>CM033440.1:106864298-112124672 GCA_019425775.1 Rafetus swinhoei | reverse complement strand
AAGATGGGTATCGGCATTTCTAGCTTTCAGGGAGGAGATGCCAGGAGTCCTCGGGCATTGTGGGAAGTGCTGGTTGCTTAGCCTTGTGGGCAGAGCCTGAGAGGTGCTGACTGGTTCACACTGGCCACATTTCGGTCTGGCACCGCGGCTTAAGGCTTAATCTTTGTATTCATGCCTGTCAGTGTGAAAGAAGCTATTTGCATATATATTTTCATGTATATGCAAACACACTTAAGTTGCAGCCCTTGGCATGTGCTGTGGGTATCATTGTGGCCCCCAGGGCTTCCAAAGTTGAGTAGCCCTGAGCTAGAGAGATGTCTTAACATGGTGATGATATAAATTGGGGCTACCAGCAATAATTGGCCCTGAAAAGGTGGTTCTGAATTAAATTGAAAGTCAAACTGAGTGAGAAGAGCAGTTAGATCTGAGAAAATCAGGAGTAGGCACATTATACAGGTTGAACCTCACTAGTCTGGCACCCTGGGGACCTGACTGGTGCCGAACCAGAGAATTTGCAGAACCTGGGAGGTCAATATTGTCTGCAGCATTGCCAACACTTCTACTGCTCACTGGGCTCTTAGAAGACATTTACGGGTAATTCAGAGCTAAATAACAGCACAGAACACTGAGATCCAGGACTGGCGGCTGTATACAAACTTTATGGGGCTGCAGGAAACTTGGTCACACTCATGATAAGTGGACATACATCTAACTAAAATCATGCCAGACCACGGATGTTCTTGGACTAGTCAAGTTCAACCTGTAGTAATAATGCTTGTTAATAGAAAACATCTCTTCCACAAACAGAAAGTTTGTCCAATAATAGTTACCACCACACACACCTTGTCTCTCAAGTTAATAGGTAGTCTTTTGGTCTGTGTCTAGATTACATCTCTCTTTCAACAGAGGGATGTAAATGAGATTTACAGGATCTTTCGGAAAAGCCTTCCCTTTTCAAAAGAACCGCATCTAGACCACGGTTTTACTTTCAAAATTGCACTTTTTCAAAAGAGTGCTATTACGTGATTATGCAAATGAAGTGCACAAAATTCAAATCCCAGCTTCATTTGCAATTTTGAAGTGCCTAATTTACATCCCTCTGTCGGAAGAGGGAATTAATCTAGACGTATCCTTGGTGACGTCTGCAAAATTAGAATCTGCAGATCTACAATTATTACTAGTACTTAATGAGAACATGGGGGCTGCTTGTCACTACTTAAATCAGGATCAGAGTCCCATTGTACTCAGTACTGTATAACCACAAAAATACACAGTGCCTGCCGCCAGGACTAAACTATCAACCTTTCAAAATGCAAAACACTTATAGGATATTATATCTTCTTATACATATGTGTAACTGAGAATTTGGTGTTCGCACAAAATCTTGAAGGGGACACTCACCTTAAAATGTTTGTGACTATACAGAAATGCCTTTTAAAGTAATGTCGTTTTTAAAAAAAAAAAGATTTTAAAAAATTCTGTTTGCATAAGGCCTCTCTTTAGCAGGTGAAAACCAGACTGACTAGAAGGAGAATCAAAGAAACTGACAAGACGCAAAGTGCTGTGCCCCCAAAGATAATATTTCTGTGTAAAAAGCCTCAGAGGGGTAGCGTGTTAGCCTGTAACTTTAAAAACAGCAAGCAGTCCGGAGGCACCTTAGAGACTAACAAATACATTATCATGAGCTTTCGTGGGTAAAACCCACTTCATCAAATGAGTTGGAGAGGAAATATCATGAGCTTTAGCTCATGATGTATTTGTTAGTCTCTAAGGGTACATCTGCACTGCAGAGGAAGATTGAAGCTGCCGCTCTTGATCTTCCAGGGTTCGAATTAGCGGTCTTGTTAATACAGCTAATTTGAAGTGAGAGGGGCAGTCTGGTAGATGCTGGTAGTCCTGCTTTCATGAGAAGTAAGGGAAGTCAAAGGAAGAGTGCTCTCCCTTCAACTTCCTGCAGTGTGGACAGTGCCAAAAGTCAAGTTAAGGTATTTCAACTTCAGCTATGCAATTAACATAGCTGAAGTTGTGTGTCTTAATTTGACTTTGTCCTGTAGTATAAACGTATCCTAAGGTGCCTCATGCCTGCTTGCTTTTAATATTTCTTTGTGTGTATTGAGCGTGAGAGAAATTCAATACTGTGGCAAGCCTTTCCCTGTATTAATCTGTTGATGACTTGAACTGGGTGTTACAAGTCTGTTTTAAAAGGTAGTATTAACACTTAAATTGTTACAACTGTGTTTTGATGAGAACATGCTATTAAGCTACATAGGAAGGGTTTACATCTCCCCTGCTGCTAGTGTTTCATTATATGCCTGTATTTGCAGTGATTTACTCAAACCATTTCTTTTAAAGTCAGGTAAGCAGAGAGAATGAAAATAATGGATGGTGGTGCTAAACGTATTTTCATTGCCTCTCTCAGCAGGTCTCCTTTTTAAATATCACTTGGTCTTATCTTTTCAGTATAAAATCAGAGCACTTGGGACGGACAGGGAGAGAGAGGCTCTTTTGAAGTGCTACTCTCCAATGAGGCATAAAAATGATGTTCCATCTATTGTTAGTACAAGCTAAAGACAGACTAACTGGCCGGTCATAGTGTCCTGACTGACCTGTCCTCCCAGTAACTTAGGGATCTGAGATGTGAGGCTGAATGACTGGATATAGTGCATAACATGCATCTGATATCTAGCCAATGTTTTATAATGTAACAGAGCTACGTGACCTAGAATTCATCTTGGGTGGTGGCAACAATGGTGGAATTCACAGTGTGGACTGGAATTATCAGTGTCCACAGAGCGCAGTGATGGTAGTACACGATGATAAAGACTGAGCTCTGTGTGCAGTTCCCACCATTTGAATTACAGGACCTGCCATTCCTACTGTGAGTAATGCAAAACCCTAGTGGAGCTAGGCAGAGTTGTCATTTGCACTAGTGCAGTGGTCACCAACCAGTAGATCGGGATCTACCGGTAGATCTTGGAGCCTCTGACAGGTGATCCTGACTGGTTTGGCTGGGAGGCTATCAAGTGCCTGCATTTCAGCTGCCCCTCCCCACAGTGCCCTGCTGCTCCTGCTCAGAGCTGCCCCCTGGGAGCCTCCTGCTTGTTGTTCAGAGTAGGGGATACAGAGGCAGGGGGGCATTGATGTCACTCTGACCCCGTCCCCTGTACCTTATATTCCCAGAGTGAAGAGGGTGGGGCCTAGGCGAAGGGGCGGAGCAGGGGTGTTTGGGTTTGAAGTAGATCTTGGACTGACGTAAATTCAGAAAGCGATCTTGTGCTTAAAAAGGTTGGAGACCACTGCGCTAGTGGAAAAGATCCCTTGTTTCAAAGGGAAGAGTGTAGGGTTGTTCATGATCTATTAACACTTTGTAAACACTACTTATTGTGGTGTGTACAGTGCACTCCTATGCCAGCCCCCTTAACTTTACATAATCCTCCCAGTTTTTACATGTAATTGTGATACGGCTAGTTAACGCTTAAATTTTGCAAGCACACATGCACTTTTATACATATAAAAATAGGTAGCAAATAGCACTGCAGCTGGGGAGCGAGGATGTGTTCTTTCCCTACTGCTCCTTGGCACATTTACAGATGGTGCAGTGAGGGCTGGTCAGAGGCAAGCTGTGGTAAATATGAATGGGTTGAGGTGTTTCTGGATTCACCTGCCTAGCCAAGAGCTGCCCTGCTTCGACCCTGGTGGACTGTAGTAAAGTGTTGTTGATACATAGAGTGTACCAGCAGGGTCCATATGGTTCAGTTGAAGCATAGCCTGTGGCTTGTCTCCTATCAGATAGTCACTCGATAGTAGAGTGGAGGGAAGAGAAAGGGTGGAATTCCATGCAACCTCCTTAACTGAACCTATCTTCTTAATCTTTTTTCATAAACTGTCTTACAGTTCTCAGAGTAAGAGTGGCATCTCTGTAAACTGAAGTAATTGTCAATATAAATCTTAATTAAAATGCATTAAGTAGTATGTCATAAAATGCAAGATTTTTTCCATCCATGTACAGAATAAATTTTATTCTATGTAGACAAGGCCATAGTTATATCAGTGCAACTCTTTCTTAAGATACATTACCAGTTTTGAAGGAGAAATTGGTAATTGTTCTAACTAGGCGTTGCTGATCATGGTACTTTCTGTAATGTCTTGTTAGATATGACTATATCATTGTTACCTATATTACTTCTGGCATAGCTGTCATTAGACAATATCTGTGTTGCCTTACCTTTAAAACACACATGCATAAAGTTGCTTTTGGTAATTGTTCTGTCACCATACTAAAAGCTGTTTATTTGCTGACAGGCGCGTGTTTTCATTCAGCCAGATGATTTCACTAATGCGATTAAACTGTAGGATACATCACAACAGTTATTTGAGATGATTACTGTTGGAAGAGCTTGGCTGAAATTGTTCACATGTTCTTCTCCTAAGCTGGATATTCAGTGTAAAGAAAATCTTGCAGGGTGAAATCAATGTTTGTGTGTGGACATATAGATAGATATAGGAATATGCGAGCTGTTCATGGTTTTTTTTGTTCTGAGGATATGACTGTCATTAAATACAGTGATAATGAATGACCTGGGGAAAGATACAGGAAGTAACTAGATCTGGGTCACATTTTTTCACTTGATGGCAATACTGTATGTCCATGTCAGTGGCACTGGTTAGTGACTCATTTAACACATGTAGCTTTGTTTTAAAAATTGAACGGGAGGTTTCTCATTTTAGAAAATACTAGCACGTTTACCTGGTGTTGCCCAGGTCCTTAACTCAAGTAAGTTTGTGCACTTTTCCCTGACCATGACAAAGGGGAACAGCCAGCAAGGTCCCTGTACGAATCTGGGTGGGGAGAGCGCTGCCCTCCCTAAAATGGGCCTTGGTGCTGAAACAGTCCTGGATGGGGAGGGACATGCCCCAAGCCAGTACCTTTCACCTGCCTGTTGATTCGGTGTCTTCTCTGTATGGCTTTGAGAAGCAATCCCATTTCAGGCACATCCCATTTTCCTGTCACAACCAGACCCTTACCTTGCTTTAAATTATAAGAGGAAGCTGTAAACCAAATTTAGTGATTCTAGTTCTTACTGTTTAGGAGGAGTTCTCGAACAGACAAACTCTAAAATACATAGTAGATAGCTTCTCCCTTGTTCCCCTTTGTTGTGGAGATACATTTGGGTATTACCAACAGTGCTGCAGTTGGGGCTTAAATCACCTGCTGCTGTCTGGCCCGGATGCAGGAACTTCTGTGGGCAGGGGGCTGCAAGCTGTGGGAGAGGCTGGTGGCTGCCTGCCCCTGACCTCGCTCCTGGGTGAGGAAGGGGAATCAGCCCCAGCCTTCCTCCGCATGCCTAAGCCTTCCCTAGGTCAGCTGGGCTTGACCCCATGGCAGACAATGAAAGACTGGGGGGTGGGAGGGCGTTTGCATCCTTGGCGCCCCCCCTCCCATGTGTGGGTCTGGTATGTCAATTAAATGACAAGTCTGGAAATGCCTTAATGGTGCTAGGATATGCTCCCATTCATTTGATGTTTGTCTTGTTCACTCTGCACACTAGTTAAGGTTGAAGGTGAGTTGTATCTTGCTACAAATAAGGTGGTTTTTTGAATCTGCAGACTCAGTTGTAGTGCTGTCAGCGATGCCCATTTGTGATGTTGGTTATGAGATTGCCTTTGCTTCCCTGTGCAGCACAGGTTTACTTGATTTTGATGTACATTGTAAGCATTTGCTGACATTTGGCTTTGGTAAGTGGTTTTTGTTAAAATTAGAAGTGCCAAGTGGCCTCCACGAACATGTGGACATGCTTTGCTTTTATGTGATTTATTAAGTTTGCTAAACAAAACTTATTAATGTCTACAAACGTTTGGATTTCACCCAATGTAGCAGATTAGAAAAGTGCCAGAGCTGGCTGTCAGGTGAATCAGCACAATAATGCATATTCATGAAGCCTCCTCATCCAGTGACATTTCAATCTTGATGCAGACACTTGGTGCCATTTTTTCCTCATGTGCTTTGTGTACCTGTGTGTTACTACATGCTTAGGTATTGCTTCTGACCCTCTAGCCCAGTGGTCTCCAAACTGTATGAGGAGGTGGAGAACCATTTGAGGGTCATGCAGTGGGTCCTAAGTCAGTCAGTCCCCACAAGGGGCAGGGAGGGAATGCCACCTAGCCCTGTTCTGGTCCCAGCCTAACTCCTGCTCCAGCCTCAACTCCGCTCTGGCCTCTACTCTGCTCTCAGCCACAGACCCACTCCACTCCGAGCCCAGCTCTGCCCTCATTCCCTCTCCGCCTCTAGCCCCAGCTTCTCTGCTCTCCCCTGTTCAGTTCCAAGCTCCACCTTTAGCCCAAGCTTCCTGTATTGAGCCAACTGTGGAGGGTGGGGGCATGGACAGCTTCCATTATTGGGAAGGGGTGTGCGTGACAGGAAGAGTTTGGGCACCACTGCTGTAGCCAATAACCCTGGTTGTGACAGAGGTTGGAATTAGTAGGGTGTTAGCATTGAAGAGCTGCCAGTAGCACATCGTGCTTCCAGCACTTTGAAACCTGAATGTGAGCCTTGTTTGTGATGCCTGTTCTTACTCTTATTACAGGTTGAGTGGTCAGTGTCTCAGGGAAGAGTCTGGCTACTAAAGTTTGAGGGGTAAATCTTTGAAGAGGGGCATGCTTATCTTTACCAACTCATTGAGTCATTTTCAGCCTTGGTGCCTAAAGCTATTTAAGTGACCAGATATTCAAAGGTGAAGCCCATGGGTTTGTCTTGATGACTAGTAAAAGTGGCCAACTTTGTCAGACTTAATTACTGTGTTTTAGCATGTATAACCTGCGGTTTTTCTTTGCTGTGTAAAAAAAAAAAAAAAAAAAAAAAAAAAAAAGGCAAAACACCCAAAACCTTAGATTACCCACGGACGTGTATAACCTGCGGGTTCTATAGGCTACTTCACGGTAATTGCACATACCAGGATAAACTGCCAGTGTCCTGCATTCCACCCATCTTTTGTTAGGTAGCCATCCTGTTGCCAGCAGGGGGGACGGAGAGTGCAGTGCAGGGAAGCTGGCTGGCCTGCGAGAGGGGAGCCACACTCGCACCCAGGCCCCACGCAGCCACAGCCAGGAGCAACCCACCCTCCTCCGGGCAGGAGAACGGAGAGCACAGTGCAGGCGCTCTGGGAGCTCGTCAGGCCCTCCATGTGGTGGAGCTGCTTATGAGTAAAAATAAACTTGTATACCCCGCGGACACGTATACCCTGCGGGGCGGGGTTTGTAAAAACATGTATAACCCGTGGGTTTTATATGCTAATTTACGGTAATACGTGTTGGCAAACTTGTCGTCAACTTTCCTGCAATGGCATTAGGAAAAAAGCTGTGGTTAGACCAGCTTCAGGTAGCACGAATTAACTAAGCCCAATGTAAATGTATCCACTTTTCCCTTGACACAGTCTATGGGTGAGTGACCAGATGTTCTGACAATCAGGCCACATAATAGCTACTAAAATATGGTGCGTTCAAGTCCTTAATATCATTCCAGTAACCTTGACAATTTTTTATCTGTACTTGTGTTAAAGTAATTACTGTAATTAGGGAATCCAGCAGATCTCCAAGATGATGCTATCCTTGCTACTTGCCTTCAAACTCTGAGGTAGGTAGAGAGAGCGTCATATTTTGTGGGCTTCGTTAGAAAGTAGTGACGATTGGTTATGTGATGTGGGAAGGAACTGAGTAGCTTGTCGGGAATGTAAAAAGGCGGGTGAGAATGTAACTGTGTAAACACTAAAAATCATAGTGGTTACACATGCTGTGTAATTTGCAGTATAACACTTAAATAAGCTTTATACTGCAGAGCCAGCAGCGAATCCTCCCTGGGAGCGGGGCAGCAGCCCCTGCCAGCCCCCCTTCCTGGGGAGGAGGTTTACCTGTGGGCTGTGCAGCCAGATCCCTGGGGAGCCATGGTGTAAGCCGCAGGTGGGCAAGATATGGCCCATGGTCTGGATCTGCCCAGCCAAGCCATTAGATCCAGCCCACCATGCCGTGCTCCTGCGCCCAGGCCAATCAAGACCCAGGGGCGGGGGAGTGCTCAAAGTCTCCCCCTCTTTCCCCACTTCCCCCCGGGGTGCCCAGAGCCTGAGGGAACCACCAGCTGTTCAAAATGTCTGGCAGGTCCCTCTGGGCCATGCACACCTGGAAGGGTGGGGTGGTGGGGTGAGACCTCATGTGCTCCCCTGCCCCCATAGGGGAGTGTGTGAATTCTCCTTGCCTTCACACATGGTGCCTAGAGGGAACCACACTTCTGCCTGAGGCCCTGCCCCTTTTGCATAAGGCCCCTCCCCTCCTGGGGCCAGCCCACGACCAACTTTGGTGAAGTGGCCCCCCCTACAAAAATTACTGCCCACTCCTGTTGTAACCTGTGGTGGGGCAAGGGAGAGGTGGATGTTGGGGCCTGCCATGAATGGGGCTGATCTGGTGGGTCCCATGGGGCTGGAGCAGTCCTCTGGTTGGGGCAGGTGGGGAGGTGCTGCACCCCCTGCCGGTTAACCAGAATTGGTAAGCCTCACCCATTAAGAATGGGGCTTAATGGTTAACCTTTTATATCACTAGAGCTTGTAGAGTTGTCTTTAGCCCTCTTCCTGCATAATGCACAGGTCTGATGCTCTTGATGTTATTACTGAAACAATACATAGTGTCTTTCACATGTCTAAGTTGTATTGAACAAATGACTTGTCTCATGAAAAATGACCATTAATGTAGGTGACTGGTGGTCTTTCAGTGTCACTATGTACAACTTGTAACAGGTAAATACATTCTTTATTTATTACCTGCGTGTAATACAGATTAGTAGATTTTAACTCCAGATGGGATCATTATCATCATTCTAGTCTGATCTTTTGTATAACACTGGCCATTTCGTCCAGTAATTAATTGATAAGACCAGATGTTGCTGATTATCTCTATTAAACTGATTGGGCTGAGGAATAAGAGGAGTAGTGTAGCATGGCTTTTAAAAGTCCTTGCTTCCCAATACTGGTTGGACCTCACTGATCCAGCACCTTCAGGACCTGACTGGTCCCAAGCAAGGGGATTTACCAGACAGGGGAAGGTCCCTCCGCTCCTGGCCTGTGCTGCCACTGGATTAGGGCTCCAGCCTGCCCCTGCTGCTGCCCTCTCCCCAGGTTTCTCTATATGCTGCCGGGGTAGAGCGCCATGGCCGGAGCTGCATAGCCAGGGCAGAGCTCCGCAGCCAGCTGGCTCTGTAGCTGGGGCTGGAGTTGCGCGGCTGGGGACAGAACTCCCTGCTGTGCCACCAGTATGTATCTCCCCCTCCCTTCTCTCCCCACACATACATACTGGGTTGCTGGTGGCCCTTAATGTGCTCCTGCCCTCCCGCCACACCTCCCTGTTTTTGGGCTCTGTGGTCCATGCCAGAGAACGGATGTTGCCAGACCAGGGAGTCCCAGTTAAGGGAGGTACAACTTGTAGTCTGCATGTCTGTCTCTGTCTCTGTGTATGCACATTGCTAAAAAAAAAAACAGAAAAAACCCCAAACAAGCCAGCATGTGCAGCTACAGTGATTGGAGATCATCTTCACGCAGAGTGTATGTAACTCATGGGTATTTTGGCTTCTGAAGCCCTTGGAATATATGGATTTGTACTACAATGGCTTTCTGCTAACATTGTCTGTATTTTCAGTGTATAGACAAACTTACCCAGCTGCACTTTAGATCGTGTAGTATAGCATTGGTGGTGGTATTACGATCTATTTTTCAGTATCAGGTGTAATGAAAGTTCATGGTTGGCTCTTAGTTCATATCTTCATGCCAGATAATGTTTTTATTAGGTCATTCTGGTTATATCCAAATTAAGTTACTTTACCCTTTTTAAACACTGATGTGACAGTACAGTTCATTTTTCTATTTATATAGCTTTCCAGGTATTAAAATACTATTTTGCCTGTAATTCTAAATCTTAAAAACTAGGCCATGAATAACAGGGAGATCCCTAGGGAGAATAATGGGAATGACTTATAACTCTAGCTGAAGATAAAAAGAGACCCATGGCTCTCATAATGTTATATCTAAGATTTGTCTGAAAAAGAGCAATTTTAAACATGAATTGTGGTTGAGCTTTAGCCAATATTTCACTTGGAATGGGCTACAGGTCATTTTTCCCAGGGATGTCTTTCACTGAGTATGCTGTTGTGTTATACGGTATGCTCCTAGTCTACTGTATATTTGAGTGAGTTTGTCTGTCTGTGCGTGAGTGAGTCTGCCTGTTCAAGAACTCCTAAACAGACCACCAAATTCAGTATGCAGCTTCTTATCATAACTTAAACTAAAGTAAGGGTTTGGTTGTGCCAGGAAAATGGGATGTGCCTCGAATGGGATTGTTTTCATAAAACTATACAGAAGAGAGGGAGACAGTCATCAGGCTGGGGAACGGGTCTTGCTGGGGGTGTGTCTCCCCCTTCCTCCGGGACTGCCTTAGCATCAAGCCGCTCAATTCCACCCTTGTACAACCACCCTTGAGAGAGGGCAGGGGGGCTAATTCCCTTCATTTGTACGAGGACATTGCTGGCTGTTCCCCTTTGTTAGGGAGCCAGGGGAAATTGCACAGTTGGCTGCATTTCTCACTCTGGCTGGGGAGCACAGGGGGCAGATCAGTCTGGACCTGCCCCCAGATGGGGGACATGCACCCCTCCCCTGGCAATGCCCACTGGAGCTGCAGCAACCATGGAGAGGTGCTTCTCACCTGGCCCCAAGCAGCTGGGATGAGAAAGGACTGCCCCAGCCCTCTCTCCCCAGGGCAACCTGCATACTGAACCTCTCATCTGTAACCTCACTCCAGAGCAATGATTTAAATGAAGAAAAAAATTGAGTTAAAGATCCAAGCATTGCTGGGTAAATCTACAAGGGAATACTTGCTTCTTTTGTTGGTGAAAACTTTGTAGTTAGAAATCATGCTTCAATCTAGACTTGTAAGTTCCAGAGTGCATTGCCATTTGCTTTTTATATTGCAACCTGGATTAAAACCTACATGAACCAGGGATGTAAAAGGTTAACCAGTAAGCATTTGCCTTACCGGCATGCCTACTGGGGTAACCAGTTAACTGGTGGACTGGCCTGGCTGGAGTAGCCTGCAGTGTGGTTAAGCCCAGATGGGCTGGAGCAGCCTTCTACTATGGGGTCCTGGTTAACCAGTTAAACATTTTGTTTACCAGGTTAACTTTTAAAACAGGCTTTTATGTTCCTTTAAATATTAAACCTTTACCTCCCTTCTTTTTTTTTTTTAATTAAATTATTTGAGATTATGGAGAGATTTTATGCCTCTCTGACATTTAAATATTCTCAGATTTAGTTCTGTTTAATAACAAAACTATGGAAAGGGTAAACATTTTCTTTTTTTACAAATTATTTGCCTAAGGTGCTGCATGATCAAACCTCTAAATCAGTCAGCATGGGACACAGCAATACCAGTTTCCATATATTGCCCTGCTAACGCATGCTATCCAGAAAGACTGCCTCTAGCTTCTGCACTACCACAGATGCTGCTCCAAAAGTTGTAGCAATGGTCGGTGCCCCAGCCTAGATAGGGCCCATGTATTCTTGCTACTGTGTTAGCCAATTCTCCTTAGCGTGACTGCAGTCAAAAGGGAGAAAGGTACTTCAGTCTGCATAGCCATTCAGTTAATCAAAATGACACACATACCAGTTCTGATCAAGTTAAGTTTTATCATGAATGGCCAAACTGCAATTCATGAGCTGCTTTTTAGAGTTCAAGTGTGGCTTGCAGAGCCCTGCCCCCATATTCCCTCATTCTCTGCCTACTACACTTGGGGTGGGGGGAGAAGAATCAGGTCTTCTACCCTGTGGCAGGGTAGTGGAGATACAGGCTTCTGCCAGAGGTGACTAGTGCCTACTAAGAGAACAGGGGGCACAATTTAAAAGTTTGAACCCTGCCCTAACAGTAGTAGTCACACCCCTTCTTATCTTCAGTAGCCCCTCTCTGTAACTCCCAGGTGTTTGCTGCTGCCTCTCCATATAGAGTTAAAAGCTGGGAGCTGCAGGAAGGGGCTGCTACTTTAGCTCCATGTGGAGAAGCAGCAGCAAAAGCAGCTCCTTTCCCATGGCCATAAGTCCCAGTTTGCCAACTCTAGCCGCTGCCATACAAGGAGGGGGCCCAGTGGCACTACATGATGGAGTAGGGCCCCCAAACCCTGGCAGAAATCTGGGGGAGGCATCCGTCCCCTATGTTGTTTCTGCCTTTTGCACAGAAAGGAGGGCCTCTTCGGGCTTCATTCCTGTAGCACACACCTGCCGTGGTTTGGGGTTTCAGCAGTAGCATGGCTAGAGCCCTAACGGGCCCTTCTAGGCTCTTGAACTTTTAAAGGTTGTTGCATGTGGCTCAGAGGGTCAGTAAATTTGGCCACCCTGATATTAAGGATGTTAAATTGCAGTTAATTGACTAGTCGAGTAGTCATTGGAATTGCCATCGACTAGTTGATAGGCTCTTCTGCATTCCTCCTTGGAAATGTACAAGAGCCCCCACTGGGGCTCTTGTACATTTCCAAGGAGGAATGTGGTACTCGGCATGCAGCTCTGGGGCTGCATGTGGCATGCCTGCTTTGCAATGTACAAGAGTCCCCAGCTGAACGGGCTCCATGCTGCCCTGCATGTCGCATAGTGCCTGGGATCAGCTGGGGACTACCCAGCTGACCTTAGACTCCCAGGGCACTGCCCCTTTGCAATACCCATCTCAGCTGTGAGGTGCTGCCCCTTTAAAACACCGCCTCCGCATTTCAAAGAAGCAGCACCCTGGAGCCCGGGGTCAGCTGGGGACTCCCGAGCTGACTCCGGGTCGTGGGTGGCATTTCCACAGAACCCGGGAGAGTCCCCAGCTGACCCTGGGCTCCATGCGCTGCCCCTTTAAAGGTCGCTACTGTGTTTCAGAGGGGCAGCGCCACACAGCTGAGCCGCAGATCACTGTGCTGCGGCAGTCCCTTTGAAATGCTGCCTTAGGGTTTCAAAGTGGCAGTGCCGCACAGCTGATCCCCTGGCTGAGCTATGCGGCACTGCCACTTTGAAGTACCCCTTCTCTCTTCCCCCTCCCCCCCGCTGCCTCTATCTGACTAGTCCTTAACATCCTTACCTGTTATAGTAAAAGATTTTGGTTTTATTTTGTAAAAGGGTTATGGGTGAATGTGGGCTATAGGGACTTAATTTCTCGGCAAAGGTTTTTTTTTAAAATATTTTCAGGTCAAATATATTTATGTACAATACAATATCCATCATGTTGGGACTATAAGGAAAACAATTGTTACACAAGATATGCACTGGGATCTAGTGGGACAGTAGGTCCATTAGCAAAGCTGAACACTGGATACCTCTCTTTTCCATGTTGTGATGTGCATAGAAAATGAGAAGGAAGGCACTCTCCTAAGTATGGCCACACTGGGAGGCAAACACTGGCAATTGTTCCAGTCCCATCTCTGGATGGCAATGAGAGAAGCAAGAACCTACACACCAGGTCATGCTGTTGTTTGCAAAGTCAGCAGTGAGTCATCCTAGACTTAATCCTATGGGCACCACACTTTGGCTGCATCATCAAGACCTACTTAAATGATTTGACAAAAATTTGGAGGAGTTAACATTCCCTGAAGTCAACTTGACTGTGTTAGGCCTAGGAGTTTTGTAAAAGTCATTTTTATGCAACAGAGAGTCTGTTACGTTGTGACTAGACCATTCTTTCTCTACTGGCTTTTTTGTAATGTGATACTTTGGATCAGATAACAACTGTGCCGTGAGTGCTTGTGAAGCAATTTACTTATACAACCAAAAGCACACATTGAAAGAGGGTTGATTGTTTGGTCTGAGATGCTAGAAAATTTTTCAAAGATCACCTGGAAGTTTGTATTTTCTTTTAGCAAATCCAAAAAGCTGCCTAAGAAATGGTATAATTTAATGATACTCTAAAATGTGGTGAATATTTTAGATGATGCATGGTAAAGCAAACAAGTAAGAAATACCCAGAAGCAGGTGCTGAATACCTATTATTAATTTTTTTGGGGGGGTACGGTGGGGAGGGATTATGAATTAACACTGAAATTAGTTTCAACTTGCTCCTTTTAAAAACAAATACAAAAAAAAAAAGCTGTCCAGGGAACTTGAACTTTTTGGTTTGTCGAAGACATCTCTGGATGCGTCATTCCTTGACATTCCATGGGTTTCATAGGACTAGTGGTGTCAGTGATGTTAATTCAGAAATAGGGCCCCACCAAACTCATTGCCATGAAAAATGTTGTGGACTATGAAATCTGGTCTCGTATGTGTGTTTACCCTATGCTACACAAATGTCACAGAGGAAGACCAGTGTTTTGCTCAAATTGGGAGACCCCCTCCAAAAGGGAATAGCAGGGGAAGGGTTACAAAGTGGTTTTTTTTTTTTGTTTGATTTTTTTGGAGGGGGCGTTGTCACTGTATTGCCACCTTTACTTCTGTGCTGACTTCAGAGCTGTGCAGCCAGAGATACGCAGCTACTGGGCGGGCTGAGCTCTGAAGGCAAGGGATTGCCAGCAGCAGCACAGAAGTAGTAGTAATTAGTCACCACATAATACCATACAATGCTAGCTCTGAAGGCAGTGTCATTGGCGGTGGCAGTGCAGTGCTTCTGTTGCTTCACAGCTAGCTTGCAGCATTTCTAGGTCTTGTTCCCTTTCTTGTCTGCCTGCAATGGTGCCTAAGTGCCACTGGCTCCTCCCCTATTCTGTCTCTCCCATCTACCTTAATGCTGCCATGTGGTCCCTCTGACTCCTACAACTTTCATTCTCTTCAGTCCTGGAGTTAAGAAAATGAATGAATGGGCTTACCTGATGATAATAAACATAATATCAAATATAAGAATTCAACACTATAGTATCACAAAAACATAGGTAGGTGAGACTCTTAGCTAAGGATTGACATTCTTTAAAATCAGCACACTGTACTGAGGTAGATTTTCCTCTAGGAGTGGTTTCCCAATGGTAGATGTCAGTGCTAGAGTTGCCAGGTATCCGGTTTTGAACCGGACAGTCCAATATTTGAGCTTTCTGTTTGGGAAATAAATTAAGAAATATAAATGAGAAAATAGAAATGTCTGGTATTTTCTACATAAGATGTAATGTAAATTGTGATGTAATGTCAAGTGTGTCCGGTATTTTTGTTGAAACCATCTGTCAACCCTAGTCAGTGCTGAAGTAGTGGAGCAGAATAAGACTGTAATACCCTCAGCTATGAAGGTCAGATGTTTACAATGTTGGAATGTTTGCTTGAGAGTGACAAGGAAATGGATAAATCTTAGGCAGCCAACATGGGAACTATAAAAGGCTATCCAAACCGTTAGGTGTCCACTTAATTGGTTTCTCCAATTAGCACTAGAGTTCAGTTATTCTTTTACAGCCAGATGCTGTCTTGGTGTTATCTGATAGCTAAATCTGTTAATTTGTTTTACAGAATGGAAAGTAGATACTGGTTTCTAAGTTCTCAATCTGTTTCCATGTTATACCCTAATTAAATTGTCCGATATTGCCCCAGCAAAGGGATTAAGCAAAACAAATCATTATTGCATATATGTGTGTGCTCATGTTGTGTTGACAAACCTTTTTATCTTCGGTATTCTTAAGTCAGATTTATTCCTGAAATCTGTATTTTTCATTGCTGAGAGACTGGTCTTTTAAATAGTGGAAATTTTAATTGCCTGTGCACAGTGAGCAGTTGGTTATGGCTGGGACCCAACTTTATATTTTCCTTGTAATAGTTTTCTATGTTTCTTTTTATGATTCAGAATGACCTCCTTAATCATGACAAATTGAGACCTGGAAACTTGCTATAATCATTTAATGACTGGCATCAGTATGAATCTATAAACTTTCATATTGTCCTAATTTTCTTGCATGGTTACAGAATATTAAGTGACTCCTGGGATGTTTTGAGTGGTGATGAAGGCCTATTGTAGACAAGAGAGTCTAGACTGTTGTAAGGATCTATTGCACACCCCCACACCTTCCAAAAGTAGAGAGTGAGATTTGTACACTTTAAATAGACACTATGGGATTCCTTGGAGGATTTTCAGGATATTAGTAACATGAACCCGACTAGGATTCTTTAAAAGAACTGGAAAATATGTTAACTCTTATGTCTAGTCTCTCTTGTACATACATTGTAAAGTGATATCACATATAAACATAATCTATTATAAACCCTTTTTCCATATCCCATATACTGCTGAGTGCTACTTGAAGTTGTAGAACAGTGGTGCCCGTACTTTTCCTGTTTGCCCCCAATCCTTTCCCCATATGGAATCTGTCTGCCCCGCTCCATTATTGGCTCAATAGAGGAGCTTGGGTGGACTGTGGAGCCGGGGCTGAACTGGAGCAGGAGCTGGCCTGGGGTCAGAGAGGGAGTGAGGACAGCACTGGTCGAGGGGTGGCGTGGGGGTGGAGCTGAGAGCCGGGTCAGAACTGGGTTGGGTCTGACCTGGGCCCCGTTGCATGCCTTCTGGCCCCTATGTGGGTTAACACAGGCCCCTTTGCATGCCCCCCTGTCATTGGTGGTAGCTGACCTAGCCCCGCTTTGTGTGTCCCCCCTCCTCCTGAAAATTCCTCCATTTCCTTGAGGGGAGCATGCGCCACAGTTTAGGGATCACTGTTGTAGACATATCTTTGGAAGTGGATTATAACATTGTATATGGACGCTTTCCAACTTCATATACTGAATGGTTTTATGAGATGCAAGAGAAGTTCTAATTACCCTGGAAAAAATTAGCTTGCTTTTCTTCTAAACTACAGTGGTATACGTTTATACCAGAATTGGGCCTTTCAGCCCTGGAGCGCCCCCTTGGGCCCAGAGTGTGCTAATGAATGCTTTATTAATTTGCCAGGAGCTAGGCTACTTTTTTTTGTAAGTTGCCTTGCCATATTCCCTGCAGATAATGGATTGTCCTTCCTACTAGACGCACATGGTTTGTTTGTAGCTTTGCTATGGTCCATTATGTAACATCTGTAACATCTGATAAAATATTGTATTCCTTTACGCTAGGGGTCAGCAACCCCTAGCCGATTTTCACTGGCATGAGAGGTGGGATCTGAGCCCTGCCCCTCCCCCACCCCCATGCAGCGGGAGCCAGTGCTGCAGCTCCAGCCTCAGCCCTCACGGCTGCAGGCTGGAGCAACAGCTCTGGCTTCTTGCTAGGGCGGGGGACGGGAGAGGTGCCCGCATGCATCGGCCTGGGCGTGCAGCTCCTGGGAGCTAACCCCAGCCCCTGTTCCTGGCTACATGCTCTGCTTTGGGAGGGGGTGGGGCTGGGCCTGCTTCGTGGGGTTGGGCCTGCTCCACTGAGCTGGGGCTAGGCAGCCAGCGCATGTGGTGCACCGGGGCCTGGGCTGTGCCTCTCCCCACGGCCTGTATGCAGGGGGCCCCTTCCCCAGCAACCTGCTCTGCCCGGCCAGGCTGGAGCTAGGCCTGGGCAGCCCTGGGCTCTGCCTGCCCCAGCGCGGGAGCCACAGCCTGTAGGCAAAGGGCTGGGCTCGGCAGGGAGGAGACTCTTCCTGCTCCCCGTGTGGCTGCAAGTCCCAGTGTTGCTGACCTGCCGGTGAGTGCACTGGGGACACAGGGATGTGGGGATTGGAGAGGGGTGAGGGAGATGAGGGGGCAGGATGGGAAGGGTCATAGGTTGCACTGAGGGGCATGGGATCAGGTTGGGGGGTATCATGGGGCTGAGGGAAGTTGGGGGGGGATACAGTTTTACTTTGCAGAAGATGCACATTCCTTTACTCCCCACTTCTTTGCCTTCCTTCCCCAACTAGCTATTGACTGCATTCTCACCCTTTCACCTTTTCTGTGTTACTGCCCCCAAACTCCCTCTCATACCCCCATCCCATACCCTCTCCTGCTGCCAAACTCCCTTCCAGGCCCTGCCCTCCTCAGCCCATTCTGCACCCCACCTCTCACCCAGATCCTGTATCCCCATATCCCACTTGCTAGCAGCCCTGTCCCGCACATTGAGCCCCTCATTTTTGTTCCCACCCCAGAGCCTAAGGGGGTCCACAAAATCTACTAATTCGGGAACCCCAGAAAAGTAAATCTGGCCTATGGGAAGCCCTGAACTTCAGTCTTCCCTAACCCTTCCCCTCACTTCAAGGGGCTGGAGTGCCAGAAGAGTGAGGTGTCTCTTCTGGCACATTAGTGAGGCCACATTAGTGAGGGTTGGGAATTTTGGGAGTTTTTTTGCTTCTCACTTGTTTGGCCCCCAACTGATTTTTCTGTGGGCCAGTGACACCCCCCCCCCCCCAAAAAAAAAGGGTTCCCCACACCTGCCATAAATAAAGAAAACATTGAAAGCTTTTGTGTTGGACATGAAGTTGGATCAACTAACATGAGAAAGTTAAAACACTTAATCTGTTTAATAATTTAATTTTAACCGTTCTCCCCAGCTGCAGCACTAGCAAAATGGCTTGGGCGTAATTATGTAATTAATGGTGAGTTTCCATTAGCAACTGGTAGTCCGCAGAAAGGTTTGCATTGACTCAGGTGGTCCACGGGATGTATGGTGGAGAGAGCCCCTCCCCCACTCCTGGGAGAGTGGCATGGCCCAGGGCAGGAGGGTTAAATCTTGGCACACCACTTCGGAAAGGTTGTGACTCCTGATTTAAGCACTCTGCATGTATTCTAGAGAGTATCTGAAGGACACAGCTTTCTGGAAAATCCAAGTTCTCCTGAAGCATCTGGGTTCTGCAGATGGAGAAAACTGAAGTGTATAAGAGGATCTCTGTATTGCTCAAACTTCATATATAAAATTGATAAGAACTGGAACCTCTCAGATAGTTGGAAGAGATGGAATGTTGCTAATGTATCAAGATACATTTGAATGTTGTTTTAAAAAATGTTTTCCGAATTCTTTTGTTAACCAGACTTACATGAGTTTGTGTGAAACTTCTTTTGCCCTATTATGGGAACAAGGGGGGTTTTGGCTTACATATTGTACATAAATATTTCATTCACACTATGGAAAATTAAACAGTGGGCAATAAATCTATTATTATTCTGAATTAAAATATTAAAGAACTTAAACATATGTTCCTTAGTGGAAAAAAGTTTTAAAATCAGTTTGAATACTTGCCATAAAAATATTGGTTTCAAAGTGTTCATTTCCTGCTTTTGCATAACAATTATTACTTTTTCATGACTTTGGTCTTGAAATGTTTACTTCCATGAGCAGTCCTTGTGCCCTGGTATTGACTGTTTTGAATTAATAGCCACATACTGTAATTTGGTAGCATTATTTCAGTTTACTAATATTCTCCTATAGTAACCATGAAAGCATTGTTCTTAAGGGTTGTTATAAAAAGCACAGTATTTATCTTTTAAATACATATTTTCAATAATAGATGCAGATTGGTGATAGATATTCAAGAAGAGGAAACTGTGAATGTGGAAAAGTCCCAACCAAACTGAAAGGCACATTTATATTTCTCATGGAGATGTGCACGTTCATGTGCCTGAATATCATGTCCAAGAAATTTTGGGGAAAAAGTTATAGCAGTTTAAATGAAATGTAGTTGCTTGAGATGTCTTTCATTTTGTAATGGGAACTGTGGGCTTCCAATGGGAAGTGATGGGAAACAGGGTCTACAGGGTAAGCATTAAAATTGGGAATGCCAAATATATGTGCTGTATATGAGCCTTGCTTTAGATTTGTTTAAAAAAAAGTAAATATTTAAAAAATGAAGGCAAGTTTTACTGGAAAAAGAGTGTGTAGACATCAAAAGGGAATTCGGCACACATCAGGAAAAGAAGACACTGGCTTCAATTTTCAGAACATTTGAGGACTCACTAAAATAGGACTTTAAACTTTAAATAAAACTGTAATAGGAGACAGCACGAGGAAATTTGTGCTTATCTAACTTATCTCTGGGCACTTAACGTAGGTGTCGGCAGCACAAAATAGCTTGATTTTTTAAGTACATGTATGTCGTATGGACAGGAGCGGCCCGAGGCCGGCTGCGGCAGCTGGCGCCCCAGGCGGAATGCGTGATCAGCGGCCCTGCCTGCAGGGCCGTCAATGGACTGACGTCATCATCGGGCGCCCCGGGTGGCAGCGCCCTAGGCGGTGGCCGAGTTCGCCTATAACCATGGGCCGCCCCGGTGTGTGGATACACCTGCCCAAGGTTTGACAACTAAGCATGCACAACTCTTAGAAGGGGGGGCAGGCTGCCTGATTCTAATTGTGTCGATTGTTGCTGTTCATTGCTTGTAGAGTGTCATTAGGGCAAGTCAAGTTCATTAAACAAGTTTCAGCCCCCAAGAGCTTGCAATCTGCAAGGTTCCTGTGGCTAGAAATGGTAACGCAGTAGTGACTTTACACTTTGCTGCTATTGTATGAATACACTGCATTTGACTTGCAAAGTCCTCTTTTATTTTTCTCTCAGCTATGAATGTGGCAAACCAAAATGTCTGGAGCATGTCGTTTTCTGTCACCTCTTGCAAGTTGATGAGTTCCACTTGGTACTCTTCTTTCCTTGTTCTTTTTAGTTCAGTTCTGTTTCCATTGATAATGTGTGGACCCCTCCCCCCCATTCCACTCCAATTTCACTGTAGAGGGAAAAATAAGTATTAACACTAAACTTTTGAAAACCTATCAATGCATTTTTGTCATCACTTACAGTATATTTTGGATATTATACAACTGTCATGTATATGGGCTATATTTCAAATATGTAGTTCTCATGAGTCTACCTATGCATTTTTTCAGATAAAGCAGACTAAATCAGTATGATTTCGTTTTTCTTTATTCTGTTGAATTGTGTCTGTAAATTGGAGAAGGGGAGTACTTTAAAATATTTTCTTTTTTAAAAAAATATAAAAACAAAGCTAACTAGACTTCATCTTGACTCTGGGCCTTCAGCTTTTGCAACAGGGAATGGATGATTCAGGGAATGATAGTAAATGCAGTTTGTCTTGGATAAATCATGGAACTATTAAGACACGTCAAACATCATCTTGATTGCTTTGTCTTTGTTACTTCCCTTTCCCTTCAGTAGTGGTTTTCTGCTTTTTAAATTGGACTTTTTTCAAAGTACAGGTGTTGATTTTTCTTGCATCCTATAAAGCACATCACTTATCTTAGCTGTTAAATAGTACATAGTGTTACTTGCAGTTCATGTTTTTCTGTAAGGGGCTTGGGTCAGTCCTAATAACCAATTCAAGATGGACCAAATACTAGTTGCAGCAGGCCTTTTTCCCCATTTGAAAATATCCCAAAAAGGAGTGCATTCCTTCAAAGCTCTACACTAATCTGAAGCTAAGGGGAACATGTTTATCTACTTGGGCATACTCCTGGAGGGTGTGCACAATTGAGAGCGTATTCCAAGTTGGGCATGTGTCTGTTTTGCAGACCAGACGACTTGGTGCGCTTGTTCTCTTTTTTGCCAATATTCAACTTGATGTGAGGTGTCATTTGCTTGATAATTTGGTGTTACATATATTGGTGATAGCATTTCTTTCTGATGTTTATAATTAAACAAAACTGACTGTTTGTTTCTCTCACTCTCTTGTTAGGCTTGGATGATAGCCTACAGCAGTATGTCCCTAAATTTGAACGGGAGAAGATAAACGGTGAACAGCTGTTACAGATTTCCCATCAAGATCTTGAAGAGTTGGGTATCTCACGAATTGGACACCAGGAACTAGTTCTGGAGGCTGTGGATCTTCTCTGTGCACTGGTCAGTTATACAGTGAACATAAAGATGTGTCATCTTGTATTGCAAATGAAACGGTAGAAAATTGCTTACTTGAGACAAATTCCACATTAATAGTTCTTGCATCTCCCCCCCGGCCCCTTAACTTCAGTCTTTAAATACAAGTAATTTAATGTTGTTTGAGTGGCATTAAGGCAAAATCACATGGTTCCTGTGACTGTCTATATTGCTGTCAAGCAATGCATTGGTCATAAAAAATGACATTGGAAAATGGTAGATGAATAATTGTTGATACGGATTGGACTAAGCTAGCCCATCTCTGCTCCATGAATTAGCAAAGCTACAGATCTCTAGTCTTGTAGAGATCGTAAATAGGCCTTTAAAATGAATTCAGAAATATTTCTATGGTAGGAGAATAGATCAGGTGGACTAAAAAAAAAATCATGTGTCTGAAATGTCATCTGTTTTCTCCTTCTTGCTGTATGGATTTTAAATGTGGAACTGCTCTGGAATGAATGCATAAATTGCTGTCTGTATTGATGGTAAAGTATTTCAGATACAGTTTATTTAAAAGCCATGATTTGGGCACACTTTGAGTACGTGTTTGATGTAATGTTATGCACTGGAGCCAGGAATATATACAATTACATCACTGAGAATGGTGGGAAAGAATGCTCTGCAATTCTTTTGCCATTACTGGCCTACATTCCATTCACTATGTAACGTTTGTTGCACTGAGTGTGTTCTTCTTAAAATGGACAGAGCTTTTACTCCATGTGAAATGTGCTATTCTTGTTTCAAAAAGGTGGTACAGAGATCATTTGTTCTTGATTAAACCAAGGACAAAGGGGATATCCTGTAACATAGCAACTGTGTTTCATCAAAAGAACTTTAAAATATTTTGTTCTAATACTTCAGCCAAATGTTAGTACAATAGCAAAGGCTTTTTTCCTAAATATTTCTGTGTATCAATTTTTTTAACTTTTAAATGAATATTAACGGGAAGAACTGAACTATGATTCATGCTGTGGGGGTGGGGTGTAGTGTTACAGGGAGGGGGAGAAGGGTCTGGTGAAGCAGTAAATGTACAGTATACAGACCTGAGTGAAATAATGGATGTGGCAGCCACCCCAAGGCATTTTTCTTCTTACTGTTATAATATTAGAATAAAACAAAGCTGGATGACTGCCAGAACCTAAAGCTGTGTTTTATCTGCTACAATTTCCCCCTAATTTCCTTTGTAGACAAAAGTTTTGACCTCAGACCCATTTCTGGAAATACTTGGGGTAGTATAGCTCAAGTTAATGCATCAGATAGAGTTCATGTGGTGTAACTGAAATGTCCTTGGTCGTTGGGTTTTTTTTTTTTTTGTGGGGGGGGGGGGCGGATGGATGGGAGGTGGGAGGTATTTCTGTGTTATATCTGTGCCTTTGTTGTCGTCTTAATTTTTTTTCGCTGAGTTTTAGGAAAGATGTTACTGTATCAAATGAGCCTTTCATTTTGGGCTCTGTTTCTGCTTTGTGTTTGTATGTCAGTCAGCTTTTCATGGCTTTGCTAATGCTTTCACTTTTCTTCTGAGGGAAGAGGTGGTCTCCTTTCTATTGTCTCCACATCCTTCAGATACAGCTTTATGTACTAATGCATTCAGGTATTTTGTGCTGAACTGACTTTTTTCCTAAATCTGAAAAAGACAAACATAATCCATAATTACCGTTAAGCATACTTTTATGAAGACTTCTTCCTCTGCCTTCCAAGATCTACTCCTACATGACTGGGCACATACCAAATGCAACTGACTTCTCTGTGGCCTTGTCAGGATCTTGGTGTTTTTTCCACAGTCTTTATGAAAGATTGCCCTTTCCCCTCAGTTTTGCCTAGCATGGTTCTTTCCTGAATCTCTTTCAAGAGTGTCCTTTGGTCCCACTCCATACCACAAGAGCTCCTATGACCCGCCCCTCCAAAAAAAAAAAAAAAAAAAAAAAAGAAAGAAAGAAATGTAGAGTTGCTTTGGGAGCCTTAACTTTGGATGATAGGGTGAGAAGCAATGGGCTTAAATTGTAGCAAGGAAGGTTTAGGTTGGACATTAGGAAAAACTTCCTGTCAAAGTAGTTAAGCACTGGAATAAATTGCTTAGGGATGTTGTGCAATCTCCATCATTAGAGATATTTAAGAGCAGGTTAGATAAACATCTATCAAGGATGATCTATATGGTGCTTAGTCCTGCCATGAGGGCAGGAGACTGGACTAGACGACTTCTCAAGGTCCCTTCCAGTTCTAGTATTCCATGATTCTGTGTTGCATCATGGTGGTGCAGTGCAATGTAATGGTATCTGGTGTGTCATTCTCTTCAGGAGCATGTGAAGAATTGAGCATCTCATCCATGGTACAAGAACACCAGATTAAGATGTACCATGGTGGCATTTCAAAGGACTCCAGTGCAAAATGACATCATATAAGTGGTGCTTATTGAATTGACCTGAAAAATGAGATGAATCAAAAATACTAGGACAGATGGAAGTCTTGTTTTGGGTTAAGTGTACACTGCTGTACTTGTGCTATAACTGTCCATGGATAGAAATTTATAACTTGAGTTTGTGGAGGTTTCAAGCCATCAGTTTACCCCTGAACAACATTCACTTCAGCATTTTGAGACCGAAGGAAATTGGAATCCATGTTACGGATGTAAAAGGGTAACTGGTTTCCCAGTTAGGAGCCAGCAGCGCCCTGGGGCAGCAACTGGCAGCTAAGCCCTGTAGTTAACTATGTAACTAATAGAATTTTGATTGGTTAATATTTTTTTACATCCCTAATCCATGTATTTTCAGAACATATACTTTTTGAATCTTCTATCCCTTAAGTCAAGTAGTTGTCAGATCAGTGCAGTGTTGTCTCTGTAAACTGTAACACTTGGTTTGGTGCAGGGGGAACTGGGACAGGAGAGGGAAAGAACAGACACACTTTGAGGTGTATTCTTTAAGCTGTACCCTTGCACATGTCTTGCCAATTAATGAATAACTAGATTGGCATGTTGGCTATAATGTACTCCTGATGCCCCAGTTCTTTGTATGTTTTGATGAGAAGTTTCTTGATGTATTGAACTAGGAAAAAATGTCCCTATACATAAGCAACAGGATTGTTTCTTCTTGAAATAATAAATAGTTAAAGCATTAATATTGGGTTGTACTAAACTTTTTAAAGCAAAAAGCCAATTTTGGGGGGCTTCAGCTATGTGCTAAAATGAATTAAAAGGAAAACCTCATTTGACTGACGCAGTGTGTATAAATAGGGAGGGGAGGCATGATTGGAGCATGGGACTGGGAGCCAGCAACTCTTTGATTCTAATCCTGACTCCTTTGGTGGCCTCTGGTGAATCACTTAATCTGTTCTTAAAGGTGGAGAAACTAAAATAAAGTGGATTATATTTAGCTACCTCCTGGTGATGTTGAAGATTGACTGATAATTTGTAAAACATTTTGAAGATTAAAAATGTTGATTTGCATAAAAAACTATGTGATTTTTAAATCAAAGTAGTAATTGGAGGGAGATCAAGCATCAAAATCATGTAGGAGTTCAGATCCCATGATATTAGGTAGATAATGGGAACATGAATAGAATGGAACCGAATTAAATCCAATCTGGAAACACTCATTTTCTCATAAAACCTGTATGAGAAATTGATTTTATTTCAAGCAGTTGTGCCATTGCAGGTTCTACTTCAAGATGCATGTCTTACTGGTGCCCTGCTGTAGGCATTTTTGTGTCCCTGCACTGGACTGGCGACTGCAGAACATTGCAGTGTCCGTTGGGCCCACTCATGTACTGTTATCCTCAGGACCTTCTCAACCATCTCTCTCTAGAGATGGAGTCTTAGCTGCCCATTTGTGGATCGTTAATGCTTACTTTGCTAAATAACTTCCTTCAGAGGTTCTTTTGTTTCTTTCCTCATTCTGTTTTTCTAAAAACCAAAAACAAACAAACAAACAAAAAACTGTGTTCTTCTATCAACCTTCAATGCGGAGAGGGGAAGGAGGGAGGACAAGGGTATGCCTGGCTGTCTGGGGTTTTGAGAAGTGTCCCACTTGCACCAAGGTAATCCTGGTCATGGAAAAACACTCCTAGTGCATCTACTGCCTCAGTGAGGGCCACATCCAACAGAAGTGTTCTCTTGGCCAGCAGCTCTGCCTAAGATCCCACAAGAACAGAGAGTGCCTCCAAAACACCATCTTTATGGAGGCAGCTCTCTGATGAGCATGAGTTTTCCCCTTAACCTTAGACTTAGAAGCATTGGGGGAGAGGGGGTGTCAAAGACCTGCATTGGGGAGTCCTCTCACAGGTCAAAAAAAGAGTGGCAATTCTCTTTGGAGAGCTCGGTGTTCACTGCCAGCGATTGCATCTCGCTTGGTATCCTTGGTGCTACCAGCACTGGGCCCACAATCCAGCACACATGCCTCATGGTAACCATTGGTACCCTGTACTGCTCATGGGCCCATCGACCCTTTGGGCACTGGCACTGTTCCACAAGATCGATCTCCTCATCTGTTGCCTTCTGTAAGAATGTCCCTATTGCAGCGATCTGCAGAGTGGTGACGTGGGTGTCAGCCCATGTCTTCGCAGGACACTGTGCAATCACTGGGGGACTCCATCTCTGATGCCATCTTTGGTGTCACAGTAATATCATCTGTGGCTGAGCCAACTCCCAAGTCCCCACCCTCCAAAAAAGGTGCAGTTTGGTATTCACCTACAACCGGGCACGCAAAGGGACGCTTCTTGAAGAAGTTGTTAGACACCTTGTGCAGTGAGCATGATTCTTCAAGATATGTCTCTCAATGGATGCTCTAATCCATCTTCCTCCCTTCTGTTTTGGACTGTTCTGATTTATGAGAAGGAAAGAGGGCAGTTAGTCCCCACACACTAGTTAGCTTTATGGCACAGGACAAGGAAAGACCATGTATGCATGAACCCAACGGGCCCTGCTACTGAAGTTTGCTGATCAATAGTGCAGGGACACAGACATGCACCCACAGGGACACACATCTTGAAGAACCTTTGTTACTCCACAAGGTGAGTGACTTCTTGTCATGCAATGATATCATCTGCTTGCACAAATTAGGCATGTTTTTTGTCCCTCTGGGTGTATGCCTGAGTTCTTGAAATTCAGGCCTTGGGAATTCTACAGTTGCCCCCTCTCCTGCCTCATTTGAAAGGTTCACAGCTCCATATAAAGTGGTTTTAGCTATTGAATCACTTGTTTGACTGTTGCTGTCCACGAGGGTTAAAAAGGCCTATCACATTTTCAGTCCCCAGTGAAGGAATATTCTGTGCACTCTCTTCCCTTGCCAGAGTAATTAGGCTTCTCTATTTTTCTGGCATTCTGCTACATTCACATTCTTGTGGCTGCAGGAGTTGGCTCGGCACTCAGAGCTGGTGGTGGGGAAGCAGCACACCAAAAACAAACACTATTGCAGCATCTTGTAAGAGAGGATGAAAAAACTCATCAGAATAATAGTCTGTTTGTTTTTCTTTAAGTTGTAAGGTGGCAAGTTTATATGGCTTCAGAATGTAATGCTCAGACTTTGTTTGTTAAAGCCAAAATTTTTCCTGCTCTAGGATGACGGAAACGTAAGGATATCCTCTCCTGTTGGAAGAGTATTGTTTCTTAGACCGCATCCTCTCTCGTCTCAGCAACACATATCTAGCTGTATTCTGGTTTCTATGTGCTCCCTTGTCAAGTGCTCAACTGGGTTTGTGTGGTGGATACCCACTGGACTGTGGACAGAGGAGGGAGTTAGTTTAAAGGCAGTTCAATGGCTGGAAAATGCCATTATCTCTGGGTTTTTTGTGGAGAGTTCTGTAGGCTTTTTTAGGGTAGGAGGGGTATTTCTTTGTTTCCCCATCACTTTTTCAGTCCAAGGTATCCCAGACTTCATTATGCACCTTTGACCAGGAAATCCACAAAGTATGAGAGACTTGAGAACACAACAATCTACATGAACGATCCTACACCTGGAATATTGCCAGCAAAGGTGGCGTGTGGGTCATGTAAGCTTAATGGAGTGGGAAGAGTCTTTTTTGAAGGTCATTGGAAGGTCATTTTGAAGGTCATTGGAAGGGCTCTGGAAGGAATGCTGTGATTGGGAGGAGACCAAGAATGACTTAGATTTGTATAGGACAGCTGGTTTGATGTATCTCTTACAAATCAGTAAATCAGCACTTAGAAAGTGCAGTTGAAAATCATCAGAAGGCTTCCACATTGTGTCCATTTAATTACTCCTTGAGTTGCTGTATATATAATATTTTTTTTAATCCAAAGTGATCTTTGTGCTGGAGTGGTGCCCTATTGACTTGGGCCATGTCTAAGCAGAGGTTTGTGCCATGGTGTTGGTGTAGGTCCCACTCAAGATCATAGGTAGTCTACACTAGGGCTTCTGTCATTGCTAGGGGTGGTGGAAATTCATCTGTGGAATAGCCTTGATGGGAAAATTTCACAAAAATCACAGTAGAGAAAAGACACTAGAGACTAGAGCCAAACTTTTTTTCAAATATGGCAAGTGATTTGGGGTACTCCTGTTGCTCGGTGCTCAACTTCAGATGCTTTAAAGAGACTTTATTTTTCAGAAAGTGCTGAGGGATTTACCTGACCTCTAAACACCAGGCTTCTTTAAGATGTTTCGAGTGAGGTATTCCAGATTAGTAACCACATTTGAAAATCTTGGCCTTAACCTCCGTTTTCTGTAGCAGTGTTTCTCAAACTGTGCTCCACAGAGCCCTAGGACTCCGCGAGACTTCTCTAGGGGCTCCGTGAGGCTGACACACTGGAAACATGGATAGGTACAACACATACAATCAGTGGACCACTAGGGCTCCGCATAAATTTTTACACATGTAAAGGGCTCCGGAGCCCAAAAAGTTTGAGAACCGCTGGTCTATAGCATGGGTTTTGTGACTGACATTTGCATGGAGACAAGCTGCATACACCAACTGGATTCTAATTTTTGTTATTAGTGAGCTGGGCTGCATTTGAACTCCTCACTTGGATATTTCAGGTCCTCTATTATTCTCCTGAGCCATCTAGAATGCTATAGGTTTTACCTTAATTTTTGGACGGCGGGCGGGTGAAGGGGGGAGGAAAAGGGACTTCAAAGGCGGTTTTTATTCTCGTATATAGTGTTGATGCTGTGCACACACTTGCAAATAAATGCCCTTTCCTTGTAGGGAAACACTTAATTAATGCTGTTTATAATTCCATAGTCAAAACCCTGGTGTAAAATTTAAATTTTTATCTATTTCCTGGTGGTTCAATGTTTGTCCTCCAGCAGACTTAAAGTTCCCACTTACTTTTGTTGTGAATGGAACATAGTTGTGCTGCCTCTGGTTTTTCACCATAGTATTGGGAGAAGCCAGACTTCTGTTCCCTTTAATGGGAGAAAAATGCAATCAGTACTGCTGTGTTCCAGTATGAATCAAATGATATGATAGGACTCTCGGCCCTAATATTCTGAGTTCCTTCAACTCACAATGACTTCAGTGGAAATTATGAGATTTGTCACATAGTAAAGTCAGGCCTTCAGTGAGGTAATTTCTGATGGGTTTGTCTGCGTGGCATTCTGCAGCTGGAAACGGAACCCTGCTACATCTGAATGTTCAGAAATCAATGGACAGCTTTTCTACTTCTTGCATGTGGACAGTACCTCCGCCTGCTTTCCAAAAAACAAGTTACCTGGTCACCAACAATAGGTTTTGGGGACTTCCTGCATTTTCTAGGAGTTAAGAGCATTGAGGATGACTAGGATTAATAGCATACTTCCAAATGTCTAATATAGATAAAAGACTGCATTTTACAGAGCTGGTTGTCCAGTGGTGTCTAGTTCTATCATGTTACTTTTTCCCAAGCAACTTTTCTTTTGTCAAGAGAGAGACATTATAGGCACGTCTCTGTATCCTCCATCCCATTTAGTCTGTTTTGTGGTGCAATTAGCTTAGATGGACTTTCTATATACGCATACAAAGCTATTTAAAAAAAATCTTTTTCTTGCAGAATTATGGCCTTGAAACAGACAATATGAAGAACTTGGTTCTCAAATTGCGAGCTTCTTCCAATAACCTGCAGAATTATATCAGCAGCCGGAGGAAAAATTCAAATTATGATGGAAAAATCTCACGCAAACCCCCCAATGAATTCCTCACCTCTGTGGTGGAGCTCATTGGTGCTGCTAAAGCCTTGCTAGCATGGTTGGACAGGTATGTGATTGATACTCTTTTTTTTTTTTTTTTTTTTTTAAGTCTACATGGTCATTTGTGTTAGTGAAATGAATTATTCCTGTTTGCAAAGGCAGCTTCTAGAGTCGTGTTTGGATGTAAAAGCCTCTTTGTTCCTACCCAGACCACCATTTTATTTAAATATTAGGATGTCTGTAATTAGCAAGTTGAATTGCCAGGATGCTGGTGGCTATGGGGCATGGTGTGATATTGCTAAAATCAGTGGATCTGGTGTTTACAGGGGTGGGAAACCCCCCCTCCCACACACACACACCTTTTCCTTTGATTTCCCTAGTACAGATAAGGCTTTGAAGTAAATTTCCACTCTCCCTGACTCACCTCAAACCTCTATACAGATACAGTGTTCTCTTCCACTCTCACACAAAATGACTTTTTAAAAGATAACCGTTGGTTAATGTGGCTTTAATTTTTGATTGAATTTGCTCTCTTCTGAATGTGGAGAAAGACAGGCAGCAAAAGACGCTTCTTTGCTTTTCCTTACTCTGGGGAAGGTGTCTCTGTGACAGCTGCTGCGGAAACAAACAGGCAGCTGAGCAGATAGTGTCCCAGCAGTTATGCTTGGACAGGATAAGAGATTATTGCAAATTCTCTTGCATGGTGCCAGCTTTCTTAAGGATCCAGCTTGTGGGGAGGGAGGTCAAAAGAGATCATGCGGAGGAAGAGCTGTTATCCCATGACTGGCCCTCCTGTCACTGTCAGGTGGGGTTTCCTGGCAGGAGCATGCTCTTCTCACTTGATCCGTCCCTTTCCTCTGATCACTGCCAGCCCCCACCAACTTTCCTATCTGCTGTTCTCAGCCCCAGCAGCGAGATGGCTGAATTGCCCAACTTTGAGCCCACTGAGTTTTTTGGAACTCTTTCCCTTCCCCCTCCCTGTCTGTCATAAAATAACAGGTTGGGGCTAAGGTGCCCCCTCAACAGCTCTGTAAAGCTGTGTCCTTTTAAAGGAGGGCATAATCACCTTGTATAGGTCTGATTTGGACTTCAGATCTTTGTAAATAGTGCTTAAAAAGTTAGCAGCCATTGCAGAGACTGATCTTGGCCAAGATATTTTTCATGGTAGAGAATACGCTTGTTATAAGAGTAGTTCTTAACCGTATTGGTGCACTTATGTTCAAAGGCACTTTAGTCTGTTTACTGCTGGTATGTTATTCAGGTGACATTTTTACACTGTTAATGTGATGGCACACCTGAGATGTGCAGGAACTACCTGACCTGCAACTGTGTAAATCTACGTGCTGTGCCTATTAGCAGCCAGAGTTGGGAGCCAAGAGGGTTCTTTATCCTATGGGGATTTTGTTTTGTTACAGGGCCCCATTTACAGGGATTGCAGACTTCTCTGTGACAAAGAACAGAATCATTCAGCTCTGCTTGGATCTTACCACCACGGTTCAGAAGGTCAGTTGCCTTTTTCCCTCTCCTCCTCCTCCCTCCAACCCCCCTGCTTTTATTCTCACCTCTCCAAAAAAGAAGGAAGGTGGGTGGCTGGGGAAGTAACTGCACTTTAGTTATGTGCAACTTGTTACTGAGGAAAACACATGCTTGGAGTACCATACACGTGATAATGAGCAGGTGCATACTGGCTGCTACCAGCTTTGCTTGCTCTGTTCTCCTGCAGTTGAGATTTTTGTCCAGTTAATTTTATAACTTTTCATTAGTGCTTATCTGTGTGTCTGATCCAGCTCCCGTGTAAAGTCCATTAGTGTTTTCATTAACTTTAGTAAGAGTTGGGTTAGGCCCTGGAATAGCTGCTTTGAATTTGAAAACCTGCAAGCTGCCTTGTTAACTTTAGTTAGAATCAACGTTGGTAACTTATTTTAATAAATACAATAGCAACCCAAACAACACCTGGGGAGAGAGGAGTAGCTGCAACAGGTGACTGGAAGAGCTGCCTTTCCTGCCTGCTTCTGTTTCCAGCTAGGCTGACTTCCACAATATTTTATTAAAACCTATCACTTATCCATCTCAGTGCTTCTCCGCCTGAGGCCCTGCTGCACTTCACCCTTCTCTCATAAAGTCCTGCCTTTGCACCACACCTCTTTCCTGAGGCTCCCGCCCTCTTGTTGCTCTCTGCTCTCTCCCCCAAGTCTCTCCCTGAGCCCCTAAATAGTTGTTTGATGATAGCTGCTGAGCAGCTGTGTGGTGGCACCTCTGAATAGCTGATTAAGTGCACTGCCAAACAGCTGTGGTTGGTGGGTGCTAAGCACCCACTATTTTTTTCCCTTTGATGCTCTAGCCCCTGAGTCAGCGCCTATGCTTTGTTTTTCATGTGACTACACTGTGTCACCAGAAAAAGTGAAGTTTCTGTCTGGTTACTAAAAGTGACTGGCTTTGGAGCAACTTTCAGGACAAGTCTTAAAAGTATTTGGAGTATCAGGTCAGACTTGGTATATAGATGCATGTGCTATGGCTCTAACCCATCAGAAATGAGGCCTAAAATTAACTTAATGGAAAGGCCTCAGGGTATTGAGCTCACACTTTAATAACATGTATGTTTATGTACAAAACCCCAAGTAGTGCTGAGTTCTTTGATTCTCAGGCAAAGTGGATAAAGTCAGCAGACTGCAAATATCTTAAATCTTTAATATGCAGACGGTGAATACTTAGTTTTCAGCAAATCCTCCTTCAGGAAATCTCTTTATTCAAATGTTTGTCTTTTCATAATGAGGTGTTACAGTTGTGCAGCTTGGAAGGCTGGTGCAATGTGGGTCAGAATTAAGGTAGTTCAGACAAAGTTTGTAATGTTTCAGTCTCCCTCCAATATAACCTTGAGGTTTATTTGGCTTTATTCCTCCCTCCCCCACATACAACCTTAATTTTGTATTTTCTAATGTTTTGTTATTTTTTGAGAAAATAACATTCTATCATGCAGGTTTCTTAAGTAACTGATAAATATTTACAACTGTACCCATAGTTTAACCTTTTTTACCTTTCTTTTTGCTTGAGAATCTATTAGTGTGTTCCAGTTTGACTGAGTTTTTCAAAGAACAATGATCTCTTCTGTAATCTACTAAATGAACTCTTTTCAGTTCAAAGTCTTTTGTACCTGGTGTGTGTAAATATGCTTTGTGTGCTGTTCTCTTGCTTTCATGAATGCCATCAAGTGCATATTTTAAAAGCACTTTTGAAGTTATTTTTAACCAGTATTTTTTTTATCCATTTTGAAATGTTGAATACGGTAATAGCTGGCTCAGTATTTGTAGTGTCTAAAACAAGTTTGTATAGTTTACATTACCAAATTACATCTTTATTTGTGCATAACTCATTTTTCCTGGAAATTTTTTCTGCAGTAACTGAAGGGTTGTAGTTAACATTTTGAAGGTCTATAGTTCCTTTTCAGACTGGGTATCAGAAAATTGTTGTTCAGTGGTACGTTTGATGTGTAGATGGCGAGGCGATTGTCTGATAAATCCTTGCTCCATGGATATTGCCCTTTTGGCTTGAGGTCAGGGGCAGATGTATTTCAGTGTTTTGGAACCGAGTCTAATTACACAATTCTTTTAATTTAGTGTTTGTTTTCTCTTTTTAGGATTGCACTGTGGCTGAAATGGAAGATAAAGTTCTGCATGTAGTAAGTATGCATTTCAGTTTCAGCTCAGCTACTGGTATTCCCATTTATTTCCTTGACTTCTTGATTAATCAAACTGACAAAATTGATATGTACCATGTAAGCAAAATCCAATTGTAGACTGTTTTTTATCATTTGTTATTCTTTCAGAAGGGCTGGTGGTGAATTTTTATGGTGTGTAACTCAGCACTGCGATATACTGTAGGCAATCTTAAGGTTTTATTGCATAGGTATTTCTTCAAGATCAATTCCTGGCTCAGATTTTAAGAGGAGGGGAAGGAATGTAAGGGGATATTAGACCAAGAAAAGCAAAAATGTCTATGATCCACAGCATTATTTAATAAATAATGGGTTTTTTTGGTCTTGTAAAGGCACTGTGTTCTGCTTATCGAACTAGAGCCATCTATGTCTAATTATACTTCATTTTGAAAGCTCTAAGTTTTCAAAATTGTTTTGAAGCAATCTTGTGACCAACAGTGGGATGTAATGAAAATGCTTTTAATATTTTGTAACAGTTAATCATCGCTTCCTGCTTTTGACATGAGCCAGGCTGTGTTCTTTGATAAGGCCTTCCGTTAGCTGATAGATGCTCAGGCATTCAGTAGCACAATAGCTAAAAATAATTTTGTCCATAACTAAGGAAACCAAGCAAATAGGAGTTTTCAGTTTCTCATTTTTCCATACTCCCTCCCATATACGCACTGTTGGTTGGAAGTACCTTGTTTTAGCAGTTCCTCGTATTCATGCTTAGGCGTTGTTGAAATTTATTTAAATGACATTATTGTAGTTCTATAAATCTGGTTTAGAATAAAAAGCCTTGAGAATATTTTACCCTGTGCCCATTGTGATTTGAGCAGAGCTAGCTTTATACAAGGCTGCATTTTTGTGTAGCTCCTTAATTACATACATCTCCACTGAGTTAGTAAATATGTCCAAGTGCCCTTCGCACTCCTGTCTCAGGTGAGCTATATTACAGTTTCACTACCAGTGACAACTAAATAGTGTGCTGAACATTTTAAGGCCTCTGTTTTTCTGTCTACATATTAATTTAAACATTATAGTGTATAATGGAAGTTTGAGTGTATGTGAGAAAAATAGATGTTTTGACCATTACATTGTCTCTGATTAAACAGTCATTTTTCCTGTTGAAACTTTAGACTGTAAAAGACCAATTACTCCCCTCTAATACATAAGCCTGACTTCTACTTACTTCATTAGGAGTTACATACATATATGTTTATGGTCAGAGTTTGTCCTTAGAAATGATATTGGTTTGGGATTGGATGTATTCTGGTTAACAAACAAATGTAAATTTAAGAATCCTATGTAAGGATTCCAGCAACAGGTACAAAGGAGATAACTGATGCTAATTTTTAAATGCTGATCTCTGAAAAGCTTGATGTGTGGAGTACTAACCATTTGGCTTCTTTAGCACCATGCTGATTAACCCTAAGCAGATGTAAATAACTGTGTTTAAACATGTGCAGTTGTTGGCAATAGAGAGAGTCAGATATTCTGGATTTCATGATAAAAATGCCAGAACAATATAGACTTAAAGTTTTGCAAAAGCTTTGTTGTTGCCTTTTTTCCAGGTACTTTATCTACATTAGTTGTCCCATCCTGCCACTGGTGGAGTGGAGTTAGCAGTAGGTTTAGTATAAAACCTTTAATAGCAGGGTTTGTGTGTTTGTTTGTTTTCAAAGGTTTACTAAATGGTACCAAAATTCTAAGGTAGATAAGACCATAGCGGAGAATTGTCTGAATGTTCTCACATTCTTCTAACACTTGTATCAACCTTTCTTAATGGACCAGATTTTACAATTAAATAGCTTCTATTCATTGAAAAAATGGGTGGGGGAGGAATTCTAGAATGTGGCTTTCATAATGAATTTTTGTTTCTTTTCAGTCTAAGATTTTAAATGGAATTTGTGATAAGATGATCAGATCAACTACAGATCCATTGTTGAGCCAGAGTGCATGTCTAGAGGAGGTTCATTTAACCAACATTAAACCTGGGGAAGGCCTGGTAAGAACTCAGCTGTATCTGCTCCTGTGGTTACTCTGCAAGTGGGATTCTGTGTCTGCGTTGTTGGTGCCTGGTCTTACAGGCTGTTATATCTATGATATTGATTACTCCCATTAAAATCAGCAAGGTTCAGTCTGGAAGTTACTTAATTCATTGGTAAAACCCTCTGCAGGTTCAGTCCCTTATTTGTAAAGACACAGGAGGGTATGTGCTGAAGTGGGAGCCAAGTGGGGAAAGGGGTTGGCGAATGGGTGTGTGTTTAAGGTATTTTTTAGAGGCTATTGGTGGTATTCACCAAAGTAAGTGAACAAAAGTGGTGCCTTACCTTTGCTGGTCACCTATATCAACCACACATAGAGACTTTCTGAAGGATTTATTTTGGTCTGTACTTTTGCAGGGTTTTTGATCAATAGTTTTGGAGGGGTATGGGGTAACTTTGGGGTTTGTTTTTAGCATGAGTGTAGTGAAAATGTTGCTCATCCACTGCATATCATGTCATTTCCTTAGCAGGACCTAGCACTGCTGTATGTGGCTGCTCCTTTTGATGTTCCATTCAGCTGAATGGCATTTACAGAAAATTGGGAGATGGTACCTTTCTGGCTAGAGGGGAGGTGGTTCACATTTAAATTGCTTGAATATTTATTTGAAATTATTTCAGATTCATTTAACTTTTAAAACTATGAAGAAGTAAGAAAAATTGTTGGTTGAGCAGTTTTTATAAAACGTGTTGGGTGCTATTATGGAGAAAGTACAGTGTTTTGAGCTACCTCATTCCAGGATTAACAGAAGGGGTACAAATGAACTAACCATGTCCCAGAACTATGGCATCTTCTTCAGTGAGGTTTGAGTATCAAATAAGTTTATTCACAGAATAGCAGCATGGTAACTTGTGCATCCCAGTATGAGGGTGTGTGTAAAGGGCGGGGAAGGAGAGGGGAAGAGGCTGGGGAAGATAAATCTGAGTGGTAATTCCTGGCACATAAATAGCACTTAATATTTCCATGGAACTGCACAGCTAAAAAACACAGATAAGTAATTTTCAAAACAACCTATTAAGAAGGAAAACTTTTATTAGAGTAGATATACAAGTCTCCTATGCTACAATAGTCTATCCTTGGTAATTTAAAATGCTAGTATTAGTCTGTAGATAGTGTGTTAGAGAATCCACACAATCAGCCCTACTTCATTTGCATTTTTCTTTGTAGCCACACCCAGTAGTATAGTAAAGTGGTGCTAGCGTGTGGGTTGCCTGAGGTCCTGGTTGAAACCAGCACTTGTAATGTTACCAGATGGCTTGCATTAAGAACTGGGATTATTTCAGTTTGATTGTCTGTAGAATATTTGTGGCAAATTTGTGAGGAAGAGGTGCTCCGCATGCAAGGGAATAAATGAATTTAAAATTCTCCAGAATTGTCAAAGTGAGAAAGTAGTTAAGTTACACTATTTAAAAATAAATACTTGAAAAGTTATCTACAAAGGGTGGAGTATAAAATTCTAATTGGTATGACTAATAAATACTGGGTGCTGAAGAATTCAGGAAGAGGAACATGTAGCACATGGAAACTACAGAGAGTTCTGGACTAGAGAGGTTCAACCTGGTCTAGAAACATCCATAGTCCGGAATGGTTTTAGTTAGCTGGATGTCCACTTTCCTTGGGTGTGGTCAAGTTTCCTGAGGTCCCATAAAGTTTGTTTACAGTCACCAGTCCCAGCTCTGTGCTCTGTGTTGCTGTTTAGCTCTAACTTACCCCAAATATCCTCTAACAGCCCACTAAGCAGTGCAAGTATTGGTAATGCTGCTAGACAATACTCACCTTCCCTGGTCCAGAAAATGCTTTCGTTCGGAGCTAGTCCGGTCCCAAGGGTGTTGGACTAGAGAGTTTCAGCCTGTAGATTACACTACTTACAAATGTGAGTCCATACGTTTTCATGTATTTGATTTTTTTACACAGAGTGAGTCTTAAGAAGTTTGTTGTAAGATGTTCCTTAACTTGTTATATAAGTAGTATGAAAGCTTTTATATTTGGCACTGCCTTTCTTAAATTTGAGTATTTGAATTTCCCTTTTTCCCCCCTTCCCACATTAGGGAATGTATATCAAATCAACTTATGATGGATTGCATGTAATTACTGGAACTACAGAAAATGTAAGTACATTTAATTCAATTTGAAGTAAATGCATTTTTAATTTTAACTGTTCTGGTTGTAACTATGTTTAGGCAGATTCCTGAGGTTTTTGTTTCTGCCATGTATTGCTCTCATAATCCTATTGCGTGTAACTTTGTGTGATACACCATTGGTTTATTCTGGATTAGTAAAGATTATGCACATGTATATGTTGTAATGGAATAACATAAGGACGTTCATCTTATGTTGTTAAAATAGCTTGGTTACCTTCTACATTGTGCTGGCATGCATCTGGGTATGATTCTATGTTTCCCTTTTGGTGATGACCCTGAGAGAGGGCAGTTTCACTTGATTGCCACTTGAGTTGCTTTTTAGACTGTGACATCATCATCTGATTGCCATGTTAATAGCATTGGTTATGCCAAAGCACTTAACAAGAGAGACACTTATCATGTAATGAAAAAGTGTAGGCTCTCAGAATAACGTTTAGTGGGGAGCCAACACTTTCTAAAATACAAACTAGCAACATTTGGGAGATGAGCGCTGGAAAGTCTGCCATCATTGCAAAGAGTATCGGAGAGTTTGTGTTCCCCAATGTCTATAAGGCACCAAAATTCTCTTGCAGCACGTGGATTTTATTGAATGATAGCCACCCTTAAATATGGGTTGGAGACCTAAGTAGCTATCGTACATCCTGGGGTTATGAAACAATGATACTTCAGATGAACAACTTTTTGAATGGGCTGTGACAAAGTCCCTTATTAGCTCCCCATGGGTTCTGCGCTTCTTGACGTTTTCTTGTGTGCCTCAGAGACTCACAGTGACCTCTTTGTTGCCTTGGGACTTCGCCAGAGGCAAGGGTCCCTGCTTACTGAGTCATTCTCATCACAGACAAGTCCTGAGTAGAGGGGGAGAAAAGATAACCCCCCTTTTTCCTGGCCTTTGGTCTGTTCCCGTCTTCCCGGCAGGGTAATCCTTCAAGAGAAGGGGGGTGGGAGTCCAGGCCCGCACACTCCACTGGATTCCGGCCCAGGGGCCCTACAGAAGGGGCGGCTGGCAGGGCTTCTTGCCCTACTCTAATACTGCTACCTCTCCCTGGGCCACTTCACCCACCACTTCCTTCTATTATCTTCCACCTTTTACGTTGGGAATCGGCACTTCCCTGCTCTGCGCCTCTCAAAACTCTCTCCCCCCTGCTGCCTGGGAGGAAACCTTTTAGAGGGACCTGGAGGCCTTAACTAGCAACAGGTGCTTAATTAACCCGTTGCAGGCCAACTCCTACTTAGGCCTCCATTGTCTGCCCTGATTGCCAGGCTGTGTTCAGGTGAGTCTAATTGGGAAACAAGAAGGCATTAACCACCTCCCAATATAGCTGCCTTTTATAAGATATTTGCAGTTCACAGGCTATGGTCTGCCACAGGGCTTTGAATCAAGACAAGCATCTACTCTTAAATTCTAAGCACAAGAGACGGTCCATTTTGCCAGATGGATATAAGTCTACTTGCTGGTTGTGTGGCTTGCGTCCTGTGGCCAGAACACATGGCCTCTGTCTGTGGAGCTAACTGTCCTTGACAATGTTAAGCATAGCCATCACCATCTTGTCATCATATGCATTGCTCTCCAGGTCCCCTAATCACATTGCTACCAAGAACATGTTGGAACTTTAGGAAGGCCTATGGGAACAGCAACTCAGAAACCAAAGAAAAAGTGGCTCTTGAAATACCTGCTGATGTGGCCAATGAACCTGATGTAGGTGACTTAGAGGTCACAAGATGGACACCCTCCCCCCCACTATAGGAAAACCTTAATTTGCATGGTATCAGAGGGGTAGCCGTGTTAGTCTGGATCTGCAAAATGACAAGGAGTCCTGTGGCACCTTATAGTCTAACAGATGTATTGGAGCATAAGCTTTTGTGGGCAAAGACCCACTTCATCAGATGCATGTAGCACAGTGGTCCCCAACCTTTTGGGGGTGCCCGGGGGCAGGGCCGCGCATGTGCCGCGCATCCAGGGCAGGAGCCGCCCATGTGCGGGGGGCGGGGCCAGCCCAGATCATGCAGCGGGCGCACATAAGTGCCCCGGCGGGCACCATGGTGCCCGTGGGCACCGCGTTGGGGACCACTGATGTAGCGGAAATTTCCAGAGGCAGGTATAAATATGCAGGCCAGAATAAGGCTAGAGATAACAAGGTTAATTCAGTCAAGGAGGGCGAGGCCCACTTCTAGCAGCTGATGTGGAGGTGTGAACACCAAGAGAGGAGAAACTGCTTTTGTACTTGGCTAGCCATTCACAGTCTTTGTTTAATCCTAAACAGATGCTGTTAAATTAATTTGCATGTATCGTGAATACAGTAATAGTTTATATTTGCCATTCTTAATCTTATTTCATCTTAATCTTAGCATAACTGGTTCACCATCTGTTGAAAGACTAAGTCTAAAGAAATGTCAACATTTGATAGATGTGAAAGATTGTAACATTGGTCACTACTAAGTTATATAGATAGTTGAAACAAAGACTGAAAGGTCTGACTGAGACTGTGCTACAACCATAAAACAAAACTCTGAAGCCAAGTGAATCTGTAACTACCCATTCCTCTCTCAGGAAAACTACATTTTCATTGGAGAAATAACATCAGCTAGGAGATTGAGAGATTTACTAGCAGTAATTGGTCACTCACTTTCCCCTCCCTCCCCCCTTTCTTTCTGATAACAAAAGATATAATTTATATCAGGCTACACACTTCCTTTCTGATAAAAGTAGTATCTGCTTTTTTATTTACGATTCAAAAATTATTTCTGACATATGTGAATGAAACCGTTGCCAGATGGCTATTATCAGAATTCTAATGCTGCACCAAGCACCATGAGTGGTTCCAGGAAAGCAATACACTGTCTAATTTCAGTCAGTTGACAGGATTTCCAAGGTCTTCCTGCATATTCGTGACTTCCTATGTTGCATGAGAGCACACTGGCCAAAACAAAATTTTCCACTTTCTTCCATGTTCTCCATGTAAGTGGAATGATTGCCTTGTGAGTTGAAATTGGGCACATTAGTATTGCCTAAGATCTCTCAAGCACACTCTTGTTGATCATCCTGCATGATACTCTGAATTCAGTGCTTGCTTTTTAATGAATCATAGAATCACACAAATGTAGGGCTGGAAGGCACCTTGAGATCATCAAGCCCCCTGTACTGAGGTAGAACCAAGCAAACTTAGACTGGGGATTTCACAACTTCCCTTGGAAGTCTGACCCAGATCTTAATTTCCCTTACAAGTTAGATTAGCTGCTAGAGGAGATTAAGCCTGTTACTTGACCTACCTTTAGTGCAGATGGAGAACAATGGACCCCCCCATCATTTTTTAATTGCCCGTAACATATCAGAACCCCCTTCAGTATTCTTTTCTCAAGACTAAGCAGGCACATTTTTTTAACCTTTCCTCATAGGTCAAATTTTCTAAACCTTTCATCATTTTTTGTTGCTTTTGTGTGGACTCCTTCCAATTTATTTCTCATCTTTCCTAAAGTGTGGCACCCATAACTATACACAGTACTCCAGTGGAAGCTGCACCAGTGCTGAGTAGAGTCAGATAATTACCTCTTGAGTCTTGCAGGTGATGTTCCTATTAGAACATCGCAGAATATTAGCCTTTTCACCACTGCGTCTCGTTACTGAGACTCATTCAATTTGTGATCCACTATAACTCGCACATCTTTTTTGGAAGTACTACCACTTAGCCAGTTAGTCCTCATTTTATAGGTACTCATTTGGGTTTTTTCTTCCTAATTATTGTACTTTTGAATTCATTGAGATGAAATTCAAAAAAGTGCAGAATCAGACCAGTTCTCTAATTTGTCAAGGTAGTTTTGAAATCTAATCCTGTCCTCCAAAGTTCTTGCAACCCCTTAATATCTTCTACAGATTTTTTTAAAATTAAGCACACACTCTATTCCATTATCCACGTCATGAATGAAGGTATTGAATAGTATTGGTCCCAGAACTGACTTGTGTGGAATCCCGTAGATCGAAATCTACCAGTAGATCTTGGAGCCTCTGACAGGTGATCCTGACTGGTTTGGCTAGGAAACTAACAAGCACTGGCACTTCAGTTGCCCCTCCACGCACTGTCATGCTGCTCCTGCCCTCTGCCTTGGAGCTGCCCCCCGGGAGCCTCCTGCTTGCTGTGCAGAGTGTGGGAGGGAGAAGGGGAGGGGGTGTTGATGTCAGGGTATACCTCCTTCCCCCATTCCTGTACCCTATCTCCACAGAGAGAGAAGGGGACAGAGGGAGCTTGGCAATGAAAATCTCTGTCACTCTCATACACGGTTTGTGTTTCTGTCATTCTTACAAACACACACACTGTCCTTCACTCTCATCTCCCAACCCAACACATACGTGGGGGGTTGTTACTACTTTTTCTGCTGGCAAAGTATGTTATCTTTGGTCTTTGACTGTCCTCGCCCTGAACCTCCTTGTACACCCAACCTCCTGCCCCTCACGTGAGTTCCCCTGTACCCAAACCCCTTTCCAGAGCTTGCACCCTGAAACCCCTTCTGGACCCCAATCCCCCACCCTGGGCTAAGCCTGGGGCCCCTCCCACATCCAAACTCCTTGGCTCAAGACCAGTCTGCACCCCCACCCTCTACCCCAGCCTGGTGAAAGCGAATGAGGGTGGGGGATGGAGTGAGCAGGGTGAGACCTCAGAGAAAGGGTGGAGCAGGGGCAGGGCCTTAAAGAAGGGGCAGAAATGGAAGCAGGGCAAGGGTATTTGGGTTTGAGGTAGATCTTGCATTGCACTTAAATTGAAAAAGTGATCTTGTGGTTAAAACGGTTGAAGACCACTGCCCTAAAATGATTCCCACAAACATACTCACAGCCCAAAAGATGTCATTAGCCTTGGCTTGGACAGTGTTCTTCCCCACCCAACAGACATTTCCTTGATGAAGAAGAAAGAGGACAGCAAAAAAAATATATATATATATACGTGGTAACTGGTGCCTCCATTACCTATATCATCTTTCTCATTGCTCAATTTACTCTTGTAGCTTCCTTCTATTACAAGATATTATTTTAGTTTTGAAGGTCTGGTGATGGAGAAATAAACTTCCATCCAGACTTTCAGTTGTTCAGGAGCTCAACAGAACTGTCCTGCTATCCATGTTGTTCTCTGGGGAGAGAGTGAGGCTTTTGTTCTGTGAATAGCCGTCCCTATATGAATTGCATTGTGGGCACATCTATTAGTGTATCTCTGTTCTGCCTATATTGCCAGGGCTTCTCAGAGTTGATATGTTGTTATGGTAGCAGAAATATTTTTAAATAACTGTATCAGTAACCTGTGCATGGCACCAGCTTTAGATAACTCAAAGTAAATATTTACATGTCTAATGGCTGCTTGTTAATGTCTAGCTGAGCATATTGTCTGTTTTGGGAGGAAATTAATTTTTAAATGTTTTTAAAAACACATCTCTCAGTGCATATCATGCACAGTTATGGTGTTGTCCTTTTACTTAAATAGAATTAGTGGATTTTCTTGATGCAGGCATTTGGATTAAATGACTAAATTAAGGACTTCAAGTTAAAACCTGCAGCGTCCATTTAGATTAGTAGGCAGTGAGGAAAAATGAAATGGTCCCAGCTGCACTTTAGTCCTCTGTCTTGTGTATCTTCAGTAATTGAGATTTAAACGAACACAGTAAATGAAATCAAGTTACTGTGTTTAGAGTAAGTTATAACAAATGGCAACATAACTAACAGTGCCTGTGTTGTTTCTTTATAGGAGATGCTTAATCTTTTATTATCCTATTCAAAGCTATTTTGTCTTCTAAAACCTTGGATTCAGTGTAATTTGTATAGAAATTTAATTTTTAAATCAGTTTCAAAATAGCATAGATTTAACAACTGTTTGCAATGCAGCTAACTATTCCATCCCTCTACAGCCAAACAATTTGTGATGCTTTTTAGTTCCTGTTCCTGGATTTTCATAGCACAGAAGAAAACTCTTCCCCAAACTCAAAACCATAATTGCCATTTTTTCTTTACTTAAGTTTGTTTCTGTTGCTCTACTGCTGGTAGCTAAGAGCAAATCAGTTAGGGGTGTGTCTAGACTACAGGGTTTTTTCGAACAAAGCCTTTTTTCGAAAAAACTTCACCTGCGTCTAGACTGCAGCCACGTTCTTTCGAAAGTAAATTGAGAGAACGTGGCAGTTTTTTTTGATCACGGTAAACCTCATTTTACAAGGAATAACGCCTTTTTTCTAAAGTACTTTTGAAAAAAGGCGCTATTGAATGCAAACTGCTTTTTCGAAAGAGCGCGTCTAGACTCTTTCGAAAAAGCAGCTTGCTTTTTCGAGAAAAATCTGCTTGTAGTCTAGACGCTCTCTTTCGAAAGAGGCTTGTAGTCTAGATGTACCCTTAGTTATCACAGGCTCTAGAACACCCAAATTGAAGTATCTGAGACAATTGACTGGTGCTTGTGTGGGTGGGATTTCCTTGGTGTGAGGCAAGGATAAGGAATCGGCACAGATGAGTGTATATTAACTAGAGCTCTGTGTTTTCCATGAACAATTTGGAATTATCAGATGTGTTCCTGATATATATTGGGATGAAACAGATCTTTCAGAGATGTTCCCAAAAACAAGAGGGCATGCTGCTCCTCCTTGAATAGGCCACTGGTTAGGCCACACACTTGGAATATGGGGGGCACATACTTAAGTCCTTGCTCTGCCTGATTCATACCAGACACTTGAGCATCACTCTCTCTGAATCTTCCTGAGTGTCCTAACCAGTGGTGCTATTCTGGAGTCTGGGGTGGGGTGTGTGTCCACCACTCCTGGTAAAGCTGAATATTTATACAAAACTCAACCGATCCAACAAGAGAGATTGAGATTCACTGTCACCCCTAGAATAGCCTAGTAGTTAGGGCACTCTGCTTGGATGTGGGAGACTGATGTTCAAGTGTCTGGTTTGAACTGGGCAGAGCAGGGATTTGTTTGAAACTCTGATTTAGACCAACAATTACATTCAATACCAGAGCAGCTGTCCCCGATGACAGTTCTGTCAAAACTGATACATTCCTGCAAAAATGTGCTGTTTTGATGAGTTGATATTTCCAGTGAAAAAACATTTTTTCAGAAAATTCCTTCCATGTCCAATATTAACCACAGAGAAGTGCTATTTTGGTAAATTTTTCCTTTACCTACACCCATACTCATACCCATAGATAACATGTACAATAATTCCAACTGTATCTTGACTTCTCCTGACCCTATGATGTGTGTGGTTTTTATGGATCTCAAATATCCTATTTTTCTTATCTGTTTCTCACTTTTGAGACGGGATTCTGCTATAATCCTTGCAAGGACTCCCTGAGTGTTGTGTATGCTGCAATGGGACTAGTGCTATGCTTGGTAGCGTTTGCAGGATGAGGACCTCTGAGTTACCTGATGACCAAACTTGTTCTAATATCTATGGTCTATTGCTTTGTCACTTAACAGAAGGTTGCTAATCATAGGTCCTGATTCAGCAAATGACTTAGCCATGTGGGTACTGAGGACATAATACACACTTGACAGTTCTGTGTATTATGCACCTGCTGCTGCTGTTTTAAATATTACTTTCCCAATCTGAATTTTGGCTTAAAAGAGCAGAGGGTTTGTGGGCTTTTTGTTTTATGTTTTTGGAGGTTTTCTTTCTTTAAAAAAAAAAAAAAAAAAAAAAAAAAGTGAAAAGCCTATCAAAACACTTGCCTCTTATTTATCTCTCTGTAGTCCCCTGCTGATCGATCTCAGAAGATTCATGCTGGCGATGAAGTGATCCAGGTTAATCGTCAGACTGTAGTAAGTAATTAAAAGCCCTATCGACCTTTTCCTAAGCCATGATTGTTTTGCAAGACTTTTCCCTTCAAGGCAATAAGTGGGTAACAAACTTTACTGTGCTTGGAGGGTTTTTTGTCCTTATTGTAATGTGTAGGCAAAAAAAAGTTTGGGTTTAATGTAGAAATAATTTCTTCAACTGAAAGCACATGAAAGATTTGATTTTTATCATACAGATTGTTTTTCAATACATCTTTGCCATGTTTTTGGATAAAATGATTCCTTGTTTAGGGCCTGTGTTTAAAGTGACGCGCGCGCGCGCACACACACACACGCACACACGGTTTGGGTAAATACCTTTTTGCCCTCAAAAGGTTCAAGGATTCCCCCCTCTTCCACCATTTTAGCACCCAGTCCCATAAATAGTCACGTTTGCACTTAACTTCACACACAAGAGGAGGCCTAGAGCTCAATGGCATTAAATTACTAGATGTAATTTATACTGGAGTAATTCAGTATAAATGCTCATGTGTTCTAAGTTAAGCATATGCATAAATCCATGCTGGACTGGAGCCTGACCTATCACAAAGGGATGTGCACTTGAAATTGTGTTACATTTTCGAGAGACCTCCTAAAGAATTAAAGTGAGTGTTTCAAGCTTTATATCCGGTATAGCTGTTTCAGTGGGTTTCTTCTATTTTTGTGTGTTCATGTTTGATGTTGGAGAGAAACAGTCTGACCTAGTTATATTCCATTGATTCTGAATGCATGTAAAAGGTACCTTTTATTCTTTTTAAGGTGGGATGGCAACTAAAAAACCTTGTAGGAAAGTTGCGAGAAAATCCTGCTGGAGTTAAACTGCTACTTAAGAAACGTCCTACAGGCTCTTTTAATTTTACTCCTGCACCACTGAAGAACCTACGCTGGAAACCACCACTTGTACAGGTGATAAGCTGCTGGACATTAATGGCTGCATATAAATTACTTTAACCCCCCAAAAATAGTTTATTCTTTAATATTTGATGTGAATGGCCAATGTGACCGTATATTTATGGAGTTTTGGGGGTGTTCATTGTGAAGTGGCTGTTCCTTTTGGAATCTAAGTGAAAATGAGAAGGGGTCCCTTTTTTAAAATAAAATAATCCCTTCCAAAAGAATAAAAGTATTTGTTGGCTTTCATAATCCAATTTTTCAAGACACTGATTTTAGCAGAGAGCCATTTGAGGATGAAGGGCTAAGAATCTGCACTGGTGAATGTTGTAAGTAAGCAATAAATACTGAGATTGGTTGGTTTGGAGAACTAATTTGAGATTTTGGCTGAATACATTAATTCTATCCACTGTATGCATCCTTTTTCGTCAGCAGAGGGAAAAAATAGTTCCAACACTGAAAGAAAAGGCGGTGAGCGTCTTGGTTGTATTGCATATAGATTCAAATGTTATGTAAGGGTGACTTGGATGTTCAGAAAGCCAGAGGAAGGGCAATGGGTGGAGGAGGACCAGGGGTTAATAACTTTTAGGGTACGTCTAGACTACATTTTATTTTCAAAAGAGGATATGCAAATTCCGCTCTTCCTTAAAAAAGGAGGTTTACGCAGTTTTTTGAAAAAGGGGTTTTTTTTTCCCGAAAAACCCCCCGTGTCCAGACTACTTACACTTTTGAAAGACCTGCTTCCAAAAAAGCTATCAGAAGAAGATATGCAAATTCCCGCAGAATTTGCATATCCTCTTTTGAAAATAAAACGTAGTCTAGACGTGCCCTTAAAGACTTGTTTTGGAGGAAAGCATGTTATAGCAGAAAGTAAGTTGTTTAATAGCTAGCTACATTAATAACCTTCTAATACAATAAATTACCTATGAATATCAGGACAGTTTTTTCCTTTGTTCCAGCCTCTGTTTTGGCACAGGATTCCTATAGCTATGGGGGTAATTGTTTCTCAGCAAAGTGTGTAGATGGCTAGCTGGAGTGCTTGAGTGTGTGTGTATGCATGCTTCAGAAAACTATACATCACAATTTCCTGCTATTCACTAATGAAATTGCTAGGTTACACCTGTGCGCTTTGAGCAGCATTATTTTACATGCTTTACAACACATACCCTATTTATATGACAGGGCCATTTAAACCATGACCATCCAAAGGTCTGTATGCATATACACATTTTTAAAAAATGAATGTGTCCAGTATTCAAACTCTGCTCCAGTGTCCAAAACTTACTCTCCCCCCCCCCCCCCCGCCGCGCACCACCACCACACACACATCTTTTCTCTAGCGCACCCTCCATTCCAGGCACTTGAGTGCTCTGATGACAGGCTATAAGAAGAACTATGAGGACAGGCTAGTCTCCCACCTCATTTGCCTTCTTCCCAGCAAACGAGAAAAGAGAATTTGAAGCTTCTCCTGAATGACCTCAAATCCAAAGTCTGACAGACCACCGGAAGTGAAGTTCACTTCAAAGCTTAGGAGACTCTTGAGACTGTCTGGCTCCTCCCCCAGCCTGTCTTGTGAAATGAAGACCTGTTAGCTTGGGTGTGTTCTTTGAGTAGCAGTGTGCATGCCCAGCATGCTGGAACTTGAGACTTTTGTCTAGGAAACAAAAGATATACCAGATGACAGAATTTGCTGGGCCAGCAAAGGTGCTGTGGAGTCTGGGTGAGAGGGGGATCGAGGTGGGGCACTTGCCTAGCATCCCTCTCCCAGGGGCATGAGTGGCTCCTTACTCTCCGCTGCTATGGGAGCCCAGTGGGAAAAAGCCTCAGAGAAAACAAGTTGCTGCACTACCATTTCCCCCCTCTGGGGCAAAGGGGAGCAGCAGTGTGCAGAGCCTCTTCCTTCTCCACCTGCTAGGGTCTATACCATGGGTGTTTCCAGATGAGGGGTTCATGAGTATTTCTGTAGCATGCTGAAGTTATCCATTGCAGTCCCTACATGAGCAATAACTTTTAGAGTTAGGTCTGTATGCACATTGATCACTCTATTTAAATTCCAGAGTGGGTAAAATACAGTAAGTGGTCATTGGATTGGCTTCTTCTGGTGTGTGTAGGAGATGTTGGAGAAGATAATTGGAAAAATATCTTACAATTGTTGTATTGCTTTAATTTCAGACCAGTCCTCCACCAACTACAACTCAGTCTCCAGAAAGCACCATGGACACCTCAATAAAGAAAGAGAAGCCAGCCATCCTGGACCTCTATATACCTCCACCACCAGCTGTTCCATATTCTCCTCGGTATGCAAATACGCATGCACTACTTGTACAAAAAGTTCCATTTTATTATCACAGCCTTCTCTGTGCTGGCTTTGCTTGCAAAACTCTATGCAAGTTATCTTGAGGAAATTTCAGACCTTACAGATTTTCTCTGGGCTTAGTAAATGCATAAGCCACTAAGAATATAACAGTACTTATTGTTGGAGAAAACAGTTGTGTATAGATTTAGAAAATCACTGTGTGCTACACAGAGCAGTTCCCAAAAAAGCATTAGTGGGTGCCATTTTAACATGTGAAAAACCACTGAATAACAAAAATAGCTATACTTAATCCTTTCATTACATATTTTTTCCAATGTTCTGTTCTTATCTACTTCAGTAACTGCTTGGAAGCAGTTTGATAGAAAAGAACCTTTTCAAATTTGTTAGACATGAAGAATCCTAAAACTCAGGAGTAGTCTAAGCAGAGTAAGAGTGTCAGTTGGCAGGCTGCATTTTTGTCATCTAAAGATCTAAATCCATAATAAAATTCAGACTGTCAAATGAGAGAGGGAGGGAGAGAGAGAGAGATCAGGTGGTTGAGGTCAGCTTTAGGTTGTTTCCAAAACATTGGTGATCTAACCTACCTAGTTTCCCGTGGTATCACTTCCTGAGAAGCTTGATGGCTTAGCACTTCCGAAAGTCACATCTCTTGTACATAAATATGAAATACAGTGGAGTCCGGATTAACCGACACCTGGTAATCCGACACTCCTCTTTATCCGACCCTGCAGCTCCTGGGGACTTTGTCCCCGGGAGATGCAGGGTCGGATACAGTGCGGGCTGGGACAACGGCCCCTCTTGCTGCCCCGTCGCTCTCTAGGAGCAGCTGCTGCCGCGCCTGCCGGGGACAAAGCAGCCCCGGCAGGAGCGGCAGCAGCTTCTCCTAGAGAGCAACCGAACAGCTGATGCCACTCCTGCAGGGGACGTCCCGGGCAGGAGTGGCATCAGCTGTTCCGTTGGTCTCTAGGAGAAGCTGCTGCCGCTCCTGCCTGGAAGCGTCCCGGCAGCAGCGGCAGTGGCAGCAGCAGCAGCAGCAGCTTCTCCTAGAGAGCAATGGAACAGCTGATGCTGCTCTGCCGGGACGCTTTGTCCCCGGCAGGAGCAGCATCAGCTGTTCCCTTGCTCTCTACAGTAGAGTCCGTATCATCCGACATATTCGGTAATCCGACCATGTGTCGGTCCCGTTTAGGTCGGATGATAGGGACTCTCCTGTATAAGTAAGTATTTAACAGTCTGAGATGCCCAGTTTTTAAAACATTGGTCTTTAGTTGTAAAATTTGTCAGACTAAATATGTTTTGAATAGAATTTTTAAATGGTTTTTACTATGAGCCTGTGCAGTGCTTTTAAAAAGCCCCAGGAAAGTTTCTTAGAACCTGAATAGCAAATCTAAGCCCAACTGCCTGCACACTGAGTGATTGAAAGGATGGAGTTGGAGTTAGGGGATGGGGGTTTATAAAACTTGGAAATCCCTCCTTGAGGGGTCAGGAAAAGGAAGTAGATAATGATGTGTTTGTTTTGTTCCCTTAAGGAAGTAAGCATGGGGAGCTTTTGGCAGCTAGGAGGAGGAGAGAGGGTGCCCACTTCCTATTATATTTTGTACGGTGTTGTCACTTCTCTCCCCAACCCTTAGAATGAAGAGAACCATGGGCATTTGCCCAGCCTGGCTCAGTTGCCTCTTGCATGTGGTGGTGCCATAGGTGAGCTCTCTGGAAGCTAGACCATTGCTGCAGTTCTGTGTGGTTCTCTCTCTGAATCCCCATAGATATGTCTGTATTTGTGAGGAGGAGAGGCTATCGGGCCTTATGGAGGTCTGGATAGGCCTGGAATCATATGAAAGGGTGTGGTAGATCCTGAGGTGCATATGTACTCAAAGCCTGCTGTCAGTTTCAGTGACTCAGATGGTCATATTATAGTGGGTCAAATCACATAAGAACGGCCGTACCGGGTCAGACCAAAGGTCCATCTAGCCCAGTATCCTGTCTGCCGACAGTGGCCAGCACCAGGTGCCCCAGAGGGGGGGTGGACCGAAGACAATGATCAAGCGCTTTGTCTCCTGCCATCCCTCTCCAGCCTCTGTCAAACAGAGGCCAAGGACACCATTTTATCCCCTGGCTAATAGCCTTTTATGGACCTAACCTCCATGAAATTATCTAGCTTCTCTTTAAACTCTGTTATAGTCCTAGCCTTCACAGCCTCCTCTGGCAAGGAGTTCCACATGCTGACTACACGCTGTGTGAAGAAGAACTTTCTTTTATTAGTTTTAAACCTGCTACCCATTAATTTCATTTGGTGTCCTCTAGTTCTTCTATTTAGGGAACTAATAAATAACTTTTCTTTATCGGCCCTCTCCATACCACTCATGATTTTATACACCTCTATCATATCCCCTCAGTCTCCTCTTTTCTAAACTGAAAAGTCCCAGTCGCTTTAACCTCTCCTCATATGGGACCCGTTCCAAACCCCTAATCATTTTAGTTGCCCTTTCTGAACCCTTTCCAAGGCCAAAATATCTTTTTGAGGTGAGGAGACCACATCTGTACACAGTATTCAAGATGTGGGCGTACCATAGTTTTATACAGGGCAGTAAGATATTCCGGTCTTATTTTCTATCCCTTTCTTAATAATACCTAGCATCCTATTTGCCTTTTTGACCGCGCTGCACACTGTGTGGAAGTTTTCAGAGAACTGTCCACGATAACTCCAAGATCTCTTTCCTGATTTGTCGTAGCCAAATTAGCCCCATCATACTGTACGTATAGTTGGGGTTATTTTTCCCGATGTGCATTACTTTACACTTATCCACATTCAATTTCATTTGCCATTTTGTTGCCCAATCACTCAGTTTGGTGAGATCTTCTTGGAGTCCCTTACAGTCTGCTTCTGTCTTGACTATCCTAAACAGTTTGGTATCATCCATAAACTTTACCACCTCACTGCTTACCCCTTTCTCCAGATCATTTATGAATAAGTTGAACAGGATTGGTCCTAGGACTGACCCTTGGGGACACCACTAGTTACCCCTCTCCACTCTGAAAATTTACCATTTATTCCTACCCTTTGTTTCCTGTCTTTTAACCAGTTCTCAATCCAAGAAAGGACCTTCCCTCTTATCCCATGGCCATGTAATTTACACAAGAGCCTTTGGTGAGGACCTTGTCAAAGGCTTTCTGGAAATCTAAGTATACTATATCTACTGGATCCCCCTTGTCCGCATGTTTGTTAACCCTTCAAAGAACTCTAATAGATTAGTAAGACAGGATTTCCCTTTACAGAACCCATGTTGACTTTTGTCCAACAAATTATGTTCTTCTACATGCTTCACAATTTTATTCTTTACTATTGTTTGACTAATTTGCCAGGTACTGAAGTTAGACTTACCGGTCTGTAATTGCCCGGATCGCCTCTAGAGCCCTTTTTAAATATTGGTGTCACGTTGGCTACCTTCCAGTCATTAGGTACGGAAGCCGATTTAAGGGATAGGTTACAAACCACAGATAATAGTTCAGCAATTTCCCATTTGAGTTCTTTTAGAACCCTTGGATGAATGCCATCCGGTCCCGGAGATTTGTTAACATTAAGTTTTTCTATTTGTTCCAAAACCTCCTCTAATGACACTTCAATCCGGGACAGTTCCTCAGATTCATTACCCACAAAGGACGGTGCAGATTTGGGAATCTCCCCCCCAACGTCCTCAGCCGTGAAGACTGAAGCAAAGAAATCACAGTTATAGGGTGATGTGTGTTTTGGGGGATTTTTAGAATTAAACAAGTGCTCCTGGCTTTCATGAACAAATGATCCTCTAGGAAGGGAATTTCATGCAGAAACATGTAACATTCTAATTGAAATACTTTATATAATTAAAAACTCTAAGAGAATCAGATTTCTTTAAGTGGGAAAAGAAGATGATACACCCCCAATGGCTGATGTGATTTGTATTGACTGAAATGCCAAACCTCCCAAATAGGGATGCTCGCCCTGAAAAAAACTTTAAGAATGCCATTATTTTAACTTGCATTTTTCCCTTCAAAGAATTTTAATGCATTCACAAGAGAACTATAGCATCCAAAGTACTTAATCTGCTCTGTATGTGTGACCATTAGAGGATGAGGTCCCTGCTGTCTACATGATAAAACTTTCAGTTCTGGTCCCTAAAGTTTTGTTTGTAGGTTTCTAAAAGAAAACCTGTACATTTTAACTGTGTTAAATTACTAGCGTATCACTAAATTTTTCTTTTTCTTTTTTATTTTCCTCTTTGCTATATGTTCATGAAGTTTTCCATCTCTTAAACATGCCTCATTTTGTGCAAATAAATTGTTGAGAACTTGCACAGCAATGACAGTTGCAAGATGACAGTTGCACATGACTAACAGTTAGAATGATCGTTTTGGACTTATGACTGCAGTATTAAAATACCTTTCACATTGCTAATAGAGGCAAATGTCCTTTCAGGGATGAGAAGGAGAGTCTCATTTATGGAGGAGGCAACAAACATAAGCAGCCATTATCTGGCTCCAAGGGGGCAGAGTCTCCTAATTCTTTCCTCGATCAGGAAAGTCGAAGGCGAAGGTTTACTATCGCTGATTCTGATCAGTTGCCTGGGTATCCCATGGAAGCAAATATCCTGCCAACAAAGATGAGGGAAAAAACAGTGTCTTATGGTGAGTTCATGCTTCTTTAATTGTTGCTATTCAAGATTTATGTGCTCGGGTGGGTGTGGATTTTTCTAACTGTTTCTAACTGGTGGGTGAATTTTGAAGGTAGTCTGAGGAAAACAAACAACACAATTCTAAGTTTGAAACCAGTTATTTCACTAAAATGAAACCCTGTTGCGTCATTACTTTAATGACTGGCATCAAAGTCCAACTGGATGAGATCAGATTTTGGTTTCCCATTTGTGCGTTGGTTGTATCTTTTGGTTATCATTTTTACTAGAGTTGGAGATGAGCATTTTGTGTGGCTGTTAGATGTGTTCACAATGCTTTCTTGTTTTATAAGCAAAGTGTCTTGACATAATGTGTGTTCTTGCAATACTGTGATGAGATAAATGAAGCTGAGATAATGTTCACTGAATGAAAATATTCTTCTAAACAAAACAATATATACCTCTATTAACCTTCTCCGTGTTGCCCTTAGGAAAACCTCGACCTCTATCGATGCCTGCTGATGGGAGCTGGCTGGGAGCTGCAGATCCTTTATTGAGGCCACGTGCACCAGGAAGAAAAGGCAAGACTATTACAACGAAAACTTCCTTTAGGCAGTGACTTATTTAGAAAAATCTTAAATTTAGGAATAAGGGATTGCTGTTTGCACATCAAATGTTCAGCACCAATTTCACCTTTCTATGATTCAATAAGTATTGATAGCATTCAGCAGTGGTTAGACAACTCAGGGTTAGTTTGCGTTGAGATCAAAACCTTTGCTGTTCTGTCTGGCACTTTACTTACCTATTTGAGGTGGGTTGGAAGAATTACAGCAACTCTATACTTGTATTTGTTTCTGCTAACAGGTGTTCTGTTTCACACATGCCCTCTCCTGTCCCTCCCACGTCCAGTCCATGAATGTTGAGAGCTAAGCTGTGTCTTGGTCAGAGCTTTTTTGTTCAGTCTGAAATAGGGGCTGGTTTTGAAGCAAGCTAGTTCTGATCAGAGCAAAGTAGAGCTTTCCTGGAATTATTCCCATTACAATTGCTGATAGTGTCCATTGCTGCTTAGACAGTGGCTGGGATAAGGGGGAGGATTGCTGGGAGAGAAGACCAAGCCAAAGGGAAGGGAGAGAGAACCTGGAATGCTATAGACAACATTTATCCCATCAGAGATCAGACAAGAAACATTTTCTCTGGAAATGCCAGTGAGTCTCAGCAAATGTCAATGTAAGAAATCCAAAACAGAAGTTGGGTTGTCATGACTCTTCTAGCATTTGGACCTAGTTTTTTGTTGCTAATGTCCCATTAGAACATTTTTTTAAAAAACAAAGCAAGGAGAAATTTCAGTTTTCTAACATGCTGGCTAAACTGATTAGTGATTATGCATGAGCCCTTGACCTGCTTGGCACTTTTGTGTCAATTAGAAGGCTCCTAAAGCAGAGTTCAAAGACTGGTAGAGAAACTTAGTCTGCTGGTGTTGGATAATAGCTTTTGGTTCATGTGTTAATTTAGCATGATTCCTATTGTTTCTCCAAAGTTCATGGACTGCTGTAGTGATGGGGATTGTATAAAAATTTGTGCACAATACAAAAGCTGACTTGTTACCTGTCCTTAAAGTCACTGACAGAAGTTTGTGTACATTTCCAAGAAAGGCCATTGCAATATAGAGAAGCTGGTTTGAGGCTTGCAAAAGGCTGAACACTGAGTGAGTTGCCAATCTAACAGAATGATCAGCAGGTGGCAGGGCTGCTTTTTGTTTAGATTTCAGGAGGTTTTTAAATGTACCTGAGCTGTTACTACAATACAAAAGTGCAATCAGAAATAAAGAGCTTACATTTATATCTTTGAAATATTTGATTTCCAATGTCCAAACAGAAGACTGTGGATGTCAGAGTGTTATAGAATCACTCAGGAGAAGGTGCATGTTCAACTTGTCTTTCAACAGAATGGAAATGTTTTTTCAGTCACCTAAATGCATCACCATAGAGCTAACTTGTGTGAAATATTGCTTTAGAGCAGTTTTGCCCTGTTTGAGTCTTCCACTTAAGCATGGAACAATGTTTAAACAATTTTATTGTTTTGTTTTAGGTATCAAATAGCCTTGTCATCTCTGCTAAAATACAGGTTGACTCTGTCTAGTCCAGCACTCTCTGGTCTGGCAATATCCGTGATCTGGCATGTTTTTAGTTAGCCAGTTGTCCACTTATCATGGTGGTCCCATAAAGTTTGTTTACAGCCACCAGTCCAGCTCTGTTTTCTGTGCTGTTATTTAGCTCTAATTTACCCCCCCCCCCCCACCCCCCCCCCCCCAAATATATTTTAAGTGCCTAGTAAGCAGTAGAAATGTTGGTAATGCTGCTAGACAATATTGACCTCCCGTGGTTTGGCAAATTCTCTGGGTCGGCACCAGTCAGGTCCTGAGGATGCTGGATTAGAGAGGTTCAACTTGTACCTTTTGTTGGCTGTGTGCGCGCACTCATAGGACAAGTGATGGGTTGCCAGCACGCCTCAGTTCTGCCACTGACTTCATGGTCTAAGCTTAGAAATGTTACTTAAAACCTCTGTGGACCTCATTTTACCCATCTGTAAAATGAGAATATTCAGGCACCTCATAAGCATACTATATACCTTAATTGATATTTGTATCATGCCTTCAGAGCCTCTGAGTAGTTATAAAAGTGCAAAAATGTTATTTAATGGCGGATTTCAGAGGCAAAAACTACATGATTTTCATCTTCTGTTTTACTGCAGGTGAAGATGTCCTCTGCAGGTACTTCAGTAATGAGAGGATACCCCCAATCATTGAAGAAAGTTCCTCCTCGCAGCAACATTTTGCAAGGCCAGGGGCTGACAGGCAGTTAGTGAGGGGAGCAGACTACATCCGAGGCAGTAGGTGCTTTGTGAACACAGATCTCCATAACAGTGCAACCATCCCTTTCCAGGAAGAAGGAGCTAAAAAACTTTCAGTTACATCACCCACAAAATCTTCCTCCACAGAGCCCTCACTATTAGTCAGTTGGATCACGAGACTTAAACTGTTGACTCACTGATTGTTTAATGGAATGCATTCTCATCTTCTGTTACCAAGTGCCTTTGTTCCTCAGTAAATTTCTCTCCTTTTCAGCTACAGTATTACACACTGGCGTGTTGATCTATTCCTGGAGAGTTGTATACACATCCAAACCACCTCACTTTTGTGTGCCTGTGTGAGATTTTTGATGGCTCTAATATTCTGGAACAGAACGGATTGGATAATGTGAGATGGAAGTGGGATAAAGGTCTAGCTTATTTTTCCTGCCCCAAAGTTGAGAGATTTCAGTCCTCTGGAAACAAGTATGGCTCCAGTGAATTCAGTGGGTCACATCTGATCTGAAATCTGTATGACCTGTGCAGAAGCAATCATTGTGGTACAGTGAGGTCCAGTGGCACTTGATTTGCTAAAATGCTCTGATGCTGCACAACCTACTGGGTTGCTGAATATGTAGGGCTCAGCAAAAATCTGGAGCTCTTCTGACCAGAAAGGCAATATGGGAAACATCTATTTTGTATAATAGTGTGGTGGTGTGGCATATACAGCTGCAGCTTTAACTTTGTAAGGAATAAAGGTAGCTGTTTCTCTGTGATAACCAGAGAACTGTGTTAGCAATACATTGAACCTGGTTTATAATCCACTTTTTGAGATGTTACTACAGGCAAACTAGTCGTCTCTGACTTGCTGCCGTGCTCATCCCTAAAGATGTGGATTGCTACAACATGCCAAGGAAGAGCATGCATAGAGGTGGTAAAAGAAATGTATCTTTCCTGCATTATTTAAGAATGATTTGCTGTCTACCAAAGTATCCTTTGAAAACAAACCTGATTGGTTTTATGGAACCGCTACAGTGGTTCAGTTTTTGAACTGATATGTGTTTTCAGAAAGAAAAAACTGCGACATATTACAGTTGTAAGACACCTGCCTATTTTTAAATAAGACTCCAAATTTTCGCCTCCATAAGTCTCAAGTAGCAGAAGGTAGGGGGGGGAAGCTTGTAAAGTTATACTTATTAAAGAATCCATTGTTTAAAAGTGAATGTACAAAAGGTTATTAGTATGCAAAATGTGTTTAATTTAAGTGTTAAATATAGCTGTATATTTTTTTTACTCTTAACCATATGTAGTTTGTACATTCCTATCTATAGCACTGTGCACTAATTAACCAATGCCAAAAAATACTGTTAAGTTTTCCATTAAATTAACTGCCAAATGCTGCACAGGGTGACCTTGTAATAATGACAGCCTCCTACATTAAAGAAAGAAAAAACAGTTCAACAGTTTTTAAAGTCTTTGTCTGTACTATGGTTTTTAGCATGTTGGGGTACTGCCCTGAAGATGTTACAACATGTCATGGTTTTGCCTACGTAGATGTGACCAAGCTGAAGTTTTATGATATAGAATTCTGTTACTGCCCTCTAAAGACCAGCGGGTTACATTGAGCTCTCTGGTAAGCTAGTACAACTATGTCGACTTCAATCGTGTGAGTTACATGAAGTGGAGTTTGTCTGTAGAGCAGTAATACCATTCTGTAACATGGTTATAACACAGTTTGGCCCCATGTCCATAGTCATGACCACAGTAAGGGCACTACTGCCCTAGTCTCCTCCAACATGACAGAACTTGTAGTTCAGAGAAGACCAAACACACTTGTAGCTCAGCTGAGTTCTATTTGTTTGGATGGGGTAGAGCTGAGTGCAGAAATGGCTTTGGTATAAATACATCTTGGCAATCAACAACCTACAGTGTAGTCCATCCCTGTGCACACAAGCTAGGCTGACTGCTGTTGAACTGTGGTATAGTATACAAGTTCTACTTGCCTTTGATATCCTATGTTTAATACACACAAAGGTGTATCTAGAAACACACATTTGTGAACACACATGGATGCTCATGTGTTCTGATGGGTGGAATCAGGGATGTGTACTGCTTTTTGTTGTTGCAAGGTTGCACCCAGAGAATACTTTTTCCCTTTCGGGAATGTAGCCCAAGTAGTTTAAAACTTTGGGAATCATTACAGCTTAATCTGCATTGGTTTATAAACTATGCTTGAGAGTGGTTCTTAATCCTAACCATAGTTTGGATCTTAAGTTTACCTTATTCTGTTTCAGCCAAAAATCTAAAAAACTCTCCCAGCTATTCCCTCTTCCTCCTCTCTGCCTTTTCTTTTAAGTTGGGCTGCAAAGCACTCTTGCCCTTTATTCTGCTTATAAAACATAGCTTCAGACTTCTTAATAAAAATGAATGACATTGCAACAAGGCTTTTACTCTTTGTTGGAGGAACCCAAGAGTGATGCCACACACACAGCTGTAGCGGCACTGCCCCATTTTTCCACACCTCCCTCCCCAGTGAAAGAGGTTGTGACACTGATTCTAGGGACCAGATTTTGAAAGTTATTTAGTTGCAGATAAGCACTTGAGAAAACCCATTAGGTGCCTAAGTGCCTAATTGATGTCAATCTTGACATCCCTTTGATTTCAATGGGAATTCAGTGCCTAGACACTTCAGGAAATCCCACTAGCCTCTATCTATGTACGTTGGCACCTAACTGCTTTAAAACATGGTGATTGGTCTTAATTTTTTTTCATGTACATCATGAAATGTAAGGCCAGAAGGTACGATTAGATCATCTAGTCTGACATACACACAATGGCCTGTGATAATATAGTATGTCTACATTACAATTAAAAACTTGAGCCTGGTCTGTCCCAGCTGACTCGGGCTTATAGGTCTTGGGCTAAGGGGCCTTTAATAAGTGTAGACATTTGGGCTAAGGCTGAACTCGAGGATCCCACAACATGGGAGAGTCCCAGAGCTCAAGCTGCAGTTTAAGGGCGAACATCTATTCTGCAGTTAAAGAGCCCCTTAACCCAAATCCCGTGCAAACTGACATGGGCCAGCTGAGAGTATGTAATTGCAGTGTAGGCATACCGTAAACTTCACCCAGATGCCCCTTGGTTGATTCCAGCGACATTAGACCCAAGCATTTTAGTCCTCAGGAAAGGCAGAGGACAGTGGGCATGAGGTGCCATCAATGGCATGGAAATAAGATTAGGTGGAATATTCCCAGACAATCCTAGCAGGCCCCTTGGGCTCCAGAGAAAGGTGAAAAAACCCAATGGTCACTGAGCATGTGGTCAGGACACCCAAGCCAATCATGAGAGAGGCTTCTTTGCAACACCTTGGAGTGCTGCACATTTATTTTTGCTTTACATTTCACCTTGGAGAAAGTTGGTTCAATAAAAGATATCACATCACCCACCTTGTGCCTTTTAATAGAACTAAGTGTGCACAGGGGCAGAAAGAATGAATGAAATTAAAAAAAACTGCAAGAAATTGAGTTGGAGAAACTGCTTTTCTGTCAGCAAGTCTGCAATAATTTCTTCCTAAGCATAATTGCTGTGAAGTAATAGCTCACCCTATCTCAGATGTGCAAAGGTAAATGAGCACCAATTGGCATACACTGGTAGCAGGACATGATGGACTGGCTCCAGATGCTGCAAAAGCCACATACTTATCAACCATGACTTAATGTGTATTTGAGAGAGCTGCCTGATATTGCCCCTCTTGTGGGGAATGAGCCTCCTAGCCCCAGGCTTTGCTTGCTTTGTTTTCAGCGCAGATTGCAGTCTCCTTTTTAGCATTACTTTCCTTGTGAAGCTGGCATTTTGCAGACTTGATAGGAGGTGACTTTAAAAAAAAAAAAAAAGTACTGGATTGTCAAGTGGGGAGGTTAAACCATTTTTCTTCTAGCATCTGGAGAGTTTTCCTTTTGAGGCTGGCAAAGGATGTTGAAGGAAGACAGACCCAGACATCTGGCCTGTCCAGTGATTTCAGTTTGTAGGCATAAACTGCCCAGAACATAGGTACCTAAAATGCTGCCTTGCTTTCGCCTTTCTGTATCTTAGAACAGACTACACTTATGCTACTCTGACACCCTGATGAACAACCTACACTGGCTCTTTGTTTTCATTGCTTGCGAAGCCAATTAATAAGGAACACAGCATGTCAACAAAGCTAGAGATGTCCTCTAATATAATGGTTGTGTATGTTTAGATATTTGATAGTGAGTATAAATTAGACAACACTCAGGATCCTGGCAGTCTGCCAACCTGGCCCTCTTTGGCACACCTGGCCTACCTGTTTGCAAGTGCATTTCCTTCTTGATCTTCATTTTCTGCACATAAACATAATTAACAATTAAGGCAATCACCAAATCCAATGAGAAATTGAAATTATCAGTGTATATCATGAAACTGTTTTTAGGAAATGAGGTTCTGCAGTGCACTCTGTTACTGCACAGACCTTTTACCTCTGGAGACCTGAGATCAGGGTGCAAGTGTCTTCTCTTAGAGCTATTTTGTCCCTCTGCAGCATGGGGAAGAGAATGAATAGGGAGAATAAGGGGAACAATGCTTCCAACTGGTTTGGGTTTAAGGAAGGGTAACAACCTTCCCACCATAGCAATGCATAGTGTGAGGGAGAGGCGGCTAGCAGAGCTATGGAAAGGGGTGGTTTAAAAGCTACATCCTCAGTCCAAGAATCCAGAGAAAATCCTAGGCCCAACCTCTGAAAGCCTGTCCTCTTGTGCTCTGATTAAGACTCTTCCTTCTCTTGGGCAGCATGCTCAGGTGTTTGCTGCCCATTGTTTGCTGAGCTTTTTTCCTTGGGGAAGGACAAGAATGCAGCTGGGCAAAGGAATGCGCCAGGAACATGGTTGATTTCTGGCTCCATACGTGCTTTGCTATGTTGTGGTGGTCTTTCAGTTCTGTGAGCCCACTCTCTCTATGTGGAGAGGTTGCAGTTGGTTCTCTCAGAGCATTCCATGTGTTTCCTGGCCCACAGTGCATAACAATGTCCATACTGGGTCAAACCAAAGGTCCATCTAGCCTAATATCCTGTCTTCTGAACAGTGCCCAATGCCAGGTGCCATAGAGGGAATGAACAGAACAGGTAATCAAGTGGTCCCTCCCCTGTCACCCACTCCCAGATTCTGACAAAGGCTACAGGCACCATGTGCAAGTGATCTCCCTCACACCTAGGCAGGAAGCATTTAGCCCTTAATACCTTGTTATACCTAAAAAATAGCCATACCACTGGAAGCCTGTACTGCAGGAGGACTGGAATGGCAGAGAGTGGTTCGGGCTACAAGTGGGGAGGCTGAGAGAGAGTTGTGAAGGGAAAGCATATGTGCTGCTGGCCAGAATTATTATTTATGCTAAGGCCCCTTGACACTATTGGTGTCAAATACCAGGAGCATTCGTGTAAATGTTGATCAATCCCTACATCTTTTTCAAACCAATATTAAGTCCTTTACTGAGCATGAAATGAATGATAGATTCAAAAACCAACTTGAGGGGAAATGCATAGAATAAAAAGAACAGGAACTTGAAGATAGCAAAGTGTATCCTCCGTGCCCCAAGGAAGCAATAGCTGCAGATGGTGGTTACTTCCTTATCTGATTATCCCTCACTGGCAATGAGAAAATATATGGGAGAAGATTCAATTTAAAAGTCTTACTTGAACAGCTCTCTACCTCTACTCCAAGTTTCAGTATTAATTAGCTGATGTTTAGCAGATAGCAAGACAATACAGAACAAATGCAACTATGGGTTTAGCTAGAAGGATTTAAATACAGTGAAGAACCTGCAGCAATGAAAGTCAGATTATGGCAGAGACTGGATTATGTTTATTCTGTACCATGACTGCCTTTGTTAAAAGTTCTAACACTTTTTAACATTGTTTGTAACATGGAAAAAAGTATTAAAAATGTGACATATAAAACATTCTTGTCCCTTCTTCATTCTCAGCTGGAGAAGGTAGCCTCACATCTGGTGTGTATGTGTGTATGTCTATGTGACTAACATTTTTCTCTTACCTTTCGGTTATGTCGAAAACCTCCCACCTTAATCGAATAGCTGTTTCGGACTCAGAAATCTGGGGAAACTTCTGAATGCTTTTATTTCCCATGGTTTTAATGCACACATCATGCAAGCTTAAGTATATTTCCTGACCTATATTTGTCTCTCAGCGCCTGCTCCGGAGAGGTTTTAAGCACATGTAACCACCATTGACTACAACAGGTGTGGGTTCTCTAGCTTTTGGGATCTGGCCAAAATTTGGGAAACTTAACAAGTTCAAGGTTGCCTGTTAAGTACAAACTTGGGTGCCATGGGCTTGACGATTGGTATGTAGGCTGGGTGTACTCTGAGCAATACTTAGACTACATTTACTGAAGAATACAGTAACAGTTGACCTTTGTGTATACAATAATATTAAATTTACAGGAAGCCAGTGGTAGTATCCTGCTGTGGTACAATAATGCAGAATCACTGCATCTGTTTGCAATATCATTTTGGGGGCGGGGAGAAAGGAGCAACATTTTAATGGAATAATATTAGACAAATCAGTTACTATGTCAGCATACAGATTTTTTGGTGTGAGTGAGGGAGGTGTGCATATTGGGCATTGAAGTTGCACCAATGGAAGGGGATAGCCAAGCCAAGGGAAGCCTGCAGAGTTTAAGTGAGACAAATGTATAGAATCAAGGCAGTCTGTAACAGAACACTCAGGACAACCGAAAAGCAGTTTTGTCTTTCTGGCATTAGGGATAACTAAATGTATAAGTTCTGGACAACTGCAGTTTGGAAATGAACTTCCCAGCAGTGACAGATGTACAGGCAAATTTTACATGCGTGGTTTCTTTAAACCAAAGATTAAAGGAAATGAGCAAGCTGTTTCCTCTTACTGAGCAAAACTTTCTTTAAAACAATATTCTATATAGGCTTGTGTGTTCATTTAACACAAAACCAAAAACTCAAGACAAATCAGGAAGCAGATGGTAAAAATTGGACAGTTTTGCATTTAGAGGAATCACTGGACTTTGCAGGAATATGATTTAAGTGACTTGTTTTTCAAGTGCAAGTTGTAAAGTGATGCGTTTTTGTTGCAGGTGTCCTTCCTCATACAGCCTTACGCATACAGCCACGGCATGGAGAGTCCAATTTAAACCCAATCCTGGGCTTTGGTTTTAACCAAGAATTCAACAGATTGAAATCCTACCTCAGGGCTACTCAACTTTTGAAGCCCGGGGGGGGGGGAGGCGTCACAATGAGACTCTCAGTACATGTTGAGGGCTGCAACTTAAGTGTGGTTGCATAAATATGAAATATATACTCAAATAGCTTCTTTCACGTTGATGGGCATGAATACAAAGATTAAGCCTTAAGCTGTTGCGCCGGACCGAAAACGTGGCCAGTGTAAGCTAGTCAGCACCTCTCAGGCTCTGCCCACAAGGCTAAGCAGCCAGAGCTTCCCACAATGCCCCGGTGCTCCCAGCACCACCTCCCTGGGGCTAGAAACACCAACACCTGTTTGTTTCAGCCAGCCCATCTGCTTGCATCTTTCAGTGCTCACCCTGCCTGGGAGACGCCTCGCCATTGTGGAGCGTGTTCCTAGTGGAGGCCATGTTCAAAGGATCCCACCTGTGGGCCATATGTTGACCCCCCACGTAAACCCAAACTGCACCGCGGGCCGCATGCACCCGCTGTGTATAGAGTAGCCCTGTCCTACCTAATTCCTGGGTTTTGGTGCTGCTAAGATTCCTTCCTAAGAACTGTTCCTCTTACAACCTATGTCCTCTTTGTGTCTTCCTGCCTCCATTTTATCTGAGTAGGCTAGCGACACCTGGAGCTATCAGTCATCAAAATGCAGCTTCTAAACAGCCTTATTGCATGTGACTTCTAGATATTTTTTGTACTCGTATACCTAATTTTAACCACTTACGCTGTCTCAGAGCATGACTTCAACATCAAACACTCAGATATAGAAGTAAATTTGAACCTCTTTAATTTGGCAACCCTAGGAAACAGGGTATGCCAGATTAAAGATTTTGCCAGACCAGGGAAGGCACTGTGGAGTCTGGGCATGTGGGGGGTGAGACGCTTACCTGCCACTCTGTTCCTGGGAGTACAGGTGGCTCCATGATCCCTACTGCTCCCAGGCACTAAGACCTCCCCTCCCCTCCCCTGTGCCACTATGGGAGCAGCTGGGAAAAAGCTGCCGGGAAAGCATGTTGCTATGCACTGCTTTTCCCCCAGCCGAGGGGGGCATTATGCAGAGCCACTTCCTTCTCTGTACCCCGGGTGTTCCTGGATTAGGGCCACCCAGAGTATGGAGGTTTAAGCATAGTGCATTGGCTCGATCATTTGATGTTGTGCAATAAGGCATGGCTCTTGACTTTACCTTCCTCTTTTTGGCCTTTATTCTGCATCAGATTTGCTGTGCCTGTGCAGAGCCTAATAAAAGATCTGGGCAATTGCATGGATGTGATCTTTTCTTCTTATAGCCTCTGAGTTTTAGCCTTTGAGTCTCAAGCTAGAATGCCTGAGAAAGCAAGGGCGTTCATTAAAAACATTAAGTATAGCAAGAGTGCTCAAAAATATTTAGTTATAAGTTTTGGAAGGTGAAGGACCAAGATCTGCTATAGCCTAAGAGTAAATATCTCCATATTTTATCACCGTTTTAGCAATGTAGTGCCAAATAGAGAACCCATGCAAATTCTACAGTGATTACTTTCCCATTTGCCTTATTCCTGATTTGTGTGGTGTTAAAATGTCTGAAACAAGGAGAGTCCCTCAAAGTTGTTATATATAGCTCTGTACACAGGACTTGAGCTGTAAGACACATAACAAGAGTGCTCTTTATGTGTAATCTCATTGAACTCTACTGCTTCCATTGCTGCATCAGTTTTAAATAGAAAACTCACATCCTCGTGTAAGCTGCACTATGAGAAGCCTGCAAAGCTTCCCCGGTGACCTTAGGGGAAAAAAATCCAACTGAAGCTCCATGAATTTTATTTAACAGCTCTAGAGCTTTGAGAGATGTACTTCCAAAGTTTGCCTTGTGAATTGCTTTCATGTGTTTTCACCTTATCAATGTCTGTGGGTAAGAACATAAGAACAACCATACTGGGTCAGACCAAAGGTCCATCTAGCCCAGTATCCTGTCTGCAGTGGCCAATACCAGATGCCCCAGAGGGAGGAAACACAACAGGTAATCATCAAGTGTTTCCTCTCCTGTCATCTATTTCTAGATAAACAGATGCTAGGGTCACCATTCCTACTCATCCTAGCTAATAGCCATTGATGGATCTAACCTCTATGAATTTATCTAGCTCATTTTTTAACCTTGTTAAAGTCCTGGTCTTCACAACCTCCTCTGTCAAGGATGTTGACATCACTGTCATTTTCTCAAAAAAAAAAAAAAAAGAAGACCACAAGTTTTCAATTTTGAGTATCTGTGAATTCCAAATATAACCACAGAAAGCTGAAATAATTATTGATATCTCTGGCCATGACAAACGGCTGTGTCAGAGCCCTCCTCCCCCATTACACAGTCAATGAGCTTGTAAAAAACATGCATTTTAAAAACTCTCTGCATTCTCTTCTCACAGCTGGAGTCCTGGTGTTTCTTCATCAAAAAGCTTTTTCTGTTTTGGGCATTTCTCAGGGTTTTAGTTTCAGTTGGCAGGTGCATTGACATGGCTTCGGCTGCGCACTTGACTTCTGACAGAGTTTTCCACTTACCACGTAACTCTTTAAGTTCCTCAATCAAGTTGTCAGTGTTTTGTACTTCTACATCAGGAGTTGCCTCTCTTGACTCAAAAACCTTATTGCAATGATCTATTGACAGCCAAGATTATGAGCCATATTGTTGCCATCAACGTAGGATTAAATGACTACCGTAAATTATTGTATATAACCCACGTCCATGTATAACATGCACTCGTGTATTACCCGCGGTTTTTCTTTCATGTGTTTTAAAAAAAAAAAAGAAAAATCTTAGATTACCCGTGGACATACATAACCCGCAGGTAATGAACCGTGGGTAATGAACTGGTAATGAACCGCAGCTGAGGTTGCTGAGCAATAAGTACTACCCTATTACTGGTATATAAGCCCTACGAACCACACAGTTTTAAAACCTCTTCAGTTTATAACAAAATATTTGTAAGGCTGCCTAAGCGCAAATCATATACATCTGATTTTAAATTATCTGTTCTGACATATGCAAAAGAAAATGGCAATAGAGCAGCGGGGAGAAAATTTTCCGTCAATGAAAAGTCTGTTCGGGAGTGGAGAAAAGAAGAAGTGGAGATTGAGAAATTAAATCCTAGGAAAAGAGCACGCCGAGGAAAGAAATCCAAGTGGCCAAAACTAGAAGAAAACCTGGTAAAGTGGGTTCTTGCACAGAAAGAGAGCCAATGTGCGGTATCTGTTGGTATTGTCTTGTCTTTTAATTTGAGTAAAAATCAGCTTGTATAAGACGCGGACATGTATACCCTGCGGAGGAGGGGCAGCGGGGTTTGTAAAAACGTGTATAACCTGTGGGTTATGTTCGCTAATTCATGGTATATGTAGTGCTATATTCCCAGATTTAGTTATTTGTACTTGTTAAGTGTGTGTTTCATTAGTGGCAAATATTTTGCAAATGGTTTGACACTTTTCATGTGAGCTGACCATCTAATCCGAAACAAATTACGCAATGAACATCCCATCTTTATTTACAATATCTCCCATGCTTTAGGGCAGTGAGCAAAAAAACCCTGTAGATTTTTGTATGATCCCAAAAAATGTGATTACATCATCACAGCACTCCGCTGTATTTGAGCCACACAATTTTAAGTTATGTGATCTGCAATTGGGATATTTGGTGAAAGGATTAATTTCAGTAATAATGACTCGAGCACCATTACATTTGCTAGCCATATTTTGAAACTATTGTCAGACCCATGAATCCTGCATTCTTGCAATGGGATGTTGTGTTTTTTCCAATGAAGCTCTAATGAGGTTAGCAATATCTTGCCTGGTTTTTTAGCTGTAGTCAACAAACTCCAGAAATCGTTCGATAGCAAAGCCTGTATTGTTGTGTAAAACGTATTTTAGGATAATTGTAGTTTGCTCTGTGTGAGAAGAATCGGGGGTAGCATCGACAAGCCCAGCAAAATATTTAGATTGTCATCTTATTACTTGAACTACTTTTGTGCTGCATGCCTGGATAACACCATTCTATCTGCCGAAAGATAATGAACTTGAAGTGATTTTCTATTGTCTTGAGATTGCCTCACTTTATTTACATGATTCTGAACAACTAGCTCATATTTGTCAAGCAATTCAGCAGCTCCAAGCACAATTACCATTATGGCAGTCTCTAGTTGGGTTTGAAAGCAAGTCCTCTTTCACCCAGGAACAAAGCAATTTGACCGCATTTGGTTAAGCAAATCCCTCCAGTACTTCATTTTAGCTTCCATTTCTTTGTCTGGCTATGAATTTATATCAGTTCTTTGAGCAAGTCTTCTCTCTAAATCTTGCCATTTCAGATAACATTGCTTGTGATGATCATTGACTTCATGAGCAGGCAATTTATCATACAACTTGCACCATGACAATTCATTTTTCCAGCCGTTGTCTCATGCCAAAACCGATTTGCAAGAATTGGCTTCTGAACTGAATAATCCAGAAAGGAGACTAAACTGAATAATCCAGAAGGGAGATCTCGCACTTTCATTCCATACAAGCTAGTCCCTGTCAGAAACCTCTCCGGGATTTGTTTGGATTTTTTGGGGATGGAGTACTGATTTTTCTATAGAATTTGGAAACCTTTAGAACAACAGTTTCGATCAGGGTGGCAAATAGCACACTATTTGATAACAGTCCAATATCAAATCCACATCTTTCATTCTCTTGGAATGCAATATTACTTTCAGCGCTGCTTGTATTTTCAGTCTCATCTGTATCGAGTGTTTCCTCTCATTCTAGAATACTAGTTTGGATTGTTTTTGTACTTCAATCATGCGTTTTAAGAGTCATCACAGGCTTGCTCTGTACTATTAGGCCCACTACTAGCAGTTCTGCCTGATCTTCTTTAAGCCTAACCCCATAATCAAATAAAGTACGAGCACCCTTCCTTCTTTTTTCAAGTCAGGTTTCTTTTTCTCCTGTGTGTCTCTACATCTGAGCTCCACGATGACACACTGCCAGTCACACCAGCAGGGTGCAGCTGTGCTCTGGAAAATTATTATTCTCCAAAGGGGCTATTTTAAACCACCAGCATAGGAGCTGTTCTTGCAGTTGCTATGAGAATTGTGCTATTCTGGGCTTGGGCTATTTTGCTGACTTCTCGTGTAACCCACAGACCTAGTGTGGTTCACTGTCCCTTGTAATGGCACTGAGATCACTTACAGTGAGAGATAAGAACAAGGAAGCTGTACAGCCTAAGCTGAAAGCCAGTTGGCTTTATAGCTCAAGCAGTAGAGCAGGGGTGGGCAATAATTTTTGGCTGGGAGCCACTTAAAACATGTTCAAAGTGGCCCCAGGGTGCCCCCTGAAGGGGCGGGGCCTAAACTGGAAGGGGCGGGGCCAGGATGCTTCTGGGCTTCCCCACGCACAGAGCATGATTTGTCTGGGGGTAAGAGAGCCCCTTTGCCTGCCCCCTTCCCACTAGGCACCCATGCCCCTGGCAGGGCGGGAAGAGGCTTAGCACACTCCCCCATCTCCAGGCCAATCAGGGCCTGGCGGCAGGAGAGTGTGTGAAGCCTCCTCCCACCCTGCGAGGAATGCGTGGCACTTTGAAGTGCCGCATGCTCCTTGCAGGGCCGGGGCAGGGCAAAGGAAGCTTCACGCAGCTCACCCTGCCCCCAGGCCCTGATTGGTCTGGGGGCAGAGGGAGTGCATGAAGCCTCCTCCCGCCCTGCAAGGATCACACGGCACTTCAAAGTGCCGCGCACTCCTTGCAGGGCGGGGGGAAGGCGGAGGAAACTTCATGCACGCCACCTGCCCTCTGGCCAATCAGGGCCTGGGAGCGATGGAGCGCGTGACATCTCCCACCCTGCGAGGAGCGCGTGGCACTTTGAAGTGCCATGTGCTCCTGGCAGGATGGAAGGAAGCTTTGTGCTCCCCTGCCCCCAAGCTCTAATTGGGCTGGGGGCGGGGGAGTGGCAGGGCCTCTGTGGGCCAGATCAACCCGCTTGGCGTGGAAGCCCTTTTGCCCACCCCTGCTGTAGAGGCACCTGTACTAAGCTCTGGCGATTACACTGTTTCCAAAACAGTTTGCCTAAGAAGTGCTGTTGTATTTCTGCTTTTCCCTCCACCAGATGGCACTGTGGCTTGGCACCAAATACAGCAGAGAGATGTGTGTGTTGTGGACATAATATGTATGCAGCAGGGGCTGTGGAGCCTCTGTCTACATCAGATTTGTGCCTAGGGTTACCACAAAATACCGGACACTCTTGATCGTGGCCGGGAGGAAGAGGCGGGGCGGGGGCAGGGCTGGCTGGGAGGAAGGGGGGGCGGGGCTGGTGGGGGTGGGCCGCGGGGCTGCCTGGGAGGAAACCGGACACCTGGCAACCCTATATTGTGCCATGCCATGCAATGCAAGGCAGGCTGGACCTAGGCCCCATGCACTGCTGGCCAAGTGTGATGTTACCACATGGGCACCATACAGATGGCGCCATGGTGTCTGGATAGCGCCTGCAGAGAATAAGCACAAGCCGCCACTACCTGGTGGGGCTCCTGTCCTGACTGCTGCGATTTAAATGTAGCAGATAGCCCCAGGGCTCCCCCTCCACTGCTGCTGCCATTCCACCACCTGCCCGGCACCATTTATAAGGCCCAGGATGGGGCTCCTGATTGCTTTGGCAGCAGCCAGGAGTCCAAGGCTGTTTTAAGTTGCCTGGGTCCCGAGGTTAGGGTTAGGCCTGTATTGTACTTACATTTCAGTGTATAGTAGCAAGAGCAGTATAAACAAGTCATTGTTTGAAATGTTAGTTCCAACTTATTTCACTCTTGCTTTTTATGTAGCCTGTTACAAAACTAAGTAAATATCTAGCTGAGTTGAACCCCCTGGAAGACCTCTGTGTACTACTCGTACCGCCAGTTCAAATCAATGCTAAACAACCTTACATAGGCTCTGAATACTGCACAAGCCTATGCCCTCTTATAAGCAGGGATTTGGAGCAATCAAATTTTTGAATTGCTCTGCTCCAGTTCTGCTCCAGCACCAATAGTGACTGCTCCAGCTCCGCTCCGACTCCGCTCCGCACTCCGACTCTAATTAATTTTAACTATACATTTTTAATTTTTAATATACATAGTTAATATACATTTTTATTTATAAATTGCATGTTAGTTTTTCTTATGAAATTTTGTGATAAAATATTCAAAATATTTTCCAAGTTTTTAATTAATATCTCAAAAATGCTTTAATATAGATATATCAATGAAATTTGGTATGTGCCATAGCATTAGTACGTGCTATCGCTGTTCTACAACATTAATTGTTGGGCAGTAACGAGGCTACACGTTACAAGGTTGAAAATAAACACATACTTATCTAACTAATCTACGCAAGTACGTATTCGCCTAACCTTGGCAAAAGGGTGGGAGCAGTCTGCAGTGTTGCTGGATGTCTGATAATTATCTGATTCTTTAATAAAACGTATCTCCAAAAAACTTTGTAATTTTGTATCTGTACATTAAATCTTGATTTTGGCCGAAGTGAGAATAACTGTGACATATTACGTAAAGTGGTAAAGTAGATGTTAATATCAATTGTTATACAATCTGAAACTTTTTGGCACCTTTAGGACTTTTTTGCTAAAATATCATTCATTTTGGATTGAAAATGAAAAAAAAAAAAAAAAAAAAAAAAAACCTGGAGCAGTGGAGCAGTCAAGATTTTCTGTGCACTGGCTCCACTCCAGCTCCGGTCAAAAACCTGCAGGTCCGGGCTCCAGCTCTCCGGGCTCCGCTCCAAAGCTTATAAGTTAACTTCTGGAGAAGAGAGAACATACCTTATCTCTCATTAGACTGTAATGAGATGTGGGTGGAGCCACATCAACCAAGCTCATTATGTAGATTTGAGAGTGTGGTTGAGTGGTTGGTAAGAAATCTTACCCTTTTACAGGTGGTCTAGGGACTGTCATTTATCCTTGCCTGCATCTGTAGCCCCAATCTGTAAACATTCTTAGATCTGTCTACTGTTCTAGTCCCGCTAAAGTCCTCCTGCCTCGTTAATCACAGTGTCTCATGTGGTGTACCTGAAACTGACTCACCTGTGATAGAGGAGAGCATGCTACAGCATAGATTAGAAATGAGCTCTTCTCGCTTGCAGTTCTGTGCTTCAACTGTTTTCCTCTCTCTCGTGGTATGTTGTCAGAATAAGTTCCATTTGTATTTGTACAAACAAAGCTTAAAAAAAAACAACCCGTAGTCATTGCAGAGATTTTCATCATCCAAAATCTTCTACCGAAGTACACCCCACTCAGTATATTGCCATTTGACTTCAAAGTTCTTGACTAACTTCTTCAGATAAGCATCCCCCATTTTTTGTAAAGTGGAAGCTTGAGTACAAGAGAATCTGATGTGGATCAGAACTTCCTGCAGATTAGAATACTACATTAATTCCAAGTGGTCTCTTTCCAAGAATTAATTACACAAGCAGTTAATTATAAACACTATTTTAATTTATAGTGTTTATCCAGCCATTTTTTTACTGCATAAGATAACATCAGCCAGAGCCTTACTATGCTTTTGAGTAATAATTGTATTGCCTGCAAAACAGTGTTTCCATCCTCAACGCCTTCCAAGCCTTTGATTTTTCTAAAAATTCCTCTGATACTTAGTAAGCATTCAGTTTTGTCTCTGCTTGAGAAGTGCTTGGACCTCCGTGAGTAGCAATTGTGGCTGGAAGCTTGGCCCTTCATTTTCAAACACCTAGATCGCTTGAGTTAAAGGCACATGTGCTTTTCTCCCGGTCCCTGAACTAAGACATTAACTAGTTGGTGCATTGCAAAGCCAATTTCTCCTGCCTTTAACATCTGCATTTTCACATCAAAAAGCTACGACTAGGACACATCCAGGCAATTTAATTAGCCTCATTAACACAGGTCCTACAATTGACAGATACTACTTCTGCTGTTATATATATCTTTGTTTTTGTTATTTACACTCCAATTCATCTGATGAAGTGGGGTTTACCCACAAAAGCTCATGATTCTATATATTTTGATTAGTCTAAAAGGTGCCACAGGACTACCACTTGTTTAACACAAGCTGCAGTTGTGATTTACAGAGAAAGGAGGTGGAGCTATAGTCCTGATCTCCTCTTTCTCTTTTCCTCTAGCTACTAAACTGACTATTCCCCTAATGAGGAAGAATAAGTAGCAGGGAAGAGAAGAGGCACACAGTTTTTGGGAGAAGAGGGGGTGAAATAGGCATCTCCCAGCTGGGACAACTCTTCCCCATCAACTGCTCATGCTGCAAGTCTGAGAAGCTCCCCAGACAAACAGCAGAAAACAAACTAAGATCCGTGTCAGCCAATGCTCTCCTGTTAGGGTTGCCAGCTTTCTCCTTGCACAAAAAAAAGAACACCCTTGTCCTGGCCCCAGCCATGCCCCTTCTCTGATGCCCCTCCCATGCTTTAGCCTTTTTCTGAGGCCCTGCCCCCACTCACTCAATTCTCCCTCCCTTGCTCTCTCCATCCTCACGCACTTGCTTATTTTCAGTGGGCAGGCATAGGGAGTTTGATGTGCAGGAGGGGGCCAAAAATGAGGGTTTTAGGGTACAGGACGGCATCTAGGCTAAAGTGGTGGGTTGGGATGCGAGAGGGGTGAGGGCTCTGGCTGGGAGTGTGGGTACTCATGGGGCTGGGGATGAGGGATTTGGGGGACAATAAGGGAGTCTGGGCAGAGGGGGAGCAGTGCAGGGGGATGTGAGGGATTTAGCTGTGGTGAAGACTTAGATGGGTTGACACCGGGGATGAAGGGTTTGTGGTGTAGGATGGTACTCCAGGCTAGGACTGAGGGATTTGGAGGGTGGGAGGGGGGGATCAGAGCAGGGGACTGGGATGGGATGTGGGTACAGGCTCCATGAGATACTTACCTCAAACAGCTCTTGGAAACAGCAGCATGTCCCCCCCTCCGGCTTCTATGTGGTGGCACTGCCTCATCTGCTGATGCTGTCTCCACAGCTTCCATTGGCCAAAGTTCCCAGCCAATGGGAGTGTGGGGATAGCGCTTGGGGTAGGGGCAGAGTCTAGACCCTCTTGGCTACTCCTACATGTAGGAATTACAGTACAGGGGGGCATGATGGCACAAAGACTTAACAGGGAACCTGCCGGCGCCACTTAGAAAAGCACCATAGGATGCCATTTTAAAAAACATAATTTAAAGAGTGTGAATGCACGTGCACAAACACACACACACTGGCAGAGGAAAATAAATGTATTATTATTTTCTTGAAAAAGTTAATTTTAAGATGTGGTTTAAAAATAGATTTTTTTTTTTGATGAAACATTTCTCTCCCCTTTTCCATACTGAAATTTCAGCTCCTCTACCCTTCAACCTCACAATGCTTAATCAGAATTTCTAAAGTTAGAAAACTTCAACCAGTTCTATAACCAATTGAAAAAAAAGTTGCATTTTCTTAATTTTCATGAAAAGTAGTATTTTAGAGGATTTTGATCACTTTATTAATTGCATGTAGTTCTCTAAGGTTATGTCCACATCAGACTTTGTTCCAGGTTTGTTAGGAAAGAAAACAAAGCCCTAGTTGTTTGAGGAACAGAGACGCTAGCACGGCACGTTCCTCAGGTAGGATCCTAATGGTCCTGTCCACCCAATGACGATAAGGCCTGTACTCACCTGCGGCCCAAAATCTCACCCTCTCAACCAATGCAAACGGACTTTTCCCTCAATCCAGTTCCTTACTATCAGTTAAAGTACCAGCATGTGCCATTGTTTTCATCATTCTCAGAGATATAAAATTATTTCTGAAGATGAACAATACATTCAAGTGTCACCTTCCCCTGCCTGGCTGCAAGGAGATTGCCCAGACTAGTGCAAGTCCCCAGTATGCACGTGGATTGTAATGTCTTCCTCCAGACAGCTTTAGCAATGGTTTATCTTTAGTCTCTGACCAATTGGCACGATTTCTATAAGAATGACTTACATTTCTGTAAACAGAGCGTTCAGCCCTCCGGCAGAGTTTATATTTTGTGTGTTTGTCCTGAAAAACAGTACTAGTCAGGCATCAAGTGCTTTCTCAGAATGCACTGGGCCTGAGTCATCTTTCATAATGCTTTTATGCCAGCTCCATTGGGTTTAATGAAGTTGCTTCTGGTTTCCACTGGCATGCATGAGAGGAGACTAGGGACCTGAGGTGCAGAATATTTAAACTGAAGGTTTCAACAAAAGGATGGACTGCAATTAGAGAAGTGATACAGGCATTTCCTCATGTTTATTGAGAGCTAACTTTCTGCAAGTTTGTATTAGTTAGCAGTTCCCCACTGCCTGGAAATCTTTCGACTTAATTCAGTTCTAACAGGCTATAATATTAACATTTTCTGACATCAAACATTGCTAACTTTTAAAATGCAGCTACAGAGAGGGTGAGAGAGCTTTCAAAACAGTGCTGCATCTCAGCTTGCTGCTTGGTAAGTACGAGTCTTTTTTGTCTCCTGAGAGAGAAACAGCCTGGTTTGTTTGGTTTTTCTACAACCAGTATGGTCAGATCTCTGTAAAAATGGTGAGTCCTCAACTAATCCGCTCTTATACATTTTTATTTTCCTATGCATGCTTTAAAACAGATTTCTATTAAATAAGTCCAATACCCTACATATGTACTCCAATGAGGGAGTAAATCAGGGAAATGGTGATTAAAACCAATGAATAGCAAGAACTGTAGCTGTTGTCAGCCATTCATCTGGATATGCTTCTCTCCAAATAGTTAAGCGTGCTGTCCTCTGTTTCTCAAATAGAAATTGTGGTGATGTGTACTTGGACTAATAACTGTGGACTTGATTCAGACAGGCACAATGTACCATTTGTGCATTTTCTGCAGAGGTCGTCTGGAAAAACTGCATAATCGGAGAGGTCTGAATAAGGCACGCTCTATTGGACTGCTAGTTTCTTCTGCATGCAGCTCCTCTCCTTTAGTCACCCAAAGAGAATCAAAAGACAGTAAGAGGGCAGAGAGTCAAAAGAAGTGCCACACTCTGTCTTAAAATGCAGACTAGCTAGAATCAGTGGGAGTGTTCTCTGGTTCTGATAAAGTAAAAAAAAATCCAGGCAAGTGGTGTGGTACAGTTCTGAGCTGCCCGAAGCAGCCTTCATCTGAAATTAAGACACATTTCTCAGCCTTGTTTTTGTTAAACTAGGATCTCCTAACAGCATTCCTTGGCCTAGAGCCTCCGCCCCTAAGAGTCATTACAAGTGTCATCCACTAGCCAGGAAGTGTGGGAATGCAGCATGCCCCCCCACAACATGTCCCTTCTGTTAAGTGGTACAGGGGGAGGGGATGACATACAGTTGGATCAAAAGGACTGTACCAACGTTCCCTCTAATCTTTTTCATGTGCCGATTTTTTTTCTATCCATATGCAGAATAAATGTTTATGTGCACTGAGGCATGTGCAAATGTGTACCACTAGTAGCAACACAAAACCTGCCTGTTTTTAGGCACTCTGCCAATCAGCTGGGCAGGATTTGAATCTCTCCTGAGCAGCCGCACAAACGCCCAGCTTATAGGGGACACTGGATTGTACCATGATGGGGGAATCCTCACACAGTGAGATATGACTGCACGTTGTATCACTGGAATGGTACAAGATGTACCCAGGACCTCATCCCTTTCCTAGCATTTATTATAAATCTAGTGGCTTTCTACCAAACAGCTGTTCCAGGTAAACATCAGTGTGGAACGCCACCACTTTATACAGTTTTGACATTCCTGTTCTCTCAGTAATCGGACACAAGCGGTTTGGTTTGTGACAGCAGCACTGGCTGCATGCTCCCACTGTACATTTTGGAAAGTAAGGGAATTAGGCTTGAAGAAACCACTGAACATACATACCATTTGCAAATGTTCACATGGCTTTTGTGCCATATTCAAGCGTTGACCCTGTGTCTGTCCCATCTATTTAGATTGTACATTCTTGGATGCAGAGACTGTCTCCTATTCTATGTTTGTACAGCACATAGGGCATTGGGGCTCTGGTCTAATTGGCATCTAGGCTCAACCATAATAAATAATAGCAGGAGTTCAACAGGCTAAACGGCCGGAAGCAAATGCTTTGCATCAGAATGGGGAACCCCATAGATAGAGGAAGACCATTTGGAGATTTTGTTCTCTAGCTTAGATGCTGACTTTCCTAAGCCAGCAGGAACATGTCAGTTGGGTATTCACTTGTCTTGAGTAGATGTCAAACAGTCTGGATGATTAATATTCCCACTCTGAACTGATTGGGTCTCCTGTTGAAGCAGGCCAGTAGAATGGGAGCCCCCAGGAAGCAGCCTGCATGTCCAGCCAATTTACTGTATTTCCGCACACACATCTGTAAGACCAAAACCCACAGAAGGGATGTGGGGAGGAGGAACAAATAACATCCTGTGTAAACTGATATGTGAGTTGTTTCTGCTCCTCTCTGAGTTATTCACACATGGGGATGAGTACGTCCATCATGTGCACTATCTTTTAGTGAAGTTAATAAAGCAGTTTAGGCTCCTCAAAATGAAGGATACTAGAAAAATTTTTGGGTCACTATAACTTCTATAGGTTATTAGATTGGCAATAAAGGAGATGGATAATGCCTTGTGAGAGGCATCAGTTTACTGTGAAAAACAGTCATCTTCAAATGACTCATTTTTGTAATTTAACAGCTTGCTGGACTAAAACCCTCATTTCCTACGGGCAGAAATATTGCTTGAGAAGTGACTGTAGCTGAGAAAAGTGATTGGTATTTTTCCTTAAGAGCTATTTAAGTTGTTTGCACAGAAAGGGGAGGCATTAGGGATTAGATGACTCTTTGAGTGAAGAAAGATTGACAGTGCCAAAACATGGCTTTACTTGGCTAAAAAAAACCCCCCAACAACACTCAACTCCTCCTCCAGCATGTTATTACACTGGCCTTTGAAATCTTCTGTTCATACACTGTAGGTACCAGGATCATCCTCAAGACAGAAGTGATCTGATAAGGGAACATTTCTTTTGCCCACCCCCATTTTGATTGTCATTCTTCTAAAAGGGCAACAAGCCAGAGCTTGAAGGAAGCTAGAATACTAGCCTTGCATTTTTCCAAAATTAAGATACGCTTTGGGTTACATTTTCAGATAGGACATTTTAAGTGTGAATAGCTTGTAACGTGCTTTGATGATGGAAAAAGCTGTGTTCATGCCAAGCACTGGTTACGTATGCAAAGAAGTTGAAGATTCATCACAGCAATTTAAAACTGACTTGTACAGTAGGGAGGAGGTCATGTTAAACGTGTTTAATTTGTTCTTTGTCATAGCAGCTTGTGTTGGGGTGTTCTGCTTTGGAAATACTGTTGTGACTTTACAACCTTTCTGAAACTGGTGTCTTGTGCTTTTTAAACACAGACTTCCACTTGAAGGAATTTACAACAGATTTTTCTTTCAGTCCTTAACACTTGGATCCTGGCCTCAAGCCAGAATTTAGACGTTGGATTTGTAATCACTTTATTTACAAGGTGGATTTTTTTCTTTTCTTTTTGTTTGCTTAACTTGGCAGATTGTAGACTACAAGGCGCCACTTGCACTACTTAAAATGTGTTTTATTTTGCCTCCTTTGGTTGTATAGACACATTTATCCTTTGGCTCAGCCCCTCTCTGTCCACTTGGATAAGGTAAGGAATTCTGGATTAGCTGCAATGTTATAGAAATTTTTCTTCTGGTGAAAACGGAGTTCAGTTCTGTGGAGTGGTGCTCATTTTTATCAGCAAAGATTTTGGCTCTCTATTTTTGAATGAATTCACATCTCAAGTAGGGATGGGCAAACCTATTTGGATAAAACAAGGACTGACCTGAACTTCTACCCCAAACCTGAAACCTGGTGGGAGAGTCAGAAAAGCCTGACAAGTATTTTGGAAATAAAATCCCCACATTTCTGCCCTTCCTGGCTGGTGAGCTCATGTTGCCTCCTGCTGCTTTGTTTAAGCCGCAACCTCTGCCCCTCACCCTTGGTTGGTTCTAGGAGACTAAAACAAAGGGGAGGGGCATTAGTGCTAAGAGACCCACAGAATGGTGCAAGCCTACAAAGTGTACTCATGCATTGCCTGGCATGGCAGTGCCTCTCCCCTACTTGCTCCTTCCTCCCTCTCACCTCCAGGAGCACCTCTTCTTCCCTTCAGAATTTACTTTGACTGTCCACTAAGCCCATCTTAGGAGGAGGGAACACAGTGGGCTGTATTCTGATGCAGGCTCTGATTCCTTTACAGTGATTCAGGGGCACGAAGGGGGCTTCAGTAGCCACCTGGGGAATTCTCTCAGTTGGTGCACACGGCTATACTCTATCCTCCGATGCTGGGATTGGGAGGTGGGTGCTGTGGCAGTTCTGGTCTATAGAAGACTCCTCAGGGAAAAGCCCAGAATAAGAAAGGTGAAAATGTGACTTGAAGCCACCTCTGCTGTTCTGCATGGGCCAAGATTAGCCAATGACCGGAGCAGCCTAGCATATTTTGTCTACTATTTTTTGTGTGTGTGTAACTGGTCCCATGAAATACCTAGGGCAAGGGCATCGGCATTGCTTTTCATTGATCAGCATCTGGGGCACTGGGTGTCTGAACTATATACACTGTCTCATTTAGAATGTCCACTTCTATGCACAGGGACCAAGTCTGCCTCTATATTTTAAGTTGAGAAGGTAATCCATTAGTGTATTGTTAAAGGTGCTCATGTGCACCTGATCCATGGTGGCTATGAGTTTCTTATAGCCCCAACTCAAGTTTTAGTTTCATTGGCAGCAGGTTTTGCTGTTAGCTTTGGAGATTCCCCAGGTCTAGCACTGGAGTCTTGGCCAAGATGTCAGCTACAGCTGTCACATGAGCAATTTTACTGATGGTGGTTAACAAATAATAAATAATTGTTTGTGTGCACCTTTTCAAATCTTTTTTTATTCTGTAATTTAAACAGGGCTGTGCAAAAGGGGCTCCTTTCCCACCCATTTTGGGCAGCACTATTTTGTCATTCTGTTCTGTGCTATTTGCTGGAACATTATTTTTCATGACATTGCCAAGAGGTGGCTGTATGCTCTTTTGAAAGTGTATGACATATAATATTACCATCTGGGCCCAACTGCCCACAGCATTAAGGCTTTCATCCTCTTTATACATCAGGTACTAAAGGGTGAAATAAACACTTAAGAGGCTTTGACAATTCATCCCAAAGAGCAGCTATCTTGCCTGCAAGGCCTGATCCAGTAGACATGTTCTGAGATGTCAGGAGGAGGAGAAGAATATTTGTAATAACCATTAACCCAGCCATTAGCACACCTACATGGCAGGTGGGAGACCCCCAATTAAATTCCCTCTCTGTGTGATGAGAAGAGATTGGAACAGGGTTTAGACTGGAGATGTCCACAGTGAGGCAGTTGTGTGCATTCCAATGTCAGAAAGATTAGTGTCTACTCCTAAGGAACCTTTAGAGCAGAAATGTAGGTGGCCAGTGAGTGTAGCCAATTACAGGGTTAGGCAGCAGTCAAGCAAGTGTTGTGTGGATTACAGATGTGCCAAAATTTGGGACAAGGGGCTTAAATCTAGGGTTTATGCACCAGAACCAGTACTAGTTATAAGCAGACTAAACAATTGCTTAGAACCCTAAGCTGCTCAAGGCCCCCCCCTCTTTTTGCTTTTCATTATAAGAAATTGTCTGTTTTAGGGGGTGTGTGTGTGTGTGTTTGTCTGTCTGTCTGTGTGAAGGGGGGGCAAAATATTTCTGCTTAAGGCCCCCCAGTATGGGCTTTGCTGGGCATTAGAGTCCTTATGCGGTCTGGCTGTCTGTAAAATGTGGATTACAATACTTCCCTACCAATACTTCCCTACCACATAAGGATTCTAATGTGCTCGCAGGTTATGGTAGTGGGACTATAGATGGAGGAGTCTTCTCATTTAAAATCAATGTGTCTACTCAGCATTTGTGTAACTTATTGCAGAAGGGCCTAAGAATTACTGAGAACAAAAACCTTGGATCTTATGATGAGGAGGTGATTTCAGTGCATTTATTGTGGCTCTATGGCTCTGTCCATACAATAAAAGCCACAGCCTGAGCAATCACATTTTAAAATATTGTGGAGCTGAACTGTGACTGGATCAGGTTCCTACACCGTTTGTACCACTACATGTGGACAAAGCCAAACTGTTTTATGAACAGTTTTGAAAAAATGATCTAAGTCCAGCTGTGAATTAAGGACTTTTCAGAATGGGCTTCTTAGCAGATATGACCTTATTGATATAAAGCAAGGCACATACTTTCACAGCATAATTTCTGTAAAATTAGTAAATGTCACTTGTTTCTTCTGGATTTCTTTTTTTATAAGTTGGGTGTTTTTGGGGATGTTGTGTGTATTCTCATTTAAGTTTTGAATGTATAAACTGATAAAATAATGCACAATTGATCCCTAATGAAGGCCTGGAACTAGATAGAAGTTGTTAATAATGAGAAAAGATTGTGAGACAGAACAGGAAATCTAATCTTTAGCTTTCTATATGTAGAAAATACATTGAGGACAAGCAGGTAATGTTTTGAATAAATACATTTAAGATGTGTTTTGTAGGCACATATTTTCAATATGTTGTCATGATCTGAAACACATGTAGAGCCTGAAAAATTATGTGAAATATGCTGAGTTCCTGCCCATACACATAAGTAAATGTTATGCACAGTGTATGTGTGTAAATATTTAGCTAGCAGAATTGCCACATGAGAACTCCTTCAGAATGATCCTGGAGTCAGAAAGCCACAAATTATAGTTCTGAAATTAAATGCTTGGGGCGCTACATAAATAAAACCAACTGGAACAACTGAAAAAAGTTCACAAGTTGTGGCATTTCAGACTGTGGAAACTTTATTTTTTTAAACCATTTTCTTGGCTCTGATCAGAAGACACATATAAGAACATAAACAGCGGCCTCAGTTCTGAATTTTATCCCAGTTGAGTTCATTCTTATTTTGGAAGAGGACAAAAGTGGGCTAGCTAGGTGGCTCTCAGGGGTCAGACTTTGCTTCTAACCATTGCAAATACATCAGGTGATGGTCCTCTCACTTATTTGTAAGATCTCGGACAGGATCTTGTCTTCTTATGTGTTTGTCCAGCAGCCAGCATGATGGGGCTCTGATTCTGACTGCAAGTTTCCCACAGCTTCCATAGGCCAGGAATGGCAAATTGCGGCCACTATGTCTGCAATCGTTCAGATAAACAAAGCATCATTTTGGAGGCCGGCCAGTGACTAACCCTAACAAACCCCATCTTCAGAGGCTCCCCACCCCAGCTGTAAAGCTTCAGCGACAGCTATTGGGTATCTAAAGTGCCTCTCCAGACAATTTTAGCTCAGAGTATTCCATCCAATGGCTTCTCTCTGGGCTTTTTTTTTTTTTTGCTTAGTTGTCTTAGTCTGCCCACCTGTTGATAGCCTGTCAGGCAGCTGGGGCTCCCACTACCTCCATTCTGTTGTTGTCACACCTGAGTCTTTACATTAGCTTCAGCTGGCTAGTGGAGGCCTAACAGCAGTAACTGCCAAGAATATGTGGATGCTTCAGAAATCCAGACTCTGGATCAGGCTGGAGAGAAGACAGTGGCTTCCTTGAAGGGTGAGGGGAAGGAAGGAAAAGGTGTGTTTTCTCTGTGACAGGCAGCTACAGGAGAGAGATGCTATCATTTTGAAAGAAGGTTTAGTATCAATCCTGGATTTTGTAATTTTTTCCCCTTCCCCCGGAGAAAAATTCTTTGAGCAGAGGAGATTTTAAATCCCTGGATTTTAAAGGTGGAAGAAAGGAGCTGCTACACACTTTTGCAGAAGTTCTGCCTCTGTATACCAAACAAGACAGTGGCAAGAAGCCTTCCTTCTCTACCTCAAGTGCCATGCAATCTCTTCTTCTCCCCTGGCCTGACAATCTTAGAGAAATGGGGGAGTTAGAATCTATTGTATGGAGGGGTGAACACCCCAATTATACCTGGCAACATTTGAAAATGTTGTAAGTAGGGCATTAAAACAACCCTGCCTCCCATGTTTTCAGTGTATTGAGATTAACTGTCCTGGGAGATGTTTCTGGATGGGAAGTGTCGAAATACTAGATTAAATACTGGTGGGAAAATAGGAGGAGTTGGCATCTATGCCCTATCATTTTTGGTACCTCGGAAGAGGGAAACATCCTGACTTCATCTGGGTCTGGAGAAATGGTTTCATCTTATTAATTTCAGACAAGGGAAACATGCTCTGTATTTACTTAGGCCTCACTTCTGCAACTGGATTCACATAGGAGGAGCTTGCTGCCCTAGCATTCAGCTGGGCTGCATGCTACTGTAAGAATCTGCCTGCATGGATCCCATTGCAGGGTCAGGACCTACATCCATGATGCCACAGGATGACTGGTTATTTTAAAGTTACAGATTAACAGCGAGTCGTCCTGTGGCACCTTAGAGACTTAAAAAAATATAGAGTATTGCAAACTTTCTTGGAGAGGATCCACTTCATTAGAGGACTTGGGATGGAAATAACAGAATCCAAGTTCTATATAACAGCCTCATGATCCTAACTATCCTAACAAAGATAGTTTCTAAGGTGCCACAGGACTACTGGTTGTGTATATCCGCAGTTAGTGTTTACAGTGCATAGCCTATATTAATCATGCTTTGGCTGAGGAGCTTCAAATGCTCTTGTATTTCTTTGAATGTGTCTAGTTTCTCTGGTAGTCCAAAGGTGGATACTACTGTTGATGAGATGACTGTCACTGACTGGCTCTTCATGAAGAATGGTTCCCTATCTTGAGTTTAAGTTGCTTATATGGTCCCTGTAACCATAGTGTCTGAGCATCGCACAGTCTTTAATGTATTTATTCTCACTACTTCTCTTACATTACTGAAGTCAATGGGAGTTTTGCTCTTGATTTTAATGGGAATAGCATGAGGCTTCATGTTACTTGCTCGAGGTTACATAAGAAGCCAGTAGCATAGCAGGGAATTAAACCTGAGTCTCCTAAGTCACACGTTAGTCCTCAAATAGCTGTTCTGTCCTTCCTCACAAAGACCCCTCATCTTAATGTCTATGGATTATTCATTAAGCTATGATGGTGACCACCATCAGTCACCTAGTCCTTGATCCTCTAATGACCTCTGCATGGACAGACCCCTATGCCAGCAGAGGACTCAGTGCATGGTCAGAACCCTAGTTTATTGAGCACGTGTGGGGCTAAGAATCTGTACAGTATCACTGAGAAAGAGGTAGGGTGGGATTTTGTTCCATCTAGAATGATTTTGATTTTCCAGCCATTGTTGTGCTCTGTCAGGGCAATTCCATTGCTTGTGTTCGTATTCCTTTCTTTCCCTTCCTTTTGGCAGTGACAATGATAACGATGATCAATATCTAAATCTTTTGAAGTTCTATTGGAGCCAAGTCAGTGTAATATGTTTGCCCTTAACAAACAGTAATTTTCAATTAGCATCTCAGAGAACATTGTATCCTTTTGACATTTATGGTGTTGCTAGTTTTCAGCTTTATTCTTCTTAACATTAGAGTGCCTGTATTCTCCCCCCTCCCCACTCTGGGGAATGGAGACACAAAAGCTACCAAATAAGGTGAATTTGATTTAAGTTCCTAGATTGTCCTTCTGTAGTGGTGGTGTATAGGCGTCTACAGAAATTTGAGTTTTGTATTAGATTAGAATTGTTCAAATGGCATTGAAGTGAGATACAGTTTTTGAATAACATTCTTGTGTCCTTTCTTTCGACGTCCCTCTTTGCCATCCATTTCTTCTCCCAGAGTGGTTTGGCTGAGTTCAAAGAAAGTTGTGTTGAAGATTCTATTTGTATATACCATGTGTGTTGTAAGGCAGGACTGTGTACGTGCTTAATCAGAGTACTGTTCAGGGAATGTAGAGCCAGTTGTAACTAGCAGGCTCTGGAAAATCTCCGCTAGTTCTGATCAAAACCTCTAAATATAACACAGCTCAATATTGGTCTAGTTTAACTGATTTCCACAATGGTTTCATCTGTTACAGTGGATGGGAGCATCATGTTTCGAAATTATTTTCTAGCCTCCTGTAGGGACTAATAGCCTAACTTATTGTCTGACCTTCTGGCATTTTGAACTGAGATCTTGACAAAGGAGCACAAGGAGAAATTTAAATTCTCTGTAGCTTGAGTTCTGTGGGAGAAGAATGGCGCTCCACAGTATTTCTGGTTGTTCAAGTAGGACACTGAGCTTGTCACATAACAAAAATGAGTTGTTTTTACATTGCTCACTGCAGACCTAACACACTGAGTAAAACAGAACTCATATGCCCCTTAGAAATCCTTCACAGTCCAGCAGGTAGTTAATAGTTAAAGACATTCTGGCTGGAGGAGACAGGGTTGTGGAATGCTTTATATTTGATATATGGGGTCAGGATCTAGAAAAATCTTGGGAGTTCAGTTTCTCCATTTCATTGCTTATAACAGACATTTCATTGCTTATAAGACAGCTTATAACAGAAATTTGGGGTCATAGTGTAGAAGGCCTGATGATTTAAACATAGTAGTATGCAATAGCTGCTTAGAATGTGCAAGTATATAGAGTGAATAACATCTATTGAGCAAGCAGTTTTGCATAGCAGAACTGGCATGTAACTGTTTCCACTGTCTGTTTGGTGTGTACAGTCGCTTTCCAGCAGAACGTTGCTAGTGACCTTTAAAACTGCCATGAATGCCCCAATGTAAAAGTTAACCAGAAGTGTTTTGAGGTGCTGCCACCCTGTGGAAGTTCCAGGACAAACGCCTGACAGACAAACTTCAGCTGCACCCAAGACTGCTAGTGACACATCAGCTTTTGTTTTGAACCTTAGTGCAGTTCAAGATCTGTCTGAGCAACATGCAGTGCCGTAGAATTTGTTTTCAAGGTGATGTGGACTCTACTCACACTGAGGACTGACAAAGGCTTCAGGCTAGGGAAACTTTAAAAATAGTCACATCTAGGATGAACTTGGCTCAGAATTTTATTGAGTGGAAGAAACATGTTCTAGGAGAAACTTTTGTTCTGGACATGAAGTAGCCCTAAGATATAGAAATTGTTTGGGCGTGAGAAGAAGGATACATGCTACTACAGTCAGTCCCACATATCTCACCTTCACTAGAATTGAGCAGATATAGATTAACTTGTTTAATAATTGTTTCCTTTCCATTAGGAATGTGTGAACTAAGAGCTCAGTGCATTGGGCGCTGCACATTTTTGAAAATCTTTCTCCGCATACCAGTCATTTGGAGTTGAAAGCCACAGCATCTGCTCAAATGTGGATTTTGTTGACCCACCACTGCCCCCATTTCAGCTTTCTACCGTAGTTTATTTAAGGCTGGTTCAGAAATCCTTTCCATGCTGCGACGAGGTGCATGGACATTTCTTTGTGACTACTCTGCCCTGTCCTGCTGTGGCATCTACAGAGTACAAAGGACCTTGTGCTGTCCCTCCACACCCCTGGGTCATGTTGGGAAGCAATTCTAATTGAAGGCTGGAGACTGGGATGGGTAAGGGTTACTGTAAAACACCTGGCAATGAGAGGGCCTCTACTGGGGATGATCTACTGGAGAAAGAGGAAATTTCTGTTGTATTGCCTCATTAGTTTATTTTGAAATTCTGGAGCTGAATCTACATAGTTTTCAACATTAAGTGGAAAGAAACTGGGCTTTAATAGGCAACATTCAGGACAGGAAATGCCCCGGAGAAGGTGACATTTAAAAAAAAATTAAAAGCCCTCCTAAGAGGGTTGGGGTTGGAAAGCTGGGAGGAGAGTGAATGGAGTTCCCCAAATATGTTGTTACATCTTTGGCTAACTGTCCAGGATTGACTGATCCTTCAGGGAGGGAAGGAGATGTTGAGCAGGGTGGAGGAACACATGAAGTGTGCAGTTGAGAAGCTGAACATCATGGAAGCAAATGTAGCAAAGCAGGAATGAGCACTGCAAAGCCAGCTCAATTAGAGCCTTAATTGTTTCTTGCCTTTTGCCTGCCCCACTCTAAATCTATTTCCTTACACTGTTTCATTCTGTTAATTGTTTCACCACTTTCTATAGTTAACAAGGAACTGTTTTAATGGTAGAAAGCAGGAGCTGAAAGCAAAACACACCCAGAGCAGCCGGGTCATTAGTGGATGGAGGCCCAGCACTTCATTGCACTGAAGGGCACAACTTCTTAGGAATGTTGGGTGGGAGGATGGGGTTTAACTCCTGCTTGATCTGAGGGTAGGTGACTCTCTTGAAGGGATCATCTTGTACGGTGAGTAGATGAGGAAGGACTAGAGCTCTTGCTTTCAGCACTTGGAATTGTTGTGACACTTTATAGAGGACCTTGCAAGGTGAATAATCCTCTGAGAGTCATGAGTTTCAGTGTTTTGTACCAAGTATCAAAGGGATAGCCTTTTTAGTCTGTATCTGCAAAAACAAGATCTGATGACGTGGGCCTTTGCTCACACAAGCTTATGCCCAAATAAATCTGTTAGTCTTTAAGGTGCCACAGGACTCCTCAGGTTCTGTATGTATCCTGAAAGCAGAGTTTCTAAAGGGTTTGTACTTTTAAGGTTCTCTCATCTTCCTTACACTACAGAAGACAAGCGGTGAAAAGAAAATGTACACCCCTTTTACACAGCCCAGCAATATGAAAGTTCACAGAATAAGCAGCAATTGCCACCATTTATAAACTGTAGATTGCGTCTTTGTGAAATGAATTCCTATTATAGGAAACTTGTTTGCATGACAGTTCTTCTCATGTGCTGTCAGCCTCTCAAATGACCTCCTTTTCATCAAGATGGCCATCTCCATGATTGTGTCAGCAGTGCCAACTTCAAAGACCTTTTTACAAAAATTATACATTTCTGAGTGTTTTTCATTTTATTTTTTTTCCACTGGTGAGCTGAGAAAAATGAGTGCAATTTTCCTATATTGCAATTTATGGTCTTGATTTTGTATTCTGTCACATCAGTAAGAATAACATGGAAATGACATTTGAAATTAAAGCAGGATCTAAAAGGAAACCAGATTTCTCTCTTTGAATCTAAGTGAGTTAAAAACACAGTAGATAGCTCTGCCCTTATGCCACATCGATGAGATAATCTTGGGTATGCAAATGTAATTGCCTCGCTTGAAGAGACTGTCTACAGGTAATTCTGGAGGAACTGTGAAAAACTGCTGAATCTAATGGATCTTAAGGTCAAAAGTGATGAAACTAAAGCTATGCATGCCTCCTATGAAAGAGAACTGAATGACCTGCCAACGCTGCACGTAGATGGCAATCACATTGAATGGGTATATTGTTTTTATCCACCCGAGTAGTCTGTTGACAACAGAAGGTTTTGGATGCAAAGAAGTTGCACATTGGATTGGGCTTGCATCAATGGCATTTCAGGGTCCTCAGAGGACTATGTTTGGGTGATGGCATGTCTGTGAGGCAGCTAAGTATTGAGTGTTCAACAGCAGTGATGACAACTGTCTTACAGGGAGGGAAATTTTGGCCATTGAAAGCAGCTGAAGAGAGGAAAAAAAATAATGTCAAGTATCAAAAGTTAAGCTGTGTTCTTAACTTCCATTGGTTTGATTTTTTCCCACAAAGAAAGAAATATTTGGATGATTTCAGCAAGCAGGATTCTTGCACCACTTGAGAACAAGATAACGGACATGGTAGAGTTGTGCTCAAGGTGCAGAAGAAAAATTCATAGAACTGAAGGTGAAAGAAGTAGTGTATGCAGCCAACTGTGAATGAGCTTGGAAAGTGCAATTTTGAAGGATTTAAGCAGCCAAACCCCTCCCATACAGACTCTTGCCAAAGGAAAAAGGGTTTCAAGGGACCATTCAACACAAATGTCCATATAGTGCACCACCATGTCTGTATTGTAGTCATGTGAATCTCATTTTTTTTTTTTTTTTATGAAAGATGGTTAAGGATTATCCACATTTTACATCTAGGGAAACAGAGCACCAAATGTCATGTGACTTGTCCAGGCCCAGCGAGTGAGAGCAATTATACTGGGAATTTCCAATGCTTCTGCCATTAGTCTAGTATGGGTGCATCTTCATTGCTGATAGCAATGGCAAACGTGCTAATATAGAAATGGCAGAGGTTTTTATATTTAATCAGGATGTCATCTAACACAAATACCTCAATTTCTCATATGTAAAGTAGGAATAATACTGAACTGATCTTTGATAATGGAGAATGCAAATAAGCTGGGGGTGGAGGAAGTGCTGAAAAAAAATAACCCAAAGAGAAGGAGCTTATGTCATTCTTTGCATGCTCAAACAGTATTTTCAATGCTCTAGTCTAGAGAGCAACACAGTGGACGAGTAATGTATAAAAAGAGGAACCGAAAAACATTGCCATTTGCAGTCTCAGCAGAAAGTGCTGACGAGAAATGACAAGTGAACACTTTGGAAGGGTAGCATCTGATAATTCTGCTCCAGTCAAGAATTTATCACCTGTTCCATAATAAAGCTTTCACTTTGGGTATTTATAACCCAACAGTGAACATTCATTTTGATCTATATGTTTTCACAAAGGGTTGCAACTTGGGTGTTAATTTGGCTTTAGCAGTCTCTTTCTGTGTGTAAACACACACATATTTAAAGCCATTATTTTAGAACTTGAGATGCAAACATAAAAACCTGCACAATTTTACATCCGTGTTTTGTTACTAATATAAAAATGGATGTTTAGGAAAAGTAAAGTGATTAGCTTAGGAATGAAGCTGAGCGTCTTGAAAATGTATGTATTTAGCAGCATGATGTATGGATGTGAGACATGGGTGATAACGAAAGATTCGAAGAGAAGGATATTGGCATTTGAGAGGAGTTGTTATAGAAAGATCCTGAAAATAGGATGGATGCAGAAGGTCACCAACGAGGAATTATATAGGAAGATACAGCCGAAAGAGAACTTACTGCAGAAGGTTATACAATGGAAGTTGCAGCTATTTGGGCATATCTGCAGAATGAACGAAGAGCAAAAAGTTAAGACCCTGGTATTCGGCATAACAGATGGTCCAAATAGGAGAGGCAGACCCCACAGAGAATGGGTAGATGATACAGTAGATTGGTGCGGAGCTTGTCTACAGAAACTAAGCCACTCTGGACTGGACAGGGAAAGAAGGAAGGAAATAGTGAGGGAGGCATTGGACATTAATGGGCGTTGAGCCCATGGTGGTGGTTGATGATGATGATAATGTAGATGAGACCTTCCATGTTAAAATAGTCACATGATATTAACATTTGATATCATGATGAATAAAGGCCCACTGAAGTCAATGGACTACGGTCAGGCAGATCCGTATCAATGTAGTGGTGCTGGTTCTTTGTACAGGTCAGACCTCCCTGTTCCAGCGCCCTTGGGGACTGACTGGGCCCAAACAAGGGAGTTTGCCGGACAAAGGGAGGTCAGTTCCAACCCACCCTGCTTGGCTCCACTTCCCGCTCCAGTTGCTGGCCCCCTCTTCTACCAGTCCTGGCCAGACTCCTGGCCTCACTGCCACTGGCCACCATGTAGCGCAGTTTTTTTTTCATTTCTAGTTTTTGTGAATGCAGCACTTACATTTTTTTCTTGTACTTTCTCCTCCTTAGGAGAGGGTTGGGAGGAAGAGGTATATACTTGTAATTGAGCCCATTTTTCATAATAGCCAGTCTCAGTTCACCATCTGTCTGGCCATTATGTTCTAGTCTGTTACGTTGGCTTGTCCTTCAAAGGACTGTTACAAACCATCATGTCAAAGGGGAACATAAGCAGTTGTTTACAGTATTGTAGTCGGGGAGCTAATCAGGCAGGCAGTTTATTTGCAGAGTGATTTCTATTGTTTTTCAGTGTGCAAAAGGCTTGTTGGATCAGGCCTCACTGTTTTGAAGTTTGCACTCCTGCCCCACTCTCCCCACGCATGCAGCCTTCCTTACCTTTAAAGTTTCTGTAACTCCTTTACACCAGGCTGTCAGCCAAACCTTCTGTGCTGCTGTCATTCTATTAGCTCTACTGTATACTAGAAAAATTTGCTGGCTATGCTTACAGTGTGTGTGGAGATGTGTGTGTGGTTGGGGAATGGGTCGCAATGGATTGCTATCCTTGCAAAAAAAAAAATGTGTTTTAATTGAGTCATGTCATGGAATGAGTCACTTTAAGCATTGCCTTACCAAAGCTGAGTGCTCAGATTAGGATAGACTCCCACTTTTTTCAGAGCACTTGAAGCAGCATTTGCCAGTAAAACTAGCCTGGCAACTCGTGTGAGTGCAGCTGCTGCTAAAAGCATCCAACGAGTGCTTTTTTGGGGATGGTACAACTGCATCTATACTTGGGTGTTTGTCTGTATAGGACTGTCCTTGAAAATAATCACATCTTTAGCCAACATTACCCCACCAGCAAAAGTATCGAGTTTAGACCTGACCTTAGTGCAACAGTTAGATGTAACACCAGCAAGCACAGCAGGTACCTACTGCATCTGGAACATTCCATATCAGTCACAGGGTTATGGGGATTTATACAACGGTGGTGTCACATTGGGGTGTAAGCTGTGCGACTTTGTGGTCAGAACAGGAGTCTGGCTGAGCAGCTGGTGCAGAATCAAAGTGCAGAACCAGAGGCATAGTCAGGAGAAAGCCGGGAGTTGGAGCCAGCAGTCCTAAGGCAAGTAGGGAATAGGACTGGAGTGAGACCAGGCATGGGTTGGAGCCAGGGCCAGCACAGGAAGCAGGTCAGGCACCATTGTGGTTGCTACAAGACTTAAATGGCAATCTATTAGTCCTTCTGTATAATCAGGGAACACAGTCATTTAGTGAGGGTGCATTGTGCCCAGCTGAGCTCACTGGTTTGGTAGGTGACTGACCTCTGCAGCCAGATGAGTTCCTGACAGATGCTAACTCTACTGAAAGATAGCCGTCTACATGCCATTAATTACACAAACCCCTGAAATTGTGTACATTCAGTAGATCGTATTTGTGTTAACATATGACTATAGCTGATGTTTCATTCACTACTACTTTTTTCAAGGCACTTAATCAACCCTGTGCTCACTCAAGTGAGGTTTTTTTTCTCCTCCTTGCTCAATCGCTGTCTTTTAGTGACTACAGCATATTGCCCTCATATGAAACATTTAATCTAAGCAGCTCCCAACACTTCACAAGTATGGGAAACTAAGCTGCAGAAACAGTCAGTTCTTTGCCCTAAGTCACATGGTAAGTTGGGGCAGAGTTGACACTAGCACCTAGAACAGTGGTCTCCAACCTTTTTAAGCACGAAATCACTTTGTGAATTTAAGTGCAATCTAGGATCTACCTCAAACCCAAACATCCTTGCCCCTCCTCCTTCCCGCCCCTTCTCTGAGGCCCCACCCCTGCTCACTTCATCCTCCCTCTCTACTCCATCCTCCCTCCCTTTTAGCAGGCTGGGGCAGAGGGTTGGGGCACAAGCTCTGATCTTGGGGATTAGGGGTGTGAGAGGGGCTCTGAGCTGAGCCTGGGGCAGGGGTTGAGGTGCAGGAGGTGGTTCGGGGTTCAGGGTACAGGCTCTGTAAAGGAGTTTGGGTCCTGGGGGCTCAGGGCTAGGACAGGGGTTTAGGGTGTACGAGGGGGTTCATGACTGGGGCCGGGGATTGGAGATGGCTCCAGCTGCACATTGCTTACCTCAGGTGGCTCCTGAGTGGTGGGGCAGTGAGGCTAAGGCAGGCTCACACCTGCCCTGGCCCTGGACCACTGTCCAAAGCAGCCAGCAAACTCCTGCCATCTCAAGCCCTGTTGTGCCGCGCTCCCCCTTCCCCACCTCCGTTCTGTGGAGATAGAATGCAGAGGGGGCACCCTGACATCAGCACCCCTCCTCTCCCTTCCATGCCCTGCACAGCAAGCAGGAGGCTCCCAGGGAGGGGTAGCTCCAAGGCAAAGGGAAGGAGGTGCACAGCAGTGTGGGGAGGGGCAGCTGAAGTGCCAGTGCTTGATAGCCTCTTGGCCAAACCTGTCAAGATCAGAGGCTCCAAGATCTACCAGTAGATCCCAATCTACTGGTTGGTGACCACTGACCTAGGTGTTCTGATTCCCTATTCTAACCAAAAGAAAATTAATTCTCAAATTCTGTGGAGTTTATATTTTCAGTGACAAGAACCAGCATTAAGGGGAGTTGCTTAGACAAATCCTTCCCAATTGCTTTGAAATAATACTCCTGAGGGGCTTGACTTGAACCCAGAAAGTAAGGAAAGTAAAACTTAGGCTCCAAGACCTACCATTCTCTTTGTTTTGAGACATTGCTCAAGTTTTTCAAACACGGGTTGATTTTTATGAGCTGCGAAACCACTTCACGCTCCTATGCACATAAGTAGAAAAAAAACCCAACCCCAAACAAGCAAGCAACGACTTTGTGCATGACTCAGAACTTCCTGGCTTTGATGGGTAAAAGTAAGACCCTTAGAGGTTATCTGCACATAATATATATGTGTGTGTGTGTGGGGGGGGGGGGGGGGGGTAGCGGGAGTGTTAGTTGAGATTGGTTTATGATTTTTAAACATAAATCTTAGTTATATATGGTGACTATTTTCCTGTAGCAAGTGGGTGTGGCAAATCTGAATCATTGATTGAAAACAGTGATATGTAGTATTTGGCAGAAATCACATGTAGTGCAAAATTTTAGGAAGTGTGCTGAGCAGTTTTCCTTCAGCAACTTTCTTGTTTTTTTTATCTATGACTGCCAGTTATTAAAACAGATGGACAATCAGGACTGGATGGGAAGAATAGATGGACAGCTTGGTTCTCCTTTTTGATAGGAGATTACCAGATTTTTAAACAAAAAAGACAGATATTTATTGAACTTTCCTGACAAAGCATTTAAATAAATGTGTGTGTATGTGTGTATGTGTGTATGCTTGCGCTTTCCTTGGGATATGCGTAATTCCTGTTAATGTTTGTAGGATTTATTTTTTACTGGGGGAAAATGGTTTTAATTCCTTTGGGGTTTGCATCATTCAGCAGAATCAAAACTGAACATATTCAGTGCACAGAATCTATCCTCTGGCCCAGAAATGACCTTTTTATTTTTAATGACCAGTTGAGTTTGGAAAACTATGCCTATAGCTAACTTCTTATATTGAGTTATTGCCTGTGAGACTCGGGGGATATAAAATTTTTACTGGGAATGACTTTCTTCCTGGCTGTTCCATACACAGTGAGTCACTATTTGCTATACTTCATAGGTATTATAATTCTGCTTCCATGCCAGCTTCTAGAGATGTAGGTGTGTCACTCAGTGGCTGTTGTCTCCATGCACCTGGTAAACCATGGCAACTCCCATGTTTGCAACTTCCATATTTCCAGCTTCCATGGCAGCTTCTATGTTTGCAAGGAATCCCCTTCATGTGTTATCTTTATTAACACAAAGTGCAATGCAAATCTCTGAGGGTATGTCTACATTACAGGACAAGGGTGAATTAAGATATGCAACTTCAGCTACGTTAATTGCATAGCTGAAGTTGAAGTACCTTAACTTGACTTTTGGCGCTGTCCACACTGCAGGAAGTCAAAAGGAGAACACTCTTCCTTCAACTTCCCTTACTCCTTGTGAAAGCAGGGCTACCGGCATTGACCAGAGTGCCCCCTCACTTTGAATTAGCTATCTTAACTAGACTGCTAATTTGAACCCTGAAAGATTGACAGCAGCAGCTTTGGCCTTCTCTGTAGTGTAAACATATCCTATGGAACTAGCTGTAACTGCTAATGCTCACCAGATATTAGGGCTCCACTTTCTATATTATGTCCTTTAGGAACATAGGAATTGCCAGACGGGAGCAGACTCAAGGACAATCTAGTTCAGTATGCTGACTCTGGCTGTGGCCAGCATGAGATGCTTCACAGAAAGACAGTGTTGCTAGTACTACAACTACTAGGAGTGCTCCCACACCCCTGGCTTGAAGTAGTAGTAAAAATCCAAATACATAGCTTCTGTCATCAGCACCCACACTGTAATCATTGTTCCAGCACTCTGGGGGGAAGGAGTCAGAAACTTGCAGAAGGCCAATATGGGATGATCTGCCTCTCAGGTCAGGTCTCACCCTGCTCTCTAATAATTAAATTGGTTTAGACCCTGAAGGATAGGGTTTATTTTTTTCCACTTGTTCTCATTAACTATAAATCTGGATATTCTTGACATCCCGATGGACACCCAAACTCGAAGCATGTTAAATGTTTGGTCTCTATGACGTCTGTGGCAATGAGTTCCACAGCCTATGAAATGTGTGAAAAAGTATTTTCCTTTTTATTTTTGAATTTGCCGCCTTTTAATTTAGTTGAACAGCCCTTGTTCTTGTGTTACAAGGTAGGGAAAACCGAATTTCCTAATCTACTTTCCCTATACCCTTTCTATGTTTTATCATGTCCCCTCTTATTCATCGCCTTTGTAAGGTTAAAAAAACAAACAAACCCCAATATTTTCAGTCTACTCTGAAAAGAGAGTTTTTATAGATCCTGAACCATTTTAGTGACTCTTGAATTCGCTCTACTTTTGTAATATTCCTTCAGATACAGGGGGTAACCAGTACTGCTCAAAGTATTCCAGTGGAGGACACACCTTCAATTTATATAAGGGAATAGCAATATTACTTGTATTATTCACCATTTCTTGTGCATCCTAACATATTATTTGGACTTTTAAGTGCAACTGCATGTTCTGCAGAGATCTTCACTGAGCTGTTTAATATGACATCCAGGTTCCTCTTTTGAGCTGATACTTTCATGGCTCAGTTGATACAGATTACTCTGCTGAGTACCCTTCAAATATTTAAAATGGTAATGCAGAGCCAAATATGCACATGCTTGCCCTTGTCTTAATATGTACCCTCAAATTAAATTGTGGAAAGAAGACACATATAGACAAGACTCCCTGGAAAGTCACTAGTATCTTAGATAGCTAGGGACTGGAGAAACTGAAAAAGCTTCTGATTTTAATTCCCATCTCTGTTTCAAATTTAATTTCTTCCCAGAGTCAGGTAGGGGACTTAGACTAGCTAGTCATGGAAAGATTGGAACCTTTATCAATATAGGATTGTGACTGGGTGGGCCAGGCCCTGAAGCCCTGTGCTGGAGGTTTGTGGTACTGCCACACTTGACTTAGCAAACCATACAGAAGTCCTCCAGGAAAGACAGAGTGGCACAAAGGATATAACCAATCAGGGTCCAGCACCCAGTTAAAAGGAAGCTGCTGGGCCAAAGTGAGGCAGTTCCTCCGTGGAGCTCAAGAGGCTTAGATCTGGCTCGAGGCTTGGGTCGCAGGAGCCATAGCAGGGAATGCAGGCACAGGTACTTGGCCAAGGGGGGCCACTCATGTAAGGTGAATGACTTCCCATTACAAGGATAAAAATATAACAAATAGACTACGTAAAAGCATACAACTGTTTCTTATTAAAGAATATTAGTACCTAATAACACTTAAATAGCACAATCCCTTTCAAAAAATTCCCATAGTGCATCACAAATAGTACCAACTTCTAAACGCAGATGACATCATTCATCGTGGAGATGTGGCACAAGAACACCTAAATATTTAACGATAAAACATATTTTTACTCAATTTAAAAAAAAGTAAACATGGTGCTGAATTGACATGTAGACTTGAAGGCCATAAAGGACAATCATGATCACTTAATCTAACCTCCTACACATCACAGGCCACAGAACCACAGTTACTCACTCCTATAATCAATTCATAATCTCTGGCTGAGTTATTGACATCCACAAATCTTGCAACTTGAGGACATTATAAATCATCATTTGCTCTAGATCAAACCATCAAGTGAAGATAGCCACACTACAGAGGAAGGTGAAACAAACCCATTGTCTGTGCCAAGTTGACCTGGGGGAAAATTCCTTCCTTGCCCCAAATGTGGCGATCAGTTAGACCTTGAACATGTGGGCAAGACCCACCAGCCAGACACTTGGGAAAGAATTCTCTATAGTGACTCAGAGCCCTTGCTGTCTAGTGTTCTATCGCTGGCTGTTGGAGATCTTTGCTAAGAGAAGAAGTCGTCCATTTAAAGAAAATCCAACATGAGCAGCAGGATTGCAAACTTTGCCCTGTCTCAGCCTTGGTATAGGTCTAGTCTTCATTTGGAAGACGTACCATATATCCATGCTGGTTAAGGGTGTGACTTACATAGTTGTACCAGTCCAAACCCTAGTACAGATAAATTGAAATGGTACCTTACACTGTTATAGTTATTCCCCTTCCCATACAGGATTAATTATCCCTGTATATAGCACCTTTATGCCGATATAACGGTGTCCACATGGAGGTTGGTAGCTAAGCTGCTTTAATAATGCTAATATCTTTAAAATGGTGCAATCTCCCCAATGTAATTGTGGGTTTAGAATTACAGCCTGAAATGAGTCATTCATTTGCTGTGGTAATTAAATCCTAGACCACTGTTTAATTGCCAGGAAGTGTGATGTTTAATATGATCTTTTTGGACAGATCAAAGCAAACCCACATTTGAATGGCCTACGGACAACATCAATTGTGTCAATAACAATAACAATAAATGTGCTGTGCCATAAAACAAATTCAAGAAGAAGCTAGCCACAGACATATGGAACCACTCGCACTGAAAACTCCAAATCCCAAAATTTACACCAAGAAAGCTGGGAAGTTTCATTTAATTTTCACCCCTCTCTCCAGCCCTTTGTCTCATTCTACACTTTTGGATTACAGGACTAGATGTGTGGAAATACGATGAGAGAACTGGTTCATGAAACATCTGTTCCAATTTTGCTGTTTACCAATGTTGTTGGTACTTATCTGAAATGGACCTTTACATTTTTTATGTTCACACTCCAATAGTTCTGTAACTAGTCAGTTGGATGTTTCCTTTATCTCTTTGCAGACCATGGAACTCACTCATACAAATGGAGAGAAGCTTGAGGAGACACAAGAAAATTCCTAGAAAGAAGTTCAACTTTTTTTCTTCCTCAGCAGATGCTTATGTATGGTATGTTAATGATTGTGAAGGGGAAAGCGCAGCGCAACACACATAATGAATTGCCATATTTTAGTGGTCCATTCCATCATGAAGGGGGGAGAGATGGAGGTTCTATTTAGTATATGCTGTACTTCCTCTGGATTGAGGCAATGTAAACAGTAGGTAAAGCAATGTATAAACAATAGCAATTAGCAAGATTTGGCACTCTGGAGGATATATCAGTTTTCTCTAATAAATCCTGAAGCCCACATACCTTCCATAAGATGGTTAAAAGTTCTGTGAACACATATCAGTTATTCCAATAATGAACCCAACCATTTAAGATACTTACTTTATATTTTTCTTCAGTGTTTCACTTCCTGTGAGTAAAGCACGTATTACACATTTCTAGCAGCCCTTCCTTTCTTCCTGATTCTCTCCTAGCTATCATGGGCCTAGTTGGCATGGCATTTAGCAGTTGCTGTGTCAACTGGCTTACAATTCTTAGTTTGCACAGTCATGTCTTTCACAGACACAGCAGTTTCCTCTTGGGCAACTTCAGCATTGCAACTAATTTGAGTAAGAATTTCTTCTCCATTTTGAGATGTTTAGGTGTTGGCAGGGCAAGTGTGTGACTAGTCACAGGAATTCCTAGCTGGTGGGTAAGTAACTTTTAATCCTTTCCTCCTAAATTGGATCCTTTCCTGTCTTTGCTGAATGACTATCATGATATCAACTTTTACTTCCTTCCAAATGATCAGTAATTACACTTATAAAATAAACTGTTCACATTGGCACATAAGAGATATGCTACTTCCTTTTTTTCTTTGGTTAAACAAAGCAAATGGATTACTCCAACATATATACATAAAATGAATGTATTTCTACTTTATAAAAGATCTCAGTGGGTATCTGTAAGCTGCATCTAAGGTCAGTGTGAGAGCCTCATTTTGGATGCTTAACTGAAATATGATGTATGTGAAGCTGAATATTTGATAGTAAACAGAAACTGCTAAACCAATTTTGATTTCTCAGAGGTAAAACATGTGAGTCCTATAAGATGCTATGTAGATTTATGGTGCTATATAAATAGTGGGATTTAATCTGCTGTAGCAATAGCAGTAAGTAAATGGAATACAAGTATATTTTTTAGAAGGATGGAATATGTGAATCTTGTGTCTGTTTTGCTCAGAGAAATCGGGGGTGGAGATTGCTCATAAAAATGAGGGGTAGTGATGTGCAAAATGACAGGCATGTATTAAAGCTTTCTCAGTCAGCTAAGGCTTTAACTGTGACTCTCATATTGTTCAAGTCCCAGGCTTCTCTGTGAATAGGTATTCCATATTATATAACACTGGGTCCAAACTAGGACCAATTCCCCTAAACATAATTCAGACCTATTTAAGGTTCAGATAAGTAACCTCTCCAAGCTCTCTGACTCTCACCAGATGCCCTTTCTGTTTCTGCACTTGGTTGAATTTAAATCCTAATGTATCTCTTGCTGATATATTCTATTATTTCAGCTAAGAAATTTGAATATTGTTAACGAGGATTTGGTATTTTCAGTGTTGCAGCTGAGTTGGCCCCAGGATATTACAGAAATATGGTGTGTGAGATCTTTGTTATTAGATCTTTCCCAGACCTGAAGAAGAGCTCTGTGTAACTCAAAAGCTTGTCTCTTTCACCAACAGAAGTTGGTCCAATGAAAGATATTACCTCACCCACCATGTCTCCCTAAGGAATTGGTAGTCTTTCAGTGATGCCAGAGATTTACAATTCAGCCGTTAGAGCAAGCTTCTCTTAGGCATCTCTTAATATAGTGAGACATGTTTTGGTAACTTACATTGGGTGCTATTCTGTCCTTTTGCTAGTCTTTCGAGCTCTGTAGCTTCCTAGAGACATTTAGGGCATGTCTTCACTATGCAGAAGATTGATGCTGTCACAGTCAATCCTCTGGGGTTTGATTTAGTGGGTCCCGCTAGATTGAATTCAAAGGGCACCCCATCAGTGCCGCTCCTCCCACTCCTCATGAGGACTAAGGGTATGTCTACACTATAGCATTATTTCGAAAGATCTTATTTCGAAATAGTTAATTTGAAATAAGTTAATTCGAAATAACGCGTCTATACACAAAATGCATTTCAAAATAGCGTTTTGCTATTTCAAAATTGCGTGTCCACACTGAGTGGACTCTGAATCGCATTTAAGGCTGGCCAGAATGAGTTCTGGCAGGGCACCAGGTCAGGACTTACTGAATGAGGCTGCTGCCTGAGGCTATCTGAGGTCTGTGCTTAAAGGGACACCCCCGGACAGCCAGTTCTCAGGTTTCTCTGCTTGCTTGTCTACCTCGATGAGAGACAGCAAAGCATTTTGTCTCGGCGTGCTCTGGTTGTCCTCACTCGGAACACCACAGCACTCTGCAACATGGAGCCAGAGCTGCCCCTGGGCACTCTGGTGCTTCTCCTGGACATGTTGCTGCGAGCCTGGCAGCATGTTCTGCAGGCAGTAACAGTCTCCCTGGTGTGCCTCATTGGGGGCTTGTGCCTCATTCCTCCCTCACATCCTTCCACTTACCCCTCCCTAGCCCCCCTTCCTGATGTCAAATAATAAACACATATTTTCAAAAATATAAGCTCTGTTTATTTAACAAAACTGGGGGGATATGAAAATCTGGGGAGAATGGGGAAGGGGGTGGGAGAGGGGAGGGGAAAACCTGGGAGGAGGGAGCTGGAAGGGGGAAGCAAGGGGAAGAAGGGGGAGGGGAAGTTCAGGGGTGGGGGTCTCGCTGGGCCGACTCTCTCCCAGCACGGTGGGTGCGGGGGCCTCGGCGTCCCCGGGGGGATGGGGAGGAGGGTGTGGAGGTTGTGGAGGGAGAGATGGGAGGGGGAGAAGGAGTGGGAGTGGGAGGGGGAGCAGGCACTGGAGCAGCATGATGATGCACGCTCTGCACCAGGGTGTGCAGGTGGTCGCATATGGCACGACCCTGGGCAAGCAGCTCCCGCCGGAAGTCCCTTTCGTCCTGCACCCACTGCTCCAGGGTGTGGTGCAGGGCTCGCAGGGCCCCCAGGTGCTGCTCGTGGTACCCCTGCTGTGTTCGGGTGGTCCTCCGGCAGAGCCCTTGGCTGTGGGAGGCGGTCCCGGGCGGGGTGGTGTGCCCTGAATGCACAGCTGGTGCAGCTGTGGAGAAAGAAGAGAAGTGGTCAGTTCTCCCTGGGGACACAGTGGGTGAAGCACAGCCCCCCTCTGCGAGGTGAGGATGACCGTGCCCTGCACCATCAGAGCCACTGTGCTTGCACAGAGGCCATGGTCGGATTGTCCAGCTATCCCTGGGAGTGGGAGCTGCCCCAAGACTGCACCCAGGCCCCTGTGCTGTGTATAGTGTGGCCGAGGTGGGGGGGGAGATGTTAGAGGGGACTTGTGAAGGGAGGGCGTCCTTCTGTGTTCCGCCCCGGGGTCAGGAGCATGTCAGGTCTCTTCACACACGCGTGTGGCTATCAGGCCATGGCCCCTGTGTGGCAGGCAGCTGGAGCCACCTGCCCAGGGGTGGCACAGCACGTGCTCACACGTGCACAGGTTGCTGCATGATGCGTGGTAAGCAAGGGCTATGTGCGTGGTCCCTGGTCTCCTTCCCCGCCCCCCCGGGAAGGGGACAGTGACAGCACTACATGGTGTGGCCTCCCCGGATGACCCTGCTGACTGGTCTCCTGGGACTGCTCGGGGGTGCTGCTGGCGTGGCGGCTTCTCTTCTGCGCCCTGGTCAGGGCCCTCGGGTCCCAGCCCGCTGCCCCCCGGGGTGGCACAGACTCTTCCCCCCCCAGGATGCTGTCCAGGGTGGTGAAGTAGCGGCAGGTCTCTGCCCCGCTGCAGAGCTGCCCCGAGTGGCCCTGGCGTATGCCTGCTGCAGCTCTTTTATCTTGAGGCGCACCTGCTCCTGGGTGCGCCTGTGGCCTTTCTTGCCCATGGTGGCAACTATGCGGCCATAGACGGCCGCGTACCTCCATCTAGTGTGGAGATCATGGACACTGTGGGCCTGCCCCCAAACCTCAATGAGGTCCATGATCTCCGCCGTAGTCCAGGAGGGCGCCCGCCGTCTATGGCCCCTGGCTGGCTCCTGGGTGCTGGGAGACTGGGTGGGGGACAGCTCACTGCCACTGGCTGCCTGGCTTATTGTGTGGCCACTGGTGAAGGGCAGTGACTGCTGGCAGGCCTGGCTCTGGCACATGTAGTGCTGCCAGAGTCTACCCCTTTAAGGGCTCCGGGCCTGGGGACAGGAGAAGAGTTTTCCTGGTTTGGCCCTGAGTGGCCACCAGGGGAAACAGGGAAGGGCTGGAGGCCTCCTATTTCGGATTAAGCATCTACACAGCACTTATTCCGAATTAGCTAATTTGAGTTTGGCGTTATTCCTTGTAGAATGAGATTTAACTAACTTGAAATAAGCGCCCCGCTATTTCAAATTTATTTTGAAATAGCGGTTTGCTTGTGTAGACACTATGGAAGTTAATTTGGAATAATGGCTGTTATTCTGAATTAATTTTGATGTGTAGACATACCCAGAGGGAAGCTGATGGGAGCCTTGATGTAGCTGGCGTTGCATATCTTACTTCAACCTTCTCATGTAGTGTAGACCATGCCTTAGTGCACACTGGAAGTAGGACATATTCCTGCTATGCCACATTCCTGCATATAAGAAGTCTTATAGTACAAGAAAATCTATTTCCATTTGTCTATTTCCATATGTCTAGAGATGTTATGGAATCTCCATCACTGGAGATTTTAAAGAGCAGATTAGAAAAAGACTTGCCCGGGATGATCTAGATGGTGCTTAGTCTTGCTGTGGGTGCAGAGGACTGGACTTGATGACCTCTCAAGTTTCCTTCCCGTTGTAGTATTCTATCATAGGTATTCAGTGATGTGTGGACATCCCTCTTTTAACTGTGTTTTCATTGTGACTTTGTTGAGGTTGTTCACCCGCTCTTTTTTCCCTTTTTTAAATGGAATGGCACTCTCTTACTCATAAAAGAAAAAGTGGGATATCTGCCTTCTATTTGCAGCTTCTCTGTTCTGTATGAAAGAGGCACTGACTTTTTCATTGGATAGAAAGGTGAAACTACATGTGTTAGTGGAGTAATCATTAGTTGTTCGTGCACAAACTATTCACTAATTGTCCAGGGCTTCCAGGACATTGAGATTGTCTGTCTCTTTCATCAACAGAAGTTGGTCCAGTAAAACATTACTTCACTCACTCTGTCTGTCTGATATCCTGAGACCAGCATGGCTACAACTCCACTGCAAAAGACTTTAAGGTGTCATTAAAGTAATTTAATGTCTTTCTGGATGGGTGCAGTGCTGTGATGTTGCAGTTCAGCCGGGTGTGCTTGCTTGTGCAGGCCATTCTTCAGTGTCGTATAAAACACTGCTGAGTTTTATACCGTCCCCCATTCTGTTCAAGGTGTGCGTAAGGCAGTGAGGGGAGACAGTGAGACAATATGGGCTTCACTGCTGTGGTATGGTGATGACACTCTGCTTGTCTGGTTTCAATGGCCAGCTAATATAATAGAGGCTTGGATGGGAATGAATTGGCTTGGATTCAATCAGGATAAAAGAGGTGGTAACAGTGGCAGGAGGGAAATGTCCAGGCTCCCTTGATTAAAGGATAGGGAATAAATAGCCTTTTGTTAGCAGCTTTGCGGAATGGAGGTCCTGTTGGATTCGGAATGGAGGTCCTGCTACTGAATTCTGGCATAGCAGCAGAAGCCATAAACACTGTACATTTGAGATTTGATTGAGTGGGTGCACCCCTTTTTTCTGATATGGAAATTGCTGCAGTTGTCTAGGGCTTTGTCGTTATGCGATTTTATTATGCTGTGCATGGGACTAGCCTTGAAGGCTACTCAGACTTCTAATAGTGCATGAAATATGACTAGTGGAACTGGAGAAAGAGGACGGGCCGCTGTATCACTTATTGCATGCTGAATCAGGTTCCATGGTGGTTTAGCAATGCTGCTTTCATGTACCATGGGTGATTAGATAATATTATGTATAATCATCTTCATTGTTGTTGTCCCCCTGCCCTAATGCCATGGTTGGGTAGGACCAAGGTTCTGAGCAGATTCCATCTTATTCATATTGTTTTTTTTTAATTTAAGTAACTGAACACTTAGGTTGCCACCTGAGGTGGTTGCAATGGCGCTTTGGATTTGTGGCCTGGTCGGATCTTGTTTCTGTGCAAGGTACTATAAGGTTGGCCCTTTCAATAATTGACTTGCCAGCAAGACCAGGTAGCCGGAAATCCACTCATCTCTTTTACAGTCCCCATTTTTTACACCTCAGCTTACGTCCCTGAAGAAAACTGGCCAGATTTCTGTCTTTTTATAATTTTTTCAGAAAAGTGTTAAACAGTGAAGCCTCAGAACTATGAAATGCAAAACTCTAAATGTGTGTGTCAATAATAGCTGTCATACAGTCTGAAAGAGAGAGTACCATGCAATTTTTTACTGTCAACATTTAATATAAATACAAACATTTTTAACCAGTATCTGGAATATTTTTTCAAAAATTTCTTAATAACCTCTATCAGGCAGTGAACCTGATGGTGTTCTTTATACAGACTTCCCCACTTAGTTGCTGTTGCTCCTATTTCGGAATCAGGTTTTAATAGATCATGCACAATTTAGGACTTTTCAACACTGGGAAGTCATAAGAAATTTAATGTGAAACAGTGAACGTGTGAATTTAAAGTGCAAAGCTATTCTGCACTAACTCCCCCTGTGGACACTTTTACTCTGCACTAAAGCTATGTCTACACTACAGAGAGTGTGCCAGCATACACCTCCTGTGTAGATGCGGCCTGTGTTCACAGTTTTCTGTCAATGTAGCAACATCACCTCCTGAATGACTGTAGCTACATTGATGGAAGCACTTTTCTGTCAATACAGCTGCATCCACAGTAGGATTTTTGTCAGCATAGTTGTGTTGGTTGGGGTCTGTTTGTTTTCAGTCCTTGTTTGACATAGCTGTGTTGATACAGTTTTTAAGAGTAGACCAAGCCTAAGTCTACACTTCAGTCCTGAGTAAGAGCATCCACATGGACAGGTATTAAATGTGCTTTAACTCATACATGTTGATTTCATGCCTTTACTTGATTCATTTCAACTTTTCTGTGTGTCATCATGTAAACATGCTCCAAGAGTGCCTTTGAGCTGTTTAGATTAGTCCACTTTGGAAATGGATTAAGTTAAAATCCACAAAGATACTCTTAGGCTTGGTCCACGTTATGTCGGCATATTTGTTACTTGGGGGTGTGAAAAAAAACCCACACATCCCTAGCCAGCTTAGCTCTGACAGCAACTGCTCCTCCCCAGCGTAGACACAGCTATGCAGAGTGAGTCTGTTGACGTTGCTAATGTTGTTTGGGGCAGTGTTCCTACACAGTCAGAAAAACTCCTTTTGTTGCTATGGGCTTTGACTACAGAGGGGGCTGTGCTGGAATATCCCTATAGGATAGACATGTAGCCTTTATTTGCTGTTGGATTAAGTTACAGCACATCAAAATCACTTTACTTCCTTGTGAGAGCTTCTCAGGGTGGTTGGTGTTGGTAACATGCTTTAGCTCAGGCACACTGATGACATTCCACTTTCAGCTGCATCACCTTAACTTCCCTGACTGTCCCCATGTAGATAAGTCCTTAGTGTGAAATAAGAGTGTCCATTCAGGGTATGTCTACACAGAAGGGCAAAAGTCAAATTAAGATCCGCAACTTCAGCTATGTCAATTGCGCAGCTGAAGTTGAAATAGCTTAATTTGGCTTGTGGCACTGTCTACACAGCAGGAAGTCAAAGGAAGAACATTCTTCCTTCAACTTCCCCTACTCCTTGTGAAATGACGCTTACAGGAGTTGGAGTAAAAAATCCTCCAGCTTGACATTATTTTGAAATAAAGGCTTGTGGTGTAGACGTGCTCTTTGTTATTTCAGAATAAAGCCAGTTATTCCCGAAATAACGCTGTTGTGTAGACGTACCCAGAGTGAGCTAGTGAGCTAATGTAGAATAGCTGCTTAGCAATAGCCATTCGGCACAGTGGCATGGGAACAGTTTTTGTAGTGGGAATGCTGAGCTGCACCCCCCCCCCCCCTTACCTCTGTCCATAGCCCTCACCATCCCTTAGAATTGGGGCTGGTAGCCAGGAACCCACATATGGGGCCAGTGGTCAGGACCCCCGGGTTCAATGGCTGGGTGGGGCCCTACATGTGGGACATGGGACCAGCAGCCAAGCCTTTGTGCATGTGGATGACAGCCAAGGGGGAACTTGGGGATGGAAGTGAAATCCTTGGGCTGGAAGCAGAGCCCCCGGTGAACGCGGGGCCAGCAGCTGAGCCCCTGCACATGAGGACATCCACCAAGCGGGACCCATGTCTGGAAGCAAAGCTTCTGTGGAACAGTGGGGCCAACGGCTGGGATCTTGGGCAACAGAGGCAGAGGGCCAGTGGCTGGGAACCTCGGCAGCAGGGGCATGTGGCCAGGATGCAGAAAACGTGGGGAAGCTGCAGCTCTCTCATGCCCGTACTTCCTGTGCCTATGATTTGGCATGAGCTATTTTAGGCTTTTTCCCTGTGTGCATGAGACCTTATGTAGCACACTCCTCTATTCACATTCTGCTCTAAGTAAAGCTAGGTGAATAACTGATTTAAAAAAAAATGTTGTCAGCACTTACTCCAAGAGATGTTATTTAGATTTGTGGGATTTCCATATACAAGGATAAAATTTGGCCCTCAGTTGTGGTATTTGTCATATGCCTTTTTATTCTCCTAAATATTTCTTCTCTATTTAAAAACAGGTTGGAGGCCATGTACTCTAGCATCCCTACTTCAGGAAGACTGGTTCTTTGCCCTTATTGAATAGGAGTCTTGTTTTCCACATGTGCTCATACACTTTTCTGGGATCAGGAAGGCATCTTCACTGATCACTCATTCAGTTATGCTAAGGTACTAGTGCTAGCCAAAGGTTAGATGAGCTACATCCAAAACGTTAAATAATAGGAGTAAAAATACCTTGCTCTTATACAGTGCTTTTCACAACATATGTGACAACTTGTAATATATAAATATAATATTTAGCTTTACAACATCCCTCTGAAGTAGGAAAGTGCTGTTAATGCCATTTTGCAGTTATTGTCTCTCTGCCTCAGGTCCCCAAGCCTGCATAGCAACTAGATATCCGTGGCTAGTACAGGTCAGCTGACTCAGGCTTGTGGGGCTTGGGATACAGTGTAGGCTTCTGGGCTTTGGCTGGGGTATTCCCACATCCCCAAGTCCTAGAGCCTGGGCTCTAGCCTGAGCCTGAAAGTACACTGCAGTGAAACAACCCTGCAGCCCAAACCCTGTGAGCCCAATCAGCGGGCATGGACCAGCGACAAGTTTTTCATTGCAGTGTAGCTATAGCCTGGATGACTTCCCCCAAGTACCTTACCATTGTAGTACTTCTGTAAGCTATTACTATTTAGTCATCATCCTTCTCATGCTTAGTAACATTTTGAAACATACGTGCTAGCTTAGACTATCTGGTCGGAAGGTGAGAAAAGTCATGTTGCGGCCAACAGAAACAGGAGGCATAACAACACATACTTGGACAGGCCATTAATAGTAGATGGGTGGGGGGGAAGCGAAAGTGCTATTCCATATGTTAGGCAAGAGTTCAGGCCAAAAGCAGTGTCCTGCCAGGTGGACTGGTTTAAGTCCTTGCCAGGGGATGTGGTGAAGGCTAGGACTCTAACAGGGTTCAAAAAAGAGCTAGATAGATTCATGGAGGTTAGGTCCATCAATGGCTATTAGCCAGGATGGGGAGGAATGGTATCCCTAGCCTCTGTTTGTCTAGAAATAGGTGACTGGAGAGGGATCACATGAGGATTACCTGTTGTGTCCCCTCCTTCTGGGGCACCTGGCATTGGCCACTGTCAGTAGACAGGATACTAGGCTTGATTAACCATTGGTCTGACCCAGTATGGCCGTTCTTATATTACATACTTATAAGTCAAGGCAACTGAAATCACTGGTATTTAAAATATTGATATTAATCTTTTAAAAAAACCCTCTAGCTGTTTTAAATTACTGTAGTTGAATTCAATCGACATGACTATTGGCTGTATTAAGTGTGGATTAGCTACTTTCTGGGTACTTACTGATGTTTGATTGCATATATGCACCATGTTCAAGAAGTGATGTGTCTAAATCAGGGGTGGGCAATAATTTTTGATGCGGGGCCACTCCAAGATTTTGGAAAGTGGTCAAGGGCCACACTCTTCCATGGTATTAATGGAGGGGTGCAGAGTCTAGGATTGAGGTTGGGTGCAGAAGGGAGCTTTGGAGTAAAGGTTTGGGGTGCAGGAGGGAGAATGGAGTCTTGGAGGGAGTTTGGGTGAAGGAGGCAGTTGTGACCTAGGATAGGGGACTGGGGTACAGGGTTTTGGGTAGGAGGGGATCGTGATCTGGGGCAGGAGATTGGTGTGCCAGATCTGGGAGGGGGTATGGGTGCATTTGGAGTAGTGAGTCAGGAGTGAGGGGCAGAGCGTTGGGGAAGGGAGGGACTGGAGTTCCAGAGGCAGAGGCAGGCTCTGGCCAGGAGACTTACCAGTCAGCAGCCAAACCAGCCTGCCTGCAGAGCTAAAAGCTTGCAGAGTTTAAAATGTTTCTGCCTTCTAGGCCTGCCTGGGGCTCTCTACTACCTCCACAGGCCAGATCTGGTGGCTTGATCAGCCAGAACTGGCCCACGGGCTATATTTTGCCCAGACCTGGTTTAAATGAATTTCTTCAGTCTTTATTCCTAATTTTATTTACCAAGTGTCATTCTTCACAGTGTATATGCACCATGCTTCAAGTGGCACATGACCAGGAATGATTACCAAATTTGGTCTGCTGGTTGGATCATTAGCTTCCCCAGCCCAGACTGGATAACACTAGGGAATGTGACACGAATGCTGATCCATGACCTCCTTCTCCCCTTCCCCCTTGCCCAAGTGTGTTGTTAGAATACAGTATATGGAAATTTTATGGTTAGACTAAAACTACTCTAAACAGCTTCTTAATTTATTTTTAAATCTGTACTTCCATGCATTAGCACTCTAAAATTTTGAAAGTATGCTTCTGTACCCATCAGGACTGTAATAATAATAGTTGCATCAAAATTATAGGCAAAGCATTTGAGGTGCTAAATTCAGTGTAAATTCAAGCAAAATATCATCTTAAGATACAAACACACACATTGGATCCAGTTTACAGGAAAAAAAGAGACATGGGAGGGAAGGCAAGGTGATAGAACAGCTTTCATAATTCAAAACTACTTTTTTCCGGTTTAAAAAAAGGGGCCCTCAAGTTATTTTTGATGTGGAGAGAGATGTAACCAGATAGATTTTAGAGGGGAATGAGTTCCACATGCTAAAACCTAGGCACACAAAAAGTGTAATTCAGACCTGGTTATAAAATAATAAGTATTATTAATTAATTTTTTGACCGATTTCCAGCCATGTCACAGGAATTTTCTAATTTTTTTTTAATGGGAAAAATGATGAAAAATTTCCCCAACTCTTTTCATTTTGTTAAAAAAATCATTTAGAAGAATGTGCCACTTTTTTGTAAGAGACAAAGTTTCTATCACTGTTTTAGACCAGCTTTGTTGCAAACACTCACTGAGTTCAGGCGCAATGGTGGTAATTCTTATCTGTGGGTTAAGTGTGTTCATCAGCTGTTCATCAGTACAAAGTCAAAAAGCAATTGTCTCAGACAGGATAACATTCCTATGAGTAGTAATGAACAATTGCCTATTGGGGACCCATATATATGTGCATTTTAGGTTTATACATGAAACAATAGCCACAATAGATCCAGAATTTTCAGTCTGGCTCGTGACAATAGCTACAACAATCCTTGCCATTAGCAGTGAGCTTTGCAAATATTTTATTATTGCTCCTAGGCGCGCCTCTCTTTTGTTTTTAAACATCTGGTACATTTGTGATCCTTTTTCCAGACTGTCAACAGATATAGGAATTTTCCAACTATTTCTACCTAGGCTCTTTGCGGGGTATGTAGACAGAACAAGTTTTCCTCTTTTGTCTGGTCTCCGCAGTCACTATTGTAACCAAAAAGGCAAGGAGCATAGCTGAGATCTGTCAGGGATAAGAATGCCCCCAAACCCGGGAATTTGGGCCCAAATCTGATGCCCTGATACACACTGATATTACTCAAATAAAGCCACAGACATTTTTTAAAATTATATTGTATATCTACAATTAGAATCTGGCCATTTGCTGCCTCATCAATTCTTGGACTTTAACACTGAGTGTAGGTGCCAACACCATGGCTCCTCTAGGGCTGGAGCCTCCATGGAAAAAAATTAACAGGGGCTTAGCATCCACTGGCAGTGAAACTCCCCCCTCCCCACAGCACCCGCCACCCACCAGCAGACCCCTCCATCAACTCCTCCTCAGCCTTCCAGGGTCTCCTGCCAGCTGGAATCGGTGTAGGGAAGAGGCGACTCCTGCTGCTGCCCCTCGCCAGGCCCCCGAGTAATCCCCTGGGTCCCTCCTATCCATAGGACAGTTGAGATGGCTGCCACAGGGCCCCCCAAGACATAGGGCCTGGGGTGGCTGCCCCAAATTGTCCTATGGATGGGATAGCTCTGACTGAAAGCACTGAGCACATGTTTGTGGGAAAACTTCTAGTCCACCCGTGCCTACACGATGTTGTGAGGGTGCTGAGGATGAGTATTTTCTTCTTTATTCTTTACAATTATCATGTCTCATTTCCAGAGTCCTTTTACTCAGACCAGTTCAGTCTAGTTTCTCCTCACAACATAGTCTTAGAGGCTAATCATATTGCCTGTTTTCCTTGGGCATGCGTCAGTGAGAAAAGGAAGCCCATATAAGACAGAGGAAAGAGAAAGATTCCCATTCCATAGGGACCAAATGTATTTAATACTGACTACTGTTGTGCATTTGTACTCCTCTGCATTTCCCTTTGAACCCTCCTTCTGCAATTAAAGAGTGCAACTCTTTAATGTTCATGAAGCAGTTAGGAGCTATGGAGTGCTACATAAGTGCTAAGTACAATAGCAAACCTCTTTCTTTATAAAACTCTAGAACTTTCACTTCTAAAATGATGGTGAAGAAAGAGAAGGCCAATCAAATAGGAAAGGAAACCTGTTGCTAAAATCGAATATGGTAAGTGGGAAGACTGTCCATCCAATAATTAGCAAAAAGATTTTTCACTGCAAACAGTGTCTACAGCACAGTTGCTCTTTGAGTTTATCTCTTAGAATATAATTTTCCCCTTCAATGGAGCACATCCTGCTCTGATTCATAAATGCCAGAAGGGGTACTGTTTGGTGAATCTGACCCAGAACCGTATTAGTGTGTATTTCTGGAGCCTCTGCCAATGAAATGGTTACAACAAAAACTCTGATGCTGCCACTCTGGTTCACTCAGCATCCTCTTGCTGTGGAAGTGCCGTTCCCCATTCTATACACAGGGCATGCACAAAAGGGTCTTTATCTGAACGGATTTTATTCTAGAATGGTGGCATTGTCACCACTACATCCTGTTGGGATAGCCTAGTTTCCTTTTACCCCTTGAAGAAATTCACTTTCATGAACATAGGATGGAGGCCTTTGATGGAAAAGGACACTAGTGCTCAAGCTATTGCTTCACAGCTTTCCCTCTTCTGAACAATATCATGGATTTTGTTTTGCTTTGTTTTATATCTGCTCTCTTTCTCTGACATTTCACTTTGATTCTCAGTGCCAGATTTTTATAATGAGTTGGCATACAATGGATTTACAAGGGTGGCTAGATCAGGGAGACGATCCACTCCCAAAACATAGAAAGAGAACACAAGTTGTAATGATACTCTGTTTTCTTTTACTCTCCGATGTGTGCATCAAAGGAAAAGGCTGAGTATTTGTGACTGAACAATCTGACAACGGTTTTACTATTTATCTTGTACTTTACTATTATCTGACAGCTGTGACATGTTTAGTATTACTTCTGAAAAGGACCGATTGCTCTTGCTATAATTGCCTGCCAGTCAGTTTTATTAGATTCAGATACTAGCTTGTTCTATGTTCAGTCTGGAACATAAAGTTAAATCAGGGGCATTCTAGGCTTGAGTGGGTAGGTTGGCCAGTTTCTGAAGTATTGTGTTCATTGTCTTAAATTATTTCTGGCCACTAGATGGCTCTACACATATATTTATATATACATTTCTTTGTTATTAATATCTTGATTTGGGTGCCATAGCAATGAACTAGAGCTAGGAAGAGAATCTGTAAATCCTATTTCACAGAAGATTTTTAAATTTATTTTCCATCCAGTTTGGAACAAAAAGGCCAAATCAGAAATAAAAAAAAATTTATTTGGAAAAATCAAAACATTGTGGTTATTTCAAAATGAAATTCCGCCTGGCTGGCTGAAGAAGACAGGGGAGCCTGGAACTCTAGCTAAGCTAGGAACTTCAGCACTTGGGAACCAGAGCTTGTAGGCGCTCAGCTCTTTTTCAGCTCGATAGGCAGGGGCACACTGCCCAGAACACAGGACTTTGGGATGCCAAGCTATTGAGGTGCTGTAGGTTTGAAAGCTGGGATTTCCAGGCTTTTGGCTCTTCTTCAGGAGGGCTGAGAGGAAACCAGGCAAGTTTGTTTTGGAAACCCACCCGACATGTAGGGTTCCATCCAAACTATACAAAAATGAACACGTCCTTGTAAAAGATTTTGATTTTGAAAAATACACAAATTCTGACTGAAAAAATGTTTTGTCAGAATTGTTTCTGACCAGCTCTACTATGAACCTTACCCTTTAGATTTTCTAAATGTTTGCCACTGGTTGATTTCCAGAATTCCTTCAGATGACTTTAATGTGAGTTGTGCAGCCAAAGCCCCAGGGAATGTTTTAGAAACAAATATTTTATGTTAGTGGGTGCAAAAAGTTTGTGCTAGTTCTAGCTATTCTTCCAACTTTCAATATTTCAGAAATATTCCCTATACTTTCTAGTCCTACCACTGGGAGAAATTTTTAAGAGCACTCTTTATATTTAGACTTTAATAATAGCCAGATGAGTGTGATTACTAAGCATAAATTTGTTGGGGTTCCCTCTGAAACCTCTTTTCCTTCAGCTTCCCAAGAACTCTGCAATTACCAATGAGAACAAGACGAGTTGGAGTGCGAAGGATGTGTTTCTAATTTGTGTTGGAGCCACTGATCCATGGGAAGCCAAGATCCTAGGCGGGGGAATGCACAGTCTTCCCAAACCGCCAGGCATGGCCCTGCTCACACTCTGCCCCCACAACACCTGCTGTAGGCATACTGAGGTGGAGTGTTGCTGCCCTTGAGTGCCCGCCCTCTCCGTGCTCCAGAGTCAGGGGAGGCTGGAGCTGCATGAGGCCGGGTAGGCTGGAGCTCTGTGCCCTCCTCCCTTCCCCACTGCTCCAGGGCTGGAAAGGCTGGGGCACATGCGCCTCCTCCCCTCCCCATGTTGTGTGTGTGGGGGGGCATGCATGCTTGGCATGCTGCCCTGCCTCCCTCCCTGTGGTTGGGTGGTGGGCCCTCAACAAAAGGGGTGGGGCTGTAGGTTGGGTTATGGGCCTGCTTCCTCCACCCCTACCTTCACTGACCACCCTTGCACACATTTCAACAGAAATATTAACTCATGGGGTGTGCCTGTCCATTTCTTGTGAATGGAGGCCTACTTCCTCTTTTTCTTTTTTTGGAGGGTGATAGTTGAAATCTCTCTTGTTGGTGCACTTGCTGAATGGACACCGCTCTCTGCAGTTGGCTTCCACAGAAGTGAGTAGATGTTTCTTTGTTCTGTTACTCCTACTTTTTTCACAGCTGGTAGGAAAACCATGACAACACAGGACCCCCCCTACATTGCCTTTTTTTGTTGGCCTTCCCTGGGCCTCAACATCTCAGGAAAGCTTCCAGACAAGGTCTTTTTGCTACCTCCCCGCTCCTTTCTTTCTTCTTCAGGACTTCTAAGGGAATTTTGCATTTTGGAATGGGAAGCAGTTCTTGGAAAGATTCCCTTAGTACTTCCCCACAGCACCTGCACGCACGAGCAATGAACATTCAGCAGCTGTTTTCACCCATTTTGGCCGCCAGTGGCTTAGCTTTGCTGTACAATTCTTTGAAGACACTACAAGAGGTTTGGTAAGAGAGTGTCAGCCCCTTCAGTATCACAGTCCTGTCTTCCCAGCAGTCCTCTGCCTTTTTGGCAGCCCATTTGGGATTATCACGAGGGTAGCAGCAAAGCAAATTTCAGAGACATCTTGCTAGTCAGCTCACCCACCTGAACCTGCAGCATGTTACAAGACTGCAAGTAGAAGGGCTGCCCATGTGGCTGATATGCCCTGGGTTGAACCAGGATCTCCAGACCTAACAGGGAGCTGTAACAACCACTCTGTGGATCAGCACAAAAGGGATACCACACATTCACCAGTCAGTTACATGGGCAAGGGCAGATAAAGGGTAGACATATATCTCCAGGACAGTCAGCCACTGTAACCATTTGTTTTTGTCCTGAGTGATTCAGGAATGGGCTTATTCCCTTGAATCTACTTTTTCCTCCTCCCCTTCTCTCCTGGGAGCCAGCTACTCTTGGAACAGCTTCCTTCAGACTTCCTCAGAAGTACATTCACATGTAGCCTGTTTGCATATCGCCCTGCTGGGTTGACAGCTTGCTAACAGACTGTAGTCCAGTCAGGATTATAGCTACAGATCTCTTTTGTGGTAGGATCAGTCAAGCTTGCCCCAGTTTTTCATAGGTCTCTCTCAAGAGGAGTCAGAAATCTATTTGGAAGACATTCAGGTGTGGGCATTGAATCCCCCTTCAACCTATTTGAATCAAGGATGCTGGAGATATAAAATCTTCTAAACCAATCTGTTAACTGCATATCTTGCTTCCAAGGCTGGCCTTGATTTTACATCTATCATCAACTTTCAAAGGACCATTTATCCAGAGGAGGCCACATCAACCCTTCAATATATAGTTCTAGTCCAGGGTGCAGGTGCTCTGTGGAAAAACATTACTTGTTGATGTTACTTCAGTGTAGTGTTCTTGTCCTTAAAAAAAAAAAAAAGGGGGGGGGGGAGGGAATCTGTAGTTTTGCAGCTGCTTTAGTACATTTACATTTTGAAATGTTATTTAATTGCAGTCGAGATAGGGCAGAATGCAGCTGTGTCAACCTGAGGTACAGTTCCAGGGAAATTTAAAAAAATTGTTCATCATTTGGGTCTGAAGCTGATCTAGTGGTACAATCTAGTTTCTGACCTTCCTGGATACCCATATGTCAGAGAAAAATCTACAGATGATCCTCCATCTCCTTGTACAAATGAGACAGTAATTTGGGAATAGCGAAGTCCACACCGAGAACTTCTTCAGGATGACAAGTGCGTTGTTTCTTTGGTCCAGAGGAGTCATCTGTTTTAAGATACATCACAGGGTTAAAGCTGATGTGGCTTTACCCCTGTATTTCTATAAGGACCTTGCCCAGATAATGAGAGATGACTCAAGCACTGTTATGTAAGACTATGACCTTGATGCATGTCAACGGCAGAAATGCTTCAGGCATCATTATGGTCATGAAATTGTTAATGGTGATTAAGTAAAATCTATGGCTGTATTTTTTAAATAAAGCCGTGTGTAGTTTGTCATCTGTCAATTCATTATCTACTGGAGCATAAAGTCTTGCAGACAAAAAACCAAAAGAAAATGGGGTGGGGAGGGCTAAAGTGAGTGAGAAATGTAGGAAAAGAAAACAAAAGTGAGGGAACCCCAAAGCATTTGCCTACTTCCTGGTTGTTTCATAGGCCTGATTCTAGTTGGAGTGAAAACTGGAATCTCTTCAGCCAGTCTGTTTTATACTGTACTCTTTTCCAAACCGGAAGTGAGCCATGCCCATTTTGGATGCTACCACAATACAAATAGCCATGTTACATATCTAAAGTTTTGTTCACAAGCTGCAAGGCATATTCCCACTTTCAGGATGCCATCTGACGTATGTCTCATAAGCCAGACTTGTGCCAAAAGCACTGGAAATCAGTATTTGCACTGTATTTTACAACCTATGAAATACAAACTCACAAGCACTTTTAGTGCTTTTTAGTTCTTCAAGAAAAATGTGATTGGCAGATTAGGGCTTCCCTTTGACATGAGGATTGTGGGTACCTGTTTATATCCTTTCTGTGTTCCTTTTATCTTTGACTGTGACATCTCTATTTTTCAGAATTGAGGCAGTAGACAGGTGGAAATTATTGCAAGACATTTCAGATAAGTTATCTGGTGCATTTCCATGTTCATTGCATCATCTGTTACTCACATGCCAGGGTAATGAAGATCTTGTAAGAACAGGAGTAAAGAGTACTAGTAGTTTGAGCTGGTCTAAACTATGCTTGCCGCCCTCTGGCGCCCATGTGCGCAGAAATGTCAATAGCTTTTTTTCAATGTCAATGATTTCTGCAAATAAAAACATTCATCTTTGAAGAAATCCTGCTGTGACAAATTGACCAATCAAAAATAGCAGTACAAATACTGAAAATGGAGACTGAAAATCAGCAAACCTTGTCAGTGAACAATTAACTGTTTATCTCCTGGCTCCTGTTCCTTGAACTCAGTCTTGCAGTTATTGTTTGTGGGGGAGCCAGGTAGTCCAGGCACAAAGGGGTTGGATGTGTCAGGTAGCTTCTACTTTTGTGTCTACTTCTAAACCATCAGCTCCTCCTTCTACGTCAGTTGCCCAGAGTCAGACAATGCTACCTAAACCATCTCCATGACCTCATCATAAAAGAGGCCATCAGTAACAACGTTACTGTTATGGCAGCATGATCATATAGCCAACTCCCATTCGTGAAGAACGCTGAGGTAGAACTGCTAAGTGCTGGGTCTGTGGGAAGGAAGTACAGTTTAAGTTAGTGTGCCACAGTGCACTGGTTCATAACAAGGGAATGCCTGACATGCACAGGCCCTCCAAAAGCAATTCTGGGCCCCAGGGCAGAACAGTAAATGGGCCCCTGCTGGTGCCCAGTGAGCTTTTGGCTGCACTGCTGGGTATGTTCTTCTGGTGCAGCCAGGGCTTCCGCATGCCCACCCAGCCTCCTTCACTGCCACTGGTATCACCCAACATGTGCCTAGGAGCCTTATGGCCCTCTCAGGCACAGAGGCAGTGGGTGTAATAGGCTGCTGCCATGGCAATATAGGTTTCACGGTGATGTTTTCCACTTCTTACGCCTCATGCAGGTTCTAAGGCAACCAAGGAGACAGAATGTGCTATTCAGCTTCCTGAATTCCTCTGTCTGAGAGTAAAAGGTATTCACTTAGACTTATACCACTTCTCTGGGATGCCAACTCTTAGGCTATGTCTAGACTACAGGCTTTTTGCACAAGAAGCTTTTGTTGGAAGAGAGCTTCCGCAAAAACTTCTTTCCACACTGCAAAAGCACATCGAAAAAGCAATGCGCTTTTTGAAAGAGAGCATCCAGACTGCCTGGATGCTATCTCGCAAGTAAGCAGTGATTGCGATGGACAGAATGGCCACCAGGGCACCTGTGCTTTTTCCTCTTCCCTCTTCTTGCGCAAAAAAACCCCTCTTTCCCATCCACACGTGCCTTTTTGCGCAAGAGCTCTTCCTTGTAGAATGAGGATTACCAATTGCGCAAAAACCCCTCTCTGATCTTTTGATTTACTTGTGCAAAAGCATGCTTGAGGTGTGAATGCTCCATGAGGTTTTGCGGGGAAAACTCTGTAGTGTAAACATAGCCTTAGATTGATTAGTACTTCACACATATAGACAAGTAAAAATGAGTAATAAATAGACACAGCAAATAAAACCACAAACACACCAGTGACAGTACTGAAAATGTGAAAGGAAGTAAAACATCAAGTGATTGGTGATGGGTATTTTAAATGAGAGTTTATGACCTACGCTGTGCTGGTGCAACAGAGCCCTGTAGCAGTAGGCAAAGGTTGGTGGGGGGGAAGGGGGAAAGGGGAAGGGGGAAGGGGACACACACTCTGAGTAGAACATTAACACTTGGCTTTGGAGTGTGCAGACAGATCCCTATTTCAAAGAGATTGCAGATAAGGTCTTCATCCTCCTAAGCACCAGTGGGAGCACTCTGAAGAGCCAGATCTGTACAAGATAGCAAAGAGCTGGCCTTAATAATCTCCAATACCTCTTTCCAAACAAACTGTAAAACTTAATGGAAATTACTTGTCTAGATTCCAACGTTAATTGAAAGGCCAAACAAACAAACAACATCCATGGAGAAGTTCTTCCAGATTTAATAATTTGCCATGTATTAATAACACAGGAGAGTTTTATAAACATCATGAAGATCACAGTTTTCAGATATCTACAACACTCCAAAAGAGTTACATTGTTAAAAGAATCCTTTTCTTTCTTACTGTAAGCTATTAACACCTCCTATGTAAACTTGGTTTGAAATGGAACTGTGCAAAAGTCTTAAGCTAGGCCTCTCTACATGCTTTTGCTCCAATATTCATTCACTAAAGCCCCAGTCTTGCAAATACTTTTGCATGGGAGCCCTCCACATGTGTAACTGCAAGATTAGTATCTAAGGGTATCTCTACACAGCAAAGTTATTTTGAAATTAACTTTGGTCTACACAGCCAAACCGCTATTTCGAAATTAAATCAAAATAGCGGAGCGCTTATTTTGAATTTGGTAAACCTCATTCCATGAGGAATAACGCCAAATTCGAAATAGCTAAATCGAAATAAGCACTGTGTAGACGCTTATTTCGAAATAGGGGGCCTCCAGCCCTTCCCAGGGTGCCCTGGTAGCTACTCTGGGCACAACCAGAAAAACTCTTCTTCCCTCCCCCCAACCCTCCAGCCCCAGAGCCCTTAAAGGGGCAGACTCTGGCCACAGTGCCTGTGCCAGCTGCAAGCCTGCCAGCACAGAGCCAGCAGTCCGTGCCCCTGGCCCAGCATGAGCCAGCAACCCACTGGCACCCAGCCCTCCACCGCTCCCCAGGAACAGGCTGGTAGCTCCCAGGAGCCTGCCAGGGGCCACAAAAAGCGGACGCCTTCCCGGTCTAGTGTGGAGATCGTGGATCTGATTGAGGTTTGGGGGGAGGCCTCCAATGTCCACTATCTCCACACTAGAAACAGGAATGCAGCCATCTACAGGCGGATGGCTGACAGCCTGGCCACCAAAGGCCACATGCGCACCCAGGAGCAGGTGCGCATTAAAATAAAAGAGTTGCGGCAGGCCTATGCCAGGGCCTCAGGGGGCAGCTCCCACCAAGGGCTGACCCGGACCCCAGCCTCTATCACGATGCCCTGGACCGCATCCTGGGGGTTCAGACAGTCCATGCCCCCCAGGTGGTCATCAACCCTGGGGCAGAGGGACCTACCCATGACACCCAGGAGGAGGAGGAGGAGGATGGCCAGGAGCCACAGGAGCCTGGAGGAAGTGTGCCCCGCACCCAGGACCCCTGAGCCATCCCAGCAAGCCTATTGCTGGTGTCATCCGAGGCTGGGGAGGCCTCAACATGTGAGTGCCATCACTGTCCCCTTATGCAGGGCGGGTGCTGGGGAGAGGGAGACCAGGGACCGCACCTGTGGGCCCTGCTGACCATGGAGCACGCAGCAACCTGTGCAAGTGCTGTGCCACCCTGGGCATGTGGCCCCAGCTGGCTGCCACACAGGGGACCTGGCCTGTTACCCACATGCATGTATGTATGAAGGCACATGACATGCTCCTGACCCCGGGGAGGGACACTGCACGATGCCCTCCTTCCACAAGCCCCCCCTACGTCGAGGCAGGGCACATCTCCCCTTCCCCTCCACACCCATACTATATACAGCACAGGGGCCAGCTCACACTCTGGCAATAGCAGGACATGATGGTGCGGAGACCTGCCGTCCTCGCCTTGCAGAAGGGGGCTGGGCTTCACCCACTGTGTCCCCAGGGAGAACTGACCACTTCCACATCCCCGACCCTGATGTGGCGGTCGGGGAAGAAAGTCGGTGTGCAGCCTCTGGCACACAGAGGAGTTGTGGTACCCCCGCGCGTTGTGTGCTTTGCCAGACCAGCCCACGTTGATGTCCACGAACTGGCCATGGTGGTCAGACCCAGCCTGCAGGATGACCGAGAAGTATCCCTTCCAGTTGATGTAGAGGGAGGCCTGGTGGTCCAGGGCACGGATGGGGATGTGCGTCCCGTCGATTGCCCCCCCACAGTTGAGGAAGCCCAGGGCGCCAAACCCCTCGATCACCACATCCAAATTGGTGAGGTGGATGACTCTGTGGAGCAGCACTCTGTTGATGGCCTTGACAACCTGCAGAGGGACACACAAAACCACTGAGAGTCACTGGGGTGCTAGGATGGCTGAGAGTGCTCCTTCCCCCGCCACTGCCCTGCGCCCCCACTCCCAGGAGCAACTCCCCGCCCCCTGCAATCCTGGCCACCGTGGGCAGTGCGGGTGGGATGGACCAAACCCTCCCAGGGAGAGGACTTTCACCCCCTCCCCCTCCTTTCCCTAGGGCAGCCCATCCCCTCCTCGCACCCCCCCCCCCCCGGCACAGTGGCCGGAGATTGCCATACCTGCATGAGCACTGCTCTGATGGTGGATCTCCCCCATGCCGAATTGGTTTGCCATTGATCGGTAGCTATCCGGCGTGGAGAGCTTCCAGAGGGCAATGGCCACATGCTTGTGGAGGGGAATGGTGGGCCTCGTGCGTGTCCCATCACCGCAGAGCAGGGGTGAGCCACTCACAGAGCTCGAGGAAGGTGTCCTTCTTCATCCTGAAGTTCTGGGTCCATTGTTGGTCTCCCCAGCACTCCAGGACGATGTGGTCCCACCAGTCACCGCTGGTGTCGAGACGCCAGATGCGGTGGGGCACGTTGGCATCCAGGCTCTGATGCTGCTCCTCCCTGGTCCCCAGGGGGGTTGGGAAGAGGGCCTGGGGGTCGGGCTGCAGCAGATGCTGACAGGCAGTCTCCAGCAATTGCAGCCAGGCTTGCAGCAACGCATCCAAAATGAGCACCAGAGTGCCCAGGGGTGGCTCCGGCTCTATGGTGCCAAGTGCTGTGGTGTCCCGAGTCAGGGCAACCAAAGCAGGCGGAGAGAAAAATGCTTTGCTGTCCTTCAGCGAGGTAGGCAAGCAAGCAGGGAAAGCTGAGAACCGGCTGTCCAGGGGGGTTCCTTTAAGCACAAGCCTCAGAGAGCCTCAGGCAGCAGCCACACAAAGCAACTACTGACCTGATGCCCTGCTGGAACTGGTTTCAGTTGCCCTTAAATGCGATTCAGCATCCAATCAGTGTGGACGCGCTATTTCAAAATAGCAAAACATGATTTCAAAATGCATTTTGTGTGTAGACGTGTTATTTCAAAATCTTATTTCGAATTAATTATTTCGAAATAATGCTGTAGTGTAGACATACCCTAAGAATGAATAGCATGAAAACAGCTTGTTAAAGTGATACCAATCAAAATAAAATCACAGATCTATTTTTATTTTTAGCCTAGAATTGCTTTACTTTATCCATATGCTCACTCCCATGTAACCACATCTCCCTGTATCCCCAAATGCCAGCAACTCACCAGAAATCTTGATACCCTGTACCCCTGCCCTTTGAAGCCTGCTCCCTCCAGCCACTCCACCCTACTCTCTTGCAGCCTACTCTCCTCAGCCCAGCTTCCCACAGTAGGGAGTCCAGTGGGGGCTGGGACACTCCAAACTCCTCACCCCACCTCACCTCACTGAATCCTACCTACCACCTATTTCTCCCATCACCTCATATTCTTCCACCTTTTCTCCATTGTCCAAGAGGAATCTACACCTGATTAGTAAAGCCAGCCTTCAGGCTCCACTAATTAACTGTGAGGCCCTTCATTCTCTCTTGCGTGGCAGGCACATCAGACCAGGACTACTCTGGACAGCAGTGGGGATGGGGCTGCAGCTGGCCCAGCGGTCCTCTGGCTGAGGGGTGTGTGATGGGTTGAATCATGGAAGTCCCCCTTGGGGTTGTCCTTCAGTGTGTAGATCATGCCACTGACACCTGCCTTTTTGCCCTCTTGGGCTCTCCACCAATCTGTCTGTCTGGGACAGATCCTCTGGTCTCCCCCAACAAAACCAAAGGGTTGACATTACTGACCCTTATGCAGCACAATATAGACACTGAACCAGTTCAGTTCTGGGAGGGCTCAGCTATAAGGGCTTAGTTCCTAGGAAACCAGTCCCCAAAAGGAACCAAAACCCCAAACAAATCCATCTTCCCCTGTGTAAAAATTTTACACTGAGAAAGGCCACAAAGAAAGTCCATCCACTTTATCGGTGAAAGAAAGGAAAGAGAGATATGCATAGTGGTTGCTCCCCACCTCCAGGTAACATTTATTTATACTAGGCTCGATAATAAACACTAGTGTTTTTATTAAGTACAAAAGGTAGGATTTAAGTGGTTGCAAGTGAAAACAGATCAAAGTAAGTTACTAAATTAACAAATAAAAATTCACTTAGGTAGTTCTAATCCACTAAGAAACTTGTCATATGCATATTCTTACTGTGAACAGCTGCTCTTATTTCAGCTTCAAGTCAGAGTGGATCATTACTCTGGTCTGGGTCCACAGATTTTCAGAGTTCTTCCTTGATAGTATCCTCTTAGGGTGGGCCAGGCAGTTTCAAAGGCCAGCTTGAGATCAAGGTCATTAAGATCGGGAGCATCAGTAATGGTTCTCATTAGCATGTTTAGACATATACACAGATCCACACTTCATATTTCTAACTTCACATAGAAGAATGATATGTGCATAAAACCAGGACATACAGCTTCCTCAGACTGTAACTGTAAAATTGAGAAGTTACATGAACAGTTTTGCATAAAGCATCTTCAAATTATGCATACTCAGATCCATAAACCAATTTTCATAAAGCATGGTGGGGTGGGGTGGGGGTGACATGACAGGGGATGCTCTGGGTTTCTCTGGGCAGGGGGAGCTTGTGGTTCTGGCCCAGGGAGGCTGGGGCTCTCCAGGCTCTGGCCATAGGGGAAGGGTACAGGCAGAAGGGGTGGAGCTCAAAGAGGAGCTCACTGGCTGCCCATGCCTGGGTGATTTTAAAGGGTCTGTGGCTCCCAGGTGCCATTACCGTGGCAGTAGATGTGGCCAGGGATCTTGGGCCCTTTTAAATCACCTGGGCACCTGGTCAATTACCCTTTTCCCCTTCCCCTGTCTGGATATGAGCCTGGATATGCATACTGTGAATATGAAGCAGCAGGAGACTACCTTTATCAGGGCCCTGATGTTATCTTGTAATGTGATCTTCTCATGCAGTAAGGCACTGGGGTTGGTATCCTGTTTTGTAGGAATTAATGGTACACTGATGAAGTGCGTGGTGGAGATAGGTACTGAAGTTTAATATATTCCCCTCTGGATTCGTTCTTAAAGCAGAGTCAAAAGCCAAGAGGCTGCAGCTGATAGCAGTACCTCCCATATGGCATACTGAAAGTCAGTTGTGATCTATACAAACTAAGCACTGGCATGCTTTACAGACAGTGGGCGAAGCTGTATGTACTGTGCTCTACAAATGCATCGCCTTGACTTCAAAGTTTTACATTGTTAAAGGTACTGTTGTGCATATTGTTCCGTTATTGTCATACGATCTATGCTATGCATGAACTTGCTTGCACAGGACACCTCGGGTGCATTTGTTTCCGCTAGATTAGGGGCTACCCAATGTATGGTTCAGAGCCATCACCATGATTTATTCAACAGTGATGGTGTTCTGTCCATGGGACATGTGTATTCTCGACAGATGGACTTGAATGCCTAGCCCTTCACACTGCCTGCATGTTGTGTACCCCCCTACCCCTGCCCTTTGAACAAGCTGCAAGCAGAACTATAGTGCATTAAATATAATGGTGGTACTTGGGATGTGGAAGGACCTACAGATTGGTACTCACCCACAATGTTTGTAAAGAAGAAGAACGGTGACATTTGACTGTGGACAGATTTTATAAATCTGTGGAACGTGAGTTGCTTGAATGTCCAGACTTTGAAGAGATGACATGCCAGGTGAGTGGATCCTGGGTTTTCTTTCTGTTGGATTACTGAGAGGTTATTGGCAAATGCCTGTGCCTGAACATTCAAATCACAACTGACTTTTAGTATGCCATATGGGAGGTACTGCTATCAGCTGCTGCCTCTTGGCTTTTGACTCTGCTCCTGAGGTATTTTGGAGAGTAGTCTTTTAGCTCCTTGAAAATATAGGGGGTATGTTGCTATTAGGGGGACATTCTTGTCAATGCTAAAACCCTTCCTAAGCCTGATGGTATTCTGCACCAGGTGCTAAGACAATTCCGACAAGTTATCATAAAGTTGAATACAGCTAAGTTAAGTTTTGCAAAAGATGCTGTAGACTTTCTAGGGCATTCTCTGTCATCGGATGTTGTGAAACTGACACCTGAGTTGGTACGTGCTGTTGCTGTACTAGCATTACCCACTCCTCAGAAGGGTTTATATTTGTCTCTTAATCTAAATCAATAAATAGATGGCCATGTTCTGCCCCATTTTAGTATCCTTGCCAACTTGCTGTGAGATTTAACTCAGGGCCAGGTCCAGTTGGTCTGGACTAAAGAGGCAAAGCAGGCTTTATCAAGTCCTCTGTCACATCCAATCCTGTGCCTTTTTTTTATCTGTGGTGAGTCAAACTGATGAATGTACTCAGGGGTCAAGGCAATTCTGCTCCAGGAGGAACATCTGGTGATATCTATATCTCATACTCTCACCCCAGTGGAAGCAAAGTCTTCCCAGACTGAGAGAGTGTTCCTGGTAATGGCTTTTGCTAGTGTATGCTTCAAAGTCTACTTAGTGGGAAGACATTTTACTTTGCCTGTCCTGGGCCTCTATCATAAAACCTGAATGTGAGGCTGTAGCAGTGGATTATTCAGTAGCAAGTCTTGACTCAAGTTAACTAACATGAGGAAAAAAGTCTATGGAACTTAGATTCCTACATGCCCAAGTCACTTTTGGAAATGGGACTTTGTCTCCCAAGTTACTTGAATGCTTTTGAAAATTTTACCTTCAGTCAAAGTCCTAGCAAAATTTTTTCTGAAACCAATTTCAGCCACTTGAACATAAATGGGCCCCTATTAGCCACACAGCAACCTTTTCCTTGACAGTTACCTAAATCTCTTATCTTTCACTCACAGGCACAGAGTGATTTAAATCTGTGTAAATTTTTATAATTACAGTAATCACCATTGTCAATTGTTTGTTCAGTTATTGCCTTGTTTTTCTTGTCCAGCATTTGATGCGTCTGCTTTAGTTTGCTTGTATAGCTAAGATGTTTCCTTTCTTCCTGTTTATACTTGGATATGAGTTTTAAATAGCCTTGACATTCTTTTCTATAGAATCTATCCTTATTAATATATTTCTTTAGATTTATCTACTTTTATCTTTTTATTTTTGGTTTGTAACCGTTGGGGGTCAGACTCTGTGTGTGTATTTACTGTTTTTATTTTTAAAATAAAACAAATATTACATGTTAAAAATGGCATATCTCTTAAATTCTCAGGGTTAGACAGCACAGGAAAAAAAGGACCATCAATAGAGTTCCTCAAACTATATTTTCTTATATTCTTGCTGCTGCTCATTTAAACAAAATACCATATTCTCTAAACACTCCTTTTACTGAAATACTCTTTGATGTCCATTATTTCTGAGGGATTGGCTTTCTAGTTTGCTGGTTCTAGTAAAGTTATTGTACCTTTTGTTTGTCTAGTAAATTGCTTTGAATTCCGCCCCCCCCGCCCAGATATTTCAGGGTCCAAAGGAATATTGGTCTCCAAAATCATACTGAGTCGGCAGCTGATATTATCTAGACTGGTCACCTGAAACCTGGAGAGAGATTCTTTTTTTGGGAGAGATCTCCTGCTGGACTACATCTCCCATAACTCACCCTGGCCAAGGACTTCATGTTGCACTGCTTCTCCTCACTAAAAGTGGACACCAGGATAGCTTATGGGCAATGTTCCCTCTAATCTTTTCCAACCATGTGCGGATTTTTTTCCATCCATGTGCAGAATATTTTTTTCTATGTGCACTGAGACATGTGCAAATGTGCACCATCAGGGAAAACAAAAACTTAGCTATGGGCATTCTGCTAATCAGTTAGGCAGAATTTGAATCTCTCCTAAGCAGCCACACAAGTGCACATATTACATGGAACACTACTTATGGGAGATGTAATCCAATTTGGATCCTACCCCATAGAAGAGACTCAGGGTACCGGGAATAAACTAAATTCCTTTGTGACACCGCTCCCATTTTTGGCCAAAACCTTTAGTCTAAAAACTCTACATTTCTGATTAAAAGTTGATTTTTTAAAATTTCATTTTCATCAAACATTTTTATAGGGAAAATTATTTTTAGACAAGCTCAACCCATTTCCTAAGACAAATTTTAATCTTGTGCTTTTCTACTGAGCAGCTTGAAAAGAGACCTGATGAAGCTAGACCTCAGGTCCAGATCATTATTTTTCTTCTCTGCTAGTAAAGCTACTTCATATACAACATCCTTCTGTTCAAGAACACAACTTAAACTTAGGCAATTTAGAACTTTTTTTTTTCTCTTTCATTGAGGATGTATGCTGTAAAAGTGTGGTTTAAATCTTAAACATATTTTTGTTCTTTGTTACAGCTCTCCCCCAGGGTTTTGGAATCCTACATGGCTGCTGATGGCAATGTTCTTGTAAGTTAGACAAACACCTGTTATGAATGGTCTAGATAATACTTAGTCCTACCTTGATTTCCGGGGACAGGACTAGATCATAGAATCATAGAACCATGGAGCTGGAAGAGACCTCAGAAGGTCATCAAGTCCAGCCCCCTGCTCTAGGCAGGACCAGTCCCAACTAAATCAACCCAGCCAGGGCTTGGTCAAGCCGAGACTTAAACACCTCCAGGGATGGAGACTCCACTACTTCCCTAGGTAACCCATTCCAGTGCTTCACTACCCTCCTAGTGAAATAGTTTTTCCTAATATCCAACCTGGACCTCTCCACCACAACTTGAGACCATTGCTCCTTATTCTGCCATCTGTCACTACTGAGAACAGCCTCTCTCCATCCTCTTTGGAACCTCCCTTCAGGAAGTTGAAGGCTGCTATCAAATCCCCCCTCACTCTTCGCTTCTGCAGACTAAACAGACCCAACTCCCTCAGCCTCTCCTCATAAGTCATATGCTCCAGTCCCTAATCATTTTGGTTGCCCTCCGCTGGACCCTCTCCAGTGCGTCCACATCCTTTTTGTAGTGGGGGGCCCAGAACTGGACACAATACTCCAGATGTGGCCTCACCAAAGCCGAATAAAGGGGAATAATGACATCTCTGGATCTGCTGGCAATGCTCCTCTTAATGCAACCTAATATGCCATTAGCCTTCTTGGCTACAAGGGCACACTGTTGACTCATATCCAGCTTCTCATCCACTGTAACCCCCAGGTCTCTGAAGGTCACTTCCGGTCCAGTGCTTCTATGATTCTCAGTATATCTTCAGTTTTGGCCATGGCCATTAGTTGCAGGGTGGGTTGAGGAAAGTACTGCATTTGTATTGAGGGCAGAGATAGGGTCCAGAGTGACTTAGACAAATTGGAGGATTGGGCCACAAGAAATCTGATGAGGTTCAACAAGGACAAGTGCAGAGTCCTGCACTTGGGACGGAAGAATCCCAAGCATAGTTACAAGCTGGGGACCAACCAGTTAAGTAGTAGTTCTGCAGACAAGGACTACTTGCCAGCAGATCCAGAGATGTCATTATTCCCCTTTATTCGGCTTTTGTGAGGCCACATCTACAGTATTGTGTCCAGTTCTGGGCCCCCCACTACAAAAAGGATGTGGATGCATTGGAGAGGGTCCAGCGGAGGGCAACCAAAATGATTAGGGGGCTGGAGCATATGACTTCTGAGGAGAGGCTGAGGGAGTTGGGTCTGTATAGTCTGCAGAAGCGAAGAGTGAGGGGGGATTTGATAGCAGCCTTCAACTTCCTGAAGGAGGTTCCAAAGAGGATGGAGAGAGGCTGTTCTCAGTAGTGACAGATGGCAGAACAAGGAGCAATGGTCTCAAGTTGTGGTGGGAGGTCCAGGTTGGATATTAGGAAAACTATTTCACTAGGAGGGTAGTGAAGCACTGGAATGGGTTACCTAGGGAAGTAGTGGAGTCTCCATCCCTGGAGGTGTTTAAGTCTCGGCTTGACAAAGCCCTGGCCGGGTTGATTTAGTTGGGATTGGTCCTGCCTAGAGCAGGGGGCTGGACTTGATGATCTTCTGAGGTCTCTTCCAGCTCTATGGTTCTACGATTCTATGATTCTATGTATGTGCATTTTTACTCTCCAAGGCTTTATCCATACTGCAGGGTTTTTGCGCAAGAACCTTTTTGCAGAAGAGATCTTCTGCAAAAACTTCTTGTGCAAAAGCGCGTCCACACCTCAAAAGCAATGTGCTTTTGCGCAAGAGAGCATCCACGCTGCATGGACGCTCTTGCAGAAGAAAGCTCTGATGGCCATTAACAGAATGCGCAAGAAACCCCTGCGGAGCATCCACACCTGCCTTTTTGCACAAGAGCTGTAGCGCAAAAAGGAGTTATTCCTTGCGGGGAGATGAATAACTACTGGCAAAAGCCCTCTGTCCTGTCGATTTGCGCAAAAAAAATACAGTAAAAACGCACTTGAGTATGGACGCTCTGCCTGTTTTTGTGCAAAAACCTTGTAGTGTAGACATAGCCCAAAAGGCTGAGATTATGGTCAACCTTTAAATAAGTTCTCAATTAGTCATTGGGCCAGCCAATGAGATTGTTACAACATGGCCCAGGTCTTCTTTCTGGAGGGACACCAGTGTGTTTGGATTGGATCCAATGGCTGAATCTCATGTGCTTTTAAGTTGCTGGGTCTTGATTGTGACTCTGGTCACTGTTCCTAGTTCTGGGTCTCTCTAGCATTCTCTCAGGTACAGACCCCAATTCTGATGCATTTCTTGGGCAGTGGTACCCCATCACCTGGTAGCTGAGACATCAGAATCAGTATGTCAGCCCTCCCAAATCCCAGTTGCTTAGACAAATTCTCGCCCCAGAGATCACCTGGTGTGGGAGCTCTGATTTTCTAGTTCCACCCCTCAGGGATAATGTGGCAGTAAAGCAAGAAACATAGACTTAGCAAAGGAATATGTTATACTTTCACTCTCACTCATTTCTAGGTGTGGGGTAGGGAAGGAATTTTCCCCAGGTCAAATAGGAGGTTACCTTGGGGATTTTTTACCTTCCTCTGCAGCCTCCACATATGTGGGTCCCTTGCCAGGATTATCTGGGTATTTCTCACTTAATCGTTCGTTTCCCTGCTATTGTGGGGCCCTCAGGCAGTGGTGCACCATGGGGCCTCCTATTCTCTACTTGCAGCTCAGTAGTCTAGCCTCTAGTGGGTTGTAATGCTTCGGCCTCATGTCGGTTGTTGAGTTACTGTGCAGTGGTGTTGGTGGCCTGGGATGTACAGGAGGTCACACTAGGTGACCTGGTGATCACTTCTGGCCTTAAATTCTATCACACTACTAATAAAACACTAGAGGATTACAGGATTCCTTAAGGCCTGGTCTACACTTAAACTTTAGGTCAGTGCTCAGGGATATGATAAATCCACATCTGTTAGTGCTGCAGCTATTCCAAAAGAACCCCCAGTGTAAGCACATCTATACTGATGGCAGAGTGCCTGTGTTGATGTAGCTAACATTATTCAGGGAAGGGAAGTGGTATTCCTACAGAAAAAAACCCTTCTATGGGTGTAAAGATATGCTGGCATAAGCTCTACAAAGAAGATATAACTCATAATCTGTCCACCAGATGCCTAGTTCCTGCTACCAAATGAATGCTCGAAGCTATGCCAAAAGCTACATTCTCGACAGAGGTTAAAAATACAACATGATGTTCACAAAACCAAAATGGAATTTGCCAGCTGATGCAGGCATATCCCCCAATTCATCATATCTTTATAAGTTTTCTGCCTATTGATTGGTTCAACCAGTGAGACAAATGAATGTGAGCTAGTGCATGTATGTATTGGTGCTCTGCGGAGCTCTGGATAGTAAGCTGTAGGTTTGCAGTCTACATTTAGGTGCAGAGGTTCCAATAGGCACATTCCTGATGTGCGAAACTACAGTGAAACAAATTCCAGTATTGTCAAATGTAAGCAAAATCCAGGAGTTGGGCTGCACAAAATCGTGAGTGGCTTAAAAATACTGAGATTTTTAAAACTTACATTCAGTTTGTCTTTTCTAGGTCCTTTAAGGGATTTGTATTTTCAGCTTTCTCACATAAATTGGATGACGCTAGGAGCTGGGGTTTAAAAAACATACCAAATATCATGGGACTTACAATGAAATTACAACAGATGGCACACTATAGACTTATATTGTTCCAGTGAGTGCATCTTATGTAATCAATATAGTCTCTTTTGAGATGGCTGGTATCCTTCTGGTCTGGACCATCAGTTTTATTGGATATGATTGGATGTGGTTTTTTAGTGGTTTTCATCTGCTTCTCAGTGCCTTGAAAAACTCCTCCTTATTAAAGGGATTTGTCTCTTGGTCTGAAGCTAAATTTGCAAACTGGAAAATCACAAGTGACTCTTTACTGATTCCTTGTGTTACCCACCCGAGTATCCTGCAATGAAAGACTTCTTACATATAATGGCCATGTCTGGATATCTTGCAGATGGGTTCAGTTTGATTTTTGGTGAACCATTTGTTAGTACAATCCATCATCCTGTATGTTTTGTGACAAGCTGAACCTAAATTTTGTGTCTCTGATGAGACAGATGGCAAGTTTAGTGGTAGATTCATTTAAATTAAAAAATGAGGTTTTTAATAATATAGTTCAGTGAGTATAGCTATTTCCACATTTATTAGCTTTGTGAGTAGGAGAGCATGTGTTTCTATTGGTGATGCACATCTGCACTTTCCTTGGTGCACTTAGCAAAATTTATTCCACACCTGGATGGAAAACATTAGCGGGAACAATGACCAGAAAGGGTATCGACTTTGAATTTTTTTTTAAACGGGTGTTGACATTCTGGAGGACAGTGCTGTGAAGGTAGGGAGATACCATGACAAATCCTGCTGCTGTAGAGTCCTGGACTACAGGCTCCCTAAACTGTGCTTGAACCATAGAAACTGGTACCAGAAGTGTATATTAATTCATGGTGATTGCAATCCATGACCTGATTCTGGGATTGTTTCCTTCATTATATTGTTTTGTCTAGTTCAATTATATATAATTTATGCAATGGGGATTTTGTCTCTTCCCTTCAGAGCAGTCTATGGTCTAAGCTATAGCTCAGTGATGAAGGCTGTGCATTAGCTGGAGAGCTACTTCTTCATCAAATAGTTAGAGAGAGCCACATCCTGTCACTGTGTTGCAATCTTATCATCATGACATTTTGTTAATTTGGATTTAGTTGATGCGTCATCTTTACAGCATCATTCCCACTACCTGGCTTCTGCGTAAGAAGTGTTATTTCATCTTCCTCTTCCTTCACCTCATCCTGATTGCTAAATAGGAAGTATTGGGTCTAAGTATTGAGTACTGGCAGCTCTTACTATCTCCCCACTGGCCCAAGACTGAGTAAGGTACAACTTTCTTTGGAGAGAAGACTTCAGGGTCAGTCTATATGGGAGTGGGGAATATTATTGACTCCCATGTAGCTGGTCTATTTGCTCATAGTGTTCCTTGATCTATTACCATGGAATATTGTCCTGAGAGAAACATCCTAGGTAACATAGCATACATTAAAAAGTATGGAATATGTGATGTTTAACATGAATTTGGGATAATTCATTCTTGACAAAGAGCTCCACAAGTGAGTTAGGAAGGTCATCCCAAATAAACACCAATAAAAACATTGTGGTACACATTTATATATGTGTTACGTTATGTTGCTGAGAAAAATATTTAGAAAATATTTGAGGGTTTTAAAAATTTAATTTGGAGATTTTTGTGTGTGTCCCTGACACTCTAAAACCAAGTGTCTTAGTTATCATGAGTTCAACTGTACGTGGAGCCATGATAACGTCCTAAAAGGGTATAAAATAGCTTTTCTCTCCCTAAAGCTAATATAAGTTAAAAGACCAATATGTTGCAAAGTAGGTAGTCAAAGGTACATTATAGTCCTTTGTTACATAGTTCTGCAATTCATCAGATTAATATCACCTCAGCATAGCTGAGTTGTGTGCATAAACAAATATCAGAATACTGAGTTTGCGTGCGTCATTTTTCACTGGAGAGATCTGAATGTTTTAGAAAGAATAAGTATCATTGTCCCCATTTTATAGATGGGAGAATGGAGGCAAAGAGCAGTGAGTTGCCATGCCTGAGGTAAAAAAACAAGTCAGGGAAGAGCTAAGAATAGAAACCAGGCATTCTGATTCCTAATTCCCTATTCTCAGGACCCCACTTCATATAGTTTAGGTTATGTTTACACCACATAAAGCGGTGTGTTCTTAACGTGCATTAGTTAACCTGTGTGAACTAATTCAGATGAAAATAGCAGTGAAAACACAACTCAGCTTTTAATTTGAGTTTACAGCTCAAAAATAGAGAAAATGAAACGAAGGTTCAGCATCTTGAGTTAAAACCTATAGGGGAGCCTAAGGTTGGACTTTAGTTTACAGCTCAAGTCCAACCTTAGGTTCCCCTATAGGTTTTAACTCAAGCTGCTGAACCTTAGTTTCATTTTCTCTATTTTTCAGTAAGGCAAATGTATTTTCCATGTAATAATGTTGGATTAAAAAAAATGTAAATATGCAAATGAATGCATATAACTAAAGTACATAAAGTGTATATGAGATGACACAATAAACTAAGCATATTTATACATGAAAGATAAGGAAATCAGCCAAACATGGACAATATTTTTAAAAATGCTGAAACACTGTCGTCTTATCCGTAACATATTCTGTCAACATTTTACTCATGTGGGGGGGAGATACGTGTACTAGAAGGAAGAAAGGGGAGAACAGTGATATATTTTTTATTATTTGTTTACAGTAATGCCCTCAATGTGCTAAGAGTTCAGTGTTAACAAAAAATACCCTACATGTATTTTTCAAGCTTACATGCTAATATCTCTAATAGAGGCAATGAGGCTTAAAATGTTTCAGTTTTAACTTTTTTTTTTTTTTTTTTACTTCAGAGAACATTATATCATTCACGCTAAAAAGCAGTCAGAGAGAGGCTGCCTGTGGGTGTGAAACAGGAAGCACTAGTGGATAGATTCATATATGTAACAGCACTACATTTGTTCTTGTTCAGCTGCATATACATCAGTTTTAATTAACACATTTTATGCTTCAGCTAGTAGCGTCCCTTTAGCTGTAAGTGGGTTTTTAGATTCCATCCTCCGTATAAACACCACCTCCTTCGGTCCCCCCACCAGTCTGTCTTTAGAAATGTTGTAACACAATCTGAAATTTCCTTTCTTTCCTTCCTGCATTTCTTGCAGGTTCCCTTGCGTCAGAAGACAAAACAGAAAAGTCAAGGTAACAGATCTTTTTCCTCCTCTTTTGTTCCTCTTTTTTTTTCCTTAAAGGGTGTTTTGTTTGTGGGAGGTCGAGGTTTTTGTACCACTGTATAGCTGGTGAAGGAGTGTTGTTTAAACTGCTTATTTTTGCATTGATTCTGAAAACATGACAGCATGCTGTTCATTTGGACTAAGCCCTTGTGGTATGTCAATAGGCACAGAGCGGAGAGTCTAGAGTGAGACAAGGAGAAAGACATGCAGCTTTTCATTTAGTTGAAAGCTAATCCTCTCTCTCTGAGACGTAAATAGCTCTATCATTTTCTAATGCAGTAGTAAGGAAGATGAGACCCATTTTTATCTAGTATGTTTTATTTTACAATAATTCATGTCTCTTATTTGTGTGCAATTATCTTCAGAGTAATTAGCAATTATTTTAAGAGAACATCTCATCTTATCTCTGTATATTATGCCTTTCAAATGAATGTATCTAATAGACATCATAAAATGGTCTGACCCATCTGACTTCTATGTGCATTTTAAGAGACACTTGGATTACTGTCAATATAACAAATGTAGATTGACTGATATATTTAATTTATGTAGTACTGTGTATTTAAACAAGCAGAACCATTTATTTTAATGGCACAGGGATTGTTATTATGAGTCGACGGAGGATATCGTGTAAGGACCTCGGACTAGTTGATTACCAGGGGTGGCTCTATAAGAAAAAAGGAAAAGGACATTTCATTGGCAACAAATGGAAAAAGTTCTGGTTCATGCTGAAGGGGTCTTCCTTATACTGGTACAGCAGCCAATTGGTGAGTACAATAACCTCCTAACTCTGTGTGAGTGACTAAGCAGGGACTACTGGCACTGGGAAGGAAAGCGTTGGGGGCAGATTGGAAGTATAATCTGGTGATGTATAAATGATCAGGCATATTTAGTTTGTGTTTAGTCTGGAGGTTTCTTGTAAAAAGAACACATGCCAGATACTTGCTGCCACATTTTTTAGTTCTGCAAGCACTTGTGAAACATGGACTTGTCGTACAGTCTATTCCTTTAAGGCAGTGGTCACCAACCAGTAGACTGGAATCTACTGATAGATCTTGGAGCCTCTGACAGCTGATCCTGACTGGTTTGGCCAAGAGGCTATCAAGTGCCTGCACTTCAACTGCTCCTTACCCCCACTGCTGTGCATCTCCTGCCCTTTGCCTTGGAGCTGTCCCTCCCCCTGGGAGTCGCCTGCTTTCTGTGCAGGGCAGGAGAGGGAAAGGAGGGGTTCTGATGTCAGGGTGCCCCCTCTCCCACTCTGTATCCTTTCTCCACAGAGCAGAGAGGGGGCACAACAGGACTTGGGATGGAGTTTGCTGGCTGCTTTAGGGAGTGGTGCAGGGCCAGGGCAGGGGTGAGCCTGCCTTAGCCCCATTGCACCACCAACCAGGAGCCACCAGCAGTGCCCAGCTGGAGCCCACATGCCAAACTCTTACCCCGGTCATGACTCCCCTTGTGCACCGCAAACCCTTGTTCTAGCCTTGAGCACCCCTGCATCCAAATGCCATCCCAGAGCCTGCATCTAGAACCTCCTCCTACATCCAACTGCCTGCCCCAAGAGCAGCTCAGAGCCCCTCTCACACTGCAGGATCCCTTAATCTAAGACCAGAGCCTGCACCCCAACCCTCTGCCCCAGCCTGATGAAAGTGAGTGAGGATGGGCAAGAGAGGGGGGATGGAGAGAGCAGGGTGGGAAGGAGGTGGGGCAATGATATTTATATTTGAGGTAGATCTTGGATTGCACTTAAATTCAAAAAGTGATCTTGTGCTTAAAAAGGTTGGAGACCACTGCTTTAAGGGGTATTCTTGACTGGCTCCTTTGTCATTTCAATGCTGAAAGGAACTTGCCAACTTGAGACGCTTACAGACATCTACAGTCAAGGAAGGGGCAGCACTCTCCAGATGTTCTCAACTGAACTAACTGCTTAATTTTAATAAGGGGACTTGCTTTTTCCCCCCCGCCTCCAGCTTGAACCTTACGTGGCCTGTCTTTTACTCTCCTTTAAATATTGCTGTCTGATAAGAAAGCAGGTGTCAGAATTACAGCTTAGCTAGCTAGCTAGCTATGGCACTGTTGCTCTGTTATTAAACTGTCATGGGTCCTGCTAATTTGTAACCTGCTGCTCTGATGTGCCAATGATAAAGGGCCAGATTTGCAATGTATAAAGGCAGAAATGCATTGCACTTCAACTCAAGACTCAGCTTTCAGTTCAGATAATTAACTGTCCCTAAAGAAGCTGGTACATCCTTTCTATTTATGACAACCCTCTGCTTTCCCCAGGCATTCCCTCTTCTATTACAGTGTGAATGGGAAACAGCCTATGATGCAGACAGGCCTGCTGACTGGCAGGGGAGGCAAATGGGGGCATTTTCCCTGGGGCCTAGCCTTTTAAAGGGGGCTGGAGTGGGAGCACTGCTATGCTGCTCCATGTGGTTTTCAGGGCTGGAAGGTACCCAGTGCTGCAGTCCAGGTGGCACTAAGGGATGACTGTACTTGGCCCCACCCTTTCTGCCCTCAGCCCTGCCCTTTTCAGGGGCATGGAGTTGGGCCCTCCCTCCCACCTTGTCCCAAGGCCTGCAGTGGCTGTTGGCCCTGCTGGATGGAGACAATGAGCAGTCCCTAGATCCCTGTGATCAACTGAAATAAAAAATTATGGAATCCTAGGGCTGGAGGAGACCTCAGGAGGTCATCGAGTCCAGCCCCCTGCCCAAAGAAATAAAACAATGTGTTAAGAAACCAGAGATGAATTGTTTTTCTAATGGTACAATAAGGCAATCTATGTGGTAGCCAATCACCCGGAACAGGTGCTGTTTAGCTACAATGCTTTACCTGGGTTTTTAGTGAAAGATCATGGCTTGTGAGGAATGGCACTGCGTGTACTGAAGAGTGAATATACCTGTTGTAGACTGATGGTCATGACCCTACTTGATTAGGTAGGGCTAGCATCTTGCATTTGCTGGTTGGGAGAACCTAAGTTGGAGGGTTTTTCCCTCCCTTTTACTCCTGTTGCACTCATGTGTCCCATGGATATGGCACAAAAGCTCCTACTGTATTTTGTATGGAAACCTACGCTGAGGGAGCCCAGAATTTGGAGGGGCAAGTAATTAGGTGATGGTGATGTCACTGATTGGAATCATGAAGTTTAATTGCTGAATAGCGAATGAATAAGTTTTCTAAATGCAAATAGCTGTTATGCTAAAAAAAATGAAAGGGAGGTCTTGGGGTCAACAAGGGTAAGATATCTTTGTTTGCAATTACAACACTAAACAGTTTAGTGTGTCTGGGATTTCATGTTAAGTACTTGTTGGCTTAGCTACATTGTAACAATTACAGATAAACATCTTTAAAACTTTTTATAAAAAAATAAAACTTTTAAAATGTAAAGTATCGAGAGAGGTTTTCATTTTAACATCCCTTTAGCTGTACGGTGGGGCTGGGGAGACCTTTTTTGGGTTGGGAGCCACTGACCTACAGAAAAATCAGTTGGGGGCCGCACACAAGTGAAAAGAAAAAACCTCTTAAAACCTCACAGATGTGACCCCCGACTGAGAAGGAGAAAGACCCTCCCCACATTCCCCCTCCCACTGGAGCCTAGGAGGCCCAGGCTAGTAGGTTTTGTGGGGGGATCCCGGAGCCTTGGGGGCCGGATCCAGGCTCCCCACCGCTTCTAGAGAGTTATTTTATAGAAAGGAACCAAACCCCTGTCTTTTTAGATGCTGTTAACTTTTCTTTTATGGGAAAAGAGAAGACAGTTGAGGAGGCTTGGAGCAGTTCTTGTTGCAGCAATCATTGTTGAAGTCCGATCCTTCTTTCTTTAAGATAAAAAGAAGACAGACACATGAGGAGAGAAGAATAACAAAGATAGAAAATGCAGCTTCTGACGCTGCTGTTGAATCTCACTTTCAGCCTTGCTTCTTGAGAGATACAGGCAGAGCATACAGTTTTATCAGCCATTCTGAGACGTGTCAGACTTGGCCTGCTAAACAGAATCTTTTTGGACAGAAAATAAAAAGGAAAGAGAGATAGGAAAGAGGAAACTAAAACTGGAAAGGAAATCGATATAAGTGAATGGAGCACATATCTCAAATACCAGATAGCATTGGTTTCCTCTCCCTGGCTTGCTCTTTTCAGGTTTCTCTCTTATGATCAGGATGATGAAGGCCCAACAGTGTCGTGGTAGTTTCCAGGTCCATGGAGATGGTGGAGATGACAGCCATGATAATAAAACTGTCTCCTTCCAGTCCACATCTCTGGTGGTCACTGAGTGACCCCTAGATAGAGCATGGCCAAAAAGAGACAGCTATCTTAGGTAGTAAAGCCATTCAAAATACATTCAATGATTTTTACTATAAACAATGCCTCCCATTTTGAGACTCATCAGCTTGTTGTCTTCAATCTGTAACTTTATGCCAGAGTAACTGCCACTGGGCTCATTTGCACCTGAGATCTCTGGAATTTAATGTGGGAGCCTCTACTGCTTGAGTGATAAAGCCAGCTGGAAGACCCCTCATTGCTGTTCTTTTAACTTAAGCAATCCAGTTTGTACTGGTTCGTTTGTCTCCAACTTTTGTTAAATTATATGAACAATTTTATGGAGCAGGCTGAGTTGGATTATTATTACCTGTATAGTACAGTCCTCTGCCACATAACACCAATGAAACAGTGTCAGAGAGGACAATTCACTCACTTTTATTAGGTGAAAGCCATCCCAGTTTGATTAATTTCAGCAGGGTTACCCTAGGCATGTATTTGGACCATCATGCTTTATAGGTTAGTGCAGGGGTGGGCAATACACCGGCAGCAGTTCACCAGGGTTAGCCCCTGGAGGGCCACTGCTGCTACATTACATGCACGGTTGTAGGTACTGGCGATCGCAGCTCCTATTGGCCAAGAAGGGTGATCGGCTGCCAATGGGAGCTACAATTGCCAATACCTGTGGTCTTGCAGGTGAATATAGCAGTGGGGGACCACCAGGAGCTAACTCTGGTGGATCAAATCCAGCCTGTGGGCTGGTATTTGCCCACCCCAGCTTAGTGAATGTTTCCACCTCTTCATTTATTTTTAGAAATGCTTAGTAATGCCTTGGTCACTTAATCACTCTTGCTCCTAAATGCTAATGACTGGAACAGAATAAGGGTGCAGTGTTGTGGACAAGCATATAATACATTTCTCCTGGTTTCTTTCTGAATTGCTGAAAGATGATATGGTCCCAGTTCTCTGATATGACATCAGTTTTTATGCTGGTGTAATTGTATTACCTTCAGTGGAGCTAATCCTGACTTATGCCAGCACAACTAGCATAAGAATTGGGCCCTATTTGTTTTAAAGAACATTAGAATGTTCTGTAGTTTCGATAGGGTGGGGATCAGCTTCTATGTATCAGGCTGTGAAGATGCAGCACGATCACTTTCTACTTTAGCATCTAAACACTTAAGATTATGGCATAAAAGGGCCTGTACACATCGATCCTCATAGATGTTGAACAAACAAGTGAAAAGTGGTGAAGGTAGAAATGAGCTGAGGTTAAATAAATGAAATAAGTCATTGACCTTGGCTACCCATGGTTCTGTATGACCCATTTCTTTATTTTAAAAAGCAAGAGTCTTTTTTTTTTTAGCTTTCCACAGATGCTACAGTCAACCAGATGATGACAACTGTAGCATAGCAACAGCAGTGTGGTGTCGATGGCCTTTTTCAAGTAATACTGGGAAAATATCAGAATTTGGATGGAATGTATAATTGAATGCATGTTTACTTTCTCAAGTTAGGGTGGGTATTCTCCGTAATCCCCGATGGATCATATACTCTTGATTAAATCTATTCTGGGGTCTCAGAAACTGTGGAACTCTTCTTTAATCTGGCTATCAGGTGCAAACCTTGCTAATTGTGGGCCTTTCACTGAAGAGGGAATGGGGAATGAATGCATTCACATCTCACTAGCAATGTACCACAACACAGAAGCTGGGCAATCTCAACAGAAGCAGTGCCAGATTTATGACCTTAATAAAAGAAAGATGAGGAGAGGCAGTTATGGTAGTCAGGGAACACCTTGAGAGAAGGAAATTGAGAAGGATCTGATTGGGTGGAAAGGTGTGAATGAGAATTAGTTTGGGAATACGTGGAACAATCTTAATAAGTTAGTTTGGTCAGCTTCAAAATGGTTGATTGCATATCCAGACGAACTCCAGATATCTTTGAGAGTCACTCTTTGCTAGTCTCTGGTTCCCTCTTTTTGTTGTTATTTTGTACAGATGGATGCTTCGGAACGGAACATTCAGAAACATCATCAGGGTCTCCCTCCCCCGGCAGTTTTAGTTCTAGTCTGGAGGATTCATACTGAAACCTTGCAAGTGGGGCATTACTTCTGTATGGGAGGAAAAAAATGAACACAAATAATGCTGGTTTTAGACATCTGTTTCACCTCATGTCTGTCTCACATGTGCACCTGTGATTCATTGGCTATTGGGAGACCAATCAACTGTGTGGGGTGTCTCTGTAAGATAATTTGTGTGACTTTCAGTGGATAGACAAAAATTCCAAGTTGTCTTCTGTAGCTGTGCGCATGGTGTTAGAGATTGGGACGGTGAACTATATCATGAGGAATCAACTTAGAAAGATCTTTTAATGGATACTGTGAAAGGTGGTCCAGGCATCTCTAGAAGTTTTGGTGCTCTACACAGCCCCCCATAGAGGCAGGCTCCTCTGTGGGGGAGGGAGGAGCTGCACTTAGGGCTGTGGGTGCAGGAGCTGTGGGGGATGGGCAGGAGCAGGGGAGGGAGGCAGCAGAGTTTGGGCCTCATTCACTGACAGTTGGGGGGGGGGAAGAGGAGTTATGTGGCTGGGAGGCAGCAGAGTGGACTGGGCTAGGGCCGGGTAGCTCTGCTTCCTCCCACCACTGCCAGTGAATGTGCCTGACCCCGGCTAGTGGCACCAGGCCCCCCCACTAATCCCCTGGGCCATGTCATGTGAGAGAGGGAGTTTGGGGGAAAGGGTGGAATGGGGGTGGGGAGGAAGCAGAGCAGGGGCGGAATGGAGCAGGGGCTGGAAGAGGTGGGGCAGAGCATGGGCAGGGGCTTAGGGGAAAGGCTGGAGTGTGGGCAGGATGGGGGAGTGGAGCAGGGGCAGAGTGGGGGGGCTACACTATGCAGCTGTGTATTTTGGGTATTGGTAGGGACAGCCTTGGGTCCAGGTGATGGTGGGCTCTCAATATTTATCCTCAAGTCTTGCTCTAACTAATTGTGTTTAAATTGTGCTCCTCAGACCCTTTGGCACTGATGAAAAGTCATTGCCTTGGCTGACTGTTGGACTATGAAGTCAGTTTTGCAATTTGGTTCCTCACCAGACTGGATAAACATTACGGCAGGAGAACACTACAAAAATTATCTGCAACTTGGTACTTATCAGAGAAGCAGAGCATTAAATAGACAAGGAAGCTGAACTTCTCACTAATGTCTACAAATGGTTCTCCTCCCTGCCTCAGCCACAAGTGAAGCATGATGTCTGATGAAGCCACTGAAACTGGTTTGGCCTGTTGGTGCTCTGCTGTTCAGTCTCCAGCGCTATTAGTTTTGTACTTCTCCCTCCCATTGCTTATGTTTGCTCTAAAAAGTTAAAACTAAATATCACTTAAAAAGTAAAGATATTCATGAACCTTAGAGGAGGGTATAAAATGTATTAAAGTAAATGGGAAAGTGTCTTTCACTGGGATTCTGCATTTTGTGTCTATCACAAATAGAGTTGGTTGAAATCTTTCGACTGAAAAGGCCTTTTAAAAAAAAAATTGGTCTGTTTTTAAAGAAAGTTTTCACAAAACAATTGTGTTTTGCAACAATTCTGGTGACATCTGTAATCAAAGTATTTTTCAAGATTTTTATATTTTTTTTACTAAAACTAAAATGATTAATAATCTATTTTATCAATAGCTTTAAGATGGCAAAACTTTACTAAAACAAGTGGGTTCATTTTAAAGCTATTGAAATGTATATAATGCAATTAATTTGGTATTCTATTGCTGCTTAACAATACAATTAATCTTTTAAAAATCTTTTTTATCTTACAATTAGTTGCAATTATTTTATAAAATAATTTGAAAGCTTAAAATGTTTTTAATTTGTCACAAACTAGCTATAGTCGCTCACTTGTTCAGCAAGATGGCTGCTTCCAATAATACCAGTGATAATTTTTTTAAAAAGACATGTCCAGTTAATTTAGAATGCTATATTTTGGTTTATGAGCTTTCGAACTGTTGGATAGTTTTCCTTTATATGTAGGGCAACCCACCTTAAAACCAAATGCAGCAGTTTGTTCTAATTTTTGAACATCCTGCCATATAGGTAGATTGGGGTTCTTTCAGTTGGAATCCTTCATTTTGAGACATTGCAACAAGACCACAGAGGAACTTGGCCTCATCATTATGAAATTAATAATGGCAAATTTAGAATCAGGTTAGAAAATAGTCCTTGAGGCAAATGATAATGGTTTATGACTTTCACAGAATTTTCAGATCCAAAAAGTGATTGTAAAAATGACACCTTAAGTTCATATATCAGCTCCTGATGCTTATTTAGAATCCTATTTGCTGACTTCTGTGACAACAGCTATCACAACACTGCTCACAGTCTCACTTGCTGTATGTCTTGGGATTACAGTGGAAATATCAGGTCTAGTTTACAGAACTGTCAGTTAAAAACAGAAACACAAGAAAAAACAAAACAAAACTAAACAAACAACCCATCCCCCACCCCACACACACATTGCCCAAAACAATAAAAGCATGTCCAACTTGTAAATGTATTAAATATGATGTGGAAATCACAAAGATACAATGAACATGGAACCCTAAAATGCCACTTAGAGAATCTCTTCTCAGGCTTTGATCCTGAAATATGCAAAGCACTTAAGCACCTACTTAACTTTAAGAATGCAAATAGTCAAGTGGCTTCAGTTGTTGCACATGCTTAGTGGAAGCACCTGTTTTTAAGTGTTCTGGTGTATTGAGGCTGTAAGTATCTGTCATCTTAAATGATTGAAAGGAATTATTCTTTTTAAAACAGAGTGACACATAGTGGAACAAAAGGGTCAGTTAAAACCTGAAGTGAGACTTACAGTTATATTCTACACTTGTTTGTAGAGCTGAATCCTCTGTAGGTCATTGGTGTGCATAATTATGTTTGGAATGAGGTAGGACTGGTATTCATAAATCCATACATTTTTAAGGTAAGGGGGTTCCATTAGATCATCTTGTGTTACCTCCTGTATATCACAGGCCATAACATTTTTCCCATTTGCCCCCATATCGAGCCCAATAACTTGTTTGACTGAAGCATAACAACAAGTGTTTGGCTGTCAGTTCTGATTGATTCTAAGAGATAGAGAATGCACCACTTCCGTTGGTCACTGGTTAATCACCCTCATTGCTTCCAGTCATATTTTTTGTTGTTGTACCTTTCTCTGCTAAAGTCCTTGGTATTTCCTCCCTGTGAAGGTACTTATACACTATAATCAAGTCACCTCTAAATCTTCCTTTTGATAAAACAAATAGATTGAGCTTTTTAAATCTCTCACAGTAAGGCATTTTGCCTAATACTTGATGCATTTTTTAGCTCTTCTCTGAATTGTCTCCAGTTTTTCAACATCCTTCTTAAAATGGCATAAAGTGCATTAGGAGGACTCTGAATGCCCAGGATTTGCATTTATTTTTAGCTATGGCAAACTTCCAACAGGAAGTATCTTGTTGATCCCTCAAAAATATATAAAATATATACTATGGTACTGTGCATTCGTCTCTCTTCCTTTCTTTCTTTTTTTTTAAATAAATAGAGATTCATATTATAGGCTGCCAAAGAGCCTCCTGATGTTACAATGTTAATTGGTTCTTGCTTTATATTTCATTTTTTTGGTGTGTGGGTAGGGCGGGTGGGGAGGTGAAGGATGTTTCTTTTAAAAAATATCATCTTAATCTCGATTTCTAAAATTGTATAGCTTGATTGTGGGTGGATGGAGTGGAGAAACAGGCATTGTGGGTGTACCTTTCCAGTCCAATGGTGCATATAATAACAGCTGTTTCAGCGCTATGCTAGGAATCACATGGAGTACTTGTCTGTGTTGGCATTTGTTTTCGAAAGCTTGTGCTGGGAAGAGAAATGTAGATGTAGATTGTTTACTGTACTTGGCTTTGGAGAGATGGGGTTTTTGGTAATCTAACCCTGCATAACTAGTTCTCTTCCCTTAATGCTGTCAGTAGCCAGACTCTGGAAGGCATGCTCACAGAATTCCTTTCTCTCTTATTGGCTTTCCTTTAATTTTCCATTCATTTACTAGGGCTACTAGGTTGAAAGCATTAGTTCAGGATGTTGTTTATCCTATTTTAAATATGATGCAATTTTAGTAAAATTCCCCTTTTATATATTATTTTTCCTCCCCCCCCCCCCCACCCCCCCCCAAAAAAAAACCCTTCTGATCTCCTGCTCACTATATTTTAATGTAATTACATTTCAGCATGGGAAACACATAAGTAAGCCTATCCTAGTCTGTAGCACTCTGGACAGATAGTTAAAATTAGAATCTAGAGAAGACAAAAAACAGCAGCAAACCAGTATTTCTCATAGTAGAAGTCATTCCACAAAACTGCAATTTCCTCACCTCCTATGATTAACCTCATTGCTTCCTCTGCACTTAATTACTCAATCAATGTCTTCAGCCGCTCTAGTTTAAATATTTGACACATAAAAACGTGAGACTATTCTTGGCTAATATCCCCCTTTTCATAGTCACTTCATATTCACAGACAGACAATGTCATTTGAGGTGCTGTCAGTCTTCTGCATCTGAATTGTCCCTGTGCTTTGAATTACCTTGAGATAGCTTAGCTGCTTTTCACAGTGTATGTTTTCAGAATTATAATGTGGTAAGGTTGAGGGGGAGGACGGGAAAAGAGTAGCTGAGGAATTAATATTTCTCATGGTTTTTGAAAGTGAAAACCTTATTTTCCCTACACATGCAGATGCAGGTTCTTGTTTGTCTGCATCATGGCCATTCATAAGAGGAGAAGGGTTCAGATCTACAGAGACTGAGCACAATGCTCAATTGAAAGAAGGAAGACATAGGGATAGATTTTAGCAACAAGCTGCAACCTTATTGGGGTGGGGTTCTGTGCCTGTCCTTCCCCAGCACCGTTGTGTCTCGCAGGCCAGGCACTTAACTGAGTTCAGGATAAGCTTAATTATCCAAATATACCTGCAAATCATATACTTAGATATTTAAATTGCACTGGCAATGTTTTGAACAATTAAAGGAAGCCTGGATAAAATCTGGCCCTTTATTTTAGTAAGGTGTATTAAGCAGTGTTGTGCTGAATGTCAAAGCAGCTCAAGCACTTACTCCTCTGAGATTGCCATGCCTGCAAAAAGAAGACCTATATTGACATTATCCTTTACCTCCCAAGAGAAGAGGCTTCTGCTTTTTTGGAGTTGAAGGTTAAGAGTTCAGCTTCCCATGTCCCCTGTATGAGGTTTGGCTGATCACTTTGTTCATGTACAGCAGTAGCTGATTGAGACCACTGATCATTGCAAAGGGATCTGTAGTCCGCTAGCTCCTCCTTTATTTTAGTCCTGTTCCGACCCCAGACTACGTTTTGCTTTTGGAGCTTATATCCGGAGCTGACCCTAAGACCCAGAAATCTCAGAGGAATAGCTGTATTAGTCTGTAACTTAAAAAAATATATATTAAAAAATGAGTGGTCCTGTAGCATCTTAGAGACTAACAAAAGAAAATGGACAGCATCATGAGCTTTCATGGGCACAACCCACTTCTTCAGATGAGTGGCGTAAGAGTATGACTTTGTGATAAATCCTGAATACAAGCATAGTTACTCCAGAGGAGGGAATCATCTTCCCTAACCCTATGTAGGTTCAGATTCCATACCCTCTTGTGCCAGTTCACCTCTTCTAGTTGGCTTCTGGGGGTATGGAATAAAACCTATGCCCACACCTTGTTCACTTGCACAGCAGGCAGTGTAGTGACACCACCATCACAGTGGCATAGACAACCCACAGTTACATAAAACCAAACCCTATCTGTTTCCTTGCAGTAGAGATGTATACACACAAAATAAAAGTTTGTCAGGAATTGATATAACCTTGGTCCCCTCATTGGAGCCTGGGTTAATGCTGGTGACATATTTTGTTGCAGGCAGAGAAAGCTGAAGGATTCATCAACCTGCCAGACTTCACTGTGGACCGAGCGAGTGAATGCAAGAAAAAACAGTAAGTGTGTCATGTCACATAGCCCACAATTTGGCTGATTAAAGATTTTACACAGCAAAAGCTACACTTGAATTTGATGGTGGTCAGTGAGAGAGGCTGGAGATCAGAAATAGCATGATAGATTATCTGAACAAGAACTTCTGAATTTCTTACTTTCACCATGACTGGACCTAACTTTTGTGCAAAGAATAGCCATTTTGTGGTTTTGACATTGCTTGGGAAATTATTTTATTTTATTTTATTTTATTTAGCTGCTATGCCTTTTTTGCTTACCATGCCCTACCTGGACTGAGCATCTAGCCTTCCACGAAGAACTCTGTCATGGGATTAAAGCAGTTTTAGGAGTTGTGCAAAGTGAATTTGGCACACCTTGTAAAGATAAAATTTATGGCATACAGAATCAGTAAACAACAAATATGTTTTTATGTTAAGGGCTTTATTCCTACAGGTATCCAAATAAGAACAATCTTGATTATTAACCCAGCCAGTTAAGAAAATATAGTTAATGATATAAATAATACTGATGTGTAGTAACATGGATTAATTATTAGTTAAGTTACAGTAGGGGAGGTCTAGGTTGGATATTAGAAAAAACTATTTCACCGGGAGGGTGGTGAAGCACTGGAATGGGTTATCTAGGGAGGTGGTGGAATCTCTATCCCTAGAAGTTTTTAAGTCTCAGCTTGATAAAGCCCTGGCTGGGATGATTTAGTTGGGATTGGTCCTGCTTTGGGCAGGGGTCTCTTCCAGCCCTAGCATTCTATGATTCCATGATTATTATTTAAATGATATTACTGCCATGGGATATTCACTAGGATATGCTTGAGGATCACTGAGAAGTCTGTGTTTGTGCAGGCATGACAGCTTGCTTACATAGCAGCATATACTGACTGATATATTGCCATACCCTGGGCTGGAGTTAAGGACAGGCAACCCATGTGACTGCCTGGCTTGCAGGACACTGGGTTCAGGATGCTGTTTTTCTTGTTAGCTACAAAAGGGAAAATAGAATACCCTTTGAAAATGTTTGAGGAATCATTTTTCACTAACGTCCTAACATTTCCTAAAATAGAACCTCGTGGAGCTCTCCAGACTTTTTGAGAACTACATTTTCCTTGAACCTCCTAGAATGTTGTCAGACATGCCCTTGCAGGTATAAAAGTGGTGCCACGTTGCCAGTCAGTACTGAGATATAAGAGCAAAGTGTCATGAAATGAAAGCCTGGGACCTGGGTTAACATTCTAAGGCTGTCACCTAGTATGACACATTTTAATGCTGGTCCTGCCAGTATTGGTGCACAGATCAATTTCTTGATGTTAGTACATTTCAGTTATTCTTAAAATATTTTTCTATAAGCATAGAGAACATGATTATTTTTCTTATTTGCTTATATTGGCATGAATAAATACAGATTTATGGATCCTAGCATGTCAATTTATCATCTCTCATGACAGGGATAAATAATGCAAATCATTCAGCAAAGTCATGAAATGGCCTACAAATGCAATAAAAACAAGGTATCCAACAGTTTAATAAATGGAGGGGGCGGAAATGCCAAAGCTATTCCTTGCCTAGGGCACCATTTGGTCTAGGGCCATCCCTGACCATTGTATTCCATACACTACATTTGGCCTCCAGCTGCATCTAAATGCAGTTCAAGGAGTTAGTTTTTAATCTATAAAATACTACATGGTTTTCACCTGGCTTTTAAGGGAATGCTCTCCTCTCTGTGCTCTATCTCCATATTTTTCTTGAGGCATGCTTGCTGGAAAGCTTGTTACTTGAATTCTTGAGGAACAGAGGCAAAATGTTATGAGTAAGAGTCTATGGCTCCAGAGTTCCCTATTTGTTCTCAGAGCTCCCTGTTTGTTCTCAGAGCTCATGTTGGCTGAGCCACATAACACACAGCAGGTGTTGAGTGTCGCCTTTGGCTTCAACGGACCATTTGCACCATTAAGCATGATAGATAGTGTTTGTAAATGAGGGGCCCAATGTGCCTAAGGTTAGGCCCTCAAGCATGAAATGTTCAGTTGTAAGTCACCTGGTGTGTTTATGTTCCTTGAGTGGATGAGTGACACCTTTAGAATTAGGATTCCTGTGTGAATACTTTGCAAATTGATTGTTTGCTTTCTGTAGCTATTCTTCAATTATTTTCCAACTGATTGTTGCAGTGATCATTTCTGACACAAGCTACTTTGGTAGAGTTTTTGCCATTACTATAAATAGAAAAAAAAATCAGATATTTTGAGAAAAGGTGCCCCATGATCTGCTTAGGCTGCCTGAAATCATCTAGTTAACCACAGAACAGAGATGCAATTGCCTGTAGAAGTGTCATTTTTTTTCAATTCTAATTTAACAACTAGCTAGCTCAGTCTTCATTGCTGTACACTTCTTCATTGAAGCTGCCACTTATTGACAGAGTTGATGATGCATGTTTATGTAGACACTTGCTGACAATATTTGGATTGAGTTCAATTCATTTTATGTAACCCATCAAACAACCATGAAATGGGATTGACTTTTATTCCAGTCCCATGGGCAGCTTCCAGTCCCATTGGCCCTCCAGTCATTTACTAGAAGGCAACTTTATTGCTTTTCTGAAACAAGATGACTTACTCTTTTGGGAGGCAACAGAACAGAGGTGAATTGAGATGGATTCTTGCTATGTGAGCATCCAGAATTGGAAACTTTTTTTCTTTAGTCCGCACATCTCTCTTGTGACACTTTGGTGTTTATTCCCAAGCCTATACCATTGTTGATTTGATAGAGGGCAGCCAATATCATTGTAACATTTACTTTTACAAGTATCTTTTTAACTCCTTCTCTTCATCAAACATGTATAAAAATCAGGAGGCCACAAAATGACCCTACAATGCTAGAAATATGTTAGTAATTTTTTTCTTCTGAAAATGTCCTTTCAGTCTTGATATGCCTCTTCTCTATCTTGACTCATCGTTCTTTATATCTTTGCTAAAATGACTGACCTCTAAAAGTCCACTAAAAATGTCAAACAATTTTGAAGAAAAAATACATTTCTTAATAGAATGGGGTGTACAGAAGTGTTATGATTTGGATAATTTGGTCATACAATTGCATTGTTTTTTTCCCCTACCTCAATTAACTCTCTCTCTTTCTCTCTTTGTGTATGTGTTGTTTTTTTCTTGAAGTGCTATTAAGGTCAGCCACCCACAGATCAAGACTTTTTATTTTGCAGCAGAGAATGTGGAGGAAATGAATAGGTAAGTAACAGAAAGTGAACATCTTTATTCTTGTCTACCATCTTAGAACCATTCCTTTGTCTCCAGGTTGGTTTTTTTAGATGGCAAGTAGTAGTTGTGATTCAAGAGTATTCTTAGATTGTTGTTTCTGTTTTTTCTTATTGATGCAGTAATGGATATCTTCTAGGTAAATGTAAGATAAAACACTCTGATCTACTGGTGGTTGTTTAAAAACATGCCAATTTAATTAAGATATGATGTAGTGGCAATATTTGCTCTGTACGATTAAGTTAGGATCCCATTATAAAGCCCATTTTCAGTAAGTCCACAAAAATAAATCAGTTTTCCTAAAGTTCTCATAAACTAGCAATCCACAAAGATTAACTCTTGCCCCTGTTGTTATGCCTTTAAAATATGATCTGTATTGTGAATTATGAATTGTCTGACAAATTTTAATACACTTTATATAATACAAATGGAAATTTCTTATACAATCTTACAGAGGAAGGTACGGTACAATAGGGTATACACTTATTTGATATCAGAGGGGTAGCCGTGTTAGTCTGAATCTGCAAGAACAACAAGAAGTCCTGTGGTACCTTATAGACTAACAGATATATTGGAACATAAGCTTTCGTGGGCAAAGACCCACTTCATCAGATGCATGTGACGAAGTGAGTCTTTGTCCATGGGCTTATGCTCCAATATATCTGTTAGTCTATAAGGTGCCACAGGACTTCTCATTGTTCTTACTGATTTAATAATGGCCCTGATTTTAAAGCAGTAATGAAATTTACTTAACAACTACAGTTTGCAAAAAATATTTTGTGAGGATGGAGTGAGACATCCCTGCATAGGTTTTAATTTGTCACTCAAAGGAGACTAAATATTTCAGAATTGAATATTACGACACTCATATCTTCCAGCTGAGTTCAAAAAGTAGTATTGTTTCCTGGTGTGCCTTCCTCTTGATTACATCTTTTAAAGTCAACTTCTTTCTTTTCAGAAGATCCTTCCACCTAATATTTACTCTCTCCCTTTCCTTCTCAATTTACATACCCTGAGAATTTTCTCTGTATAGAAGAGATTAGGTCTATGGTACACTGAGGGAGATTTAATGTCCCTTTGTACAGTGCTGCTCCCTGCTCCTCCTGGCTGGTTGCAATGAGTATAGCTACTTATACTTGCAGAAGTGTACAAAAACTAATTTTCACAACCATCCCCTCCCTCAGTGAGGTCAGTATGTATCATTACTCTACTTTTCTGACTGGACAAAGAGGCAAAGAGAAGTTAGGTTAGTTGCCAAAAGTTCAGTGTCAGATCAAGGATTAGATGTCTGACTACCACTGGCTTCTCTCTATACCCCAAGATCACAATGACTGCCAAACAAGCTGCTTAGTACTATTTATTATTACTACACAGAGCCCTATAGACTCATTGTACTTTATGTACAAGCAGCATCCCTATCTGCAACAGCATACAATCTACAGTAGCAGACATAAATGGAGTATGAGTTGTATGTAAGTCAGACAGTGTCGAATGTAAAGTTGAGTCAATAAGGAGTAAAAAATACTCCATGCATAGTTTGGTGACTTCTAAAATTAATTTTGCTTCAGCAGTATTCACATTCTTTTTTTCACTTGTTTTTCATGAATATTCAAGCAAACGATTCCTACAAATGTTCATAGAACAAAACCTTTGGACCTGCCACCAAGATTCCTTTATCTACAAAACAAAATTCATTTTGTACTGGAGGAAACATCCACGTACATTGAGAAAATAGTTCTTTTGTGCTTTTATATGCATAGTTTCTCACTAATGTACCCAAGACACTGAAAGACATCTCAAAACAAACAAAATCTCATTATGGCTTAAAAAAATCAAACCAGAGTGAGAGAGATCTGTCGTCTTGGTTCCAATCCTGAAACTGTTTACACTTGTGACTAGTTCCACTGAACACCACCACTCTGGTCATCTGAAGAAGTGGGTTGTGCCCATGAAAGCTCATGATACCACCTATGTTTTGTTAATCTTTAAAGTGCTACTAGACTATTTGTTGTTTTTTAAGTTTTTCCTGTTACAGACTAACTTGGCTACCCCTCTGAAGCATGTGTAAAGTTACTCATGTACATAAAAGTGTATAGGATTATGACCTTTGTTTGTGACTCCTACAGGCTTTCATCCATTAAACCACTAATGAGTTTATTCAGGGAGTAGTATGCTTCATTTATTTGGTACATGTGTTTGAAGATGAACTCTTTGCAGTAGTCAAGCAAACATATAGAGCAAATGAGAGCTGGATAGCAGATAGCTGCATGCTTCTACCAACATGCACTTTACACTCCTACATGATGGCAACCTTTTAAATCTGGACTTTTTTTTTTTAAACCTATCCCTTCTGTTTGAAAGGATCAAATGATTTATAAATCGAAAAGGTACAAAAACTGTAACCTGGTGTCACTTTATGCACGAAGAGAACACAGCCCTCTAGGGAAGGTGAGAAAGAGAGCAGCTGTTAATAGCATGCAACAATGCTACTGAACAGTTTAGAACAGGAAGTGAAGAATGCTATATAAAACTGATGTTAGAAAGGCAGAACATAACTTACACAATTTTCAATTTGGTCAGGAAGCCTGAGTTAAAGGATCTACTCTTACAAAGTACACTGTAATCTGATCAGAGCGTGAGATTGTGTAACTCTGAGGAACAAACAATATGTTACGGTACCTTAAATAATGGAGATATTGGTTCAGATCCCTATGTATGGAGACAGTTTTAAAATAGAGGGATTTTTAAATAGCCTTACAAACCATTCCTTAGCCTGTGAGGTGAGGAGTACATACCACCTTCTTAGATGCTTGAAAGCGACCTTTGAAATCAATGGGACTAGTAGGTATTCAGCATCTTTTAAGGACAGTCTGCGCTATAGAGGCTCACCATCAGCTTGGCTGCTGTAGCACTGTGGTGTATAGACACTTGCTACCACGATGGAATGGGTTATTCCATTGCTGTAGCAAGTCCATCTCTCCAAGAGGTAGTGTTTAGCTTGATGTAAGAATTCTTCTATTAGCCTAGTGGTGTCTTCACTGGGTCTTCCTTTAGCTTAACTACTTTGCAGTGGGCATGACATTTTTAACAGCCTAGATGTAGGCAAGCCAACCTCACTTTGCAGGGTAAACCTGCCCTGCATCCCACAGGAAGTTTAAACTGAGGGTGAAAGAAAAGAACGCTGGTGGTGATAATCAAATTTAGGAAGATCACTGTATCTGAAGACTGTCAGAGATGTTGCAGGGCAGTTTACAAATATTCCTAAAAATGTGTTTGCTTTCTGTTTATAAAACAGGTGGCTAAATAAACTGGGGTTAGCTGTAATTCCCCAGGCATCCAATGGAAAGAATGAGGAAGGTATGTTCACATCACAATTTTTTTGCATGGAAGTTTGGAAGTATTTCATTTTTTTTCTTACCCTGTGAAATTTTTTTGTGCTAAATTTCATGTTAACCCTGTTCTCTTTAAACTTTTAGTTAGTGGCTCATTAGCTGTTACATGTTTCACTAGCAGCAATAAGCCATCTGTGCCCTGAAATATCTGATTTCAATCAACCAAGGCATAGCCATTAATTGTTTGGCAACTGTGAAATGTATGGTTTAAAAGCATTTCCATAATTTATTCATTAATGCAATATTATATATGTAGATAGTGATTTCTAGGCATAAAATGACAAATCCCTGCATCCCGGGAGTTTTACAGCCTAAATGGTTCACTCTGTGCATATGAACACCAAAAGGTTCTGATACACTCTTCTCTTTAGGCACTTTGCTACTTCTGCGAATGGGTGATTTAGTTTGTACACAGAACACATTCATATAGGCTAACTGTGCTGAGCTTGCTCAGTGCCATATGGTGTGTATTACAAGCTGCTTTGTGCTGATAAAAATCACTGGTGGTGATATCTTGAGGTACCTGGAGAAGCAGAATGCCTCACAGTCTCCTTTGGGTAGACTGGGATACAGTTGTGTTTTTCCTTCCTTCTCTTTAACAGAAACCTCCATTCACTGGTTCGCTAACTTTCCCCCAAAACTTGCCACTTATAGATATGTTCCCTAGTGACTCTTCATCCAGGTATTAGAGCAGTTTGGGGCAAGTGGTGAGCATGTTGCTACATTGGATCTTAGGTCTTGTGGCAGGGAACCCAATGTGATAGGTTTGCCAGAGGAGGGAAGTTTGGTGCAGCTTTGCTGGAGATGTATAGGCAAGCAACAGAATGGCTGGTTGGAAGAGTATGACAAAAATTTGTCTGGCAGTCTCTCAGTATTATGGAAACAAATAGGAGCTTAAAAATGAAATAACCAGGAAGCATACTATGCTAGCTGTGTTTGGGGAAATAGCTGAAGCAAAAGGAGAGAGAGGAAAATAAGAAGCAATTTAAATTAGGAAAGTCAATTGAGCTTAATAGGAACTATGCAAGTGGACGAAAGAGCTCCTATCCTGAGAAACTCTACTCAGCTAACCTCTACAGCAGGTGACTAAGTTATCAGCACTTTATCATCAGAACAGATGTAATGTTGTCTGGCATTTTTTCAGACTTTTAAAAGCTGACATACTGCATTCTTGTTTTAAGGAAAATTAATCCCTTCCCATCTCCTCCCCTGTACTCCTGAAATGTGTGTTGTTACAGGCCTATCCATCTTCCTCCTGTTAGCTAGATGGGCACACCCCACATTTTGGGAAATTGCTCACATAGCCTAAGGACATGCCATAGTTCCCAGCACCTAATGTTTTCCTTAGGGTCAGTAAAGGAGCTCTTGGATTCCTGCTTTTCTGGGGGAACATGTGAGGGAACTGGTTTCTGTGCATTTAGTTCCTCCTGCAATCCATGTGCAATATAAGAAGCCAGGTATAGATTTTACTGTTCTGGTGTGATATGTGTATATAAAAAAAGAGCTGCAGAAAGAATATAAGAATATTTTGTTTATTAATCAATAGTTCCTATGATTTCTTAAATGCTTCTACTTGCATGAAATTTCAATCCGTTATTCTAAACAAAATTTTAAAACACGTAGCTGGCCAAAGTTTGCAGTAAACAAAATTGTAGCTTCGTTAAAAATAACTAAAAATAATGCTCTATTTCTGCCAATAATAAAATGTCAACATATGCAAAACTACACAAAACCTGGCAAATCCCCTGCATGTCATTTCATCTACATGTTTGTGACATCTTTTTTTTGCTTAAACTCTTCATGTCAGCTGGCAGGTAAATTATTAGAACCAAAAGAGTGGCATACAGTATTCAATATATAAAAGAAGGGGGAAAAAGAGAATGTACAACCAATAATTTATGGGAAAGAAGTGATAATTGATTGTTATCAACCGGTGATGTTAATTCATAATACTTCATACCTGCATGGTGTCATGACATTTACAGAGCACAAAATGCTTCGTGAACATAAAAACAGAAATCTTACAATCTCCCCGTGAGCTAGGTCAAAGATAGTAAGGTGGTATTTCCACCAGATGAGTGCTACTCTTATTAAACAGCACAGAGTAACAGTGTGCAACAGCTGAGGAGAGGAAGTGAAGAATACTGGTTCCACAGGGGCAGTCAAACCACAGGGGCAGTCATTACCTCTGTCTCCTATCACCCACTGCTGCTGTCGTCATTGAACTTTGCTTAACTGATGCTTGCTAACCACACAATGGCTCCGTTCAGATCAAATGAACAGGTACAGGGTGCACGTGTGTGTGTGTGAGACACATTGTATGCAGCACAGGAAAGCATGTAAGCAGAATGAAATCTCTCATATAAACACTTGCTCCAAGTTTGAATCTGCAGTGCTGGTGACTATTGAGGGATTGAAGCTAGTGAAAGCTGTGTTTTCCAATGGCTTCAGCAGTACTCTGCGTATTAGGACCATCTACATTTTGATTTCCTTTGTCATCTTCTTTGTCATTTTAAGTTCTGTGTTGCAGTTTCTCTGTCTGTAAAAGAGTATATCTGGATTAGAACCCATGCCATGTTTGTGAATGCTGTGTTTGTTTAATCTAGTTTTTAAAAAAAACTCCTAGTAGCAGCAGTGAATAGTTCCACCAACTCTCTTGCTGTTTTTCTTTTGATTCATATTGCTGTCCCTCTACTGAGCAGTATAAGATGTTGGGGCCTTTCAGGTCAGTTTCCCCCAGGGAAAAAAATATGGTGAGGTAGAGGTGATGTGAAGTAAAATTTGTTTACTTCACCTTATGTAAATTAGTCTTAGGCTATGTCTACACTAGACAGTTTTTTCCAAAAAAGTAGCCTTTTTTCCAAAAAACTTCACCTGCATCTAGACTGCCGTTGTGTTCTTTTGAAATTAAATAGAAAGAAAGCAGTAGTTTTTTCGACAGAGGTAGACCTCATTTTACGAAGAACGCCTTTTTTTGAAAGAGCTCTTTTTAAAAAAGTCGTTCTTGAATGCAAACAGGGCTTTTTCGAAAGAGAGCGTCCAGATTGCCTGGGTGCTCTCTTTCGAAAAAGCGGTCACTTTTTTGAAAGTCTTGTGGATGTCTAGACAATCTCTTTTGAAAGAGGCTTTTTTGAAAGAGCTCTCTTGAAAAAGTCTCTATCGAAAGAAGCTTGTAGTCTAGACGTACACCAGAGTGAAGATGGTCACAAACAGTATGCAGGAAATCTTTCTCCTCCAGGAATCCTGGCCAAAACACCAATGCCTCCTTCCCAGAGAGCAACTCTAACCCAGAAATTGACACTAGAGAGACTAAGGAAGGGAACAAACTTGCCACAGCTTCCCCAAAATTGCAAAATTAGCAACAGAGCATTTCTTCAGACTTGAACGCTGCACACATGCCAAGAAAAGGAACTGGTAAAACTATATGGCAGCATCATCTGATGACTTCTGCCATATTAATAAAATTAGAATATAAATACATTTCAAAACAAGTTGCCTTACAATAGTGATGAGGGGACACTGTTGTGGAGTCATTAAGATAATGGGTTTGGGCCTTTAGACCAAAATAACCATGAAGTGCAGTTCCATGCAATCAGAGGCAGCTCCATCATGTTACTGAATGTAATCCTATAATGATCCTCAACTGCTGAGCAGCTAGAAGGAATAAATGGGTTTCTGAATTTTTTCCATATTACTCTTTTTTCCTAGAATGCTATAGTGAAAGTGAACATGAAGATCCAGAAATAACAGCAGAGACACCACCCCCTCCATATACAGCACAGCCGCCACCTCCTCAGTTGGTATGTATTACAGTAATTACCTTGTTTCCAGTTGCTAAACAACTGGCACAAATGTCATCGCAACCTCTTCAGTAGGAGCACCTCTGACTAATAATTTATAATATGGGTGGTAGGCATTTATCTAATCTGCTTGTGAAACATGGATACACTTATTTTCTGCACCCACCCACTCCTTGGTGTATCAGCCTTCTCTACTGACAGTGCACACTGGCATGTCAGCCTTCACCATGACAGTGAACCGAGACTTGAACACGTGAATGGAATTATTAATATGCATGAAGAGAAAACATAAAAGTTATAATTTTAGAAAGAAGTTGGAGGGGGAATGTATCTTTGATGGAAGTGGCGGTTTTCTCATTGTATATTGAGCTCCCTTCCTGGGTTGGTCCATAAAGACCTGCCCTCATTTAAATCCCTTCCAAAGAGTTGTCTCTTCTATGATACTAAAGGAATCTAGCTGATAGTCACTTAACCTATCGATTTTTATCTACTTATCTGATGAATATATGTCTCATTAGTATGGAAGGAAAGGGTTCGGTCTTGAGAGATGGCACATGAAGACCCCCTGCTCTGCCTTTCTCGAGGGCTGCAGGGAAATGCCAGCCATGTCCAGGAGCACAATTACCATAGGGATAATGACTCCAGCCACAGTAGGTTACGCATTTTAGAACTCAAAGAATTAAATTTAAGCTTGAGAGAAATGAAAATTATGAAATGCACAGGCCAGTCAAAAAATCAAAAATAACCCACTTTGCAAGCAGTAAAAGAAGTAACAACAATCCCCACGCGTGTGTTGGGTCAGGAGATGAGAGTGAAGGACAGTGTGTGTGCGTAAGAATGACAGACACACACACAGAGTGTGAGAGTGACAGATTTGCATTGCCAAGCTCCCTCTGTCCCCTTCTCTCTGTGTGGAGATAGGGTACAAGAGTGGGGGAAGGAGGGACACCCTGATTTCAGTGTGCTCTCTCTTCTCCCTCCCACACACTGCACAGCAAGCAGGAGGCTCCCAGGGAGGCAGCTCCAAGGCAGAGGGCAGGAGCAGCATGACAGTGGATGGAAGGGCAACTGAAGTGCCAATGCTTGATAGCTTCCTGGCCAAACCAGTCAGGATCAGTTGTCAGAGGTTCCAAGATCTACTGGTAGATCCCAAACTACTGGTTGGTGACCACTGCCCTAGATCATGGACTATGTCTATCTTTGTGTTTAGAAAACATCTAGCATGTTTTGACCACTAGTGCAATGACCCCAGACCAGTAATAAATAATAGTTGTTAATGTAAAAAAGTAGTACAGTGACATGTGAACTGATCTTATTTCTAGTTGCTAGTAGACAGATACCACACCACAATAAACATAAGCATGCTTGGTACTAAGAGACTCCCTTATTGATTTGTCCTAAGAAACAAAAAGCCAAATTCTAAATGCCCCCTCACCCTGAGAGATTCTTCCTGAGCAAATTGAGGCATGCACTTGGGTTAATCAGTGAAGCTTACACTGTTGTGAGTACTGTTCTGTGGATAAAAAGAGACTGTGTCTGCAGGGATATCTGTTTGGCACCCTGCACTAGAGCTAAATTTGCTTTTATAAAGTTAGGATTGTGTGTTACATGTCCATTATTTTCCATTCTGGCTCAGTCAGATAAATTAATCTACACTTCCTCTCCTAAAACTGTTATCAAAGGCTGAACACTGTAAAACAACCCACCTGACGCTTTTAGAATGTGTATGGTTCGCTGTCATGTAAAATTACAGATTCTTTATTCCCTGCACTAACTGAAGGTTAAATGTGATCCATTGGCTATAAATAACAGAGAGAATGAGAACCTCAGAGATTCTGCAAAAAGATTTATTCTGGGTCAAAGGCTCGTAGTGAATAAAATATCTTGAATTTTATACCGCAGTGAATAATTTTTCTCAAGCGTGCCAGCATTAAGCCAATAGGTTGTTACAATACTTTGTATCTGCCCTTCCCTCATGTTCATCACAGAGATTTTAATTGAATCTGTATTTCTCCATAGGTGGGTTTATCATGTACTATTTTTAATATTCTCTTTCTGGCATGCTAGTGTCTTTCTGCTCCATTACGACAAAGGCTATTATTGGGTGTCTCCTTCCCTTATGTTCTTCTGTTGTATGTGAAATCAGCTGCCTCGGGAGTCAGGCTGGCTTTAGGATTTTAGCAGGCAGGGTGGTGGGGAGTGGGGTGGGTGTGGTGGGATGGAGGGGATTGGGAAAGGCACAAGCAAGATGGATGTTGTGTGGATTTCCTTGATCTGTCCCATCATCAAGATTCTCTTTCCTTTCTTCCCCATTCTTGTTTTATCTCCCCACCCCCTCATCACCTACCTGATGGAAACCAGTCTATTACCCCCTAGGCAACCTAGTTGTTTTTTAGAGCTGGTCGGTAGGCTGTGTTGGCACTGATCTGTGCTACCCACAGCTTTCTGGCTTTTAGCTAGCAAAGCACATTCAGACACCAGAAGATCTAATTTTAATGTCCAATCAAAGTTCTCCGTGGCCAGAATTCCATAAATCACTAGAGGCAGCTATAGGTGCTGACTCTTTGAATGTACAGGAGCTGGACCACCTATGGAAAAAATGGTGGGTGCTCAGCATTTACTGGTAGCCCCGCTCATCAGCTCTCCCCTTTCCTCAGTGCCTCCTGTGTGCCAGTGATCAGCTGTTCAGCAGGGTGCAGAGGCACTAGCGAGTGGAATGAGGGTGGGGTGCTCTTGAGGGAAGGGATGTAACAGGCTGGGAAGTCGTGGGGCAGAGTGGGGGGTGGGAGGGGTCCAGGTTGGGGTTGGAGCCTTGGGAGAAGGGGTTGAGTAGGAGGGGGACTTGATGTGGAGTGGGGGACAAGCCCCCCACAGCACCTTAGAAAGTCAGCGCCTCTGGCAACAGCTGTTGGAGCAGCAGAGACACTGCGAAAATGAACAGCATATCTCATAAGGAGGTAATTCTTGAAATGGAGCAGCTGGTTTGGGGAAGGTATGTGAAGTAATGCCCACACCCCCTCCTGCCTCCTAGAGCCTGCACTCCTTATCCCTCCCTGCTCCAGGATGGTCCAGCACCCTAATTCCCACCCAGTCCCTGCACCCCACTCTCCCCCAACCTCTTGCCTGGAGGCTGTTTCTGCACCCCAAGCTCCTCATCCAGCCCCACCCCAGAGCCTGCACCCCCAGTCAGAGCTCTTGCCCCCTCCCACACATCAATCTTTTGCTCAAGCCTGGAGCCCCCTCCTACTGCCTGAACCCTTCACTTTTATCCTGGGCCTCCGCATCCTCCACTGCAGGGCTATATCTGGCCCCTGACTGATATTTTTTTAAGGGGTCAGTGGCCTCTGATAGGAAAAAAGGTTCCCCTACCCTGGTTTAAATTCTAGGGCAGAGGAACCCTTTTGATCTGCTCATTGTCAGCTTTATTTCTTGAGATACTCCTAGGAACGTCTAACGCTAGCAGATGAATTTTATGACAGTATCTTTGAATTTCTGACATATATCTGTAAAGCTTTTTGGTTTAAAACAAACCATAGTGGGTGTCCTAAGACTGCACTGATGGCGACTACTCATTGCCAAGTATGATCACCTTCCATGGAAGGTGGACGCTCAGGTGGCTGATAATGCCTATCCTTGAACCACAAGTTCTATTACAATGAGGACAAATGTTTCCAGGGACAGCAGGCTGTTGACCATGACTAGAAGCCAGTCTCCCCTTCCTCCTGCACCTCTTCTTCTCCTCAGCTTGTCAGTGGGCAAATTCAAAATGCAGGGAGCCATTGCATAGGACTTCTCTCTATTTTGAGCAATCCTGGGCAAGTGTCTCCCAAATGTCAATGTCAATGTTGCACCGCTTTAAGTTATCCTTTAGCAAGTCCTTATAACACTTCCGTTGTCTCCCTCTCTTACGGTATCCTTCTTTCAGCTGAGAAAACAGGATCTGTTCTGGGAGGCAATGGTCTGGTATCTGAACAATGTGTCCAGTCCAGCGAAGATGCTGATGGATGATCATTGCCTTGATACAGGTTGTCTTTACCTCTTCCCAAACACTAATGTTCACGCATCTGTCTTCCCATTTGATCTTCAAGATCTGGCATAGGCAGCGTTGGTAATAACTCTCAAGGACTTTCAAGTGAGGTCTATAGGTTGTCCAGGTTTCAGACCCATACAATAGTGTTGGGAGAATGATGGCTTGATAGACAAGAAATTTGGTGTCTGTTCGAATGTTGTGAGCTTCAAAAACCCTGTGTCATACATGAGCAAAGGCCGCACTGGTACAGCTCAGACAATGTTGGATTTCTACATCAGTATCTGCCTTGGATGAAAGATAACTTCCAAGGTAGAGAAAATGATTGACATTCTCCAGTGCCTCTCTGTTGGTTTTAATAGATGGGGCGCATGGTACCTCATTTGGAGAGGGCTGATGGAGCACTTGGGTCATCTTGATGCTGAGGGTGAGACCAAGACATGCATGAGTATCAGCAAACATGTTCAAGATATCCTGAAGATCTTTCTCAGAATGGGCAAAAACTGCATTGTCATCAGCATATTGAAGTTCCACCACAGATGTAGTGGAAATCTTACTTTTAGCTCTCAGCCTGCTGAGCCTAAACAGCTTTCCATCCATTATGTAGATGATTTCAACACGAGTGGGGAACTTCCCTGCAATTGGGTAAAAAATGATGGCAATAAAGACCATGAACATGGTTGGGGCGATGATACGGCCCTGTTTGACTCCTGTTTGTACTTGGAAAGGTTCACTCAGGGAGCCAGTGCTGCTCAAAACAGTCATGTTGTCATGAAGCAACTTTAGGGTATTGATGTATTTATCAGGACATCTAAACATCGAGAGTACAATCCAAAGGACATGGCAATTCACTATAGTTATCGTATCCCTAGTGTAAATAATTTAAACTCTGCAAGCATCTGAATGAGGCTCAAGTGCTCTGGAAAAAACATTTTAATATAGTTATAAGAATGCAGTTAGTTCTGGAAACAGTGCCCCAGGATTAGAGCTGGAGGACTGACCTTTTTTGTTGAACTATGCAGATGTGGGTTGGCTAAAACATTTAATACTTTTTTCTTAAAGTCATTGAATTGTTTTCCAAAACAAAACAAAATTGGAAATGTCAAAATAAACCCTTTTGCCATTGTCAAAATGGAACATTTCAGTGCTGGGACTTAGATACAGAAAGGGATTTACTCCCCATTCACAGAATTGGAGGAAGTGGTGATGCTTATGCTGTAGTTCTGCCCTCTGTGAGAGATGAAAGAAGCGGAGAAATCCCTACTCTGCAGCAGGCACTTGGAGCCTGGGCAACCATCTTCCCAGGCGAGCACCTGAACCACTGCATTACAGAGTTATTCCCATTCTCTTTCTCTGGCCCAATGAATATTTTATACAAACTGTAATATCTTTGGCAGTAGAGATTGATAGAGACCCATTCCAAAGTAGCCTAGTGGTTAAGTCAACCTCTATCATGTTGCCCTTTTATCTCTCTTGGTAAAGTCCCTTTGAATTTCCTCTGTCTTCTCTGGGTGTGACCCTTTATTCTTACTCTTTGTTTTCTGTCTTAGGCAGTTTTTGAGTCATGACAATATTTTGCCTTTCAACCATGACTTCTTACTTTCTTAAGTAGCTTCTTGTGAAGGATCTTGCCCGTTGTCCCTCATACAATGGGGATTTGACCTGATTATAGCCATTGGTGGCCAGCTATCAGTTTAGCTGCACTAGTGCAGCTGCCTTTGGTAGACAAGGCATAAAACCCATGTAGAATAGATACCTGTAGTCATCAGACCACAGATCATTAAAGCTGGGAGAACTAAAATCTATTGAAGTTTTGAGGTACCAAGGAAACCAAACCCAAAACATAAGCATTTCATTGGTAAAGTCGTCCCCTGCTTAAAACTGGGGTTTCACTAGTGCAAATGGTGCATGTGCATGTCTATCCTGGAGTTTGCACCATTTCTGCCCTCCTAATGATTGTCAACCAATGGCTTTAACCAGAGCTGGTCTCTGGTAAAGACAAGGCCTTAGCTGATATTTGAAAGCCATATGCCTGCATTTTCAGATGAGGATGTGCACTCTGGGCTATGTGAAAGTGCAACCCACACACCTAGTGTGGCACCTAGACCACAGCAATAGTTAAGACCAAGAGACCTCTACAGCATGGGCTGGGAGCCAGCTGGCTTTTAGCTCAGAGGGTAGAGGCTCCTATACTCCGCTTCAGAGGTCCCAGGTTCAAATTGCCTGGGGGTGGTTACAAGTGGGGGCTCGTCTGGGATCTCAACTGGGTCTCTGAAGCTCGGGATGTGCTTTCTCACCTAGGGGAAGTATGTAATTCACACACCTAGGGTATGTCTAGACTGCACCCCTCTGCCGGCAGAGGGATGCAGATTAGGCTGGGTGAAATTGCTAATGAAGTGGGGATTTAAATATCCAGTGCTTTATTAGCATAAAAATGGCCACCGCTTTTTTCCAGCATGGAGCTTTGTTGGAGAAAAGCGGCAGTCTAGAGGCTGATCTATCACCAAAGAAAGCCTTTTCTGATAGATCCCTTACGCCTTGTAAAAAAAAATGCTCAGAGGGTAGAGGCTCTTATACTAAGCTTCAGAGTTCCCAGGTTCAAATCCGGCTGGTGGTGGTTACAAAAGCGTGTATGGGGAGAATTTGTTGATTTGTGACTGTGCACTTTGCATACTTTGAAAATGTGGGAAACTTTGTGCAAATATAAATATATATATATATATATATAATGCTATCTTCTATTTTATGGGTCATTATAATACATAAAGAAAGAGGGTTAGATAACATTTCCCTCCTTCAATTTGTTCTGGAAAACAGGTTCAGCAGCAGCCCTTCTTGATCTCACCTCCATCAAGTGAAGCATCTCTCTCTTCCCTGGAAAGCACCATGAAGTCAGAAGGTTCCACTTCCTCCTTGCTAGCCAAAATGGCTTATCCAGAGAGACAATCTTGGCTTGACATAGTTAACATCTCTTCTGCCCCAGAAGAGGTTGAGCCACCGTTATCCTTTTGTGTTCAGATTCATGCTGGTGATCATTCAATGGCAGACTGTAGTGAAATGGCAGAAAGCCAGCTTCTCAAATCTAATAAAGAATCTCAGAACTCTTTAAGTAAAGACACAACTTCATCAGACAGCAGCAGAGATCGCCTAACTGTGCCAGAAGATTTGATAGGAATGAAGACACTATCCAAAGGTGAGTGCATCAGAGAGGGAACTCTCTGCAGGACTGCACAAATGAATTCTGCATTTTCCTCTCTTCTTTTAAATTTTTCTCTAAATAGTTTGCCAGTGGAATTTGATTGATGAGTGAATGTCTGTACAATGCATTGAGTACATAACCTGCTGTCACGACCAGATTGTGGACAGGTACATCTAGTTATTAGAGCCAGAGTCCACATCCACAGTCATGAGACAGAAGTCAAGAATTAGGTGGGTCAGGATACTAAGATCTGAATCAGGAGGTAAACCTGCAATTGAAACCCTGAGTTGGTAACCAGAGTCAAGCCAGGTCAGAATACCAGGGGGTTAAAGGTAGGAGACAAACCTGAGATCAGAACCACAAGTCAGATGCCAGGAAATCAAGCTGGGGGAGTGGGAGTGGGAAGCACACAGTGCACAGCAGGGTGTCCTAGTTGTTCAGACAACTTCCTGTTCCTGCTGCTGGCTTAAGTCAGGCCAGTTGGCCAATTGGCTGTCCTGGGATTCTGTCAATAGGACTTCAGGGGCAAAGCCTCAAATTTGGATTGGGCTTCATGGGTTCTGGGTAAAGAGTTATCAGCAGGCTGTCAAGGGGAGTGTTGGCATCTCCTGTGAATCCTGTGGGACGAAGTTCAAGGCCTGTGGGTCATGACGTCACCCCCTCTCCTAGGGGTGCACTCTGGGTGACATAGGTCCAGAGTTCTGAGTGTGGCTTCCATGGCAGACCCAAATCAGGGCAAGATTGTAAATATTCTCATCTGGCTCTCAGGTGCATCCCCTCCGCTCTGTAACTTTCCCAGTTGATCAGGTACCAAAATTTATGCAAGCTGACTTTGGAATTGAGGACTTTATGGACAATGTATTCCTCCTAATCTTGTACTAACACTAGTATGGGTCGTGATTGGGCTTTATGGGGAAATGCATTCTGAGTGCAGAGTTACATGAATGAGTGTGGAAAACAAGGTGGACTCTAAGGGTGTGTCTAGACGACAGGGTTTTTTCGAAAAAAGTAGCCTTTTTTCCAAAAAACTGCACCTGCATCTAGACTGCAGCTGCGTTCTTTCGAAAGTAAATAGAAAGAACGCTGCAGTTTTTTCGATCGCGGTTAACCTCATTCTTCAAGGAATAACGCCTTTTTTCAAAAGTACTCTTTCAAAAAAAGGTGCTATTCAATGCAAACTGTGCTTTTTCGAAAGATAGTGTCTAGATTCTCTTTCAAAAAAGCGGCTCGCTTTTTCGAAAATTCTGCTTGTAGTCTAGACGCTTTCTTTCGAAAGAGGCTTGTAGTCTAGATGTAGCCTAAGAGATTGAGAGAGTCAGAGCTCAAAGATGACCAGAGTGATTTGTCACCAAATCTGGCATGGTTCAAGGAACCAGTGATCTAGTTTCTGAGATGGTCTGTTGCCTGGCTATAGAAACTTAGAGATTTTTCCTACATAGTAGGCATAGTCTTGTTGCTTATGCTGGTCCATGTGCTTTTTGTAGTCTTCATTTGCCTTCTCAAGGTGACCCTTCACCTCTTATTGGATGCTATGGATGTGTTTTACTAGGTCCAAGGCTAATGAAGGCAGTTTGAGGATGCTGATAGTGGTGGGTGAAATCAGGAGTGGTACCCATTATCAACAAATAAGGTGTTGTGGCCGGTGTATACAAGAACTCGACATATGGAGATAGTGTAGACCAGTCATCCTGTTAGTGATTGGAGTAGCATCATAGATATTGTTCTACAATCTGACTGATTCTTTTGATTTGGATGTTTAACTAAGGATGGTAGACAGGGAAAAAGTGCATGTTGACCCCAATAGACATAAGGCTTTGAGCAAGAAATAGGCAGTGAACTGGGGTCCCTGCTCAGAGGTGAAGTGATCTAGGAGGTCTTGAAAACAGACTATGAGGTTTATCCAGAGCTGAGTGGTTTAACTTACAGAGAGTAAAACCAAGCTGGGAATGAAGTGGGTCATTTTTGAAAAGGAACTCACCATCAGAATTGTCATGAAACCACTGGATTCTGCTAGATCCACCACAAAGTCCAATGAAATGGCCTCCCAGGGCAGAGATGGGGCATCCAGAATTTGGGGGAGTCTGTACAGCTTCTGCCATGGGCTGATGGTGTGGGCAAGCAGCAACAAAGGTCTCTACTGTGAGGTGCATGTGGGGCCACCATAAGTACTTGGATATTAATTATCAGGTTTTATGTCACCCCAAGTGTCCTTCCAGGATAGAGTCAAGGCAGCTGAAGCACTTTCACTCCTTCGGATCCCGGGGGAACATAGTCGTGATCCCTTACAAACGTACGTCATGTGGTTCTCGGTCAATAATGGCCATCTCGTTGGACGGAATTGCAGAGTCCAAACAGAATGGATGAGCATTAGCAGATCCTGGCAGTGGGTCTCACTGAGGAAATTATCACACTTGAGAATGTGGGCTGGTTCTGGAGTACGGCCTTGTGGGTCAGAACCATACCTTTTGGGACAAGGCATCAGCCTTGCTATTTCTAGTGCCAGTGAGGTAGGTCAAGATAAAGTAGAACCAGAAGAAGAATGGGGACCACTGGAAATATTGTTGTTTTATGTTTGGGCCCTGTGCTGTATTTGATGTTTTTTTAGATCAGTAATACATGGACTTGGATGATGGGCCCCTTCCAGATAGTGACACCACTCTTGAAAGCCAGTGTTCCTTGTTAAGAGTTCTTTGTCCAAGATCTCGTAGTTTTGCTCAGGAGGGATAAGCTTCTTTAAATATAGGCAATGGGGTGCAATATTTGCTTGTGTCCATGCCTCTGTCAGAGGACTGCCCCGGTTACTCAGAGTTTGCTGTTCAAATGTTTGTCGTTTTACTTTTTTGCTTGTACACACTACAGTGATATTCTCAATAACATAATAATATTTAGTCCTGCCATGAGTTCATGGGACTGGACTAGATGACCTCTTGAGGTTCCTTCCAGTCTTATGATTCTATGCTTCTATAATCTCTATACCATGAATACTAGGGTAATATTACACATGGCAATTCTGTTGTTGTTTTGACAATTACTTGTATCCTTATGACTTAGCATTTGCAGTGTTGTTGTGGGCTGTGTTGATCCCAAGATATTAGAGAGACAAGGTGGGTGAGGTAATATCTGTTATTGGACCAGCTTGTCTCTTTCACCCCCAGAAGTTGCTCCAGTAAAAGAAATTACCTCATCCACCTTGTCTCTACGATAATTAATAGGCACAAGGATATGTAATAAATTAGGAATACAATTTGTCAGAATAAAATCTGACAAAGATAAAACACTACCAACCACTAAAACAAAGAAGAGGAAAATCTCGAAACTTTTTGGTATAACTGTCTTATAAAGTTATAGAGATCCCATTGGTACACTGATTTAAAATGATGGAACATATTTTGGAGAAAAGTAATGTTTCCTCTTCCCCCATTGCCTAGCTGGCAGCTGTCAAAAACTGCAGAGTACTTGTAAACTGATCCCTTTCTATTGATGGCCTGTGATGGAATTCCAGAAATAGATAACTTCAATAAGGTAGTCACTATGGCAACTGAATAACTTCAGTGTTTGCTTGTGTGCATCATAACCTGCTATCGAGTAATCCATTTACATAATGTACACGTCTTTCGCTCCTTTATTTGGTTGGTGGGGGTGGAGTAGAGAGTGAAAGCTTTTTATTGAAGCAGGTTTTTAGGGGGGGAAAGTGTGAAATCTCAGGGCAGATAAATTTCATGGCTTTTCAGCTATGAGAGCTGAGAAAACTGAGAATTTGCGATGAGCATATTGGAAAGAAAAAAATGCTGGTTCTGAGGCTCATCGAACAAGACGATCCCACTTTAGGTGTCCGAACCCCCTCAGAAGCACATTCTACGTGGAGCAAAGCCCAGGCAAGCCAGGTGTAAAAGCACTCTACTTGCAATTTGCAACAGAACAAAATGATAGTTTTAATCAGTGAAATAAATATACCATAGCTTGAAGATTTGTTAATGCAATCTGTATTGGTTCTTCCCTGAACTTGTATTATAGTTCTGCACTTGCATGCCCCTCTCCTTTAGAGATAGGGGGTAAGGTTGTAAGTTATATATTGCTGCTCTTTGAAAGCCCAATACTCTTATAGCCCAATAACCTGAATCAGTGTAACCATTACAATTATAGAGTTGTTGAAACATTCTGCTTCATTCACATGCCTTCCTCCTCACTCTTAGGGTGCATCTACACTGCACTGTTATTTTGGAATAACTAGTGTTATTCCGAAATAACAATGCAAGCATCTACACAGCACTCCTGTTACTTTGAAATAATATCGAAATAACAGACGGCTTATTCCGACTTCTGTAAACTTCATTCCATGAGGAATAATGCCTATTCCGAAACAGCTATTTTGAAATAGCTGCAGTGTGGATGCTCTACTGCTGCTATTTCAAAATAGCTCCTCACCAGGGCCATTCTAAGTAATTTCTCCCCAGTGCTTCCTGGTGCTCTAAATTGAGATAGAGCATCCACACTACAGGGAAGCCTCAAAATTAGTCCAAGGCAGGCTCCCCTAATGTGGATGCACTATTTCAAAATAAGCTCTTTTGGAATATATCTTCCGGAATACCTTATTCCAAAGTAAGTGTGCAGTGTAGACGTATCCTTACACACGCTAGTATATTAAAAGAAGGGAGTTACTTATCAAGGACTTTGTAGGATGGGATATGCAGTAAAGAAGGGTGTCTGATGGGTAAAAGTTTCATAACCCCAAATGAGAATTTCCACAGCCTGACCCTTTCATTAAAAAGCCTAACCTCAGGTTAATTGTATATATGTACAGCTTTGTCTTCAGCTGAGTTTAGCTGCAGGTTTTGCCATTATCTATCAGGATTGTGTGTGCCCCTGGGTGACTCTATATATGTGAAGAAAAACTTAGTGATTAAAAAAACAGATTTAAACAGTTACTTTAATTCTGGATGATGATCAAAACTAAACAAGGATTTTAGCTTTACTGATATACTGGCAAGATTAAAAAACACAGTGACACTAGTTTAAAAAATGTTCTGCTTCAAAGAAAACTGACTGTATAATATTGAGTTGATAATATATGCTGAGTGATAATAAATATCATGATTAGGAAGTAGCATTACATGGACTCAGGAAAACAGAAATGAAACAAACCCAATACTCTTTTTTCAAAATGGCTGTGTCCTTGAGAGAAGCAAAGGATTCAGTTAAATGTTCAGACTCAAATTATATAAACTGAAATGCTGAATGGTTTGAGCGCTTTTAAATATTATTGTTAGTATTGAATCCACTGCTCCATATTCTGAGGAAAGCTCATGTATCGTAGAGATAAGTGTGGCACAAAACCCCTAGATAAGAGAGAAGGTGGAGAGGAACATTTTCTGTAGAGAGCTGTAACAGGTTTCTCACTCTGAAATAGGAAGTTGATTCCATCATCTTCTGCTTTTTATAGAAATTAATATTGCAGTATTATTGCCTGCTGCACATAAAGCAAAGGAATCAAAACTCCATCTGGCATAAAGAAAAAGAGAAGTAAACAGCAGTCAGTTAAAAATATAAATAAGTATCTGACTACGTGCTCTGTATCCAGGAGTTTGCTTCCCTCCTCCCCGGCAGTAAGATATACTCAATAACCGATCCCTATAATTTTTATTTCTTTTGGCAACTGTTGGAACAAAGTGCCTGATTATGACCACAACCACAAATAATAACAATAAAGAAAGAAAGGAAGCAGAATATGTTGGAACATTTATTTATATTTATATAGGTTTCTTCTACAACAGCAATAACATCCTTCTTCCAGAGCACTTCCTGAGGATTTATGACTTGCTGAGGATATTGGCCTTACTGCAAGAAATTCGTCCAGTGAATGATTCTCATTCTGGTTCCTCTGTTGTTTCTTTTTAGCCAATAACATTTGATCATCTGTCACATGCTCATAATTAGAGATGTTGTAAAACTGGAGTCTGTTCTTCAAACTCCTTCGACTTTGGCAGGAGTGGCTCTTTGGGAAGGAATTTGTTAATGAGATCTGGATCTGAAAAGTTCCTGGTTTTCAGAATTGACATTTTCTTCCCTTAGTCTATCCCATCTCTGATAATAATGCCATAGGCCAGATTCTCTAATGTGCCTTGATCCTCTTTTCCTGCTCTGACTGTGTAAAGGGGTCAGATGCTGGTTGTAGCTAACCAACAGAATTCTCTTGGTGGAGTTCCGCTGCAGGAGAGAATCTGATGCTGCATGTGGTAGGTAGCCCTGTAGGTGGACATGGCTAGCCTGAGCTTTATTCTGATAACTCTGATAGATGTAAGAAAGGATCAAAGTTTTAAATTAAACATTTACCTTTACATTTTTTCAGAACCTTGCAAATTTGCTTTTAATTGAGTGACTCCCAGTCAGGTTTCAGTTCTTTAAACATTGGTTCAGTTCTGAACCCAAAGTACAAGTAGGGTAAATGGCCTGGCATTTAACGTTTGCAATGACACATCTTTCCTGTTTCTTCAATTTCTCCCTTTTACGAGGTTGAGTTTTGCAGCTCTGCATTCATTGGGACCAGTTTGTTTAAGCTTGGCTCTCTTAAGTCAATTATTTCCCAGCTTCTTTTGTCTGTGCTCTTGAGAAAGTTGTAATTAACTTCCCAGGGACATCATCAAAATCTTGAAACAGAGCTTGTTAAAAAATGAACAACAAGATTTTAGTCTCCCTAGTTTCCTCTTAACCACAGGTTCCATGTCTTCTATCACCACTGAAAGCACACAGTGGCATTCCACAGTCATAACTGAGAAAGGAGATGAGATGAGCGAAAGAGAAAGGGAACCATAAGTTGGAGGTGCAGAATTATCTCTTTCTCTTCTGTGAATATGAACACCAAAATATTTTGATGGTTTTGGAAGTGGAATTAAAAATTCTGATCTGTCCTTCAAAGTGCTAGTCCCTTGGGAGGTGCTGTACAGAAATTTTGGCATCCTGCCAATGGGGGGGAGGGGAGGGGGCAGGAAAGGGGACAATTACTCTTGAGCCCAGTGATTCAAAAGGGCCTGGAGCCCTGGATACTTTGAATCATTCGCGGTTTGTGGGCGGTGGTAGTGGTGGTTTTGGGAGGGGAGGTGTGCTGCACTCCGGATGGTGCTGAGGGCTGCGGGGGGTGGGAAGGGGTGGCACTGTGACATGCTTGCTGTCTTGGCCCCACCCTTTCTGCCCAATGTCCTGCCCCTTCCAGGAGTGTGGAGCTCCCCCCCTTGCACAGGGGTCCAGCATGGCTGTCAGATCCCCTGGCCATAAGAAAACCCTTAGTTCTTGTAGCAGAAGGTTTACATTGAGAAATTAGACAGAGAGAATGAGAAACAAGTTATTGGGCTCAATGGAGTGGTAAATGAGTGGCATTTAATGGCCTGTGAGATATAGGAGGTTAGAGTAGATGATCTGACAGTCCCTGCCAGCCTTAACCTCTCCAAATTCATGAAGTAATTTAATTAAATGTGACTCTTCATCCGCTCACTGTCATGTACACGCTCAGATAAATAACTGGTTTTGGCCTTTGACCATGTGAGTGTTTTAGTAGCAAGTTGAGAATCTTTCCAATTGGAATGTTTTGTCGAGGGGATGAAAAGGGGAATTGATAAAAAAGAGTTTGAAAACTGGCTGCTTGGCCTAGGAATTAATGCTTTTTGCTGCCATATAAAATACTGTGATTATTATTGTTAAGAATAGTAATATGACCCAATTAAATGTCAGCAAGCAGAAATCAGAAGCGGTCTGCTCATGGATAGCATGAATCATCTCCTCAGAGGCCCTTGTAGTACACTGCTGACCATTGAGTAGCTACAAAAGAAAGTCATGTTTAAGAACATAGGTACATAAAAACAGCCAAACTGGGTCAGACCAAAGATCCTTCTAGATCAGTATTCTGTCTTCTGACAGTGCCCAGTACCAGGTGTCCTGGAGCGAATGAACAAAAGAGGCAATCATCAAGTGACCCATCAGCTTCTGGCAAACAAATTCTAGGGCTATTTAGGGCATGGTGTTGCATCCCTACCCATACTGGCTAATAGCCATTGATGGAGTTGTCCTCAGTCCTCCGTTAATTTATCTAGTTCTGTTTTGAACCCTAATCCCTTAAGCTACATCTACACTTCAACACTATTTTGGGATTCCGCGTCTTAACAGCATGCCCGTTATTTTAAAATATGGCAAGCTCTCTATTCCGATGTCTTTGTAAACCTCTTTCCACGAGGAGTAGGGAACGTTTTGGAATAGTGGGTTATTTTGAAATTTGGCACTGTGTAGACTGCGCCAAATTACAAAATAAGCTATTTCAAAATAAGATCGAAATAAGCTACGCAATTTCGACCTATGGAGCAGTGTAGACCACCCTTATTAGCATATTTTGGGCTGCTCCATGAGGCTAATAAAGTTGGATATCTTTTTTTCTACTGAATTGTTTATTCACCTGATAATTGTTACTTTCACTCTGCAATATTTTGAGCAAGATCCACTGCCCATTGAAATCAATGGAAAGATTCCCATTCACTTCAGTGGATACAGGGTGAGACTTTTAGATAATCATAGTCATGAGTGCTATAGGGAAACCATACAAAGATAAGCTTAGGATCAAATCGTGGATCCTACCCTACACTTTGATCTCCCGTGGTGCTGCTCTCTAATGGCACTCAAGAGCCTGTACAACATAGGATCACTGGCAGATTTCATTAATCCTTTCCTTGGAGAGAGCAGGTCAATCATAGCATGAAGATTTTGTATGAAGGTGTGTGTGGGGGGCGACGGGCAGAGAGAAGGTAGGTGCAACCTGTTCCTTCAGACAAGAAAAGATTTTCTTGAACGGAAGATAATTTGGTAGGATGTAAGAAAAGGAATAACTTCACTTCTATTCTGATCAATAACATTCAGTTGCCCATTTTTTTAAAAAGCAATCAAATAAAGTTGAATGCTATCCTGCTGCCAGCTAAAGGACTCAATATTACTGAAGGAAACAATAAATTCAGCCTTTTTTCTTGCGAGATTTTGTGGGCTAAAGTGTGTAGCTTGTAGTCTGAATTTGATCAAAAATCTCTGGCTTTATCAGACTAGTGGCAAAATGAGCCTGCAGTCAAGATTCCCATAATGAAAATGCCCTGTTACTAACCCTAACTCCTCTAAGTCCTGGCATGGATTATTTGTTGTGCCTTCATATTAAATAGTGTCTTTAAAACTTTACCTTTTATCCAGGACTGCTTTCGTCCTATCTTTCTGCTTAGTTCCTCACTACCTTCTCCTTCTCCCAAATGTCCCCATCTAGAGGAGATGGTGTTGCAACAAGAAAGCTGTCAGAGTGAAGGGAATAACTGAAACAGAGATAAACAAGAATTCGTTGTGAAATTTCCATGAGGAATTCTTGTCCATAGTTAGTCTATGAAATTTGGCCACTTTATGTAATTTGGCCATATGTCCTAGTTGTTTGTACATTGTCCCAGCATCTCAGAAGCTTATTTTGTCACTCCTAAAATGTCCCATTTTTTATTCCCTCAATCAAAATGTTTTTGTTGTGTGTTTAAAAATTAAATTTTAGGATTTCTGTACCTCTCTGTGCCTCTTGCTCCATTCATCTGATGAAGTGGGTGATGCCCATGAAAGCTCATGATACTGTAAAAAATTTGTTGTTAGTCTCTAAGGTGCTACAGGACCACTCTTTTTTTTAAGTTACAGACTAACACAGCTACCTCTCTGAGACTTACAAAATGTTAGTTCAAGATATACTGCTGTACCAAGCAGAATTTGCTCTGTGTTTTCTAGGAACAGAGAGTGACCAGTGGAATAAGTGTTCAAGGTGATGAACAGGAGTGATGAGAAAAGCTGAATGAGAGTAGATATTATCAAAGCTTCTTTATGCTCAAAGTGAATGTTGTTAACACTTGTTCAGAGTTTCATAATAAAGACATTCAGGACACAAAATAGCCCTTTGCTTCAGGAAATAGACATGGAAGTATCAATACCAGCACTTTTTTTTTTTTGTCCTATGTACATTACTGAAAAATTACCATCTGTTTTTATTTTGAGAATCTGGTGACTTTAATTTTGTTAAAATCATTTTTATTAATTGAATCCAACATCCCTGTAACTTGCTGTCATAGTCACATTCTTATCTTCTTTATTTATTATTATTCTTTTATTTACAGAACAGGCAAAATGCTCTGAAGATGAAATGGAACGACTTTACAAGTCATTAGAGCAAGCAAGTTTGTCTCCCATTGGGGACCGTCGACCTTCAACCAAAAAAGAGCTCAGAAAGTCCTTTGTCAAAAGGAGCAAAAATCCCTCCATTAATGAGAAACTCCACCAAATCCGAATGCTGAATAGCACATTAAAGGTGAGGGGTAAAGTTGAAGTCTAAAAAGAAAAAACAGTTTGAATTAAAAAAGAAACACTCCTAGGCTTTGCCCCAATCTCAAAGTGAATGTTATTCAGTAAAATCTTAGAAATAATGTTTCACTTTCTCCTCTGTATTTTGTGGCTATGTTAGAAAGTGGAAGCAAAAGCAAAAATTCAGAAAGAGCTGTTCTTGCTGTATTTCCAGCCCAAATGGAGAAGGTGCGAGGAATTTTATAAGAGATCATATTTTAATCAGTTGTAAAATTCACACGCTCAGTGGGTGTTTGGTGAGTGCGCTGAATGGGGCAGCCTCAGAGGAAGGAGAACAGATGTACACTGGTAATGACAAACAAATGACCCTTAGCCAAGAAAGTTTTCCTTAAGTAATTACTGCAGAATGCACAGGATGTGCCAAACCTATTTTAAGGGCCTCCTGGAACTAAAATAGCTTTAATAACACAGGCATCCTGCTTTCATGTTGGAATCTTACCCTGGGTAGAGAATGACAGGGCTTCTCAGAACATTCTCTGGAGGGCCTGATGAATAGACTGCAAAGCTCTGATAGATAAACTCATATGTGATACTGGAGAAGTGAAATAACTTATTAATATAAAATTAAACTGTAAATGCTGAGGTTTGAATGAACATTAAAACACTGTCTTCCCCATCCTCTTGCTTTTTTGTCACTAGAACTAAGAACTGAGTATGTTACCTCAAATGCTTTTACTTAGCTTTCAGTCATGTCTATTCTGGAGAAATTTATAAAGAGATTTCTCGGCAGCACTATTGTCTGTTCAGCTGATAATAATTCATTCTTCTATAGCATTTGCTGTTTAAGGGCCTCAAAGCTGTTACAATCATTAATGAAGTAAATCCAACCACCCACTTGTAAGATAGATAAATAGTAATTCCATTTTACAGGGGAGGAAACTGAGAGACAGAAAAATGTTACATGGCTTTTCCAGTGTAATGCCGATCACCAATAAAGGAAAGAACAGAGCTGCTTAGTGCCAAGTGGATTGGTAGCTCCCATGTTAGTGTTAAATCTTCACATTAGAATAATGGTAAGTTGGGTAAAATCTTTAGTGCTATTAGAGTTTTCATTTATTTCCTAGGGGATTCACATCCCCCTGGGTAAATAAATGAGTAAATTACGGACCTGATAGTGGTTAGTCCTCTTTATAACTTTAGACTTTTATTTTTTGGGAAGTGTCTAACATTATTTGAAAAGATCATTTTCTTGGATATTTTTCTTAAAGCAGAAAATATGGTGAGTTTTGCTTTATTCAAACTGAAAAGTTGGAGTGCCGACAAGATAAATATGGCATTAGAGAATTTCACATGGAGACAAATAGTATTCTTTATGCAATGGCGTTTACATTAGCTGGTGCGAATGGCACATTCTCAGAGCAAGGAAAATGCCAAACTCTGTGCATCAGAAGAAAAGTATGCTTTTAAAGTAATTACTGTCTTTTTAATATTATATGAATCATGACATAATTAACCCTGCATGATATATTGGAAATGCAGAACTTAGTGAAGTCCCACATTTGATCCACCATATGCTGTGCTTTGACTAAATCTTTATTAGCTTAAAGCAGAGTGATTTATGAACGTACCAACGCTGAGTGGGATTCTTATTTTGGACTTGCTGCTCCATGTCTCTAGCAATGAATCAGTGTTGCTGCTGCGGTATATCATTAGCAAAACATACATCAGGTGGCTGGGAAGAGAGGAAAGCTGTATGCAGAGTGTTTCACATGCTAAGGGAAGGGGGTAAATTAGTCTTTTCTCCAGAGATACGGAAGAAAGAGCCACAAAGAAAGAAAATTTCCCCATTGGAAAAAAAATTCCTTCTTCTACATTAGCAGCACCTGTCTTTGTTTCTCTCTCCTGGTCCTTTTGCTGTTCTCTGACAAAGTTGCCAGCTAGACATAGGGTTGAGTAATCTGACTTTATAACCAGATGTCCAAGTCCAGTTGGTTTACAGATCACAGAGGTCAGGCATTTTGGGAAAATTGTTGAGACTACTTTTGTGTATAATTCTGGGGTCTAGAAGGCTCTGGGCCTTCTTAGCTGCCTTTGCATCCCCACTGACTCTCTATCTCATCGTCTAGCTCTAACCGTGAAACCTTCTCTCTATTCCTTTTAACTCCTTCTGCAATGACCCTTGCTGGGGCTGACTAGAGGGGCTTAACATAGGCCATTGGAGGGGTCTGGTGAATTCAGGAATGTGCCACAGCAGAAACACTCTCGTGGTTGCTCTGAATGCCTGGGGGTGTGGGATTAAACACAAGGGAGTGGCTTTGGCAGAGCAACCACCACCATGTGAACTCTCCCACAGCTCATCCAAAGCCAAGACAGTAAAGGAGGAGGGAGGGGAATGGTTTGAAAGAAGTTGCTATTGTACAGCCTGTCTATGGCTTGGCTGTATGCTGTCTACTTCTGAGTTCAGCAGCAGAAAGTATTATTTGACATATTAATAGTGGAGGGTTGAGATGCTGCCCTTTGAGATCTCATCGCTTTCTGTACATGAGTGCCAAATAAAGCTTGCTCTGTGGAAATAGACTAGCTTTAAACAGCTGTACTACAGGATTGTAGAGGCAAGTAACTGGCACATTGCATTTGAGAAATGTGCTAATGTAATTAGACTTTGTAAAAATTCGTATGGGCATTTTCTGAATTTGAGGCTTGAAATCCTTGATATTGGTATCCCAACATTCAGAACAAATGCATACATTAGAGTAAACCATATGTTAAGAGAGCCCAGAATATTGAGGCTGCAGGGCAGCTGCCGGGGACTGGTGAGCAGCTCATAAGGAGAACAGCTCCTCTACTGGAGGGAGACAAGCCGTGTGGACAGATGACATGTACCGTTCTTACTATTTTTTCTATCCATAATGGCTGTTTTTTATTCCTTCTGATAGCACTAGAACTTCTTCTCATGGGGCTATTTAACAGCAGAGGCCTTCTCTGAACATGTGCCAGAGAGAAATGGCCACTTTTGCAGCTAATTTGTCTCAACAGAGGTTCCTGCTCAGAGCTGGCATAGTTAGATGATGATCAGTGGAGAACCTTTTCAGTTCAGATTAGAAACATTTTGTTGTAGTATGTGTGTCCATAGCTGAAATCCAGTATCACCACCTGGAGGAGCCCTGTATGCCCGGGACACGCTAAAAGGATAGTAAGATACTGTAGACCAAATGAAGCTCTACAACAGAGAACAAAGGTTGAGGGTTTTATTCTCCATGTACCCATATGTCTGGTCACATCTCCTGTGAGGAATGAAACTCAGATTGCTGGGACTAAAAATGTGAGCCTCTACTTAGTGAGCTAAAGGAATGGTGTTCATTAACTTAAAGGTAGTAAACATCTCTGTATGGTCTGGTGGCACTAGACTGGGACAGAGAGCCACTTTATATGAGCTTGGATTACTCCTAAATTTAATGTATCTAGGACTTTAAGGGTATCTACAAGGTGGGCAAGGAGTGTTCTTGAAGATCAAAATTTTTGCAAAATGATGTGAAAAGGGACTAGTTCTTCATGTAACTCTACTTGTGAGCTTTTGTGAAAAGATCCCATGAAATAGCTTGGCTAGTTTAAATACCCAGGTGTAAATAGAACCCTAACTTCTGTTGAAAAAAACTTTTGTCATGGGCTATGTTTTAAAATTCTCCTACTCAAAAAGGGAATTGCATTGCCAAGATGGGCAATTTGCCAGCTATATAAGGGGATGGACCTGTAATGTTCATACACATTTTATTAAGGAAAATTTGGTATGAAGTTGGTATGGAATATATATATTTATAATATGTATATTATAATTTATTTAATAGACTATATAAGATAATATATGATATGATATGATATTTATAGTTATTAACCCTCTTGATTTCTTACTAGAGTAAAGAGCATGACCTGGCCATGATTAACCAATTGCTGGAGGATCCTGAGTTGACAGCAAGGAAGTATAGAGAATGGAAGAACACAAACTCCATGTTGGTGCAAGATGTCTATCAGCAGCAGGATGCCCTGGCTGGGTCTGAAGGGAGTAGCAAGGAGCCATAGATGAACTCACCACCATTCTTTAACTGAAAATGTTAACTGAAGACAGTGGAACCTGCAGTATGTTACAGGATTCCTCCCTAACCCTCTTTGCCTACTGATGCTTTAAACTACTACAGTTTAAGGTGTGGTTTTTGCAAGTGCTTATGTCATCCCTTTTAAAAGGAAAACAACCCATTCTCCAAAACATTTTTCCTCTCTCCAAACTCATTTCATGCCAATAAAATGGAACCCCAAAACTACAAAAGATGCCCTTTCTGGGCACACATCTGAGGCAAACAGTATATGAAGCAAAGAGGAAATGGATTTGCATTCAAGAATGGGTGATCTTTCATAAGAGAGAAACTGAATACACAAAGACCTGAAAGTCACAGAGGAATGTACATATTGTAGATAGACCTTTGGGGTCATTTTGTTCATGTAAGCTCTTGAAGGAAGGATTTTTTTTAAAAGCTATGAAACTCCTAACAGGATACAATCCTCTCTCCTACCACTTGTTTCTGCAAGATAACTACAGATAAGAACTTTTATCTCTACTTATCCTTGTTTTGACTGCATTACCATTTTAAATGGTGACAACTAAGATTATTATACAAAAATCTGAACTTTAAATAATGTTCAAGGCACTCAGTCAATGGACAGCATAAAGATTTCCTCATTGTGTATGGACAAGATCAAGATGCTGTTTTCCTACATCATCTAGAGAGGGTCCGTTAATGTGTGTTGGTGACAAATAAATTTGTTCTGCAATTTGGAAACTCTATCTCATCAAGTTTCAACTTTTCTTATGGAGTATAGGACTCAGTAAAGGACAGTTTTCTGCTTATATTTTTGGCAATAATGAATATGTGAAGATAAGAGTATCTTGAATTTTTAGACATAACAATAGCCCTTATGCAGTGCTTTTAAGAAACAGAGCACAGTATTCTTTATAAAGAAGATCAGTATCATTATCCCCATTTTACAGATGGAGAAACAGGCACAGAAAAGCAGTGACTTGTCTGATGACATTCAGCAGGTAGTGACTGAGCTGGGCAGATCCAAAAATATACAACATAATTGTTTATATTTTTGTTAATATATGTGTCACATTATGGCTTACATAAATGCCTGACCAAGTACTGTATATAATTTTATTTATATATTTATGTACTGTGGATTTCCTACTGTAGAAAGGATCACGTTATAGATGAGATTTGTTTATCTGTTGATTTCAAGAGAAATGCCTGCTCAGTTTTCACACTCAAATATGATTAGTATAAATTCATATTCCTATAATTCCAAAGTTACAGACACATCAAGTGTTGCATTGTAAGCTTTATTTTGACCATCTCACTTCTACCTTTTTGTTCTCGTTATGAGATTTGGTTGAAAATTTCACTGCATATTCTAGGGTAAGAAAATATTTTTCTGTAAAATTTCATTACCTCAGGTGATATAGTTTCATAACCCCAGGTGGTATAGTTTTGACTAACAGACTACTTAATAAAAAAGTACTTTTTTTTTTTTTTTCTGCAATGTGTTAACATTTTCAGCCTTAGGTTTCTCAGCACAGGATATGCTTTTGAACTCTCAACGGGGCCACGTGCAGTATAGTTTTATTTACACATTTGAACATATAGAACTTCGTAAAGTCATTGAGTTTTAAGAAATAATCTTCCTTTTTAAATGGATGCCCATCAGAGAAACTAGCATTTAAAGATATATACCCAAATACTCTGTGAGGAAGGAGGTGCACTCCAATAAGCCAATGTGTAAAGATGCTCTCAAGAGTTTTTGGACTCATCTAGCTTTAAAGCAGAATACATCATATAACCAAAAATCAGACGTATGCAGATATTGAGCTACCTGCATGCATACTGTAGGTTATTAGAATTTTGATTATGAAAACAAAATATTAATCATCTTCATTGGAGTAGGCTAGCTGTCCTCCACTGGCTTAGCAATTAGTTTTAATTGCTTGGAGATATTTCATTACTAAGCAATTAATATTTTAAGATCTAAACACGTAGCTATATCCTAGAACATCCAATATGATATTGGCTCATTAGAGAAGGCTTGGATGTGGGAACTGAACGCAGGGGGAAGTCAGGAAGAGGGGAGGCTCTGGGCTCTGAGCACTGAGGCAGGGCATTTTTGGCAGCTGGCAAATCCATTCAAGTTTGATTGTAGGAAGGCCTGCATAAGTAGAGTGTATCTAGTGAAGTAGGTTTTCCCTTCTGCAGATATTAGTGGAGGGAGAAATGGATTGAGGCATGGCAAGACACAGGCAGCAAAAACAGGTGCTGGTTGGGTGTTGTGACTAGGGAGTAGGGGTGGATTAGGGATTCCACCAGCACTGCCTCAGTGAGTCCAGGTTTGTATTGCACTGTGGAGAGCATTAGCTAGAGAGCAAAGACTGGCTCCGGACTGGAAGTGGGTGGTAAGAACTAGTGCTGGAATCAGAGAAAGAGACTGAAACAATCACTGGACACATCAGTTAAAAAACAAAACCACAAAAACCTTTTAAATTAAACCTCCTAAACTATGGAAACCACAAGCTAAGTGACATAAATAGAGCTGACAACTGCCTTACCCATCCAGCTCATTCCCTTGAATTGAACTTAGCAGCCTTAACTGTAACATGATGATGGTTTGTTTGTTTTAGGTCTGAATAGGTGTATGGATGTATTCTCTTGTTTTAAGCAACGGTACTGAAGGTTTATTTTTTGCCACTGATATTATGCAACCAAAGGTATAAAATGCTCCAGGAACTTAGAGAAAATTCTGCTTAGGATAAATCAAGAATACAATGATTTATTCAACTATGGAATTCCTTAGTATGGTTTGAGACTTCAAACATTTTTTTTTCAGTTCCCAGTGAACAACAAAACTCCAGAATGTTAGTGATATTTATTGTCCTGGTAAGAATTCTTCGCTCAAAACTGTCATTTTTCCAATGTGTGCCCACTACCCAACAAACAGCTTAGGCTAAACCAATAGTTTCACTCACATTTGGAATATTCCCCCTTGTGTCTTAAAAATCAGTTGCCAAGATTTGAGACAGTAAGTAATTTTTTTTCAGAAAGCCTTCAGAATAACCCATATAACTACAGTTTGAAAGGACAGATCTTCATCAGTCGGCATGGAGTGCTGGGTGTGGTGCCCATTGCGCTTTCTGATTCTGAGGCTACTCTGTATCAGCCCACAGTATTAAGATCCTTGTACCTTCATCAGCTGCCACTGGACCCTGAGGTCCATAGGGCAGCCAGGTTTATGGAAGCCCTAAATAGTGCACCTTGTCCCTAGCCGCTCTCTATACTGACACCCAGAATAGGTGGTATGGAAGCCACTACAGGAACTCTATACCACTCAAGGATGTATCTGTCCATCAGAGTCCTTTAGGACTTGTTCTGCCTAGTTTAGGGTTAATTTCCATTGGGAAAGTGACACCAAACTCCTCACCCTCAGTGTGGAAACTTGGCGAAAGCCTTGGAAAAATATATAGACAGTACAGAAATGTGTTGCACATTTCACGTAATACATAGTGTACATGTGTGTATATATTTGCCCCACTTTCTCAATTGTCTCAGTGCTCGCTCAGCAGTGGAATAAATACACCCTCCCCCCTAGCTCATGATACATGCTTTGATCTTAAACTCACTATTCATACGTATCCCTCCTGGGGACCTTAAAGTCTACTGATGACATCACATTTTATTGTGCCATCGCTTGACAGATCAAACAAAATTACCTCCCAAAGTGCATGTGATGAACCTGAAACTAAATCAGCTAGATAATACCAATATCAGGTGATTTACAAGGCCATCCACCACATCAGTCCCATGCTAGCCCTCAAAATAGCAACAAGTGGGACATAAATAATGGACAGACCTTGAATGGGCCCCCTGCATAGGGGTGGATCGTGTGTGTGTTCAGGAGTAAAACAAATAATGTAAATGTAAATGATTATCATAAATCTGAGAGTATGAATTAAATTGTTGGCTTTCTAGCAATACAGACTCCAGTGAAGAAAGAGATGTTTATCTATTAATTAGTATCTCATGGCTGATTTATTTGTGTAAATAAATTTTTCATCTGTAATTTGGTTTGGTTGAAACAGAAATGGAGATGTAGAGATACACAATTAGGGTCTGATCTTGTGAAAGGGCTCTCAACTTCCATGGACATCAGTGATAACTGAGGGGTTGCTTACATGGCGAGTTTGTGTGCAGCTTACTGGAGCATGACAGGTAGCACACTGTTAGTGCACAGGTAGATAGTGTACTGTATATTCACACCCTATAGTTGCCATGAACTAGATAAATGTATAGACAAGCCCTGAGCCATGTCAGCACCTAACTGACATAAATCCTTGAAGTACATGTAGGTAACAAGTCCTTACCAGCTTATGATCTAACCTGCTTTAAAAGATCTCAGTCTTACAATCATTCCCAGCAAAACCTCGAAGAGGGGACAATCTAGTTGTCTGACTCCTGGATGTAATTCTCCAAAAGAGAACTGCCCAATTAGATGTGGAAATGAAGGGATGCAAGAGGGATCTTTGGCCATATATTTGGTATTAGATCAAATAATCACTCAACCCATTTGTGATATCCTCATGTTTAGAGGGACCAGCTTGAGGATGAATCTCCTGGGTCCATCTCAAATGTAAACCTGTTGTTGGGGCTAAACAATCAATAAATAAATGGCTAAATTGTGGTCATTTAGGGCTTAGTCTTGAAAGCTGCTGATTGCTTTCCCAGGTGCTTCATTTTAACTCCATTGCCCACATGCTCAAGTGCTTTTCTGAACCAGTGCCAGAATGATCAGCAGCTTGTGGGACTGAGCCCTCACACCCTGGCAAATCTGGAGTGACTCTATTGGTTGAAATAAATTTACATTGTGTAAATGGGAGCACAGTTTGGCCCAGTGGGTCATGCCATCTTACGATTAGTGTAAATGCATGCGTACGCATGTGTGTATTTGTAGATGTATGTACGTTTGTATAATATGTAGTGACAAAACAATGTCCTTGGATTAACAATGCAGTACAATTGATTGCAATAGGGTCATGTAGCCCGAAACAATTTTGGAAAATTGGAATAGTGCCTTGTTAGCTGGGCAATAGATTTTTTTAAACTATTGACTTTTCGAGCAACTAGCAGAGAGTGGGTTACATCACTTTGTTACTTAAAATAGAACAGAGAATTCTCAGCACAGGATAATTTTAATGTAGCTAATATTTCCGGCAAAAAACTGTTGTCTAAGAAAGTAAATTTACTGAAATGTCTCATTCAGAATGAGAGGAGAAAGAGGAGCAGAAGAATTCTATATAAATTGACGTAGGCAAATGATGGGTGTAACTGTTAATTACATTAGGACAAGAGACCACTGAGCACCATGCTCTCTGATCATTAGTGTTGACAGTCAATAGTGTTCCTATAAAAGGTTTAGGGGTATGAATTGGGAATGGCAGTGTTACTCTAAAATTCAAAGTACCCAGTGAATTATACATGGGGTTCTAAATGGGTGCTAACACAACTATTATGCTACCCACCCACGTGTGTTATTTCACATGTTATTCAGGAGAATTTAAACATGTTTTTTAATTGTATGTGTATAAGTGAGACAGATAGGGGAAAAAAATGGTTTCATTATTATTCCTTTGTCCATAAGGCTTTGAAGTGACTGCAAAATGTAACGATTTTAGTCATTTCTAAAATCCATTTTAATGGCTTTTTTCAAAATCAAGGATGCCTCTCTATTTCAGCCTATAAGAGCTCATGAGCTGCCAGAACTAGAAGTGAAAGCTGCAATCCACTGAGATGGAACTGAATCCTAGCACTCTCTAACTGTAACGATTTCACTAGATAGTGGACTGAAGATTTGTCACTGCTCTAGGACTGACTCTGTGTGTCTCAGACACATGTCATTTTTGCAGGGGAGGGGGAAATCCTACCAATGCGGGGCGAAAGGAAACATTTTTGTGGCAAATTGTAGAAGTGTGTACATATGCATGTGGAAATGAAGCTGTTTTAAATCCACTCACAATTTTGGAATCATTCCTCATTGGAGAAGTTAAAGGGCAGAGTGCAGGTAAATCGGTCAAATGTGAAAGATAAATGCAGTTTTTCGCTTCAGTGTCATGCCTACATATATGTGTGTATATTTGGTGTGCCAACTTATTTTTTGATACAATGCATCTATCAAAATATAAGGTTATTTTGCAGGTGGAGTCTCATTGCATTGTATGGTAAGAATTTTTGTGTGTGTGACTTGAGTGACCAATTGCAATGGCCGTATGTGTCATTTATAAGAGAAACTAAACTCTAATAACAGGAAATAGTGGTTTTCTTCTAGTTTCCAAATTTCCTGTGCTACGTGGGACATTTAGAAAGAATATACATGTAAAAATGTCGGTCATGATTTCCTTGAACGCTGAGCATGATCTTCAGTTTTTTGTGCTGCAGTCTACTGATTTAGAAAGCTTGCTTTCTTTTTCACATGGACCCAGCCTTTAAACAGAAAGGTGTTCTAAGAAAGTGAAATTCCCCCTTTGCAGACAGGCACTACCAAGTTGACATTCCAGTAATATCCCATTTAGACCCTATTTGAGGAGTTAAGTGAACCTTTTTGTTGGCCATCTGCATAGGTGCCAATTTTCTCCAAGACAGGTGGTGTGCATTAGTAGATTGGCCAAGAACTTAGGAACCATCTAAGTGCTATTGCGTGCTCTGACCCAGATACTGTGGGGCCTTGGACAGGTTACGATAGCTGCTCTAACAAATTACCCTCCCCATTTCACTTTCCCCCTTTTTGTAAAATATAGATATAAACATTTATCTACCTCAGATGGCAATGCAATTCAGTAATACCAAGTCTTGCAAACACTTACACAGATGAGTAACTTTACCCATGAGAAGTCAGTGGAGTGACTCACATGAGTAAAGTTACACACATGCATAATAATAACAGATTAGAAAGGACTGTACCAAGAAAGCCAGTATCATTATCCCCTTTTTACAACAGAGAAGCTAAGGCACAGAGCAATGACATGACTCACCCAAAACCACCCAGTAGACCAGTGGCAGAGTCAGGAACAGAACCAGATTTTCTGAGTACCTGTCCAGTGCTTACTAGCTAATTAAGTTACTATTTTAAAATTTAAAGTACTGTAAATATGCTCAGAACTATTTTTTGCCTCTTGGTGCATGCCTGCATGTAACACCTAACCTTAGCATATACCTGGGGGGACTAGCCTCCTACATTTACTCTTCCGTGTTAAACATTAAAGTCAGAATTATTAACTCAGACTTTTCTATTTTCTTTTTCAAATTTGTTTTGGAAAAAAACACTTGGCTGCTTTATAGAAAGAGAACAAAAAGGCTGTTCTCAGACAGACAAATTTACTTGGGGATTATTATTTCTAATTTTTTTTCTACAAATTTTGGAAGCTTCTGTGAATGGGTGTTTTGAAAAAATGCCTTGCATTCTGGTAGAGCACATACATTTTGGGACTGCATGGTTGAAACAGTTCCCTTAACTGGCTGCTGTATCTGTTCCTAAAGAAGGACAACTCATGCTAAATGAACTCCATTGAGAGACATGTGCTGTGCTTACATTTTCATATATATTGCAGACAGGCAGCTCTTTTCACTAAAATCTACTATATCTGAAAGTTCATCTGTCTGTTTGTGTATTTGTTCAAGAGCTCTCCCTAACTGGTAAGAGCTAGGACCACCACATTTGGTATGCAGTTTCCTCTCAACTGAAAGCAAGGTAAGGGTTTGGTTGTGCCAGGAAAATGGGGTGTTCCTGGAATGGGATTGCTTCTCAGAAAACCATACAGAAAAGAGACAGAGTCACATGGCAGGTGAAAGGGACTGGCTGGGGGCATGCTCCCCTGTTCAGGAATGCCCCAGCCCCTAACCTCCCACCCACTGGTGCCCTTTAAGGGGGGGGAACTGAAGTTACTCCCCCCGGCCCCAATTCGTACAGGGATGTTGCTGACTGTTCTCTTTCATCAGGGAACCAGAGGAAAGTGCATAGTTTGCTGCATTCCTCACTCTGGCTAGGGAGCACAGAGGGCAGATGAACCTGAACCTGGACCTGCCCCAGCTTCTTTCTCGTCAACTTTTTAAGTTACACTGTCTCTTGGTGGCATAAAGTACAGCTGCTCAGCATCTTATTTGTGTAAGAATGGAAATGAAATGAACTCTTTGATCTGTGCATGTATCTTACCTTAAGTAAAAGGTTTAAATATATGGGAAATTATCAGTTATGTGTCCATACAATGTATGTGTGTGTGTGTGTGTGTGTGTATTGCTCTGTATATATCACAGTATTTTATGGTAATTGGACAAGATCTTCAGTTTATATTCCTTTCTTACAGCTCAATAAAACAAAGGAAGAGCAGGTGGTAATGTTTTGGGATAAAACTACCTTTTATTGCCTTTGGAAAAAGGCAGCTTTATGATAGTGTTATCAAATAGTGTTTTTTAATTAAGAAAACTTGTACGCAAGCACAGCCTGCTGGCTTTTACTGATATTGCAAGGGAAGTGATAATGAAAAGAGCTTATTCATAGGATTTAATGATTTTTTCCTTTTTATATTTTTTAATTTTTTTCCTTCTGTGTTTTTACTGCATCATGCAAAGTCTTGGCGTAGACACAAAAATCATTGTCAGATCTATAGGTACTTGAACTTGGGCACGGAAACTTACCTAATTATGGTAAAACTTAAAAACAACATATGGTCTGGTAGCACTTTATACACTAACAAAACATGCAGATGGTATCATGAGCTTTCGTGGGCACAGCCCACTTCTTCAGATGACTGGAATTTTGAGTTTAGGGAGTGCAGACCCAAAATAAAGAGGGGTGAAAGGGGGGGGAAGGGAGAAGGAAAAAAATGGAAGGGGGCAGGAAACAAGGAGCAGAGGGTATGAAAATATCAAAGGGAAAACCATATAGGCAGAATTGGTAATCTATAAGCACCTAAAGATTGGATAGTTAAAAGAAGCAGATAAGGATCATAGGATAGCAATTAGCAGGGCTCGCCGAGCCGCGGCGAGCCCTGCTCGCCAGCCGCGCTGTCCGGCGTTCTGCTCATGCGCAGATCGTTCTGCGCATGCGCAGATCGCCCGAACCCGGCTCTTCCGGGATGTAATCTACTCACCACGGGCGAGTAGATTACATAGATTGTCGAGCCCTGGCAATTAGAGAGGAAGGGTACTAATGCAAGAATCTACACCATAGGTTCCCAAACTAGGGGATGTGCGAAGAAATTCCAGGGGGCACAAGGTGACCCAGCCCCGCCGTAAATCTCCCGCCCCCCCCAAGAAAGAGCAACCTCTGTGCAGCTCGGACTGGCTGGGGTGGGGGGAGGATTGGAGCATCCCTGGCAGACTTCAAAAGGGCAACCTTTTTTTTTTTTTTTTGCTCAACAAGTTTTGCTGCTTTTTTGGGGGGGGGGAAGGGTTTCTCAAAAATCAAAAAGGGGGCATGATGCCAAAAAGTTTGGGAACCGCTGATCTACAAAGACAAAGAGCTGTTATCACCTTCATTGAATGTTAGGTTGATAATGTCCAAGCCATCCGTTATCTCGACTGAGGAGGTCATCAGCGTGAGAATTGAATTTGTGGATTAATTGTAATTCCAACGTCTCTTTGTGTATTTGGCTTGTAGAATTATGGTAACTATTGTCAATTCACTTTGGTTGGTCAATTCACTTTGCCTGGCAAAAAACCAAAAACATAGGCTGTGTGTTAGTTATGCTTCTACTACATGCCATGTAAATGGCTACGTTAGGCCCTGAGGCTGCAAGGCAGACTCTTTGCCCACATGGACCTCTGTGTTGGAGCACTGTAGATAGAGCTCTATACAGGACCAGGCCCTTGTCAACCCTATTACTTGCAGTGGCTTCAACAAGAAATTGTGCCTAGTAATTAATTCATAATAATTAACAGGATCTATCTTCATGACAGAAGCTTGATTTTGTTACATGCTCTATGAAGGTTATTTGGCTCTCTTTGGTTTCTTATTTCTTTATAGTAAATTAATACAAGGAAATATAAATGCAAGGACATTATACATCAACTGCCAATAATCATATAAGCCATTTTGTGTTTTAGAATCTACTAATAATTTTAAATGACTAGGAAAAAATAATTTCAAATTTTACTCAGTCTAGATAACTTTAGAAATGTCAGGAGTTCCACAAAATATACTATTGTATTGTCTAGACAGACTTTAGTTAAGGTGTTACTGATATGGAAATCTATGGTCCCTCACTTACATTTTTATACAAAATTATTTTCTTTCCCTTAACCAATTTGCACTTGGGTAGCAAATGGTATTGTGAGGGTTTCTGTGTTGTTTCTGTTATAATACCCAGTTTTCTTACAAAACAGCAGAACTTTCTAAACATCATTTGTCTTTTTGTTCTGAGATGTTCCATGCTTGGTTTCAGACTGAATATGATTTTTTTGTGAGTGAAAGTTTAAGCAAGCTGAATCCAGATGCTTTCATGTTACCAGGAGCATGGATAAAAATAATTTTAGAATGGGAAGAATGTATCATGTTACTTTTTTCCTTCTAAAAATAGCTTAAAATCCAGCTGTGATTTGAAACATGAAATTTAGCACATATAATGTGCCTTACCTTAGGAAAATTGACTAGATATTAGCAAAGTTATGAACTTGGAAAAAGTTGCTCTGGATATGAAAAGTGCCCTTCAAATACTGTGTTTCTAGACATTTTTATGGCATTCATCAAGGTAGTAATGGAGCACCTCATACACATTAGTGAACTTATCCTTGCAAATCTCACTCTGATGTAGGAAAATTTCCCCTTTTGCATATGGGCAAACTGAGGCTCAAAGAAGGGAAGTGACTTGCACAAGGTCACATCGGAAGTCCATAGCAGAGTTAGGAATAGAATTCAATTGTCCTGAATCATAACCCAGCATTGTTACCACAAAACTATCTTTCCTTATAGCACTTCAAGCACCATTCTCTTTGTAGTTCCACTGCTGCATTTTCCTAGTCTCAGTTTCAATAAAGATAGTGAATTACATTCTCTCAGGGTTAGCACCCTTTCTCTTGATACTTTATGTATAGAGGTAGGGGGGTGGGCGACAGAGCATCTTTCTCCTCCCCCCCTTTCCCTTCTCCTATTTATTTCGAGTTTTCTTATCCCCTAGTCATAACTCTGGTCATCTGAAGAAGTGGGCTGTGCCCACAAAAGCTCATGATACCATCTACATGCTTTGTTAGTCTATAAAGTGCTACCAGACCATTTGCTTGCTGTTTTTTTCCTGCTAGCACGTAGTGATGTAAACTGCCTGAGTGCTGAGGGCAATGTTGGCTTGCTGTTCACCCCTGGTGGTTCTGCTGAAGGAGAGCGGCATTCAACTCTGCAATGGGGGGATCGAGCCCACAGAAACCATACACAATGTTGCACATAGCTAGAAAAAATGTGTCATTTTAATCATCAGCTTCTGTGGCCTTTGTTTGATATTTCACTTTGATGTTACTTGTCAGTTGATATCGACTCTGTATTGTTATCCAGACTGGAAATTCTCCTGCTTGCATGATGACAAGCAAAGGGAATTCAAATTCACTGGTCCTGTGTGTTCCATTTGAAGCACATTTTCTTATACTGTAAAATGCTGAATTACGCTGCTAATACTGATGGCTGGCTGCAGATCTAGAATGCTCATGTCCCATTTGTGCAGACACAACTCAGAGAGTGACACAAATGATGGCTTGCTGGGAGTTAGAGACCCACCTAGCTTGCTTACCAAGGAAACATGGTTTCCTCAGTCTTCAAGAAATTAGAAGGGCATTGAGAATATAGGAAGGAATGGCTTGCAAAGCAACAATGTCTGTGTCAGAACCAGGATACAAAGTAGAACTGACTGACTGACTGATACACAGTTAATTTAGCTTCTCTCCTTGCTCAAGAAACATCAGTGAGCAGAGTGCGATTTCCTTGAATTTGTCATTGCTGATTAACCAAATACATGTATTTATTTTCTGTGCTGCTGTGTGGACTGATCACAAACATTTGGCTGTGGGCATGTTATGTGAATCTCTAGGGGTTAGAAATGAAGGATCAAGAGGAGCCTCACTTCATATCACCTTAATGCTTCCTCTCTTGTGAGCTGGCCAAGAGTCAACAGGGATAAGAATATAGAAAGATAAGGGGTGAAATCTTGACCCTCCTGAAGTCAATGGGAGTTTTGCCACTGATTTCAATGGGACCAGGGTTTCAGGCAAAACCTCTAATTTTTAAAGTTGGCTTCTGATGTGGGACTCTTGTGCATGGGATGGGGAATTGTTTCATTGTAACTGTTCTGTATTTGTATCTAAAAGAATATGTGCATCGCCCCAGTCAGATACCATTTCCTAGAGTGCAGACCCACCAATCCTGCCAAAGGAGCTGTCCATTGAAGACTCAGGGTCAAACTCTCAGCTGGGGTAGATCAATATAGATCTATTGATTAAAGATCTAGAAAACATGACTTACAAGGGAAGACTGAAAGAACTGAGTTTGTGTAGTCTGGAAAAGAGAAGACTGAGTGGGGACATAACAGTTTTCAAGTAGCTAAAAGTTTTTTCCAAGGAGGAAGGAGAAAAAAATATTCTCCTTAACCTTTGATGATAGGATAAGAAGCAAGGGTCTTAAATTGCAGCCAGGGAGGTTGAGATTGGACGTTAGGAAAAACTTTCTGTCAGGGTGCTTAAGCACTGGAATGAATTGCCTAGGGAGATTGTGGAATCTCCATCACTGGAGATTGTTATGAGCAGGTCAGAGAAACATCTGCCAGGATCCAACTCAGGAATGGTCTAGATCAGGCCTGGGCAAAATACGGCCTGTGGGCTGGATCTGGCCCACGGACGCAGCGGGGAGACCTAGAAAACGGCCACTGGGAGCTGCCTGTTTGAATAACAGGCAGGTACGAAGCACCATGTCCCCTCCCCTGAAGCTCATAGTTATTCACACATGCACATAGCCCTGTAGCCTGTATGGGGGTTGAGCAGGAAGGCAGGCTGCCTGAGAAATGTTCTGGGCTGCTGGCCAGGAGTCACCTGGCCAGAGCCTGCCTCTGGCACCCCACCTCCTCCCTTCCCCAATCCTCTGCTCCCATTCCTGCCCCCCTACTCCACATACCCAACCCCTCTGCCCCCTCTTGTATCCATATCCCCTCCCAGATCCAGCACCCCAATCCCTTGCTCCAGATTACAATCCCCTCCTGCCCAAGGTCACATCCCAAACCCCTGCTTCCCAGTCCCTTGCTCTAGGTCACAACCCAAACCCCTGCACCCCAGTCCAGTGCCTTGGGTCACAATTGCCTCCTTCACCGCCCAGATCCACACTCCCTCCTGCACCCCAGTCCCTTACCCCAAGCTCCTCCCAGACCCCCGGACTTCATCCATTAATATCATGCAAGAGTGTGGCCCTTGACCACTTACCAAATTCTTGGACTGGCCCCCCCATTAAAAATTATTTCCCACCCCTGGTCTAGTTGGTGCTTGGCCCTGAATAGACAGGACTTGATGATCTCTTGAGGGTCCTTCCAGTTCTATAATGCTATGAATTCATTGACTTCAACTAAGCTATGCAAAGTTGCACCAGGTATGACACTAGCCCTCCACATTAACCACTTCGAGTGGCTGTGGTTATCTGTAGGAATCCTCTGGGAGGACACTGCAATAAACCATAACTGAAGCTGGCAGAGGCAGTTTTTGGCACTACTGGCTGTACTGTCAGCAGGATATAGTATCTGTGGTGAACATTTTCAAGGTTTTTGTTTAAAACCAAAAAAATTCTAGTTTTGGAAAACACTACTGTTGCTGAACAAACTGAAAATGTTTCATTTAAAAAAAATTGTCGGTAGGGCAAATGAAATACTTTGCTTAGTCAGTGCTAATACTGAGTTCATTCTTTATACCCTTTGGCTACATCTACACTGGCAGGTTCTTGTGCAAGAACTGTTTTACGGAAGAGTTCTTGCGCAAAAAGTCTTCCACAAGAGTGCATCTACACTGGCATGTGCTTTTGCGCAAGAGCATCCATGGCAGTGTGGATGCTCTCTTGTGCAAGAAAGCTCTGATGGCCATTTTAACCATAGGGGCTTATTGCGCAAGAAATTCATGTTGCCTATCTACACTGCCCTCTTGTGGAAGAGCTCTTGTGCAAGAGGGCTTATTCCTTGTGGGAAGAGGAATAACTCTTCCGGAAGAAGCCCTGTTTTACAACGCTATACTGTAAATTTACTTGCGCAAGAACGCGCGTGCAGTATAGACAGTAGGCAAGTTTTTGCGCAAGAATGGCTATTCTTGCGCAAGAAGCTGCCAGTGTAGACATAGCCTTAATGTATTCTGCTTTTGTGTTGTGAGCAGGAATCAGCAGCAATGAAAGTGGGATTATTACAGTATATCCCACGGGAATTGTCACTCTGTCTGGAGTTGTTCATGGCTGAGAGTGCTGACCTCAGGGCAGTCTGTCAAGAAGCAGGGCAGAGACCTCAAACTGGTTGTATTATTAGATTATGTTCTATTATTAGATTTCACCAACCCAGTAACAAATGAGAACTCCTATAGCACTTTACTGGTCTTATCATGGAGTCATGGACCATCCCATTGGGCAGTCCAGTCTATTTTTGCCAGCCGTGCAAGCTGGACCTACTGAGAGTTGGCTCCCACATATCAAATATCACAAAATATTCTGTCTGTTCCCAGTCCCAAGAGACCAGTCACTTACTTCAAGTCAATTTGTACCTTAGATCTCTCACCAAAGACAATGCTTGCAGCCAGCCCTATAATAAACTAACTAAAGATTATTAACTAGGAAATAAGAAATGAGAGCTATTTACAGGTTAAACCAGGCAAACAAATATACACAAATAAATTACAGACTATGGTTCCCAAAGCTGAGCGCGCTGCAGTAACCAATCAGCACTGAATGGTATTTCAGAGCTATCCCAGATTGACCATCAGGCTCCAGCTCCATGAAAGTCTAAACAGCAAAAGCGAGAGAGAAATTTTTTCTTGTCAGCTATTTTTATTCTTTCTTCCATAATTCAAGTGGATGGGACGAGCCCCTTTACACGTAATCTCTTCATGGGTTTGAAGGAGCAATCAAAGTCTTTGTATTGTGATGTCTTTCTGTAGTTCAGTTTTTTTAGGCCTTCTTGTTGGTTGGAAGACAAGCTATCCTGCCTATCTGAGTCACAGGTCTAGAGCAAACATTGTTTACAGTTATTAAACACAAATGTAAATATTATCTAATAGCACGTGATAAAAATATTATAAGTGAAATTAATGCACGCAGCAGCTTCCAAGTATTTAATAAAGTCTAAATACGAAACACAGTGTGACAAGAGCAATATCCATATTAACAATAGTAACATGCAGGTGAAACAGACTGGTTTCCAGCAATGAATATGTCAGTACTCGGCTGAGGCCTAAAGCCAGTGTATCAGTGTGTGTGTGAGCCTGGCCTGTCTGTGCCCTGTCTGTGGCCCTGTGCAGGGCTGTCCCCTGAAAGGTGTGAAGCCCAGGACAACCCTCCTCTGCCCCAGGCCACATTATGTTCCACCCCCTTCTGCCTCCATTGCATCTCTTCTCCCAAGCTCTCTTCCCCAAGTGATGTGGCCCGGGGCATTACCGGAGGGCCTGGCACTGGCAGCAGTCCTCTCCCTCCTCCCGCATTTACTATGGCGGGAAGTGGAGCGACCGAGCTACAGCTTGCTGTGCTTGCCTAAGCCTGGTTCCCAGCTGCGTTGTGAAGTGGATGCCAGAGGAGGTTGCGAAGACCACGACTTTAACAGGGTTCAAAGAAGAACTAGATCAATTCATGGTGGTTAGATCCATCAATACTTATTAGCCAGGATGGGTAGGAATGGTGTCCCTAGCCTCTGTCTGTCAGAGGCTGGAAATGGATGACAGGAGAAGGATCACTTGATGTGTACCTGTTCTGTTCATTCCCTCTGGGGCACCTGGCATTGCCACAGTTGGCAGACAGGATACTGGGCTAGATAGACCTGTGATCTGACCCAGTGTGGCTGTTCTTATGTTCTGCTTTCTGTGGCTGTTGCTGCTTCTGGTGAGTGCCAGGCCCCCAGGTAATCCCCAGGCACCCTGGACCCCACAGCCCCTTCCCCTCCCAAGCCTGGGGCCTGGGGCAGCTGCCTTGAATTGTCCTATGGATGAGACAGCTCTGGCCTTGTGGGATATACAGACAGTTCTCTCCTCTCCCGCTCCACCAGCACAAGGGAGGCAGGACAGAAACATGCCTCTTTGTTGGAAAGAAGCTGTACAGACAATAGAACTATCCTTAAAAATGTCATTTGTAACTCTAATAGCTAGCTTTGTGCACTGGTCCAGCTGTGGTGCTGGTGGAGACAAGGATGAGACAAAACATTTCAGGGATCTGTACGTGTTCATGCTGCAAATTGTTTTTTGTGAGTTTGGTCTCTATGGAATCATATTTATTTTAGTTGAAATGTATCAGGCAGGAACACAGTTTGAGGCAGGTAGATTTTTCTGGATGGGAATGTTTTTATGATGTGTAGCTATGGACAGGGTCAGTTCAATCACTTTCTAAATCCATGGCCACTTGAGTGTTTGGCTGAACTCTCTAACTGTGGGACACGTGCTCGCTTCTGCTTCAGGATGCAGATAAAAGCAAAAATCGCAGAAAACCTACCTGGAGCTCCACCTACAAAAGCATCTTCCTGCCTTATAACCAAACTCTTGCAGATGACTTGTCTACATTTAAAACACAGCACTAGTGCAGCTGCATCAATGCAGCTATGCTCTTGTAATACTTTAATGAAGGTGTGCCAAGTCAATGGAACAGAGCCTGTGCCATTGGATTAGTTGGTCCACCTCTGTGAGAGCTTTCCTGCTGATATAGTATTGTTTCCACCAGCCAGGCCCACCAAAAGGGGAGAGGGAGTAAAGGGGGCAACTTCTCTGGGACCTGGCAATTCAAAAGGGCCAGGGACTCCCAGCTGCTGAGGTTGCTATGGCAGCCGCAGCAGCCAGAGCCCTGGGCCCTTTAAATTGCCACTGGAGCCCTGCATGTCATGCTCCAGAGCCTCAGGTGGCACAGTCTGGATAGCGTGGAAGGGTTGGCAATGGGGAGGCTAACCTCAGCCTGCACCTTCTGCCTGAGGCCCCACCCTTTCCAGAAGCGTGGTCCCCTCTCCCCACTTGCTCAGGGCCTAGCAATTCTGTTGGCCCCCATGACACCAGCATTTAGTTTGGTATAATTACGGTATTTGAGTCATTCACACCCCTGAGCAATAAAGTTATACCCAAGTCATTCTGTAGTGTAGATCGGGCAAAAATTTGGTAACCAGTTAAGGAGCCACTGCCTGGTAGCTAGTTGGGGGAAGAGTTTGGAGCATCTGCACCACAAAGCGTAATTGTCTCACCCCAGAGCAATCAGGTTTATGGCACAATCGTAACAGTAAGTCTCTCCCACCCCCATCCTGTTACTTTGCACACACATTGAAAGAGTGCTGCCTGTGATGGGAAGGATGGCTTCATGGACAGAATACTGAACTGGGATTCAGGACACCTGGGTTAAATTTCCAGCTCAGCCACAGACTACTTTTATGGCCTTGGTCAAGTCATGCAACTTACCCAATGTCTCGGTTTTCCATCTGTAAAATGGGGACAATACTTGCTTGTCTCGCAGGGTTGCAGTGACGATAAAGATCCATTAGTAATTGTGGGACGTTAAAATGCTACAGTGATGAGGCCAGGAGCACCAGGACAGGTGGGGGCAGAGAGGAATGGTAATGTATGTTGTCAAATCTTGGGGGTGGGCAGGTAAACAGCTCCTTTTGTGGGTCATGCCTCTGCCTGGTTAGTCTGCCATATGCTGCACTTCCCAGAGGGCATGTTGTGGTGGAACAGAGTGACAGGACATGTCAAAGAGCTTTCTTGCTTAGATTGCCACTTGCACAGTGTTGTATAGGATAAGCTGGGGAGTCAGTTTTGTCACCAAATGCTGAGAGTTTCTGGGTGCAACTTTGTCCACCCTCCCTATATTGAAACCCACTCTATAGCTACAAAATTTGAGGCCCTTAAGCCTGATGCTGACCGTATCACTTTCAATCCACTGAGTTCAACTGAATGACTTGTTGTTGATACAAATGTGAGATCAGAGTCTGGCCCCTCATGTTGCTCTCTGAAAAGAATCTGACAGGAGCCTGAGTTAGACTTCAACTCCCATTTCTTCTGATCAGTATAAAGCTTTTGGCTCTTCTATTGCACTAATATCAGTTTTGTTCAAACCCACCTCACACTCCATTCAAAACTCATCCAGTCTCTTTGGGGAACTAATAGAAAAATATTAGCAATTACTTTCAAAAGAAACTTGACTCATTTCTCCAGCAGTGACTCAGAGCTAGATTAATTGTTTTCACTGCTCTCTCAAAGTGTTTGGTAGTGTTCCAGCAGATTCGATTGATGGCCTGGTTCTACAGACATTATAAAAGAGTGCACTACTAACTTACTTGAGTCACTGGCTTATATAACAATATTTATATTCAACTTCTAGAATTGGATCAACTGTTTTCATGATGGGGACTAATAATTGGTAGGAAATAGCTATTACAATGACAAATACTATAGAAACCCTTGAATCAGACAGCCAGATGAGCCCTTGAACCTAGCTTTTATCCAAAAGTTTTAACCTGTCCTTCTGCCCTTCTACTAAACATTTTCCCCCTTTCCCCATTTCTATTTCCAGTTATTAAATGCCAGGCATTTTCATCTGAAGAATGAAGCATATCAGAAACTATTTAAACTATTTTGGCTTAATGTTGATCCCAGCGTGTATTTATATTGTTAGCCTATTCCCCTGCCCAGACTATCTGAGTGCAAGACATTTGCAATCTTTTTCTGGTGGCCAAAGCATCAATGAAATCATAAAGTTCATTTACACTCACCTGTGTAGCTCTTCTCTTTTCAGAGCCCTGGAAACTTGAGACTTGTATAGTCCTTGCAAGTTATAGTTTTCAATGATTTGCTCATATAATTTGTTTTGCACCTTTGTTTCTATAGTCTCACCTTTCTGAAGTAACAATGAGGGGCTGAACTGTGCTACTGCTTTTAAAATTACATTTATTTGTTGATATTCCACAGATGTAAATATCCCCATATAGTAGATGGCTTGGTAAATGGAATAGCAATTTTATCAGCTAGGATAACTTTCATCCGTGATCTTCACGCTAGTGTAAAACCACTTTTCCTTTCTTCTTCCTCACATTTCCCATTGTCTTTATCATATTCTGGGAGCTCCGTTTGCTAACAGTGGGATCTTTGCACAAAGAATGGGGATGGAATGGTAGCCTTTAATATTTTGGTGTGTGGACAGAATGTGATAGAAGTTATTCCACCAATTAGAGTGCTTCTGCTGCTGCATTGCACACCAAGGAAGTTCAGATGATCCCTAAAACCATATACAATAATATGATGTGTAACTCAAAATATCTCTTAGCATTTAACAGAGTCCTCTGAATATACGGGTTTCTCCATTTCTGTAGTAGTGAGTACTTCCTTTGGTTAATTACCCCAATTGAGAGCATTCCTAGAGAAATTCACAAGGTGTTCTCGTTTAATTATTTTTCTTTATTTGTAAACCTCATTGTATCTCATATGCAAGAGCATTACAATACAGAAGAACATGTTTGTTTATCCTGGCACTGCACATAAAAAGCAATACAATACCAAATAAATAAGAGGTTTATAAAGGACTAGATTGATAATAACAGCAAAGGACCTTAGAGCTATATTGATTCATTATAATGTTGATCAGGTGAGGCTCCTGTATAGGAATAACGTGCATTAGCTTCTGATACGCTGAAACTTTGCATGTTGCTTTTTTTTTCCTTTTGCATGCCATGTGAACTTAGGCCACAGTATCCAGAAACCAGTCAAAGGTTAAAATAAGGTTATCTGTAAATGCTAGCTTGTGACAGGTCAGTGTGTGTGCAATGACAGACATTATCTCTCGGTAATGCAGATGACGATGCGTCATTGCTGGAGGACCAATTTGAATGGTGGGCCACCTAGTGGTGATGTTAATTATATACGGTCTCCATCCGTGCTACTGAACTCTGTATGCAAGCTGCTCGTTATCATGTCACTGCACACCATATGTTTATTGGTCTTATAAAAAAAATGTAGCACTTTACCCATGTTTGATTCTTTTTGTTGTGTCAGGCCTTGGAATTCAGATGTGAAGTAATCTTAAACACCCTTTTTTGAGGAAAGGTGATCTTTGGTAGTACAATCACCTTCCCCCATTAACAGTCTATAAAAAGTCTTAAAAGAAGTAGTAACAAACATATGTATTCAATTTATAACCTCTGTTAAATCTATTAATCTTGTAGTAATACAGATCATTTTAAAATGACTGTCCGAGTTTCCCTTTGGAAAAAGCAGACTAGAATACAGGCAAGTAGAATACAGACAAGTAGAATACAGGCAGTTCTTATAACACAACTGGTTCCTGAAAACTGAGTCATAAACTGAAATGATCATAACGCAGAACCATAATTCGCTCCATTGCAAGACTGAGTGTTGCAAAGTGTAAACCACTATTTTAAGTCCAATCAGAGCATAAATTTAGAAATGTCGTAAGTGCTATTCATTGTAAATCAAATGTCATACACTCAAAGACTGCCTGTAGATTATTCAAGCCATAGGTTTATTACAGATGGAACTTTAGTGAACTTAGCATTATCCATACTTTGGAAAAAGCCATCATTGATATCTTCAGTAGCTTATCATAGGCTATTGCCACAGGCAAGGATTTTTAAAACTTTTTTTTTACTCTTTATTTTGTTCTCACTCTATTTTCTGTATGAAGTGTGCTCAGTGAACCTGCTAGTACTGCTATACTGAGCCCGAAGCAATCTTTTGATTATTGTAATAATGGATTAGTGTTGCTAGTTCTAGCTAGTAATGATTGGCAATTTAAAATGCAAGCTGTGCCTATTAAACAGTTAACACATATTACTGGTCTTATGGCAGCAGAGACAAGGAGTGTGTGAAATGGAGCATCATATTTCTCTTCATGTTCTTAATGTTTAAAAAGTGTATGAATAAAGCAGAATATACTGTGAATATTTGATCATTTTTCCACAGCATTTTTTCTCTCTCTCTTTCTCTCCACATGGAAGGTTTTTATTTTCATTGCAATAAATATAAGCATATTCAGCATTACAGTGTTTAGTAGCCCATATACTGGGTGTCCAGCAAGTGTTTCACACTTTCTCACTTTTCCTTCTAAAAAGTATAAAGCCTGATAGTGGGTTGTTTGATAGTTTCATTGTCACTTTTCCCTAAAGCATGACTCTTTCATTTGTCAACCAAAAGGCAAACAATGAATGCATATTTAATCCAAGAAGATGAAAAATGTCACACTGTAAATTAAAATAAGGAACAGAGAGAGAGGGAGAGAGATCTTAGGAGAGAGAATTTACTATCAGGCTTTCAATAAAGGGGGAACATTTTATTTAAGCATAGTCCCGTAAATCTAAAGTAGCCAGGCTCATTTCTAGGTATTAGGCAATAGTTTTTGTTTTAAAAAGAGGGAAAAAGGTCAATTTCACAAAATTAATTTAATCCTAAACTGTGGAAGATGTGTAATGACCCTCAGCAGTACATTAATGTAAGCAACTGTTCAGTACATCACTTGTCTCCACTCAGAGGATAAGGTTTATGGTCCCCAAATACAGGGCCTAATCTCTGGACCTAGCTCAAGTCTAGGAGCTCATACTTTTAGCTTTTGAGATTCTGTCATTCATTCTGTATGTCAACCAATCTGAACTGACTTCAGGAAAAGCAAATGTGTGGTTAGATGGGACCGAGTCTAGCTCTAGTCAGTTTTGCCATCCAGACAAGATACCAAATGGAGGGTAAAAGGATGTTAGGGTTGGAATTCTAATCACACTATGTTATAGGAAACAAAATGGCAGCCAAGGAGCCACTGCCTACATCTAACTGCAGAAAATCTCTCTTGTCCCTTAGTTTGTTCCAATATGCTCACAAGTTCCTTTGGGGGTACATGTCCAATAAACAGTCATTGTTTATAATCAAGTTGCAGATGAAAAGTGCTGTAGCACTGCTAATTATCAACAGAGCACACAATCTCCCCTGATAAACAGAAATCTGAAACCACTGCTTCAACGGGCATCATAAAAACCCATTAACTTTTGCATGACTAGTGAAAGGGAGGGTGCAATTCTCCACAAGCAATATTATTAACTTAAATGCAAAGATCCAACCATTAACAAGTGGTAAAATGGAAATCTCAGAACACTAGCAAGTTCAGACAATTGATTTTTAGTCACTGCTCTTTATTTTAATCCCATGATACTTTCCCCTTAACTCTGGTTCTCCTCAACCCGAGTCCAGATTAAGAATAAATTGCTTGGTCAGAAATTCATTGAACTATGAGCAGATATGTATACGTGGCATGGTTCACCCGCATCCCAGAGGCCTGTCCATTTTGCAGCATGAGGGGGACCCTGGCACATGCCTATTTGGAATGACCAGGTTGTAGCCCCATTTTTGGCTCTTCCAGAACCTCTTGTTGAGGTTCTGGCTGCATGTTCCCCACACCTCTACATATACACGCACATTATGACTTCGTGAAGCCAAGCAGTCATGAGATCACCTTGTCAACTGCCTCCTGACACTGGCCAAAGTGGCTATCTATAATACCAAGAGTAGGTTGCTGCAGGAGGGAGGTATTCGGTGACTACGGATCTCTTTCCAATCTCTCCTTGTCTCCTGCACCTGGGCAGAGTTCCTCTGGGTGGCATCTACTGACTTCCCTAGACAGCTTTGAGGAGTAGTGGGTGCTGTCTGGGGTTCTCTACTCAGTTTTCTGACCTGGATCCTTATTTTGAACCTATGAGTCCTACTTCTGACTCTCTTACTGGGTCCATCCCTCACAATACACAAAATACTCACCTGTGTAGGGTACCATGACATTTGGGGCACCAAATGGAGGGTAAAACGATTTGGGCACCCAGATTTCATGGTGTCCTAGGTAGCTGTGTTCTGTGTATGTGGTGTTGCTAGCTCTTGCAGCCAGCCCCAGCCCCAGCCCCTGCTCCCCCAGGTTGTGACAGTCAAAGCCATGCATAGGGTTGTGCGGAACCTGGGACAACCCCACCGCCCCATCTCTGTTCCATGCCCACTCCTGAGCAACATGTCCCAGGGGATAAGCTGTGGGTTAAAATGGCCATCGGAGCTTTCTTGTGCAAGAGAGCGTCTACACTGCCATGGATGCTCTTGCGCAAAAGCACATCTCTTGCACAAAAGCACATGGCAGTGTAGATGCCCTCTTGTGGAAGAGTTTTTGCACAAGAACTCTTCCGCAAAAAAGTTCTTGCACAAGAAGCTGCCAGGGTAGATGTAGCCTTAGGGATGGTGCTGTTGTTATTCCTAGTTGTCCCATGCATTCAGCTGAGTCCCAGGTTTGCCTGCTTCCTGGAATTCAGCATGACAAGCATGAGAAGGCTGGGCTTGAGTTGAACTGTGTGGTCTGCAGCAAAATCTCAGTGTTTCAGGTTTCACCTTTCTTCTTCCCTGCAACCCTCAAGGACCACCCCGATAGTTTCTAAAATAGCTCCAAGTTTGTTCCTTTAGCTGTTCCTAGTTCTGCTCCTTTCACAATATCAGAGAACTCTGGTATCTGAGAAACCATTCTCTGTGCTCCATGTTTCTGCAACCTACAGTGCTTACTGCAGGCTCTGTGCTGCATCTTTGCCTTCAATGCAAGAAAAGGTGCAAAGAGTCTGACAAGCTGAGAGGTTCCAAGTAGTTTGTGTATATTATCTTCTGCTGATATGTTTCCCTCTCACTGAAGAAGTCGCCATCCAAACATCTCTCAGGGTATGTCTACACTTGCTCCCTACTTCGAAGTAGGGAGGCAAATGAAGCATACCAAAGTTGCAAATCAAGCCCGGGATTTAAATATCACGCTTGATTTGCATGTTCCTAGCCGGTCGCCATTTTAGAAATTCACTAGCCGGGTAACTGCCTGAGTCTACATGCGGCAGTGAAACAGAGTCGATTTAAAGCCCCTAATTCGAATTAGCTGGTAAACCTCATTGCAGGAGGAATACCAGCTAATTCGAGTTAGGCTTTAAATCGGACTCATTCACTGCCGTGTGTAAACGTGAGCAGTTACTCGGCTAGTGAATTTCTAAAATGGCGACGATGAACATGCAAATCAAGCACGGGATATTTAAATCCCGGGCTTGATTTGCAACTTTGGTATGCTTCATTTGCCTCCCTACTTCGAAGTAGGGAGCAAGTGTAGACATACCCTCAGTTTCCTCCCATTCTACAGTCTGGAGGCCCTGCCAGCAGTCTGCCAGCTGCAGAAGTGTTTGTATTTTTCTTTTGCAGCTTTCTCAAGCTCCTTTGGGTTATTTTATTTTCCAACCACCAGTAATTTTGACAGACAGCAACAAATAAGCTATAAATATCAGTAAAAAGGAAAGATAACTGTTAAAATTAAATGGTGGCATTTTAAATCACTCCCCCAATTTCAATAGTAAAAGAAAAGTGCTGTGTTTTCAGATGTATGAGTGAGTTTCCTTTGTCTTTACCACACAATACGTGGCCTTCACTTTCCCAGGGTGAGTGTGTTCCTAGATTAACAAAGTGAGAGAAGCAAAATGCATGAATGAAATCTGAAAAATGTATTCCAAGTCATATGGATAGCACACAGATTTTGCTTGGAATAGGAAGTGATCCCTTCAAAAGTCATTGGTGCTTCATGGAAAATTGTCATCTGGAAAGGTGGATGTACCTTTTTATCTCATTTCACATTTTCTGTGCTTTTCTATGATGCTTTTACTTTTTTCCTAAGGACGCTTAACAGAAACTCAGGAAGGTTATTTCTAAAAAAATCCTTGTTTTCTGTTGATCTTCACCTAAACTTCCCCCTTCCCTAAGGTCAAACTCTTCTGTTTTTGGTGTCATAGTCATGTCTATAGGAACCTAATTAGTGCTGTGATGATGTCTTTATAATTCTTAGCTGCACGGTGATTCTGATTGCTAACCAAGTCTGATGTTAGAGAGGACTGTGAACTGATTGGGAATAAAGAACAGCTGATGAACATTTAAATGCAAGTCTTCATAAAAATGTTATTAAATCAAGAGCAAAAGGAATAATATATATAAACCATTATGTCTAAGATACTGCATTAAAATCATATTAGAGCTGTAAAGACAGGCACATAAAAGTAAGGAAATGCCAGAATTAAGATGGTGATAAAATTCAAGTGCTAAATTGCAATAAATTTAGTTCCCTCACCTTTGCCCACTACTCCAGATCCCTGTGATTTTTTCTAACTATCCAAAATGCTGAGCTGTTTCAAATAGCTACCATTAGGGGAAAAGGGTCAAAGAAATGCTTTCTCCTCCTTCCAAATATTTCCAGTATACTCATATGAGCTTTGAATTTGGGACAGTTGAATTACTTTGAATATTAGGGTGTTTAAGTAACTTGTTAGCAAGAGAGGGGAGAACACAAAACATCTTCAACTGTCTGAATAAAATGTGAAGGCACAGTGCTGCCTGATAGTTAACATAGGATACCTAATGTTGCTCTGGTCCTTTACTCAAATAAGTTTTGTTTTTCTTCATTTAAATCATTGCTTTGGGGTGGGGCTGGGGATGAGGGGGTCAGTATGGAGGCTTCCCCAGGGAGAGAGAGCAGCACCTTGGGGCCAGATGAGAAGCCCCTCTCAGTGGCTGCTGAAGCAGCAGCATGGGGCACGGGTGCATGTCCCCCAGCCTGGGGCAGGTCCAGGTTCATCTGCTCTTTGCGCGCTTGAGCCAGAATGGGGAATGGAGAAAATTGCACGTTTCCCTTGCTCCCTGACAAAGGAGAACAGCCAGCAATGTTCCTGTACAAATTTGGGGGGAGGGGATATGCAGCCCTCCCACCCTCCCTAAAGGGCATCTGGGGGGTGGGAGGCTCAGGGCTGGGGCAGTCCTGGAATGGGGGGAGGGAGGGGACCTGCCAGCCTAGCCCTTTCACATGCCTGGTGATTCTCTCTCTTTTCTGTGGCTTAATGTGTCCTCATATGCATGGGTGAGAGCTTCAGACCCCCTACTTGTGGGCAATGAAACCCTTACCTTTAAGTTATAAGAGGAAGCAGCATGCCAGATTTGGTTGTCCTAGCTCAGATGTCTTTGGGAGGAGTTCTTGAACAAACAGACAGACATACAAACAGACTCTCTTGCTACTTGGGCCCTTCTGTTCCCTGCACTTAGTGGTCTAGTGGGGGCTGTAATACTTTGTCCTAATTTTTGATTGTTGGGTTTAGAGTGTGTGTAGTGGGTGCTGTTGGTGGCCTGTGATCTAAAGGATGTCAGATTAGATCATCTGGTGATCTCTTCTGTCCCTAAACTCTGACTCTAAGTATAAATGCAGAATTTGACCCATGGTTGCATGTTGAATCCTGCATGTTCGCATATACATTTCATGCTTATATCTACAATTCTAAGAGCAGATGCCATATGGACTGTTTATCAAGAACCTTATGAATGGACAAAAGTACAGTACAATGGGAATTTATATTAGCTGGGTATTATAACGACCGAAAGTCTCAGCATTCCTTCAAGTCGGAGGGTGTTACTTTAGATGGGGAGAAGGGAATGCATGGAATCAGTTTGTGTAAGTAGCAAATACTCAGGTATTATTTGGAATTTATTATACTTTATATGTATAAAAATAATTGTCCTCACTTGTATACTGCCTGACTTTGACCAGGTTCATATTCTATCTTAATACAATAGCTGTGAAGTGCTTAATTTCAGCATGGTTACATAGGGTGCAAATGGAGGCAGAGTTGGGCCCATAAGATTTTTTTTTAAATAATAAATTATAAGAAATTTGCGTTTTTAGACAAAGAACATTAATCTTCTTTGAAGGCAGCTTGATAGTGAAGGACATGATCCTTCAAGATCCCTGTGGCTGAGGAATGCTCAGCACTTCTGAAAATCAGGTCAGTTATTTAGTCAACTCTGAGTACTCGTTTTTACTATTCTCATCTGGACTGCATGGAGGACATGTGACCAGACACAAGGGTGCCAGAAGTATGACACTTATGACTGAAAAAGTCTGTCGACAAACGAATATCAAAGAACGTGGTTACAGCATATTTGTCCCCTAAGGATGGCATAAAAGTGTTCCACTGTTGTAGTGTAGACAGGATCTTAACCTTACTTCATAACCAAGCTCAAGGCTTGGACATGGAGACAAGCCTTTAGATGTTTTTTACTGAACAGTTGCCATTTGGAATATAGTACTTTGTGCATAAATGAAAAGCACAACTATTTTTTATTAATGCATTACCACAAAATATTAAATAATTTCCAAATAGCATTCATGCCTCCTTAGCAAAAATGATGGAAATGCACTTTTCTAATGCTTCGCTACAATTTCTACTAATAAGTATTCACAGTGAATAATGATGAATGTACTTAAGTTAATTATTAAACTGTGGGAAGCCACATTTTTATAATATTTGACTAACCATGAAGAGTGTGATTACTGCACTTGAGAACATTATTCCATTCCCAGCCCAACAGAAATAGGGGTTATAAATAATTAAGCCCTTTCAGTGGAAAACTAATGAGCGCAGGAAGCCATAACTTCTGTTTTTTAAGTATTGTATCGCTCTTCTGGCATACCACTCAGGACTTTAAGAAGTTGTAGTTCTTTATATTTCACTTAGCCTTTCTTCAAACTCCATTAAATGAACTATAGCAGAATAGTGACATTACTAGTGTTGGCCAGTAACTAAGCAAGCTATGGACTATTCAGTTTTCCTTCCCAGTACAGATAAAGTGTGAGAGGCTTCTACTTCTCCTTGTTAGCTGAAGAATAATACAATATACTAACAAACCATGTGCCACATTCCTCTCTGGAGGCTCCCCCATCATTGCAATAAGAACTCATGCCTTGAAATCTGTGTTGTTATGATGACCCATGTGAGAAGTTCATAGTTTTGTGGTATTGCAAGAGATGGCTTCTCCTGGATTAAATCCCATGGCAGCATGAGGCAGCTTGCAACAGAGAGAGAAAAAAATAAACCATTTCTATAGGTTTAATTGTTTGTATTTTGTTGATGCAGAGGGTCAGATATTCAGCTGGAAGAAATTGATGTAACTTCATTGACTTTAGCAGCACCATCCTGATTTTACCAGATGGGGATTTGGCTCTCAGTCTGTATTACACTGTTAATGTCAGAAACCAACATGTTCACATTAAAAGATTAGTATTTTATATGTACTTTAATTACAAGAGGGAGAGACATGAAATGCAGTAGCAGAAATAAAGAAACACAAATATTTGGTAAGGTTTTATTTTACAATGAACATAAATTCATATAAGTACTTTTTGCCCCAGGGTAACTTGACCATTTAATTATATACAGCAAATACCAATCAGTGGCTAGAAAATATCATATTACCACAAATTATCTACATGAATATTTTGTCTTTTATACTAGAGAGCATTACACAGCAATTGCTTTTGTACAGTGTTTCTTTTGTACATTTTAAAGTGCTTTAGCAGACAATACAAAATGGAAATACAGACTACAATTTAATTACATTGATTAGAAAAACATAAATGTTATGGGCTTGGTTTTAAAAAAGTAATTTACTTGCAAAATGTAACTTTACTGTTATTCTCCTTTAAAAAGACTTAAAGTATGTTCTGTATTTGTGTAAGCTCTTCACACATATAATAGTAGAGATTTACATTTTATATAGCTCCTTTTTCTTGAAGGATCCCAGAATGCTATACAAAAAGCAGTACTTGGATGAGTCTGAGACATTGCTGTTTGCACAGTTGAAACTGGAGAAACGAGTTCAAAGAGAATGTATAAACACACTGTGCTAGCTTTGAAAGGATTAACAATGTACATATATTCACAATGGAATTTACAGAAATAGCTGCAGTCCCTTTACTAGCAACAACATGGAGCCCAACAAACCTTTCCAATTGTTATTCCCACTTGCCTCTTCCTAAACAAGTGACAATGCATTATTGTTATTCGTAACATATTTTTGTATGCTAAAGTGGAAGAGGAGGTGAAGATTGGTGTTTTTGAAGTGAGCATTGAGTAACTCTCCATTAATATACTAGCAAGGGTTATATTTTGTTGAGAAAGTTCTTTGTGTCACACAATAGCTTTGATCTCCTTTGTTACAGTAGCTTAATGATGATTTTTATATGAAAAACTTATGTATTGTAACCTATACAAGAAACCACCATTATAAAACATTATTAGCTTGAAACTGTTCCAAAATATCTCTAGGTATGTTGTATGCAGTTCTGCTTCCATTTTCTAGAAAAGCACCTCCATTATGTAGCCTATATTTGTCCAACCCTCAAGGTTTTGCTTCCAACCTAATGCTACTGTAATCATCCAGAGCAAAATTTGGGTCCATCTGACCCCACTAATGACCAGTAGCCCCCTTTTAGACAAATGTATATGTTATTGATGAAGCTGTATATTTTTGTACACTGGAGCATGGTAGGCCCCATTTCATCTGATTCTGCCTGCTATTAGGTTTCATACTTCTGTAATGTGCAATGCAGAGATGCCATAGTGGCAAATCATTTTGCTGGATCTTAAAAGCAAGCACTTTCCTCCGAGGTGCGGGTGGGAGGGAAGTGTCTCCTCCACATTCCCCACAAACACATGGTGGCACTGGTTTGTGATTGCTTTGAGGGCTATACGGCAGGAGACCCTCTCATGGCAGAGGTGTGGCTTCAGCTTCCAGGAGTTCCAACTGAAAGGAAAGAAATTGTAAATACCATGAGCACGTCACTGATTTTCCCCTCTCACATGTTTCTTGCAAATGTTTTTGGGTGAATTTACCCAGCATTTGCTGTGACTACCTTACCCTGCAAAGCTGAGGGCAAGAATTTCCTTTCAGTTTACATCACAAAGGCAGAGAAACTACCACAGAAATAGTAGATTTAGCTTCAAGGCTATATATGATAAGATATTTAAAGAGAAACATGCACATTCCTAGTCGATCTTTTAAAACTAAGCGTAGTTCTTCCATTTAAAATCTCTGGCAGGTTCTCGGTAAGGTAAGATGACAACAATTGCATTTATTTTTTACCCAAGTATTTGAATAGGCCAGATCCTCAGTTGGTGTGAATCAACATAACTCCATTGAATTCCATTGTGTTGTGCTGATCTAAACTAGTGGAGGGTCCCACCCAATATGTTTACATCAGAGGATTTAAACCAGAGACATGTATTTGCTATGTCATAGCTAGGCTGCCATGTTTGGCATTACACGCCAAGCACATAACAGTGGGAGTTTTCTTTCTGCCGGGAGAATCCTGTATAAATGTCATTCATACAGATCTTCAGTCCTCTGAGTGCACTTTCTGCAGCCATTGCTGAAAAGTTAGTGTTCTCTAAGACAGTGGTTTTCAGCCAGGCTACACAACTCCTCTAAATCAGCATTTCTCAACCTGAGGGTTGAGACTGCCGAGAGAACAAGATGGGTTCTCCTGTTCCCATGTTTAAGGGTGGGTTAAAAGGGGTTGCAAATGCAGGGCCAGCATTAAGGGGTGGCAAGCCAGCCAATTGCCCAGGCCCTCACACAAAGGTAAGATACATGCTTCAACCCCAGGCAGCAGTGGGACTTGGGCTTCATCCGTGCCACCCAATGCTCTGGCTTTAGTCAAGGCTTGCAAGTGAAAAATAACAAGACAAATCAACCTCTTGAAAGAGGCGTAGGAGTCTGGAAAGATTCAAAGTCACTGCTCTAAGACACATGAGCATCTTCTAAGATTTTTGCTTCCTATTGTGCCAAACACAATCATCACCCGGTCTGCCACATTAGGAGTTTTAACTTTTTAGAAGTTCCTCTGTGGTAAGTTCACAGTTCAGTCTGATACTGAAAAGACGGGAGTTAAATCTTCCCCCCACAATGCAACCACAGAGGTATGATAGATATCCAGAGTTTTCTTTCTTGTGATCAGGGTGGCATCTGAGCAGCAGAGCACATTCAACAATTTAAACAGCAAAACCTGCCAGCTTTTCTTCTCCCTCCTGGAAAGCCATTGCCCATTCCTATGCTCTGATAATGAGCTGTATTTTTCAGTGTTGAAATCAAGGTGAAACCTTTGCAAGTGAAATGTCTGTTGCTCAAAAAGTAGAGCTCCTAATTAGATGTAGACCACTGGCTAAAGCATATTGAAACAGGAGAGGGGAAGCTCTCCCTGCACCTGCCACAGAGGCAGAGTTCACCCAAATCAGAGCTTCAAATCAGAGCTTCAGAGCTCACCCAAATCAGACAGGAGGGGAACTCTTAACTATTATTTCAGTAAGGAGGTGTTTTCTTTAGCTCATGGTTTAGAATAAGATAGGATCTATCAAACCTGAACTTGAGTTTAGCAGAGGTTTAGCAGTGTCAACATTTCACAAGCTTTATTTCAGATCTGCCCACAAATCTATGGTGGAAAGTCCATTAGCAGCTACTTAAGTAGAAATGGACCATAATCCTCAGCTCTGAATAATCCTATGCTTTGGGGAAATTTGCATCCAAAAATGGCTGTTGGGTTTAGGCCAATCTCTTACTTCCATAGATCTGATAAACTACTTTCAAGTTTTCATATTTTGCGTACTTTTTCCATAGACTAATGAACATGTATGTTTCCTGATCATTTAGTTAATTTAATACTTTAAAAAATAGCTGCTGCAATTGCAGGCATTTTTATAAGATAATCAAATGTCATGGTATCTTGATAAAGATTTATTTTTCTGCTTTGTTTCTTTAACAACAGGAATGTTATAATTTTCTTTTCCCATTTAGTTTGGTATTTCCCTGGGAAGACTCAGATGGGGAATAGAAGTCCTCAGACTTAATTAAAGGGCATGGATGTTGAATCACTAACAAAAGAACTTCATAAGCAGTTTGAAAATTGAATTAAATACATATCAATAAAAAATGACAAAGCAAACCTAAGTGTTTTAAACAGCTTAAATAAAAGTCTCTTCCCCTCTCAATAAATCATTTGATTTTATTGGGATCTGTGACAAATAAACCTACTAGTTCTCTAAGGCTTGTCTGCACACAAAAGTTTAATTATATCAGTATAGCTGAAGTGGCAAAGAAACCCCTCCCTGTTTAGTATGGATGCAGTTATATTGGCATTAATTTGGCATGCATAGTAATAGTTTATTCCTCTATGGGAAGGGATTACAAGGGCCTCCATGGGAAGGGCATAACTGTGCCCACATTAGGGATGGAACTAGAATAATGATATTGATTAAAAATAAATCATACTTCTAACGAACATAGTTGGTTATACTAGTACAAAAACAGTGTGTGGACTGGACCAAGGTTTGTATAGTCTCCCAGGAAAAACAGGGCCTTTAAGAACTTCTTCATAGACCATAAAGAAGCAAAAAACGTGAAATCACCTTTAAAATGGGAGGGGATATGGGGTATCAGTTTGGCTTACCACCATCTGCTAGTGGTGTCAATAGAAAAGTCTATGATCAGTCACAAGTTACAGAACGTTCAGAAGCTGCAAACATGCCGTTAAGACCATTAGGCTCCTTTCTCTGGTGTAGAGTGTGTGTGTGTGTGTGTGTGTGTACATAACCACATGCACACACTAGGCCTCATCGCGCAAGGTACATCTGAAAGCCCTCTACTGCCAAATTTCAATGGAAATTGTGAGCACTTTTAGCTTCTCACAGCCCGGGGCTGTGTGTACGTGCATACACCAGCTTTAAAGATAAACCAAGCTACTTCCTGATAGCTATAAATCAGTAAAGACTGTAACTTCAGAATACATGTCATCTCCAGGAGGGAGACCTGAATCCAGAGATGACATCTCCACTGCTAGTCATACCTGCTGTTTAGTCCTATCCACAGTACTGGCAGTGGAGGCATGATCACGAGTGTTTTGTCGGATGCGGGTGGAGTTTTGCTGCTCAATAGTGGAGGAAGTGGGAATGCAGAATTCTCTGAAACATCTTTTGAAGTTTTCATCTAGAAATGCATAAAGGACTGGATTAAGGCAGCTATTTGTGTACCCTAAAGCGATACAGAAGTGCCAGGAGACTGTTTGGAACGTAGTTTCTGGAATATTGATCAAGGCTTTAATGATGACATAAATGTGGATGGGAGTCCAGCAGACAATGAACACCGCCACCACTACAAGGACCATTCTCGTGATTCTCCTCAGGTTCCTATCCTTCTCTTTGGAGCCAGACAGCATACGGACACTCTTCAGGCGTAAAATCATCAACCCATAGCACACGGTAATGATCAGGACTGGCATGATGAAGGCAAAGATGAATACACAGATTTTCAGTAGGTTGTCCCAGTACCAAGCTGGGTGAGAGAACGTAAGTGTGCAGTCAATAGAGCCTAAAGTAAAACAAAATTACAGAGAAGAGTGAACAGTTCAGTATTTAACTTGCTTGGTTTCATCCCTTCCTCCTCCCTCCTGCAACACTGTTCAGCACATTAATGCAATTTTATAAAATGAGTAACTAAAACAAAACAGCTTTGAATAGCTGATACATGTTTGTTTAAACCCATGCAAGTACTTTACCACAGGCCTGGACATCTTCTGAAGAAGGTACTGTTATTGCTACAGATTGGGGACATTTTGGGTAGAATGCCCCCAACCAAAAGGAATCTTGCTTTGTTTTTGTTTGCAAACCCTAAGTGAACTTTTTGGAAAACTTGCTCCAATTTTCAGTTTCACCATGGAACCTGATGAAACAGGGCAGTTTAAACAATGTCGTGTTTTGAGGATTTGGAGGTTAAAAGGACCAATGAGAAAGAGGGATGGTTTTTCAGCTGTGGAGAGCAGCATGAAAAGGACATGCAAGTGTGAATGGGAGGAGGAGACCAAGGTGAGCAACAAGATGAGTGGATGAAGCAGAAGAGGCAACAAGAGAGAAGTTGCAGGCAGGGGACCTCAAAGTCAGGAGCTGTTTGAATTTTATGCAAAATGAAACAAGGCAGCATAGGCAGGATTTGGGGCTTGGTGCTGACTTGCATGCTATACCTTATTTTGCAAAACATACTGACTCAAGTTATGAACACTGAAATCAATTGGACCGTTGTAACAAGCCAAGCTTCTCTTTCTTCTCTGGGGTCCCTTACAAATGGTCTTGGATGCCTCTTTACTGTCAATAACCGAACCCTAAATAGAGTTTTCTGTGTCTGAACAGCATGCCCATTATTTCAAATTGCAATTGAAATAATGGGCTTGCTATTCCGACATCCTGGTAAACCTTGTTCCATGAGGATTAAGGGATTTGTCGGAATAGCAGTCTATTTTGAAATTTGGCTCTGTATAGAGAGTGCCAAATTTTGAAATAAACTATCCTGAAATAAGCTATGCAATTTGTGTAGCTCAGATTGCATAGCTTATTTTGAGCTAGCACCACTGTGTAGACATACCCTCAGTTAAAGCCGTAGTACACAGTCATTCTTTCTCTCTGTAAGTGCACTACATGCCACTACATGGGACAGTACACCACACCCAGTAGGTGTGTGGGTTACATAGATATTGGGCTCAGGTTGGTGCCTGAGCTCTGGGACCCTGCAGTCTGGGACTGAGCATCTACACAGCATGTTCTCAGCCCAAAGCCTGCTCCCAAATCAGATGATCTTGTCTCAATGTATCCTAAGTGACCAGACTGCTGGGTCTGCTGCTGGCTCCCAGCAGTCTGTCACAGTCATCTACGTGCTCACAGTATGGCCAGGTCTACACAAGGGAGCTTACAGTGGCACAGCTGTATCAATGCAGCTGCACCACTGTAAGAGTTCCTATGTAGCTGCTCTATGGAGACAGGAGAGACTCTCCCATTGGCATAATTAAATCACTTCCAATGAGCACCTGTAGTGCGTCTCCCACCAACATAGTCCTGTCTATACTGGCACTTATGTTGGTGAAACTTATATCCATCAGAGATGTGGGTTTTTTACTCCCTGAATAACAAAAGTGCTAGTGTAAACATAAGCTAAGCATGTGCTTAATAAGTCTATCCCTAGTCACTTCAGCACTTAGGTACTAATTTAAGAGTTGTGTTGAATCAGGGTCAGAGGGGCAGCAACTTGCAGGATTGAGGCCTTAAAGCAAAGTCCATGGCATAGCTAAGGAAAGTAGAGGAAGATGAATTTAGTTGGTGATTGTTAGAAGAGAATAGAGGAAAGAGCCCAGAAGGCCGGAGAAGAGGTGGCTACACCAATCTTATTAAACATGGACAGTAATGTACACATTCAAAACCAACTCACTAGCTGAAATGATCAGGTAAAATGTCTTTAATCAGATCAAATGTGATAAATATTTCCATTGAATGTTGGGAGTGTAGGTGATTTTTGTGTGTTTGTGTAATCCAAAATGGTAGAACTTTCAAGCGATTCCTGTTACTACCTTGAGAGTGTTTTCTTTGTAATTTAGTATATTTAACACACATCAAATGTACCAGCCAGTTCTTCTGTTATCCAAATAAAGACAGCAGTTGCAATGCAAGATTTTCCATAATGCCCTCAAACATAAAATGGATCTCTACACACCTGTGGATTTTGCAGATTTCTCTTTCATTGTGAAAATACTGAATGTGGAGTTCTTAATCTGTATTGGTACATGTGTGTTCAATTATCTTGACCATACCAACTCATTGTTTTATTTCACTCGTATGCATTTTATACCTGATGATGTTCTTATTTTATCCATACACACATTTTCCCTTTCATCTGTTGTTCCATATAATTGGGCAACCCTTTTAATTTCAACTCATAAACAGATACCAGTGACTTTCCAATGGCCATACATCAGAATGATGAAGAATGTATCTGCAGATGTTAGTCAACTCTCAACAAGAAAATATATTTAAGACTAATTTGTGATAATAATGGTGACTACTTTTGTTCCAATGTGTTTTTCTTGTTCTTTGTTTGCTTTTTGACTGTCAATCACAACTCCCAGATGTCAAGCCATGGAAAATCTGCTCTACAACATCAATATCTCAGCTCTTGTGTCTTTCTGGCTTTTCTTTTTTTTAGTCCTGGATAGACTTCTACATTTGCTAGGTGTATTATGCAGATTAATTAGCCTCTGGTGCTGTTCTAGGCAATATTTTCTGTTAATGTGCTCATTTAAAAAAAATCTGAAATGCTAATATGCTATTACAGTTCCTTCGTTGGCCAAAATGTAATGTTTTATATTATAGTGAATGTAAATCAATAGGTGGGTATGCCTTGATTATGTAAATAGGTTCTGTAATAAAAACCGAATATGCTCTTAAAAAAAGAGTAGGGAAAGTCTGGGATGCATTTTAAGTGCTTTATATGTCATGGGAGAAATTTATAGCATTTTTGTACACTGTGGCTGTGTCTACACTGGCACCCTTTTGCTGAAAAGGGATGCTAATGAGACACAGCGCAATTAAATCGGGATTTAAATATCCCCCACGGCATTTGCATGAACATAACTGCCGCTTTTTCGGCTCGGGTTTTGCCGAGAAAGCGCCAGTCAAACGCGATCTTGCGGAAAATAAACCCTTTTCCGCAAGATCTCTTATGCCTACTTGAAAAGGGTTTATTTTCCGCAAGATTGCGTCTAGACTGGTGCTTTTCTCCGGCAAAACCCCGAGCCGGAAAAAAGCGGCAGCCATGTTCATGCAAATGCCGTGGGGGATATTTAAATCCCCCGCGGATTTGCAATTGCGCTGTGTCTCATTAGCATCCCTTTTCCGCAAAAGGGTGCCAGTGTAGACACAGCCTGTGTGTGTGTGTGTGTGTGTGTGCGTGCATACATACAAACAGAACAAAGCACTTTAGTGATCCAAGTCAAAGTTCTCAAACATTTTAAGATAGGAAGTGACATACAATCCCTTACACACACTGATTGTGCACACAGCTATTATCATAATGCAAGTTAACATAACACGTATAGACTATAAATGCTTTGATTTGTGCTAGCAGTGCTGTGAACACTTTTTGGGTATGCCTACGCTACGGTGTTATTTCAAAATATCTTATTTCGAAATAACTAACGCATCTACACACAAAATGTATTTCGAAATAGCACTTTGCTATTTCGAAATAGCATGTCCACACTGAGTGGACTCTGAATCACATTTAAGGCTGGCCGGAACCAGTTCCAGCAGGGCTCCAGGTAAGGACTTACTGTGTGGGGCTGCTGCCTGAGGCTATCTGAGGTCTGTGCTTAAAGGGACCCTCCCCCTCTGCCCCCAACAGCCAGTTGTCAGGTTTCCCTGCTTGCTTGTCTACCTCGATGAGGGACAGCAAAGCATTTTGTATCTGCGTGCTCTGGTTGCCCTCACTGGGACACCACAGCACTCTGCTTTTCTTGGACATGTTGCTGTGAGCCTGGCTGCACTTTCTGCAGGCTGCCATCCAGGAGGTCCATCAGGGGGCTGTCAATATCCAGGAGGCCCTGCGGGAGAGCTTCCACCCTGAGGAGCACTAACAGCCTCCCTGGTCTGCCCCACTGGGGGCTTGTGCTTCATTCCTCCCTCACGTCCTTTCACTTACCCCTCCCTAACCCCCCTTCCTGATGTCAAATAAAATACACGTATTTTCATGAACACAAACTCTCTTTATTTAACAAAACTGGGGGGGAAGGGGATGAAACTCTGGTGAGACTGGGGAAAGGAGGCGAGAGAGGGGGGGGGAAAGGGAAACCTGGGAGGAGGGAACTGGACGGGGGAAGCAAGGGGAAGAAGGGGGAAGGGAAGCTCAAGGTTGGGGGGTCTCGCCGGACCAACTTGATTGTCATGCAAACATGCTCCTGGGTTTGCATGTGGCCTTTGGTGGCCAGGCTGGCAGCTATCCTGCCATAGACTGCCGCGTTCCTCCATCTAGTGCGGAGATCATGGACACTGGGGGCACCCCCTCCAAATCTGAATAAGGTCCATGATCTCCACCCTGGACCAGGAAGGCCCCTGCCTTCTCCAGGCCCTGGCTGACTTGCTGGCTCATGTTTTGGGGCCACTGGGTCAGGGGCCGTGACTGCTGGCTCTGGGCTGGCAGGCTTGGAGCTGGCACAGGACTGTGGCCAGAGTCTACCCCTTTAAGGGCTCCGGGGAGGGGAGGAGAGAGAGAAGTGTTCTTGGTTGAGGCTGGAGTGGCCACCAGGGCACCCTGGGAAGGCTGGAGGCCCCTTATTTCGAAATAAGTGTCTACACAGCACTTATTTCAAAATAACTATTTCAAATTTGGCATTATTCCTCATAGAATGAGGTTTACCAAATTCAAAATAAGTGCTCTGCTATTTCAAATTTATTTCGAAATAGCGGTTTGGCTGTGTAGACGCTAGGAAAGTTATTTAGAAATAAGGGCTGTTATTTCAAAATAGCTTTGCTGTGTAGACATACTCTTTGATACTTATGACTTGATTCTGGCTCTATCATGCATCTTTTAAATCAATGGGATCTTTGTTATTAGCTTGAGGTAGTACAGGATCAGGTCCTAGATCACTGGGAGTCTATACACAGATTTCCTTAGGGCTTGAATAAGACTCTTAATACGTCAATAATCATTTTTCTTGCATGAAAACGGGAACCCTTTTTTAAGAAACAAAAGCCCTTGAAAGTATGCCACTTATTAGTCAGCTAAAGTTTGTGGACACCTCATGACATCGCTGGCTTGATTTACATACATGTTATTTGGTGTGTATTTTGTGTATAGAGATTTTTGTTATTTGGAAGTGCAGAGTAGATGAGGAGGATAAGACTTAAAACCTTAGAATTGAATATTGTCCTCATGGAACCTGAGTGGCTCCAGAGGACTTGTGTAAGCATTCAGTTTAACTCAACCCCGGTTATGAAAGTCAGACTCACCATTACTGTATTTTGTGGTTGCCATGAACATAACTGGTAGACCTATAGCTGAAGAAAGAATCCAGTTGCAGACATTGACAATTTTGGCATTCCTGGGAGTGCGAAAATCAAGAGCCTTCACTGGGTGGCAAACAGCTATGTAGCGATCCACACTCATGGTGCAGAGTGTAAAGATACTTGTGAACATATTGTAGTAGTCTATAGACATGACAATCTTACAAAGGATAGGACCAAATGGCCATGTTCCCATCAAGTAATTCACACTCTGGAATGGTAGGGTACTTGTTGCTAGGGCATCTGCCAAGGCAAGGTTGAAAATATAGATATTGGTAGCAGTCTTCATTTTGGTGTACCTAGAAAAATCAGCAAAGTGGGTGAATGAACACAGCTAGTAGTATTGAAGAAAATCAATACAAGTGACTTACCTGTAAGAAGCATCTGTGAAACAACAGTATTGGCTTTGAGATTTTCAGAGAGACACTTTTTATATTTCATTTTATTTAATCTAGCACCTGTCTACAGGCTTCAAATGTAATATTTTATACACCTCCATGAACATTTGTAAAACAAGAAGAACTATTGATTGAATGAGCCAAAATGCAATCTAGGAAAAAATTTGTAGAAGAATCACCATGGCTGCAGTGGAATTGAGGCAAAAACTGATTCAACAAATATTTTTCGTATTCACTGGGCACCATATGAAATAAAAAGAACTGCTCTATCTAATAAGTGTTGGAATTGAAGTACATATATAAAAAAGTATATAAAAATGGAGACCTAAATCATATGCAATGTGGTATTGCAATGGTGCACATTCTCAGTGAATAAGTAAATGAAGAGAGCTTGTCAGTATAGCTGAGACTAGGTCTACACTACAAAGAAAAGTTGGAAAAAGATACGCAAAGATATGTATCTTTTTCCACTTCTCTTTCGAAAGAGGCTTTTCCGAAACTTGGCCCGTCTACATAGGGCGAAATTTCAGAAAAACCTCCTCCTTTGACACATCTCTGCTTCCTCATACAATGATTACAGGGAGGTCAAAAGAACATGTCCGCTTTTTCAGAAATTGTTCCGAAAAAGTCGACGCGTTCCTTGGATGCAGCATAGATTTTCCGGGATTCCTCTGGTATCCTGGTAAAGCTCTGCAGTCTAGACATAGTCTAAAGCTCCAAGTTTTTATTTTAAGAGTTTTGGCTTGCTAGTAACTTTAGGAAAGCTATATTTTAAAACTTATCTATTAAATCAGCGGTTCTCAAACTTTTTGGGCTCCGGGGCCCTTTACAGGCATAAAAATTTATGCAGAGTCCCAGCGGTCCACTGATTGTATGTGTTGTACCTATTGATGTTTCCAGTTTGTCAACTTCGCGGAGCCCCTGGAGATGTCTCGCGGAGCCCTGGGGCTCTGCGGAGCACAGTTTGAGAAACACTGTATTAAATAACAAATTAACTATAATTACATTACAGCAGTGGAAAACATAAGACAATTTTGTATCCTGAGCTGGCATGTTGGTTTGAGTGACTTATATAATTAGGAAAAAATTGAATGAGGAGAGAGCTGCTGTTAATATAAGGACATATTTTTAGAAGTATACACTTAGGCTATCTCTAGATTACATCCCTTTTATCGAAAAAGGGATGTAAATTAGACATATCGAAATTGCAAATGAAGCTGGGATTTGAATTTCCCGCACTTCATTTACATAATGGCGGCTGCGGCTTTTTTTCGAAAAGGGATGTAATCTAGACATAGCCTTAGTAACCAGTTAGTTTTTAATTTACCAAGTACATTTCAATCACAGCTGAACAAGTATGGTTTACTTTCTATCTTAAAGTTAGGTCTGGTCTGTAACTCAATTTATGTTGAACTAGCTATGTTGCTTAGGGCTGTGACAAATGTGTTCTACTATAGGTAGGCCAACTTAATCTTGTAGACACTGCTAGGTTGATGGAAGAGTTCTTTTATCAACCTAGTTACAGTTTCTCTAGTGTTTGGGTTGACAGGGATGGTAAAACCCCTCCCATTCCTCTAGCAAGTGTCTGTTCTATAACGCTAGAGCGACATAGTTGTACTGCTGAAACTTTGCTCTTATAGTTATTATAGTATAGATAGACCCTTAATATTGCTCTGAGTGATGCAGTAACTTCCCCTTTGTTTTATTAACCTTTGTGAACATCCTCCACTTTAGTATTCACTAGCCATCTGAGTACTACATATGGTTGTTGAGTTTAAAGGTTTTTGCAGAGTTACAATTAATTCCTCTGTCTCTCTCTCTCAGTAAGTTTCTGGAATTCTGATTGCTTCCTAGGTGCCAAGTACATTTATTTTCTCATTGTCAATGGGTCAAATGATTTGCTTTAAAAAAAAAATTAAACTCTTTTGTAGTCCCACAAAATAACATATAAAGTGTCTTACCAAACAAAATGTCCTTGAATTTTAAGGACTGATTTGTAAAAGAAACAAACTACTAAAGATCTCTCTTCTGGGGAAAGAAATAAAAAGTGTAAAGGAAGATATTCTGTAATTCTTTTTCTTGCCTCGCTCTATTTCAAAGTTGTACTGAACAACAGTTGGTTGTAAGGAATGGGCAGCCACCATTAACTAATGAAGGCAGATTTGCACAACCTGAATATGGTCTCAAGAACTCTGTTGAAAATTTCTGATCTAGCAGAATTTCTGAAGCAGCAACTAATTTAGTTTTCTCAACTCATAGCACTGTGTATGTTGAGCCATAAGCAAATTAAATGTAATGTTTTTGGTTTTTTAAATATTTTTCTAATAGTTTAAAACTAAAGCAGCAAACGGTTGGTATCATGCTCATTTTACTTTTTTGGGAAATTATTATATGTAATTATATATCTAAATTATAAACCTAAGCAAAGTATGCATTCTGAAATGAGAGAGTTCCCAGGAAGCTCATTTGACTGCTACTCCCCACTCTGTCAGGACAAAAGGACGAACAACGAACATAAATGTGACCCGAGAGAGATGTAGGTTCTATGTGAGAGTCTCAGAGTACCCATACTACTTTCCTGTAGACTTGTACTCAGAAGAAGTTGCTGGGATCCTAAGAAATACAGAAGCTGTTAGAGGAGAGTCCATGTGGGAATGATTCAGAAAAAGCCAGAGCTATCAAAACAATGGACAGGGAGGAGGAAGAAAGTATCAGTGGCTAGGTGGAGGTTTGTTAGAGGGAAAGGGTTAATATGTGCCTCTGCAAATTAACTAGCCTGGTTGCACTGGAGGGTGGGTTGGGGCTAACTGGAAATTAATCCCAGCAGGTGAGAATAGAGCTTGTTTCCATAAAAAGATGGGTGAATCCAGCTGAAGGAAGACGACTCACAGGAGATGGGAAGTAATATATTATTAGGAGGTGTAAATTATTAAAAATAAAAATATTTAAGGTCATTTTGAAGCTTAGAAACAAACCCTACTTAGCATCAAAACCTGCTATGAAAATTGGAATGTTGAAACTTGGCATCTGGAATTTCAGCAGCTAAAATTCTAAAACTGCAATTGGCTTGTTTGTAAGTAAGGGTGGGATTTGACTTTGCAAAACATTACTTATGGATTGCTGGAACTCCAAGCCATAAGAATCCTCAGCTGTCCAATTAGAGCAACTTTCTGGACTTATTTGTCACGTTATTGGATTTTAATAGGAAAATTCGGATCAGATATACGTAAAGGGAACATACAGAAGCCTGTTGGTGAGCATTTCAGCCTGCCAAACCACAGTCTGACAGACCTGCAAGTAGCTATCTTGTCACAAATCAGCTCCAGAAGCCAGATCCACAGGGAGGCCCTGCAATCCCAGTTCATCCGCAAATTCAATTCACATGCTAATGGACTCAATCATGATATGGGCTGGTGTGGACTCTACCTTCTTAATAATCACTGAAGGTGCTAACAGCTCTCTGAGTGGTATCCTTCCTGTCTTAGGAATCTATCTATTGACTTTGATTTTTATCTGCTTAGGTTTAAGTACCCATTCTCCAGATACTTAATGATGCGCTGTCTCCCACCCCCTCCCTTTTTCTTTCTCTCCCCCCTTCCCTTCTCCTCTCCTATTTATTTCAAGTTTTCATATTCCCAACTTATAACTCTGGTCATCTGAAGTAGTAGGCTGTGCCCACGAAAGCTCATGATACCAGCTACATGTTTTGTTAGTCTATAAAGTGCTACCAGACCATTTTTTTTCTGTAGCAGACTAACTTGGCTACCCCCTGAAGCTCACTCTTTTGTGTTTGCCCCAAATTCTGTGCAAAGGGGGCCAAGTGAGTTGTCTATTGAAAACTCATGCTACCCTGATTCTATTTGTGCTGCTCATATACATGTATGATTTTTGTATGTAAAGTTATGAATATGGGCTCTGTACTTGTATTTTCAATGTTTTCCATCTGGGAGAGAACAGCAGATGTTGACCACCTATTGTGAGGGGTGATTAATCAGGCTATGTCTAGACTACGGGATTTTTAAGGGATATCAGAGGTATCCTGGAAAAATTCTGCCATGTCCAGGGAACACGTGTGCTCTTCCGCTTTTTTTTTTTTTTTTTTTTTCAGAAGAGCAGATGCACTCTTTCAGAAGCCCTGTCTTCTTCCTCCCACAAGGAAGAAGGGCTCTTCTGAAAGAGGAGGCTTTTCTGAAATTTGGCCCAATGTAGATGGATCTCCATAGAACTGAATCATATTTGTGAAGGTGGTGGGGCGGAAAGAGAGTCCTTAATTTTATTAACAAGTTTGATATCTACAACAGAGTCTAACTCTAAACAAAACATTGGATGGATGGCCGGCTACATTCCACATCCTAATGACATACAAAAAAACAAACAAAGGGTACTTAGAGTGGGTACTAAGTGCCCTTATCAGCTTCATTTAGCATGGACACTCTAATTGACAATTTCTTTCCCTTCCCCCTTCTTTTTCCTTCTTTCCTCCCCATCTCCTCTCTGTGATATTTATTTGAAAACTGGACCCTTTAAACTCCATTTATCTGGAGAAGTGGGTTGTGGCCACAAAAGCTCATGATATCACCTACTTTTTTTGTTAGTCTCTGAGGTGCTGCAAGATTATTCATTGTTTTTGGTGACTGATGTATGTAATGTGCTTTCTTTAACAATTCTACTCTCAACCTTTTCTTTTTTTTATTAATAAACCTTTAGAGTCTAAAGGATTGTCACAGTATTCTCTTTTGGAAAAGATCTGAGGTATAAATTGACCTGGGACTGTGGCTGGTCCTTTGGAATCGATAGAACCTGTTCGGATTTGGTGAGATTGGTTTTCATAACCTCTCATCTGTGTAAGGAGTGGTGCTGGTTGTGGCACAGGTAAAGTTAGGGTGTCTAAGGGGATTGCTTGTGAGACTTCTTGCTGGCCAGAGTGGCAGCCGAAGTGCTCTGTGTGACTGGTTTGGTGCTTTATAGAGGAGGACCCCAATATTGGGCTTTAAGTAGCCCTGGTTCTGAGCAGTTCACCCTGATTTGACTCTAGTGCTCCAGACCACCTGTTATATTACACCTTAGTGCCACAGATGGAGCCAGAGCAGGGGCCAGGTCTGGTGAGAGCACAGAAGGTGTAAAACATTAACCAATCAGAATGAACTCCTGTGCAGTTGTGGATGACAACACAATGTTCAAGGCAGAAGAGAATCAGGCTGCTGCAGTCAGGTTTTCTATCAGTGTGCTTCCAAGTGGGCTAGAATATCATGTATTAGCAGTGATGTCTTTCAGTAACAAAGGCTTTCCAGGCTTGTGCTAACTCAGAGGCTGATATTCTGCTTAATCTAATCTATAATGATGTATTCAGGCTCAATGAGAAATTGGTTGTGATGTCATTCTGGGAGTTTTTTTGTGGGAAGAAGGCTCTTATGATACTATTAAAAACAACAAATGGTCTGGTAGCACTTTATAGACTAACAAAACATGTAGACGGTATCATGAGCTTTCGTGGGCACAGCCCACTTCTTCAGATGACCGGAGTTATGAGTTTGGGATGTGTACACCTGAAATAAATAGGAGAGGGGAAGCGGAGGGGGGAGGGGAAAAAAGGATAGGAGGGTGGGAGACAGAGCATCAGTAAGTATCCACTCTCCCCTTCCCCTCTCCTATTTATTTCGAGTGTACACATCCCAAACTCATAACTCCGGTCATCTGAAGAAGTGGGCTGTGCCCACGAAAGCTCATGATACCATCTACATGTTTTGTTAGTCTATAAAGTGCTACCAGACCATTTGTTGGTTTTTTTTCTGTAACAGACTAATTCGGCTACCCCCTGATGATACTAATAGACTGCTGTTGTGCTCACTGAAACAAGAGCGCAGACAAACCAGCCACTAGGAAATGTGCAGGAAAGAGCTGTACACAAGTAACTGACGTAATTCCTACAAATCTCTTTTTGCTGTGCTTGGGGACATTAAATTATCCCCCAAACTAACACCCTCTGTGCAAAAATGGAGATGTATTATGTTCAGATGGATGCATGCATTAAGTTAGTTTATGTAGTTGAGGTCTTATTGAGTGAGCTTCAGAAGATTAACATGCATGAAATACAGCAAGATGAACTAATTTAAATTAGCATTTATTTTCAGCACTACTTTGATTAATCTTGGATGCATGCCTAGATAATGTATTCTCCTTAAGATAGCAATAATTAGCAAGGACATGTTTTCTTTTGGGGTTTTACCATTGTTAATTCATGGCACTTTAGCCCAAGTGGTACAACTTACTGAAGTCATGTTCCTTTTCTTACTGAAAGGAACTGCAAGGAATCATTCTGTTCAGTGATAGCAGATGAGCCTTAGTGAGCATGTGCTTTTTATATTGACAAGTACTGCAAACCTTCCGGCACAATAATGTGACAGCAGCAGTGCTATGTGATACATTGTTAAAGAGCTGGATTAGGAAATAGACGCTTCCTATGTCAGTCTTGTCCATCAGCCCAATTTTGTTCCTGATTGCATAAGGACCTGTACTACAGGTACCCAGATGATACAATAAGCACGATATTTGCAGTCTATGGAAGGCTTAGGACCCAGTTCTGCATGATGCTCAGTGAGTCTTTGAGTAACAAATACTTTTAGCTCTTATTGGGCCTGGGCCTTAAATTCTCAGAGCAAAGTTCATTTCACATTTAGTACTGGCCTGAGCATCCCTTTAGTATTTAATGTATGTTCCATGATAAAAGAAATACTTAACAAGTGTGGAGTCATAATTGGGTGTTCCATACTCAGCTGAGTGTATGCAGAACCATGTGATCCCCTAAGTTATACAATCAAGTGGTGACCACACTATAATACTATAGATATATCTCCTCTCCTTTCTTTGCATATGTACTACTTGCCAGAATAGCAGACCTGCATCCACTAGTATTGACTCAAGTGTATAATTTTGTCTCACTCATAGAAGCAGTTACATGCTATGGCACACAGTATTATCTGCAATAAAGCTTTGATTTCCAACATATAGCCGGTGAGCAAGATTTATTTGGGGGTGGGGCATTGGCATTATTTGAGTCTATTTCTAGCTTTGTATCTGATCATAAAAGAGCACAAATATGTAGAGCTCAGAAATATTTTTGCAAGCATCTGTTCTGCATCCCCCACCTCAAAGCCCTCCCGTGCAGGAACTGGTGTAATTAAGAATCTATTGAAAGGGAACATTTGAAGCCTATAAACACATACAGGAGGGGGAGAGTAAAGTCAGCAGAGTGCTGGGACGTGAGGGATCACACAGTCTCTGTGCCAAGGGAAAGGAATGCCATCGGCTTCCCATGTCTTGGCTGTCTGGATGTATTGCCTTGCTGAAGAAACAGTTTAGAACAGGGATCCTTAACTTTGGAAGCCCCGGGGCCACAATGATACTCTCAGTTCATGCTGAGGGCTGCAACTTAAGTGTGATTGCATATATATGCAAATATATGCAAATAGCTCCTTTCACACTGACCGGCATGAATACAAAGATTAAAGAAAGACTGCACACACAGGCCCCATTTAACTCAGTTCAGATGATCTTAATAAATAGCAATAATTACCCAGTTTCCACCCATATGACAGCACTTTTAATTAGCAATGACAGTCCAGGACTTTAACTACTAAAACACATTATCAACAGAAGACCATTATATTGACTCCTTTTTTTGTTTTGGCTCCCACCCACGGGCCATGTTTGAGCCCCGCATAAACCCAAACCGCACCACTGGCCGTGTGCAGCCTGTGGGCTGCATGGTGAGTAGCTCTGGTTTAGAAGGAGCTCAGCGTGTCTGCATTGGCGCTTGATGGGCTTTGTTCAGAACTGCTGCTTGTGAGCTCTGAAGAAGTGCAGCTGAAGCACCAGGGGATACCCTTTAAGTATCATAAGAGTTGCCAACTTTCTATGTGCACAAAAACAACCCACCTGACCTGCCCCCGCTTGCTCCATCCCCCCTCCCTCTGTCACTTGCTTTCCCTATCCTCCGTCATTCATTCATTTTCACTGGGTTGGGTGTAGAGGGGATGAAGGCTCTGGCTGGGAGTGGAGACTCTGGAGTGGGGTCATAAATGAGAAATTCAAAGTGTGGGATGGGGCTCCAGGCTGAGGCAGTGGTTTGGGATGTGAAAGAGGTTGAGAGCTCTGGGATGGGCCCAAAGATGAGGGGTTGGGTTGCAGGACGAAGCTCCACGTTGGGAGGGTGGGGTAGAGCCAAGGGATTTGGAATATGGGAGGGAGCTCTGCGCTGAGGCAGGGGCCTGGGGTATGAACAGGTATCGTTCTTGCTGTGCTTACCATAGAATTCAGTAATGCCACCAAATAATCCAAGCTCTAGCATTACTGCTGAAGAGAACCCCTTTTCAACCCACATAACTCTTGCTGAGGTGCAGCTTCCCAAAGGAATTTCTGCAAAGGCATTTGAAAAGATATACAGTAGGTCTGAATGTAGAAGGTACCAGACCAGAGCATAGCTACTATAGCTCTGTTCTAAAATCCGATTTGTTAATTTTATATGTGTTCACTTTCTTTTGATTGTATCCCTTTGGTATATATGGTCATGCCAATTTTCTTCCACAATTTGATCTGAGGAAGTGGTTCTGGCCCACGAAAGCTCATCACCTAATAAACCATCTTGTTAGTCTTTAAAGTGCTGCATAGTCCTGTCTTTTATATTGGTGTAGGTCAAATAGTTAGATTTGGCTACATCAGTCTTTGTCCACTCAACTCCTCCCTCCCATTTCTTTGTACTTTTATTCTGTGGATTCCCTTCTCCACAAAGTCCTTTCTTCCTCTCATTCTTTTCCCTGCATTCTATTCCATCATCCCCTAAATTTTCTTTTTCCTCCAAGATCTCTACCCCCTGAGCTATGCTCTCTCCTCCCCCTACTAGTGCTTATGGTCAGAGGAGAGCAGCATCTCCAGGAGACAAAAGCAATGCTAATCCTTACCCTGTGTTCAGAGAGCACCTGCAGGGCCAGGAGAAGGAAGTAACTTCAAAAGACTAAATTCCTTTGGAGAAGCCTATGTGCTCACTGTCCTTAGTCATGCATTCAGAGCCAATTAGCAGCTTCGGCAGCAACCCAGCTTCTGGAATTGTTGGGCTCTGTTAATTTTCAGCCACCTGAATGATGGCACCCCCTAGTGTGTCTCACTGAGGATGTCTGACTGATTCAGTTTTTAATTAATTGTTGTAATGTTTTCGGCCTTGGGCTCAAACTGCCCATTAATTCACTTGTTGCTGTTTTTTTTTTTTAACAGCTCCTCTTCCTGTGGCTTCCCCATCACTTTCTTCCAGTGGTGGGACATCTTACATTTTTTCCATAATTGTTTATGAATTATTTGTTGGTATCAATCCTCCCCCATATTGAAGAAAAAAAGGTTCTTCTGGCTCAAAGAATATCAGTTGATCTCCATTCAGAGAGGACATCTTATCCATCAGCTGAGGCAACATTTTTTTGCTTTGTTTGCAAAGACTATAGCAGCTAGAAAGTAAGGAGTTTGTTCTGGCTGTAGAGTTTATATAATGTAATTATTTTACCACTGTTTTTAATCTCATGATTTTACTTCCTTCTTTTTTATTGCACACATATATAGAATATATGGAAAGAGCCATGGCAGGAGCCTGCACTAAATAAAAACAATTTGATAAAAACCCACATTATTACAGTACATCTCTATAAAGAGAAGGAAGAGAAATAATTCTTTAGTTTTCTATGATGCAGTGCAAAAATATTCTTACTGTCTTAATCCTCCTCTTTTCCCAGACTAGCAGTGAAGACTGATTTCATTTTAAAAAGAAATTGGTATTGAGTGAATGCTCCAATACACAAGCCAATAAACAGTAAGAACATTTGGGGCCATATCAGTTTTAGTGTAAATAGGTGAAACTTCCCTGCAGTCAAAGAGGTAACAGTGTCAAACCACCGTTTACTTAAGACTAGGTGTTATGACACAAGGTGGCTCTCCCATAGTAACTGTTGCTCCCATATGACTTGTGTAATATACCACTAAGAAAAGATAAATGTTGCTAATACATACAGTATATCCTCCTTATTTAGCAATGAGCCTTGATATACCTGCTTTGCCAGAAAACCACTCTAAAGAACATTCTCAGCTTCAACTACCCATCTTGCCTCCCTCCCAGGTGCTTCCAGTGAAACTTATTTTTGAGAAAAATCATTGGATGCATCCATGATAAATTCATGGGAATTCATGATAATATTTCAGGAAACATTCCACAGGACAAAGACATTTTTTAAATTAAAAATTTATGTAATAATATTTTAAACACCAAACATGGCTCAAAACAAAATTGTCTAATTACCCCTCCTTTGTTTGCCTTGAGAAGTCAAAAAAATGAATTCTTTTAATTTGCCACCAATGCTAAAAAAAATCAGTTTGACACAAAATTGTCTACTCATTTTTGGAATGGCCACCAAACAAAAACAATTTGCCCAGCCCTACTGCTTCCATAATTAACTCCAGAGTTTCTTGTCTTTCCCTTGGAACCTTCTAATATCAGCCACCATGACATCTGGGGAATCACTAGACCCCTAAGGCATTCTGTCATTAGCTTCCCTGTAGCTTTGGGCTGCCTGAATGCTAGGTTGCTATGGCTAAGATCTCTGACTGACATCTGTATGTCACCCACAAGGTCTGGCTTCCACCACTGTGGTTACTCCCTGTAGGGTGACACTAGTAGCCCTTTTAGTTCAGAATCTTCTCAAATTCTGAGTTCCCAGCTACTGAATGTTCTTCACTGATTTGTTGTCCCTGAAGGCATGAAATCTGCTTCTTTGCTTATCAGCTTACTTTAGCGCATGCACACTTCCCATCATTTGTACAACAGATCTGCTGGAGTAAAAAATAAAGACGTTTATTTAATAGAAAAGCTGCAGACGCAAAGCTAAACTAGTGAGGGGGAGCAAATGCATATAAGTTACATAGAAAAAGGAAATTTGTCTTGTATGGTAACATGGAGCCTAAAGTTGCACCTTTGTTTATTTTCTAATACAAGTCACCTGTTGCTTTTAAACAGTTTTTCTGCAAGCCCCTTCCCCAGAGCAAGGATCCAGCATTTCACAGTCAGCTGCCTGTTTAGAGACTGCCTTCCCCCTTGCAGTTCATTGATTAAAAATTGCTTCAAGTCTTTTAAAAATACTTTTCCCACTTCTTCCCCTAGCTTTGTGACTTATAATTATTCTGAGAGGGGGGAATTTCCACCCCACCATAATTCAAAAAAGAACTAGATAAATTCATGGAGGTTAGGTCCATCAATGGCTATTAGCCAGGATGGGTAGGAATGGTGTCCCTCGCCTCTGTTTGTCAGAGGCTGGAAATGGATGACAGGAGAGGGATCACACCTGTTCTGTTCACTCCCTGTGGGGCATCTGGCATTGTCCACTGTTGGAATATAGGTTACTGGGCTAGATGGACCTATGATCTGATCTAGTATGGCCCTTCTTATGGTCTTAATCTCAGCCTGGACCAGTCCACAGAGGAGATACACTTCCTGGACCCTCAAATAAGTGATGGTCACATAAATATCACCTTATCCCAGAAAACTACTGACCATTATACTTACTTACATGCCTCCAGCTTTCATCCAGAACATATCACACAATCCATTATCTACAGCAGCGCTTCCCAACCTTTTCCAGATGGGGACCCATTTTGACAATTCAGGAATACTTGGTGACCCAAGGCAATTCAAAAACTGTGGGGGGAGCAGAGCCACCTGGGGAGACACTTGGTGACCCTTTTGAAATGTAATGGTGACCCATATTTGAGTCCCGACCCATAGGTTGGGAAACCCTGATATACAGCCAAGCCCTAAGATACAACCGCATTTTCTCCAACCCCTCAGACAGAGACATACACCTATGGATTTCTATCAAGAATTCTTAAAACTACAATACCCCCCTTGAGAAGTGAAGAAACAGATTGATAAAGCCAGATACCCAGAAGTCACCTACTACAGGACAGACCCAACAAAGTAAGCAATAGAAAGCCATTAACCATTACCTCCAGCCTCCAGCTAAGACCTTTCCTACATATCATTAAGGATCTACAACCCATCATAGATGACAAGCCTTCACTCTCACAGACCTTGGGAGGCAGGCCAATTCTTGCTTACAGACAGCCCCCCAACATGAGACTCACTACTAACTTCACACCCCACAACAGAAACACTAAACCTGGAACCTGTCCTTGCATCATACTTGGTTGCCAACTCTGTGTACACACCTACCCTACTGATACAATCACAGGATCTAGCCATATCAACTGTACCATCAAAGGCTCAATCACCTGCACATCTACTAATGTGATATGCCATCATGTGCCAACAATGCCCCCTGCCACATACATCCGATAAACCAGACTGCTTCTATGCAACAAAGAATAAATGAACAAATTAGACATTAAGAATGGCGACATACAAAAACCAGTTTGGGAGCACTTTAACTTCCCTGAATACATGGTTTCACACTTGCAAGTTGGTATTGTCAGGCAACCCTCCCCCCAAAACCTTCAAATACAGACTGCAATGAGAAATGGCTGAGCTGGAATTCATAAGCAAATTTGACACCATGAAACAAGATTAAATAGATAAATGGAGTGGTTCTTTCATTATCAGGAGTGGCACGAGGCCCCCGCCTGCACGGCCGTCAATGGCCATGACATCATCATCGGGTGCTTGGGCCGGCGGTGCCCTAGGCAACTGCCTAGTTTGCCTAGGCTCACGGGCCGCCCCTGTTCACTATCATTACAATAGGTAACTTCCTATTCAAGTATTCTTACTTCTCATTGCTGTTGGATGTGAGCCATGTCTGCTCTAATTTAATTAGCACTGATGTCACATTCCCATCTCTGTATCTCTGCCTTTTTTCCTTTTCTCTTCAGTATTTGAGGAAGTGAGTTGTAGCTCCCTGAAGCTTATGGCCTCATACCCTAATACATTTGTTAGTCTTTGAAGTTCCACCAGATTCCTTGTTGTTTTTGTTGAAACAGACTAACACGGCCACTCCTCTTGAAACTTCTGAACTTCATAGTTGATCTCAGGTTTCAATGTCTTCCCATTAATTGTAATGGTCCACCATTGCCTTTTCTTGGGCTGGACAAGGGATGGGTATTTTAAGCTGGTTTTGTGTAAACAAAATCAGAGGCCTCTTCCTGCTGTGAGGTGTGACTGAAGTTATTGTACAACTTATGAGCAGTTTTTTACAGATTCATAATCACAGTCTATAATATGTACTTCAGAATGACTATCAAATTCAGAACACAAACTTTCATAAAAGGTCTTACTTGCCAGTACAATAATGCTGTATGTACTCAGTTTGTTTAACTTAGGGGTGGGCAAAGTACAGCCCATGGGCTGGATCTGGTCTGCAGGATTAGTCCCTGGCAGGCTACCACCTCCATGTTTACCTGCACCTCCACAGGAATCAGAGGATCGCAGCTTTTGGCTGCGAATCGCCATTCACGGCCAATGTGAGCAGCGGGAAGTGGTGTCCTGGTCCATGACACTTCCTATTGCTCACATTGGCCAACCAGAGCTGTTATCCTCTGATACCTGTGGAAGTGCAGGTAAATATAATGGCAGCAGCCCGCCAGGGACTAACCCTGCGGGCTGCTGTTTTGTTTTTTATTTCCAACCCCTGGTTTAACTGCTCATTTGAGGGGCTTAAACCTTCTGTTCTCCTTCTGGGTGTGGTGAATGCTGATTGTCACAGCCAAAGTCAGACAGCACACTGGACTAAATGAATTATTGGTTTGAACTCAGATGGAAATATTAATATGAATCATGGTCTATAAGAATAGAATCTTTCTACATTTAAGAGCTAATTACCTCATTTTGTCCTGGGCTAAATCCTGTCCTTAGGTGGCTCACCAGTGTAATTCTTCTGGAGAAAATTGATTAACTACAGCTTTCCTTTCATGGAGGTAAGGGCAGAATTTGGCTCAAGAATAACTCTAATTTATTAGTTGAGAACAACTAGCAAAGTGGAGTGATTTTGGCTTTGTAATATATGGATCAAAACTGGTAATCAGATGTGCATGCAGCTTCATGAATATAACGTGGTCCTTAACGTTTAAGGAAAATCAGCAGATTCACCACTGACTGCTGTGAAGTGACCACTGCTGCATGTGAAGTGATTATAAATGCCTTAAATCATTTGTAGGATGTTTGCAAGACAAATAACTTTAGATGTTAAATGTTGATTTAATCGTGTCACTGTTATCTGACCACAATTGTTATCATTAAGATAGAGCTGTAGAATTTTTACAAAGTTGCATCTAAAGACAATGCTAAATAAAGCTAATTAGCACAGCCACAGCCCAAAGTAAGACATAGATCACAGATGTATTGTCCTGAGGTTGCTTTGGGAGGCATTGTGCTTCAGGGACATCCCTCAGAAGTACAATTCGTTCTGGGGTTCCTATACTGCATAGTGGTGGTAATTTATGTAATGGTCCTGTTATGAGATGCAGCATTCTCTTCACCTGGCATTTGCTTCCAGGTTCCATATGTAACATGCATTGCATCAAATCATCGAGGACCATTGCAGAGATATTAACTAAACCTTGCAGGAATTCTTTCTAAATGGCAACCACTTTGGGTTCAGGGTGGTCTGCATAAGACTAAAATAAAACAAAAGCTTCTGTGACCCATTACCAGTCCTCAGAAGTACCCAATTTATCCTAAATGTGATATTTTAATATAAAATGTTAATATAGATTATGTTAACAAGTGTGAATAAAGGCATGGAAAAGAGAATTTGAGCTGTATTTATTTTTATTAGAACTTGAACAAAGACAGAATATAACAGCATAAATGTTTTTCATTAGTTTGTTTCTCTTGATCTCTAGGGAGAAAATGGCTTGATAGTCAAATATTTACCAGGCTGCAGTGATTACCAAGGCTAAATTTCAACCAAGGTGGTTTGCAAACACAGATGCCTGTCTGTTCATAAATATAAAAAACATGGATTGATACACGGATAACTACTGTGGTGTTCAGGTTAGTTAATGTGAAATACCAAATAGTATTTTCTTGTAACTGTTCAATAACTTCACAGTAATAATGCTAACCACATGGACTTTAATTCAACATATATCTGGGGTGAATTTTTCATAACCCCGCTGGGCTAACTGCTAATCAGTAATCATGATGGTTTGAATACTTAAAAATATGTAGTATTTTCTTCTCATTTAACCTATTTTTGATAGAAACAAAAATGGCCCTCCATTCCCAATCTAAGGATTTACTTCTACTGTCCTTTCTTATTTTGAGTACCTTGGGGATAATCTAAACAAGTGTGGCAGAAGGGTTATAAACACGATTAATGACAAACCTAAGAGAGGGAAATTAGAGGCCAGGGAGAATAATAATATATAAATAAGAATGTGTGGTACATATCATGTAATGATTACCTCTTACTCCTCAATGTGTATGCAAATTAAAAAAAAAATTTGCATCTAAAATATTTCCAACCAGCACTTGAATACGGATACAATTTCCTTTGTTGTAATTTTTGTCTGGTTATTTAATATAACCTTGCCCAAATGGTTCCCATCTTAGGCATGGACCTTACAGCGGGATAACAGTACTGCTTCAGCTGAGCCATGGCAAGGTCTCCTATGTGGCCTCTCCATGCCAGCAGGAGAGAGTTCTCCTGCCAACATAATTAATCCACCCCCCAATGAGTGACCCTACAGAGAGCATCTCCTGCGGAAACAGTGTGGTCTACTCTAGTACTTTTAACAGTGAAACTTATGATGGCCAGGGATGTGTTTTTGTGCAGCTTCAAGAAAGTAAACAAGCAAGTAAAAATTAGAACTGGAAGAAACATTTTTGACAAAGCTTCACTTTGTTCAAACTGAAACATTGGAGAGAGAAAGAGACTTAACACTGGTTTGAGAGATACTCAGGTTCAAGTCTTTGATTCACAGCTCAGTTTGCCATCCCAGATCACTCTGAGCCAAGGGATTTGGAGCAGTATAGAATGTGAGAGTTGCTCTCTCGTCTGAAGTAACTAGCAAGCCCTGGACTTCAAAACATCTTCCTGGACAGAAAAGCTCTTGTTTCAGTCTGAAAACAGACATTTACAACACAATTTTGTTTTTCATTAAAATATTCAAAAGGTTTTGGTTTTGTGCTAATGTGGAAGAAAAATGTCGAATGCTGTCACAAACCAGAATTGTCCTCTGGACAGCTCTCATAAAATACTAGTATAGTAGTCCCTGGTATGACTAATAAAGCTAACAAATTATTAGGGCTGCCAAACCATTAAAATTAATTGCAATGAATCTCAGTTTTAATGATAGTTAATAATAGAATATCAATTTAAATTAATTATAGATATATTTGGATATTTCTCTACACTTTCAAATATATTGATTTCAATTAAAATGCAGAGTACTCTTTTTTAAAAAAAAACCTTATATTTATACTGTGAAAACATAGTCAAACAAACAATAGTGTACTCTACAAGACGAAGCATGAAGGGTCATGTGAATGTTTAGCATATCTGGCAGTGCTTCAACAGTGCCATGTGAAGACCTGTTTTCGCTTTCAGGTGATACTGTAAATAAAAAATGTAAATATAAACAAACCTGTTTGTTTTAGCAATTGGCTGAATCAGAAGTAGGTCTGAATGGACTTGTAGGCGCTAAAGTTTTACACTGTTTTGTTTTTCAGTGCAGTTATTTAAAAATTCCACATTTTATAAGTTGCACAGTCACAATAAACAGATTGCTCTGCAGTACTTGTATGAGGTGAATTGAAAAATACTATTTCTTTATCTTTTATATAGTGCAAATATTTATAATGAAATATAAAGTGAGCACTATAGATTTCGTATTCTGTGTTCTATTTGAAATCAATATATTTGAAAATGTAGAAAAAAAATCCAAAGCAGTTAAAATAAATGTAAATTGGTATTTAGAACAGTGTGATTAAAATGGCAATTAATTTTTAAATGAATTAATTTGTTTTGAATTAATCACTTGTGTTACTGCGATTGACAGCCCCACAAATAATATTACTATTAACATCCCAGACACTAAATTTCCCACTTTGAAGAAAGTTAAAACAAAACAAAAACAAACAAACAAGCAAGCAACCCTCTCCCTCCCCCCCAAAAGACCAATCACTTGGAGAGATTGTTAGATATAATTTCATGAAGTGGGTAGTGCAAATAGATTTCTGGCAGAATTCCATTGCTGATAACACCATTATTACACCTGAGCTTCTGCACTGAAGAAACATGCAGAAAGCATACTAAAAATTCACAGCAGAATTTGCTGTTCCACACTCCATAATTTGCACAAAAATGCAATTTTTTATTACTCTGCAAATGACTATTATGAAACACAGTTACAGTGAGGTCACATAGTACTCGAAATTCATTCATTTTATATATTCTGCTACAGTAGTATATCCTGGAACATTATTCAGTAATTAATTCAGTTTTCAAGTATTTAAATATGTCAAGCATATTTTACGATACATTACCTTGACTTTTTTTACTGTTTGTTCTTACCAAGCCTGATCCAAGACCCACTGACATCAACTAAAAGACTTACATTGATTTTTCTGGTCTTTGGATCAGGCCTTTTGCCAATTTCAAAAGTTCAGGAGTGGGTTTCTTAATCACAAATATGAGCTAATGAGCTTCTAATGTACAGCACTTTAAACAACACACGCAATTCTACCCCCCTTCCCAGCCCACAAAATTTATAAACACTTCCAAAAACACTCTTTCACCACTTAAAAAAGCAATTAAGAAAATGCCATTAGCAAAGAGAAAATTACATACCATCAAAAGAAGAGAGAGTCTGAGGAAATAAGCAGCAATATTTTCCACAAAATATGCGAAGAAAAAGTTACCCTCTCAAGATTGTTACAAAACACACACACACACACACACACACACGAAACATTGAGCCCACTACTAAAAGCCTGCCTATAAAAATATATAGTCAGTGTCAACATTTTCCATCCATTCTGTCCCCCCAACACTGATTCTGGGTTGAGGCAGAGGCTCTAGCTCCTGGGATTTGTGATTACATGAGAAACTTGTCTTTCGATTAAAAAAAAAAGTTTTAAAGCCTTCTTGGTTATGAAGAAAAATTCAAAAATGCCCCTGGAGTGCAGCCAATGCAATGACATCAGTCTGAGTTTGTACTCTGAGTCTCTCTGCAATCAGAGAGTATGTCTAGACTACATGGCTTCGTCGACGGAGCCATGTAGATGAGTTTACTAGAGATAGGAAAATGAAGCGGCGATTTCAATAATCACTGCTTCATTTACATCAAAATGGCTGCCACGCTGTGCCAATCAGCTATTTGGCGGCACAGCGGGGCAGTCTGGACGCGCTGCGGTTGACAAGGGAAGCCTTTGTCGACCACTCCAGTAAACCTCATTTCACGAGGCATACCAGAGTGGTTGACAAAGGCTTCCCTTGTCGGCCGCGGTGCGTCCAGACTGCCACGCTATGCCGCCAAACAGCTGATCGGAACAGCGCAGCGGCCATTTTAATGTAAATGAAGCGGCGATTATTTAAATCACCGCTTCATTTTCCTATGTCTAGTTAACTCATCTACATGGCTCCATCGATGGAGCCATGTAGTCTAGACATACCCAGAGAGAAGGGAACCTCACAGTTCATCTCAATGGAGTGTTAACTTCCAGACCTCTGCTCAGAGGTACCCTAGCAACACTAATCTAGCAAATCATTGTATAGGAGGCAGGAGCAGAAGAGTGCAATGTGTCTGACCAATTCACCCAAGCAGATTCACCTCAGTTACAAAGCCAAGTATTGCGGGAGGGGCAATGCTGCTACCCTACCATTTCAGAGGGGAGAGATAAGCCTGGTTGCTACCAAATATGTGCAATAGCATTACACTGATTCCTAATGCTATGGTGTGCTTTGTGTCCTGGATGGGCTTAGTTTGGCCCCAGACATTTTCCATGCCTCCTATCACGAACCCAGAGCATTCTTTCTCCTCTACCATTGCTTCTCATCCAAATCCTGAGCAGTCTTCCTTCTGCCTCATATCCTTGAGAGTTCTTAGGACAACCTAGTGAGGGGGATTGTGGCTACTTGCATTGCTAGATGCCAGCCCACCACTGAATTCCCAGCTTTTACATGGAAAATGTTGGTCATAGTTTTGATAAGTGGGATAAATGTGAAAAATGTCATGGCAAGAAAAATACTTAGAGAAAGGTAAGAGTTCTGTGTGAAATATTTGGTTTTAAAATTGGCAATTTTGAAGAAGTTTAACTTGTTTTATCAGTAAGTAATACATGCAGACCCAGGCACGTGCAGGCTGAACTGGCTGTTGTTGTCTGTGACTTCCTCTTCTCCATCTGGTCACAAAGGGACGATTCTGAAATATGTCCTGGCAAGAGCTTGAGCTCTAACCAACATGTCTGGACTGCCAGAGCAAAGTACAATGTTCGGTTGTTTGCACATATAAACCATATTTTGTGATTAAAAAATAAAAGTAATGTTACTCTTTGTTTCTCTAGACCCTAATCCAAAACCCAATGAAGGCAACCGAAAGATTCCCATCAGTTTCACTGGGCTTAGTCACAACTTATATTACCTTTAAATCCTTAGTAAAAACAGATCCTGAAAAATCTGAAAGGAGGAATTTTGCTTTCTATCATTTGACAAAGATAGGTGTGCTAATATTTAATGGCCAGAAGCTGGGAGTAGATGACAAAGGACAGATCATTCATTGTCCTGTTCTGTTCATTCCCTCTGAAACACCTGGCATTGGCCACTGTTAGAAGACAGGATACTGGACTAGATGGACCTGATCCATCTGGTCTGACCTAATATGGCTGTTCTTATATTATAATTTCAAGTTTGGTGTATGAGGCAAATCACTTGCTGTCTTGATACTTGGCAAAGGCATTTCTTGTTGTAAAGAACATGTCATCAATCTTCTTAACTTACCAGAAATGTAGTTAAGGTTCCAGTCCTGAGAAGTGTGTAGTGCCTTCAGTTCCCATTTAATTTACTGGGTTTTGAAGGCACTAAACTCCTCTCACAAGGAGCTCAGCACCTTGCAGGATTGGGCCCTCAGGTGAATAGTCTGTTTTTCTGGGCATCACTGTTATATCAAGTATGGTATAATACAAATGTAAGCCAATCTGTCTAATACTGGATATGCTCAAGTCTTAGTCCCAAATCCTCAAAGGTATTTAGTCAGCTACCTCCCATTAAGACCATTGAGCGTTAAGTGTCTAAACAGCTTTGAGGATTTGGGCCTCCTTTCATGCCTATTCATGAAAAATCTCCCACTGACTTAAATGGGAGCAGGACGGCATCCACAGATTGCTTTGGTAACTGAATTCACTCTGTGTTACTAATAGCATATCATGACTATGTGCTACTTAATGGCTAGAAGTCACATTTGTTGTGGCCTAACAATGTTTGCTTAGTTTCAGAGCCATTTTAGTGTATATTTGCAAAAAACAATGGGGAGTTCTGTGGCACCTTAAAGACTTACAGATTTATTTGGGCATAAGTTTTCTAAATCTGATAGTTTTTAATGTTTGCCTAGTAAAATGTTAAATTAAGAAGAAAATTATAATTAGTGTTGTTTGAAAAACATTACAGAACTCTGTTATTTTTTGAACTAATATTTATATGGACTACATGAAGAAAATAGACAATAAAGCACCAGAATAGTCAATAAATCAATGGAGGGTAATAACACTTAAGCTCTAGAAATAGAGGAGAGGAGGTGCTTGATCATCACTGATAGAAACCACTTAGAGATAGCTATACACAGTTTGATCTGACAGGATGCAGATACCCTGAATGTACAGTACATATACACCATTCTGTAAAAAGTTATGAGCAAATCAGGGAAACCTGACCCTGCATGAGTGAGAATACCACTGAATAGTTGCCAAGTACTTCTCTTAGGTGGCAAAAATTTGGTGAAGGAAAAGAACAAATAGATAAGCAAAGCCTCTAATCTGCAAATTGGGATTCACATTTAAACTGATGTCTTTCACTTGTCCCTTTTTAACCCATCACTCCAGAGAATAAGGGAGAAGCTGCAGAAGTGCCTTGAGCTGTACAGTGGATTGGCACTAAGCCTGAACATCATATAAGAACTTGCAAGCTTGAGGCCCCAAAAACCATAATTTTAAAACTCTTTTTCTCAGCATTATCAAGGATAAGATATGAAAAGATTATGCACCCAGAGTTGAGATGTGTGTGCCAAAAGAACTTTTCTTTTTGGAGGAGTTAGAAGGTAGATGTTTGAGTACTTCTAACAGAGTTTTCACCTTAACTATGGGGCAACTCCACGTGTTTTCAACTACATTTCCAAAGGAGACATTTCTTTGGGAGTTAGTGAAGCTCAACACCTCTGAAGATTGTGTCATTACTGTTCTTGTTGGTCCTGATCATGCAAGATACCCAAGTCCAGTTCCTCAAAGGCATTTAGGTGCCTAACTCCGATTTAAATAATATAACATTCTGAGATGGGTCTCCCTCAATCTCTCCACTTAAAGTTGTTCTGTTTTAATTAAAGAATGAAATATTGAGTCAGAGATGGTTAGAATGACTCTACTGCTTAGTGGTTAAATCACTCTGCTGCAAGGTGGCACATCCCTGTTCAAATCTGTTTAATTTAGTAGGCAGAGGGGGGCACTTGAACCTATGTGTGTACCTTAACCATTGGGATAAATGCCATGAAGGAGGTTGCTTTGTCTTCATCCCTGGCTATTTTGTATAAATGCATTTGAGGAATCCAGTCTGGTAGGCAGCCTTTGAACATACCCACAGCATGAAATCTCATCCGCACAAATTTAGTCAGTCAAACTATCTTCCCCTGATTAGTAAATGACTGTGGGGCTCAGATAGGAGATAAGTGCCCAGATGCCTAGCAGGTGGCTGCAGTGTACATGTGCACAAGCAGGAGCATAGACACATAGGGACCTTTACTGAAAAACTATAGGTGCTGAGTGCATATAAAATTAAGTGGCAGCCAAGCAGGAATTTTGTGGTCTCAGAGAGGCCTAAAACTGGGACTTAGGTGCCTAAGTACCTTTATGAATCCCACTGTTAACCTCTTTGTATCTCATATCCCCATCTGTAAAATGAAAGTAATAGTATTTCCTTTCTCCGCTCTTTTTCTTGTCTATTTTTCTTATCTTTGGGGCCTTAGTCATCCCTTACAATGACTATGTAGTATGGTTAGGACAATGAGGCCTGCTGATGCTGCTGTAGTACAAATAATAATAAATATAAAATCATTAAAATGTAATGATCAGTTATTTGCTATTGGACAGATTCTAGCTGGCATAACTAACCCCCCCCCTCCCGCCCCCAACAACGCTTATTTGCTTACATTCATACTTACTGTGTTATATTATACTTCTGATTTTCCCCAGCATAATACATTCAATGTATGCATAGAGCAAGTGTGGTGATAATGCCATTTAGAAGTATTTAAATAGCTGGACTAGTGCCAGAAAATGCCATATCTTGATTGGCTAAACCCGTGGAATGGTACAGAATCTTTCCAGCTATTTAAATTTGAAATCCAGTACTTGAAAGGTAATTTGAAAAAACAACTCCCTGGCCTGGGTTAGGACTACTCCAGTCTGAACCACTTATTCAATCTTCATTTCCATTAACCCTATCAGACAAATTGGCTTATATTTAATAGGTGTGCCATAAATTCACTAGTATGCTACTAGTGCCCTTAAATAAATACTGTGGGTGAGATAGATTTCTATTCTCAATACCTCAAACCTTGTGTTTTCGTATGTCCTTTGTGAAGTTTCTGTGGTTGCGACTGCAGTGCAAACAGATGCTTTGGGACTGTCTCTCGTCTGCCCTTTCAGTTACAATTAGGATCTCATCACAAGCATCTAGTTTCCATGCTTTTCCTGCTAATCGTGCCCTGCTACACCAATCTGCCTCATGAGTCCCAGGTTTAATCAGACATTAAAAAGTTCCCTTCTTCTATTCCCTGGAAAATACAAATTTATTTCAAAATAACAAAATTAAATTAGTGGAAAAACATAACAATTTTAGAGAATAACTGCTAATCTGATTTTGCCTTTGGTAAGGCATCCTATTGTTTTTATTTACTTAAAACATCCTGAGGGGTCACATCTAAAGTTATAAACCATTCATAACAACAAATCACCTTGCTTTAATGTGTAAAATTATTTATCTCTCCTCTTATCACATCATGAAATCTTTGAAAATTACATACAAAGTAATGCAAGAAAGATGCTTCTCACTAGAACATGTATTCTAATTGAACCCCCATTTCCTACAGCAAGTCTATCTGTTGTGATCAGTACTTTCAATAGATGGTGCTGTTTTCTCAGGGAAAGTGATTGTAATCTGATTTCTAGCAAATGTTAGACAAATGTAAGGAGCAAATTTCATTCCTCTCTTCTTTGCCTTGTACTAAGAAATCTGATTTGCAAGTGGAGTAGAAGGCTCCCTTATGAAATACCCGCAACTTATTTTTTTTAAACCCTCTCAATCTTAAATGGCACACTTGAATAACAGCTTTCCCACTAGTAAATATATTTACCTGGAAGTGGGATTATTTGTCAGAAAGCTGCAAAATATAGCAACAACACCAGAAAAGCAGTAATTAGTTTTAATGAGCCCCATCCTTTCCTTAGTAGAGGTCAGTTGACATTTTGCCATTAATGTCAAAGAGGAAACTACCAAGCCCCAGGAAGAAAGGGGTGGGGATGAGTGAAAAAAGATTAGGTTTTATAATATTCTCATTTGTGTGGGGTGTTAAAAACCCCTCGTGCTAACCCTTTGTCTTCTTACCTAGTGTGCTAGGATTTCGTGTGAAAGCAGTAAGAAATATTCTGCGAATAAGCATATTTTAGGGCACTTGTTCTGGACATTCAGGTCGTGTTTACTAAATTATAAAAATCACTGCCATGAAGATAACAAGTTGCTCCTTAAACAAATACACGTCACTTTTGCCTCTGGAAGATATGGCAGTAATTTATTTTTAATTTATTATTCAGTTAGGCAGCTCACTTCTGCGCCTTGCTGAAATTGCCTCCATCAGACAGAAGCCTTCCGTTGCCTTCCTCTGGTCTGATCTCTGGGAGTTATGTGCTCTGTTCGCCAGACCCAGAGCGCAACTTTCCCCCAGCTCTTCGTCGGTTACCCCTTGCAGAGGCGCCCTGCCTTGCATAGGGTATTTCAGCAACACAATTCCCTGGCTTCTGCGATTAGCCACAAGGCAGAGAAAGAGAGAGACAGAGGTTTCTCTAAAGGACCTGCCCCACCCCCAAGTTCATGAAGCCTGAAGAGGAAACCTGCAAGACTCAGCCCCTATCTAGGTGTCCAGGAGAACAGCAAGCGGGGAGAGGCACATCTCCGAGTGGAAAGTATCTCCGGGCAGGACCGTACTTGCAGCCGAGCCACTTGAGGGCAAGGACACCACGTCCAGTCTCTCCCCACCCCGCTGTCAAGCGGAGGAAAGTGACTCAGAACAAAGTGTTTAGTACTTTATAGCCGCCCTGGTCTCCGTCCCCTTCGCCACCCCCCAGGCCTCAGTGCGTGCCCCCCGCTCTCCCTAGCCCCGGGCAGCCTCCTTCCCCCCTTACCTGATGATGACATACATGACCAAGAAGTTCCCGAAGAGCCCCACCACGCACACGACGGAGTAGAGAGCCATGATGGTGATGGCCGTGATCGTGGAGGGGCTGACCCCGCCGGCCGGGCACGGGCTGCCGCTGCCTCCCCCCTGGCTGCTGTTGCTGCCGCTGCAGGGGTCGGACTGGTTCCAGCCTGGCTCCTCCGGGCGGCCGGACAGGTTGGTCCAGACGCCCGGCGGCAGCGGAGGGCAGCTGGCGGCGGGCGGCGCGAAGGGGCCGCAGGCGCTGGAGTTGGCGGGGAAGGCGCTGTCCATGGTGCTGGCCGCGGGAGCAGGTAAGCGGCGGCGAGAGCGGGAGGCAGCGAGGCGAGCGGAGCCTGACACGTGCTGGGCTTCTGCGGGCAGCTGCCCTGCCCGGGCCGGGCCGGGGGGCGCCGGGGAGCAGGCGGCTGAGCGGGATGTAGCGCGAAAGACACTGAAAAGGCTTCGCTCGCCCGCCCGCCAGATGCGCGCACCCTCCTCACGTGCGCTGCTGCCGCCGCTGGCGGGGCGGCACCCGCGTGTGCTGGGTGGACAAGCGCGGAGAGGCGGAGCGGGCGGCAGTGGGAAAGCGGGGAGGAGGGACTCTCTTGGTGTTTTGTTCTTGGGCACCGGACTTGTACAAGGAGGACATGTGACTCCGCTGCTGTGTCCAAGCCGCGCGCGGCGCTAGCTCTCCACTCCTCTTGCCCCCTGCCTGCCCACCCCTAGTACAGCCCCTGGGGCAGAGGGACTGGGGAGGGGGAATCTGAACTCCAGTCCCGCCTTCCAAAGCCTTTCTGCCTGCTTTGTTTCTGCCCACTCCTTCTCCCTCACGGAGGGCGGGGAAGCACACAAGGGCAGCTCCCAGGACAAGCCACCCCACTAGCTTTCCCAAATGCACTGCAGTCTTGCAGCCCAGGCCCCTGGCAGCAAGGGCACGAACAATAATTTCAAATCTCCCCTTCCGCGGGAGCTGGCACCTGGTTCACTTAGATCCTGGAGCACAAGAAAGCGCCAGCACCACTAGCGAGAATGTGACCAGAAGCTGGAGATTAAACAGCCGGAGATTATAAGGTGTTCAACATGTAACTGATTAATACAAAAAGTCAGGGTGCTTTAAAGGGGGGTTGTCCTCTTATTAGATATCTTCAGTGTATGTAAGAATAAAATGTGGTTACCCATATGGCAACAGGTTGTGAAATGATAGGCAAACAGACGTGTGTGTTGGAAGTAATTTGCTTTTCATGAAACCTAACGATTGTGACCAGAGAAACTGCTGCTTGAGCTGTTTAACAGCTATTTGATCAAGAGTGGAGATTTTACACGATTGGCTAACATTCAAAGGAACAGACCAATAAGTTTCACATTTGAAGGCTGGGACATGTATTTTATTTTCACATTGCTTGTTTGGATGGGTTGGCACTTTTACATGGAACACTCATTCCAAAGCTGCACAGGGACAATCATGTGCATTTCCAGAAGCAGCCTGCCTGCTCAGCATTTCTTGGACTAAATTCTTTTGCTGTCACATCTCTGAAATCAAAGAAGCTCCACTGCAAGTGAGAGAAAAAAAAAGTTAACTCCCACTGAACAGGAACCAAGAAACATAGCGGGCAGTGTAACTACTACATATGCTGCATTACATTGCTGGTCTAGCTCATTCACTGCTCAGGGTCAATGAACCTTCTGACTGCAGAGCAGGGAAAAGTGAGGATGTGGAGGGTGACCAGATAGCAGGTGTGAAAAATCAGGATGGAGGACTGTGTGTGGGGTAATAGGGTGCTTTATAGACAAAGACCCTAATATTGATATATCTGGTCACACCTGTGTCAGAGTTGCATAGGAGTGTGTAAGGCTCCAAAGTCTAGTCACTGTACACTCAGGAAAGGCAAGATGGCTGAATAGCATCCATTTTGGGAGTTGGGAGTTATTTTCATCCCATACCATACCAGGGAAGAACAAGTGCTATATTTGCATTCATAGTGGAGGTTAAAGGAGTTATCATGAGAGAGGGAGCAGCAAATGAAGTACCTCAGTTCATTAGCAATGGGAGGAGGAGGGGAAGAGAGTCCTTAGGACTTTACAGTTGGAAAATAATTATTTCAGGTATATAAATCTGGGTAATGGGGAATATTCTCCCTTTTTTCTAAAGTGACATATCATCAGGGGGTATTGGAGTAGTAAGGGAAATGGAGGAGAAAGGTCAAAGAACCTGCTGTGTGTGCAAGCTGGTGATTATCTGTATGCACTTTTCTACAACCAGGTGATTTTTTTCAAAATTCCTATGGCCTGTCTGGATGGGGCATAGTCAGTTGGAATAAAAGTTTTAAATGGTGTTTAACAATAGGAACATCCTTCTTCAGTGTGAAAATCTACAGGAGGGGGGAAAATATAGCAGCAACTCAGATACATTCGTTCAAAGTTGATGCCTCATTCTCCTTTCATGAGGAGATGGACTTCCTGGCATGCAGAATGAGTAGGTAAGAAAGTCTTGAAACTTTACGGCTGTGTCTACACTGGTGTGTTCTTGCGCGAAAATGGCCGCTCTTGCGCGCAAAAACATGCCGCCTGTCTACACTGGCCATGCGTTCTTGCGCAAGTAAACTGACGTTGTACTGTAGAAAATCAGGGTTTCTTGTGCGAGAACTCTGATGCTCCCTCTCAGGAAGAAGCCCTCTTGCGCAAGAGCTCTTCTAGAAGAGGCCAGTATAGACAGGCAACATGAATTTCTTGCGCGCGCAAGAAGCCCCTATGGTTAAAATAGCCATCAGAGCTTTCTTGTGCAAGAGAGTGTCTACACTGCCATGGATGCTCTTGCACAAAAGCACATCTCTTGCGCAAAAGCACATGGCAGTGTAGACGTGCTCTTGTGGAAGACTTTTTGCGCCGCAAGAACTCTTCCGCAAAAGAGTTTTTGCTCAAGAAGCTGCCAGTGTAGAGGTAGCCTACAACTCTCAATGAAATGGATTTTGGAGCATGCAGACAGTGGAGCAGCCCTCCTTTATTAACCCCTCAACCTCCATCAAAGCTCTCTAACAGCTGAACTCAGGACTGGAGCCAGGTGATCATTAATTCTTCTGATGTGCTTATACCTAGCCCCCTTTTAGGTTTAATAAGAAGATGTAGGGCAGAAACTAATGCTGCTAGCAGAGTCTGTTTTCATCCCTTCTTGTCCCTTAATTATCACAACCACCTGTTGCCTGTTTTGGTATTTTATTTTAATAAAGCTCAATGACTCATTAGACTGGTCATTAGGAAGACTGTTTCATCTTAAAAATGAGCTATTGATGACTAGATTAAATGGGCTAGTACATAATATTTATTACATAAGAAAGAAAAAATAAATGGTAAATGAAATTGACCTTTTGACAGGTGAAAACCGTGACTGCACTGAGGCCTGGCAAGAAGCCTCAGGGATTAGTTCCACTAAGACCAAGCCTCATTAAGCAAAATTTCAGAGGTAAGTTAAAGAAAAAGAAAACTGGTTAAACACAGCATTTTATAAATACAGTGCAAACTTTATTACTCAAGTGGCATAGGAGACACTGAATAAATCTGAATAATGAAGGTTCCTGTATATTAAGTGTATCCTTAATATGATTAATTCACATAACCCTCTTTTTGGTAACAGGGGATTTAGGATAATTGAGGCCTGGATATGCAAAGTTCTGCTGAGACAGGTGAGAAGAGATAGCAGGCACACCTAGGAGGCAGAAATGTGGCTTTTAGCTTGCACATCCCTGAGAACCTATGGATAATGTCACTTTCAATCCCTCAAATTTTGGGGGTACTTGTGATATTTCCACTTAAAACAGGGATAGTAGGTGGCCCTACTATTCACATGGATTGGCATTTCACCTGGTGTGTGTGAATCTGTTTGCATATTGTAATTTACATCTATGTATTCTGTTCTGGATGCACTTTATACCCACTTTGCACAGGTGGAAATTAGAAAATCAAAGGCAGTGGACAATGAAATCTCAATATATTTTTAGTATGTACAAATAATACAGTGTATCCACTCCAGATGTACAAAATGAATTTTCATAAGAAAAACAAATTATTTATTTTAATAGATTATAAGGTCAGAAGGGATGATTATAATCTCACTGCCAGCATGAACCAAGCCATCGGATAAGAAACTAAGGCACATGGGTTGGGATGCACAAAAATACTCAGGCATTGCAAAGTTGAGTGTTACAACACCTAGAAAATCCTGGAACAATACTGCAATACACAATTAGACACCTCAGCAATTTATATGATGAATGGGGAGAGGTAGGTGCCTAAGAATGCAATCCACAAAAGCCAGAATGCTTAGGTGTGGAAGACACATAAACTAGCCACTGGGAAATGTCCACCAGAGTGTGGGTTAATAAGCTACATGCCTCTTGGGTGCTTAAATTCAGGCTGCAGACTGGTGCCTATATCTGCTTAGTAATCCATGAATGGAAACCCACCATCTGCAGTCAAATCACTTTAGCTCCTAAGGTATTTCTTGCAGGAATGTGTGACGATGACCCTTAAAAGAGTCCTTGAGTCATATCAAGGTATAAGCCATGTAGAATGGTGTCAATGTCCTCAATGTCTCTCCTGCAGCGTTTTGTCTTTGCTCATCTGGCCCAGGTCAGAGCATAATTTCTGGAAAAAAGGATCATTTGATTCAAAGAGTGTTTATGTTGTGGCCAAGTCCCATATATTCATGGTATATATTTAAACATTTTGTATGAATTGATGAAATGATTAATCATTGAAGGAAATATCGATGCCTGGAAATAAATGTGTAGCAATACCACACAGATGTGTGCATTTATCTGGAAGATTGTGCTTTGGCATGCCTTTAACAGTTAAGGATAGCGTGTGCCTGGAGAGTTACAGTTTATAACCTCTGTGTACCTGGATCAATTTCCTTCAAATTGCAGGGATGATTACACACAAGCAAAATTTTCAGTTTAGGGGGAAAAAAGCCATTCTGAATGGTCAGCATGCAGAGTGAATGCAGGAAAATCTGTATTTTTCTATGATACAGAAATGGCCAAACAGATTTTTTTTCAGACTTTCTCTCCAAAATGTTCACCTGGACTCAGAACAAGTACGGTGCATTTCTAATTAAAAGATATTTTAAAGGAACATTTTAAGTGTCTGGTGATAGGAACTTTAAATAGCTCATCTCTGACAGGGTAGACAAATCCTGCACCAGATAGGAAGGGATTAAAAAGCAGCCCCGACCTCACTTAGCCCCCATCCTGGTGGGTATTGGATTTAAGAGGAGGAAGGCCAAACAATTGACTATCTGTGAAGGCAGGCAGGCAGGCTTCTCCTGTGTAGAACAAGGAGCCTGAGTTGCACTAGGGATTGTAAGAGGGCTGTGCTGATTGCTTGGACACTGGGAAGGCAGGCATACCTGGTTTGTAGATTAGAGAAGAGCCATATTGCCAGTTGCTAAGTGCTCAGGGGTTGAAATGTGCCTGTTAACCAGTGAAGAGAGAGTAAGGACTGTGGTGGCTTGGAGGATAATGCTAGTGTTGTCAGACGCTGGTGATGCTGGAGTCCTGACACACAGCAGGTGAGAACAAGGCTTGCTCGTGCTAAGGGTAGGTGGTAGCAAGATGCCTCATAACAACCCTGGCTATGCCCAGGAAGCATCACAAGTGCCTTGCTGGGAGACTAGCAGTAAATTCTGGAAAGGGCTGTGCTTCAGAAAGGCAATCAGTGCTCCCTGTTCCCTTTGCTGAAGCAAAGGCTGTCAGTAGCTTTTGTGGTTATAACTCTCACTACTCCCAACCCAGTGCAAAGCTGCAAGATTTAATAAACACCAATTATTACCTATAAGAAGTCTTCAATATTATTGACCTCCATTTAATGCACAAAGCATAGAAGAGATGCAGATTTAGAAAGCTCTTAGAAGATACTTTGTTTTTGTTTTTGTTTTGTTTTTCTGTCAGAGAAAGAAGCACAATTTAAGTCCTGTTGCTGTTATTGCTTTGCATTATCTTACTTGTGTCAGGACTGATTCCAGGGCACTGGGTCACAAACTGAGTTTGTTAATATTCATAGAGAAGGTTGGCAGGATTTCATCAAGGAGTATTTTATGAACACATTTTCATTATTTATCCAGCTGCAGTCAGAATTCAATCAATGAAATGTCTGAAATGGGGATTTAGAAGCAATGCAGTTAACAAACTCTTCTGTCTACAAGGCAGAGCTAAATTACACTCTCAGGAAGCTCAGTTATGGATCAGTAGACTGTTGTCTTGGTAAAAGAATCTAATATGTCTCTTCTTATCCTCTTATCTCAGCCTTCTTCCATATGCATAGAAACAAAGAATGGCATACTGGATCAGACCTATGGTCCTTCTAGCACAGAATCCTATCATCCAACAGTGGTCAGTAACAGATGGCTCAGAAGGAACAAACAGAACAGGACAATTACTGACTGATCCATCCCCTGTAGTCCAGTCCCAGCTTCTGGCAGTCAAAGACCTAGGGTGCATTTAGATAGCACCTTTCTGTCAGAATAAGCTACACAATTTGCGCTATGCAAATTGTGTAGCTTATTCCGAGTTTAGGTTGAAAGAGCTTATTTTGAAATTGGGCACTGTTGTTATTTAAAATGTTGTCAGTGATATGGAAGAAAACATGAAATCATCACTGACAAAGTTAGGAGATGGCATAAAAATTGGGGGAGTGGTAAATAATGAAGAGGACAGGTCACTGATTGAGAATACTATGGATCACGTAGTACATTGGGCACTGACTAATAATATGCATTTTAATACTGCTAGCATAAATGTATACATCTAGGAACAAAGGACATAGTCCATACTTATAGGATAGAGCACTCTATCCTGGAGAGAAGTTACTCTGAAAAAGATTTGAGGATTGTAGATAATCAGCTGAACATGAACTCTCACTGTGATGCTGTGGCCAAAAGAGCTAATGTGTTCCTGGGGTGCATAAACAGAAATCTTGAGTAGGAGTACAATTATTATTTTACCTCTTTTTGGCACTGGAGCAATTGCTGTTGGAATACTGTGCCCAGTTCTGTTGCCTTCAATTCAAGAAGGATGTGGATAAATTGGAGAGAGTTCAGAGAAGATTCACAGGAATGATTAAATGATTAGAAAACATGAAAGAGTTCAGTTTATTTAGCATAACAAAAAGCAGGTTAATGATACTTTATTGTAGTCTACATGTGGAACACATATTTAATAATGGGCTCTTTAATCTAGCAGAAAATTTATAATAAGGTTAATAGAAGCTAGACAAATTCAGACTGGAAATAAGATGTAAATTTTTAACAGTGAGCACTGTTAAATCATTGGAGCACTGTAACAAGGATCGTGGTGTATTCCACATTGTTAGCAATTTTAAAATCAAGACTGGATGTTTTTCTACAAAATATGTTCTGAGAACTATTTTGGGGAACTTCTCTGGCCTGTATTATGCAGGAAATCAGACTGGATGATCACAGTGTCTCCTCTGGGCTTGGAATATATGAATCTATGGAGCAGAGAGGATAACAACTCTCAACTCCTAGTCCTCACACAAAAGGGGACTTTGAACTATTGTGAAATTACTATGGGTGCATCTACACTGCACCGTAGCTTGAAATAAGATATGCAATTTGAGCTATGCAAATTGCATATCTTATTTAGATGCTATTTCAAAATAGCTTATTTCGTAATTTGTCACTGTCTACACATGCAAAATTTTAAAATAAAGCGCTATTCTGAAATGTCCTTTTCTCCTCGTAGAATAAGGTTTACAGAATAGTGAGCCTGAAATAATGGGCTTGCTGTAAAGGCATGGGATAATTATTTCGGGAGACTCCAGTATCCTGAAATAGTGTTGCAATGTAGACAAACCCTATGTAGTCAGTTTGTGCAAAGAAACCAGCAGTCAGAGAACCAAATGAATCTTGCCAAAATGTATATTTACCATTTGCTAAGGTCTTCTATGAAAAAAACAAACAAGCTTTGATTTATTTCTCATTCCCTCCATTCTGTAGAGTTAAGCTTTTGCAGATAATATGGCAATTAAGTGGGGGATAATTCAGCTCACTCCTATCCTGATCTTGGTCTAATCTATACCATTAACCCGCTTTTTCTTTAGCTTTATGTCTATGGAAAAACCCATTACTTTCCCTTCAGATTTTGTTCTTTTCTACTTACTCCTGCAGTATTTTTATAGAACAAGCAGGGTTGCATAGTAACCTCTATTCAAGCTTATTGATATGTGTCTCTGTGCCTTACCTTGCACCAAGGACAGGCACACAGCTCTCCTGTTTCTTTCTTTGGTGTGAATTCTTCTTTGGAATTGTGTTTCCCTCTCTATGTCCAACTAGTTGAAGAAAGGTGTGTATTTGTGTGTGTAAGATTATAGCCCTGCTCCTTACATATTCACTTTTGGGTGACTGAGACTCCTCAGGAACTACAGAAGAAGTGGTCTTTCCAGTGCTCCTTTCCCTGGCTCTTGTGCAAGGGATGATGTCTCACTTTAGTTATACCATAGTATAGCCAGAAATAGCCTGGTCTAAACTCATTAATGTGAGCTATTGGACTGAACAGTAAAAGCATGTGAGCCTTAGCACAATGTATACATTTTAGGAACATGAGGCACCATCTCTCTTTGCACTATGTAGTATGGAACGTCAATGGAAAATAAAAAAGTGTGGTGTTCATTAGCATGCCAGTGGGTGCATCGATTCTGGTTCTTAGGGCACTAAAGTGCATTATTCTCTTCATGCTAACTGTGAACCACGTGCCTCATGTTTGTCACAGATGGAGGATATACAGTCTATATCAAGGAACTTGTCTAGACATGGCCTGTGTTTTCTCTGGGATCACTATCATCACAGTATTCACCAAAAAGAGGCATGTATGGCCCCTGCCAGCGGCTAGGAACTTGCTGGTTGACATAATATTGCAGGATGTATGCATAGCAAGTGTTTTAAGAGTTATGTAATATGCAGACTATTGTGTTCCAGAGCAGTTAGATGTTAAACTGGTCACCTAGAACAATGTGATTCTGAGAGCTAACCCAACAAAGTCAGAACAACTGACATCATTTGACCCAGCCCAGCCAAATGTTGATAATCTTGACAAGTTGGAGGCTTGTGCCTTTCCAAAGCACAAATGAGCCCAGGAAAAAGATGGTGAACAGAGGAACCAGCTGGGACCGAAGTTAACCAGATGCCCTGGATATGAAAGAAGACAAAAGGTCAGGAACTGTATAATAGGAAAAATAAGGGTGCAAGATGGCATCTGTTATAGAGGTGACACTCTGCCAACATAAGAATCTTATGAAAAGTGAATCCCAGCTCTCTTGACTGAACAAGTGCTGTTCAGTCTGACTGTTGGATGAGAAATAGCTGATTAGACAGGAAAGGAACTTGTTAAAATATTGGCTCTAGATTGCCTTTTATATTTTACATTTTTGAGTGTGTTTCTGATACCTATATCTGCTTTGATTTGAATATTTATCTTAAGCTTTGTCAAAATAAACCTTTCTTTGGCTTTACTAGAGACACGTGGTCTCCAACCTTTTTAAGCACAAGATCACTTTTTGAATGTAAGTACAATCCAGGATCTCTCTCAAACCCAAATACCCTTGCCCTGCCTCTTCTCCACGGCCCCACCCTGCTCACTCTACACTCCCCTGTATTCCCCATCCTCACTCACTTTAATCAGGGTGGGGCTGAGGTGCAGGCTCTGGGAGAGAGTTTGAGTGCAGGAGGGGCTCAGGGTCAGAGATTCACATTGCCCCTCTAAGTATTCTAGCTTGTGCAGACATAGGCGCTGCTGCCAGCAAGCTCCCTTCATTGCAATCCCTGTCATGTCATATTTCCCCTCTGTGGAAATGGGGTACAAAGGTTGGGGGAGACACCCTAACATCAGTGCCTCCCTCTTCTTACTCCTCTACCCTTCATAGCAAGCAGGAGACTTCCAGGGAGCAGCTCCATGGAAGGAGCAGCATGGCAGTGGACGGAGGGGCAGCTGAAGTGCCAGCACTGGATACCTTCCTGGCCAAACTAATCAAGATCACCTGTCAGATGTTCTAGGATCTACCATTAGATCCCAATCTACTGGTTGGTGACCAGTGCTATAGATACAGCTAAGTGCAGTGTTCACTAACTTCACCTCAGTTCAACTTTTGAATTAGATTCCATGGAGGCACTGAATTTATGAGTGTCCAGAAGTCGAGGGACTGGTATTTGAATATAACAAAGTGGGGTGTACTGACAGATTGGAGGGACCTATGCCCCAGAGCCAAAGCAGAACTCTGGGGGCTAACTATTTCCTTGGATTTAGCCAGAAGTTGTTATCTTTGCTTTTTCTCAAGCTAAGAACTGGGGTGTGCAAAATGCTAGCCTGAAGAAGGAAAGAGCAGGGCTTATGGATCCGGGAATGGGGGATTTTATTGCTAGCAGCCAGTAATTTTTATGTGAGTTGCCCATGGCAGGCAGACAAGAATCCTTTGTGTTATAAGCAGATGGTAGCAATTCACCCTGAACACAATGCAAGTCATTTAACCTCTTATATTTACCATATAAATGATCTCTGAGGATTAGCCGTATTAGTCTGTAACTTTTAAAAACAATGAGGAGTCCTATGGCATCTTAGAGACTAACAAATATGTTAGGCCATGAGTTTTCATGAGTAAAACCCACTTCATCAAATGAGTTGGAGTCATCTGATGAAGTGGATTTTACTCATGATCTAAAAAATATTTGTTAGTCTCTAAGGGTACATCTACACAGCAGCGTTATTTAGGAATAACTGATGTTATTCTGAAATAACACATTGCGTGTCTACACTACAAGCCTTTATTTTGAAATAATGTCGAGTTGGAGGACTTCTTACTCTGACTCTTGGTAGCCCCCATTTCACGAGGAGCAGGCCCGGCCTTTGGGCAAGGCGAGTGAGGCATTCAGGGCCCTGCGCTGCCCAGCTCTCAGCCCCGCCCACCCAGCCGGGAGCTGCGTGGCTGTGCGGCTCAGCATGCTGCCTTGGGCCCTGCACACTCTTTGGCTGGGCCTGATGAGGAGTAAGGGAAGTCAAAAGAAGAGTGTTTTTCCTTTGGCTTCCTGTGGTGTAGTCAGCACCTAAAGCCAAGCTATTTCGACTTAAGCTATGTAATTGATGTAGCTGAAGTTGTGTAGCTTATTTAGACATTAGCTCTGCTTTGTAGATGTACTTGAAGGTGCCACAGGACTGCTCATTGCATATAAATGATAACATTTTTAATTATGTTTACAAATTATCCTCTCAAATTTGAAGAAAACCCTGGTATCACCAAAGTGGCTTCTCCTTGTCTCCCTCCTCTTTCCCTGGCTCATTATGAAATGCTTATAGTCTTGGTTTTCTTTGAGCTGGGATTTCTGTTGGATTATTGCCTCTGATGCATGAGCACAATATTTGTCTGTGCTTTAGAGAGTTAAGAGAGTCATGAAATGCTTGGATTTATGCCTGATGGGTAAGAGAGTGAGCATGGGGAATATGGGGAGAGGAGATGCAGTGATAAAAAGCATGGCTGGTGTCCTAGTCACATGAATATTTTTTTATAATTATTTTTGTCTGAATTTAGTGCCTTTGAGTGGTCATTGAAATGAGAGATTAACAGCATTTGTGTTACTCCAGTACATACTTGATTCTGCTAAAGTACTATTTGTGGCAGACTTGGGCTAACAGTAATTAATCAGAACTTGGTTGCCATCACCTTTATTTACCATATTTAATATGGAAGAACACATTTTGTCATGACTAAATGTAATGTGATTGAGTCAGAAATGCCTAATTGTGCTTAGTTATGCTGGGAGTAAGTAAAGAATAATTGAACTGAAAATAATGCAGTTACACTGTGTGAGAACAGAATGCTGATGGACCTAACCTCCATGAATTTATCTTGTTCTTTTTTGAACCCTGTTAAAGTCCTGGTCTTTACAGCATCCACTGGCAAGGAGTTCCACGGGTTGACTGTGCGCTGAGTGAAGAAAAAACTTCATTTCATTTGTTTTAAACCTGCTGGGTGGGGATCAGGTGCATTATCTTTACCTAGTGGAAGGCTTCTAGTTAGTAATCTGATTTATTTACATTGTAAACATTTTGGACAGAGATTATCTTTTGTTAAATGTGGTCTATACTATTAACCAGCTTTTAGATATGTTTTTCATTTTATGGGATAAAACCATTGTGGACTAGTGTGTACTGTCAAACAGTAGTCTTGTTCCACCCCAGAAGTGGCTGCATTTAAATGGTGGTTTAGGGATCTCTGTATATCCTTTATCTGTCTTCTAAGGATGCTATATGGTTTAGTTAATATTCGTGAAGTTCTTTGTGGTCCTCAGATGACAGGTGATATGATAATCCATAGCATTATTATTCCGTATCATATGCATATTTTTTCTTGCATATATATCATTTCATCAAGTAATTCTTGGCAAAAAAGCATTCTCTTTGGTTAGAATACAGTGTGAACTTGTGCAGTAGCACTAGTGAAAAAAGATGAAGAGGCTAAGGATTTTTTTGCTTGAAAACCATCAGTTTGGTATGAAGATATCTATTTTTCAGATCATTTATTCACACATGCCTCACACAGGTTAAGAATGATCAGTCCTGCAATTTGCAAAAAACCTACAAGGTCAATACCAATTCTCAAGTGAAGGAAACAAAGACTGAAAAGCTGGCACTGTGATTCTAACAGCTGGTAGCCAACTTGTAGATTCTGCTTGACTTGAGAAACTGCCTGCCAGTTCCCTGCAATGCTTTGTAGGTCATGAAGAACAGACACAATAATTAGAAAAGGGATTTGAGATCTCAGGTCATTACTAGCACACAAAACTTTTCCCTTTGATATGGCTGATTGTGGGATGGCGGACTGGGGAGAACCTGAAGTATTACTGCTGTATTAGTGACTAATTTGTACAGCTGGAAATCTTGAAGTAGGCTTGCAGTCTCTAATATATAAAGATTTTCTCTGGTTTGAAGAAGCCAGTTTGAGAGAGGAATGGGAAACCTCCCCCCCCACCAAATGATTCATTATTATTACCAATAGTTCATTCAATTAGTCAAAGACTTCATTTGGTAGACCTCCCTTAGTGCATGGATCCTCCCAGAGCATTGTACCATCAGCTAGAATTCATGAGCTGAATACGAGCACAAAATAAAAAATCTAAGCAAATGCACACACAAGAATATAACACAGAAGATTTAGCAGCAGTCAGGGACTTTCCTTCTCAGGGTACGTCTAGATTACATCCCTCTTTTGACAGAGGAATGTAAATTAGGCACTTCAAAATTGCAAATGAAGCTGGGATTTGAATTTCCCATGCTTCATTTGCATAATCACGTAATGGCACTCTTTCGAAAAAGCGCCATTTTGAAAGTAAAACTGCGGTTTAGACATGGTTCTTTCGAAAAGGGAAGGCTTTTTCAAAAGATCCTGTAGACCGTAGTTTTACTTTCAAAATGGCACTTTTTCGAAAGAGCGCCATTACGTGATTATGCAAATAAAGTGCGGGAAATTCAAATCCCGGCTTCATTTGCAATTTTGAAGTACCTAATTTACATCCCTCTGTCGAAAGAGAGATGTAATCTAGACACAGCCTCAGAGACAATGCTAAATATTTCTACAGGCAGACTGAGTGGGAGTGGGTGCAAAATTTAATACTGCTATTGCAGAGAGCAGCAAATTACAACTCATTGAGACAGCAATGGCATTCCCTTGGTGAGGGTTCTGTTGGTGGAGAGAAGTTTTAATTTGTGGTTGAAATATCATAAAAGTCTCATCAACACTGATTAACACTACAACCGGTGTCAGTGAAACCCAGTCAAAATCAGGGCCCCCTTGTGCTAGTCAGTGTACAATCTCACAGTGAGACACAGCCACACACAACCGTTGAATGGCAGAGCTAGGAGTCCACATTCAAGGTATGTCTTCATGAATATATAGTTCATTGCAAGTCAGGTCTGAATCTGCCCCACACTAATATGGTGCAGACTAGCTGTTGATGTGGACTCTGCTGATGTACATCAGCAAACTGTTAATGCATTTTGATCTAGTTTTCTTTGAAACAACTAGATTAAAATGCATTAACAAACTGTTAATGCATGTCAGCAGAGTATACATGAATCGCTGGTCTGTGGAAGGCTAAAACAGGGTAGATTCCTACCCCAGCTGGCCACAAACTAATTATTTTTTTGTAAGCAATTCCTGATCACTTTTGTTGATATAACTTATGTTGCTCGGGGGTTTAAAAAATAAGTACCAATGTGGACTGCGCTATGTCAGTGGGAAAGCTTCTTTTGCCAACGTCTGCTTGTTGGGGGTGGTTTAATTATGCAGATGGGAAAGCTCTCTCTAATGGGCATAAAGCACCTTACATTAGAGATCTTACAGCTCACTCTGTAAGCTCCCTAATGTGGGCATGCCCTAAGTTAGTGTTTCTCAACCAGTGGTATCAGTACCCTTACAGGTACTCGAGAGAAGACTGGGGGGGGGGGGGAGTACGTCAACACAACTGAAATTTGGAGAAAACTCAATTTTTGTTTTAAGTTTTACAGCGCTTTATTATTTTTGTACTTTTTACACCCAAAAATTTCATTGCCCGCCCAGCTACGATTAAGTTGTTTAAACAAATATGTTGCAATGGTAAAAAAAAAAAAAAGTGTGTGTCTGAAAACTGTAGGTACTGGGGGTACTTATAATTTTTTTTAAAAGGGGTACTTTATAAAAAAAAAAAAAAGGTTGAGAAACACTGCCCTAAGTTTCCTTACTTCTTGCTTAGTGCTCTGTTTGCTTGACAATGCCATCTTTCTCAGCACATACTCTATCCCTGTAGTGTCCAATCAGTTCTGAAGGAGCAGCCACTATAGTGACTATTGCTATTGTGAACTAGCCACACACAGCCGGCCAAATAGCCACATTGTTCAAGCCAACTAGCACATTTGGCTAGTATGTTGGACACCACAGCTTACCCTATCCTCTGCCTATAGCTCTTTTCAGACACCCTCCTTTCCATAGGCACACACACATTTTTGGTATTGTGCTTATCTCACTTGGTGTTTTAAACTATATATAGGGTCAGATCCTCCGGGGTGTAAATTGACCTAGTTCCATTGTAGTCAATGGAGGCATACTTATTCACAGCAGCTGAGGAGCGTCTCCCTTTAATTATTTCTACAATCTGTTCATGTCTTTGTTATGCGATCACAAAACAGAATTATAACAACTTTTTAAAAAATTCTTTCTTTGGGCTAGATTCTGGCTTTTGTTGCCAGAGACACAGTGAGTGGGAAATGTATATAGAGGGGCTGGATTAGCTGAGTGAAGGAGTACTGAGTCTTTCTGCCTGCCAAAGAGCAGCACGTTCAATGGCACTTGTTGAGACATGTCCAGAAAAAATTGTGCATTACATCAGGCACTGCCAGATGTGCAGAGGGGCTAAGCCCTTAGGCGTGCCTCAAGCTGCATGTCTAGTCATGCTCTCCATGCACTAAAGAGCACTTCTGAGTGTATTAGCATACATGCAAACACCCAGCCTGACACTACATCAGTAGAGCATTAAATGACCGTGGTATCCTGTGCCTGCTCTAGTGCACACACCTAGCACATGCCAGAGCTTAGTTCTCTGTTTACATAATTTTTCTTCCTAAAAAATTTGTTCCTGGAAAAATCCAGAAAACAAAAACCTGCTAAACATACACTTTAAATTATCCAATGTTGTTTGACACAGATATAGACATACATACTTACTGTAATAGTCCTGATATTTTGTTCCTGTGTACTTACAAAACATTGTTAATGGGAGAGAAAATGTCAAAGGATAATAGTTTTCTACTACTGGATGGTATAAAACTCTTTTATTTTTCAAAACAGAAGCTATTGATTTTGTAACAGTTTTCTCTTTACATGAGCTAATTTCTGCTATTTCAGATCATCAAGATGGATATAATCTATCTGTCAAATGGATGTTTGTATAATGAAATGTTTGAGGCTTTATTGTGCTGTTGGTGAAGAAGCACTAGCATTCTAGTCTGATTAGTGGAAGAAAATTGTGCGCTTCAGGCTATAACAAGCTTATTTGGAAAAAATAGGGTTTAGTTTATCAGTTAAAAATCATAAAATGTATTTTAGAAGAGTATAGGCTTGTGTGTAATTCAGAAGAATATTTACTATAAAGATGTGCCCAACATAACATTATTTTTCCATAGAACTGCAGAGCTGGAAGAACCTTGAGAAATCATAGGCTATGTCTACACAGCAGCATTATTTTGGAATAACTGACACTATTCCAAAATAACAAAGAGCTCGTCTACATTCCAAGCCTTTATTTCAAAATTATGTCAAGCCGGAGGACTTCTTGCTGTGACTCCTGTAACCCTCATTTTATGAGGAGTAAGGGAAGTTGAAGGAAGAAGTGTTCTTCCTTCGACTTCCCGCTGTGTAGACAGTGCCAAAAGCCAAATTAAGCGATTTCAACTGTAGCCTTGCTGTGTAGATGTACACATACTGTCCAGTCTCCTTTATTCACTGAGGCAGGACTAAGTAAACCTAGATCAGTGGTCACAAAGCAGTTGATCGCGATCAACTGGTTGATCTTGGAGGCACTGATTTTGACACAGTCAGTTTTCCCAGCCCCCCTCTCACTTCCCTTCACTTGCAATGAGGAGCCCACACGGGTGCTACAGCCTCCTGCCACTTGAAAAATTGGAGCCAGCACTGGCTTCCCGTGGGGGGGTAGGGGAATGGAGTCCCGAGGCTCTGTGCCAGATCCGGCTTGTCAGGGAGCATGCACTGCTCCTCCCCTCCCCAGCAGTACACATGCTTCCTTATCCACCCTCCCCTTCCCCATGCTCTGGGAAGGCAGGAGGGAAAGGGGGGCTAACCTGGTGGCAGAGGAGCTGGACTTTGGGTATGAGAAGTGGCTGGATTTCTTAAAAGAGTGGCATGAGGAGAGCTGCCAGCAACTGGTGCCCTAGGCAGAATGCGTGATTGGCGCCCCCGCCTCCATAGCCCTCAATGGCGTGACATCATCATTGGGCGCCGCGTTAAACGCGGTGCCCTAGGCAACTGCTGAGGTTGCCTATATCCACGGGCCGCCCCTGCGTGTGTGTCTTCCAGTGCTGCCTCCAGATCCTGCCCAAGAGATACTTGTTCCTGGAGACCCCCAGGTACTGGCTGAGCTGCTCCTGCCTGCTCTCCACCCCCCCACCCCAGCTAAAAACTCACCAGCACCCTGCTCCTGTCCCTTGCCCATTGGCCAGACACCCGCCAGCACCCTGCTCCTGCCCACTCCCTCCTGGTCAGATACCTACCCCAAGCTTGCTCCTGCACCTGACCTCTCACCCAGATTCTGCACCACAATCCCTACTCTGCTCACTGGCAGCCCTGTCCCGCACACTGGACCCCTCATTTTGGCTCCACCCCAGAGCCTAGGGGGCCCCACAAAATCCATTAACCCCAGTACCGCAGAAGAGTTAATCTGGCCAGAGGCCTTGAACTTCAGTCCTAACTAGCCTCCCCCACCATGGGGCTGGAGTGTCAGGGGAGTGAGGTGTCTCAGTTGGGGCTACATCAGTGAGGGTTAGGGTTTTTGAAAGAGTTGTTTTATGGATCTCACTTGAGTGGCCCCCGACTGATTTTTCTGTGGGTCAGTGGCCCCTTACCCAAAAAAGTTTCCCCACCCCCTTAAAAATAAAGACAATGTTGAAAGGTTTTGTGTTGGACATCATATTTTATTTAAAAATGAAGCCTGGCCAACAAGCATCCAGTTGGAGCCAAGCCCCCACCTGGCCACAGAATCATAACACTCCTGCAACCCAAATTCCTGCACCCCCCATTTCCCCAGTCTTCTGCCACAGCACTCCTGCACCACCCACACACCGCAAACCAGTGTCCTGAGTCCATCATACACCCAACCCCCCTGCTCTGAGCCACTCATACACTCCATCCCAAACTCCTGCACCCCATATCCACAAGCCTGCAGCTTGCTCAGCACCCCAACCCTCCACCTGACTCCAACACACTCCAGCCTGGAGCCCCCCTTCCCCTAGCCAGCATCCCCTTCTCTACCTCCTCCTGAACTTAAATTCCCTTCCAGAACTTGCACCTCTCACCTGTTCCCACACCCAAATCCTTCATTCCCACCCCAGAGCCCGCATCTCCTGTCTCAACTCAGTGAGAGTGAGTAAGGGCTGGAGACAGCAAATGATGGAGAAGAGGGGAACGGAGAGGGCAGGGCCTCAAAGAAGAAGTGGGGTCTCAGGGAAGGCATCAGAGTAGATCTTGGCTTTCCCTGACATTGAAAAAGAGATCTTGGGTGTGAAAAGGTTGGAGATCACTGACCTAGATCATCATGGACGCATGTTTGTTTAACTAGTTCTTAAAAATCTCCAGTGACAGGGGTTTCACAACTGCCTTTGGAAGATTATTCCTATGCTCAGCTATTTTTACAGTTAGAAAGATTTTCCTAATATTTAACCTAAATCTCCCCTGCTGCAGATTAAGCTCATTACTGCTTTTAGTGGACAGGGAAAACAATTGATCATTGTTGGTGTTAATATATTTGAAGACTTTTATCAGGTATCCCCTGAGCCTTTTCTCAAGACTAAACATGACGGCTACGTCTAGACTGGCATGATTTTCCGCAAATGCTTTTAACAGAAAAGTTTTTCCGTTAAAAGTATTTGTGGAAAAGAGCATCTAGATTGGCGCGGAGTTCGCGTTATAATGATGTGCTTTTGCAGAAAAGCGCATCTACATTGGCAGCGCGCTTTTCCGCAAAAGCAGAAGCCCGGAACCATTTTGTGGAGGGCACAAGGGCACCAGCCCTTTCCGGAGGCGGGGGCTGGCGGCCATTTCAGACACGTGCTTAAAGGGATCTCCCCGGACAGCCGGTTCTCTCCGCTTCGTGCTAGAGGGCCTCTTGCAGGGACTGACAGCCATAAGCAGGTTTGGTGGTTGCCCTCTGACTTTGGGACACTGCTGCCTTTGGCCACCTATTGCTTTTGCCAGGGTTTTTTTTCCTAGCCCTCTGTCTTGTGCCATGGAACCACAGGTGGCCATGTGCCTGCTCTGGCCCCTGTCAGATATTTTGGAGTGCCTGCAGCTGCTGCTCCAGGTTGGTGCCCTCCTTTTCCAGGACCAGGAGGGGCACATCGGTTTGGACCCCCTCACCAGGGAGGCCATGGCGTCCCTGTGGCACCCCCACCCCAGGGTGCAGAGGCGAGTGTGGAGACTGGACACCAGCACCGACTGGTGGGACCGGCTGGTCCTAGGGCAATGGGACGACCAGCAATGGCTCTGGAACTTCCGCATGCAGCGGACGTTCATGGAGCTCTGTGCCTGGCTCACCCCCGCGCTCCAGAGAGCCACCACCCGGCTGCGGGCACCCATCCCCGTCAAGAAGAGGGTCGCCATCGCAGTCTGGAAGCTGGCCACCCTGGACAGCTACCGATCGGTGGCACACCAATTTGGGGTGGGCAGATCCGCCGTCGTGATGGAGGTAAGTCCCAGGGGGAGTGGGGTGGGGGGAAGGTGCTGCACTCCATGCCCAGGGGCAGCCAAGACTCCACGCTGGGTCACCCAGGAGTTCGGGCCGTCCCTCCCTTGCACAGGCCTGCTGGGGGGGGAGGGTGTAGGGCGAGGGGGCTGTGGTGTGTGTGTGCGTGAGGACAGAGGGAATCATGGGGAGGGGGCCAAGGGAGCGCACACCCACCCCTGCCTTATGTGATGTGTTCCCCTGTGTTTCTCTGCACCCTTCTGCAGGTCGTCCGCGCCATCAACAACGTCCTGCTCCCCAGAGTGATCCGCCTGCGGGACTTCCCCAACTGCGGGGGAGCACTGGATGCAACCCACATCCCCGTCCGGGCCCCGGAGCATCGAGCAGCCCATTTCATGAACAGAAAGGGGTACTGCTCCATTGTTCTGCAGGCCGTCGTGGACCACCAAGGCCACTTCCTGGACGTCTACACGGGCTGGTCCGGCAAGGCACATGACGCCCACATCCTCCGCAACTCCGGACTGTTTCGCAGGCTGGAGGCGGGCACCTACTTCCCCCGGTGGGAGTTGACTGTCGGGGATGTGCCTATGCCCATCTGCGTCGTCGGGGACGCGGCCTACCCCCTGCAGTCCTGGCTAATGCGGCCCTACATGGGGCGGCCAGACCAGAACCGGGCCCGGTTCAATGACTGCCTCAACCGGGCCCGCAATCAAGTGGAGCTTGCCTTTGGCCGATTAAAAGCCCGCTTCCGGTGTTTGCTCACCCGTCTCGAGATGGGTGAGCGGAATGCAACGGAGGTAGTGGCTGCATGCTGCGTGCTCCACAACATTGTGGTGCAGAGCAGGGAGGCCTTCCTTCCCGCATGGATGGCAGCGGAGGGCCAGGCCTATGAACAGCCCCACACAGCTGCCAGCCACCAGGCGCACCAGGATGGGGTGCGCATCCGGGAGGCCCTCACGGACATGTTCTCACAGGCCCCGGAGTAGGGTCGCCTCGGTTTCCCTGGACAACTCCTCCTCCTCCTTACCTCCCAATACACAACAACACACTGTTTGGGGAGAGGGGACGTTGTGCAGAATGTTCATTATTGTTATGTGAAATATGTTTGAGCAGTCTAGTTCAGAGCACAGTACTCTTGGTTCTGTTAAGGGTTTGGTCAGGTCAAGCGGAAGGCTTGTACCTACCAATTAGGATTAGGTTAAGATTTAGGTTTAGTTAGATTAGCTATCGTCATCGTTGGGCGCATCGGACGTAGCTAGGGTTTTCTTTGAGTTCAGGTTTAGGTGTAGGGATATTCTAGGCCACCATCATCTGTTCGAGCTGTCCCAAAGAACAGGAAGAGGAGTCGAGGTTCGTGCGGAAGGCTCGAGTCAGCGCACCCGATTCCAGTCATCTTCGAGGGATCTCCTGGCAGTTCCTCTCCTGAGTCCCAGAAGGACCAAAGGATGGAGGTCGCCAGCCACAGCTTCGTCCATCGAGGGATCTCCTGGCAGTTCCTCTCCTGAGGCCCGGAAGGACCAAAGGATGGAGGTCGCCAGCCACAGCTTCGTCCATCGAGGGATCTCCTGGCAGTTCCTCTCCTGAGGCCCGGAAGGACCAAAGGATCGAGGTCACCAGCGTCACCGCAATCTCCCTCCATGCCTAGACTGTGTTTAATGTCTTTTGTGTTGTGTTTACTCTTTTGTAATCTATCCCTTGCTTGATTGGGATTTTCTGCATGTCAAATATAGTCCTGTGGTTAAATTTTATCTTCAGAGTTGGTATTCATTTATGCATCACAAACTCATAACCCTTCAAAATTATTTCCCTTTTTTTTTAGAAAACCTGTGATAGATATGGAATTTGGAGTCCGCATTTATCATCTTCATGATTTTATTAGGTTGATCGGCATTCTAAATTAATTATTCACGTTACCTCGCGTAACAGGGAGGAGACCTTGAACTGGGAGGGGGAGGGGAGCTACTCCTGGGAGGGGTGGCCCCTGCGACCGCTCCTGCGGGGGCGGACCTGGACGGCAGGTTGAACGGGGAGGTGGGCAGCAGGAGCAGGAAGGGCCATTGCAGGAGGGGGCAGGGGCAGGTGCACCACGATGGGGTGCGCATCCAGGAGGCCCTCACGGACATGTTCTCACAGGCCCCGGAGTAGGGTCGCCTCGGTTTCCCTGGACAACTCCCTCTGCTCCCCTTCCCCCTCCCCTCCCCTCCTCTTACCTACCAACAGACAACAACACAGTTTGGTTTCACCAAAAACACTTGTCGGTTTTTATCTACAAAGGGGGGAGAGGGGAAGGAGACCTTGAACTGGGAGGGAGAGGAGACCTTGAACTGGGAGGGGGAGGGGAGCTACTCCTGGGAGGGGTGGCCGCTGCGACCGCTCCTGCGGGGGCGGACCTGGACATGGGGGGCAGACCGCATTGGGGCAGGCTGAACGGGGAGGTGGGCAGGAGGGGCAGGAGCAGGGGCAGGAGCAGGAGGGGCAGGAGCAGGAACAGGAGGGGCCATTGGAGGAGGGACAGGAGGGGCAGGAGGGGGCGGAGGCACTGCTAGGGGAGGGATGCCGGGGGCATGGGGCGCGGCCATGCCATAATGTATGGCATGGGCAATGTGTGCGGAGAGGCTGGCAACGGAGTTCGCCATCAGAGCACAGTGTCCCTGGAAGGTGGCCCAGGCCTCCTGGAGCCACTGCAGGTCCTCCTCTGTGCGCCTCTGGATGGCAGCCTCTACCCGCTCGACGGCCTGCACGTGGCGCCGCAGGAGCTGGTCCCGGTGTCGGACGCACTGCCTCGGTGGTTGGGCGGCTGGGGGTGCTGCGGCTGCTGGACCGGAGGGTCCCCCGCTCCTGGTTGGTCCCGCTGCAGGGAACAGAAGAAAGGATGGGTCAGTCAGGCAGCCCGGCCACTGTCCCCACACCTCATGCCTTCCATCCCACCCCTGAGCCCAGGTGACACCGCAGGGGTGGGGTGGCTTGGGCCCCCTCGGTTCGCCCCCGTTCCCTCCCGTGTTGTATGTTTGCATAGAGGACCGCCCCTGGCGTAGGGTCCTCCTCCATGTATTGGAACCCCCGGTCTGTGTCCTGGCTCCATGGAGGGCGGGAGGGCACTTGTGTTGCGTTAACCTGTGGAACTCCCTGCCGGTGGAGGCTGTGAGGCTTTGGGCTAATCAATGGTATTTGACAGGGAAAGCGAGATGAATCCCCACACAGTGCCTGGGAGCACGTCTGGCAGATGTGGTCTGGGCTCTCAGATCCCCATCGCGTGGGATATCTCCTGGACAGAACCAGGAGAGTGTCTGGGGAGTGTCCCATCCTTGCAGCAAAACTCAGGTGGCCTTAGGGGCGGCCCGGGCGCTTCCCCCTTCTCCCTCCCACTATCCCTCACACACGGTAGCCCAGGGACGTGTGTGGCTGCAGTGGGGACTTCCCTCGGGGAGCCAGCCAAGGCACCGGGAGCAGGCGAGGGGCTCAGGGGGGGCCACGCTCACAGGGCTGTGATGCTGCGGTTTTCCCAGGAGCAGCTGGCTGTGCCTCACAGCCAGGCATGGGGACAGTGTGCCGTTTTGCCTGCTACACCCTTGCGGAGGTGCGGGCTCTGGCCTGAGTCCCTGGGGCCCTGGCTGGTTCCAGCTGGCATTCACCCTTCCCCCCCGGTCCTGCCAGATGTGTGTGAGCAGCACGGTCCCAGGCATGCCCTGCAGCTGCCTGCCGCGGCCACGTGGCGCTCGGTCACCAGGCTGCACGTGGTTGCATGTGCTGCTTGCTGCCTAATGCTACACAGCTTGCAGCTCACGTGACCCGAGTGACATGCTCTCCCGCTCCCCCCTCTGGGTGCCTGGCTCCCCTCCCGCCCGCCCTTGTGAGTGCAAAGTGCAACACTTACCGGTGGATCCTTCCCTGGCCTCCGAGGACACGCGGGAGACGTCGGGGCTGCCGGAGGGGGCCTGCTGGGTGACACTTGCTGCTGCTGTCTCCCTCCCCCGTCGTGATGGTCCTGGTGATCGGGGGGTGTGCGCAGGTGTCCACCGTGATGTCTGGGGCTTTTGGAGCTGGCTGTCTCAGGATGCGGTGGAGCCGGTCATAGTGGGGGCAGGTGTCTGGTCCTGCCCCCCGGCCCTCACTGGCCTGCACATAGCCCAGGCGCAGCTCCTTCACCTTAGCCCGGACTTGTTCGAGGTTCCGGGCTGGATGTCCCTGCTGGGCTAGCGCCTGGGCCATGCGGCCGAAGATGTCGGTGTTGTGGCGCCGGGACCGGGTGTCATGGAGGCCCTCCTCCTCCTCCCACAGGTCCAGGAGGGTCTCCAGCTCCCCTGATGACCAGGAGGGGGCTCTCCTTTTGCGGCCCCTGGGGGCCTCCTGCGCTGGGGGTGCAGGTGGCTCATCGGCCGGAGCTGCCATGCTGCGTGTGATGTGGCTGCTGGGCACGGCAGGGGCAACGTGGCAGACCTCAGGCCCAGAGGTCTGAGGCACGCTCCTGCCACGTGCTCAGCAGCCTGCGTGTGCATTAAGAGCTCGAGTTACCAGGAAGTCCGGGGCTCCTACGGGGTCTCCCGGCATCCAAACCGCTTTTTTCCGTGTAGCCTGCTTTTGCGCAAAAGTCTTAGCTAGCTGTCTACACTGGCCCTTTTGCGCAACAGTTTTTCGCAAAAAGGACTTTTCCCGAACGGGAGCGTCAAAGCTTTTCCTCAAGAAGCACTGATTTCGTACATGAGAACGTCAGTGCTTTTGCGGAAAATCAAGCGGCCAGTGTAGACAGCTGGCAAGTTTTTGCGGAAAAGCGGCTGATTTTCCGGAAAAACAGGCCAGTCTAGACACAGCCGACCAGTTTTGTTTATCCTTTTCTCATAGGACAGGTTTTCTGCAAATTTTTTTTTGCTCTTCTCTGGACTCTCTCCAATTTGTCCATATCTCTCTCAAAGAGTGGCATTCCCACTGATGTCTCATCAAAGCTGAATGGAGTGTCTTACATATGCCACTCCTGATAGTGCATGCCAGTATGATATTAGCCTTTTTTGCAAGTGAATCACATTGTTGATTCTCATTCAATTTGTGATTCACTATAACCTCCAGATCTTTTTCAGTAGTACTACTGCCTATTCATTTATTCCCCATTTTGTATTTGTAAATGTGATTATTTTCTTCCTAAGTGTAGTACTTAGCACTACCCTGCAGCTTCCCTTGATTGAAATGGTTGGATGGTGTGTTTTAGGGGTTGATGTTTGTAGATTTCCTATGGGCTGTGTCATAGCTCAAGAAGTCTGTATCCATCTTGGTCACAGTGCCCTCAACTCACTTCCTAAATTTCATATTCTTTTAATATGCCATCCCTAGTTCTCCAGGTGAGAATTGTTTATGGCTATGTCTACACTACAGAGTTTTTTTGGAAAAACGGCTGTTTTTCTGGAAAAAAAAACCTTTACTTACGTCCACACTGCAATCATGTTCCTTCCAAAAAAAATTGAAAGAATTGAGGGGGGTTTCTGACGTTGGTAAACCTCTTTCTATGAGGAAGAAGCCTTTTTCTGAAAGAGTTCTTTCGGAAAAAGGCGTGTGTGGACAGGGAAGAGGGAGCTCTTTTGAAAGAAGAGGAAAAAGCACAGGTGCCCTGATGGCCACTCCATCCATAGTTAGCAGAGCTTAAATGAGAGATAGCATCCATTCAGTGTGGACGCTATCTTTTGAAAAAGCAGATAACTATTTTGATGCGCTTTGGCAGTGTGGACACTGTCTTTCGGAAGAAGTTTTTTCAGAAGATCTCTTCTGGAAAAGCTTCTTCCGAAAGAAGCCTGAAGTCTAGACCAGTGTTTCTTAAACTTTTTAAGACTGAGGAACACCAAACAATTTTTTTATGGGGAACACCAAAGATTTTTTGGTCGAGGAAAAAAACCCCCAGCCCCCAGGGAAAATTTGTCCAGCAAAACAAAGAAAAAAACCCACCAGGAGGGAGGGTAGAGAGGGTCTCAGGGCAGGGTGTCTGGCCAGGAAGGAGGGTGCAGGAGGGGACTTGGGGCAGGGTGTCAGAGGAAGCTGGGAATGCGGGGTCTTGGCAGGGGAAGGGGAGTAAGGGGGGTTGGGTGTGGGGTCTGGGCATGAGGGGGGACGCTTACCTGGCTTGGTACCCTGCTGCATCAGGGAAAGCCACCAGGGAGCATGCTCTTTTTCCTCGGAGAGGGTGGGGTGGAGAGCTCAGTTCCCCACTCCCCCCCATGCAGCTGGGAACCCAGCGCAGCTGCAGCACCAGACAAGACTTCCCACTGGCAGGGCGGGGGGGTGTAGAAACCCCAACCGTCCCCACCAGATTAAATTCTGCCAGTTCCCCAGCAGGCTGGGGAGGGGTGCAGGGGAGAGAGAGCAGCAATGCATGGGGGGCAGCAAAGCCCATGCATGCCCCGAGGGGGGGGGGCAGCAGAGCCCAAGCACGCCGCACATGAGGGGGAAGGGCACGGCAGAGCCTGAGCTGGGTTCCCTGCAGACGGCAGTTTTAAAATGCTGAGGTCCGAGAGCAGCTCCTCAGTTCCAGCCACCACTCCCCCTTCCCAGCAGCAGCAGCTGCTGTAAAAGCTGTCGTCTGCACACATGGAGGAGGAGGAGGCTGAGCAGCAGCAGGGGCCCTGTGGGACGGGGGGCAGCTGCAGGGGGAGCTGTCTACGGGCTCTGCAGGGGGTGGGAGGGCAGAATTTTTTCTGTTTTCTCCACGGCACACCTCTGACTGCGTTGTGGCACACTGGTGGGCCTCAGGACACAGTTTAAGAAACACTGGTCTAGATGTAGCCTATGTGCCCTAGTAGCCCATCATATCAAATTTAGATTTCTCTTCTTTGCTTCAAGGCTCTGAGGGTATGTCTACACAGCAGCATTATTTCAAAATAACTGACATTATTCCGAAATAATAAAAGGTGCATCTATATTGCATGACATTATTTTGAAATAATGGTGAGCTGGGCTCCTTTTTACTCCGACTCCTGTTACCTTCATTTTACGAGGAGTAATGGAAGTTGAAGGAAGAGAGCTTTTCCTCCAACTTCCTGCTGTTTGGACAGTGTCAAAAGCTGAATTAAGCTATTTTGACTTAAGCTATGCAGTTCATGTAGCTGAAGTTGAGTAGCTTAATTCGAGGTTTTTCACTGCTGTGCAGACATATCCTAAGTGAGTCTACTCCAACCTACATCTCTGATCTCATCTATTCATGTTCTCTGATCAGCTACATGCTGTCAGTGGGACCTGTATCAATGCCCCATTTGTCTTTCTCTCATTCTATCATGCCACCCTTCTGCATGGAATGCCTCTTCCATACCCTTCACCACACTTTCAGCATCTAAGTCCACCATTAAAATTGCTTTCCCCATTATCATTAAAAGTAAACCAACAGTAATCAAACAAATAAAACAAGAATTACAAGTTTCCTTCTCCTTTGGGTATCCCAGAATGTCTTGTCTCCTCTGTCTTTTAGCACATAAGCTCTTTAGACTAAGGATGTTAAGTACTGTGTAATTCACTAATCGAATAGTTGATGCATTTTTGCATTGACTATCCAATTAGTCGATAGGGTGGTGCTGCCCCTTTGAAATGCCACTGTGGCATTTCAAAGGGGCAGCGCCTCACCGAGCCCGGGATTAGCTGGGGCTTCAAAGGGGAAGCGCTGCATGGAGCCCGGGATCAGCTGTGCGGCGCTGCTGCTTTGAAGTACCCCCTTTTCCCTCCCCTTTGCTGCCTCTATCTGATAGAGGCAGCAAGGGGGGGGGGGGAGCAACTAGTCGACTCAACTATCCAATAAGCATTTGCTTATCACATAGTCAGCTAGTCCTTAACATCCTTACTTTATACCAGAGAGTAACTTCATTTTGGCCCCATTTCAGAAATGTGCTTGAAGCATGTATGTTCTCAAGAGTTTTGCTGAGTAGGGATGGCTGCTGAATTGGAGACCACACAGTGCTGATTTCTCTAGCTTGAGCCAGACAAAGACTCAAGTATGTGTTTAAAGTAGAGCATGTAAGTAGCCCCACTCAGCCAATGGGAAAATTCAAGAGCTGAATGTTAAGTTCATGCTTAAGTATTGTACTGGATTGAGCTAGAGGGTTGAGCACTTTGCAAGATCAAGGACATAGTGATTCACAGTCAGCCAAGCAAACTCCTGCTGCTTCCCATGTAAGACAACATAATAAATAAATAGCAATGATAAATGATCATAATAAATGAAGTCCTGACAATGGACCTTCTCTTGCTGCCATTGAATTTTTCCTTTCCTCTTTTTCCCATTGCTTCTTATCTGGCTTTCCAACACCTTCATGCTGTATTAGCAGAGCTTTTAATCAGCTAAGGATGTGAAACATCTCTTCTTCCATCTGAAAATAGCATAACCCATGTCCCATTTTATTTCCTCTGATTTGTCAGAAATCCATCCTCAATTGCAAACGATAATAGATATGAAACAGATACATATTGCCTTGTTTGAAAGACATTAAACTCTGTCCATAAATACAGTACTTCCAACAGTAAGTATTTTTCTTCAGATACACGGGCATTGCAAGTAGGTAGTGTAATTAAGGCAAGAGTTCAACAATGTTAAAAAATTTAGCACTACTGAAATTTTTTTTCTAGAGCAGTTTATCTCCCTTTCCCCCCACCATAAAAAATAGCGTTTTTTTGTTGGTGATGCCATTCACTGCATGAGACCAGTCTTAATATTTGCTTGTTTATCCATGTCTGATTGATCAGATGCCACTCTTAATTCCAGAATCAGTTTTGGACTTATATAGATGTTCTTGGAGAGAAGCCAGGGTTTGGTTTTAAAATGTTGGCTCTGATTTGTGTGAGATTAACAGCAGCTATTGTAATATTTTCAGAAGATGGAAAACCCAGCTACAACAAAGTTATTGTGACTAAAAATGTGTATAATTTTGCATAGTTGGATTAACAAATGCACAAAATGGAGGCTGGGAACATATTCAAATCTTTCAGTTTTATTTCCAGAACTCAAACACAAGGCCTGTTTTGAGAGAACTCTTAGCTGGAAAAGAATATCCTGTCTGACATGCAAATGAATATGCCCAGCATCCCAGTTGCTTCAGCGTACTATTCAGTACAGCCACAATAAGAGTTTTTGTAGTGGAGATGCATTTTAACATTAATACTTTATGCCTTTGGAGAGGCAGTTAAAGTTGCATGTAGTTTTCCATCAGAAGCCCATTTTTTCCTCCTATCATGCCAAAACTGAACTTAATATGTTTGAAATTAGCTCTTCTGTCATTCACTAAAAATTCTGTGAATGGCCATCAGAGCTTTCTTGCGCGCAAGAGCATCCATGCAGTGCGGATGCTCTCTTGTGCAAAAGCACATCACTTTTGCGATGTGCTTTGAGGTATGGATGTGCTCTTGCACAAGAAGTTTTTGTGCAAAAAATCTTGCGCAAAAGGCTTGTTGCGCAAGAAGCATGTAGTGTAGACATATTCTTTGGTATCTTGACCCAGCTGACTCTTGACTTGTTTCCTGACTGTGCGACTCTAGCTACTATTACTAGGGCTGGCCACCCACGACCTAGCTAGGACATAAGGAGCTTATTTGGTACCTGCCATTTCGCTTGAAAGAAGGGTGCTTGGCACATCCCTTGATTTTTATCCAGGTCTCTGATTGTCTTTGCACCAAAGGCTGGATAGGTGGCAGGCATTAATATCATCCAGCATAACTGGGTCTTGCAGAATATATTTGGGAAAGCATGGAACACATTTTCTTCAGAGAAATACTAAGTTAGTGCTAATGATTTAGTATGGCCTTTTCCCTGCCGATTTTAAAATACTGCCTTTCAAATATGTATGTAGGGTACTTTCTAAACAATGAGGCAGTAGCAGGAAAATAAAAGAACCAATCTAAGATAATAAATAAAAGAAGATGGCTTATTCATGATGCTTTTCAGAATAAAATACATGGATAGCAGGCTCAGTGTGCCCAGGACAAGGGAATCAATCTAATGTGTGCTCTTTGTTTATAGGCATGTCCTATGTAGCTGTAGAACTATTAGTGTAAATCTGCCAACAATTATATCAGTACAAGTCACAGTGGGTGTGCTGCCTTCAAGACCCGAGGTGCTGACACAAAGAATAGATATCTTTAATATTTCGGTTATAGATTTAATCAAACATATTACCAATCATGCCTTAAAAATAGATGACAACAAATGAAGCCTATGTTTCACAAGACATCATTCACTTTTCATATGTAAAAGAAGTAGCAAAGTCCCATTACATTTTAAACACTCTGAAATGTAGAAGGAATAGGAAAATAAAGTGAGACCAGCTGTGCAATACATTCTTGGTTGGTGCATCAAAGAACTTATTTGAAATAGATATTGCATAATATGTTCAAGAGAAACTCTTGTATTAAACAAAATCTGGAATAATCTGCCAAACTGATTCTCTCACATATTTTTTGAAAAATGAAAGTTCTCCAAAGATCTTGATATTTTTACTTAGCTGTGTTATTTTATCATCTTTTCAACCATGAAACTGTTTGAGATACATATCAGTTCTCAGTAATATTATTCATACATACAGTTATCTGAAATTGATTTTTTCCCTGACATAATATACAATATGTTAATAAAATAAAATCTCACTGCCCAGTTTTTGCAGTGCTATATTTCTTGGTTTCTTGTCATTTCAATGTCTCATACTGGTTTTTAGAATATTCCTAGGTATGGACCTATGGTTTAGACTACGCTTCAAATTTAGATTGACAGGGTGTGAATAATCCACAGCCCTGAGTGAGTTAGTTATGGTGACCTAATTCCCAGTATAGATGCAGATAGGTCAATGGTAGAATGTTTCCCTCTGTGTAGCTACCAATAATTGTGAAGTTGATGTTCCTACATCTATAGAAAATCCCCTTCTATTGTTGTAGGCATTATCTACATGATGGGATTATATTAGCATAACTACAGTGCCATTGCTATGTCAGGATAGTTCCTGTAGTGTAGATGTTACATCAGTTACAGAACTGAAGCAAATAAAATATGGTGTGACTATATCTATATAAATGCTTCTCTAATAGTTCTTTGTGTATTTATTTTAAATAAAATACCTAATAATTGCATGTTCAAATGTTGAATTTTTAGGGCTAAATTAGCGTTTATGATTACAACTACTTATCATAGAATTGTGGGACAGGAAGGGGCCTAGAGAGGTCCAACTAGTCTAGTCCTTCCAGTCCAGTCCTCTCCACTCAAAACAGGAGTAAATAGTATCTAAGCCATCTCTGACAGATGCTTTTATAACCTGCTCTTAAAAATCTTCAACGACAGATCTTCCCTAGGTAATTTATTCCAGTGCTTAATACCTTAACAGTTAGGAAGTTTTTCAACCTAGATTGCTCTTGCTGTAATTTAAGCCCATTGCTTCTCAGAGGCTAAAGAGAAAATTTTTCCTGCTTCCTCCTTTTAATAACCTTTTATGTTCTTGAAAATTGTGATCATATTCCCCTCTGTCTTCCCTGCTCCAGACTAAACAAATCCAATTTTTTCAGTCTTTCCTCATCCATCATATTTTGTAGACTTTAATAATTTTTCTTTTTTTTTATTTTCAGGACTTTCTGTAATTTGTCTGCATCTTTTCTCACATGTGATGCCCAGGACTGGACACAATATTCCAGCTGAGGCCTAATCAGCATAGAGTAGAGCAGAAGAATTACTTCTCATGTCTTGTTTACAGCACTCCTGCTAATACATCTCAAAATGATGTTGGCGTTTTTGCAACAGTGTTACTCTGTTCACTCATATTTAGTTTGAGATCCACTATGACCCCGAGATCATACTCCTTCCTGGGCAATCATTTCCCATTTTGTATGTGTGAAACTGATTGTTCTTTTCTAAGCTGAGTACTTTCCATTTGTCATTAAATTCCATCCTATTTGCTTCAGACAATTTCTCCAGTTTATTCATCATTTCAAATTTTAATCCTATTCTCTAATGCACACGCAACTTGAACTCCCCCCAGCTTGGTATTATCCACAAGCTGTACAAGTGTAGTCTCTATGACATTATCTAAATCGCTGATGAAGATACTGAACTCAAACTAGAGCCCCATAGGATATGTCCTTACACTTTGGAAGGTGAGCCATTGATTACTACTTTCTGGGAATGATTTTCCACCCAGTTATGCACGTACCTTATAGTAGCTCCATCTAGGTTGTATTTCCCTGATTAGTTTATGAAAAAATGTGAGACGGTATTGCCTTATTGAAGTCAAGATACACCAGATCAACCACTTCACCCCCCCATCCACAAGGCTTGTTACCTTATCAAAAAAAGCTAGCAGGTTGGTTTGATATGATTTGTTGTTGACAAATCCATGATGACAGTTGTTTATAACTTCTAGGTGATTGCAAATTGATTGCTTAGTTATTTCCTCCATTATCTTTCTGATTACTGATGTTAAGTTTAGTCTGTAATACCTAGTTTATTCTCATTCCCCTTTTCATATATTGGCACTATATTTGTCATTTTCCAGTCCTCTCGTCTTTCATGGCTTTTCAAAGATAATTGCTAATGGTTCTGGTATCTCTTCAGTCAATGCCTTGAGTATTCTAGGATGTCTTCAAGTTGGCAGGGCTTCATGAAATACAGCTAACTTGTCAAAGTGATTTTTAACTTATTCTTTCCCTGTTTTAGCCTCTGATCCTACTTCATTTTCACTGATATTCATTAAGTTCAATATCCAATTGCTACTAAACATTTTGGGGTATGTCTACACTGCACACTTATTTTGAAATAAGCTATTCCGGAAGAAATACTCCAAAATAGCTTATTTTGAAATAGCACGTTTACACTACAGGGAAGCCTCAAAATTAGTCTGAGGCAGGCTCCCCTAATATGGACATGCTACCTCAATTTAGAACCCCAGGAGGCACTGGGGAGTAGTTACTTTGAATGGCTCTGGGGAGGAGCTATTCTGAAATAGCAGCAGTGGAGTGTCCACACTACTCCTATTCTGAAATAGCTATTTTGGAATAGGCATTATTCCTTGTGGAATGAGGTTTACAGAAGTTAGAATAAGCTGTCTGTTATTTCAAATTTATTTCAAAATAATGGAAATGCTGTGTAGATGCTTGCATTATTTTGAAATAACAGCTGTTATTCCAAAATAATGGTGCCATGTAGATGCACCCTTGGTGAACACTGAAACAAAAACATTGTTTAGTACTTCTACTTTTTCCACATTTTCTGTTGCTGTTGTTCTCCCCCATTTAGTAATAGGCCTACTCTGTCCTTACTCTTCATCTTGCTTTGAATGTATTTATAGAATATTTTCTTGTTACCCTTTCAATCTCTATCTTGTTTAATCTCATTTTGTGCCTTAATTTTGTCCCATATTCTTGTGTTGATTTATATTCATCCTTTGTAATTTGACTTTGTTCCATTTTTTATAGGACTTTTTTTTTTTAGTTTAATTGAAGATCTATTTCTCCTCTACTTTTCAAAAGATGTATCTACAAATATTGTAGATACAATCAGGAAGACCTATTGAAAATTTTCCTAATAGTATTTAAACAAACCTTAATCATAGAATCAATCATAGAATCATAGAACACTAGGGGTGTGTCTAGACTACTGAGTTTTTTTTGGAAAAAGAGGCATTTTTTCAAAAAAACTTCACCTGAATCTAGACTGCTGTCACGTTCTTTCGAAATTAAATCGAAAGAATGTGGCTTTTTTTCAAAATTGGTAAACCTACTTTTACCAGGAAGAATGCCTTTTTTGAAAGAACTCTTTCGAAAAAAGGCGTTCTTGAATGCAAACAGGGCTTTTTTGAAAGAGCATCCAGATTGCCTAGGTGCTGTCTTTCGAAAAAGCGAATTGCTTTTTTGAAACTCTTGTGGCTGTCTAGACAATCTCTTTCAAAAGAGGCTTTTTTGAAAGAGCTCTTGTAGTCTAGAAGTACCCTAGAAATGGAAGGGACCTAGAGAGGTCATCGAGTTCAGTCCCCTGCCCTCACGGCAGGACCAAGCACTATCTAGATAATCCCTGACAAGTGTCTATCTAACGTGCTCTTATATATCTCCAGTGATGAAGATTCCACAACCCCCCTAGGCAATTTATTCCACTGTTTAACCACCCTGACAGGCAGGATGTTTTTCTTGATGTCCAACCTAAACCTCCCTTGCTGCAATTTAAGCCCATTTCTTCTTGTTCTATCCTCAGAGGCCAAGGAGAATAATTTTTCTCTCTCTTCCCCATAACACCCTTTTAGATAGTTAAAAATTGATATCATGTCCCCTCTCAGGCTTCTCTTTTCTGAACTAAACAAGCCCATTTCTTTCAGTCTTCCCTCATAGGTCATGATTTCTAGACCTTTAATCATTTTTGTTGCTCTTCTCTGGACCTTCTCCAGTTTCTCAACATCTTTCTTGAAATGTGGTGTCTAGAACTGGACACAATACTTCAGCTGAGGCCTAATCAGTGCAGAGTAGAGTGGAAGAATGACTTCTTATGTCTTCTTAGGTCTTGCTCACAACATTCCTATTAATGCATCCCAGAATCATGTTTGCTTTTTTTGCAACAGTGCCACACTGTTGGCTTATGGTAATCCTCCAATTGCCATTAGCTAAGGTAGTCAGGGACATAACCCCAAGCTCTAGGTATTCTTAAGCTTCTGACTGGCAGAAACTAGGGCTAGAGAACTGGGGCCGGATCACTTGATAATTTCCCTGTTGTCCCATTAAGCAACTGTCTCTGGGCATTATCGAAAGAGATGATAGTGAACTCAATGGACAATTAGCCTGGCCCAATAAGGCTATTGTTATGTTTTTATAAATAAATCAATAAGAGTTTTTCACTCCTGCGGTGTGAATAATTCCCATTGAAGTCAACTTTGTGTGTTGAGTGAGTTGTAAGGATTGACCACTGCTGCATACTTTCGAAAGTACAGGTATGAAGAAATATAATCAGCTTTATAGGTACTTCATTGGTTAGTAAGTTTTAAATCAAACGAGTGTGAAAATGTTGGATTGCTCAGATCTCTGAGCTACTACCCATTTCGATCCTTTGAAGCTACATAGATAGAAAGATGATAATAGGGACACATCACAAGGTAAAGGCATGCACAACATCCACAAACCTTCTTCCAATTTACAAATATCAGATAAAAAGACTTTTTAAACTTCTGTTTGTATAAAACCTTCAATGTTTATTCAGTGTTAAGCAAAGTTAGAGATTGATGAAAATGATAAGAGTTTGAAACTTGGTGCAAAGTAAACCACTGTTTGGTGTATATTTTGCTTCCCTCTTTGTGCCTGATCCATCAAAGATCTGCATTTGATAAAGATTCCCATTTAGGGGTTTAGTTCTTAAGCTCAAGCTGTAGAGGTTTATGGTCTTATCTCTGGAGCTCTTAGGTTCAATTCTTAGTGACAATCAACTAGATAGTTATAATCAGGTAGGTGTTCCACACACAGCAAACTCTCAAATATAGTAGATATAGTATATCTAAGTACTGACTCACATTTGCCTGATTTCATAAGTTTAAGTATTAGTTAAACTAACATGTCTGGAGTTTTTGTGATGTTTTCCAATATTCACTACAGACTGGATTTAAACTATTAGATTCACATGCACATTTCAAACTGGGATTTCTGTGATTATTCATTAGCAGGTACCTACAAATCTTCTACAGCTTGTCTTAAAATGTAAATAGTTTAAGAACTAAGCCCATGAGACTGAGATACCAGAAAGGGGAGTAACAGACAGGATATTTCTTTCTGCAAGCAGCCTATAGAATGAAAACTTTGGAGATGCATCATCTTAGGATGTACTTGAATGGGATAAAATGTCAGCTTTATAGTGACCCAGAGATCGACAAGCTTGTCTTAAATGTGTCTTAGATACTCAAATTATTTCAGAAAATCCTGGACACAATCTCATCACACTGAAGAAAAAGTCTTACCAATTTTGTCTGTACTAACAAAGCAAAGAAACAATAGGATATACAATAAACAAGACACAGATTGGACATTACCACTTAGTCAAAACATTGTTCATAATGAGAACCCACACCACACAGGCTTTATTATTGAGCCACTATAAGAAGAGTTGCATCTAAGTCAATACAAATGATTAATTAAAAGGCACTAGTGCTGCATTACATTATATTGTGGGTCAGAGAAGAAAAATGTTGTGAAGAGCTGCCATTTTTTTCATTCACCTGAGGTTTGTTTGAGCTGATCGAAGACACTCTCTCAAACATAATAATATCAAACAAATTAGTATTATATTTATTTTTTGCAAAGTACTACCAAAAAACTCCAACCAAGACCAGGGCTCCAGTATGTTAGTCATTATAGAACCATACAGTAAATCATAGTCCCTAAATATATATATCTTACAGTTTAAATAAACAAAATAGTGAAATGATGGGTTGGCAAATGGAGATACACAGAGGTGAAGTAACTTATACAAGGTCCTCCAGCAAAACATTGGCAAAGCAGGGAAGATCAGGTCTCCTATATCTCAGTCACCAAATAGTTTTACCTGTATATTTAGAGCCTTGCATGGATGCAAAATTGATATCTACATATGCAAAAATGATCCGTGGATATTCTCATTCACATCTGCAGATGTGGATACCTGTGGATATAGGGCAGATATCTGAACATTTGCAGGATTCTAGATACAAAATTGGTATTTGCATCTGCATCTGTATCCACAAATATGAGTCATGCATATTCTTATCCACATTGGCGGATGTGGATACTCATGGATATAAAGCAGATTTGCCAGGCTCTATGTATATTTTTCTTCAGCAAGAGAATTACCCTGTAAACAGCCTGTTTACAAGCCAGTTATTTTGAAATAATTTTGAAATAAAGGGCTTGTTACTTCAAAATGATAACCCCTCATTCTATGAGGAATAATGCCTGTTTCAAAATTACTATTGTGAAAATAGGGTTAGTGTTAGGGTTAGCTTAGCTGCAGTTATTTCGAAATAACTGCTCCCCAGAGTCTTTCAAAGTAATTAACCCCCAGTGCTTCCTGCATCTCTAAGTTGAGATAGCATGTCCACATTAAGGGTACGTCTACTCAGCTGGGCTAAAGTCGAATTAAGCTACGCAACTTCAGCTACATCAATTGCATAGCTTAAGGCAAAATAGCTTAATTCGGCTTTTGGCACTGTCCACACAAGAGTTGGAGTAAGAAGTCCTCCAGCTAGACATTATTTCAAAATAACTGCTTGTAGTGTAGACACACGCTATGTTATTTTGGAATAACAATAGTTATTTCAAAATAACGGTGCTGTGTAGACATACCCTGCTTCTGACTAATTTCGAGGCTTCTGTGTAGTGTGGATGTGCTATTTCAAAATAGTTATTTCTGGAGTTATTATTTTGAAATAAATAACCTGGTATTGTAGACCGAACACTAGGTACTATATCACCTAGACATTAGCCTCCCTTTTGCTCCCGTTTATCCCTGAGCTGTGCAAAAGAGGTTTTCAAACCCAGGGAAAGGATGGTTGGCTTTGAAGAGGCTGGAATCTGCTAATTTCAGCAGATGTTTAAGCAGGGTAGATGCTGGATCTTGTTCAATTTAGACTGCAATACAGATGCCCTGATCTGCCATATTTCCAGTTCAAACAAATTAGGTTTTACATTACATTACCCAGGGGAAAAATAGAGATGCTCTAAGTAGAGAACTGTCAGAGAGTGAGAGCTTCATTAGCAATAACAACAACAAAAAGGGAGAGTCTGAAGCTTATACAACAAGGCACAAAAACCCTATGCATGCAGATGAAAGGACAATATTTATAAAACTGCAGGGGTAGTCTTGAATAAAAATATTAATTAAACAGGAAAATTAGCATCAGGTTGCTTGGTAATGAGAAGAAATTTGCTTAAACTGGTATAAACTATCTGATTGTAACAAGTGACATATGCTGGGAAAGTGAGGGATAAATGCTGGAGGTTATGTAGGAGATTTGAGGTTTGATGCTCTGCTGTATTATCCCAGTTTTACACTAGATTAACCTGATTCTTTTAATGCTGTTACACTGGCATAAAACTGGAGTAATACAGTAAAAATTAAGGCCCTTTATCTGACCCCAGACAAAAAAATCAATTAAAATAGAGTTAATTTTGAAAATACATATCAATAATTTAGGGTAAACTAGATTACAGAGGTATTTTAATTATCCCCAAACAACTCATCTTTTGCAAGTGCCCCCCTCTGGCTGATTGTGTGTGTGCCTGCACTCTCTTGTTTAAAAGTCTCTTCAGCTTATGGCCGAGTCACACCACCTCTGTGAAGTACACAAACAACCCCTTCTGGGGTACACATTTAACAAGGGGCCATCTCGGTGCCCTCTGTATAATGTCTGAATCCATTCCCTCAGTCTGTTCCCCAGTCTGGAAAAGAGTGATGCCCCTAGGGACATCACTAGAACAGCTTCCTCACCCTCACCTCAGGGCTTTATCTCAGAGTCCTATGATAGTCCATTGGTGTCACTAATCTCACCACATGTAGCTGTCTGCAGTGCTGATGCTCCCTCTGCCAACCAGTGACCCTGTTTGAGGTCTTCAGAGTCACTGGCTGCTGTTTAGTCCTTCATCTCCTTTTATAGGGCCATCCTGGCCCCTGATTGGTCACTTCTCCTGTAGCCACTCTAGCTTGCTTGGAGGACCTTTCTATGGCTCCTCTGAAGTGGGGTGTGGCAGAACCACAGAACCTCTGGCAGGGGGCCTTAGGACCTGGTCCACCCTGTCACACCAAATTTTTATACATGAAGAAAATTCAGTTAAATTAAACTTAAAAAAAATCCAAATGGGAATACAGAGTTAGGACATCCAAAGTACCATAACTCTGCCCTGTCACATACCATTCCAACCCCCTCATACAGTAAAACTCTGAAATGGTGTGCAATGGCCACACTCAATTATATGAGGATTAATGGTCATTTCCCTCTCCCATTATTTTTCATAACTGAACTTTTCTCCTTCAGGGGAAACCTTAACTCTGCCCACTAGTGACACCATTCAAAACCATAGGATTATGATTAAGATATTTGAGTGTTTGGGAACCTAGATTAGATTAAACTGATTTTTAAAGATATATTAGATTTATTTTTCATTCCCCTTCTTCTAGTGTCATTAAAAACAGAATTAAGGTTATAGAGGGCTGGCAGGACATGTTAGGGAGTGGTAGAGGTGAAATAGGTAAGTTCTAGGCCTCTTTTAGGTTAGAAGATGCTTTTTTGATGCACTGACAAATGAAGAAGCTAACTAAAGGAAGGATATCCTCAGACCCCCTGGTTGAATTTCTAAGGGGTCATTCAAGACATGAAGAATGAATATCACATGTACTTGTGCCAGCCAAATATTTTTGAGGGCCTGATGCTGCAAGGCATGTACACTCAGTCCCATTAAAAAACAAAACAGAAACTGTAGAGTACTGGAACATTGGCACCTTTCACAGAATTCCATGCAACACTCTCTATTGTAAATGAAATTAGCTCAGGACTCCGATTTTATGTTATTCCTTCCTACATTGCCTGGCCCCCATTAATAAGTTTTCCTGCTATGTCCTCTCTTCATTCCCTCTTGGAACCTATTCTAAAATCCATTGAGGTTTATGAGTCTCAAAGGGGTAGCCGTGTTAGTCTGTAACTTAAAAACAAACAAACAATGAGTGGTCCTGAAGCACCTTAGAGACTAACAAAAATATAAATAATATCATGAGCTTTCGTGGGCACAATAGTTAGACTCCCATTGACCTCAGTGGGCTTTGGCTCAGACTTTGGTCTGTAAATTGCAACTACCTTTTCTGATAGTGACAAATATAGTGCACATTTATGCCATCTCTAAATTTACCCTACCATTTATTTTAATTAAGTATCTGAAAACAATATAAGTAATTTTAAAGCAACAAATATCTGAATTTGACAGATTGAAACCTTTCATTCACCACTAAAGGCAACTGAGATTTTTCTTACATTTTCAGTAGTTTTTTCTAACAATCTTTCATGGCAGCTTCTTAGTTTGTCAGTCACACTTGTGACAGCTGACGTAGCTTACTTCATCATTTTCATTAAAGCCTCGTCCAATGAAAGCTACAAAATATATGGGGTTATGTAAATAGGCCTATCATTCACTTCCTTGTTATTACACATACTTATTTTAGCTGAGGGCTGATCTTTGTAAGAAATCAGTACAGCAGTTTTAAAATTATGAAAACTTTACATAAGCAAGCAGGTCAGAAAGGGACTTCCCACAATAGAAGAGCTGTGAAGCTAGGAACAGTTTTTCCAAGATATTGAATGGCACATATACCGGTGGAAAAGACAACATTTGATATCTACATCAGTTTTATATTAATGCTAGACTGACGAAGTAAGGGAAAGTAAAAAGCCTGAGTAGATGATATTGAGGAACATCACTGTGATCTGGGGCTCCCTGAGGTTTTCTGATGGTGAGCTGACTGGGAGTTTCTCCATAGAATGTAATCACAAAACCAAAAACAACCCCAAAATAAAATAAAATAAAAAAACAACAACAAAAACCCAACCCTGACTTTGAAAAACACAGCCTAGGGCAGAGATTGAAAGGCCACATTGTACTGTGAATATTTTAGCAAGGGAGTTCCAGAGTTCCACACATATTTCTCTTTAACTTGAGTTGTCCTTAATCAGTCTTCATGGGATACATGCTTGGGAAATCTATTCATTTAAAGAAAAATAGTATAACTGAGGAAAGCTGCCAAAACCATTTGGCAAACAACCACATTAAATAGCACATGCCAGAAATGTTTAGACAGTGTTCCTAAAAATTATGCTGAGATGATGGGCAGTTTCTCACACTGTTCAGCCTGAGAGTTTTGAAGATGTGTTTGGGGTGAAGACCTCATAGGTGTGGGGCTTCCCCACTTTGATTTTGTTTAGTGTGTTTGCTTTTGGAATAGATCAGATTTCACCAGAGTTTGTCATATAACTCATTTATGAGTCCCAGGGATATCACCGCTAGCACAGTTAATCAGCTCACCATGATTGATCACCATCACTATGGTGTTCATCATTGCCACAAACTGCTGGGATACAGGGATTCACTATCACTCCATTCAGCCTTTTTCTTCCTCCTTCCTAGAAGATGATCTGTCTATACCAGAGAAAACAAGGGAGTTAGAAGGGGCGATCTCCATTGCCACATCTGGAGCAACTTCTAAGATGTGAACTTAAAGTTTCTGCTAATCCCCCCTTCCTTGTCTGTTATTTTTACCTCACTTTATATCTCCCATCTTCCCCTTTTTGCCTTCTATCTAGTAAGAATCCATTTTAGGAAGTCAGGAGAAATGTTATCTAACAATTTCCTGCTGTGACCAGTTAGACAAGCTAAACTTAATGAATGAGAAGCCTATTAGCAATAGAGGTTTTGCCTTCCAAAGACCGGAGAAAGGAAAATAGGAGCAATTGAACTAGATGATTTTTTTTAAACAACCAGGAATATGAAGTCAGAGTCCAGGACTGGCTAGCTGGGATGCTATGTTTGTGGGTCTCCCGAAAATGAACTGCAAATCTGAGACAGAAGCTTCACTTTCATATCTTTTGTCATTCTTCACACCATTCCCTTTGTGTACATTTGTCTTGCTTTGTCTTAAGAAGAAAACAACAGGAAGAGAAACTAGAAAATGAAAAAAAATCATTCTAATGTTATTAGAAAATGTGAGTTTCCAAAATTTTTAAAGGGTTTTGACATGTGTCTGATGAAGTGGGTCTTTGCCCACGAAAGCTTATGTTCCAATAAATCTGTTAGTCTATAAGGTGCCACAGGACTTCTCGTTGTTTATGCAGATTCAGACTAACACGGCTACCTCTCTGATACTTAGAAAATGAAAGCTTCCAGGCTTCCTCTCCTTTTTTCCCAATAGAGGCATTTGATGCCATTTGAGAGACTTTTAAGCAAGGGATTTTCTCTTTAAGAGACTGTGCAAATCAAAGTAGAATGAGGGAATTTGTTAAAATGTAGATTAATTTGATTTTTTTTTGAGTTTCCAAATTTTTTTGAGTTTTGATTTAATAGGTTTTGATTCTGATTTAATAGGTGTTTATTTAGATAGCTCATCAAGCAAGAACAAAATAAAAATACAAATTACTCTTAATGATGTTGCTCTAAAACCCCTAACTAATCCTCACAACAGGATGAGGGAAATACATGAGTCATGGGAGTGAGCAGAGTCTGGGAGTGTTCCAGAAGAATTTGATCAATTTAGGGGCATGTGGATCTTGTTATAAGAGGGGCTAGCAGTTACTGGGAGGTTTTGTGGTACAAAGGACAAGAAGAAACCATGTAAGAAGCCCAATGGTCTTAAGGGGTGCATATGTTCAGTCAGCCCAGCAATAATTATCCTGGCAGAGCTTAAACAGCGATGTCAGCTGATCTGATTCTGAAGAGGGCAAAATGCTGCTTTTTGTAAAACTAGCAGGGACATGGTTCTGGTAGCATCTGCCCTGACCAACTTTTTGACACTTTCACATGCTCAGAAGGCCAATGACTATTTCAGGGAGCCAGTCTCTGGATGGTAGGCTTAATAGGGTAACATAAACTAAAGCAAAACACTTTTTTTTTGGTAAAACCTTCCAGAGGCCTGAAAATGTTTTAAGAATACCTGTTTACCCTACCACTGTGTGATCTGTGAAGTTCCAGAATGCTCACAGTTCACAACGCTGCAGTTGCAATTTCAGACCCAACAGGTGGCAATCACACCACAGCCTGTTCCTCTTCACAGAGTGTGCTGAAAAGTGACTCTGCATTCTTAAGAATTTAAAAAAAGAGAGAACAAAACAAGGGATGGGGGAAAAAAGAGAGAATGCCAGAACTGAAAGATCAGCTTCTAGCAAGAAAAACTGTTTTCTTTATGATTTCTGGCCATTTTCTGAGCAGGGAACTAACAGTACTGGCTCCATGTTAGAAACCTGAATAAAAAAAAAGCAGCAAACTATGCCTGGGGCCAGATTCACTTACAAATCTTTCATTCACATTGAAGTAATAGAGATTGCACAATGTCCAAATCAATCAGCAATTTACCCGTCTATGGTCTATTTTCATGTGTACATAAATTCAGAAACTCAGAAAAAAAATTTGATAATATGAGAAAGAAAGAGGGAGCAAGGAATTCTAGTTGTTAGTGCAGCTAGAGAGTTCACCTATTGCCATGGAAACAGTCACATCCTAGCAACAGCTTATTGATACCAAGGTGACATGGAGAGACTTGAGCTGATGCCTCCATACAGGGGGGAAATAAGCTATATTGTTTTTAAGAAATGCAAAACCATTTAACATATCACCCCCAGCCATGTATTTTTTTCCCTAAATTGTCCAGCCACTGTACTGACATCACTCCAGCTAACAGTGTATGATTTATGTGGTGAATTATGATGATTAATTAGCAGGCCAAAGCAATGATACCACTCATAAAAATACAAACACTAAGGGTACATCTACACAGCAGGGCTAAAGTCGAATTAAGCTACGCAACTTCAGCTATGTCAATTGCGTAGCTGAAGTTGAAATAGCTTAATTCGGCTTTTGGTTCTGTCTACACAGCAGGAAGTCGAAGGAAGAAAACTCTTCCTTCAACTTCCCTCACTCCTCGTAAAATGGGGGTTACCATGAGTTGGAGTAGGAAGTCCTCCTGCTCGACATTATTTCAAAATAACGGCTTGTAGTGTAGACGTGCTCTTTGTTATTTCAGAATAACGTCAGTTATTCCGAAATAACGCAGCTGTGTAGGGAAACACATATAAGATCAATTTACCATTTTATTCCAGTTGCTCTGCTCTCTGGGCCCATTCTTGCTGCAATTGATGTCAGTAAGAATTGTTTATTGATGCATAGAAATGAGAGTGGGCCCTTTGCAGGGTAGATTTTTGCCTTGCCCTCCCATGTTGGGAGGAGGGTAGAATGAGGGTAACTGAAGAGCCTTTCTCACTTTTATGACCTGCTTTGTGCTTGGTCAGATTTGCTCTCTTGAGAAAAGCGCAGCACCATGTCTATATCAAAAGGGAGGCTTACAATGGAAAGTGTTAAGGCAAATGTAATTACTATTATTAACATAGCTATTTGTACTGCACTAGCACCTAGGACTCCAGACCTAGCTGAGGACACTGTTGTGCCAGGCTTTGTACAAGCATAGAGCAAAAAGACAGTCCCTGCTCCAAACAGTTTACACTAGTTGTTGATGCCAGATCCCCTTATGATATGCAAATTTAAGGGGAAAAATCTTTTGCTGATTTGTCTGAAACTTGGATAATGTAGGTAGTGCTTGGAGTAATTTCTGTTTTTATAGTACTATTTTTGAAAGCGAGGAAAAGTATGTAATCATTCTACATATGAAATCTGTGGGACGGAAGCATGTGTTTAGCTGCTTTCCTGAATTGGGAATGTTTATTGTAGTTTTAGTAGTGGGGAAAATAGTGGGTTATTGTAATCACACAGTCAGAGAGAGTATGTTTCAGCCATATGGTCCTTTATTTATCACTGAATAAAAATTAGGGATAAGAAAACACCCAGGAAGATGCCAACAATATTTGTTGCAGTCATAATGCCTAGTGACCTACCTTCCTGAAGGGGTAACAAAAATCTAAGTCAGCTTGAATAGCAATAGCAGTGAAGGTGTGGCATCACACAGGCTGCTTTCATGTGTATCTGGGGCTGAGCCTGTGCAACTGCATGTTGCCACAGCTCCACTGGCCTTGTTCTTCAGTTAGCTGGGGAACATCTACAGGTGCTGCAATCACACCTGACTGTGATATAGACTTGCTGCAAGACACAAGCAGAGGGGAGGAAATTAAGACTCACAAGCAGAAATGCAAATTGCAAAAAATACATTGGAAAAAAAAAACCCAGAGAGAAACAAATGAGAAGGGGGTGGGCAGGGGAGGACAATGGACAAAACCCCAGGAGATTTGCAGCAACAACCCCAGGTGTTTGGGGAGCCTCGATGCAAGCATGTCACAACTAGGCAGCCCCACAGAATAAAGAAATGTGGAACACTGGGTTAAAATAATGACCAAGCCAGTTCAGTGAGGAATGTACAGTTTGAAGGAAGTGAGAATGTGTTGAATAATTAAAAATGATAATGGCTTGATTGTGCTTCACCCTGCAGACTTGGTGGTTGTGCAGAGATTTCCCTGGCACACCCATCTGAGGGTAAGACACAGGTCTAGCTGTGGCAATGGGGCCAAGAAATGTGGGTTGATAGCAGGACCAGACACCACTGCCAATCCGCACTATCTGGCAGAGCTGGACTAGCATGACTGGTCAGGCCCTTGGGCAGGATGGGGGCGGGAGAGCGGCTCCGTGCCTCCAGAAGGGGAGGGACCTCGAGTGGAAGAGAAGGAGCGGGGATTATCTTTGCCCAACCAGCCCTTCAGTACTGCCTGGAGCATACTGCACAGGGCTCTGGCAGTGATTTAAAAGGCCTGGGGCTCCAGCTGCTACTGCCACTGCAACAGTCTTGCCGGGCCCTGGAGCAGCTGCCCTCCCCCCGGCCCCATTGGCAGGCCTGCACATAGCTATAGTTTAACTTTTACATGGGGAGTGGGTATTCCATGAGACCAATGGGGCCTCGTGAAGGGAGCGGCACATTCTGTGCCTGCCCAAGGCTTGCAGTTTGAGGGCACAATGCCTTTCCCAGTCCCCCAGACCATGCCCATGTCTTATACTTCTAAAGTGGTTGTCTTACCCTAAACCAGGGTTTCCCAACCTATGGGTTGGGACCCAAATATGGGTCGCCATTACATTTCAAAAGGGTCACCAAGTGTCTCCCCAGGTGGCTCTGTCCCCTCTCCTCCCCCCGTTTTTGAATTGCCTTGGGTCACCAAGTCTTCTTGAATTGTCAAAATGGGTCCCCATCTGGAAGAGGTTGGGAACCGCTGCCCTAAACCATCTTGCAAGGAATTTTGAAAAATTATATACAGTAATCTGTAAGATAAAAGTAAACTTTTTCTACCCTTTGGAAAAACTCCATAGCAGCATTGAGTAAGCTATCACCTTGCATTCTTTTGATGCTTATAGATTGCTCTGGTTTGACATTGGTTAGGCAAATGATAGGCTGTGATTTTGGCAAGCTTCTATTTGCTTTGGTTCCTTGTCCTCCCACCCAACCCCCGCCCCTATTTCGCTGTTCCTTTGTCCTATCTGACACCTGTACATTAAGCTCTCTGGGGCAGGAGCCTTGGTTGGGGTTCATAGGTGCTACCATAATGTTGATAATAATCAAAGTAAGTGGCTGACTTTTCTTTTGTGCTTTATGCAGGAGGTGGATTATGGTGAACATATTTATAGATTTCATGCTCCTTAAAATGCTTGAAACTTTGTGACACTACAGAAATTAGAAATCTCAGCAAGTGTGTCTGCAAGATCATAAGACAATTTCAAAATAGAATGAAATTTACAGCTTTGCCTATTATTTCTAGACTTGCAAAGGTTCCTGTGATTATGACACTATTTTCTTACATGAGGCAGTCCTTTGTGGTGATGAATGAATGCAGTATAAGTGTTGGTCAGTTATTTTTCTCTTTTACTTTTTTCCCTTGTAAACTCATAGGATTTTGTGTGCTTCCTTCCCTGCCCATCTGCAAGTGGAAGAGAGCATGACACAGTGGCTGTGTCTAGACTGGCATGATTTTCTCGCAAATGCTTTTAATGGAAAAGTTTTCCGTTAAAAGCATTTGCAGAAAAGAGCGTCTAGATTGGCACGGACGCTTTTCCGCAAAAAGCACTTTTTGTGGAAAAGCGTCGTGCTAATCTAGACGCTTTACAAAAAGCCCCAATCGCCATTTTCGCGATCGGGGCCTTTTTGTGCAAAACAAATCTGAGCTGTCTACACTGGCCCTTTTGCGCAAAAGCTTTGCGCAAAAGGACTTTTGCCCGAACGGGAGCAGCATAGTATTTCTGCAAGAAGCACTGATTTCTTACAGTAGGAAGTCAGTGTTCTTGCAGAAATTCAAGCAGCCAGTGTAGACAGCTGGCAAGTTTTTCCGCAAAAGCGGCTGATTTTGCGGAAAAACTTGCCAGTCTAGACACAGCCACTGGATCTTGGGGTTGTGTCAAGGCATACTCTATCCCTGTCCTCAGCTGCCCCAGCAACCTCTCAGACTCCATCCATTGTGTGGCCAGTTTATGTGATTTGTTTACATTCCCAGGGGAGCTGATGAACTCGCGGAGCCCCTGGAAAGATGGAGTGGAGGTGGGAGGGGGTGTGTGGCTCAGGAGCTCAGATGGAAGGGGCAGGGCCAATGCCAGCCAGCCTGGGGGTCTCCCCCCCAGCCCTCAGTGGCTGCCTGGAATGCACTGTGCAATGCTTCTGCCAGCCATTTAAAGGTCCCAGGCCTCCAGGTACTGCCGCTGCTGCTGGTCCTTGGATGGATTTCTCCCTTTGTCCCCCTTATTGGGTAACCTGTACATTCCTATTACTACACCAGTACACTTCCGGCAGCAGTATTCTATACAGTGCTTCTCTATCTTAAGTCCTTTGCCTGAAGGCCAGGATGGGAAAGAGATCTCCCTTTCTTGAGATCTTAGCACACACTACACTCAGCTAGCCCTGGTTACACCTTCTTTCCTCCTGCATGTCCTTCCTGTGTCTTTCTTATACCCCTCAGCTGGTGGATTAATTGGCTCACGGAGCCTCCCAGCCTGATCAACCAATTAGCCTGCCCAATCCCTATCAGTCTTCTCTGAGGAAGCTGATTGATGCCCATTGTCTGGGCACTCATTAATAGATCTCAAAGTCACGGTATTATTTCAAACTAATTTCAAAAGCCAGCTCAACAGGGAAACTACAGAACTTAATTTCATTTACAGTTTTGATACTTACAATAGAAGTCTAAACAAGGACGTTAGGTGGATGGCCCGCTACATTCCACATCCTGATGACATAAAAAACCAAACAAAAGGTGCTTAAAGTGGGTACTAAGTATTATCAGCTTCATTTATCATGGACATGCTAACTGACAATTCTTCCCCCCCCCCTTTTTTCTTCTTTTTCCTCCTCTTCCCCGGCCCCATCACTTGTCTGTGCTATTTATTTGAAAACTAGACTAACACCTTAAACTCCATTCATCTGAAGAAATAGCTTGTGAAAGCTCATGATACCATGAGCTGATGATACCATCTACATTTTTGTTAGTCTTTAAGGTGCTGCAAGACTATTTACTGTGTTGGTGGTAAGGAAGGAATTCCTCCCCCGGCAGGTCAGATTTGCAGAGAAATTGTTATTGTTGTTTTTTAAATGTTTGACTTACAAAAATCCACCATTTATTCTAACTTGAAATGTTTAAATCAAGATTTGAGGACATTAAACTCAGCCAGAGGTTATGGGTGTATTTCAGGAATGGGTGAGTAGATCCTGTAGCTTGAGATGTGTAGGAGGTCAGACTAGATGATCATTGTGATTCCTTCAAGCCTTATAGTCTGCAAGTCTAATAGCTCATATTCATTCAGAACATGTGATACTCATTCAATGCTATTCCAGTTCTGAGAGAGACAAGGTGGGTGAAGAAACAGATATTTTATTTTATTTTATTTTATTTTACTTTATTTTAATTTTGTTGGTCCAATAAAAGATCTTACTTAACTCACCTTGTCTCTCTAATATCCAGAGGCCAACACAACTAGAGCGTAAGCCACAATTGTGATTCTAATTTAGCTTGATTGATTGACTAATTTGGGCACCATTTTCCTCTTTTTCATTTAGAGGTGTCTTACATGTTAGTAGCAGATTGATTAGTGAATACTTGCACTTAATTAGGAACTTTTTTAACAGTTACAAGCAAGTCTAGTATTGGAGCATGATATATGCATTACTGAATATAATTTTTGCTCTTTTTTTTTTGCTATATCTTGACTGAAGAGAGATATCAAGGGAATTTCAGCTCTGAAAAAAGTTGATTTGTAAGCTTATCACTATTACACTACATCTGTATTTGGCATCCTTGTAAATATTATCTCGCCTTTGTGTTGTGAACATAAATATTCAATAAAACAATTAAGGCTGACAGGCCAAATCCTCAGCTGGTGTAAATTGGCATGACTCCATTGAAATGAATCTTCATTCATTTTGCAGCTGCATTGAAATCAGTGGCATTAAACTGATTTAAACCAGCTAAGAATCCTGACAGCTCATGAGGATTTCAAAGTTTTGTGAATATGTCATGTTCTACCAAACTCAAGGACATTTTTAATGCTATTTACCTCTAATAGAGGTAAATAAAATAAGGGCCAGATGGTCTATTCAGAAATGACTTTGTTATTACCTCAAGTGCTTTTGGTCTAGTTATTGTAATGAAATTCAATCAACGGAGAATAAAGAGAAAATTTTTGACTGATAAATAATAATATCATATTTTTAAGATAAGAAAAACAGATGAAACTACTTGCCTTTAATTGAAACAGTAATAGGCCACATTCTGCTCACATTTGTACTGGTACAAAACTGGAACACTGACACTCAATTCAGATTTATTTCAAATGTATGCCAGTGTCAACAAAAGCAGAACCTGGCTCACCATCAGCAATAATTTGGAAGGTGAAAACTTTATTCTTTTAAAAAAAAAATCTAGAGTAAGTCAGAAGAACAGTGTTGAAAGATAGTGGGTCAGCTCTTCTGGGCCTGTGCTCCTAGGTGTGGGTAAGCCCATGTAACTGAGCCCTCCCAGAACTGAGCAGTTATCAGAGTCTATGTTAGTCTGCTGGGGGAGAGGCGGTGTTACCCCAATTCTGTGCCTTTGCTGGGGGGGAGACAAGAGCTTCTGACCCAGCAGGACAATGTGGTGGGGCATACCAGAGGACAGGTAGGTGGGCTCAGTGGCATGATCAACACACTGGGTTACAGTCTCAGGGGGAGCTCTGTGATTCAACCCATCACGTGTATTTCCTGTTGTTTTCTTGAGGTTTTGTTAAGTTCATAACAACAGATCACCCTAAGAAGGGATTCACTAGTTTCAAATTGGTGATTTAGTAGGTGTGAAGAGGCACCCTGTTGTTATGCATATATTTGTCTCGGGTAAGACATAAACCAAAGAACCTGACTGTTTATGGGCATTAAAGTCCTGAAGAACATTTTTTACAACAGAAAAGGTTTTCAGTCGGAGTCCTCTATGTGCTATTGTAACATCCTTCTGAAATTTCAACTGAACACATTTTCTTTCTTGCTTTTTAATAAATAAATCAAAATTGCTCTATCAGGCAGACCATCTATCTATCTATTCATTTTTCATACCACACCCATCATTATAGTATCTGAGCATCTTCGGTCATAGGAGTGTAACCTCTTTATGTGTTCTGAAATGTGCTGTCCCACAGTAGCAGAAAATCTGCTGAATCAGGCAATGATACAGATGGCATCTTTATCACTGAGAGTTTTCCCCAGGCTCAGTTCTTAGTTTTACTGGTAAATTCTCAGCAGAGCAGAGTGCATAACTTGGAATGAATAATTTATTTGCCCAGCATCACCCTTTTCATGTTTGTAGATTGTCTGCAAACACACCGGGGTTTTCTCAAATGTATTTATTTGAAAGTATTCAGTCAATAGATTTTGTAAATTTCATTAAGTCTATGACTTGCTATTGACATTTAAAATCCAAGCTACATTGCTTAGTGTTTGGCTGCGTGAAGTGAAGTCTAACACTTAGTCCAATGGCATTTCTCCATCTGGCTACAACAGGAGAGCTTTTGAATGCTGTATCTGATCAATTCCCAAATTTCAGGCAATGTTCTAGGCGTTAAATGGGCTAAACTGTACAGATTCTGGAGAAAACCAGAAAAAAAGTGAAAGGGGTAAACTGGAGACTCTTGGAGGCCCTTGCATCCTGCAGTCTGATGAAGCTCATTAACACCTTGCTGTTTAACAGTACTCCACCTCTCACCTTTGTGAAGCCTCACAATATCGTTAAAAAACTGACACCTGGCAAAAATGACTTACTTCCCATACAGAAAGAAAAGAAATAAGAATGATGAGAGGAAAGAGGGAATGGGGAGAAGGAGATAATGGGAGCCACACAGAGCTCTTGGTATGGATGAGGGCCTGGGAGATGCATAGAGAGACTGCCACAGGGCTTCTGTCATGGGGTAGGAAAATGAGGGACCCTAGCATGGGGGCAAGTGAGAAGGGAAGGCACACAGAAGCAATATCTAGGGAGGGAGAACAGGAGACCCTACTAACATGGAGGAAAGAAAAAAATAGGAGGCATGGAGAAAAAGGGGAAGTGGAGGCCATACAGAGCTCTTGGGCTGTGTGTGTGTGTGGAGAATGGAAGATGAGGGAATGGGGGAGAGGGACATAAGGGAGAAAGAGAGCTCTGTCATGTGGCAGAGGAAGTAAACGTTGGGGCACACAGAGACACAGCCATGGCAGGAAAGGGGGGATTGAGAGAGATGAGGCTAAATATGGAAAAAAAGAAAGCACACAGAGCCACTAGTGTTGGGGGTTGGGGAGAATGGGGGACACTGATATGGGAAGATCTAGGGGGCACACACACAGGAGCCCTAGTTGGGGGAATGGGAGGCATGTATAAACCTGAGCACAAAGGAGTGTCTGGGGGTATTGTGGAGCATACAGGAAACAGAGGAATGCAAGGAGCTTTGGTGTGTGTTATTTGCAGAGGCGCAGCAACGATGTTATACACCCAGGGGCAAAGACAAAATTTACGCCCCCCAATCATTTATTACTACCTATGGGACTTTACACATTCCAAACTGTGCTGGGAGGGGAACATGCGAACAGAATTTGGCTTGGACCCTCCATGCTGCTCCCATCCGACCAAAGTGCAGAATTTGCCATGTGGGAAGCAGGATCTCGCAGCCTGCAAGGCGAGTGGGACCCAGCAGTATGGGTTGACAATGAATCATACCCACGTGGGCCGCCAAGGCCGGAAAATTGTTTGAGCTCTGCACGGGGGCAGCGTGCTGTGTGCATCCGGTGTGTCTGTAGCCTGGCAGCACCAAGCCTGGCAGCCAAGCCTGGCAGCACGACTTCGTGGGAAATTCGGCACCTGGGGCTTCCGAAAGAGGCTGACGAGGCTGGGCCCCAAAGGGACCGGGGTTAAAACTGCTGTGTGGGTCCCAGGTGGCATTGTATTGTGAGCAGCTGCTGCAGCATAGCCGGAGTGGGAGCCGGTCTCTGTAGAGCACTGAGCAATGTCCCCAGCTTTGTTCGTGTTCTTAAGCAGAGGCATGGGACATGTAGGGGGGCTCAGGGAAGGGAGTTGTGGTGTCAGGAGGCTGGTTTGGGACAGAGAGCTGGTGTTTGGAGGGGTGCAGGTGGAGCTAAGGAGGTTAGGGTCAGAGATGGCAGTCAGAGATGGCAGTGGGAAGTGAAGGGCTCATGGCAGGGAGCTGGAAGGCAGGGGTAGCTTACTGGGGCTGGCCAATGGTGAGTCTGATGCTGCTCTTGTGGCAGATCCTCACGGGGGCAAGGGACTCCAGGAGCTGGCCCTGGTTTCAGTCTATTCCCCTCCAGCGAGTGGGGCGGCCTAGCTCTAGGGGTCAGCCCTTGCCTGCAACTGCCCCTGCAGCTCTTGGGGGTTTTGTAACTCCAGGGTCTGCCCAGCCTGCAGCTGCACCCCAGCCTCTAGCCAGATCAGGAGACGGTGGAAGTTGGAGTCATCCCCCAAATTCAGGGTCACCATGGTGGGGTTGCTCTGATCTTGCACAGAGGCTGTCAGTGTAAAAAGAAGCCGGGTCTTGCTGTCTCACCCAGGCTACGCTGCAGGGGCTATTCATAGGCAGCTAAATTGGCAGTCCCCTAGCGTGGTGTCCGGGGGCAACTGCCCCCCCTTCCGCCCCCTCCTTTCTACACCTCTGGTTATTTGCTTAGTCTTTAGACACAACGAAGTGTGTGATCCTCTAGTTATTGGTGCTGGCAATCACATCAGATTATTTCTGTTCCCACACTGAATGAGGCTAGCTATTATAATCAAGTTTCCTCTGTGAATTGCTTTGAGAAGTGAATTTAAAATGCACTTTCCTCAAGTTCTTAAGCATGCATGCTTAAAATTTGCTCTCTGCAACCAATCATGCTACTGCAAGCCAGTCACTTGTATCTTAGCAGAAAGTGAACATGAAAGGAAGGGAAACACACAGCATGCAAATTCGTATAAAGCAAACAAAATATAGAAATGTTTGCCATATTCTCCCAGCTGTACTTCTCAAGTAAAGCTGTTTCTCTGTTGGACATGGGCTAGCATGGTGATGTAAAATATGATCAGATTTATTTTTCATCTCTTCCAGTTGCTTTTGGGATTCAGGTATGGATTGGTTAATTTGTAATCCAAGCCTAGCTGCTTTGCACAGACTTGAATTTAAAGAGCTGGAAAACTGATCTTGTAATGTAGTGCTCTGCTCTCCATTGTCAAGGATGCTATCCATCCCATATATCCTAATAGCATTTATTAATTTGAAGTCTGCAGTTTGCAATTAAATCAACTCCCTTCTTCTTGGGAAGATATTTAAATCCATTGGCATGATTATCAGTTTACAATGTGAAGAAGAAAAACTAATCCATTGTTATGAAGTCTGAGATGTATATTCAGCAAAGAAAGGAAATGTGAGTTATGGCTGCTACAGCATGAATCTCTGAATAGCCTGGGATCATGTGCAGTTCCCAGGAACTAACCAGTGATGAAAGTGCACAATTACAATTAAGGGCATTTTTAAACTACTGCCATTACAGAGACACAGCTAGAGTACTGTAGTGTAAAAGCTTCTTACATCGTTGGAATGGGTTGTTCCATCAGTGTTGATAATCTATCTCTCTGGGAAGCAGAAGCTAGACTGGAAGAATTTTTCTGTCAAACTCACTATGTCTGTGTAGTGCGCAGAGAGCCCTAAGTGATGTAGCTGCGTCGGTATCAACATCTGGCATGGTGGTGGGGGAAGGGAGAATGAAGGACCTTGCCATTGTAGGAAGTGGCTTTGGCCATGACCTTTTGACTGAGAATTCTGAGAGTGACTGGGAAGGTCCAGACTCTCTTATTCATACCTTTTCTTGAAGCTGAAAGAAACTCTGTTAAATGGTAAAGTGACAAGGTAAAAAAGCAATGACCCCTGTTTCGGTGATGCCACACAAGACTGCACAATAATTGTGACAAATGGACACATTCTGCCCATAATTCATGTTTGATGTAGAGTAGAAATACTAGGAAGGGAAAATGATAAATAAAATATAACTTGTTGTTTTAAAGACAAACTGAGCTTACTTGGTCTGACAACTCTAACCAATGATAACTGACATACAAACCAGGATCCAGACATCTTTGCTCTTCAGTCTGATGAAGGTGCAGGGAAAATCAAAGTAGCTTTTAAAATGTTAGCTTTGAAGAGGGGAAGTTAGGAAATGCTACCAGTATCGGATGGGAGAGGTTAAAAAATATAGAGAACAGAGATTGCTATGTTGGTTCTTATATCAAGCATTACATTGTTGAAATGCTTATGTAGCCTTCGCCAGAATGCCTGAAATAATGATGAATTCTGTCACCTCTTTAATTTAAAAATGGTCACAAGCTTTTAAAAGACTGAGATCTGAAAGAAAAGGAGAAGATAAGTCATCCAAAACAACCTCAGTTCTGTGACTCCCATTTTGTGTTGTCCCATTGTAGCCGGTCTGAGGGATGATAAGAGGAGGAAAGAGACTGGAAATATGTTTATTGGCTCTGGCTCCTCAGTAAAGACAAAGAAGGACAAGTAAAATTAAGGATAAGTAAAAATAAGGATTAGGTACAGACCTAATTGACACTTACCACCTAACAATAGAACCCATACGGACTTTCATTAAACAGTTGAGATCTATGCTTGAAGGGGACCATATCCTGAAAGAAATCTCTCTTAAATCCTCTTTTCTGGCCTTCAAACAACTCCGCCCCCTCCCGCCCCTCACACCTGTGGGTGAACATTTTTCACAAAACTATCAGGCTACGTCTACACTGCCCAGTCTTGCACAAGAACATATGCAAACGAGGCGCAGCGATTAATATAAAAAAACGCCTCTTGCGCAAGAGCCATTCTGCCTGAAAATAAGCAGCAGAATGGCTCTTGAGCCAGATGGGGGTTTTGCGCAAGAAGGAGCAGTGTAGACTGCTCCTTCTTGTGCAAAAGCCCCTTGCGCAAAAATGACGGCTCATTAAGTAAGCAAATGAGGCACGGCGATATTCATTGCCATGTCTCATTTGCATACATTCTTGCGCAAGACTAGGCAATGTAGATGTAGCCTCACTGTATATCTGACCTTTCACTCCTTGGTTTTAAAGGAAATCTGCCCAACACCTTCAAAAGACAAGCTTGTGAACCAGTGTTTCCTTAAGCTGTGTGCTTGCTGACAGAGGGATGTAGATTAGGCACATTGCTATTGCAAATGAAGCGGGGATTTAAATATCCCGCGCTTCATTTGAATAGAAATGGCCGCTGATTTTTGCCGACGTGGCACTTTGCCGGCAAACAGCGGCAGTCTAGATGGGGATCAGTCGACTGAATATGTTTCAGAGTAAGTGGGAAGGAGGAAGGGGAGAAAGATAACATACAGTTATAGACAAAGAGTATTCATTAGAAGTTACATCTTTGGTACAGCTATGTGCTTATCTATCCCAAGCAAGCAGGAAAGGAAGAAAATAAATCAATAGGGACAGTGCTTGTCCATGGGGTACCCTCATCCGCATGGTAGTGATTACCAAGACCCCTTATTTAACTCTTATACACCTCTAACAAATACCACTTTCCCTCACTACACACATTCCATATTTCAGGGGATGCTCTTATCATAATGAGGCTGAAGTGAAATGCTACTGGTAGTGCTACCTTGCTAAAGGAAAAGATACATAGAACAGATATGTGACTATAGTTACTATTAGATTAGCATGAGGAAATGCTAGATTACCTTTTCATTAGAAATCAGATGGATTTTTTCTCGGTCAATTTTGGGTCTGATCATGTTCCAGCAAAGTATGATAACTATATTCTGCATTTATAAACCTGCATAACAATTTGAGCTCTCCTGTATGTTGTGCATTTCATAGTTCTGTTTCGATGCAAGCTTGTACTTTCTACAAATGGCCAGAGGTGGTGCTGAATGTTTAAGTACTGCATGGTGAAACTGAATCAGATCTTGAAAAAAAGAGATTGAGGTTGGAGAATTGGCATGTTAATCATAAATGCACTGAACTACCACAAAGGTGTAAGGAGGACAAAAAAAAGTTCAGCGAAGGAGGGAGATATGCAGCCAGTCAAGCAGTATAAAATAAAACTGTCTGAAGATGGAAAAGTGGGATAAAACAGAACCCTTGAAATACTTACTAACTTTGCTCCTTTTCAAAATGAATATATTAGACAAGATAAAATCCCCTGCAGGTGAATTAACTGAAATTTGCCACAGGGAGATGGAAATAGTAATCAAGATTAATTATTGGTGGCCAGTGGTTTGCAATTTATTGTTGCTAGAATCTGTTAATTACTCTATCCACTCATATTTCTTTCTCATTCTGTTATTGAAGTCTGCAAAGTTTTTGGGAATGGACTGCAACTGAAAAGATGCTATGCAAATGATGATCTGATCCTAAAAACTTTTCCTCACTTCCTAATCCTTATGTAGTCAATGACAGCATTCGTAGTGAGCAAGGACTATTTTCATGTAAAAGTTTTCAGGATTAGGTTCTAATTGGATTGCTTTATATTGTTTATTGGTTTCCTCTATCTATTTGTCTGTGCCTCTTTCTCTATTTTCCATTTCTTTTCCAGTACATTTAACTATCCACAAATTATCAGCTCACATGGAAAATAATTTGAAATCCTGAGTTTTCATAACCTAATTTTAGCAGTTTTTCTTACTGGCTCACTTGTTACTCAAACCATTGAATTGATCCCTTTTGCTATCAGCTCCCCACTGCACTTACTATGCTGATATTTTCCATGAACAGTGTGTGAGTGTGTGGGAGGGGTGGTATCTTGTTTGGGTATGGCCAGAAAGTTTGGCAGCAGATCAAAATGTGTCTCCTCCATCTTCTCACTCAATGTAATTGGGCATTGAAATCGTAACCCAGGATCTTTCACATCCTAGTTGTCATTCTCAACCTTTGAAAGACCGCCCCCCCATGACGTTGTCTTATCTGAGCACCTCCAAAGTGCTTAAAACTAGAAATGATAACAATGGTTCTCCCTCCCTTTCAAGCTGTAGAAGTGATAGATTGATTCCTTTTAAAAAAAAATGTAGTTGGGTCAGAATGTTTCCCTAGATCTGCTCACCCTTGAGAACAGGTGTCCCTCCCTCACGTGAAGAAGAGGGGTTCAGGTACCACAATGCCACTCTCCCCCATCCACATCCTGCAGAAGCCAGGTTCAGGTTAAAGGTGTAGACTAGTCATGGGGAGACATGGGTGGATGCATATTGTTTCCTCCCTCAGGCTGTGAGAACATTAGTTAGTTTGTTGTGGATAGTGGGGGTGCTGCAGCTAAGGGAAGGCTGAGAGTGGCACCTTGATAGCATGAAGCTGCAGGCCAAAGCCAATGCAGAAGCACATAGCAATGGTATTAATGATTTTGATCTTCTGAGATAATCCATAAGATCCATTATATTTAGAGATGGTCCCTATGGGCTAATATGAAAAGGGGAGAAATTAGCTCTGTCCCTCAGTCCCACTGGAGGATGTGGTGCAATCTCTTCATGTGGATCCTCAATGAAGATTTTTCCTTGCAGAATCCATCATGTGTGTTTTTCTATAGGAGGGGGATGGCCTCAACTTGTATATCGTGTGAGTCAGAGAGAGAGAAGAATTGAAGGAAATCCCAGTCAGAGATGAATTTCCTGTGTCAGCAGATAGTAGTGTCATCAGCCCTTCAATATGACCTATTCCCAGGAGAAGGCAAAAGGAAGCACAGAAGACTGTGGGAGATCACACAAGTCTTCACTAACAGCAAAAGAAAGACAGAAGAATTGGCCAATTTAAAAAAAAAGAAAAGGCTAAAAAATCATTGGTGAAAAAGTAAAACCAATTTTGAGGCTTTTTGGTGAGTGAAAAGTGGCACCTGCTTTATTTAAAAGGAAATGCTTGTGGTTAATCAGTGAAAAGCCTATGGAAGTGATTTTCCCAGTTAATTAGACTGACAGAATTACTGAAACTGTAATGAGCGGCTGTGCTTCAATCAGTACATGCTCTGTCATGCTGCTCTGTTGAGAATTCTGTATGTGGTAGAGAAGGAGATAGAACATTCCGCTTCTGTGCTGCTTGTGGGTAGAAAACAGCTGGAGAGATTCATGGGTCAATAAAGAGAGCAGATTTCCGCCCCCCCCCTTCTTGTTTCCCAGAAAGTTAGGTGTTGATGAAAATGAGGAGTTGGTTTAAAAAAGATTTAATTGCAACTTAAAGACATTGGGAAAAGAAGGTGAAATGGGTATTGTACTGGGTTTAATTACAATCTATAAAGATAGACTGAGGGGGTAGCCAGGTTAATCTGTATCAGCAGATTGGCACCTTGGAGACTAACAGATTTATTAGGGCATATACTTTTGTGGGTAAAACCCACTTCATCAGATGAATTGGAGTGAAAGTTATAGAAGCAGGAGTAATTATAAGGAGTTGCTTGTGTTAATGAAGCTAATCTAGTCAGGGTGGAAGTGGGTTGTTCACAGCATTTGGCCTGGTGATGTGAATATTTAGAGAGGGGAAACTGCCTTTGTAATGTGTAAACCAGTTGAGATCCTTATTCAATCCTAAATTGACAGTGTTGAATTTGCAAATGAATTCCAGTTCAGCTATCTTCCTGTGGAGCCAGTTTTTGAATTTTTTTTGTAGAAGGATGACCACTTTCAAATCCAATCCAGTTCTGCTGTCTCCCATTACACAGGGAGACATCTGAACTGGAATTCCTTATAAATATCCTGCTTCTATAACTTTCACTCCAATCCATCTGATGAAGTGGGTTTTACCCATGAAAGTGTATGCCCTAATAAGTCTCTAAAGTGCCACATGACTCCTCTTTCGTTTTGCATAAAGATAAGCTGAAGGGAGAACATTAACTTCTTCATTCCTGAATTTTCTACTACCACATGCACAAAGAGACATACATGTGGCTGAGAAGTTAAGCATCTCGTCTGATCTCTTTTTTATATTGTACATTCTCCTATACACAAAAATGACAAATTTCTGAGATTGCGGGGTAATTACTAGCTAGAGATTTATTACAACTGTTTCTATAGGCACAACATGAAAGGCTCCTTGATGCTAATGAAAAAGCCAAAGCATTCATGGATCATTTCCTATGTTTCCTAATAAATCTTGGCACTTTTAAAATCCATGCTCTCGCTCTTTGACAATGTTGGTGTTGGGCAAAAATAATAAATGACTCACTCCCCTCCCTTGGATGCCTGTGTGATCATTTTTCTCCACCATGTAATTTGCACAAAGTTACATGAATAGACTAGTTGTATAGGGGACAAATATGACCTTGTATTCACTACATTTAATACTCTCAAACAATATTTACAAAGACCCTTCATTTGTCTTATGATATAGATAATTAGCTTATTGTGAAAGTTAGTGTAATAGTTCTTCTACCACTTTAGGCAAGATTCACAAAAGGACTTAGGTACCTAGCAACCACTTTAGGCAACTAAATCCCAGAATCAGGACCCATTGGGATTCTCAAAACTCCTGCACAGCTACCTCTGAACTTTTTAGAAGCTACAATGATTCTGCACCTACATTTCGCAGTAAGAATTCAGTAGGTGCCTATGTTTCTGTCTTTGAATTTGTGCATTGCAGTTCCACATGAGACATCCAGATGCCTATTTCCCAGAGTAAATTGAGATAAGGTAAGTGCTCCGGCACCTAACTTGCCTGCAGGACTCAATCAGGTACATGTGCTCAGACCTCACTTACCAGGTCAGACTTCTATGGGTGAGTGAGCTTATAATAAAAAGACCAAGGAGGAAGACCTCTCTCATAACTTTTAGCCTAGTGGTTAGGGTTCTCATTTGGGATGGGGAAGACCTCCTGCTTCAAGTCCACCCTCTACCTGAGTGGGAGAAGGGATGTGAATTGCCACCTCCCAGATAAGTGCTCTAAACACTGGACTATGGAATAGTCTGAAGTAGGACTCCTGTTCTGAATTGGATCTCTCCCCAGTTGAAGGTGTTTAGTTTTGGATAAATAGTGATGGGAAGGCAGGGGAGAGAAAGAGAAATTAACAGCAAGCATGAAAATGACTCAGTAGATTGATGGTTAGCGTGCATCTGGGAGATTCAGGATCCAGTTCCCATGTACCAATGAATTTTTCATTTATTATCCAGAGTAGGATAGCTTCAACAGGAGAGACTCTAAGCCCGACTGTCTGCACTGCAGCCTGAGCCTCAGCTGACCTCAGCAAGCAGCGACTGTGCCATGAGTCTTTTATTGCAGTGTGAACATACCCTCAGACCTTGTATTGGTACTCAAAAGTTAGGCATAGTGACTCTCAGCATCTTCATGCCTATGTTCCTTTGTGACTCCAGCCACCAATGTTTACTATAAATCCTGAATGAAGACCAAACAGTGAGTGTAATATGGGTCTGCTTCACCCTCCTCTCTAGAGCTTAGCAAGGCTTTTATTGCCTTTATCTGAAATGTTTGAGCTAATGAGGGCGACAGAACTGTTGTTCTGTGGTTAAATACGTCAGCTCTATTTCCTGTCAAATCTCTTCTGGCAGCATGTTTTTCTCATTCCTACTCTGTACATAATTTCTCTCACTTTCTGCTGGTGCAAAAGCTACAACTCCCAAGACCTAGAAAAGCCTTCCTGTAGCTTAATCCTTAGGAACTTCCCAGCTTTTTTCATAGCTCATATATAATTTTTCCTTGCATAAATTTGTGACTGTGAAGGATGGTCCTGTGGTGAAGGTGCTAGTCTGGGATATATGGGTTCAACAAGCTTTTCTGCCATAGATATTCTGCGTGACCTTGGACCCAAGTGCTACATCTGTTAAAAAGGGAATAATAGAAATTGTCTACCTCACAGGGGTGTCACAAAGTGTGACAGATACTATGGAGCTGGTATCTGTGTCTAGGTAAAGTGGATAGATTATTTTTAATAATAGTAGCAGAAAGTGGTCTCTTATGTTTCTATAATAATTTTTATTTAGTTATACCTTTTTTCCATCTTGAGTGGTTGTCCCTAATAAAAATGTATTGAACTCTGCTAGTGATATGCAGGAACTGAAGTTAAAACAATATTGTCAGTATTCTGCCTCTGAATCAAACCAGTTATAATTCTCTGCATTTCTAGAAGGAAGAGCAAGAGCAAACTATCCCACTATGCAGTAAAGATAGGATGTATGGCAAGAGACCATCTCATGTTAACCAGTAGATCTTTGATGATCTGAAACTCAAAAAAAAAAAAAAAAAAAAAAGTCCTACAAAAAGTAGAAACTGGGACAAACTATAAAATGTTGATATAAATAAATAACACAAATATGTAGGGATAAAATTAGAAAGACCAGGCACAAAAGAGGATTAAATTAGCTGTAGAAATAGAGGGTAACAAAAAACATTCTATACATATATTAGAAGCAAGAGGAAGACTGAGGGCAGGGGTAGGTTTGTTATTCTATGAGGGTGTTGCCCTGGATTTCAGGGTGTATCTATTCAGGGCTGGCCCTACCATGAGGTGAACTGAGGCGGCAACCTCAGGTGCCAGACTGTGGGGGGGCACCACTAGGACGCAGAGTGTAGAAAATTGTGTCTGCTGCTGGTGCATATGTAGGTAGCAGGGCAGTACCATGAGAGAAGTAGAACAGGAAGAAGGCAGAACTGAGACCTTTCAAAGTTTTGGCCCAAGCAAGGGGGCATGGGGTCATCATTTGAGCTCCCCGCCTCAGGTGCCAAAATATTGTGGGCTGGCCCTGTGTCTACTCCAAAATGTGATCAAACTAATTGAAACCATCTTATGTGCACTTAGCCACTATGAGTTAATTAAATAAAACACCACATAATTTAGAGTTAATTTGGAGACAGACTTTCAGAAGTAAGTTCAAATCTACTGGCAATTTTGCTAATCAGTATGTAAGGAGGGGGAGGAAAATGTAAATTACTGAGAATGAAAAAAAATATGTGGCTGGACAGTCTGGAGTTTAGCTGCCTCTGATAGTAAAAGTTTATTGAAAGTTAGGAAAAGTGATGCTTTAGTAGGGGTCATTATGACCTATGTATTTAGTAGAAGTTAGTTATAAAAAGTTCAAATAATAGAGTGTAGTTAGGAGCAGTCCTCTGAAGCCATTCTGGGAGAGACATTTTCTTGACATCTTTACTCCCTGACAGGCATTTGGCCAGTGCTAACCCACTGTTGATTCCTCAAGACCATCTCAGAATATAAGTAAGTAACTGGGATGTTCCAAACCTATTACTTATGTCTGCGTGTGTTAAATCTAATAAAATGTAGTGTTAGACAAGAACATGCTTACTTGGTTTACTCATTGATCATAATAGCATATCGGAGTCCCTGTTGATGTATTCATTATACCACCTGGAGTGAAAAGGTTAAGTTGTTCCTGTTAAGACATCTGTGTTGGCTGCCTTATTCTGCATCCATACCCTCCTCCCTCACCTGCTCTACGTGTCTATTTGTCCCTGGAAGGATTACCAAAATGAATCGAGTGGCTTGCAAAGCTGGCCTTGATGCTATCCTTTGGATTTCTTAAACTTTGCACTTTCAAAGGTACATGTGATATTCTTACACAGATAATCTATGCAAGACTAACAAGTTAATTGCCCTTTGGCTGACTGATGTACAAGTGCATATTTGTTAGTAATATTGGTATGTCCCGGTTACCCTTGACTGGCTGGTACTTCTTAGATATTAAACTGGATAATTTCCTTTTCCTTTTTTATCTTTAAAGCAAATGTTATTTGAGCCAAATGGGTATCTTCAGAAATTGGAAATCCATCCCAGGTTAAGTCTATAGAGCAGAAAATGAAATAAAGATAGGTAAAATGTAAGATAGATATCAGGTGTGCAAAGTGGGAATTGATGAACAAACAGCCAAAATATGACAAAAAAAATTGATAAAAGGAAACTTTTTTTACCCAATTCATCTGTGGAACTCACTGCCATTAAATAGCAGTGAGGTCAAAAGTTTGTAAGATTTTTAAAAGGATGAAGGCTTATTGATAATGAAAACATCTAAAATACCATAGGTAGGATAAAAACAGATTAAAACCCACTCATGTTTCAGGTCATAAGCCAGCCACAAACTGATGGGAGTGAAGAAGAGTCACTCCCTATTCCGGGGATAACTGTCCACTGTAGTTTCTTGTGGACATATGCGAGCACACTCACACCCCATCCTATGACACATCTTGTATTGGCCACTTTTGTAGCTACAATATTGGACTAGACTAGAGAGTCCCATTGGCTGATTTGGCAATGCCTACATTCCAAGGAAATCATATGACAAATATTAGCACAGTACAGTTAGGTTCTTAAAAAGCAAGACATATGAAAATTAAAATGGGAACCACAAATCAGCCCCTTGTGTGTGTATATATATTACAGTACTCTTGATTCCACTCCATTCCATTTGGTGGAAAAAAACCTGTATACTATCATATTATTTGAGAAACAGTATGTGACACCATGCAATTAACACTGAATTGTATGCTTGTACAAGGGGAAGAGCTAAAGGGCTGTGGTCCAAAGCCTCCCCCCTTCCCCAGAGACAGGCACCCCCATGACTCCTAAACTAATGCCTCACTCCTCCCCGCAGAGCCAGGCACCCCTCAGGCACCCGCAACCTAATGCCTCCCTTCCCCCAGAGGCAGGCACTCCCAGCCCCCTCAACCTAATGCCTGGGTCCTGGAGCCGCTGTCGCCACGTTGCAGCCACACACTTCTTCCTCAGGCACTGGGGTGACGTGAGCACAACGGCCAGCTGTGAGCAAGCACTTGATGCCTGTGCAGAGCAGCCCGGCCGGCTGTGAGCAGTCTCTGCGGCGCAGTGTGCTGAGTGGCCTGCCGGCTGTGATCTGCACTGGGCCACATGCTCCAAACGGCCAATGGGCTGCATTTTATTCTTTTATAAAATGTAGTAGCGGGCTGCAAAAAACTTCGATCGGGCTGCATGCAGCCCTCCAGACGCCTGTTTGACATGCCTGGTCTAGATAATACTTATTCTTCCCATGAGTGTAGGGGACTGGAGCAGGTGACCTCTCAACACCCTTTTCAGTTCTATAACTCTGTGAGGCTATGTCTACACTACAAAGAAAAAGATACGCAAATTGCAAACCGCAATTTGCGTATCTTTTTCTGCTTTTCTTCTGAAACAGGCTTTTCTGACATTTGGCCCATCTACATAGGGCCACATGTTGGAAAAAAAAGCCTCTTTCAGAGCATCCCTTTTCCTTGTAGAATGAGGTTTATAGGGATGCCGAAAAAATGCGTCTGCTTTTCCGAATTTTTTTTTTTTTCAGAAAAGGGGACGTGTTCCTTGGATGTGGCAGAGCTTTCATGCATCCAGACTACTGGATGCTCTTTTGGAAAAAAAAAAAAAAAAGGCACCCTAAAAGAACTCAAGTGGGAAATTGCAGAAATGTTAACTGTGGTTTGTAATCTATCCTTTAAATCGGCTTCTGTACCTACTGACTGGAAGATAGTGACACCAATATTTTAAAAGGGCTCTAGAGGTGATCCTGGCAATTACAGACCAGTAAGTCTAACGTCAGTACCGGGCAAATAAGTTGAAACAATAGTTAAGAATAAAATTGTTAGGCACGTAGAAGAACATAATTTGTTGGGCAAAAGTCTGTAAAGGGAAATCATGTCTTACTAATCTATTAGAGTTCTTTGAAGGGGTTAACAAACATACGGACAAGGGGGATCCAGTAGATATTGTATGCTTAGATTTTCAGAAAGCCTCTGACAAAGTCCCTCACCAAAGGCTCTTGTGTAAATTACATTGTCATGGGGTAAGAGGGAAGGTCCTTTCAAGGATTGAGAACTGGTTAGAAGACAGGAAACAAAGAGTAGGAATAAATGGTAAATTTTCAGAATGGAGAGGGGTAACTAGTGGTGTCCCCAAGGGTCAGTCCTAGGACCAATCCTTTTCAACTTATTCATAAATGATCTAGAGAAAGGGGCAAGCAGTGAGGTAGTAAAGTTTGCGGATGATACTAAACTGTTTAAGATAGTCAAGACAGAAGCAGACTGTGAAGAACTTCAAAAAGATCTCACAAAATTAAGTGATTGGGCAACAAAATGGCAAATGAAGTTTAATGTGGATAAGTGTAAAGTAATGCATGTTGGAAAAAATAACCCCAACTATACATATAGTAAGATGGGGGCTAATTTGGCTACAACAAATCAGGAAAGAGATCTTGGAGTTATCGTGGATAGTTCTCTGAAAACATCCACACAGTGTGCTGCGGCGGTCAAAAAGGCAAATAGAATGTTAGGAATTATTAAGAAAGGGATAGAAAATAAGACCCAGAATATCTTACTGCCCTGTATAAAACTATGGTATGCCAACATCTTGAGTACTGTGTACAGATGTGGTCTCCTCACCTCAAAAAATATATTTTGGCCTTGGAAAGGGTTCAGAAAAGGGCAACTAAAATGATTAGCGGTTTGGAACAGGTCCCATATGAGGAGAGGCTAAAGCGACTGGGACTTTTTAATTTGGAAAAGAGGAGACTGAGGGGGGATATGATAGAGGTATATAAAATGATGAATGATGTGAAGAGGGTGAATAAAGAAAAGTTATTCATTAGTTCCCATAATATAAGGACTAGAGGACACCAAATGGGTAGCAGGTTTAAAACTAATAAACGAAAGTTCTTCACACAGCACGTAGTCAACCTGTGGAACTCCTTGCCAGAGGAGGCTGTGAAGGCTAGAACTATAATAGAGTTTAAAGAGAAGCTAGATAAATTCATTGAGGTTAGGTCCATAAAAGGCTATTAGCCAGGAATGGTGTCCCTGGCCTCTGTTTGTCAGAGGCTGGAGATGGATGGCATAAGACAAATCACTTGATCATTGTCTTCGGTCCACTCTCTCCGGGGCACTTGGCACTGGCCACTGTCAGTAGACAGGCTACTGGGCTAGATGGACCTTTGGTCTGACCCAGTACGGCTATTCTTATGTTCTTATGTTTCTCTTTTTACTGTTCAAATATTTATATACAAGGTAAATCTTTCACTCAAAAATAAAGATTTTGTTACAGAACTGAAATGTCCTTTAACTGGGGTGGTATGGGACTGAAAACCTGGAGCGGGGAGAGGGGCTAAAAACCTGGAGGAGGAAGGGGGCTCAAGCAGGCCGCTGCTTCCCTGATCGCAGGGTCCTGCCACCTTCTTGCGTCCTGGCACCGCCATGGCCTTGGGCTCGGGTGGAGCGAGAGCCAGTCCTGGCCTGGGCAGGAGTGGAGGAGGGGGCAGCTGTTGGGCCTGTGAGGGCTCAGGAGCAGGGGGCGCTGGGGAAACAGGGGGGGCTAGGGGAGCAGGTCCTGGCGTGCAGGAGGAGCGGTGCCCATGACAGGGGCAGGCAAGGCTAGGACCTCCCGCATAGTGGCACAGATGGCAGTGCACTGCTGGACCAGCTCATCCAGCAGCCTATTGTGTCACTCGGCCTCTGCTTCCATCCTCTTCTGAAGAGTCCTGTTGAGGTCCTGCAGTGCCACTACGTGCTCTATCAGCACTTCAGTGTAGACACACCAATGCCTGCGGGTGCCACATGTCCGGGATGGTGGTGGGGCAGGTGTGGTGCTCCCCTCTTGGGTGGAGGGTCCAGCTGTGGAGGAAAAGAGGAGGAGACAATCAATGTATGTGTGCACCCCTGCTGTCCCTGAGGGCATGCCGTCGCTGTCATGGGCTCTCCTTTGTACAGGAGACTCAGGGGTGTTACACGTGACACCGTGTGTGAGTTGGGCAGCAGCCTGAAAGCATCGCAGGGGCCCACAGTGGCAATGGGACTAGATGATCCTCCACACTGCCAACCCGCCTGTGTGTGGTGATCCCTCAAAGCACTCACCTGATGTCCACGGACGCCTGGGAGGCCTCTGGGGTGTGGAGGACCGGCTCCTGGGAGAGGGTCCCTGCTGTCTCTTTCTCCTCCTCCTCCTCCTCCTCCTCCTCAGGGTGCAGCTCTCCCATCCCTCCTTCCTGGTCATCGTCCCTCAGGGGTTGGTCCGCAATATGGTGGGATAACCCAGACTCCACCACACGTAGTGGAGTCTGGGCTTCCTCACCGCCCAGAATCTGCTCCAGGTCTGCATTATATGGGCAGCTCTGTGGGGCTGCCCCGGAGCGGGAGCTCTGGTCTCGGGCTTTGGCATTCCCCTGCCGCAATTCTTTCACCTTGGCCCTCATTTGGTCCATGGTGTGGGGGTGATGCCCTTTCTCGGCCAGCCCCTGGGCCATGCGCCCATATATGTCCGCATTCCTGCAGCGCAACTTCAGGGCCTGCAGGGATTCTTCCTGGGACCAGAACTCCTTGAGGTTTTTAATTTCTGGCCCTGACCAGGCTGTGGCCCACCTTCTGGTGCTCCTCGGTGGGTTATCCTCACTGTTCTGAGAAGAGCCAAGGGGGCCTTGAGGCTGGGACATGTGGCTACACAGGTGCTCTGGCTGGCTTCCTGACAGCAATGCCTGTCTGGGTGCCTGTGCCTTTAAGAGGCTGCGGACAGGAACCATAGAGGTACTCAGCATGTAAAGGATAGACTGTCCACCAGGGCTTCTTCCTGGAGGCCTTTTTTTTTTGAAAGAACAGGCTTCCCACATCCACACACACCTTTTTTCGACAAATCTCTGTCGAAATAGGCATTATTCCTCGTAAAACGAGGTTTACCGCCATTGACAAAATCACCTTGTTCTTTCGATTTACTGTCGGCATTCTAGACGCCAGTACAGTTTTTTCGAAAAAAGGCCACTTTTTTCACAAAAACCCTGTAGTCTAGACACACCCAATGAGATTTATTTTCATAGATTTTAAATGTATAATTCTGTTAAACAGAATTATGTGGAAAGAAAGGTGTGAGTCTTGAGGAAAAATAATAATAATGCCAATACATTTATTTCAAAACAGTATGTTTCAAAACTGGAGAAAGCAGATCACTGCATTAGCCAAATAGAGCCTAGAAAAGAAAATAATATTTTCTCTTTTGGTTCAAAATCATTTGAGTGAAAGTACAAAGAAAACATGGTTGAAAAGGAAATCAGAAAAATATTTCCCCAGTTGCTACTATAGATGCCATTTCCCCCCAAATACTGTATACTGAAGTTGGGAGGTTAAAACAGGAAAAAAATCAGGAATTCCTGAGCCATTATTGACAAACCAGTTACAAATAATTGAATTATTCACATTTAGTTTAAAGCTGTCTGATAAAATATCTATCTGAAATTATAGTTTTGTTTTGTATATGCAGTATATTGCGCCAAATTTCTCCTTTTCTGATTATCTAGATCAAATACAAGCCTTTTAGGGAAATACTGTAAGAAAGGCTACATTACACTAGTTGGCTATGTCTACACTCGTGGCTTCTTGCACCAGAAATATGCAAATGAGGCTAAGCGTGGAATATCGCCGAGCCTCATTTGCATACCTAATGAGCTGCCATTTTTGCAGAAGGAGCTGTCTACACTGCCCCTTCTTGCGCAAGAAAAACCCTCTTGCACAATGCTGTTATTCCTGAAAATAATTGGCGTAACGGCATTGCGCAAGAGGGGTTTTCTTGTGCAAGAAAGGGCAGTGTGGACAGCTCCTTCTGGTGCAAGAGCCTCTTCTGCAAAAATGGCAGCTCATTGGGTATGCAAATAAGGCTCGGCGATATTCCACGCTTAGCCTCATTTGCATATTTCTGGCGCAAGAAGCCGCGAGTGTAGACATAGCCGTTGTGTTTTCAGTTAATCTGAAATACATATACATTGAAATCTTGAGAGAAAGCCTGATCATGTTGTTCTTCCAACATTATTTCTAGAATAAGAATGCTGGTGTGAACAGGATAAATTTCAGCTCAACTTCAAACCTTGGGTCGGCTAGTTATGGTAGTAATGATGACACAATTCTAAACTTCACGTTTCAAGGGAGATTTTGCTTCTGGATTTTTAAACTGGCTACAGGACCCATATTCCCATCTGCATGCCTACTTGGAAGAGAAAATGTTTTTACTCTGCACTTAAAGGGGAAGGAGTTTGAACAGACTTCAGGGGAGACAACATGAAGCCTGGGAGGTGTGGCTGCCCACCGTTCTCAGGTTTGCTGAATTCTCTTTAGCTGGGGTGGATGACCTCATGTGGGATCCTCCCCACCTGCATATTTAAACTCTCTCGGGGCTTTTGAAAAGCCTTTCACTCGTGAAGTATGCTCCCTCTTGCCAAGTAGAATCCAGTGGAAGAAAAGAATTCCCAGCTCTTACCTACACGATGCAGCTACTTTACCACTCCCTATAGAGGCAGAGAGAGAGAGGAGGGATTTTTTTGTTGCAGTTGCTATGGAAACCTATCCTTATAATGCCCATGCATTCCATGTGTCTCTCACTTATCTTCCCATTCTCACAGATACTACTATTTCTGTTTTGAGGGGGGAAATTTGGTGTGGAAAGGTTTGGACAACAGTGATCACTGAAAAGTTTATTGTATGTAGAGGGAAAGAAAAAAGAGAATGTAAAATTGCTTATGATCATAACAGGTTCAAACATGAAAGGTCATAAATAAAAGCTTGGTGGCTGTTCAGAGATTTTTTTTTTTTTTACACAGAGGGTAATTCATATGTGGATAATGCTACAACATCCACCCCCTCATCCTACATTTTTTTTTTCTCTGTGCTTATAGGAAGAGAAGTCAAGCAGTAAGTCACGCAATCATTGGCATCAGTGTGTTTTTGTGTTGTTCTGTTGGCTATTTTCTTCTAAAGATTAGAGGTCTCTTTTAATACACATGTTGGAAACGTCTTTGGTTATGGTTATTTCATAGTTTTCACTGCATTATTTTTCTTTGTGATTTTAAAAAGTTTAACTTAGTAGGATACTGTTTTCAGTATTTCACATTTGCATAACAGTTTTTCATTATTAAGGTTTCATTTCAACTATTACCCTATAGTTTTCTCCTTCCATGTAATCTAGCTTTGTTGTTCATTAAAACTTTGTTATATTCTCAGAACAGTGGTTTCAGCACTGTGACTTGCCTAAGGGCTATTTCTCTGGTGTGTGCATTATGGGAACTTGATGTATGACTCTGTCATTTCTAAAACAAAATAAACTTCCTCAAAAACAGAGGGGCAGTAGTTATTAAGTTTTGGTCATGTATTTATGCATTGGACACCCCAAAATCTGATTAAAATTATTTGGATTCAGGGGTAAACGATGGACACATAATTGGGCCTTAACATCATTAAAACCCAATTCAGAAACATAAAGAGAACCGATATCTTCATATTAATTAAATCAGACACTTTTTCATTTTAATTAGAAATGGATGAACGTCCTATTTCAACCTCATTGAGCGTTATGGATTTGTATGGTACTGGGCTTCTGTCTACTTAGGAGAGAGTCAGACAACCCGTGTGTGCGGAGGAGTAGAATAGGTTGTAAGAGACATACAGTGTACCAAAAAGCATGACAACCCTGAGGAGCAAGTGGAGGCAATGCATAAGAGAGAATGGGGGAAAGGAAGAGAAAGGGTCTAGAGGGAAAGTTAGTAATGAAAATAATTAATGTAATTTAGTCACTGTATACATGGTATCTTGTTATAAGGTGGGCTGGCTCTTTACGGGAGTGTGGCTCAGTCCCACCTATATATAGTTAACTAACTCCTCTGGGCTATGGGGGGTAGAAGCTCGATAGAAGAAGGAACCTTTATAGCTCAGAAGGGAGACATAAAATTGGGGGAGGAGATTGAGAGGTATGGGATGGCATGGAAGGTGTGAGGAGGTGCTCTACAGTGAAGTCAAGGAAAAGGCCAACAGATGCAGATAAACACAAGGCAAGGTATGGGAAAGGCCAAGCGGGATGCAGCAAAGATTCAGTGTAGATGGCACTGATTTTCTCCTGTGTTCTCCTACAAAGCCTCTCAGCAAGATGCTGTGAAAACTCCCTTATAAGGGGTAGTGTTATGTGTAAATGGAATATTGAGCCTGGAGTTAGACTGAGGATCCAATGTAAGGTTGCTGAACCAGACTCACAGGCTTTGGCTAGAGAGCTAAATAATTAAGACTAGTGGAAGTGATCTGTCCAAAAGTGAGAGTCTGAACTGCCTGGAGCTGTAGGATGGGAACTGAGGCTGGGAGCATCAGGTAACAAGGTGGTCTTATCACATCCCCATGTATAGACCTAGTTTCTGGGGTCAAGGATACCACCTCAAATGTATAGCACATACATATCCTTTTTAATGGAAACTCGTTCATGCCACTTTGTTTAGGAATGAGGTTTGGTTTTTTTTCATTTTGTTAAAAATGAGACATGTGAAAAGTTTCATTTCTGAGGAGTGGGCAAGGATGGTGGTAGAGAAAGACATTATTACTCTTTTCTATCTTTTTCCAGTGGAAAAAATACAAAAGTGAGAGAAAGTGGTAGTTCTCCCCCAGGGTTCTCCCAAGTGTGTTTGAAAATATAGTCAACCAAAATGATAGTTTTTCGTGGTTGAAAAGACATGTTCCACTGGAAAAGTTGTGATGAAAATCTCCGAACAGCATAGGTAAGTGGAGATAAATGAGAGTTTTACTTGTGTTACATGGAAGCTAGCTTTTCTGAGTTGAGTTTTCAGCGCTGTTGTGATGTGATTTTTTTTTTAATTTTTTTATTCTGAGACTTGTGGTTCAGCTATCATGGGAGCTGTAAATTGCTAAGCATGCTGGGTATAAAAGGCTCGGTTTTCTTAATTAGGAAGATCAAGGAAATACTGTAGTTGTTTTGCTATGGGACTTCTTGCCAAAACAGACCAGACAAGGCTGGAGTTCTGTTCTTTTTCAGGGGAAATGATTCAGGAAATAGATTTAGAGGAGCTGGACAAAGGCTCATTTTAGAGCCATGCACAAAGAGTGATGAATCCCTGAGAAAAGGATAGTCCACTCAGCTGCTAATGTGGGGGTGTTAGCCCAGGGAATTTGGATAGATAAAAAGAGTATATAGGCCTTCTTAGAACTGAAGACTGAACCAGATAGCTAATGGAGAAACTGAAGTACTAGCAGAATCTAATGGGAAGGTAAGTGGCATTTCTCACAATCAGATAGCACAACCTTGGGCTAGCAATGTGCATCTGTTTGCCCATAACTTCTATTAAGTGGATTGCAGAAAAACAAACAAACAAATAAACCCTGAAAGCTACTGGGGATTTTGTGAGAGGCAGGGAAACAGGCGGAGGAAATAGGCACAGAAGTGAAAGGAAGAAGAGTGATAATGATTGTGGAAGAAACGAAAAAGCCTAGAGAAATTGGGCATCAGTTTGGCATTTGATTGAAACCACACATTCCCATTGAAATAAACAGGAATTTCTTATTAACATTGCTGGGTTGCAAGTTAGCTTACTGTAAATAAATCAGAAATATCTATCTATCTATCTATCTATCTAATCTCAGAATCCAGTATCTTAAATTGCTTCAGGTGTAGGTGGCTTTTCTAGGATTCTCTTTGTCTTTGGGTAGTTTGTACCCTGTACACATCTCACTACTTTTACGAAGCTATTTTTTATACTAGTGTTAAATTATCACACCTGCTCTGACTTGGCCAGTGAGAGAAATTGTGACTCCCATGTTGCCACTGTTTATTCTGTCTGCAGACGTGCTCTCTCTACTATTTAAAGTCCCCTTACTTCTACTTTGTTTTAATTCTTAGCCAGCCTGGAAGCAGTGATTCTAGTTTAATTTTCCTTTGAAGGCAGTAAGATTTTAATCTTGTGGTATTCCAGAACTGCTTTGCTCTCACAAGGCACAGCTAAACTTTGAATTTTTTATTTTATTAACATAAAAATGGCAATAAATAACCTAGTGAAGATGATTTGAAATATACTTGTCTGATCATGTGTTGGGGGAGGCTGATAGTGAAGTTTGCCTAGGACAGTAAAATATCTGGACTAGCTGTATTTTAGAGAATCAATAACTTTCACACTAGGAATTTAAAAAAATTATTAATGCTCGGTACTGTTGTTTATCTAGGTACTTCTAATGGCTGTCCTCATGGTAGCATCCGCATACCTCTTTGCATTATAAATGACTTTATCTAGCAGCTCTTTACAAGTTTTATTGGTCTTACAAACCTCTGGAACTATGCTACATAATCTTTCTAGCTACTCACATTTTATCTATTAACTATTTGCATGTGGTAGCTGAAAATCAGAACTTCTATACTGTAGGAAATTCTACTATTTCTAAGCTTTATTACTGAATCCTTTGAAAAGTCAATACAGCAAAACTTCTTGCAGAATGGAAACTTCCAAAAATCATTGATGTGGAAAACTCAAAACACCTTGTTTTGATACTTGCAACTGAAACGAAATGTCAGAGTTCCCAAAGCATCTTGGCTGGGTTTGACATTAATACCTCTTTCTCTCACTGCTGCTGTGGTGTGTTATAGGAATTGTAGTTTAGGGTCGTCATAGTCATGTTTGGCTGAATAGACTGGGCTCCCCATACACTGTAATATCTCAAATGGAAGGGAGACAGTGATGTATGTTGGAAGCAATCCAGCCAGGCAGTGTAGCTCATAGAGGAGAATAAAGCATGAGATCTCTGAGTTAGTTTGAAATAATACAGATTAATGTTGAGCTGACCCAAAAAAATCTGTTTGAGTCAACTTGATATGAAATGTGTTCTTTCTGATCTTCTACCTGGAAATTTTTTTTTTTTTTTGTCATGGAGTAACTTGGGATTTTTCAGAAACTCTTTTGTGTGTGTGGAGGGGACAAGGAGGGTGGTTCACAAATAGAATTTCCAATCAGCGCTACGATGTATGATACAGAGCACTACTGCAACACCTCCCCAGTACTTTAACACAGAAATATCTCTCTCCATTCATCTAGCTAATAGAAAAATTGCTTGATTATCTTCTGTGTGAAGATCCTATTGGGGTAAAACAAGTCAGAGAAATGAGTTTCAGTTTGATTTTTAAGTGGGGAGCTCTGATGTCATTCATATCTCTTGCAGATATAAATTCCATGGTCTAGGTTCAGCTTCTGTGATAATTTCACCTTCTTTATTCCAGTGTAACAGAACTGTTGTGGAAAGTCATAGTCATGGAGGGAGACACCTCTTGGGTAGGTAGGGATAATTCCATGGAGGGCTTTGACTATTAAGACCGCTCTTGAAGTGAGAGTGGAGCAGTAGGGTGATAAGTTACCAGCAACCATGTTGTGAACAGAGTGCTGCAAATGGATACTCTTCCAGCTGTGATGCTTCTTCCTGCTTACACTGAGTTGTAACTGAGCCTGGAAATCGGAAGGTATAGAATTTAATGGTGCAAGCTGCAGTATGAAGGGGTTCAAGCTTCTGGCCAGTTTCCGATGGAAATTGGTGTTTGTCATTCTTTCATGTCTGCAAACTAATTTAACAACCTAAGGGCAGAAGCCTCCAATAGTGGGGATTGTTGGGGAGGTGGCAAGTTCTTTGTTGAGTGCTTTGTTCTTCCTGCCAACCTCACCTCAGTCTTTACCACAATCAGCTTTAGTAAGCTGCTCTCAATCCCGGTGCTCATTGTGGCCAGGCATTGACAAAGCTGAGAAATGATGATTGCATTGCTAGAAAAAGGAAACTTAGAGCTCGGTGCTGTTTGCCTGCTAATGCATCAGCCCAGGTTGTCTTGTCAGCCTTCCCTCTGGCTTCATATAAATGTCAAATATAGAAGCAAGCACAGAGTCTATGGGGATTTTTGAGGTAGAGCAACAGCTGGCCATTATCTGGGTTACATACCTTAGCAATTTCAGGGCATTTCTTTGCTCTGCAGCTTCTGGGCAGCAAGATAAATTTGATGTCCACTGGTATCCAAGGCTAGAGAAATCCAACAGGATCCAATATGGATGCCCCTAATTTGTCTGGCTGTCTATAGTGCAGTAAGCACTATCTTTACACCATCCCCCCCTACTCTGCAGACTGATTGGTAGGGGTCCTGGACATTGGTACCTGAAAGATGGCATTAGAGCATTTTTTTGCTTGTTTCTTGATTAGATTAGAGATAGGTTAGACACTAAGTGGTAGCTTGCAAGATCTTTGGTAACTGATGGTTTCTTCAGTGCTGGTCAGATAATTACATGTCTTAAGGTGCATGGTAGATTCCCTTTGCTCAAAGAGGGTTCGATACAGGTGACTTCTACTGTTTCCGCTAAGATGCGTAGGGGTCAGAACAGTAGGTGACCTTGACTACAGTCAATATTTCCATATCCTCTCATTTCAATAGGACTTTGGACTTAAGGGCCTGTTTTATCCCTTTCAGTGTTAAGCACTCTAGTAAATACGATCTTGTAGAAAGGTAACTTTGTCTTAGACTTGGGAATAGTGATCCTCATTCAGAAAATGCAGCTTCCTCACAATAAATAGATTACCTGGTAGTATCTGCTGTTATCAAAATAAAGTAATTTAGAATCCAGGCTTTGATTCATTCTCTATTTCTATCCAATATTTTTCCTTCATTCCCCTCTTTTCTGGAATGGACACAGTTACATTTTTTTCTTTCCCAGATGATAACTGGTTTCCTTTAAACAGACCAAGCGATGCAGGAACAGATGGTTGGGGAACTTACTCTCTGGTTGACTTTTTTCTGCCAAAGCCTGAAATCCTCATTTTATTGAGCACACAAGCTGTGCTGGTTTAAAACTTTTCCTCTTTGGGTTTGCATGACTGTTGTAATGCAGGAGTCCCTAAAAATTTAAATCCAGTTTTGCAGAGTATCGTAAAAATAAACATACGTTGCACTCGATAGCACCTGGCATCTGAGAATTACAAATGTTAATTAATTTGAGCAGTACATTGTGAGGAAGAAAGGGATAAAGGACTGACCTTGCCCACCCCAAAACCCATCTGTGGGGTAGAAAATAGCAGTTATTTAATAGTGTGTGGCAGCACCACACAAAAGTGCACTAATTTCAATAGCAGTTGTGCCTGTATATCTGAGGACAGAACTGTGCTAACAGTATGAAACTCTGGCAGTTAAAAGTGAGGTCCTGACCACATGTGGCAAATAAAGATCCCATGGCAATTTTTACAAGAATAAGGGGAGTTATTAACTCTGGTCTTTTGGCCAGATTTCAAGACAGGTAATTACACAAATTCCCCTATGCACTTCAATTTGATAATGTATTCTTCTCCAGAAATGTTAGGTGGCATTGCACTATACTTTTTTCATTGCATAGGTGGCTGTATTGAATTGATTTAAGAAAAAGATCCCCGGATAGCTTGCATGTGAGTTTGAGGCCTGGTTCTTTGGCCATTCCAATGATGGCAGTTGCAGATATCACTGGGACTTGTAAAATGTAAAATCCCTCAAGCTAATGTTATGCTGTTTAGCTAACTTACAATACATTGGAATAGATATGAAATTGCAGAACATTGGTATAAGTAGAGTTAGGTAAATAGCAGGCTACATTCTTGTGTGCGCCAACTCTCTGAAAACATAACTCCTCATAAACTGTTCAAAATGTACTCATTTTCCCATGGATCACTTTGACTGTAGTTGATTTATGAGCTAGTCATCATAATCATTTGATATTCAACATCTAAAGTTATGCTGGTTGCTTATGACTTGACATCTAGTTTATAAGGCATATCTTTGTCATCTGATTGGTTTGAGGGCAATTCTTAGTGTCAGATTTTCAGTGTGGATACTCACGTTAACATTTCAAAACTTGATTTTTGCTAATATTTTTTCTAAAACATTCCATTATCTGCTTAGAATTCATTGTTTGCATAACATTTGTCAGTAAGCTCATTTGCCAGAATGTTGTTGTAAAACCAACTCGAGATAGAATCACAGTAAACGTTTTTATTTCCTGTATGTCTCCCTCTCTAGTTGAGTCAATGGGAAAGATCAAAATGTGACATACTCTTTCCACTCATATTGCATCATTTTTTTTTTTTTAAACTAGCAAGAAGAAATAAGCTTACCAAAGTGATAAAGGAGGACAGGCCAGCGATAGAGCAATCAGAATAGGTTGGAGAGCTGGGTCCATTCAACAGAATATGAAAGCCAATTACAAAGTTATATAACCGGGAATGCCAGGCAATACCTACAGCCTGGAAAAACTGTATGCTGCAAAGTAATTACTCATAAAAGGATTTATGGGTCATAGTGCATAAACAACCCAACATGAGCCCCCAATGTCATGCTGTGGATTTTTATACAGAGGAGCAGAAATAAGCAGATGATTCTACCTCCATAAATGATATTGGAAAGATTGATAGCAGAATACCATGTACAGTTATAGTGTCCAATTTTTTAGTGTCCTTTTAAAAGTGTGGAACCAATGCAGCAGAGAGCTACAAAAATGATTTAAAGTTTAGAGGAAATGCCTGACAGTGAGACAGTGTTTATCCAAAGAAAGTTTGAGAGGTCACTTGATTATGATGTATAAGTATCTTCAAGAGGAGAAAATATTGGGTCCTAGAGGGCTCCTTGATCAACCGAAGAATGTCCAACCAAAAACATATGGCTGAAAGCTAAAGGCAGACACACTTAAATTATAACTTAGGTACAAATTTTCAACTGTGTGCAGTGTTGTCTCTTCCACCTAAAACCCAGAGCAATTTATAAACTGGAAAGACAGATGCTGGATCCCCTAAATTGTGTCTGGGATGATGATTGATGGGCAGATCTGGTAGGTGGTTAAGAAAGGAGAAAGAGGACAGCTCCCTTTATAATTTTTAGCCTAATAGACAAGGATGATCACCTGGGATGTGGGAAACCCTCAAATTCCCCTCCTCCTCATTGAAAGAATGGGAATTAGTCACTTCTGAGATGAAGGTTCTAATATTTGGAGGCAGTTCTTCCATCTTGCCTATTGAAGACATTCCATTTAAAACAATTGAATAATTACATGTTATTGGGATGACTCTGTCGCCTATTAGTCAGAGCACTCTCTGAAGAAGTGGGAGATCCCTGCTCAAATCTCTTCCCTCTCAGGAGGAGGGGAAACTTGAATGAGAGGACTCCCACATCCTGGTTAAACATCCTATCCACTGTGCTAAATGTTTTAATGGAGGTACTTCTCTTACCCCCTGTAAGTCAGTTTGGTTTTGGAGCCCATATGCAATTTAGGCATTCAATATCTATCATTTATTTTTTCCTAGTTCATGAACTGCTAAAAGTGTGGCAAGGTCTGTTCCATTCCTGGGCTCCAGGCCCCTGTTCAACCCATAGTCTTGCAGATAGTTTAGATACAGCACTAGCACCTCTTGGTCTTGCCAGGGTTTGGACTTCTATCCCTCAGCTAGAAGGGCTTTGGGATAGGTGCCCTATGGTCTGACTGGGTTGGTTAAATAGTCCTCACCAGCTGAAACTCTTAGGCTACTTGGGGAAGGGAGCTCAAATACTTCCTGTTGGAGCCCCTCACCTTCCCCGCTGTCTCTGAAAATGCTGATGTTCTTTTTATTGGCTTCTTTGATTCTCTCCTTAACAGCTGTAATTTCTCTCTGCCTCACCCCCAAAATCCTCTTTTACTCGTCTCCTTTCCCTCAGGAGGGAAGGCTCTTTAAAAGGTCCCATGGCAGCCTGAAGTGAGATCAGCTGACCCTTAATTGATTTACATCAGCCGCGTCCCAGCTGTTCCCACCTGTTCCCACTCCGCCCATGATAACTCCAGGTCAGTGGCTCCTGGTGGCCCTGAAGTAATCCTTTCCTAATTAGTCAGGGCTTTTCTGCTTTTTAGAGCTTCCTCTCTCTCCTTCTAATCTAGCCCTCTAGTCTGGCCCTGTCACAAGAGCTAAGTGGATCTCTATAGCAAGCAACTGTCTTTAAGAGTGAGGTGAAGCTACATCACCATGTTTATCTTGTGGTTAGCTTCTTTTGGTTAGTTTAGGTGGCTATCTGCCTAGAGTGCTGCCAAACCAGTGGATAGCAGTCTAAGCCTTGGTCTACACTGACAGTAGGGCTTTGTTTTGAAATAACCCCCTTTAGGTTGAATTTATAAGCAGAGCATCCACACTACCAAACCTGTTATTTCAAAATAAGGGACTGCTTATTTTGAAATCTGGACTCCTGCATTTCTTAAGTGACAATGTTAATTTTGAAATCATTATTTCAAAATAGCAGTAGTGTAGATGCTCTGGTGCTGCTATTTTGAAATAACTACTCTCCAGAGTAATTCAAACTAATTACTCCCCAGTGATTCCTGGGGCTCTAAGTCAAGGTAGCATGTCCACATTAACTGAGCCTGCCTTGGACTAATTTCAAGGCTTTGGGGACACACTATTTTGATTTTGTAAAATCAGGAGCTTTTAAGTCAAATTTAGTTATTTCAAAATAGTTTCCTAGTGTAGACATGTCCTAAGGTGCCTACTTCTCCCCTCACTAAATCCAGCTTTTTGGATTGCATTGTTGTTCCCATGACTTTCTAGGTACCTAAAATTTAGGATCCACAATGCTAAGTGTTGCATTTCCTAAGTTCCTTCTTCTAGGATCCCATCCATGGTCCCTTCTGGCCTTAATAGGATTTGAATGTATGCATACATTTTGCACATATGAACAAAACAGCTTAAAAGGAAAGCTGTTAAATATATGGAGAATGAATTTAGATGGAATATTCAGGCTTAGCAAAGAACAATAAAACGTGTAGAGGAATGCAATATATGTATTGCTTAAACCACATTGTCTTGAAATATAAAGAAATCCAGACAGAGATAAAACTCCTCTGGCTATAAACTGATCAATGAAATTTCATCAGTATAAATTGATTCTTTGGACACTTTAATCTGTTAACTTGCCACATACAAGTCTGCTATATGACATTAACTTTGAATAATAATCTGTAATTGAGTCTCAGAGGGGTTGCCGTGTTAGTCCATATCTACAAAAACAACAAGGAGTACTGTGGCACCTTAAAGACGAACAGATTTATTTGGGCATAAGGGTGCGTGAGTAAAAACCCACTTCATCAGATACATCAGAGAGTTAACTATCTGGAGAATTCAATTAAAAATAGCTAGGATGTGACTTAAATACTAAAGCCAAGAAACATAGATTAGAAACAAAGGAACTAAAGTTAGATATACCACACCTATGACTTCCTCCATCCACAGGATTTGTTATCCTGTCCAAGAAAGCTTTTAAGTTGGTGTCATGGATTTGTCAAGAACAAACCATATTAAAATGTGGAAAAATTTTGACATAAATGAAAATTTCTTTATATTAACATTTTTCAACATGGAAAAACAAAACACACAAAAACAACACAAAGAAACCCCCAAACAACCCAAATCACTAATCTTTAATACTGGATATGGCCAGATTTCAGTGTTCCCTCTAATCTGTGGGGCAGCACAGCTTCAAAGCTGATTAATTAGTCCTCCCTCCCACCTCCAGTCAAAGACTCAGGGTTCCCTGCATGGAGCTGACTAACTGGGTGGGGCTGATTAATCACCTGTGAAGCTGTGCTACCCTGCAGCTGAGAGGGAACACTGAGCCAGAAGATGACAATTCCATTTTGTTGTTTTAAACTTTGTGCTCTTTTTTCACTGGAAGGAAGACAAAACCTTTCAAATGTTTTCATGAAACACAATTGTGTTGAGTGTCCATCCTTCGATCAAAAAGGTAAGATTTCTAACGATGAGAGTCTATTTCAGGGCTTTCTGTTCACTCCTGTTCCAAAAACCTTGCCATTAAAATTCATATATCTCCATGAAACACCATATTTTGACAAAAATTACAATTAGTTTAAAATATTCTCACCAGAGTTGCCTAAAATAAGAAACTGCATATTCTAATTATGAAAACATTAACTCACAAAAGCCTTGCCTAAACTAGAAGTTGTACTGCTTTAATTATGCCGGTACAAGTAAAACAGTACAACGTCTATGGATCCAGTCAAATCTATAGAAAAGTGCTTGTTTAGTTATTCCTGTATAGGAATAGGAGTAAATATATTGGTATAACTGTGCACACATTAGGGGCAGTATTGGTATAAAAATATATCCCCACCTAACAATTATAGAAGTACATTTTATAAGTTTAGCAGAGTCCTAAAATTGAGGTTCGGATGGTCCTGCTTCAATGATAAACCATGAGAATAGGAATGAAGTGGCCAGAAATATTACAATTTGGAAATGTTGGGATATTTCATATGAAATGTCCAATTAAAATGAAACATTGCTTTGATCTTTCCATATATATTTTACTAAGGGGTTGGGTTTTTTTCATTTTTCCTTTGTTCAAAATTTTGATTTTTAGGTAAACCACATTTTTCATCAAATGTTTGAAAGCTCCCAGCTGCTTCAGAGAATTGAGTAAAATGTCTTTTGAAAAAATCATGATGATAATCACAAAGGTACTGCAAGCCCCAGTGGGTCACTGTCATTTATTTAATAAAAGTTAATTAGTGGTGTTATAGCTAAACAAAATACCTCTGCCAGCTCATTCTCTGGAGCTCTCTTTTCATACTTGTAACAAAACCAAAAGGTAGGGACCCTGCTTTTAGATTCAATAAAAGAGGGTCAGATTCTCATCTGGTGTACATTGGCATAGAACTTCATTGACTTAAAAGCAACTGCAAACTGAATGCAGATCATTGTCTTAAATAGAAACATTTCTTCGCCTCATTCTCGTTGTCTTTTGGGAAGAGCAGAATCTTTCTCTCAATCCTCAATTAATAGCTAGTACAATACCCGATAGTCTTCTTTTGAAGAAGCTTTAGGGCTGTGGTCTAAATGTTCATATTCTTGTAAGGGTTTTGGAGTGGGATATGCAGGCATTTCACTGTAAGCAAAGCCTGTGTTTGTCCTCCCAGCCTCCTGCCCTGTCTTCTGCACCCCTTCCCCATGCCCTGAGACCCTGCGTACACTGAACCCTTTGTCCTCAGCCTGCCAGCTCCTGCCCTTACTTCAGCCTCCTCCACCCCCCTGACCTGAGCCCCCTCTACGCCAAACCCTGTGCCATCAGCATCCTGACCCCTGCCCTTACTCCTGCCCCCACTCCCTTTTTCATTTCTGCAAAAGACAAACTACAAATATTGTCTACCTAGAAGCTCTATTGTTTGCATCACTTTCCTTCTTTTTATTAATACAAACTTTTTCCCCTTCATTTTTGAAAAATACAATCATTTAATTAAAGCATGTACGCTTTCCTTTTATTTCCCACACAAACCAAAACCTTGCTATTTCACTTAAAGACCTCCAGTAATGGCAGGTACATCTGTTAGTTATGAGATATATGCACAGCTAACATTTAAAGGACAGTGTAATTATACTGAAAGTGCTTTACTGACTTGGATGGTTCATCCAAGCAACGAGCTGTAACCCTTCCCTACCCACCACTTGGGTGCCCTTTAGGTGTATATATGCAATGAAATATATTTTGCAATGAAAAATGACTACCTACCAATGCATTACTTCCCTTGCCTCCCCATTCTCTTTAGTTACGGAACCTGGCTCTGCTCCTAGTTCCATTTGTCCCTAGTCTCGCTGGTTCCTAATCACTGTGATGGTGCTTCCATTCTCTTCTCCAGAGAGGAGCAGAGTGCACTGAGAAAATTACTGGGAAGACTGCCAGCGGTGTCCCTGCTTGTACACTGATGCTGCTGGAAGTGTCCGTTAGCGTTATTTTACACTGCTTTTAAAAATGATTTTCTACACTTATGGGCAAATCAGACTGTTGTTTTCCCCTTTCTGTGCAGGCACTGATTAGTGGTTGCTAAGCCCACCTTTGCTTGTGGTTCCATTTTGCCATGCACAGACCTAGGACTGCACGCCACTTGTGCTCATGCAGATGTCACCCAGGAGCAGTGAAAAACCCCTGAAACTGGGGGTCCACCCAGTCTCAAGCCATGGCCCTTCCCTGCCTCCCCCCCATGCCTTTGTTTTCTCCGAGATCCTGTTCCCATGCCGCTCCTTCCCTCCAAGACCCCAGCCCTTGCTCGTTCCTTTCCTCCCCCAACCCTCCACATCATTTGCCCTTTGGCTAGTAAAAATTGATTGGGCCACAGCACCCTGTTCCAGCACCCCTGACTTCCTCACAGCCCCCTGAAGGGCTAAACATTGAAAGGTGAGCATGGACAGTGGCATGGGCATGCCCTCTGAGGGTATGTCTGCACTACAGAGTTTTGTCAGAAAAACAGTCATTTTTCCAACAAAACTTGAGGAACATCCACACTGCAATTGCATTCTATCGACAGAAAATCGAAAGACCAGAGGGGTTTTTCTGGCATTGGTAATCCTCATTCTGCAAGGAAGGAGGCTTTTTCTGAAAGAGCTCTTTCACAAAAAGGCATGTGTGGATGGGGAAGAGGGAGTTTTTTTGTAAGAAAAGGGAAGAAGAAAAAGCACAGGTCCCCTGGTGGCCATTCTGTCCATAGCAATCACTGCTTACATGCAAGATAGCGTCCAAGCAGTGTGGACGCTCTCTTTCATAACGTGATGCGCTTTTTCAATGTGCTTTTTCAATGTGGACGCTCTCTTGCAAGAAGTTTTTTCAGAAGATCTCTTCCAAAAAAAGCTTCTTGCGCAAGAACATAAGAATGGCCATACTGGGTCAGACCAAAGGTCTATCCAGCCCAGTATCCTGTCTGCCAACAGTGGCCAATGCCAGGTGCCCCAGAGGGAGTGAACCGAACAGGTTAAGATCAAGTGATCTCTCTCCTGCCATCCATCTCCACCCTCTGACAAACAGAGGCTAGGGACACCATTCCTTACCCATCCTGGCTAATAGCCAGTAATGGACTTAACCTCCAGGAATTTATCTAGTTCTCTTTTAAACCTTGTTAAAAGTCGTAGTCTTCACAACCTCCTCAGGCAAGGAGTTCCACAGGTTGACTGTGCGCTGTGCCCAATCACTTAGTTTGGTGAGATCTTTTTGAAGCTCTTCACAGTCTGCTTTGGTCTTAACTACCTTGAGCAGTTTAGTATCCTCTGCAAACGTCGCCACCTCACTGTTTACCCCCTTCTCCAGATCATTTATGAATAAGTTGAATAGGATTGGTCCTAGGACTGGCCCTTGGGGAACACCACTAGTTACCCCTCTCCATTCTGAAAATTTACCATTTATTCCTACCCTTTGTTTCCTGTCTTTTAACCAGTTCTCAATCCATGAAAGGAACTTCCCTCTTATCCCATGATTACTTAATTTATGTAAGAGCCTTTGGTGAGGTACCTTGTCAAAGGCTTTTTGGAAATCTAAGTACACTGTCTACTGGATCCCCCTTGTCTACATGTTTGTTGACCCCTTCAAAGAACTCTAATAGATTAGTAAGACATGATTTCCCTTTACAGAAACCATGTTGACTTTTGCCCAACAAATTATGTTCTTCTACGTGTCTGACAATTTTATTCTTTACTATTGTTTCAACTAATTTGCCAGGTACTAACATTAGACGTACCGATCTGTAATTGCCAGGGTCACCTCTAGAGACCTTTTTAAATATTGGCGTTACATTAGCATCTTCCAGTCATTGGGTACAGAAGCTGATTTAAAAGATAGGTTACAAACCATAATTAATAGTTCCACAATTTCACATTTGAGTTCTTTCAGAACTCTTGGGTGAATGCCATCAGGTCCCGGTGACTTGTTACTGTTAAAGTATCAATTAATTCCAAAACCTTCGCAAATGACACTCAATCTGTGACAATTCCTCAGATTTGTCACTGACAAAGGATGGGTCAGGTTTGGGAATCTCCCTAACATCCTCAGCTGTGAAGTGCTCCTTTTATCGTCTTTAAGTGCTCCTTTTGTATCTCAATTGTCCAGGGTCCCCACTGGCTGTTTAGCAGGCTTCCTGCTTCTGATGTACTTAAAAAACATTTTATTATCTTTTGAGTTTTTGACTAGCTGTTCTTCAAACTCCTTTTTGGCTTTTCTTATTACATTTTTACACTTCATTTGGCAGCGTTTATACTTCTTTCCGTTCTTTCTTACAGAAGCCTGTAGTCTAGACGTAGCCTAACACTAACTCAATAGGGTTCTGGAGCCTTGCTTGCAAATTAGCTTAATGTGCTGAAAACAGTCATTACAGATACCGACAATCTGCGGTATGGAAGAGAGCCCAAACTGTCTGGCTTCCTCAATAATTACTGGCTGTGCGAGAGGAAGACAGGAGTCCCAGAAGCAAACACTCTCCACTGCAAACACTTGTCTAACATCCACAATGATGTCTGGGAAATAATAACCATGAACTAGAGGCAGTCCTAAAGCAGGGCCTTTACCTGACAGGGTCAGTTCCATGGGAGATTGCATGACAACATTGGTGGAACTAGAGGAAGCAGAGGAATAACCTAATTAAGGCCATGGGCAAGCTGGCCTCAGGACAGGCAGGTAGAGATGGGCCTTCTAGCAAGGATGTGGGGGCTTCAGAGTTAGCTCTGTAGAAAGCCAAGCCTGTGTAGAGCATACAGCTGGCCACGGTTTGTTAGAAGTCTGGCTACGGCTGCTGAGCTGCATTATCACCACAATGAACTGCAGGCAGTGGGGAAATTGATAACAAATCAGTGTGATGGGTGACAGACTACTTGGCTCTCTCCTGTACCTCAAAATGCAGGCCGAGGAAGTGTAACATCACCTCCTCCCTCTTTTCCTCCTAGTTGCGCCTGGAGCTAATACCAGAGGCTTTGTTCATAGAGTATCAGTTTCCAGGTGAAGTTATGATATGGAGTTCTTGGGATGAGCAAAGCAATATCCTATTCCCTCTGCCATCAGCCAAGCTGTTCAAGAACAAGTGATACCTAGTTAAGCAACCAAATTAATGAAGTAAGTGGATTTTCAATTCCTAAAGACCTTTCTCAGTAAAGTTTGGATGTTCTTATGTGTGTCTGGCTGAACAACCACCTTCTTAAAACAAGTATGTTTGTTGGCAAATGGAACAAGGCATTAGAGAAAATCATTTCAAAGCTGCCCACATGATGGTTTAGTCTCATTTGATTTTTTCATTCACTACAAAATAAATGTGATGAGCTTCCATTTAGCATTACAGGAAAGCAACAGCACCAATTTACATTAATTCAGGAAGCCCAGGAGTTTTGGGACACAGGATAATCTCTGTTTGCTTTCCACCATGTGTATCTCCCAGACTTTTTCTGTTTCATGGAAATGACTTTTCCTTTAAAAAAAAAAAAAATTAGTTTCCTCTAAATGTGCTTGAGCCCAGTCACCATAATGTTCAGTGGTCTTTGTCACATGGCCTACCTATGAAGTGTTCTTTCTGCCTTTTACTGTTTTTTACAAGCTGACTAACTAGGCCATGTAGGAGACTGCCCCCATGATATTTATTCCAGTGCTCAGAGAGTCAGCTTAAATGGTTCCTCTCTGGTCTGCTTATACTCTCTAACCTAAAAGGTTTCGATAGGTCTTGGTTTTGTTCTACATTGGAACAGAAACAAATGGTGACAGCTCAATATTTTTCATGAAACAGAATTCTTGCTTCACAGCAAGCCCCAACAGGCACTGACAGAGCAAGTCTTTACTGGGTCATGCTGCTCTCCATGCTGTCTTTCCGGTGCTTGGTGCTACATCAGCAATTCTTATCCTTTTCGGGTCCTTGACAAGCAATGTCCCAAATATGTCTTCCTAGCGCTCACTATCTTGAAAATTCATTCCAGAGTGATCAAAAATACATTTTAAAAATAAATCTCAATACTTGAAAAAAACTTTTACCACTTATTTAACTTAAAATGTTGACTTGTGAAAGTATTTTATTGTGCAAATGACACTCGGTTATAAAAATAAGGAACAAAACCAATAACTCTTGACAGTCCAACAATATAGACTCATTGCTGTAAAATTTCTTTAATTTGTGTGTCTTTTAAATTCTTTGGATTGCACATCATGAGGTATTTAATCACAGCAGCATCCAATCTTTGTTGCAGACTGGGAGCATTCACCTCTGTGTCTGTTAATTTCTTCTGACATGATTTCAGCAATATGTGTAGAATAATCTCATTCTTATTGCGTGAGACTCTAGTTTTGAAAACAGTATATCTGTAATGCTTAAGGTTTTATGAGAGACAAAGATAACCTTTTGAAAAGCACTCTCTTTTGAGGTCAGCTACATTTCTCTGAAATGAATCTGCATGTTTCCTGGCATGCTTTTTATGTGTATGTGCAGCTTATTTGGTTTCATTAACTAGCATAACACATATACTGGCTTTGAAAAATCACTTTGGCCAACACATGTAAATCCAAATGCCAGATTTCATCATGTCCCTGGTTAATAAAGCCTTTCTATTATTCCATTTATTTCTTCTTCTAGTGGCATGAAACACTATTTGTTCAGCTAATCATAATGGCAGGTACCAGCTTGCGAACAGGAGCAGCTAACAGGGAGTTTGGAGAGGGAGTTCTCCAGGTAAAAGAGGAGTAAATACAGGACCCTTGTGGTAAGTGGCTGTCTGTAGTGTGTGTTAGTGTGTGTGGGGGTTATTTGCTGTGTGCTGAGCTTGTGTTTGTCTGGTTGGTTGGTTGGTTTGTTTGAAGGAGCTTCTAAAAGGTTTGAAATCTAGAAGCCTCTGTTAATTGGCTGAGCCTCAGTCAGGGGGAGGGGCTACCAAGGCTTGATAAGCTTGTGAGTCAGCGACCAGGGAGCTTGCGAAACAGGGAGTTTGGAGGGGGAGGTTAGAGGGTGCTAGTGACTCCTGACCTTCTTTAAACCTAACTTTTATAATAATCTATATTCCAGACATTTAATAAACCCAGTTTATACTTAAACTTATTCATAAAAAAAAATGGAGACAGAAGCCCAGCAGCAGCGTGGGGGCTATCCTGTTTATTGCGTTGAGTGTAACATGTGATTACCTGCCCTGTGGGCGGGTGGCGTATGTGTGCACCCGTTGCAAGGAGCTCCTGGCCCTCAGAGACCGAGTTCGGGCTTTGGAGGCCAGGGTGGCTGAACTGGAGGAGCTAAGGGAGGTAGAGAGATATGTTGATGAGACTTTCCGGGACACGGTAGTACTGTCCCACCTCCAGTCTGAGAGCCCCAGTGCTCTTAAAGAGGATGAAAGTCTCAAGGGAACAGAGCATTCAATGGGAACAGAAGGAAACCATCCCGTAGTTGGGACCCTCCTTCCTGAGGATGTTGCGGTATCCTCTCGCACTGAGGATACCTCTGAGGGGGAGGGAATGCCAGTTGTTAGGAAGAGGCAGGTGTTAGTAGTGGGTGATTCGATCGTTAGAAACATAGATAGTTGGGTTTGTGATGACTGGGAGAACCGTATGGTCACTTGCCTGCCTGGTGCGAAGGTTGTGGATCTCTCGAGGCATCTAGATAGACTTATGTGTAGTGCTGGGGAGGAGCCGGTGGCCGTGGTACATGTAGGTACCAATGACGTAGGGAAGGGTAGGAGAGATGTCCTGGAGGCCAAATTTAGGTTGCCAGGAAAGAGACTGAAATCCAGGACCTCTATGGTGGCATTCTCGGAAATGCTTCCAGTTCCACGCGCAGGGCCAGGTAGGCAGGCAGAGCTTCAGAGTCTCAATGCGTGGATGAGATGATGGTGTAGGGAAGAGGGGTTTGGATTTATTAGGAACTGGGGACACTTTTGGGAGAGGGGGAGCCTATACAGGAAGGATGGGCTCCACCTAAACCAGGGTGGAACCAGACTGCTGGCACTAAACATTAAAAAGCAGAGAGCAGTTTTTAAACTAAGAGACGGGGAAAGCCGATTGGTGCGGAGATGCACGTAAATCGGATGGAGACTTCTCTTAGAGGAGAATCCATTGATAGAGATTCTCTAAGCTGTAGTCAGAAAGAGAGGAGGGAGAGGACAAACCATGGGCCAGAGCAGACAAACAACTATAAAGGAATCCAATGCATCAGGAAGGGCAGACAAATAAGCAGTGGCAAATTTTTAAAGTGCTTCTACACAAATGCTAGGAGTCTGACTAATAAGATGGGTGAACTAGAGTACCTTGTACTAAAGGAGGAGATTGACATAATAGGCATCACTGAAACCTGGTGGAATGAGGAAAATCTGTGGGACACAATCATACCGGGATATAAAATATATCGAAAGGCTAGAGCAGGCCGGGTGGGTGGCGGAGTGGCACTGTATGTGAAAGATAATGTAGAATCAAATGAAATAAAAATATTAAATGAATCAACATGTTCAATAGAATCGCTATGGATAATAATTCCATGCTCCAATAATAAGAAATTAGCAGTAGGGATATATTACCGACCACCTGACCAGGACAGCGATACTGACATTGAAATGCTGAGGGAGATTAAAGAGGCTACCAAAATAAAGAACTGTATAATAATGGGGGATTTAAATTATCCCCATATTGACTGGATACATGTCACCTTATGAGGAGAAGCAGAGATAAAATTTCTCAGTGGCTTAAATGACTGCTTCTTGGAGCAGCTGGTACAGGAACCCACAAGGAGAGAGGCAATTCTCGATTTAGTCCTGAGTGGAGTGCAGGATTGGGTCCAGGAGATAACGGTTGCAGGACCGCTTGGGAATAGTGACCATAATATAATAACATTTAATATTCCTGTGGTGGGAAGAACACCTCAGCAGTCCAGCACTCTGGCATTTAATTTCAAAAAGGGGAATTACGCAAAAATGAGGAGGTTAGTTAAACAGAAATTAAAAGGCACAATGACTAGAGCCAAATCCCTGCAAGCTGCATGGAAACTTTTAAAGACACCATAATAGAGGCCCAACTTTAAATGTATACCCCAAATTAAAAACATAGCAAGAGTCATAAAAGAGTCACTGTGGCTTAACCACCATGTAAAAGAAGCAGTGAGGGACAAAAGGCATCTTTTAAGAAGTGGAAGTCCAATCCTAGTGAGATAAATAGAAAGGAACATAAACACTGACAAATCAAGTGTAAAATGTAATAAGAAAAGCAAAAAAGATTTTGAGGAACAGCTAGCCAAAAACTCAAAAAGAAATAACAAAATGTTTTTTAAGTACATTAGAAGCAGGAAGCCTGCTAAAAAACCTGTAGGTCCCCTACACGATCGAGATATAAAAGGAGCAATCAAGGACGATAAAGCCATTGTGGATAAACTAAATGATTTCTTTGCTTCAGTCTTTACAGCTGAGGACGTTAGGGAGATTCCCAAATCTGCACCGCCTTTGTGGTGATGAATCTGAGGAACTGTCCCGGATTGAAGTGTCATTAGAGGAGGTTTTGGAACAAATAGAGAAAACTTAATGTTAACAAATCTCCGGGACTGGATGGCATTCATCCAAGGGTTCTAAAAGAACTCAAATGGGAAATTGCTGAACTATTATCTGTGGTTTGTAACCTATCCTTTAAATCGGCTTCGCACCTAATGACTGGAAGGTAGCCAACGTGACACCAATATTTAAAAAGGGCTCTAGAGGCGATCCTGGCAATTTCAGACCGGTAAGTCTAACTTCAGTACCGGGCAAATTAGTTGAAACAATAGTAAAGAATAAAATTGTGAGGCATGTAGAAGAACATAATTTGTTGGACAAAAGTCAACATGGTTTCTATAAAGAGAAATCCTGTCTTACTAATCTATTAGAGTTCTTTGAAGGGGTTAACAAACATGCGGACAAGGGGGATCCAGTAGATATAGTATACTTAGATTTTCAGAAAGCCTTTGACAAGGTCCTCACCAAAGGCTCTTGTGTAAATTACATGGCCATGGGATAAGAGGGAAGGTCCTTTCTTGGATTGAGAACTGGTTAAAAGACAGGAAACAAAGGGTAGGAATAAATGGTAAATTTTCAGAATGGAGAGGGGTAACTAGTGGTGTCCCCCAAGGGTCAGTCCTGGGACCAATCCTTTTCAACTTATTCATAAATGATCTGGAGAAAGGGGTAAGCAGTAAGGTGGTAAAGTTTGTGGATGATACCAAACTGTTTAGGATAGTCAAGACAGAAGCAGACTGTGAGGGACTCCAAAAAGATCTCACCAAACTGAGTGAGTGGACAACAAAATGGCAAATGAAATTCAATGTGGATAAGTGTAAAGTAATGCACATCGGGGAAAAATAACCCCAACTGTATGTACAGTATGATGGGGGCTAATTTGGCTATGACAAATCAGGAAAGATCTTGGAGTTATCATGGATAACTCTGAAAACTTCCATGCAGTGTGCAGCGGCGGTCAAAAAGGCAAATAGGATGCTAGGAATTATTAAGAAAGGGATAGAAAATAAGACCCAGAATATCTTACTGCCCTGTATAAAACTATGGTACGCCCACATCTTGAATACTGTGTACAGATGTGGTCTCTCACCTCAAAAAAGATATTTTGGCCTTGGAAAGGGTTCAGAAAAGGGCAACTAAAATGATTAGGGGTTTGGAACGGGTCCCATATGAATAGTGGTTAAAGTGACTGGGACTTTTCAGTTTAGAAAAGAGGAGACTGAGGGGGGATATGATAGAGGTATATAAAATCATAAGTGGTGTGGAGAGGGCCAATAAAGAAAAGTTATTTATTAGTTCCCAGAATAGAAGAACTAGAGGACACCAAATGAAATTAATGGGTAGCAGGTTTAAAACTAATAAAAGAAAGTTCTTCTTCACACAGCGTGTAGTCAACCTGTGGAACTCCTTGCCAGAGGAGGCTGTGAAGGCTAGGACTATAACAGAGTTTAAAGAGAAGCTAGATAATTTCATTGAGTTTAGGTCCATAAAAGGCTATTAGCCAGGGGTTAGAAATGGTGTCTCTGGCCTCTGTTTGTCAGAGGCTGGAGAAGGACGGCAGGAGACAAATCGCTTGATCATTGTCTTCGGTCCACCCTCAGCCGGCAGGCTACTGGGCTAGATGGACCTTTGGTCTGACCCAGTACGGCCGTTCTTATGTTCACCACACTTGCAAAACACAGTAGAGCTTCCACAGCAGTGGAGATGTGCTGTCCTGGAAGTTAAAGGGGACCAACTAGTACTTTGTGTTAACTGAGGTCACCAATGTGGTTAGATGTTCAGCTGCATGTGTGTGTGGTTTCTTTTGTATGTTGTCCCAGCTCTATGCAGATATTTAGTACAGCAGACCTTGAGAACTGCCCAATGATCATGAGATCTGTTAGGATACAAAGTCAGTGAAGCATAGTAATAGCACTTGGCAGCACTTTACAAGAATACTAAAACATGTATGCCCATGACAATAGACCCATATTAGTCAGTGTCAAGACTTTTCACTGCTCCCCTGAGCTAGCCAAAGATACTCCCTCTGATCTACATCTTTATACCCTGATGTAAACATGTAGTCAGGGCAGGAACCCTTAACTTCTTTTAGGAGGAGTCAGTGTGTTTCTGTTCTCCTTGAGGAATGTTTTTGTACCATCCTTGAAATCAGGATGTTCTGGTGTCACATGATATTGGGATGTTTTTGCATGAGTACTTTGTAATTGGCACTTCTTACAAATGTATATTTTTGCACATTTAGCCCTGTTTTTGTAAAATTCTGTGAGTGGATCCTGGCTCATACCAGGACTTTGCTACAAGGTCTTATGTCATAGGCTCTCTTCCTACAACACAACCGTAACACAACAATGTGCACCTGGCTTCTGGGTCACACCTCATGAATTAAGAAGTGCGTTGTATTTATCCTGGTGTCTTACTGTGTTTCTAAAACATCTGAACCACTGACGTGTCCAAGAGGCTCATATGTGGCTGGTAGATGCTACATAGAGCATTATGCTATCTTGTGCCTTCCGATTCTCTCTTCCTTTTCCACTTCACGCCCCTTATGTATTGCTGTAGTTTTTGTCTTCATCTCTCTCAACACTGTCTGAATCACTCTCTTGCCCCCCAAAATCTCTATGGGTGCATCTACACAGCACCCTTAGCTCAAAATAAACTATGCAATTTGTGCTACACAAATTGTGTAGCTCATTTTGAGTGCATTTCAAAATCGTTTATTTTGTAATTTGGTGATGTCCGCACCGCACCAAATTTTGAAATAACTTGGTATTCCAAAATGCTCCTTTACTCTCGTGGAACAAGGATTACCGGGACATTATCCCAAAATAGGGGTACGTCTGCACTGTGGAGTTATCTGTCCTCTTCTGTCTCTCACCACTATGAACTGCCTTTCTCTTGTTCATGTATGTGGAGGGAAGGGGATTTTTAATCCCAGTTGTGCTTGAGCAAAATACATAGCCCGTGGTGGGTTGAATGAGAGTCACTACCACCAATTCCCTATCTTGCATTTACAAGATAGCTTCCTTGAGTGCATCCCAGTAATTCTGAAAAACAAAACCTGGTGGCTTGTCCTTCACATCATTTTCATGCCTTCATTCTTTCGCCTAAGAATGAGGGCTATGGTGCTATCTGAAAATGTAAGCTTTCATACATGACTGACTTCTCGGCCTATCCCAGACCATTCTCTTTGAGATATGTAGTCAATGTATTTTGTCCCCAAGACTTATTTTGTGCTCTGGAAAATCAAAATAATCTTCAGTTCTTCATTCTCACATATTTTCACTTAAAGTACAAATTCATTAACATATGAAAATGCAACAAACTAATTTAGCTTTCAGTCACTTCTCTCCACACATAAGCTCTGCACCAGCCTTTAGATATGAGAACCACAGGGCCTCTGATATTTCTTCCAAATCTGGGAAGGGTTTTTCAAAGCATCTATGTGATGGCTTCCAATGGGACTTGTGTTCCTAACAGAGGTGCTTTGAAAGTTCCATCTCTGTATCTTCAGATGTAAGAAAAAGAAGAGGAAGCTGAGAGTTGCAGGGTTTTTTTTTTCCTTTAGAGCAGTTGTTCCCAAACTTTTCGGCATCACGCCCCCTGATTTTTGAGAAATGCTCATGCCCCCCCTCCCAAAAAAATAGCAGCAAAACTTGGGGTGGGATTGACAGGCGTGTGTGTGGCTGGGTCGCCTTGCACCCCCCCTGGAATTTCTTCACGTCCCCCTGAGGGGGCATGCCCCCCAGTTTGGGAATCTATGCTTTAGAGCAAGCTCTTCCCTGTGCTTATGCTAGTTACCCCAAGCAGCCTGTTTATTACTCTCTGAAGTGTGTAGCTTTGGAATTTCCTTCATGGAAGGGAAGAGGTATGCTTTAACCCCATATTCTGCAACCATTATTTATGGTGTACAGTATCTAATTCTACCAGCAATGCTACTGAAACAATGAGAGTCCTGATGAAATGAAGATAATGGAATCACATTCTCAGCAGTTGACATCAGTACAGCTCCATTCACTATAGTGGAGCTATACCAATCAACCGTAGATGAGATATGGATCCATAAGAATGCATAAGGGCATCCAATAACTACCTAACCCATTGAAGAGGTAGTTCAGTTTATATGGGACTACAAGAATACAAATGGAGCTAACTGGAAAATGTGCAAAAAAAAAAAAACCTCTACTTTAACAGTTCTTTGCTATTTCTTTTCTGAATGGATCTTGCCTTATCTGTAGACAGCACAGAAGGATTGATTGAAAAAGGAAAACTGTTCTAACAGTGATTTAATTCTCCTTATTGAAAAATAGGCAAGTGTTTCTGTTGCAATCTAAAATCCAAATTGATGGATGCAAGTTCACTATATTGTATATTCTATCAAGTGTTCTTCCTGAACATACAATACATGACACCTCACTCCCTGAACACATAATGGAGAAATTCTCCAGGCCCCTGGCCTCACCATAGCTCAAGAGTGATGGGGTAAATACTATCAGACCCTCCAGTGTGACTCTGTGTCTGCTTGAACTCTATCAATGAGCTTTTGCCTGTACTTCTGAATTTCATCTGCCATCTAAAGCTGCTGTTTTGTTTGCTCCTTCAATAGTCTAAGTATACCTATTTATTTAATGCTGCCAGTTTCCACTGTGATGTTTCATTCATTGCCTCCAATTTAATAACTGCTGTTTTTAGACAATTCTTCCATTACATTATTCATGCCGTTGGTCTTTTTGTAGCTAACAGTATATTGTTCTTGACTAATGTCTGAGCACTGCTCATTTTGATTCATTTCTTGCCACCTTCACAAATTAACTGTTATCTCTTTCCACCACAGACTCTATCCTTGTGCTGCCATGTATTGCCAGTCTCTCAGTTTTGTGGCCTTCCCCCGGCCTCCCCGCTCTTTTCTTTCAGATCTTCACTACTGAACTGCTTTATTCTTCATGTACTCTTTCTACCCCATCGCTCCTCCTCTCTTTTCTCCTCTAATTTCCTGTGATCTCATGAACTCTTGCCACTTCCTATATTCCATCTTCCCTCCCCCTGCAACAAGTTATGAAAAATGTACACTTATAAAATGAGATTGAATTATTAAGAAAATGGAACAAACAAAATGCATCTGCTAAAAGCTAATCACCTGATCATGGCCTGTAACCCACATTCTTGTCTTAATCCTACTTGGAGCTCAAGTAGATGTACTCATGCTAGCTTTGAACAAACTAGTGCGCTAAAAATTGACGTGTAATCATGTCAGCCAGTTGGGGTAACTGACCCAAATACAGCCACATTCGGGGCTCTAGATACAAACTCAAATGGCTAGTCTGTCCTGCCACCTGTGCTGCTGTGGCTACACATCTAGTTTTGGTACACCGGTTCAGTCAAAGCTAGTGCATATAAGCCCACCTGTGCTGGAAGAAATACTTCTACTCTGAGTGTAGATGTATCCTTGGGTTATAAATGCCACATTCTGGGAGATGTATGATTCATTAGTGTGTGAAGCACAAAGCACATCTTAGGTTCTTAAACCCATTACTGAGCATCACTCAACCTTTCGTGTATTTATCACGTGCTACTGCACGATAGGAGTAGTAATATACATAGGCTAGATTAAGAACTCATTTTGAAATTTTACTCCCTTTTGCATTCCTGGAAGGGAAAGAACATGCACTTAAAGGGAAAGAGCAAAATGTAGACTTCCACATGCATAAGTGAGGATGATGTTTGTTTGTTTACATTCTCACTTGCAAAGGAAAGCTGTGTTACCTTCAATATGTCTCTTACTTGCCCTCAAAAGCCATCCTGGATACATCTCACTATGTCTCTCAGGCACTCTTCATCCACTTTAGATTCTCTCTTGAAAACATTTTTCTTTGCACCATATAGGTAAGCTACCACTTAGAGATTTTAATTCACGCAAAATGACCCTTTAAAACTGAGTTGCACACTACTTTTGTTTTATCTGTTTTACTCTTGTCCTTAAAGTAAGCCCCTACTTCCCAGAAATAGCAGCCCCATACATTTCAGTGCAAATTGATTTAAAGCAATTCTTGGCCACAAGAAGAATAACAGTATCTGAAACCCAAAGCTACCATCTGGTTTTAGAACATCATACTTGTTTTTGAAAAAAAATTGAATCCTGCTTATGTGTCACCCTGGGAGAATGAGTTTATCTGCAGTACTGGTACAGAGTGGAGAGCTGTAATGAAAGCTCTTCCACATTGCCTTGCCTAAGTGCCTCAGGCCTATTCTGTTGAGAGCTTAGTTCATTCTCTGTGGGTATGTCTACACTTGCACCCTAGTTCGAACTAGGGATGCAAATACAGGCATTCGAAATTGATAATGAACTGGGGATTTAAATATCCCGCACTTCATTAGCATGATCTCGCCGGCACACTAGTTCGAATCACAGCTGATTCGAACCAGGAAGTACGCGCCGGGACTCGTTAGTTCGAACCAAACCCCTTGGTTCAAACTAACGTTACTCCTCATTTTTTTTATATTTAAATCCCCGCTTCATTAGCAATCTCGAATGCCTGCATTTGCATCCCTAGTTCGAACTAGGGTGCAAGTGTAGACATACCCAGCAAGTATTCAGATCTTAGTATCTCTACTGAGAGAGGACCAACTGTGGTAGTATTGTTTCTGTCTGCAGCAAAACATGACCATAACTGTGTATGTATTGCATATTGGTATGAGTCCAAAATATGACCTTGTATTCGTTCTAACAAAGAGACTGAAAGAAAACACTCACGTCATGTCTACGCTACAGGGACTAGAGCAGAATAGATATAGACCCCATATAGAGTTTTACTGAGTACCGTAAACACTTACAAATTCAGTGCAAGTTAAAGGCAAATGCATTAAGATTTTAATGCATTTATGAAACAAAGCTTAAAGAAGGGGAAAGGAACATTCATGTCCATTTTAGCTACACATGCATCAACTGTGACTCACAGGTCAGTGTTTCTGAAGTTGTGGTTGTCCTTAATGTCCCCTGGTGTGGACCAGTAGTGGTAGCGATACAGTTGCTGTTGCCATGTGGAATGTAGAGGGCAGGGCATAGACAGGTGCTCTGCTGGAGTCCTGGGATTGTTGAACTTGTAGCTCCACAAGAGAATTTATCACCTGTGTTTGTGTCGGGAAAGGTCCCATTATAGCCTAGTGCATCTTCCTCTTTTTTCTGTTGGGACTCGTGCTTTTCTTATGTCCACTCTTTCCTTTTCCAGGCTGTCTGATATGGTCACCCTCCAGGGCCTTTGCTCACAGTTTGAGGCAGCACTAGCTTGCAAGATCTCACAGAAAACGTCACCTCAAGTGTTTTTTCTCTTCATTATCTAGATCAGGCATTTGCAGATGTGGAAGGGAATCCCTCAGGGCCACACCTCAGCAGCTACAAATATAACACACAGCAGTACCATCATCAGTATAAGAAAGTGAAAGTTAAATTTCAGAACTCTTGTTTCTTGCTCCCCTTAAGTTTTAAACAGGACATGTTTATTGACACTTCTGCTTCAGAATGCTCATAGCAGCAGCCATGGAGAGCATGGGAAAGGAATTGCTTGGTTGCATGAAATTGAGGCTAGGGCTATGCTGAGGATACTGGCTCCACTTCCAAGTGCATTTTAATATAGCCAAATATAAGTCTAGGAACAAAGAATGTAGACTGTACTTAAAGGATGGGGTACACTAGCTAGGCAAGTAGTGACTTCCAAAGAGAGTTAGGGATCACAATGGGTAATCAGGTGAACATAAACTCCTAGTGGACTAAGAAAAGGCTACTGTGATCCTTGAATGACTCATCCAGGAATCCTGAGTAGGTATAAAGAAGTAATATTACCTTTTATATTTGGCACTGTGTGAGGGGGCTCATTCATCACCACCACAGCACCACCAGCCGTCTGTCCTAGGAATTAGCTCCTTCTGGCCAGCTGGGTGCCTTCCCTCTGGTGGTGTCTCCCCTCTTCCCTCCAGGCCACAGCCTCCTATTCAGGACACTGCCCTCCGGCAGTGCCCATGTCAATCTCTGAGCCCCCCTTCCGGGGGTTGTTGTTTGTTTAGCGGGCCGTGCTTCTGGCCCTGAAGTCTGTGAGCTTGCTTGGCCAGAGCGCGCCTCGCCTCGCCAGCACTGCCCTAGCTCCAGGGAGCCTCCTACTCCCCCAGCAGCCAGGCTCTCACTGCTCTCCCCTCAGAGCAGCAGCCCATCCTCTTATATAGCTCCCAGCTGGGCCCTAATCAGCTAACGTGGCCTCAGCTGGGGCTAATCTCCCAGGCCCTGCTCCGGGCTGGGGTTTGCCCTTAAAGGGTCAGTTCAGGGCAAGCACCAGTGCAGGGCAAGCGCCCTGTCACACACTGATATCACCACTTTCAGAAAATTATGTCTGCTTCTGGTGCCCACAGTTCAAGAAGGATGTTGATAAATTGAAGAAGGTTCAGAATGGATTGGAAGGTCTGCTCAATAGTGAAAATCGTAAGCTGCTCAATATATTTAGCTTCTCACGGTTTAGGGGTGACTTGATTACAGTCTATAATTACTTACATGAAACCACCACTGACACGTTTTGCAGATGAGCTCTAGGAATAGACCTGAATCTTATAATCAGGGGCAATGTGGGGGTGCACCCCCCCAAGAAAAGAGGGGGACTAGTGAGGCTGGTGCCAGTAGCAGGAGTCTGTGCCCTGACTTTCACTGGCAGCTGCAGAGAAGAAACAGCAAGGTGGCTCCAGTTCATGCTGCTCTCCGGCCATGCCACTCCAGGGGATGAGCAGGACTATTCCTGCACTTCCCAACAGGAAGTGCAGCAGCACGGCTGGAGAGCAGCGCAAGCTGGGGTCGTCTTACTGTGCTTTCTCCGCCACTGCTGGTGAGGGTGTGTGTGAGGGGAGGGCAGACTTGCAGGGCAACTAGCAGGACCATAGATGGGCCTGTGCCAAGAACAGGAGGCCACCTTTCCTCCTCCCACACATTCACTGGCTTAGGTGGGAGGGAAGTACAGCAAGGTGGCTCCAGCTCTTGCTGTTCTACAGATATGCTGCGCTATTTTGTTGGATAATTAGTTTCACATTGATATAATTTAGAGTTTCCTGGTCTTCCAATGGCTGATTTTTGTTACACACACACACACACACACACACACACACACACACACACACACACACACACACACACGGTATCATGAGCTCCTTCTTTCATGTGTATTCTTCTTTTCATTCTCTTGCTGTCGTTTCTATTTAACATCCTTTGGAGTTACTGTTGGAATGGAAAATGTCATCATCATAATTGGATGACATAAATATATCACCTGTGTTTTTTTTCAAAACACAGAACAGAAGTATTTAATGGAAACATCTGCCTTTTCTATGTTATCAGACAATTCTACCATTTCTATCTAGAAACTGAACATAGCCATTGGTAGGATTCATTTTATTCCCAGTATATTTAAACTCTCCTGTTGTCTTCAACTCTGCTGGCCATACATTTTATCTCTGTGTTCTTTTATTTCCCTTATCAATTTTTTACAATTCCTAGCTTCTAATTTATATTCATTGCTATCAGCTTTCCCTACTCCATTTTCTGTTAAAGTAGCTTACATAAACTTAACTTTGCCATCTTGTTAGGCCCGCATGTAATCACACAGCAATATCACTTGTTCTTTCTTCTCTCTGGAATACATTCCTAGCCTAAGGCTTTATCTTCGCTGTATAGAAAAGATGCCTTTACCCTGAGGGAGCAATCTGGATGCAACACACTTGTTTTTTGAGTGGACTCAAAGCCCATCTCTTGACTATATTTTGATGGTGAAATAAATGTGGTATACAGCATCAATTTGAGAACAGGTAGGTATAAGGAATGGTTTCAATGAAACTGGAACATCAAAGGAGATTGTGTCAGTTACACATGCATGTCAATGCATACAATACTATATTGCCCTGTTGTCCAGCCAGTTCTGAAGCAGTAGCCACTATAGTGAACCAGCCACATTATTCTGAAAATGTGAATTATTTTTGAGATTCTCCGAACATACCAATTCTTATCCTTTAATGTCAACTTCAACATTGGTTTTAATCAACAGAAATAATCACATTTCTCAGAAAAAATACAATCAATGGGAAACTTGACCATTTTATTTCATTGCTAAACCTCTGAATTCAGGCAAAATCTTTTTACTGACAGCACACCTCAACTCGGCCTCTATATCTTCATCCAGCAACCATGACCGATACTTTGACTGGATGTATATCCTGACAGAAAATGACGCTTCACAAAGCCATGTTGAACCAAACATGGAAAAAAGTTTGGCAGTTTTCAAAACAGATTCTGCCACAAAAGTGCATCCAACATAGTCAAAACCGATTCAGTTTTTGACTGATCGAATTGGCTTTGAAGTGTGAGCATATCTTGTTCAAACAAACATTTGTCCAGGCCAAGCAAATTGACAAAATCTTGAGAATTAGTAATGTCGAACTGAAATGGGTTTTTCGTAACTCGAAATGCCAACATTAAGCTTTGAAAAATCTGCAAAACGCAGGATGAATTTCATTGCCAGGTTTTCAAGCCGTTCATATAATGCTGACAATCAAGGTCATCACACTCAAATTCACTGTCTCCAGCAATTCTCTGCAAACTTGGGAAGTGGGTGAATTCTCCTGCCTTCATTTGAATGATGCTGGGCCATATCACAAATCAGCTTTCCCTTTCCCGGAAGTTTCAGATTAAGTTATTAATTCAAATGACAAATGGTATCAGTCAGGAACCACAAATCAAATTGCCACTGCTTATCTTCAGTAGCAGAAAAACTGTCCAGCTTTCCTTTCTTGACAAAGTCTCTGATTGGAGTAAGCAGTGCAAAGAACTGCTCAAGCACCTTTCCACGACTCGGCCATCACACATGGGCACAATACATGATTTCAGAATGCTTAGATTCCATTTCTTTCAAAAATTCCACTAACTGGAAATGGTTCAGAGCACTGCTGAGAATGTAAAATTCATTATTTTTATCAGTATCCATCAAGTCTTTCGGAGTATCTGTTGTGGACATCTGAGCACACAGATTTTCTTGATGCAAAATACAGTGGCAGGAAAGCAATTTGTGGTTCTTTTTATTAGATTGCAGGTGCTCTTTCAGAAGACAGATGCATCCATTTTTTCCCCATCAGAGCTGGTGCTCCATCAGTTGTAACAGGAGCCAATTTTGCTAAACCCAAGTCGAAATCACTTGAGACACTTTTGAAAGTATCGAATATATCAGATCCACAGTTACGATCTCTCAATCCACACACTGATAGCAGTTCATCATGAATCTGGAAATCTTCTGTTACAAAACAAATCCAGAAGATGAGCTGAGCAGTATCACTGATGTCACATGAGTCATCCAGCACCATTGAGTAGGCCAAACACTGATCAAGCAGGCAGCTGTGTTTTTGAGATTAATAGACAAGTTTTTCAACCGATGTGCAACTGTTTGGTGACTTAGCTGCACATTTCAAATGCTTTGCTGCGAGCAAGTATCCACACTGCTTTATAGGTGGTTAAAGTTACCAGTTCAGATGATGGTAGAAACTGCTTTCAAAATCCAATTTCAGCTGACCACTTTTATCCGCTTGCATTTTGCTTCTAACAGGAAACACTGGATCAAAATCTCTGTGCTGCCCTTGAAAATGCCTGCTTACATTGTCAATCTTATTTGCCAGAATTGTTGTACGACACAGCAAATACATTGGCTTTTCATTCACCCCAATGATGGCATATTCCAATTCCCATTTCTCTTGAAATTTATATTTAATGTCTCTCCAATCTTTTTCTTTGCTGCAGTTTCTGTCAACAATTGGTTGTTTTCAGCATTGTTTGACTCAGTACTAGTACTTTCACCTGCTTCAGAACTGCACTTTCAAATAACAAACCAAACCATGGATGCAATTCTAGAAAAATAAATTAATAGTGTTCAGTTTCAGCACAAAGCAGATTTAAGCAATATTGTTGGGGAGCCAAAAAAGTACCCTAATTTTTAAAATTCAATATCTCTGGAAGTGTTAAACTTGTTAATTTTTTTTAAAATTTTCAAAAACAGGAATAAAATTCCAACTGTTTTCTTCAAATGTGTGCTTGTCTGCTGGATTTTGTTTACAATAGCCATAATCAGCTGAAAAAAACACTTTTGAGAAGAAATTTTTATATACATCACTAAATTTATTGAACAAAATGTTTGGCCACTGAACAGCAAACATTTAAACCTAAATTGTGTGCTCATAATGACTGCATTTAAACTGAATGCTGAAATGAATGCCAGGAGAAGACTGACCAGCTTGAAAACTGAGCTGCTTTGTACAAGAATGAATAATTTCACACAGAGAACTCACAAGTACTTTAAGAAAAGCTTCAACAATAAATGCCAGTGGAAAAGTTGTACCCAGAAATACCAGCTGGGGCTCACAATGATATATGATGATTTCTAACCTAAGTGCCATATTTAAGCTATTCTGCAAATTGGCAAAAGTCTCTATCCTGCAGCTGGGTCAAATTAACAGAAAGTGGCTTTAGAACTCTGAAAGATCTTCTGAACATCTTTTAGTCTCTGAAAAAATTTTTTTTTCTTTACATTTGTTTTGAATGCAACGATTTTTGAGTGTTTTATTGTTCAAGCCAACTAGTCACACTCAACTGGCCAAATAGCCATGTGGTTGGTGGCTAGCATGTTGGACATCACGGCTATATTGGCTATGAGACCATCTAAAGGGAAATGTGGAGATTGGAACATGTGACTCATTGTAGCTGATGTAAGATAGGCACAAAAGGTTGTTGTTTTTGCTTGGTGGGAGGGGGGAAATTACATTAAATTTGAGCATATAAATATTTGGCCCCAATGGGACAAATTCTTGGCCCCTTGTAAGGTCACTGTGCTTCCAGATGAGAGCAAAATTACTTTAAAGCAGGGGGCTGGAGAAGGAAGGTGAAAAGCACTAGGGAAGAAAATTCCATGAGGGAGCAACTACCTAGCATGCAATAGACTTCTTGAGGCAGAGGTCCCTGCTTGACTGCTGCCTGACCTGATGGTTGCCCAGTAAAGAATGTGCTAATGAGGGGTTTTGCAGTTAGGATGTTTGTTATTTTCTAAATGATCCATACTCTCCTGGGCATTATATGTTTAAGTATAAAAGAAAAACAATGTGTTAAATTTCTGTGCAAAGTGACTCTCGTGTCCTATATGCTTCATAACCTCCTTAGAGAGAAATAGTAAACTAGAAGGGGTATGAGAGGGATTTTGTTTACATCTGGGGAAATCAGATGGATCAGCATTGAACCAGAGGCTAAGCCAGGGATTGGCAATAAGATGGCGGTGGTTCACTACGGTTAGCCTGTGGTGAGCTGCTGTCACTATATTTACCTGAACCTCTTCAGGTATGGGTACCTGCAGTTCCCATTGGCTGAGGATTGCCATTCCTGGCCAATGGGAGCTGCAGGAAGCAGTGCAGACCAGGACACTGCTTCCTGCAGCTTCCATTGGCCAGGAATGGTGATCCGCGGACAACGGGAACTGCAGTCGCCAGTACCTGTGGAGACACAGGCAAATATAGCAGTGGTGGCTTACCAGGGGCTAAACCTAGCAAACCGGATCTGGCCCATGGGCTGGTATTTGCCCACTGCTATGCAAGGCAGATGGAGAGTGCGTTCCAGTTCTTTGGAAGGAATGCTAGACAAAAGCTCTGCACTAGGGCTGCCTATTAATCTTAGTTAATTTAACGTGATTAACTAAAAAAATCATGATTTTAAAGTTAATTATGATTAATCATAATTTTAGTCGTATTGTTAATGAATCGTAGAATACCAATTACAATTGTTAAATATTTCTGGACTTTTCCCCTACATTTACAAAGTTTACCGTGCTCAATTTATATTTTATTACAAATATTTGTAGTGTAAACATCATATAAGAAATAGTATTTTTCAATTCACCTCATACATGTACTGTAGCACAATTTCTTTATTATGAAAGTGCAACCTACAAATGTAGGTTTTTTTGTTTTATAACTGCACTCAAAATTTATTGCCTACAGGTCCATTCTGTCCTAGTACTTGTTCAGCCAATCACTAAAACAAAGAAGTTTATTTACATTTACAGGAGATAATGCTGCATGCTTCTTACTCAGTGTTACCTGAAAGTAAGAACAGGTGTTCATATGGCTTATTTATAGCCAGTGTTACAATATATTTATGCACAAGATATGCTAAACATCCATATGCCGCTTCATGCTTTGGCCACCATTCCAGAGAACATGCTTCTAGGCTGATGATGCTTGTTAAAAAATAAAGTGTGAATTAAATTTGTGACTGCATTTCTTGGGAAATAATGTTTTGCCTCCTGGTCTGTCTTACCTGCATTCTGCCACATATTTCATGTTATAGCAGTCTCGGATCATAGAAACATAAAATCATAGATGATTAGGATTGGAAGAGACCTCGGGAGGTCATCTCCCCCTGTTCAAAGCAGGACCATCCCAACTACATTAGTGATGACCCAGAACATGTTGTCTGTTTTAAGAACACTTTCACTGCAGATTTTAAAACTCAGAAATGTAGCAATGTGAGATTTCTAAAGACCACTGAAGCACTAGACTCAAGGCCTAAGAATCTGAAGTGCCATAAAAACAATCTAAGAGTGAGGGAATTTGGAACATGCTTTCAGAAGTCTTAAAAGAGCAACACTCCAATGCTGAAACTACAAATCCTTAATCACATCACCTCCCCTCTCCCCCCAAAAAAGAGCTTTCCCCTGGGGGCATCTGACTTGGATGACAAAAATGAACACTTGTCAGTATCCACACTGCTTTGGACTGCCATCATGGTCGAAACATGAAGGGATATATGAATCTTTAGCCCCTATGGAATGTAAATACCTTGTAACACTGGCCACAAATTTGTCATATGAACATCTAGTCTCACTTTCAGGTGACTTTGTAAATAAGAAGTGAGCAGCATTATCTCCCACAAATGTAAACAAAATTGTCCGAATGATTGTCTGAACACAAAGTAGGACTCAGTGGATTGGTAGGTTCTACATTTTTCTCAAGTTTTTTCTCTTGTTTTATTTTTGATTGCAGTTTTGTTTGTATATAATTCTCCATTTGTAAGTTCAGCTTTCATGATAAAGAGATTGCACTACAGTATTTGTGTTAGGTGAGTTGAAATATTTCTTTTTGGTTTTTACAGTGCAAATTTTTGTAATAAAAAAGAAATACAAAGTGAGCACTGTTCACTTTGTGGCTTGTGTTTTAATTGAAATCAACATTTGAAAATATTTACAGTAAGATATGTAAATAAATGGCATTTTCTCATTGTTTAACCGTGTGATTAATCATGCAATAAATCATGATTTTTTAAAATTGCTTGACAGCCCTAGTCTGCACCCTGAGTATATGCATAGAGGCCCCAAATTGGAGACAGTGGCTGGACTCTATTCAGGCTTCACAGGCTTAAAACATCAGAATCCAGAGTTTGGGATCCCCCTTGCAGCAATCTGATGGGTTTCCAGGAGATGGTGTCTGACCAGATCTGCAACACTTTCCATCCCTCCACTTAGTGTAGGGAGAATCTGTTATGTGGCTGGGAAAGGTATAATGGGAGCTGGAGGAGGCAGATTGGGAGCATGATTTCCGGTATGTGGAACCGTCTGGTGGCACAAAATAGACTAACCCTGAGATTACTCTAACTTGTGCCATTGGCCAGGGTCTGGAGAGAAGTAAAGGTACTTAAATCTACCTTTACTCCTCTTCTCTTCATCGGTATCAAGTTATGTGAAACAGGGAATTGAACCCCTAATGTTCTTATGTACGGGAATGCTGCGAGATGTTAACTCATTTGAAATGGAAAACAAAATCACTGGAGAAAAAAACAACCAGACTATTTGTTGTTGTTTTTTTCTGTAACAGACTAACTCAGCTACCCCCTGAAGCTCCTGAACGTGCAAAATCACTGAAGTTGGTATTAATTTTATACTAGTTTGTATTTGTGGCTTTTAAAGATTTTTAGTCCACAAATGAAAAGGTAGACTATAACTGTAAGACTTGTTGCCTAATGTAGCCTGTCTATAAAGTTAAACTTACCACAGTCATACATTTTCAGTGACAATTATGCTCTGTAATTGTACATTCAGACAAAGAAATCAATACTTGGTACATGAAAAGAGACTGGAAATAGATGTTCTCTGCAGTTAAGCACTATACAGCTTAAGAAATGAAAGCTGTTCTTTTGTGAATAGAATTTTTCCTAAAACCACATTTTTTATTTTTCTCATTCTCTTTCAAACAGAAAAATGTGATATTGGTGTGATATTTACAGTGGTCCTTGCACTCTGCCCAGTCAAATAGCTACACCATAATGAGGTGACTCATGAAGTAAAATGGGGGTCTCTTTAGTATTTCCTATACAATATGTAAATTCATTTTGGAATCAAAATTGTCTGTAGTTCTCTTGTGATACTTTATGGCTCCGAAGATTGTTGCAAATAAATGGGCAGGTCCGATGGACTTTTTGAATACCAGGGAAGGTGATTACCAGTTGTTTGGGGATCAAAACTAATTAGTTCCAGTTCATTACCAGAATGCAGAAAAGGCCTTCTTTCCCCCTACAGAAACACAACATGAGAGCAGAGGAGATAAAAGCAACATTAACAGTGAGGAAAAAATGCTTTTAAAACATAGGTTATTGTGTCTGCTTTTTAGAATGGAGTCATCTTACCTTAAACAAAACAACGGGAATATGACACATTTGTCATATAGATGCTCTTTGGATCTCATTACACTAATTTTGAGTGTGCTGTACAGTAAAAGCCCACAAAGCACTACAGACTCTTTGCAAGGGAGATGGAAGTGAATAAACTCATCTCTAGCTCAAACTCTGGAAAGCCTGCTGAGGGGAATCCAATCAGAATTATAAGACTACAATAGAGTGGGATGGAGAATGTTGCATTATAGGACATTGACACTATGCTCCCATCACCCCTGCATGTAACCTGTCTATAAAGTTAAACTTACCACAGTCATACATTTTCAGTGACAATTATGCTCTGTAATTGTACATTCCGACAAAGTCATAGTCCTTTCTTTTGTTTCAGCTCCCGAGACATTGAAAAAACTTCCTAAAACACCCTGCCCTGAATGGGGAGTGAGTTGCACAGTGAGAGAGCTACTCAGAGGGCACTGCACTCAATATCAAAACAAGCTTTCTTGGTGAGGAAATGCATTGCCAACATTAGGATCCCAGTGTGGACACATACAAGTGATTTAATAACGGCAGTTGCTGTGTGCTGACAAAATTTAGGTTGACCTAATTTTGTAATGTGGACCTGACCAAAGCATAACTAAATATAAGGTGTATCTGGCTATTCAGCATAAGTAATTAACATCTATTTCAAGGGATCATTCAAGATGTACTGAATGTTCGGTCGAGTTGGGGGATGGAGTTTGAGGGGTTCTTAGTAGATTGTTGTAATAAGCCATAAATCCAGTGGCTCTGTTCAGTCTGTAATTCTTAGTGCCTAGCAAAGTTATGAAATTAAGCTCCTAAACTCATCTTTTGAAAGTGTTTGCTGTTTCCTCTGAGGATGAGGACGGATAGGTCAGATATGAGTGATTGCCTTCTGAAAAGTGTTTGCCCTTGTGTGATGTGCTGTTTCAGTCTTTTTTTATCATTTTCCTGTGCTAGTTCATTTGAGAGTGGAGTGATTGTCTGGTTTCACCCACACAGATGCTATTAGTGCTCAAAAGCTTCTTTCTCTCTCACAAACAGAAATTGGTTAAAAAAAGATTCTCACCTACCTTGCCTCTCTAATATTCTGGAACCAACAAAGCCACAATAATAGTGCATGTTTGTTACACTAACATTCAGAGGGAAATCATCATGGTGATACAGATGTGGTGAGGGTAACTCAGAATTGATTTAAGTGTTTCCCAAGTTCCTGGCCATGTGTCTGACCCCACTTGTCTCTGGCTCCACGCTCTTTGGGGAGGTCTAGCTAAGTAGGGGCAAGCCCTTTACGGGCATGAGAGAGAATTCAAAGGAAGGGAGGGAAAGGAGTTCTTTGGAGTGATACACATCCTGAGCAACAGTATAATATATCTGGTTGCCAACACCTAAATATACAGGTTAATTCTCTGCCATCTGATTAAGTGTCAACACAGTCTCAATCCTAGTCTCTGAGGTTTATCCAAGGAACCTTCCAACCCTTTGTTGTGGTCGCTGATGCTGGAGTGCAATGTATGCATAGAGCGAGGAGGAGAGTTAGTTGAAAACTATCATCAGAAAGGAAAATCCAAAGGAAAATCTGTTTTGACTAAAAGGTCTGATTAGCTATTCTTATATTGGGGGTCTAAGTTTGTTGCTACCATTCAAGAAAGAGATCTTGGAATCATTGTGGATAATTCACTAAAAATATCCACTCAATGTACAGTGGTGGTGAAAAAAGTGAACAGAATGTTGGGGATCATTAAGAAAGCAATAGAAAATAAGGCAGAAGATTCCATATGGCCTCTATATAAATCCATTGAGTACAGATGTAGTCATACCATCTCAAATAAGATGTATTGGAATAGGAAAAGATTCAGAAAAGGGCAAGAGAATTGCTTAGGGATATGGAATGGCTGCCATATGAGGAGAGATTAATAAGACTCTGATTTTTCAGCTTGGAAAAGAGATGACTAAGGAGGGATATAGATATCTATATAATCATGACTGGTGAGGAAAAAGTAAATAAGACATTATTTACTGCTTCTTGTAACAGAAGAACTGGGAATCACCAAATGAAATTAATAGGCAGCAAATTTAAAACAAAGGAAGGAGGTATTTTTTCACACAACGCACAGACAATCTGTGGAACTCCTTGTCAAATGATGTTGTGAAGGTCAAGACTGTAACAAGGTTCAAAAAAGAACTAGAAAAGCTCAATAACTATTAAGCAGGATGGGCAGAGCTGGTGTCGCTAGCCTCTGTTTTCCAGAGCTGGGAATGGGCCACAGAGAATGGGTGACTTGATAATTATCTTTTCTGCTCATTCCCTTTAGGACACCTGGCACTGGCCACTGTTAGAAGACAAGATCCTTGGAAATATGGATCCAGTATGGCCATTCTTATGTTTTCATGTGTTGCCCTCCAACAAAATGCATCTTGCCCTCTGTCGAGGCTCTTCTCCACTCTGACACTCTGAGCGCAGAAGGTGGGAGCCTATGAGAAATCTTAAAAAATACCTGATCTCTATAGGCTTCTGCTTTAAAAAACTCCCCAAAGTCACAGATTACCTGACCTTAAGAGAGAGGCTACCACCACCAAGTTAAAAAAAAATCCTTTCTTCTTGAATCCAGGAAGAAAGCACTTGGAACTTCTTCCAGAGGATAACCGAATCTCTTTTACCACAAGAGATCTCGAAAAAAAGAAAACAAACTGTAATCTTTGATAGCTGATCTCTCAGTCTTAGGCATGCATACACAGAACTTTCAGGACACAAGAATCAAATCATAGCCTTAAAAAAGGTGATTTTTATTAACAAAACAAAAAGATATGCTTAGTAAAGCATCCTGGTTTGCTATGTGTTTTAAAGCAACTGAGAAAAGAACAAATTAAAATAGAGAATTTCATCCCTGGGATACATCTTAAAGTTATGGGCTGTGTCTACATTGGCACCCTTTTCCAGAAAAGGGATGCTAATGAGACAAGTCGGAATTGCAAATGCCGCGGGGATTTAAATTTTCCCCGCGGCATTTGCATGAACATGGCTGCGCTTTTTCGGCTCGGGGCTTTGACGGAAAAAGCGCCAGTCTACGTGGCTCTTGCAGAAAATAAAGCCTTTTCCGGAAGATCCCTTATTCCTGATTTTAAGAGGAATAAGGGATCTTCCGAAAAAGGCTTTATCTTCCGCAAGAGCCGTTTAGACTGGCACTTTTTCGTCAAAGCCCCGAGCGGAAAAAGCGGCAGTTATGTTCATGCAAATGCGCGGGAAAATTTAAATCCCGCGCATTTGCAATTCGACTTGTCTCATTAGCATCCCTTTTCGAAAAGTGCCAATGTAGACACAGCCACAGTGTATGGTGGGGGCACATGGACTTAGCACAGAGAAGTTTAACCAAATAACAAAACAAAGGGTATGTCTACACAGCTAAGTTATTTCGAAATAACTGTACTAGCGTCTACACAAGCCAACCGCTATTTTGAAATTAATTCGAAATAGCAGAGGGCTTATTTTGAACTTGGTAAACCTCATTCCATGAGGAATAATGCCTATTTCGAAATTGCTATTTTGAAATAAGCGCTGTGTAGATGCAGAATAGGGGCTATTTCAAAATAGGGGGCCTCCAGGTCTTCCCAGGGTGCCCTGCTGGCCACTCTGGCCCCAACCAGGAAAACTCCTCTCCTCCCCCCCCCCCCCGGAGCCTTTAAAGGGGTAGAGTCTGGCCACATTGTCTGTGCCAGCTCCAGGCCTGCCAGCCCAGAGCCAGTATTCGCTGCCCCTGACCCAGTGGCCCCAGCATGAGCCAGGCAGCCAGTGCCAGCCAGCCCTCCACCACTCCCCGGGCCCAGTCTCCCAGCTCCCAGGAGCCTGCCAGGGGCTGGAGAATGTGGGCACCTTCCTGGTCCAGTGCGGAGATCATGGACCTGATTGAGGTTTGGGGATACCTCCAACGTCCATGAGCTCTGCACTAGATGGAAGAACGCGGCCATCTACAGCCGGATGGCTGCCAGCCTGGCCACCAAAGGCCACATCCGAACCCAGGAGCAAGTTCGGATGAAAATTAAGGAGCTGCGGCAGGTCTACAGGGGGCAGCCCCAAACAGGGGCAGACCCAGAGAGCTGCCCCTATTTTGATGCCCTGGACTACATCCTGGGGAGGAAGGGGGCATGATGGTCTGTGCCCCCCAGGTGGTCATCGACCCTGGGGCAGAGGGCCCTGACCAAGGCATGGAGGAGGAGGGCCAGGAGCCGCAGGTGCCCGAAGGGAGCGTGCCGCGCAGCCAGGATCCCCGAGCCATCCCAGCGGACCTGTCGTCGGTGTCATCTGGGGAGGCAACAACATGTGAGTGCCATCACTGTCCCCTTATGGGGGGAGGGTGGGAGGGAGACCAGGGACCGCGTGCATGGGCCTTGCTGACCACGGATCACTCAGCAACCTGTGCACATGCGAGCACGTGCTGTGCCACCCCTGGGCACATGGCCCCAGCTGGCTGCCACACAGGGGCCTTGGCCTGTTAGCCACACGTGTGTGTGAAGAGACATGACATGCTTCTGACCCCGGGGTGGGACACAGCAGGATGCCCTCCCTCCACAAGCCCCTCTACACAGAGGCAGGGGACATCTCTCCCCCCACACCCACACCCACACCATATACAGCACAGGGGCATGGGTGCAGTTCCGGGGCAGCTCCCACTCCTGGGGATAGCAGGACATCCCGAACATGGCCTCTGTGCAAGCACATCGGCTCTGATGGTGTGGAGACTTGTCATCCTCGCCTTGCAGAGTGTCCCCAGGGATAACTGACCACTTCTCTTGTTTCTCCACAGCCGCACCAGATGTGAGTGCAGGGCGCACCACACCACCTGGGACATCCTCCTGCACCTGAGGACTCCGCAGGCCCACCCGTGCAGTGAAGGGGTACCAGCAGGAGCACCTGGGGGCACTGCGAGCCCTGCACCACACCCTCAACCACTGGGTGCAGGAAGACCTGCAGCTCTGGCGGGAGCAGCTTGTCCAGGGCCATACCATCTGCGAGCAGCTGCAGACCCTCATGCAGAGCTTGCTGCCTCCTGCAGCTCCAGCCCCTGCTGCCTCCCCAGTTACCGCTCTTCCTCCCACTCCTGCTTCTTCCTCCACACCCTCTCCTCCCCCCTAGGGACGCCAGGCCCCACACCCACAGTGCTGGGAGACAGTTGGGACTGCGAAACCCCCAACCCTGAGCCCTGAGCTTCTCCTCCCCCTTCCTTCCCTTGCCTCCCCCTGCCAGCTCCCTCCTCCCAGATTTCCCCCTCCCTCCTCCCCTCTCCCACCTTCTTTCCCCAGTCTCACCTCAATTTCATTCTCCCCCCCGCCCAGTTTTGTTCAATAAAGAGACTTTGTTGTAATGAACATCTGTGTCTTTTATTGTACAGCAGGGAGGGGTAAGTGGAAGGACGTGAGGGAGGAATGAGGCACAAGCCCCCAGTGGGGCACACCAGGGAGAATGTTACAGCCTGGAGAATGTGCTGCCAGGCTCACAGCAACACATCCAAGAGAAGCACCAGAGTCACCAGAGTGCCGGGGCGGTTCTGGCTCCATGCTGCAGAGTGCTGTGGTGTCCTGCGTGAGGGCAACCAGAGCACACAGAGGAAAAAAATGCTTTGCTGTCCCTCAGTGAGGTAGGCAAGCAAGCAGGGAAACCTTAGAACTGGCTGTCCGGGGGAGTCCTTTTCAGCACAGGCCTCAGATACCTTGTGTGGCTGCTGCCTGAGGCTAACTCCTGACCTGATGCCCTGCCAGAACTGGTTCCGGCTGGCCTTAAATGCGATTCAGCATCCAATCAGTGTGGATGCACTATTTTGAAATAGCAAAACGCTGTTTTGAAATGCATTTTGTGTCTAGACGTGTTATTTCAAAATAAGCTATTTCAAAATACTGCTGCAGTATAGACATACCCAAAGAAAATAACCTGATCATGTTTAAATTGGAACAACTTAAAAATAATGAATAGTCTTGCAGCATCATGAGCTTTTGTGAGCACAACCCACTTCTTCAGATGAATGGAGTTTAAGGGGTCCAGTTTTCAAATAAATAGCACAGAGAGGGGATTGGGGGGCGGGGGGAGGGGAGGAAACAGAAGAAAAAAGGGGTAAAGAAATTGTCAATTAGAGTATCCAGGCTAAATGAAGCTGATACGAATACTTAGTGCCCACTTTAAATATCCTTTGTTTGGTTCTTTATGTCATAAGAATGTGGAATGTAGCAGACCATGGAGCCAACATCTTTGTTTAGACTTCTGTTGTAGATATAAAACTTGTAAATGAAATTAAGTTCTGTAGTTTCCCTGCTGAAATAATGCTGTGACTTGGAGATCCATTAATGAGTGCCCAGACAAGTTAAAATGTTCCCCAACAGGTTTCTGTGTGTTGCCTTTTCAGATATTTGATTTATTGTATAAAGCCTCCGGCCGAGCTATTACTTGATTTACACATACATTTTCTGGAAATGCATTAAACTGTAAGGTCCTGTCAGCGCATGACTTAGAGCAGCACAAAACCTGTAACTCTTTGCTACTTTGTTTTATTAATTCAGAAACTTACTGTAAGCTTAGTGATTGTTCAGCTTTGCAACTTTGTAATCGTTGTAACTTTCAGAGACTTTGCTTGTAACTTGTTCTAAGCTGCATTCCACCCTGTGATAAGAATGTGTGTATGTGAATGGAGACTGGAGCAAGGCTAAACATATGGAGCCAGGTGGTGACTAATTAAAGCAATCAGTGAGACAAAGCTGCTCTAAGCAAACAAAGGACCTGGATCAAGGGAGGTCTGAGCGTGCTCCCCCGAAGGATCGTGGAGGTAGGACCCCTGCCTGTGTAACAGGCACTGCCCAGTTCCAATAAAAGGAGAGAGCACAAGGCAGAAACCCTCTTTCTGATCAGCTTCCCCAGCCAGGATCCATGACTAGAGACAAACCTTGGGAATCAATATGCCTTGGCTCGCTCTGCAGCCTTTTGCCTGTGTGAGTGCTTGAGGGCATGAATGAATGTGTGTGAATGGACTAATGAATGTGTGTGTTTGTGTGGGTGACAGAAGGAGCTCAATCCCCTTCAGTTTAACCCTACAGTGGCATTCAATGACAGCTCAATCCCCTGCGCTACGTCTACACTGCAGACTTCTTGCACAAGAACTGGTTTGCGCAAGAGTTCTTGTGCAAAAGTTCTTGCGCAAGAGCACATCCACACTGCCATGTGCTTTTGCACAAGAGACATGTGCTTTAGCGCAAGAGCATCCCTGGCAGTGTGGACGCTCTCTTGCGCAAGAAAGCTCTGATGGCCATTTTAGCCACAGGGGCTTCTTGCGCAAGAAATCCATGTTCCTGTTCACACTGCCTTCTTGTGCAAGAGCTCTTGTGCAAAAAGACTTATTCCTCATGGGGAGAGGAATAACTCTTCCGCAAGAAGCCCTCTTTTCCCACGCTCTACTGTAAATTTATTTGCACAAGAACATGCATGTAGTGTAGACGCTCTGAAAGTTTTTGCTCAAGAATAGCCATTCTTGCGCAAAAAGTCTGCAGTGTAGACGTAGCCCTGGAGTTTAACCCTGTAGTGGACTGTTAATTCTTCATTTAATAAATCCATATAAGTGTAACTCTGGGGTGGTCTCCAGTGAAATTTGGGGTAACACTGCATAGTTATTGGAAACCACTTTCCAACACTTTCTAACTACCTGGGTTTAGCCCTTTGATTACTGAATGCTGGGATGTTCAGAAAAGGACAGCATTTCTATCTATTACACCCTCCAATTAGGTGGGTGGCTCCTGACTTTTGAGCTACAATCCACCTTCTCCTTATGTGCTACTCCATTAGCTACTTGGTACACACTGATGCCCAGCAGTACCCTCTGATTTATCTGCTACAGAATCAAAGAGCACTTTCCTTGGTGTCTCTCTTATAGCTCTGCCTTTTTTTTCTTTCATCATGAAGATTAATTTTTTTGTATTAAAACAAGTACTGCCTCATTCCCAAAAATTAATTAATTTGTGAATAAGAACACAGGGCTGACTTTTCTTTGTTATAGTGGTAGTTTTGCTGAAGCTAATGGGTTTACAGCCATGTAAAGCCAATACAAGTCAAAGCAGAATCATATTCTGCAGAGTTCTGATTCACTTTCACATTTACATTGCTGGGAATGTAAGGTTGGAATGAATAAATAACATTCCTTTATATTTTATGTAAGTCTCTTTCAAAAACTGACTAGGGGATAGATCATCAAGTGAGAAGGCACTGTATAAATAGATGTGGTTGAAACCACATAAATACCTCTGCTTCTGCCATTAGAGAATAGGACCAGTAATGTGTAACAGTTGTACTGCTGATCAGTATGTACTTATTCATGGCTCTATATTATTGATGTATATGAGGAAAAAACATTTTCCAGTTCATTCACAGTTACATCAGGGGAGTTTGGTAAACTTTGCAATGTGTGCTAGTAAATAAATCTCCTCCTCCCTGGAGTGCAACATTCCTAATAAGAAATTAATTGAAGATTAAGCCCTGGATTTTGAGGATATTACCACATTGCAGAAGCAGGCAAGTCACCATATGCTATTTTCTCATTTTTCTATCTCAGTTGCTTAAATCATTCAACATTTTGATCCAGATCATATCATTGATTGTAGGATCAGCCCCTCTTCTAAACTTACTATACTTGGGGAGTTAGCTTTTATGCTGCTATTTAATTCATGGTCTGTCACACTACCAAAGTGAACATAAGAATGGCCGTACTGGGTCAGACCAAAGGTCCATCTAGTCCTGTAGCCTGTCTGCTGACAGTGGCCAGCGCCAGGTGCCCCCGAGGGGGTGGACCGAAGACAATGATCAAGTGATTTGTCTCCTGCCATCCTCTCCAGCCTCTGACAAACAGAGGCCAGGGACACCATTCCTACCCCCTGGCTAATAGCCTTTTATGGACCTAACCTCCATGAAATTATCTAGCTTCTCTTTAAACTCTGTTATAGTCCTAGCCTTCACAGCCTCCTCTGGCAAGGAGTTCTACAGGTTGACTATGCGCTGTGTGAAGATGAACTTTCGCTTATTAGTTTTAAACCTGCTACCCATTAATTTCATTTGGTGTCCTCTCGTCCTTATATTATGGGAACTAATGAATAACTTTTTTTTATTCACCCTCTCCACACCGCTCATAAATTTATACACCTCTATCTCATCCCCCCTCAGTCTCCTCTTTTCCAGACTGAAAAGTCCCAGTCGCTTTAGCCTCTCCTCATATGGGACCTGTTCCAAACCACTGATCATTTTAGTTGCCCTTTTCTGAACCCTTTCCAAGGCCAAAATATCTTTTTTGAGATGAGGAGACCACATCTGTACACAGTACTCAAGATGTTGGCATACCATAATTTTATACAGGGGCAGTAAGATATTCTGGGTCTTATTTTCTATCCCTTTCTTAATAATTCCTAACATTCTATTTGCCTTTTTGACTGCCACAGCACACTGTGTGGATGTTTTCAGAGAACTATCCACGATAACTCCAAGATCTCTTTCCTGATTTGTCATAGCCAAATTAGCCGCCATCATACTATACGTATAGCTGGGGTTATTTTTTCCAACGTGCATTACTTTACACTTATCCACATTAAACTTCATTTGCCATTTTGTTGCCCAATCACTCAGTTTTGTGAGATCTTTTTGAAGTTCTTCACAGTCTGCTTCTGTCTTGACTATCTTAAACAGTTTAGTATCATCCGCAAACTTTAGTACCTCACTGCTTGCCCCTTTCTCTAGATCATTTATGAATAAGTTGAATAGGATTGGTCCTAGGACTGACCCTTGGGGGACACCAACCTAGCCCTAACCCTCTCCATTCTGAAAATTTACCATTTATTCCTACTCTTTGTTTCCTGTCTTCTAACCAGTTCTCAATCCAAGAAAGGACCTTCCCTCTTATCCCATGACAATGTAATTTACACAAGAGCCTTTGGTGAGGGACTTTGTCAAAGGCTTTCTGAAAATCTAAGTATACTATATCTACTGGATCCCCCTTGTCCACATGTTTGTTAACCCCTTCAAAGAACTTTAATAGATTAATAAGACATGATTTCCCTTTACAGAAACCATGTTGACTTTTGCCCAGCAAATTATGTTCTTCTACGTGCCTAACAATTTTATTCTTAATTATTGTTTAGACTAATTTGCCCGGTACCAACGTTAGACTTACTGGTCTGTAATTGCCAGGATCACCTCTAGAGCCCTTTTTAAATATTGGTGTCACGTTAGCTATCTTCCAGTCAGTAGGTACGGAAGACGATTTAAGGGATAGATTACAAACCACAGTTAACAGTTCTGCAATTTCCCATTTGAATTCTTTTAGAACCCTTGGGTGAATGCCATCCCGTCCCGGTGATTTGTTCACATTAAGTTTTTCTATTTGTTCCAGAACCTCCTCTAATGACACTTGATTCCAGGACAGTTCCTCAGATTCATCTCCCACAAAGGACGGTGCAGGTTTGGGAATCTCCCCAACATCCTCACCCGTGAAGACTGATGCAAAGAAATCATTTAGCTTCTCCGCAATGGCTTTATCGTCTTTGATTGCTCCTTTTGTATCTCAATTGTCTAGGGGACCCACTGGTTTTTTAGCAGGCTTCCTGCTTCTAATGTACTTAAAAAACATTTTGCTATTGTTTTTTGAGTTTTTGGCTAGCTGTTCCTCAGAATATTTTTTTGCTTTTCTTATTACAATTTTACACTTAATTTGACAGTGTTTATGTTCCTTTCTATTTATCTCACTGGGATCAGACTTCCATTTCTTGAAAGATGCCTTTTTGTCCCTCTTCTTTTACATGGTGCTTCTTTTACATGGTGCTTCTTTTGCTTCTTTTACATGGTGGTTAAGCCACGGTGACTCTTTTTTAGGTCTCTTACTATGTTTTTTAATTTGGGGTATACATTTAAGTTGGGCATCTATTATGGTATCTTTAAAAAGTTTCCATGCAGCTTGTAGGGATTTGGCTCTTGTCACTGTGCCTTTTAATTTCTGTTTAACTAACCTCCTAATTTTTGTGTAATTTCCCTTTTTTGAAATTAAATGCCAGAGTGCTGGACTGCTGAGGTGTTCTTCCCACCACAGGAATGTTAAATGTTATTATATTATGGTCACTATTCCCAAGCGGTCCTGTAATAGTTACCTCCTGGACCCGATCCTGCGCTCCACTCAGGACTAAATCAAGAATTGCCTCTCCCCTTGTGGGTTCCTGTACCAGCTGCTCCAAGAAGCAGTCATTTAAGCTATTGAGAAGTTTTATTTCTGCATCTCTTCCTGAGGTGACATGTACCCAGTCAATATGGGGATAATTGAAATCCCCTATTATTATAGAGTTTTTTATTTTGGTAGCCTCTCTAATTTCCCTTAGCATTTCAATGTCACTATCACTGTCCTGGTCAGGTGGTCGATATATGTCATTATTATGATGTGTTTTCTTAGCTTCAATATAACCTGCATAGTCATCAGTCACCATACATCTTCCCAGTCCTTTTGCTTTTCTTCTCACCAACTATTGATAGCTTTGCATGTGTATGCCACTCTCAGCTCCTCCTTTTTATCTGCTAAACCCTCTCCCTTCTCCTGCAAAACACTGCATAAAATGTAGCTCTTCAAGTAATTCCTCTTGCCTTCCTTTCTTCATCCAAGATCTCTTCCCTCATCCATAATCTATCTTTACTTTACATGTTGTACAGTGTCTTGTCTCGTGTTAGTCTGCCATTGAGCAAAAGACAATCATGCATAAACCATTCATAGACTTAATGCAACATGTTTCCCAGAGATATTGCACGGGGTTGCAATATGTGTCACACTGAGTATTTGCAGCTCCTGTTGAAGTCAATAGGAAACCAGGAGCAGAAACATATCAGACACTTATAAGTGTTCATATATGGATTTAGGAGCAAAGTTTTAGGCAACCAAGACTGAATATTCTGATCCTAGAATTTAACAAAATTTGTCCCCATATGTAACGTGCTCACAATTGTGCTGCACTGCCTCCTACGCACCTGGCAAGGGTTTGGAGGATCAAGGTGATAGTGATTACAGAATTTTAACATTTAGAGAGTGAGCGAGAGAGAAATATACTGTGGTGTCATTTCCAAGTACTTTATGGGGAATGCCAGTGAAGCCTGAAGTGGAGGCAGGAACACCATCTGTTTTTATGAAATTAAATAAGCATCCCCCTACAGCTCTCGTCATGAGTGGTGAAAAAACCTGAGTAAGAAGAGATGCACAAATGCATTCTGAGTGCAATTAGATCAGGGTATTTTTTTCTTTAGCGTCATCACAGTGTCTAGCATGATTAACCAAAGCAGGAGTTTTGTTTATGCTGAACTTAAAAGACAGCCTGTAATGCATGCTGTGAAAGCCAAGAAACAAAACAGTGTAAGGAGATACTCCCACCCCCACCGCCTCCCAGTGAAAGCCAGAGGAAACACAGGTAAATGATAGTCATAAGTTCAGAAAGCGTTATGGAAGCAGGCAATGTGTACAGATCTCTTGGGACTTTCATTACTGGAGACTTGCCTCTGTTTTCTCTTTTCAAGATATTTAGACAATAAAATGTGTGTATTTTACAGCTAAAGACAGATATACAAGCAAGTAATAGTATTAAAGGGCAATAAAGGTCACCACTTGTCAAAAAATTCCTCCTTCCCATTCATATAGAAAACTTATCTCGCGACAAAAGCCCAGTATATTATGCTGGCTGCCCAAGTTAACTCTTCTTTACCATCAATTCCCTGTCTTAAATGGTGTTGCTGGCCATTCTGTTTCTCATCCACATTGCTCTCTGCTCCGTTAGAAATTGCTCAAATTGCTCAAAATTATTACAGGCAGCCCTAGACCCATTTACAATGATTACAAAGTCCTGGCCAGGATCCTATAAGTTAATTCAATGGATAGATTTTAAGCCAAGAGCAATCTTTATATCAACAGATCCTATCATCTGCAGACATAGTGGCTGTCTTCATGGGTCATCAGCAGAGTTTGAACCCTGGACCAGCAGATCCCAGCACAGATCTATATCACTTGACGATATGCAACTATAGTAAAAATTGTGTAATGAATAGAGTCTGAGCATCATCCCCTTTTTGCACCACCGTAATAGTTTTCTCAAATTTATATTGGGCTCAAGTTTTGCAGATGTGGTCTCAAATCAAAAGTGCCTTTTGGAGGAGTAAGGTTGGATAAGGAAATAACCTAGTAAATTTTAAATAAAATCAATGCAGCCATTTCTGAGTAATGTGAAAATGAAAAAAAATACACCTCTTGCAAAATGTCAGATGAGGAATTTTTTGTTATTGGGTAACTCAAAGCCAATCAAAGCCAGAAACTTAAAAATTAGTTCAATTATTAAGTCTCTCAAACTAACAAAATAGGCAAGTTTGAAGATATCACTTCATTCATTTTAAAATTATGAGCATTTTAAGTTGCAGTTTTGCAAGTGTGCATGAGAATATTTATAGCCACTTAATTTCACACATTTGGGGATTCATTTATTATCATCCCAATTAAGGACCGAACAGATAAAAAGCTGAATGTAACTATCTACAAAAATATTTTCTTTGTGATTAAAGCTACCAAGCTAAATTTTCTTCATATTTGGCTTTTACTGTTAAGGTGAATGATTTGTAAAAAAGCAGCCAAGTTCAACGTTTATAGCTTCAGCCATTTCTGAGTTATCCAAGTGAAAAATGTATTATTCGAACATATGGGGAACACTTATGAGTACTTTCTGGAGAACAGCTGCATTAGGAGTGGGGATGGCTGAGTTAAGGTCAGCTGCTTTCAGGAGGCATCAGCTTAGTTCATGAGGTATCAAGCAAAATCCAATAGTTCCAAATTAAGGAAGGCTGAAGCCCATTAGAGGACATTTATCATCTCCCAAGTGGACACCTAATTCCAAGTTATGCCCTGCACAAATATGTGCTATATTTGGAATCAGGGGTTATACAATAGTATGTTTAGACCGGAACTAATAGAAATTTTTCTGACAGAAGAGTTTTCTGGAAGAAAATGCTGATTTGACAGAATCTAAACATTCTATGGAACATGTCAGATTCCTCTGAAACTTTAGACAGAAGAAACCACAGGTGGACTTGCTGGCTGGTTCCCCAGCCTACCTCACATTATTGCTAGCCAGCTGTGGTGGGTGGCAGGGTGCCTTGGAACAGCGCTTCCTGAGCAGCTGTCTAGAGATGCTGCCAGGAAGGGTGGTGTCAAGTATCAGAGGGGTAGCTGTGTTAGTCTGAATCTGCAAAAGTGGCAAGGAGTCCTGTGGCACCTTATAGACTAACTGAAGTGTTGGAGCATAAGCATCTGACGAAGTGGGTCTTTGTCCATGAAAGCTTATGCTCCAACACTTCGGTTAGTCTATAAGGTGCCACAGGACTCCTCGCCGCTTTTTTAGGAAGAGTGGTGATTCAGATAGGTGACAATTTTTGAAGAATTCCATTTTGTTTTTCAAACAAAAAAAAAAATAATTATTCCATGAAAAATGCTGACATTTCTGACTTTTTCTTCTGATTCAAAATCACTAATTGTCATTAAACTCTACTGCATTTTAGTTCTCTGCTCTACAGTATCTAATTACAATTAGCTGACATGAAGTTAGCACAACCATCAGTCAGCGTCATGTTGGCTAACTGTGCTTCCTGGTTGTGTTCAAACTTGTTAAAATATACAGCAAAGAATAGCCTTTTGAATGTGTATAAGTGGGTAGGCCTTGATTCTGTAACCAGAAGCATACTGGCAGACTGCAGACATGTGTGGAACCCCACTGATTTCATGGATGCATCAGTCCACCCCACATAGGCTCTGATCCGATAATTAGCTAACTCCTGTACACACAAACATGCCTAGACTTACACCAGAAAGAAGAACTGTGTGGTAATTGTAGTTCTCTGTACTAGGTATATTAGCATTTTATGTTGCAGTTTTTTTGTACAGATCTATAATACATGAGACAGAGGGCTCATAATGGACTCAGGGGAAGTTCCATGAGCAGCTTTAGGGCTGTATTCCAGGACAGTCAGTTGGTTAAGCTGCTCTGATCACTAATCAAGCCAGTTCTTTAATGTTCTGCAGTTTGAGTTAAAAGCAGAAAGGTTAATAAGTTTGGAAACTCTTAGTTAAGGTTGCCTCGACAGAACAGCACAGATTCTCAGTCACTTATTAAAGATGAAATAAAGGGCCATTTTCTGCCTTTGATTAGACCAGTATGATCCTATTGATTTTATTGTATTTGCCTATTCCTGATGGCAAAATTTGTCCAAATCACTTGAAGTCGAAGAAATTCATAATCATGTTTACATAAGGAATTTTAGCCACTAGCTTTGTATTCTTGCTTATGACTTACTTATAATATGCTGAGTGGCAGACAGGAAATTACAAATTCTTATAGAGATTTCAGTGTGTTTTGATGTTCTTGTTATAATACCATTGTAAGTCATAGTTACTTAAAATGTGCAATTGCACTGGGAAATAATTTGTTTTACTCTAGTCTTTAAAATAATGTCAAAGATTGGAATAGCTTAGAGCTTTTACATTCAGGCTGGTCTAAAAACAGCAGGAGGCTCAATTATTTTAAAAAATGATTCCCTACATTTTTCCCACTTTGATTGTCTATATAGCTTATCCACTTACTAATAGAGGAAAGATTTAAAAAAACTCTACTGGAATTTCCCTTCTCCTTTTCAGTGTTTTGGGCTTAGTTTATCCCAGCTGTAATTCTACAGAAGTTGGTGGAGCTATATCAGTGATGAATTTGACCCAAACAATCTGCCCCTCTCTTTCTATAAAATTGCAGTGCAGTGCAGAGCACTTCAGTGGACCCAATGATGACCTCACCCCTGGTGATGGTGTGCATGGGCATGAGGACATAACCCCATATATAGGGCCCAGCCACAGTTTTAGTAACACGGGGACAGTGCTCCAAAAGGTACAGGAAAGAAAAGTAGTCATGGCAAATGCATCTGTCTATACTGTTGAGCAGAGCTGGCCAACCAATTTTCTAAGGGATGGTGCAGTATTTTTCTGTAAATCAGTATTAAGGGCTGGAGTGTGCCTCCCTTACATGAAGTAATAGCTTGGGCTGGGGTCCATAGAGGCACTTAGGAGTTTAAATTCCAAATTTAGGCCCCCAGCTTTTACGTGCAGACTCTTAAATCCTAGTTGTGGCTCTATTGAGATCCACAGAACTTCTGCCAAACCCTTTAGGCACCTAAACTCACTTGGCACCTAAGATTTGCAGTAGAGTGATTCTGCCCCGATCATGCACCCTGCTCTCTCTCTCTCTCGATACCTGTATCCCATCTATGCTCCTGAGACATTTGAAAACCAAGGGAAGATAAGCCACCTAATTCATGTGTGGGATCTGATCCACTAGGCATCTACTCAACATGCCTGATGGATGGGTCCCATTCAAAAGCCATCCAGAGGAGGAAGTGAATTGATGCTCATTCAAAATCCAGTGCCCATCTAATATTTTTTAGTCCAGTGGTTTCCCACCTGGGTTGTGGGAAACATAGGTTCAATTTTCCCTTCTCTCTCCAGGGAGCATTTGCATAGGGGGCCTTTTTTCACAGAAGGGTGTTCTCACTGCTGAGCTATGGCCTATTCTATTGTAGGGCTCCCTCCGTCTCTCCTTTTCAAGCTATTCCACTGTGGATAAATAACAAGGAATTGTTAGAACAGGGTGACTGAACCCAGCATCTCTCACCTCCTAATTGCATGCCCTGCCCACCAGGGCTACAGAAGCATTCCTGTATGCTCTCTCTCTGGCCCAATGACTATTTAATGCCGTATCCACAATGAAACAGTTACGGAGGCAGAGAATGACTCTATAGTCCAGTGGTTAGGACCCTCCTGGGCAGGTGGGAGACTTTCGTTCCAGACCCCCTACTCAAAACTTGCTTTCATGATTTACAGTAGAACAACTTCAGCAGGTGAGACTGAAGGATACCCTCTTCCTCCTCCACTAGAATATTCCATAGCTCATTAGTTCAAGTGGTCTCCTGAGAGGTGGGAGACCCCTGTTTAAATCCTTTCTCCTGATCAGGCAAAGAGGTGGGAAACTGAGCCTTTGTCTCCCTCAACCCCGGCAAGTTTTCGAACCCCTGGGCTAAGAGTCACAAGATAGGCACCGTGTATTGTGTGAAGAAAGGTAAGCACTTAACTCATCGATCCTTTGATATAGAGCTCTTGGGTATAAGTCTTTCTGCAATTTAGAAGAGAAGAGCATAGCTAAAAGACTGTTGCCTTTCCTGCTGGGAGTCATTATTACAATTTATAGAGTTATCTTCCTGCATGGGGGGTTGAGAGTAAAGACAAAATAAACAGTATTATATTGAGACGGGCAAAGAAAAATTGGTTGAATTTACTTTGAATTTTTGAGTCATTATATCATCTCCTTTGTGTTGCCAGGCTACTTTATAATTGGTTTTCTGTTGCAGTTGCAGCAGCTTTCCGGTGATATCTGCTTTAGGTATTGCTGGAAAAAAAAAAAGAATAAAAATAATGAGAAATAATATAAAAAGAAAGGGGGACAATTCCAGAGGCATCTTCATTAAAAAAGGGTACAAAACACTTTATTATTTTATCACAGCATTTCTTAATTTAGAGCCAGAGATGTAGTCTGAGAACTTGAGCTCAGAGGGGGAAGCCAAACACAGCCAAATCCTAATTTTGAGTCTGACTCACTCATTCCAGTGGCCAGAAGAAACGAGCCATGAAGTTGTTTTCTAGTAATGGGAGACCATTTAAAGGTTCGAAGGTTTTATTTAGATGAGCTCTGTAAAGGCTGAGTGCCAAAACTTCAGTGCCTGGCACCATCCTTTAAACTAGTGGTTTTCAACCAGAGGTACATGTAGTACTAGGGGTATACAGAGATCTTCTGGGGAGTTTTACAACAGGCAATATAAAAAGCACTAGCAAAGTCAGCACAGACTATCATCATAATGAGAATGATTTGTTTATACTCTTTATACTATATACTGAAATATAAGTACAATACTTATATTGCAATTGATTTATTTTATAAACAGATGGTTAATTAGAAAATAAGTAATTTTCAGAAGTGGTGAGCTGTGTCACTTTTGTATTTGTATGTCTAATTTTGTAAGCAAACAGTTCTTAACTGAGGTGAAACTAGGGGTTACACAAGACACATTGGACTCCTGAGAGGTACAGAAGTCTGGAAAGGTTGAGAGTCATTGCTTTAAACCATTGTCAGAGGGACTGATGAAGAGTGATCAGGAGATGCTTCCTGAGCTGGCATAAACAAAACATAGTAGGCTTCAGAGGAGATGTCCTTGGGCAAGGAGATCACATACGGGCTTGATATGAGCATGGCTCCTGGCTTAACCACAAGATCTTCAATGACCTGAAATGCAAAACTGTAAAAATTAGGTCAAGTTATGAAGGAGATATATATAAAAAAAATCCAGCACAAGCATGTAGGGACAAAATTAGAAAGGGCAAGGAAAAAAGAGATTAAAGTAGCTAGGGACATAAAGCGTCACCAAAAGACATTTTACAAATTCATGAGAAGCAAAGACAAGGTAGGCCCATATCACAATGAGGAGGAGAAAAAGAAAACACAGCAATGACCAAACTGTTAAATGCCCTTTTTGTGTCAGCTTTCACCAAAAAAGTGATTGGTCCACCAAGATACTGAACATCAGTGTAACAGGGGATGATCAGATGCTAAAATATTAAAAGAACAAGTTAAGAGTTAGGGAAAATCTACACTTAAAATGCTGAAATGGCAAACCTACATCAGTGCAGGTGCACTGCTATCGAGCCTAAGTGAAGATGCTCCTGTGTTGACAGGAAATCATGTCTTGTCAGTCTCGTTGATTCCCCTTCCCTAACAGTGGGAGCTATGTTGGCTCTCCTGTCGACATAGCGCTGTCTACACAGAGGGTTAGATTAGTATAACTATATCACTCAGGGCTCTGGGTTTTCACAACTTTGAGTGATGTAGTTCAATTAACAGAGGTCTTAGATTGATAAACTGAAGAGTAATAAGTCATCAGAACCAGACAATATTTACTCCGAGTTCTGAAGGAACTCAAATGTGTAATCACAGAATTACTAACTGATTTGTAATCAACTTCAGTACCAAATGACTGGAAGATGGTTAATGTGATGCCAAATTTTAAAAAGTGCTCTAAAGGTGATCCTGGCAATTATAGGCTGGTAAGCCTGACTTCAACACCAGACAAACTGGTTGAAACTATATTAAAGAACAAAATTGTCAGAAACATAGATGAACATAATTTGTTGGGGGGAACAGTCAACATGATTTTTGCAAAGGGAAATCTACTAACATTATTTGAGGTGGTCAACCAACATATGGACAAGAGGGATTCAGTGGATATGGTGTACTTAAATTTTCAGAAAGCTTTGACAAGGTCCATCACCAAGGCTCTTAAACAAAATAAACTATTATGGGATAAGAGGGAAGGTATATAGATCAACTTCCTAAAAGATAGGAAACAAAGGGTAGTGATAAATGGTCAGTTTTCAGAATTGAGAGAGAGAAATAGTGGTGTCCTCCAGGGGCCTTGTAATGGGACCGGTCCTATTCAACATATTCATAAATGATCTGGAAAAAGTGGTAAACAGTGAGCTGGCAAAATTTGCAAATGATACAAAACCACTCAAGATAGTTAAGTTCAAAGCAGATTGTAAAGAGATACAAAAGGATCTCACAAAACTGGGTGATTGGGCAACAAAAGGGCAAATGAAATTCAATGTTGAAAAGGCCAAAATAATGCACAATGGAAAAACATAATGCCAACTACACATATAAAATGATGGGTTCTAAATTAGTTGTTACCATTCAAGAAAGTGATTTTGGAGTTGTGGTGGATGGTTCACTGAAAACATCCACTCAGTGTGCAGTGGCAGTCAAAAAAGTGAACTGAATGTTGGGAATAATTAAAAAAGAGATAGAAAATAAGACAGAAAATATCGTTTTGCCTCTTTATAAATCCATGATTTACTCACATCTTGAATACTGCATGCAGATGTGGTCGCTTCATTTCAGAGAAGATATATTGAAATTGGAAAAGGGGCAACAAAATAATTTGGGGTATGGAACAGATATGGGGAGAAATTAATAAGATTTGGATTTTTCAGCTTGGAAAAAAGATGACTAAATAAGGACATAATAGAGGTCTATATAACCATGATTGAAGTGGAGAAAGTAAATAAGGTGGTCTTTACTCCATCATATAACACAAGAATTAAGGGGTCATCAAATGAAGTTAATAGGCAACAAGTTTTAAACCAACTAGAAAGTATTTTCCTACAGAGTGCACATTCACTCTATGGGACTCTTTGCCAGAGGATATTGTGAAGGCCAAGACTATAACAGGGTTCAAAAAAGAACTATATAAATTCATGGAGGATAGCCCCATCAATGGCTATAAGCCAGGATGGGCAGGGCTGTTGTCTCTAGCCTCAGTTTGCCAGAAGTTTTGGAATGGGCAGGTAATGGACCCGATTACCTGTTCTGTTCATTCCCTCTGGGGCACCTGGCATTGGTCATGGCTAAAAGACAGGATAGTAAGCTAGATGGCCCTTTTGGTCTGAGCTAGTATGGCCATTCTGATGTTCTTATATTCTTAAATGTTTTCTCTCTCTCACTTCTAGGGCCATGGGATTTGTGAATTCATATCTATTTGTATGCATCTCCTGAAGCAAGATTTGAAATATTGCCCCTCCTCTGCCATGCCATTTCAAACCAAGTAAGTAACCTGCTCTTTTCTTCCCTCTTGTGGGCAGCTTAGGGTCAATGCTGACTTCAGCAATCTGCCATGTATATTCACACAAGAGCTGCAGAGTATTAAGAGCTAGATTGTGCAATGTTTACATTTGGGAGCTCTTCTACTAAGAGCCTCAAGGAAATCCAGGAGATAAAGTATTTATATAGGCTACAGTAAAGCACAAGTTAAACCCAAGCAAAAACTGAACCTATGTATTTTTTGTTTGTTTTGTTTTAAAAAAACAACTCTGTTTTTACCACAGAAGCTGCTCCTAATTTACAGATTGTCTATTCTGCACACTCCTTTTGGCAGTGTGTAGAATACCCTGTAGTATGGGTATAAATAGCAATGCAGATGGTCACTGTGAAGAGTGAACTTTAGGGTATGTATGCTACTGGTCTCTTTGCATACCAAAGCAGTGCTTTGTTTGTCTACTCTACTGTGATACTTTCAGCAGCATAATGGCCCAATTTCCTCCCTCCTACTGGAGTCTTTCTCCACTGCCTTCCCTCCTGAAGAGCCTTTCATTGACACCACAATGTGGATGCAACCTGTTTTTCATGTATAGTTTCACGTAAATTGCATGCTGCCACCACCAGTGGTATGCAGTGTAGACATAACCCTGTGATGCCAGCTATTAGACCCCCACAGTCCATAGATTAACATGCCACTTGATAATACTAGCCCTTCACTGAAGAAAGAAAAGCAAGGAAAAGACACTTCCTAGCATTTAAAGAACAAGGAGAGCTAATTATCCTGCTTCTCAAAGAACACCTTGTTGGATGCAGTGACAAGCACTTGAAATTAAGTTCAGTTGCCAATTCCTTTAATTTAATAAGAAACTTGCTGTGAAGGACTAATTGAATCTGCTGAAAACCTGTCTTCTGGTGGGGAGTAAGAGGAAAAGATATTTGATTGCAGCAGGACCTTTGACACTAGCTATTAGTTTGTCAAGCTAGCAACAGCACAGCAGACCACTAGAAAGGTGTTGGCTCTCAATGGCCTATGATAGTTATGATGGGTACAACATAAGTCATGTATATATCTCTGCCAAAGAAGTCACAAAGACTGCTTGTTTGTGAACAGCTATTGTCTGTCACCTTTGGGTATGTCTACACTGCAACCAAAGAACCAAGGCAGCAAGTCTCAGAGCCCTAGTTCATGGTACAAGGCTAAAAAGAGCAGTGTAGACCAGGGGTGGACAACCCATTACAGATGAAGAGCCAAAATAGTGGTGGATGCAGCGCAAAGAGCCAAGAGAAAAAATTTGTTGAGCAAAAAAAAAGAAAAAACCAGTTTGCCCTTTTAAGTGCAGAGCAGGCATTGCCCTTGTAAGGTGGCCATTCTGAAAGTGGTCATATTTAAGTTTGCACAGGCTGGTCACCCCGGTGTAAGACTTTCAGGCTCAGAGTGAAGCTCAGGCTCCAAAACTTGGAAATATGGAAGGGTCTCAGAGCCTGGACTTTAGCCCAAGCCAGAATGTCTACATCGCATTTTTAGCTCTATATCATGAGTCTTATCAACTGACCCAGGCTCTGAGATTCCTTGCAAGAGGCTTTTTATTTGACTGTAGGCAGACTCTTTGTTACTGATCCATCCTCACTTTGATGGAGAAGTGAAGAATATTTTGCAAAAAACACAAAAGCTCACAGGAAAAACAAACAAACAAAAACAGATAATCTAAAGCAGGAAGCTGGCCATATAATCAGGGGGCTCACTAGATGATCAAGATGCTCAAAGAGCACTCAAGGAAGACAAGGTCATTGTGGAGAAGCTAAATGAATTCTTTGCATTAATCTTCACTGCTGCTGCGAGGGAGAGTACCATAGCTGAGCCATTATTTTTAGATGACAGATATGAGAAACTATCCCAGACTGAGGTATCAATAGAGGAGAAAAAAATGATAAATTAAACCATAATAAATCATGAGGACCCAAGATCACCCAAGAGTTCTGAAGGAACTCAAATATGAAATTGCAGAACTAACAATTATGGTATATAACCTATTGATTAAATCAGCCTCCGTACATGATGACTGGCAGTTAGTTAATTTAATTTTTACAAAAACCACCAGGCAATCCTGACAATTACAGGCTGGTAAACCTAAATTCAGTATTAAGAAATTGGTTGAAACTATAAGGAACCAAATTAGAGATGAACAAAATATGCTGGGGAAGGTCAACACAGCTTTTGTAATGGGAAATCAGGCCTAACCTATCTACTAGAATTCTTTGAGGTGGTCAACAAACAGGTGGACAAGGGTGATCGACTGGGCATAGTAATTACTTGGCCTTTCAGAAAACCTCAAAAGTCTCTCTGCTACATTTTAGCAAAATAAGCAGTCACGGAATAAAAGAGTAGAGCCTCTCAGGTACTTGTTAAAAGACAGGAAACAAAGAGTAGGAATAAATGGTCATTTTTCAGAATGGAGAGAGATAAGTAGTGATGTCCCCCAGGGATCTGTCCTGGGACAAGTACTGTTCACCATATTCATAGGTTATTTGGAAAAAGGGTAAACAAGTGGCAAAAATTGCAGATGACACAAAATTAATCAAGATAGTTAAGTCCATAGTAAAGCACAAAAAGTTACAAAGGGATTTCACAAAACTGAGCCTCTGGGCAAGAAAATGGCAGATGAAATTCAGTGTTGATAAATGCAAATAAATGCACATTTGAAAACATAATTCCAGCTATACATACCAAATGATGGGGTCTAAAATTAGCTGCTACCACTCAAGAAAGATATCTCAGAGTCATTATGGATAGCTCTCTGAAAACATCTGTTCAAAGTGCAGCAGCAGTCAAAAAAGCTAACAGAATGTTAGGAATTATTAGGAAAGGGATAGATAATAAGACAGAAAATAGCTAAATACCAACATATGAACCTGTGTTATGCTCACACCTTCAATACCGTGTGTAGTTGTGGTCACCTCATCTTAAAAAAGATAGATTAGAATTGGAAAAGATACAGAGAAGGGCAACAATAATTATTAGGGGGGCAGTTATTGTGGATTATGAAATAGTTTCCATATGAAGAGAGATTAAAAGACTTGGGACTATAACTGTTCATCTTAGAATGAGATGACAGGGAGAATATGATAGAGTTCTAGAAAATCATGAATGATGCAAAGAAAGTGGGAAAAAAAGGAAGTGTTTTTTACTCCTTCACATAAGACAAAAAACAGCGTCACACAATGAAATGAAGGCTACGTCTAGACTGCAAACTTATTTCAGAAGAAGCTTTTCCAGAAGAGATCTTCCGGAAAAGTTTATTTCAAAAGAGAGCATCTGCACAGCGAAAAAGTACAAGGAAAAAGCGATGTGCTTTTTACAAAAGATAGCATCCACATTGATTGGATGTTATCTCACATTCATGTTGTGATTCGTATGGATGGAGTGGCCACCAGGGCACCTGTGTTATTTTTTGGAGGCCTCTTCTTTCAAAAAAACTCCCTCTTCTGCTTCCACACATGCCTTTTTTCCGAAAAAGGCTTCTTCCTTGTAGAAAGAGGTTTACCCCTGTCAGAAACACCCCTCCATTCTTTCAACTTTCTGTTGAACGAATGCAAAAGCAGTGCAGATGTAAGTATAGTTTTTCCAGAAAAACAGCTGTTTTTCCAGAAAAACGCTGCAGTGTAGACATATCCTAATAGGCAGAAGATATAAAACAAAGAAAGGAAGTACTTTTTCACGCAATTAACGGCCAGCCTGTTGCAAGGAGATGTATGAAGGTCAAAAAGTATAACTGCTTCAATAAAAAATTAGATAAGTTTATGAAGGATAGGTCCAGCATTGGCTATCAGCCAAGATGTTCAAGGATGTAACTCTGTGCTCTGGGCATCCCAAAGCCTCTGACTGCCAGAAGATATGACTAGAGAATAGGGGAGGGACCACTCAATAATTGTTCTGTTCATTCCCTCTAAATCAAAGGCAATAGCCACTGCTGGAAGTCATGATACTGAGCAGGATGGAGCATTGGTCTCATGAAATGTGGCTGTTCGTATGTTCTTATGATGTGCTCCCATCAACTCAGGTAATACTGTAGCCCAGCCTAATAAAGCTGTATAACCTTGCTCCCATGCTACTGCTACCCCCATTTCACTGATGAAGTAGGATGTAGGAGAGGGATGCTGAAAGCTGGGGCTCCTGGAATAGTGCAGGTCTATGTCTCCCATTACACTGAACAAAGGCTCAGTCTACCTCTGTAGTCAGAAAACAATAAAATCAGCAAAAGAATGTGGAATACCCACTCTAGTTAGTGCCACAGCAGCTGTGCGCTACTCAGCAATACCAGGATGTTGAAAGATGCACTCCACTTGAGTGCCTCTGTGATGTTCTGCACCTGTCAAGTGGTTTTTACAATGTTTATATTACAAGCTCGCTGTACAGCTATAAGGGATAGCCTAGTCACTAGTCCTGTGTATCAAGGGGCCTTTTAGAAGATGAAAAGAGAAGTGTAATGTGGTTTATAAGCCTTCTGGGGTTCAAGACAGAACCCCCTAGTTTAGGGGTGGGCAATAATTTTTGACCAGAGGCCACTTCAGAAATTTTTGAAGTAGCCCTGAGTCACCCTGGAAGGGGCGGGGCCTCAGGTGGAAGGGGCAGGGCCAGGACTCTTCCGTGCTTCCTGATCCACAGACTCAGATTGGTCTGAGGATGTGTGTGTGTATGGGGGTATGTGCAAAGTCTTTTGCCCCCCCCCCGAGAAAACCGCCAGTTGTTCTGAACAGCTGGCAGTTCCCTCTAGGTACCTGTGCCCCTGGTGATGGGAGAAGACTTCATGCGCTCCCCCATGCTTCCCCCAAGTCAGTCAGGGCCAGGGGAAGGGGAGCACGTGAAATCTCTCACTCCCTGCCCCCACCCTGCAAGGGAGCGCAGCACTTAGAGTCAGGCGCTGAGCCTCTTGCAGGGTGGGGAGAAACTTCACATGCCCCCCCAACCCCTGATTGGCCTAGGGGCAGGGGGAGCGTGCAAAGTGGCGTCCCACTCTGCCATGAGTGCGTGGCGCTTGCACTCCTTGCAGGGCAGGGCAGGGTGGGAGGAGACTTCGCGCTCTTCCCCCTCACCTATAGGCCCTGATTGGCCTGGGGGCAGAGGGAGTGGTAGGGCCTCCATGGGCTGGATCAACTCACTTGGTGGGCTGGATCCAGCCCCTGGAGGCCCTTTTGCCCACCCCTGCCCTAGTCATTTGCTTGAATGACCACACTCAAAAAGAATGTGAGGGAAAGAGTTTCCAGCATGCATTAAATGGGTTAACATCTGCTCCTCTGTTTTCTCTAGTTATTGGCTAGATTGTAGTCAGCCCTTATTTGGAGAATAAGGCGGTAGGGAGGGTAAAGACCCTCTTTGTTCAGAAGACCAAGGGTGCACATGCTACAACTGTGGTTGTGAGTGTTATATCAGGGAATGCTCAAATGGGGTCCTATTTATTATTATACTGTGGCCTCTTTATTATTGTACTGTGGCCTCTTTACATCATCTAAACTGCCCCCACAAGTGAAAAGGCCCCTGGGAGAATTACCCCCAGTGCAGTGTTTTCTGTGCCCAGGCATAGAGCCAGTTCTGCCAGCTCTTGCTGCTTTTGCAGCAGTCCTGGGCAAGGGGGACATTCTGGAGTGGGGCAGGGGTGAAAAAGAGGCAAGGCATGGGAGGATAACAGGGGACATTCTTACATTCCCTCTATTCCCTTAAGTCTCAAATGATTCATTGAAGTAGAGGGTGGAGCCCAGGTACATCAAGGGGAATACATGACTTGTTTGTATTGGTGTATAAAGAGGTATCTCCAAGGGAATGTCATCTTTGGCCAGCCGAGGGACATAGTAGAAAATCCCACTGCTAATTGAGCTGCATCCATTGTCACAGGCATACATGCATTGAGTGTTCTTATAGCAAGTATAAGGTGTCAATACTGTGCTTCATCTACAATAAACCTGACCAAATTCCTTTGCTGAAAATTTAGTCTGGATTTACTGGGCAGACTCAATTTACTGTGTATTTACTGGGCAGTTCAATCACAATCTGCTATCTCCACTATCTGCACAGAGCTGGGACGGCATGCTGAATGAACACACATGCAGTAAACATCTCACTACAGACGTGTCCAGCACAGCGTCAGGGGCTGAAGTGACCCTCACCAAATCTAGGACAGAAGGCTACACACCACATTTTTTCCAGCTTTGTGCGGCTGCCTGTGCTTGTGAAGGGATGAATCTGGCTCTTACTACTCCCCTGCTCTGAGCAAGTGGGCAGGGAAGGATGGCGAAGGTCAAGGAAAAAGCTCTGCCAAGTTTTCGCATCATTTTCTTTTGCTAGCCACTCACTCTCCAGACACTGAAGGCAAAATTACTGCAAGAAATACTGTCCTACTGCAAATAGGACACCGAACCTTGATGCTTTTAGCTATATTTTATTCTTGTAAAGGATTCTTATTGTGGACCTGTCTTTGCCTGTTTCTGCTGATAACACACTGATTGCTGTCTCAGTCCTTGAGACATCTTCAAACACAGTCCTTCATTCTGCCCATTCACTGTACCCATCTTGAATCATTTGAAGTGGGGTCTTTTTTTTTTTTTTTTTTGTATTTTAGTTAAAAATATCAATGCAGAAACTAAAATATAATATAAAGACTTTTTTTACCCTGGAAAATAAAATACAGGGAAGTTAAAGCTAGAGGAGTAGCTGAAAAGAAACTGCACAAGAAGACATTTCCCCTATTTGTTGTAATATAATGGAAATGGCTATTTTGCTTTTGTTCCTTCTTCCTATTGATAACTTATTTATTTTTCTAAAATGTAATAATATTATTTCTAAAGCTCTTTCCATTCTGGTGCCTCAAAGTATCTTATAAATATTAGTGAATCCACCCTCACACAAAGCTGGTGAAATAGGGAAGATCATCCATCTTTCACAAATAGGGAAACTGAGGCATGGTGAGGCAAAATGATTTGCCTAATATACCAGAGGAAGCCTATGAAATAGGGGAATAAAACCCAAGTTTCTTAACTTTCTGTGCTTTAGCCTGTCTTGTGCCATAGCCACAAAATACCCCTAAATTACTTACGAGTTAATTCTCTGCATGACAGCTTCACTACAGTGATTTGAGGGGTGTGTGTGTCAAAGATAGTTCAGGGGACAGTGCTTTCTCAGAATCTGGCCACAATTGGCATTCACTTCCAGAGTAAATCAGAATTACCATGAATTTCACCAGCTTGCAAGAAAGATAAAATAGTCATTAGTGTCATAATAAATACAATTTTGTTGTGAAGAAGGGAGGGATAAACTTTCATTTTGAAGAGAATAGATACTTGTAAAAGTGCTCAGGGATAAATGAGATGCAAAACCCCCCAGATAATAGGGTGATCTATTTTTCAGCACCAATTTCAAATCTATGTTGTTAATCTCGCTATATATTTTTGGAGATTTGTGCATCTGTCTGTCTGTGAGTCCATTTGTTCAAGAACTCTTCCTAAATGGTAAGATTTAGAACAAGCAAGTGTGGTACATAGCTTCTTCTTTTCCTAACTTACAGTTAGGCCAGGGTTTGGTTGTGCCAGGAAAACGGGATATGCCTGGAATTTGATTGTTTTCCATAATATGGAAAGATAGGGGGCTGAGCTTAGGGCCACTATATTCAGTCACCACTGGAGGCAGCGAGTGCAGGGGATAGCTGTATTGCATAGCGACAACTAGGGCAGCCACACCACCAAGGGACAGAATTCACCATTTTTCCTGCCACCGGCACAGGTAAGTGGCCCCCTGTCCCAAACCCTTACTCCCCAGCCTTTGGCCCCAATGCTGGACCATTGGGGGAAGGAAGCCCCACCATTCCCACCACTGCAGTTCCACCCAGAAGCACTGCCAGGCTTGGGTAGCACAGCCCTGGCCTCTGCCACAGGAGCCACAGCCAGCCTATTCCCCCAGCACCGCCACCCTGACCAGCATGGCAGCAGCTGGTAGGCCTGCAGAGGACCTCTCTTCCCCCCCCTGGGCTGGACCCTGGGAATGCCAACAGGAGGCCTACGCAGCCCCCACCCCCACTGCCCTCAGACTGCGTGCCTCCTCCCCCTCCCACCCCCAGCCCAGACCTGGGCAATGCCAGGTAAGACTTCTAGTCTTGTTTGTATATTATTCAAAATTCACAGAGTGTTGTAGGCAGATAATAAATCACAGACCCTACAAGTAAGAATTTATCATCTGAAGACAGAGAGAGTAGTTGGTTTATGATGGAGTCATGTGTATATGTTAGCAAACATGGAAGACATCATGGAAAAGGTGGGTTTTGAGGGGTGATTTGAATGAATACATACAGAAAGAACTTGTAATATGTTGATTGGCAACAAACAGAAGCATCATACAGATTCCAGAGTGGAAGTCCCAAGGCATCCACCCAGGAATATAGAAAGTCTAGTTTGAAGGATTTTCTTCTACTCATTATTTCAAGGTAGGTTACAGAACATGGCCCTAATTAACAACATTCCATCACCAGTAATTGAATCATCCAATAATAATCTTCCTATGCAGATTAGGATACATCAAGGCTGTATCTCGTTAGGTGTTTGAGTAGTGTCTAATCCAGAGGGGCTCTGTTTTCCGCGTGAGGCCCCAAAGTTTTACTGTAATACAATTACTAATACTAAGTAAAATAAAGGGCTTCAGTCTATTCTCACATAGATTTCACACCCAGCTAACACTATTCACTGCAATGGATTTACAGGTGATTTTAATATAGAATCACGTCTAAAAAGTGAAAGTTGTTTTAATACTAATGATTTCATTTTGGAGTTTTTGATAAGATTAAGCAGATAATCAAATTAACCAGTGATTGAATTAAATAAAAGGTTCTATTTGTACTCCTCACTTTCTTCCACTATCCTGTACATTTTAATTAGCTCATGAATTCTTAATATGATTACTATAGCCTATTCTTAGGCAGGGAGTGAGAATTTCAGTTTGAGATTGTCATTTACTTTATTCATGAGTATTTAGTATGAGAATATTTAATGTCAGTCTAGTTATAGAGAGATGATTTATTGCCTTGACTATATTTTTTTATGAATAATGAAATTTATAATGTAATTAAAACCTATTTATTGAGGAATCTGATTTTACCTGGACAGTGGAATAATTGGTTGATTATTAATTAAAAAAAACTATTATATATTTTAAATATTTATGATGCAGTTTATTCAATGCACAAATACTAATAATCATCCACACATAGAGGAATGATTTCCTCAATATCAAAGATTCAGGATTCTTTCATTTTTAGAGTCTATTTTTTGCTTGGGTTAGATTGTGCTGTTATAGTTTGCTGACTCCCTCCTGGACAATCTAATAGGACTGGCCATTTCTGGGGTGTCCAGCTTGAGACACCTTAAGAAGGGCCAATATGCAGAAAATACCAAGCTCTCCCCATTTGAAAACCAGGCTTCTTTAAGCTGCCTCAACAGGGACATCCAAAAAAGAAAGTCATCCAACATTTTGAAAATTTTGGTCACCAGGTATTTGCCAGCTATTTTGTAATCAATAAGATATAAAATCTAAAGTAAAAACTTCCTACATTGGAGGAACAAAGGCTAGATTCACAATAGGAGTTAGGCACCTATATCCAACATTTAGGGACGCCTGACAATTTTAAGACCACTGCCAACTGCTGCCAAAACCTGAGGCACCTCAGTTTCCATCAGAGGGCATGCACAAAGCCACTGAAGTCTTGATGCCATCTCATATCTAACAAGTTCCTTGTAGCCTTAGCACAAGCCAAAAGCCAGGAGACCTGGAAGCAGGATGCTCAAATGAGACATTCTTCTGCCTATCACACCAGCATGGCCCAATCCCACAGCTGCGCTCAGACCTCCCCTATAATACCTTTAGGCTGGTGGTTAGGGATGTGAGAGACCTGGGTTCATGACCCTGCTACAAACCAGACAGAACAAGTATTTGAATCTGGGTCCCCTACATCCCTGGGAAAGGCTATTGGCTCGTCTATGGTGACTACCTTGTTTTGCACGGGGAAAGTCTAACCTGGCTTAGGTGTCTAACTCCAGGAGAGAGTTCAGAGCGGAGAATCACAAGTGATGGCAGGCCCTTCCCTCAGTTGCCTAAGGCCCAGATCAATGAGAATCAGGTGCATAAATAACTTTGAGGATCTGGGCCTAAGACCCACCCCAATTTGTAATCTACTCCTGGCTAGGTTAGGTGGTTCCCTCCTCAGTGTGGTAGCTTCTGAGCATATCTTTCTTGGGCACCTAATGCTCCGTACTCGGTACCTGGGGAAGCTCGGCTGCTGAGAATCCCACTGTGCAGCGGGGTACCTGGGAGTTAGGCATTGCCTGTCTTTGTGAATCTGCCGCAAAGTGGTGAACCAAAATTAAAACTTAAATAACTAGCTAATGGGTGAACATTGGAAGTGAAAGTTTTCTTTGTTCAATCAGGTCAAGCAATCAAAAATTCAGATGTTATACTTGTTGAAGTGGGTGTGCAGCTATTGGGAAATTTGTGTGCTAGTGGCCAAATCCTGAAATTCTCAAATCTCGGTCTCCGCAGCTCTGCCTGTTGCTGGAGTATTGTTTTCAGCACAAATTCCTAGAGGTTGCAGACAATAAATTGATTATACCATACATCCCATGGAAAAATGTTTATGTAACGACTAGGTTGCAAAATCAAAATGCCACATGTCCATAATTTAGCAATGTTAAGCCTCTCCTACTACTTTTGTTCACCTACACTGCACATTCTATAACAGCATGTATTTATATATGTTCATAATAAAAATACTCCAGTGTCACATTGGACAAACAATGAAGGAACAGAAAAACACTTAGATGCATATTGTGACTACATAAACATTGGAAACAGATTAGTGTGTTTGAAACTGTACTGCAACCTTAGTGATAGTGGATGCAATCCGTGTGACCATTAAGATAATGGATGTTTATAGGGTAATACAAAAAGTTTATTTTTTTGTAAGTACACAAAATGAAGAATAACTTGTACAAATAGAGTGAGGCAGAATGTAGATTTCAGGAACAGGACAAAAGGAAGAAAGGAGAGCAGCAAAACACACACCCTGGACTTCAGAAAAGCAGACTTTGACTCCCTCAGAGAACTGATGGGCAGGATCCCCTGGATGCTAACATGAAGGGGAAAGGAGTCCAGGAGAGCTGGCAGTATTTTAAGGCAGTCTTATTGAAGGCACAGGAACAAAATATCCCGATGCACAGTCAGAAAAGCAAATATGGTAGGCAACCAGATTGGCTTATCAGGGAAATCCTTGGCAAGCTAAAACACAAAAAGGAAGCTTATAAGAAGTGGAAAATTGGACAGATGACTAGGGAAGAGTATAATCAAGAAGGTGAAAGCACAATTGGAATTGCAGCTAGCAAGGAATGTGAAGGGTAACAAGAAAGGTTTCTACAGGCATGTTAGCAATAAAAGGATGATCAGAGAGAGTGTGGGCCCTTACTGGATGAGGGAGGTAACCTAGTGACAGATGATGTGGGAAAAGCTAAAGTACTCAATGCATTTTTTGCCTCTGACTTCACAGACAAGGTCAGCTCCCAGACTAGTGCACTAGGCAACACAGTATGGGAAGGAGGTAGGCAGCCCTCGGTGGAGAAAGAACAGGTTAGGAACTATTTAGAAAAGCTAGACATACACAAATCCATGGGGAGGTGGGGGGTGAATTTAATGCATGCGAGGGTACTAAGGGAGTTCGCAAATGTCCTTGCAGAGCCTTTGGCCATTATCTTTGAAAACTTGTGGAGATCAGGAGACAGTCCTGGACAATTGGAAAAGGCATATGTAGTGCCCATCTTTAAAAAAGGAAAGAAGGACAATCCAGGAAACTACAGACCAGTCAGCCTTACCTTAGTCCCTGGAAAAATCATGGAGGGGATCCTCAAGGAATCCATTTTGAAGCACTTGGAAGAGGGGAAAGTGATCAGGAATAGTCAACATGGATTCACACAGGACAAATCATTCCTGACAAACCTGATTGCCTTCTGTGTCAAGGTAACTGGATCTGTACACATGGGAAAAGCAGTGGATGTGATATACCTTGACTTTAGCAATGTTTTTGATACAGTCTTCCATGGTATTCTTGTCAGCAAGTTAAGGAAGTATGGTTTGGATAAATGAACTGTAAGGTGGATAGAAAACTGGCTAGATTGTCAGGCCCAATGTGTAGTGATCAACAGCTTGAAGTCTGGTTGGTGGTCAGTTTCAAGCGGAGTGCCCCAAAGATCCGGGTTCTAGGGCTGGTTTTGTTCAACATCTTTATTAATGACCTGGATGAGGGGATGAATTGCACCCTCAGCAAGTTTATGGATGACACTGAGATAGGGGGGAAAGGTTCATACATTGGAGGGTAAGGATAGGGTCCAGAGTGACCTAGAGATTGGAGGATTGGGCCAAAAGAAATGTGGTGAGGTTCAACAAGGACAAGTGCAGAGTCCTGCACTTGGGACGGAAGAATCCCAAACACTGCTACAGGCTGGGGACCGACTGGCTAAGTAGCAGTTCAGCAGAAAAGGACCTGGGGATTACAGTGGATGAGAAGCTGGATATGAGTCAACAGTGTGCCCTTGTGGTCAAGAAGGCTAATGGCATATTAGGGTGCATTAGGAGGATCATTTCAGCAGATCTAGAGAAGTTATTATTTCCATTTATTCTGCACTGGTGAGACCACATCTGGAGTACTGCATCCAGTTCTGGGCCCCCCACTATAGAAAGGATGTGGATGCATTGGAGAGGGTCCAGCAGAGGGCAACCAAAATGATTAGGGGGCAGGAGCACATGATCTACAAGAAGAGAGGCTGAGGGTTTTGGGATTATTTAGTCTGCAGAAGAGAAGAGTGAGGGATGATTTGATAGGAGCCTTCAACTTCCTGAAGGGAGGTTCCAAAGAGGATGGAGAGAGGCTGTTCACAGTAGTGACGGATGGCAGAACAAGGAGCAATGGTCTCAAGTTACAGTGGGGGAGGTCTAGGTTGGATATTAGGAAAAACTATTTCACTAGGAGGGTGGTGAAGCACTGGAATGGGTTACCTAGGGAGGTGGTGGAATCTCCATCCCTAGAGGTTTTTAAGTCTCGGCTTGACAAAACCTTGGCTGGGATGATTTAGTTGGGATTGGTTCTGCTTTGGGCAGGGGGCTGGACTCGATGACCTCCTGAGGTCTCTTCCAGCCCTAGGATTCTATGATTCACCCCAACTAATACTGGTGAAGTGACACCAAATTTACTATAAAAAAGGTTTTAATTACACTGTTTGGATTTTGATGATATTGATGATCAAATTGTCAGGTTTCTTGGCTCCTTTGAAACCTGGGGCCTAATTTTTAAAAAACTGGAGGTCCAAGGCTTACATGCAAAAGCTCATCTGTATAGAGTATGTTCAATTTTCATAACAGCATATGAAAATTAGATATATGAACCTGCAAATGGCTATTTTTAGGCTACTTAAATGTGAGGATAGCTGATTTGCAATGCAATCGCCATTGCTGTTTTGTGCACAGTTTTTCTGCATAGATGTTGAGGTGGCTACATCTCTTATGAAATTTGCTGTGTATATTTTATTTTGTGAGCCCCTTGCTATCTTTACCACTTTCTTATCTTCAGCAAGTCCCCCTAATCTTGCAATGGACATTTCTGTGCTGATTTTGTTTTACAAAGTAGTATAGCAAATAAATATAGTTTTCTTTGCAGAATTCTTTGTGTAACAAAATTATTACCACAGCCTGGAATGGGGCTAGATGAATTAAATTAATAAACTCTATCATTGTTATATACAATAACCTCTCTTACTTTAACTGTCAGCACATAGCAATGTTGATGCTGGATATATTTTCTGAGAACAGGTCATGAACCATGGATAGTTATCACCCTTTATGAACTGAACGTGAAATGGATATCTATTACTGGCTGGAATTCAATACCACTCCACAAAAGTTAATTAAAAACAAACCCTATAGTAAATAATATATGATTTTGAGGGTTTGAGCTTACTTTTTCACCTACAGGCTTTCAGCTGGAGCGTAATTTTTTTCTGACTGTACACTTTTCTTTTCCATAGAGCAATGCTGATTCAAACATTTTGGTGGGATCTGACCAGTTAGCCAGTGTTCAACATATTCCATGTGGAGGAAAAATAGAGGATGGATTCAGGTACTTATTTGATGTAATCCTGTTTATTACAAAGAACATAAAGAGAGCTCTTTTCTCCAGACCACAGTAAGAATCAAACAACAGGAGGCAATTTCTTTGCTTAAAATTTTAAGCCTCTTTTCAGCTAGTGATATGCCCAAAAGCTTTCTCTCCCCAGTTTTTCTGAGGGTCACAATAAGGATGTGTCTACACTGTACCATAGCTAAAAATAAGTATGCAATTTGAGTGACACAAATTGCGTATCTTATTTCAATCTTATTTCAAAATAGCTTATTTTGTAATTTGGTACACCTCTGTCTACACAGCATGAAATTTTGAGATAACCCGCTATTCCGAAACATCCCTTAATCCTCGTGAATAAGGTTTAAAAGGACATCAGAATAGCGAGCCCATGCTTGCTGTGAAGATGCGGGATAGCTATTTCGGGATACTCGGGTATCCTGAAATAGCATTGCAGTGTAGACGTTTAGCCTAAGTGTTTTTCTGGCTGTCCCTGAGATTTTCTTAGTATTTTCTCTGTATGCAAAACTGTGGAGTTTCTTCTGCTTTGCTGTTTGTAACAGAGTGGCTCACTCCTTAATGGTGGAAGGACCTGGGATGAGGCAATACTGGTTATTAAAGGAGGCACACAATTGTGACAGTAGCTGGTTCCCTGTAAACCAGCAATGGCGGGGGAGGAGGGGGCAGAGGAGGAGGGGAATGTTCAGGGAGCAGAAGTGTAAGAATGGTTCTGAAAAATATATTGAACTGTGATCCATAAAGGAGAAAGAGACACTGAAATGAGGTTGAGACCTGGTTGGACAGTGTATAGGTGTGGACTTTTAAATTTCATATGACTACTTTGAGGCTAGGTCTACACTACAGAGATTTTGTGCAAAAGCATCTGGTTTTGCACAAAAACTCGTGGAGTGTCCACACCTCAGGCGTGTTTTTATGCAAGTAAAATGAAAGAACAGAGGGGTTTTTGTCGTGTAGGTATTCCTCCTTCTACGAGGAATAACTCCTTTTTGCACAGGAGCTCTTGCGCAAAAAGGTATGCATGGACGGGAACAGGGTTTTTTTGCACAAAAACAGCCTATCAAAACAAGCACAGGTGCCATGGTGGCCATTCTGTTAGTGGCAATCAGAGCTTTCTTGCGAGAGAGCATCCATGCAGTCTGGATGCTCTCTTGCGCAAAATCACATCGCATTTTCGATGTGCTTTTGCAGTGTGGACGTGCTCTTGCATAAGAAGTTTTTGCAGAAGATCTCTTCTGCAAAAAGCTTCTTGTGCAAGAAGCCTGTAGTGTAGACATAGCCTCAGTTTGCGTAAGGAGCAGGGAAGAAGGGGAAAAAGAGGGCACAACACTGCAGAAGAATCCTGGCCATGACATTACTTTCTCTCACAGGCACACGGTTTCCTCATTTCCACATCAACTGCTGTAAATGAGCCATTTCCATTCTGACTTGATTAGCCTCATTTACACAAGTACCCTCTTTTGTTGTCCATACGTATATGTACACCCATGCCTCTGTAAACTCCTTCTTTCTATTTCATCTGATGAAGTGGGTTTTATCCATGAAATCTCATGCCCTAATAAATCTGTTAGTCTCAAAGGGCATGTTGACACTGGCATGTCTACATAAACTCCCCTTATTTTGAACTAACAAGGTGAGAGTCCACTCAGCAAGCCCGTTATTCAAAATTATTTCAGTATAATGGGCTTGTTATTTCAAAATAATAGTTCCTGCTTCTCATGAGGAATAATGCTTATTTCAGAACTGTTCTTTTGAAATAATGTTAGTGTGGACACTCAGCTGCTGATATTTCAAAATAATAGGCCTCCAGAGGCCTCTTACAGCTGCCCTTGCCTTTTGGGCATTCTGGCTACATCTCTGACAACTCTACTGTTCCCCTTCTGCAGAATTTAAAGCTGCAGACAAAAGGAAAAGGGCTTGTGACGCAACGCGAGCCCTACTAGCCCCGTGCCACACAGCAGCCCGTCTTTGAGCCATGTCCGACCTGAATGCTCCCTCCGAGCCCCACATGGTTGTCAGCATGCCTGCAGCCATCTCAGAAGCCCCTGGCCAAGGGCAAAAGAGGGCACCGGCCTGAACTGGTGTGGAGATCCTGGATCTCATTGAACTCTGGGCACGGAGACAAACCTCCAGGATCTGGTACCAGACTGTGCAATGCCGATGTGTATGGCCAAATGGCCACAGCCGCCCCCTGGACCAGGTGCAGATAAAAATTAAAGAACTGTGGCAGTCCTACCTGAAGGCCAGGGCAGTTCCTGCTCTGGGGCGGCACCACCGACCTGTCACAGCTGGATGCCATCCTGGGAGTGGGACTGGTCAGTTCGATTTCCCCATCATCAACTCCAGCGAGGACACTACCATCATCAGCCCCCATGACGGCAAGGTTGTAGAGGAGGAGGATGATGAGGAGAGGCCGAGCAGGCCAGTCTGGACATCATGCCTGCCAGCCAGGAGGTCATCATTAGCTTGGAGCTGGTTCCCTCCACCAGGATGTTTCCCAGGGCTCGGACAAACCTGGAGAAGGCAGTTCAGGTGAGTTCTGTTACTTTCCCTATACACCAGTGGGAGTGGGCAGGGGGCAGTGTGGGGCTGCACACCGGCAAGCAGCCTTTGCTGCTTACGCACACCTCCCCAACACCTCTCTCCTTCAGCGGGCAGGGATAAAAGTTTTGTCTTTGAGAGACACCATCACTGCTGGACCCGGCACGTGTGGGACATGGAAGGAATGCCACCCCATCCCCTCCTTCCCACCTGCAGGTTCCTGCACCTTCCCATGCCAGCTTGTCTTTGGGAGGTGGGGGTAGTGAGGTTCCCCGTGGACATCTGTGTCCCTGAAAGAAAGTGTCTGCTGTTTAGGCCACAGATGGCCTTGCTCAAAGTACACTTCCATTGTCTGAACTGAGACCTTCGGTGTCGGCTCAGAGATTAGGACTAGGCTTCATGCACAGTCTCCTGGGATGACTGCCCTTCTCACTTTTCTTCACAGCTGGGCCAGCTGCAAGCGTGGCATGCCCATCACCTCTCACGCCATCTTCCCAATGCCATGAGACCTGCAGGTGGAGGCAACCCTACGAGGACCTGGTGCAGGAACATCTTGACTGCCTCCATTCCCTCAGCTGGAACTTTGACTAGGATTGTCAGAAGCACTGGGCTGACCGTGAGCTGAGGAGGAGGGGGATGTGTGAGCAGCTGTCATGCCAGCATGAAGCTACGTGCTCCTCCTTAACATCAGCGCATGGTCATAGTTATGGAGTGGTCCACCAGTCATTTCCTTGCCCCTGCCCTCCCAGCACCCAACCCATCCCCACCCCTTCCCCCTGGCTTTAACTCCTAGCCCTCCTCCCAGGGGCCAGGGCCCACAAACACATGGCGGAGGGACCTCCAGGGCATCTGAAGCCTCATGAGGTACTCGAGATAGGCGCCAGTTCCAGCCCCATCCCTGAACCCTCCTCCCCCCCACTTCTCCCCTTTTTCCCTCTCTCCCCTCCACAGTTCTTTCCCCAGTCCCTCCCCTTTTGTATATTCCCCAAATAAAATATCAGAGTTGTTTTTCCAAACAAAAAAAGGCTTTATTATTTGGTCTGCCGGGAAGGTGGGAAGGGAGGGCAGGAGAAGGAAGGAATGGGCGAGGAAAGGCATACAGGGGCAATGCAGAGGCTCCTTGTGAGGAGGCCCAGGGAAGAGTCTCATCAGTGGCTTTGGCTGAACCTCTCCCTGAAGGCCTCCCAGATGAGCACAGCACTCTGATGGGCTTGCTGAAAGCAGTGATGTCCGTTGCTCAAAAGCCCTAGCCAGCTGCTCTGCCTCTGCCCCCCACCTTGGCAGGAAGTCTCCGCTTTGTTTCTCACAAAGGTTGTGGAGCACACAGCAGGCCGCCACTACCACCTGGGGGATGTTCTGGTCACCAAGGTCCAGGTGGGCGAGGAGACTCTGGAACCTCCCCTTGAGATGGCCAAAGGCACCCTCCACCACCATGTGGCACCTGCTCAGCCTGGTGTTGAAGGCCTCTTTGCTGGCATCCAGGCTGCCTGTGTAGGGCTTCATAAGCCAGGGGAGCAAGGGGTAGGCTGCGTTGCCCAGGATGCACATGGGCATGTCCATCTTCCTGACCCTGATGGTGAGGTTGGGGAAAAAAGCACCAGAGTGCATCCTATGGAAGAGGCTCAAGTATTAGAAGATGCAAGCATCATGCCTTCCGTAAATGTCTGTGAACTGACCCTTATGATCCACGAGGGCCTACAACGTGATGGAAAAGTCTCTGTCTCTCTGTCTCTGTCTCTCTATATATATATATATTCTCAGAGGCTCAGTGATCAGGGTGGTGATGTGGGTGCCACCAATGTTCTCCTCCCCGCAGTTGGGGAAGCCCATAGCAGCAAAGCCAGTGACGATGGGGTCCATGTTGCCCAGGCTGATTGATGATCCTGCACAGCAGGATGGTGTTGATGGCCTTCACCACCTATAGAAACATAGAATCACAGGGTTGCAAGAGCCCTTGGGAGGTCATCTAGTCCAACCCCCTTCCCAAAGCAGGACCAACCCCAACTAAACCATCCCACTCAGGGCTTTGTCAAACTGGGACTGAAAAACCTCTAGGGATGGAGATTCCATCGCTTCTCTAGGGAACCCATTCCAGTGCTTCACCACCCTCCTAGTAAAATAGGTAAAGCTGCATGAGCACGGCCTTGACCATCAATCTCCCCTTGCTGAACTGGTTCCTGATGGAGCGGTAGCTGTCCGATGTGGTGAGTTTCCAAAGTGCGATGCCGATATGCTTCTGCAGGGGGATGGTGGGTTGCATCCAGGTGTCCCGTCACTGGAGAGCAGGGACGAGCCACTTGCAGAGCTCCAGGAAGGTGGCCTTCCACATGAGGAAGTTCTGGAGCCACTGTTGATTGTCCCAGTGCTTCAGAATGATGCGGTCCCATCAGTCAAAACCAGTCTGCCGCTGCCAGAAGCAGCTTTGCGCGGTGTGCAGGAGAAATGGAAGGGAATGTGGTACACGAGGAGTGCTACGGCCTGGGGTGAAGTGGTCCCCCAGTCTGTGCTGGTTGTCACCCTCCTACAGCGCCATGAGGCACATCAGGAGGCCCAAGTGCCGGTGACTGCTTTGCAGCAGCTCTGGCTCGATGATGAGAGTGTTGTGGTGCCCACAAGAGCAACCAGAGCACATGGTGGGAGTTTGGTGTCCCTCCAGCAGGTTGGCAGTGCAGAAGAGGTGTGTGAGACGCAACTGTAGAGAGGAGCCCCTTTAAGGATGAGTCTCAGCTAGCCTCAGGAAGCAGCTACAGGAAGTGACTGCTCTCCTGATGTCCTCCCCAGTAATATCTCATAGACCTTTTAGGTGAAACCAATACCATTATGCTGGGGGTGATTGAAGCTAATAGAAATGTAAAACGCAAGTAAGATCTTTCATGGCATAGCTATCTGAAACAATAGGAGTTACAGGTCACAAGTGATTAGGAATTTGAACCAACTGGGAGGAGGGACTGGACTTGGGGCTGACTGCATTTACTTGAGGCTGGATAATTTTAAGGAAACTTTCAAAGATGTTCTGCTTGAAGCATATTAAAAACTCTTTATAGCACAATACTGCAGAACATTTAATTTTGAAAAAAACTCAAGCAAGTTCAAATTGAGATGAAACAACATTAAAATATTGGAATTTCCCATGGCACATAAGTTCTAGTTTTTGACCAACTCTCTTGTCAATATATTGTTAGCACTTTCGGACTCTTGAGTGATCATCAGAGTTGTTTTTTTCGAATAGAATACATGCACATACACTCAGATCATGCTAAGAGTTTCACAGTCAAGTGTTTCTTGCTATAAAGAGTTTTTAATTTGCTTCAAGCAGGACATCTTTTAGATACATCTGCCTCTCTATTGTGAATGAGTCATGTAATTGGTAGGGGACAAATGCAAACTCATCTCTACTTGGATTTGGCCTGTTTTGAATTTGAACCATTAGTGCCACATAGCCACCAGGGTTATGCATAATATGTGTAAGTCCGTTCATGCTCAGAAAAACACTTGCTGGATATATTTTTGAGAACAGGTCATGAACTGTGGGTAGTCATCACCCTTTATGAAGAGCACATGACATGGATCTCTATTACTGGCTGGAATTCAATACCACTCTACCAAACTTAATTAAAAACAATCCCCGTAGTAAATAATATACATATACATAATGTTAAGTATATGCTTTAAGCCTATTGACATTAATGTGATTGAGGCACATGCATTAAATTAAGTAGTAGTACTTTCTGGTATAGAAATGCTTTCCTGAATTAGGGCCTAAACCTATGCCTTTTGGTTCCTAAGTGCTTCACCAGCATTTTCAATGCAGGGCTTTGTGAAACTAAACTCCATATATAAGCACAAAACCCATAATTCTTCAGCAGTTGCTGGGACCATAAGAAGTCTAAAACAGTGGTGGGGACCCTAAGGCTTAGAGGCCAGATGCGGACCCTGTTTGCCTGGATCAGGCCTCTGAGGCTCAGGGCTTCCCCCCAGCATTGGGGAGCCTACACTGATACTCCAGCCCCCATTGCCCTCACCCTCTGCAGGGCTAAAGCACTCAAAATCTAGCCTGCCCCCTCCCCAGTGTGTGAGAGGAATATGGAGAGTGTCTCTCCTCAGTCAACCCTCGACTGATTTTTCTGTGTGTGTCAGCAGCCCCCAGCCCAAAAAAGCTTCCCACCCCTGAAGAAGACTCTCTCTCTAGTTAAGTAATGAAGGAGTATTCAAATTTCATTCCACTTTTGCAAGTCAGCAAAATAGAAGGAAAAATGAAAGATGAAATTGCAGTCACAACAGATACCATCTATTCTCTGCCCACTACAAATAAATAAATCACCCTGAGGTAATTAAAAAACATCTCAACAAATAAATCTCATCCAATGGAAGGCATTGTATGTTCTGAAAAATAACAGTGACGGAACTGAAATGCCAAATAAACAACAAATGCCTGATTCCACTAACAGCTGTGCAAACAGATTATCAAGCTCAATTTGCTTTCTCCAAAATGTTAAGTGAATGTTATAGTGCTCATGAAACATGCGGTATTTACACAGATCCAACCTTTGTGTCCTGCAAAGACCACAGCTGCAGAGCTCCCTTAACTGGTGGAACTTGACATGCACTGTAGAACTTTCAGTATAAGTTTAAGACAGTTTTAAGCATAGGTGGAAGGTACAAGTGTTGAGGGGAAGCAAAGCCCACTCTGGAGCTTATTGCTCAACCTCTCCTCTTTTCCTATCTCTGTTCTGATCATTCCTTCAGGCTCCCACAGCTGGCTGTTGCAGACAGATGACTCTTCCCTGTAAGTGGATCTGTTAACTTGAAAGTGAAAAGCCTTCTAGCTTGCCAGACCAATTAACATAACATTAAACCTATGAAAGAGCCATTAAGTGGCAATGAAGCCATTTAACGGATATGTGCCAATCTGGAGGTGTAAACTGTCAGTTTCTGAATTTACTTACAAAAATAATTGTGCATTACTGTAATGTATGTACAAGACCTTATTTTAAATTTTGCTTTAAATATTTCATTAGTTTTTTGGGAAAAAAAATCTTTGCATAGCTTTTTAGATGCACAATCTGAGTATTCAGCTTTAGCCTTAAATGTTCGCGTCTTCAGACAGAATTTTTAAATAAATTCTTCAAAAGACCACTCTTATCTAAAATGCACATTTAATTTTAATTACTCTAGTACAAACACTTGCTTCCAAAGTCTTCCTGTCCATCCCTGCTTCTGGCTGCTGCTGGAATATTTCTCCCTTCACTGTTATGTTAAGTAACAGTTATTTTATTAGTCGAGTAGTCAATGGAATTTCCATTGACTAGTTGATAGGCACTTCCCCGTTCCTCCTTTGAAATGTGCAAGAGCCTCAGCTGATAGAGGCAGCAAGTGGGGACGGGGCGGGGGAGGGGGGCCGAATTGGGATTGGTCCTGCCTAGAGCAGGGGGCTGGACTCGATGACCTTCTGAGGTCTCTTCCAGCTCTATGGTTCTATGATTCTATGGAATTGACTAGTTGACTAGTCGGCTGACTATTCAATAAGCATTTGCCTATCAGAGAGTCGACTAGTTGACTATTCCTTAACATCCTTACTTCACATCCTTCCCGCACTGAAGAGAGGCCTTAAAGGGACAACATCCATTTTCTTCCAGATAGCTGGACAGATGAGTTTCCTTTTCATTTCTTCTGACTATTTGATGAACTAGGTTTTAAGAGAACCTTACATCAAAATCAGTACCTTAGTAAGCTATAAAATGTTTTGTTATGCCTAAAATCTTTGGAAACATATTTTTAACATAAACATATGCTGAAATTTCATAAACATGTTTATTGTTTTGAAGATCACACAAAATAAATTAGTGCTTCCCTTTTCTAAAAGCAATGAACTTTATGAACACACTAAAGTGCTGTGACTGATTAATTTAAATAATGTCTTTCTTTCATTGGATTAAATATGTAATGATTGGAAATGATTACTTTTAGAAGGCTTATGAGTATATTTAAAATATAAAATCAGCTTAGAAATACTGATTAAGAAAATGTAAAACAGAGAAGAGCTGTCTCATGTATTCCATAATATTTAATGTTGTATTCAGCAAGACAGCTGACTTGCTCTTACTACAAAGTTTTTTGAAAATAAATCTGTGACAAACATCAGGGTATCTAAAGCGACCTGACTGACGTTTTTATTCCCAAATTTAGTGATATTAATTAGGTACCATCTGCATGTCCAGTCCACACAATCTGGCATGCAGTGGAAAACATACTCCATTTTCTTTAGAAAGAAATTTTAGAAGACATTTTTTTCCAGTGTCATTTGCTACATTTATTTCAGGGATATGGCTGGAAGGAGTAAGCAGGGAGGGGGAGGGAAAAGAAGAGGGAGACAAAGTGTTGGGGTCTGTGTATATGGCAGTAGGGTGGAGGTTACATAAAAACTTCCTTTCTTTCCATCCCCATGTTTTTTAATGTCAAGTGGGCCAGTCTGGAATAAAGATGTTAAGGACTAGTCGACTATCCGATAAGCAAAGGCTTCTTGGATAGTCGAGTCGACTAGTCACTCTCCCCTTGCTGCCTCTGTCAGATACAGGCAGCAAAGAGGGGGAGAAAGAGGAGATACTTCAAAGTGGCAACATCACACAGCTGATCCTGGGCTCCATGTGGTGCTGCCCCTTTGAAATGCCGCTGCAGCATTTCAAAGCGGCAGAACTGTGTGGAGCCCGGGGTCAGATGGGGACTCCTCAGCTGATCCCAGATTCTGCACGTGACATTTCAAAGCGTGCAGAGTTGGGGTCAGCTGGAGAGACCCAAGCTGATCCTGGGGTCTGTGTGGCGCTGCCACTTTGAAATGCTGTGTGGGGAGCCCGCGACCTTGGGCTCCGTGCAGCATTTCCATGGAACCCAGGATCAGCTGGGGAGTCCCGCATTTCAAAGTGTGCCGAGCCTGGGGTCATTTAGGGAGTCCCCAGCTGACCCCAGGTTCTGTAGAAATGCTGCAGGAAGCCCTGGATCAGCTGGGGAGTCCCCAACTGATCCCAGGTTCCATGGAAAAGCCACGTGGGGCCCGGGATCAGCTGGGGAGTTCCCCACTGACCCCAGGATTCATGCGGGCACTTCCGCTTTGAAATGCTCAAGTGTACATTTCAAAGCTGACATGCCACATGCAGCCCGGTGCCAGAGGGAAGTCCCGCTGACTCTGGGCTGCACGCAGCATTCCAACTTTGAAATGCACAAGAGCACCAACTGGGACGCTTGTACATTTCAAAGGAGAAATGCGAAGTGCCTATCGACTAGTCGAATGTCCTTACATTAAAAGCTTAAATTAAATGCTAAACCCTGGCTTGATTTCTGTGTAAAATAAATTCCATCGACTACTCAACTAGTAAATTAATTGATATTTAACATCTTTAGTCTGGAACGTACACCAGAGGATCATCTTGCTAAGCTTGCTCAGAATCTTTGCCATGGCACTGCAAAGGGTAATGAACAGAAATGGGCATGTGGTGGTGGGGAGGGGGCCGGTGGAAGGTGGGAGAAGGAATGGAAGGAAAAGATGCAAGAAACTGTTCAGTTGTCACTGCTAAAACATTTAAAGCTGACTGAGTCAGATGGTGATATGTAAGATTTCTAAAAGAGATCCACAGAATGGGTACAGCATAGGCAGTGTAAACTTCTCCATTCTATCTCACCAACACTGGCACCCAAGACTGGAGTGGCTAACTCCAAGAATAAGAGGCTAGACCAGTCCTTATATTTATTCAGTAGTTGGTTTCCCTAATGCTGGAGATCAGGATGCTAACTATTCCCAATCACAATGGTTTATATGTGATAGACAAGTGTCAAATGGAGTCTGAAAGACTACATATCATACTAGACACCAAAAAAGAACCCTGTGTAACTACTTGGACAGAGTCTCTTGCCAAAAATTAGGAAGCAGAGTAAGTCATGGGATAAGAGAGAAGGCCCTTTCATGATCAATGTACTGCTTAAAAGATCATGTGTGAATATCCTTAAATTAAAAGCTTAAATTAAATGCTAAACCCTGTCTTGATTTCTGTGTAAAATAAATGGCATCATATTTAAAGCAAGGAGCCAAGAATTTTATATGAAGCCTACTAAATATAAGAGAGGGATTGGTTACAGTTTTATCATTGGGTAGAATTACTAAGGACGATTTTTAGAGGGCAAATGAATCTTTGCATTCTAGATAATTTGTGACAAAGAAGAGATTTTTGCAGACATTGTTCTTTTTCTGGTGTATTATGTCCATGATTTCCTTTTTAAGAGTCTCCTGATTCAGTTAATTATAAACCTTCTGTGCCTGGAAGAAATTTAAAGATATATACATACTTTATAATTAATCATGACATCTCAAATTAGTTGTAGAATCCTCCAGTCAAGTGCTGGTATCATAGAAGTTTGAAACAATAAATGGATTTTCCATACAGAGCAATATTTTGGGTGAGGGGGTGGGGTGTTTGAACACTGCACATCCTCTAATGTGATACATGCCATGAAGTGCCAGTAATGCCTCTCTGCCATATATATTGGACAAACTGGACAGTTTCTGCAACTAGGATAAATGGACACAAATCAGACATCAGAAATGGTAACACACATAAACCCGTAGGGGAAAATTTTAACTTTCCTGGACACCCAATCATGGATTTAAAAGTAGCCATTCTTCTACAAAGGAACATTACCACCTAATTACAGAGGGAGACAGATGAATTGGAATTCATTTACAAATGTGGCACTGTCCACCTGGGCTTGAATAAGGATATTAACTGGTTAACACGCTACAAAGCCAATTTCCCCTTCCTTGGACATTCACATTTCCCCATCAAATTCTATGAACGGGGCACATCCAGGCTACTTGATTTGGGAAATGCTATTGATCCTATTTTACTGAAGCACAGAAACAATAAGAGCCAGATATTTAAAAGTATTTTGATGCCTAAAGAATGAGAGGCAGATGAAGCACTAGCCACCTATTTGAATCTTTCAGTTCCTAAGTATTTTTCAAAATCTGGCATGTCTACATTACAATTAAACTCCCATGGCTGGCTCTTGTCACCTGCCACAGGATTGAGGGGCTTGGTTTGCTGGGCTGTTTAACTGTATTGTAGATGGTGGGGCTCAGCCTGGAGCCTGGCCTCTGGGACCCTCCTTCATTGCTGTGTCCCAGAGCCTGGCCATCTAAACCTCAAATAAACAGTCCCATTGCTTGAGCTTCAGTCAGCTGACAGGGGCCAACTGTAGGTATTTAACTGTAATGTTAATATACCTGAAGGCCATGTTTACACTAAGAAACTATTTTGAAATTAGTAAACCCAACTTAGTAAGTCCCGATTTAATAAATTCGAACTAACATGTCCACACTATGGGGAAGCCTCGAAATTAGTCCCAGGCAGACGCCATTAATGTGGATGTGCTACCTCAGACTTAGAGTCCCAGGAAGCACTGGGGAGTAATTAGTCTTAATTACTCTGGGGAGTAGTTATTTCAAAATAGCAGCACCAGAGTGTCCACACTAACATTATTTTGAAATAACTATTTCAGAATTAGTGTTACTCCTGATGAAAAGCAGGAGTACAGATTTCAAATTCTGCAACCTGTTATTTCAAAATAATGGGCTTGGTAGTGTGGACGCACCACTTACAAATTCAACCCTGGGGGGTGGTTATTTTGAACAGAGGGCTTTTGCTGGTGTAGGTAAACCTCCTTCTATGAGGCATAACTCCCTTTTGCGCTACATCTATTGCACAAAAAGGCAAGTGTGGAAGCTCCAGAGGGGGGTTTCTTGTGCAAGAAACCCGTATGAGAAAGAGCACAGGTGCTCTGATGGCCATTCTGTGAATGGCCATCAGAGCTTTCTTGAGCAAGAGCATCCATGCAGTGTGGATGCTCTCTTGCACAAAATCACATCACTTTTGCGATGCACTTTGTGGTGTGGACGTGCTCTTGTGCAAGAAGTTTTTGTGCAAAAGCTCTTGCACAAAAGGCTTCTTGTACAAGAAGCTGGCAGTGTAGACGTAGCCCTAGTGTAGACCCAGGCTAAGTGAGCTTGGGACAGAGCAGGGAACTGAACTCAGGCCTTTAAGGTTCTAGGTTAGCACTATAGTCATGTTGCCTCACTCCATATTGGGTTATGGTATATAGACAGCTGACATGATTTGGCTAACAGAGCCCAAAGTACATTCTTGAAGGACATCTTATCATTGTGGAATCTGCTTCTTCCACAGATCAGACTGAGGCCAAGATTTTGCTGATTGCAGGACAAATTGCAACATTCACATCTTTTTAGAAAGGCTGTTTTCTTAAGAAGTAGGCAGGATCACTAAAGTCCCCTTTGGAGTTTCACAAAATGCGAGACTATTAAAGAGATGGTGTAGGACAACAGCAGAGCTGAGAGTATAGGGGGAAATGTACATGAAAAATGTATGCAAAAAAATTAAACGAATTTTTAAAATTTCCCATGAAACATCTTCAGTTTTTCAAAATTTGAAAACTGTTGTTGAAACCTGTCTCAGAAATGGTTATATTTAATCCAAATCATTTTTACTGAATCATTTTTAAAAAGTTTCAAGCAAATTTGGTTATAAAGCCATTTTACATTAAAACATATTTTGATGAAAAATAATCGATCCACTCTAGATATTATGGAGATGTGTTGTTTAAAGTACATATCATACAGTTGATTAACAATAGACATTTTCCCCACTTTATGATAGTGTTTAGAGCAGGAGAGAAAGGGTTGAATATTTTGAACTTTATTACCCTGTTCTGTGCTTCACTTTGCCTATCTGTGAAATGGAGACAGTAACCTCATCTCACGGGGCTCCTGTGGGTAAAAAATTAAGGCCAAAATGTAAAGTACTCAGAGAACCTCTGATGGAAGATACTATGTAAGTACAAATTGCACTATTCTATGTTTTTCTTCTGTGGTTGTTTTATGGGGTAAATAGGCTCAATCTTGACTTCCTTTTAACAAAATTTGTTTACATTATTGTTGACAGGTGGAATTTTAAAGGAGCCTACGGGAGTTAAGCATCCAACTCTCACTGAACTTTCAATGAGACTTGGGTGCTTAATTCTCCTTAAAACTTCGTAGGAAATCCCAGACTGCTTTCTTTAGTGGAAATCATTGACAGTTTTGGCAGCTTGCCTTTTTAAGTTATGCAATGTTTTGTCTGTTCATAATAACCCTGTGATTTTTTAAAAAATATCAATTACAAAAGAATATAAAATAGTTTTTCTGATAAGTTTTGAAAAGTTTTCTTTTTTCTAAGTAATGTGTATTTTAATTATATAAATTCAATTGATATTTTAAAAGAAAGATTGAAGTGAAAATGGCATAGGAAGGAACTTGAAAAGACTTTGAACAATCCATAAGGATTACGTTTTAGGTTTATGTATTCATGGATCTAAATGGAATTATTCTAGTTTTATACATGTTTGAGCACAGGATTCATTACTGGTGATAGGTTTAGTCTAATAAACAGTGTAGATAGTATCATGAACTTTCATGGGCACGACCCAATTGAAAACTCATGATACTTTTTCCTTTTTTTGTTAGCCTCCAAGGGTACGTCTACACTGCACAGCTATGTTGGGATACCGGAGGTATCCTGAAATAGCACTCCTGTTATTCTGAAAAACATTTCAAAATAACGGGTGGCTTGTGTAGATGCAAGGTAGCTATTTCAACATCCTGGTAACCCTCATTCTGAGGGCTAAGGCATGTCTAGAAATAACACGTTATTTTGAAATTTGGCGCTGTGTAGTCATGCCAAATTTCAAAATAAGCTATTTCAAGCTAGATTCGTAATAAGATACACAATTTGCGTAACACAATTTGTGTATCTTATTTTGAGTTTAGGGTGCTGTGTAGATGTATCCCAACAGATTAATATGGCTTCCCCTCTGAGATATTTAGAGTAGGTATATTTGCTTTTTGCAAGCTTCACAGAAGGCATCTCACTGTAGCAGAGATTAATTGGCAACGAGTACAGATATATGAAGGAAAAAAACCCTATGCATCTTCTGCATCTTTTGCTGCAGATAATAACAGGTTCCCATCATTCATTTCAGAGTAAGACAAATAACAAACCAATACCATGACAATGAAAGACCTATAAAGTAAGAGCCACTGAAAGAAACAGACTTACATTGTAACAGCCAGCTCCAGCAGGTTCTGAAACAGATCACAACAGAGGAATTCAGTGTTAAATTGAATTATACTGGTACTAATAACTCCTATTTTGTGTATACAGGTTCTGTGAAATTATTCAGAATAACTTTGGTAGGGTTAAAGCTTCTGGTTCCATATATGATATTATAGTAAAAATGTATGTGCCATAGTGTACAGCTGCCACCCTTAGCTATGTTGAGTAGCCCCACAGATTTTGGTAGGAATCTCTGTGGGTTTACACTAGTGGGCTGTGTCAAACTAAGGTACACTCTAGCTATGTGAATAGTGTAGCTGGAACTGATGTACCTTAGATCAAGTTAGCGCGGAGTCCCTGCTACGGGGGGATGATGGGAGACATTCTCTTATTGATTCCCCTTATTCTTCTTGATTCAGTGGAGTACTGGAGTCGACAGGAGCATGATCAGCAGTCAACTTAGCGGGTCTTTACTAGACTTGCTAAATTGATCCCCAGGAGATCGATCCCCACAGCACTATCTCCTGGTAAGTGTAGACAGGGCCTGAGGAGTAAGGTACTATTTAGCATGAATAAAGGTATTATAAAAGTACCATGCCTGCAACATATTTCAAAGCCAGTATACTTTAATGTTGTCATAGTCTGACTGGGCTGGGCTGCACAACTTTAGTATTTCCTGAAATGCAATGAATTGAAAAATCAGTCTTCAACTGGCACCAAGAAGACTTCATGGAATAAGTACAAATGGCAATGAAGCCACAATAGGAAGCATACTTATAGCATTCAAAAATGGAAAGAACAAAAGTAATGTTACTCCTTTTGACATCAGTGGCTAACCAAAACCTTGGGTTCTTGTAGATTGCTCCAGTTAGGAGGAGACGTTGAAGTTGAATCTGGTACCTCTGATGCAATCTTATTTATTTGCAAAGAATACAAAGTCCTGTTTCCTAATTGCAAGAGGAGCCTAAATAGAAGACAGTATTCTTGTTCTAGTCTAGATGGTGCTTGGTTCTGCCATGAGGGCAGGGGACTGGACTTGATGACCTCTCAAGGTCTCTTCCATTTCTAGTATTCTGTGATTCACATATGGCCAGATTAGAGCACCTTTTCTTTGATGAAGAACCTCAAAACATTTTCATCCCTTCCTACATCCTTTGCTAGTTTCCTGATTCCAAGATCAATTTCTAATTCCCTCTCAACGTTAAAGCTCGCTGATTTGCTGATCATCTGACTTTCACACTGATTGCTTCTTTAATCCCTTATCCTAATTTAATTCATCTCAAATTGTTCAACATTTTTGCCTTCTCCATCTTTTCGGATGTCTCTGGAGCCTTGTTCACTCTTCACTCTGCTTCTGATAGCATGAATACTTTCCATGAATACATTTGGGCTTTGGCAGAAATCAGTCACATTTAAATAAGGTTTTAGCATAACTTCATTTCATGCTGTTTAAGCTCCCTCCTGTCATGCTTAATACCTGGATTGCAATTTTGCTCACATTTTCCTTTCAAATACCTTCTGTCAAATGTGCTATGAAAATTAAGTTGGAGACAATTGGATATAGCGTGGCCATGGCTTCTGAATAGTAAGGAAAGTCCTGGACTCCATCACTGAAGTGCAAATGTAACTGAAGTGCAGGCTTGTCTTGAGAGACTGTCAACCATATTCCACAATCTCTGCAGCCTGTGTGGCCTGGATCTTCCACCTCTGGTCCACCCAATCAGTTCCCAGGAACCAGAAGCAACCATCTGGTTCAAATACAGCTGCTCAGCATTTAACCCTTTTCCACATGGACTGCTCAGCTGTTAACCCTATCATGTGTTAACTGTGATCGGCACTAACAAAGTCTTCATCAAGTGTGCTGCCAGCTGGCTAAAGGAACATAGCCAAATTCTAGTAAAAATATGGTTTGCGGCGAGTAACACATTCATCTTCAGCCAGAGCATCAAAAATGATCACGTATACAAAAGTATCTTGGGGAGACTGGCAGCCTTGGGGATCCATTGAGCTCTTCTCAATTCTGGGAGTGAGTCAAGAAACCGAAGACCAACTACTCAAAAGCCATAGATGGTCAGCACACCTCAAGGATGTTCCCACCTACCTGCCTCTTCTCTGAATCATTCATTCGGGAGTTGAGAACTGCATAGAGCCCTCAGTGCTGCATGAGAAGCTGCTGAGTGGGGATGTTGTACTTAATAACACATCACTCAAAGAGGCTGCTGGAAGAGAGTGTGCAGCTGCTGGATCAAGCAGTTAAAATAACATTGATGCTGACGTTGGCCATAAATATCAGGCTGTGCCATCCTGGGATACAACCCATAAAGCCACAACATCTGGCTTTGTGTTTGTAGTTCAGTGTAAAGGCATTGACACAGTTATGAGGTACTTGGTGCAATGCTATGTGGACACTCGAATGCAAGCTCGGTAAGAATGGATTCACAGGCATGGGTCCTACAGCCAGTTGACAGTTCGGTGTAGACATACCCTAAGTGAATCAGCAACACAAGTCAAGTCAGCTGTTTTTGAAAATCTCACCCCATAGGATTTTGATTATGCTTACACTAACAGTGTAAACTCTACTGCTTCTAAAAAATGAAGTCTTGATTTACACTAGAGTAATGGAAAAGAATGGCAGAACTGGGCTGCAAATAAAGTTTCCCAATATTACTAAAAGTCTGCCATTAAAAAATAGGTGCTTTAAAGCCTGCCAGACTCAAATTCTGGTAGATTTATGAGAAGAACAGGTTGTTTAGGAGTGACTCCTCTGCTAAGATTAAGAACATTTCAATCAAATGTATTTCTTGTATGAAGAGAAAACCCCTACAATCATTACAGTGAATTAAGAAACAAATACAAAAGAATAAGTAGATTATAAAGCCATGTTTATCATCCTATAGTACTTTATATTTGCAAATGGCCTGAAACAGAACACGGTGTGACTAATAATAATAATACTCAGATTTCCATGTGTATCCTCAATTCTCCAAGCCCATGGTAAGGCGTGAAGTACTGATGTAATGCAATTTGATGTGCATTAGTGTTTCAGTGATGATGCCTATTTATGCTGTCCATCAAAATACCCAACATTTAAATTTACAGAAAACAGTGATGCCAAGTCTATTAGCGCTTTCAATTAAGACAGAGATTATGCGGTTTAATGGATGTGTTAATGTATTGTAGATAGAAGTTCCAACTTTTACCAGTAAACATCACAATCCATTATGGGAAGCATAAGAGACATTACTCCTGTAATCATTATGTAAATGAATACTGTTACATTTGTCAAGCTGGAGATGATATTAACGAACAAAGCCTATAACAACAGAAAATGACTAGGCTCCAATTTTTAAGCTGTCCTCCTTATTGGAACTTCTTTTTTTTAAGAGTGCAACTACTTTTCATGTACATTTTGTGTGTATTTGGGTTTGTGTCGTCATAAAAGCAGTTTGTAAACTCTAGCATCACCAAGTAAATGCATATTTGAATTTAACTTCCTGAAGAAATAGATACAAATCCATAGTCCATATCACCTGAATGTGAAGAACTTGGCCTTTATAAATGATAGTTCTACAATGATAGATAGAAATTGATAATGAATTTGCTTGATTAATATAGGATATGCTACTTTAATTATATGCTCTCCCCATTAACTCAAAATACTATGAAATATGTTTGGTACCTTTGATTAGGCATCCCTGCTTGGAGCACCCTCTTGTGGCAGGTTACATCATGACAGGCATGTCTTCCTCAGTTTCCATGCAATGTTATCCTCCCGTCCATCAACATGGTTTACCACCAAAACCAAGTGCAAGTAATCCCCAATGAAAGTACAAAACATCACCTATTTTCCACATCCAGGTTACATCGTCTTTAAAACTCTTCTTTTCACAACTCCTCCCCACCCCTTGGTCCTGCCAGCCTCTCTACACAGTCATTCCATACCACACTACTGTGTCTCTCATTATACCTTGGCTCCTCATCAGTCCTCTTCTGTCCCTCTGCAGGACACCCACTCTTGCTCTTCCAGTTCAAATGCAATGCTGATTTTTTCTCAGTGGGAACCCACACAGCTCCTCTGCTGGGAGATCATCTCCAGCAGGGGAGCATCCCTGCTTCCCTCCCTGCTGTATCGTGTTCCCCTCAGTCCAGCTCTTTGATGCGGAGACAGTGCCACGTAACCCCTCTGCAACTCTCCTTCCTTCAGTCCTCTCAAGCCATCTGGCCCTGATGCTGTGGCTGGGGGAAGTCAGCCAGCAAGCCATTCCTGCTGCTCTCCTCGCCTTCAGCCTTCCCCAGGAAACACCTTGTGAGTCCTTTTGGGACCTTCTCCATTTTCCTTGGTCTGGGCTAGCTTTCACTTGCCCATGACTCCCACTCAGGCAGCTCTGATTCACCAGGTCTCTGTCTCACTGGGTCTCTCCCCTTCAGAGACTTCCTAGGTTCTTTGTAGCCTATAGGATCTATCCTGCCTTCTTATCTGGCCACATGTGTGCACCTGTCCTGGCACAGGGACCTACTTTATGGATTGGGGCCAGCCCTCCTGTGATAGGGTGCCTCTACACAGCACCCTAAACTCGAAATAAAATACGCAATTTGCAGTACGCAAATTCTGTATCTTATTTCGATTGTACTTTGAAATAACATATTTCAAAATTTGGTGCATCTACACAGTGCCAGATTTTGAAATAATGCACTACTTTGAGATATCCCTTAACCCTTGTGGAATGAGAGTTACAGAGATGTCGAAATAACGCACCCGTTATTTTGAGAAATATCCTGAAATAGCCCTGCTGTGCAGACATACTCAGAGTATCTTTTTAATACCAATGAACTAAAATTATGCCTTTTTAAGGCATAGCCCCAATCAAAGAGTGATACATAAACTGTCCAGCCTCAGCATTAGCCCAGGAATAAACTGTTTCTTACCAACAGCCCTCTGAGGTACAGTTCTCTCCCTTTGCTCAAGGGCAGAAGCAATTAGCTCCTGATATATACAACACATCTTTCCCTCCATTCAGCAGAATGAGACATAATGCATGGTAATAAGTATTCCTAGCTGATAAACCTCACTGAGACCTAATCTTTCTAGGAATAATATCTCAGGCATGACCTGCGTGGCCCAGAGAGAAAAGTGCTTACAATTTTTTAAAATGCAAAATGCCATAATGTTATTTATCTTGGACCTCCCCTGAGAGAGTCACAGCTCCCATGGCTTCTTGAAACCAGCCTATAGATTTACACTCCAAAAACATGTGGCTCATGTAACTGATCACCGTTCACCAACACAGGCTTGAATTTTGAATATCAAGCGTTGAATATCTGTAGCAAATTATTTTAATGTAGCCATTGCAGCTGATCAACAAAACACTCATGAGAAATGCTTCCTGTTCTTCGTTGCAAATGTTTTAAACAAATTTTTGCTAAATTCTAGTCCAGAAAGATAATATCTCAGAAATTAAAAAATGTCAATCAATTTTGAATAATAATAATCCAGAGAAAGCTGTGATCTCCTCATGGAATTTCTGTTAGCAAAAAGGAGGCTACATTCAATGAATAAATTAAGTGCTATGAATTATTCAGTTAATGTTGCTGTTAATGATGGTGGACAAGTAGCCTGAGAACATCACACAATGGCAGTGAATGGAGACAGCTCAAAGCCCAGATATGCTAATCAAATATTTGCTCAGATGGCAAGTTTCTATCTATACTGGAGCTGAAAGGTATAGTTCCATCTCGAGTAGACATATGTGCGCTAGGTCTGAGCAAGCCAGTGAACTAATTATAGAATTATAGCAAGGGTGGTGTGAGTGGCAGGTGGGGCCAGCTGCCCCAAAGATATGCCTGTCATCATGGACCAAATTTTACCAGGATGACTAGCTCCTCCCACCACTCACATAACACTGCTCAATCAGAGCTACTGAAAGCATGCTTCCTCAAGCTGGGACTGACACCTTGAAGCCCTGGTGTAGACATACCTAAGCAACTCTCTTCCTTGGTTCTTTGGCTTCTTGTTCCACTAAAAGTAAGATGTTCATAGGGGTATTGGGATTAAATTATTACTTCTGTTGGGCTTACCACCGAACTGGTTAAAAACTGTCCTGAAATTCTGCTGAGCACAAAATAGATAGTGGGATTGTGTTCTCCAATTTCTATGACACATTGCTGTTTGAAGATTGAAATTAAAGATAGTATTTCATATCTATCGCACCACATGTTGCAATAATAAAGGGATAATTGAAACACACATTATATTGAGCGTAGGTGAGAAATGCTGCAAATTATATTAACAAATGTTTAATGCATATACTCTTTATTTTGAATAATAAGAAAAATGGTATAATGACATCAGTGTTTACACTTATTATTACAGTAATTACAATGCTAAGTGAAACTGTGGTATATACTTATTCCTTCGAAAAGAGGCTTTTTCCAGTATGTGTATGGCCTACAGGATTTGGCTTTCTCTGAATGCTATCTGTAATGAATTATAGTTTATTAAGTATGTGCCAGTGCTGATCAATAAAGGCTAAGGAGCTGATTTAAAGGCCATTGAAGTTGATTGAGATTCCCCATGATTTATGTTAATGTGTTTTGGATCAGATCCCAGATGAGGAAACAGGCAGAGAGATTTCAAATTTTGGTGCCTAAAATTAGGCATTGGAATCAATGGAAGCTATGGGTATTTGACACCTCTGAATTCAGTAGCCATTAGGTGCCAAATACAAAAGTGGGTGCATATTTTTAACAACTCCAACGTGGGATTGTCAAAAGTTCCTGGCTGGCAGTTCTATGTTCAGAATGTTCCTTTTCTGTGAAGCATATCAGAAATAGCAGATGATCAGAGAGAATGAGTCAGGCAAGAAAGGAGAGAAGGGGCATATCAGAGAGACCCACTATCCACAAATCACCGGACCATGAAACTATTCTTTTAGAGACAGTCTTCATATCTGGATCTTACCAAGAGATATATAATGATGAGAAGAACTTCGTCTTCTGGAAATTATTCCACTGAATTTATAGCCTTATCTTGAAGCATGTTTGATTTTCATTTTACTGTAATATTGTGTATTTGGAAAAGAATCTGAACAAACCAAGCGAAGATGTAGTTGTCTTGAATCTGCTCCTCCTCCTAGTAATCTTATCCTAGTAAGGATACAGCTGGTGTTAGGAAGATATTTCCTCTTATAGTTTTGCTCTTTTAGGTGCCTTGTATATTGTGGGGGAAAGATGCTTTTTACTGTGGTATTTGTTATAAATACAGAATCAGAGATAGGATAACAGAGCAGAGGGGTTGTTGGTTTCTTCCAACAAGGCAAATTCTCTGTTCCTGAGCTCTTGATTCAAATTATGTTCCTTGAAGGGAAGACTTTTCTTTGGCTACCAAACTTGTGTAGTGCAACTTGTTTGCTGGAGCAAGGAATGGTTGTCACAGTGTCTCCTTGTCCACTTTTCTCACTGTTCGTACTAGATATTTGAGTATTTGGGTCTGCATCAAGTTCTCAATAAGTGGTAAATACAGAGATTTTTACTGAGGTAGAACTGTATTTCTTCTATTTAAAGGGGGTGTTTAAATTACATATTATAAAGGTCTTGTAAATGTACTTGTTCTGGTTACACAAATTGTTGGTTTTCCTTAGTCAGAACTTTTGCAAGCCTGTTTTAATGAAATGGCTCAATCAAATAGTATAGCTAGGCACGAACAAGGCGTTATTACCAAGGTTTTTCCTTACTTCATCTCACTGCACTTCTAGTTATATAAAACGGGAGTCTTTGAGGTTAGAGAAAGCTTTATGATGTTTTATGATCTTCAAAACTGAAAATTGTCTTATTCACAAGGTTAATAGTGGGCCGGTTTTATACTGGGCCTGTTTTATACTAAAGCACAGAAGGAGACCATAAAGCTTAGTGTGATGATTATGATCATCAGTCACTGCGTTTCTAACCATGCAAACTGCTTCATCTATGATGTGTTTTCTAGCAGCAGTAGAAAGATGGAGCATTCCACAGCTCATTGACCAGACAGGATTCTGTCCTAAGTTATCTGGGTGAACTGCCAAGACTTGCATGACAAGTAGTGATGGTCTGCATCCATAACACACGGCTTTGGATTTCAAACCCCACAACAATATTTGGATCTGGAATTTTGTTTTGAATCCCTCTTTAATAACATGTTGTAAAACTGTGGTGAAAAATCAAACCTAAAGAGCCTAACAAAATAAACGGTAAAGGGTTTAGTTGGCTTGAGCCACCATTGTTCTATGCCTTATTTAAGGGCACATACCTGTACTGTTCCATTGTAATACAGCTATTTTCCAGCTTCTCTTTTTCTCCTTCCAGAAGTAATTCATTATAGCTCCTTTCCTGCATGCAGGTTATTTCCCCCTAGTACCAGTTCAGCTCTGACTATCTGATGCATTGTGCGGGGTGAATCAAAGATTCATACAATTCTGGCTCTTCTCTATTCAGTTTCTGGAAGGTAGGGCAGTGCTGGATGCCTGACATGTACCATTGTTTTACACATGAATATATGTTTCTTAGCTGTTTTATTAAATACACAGAAAAGCTGATAATACAAAATCCACAATGTAAGTATATTTTAAATTTCAGCAAATTAAAAATGCTACATGGGAAAAAACAGATTGCAATCTCAAATAAGTCAGAAGAAAGTTAGTATTTAACATCATGAGAGCAATGGTGCTAGCTGTCACCAGGGCAACAGTTCCCAATAAGCAAAAAGAGGATAAGAAAACAGCAAAAGAAGAAGTAAAGAAATCACCTAGATTACTCTGTCAGCAGGAAAACATTCTTCTAATGTTGGGAAGGTAGTTTTAAATTGGAATCTCATATCCAGTGGTAACTATTTCAAGAGTCTGGAGGTTAAAAAAAGAATTTTGGGAACAGCAGCAAATGAAACAGTGGCAGAACTGTGAATAAATGTAAACTTGGTACATAAATGGCAGAAAGACTTGCAAGAGGCTTGCATTTTTATAGTCAGGATAAAAAATACTGAAACATGAATCAGATTTTTATTTGCCTTGGGTGTCCTATTTCAGGTGACTTGCATACCATTTAGAATGCAGCTGAGTGCTATCACTCCCCTTTTTAGCACTCATTTCACTTATACAATACAGTATGTAATTAAACCTTTATATTTCTATAGCACCCTGCAAACCACTTTATGAAGGACATACAGAAAGGATCTGTGTGATTACTTTGAAGCTGTTCTATTCCATAAGGCAAAAATAATTTCAAATGATTGACAAATTGTAGATCTTATGGTTTCTTTTTACCTGATAGGACACAACTTCAAAGGGACCATGCAAGTCTATTGTGTAAGTCTTTCATATAGTAGTTTGCAGGTGATTAATCTTGAAACTTTAATGATTCCCTGCACAGAATGGAGTGGAATGAAGGAAAGTTTGTTGTAATAATTTGGTAAAAAAATTACCCTAGTTGTGAGTTTAACTGTAAGAAGTGAGTGAAAGTTCGTAAATTGTCACAGTAACCGATTACAACAAAAGTTGATAGGAAAAGGTACAGGAGGGAAGACATAATGAATTAGCCTAGAAAGACCTACTGCTCTAATTCAATGGCATGCCTACTGACAAGGGAGACAGAGGGGATAATTGCTCCAGGGTCTGGTGATTCTAAAGGGCCCAGGGCTCCCAGCTGCTGCCATCACTTCTGTGAGCAGCCAGAGTCCCAATCTCTTTAAAATTTGCCACTGGAGCACCATGGGGAGTGCTCCAGAGCACTGTGCACATGCTCTGGATGACTCTGAGGGCTGGTGGAGGTAGGGGAACACCATGTGGTCTGGGTGGCACTGAGGGCTGGCTGCCTGAGCCTTGCCCCTTTCACCCAAGGCCCCGCCCCTTCAGGGGCAGGGAATTAGGGACCCAGGGCTCCCCCATATTGCCTAGGGTCAGCAATCCTGTCAGCTTCTCTGTTCACAGGCTATATTAAGATCATGCCCAGCAAACAAGAAAAGTGTAGAACCAGAAATCCGTGAACCAAATCTAGGCCTAATTGGTGGAGAAAATAAAGGGGGGACTGAGAGAAGGAGAAGGAACAAATCTCACTATCATGGCTGCCACTCCAACTGTCTCTTGAGATGTTGGATCTTCTTCATCTAGTTTCTGAAAGATGTGCTGACCAGGCCAGGTGAACGATAGGGAGCTAAGTGACATTGCTACTTCCACCACGTCTGGATGGATCCCAAACACCACCTCAGATAAAAAAACAACAAATGGTCTGGTAGCACTTTATAAACTAACAAAACATGTGGATGGTATTATGAGCTCTCACGGGCACAGCCCACTTCTTCAGATGACTGGAGTATCTCACCACCTCAGATGTGAGACATTGTCTTCCCCACAATTCTCCCCTTTGGGTTTTCCTCTATTCTTCAACAGCTTATTTCCTCTCTTTCCGATCTCTCCTTTTACCATCTAAGAAGGATATGGTTTAGCCAGGAAAGAATGTACATTTTGCAACACTTCTGTAAACCTTCAATAGAAAGAAGGTTTCTATTGAAAGCAATTGAAAGCAAAGCCTTAAACAGCCTGATGCTGGTACAAGCTTTCCAGGTCTCAGAAGGTGCATCTACTCAGCACCCTTAGCTTGAAATAAGATACACAATTTGAGCCACTCAAATTGTGTAGCTTATTTCAAGTGTATTTCAAAATAGATTAATGTGTAATTTGGCACTGTCTACACAGTTCCAAATTTTGAAATAAATTGATATTCCGAAAAGTCCATTAATCCTTGTGGAATGAGGTTTACAGGGACTTTGGAATAAGTGCACCTGTTATTTCGAATGATATTTCAAAATAACGGGTGTGCTGTCAAGACGCAGAATAGCTATTTCAAGATACCGGAAGTATCTCGAAATAGCACCTCAGGGTAGATGTACCGAGAGTAGCCAATAAGACCATGTGCTGTGCTTATGTTTCTCTGGGAGTGAGATTGAAAGTGAGAGTCAAACAGTGCAGAGACAGAAACTTAATTTTCCACCTTTGCTGTTCTTTTCTCACCCCCCTTTGTGTGTGCTTGTCTTGTTTAAACTTAAACAACAGCAGTAACAGCTATAGGGCATTTCTACTAACTTATTTTTTTCCCCAAAAGGACAGTTGTTGCCACTTTGATACCATCCAAGAGACTGGCATATAGTGGGTTTTTTTCCTCCTAAAGATGCTTTACAGCTAGAGAGAAAGTGAACAAGGAATGTTGCTAAAAGAAAATCCTTGTTTAATACTTCATATTTCAAATGTTTTAACTGTTTTTCCTTCTGTTCTGTATTTTTAATGAAAGGTTAAAATAATTTTTAACGGTTCCTTGCCATGGCAGGAGGCAAGCTGTGTACCAAACCCCAAAGCTTGTTTACACCTGTTTAGTGTTGGACAGTGACTGGCTTATGTTAACACTTTTGGGTATATCTACACTGCGGCCTAAAGTTGAGTTAAGATATGCAACTTCAGCTACATTAGTTGCATAGCTGAAGTTGAAGTACCTTAACTTGGCTTTTCATGCTGTCTACACTGCAGGAAGTTGAAGGAAGAATGTTCTTACTCCTTGTGAAAGAAGGGTTACAGAAGTTGGAGTAAGAAGCCTGTGGACAAGTCGTGGGGGTGCGATCACCCCCTACCGGGTGGGCAGGGGGGCTCAGCGAACCCCTTCGTCCTCTAACCGGGCCCCTGGTTTGGATCCCCGGTCGTGCGTCCCGTCAGGTGGGTGCGATCACCCCCTCCCTGCCGGACAGGAGAGAAGGGGGTTCAGCGGACCCCATGTCTATACCCCGCCTTAGTGGGGTGGGGGCTTGCGCCCTGAGCCTGGCCCCCCCCAAAGGGCCAATGCCCTGGCCGGCCCTGCCATCCGGCCGCCGCAGTTCGCCGGTTTGTGCGCGCTCCGATTCGGAAAGGGGTTGGGTCCTCAAGAGAGTTGGGAGGGGGACCCGGGCCCGTCCTCTCTCCAGGTCCCAGCCCGGGGCCCTAAGTGCAGGGGCTCGCGGTCCCCCCTGCACGGCAGATGGGGGATGTTTCCTCCCGTAACACGTCTGCCCACGGTCGCCAGAAGGCCCCTGCCCTGGGCTGCTTCCTCCCTTCCCCTGGCCCCTCGAGCACCACTGCCATTCCCCAATGCCTACCGGGATTCTGGGGTCCGGGTTCGGGGTTGTTCCGCCGAAGTCCCATGGGTCTGTCTGTTCCTGCGGATCTTGTCCCGGCCGAGCCGTTCCTTCCGTGGGCGGCGGGGTTTGTCCTGGTCGTCCTCTGACCCGGGACTGGTTGACCGCCGGCTGCGGGGGCCGTCCCGGGAGCTCCTGGGACGGGGACGGGCGGCCTGCCGGTCTTGGGCACGCACCCGGTCCGTCCTGGGCCCCGGTTCGCCTCTACCTCCCAGAGAGGAGGCTGCTCCCATCCTCTCTGCCGGCGGGCCTTTTTAAAATGGCCCACTGGACTGGACGCAATCCGGAGGCCCCACCCCTCCGGTGACATGACGGCTTCCCAGCCACGTCCTGGCTGTCACTCCCCGCAACGGCCCCCTCCCTGAGCCCTCCCAGGGGAGGGGCCGGTGGCCTCCCACTGGTGCAGGCGCGGCGGCAGGTTCTGGCCCCGCCGCCATTCTCCGGCGGCCCTGCGGCGCGGGGAGGGTTCTGCCCACGGCCCCACTTGTCTCCCGGCGGCTCTGGCCGTTCAGCGTGCAGGCCGTTGACAGCCCGTCACAAAGCCCATTATTTCAAAATTATTTCAAAACGACGGGCTTACTGTGTAGATGCCCACTTTTATTTTGAAATAACTCTGCTGTGTAGACATGTCCTTAGACTCTTTGGGCCCATATATTCCATTTAAAGTAATACTACCTGGTAGTATATCTTGCAGACTGTCATGATTTTCTGCAGCTCCATGTCTCCAAAATCCCTTGTTAGATAAATAGAAGAGCAAGAGAATACAGGAAATGGCTTCCTTTTGGGTAAAAAATGTAGCCTTTGCTAATTTTTAAGAAAATGAAAAAAAAAAATTTATAAATGAAAACACGGGGACATTAAATCTAGAAACATAAATGCCTTAGTTCTAATTGGTACAGAGAGAGCATGAAAAGTGCTTTTCTTATTGTTCTAATGTCTGAAAATATACAATAGAGTCCACAGTCGAGCACCCTCTGGAGGCCTACAACCAGTTCTTCCCAGAACAACAGTCTGGAGGTGGTGGTGTGATAATGACAGAAGTAATAAAAGGAATGGGAACTTAATATGATTCAGGACCAAAGTACAGGTTTACCTCAGAAAAGTATATTAGAAAATATAATGAAGAGGAAGCATTTTAGAATGTTGCGTGTAATGTCTGCTTATCTTCCCACAACATCTAGCAATTATTTTAATACATTAATTCTGTATTTTCCAATGAAAACATGAAATGGCCTTGGAATGATTTATTTGCTACCTGCAAGAATTTAAGGGGTGAGGCATTGATTTTATTTTTGTTCATTGGTTTCAGAAAAAGAATATGTCAAAGCTGAACTTGGACCAGGACCTGGAAATAAAGGCAGCTTTATGCCTCTTATAGCCGTACAGCCTTCGGGAATGCTTTAACTTGTAGCAGCTGATCATAGCTGGCATACCAACTGAGTATTGCCAGAGCATAGTGGTGATTCCCTATGACAGTGCAATGAGTAGAAATGTTAATGTAGGGCCAGCCATGCTGACTGTATGCCACTTGGGTTCCCCCTATTCCAGGTAATGGTCAGATAACTAGTAAAGCCAACTTTTCTAATGCTCTGTATCGTTAAGGCCCTCTGAAAATGGAAGGGATTCCAAACAATCAAAGGGATACTAGCCTATCTTGAGCCTTTTCCATATGTAGATGCTTGGACTTGCAGAGTCCTCCACAGGACTGGGGATAGTGGAAGTGGACAGTGTCCCTGGTAGAGGAGGATGTCTGTGTGCAGCAAGTTCCACTGCACCTGGATTCTGAGTGGGGGGAGGAACGTTTCTTCCAGTTTTTAATCAATCCTTTCCTAGTCTGTCTCCCGTGGAAGTTTATGAGAACATGGTGGAGTAAGAACTGAATAAGAGCAATGACATTTCAAAAACAGTGAGGAATCAATGCAGTTATTTTTTCACTTTACTCCAATCTTAGCTAAGAAACTGATCTGCAGCATCCACAGGCCGCCACAGCCCATTGAATAGCACAATCAGTAGGACCCAAAAATAAATAGTTACCATAATCACGCTTGGAAATTACAAAAGCCTTAATCAACAACAGCCAGATTGCTTTTTTGCTGACCGCTGTCTGGCAAAGTTTCATGATAACAAAAGGCAGCTCTTGTGTGATGATTTCCAAGTGTTCATCAAAGTACAAATTTCAAATGCATGTTGCCAGCTTTCTAGATATAACAACAGTGTAATAATAGCACCGTGAGTACCAAAGGGGAAAAGCATGATGAACATGTCCGTCATCTTGCCACAATGATACATTAAGGCTTGCATCACCACACAGCAGTGCCCTTTTCTGTGTCTGTACTCCTAAGCCAGTGAGAGAAGCACAGAATATGCACAGTTCCAGGAATCCCATTGTTCAATTTGTCCAGTGGCCTCTGAGACAATGATCATTTTGATCGCTCACCTCTGCAAGACATGCTGTAGTGTCATGCACATCTTCCTGACGGCAGCAACCACCATGAATTTCCTAGTCTCATCTTACTATCCAATTAATTGTACCCATCTAGGTAAGCTACCTCCACAGGGCAATCTCAACACTCTTTCATCCTTTTGCTCTAGTCCTGCAAAGGCAGATCTATGTCAGAGATGTATCAAAACATCTTCCTTTTCATTCCAAAGGCAAGTAACTACCACTGCTTATCCTTGAGAATGACTCAGTCCCACCAGTTTATGATCATGGTGTAGACTCCATGGCACTCCACCTGGTGAGCACCATCCCTTCACTAACTTTCTACAGCTACTGCCATGATATGCACTGCTAAATGATCTCAGCCATCTAACCACAGCTTATTGAAAGTTCCAGCAAAAATCTCTTTTGTTAAGCAAGACCTATCCATTCACTCTGGCCTTCGTTTTTGAGAGAAGGATTTATGGGTGCTCTCTCACGTGATTATGTGAGCTTGAACAACTTTTTTCCACAATTCTGCTGGGCTCCCGGGAGGTCTTCAAAAATCTCCCACAATCCAATGCTTTTGGAAGCCTTGACAGAAATCTGTGGGAGAGGTATTCAGAGAGCCATGTAACTGCATCAATGTAGTCCAATTCAAGTGCAAACATAGCTAAAAACCATTCTCCTAACAGCACAGGCAGTGTGGACCCTGCTGTGTTCCCTAGGAACTATCGTGCCCGTTCAGTTACCAACACTTCTAGTCTCTAATGTAAAGGCAAACAAAATACAAGTAATCGTATTTATATATAAAGTGCAGTCAGGTTAAGTTTTTTTTTTTTTGCCAGTATGGACAGAAATAAATATACTTACAACATTATTAGGAAATCATATTTAGCCTAACACCCAATTCTGAGCTCATGTACACTGGTGTAAATAAGAAGTAATTCCACTGCAGTTAGAGGAGTCATACTAATTTAAAGATAGTGTAAGAAGAAAATCATGTCCCTAGGCTAAAACATGCTTATAAATGTGATGAGTTTTTTTTTCTGATCACATAGGCAAGAATAAATTGTGTTACAACAGAGCCTGGCCACAACAATGCTTAGACATGGTTATTTTCTTGGTGCAGGTGAGGCTTAATTAATTTCTTAACTTTTTTACTGTTTTGACTTTGTTGGCTGCATCTACCTTACTACGGGTGTTTTGTGAATGAATTTGTGCCAGCACACCTTGGGCTGCCTTTGACTAACAAAGCGAGATGTACGCTGACATGGTATTTTCCATTTTCACATGGTGTAATCAACTCTTTAAATGCTTATTTCACAAAATAAGAGTAGTGTCAGCACAGTTGGAGGTGTCCTTAGCTCCTAGCACTGACGTAGGCTGATGAGTAATAAATACACGTGAATGAGAAAATCCGCAAACATAAGCCATCAAGCAATCCATTCCAGAGGAAATTTGCCCTGGTATGGAAAATTATTATTATAATGTCCTATAGAAAATAATAACCTTTCAATATATTTTTAAACCATTCTGTATAATTGAACAAAGAATCAGACCCTTGTTCAGAGATTCTAAGGGTTAGTTTAAAATAATAGGAAGGTACACTTTTCTATTAAATTCTGTATGTTTTTAGTGTAATTTCTATATAACCTTCTTGGTTTCAGCCCAGTTAAATTCGGTAGGACTTTTCTATAAGAGAATGTCCCACAGATGCCCCCCGTAATATTTATCTTAAAAGTGACAGACAGGGGCAAGAACCTAACTCATTCCCCCTCAAAATAATTTAGTTGCAGGCCTCTGATTCCAGTCAGTGGATGACCATTTGTGGATCACTAAGCAGATACCTGCAGCCTGGACTTAGGTGCCTATTTTGAAAACAGAAGCAGGACTTAGTACACACCCCTCTCATCAGCATCTCCCATTGGCTAGTGTAGACAGCTCCCCAGCTAGTGTTCTGGTTTTTGTGAATTGCTTTCTTAGGAAATGTCTACACAGCATGTCTAGGGTGAGTGGGACTTGAGTCAGCTGGCCTGTGTCAGGGAACCTGGTGCTTGAGAGCCTACATTGAATTTTAACCCTAGGTCAAGGGTTTTCTGACCATGTGTGAATCTAGGACTCGGTCAAATCCAAGTCAAAGTAACCTTATCCCAGAATGTCATGGGCCCCAACCTGTGCCCACACTCTAACCCTATGAACTTGGGGCACTGTGCGAAAACTCTACTGTCCACCCTGATTCCCAACTGCAGTGGTGCTATTGATGGGACTCAGGTACTCATAAGGAGCACAAGTACATAAAGTGCATAATTAGCTCCTTTGGTGGCCATCTCCGCAGAACAACTGCCATTTGAGAAAAATTTCTACTGAAATACCATCTACTCTGAGAATTGGATTCTCCACCTTAGGCTGTTGCATTGGCAGGAAAACGTCCATGTCCATCTGTTCTTAGGAAAATTGGAACATGAGTCTCCAGGGCTGTCAAGACTATTAAAGTGAAAGCTTGCATTTCTTAACTTTGAAAATGGGATGTTCAACAGAGGTGTTTTTGTTTGGTTGGGTTTTTATTTATTTTTGTGTGTCTGTTTTGAAGTTTGAGAACTGTGGAACTCCTTGCTAGAAGATGTGGTCAAGGCTAGAACTTGAACAGGGTTCAAAAAAGAGATAGATTGATTCATGGAGGATAGGTCCATCAATGGCTATTAGCCAGGATGGGTAGGAATGGTATCCCTAGCCTCTGTTTGACTGGAGCTGGGTGCCAGGGGAAGGATCACATGAGGAGTACCTGTTGTGATCCCTCCCTGGGGCATCTGGTATTTGCCACTGTCAGCAGACAGGATACTGGGTTAGACGCCCTTTGGTCTGACCCAGTATGGCTGGTCTTATGTTCTTATGAGCTAAAATGTATGTTTCAGAGGGGGGAAAAACCCTATTCACTTCTACCTGGCTGCTGCCAGCCACAGGGCCATGAAGTGCATCCCCAGATCGCCCCCGATATCCCTGTCCCCATTGCATACCAGGAGGCAGGGAGACGACATCCCCAGGAAATGGTGGAGAAGTTTTGGGGCTGGATCCTATTCACTGCTCTCACCATGCATGTCTCCCAGATGCCTCTGAACATGCAGCCTCAGGGAGGACAGGGGGAGATGAGAGGGGCTGAGAGCAAGGGTTGAGGGAGGAAGTACATCAAGGTTCCTGGCTCAGCATGGCCAGGGAGGGACGAGCCCTTACATCCCAGTGGCTGGGAGCTGCCTTCCACGTGGGTTTGAACCATAAGTTAGCACAATTGATGTGTGTCTGCAAGGGGGTTAGGCTTGAGCTGAGCCTCAAACCAAGGCTTACATTGCTGTGTAGACATATCCTTACGTACCTATCTCTCCCCAGTCATTGTATAGGTGCCTAATTCAGCGTTGTCTATTGCAGTACTGTCCTTGTGATTTTCTAGGCACCTAAAAGTCAGATATCAAGATGCTCAGATTTATAATACCTAAATCCAGTGGTGAAAGTATGCGGCGTTGCCCTGGTGTGCAGCTCCGGCAAGAGCTGGCTGAGCTGTGGCAAAAACCAGCAGGGAGCTAGTTAAAAAGCTGGCAGGGACCTGTGGTTGCAATAGGACAGTATCTGTAAGAAATTTTAAGTTACTTTTACCCCTGCCTAAATCACTTTAGGATGAATCCTATCCTAAACCCCTTAAAATATTTGTTTCATAATCTAGATCCCAAGTGCCCATATTTGTCTGCACCATTTTGGTCCCTGTAGCAAAATTGCAGACACACCCATTACAGCTCTGCTGTTAAAGGTTCCAATCCAGTGCCTATTAGAATCAGCAGGAGCCTTCCATTTGATTTCCATGAGCACTGGATCAGGCCCAAATAAAGGAATGTAAGTTTTTTTTCCATAATCATCAGGCTTTAGAATATCTTTTAAAAATTATAATGTAAGTTTTATGATTCTCATAGACATAGTTATATCCACAGTTTGTGCAATTCTTCCAGACTCTATGTATCTTCCCCATCCTACCGTGCTTTTTAATATGATTAGTGAATTGATTCTCCCTCATTAGAGCAGCAGTCACATTTTCATATCTCTCAGATGCACAGCACACCTTAAAATGAAAGTTTTTTGTTCAGATCCTAGATTTGCCCTCCAGTTCTCAAATACAGCCAAGTCCTAGATATATCTACTGTAAATTAGAAAGCATTACAAGAATAAAGAAACCTCTATGTCAAATTAAACAGTGCATTTAAAAATGATATCTTGTCTGCCATTTGACCAGCCATATGTGTCACCACATTACATGTTCTCCCCTCCACGCCACCAACATGTTACATAATTTCATCTGTCTGATGTTTAAAATCATAACTTCAATTATCAGAAGAATTATTAGACCTGTCTCCTGATATCATTTGTTAACAAACACAAATAGACACTGTGAAATTGTCCTGCAGTGGTCTAAGAACATGGGGGACCAACTTCAACAGAGACTGCTATGAAATAGGGCACAAATTTCAAACTGGCTATGAGCCCTATTTCACTAATTAATGATTAGTGAAAGTCCTTAGGCACTGTAACAGTCTTAGCATGGAATCAGACAGCCCCTTGGTTTTTGTCCTGTTATCCAGGTAAGCTACCCTCTGTGATAGATAGTCCCTTACACCAAATATTACTGTAGTATCCAGGTTACCCCATTCTCAAAGGACAAATCACTTATATCAGAGCAATTGCACTTTAGCTCTCCCACAAAAGACAATGATAATAGCCAATATGATAATACAATATCTTAAGATCTATTATATAGGATAAGGAAATAAGAGTTGTATACAGTGGATATAATGCACTTAGATTTCCAGAAAGCCTTTGACAAGGTCCCTCACCAAAGGCTTTTAAGTAAAGTTAGTTGTCATGGGATAAGAGGGAAGGTCCTCTCATGGATTGATAATTGGTTAAGAGACAGGAAACAAAGGGTAGGAATAAAGGATACGTTTTCAGAATGGAGAGAGGTAACTAGTGGTGTCCCCTAAGGGTCCGTACTGGTACAAATCCTATTCAACGTATTTATAAATGATCTGGAGAAAGAGGTAAACAGTGAACTGGCAAAATTTACAGATGATACTAAACTGCTCAAGATAGTTAAAACCAAAGCAGACTGTGAAGATCTTCAAAAAGATCTCACCAAACTAACTGATTGGGCAACAAAATGGCAAATGAAATTCAATGTTGTTAAATGTAAAGTAATGCACATTGGAAAAAAGAATCCCAACTATACATACAATATGATGGGGACTAATTTGGCTACAACTACTCAAGAGAGAGATCTTGGAGTCATTGTGGATAGTTCTCAGAAAACATCCACTCAATGTGCGGCAAAAGCAAACAGAATGTTAGAAATAATTTAAAAAATGGATAGAGAATAAGACGGAAAATATCTTAATGCCTCTATATAAAACATGGTATTCCAACATCTTGAATACTGAATACAGATGTGGTTGCCTCATCTAAAAAGGATAAATTGGCATTGGAAAATGTTCAGAAAAGGGCAACAAAAATTATTAGGGGTTTGGAACGGGTCCCACATGAAGAGAGATTAAAGAGACTAGGACTTTTCATCTTAGAAAAGAGGAGACTAAGGAGAGATATGATAGAGGTCTATAAAATCAGGACTGATGTGGAAAAAGTGAATAAGGAAAAACTATTTACTTGTTCCCATAAGAGGTCTGTTATTTTGAAATTATTTCGAAATAATGGAATTGCTGTGTAGATGCTCGCATAGTTATTTTGGAATAATGGCTGTTATTCTGAAATAATTTTGCTGTGTAGATACACCACCAAATGAAATTAATAGGTTGCAGATTTAAAACAAACAAAAGAAAGTTTTTCTTCATGCAGCGCACAGTCAAGCTTTGGAACTCCTTGTCAGAGGATGTTGTGAAGACCAGGAATTTAACAGAGTTCAAAAAGAACTAGATAAATTCATGGTGGTTATGTCCATCAGTGGCTATTAGCCAGGATGGGTAGAAATGGTGTCCCTAGTCTCTGTTTGTCAGAGGCTAGAAATGGATGACAGGAGAGGGATCATGAGAAGATTCCCTGTTCTGTTCACTCCCTCTGGGGCATCTGGCCTTCGTCACTGTCAGGAGACAGGATAGTGGGCTAGATGGATCTTTGGTCTGACCCAGTATGGTTGTTCTTATGTACAAGGTTAAAACAGGTAAACTTAGATCAAAAGTGCTTAATTTGTGCCAGGGCTGAGCATGGGTACTTCTAGGCTTGACAGTTCATAGCCTCAGCACCTCTAGGTTCCTGAGCAGCAGCTGCTACTCTCCAGCCAACTAACTCTGAAGGAAGTGCTGCCTCCAGGAGTAGCACAGAAGTAATGGTGGCAATAAACAGTATTATGCCAACAGCTGCTATTCTCTGACCACCAACCCAGTGCTTAATTTGAGCTGGATTTTTCCAGGGCTGAACCTGACACCGTTTTTGTTACAGATTAAGCACTATACATACATACAAATGAGTGCCAGTCTTAAAGTCTCAAAAATAATACAAGAGCTTCTATAATAAGCAAGCTCTATATGTCCTCGAGGGCTAATTCAATCTAAGCACTGGAGAACTTTTGCTTATGCATAGTACTCCTTGCGCCTCAGAGTCCAGGCAGCATCAAGCCACGGTTCCTCCTTGTCAAGGTTTTTTATTCTCTTTCCCTCATGCACTTTGAGCTACAAACTCAGCTGCTGGAAGGAGTTCACTCACACAACTCCTCTTCATGGGTGCAGGGGAGAGCAATCAAATCTTTTGTCCTTTTGGATGTTCCACAATAATTTGTTTGGTAATGGTGGACCTTCCTTGTAGGGTGGGACAAAGCACCTTCTGTTAGCAAACAGCATTTTACACTAATGTCTCTCTCCTGCCTGGTCATTTACATAGTCACAAAGACTCATAATACACAAACTTAAATATGATCTTGCAATATGGGATACAGCTGTTACAAGTGAGATTTATATGTGTGTAACCCCCTTTTTCCTCCCCGTGGTTACTCGGGAGCAGGTCACACTCACAGGTGTCCCTGGGCGCCTGATGGTTTTAACATAAAAGGAGATCCTGAGTACCCCAGTGGCAATGTTGTTTAGTTGGGGAAACCCTATCCACCCCCTTGCTGCTGTCCCTTGCTCATGAAGAACATATAATGGCAGTGCCTCCACCTGGCTGGCCCTGTAACACACTTACTGGTGTGCTTTGGGAACCTCCAGGAATAAACTTATTCCAACAATAAACTGGCTCTAACTCCAGAACAACAATTACAAGTCATAAATAATATACATCTAATAGATTGCATTAGAATGAACAACCTTTACTTAACTTAAAGAAACAGGATTTAAGAAATTAACAGTGAATAACATCTATTAACAAAGTGCACAGAAGTAAAAGGAACTTATCTAGCTGCCATTTGCACTGCCAATATTTATCCCACCCCAGAGTGTGCACACCCCTGGACTCAGAGTCCCAGACTCTTGCTTGCATGGGCGCGCTTGAAGAACTGCAGCTGTAATGGAGATTCTCTGTAGGTAGGGTGTATGTGGGTCCAAGCTATGCAGCAGCTCTGGTTCACTGGGTTGGCATTTCTGCCTCTCTTTGAACCCAGAGTTAGTCTGTATCTCTGAGGTCTGTCCCAGGCAGCATTTTCCCAAAGATGCCCAGTTACTCACAGTCTCCTTCTGTGTGCTGCCAAAGGGCCTTCCCTCTAGGGCAATCAGAAGCAGCCTGCTAGATCCCAGTTCCAAAGGCTCACTGTCCCAGTCTGTAACTGCAACATAACAGCTCCTAAACTGGATCAAACTCCTCCACAGCAGCTTGGCTCCCTTTCTGCTCCAAAAACAGAGGGAAAAGTCCACAGACTGCTGAGTCTTCCTCCACACAGGTGGAGAGACTCACATCTCCCAAACAAAAGTCACTTCCTTCCTGGTTTCCTCCAGGGCTCATAGGAATTGTAGTCTCTGGGGCTAGATTGCAGCACACAGGATCTTCCCAGAGAATAAGCAGAGGCACCTTTAGTAAGGGGACTACATGTGCAACAACTTTAAGCACATTTTTATAATTCTAATATCTATATTAATAATACTAACACAGAGATGAACCAGACTGATTCCAGCTGTGCATTTTCAGTATTCAAGTATTCGAGACTCTAGGGCCTTTTTGACTTTTTCTGTTGCTGATCAAGAAAAAGCACCAGAAAAGCAAAAAGACTTATTCTATATTTGATGTGAATATGGAAAGGAGTGGAGAAAGAGACAGATCCAGATCATTCTTCAATGAAACCCTTCAGAAGAGTTCATCTTCCAAAAATGTATATAATGAGGCAAGGAATTAAATGAATTTCAAGAGAAGGAGGCAGGTGGGGTCCCAAATCTCCACTGTCAGGACTAATTACATAAAAGAGATGTAGAAATGAGAAAGTTGATTAACTAAAATAACAACTGCTTCTGTGTTTCAACCTCTTATCCCCAAATGTTCACCCACAACTTTTTTGAAGATTCACAAGTCCAATTAGCTTTTTATCCCATTATTTTTTTTATTTTTGAAAGCTTTAGAGCAGAATTGTAAAAGTGACAAAACAATGTATATACTTACTGTGGCATTTTGGTCCATACCAGATAGAAGAACTATCAGAAATCTCTTTGACTTTACAACCTGACATTCTTATTAGCAGCTTGTCCCAGTCTTTTGGATTCCTTTTGGAAATGTTGAGCCCTGAACTGAAACCAATCTCTGAACTATTTTTCACATAAATTGGAATTGTTTTTATTGTTTATGGCAAGCCATGTAACAATAATGGCAATAATAAGATTTATCTTATAATGTATGAGCCATAGAATGTGGTACTAGTCTGAAAAATGGCAATGGAAAAATCATATCTTGGGTTCAATTTTTGTATCGCAGTTACTCCCTAATTCCCAGAGTGTCTTTGGTGTTTTTTCCCCCTAACTGATAGCCCAGCAAATCTCAAATGGGTTATGAAAGTCAAGATGCTTGCGTAGCTTGTGCATCACCAACTAGGATTCTGCAGCTGGAAATAAGCTAGGTGATGCAGATAACAATGGTCTGCATAGACAGTCTATCTAATTCACTCTCTCCTAGCCGTTCTGGCTATGCACTGTTACCAAGAGTACCAGTAATAAGTCAGCAGATTATGACATTGAAGATATCCTGGAAGCAAGTATGCTGAGTTAGAAGGTGTCATTTTTACTAGTCATTTATGGCCCACTGCTGTAGCAAGGACAATTGGATCCTATGGTAGGAAAAGGAAAACACCCCAGCCCCTTTTCTAAAGACAAATGAATAGTTAATTTAACAAAAACAAAGCAATTGCCAGAAATAAATGATCAGATAAGAAAAAAGGTAACTTTTAAAATTGTTTACAGCTCATTTTCAGATTGTTACTGCTTTATTTAAATAGTAGGTTGCTTTGGAACTCAGCAGCCTCTTAGCTTTACCCATCTCTACATAGTGTATAAGAGGCACATTTATTCATTCAATAATTTTCCAGGCTGTACAAGCATATCTTTCTGAACAACGGCCAAGCAACAAACCCTGTTAGACACCGCTGCCAGATTTAAAGGACATGAATGCATGTTTCTTACATTATTTGATCTCCCTACTTATTGCAAGTTTGAGATTTTCTAATAAAAATGCCTTTCATATATTAAAACTTGCTTAACTCAGAACTCCTGTTCATGTTACACTGAGGCTAGCATAAGCTTCCAAGCTCCTGAATATGTTATGCATCTCTGCCATCCAAATATTCATTCATGGATGGAGAATTAGGAATGCAAAGAGCTGTTGATGAAAATGATCTATTTCATAGAGATATGAAAGTTGGAAAAGCATGATAATTTTGCTTCAGTAGCTGTGTGCTGGAATTTGACAGGCTGGCTGTATTCGCTGTATGAAAGAACTGCTGCTGAGACCTACTAGTAGTATTTTGTATTTTTCCACCAGTACGAATATTGGTAATTATGGTCTTTGTGTCCACTGGGTGTAGTCTGGATCAAAACAAGACTCGTGAGAACAGATGTAAAGTTTTCAAACCAGAAGCTTTATAAAGGGAACCATCCCACCTTGCTTGTAGTTATGTGAACAATGTTAGCACGCTGTTTCATACAATGATCAAACTTTTTTTCTTTTTTTTAACAGCTTCTACCACTTTCTGAGAGAGTCCCTGTGCACAGAATGGAGCATGCCATTTAAACCAGTAAGAAAAAACAATGTTTTTAAGTCCAGTTTCCATGTTCTGATCCAAAGTCTATTGAAATCAATGGGAGTCTTTTCATTTAGTTCATTGGGTTTTGGATCAGGCTCCCATGTTCATTGTGACCACTGATCCACAGGCCACATTTTGAGAAGTTTTGAAATAATAGACCTGGTGACGTGATGTTACTATATGTATTAAAAGTCAATATTTACCAACGGTTCTCAGACAGTAGTATTGAAGATACTGAAGTATTACTCTGTATTTGGAATGAGAAATAACCATGGTGTCTCATATAGACTGTATAGTTATGGCAATCTTATTATGCCTTTTTCTTCTTTGTACCATCATGCCTTTGCATTTTTAAGCAGTCTGCTTGTCTTCAGAGACAGGTGCCTTTTTCGTAGACACTGCTGATACATGCTTCAGAGGGGACATACACTGTGTTTTCTCAAGAATAATTGACTTTTGTTCTTTCTTGTGTTTTTTCTCCTTGGGTGTGTCTAGACTACAGGGTTTTGTCGACAAAAGTGGACTTTTGTCGACAAAACTATACCTGCGTCTACACTACCGCCGAGTTCTGTCGACATAACGGTAAACCTCATTCTATGAGGAATAACGCTTTTTGTCAACAGAGTTTTGTCAACAGAAGGCGTTATTGCATCTACACTGTCCTTTGCGTCTACACTCTCATGTCGACAAAGCGGCTTGCTTTGTCGACAGAACTGGATGAAGTCTAGACGGTCTTTGTTGACAGAAGCTTTGTTGACAGTATCTGTCAACAAAGCCTCTGTCAACAAAAGCCTGTAGTCTAGACGTACCCCTTACGTTCAAAAAATAATTTGTTCAGAAAGTATAAAGCTCCTGTTTAAGTATAAAGAAGCATGATAGTAAGATTAGTAATTTTTGATAAATATTGACGTTGAGTGAGGACAGCTATAACTTTCAGGTCCTGATCTTGAATAGTAGTTCTAAATGCTATGTGCACGAAGAGTCTACAGGATAAAAGCCTGGGTATATAATGAACTTCCCTGGAGATGTAGTGAAAAAGTGTCTCATTTGATAAACATCACAGAATCATAGCACTCTTGGCCAGAAGGGACCATCAGATTACCTTGTGTGACCTCCCATAGATCACAGTTCACACCTACATGCTAACCCCAGCCACCTACATGCTATCCAGCCACCTACATGCTAACCCCTATCCAGCCACCTACATGCTAACCCCAACAGCTGAAATTAGAGTAAAGTATTACAGTGTTCAAGAAACTAAGCTATTGTGTTTCACAGACAGAGACTAGGAGAGACCAGTGCTTTCTTTGTGACGGTACGCACCAATACGGTGTACTGGCACCTTTTTGGAGCACTCGCGCCATGCTGCTTTCCCCTGTCACAGCCCCCAGCTGGTCCTGGGAGCACTCGCATCGCTTTCCCCCAGCACAGCCCCCAGCCTGACTGACTCCTTCTGCGGGAACAGCAAGATGAAAAATTTGCTTTTCGCTTATGCGCATGCGTATATTGACATGATATAGGAAGAAGGGTGGGAAAGGCATTTTTCAAATTTACTTTCATCAAGAAATGAGTTCTTTTTTTTTTTAACAAAAAAGCACTGGGAGAGATTATGGTGCAAGCTAGACTGAGGGCCCTGCAATGATAGGGAATTGATGAAATGAGACATACTCAAGATAAGAATTCTTAATAAAACTTTGTAGATGAAAAGTGATTCCATTTCTTATTTGTCTAATCCTGAAGCTATGATTAAAGCTCATTAGAGCTATGTCTCCTGTGGTATTTTCCTACAGATGACAGGAGGTTGTTGAAAACTACACCAAAGGAGTGTATCTCGGAAGCAAAATACTTGCCAAAAAAAAAAAGTATAATGAGACAGTTATTAATACTGAAAGTGACTAACAAGAAATTGAAGGAACCTGGCTATAGGAAATACATAAACCATTTGCTCTCTCATGTTTTTAAAGGCAAGAGACAGATAAATATAACATTCCTTTAAAGAGCAGGCTGCTGATGCAAAAAGCAATGCTAGGAATTAAAGGAAGACCTCTGGGAGCAGTCAAGGCTAGGTCATTGGATTACTGAAATATTGTATCATGCTGATCTGCAAATTAGTTTCATAGAAAATATAATGACCAACATATTAATGCTAGCTGAAGTAAATTGAGTCACGATTTCAAAGCAAAGTTAATGGATATCGAGATGGCAATTTATTGAATCTCATTTAAGTTTATAATGGGTTCCATTCCCTGTTGAGGTAAAGCAGAAAACTAATCCTATTCTACACTGTCCCTTCAGGACTTTGACCTTTTAATTAAACAATACTTTTATGAAAAGAATTATGAGAAACGCTTTAAAGTATCTTACCTGAGTAATAAACTAGAAAGCAGCTTATTTATTGTTTCATATTATTATAAAATATAACCTAAGAGAAGACAGAAATAAGCATATTGGTTTATCTTTGCACGTGTAAACAGGAAAATTCAAAATCCATAGGAAAATTCAAAGCTCTCAAGGGCAAAACTTTCATATGCATTGACATTTGTGAAACATGCAGTGTTGTTTTAGCCATTGGTCAAAGAATAATAGAAAGACAAGGTGGGTGAGGTGATATGTTTTCTGAACCAATTTCTATTGGAGAGAGAGACAAGCTTTCAAGTTTATACAGACATTTTCTGAAGAACTCACTGGAAAAAGAGCTCAGTGTAAGTTCTGTATAAGTTAACAAGTGTGTTTCCCTCACCAACAGAAGTTGGTCCAATAAAAAATATTATCTCACCCACCTTGTCTTTCTAATTTGGGAAGCATGTCATAATCAGTGATTACTTGAAATTTCTAAATGATGTGGAAATATTTGAGACATGTCTCATTGTATTGTGACTGAGTCATATAAACTGAGATGCAAATTCTGTAAATCTAGCACCATTCCATTGACTGCCATCTCAGCCACAGCAAAGTAATTGAAAGCAGAATCTTCAATTTTGGCAGTTACAGTGGCTCACAGAGCACTGCAGGGAAACTACTTTTATGTGTCCAAACTGTGCTCTTTGTGATGGTGGAGCAGATCCACATTAGTAGCTTTTGCAATGCCACAGAAAGCAGTGCATTGTGGTAGTTATCCCACTGTGCAACTGGCCATAGGGTGCTTTGGGGATGGATTGTAATGCAGCATGGGGCAGTCAGCATCACATGATACAGGTTTCCCAATCCCATTGCTCCATGGTCATTGTGCTACACTGACAGCTTCTTCATTGTGCTACACTGACAGCTTCTTTTCAACTGAAGTCAGGAGAAGGGGAGCGTGTGATAGGGGTGTGTGTATGTGTGTGTGTGTTGGTGGAGTGGGTGGGGAGATAGTGTGTTTTGGGGGATGTCAGCATGCTGTCTTGTAAGTTCAGACAGTTGCAGGAAACAACCCCTTTAGAGGCAGGGGAAGGGGAAAACCCCAACATCTCAGCTCCCCCCTGTCTTCCTCCCTGGCTCTTTGCATAGCCTCTCTCTTTCACTCACACACTTAGCCTCTGTGTTCAACATCACAAGCATTTCATCTGAATGGTTTGTGCTTTGTCCTGGAGCAAATCAGCACAGCATGCAGGCTGTCAGAAAAGGAGCTCTCAAAGAGGATATGCACATGCCTGCAGGGCGAACAGATGAGTTCCAAACAAAGAACAGAAGGGACTTGAGGGATTATGGGCCATTTCCAGAGGCCAGTCACAATACAGAAACAATTTGTGTGTCCACGCTGCCCCCCTCCCAACACTATATCCAGGGCACAGCAAGCTCTACTCTTCTCATCGAGGTGGTTTACCCGGAGCGCAGCAACTGTGGAGGTAGTGTGCACTAAGTGCCTTGACAGTGTGGACATCTCAGTAGTTACAGTGCTGGAAGCTGAGCTACTGTACAGTAATTTGCCAGTGTAACTTGGCTGGACACTTGCTGTTTGAGCTTTTCCTCGAGCGTTATGTTATGTTATGGTACAGTTTCACACAGTAACTGTGAAGCCATATCACCTCTGGCAGCTCATCATCACCCCAATAGTTGAGTAATATGTAGTTATGCATTTAATAAGGCTCAGGGGGTAGCTATGTTAGTCTGTAACTTTAAAAAAAACAAGTAGTTCTGTAGCACCTTACAGACTAACAAATATATATGTTTAGTATCATGAGCTTTCGTGGGCAAAATCCACTTCTTCAGATTGAGCAGAGTGGAGAAAAAAGGGTGTACCCTCACAATTTTTACAGAAAAAGAAGAAGGGGGGAGAAGTCAATTGTACTATTGGTGCTAGTGAGGCTAATTGAATGGGCTGGAATGTCCCATACTTAGCTTTTGATGTCAATTGGGTATTGAATGTAAGGAAAGCTGGTTTTATAATGGCACATCCAGTTCATGTCTTCTTCAAGCCATGAAAGAGAGTGTCAAATTTGCATATGAAGGCCAATTCCACAGTTTCTCTCTGTAGTTGGCTTTTGAAATGTCTTTGTAAAAGAATGGCTACTTTTAAATCCATGTATATTGGCCAAACTGGACAGTCTCTACGACAAAGGACAAAGGGACACAAGTCCAATGTCAGAAACAGTAATACACAAAAACCTGTAGGAGAATATTTTAACCCACCTGGGTCCCAAGTCCTGCACCTCCCCCACAGCCAGCCCCCTGCTCTGAAGGACCCGGGTGACACCAGGTAACTCTGCTAGTTTTGCAATAAGAAAATAGTTAAGGGCTTTTGCAAATGTTACCCTTAGCCTATGTCTACACTAGTAAACTATTTCAAAATAACTAAATTTGACTTCATAATTCTCAATTTTACAAAATAGCGTGTACCCATTATGGGGAAGCCTCAAAATTAGTCTGAGGCAGGCTCCAGTAATGTGGACATGCTACCTCAACATAGAGCCCCAAAAACACTGGGGAGTAATTAGTTCAAATTACTCTGGGGAGTAGTTATTTTGAAATAGCAGCACCAGAGCGTCCACACTAACACTATTTCAAAATAACCATTTCAAAATTAGCATTATTCCCTGAGGAAAGCAGGAGAACAGATTTTGACATAAGCAACCCCTTATTTTGAAATAACAGGCTCGGTAGTGTGAACACTCCATTTATAAATTCGACCTAAGGGGGGTTATTTTGAAATAAAGCCCTAGGCTGCGTCTAGATTGGCAAGATTTTGCGCAAATACTTTTAACGGAAAAGTTTTTCCGTTAGAAGTATTTGCGCAAGAGAGTGTCTATACTGGCATGTGCCTTTGCGCAAAAGATTTGCTTTTGCTCAAAAGCATCCGTGCCCAGTATAGACGCTCTCTTGCGCAAGAAAGCTCCGATAGCCATTTTAGCCAACAGGCTTTCTTGTGCAAGAAATTAACGTTCCTGTCTACACTGGCCCTCTTGCGCAAGTATTTTTGCACAAGAGGGCTTATGCCTGAGCGGGAGCATCAGTATTTCAAGAAGCACTGATTTTGTACATTACAAAGTCAGTGTTCTTGCGCAAATTCTCGTGGCCAGTGTAGACAGGTGGCAAGTTTTTGCACAAAAGCACCTGCTTTTGCGCAAAATCTTGCCAGTCTAGTCGCACCCCTAGTGTAGACCAGGGTTCAGAGATTTAGGTTCACAAGGTCAATTTGAAAATTACTTAGTATCTTAAATCCTTTTGAGTTTCAGTGAAATATATGTAGTGGGTCACTTTGAAAATGGGCTCCAAATTCCCTTTTCAAAATTTTACTTGTAGAGAATTTCAAAGATGCTCATAGGATGTAAATGCTTATTCCCTGAAATTGGGCAATTAAATCCCAGGTAGAAATTTTTTTAATGGTTTTATTTTTGTGGAGCCCACTGAATTAAAATTTAAACTTGCAAAAGCTGTAATTTTTCTATGTTCATTGACTCTAGTGTGAACAGCCCTGGATGTAATGGAAATATTCATGTGCAGAGTTCTGCTAATTTGGTTCAGAACAGTGCACGAGGACCACTTTTCTGTTGCAGTTCCTATTGGACTCTTGTCCATTCAGTTTTACTTTGAACGAGCAAAATGGAGGTGAAAGCACTAAATCCTCACAGATTTAGCTTGAGAGGACTGTGTTCCAGTCCATTTAGTCACTCAAAACCTGTTCCAAGTCTGCCAAAGGGTACATAGTGAACTCACTTGGCTTTGGAGTCCATCACAGCTCTCTGCTCATGCATCTCCTGAATCAAGCTGACACTCAAATGAAAGTACACAGGAGTATTGTAGCTGTATTGATCCCCACATATTAGACAAGGTGGATGAGGTAATAATGATAAGATATTACCTCACCCTCCTTGGCTCTTTCAGATCAATGACAGCATTAGGATATTTTAACTAAATCTTGTTTATGAACTCCAGGCTACCATAAAACTGATTTACATTGTGTTGATGAACTTACGCAATTGCAGGGTCAGGTGGCAGCGTGAGCAGTGGTTTTGTGAAAATGCTAGTGGTGCCTCAATATTGGTCTATGGGCCTAAAATGGCAGCTGGGCACCAAAATTCCCCTTGTGATTCTAGATGTTAGTGATGTGCTGAATGCCTGCACGTGGGGCACAATGATAGAGTATTTTATAATATGCTTCCTGCATAACAATCGTTTTTGCTGACTAGGAGTTACAGCTGAAGGTGCACTCCTTTCTGTAAACACAATAAATATTCTAATTACCTTCCATTACCAGTGGTTACCACCATAATCAATATGCATGATATAAGCATATAATAAATTTCATTTTCTTTCCCTTAGGGCATGGGAAATTGATGCTATGTTAGTCATTACTTAGGTAGATTACAACTGATAAGCTATAAATATACACGTCAAACTGCATCTAAGAGAGAAGAAGCTTGACTGTTGCCAAATTTTTTTTTTTTTTTTTTTTAAATAGAGAGAGAGCTTGTTTACACTTGGGAAAATAGGATAAAGGTCATTTCTGTCACACAACACTGTACTTCAGTGTGAACCAATTCACATAGTAGCATACATATAACTTGGATTTAGTATATCTGCATCTATTTAATTTCCAAATGCATCTGATCCCAGAGATTTCAGCTACAGAGCTAACATTGTTAGTTTACTTTATAAACACTAGCCTGCCTGGAAAAGTAGCTACATAAAATTTAAAATTAATACTATCATCCTGGCCAGTTTATGTCTTAATATTGGTTTTGGAAGGACATTTCCATATTGTATCAGCAGCTATTTCTCAAGAATTATTTTCTAAAGATGGAAAGCAAATTAATAAAGGGAAAAGATACACAAAATAAAACCCTTAATTCTTTTTAACAGCCATATTTCCCACCATGAATATGACAGGCAGCACTAACTGAATTATATGACTCAGAATGAGAAGTTAGTGATTTCAACATGTACAGCACTGGTTGAATAGTTAAAACGATTACTTGTGAATAACTTGACAACTGACAGAAAAAAAATCAAATATATTCCTTGCAAATCTTATTCAACCAGGTCTAGTTAAAGATCCATAGTGCTGGCTATAAAGGCAAACACCTGATTTTCTGCCTCCATATGAATCTGTGGCACAAATGCATTACAACATACATCATCCCACACTCCGTTTTCAATAAAGTATTAATTACTTAGGCTGAAAAGCCAGGGTTGGCTGGGAAAGTGATGGCATACTATTCTCATAGACTCTGTGCTTACCATCTTGCAGATTGCTAAACTATGGAGAAAGCAACAAGAATATGAATATTTTGGAGGACATCAAGGATGTATTTTCTTTTCTGTACATGATAGGAAAATCTGACACAGCCCTATGAAGTAATTCTGTTGTACACTGAAGGCTCCCAAAGAAAGAACGTATGCATAGCAACTGCTGAGGATGAAGCACATGCCGGTGCTGTTAGGCACATGGTGAAGATTTGTCTTCATACTGCCAAGCAATTTTTGCAGTCATATTTGTGTTTGTGTGTAAAAAAGGGGTGCCCAGACAGACAAGATGGGTGGAGAATGCCTAAAAGGAGATGGACAAAGAAGTTGGGAGTGGCAGGGTCATGCACTCTGAACAGTTCTAAGGAAGGAGAAATCTAGAGGGAAACCCATTCAAGAGCAGGAGCAGGTGCTGGGAGGTGGAGAGGAAAGAAGCCACTGGCACCCCACCCCCATCATCATCTAAATACATATTGAACAACCTTGAACTGAATTTATTTAATCGTTCAACCCAGGTTATTTATAAATCTGAAAATTACCTTTTTTTCCCTTTTCCTTCCTGCAATCCCAGTGTCTTCCATATGATCACAGAAATATCAGTTGGAACAGAATTTGAAGACACTGGCATGGGGCAGAGGTGTAACTAAGGGCAGAATCTGGCTGGCAGATTTTTTACTGGGAATAATGGATCATGAGTCAGAAAGAACCCAGCTTGACTTGCACATCCCAAATTGAATTTCAAGAGAGCTGGCAGTAATCTGCCAGTTTTAGTCACTTTTCACAATAGAATCTTACTTTAAATTATATCACCCTTGAAGCTTATTAAATTCACTGTAACTGCTTTCATCTATTTTGCTCTTAGAAAAGTCAGTGTCCATTTGGTGTCTCTCAGTCAACGGATAAACACACAATAAATCACTCCCCTTTTTAAAAATAACGGAACTGCCAATATTAAATAGGATTACATCTAAACTAAGATTAGTAAGTGCCTACATTATGTGCTGTACAAAAGTTCAGGGGCTGCTGTTTTATCTATGCTCTCCTTCATGAAAGTACATTTAAGTTAAAAGAATTACATCTGAGCACTTCAATTGAGGCACCAAAGGCAAATTCTGCTTGAGAGCAGTGTAAATCCAAAGTAATTCCATTGGCTTTAGCTTGACACCAGTGTAACAGAGAGCAGAATGTGGCTTTATACCTTTATATGCCTAAAAAGCTGGAATTACATATTAACCCACCAGTGACGATGCAGATTGTCAAGGTTATTAAAGACAATTTATGGTTTCATCTGCAATTGGTAACTTTATGTCAGAAAGTTCATGATAAAAAATAGCATGCAGCTCTCCAGCTCTGTCAAAAAAGAGACTGTACCCATAATAACAATAATACCCATAATAACAGTAACTCATCCACATGGTGTTTAGGAGGTCCTGGGATGAAGGAGGAAGAGTTAATCAATGGGGTCTGCTGGTGCTTGGGAGTGGGAGAGGAGCTTGGCTGACAATGGGTACTAAGGCTAAGCACCTGAATATCCACTGAGTTAGAACCTATGATTTTTTTATTGGATCATCTTCAGTTGGTGAGAGAGACAAGCTTTTGAGCTACACAGAGCTCTTTTGCAGGTCTGGGAAAGGTACTTCAAGGGACACAGCTAAATGCTGGGAGGATCAGATTGTTTAGGGAGCTTTATGAGTAGAGCAGTCCATTAATACCGCTTCAATCATAGGACAAAAAGAAGGGGTTAGTTGGGTACAGATGGTTGTAATGAGCCATAAATCCAGTGTTTCTGGTTAGTCCATGATTTTTAATGTCTAGCAGAGTTATGAATTTAAACTCTCCAGCTTGTCTTTGGAAAGTGCTGTGCAGGTTTACTTCCAGAATGAGGACTGATGGGTCAGACAGAGTGATCACTTTGTGAAAAGTGTTCACCTATAGGTGTTAGGGAATTATCATTTTCTTGTGTGGGTTCATTTAAAAGCATAATTTCACCCACATCATTGTTTTTTATCTTCTTAGTGCACTGGATGAGGTACACCACATGCTGTGATAGGCATGTGTAGGAGCCAGTGATCCTGGGAAATGTGTTCAAGGGGAAGGAGTGATCATGGCAGCAGCGATGATACATCTGCAACTTTTGCATCTGTTGTTCTGACATAGTCTAGTGCAGAGGTTCTCAAACTGTGGTCAACTAGCTCTATTCAGGTGATCCACAAATAGTTCCCTCTAAGGGTACATTTACAATGCGGGTGTTTTCCGGGATACTAGAGGTATCCCAGAAAAACTCCACCGCGTCCAAGGAACACGTTTGCTCTTCCGCTTTTTTTTAAAGAAGAGCAAACACACTCTTTCGGGGAGCTCTGTATACCTCATTCTATGACGGTACATCTACACTATGGAGGTATTCCGGAAAAATTCCACCACGTCCAGGGAACGCATTCGCTCTTCTGCTTTTTTTTTTGCGGAAGTACAAAAAAGCTCTTTCAGAAGCCCTGTCTTCCTCATTCCATGAGGAAGAAGGCATCTTCCGAAAGGGGGATTTTCTGAAATTTGGCCTAGTGTAGATGGGCCAAATTTTGGAAAAGCCTCTTCCGAAAAAAAATCGGAAAAATCTACGCAAAATGCAAAGCGCACTTTGTGTAGCTTTTCCTGAAAAACAGCTGTAGTGTAGACCTAGCCCGAGGGATAAGGGCTCCACTGAAAGAGGAGGAGTTTCCACCATTTGGCCCTGTTTAGATTGGGCCAAATGGCGGAAAAGCTCCTTCCGGGAAAGCGATCGGAAAAAGCTACACAAATTGCAGAGTGCAATTTGCGTAGCTTTTTCTGACAAAGGACTGTAGTCTGAGTAGCCACACATGAGAGAATGGAGGGTTGCCTATCTAATTAGTGCCTATAAGGGACAAATGTAAAGTCAACCTATTTACTTTAAGAAGCGGCAATGATAATTTGCTCATCACCAACTCCTTGGAATTAATACCTCACTCCTATATATCACTTTTATATGGCACATATTTTGTGTAGAAAATATCTAAGGGTAGGATGGACTGCACACAATTATTGTTGTATGTCTTTTGAAAGAAGACAATTGCACCTTAAACAGTATAGTTAATTTTGCCCAACAGCATGTGCAGCAAATGTGTATCAATACAACCTGTTTTAATACTACAGATCATTAATCTTAACTGAAGTCTTTCAGAAGACCTTGCTGTCTGTTTTCATTTGCATCACAATGTCAAGGAACAGTGAAGATCATTCCATCTGTCCTGGATTCTCTGCTAAACACAAGCTTCTCTTTTTGTGTTGCATGAGCTTGAGTGGGGTTTGGGAGCTGGGATATTTTCTGTATGCTTAGGGGCTGTGTTCTGAACTCCATCAAAATATTAGTTTCAGGATATGAAGACTCTCTAAACCAGAAGCAATGTGTGCATGGTTCTAGCAACTTTGTCATATTTGTAGTCAGATCAACCTGATGAAGAAAACTGCTTGAATAACAGAGAGTTAAAAATGTGGCCAAATGTCAGAAGTAGGATTTGGGGAAATGTGTAAATTCCTTTCCACTATGCCTGCCTCTTCCTCCTTTTTCTTACTCTCCGAGAAGCTTTTGAGACTCACACAAAAACAAGGGACCAAACCCTGCAGATTTCTTTAAAAATAATATTTATTTATAGTATATATACTAAAAATATAGAAAAAAATGTTTCTTTGAGTTCTGTCCAAAGAGAGGAAAAGCGTTCAGCATTATATTGAAGTCAATATCTGGAATAAAGCTAGATCAATGTGATCAATTTTGCAAATTCCATTCCTTAAGAAATATATTAAGATTTTACTAGAGCAGGTCCAAAATTTTTTGACAAATTGTATTTTGATTGAAATAAGCTGTTTCATGTAAGCCAAAACTTTGCATGGAGATGTTTCAATTTCAACTATATTTTCAACTCAAAGGTTTCTGCCTTCCAAGGCTCTCTGGTCACTTTTGTTGAGATAGAAAAGAATAAAATACCTGACCAAAAGCCTGACCTTTGTGCTCCAAAACTAGACATTTCTATACAATTCTGTTTTGTTTTCATTCCATTGGAGAATGAAAACAAATTCTGAAACCTCAAATGTTGTCACAAAGGGCTTGTCTACACTACAAAGAAGATCAAAGCCACTGCAGTCAATCTTCCGGTGTTCGAATTAGCGGGTCTACTGAAGACATGCAAATTCAAACTGAGATGGTGTTCCTGTTGGTGCCAGTAGTCCTGCTCCTACAAGGAGTAAAGGAAGTCAAAGGGAGAGTGTGCTCCCATCAACCCTCCACTGTGTGTACGGTGCCAAAATGCGATTGAAGATATTTTGACATCAGCTACATAATTAACATAGCTGGAGTTGCATATCTTAATTCGAATGTATTCCTTAGCGTAGACTTAGCCAAAAAGGAATTGTCATCCTCTAGCCACCTATACATTTTACAAAAAGACTTATGAGTCAATTAAAGTGTATGACTATTTCTTTTCAGTTTTCTCCTCAAGGATCTTCCACATTCCTGGTGAAAATTAAGAAACAAAAACGAAATGTAATTTTTATGAGATATGAAGGATTTTTATGCAGGCATATCCTGTCAAAAGTGACTGGTGGTTTTTGAATCCAATGCCTAACTCCCTCCCTCCACTCCCACCAAAACTAAACCATTTGCAACATGACATTGCCTCATCTCAGCACTTGAAATCAGAAGGCATTGCATTTATCTATTCATGAACCTGATAGTTCACGTGATTGCTTTTTTGAATGCACCACCAGTTGGATATGAATCATAACATGGCATCTTCTTTGCAAAGAGTTTGTGTATGACCTGATCTGGACGAGAGCTTCACAGTGCCCCCCGTCACCCCCTGCCCAGGTACAGCAAGTAGAGGCTCCAAAAGCCTGACAGCTGTCTGGCAGAATTTGACTGGCTTAGGCATTGACAGAGTCACCAGCTTTAACATGTGCCTAGCAAGTCAAGGCATAGAAGCCATGCCATTAGGTGGCACTATTTGGGGAGGTGAATATCAGAAGTATGATGTGTATAGGACTTAGGAGATTCTGGGCAGCCACTGTCTCCCAGAACTTAGGCAGAACTCCAGGACATTTAAGTCCCTAGAGAAGCCCAGAATTTTGAGAGTGCAATGGTAGTTTAAAGCCACATTAACCTGCCCCTCTGCCTGTCTGGTCCTGTGCTGTGTCTAATTGAAATTATGGGAAGGATGCCTGGTTTTCTGAGGCTGAGTTCAGCATTGTTTGCAAATAGGGCCTTCTTAAGATGTCTCCAAAACTTTGTTATCTGGCTCACTAGGCATTTTAAAAACTCTTATCCAGCAAGTTTGAAAATGGTTCCCTAATTTCCAGCAACTGTACCCAGCTTTGTTAGCGTTTTCACTCACCTTCATGGAGTTGTCAAGGTCACATCTTTTTAACAGCACTGTGCTTGCTACTTAGACTGAGTACAACCCTGTGCTGTTTCTTTGAGAGCTCTGTTCACCAAATGCGTTTATAATTATTTGTGTCAGTACAAATCATTCTGAGCACAGTTTCTGTACCTCGATTAAATTCTCATCCACCCCGGCTGTCAGTATTTCTTTTATCATGCTGTGGGGTACTGCAAATCCATCCTTCATCAGTGACTCATCCCAACAAGTATCAATATGTTGCACTTCATCACAGCTGATAGTTCTTATTTGTTGAATAATGTTACTTGCCACATCAGGTTGTTCCGTCTGATGGAAAACTATTGAATTTCACATGTTTGGGTGTCTTGTATTTTACTCCTGGACAAGTGCACACATATATATGAGCTACAGGTCTAGAGGAAAGTGAATGATTGTTTTTTAACAACATTTTGAGAAGTGATATAACTTTACAATTGTGATAGTGCCCAATAGAAAAACAAGTTAAGTCCTTACTAATCAGAGGGTACGTTTAGACTTATTTTCACTTTCGAAAGAAGATATGCAAATTCAGCAGTAATTTGCATATCTTCTTCCAATCGTTTTTTTGAAAGAGTTTTTTTTGAAAAAGCAAGCAGTTCAGATGCGGTTCTTTAGAAAAAAAAACCCCTTTTTTCCAAAAGAACCTATAAACCTCAATTTTTGAGGAAGAAGGTTCTTTCGCAAAAAAGGAGGGTTTTTTTCGAAAGAACCGCATCTACACTGGTTGCTTTTTCGAAAAAAACTCTTTTGAAAAAGCAATCAGAAGAAGATTACCACCGTATTTGCGTATCTTCTTTCGAAAGTGAAAGTAAGTCTAGACGTACGCAGAGAGTCACACACTTTTACTAATATATTGGGAAGTTTAAGATAAACAACAAATAATGAACAACCCCAAAGTATTTTTTTTAAGATGTGAGAATCAACATTGTGCGTGGCATAAGGTAGCATGAGAAAGTGCATCCAAAGTTCATGCTCCCTTTCCATCTTAGTTTCTCTGTATTGTCTACCTACATTAACAGCATCTCTCCACTGTAGTGATGTATTGGTTATGAAATCAGGTTTGCTGGGATGACCAGTATAATGAAGCAGAATCTGGTCAGCACAGTGAGACTCCAACTTGTCCCTAGATTCTTTTATATGAACTTCATGGCATCACCATATGAGAGTACCTAGCTTCATACACACTTCGGCTACGTCTACACTGCAGGCTTTTTGCGCAAGAACAGCTGTTCTTGAGCAAAAACTTGTGAAGCATCTACACTGCATGCATGTTCTTGCGCAAGTAAATTTACAGTAAAACATCAGAAAAGAGGGCTTCTTGTGCAAGAGTTATTCCTCTCCCCACGAGGGCTCTTGCGCAAGAAGACAGTGTAGATGGGCAACAGGGGTTTCTTGAGGAAGAGAGCATCCACACCGCCAAGGATGCTCTTGCACAAAAGCACAGCTCTTGCGCAAAAGCACATGGCATTGTGGATGCACTCTTGTGCAAGACCTTTTGTGCAAGAACTCTTGTGCAAAACAGTTCTTGCACAAGAAGCCTGCAGTGTAGATGTAGTCTTTGTGTTTGGGGTAGAGGGCTTAAGTTTGCCTCCTTAGGTGTTTGGTTGGAATGGTGACTTTAGCCAAGGTTTCTAAAAAGCAAAGAGCGAGGGCATTAACCCACTGTACAAACCAGTGCTTGATAATGTAAATGTAAGCCAAGGTCTGAATGATCTCTCTCCCCTACTAGCTATTGATGAACAGGGTGAAAAGACCTCAGGAGTAAACTGTATTCACATAGACACAACTACTTAAACAAAGTGATCCTGCAGATCTTTGCCAAAAAGATCACTGTTGGCTGTTTTGGGTTATGATTCAATTTAGTCTTTGGTGCAGGGCCAATGAAATGTTATCTTTACTGTATGACCAAAGGGGAGCAGAACTGTACTTAATGTGCCTGTGACAGACTGCTGCCTAAGCCGGAGCTCTGCCACTACAGCCTGGCTGAAAAGGCCAATTATAGCCAGCTGAGCAAGCCCAAGCCTTAAGAGTTAATGGAAGCAGCCATAGGCCTCATTAGCCAGAGGGCTATATAAGGCAGCCAGGTGGGAGATGAAAGGGAGAAGCAAGAAGCTAGAAGCTAGAGAGTGGCTGAGTGTGTGTCCCCCCAGGTAGAAAGCGAGGTAGCTAAGTTAGCTGCTGGAAAAGCAAAGCTCTGTAAACAGAAGGTGGCGGGAAATACACGGACAATATAAGGCACGGGTGATTGCACAAGAAAGGGTCTTCTGATGATTTGTGGACAAAGAAGGTATCCCAGAGTGAGGGGCCTGAGTGAGGACCTTGCCACAGTGCCCTACTTGAGGATATTACTGTGATGGGGCACTGGCAAATCAGGGGTTAAAAATCAATTCTTGGCCCAAGAGGCCTCATCCCTGCTGGGCATTCTTTTAGTGGAAGGAACATTCAAAAAGGAGCAGCTCAGCTCAGTTCAGTTTGGGCTGACTGAGGAGGAGAGTAGTTGTGTGCAAAAGCCTCCTGCCAGGAAGCTCCTGGGACTTCAAGCTGCAGGGGTCAAACCTTCTAGCTGCACTGCCAGCGGTGGGAGCCAGGAGGGGCTGCTTGTTGTTTCCAGCAGAAGAGGTATCCAGGAAACACACTTAGTGGTACTGGGGCCTGTACCCTGTCTCAAGGCACCTTGTTTTGAAGGCCCTGAGTTGGAACCTGGGGGAGATTAGCAGGCCTGGGTTCCCCTATTATCCCTACTTGTATTCCCACTGCTAGGTGGCTCCACCTCTGCTAGTGTTGCTAGGTGAATTGGTCCATTTGAACTTTCACCAGCAGGCACAACACCCCAAAGGATTGCCATTAGGTGACACTTGTCCTGGGACACCCAGACAACCCCTGACAATCACCCTAATTTCACCTCACTTGCTAATCAGAAGGAAGTGATGACAAATGCAATAATAAGTTAGGGCTGAGTTAAGGAATCTGCTTAAAAAGTTCTAGCCACCACTTCACTTTCCCCTTCCAAAATGTGTTTAAAGACAGAGCTGATCAGACTCAAACATGAGTCCTCGTTCCTCCAAGAGACTGCCAGAGCTGAACTCATTGATGAGCTGTTCTATGTGGTTGACCCTAGACTGAGAGGGCAGATGAAACACAACACAGAGGATGCAGCAGCATAGAGGTTGCCTGCAACCCAGTTAAATCACCAAGAGCTTAAATCGCTAAGATCTGGCCTAAGCAGTGGTACCTCAGAACATGAATAGGAGGAGGCAGTGGCAGTGAAAAAAGGCACAGTGGTAAGCAGCTGAGGTAGTGCTCCATTCTCAGAGATGGGAGGTGAACTCACATGAATGCACCCCTTTATTCTGGGACATTGCTGACTTGGGACTACCAACTGTGAGTGGGATCTAGTGGAGGGAAAGGCAAGAGGCATGTTAAGGGGGCATTTCCCCAGTGGACTTTAATTGCATAAAGTGGGAAACTGAGGCAAAGAACAGTCCTCATGATGTCATGGAAGGGATCCTCAAGGAATCCATTTTGAAACACCAGGAAGAGGGGAAAGTGATCAGGAATAGTCAATGTGGATTCACCCAGGGCAAATCATTCCTGACCAACCTGCTTGCCTTATGTGATGAGATAACTAGTTCTGTGGACATGGGTAAGGCAGTGGATGTGACATACCTTGACTTTAGCAAAGCTTTTGATATGGTCTCCCACAGTATTCTTGCCAGCAAGTTAAGGATGTATGGATTGGATAAATGGACTGTAAGGTAGATAGAAAGCTGGTTAGATTGTAGGGCTCAATGGGTAGCAATCAATGGCTTGATGTCTGGTTGGCTGTCAGGATCAAGAGGAGTGCTGCAAGGGTTGTTTCTGGGGCTGGTTTTGTTCAACATCTTTATTAATAACTAGGATGAGGGGATGGATTGCACTCTCAGCAAGTTTGCAGATGACACTAAGTTAGGGGGAGAGGTAGATATGCTGGAGGGTAGGGATAGGGTACAGAGTGACCTGGACAGATTGGAGGATTGGGCCAAAAGAAATCTGATGAGGTTCAACAAGGACAAGTATAGAATCCTGCATTTGGGATGGAAGAATCCCAAGGATTGTTCCAGGCTGGGGACTGACTGGCTAAGCAGCAGTTCTGCAGAAAAGGACCTGGAAATTACAGTGGATGAGAAGCTGGATATAAGTCAATAGTGAGCCTTTGTAGCCAATGTAGCCAAGAAGGCTAACAGCATGTTGGGGTGCATTAGTAAGTGCATTGCCAGCAGATCTAGAGAAGTGATTATTCCCCTTTGATAGCAGCCTTTAACTACCTGAAAGGGGGTTCTAAAGAGGATGGAGAGAGGCTGTTCTCAGTGGTGCCAGATGACAGAACAAGGAGAAATGGTCTCAAGTTCCAGTGGAGGAGGTCTAGGTTGGATACTAGGAAAAAGCTATTTCATTGGGAGGGTGATGAAACACTGGAATGGGTTACCTAGGGAGGTGATGGAATCTCCATCCTTAGAGGTTTTAAGTCCCGACTTGATAAAGCCCTGGCTGGGATGATTTAGTTGTTTTTAGCAGGGGGTTGGACTCGGAAGCCTCCTGAGGGCTCTTCCAATCTTATGATTCTATGTGGGGCAGGTGTTTGCTCATGGTTTACATATTTTTTCAGCCATTGTTCTTGCAGTGTTCCCCCAAACCAATGCCGAATTCTGTCTCCCTTTTAATAAACGTTCTCTTTTGCTGTTCACAGACTCAGTGCTTGCAAATGGGGAAGTATTGCCTGAGAGAGGAACCAGGAGTGGTGCTTTGTTTTCAGAGTTTTGGATGGGGGCTTGAGCTAGTTCTGTTCTGTAATATTAAGAGACACCCCTTGTTACTGAACCCAGCCCTTTTTGCTACTGACACCATCTGGCAGAAGGATTACATAAACAGCAGCAGTAATTTTTGATTTTGGAAGGAAACACAGAGAAAGCAATGTTATTTACAACAACGCTTGCACATGATGTTTATTAGTTTATAAATCAAATAAACCCAATGAATTTTGTAAACCATTATGTGATGCAGGACCGTGCCATTTCTTCCCTTGTTTGTTTCTGTTCCTTTTGTGGCTGCACATAAACAGGGATGCTCTGTGGTGGCAATATTGAGGCCAGATGAGCCTATGCCATGGCAGCCACTTAGGCTCTTGAGAGTGAGTAAAGAGGAAAAATACCCATTTTTCCCTGGCTGCTGCCAGCTGCTACTGAAATGAGATTATTAGCACAATTAGTGCATTGTATGTCAGGCTGGTAGTAAGGCAGGGTGGCTGTTCTGTTTAAAAATGATTTTAATAAAAAAAAAACCCATCTTTTGTGAGACAGGAAGTCTACAAAATCCTGACACATTAGCTGCACTTTAGGCTACAGTGCTCCAGCCAGTTGTCTGTAACACTCTTGATAAGCAGTCAGTATATTGCACTGATTTATAATTACTATAAATGCATGGATGATGCAGTGCTCTGCTATAGTACTGCCACTGGTTGATACATTGGGCAACAAACACATCATGGCACCTACCTCTAATTTGTCCCTGCACGTAAGTAGTTGAGATTAGAGATGTTATAGCTTCTCCCCTCAAATATAGAGGTACTTATAACTGGCAGATCTGGCAGCTATATGTCCTTGTTATTTACCTGGTGGAGAAGTGATGCCTACCCTGTGGCAAAAGTAATCATTTTCATAGGTACTACAACTGTTTTGCAGATAACGCTTCATTAGCAACAATAAAAAAAAAACCACGATGGAGACAGGGCACAATCTACACATCTTTATTGGGCATTCCCACAGCCAGCATCTGTCCATTTTTTCCACTTTGTGAGCAGCTACTGAGCGCTTTTTCAACAACAAAATATTTCCCTTAGGAGACACTCTTAACTCTGTGAAATTAGAGTGTTAGTCATTAAAGATTTACAGTCGGGTGTCTGGGCATAGTGTTTCTATGGTATTATAGAGAGAAGACAGATTCTGATTAATTTTAGAAGAACATTAGTCTTAGCTCAGCATGCCAGCCTGAACAATAGGTGCAGTTTATATGGACATAGTTACAACCATCAATAAAACATACACAGCATAATGTTCTTTTTCAACACCAATTGGCTTATCAGTTGGACTTGATTCTGTACTCAGTTCAGTAGGAGCAGGCCTAGGCTTATAATCAAAATAGCTAGATATTTGCATTGGCACATAAGCTTTGAAGCAAAGGGAGCCATTTCAGACCATTTTTGGGAAGTAGGGTAAGAGTGAGCTCTTTCTATCTGTGGTGTTCTTGGTATAGATAAATCATTCCAAGATGCCAGTGCCAGTGCTATCCCATTTGGGGTCCTAAGCAGATATATTCACCCCCCTGGCATATATTCTTAATTAATAGGGATCCCTTTGGGACCCTGAGCAATTGTTTCCTGTGCTTTCTTTGTTTGCAGTTTGAGCTATTAATAGCCTCCCTCCATCAGGCAACAGGTTTATAGGGCAGACTTCAGAGGGGACTGGAGGGAAGTCGCTCAAGGAAATCTTTGGGGGTGGGGGTGGGGGAGGAGAAATGATGCATTTCATGAATAAAGGTAGGAAGAATGTCTCTTTTTTATGGAGTCTTTCATTCTGAAGCTTCTCTAGGCTAAAGAGCATTCTGCAGAGGGATCTGAAAACAGCTGCTAAGAGTTGAGTGGAACCCCAGAACTGCCTTCAAGCAACCAGATCAACTGTATGAAAACCAGAGTTTATGTGAGTAAATCAATGCTGGGGTAATTTAACATGAGGGCTTCTACTGGATCCTTTTTTTCTCAGCAGCACACATTGCCTCCCACACAGAGACAAAATCCGGTTTGGCTCCTAATTGAAATGCCTTCCCCCATTCTTTCCATGCTCTGTTTCCCCCTTATTATTTCCTATTTCTCTCTGACCTTCTGTGGCACTGAGTCCTCACCTAGCAGGCTTTGAACATGCTGCCACTGTGACAGCCAGAAGCAAAGCCTTCTGGACATATCAGTACCTGTGCTTAGTAGGCAGCTAGCAGATAGAAAATATACTGGTTCAGGAGCAGTGATGACAGCATGCAGCAGGCAACAGAAAATAACTATAGCTGAACCACATACATGATATATATTTTAGGGATGTAATAGTGTAGTCGATTAACCAATAAGCAAAAGCTTATAGATTAATGCTATAGACTACACTCATTCTCCTCGCCCCCCCCCGCCAGTACATATTTTAGCAGGCTGGCCAGCAGCCCGGCTCAGTCCCAGCTTGTGCCAGGTCCGGGACTACCCCTGCTGTAGCTCTGCATTTAAAGTGTATTAGGAGGAGAGCAGGCAGGTAGCCCAGCTCAGTTCTGGCTTGCACTGGGTCCGGGAGCTCAGAACCCCCCTGCACAGGGGGTGCTGCCACTCCACACTGATGCCTCTGTAACACAGGTAGCAGTTTTTAAACTAGCTCGCCTCGCAGACCAGCTCCCTCCTGGCACCCCAAGCTGCTGCCTCTGATACAGAGGCAGCAGCGCAGCGTGGCAGGGGGCTCCTCAGGAGAGGGACTGGAGCACACTGGCTGCCGACCTCACTCCCAGGGACTGTAGAATAGTCGAGTAACCGATAAGAATTCATGAAGTTAATCGACTCTTCAATTAACTGATATTTAACATCCCTAATATATTTACTGGTGTTTATTTAAAGTGTGCTGTGCTGCTGGGAGATCAAATTTGAACCAAAAGGGACAAGTTCCTTTTTATTCTGATACACATTTTCTCTAAAAAATTGGATCAGTAATTCTTCATGCATGTGTGTATGGATTTAACTTCTTTAATCCTGTCATTAACAGTGGGAGTTGCATGACAGACCATGTACTTTCTGTGTGTAACTGAACATAAACACATGCATTTATAGCACCATATATCATCTTTTTAAAAAGCCAGTGTTAGAAGTCCTCAGCTGCATACACTGTAGTTATATAAATGCAACCTGCATCTCTCCTGAATGGCTGTACAATGCACAGCTTACAGGGAAGCAGGAGTGGCCACGGAAAATCATCCTATCACCCATCACACTGTGGGCAGTCACCCATGTCAGCCACTCAGAAGGCTGCTATACCCTCCAAAAGTGAGGACCCCAACATATTATGCCACCCACACTTACATGTTGCTGTTGGTAGCAATGCTGCCTTCAGAGCTGGGTGCCCAGCCAGCAGCTGCTACTGTCCCACTACACAGCTCTGAATGCAGTGTCACTGCCAGCAACAGTGCGCAAATGAGGGTGACAATACTATGCCCTACCTACAATAGCCTTGCAACCCCCCATGATCCTATTTTGGGTTCAGACCCCTTCAGTTACAACACCAATATATATATATTGCCTCAGGACCTTATGTTGTATCTCATCTATTCAGGACTTTATGACTTCTCTTACTGTAGTGGCTGAGTGCCTGGCCTGAAAATCAGCATAATTTTCAATTCACACTTAGATCCTTCACTTGACTCAGAGGAGGGGGGGAGGGAGGGAAGCTCTGGGAGAATTTGGAGGGAATCCCAAGATGCACAGCAATCAGCTCTGCCTTCCCATAACACTGCACTACGGGATACATACCCAGAGTGCATTGCTCACACTGTCGATGATGGTACCCACAGTGTGGACCTCATCTGTCGACAGAGGGAGCAAGTGTGAACACCCTCTGGTGATTTTTGTTTTGTCAGCATAAATTTTGTTGACAAAACTTCATAGTGTCAAAGTCTTAGTCCAACTTGCCTGAATGACAAGATAGATGAGGCAGTCTAAGGGGACTGTCCATATCTCCATGGTGAGACTGTTAGAGTGAGCCACGATTCACATTTGTCACTGGCTCAGTAAAATCTAATTATAGAGCCACCAGCTTGGGATGTTTGCCCTGTTTTGAACAGTCTGCACAGAGACTGGCATCACACTGTGGGTGGATGGCTATCTTATACTATAGAACCTGTGAAATGGGGCTGGTGTATTGGGGGATCAATTGTCCTATCTTACTGAAAGCAGATTTTACATCCCTGCTACTTTGTGTATGCATGGAGTAGCCTCAGGAGAGATGGTGCCTGCCTGAGACACAGGCTTCCTGTTGCCCATGATCTCTACTCTAACAGCAATCAAACACTCTAGAGTGTGCATTAACTGGCTATTGGGACCTTGGAGACTTGAGTGCATTTAGCATACTACACCGGAAACACTCACCAATGGTCACTAATACCCATCCTGAAGTAGCTTATTGCTATGTTAGGCCACTTTATCTATTTGCCTACCAGCACAGGGTATTCTCCCGTGCTGAATCCAGTCTCGTTTTAAAGCCTCTAGTAACGAGGTTGTTGTGTCATTTCCAAGTTCAGGAGCTTGGTGAAAACTCCTACCCATGTTCAACAGTACACTGTGCCTGCATTATCGGTTTTTCGTATCGCCTGAGTGCAAGTATTGAATGTTCTCTATGTGTTTCTTGCCCCTTTTAATGAGTCCTTCTTATCATATCAAAGCAAATGAGCTGCAGCAAGTTCACACACGGCACATCTGTCTGCTCTTGTGATCTATTTCTTTGGAATGAATCCTATTACGTAGGTAAAGTGAGGGATTATCATCAGTGAGTCTGTAACATGTCTTTTGTCCTTTATGCTGTAACATCCTGGCTCAGGCTGGCTGGAGCCCAAGCTCTAGGACTTGGGAGGGTCTGGCTGGAGCCCAAGCTCTAGGACTTGCAATGTGGGAGGGTCCCAGAACTCAGGCTCCAGCTAGGGCCTAAAACTCTAAACAAAATGAAGAACTCCCAGCCCAAGACCTCAAGCCCAAGTTGGCTGGCACAGACGAGCTGTGCGGTTTTCTTTACACAAGAAGCCTTTGAAGCCTGAAGGTTTCCCTCGCTTGTATTATGGCTGCTACCTCTATGAATAAGGTAGATTAAGCCGTCTCCCCTGAATCTTTGTGCTGGTGCCAGAATTGGTTAAATATTTCCATCAGAGCTTATTCAGTCATTTCTATTTGCAGAAAATGGCCTTTTAACTAAACAAACAAACAAAACCATTTTCACAGAATTTTTTTGCTTTACCTCCTCCCCTCCTCCCCCCGCAACCCTATGGCATTTTGGGATTATGCAGGCCAGTAAAGGGTTCTGTCATTACCTGCCTGTAACCCTGTGTATTTTAGTGCTGTGCTGCTGTGGGGCAGAGCTCTGATGCAAGTTGCCAGCCTACAAGCATAAAGGTCTCAACTCTGGGGTTTGCCAGCCTTGTTACGCCATGCAGGATGACCTCACTACAGCCTCTGGTCCTGAGTCCCCCAAAATCCATCTTAACTTCAAGACATTCACACTTCTCCTCTATGGTTCCTCACTCTTAAAGGATTCCCTTGGAGTTCTCCCAAAGCTTCCTCAGCTGCCAGGAGAGGGCATCATAAGAACTCTGTGTGCTCTCCATGCCGAGCAATGTCAAAGCAGCGTGTTGTCTGTACCCCTCACCCTGCAGCAGCAGGCTGCCTGCCACTGTATTCCTAGTGCAGGGCAGAACAGGGTCGCTCCAATCATTTGCTCTTTCTTTGTTCCCCAAAGAGAGCAGCTCACTTTGGGGAGCTTTGAAAGGGGAAGGCTGCATGCTTGCAGGGCAGCAGAGATCAAAGCTGAGCAGGCTTTGGGGGGTCCTGGTGGAAGCCATTTCTGTCAACAATGAAAGGGAGGGGAAAACCAAAAAAGTCTCTCATGGGGGTAGATGATTTTTGTTGGTGAAACTTCAAAAGTCTCATTGCAGCGTAAATGTTCTGTTTTGTCGCCAAAAGGCAATTTTTGCCAACAACATTTGGTGGTGTGGACATAGCCTTAGATGCTCGGCTGACCCTCAGTTTCTGGATAGCTTTCATGTCAATCCTTCTTCCCTTTTAACAGGCTTTGCAAGGTTTCCTTTTTCTCAGACTTTGGCAATCTGTAGTTATACAAAGAAGGGGGGGGGGCGGGAACTCCCTCTTTCTTTAGTTTTTCAAAACTCAGATTTTCAAGGTCTTTCTAATACCTTTAGTCATCCACCTTTGTCTTTCCCTGGGTTGTACAATTAGGTGCTTGGAGTTAGCTTTATGTAAACAACTAGCTAGAGAGGGCCCCCCTGATTGCCTCTCCACACTGCTGTGAGATGCTGCTGCATTTGCATCCTACTTAGCATTATAATGTTCTACACATGCGTATAGTTATACATGTACCTTGTCTGCTAATGACTATCAAATTCAGAATATTACAAGCTTTCATAAAAGGCCTTATTTGACTTATATTTATACACAATAACATTGTATGTCACCAGTTGATTCCATTTTATAACTTGGGATTCAGACCCCCTGTTCGCCTTATGGGGAGTGTGCCATCCTGATTGTCAAATCCCCAACTCCCAAATAAAAAACATTTCAATTTTCAGTAACACGACCAAAGTGATTTTGTTTTACAATGAGAAAGTATCACTTTTTGATTTGCAAAACTCTAAATAAAAATGTTACTCTTTAGTTTGCTAATTATTTTATCATTATTTTATTGTAACATCAAGGTTTAATTTATATTAAATCTGAAAAAAAAATCCATTTGATTTATTTTCACACTGGCTTGATTCAACTGCAAAGCTTTCCAAACTTTGAGTGCTAAATTCTCTCTGAAATTGCACTCTGTTAGAACACAGGCCAATATTTTATTTAGATTAAATGTGACACAGTCCAGTTGATTTCCTCTTTCTCATTGGCCTCTTGTGAATGCAAAGCTGTTGAGAAAAATAAATCAAATTCCGCTCTCGGTTTCATGAGTGCAACCCCATTGAAGTCAGGTTGTTCATGTTTTGTTTTAGCTGAACCCACACAAGCAGAAGGCAAAATTGAGCTAGAATTGATTAACTAAAGCTCTTCAGTCTAGTCTGAAGCGCCTTTTCTGAAGGAAAGTTATTGAATTTCTATCAATGCCTCCCAGGTGACAGAAATCTATGTTTATGTAAGAGGGCAGCTACTTATGTAACCTCCTTTTCCATTATGAAATCTGAACAAAATCAAAACACTGAGAAGGTCTAACAGGTGCAGACCTACATTCCACACTGTCTGGAGCCATTTTAAAGGGACAGCTGAACATCAGCAAAGTGACCCTGCTGCTTTGACACCCAGTTTCCCACTGGTACCTCTCCTGACAACTCTCAGCACACATTTATTTTCTCCATTTGTTTTGTAAAGCAGTCTAAAAACCACTATGCTTGATAAACAAACAATAACTATTTGTATCCATCTCAGCTGGAAGTCCTACTAAAATCATCATGTCTATGGAAATTAACAGAGTGCCTGGGATGTGGATAAATTGGCAGTTGGCTATGCAGGCCGGGATGTCATAAGGGTTGCACAATGATGTACTGAATCCTCATTTCTATCTCTCTGACAGTACAGAACAATATCCTGCAGTATGGTCTCAGGTCTAGTTTTAAATTATTCAAGCAGCGGGGCTTTCAAAACTTCCTTTGGAAGACGTCTCAATGTCAATAATTGTCAATAATTGTCTCAATGTCAACTTCAATGTCAATAATTGTCCCTAATATTTTTCTTAAGTTTTTTTTGCTCTTTTCCATTCTCTTCTTTTTCTGTATACCTGATTGGACCCATTTTGTGTATTCCTGTGATTTATGAGTGTACTATTTCTTTCCTAGCCCGGTGCTAGGAGAATGTGACTTTGATAGTTTGTTTGCCACTGTCATAAGAATTCCTACTAATTTGCAGATACCCACACGTGTCACATCTTTATGTAAGGGTTATATTTCAGTCAACTGATTGGTTATATATATTCCTATTTATTACCTTAAATAGTCTTTGATTTCATTGTTAGGAGACAGCTTAATATGCAGGTGGCCAAACACAGCTCTCTGGTATACCAATGCAATCCCAATGGGTTGAACTGACATCAGAGTATGATTGTGTACATTCTTTGCTGTTTTTTCAAAATCAGTGCAAAAATATTGATACCAATGGATACTGATCCAGGAGCAAAAAGCATTGTAGGAGACATAGAAAATCTTTATAAAGATCTGGTACAGATTCTTTTTCCCAAAAATATTTTCAAGTGTCATGGGAAATGCCCTCTATGCCTCAGGAGAAACTAATGCTGAAATAGTTGTCTAATAATCATGATTTTTAACCAGTTACAAGATCAGACAAATAGTTTAGTTTTATTTCAGATGGGACAATCAATGAGTTTAGAGAAAGTCAGAGCTCCGTGTCTGCTCATTATTGTAACATGAGATAAACAGCAGTGTTACAATACTTGAAATATTCATAAACATTCTTAATAGGCTATTTTACAGCTATTCAACAGGGGAGTATAACAACCTAAAGTAATAGAAAAGGATTGTATACAAGATATGTAGAAGCATTATTAACTGGAAAGAGATACAATAAGTGCACACATTTAAAAAGTTCTGTCTACACTAGTTGTTTGTAAGAAATTGACTACTCTTCAAGTTAGCTCTGGTCTATGCACACGAGCTCCTGTTATTGCTACCACCTGCATAGCTGCGTTGGTGGCAATGCAGTATCTGTGCAAAATAATGAATAATACCTGGTTAGGTAAGGTGATCAATCCTTTTGATATTTTAATTTGACTTGCCACTTGTCTCTAAAACGTGTGTGTGTTAGGGATGTAAGTGACTAGTCGACTATCTGATAAGCAGAAGCTTACTGGATATCGACTAATGATGTAACTATTTGCTACCCCTCCTCTCCCACTGGCCTCTATCAGAGAGAGGTAGCAAGGAAAGGAGCAGGAGTCAGTGCTGAGGGAAGCTGGTTTAAAAATCAGTTTCTCCCAGTACCGTCTCCGTGGGGGAGCAGAAGCAGTAGAGGTACAGCAAGAAACAGTGCTAGCGGGGACTGAAGCAGTCTCCGCTCATGCTACATCTGCTGTGATTCTGCTTTTGAAATGTACAAGAACCCTACTCAAAGCAGAAGCCCTGCAGAGAGTGTGGGGCTAGCAGGGAACCGTAACTCTTGCTAGAGTTCAAAAATGGAAGCCCTACAGGCAGCACGGGACTCTTGTACCTTATAAAAGCAGAAGCCCCACAAGGAGCTTTTGTACTGTATCAAGAGCCAGGCAGGGCTTTTGCTGTAGTTCAAAGGCTGAGGCACCCTTATAGACTAATTGAATAGTCAATGGAAATCCCATCAAAATTCAATTAGTTAATTAATCTAAATTTAACACCCCTAGTGTGTTTGAGAAAGAGATGATAGATTCATAGATTATAAAACCAGAAGAGACCACTATGCCCATCTAATCTGACTTCCTATACAACACAGGTCTTACAATTTCCCTGAATTAATTCCTGTTTGAAATGGAGGGTACCTTTTAGAATAACATCCAGTCTTGATTTTAAAATTGCCAGTGATTCACCATTGCTCCAATGGAAATCGTTCCAATGGTTAGTTAATCTCACTGTCCAAAATTTTGCATATTATTCCAAGTTTGAATTTGTTTTAACTTCAGCTTCCAGCCAGTGGGTCATGTTGCACTTTTGTTTACTTGATGGAAGAGCCCATCATCAAATATTTGTTTGCAATCAAGTCATCCCTTCACTTTTTTCCTTTTTAAATTGAAGAGCATTAGCTCCTTGAGTCTATCACTATAAGGCAGCGGTTCCCAACCTCCAGTCTGCAAACCGCTGGCTGCTGGAGATGAAGCCAGTTGTTCACAGCGGCTCTGGGGGCCACCCTGGCCCCCTGAGCTGCTGCACAGCAGCTGGCTTCCACAGCACTGCAGCCTCGCCCTCCCACCCACCTCGCCTTTTCCACACTGTGCGGTTGGAGCACCAGCATCGGCTTCCTGCTGGAGAGGCAGGGGGAGGAAGCCCCAAGCCTTGCTGTGTGATCTGGCTCATGGAGGAAACATGGCCCCTCCCCTTCTCCCAGCTGGTGGAACAGCAGAGCGTGGGTAGTGCTTCTTCCCTGTGAGCTGGATCACTCGGGCGTAATTATGTGTAACCTCTTCTTTGCTCCTTGGGTAACGCGGGAGAAGGCCATGCTCACCTGATGTTTTTAACATAAAAGGGGTACCAACATACAAGTTCACCCAGAGTGCCATTTTTCCTAAGGCTAGCCCTGGCTGGGGTACACATTTTGGTGGACCAGTAACATTCCATTTGCATATTTGCATTTTCACTATTTGCATAATGAATATGCAAATATGCAAATAACATGTTACCTGGTCTGCCAAACCTCTGTGAATGGGTTTATTGGTCCACGGTATAAAAAAAGATTGGGAACCACTCGTATAAGACACAGCTTAATGCCTTGTAAATCACTGCGCCCCCCAGGCAACTTCCTCCTTTGCATCTCTGTGTCAGCGGCCTTGAATTTCTGTATTCCTTTCCATCACAAGTGAATTTCAAATGAATGTTTATGTCAACTAGGTGCTGCTATTAAATAGATCCCAACATTTGTTCTTGTAAATTGTAACCTTTACATCTGTTTTAATTTCTGAAGGACATAACGGCTACAGCAAATGGGTTACGTCATACAAGGGGTCTTTGATACTATTTGCATCCCCATTTCAGCAAGAAATCAGTGTCATGGTTCAAAGGGTACCAGGGATTGTGAGTCACCAGACACAATAAAAATGCAGTCAGCACTATCATAATTCGCAGACACATTCCCTGTAAGCTTTCTACTGCTGCTTAACATTAAGTTCAAATGCTTTCTAAAAAGTTTTCACTGTCAAAGAACTCTGGGTTTCTCCAGAATCTTTGAAAGTGGTATCCTTATATTTAGCTCTGACACTCTGATTACATTTCCCAAACCTGCAGGAGAAGTTCTGTGTAAGCTTCAAAGCTTGTCTCTCTCATCAACGGAAGTTTGATCAATAAAAGATACTACATCATCCAATATCCTGTCTCTCTAATATCCTGAGACCAACATGGCTACAACAACACTATACAACATTGACCTCAATGTCTTTTTTTCTAATGTGTAGAAGAGGCATAAGTATACTTGTCTAACGTGCAGGAGGGTTGCAAGAATTAATTATTGTTCAATAATTAAAATTATAAAATATAGGACCAGTGCCTTGACACGGTAATGAGTGAGTTAAAAATCTAATTTTCATCTTTAATTAATGTTTTTTGTTGGTGTGGATTTAATATAGTGTGCCTTCAAGGCAGATGTCTACTATGACTTGACCTTGGATGTTGTTAATTTAAAACATAAGGCTAAAATTAATCCTAACTTTTGTCCTAACAGCAAAAGATGAATCTTTAGCCTGTAATTTTTTCTGATTTATTGCTAATATATCAGTCTTGATTCTGTACTGCACTTTATGTAGCCTCCCTAATCACTTCTCTACAACCTTCATGCCATGCTGCTTTTGGAAAGCATTATGCTATGCTCTGATAACAAAGAAAACAAGTTCACAAACTAGCAGTCATTTGTTATCCCCAAAGGATTGCTCTGAACACGTTTTGACATTTATTGAAAACTACATAGTTATTTGTGTAGAGGCACAAAACATAATGACAGATATTTATATTAAAGAACTTGGCAATAAAAATCATGTAAACATTTCATGACAATAGGACTTTGAAACATAGTTTACCTTTTCATATAGAAAATGGAAGTTAGCTTTACTTGTGGTATTGAAGATATGCTCATTAACCCCCCCCCACCTGCTATAGATTCAGATGGTAAATCATAATCATTCTCACAGAGCAAAGCATCACAGAGTCACATCACAATGAAGAGTAGACACAACACTCAGGAGTTATTGGCCAAAAATCTTCCTCCATATGTCATGGTCTTCGTATAGCCGTGAGAAGTGCACCGTACTGTATCTTATGTCAGCAGTCTGTATTAGCCTCAGGTGCCCCCCGCACTCTGCCAAACTTTTTCCTCTGCTCATCAGTGTCCTGAAGAATGAAGGTTAGTACATTTGAGTGTCTTGCTGAGAGCAGGTATCACTCTTGTTATGCTGTAATTTCAGGTTGTTTCTACCGCATTACCTAATGTGCAGCGATTGTCTGTAGTATTTCAATTAGAAGGCAAAAAGTCTCCCAGGGTATGTCTTGTCTGCACTACAAGGTATGCCCAATATTAAGTGGGACTCAGGTGCTCTCTCTGATCCTGGCTTAGAGTACCCAGGGCTTGAGCATCTACACTGATTTTATTACCCCTACCATCTGGGGCTTGAACCTAGGGCCATGGTATCTACACTTTAGCATACTGACACAAGTCAAATCTCCCATAGATGATACTTTATGGTGTTCCCTTTGCCCCTGGTGCCTGGTGGGAAAATTTGACTGTCCACCCTACTACTCTTGTAGTCATGTAAATATGAGCTTCACAGATAGTTCTTTCTGCTAAGCTCTGTTCTCCCTTAGCTGACACCCCTGTTCCAGAAACTGAAGAAAGTGCTTGCTCCTGTGTTTAACATCTGTGCAGCCAGCTCAAGTCTTTCCTCTCGCATCCCAGGCTTTCCTCTCACCGCACGTCCCCCTGTCTTTTGGTAGTGGACCTGCTTACCTTCTCTAGAACTTCAACCACAAGTTGAGACACAACAAATCCTGCATTTTGGCTGCAACTTACATTATATGACCCTTGTGGTTCCATCTGATCTTATGAGTCTATAAGTTCATCGTTTCTCTTGGAACTGTCCATGAAGGTGGAAGCCAGCAGAGGTTGAAGGGACATGACTAGAACAAAACACAGGAGTATTGTCTCAAATAGCTCAGCACAAGAGCACAGGAAAAATCCTGGTGGAATTTCAAGGACAGAAAATTATATTTTTAGAAAAAGAACATCAATATATTGTGAAGGATGCTTCAGGCCACAGAAGGTCTCTACGCACAGCCAAGTTAATTACAGAAAAAGAAATGCAGACATAACGATAAGTTAAAAATGCAAAGCTGCTCTTTTGATTTTAGAAAATTTTAGAACTACTTGGGGGTAGGAGTTGGGCCATCAATGACCATGCTACAGAAAACGTTTAAGTCATTTCAGACCTTCCTCATTTTGGAGGACATAACTGTTCTTGTGATTCCCAATTGGCAGAGGAGATGTTATTCCAAACTGCTGGTGTGAAACATTCAGTGTATGTGCCAGAGTACTCAAATGTACAGTGACTGAACTGCACACCTATGAGTGAAATGGCATTATTGGCAATGGAGGCTGTGCTGGAAAATACACTTTTTCCCAAAATGTGACTACCTGTCTGGAGTTCTTACTTCAGGAAGAGTTTCCTGCTGTCTGCACCAGGGACAGGATCAGAATTCATGAGGGAATCAACAGGATAGTGCATTCACTTTCACATGGCTTACCCCATTACCACTGTATGCAAACATGCAGAACTCTACAGCATTGCTGTCACTCCCCACCTCTTCCAGTGCTCCCTAGGCATGTTTCTGGACAACATTTCAAATCCCAGTTGTTTCTGGGAGAAATGATTTTGTCACTTATGGACTGCAAGGATTTCCTCTACCTGAAATGGACTAGATATATAAATGGAATACATTTCTGCCTCCCCCAACCCTGCACAAATTACTGTTTCCAGTCTCCTTGATAGACGGTTGAGTGAATACAGAGTGGCATATTTACAGGCATGGCAATGTAAGGCACTCACCTGGGGTGTGAAAAACCATGCTAACATCCCTGCTCTGATTTGGTTCTACACTCCAGAAAGGAGATAAGTAAGAGAGAGGTCATGATAAAGTCATGAGTGGTATAGAGAATGCAGATTGGGTAGTTTTATCCCCTCCCAGTCTTATAATGCAACAACAAAGGGACATTCAATGAAATTAAAAGGAGGAAAATTCATAATGGATAAAAGAAAATGGTATTTTTTTCAGCAGTTGATTGAAGTATGGAATACATTGCTGTATGAAATCAATGAAATAAAGAACTCAGAAAGATTCAAAAGGGAGAGTCTGGACATTTATATGGATACCAAAATTATCCAGAGTTATAATAATAAACCTTTTGGAAGAAATAATAAACATCCTGCTTCAGGCTTAATCCATTCTTTAGATATTAGATTTTAGGATGACACCTTCCTTGGGGCACCTGCCTACCGTGGGGTTCATGCATCTTCCTCTGCAGCCTCTGGTGCTAGTCATAGTCAGAGAGACTAGATAAAATGGATGTTCATCTGATGGTAGTTCCTATGCTTCTAATAATGTCCATAAGTATTTCAATAAAAAGTCATAAACAAAAACTGACAAAAAAAGGGAAAGTCAACAGTTCATGAAAAATTTCATTTTAGAAAAAAAGTTGTTTTTTAGTTTTGTAAAGTTTTCATTTAAAAATTTCAATCAGTTCTGTTAATGGCAAACAGGACCATAGGTAGGGCTCCATGTTTGTCACAGAAGTCATGAAAGTAATGACTTTCTGCGACCTCTGTAACTTCTGTGGTGGCCAGTGTGGCTGACACAGGGCTGCCCAAGAAGCTGGCTTCAAGGAGTCATACCAGCCACTGCTTGCGTAGCTCTGCAGCTAGTTTGGGTGGCCTCACTGCCAGCTGCACCAGCCAACAGCTGGAGCAGCCCAGGGACCAGCCACCCCAGGGTCCACTTAAGCAGCAGGTGGCATAGCTCACCCCAGGAACGCCCAAGCAGCAGTCCTGGAGTTGCCAGAAAAGCCATTGCTCAGCAGTCCCAGCAACAGTCCCTGGGCTGTCAGGACAGCTGCTGCTCAGTGGCCCATGGCAGCAACTCCCCAGGACACCTCCCCCAAAGAGTGATTCCTCCCCTAGCCGAGGTTTCCCCTCAGGAGCCCTTCCAGTTTAGTCAGAGGGATTTATAGTATAAGTCAAAGACACGTGACAGGTCATGAATTTGTTTATTGCCCAGGACCTGCCCATGACATTTACTAAACATACCTGTGATTAAATCATAGCCATGGGCATAAGGCCAGCTCTAAAGCAGATTGAATTCAGTGGGGGTATTTCAACTGGACTTTAAATCAGGCCTTTAGTCCATTTTGTATTTTACAGCTAGGATTTTTGTGAAATTTTTCAATTTTACTGTTAAGCTTGAAGAAATAAAAACACACATTTTTGTAAAATTGTAGTGATAAGTTTCAGTGGCCAAAATTATGGATCTTGAGTATACCACATATGGAGCCACTGTATTCTGGTATTTTAGAAACCTTAGTCATTTGGAAATTCTCTTCTTTCCTTCACAGAGTCACACAATAATTAAAGTGGTATGTGTTACATGCTTCTACTGAATGTGTAGATAAATACAAACACAAAGGTACAGGTAGAGCAATTCGGCATGTGCAAAACATTTGTGACAACATGCTAATTTAAGATTTTTCACATTTTATTATGAATCCAAAAATAGATCTGTTTTTGCAGAGAATATCACACTATTTTACACAGAGGTCATTTATTAAATGTACCAATTTATGATCAACTGTTGGACTTTTTCAAGTGAAAATATAAATTGCAATATATTACTAAACATGTAGCCTTTGTTTATGTGTAAGGTGCTGAGTGAAGTAATATGGAATTCTTTGGGCTAACACATTTGAATGATAATAACGTTTCATTAGCACTTGTTTCTGAGCTGTCTTCCTTGAGCGGGATAATGCCTTTAAAGTTTTCAAAGATATGGTAGCACTTGAGAGGAAAATTAGAGTCTGAAGGCTGAAATTAGTTTTGTACGGTTAACAGCCATTGAATAAGAGTGATGCCTGTTGTCTTCCATCTTCAGTAATTTCTATCAAATGAATTGAAACTGGGGATTTGATTGACTAACGATATAAATACATACCCACAACTCAGAGAAAATATAGTTAGAAATGTCTCCTCGGGCGCCTGCCTGGTCCAGTGCGGAGATCAGGAACCTAATTAAGGTTTGGGGGGATGCCTCCAACGTCCATGATCTCCGCACTAAACGGAGGAACGCTACCGTCTACAGGCGGATGGTGACAGCCTGGCCAACAAAGGCCACATGCGAACCCAGGAGCAGGTTCGCATGAAAATAAAGGAGCAGCGGCAGGCGTATGCCAGGGCCACAGGGGGCAGCTTCCAACCAGGGGCAGACCCATACCCCTGCCCCTATTCTGATGCCGTGGACCGCATCCTGGGAGGGGGCAGGATGGTCCGTGCCCCACAGGTGGTCATCTGCCCTGGGGCAGAGCTTGCTGCCTCCTGCTGCTCCAGCCCCTGCTGCCTCCCCAGCTACCGCTCCTCCCCCCACTCCTTCTCCCCCTACCGCTTCTTCCTCCCCACCCTCCCCACACCCCAGGGATGCCAAGGCCCCTGCACCCACGGTGCTGGGAGACAGTTGGGCTGGCGAGACCCCCAACCCTGAGCCCTGAGCTTCTCCTCCGCCTTCCTCCCCTTGCCTCCCCCTGCCAGCTCCCTCCTCCCAGGTTTCTCCCTCTCCTCTCCCACCCTCCCTCCTCCCCTCTCCCACCTTCTTTCCCCAGTCTCACCTCAGTTTCATTTTCCACCCACCCCAGTTTTGTTCAATAAAGAGGCTTTGTTGTAATGAATACATGTATTTTATTGTACAGCAGGAAGGGGGGTTAGGGACGGGTAAATGGAAGGATGTGAGGAAGGAATAAAGGCATGAGCCCCCAGTGGGGCACACCAGGAGACTGTTACTGCCTGCAGAACATGCTGCCAGGCTTGCAGCAACATGTCCAGGAGAAGCACCAGAGTGCCCAGAGGAGTCTCTGGCTCCATGCTGCAGAGTGCTGTGGTGTCCTGAGTGAGGGCAACCAGAGCACGCAGAGAAAAAAATGCTTTGCTGTCCCTCAGCGAATAGGCAAGCAAGCAGGGAAACCTGAGAACTGGCTGTCTGGGAGGGGGGGTCCCTTTAAGCACAGGTCTCAGATAGCCTCAGGCAGCAGCCACACAAAGTAACTCCTGACCTGATGCCCTGCCAGAACCGGTTCGGGCCGGCCTTAAATGCGAGTCAGTGTCCTATCAGTGTGGACGCGCTATTTCGAAATAGCAAAACGCTATTTCGAAATGCATTTTGTGTCTAGACACGTTATTTCAAAATAAGCTATTTCAAAATAACTATTTCGAAATAAGATATTTCAAAATAACGCTGTAGTGATTTGCATCTTCCCAGCCGGGCGCCATTTTTGAAATTTACAAGCCTGGACTAACTGCTTGCGTCTACATGCGGCAGGGAAACGGGCATTCGAAATAAAGCCCTATTTCGAACTACCTGTTAAACCTCATTGCAGGAGGAATAACAGGTAGTTCGAACTAGGGCTTTATTTCGAATGCCCATTTCACTGCCACTTGTAGACGCGAGCAGTTACTTCGGGCTTGTAAATTTCAAAAAAAAAAAAAAAAAAAAATGGCGCCCGGCCGGGAAGATGCAAATCAAGCGCGGGATATTTAAATCCCGGGCTTGATTTGCAATTCTGAATGCCTACATTTGCCGCCCTAGTTCGAATTAGGCTGCAAGTGTAGACATACCCACTTATTTCAGTGTTAGTGGCCAAATACTCTATTTTTTCTAGTAGAAAAAGTTATGTAGCTAGAATTTTCTAAGTATGATCTAACTTTGAGAAAATATCCCCTTCCAAATTTTATCTGTGATAATTTTTATCCAAAATAGTAGTCTGGCAATCTTCTACAATATATTTGAAAGTGTTTGTGTGTGTGTCTGTGAGTCCATTTGTTCAAGAACTCTTCCTAAACATTAAGAGCTAGAGCCAGCAAATTTGGTATGCAGCTTCCTCTTATCACAACTTAAAGTAAGGTCAGGAATTGGTTGTGCCATGACAATTCATTCTCTCCCCCTCCACCACTCAGACAGCATGGTCTCTGTCACCCTAGGCAGCTCCAGGGAGCCGCTGCCCCAACCTCCTTCCCTGAGGCCCCCATTCCCTGCCCTGAGTTCCTCCTCACCCCCCAACCCTGATTCCTGCACCCCCCCCCCACATCCATAAGCCCTTGCCCTGATTCCTGTACACCCCAGTCCCCTGCCCTGAAGGATCCAAGCAACGCTGAGTAAATCTTCTTGTAGTTAATAATTCTGACCTCTATTGTGGCTGTTGGAGAAGGAAACTTATAGCACAAAATGCATGTTTAATCTATTTATTACTGTAATATTTTTTGCATATATCATCATGGAAACTGTACATTAGAAAACTGCTTTATGGGATGGCTCATGTGACCAACTAGAGCAAAGCAGTCCTTAGTTTTTTGATCTACTACCATAGGCCAAATTCCTTCCTTCCGTCCGTCCGTCTATCCGTCTGTCCGTCCATCCATCCTTGGGTGTCATTAGGTTGTAGGTTTACATAACACAAGAGGAAAAGCTAGTTCTCTTAAAAGTTTACTAACTTTTTAAATTATTCCTCTACATTCCTAGAATTATTAGGAATCCTGCTTGTTTTTCCCCATCTCTTAAGTGCCAAGAACACAAATGGAGAAAGGAACGACTATGTAGAATCTCTTTACCTAAAGAAAATCTCCTACACTGGGGAGATCGTCCTGTGGCTTTAGAACAACTTTATGCCAACATTTTGGGCAAAACTGCTCTAACGTAGTCCAGGATCTGGCCCACATTATGAGCCGTTGTGTGACGTTATTAATCCTTCCTCTTGTTTGTAATGATTAATTAAAAAGAAATACTTTAAAAGCAACCACTTCTGTTAAATAAAGTGCCACTCTTTTTAGTTTAATTCAGTAAGGTTTGATGTACAGCAAGAAAAGATATAGAGTGATTACCATTAAGATGAGAACTAATGGGCAGAATGCATCTAGCACCATCAGAAGAATGCTTGTGAATCCATTTCAGTTAGATGAATTGCTCTTGTGAACATTAAGCACAATTTGCATATTGTTTTGCATATGTATTACCTAATGTGCATAATGAAGATGTCATTTTAGTCAATTGTGCGTTAAAGCTGTTTGCTTGAAATATACAGCATGCACTTTTTATGATAAGATTGCATGTAAAAATATTTAAATTTGTTGATTATCAGATAACCTTATGATAGCAAGTCCTGTTCAATAGTCATCTAGCAGACAACAGGCAAATTATGCATACAGAGTGTCCTAATCACAGGAATTCGCTTTAGGATTTACCATGCCAGACTAGATAAATCACTCAATATTGTTTTCACAGTTGTGACCATGCTCATCCCAGGATATGAGACACACAAAGTGGGTGATGTAATCTCTTTTGTTGAACCAATACAAATGTCGTCTCTCTTAGATTAATCAGGTTTAGTATTCTGCCTCTGGCAGTGGCTCAGGTCTCATTCTTCAGTAAGAGATAAAACCTCTCCATAATCAGAGACATAGAGTTTAAGGCCAGCAGAGATGACTAGATTGATTATCCAGTCTGACCTTATTTCACAGGCCACTATACATCTACCAGCCATCTCTATATCAGCTACGTCCACACTGAGTCCAGCGACCAGAACTAGACCAAAATATTACAGCCCATAGGAAACTAGACTGTTATTGCCACCAGCACAGTAGGTGAGAGAATATTTTATTGGATGAATTTCTTTTGATGGAGGGTACAAGCTTTCCAGCTATTATCTCTTAAGTGGTCTCTGTTGCCTCCAAGCTTATACCATCCAGCAATAGATAGTCCAATAAAGTTATTACCTCGCCTACCTTATCTCTTATTTCCTGCAAAGAACAGGAGAGACTGTGGTGCACTAATGTCAGGGAAATGATTACGTGAGATATACCCAAACAATCTGAGCAAGTGACCTGTGCCCAGTGTTGCAGAAGAAGACAAAATACACTTGGCTAATTGAGCAATGATCATAGAATCATAGAATACTAGGACTGGAAGGGACCTCGAGAGGTCATCGAGTCCAGTCCCCTGCCCTCATGGCAGGACCAAATACTGTCTAGACCATCCCTGATAGACATTTATCTAACCTACTCTTAAATATCTCCAGAGATGGAGATTCCACAACCTCCCTGGGCAACTTATTCCAGTGTTTGACTACCCTAACAGTTAGGAACTTTTTCCTAATGTCCAACCTAAACCTCCCTTGCTGCAGTTTAAGCCCACTGCTTCTTGTTCTATCCTCAGAGGCCAAGATGAACAAGTTTTCTCCCTCCTCCTTATGACACCCTTTTAGATATCTGAAAACGGCTATTATGTCCCCCCTCAATCTTCTCTTTTCTAAACTAAACAAACCCAATTCTTTCAGCCTTCCTTCACAGGTCATGTTCTCTAGACCTTTAATCATTCTCGTTGCTCTTCTCTGGACCCTCTCCAATTTCTCCATGTCCTTCTTGAAATGCGGTGCCCAGAACTGGACACAATACTCCAACTGAGGCCTAACCAGCGCAGAGTAGAGTGGAAGAATGACTTCTCGTGTCTTGCTCACTACACACCCGTTAATGCATCACAGAATCATGTTTGCTTTTTTTGCAACACCATCACACTGCTGACTCATATTCAGCTTGTGGTCTACTATAACCCCTAGATCCCTTTCTGCCATACTCCTTCCTAGACAGTCGCTTCCCATTCTGTATGTGTGAAACTGATTGTTCCTTCCTAAGTGGAGCACTTTGCATTTGTCTTTATTAAACTTCGTCCTGTTTACCTCAGACCATTTCTCCAATTTGTCCAGATCCTTTTGAATTATGACCCTATCCTCCAGAGCAGTCGCAACCCCTCCCAGCTTGGTATCATCTGCAAACTTAATAAGCGTACTTTCTATGCCAATATCTAAATTGTTGATGAAGATATTGAACAGAGCCGGTCCCAAAACAGACCCCTGCAGAACCCCACTTGTTATACCTTTCCAGCAGGATTGTGAACCATTAATAACTACTCTCTGAGTACGGTTATCCAGCCATTTATGCACCTACCTTATAGAAGCCCCATCTAAGTTGTATTTGCCTAGTTTATTGATAAGAATATCATGCGAGACCGTATCAAACGCCTTACTAAAGTCTAGGTATACCACATCCACCGCTTCTCCCTTATCCACAAGACTCGTTATTCTATCAAAGAAAGCTATCAGATTGGTTTGACATGATTTGTTCTTTACAAATCCATGCTGGCTGTTCCCTATCACCTTGCCACCTTCCAAGTGTTTACAGATGATTTCTTTAATTACTTGCTCCATTATCTTCCCTGGCACAGAAGTTAAACTAACTGGTCTGTAGTTTCCTGGGTTGTTCTTATTTCCCTTTTTATAGATGGGCACTATATTTGCCCTTTTCCAGTCTTCTAATATCTCTCCTGTCTCCCATGATTTTCCAAAGATGATAGCTAGAGGCTCAGATACCTCCTCTATCAGCTCCTTGAGTATTCTAGGATGCATTTCATCAGGCCCTGGTGACTTGCAGGCATCTAACTTTTCTAGGTGATTTTTAACTTGTTCTTTTTTTAATTTTTCTGCTAAACCTACCCCCTTCCCACTAGCATTCACTATGTTAGGCATTCCTTCAGACTTCTTGGTGAAGACCGAAACAAAGAAGTCATTAAGCATGTCTGCCATTTCCAAGTTTCCTGTTACTGTTTCTCCCTCCTCACTGACCAGTGGGCCTACCCTCTCCTTGGTCTTCCTCTTGCTTCTAATGTATTTATAAAAATCTTCTTGTTTCCCTTTATTCCCGTAGCTAGTTTGAGCTCATTTTGTGTCTTTGCCTTTCTAATCTTGCCCCTGATTTCCTGTGCTGTTTGCCTATATTCATCCTTTGTAATTTGTCCTACTTTCCATTTTTTATAGGACTCCTTTTTTATTTTTAGATCATGCAAGATCTCGTGGTTAAGCCAATGTGGTCTTTTGCCGTATTTTCTATCTTTCCGACACATCGGAATAGCTTGCTTTTTGGCTCTTAATAATGTCCCCTTGAAAAACTGCCAACTCTCCTCAGTTGTTTTTCCCCTCAGTCTCGATTCCCATGGGACCTTACCTATCAGCTCTCTGAGCTTACCAAAATCCGCCTTCCCGAAATCCATTGTCTCTATTTTGCTGTTCTCCTTCTACCCTTCCTTAGAATTGTGAACTCTATGATTTCATGATCACTTTCACCCAAGCTGCCTTCCACTTTCAAATTCTCAGCCAGTTCCTCCCTATTTGTTAGGATCAAATCTAGAACAGCTTCCCCGGTAGCTTTTCAACCTTCTGAAATAAAAGTTGTATCCAATGCAGTCCAAGAACTTATTGGATAGTCTGTGCCCGCTGTGTTATTTTCCCAACATATATCTGGATAGTTGAAGTCCCCATCACCACCAAATCTTGGGCTTTGGATGAGATTGTTAGTTGTTTAAAAAAAGCCTCATCCACTTCTTCCACCTGGGTAGGTGGCCTGTAGTAGACTCCTAGCATGACATCACCCTTGTTTTTAACCCCTTTTAGCCTAACCCAGAGACTCTCAACACTTCCGTCTCCTATGTCCATCTCCCCCTCACTCCAAGTGTGTTCATTTTTAATATATAAGGCAACACCTCCTCCCTTTTTTCCCTGTCTATCCTTCTTGAGCAAGCTGTACCCTTCCATACAAACATTCCAATCTTGTGTATTATCCCACCAAGTTTCTGTGATGCCAGCAATGTCATAATTGTACTTATTTATTAGCACTTCCAGTTCTTCCTGCTTATTACCCATACTTATCGTATTTGTATATAGGCATCTAAGATACTGATTTGACCTTGCCTCCCAGTTTTGCCTTGACCCTCCTTTCTCTCTGCCATTATAGCCCATGCTCCCTCCCATTTCTGACCCATCTCCCAGGACTCCATGTTCTCCACTTACCCGTGGGCTTTGCTCACCTGTCCCCGTCGAACCTAGTTTAAAGCCCTCCTCACTAGGTTAGCCAGTCTGTGTCCAAATAGGGTCTTCCCCCTCCTCGAAAGGTGAACGCCATCTTTGCCTAGCAGTCCTTCCTGGAATAGCATCCCCTGGTTGAGGAAGCCAAAGCCCTCCTGATATATATGGACGTAACAGCAGACTATCTTAAAGACCTTTGAGAATCTGGGTTTAATTCCTTCCTTATATCAATCCCAGTCTGCTTTATAATGAACATCTTCATAAATGATACAAAGCCCACCTGTATTCCACTACATTCTTTGTTTTCAATAGCCCCTAACCTTCACATTTAGTTTTTGTGTCTTTAAGATCTCTACTAAAAGTAAAGTATCAGAGGGGTAGCCATGTTAGTCTGAATCTGCAAAACCGGCGAGGAGTCCTGTGGCACCTTATAGACTAATCGAAGTGTTGGAGCATAAGCTTTCGTGGGCAAAGACCCACTTCATCAGATGCATGTAGTGGAAATTTCCAGAGGCTGGTATAAATATGCAGGCCAGAATCAGGCTGGAGATGACGAGGTGGATCCAATCAGGGAGGATGAGGCCCACTTCTAGTAGCTGATCTGGAGGTGTGAATTCCAAGAGAGGAGAAGCTGCTTTGTAGTTAGCTAGCCATTCACAGTCTTTGTTTAATCCTGAGTTGATTGTGTCAAACTTGAAGATGAACTGTAGCTCAGCAGTTTCTTTTTGAAGTCTGGTCCTGAAGTTTTTGCTGCAGGATGGCTACCTTTAGATCTGCAATTGTGTGTCCAGGAGATTGAAGTGTTCCCCTACAAGTTTTTGTATGTTGCCATTCCTAATATCTGATTTGTGTCCATTGATTCTTTTATGTAGGGACTGTCCAGTTTGGCCGATGTATATTGTCCAGGGTTGGTTGTAGATCACTAATGTATGTAGATCACTAATGAATTAGTGATCTACAACCCATCCTGGACAATGATCCCTCGCTTTCACAGGCCTTGGGAGGCAGGCCAGTCCTTGCCCACAGACAACCCGCCAACATGAAGCATATTCTCACCAGCAACTACACACCGCACCATAATAACTCTAACTCAGGAACCAATCCATGCAACAAACCTCGGTGCCAACTTTGCCCACATATATACACCAGCAACACCATCACAGGACCTAACCAGATCAGCCATACTGTCACTGGTTCATTCTCCTGCACATCTACTAACGTAATATATGCCATCATGTGCCAACAATGCCCCACTGCTATATACATCGGCCAAACTGGACAGTCCCTACATAAAAGAATCAATGGACACAAATCAGATATTAGGAATGGCAACATACAAAAACTTGTAGGGGAACACTTCAATCTCCCTGGACACACAATTGCAGATCTAAAGGTAGCCATCCTGCAGCAAAAAAACTTCAGGACCAGACTTCAAAGAGAAACTGCTGAGCTACAGTTCATCTTCAAGTTTGACACAATCAACTCAGGATTAAACAAAGACTGTGAATGGCTAGCTAACTAAAAAGCAGCTTCTCCTCTCTTGGAATTCACACCTCCAGATCAGCTACTAGAAGTGGGCCTCATCCTCCCTGATTGGTTCCACCTCGTCATCGCCAGCCTGATCTGGCCTGCATATTTATACCAGCCTCTGGAAATTTCCACTACATGCATCTGACGAAGTGGGTCTTTGCCCACGAAAGCTTATGCTCCAACACTTCGGTTAGTCTATAAGGTGCCACAGGACTCCTCGCCGCTTTTACTAAAAGTAAGAGAATGAGTTATGTCCATATAAAAGCACACTTTAACACAGGGATAGTTGTGTCCATACAAGGAGATTGTACTGGTTTAAGTATATCCATTTCTAACCCAATAGAGTTAATGCAGTATAGAAACTCTGTATAAACTAAGTCATAAGTCACCATTTCAAAAGAAATATTTACCTAAGTGACTGTTATTTATTTATAACTACAGTGCCAGTAAGCACATGTTCCTTTGATTTTAATTCTGTCTCTTTAATGAGCTAATCAGAAGTTTAAAGCATGTGAAAAGTACTCTATAATCTGACTCCAAGCAAAATCTTAAACCCATATGAGTTGAATATTCATCTTGGCTATTATGAAGAACAGGAAAACAATTTAGTTTAAACCTACCTGAATCTCATGTCATGTTTAGCATAGAGTGTTATGTGACCTCCCTCATATTTTGTTTATTTTATTTTGAGAATCAGCAGTGTGCAGGTAACTTTTTGGTAACTGCTGTTTGGTGCTTATGTACAGAGTTCAATATAGAGTCCCTTAGGGCAAAACCAAGTAAATCATCATCAGATTTTTATTTATATACTAGTAGATGTCCTATTTATACATGTTTTGTGATGCTGAATTACATAGAGAAAATTCATAATTTTGCACTCAAAGAGATCTACACTGTGTAATCCAGTGGTCCCCAACCTTTTCGGGCTGCCGGGTGCCCGGGGGCGGGGCTACTCACGCACCTGGGGGTGGGGCCGTGCATGTGCCTGGGGGTGGGGCCACCCGTATGGCGCGCGCCAGGTGCTGGTGCCACCCATGCGCCGCACTCCCGGGACTGGCACCGGCGCTGCTCTTGTGTCGCACACCCAGGGGCGGGGCTGCCCATATGCCGTGCGCTGGGGCCAGAACAGCCCATGCGCCGCACGCCCAGGGGCAGGGCCGCCACTGCCCATGTGCTGCATGCCCAGGGCCAGTGCCGCTCCTGTGCCACGCGCCCAGGGCTGGTGCCACCCCTGTGCCACGCGCCCAGGGGCTGGCACTGCCCATATGCCATGCGGCTGGAGCTGGCACAGCCCTTGCGCCATGCACCCGGGGGCAGGGCTGCCCAAACGCCACGCGCCCAGAGCCGGCACTGCCCATGTGCTGCGTGCCCGGGGCCGGCCCTGCTCCAATGCCGCACGCCCGCAGCCAGGGCCGCCCCTGTGCCACGCACCCGGGGCCGGCACAGTCCTTGCACCAAGCATCCGGGGGCGGGGCCGCCCATGTGCTGCGTGCCCGGGGCCGACGCTGCCCATACACCATGCGCCCAGGGGCGGGGCTGGCCCCGTTCATTTGGCGGGCGCACAGAAATGGCCTGGTGGGCGACATGGTGCCCACGGGCACCGCGTTGGGGACCACTGGTGTAATCCTTACATGGAGGAGAATGTATTCTCAAAAAAACAAAACAAAAAACCCAACCCCGCAGTTTACTTATGTGATTAAATACCAGGTTTGAACTCCCAAGTAAAGGGAGGTACATATATTTTTAAAGAATAGTCCCCTAAGATGTTTCTAAGAAAACAGAATGCAAAACAAGTATAAGAAGCAGCATCTGGAATTAACTAAATTAATTTTAGGCAATGGGTAAAAATGGGTTCTGTGGGGGAAAATAGCATGTGATCATATAATTCAAGAGCATAGCATAATGCACCTGTGTAAAGGAGATGAATTAAGATTGTATGGACAGCTTTCATATTGTTATTTCCTAATTGCCAGCAATACACAAGAAACAGCCCTCACTGCCACTTTTTCTCACTCAGGTGTTTACTTTCTGCAACCAAGTCTTCTCGCTATTTCTCTATTAGGCCTTGCCTCCTCTTCAGCAGACCAGCCTCTCTTCTTGGCTTTGCCTTTCCTTCCTCTTGCCCCCAGGTTTGAGCACAAACATGGCAGCTCCATTTTCTACCAGACATCTCACTTTGCTTCAAAATATGCTTCACCCTCACTTCACTGCATCTCAGTATTACTTCCTCACTGTTACACAAACATGCTACCTGCTGCTGAGCACCTCAGAGTTCCACCCCCTCTGCTGAGCTATGCAGTGTTCAGTGTAAGGATGACCCAGGTTAGCATATTGGAGTGGTTGTTCCTCCCAGTCATTGCATAAGAACAAACAATGATCCAAGGAATGAGCCTGGTGGTCCTAAGAGCAGCAGAGAACTTTTAACATTCTTCAGCTTTAATACACTGGCTATAAAAGGATGGTGTGACCGCAAAGGCAGACTATAGCTTTGTTTCTTTGTTTGTCTAATGCTCTGAACTCATTTCTTGGATTCTCATGGATCTTGTCTTTGTTTTTATTGAGTTGTCCTTTTCACTGCCTGACAGATGGCTGTTTCATGAGAAAGGTACCCTTAGCTGTGCAATCCAAGGAGTCCTTCCCTAGATTATATCTGAACTCTTCCTGCCATCACAAAGAATGTTACTGAGGCCACATAGATCAGATTTTGTGGCTGGAGTCAAGACTGTTATTTAACTGATGATATTAAATATGCTGGATTACCACAAACATGGACACCTGAACACATGATTGCCACCTAGGAAGGAAATGAGACTTTCTTGCATAAACTCATGGTAATTCTCCTGTGAGAGATACAACATGCAGGCTAACAAAACTGTAAGTGATCTTTTATAGCTATTTTTAAAATTACCATGTAGAGGCAGGGTAACAGACAAAGTTAACAAGGCTCCCAGCAATGCTCTGTTGTCACAAGCCCAATAAGGGCTATGGGTCCAAGAGGTGCAAATTAGGGCAGCCAGGGCTGCCCTAGTCTATAGCTTGGTCTCTAACAGTAGCAGAATAGAGGTGACACCATCAGCATCTTCTTTGACATGGTACTGGTTCTAGCACTAGTGCATGGACGACTGACACCAGAAGACTCGTGTTTACACTGGGGATGGTAAAATAACATTCACTGAACACATTATGCAACGCATTCCCCATTTGTTATTAAATAATTAGCTGACAAATATTTTAGTATGGCATCTGAGAAGCTCATATATGACATATATGTCTTATGCACACAAGAGGTTGGAGTCACAGACTGGTAAAAAGTAGTACACGAAACTTAGCAACAAATAAAGGGGAGGATAGCTGTGAGAGAATCTCTATGTAAATGTGCAGGAGATTTAAAAATTGGGGTTTCAATTCTAGCTTCAGTAACACAATCACAAATCATATGGTGAGTACTGGGAATTGAGGAGGGGGTCCATAAAGACAGAATTGAGTCCTATAACTACTGTACATAATTTTTACATGACCTAAATGTCTGGAATGTTTGAGAATCAATGCACATTTTTTAAAAATGTTTTCATTTAGCTAGCATGCTAAAAATAGCAGTGTGGTTATAGTAGTACAGGAGGCAGTGGGGCAGGTTAGCTGTTCTGCATATGTACCCACAGGGGGCAGGTAACTTTGTACTCAGGGAAGCTAGCCTGTGCTACTGTTGCCCATATTACTGCAGCTAAGCTGTTATTTTTAGTGTGCTAACTCAAAGAGAGATAGTGCAAGTGTTACACACTGAAAATGGCAATCAAACCCCTCCTTCAATTCTAGGAATACCCTTAAGAATAAAAGACTATCAAAGCAGCAATCCTCTATCCAGATTTAAGAGAAAAACAGCGTCTGAAGAACAGAAAATATGTTCTTCAATTAAGCTATGCATCTAGAAGCTGGTATTTTATAGTGAATCCTGGATTTTTTTAAAGTTAAATTCATAAATGTTTAAAGAAAAATACATGTTTAAAGAAAAATCTTGGAAGTAAATAATTCTCAGCAGAATCAGTGTTGTTCTGTCAGAGGAGGTGAAATTTCACCAAATCTTCAAAGACGTATTTAATTTCATAACAGGATCAGACTGTTTAAAACACAGAAGATTATAATAAACATGGGCCAAATTAATCCCAGAAAGAATTTTACTCTCAAATAGTCCTATTCATTTCAGTGTGACTGTTCAATGAGAAAAGGATTATTCAATGTAAGTAGAGATGGCAGAACCTGACCCTAAAATAACCAGATACTTTGAGACCACTAAAAGAAAAGAAAAATGGTCAGTGGTAATAAAATATCTGGCCATGGATCATATAGATTTTTTGAGCTATTCAATTATCTTGAAGTCAGACAATGAAGACATTCTACGAAGCGTCAACAACAGAATGCTCATCTTTTGTATATTTAATGTGTACGAAGGAAAAGACCAAACAACATCTCAGCTGAGATTTATTAGCCTGTCATTACTAATTGCAAAATGCAGGATTATTATCCAGTGGGGAGAGGAAAACACTGTAGCATAAGAGCTGACGATGAATGTAGTTGTTGAGAAATCATCTTGTCTCACTAGATTTAACAGATTTAACTTGGAGATTTGACAACTTTATTTTAGACTTTTTAAAAAGGACTTTAAAAATAACCCAAAATCTAACCTAACAGAACCCTCTGCTCACCCTCCAGTATAACTCGATGACCTCCTGAGATCCCTTCCAGCCCTATGAGACTATGATTCTGTGATATGCTGTAGTTGGGCAGAAGCGTGAGCTGCTCAGAGCAAGTAGGTGGCCTCGTGTGTCCTGAATGTCATACTTATCAAAGGGCATGCTGAAGCCTAAGAAGACCCCCCCCACTCTGGAAAAGATATTGTTAGGCAAATCAACATGCAGTAATTTCAATCTTTTTCCTTCTTGGGGAGTCTGATCAGGGCTTGGCCTATGTGACGCACAGGGGAACACAGCAGCTTTGATTCCATCTCTGTAACTTACTGGCCAGTGCAAATCAATCATCTCATGGTGTGTTGTAATTTGTTATGAGCCAACAACAAATTGCCTGCTGGAGTAAACAGGGGAGGAATTGCACCTCAGACATGTGCTTCAAATTACAGTAGCTCCTGGTGGTGTTCTAAAGTGCAGACGTTAGATCAGTAAAGGCAGAGTTTCTTATTCCAAGCGGCTTGTGGGAATTTTTGTACTTCCTTGTGGTAGTAGTGGCAGAGGAAACCACCACTCACCACATTTAGGGTGCGTCTACACTGCACCCTAAACTCAAAATAAGATACACAATTTGTGCATCTTCTCTCGATTTTATTTCAAAATAGGTTATTTTGAAATTTGGCACGTCTATATAGCACCAAATTTTGAAATGAAGCTCTATTTCAAGTCATCTCTTATTCCTTGTGCAATGAGGTTTACCAGGATGATGAAATAATGTGCCCATTATTTTGAAAAATATTTCAAAATAACGGGCGGCTTGTGTAGATGCAGGGTAGCTATTTCGGGATAGCTATTTCGGGATACCTCCAGTATCCCAAAATAGCCTTGCAGTGTAGACGTACCTTTAGTGGTATGGAACAACCTTGGGCAGTCTATTGCTATCCCTTGCAGGAAATCAAGATCTCCTCAGCCCACTCCAGTGCTGTAACCACAAGACTCTCTTTGTCATTCAAAAGGCCCTATGAACGTAAACGAAATATCTGACTTTTCCAACTTCCCCACAGTATGCCAATACTATTTCAAACCAAATAACCCTGGAGTGCAGTCCAGTGGTGACATTTAGTAGGTGAGAAAAGTCTCTGTAGCATGAATTCTGAATGTCAGAGTATAAGGTAGTTCAAACATTAAAACGATTGTTTATACCCTTCGGTGGCTGTATTATATATGTCAATAACAAACATGTGTACACTTCATGCACATAAATAGAACATAACTCTATCTGTTCGTGTTTCCTTGTCCCTCTTACCTTTTACTCCCCTGTCCTGTCTCCCTCACTCCTCTTCCCTTCACTTACTTTTCCATTTATCAGATCACTTCCGAACAACCTCACTCAAAATAAATCTGCATCACACCCACTATTCTCTGTCATCACATTGTTCATGTTGCTTGTGTGTTCTACCTTTTCCCCATCCCTGTGACTCTCTTGTCACAGACAAGAGAGTAGTGCTGGATCCTTGCCCCAAAAAGCTAATTTTTCCATAGCAAGCGAAGGATAAAAAGTGCAGCACCGGGGCAGTGACTGCTGACATGACTTTTACCACTGTAGGCAATATGACAGGATGCTTTTCACGCAGCTGCTCCCAAGACTAGAGAAGCATCTGACCTGGTTTAGAATAGTTATCTTCTAACTATTCATAAGAACGGCCATAATGGGTTATACCAAAGGTCCATCTAGCCCAGTATCCAATATTCCAACTGTGGCCAGTGCTAGATGCCCCAGAGGGAGTGATCAGAACAGGTAATCATCAAGTGATCCCGCTCCTGTTACTCATTCCCAGCCTCTGACGGAGGCTAGGGGCACCATTCCTACCCATCCCAGCTAACAGACATTGATGGACCTAACCTCCATGAATTTATCAGCTTCTTTCTTGAACTCTGTTAAAGTTCTGGTCCTCACAACCTCCTCTGGCGCTGTATGAAGAAAAACTTCCTTTTGTTTGTTTTAAACCTACTACCTGTTAATTTCATTTGGTGACCCCTAGTTCTTACGTTATGGGAATAAGTAAATAACTTTTCCTTATTCACTTTTTCCATACCAGTCATGATTTTATTGACCTCTATAATGTCTCCCTAGTCTCTTATTTTCTAAGATGAAAAGTTGAAGTCTTTTTAATCGCTGTTCATATGGGACCCATTCCCAACCTCTAATCATTTTTTTGCCCTTTTCTGAACCTTTTCCAATGCTAATATATCTTTTTTGAGTTGAGGCAACCACATCTGTACACAGTATTCAGGATGTGGGTGTACCATGGTTTTATATAGGGGCATTAAGATGTTCTCTGTCTTATTCTCTATCCCTTTTTTAATGATTCCTAACATCCTGTTTGCTTTTTTGACTGCTGCTTCACATTGAGTGGATGTTTTCAGAGAACTATCCACAATGACTCTAAGATCTCTCTCTTGAGTAGTTGTAGCTAAATTAGTTCCCATCATATTGTGTGTATAGTTGGGATTATTTTTTCTAATGTACATTACTTTACATTTATCAACATTGAATTTCATTTGCCATTTTGTTGCCCAATCACTTAGTTTGGTGAGATCTTTTTGAAGCTCTTCACAGTCTGTTTTGGTCTTGACTATCCTGAGCAGTTTAGTATTATCTGCAAATTTTGCCACCTCACTGTTTTACCCCTTTCTCCAGATCGTTTAAAAATAGGTGGAATAGGATTGATCCCAGTATGGTCCTTTGGGGGACACCACTAGTTTCCTGTCTCCATGCTGAAAATTTACCTTTTATTCCTATCCTTTGTTTCCTGTCTTTTAACCAGTTATCAATCCATGAGAGGACCTTCCCTCTTATCCCATGACAACTTACTTTACTTAAGAGCCTTTGGTGAGGGACACTGTTAAAGGCTTTCTGGAAATTACCAGCTGGCACCCCAAAACAGATGGTGTAACGGTATTGCTCAACAGGGTTTTTCTTACGCAAGACGGGGCAGTGTAGACAGCTCCTTCTGGCACAAGAACCTCTTCTGCAAAAATGGTGGCTCATTAGGTATGCAAATGAGGCTCGGCGATATTCCACACTTAGCTTCATTTGCATACTTCTGACGCAAGAAGCCGCGAGTGTAGACATAGCCAAAGAGTGCAAAGACCATGAGAAAGCAGCCTTGTACTTTGTTTACCTGGAACAAACCTAACTTAGAATCAGAGCAACTCATATTCCCTTCCCTTTGATATAACTTCTTCTAGTCTGTGTGTTTCAAGGAGTAGAAATTCCCCATTGTTATACAGTATATTGGAGATGCCAGATACTAAAGAAGTTTAAAGCTAATTAGTTCCCTATATGGGTAGCAAGGAGAAAGAATTAACAGAATCTATCAGATGCATTAGACAATGTGAGTAAGAAGTCATGAAAAAGCAAAAGTGCAGTACTTATCATTTTCTAGGAGTTCACACATGAAGTCAGGCTAAAATAGGAGGAGGCATGGTGTGCTTCTGCAGCTGGCTGCATCTGGGGCAAAATGCTTTGTGGAGTTGGCTTGGGTTGTGCTGAACTTCTGGGCATTGGCCCTTCCTTCCTCTCCTGGGCCAGCCCGCTACAGATTTGCTGTTTTGGGAGGAGAACTGAGCCTCTTCTCCATTACTAAGGGTCCACTCTGGTACATATAAGAGCAGGTTTTGAAAACTGTGGCCACTAGCTCTTCCCAAGCCTTGGAAGAGGAGTTGCTTAGCTCTGAGAACTTGGCCTAGCCAGAAGTGCTGTTTCTCAAGCCTGTGGCTGCTGCTCCCAGGTGGACTTGTTAGTCACACTTTTGATGAAATGCCTCAAAAGAGAAGGGAAAAGGCCCTCTGTGCAGCAAATGCAAGCCAGGTAGGAGTTCAACCTGCAGTCTCCTGAACTGTAAGGATGTGCATTATCCATTACAATGCAAATGTATCTCTCCTGTGCATGCTATTTGATTGAGCAGTTGCTCTTGACAGTTAAGACTGCAAGAACATTGGGATGAGAAACCTACCTTTAAAGCCCCACCTAACTTTGCCACAAAGCCTAGGCCCCAGTGAAACCACAAAGCAAGTGCTGGGGTCTGCTCACAAGCAAAGGGCAGGACTGCAGGGGCAAATTCTTGTGTCAAGTGACAAGGTCTGAATTTCTCCCCATTCCAAGGCCACGGAGCAGCTGCAAAGCTGCGTCTGGCTGGTTTCAAGACAAGGAGTGTGCACGTGTAGGAAGACTGTGCTCACTGCTGTGCCACAGAACTAATGCTCTAGGTCACATGGATGTGTGTTGTTGTTTGGGTGGTTTAAAGGTGGCAGCAGTAGAAGCATAAGGATGGACATTGATTGCATGAGCTGAAGGCATCTGTGCAAAGCCTGTGGCCAGATAGAATTTAGCATCAGCAAAGAAAAAGGGAACTTGAGGAGCATTAATGGGTGTGTTAGAATTTTTGCCTGCAACCTTGGAGTCTCGGCCAATGCAACCTTTTTGTTGGACAGTGGCCCCTCTTCCCGGCTGGGAGCAGCTGAATAAAGAAGATTTATAGAGTTGGTTGGGAGTTGCCCCAGCTGCTGGACATTTGCCCTTTCTGCTTTCCCTTCCTCATGCAGTCCATGGGGCTTGGCTACAGGTTTGTTGTTTTGGGTGGAGAAAGCAACTAAGGAAGAGGCGGTTCTAGATTTGATAAATAGGAAGGAACTGCCTGAGAATTTGAAAGTGGAAGGAATCTTGGGTGAAAGTGACCATGAAATGGTGGATTTCATGACTCTAAGGAATGGTAAGAGGGAAAACAGCACACTAAGGACTGGATTTCAAGAAAGCAAACTTCAGCAGACTCAGGGAGTTGGTAGGTAAGATCCCACGGGAAGCACGATTAAGGGAGAAAGGAATTGAAGAGAGTCTACCCAGGCCTGGGAAGGGGGCTTTTCAAAGAAACATTAAGGGCCCCACATCAAGATATCTGACTACATAGGAAAGATAGGAAATGTGGCAAGAGACCATCCTGGCTTAAACAGGGGAGTTTTGATCTGAAACTTTAACAAGAGTCCTACAAAAAGTGGAAGCTAGGTTAATTATGAAGGGGGATGAAGGGTATGTGTGTGTGTATGTACACACACATGTAGGGACAAAATTAGAAAGGCCAACACACAAAATCAGGTGTGTCTCTAGCTGGAGACATGAATTTTGTGGATGACGGCAATCTGAGAGGGATTTCAAAGGGTTTGGAGAATGTATTAAAATGGAAAATGATCTGGACAAACTGAAGAATTGGTTTGAAGTAAACAGGACGAAATTCAATAAGGACAAAGGCAAAGGAAGGAACAATCAGCTGCACACATACAAAGTGGGAAATGACTGCCTAGGAAGAAGTACTGCAGAAAGAGACCTGGGGGCTACAGTGGATCACAAGCTGACTATGAGTCAACAATACTGCAAAAAACCAAAACCCAACAATCATCATTCTGGGATGTACTAGCAGAAGCATTGTACGCTAGGTGTGAGAAATAATTCATAGAACCATAGGGTTGGAAGGGACTGCATGGGTCCTAGTCTTGTCCCCTGTCAAGATGAAAGGATTTGTTGTCTAAGCGATCCAGCCTCTTTTTGAAAACCTTCAGCAAAGGAACAAGTTCCTTAGGCAGTTCCTCAACTTTTTTTTTTTTTTAATTTCCACTCATCATTTGTGCTGTAAAGATACTAGGGATGTAAAAATGTGGTTAAAAATGTAACTGTAACTGCTAAAAATCATAGCAGACTCTGCAGTATAAAACGTGATTAAGCTTTATACCGCAGAGCCTGCAGTGAAGCCTCCCCAGGAGTGCTGCCAGGCCCAATCCCAGAGAGGCTTTGCAGCTGGCTCATGGGAAGTCAATGTGTAACCTGCTGGAGGGGGGAGGCAACTAGGCCTGCCACAGACAGGGGCTATTCTGGTGGGCCCCAACAGGGCTGGAGCAGCCCCCCGGCCCGAGCAGATGCAGCTGCCTTAGTCCATGGCCTTTTTAGTCAAGAGTATTATGTTCAGGTCAGGGCATCGAATTTCAGGAAAGAAGTGGACAAAATGGAGAAAGTCCAGAGAAAAGCAACAAAAGTGATTAAAGGTCTATGAGGGAGGAGTGAAAAAAATTAGTTTGTTTAGAGAAGACTGAGTGGGGACATTACAACAGTTTTCAAGGTTTACCAGGAGGAGGGTGAAAATTTGTTCTGCTCATCCACTGATGACAGGACAAGAAGCAATGGGCTTAAATTGCAGCAAGGGAGGTTTAGGTTGGACATTAAGAAAAACTTCCTGTCAGGGTAGTTAAGCACTGGTACAGGGTGTCTAGGGAGGTTGTGGGATCTTAATCCCTTGAGATTTTTAAGTACAGTTTAGACAAACATCTATCAGAGATGGTTTAGTTGTAATTTATTCCTGCCTTGGGTGCAGGGGACTTGACTAGAGGACCTATTGGGGCCCCCCTCCAGTCCTACACTTCTATGATTGCAGTGAAATGGCTGCTTATGCAATGATAACTACAGCAGCAGGGGAAATATTATTGTGATATTGTACAGCATGGAGCTTATGGTGTGCAATTAAAGGGGGACAAAAGAATGGAACATTGAAGACAAAAGTGTGTGGCCTTCCACTTTGGCCCAATGCAGGTGCTGTGAATGGATTGCTAGCAACCTGGAGTCATGTTAAATGATAGGTGTTTAAATGGCAGAGAAAGTAGCATTGATATGCTTCATTGTAAATTTTTCAAGCTGGGCTTGCAGCAGAGTGGATGAATGGGGTCTCAAACTCAGAACATCTGGATGAATTAATGATTCTTTTTTCTATTTCATTCAAGCCCCGGGAAGTTCACAGAGAAATAAACAAAAATTCACTGTTATCAATTAACTCATCCCCTTAGCCCTGAAGGCCAGATTTCTTTGAGTATTTTAATCAGAAAACTCCATTACAACAATACTTTTCTTTTCTGGGCTGCAGGTGATTAGCTTATGGTTATATCTCTTATCCCAGAAAAGGGGAAGTAACTTTTGACTTTCAAAAACCTTTTAAAATGCTTGAACTGGGGAAACCTTACCCTCCACCTGATTCACAATAGGGCCTGGCCCTTCAGGAAGGCTTACCCATTAAGTGGGCAGCTGTGGGCTGATTTTTCCACTGCTCCTGTCTTGTGACGATTCCTACTTTTCTTTCTTGTCATTCCCCAGGACAGTTCTTCTCCATTTTGTTCAGGGTGCCAGGTGGACTGAGGGTGAGGGTGCTGACAGCCTGCCTTCCACACTCAGAAGTCACCAGAGCACAGTGCTTTTCTTGCTGTGACAGATTTGTAATAATGATACAGTTTGTTGCCCTGGTTGTTGAGATGTTTTCTGTATGAGTATATTGGTTTAACTTACTGAGGACTGGGCTGGAATATGGGCAGGAAGGAGGAGAGGGCTCTAGGCATCCAGCAAATGGCCCTTAAAATCATCAAGGGACAATGTTTGGACTACTTATTTTTGACTCTGCCTCCATCTCCCACCATCTTCCCAAAATGGTTCTGACTAGGAATGACCCAAAGAACACAAACTTCTGGCAGGATTTAAAGAGACACTCTTGAGAGAAAGTCAATAGTTCTTCTGAGGGTCCAGAATGAGACAGGGGATGAAAGGTATCTGAAGCAGTTAGGTCCATCTAGGCTACCATCAGGAGATGGCAAGCCTGGGTAAGATAAACATGTGTGTAGACTGTTGTTTTAAATTCATTTTCTCTTAACTGTGTTGTTCTACCTGCTAATTAATCAGTTGTTTGGTTTTAAGAAGGCTATTAAGTCATTATATACTTCTGGTCATAGACTCCAGAAGAGAAGAAACTCTTTTGGACCTGCAGTGGTGAATTCACAGGTTAATGTGTCCTGGGATGTGATCTCAGGATGGAAAAACAATGAAATTCCATCACAGGTCAGATGGAGGCATGAGGCTCAACAGCTGAGGCATGAGGGATGTACTCAGAAAATCCAAAAAGGGGACAAAGATTCAGTTAGCCCTGTAGTTGTGACACCTACCCAAATAACAACAGTGACTGGACTGCTGGATACTTCCAGGGAGCTGCTGCTGTGGAACATGTTGGAGGAATTCTGTTCGACAGATTATTAGTTCACAATATAACAAGGACCGGTGTGTGGGTGCAATGTGTAAGTTGAATGGAGATTTCCATTGCATATCTGATTTCTCAGTGCTTTGTGAAAGTTGATTATATGTGCATAAGAGAGTCAAGCGCAATTTCGTTTCCAATATGTAGGTGGAATGTCCTCTATGATACTGAGTACAGAAGAAGACACTGTGTGTTATAAATAAAAATATTGTTATATTAAGTTTTCAGTTTATAAGGAAATATCATTTCCTGTGGTTTGAAATAGGGTTGCCAGGTGTCCGGTTTTGAACCGGACAGTCCAGTATTTGAGCTTTCTGTTCGGGAAACAAATTGAGAAAATATAAATGAGAAAATATAAATGTCCGGTATTTTCTAAATATGATGTAATGTAGTTTGTGATGTTATGTCAAGTGTGTCCAGTATTTTTGTTAAAACCATCTGGCAACCCTAGTTTGAAAGAATGACCCTCTGTAGGCAAAACCTCCCTGTTTGCTTTTTAATTTCTACTCATCACTTTTTGGATTCCAGAGAACTGAAACAAAAATGTGAGAGACTTTTTAAACAGCACAGATGAAGGAACTGAAAAGATAAGGCTGTCCATCTCTTTAAGGCCCAAGCCCAGTGAAGTCAATAGGGTCTTTCCACTGATATTATGAATTCAATTATCCATAGATTGTTTTATCTCATTAAGAGCTGTAGAAGCTTACCCTGATAAGCTGCAGTGTGGAAAATGTACTGGCAAGCTCAGTACTATGATGATTGATGAAGAAAATACCAAAACCATTTCAATTTTTCAAATGCTTGAGATAATTAGGGCTATTTCAAGACTCATCCGTACTATCATCTTCCAGCCCTTAATATATACTGTAGGTGTAGATTAACAAGGCGTAATAGATTCTTTGTAAGTAGTAAGTACAAATTCTCTTTACAGCTTGCCTTGCTATTATAATAAAACCCATCTATATTATCCAATAGTTGGTGATGAGGGAAATAGATAAAAGTTTTATTCTCTTTCAAAGTTGATTTTGAAGTTTATAAAACTTTGGAAGAGAGCAACAGTGGTTGTGTGGAGTTTTCCTACACTTATAATAAAAAATCCTAAATTCATTAAAGACAAGAAACAAATAACTTACACAAGCAAGGTCATTTTGAGGGGATATTTTTTATTTTAATTGCAATTTTAAATGTCATTTTTTTGAATAGCTGACAGAATGTATAAAGATTTAAAAGACTAAAATAAACTCTAAGGAAAAGGGATATGAAGAATAATAGTAGGGGGGTTGAGAGGGAGAGAATTATGATTAAAGGGCATGAATAGAAGTTAGAGAACAATGTGGAAGTGTTAAACATAACTGAGCGATGAAGGACAGAAACAGAAAAGTGAGCAAGGGAGAAGGACTAAAGAGCACAGGAGAGAAGCAAAGGAAAAAATTGAGAAACTATTAAGAGTCTTTGGGTGGGATTTTAGCTTTGGCCTAACTGGGCTCCCATTGAATTTAATAAAAAACCTTTCTGTTGGCTTCAAGGAGACAAAAAAATGAGGTAGAGGAGCATGACCAGGACGAAGGAGAGGAATTCAGAATGCCTTAGGGAGAGGAAACAAAGGGTAGGAATAAAGGGTAAGTTTTCAGAATGGAGAGACGTAACTAGTGGGGTCCCCCAAGGGTCTGTCCTGGGACCAATCCTATTCAACCTATTTATAAATAATCTGGAGAAAGGGGTAAACAGCGAAGTGGCAAAATTTGCAGATGATACTAAACAGCTCAAGATAGTCAAGACCAAAACAGACTGTGAGGAGCTTCAAAAAGATATCACCAAACTAAGTGATTGGGCAACAAAATGGCAAATGAAATTCAATGTTGATAAATGTAAAGTAATGCACATTAGAAAAAAGAATCCCAACTATACACGCAATAGAATGGGGACTAATTTAGCTACAACTACTCAAGAGAGCGATCTTGGAGCCATTGTGGATAGTTCTCTGAAAACATCCACTCACTGTGCAGCAGCAGTCAAAAAACAAACAAACAAGCAAACAAACAAACAAACAGAATGTTAGGAATCACTAAAAAAGGGATAGTGAATAAGACAGATAATATCTTATTGCCTCTATATAAAACCATGGTATGCTCACATCTTGAATACTACGTACAGACGTAGTTGCCTCATCTCAAAAAAGATATCTTGGCATTGGAAAAGGTTCAGAAAAGGGCAACAAAAATGATTAGGAGTTTGGAATGGGTCCCATATGAACAGATTAAAAAGACTTGGACTTTTCATCTTAGAAAAGAGGAGACTAAGGGGAGGATATAATAGAGGTCTATAAAATCATGACTAGGGGTCACCAAATGAAATTAAAAGGCGGCAGGTTTAAAACAAACAAAAGGAAGTTTTTCTTCACTCAACACGCAGTCAACCTCTGGAACTCCTTGCCAGAGGATGTGGTGAAGGCTAGGACTTTAACAGGGTTCAAAAAAGAGCTAGATAGATTCATGGAGGTTAGGTCCATCAATGGCTATTAGCCATAATGGGTAGGAATCATGTCCCTAGCCTCTCTTTGTTTGGAAATGGGTGACAGAATCTCATGAGGATTACCTGTTGTGATCCCTCCCTCTGGGGCATTTGGTGTTGGCTACTGTTGGCAGACAGGATACTGGGCTAGATGGACCTTTGGTCTGACCCAGTATGACCGTTCTTATAGTCTTATGTTATGTTCTTAGAAGTGGCTAGTGGAATGGGGGAAGAGAATGTGGAGGTCACACACAGAGAAGAGGGGTATGAGCCAAGCTTCTTAGCCTTGTAAAGGGGGACTCCAGAAAAAACAGGAGGAGAAGCTGCATGGAATAAAGATTGGGTCCTGGTGGCAGGACATGGGGGAACTGGGACATAAAGAAGGATTATGAAAGGAAAGAAGGGAACAGGAATAGGTATGTAATAGTATAGTCGATTAACCAATAAGCAAAAGCTTATATGTTAATGCTATAGACTACATGCATTTTGCCCCCATCCCTTGCCAGTACATTTTTTAGCTGGCTGGTCAGCAGCCCAGCTCAGTCCCAGCTTGCACTGAGTCCTGGACCTACCCCCACTTCGGCTCTGCATTTAAAATGTATTAGGAGCCAGGCGGGCAGGCAGCCCGGCTCAGTTCCGGTTCATAGCAGGTCCGGGAGCTCAGACATCTCCACCCCTGCCCAGACAGGGGCTGCCTGGGGACTATAGAATAGTAGACTAACTGATAAGAATTTATGAGGTTAATCGACTATTCAGTTAACCGATATTTAACATCCCTAAATGGGAGGCATAGAGAAAATGTGCAAGGGACTAGAAGAGACATGTAGAGTAACTAGAGGTCTGAGGGAGGTGGATTTTTATTTACACATGTTAAAATGAAATACAATTTTCTAAACATGAGTACAGGTGGGAGGAGACAGATAATTCCATTTTGTGAAGGATTTTGATAGCTCAAAATCTGACTTTTTCTGTATCTCATCAAAATGTGACTATTTCAAACCTTCCCACACAAGGGAACAGAGAAGTCTAGGTCAAATTGGTGGTCTGCCCTGAAGCCTTAAAACTGAGCTGGTAGGAACCTGGGCAAAGGTCTCTCGGAAACCTGCCTGCATTTTATCAGAACTTCATCAAAATTGAACCTGTTGGGTTGGAATGCTTCCAAGTAGCTCTCCATAAGCCTTAAGTGCGTAGGCCCGGATTCATAGAGCCCCACATAACCGAGGACAACCAATTCCGCAGATGCAATTATCTGCAGATCATTTTCTTGAATAATGGAGTGGATACAGATACCTGCACAGGACTTTCCCCCTCCCCAATAGTCTAGCTACCGGTTGAGGGGGTGGGGCACGGGAACGTCCCCCATTGTTGGTGGGGCAAGGAGGCAACAGATTCCCCTCGCTCACTCCAAATGCCTCTCTCTGCCCAAGGGACCCAGTGCTGGCCCTGCCTGCCCCACTCCCCCTGGCTTGGTGAGCTGCTCTTCTGGTGCTGCTGGCTAATACAGCTGGGAGCATGCATGGGGGAGGTGGCTGATTTCCAGGAGAGGAGAAGGGAACCATCTCCCAGCAAAGCAGCAAACTGCACCCTTTGAGGGGAGAGGGCCCAGATCTGCAGGGCTGGCATTGCGAGGGAATCAGGGCGGTTGCCTTGGGGCAGGCAGAAGGGCAGTGCCCTGAACATGGGCAGGGACACCTGACCCTAGCTCTCCCAAACTCTGGGGGCACTAAGCCCTTTCCTGTGGTGGTGGCATGCCCCCTGGAGTTCCCTGCAGGGCCAGTTGTTTCACGCCTGGACTGTGATGTTCAGCTGGAGCAGCCTAGGGGTGCAGCACACTTGAGGCCAGCGGCCAGTGGCTGGGGATGGGTGGTAGTTTAAAGTCAGGGCTGTCCAGCACTCAGTCTCTGCATCACTTCCTGCCCTGCATCTTGGGCCCTGAAGGCAGTATCAATGTCCCTTTCATGGCCAGCCCACCAGCTCTAGCTGTGATCCTGGTTTGCCAGTTCTAGGCAGCCTGGCCTACCCCCCCCTGCTGCAGGCATTGGAGCAGTCAGAGCCCTGACTCTGTACCCCTCTGCTCTGCTGTGATGTGACAGAAGCTGCTGCTGCCTGGCAGCAGCACAAGATGCAACATCTATTCCTTCCGCTCCCCCACCTACCCCTTCTCAAGACCCTGCCCCTCTGCTGCTCCTTACCCCCAGTCTCTGCTCTCCTGCAAGACAACCCCCCCCTTCACTCATCAATGCTCCCTCCTGCTCCCCTCTGGATGGCTTGCTGCTGATTGTTCAGATGCAGATGAAAGTAAAATCCAGTCAACAGATCAGATGAAGGGTTTAGCCTGGAGGATGTGGATCGGGTTGACATGGGGAGAAGTAAGTCACACATTTCTGTACCTCTCCCTCACACAGAGGAAATGGCTGACTGACCCAGTCCTCCCTGCCCACCCCTGGCCAGCATTGAGTCAGGACTGGAGACAGTGACTGTGGGGAGATGAAGGAGCCTGCTAGCCAGGCTATTGGTGAGCTGGTTCTCCACACAGCACTGGGAACAGGATGCTGACTGCCGGGGGAGAGGAACAGCAAGGCCAGGTCTGGGGAGAAGGGGCAAAGAAACAGGGAAAACATGTAAGGGGGTAAAGCAAGATGAGGAATATGTAAAGGATCAATGGGTGGGAAGCAAAGGTGACACATAAATGGCTGCTGTATGGCTTGAACTGTGCAGCCAGTGCCAGCTGGAAATGGGATGGGGGCAGAGGCCCTTCTGGCACACACTGCGGGCTGTGCTGATAGACCTCCCTTGCACATTGCAGCTTTGTCCCACCACCAGCTTTGCACATCCACCCCCCAAATGTCAGCCACTGCCTCCTGCCCCCACTCATTGCATTGGGGCGGATGAGAGTTTTGCGGGGCCCCGGGCAGCACAATTTCGCGGGGCCCCCCTTTGGAGAAAAAATAGAAAAAGGGCGTCCCCCCTGTGCCCACTCCTCCAGTAGCCCCACTCTGATCATGTGAGCTATCCCTCCTCATCCCCTCTCCTAACACCTCCCTCTACACACCTGCCCTGCCTCTCTCCTCTGGTGCTGGTCCCTCTCCTGCAGGTGTCTACCCTTCTGCTTCACCTCTAGAATACCCTGGCACCTGCCCCTTTCCTTACCCCTGCACCCTCCTGGTGCCTCCCCCTTCCCTCACTGCCCCTTTGCCCTCTTTTTCCCTGATGCCCACCCCTCACCACCCTCTGCCCCATTCCCCTCATGCCCTCTGTGCCATCACACATGCCTTGCTCCATCCCCACCTTCCTCATGCCCACCCCTCTTTCAAGCCTTCTCCCAGCACCTCCCCTCCCCCTTTAGCCCCCAATGCCCTTACCCTCTCCTCTCCCAGCATCACCCTGTCCCCCTTCCCACTGACACCTCCCCTCCTGCCCTTTTCCTCATTGTCTCCACTTGGCCCCCTGGCATTTGTCTCTCCTTCATGCTGTCCCTTGGTGCCTTCCTCTTTCTTCTCCTGACCTGCCCCCCTCCCCTCAGCACAAGCCCCTTCCTCTGCCATCCACCTTCTGCCTTCCAGTTTGCAGGGTGGCCGTGACCCCGGCCCAGGCTCCAGACCATGTGCCAAACCGAATGGTGCAATGCTGGGCCGCGCGGTTTTAAAGTCCCGGGCCGTGACGTCATGCCACGCCCGGGCGTCTCCCCTCTCAGCTGTTGCGCAGTGTTTCAGCACGCCACACATGCACTCCCTCGGCCCCACATGGCCCGTACTGGCTGGCGCCGGGGAATTTAAAGTGCGGGGCTGCAGCGCCCCGTCACAATCCCCCTCCTCCTCCAGCAGCCGCCCGTCGGCCCTTCGGCGGTCGGCCCACTGGCAAATTCCCGGTATCCCGCCGGGCCAGTCCGCCCCTGGTGCTGGCGGGGGGCCTATTGAAGTGCGGGGCTGGGGCAGCTGCCTCGCTTGCCCTGCCCTATATGCACCACTGCATTGCAGTTAGGTGGGTAGCTGGCAGTGATGCAGTCAGCAGCAGGACCCTCCAGTACTGATGGGGGAGAGAAAATATGGGACAATTTGCCCATTTAAAAAAAAAAAAAAGTTGGGACACCTGCAATTGAACTTAAATAAGGGACTGTCCCTTTAAAAATGGGATGTGAAGCCATGTACCCACCACCATGTTCTTTGAAAACTATTCAAAAGCTACAGTTGGTGCACAACGCAGCTGCCTGTCATTTTGCTTAATGGTCTTAGCAGGCGAGAACATCACAACAGGCTTCCTATGTACTTCTAGATGTAATTTAACCTACTGCTGACGCTTGCCCTTTATAGCTCCCTATGATTTCAGTGCTAGCTGTCAGAGAGACTGCCTCCCTTCCTGTGTGCCCTCTGACATCAGCTGGTGACAGGATGAGCTCCATAGGGGAGCCCTAGCAATGCAATTAATTCATTGCCATTATTGGTTCCACAGCCCCAGAATTTGTTGTCCTGCAAAGCATTGCATAAGATCCACCTCCCTTTTTAGGTGTCTGCTGATTGTGGGATTGGTATTCAGCTTATATTGTGAGATAGATATTATTTAATATTGCCATTGGGTAATTAACTATATATGATTTTAAAATGCTGTATACAAACTCCAGACACCATAGGTTCACTCAAATGCCTAGACCCCTTGATATGTGCAGGTACCCGCACCTGCAGGTGTGGATGCAGATATCATTTTTGCAGATACGGATTTTGTATCCACACAGGGCTCTACAAATGCCCGTTGATATCAGTTGCAGTCTTTCCTTTGACTATGGACGTTGTATGGAGCACTCTATAATTAGAGCATTTTATAAATGAAGGCAAATAAATCTCTTTCTTATAGATCAGTAGTGCTGGGGCTGAAATAATTCAGCACTTAGCATGCTATATCATGTCATAAGCACTCTCGTGTCTTGCAACTGCAAGTCAGCATGGCTGTACTGATACTTCTGTCACAGGAGAAGGGACAATATCATTGGAATATTTCATTTGTTGCACTACAGCATCCTTTTATCATTCTATCATCTATCATCCTGTAAATATTCTCACTCATCTTTTAATGGGCTTCCAGCTTGAAATTGAACTATAAAATTCCTAGGGTTAAGTGGATTACTTTGCCTAATATAAGAACTTTCTGTGGTTTAAAAAAACAAACAATTTAGGTCAACTTTTCATTTACCTTTGATCTTTAATTTCTATGAATTTTTGCGCTTCTGGTTTTGGGTGTCAGATAATCATAACAAAAGCTTTAATGTCAGTATTTTCAATCTGATTGAATCGTGAGGTAACCCTATCATAATTAAATGTAAAAAACAATTTCTTCCAGTCAAAGTTTGCATAAATATCTGATTAGCCAGACAACTCATGGATTTATTTGCATTTGGATGCTTGCAATGTAAAAGTCATTCAATGAGAATGCACAATGTACTTTTGTAGTAAATTTCACACTTATGCTGCTTCTGGAAGAGTACCCCATGGAACTGTGCTCTTCTGGGCATGTAATTTCTTAGTGCTAATGGACTAATAAATTGTTTGGTCAAGGACAGAACTATGGATGATTTCTTAACTACTCACATCCGAATAGCAACCACAAGGGCATGCACCAGCTCTGCAATTATCAAGCAAGCACAAACTAAATTCATATTGGTTTCACATCCTTTTTTTTTTTACAGAAAACAGTTGATTTATACAAACAGTTGATTTGCTAACTAAGAGTTCCAAAACCCTCTGGCTTTTGGTAAATTACTTTATATTCAGAAGTACTGTGAGTGCCATTCAAAAAATGCTCCACCCCGATGTGATATTACCAAAGTTTTTGTCTTATATCCTATAATAGAATGGGAAATGCCACGTAAACTGTAGAAAATTTAACAATCAGTGGGGTATGCAAGTATTTTATATACTGTAAGTAGAGTAATTGATAGTTTGATGACCGAAGGATGCAGGGATAGTGTTTTATTATGATTAATTGGCAGGCACATTTTATTGTAGGAATTTTGGCAGCCCTAGAAGCAGTGTTTCCTCTAAACTGGGCGGCAGCACAGCTTCACAGATGATTAATCAGCCCTGCCCAGTCAGAGGCTCAGGGCACCGAGCTGACTGACTGAGTGGGGTTGATTAATCACCTGTGAAACTGTGCTGCTGCATAGTTTAGAGGGAACACAGCCTATAAGTATGTTACTGATTTGAATGTGTAATTATTATTTTATTTATGTGAATCACCTGGACAGAAGATACAGAATCTAAATAAATAAAAATGATTGTATAAATAAAGAAAAATTATTGCATTTAAACATTCAAACTATTTTTATAGATCAGAGAGGTTATTTTTAATTGCATTACAGTAGCAACTAAAAGCTCCATCTGAGATGGGGATTCTATTGTGCTAAGCCAGTGTTTCTCAAACTGTGCTCCCAGGACTCCACGAGACATCTCCAGGGGCTCCGCGAGGTTGACAAACTGGAAACATCGATAGGTACAACACATACAATCAGTGGACCACTGGGGCTCCACATAAATTTTTACGCATGTAAAGGGCTCTGGAGCCCAAAAAGTTTGAGAACTTCTGTGCTAAGCAATATACAAATACTTAGGGCATGTCTGCACAACAGGGCTAACGCCAAAATAAGCTACGCAACTTGAGCTACATCAATTGCGTAACTTAAGTCGAAATTGCTTATTTCGGCTTTTGGCACTGTCTCCACAGCAGGAAGTCTGAGAGAGCGCTCTTCCTTCGACTTCCTTTACTCCTCATAAAATGAGGATCACAGGAGTTGAACTAAGAAGTCCTCCAGCTTGACATTATTTTGACATTATATAGAAATAACTGCTTGTATTGTAGATGCGGACTGTGTTATTTGGGAATAATGTCAGTTATTCTGAAATAAAACTGCTGTGTAGACGCACCCTATAGTGAAAGACCTTTCCTAAACTGAGGCGCTTGCAGTTAAAAATAGGCAAAAGAGATAAGGTCTGGAAGGGGGAAACAAAGTCATATAGAGGTGAAGTGACTCCTACAAAGTCACTCATCAGGTCACAAACAGATCCAAGAGTAAGACACCAGTTTCCTAACTCCCAATTCAGTACCCTATATCCTACACCATGTTCCCTCACCCATATTTTCACTTTAGATACTTGTGCACACTCTTGTAACAAATGAGAGAGAGAATCAGGTAAAGTGTCTGATCTGAAGAAGTGGGTCTGGCCCACGAAAGCTCATCACCTAATAAAGCTCATCTTGTTAGTCTTTAAAGTGCTGCATAGTCCTGTCTTTTGTTTCAGCAAGACCAGACTAACACAGCTACATCTCTATTACTATGGGGACAAAATGTGGTTTGTTATAAACTATCTTGATTCTTGAAGCTCTGAGTGAAGTCAGTGTGAGGAAGCAGTAATAAGATTTCTTTTAAAGGACAAAGAGAAGGTAGGAGTCATAAAAAATGGGTGATATCCTCCTCATAATAAGGTTCATTCTAGTATCTGTGGTGTTTCCTATCAAAAATAGAGGGGATATCACAAATAATGCAGTAATGGTATAATAAAAATAACGGAAGTTCTGTTTTTAATAGTGGGCATTGTAAATACATGACATCTTCTCATACCCTGTCTCTTTGTCCCACCACTTTCCCTGACACCTCCTTGACCCAGTCTTCCTTCCCAGCCAATCCCAGTCTCCATTCACAAAGGCCCAGTTTCCATCCTCCAAATCCCATTCCTAGCCACCCACTCTAGTCGGCTACTTCTCCTAATTTACTGCATATGCTACTTCTCCCACCCCAGGTTCTTCTCTTGTCCACTCTGCATTGATGTCAGGGTGTGTTCTCCACCACACTGCCTGTGTGCCAGCAGGAGAAGCCATGAGATCACAGGAGAGACAGCCTCCCTTCTCTCAGATCCTATACCCAGTGCCGCAGCAGCAAGTGCTGGGAAAGCCCTGGGAAACCCCTGCTGCCTTAGGATGAAGCATGCTTTCTGAAGATGAGCTCTTCAGGGAATTTAGTTACTGAATTCTAACAAGTCTCTACTGAGCATGTGCAAACTGAGATTTTTCAAACACTTCCAGCTTGGTCTAATTTGAGTGGCTTTACATGGGAACTGCAAAAGGCGCATGTATGACACAAAGTTCACCCCTGCCAAGTGTCAGACCCTTACTCCAAAACATGGAGGTATTATGCTTCTGTTTTTAACTTGTGGAAGGATTTTTTTTAAACAAAGCAAAACAATGGATTTTTCTCAAATCTTGTTCTCAAAAATGGCTGACCTGTTATAGCTAGAACCTCCCCTCCTTCCAAAAATATCAGCTGAGGTGGACATCAGGTATGGAAGATTTGAGCTCAAACAGTTAAAATCTGGCAAAGTTATGAAGATATTGGGGAAAAAAATGTTATAAAAGAAAATGTCACCGTAGAAGGCCTCCCTATTATGCAAGTAATGTTTATAAAGCATCAAATACAAATAGACAAATGGCAGCAGTATAATTTTGGCCTCTTCAGTACATGTTCACCCTGTTTTTCAAGATTAATCAATCAAAGCTATCCATCACCTGCTTATTTTAAAACAAGCTACTCCATCATTCCCTCTTATCTCTGTGTCAGATAGGAAATTGAAGAAACGATACAAAGTGGTCATGTGGATTAATGCACTTCATAAATGCCACACAGCCTGGCACAATAGCTCACTAGACTTAAGTGGCTTGGGCTGTTGATTGCATTTCACCTTGAGTTCAGCAAAATCTCTGTTAAAAGTGTGATTTCAAGGAATATGAGAGGTTTTTTGTATGGCCATGTTGGAAAGTGAACGAACAGCTACATGGAAAAGTACAGAATCTGTATGGAGGAACTCTGGCCTGTTTTCTGATAAAGGCTATGAGAAACCTGCCAGTGCCAGTTTCAGTTTATGTGGTACCAGGAAACAAAAAGCCCTTGGACTAGTTTGCAGGGGTTTCGTTTATTGCTAGGGCCATTCAAGCAGTGGGCAAAGAGCCCTAGAAATAAAGGCTGGCATCTATCTGCATGTGGGCATGTATTGGTGTGGTAGATGTGGGAGGAGATGTTCAAATTCTATTATCATGGGCAAACCTTAGGCTAGTTTTGGGAAAATGTCCTGTCCCAAGGATGTTCACACAGCCCTGCTGCTCCCCTGCCAATTGCCCCAACTTCCCACCCCTATACCTTACTTCAGATAGCATTGTAAGGTTTGGAGCGGGACTCTGGGAGTAACTTTCCCTCCTACTCTGTCTCACCAAGTGCCTAAATGTGCTGGGTAGCAATGGGTTATGGGCCCAGGAGATATCATTTCTAAGTAGTGAGTCTCGTGGCTGAGGATGAGCAGTTTAAATATCGCTTGGGAGACCGTAGATTGACTGTTTCCCCTACTTCCTGGATAAGGGCAGTGAATCAGAGCTCCATCAAAAAATAAGCAGTTTGTGGTCCTCTTCCCCTCCCTCTGCTCAGGAGCCACTGCCATTCTCACAGGTGGGATAAGGCAGGAGGGAGCAGGAAGAGCCCAATATCTCAGGGCAACTCCACCCCCATATCCTTGGTCATCCCCTACCCATGATCAATGGGGATGGTTCCTCTGCTTTCTCCCTTCCTCCTTCCCGCCTCCCTGGCTGAAGTGATGGGGGACAGGGAGACACATGTGGGAGCTGGGGGAAAAGGATTGTGTTGGGGGAGGAATTGCTTTTGGGGTTGGGGTTGCTGGACAGGGAGATGGGCAGATGTGGGGGATGAGGACAGACTCCCCACCTTTTTCAGACCATGTTAAGCACTGCCCTTAAGTCAGTGCCCCGTCCAGAATATTTAGGGGTAGCTCGATGGCTGTAAACTCCCTCTCCAACTCGGTTCTCTGAAAGGTGGCGTTGTGTAAACAACGGTCTCCAAACAGTAAAGCATCTGCCTGGGGAAGGATGCCCTTGCCTGTTCCAGTAGAGGGGAAAAACTGGTCGTATCTGATCTGTGGGTTGGAGGAGGCAGGAAAGATTTCAGAGATACAGGGAGTGAAGAAGATGGAAAAGAAGAAAGCACTGAGAGCGGCAGAGAAGATCAGCAACCTGCCCCTCCCCCCAAAAAACCTAGAGTCATTCTTACTCTCTGATTCAATGAATACACATAGTTTGGTAGTTAAGGACACACCCCCACCAGCAAAGAGACCTGGGTTTAAATTCCTCCACAAGAGCAGGAATTTGAACCTGTCTCTACCAAATCTTGGGTGAGTGCTTTAATCATGAGCTAAAAATTATAAAGGAGGGGGGAGGAGATGGGATCACTCATCCTCTCCTGTCGTGTTTTGTGCAAAAAAGAGCCCAGTGCCTAACTCCAGGAAGGGGTTTACAGCTGTGAATCCCAGCTAGCGAGAGCTACCACTTTCTGGCCTGACCCCTTTGCAGGGAAGGGTTTAGGCTCCACCCCTCTCCTCAGCTTTTCATGTGGTTGAGGGTAAGTGGTTCTCCACTCTGTTTGCTGGCTTTTGTGGATTCCATTCTTAGGTACCTAACTCAGTGCTAAAGCTAGGTACTGCAATGCTCATAGTTGCAGTGCCTAAATCCGTTTGATCTACACCCAGGTCCCTCTGGCAAGACTGTATCAAAGGGAGAGCTAAAGGATAAACTGACACTACAGAAGACCATAAATGGTCAAATAATCATAACACTATGAAATGTTTTAGAGGAAGAAGGCAGACAGTTTTCTCCATGAAGCCACCACGAATCTCAGCCTACCCACCTTGGTGCCTAGAGTGTACAATAACTAAACTTGGTCCTTTATTGACATTGCTGTTTTTTCTCTGGTAATAATCCCTTTTAGCCCAATAATCCAGTGTAAGAAAACATTGACTTTTTCTTCCTTGCTGGGTTTATGGTTCTAAACAAGGAATCAAGTTCTCTCCAAACAATTTTCATTTCTTGAATCAGCATGAACTCAAATCATTAACAGTCTGCTTTGAAAAGCAAGCAAGCAAACAAACAAAAACCAACAGTCCCACTTGCAAACTTTTCAGGAACTGAGTAGACAGATTAAATGCAACATACACAGAGGGATTGTTATATTATTATTTCTGCAAACTCTGTGTTTATTATCTTATTGTGTAAAGTCTTATTTTCCAATCTTGAATAAATGGTGTTACTGTTAGTGCCAAGCATTAAAAAAAATAGTTTTCCATCTTTCTAAACCTGCAACTTTTAGGCAATCTATGTTGGTCTCCCAATACCTTACAGACTTCCACCCCAGAATCCTTAAACCATTTCAGTCAAAAACTAAGAAATGGTTCTTTTGGCAATGGAGCTAGTTTGCATGGCATGGTGGGGAATATGCTGAACCCTGAAAAGAAATTACTTTCCTCAAGCTCCCAGGGCAAGGGGGGAATGGGTCTGGGGAGGAATCTTGAAACACAGTTCCAATTTACCTTCTCATTAGCAGAGCTAATTCCAAATGTTCACTCTAGCCTCTCTGTAAATATAGGCTCTTATTATTTTTGTAGGAATAAATCTGTGAAACTCCTGCCAGCATTTTCAGATGTATGCAAAATCCTATTAATCTGTACACCTATCATGCATCAGGGGGTATTAAGGAACTGACAGCAGGTGAAATCAAAACCTAATCCACTGATGTGTTTGGTGCTCTTTTTAAATAATGCAAATCATTTTTTTTCGAGTTTCATTTTGTTCAGAATATTTCTTTTGGACCTTTTGAACAATTGGACTGATGATGATTAGACTATCTTTTGTATTTATGGTGAATTGCCACTGTAGTAGCTAAAATGTTGTGTTTCCTGAAGAATATTATGCAAAGTTGGCATAATCCTATAGAAATGCCTATTTTCATGTATTGTATGACTCTAGAGACATGAAATTTTTTTCAGAACGTTTGTAGCTGACCTGATGACAGGAAGTGAATTCCAGCTACCATGTGGAAGACAGACCTTTAAAAATAATTTATTAAATGTTTTTATGCCTCATCAAAGGCGCTGTGGATTTACTGGTTGCGAAATTATGATTTATCTGTCTTGTTCAATCTCTGCCTATTGTCTCCATAAAGGAAAACTGAAGTGACTGGCTGAGCAAAGTAGGATCTTATGCCTAACTCAAGAACATCCCTCCGTTTGTGATATAACTTTTGAACATTGGGATTACTCACACTGGCAAAGTTAAGCATGCACACAAGTGTTTGCAGGATTTGGGCTTAGGAGCTTAGCCTCCCTGCTGTCATTTTCTGTATCTGACCCCACAGCTGGGCTTGGCTTCCATAGGTGCTGGAACTAGGGGTTTTTTTGGGGGGACGAGGGGCTGTGGGAAATGCCTTGATGTGTTTTCCATCATATGCAACATTTACAGTTTGGTTTAATGGCTCACAGCACCCCCAATTGCAGAGAGAGTTCTCCTCAGCCCCAGGCTGGCTCATGCATGCTCAATGAATATGGTGTTTTCAGAAAATATAGCTGCCAAAACAAGTCTCTAATGAATGTGTGCACTCTGAACTTTTTCATACACTTAGAACTTGGCCAGATTTGGATGACTTCTCACAGAGATGGCAAAAGACATGTCGCTGGCAACAGAGTGATGCTCCCTGCCAAATTTTAAGCCCTTGCTCCAACACAGAGATGCTAAACCTCAATGAAACATTTGTATGTGTTTTTAGTGTGGGCGTGGCAGGACTGTAGCAAACCACTCTAAGCTAGAAGGGTTTAAAGAGAGCCTGTGGACTCCAACAGTCTGGCCCCACCACTCAGTAAGTAACAAGCCTAAAAGGAGGAGCTGAAAAGGCTGAACCTGGCTCAGCAAGGGTCTGACCAGGAAGGAGAGCAGGTTCCTGGCTCCCAGCCAGTGAGCAAAGCCAGGTTGGAGTCAGAGAGCTGAGCTGGACTGCTGGCAGACAGAGCCTCCCCGAGAGAAGGTAGGAGCGCTGGGCAATTGGGAAGGAAAGCAAGGGGAAGTGAGTCAGCCCACGATTCCCCTTGCTGGCAGAGAGGCCTGCAGGGAGCAGGAATTTGGGGGCCTAGGAAGAGCTCTAGAGAGACTGATGCCAATATACAGTGAGCATGGGAAGAGGCTGTGGGAAAGAGCTAAAACAAGTCAAGGTAGGAAGTACTGCAAAAGATAGCAACAAATTGGAGTTACTTATTGACTAGAACTTAGAGGAGAGGGAGTGCCTTGGTTCCCCTACCAGCTCACTGAGGTGAGATGGGGCATAGACCGCCGCACCAATGGATGCAGGCTATGGTAATCTTCTGATACAAAGTAAAGGACTAGCATGACTGGAGTTGGACCAAAGGCTCGCTGTGAGGTTCATGGATGATTGCTGGACACCTGGACTCTTGTTATGCTGGAAGGGCTGGAACTATATGTGACCTGGATAGAGGGCTGAGGGACAAGAAGCAGCAGAGCACCTATGTCAACCAGACCATTTGTTGTTTTTTACATGTCAACGAGGCAGGCAGCTGTAGATGTGAAAGAAGAGCCTGTTGTATCAAGGCCAGCCACAAGGGGGCAGGTTGGCCAGTGAATCTCAGTCAGGCAGTAGGCAAACTGATGTGTTTTTAAAGGCTGTGCTATTTTAACTGAAACATTCCAGAAAAATTCAGCTTGAGGCAGATTCAATCTGGCAAAGAAAACCTAAACCAAAACAGTTAACGTTTGTAAAGATACAAGCATCTGAAAACAGGATCTTATAAGCAGAAGTGCCTGAGAACTTTACCTATAGGCAGTGCTACCAGCTCTTCCTATAGTATTATAAACAGTATGCTCACATTCATACACACCCAGATATCGCAAAGTCAGTTACCGAAAAGTTAGGAAATAGGAGATGTCTAGTTGTGTGACCTTAATTCTTTCCCTCTTGTGCATCTTGCCTTTGAACTGAATCAAGCAAAGTTTCTGGGGGGAAAAAAATCTCATCACATAATTAGATGCACAAGGGGGCTTGATTTACATTTTATGGCCAACTATAAATGTTAACTTTTGAGTGCATGATGTTGCAATCTAAATAGTAACTTTCTTTAGCCATATTTTTAAAGTAATTTTCTAATTTTTTCAAGAAAAAAGTGAAAACAGGTTCTGTTATGTGCCACTACAACAGCCACCTCACAGTGCACATTATCAGTTGATCTCTGAAACTTCAACATCACATCACAGACTCCTACTGGACTAAGTACATTAGCTGACAACAAGAGAAGGCTGTTATTGTAGCATGGAGGGTGGTCCCATTGCTGGATCCTAGGGTCCTTGTGAAAACCTGGTCGGATCTCTCTGTGTCTCTCTTTTTCCCCCTCTCCTAGGAGTCAGGAGAAATCCTTCCCAACAAGGTGTCCCCAGAGGGGGATGTGGAATTGAGGCCATGTTCAGGATAGTTGAGGCAGGGAGTAGTTGGGAAGCCTGGTCTGGCTCTCTTTCACCTTCCTGGGAACTGGAGAATCTGTGCCCCTGTGTGGTGGCAGGAGAGAATGAAATAGGCTACAAAAGGCCAATGGGTTGGGAGGATGGGGGAAATTCCAGTCAGGATTACCAGGGCTTTAGAAATGTTATATACATTTCTTGAGGGGAATCCTGAATGTTTCCCTTCCTTTCTCAGCAATCAACATATTTCATGCACTTACATATCCGTAAGACATGCAAATGTTCATCAGATCTCTGGGCACGTGACATGAAGTTTTTAATTGATGTTTTTAGTTTTTTGGAAGTAACCTATGTGCAGTTTTGAATTTCAAATGTGTGCAGTCTGAAACAAACAAACAAACCCCTTTTTTTGGTTTCTAGGGATCTTTGATCTTAAAATGTCGCTAAAGCCTGTTCTGTCTTTTGATTGCCCTTGTTATAAAGTAAAGCTGCGTCTAGACTGGCAAGTTTTTCCGCAAAAGCAGCCGCTTTTGCGGAAAAACTTGCCAGCTGTCTACACTGGCCGCTTGAATTTGTGCAAGAACACTGACGATCTAATGTAAGATTGTCAGTGTTCTTGCGCAAATACTATGCTGCTCCCGTTCGGGAAAAAGCCAGTGTAGACAGCTCAGGACTGTTTTGCGCAAAAAAGCCCCAATGGCGAAAATGGCGATCAGGGCTTTCTTGAAGAAATCGCTTTCAGATTGGCACGACGCTTTTCCGCAAAAAGTGCTTTTGCGCAAAAGCGTCCATGCCAATCTAGATGCTCTTTTCCGCAAATGCTTTTAACGGAAAAACTTTTCCGTTAAAAGCATTTGCGGAAAATCATGCCAGTCTAGACGCAGGCCATGTGTTGTGGCAGGGTCAGGCCAGGGAGCTGCTGCAGAGAGGGGAAAAGGCAGCCCAAAAGGGGGAAAAAACCCTGTAAGTAGAAGCAGAGCGCTGCAGGCCAATTAGATGCAGCTGGGAGGGAGCTGGCTCAGGCTGATTGGGGCCAGCTGACTCCTCTGCTGGCTGACTGAGGCCTTAAAAGCCTCAGCAGTTGGAAGCTGGAGAGAGAGGAAGGAAGGAAGGAAGGAAGGAAGGAAGTGGAGGGAGAGAGAGAAAGAGAAAGAGAAAGAGAAAGAGTGAGCGCGCGTGCGCGCGCGCAAGCAAGGCCGCCCACAACAGCATTAAGTGGAGGTAGCTAGGGAGGGAGTCTGAGGAGACATGGCTGGGCTCCCTACCACAGGGACTTGCTGTGAACCCCAAACTCTGGGGTTAGGAGCGAGAGACCAGCCCAGTGGTGGCCTGGGTAAGAGGGGCCCTTGCCACAGTGTGCATTAACCAAAGCTTATTACTCTTTTTGTGATGTTAGTAGATACAGTTAAAGCCACTGAGAATTCAATAGTGACCCCAAATAAGTACATTACAAATGAGTACCCCTAAAGCAATTGAATTCACAACAGTGGAATCATACTGTTGGGGTTTCAAGTTATTGTATATTATAAAATTATACTGCATATTTTGAAACGGTAATAGGAAGTAGTTGCATTAGATTACCATCTCCTTTTTGTGACTTAGGAGGCAGCAATCATACATAAAGATATGCCAGATATCTCTTAATCTCTTAACTGTGTGGTGTCCTGGTGCTTGGAATTGAAGCTGTGACATATTCATGTGACAAACAAACCTTGTGGAGAAAAAAGTTTTGATGGAATCATAAGCATTTTGTTTTTTCACCTAAATTTGTTCTTACTAGGAAAGTCAGTTATCCTGGCCCAAGATAGCTTTTTTTTCAACCCATACTTTCCCTTTGATTCTGTGGCACTGGGCTGCCCCGCAAACTAAATTATGGGTATTTTATATTGACCTGGATTATTAGAATCTTTACTGTAGAAATATATGGGCTTATTTTAAAAAGGGGGAAGTTAAGAAAAAACAAACAGGAAGCAAAACAATGGTGCAAGTGAAGTGACCCCTTGGTAAACGCATTAGGGATGTTAAGAAATAATGGCTGATTTATTAGCCCTGAAGAGTATACTTCCTGGTTGTACTCCAGTTACATTCTTGTTTTGCCATGCAAGCCAAGGGGGGAACCAGAAGCACTACAAAGTGGTTTTTTTTTTTTTAAAGTCTTGTTCCAGAAAGGGGAAAGTTACCAGGCAGCTGTTCAGACTGACCCTGCTGGAATGTCTAATGAAGTCTGGCTTGCCTGGGCTATTGTCAGAAGAGGTCATGCCCAATAGGCAAGATGCACCTGCATTTTTGTTTCAGAGTCTTTGGCACTAGTCTAGTTGACCTGGTGCATAACTCAGGACATAGGACTTCCCTTAACTCACTCCTGTTTGAACTAGAGCATATCTTGAAAATACACCCAATCTTGATTTAAAATTGCCAGTGATGGAGAATCTATCACAGCTCTTGGTAAGCTGTTCAAAGAATAATTATTTCACTGTTAAAATGAGTTTTAAAATACCCTTTCTCTAATTGCCTTGCTCCCTCTGTTAACATTAAGCAGTGCATTGATTTGAAAGAGGCCATCTGGTCGCTGTATACCACTAGTCACCAGGGCCAGCACTAGGGAAAATGGCACTCTGGGTGAACTTTCTTTGGCACCCTTTAAGTGCTGCTCCCCTGAACAGCAGGCAGACCAGCAGCACATGGAGTGATAGAAGTATCACAAGTGTCATGCTGTTAGGAGGGTGGAGAGGGGACATATGTGAGCATCTGGCTTCCACCCCGCAGCCTCCTTTATTCCCTTCCCTCGCCTCCCTATGCTCAGTGTGAATCCTCTTACCCCACCCCACTCCAGAGATAACCACACTCCCTTCCTTTCCGTCACTTTCCTAGTGCTTTTTGCTCCTGCCCAGTTCTGTAAAGCAAGATGCTGATTGAGTCTTGTGGCATTCCAAAGAGGTGGGCCCACCGGGGGATTTAAATTCCAGCAGGCACAAGGTTCTGAAGGATGCTGTTTTACTGGCACAGCCTGGCACAAGGTGGGGAGGGCAGTCTGGTAAGTGGCAGTTTCCCACAGGAGCAAAGTGGGACTCCTTGGCTCTGCCCATTTAACCATTGTGACCTGGGGAGGAGGGTCTCCCATGTCACCACTCTTAAGGCCAGAATAAGAGTGGGAGAATTACAAATTTCTATACCAAAAGAGTAAAAGCATAAACCCTGACACTTGAGGGGCTGCACTCAGAGAGAACATAGGTACAGCCAACCTTACAACTGTGACATCCACCCACATCCAACCCCAATACTGTAAGCAGAGGCTGAACTGCTGCTTGCTATCAGCCAGCTAAAAGGAGTGGTGGGTGTGCCTGCCACAATTGTTTAGCTCTGCAAGGTAATTAACTGTTAACTGTTGATATGTAAATACAGCTCAGGAGAGAATACGAGGTGTGGCTATGTAAATCCCATTCAGCCAGGGCTGATGGAGGGTCAGTGTTGAAATGGAATGTGGAGAATTGTAAATAACACTGCTCTACAGCCAAAATGCTTCTGAAATAAATGTAGTCAAACTTTACTAATTCTGGGTCACTGAGAATGAAAATGATGCTTAAAATTGTTGATTGGCTCTAGTTTTCAAGATATGCTATTGGGTCAGTATATACGACCCTTGACTTGGGAATGGCGGAGGATAAGTGAGTTATAAAGGGAAGGGATCTCAATTTAAACCAGAAATGACTAAAATACATCTTTGACTGGATCTATGAATAAATCTATGACTGGGTTTGGACAGTACTTGCTTTTAGGCAAAACAATGAATGATGCAATCTGAAGCTGGTATTGCATCATACATGATATGAATTGCATCATGTTATTCCTAGAAGTCATGGATGATGCAATCATAACGAAGCTTACATCACTCTGCTGAACAAATTGCCCTATATCAGCTCTAGAAATCATACAGTGTTGTGCTCTTATTTGTCAGTGTTTGATTTTGCAAAGGGACACATTTCTGTTTAGCCAAAGTGAGCAGAGATGCCTCGTACTTGTGTGAACAGTGCAGATAACTTCTGCTATGTTTGTGGTGAAGTGACTTTGCATCACAAAAGCGCAGTATAACCACTATGGTTAAGAAAGCCTATCACCTTTATTTTGGCTGCAAAATTGGAGATCAGGACAAGAGGTGGGCCCCACACATATGCTGCAACACTTGTGCAACAAATCTTCGCCAGTGGTTGAACAGGAAAAGGAAATCTATGCCTTTGCAGTGCCAATGATTTGGAGAGAGCCAACAGATCATACCAGCAATTGTTACTTCTGCATGGTGCCTCCAGTTGGGAAAGGTGTGTCAAAGAAGAAAAAGTGGACTGTGCATTATCCAAACATTCCATCAGCTATACGCCCAGTACCCCACGGAGAAGGACTGCCGGTTCCTGATGCACCAGAATCATTCTCACTTGAGTCAGATGAGGAAGAGGAAGAGGATGAAACTTCTGGTCCTGAACCATCAATGTCACAGGACCCACATTTTCTCCCATCCTCCTCCTCTGAACCACACCTCATAACACAAGGTGAACTGAATGACCTTGTCAGGATTTGGAACTACCCAAGAGTAAGGCAGAGCTGTTGGGCTCCAGACTACAGCAGTGGAATCTCCTGGCAGGTGATGTTAGGGTTTCCATGTTCCGTGACCGTCAAAAGGATCTTGTCCCATTCTTCTTCATGGAAGGTGATCTTGTAGCCTGCAACAACATCGATGGTGTGATGGCAGCCCTCAACATCGCTTCACGATCTAGACGAGTGGAGACTGTTCATTGATTCATCAAGTCGAGTCTTAAAGCTGTTTTGCTGCATAATGGCAATGTTTTGCCATCAATTCCAGTTGGTCATGCAGTCCATATGAAGGAAACCTATGACAACATGAAACAACTTTTGAGGTGCATAAACTATGACCAACATCAGTGGCAGCTTTGTGGCGATTTGAAGGTTGTTGCTCTCTTGCTTGGTCTGCAGACTGGATACACAAAGTACTGCTGTTTTCTCTGCGAATGGGATAGTCGTGCAAGAGATTCCCACTACATCAAGATAGATTGGCCACTCCGACAGTCATTGGAGCCTGGGAGGAAAAGTGTTCAGCATCCACCACTTGTTGAATCAAGGAAGATTTTGTTACCACCCTTACACATCAAGCTGGGTCTGATGAAGAACTTTGTCAAGGCCATGGACAAAACACAAGCAGCTTTCAAGTACCTCCGTGGAAAATTTCCAAGGTTAAGTGAAGCTAAGATAAAGGAAGGTGTCTTTGTTGGTCCTCAGATTCGTGAACTTCTTCGAGATGATGCATTTGACCATGCACTGCGTGGCAAGGAAAAGACGGCATGGAAAGCCTTCCAGTTAGTGGCAATAAATTTTCTCGAAACAACAAGGCAGACAACTACAGGTTGTTGGTGGAAAACCTCTCAAGGCATACAAAAGCCTTGGTTGCAACATGTCACTAAAGATACATTTTTGCACTCTCATCTAGATTTTTTCCACCGAATCATGCGGAGCAGTGAGCGACGAGCACGGCGAGCGATTTCACCAGGACATTGCAACAATGGAGAAACGCTATCAGGGCAAATGGAGCCCATCAATGCTTGCAGACTATTGCTGACAGTGACAAGAGATGCTCCATTTAATGAATACAAGAGACAAGCCAAGAAGTGCCGAGTAGACACTGAATAGGACTAAACTATGTACATAATAGTTTTTGCCTTTTGTTTCATAATACATTTTATTTATATAAGCCTTTGCTGATTTTTAAAGTGTTACATAAACAGGACAGGTGAAATATTATCATGTAAAGCAACCATAAACACATGAAAAGACCTAGGTTTACAATTTATGATTAAAACTCTACTATCTACACAATATACATAGACGTAAAATGTAAACACTTAAATATCTTGGAAACAGTAGCCAATCAGTTGTTTTAATTGTCATATTTGAATTCAGCACATCAAAATACATAATAAATAGCACATTTTATCTCTGAAGCAGACGACTTCTAAAAAATTGTAGACCAGTGTAATTTGGGACTGTTGTGGGGGTCACTAATCATGCTACCCCTAAATATGTGAACTGTAAAACATGCCACCAGTTCTTGCAGGAGAGACACCACCATCATGGTAAGAGGTCTCGGAGGAACAAGCCTCCCCCCTTCCAGAGTTGAGTGAACTGAGATGGGGGGAAGGGTTAAAGGGCTTGAGTCAGCCTGCTTCACACCTGCCAGGTGTGAGCTGTAAGACTGGCCCAATCTGCACCTTTCCTCCTTTGTTTTAAGGACAGACCTAAAGCAGACTCCCTGAGGAGTCTTTTCTTTTGCTAGTCCAGTGAAAGCTGGATTCCTTTGCCAGTCCAGCTGGTGGCTAAAGAGTTGAAATCCCTGAGAGCTGAAATCACTGGTTTGGCTGAGAGCCATACCTATTGCAGCCAGTGAAGTGGCGGTGACCAGCAGAGTGGCTGGTGGGAATCACTGGCTGGTGGCGTAATGTGGCCGGTAGGTGCAGCGGCAGGCGACCAGCGGCGACCAGCGGCGTGGCGTGTAGCGGCGACCAGCGGTGTGGCGGAGCGGCGGCAGGCGAGGAGCGGCGACCAGCGGTGTGGCGCGGAGCGGCGGCAGGCAACCAGCGGAGCGTCCAGTGGTGTGGGATGAGACAGTTGGTGGAGCGTGGCGGAGTGTCGTATAAGGTGCCCCCTATCTATCCCCGCACTCCTATTTGGGAGGTGAACCCCAGGTTGGGAGGTGAAACCCTGCGGGTGAACTTTGGGACTCTGGGTGGCACAGACCAGGGACAGAGACTTTTGGGGTGTCGGACTCTTTGGACTTCAGGTGATTCTTGGCTGGGGGGGGGGCTTGGCTCATGTTTGGGTTATGAACTCTGTTTGTGGTGTTTTCCCAAGTTAATGCCGTATGACTTCTCTCTGTTTCATTAAATGTTTCTTTCCTACACTCAGACTCAGTGCTTGCGAGTGGGGAAGCATTGCCTCTCAGAGGCGCCCAGGGGTGTGTGAATTTCCCAGATTACTGGGTGGGGGCTCAAGCCGGTTCTGTGTGAGATGGACCCCAAGATATTGAACCCAGCCCTGGTTACTGCCAGGCCTACCCGGCAGAAGGGTTACAATACAATGGATGGCTTTTGCTACAAAGCTGTTTAAATCAATATTTTCTGGACCCTGTTTTGGTGCCACCTACCCTGTTTTGTAGATCTACCAATGAACAGTTCTCATTGACAAGGCATGGGTGAATCGCAAGAGCTTATTGCTGTGTTTTGTTTGAGATATGCAATCAACCATCTGATGATTTTCAAAACTATCAGCACCTATGGGGGGGGGGGCATATCCTGACTAGCCCCAGGATCAAAGGAATGAAAGATGCTGCGGGTTGTTTGTTGTTTGATTTTACTCTATTGTGATGTTTGAATTGAAAGCAAAAATCCATAAAATCTTTCATCTTAAAACACAAATAAGAACATGCACGACATTTGCTCTCCCTTTTCCCCATGTCTAGGTCATATATTGTGCTCAACTTGGCTAGACCAGGATCCCTTGGGATTTGGGCGCTTTGAGTTTCCAAAGTGAGCCACTTTGGCTAGATGTAATAAGTGACAAGATGGTGAAGAATCAGACTCTTTCATGTGCACAAAGCTCGGAAGACCCGGGCCTTATGCAATCATTCCAGTAGGCCTAGCTAGAGACTAACAATGAGGGAGCAAAAGGTCACCAGGAATGCAAACGACAGCATTTATCTCATTTCTGCTTCTGTGAAACTTTTCAGAAATTTTCTTTCACCTTGAGAAGTGAAAACTGAGTTTCACTCACCTGATTCTCACCTCGGAAAGGGTTAAACATGGGTGGAATTTATAGCAGTGGGGTAAGTGAAACTGGACTCTGCTAGACACTTCATCAAGAATGAAAGTTAGGTTAATCTTTGAAATGCTAATGCCAAAATGCTGTGCCAGAGCAATTTAGACAGCAAAGATTGGATACCTTTCAAAGGCTGCGATGAAGAAGGATGGGATAGCTATGGGGTTTTATGACTTTATGTTTGAGACTTCTGATCTACCCCACCTAATGAAAGTAGCTTTCAAAATGCATACTCTTTCAAATTAAAATGTCATAAACATGTAATGGATCCATTGATCGATAGTTAATTGGAAGGACTTCCAGTCCTGCAGAATTTTTTATAGCAGCAGTCAGCTCAGCTCCTGCCTCAGAATATAAATTGTAACCAGCACAGACAGCCATAACAAATATAAATAAATATTTGTTGCCATGCCCCAAATGCAACAGATTTCTGGCCATTATTATTACCCCAGAGCTAGAGATCTGGATGAGGGTTAGTGCAAGTATTGCCAAACTCAAGCATTCAAAAGTCATTAAATAGGCTCCTAAGACTGTGAGCTTGGCATTAAGATCATGAGAGTTAAAAATACCCAGTTTGGGTTCTCCTTATTTGCCTTCTGGTCTTTGCGCCTTTGAGGTTCTCATTTGCAAGTTTTCCTTGCATCTATGAGGGCTAGAAACCTATTTAAAAATTTTATTTAAAGTAAAGTTTATTTAAAGCAAGTCTGAAAAAAATCCTGATACATAGCGGCTGTGTCTACATTGACAAGATTTTGCTCAAAAGCAGCCACTTTTGCACAAAATCTTGCGACCTGTCTACACTGGCCGTTAGTATTTGCGCAAGAACACTGACGTTGTAATGTGTGAAATCAGTGCTTTTTGTGCAAATACTCTGATGCTCCCGCTCAGGGATAAGCTCTCTTGTGCAAGTATTCTTGCGCAAGAGGCCAGTGTAGACAGGCAACGTTAATTTCTTGCGCAAGAAAGCCCGATGGCTAAAATGGCCATCGGAGCTTTCTTGCGCAAGAGAGCGTCTGCACTGGCATGGATGCTTTTGCGCAAAAGCACATGCCAGTATAGACGCTCTCTTGCGCAAATACTTTTAATGGAAAAACTCTTCCGTTAAAAGTATTTGCGCTAAATCATGCCAGTGTAGACGTAGCCTAAGAATATACCTAATGCATCCAGACCTGCTTCCAGTGGGGAAGTGGCATGATTGTAGGCTGCTCTTTTTCAGCTTATTCATGAGTTGTACAGCTAGAGCCCTTATGTAGACATAGTCAGTTTTTATAGATGGATATAACTAAATCAGTTAGGTACAATTTTATATCCACTGCCATCTTTTTCAAAATACAATAGGTACATAGGGGCACTATGAATCCTGCAGTGTTTGATTCAAAAAAGCATTCACAAGTTGTTTGATTCAGGTTGGTTTTGCAGAGGTTTCAAAGTGAACTTCTGTGGGTTCACTTGGAGGGTAGAGTTTAATATACTTCATCCTTCCAAAGCACATACAGGAATACTATTTGTTCTGCACCCACCTCCAGTCTTTCTTTTCTTAAATGTCTCCTGCTAGTGTTGGGGCTTTTTCAAGAGTAGGAACAAGAGCAAATTTACTGGTTGCTAACAATTGCAACAAACCCATTGTAAGTGTACTCCATTTTTTGTAAGCATGACTGAGGCTTCATGCAAATGTTTCACACAACCATTGCATGCAACATTATTTTTACCATCTTAAAATATTCTTTCTTTGTTTATACTTTGATAGTCTATAGCAATGGGTCTGCAAATAACCATCCACAAAATGAGCTTATTCAGACCTTTGGTTTTGTTTTGGGTCTGTTTATAGCAATACCTTTACCCTCCTTCCTGATACGTGAGCTCTTCCTCTTCCTGCATACACTTCTTTATTTGCTTTTCTTTTATTCCCCATTTCTCTTTTCTGATTCTACATTTGGTATTTGTGGAACTGTCATAATCCTCCAGAAGACCATCTCACAGGTTTCTTCCCTCACCTCTTGTTTTTGTTTGCTTTATTCAGAAATTGTGGGCTCTCTATTTCCTCCTTGACAGGGACAGCTAATGTGGGAAATTGTTTTTATAGATTAAAAAACAGCAATAAACACCAAAATCAAGGAAAAGTGGAGGAGGATGGGGCTGATTGGCTGACACCTAAAGGGGATGGAAGACATGGGATTATAAAACTAATCTTCATGGGATTATAAAACTAATGTCCAGTCTAGGTAGGAAATTTAATTTGAGCTAGTAATAAACTGACTCGTTAGAAGGGGTGATGATCAAAGTAGATGTTATATGCACTTTTGTTACCTGAACTAAGTAACATTGATTTATTTAAAGATATTTATAAATTAAAATATCCTATTATATTATACAGTGGACTCCCCATTATTGATTTTACATGGGGGTATCATCCACAATTCAATATTTACTGTGTGATGTCAATATTGATAGAGTTTGTCACAGGAAAACTGATATTAAAATGTAAATATTTCAGATCTTCCCTTACATCTTCCCTTTTTCTTTGTGATATTATCCCTTAAAGGGAACTAGTTTGAGTTTTTAATATAAGTCACTATCTGTTAATAAAATAATGAGAGTTAGTAAGTCTAAAATTCCACAGAGGCAACAATAATATTGATTTTCTAGTCCATGAGAAACAAGAAAATAGATAAGAATTTTATGGAAGCTGGGCCACAAAAGAGTATAATAGAATTCCCATCGGCAGAAATAACAGTTTTATTAATTGCTTTGAGAATGACTTCATTATTTAGTGTGCAAAAGGAACAGAGGGTGCAGTGACTATCCGAGGAGAGGAAATAACAACTTTCATATGCTATTAAAAAGCAAAATTACAAATAGAAATAAATCCTTAGCTGGAGCTTAGTTTGAAATGTTTCCTCCTTTCTCAATAAACATGGGTTTTTGCATTTCTTGTTTCCCACTCCTAAGGGCACATATTTGAACTGGCAATTTCCATTTAAAACTGTGGGCTCTCTGGTGAGAATATTAGAAGCTCCATCTAAAATGCCTTAAATTATCAAGATGAAATCACAGAACTTGAATATAAACCCAGAATAGTCCCTTTTATAATCTTCCATAAACTTCACAAAATCAGTTCAGAAATCCTCTACTTTCTTAGGAGAATCTCTGATTTATTTCCTCCAGGCTAGCATGCAGGAAGGGTTTGAAGAGGAGTATTGCTGCACCAGTATGGGGTGGGGGAAAGCCATTTTTCAATTCCCAGTCCAAAAAAAAGTTATCTTACACAGTCTTTCCATATGTTCATCTTCATTTCACTCCAAAAGACACATGCTCCCCAATGCCAACGTCCTCTGTGGGTGAATGGGGAGTGGGACACTTTTGTTGTCTGTGCTCCAATGCGGTGTGTGCAGCTGCCCAGCGGGTTCTAGAACTCCAGCGCGATGTATGTGGCTGCCCAGCAGGTTTCAGAGCCCCAGTGTGGGGCTCCCCAGTGGGTCCTGGAGCCACAGCAGCGATAGCTACCCACCAGGGTTGGCAGAACTGTGGGGCCACCAGGAGGTGGGGAGCTGGCCAGGAGGCCAGTGGCTGGGCCAGGGTGGCAGGGGTCCAGAAATGACCTCCCCTTGTCTGACAAAATACCTTATCTGGGACTGGTCAGGTCCCAAGGGTGCCAGATCAGGGAGGTCCAACCAGTATATCTTTACATATGCAGGGGAGGGATAGCTCAGTGGTTTGAGCATTGGTCTGCTAAACCCAGGGTTGTGAGTTCAATTCTTGCAGAGGCCATTTGGGGCAAAAATTTGTCAGGGATGGTACTTGGTCCTGCTGTGAAGGCAGGGGAATGGACTCAATGACCTTTCAAGGTTCCTTCCAGTTGTAGGAGATAGGCAATCTCCAATATAACTTAAAACAATGTATACATTAAATTCTCTAGTACATTTCCATCAACTACAATCTAGTTACCCAATTTATCAACTACTTAGAGAAGGAGGAGCTACCAGAACATCACTCTGGAGTACATATTGCTCACTTCCTGAATGCCTCTTCTCCAGGAAGGTTATCAAGTGTCTATGAGCCTCTCAGGATGTCTGATCTTTCCCTCCAATTCCTTTTAGTATCAGCCTTTCATTAGCTTTTAAATTGTTCTTTTTTTTTCTTGCCAGTTTCTCCTTTGTGCATTGATAATAAACAGTCAATTGGTAAATGGCAGAGTCCACATCTACTGCCAGTGTTCTGGGATTATTTTTAGATCCCTTTGATTACATAAAAAAATGCATCCGCCTTGATTTGTATGGGCTACATAAAACTTTGGATATAGCTGTTCTATAATGGCGTCTTTTTGGCCCCACCTATTAGAGATGGGATTCCTCAGGCTCATGCTAGCATCTGGACTAGGAGATGGGCGACCTCAGGCCCTGTTATCAAAACAATATTTCTGCTTCTACTTCTGATTTTCTTTCATTTTCTGTAGGGTTTCATTGTCATGAGACTTCAGCAAGTTATCAGTGATGGGTAAATTGGATCATTTCTCTTTTTCCCATTAACAGATGACTTGAAGAAAAGTTCTTCTTCAGAATGATGATAAAGCCTCAACGGCATGATCTGATTGCCACTTACACACCCAGGATGTTCATATTTACTGCAGATGCACTTTCTCGAGTGGTGACTCTGACTAGGAAACCACCGAAGACCTCAGAGAGATGCAAACATATGTAGATCTTACCATAAAGGCAATTCCTGTATCTAACAAAAGCTTCAAAAATAACAGGGGAAAGATTAATAATTACTTCTTTAAGTAACCTCAATTATTCCAGGGTGTCCTAAAGAAATAAGCAGTTGCCTTCCAAGTATAAGAGACTTTTGGAACTGCAGGCATGAATTTACTGTGATGGATGGGGTGATTTTCAAGGGCAGCAAGGCTATAATACCAATGAGCCTCTAGAAAGAAATGCCACAAAAGATCCATGAAGGTCATTTAGGAATTGAGAAGTGCAAACAACAAGCACGAGAGGCGATATATTGACTACAGATCAATCACAATATTACCAATACAGTAGAAAACTAGTTTTTGTACTCAAAATACAATCCATCAAAGGGCAGAGATTATTTATTTACCTGGCAAAGTAGATACCTGAGTATGGGGGTGAGACCCTGGGTTCAGAAATTCCAAACCTAGGATCAATATTCAAGTTCTACTTGCACTCACAGAGTCTTCAGGCTTGGGTCTCACAGACCCTGGGCTTATATTGTTGAAATACTCTAAGCAACTTGCCTAAGGACATACTGCAAATCTCCTGTAGAGCAGGGAGTTGAACCCACATATCCCAAGCTCTGGCCTAGTGCTTTAGTCACCTGGCCATTCTTCTGCTAACATAAAACAATAACACCACCGAATTCCACACCAAACAACCCCTTCACCCATAGACTGCTTGCTCTGGCTGCTTTAGTCATGTTCAAGAACATCCTTGCTCTTTTATCAAACCTGTCCCCTGTGACCTTGATTTGTGCAGTATATTGGGCTAAATGCGGTGTCATTTATGAAATAAATTTCCATATGCCAGGTACAAGTACACCAAGTACTGTAATCATTTACAGCACATCAAAAAATGTGCTGTAGTAGTCAGAATCCTTGCTTGTTCTAAGCCCACCCAGGGAAAACTCATTTTTCTTGTTTTGTAGATGGCTAAAAAAAAAAAAAGTAGAAAAATGGCAGTAGCACTCTAGGGTGTTATGGCATTAACTAATATATTAGAGAGACGAGGTATAGCTTTCCCAGGTCCCAGGCATTTAGCATAGCGAGTACTTTGATATGTGCCACTCTTGATTTAAGATTTGACCTACATGCATAACATAATTGAACCTGATTTTATTATTATTTTTAGTTGAAATTAGTAGTAAACTTCTAATCTACCCCATAAGTACCAAGTAGATTACGGTGCACACATAATTTAATGGTGGATAATAAAATGTTACTGTATTCACAGATTATAAAGACAGAAAGGACCACTGTGTTAATCTAATCTGAACTCCTTGCTACCAGCGGCCTTTGGATTTCTCCAAATTGATTCGTGTCTGAATATATTTTAAATATACCATATTTTACAAATACATGAATATTGATTGAAAATTTGCTAGTAATGGGGTCACCAAGGTCAGTTCTTCTAATTGTGAAAATTGTGTAATTTATTTCTACTCTGAATTTGTCTAGCTTCCGCATCCATCTGTTGGATCATGTTGTACTTTTGTCTGGTAGACTGGAAAGCCCATGAAACCTCTCACTTGAATAAGGAAAGCTGAATTTGGCCCTGAGCTAATCATCTCTCAAACCTATACAGGATTCAGAAAAATGAATTAGATTTATAGGACAGTGTCTGATTACTGGTTGCTGGCTTGTACAAATTACATTAACCATGATGGATCATATATCCTGCTATCTATGAAAGAATTAGAATTCCTATACAAAACCCGTTGACTTCAAATGGAACAGAATCAGGCCTAAGTATATTGTTTCACAGACTGCAGCACAGCTCCAAAATCATTTAATTGCCTTTATCGTGGTTACTTCGCACCAACAATGAGAAGCTGGGGGTAAACAATGAGAAGCTGGGGGTAAACACATTAGAGATGCAATCCTCCCACTGACTGCTCCTAAATGTTAGAAAAGCCTCCATGATGGCATGAGCAGGGTAATTATTTATATTCTGAGTGATTTAAATAGGAATTATATAAATGGATTAAGGCTTTCAGTTAATTTCAGTTTTTTCTCTCTTCATGCCTTATTTCTCATTCTTCCCTACGTTTACTGATGCAGAATAAGAAAGTTGTGCTGACTGAGGGCTCACCCTATGCAGAATGCTACATGATATTAATGGGTGCACAAGCCTGTTGACAGATGGGGGATGATAGAGGGAGCAACTGCCCTGGGGCTCCACGATTCAAAAGGGCCCAGGGCTCCCAGCTGCCCTGTGGCCCTTTATATCACTGCTGGTGCTCTGTGTAGTGTGCTCTGGGCAGCACTCAAGGCTGCCTGGGAGAGGCTAGCCCCAGCCCTGGACTTTCTGCCTAGGTCCCATCCCTTCCAGGGGCACAGAACTGCCCCTCCCCCAATCTTGCCGGGGCCTGGTGAGTCTGTCAGCCTCACTGTGTGTTGATCAGTTAGCTGAAAAACCCCCAAAGCCCTCAGTAGGAAAGCAATCTGAATATGAACACAAGACTCAGTCTTCAATCCAGCTTCTGTGGCAGAGCTCATATAGCTAAATATGAAAACACCATTAGGACACAAACCACAGACTAGTAAAACAAGTTGTGGCCCAGTTCTGTCCTAGCTTGCATCCATGTACCAACTTGGAGCCATGATGAGGGGTGCAAAGTTTGCTTGTACATTTAAACTGAATTTATGCGTATGACTTTAGGTCATGGTAGACATAATTTTTTAAAGATTACTGTTGGAGCTCTGATGGTATATTTTTGAGTTTTAGATTTCATATGAAAGGTATGAATGGCATTCAGAGCTGTTTGGTCTCCATGAGTGTACATAAAAGAAATATGTGTGGATGTGTAACCATACTTTTTTTTAATTGGTTGAAGAATTCTTGGAGGGCTTCACCTTGTCATAGGTTGGGCATGTGAAACAATGGCTGAACTGGTGTGGCAGGGTTGTAAGTGTTCAGAGGGAGCGGGCACAACCCCATTTCTCACCGCTGATCATTTCAAAAAGGGAAAAAGGTGAGCAAAAGATAGTGCCTAAAATTTGCAATCATGTCTAAGTGCTTTAGGAGCCCAAATGCCTTTTTTTCACCCAATAGCCACTTGAGCTCTTAGGCTATGTCTACACTAGGAAATTATTCTGAAATAAGCTATTTTGAAATGATAACTCCTGAAATAACTGTTTTGAAGTAGCTCATCCACACTACAGGGAAGCCTCAAAGTTAGTCCATGGCAGGCTCCCTTAATGTGAATGCACTACCTTGACTTAGAGCCCCAGGAAACACTGGGGAGTAATTACTTTGAATGGCTCTGGGGAGTAGTTATTTCAAAACAACAGCTGCTGAGTACCCACACTAACACAATTTTGAAATAACAATTTCGAAATAAGTGTTATTCCTCTTTACAAGTAGGAGTTATTATTTCGAAATAACAAGCCTATTATTTTGAAATAAGTCCCCAGTGTAGACATGCCCTTAAACATGTAAGTTCCATTGACTTCCAATAGGGTTTGGGTGCATATGTGCCTCACTGGCATTTGGAAATGGGACTTAGGTTCCCAAGTCATTTAGGTGCTTTTGAATTTTTTTCCAATATCATTATTATTAGTGGCATTGAGACAGCACATAGAAACCCCAAACAGTTCTTAGAGCTCCATTGTGCTAGGCACTGTAACATGCACACAATTAAATGTTGACCCTTGTCCCAAACAGCTTGCTATTCAAGTAAAAGGCTATGTCTGCTCTACATTAGTGGACCATTAGTCACAAGCTTGCTGTCTAAAAACTTGGAGCCAATTTAAGCACTGTCAAAAATATGTGGGCAAAAAGCAGTCCCTCATAAAAATATTTGTGGTGCTAATTAAATACTGTATGTCAGTCCTGGAGCAGAGCAATGCTCCAGCATGTAAATACCATAGAAGTGAAAATAAATGTTAAGTTTTTAAAGTTTTTGTGGGGTCCTGAATGTTTCATCTAATCATGTACCTTGATATGCCAATAGAGTGGTCTCAATTACATTGTTTAATGGTGATGCTGGCTATCAATGCATGTGTCTAAAAGTTCATATAAACAATAGAGAAAAGTGTCAATTACTTTATTACCAAAGCAATTGCTAAGAATATACTACTTTTCCACATCCTTGTTTATGGCACAGTGTATGCCATTGTGGCCTACAGTATCGTGTAAGGCAATACTGAAAGTCATATCTTCTTGATGGAATGTGATTTTTATTTCACTCTGTGTTTTATCTTCCATGACTGGACCAAATTGAAATGTGATGTTATAAAAAAGCATAGTGATCAATTATTTTCATTAGTCAACAAGGACAGAACTAGAGGCTAAAGGCTTAAACTGCAGTGAGAATACTTTGTTAATATTTAGGAAAAGCTTTAAGGTTACAGTATTGTTCTTTGATTCACAGTGTGCACTTTTATTTGCCATGCAGACTTCTGAGCTGAATTCTACACTCTGCAGAATTCTATTAAGAACAGTAGGAATGCTACACACAGAAGAAGGGGAGAATATGCAATAAAGCTCTACAGTACAAACTGGAAGGGAAAATTGTACCCAATGACGAAGATCCAATGCTGAGTAAAGTCTATGGGAGTCTTTTATTGACTTCAGTAGCCTAATTAAAGGTAATGGAACAAGCCTCCAACAGAAGATGTAAAATCGCATGAAGGATAGGCTACACAATCTTCTATCAGGGATGGTTTAAAAATAATGAAATCAGTCTTCCCATAATGGACTGGAACTGAACTGACCCATTAGACATCTCTTCCATTTTTATGGATTTCAGTAATGTCAAATTTTGCACAGTTTTTCTTATGCCATTCAGTTGTCACTAATAATTTAGGCAGCATGAAATTTCTTGATCTTATTACAGAAAAAAGATAAGAAACTAATTGAAATGGGGGGGAAAAAACATGTTCCACCCACAGGGGAAATAAGAAAGGAGATGAATGTTGGTTTCTGAGCTGTCATTCTCCATACCTCACACTTCAATAGAACTCATGCTTTCAATCAATGCATTGAAAATGGAACACAAAGGTTAGGCATACTCCACCTACCCAAAAAAATAGAATTAGCAAAAATGTTAACTTGGCCAGATACAAATCCTGTGCATTTCATGGTATACAGTACATTTAGTGTAAAACAGAGATATAAAATTACATTTATCAAAAAAAATAAGAATAGTATATATGACAGTGGTAGAGAGAGCTTTGTGATAGGATTATTAACCATTGCAGTTCCTGTCTCTCTTGATTTTATATATATATAAAAAAAAGTTAGTGCACTTATGTGATGTGTTGGAGACATGGATTCAGGTCCCTACTATTCCTGATTCAGACCATGGAATTTTATATCACACATAACATAGCCTAACATCTGTGCTAAAGGCTATTCTGATGCCTTATGCTCTGGATTTTTCATGAAAAAATGGGAAAGATCTTGGTTTTCTTCTGCTTCAGAATGGAAACAAATGCCAAATTCTCAATTTTGGGCAAAATGGAAGTCTTGTTTTCCAGCCGGCTCTAATCTTGGTACATCTACATGAAGCCATTATTTGGGAACTATAATGCCATATTGATCCACATTTTCTCTTCTTGAAGCAAGAAGGTACGTCTGTTGCCATCACATGATATAGACCAAATGCTGGTGTCACTTATCCCACCACAGTTCATACAATAGGGTAGCAGTGTAAGGGGCAAATCATTCCCTCTGTTTCCCCCATCTGCCCCTCATGGTTGAGCACTCCTCAGTAGGTTGCAGAAGATGAGCAATTCCAGCATGCAAAGAGTGTAGGCTGCAGGAGTCTCATTCCTTGGCATCAGAATGCTGTTTTGTGTGTGAGTGAGACAAGGAAGGGATTTGAGTATGATCCATGAATTTTCATTCATATGAATACAAAGGCCAGATGCCACAACCATGAGCTGTGGAGGTAAAACAGCTGCCTCAAGACTATGAAAGCATTGAGTCTGCAGTTTATGGCTCTATTCTTAGGGTGCATCTGCACAGCACCCTAAACTTGAAATAAGATATACAATCTTATTATCTGATTTCAAATCGATTTCAAAATAGCTTATTTTGAAATTTGGTGCATCTACACAGTGCCAAATTTTGAAATAACATGCTATTTCAAGCCATCCCTTAACCTTCATGCAACAAGGTTTACCGGGATGCCGAAATAGCGTGCCTGTTATTTCAAAAAATATTTTTAAATAATGGGCAGCTTGTGTAGACATGGGGTAGCTATTTCAGGATACCAGAGGTAGTGTAGACATACACTTCGTGTCTCAGAAAAAAAATAATTTCATCCATGTTTGAAATATTCCCAGTGAATCGTTCAGGACCCAATCTAACTTTCACTAAAGTCAAAAGACTTCTATCAGATTACTTCTGTGGTAGCTGGATTGCTCCCTTAATGGGACTGGGAGAAGATTTCTGGAAATATTAATCCATTTTTCACTAGCCTAATGAAGCACACAGATTTTGATTTTTCCCACGTTGTTGTAAAATAAAAATTAGGCAATATTTAGCTCTCAAAATAGTTTCAGAAGTACATGTGAAGGCATATTGTAAATAAGATTTGACTGGAAGATAACCCTCAAAGCTATGAGATATTAACATATTGCCACAGTACCGCCAGTCAGAATAATTGCCACTTGGTTTGCAAACAGCCCTACTGCATTGCAGTTCTTAAGTTATGTCTTTAAAAATAAAGTGCTATGTCCTCAGCTGTTATAAATCAGTGTAGCTCCACTGGAGTCAGTGGACCTACATGGATTTAAATGGGCTCAGGATTTGGTTCATAAAGTATAATTCCCATGAAAGCATCAGAAAGTTGTCCTGCATTAGTCAGAAATATAGTGAGACAATATTACATTTTGCTCTCCAATTTATTCTTTTCTCTTCTAAGTTTGAAAACCCATTCTCAGTGCCATGTAATTTTTCAAATCCTTATTTTTATTCTACGAGGAATTTATTTTTCATCTTGTCTAGCTACTCTTTGTCCAACTGATCAGTATTCCTGAGCAGATGTAAATTTTAATTAAAAAATGTCCTGTTATGAACAAAGATACTATCCAACTGGATGTTCTTGTTCTGTAATGTTTGCTGCTTTGGGTATATAGTAAATTCAGAGATTGGTTGGTTTGGTTTTGTTTTTTACTGTTGTTAGGCTGCTCATTTTATGACATGATTTGTATTCCACACTTGTACTACATATCGTGATGGAAATTAGTTTGGCAAGTCAAGTACAAATATAAGCGCAAATCCTCATGAAAATGAGAACAAAATGTAGCCAGTAGGATAGATGTTACTAAAACAGTAGAGTTGGCTGGGAATTTTTTGACAAAATAGTTTTCTCATTAGAAAATGCCAATTTGTTGAAATGGACGCATTTCATGGAAATATATTGGTTTGGATAAAAATTTCATTTGGGATCTAGACAATTATACACTATCACCTCATGCTAGAATAACTAATAGAATGGTGGGATGGTCCCCCATCTGGCATGTTGGAGACCCATCTACAAGTCCCTGTTCTAAATTATGGAGAGCAAGGACTTGAACTTGGGTTTCCTACATACCATGGGAATGCTCTGATGACTGGGTTATTAGTTATCTTGGGATAGGCCTCTCCCTCTTTTTCATGACCAATTTCAAAGGTCTTGTTTCCATCCCAATTTGGAATGGTGATTTTTCAAAAATCTCATTATTTTCTTTGAGATGGTTAAACTGTTTCCCATCCAGTTTTATAAAGCATACAGTGTTCATATTTTGAATGATTCTAGCAGATATTTCTTCCTCCTCACAAAATCTATTCAGCATTTTTGATTAATCTGAACACAGAGAAAATATTTTAAGCTCAAACTTGCTATGGCATGGCCTCATCCAAAGTTTATGGAAGTCAGTGAAAAAACTCCAAGGGTACGTCTACATAGTAGATTTGAGCTATGTAAAGTGTGCAGCTTATTTCAAAATAGCTTATTTTGAAATTTGGCGCTGTCTACCCAGTGCTAATTTTGAAATAAATCACTATTCTGGTGTTTTCCTTAATTGTCATGCAACAAGGTTTACAGGAAGCTGGAATAAGAAGCCCATTATTTCAAATATATTTTGAAATAATGCATGTGCTGTTAAGACACGCAGAACGCTATTTCGGGATAAAGTCTGTTATCCTGAAATAGCGCTGCTGTGTAGACGTACCCCCAATTGACTTCAGTGGACTTTGGATTATGCTTTTAAGCCTTGATCCTAAATGGTGCTGTGACCTAAATGGTGCGGAGACAGAAGAGCCCTAGAAGTTGTTCCCTGTGTGCTGATCATGGCACTCACACTCACCTTCTTGCAGCAGATCTCAGTCTCAGACCTTTGTCAGCCAGTGTTGAAATGTCCCTTCTGGATCTGTTGGGGGTCCACTGTGGGATAGGCCAGGATTCCCCAGCAGGCCCAGAAGAGCTCTGGTAATCAGACCTGCCCATGGAGTGTGGGGGGCAAAGAGGATATTTGCATTAACTTTTAGAAGTGGTGATGAGATTTCCCACATGAATGAGTGGGGGCTAGATCTTGAACCCAGCCTTGCTGCTGCCTACATCACTGGGCAGAAAGATTACACTCATAAATTATACCCCAAAGTAGGGCTTGAACTGGCTCTGAGAAGGATCACATTCTTGCCCTTCCAGATATGGTAACCATTGGCCTGACGCATGCTGGAGCAGTTGCAGGGAGAACATTGAACAGTTTTACATTTTTAAAGGTTTTGTTCTGGGTAAGTTTGAGGGATGAACAAAATGTTTGTGTTATCACTTTTTCAATAATGCTGAGACCATGGACCGTCATCCTCATTTCTAAACTGAATGTTAATGATAGTTTCTGTGATGACATAAAGTGAGCTTCTAGTTCCAATGAATTCACATGTGTGGAGTTAGGTGAGAAACCAAGCTAGAAGAAATGACCAAACACTGGCAGCTTTGTCTCATTCACAGTGCTTCCTAGTAATAGTTCTGCAGGACATCTGACTTCCAAATAAATCTAAAAGATTAACAAAATTATACTAGAATGTGAGATGTGTGGAAGTCCCTCTAACAGCACCATTGGTCATGTGCACTTTGTTCTTTTGCTTCAGCACTCTTTCTCAGTCCCCGGAGTTGTACTGACATTTGAGGAACATAAGAGAATTTCTCATAAAAAGAACTGAATATTTTTGAGGGAGAGAAGGAACCTTTTAATGAGTGGAAAACTTCAAGGCAACCATAGAGGAGCATCATTGCTTTCTGAACTTAACAGAGGAAGATTTTTGTTTTGAATATAAAGAGGAAAAATATAAAATCTTTCCTTAAATGCTGACAGAGCTGACTGGAAACAAGTCTCTTTAAAGGTCAGTGTAGCAGTGATAAGATACGAGTACTTTAAAATGAGCTGTTTGCTTTCTTGTGTTCATATTTTTGTTGAATGTTAATGTCTCTGACTCCTCCATGACAACATAACTTTGTCCTTGTCATAGAAAAAGACTAAGGAACATTGGATTTTAGAACACATTTGCAAGTCTTAAAAAATCTTAGCTATAAAAAGCATCTTGACAGACAAGCAGTGGGATACTGTTCCAAGAGCAGGACACAGCATGAAGAAAGGTGTGAAGCAGGGAATGAGAAAAGGAGATAAGATTAGGAAGAATGGAACAGAGAAATCCAGAAGGGTATTAAAAGGAAGCAAGAGCAAAGATTGGCGAAGGGGTGGGTAGACAAAGCAGTGATTTATGTAGGGTTTTGGAAAGCTTGAAAGGATTTAAAGCTAGAATTTCAGTGAAGAGATTCTGGTGTCTGTGTCGAGGAGTCCTGTAGCACCTTATAGACTAACAGATTTATTGGAGCATAAGCTTTCGTGGGAAAAAGACCCACTTCGTCAGATGCATGTAGTGGAAATTCCAGAGGTAGGTATAAATATTTTATAGTTATACCTGCCTCCGGGAATTTCCACTACATGCATCTGACGAAGTGGGTCTTTGCCCATGAAAGCTTATGCTCCAATAAATCTGTTAGTCTATAAGGTGCCACAGGACTCCTCGTCGCTTTTGCAGATTCAGACTAACACGGCTACCCCTCTGATACTTGGTGTCTGTGTGTGACTTGGAAGAGGATGCTGATTTTCAGCAGTTGCATTACAGAGCAGGAGCTCTGCACTTTAGCCCTTTGAATAGTCCTAGAGGTTAAACCCCACTCCAGTCTGGCAACATCCATGGTCCAGCATGATTTTAGTTAGCCGAACATCCACTTATCAAAGGTGCAGCCAAGTTTCTTGCAGTTCCATAAAGTTTGTTTACAACCACCAGTCCTGGCTCTCAGTGTTCGGTGCTGTTATTTAGCTCTAATTTACCCCAAATGTCTTCTAAGAGCCCAAATAAGCAGTGGAAGTGTTGGTAACACTGTGTGACAAGATTGACCTACTGTGGTCTGACAAATTATCTGGTTTGGCATCAGTCAGGTCCCAAGGGTGTTGGACTAGAGAGGTTCAACTTGTACTGAAGTCAGTGTGAGTAAGGGTTGCAGGATAAGGCTCCATAATTAGGACATGTCTAACAGATGCCGCTATAAAAATAAAAAATGGAAGAATCCATTTAGAGAAGAGTACATTAATAAAGAAGAGTCTTTCAGGATTCAAAGAGTGTGAGAGGCAAGACAGGAAAGCACAATCCTGGTGTTTATTGCTTAAAACCTCCACATCATGTTTTTTAAATTTTGAGAAGTAAGAAGGAAATCAGTATACCATTTTTTTCTTTAGAAAGTAATGACCCCACCCCTCTCCCAGTTTATCTCAATATATTTAAAAAATATTATTGATTTGCTTCCTTGCTGACTTGAACAGTGTAAACATTTCTTCTTTTATTGATAAAATTCTAAGGGATTTTCTTTGCTTACGAGTTTTCAAACAGAGGACCTTTCAGTACTGTATAATTTATAATCTCTGATAATATTAGATGGATAAAAAAAGACTTACCAACAACATATCCACTAGACTGCAGAACAGGAAAAAAGGTTATCTTCAATACATACTGGCAATAAAAAATGTTAGCAGTGACTTGAACAATTTAAGCAGGAGCCTTTTCATACAAACTTTTTTTTTTGAAAAGTCTATAAAGGCAAAGGAATTTTGTGAACAAAGAGGTAGAAATAAGGGAGTGGGTGCAGTACATAGTTATTCTAGTGAGATACTAAACAATATTTCATAAATCTGACAGAAGATTTAACATTTATGATACTGGAATATGTGAACAGGAAGGAGAAAGCTGAAGTGAAAGGGTTAGGGAAGGCATGATTGAAAAGATGAAACCTCTTATCTGAAATCCTGAAACTTTGGTGTTTCAGATCAAATAAATCTGAAGCAAAACTATCTTTACATTAGCAACGTGTGTGTGTGTGTGTGTGTGTGTGTGTGTGTGGTGCAGTAGATCGTCAGAAGTACTAAGATATAAGCAATAATGTATCAGGGGCTCAAACATAATTCTTGCATTCGGTAACTAATGGGGAGCTTTGCGACTTCATTGCCCATAATGGCTGCTTAAAGTTAGTTTCATAAGAGCTATAAGTTATAACACACAAATGAATCCCAAGAAAAAGATATAAAATATGTACTAATACAAATTGCTATCTAGAAGTGAAAATCTAATTAATTAGGCCAACGTTGCTGGGATAGAAGCAGGAACATTATTCTGTCTCCTGAGAAAGCATATCAAATGTCAATACTGTCATTAGAACTGAAAGCTTTGTTTGCATTTGTCACTGATGAAATCCAGTCTCTAAGGTAAACTGAATTAACTTAACCATTTGCTGAAACTAAAAATTAAGTATTTATCTGAAAGGGCCTTTTTGCTAGCAGTGCTTAGAAAGGATTTGTAGTACCACACATTGTTGTTGCAATTTATCACTTATGTGTTTTACTTTATTTGGTTACTAGAAGACTTACCCAGTGTTTCCTGGGTCCAAGGCCAGCCCAGAGTGTTGGGGCCATGAGGCATGTGTAGCTTAAGTTGAAGTAGCTTATTTCGGCCTTTGGCGCTGTCTATACAGCAGGTAGTCCGAGAAAGAACACTCTTCTTCCGACTTCCTCATAAAATGAGGGTTACAGGAATTGGAGTTAGAAGTCCTCCAGCTCAACATTATTTGGACATTATGTAGAAATAACTGCTTGTAGAGTAGGCACAGATTATGTTATTTCAGAATAACATCAATTATTCCAAAATAACTGTGGGGGTGGAGCACTTGCTGCCCCCCCGTGGTCATTCATAAGTATAACTATCCCCTCTACTTGCTGCCCCCTGTGGTCATTTGTGAGTATCATAACCTGCTATCACACTCCTCTCTTTCTGTCTGATACGAAACAATCACATTCCATGCACATCCCATTGTCCTGGCACACCCAAACCCTGACTTTGCTTTGAGTTATATAAGAGGAATCTGCATACCAAATTTGGTTTTCTTAGCTCTTACTGTTTAGGAGGAGTTCTTGAACAAACTCACACACAGATGGACACACAGACAGACAGATGAACAAACTCTCTAAAATATATAGTAGATTAAAATATATAAGGAGACTATATATAGCAGCTATAGTAAAATCTGCCAAGAGTGACTGCTAATGGGAGTCAGCTAAGGTGGTCTTGTGTAAGAGGTGGCCTCTCTTCAAACATTCACACACCAGGGAGCAGTGGTGTTCTATGACCTCCACAGGTAGTCACTCATGAGAGGTGGTCTCTCCTCAGAGGTGACTTCTAATACAGGTTTAATTGTATGTCCATATACACTTGAGCATCCATACTCCATAATATGGGAAAATCCATGGTACAGACCCTGGCATGGGAAGGAGGAAGCAGCTGTGTGTGCTGTCTCTCCCCTCCCCCCAGCTGGGGGAACAGCAGTGCAGTGAAGTAATTTGAAGGATTCTTTTCTCTGCCACTCCCATAGCGGCAGCGGGCAGTGCCTGGGAGCAGCAGGGAGCACACATTTGCCCCTGCCACATTTGCCCCTGGGAACGGGGCACCTGGTAAGCATCTGCACCCTCACCCTCCTAGTTCCCACCCCAGTGCCCTCCATGATCCACAAAACTTCCCTAATCCAGCACACCCTGTTTCCCAGGACTGCCCGATTAAAGAGGTATATGCTTCTTTTTTAATAAACCATTGAAAAGCTGTTGTGTATCAGTATAATTTAAAGCAGTAGGTTCCTACACTTGTGTTACAAAATCTTACTTCTGCTATTGTAGCCAAGTACATACACCTTACAGAAAGCTTTCAGCCCAAATCAATCAAAGAACAAAGATAAGAATCACCAAAAGGTACAGAATTTCAGACTACTAGAGTTCAGGCAAAAGGACCTAACAAATTTATTCTGCAACTTAAATACTACATGTTCAGTGTCTGATTTGTATGATGGTCTGATTTATTAATCAGTGCAATGTTTAATAAAGCAAATAATAGCTATGTAATTCACTTTGAAAGGCCAAACATATAAATCAATTGAGCAGTATTGTTGTTATTGATTGCTTTGCCTTAAATATTTTCATTCTGAAGTCTATAGATTTATTCTAGTTGTATTTATATAGGCCTTGAAATAAACTACATCTCTCCTGGTGATTTCAAACACAGAGCTACCCAATAGAATGACACTGATAGTTACAGAATGCCCTGATTTAAAACTATATACTGAGCTTGCTGTGTTTCCTGAAGACCATTATTAGACATTTCACATATGGGCCTTTTGACAGTCCACAGCCAAGACAACTTGTGGGATTTCATTAAAAATTCTCTTTATGATCCAGAGTGAGATATATAATTTACATTGGTCTTGAACACAGGAAATAAAGGACAACTTCAGCTTTTATTATGCCAAACTTCTGAAAGGCCATTTCCCTTGGGAATGTGCATTTTACAAAGAAATCAATAGTTTCAATCTAATGCTATACATTTGCGCACCTGAACTGTACATTCAAATTAAAAGGGAGGCAGTGTTTCTGGAAGGCAATGCAGAGAAGTGGAACCCCAGATTAACAGGCCTTGTCTGAACAAGACAGGCTTTGCCCAGATAGCTATAACACAAATATACTGATAGACATCCTCTGCTCCCCCAGAGGTAAAGCTGCTGTTTTATATTTAGACCAGTTCCCTGCATGACATGCTAAATGGCAAGAATACTTTTAGTTTTGCTAACACTGCTGTGTTGGCTCCGGGGTTTGTTTATTTGTTCTTCATTCCCTCCTCCCCCTGCCACTTTCCTGATATAGCTATGCTGGTAAAAGAAAATTAAGTATGAATCAGGCCTGTGGCTATGTGAATACTAACAGCTCTTTACCCATCTAGCAATGCTAGTAAACTCCACTGGAAAAGCACTCCTGGTGTGGATGCAGCAATACCAAAGAAGTTGCACATTGCACAAATGTAGCAACTCTTCTTATGTCCTGCACTCCCCTGAATACAACAATCTATACCAGTAAAAACACAATTTTGCAAATATAACTATATTCACCTAGGGGTTTCTACCCCTTTATATGCTGATTGAGAAAACTATTTCTGCAGAGGTCTGTATTGTCTTGCTATCTGATCTTGGCCAAATTATTTTACTCCTCTGGTCCTGAATCTCTGTAGCATTTCACTTTGTGTATTAATTCCACCCATTGTTACTAGTGGTGGCATTTTACATGCAATCTGCATGGGTGTATATGACTGCAGAAAGTGTAAGGCAATGGAGAATGAGACTATGTCTACATTTCCATTTATGCTGGCAAAATTTACGTTGCTCAGAGATATGAAAAAAACACACTTCTAAAGTGACAAATTACATCAGCATAAGTGTCTCAGAGGGGGTAGCCATGTTAGTCTGTAATTTTAAAAACAATGAGTAGTCCCTATAGGTTGAACCTGTCAAATCCAGCATTCTCTGCTCCGGCAACATCCATGGTCTGGCTTGATTTTAGTTAACTGGATATCCATTTGTAGTGGGTGTGGCCAAGTTTCCTGCAGTCCCATAAAGTTTGTTTACAGCCATAAGTCCTGGCTCTCAGTGTTCTGTGCTGTTATTTAGTTCTAATTTCCCCCTAAATATTTTCTTAGAGATTAGGAAGTAGCGGAAGTGTTGGTAATGCTGCTAGACAATATTGACCTTCTGTGGTTTGGCAAATTCTCTGGTTTGGCACCAATCAGGTCCCAAGGGTGCTGGATTGGAGAGGTTCAACCTGTAGTGTGCACAGCATTATGTCAGCGAGATATCTTCTCCCACCAACATAGTTAGCCCTGTTTTGTGGAAGTGGTTTCATTACATCCGTGGGAGAGCTCTGTCCTGTTGCCATGAAGCGGCTATTTAAAAGATCTTACTGTGGTTCAACTGCATTGTTACAGCTCTGTTGCTATAATCGATCTAGTGTAGACACAGCCTGAGACACAGGAGACCTAACTCAGAAATGGCAATAATACATATTGACAGAGGTTTGTGATGCATTATAGACAAGGGCCAAATATACAAAAAGGTGGTTTCCACTGGTGCATGTGCAACAATGCATGTTTTTGAGCTCTCAGTTTCATGTGCAAATGATAGGTTTTATCAGTGCAAATTCTTCCTCCTTCTCACACAATAGTGCTTAGAAATGGCATAAGGAAAGAAAAGAATAATACTTGCTCCAGTTTGGTAATTGATGTGACTGGGAGTGCATCAGATCCCAACCTCCTTGCCTTTAAATGATGACCCTTAGGCTGTGAGTACATAGCCAACAATAAGGGGTGTTGCTGGCCATTTATGGTTGGAAGCCAGACATTTTATATTGTAAAAACTAAAACGAAATGACAGAGTTGTCATGGCCTTCGGATTGGAGGTGCTTGTTTTGCTTAAGAAATTAAGAACTGACTTTCACCTAACCTGACATAGAAAAGGACTATGTGGCTAATTTCATGTTTGGGAGGAAACGTATAATTCTTTCTTATTCCTTTCTGAGTTTAGTTGACATGACAGAGGTGGCTTGTTAAGAGCCTTTGGGATTGATTTTATTTTCATATGAAATAGGTGATTTATGTGTGGAGAGGGATGTTTTATAATTGTCCATCAAAATATAAAAGTAGAACCCTCAAATACCATTAGAAAAATTATACGGTACAATTAAGCCTCAGATCCTAGATGCACTTAACATTTTTTTTTTCACTTTGGAAAGATTAATCCTTTTCATCAGAGATTTCCCATACTTAAAATGGGAACTACCAATATACCTCCAGTAATCTCTCCTAAAACAGGAATGAGGGAAGGAGGGAGAGAGAGACCATGTGTTCATGTGCACTGTACCTCACATGCTTTAAGTCCTGAAAATAAACTTGACACAACTTGTCCTCTCTCTCAGTTGTAAACAGACCCCAATATTGGGCCCCCAAGATTCTATACTCCTGGGTCTAAGAAGATGCACTGTTTCTACTTTGGGGTCTCTCAGGTGCACTTGCAGGTACTGAATCTGTATCTGGCATCCTTTTTTGTTGGTTTAGCTCCACAGCCCATCTGTCTGAGCCCTGGAGCCCCCATGAGCCTCAGTCACTTATGTACATTCTCCAAGAGATAACTTGGCCGTGAACACTCTATTGTCTTAATTGACCCCCTTAGGGACTATGTGTCAGGCAAGCAAGAGTTACAAGCTTAGCTGAACTACAGGTACATTTGGGTAACATGGGTTTAGCTTAACCACAGATAAATTTATAGCAGATAGCTACAGATCTTTGAAAACAACCAACGATCCTGAACCGCCCCCCTCCCCCCCACTCCCATGTCTGATCTCACTATTCCTGTCAACCTCATGTTTGGTCACAGTCTATAGAACTGGCAACTCTTTCTGACTTCTTGGCTTGGTATTCTGGTCTTCCTCTCACAGACTGCCCCCTTGCTAAGTAAAATGCTTCCTCTCTAGTCAGATGGTCAGTGGGAGAAACTGCAGCTCTCCCAGATATCTGCTTAGGCCTCCTGATTCCAGCTCCCTCCTCCCAGACAAGTTTCTACAGAATCCATTCTAAGTCAAAGGCCCAGCCAGGAACAAATCCATTGTTTCAGTAGGGGTGAGCCATTAAATGTTGCTGGCCCTTGATGGCGTTCTCATTCATAGTCATACTTATAGGTGCCCAGTTCCTCACACAGAAGAGATGTTCTCTTCCCACAAAGGAGGATACAGCACAGAGTGAAGATTATCCCTAAGGTTATAATGAAAAGGGATGTCAAAATATAATATGGGGTTCACAAAAGAAAATGGAGATCACCATCTGCCTCAGCTGTCCCCCAAAACTGTCAGCGCTAGTGCCACCTCCATCCACCACAAAATCCTTCCTTAGAGCAATAGTTTACAGGAGAAGTAGCAATGAGGTTGGCTGCAATGCCAGTGACTCAGACTCATTTTATACCCAACTGTCTTGGGGAGACATTTTTATTTTTTATGTAGCCAATGTGAAGAAAATTTCCTTATTCTTACCTCTATCATCAGTGTGATTCAGACCAGTACAACTGTTCCAAGCCATAGGTATTTGATTAATTCAAAGTGGTTTGGCTTGATAACAAACTCTACTATTTCACTACTCTAGTAGTCTTCTCCTTCCAAATAAAACTGACTGATATGAGTATCAGAGAAAGAGAAAAGGAATGTTCCAACTCTGGTAAGTGGCTTTCATTCAGTTTTGCTGATGAAGTTTGGGGTGTGATTGGGGAGATGTAAGCCAGCCACCTTTGAACAGACTTATGACTGAGTAAATCCACTAGAAGGACTGAAGGTCCATTGGCAAAGATGACTCTTTGTATCCTCTTGGGGGAGAAGCAGTAAGCTATGATTAAAGAAGAAAGTGTTCAGGAAACCAAGTTTGGATGTTAATATTTTGCTATTGAGTAATTTACAAGACTATCTAGAACCACATATTTCTTATATTATGGTTATTAAGAAAGTGGTGATTCAAACTACATTTGAATTCCATATATTTATTTGATATCTATTAGTCTGGTTTCATACAGAGTTAAGGAACACAGAGTATACTGACTGATATATATCAGTGGTTGCTCTTTCTAATGATAACAGGTCCATATAGATACTATTAAAACTATTAGAAGATAACTTGATCTTACTGACTGCAAATTTTTGTTGGCTCATCTGTGAGGGCATCAGGTACTGGTTCTTCAGGTAGTGCTAGGTGAATAATTGTCCTCTCCGTTGGCAACCAGACCAGCATGTGACCACAATGGAACTACTCAGAAGCCAGCATTGTGCCCAATAGTGTTTACAAGACAAGACCTTTAATGCCCTCCTATTAACTGGTCATTCTTGTGAGATTTTCAGAAAGTTTTTCGTTTCTGGCATTCAGACTGTCTAAAGGGAATTTTATTAACACCTTCACACCTTTCCATTTTATAAATGAAGTGTATATGTGGTACATATGATTTATTTTGTCCTTAGACTAGTTATATTCTTTTTGTTTCCCAAAAGTTGGAAGATCCATTTTCTGAGCACTGTTTGATAATTATCATTAGGTAGATGCAATGGCACTGTGGAGCGTTCCTATGGATTTATGCAGCATTCATAACGTACTAAAACAAGGAACATATGATGCTCTTTTTCCTATTCTAAACTGAAAAAATCTGTTGTAAAAGAAAATCCAATAGAAACAAGAAAATGTGTATTAGCTATTCAGAAATCAATGTCTCTCTCTAATTCCCATCCTTGTAACCATCTTCCTTATTAGCTTTTGGAGTTGTGCTTGACAAAAACAAGAAGTGTTTGATTAGACTTCTGACCACCTACTGCGAGAGCCCTGAGTTTGGAAAGAAGACACGAAAGTTGGTATCTCGTAAGTGCTTTCCTGCGACACGCTTTATTTCCTTTAAGCTCCGAGGATTTTGTTTCTCATATACAATTTTAAAGAACATATTGTTATAAATTTAGTCAAGGGGTTTTTAAATGTCTCTATTGGTTTGAATGTAATGCACTTTTCTGACATTGCTCAGTCCTGCAACTTTTCCCAACCCCACATAAAATCTCTGTGCCTGGAAGAAGTCCAATTGACTTTAATGTGGCTACTTGGTCAAGTATTACTCATGGTACAATGGCTATCAGGATTGGGCCTGTAACCTTCAGCTCTAATTTAATTTTGTAAAAAAACCAAAAATCATTTCAGCCAAGGATCTATAACTCTTCATACATAAAGTATATTTTATCCACCAAAGGTGAGCACAGTCCTCCATTAGTTGGCTCTCTAGACATCACAGGCAGTTTTATTTATGAAAGAGATACAAAGTAAGGCCCAGAATTCAGAATTATTAACATCCAATGGAACTTTAAGTTAGTTTTGTTTTACAGAGTGAACACAGTGGAAAACTAGGTCGCTTCTGATTTATCTTTATGAAAGAATATATGGTTCAGTTTCCCCTCTGACCACAGGCAACAGGTGTTGAGGCACCTGGTGGGGAACCAGCCAATGGACCCCCCTCCCAACCTGAGGAAGGGCCAAGACAACACCCCTTAGCCACAGGCTCTGCCCCTCCCTGCCTATACACTGTCCTGCCCCACCTCTTCCCCACTCTTGCTTCCCCTCCTGCCTCTTTCCCCATCTGAGGCCTCCTAGGAAAATAGTGCTGGTAGTAGTGGTCCAATAATCCAAGCACTCACTGCTACTCATCAGTGAGTGGGGGGTGGTCCTGCCCCTCCCCAACCACTGTCAGTGAGCGCAGAGGTGGCCAGACCGTTGCTGTGGGGCCGGACCCCTCCTGTTAGTTCCCCTGCCAGCTACTGGCTGGCTTCTTGGCCTTCTCCCTCATGGCATTTGAGGGAATGTGCTCCCTTGTGCTCCCATGCATCACCCCTGCCTCTGACCTTGTATTGTTTCCTGTTTTCTGTGAAGCAGTTAATTTCTTTCTTAAAACAAGATAAGCAAGCTAGTGATTGAGAGGAAGTCATTAAGAATGAACAAACTATCAAGATGAACTAACATCAGTAGAGGGCAATTACTGAAAATCTATAATCAGATAAATGTGTAGAAGCACCGCTCTCTGGGAGGAATTGCATGTATTTGTTTTGATCAGGTTCAAGAGGCCCAGGAGACAAAGAACTGAAACTTTTATAAAGAGGCTTGATGTTTTGGGGAGGGTCACTCTTATTGAATCCAAGCGCTAATATGAGACTGTGAACCAGAGGCACAAACCCTACCAGAAGGATTAGAAGAATTTTGAAACCTACTAGGGTCTCTATCAATGTTCCTTTTTTTTTCCATCCATGTGCAGAATACATTTTGTTATGTGCACCACCAATAGAAACACATGCTACTGAATGTGGGCATTCTGCTAATCAGCTAGGTGGCATTGGAAGCTCTCCTGTCTGGCAAGATCAAGCTCTCAGCTTATAGGGAACACAGGTCTCTATATAGGATATGGGTAACACCTGGTAAGATGGGCATGCATGTAAGTTATACATTGTTTTATAATGTTTTCTCTGTAGTGCTTTTATCCTAAGTACAGGAACTGTGCTGCATGAAAGCTGGTCACTGGTAAAGCTTATCAGTGCTCCTGGGAGATAGCAGGACAGCAAATTCTGAACTAAATGTATGTGAGCATAACTACATCACTCAGGGATAGCTTAATTGTGGAATAGGTGTTCGGGCTCAGGCTGCAACCTGCATTCTGGGACCCTCCCATATTTTGGATCCAAGAACTTGGGCTCATGCCCAAGCCCAAATGTCTGTTGTGCAATTAAATGGCCCTTTAGCCTGAAAGAGAACTGTGTCAACTGGCCAAATGCAAGAGGCCACAAGAGGGAGAAGGTGCCGTTAAGCCCGGAACTGTGATGAACACAGCTGCCAAAATTAGATCAATTAACTTCTTTAGCTAGGTTTAGAACTTCTCACTACATGCCTTTGTAATGCTATGCAAAGAAATGCTATTCTGTTTTCCTTTGGTTTATGCATAGATGTTTAAAGTCTGCGTTTTCTCTCCCTTTCATGAAAATCAAGACTAACTCAGCTGAAGTTATTGGAGTTACACTAATGTAAGTGAGGAGAACCAGATTTAAAACATTTTTGTTTGCCTCCCTTGCTGCCGAAAGTATTCAGAGATTGCATTTAATAAAGGTTCCTGACGTTGAACAGACAAATGACATCCAAATGATTTGTGTTTGACACACCCTGATGTCCATGACTGATTTCATTCTAGGGAATACACAGAAAATAATTGAATGAAATCAGCAGCTAAGTTAATTTAGTGCCTTGAACAGAAGTCCTGATGTTTTTGAAGATTTATTTGCATTACAAAGGTAATGCCCCAATGTTTCAGCCATAATTTTTTCTTTTATATGTAAAGGCTTAAAGCAAAATAGAAATTGAGTATCATGGCTGTTGCTGTTTCTGTAATTTGTATTTGTGCTTGCCTGTTGCAGCTGTGAGAGTGAAAACTCCATGTGAAATGGGAACACAAAAGGTAAATTTTGTTTTTCACATCTCTAAACAAACATTTATGCCAGGGCATTTGAATGCAAGTGGTGATAAAGAAGGACATTATGGACCCAACCTTTCCAACAATTATACATATGCCTAATTTCATTGCAATGAAATCACAGATGACTCACTATAGGGAAATTAAGCAAATGCACAAACATTTGCAGGATTTGTACCTATAGAAGTACTAGAGCTATTGAGCCAAGTACTCTGTGCCATATTACATGGTGCAAAATTTATTTACAGCACCTAGAAATTAATTCTGGACTATTTCCTTTGTTTGTAGGGTTCCCCTGCTGGTGGTAGTTTTGCTGCCTCCTGTGCCAGTGCAGTTCTCATAAATAGGGTTATCAACTACCTAATCCCACAGATCCAAAAACCATTGCCCTGCCCCTTTTCTGAGGTCCCACACCTGGTCACTCCAACCTCTTTTCCTCCACCACTCTCTCTCCCTCACCCTCACTCACTTTCACCAGGATGAAACAGGAGGTTGGGGTGCAGGTGTGGGCTCTGGGCTGGGGATGGGCCTGAGGGGTTCAGAGTTTTGGAGGGGGCCTTTGTCTGAGACAGTGGGTTGGTGTGTGGGCTCTGGAAGGGAGTTTGGGTGCAGGATGGGGCTAGGACTAGGGCACGGGTTTGGGGTGCAGGCTCTGGAAGGGAGTTTTAGCAGGGGAGTTGGTGTTGGGTACAGGCTGCAGCAGAGTGACACTTAATGTTGGAGAGCTCCCAGAAGTGGTGACGCATCCCTGCAGCTCCTAGATGCAGGCAGGGATGGCCAAGTGGCTCTGTTCACTGCCCCTGTCTGCAGGCATTGACCCCACAGCTTCCATTGGCTAGAGTCCATGGCCGATAGGAGCTGTGGAGTCATCACTCAGGGCAGAGGCATTGTGCAGGGGCCTCTTTGGCTGCTCTTGCCTTCTCTTACGAGCCACAAGACCATGCCGCTGCTTTTGGGAGCCGTGCTGAGCCAGAGCAAGTAGGGAGCCTGCCTTGGTCCCGCTTCCTCACCCCCACTGACTGGACTTTTGGCCTATTAAAATCTCCTGGAATCCAGGCGGGTTGGCAACGCCTCTCATGAGAAATGCCAGAATTGAATTTACCTGCACCGAGCTCTTTAAGGATAGGCACTCTGCTGAGAATGTCACAGAGGATAGCTTGGAGGAATACAATGCAGCTGTAGTAGTGGCATGTGCTTTACTCCAGAGACTCTGCAGGCATGGCCCTTGTGTATGTTCTGAGTATGTTTGCTTTTCAATTTCTTTCAGACATTCCTGAAAGTGTATTTCAAGCAACTTTAATATTTCAACATTCTCTTTCTGTATTGCCTCCACTTTAGATATTGCAGTTTGTTCTTGTTTTGGTATTTGGAGAGGTAAAATCTATCTTTAGCTCCAGCAATGTAAACCAGCCCAGATCTTCACTATTTAAGTGGTTTGTTATGTATCTGATTACAGCAAAATGGCTTTTTGCTGTGATTTCAACGTAATCTGTCCCAGAAACGCCAAGTGAGAGACTTTCTTTTGAATGTTCTTCCTGTAGTTGGTATAAAAAGTCCTTTTATCTGCATTTGCAGGTCCTTTAACTGTTTCTCTCTAAGGGTATGTCTAGACTACATACTTTTGTCGACAAAACTGGGCTTTTGTCGACAAAACAAAACCTGTGTCCACACTACTGTCGCGTTCTGTCGACAGTAAGTAGACAGAATGCGTCAGTTTTGTCGACGCCGGTAAACCTCATTTTACGAGGCATAACGCCTCTGTCGACAGATTTCTGTGGACAGAAAGCGTAGTCTGGACGTGGGGGTTTCTTTTGTCGACAGAGAAAGACCTCCAGGGGAAGCCCCCTGCTGGACAGTCTTTCTTTAGGGAAAACCTCTTGTTGCTGTCTGTAGCCATGTTTTAAAAGCACAGACACCTCTGCTAGGCATTCAGACAGGAAGCTGGCCACAGAGCAAGCCTGTGACCACACTGCTCTCCCTGCTTCACTGTCACGGTGCCATGTCTGAAGCTGCAGAGCCACGAGGCCCCCAGGGACATTCCAGGGGAGCCAGCCCAAGTGCCTGCAGCAGAAAAAAAGAGAGCCCCAGCCTGGTCAGGGCCAGAGGTCCTGACAGTGTTAGAAATGTGTGGGGAGGAGGAAGCAGTCAATGCCCTGCACACCCGGCGCAGGAATGCCAGCGTCTACGGCCGGATGGCCCAAGGGCTGGCTGATAAAGGGCATTGCAACAGGTACGGGTCAAAGTAAAAGAACTGCGCCAGGGGTACATGAAGGCCCGAGAGCAATGCTCCTCATCAGGTGCAGCCCCGGTGCACTGTGCCTACTATAATGAACTTGACCGCATCCTCAGAGGCCAGGAACCAATGTCTGCACCGGTGCTCGTCCAGACTGGGTTGCCCACACCAGGGCAGCAGGGACGGCAGGAGGTCTCCCAGGAAGATGTGGAGGAGGAGGAGGAGGAGGAGGAGCAGCAGACACAGGAGACCGTGACCCTGACCCTGCAGCCTGCCCTGGACACCGAGGAAGCCTTGCGGCCATCCTCCGACCCAGGCGAAGGAACATCAGGTGAGTGCAGTCAGGGTCACAGACACAGAACGGGGGAGGTGGGAGAAGAGAGAATGCAGAGCAATGTGCATGTCTTGGTCCTCCTGCACAGCTTGCATCTCTGTGCATGTGCAAGCGGGCGGGTAGGTGGTAGGTATGTGGGTGGAGGCCATGGGAGACCCATGGTGCTGCAGGCCCCTGTCCCACCGTGGCTGCACACTTACCTGGCCTGGACGGCCATGGTGGAGGGGGGGAGGATGCAAGCGGTGAAGGTGGGGATTGCCCTAGCCACAACAGGGCCCCTGTGAAGCCAGACGTGGCCTTACAGTAACAACATTCCCATCCCTTGTTTTAAGGACTTGTGTGTGAATTCCTAACAGTGATTGGTTCTCTCTCTTCTCCTCCACAGCCAGACCTGCTGCAGCTGACCGCCGGGCAACACCGGTGCCACCACCCACCCGGTCCCACAGCACCCGCAGGCATTGGAGGGCCTACAATGACCTCCTGCGGCGGCATGTCGACGCCATGGAGAAGATGGAGGGGACCATGGCAAAAATCCAAGAGACTATGGCAGAGAGAACCCGGGAGGAGGGGCGCTGGCATGATCGCCTGCTCACCGAGTTCCTCCCCCAGTGGAGTGCCATGTGCACCACCGTCCGGGAGGCCCTGGCTGTGCCAGGCCCTCTCCCCCTGGGGACTCCTCCTGTCCATCCAGCCCCTGCCACCCCTTCCTCTCCCTCAGCCCCTGCCACCCCTCCTGCCCTGCCACCCCACCCCTGCTAGAGCAGAGCCCTCTGGATCCCCGACTCGAGCCCAAGGACGTCAGGGTTCACGGACACGAGGAGGTGGCAAAGTCTTTCAGCCCAGGCGATATCACCAGGATCCTTAAGCTGTCTGCCCTTCCCCCCCCCATCCCTCTCCTTCCCTCCCTTCCTCCCTCCCTCCAGGTTGACATTCCCCCCTTCCACCCCAGTTAAAACTCAGGGTAAAAGTTCAACACAAAGTTTATTTTGTAACAGTTGTTTAACAATTCTATTTTTATAACCGTTCAACATTCTATCGTTACTACTTAATAAACATTATATTTTTCATCTTTAACATGGTGTGTGTGTCTTAACTGTTTGCAGGCTGATGCAGGGATGGATTGTGGGAGGGAAGGTTTTGGGACGGGAAGGCCCAGGCCCACAGGCCCCATTGGGGAGACCCTGGGGAGTCATTGGGCTCCAGGTGAAAAGCTCTCACGCAGAGCCTCCTGGATGCAAACCCCCACCTGATGGGCTTGGCTAACGGCAGCTGTCCAAGGCTGCGCAAACCGCCTCTCCTCCACTTCAGCCATTGGCCCCCAACCTGGGAGGAAGGCCTCCCTTTTGCTCTCCATCAGGTTGTGGAGAGTGCAACATGCTGCCACCACCTCTGGGATATTGTGTTCCCCCATGTCAAGGTGAGTTAGCAGGCACCTAAACCTTCCCTTCAGCCAGCCAAATGCACATTCCACCTGTAAATGTGCGTGTGTCAGGTGTGCGTTAAACACTTCCCTGCTCGGGGTCAGATGCCCTGTGTATGGCTTCATAAGCCAGGGCATGAGGGGGTACGCTGCATCAGCCACAATGCAGACTGGCATCTCTATGTCCCCAATAGCAAAGGTTCGCTGGGGGAAGAAGGTTCCTGCCTGCAGCCTTTCGTACAGGTGCGAATTGCGGAAGATCCGAGCATCATGTGCCCGGCCCGACCACCCCACACAAAGGTCCGTAAATAGTCCACGGTGGTCAACCAGGGCTTGCAGCACAATGGAAAAGTACCCTTTTCTGTTGATATACTGGGCGGCTCGATGGGGTGGTGCACAGATGGGAATGTGCGTTCCATCGAGCGCTCCTCTTCAGTTTGGGAATCCCAGCCCTGCGAAACCGGCCATGATGGTGTCTAGGTCTCCGAGGCAGGACAATCCGGTTCAGCAGCTGCAAGTTGATTGCCCTCACCACCTGCAGAAATAGACACATACAAACACACACAGAATATGAAGTGAGAGGGGTTGCCCAAGTCCTTGGGAGGCCCCCCCCCCCAGTGATTGCTCCCAGCAGTATGGGGGTGTAAGGCGCAGGAGCCCTCCACCACCTCCCCTCCATTGCCCCCCACCCACCCTTTCCTGTTACAGTCCCCTTACCCCTCATGGACTGCCCCCGCCCCCGAGGGACTTACCTCCATCAACACGGCACCAACAGTAGATCTCCCCACACCAAACTGGTGTCCCACTGACCGGTAGCTATCAGGAGTGGCCAGCTTCCAGAGGGCAATAGCTACCCTCTTCTCCAGCGGGATGGCAGGGCGCAGGTGGGTGTCCTGTCATTGCAGGGTGGGGGCAAGCCAGTTACAGAGCTCCAGGAAGGTGGACTTCCGGTCCCACCAGTCCGTACTTGTCTCCATCCTCCAAAATTGCCTCTCCGGGAAAAAGTTCAGAGGCAGGAACAGTGCTGCTGCATCCTGAAAGAGGGGCTCCAGTCTGGGCTCAGGATCCGGACCAGGCATTAACAGCATGAAAGTCTCATGCAGTTGCAGCAGCATTTGAAGCGCAGTGGAGTGGGGTCAGCGCCTGCCCAGGGGCAGCTCTCGCTCCATGGCAAACAAAGGTTTGGAAAAACCTTCCCAAAAAACAAACAAACCCCACACTGCTGTGCTGTGCCAGGAAGCAGGGCACTCACAGCAAGCACTGCAGAACCTTTGCTGTCCCTCTAGGAGGTAAGCAAGGCAGCTGCAGCAGCAGAGCAACGGCTAGTCAGGGGGGATCCCTTTTAGCATGCATCTCTGCAAAGGGCAGGCAGCAGCACCAGGAAGTACATGCTGCCCTGTGACCTGGCAGAAGCAGTTCCGGATACTTTCTTCTGTCGACAGAGCGTCCAGCAGTCTGGACGCTCTCTGTCGACAAAGTGAATAGCTTTGTCTATCTGCTGGATGTAGTCTAGACGCTCTTTGTCGACAGAAGTTTTGTCGACAGATTCTGTCGACAAAACTTCTGTCGACAAAAGCCTGTAGTCTAGACGTACCCTAACTGGCAAAAATCTTCCCTATTAATACTTCTCAGTACTTTTGCAGGTAAGGTAACAAAAGAATCTAGCTGTGACCTTTGGTCATTTACTTGTATCCCTTACTGTCCTCCTTGCTTGCTTGCTTCTGTTTGCATGACCTTCTGGCAGCTTTTTCTAAAACAGCCTTTTGAAGTGGGCCCATCTCTTGGAACTAGGCAGGTGATCATTTGCCAAATGGTGCTCTCAGACCAGGCAGAGTTTTAAAAAGGAACACTCTACTGTATTTAGAATACAAACCAACATTCCTCCCTTGCAAATATAATGTCATTTTGATATTTCTATCAACAAAGCACTCCACTTAGGAAGGAACAATCAGTTTCACACATACAGAATGGGGAGTGATTATCTAGGAAGGAATACTACAGAAAGGGATTTAGGGGTCATACTGGACCACAAGCTAAATATGCGTCAACAGTGTGACGTTGTTGCAAAAGCAACAAAAATGATTGAAGGTCTAGAAAATGTGATCTATGAGGGAAGACTGAAAGAACTGTGTTTGTTCAGTTTGGAGAAGAGAAGACTGAGAGGGGACATGATAGCAATTTTCAAGCACCTAAAAGGGTGTTACAAGGAGAAGGTAGAAAAATTGTTCTCCTTGACCTCTGATGATAGGACAAGAAGCAATGATCTTAAATTGCAGCAAGGGAGGTTTAGTTTGGACATTCTTACCTATCAGGGTGATTAAACACTGGAATAAATTGCCTAGGAGGATGTGGAATCTCCATCATTGGAGATATTTAAGAGCAGGTGGGATGAACATCTGTTAGGAATGATCTAGATGGTGCTTGTTCCTGCTGTGATCAATTAAATAACCATATAATTCAATCAGTGGGGAATCTGGCAAGCTATTTAGACAGAAAAACAGGCGAGTATTTGAATTGCAGTCCCTGTAATTGAGTGGCAAACCAGGGTTTCTATATTGCTTTAGTGGATTTTGGGTCTTGGGCTCCTCAAAGGTATTTACATACTAGTGGGAGTTATGTGCCTAAATACCTTTGAAGATGTGGGCCTTGTTGCTCATTAGGGCTATGTCTACACTACATGCTTCTTGAGCAAGAAGCCTTTTGCGCAAGAGTTTTTGCGCAAAAACTTCTTGCGCAAGAGCATGTCCACACCTCAAAGTCCACACTGCGTGGATGCTCTTGTGCAAGAAAGCTCTGATGGCCATTCACAGAATGGCCATCAGAGCACCTGTGCTTTTTCCCATAGGGAGCATCCACGCTTGCCTTTTTGCACAAGAACTCTTGAGCAAAAGGGAGTTATGCTTCGTAAAAGGAGGTTTACCTACAGTGGAAAAAGCCCTCTGTTCTGCCATTTTACTCTTGATTTCCTTGCACAAAAGTGCATTTGAGGTGTGGATGTGCCACGGGTTTTTGCGCAAAAACCTTGCAGTGTAGACGTAGCCTAGGTGTTTCCAGCTGCATCATGAAGGAGTTTACTTTTTGGTGGGGTGCTTAGAGCTTGGGAGGGGAGAATGCAGCATTTGAATATGACAAAGATTGGTTCTCTATAAATACCCACACATAACATTACCCCTGCGCAGAACAACCATACTTACACAGTGCAAAGCTGGCAGAGATTCTCATAAACACAACCATCCTTCTGGATCCAGCAGATGTTTGTCACCACTCTGACACTTGCTAAAATGGCAGCATGGCTCCAGTTCAGGCATATTCTCATTGTGCCTGCTGCCACCAAAATCTCTAGAATTCATTTAGGTGTGAGAATCTAGGTACAGTGTGTGGAGGACAAAGGGGAAACAATATTTCTGAGAGCACTCTCCCATGGACCCGACCCTTGCCTGATATCTTCCTGGCTGTGTAAGTTCAGAGAGAAGGTGGAAAGGGAGTGATTCTCCCACCTTCCTTAAATCTGGACTCATGACCTCTTGAGGTCCCTTCCAGTCCTAGTATTCTATGATTCATTCCCATCATTGTAAAAAACCCAACTCATCAGCGTTTTCATGCTGTAACTTAATGGACCTTCTAAAATTACAGCCGGATACATAATTACTGTAGTTTTCAATATTCTCCCCCGAGTCAAAGTTAACAGTCAGTAAATAGACTTTAAAAGTAATCTGGGATTAATAATAATAATAATAATAAAAAAGGGCACAAACAGAATGTACTGAAAGACTCTGCCTCAGCTGATTTCCATCCTACTAAATGAACTAATAACTGTAACAAATATAAAACACCAACTTTAAATGGCCCTCCCCATTCTTATGCAGAAGCATCAGCAGTTTTGGTATTGGAATAACCATTTTAAAGATACATTCACAACTCAATTACTAAGGTAGGGCCCATAGCATGGAACAGGAGGGGAACAATGTAGCATCACCCCAATAGCACACTGTGTTGTGTAATAAGCAAAAGGCTACCAATCGTATTCTAGAAATATAACACTAAAACAATGCTTTTAAATTTATTCTATGCCCTTTGTTGTTATAACTTCTCTCCTACCTGTCTTTTCTTTTAGCTATGTTAAGGTTATATCAAAGACCAACAAATAGAGATAAAGACTGGTTTTTTTACAAAGACAGCTGGTCAATGAACTCTCATATTATAAAGCACTCATTATTTTTAATATAGTCTAGCACTTAAGAAGTAGAGTTAGGCAAATACTATAAAATGTTTATTCCCATTAGAGTATTTGTAAGAATTTTAGACAAATTAATTTCATATTACAAATATTACACTATTTTCTGTTTCTTTACTACAAATATTTTAATGGACGAGGTTACAAGTAGGAACATTGCCAGAAATGGAGTTTTGAACTCAAATGTGTGTGCTTGTTCCAGAAATCTGAGCCAAACAGTTGGACAAATCTATCCTATCTGAAAACAGGGATGAACCTAGGTATACAATCACAAGAATGAGTGTTTCCCATTATCTGTACATGACCAAACTACAGACCAAGTGTTCAGAGAAAGTATTTAGTCAATAATTTTGAATAACAAATACCTTCAGGAAAATTGTAATCTGCATATGGACACCTCATTAAGACAAAATGAGGCAACAGTCACCAGATGAATTGTTTAGTACATGTTGTTCTCAAAAGTTAGCATGTATTTGTTTTCAGACCTGACAAAAATCAATACTTTGTTCCCTTGAACACAAAACCCCAGAGTTTCAGTTCATTGGACTTGCAAACCACACCTTTGACTGTGGCTCTGTGTCCCCTCCACTGGTGAATAAGGCACAGATAGGGACTGATGACCTATCAGAGCATTGGCTCATGTTCTAAGATTTAAGCAGCCTTAATAACAGATGCTTCATGATTTCAGTTCAGCACATACACTAGTTGCCTCTGTCTTTAGCATCCTCAGTCACCTTTTCTTATGAAGTCTATTTCCCCTATGATAAATGGTCATATAAGAGAACTGTGCATTCCCTATGGGAAGAACAGAGCCACACAATTTATGGTACTTGGTTCTATTTTCAGTTACTTTAGTTTTATACCAGTTTAACTTCAGGGGAGTTAGTTGTGATTTGGCCCAAGGTCAGACCCTGGCCTTTTGATTCCAAGTTGGAATAATCTTTCAAGGAGATAATTTTTAATTGATGCTGATTTTATTCCAGACTGAATGCTGTGCTTATAATCAGTTTTAATTGCAGCTTGTTTGGGAGACTACCAGTATAATGGTATTTTGGCTGCCTGATGCACTTCAGTTCCTGCTGTAACAAAAACCTCTTGTATTTGCTAGTGAGAAAATAAGAGGCTATCTAGATATGATCTCTTCTCATTACATAGGTAACTGCTCATGACCTAAAAATAATGTAAATGCTTTAAGTGACAGTTACTTCCTTAAAGGCAAGAAAGATTCTTAAAAAGGGAACAGAGAAAAATGTGGGGAAAAGCTGAATTGTGAAAGGTTTGGAACAAATGAATATGTGCACAGTTGAAAGAGCCGATTGTACAGGAATTTTAAAAAAATCTCTTTTTGTCATCCAGCTTTTAATCTCCTGACATCTGCCATAATCAAGGTACACAATATAGTAGCTGTGTAGTTTGTTAGAAAACACACTCCCCTGTGATATGTGAGTCACTCCACATGACTCTTGTTCCTCACAGGAGTATCTCCTCTGCTCTTGTGTGGGGTTTTTTGTGCTCTGTAAGGCATTAATAGAAGGGGAAAATATCTATTTATGTACATTCATCTGTGGGCTAACAAGATATTGGAGACCTGCAGAAATAACACAAGCTTTTATGTGCACAAATGAATTGTGCACATCCCTCACCCCTTAACTATAGGCTTTCTACCTGTGAGCTTCACAAACAGACCAAGATGTAGATAAGTGTTACTGCTCTCATATTACAGCTAGGGGAATGTAGGCACAGAAAGGTAGTGACTTGCCCAGTTTGTTAATGCAGCTTTGAATACATTGCAGTGCAGGTAATGAGATATTTGTTTATTTTGAGAATTTTACCTAATGTTGTGTTTCTTCTGTCATCCTTTGAGGAATGTGTTTAAACCACACATTATCACAATATCAAGAACAATACATTTCATCTCCCTTAAAACAGTTAAATTTGGAAAATATTTAGACTAAACAAAAATAGCCTGGAACTTCTTCATATATAGAAATCCCATTTAAAATCAACGAATGTTCTGTGCATAGACAGGCTGCAGAAAACCTGAGAGACCTAATTATAGGTAATATAATGAATTAGTTGTACCTTTCCCTAATACTCTGTTAAGGCTCTCCTGATCCTTTTCTAGGATTACAGTGATTGATTAAGAAGTCCCCATAACAGTTGATTGAATAGAAATGAAGATTGTGAAATTGCCTAGTTTTAAGGCATTTATCTATTTATATATATTTGAGTGTGTCTGTCTGTTAGGAGGAGTTCTTGGACAAACTGACTCATTGGTAAGAGCTAGGACCACCAAATCTGGTATGTAGCTTTCTTTTCTCCTAACTTAAAGCAAGATCAAGGTTTGGTTGTGCCTTGACATCTGGAAGTACTTGGAAAAGAACTATTTTCCATAAAATGCAAAGGAAGGTGTTGCTGTTTAGAGGGACATGATATGAGACTGGCCACTGGGGACAATGAGCCCACAGGGGAGAGCTATTGTGCAGAGAGGCTACTGCGGGCAGCCATATCACCCAGGGAGTGGCCAGCGGGGCTGGGACTCTGCCATCTTGCCTGCCAGCACACTGAGTAAGTAGCCCTTTTGCCCCAAACCTTCTCCTCCCACCTCTCAGCCCTTGGATGCAGTATTGGAAGGGTGAGAAAAAAGGCCACTGGTAACCAGGGATGGACTGGGGGAGAAAAAAGGCCCCTGGCAGCCAGATGGTGTTAGAAAACACCCCTGGTAGCTGGAGGGGAGGGTTGTGGATGGGACTCCCTGCCCTGAGTCCCTCCTCATCCCCCAACCCTCACTCTCACTCACATACTCCCAGACTCCTGCACCCCCCACGTATTCCCGAAGGCCCTGTCCTGAGTCCTGCACCTTCCCCACCACCATCCCCTTGCCATGAAGGACCTGGGCAACAGCAAGTAAGTCTTCTATTAATTGATATTTTCTCAGGGTATGTGGAAATTCTGTTTTGGTGATAATTTTCAGACATTTTCCTTATTCCATAAACCAGTGGCTAACTTTCTGCAGATGTACACAAAGTATTAAATTATACAATATTGTGTTAATGGTTTATAAACATTTATATACTCCATAAATATTTTTGCAACAGAATAATTGATCTTTGATAATATAGGGCATGATTTTCTGGACTATACTTTTCAAGACTGAAATGGAAACAGGGCCTATTTTTGTTATACAACATTAGAAAATAACAGCCTTATTTGTGTAGAACAGCTTCATGGGTGTATCTCATATAAAACCCTGGAGTTCATTTTCAGTTGCCTGGGAAGTGTTTGCTGCTTAAGGACAGCAATGTTCATTCTTCACCTGTTGATTCCATTTATTTGGATTTTTCAGACTGCCCCCATTCAGAGTGCTGGCCTCACATACAAATAGGAGACGAGGAATAACAATGTGAAGCAGTATTCTAGAGACATTGCAAAGCAATTTGTCTGTTTTTAAGAAAATACTGTGCAGGGGAGAATAGCAAATCAAGCCTTTCCTGCTTGGATTGTAGCTTCTCCAAATGTCTAAAGGCTCATGGTCTGAGCTAACTTGTTTAGGGGATGTTTAATCTTTGTAGTACAGGTTGAATCTCTCTAATCCGGGACTCTCAATGGATATTCCTGGACCAGAGATCACCAGTGGCTGGGAGTCAGGTAGCAGCTGGGAGGCCTGCCATGCCTGGGTGCCCCGCTGGGGAGGCCAATGGCCCTATCAGGTCTGGGAGCACAGCTAGGGGTGTGTGTGTGTGGGGAGTTAGAGCCCGGTGGCTGGAGAAGAGACTGGATGGCAGCCGCTGGAGGGGCTGCCATTGACCTCCCCTTGTTCAACAAACTCCCATGTTTGGGACTAGCCCTGAGGGTGCTGGACCAAGGAGGTCCTGTACTTTGGAAGGCGATAGGCATCAAATATGGATGAACAATCCTTTGAAAAATCTTCAATGCGAATCAAACCTATGTAGAGATGATGTCCCCTGATGTTCCCATTTAAGTTAACAGAATGAAACTGTATCCAAATATACTGAGCTGGGAGGAGTCAAGTGTGGAAGAAGTTTATATGAGCAGAGGTTGAGGAGAATGAGGGCTTTTGGTTGAGTGGCAGAGATTTAACTGAGCTTGGGGGGTTCCCAGCTGCTGGCCCTGCTGCTGCCCAATTCCCAGCTACCGGTGCTTTCCAGGAACATCTGTGCAGGGTCCTGGATTAGAGAGGTGCAACCTGTACTACAAAGCTTAAGACCATAAGAAGGGCCATACTGGATGAGACCAAAGGTCCATCTAGCCCAGTATCCTGTCTGCCGACAGTGGCCAATGCCAGATGCCCCAGAGGGAGTGAACAGAACAGGTAATCATCAAGTGATCCCTTTCCTGTCATTCATTGCCAGCCTCTGACGAACAGAGGCTAGGGATACCATTCCTACCTAGCCTGGCTAGTAGCCATTCATGTACCTAACCCCCATTAATTTATCTAGTTATTTTTTGAACTCCGTTAAAGTCCTGGTCTTCACAACATCCTCTGACAAGGAGTTCCACAGGTTGACTGTGCGCTGCATGAAGAAAAACTTCCTTTTGTTTGTTTTAAACCTGCAACCCATTAAACAAGAGGTTGATGTGTGCAGAGTAAAGAAGTTATTTTTATCTCAGTAAGGAAGAGAGAAACTTATTCTAAATTCAGAAGTGTATTTGTGTACAGAGACAATGCAAATATGAACATCTTCCTCAAAATTAGTTCTAACACATCCAACTGTAGCTTTCTTTTATATCAAATTCTGCATGAAGGGCCCTCATCTGAAACCCACTTGTAGTCTAATGGAACATTAAATTGTACATTCTTTCTTTCTTCTTTGTTTTTCTTCAACTGTACTAAACTCCCAGTATGTCATTCAAACGCTTTGCTAAGCATGTCCAGAATTCTTTAACAGTCTCAAGGTTTCAGGAGAAATCTTGGTGTCCAGTTAACAACAAGTTACTGCTTTTTACTAGTTCTTTCTTTATGGCTTTTTTTCTTTACCCTACTTTTGGCAGAGTGGCATCTCTCAAACTAATATACTAACAGTTTTATGTATTGTTTTTAAGGACTAGGTATCAGATACATGGTGACAGATAGATCTATCTGTCACCATGTGACTAAAAATGACTCTTTTCAACTGCTCTTATCTATTTGTAGTTTGTGTCTTAAAAACCATGAAATCTTAAATGCTGTGAGAAGTGAAAAGAAGTCAAAGCAATGTAATGGTAAAGATTATTTCTCCTGGTTTACAAGAGTTTAGCCATTACCTTTAGTGTATTATAATATAATAGTTGTATAGTGAAGTTTTATTGGATTTCCTTAAAACAGTTTGTAACACATTTATGTATATTATTCATGTGCTAGAGTAAACAGGTTATCCTTATAACTTATAGTAGCAATAAAATACCCAGGATTGAATCCTGCAGAAAGGAAAGGTCCTGATCTCAGATAATTTCCATTGAATTTAATGAGAATTGAGGGCATTCAGCATCTCATGAGAGGGTGGATGTGGCTCATGCAAATTACCATAAATACAATGCCAGCAAAAGTGGAACATTTTTGTTACTGTTGATATGAAGAACATACAAAATTAAATTGTGGGACATAATTTTTTTATAGATTCACATTAGCTGAAATGTTAACATCAGCTACAGTTAGGGTTTCCATTTCACAAAACTCCATCCTCCCTCTCCCCGATTTCAGGTGCTTAAATTTCTGATTCTTTCCAGTCTGGGGTTTGCAGTGTTGTAGCCATGTTGATCCCAGGATATTAAAGAGACAATGTGGGTGAGGGAATATCTTTTTCTGGACCAATCTCTGTTGGTGGAAGGGACAATCGTTTGAGTGATACCGAATTCTTCCGTCAGGTCTCTCAATCAAGTGAGGTGTGAGAAACCTGAAGAAGAGTTCTGTGTAGCTGGAAAGCTTGTCCCTTCCACCAACAGAATTTAGTCTCTGTTTAGTTTGGACTGAAATTTTCAAGGCCTGGTCTCTGGCTAAGGATTAATTGTTTTAAGTTTGAGCTAATAAGTAAATAAAATACAATTAAAAAATTGGGTGTGGGGGGAAGATGGGGGAGTACTTTTTATATTAGGGAAGTGTAAATCAGACTGTGATGGAGTAAACCCTCATCATGTACTAAACAAGGAAATACCCAATCAGGAACATGTTCCACATGTGTGTGGTGATTGAAAGCCTCCTGACCAGAGGGAGTGAAATTAGCTGATTATCTAATAGCAACTTGTGTGTGTGTGACTATAGAAGAGAGAAACTCTGTGCCCCATATAACTGACCTTTATTTAAACAGCTTCTATGCCAAAAAGATAGTGGAGGAAGTTGTAGTATGACAGAGAAACAGTCTCCACAGAAAAGATGTGGTTTTGAGAATTGCAACGCAAATTGGTTTTACATTGACCAAGTTACCAGCCTTTGCTCTGACAAACTTCATGGATCCCAGGCTTTCCATGGGAGGCAGCCCACCCCTCTGCTCCTCTCGCACTTTGGTCTTCTATAATGCCCCAGTACCAGAGCTTTCCTGGGGTTGTTACCTTCCCTAATAGTCTTTATATCAGGGGAACAATGTGGCTCCCTCCCACCTTGCAACTAGAGAAGATTCTGATGCTCTGTGAGGTCCCATGGTGAACATAAGAATGAACATACTGGGTCAGACCAAAGGTTCATGAATCCCAGTATCCTGTCTTCCTATAGTGGCCAATGCTAGGTGCCCCCAGAGGAAATGAACAGCATAGGTAATCATCAAGGGATCCCACCTGTCATGACCATGAGGCTTAGCCAGCAGCCTGGGGACTAAGGGGTTAACTGTACCTAACCAGGTAGCAGGCAGCCAATAGAAATGCAGGTAGGAATTTCAAACTGGGACAAAGGAATTTTTGGTTTTTCCCTCGTTTGTCCCTGGGCAATTTCTCTCCAGATACTAAGGGGGCAGACACAATGTGTCTCTCCAAGGAAAGACTCTTCACTATCTGTAAGTAGGGTAAAGTTTAGATAAACGACTTTATCTAAACTTTACCCTACTTACAGATAGTTTTTATTGTTTTGTTTTATGGTTTGGGACTGTGGAGCTGATGTCTGTGCATTTAGAAATGGGTTTTCCTCTCTTTTATAACTTAAGTTTTGTTCCCCATGGGAAAATTCCCCATGAGTTTATTAATTGGTGACTTTTTCCATCTAGTCATTATGCTTGTAACAGGAGTATTGTGGTGATAATAAAAGTTCTTTTTCCTTTTTTTATTAACCTGGTATTGGTTAATTTTTGTGTGTCCTGGTTTTACTTTAGGGCTGAGATTTCCCAAGTGATCTCTTCCCTGGTTTTCTTACCATTACTCGGGTGGTGGCAGCGGATTTTTATCCCCAAAATCTAGGTTTTTAAGATTTTGGGGGGAAGCTTTATACCAAAGCCTGGAAAAATAAGGTTTTGGGGTACTTTTGCAGGCCCCCACTTCTGCATTCATTGTGCTAGAGTGGAGATTTAGCCTTGACACCACCCTTGTCACCCATTTCCAGAGTCTGACAAACAGGGGCTAGGGACACCATTTCTACCCATCCTAATAGCCATTGATGGGCCTATCCCCATGTATTTATCTAGCTTTTTTTAACCCTGTTAAAGTCCTGCTTTTCACAACATCCTCTGGCAAGGAGTTCCACAGGTTCATTGTGTGAAGAAATGCCTCCTTTTATTGCTTTTTAAACCTGCCAGCTATTAATTTATTTTAGTGACCCCCTAGTCCTTGTGTTATGGGAACAAGAAAATAACTTTTCCTTATTTGCTTTCTCTTTGCCAGTCATGATTTTATCGACCTCTATCATATCCCTTCTTAGTCTCCTCTTTTCTAATCTGAAAAGTCCCAGATTTATTAATCTCTCCTCATATGGCAGCCATTCCATGCTCCTAAACATTTTTATTGTCCTTTTCTGAACCTTTTCCAATGCCAAGATATCATTTTTGAGATGAGGTGGCCACATCTACCAATTTATCTGGTACTAGAATTAGGCTTACTGCTCTGTAATCGCCTTCTAGAGTTCTTTTTAAAGATTGGCACCACATTAGCAATCTTCCAATCATGTGGTACAGAAAATGATTTAAAGAATAGGTTACAAACAACAGTGAGAAGTTCCGTAATTTCACATTTGAGTTCTTTCAGAACTTTTGGGTAAATGCCTAATCTGATCCTGGTGACTTGTTACTATTTAGATGTCTGAGACTTTTTAGCATTAGTTCTGCATTTGGAGGGACATCTTAGAGGATGATCTAGGCACCTTTAGGTAAGAGCAATCTTAGATTTTTTGAAGCAATATTAAATGTGAGTTCTTAACTTCAAGAGAGTTAGTGTGGTAAAAATACAGCACTGGAGACTGTCAAATGTTTTTCATTGACTCCCTCTCCCCCTTTTTAAATGGCTTATAGAATTACAGGATTTGTCAAACTGAAAATCAAAAATACTTCAATGAAAACCCCAAAACCTCTGAAGCAAAATATTGCTTTGGTCAAAATCCTTAGTTGTGGGCTTTTCATCATTGATTTCTTTAAATCTTTCTAACATGTATGCCACAGCTCAAGCAGAAGAAACAGACTTGGTGCAGAAATTATTGGATGAGGTTCTTTGTCTGGTGTTATGCTGGAGATCAGACAAAAGCATAACAGTCCCTTCTGGTCCTAAAGTCTATGAATAATAACTTTTCAAAGGTGAAAAAATTTCCAATCAGCTCCCTATAATGCTAGTAGATTCCCTTTCTTCTGAAGTATTTGGGGTTTTTTTTTATGTGTCTTGCATCCTAGATTGTCAAAGCAACCCTGACATTTACAGAGATGATTGTAGATCTGTAGGGAAGAGTTGATCTTTTTGCTTTTGCCATTAGTGCTTGGAAACAGAATAAAAATCCTCACCTCCAGGACACAATTCTGCAAGGAACTTAATCTCTTGTTCATCCCTGGTAGCTATCCAGTGTTTTTTCTCTCGGCTCCGTCTCTGGGATTTCTGTAGTTTTGCCCATTGATCAAGTCAACTCAACAGTTCAGTCTCCTTCCAAGATCACAAAAGGTCCAAATAAAAGACCAAATCAAATGTCAAAATGACTAGTTCTTCTGCCCCACCCAGGCCTGACTGATGTCTTCTGCTTCTTGGTCCTTATTCCAGGCCCTACCAGAGCTTCTCTTACCCAGCTGGTCCCCCAGCAGCAATTTCCTTCCCTCTTTCTCATTAGGGACACAGCAGTTTACCTCTGATGCTCTTCCTGCTTCTTTTAGGCTCTATCTCAGGGCTCGCCTGCACAGGAGCATACCTTGCTCCTTGTGAGTGCTGCAGTCTAACTTCCTCAAACTCTTCTGAGAGGAAACTCCCCTTGTTTCCTCCCTCCAAGCTCTTCCTTCCTCTTAAACTGGGTTCCCAGCTCTAATTAAGAGTACTTACACATGATGCCTGCTGAAGTGGTACATTGCAGCTCCATCACTGTAGCGTAGATACTACAGTGATAGAAAGGGGCTTTTAATGGCTTTAGCATATCCACCTCTCCAAGTAGTAGTAGCTTGGTTAATGGAAGAATCCTTCCACCAACCTACCTGCAGTTACACAGAGAGATAGGTCAGTTTAATTATGCTGCAGAGAGTGTGATATTTTTCAAATCTCTGAGGGAGGTATAGGTCAGGCTTTAGTAGTGTGTGCTCTGCTTCACTACTTTCTAATTAAGCCCTATTACACACAGCAGGGGACACTAATTAGCTCTTATATGGCTAGCTTATTGGTAAGGCTTAGGGATAGCTGGTGAATCTTGGGCAAGGCTGAGCCCAGTTTGCCTCAAAGGGCTGCCAGCCCATGACAACTAGATTTAAAAGTCCTTTAAAGAACAGAGGCAGAAAGTCCAGCATATATTCTCTGTCTCCTTAGAGATACCATATTTTCTCACACTCTTCTGCCTCTATCTGTTCTCTAAATTGCACTCTTTTTCTCTAGAGCCTCTTGAGTTTCAAAAAAAAAAAAAAAACCCCCATTCTGATTCATCTCTCCCGAGATTTCTGTCTTCATTAATTCAATTCTCGGTTTCAACTCTTTAATTTGCTCCTCTTCTTTGGCTGCTCTTCCATTTCATTTCAGAAATTGTATTTATTAATGCACCAAAGGAGTCAGGTTTCTTTTCTGAACTCAGTACAACTATTGTATTTATTATTTATTTACTTATATTATTGCCAGCAATATTGTGGATAACATCTTGTAGCAGGGTTGGCTCACTACACCGCCTTGTGGTCTGGCGCGGCCTGGCAGCTCTCTCCCTGCTGGGTTCTGCTGCTGCTGGCAGCTCAACCTCTGCAGTGGCCTGTCTCTTCCTGTGACTTGGTCCCTCTGGCCACTTCAGAGTCTTTTCCCTTCCGGGGTAGTCCTTGCTATTTCTTCATGGGAAATTAATGCAAATAAATGGAGTTAGTGAGAGAGAGAGAGAGAGGAATGATTCCCATTCAAGGTGTTTCTGGATCCAGCACTCCCTTCCCTCTGTGAGGCACCCCATGGTAGTGATTGTTGGAGAAGCTCCTGACTTTCCTCAGGAGCTGAAGTTCTCTTCTCTTCCCTGCTCTGCCCACAAGTGAGCTGCTCTGCTTCCTCTTTTTACCTCTTTCTGCAACTTTTCATGCCTTGCAGCCATGACAGGGCAGAGCTGGCTGAGTCCAGAGCAGCTCCGTACCCTTTGCTGTCCAGTGCGGGGTTCATATACCCCTTCACACTCCTCTTTGCTGTCATGGCTGAGCTGTGAGCAGGATCCATCTTGGATTTTACTGTCAGTTTCCACACTCACGTTTGCCCTGGAGGAAGATTCATCCCTACATGACAGCTTTAAATTTCAACCAGCCTTACTTAGCTGACCAGGCAATAAAGGCCCCCTGGAGAGATACTGAATCAGTGCCTCTTTCACAGCCTGACTCTGCACCACTCCCAGGGTTGTACACGTGAGCTGCTTATAATTAGTTGCACCTCTGCCCCATTTGCTCTTTCCGTGTTCACAGGGCCTTCAATTCAGGGAATGAATCAAACCCAGTGCACCTAGGTGTATCTTTTCTCTCTGCACCTTAACATTTTGTCATTCAGACAGATTCCCCAGAAGACCCTTCTACAGTTTTCCTAATAGTTTTAAAAAATTCTGCATTTACACAGATGCAGGTAGATTCTGGAAACTGGATAGGGAGCTCTCTTTTCAGGCAGTCATTTGCTTTAAAGACCTCATGGAGTGCCATTAAAATGTTTTTTTTCCCCCTTTTCTTTTTTTTTAATAGAAATGTGGCACTGTACAAAATCGGGCCTCAAAAGATTGTATGGTGTTTGGCACTGTGGGCACATCTCCTAAGAAGACTATCATAATATTTTGGCTGTCCAACCCTTCCAACACTCAGCTGTGTCCAACACAAGGTCCAGTAACAGAGCTTGTGTTCTAATATAGAATGGGCACATTGTCATGCATGCTCCCTGTAGTCTTGGTCCCATATATATGGCTCTTTGGAATGGAGAAAAAGAATCCAATCTGTCTTGAAGCAGTTCTTTGGAAGCTAATTATATATGTTTGTATTGCATCTATCTATTTCGTGTTGGGTCTCCTACCATCTCTTAACCTCCCTGTCTAAGTGTAATACCCTAAGTTTCACATGTGCAACCCATAAGCATGAATTATCTTAATTTTCTATAAGTGGCACCTGCCTCACACTTCCTCTAATTCGTCCATCCTTGTAACTCCAAGCATCCAGTTTCATATTTCCATTTTCACTGTATTCAAGGCCCACCTCTGTTCCTCCTTCAGTGCCCAGTATTCAGAGCCATACCAAAGCACTGTCCTAATTACTGTCTTGTCAGAAAGAAATACACAGTGCGGGTAAGGCCTCATGATAAGCGAACTTAAAGGTATTGGTGCATTTAAAAATGAGAATGGGAATACATCAGTAAGAACCAGCTTAAGCAATGAGGTAGAAATTACTTTGACAGGTTTATGAAGGAGAGACTCCAAAAGAACAATGCTATTAATAAAACCAAATCAGAGTCCGGTGCCACCAGTCCTAGAAGAGTTTGTAGAAGCATTGAGCTTTAGGAAAAATAAGAGTGGCCTTGGCCTCAATGTCACAGCACCAGAAGTATGGAAATGCCTGGAGCAAGTAGGTGTCAGTGTATTGAGACACCTGTCAGTTCCATCATGAAGACTAAGAAGGGGCCTGATGCCAGGAGAAAAAGCCCCTTAATACCCAGATAGTGATAACCATGATGGCATTCAATTGAGGAGCCTCATTATGAAGATATGGGAGAAAGTTATTGCTAAGAGCCTACAAGGAGAAGTAAAAGTTAGTGGCAGTCTGTTTGGATTCATGCCAGGCATATACTGTAGTGAATAGTAATTCTGGGGGGAAATCACCAGTTCAGAAGAAAAACAATGAGGGATGGGGCTGAATTTTATGCTTTGTATATTCAATAAAAAATCAAGATGAGATCATCAGAGCCCTTACTGGGGCTAATTAATCTTCCAAGTGTATTAAAATACACAATGAACACAAGTGTTTGGTCAGAATGACTTAACAAGAACACTTTTGCAAATGAACAAAGTTTCACATTCAGCTAAAAGTGCTGTACAATGCAGTATGTTTGCAGTGATGGAGAGGGAGTGATTGGCTTCCCAAACAATGTTGATTTCTAGGTTGAGATTCTGTACTCCACTTCTAAGAGGCGAGGTACAGAACCCACAGTCTAGAGAAAAGCAGGCTGCAAAGGTGGTATTAGTTCACTCCCAATTCCGGGCTGTTCTGAGTGGCTGAAGACTCCACTAACATAATTCAAATAGATAAAGACAAAGCAGCCTTCCTAGGGGCGATAGCATTTCCATGAATCCTTGCAACAGTGCATATTGCAGTCTAGCCACTAATATGCCCCTCTTGCCCCATAACTTACACTGGAGCTTACGCGGGGTTCCTCAAAAGACAGCCTTATATTGATCTTCTACAGAGCTTGCAACTAGGGAAAACTCCACTGAATAGAATGAGGGCTTTTAGAGTCCCTTTTCACTGCTCCTGCCTTTTTACCCAGCATCAAGGGCCAGAGCCAGGAAGTGGATCTCATCTTCAACGTTTTCTTTCCTCGACACAGAAATAGGAAGACAAGTTTCCTGTTGGAATCTATGACATAATTTGCCAAGGGTTGTGCTGGAGTCTCTACCACTGGCAATTTTTAAATCTAGATTGGATGTTTCCCTAAATGCTGTGCTTCAGAGCAAATACATTATTTTGAGGAAAATCTATGGCCTGTATGTAAAGCACCTCGGACTACGTATTCTGGCTTCAGAACACAAAAATGGATTGTCTTAAATTGGTATGTGTGTTTCCATAATCCAATCAGCTTAATCATCATAAAAGTTCATCATCACTGCCACTCTAGCCATTTTCTCTCTTACTTCATCTGTCATAGGTCATCTGAACCTAGGGTGACATGTGAGGATTAAGCCAGGTAAAAGGATGCCTCGGGACCACCTAGCTGACAATTGAAGACAAAGATCACTAAAAAATCCTATCCAACCATGGACAGCGTGGTCACTTGTAGGAGCAATGCTATCCTTCAAAATTCTCTGGAGGAATAATACTGTCCTTCAGAGTTCATCCTCCATCAAGCCCTGAGACCAGAGTAACAAAACGTCTTTCCCTGACAGGAGACCTGTTGCAACTTGGTCACATTTTTGAATGAGAAAAAAATGGGAAAATAAACTGGATAAACAAACTGTTTAAATTGAAAATTTTCAAAACTAAAAATATGAGTGTTTGTCTTTAATTCAATTTTTCAACCATCTCTAATTGACTCTTCAAACCATAGGAGGTGAAGCTGGGTCTATGGCAGAGGTAAAATTCCAGAAAACTTGTCTCCAATCCTAACCCAAATATTGAATCAAACATGACAAGCAAGATTTACGCAGATGAACTCCTGTCTTTTCATGAAGCACTAGAGTCTGACACCTTTACCTATGTTGAGCAATGCCTCACTCCAGGAATAGTTACATTTACATCTGTGAGATTACTCATGGATGAAGCATCACTCAGTGTGAATGCATATGGGTGGTAAAATCAGATGAGGATTGCCCATGCCTAGCACTTGAATGCTACATAAAAGTTTGGCCACTCCATGGTGTAAATGCTGACTCATCTAGACATGAAAAATAATTATTTTTCTTATCTCTTCAAAATATTTATAACTCTTCCTTGTACAGTCTGCCTCATCCTTTCTTTAGTCAGCTACATTTATATTGCTCTTCAATACTTTGTGATAACCTTGTTTCTATGTCTTATAGTTTTCTGTAATGACATTGGCTTTAGTCATTATGCAGTTACAATTTCTTTAGAAAGAGAGACGCCACAAAGTGGTTAAAATAAATGACAGCTACAAAAAGGAAAGTTAATGATGTTGTGAGCTAACTCAAATGGGGACAACTGGCATTAATGTGCTTTATTCAGTCTGAAGTGATAATCTTCAGAACACTTCAGGTAATATCAGATGAGTTACGTGGAATGAATTTGTAGATACCATATACAACTTTAGTCACATCACAAGCAGCAAACAGAATACTATCGAGTTGTAGCAGTAAGGACAACTAGCTTCCATATGGCTTCTGAATTTTGTGAATTGTATTATGGTTATGATTTAAAAAGGAACAGGATTTGGAAAAAAAAGTTAAAATTTCTATTAATTTGAAGTGTGTGTATGTGTACTTAACATATTTGTATTTTCAGAAGCTTGATCTGTGTAAGATGTAGACGAAATTATACCCTGTAATAATAATAATTTTATTTATAAAGCAGCCCCTAGCAAAAGCATGAAAGGGCGATAAACAAAAATCGTAAGCATAATTTCTCATTAAATGAAAAGAACAACCAAATTACAAACAAGATGAGAAGCACACCCAACAAGAATAAAACAATAATGGGGAGAAAAGAAAATTCTATAGCTGGGAATGTTTTAAATGTGCAAACCATAGAACTATCCTAATAATCAAAAAGAAAATATTTACTCTTTCAAGGAGAAGACAATTATGGTGAGGAAAATTAAATGGGTAAATGAAAATAGAGTCAGGTGTTTGTGAACATTTGAAAAACGGGAAATTCTCTTTCATGTTGTTTGGGATTCCTTTTAATTATTTAACAAGAGCATTTTATTCTTGTTCTCAAGAATATTTGTTGAGAGAACTTGTCCAACTATCTATCTGCAAGAGTATACACATAGCTGACTTAAAAAAAATTGGGAGTCAGCCAGACAGGGAGTAGAAGCAAAATCTTGCAATTTAAAAGATCAATCACATAGCAGTAATAGTACCTGTGCAAAGCAATATTTGCAGTGAATACTTTGTCAACGCTCCTTGTTTGCACAAGCTACACATTGAATCAGTTCAAGTAACAAACACATATAATAATCTAAGTCCAGTGTTCTCTACAAACTCAGCTCTTGGGTGGCCACCAAAGTGAAATTCAAATGCCACCCAGCTGATTAGCAAAGTGCTCACAGCTTGTTCCCCTTCCCCAGCCAGCCAGCACCATGTGTTTCTATTGGTGGTGCTCATCTGTACATGGCATGGTGCACATAACAAAATTGATTCCACACATGGATGGAAAAAAAGTAGAGGGAACATTAATCCAGTTTTTACTAATTTATGGACAAAAACTGGGATTGAATTTGCCAGATAAACAGCTTTGCTGTGACCAGTTCACCCATCTTCGAGTAAGAGGAAAGATATAGTCATGATAATGCTGGTCCACTTAAGTCAGTGTTCAAGTTAGTGTGATTTATGCGAGTGCAAACTAAGGCAGAATTTGATCCAGGCTGTGTGGCAAAGTCCACTGTTTTTCTAGCATGGCACTATTCCATTTCTAAGCTTATGCCCTTGATTTGTACACATTAGTGACATGATTTAAAAGATGCTGTAAGACAACATAATAAGGAAGTTTTTCATACTTCGATCCCAGTTTAGTCCTACAAATGCCTCAATTAGGTGCTAAAAAATGATCATTACCTACATGTTCCAAACAAGATGTGCACAATGATTTAGTTATATCTGAAGTGATGAGGATGCTAGCACATCCAAAGTCTACAAACAACACTTCTGGTTTATGTCCTTGTTCCTCCTCCATGTCAGTAATACATCTGGCTTATGATTCTATCCAGAGGCACATTTTGATAGATGATGTCATGTAATAAGAGCAAAGAAATGTTCACCATGTCCAGTCAGTCCCATGTGGTTGAAGAGGGAAAACAGATTAAATATGTATAAGGATTGTCATTTGATACATCTATAGCTCCAGAGAAACCCCTGGCAATACTTTCATCTCCATGGGTAAATAATTGTTTTCTGCTGAACATGGTGCATCAGGTACACGTATACCATGATTCTCCCAGCCAGGGGTAGTGGGCAGTTAGAATCACTAGTGGGTGGGAGAGGAAGGAAGACTTTTACATAGCAAATTTTCCAGTGTGTAGAGACTTTGTAGGGGCTGTTCAGTGCCATCACAATCAAATTGCTTTGCCTTTCTTTTGAAATCTCAGAAGTGTCAGAAATTAAAAGCAGATCAACACAGAGCATTTCAGCAGGCATTGAGGGTGAAAAGGTGCAAATGAGGTGTGCCAACTAGACCAAATCATTTGCAGTTAACTGTGCCAAAATTAGAGCGATTCCAGGGGGAGAGGGAGCTTTAAAAACTTCCTTTTACCCTTCTTATTGGTAGATAATGTATTAATGGTATGAACTGGTGCTGCCTTAGGGATGAATTGTGGCACTGGTGTAAGATTTGTTTACAGAGCAGTACCTTGCTTCAGCAGGCAAAGAAATGGAGAATTTGGCTTAGACAACAGACTGACAGTTTGTTTCCCACTTTTTCCTGCTCAGGGGATGGACAGACAGACACACACATTGTAATATACCTTATACCAAGCCTCTGTGTGATGCACCTTGCACTGTCCTGGGGCTGCTGGAGGAGTCAAGGCTGTGCCTTTTTTTTTGCCAATCCACTCTTCACTCTGCATGATGGGAAGTAGTACTTCAGAAATGGCTGCTTTGGTGCAATGCAGGGAGCTAGCACAGGAGAGAAAGGAGCTGCCTTTGGCACCCACAGTCTTCTGTGTGGGAGTGCAAGGCAAGCCACAATCTGGCTCTATGTTTCCCACAAGGAATATCAGCAATGCTGTTAATACATCACACTCCTTGTAATTCTACCTCACACTAGCCAGCCAATACTGTGAGGCAGGTGTCCTTATAGCCTTGTCCTTCACCTGCACAAACAGGATGGGTTAAAAAAATATTCATTTTAAACCTTTAGCATGCTGCTGTCTTGACTCTCCACAAAGCCTGATATATGCAGTAGATAAAAACCAGCAAGTGATAGTGGTCTTATGGGTCTGAAATGAAACATAATTTCATTTTAAAGCAGGAAACTTTTCTCCACGAAGATGAGCTGAGCCCATCCAATAAAACATAACAGAAGGAAGTGACACTGTCCATTGATTAACTACTTCCTCTCAATGTCAAGTGGTGCTATGGAATTAATTCATTTGATTTATCTTCAGTCACAGATATTCAATATTTTATCATAAATGAGCTTGACTTCTGTTTTTAACCTCCCTGCCTGAGAGTTCCAATCATAGGCAACCATCAGCATGCAGTATCGCCTCATTGATTTCTTACTACATGAAAAAAAGATTTTTATTGGGAACGTTTTTCAAGCATGATTTTTGTAGAATGCAATATTTCTTTCACAGTACCCACACATACATAATGTCTCATGCTTAAAAAAACATCTGATTCTTTAATTTAATTTATGTTAATGCTATTTTAAGATCTTAACCCACTTTATTTCATAATGTGTTATTCCGAATGCTGCAACTGTCCAAGTTTGAACTCAATTCACTATTATTATTACTAACTGAGCCCCGCCTCACTGCTGCAGTGCAGTGGGCTGAGGGGCAGCAGAGACAGGAGGATGGGGCAGGATAGTGGGTGGCAGTGGGGCAGGTGCAAGAGCAGGCAGGGCACAGAAAGGCTCTAGGGGCACTGGCTCAGGGGGCCACGGGAGGGATGAGTGGAGCACGGCAGGCAGGGACTTACTGCCAGCCCCACCGCTCACAGCATCGCCTGCTTCTCTTTGTCTCCGGGCCCAATGTGCCACTTGAAGAAGTCATCGTGCCATGACAGCAGTTGCTTGATGGACCATAAAGCACTACACCCCTGTGTTCTGCTGCTCCCACCTGCCAGACAGGCCACACCCAGTGGACACAGGTCTGCGTGGTACCACTGCTGCTGCCAGCTCCCCGCTGCACCTACTGACCACTTGTTGAGGAGGCGCCGAGCCCCACCCAAAGCCCCCACCAATGGCAGCCTGAGGGGAGGGGCCCTGGCCCCGCTCATCATGTCTCACTCATTCTGGCATTTTCTAGAAACTTCGCAAGTCTTATCAAATGATTTTGTGACAGCATGATAGACACCTTTCCTTTTATAATAGTTTAGATTATCTTTGTTCTAATTACAACATTGAGAAACCTATAGTATAACATAGTTCCTCTGCCAATGAGTTTGCAATTTAATTTGGGATTTATATTGATTTTGTTGAAAAATGTATGATATGTTTAAAAGTGAATGTGCCTTCCACGGGAATTACAGGATAAAAAAATAATCAGGAGGAAGTCCTCCACTTATGTACAAAACAAGCTCACCATGGCTAGAGTCACTATGGCCTGGTCTACACTGAAGGGGAAAGTTGACTTAAAATACACATCTCCAGCTATGTTACTTTTAATCCAGCTACCTAATTATCTTAAATTGTGTTTTGGTGCTATCCCCACAGTGGGAAGTTGACAGGATCACATGCTCCTGTCATCTTACCTTACTCCTCCTGAAGAGCAGGACGACCAGCGCCAATGGGAGCATCCTCTGTTTGAATTAATGTGTCTTCATGAGACACGTGAATTCAAAACCCAGAAGATCGACTGTGGCAGCTTCGATCTTCACTGTAGCGCAGACAAGTCCTCTGAGATTTGTTAAGGAAAGAGAAAGTCAGATTTATTCAGATTGTATTAAGCACTGTACAAAGAGAACAAAAACACAGTTCTCGCCCCCAAAGAATTTACATATTAGTCCTGGAGCCATACAAACAATAAGATTAAAACAAAAGAAATGTTAAGTATAAATATCTAATCTTAAACTCTCAAAGCCAATCCTGATAGATACTATCAGTTTGTTACAGGTAATAAGCAATCTCTTACATTTCATGAGCTGCCTTCGTCTCTTCTACTCCCCCTATATTTTGGCAAACCTAACAGCTAACAAACATAAAATTCTCATGTTAGATGTCTCCTTGACATCAGTCCTCCTCTGTTTCTCCATTTCTCCCCTGACTCTCCAATTAGACCTGTTACCTATAATGTCTTTCAAAGAGGCATTTCTCACTGTAATCTGCAAGAAGGATGGGAGAGTCTCTTCAGAAGTGTCCACTGTATAATTCCTATATCAATTCAAGATTGTATTTACTAGTTTGGACAGTTTGAGGTCTTTGTAGTGACTTCTTAAATTGTATAGACACAATTTAAGAAGCACCTTTGAAGGTACATTTACATTTATCTCTTAGCACCAATTCATCTCATTTCCAGAGAAGTATCCTCTTCTGTAAGGGCTTTCTGGTCTTCATTCTAGTCAAACAAGTATGCTTAACCATGTTGATTTTCCAGACTGTAGATATCAGCCTAAATTTTGCTCATTGTTGCCTTTAAAGAGAGCTCCTATTTCCTTATAACTCAGTCTATATTTTATTCTATATCATACATTAAATATTGACAGATTACTGCCAAGGTGTTATAGCTTGGGTGCATGGTTTTGTATGATGCTTTCCAGCAGACGAGCCAGCAGGCAGCATATGAATTTAGAAGCTACTGGGAGATTTAGTAGCTGGAACGCTGTAGATGTATGAGAAAAAGCACAAAAGAAAAATATAACTAGACTGTGGCAAATTAAAAGAATTGATACACATCTGAGCTTTTTAGAACATCACCAATAGACAGTGACCTAGACACTGGGTGCAGTGTTTGGTGGCATGCAGTCCAAAGATCGCTGTGGCCATCCTGGCAGATTTTTAGATAACTGAGTTGCCATACCGATTCAGAGTCATATGTATTATTAATTTTAGTGGAAGCAGAATCAGTCCCAACATGTAAAGGAATTTAAGGTTCCTCAAAGGTATTTCTAAAACATTTCCAAACTAGTCCTGATTTTCACAACTAGGGAAAAATAAAATGTGCACTTTAGTTTTGCATTTGTAAATGGATCTTCTGCACTCAATGAACAGTAAAGAGCTTCTGAAAAAAAAAAGCACTGTGAATTTCAATAACATATGTACCAGTGGGACACAGCATCTTAATTATTGCAAACAGTTATAATAAAAAAACCTGGCAAAAACTAGCAATTATATTTTACATCACTCCTGCTACTGAGGCTTAAATCAAAGCTACCCTCAAGGATGAGAAAGTACACTGTTTATTAATGTCAAGTGTACTTAAAGATAAGCCCAAGGTTCAAAGTTTAGATCTGGGTCCGTGTTTCCCCAAATTCAGAGGTATATAGATCTAGAGTTTGGTTCGGGCTCATCTCTGTTGGTTTCATCTGCTATCTATATTTATATATACTTTCCATACATTCTTCTAAAGCAACAGTCAACATTTGATAGTTCAACAGAAAACTTTGAACAAATTTCAGATCAGGCCACTCTGATCACTGGCTGTCTGCCTTTTTTCTGGTCTTGTATGTAACGATGTGGAACTATTCTCCTGATAAACAAGCTCAAGGCAGTTCTGCAAACAAGATCAAAGCAATAGCATAATATACTGGAAGAACTGCATCTCACAAGTCTGAAGAAGTGGGTTGTACCCACAAAAGCTCATGATACCATTTACATGTTTTGTTAGTCTTTAAGGTGCGGCGAGACTATTCATTGTAAAATAAAGAGAGTAACCATGAGTAATAAGCAATACTGCTATCTAGTGGTAAAACTATAAGTCTACATTTTAATATGTGCACTGCATATAATTTAAAACCTGTATGCAACATAGTCCCAGCCATTTGACTCCTCCCAGGTTCATTTTGCTGTTCCTAGACACATGTATCTTAGATATCTGCTGCCTTTGCACGTCATTACTGTCTATCATAGTCAAATTAAATATTTCTAAACATGAAAGCATATTCTTGTAGTTAAAACACAGGATGACAGGGGATCTCATTTGTGTCCCCATATTCCCTACAACTTCCACATTGCTTTGGGCATGTCTTAAATAAAGATGGTTGGCAATTTTTTTGGCAAACTGTTTTTGGTGAAAAAGGTCAATTTATCAAGCGTGAAACTTTGCCAAAAGCATCAGGTTTGATGAAAAACTTGGATCAGAATAGAAAAATAGTAAAACTGATTGGCAAATCAGAAAGTTTCAGTTACTTGACTCAAAATTCTCAGAGGGGTAGCAGTGTTATTCTGTAACTTTATAAATGAGTACTACTGTGGCACCTTAGGGTATGTCTAGACTGCATCCCTCTGTTGGCAGAGGGATGCAGATTAGGCAGGTCCACATTGCAAATGAGGCAGGGATTTAAATATCCCGTGCCTAATTTGCATAAAATGGCCACCACGTTTTACCGACTCAGCACTTTGTCGGCAAAAAGTGGCAGTCTAGAGGGGGATCTGTCGAGAAAGAAAGCCTTTTTCGACAGATCCCTTATGCCTCCTGCAAGGAGGTTTACAGGATCTGTCAAAAAAGGCTTTCGAGACAAAGTGCTGAGTCGGCAAAACGCGGCAGCCATTTTTATGCAAATTAGGCACGAGATATTTAAATCCCTGCCTCATTTGCAATGTCGACCTGCCTAATCTGCATCCCTCTGCCAACAGAGGGATGCAGTCTAGACATACCCTTAGAGACTAACAAATATATAATATCATGAGCTATCATGGATAAAAACTCACTTCTTCAGCTGAACTTGTGTGGAACTGAGCTCTACTCAAGCTCATCTGAAGAAGTGGGTTCTTCCGACGAAAGCTAGTGATACTATATATATATTTTGTTAGACTCTAAGCTGTGACAGGATTGCTCATTAATTCAAAATGACATTTTCTTTTGAAATTTTAGTAAAATTACACTAAAAAAGGGAGAGAATTGAAATAAACTATTCTGAAATTATTAAAACATTTTGATTGACCCAAACTGATTTTTTTTTTCAGATTTTCATTTCATACTTTTTTTTGGTTTGTTTTCCACTTTTCATCTCAATTTGGGGCAGATTTTTTTCAAAATGTCAAAAATTCACTTGGGACATGAAAAAAGTTCCTCCTCCAGGCCTCCTCTTAAATGCTCTATACCTTAGTTTCCCAAACAGGAATAATATTACGTACCTACCTATATATAGTCAGTCCTGCTTTGAATGCAGGGGATGGGACAAGAAGACCTCTTGAAGTCCCTTCCAGTCCTATGATTCCATGATGATATTTGGTTAAAAAAACCTGCCCGATTTCAAAGCTTCACCCACAATCCCAGTAGAGCTGGATTTTTCTTATCAAATGGTGAAGGGGTCATCTAGTCCACCCCTTCCCCTACACTAAGGCAGGATTAAGATGATTAAGTATACTTATGCTTATATTTAACTTGAAGACACTAAGTTTAGAGAACTTCCATTTGGGTTACTTCATATCACCATTTTGGTCTTTTTAAAAATTATTTTAAATGTGTTTTAGAAACTGAACAACTAAAACTGTTCCCTTAAATCAAAAGTAGATTTAAATTTCAGATTTATTTCTCTGAATAAAAGTGACAAAGTAAACTGAAATAAAACGAGTTCCAAACATTTACTGTCCACAAACTGACAGAAAGATTACAAAATACTGACACATGCAACAACTAAACAAATGAGTGGAGGGAATGAATAGCAGAGTGGAAGGGAGGATGGTAATGACAGATAAAAATAATACATTGCCAGATAATTCAAGATCTGAACAACTTAGTGAAAGGTATGTTTTTATATATATAAAAAAATGTGGATTTGGGGGTTTGCAAAGCTTTCAGTTTCCTAAGGAACCAGCAGACAATATATCACACAGAGAAAATATTAAAAGAACCTTAAGGTTGCAAAGTCAAGCACTCAGACATTAGGAAATGCGAGAAGGTTACTGCACAACCTAGGTTTAGACCTCTTCAGTATATGCATAATGATAGCCTTTAATTACACGATCACACAATATTTTGACCATAGGATCCCTGGCTCATTCAATGCACAAAATGGATGATGTGAGTCAAAAGAGTAGCTCTTCAATGACTTATTTTCTCCACATATAGCAATCAGTGGCTCTATGCCTTATTTATTACACATTACTCCAAACCTTGATCTGAAGGCAGAATTTTCAATTTCCTTGTGGATTTTTCCTATCACATGCATCCCTGTAGTATCAAGTACTTTACAAACATTGATGAATTTTTATTCACACCTCTGGGAAATAAGGGAGTATTACTATGCCCATTTTACAGATGGGGAGCAGAGAAACAGAAAGATAAAAGTCAAAGTAGCTGCTGCTTTTAGGTGTCCCCAAAAATACCAAGTACTCTGAAAAATCAAGTTGTCAGTATTCAAAAGCACTTAATTAATTTTGTTCCACAGCAGGGACTACAAAGTTGTAATGGAAGCCAACCAACTGTGGTTGACATCCCAGGGCTTTAAGGAAGGATTAGGGTATTTTCCTTGGAGACTGCTGGAATGGCATCAAGGCACTCATTTTGCTGCTTTAATCTCTTGGCTGGCTGGTTAAATTCACTATCTGTATACCTTTTTTTTTTTTTTTTTTGCTACTGGGCTGTCAACTCTGGCAATTATAAGTCTAGTCCTAATGGCAGTCACAACTTTTATATAGGCAATTTGTATGGTTTTGTAAATGTAAGAAAAGAAAATAAATATATGCGCTCTCATCTAATTATTACAAAGTTAAGAGTTGAAAGAATAAGCTCACAAGTGATAGGTTCTCATTTTTAAACACATTTGAGTGACTGTTGAAATGCTTACATTTGTACTACTACTTTTGACAGTAACACAACCGATAGTGAAGTCTTCTGCTTATTTAAAAGAACAGGTACTTTATGGTCGATAGCAGTGAATAATTGATTTTCATACTCCACTTCACCAAGGGGATGCTAGCACCAACTATGTACCTCACTGCAGAAAAGGAAATACTTTGAAAAGATAAAACAAAAAACCTTTATTCATGCAAACAGCAGAGTAAAACAAATGGTAAGTGTGGTGCTTATTTACAGGTCTGCTTTCCTATAGTGAAGGTAAAAGCTCCTGAGAGCTACATCACCCCTGCATTGTGGAACCTTTCAGCAGGTCATAACAAATGACAAATCCAAAGTTGCTATCTTTATGTGCACAGTAAAGAGCTGTGGGGGAAAAAAACAGAAGCTATCTTGATGCATTCATATTAAACACTCCGTTTCTCAGCATGCATTGTACATGGCGACAGCATGTGCCCCTGGTTTCTAGTCTGAAAAACGATGTTGTCAATTAATATCACAGATCCTCTTTTCCCTTTTCTCCTTTGGGGGTCCTGTGTTCAGCTGAAATGAAGGGGGGAAAGTCTCAACTGACTTTGATGGGAGCAAGATTGGTATTTTAACAAAATACCAATCTTGCTCCCAAGAACTGCTGTCAAGCAAACAAGAATTAAAGATCTAGTAGTAGCAGGAGGTGCTAGTTGTGTTGTCTAGCTCCTGTTCAATCTATCATTCAGCTGTAAGGAATGTTGCCAAATTTAACAATCTCTGCACCAGGGGAATTTACATGAAGCTTCTGAGGAATGATGACTACAAATATTATTTTTCATGCCAGCGGTCATCTTGCTGTCTTTGAAACAAGTGTGGAAGATTTTTGCTCAAATGTTGTGATTTACTATGAAACAGGAAATCTAACTCTTGCAGGTAGTGCTCAGAGAATCAGAGGTAAACTCAAAGACCCTCCCCCCCCAGTAAAGGGACTCACCCTCTCGCGAGGGCCCCTTTGTGGCTGAGGGTGGGTGTCCAAGCTCCTCTGTTTCCAACTGGTTCTGGGAGTGGAGGTGTTCCAGATGGCCCTTCTGGTTGGTCGGTCACCTGACACCAGGTTTCTTTTTACCCCCTTTTTGTAGCTGCTGGGAGGTTTGGGGGACCTAGGCCTGTCACTTCTTCTATAGGTCCTGGCCCAGGGACCCTATAAGTAGCAGTTGCTTGCTAAGTATCCCTGCTGTCCACTGCTACCTCACTCCCTGGACCACTTCCCCAAGAAGCTGCTCCATCCAGCCCTCTCTCTCAAGGCTTTGAGGTCAAGTTCTCACAGCACCCTGTCGAGGGTTCTGCAATTTGTCATCGTTTACCCCGGCCAGTCTTCAGCCACCAGACCTGGGCTTTAGCTAGGTCTCAAATCCAGCTCACACTCAGAGCTGTCCAAGGTGTCGCAGTCTTCCTACTTAGTCTCTGTGTCTGACTGGGTTGAGCTTCAGCAAGGAACTATCAGGCCCTGGCCTAGCAGCTTCTTTATACCAGAAAAGAATAAAAAAGGAGAAAAAAATAGCAAATTGTTTTTATCGGCCTCTTGTAACTTGAACAATCCAATTCACTATTTTTTTCTCTTCGCTCCTTCTCCCCCCCCCTTATTTATTCTTGTATCTAGACTTCTAATACGCCAGTCATCTAAAGAAGTGGGTTGTACCCACAAAAGCTCATGATACCATCTACATGTTTTGTTAGTCTTTAAGGTGCTGCTAGAAGACTATTCCTACTATTCAGCATGTAATCTGGAAAAAATAAAAACTTAAAAAACAACGAATAAACAGAGCCTATGTCTTCTAACATGTGCACTCATCATAAGACAGTCTGATACTATGGTGATAAAGGCAGTATAAAAATGTTTTGAAGATAGAACAGCCTACAATATAATATCCCCGCTCTAAACCAGTAGACAACAGCACACTCAAAACTACTGTTTATCTCCTCAGGACTTTCCAGTCCAGCTTTCTTCTTCCTTTACCAAACACAACTGTATGGTAGGTGCATTACATTAATGGTATATCTACACTGTATGCTTCTTTTGGTGGTTTGTAGAGTACATACTTGAGTAGTTACCATCACATGGGTGTAAATAGCAATGTAGATGGTGAGGCATGGCATGGATGAGTAGAGAAAAGACACATATGAAAGGTGTGAATATGTATTCAAGTACCTATCTTTTCTACTCTTCCCCAGCCATGCCTCCCTATCTACACTGCTATCTTTAGCAGTGTAGTGTCCCGATTTCTCCCTGCTGCTTGAGCCTTACCTCCTCAGAGGAAAACGCTAAAAGTTGGTGAAGGCTATGGCACGGTGGCAATCAATGTGGCACAAGTAGAATTTTAACAGACATATACAGGTTGAACCTCTCTAGTCTAGCACCCTCAGAACCTGACTGGTGCCAAACCACATAATTTGCCAAACCACAGGAGGTCAATATTGTCTAGCAGCATTACCAAGAGACCACATACTGGTCTCTTAGAAGACATTTAGGAGTAAATTAGAGCTAAATAACAGCACAAAATATTGAGATCTAGGGCTAGTGGCTTTAAACACACTTTTTAGGACCTCAGGAAACTTGATCACACCCATATTAAGTGGACATCTGTTTGTTAACTAAAATCATGCCGGACCATGAAAGTTGCCGGACCAGAGAGTGACGGACCAGAGAGGTTCAACCTATGCTAAGTATGATTGATTTATAGTATTTATTAAAGCTCTTTCCTTTGAAATAAAGAGAATGCTTCTCACAACAGAACTTATATTAAGAACAGCTCCATGTCTGAGGCAGTGTAAGTACCTGCTGCTCACATACAGACTTGCCCCATTCCAAACCTTTTACTTTTAATTTAATTTTAAGGAATGTCTCTAACTCTTTCTTCATAGCAGGGAGCAGTAATTGCCTCAGTCACATATTGTTATCAAAACACATAGTTAGCAAAAAGCATGTGTACAAAGAAACCCATCTGGGAAGAAGTAGTCTCCAGCCATTTTTAAACTTCTGTGTAATCTCAGCACATAAATCTGAATGACCTCTGTGAAAGTTAAACCAGTAGGGAGCTGACAAGCATGCTACAATCTGTCATTGCAATCCAAAAATGTTATTTCTGACAAATGCACAAATACACTTGAATAAAACTGAACAGAGAATATGGTTCACTGCAGTTCCCCAAGGGCTAGCAGGTAAGGGCCTGGATAATAGCTCTGAAACTCACACAGGCTCTTCACAGCAGCATCCTTATTTATGAAACTTGCACAGAGCACAATATGTCCAAAAATATCTTCCTTGCCATAGCATCTATCAGACTGTGCGAGGCTCATCCCAGCTAAATATTTTCATGAATTTCAAACAGTTCATTAAACCTCTACAGCTGAGAGCTTCACTTGGAAGTTCCACAGAGGACTTCTGCAGCATGTGCTTTGTAACAATTGCAGTCGGAATCTAATATGATTATAGAAACACACAGCTAAACAAGTAGTCCATTTATCTAGTGAAGCTTAATCCTAAACTTGCATAGCTTTTGAAACATTCCTCAATACAACTGAATAAATGAAGTCCCTAGAACTGAGACTTGACATTTTTTTCCAAAAGAAAACCTAAGGAGATAGACAGGAAAACAATTATAAAGTTCAAAGGTGATCACAAATGTTTAGTAAAGCTGATGTTTGAAATGAAAATTCACATGGTACTCTGGTTTAGAGGCAAGGCTCTTTACATCAGGGATCATTCTTGGATTATCAAAAATTAAAAGTCTTGCTTAGAAAGTCACAACATACAAACAGTACATAACCAGCATTGACCCAGATTTAGGTGTACAAGTTTTTAGATACTAGGAAATAAGTGTTTGGGTACATCACCCATGGGTACTAACCATGCTTAGTCATGGTAAATGGGATATGTAAATGGGTGGGGATTGTCTCTCAGTCCTTTGGTATCTGGGGTAGGTTCTCTGTAAGACGATACAGTCTGCCAAGGAAGAATTCCTTGATTGTCAACGGTCCTGCTCAACTGTCTTGGTACTGTTGGTGTCCTGTGACGTGTTTCTTATGTATGTCCCTTGACCATGGCTTCGGACACCATGAGCTGCTGCATCAGCTGAGCATAGATTCAATGGACTCTGCATGCTCTGTCAACTTGGTGACCGCAAATGAAAAGTGAAACTGACCAAACAGACCAGTCTGATCCCAGCTGAATATGTAAACAAATAGCATAAATTATTGAAATTGAAAAAGTACAGAGTAGGCATACTAAGATACAGACAACTAAGCAGATATTATTATATATGTGCAAAAGCATAAGTCTGGAATAAAAAGATGCTACTGTTCACATTTTGAACACAAAAATGCATTTTAATATACTTGGTTTTAGAACAGAACAATAATTTAACCATTCTGGAGTTTATAGCAGATATGTCTCTAAACATAAAATACAGCGAGTCTCATTTTGACAGGAATGGCAATTTCCTGCAATATCCTTGAAAGACCATATTGTATTAAGTTCATGTGTTATTGTGCTCTAGGATTGTTTATAATTAATGATTCTTAAGCAAAAAAGTGCATCACCCTAATTAAATGTGACATTTGACAAATTGGCCCTTTGCTTATCATTTAAGGAGTGATGATCTTGCTGACTGATTTGAATCGCAACCCCATGCGGTATCTTTGAGGGCCATTGTTTTAAATGAATGATTTATGATGATTATGTTCCGCTCCACAGGAATGGGCTACTGCAGCTCCTCTCCAAACTGAAAGCAATGGGTGGTGATTAAGACAAATTAGCCAGATTGTAGCCTACCTCCTGGGGAGGCTTGCAGATACCAGTACAAATTGGATTCATCAGAGGCCAATAGGATATATAACCTGAGTTTAAAGTGACTTGGGATCTTCTTTCTGAGCCAGAATATTGACAGAACCTTCTTGTCAAAAGGTTGGAAGGACTAACACCTTCTTTAGCCTGAGTTTAGCATGCATGTAGGTTCTTTAATTGTTTTTAATATATTTTCTCTGTAATACTTTCCATTTAAGACTAAAGGTGGTGGCTTAGAAAGAAGTGGGTGGTAACTTGTAGGTGCTGGCAATTACACTGTTCATAGCCTTTGAAGAAAGGAGAGAGAGAAAAAAAAAAAAGAAAGGTCAGATACTAACCTATTTAGGTGGTCTGGCTAGCCCTAGGCAGGAGAGAGAGAAGTAGGTCTCTGCCCCAGAGAGGTGATGTGCCTGGCACAGTGACAAGAGCCAGGTACCTTTTGGTGGACTTGGGGGAATATGGGTGCATTGCCCTGGACTGTGACACTTTACATTTAATCCTAGGTACAACAAAAACATTCACCTGAAGCACTTTATTTACTCTGTTTACTCCTCTGGAAACAAAAAAAGCTTACTAATAAATTAAGAGGGCAAACAAACCTGTTTGTATCAGAAATCACACTTCAGTTTATTTAAACTTCCTAAAGCTTTTCCATTCTATTAATTGATAACTTTATTACTTACTTGGCTAACACTTCTGAATACTTGCAGATAGGTCTTTTGCACCAGATGAAGGTTCCTATACTATTTAGTTAAACTTTTACTGGTGTTATCATCAATCACCAATAAAACTCTTTCAAGCCTGTTATTCAGAGTAATTGTCTGTGTTTTTATCAGCCAGCTGAAAAAGATTGCCAGTGTGAGCCTTTTATAGATTCCAAGAGGCTTGCCATTCAGATCAGTGAGTGTGATCATTGCTCCTTAATGATAAGCAAAGGACCAATCTGTTAAATGCCACATTTAGTTAGGGAGACACAGTCTTGCTCAAGGATTTTTTCCCTCAGTGAAGAGTGACTTTTGAAAAATGTGATGTGTCCCTCTAATGGACTTAAAGGCTGTTTTTTTTTTTCTTGAGGTTTTCTGAAGTTCTTTGCCAGAGCTAAAGAACCAAATCCTGTTTCCATTGAAGACTGTCATGAAAAGGCCAGAGACTTCCATGAGAACTAGATCAGGCCCTAACTTTTTACAGTGCTAATACTTCAGTGTGATCTATAATGCCCAAGCTAGTGAAGCTAATTGCAGGAGGGTGATCTATTTATGTACAGAGTAAGGCTATAAAAGATAAATTGTAGTTTGTTTGATTGCAGAGGGCCACACTGCTTGAAAGTTTCATTAAAGACCCTTTTAAAATCTATTTTTTGAAATACTGCACACAAATAAACTTGAGGCTGACTGCACTATTAAAAAAATACCCTACCTCTCTGTGCAGTCTAGAATCATAATATACATAGAAACTGGGGCCAGTCCAGAGACTAGAAATAAAAAGAATGTAAGAAGTGGAGAGACCAACTAGTGAAAATATTTTATGAGGTCAATAGTTAGAGGGTGACTACCGAAAACTAATGGTTAGAGGGGAAACCAAAACCACTAACATTTTAAGGATGCAAAGCAAAACAATATACATGAATTATTTGGGACAATAAAAGTTTTTCTAAGTGGTCATAATTTCCTTGTGCTAAGATTGTACCATTGCTTTATCAATTATAATTTGATAACGCACTATTTAGTGAGCATTATTTAGTGAGGTCCCGCCACTGGGTAGGGCCCCCTCAAACACATTCTTGTTCTGAGCAGGAGATCCCAGTCTCAGCTCTTTGTCAGCCAGCATTGAGACATCTCTCCTAGGCCTTCTGGGGACAACTGTAGGGTAGGCCAAGGTGGGTAAGGGCTCATAGTTCCCAGTTACACAGCCCACAGCAGTGAGCTTCCCATCTCCAGTCAATAGATTTGGGCTCACTAGGCTTGTGTCAGTGCTCTAGAAATAGCCATGTAGACAGTGCTTTGAAGTTGTAGCTCAGGCTGGAGATCAGGGTTTGAAGCCCATCCCTGTTCCTAGGCAGCAGAGCCACTATTGCAAAAGGCTGTTTGTTACAAAGCTGTTGTTAGAGTAGTTATGGATGCCAACTACTAGTTATGGATGCCAACAAAACTGAACGCCCTTGCAGTGCCTATGCCCAGTCCCTGCTCTGAGACTCCTGCCCCTCTCTCACTCCATCCCCCCTCCCTCTGTCACATGCTATTCCCACACTCACTTTCACTGGGCTGGGGCAGGAGTTTTGAGGCCCCCACAGCTCCTATTGGCTGCTTTCCCAACCAGTAGAAGCTGTAGAACTGGTGGGGTAGGGGCAGCATGCAGAACCCCCTGGCTGCCCTTAAATGTAGGCGCTGCAGTAGGCTCATGCTTCTGGGAGATGCATGGAGCCATGCCAGGGAGGAAGCCTGCCATAGGTCTGCTGTGCCACCAACCTGACTTTTAATGGCCTGTCAGTGTCCTTTTTCTAATGGGGATTCTGGCTGAAAACTGAACACTTGGCAACCCTAGTGATAGCACAAGCCTGTCATGCCCAAGTCTGTTGAAATGGGGTTAGAGGCTTCCTATTCTAGGCTGCGTAGAGGTAATTCACTCCTAATCGCTGTGTCATACCTCCCTGCTCACTGCCAGCTCACTGGACAGGAAGCTAAGCATGCAGCCAAATTAGAATGGCAGAAGTTGGAATGCACACTTCAGCCTCATCCCATTGGAAAAATCACAATATTAGACTAATGTCACCATTTCCATGCAGTCTATGAAATGATGATTTACACAGGTCCTTAGTCATGAGACCATCCTTTGTCTTAATTGCAGTCTGCTGCCTCAGTTATGCAAATAATACAAACCTTCCTGCTTTTGCAACAAAGGAGAGAGTTGTCTTACAGGCTACTTCCTCTCTCATTAACAACAATGATATTTTCCCCCCAGCATGTCTAACCTGTGCACTGAATGAGGTAGGTGTCCTGTGGGGAAAATATGTAATTGTATAAGTAAAGATTGTTTCATTATGCACCCATACAAAAGACTGAAATTATGTCTGCACAAATACCCTTAATTATGGTATTTCCTACCTTTTGAAAGCAACCTTATCCTCCTCCTAACAAAGTTTTGCTAATGGATTCAGTATAGCCTAGTTCCTAACTTTTTCAATAAGCAACTGGAGAAACAGAAATGTGATCATGTGAAATCATATTGACATGCATGAACATCAGCATAGTCTTTAGATCCACAGTACTCACACCTGCCACTTAAGATAATTTGAAAACTAACAGAGGATGACAACCTACTACTGCTATGTGAATTAGCACAAGAGGGGATGAGAAACACACTTTGCCAGTGGGTTTCATAGATAGTTGAAAGTAGAGGACTACTGACTCTGAAAAATCTTGTGCTCCATTCCTAATTCTGCAGAAGAATGTGCTCTGGCAATCACTGACCCCTCTGCTTTTGCGTTCCCCTTCCGATTGCCCCTATCTCAGCCCTGTGACTGCCCTCATCTACCACAACTGGTCCCATTCAACACTACAACCAGATTTCTCATATCAGCTCTACTCTCTCTGTAGAGCCATTGCCAGTCTCCATCTCTAGACTCCCTGTCCAAATCCCTGGATTCCAATTCTAGGGATCTTCTGCTAAGCTTCTTGCCCAGCCAGTCTCAGTCATCCCCACCTCATTGCCTTTTCTGCTACCAGTCACACACATACCAGTTGCCTGACCAGCTTGATCTTATACCTCACAATTTCCTTGACTAGCCAGTCCCAATCTCCCACTCACAGCTTCCAGGCCTTGTAGACTAATTCTTCTCATGGACCACCCCCTGGTCAGCTCTGCTCTGTGTTCAAGAGTCCTGGGTTGGTGCATTCTCAGTGCACAGAGAATCTGCAGAAAATTTATTCTCCAAATTTTAACAAAGTTCTAGGGTGCATGTGAAAAAATGAGATTTTTCAAAAGCTTGTAACTTGGTTAAAACTGGTGATTTTTCTTTGGAATGGTTAAAAAAAAATCTTTGACACCAAAGTTCACCCCTGCTGAATTTCAAGTCCTTGCTACAAACCCTGTGGGCACTAGATCATCTTCATAAAGCAGTTGTAAGATTTTTTTTTTAACATTGCAAAATGTATTTTTTCTCTGTCCTGTCAGAAATAGCAAAGCAGATTTTGCTGAAACTTAAGGGACCAAGTTCATCTTAGTTTCATTTATATATGAGCTTATTTTTCCTCATAGAATATCCCAATGGTTAAGCTATTTTTCTGCTTATAGTTGTTTCTGAACTCACCCAAAAATCTAGCCTATTAAAATTTAATAAACAGTGTCATTTAAATTATTCCAAACATAACACAGTATTATGAGAACAATAATGTACACACATGCCTGATATTTCTGAGCTGAACTAAACTTGAAAGGGTTAGAACAATTGCAGTTTTTCCTGCTTAATATTTTGACTGAAAGTTATAGCAACTCTCTATTACTTAAACTATTTAAAACTATAATGAAAATTTACCTGTATTTGTATATTGTTTTGCATGCTCATCCTTAAAACAGATTTCTGGTTCATGTTACTCTGTATTTGACTGATATCCCTGTAGACTGTATTGAATCCATTAATAACATTGTCAGTAGAATGTAGCATTCAATTCTTGGATTTCTGCTTGCAGAGAGATGGAGACAAAACTCTTTTTTTAAAATTGACTCTTTAGGTAAAATAATTGAAAACTGAAAATTAAAGTCTACCAATAAGGGTTGGGATTTCCATATGGAACAAGAGGGAAGTTATTAATGAGGTTTTCAAAGGCTTCAAAAAAGTTCTTCTCCAGATGTGACCATATCATGGCTCTTCAGTTCTACTACACTTACGATGTCTAAGAAAAGAAATCCAATAGTCTACCAAAGATCCATAAGCAAACAATAAAGACAGATAATAACCTTGAGCCTACAAATCCATGCATTAGGGACAACAGCCAGTGCTACTGCTTCCATATGTGTGGGGATTACAAATCCACACAATTAAAGAGCTAGGCATAGTCCTTTGAGCTCAGTGGAGGTAAATATGAAGCTCCTTGCATGCCTGAAGTTCAGCGTATAAAATAAGCAGTTACAGGACAAGAATGGACCTGGAAGAGTACGCATGGGCTCGTGTGATTTTCAGCATACAAATGAGGCTACATGTTTTTAGCTTCATGCTCCTCTAATGTATGCAAGCATCCAATGGAACTGGGCCTGTGCCTATCAGAGGCCCAGAAATGACCCTATTTTATTTACTTCTCACTCTTTTCCTCTATCAGGGGGCCCTAGTCTTCTCTGTAACTGCTCCCTTCACTTGACATTGCTTGACTTTATCTGCATGCCTGAGCTCCATCTCATTAGATTTACCTCATAGAGCTCTGAATTACACAAAGACATAACCAAGCATGTGATTTCTCTCAGAGTATCAGATATTCATTAGCTCTTTCAGCCACTACCCTAGTCATTCCAAACACAGCAATTCCTTCAAGAAAGCACTGTGGGCGAATTTTTACAGTCAGCCATGATTTCCACTATGAATTTCTACAAGCTCAAGTGTGGTATTCAAAAGCGCAAGCGTCAGCAGGAGTGTGCAAAATATCAGAAAATCGTGAATGGTCTACACATTTATTGAAAATGCAAAGTTTTGCCATGTTCCTGGTGGACAACCCATTGACAGTTCTGCTACTTATGTTTCTGAGCTCTCCTTAGCTATTGAGACTATTGATTTGTGCTTGTTAGGCTTGTTGGATGCAGAAGTCTCATATTACAGCACAGAGCCTGGCATTGAACTACTATGTTTTTGACTCTGTGACAAAGTTGCCTGTTGATTGCTAGTTCAAGTGTTATGGAAGTGGACACTGTTCGATGGTTGACAAGGAAGGATTGATTGCTTGGCCTCAGGTAACAGGTTCTGTTCACTGTTTTTCCAATAAAAACATCTTGCTGTTAATTTAGAACAAGATATTTTTGGCTGGTGCAAACACATGGAGGCACTCACTCACTGGATGGCACTTGCAGAATAGTTGGAAAAGATTGCACAATTGACAGGTGTACACAAGCCTGCTATCAAATGCAGAAGAAAATGTGGTACCATATTTTCTGTCATAGCTTTTATATTTTGCTTGTAAGTAGATTAGAATTGCTAAGCTTTGAGAGGTTTAGATTAGAAATAAGGTAGTCTTCATAATGGTAATTCTTTGGATTTACTTGAATTGTTTGCATGGTATGATAATGTACTGAAAGATCATGTGGAAGCCAATCATCATCATCATCCACCATGGGCTCAACGCCCATTGGTGTCCGATGCCTCCCTCACTATTTCCTTCTATCTTTCCCTGTTTAGTGCGGAGTGGATAAGGCTGATACCAAATAAAAATGAATTTATCAATAGGTTCTCAAGAAAACTATGGCAGACTATTTTTGGCAATGTTAGGAAAGCTGAATACTTTTCTGTACTTCACTGTACTCCTTTTGTCTCTTATGATATGTCTACACTACAGAGAAGATCGAAGTTACTATCAATCTTCCAGGGTTCTAATTAGTGGGTCTAGTGAAGACATACTAATTTGAACTGAGAGGGGCACTTCGGTCGATGCCTGTAGTCCTGGTTTCACAAGGAATAAGGGAAGTTGAAGGGAGAGTGTGCTCCCTTGGACTTCCTGCAGTGTGGACAGCGCCAAAAGTCAAGTTAATTACTTCAGCTATGCAATTAATGTGGCTGAAGTTGCATATCTTAATTTGGCCTTATCCCATAGTGTATACATACCCTTAGATAGAACAAATGTCCAGAGGTATCCCAGAAAAACTCTGCTGTGTCCAGGGAATGCATCTGCTTTTTTGGAACAGTTTCCAAAAAAGCAGGCACATTCTTTCGGCATCCCTGTATTCCTCATTTCATGAGGAGTAAGGGATCTTCTGAAAGAGGAGGTTTTTCCCACATTTGGCGCCATGTAGATGGGCCAAATGTCGGAAAAACCTCTTCCGAAAAAAGAATTAGAAAAAGGTAGGCAAATTGCGGTTTGCAATTTGCGTATCTTTTCCAGAAAACAAACGCAGTGTAGACATAGCCTCTGTTAAAATATGCTCAGATTTCAAAAGACAGAGCAAAGATTGTGAGAAACATTGTAGATATAACTGATATCTACACCAAAATAGGGAAGAGGGAATTATGGAGGTTATTTTAGAGAAGTTGAAAAAAATGACTTAGATATGACTGATTGCAGGGGACAACAATTTGGTAACAGAGTTGACATGTATGCATCATACAAAGGTGGAGAAGGTGAGAGTGATGATAACTTTTTATTAGACCAACCTCTTGGTGAAAGAGATTAGCTTTTGTACTACATGGAGTTTTTCTTTAGAGCTGGGAAGAGCTCTGTAGTTCAAAAACTAGTTTCTTTCACAAACAGAAGTTGATCTAGTAAAAATATTATCTCAGCCATCTTGTCTCTCTTTACTGGGAACAAAATTGCTACAACACTGATATAAAGGAAACTGAATTCAGGTATATCAGTATGTGTTTTCATCCCATGTGCTGTTGACTCACAGAATCTTGTTGGAGAAAATTTTGAAATGGTTGTTACCCAAGTTTTATTTTTTGAATTATGCAAAGATTTTATACCCTGTTTTCTGCTTCTAGAAGTCATTGGGATGTGTTGAAAAAGCACATTAGCATTACATTAAAATGCCAAAGCCTGACATGATGTTCAGGGAAAGGAAAGGCAACCTGTCCTCTCTGAAATCAGGTGGAGGGTGTTCTTGACACTTAAGACAGGTGCAGGGCTTGACATAATTTTATGCGAGGATTTAAATTGGTTGTTGATAGTTCGCAAATGAACACTTCAGAGTTGTCATTTCTTGTTTCAGTGAAGAAGTGGTATACTGTCTTAGCAAAAGTTACCATTCTGAGCAAAACTTGCCAAGACTGGATCTTGATATTCAAATGGCTCTTGATTCACTTGGTGGCTTTTGAGACACTTTATCAGAATTATGATCTTCTGGGCTCATTGTACATAAGGAAGGTGCTGCTTTCCAGGCTGATACATCACAAGTATCCACACAGTTCAAAGAGAAACAGTTTCAAAGTAGTAAAATAATGCCAGGTAAATGTGCAAAAGATGAAAGATTGTCAGATCTCCAAAAATGTTTTTGAATGTAAAGTTTCAACCCCATCTTGAATGCAATATTAACACAGCTGTTCAATGGGATGAGTAAGTACCCTGGACTCTTAAAGATTTGCTTTGTTGATGAGTGAGAAACTAGAAAGTCTCACTTGAAGAAGTGTACACAGGCACACACAAAACATAACAAACGGATGCCCTGGGGATTTAAACTGACAGTTTTGAAGAGATTGAATTATTTTCCAGTTTTTCAAGTGACTCTTAGAGCATGACTTGGAAAAAAAGGGCACACATTGATTTCTTAGCTATATTCATTAAAGGGCTTTTGATATGTTTCCCTAACACCAAAACAGCACTTCATATTTTTTGCTTTCATTCTGTATCCATGGCTGCTAATGAAAGGAGTTTCAGCAAGCTAAAATTAATCAAGACCTATCCAAAAACATCCCCGGAGCAAGAAAGATTAAGTGATCTGGCAGCTATTTCTATAGAGAACTTGGAAGCAAGGTGAAATAGGCTTGGATAAGCTAATTAATGAGATTGCTTTAGAGAAGGTTAAGACGGTTCATTTAATAGGTACTTTGTGGTGACTGTAGGTCTTCTGAGAGCCCAGGGAGAGTGGCCCAGGTTTGAGTCTTTAACTCAGGTCTGGAACGCCATTGGTATGGCACTGCACTACTAGTCAGTGTGTGTGTGTGTGTGTGTGTGTGTGTGTGTATGTGTATGTATAAGTATATTCTGCACACTATTATCCAAGTCATTAACTATACTATTTAATAGTACTGGGACCAGGTTTGATCCTTGTGGGATCCCACTAAATACATCCTCCCCCTTTAACAGTGAATTAATTAACTGAACTAAATATGGATCCCAGGGCACTCTTCAGGAAAAATCCTTGGTGGTCTGGCCACATTCTAATTTGTAGGATTAAATTGTACCTACCCCTGACGTTACAATTGGCTGTAGTCATCTTTTGCTTTTCTTGTATTGAATTAGTGGCGAGGAGTCCTGTGGCACCTTATAGACTAACAGAAGTGTTGGAGCATAAGCTTTCGTGGGCAAAGACCCACTTCGTCAGATGGGATGTTTTTGCCCACGAAAGCTTATGCTCCAACACTTCTGTTAGTCTATAAGGTGCCACAGGACTCCTCGACGCTTTTGCAGATTCAGACTAACACGGCTACCCCTCTGATACTTGTATTGAATTGTTTACAGTGTTATTGTGCTGATAACAGATTCCAAGTTTCACCAAAATGGCTTCATTTCGACAATGAGTGATGTGAGTGAAGATCTCCACAAAAAATGGTACAGATGCTGTTTGGCGAAAAGTTTTGAAAAACTTCAGGTAGGAGGAGGCCAAGATAAGTACATAATGCCTTTTTACATTAGTCTGTAAATAATTTTAACTCTTCTCCCATACAGGTTATAAAATTAAAACTATAGAAATATATTATGCATTAACCGTTAGAAATAACCTGTTGTGAAGTACCAGAGCAATTGCTTTCTAGTTTTAAGCCATTGCTGCATGTTCATTGTTCAATCACCAAGAAATTGATTTTCACATCGGTCTCCATAATGCAGTCATGACTTGCCCAGGGGAGACTTGTCTATCTTGTAATATAGAGCCCTCATCTCATTTTTAAAAATATTCTGGAAAGACAGTGAAGGTCAGTTTTCCATTTTTCATGTGACAAGCTGTCAACATTTTATTGACAACATGCTTAAAATCCGAAGGTGGCTAATGTAACAGCGCACTATAGTGGAAGGAATCACTGGTCTATTCATCATTATCCTGTGATGCTTTTCTGCTTACAGCGATTTCAGTATCATCAGCCAACAATTCAACAGAACAATTCAAATCCAACTGCTCATTTACAATTTTTCCAATCACCGTTTCCATTTCTAATGTGATTTAATTGAATAGCTCAGCACAGACATGCAGTTTAGAATTAATTCCCGTTAACCCTTAGTGTACTCTTTGGGCAATAAAGGCAGCATGCTATTGTATGAAATCCTGATGAAGTCACGTAAGACATACTATACCTCCTCATTTTATTGGAGAGAATTCCTGTGGAAAATAATCCTGTGTCATTTAGGGATGTAAAATCCCATTTAGTTAGTTAACCAGTTAAACATTAACTCCAGCCCAGCTGCTTCCAGCCCCATGCAGGGCTGTTGGCTACCGGCCTGTGCGGGACCAGAAACAGCTGGCTGATCCAGCAGCCCCCTGTGGGGCCAGCAGAGCCAGCAGCCCTGCATGGGGCCAGAAGCAGTAGCCCTATGTGGGGCTGGCAAATCCGTTTCCAGGAGCCGCTGTCACTTCTGCAGGAGGCTGCCACACCAGGTCCACATGGGGTGGAAGGCAACAACCCCACGCAGAGGCCCAGTGAAGCTGGAGCAGCCCTCTGCCTATGGCAGGTCACAGGTGGGGTGCTTCTTCCCGGGTACCAGTTAGCCAGTTACCCATTAACATCCCTAGTGTCATTTCTACATACCAGTTTCTATTACCAAAATGTAACCAATTACATCCAGTCTCTTTTGGAGAGGCTGTGAATAAATAGGTCCTCACCACTGAATTTTCTGGGTGCCTGATGAAATTAATCCTAGTGTACTAAAGGAATTAATGGTCCAAAGTTGTTTCAGCTAATAATTATCTTCAGGAACTCCTGGTGGACAGGTGAGATCCCAGAACAATGGAGAAGGGCAAACAAAAAGGGAACAAAAAGATGTGATAGTCAGCCAAACTCCAATTTTTGGAAAGATACTGGAATGAATTATTAAACAATTTATAAACACCTTAGGGTACATCTACACTGCGGCGCTATTTTGGGATACTTCTGGTATCCCGATATAGCGTTTTCCACATTTTGACAGTGTGCCCGTTATTTCTAAATGTAATTGAAATAATGGGCGTGCTATTCCAATGTCCCGGTAAACCCCATTCCATGAGGATTAATGGACTTGTCAGAATAGCAGTCTATTTTGAAAAACTCAAAATAAGGTATGCAATTTGTGTAGCTCAAATTGCATATATTATTTTGAGCTAGCACTGCAGTGTAGACACACACTTAGAGAATACTAGGGTGATATAGTGCCACATGACATTCCATAAGAAAATTGAAAAAATTTGGTCTAGAGGAATTTATTATAAGGTGCATGCACAACTGTTTAAAGCCCAGGGATCATTGTCAAACTGGGTGGTGGTATTTAGTGGGATCCCAACGCATCCCTGAAATATTCAATAATTTCATTAATGACTTAGGTAATGAAGTGGAGAGTATGCTTATAAAAGCTGCAGATGACACCAAGATGGGAGGCAATTTCCCCTCTAATCTTTTCTATCCATATGCAGATTTTTCTATCCATCTGTGGACTTTTTTTATCCATGTGCAGAATTAATTTTATTATGTGCACCAAGCCATGTGTGGATGTGCACCATCAGTAGCAACACATGCTGTCAGTTGTGGGCACTCTGCTAATCAAGTGAGCAGCAATGAAATCATTCCTGTGACACTCAGCTTACAGGGAACTCTGCTGAGAGGAGTTACAGGCAGATTGGAAGACATATTAGAAGTCAAAATGACTAATTAGAAGACTGATATTCCTAAAAGGATCTCTGGGGTATAGTGCATGACAAACTGAACATGATTTAACACTATGGTGTAGTTGCAACTACAGGTTGAACCTATTTAGTCTGGTACCCTCTAATCTGGCAACTTCTGTGGTCTGGCATGATTTTGGTTAGCTGGATGTCCACTTATCATGGGTGTGGCCAAGTTTCCTAAGGTCACACCAGTCTTGGATCTCAGTGTCCTGTGCTGTTATTTAGCTCTAATTTTTCCCTAAATGTCTCCTCAGAGCCCAGTAAGCAATAGAAGTGTTGGTAATGCTGCTAGACAATATTGCCCTCCTGTGATTTGGAAAATTCTCTAGTTCAGCACCAGTCAGGTCCCCAGGATGCAGGACTAGAGAGGTTCAATCTGTATCATTCTGAGGTTTGTTAACAGGAGTGTTGTAAGACATAGGAGATAATTGTTCCACTCTACTCAGCACTCCCTTTATTGGAGTCGCATGTTCATTTCTGGGCATCTCACTTTAGAAAATATGTGGACACACTGGGAAGTCCAGAGGACACAACCAAATAATTTTAGAAAACCTCATCTATGAGGAAAGGCTAATAAAACTGGGCATGTGGGGCAAGAAGACTATGGGTGGACCTGCTTACAGTCTTCTAAGTGTCTTGATGACTGTAATCAAGAAGACAGTGATCAGTTGTTGCTTGTGTCCACTGAAAGTAGGATAAGTAGTAATGTGTATAATCTGCAACAAAGGAGATTTAGGTTAGATCTTAGGAAACTTTTTAACTGTAAGGGCAGTTAAGCTCTTGAATAGGCTTCCAAGGAAGAGTGTGAAATCCCCATCACTGGAGGTTTTTAAAAACAGCTACATTTACTTGGTTCTGCCTCAACGCAGGGGGCTGACTTGATGACTTCTTAAGTTCCCATCCAGCCTTCCATTTCTATGATTCTATGCATAATAACATACAAATGCTTTTAACACACAATCTGATTTTAAAAAATTAGCACACAGTACTTTCGTCTGGGAAATCCCCCTACTGCTGTGAAAAAAAAAAATAGAACAACATCTGTTTTGACTTTATGCCCCCATTCAGTGAAGCACATCCTTCTTCAGGAAAATACTTAAGCACATTCTTAGATTTCAACATGTGCTTAAGTCACATTACCTTGGATTGAATTAGACACTTGAAAATTCGGTGTTAGAAAATGTTTCACTATGCACTGGCTTGCTAAAAAGTTCCTATAGTTATGGCATAAAAATAAAGAGATAAGATATGTAACAAATTAGAGCTTGAATGAAAAACTCTCAAACAAATTGAAAAAGAGATAGGTCTTCCCCATTCACAAGCACTGAGTCTGTGCATGGCAAAAAACAAAACAAAACAAAAATCCCAACATTACAGAAAGGATGTGGATGCATTGGAGAAAGGCCAGCGGAGGGCACAAAAATTATAAGGAGGCTGGAGCACATGACTTAGGAGGAGAGGCTGAAGGATTTGGCTTGTTTAGTCTACGGAAGAGTGAGGGCGATTTGATAGCAGCCTTCAACTACCTGAAAGGAGGTTCCAAGAGGATGGAGAGAAGCTGTTCTCAATGGTGACACATGACAGAACAAAGAGCAATAGTCTCAAGTTGCAGTGGGGGAGGTCCAGGTTGAATATTAAGAAAAACTATTTCACTAAGAGGGATTGTGAAGCACTGGAATGGGTTACCTAGGGAGGTGGTGGAATCTCCATCCTTAAAGATTTTTAAGTCCCATCTTGACAAAGCCCTGGCTGGGATGATTTCATTGGGGTTGGTCCTACTTTGCAGAGCCGTAACAAGGGTGAGGCAAGTGGGGCACTCGCCCCAGGCACAGTACATTTAGGGGTGCAAAAGTAACAATTAGAAAGTTTAAAATATTATTTCATTTATATCTTACTATCATCTATTTGCAATATCAATATATATGCAATTAACAACCTGTGCAATTAATAAAATTAATACAAAAAAATAAGAATTGTATCTTTTTGGGGGGGGCTCGGAGGGGGGGGAATGCAGTTCAGTAGCTTGCCCCAGGTGCAGAAAACCTTAGTTTCGGCTCTGCTGCTTCGGGCAGGGGGTTGGACTTAATGACCTCCTCAGGTCTCTTCCAACCCTAAGAGTCTATGATAAACTTCTAATAATCAAAGAGGGAATGCAACATTAATTTGGAGAAATACTGCAACAATGACTGAAAAGTATGCAAAAAAAAAAAGTATTCTGATGCTACTATAACAAATCAGCACGCCTTTATGTAGCTGTGAAATTCATGCCTAGGTAAGCACACAGCATAGTTCAGTCCATAAAGAGAATCCTTTAAATGTAACCTATCCTTTAAATCAGCTTCTATACCCAAGGACTGGAAGACAGCTAACATAATGCCAATATTTAAAAAGGGCTCTAGAGGTGACCCTGGCAATTACAGACCAGTAAGTCTAACGTCAGTACCGGGCAAATTAGTTGAAACAATAGTAAAGAATAAAATTGTCAGACATGTAGAAGAACATAATTTGTTGGGCAAAAGTCAACATGGTTTCTGTAAAGGGAAATCATGTCTTACTAATCTACTAGCGTTCTTTAAGGGGTTAACAAACATGTGGACAAGGGGGATCCAGTAGATATAGAATACTTAGATTTCCAGAAAGCCTTTGGCAAAGTCCCTCACCAAAGGCTCTTGTGTAAATTAGGTTGTCATGGGATAAGAGAGAAGATCCTTTCATGGATTGAGAACTGGTTAAAAGACAGGAAACAAAGGGTAGGAATAAATGGTAAATTTTCAGAATGGAGAGGCGTAACTAGTGGTGTTCCCCAAGGGTCAGTCCTAGGACCAATCCTATCCAATTTATTCATAAACAATCTAGAGAAAGGGGTAAGCAGTGATGTGGCAAAGTTTGCGGACGATACTAAACTGTTCAAGATAATCAAGACCAAAGAAGACTGAAGAACTTCAAAAAGATCTCACCAAACTGAGTGATTGGGCAACAAAATGGCAAATGAAATTTAATGTGGATAAGTGTAAAGTAATGCACACTGGAAAAAATAACCCCAACTATACATACAATATGATGGGGTCTAATTTAGCTACAACTAATCAGGAAAGACAACTTGGAGTTATCGTGGATAGTTCTCTGAAAACGTCCATGCAGTGTGCAGCGGCAGTCAAAAAAGCAAATAGGATGCTAGGAATTATTTAAAAAGGGATAGAAAATAACACAAAGAATAACTTACTGCCCCTATATAAAACTATAGTATATATATAAAAAACTCCTCACCTCAAAAAAGATATTTTGGCATTAGAAAAGGTTCAGAAAAGAGCAACTAAAATGATTAGGGGTTTGAAACGGGTCCCATATGAGGAGAGGCTGAAGAAACTGGGACTTTTCAGTTTAGAAAAGAGGAGACTGGGGGGATATGATAGAGGTATATAAAATCATGAGTGGTGTGCAGAGGGGTGAATAAAGCAAAGTTATTTACTTGTTCCCATAATAGAAGAACTAGAGGACACCGAATGAAATTAATGGGTAGCAGGTTTAAAACTAATAAAAGAAAGTTCTTCTTCACACAGCGCACAGTCAACCTGTGGAACTCCTTGCCAGAGGAGGCTGTGAAGGCTAGGACTATAACAGTTTAAAAAAGAGCTAGATAAATTCATGGAGGTTAGGTCCATAAAAGGCTATTAGCCAGGGGGTAAGGAATGGTGTCCCTGGCCTCTGTCAAAGGCTGGAGAAGGATGGCAGGAGACAAATTGCTTGATCATTGTCTTTGGTCCATCCTTTCTGGGGCACCTGGCACTGGCTACTGTCGTCAGACAGGATACTGGGCTAGATGGACCGTTGGTCTGACCCAGTATGGCCATTCTTATGTTCTAATCTGTAATTTGCAACTTGTGTTCCTAAAGTACATGTGCAAAATCACCTGTGCATCTCATAATTTAGACTTCATTGAGTCTAAACTGGCATGATTTTGCGCAAATACTTTTAATGGAAAAGTTTTTCCGTTAAAAGTATTTGCGCAAGAGAGAGTCTACACTGGCATGGATGCTTTTGCGCAAAAGCATCCGTGCCAGTGTAGACTCTCTTACAAGAAGAAAGCTCCGATGGCCATTTTAGCCATCGGGCTTTCTTGCGCAAGAAATTAACATTGCTGTCTACACTGGCCCTCTTGCACAAGAATACTTGTGCAAGAGGGCTTATCCGTGAGCGGGAGCATCAGAGTATTTGTGCAAGAAGCACTGATTTTGTACAATACAAGGTCAGTGTTCTTGCGCAAATACTCGCGGCCAGTGTAGACAGGCAGCAAGATTTTGCGCAAAAGTGGCCACTTTTGTGCAAAATCTTGCCAGTCTAGACGCAGCCTCTGTGTACTGGCAGATGGGAACATTCTATTCCCAGTTCAAAGTAAATTGCTGAATTTATTTATTTGTTTTTAATTTCTGGATTTACAAACTCATACAGAAGAACCATAATAGAGAGTTAGCATGACTAGATACATAAACCTTTGAATTAGATTGGGTTTTGATTCATCCTTAATCATAACAATAGCTTGATGCTTTTTTTAATTACATGGAGAAGAAGAGTGTTCATGCTTCTAAGAGTTGTAAAAGGGCGAAAATTAATCATTTCAAGGATTTCTGCTCAAATGAGAATTTATTCAAATTAAATTTTCACTTTTATTCAGGCTTAATCTTATGGAAATGGCAACCCCATGTTAGCAACATTTTCTGCATAACTGTTGTATGATTAGTAATTTCCAGTATCTGGCAGGAAGTCTCCAATGCACTGTTATGATAAACTCCTGGGTTGGGCCCACAAAAGCTAATGATACCAGCTATATGTTTTGTTAGTCTCTAAGGTGCTAACTATTCATTGTTTTTTTAAATTTTTCTTACATTTTATTCAGCCCAGTTGAAAATATCAATAGTACTTTTTTTGTTTTTGTTTTTAATCTGAAGGACATGTTTCTGTTTGGTAAAACATTTGGTTAAGTTACTTCATTGAAGGGCAACAGTGTCACAAAAATGACTGAAGCTAGTTTGTAGGCCAGACACATATGGCTGTGATAAAAATATTTTAATTATTTGCATACAGTTATGTGAATGTCACTAAAAGAAATTTTTCAGATTTCAATAAAAAATGGGTCAAAAGTTTTCATAAAATTGCCATCCCTTTTGCACCAAAATTCAAAATGTCAATGACACTTTTTGTTGAAATGGCAAGATCATAACTGATCATGGTAAAACAGCTAATCTTGCTGTTCTTATGGTGGGGAAAGGGACAATTTTATGAAAACTCTGAAAATTTAATGATTTTTTTTTAACCTCTGGTAACCATGAATAAAAATAATTTTTAGGAGTATGCTAAGAGATTCTTGGAGGTTATGAAATCCAATTTGTCCTTTCATTTTGCATTTTGATGCAATAATAGATTTTGCACATTCAGGTCACATTTTTATAGGCCATTTAAAGAACATATATTTCATTGCCATGTGACAGGTTAAGGTACCTAGGCCAGTTTACAAACATAAATTTACTTGCTGGAAAATGGAATAGTTAATTCTAGACATCAAGAAATTCAAGAAAGGGAATTCGTTTCTGTTTATCAGGCATAGCACACCTGTGTAAAAGTTATATAAATTATCATTTCCTCTGATTACAGGTAATGTCTTTTGTTATGGTGGAAATGCTTTGAAATGAAAAGAATCTGCTATGTATCCCTTGTTAAAATGAAGATGAGAAAATGTATTCCACATCTGATTGCATCAAAAGTCTTTGCACATTGTAAAGACCATTTGTCTGCTCTGTTTAAATACCATAAATTTAATTCACATCAGGGTAGTGCATCAAAGTAGTTCCATCCATTACTACCATCCCTATTGAAAGCTATTTATTGTCTCTGTAACCACTGATGACACAATGGTTTGAAAAGAGACTCCAGTAGAGAACAGATATTTCAAAAAAACTTTTAATTGGTTTTCAGTGCTCCCTTTTGTAAAAGGTGAGAGTAACTCACCATGAAAGACAGATTTTTCAACTGTATAAACATTATGACTAATCCTGGTAATACATTACAGAGAGTCAGAAAGGTTTATTGCTGTCACACAAGGGGGTGTAGGCGGTGTGACTTGGTGATTGCAATAGGAGTCTTGCCTAATGTTTGGAATACAATCAGAGGTGAGAACTGGTGTCATGGTCAGGAGCCACACCAGTGCACAGAGGAATGTAGGAGACTAGAACCAGAGCACCAGTAGGCACTAGGCAGTACAGGAGGCCACTTTTGGCACAGCAGCAACCATTAAATGCCTTGAGCAACCTCAAAGCTTACATGGTGTCTCTGGGCCCTTCTGACCAATCAGGAAGCACAGTCATTTAGGGACGGCTTACTGGGTCCAGCCAAGCTCATTGGATTGGTTGGCAACTATGCAGAGCCAGCTGAGATCCTGATAGTTGATTTATTGTATATTAGAGTAGTTAATCTCTTCCTTTCATTTGGCTGGCTCAATAAATGATTAAACCACATGGAAAATATTCATATTAGCTGGGTAGCACCGCATAATTCTTTCTAAATTGCTTCTTTTCATTTCCTTTTGTGAATGACCATTCTAATTTTTGTAATCACTTACCTTCTCAATGTTAACAAGAGATAATATCATACATATGCCTCATTATGCATTGTTATATAACAATACGTAACAATACACAGCATAGTGGCCTAGCGCTTTAGTCAGGCTCAGGGACTTCAGCAGGGTTTGGCATAGGTGCTGAAAGTAGGAGAGTGGGGGTGCTGCCACACCTGTCTTGAAATTCTTTCTATTATGTACAGTTGGTTAAATGGCTCTCAGCACCCTCACGATAAAAATTGTTCCAGCACTCTTCCTCCTTGAACTGCCTTTTTACTGTGCCTTAATTGAGTATACTCTAATGTAGCCTTTTATTTTATTTAATTAAATTTAGAATTTACACCACCATGGGTTCTGCTCTGGTTGCTACAGTTTCAAGCTCAACAGATTGAAAGTCACCTCTGCTATTTGTCTCAGATTTGGAGGCTCTATGAACATGTGAAGACCAAGGACAGTGACTATGAACACATTCACAAAAAGAAAGCCTTATCTGTATCACTACAGTTATTAAAGCAATAAGTAAAGGTTCAGTTTCCCATGTAGGGAGCAAATCACCAAAAAATTAAAAATTTTGTGCCAAAAATAAAATTCATTCCATAATACTATAAAATTATGTACAATTCCGAGAAAAAAAATTGCCAACAAATAAAGGTGGAGGCTCCAGCATGGCCATGGAGAGCACAGGTCACTGGCTGAGCGGTGGTGGGAAATCACCCTGCAGTTCCCCTTACCCTTGGGAAACAGACTCTGGTGATGCTGCACATAACCTTGACACACTGCAAGGGCCAGGTCTATTGCAGAAATACCCTCAGGCCCTGCCTCTCCATGCCAGGCCCACCCAGCCTCCATTAACTTAACTATTTTAACCCTATTATAGCTGCAGCCTTCACCATATCCCCAGGCAGTGAGTTCCACAGATTGTGAATTGTGTGAAGAAATACTACTTTGTTTGTTTTAAACTTGTTCCTTGTTAGTTTTATTGCAGGACCCCAGGTTCTTGTGTTATCTGAAAGGTTAAATAACACTCCCTTATTCACCTTCTCCAGAACATTAATGATTTTATAGATTTCTATGACATCCTTCCTTTAGCTGTCTCTTTTCCAAGCTGAGCAGTCCCTGTCTTTTTAATCTCTCCTCATGTGGATGCTGTTTCATACCCCTAATAATTTCTTTTGCCTTTCTCTGTGTATTTTCCAGTTCTAATACATTTTTTGAGGTACGGGGAGGGGACAAGAACTGCACTCAGTATGCAAGGTATGGATGAACCATGGATTTGTGCCATTATGACACCTAGGGTATGTCTACACAGCAAAGTTATTTCAAAATAACAGACGTTATTTTGAAATAACTTTCCTAGCGTCTACACAAGCCAACTGCTATTTTGAAATTAATTCGAAATAGCAGAGGGCTTATTTTGAAATTGGTAAACCTCATTCCACAAGCAATAGCGCCAATTTCAAAATTGCTATTTCGAAATAAGTGCTGTGTAGATGCTTATTTTGAAATAGGGGGCCTCCAGCCCTTCCCAGGGTGCCCTGCTGGCCACAAGGTAACTTCTGACCTGATGCCTTGCCGGAATCAGTTCCGGCTGGCCTTAAATGCGATTCAGAGTCCAATCAGTGTGGACGCGCTATTTCGAAATAGCAAAAAGCTATTTGGAAATGCATTTTGTGTGTAGACGCGTTATTTAAAAATAAGATATTTCAAAATAACTATTTCTAAATTAGATATTTTGAAATAATGCTGTAGTGTAGACATACTCCTACTGTCTTATCTCTTTTCTAATGGTTCCTAACTTTCTGTTTGCTTTTGTGCTGTTACTGAGCACTGAACAGATGTTTTTAGAGAACTCTCCACAATGACTCAATCTCTTTCTTGAATGATTACATTAATTTAGACCCCATGATTTTGTATGTATAGTTGAGATTGTGTTTTGCAATGTGCATTGCCTTGCATTTATCAACAATGAATTTCATCTGTCATTTAGTTTTCTGAAATCCCTTTATAACTCTTCACACTACTTTGGACGTAAATATCTTGAGAAATTTTATATTATTTGCAAAATTTGCCATCTCACCATTTACCCTTTTTTCTAATCATATGAATATGTTGAACATCACTGGTCCCATACAGAGGCCTGGGGGACTCCACTATTTAACTCTGTCCATTTTAAAAACTGACCATTTGTACCTTCCCTCCCTGCTCCCTGCCCTTTACTGATTCATGAGAGGATCTTCTTTTTATTCCATTACAGCTCTCTCTCATTGCATAAGTGGCTTTAGTGAGAGGGACATGTACACTATATCCACTGGTTGATGCTTTTCACATTTTTGTTGACACTCTTAAAGAATTCTAATTGGTTGGGGAACCATGATTTCCTGTTTAGATCCTGCCCAAGAAATCATGTTCGTCTATGTGTCTGATAATTCTGTTCTTTCCTATGGTTACAACCATTTGCCAGGTACTAAAGTTAGGCTTTCTGGCTTATAATTGCCAGCGTTGCCTCTGAAGTCTTCTTTTTTTTTTTAATTGGAGTTACTTTGCTATCCTCCAATCATCTGGTACAAAGGATGATTTAAATTATAACCGACATGACACAGTTAGTAGCTCTGCTATTTCATATTTGAGTTCCTTCAAAATACCATCTGGTCCTGGAGACTTATTACTATTTTCATTTATTTCATGTATCGATTTGTTCCAGAATGTCATTTCTTGCTTGACACGTGTCAGAGGGCCAACTCACTGGTAGGGCGCCTCCAGCTGGGTGCTTTGGAAATTCACTAGTTGTTTCGCTGGATGCCTCCCTCGAGCAGGTGTCTCCCCATGTACATTTTGACCATGGCGTCCTCTTCCGGGCACCGCCCTCCAGGGCCCTCCTCTCCCTAGAGACCCCCAGTTCCCCCAGTGCCCCTGTACCCACCGTGCCTTAGTGACCCACTGCCAGTCTTCATCTAGCCCCTGCTTCAGGGGCAAACTGCAGACTGTAATGGCCACTCCTCACCGGCACAGTGGTGTGGACCTGCTGTCCCTACCTACTAGGGCTGCCTCTCTGCCACCTTAGTAGCCTCAGGCCTTGCTCCAAACCCTGCAGCCTGGGAGCTTGCTTAGCCAGGGCTTTCTTCCACCCTGCCTTCCTTCCCCCAGCACTTCTCTACCTCTTAGGCAGTCTCCTGCTTTCCTGGCACTCAGGTCCCTACCTCCCTTCTCCTTCAGCAGCTGTCAGTTCCTCTTTATATAGTCCCCAGTTGGGCCCTCATTAGTAGAGCTGCCTCAGCTGGGACTTCACTCTCAGCCCTTACTCCAGGCTGGAGTTTTGCCCTTAAAGGGCCAGTGCAGGGCAGCCGACCTGTCACAACACCTCAGTCTGGGAAAGTTCCTCAGATTTGTCACCCAAAAGGAATGGCTTCGCTGTGGGAATCTCCCATATATCTTCTGCAGTGAAGATTGATTTAGCTTTTATGGATTGATCTTTTCTTCCTTGAACACCTTTGTTGTCTCATGGTCCCATTGACTGCTTGGCAGATTTCCTGCATGGGATGTACTTAATTATTTTGTTTGCTTTTTAGTTTTTGTGTTTCTTTGCTACTGCTCTTCACACTTTTTTTTTTTTTTTTTTTTTGGACGGCCTAACCATAGCCTTGATTTTCCAGAGTTTATTCCTATTCTTCTCAGTAGGATTTCGCATCTCATTTTTAAAGATCATCTTTTGTATAAAACCCCCTCTTATAAATTGTTTTTCAGCCATAGTGGCATTTTTTGGTTCTCTTGCTATTATTTGTGGTATACATTTAATTTGAGCCTCTATTATGGTGTTTTTAAAACATTTCCATGCAAGTTGCAGGCATATTGCTCTTGTGACTTTTCCTTTTAACTTATGTTTAACTAGTCATTTTTTTTCAAGCATGGAATTTCTATCCGTAGCGATTCTGTGGTACTGTTTGATTCATTAAAGGATTTTTATTATATTTGACCATGCTTTCTTTCACAGATGGTGTCACACCCCATCTAACATGACCTAGTCTGCCATTTCTATACTTTTTGGCCCTGGTATTGCATGCTCCGTTGATTGTTATTGTTCCATCAAATTTCTGCTACGCCTATTATATCAATAACCTCATTTAATACCAGTCACTCATGTTCACTCCTCAAAGGATGGCAGGCTCGAGTCTTGTTAGGAAGCTCTTAGTCTTCCATACCAGGGAAAAGCCCTTCTTCCCTCCTCCTCCATCCCTTTCCCCTTCTCCCCCGCAGGCAAAAGACTGCACTACCAACTTCGGTGAAGCAGGCTCATGGCATGCCACAAGGAAACACAAATTCACCCCAGGGTCATGTGTTCATTTGTCCTTCATCTGGAGAACGTCCCTGTTGGCAGCTCTAGCAGCTTGAATGCCATAATTTTAAGGGCCTGCCATAAACAAGGCATTTGGTTTCAGATATAATTATACTACCTAGCATGGCTGTAAACTGATGTGTCTCTACAACAAATGTATGCTCATTCTATAATGACCTCTGTGCAGATACTGGGGTCTACCCCCCACAAGACAATCAGCAGAATGAGGGCCAGAATCATGGGCCTGATTCTGGAAGTTCTTCTGCACTTGGGTAACTTCATTCACATGAGTAGTCCCTTTTAATTTAACTTAACATGACTATAGCTACTCAAGTGCATAAGTACTTGCAGGAATGTGCCCATAGTTACAATGAGGTACAGAAACGTATATGTAATAGTTTAGAAAAATGACCCATATTCAACTGGGAAATTACGAGACAGCTGTGAAAGCAACAGCCAGGCTGGAAAATTGTCAATTATGCATCTCAACCACTTTGGACAGCACCTTGCATAGATTTACTTTAGCTAGTATGCAAGAAAGAAGCACCTGGCAACATTTATTTTCTCTTTAGGGTGAGGGAGCAGAAAAAGTTTTCCTTTTCAGAAACAGCTACATGCAATCAATAATTATACAATAGCATTGTGGATATAGTATCTGTTAAAAATCGTTAGCTTGGCTCTTTAATCAGAAGATAATTTCATGGATAAAGAAATTAATATAAAGTGCAACAATGTTTATATGATAAGATTGTAAACTGTATTTTATGAACAAATTTGAGATGTTAAAAAGCAATCTTTGGATTAGTTCTATCAAAGGCTGCACGAAGTTCATGCAAAATCAAAGCAGTTGTAACTCCTATACTTACATGTACAACCAGATCACAATAGTGCAACTGCAAGTATGTTTAACACCATGCAACTGACGAGAAATCTTGGCTCCACTGAATTCAACGGGAGCCGGAAATAACAACAACACATGGTAAAAGGCAGGAGTCCACCCAATCCAGACTTGCGCCAGTTCTTTACCCACTTGTAGTACTGACTGCAGAACTATTCTGATGGTCTAGAAACTATTATATTATCAGTGCAGAATGGTTAAAATAATAAAATGTATCAGCTACTTAGAGATTTTGCTTTCTGGAAGCCCTCTTGGCTGCAAAAAATGCTAGAAAATGTGAACCATAATAGTTCAAAAGCTAGAAGGCAAATAAAAAGAACCCCCTACTTACTATTTTTAAAAAAATCAAGATTTTTAGTGATTTGACTCATGATTTGCTGAACACTGGGGGTTTGGTAATACTTGGAAAGGGTTCATAATCTTGAGCCATTGCAAAAGCATATGTGTGTTCCACTGGTCTTCAACAGAAATATTTTCCTAGTATATTTTTGGAAAAAAATTTGGTTTCTATATATTTCATGATGACTTTTGAGAAAGAAGTTAATGCACAGTTCGGCTAGAGTAGCTAAAACTGAACCCAGGGATATAATCAATTCAAACACAAGGATCCTCACATCAAAAGATTCGTAGCCTGGTGGAAATGCAGTGAAGATCAAAAGGCTTAAGATGGTAGCACTAACAAGCATCTTGTTAACACAGAAATAAAAATACAGCAAATATAACCACTGAGAGGAATATAAGCCTTATAACTCTAGTAAAATTGAGAACATTAAAAAATCTGAACTGGATTATAAATTATGTGATATCAAAGTGACTATTAAGTCATCAAAAACATAATTCCCTGTTCTCAAAGAAAAGATTGCAAATTAAACCACTGTAAGTTTGCATGGGAAGATAAAAACCATATGCAGGGCATGAGGGGCAATCATAAAAACTACAACATATACTGAAAACACTCACTGGGTCAAATGCATCTCTGATGTCACTCAGCTGAAGTTAATGGAGTGAAACAGGAGGCAACCTTAGGCCCCTAATCTATTACTAGATATTACTGGACAGAAATAAAACATTATTAGCAGTCACCTCAAATGTGCTTCTGCACCCACACATCCGGGGCTGAATGCAGACATGGTTTATGAGTTGCACCTACTTTTACTGAAATATAGCAACTGCCATACTGGTGCAGGTGAGGGGTCTATTCAATCTAGTATTCTTTCTCTCAGCTATGTCCCTCATTGTACGAGGAGTAAGGGAAGTCAGAGGAAGAGACCTCTACCTCGGACTTCCTGCAGTGTAGATGGCGCCAAAAGCCGAATTAAGTTATTTCAACTTAAGCTACACAATTGACGTAGCTCAAGTTGCAGAGCTTATTTCAGCTTTAACCCTGCTGTGTAGATGTGCCCTCAATCTCTTCTATTGAAGCTGTTGTACCCTGAATGACTAAGGAAAGAATGGTTGGAACAGGGTGGGTGTTGGACCCAGTGTCTTCCTCCTCCCATGTGGATACCCTAACCACTGAACCATCCATCAGTGTTTAAAGTTGATGGATTTTCTCAAATAAAACAGACATTGGAAGGACTTCTATTTTACAAACATATAAACCTATCATGGAGGGCTCATGTATAACTGTCTAGACCGCTGGACTCACACTACTGGAGTATTTGTGTGTAAATAATGGTAGACCAGTGTCTCAGAGAAGGTCACGTCTGCAAGTTCTCTTCATGACAAAAGGGGTTTCCATGCTGGTTCAGAGAAGACTACTGTGTAGGAAAAGCACTAGGGTTATTTTAGAGATATTAAATTTTGACTAATCAGCTAATTGAATAGTTGATGGATTTTTCCATCGACTACTCAATTAGTTGATAAAGTGTGGGAGTGGGGCTCTTACTACATTTAAAAGGCTGAGGTGCAGCAGTTGGACCTGGTGTAAGCAAGGACTTCTTGATACCCATCTGGTGCCATATCCCTCACTGTGCCTCTGCCTCCCCTACCCCCACACGGAAACGATGCTGGGGGAACCGGCTTTTAAGTTGGCTTCCCTCAGCACTGGCTCCTGCCCACCCTCCCCTTGCTGCCTCTGATACAGAAGCAGCAAGGAGGGTGGGGAAGTGACTAGTCGAGTAGTGACTCAACTATCCGATAAACCTAGGCTTCTCGGGTAGTCGATTAATCGACTAGTTGCTTACATCCCTACGTTATTTCAGAGTGGGGGATCATGACAGCCTATGGATCAAGTAATTTTACAGGCAGAGGATTAAGAAGGAGGTGCAGAGTAGAAGTAGCTGTTATTTCAGCCGATAGCTGGAATAATGTTGAAGAAGGCCTGCCCATTCTTTTGCCAGAATCAATATCAGCCCTCACATGCCCACACTTTACTGCTTTATGTTAAACCTGATTACTTTAGCTTTGTAAAGAAGTGAAAATTCACCTTGTAGTAGGAAATAGAATGCAGCAATATGACATTTCTTTATATTTATTTAATATGTAGTGTTTACTTCATGACTTTATTTAGTCCAGAATGATTGTCCAGTCTGCTTTTATGTTCACTTATTTGGGTAGACAAAAAAATAACGTGTTAAGCTAGCAGTATTCTGGCAAGTAGCACCGTGAAAACTATACAATACATGCATATATTGTTTAATAATTAATTGCCTCTGGCAAAACTTCCATTACTTCAGTAGGAGCTGGATTGGACTCAATGTACTCATAAGTTACAAAGAAGGACATGTAACTAAACATAATAGGCCAATTTCTACTTTCAGATATAACCACTATAAATCCACTAAAACTATCAGAGCTGGAGCTATTAGTATTTCACTGTAGTATTGACATAATTCATATTTTTTTAGTCCCATAACAGAAGATCATGATCATTTAGTCTGACCTCCCACATAACACAAGCCATAGAATTTCATCCAGTAATGTCTACATCGGGGTGGGCAATCATTTTTGCAAGGGACTACTTCACAAATTTTGGTACATGGTTGCAGGCCAGCTTCAGGCCCCCAGAAAGGGTCAGAGTCTCAGGCAGAAAGGGCTACAGAGAGAAAACATGGGGGTGTGTGAAAGAGAGACACTTTGTGTGTGTGAGACTGACTTTGTGACACAGATTGAGTGAGTATGGCACAGAGATGAGAGAGCATGTTCAGTAGTGTGTGTGTGTATGACAGTGCCCTGTATGTGGCACAGACTGCGAGAGGGTGGAGATTTTGTGTGGGGGTGTGTGGGTGGGTGGCACAGATTGGGTGTGTGCTGGCTAAGTTTCTAAGAGAAGTCGTGCTCAGTCTCTTTTAGAGAAATCTGTCCTGCTCTGTTGTCTCTCCTCCCCAACCCTGTTCTACACTCCTCTGAGTCATATGCTTCAGTTGGAGCAGTTCTGCTGTATGTCTCTGTCTATGACCCCTGCTCTCCAGAGATGGGGTACAAGAGTAGGGAAGACCCTGACTTCAGCACTCCCCTCTCCCCCCCTGCACAGCTAGCAGGAAAATTCTGGAAGCAGCTCGTCTGCAAGACAGAATGGGGGAGGGGCAGCTGAACATGCTGCTGGTTGCCAGCTGTAAATATGCACCTCTGCTAATCATCTGTGTGGGCCAGAGAGAAATGCTTGGTGGGCCAGATGAGGCCCCTGGGCCTGGGTTTGCCCACCCCGATCTACATCAAGCATAGGCAAGGGAAGTAGGGATCCAGGGAAGGGGGGAGTGCCATAGCACCCACAGGTTCTGCATCCAGCTTCCTCACGCCTAGGGCCAGCCCCACTACCAGGTCCTCTAGCCCCAGGTTTCAGCCTCCAGGTGGCCCCTGCAGGGACCTACTGGCCACACGTGCTTTACAAGCCCTCCCCTTCCCCGGGGTTCTGCTGCTGTGGGCTTTGCCAGGCCCTGCGATACCATTGGCCCCGCAGCATCGCCAGCACTTGAGGTCCTACTGCCTGCGGGCCCTGCCACAGGCTCCACAGTCCACCAGCCCTGGAATCCTGCCATCAGCCCAGGGCTCTGCAGCTGTCCCCAGTTGTGGCCCCAGCCTGGGACGGTGAGAGATGCCAACTCTCCCAGACTGAACAGATCAGACCCCATTTGCAGCACTGGAGTCTGGACAGTCTGGTTCGGGAGAGTTGGCAACCTGATCTTAATAGGTCTAAACAAACCTAGCCCAGAAATAGTTTCCAGCACCACTGACCTCAAACCTATTAGTTTGGGTTCGTCTAGGGCATATCTTTCAGAAAATTATGCTGTCTCGCTCTGAGGAAATAGAGAAGCCATCACTTCCCTTGTTAGTTTGTTCCCATAGTTAATTCTCCTGGCTTAAAAATGGGCATCTTATTTCTCCTTTGAATTTATCCAGCTTCGTCTTAGAGCTGATGGGTTGTGTTATGCCATTGCCTGCTACATTAAAAAGCCCTCTATTATCTGAAATTTCTTTCTTATATGGGTACTTGTAGACCATGAGCAAGTCACTCAACTTGGCTTTCACGTGCTAAATGGACTGAGCTTCTTTAGTCTCAGGGTGTGTCTACACTATGGGATAAGGTCAAATTAAGATGTGCAACTTCAGCTATGTTAATTGCATAGCTGAAGTCGAAGTATCTTAACTTGACTTTTGGCTCTGTCCACACTGCAGGAAGTTGAAGGGAGAAAATACTTCCTTTGACTTCCCTTACTCCTTGTGGAAGCAGGACTACCAGCATCGACCAGAGCGCCCCTCTCTGTTCGAATTAACTGTCTTAACTAGACCCGCTAATTCGAACCCTGGAAGATCGACAGTGGCAGCTTTGATCTTCTCTGTAGTTTAGCCATACCCTTACTGTATGGCAGGTTTTCTGGACTCAGATCATTCATCTAGTTCTTTTCTGAAGTGATCCCAATTTTTCAAGATGCTTTTTGAAGTGTGAACACCAAAAAAAGGACATACCTGCAATACACATGCCTGGGGAAGGAATGAGGAGAGTTCCATGAAGACATGCGAGTTAGTCTGGATTTACACTGACAGAATACAGCAGCATTCATTTCCAGTAATAATAATCACTAATGACATGAGTTCAATTAGTTATAAGGGTCTTGTTGTATGTTAACATGCCTGAGAAAGAAGAACATGACAAAGATATGCTGCCCTAGGAAGTAAAGATGTTATGCAGTGACATATTTGGCAATACACATTGCTAATTAGTCTTATCCCCACCGACTTACAAACTTGATCTGATAATGATATTCACAGCTGTAGGGAAAAAGGATTAGGTCAACTCTGTGCCACCTTTAGAATTCTTCCTACTGAGCCTACCCAATGACTATAATCATTAGAGAATGAATTCACCATTATGTGGAAGAAGGCAAAATATGAAGAATGTTTTTGGTTTGTTCTCTGATCAGCAGAAAGCTCTTTCTGGCATAAAAAAACCAATCGAACCTAGTTTGAAAAAGCTTGAAGAACATTTATTTCATTCAGACATGCTTAGCACTATGATTAGATGGGCTTAGGTGACTTCACTATTTAGTTCATAGCACTAATAAAATATAATGTCATACAAAATTAATGCATGGCTTGATATTGCATTTTTAAATCAGATGAATCATTGATGTTAAAGATAAAGCATATTAGCCCATACAACCTATTGCCTGCCAATGCAGAATTGTTCCCTTCATTATATTTCTAATACAGTGTACAACCCAATAATAATAAAAGTCCCAAACTTCCAACACTTCTCTTGAAACTATTATACAATGTAATGTATCTCAGTCTTTGGAAGAAATTTCTCAAATATTCAGCCTACATTTTCTGTTTTTTAATACTGTCTCATTACTCCTACCTATAGCCACATTCATCAAACCAAATAATTCTGGTTATTCCCTGAGCTTATCATCCTTCAGTTATTTGTAGATGTTTATAATGTTCCTTCCTCTCTCATTGTTGTTTGCAGTTTAAGTAAGATCCTAATTTAGTATAGTGTCTGATTTTTTTCATTAGCATGCTACTTCCTTCTTCTTCCTGTTCACTAATGTTACCAATTCAGGTTCATTTTTATATAAGCATTAAGAATACATCAGATACCTAAGCATGATATTTATTAATCAATTATTAACACATCATATAACAAAAATACTTAAATGTTATGAACTCTGTGTCACTGAAATTTTCAGTCAGTGACAAAGATCACAGATTGATCCCAGTCCTCAAGGGCGCCATTTCAGGAGGGTAGGAGGGGCAGCAGCCGTGTGCTCCGGGACCTGGCTTACTTTTCATCCCGTGCCCCACATGCTAAGGGAGTGAGGGGCAAGTGCTTAAATCTGTGCATGCCTCTCATACTTGGCTGGTGAAGGGAGCTCACCAGACAGGTGTGAGAGGCATGCCTGGATTGCAGGCACTTTCCCCTCACTCCCTTAGCATCCAAAGAATGGAATGAAAAGCAAGCCGCGTCCCATAGCGCACAGCTGCTGTACCTCTCCCCCTTCCCGAGATGGCACCCTTGCCAGTGTTGTCTGGTTCACCTGATTATATATATCTTGGTTACTTATATGTAACTTATATACATCTTATAAGTTCTTCTCGCCCATAAGGATAAAAATATGTATTTGTCTCTGGTCCATTTAATGCATTTCCAAGTACATGATCATATATCTGCTGCCTAATCCTTTCTAGGCCTGGCAAAATTCAAATTTTATTTTTGTATAATTTGATGTGTATTATGAATATATATTTTAAGCATCTTTCTAACAATTTTAATTTTTCAATTGTGCAGAATTATGGGGTTTAAGCAACTTATTTATTTTATTGAACTAAACTTTCACTGTACTGAAATTATGGGGTATTTGACAGTGTGCTGGGAGGGGGCAAAGAAAAATTATTTCATGACAGTAAACTTTGAGATTCAAAAAGTTAAAGTTTATAATAACTTAAAAATCGCAACAAATTGTCAACTGCTTATGTCAAATACTCTTAAATACAACTCTAAGAAGTTTTCAAGCAGCATTTTTCTTATTTTGCCTATCTGTAAATTTCAATTATCTACAGAAATGTTTTGTTGGTTTATGTGTATAGTGAAACTGATGCTTATCTACATTTACTGATCAAAATCTAATCCTTCCAAACATAATCGTAACCTTTATCGTTAGTGTATTATTTATATATTTCCATTTGTTTTGCAGTTAGGACATTAATTGACAAATTATTTGTAAATCAAACAAAACACTGTGTTAAAAGTTTTAGTAATCTGACAATTTCCACATCCCACAGTGGTTTAATAGTATTCTCAAAGAACCTTGGGAGTCTGGTTTACCAGTAAGCCTTAGGACTAGTACCTTTTTGGCTTATCAGTGAACATCAGTAAGGAGGCCAAATAAGATGCAAACTAACACTGTGCTGTGGTACCTCACTGGACACTCCAGATTTTGAGATAGTTCCACTTGTTATCCTTTTTGGCAGTCTTTTTGCCAGTTCTCACTCCACAGGATGATGTTGTTATTCAAGACACAGAATTAATTTTAAATTAATTTTTGAACTATGATTTTGTGAGATAAAGTATTGAATGTCTGAATACAGTTCAAATATATTACATTCACTGGGGTCCTCACATCCAATAATGTTTTCATTCTATCAAAAAGTGTCTATGTCAATAGAATTGGCTGTGCACAATCTGTTTTATATAAACCCATGCTCTTGCTATTTGTGAATTCATTACTCTCTAGGGGTACAGCCCTGCAAAGTATGAGCTCAACTCCCATTCCAAGGCAATGGCCTAGCTCATGAAGTCTTTCTTTAGGCAAAACTCTCATTTATTTCCATGAGAGTTTTACCAGAGTGGGGACATAAGAATTTGGCTGATTGTCTTGAACTGGAGTTGAGGGCATTCATTGGGAGATTCTTGATATTTCATTACTTTTTTGTTCTATTTTACTTGGGATGAGCATACAGGACCAGAATTGCCAAGATCATTCATCTTTTCATTCCTAAAATTGGTACATTTACTATTCTCCAGATTTCCTCAGTTGTGCATGATTTGTCAGTGGCTAAATTCCATATACAATTCCCTTAATATCCTGGAGTAGATGGGGATTAATGCTCCCAGAGTCATATGTGTAGAAGTCCTTCGATATAGAGAGCTCCCTATTCCTGTGTGCAAGTAAGTGCTCAGTGCTTCTGTAACATCGCCTCTATTCCCACATCTCAAACTCTTCCTTGCCTGCTCCAGGGCCTATGAGGGTGTGATAAATACACAGCTTGTAAAGAAGAAGGGGTATGTAGCAATCAACCTTTTCCCCACTCTGGCTTTCCAGAAAAGGTAATACATCTGGGGGATGGAAATCCTCCATAGTGGGTAATTCCGCTTTCAAAGTGATTGCTGGGAGACCAGTGGAAGAGAGGGCCTGTCTGGTAGCATAACTCCAGGTTTCAGCGGTCACAGTCAGAGCCTTCAGGGACATAGAATCAATGTGAAAGTCCCAGGTCTGGTTTCCCAGAGAGCCTACCAGGAGCCACAGAGATCCCTGGAAATCAGTGGGGTTTAGGTATGGGTCCAGGAGAGAAGCCTCTCCTAAAGCAACATGGAAGAATTTCTGGAATGGGAACCTTCAGAGGACTCCACTCCAAGCACCCTTTCCTGGGTTTTACCAAGGCAGTGGAAGCTAGGTAACTGGTTGATGGCCAAAGTTCTGGTGTCTCACTACTCTCTTACCTTCCCTTAAGCATATCTGGAGAGAAACAATGAAAAGGTACTCGGTAGCTCATTTTAGATTTAGCATTAATCTGTCTTCTCACTTAATGGGCCTTCTTTCTCCTTAGTACACCCTGTTGCCTCTGATATATTTGTAAAACCCCTTGAGTTGGCATTAACTCATTTTGCTTTTGCCACTGCCCTTATCTTTTCCTTGCAAGCCTTAAATGATGGAATATTTTTGCTTGGTTGCTTTCCCTTCTCTTGTTTGCCAGTACTAATTTTATTGTCATGCATAGATGTTTGAACAGCTCTTTCTGACACTGCGTTTGTCAGTTCTTAATTCCGACATTCTTGTTATTTTAGGTGAACTGTAAAGAGCAAACTGTAAAGAGTCCATGAGGGACTTCTTTATGACCCAAGAAGTCCCTCATGGACAACTAGTGGGAGGCACACCACAGCACACTTTACATTAGGCCTGACACACTCATTGCCTTAACACACTGTTGTCATAAATTGGCTCTGAAAGGGTCATGTGAGGGAGCATATGCAAGCTGATGCTAGTCAGTAACATATCTGAGTGATGTATGTATAGGCTGTGTATAAAGAATTATAGATATGTGGTGGAAATATGTTCTTAAGGGGTCTTGAAACCTGTGCATAAGCCCGACCTGTCTAGGCAAAGGAATATTTTTCACTTGTTTTCCTGAGTCTCCAATGTGAACCAAGCCAGATAATACCACAGAGGGTAAAAAAAGGTATATCTACGTGTAACCCTCCTTTCCTCCCTGGGTTACTTAGGAGCAGGCCACGCTCACTTGTGTGCCTGGACACTTGAAGTTTTTAACATAAATGGAGATCCTGAGTATCACAGTGGTAATGTTGGATAGTTGGGGGTCCCCTATCCACCCCCTTGCTACAGTCGCTTGCTTCTAAAGGAATATACAATGGTGGTGCCTCCACCTGACTGGCCCCTGTACACGCTTAATGGTGTGCCTTGGGAGCCACTAGGAATAAACTTATTCCAGTAATAATTTGGATCTATCTCCAAAACAACAATTCTAAATGATATACATCTAACTGATTACATTAGAATTAACACACCTTTACTTACCTTAAAGAAATAGGGTTTAACAGACTACATGTGAATATAATCAATGAACAAGTACACAGACATAAAGGAAACATCTAATTGGCATTTACACTGCCACCATTTATCGCACCCCAGAGTGAGCTCTCCTCTGGATTCAAAGTCCCCAATGCTTGCGTGGGAGTGCTTGAAGAGTGTTGTGTGTGTGTGTCAGTCCAGGCAGCAACAACTGCAAAATCCTTCTGCCACTGGAGTTGGCCACACAAAATGCCAGGAGCTCTGGTTCACTGGGCAGATCACTCTGGCTCTCTTTGGACCCAGAGTCAGTCTGTGTTCTGTGCTCCATCCCAGGCAACACTTTCCCAAGCAGCCACAGTTACTCTTAATACCTTCTATGCAGGTTGATGCAGGTCCTTCTCAGCCACAGCCACAGCCAAAGTCCCTCCCTTCCTGGGACAATCACCAGCAGCCTCTGAAGCAGCCTGCTAGAGCCAAGCCCCAGTAGACTCTCAGCAGCAGGCTCTAGCTTCCAGCAGCAGCTCCTGGACTGGAAAAGGCTTCACACCAGCAATCTGGCTCCTCTCTCCAAACTGGAGACCACTCACTTTCTCGTATCATTGCCTGGACAAGAGCAACAGTTTCCCCTCCTTTTTCCCAAGTGCTCATGGGAGTTGTAGTCTCTAGGGCTAGATTGCAGCACAAAGGATCCTCCCAGTAAAAGTCAGAAGCTCCCATAGTAAAGGGAGCCTTCATATGTATAAGGTAAACCCACCCATCAAGCTAAACAAGTTGTGGGGAGGTGAAAAACTGCTTAACAACCATGATGGAGGATGGAACCTTCAACTCCAGGAAGCTTTTTTTGGCTTTTGAAACAGAAAGGCTACACTAAGCAGAAGCAAAAGCCATTTTGGCATCCATCACCTAAGGAACAAAGCAAGATCAGCACCCTTTGAGCTCATGGAAAAAATGGATTCTCTTTGCCTCAAAGCCAAGGGTAGCTGGCACTGACTATATCTGAGAAACCTGCTTAGCAAAGATTGTAGCTTGCTGCAGTTAAATTTCAGTCACTAGAAAACATGTTTTGTTTAATTTATAGCCATATCAGTGCTTTCTATTCTGATTTTTATCACTTAAATGCCTGGTTTTTTTAATAAGCTCATTTTATTGAAAAACCCATCTCAGCATTGTGTATTAAACTGAAGGGGGAAGTACTTGGCTAAGCTAACAGGTTGGTGTCTGTTCTCTCTCTGTGGGAGGCAGGGAACTTAATAACTTCTGTGATTATCCAGTGAAAGGGCCTGGACATGGCAGGGGAGACAGTTTTGGGGAGATTCAGGACTGGAAGGGCTGTTGGTGTATGTGAAATAGAGGCCCATGGATAATTCTCTACTCTGAGTCGACAACTCTTATCAGGCCTGACATACTAACAACTGTTGCGACATTTATCCAAAAGGTGGCATGTCACATATAGGGGTTGAAACTAGAGGTGATGGGGGTGCTTCTGCATCTCCTGGCTTGACATGTCTTCATCATATGCAGGGTTTACAGTTTGGTTCAATGGCTCTCAACATCCCCACTATAAAAAAATGTTCCAGCACCCTGATATGTCATTGGGAAACTAATAACTCACTGATCATTGAAATTTTTGATGGGTGTACATATAGTTAATCTAAAAAGAATTAACAGAAGTGCTGGAAATATGTGACTAAAATGTATTTAAAATGGCAGGTCAGGGGAGGTTGATAGTCAGGTTTTTCCAGAGAAAAGCAAGGGGCTGACACCTCAAGCCAAGTGTAACCTAGGACAATGGGCTGTGCATTTATTTTGGAGATTGCAGGAAGATCTCGTACATTGTAACAAACACAAGCAGGAAGAAACCAGCTTGGCATCTGAACCCAGAAGCATAGTATCTTCAGCCAGCAGGAGAAAAGAACAGGGGATGCAAATCAGAAGATTACATTTCAGAATTCTACTGGACTGTAAAGAGAGGTAAAGAGAACACTTGAGTTACCATTCACCCAAGAAGTTAAAGAAACCCAAGCACATTGAGATCCATGTTTTAGGTCCTGGCTACAGAGTGAGCCAGCCATGCAGCAAACATAACTGTGGTGACAAAAACTTCCTTGAACAAAAGACCGTGGTTTGTTGTAATTCCTTATTTTTACCTTTATTTGTTTGTAATCATTTCAACTGCTTTCTTTATTCTTGGTGGTACATGGTCTTTTGGTTAATAAACTTGCTTTATTTTTACCACAAACCAGCTCTGGGCTTTGACTGAAGAGGAAGGTTTGTCAACCCCAGTTAAATTAATAAAGTGTTCTTCAAAGGAGCAGCAATTCTGATAAAGTTTTGTGGTGCTAAAGTAAGGGGGCTGAGCACAGCACAAGGATGGCTCTGGGGAACTCAGGAGCTGGAGATCACTGATAGCTGCCTGCTAGGTGAGGTTTGGATGACAGAGTCCTGAAGAAACAAAAGACAGGACTATGCAGCACTTTAAAGACTAACAAGATGGTTTATTAGGTGATGAGCTTTTGTGGGCCAGACACACTTCCTCAGATCAAATTGTGAAAGAAAATTGGCATGACCATATATATCAAAGAGATAAAATCAAAAAAAAGTGAACACATATAAAAAGGACAAATCAAATTTCAGAACAGAGGGGGGATGAGGAGGGGAGGTTAATGTCTGTGAGCTAATGATATTAGAGGTGATAATTGGGGAAGCTATCTTTGTAATGGGTAAGGTAATTAGCATCTTTTTTGAGGCCTAGTCGTAAAGTGTCAAATTTAAGCATGAATGACAGTTCAGAGGTTTTTCTTTGAAGTCTTCTATTAAAATGTCTTTGAAGCAGGATGCAGGTAGTCAAGTCGTTGAGACAATGCCCTTTCTGGTTGAAATGGCAAGAAACTGATTTTTCTTTGTGAAACTGTCTGATATCTGTTTTGTGTGCATTGATTCTTTGGCGAAGTGTCTGAGACATTTGTCCAATGTACATAGCAGACGGACACTGTCGGCACATGATGGCATAAATTATATTTCTGGATGAGCAGGAATATGTGTTCTTGATCTTATAACTGAATTGGTTAGGTCCAATGATGGTGTCAGCAGAGTAAATATGTGGGCAAAGCTGGCAACGGGAAAGTTGCAAGGGAAAGTTCCAGGGTTGGTATTAGTGTGGTATGTCCTGTGGTTGTTGGATGATTCTTAAAAGAGAAACCTCTGAACTGTCATTCATGCTTAAATTTGACACTTTATGACTAGGCCTCAAAAAAGATGCTAATTATCTTACCCATTACAAAGATAGCTTCCCCAATTATCACCTCTAATATCATTAGCTCACAGACATTTACCTCCCCTCCTCATCCCCCCTCTGTTCTGAAATTTGATTTGTCCTTTTTATATGTGTTCACTTTTTTTATTGTATCCCTTTGGTATATATGGTCATGCCAATTTTCTTCCACAATTTGATCTGAGGAAGTGGGTCTGGCCCACGAAAGCTCATCACCTAATAAACCATCTTGTTAGTCTTTAAAGTGCTGCATAGTCCTGTCTTTTGTTTCAGCTAGACTGGACTAACACAGCTACAACTCTGTTACTAGAGTCCTGAAGAGTCTGCTGACCAGGCAAACAAGCCTGGTGTGTCAGAGAGCTGACACGTTGCTTAGCAGCAGCAAACCTCTCACTTGCTGAGGCTCAGCACACCTCTGGATTAAACAAAGATACTGGATGGTTAGGTCGTTACCCTTCTATCAAACAATGAAGGCGATAATAGTTCTTTGTCTATGAAGAATCTCATGATACCATGTTTCATCAGTCTTTAAGTGTTTCCTCACTCTTTGTTGTTTGCTAATTAATGGTTCTTATCTGCCCCCTTTGACTATCTAGTCTTTAGGTGCTTATAGACTATTTATTTTCCCTATTGCTTTCCAGCTTGGCTTTCCCTTGATATATTTTACCCATTGCCTTTCTTGCTCCCCCTTCTCCCAATTTTCCCTTCTTCCACCTCTCCCCGTGTCTCCCCTATTTATTTTGGTCCTAGACATCTAACACTCCAGTCATCTGAAGAAGTAGGCTGTGCCCACGAAAGCTCATGATACCATCTACATGTTTTGTTAGTCTATAAAGTGCTACCAGACTATTTGTTGTTTTTTCAGTTTACCTGTACAGGTCATCCCCGACTTACGAATGAGTTACGTTCCAAACACTTGGTTATAACTCGATCTGTTCGTAAGTTGGACCCCATTCATTTAAATGTGACTGTGCTGTTCGTAAGCGCGGATTGCGTTGGTAACTCGGGGACCGGCATAATGGGAGGTTGGTCGTAAATACAAACGGTCATAAGTCAACGGGTTCGTAAGTCGGGGACAACCTGTACAGACTAATTTGGCTACCCCCTGAAGCTTCAGGGTTACACAGTGGCTTTTAGCTTTGGTGCACACTGAGACTAGAAAGGCTGTTGCAAGAAGTATGCAGGCTGGTGGAAGATACAGTGGATTCATTGCACCCTAGGCAGGCAGATGGTCTCAGGGCTCTGAGCCAAAACTGCACAGCACAGTGGCACCTAAGGTTTACAGGGTAGGGTGACAGATCCCATTACTGAACTGGGTGAACCCCCAATGCACCACACAGTATTTCTGGGAAAATACTTTTCAGCCCATGCTGTGCCCCAGAAAGCCACTTGCTGAATGGTTCTATATGGTGGGATAATGTTCTTCAATAATCTGATTCTTTGCATAGTCTAAAAAGGACAATGCATCTCTGAGGTATTTTTGTGATCAACTCTTTTGTTTCTTTATAACAAATATTATAAATCTATTTTTTAAAATGTTAAATGTCACATTTAAACTGTATGAGCTATAATTCTATTATTAGTCATCCACAATAAACTGAATCCCTGTAGGTGTTAATTTATTCCTGTGTATTCTCTCTCACTCCCCACTTCCCTTAGCTGTTAATAGACAGATAAGGTAGATTCAGGTCTGAAAGCTTTTTACTGGCAAATGTGATAGTGTCTTCAATGAAGAGACTGCTGGCTTGAGTTTTCAGAAATGTTTAAGCACCTGAAGTGCTCATTTTAGTATCATTTGGTTTTACTATCAATTGCGAGTGCGCAGCACTTCTGCAAACCAGGTCATGCATATCAACCAGTAATATTTAAGAACTTGTGTGTAAACTAGCCTCCCAGGAAGTATCTTGTTACAAAAATAATTTTGCTTACAATAAATATGTCCCCATTGACAGAGTGCTTTGTAAAATATTATAAAGGTGTTAACTAATCCAAATGACTCTTGTGAGGTAGATAGGAAAGTGTTATCTCTGTTTTTCACATGGAGAAAACTGTCACAATGGTGAAGGGACTTTCCAAGGCCATATAGTAAGATAAAGACACAACTGGAATTTAAGATCAGTTGTTCCTGGCATCCAGTCCCCAACTCTGTCAAAATTATTAATGTTGCCTATTCCACACACTAGCCAATGAAGATAATGTAATAATAATAAAAACGATACTAGCAAAAAATTCACTTGGTCTTGTTTTTGAGCCCAAATTAACAAACAGTTTTTCTGAGCCTTATCCCATGCTTATTAAAGTAAATGACCGATTTCACTGATTTCAATGAGATCTTTTTCCTTAGTGCCCCAAAGCGTAGCTGCAGGTCCCCATTTTTTGATGTCCCAGGAACTTCCTGGGAATATTTAGGAGTCTGTATTTCCCAGAATCATCCCACAAAGTCCATCAGTGCCTAGCTGGTGGGATGGGATAAGGCCACATTTTATAGGGCCTCTCTTCTTGCTGAATAATGTTGTATCAGTTTAATGTGGGTTCTCAGAATTAAGCACGAGATGTGAAAATATAAAAAGAAATTGTCAGAAATATAACTTAATCATGTTCTTAACAGGATATCACAACAAGTCTACCAGGGAACAATTCTATAAGGAAAATATCTTTAGACATTAACACTGAATAAATAAATGAACTGGAAACTTAAACTGAACAAGTGAACTTTTGATCCATGGTGTCATAACTAGGAGGTCTGGCCAGCACCTGGGGACTAAGGGGTTAACTATGTCTCCTGTCCCTAGCCAGGTATCTGGTCAGCCAATAACAATGCAGGTAGGGATTTCAAACTGGAACAAAGGAATTTTTATCTTTTCCCTCCTTTGTCTGTGTCAGAATGGTTTCTTCCAGGTAACAGGGAGATGGGCGGTCCGTCTCTCTCTCCAAGAAAAGTCTTCTCCCAATGTATAAGTAGGGCAAAGTTTAGCTAGTCCATCAGGTTTTATTGTGTTCTGGTTTGGGAATTTGGAACTGATGTCTGTGCTGTTAAAAATGTTTTTTTCTTTCTTTAAAGGTGTTTTTTTCTCTCTTTTGTAACTAAGTTTAACCCAGAGCTTTTTCCCTGAGTATCAAAATCAATTAATGGCTCTTTTTCATCTAGCCACTTTATTATGTTTGCAACTGTAGTTTTGTTTTGATAATAAAAGTTTGTTTTCTTTTTCTAATTAACCAGTATTGGTTGATTTCTGTGTCCTGGAAGGTCGGTTTGTCTGTCTGTCTGAGGGGTCAGCTATCACAGACTACAGCTTGTTTTTCTCTTTCCTCTTTTTCAAGCTCTTTTGGAGGAAAAAGAGCTTGGGGTACCCCTGGGGTTGGTTTCAAGTGTCCACCCCTGTTTGTGGGCTCAAAAGCACTTGAATGGTGGCAGCAGATCCCCCAAAGTCCGAGTATAAGGATTTTGGGGGGAAGTTTGTATCAAAGCCTATAGAGACAAGGTTTTGGGGTACTCTTGCGGGCCCCCACTTCTGCATTTGTTGTGCCAGAGTGGGAAACAGCCTTGACACATGGTTTCTAGCAGATTTTCATCCTTCCTTATAAAATTTTCCCCCTGTGTCCAGATTAATTTTTTTTCAGATTCATTGTGATTATGTTTCCATTCTTTGCTCCCATAAGAATGAATATTTTATTCCCAAATCAATATCACTCAGCCTCATTGAAACCATCCTCTGAAGGAGAGAGACTTGTTTTACAGGATAAACTAAAAAAAACCCAAATAGTCTGGTACACCCTGACGTTACCCCTTGAAGCTTCTTGTTTACAAGGGTTAATCTTCTTTCTTATGCCCCTCCTCCCCATGTAATGATTTTAATATCCAGTGGGGAGGGAAGGGGAGAGATTTCTAGGATTAATCTAGTGCCACGGTTCCCAATTGTGATCTGCAGACACCTGACTGGCCACAAGGGTGCTGTCCCTCACTTGTTTTCAACAGGAAGGATGGGAGGGAAGGATTAAATGAAAATCAGATGGAGACAAAGCAGATAATTTCTATCAAAAAGAGAACAAAATGCATTGAAGATGGTTACCAATGTACAAATACCTCCCTCATGTTACATTTCTGTAGAAGCAATTGCTGTTGTTGCCACAGGCATGTTACAGGATTGCAAAAGAAAGGGTGGTGGTTATAAACCAGAAGTGATGTTGCTAGGAGACATTCTCTCAATTAAGGTCTGACCTTTGCAATGGGAAGTTTGAGAATCTCATATCTAAATTAAAAAAAATGCTACTGATCCTCAGTTATAGGTTTCTTTCTAACATATGTGGAAAGGTGTTTTAATCTTTCTGATGGCAGATAATTTAAGCCAAACAGCTTCATTTCAGAGGACACAGGCTAGCATCCTTGACAGAGTGCAGATTTCATGAACCTCTGTCCTGATCTAACTCTCATTAGTATTCATATGTTTTCCATTCTTTTTCTTTTTTACATGCAAAATGAGTGTTACTGAAAGGTGCCAGACTGACAGCCCCCAAGAGTGAACTCTTTTATTTATCCACAGAACAGGCACAGCTCAGCCAGGGGCAGTGCAAGCCTCCTCCCGTGATATTTTGCCAATAGTTTTTCAGACCTGCCCTACCATGGACCCTCTCTCTAGGGATGAAAGCATAGTTCTGTCTCCAGGCCTGTTCAATCCCCAGACTCCCTGTGGAGACTGCTCAGCAAAGTTGCCAATTAGTGCCAATTAAAGTTGAAGCTTCCTTCCTGCTCAGTTTGAAAGACAAGACACTAAGTGTTATTTTACTTACAATTACTTTCCCTGGTTTAATACATTTTTAACTTTTTCAAAAAGGAAGAAAATAACCCAGCCCTACACTAACCGCACAGGAGACTGGAAACTCCCAGGATTTCCCTGTTTCTAGGGAGCAGAGCCTATTATTTCCTAAGCAACGGAGCTTACTCTTTGCCATCAGACAAACAGGTAGTCAGCTGCTACCCCCCAACCCAGCAATTCTTCAGTGTTCCACAGAGACTTTCTGCTGCTGTCCTAGATCTTTTCACTCTGTGTCTTATGCTCAGAGCTCTGCAATTCCCAAGCTTCAAGAAACACACACAAGGAGGGGCTGCTCCACCAGCTGATATTGTAGGAGGTACCCAAAGTAGGGTTGCATAACAGAGGGCAGAAGTACTCAAGGCTGCCTCAAAGAGCATTGACTGACACAGATTTATCATGAGATTGGCACAGTTGCATCAACAATTTCCTGCCTCAATTCTTCCTCATCTCTGAGGACTGCTGCCTAGGAGATGACATCTTTGCCAAGTAGCAGGTGCACCAAATCCTGCAATGGAAACAGTGTGCACAATAATGATTCCCTAATAATTCTGTTAGTCTCTAAGGCTATGTATACGCTACCAGGTTATTTCAAAATACGTTATGCCAAAATAACTCCCAAAATAACTATTTCAAAATAAGGTTATTCCTCTTCACAAGCAGGAGTTATTATTTTGAGATAACCAAGCACTTATTGTGAAATAACAGGTTGTGTAATGTAGATTTTCTGCTTGTTATTTTGAAAAGATTTTGGAAAGTGGTCGAGGGATGCACACTTCCACAATATTAACAGAGGAGGTGCGGGGTCTAGGATAGAGGTTGGGTGCAGATGTTGGAGTAAGGGACTCAGGTGTAGCACATTTCTGAGGCAGCTTCCCTGTCTGCCCAGCTCCTGCACAAGCTGCAGGGACCATGTGTGTCTATGAATAAGAGCCTGAGGGAAAGGGGGAGTGGTGCTTTGCACATTGCCTGTTCTTCAAACAGGCAGCTCCCATTGGCCAGAAATCGGCCAATGGGATTGTGCTGGGGGTGGAGACAGCCTTTTCCCACTCCCCCGGCTCACCACTGAGAAACACAAATGCTTTTCTGAGTGGCATGTGGAGGCCGGAACAAACAGAGAGTCTGCCTGAGGCTCCCTGATGTGTCCGTGGGCTGGATCCGGCCCGCCCGCCCTATTTTGCCTATGCCTGCCCTAACAGGTATATAATAATCATAAACATATTGAAGCAGAGTGCCTGCAGCTAATACAATCCCTACTAAATAAGGAATTTCGCCTTCAAATTTGTAACATGGGAAAAGCGCATTTAACCATGATATAGCACAATTAAACAGAAAGAGACTTGACAAGGAGAAGTTCACATGTGGATACTGATTAGGTCTTTGGTCCAAGGCCAAACCAGCACTGAAATCTCACTAAGCCGTTGGAAATCTTGCATGAGATTTTTCTGACACCTCTGATGGTGAGAGTCTTCTTAGATCTGCTGCTCCCTTGAGGTTTCAACCACATCTCCTTGCATGAAGCATGAGTTCTGTGGGTCCCTGGTGCCTGGGCTCCAGGAATATTTCTGACCTAGGGTTCAATTCCAGCAAAGTTCAGGGCTGGGTCTCTTCTCCAAACCCACCTGATGCATGCTCCACCAGAGTAAAATGTACACAAATAGACCACATTTACCTGTTTATCTCTGCCTTTTTATATGAGATTATCTATAATCCATCACCCCACAAAATTAAGATCTTCTTCAATTTTTATCCCCACTCTGAGAAAAAAACAAACCCTCCCCCCTCCACTGAAACATTACGAGTAGCTCATTACAGTTCCTCAATTATAAAAAGAATAATCCCTTAGTAAAATCACTTTCTTTAACTTAACCAAACACCTGCTTTCAAGCAGTTCTTGAATACAGTGGAAATGAAAATGTTAAAATAGAAGCTTCAAGTTACCAGGATGGTCCATGTTCAGAGTGAACAAATTCGGGGAAGTCTGAGGGTGACACCACTTATAGGAAAGCTGAAGAAATCCAGATGTAGATGATTTTGATATGTGAAAAGAAGATTGTAAGATTTTCAATGAAACAGCATATTACATTTAGAAATGGAATGTAAGAGAAGGTCTGGAGGAATCAGAATGAGATGAATAGATTTTATTCAAAAGGACTTGATTAGCTACTGAATTTCTGAGAATCTGATTCAACACAGACTGGAACAAAGAAGGTCAGAGAGAGCCAACCTCATCTAGAAGGGACTGAGACTAGAAGACAACCTGCTTTCAAGCAGAGGCGGGGAATCACAGCTTTCCTTGGGGAGGAAGGTCCTGGTCCCATAGAAGTCCCGGAGATCTTCCATTGATTTAATCAGGAGTTGGTTTTCAGCCTTGAGGTTTGGACTGAAGCTGCTGCATCAATAAATGGCCACAGATTGTTGGAACCATGGCAAATTCCTAAAGCTGGCAAGGCCTACATTTGTGTGCTTTGATGGGTCTATTTCATCAAAATGGACAGTGAAGAGAAAATGCTGACATGAGACAACACGAGTGGCCAAATCTTACACTCCTAATTCTACCACTACTGCCATTGATTTAAAAAGATTGGAACCCCCACTGATCAAAATTCTGTTTGGTTACTGAATTCAATAATGTGGGAGCAAAATTTGTTCCAAAAGGATTTGACTCTTCTTCTTAGCATACGAGCAATATGCCTCAGATGGCATGTGGCCAGGATTCAGCACCAAATTTGGTCTGCTGGTTGGATCATTTTCTTCCCCAGCCGAGGCCTGATAATCCATGCCCCCCACGTTTTGACTTAAAGCTGAAGGACAGAAAACTTCTCTTGGAAGCCATGCCTCAGCTCAAATACCTCTCTTCCCAAGGAAGCGTGATGAGCTGTCATTACTGCATAATGACTGTGCCTACATACTGCCTGTGAGCTCTCCTTGAAAATGTCCATTACTGCTATTATTTGTATTACAAAAGTGCCAGAAGTACTAATTCTGATACGGGCTCCATTAGGCACTGCACAAACACAGTGAAAGGCAAAGGAAAGGAAGAGAAACAGCCACAGAAAGGTGAAGCAACTTGTCTGAGGTCACACGCATGATCATCAGCAGAGGCAGGAAGAGCGCTCAATTGCCAGCTATTATTTATTAGTGAGCCAAGCACAACTTTGTCCTTTTAGTGTTAATTTTTATTTGAATTTCCTACGGCTTGGGACAGGGTCACTTGTGTTTTAATTTGGAGGCTTTAATCCAGCATTACAGTATTGAAATAGCAGGGGCTGTCTCGTTTATCTGAAATCACCAAGCTATATCTCAACCTTCATTAAGGTAAAAGGGCAACACCAGCTGTGTTAGGTTGGTCCACAGAATGACTTTGTTGGCTTTGACTATCTGTGGGCATGTCCTTATAGCAATGAAAAAAACTGTGGCTGGTCTGTGCCACCCTACTGGGGCTCAGGATGCAGAGCTGTTTCGTTGCTGCATAGACTTCCAGGCTCAGGCTAAAGCCCAGGCTCTAGGACCATGCAGAGTATAAAAACATAAGAACGGCCATAATGGGTCAGACCAAAGGTCCATCTAGCCCAGTATCCTGTCTTCCAAAAGTGGCCAATGCCAGAGACCCCTGAGGGAGTGAACAGAACAGGAAATCATCAAATGATTCCTCTCCTGTCATCCATTTCCAGCCTCTGACAAACAGATGCTAGGGACATTTCTACCCATCCTGGCTAATAGCCTCCATGAATTTATCTAGTTCTTCTTTGAATCCTGTTGATTTCCTGGTCTTCACAACATCCTCTGGCAAAGAGTTCCACAGGTTGACTGTGCATTTGTGTGAGGAAAAACTTCCTTTTGTTTGTTTTAAACAAGCCTACTGCCTATTTATTTCATTTGGTGACCTCTAGTTCTTATGTTGTGGGAACAAGTAAATAATTTTTCCTTATTCACTTTTTCCATACCAGTTATGATTTTATAGACCTCTATCATATCCCTGCTTAGTCACCTCTTGTATGAGGGTCCCAGAGCTCAGGCTGTAGCCCATACCTCAGGTCTACAGAACAATGAAACAGCCTTGCAATCCCCATGAGTTCCAATTGCGTGACACAACTCAATTTTCTTTGGTATGTAGATTTACCTTATGACAAGTTTGAGGCTTGAGACAGTCTTTGGCTATGAAACTTTACCTAACTTTCTTCTTCCCATTGTTAAGATAACACTGTAATGGTCTTTCTTTCATCACACTGAGATAAAATCAAATTTGTAGAAATTCTGTTAGTACATCTCCATCAGAATACTTCATTTGGCAGATGTGTAATAAATGAAAATAACAGTTAATGAATGATAGAGGAAAATTAAATGCTTTACTGGGTTTTTTTCTATTATTCTCCTAATTTTTGTCATTAAAGATAAGTCACATTAAAAAAAAAAAGGCAATAGCACCTTGGAAATCTTGGCATTAGAAACGTGAGAGATTTCTCTGTCTTTGTTATCTAACACCCTAATCCTCTTTGAACATCTAATTGCTTATTGGAAGAAAGGATGCAACTAAATCAGTTTTATAGTTCAAGCAAATTTCTGAAAATAATGGTGTTAGCAGTGTGACTCAGTGGGTATTTCACTTCTTGACTATTAGAAATGTCAAATCAGATTCCCAAACCAATATCAGTATTGTATGGCTGAATTTTTACTTGGTCTGATTCTTCATGAGATATGTAGAATAGGCAGTCTGATTTCCCTCTCTAAGTTCATAGAAAAAATGTCTTCTACAGGAGATGAAATGATATCTCAGCTTTGATTAAAAGTTTAAACACAATTCAGTTTAAACACAATGCCTTTAATAAAAACCAAAACAAGTTTATTTAACTACAAAGAGATAGATATAAGTGAGTACAAGTACACAGTATTAAAGTCAGGAATGGTTACAAGAGAAATAAAACTCTTTCTAGTAACTAAAACTTAAACTAACTTGGTTCAAGGTAAAATCCTTACCTCATATTATCAGCAACAGGGCTAACAAATTCTAAAGTCAAGACTCCATCCCAAAATACAAACATTGGTTTCTTTGTTTTAGGTGAAAGAAATAGACACACCCTAGGCTGCTCCCCCCTCCCCCCTTTTATAGTTTAATCCCTCTTTATAAGATATTTTCCTGAGGATTACCCCTACATTTCCTTCCCACTGTGAGGACAAAAATATGGAGTCTCATTGTGAAAGATGTTCCATGTGTTTGCTAAAAAAATGTAGATTAATTTGTTCCTGCCCCCCATTCACTGCCAACAGGCAATTTCCAATCAATTTTGATTATACCTGGCTTGAGGCATTAGCTTGCCTTTTATCTTTTATTCCACCCCTCTGGATGCAGTTCCAGAGATGTGACAGGCTGCAAGAAAAAGATCCTAGGGAGTTTTGATTAAAAGTTGCAAGAGCATTGATTAAAAGTAATCACTTAGAGTCACATGATATAACAGTATCATTGCAGCTATTTACCTTTCTGCCTTTCTGCTCTGTACTGGCCATTTACAGGATCTCAACCATTAAGTCCCAGCCTGCTGTACTAAGTTTCTTATTTAAAATATGGGATACAATGTAGAATGTGTCACTGTCTATCATATTACTACTCATCTCCAGACTACAGGTACAAATTACTTTGTCCACCAGTATAACTGTCTCGCCCTTTGACTCAGATCTACCAGGGGACTTAGGTGTTACGACGCTTCAGATATCTACACCTCCTAATGATAAAGCACTGTTGTGGTCTTTGAACAATATCTCTATGGAATAGAAATGGCATTTCCATGGTCTTACATTAGTACAAATTAAAGCATAATTTTGCTCAAAATCTTTGGTTTAAGCAGTCTCCATTGTGTGGGGCATTGGTTACCTCACATAGGTTTAGTAGTTCCTGTCCTATGGTGAAGTCAATTAATAACTAGAGGCAGAGATGACCCAGCTTGGGTAACAGACTGAAGGCTGCCAGCTTCAGCAGTGTTACTGAGAATGCTCAGTCTATACTTAATACAAGCCAAGCAACAAAACTTGGGGTGTGGGAAGGAAAAGTCACATATTGCCTCAAGTAGTGGAGCTCTTTAAATATCTGTTATTTAAAGTTAGGGAAAACTGATTGGCCATCTTCTTATTCATAGAGCCCTGCAAATCCACAGTTATCCACTTTTTTATTTGTGGATGCAGATATCCGCAGCTTATTTTTGCTGATATGGATGCGGATTCAGATACAAATTTTGTATCTAGAACCTTGCAAATTTGTGGATATTCAAATGTATCATGGATGTCAGTGTGGATATCCACAGCTCAGTTTTGCGGATGTGGATACAAATTTTATATCTGCTAATTTGTGTTAAGTTCACCAGTATTAGAAGGCTTTTGCTCACCATGAACATTTAGCTTGTGCTGTTCTTGTTCAATGCAATGTAACATTTACTCTTTGATTAACATTTAAATTAAGGGAGACATAATACATATCAAAGTCAATTAAAATCTTTTCAGTATCTGGTACAGAATGTGCTGATATATCAAAAGAGTTTTTCAGCAATTTAATTTGATGTGTAAGGCTCAGAATTAAGCATTCTCTTTAAAAAGAATAAAGGAGCTTCATATCCAAGAATATATCAAAATTGAAAGCTGAATCAAGCATTGACAGCAAATACTTTGCTGTGTTTAAGGTTTTTTAAAAAGGAATACTTTGAAACTTTTTTGGTCTTATTGTGGGCTGATAATTTAGTTTATGCTGGTCTTGACTTTTGACTGTTAAGAAAGCCCAGTAAAAATTAAAACCAAATTAAATTGAAGTTTCATACAGAAAAGTAAACACAAATTGAGGAATGATGCAAGAATCATAATGTAGCAGGTCAGATTCTGATCTCTCACATTTATGGGGATTTAAACTAGCTCCACTGATATCAATTACAAGAATATAAGAAAGTAGTTGAAAATTATTTCTCCTTACATGATAAAGCCGGAGTTAATAGATTATAGAGTAAGAGAGACAAAGATCTACTAGGTTCTCTGTAGCATCCTTGCTAATACAGGGTTGTTACATACGATATTTCCAATGTTTCTGCACTCTAGTTTTAAATGTTTAAAACAATGGGGTTTCCATCACTTGGAAGACAATACAGGTTTTTGTTGTTTTTCCTAGCACTATTTCATCTCTGCATAGGTTCTTATCATGGTGAACCTTGCTTCCCTTACTTTTGACTTCTGCTGTTTTCTCTATGTTCCTCCAAGTGTATGGGTCCTGACCTGGACCCAATGGTGCAAAAGTTGGTCAAAGTAGCCTCTTGTAGACTGCTACAATTATTTATTTTAATTTGATCAATCCTCAACATTATCTAAAAGTGGTTTGTATATGTGACTTATCAATAAGATCTATATCTATACCTCTTGGTTTTCCCCACTTAGATTCACCATGAGATTACATTTTTGAAAAAGTTAAATGGATACAAACATCTTTAAAGAAAAAATTTCACAGAAATTATGCAAAATCCCCATTTGGTTTTGGTTACTACAAAAGCTCTTTGAAAGAGACTCTTTATTAAACTCTTTCAATATAGCCAAGAGGTGGCATATGCTGAGATTGTTGGATTTGTCCAGCTTTGCTCTTTGAAACAATTATATTTTGTCCATTGTTTGAACCTAATGAAATATCTGTGTCGGGCATAGGCTGTCATTTTGTCTGACAATGCCAGAAAGCTGCATTATAGAGATAAGCCCTAAAAGAGTACAATTGAAGACACTGTATCAGCCCTGGCAAAGAATCTTAGCAGCCATAAACAAATACTGGTTATGTTGTCCTGAACTGGAATTTAGCCCAGCTTCTGCTGCCTTTGTGAGCGATTAACACCTGCACTGTCCATACTACTATCTCATATTCTTTACATTCCCATTTAAAAAAACCATGGCAATACATAGGGGTACTTCATTACTGTGCTCTGATACTGCTAGTCATGCTATATAGCTATATGGAGTATAGCTTTGGAAAAAGTAGGGTGTCTCCAGGGCAGTGCTTACTCAATGGTCCCCTTCAGTCTCAATGGACCTCTCCTCCCAATGAGTTTAATAATATTTTGGAAGTCAAAAATATGTATATAAAGCTAAAATAGGAATTAGACTATGTCAGAGTTTTTAAACTTACCCAATAAATGTAAATACACCTTTTCTATAATATTAGTCTCATGCCTTTATTTAGATTATGAATCTATTCAGATTTCTTAACAGGCCCCCTTCCCCAAATATTACCTCTTTTACTGATGTGTGTTCATATTCACCTCTAGAAGAAACATAACTTTGCCAATGGAAAAATTGTATTTAAATACAAGATATGCAGTACACTAGAGACAGTAAATCACAAAGGCGTTTGTGAGTTTCTGGACCCCAGGCATCCAGGACAAAACTCTATAAATATATAGCCAAAATTGACTGATTTTTTTTGCTTTCATTTAGATCATTGACCTGAGCTCTTCCCAGAATGAGTAGCTCCAAAATTGCAGATGACTATGGAACAGGGGCTTCTAATATGTGTTCCCCTTGCATTCCAAGCCAATTTATCTCCTTTAGAGATTGACCTAACATATTGTACAGGTATACATTGTTTATGTTGGTTTGGCATGCTACCTGGATTCTAAAGCATGTAACTATCTGTAGTATAAAGAAATTGGGTAGTATCTCTTTAGATAGTTTGAACCCTCTAGTGGCCATCACTGTCTTCTATATTTTAGAAGTCACCAGAAGCCTGCAGAGGCAGTAGTGGATACCTGTCCTAGACCTTGCAAGTTATACATGGTTTAACAAGCACAGTTACTTAGACCTCTATTGCATCCTGGGGTGCAAACCTGGCCAGTGAGATGTTGTGTCATCACCTGCCCTGCAACCCTTGGTTGTCTCATAATGTTTTACAATTGTAGCTCCCAAACTTGGCCACTCACAAAGAGCATGCCAATCATACCATCAGTGTCTTTGTAGAGCTGCAATCTTTGTCCAGCAACTCTTGACTTCAGCAGCCTGTTCATAGTCACACTTTGGCTTTCTGGCAGACTTGGTTACTACCTGTAGGGTGACCTCTCAATATACTCCCAGTCTCAAATTTCCCCAAAACGTGTGTTCTGCACTTTCCAGCCTTGTGTTCAGTTTAAATATTAGAGGTCCGTTTCCCCATAAAGGGTCAATATACAACACTTTGTTATTTTAATCAAACAATTCAGTTTAAACACAATACCGGATTCGTCCTTAATAAAAACCAAAACAAGTTTATTTAACTACAAAGAGATAGATATAAGTGAGTACAAGTACACAGTATTAAAGTCAGGAATGGTTACAAGAGAAATAAAACTCTTTCTAGTAACTGAAACTTAAACTAACTTGGTTCAAGGTAAAATCCTTACCTCATATTACCAGCAACAGGGCTAATCAAATTCTAAAGTCAGAACCCCATCCCAAAGTACAAACATTGGTTTCTTTGTCTTAGGTGAAAGAGATAGAGACACCCTAGGTTGCTTTTGCCCCCCACTTTTAAAGTCTAATTACTCTTTATAAGCTATTTTCCTGAGGATTACCCCTACATTTCCTTCCCACTATGAGGACAAAAATATGGAGTCTGATTGTGAAAGATGTTCCACGTGTTTGCTAAAAAAATGTAGATTGATTTGTTCCTGCACCCCCCCTCACTGCCAACAGGCGATTTCCAATCAATTTTGATTATACCTGGCTTGAGGCATTAGCTGCCTTTTATCTTTCAGGAACAGGTTTATTCCACCTCCCTGGATGCAGTTCCAGGGATGTGACAGGCTGCAAGAAAAGGATCCTAGGGAGTTTTGATTAAACTCACTGAGCTTCAAACACTTTCGTCACTTTCTTTGATTTTATTTATTTATTCATGGGAAAGGGGAGTAGCCTGAACTTAATGACATGCAGATAGTCAAGTATTCTAGTTATTGACAGTATATATATCCAAGTAGATCAAGTACTAAACCCAAAATTCAGTGATCAAAACACATGCAAAACAAACTGACATGTTTCACACAATTCTGGTTCTGTGTCATATTTCACGTCAGAGCTGGTAAAAGAGGAAAGAATGAAGTCCCAGCCCACGCAGCCTGGAAAAAAAAAGAACAAATTCTTCTGTCCCCAAAATATAATTTCTCTGCTTTGTTAGCTTCCAAGCTACTTACTGTGTACAGCCCATGCCAAATGTATAATTAGTCTTGCTTGGAAACAGCACATTGGAGTAGTGGAGCATGTTCATTTTGCATAATCAAAATTCAAATTCAATAAATATTTCAGTTCTGAAAAATAAAACAGTGGCAAGATAAAAAGTCCTGAAGCAATGTATTAGTCTGTCATGATATGATTTACAAAATATTTGTATATGACTAGTAAATTCAAGTAATTTAAACTAATGACCTAAGGCTTAATTCTACTTTTTATTGAACTTTCATTTCACTTTATTAAATGGAAAAGTACTTTATATTAAACCAGTGTTTCTCAACCTGGGGGAATGCATCATGGCTTGGGGAGGAGGTCACCAAGATCAGCATTAGGGGCTAGCAAGCAGGATAACTGCTTGGGGCCCTATGCCACAGAAGGCCCTGCAAAGCTATGTTACATGCTTTTGCCTTGGGGGCAGTAGGGCTGAGGCTCTGGTATAAGCCTCAGGGGGTGCGGCTGATGCATGTAACTTAGCTTTGTGGGGCCCCCTGTGGCATGGAGCCTGGGGCAAAAGACTGAGAAACACCACATTAGTGTATTATGGTTAAACTTTAGGCATATAACCATCTTGGATTGTACTCTCATTTATTAGACAAAATTGGGTCTAGTCAACACTTGGATGGGAGAACTCTAATGAAAACCAAGTAGCACCATTTCCCTTCCATTAGTCCTAAGATAATGCCATGACTGTGGTGCCAGAAGGCATTGTGTTTCTGAGGGAACAGGGCCAGATGTCCAGATTCCTATTTCCCATACACCAGTGTAAGTCTGAAATAACTGCTGATCTTCACTGGAATTACTCAGGATTTGCACTCCTGGCTATCTTTAGTGTGACTGATAAAATGGAAGTCCTAAACCCATGTAATTACTAATGATTGACCCCATGGCTTTCTTTTCTGAAAAAAGCACTGCATGATGCCTAGATTCCCAGCAAAAGTCCCTTCCTATGTAGTACACCCTACAAAAATTTTGAAATTCATAGGGCAGAAAGGTGAAGTATTGGGTGAAATACACAACAAGCACACAAACAGATGGGGTTTTTTTTTTGAAGCAACTCAAATGCTTCTTTGTGATTAAAAATTTGAATGTTACTTCTTAATTTTGGATTATGCCATTTGTCTTTAAGCTAAAGAAATGTCCGTTTAAAAGATGTGTTACTGTTAGAAGGCTTTGTGTGTGCTTTTTCTCATTGTCTTATTTGTAGTCCTCCTACATAGGTTATATCGTGCCAACTTTCATTTGTGAGATCTCTTGTTGTTCAAACTGCTTTAGTGCTAGATGTGTCATGTTTCAAGATTTGGTCTGCCTGGCAATCTTTTATTGTCTAAGCTTCAGTTGCCTACATCAAGGATGGATTTAGTTCTGTGCTTAAGTGCATCTACACAGCACAGTTACTTCAAAATAACACGTTATTTTGAAATAACAATGCGTCTACACAGCAATTCCATTATTTTGAAATAAATTCAAAATAACAGACGGCTGATTCCAACTTCTGTAAACCTCATTCCATGAGGAATAACACCTATTCCAAAATAGCTATTTTGAAATAGCTGTAGTGTGGACTCTCCACTGCTGCTATTTCAAAATAGCTCCTCCCCAGGGCTGTTCAAACTAATTACTCGCCAGTGCCTTCTGAGACTCTAAATTGAGGTAGCACATCCATATTAGGAAAGCCTACCTCAAACTAATTTTGAGGCTTCCTGTAGCGTAGACATGCTACTTCAAAATAAGCTATTTTGGAGTATTTCTTCCAGAATAGCTTATTTCTAAATAAGTGTACAGTGCAGATGTTGCCTAGGTCTGCAGACTCTTTGGAATGAGAAGAGCGAGTGATTATATGTAGGCACAGTGTGAACATGTTACTAGTGAACAAATAAAAAATAAGTTCCAAATCCCAGCTTTGAATGCCACTCGCATTCAGCTGTTCTCATTCCAGAATTTCAAGATAATGAAGAATTCTGTTGTAACAGTCTCTGTCATCAGGTAACTGGCTCCATTAGGCCAGTGGCTCTCAACTTTTCCAGACTTCTGTTCCCATATCAGGAGTCTGATTTATCTCCCGTACCTCTAAGTTTCACCTTTATCTACTTGCTTACAAAGTCAGACATAAAATTATGAGTGTCACACTGCTAGTGAACAATTGCTTACTTTCTCATTGTTACCATGTAATTATAAAATAAATCCACTGGGATATAAATATTGTACATACACTTCTCTGTAGAGTTTAAAGAACAATATAAACAAATTATTGTCTGTATGAAATTTAATTTGTACTGACTTTGATAGTCCTTTTTTTCAGTGCCCTGTTGTAAAATGAGGAAAATATCTGCATGAGTTGATGTACTCCTGGAGGACCTCAGGGTACCCCTGGTTGTGAAGCACTGATTTAGGTGATACAGATCCAGCCACACTTTTACCTCATTATCTGCCTCCCAGATGAGACTGTAGGGCTTCATGAAGAGTTCCTGGCGTGTATAAGGCCAGCAAAAAATCACCAGAAGGGAGAAGTGGGAAGAGTTGCAAGACAACCCCAAGACAGGAGAGGAACTGAATAGCAAGGGACTTCCAGGGAGAGCAGCCCTGCGATACAGTGCTCTGTAAGAGAGACACAAGAGGCTGAGAACAGTGGTTTTCTACCTTTTTCATTTGCAGACCTCTAACAAATTTGAAATGGAGATGTGGACCCCCTTGAAAATCAGACTCCTGATATGGGTACAGAAATCTGGAAAAGTTGAGAGCCACTGGCCTAATGGAGCCAGTTACCTGATGACAGAGACTGTTACAACAGAATTCTTCATTATCTTGAAAATTTTTAGGCATAGTCTGTGGATCCCCCAGGGTCCTCAGACCACAAGTTGAAAGCCAATGCCCTTCTTGGGTTTTGTGTTTATTTGGACTTTAATACCCCAGATGAGGTGCACTCTTATGTAGACCATGAGGTAGCATTAAACATTCTCTCTTGGCTGGCTGGCTCTTGTTTGCATGCTCAGGGTCTAATTGATCATTGTATATGCATCAGGAAGGGATTCTCCCCTGGTCAGAGTGGTAGTGACCTTGGATTGTCTTCCTTTTTTGCCACATGTTGGTATGGGAAGAGATGCCTACAGGTTTGTCAAGCTCCTAGGAAAAGTGGGGAAGGTAATTAATAGGCAGCAAATTTAAAACCAACAAAAATTTTTGTCTTCACACAATTCACAATCAACCTGTGGAACTCCTTGCCAGAGGATATAGTGAATGCCAGGACTTTAACAGGATTCACAAAAGAACTAGTTAAATTCATGGAGATTAGGTCCATCAATTGCTATTAGCCAGGATGGGTAGGAATGGTGCCCATAGCCTATGTTTTTCAGAAGCTCAGAATGGGTGACAGGGGCTGGATTATTTGATGGTTTTCTGTTCTGTTCATTACCTCTAGGGCACCTGGCATTTGCCTCTGTCAGAAGATAGGCTACTGGGCTAGATGGACTTTTGGTCTGACCCAGTATGACCGTTCTTATGTCCTCACATGAAAGGGAGAAGAGAGACAGCGAAAACTCCATTTCTTCACCACTGCCCCAAAAGCTACTAAAAGTTTGGAGGAGGAGAGTTAGCTTCATTTTCCTCTTAATTGTACTTTGTTTGGTTTTTCCCTACTCCTCAGTCTTCTAAATGTTTTATACCTTTAAGCAACTTAAAAGGAGTCCATAGATCAGACCATTAAAGGCAGAAAGTAGAAGACAAAATAAACCACAGTTTTAGAAGCAGGGGAAGCTGGTCCTCATCTCCCAGAGAGAGAAAACTCCTTTCAATGATATTTCTTAGAGCTTCTGGGCATCCTTCTCAGCTCTTCTGATTTTTTACTTCTCTCACTTACTTCTGGTGTCCCTACCCTCTGTTTTTCAGAAGCTGAGAATGAGCAATTGGAGATGGATCGTTTGGGGTACATCTATACTACAGAAAGATCAAAGCTGTCACTGTCAATCTTTCAGGTTTTGAATTAGCAGGTCTAGCGAAGACACGCTAATTCGAACTGAGAGGGGCACTCTGGTCAATGCCTGTAGTACTGCTTCTTCAAAGAGCAAGGGAAGTCAAAAGGAGAGTGTTCTCCTTTTGACTTCCATGGATGGCACCAAAAATCAAGCTAAGGTACTTGGACTTCAGTTACGCAATTAATGTAGCTGAAGTTGCATATCTTAATTTGACCTTATCTTGTAGCGTAGACATACCCTTGTGATTACCTTTTCTGTTCATTCCCTCTGGGACACCTGGTGCTCACCACCATCAGAAGACAGGATATTGGACAAGATGGACCTTTGATATTTCCCAGGATGTCTTATGTTCTTAGGTTTTTATGTTCTCCTTTCTCAGCCATCAGCATTTCCACTGCTGGGGAAGAAAGAGGAGAACCTGGGGCTCAATACAAAATGGGATAGCCTGCTTTTTGAGTTGATGGATCTGATCCAGGTTCTGCTATAAGACAATGTAGCATCTGAGGAGCGGAGGATCCAGGGAGGAGAAAAAATGCTGACTGGCTGTTCCAGGAGCACATGGGTTGGATTCTATTACAAAGAGCAAAGAAAGGAAGAAGTCCCCAGGAACTCCTATGTGGGTTGTTTATTGTCAAGGGAACAAATCTGTGTTTAGAAAATGAGCAAAATCTTGAGCCAAGAGCCATTCTGAGGCGGGTGGAGATAAAACTTTCCTCCTCCCCCACAACGATACTCCAATATTGAAATTGTCAGTGCACTGCCATACATTTTAATCTCTTGTGAATATAGAGTTTCATTCCCCTTCCTACTAGACAACCCATTCTTATAACACTCCAAAGCTCACCAGGCTCCTACCAGCTAAGGATTCCAGTCTCCGGGCGTTGATAACTGGTGCTCTATGAGCTGCCAATCTGGTGGAGTTCACAAGTTCTTCACCTGCCACTATAACACACTGAAACTTCGATTGTTCTTTAAAGGAACAAGATTCTTTCTTGCCTCAGATAGTTCACCCCTGAAATGTAGAACAGAGACACTCAAGCACAGAACCAGGTTCAGACTATAGTATCTGACCCTATCCACAGCAATCCCAGCCATGCAAAGATAGGGCATGTCTAGGAATCCCCACTGTGGTCCCAGAGATGGTGGAGTATCCAACAACTGTGAAAGTGTCAGCAATCCATGTAGCTGCACTGCCTTTTGTGTATGCCTGACACCAAGATTAGAGTGTTGAGAGAGTGGAGAATCATTTGACATCAAAGGACTACACCTGAGCATCCTCCGTCAGACTATTTTTCTCCTTTTCCTTCCTATCAAATAAACTTGGAGAAACCAGTCACTTTTCTTCCTTGTCCCCCTTGTAGCTTGAAGGATGGGGCCAGGGCCTTCAAGCCTGCTGGAGGAAGAGAGGAATGCTGTTGTTTTCTTAAAAGTGCTTGGAGAGAAGGGATTCCAGCTTCTCTGTTGATTCAGGTTCCCTTGTTAATTTGGACCACTAAACTACCATCAGATCATTACTTTACTTAGTATACGATTAGAAGGGGCAACAAGGGTCATCTAGAGTCATCTCCTGCTAAGAAGCAGTATTTGTTGTGTCTTAAAAACTTGCTACTAGATTTAAACCAGTAAAAGATTTCTTACCAGTGCATTTAGTATTCTACATGCCGCTAAGTTATTCCTCTTAGAGGGATTTAAAGCAGATGAAACAATTCACGCGTAAAGCTTCCTGTTTAACCAAGAACGCTGGAGAGCAAATAGCTCTTAATTACTTTGACAGGCTCTGAGTCAGCTTGTCAGCTAATACTGCACTAAGATCTTAAAGTGTTGTTGGGTTTTTTTTAAGAGACAAATGAGGTGACAAGGCCACACTACAATTTCACGGACTGAGAAACAATGTAATAAGACCTGAAATCTGTGAACATTTGAAGCTGACACCTCTGAAGATGTGGATACTCAGTGCTTTCAATGCTCATTAACATATGGTGACTGAAATAGCCAACTGAAAGAGCCAACTTTGTACCTACCTTACATAAACAGGAGAGCTAATTTGTTTTTATTGGGGATAAATAACCTGAAGTCAGAAGTGATATATCAGCAAACACAAACACTTTTTGCTAAAGAAAAAAATCCCAGATCACTATGTGCCTTTTGCGTATTTGATTCTCTCACCCATGTGGGTCTCGGGGATAGAGAAGTATTCCAATAGCAACTGAAAAAAATTAGAGAAGGGCCTTTGCCAAGACATTCAGATTTGGATTTTGAACCCTCCAAGTTCTAGGGTATACTGATGCTGGGTTTTGATACAGGCCATTAGGGATGGAGGGAACGTGCAAAGTCTCCTCCCACCACCAGGCATGCACGGCACCTACAGGGAATCGCCAGCTATTCAAAACAGCGGACAATTCTCTCTAGGCGCCAAGAAGTGGGGGGGCAAAAGCTTTACATGCTCCCCCAACCCCAGGCCAATTAGGGTCTGTGGGCAGGGGAGTACAAGAAGCATTCTGGCCCCGCCCCTTCCAACAGAGGCCCTGCATTAGAGGCAAGCAGTGCAATTCAGATCCAGATGTGGACATATATATCATCATTAGAGCCCTGTGCAGATACAAAATTGGTATATGCATCTGCAAAATGATTCATGGATATCCACATCTGTATCTGATGCGGGTTCCCGTGGATATAGAGAGGATATCCACAAATTTGCAGGGTCCTAGATACAAAATTTGTATCTTCATCCATATATGTATCTGCAAAAATGAGCCACAGATATCTGCATCAGCTCGAATATAAAGTGGATATCTGTGGATATCACACCGTTCTGCTTTTTGGTATTCAGAACCAGTCCTTTATTTGGGATTATCTATTCTAATGGAGGGTCTGAATGTCATGATGTACAACATGGCTGACTGAAGTGAGGGGGCGGGGTAGAGGGCTGGATCTGAAAGGTATTAAATGTTGTTCTTCTCTGCCCACCACATCTCCAGATCCAACAAATGAAATATTTATGGGCATGTGTGATGCTTCTTGGGACACCTAGGGCTGTAAGCTACCTTGTTCCCACCTTCCTCCAGGAGTCTTGATTGTCAGTGGGGCATTCACTGCTTACCAAAGCCACTCAAATACTCTCCTCTGGACTGTCAGCCCTGCCTTTGCCTCCAAGTTGACAATAGATGCACTCCAGCCCCTGGATGCTTTCTAAGTGCTTCTTCTGTGGTATCCAGCCGCTCATTACTGGTTATCTACTAAAAACACAGATCCTTTCTTCCAATGTAACCTTGCATACCAATTTAACCTTGGCCTCACACCACACCTTTATCTCACACCAAACTTGAGTTCAATTATCCCTCTCTATATATGAAAAAGTGTTTCCTGCCAGGAGACAGAATGTCATCATCACACTCTCTGGACATCAGCACTCTCTCATGCTCTCTGACCACAAAAGCCGCCAGAGAGACGGGGGTTGGCGAGTGTAGCAAGCAGTGGGTGTAGCGAGCAGCAGTCACAGCCCCCTAGTAGTAAAACAAAAGGATACTTAAGAGAAGAGGGATTTAAGTAGAAAAAAATGAGTTATGGAAAAAAATAGCTACATAAAAACAGAATAATAAAACACTTGAAACAGCCTTCCAAAAGGACTAGTGGAAGCAAAATCCTAACTTGTTTTAATGCTGAGCTTGATAAAAGTACAGAGGGGATGGTATGAGATGGCTTACAAAGGAATATAGCCTCTCTGTGGCTACTGAATAATTTCCCTTTGTCAACCAATCCCTAGGGGCTTGTCTAAACTACAGAGAAGATCAAAGCTGCTGCAGGGTTTGACTTAGCGGGTCTAGTGAAGACACGCTAATTCGAACTGAGAGGGCACTCCCCTCAGCACCAGTAATCCTGCTCCTCACAAGGAGGAAGGGAAGTCGATGGGACCATGTGAATCCATCAACCATCTGCTTTGTGGATGGGGCCAAAAGGTGATTTCAGATACACAACTCCAGCTACGTTAATTATGTAGTTGGAATTGAAGTGTCTTAAGTTGACTTTCTCCTCTAGGATCTATCTCCTGCTCTGACACAGACTGGGTCACCTTGAGAAAAGTCACAATCTCTCTGCTTCAGATCCTCACCTGTAACACTGTCTGTCTAGACTATAAACTCCATGGAAGTGTCTTGTACTAAGTATTCATATGGTATAAATAGCATATCAAAAGAAGAAAGGAAATTAAATTGTTTTGCCTAACCATGTAAATTCAGGAAAGAGTTAGTACTTCCTTGAGTTCATCTATCTCTAAGGTCTTGCACACAGATTGTGATGTAGATGGGATTTCAACTAGCAGCGGACAAATGCATAGTAGTTAGGATTTGATATGGGTATGCATCCAAAACTCAAAACATTTTTACTCAAAGTATATTTGAACTTCTTGAATCTTCAAAATTAGGCTGGAAATGACAGAATTAAAAGCTCCCATGAAATTTCTGCTAACATCTACTCCTAAATAGGTTGGAAACAGCACTGAATGGCTTTTTTCATAGTACTTAATAGTTCCAATCCCAGAGAGAGACTGGAAATAAAAAAATTAAAAACATATATAAATATTTGAACCTTTATGTTTATTTGGTGCAGATACAGATACAGATGAAAGTCTGTTTTGAGGAGAAGGAGAATCTTCTAAATCAGCATATCTGTGACACTAGTATATCAAGTGTCAGCCCCTGCCAGAGTCCCTTTGCCCCAGTTGAATACTGAGGAATGCATAGCTAAAATCAGTCTGGATTATTTGTGTGTTAATATTATTAAGAAAAGTATTAACATTATAAAATGTAGTTAGTGTTTAGACTTTATTGAATGCTTCTAGGTTGCACTATGCATTAATCTCACTTATAACATCTTTCTCATATCTGAGCATTTGCATTATAAGTCTGTAATTGTAAATCATCAGAAAAAAAAAGAAACATTAGTGTGAAAGGTTGACCTAAAAATGGTGTTACATCCTGGCCCCCAAGGAATGTCCATCAACACTATATAAACTATTGTGGAACATTAAAGAGGACAGAAGTCTTAGTTGAATGTTCTGCCTCGCTGCCCCATCTACTCCCTTTCCCACAATCAAGAGAGATATGTATGTGAATTCCTCTCCTCAACTGAGTTTACAATTTGAAACAAAAGGAGAAGGAGAGAGCTAAAAATCCCTAACAAGGAGAATTTTTTTCTGTATGTTGTTTGGATGCTATGGGAGCAATGATTTCTGAGCATAAGCAAGTGCTTAGCCTTGGTTAGCTGCGAAGGACTTATAGAAGTTTCTAGCATAACCAACCTGATTTACTTATTGAAATGTAAAGTTGGAATTCAAAGATATATGTTGTTTCCTCTGGCTACAAGCGTTGTCTTTGATGTGAAATCTAACATGCAATTGACCTGAGGTAAGTGACTGAATCTTTGGGACTGGAAATCACCTAAATATTGCTGTGGTCTTTTGATATAAGAGAACCATCTATCACAAAGGTAATATTACTGGTGTGGTAAGAGATTGGAGTATCCCAGGTTGATAGGTTGCTATAGTGTCTGAGGAGCTCATAGTAGGTAATAGGTTGGTGAAATCTAATAATAAAAGTACACAACCAATTTGAGGTTTGTGCCCCTTTCCTCAGTCTTCCCCGAGATTGGTACCCACACTCTTGAGTACAGCAGGACAGCTGTTGTCCCTGGAGACAGTCAAGGAGCCAGTATTGTCTAATGATTTAGGAAAGATGGATTCTGATCCCAGCTCTGACCTATGTTCGACCTGTAGGCAATGTTTTCAAGCTTGTGTGCTTACTTTAAGTTGAGCTTGGTGACGTCCCCACAGTAGGAGGCCTATGGGAGCCAATGCTCCCATTGGCTTCCCTTACTCCTCGCGACTGTGAGGAGTACAGGCGCCAGCCCAAGCTACCCTCAGTATTTGATTTATGTGTCTATACTAGACCTGCTAAATTGAATGCCAGAATGTCAATCTCTGGTGTGGCAAATGAAGACACGCCCTATCTTTAAGCTCACAAGTTTGAAAATGTTTGCCATAATGTCTCATCATTTGTAAGTCAGCATATTGCCACAGCCACCTCACAGTCTTTATGGCTAAAGACTTATTCACTGAGGGTATCCAATACAGAAAGCTCATACAAAACAATATGGAGAGCCAAGTCCATGAGCTTGAAAGATTTTTTAATATTTCGCACAATTTGAAGTTCTAGTGTTCAGACTTAAGGCATAAAAAGAGTACTTCTGGGGGCATATAAGTAGAGAACAGAACTTGAACTCTGAAGAAAAAAATAGAAAATAAAATAATGTCATGCTGTTGGAAAAAGCAATATATGGAATACGTGTGACAGTTTCTTTGACAATATTGTTCCTTTATTCATGACAAAATATTAGATGTGAGAGCCATTTGTGTGTGGCATTAGTGTTAGCAATATAGTAAATGACCATTTCCTTTTTGCTTGGAAGATTTAAGATTTATCATTCTAGATATATTGTTCTGTATTAAAATAGATATTTTTAATCTACATGCACTTATTCAGCCCTGAACTTTGTGCTGCCATCCTGTCAGAGTGATTTATACGTCAATGATTACAGCTCTGCATGATGATGGAAAGAAAATATTTCCTGAATAGTATGTCACCTCACAGTTTGTGTTAGTGGATAGTTTCAAATCAATTTAAACCTGCCAATACCATTAAATTTAGATCCCTGAGGGATTCATTATCCCAAATAATAGATTTAGCCATTAGCAGATGTCTGGTAAACAAAGAAAGGTTTTTGGCAATTCAAGGTGATGAGAGGAAGCTACTGTGCATAATGAGCAATCTTGCATATATTAGTGGAGGCTGACTTCTAAACAGAGTGTGGCAACAGCTGTGAACCATCCATAGACTTTAGGACAATGGTGCAAATGAAAGAAGGATGGCAGCTTTTCCATCCTGCTTGTTAGGATGGTATTTGCGTGTGTCAGTGATGTTTAAGCATGTAAGATATAGGTGCTATTAATGTAGCTGACAACTATCTTAGGACGGAATTAGCTGTATTCCAAATTAAGGTCTGAGTCTGAGAGCACTGACGTGGTGAAGCTGAGAGAATTTTAAGAGTCGGTCAGTTCCTCGCCATATTTGATTCATGGCAGTTCTTAAGTACAATCATGGGGAATGATCTTCAGATGATGTAAATCAACATAGCTACACTAACGAATGCAGCTATACTGATTTACACCAGCTGAGGATTTAGACCCTGGGCCTCATTAAGTGACATCACACTCATTGGATGGGGACAACCAGCAAGTTTTCCAAGCTGGAACTCTGTCTACTTCTACTTGTAGAGAGTCTAGCGTAGGTTGGAATCTACTGAATACATTCACAACTCCTTCTCCAGACCCACTAAATCAACCCCCAGTGGATCGATTTCTGCAGTATCAATCCACTTGGGCTAAGTCTACACTGCAGGCTTTTTGCACAAGAACGGCTATTCTTGCTCAAGAACGGCTATTCTTGCGCAAAAACTTGCAGAGCATCTACACTACACACGTGTTCTTGCGCAAGTAAATTTACAGTACAGCAGCGGAAAACAGGGCTTCTTCTGGAAGAGTTATTCCTCTCCCCACGAGGAAAAGCCCTCTTGCACAAGAGCTCTTCCACAAGAAGGCAGTGTAGACAGGCAACATGAATTTATTGCGCAAGAAAGCCCTATGGCTAAAATGGCCATCAGAGCTTTCTTGCGCAAGAGAACGTCCACACTGCCATGGACACTCTTGCGCAAAAGCACATGCCAATATGGACGCGGTCTTGTGGAAGACCTTTTGCACAAGAACTGTTGTGCAAAACAGTTCTTGCACAAGAAGCCTGCAGTGTAGATGTAGCCTAGTAGTAGGGATAAGGCCTTAGTCAAGGCAGCATGAGGGGGAAAAATGGAATTAAAGGCATCAAGGGATGTGAGGAGAAGGAACTCCTCAATTGCCTATATGCTGGTGCTAAGAGTCTGGGCAATAAGCAAAACAGCAATTATAAGTGAAATGATTATTTACGGGAATGCTGAGAGACCAGGTGGGAGAGATCTAATTGGATGAATTTATGTTGGTGAAAGAAACAAGCTTTCAAGCTCACACAGAGCTCTTTAGGACTGTAAGTATTTCATTAATGTGGCTTGTGCAGGCACGAATTTGGGGAGAGGTGGCCTGAACAACACCTCCTGAGATATTGTACACACTGTGAAGAAGTTTGAGAAGCCCTATTTTATACAAATTAATGTCCCTCACAACATCACGTAGGAGGTGATGGGATATTGGTACAACAGTATTAGTAAGTTTGCTTTAAATCAAGTGGCTAGTAAAATATTACTTTATGTAACCTAGTGTGAAGTGAGTATAAACCAAACAATGACAGGAGATGAAAAAGGTCATCTATTAAAAGAGGACATTGTATAAGGGTTATGAATAGCTAATAGAAATTCTATTAGCTAAACTTCATTAAGTCTGTCTTTAATCTCTGCCCCTTCCCCACAATATTTTAACTATTGGGACCTAGTTATGTAGAGCCATTGGCTAAAACGACATATATACAGAGAAGGGAAATCACTACACTTCTATCTTTTCCTTAGAAGAAAGAGGAATATTCCTGCCAAACATTGTTACTGCCACAGAGAACTCATGCATAAAGGCGATTTACCTGGGCTTTTTACAGAGGTCCAGGATTTTATCCTAAATCATTAAACTATTATAAATAGGTCATTCTGTTTTACCACTACATCCTTGTAGCTGTAAACAGCAGGTGTGGCAGGATCCCTGGGGGCAGCCTGGGACTGATGTGGCCCCTGATCTCTCTCTCCAGCCTGGACCATCTCTCACAATGCCTTGCAACTGACAAGCAGCAATCCCCTCCACACCCGGTTTTCATTCATCACAACTGCATATGAGCCCCACACCCTGCTGCTAGATTGCATGAATGCTCCCAGAACCACTTGCTCTCAAGAATTCATAAGGTACTAGCCAAATAATCCCCTGCCAAGCTTGCATACTGTATTTCAGGAGTATATTGCCTATTTTACTAATTGATTCACCACTTCATTGGAAAGTGGATATATACCAGCCTTTGTAAAACCCCTGAGCACATTTAGCAAACACTTCAGGCAAACTCACTGATAAACAAAAAATATTTTAATTATCTAGAAGAGTCGGCACAAAAAGTCAGAGTAGTTACCAAAAGAAAAGAAAATATTAACATGGTGTCTAAACTTTCAATCCTATGAAACGGGGCAACAACTAGAGTAAGCAGTTTCTCAGCCCACTAGATATTGCAGTCCTTAGTACACAGGCTTGTCCCGTCTAACAGAGGGGACTGGCCCATGTATAGTCTTCAGTCTTGTTCTCACTGCCCTTTTTGTTTGCAGCATAACTGAGCAGGAAAAAGGCTTCAGCATGTGGTCACTGGGTTCTGTTTCACACCCTCATTGCCAGGGACTTGTGGAGCACAAGTCCAGGCATATCTGATAGGCATTGCTGAGACCCTAAGCAAGGTTGAGCAATCCACCTTTTGTGGCCTTATGCAGGCAAGTCACTGAACGGCCATCAAGGGAGCAACCACTGTCTAAAGATTTTTGTTCAGCACCCACCTGAGAATTGGTTACTCCCCCTGTCATTGTCTCTGGATACACACTTTCTGGGCACCTCCCATCCCACAGCACATTTTTGTGTTGCATGGATATCACTGTCTCACAATTTCATAAGCATTTATTATACACATATTTAGAGAGAAAAATGACTTTCAGCGGGTCATAGTTTCCTGGATTCCTCACAAGGCATGCTTTGCATGCACTAGCACAGTTATACACAAAATGGCAAATATAAGGGGTTACACGTGTTCCCCCAAGGTATAGAGTGTCACAGTAAGGTCATCTCAACAGAGCTTTCTTCATGAAATGCAATATTCTCATTCTCTTTCACAAGCAAAACAATTCTGAGTTGAGCGTTCCTATAAAGATTTAGCTTGTTCCTGAGCAGTGCATCTGCTTAAAAGTTAGCAGTACTTTTTACTGGTAATGTAAGCCAAGTATCTGTAGGAACATTTCCCAGCAAGTCTCTACATAAAAAGAAGTACAATCTATATTTATCCAAAAATGCCTATACTGTCTTTAGTTAGAGACAGAGGAAATTTATACTGAAATAGTATATTGCAGAACCTGCCACAATACAGAATATGTACAAGCTATAAAAAGAATTGAATAGAATAAAATGTACAGCTATATAGTGTCAAAAATTAAATAAATGGTTCTAAGATGACTGGAAATTCAGCTATTCTAAACACTTGCAACTGGATTCACTCACCACAAGATCACATCTTCCTGAGCAGAGTTAGCATCTTTCTTCCCATATGGCATCCCTTGCCATCAGTCACCTAATTGCTGCAGTACTCCCCCCTTCATACTTCAGTCCTTCTACTAGGTCACTAAGGGTACATCTACACTGAAACACTATTTCGAAATAACTAGCACTATTCCAAAATAATTTAGTCTGCATCTACACAGCAGGCAGTTATTTTGAAATAGTGCCAAAATACTGTCAAGCTGGAGGACTTCTTACTCTGACTCCTGTAACCCTCATTGTACGAGGAATAAGGGAAGTGGGAGGAAGAGTGCTCTATTTCAAAATACGTGCTGTGTAGACGCTCCCTATTTTGAAATAAGCTATGCAATTGACTTAGCTTATTTCAAGTTAAGCCCTATAGTGTAGACACACCCTATATGATCCCACCTTCCAGTGGAAGTGGAATCTCATCAGATCTCCTGTTCAAATTGCTGCCTCCGACAGTCCTGCACTGCTTCCCAGCAACAGGGAGAGGAAACACAAGCCTCCAGACATACTGGGTTCCAGCCCAGGAACCTTATACCCAGCAGTCATGACCCCTGTTTGGGCCTGTTTCCTACCCTGCTTTTTTAAAGATTTCTTTCCTCACAATTCCTCTAGAGTTGACCCTTTTTCTAGTCCTAAGCTTTGAGGCTTATTCTACCCTTCTTTGCTCACAGAGTGACTACAGAATCTTCTACTACTACTACCAATCCCTCTCTTTAAATTCCTTACCTACTTTCTCCCTTGGCTGGGCTTCAGCAACAATTAGCATTTATAAATGCCTCAGCCTCCCTTCAGCTATGCATTTGCAACTATGACATTTAGTTAGCCTCTTCTGAACCACATTAACACCTTCAGGGCTGGTATAATGTGAGCCACCCCATCACAACACTTAGAATAATACTTTTCCAATTAATCTATTGTAATCGATGGCTGCATCACTTCAAGCATTTCTCTCTCCCAGCAGCTCTTTCCAATTTGTAGGATGATTAGCATACACAATAGGCTGATTAAAACCAGAGGCAAAGAGTTAGCTACAAGAAGCGATTCAAAAAGTTATTTCAATCTCACTTCCTTCAGTAATGGTCAAGAATTGGGAATGACAAAGATTTTTTTTTCTTTCTCTCTTTTTATTCCTAGGACTACCCTTACTGCATAGGGATAGGGCAAGTCTCATTATCAAAGAAGGACCTTGCATCTGTGCAATAGGTGGAGATAGGTGTGTGCCCCTTAAGTAGCTGAAGTTGGATGACTTGAGATGGATGAGTAACATGGCTATGAAATTAGTCCAGCTGGGGCATCGTTTCTGATTACTATGGGGGAGACACGGTAGAATTTTCAGACATAAGCCTTTAGTTCATCGCCCTTTCCCTATGCTCTGTAGGCAGATGACATAGCTCCTTAGGGAGACAGTGTTGAGGGAATAGAAAAAAAACACAAATCTTCTCCTTACTTCATTTGACCCTCACCATCTGCTGGATTAAATTGTTGTCAGATTTTATCCTGTTTTCATCTCCTCCTGCAGCCCTGTAAGCACAATTACATCACATTCTTTCATCTCACAGGACATCCCAGATCCTTTTGTTCTGTCTCCACATCTAGGAAAACCACTGCTGAGCAGCTGATTGGCTTTTAGCTAAGTTAGCTATCAGACTAAGCACTGCAGGATCCCAATCTGGGTGCACACAACTTGTAGAGATGCTTCAGCACCTCTTTTCTCCAGTGTGAGAAGGATCCTTCCTAAGCGGCCCCTTGTCCTTGGGATGATGAAGAGAAGGATGACTGTTCCCTCAAGAAACGTGCCTTATGAGTCAGTGTGTGAAGAAAGGCCTGGGCTGAATATGTGCTGGGATGAGGAGAAAATAAAAAATAGGAAGGCTGAGTTAGTGATGTCTGTTTCTGGCACTGACAAAAAGGAAAAATAATTGGGAAAAAAAATATAATACAGGAAGAGAGAGGAAGGGAAAAGAGTAGGACAGATGCAGAGGCAGGAAAATAAGCAAAAAATTAAATGGTGTAGGAAAAACACATTGGAGGGGGAAACAGAATTGGATCAAACGGATAAATGAGGTGGGCACACATAGTGAGACTGATCTCGAGCAGTGAAACGGTTAGTGGTGGTCTTGATCTATGTACTGGAGACAGAATGTAGTCGTTAGAGAATATAGACAGCTGAAAATGCCCCTGCTACAGCAGAACATGTCCTTTATCCACAGATATAGCAGACAGATATTAATCAGCATTCACAGAGCAGATTCAATATAGATTGAGCGATCTACAGCTAAAAAAAGGTTTGTGATCTGTGTTACCTACCCATTTCTAAAAAATGCAGTGTGAGAGGGGGAAAAGATTGACACCAAAAATTCCCAACATAAGGGTAAAGCACATCTGTGCAAGAGACAGACATTCCTTAGGGCAAGCTTGCAATGGAATTAATTCTCATGGGAACTGAGGACTATCACAGTTTACCACTTCTACTGATACACTTCATTGACCTGCCTTCTTGGACAAACACACAGCAACATGTACCTTTAAATAAACCAGAAAACAAAAGACTCCACTGCACATATCATTTTCTTTTTTGGGAGAAGGTAGAAGAGAGCATGAACCACAAATAATGGGTTTTTTAATCACCTTCATGCAAAATTAAAAGGTGAAAGCATGATGGTGAAAGAGGCTGATAGAAGAAATTCATTTATAGAAGTATTGTATAGATCAGCCACTTTTATCAAAATGTCACACTGAGTACCTCACTGTCACAGAGCAATATAACTGATTTAATAATAATAGTTATTAGGTGTAAGTTGGCTGTAGACCATCTACCAACAGGAACAATCATGAAATAAGTCAATGGAAACAAGGTTAGAATGGATTCCTGTAAGCTATTTTAAACAGAAAAGCAAGGTCACACCAACACAAAACACTATTAAATAAACAACACAAGACTAATCATAGTATATTAGAGACTACTGATCTATGTTTAAACAGTATCTTGTCCTTTATCAGGAATGGGAAGTCCAGAGAATTGATCATATTTTACTTGCTTTTCAAACTGCAATAGCATTTTTCACCAGCTGACATGGATAATATGAATTTTCTCCTTAGCCAAATAATTGAGCAAGAGAAGTTCCTGTGGAATATTTAAAATAAACAAATAAAACAACATATGGGGAAAGACAGGAAATGATTTATTTTACATTTGTAGTTCTAACTGGAGACTAGCCTTGTTAGCAGACAATATGTTTGCAATTTTGTCATTTTATATTGTAAAATTGTAAAAGCATCTTTGAAGAACATAATCTTCCTAGTGGGCCCCTGAGTGAATACTGTAATGATTATAGGTTCTAACAAACACAATAAATTGAGATTTTGCTTTTCCCCCAAACTCAGTTTAAAAACAAAATTGAGAGTGAGTTTTTAAATCTTTCAACAAAGAAAGTTTAGAAATCCTCCCAGACACAATTCACACAATACTGTTCTGAAAATGTACCTTATTTTGTGTTCTGTACTGCTGAAATGTTTGTAGAGAAAACTTCTAGTTCTGTACAGAGCTACATAACTTATCAAAAAAGCAATAAAGTACTAGGATGAATTTAAAATAGGTTTATTCCACTTCCTCTCTGAGAAAGACTGCCTATAAAAATGGCCCAGTTATTTCTAAAAAATAATTATTTTTTCTCATGTAGGATTTGAAATCCCCACATATCAATTGCTTAAAGTTATTCTAGAGATAGTTCACATTTTGGAATAATTCACAGCACTTGGGCTTGAACTGTCTTCTTGCCTTCTCTCATCTGTTGTTTTTTCTCCACCTACTAAGGAAATGAATTATTTCCTTTCACTTCACCTGTCACAAGAACACCTACATCATTACCTTATATTGTCCCCTGCTCAGGAAGTATACACAGCAGCAGTGTTTGGCTGTCTAAATGTTTTATTTAATAAGAGGCTCCATTATTTTCCCAGTGGGTGATGTTTATGGTATATTCCATAGCTGCACATGTCAGGAACCTAGACATTTCCAGCCTATATAGCAGATCCAAGGTCCATCTAGTTTGGTAACCTGTCTCTGACAGTGACCAGTTCTAGATGTTTCAGAGCAAGATAAAAGAACCCTGCAGTAGGTAGAAATGTCTCACCCTGCTCTCTGATAGTAAGAGATTGGTTTAAGTTCTGAAGCATGAAACATAAGATCCCTTCTAAATATTCTGCTAGCATTAATTATGAACGCTCTAGATATTCTTGATATCCATAACTCAAATCTTTGAATTCTTATCAGTACTAGGATTGTGTAAAATGTTATTTGTGAGTGACAGCTCAAAATCATTCCACGTTACTTGAAACAGCTGCAATAAAAAAAATGATTTTTAGGAGTTTGTCACACTCACAGGTGGTCCCTGTGAATAGACCAGGCCCACCTCTTTGATGTGAGCACAATGGGTCTCACTTACTTAAAGCTGGGAGATGGGCACAAGTGGGAGCAACTAAGCTAATCAAAGGTGAAAGCCTGAGCCTATAAAGGCCCATCAAAGGGCAGAAAAAAGTGGAAGGCTGTGTCTACATTGGCATGATTTTGCGCAAAAGCATGCTGCCTGTCTACACTGGCGGGGAGTTCTTGTGCAAGAACACTGACGTTCTAATGTGTGAAATCAGTGCTTCTTGCACAAGAACTATGATGCTCCCGCTCAGGAAAAAGCCCTCTTGCGCAACTGTTCTTGCGCAAGAGGCCAGTGTAGACAGGCAACATGAATTTCTTGTGCAAGAAAGCCCGATGGCTAAAATGGCCATCGGAGCTTTCTTGCGCAAGAGAGCGTCTACACTGACACAGATGCTTTTGCGCAAAAGCACATCTCTTGCGCAAAAGCACATGCCAGTGTAGACGCTCTCTTGTGCAAATACTTGAATGCAAAAACTCTTGCGTTAAAAGTATTTGCACAAGATCTTGCCAATGTAGACATAGCCGAAGAGTTCTGGGTTGCTAGCTAGGCTAAACAAGGCAATTGCTGGTAGAGCCTAAGAGCTAGGGCTTGGAATCCAGGGGCAGCTTGGGCTAGTGGCTGCTAGGCTGGCTGAAAATACAGCCTGAGAGAGAAAGGTTGGAAGTTTTCTTGAAAAAGGAGGGGTGTAAGGGTTGGGAATGGCTTCAGATTAGGAAAAAAAATTAAAAACACTATAAAATATCTCTGCCTAAAGAAGAGGGAGCAGACAGGGTTGGAAAAAGTGAGTAAGGAAGAAGACTGATATCTCATCAGATTGCCTATCTTCAGCTGGTAACAGTAGAATGGATTTAGGTGAAATATTGGAGCTCTATTAAGTACTAAAAGAATCCAGGTGGGTGACTTATTAGCAGAACATACACAAAGTGGTAGGCTGAGATGCCTTAAAACTACAAATTTAAAGGGAAATAAAAGTAATTTGCAACCTATCTAAATTTATAGCAGAAGTAAGAGGGATTATGTGTGTTTATGGTTTGAACCATTAAAGGATCATAGGTGATGACCAAGAACTGTTGAACAACTGATTAATATCAAAGGGGAGACTACAAACAATCTGTAGCTATCTTGGTAAATTTGAAGTTGTCAGGAAGTGTTACATGATATAGGATATTAACTCTTTGGCTTAAACCATATATCCTGGCCCCTTTTAAGATGTTATAAATGTCAAAGGTTTGGCAAGTAGCAGCTGTCTGCACACAAAAAAAAGTGTGGGTAAATGTGGATGTGAACACTCATGAGAATGATGTGGCACAAACAAAACTAAAATAGTGGGGATAAACACAGTTCAGCATACAAAGTGGGCAAGGCAGCTGAATGAACTAGAGACATACAGAAAACTACAATTATCCATAAAATATCTTGTGTAGAAGTTACCAAAAGATATGCAGAGCAGAATGTGGAGAAGGAATAAATGCTAATGGGGAAGAAGAGGTACATGTGCAAAAAATACACTGTTCAGAGCAGGAAAAAACTCTAAGGCTACGTTTACACTGGCAGCTTCTTGCGCAAGAACACTTTTGCGGAAGAGTTCTTGTGCAAAAACTCTTCCAGAAGAGAGCGTCTACACTGGCATGTGCTTTTGCGCAAGAGCATCCATGCCAGTGTAGACGCTCTCTTGCTCAAGAAAGCTCTGATGGCCATTTTAACCATAGGGCTTTCTTTGCGCAAGAAAGTCATGTTGCCTGTCTACACTGGCCTCTTGCGCAAGAACAGTTGCGCAAAAGGGCTTATTCCTGAGCGGGAGCGTCAGAGTTCTTGTGCAAGAAGCCCTGATTTCATACATTAGAACGTCAGTTTACTTGCGCAAGAACACGCGGCCAGTGTAGACAGGCAGCAAGTTTTTGCGCAAGAGCGGCCGCTTTTGCGCAAGATAGCGCCAGTGTAGACACAGCCTTAGGGGAACAGACAAAGATGCATGGGTTGTAGGCAAAGAGGAAATGTATAGCTTTTATAATAAAAGTGATTAACTGCACTCTACGGAAGGGAAGATGACTAAAAGAATAAATATTACAATGAAAGTAGTAGAAGTATTTGCAATCTTTCAATTAGACATGCAATTTTAAATTAAGGTAATGTAGTTTTTTAAAATGTGATTTAATAACATGTTCAAGAATCAAAGAAAACTTGGGAGCTGTGAGAATTGTGCTGGGAGCTGGGGAGCATGTCGAGACTCCCTGCCCATGGCACACACAGTGCAGAGATGCATACTAGCCCCAGCAGCCAGTCACATTCTATTCAAACTGGGGTTGCGGCAGGCAGCCTGCCTGAGAGTTCCACTGGGCCACTGGATGCTGGTGGCTCAGAGGATGGTGGTGGATTGGATCTGAATGTTTGGCAGGTTGGATGCAGCCCACGGACTGTACTTTGCCTGCTCCTGATAAAAAGGAAGTTGAAACAGCAGCCAGACTAGCTGTAAGACCTCAAATATCCACATACTGTGAAATCCAATTTCCAAGGTGGAATGAAGATAGTAAAGCAGCAATTAAAGAAATAAGGCATACAAACAAGCAAAGAATAAAATAATAAGGCTGTACTGACAATGCCAGATATAAAGCAGTGACACCAAGAACAATTTTAAAAAAGCAAAGAAAGGGAACTGAAAAAAACTAATATTGGGAAATTAATAGATTCCAAGCTTTGAGATAAACAAGTTAAAAGAATGAATAGAATGTGGAGTAAAAACAAATTTATACTTTGTCTTATCATATATATAGTAGCCCAGTGTCTGAGAGTCTGTAACACCGAAATGCTGGCTGTTCCCTCTGGGGGGCGCTGTTGCCTGAAATGCTGGCTGTTCCCTCTGGGTGGTGCTGTTGCTGAAATGCTGGCTGTTCCCTCTGGGCGGCCCGTGTTGCATGGGGAGTGCGGGGCCCAAACGGCCGCTTGCTCTGCTTGCTCCCCCGTGGCAGCCCGGCTGAGCGGCGCAGAAGTCAGCCGAGTGCCACAGCGGGAGGGGAAGGGGGGCAGAGCGGTGACATGCGGCGTGACAGCAGCTCCAGGCCCCGCCCCCTGGCCGTGAACATCACCGCCCTGCCCCCCTTCGTCTCCCGCCATGGCGCTTGGTTGACTTCTGCGCCACTCAACCAGGCCGTCACGGGGAGCCCAAACCGCCGCTTGCTCCCCCGCGGCGGCCCGGCTAAGCGGCACACAAGTCAGCCGAGTGCCACGGCGAGAGGCGAAGAGGGGTGGGGCGGTGACGTGCGGTGTGACAGAGGCTCCAGGCCCCACCCCCGGCCGTGAACATCACTGTCCCGCCCCCCCTTCACCTTCCACCATGGCACTCGGCTGACTTCTGTGCCGCTCAGCTGGGCCGCCGCGTGGGAGCAAGTGACGCTACCGACCATTTGGGCTCCGCGCTCCCCTGAATGAGAGGCAGGATGGGGAGAAGAGAAAGAGAGAGACAGAGAGAGAGGCAGGAGACGGAGGAGAGCTGAGAGAGAGAGAGGGGGAGGCAGTAGGAGGAGGAGAGAGAGAGAGAGCGAGAGAGAGAGCGAAAGAGACGGAGCGAGAGACCGGAGGCTCAGGAGAGAAGACCGACGTGGAGGAGAGACCTGAAAATCCCATCTTATGATGAGCTAATTGGCTAGTCATATATATAGTAGCCCAGTGTCTGTGAGTCTGTAATGCTGAAATGCTGGCTGTTCCCTCTGGGCGGCGCTGTTGCCTGAAATGCTGGTTGTTCCCTCTGGGCGGCGCTGTTGCTGAAATGCTGGCTGTTCCCTCTGGGCAGCGCTGTTGCCTGAAATGCTGGCTGTTCCCTCTGGGCAGCCCGTGCAGCACGGGGAATGCGGGGCCCAAACGGCCGCGTGCACTGCTTGCTCCCCTGCAACGACCCGGCTGAGCGGCGCAGAAGTCAGCCGAATGCCACGGCGGGAGGGGAAGGGGGGCGGGGCAGTGACGTACATGGCTAGGGGGCGGGGCCTGGACGAGTGTGCATCCCCGACGGAGACAGAGGAGAGCGGAGGAGACAGAGAGGAGGTGGAGGAGAGTGGAGAGAGAGAGGTGGGGGAGGCAGTAGGAGAGCGAGAGAGAGAGAGAGAAAGACAGAGTGAGAGACCGTAGGCTCAGGAGAGAAGAGCGAGATAGAAAGGGAATAGGACGTGGAGGAGAGACCCGGAAATCCTGTCTTATGACGGGCTATTGGCTAGTAGGAAATGATAAAGTTACTTTTGTACTTATAAGTACAAATTTTAATAAAACATTTCAAAAATTCTTAGGTGACACACATCCGAGTGTTTGTGAACAAAAAGGAATGTTGAAGAAAATTGTTAACTCTTACCTTTTTGGGCAGATGATAAAGATGGCATTATATTAGTTCTCTTCAAAGTTTGTAGCAAATTACTTATGAACTGTTTGGTTAATTGCTTTATGTTAATGAATTCAAACAGTTATCAATGTATGCCTAGGAAATAGAGATTTATTTCAAAGCAACAACATATATTGCCTATTCTTTATGCAAGGAATGCCTGCTGTTATAACTTGCTGCCAAAAGGCTTATCTGCTGACTTTCAGCTATGAAGAAACTTTTGGGTCTGATCTCTACTATCTCAGATGTGCTTAAACTTTGTCAGGGAAAGTTTAAATCACAAGACTGACGAGATCTCCACATCTATTTTGGATTACCTCTGCAAATTGTCATGGAGGAATTTGAACAAACTTTCCAAAAGAATGCCTAATTAACTAAACCTCTTGAACTGATTCTAAAAGGACAATTCATCAGCCTCACCATGAAACCAACCTAAGAATGTAATTAATACCTGTATGTTTAATAATCTTTTAATCATAGTAATGCTTATCTTTTTAATAAATCTTAGATTTAATTAATAATTGGCTGTATGTATGTATTCAGGTAATACTGAAAATATTGATTGAGCTGATGGATAATGTCTGATCTCCTGGGATTGGTGAAACTTTATATATGGTGAATAAGGTTTTTTGTAACCCCCCATTATATTGGACTCTGACTGTTTTGGTAGGCGCCAAAGGCTGAATTGCTTAAAGGTAACTATAGTTTGACTTCTTGGTAGCCAGCAAGGTATTACAGAAGCTGTTTGGTTACTAGCTTGGGCAAGCTATCTACTTTTTTTCAGTCTCTTGTCTTAGAATTGCTTGGGCAAAAAGTTGACATGGTCTTTCTTAAAATCTTTTACTTCATGTGACACACTTCTCTTATATGTGATTTTTTTCCTAAAGATTTGAAAAGAAGTTCCAAATTCCAATTTTGGATTTAATGGAGATGTGCATGGTACCTTAACTATAGAGAAGATACCTTCTCTCCATATTTGTATCAAATTACTTTTGCTATTAGCATTCTCTTCATCATAATGAATGTGTCAAAGATCCAATGAATACTAACAACTCAATGATGTATGGTCCATTGAATTTTTTGACCAACTAGACACCTTTGTCACAGCTTTTGATGAATAATGGAGCCCAATTAATTGCTGTTCAAAAAAAATCATCACACAGTCCTGATGCCACTCAATAATAAATGGCATTCAAGGCTCTTGTTGGCTGCCCAGGATCAAAAAGTAACGAGCATTTCCTAGGTCATAAATTCATAAGAATTTATACATTCATTTTATATGCAAAATAGTAAATTCAGCAAGCACATAAACTTGCTCCATTAACTGTAGGCCATTAGCTCAAAGTAAGTTATTAATTATCACCTCCAAACCCAAGACAATTAGATTGCTATTAACGTTCTGATCAAACACAAGAAACAGAGTTGATTGGCTCTGTTTACTGAGTCAAGATATTTTCAGGTTTTTGAAGCTTATTTAAAAAAACAGGTTAAAATAAAAATGTCACTTTTTTATTGTCAAATCTCCTACTTTCACGGTGATATATGAAAATAATGGGGTTTGCCTCATGGTTATGCCTGCATAAGCCCTGGTCTAGATAGTGCTATATGGATAGGAGCCCTCCCATTGACACAGCTACTGCCTCTTGGGGAGATGGATTATCTATACTGATGGAAGAAGTAGGCAGTGTTTCACTAAATGCTCACATACCAGAGCTGCAACAGTACAGGGCTGTGAGTGTAGCAAGACCCCAGTGGGGCATTCTGTGAAGAAGGTATGCTATCTGTTTGCTGGACCAGAAACAAGGCCTTGAGCCAGTTTAAAACCAGACTATTTAGCCAATGCCATTTCTTTGTCTATTAGCCCCTGGAGAATCCAGTTTGAACTGGTATACGCATAACTCCCTGGATTCAAAGTGTTGATAACAGGGCATGCTGGTGTATGTCCTCTGTCAGCAGGCGTGACTCCTGAGGTGGGCACAGAGGGCAAAGGCATGATTCCTCCCCATGCTGTCTCCAGCCCAGCTCATGCTGGGACACACCCTTCTGTCCACGGCCCTGACCTTCCCCCACACCATCCATCTTCCATTCCCTCCCTGCCTCTTCCCCAAGACCTCTCTCCCTAAGCAATGTGGCCTGGAGGTCTGCTGCCAGCAGAGGGGGTTGGGCCTCTCCTTATTCACCAACAGGGGCTACGTCTACACTGGCCCCTCTTGTGCAAAACAAATGCAAATGAGGCAAAGCGGTGAATACCACCATGCCTCATTGGCATACGTAATGAGCCGCCATTTTTGCTCAAGGGGCTATTGTGAAAAAGGAGCTGTTTACATGGCTCCTTTTTGCGCAAAAAAACCCTCTTGCGCAAGAGCAGTTCTGCTGCTTTTTTTGCACAAAAATAGTGGCTCATTAAGTATGCAAATGAGGCACGGCGATATTCACCTCTTTGCCTCATTTGCATATTTTCTTGTGCAAGAGAGGGCAGTGTAGACGTAGCCAGTGGTTGAGGGGAAATGGAACAACATGGCCCCAGCCTTCATTGCTCCCCTGGCTCCCAGCCATGTTGCTCCGCTTCCTGACAGCGAGTGCAGGGAGTGGTCCCAGCCCCGAGCAACATGGCTGGGAGCCAGCAGAGTGGGTCACAGAGCCATATCTCTCTCCTGCCCCAGTTGCTGCCAGTGATTATGGAGGACTCCAGCCGCTGCTGTGAGCCCCACTCTTACCATGGGCCCCACTATTATCCTGAACTATCCATTGTGCTGGTGTTATTTGTTCGAAATTTAGATTGTATGCATTTCTGTGTGCCTCTTTAGATTTGTGTAATTCTTCCTTTTTGATTCTTTCACCCAGTTGGCAAGGCCTTAGCCTATTACAATTACAAATAAAGCAGTGCGGGTTTTTTTTGCCAAATAGTAATGTCACTGAAAAATATATTTTTGAGGCTCTGACATTATTCACAAATTTGTGGTGAATTCAACAAATAACTTCAGCCCTCCCTCCCCAAAAATGAAAAAAAAAAAACCCTTTATTTTGATTTTTAGTTTAAAATGTTTTACTTATAAATGTGGAGTATTTTTCCAAACTTTTCTGTTTTGATTTGGACATTCTCTGGGTTTTTTTCCACTTTTTTTTAAGGGTAGAAAAACAACTGAGACTGGCCAAATCAAAAAAGAAAAAGTGTGGAAAACATCTGAGGCTAACCAAATCAAAACAGAAAAGTTTGGAAATAGTTTAAATTTGACCCCTCACATTACAATCAACTTGAAAAAAGCTTTGAGTTTTTGATTCAACACAACTTTTTCAAAAACAGTTTTGGGTTCATGTTGAACCAAATTCTATTCTAATTCAGCAGCTGAACCAAAAACTCCATTTGCTGAGCTCTGATTAGAAATCAGGTATTTCTGAATTGCTGAATAGGGCTGGGCTTTGATGAAAACCGTCTGTATTCACATTGATATTGAGTTAAATTCCCAAGCAAAAACTTACTTAATGTGTCAAGGTGTTTAATAATTAATTCAATATTTCTACTCATTTCAGAGTTTAGTCTTCAAGTTATTCTCTTCAACTGGGATTCTGTGCGAGGAGCAGCAATACTCTAATCTTTAGTTTCTTCAAGCATTTAATTTTTGTACTGAAATGATATTAAAACATTCCTCTTTGAACAGAGCTTGTTCTGCTGTGGCATTTCACAATTAAATTTACAAAATGTGGAAATGGTCTTGTTCTACCCACCTAAATAAAACATAAAATCAAATTAGACTTACTCAAGCCCCACCTAAAGGTATATTTCTGGCCAGTTCCATAACTAAAACTAAGAAAGAGAGCTTGGGGGCTTTTGGAGGAAGATGGTTATCTGTTCTGATCTTGTTTGTTGCCAGAAGATTTACAATATTGTGGTTAGAGCTCAGTCATGTCCATAAGACATAGCCTGGCACTGAAGCCTGCAGAGAAACACTGCTTTAGGAACTGTCCCAGAGGTGGGTGTTTCAGGGAGGCTCTGGGGCATACAGGGGCTGTCTTTCAACTGAAACAAATGTTTTTAAAAATGCAGTTTGTGTTGTGTATGCTGGCTGCTAGGCAGTTTTACTGTCCAATTTCCATTGGGAGAGAAGGCATAAAGTAAACAAATACATAAAACCCCCTTATTTAATTTTCCAGGTGTTCCATGTAATATCTATCTATCTATCAATCCTTGATATTTAAGTTGAAGATACATCTTTAATAACAAAATACTTTGTCCACCATTCAGTGTTTCTAGATACAATGCTATTGAATCTGTGAACTGTAGTGTTTCTACCCTTTGGGACAGATTATGTCTATTGATGAATACCTATCCACAGGAGTAATCCCACAAAAATCCTATTAGTGCTCACCAATCTGGCTTTTAATTATCTACATTTTCTTATAGTAAACTAGCTTTCTAGGTTCTTGGAACAAAATTGCTTGGCAACTCCAGTGCTTTCTTAGACCATCCAGAGGTTTTTAATTAACCAGAAGCTTCTCAGTGGCCCAACAAATTGTAGTAAAATAAATCACAAATGAGCTTAAATGGTCACAGTGGCAGTCAGGCACAAAACCAATGAAAGATGGTTTAATATGCATGAAAACACTGTCTGATTCCCTTGAAAGGTGGAGGGTCCACTGTAACTCTGTTGAAGTAACATGCTTATGAAAGGAGGCTCACTGCACACAGATGACAACATTTTTAATTTTAGGGCCAGAGACTCAGAAGGTAATAATAGTGAATTTCTTTATTTGAACGGAATTAAATGTATGAAATGAAATTACCCTGAGATGATGCTGGAGGGAAGGAACCCAGCCACAAACAAATCTCCGAGGAGTCTCTGAGGGCCTCAATTAACAAAGAACTGAGGGCCAAAACTGCCAGTCCCATACTCAGGAAGAAAAATCACATTTGAACTCAGTAGAAGTTTTGCCCTCCTAAGTGCTGAGTAAGGACTTCAAGGTTTGACTCTAAGAAGTGCACAAGGCTCCCCATGAGACTGATATTCAATTATTTTATAGATTTAATATATTTACCAGAAACCTCATGGAGACTGGAAGACCATTTCATTTCAAAAAAAGCAGCAGAGAAGAATTTAATAAATTGCTAATACAACTCTCAAAGGCTTATAAAAATGTCATCACTTATTTTTCAGGTTTACTGATTATTTACATATATATTCTGTTACTTTAGCTGAACCTCATGCAATCTGGATTAGAATGCAACCAGAATTTGATGAGTTTCTAGGCTATGTCTACACTACCGCAGAAAGCCAACCTAAGTTACACAGCTCCAGCTATGTGAATAATATAGCTAGAACTGACACACCTTAGGTTAAATTACTATGGGGATTACACAGTGGGGAGTGTACAGGGGAAGCTTTCCCATTGACTGCAGAATGATCTGTGGTTGATTTGGCAGGCCTTTACTAAACCTGCTAAACTGACTGCCAAATGATCAGCCTTAAAGTGTTGATCCCTGCTGTAGTGTAGATGTAGCTTAAGTAATTGACAATCCAACTACAGGTTGGACCTCCCTGGTATGGCACCCTTGGGACCTGAGCCGTCCCATACCAGGGAATTTGCTGGACCAGGGATGGTCAAGGCTCCCCTACTGGCTGCTCCGCTGATGGCTCCTCTCCTTGGAGTTCCCCAGCTAGGGCTGCCTGGCTTCCACCAGCCCCATTACCTCCAGCTGTTTTTTGGGCTGTCTCATCCCCAGGGCGCCTGGCCACTGCTGGCCCCGCTGCCGCCAAGGGTTTCCCCAGGATCACCAGCCACTGCCAGGGTTCTCTGGCTGCCTGACCCCAATGACATCAGGGGTTCCCTGGTCAAGTTATCAGGACAGTTGCTATTGCATCTGTCAATAATGTAGTGCATATTCATCACCCTGCAAATTAGGGCATTGAACTATTTCAATAAAAACTGCAGATTACTGATTCTTTAGTCTTAACAGATTATGTGCAGTGAAAAACAGTGTCTGTTGTTCAGTGTTTTACAGCATTGCTCACTGCTGCAAACTTATTGCAGTTAAAGCTGATTTAGAGCCAGTCTTGCAATGAAGCTCCATTCTTCCTTCTCGACACCTTGTGTAAAAATCCTTCTGATTGGCCATCTTATTCACTTCCCCATCTCCTTGGAAACAGCAGTCAAAGAAGTTTCAGAATAAGTTGAGTGGGAGGCAGTGGGCAATTCATGAGAGCAACACAAAGGGAGGTGTCATGTAAAAGTCAACTCCCTGTGTAACTCCTCTCTGCCCAGCCTTGGGCTTCCATGCTCTCCCAGTCCTGTCCCCATCCTAGGTTACCTGATGTGAGGGTTCTGGCCTCCCACTGTTCTGGACATAGGTTTCTGAGCCATAGCAGTGAAAGGATCAGAACATGGAGTCAATATTCTGCTCTACTCTGCACTGATTAGGCCTCAGTCGGAGTATTATGTCCAGTTCTGGGCACCAAATTTCAAGAAAGATGTGGAGAAATTGGAGAAGGTCCAGAGAACAGCAACAAAAATGATTAAAGGTCTAGAGAACATGACCTATGATGGAAGACTGAAAGAATTGGGCTTGTTTATTTTGGAAAGGAGAAGACTGAGAGGGGACACTGTGTCACAAGGAGGAGGGAGAAATATTGTTCTCCTTAGCCTCTGAGGATAGGCAAAGAAGCAATGGGCCTAACTGCAGCAAGGGAGGTTTAGGTTGGACATCAGGAAAAACTTCCTAACTGTCAGGGTGGTTAAACACAGGAATAAGTTGCCTAGGAATTAGGAATCTCCATCACTGGAGATATTTAAGTGCAGGTTGGATAGACATCTATCAGGGATGATCTAGATGGTATTGGGTCCTGCCATGAGGGCAGGGGACTGGACTCAATGACCTCTCGAGGTCCCTTCCAGTTCTAGTGTTCTATGATTCTATGGGGCCACCCAGCATCCCCATGCCAGTAGCTCTGGCTCAACTGTACTGTCCCCAACATGTGGATGTGTCTCCTGGAGTCTGTACAGCCTTGCTGGAGGACAGGGCTGGGGGCGGTACCAGAACAACTGTGCTGGAGAAGCGGCCAACCTGGGGCACAGGCTCCTGAGAGCAGCAGCCTCATATTCTGCTCCTTTCACCACTGTGTTTCCTGAGAGAGCCCTGTGGCTCAAGCTCTCCTGGGAACTAGGGAAAGGAGCAGAACTTGGGGCATCCCAGTGGCCTGACACAGGCAGCTCCTCCGACATGGCTGATCACATATCGTCCTCAGCCCTGTCCTCCATGTTGGCTGTACAGACCTCAGGAGCCACAGTTGCATGAAAGGGCTAAGGGTGGTAAAATTGCGCTGGAGTATGGGCCACCTGACAGCCCCATGTTCTGTGCCTTTGTGCTGTGGTTCCCTAATGAATGTGCCTCACCAAGGCAGATGGGAAGAGGCATGTGACCCTTCTTGCCCCTTCCTACATATCACTTGGAGATGAGTCCATCAGCTCAAGGCAGTTCTGCTTCCCTCAGCCTCTTGAGAAAAATGGGTGAACACCCTTGCAGTCCTTCCTTCTAATGATCCAACCCCAGGTTTGCAGTGAGGTGAGGAACTGCGCTACTCCCAGGCATAAGAAGGGCTGAAGAACTTCAAAGGTTGTAAGTGGAGCAGAGGGTGCATTAGTAGGCAAGAGACTGGGGGCCAATGAGGGTAGAGGATTGTTCTGTGGCTGAATGGTGGGAGGCGACATGGGATTTTTGCAGTTGTGAGAGCTGAGGACAGAAAATTAACTGACTTTTGAAGCTGGAGGTGGAGAGTTAATTTTATGGCAGGGGCACAAGATTAACCGCAAGGATGTGATGGACAAAATGTTACTTCTCACTCATTGGGGTTGTCAGGGAGAGTTAAAAAATCACAAGACATGTAAACTCTGTCATATCATTAGGATGGGTTCTGAGTAAATTTTAAAGTTTGGGGGGTTGCATGTTCACACAATTGTGTTGTTTTGTTATGCTTTGTGATTTTTTTTCAATTCAGATCTAGCTTTATAAAGAAATCCAATCTGACAAAGATTCAAGGCACTGGAAGAATTAGAACACTTTTGAGTTCACCTTTATTACTCATGGAAGCCAGAAAATACCAGGAAGCATTAATGAGGAAATAACAAATGAATCCTGATTCTGATTTTACTTGCACTGGTATAAATCAGGACTATTGTGTGTATACTAGATTGACTGTCTTTGTTTTTTACATAAGAACAGCCATATTGGGTCAGACCAAAGGTCTGTCTAGCCCAGTATCCTGTCTTCCAACAGTGGCCAATGCCAGATGCCCCAGAGGGAGTGAACGGAACAGGGAATCTTCAAGTAATCCCTCTCTAATCACCCATTCCCAGCCTCTGACAGAGGCAAGGGACACCATTCCTACCCATCCTGGCTAATAGCCATTGATGGACCTAACCTCCATGAATATATCTAGTTCTTTCTTGAACCCTGGTAAAGTCCTAGTCTTCACAACCTCTTCTGGCAAGGAGTTCCACAGGTTGACTGTGCGCTGTGTGAAGAAAAACTTCCTTTTGTTTGTTTTAAAACTGCTACCTATTAATTTCATTTGGTGACCCCTAGTTCTTACTTTATGGGAACAAGTAAATAACTTTTCCTTATTCACTTTTTTCCACACCAGTCATGATTTTATAGATCTCTATCATAACCCCCCTTAGTCTCCTCTTTTCTAAGATGAAAAGTCCAAGTCTTTTTAATCTCTGTTCATTTGGGACCCATTCCAAACCCCTAATCATTTTTGTTGCCCTTTTCTGAACCTTTGCCAATGCCAATATATCTTCTGAAAGCTTTCTATTCAGTGACATTTAGGGACAGGGACTTGTTTATCCCAGTTCATCTATCACACACATTCCACTTTGTGTACAAAATACTCCGCATTGTGTTTGATTTCTGTGGGACTCACTTCAGTCACCTGGGCTTCTAAGTTAATAAAGGAAGTTTACAGAATTATCAGCATATAACTCTGCCCGCCAACCCATCAACACATCAGGGTTTACTTAATTGTTTGTGTAGGTTGAAACTCTCTAGTCTGGCACTCTCTGGTCCAGCAACATCTGTGGTGCAGCATGATTGGTCTTACCAGGGGTATGACCAAGTTTCCCACAGTTCCATAATATTTGTCTACCAGTCCTGGCTCTCGGTGTTCTGTGCTGTTATTTAGCTCTAATTAACCCCTAAGGCTACGTCTACATTGCGCTCTCTTGCGCAATAACATATGCAAATGAGGCATGGTGATGAATATCACTGTGCTTCATTTGCATACTTAATGAGCTGCCATTTTTGCGCAAGAGGCTTTTGCGCAAGAAGGAGCAATCTACACTGCTGCTCCTTGCGCAACAACCCCCTCTTGCGCAAGAGCCGTTCTGCCTGAAAATAAGAGAGCGCAATGTAGACGTAGCCTGAATGTCTTCTACTGCTTACTGGGCTTTTAGAAGTGTTGGTAATGCTGCTAGACAATACTGACCTCCTGAGGTATGACAAATTCTCTGGTTCAGCGCCGGTCAGGTCCCGAGGGTGCCGAACTAGAGAGGTTCAACTGTATTAGTTACAAATTTATCCATGCCAGAAATAGTGATTGAACACTTTATTGCATTGTTTTGTGTGGCTTCTCTGCATCTTCAGCTTCACTAACAAAAAATGGATTTCCTGTCATCACTTGAAACAATAATCTCCCCTTCTGACCCAGAGTAGAGTTTGTATGCCTCACCACAGGACCCAAAAGACAGGAAGAGAAATCCTATTTTCACAGCAGGACAAGAAGTATAGCAGTTTAAAGTGTATACTATTTTGAAAAGCTCTCCTTTTCAGTTTTGATTTGTTGCAGGCTCTGATGATATCTGTTTTCTCTTATAGTGGGGATAAAAGACTTTGTCACCAATGCTGCTTTTGGTGTGACAGCAGTGACTGGGTAGCAGGGATACATCAGTGAGCCTATGTAGAATACCGGGAAGGCAAGGGTAGCATGCGAGATGCAGGGCTGATAGATTTCAAAGACTGTGGAACTAAAGGCAATGTGGAATTAAAGGTTGTTGTTTGTATGGCAGGCAGGAAGAGAATGGAATTGGTAATGTACATGTTTGTTTTAGGAATGGATTTTGGTTGAAGACAAAGAGTATTTTACCTCTGGCATGTTTTATGTTTTACCTAACAAAATTTTTGAGAGATTTTCTTATTTGGAAAGTGGGAACCACATCACATGAAGAGTATATGTCAAATGCTGTAATTCTGGTTTAGTTGTATATTACACCCATTTCGTACAGTATAAAAGACCCACAAAGTACAAGGCAGTGGAGAATCAACCTTTTGACTTTATTTGGCATTCATTGACTGAAACTAGAGAACGGATTTAATTTCAGAAGCATAGTGCTATTTCATAATTCAATCTGACCTCTGATAACTAAGGCACAATTAGCTTAATTGAACATTTATATGAACACTTAATTGAAGTGAATAGTAGCTGATTGGGGCGTTCACATCTATATACACACATTTAGCACAGAATAGCAGGCACAATAAATGAATACTAATATTATCATAGTGAATAAATCAATATTTAAGAATTCTTAGCTGTTTAGTGGACTGTAACTTGGCAGAGAGACTCTGACTGAAAATCAGCTAGATGATTAAAGAATAAATTATAAACTTTTTCAAGGCTACAATGAAATGGGATTAGAGTCCTCCCTTATCAGTCACACACAATACATTGCCTGTATTACCAGAGAACTGAAAACAAATTGCTAACATAGAGTCTATAACAAGCCACAGTTCTGTTCATTTTCTTTATCATCACCCCCACATAACTCTAAATCATTTCACTCTTAAACACAATTCCTTCTAACCTACTATTTAATACCAAGAGCTAGTTACTAGCCAGCAATAGAGCTTGGCACTATGGGCTAAATCTGTGGCTCCTAATCTTTTCCATACCATGATCTTTTCTCTATACCAGGGCTCTCCTCCCTCTTCACATTTAGCAATATGGCAAGGGCAGGGTGGTCATGACCCTGACAATCCTTAAGATGCTCCTCATCTGACTGAACAGTGGTCACTAAGATGCAAATTGCATTAGCTGTTGGTCCATTGATGTAGAAGAGGATGGATCTTAGGTCCCACACATCTGGTGCCTTTTGTATGGCCTGCAGTTTCTTAACCCCAGAAAGGGTAGAGGCTAACAGTACTAGCTGCCTACGCAACTCACCTTGGGGTTTGCCAAAAACACCTGTCCTAGCTAGTCAGCATATTAGAGTTCTTGCAGGCATAAGTGGGGCTGGTAAATGGTCTTCCTGTGCAGCAGTAATGACAGTTCCCATTTGAGAACCACTTTCTCTGCTCTCTTCCACAGCTGCCCAGCAACTGCCAGGAACTGCTTGGTTCTAAACCCCTTTTCCACCTTTTGACATGATTGACAGAGTTGGAAGGGTGGGGCCATCCTCGCCCATTGCAACTCTTTAACCCCTTTGTCACCGTTGTGAGGTTTATACACGCTGTCATACACCCTTGTGCTCAGGATTGCCGTAAGGGTATTAGTCATGTGCAGGAGTTCTCCCCATTATGAGAAAGGGAATCAGCATTCTGGTGAGCTATTCTGATTTACTGATGGACTTACAAGGTTGTAGTGACATGGTCTATCATAAATGAAAAGGGATTTCTCCATAGATAGTAGTCAGCCCATCTCACCGGTAGGTCCTCTTTCTATGACTGACTATGCTCTCTGTCTGGGGAATAGCTTCCTACTAATATATAGTTCTGGGTGTACTTCTCCCTCAAATTTTTGTGAAAGCACCATCCTGTGACTGTATCTGAGGCATTACTCTGTAGACAGAACTCTCTTGAAAAATCCAGGGTGAAAGGGGCAGGTTTTTTACTTAGACACATCTTGCATGTCTAAAGGCTTTGTTACAGTTTTCTGTCTGCTGTATTTTCCTGGCGTGATCCTTTTCTATGAGGTCTGTTAAAGGTATTGCAATGATGCAAAACCCCAGGACAAAATGTTGGAATTTCCCAGATAATCTCAGGAATCATCACATTAGGATTTTTTGTGAAAGTGATAGGTCAGCTCAAAGATGCACTTTGTCCACCAATGGCTGCAGCGGGTTAAATTAATTTCTCCAGCTGGCCTGTCAATCCTATAAGGGATTGAAATACTGATGCTACTGGTTTCAGGTTGTCCCTCCCAAATTCTCACTATAGATAGGTAGCAACATATCGTTCAATGATAGGTCAACAGTTTAGATTTCAAACTGGGTATCAGTAATAGCACTGCATCCCCTGACTTAAACTCTTTTAACCAAGCTCTGTGACTATAGGAGGTGACTTGTGTTGATCTTGCAGAAGGTTTTCTCTGGCAGATGCTCCAGTTTCTTTAAATCGTCTCTATAACTGAAGAACACATATAATCACATTGGTCCCCTCAGGGCCTTGTTCATCCAGGACTCTCATAATAGGTCTAGAATGCCACAGCATTGTCTTCCACAGGAAAGCTTGAAAAGTGAAATGCCCGTGAATGCAGTGAATGATGAGGGGCTTCCTGGATGATGAATAGTAAAGATGGAAGAAGTTAGCCCCAATATTTGGGATTCATGATCAAAACTTTGTGAACAAGTCTTTTGAACATAAACAATGCAATCTCTACACTGACACTGTTGACCTAATTACAGTAATTGTGACTCTAACGCCACCTTCCCACGCGACATACTTACTGAGAGTGAAATTTAAGTTAAGATACTTCAGCAGCTAGGCAGCTTACATCAACTTAACTGTTTAATGTAAATCAGGCCTTAGAGTTATATTTTGCCTTGTGTCATTGTAGCAGAAGGTTAAACTTAATGGCTGTGTCTACATTGGCAAGATTTTGCACAAAAGCAGCCGCTTTTGCGCAAAATCTTGCCGCCTGTCTACACTGGCCGTGAGTATTTGTGCAAGAACACTGACGTTGTAATGTACAAAATCAGTGCTTCTTCTGCAAATACTCTGACGCTCCCGCTCAGGGATAAGCCCTCTTACGCAAGTATTCTTGCGCAAGAGGCCAGTGTAGACAGCAACATTAATTTCTAAAATGGCCATCGGAGCTTTCTTGCGCAAGAGAGCGTCTACACTGGCACGGATGCTTTTGCGCAAAAGCAAATCTTTTGCGCAAAGGCACATGCCAGTGTAGACGCAGCCAATGAGATCTGTGCCTGAAAGACTTGCAAATGAAGCCTTTAGATTAGATGGCTATTCCATTGCTTCTCAGGGCAATGAGAGATTGATCATGTAGTCCTGACTAAGTTCTTATCCAAGTAAATTACAGTTTTGCCTAAGTGTAACCCATTCAAGATTCAACCAACTATGAGAAAATGAAAAGCAAAGCAAACGGAATCAGCCAGATTAATTAAACTCGGCATGCCAAATAAGTGTTAAAAATAAAAAAGGAAATAGGTAGGCACACAAATTTGCACATGCACCCAAATGTGTATTTTTTACAGAATATCAATACACAAACCTCTCAAGAGTTGTGATATTTTTACATGTTATTTTCAAAGGAACAACATGGGCAGTTTCCAACATGCCCAGGCCAATTTAAATATAAATTAAGAACGATGAAAGAATAATATGATATGCATAATTCAAAGAACAATATTAGTTAGTCATGCATTTTGGATGCCAAGATGAATTTTAGGAATTGGAGTAGGAGAAAGACTCGTATAAAACCAGAAGGCAACATCCCACAACAGCAAATTTTCCAGGAACTAACTGAAAGTGTCCACACAATTTTTTTCTATTTAATTTGATAAATTCATGATTGTGACAGGATTCAGAGCAACATCACATGTTGAGTTCCTTGTGCTCACCCACATCTAAAAGTCCCTCTCCCAGCCTAAGGGGAGAAGCCACAGAGCCCAGGGCTCAAATGAGGTTGGTGGAACAGCTAATGAAAAGCAGAGACAGGAGTAAGGTTATAGGGTCATAATCAGGAAGCCAGACACCAAAGAGAGAATGCAAGATGGTACCCATAGCTTCTCAAAAGCTTCCAGGGAGCCAATATATGCAGCCTAAAGGAACTCTGCCAGGATATGAGACCTAAAGGAACAGCAGAAATAGGCACCACAGTTGCAGAGCATCTCTCTGTTCAACATCCTCCTCTTGTCATCATGGATGGCCATCTTGGACAGCACCTCAAGGAGGCTGATGAGGAGGTCTTGCACCTTCATGGAGCCTAAGGAGAACAATTTGGAGCAGCTTGAAAAGGGGCTACAACCTGATGCACTCAATGTAAATGTGAACCAGGATCTCCTTCATGTTGCAAAAATGGCAAGTGTTCAGAAGTGGGGTGAACTGAGTCAGATTTACATCCATACTCAAGGCTCCATGAAGAAGATGCCAACTAACAACCCTGGTGAGCCATGCGACCAGAGTTGAATACATCCTGGAGCACTGGGACATCTCACCCTCACAGGTGATAGAGAGTCTTGCCACTTGGTATGGGGGCAGGACACCAGGGTGAGGTAGTAGTGAAGGATATGGAGTGCAAGCATGTACAGCTCTTTCCAGGGAGTGGCTCAGAAATGAACCAAGTGCAGCTGGCTATGGGGCAGGGGCTGGAGGTGAAGTCTGAAGGGCCAATGGCCCTCTTACACTCACCCAAAATGGACTCATGGCCCAGATGATGAGATAGAACCCCCCGTGCTGGAGAGTGTGCTGCATCTTGTCCTTGGAACCAACAAGTGTCCAGGAAGCAGCGCAGCTTGTCCCTCAGCATGTTGGGCCCTGGGTTCCAATAGGCAAATATGGAGTGGACCTTGGTGTGGAATCCATGCTATAAGTCCCTGGTGGAACTGTGGGAGAGCAGCAGCTACCAGTGGTTGGGAGAGGGAAAAACAAAAACAACCTTCTGGGAGTTGTCCACAGGGGAGAAAACAGGACAACCCTGGGGGTGGCAGTGATATGGGAATGGGAGAGGAGTGAGAGCAGCAGCAGGGACAGGAATGGGTTAGGAGAAGAAACAGAACCAGCTGCCCCAGCAGCTTGATCACTGGGGTGTGGCACCACTCGACTGGGCCTGGGGGTTAAGGAGATAGGTGTAGGAAGGGGACCCTCTATAATGCCAAGCCTTGGCAACACGATGAGCTTGGCATGTACAGCCAGTGTTGTGCATGAAATGATCCAGGTCCGAGTCCCCAGATTGCAGGGGGATAGACACCCTGTCTTACAGGGGGTGCACTCAAAGGCTCAGTCCAAGGACTGGGACATGTGTGCCCACATGTGCTTATGAGCAAACTGTTTCAGTAGAAGCAACAGCAACTCCAACAGCAGCAGCAGCAGAAGGCAACTGCCCAGGAGAGGCCTGGTGGTGGTGGTATTTACACTCTCTCTCTCTGGTAGGAAGGCCAGAGGTTCTGAGGCAGCAGCTAGCAAGAGGGGTCCAGGCAAGGTTGGGCTATTATACCTTGGGCAACAGCAGATTTCCCCTGCTTGCATCGGGAACAGATTGCAGTGGTGGAAAGTATTATTGTAACTACACTGCACTGGGTGGTTTACTAACAGCAAGGTCTTGATAGTTCTGTGGACTTGAACACAGGCAGGAGTTAGTTGGTCTTGTCACAATAACAACTTTACAGCTTGTTTAAAACAAACAAAAGCACACAATGCACACTCAGCCTTTGGAACTCAACGCCATGGGATGTGGTGAACGACAGCTATAAATGTAACAAGTATAACCAAGTTAAAAAAATTAGATCAGCTCGTGGAGGAGAGGTCTATCAATGGCTATTGCCCACGATGGTCAGGGACACAACCCCATGCTGTGGGTATCGCTAAACCTCCAACTCCCAGAAGCATCTGGCACTGACCGTTGTCAGAAATAGGACACTGGCTTAATGGGCCATGGGTATGACCCAGTATGGCCATTATTCGGTTCTCTACCTGCTCACTATAAATAGCTTATGTCTTTTTAATTTGTTTAGCTTCTGCTAAAAGACCCCCAACTTGGGTTATCCTTTCAGAAATACATACATAGTCATTTAGGAGACAATCTTTCTGTCTTCCCTACACGTTTGATTTTGTTCTATTGTAGCTCAACTTTCTCTCATAAACATGAAATAAAATTCATTTTCCAGAGTTCATTAATTAGTCTGATATAATGCTTCTACTGATTTGAATTTTTCTTTCTTTCTTTCTTTCTTTTTTGAAGAAGAATTAAAACAAAAGTTTGTGCAACTCAGGCTACTCGGAGGGGAAAATACTGGGTATCAGAGGGTATGTTTCCCCCTCTTCCAATAAAATGAAATATTGAAAAGTTGGAACATTTGCCAGTAACATAATAAAGGTATGCTAGAGAGTGTTTTGTGAAAAGCAAAATGATGTTAAATGCTTTTTCTCCTACTTGTTTGTGTTCAGGAAGTAAAGATCTATGTTATATCATACTGCAAACCACGTATGTTAGTGACCTACATACAGCTCAGACTGAAGCTATTTCCCCAAACTTATTTGTCTTCAGTGCTAAGTTCTTCACTTAAAATCTTTCAGATAATAAGCAACCCAGTCTTGTGGGTGCTTCATATAAAACTTCAGCAGCTGAATATAGTTTTCTACTGAATCTTTGCAGCTTCAGAGAAAGAAGTTACTGCTTGAAAACTAGAGAGCACATCAGTATTCTCATGCTGTTCCTTCAAGCCGCTTCTCACAACCGCTATTAAAACAAGTTCAGCACTTGCTGTCATAATTCTCCAGGACTGAATATCAATGCTTCTAGTGAAAAAGACAAGACTTCCAAGAAGGTTAATAAATTATACCGTGACAGAGGCTGTTAAAATTTATGAATACAATTAGAAGCTGTCATAGTTTTGTTTTTTTACTTTTTTATGCAATAACTTATTATTCTATTGCTACATGGTTTTACTTCAGATTCCGTTTCTCTGAATATTAATTATACAGGATCATTCATATATGCAAAATACTATCCGCCCTCCTCACTGCCCCCACATATTATTAAAAAGTGGTTGAAGAACAGAAAACAGTAAAAGCTGTAAGTCTGAAAAGAGAAGTGTTATCCCACGTCCTCCAGTAACCAAATATCTAAGGATGCATTTGAGAAAAATATAACATAGGAAGTGCTTTGTTCTGCCTAGACCTTTGTATTGTACATAGAATTTCTGTTTCACCAGAGCTCTTAATTTCCTCATATACATGTTACCCATTAGTTTCACACTGTCCTTTAATGCAGTTGTACTTGAGAATTTGTTTTTCTGCGCTTTTTCTCTTCCATGTCTCAGTGTTACTGGCCCATTTAATAGGGAGCAGAGTCCAGTGCACGTATGACTCTGCACCAGCTTCTCAGATAGGTTTAAGTGAAGGCACTTTGGTCTGAGAAGGGGAAATATAGAAGTGGAAAACAGAGAGCAACCTTAAAGGGAGACTAAAAGAGTCATCTGATACCTGCCTTGGAACAGAGACAGGACAGGTGGGGTGATGGAGAGTTGCCCAAGGGAAAGAACTGCAGGAATCCAGAAGGAGAGCAACAGCAACTGTGAAATGCTGGTGATGGGTCTGAGGGAAACTGCTGAAGCACTGGTTAGAGCTGAGGAACCTGCCATGTTTCAGGAAGCATTGGTCAGAGGCCCCCTCGGAAAGAGAGGAAGAGTCAGCATGCTCAGTGGAAGCCAAGACAAGAAGCAAGTGGTTGACTGGGAAGGAGTCACAGGGCAAGAAGGCTTGGGAGAATAGGATAAGCCCTTAAATAAGGGGTATATTCTGGAGGGAGGTTCCACTGAACAGAAGCAGGAGTAGGAATCATAGGCAGAAGAGGCCTGGCAGAGTGGAACCCTACAGGGAGTCTTCTCATGGGGCACTTGGGATAGAGCTGCAAGAGAAGACCTGTGGTAGAGAAGTGAGTTTTGTAACTCTTAGGAAGGTGGCCTGGAGAGTGGGGGACTCCACAACGAGGGAGCTGTGGAACTTTATCTGAATGAAAGGGATCACATTTGTCAGGGACACAACATTTGGGAGCACAAGCCAAATAAAGAGGAAACTAAGGTAGGTGTGCATGTCCTGCTGCAGTCTGATTACATCATGCAACTTGTACATAGTACAAAAATAACCCAGCATCATACTAATTCACCCAATCTAGTAGAGTGTTCACCGTGAGGAAACCAGTCAATAAGAATTCTGAGGTGACAGGAAAACTGCAAAATATCTAGAAATTTTTAACGGTGAGGGTAATTAACCACTAGAGAAGCTTACCAAGGGAGGTGGTGGAGCCTTCATCAGATCAAGTCTTTAATCAAGATTGGATTTCTTTCTAAAGATAAGCTCTAGTTCAAGCAGAAGTCTTTGAGCTTAATGCATAAATTGCTGATCTTCAGCAGCCTGATAATATGATCTCAATGGTGCCTTTTGGCCACTTCTCAGCCTCTTGAAGGCTAAGATCAAGTGTAGTGTCTTTTCTGAAAATGCCACAGTAATGCAGAAAAATTGACAGGGAAAATATTTTTTCAAGTGGGCATTATGTAGATTTTTATGGCTTATACTTTTTTCTTATTTTGGTTGAACACTGGACTTCCTCTCCTAGTTTAGATCAGTGTAAATAAGAGTCAAATCCAGTCCACTTTCCCCAGTATCCTTGTATGAACTCTGTTCCCAAACTGCTAACGAAGGATTTCAGTGGAAATTTTGCCTGAGTAGGAAGTGCAGGAATGGACTTACTACATGTTCCATCATGAACAAGGGTGGTTGTCTTTTTTTGTCATACACCATCAATCTAGATAACTGTAGGACAGCTGACTTCGATGTCAGGTAAAATTGTGGAAAACCTGATACAAGATGCAATCAATAAAGAATTAAAGGATGTCATTATACTTAATACCAACCTACATATTCTTGTGGAAAATAAGTGTAGTCAAACTGAATATTACTTTTGTGATGAACTTACAAATTGGTTGGGAAAAAAGGTAACTTGACATAATATACTTCTGCAAGGCATTTCATCTGGTGGTGTGTAATGCACGCCTACTTGTTGTTATACTATGTCTCCCTCTACTGGCATTGAGACCATCCAGAGATTGAAGAGTCTTCTACAGCCTTGTCTAAGAGGTGCATAGCTTGCAGCTCATGGACTAGCAACTCAGTCACTAAGCATTGAGGAGCCCAGGTTTAGTCCTGCTTGCCAGTGACTGGGGTATGTCAGTATTATAAGTGCTTGATATTTGACTAAAAAAAGTAGCACTATCCAATATCAATACAGCACATATAAAATGGGTGTATAAAAAGTATAAAAAGGGGTGATGGATCTAGAGGTGCTACCACACCTGTTGGCTTGAAGTGGTTTCCATCACATATAGGCTACATCTACACTGCAGGCTTCTTGCACAAGAATCATTTTGTGCAAGAACTCTTGCGCAAAAGGTCTTGCACAAGAGCGCGCCCACACTGGTCAAAGTGCATTGCAAAAGCCATGCGCTTTTGCGTAAGAGAGTGTCCACACTGGCAGGACACTCTTGCGCAAAGACTTCCCCCCAGAACTACTTTGGAGATGGCAAAAGGGCACTGGGACTTTCTGGGGGTGGGGGCTGGGGCTCCTTTGAGACACGCGCTTAAAGGGATCTCCCTGGACAGCTGTTTCTTTCCTGCTGTGTGCTTTGGGACCCTCTTGTAGGGACTGAAAGCTGTAGCAGTGCTAGTTGTGGTTGCCCTCTATCTTATTGGACACCACAGCTTTGTGCCCTAGTGCCTTTTGTGCATTTTGCCTTCTCCTTGCTATGCCATGGAGCCAGGGGTGGCCCTGTGCCTGCTCTGGCCCCACACGGCCATTTTGGAGTGCTGCTACTCCTGCAGGAGCTCAACACCGAGATTGCTCTGGACTCTCTCTCCCCAGATGCGATGGCGTCCCTGTGGCATCCCCACCCAACCATGGAGAGGCGATATTGGAGACTGGACACCAGTACCGACTGGTGGGACCGGCTGGTCTTGGAGCAATGGGACAACCAGCTCCAAGAACTTCAGGATGCGAAAGTAGATGTTCCTGGAGCTGTGTTCCTGGCTCGCCCCTGTGCTCCGGAGACGTACCATCCGGCTGTGGCCCGCCATCCCTGTGAACAAGAGGGTCGCCATTGCCCTATGGAACCTGGCCATCCCGGACAGCTACCACTTGGTGGTATATCAGTTCGGGGTGGGCAGGTCCACAGTCGGTGCTGTGTTGATGCAGGTAAGTCCTGGGGGGGTGCTGTACTCCCTGCCCGGGGGAAGGGAAGACTCCAGGCTGGGGAGGGGTGGGGGGGAGTGGGAGAAGCCCCATCACCCAGGGGCTTGTGCCATCCCTCCCTCACACAGGCCTGCTGGTATGGGGGGGGGGGCTCTGGGGCGAGGGGGCCCTGGTATGTTTGGGGGCAGAGGGCATCACAGGGGGGTGGGCACCCCCCAAAGGCTCATGCACCTACCCTGCCTCATTTAGTGCATTCCCTGTGTTTCTGTGTGCCCTTCTGCAGGTTGTCCATGCCATCAATGAAATCCTGCTTCAGAGGGTCATCCGCCTGTAGGACGTGGACGCAATGGTGGCTGGCTTCACTGCCCTGGGGTTCCCCAACTGCGGGGGAGCCGTGGATGTGACCCACATCCCCATCCATGCCCCGGAACATTGAGTGGCCCATTTCATAAACCAAAAGGGGTACTTCTCCGTGGTGCTCCAGGCCCTCATGGACCACTGTGGCCACTTCACAGACATTTATGTGGGATGGTCCGGCAGGGCACATGACGCCCGGGTCCTCTGTAACTCCAGCCTGTATCGCAGGATGGAGGTGGGCACTTTCTTCCCACAGTGGGAATTTACACTTGGGGACATCCACATGCCTCTCTGCATTGTGGGGGACGCAGCCTATCCCCTCATGCCTTGGTTGATGCAGCCATACACTGGACGGATGGACCCCGGCCGGGAATGTTTCAATCAGTACCTGATCCGGGCCCGCAACCAGGTCGAATGCGCCTTTGGACGGCTGAAGGTGCGCTTCTGTTGTCTGCTCACCTATCTCAAGATGGGTGAGCAGGACATTTCTGAGGTTGTGGCAGTGTGTTGTGTGCTCCACAACATTGTGGAGCAGAAGGGGGAGGCCTTCCTCCCGGCATAGATGGCAGCTAAGGACTGGGCATTTGAGCAGCCCTGCACAGCCGCCATCCGCCAGGCGCACCATGATGGGGTGCGCATCCAGGAGGCCCTGACGGACATGTTCTCCCAGGCCCCACGGTAGGGTCACTTCTGTCTCCCATCTACATCTCCCTCTCATCCCCAACATTTCCTTCCCCCCCACCTCCCAATAAATAAAACTGTTTTTTTGTTCAAACAAGAGGAAACTTTTATTTTTATTTACAATAGAGAAGAAGGGTGGGCAGTGGGAGAGGGCTCTGAACTGGGAGGGGGAGGATCAAGGGGCTCTGAGCTGGGAGGGGGAGCTATTGCTGGGAGGGGCAGCTCCTGCCAGTGCCTCTGCGGATGCTGAGGCCTCGGCGTCCTTCAGGCCAGGTTGGGGCAGGCAGCACGGGGATGTGGGCAGGATGGGGTGCAGCAGGTGGGGGCATGACAATGGCAGCTGGAGAGGTGGCAGGAGGAGTGGCTGGAGGGGGCATGGGCATGGCAGGGAGGGCAGGAGGATGCAGCAAGGCCATGCCATAGTGCATGGCATGACCGATGTGCGACATCAGGGTGGTAATTGCATCGCATATCCGATCGCACCTCTGGAGGAACTGCCCCCTTACCTGCTGCCACCACTCCAGGTCAGCCTCAATCTTTCTGCTGACCACTGCCTCGATCCTTTCAATGGCCTGGACCTGCTGCCAGGGGAGCTGGTCCTGCTGCGTGGCCTGCCAGACTGGTGCCTGGGTGGTTGGTGATGCCACCACCGCAGGGCTGGAGGGTCCCTCGCTCCTGAGTGGTTCTGCTGCAGAGAACACAGAAAATGATGAGGCGGTCAGGAAGCCCTGCCCACACTGTCCCTGAGCCCCATGCCTTCCGCCCTGAGCCCCAGGCAACACCACACTACTGTGGCTTGGGCCCAATCGGACCCCTGTGTGTATGTTCGCATAAAGGATTCCCTGGAGTAAAGTGATCCTCCATGGATTGTAACCCTTGGGAGACATCACTGTGAATGAAGACCCCTTGTTGTGTCCTGGCCACTTGGCATGTGGTGTGTCAATTTGTGGAACTCCTTGCCAGGGGAGGCTGGGAAGGCTAGGACTATAACAGAATTTTAAAAAGAGCTCGATAAATTCATGGAGGTGAGGTCCATATTAGCTAGGGGGTAAGGAATGGTGTCCCTGGCCCCTGTTTGTCAAAGGCCGGAGGTGGATGGCAGGAGACAAATCACTTGATCATTGTCTTCGGTCCACACCCTCTGGGGCACCTGGCACTGGCCCCTGTTGGCAGACAGGATACTGAGCTAGATGGACCTTTGGTCTGACACAGTATGGCCGGTCTTATGTTCTTATGTGTGTCTGCATTGCACTGTGCACACTCCCTTCCCAAGGTAGAGCACATGGCTTTGACTCTTGTCACTGCCTGTGGGGATGTGTACGCAAACATGACTACAGCATCAATGGCGTGTTGCTCACAGGCAGTGACAACGAGGTCTAGGTTCTTGGACCCCTGTCAATTGATGTCCTCAGAGACGGAGCCAGGGCGACTGGGGAGTGTACCATCCTTGTGCAAAACTCAAGTGGCCATAGGCCCAGGCTGGCCACTTCCCCTCCCGCAAGCCCTCACACAAGTAGCCCAGGGACGTGTGTGGCTGCAGTGAGGGGCTTCCCTCGGGGGCAGCTTAGAGGCCGGGAGTAGCCAAGGGGCTCTGTGGGGGCCATGTTCACAGGGCTGGTTCGCTGTGGTTTTCCCAGGAGCATCTGCTGTGTTGCATGGCCAGGCATGGCTGCATGCTGTCTGTGTGCGGCACCCTTCAGGAGGTGTGGGGTCTGGCCTGAGCTCTTCGGGCCTTGGCTGCTTCCAGCCAGCATTCCCCCTCTCCCCCCGGGCAGGACGTGTGCAAGCAGCAGGGTCCCAGGCATGCCCTGGAGCTGCCTGCTGCTTCCACATGCCATACAGTCAGGCTGCACAAGGTTGCACATGCTGCGTACTGCTGCACGGCGTACAGCTCCAACTGCCTGAGTGACGCTCCCTTCCCCTCCCCCCTGGGCACCCGGCTACCCCAGCCCTTGCGAGTCAGAAGCACAACACTCACCGGAGGATCCATCGCTGGCCTCAGATGAAGCCCAGGAGACATCCTGGCTGCTAAGCACTGGCTCCAGGAGCAGGGTGATGGTGCTGCTGCGGTCGTCACCCTCACCCTCAGACCCGGAGCCAGTGGGTAGATCACCCTCCTCCTCTGTGTCAGGTGGCCTGGTCACTGGGGGGCACAGGCCAGTGTCCACTGGCACCGAGGGTCCTGGGATTGCTGTCTCGCCAAGGATGGCATGGAGGCGGTCGTAGTGGGGGCAGGTGTCGGCTCCTGCCCCCTCACCCTCGGTGGCCCATTCATAGCCCAGGCACAGCTCCTTGACCTTGGCCCGGAACTGTTCAAGGGTCCGGGCCAGATGTCCCTGGTCCAAGAGCGCCTGGGCCGTGCGGCTGAAAATGTCCGCACTGTGGCGATGGGCACGGGGGTCGTGGAGGGCTTCCTCTTCCGCCCACAGGTCCAACAGGCCCTCCACCTCTGCCCGGGACCAGCAAGGGGCACGTCACTTGGTGCCCCTCCAGGCCTGCTGGGAGCCCTGGGGTGGCTGCTGGGAGGAGGGCGCAGGCTCACAGGGTACCTGTGGAGCAGACATCTGGTCTCCTGGGTGCAACAGGGCAGAGCCACGTGGTGGAGCTGCTGGTTGTGCTGCTGCTGCCGTGCGGTATTTGCAGGCTGCGTGTGACTTTAAGGGGGTGGGGGTGGGGGTCCAGCAACCAGGAAGTAAGGAGCTGTGAGTGCGGGAACAGAGCGTCCAAGCGGCCAGTTGGGTTTTTTCCTGGGAGGCCAGTTCTTGCGCAAAAACTCTTGGCTGCCTGTCCATACTGCCCTCTTGCGCAAGAAGGCTTCTTCCTGATACGGAGCGTCAGAGCTCTCGCGCAAGGAGCCCTGTTTTCCGACGTTATACTGTAAATTTACTTGTGCAAGAACGCGCATGCAGTGTAGACGCTTGGCAAGTTTTTTGCACAAGAACGGCCATTCTTGTGCAAGAAGCCTGCAATGTAGACACAGACATTTAAACAGGGTTTAAAGTTTGGTTCAATGGCTGTCAAAAACCCCCCTATAAAAATTGTCCCAACACTCTGGGGGCACATGTAATAAGATCCCACAGCAATCTGTTCTTGTTCCTTTGCATATTTTAAATAGCTTCATCAATGAAGAAAACGTAAAATCATTACTGGTAAGTTTGCAGATGACAAACTGGTGGAGTGGTAAGTAATAATAAGGACAAGTCAGTTATACAGGTCATTCTAAATTATTTGATAAAATGTCCCATTTGAATCACATGTTTTAATGCAGCCAAATGCAAGATCATCCATCTACTAACAAAGAATATAGGTCAAATTTAAAGATTGTGTAATATGTCCTGGAATTCAGACACTGAAAGATTTAGACATGTATAAGAAGTGGAGCATTAAGTAGGAGTAGGGAGATGATAGTACCTTTGTATACCCTATTAATGAAACTATGACTAGAATTCTGTATACAGTGCTGAAGTTCACACTTCAAAGAGGATGTTGACAAATTGGAAATTAAAAAAAAAAAAAAAGAGCTATAAGAAAGATTAGAGCCCTGGAAAATCTGATTGAAGGAGGGAGAGTAAAAAAATGCTTAATCAACTTAGCTTATCAGAGAAGGTTAAGAGATTACTTTATTATGGTCTAAGTATTCATATGGGAAGCAGATTTCCAATGGTGGCTATCTCTTCAATCTACCAGACAAAGGCATTAGAAGATCAAATGTCTAGAAACTAAAGCTAGACAAATTCAGATTAGAAATAAGATGCAATTATTTTACAGTGATGTTAATAATGAAACAGAACAATTTACTGAGGCTGTGGTAGATTCTCTATCACTTTAAAGTTTTTAAACCAATATGAGGTATCTTTCTAAAAGATACCTTTAGCTCAGAGACATTTTGGGTTTGATTTGGAGTTTACTTTGAAGCTGCTTAGCGTGTGGTATGCAGAAAATCAGTCCAGATTCTAATAAGCATATCTGTCCTTAAAATCTCTGATTTAGGTATGAATCTGGTCTATTGTAGTGTGACAGACAAATGCCAATAAGTAAATTGTTAGGCTGTTTTGTGAGTCCTATTAAAATTCTAATTTTCAGTGTCATATGGTTTCTCTTTCCTCTAAAACCCCTCCCAAATCCTAATCTTTGCCTCTTTATATGTCCAAATTCAGAACTGGAGTTAGTTAAAATATACTGCTGTACACACATTTTAAGTCATACATGGAATTCTACTCTGATTTTAAATTTCTTGTGTGTGTTTTAATTAAGTGGAATCCATTTTTTTTCAAAAACTAATGTGTATAAAATCTTCAATACAGAGGTAATGTTATTATTTATTTGAATACCAAAGAAGTGATATTATTATTTAGCAAATAAAAAAATCTCACAATTGCTTAAACTTCATGATTTTTCCTTTATATTCCCACTAATAAAAAGGCCTGCATTAGAGAGATTCAGTGACAGGTTGGTGTCCACAATAGCTAATGTAACTGAATAATAAATTTTATCCCAGTCACTCCACCTGTATGATCACACTGTTCTTTTTTTTTTAAATAGATAATTGTTCAAGGTATTTTGTTCTTTGCCCATTTAAAGGAATGATACTTGGTTAAAATCATATTTAAAAAAACTGTCTATTACCTATACTACATAAACTAATCTATTTTCTTTTCCCTATTTAAAATGTGTGGCTATGTCTACACTACGGCTTTTGCAGGAAGAGGCAATGCAAACAAGTGCTGATTAGCATTTTGTCACGCTTCATTTGCATAATCTATTCTGAGCCATTTTTGCGCAAAAGCATTCAGTGTGGCCGTGACCGTTTTGCGCAAAAACCCTTTTTTGCGCAAGATCCTTATGCTTCCATATGCCAGACACACTGGCAAACCCCTTGCGAAAAAAATATAAAGGTCAAAAAATTGGGTATCTCATTTTTATATATTGTAATGTGTAACACATTATACACACTTCTCATTATAATGTATATCAGTGTAATGAGTAATCTCTTTGTAATATTCCCTACTGCCCTGTAACCTAGTGCAGTTTGAAACAACACTATGGTAATGTGATGTAGGGGGTCTTTAGGAGGGTATGTCTAGACCACAATGAAACATCCACAGCTGGCCCAGGTCTGCTGACATGGGCTAATGGGGCTTAAGCAGTAGGGATATATAATCATAGTGTAGTCATTCAGCTTGGGATGGTGCCTGGGACCTGGGACCCTACCCACTTTATGGGTCTCAGGACTTAGGGTCCACGCTGAGCCTGAATGTCTACACTGGAGTTTTGTAACCCGACAGCCTGGGCCCTGTGAGCTCAAGTCAGTGGTCCTGATCCTGCTGTGGAATTTTCTTGCAGTGTAGACATACTCTTAGTGCATACCAGAAGGGTCATTTAACATGTCAATGTATTTTAGAAGTCATACCTCCATAGTCCACATGACGGCTCTGTGTAAACAAGCTCTGAGATATCTCATCATTGCTGTGTTTTTTCTGGTGTTTATCAGTTAAAACCTAAAATCTGAAGCCCCAATAATACTTATCTCATAAATTAGTGCTTAGTCTCAAGGACTACAAGTTACATAACAAGGCTACAAGGGCAGTGTGGGAAGAGATTTTTGTTTTGTTTGTTTTCCATTTTGAGTGAAGGCACTGCTTTCTTGTCAAACAAGCTGAATTTAATTTCAGTTCAGTTGAGGTGGTGATAATTGCAGCAATTTTAATGTTTCCCATTTGTTCATACACAATTGTATAGATGCTTATTAAGACTTCCTACTTCAGGGAATTCAGTTAGCTTTCAATCTTACATCCAAGTAGTTTATGTTCCTGTGGTGCAATTGCACAGACCGTACAGTACTTTCAAATGTTTAAATAAATGCGTGAAGCTGTCCCTCAATCAGGGCTCATATTTAATCATGCAAATATCTTAGCACCATTAGTGATAACTATCCTAAATAGAATTTCTAAGTCTAACTTGTTATAGTTCATCCTTTGAGACTTGGAGGAGCACTTTGGATTTAACGAGGAAAATCTCCACATAGTTCTTCTGCTAAAGATGCACTAAAGAAAACAATCCACTCATCTTTAGCTGAGTGGGAATTTGTCTAACTAAAATATTTCTAATGCATCTTAATAATTATTCCTAAACCAAGTACTGGCTGCTTTTTCAAACTTAAACCAAACCATCCAACCATTTGAGGTTTGCTGTTTTCTGTTTATTTGCATTTAGTTCAAAGAGGGCATCATTTCCATGTAGAGCAGCAAAAAGACATTTAAAAATAGAGAGTTTAACACCTTATCATAACAGTACAGAAGAGTTCAATAAAGATTTATCTTTTTGATCTTGCAGTGACCAATTAAGCTAAAAATAATTATTTTGGCACTGATGTACTCAAAATGTGACATGCTAGAAGTATGGATGTAACTGAAGCATTGATCAATGCCTGTTATGTGATTCTCTAAAAATACCAACCACATATCTAGGGAAATGATGAACACACAGGCTACGTCTACATTGGCAAGATCTTGCGCAAATACTCTTTAACGCAAGAGTTCTTGCATTAAAGTATTTGCTCAAGAGAGTGTCTACACTGGCATGTGCCTTTGCGCAAGAGATGTGCTTTTGCGCAAGAGCATCCGTGCCAGTGTAGACGCTCTCTTGCGCAAGAAAGTTCCGATGGCCATTTTAACCATCGGGCTTTCTTGCGCAAGAAATTCATGTTGCCTGTCTACACTGGCCTCTTGCGCAAGAACAGTTGCGCAAGAGGGCTTATTCCTGAGCGGGAGCATCATAGTTCTTACGCAAGAAGCACTGATTTCACACATTAGAACATCAGTGTTCTTGCGCAAGAACTCCCCGCCAGTGTAGACAGGCAGCATGTTTTTGCGCAAAAGCGGCTGCTTTGGCGCAAGATCGCGCCAATGTAGACACAGCCACAATGTTTAAGAAAATAACATATTAGACCTTAGGTCTGATATTTTTTCCCAAAACACTCAGCATTTAGCCTAACTTTACTTTCATTTCAGTCAATGGTAAAACTCTCACTGAATTCAGCAGGGCAAAGTTAGATCAAACACTATGTGCTTTTGAAAAATCACACCTAGACATGGATTAGAATGATTCAAACATACATTTATTTCTCATAAAAAAAAGGGTATGTCTACACTTGCACCCTAGTTTGAACTAGGGATGCAAATGCAGGCATTCGAAATAGTCAATGAAGCGGGGTTTTAAATATCCCGCGCTTCATTAGCATGATCTCGCCGGCGCGCTAGTTCGAACCCAACCCCTTGGTTTGAACTAACGTTACTCATCATTTTTTGGTTCAAACTAACATGTCCTGGCATGTACTTCCTGGTTCGAATCAGCTATGATTCGAACTAGCTCACCGGCGAGATCATGCTAATGAAGCACGGGATATTTAAATCCCTGCTTCATTGACTATTTCGAATGCCTGCATTTGCATCCCTAGTTGGAACTAGGGTGCAAGTGTAGACATACCCAAAAAGAGTAAAGGTAAATGGAAGGTGGTTAGCTAGTCAAATTAACACATACTTCCAGGACACTCATTAGACCAGCAGTTCTCAAACTTTTTGGGCTCCGGAGCCCTTTACATGCGTAAAAATTTATGCGGAGCCCCAGCAGTCCACTGATTGTATGTGTTGTACCTATCAATGTTTCCAGTTTGTCAACCTCGCGGAGCCCCCTGGAGATGTCTTGCGGAGCCCTGGGGCTCCGTGGAGCACAGTTTGAGAAACTGCATTAGACAGACAAGTGAGTGAAATAACATATTTTATTGGGCCAACTTCTGTGGGGGACCTACACTGTTACAGCACCCCCTCCAGGATGCATCCATCAGTAATTTGAATTAAAAGTCCACTTTCTGATTCTAGGTTTTGTGCCTAGATTTTCCACATGATATATAAACACTTCTTTCTGTCTCCCAGACTAGTAGTGGTATGGGAAGTACTTGAGGTCCCCTAGATAGAAGCTGCTATTCAAATGCAACCTCTGCTGGTTTAATAGTGATTATACATATATCAGTCCAGATCATAGGAGAGGACTGTTTCCGGATGTATCTGCAGGGCCTTCCAATATTTAAAGAATAGTGTCGTCCATTTGAAAGAGAATGTGGAAGAATTTTCAAAATGCTCTTTGAGGCTTTAGCCATATAACACTGACTGATTTTAATGAGGGTGATGGAGCTAAATTCCTACATAATGATTTAAAAGACTACTTGTGCCTTTCTGTATAAAAACCCCAAAGATACAGGATTCAGCAGAGAGGTTGAGAAGGGCCAATTTCTTTTTTCTGGTTTCCATAAAGTAATTTATAATATAATAAAAGGTTTCAATGACATTATAACACCTTTCAGTTCTGAGTACTTATTAATTAGGGTTGACAGAATCAATTCCATCTTCAGCCAATGTAATTATCTTGTGTCTTGACCTACAGTTATTGTATCTATGGTTCAGGCTAAGAGGGAAAAAAAGCAGCCCAATAACTGATAAATACCTGGACTGAAGAAACTTTTTTCAGAATAAGAAATCTGAAAAAAATAGGTGTTCTCCCCAATACCACATATAGGTTAGTGAGATGAAGGGGAAAAAAGCACACAATATTAGCTCCATTTATGGCTACTCTCAGCTCTACTGCTGTCTTTATCTATCACTGTGGTTTGGTCAACTTTCTTGTAACCCTGACACAAGTATCATTCTATTTGCAGTAGCTCACATAAGGCTAGCATTAATACCATATCTGATTCCAAGTCTTTGGCACTAGAAAGAGAGAGACTCTGGGCTTTCCGATTTATAGAGGGGTTTCCCTTATACCCCAAAGGGACTGCAGAAAAAAATCCACTTGTCTGTTGTCTCTGATTCACTGCCTTTCCCTCCTCTTGGCAAAGACAACCAAGCTGAGACAGTAGCAGCTAAGCTCCCTTCCCTCACTAGTTCTCTGATGGGATTTGAGAGGAGGAGAGGAAGCACCAGATATCACTTTTATAAAAACAGAAGAAGCAGTAACAGCTCTATAGTCCGGATGGACTCTGGTCCCATCTCACGCCCGCCACTCCCCCCCAACGCCATGTGGCAGGTCCTGTTCCCAGCTGCAGGAGCAGACCCTGCCCTTCCCCAGCCAGTCAGCAGGTCCTGTTCCTGGCCCCAGCTGCCAGAACAGGCTCTGGCCCCCCTTGCCCTAGCCATTGGAGCAAGCCTCCCCACTGCCATGCAGCCATGGCAGGTCCCGGCCCCCCACCCGAGCAACTCCCTCATCACACCATCTCAGCCAGCCCTGCCCACCGGCGCAGCCACTTGCACCTGAGTGCTGCTGTGTGGCTCTCCAGAGGAGGTGAGCGGAGGAAGAATATTTTGTGCTTGACCATGCAGGTGCGCACCTTAGCGGGAACTATGTAAGTAACTTGATTTTCCTTGGTGTGAGTTCAGAATCAGATGTCTGACAGAGCTGATGGGCTAGGTTCATTCAAAATGTCATGGATAACTACAGTGACAAAAACAGACCAACAGGAATCACAATAGTAGCCATGAAATTGGGCTCTTGGCAGATGTTGTCTTGACTGACTTTACTTATCAAAAGTATCTAAAATGTGGGTATATCTGGAAGCATCATTCTGCAGTAGATAATCATACTGTTAAAATGAAGCCGGTACCATACTTCCTAAAACTGCTATACAGCATGTTCTCCTTATCTAGCTGTGGTCGTATATGGGGATTGTATGTAAGCATTTATGTATCTACACTGAAAAATAATAACAGGAGGGTAGGTGCTTGTCTCAATAGCAAGGGTGGCTTACAGTGTAAGACAATTTGCATTCATGAGCCTGATTCTAAAGAAGAGTGTTTTTGCTGAAGGTCTTTCCTCATGTGAATTCACAAAGACAACAGAGTCAGTCTCCACTTTGTAATGGATTTGGGGATCTGTAGGTTCTGAAGTAAGCTCGGGATTCTTTACTGAGGAGGTGAACTATTAGCATGTGTTGCCTTACAAAAGGAGAGTTCCAGCCAATCTGGTTAGAAAATTCTGCAAACATTTGGGTGAGCTCAACACAGCATCTTGTTAATTAACTTTAGGCCTCCTTGGATTGTTACCTTGTGGTGAAGGGGCTAGTGTCCCCCAATAACCCTCAGAACTGTGTCATCCAGGATGTTGTACTCCTGGTAAGTCCACCCTGGGTAAACAATTCTGAGATGAGGTTCCAGATGAAGCATGGTCCAGACTTCTGAAAACTTTGAAAATGGAACAGGCATATTCTGGGAGGGCTGCAGCAGGAAGGAAACATCTGGTTATCTTGGACTTCCCTACCACTAGATCCACAGCCCTGTCCTGTCAAGTTTCATGAACTTGCCACCTGCACAGCAGTTCCTCCACCTTAAAAGATGCCACACATATGCCTTTGCCAAAGGTGCTTTTCCTCCATCAGACATCATTCTCATATCAAAAGAGCTGCTGCTTCCAAATTACATCTAGGATCTAGAAGGCATATCATAACTTTATTTTACATACAAAATTTGTTTTCAAAACGTTCACATGTTATTCCTAGAATCTTTGTTAAATGAAATTTGACCTGTTTACACTATAAACTTCTGTAAAGCTGGTGAGTACTGCCTCCTTGGGAGTAGCTAAAGTGTGATTTCTGTGAGTATCTGATGGACTAAGGGCTGGACTCTTCAGGGAGACGGTCACAGGGCTCACAAATTGATGTGTGCCTATCGCTAATCTGCAGAGGAACAGCAGAGACTATGTAGGCTGAGAGCTTATGTTGCCTGTGGCTGATGGAGCCAGGAAGATGACCCCCAGCAGGCAAAGACAAGACTGCCTCACATCAAGGGCAGGAGGCAGTGAAGTGCCTCACAGCACTGGAGTCCCAAAGATGCCTCAGTATAAGTTGGCATAATGGGGCAGGAGTAGTTTATTGCCTTGACAGTCAGAGACATGGGGCAAGTCAGATGCATGGGGCAAGATGGGATGGGTGGCAGTTGGAGGTCTTGTATAAAAGAGAAAGACATGGGAACAACTGTTCTGTTCTTCAGCACTTCCCACTTAGCATCTTAGAGAGCAGTGCTACTGGTGGCACATCAATTGCTAGAACTCGGGACGGGGATGGTGTATTCACAACTTTGTCTACTATCAGATTTCGTGTTCAATAGCTTCCTTTACTTTTCTGTGAACCTTAAGTTTCACTAACTTTTATGCAAGCAGTCACCTTATTGGTAAAAATATGGGTAACTGTGCAAACACATGTAACTACACTGAAACTATTATAGCCATGTAGCTAAAATGTTGCCTTATGCAATGTAACATGCCTCAGTGTACATTGCCAGCCATCTTTTCTTACTAGCAGGAAGGCACAGCTGTTGGTAAAGATGCATCAAACAGGCTGTTTGTTATTAATGTTAAAACATGACCAGACAAGACAGGTCCTTATGACTTACTATGGTCACCCTTTTACCTTTAAAATTGCTTTCTTCTTTAATTTAAGAATGTTTTCTATATTATGGAAAATGTGTAATAGTCATAGTTACTTTAAACTTAGAATGTTTTGGAGTAGATCTATTTTTACAAAATAATTTTGTATGTTTTGTTTGCATACAAAACAATTTTGTATGTTTTGTTTGCATACAGGTGTTTGAAAAGAGATTAATCTAAAGGTCAGGACAGTATCCAGACAGTCAGAGGAGACTTGGGGGCACAAAGGAACTATAAAATGTGCCCATAGTATTTAATGAGAGATGAGGGGCAGATCGATGACCCTGAATTAAAAAGCAAGCACTCCCAATGTGAGAAGATAACAAATCCCATCAAGACCTGGTCAGAAAATGGGTTCCCCATGCCATAGAAACTTTTAACTTTCTGTTGAAAAACTGAAAGTGAGATGTTTGTAGGTGAAAATATTTTATTTTTCAGTTTTGATAGAGAATTGATGTTTTATTGCAGCTAGCAGGCACTTTCCAGGAAATTTATTTAATTAAAAATCCAATTTCCCATCAAAACAGTTTTTGATGGAAAATTTTTGACCAACCTTAAATAGAAAGGCTCCAGAGAGAAGCCAACTTTTGGACTCCTCAGACAAAAATAGAATGAGTATAGAACATATAACAGGAAACACCAGTTGTCCATTTCCTCTATAAGCAAAAAGGAGCCAAAGAAATTTCTCAGATTATTATAACTCAAGGCCTGAAGCGATAATAGATCTGACTGTGGAATCTGCCAAAAGACCAGATGCTCTGGCTGGAAAACAAATGTAATTTATATTGCTTGTCTGGGTTTTCTTGTTTGTTTCCCAAAAGATGGAGACTAGAATGTTCAATATTTTGCTTCTGTTCAAATGGATACTCTTAAAGCAGGCACAGATTTGCAACAATGTTTTAATAAAGTACATATTTGATATTAGTTGTATGATCCTTTCATGCCAACTACAAAGATGGATAAGAGGACGCAGACTCCTCTGCTGGCAACACCTATTTTGATTTCAAAACAAGGGACAGTTATCACTGATTTGCAATGGGAATTGTTATAGGACACTGTTGATGAAACCCACATTAAGGGACAAGTTTTTCATGACTTTTAGCATTGTTAAATACCAGGGGACAAGAGGGATTATGCCATGAAAATGATGTCATTTTCATCTAATATCTTGCAGAACTTGTTTGAAAAATGTGATAATTTAACTTGTGTGCCTTGTGCTCTTAGTGTTGTGTGACTCTTGAGTCTTCATTAAAAATGAAAGGTCATTTATCAAAACACATCAATCATAAGCCATAATGACTAAACACTAGGCCAAATTCTACAGTTCTTAGTTCTTCCTCAAGCAATACTCTCCTTAGGTCAAATTACATCCAAATATGCTCTGGAGGCAACCTCATTCCTGGCCAGTTTTGAGCCCAGTGGGAATTCTGCCAGTGCAAAAATGGCATGAAAGTCAATAATGTAAAAGTGACTGATAAAGGAAAAAATCTATTTCCTTTAATACAGGGTTGGGGCATTACAAATTAATGCTGTACAAAATAAGAGATTACAATAAACATGTAGATGAAGTCTGTAAAGAATCTGTTTAAATTCGATCAATTTAATTCCAACAAATATCAGACACAACAAAATTACAGTTACCATGGCAACATGGTTTTTCATATAATATAAAGGCAAGTAGTACTCATGAGACTCAGTCCTTCAGATGTTTGAACCCTTTTGTGTCTCACTACGTTCTGCGTTTGACATCAGCTGTTTTCCTCAATTGCAGTAATGACCATGATAATAGCTGAAAGATTTGGTATGGATATTTCTAATACTTAAAAAGGTGAAAAAGTCTCAGTCCAGAAGGAGAGTAAGAAATTGTATTACAATGCAGTTCTTTGTCTACAGTGCACAGAATTATTCAGTAGAATGGCAACTAAGCATGCCACTGGATGTAAGAGGCTACATACAGCCTTGGGCTGAGTATCAGATCTGTGTCTGAGATTGTGGATGAGGAAACACAGGTCTCAATTCACTAATAAATTCCAACAAATGAGGGCTGGCTTTGAAGACGTGGAGTGAAGTTTGCAAAACTACAGGTTTCAAAGTTTAATTTTATTCCACATTGCAAGAAAAAGGGAGACATTTTAAAAAGTTCACAAAAAGCAAGATAAAGAGCCGTCCTACAGTAAGCAATAGCTGCTGGTTAGGGCACATTCCTGAGATATGCAGGACTCAATTTCAGGTCTCTGGTCTGCTTGATTCAGACTAAGGGCTTGACTGTCAGGATACCAGGTTCTAGTGGTCAGAGCAGGAATCAGGTGGTATCAACATGCCAGAGCTAGGAGTGAGAGAGTGCCAGAACCGAGGCCTGAGATTAGAACCGGAATCAGTCCAAATGCTGGAGCCACAAGTTGAGACGACGTCAGTCAGGAATCAAAGCCAAGGGCTAGAATTGGATTAGGAATCAAGAAAAATAGGATCAGTGCTAATTTTGAGGCAGAAGCAAGGCAGGGTGGGAATATAAAGCTGGATGACAGGAAGACTTGAAGAAGAGCCCTGTATAGCTCAACAGCTTGTATCTTCCACAAAGAAAAGTTGGTCCAATAAAATATATTACTTCACCTGTGTCATCTCTTTCAGGGCTTTAGAAGGCAGTTCTGCAGCTTGACTCTGGGAACGCCACATTCCATAGCCAACTCTTGAAGAACAACAGTTACTTACCAATAACTTCTTCTTTATTCACTTTTGAATTGTAATTTAAGATATATTTGCTGAAATTTTTTTATAAAAAATTCACTCAATACCATGTATTTACAGGAAAATATAGTGTTCATAAATAGCAAAATTCAATATTTATGATGAGCTAAACTATAAAGAAATATAATCAATAAAAATAATTATTCAAACATGGAGGACTAGGGAGTCCCTTCCAGAAAAGCACATATTCTTTAAATTGAAAGCCTTCTAAGTGTGACACAATTGAAGGATGTACTTTTTAGTTTCTTATTCATGAAACCTTCACTAGCATCATAATGTCAATGCCTGGCATTAGATGCAGAACTGCTCTTTTCAGGGGAAAATTGAATACAAAGTATAATAGAAATGTTCTGTGTTTTAATTCTGACAGAAGGCTCTGACAATATTAAAATATAAAAATAAAACTTCAGTTCATATGAAGTAACTTATTTATAGTAAGTAAATTCTTAGATCCAAGTGTTTTTCTGTGATAATCACATTGCATGGCACAATCTCCTGTAGAACAAGTATTAAAAATAGAATTTTGACCACTGTTTAAAGCAGGTTTTACTCTTTTCTCTTCAAACCAATAACATCCCATCCCAACCTCATATACTCAATGAACTGAAGCTTTGAAGATAAAAGCTGAAGAAATACTTAGTCCTCAGGACACTACCCCAGGCATTCTTTGGTTCTTTATATGAGTTGGAGGTGGGGCAGGTCATTATGACTGACAGGTTTAAAGTTCCCCCTTGGCTGTCCTACCTCATGCTGATAAGGGACACGGGCCAACAAAAATGGGGATGGGCATTCTGATGCCTCACATTGAATCTCTTCTTACTGCCCCTCCCCCAACACTGCACTTCTAGGCTATGTCTACACTGGCGGGTTGTTGCACCAGAAGTATGCAAATGAGGCTAAGCGTGGAATATCACGAGCCTCATTTGCATACCTAATGAGCCGCCATTTTTGTGGAAGAGGCTGTTGCACTAGAAGGAGCTGTCTACACTGCCCCTTCTTGCGCAAGAAAAACCCTCTTGCACAATGCCACTATGCTGATTATTTTCAGGAATAACGGCATTGCACAAGAGGGTTTTTCTTGCGCAAGAAGGGGCAGTGTAGACAGCTCCTTCTAGAGCAAGAGCCTCTTCTGCAAAAATAGCGGCTCATTAGGTATGCAAATGAGGCTCGGCGATGTTCCACGCTTAGCCTCATTTGCATACTTCTGGCGCAACAACCCGCCAGTGTAGACATAGCCCTAGTGTATGCATTCACCTAAAAATTATTTGTCCTGGGATATTCACAGTTTTAGCCTTCCACTTAAGACAAAAAACACATTCTTACTCTTTTCTTTTGATGCCACTTTTGTGTCTTACTTTGTTTTAAATACCAGATTTTTCCTCTCTGCTGCTTGAAAAGCCAAGATCACCTTTCAGACCTCTAACTTTATGCTGCTGGAATAAATTCATGTAGTTTAAGGTCTATGCCTATGTTAGCAATAGGAAGGATGAATGGCATATACCCATATACAACAGAGGGGATCCCTTTTGTATAGGTGCCATCTTGTGATCTGATTCCATTAGTAACATGCCACCAAATGACACATAAGAAGCTGGGTCAATTTCTTCACTTGTGACTCAGATTGACAACCATTTACCTATGAACATAATTATTGCATTGCAACTAAGAACAAAAGGCTTATTTCTCCCCTGTAGATACTTGAAGCCTATTCTTTCAAAAAAGTGTTTACAGGGGAGCATATTTTGAACCAAGCTTCTTTAATCTTACGGTTAAATTGCACATCCTTGTAGATCTAGAGGTATTCCATTCAGCTGTGTTGCACGAGGTCCAAAATACATCTTAGGATAGACACATAAAGTTTGAAAATTAGTTTGCAAACCAAATGAACAATATAGGCTAATGAGGGTAGAGACCTATGTTGCAGGCCTGTAGACTTGAATAAAAGTTCAGGCACATCTGATTTGAAAATGTCAATTTTCAGAATTGAACCACTGCACAGTACATTCTTTACATTAAGAAACTGACATGTTAGCTATTACTAAAGCTGGCTATATGAAAGATTTAATACCCTTATTTGCAGCCTGCCCACCAGGTTACTTGTTTTTGTTCTAGATAAAGTTCATATACTGTGGAGATGGCACAGCTCGACCTCTAAAAATCAGTTCTTCGCACACAGGGTTGTAGTAGAGTTGAGTGCTTAATTCTTCTTTTCTTTGTGCCACTTTCTTTTAAACCAGAAAAAAAAAATCAGTGAATAGCTTTCTAGTTCATTCTATGGCTGCTTGTAAAATGAGTAATTATTTAATGAATAAGTGCTAAACATTAGAGCAAACCGCACTGAGTCAGCTTCTTGATTGCCCTCCTACATTTCTCGCTTTTGAAACTCTCTGCCCAGGGAATATGAGGAGTGTTAATAAGGTTCCTTTATCCAATTGCAGAGATGTGATCCATGGCTTGAAGGCAGTGACATATGCTGTGAATTCTAGTTTGCTTCTGAGAGCATGTTTACATGTTAGGGCATCAATAATTTAAGGATGGTGAATTTCCCCTTGGGATCTGGTATTGTTACATCCAATCTAAAACAAGCTGAAATGATTCACTGAGTAAGAATATCTACTCAGCAGTAGCACAGTATGGAAAGGGTAATATCCAGATTAAGTTCAGGCTAAGAGTAACTCTCAAGACTAGAGAAGTTCCTAGGGATGAGGTTGGACTTGATAGCACCCAGATCTACCTCAAAGATCATCATATGGTAAGGTTGAGAATACTGTTCTAAACGAGTATTTAATATTCAGTTAGATGCCACTTTAAATAAGCCAACATAGAAACTTTGTTGAGCAATTCCATTGGGTATCCCCGTGAACCCATCTCCCAGTAAAAGAATTTGTACAGTACACTGATGCTCCATTTCTTAAGTGTACTTCCATATACAGTATTCTTTGTAACAGTCTGGAAAGTTGCCAAGAGCCGTCTATTTCATCAGCTATTTGAATAACCAGGGGTCACCAATTGAAATTCATAGGCAGCAGGTTTAAGAAACAAACAAAAGGAAGTGTTTCTTCACACAACACACAGTCCCCCTCTAGAACTCCTTGCCAGAGGATGTAGTGAAGACCAAGATTATAACAGGGTTAAAAAAAAAGGACTAGATAAGTTCAGGGAGGATAGGTCCATCACTGGCTATTAGCTAGGATAGACAGAGGCGGTGTCCCTAGCCTCTGTTTGCCAGAAGCTAGGAATGGGCAACATCAAATGGATCATTCGATAATTACCTGTTCTGTCCATTCCTTCTGGGGCACCTAGCATTGGCCAATGTTGTAAACAGGATACTGGGCTAGATGGGCCTTTGGTCTGACCCAGTATGACCATTCTTATGTTCCAATATGTCCTCTCACTTATCCAAGCCTTAGCTACAGTAATTTTCTGGGGGCTACACAGAATGCTGCAACCCACATTCTTATAGATGTTCTACCTAGTCAACTGAATACATCACTCCTGTTTTGAAATCTTTGTCTTGGTTCTCCATCATATTATATATTATTTTCCAAGGTGTATTGCTTATTTTAAGATACAACTTGTGACCTTTGTCAAGCAGTCTGAAGTAGCTCATGAGGGCAAACAGTCAAGAAGGTGTCCATGAACCCCAAATTAGTTGAGTTCTATATGTAGATTTCATCAACCAAGTAACAAGCATGAGTTCTTCAAGTGCTATAGCAGCCTAATCCTGGAGTAACAGACTGTCCACTTGGACACACTGGTCTACTGTGCCATCTGGATAATGCCTTTTGTGATATAAAACTGTCTATCACAAATCACAATGTGATAGGTTACTCCCAGTCTTAAAGGACCAGTCACTTATCCTAGGTCAGTTATACCTTAGACCTCACACTAAAAACAATGCTTGTAGCCAATCCTATAATCAATTAACTGATAATGTATCAATTAAGAACAAGAAATAAGTGTTATTTACAAGGTTAAAAGAGGTAAACATACACGCAAATGAGCTAGTGTTAAATTCCAAAAGGAAATATTGGGATATGCAAGCTCTATATGTCTTTAAAGCTAACGTAATATAAGCCATTTGGGAATCCCTTGCTTATGCTTAGAATTATTGCCGCCTCCATATTCCATCCAAGCAACATCATAATTCTGTTCCTTCTAGTAAGGGATGTTTGTGTCCTTCCCCCAAGAATTCAAAGTAATGAGACAAGCATTTGCACTCGTCTTCTCTTCAGGGGTGTGTGTGCAAAATGGACAACAACTGCATTGCCCTTTTAAGTGCTAGTGAATCTGAAGCTACTGTTCCCTTTCCTAGTTATTTGAAAGTAAGCCCTGTTTGAATTAGCCCTTGGTAATCTTAAGCAAATGGAATCTACAGTATTCAAAATATTACAGGCATCTCTCATGTCCTTCCCTACATCCCCAACTTTCAGATTACATGTACTCTATACTTTCCTCAATGTAATGTCTCTAGTTTTTAGTTTACACTTATGTACGTCCTTGTATGTGAAGACTCCTACAATGCTTTCCCAATTATGTAAAAAGCCCGTATCTTCAGCAGCAACTGCAATGCAGCCATGTCTAGCATCAGACATAGCTGCTAATAATCAGCCTATAGTAGCATGGGACAACAGTTAACAGGATGTGATTTCTGTATTCAACCTAAGATACCGAAGGAATTTGTTGGATTTTTATTACTCACTGATATTGGGGTAGGTCACTGTGTTTACCAAAGTATAAAGGTATTGCAGAAGCAAAAAATTAAAAATCAGTTGCTGATTAATTACTTGAACATGAGAACTAACAAAGTTGAGAAATGTATAAGTAATGGCAATGGGTTAATAATGGCTAATCGAATCTTTTTGTGGTCAATTCACTTGAGCAAATGTGAGTTGACTGGAGAGCTATAGAAAGAGGAAAGAGAGAAAGATAGCAGGTATGGCGGAGGGAAAAAGGAAAGGTAGGGTAGGCAAGCGAGGTGCTAGGCAACTTAGCATGAGAAGGCTGTACCTGTTGATGACATCAGTGTTGTTCCTTCTGCCAAGCAGCAGTAATAGATGTCTGGGGCATTGCAGACTGGGTTCCCAGTGGTGGAGAAATCAATGATGTGGAATCTGGTTATACTCTCAGAAAACATCTACATAGCGGCGTTATTTCAGAGTAACTGATGTTATTCTGAAATGACATAGTGCATGTTTACACTACAAGCCTTTATTTCAAAATAATGGTGAGGTGGAGGACTTCTTACTCCAACTCATGATAACCCTCAATTCACGAGGTGTAAGGGAAGTGAAAGGCATAGTGTTCTTCCTTCAACTTCCTATTGTGTAGACAGCGCCAAAAGCCCAATTAAGCTATTTTGACTTAAGCTACGCAATTGACATAGATGAAGTTGCGTAATTTAATTTGACTTTAGCCCTGCTGTGTAGACATACCCTCAATGTGTAACTGTATTATTCACACATCCACTAGTCCTGGAACAGACGTGGTCAGTCAACATGCACAGTAATCTCTGCTTTCAGAAATCTGATCCCAAACACAATGCCCAGATCTCTGAGTAAAAAATTAACTAATCAAAAATTAAAATACAGAACAACTCACTTACAGTTTGCACAGTTCCCTCTATCCAGGACCTTGAATTGCAAGAACCCCAGCATATCATTCTAAGAATGCCCATTTACTCACACAATAAGAAAAAGAATATGGCACTGTGACTATCATCTATCTGGTGACACCTATAATAAGAGGTGCCACTAAAGACACATCTTCATTGGAGCTGGAGGTAAAATTTGCAGTTCAGATACACAAGTGCATTAGCTTGATCAAGCTCATGCAAAGACAGAAGTGTAGCTACAGTGGCACAAAGGAATTTCACCTCCCAATTACAGAGAGAGATCATAGAACTGGAATTAATCTACAAATTTGACACTGTTACACTGGGCTTGAATAAAGACATTAACTGGTTAACGCACTATAAACCAATTTCCCCTGCTTTTGACATCTGTATTTTTGCATCAAAAGCTATGAATGGGACACATCATGCCCATTTAATTAGCTTAATTAACACAGGCCCTACAATTGACAGGTACTTCTTGTGCTGTTACATTTGTGTCTTGGATTCTGTTATTTCCACTCCAATTCATCTGATGAGGCAGGTTTAACCCATAAAAGCTCATGATTCTATATATTTTTGTGTTAGTTTCTAAGGTGCTACAGAACTACTTGTTTTTAAGGTTACAGATTAACATGGCTACCCTCTAAGACTTTATGGCAAATATGTTTATCTATCAATTTCAAAACAATTAACCTTTAGTATTCCTGATCATGGTAGATAAAATCCTGTGTACACGGTAGGAATGATATTATCAATGCTTACAGACATTGCAAAGGTTCTTTTACCTACCTCATAACGGATTGCTTCTCACTTCTTAATAATCCTGAGCATCTTTCCTTCAATGGTTTCTAATTTAATACGCAGCTAGTGATACCTTCAGGAAATTCAGCCTACTTGATCTTCAGGATTATTTCTGGCGCTAGGAAAATAATACCAAATTTATTCATAAATATCTATTTGAATTTGAAAGTGTACTTCAATTCAATCACATTTGACAAGAGTTGAGCTGATGAATATTTGTGCAAGTTATTCAACTCATCTTAACTATTTTGCAAGAATAATTGTTAATAGTTTCTTTCACTGTAAGTTTTGTCTCAATATCCGTAGCAGCATGTTACTCATCCTCTTGAACAGAAGAATTTAATTTAAACTGCAGAATTCTATTAATCAATAATTAAAGTGGTTCTATTGAAACCATAAATAATAACTGGTAAATAATGTGTATTTCTAAAAGGTATCTTAGAAGTCTCAGAAATCAAAACCAATCTAAACCACTCTAAATGATTCATGAACTGTCTGTATCAAAGGCTAAAATAATTAATGGCCAGATACAGGAACCTTTAAATCACACTGAGAAATATTGTGCTCCTTGAGGTGTCTGATGGACTTGACTATCACCAATTGCAGAATAAAGTATTGCTCAGTAGGAACACAGCCCTAAGCCATAGCCTCTTCAAATGTTCTCTCATCCCTAACTAACTTCAAGACATATTGCTCCTAATAGACCTGTGGCCTTAAGTATAAATGAAAAAAAAAACCCTTTAGAAAATTCCCATTTCCCGCATTACCGTGCAGTAGATCATTATTATAAAAACATTTACAGTTTCCTCCCTCAGTCAGCAGAAACCCAACCATTTTTGCCATATATTTTTGGATTGTTTACTTGCAGGAAAATAATTGAATGACTTGATCATCCCTCCTTTCTCTCTGTTACAGTACTGGCATTCAGAATGGCTTTTCTCATAAAGAACATGGATTCAATATCTTAAATCAGTCAGATTTCAGTATACCGGGGTGTATATATATTTTTGTCTTGTACAGAGAAAGCTCATGTTCAGCTTCCATTACCATCAACATGAATTGCAGAGAGAATTTTGTCATTTGCTGCTGAGTAACAGAATCTTCACCTGATGGCAGGGATTTCAAATATACTCCCCACTCAGAAGGAATTTAAAATATTTCCCAACATCTTCATGGAGAATAATCTGTGAATACCCCAGGACCCATTCAGTCTCCCATTAACCTATCTATTCATAAAACCTCTGTTTTTTTAAGAGCGATTGAAACATTGCAGCCACTGGTGCAAAGTCTACATGTATGTTTATCTTTATACATGTGTGTCCTGTGGAACTCCATAAAACTCATACATTCACTTAAAGATAAGCACATCAGTAAATCCTTGCTGGTTTGGTGCCTTTGTCTGAATTTTGAAGAGTTCATTAGGCTGAAGAAGTGATTTTTTAAACCCATTTTAGTAGAGTCATTTTAGTCTAGCATGGTGAATTATGCCTCAGTGCATTACAGTTATCTGTCCATGAAATGGAAGCTTTTGACGAGGCCAATAATATTTCAGGGGCCCTCATGTTTTATTGAAGTAAAGGTTCCATCAGTGTATTGCTTCAGAGAGACAGATGTTTGGTTATAAACTAAATATCAGCACAATAAAATGTAATATTCCGCATTTGCGATAAGGTAGTTGCAATGACCTTTAGAGAAGACTGTAAATAAATATATTGAATTACGTATAAAGCATCTTTCCAAACCTCAAGCTGCATCTATAGGCAGTTTAAAATTACATAGTGCTCCCAAATAAGACAAATCCTCTTGCAATACCAAAACTCTGTAATGACATTGCCCACACAGGCCTTCTATCATCTGAAAAGAGAAAAGAAAGCAAATACAGGTTGGACTTCCCTGGTCCAGCTCCCTCAGGACCTGAGCTGTCCCAGACCAGGGAGTTTGCTGGACCAGGGGAGGTCAGTGCTCCCCTACTGGCTGTCCCACTCCCAGGCTCTTCTCCTTGGGGTTCCCTGCTCTGCTGCCCCCAATTGGCCTGGCCCAGCTCTACACCCTGCTGCCCACCCTCTGCCCCAGGGTCTCCTGGGGTTCACGGCGGGGACCGCTTAGCAGCTGACAGCCCCGCTGCTTCAGGGTGTTCCCCGGGGCTCCCAGCTGGGGCCACCCAGTGCCGCCGGCTCTGCTGTTGCTGGTGGTTCCCCAGATAGGGCACCTGGCCACCCCACCCCGCTGCTAGAGCCAGCCCCACTGCCGCTGGGGATTCTGGCCACCCACATCCACCAGCCCCGCTTTAGCTGGGGATTCCCCGGCAGAGGCTGCCCAGTCACCCTGGCCCCACTGCCACCAGGGGTTTGCTGGGGTTCCTGGCTGGGGCTGCCCTGCTGCAGCCAGGGATTTCCCAGCTGGGGCTGGGACTTCTCGATTACCTGAGCTCTCTAATGCCAGGGGTTCCCTGGCGGGGGTGGAAGCTCCCTGTCTGCTGCCCAGCCTCGTTAATGCTGGGGATTCCCTGGCCAGGACAGGGGCTCCCCAAATGCTTCTTGTCCCACTGACCCTGGGGTTCCCGTGCCAGAGCGGGGGGCTCCCTAGATGCCGCCCGGCCCAGCCAGGGCTCCCAGCCCCTGTGTTGCTCCTGCCTCCTCCTGGGCTCTTTGGTCCAGTAGCATCTGCAGCCCTGCTAGACCATGGATGTTGTGGGACCAGAGAATCCTGGATTTTGGACGTTCAACCTGTAGAAGATCACAGGGTTATATTCTAGCTCCGTGAAATCATAGAACTATAGAACTGGAAGGGAACTCAAAAGGTCATCTAGTCCTGTCCTCTGCACTCATGGCAGGACCAAGCACCATATAGACCATCCCTGACAGATGTTTGTCTAACTTGCTCTTAAAAATCTCTAATAATGAAGATTTCACAACCTCCCTAGACAATTTATTCCCGTGTTTAACAACCCTGGTAGTTATGACGTTTTCCTAAGTTTTTCCTCAGCATAAACCCTCCTTGTTGCAATTTAGGCCCATTGCTTCATGTCCTATCAGAGGTTAACGAGAACAATTTTTCTCTCTTCTCCTTGTAATAACCTTGTACATACTTGAAAGGTGATGTGTTCCCTCTCAGTCCTTTCTTTTCTATTCAAAACAAACCCAGTTCTTTCAATCTTCCCTCATAGCTCATGTTTTCTAGACCTTTAACCACTTTTCCCACTCTTCTCTGGACTTTTTCCCATTTATCCACATCTTTCTTGAAATGTGGTCCACAGAACTGGACACGATACTCCCGTTGAGGCCTATTCAGCACAGAGTAGAACAGAAGAACTATGTCTTGCTTGCAACACTCCTGTTAACATATCCTAGAATGATGTTTGCCTTTTTTTTTTTTAACAACAGTATTACACCTTTGAATCATATTTAGCTTGTGGTCCACAATGACTTTAGATCCTTTTTCTGCACAATCATTTCCTTCCTAAGCAGTCATTTCTTCTACTGTACATGTGCAACAGATTGTTCCTTTCTAAGTGGAGTACTTTGCACTTGTTCTTATTTACCTCAGACCATTTCTCCAGTTTGTCTAGATCTTTTTGAATTATAATCTTGTCCTCCAAGAACTCACAACTGCTATCAGTTTGGTATCATCCACAAACTTTATAAGTGTACTCTCTATGGCTCTCTCTAAATCATTGATGAAAATATTGCACAGAACCTGACCCAGAACTGATCCCTGCAGAACTTTACTTACGCCCTTCCAGCATGACTCAACCATTGATAACTGCTCTCTAAGGTCAATAAAGCCAGAATTTTATCCAAGGACCCTTTTCTGGATCCTCCCTGCTAGCAGCTCTTCCCTTAAATTTGGGAGTTGCTTTTTAGGTGCCTTAGATGAATCTTAACAGCCTTTGGATCTTGCGCAAAAAAAAAAATTCCACTCTGCTTCTTTCTGCGCAAAAACCCCTTGTGCAAAAAGAAATGGCAGAAAATATGCTAATGAGATCATGACTCATGCTAATAAGTCATGACTCATGCTAATAAGAAACACGAACTTTACCATTTATATCAATGAAGCCAGGGTTTGCCACCACAACTGCCCAGAATCTAATGTGTCTGGTTCCAAACTATTTAGATTTTGATTCAGCAAAACACTAGCATGTATGGAAGTGCCATTGATTGATTGATTGCAATGGGATTTAGGGTAACATTTTCAGAAGTGCCTAATGTGATTTATAAGCCTGAGTCCATTGTCTAAAATTGGTTCCTAAATGTCTAAGTCACTTTTGGAAATGTTACCCACATGCTTAAAGCAAAGTATGTGTTGAACTGACACCAAAATTACTATCTAATGAACTTTAAAATATAAAGTATAAACTTTAAAGCATAAACCCTGATTGCACCATTGTACTGTCACTGACTTTAAAAGAGGAAAAACTACTTGGCAACATCATGTTATTTGCATTACACTTTAATGTAGTATGTGTCTTAATACAATCTTCATCATCATCCAAGCTCATAATTTCTTGTATCAGAGAGATTAGCCAAATCAGTTTAACAGGTAACAAAGCTTTTCTGATCTGATTAGAAAGACCAAGGAATTGCCATATAGGATGAAATCATTAGTTTGTCTAGCCCTGTATCTAGATTTCAACTTTTTAACTTCCACAGTAGCTATTTTCAGCCATTTCAGAGCAAGATGCAAGAAATCCTGAAGTAAGTAGTTACGGAATAATTAAGGTGACTGTGGTTTCCCTCCAGTGTGCATTAATGAAAGGAACCTGACGTTAGCACGATGGGTTCAGTCAGAGATCCTTTGAGATTGTCACTTGATGTGCTGAAATACCACTGAGCCCACCTACCTACTCTCTGGAGCACCCCACTTCCCTGTCCTTGTGAGCCAGACCTTGAATTTAAGAAAATAAATTTCCTGTGGGAAATTTAACTCTAGCTGTGGTTTCAAGTAGTGTTCCTTCTAATTTTTTCTATCCATGTGTGGGATAGACTTTGTTGTGTGTGCCAAGGCAACTGTGGATGTGCACCATCATTAGAAAGACATGTTGCTGGCTGCTCCCGGCAGTGGGCACTCTGCAAATCAGTTGGGCAGCATTTGAATTTCTCTTGGATGATTGCCCAAGCACTCATCTTAGAAGGGAAACTGGTTGCAAGTGCTCTGGAGGATCTATTATATATTTTGAAGAGTTTGTTTGTGGATTTGTTTGTGCAAAATAAAGTCACACTTTGTTGGGATTGAAAATTTTTATTATTTTTATATTTGTATTTTAGGATTAATAATGTAGCAATGTAAGGTAACCCATTATCACATTTAATATTTTATTAACTAAGCCCTTTAGTAAGATATATATATTCCTTTATTTTAAAGTTTAGTGAGTTTAGCAAGAGAAGAGATACAGTTTTGGTATTGTGTCTATGTTAATGAGATTGGAGGAATGTTGAAGGCTGGAGTTTTAATTGTTTGATTTACAATGTCCTTTGCTTTGCCCAATATGAGATGCTTTGTTTACACTGTCGTATTATGCTTTTCTTTGCAAGGCCTTGTAAGGATTGTTTATGTGTGAAAGTGGTATGTATGTGTAGAGATTAAGGTTATTCTCAGAACCAGATGGCCAGAGGAAGGAGGGACGAAGCATGGGTGAAAACAGACTTATCAGTGTCAGAAGAACCATCAGTGCGTACCCACGGTCAAGAATTGATCAGATTGGCTCTAAAGCGAAGCTGGCACCCCCAAAGGATGATTCATTACAGGATGAGCCGGACACAGACTGACACAGAGCAATCCATAGACTTCAACAGAAAAAAAGGATTATAAAAGCAGGGTGCTTTGCTATGGAACTTTGAGTTTGTCTTGTCACCAACTCCAGATGAGCATCGGATCGCGACCGACCAAAGGCCCTGCTCTCCTTCTGTGTTCAATCTAGCTGGCCACTAGATTGATCCAGACTCTGGACTGGTAACTATAACATCGTCTAGTGGGACTGTGTGTGTGTATGGTGTTTGTGTGTGTGTGAGTGACTGAAAAGCATATGCAACTGTTGTATTGTCAATAAATGTGGCGTGCTGCCTTTTCCCCTATAAAAGATCTCATGTGCTTCGTTTAAGCATAACAACTTTATTAGCTGAATGCACTAATTTTTACACTGGAATATGTTAAGTAAAAGGTTTAAATAATTATTTTTGTTTTTCATCAGAAAAAAAATTCATGACTATTATGATTAGAGTTTATGAAAATAATTGCTAACAAAATTAAATATGAATCACCTATTCAACTGTCACTTTAGTGCAAAGAAAATTTTTACTGTTACAAATCACAAAATAATTCAAATTAGCTATGGAAAGAGTAATGGAAGCTTTACGAGTTTCTGATTCAAATTTACGATGTATGGTAATTATTCAATAAAATGAATAATATTTGAAGTTGAAATCCTACAAGTTTAAAACTGTTCATTTACTTCCCTTTTTCAAGCACATTAATAAAAAATCTATTACATATATTTAATTTATTCAACTTTCCTGTAAGTGTAGTCTATGCAAAATGACTTTGCCTGGTCAATGAGGGGCCTCACCTGCTAGTAGAACTATATTTCAAAATGATCTTGACAAACTGGAGAAATGGTCTGAGTGAAATTAAATAAGGACAGTTTCTTTCTCTGGTTTTAAGCTGGTTAAGAATAACTCAATTTCTCATGCTGCATCATCGAACAATGGTAAAAGAGTCTCAGAAACCTTTTTCTTCTAACAAAGAAGAGATTATTACAACTAGGAAAAATTGTATTGTCTCTGAAATAGCTTTCTTTCTCCCTCTTTCACTGTAGAGTTTCTGCATAGAGCTTTCCACAGCTCATAACCCTTCCTGACCTCTGAAGAACACTTAAAAGAAACAGCATGAACATCCTCACTGAAGCTGGTACACTTAAATGGAATGAAATTTTGCTAAAACTTGCCATTTTGCTACAGCTGAGATGCATTGGGTTTGATTACATGTTAACTAAGAAGTGCTGAGAGACAACATGATCCCATGAGAAAGATTCAGTAGTTAGGGTATGTCTACACTACAACGTTATTTCAAAATATCTTATTTTGAAATAGTTAATTCAAAATAAGTTATTTCGAAATAACATGTCTACACACAAAATGTATTTCGAAATAGCGTTTTGCCATTTCGAAATAGCGCATCCACACTGAGTGGATGCTGAATCACATTTAAGGCCAACTGGAACTAGGTCCGGCAGGGCATCAGGTCAGCAGTTACTTTCTGTGGCTGCTGCCTGAGGCTATCTGAGGCCTGTGCTTAAAGGGACCCCCGCTAGACTGCTGGTTCTCAGCTTTCCCTGCTTGCTTGTCTACCTTGATGAGGGACAGCAAAGCATTTTGTCTCTGCATGCTTTGGTTGCCTTCATTCGGGACACCACAGGACTCTGCAACATGGAGCCAGAGCTGCCCCTGGGCACTCTGGTGCTACTCATGGACACATTGCTGTGAGCCTGGCTGCACTTTCTGCAGGTTGCCATCCGGGAGGTCCATCGGGGGGCTGTCAGTATCCAGGAGGCCCTGCAGGAGAGCTTCCACCCTACGGAGCACTAAGAGCCTCCCCTGGTCTGCCCCACTAGGGGTTTATGCCTCATTCCTCCCTCAAGTCCTTCCACTTACCCCTCCCTAACCCCCCTTCCTGATGTCAAATAAAGTACACGTATTTTCATGAACACAAACTCCCTTTATTTAACAAAACAGGGGGAGGGGGATGAAACTCTGGTGAGACTGGGGAAAGGAGGCGGGAGAGGGGAGAAGAGAGGGTGGGAGAGAGGAGGGGGAAACCTGGGAGGAGGGAGCTGGAAGGGGGAAGCAAGGGGAAGAAGGGGGAGGGGAAGCTCAGGGTTGGGGGTCTCACCGGACCAACTTGATTTTCATGCGAACCTGCTCCTTGGTTTGCATGTGGCCTTTGGTGGCCAGGCTGGCAGCTATCCTGCCATATACAGCCATGTTCTTACATCTAGTGTGGAGATCATGGACGTTGGGGGCATCCCCCCCCAAACTTGAATAAGGTCCATGATCTCCACCCTGGACCAGGAAGGCGCCCGCCTTCTCCGGGCCCTGGCAGGCTCCTGGGAGCTGGCAGACTGCTCCTGGGGAGCAGTGGAGGGCTGGCTGCCAGTGGCTTGCTGGCTCATGTTTTGGGGGCGACTGGGTCAGGGGCAGTGACTGCTGGCTCTGGGCTGGCAGGCTTGGAGCTGGCACAGGCACTGTGGCCAGAGCCAACCCCTTTAAGGACTCCGGGAAGGGGGGAAGGAGAGGAGTGTTCTTGGTTGAGGCTGGAGTAGCCACCAGGGCACCCTGGGAAGGCTGGAGGCCCCCTATTTTGAAATAAGTGTCTACACAGCACTTATTTCGAAATAGCTATTTTGAATTTGGCGTTATTCCTTGTGGAATGAGGTTTACCAAATTTGAAATAAGCGCTCTGCTATTTCGAATTAATTTCAAAATAGCGGTTTTGCTGTGTAGACGGTAGTAAAGTTATTTCGAAATAATGGCTGTTATTTCGAAATAACTTTGCTGTGTAGACATACCCTTAGGGATTTGTCCTGGGATGTAGGACAAAGATTCAAATCCCGGTTTTAGCTAACTTATAGTGATCAGGGAATGAAGAACTTTTCTATGAATCAGGCAGAGCAGGTATTTCAATCTAGGGGTACGTCTAGACTACAGGCTTTTGTCGACAGAAGTTTTGTCGACAGATACTGTCGACAAAGAGCGTCTAGACTACATCCAGTTCTGTTGACAAAGCAAGCCGATTTGTCGACATGACAGTGTAGACGCAAAGGACAGTGTAGATGCAATAACGCCTTCTGTCGACAGAACTCTGTCGACAAAAGGCATTATTCCTCGTAGAATGAAGTTTACCGCCGTCGACAAAACTGCCAAGTTCTGTCGATGTTATGTCGACAGAACTCATAGGCAGTGTAGAGGCAGGTATAGTTTTGTCGACAAAAGTCCACTTTTGTCGACAAAACCCTGTAGTCTAGACACACCCTAGGTGTCCTACAGCTTTGTGCCCCGGTCACCAGGACTCTCGCTACACCCTCCTAAATCATTAGACGCTCAAGATCGGATCTGGAAACAGACATTTTGACAGTTTTATTCATGAAAACATTCAAAAGACATTTGTTTTGTTCCAGTGGAGAACAAAAAACCATTTCAGAACCTCAAAAGTTGTTGTGAAACTAAATTGTCTTTTCTCCATTCAATGCTAATCCTCACAGATTAGAAGCTGCTGCAAGAACTCAGCCAAGAAATTTTATCCCAGTTGCAATATGTCAGAAGTCTCATCCAGAATAGTGCAGGGGATACTTAGCAATTGAGTAGGGGGCTATAATATACAAATAAATGCAACATCATTATGGCATTCTCTACATTCTGGCCTTCACCACTGATTTGCAAAGTTTAATTATAACTGTAGCATTTCTCATGTATTTGGGAGCTCTCATTAGTACATTCTAGTTTACTTAGAACACCCATGGGAAGAAAGTATGATTAGAACAGTGATCATGAATAAATAAGATGGGGGGTGGGAGACTGCTACACTAATTGTAAGTTAAAAATCAAAACTCCTTTATCAGTTTGCCTTTGAAATTAAGATAATTAAAAGAAAGGAACAAGGTCATTTTTTCATCCTGATTATACACATGAAAACTAGCAGTATTAACGTGAAAAAAAATGTTACATTTCATGGCAAATGTTCTCCTCCTCACTTTGAATTAAAAAGCACACAGTTGTCTCTGAGCAAAAGGAGAAGCAAATAAAGTGCCTTAATCCCTGCAGCAACAGTGTTTTCCATATTCAGACAATCCTTTCAAATAAGTTACGGCCAAGGCTTTTAACTCAGTAATATGTCTTAGGGAAGTATCTCTTCAATTAATTTACAGACTAATGGGAAACATGGTGCATACAAGGGATCAAGACCTGATACCATCTAGTACAGTGGTGGGCAACCTACACCTGTGAGCCACATGCGGCCTATTGAGGTTCCATGTGCAGTCCACACCCCTCCTCTCTGTCCCTTTCCTCCATGCTTCTCGCACACTTCAGACCCCACATTTACCTACTCTTCCTCACTCCCAGCACTTCCAGAGTGACATGAATCAGCTGATTCACAGCATTCAAGCTCTGGGAGGGAGGGGGATGGGGCATGAATCAGCCAAGTGATCGGAAGTGTTGGTAAGGAGGAGGAATAGGACATGAATGGGAGAGGAAGCTGGGAAGAGGATTGGCAAGGATTTGATATAGTAAAGTGTAATTTTTTTTTAATTATTTGAAGTTGAGGACAGTTCTATTAATACATGAATGATTAAAGCATTTCTACTTGTTTTTGAAATATTTACAATGCCATGTATGCATTTATTCTAATGCTTGGGGTCATGGTTAGTGTACATGACTAATTTTCAATCTTGAGGGCCTCTCAAGGAGCCTACTCACTAGCCTTGGCTGCCCATTACTGGTCTAGCAGCAGCTACAGGCTCTTATCAGTCTTATAGATCACTACAGGAACCAATCTTTGAACAGGAAAACCCTCTTGTGGGTCATTTGTAAGTTTACAGGGTTCTAGACCCACCCCAAGCCATAGTATTAACCAAAAGTCCACAACTTAAAACCATTTCACATCACTTCTTTTCAATGGATCTCCATCCAGACTATTCAAAGGAAGCTCACCAGTTCCCTCCTACCTCATATGCCCTGTTAAATGAGAAGCTTAAGCAGTCTTCCTGGTCTGGAGGTTAAACCGTTATACTAAACCATTATATTCTATATTCCTCCTTTTAGCTGGTCATGTACTACCTCAGGAGACTCTGGTAACACTTTCCAGATATTCTTACCTGAGCTACTGCTCAGGAAAATTCTATTTCTATATACCCACAGAAAACCTGCAAAATAACCTATTCCGCTCCTGCACTTGTTTTTATATAAATCTTTCCTAGCCCTGTCCAAGGTGGGACTGATGGCTCCAATTGAATTAGCTCCATATGCCCTTACGCTTATTCATTCCAACTGAATAAGAAAAGCTGGCCCTATTGAGAAGCAACTACCTTGGCACTAGGGACTGGCTTCATTCCCTCTTAGAGGAACCATGCACTTTAAAACTGGCCCAATTCACCTTCCTATACTTAAGGATGTGGGCAGGACCATTGAAGTCCAAGCACTCACCTACTTAAAATCAGGCACGTGCCTAAAAGCTTTGCTGCATTTGTGCTTCTGAACCTTCTACAAAGTATGGAGAGTACCCAGAAGTTTTCAAACTACAGATTCAATGATTGTAAACACTATTCTCATAACTCTGAAAAGTTAACCAATGTTAATGTAAACCACAGAATATGCTCATTTTTAGACCTAAATTTTGCCTCCCTACCATATTAATCTTGTAGTATCTCACCTTAGTTATTGCATATATTTGCCATCAGAAAGCTTGAAATGTGAAGATGAAACTTCAGTCAATAGTCAATATTAGTTATGTCAACAAAATTAATCCAATATATCAAAATTCTGACATACATTTGAGAGTTATCTCATTCTCGTCTTGTGACATGCAGTTTTCATTGTCTTCCAGGGTGTGTTTTGTTTTTCTGGTATGGTCTGAGATGGATAATTGCAACTGAACTGCAATATTCAAAAAGAAAAAAAACCCCATTGATTTAGTATAATGGCATTATAATATTTTCCATGCACCCTTTTTATTACAGCCTTATGTTTTCTTTTCTGACTGCCCTGAGCAGACTTCTTCATTCAGCTGTTCTCATTGACTCCTAGATCTTTTCCTGATGTGCAAACAGAACTTACAATGTCAATATTTTTAAATTGTTCTCAGTGTATGCTGCCTTGAATTTGTCTACAATATTGCATTGCATAGGCTATTGTGTGTATTCTGTGTTTCCCATCGCTCAACCAGTTTTTTAATCCTAGCCTGTTGTTGAATGTGTCTGTAAAAAGGGCAGCACCCTGATCACTGACATAACTACAGCCTGGAGGCTACATGCCCAGCTCAAGGCAATTCTACACTTTCAGGTTTGGGGGGGGGGGAGGGGTTGTGATCACCTGGGTGACAATCATGTGACTAATAAGGTAATTGAGGGGAAAATGTAAGAGGAGGAAACAGAAAGTAGTGAGTGGTTTAGAAGGCAGTTTAGAGAATTAGTCTGGATTAGGGATGGAAGGTTTCAGGGGAAGTTAGCCCTTTGCTATAAGCCTGTTTTGAAGGGCTTAGCTAAGTATCAGTGTATTAGATATGCATCTTGGTGAAACAGCCTAGTGTGTGTTTGTGACTTTGTAACTAACTAAACTAATCAGACACTGGGTTTTCTTCTGTTGCTCTAGAGGCACCCTGTGACAGAGTATCATAAGGGACTAGGAGTCAAAACTCCTATTTCTTTCTTTGACACTTACTTGCTGAAGGACTGTCAAGTCATTTAATCAGTTTACTTGTTTAAGGGGTTAAATCCTTAGGGAGTTAAACTATATGTTGAGTTTTAAATAATTCTCTTAAAGCTCCTAAACAGAGCTAGATGAAACTTACTACAGACATGTTACTATCAAAATCCCTCTCAAGGGATTATTGAGAACTAATCAAAACTGTTTATAGGTATCACATAAACTGTTAGTTATTTGACAGATACATGTTAGAAAGTCAATTTACCTGAACCAGTTGTGGTGTTTTAGCCTTGTCAAGTTGTACATTGTCTTCATTTTTCTTGACTTTTTTTGCCTGGAAAAGCAGTATAGCTTATTTGGCAAAAATTCTTATAATTGCACCCCTGCTTCTCTCTGAGCCTTATATGGCATTCACTACTTCTGTAATGTAGTTCTTTAAATATTTTCTTAGCAAGTTGGTTACATCAGTCTTTATTTCTGAAGTCTTCGGTAGCAGCAGCTATTCCTGGTGATTTATTACAGTTTGGTTTCTTAGGTTCTGTTTTTCTTTGTATATACACTTATTCCTATCCTCTCACTGCAAAGAGATACCTGAGACCTCCTCATTATTCTCTGTGATAAGGACCTGTGCAAAGAAACTAATTAGTTTATTTAAAGTCATTATGGATCTGATTCTTATTTACACAAGGAACCTTTTTCACAACTATGCTAGTGTAAAGAGACATCCAAGAGAGTATAACTTATGTGTAAGATCCCATTGTACTGCCAGAGTGGTACAAAAGGGCAGTAATATAAATGAGATTCAGAATCCATTTCTTTCTGTGATTGCCCTCACTATGCAGGTTGAAAAGCTTCTTGTTTCTAATATGAAGATCTATTTTTGTCTATCTTCGGAACATCATAAAATTTCCTCACGTCTGCACTGACCAAAACTTATATTTTATTTGATTAGTTGTCTATTAAGTTGAAGAGGTGTCAGGACTGGTATCCTCAGCTGCTCTTGCTCAGTACTTCTGATGCACTAATGAGTGAACTAGGATACTTGATGGATCACCATGCCTGATTGGCTGAGAGAGCCAGCAGGGGAGTTCTTAAACCCAGCAGTAGTTCATAGGCTATTCAACTTGCAAACACTCATGGGCTCTGTCTTCTTGTGCATGTTCTTCCAAACTCTGTTTCTCCACAACTCCAGCCCAGATCCTGCTCTGCACCCACCCTTGTTTCCATGCTTTTTCCAGCAGTGGTCCTGTCTCAGAATCAGCCCTGCTCCTGCCTTCCCTGACTCCTGGTATTCTGTCCCTGACCTTTGGCTCTGACTCCTACCTTTGCTTCAACCCTTGGTTCTGGCATTTGGATCACAACTGCTAGACCTGACTCTCTTCCTCCAGCCACTAGCCATGACTGCCTATGACCCAGACCACAGACAGTGGGAAATCTACATTATCTCATCACTGTTATGTCAGGACCATATCCCTTCTCAGGAGTCCTGATGCAACATCTGGTGACTAGGGCTATCCCGGAACAAACTGCAAACAAAATTGTAATAATTCTGCGTACACAGAAAATGTTAAGCTATCACTCACATTAGTGCTATCTCAAATGATAAACACCTGACCTGCAAAAATTTGAAGGATGAAGAAGATACAGAAAATAGGTGTGGAAGAGTTTTTATTATATCTCTGCTAAAAGGACACTTCAGTATCTTACCATTCTATGTCATAATGTGCTCTGTTACAAAATCTTCTCTAAAACAAGTGTATTTTATTCCATCTTTCTTGTCAGTGGACATGAAGAGACATTAATTTAGACTTTCATCTTCAAAGGGATATACATCATTAGAGTCAATCATTTCATTTGGAAAAGTTTTTAATCTATTCTAGAAGTACGTTTGACTGACATTAAAGGCTACTGAGTCAATAGTACTGATGGTTTTTTCCTCCCAGAACAGGATTTTATAAAAGATGTCTTTGCAAAGAGAACACTGATCATAATAAGAAAATGGAACTGCTGTGCCTAGATAATTTACAAAATATTTTTTAAAATATAGCAGCATTCAAAACCTTTAAACTAATTTTATATTCACCATAGCTTACTTGATAATTCCTGCATTTTAGGACCAAATTCAACTCTGAAATTCCATGGGAGTCAATGTAATTGCTCACAGTAGAAATAGGTTTTAATTTGACCAAGAGTTTAGCAGATAGACATTGAGTGTAGATTGTTAGAGAAAAGGCTATTCACATTTGTGAAGAGCTCAGATGTTCATTGGTTGATGGAGGGGCCATATCACTCCCATCTTGGGAATTTCAAAGACAAAAAATAGGACAAAGATTAATAGAGAGCAAATTAAAAATTTCATTGTACATCAAGGGAAGGTTGCGTTTCAAAGAAGATTTATCATCGGTCAGTTCATATATATATATATAGAATCATCAAATTATATTTTAAGATGCATCGTATCTTCTACAGATTAAAGGAGAAAGTCTGCTATTTCTCCCACCCTTTATTCCCATGACTAGTTTCATTGACTGGACTTTATTTGGCTAACAGTTTGGAAAATGCCAATGCTGGACAATTATTCCTTTCACTCTAGACTACTGAACAAACACTGTGGTTATGTGTACATTGCAGGCTTTTTGGGCAAGAACAGCTGTTCTTGCACAAAAACTTGCAGAGAGTCTACACTGCACATGCATTCTTGCGCAAGTAAATTTACAGTAAAGTGTCGGAAAACAGGGCTTCTTCCGGAAGAGTTATTCCTCTCCCCACGAGGAATAAGCCCTCTTGTGCAAGAGCTCGTCCACAAGAAGGCAGTGTAGACAGGCAACAGGGGTTTCTTGCGCAAGAAAGCTCTATGGCTAAAATAGTGATAGAAATGTAGCTGTGTTAGTCATTTTTTTAATTGTATCCTTTGGTATATATGGTTGTGACTATTTTCTTCCACTATTTGATCTGAGGAAGTGGGTCTGGCCCACGAAAGCTCATCATCTAATAAACCATCTTGTTAGTCTTTAAAGTGCTACATAGTCCTGTATTTTGCTATGGCTAAAATGGCCATCAGAGCTTTCTAGCACAAGAGAGCATCCACATGGCCATGGACGCTCTTGCGCAAAAGCACATCTCTTCCACAAAAGCACGTGGCAGTGTGGACGCACTCTTGTGGAAGACCTTTTGCATAAGAACTCTTGCATAAAACAGTTCTTGCACAAGAATCCTGCAGTGTAGATGTAGCCTGTCTGTTCTACTAATTGTTTCAGAGCACTTCTGTGTTACTATTTGTTGAAGGAACACAGCACTGCCAATCCTCTGAACTACATGATAAATGCTGTTTACTCTGCTAGCTTTTAGTTTTTGACATTTGCACATATTATATTACATTTATCTACTAAAATGGATATCTGATTTATTATGTTCTCTAGGTACAATTTCATGAAATCTTAGTTCTTTGCTTGCTATCATTTCAAGTTATCTGGTTGCTCATTTAGAATATACAATGCATATTTTACTTTAACCAGAGGCTTCTTAGTATTAATGTGTTGGAAGATCACAATATACCAATGGAATGCTTTAGCATTCCAAAAGATTATTCGAAGGTGGCAGTAAAACATGCACAAGCCAAGATCAAACATATCCTTTTCTGCTCCCACAGCATGGCGACCCATGTACACACAGCAACACTCAAAAACCTGGGAAGACAAATGGTTTTATTGCAGTTTTAATTTCTATTGCTAGTAAGCCAAGAAAGGACATATTTATAACATAACAAGCTGCAGGGCAACAATAACACACTGAGGATTGATGAACAATAATAAAACTGAGGAGGAAAAAGAGCATAGGGTAAAAAATGAGGTTAGCTAACAATATAATTGCCAAGATCAGTGACAGTTCTTAATAATTATATCTGAGCTGAAAGCAAAATTTTACTTTTCCAATGCCATTTGTACTGTATAGGCTGCCTCTAGTAAATAAGAACATACAAAAACATATTAAAAAGAAAACAAATAGCAAGGTCCATTGGGTAAATAGAGTATGGAACAATCTTTTTGTTTTCAACACATTGTATTTCACCTTTGCAAGATTATAAAAGGGACGCAATGGAACAAAATGGCATTTATTATGATTTAATGTCATTATTATTGCAAGTTTACAAACTTATGAGTAAGCTTTAATAAAGACTAAAAGCTGAAGGCTGCAACCATCTCCTTTTGTATCACCCTTTTACCATAACAGTGATACATGCCTTTATTTTATCTGAAATATCTCCAGACATAAACACCTAATACCTGCCTTTAGTGGAGGTTAATGTTTGCACACATATGCATAATGCCTGTTGGTTTCAATGAGTATCGTATGACTGTAAAGTCAGAATTTGGCTCAATAATTGGATTGTATAGATTAATGGGGATTGGAAAAGAATTAGTACAGTGTGAACCTCTCTAATCTAGACTTCCTTAGTCCAGCAACACCCCTGGTCTGGCATTGTCAGCAATCCCGTGAGTGCTCTGAGGCTGAAGCACTCATGCAGAAAACTATCGGGTTGGGGCCAGGAATGTTGCTGGACTAGGAAAACACCTGACCAGCCAGAGCTGTCGAGATGCGGCGACCCAGGGCCAGAGCAGTTGAAATTTGAAGATACTTTATATGGACAGGAAGAAAATTACAGATAAAAGTTTACAAGGAAGAAAGAATCAGTTTTAATCAACATAATTTCTCTTTAATGAGTTTCTGACTTTCTATTTCAAGCTTCATTGAAACACATACAGTATTGACATTTAATTAGCAATGATTTGCTTTTTGATATCTTAATGAATGTAATTGTAGATCTTGATTAGAGTAAAAAAGTTTCAGATATGAAATCTGTGGTGGTTATTAATGATCTAAATTACTATAATGCCTAGAAGGCCTAGACATGGGCCAGGAAACATTGCACAGAACTAAAAGTCCCTCACCCAAAAGAGTTTAAAAGTCTAAGTGTAAGACAAGAGACACAAGATGGATGCAGAGAGACAGGGGAGTACAAAGAAACAATGAAATCATTTTAACGAGCATGATCGGCAGTGCTATCAGCATCACAGCAGCCTAAGTGTTGCAGAGTTTTTGTAGACTTCACAAGAAAGGAGTTTTGATGTGGGTTTTGAAAGACAATAATAAGTCAGCCTTAGAGATGTTTATGAAGAGCTTCTACCAAGTGTGAAGGACAGACTGACATCTCACTAGTGATTGAGAGATACTTTTAAGGACCTTGAAAATAGACAAGTAGCTTATGTTTGATGTGATAGGGAAGAGGGAGTTAATGGAGGAGTGCAAAGAGAGTGCTGATCTAGTTTAATCACAGGGCTTGTGAAATGGTCTTTACAATAGCATTCTGAACAGAGCTGAGTAAAACAATATTGGATTTGTTAAGGTCAGAGAAAAGATGATGATGTAGACATAGCCTGAATGAGAGGTCCTGGAGAGAGGTCTGAGTCAGAGGAGGCATGCAAATTATAGGGCTGATTAATAGGCAGCATGGTGGTATTGTCCACTTTGGGAAAGGAGGTAGATGAGAGAGCTCTGTTTAACTAGATTGAGCTTGAGCTGTTGGCTAGATGTCCATGAGTAGACGTCAGAGACAAACAGATTTTAGTTTCAAAGGAAGGAAACTGGTAGATAGGCAAGTCTGTGAGTTATCAGCATAGAAATGGTATTTGACTTTGAGTTTACTCAAAGATAAAGTGTAAAAGAAGAGAAGGGGCCAAAGACACTACCCTATGGAACCCAACAGGAAGCTGGAGAAGGGATGAGAAGGATCCTCTAAAGCAGGGGTGGGCAATAATTTCTGAAGAGGGGGCCACTTCACAAATTTCTGAAGTGGTCACGGGCCAACCTGGAAGGGGCGGGGTTGAGAGCTACCCTTTGCTTGGCCTGGGGTCTCTCCTCCCTGACTTCTGGCCACTGGAAAGGACTTGGAGCAGATGGGAAGGTGCTGGAGCTAGCCTCCTCCCAGCATTGTCTGAGGTGGAAGCTTAGAATTCACATAACACAGCTGGCAGCTCCTGGCCCCGCTGTAACCTGTTGCCTGGCAGTCACCCAGCAGGCACAAGCCCTGTGAACAGAAGCAGTTGAAAGGGCTCGCGCCTCCCAGGCAGCAACCAGGCAACAGACCAGTGGGACCAAGAGCAGCGAGCCTTTTCAATTGCTTCTGTTTAAAGGGCTTGCGCCTGCCGGGAGACTGCCAGGCAACGCAGCCACCCAGCAAGCGTGAGCCCCTTAAATAGAAGCAGTTGAAAGGGCTTGCGTGTCTCCAGCTTCCTAGCAATGTGCTAGAGGCACTGGGCGCTGCGAGCCCTTTTAACTGTTTCTATTTAAAGGGCTCTTGTCTTTCCCACGGCTGCCAGGCAACACGTTGTCTAACAGGTGTGGGGACGGCACAAGCCCTTTAAATAAAAGGGTTCATAACAACGCACTAGTGGTGCCAGAGCTAGGGAGTCAGAGACACACAAGCCCTTTCAAATACTTCTATTAAAAGGGCTTGTGCCTTTCCTGGGGCTGTTAGACAAGGCATGGGGAAAATGCAAGCCCTTTAAATAGAAGCAATTGAAAGGGTTCCCGCGACTCCAGCTCCCAGGCAACGCGGAAGTGGGGGCGGGGCCTTGAACTGCCTCACAGGCCAGATCAAAGCCCTAGTTGAGCCAGATTTGGCCCGCTGAGAGGCTTTTGCCCACCCCTGCTCTAAAGGATACATTAAAACCTCATTTAGAAAGGTAGGAGGATAACAATGAAAGGACAGTCAAACTGTAAAGAAGAGCATGATCAGCTGGGTCAAAAGCAGCTTACAGGTCAAGGAGGATGAGACTGGAGAACTGGTTCTTAATTTTAGCAAAGACAAAGTTATTAGGGACATTGGCAATAATGGGATTTCAGTGGAATGCAAAGGATGGATGCTGGATTGGAGAGAATCTAGGATGGAATTTGAGGACAGAAATCCAGACAGTAGCTGTAGATAGAACATTAAATGAGTTTGGGGCAAGGTGTGGAGGGCTGAGGGCAGAAGGGGTGGAGCTGGCACTCTGGTGGCAATTCAAAGCCCCAGAAACTTCCTCTGGCTGCAAGAAGCTCTATACTGTGGGGGCAGAGAGCTGAGGCTTGGATGGGGTTTTCCAGGTACGGGGGTCCAAAAGCATGGGACTGGGTGCTTACTGTACAGTGACTCCTCCCCTCATCCATGCACCTGGAACTCCCCCCCTCTCCCATGGCAACAAAAATGATTAGGGCTTTGGAATCGCTTTTAAATGAGGTGAAATTAATATGACTGAGACTTTTCAGCTTGTAAAAAAGATGGCTAAGGGGGGGAGGTGAGGTGATTGAGCTCTGTAAAATCATGACTGGGGCAGAGAAAGTAAATAAAGAAGTGTTATTTACTCCCTCTCATAACACAAGCACTAGGGGACATCAAATGAAATTAATAGGCAGCCGGTTTAAAACAAACTAAAGGAAGTATTTTTTCACACACTGCATAGTCAACCTGTGGAACTCCTTGCTAGAGGATATTGTGAATGACAAGACTATAACTGGGCAGTATTCCCTGTAAACTGTGCACTTGTGCAGCTGCTCATGGGAGATTCAAATGCCGCCTAGCTGATTAGCAAAGTGCCCATAGCTAGGTATTTTGTTTCTACTGGTGTAGTGCACATTTTCATGTAAATGGAAATGAGAAGCAGATGACTCTTCCTCTATGGATTATTTCACTAGGTCTTCTAGAATGGTTAAAAAAAGGGAATGAAAAAGATATCTCCTGCGATATCAAAGCAAACTGCTTACTTACCAAATGTACCTTCCTCTGCATCAGGCTGGCTTGTGCTAGACTGTAAGGACTGGCTTTACTGCTCTGGAATTGAAAACAGGTCTTGGTTCACTGGGCCATTGGATCCCCCCATCATCTAGACTGTTACCCATACTCCTCCTGCTCATTCAACATCTCCTCACTGTTCACTCTGAGGGTTGGTGACTCTAGCTCCTCCGAAGAATCCACAGGGCTCTAAGGGGTTGTGGGGAGGTTACTGTCAAGGATGGCATCAAGTTCTTTGTAAAAGCGGCATGTCTGTGGCTCTGCACCAAAACAACTAGTTAGACTCCCTTTCCTTCTGGTAAGCCTAACAGAGCTCACTGACTTTCATGTGACATGGCTGGATGTCTTCTCTCACATGCTCTGAGTGAGCTATTCAAAGATATCGACATTTCTTTACAGCCTTTTCTCCCATCCGATCCAGGAGATCATTCACCTCTACTGTACTCCAGACAGGAGTGTGTCGTCACTGTGGAACTGGCCTGGTCATCTGGGCAGGTGCTAGGTGAGCTCTCTATGCCAAGCAAACAGGAAATGAAATTTCAAAAACTTGTGGGACTTAAGAGGGGAGGTGCCTGTGCACCTGGCCACTGGGCAGTGGAGTTCAAAATAGGGACCACAATGGTTACAGTGGGGTATTTTTGGACACCTCTTGAAGGTCACTAAAGTTGACATAAATAATGTGGTGTCTACACTGACACTGCATAGACCTAACTATGTTGATCTAAATGCTGTGTCTTGTAGAGGTAGCATTATTATGTCAGTGTAGTGGGCAAGTTACATTGGCAGGAGTGGCATTTTAGCATAGAAACCTACAGAGTTAGGTCTAAATAAGCTGCCTTGCATCACTACAACATTACTCTGTAGTGCAGACCAAGCCTAAAGTGTTCCCAAAACCATTATTTCCCATGGTCAATGCATTATAAAAGTTTAGGAATTAGGCTTTTTTTTAAACTACGGCCTCCTAGAAGCATCCTTGGTCCTAAGGGTGCTACAGTGCAACTTTTTCCTTCTAAGTGGCTCCAAGACCCCCTGTGGGACCAATGGGCCTAGAGTTATTTGTGCTCTTTTCCTTTGAGAGCTACCGTGGAGTTGTTCCTCCTGCTGCTTCTGGAAGCTGATTCCCTGCATCCAACCCTGTCTCCCAAATATTGTGTTGGTCCAAACTCAGTGTACCTATCTGGGTGGTCTCTGCTGTGTGTGTAAGCTCTCCTAAGCTTGCACTTGGTTGCAATGCCATATCAGGGTCCTGACCTGGTAGCTCCCCCTGCTTCTCCCTGGTCTGTTCCTTACAGGCTGTCTGGGTGAACATAGACCTTTGGAGTCCTGATGCCCTTCCTCTTCCCCTCCTGGAAATGTTCCTTTCAGGGTTGCAAAACAAACATTGTGCTTTATCATTTTCCAGCTGCTGTTTCTAGGCTGCTGCCTGAAAGAGCTGCTGCTTATAAGCTCCCAAAGTGGCAGGGGGCTGTATAGGTATCATCCTCCCCATATATATACCTGTTGGGAGCATGATCATTTTTTAATCTTGTTTCATATTGTGCAAAGTTGTATTCTGTGGCCGGGAAGGGGGAAACCTAGGTTCACTTCCTTTACACACAAATTTAGTAACTCCAACAATCAAATCTCTGGTGGTCTTGCTTCTCTGAGATCCAAATTAATTGTAGGAGTAAAATGGGAGATATCCAGTATCATCTCGTGCAAGAAAATTGGAGTCCTGCATGAAGATACATAGCTGTTGCTCTGTTTCTTTTCCTAGGTTATTTAGATGTGGTTATAAACCACAGAAAACCCAACCATTTATTGTGTAGGTCTTATTCCTTAGAAAATGAAGTGTGTATTTATGTATTAAGAATATGAGGATTGAAAGCAATGGAAGTAACTTTAGTGTTAACTTAATTTCTGTGAGTCTAATGAAGAAAATTGTAACTAGATCCATTTGGGCCCTCAGCCATAAACATCTTGCAAAAGTAATTGATCTTTCATCTCCTGATAAAATTGAGACAAGTAATGTGGACCATAATAATTATCATTGAGTTAGTCATGGGCAATCAGGGCTGATCTTACTAAATAATAGTCTCTCCTTGCTTCTACTGGAGAAGAAACAGCTGCTCTCATTGACGGGCTCCATGGGATTTAGTGAAACTTCAAATAGGGAGGAGGACAAAGGGGTGACATCTTGATCTTTATCACAGAACAAGCCAGCAGCCATGTTTACTCACTCCTGTGATTACACTGATCTCAGTCACAGAAATTCTTCTGCTATTACCCTGCTGCCAGATCCAGTGTCACTTTGTGTGAAATCCGAGTCCCTTTTCCTCAAGTTGAGGCTGTATGTGGCTTTTCCCAGCAACACAACTCTGCCTGCCTGCCTATGTAGCAAAAGAGAGCGCTGCTGGAAATGAGCTGTGCAATGAGAAGGGCCAGCCAGGAGAAGGCAAGTTGAATAAAAGCCTTTCAATCTCTTTGAAACAAGTCCGTCAAATCTTGTGTTTGTGGAAGGAGCCTTAAAAATAAAGTAAGACAGGAGAGTGTTTGTGTCATAAAGCAATTGATCTCAGAGACTGCTTCTAGTTTTTTTTCTCTCTCTACTTACGTACATTTGCTTATGATGTGACAACTTGGGAACTGGAGAAATGGAATTTTAGGCAAAGCAATAGTTGTGCACATGGCATTGATCTGGGCAAATTGAAAGTTTCCAAAAAGCATTCAAAAGTTCAGATGCTTTACTGAAACTTCATTCAAAATATGAAAAATGCTAGCTGAGTAACAGGAAATTCACAAAACTAGGCTTTGTAGACTGGGATGGGACTGTAAGAGACTCTAAGAAGATCTCACCAAACTGAGTGATTGGGCAACAAAATGGCAAATGAAATTTAATGTGGATAAGTGTAAAGTAATGCACATCGGGAAAAATAACCCCAACTATATGTACAGTATGATGGGGGCTAATTTGGCTAAGACAAATCAGGAAAGAGATCTTGGAGTTATCGTGGACAGTTCTCTGAAAACTTCCACACAGTGTGCAGCGGCGGTCAAAAGGCAAATAGGATGCTAGGTATTATTAAGAAAGGGATAGAAAATAAGACCCAGAATATCTTACTGCCTCTGTATAAAACTATGGTACGCCCACATCTTGAATACTGTGTACAGATGTGGTCTCCTCACCTCAAAAAGATATTTTGGCCTTGGAAAGGGTTCAGAAAGGGCAACTAAAATGATTAGGGGTTTGGAACGGGTCCCATATGAGGAGAGGTTAAGCGACTGGGACTTTTCAGTTTAGAAAAGAGGAGACTGAGGGGATATGATAGAGGTGTATAAAATCATGAGTGGTGTGGAGGGCCGATAAAGAAAAGTTATTTATTAGTTCCTAAATAGAAGAACTAGAGGACACCAAATGAAATTAATGGGTAGCAGGTTTAAAACTAATAAAGAAAGTTCTTCTTCACACAGCGTGTAGACAGCATGTGGAACTCCTTGCCAGAGGAGGCTGTGAAGGCTAGGAATATAACAGAGTTTAAAGAGAAGCTAGATAATTTCATGGAGGTTAGGTCCATAAAAGGCTATTAGCCAGGGGATAAAATGGTGTCCTTGGCCTCTGTTTGACAGGGGATGGCAGGAGACAAATCGCTTGATCATTGTCTTCGGTCCACCCCCTCTGGGGCACCTGGTGCTGGCCACTGTCGGCAGACAGGATACTGGGCTAGATGGACCTTTGGTCTGACCCGGTACGGCCGTTCTTATGTTCTTATGTTCTTATGGACATTTGCAAGCCTGAGGTAATACCACAAGGATCAGCTTGTGTGGCGTTTTCTTATTCCTACTGACTGTGAGGCTGGGATTTTCGAACACCCAACGTTAAAAACAAAGATTTGCCATTCCCATACCAGGACCAAGCTCATCCAGTCTCCAGTTCTCAAGGCTAGCATCAAGCAACACAAGCCATCCCAAATGAAACAGGGAACAGACAGGGCATTGATGGAGGCAGGGCATCTTTTATCTACACTGGCTAATAAAGCTGGCTGGCTATGGAGAGGAAAACATTTTGCACCTTCTTAAAGGGACATATTGACCCTGTATGCAAGGGAGCTCCGACTGTGGCTATGCAGCTTAGCACCAGTCAAGCAAATTAAATACCAATTCAGGGCAAACCCTGTTTGACAAATAGGTGTATAAACATATCCACATATGTTTATCCACAGCTTCCTGGAATGCACTAGATGCTTCTAAATATAGACAGATCATGATCCTTATCCTAAAGTTTCATTATAAGTTTTAGAAATTTGTTGTAATGCACATGCACTGGATCTCTACAAGGAGAACACACTTAAATGACTATATCCCATGTATATTTATCCTTCATTTAAAAATATACACACTTTTTTCTATAAAGATTGCTGAGCATTAAAACACGACATAGAAGGTTCATAGCCAAAGCAGAGTGTCACTTATTATCTTAGGAGTGCTTAGCGTAATGATATGCTACAGACTTCGTGTCATTCTTCATAACATATATCATTAATGAAACATGGAAGAAAACAGCCATTCCAGCAGCTATCACGAACTTACAAAACAATAAAGATTAATCTTACATAAAATGTATTTCAGCTTGTGTTATAATACAGTAATTACTTGTTTAACACATGCCCACTTAACACGTTTTTGCAATAGTACGATTTTTTTTTAAGGAACATTTTTCGAATAACACGACTGTCCCCAAATACCACGAAAATAATCAAGTGGCAGACTACTTCACGTGGTGGCATAAGTTGGTGAAAACAGTGGTAATTCGTATGAGCGGATGAATACACGTGGTCACAGCAGTCCTCTGCTCACTCACGTGTCTATCTTTGTGTTTTAACAAACCACGGTGACTTGTGCTGCTAGATATCTTGTGACGACCCAGCACCAACAAAAAATGGACTTTGCCACCACCACCTGAAACACAACCCCCACCTTTTCCATTATTTTTAATGGGAAAATTGACCCCGAATAGCACGTTTTCACTTAGCACGAACATTTTCAGAAACGCATCTATAGTGTTAAATGAGGAATTACTGTACTCCAAATTGTGTGGTATATAAAACAGAAGGAAGGTATGTAAGCCATAGGAACAAAGAAAGCAATAAGCTTTTGTTAATATTTTAACAAAGGGATTCTAAAAATATTTTGCCCAAGCCAGTGCTAAACCCTCTGTACAAAAATAAATTTGCTAAATTCTAGATCTCACATAGATTCTGTCAATTCTATCCCATGTCCATAAGGCATCTAGCATATTGGTGTTGAAGGGCATGATCCAGGGTCAACTGAAATCAATAGGGATGTTTCAAATAAGTTCACTGAGATTTGGATCAACTCTTAAACTGTGACAAATATATCAGCAAAAGAGTCCAGGTCAAGTAAGTTCTCTCCCTGCTCCCTTAGGTTATAGGGATGTGTGTGCTAATATAGTCAGATTTTTCAGTTATATGCATATATCATTCCTGGGAAAAGACTTTTATCAGAATAGTGTTTCTTGAACTTCAGTTTAGATTCCACTTCAGAAAATATATCTCAAAATGGAAAAAGAGACACTGGGAGTTCAGGCCGGGGGTGGAGGAGAGGTGTTGGATTTGTCCTTATCAAGGACTCAACCCTAGAGCCCTTAGGGATCTAACTAATGCCAACCTAGAGACATTCATGCTTCTGTTTTCTCAATGCTAAGCTTAAACATCATAAATCCCCGTGAAATAATTCTAGCCTAAGGAAAAATCTTCTTCAACAAAATGCAATTTGAGTTTTGGCTAGAGCCATCCTTCAGAGATGAATATTAATTTTATTGATCTAACTATGTGGTAATAAGGATTTTTTTAAAGTAGTGAAAAACATGAAGGCCACATTGATGTCTACTGAAAATTGGGCTTCAGTAGAACATAGGTGGGACGTGGCCCTTCTGCTGACTCTCTGCAAAGGGATTAATTTGACCTCCATGTAAGTAAGTCTTCCAGGATCAAGATCTAATTTTTAAGAACATGAAAATGAATGAAAAATGTAGTATTTGGGGCTGAGGTTGCTGGTAAGTAACTTAGCACAATGTAAGAGATAAGCAGCATGGATTTAGAATTAAATCTATTTTTGAAATGGTTGCTGCCCATTAAATAAGCCATGGGTATACTGAGATGGCAAATGGCAGTTGCTAAGAAGCTCAGTGGTGGATTCTAGTCTGTGGAGGGGAAAAGTTGCACCAGTCATTAATGTAGCATAATAAAGGACACCAAGGAAACATAAAATTGAAAAAAATATATATTTCCATTACACAGACAGAACCCTACCTAAGAACTAAAATTGCCAGTACTGCCAAACGGACTAAACACTTGGGGTTCTATTGCCACCTGGGCTCTGAAGGAATGGTACAAACCATTGTACCTTACAATAGTGTCACTGTACAGCTTTGAGCAGAAATAATACATATATATAAACAGGAGCAAGTCTGGGCCTCACTGAGGCTTGAACTTGTGATACACTGTGCCCTTGTAGAACCCTGTATAAGGTGTTGCAGCACTGGGGCTCTAGTGTTTTGAAAAGTCAAGAGATCAGAGGCCTGCATGTATGTAGCCAGACATGAACCCCATCTTGCTTCCCCCCCACCCCCAGAGAGCAAGAGAAAGGCAGTCAGCCTTTGATGCCCTGGGAACGCAGGTGTGCTGCCTGTCACTGACTCTACCATAAACAGAAACTAGACAGTAAATGGGCTAGCTGATGACCCGAGGCCTCCCGCCGCCCTGATGGCTAGTACCAGTAATTGACACGCCTGCACTGTCCCAGGAGAGGAATCTTCGCCCATCACATACCAGAGGTGCCCATTGTCTGCATTTTCCCAGGTGTGAATTATGCTTTGCACCCTTCGTGGGAAACTTGGCATTCAAAGCCATTTTTCCTAATTGGCCACTTGAGACCAGGAAGAAGCCTACGTGACCCAAGGGGTATAAAGAGGGGTTTAGTAGCCCACTCCATTTGAGCTCTAATCATCTACACCTGCTGGCAGGTATTGATTGACTCCCGAGGTCTGTGGGACGCCCAACCTCGCCCTACTTCTTCCCGAGGGATTGAGAGAAAGGCTGGCCACGCCAAGTCTGGAGCATGAGGTGAGAATATATACCTGCTAGGTGTCTATTTTGCATGCATTTAATAAGAGCTCAGAGAACCAAAAGGGTTTCATGGTACCTGTAAGTGACTTATTAGTGTAATTTCTGTCCTGTCCTTTGTAGTGGCTGTGTTATCTGTAACACAGCAGTAGCATTTAACAGCTAAGTTTACCCTGTAACAACAAAATAGTAACTGTTTAAGCTGTGACCTGACTTCTTCAGTTGCTGTAACAGAACCAAGCACAATTTTAAAAAGAACTCCAGCCGGTCATAAGGGACAGATATAGGGAGAGCTTGAGCATTGGATCTTGTCGCTTCCAGGGGACAGATCCATTGGGGCATCTCTCAGCCTCCCCAGGCTGCCTGCTGCGAAGGGATCGTGTATCCTAGCAGTCAAAATCTGAGGTGTAATAAGCTCTCCTTGTAAACTCTGGGGCATCTGTCGGCCTGTTGGCTGCCCGCTGCGAAGGGATCCCGATCCTAGCGGTAAAGACACGGACGTTCAACTCCTCGGGGCGCCCGTCAGTCTCACCTAGACTGCCCACTGCGACGGGGCCTTGTGTCTCAGCAGTTGAACACTCGGGTGTAACACACACACATGCACTGCCCTGACCATTGGCTGACAATGTACCATTTTGTTTAGAAACAAATTCCTATTTATTCATAAGTGAATTTTGGGCCAAAAATTTATGAATATTAGCCTCTTATGCACAATTTGATATAGTATAAAAGGTAGTAAGTGTATACTAAAAGTATACTCTTTAATTTAGCCATTTATGGTTAATTAGAGTACCTTTATAGAGCTAAAATGGCCACATTAATAAATGCAGCATACTTAGAGCTCAGAGTTGCTCACCGTGACTATCCAGTGCATAATACTGTAAATTTTCCAAAGAGCAAACTCCACTTATAACATTAATCTTTCTGTCTCTTTTTAAAGGTCCTTATTGTCACACAGCCAGAAAAATAAGCTTAACATTCTTCTCTGAAGGATGGCTGCAGACTAAACTCAAATTGCATTTACATTTTCCTTAGATGAGACATAGTTCATAAAAATGTATGTCAAAATCTATCATTAAGACAACAGAAATATATCATACAAATCTTAAGTCCCACACCAAAAAAACCCTTTTCAATTCCATTTTAAATGAAATTGTATTAAGGAACACTGTTATTTCTTTTGTGCAATGCAACATGTTTGCTGATGCACATCCTTAGATGAAGGAATGGCTGGTAGGTGTGTGCAATCATGGCTCCACTAGCCCTGCCCCCAAAATATCCCTGTGTATTGGGATGTACTCTTGTGAAATTGTATTTATTGCATTTAGGGGGATGTAATGGGATGCTTGCCCCATACTAGGCTCTGAGGTGTTAATAAAACTCTAGGGAGGTTGTGCACGAGGCAGCCAATCAGACAAGGGCTGTGAGGAACAATCAATTAGGGCTGGCCCATATAAAAAGAACTGCAGAGCAGAACAGCTTCAGATACTTGTTGGTGCTTCAGAAGGGTGGCTGAAGGTAGCATCTGGAGAGCTAAAGGCAGGTTCTAGTGGGCTGTAAGGATCTGTAGGCTGAGGCCCTGGAGCAAGGGCAAGGAGGGCTGGGACCTGGTGTAGTGTGCAGGTCTGGGTCCCACCCCACCCCACACTTACCACTGGGGAAGTGGCTAAATAGTAGGCTGTATTCACCATTGAGGGAAATAACTTGATAGGCACTAGAGAGATGTCCCCAGGAAGGGGGCAACATGAAGTGTGGCATGGCCAGATGGTTGTGTCACTGAAGAGGACATTGCAGTCCTCTTCAGTTTAGGAGCAAAAGAGATCATGAGTGGAGCATAGTCAGAGCAAGGCACACTGACTATCGGAGCTAATTCCCATACTAGCCATGGGAAGGCACTGGAGTGGTGAGCACATCCCATCACATGGGAGCACCTTTAAGAGTTCTAGCTCTGCACTGCTTTTGCTATGACCTGGTCTCTCAGTGGTTGCAAATGGGATGGGGATCAGGATTTGATCCAATGAAACTTTTGCTTGTTTGGATTCTTATATACTCTCATGCAGTGTTGTGAATTCAGATGCAATAGAATTGCTCTAGCATATGAAAACCAAAATTAGGTGACCTGTTTCTTTATTTTTATTGGCCAAATTGAATAATATTCAAAGACACAAAGCAGCAAATCTGAAGATGAAAATTCCCTCAAAGATGTATTGAAGGCAAGTGAGTTTCTTGCAAAATCGGATGCCTGCTCTGAGCATCTGCAACTGCCATTGGTCTCAACAGAAGCTGCGGATGCTGAGCACCTTTCAGGGTCAGGCCCTAGGTTCCTGGTATGTTGTCAACCCAGAAATGCTTTACTTGTTTCCTGGCAATGTCAGAGAATTTCTTTCTGTAGCAGAAAATGTAGGTGCTATTTATAAGCACTTAAATATTAACTGAACTGGGCCTTTTCCCGATCCAGGTTTTTTTCTTCTTCCAGTTTTCTAGCTCAGGAAAAAAAATCCACAAATCCATTACCAGAGAGAAGAATCTTCCTTTAACATGACATACACTGGAGTTTTTTTAATTATACAAAATGACCCTTAAAACAACCCCTTAAAATTTGGAGCCTGATCCTGATCCTATAGAATGCAGTAGCAAAATTCCTTTGCTTTGTGGTTTAAAACAAAAGCAGGGTGGCAGTTGGCAACCAACACACATTGTAGGGAAGAGAATAACCTGGACACCCCCTGTTCTCTGCTGTATTGAGTTAATGGGTCTAATGGGAGGGCTTTCTGCAAGATCTCTACTGCATTTTGCATTAAAATGAGTTTTAGTATGTGTGAGCATGGTTACTATACCATTTGGCACATCATGTCTCCTAGAAGGTATTCTCTACTTAGATGAGGTCTTGCTAGCAATATGCTGAAGTCTGCAGGACGTGATACCTTGGAATACTCATGATCCTTTTCAAATAGGATGCAAAGTGTAGCTCATTTGGACAATAGACTGTGAACTATTCTGAACTAGCAGGATGATTCTTGTACCAGTCATTAAGTTGGCAACACTTTACTTTTCCTACATTACCATATCTGCAGATTCCTCCCAGATTCAGCGCTCTGCCGTTAGAGAAAATTTTTCTTTTTTATTCTGGTTTGTCTGTCAGATTGTCTTATCTATTGTTTTCCCCCTTTTTTTTCCAGGAAGATCAGGAAAACAATCCTTCTACTGTTGGAAAGATTTTTCTGGTGTTAATTTTTCACTGTTCATCACAAAAGGTTGCATTTTTGAAGCTGTGTCAAACTTCTCGAGCAAACCAGTACAATCTTTCTGCACATTGTTTTTAAAGCAGATACACAGCCTTCTCCACAGGGAGAAGAGAAGAATGAGCTTGTGGTTTTAGGCATTAGACCGGGATTCAAGATATGAGACTGCATTTTGGCTGTGTAACAGACTTCCTATGTGACCTTGGACAAGTCACTTAGGTCATGTCTACACTTCAGCTTATTTCAAAATAACAATGTGAGCATCTACACAGCAAGCCCATCATTCGAAATAATTTCAAAATAAGTCTTATTCCAGCATAATAAACTCTCATTTTACGAGGAATAATGCCTATTCTGAAATAGTTAATTTGAAATAGGGTGTGTGTAGACAGTGCAGCTGTGGTTATTTTGAAATCAGTGGCCTCCAGTGCTTCTCACAGCTGCCCTGGTGACCACTCTGTGCACACTCATCACAACTCTACAATTCCCCTTCCCCTGCAGCTTTTAAAGCTGCAGCCACAGGGGGAAAAGGGCTTGTGACAAGACATGAGCCCTGCTAGCACCATGGCACACAGCAGGTACACTGTTCACATACCTGGAGCTATGTATTGATGTTTTCTCTTAGTGTAGACCCTGCCCTAAAAATTCAAACACCTGTGCCTAGAAATACACCCTCAATTTATCTAAATGAAGTCTAATCCATGAGGTCAAAGCTACATATATATGTTACATCCATACTGCACAGTTAACCTTGTTAACAGAAGATTTTGATTCAATTGTATTAAGCCAATGATGTTACTCAAAAATGCTGCTTTTTAATTTAAAAGTCTTTATTTCCAGTTTTATTTATTTCAGTGGTGAAGACTGTGGCCTGCTCAATCTTTCCCTCGAATGACATGGATGCAGCCCTCTGATCAAAAATAGGAAACACACATTTATTTAGAAGGAAATGCAAAAAAAGTAAAGATAGCAGCAACAGGGCTACAGTGTAAAAATGAAGCAACCCCGCAGATACACAGTACTGCCAGGAGTTTCAATCAATTCTATCCCATATAACAATATAATCATTCACTTAACACTATGCTTTGTATCAATGTATCAATTAAATATATAATATAAATGAAACATTTCTTCTTAAATACTTATAGCTAAGCATCTAGTAAATGCTGGCCTAGCAGTTACCCTATGGAGACTGCACTCAAAACACAGGCATCCACATTTATTTTCACTCAAAATCCATACATTCCAGGATATTAAATAGAAAAAGATTTTAAATTGAGAGAGGCTTGTCTAAAAATCCCTTTGAGTCATCTGAAAGGGTCCTCCTGCTCAGCCAGAAGCTCGGTACCGCTGTTGATGAGGTGTGGGCTGCTCTGATGGCTGTGCTGGGCGGCTGCCTGCTGTTGCTGAGGTACAACAGCTCTTCAGATGGGAAAGATGGATGCTGTTGGCCACTGCTGCTAGGCTGCTGTGAAGGCCTCCGGCTGGCCAGGTGCCAGAGGTGGCCATTGTCAGTATCAACTCTGGAATCCTGGGTGGGTTGCTGCTGCTGCAGATCCTGCCTTCTGAACAGCTCCTCTGCTTTCCTGGGTGCTAGGGGCATTGCTGCAGCTGTGCCTTAAGTGGTCTCTTCCTTGCAGGTGTCCAGCAGAGCTCCATTCTCTTGCTCGTCCCTGTCCCCTACAGAGCTTCACCCTACCGGCTGTACTCTTCATATGCAATTTTAGCTCACTGGCTGGAGTATGACAAATTAAAAGCTAAGCAGTTTACATGAATTTGCATATGCTAATTTATATCAAGTGTACCAACATGTGACATTCCTGTTTAGCCAATCAACTTTCAGGGGTTAGTAGATGTTAATTAATAATTAGCATATGTTAATTAGTTACGTGTACTGAGGGTTCCTCCCCTGTTCCATTACTTCTATGGGCTCAATATGTTCCTATATTCCTATGGAACTTTCTAACTAACATTTAGATGAACCCTGACTACTTCCTGTCTGGAAGTCCCATTGATTTCTATGGACTATATATAGTGTGTTCTGGCAGGGGGTTTGTTGAGTCATTCCCCCCAGAAAGTGATGAAATACCTTGATTGCATCATCCCTATTCATTTCTATGGGCTCCCATGCATTCCTATGGATTTTCCCACTACATTACATAACCCTATCTGCTTTTACTGCATTTTCTAATTTAAATTATTCTTAATTTTTTATTTAAGTAGAGCTTTGTTTGGAAAACTAATTACTGTCCTAAGCGTGTCAAAGCTTGTCACACTACCATCACCCTTTCCATATCCAATCAACAGAGTTACAATTTCAGCAAATATAAACCCTTTCCAAGGTTTTTCTGCAGCTTTTATAGCTCGGTAAGGCTTTTAAAGCAGCTTAGGCAGAAATCTCTCATCAAAACCTGGATGATTAGCAGTAAGACTCAGGTTAGCCTAGGCCATGTGTGAATATCCCCACAGAAAAGCCCTATCACTATTACTTTGTCCTCACTCATTTGGCATTTGGCCTTGTGTACAGAGATGTATCACACTGCGCTTTGTCCTGAGATGCGCATGGATTTTTTTCATGACAGCTGAGTTACTTACATGAAAATTTGCCTGTCTTTTGGGGGTGGGTTGTGGGCAGGGCATCGGACAACTATTAGCAATTAAGGAAGTTTCCTTGCATCCTTGTCACAAAGTGGATGCGTTTCCATTCAAGTTAAAACAGTCAGAGTTCTAATCCACCCCCACAAGGGCTAGGAAGTTGGAGCTGAAAGCACCTCCAAAAACTTTATCAGACATTTTCCTGTGTGGACAATGGGCAGGGGGATGCATGGGTGAGGCTAATGCCAAAATTTGGATAAGAACCCAGATTAATACTTCAGTAAAAACATACCAATAACATTGAATATGTTTTGGATAATATTGTGAGTTTTGTCTAGTGGGATTCCTGCGGTCTGTTGTCAGATTATATCCTTAAAAGGAGATTAGAAAATTAATCGCTTTACTACAGAAAGTACAAGACTAATCATTCCCATTGTCCAAATGAATGCAAACATTTTGATTGTAAAGATGAAGAATAAAGAGGGATTTGCTTCTTAACTTTTGACCAACTGTACATGCATTGAATAGTCATGAGCCTGCATGAAATCATCAGTGGAGTCTGAAATATACCATCTCCTGTAATTTCGTGTATGCACAGAAAGAAAGCAGATGGGGTTAAAATCTTAGTGAGCATGTTGACTCATGTTCATTTTTCAAAGATTATAACAAACAGACAACAAATAAGATACAAATGATAAGCTGGTAAGCATGTAAGTTTTCATTTTCTTTCTAGAATATCATGTAGGAGATAAAATTGAAAAGTTGTATTTTAGCTGAGAGCGTTTTTTTTTTTTTTGTAGTTTTAAATTCAACAGTTATTATATTCGTTCACCAACTCCTTACTTTGACTTCCAGAAGGTCAGAGTTCAGGCTTCTGCTGTCTAAATTGTCCATCATCAGTCAGTCAAATTTAAGTGTCTCCATATAGAATACAGATTATATTTTTTAAGACAGATTTTGTTGGCATAATGAAAACAAAGAAAAATAACTGAGAATTTAACTGAGAACAAACAGGGTACTAAAAATTCCTCCCTGCATTACTTAGACAAAGTTCAGCCACAGCAATGCCAAATGATTCCTCATTTTATCTTGCATGTGCCTAGCTGCTCACTTTTAGCATTTGAGTAATGCACTGCCCTAAACCAAATCCAATTAGATAAGAAGTTGGTTTGAATCTAGAATATTTTCTGCTTTGGTTTGATCCCCAAATACTACAGCAATGGATAAATTATGCACTTTCCAATTTTACATTCATAGCTGTTTAAACAGATTTAACAATTTGCAAATATCCTCTTCAAGATGGATCCCTTAGTCTATTAGAGTGCATCTACATTGCACCATTATTTCGAGATAACTAGCGTTATTTTGAAATAACAATGTGAGTGTCTTCACAGCCAGTCCGTTATTTTGAAATAATTTCAAAATAATGGATGGCTTATTCCGAAATCTGTAAACCTCATTCTATGAGAAATAATGCCTATTCCAAAATAACTATTTTGAAATAAGGTGTGTGTAGATGCTCCACTGCTGCTTTTTCGAAATAGCCCCTCACCAGGGCCATTCTAAGTTATTCTTCCCCAGTGCCTCCTGGAGCTCTAAATCAAGATAGCACGTATACTAATTTTGAGGCTTCCCTGCAGTGTAGACATGCTATTTTGAAATAAGCTATTTCAGAATAACTATTCCGAAATAGCTTGTTTCGAAATAAATGGGCATATAGACGTACCCTTACTGGGGAATCTCTTCTAGTGGAATAGGAAGAAGAAAAATGGTCAAAAGAAAAAAAAAATCACACAAATTAAAATTAATTTAATAAACTCTTAAGATTAAACTAGGTCATAAGCTTAGTGAGTTAGTTAAAAATCGGGCAAACAGGTATCTACATAGGTCAGACAGTACCATTTGGGCACAGTGAATCAGATAGTCAAAGACTGTCATGAGTAATTGGGCATGGCACGCACACTTGCTCTTACTTAATTTGAACATGAAATACCTTCACCGAGTGAGCAAATTTTCTGCATATGCACGGGACATAGGCACTAGACTTCTACTCCATGAAGTCTTGACATTTTACATGTGCAAATTAAGCAATGCACTTGAACATCCAGCCCATTCTGTGCTCAGCCATGGTGATCACTTACTTTTCCCCTACTCATCCATTTCTGTCATAAATAGCTGGATGCTGAAAGGAAAGGGTGTTCTATGGGTCTTGAACAGTGTCTCTGTAAGGAAAATAAAAAAGCTATTGGTAATGCCTTTGTTTTAAAAAAGGGAAATTGTTGCCAACTTTAAAATGCATTTTTTCATTATAACTACACGTTTTCCCACAATTCTTTTCTTGCTGTCTCATCACTACTTAGAAAAACAGGAGCTCTAAGTGAGTATTACTGTAAGATGAATTGCCATGTACACCTAGAAAAAGACAGTCCTTTCAGGCTAAACTAAAAGGCAAGTAACAGTTCTCATTCTTATCTCTTCTATATATCACAGAGAGAAGGAAAATATTTCAAACAGTGGTAAAAAAATTCTTATTTATGAATTTTTAAAAGTGCAATGCCAACTTTTAAAGTGATCATGTTCCCTCATCTCCATATGCAATGACAGTAGAGTGCTGTATAATAATCACATATGGCAATAGCCCAATATAATGTCACCAATATAATACAAATCTCACTTTTTAAATACTCCCCCTCCAAAAAAATCACCACAAGAAATTATGAGAAAAGAGGTCTGGATTTCTCATTGGTGTCTGTCAAATCAGAACATTTAGGAGCAATAATTAAAAGCAACAGTTGAAAAGATGAGATTACAAGAAAATTGCTCAAGAAACAAAACTCAAATAAGAATGAAATCAGATTGTTATTACTAAGTCTGTAAAATTTGCCTTTGTGATAGTAACAGTAATGTAACCCGTACAGAGTGTGCCTGCTAGGAAGATATAGTCAAGAAAATCTCGAGAAGCATTTCAGAAAAAAAAATGTCGTTTTTAAATGTCAAAAATGGAATCTTTTAAGAGAAAGCAAAGACTGAGAATGAAAGGGATACAGGAAAGCATCAGAACATTGAGAAATCCCATCAGAGTCTCAGCTGTTTCTTTCTTTTTTGTAAGTGAACAATGAAACCGAAATAAATAAGCCATCCCAAGATCTCACATTGTCAGTGAACAGAGTTCAGTTTCCATTGCTTTCAGTCCCTATACACAAAACTTTCCGCTCCAGAGCAACCTGATTTGCTGATCTTGTGTAGATGTAAATTTTTGTTATTGATAAATTCTATCATTTATTTCATCTTTGTTGTTGTTGTAGCATGTCCCTAAACTTTTTCTCTGTGTTTGAATGGTTGTCGGGCCTGAAACTATCATTTATATCATAAGGAAAAGTATAAAGTATCTTTTCTTAGACTGTGTCAGAATGTACACCGTACTGGGGGGGCAGCTCTCCCCTTGGGGTTATCCCCGTCCCCTCACAGGACATCACCCCGACCCCGTGCACCTTCTTCCATCCACCAACTGCGTTACCAGTCCAACTTTTTAGTCCTTCCGCCAACCGGTCCTGGACGTAGTAGTTCCCCAAGTAACCAATGACAAGTATCAACCATGCCTCTCTTGCACCCACGGTGGGCGGCAGAGGGCCTTGGGCCCACCCTCACTCTGGGTCCCAGCCCAGGGCCCTAAGGACAGGGAGAGGTTAACCTCCTGTCCGGTTGGTGGGGAGTCCACTGTAACTCACCAACCCGTGGGCTACTACCAATGCCCTGCCCTGGGCGGCTTCCTACCAGTATCAGCGCAGGATCTCTTCCCTGATTGCCTCGCCTCGAGGCGCCCAGACCCGCCGGGGTCTCAGTCCTGTGCCGGCCTTCCCTCAGGTGCCCCACTCCGGCGAGCCTGACCGCGCATTCTCCGTCCGAGGTCCACGGTGCTCCCCTTCCCCCCCCCCCACGACGAGCAGCAGCCTTCTTTCAAATTGCCTGCCGCCAGTGCATAGGGACCCGCCGAGGATGCTGACCCACTTCTTCCAGCGCCACAACCCTTGTCCCTCTGGCTGCTGCTTCCTACTCCCCCGGCGCGGCTGGTGGCAGTGGAGCATGCACCGCAGGGTCGTGTCTGTGGCCAAGACGCTCCCTCACCCCAGCATGCTGGAGCTGTCTCCGTGAGAGTGCGGGGCTCAGCAGCTGCCCCGTCATGCCCGGCGCTAATGCGCGGTGCTGATGCTGCCCCATCAACCCCCCTGCCCTTCTAAATCCGTACGTGTCCCTTGTGCCCCTCTCTGTATCCCCAGGGTTACCCGCGAAAAAAAGTCTGCATTGTTGTGTGCTTTTCCTGGACGATGAGCTACCTCGAATCAATAGGGTTGAAGGGAGAGGTACCACCTCATTATTCGTGGATTGGTGTCCTTCATCGCTTGGCACCATCTTATCGGTGCATGGTCAGTTATCAGCTGGAACTGATTGCCTACAAGATAGTAGCGTAGCATGTCCACGGCCCATTTCACCGCCAACGCTTCTTTCTCTATAGTTGCATAATTCTGTTCCCGTTGGAATAACTTCCTGCTAAGATATAAAATAGGGTATTCTTCCCCCACTTCCTCCTGAAACAGGAGTTTAGTCGTTGGGGTAGGGTAGTCCTTTAGGGCACTGACTTTATCCACTAGGGGTTTTAGTGTCCCTCGCCCCATGGTGTACCCTAGGTATGAGACCTCTCAGCGACCGATATGACATTTACTGGGATTGGTGGTTAACCCTGCTTCTACTAACGCCGTTAGAACTGCCTCCAGGTACCGGAGGTGTTCCTGCCAGGAGGTGCTATAGACAATAATATCATCAATATAAGCGGCAGCATATGCCTGATGGTCACGCAGGAACTATTTACCTAATAAAATAATGGCATTTTCCTATTTCACTTCCATATGAATATACCAGTATGCTTAGTATGCATAGTTTTAAGATGATCTAACATTCCTTCCTACTGTCCCCTAACTTAGATGAAATTCTCATTTGTGTCTTATAAATGTGACATTTCTTGGGTTATGCTATGCCTCCAGTAGTCAAAACTAAGCCACAAAATACTTTTGGATGACAATAGGCTTTGATTCAGTGCAATGGTGCACAACCTTTTTTGATCTGCGACCGCTGCGCCACGGGTGCCGCCAATGGCTGAGCCCAGCCCCCGGCCAGCCAGATCTAAGCACCGTGACCCCCCGGGAAGACATCCGCGACCCCCTTCGTGGTCGTGACCCACGGGATGCGCACCACTGATTTAGTGCAACGTTTAGGCATGTGCTTAGCTTTAAGCATATGCTTAAGTCCCACTGACTTCAAGTTAAGTTATTAAATGCTGTGTTTCATGAATTAGGAAATTAGGAAGAAAAAAATAATAATTTCTCTTACACCTGGAATTATGGCGATATGTGCTCCCACGGCGTTGATATGTTTTTGAACCAAAGTTTCTTTATGGGAGGCCAAGGCATCAAAAAGTAGCAGAGATTTGGGTTTAAAAAACCCGCCTTTTTGTGCATGAAAGCAGCTGTCTGTCCACGTCTTCATCACCTCTGTGTTCATCTAGCCCTTCTTGTTACAGACCACAGACACTCCAGCTGGTAGTTTTTCTCAAGGCATCGTCACCCTCTTAAAAATTACCATCGATTTTAATTTCTCACCACCTGCTGTGCATGCCAATACGATCATAAAACAGGTGCGTTCATGACGTGTGGTTGCTACACCGACTGTCTTCACTCCAGTTGCAGCAACAGACCGAGTTGTGGGTATATCAAAGGACATGGGCACCTCGTCCATGTTAATGATGTCATTTGGTTTCAGGCCCAGCTGGTTAATTTCTTTATGGACAAAATCTTTGAAATCATCCATCTTCTTCTCCCATTCGTCAGGAAGCCATTGCCCAACACTTGTCTGTGCTCGAACTGAAAGGTTGTTTCGTCTCATAAATTTGTAAACCCAGTTACCTGAGCCTCTGCGAAATTCATTGATTTTCATCTCCATAGCCATGAGTCGAGCCTTGAGCTTTATGGCTACCATTGACACTGCACGTTGGCTATCTCTCTGTGCAAGAACCCACTTCGTCAATGTGAGTGGGCACCATCACAGTCCTGCTGCACCGCTCCTCTATGTCCCCTCGAGTCTCCTTCAAGAATTCCCCCGCTCTGTCAACACCTCTGTTGTTCATTTTAGTCTGCCGCCTCCGGCTCCGTGCCCTCCAGGTGTCGTCGCTCGGTCTCCTCTCTTTCTCCGTCAATTTCCCCGATCACTCCATCCACACTCTGGGGAAGAGAGTGCGAGAAAAGAGACGACCCAGCTCCCTCCTTCTTCCTTCCCTCCCCCCTCCGTGCCTGCCCCAGCGTGGTTTTTGAATGCCAGCGACGTTTCCCATGCCGGCATGCCTCCCGGTGCCCCTGCTCCCCCTGGGTCCGACTACCCTCCGGTTTGCAGACTGGCCGGCGTGCGTGCGCACCCTGAGGGCGTCTCTCCGCGTGCCGCCTCTGCGCATCTGCGCATGCGCCACAAGCCCAAAACAGCAGTGGTCTGCCAGCCGCGAGCGCGGCGCCGCCAGCGAGGCTAGTGTGGGGACTGAGACCCCCATCACAGCCAGGTTTTCATCTAGATTTGGCCACTTGGCTTTCTTTCCTCGGTGCGCTCTTTTGTGAGGATTTAATTTCTCAATCTCCGCTTCTTCTTTTCTCCACTCGCGAACAGACTTTTCATTAACGGAAAATTTTCTTCCTGCTGCTCTATTGCCATTTTCTTTTGCATATGTAACAACAGATAGTTTAAAATTGGCTGCATATGATTTGCACTTAGGCATCTTTAAAAATATTTTCTTGGACTATATTTGTTATAAACTGAAAAAGTTTTAAAACATGGTGGTTGGTGTAGGTCTTATATACGGTAATAGGGTAGTGCTTATTGCTTTTTATAGCTCAGCGGCCTCAGCCGTGGTTCATTACCGGTATAACAAGACCCAGTATTATCAGGCTGCATGACGTCGTAATCTTCAATCTTTATAGCTGGCAAGTGGCAACCACATCAAAGACCACCAGATTCTTTTATGAAGGTGGCAGAAGTCTCTACGGGTTATGTACATCCGCGAGTATTCTAATATATTTTTTTACACGTGATAGAAAAACTGCAGGTAATACATGAGTGCGTGTTATACTTGGACGCGTGTTATATTCGCTAATTTACGGTACCTTTCCATCATCCAGCAGTTTCTTTTAGCTCTTCAAATGCCTTCAAAGATTTTCAAGCCAGATTCCATATTTGACCCTTTTTTATTATTGATTACCCAAAGTAAAAGTGTGAAGAATACAGTAAACTTTGGGAGTTAGTAGAAGTGCTTTAGAAGCTTCAGGTAAAATCCTGATCCCTGACTTCAAAGAAGCTAGGACTGCACTGTTACAGACTTCCAAGCCTACAATTGCTCCTGTCATCCTTATTCATGCAAATCTCCAACCAACATGAAAACTCATGATTCAAAGTTCAAGGTAAAGAGTGAAGAATAAAAACATAAGAACTGCTCTACTGGGCCTGACATTTCTGGCAGTGGCCAGTGCCAGGTGCCTCAGAAGTAATGAACAGACCAGGCAATTAATTGTCAAGTGATCCATTGCTTGTCATTCAATCCCAGTTTCTGGCAAACAGGCTAGGCACACTAACCTTGCCCATCCTAGCTAATTGATCAACCCATGCTCCTTGGACTTATTGAGTTCTTTTTTGAATCCTGTTACAGTCTTGGCCTTTACAACATCCTATGCAAGGAGTTGTGTGAAGAAATACTTCCTTTTGTTTGTTTAAAACCTGCTGCCCATTAATTTCCTTTGGTGATACACACACGCCCCAGTTTACATTATGAGAAAAAGTAAATAACATTGCCTTATTTACTTTCTCATCTGTAGGCAGCATGCAAGATGTGGGCATACCATGGATTTATGTATAGGCAATATATTTTCTGTCTTATTATCTATCCCTTTCTTAATGATTCCCATCATTCTGTTCCTGTGATGCCTGTTATCCCAACATCCTCACTTTATATGAGGCATTCTGCTTTACCCATCCTATTATTGAGGCTTCTAGCATTGGTATTTAAGCACTTTAGAAACTTGTCACTTTTGCATGATGTAATTGCATTGGACTCTCTTTCATTTGACTGTTTCTCATCGGATCCTACCCATATTTTATCATCTTCTATTCTCTCCTCCTTATTAGGACACAGAGACTCTTCATTAATAGATCCTTCCTAAGAAGTGTCTCTGTCTGAACCATATGCTCCTTTGAATCTCTCAGCTCCCAGTCCTTAGTTTAAGAACTGCTCTCTGACCATAAGCCATATAGTTTCCCTTGGACCTCATCTTTCTTTACTTGGATACCCACACCTCCTACTGCTAACAGTGGGATTCTTCAGTAAACAAGACTATGCCTCTTGAGTAGGGTGGCATGATTAACTCATTTTTTGATTTGTTGATAATTTTGAAAAAAAATATAAAAAAGAATTGGTTTGGGTTTATAATATACCAAAATAGTCACCAAGGCAGAGAGAGTGACTCTATATAGCCCAAGTGTTAGGGCATACATATCTAAGGGAAAGTACCTAGATTCAGATCCTTTCTGTAGAACAGGGATTTAGGACTGGATCTTCCTCATCCACAGTAAAGTCCCTAGCTACTGAGCTATTGGGAATCAGAAGAGAAAATATCCCCTCCTCCAGTGATGCCTACATCCATTTCTGATGCTAGCTTGAGAAATTGAAATGTTTTGTTCTTTTGTTGTTGTTGTTTTGACCAAAAACAGCTTGCTGAAACCAACACATATGTTCATAACTCGATGACCTCCTGAGGTCTCTTCCAGCCCTAGAATTCTTTGATTCTATAATATTGCATATTTTAGTGGGGGGTATAAAAAAGTTTCATCCAAAAAATTTTGCTCAGTTCTATCCTGGAGTCATATTTGGAACTGAACATATGTCATTTCCTAACACCTGGGCAGAAAAAATTCATAGATGTAGTCATATGTGAACCAGAATATAAAGCCCTGTGGAATATTTGAAACTATTGTTTCATGGATAATACATAGCTAAAGCATTAGATGATCCTCAGCTGTTGTAAATGGTAGCATAGCTTTCAGTCTGTGAAGCTACATTCATTTACATAGGCTGATGATGATTACTACTGTTTTTATTAGTATTTTGAAGTGTAACACTAGCTGCATTGGTCCCAGGATATTAGATAGATCAGGTGGGGGAGGTACAGTAGAACCTCAGAGTAACAAACACCAGAGTTACGAATTGGCCAGTCAATCACACACCTCATTTGAAACCAAAATAACTCAATCAGGCAGCAGGAGGGGGAAAAAAACAAATACAATATGGAATTATGTTAAATGCGAACTACTACAACACCCAGAAAGTATAAAAAGAGATTTTGAGAAGTTAAGGAAATGTTCTGCACTTGTTTCCTTTAAATTAAGATGGTTAAAAGAAGCATTTTTATGCATAATAAAGTCTTGAAGCTGCATTGTCAATGTTCAGTAGTATACTGATTACTTTTTATTCAGAGTTACTAACATTTCAGTATTATGAATAATCTCCATACCAGAGGTTTTCATAACTCTGAGGTTCTACTGTACTTTGAAGTATTAGTAGCCATAGTATCAGTAGTGTAAAGTCATTATATTAATGTGGCAATTTAACAACTAAAGAAAGTGGAGTCCCTTTTACTTCAAAGTGGTTTAAAATATTAGCTCCACTGATTTCCCATAGCTAGTGGTTCCAAATGTATATTCATCATTTGCCATTGGATGAGAGCAGACTTTTCCTCTCTGTCTGCCAAGGGGATGAAGAATAGTACTGTGTACAATGCTAGGTGCACAATTTCCCCATTGCTGTCTTTTTGACCATTTCCTATATCTATTTCAGATTTTGATTTCACTTTGGGTTTTTCTGCTGTACTGACTTTGCTCTAGCCAGCATTATCAAAATGCCTGGAGGACTAATGGCCTCATAATGAGAGAGATTTTCAGCTTTTAAGAACTCCTTCCATTTTCCCATTAAATGTAGAGACATTCACTGAATGCTCTGGCTACAGCACCCAACTCACAATGCAAATATTTTTATAAGATTTGGAAATTACACATCAGCATACATATGGATATATAGTTGTTGGAACTGACCCATTTCATCAACATTACCTGCTTGCACCTGGGTCCATGAGGCAAATACTGCCTTTTCTGCACACTAAAAAAAGAGGACAAATATTAATTGAGCATCTAGCCTGTACTCTTCTACAGAAGAGGTACATGGTATCTTTTTATAGGGCTTTCATGATACTGTCATTCAAACGCTTCTGGGCATATTCTGTTATCTTGATTATTTTCTTCCACATAAGACTGTCTTCCAAAAACTCTTGCAAAGCAGAGACTATACCTCCCAGTAAGCTGAGGTCTGTTCATTTCTTAAAATATCCCTCAAGTATCATAAAAGATTACACATTTTTAGAATCTGTTCCTACCCAAGGCCCTAACACTGTTGTAAGAGCTGGTAGACAGCTTGCTGGTGCACTCCACTGCATCTGCCTCACTTTTTAAGGGCCTGCTCCAATTCCTATTAAAATCAATAGGAATTTTCCCACTGACTTCTATGAAAGAGATTGAAGATGTACAACTGAGATTCAGGCCAACAGTATTTTATTGTATTTGTACAAAAGAAAAATAATAAAGATGTACTTAATGGTACTGTGTATTTATTATACTCAGGAAATTGAAAATGCATGCCATTTTTCTGGGGAATAATTATGCAATTGTCTGTACACATAGTGTAAAAATGCTTGCTATAGTTTTGTATCCCTATTCTACACTTTTTGTTGATCTCTGGGGAGTAACATTCTGCTTACCTAAGTAATGGGTACCTAAGAACAATTTGCACCTTTTCTATCAGCTTCATGTAGCATGGACAATCTAATTGACTATTTCTTTCCCCTTTTCCCCTTCTTTTCCCTTCTCTCTTCCTTCCCTTCACCTATTTATTTAGAAACTGGACCTTCAATAAATCCAGTCATCTGAAGAAGTGGGTTGTGCCCACAAAAGCTCATGATACCAGCTATGTGTTTTGTTAGTCTTCAAGGTGCTGCAAGACTATTTGTGGTTTTTTAAGTTATTCTGCTTTCAGTTACATCATTGTAAATCTAGAGTACCTTCATTGAAATACATTTAGTTCCCAGATTTATATGGTGTAAAAGGCAGCAGGACTTAGCAATTAGAAAGGTGGGATCTAGAGAAATGTCATACACATAATGCATTTACTTGAAGGAGCTCCATTCTCTAGATTTCACAATTTGGGCAGCTATTCAAACAATAAGAAAAGACAATGAACATCACCGTGTCTTTCATACAGCTGTCAGAATTATCTGACGAAAGACAGAATATCAGCAGCTCTCTTGCATTTTATAAGCATAGTAGAGGATTTACATGGCATTGCTCAGCTCCTTAACTGAAATAGTTTTTCTTCATTTAAATCATTGCTGTGGGGTGAGACTGGGGATGAGGTGTTCAATTTTCAGGGTGCCCCAGGGAGAGAGGACAACCTGAGGACTCTGTCGCTACAGTAGGTTGGGGCCAGATGAAAGGCACCTCTTCATGGCTGCTGCAGCTGCACTGGGTACAGCTGCGGCAGGATTGCATGTCCCCTGGGTGACAGACAGATACACAGACAGACACACAAACTCTCTCAAATATTTAGTAGATAGTTGTCCCTTCCTCCACTGCTGGCCCAGTGGGGTTATAGCTGTCCTGGTCCCCATCTCTGGCCCCTTGCTGCTCCCCCACCCCATCGTGGTCATTATACAATATAACTGTCCCTGCTAGCAGACCCCTTCCTTTCCATTTTATGAGAAATAATCACATTCTAGGCACATCCCATTGTCCTGGCACAACCAGACCCAGACCTTGCTTTAAGTTAGGATAAGAGGAAGCTGCAGATCAAATTTGGTGGTCCTAGCTCTTACTGTTTAGGAGGAGTCCTTGAAAAAACAGACTCATGGACAGACAAACAGACACACAAACTCTCTCAAAGACAAGTAATAGAGATGTAGCCGTGTTAGTCTGGTCTAGCTGAAACAAAAGACAGGACTATGTAGCACTTTAAAGACTAACAAGATGGTATATTAGGTGATGAGCTTTCATGGGCCAGACCCACTTCCTCAGATAAAATTGTGGAAGAAAATTGGCATTCCACAGAGACTTTAACAAGGTTGTTAAAGTCTCTGTGGAGGCATTCCACAGAGACTTTAACAACCTACACCCCACCATCAATCTCAGCCTGGACCATTCTACACGAGAGATCCATTTCCTGGATACCACAGTACAAATCACCAATGGTAAATTAGATACCACTCTCTACAGAAAACCCACTCATACAGTTACCTACATGCCTCCAGCTCCCATCTAGAACACACCATACGATCCATCGTCTATAGCCAAGCCCTTCGATACAACCGGATCTGCTCTAATCCCACTGACAGAGACCAGAAACTTCAGGATCTCTACCAAGCATTTATAAACCTCAATTACCCACCCGGAGAAATAAAAAAACAAATTGAAAGAGCCAGGCAAATACCCAGAAACCATCTACTTCAAGACAGACCCAAGAAAACCAACAATAGAACACCGCTTGTCATCACCTATAGCCCCCAACTTAAACCCGTCCAACACATTATCAATAAACGACAACCTATACTGGAACAGGATACTACACTCCGAGAGGCTCTGGGAGACAGACCCCTAGTCTCCTGGAACTTTCCCTTGCATCAAACCCCGTTGCCAGCTTTGTCCACATATTTACTCTGCTGACACCATTATTGGACCTAACCAATTCAGTTATAAGATCAAGAACACATATTCCTCCTCATCCAGAAATATAATTTATGCCATCATGTGCCAACAGTGTCCGTCTGCTATGTACATTGGACAAACGTCTCAGATACTTCGCCAAAGAATCAATGCACACAAAACAGATATCAGACAGTATCACAAAGAAAAAACAGTTTCTTGCCATTTCAACCAGAAAGGGCATTGTCTCAATGACTTGATTACCTGTATCCTGCTTCAAAGACATTTTAACACAAGACTTGAAAGAGAAACCTCTGAACTGTCATTCATGCTTAAATTTGACACTTTACGCCTGGGTCTCAACAAAGATGCTAATTACCTTACCCATTACAAAGATAGCTTCCCCAATTATCACCTTTAATATCATTAGCTCACAGATATTAATCTCCCCTCCTCTGTTCTGAAATTTGATTTGTCCTTTTTATATGTGTTCACTTTTTTTGATTGTATCCCTTTGGTATATATGGTCATGCCAATTTTCTTCCACAATTTGATCTGAGGAAGTGGGTCTGGCCCACGAAAGCTCATCACCTAATAAACCATCTTGTTAGTCTTTAAAGTGCTACATAGTCCTGTCTTTTGTCTCAAAGACAAGATAGTTTAAGTGGAATGTTTCTCTCAGTCATGATCAATTTACCACATCACCTTTCCATTATCATACCAGCTGTTTCTTCTATCTTTATTCTTATACAGCCCTTGCTGATTTTTGTGTAACCCAGTGTTAGAATCTACAATTGCTTTCAGAGGAGAAATGTACAGCTATTTTCCCTTATCTAAACGTTATAGGAAATAACTTGTCCCTGCAAAACTGAGAAATGGGAGTCTGCTATTTTATGGTTAGTAGGGAGTAGGAGTCAAAGTACTCCTTTCTCTGCCACTGTACCTCTCAAACTCTTTCATGGAATGTAATACATTTTAGTCTCAAAGCTCTCTGTGTACAAACCTACACACATTCTCTTTTCTTGTTGAACATTGTAAATCAGAAATAAATAAATGGAGATTTCCTGCATGAATAACTTTGCATCCCTTATCTTGGGACTCTGCCATACATTGTGTCACATATTTGGGCTTTGGAAGTTGTGAGGTATGTCTGCCATTGACTCAGTGTCATCCCAAGCAACTTCCTCTGGGCCAAGATCTCCGCTTTTGTAAAATAGGGATGATAAAACTCATCTGTCTTTGGTCAAACTTTGTAGTCCTCAGATGTTAGCACAAGGTATGGCTATTACAGCTGTATTCCATATTACATATTCATAGTTTGCAAATATTCCATTTACACTGCAGGGTCAGTTATTCAGGGTCAGTGCTTCAGGAAATTTTGCAGCTATCCATTCACTCCTCCAGATCTTAAATACTAGTATCTGAGGTGATGTTCTCTCAAATGTTTTCAAAAATGAAAGTGTATTATCCTCATTTTACTAGCTTCAGTGTGACATGAATTTCTCTAACAAAATTCCTGCATGTAAGCAAGGTACAACTTTCTATTCCTTAAGCACATTAGGTCATTTTAATTAAACTAAGATTCTCTAAGTTGCCTCTTCACCCACCAGTTGAACTAATTTTGGAACTAATTCATAAGAACATAAGAACGGCCGTAGCGGGTCAGACCAAAGGTCCATCTAGCCCAGTATCCTGTCTGCCGACAGTGGCCAGCACCAGGTGCCCCAGAGGGGGTGGACCGAAGACAATGATCAAGCGATTTGTCTCCTGCCATCCTCTCCAGCCTCTGACAAACAGAGGCCGAGGACACCATTTTATCCCTGGCTAATAGCCTTTTATGGACCTAACCTCCATGAAATTATCTAGCTTCTCTTTAAACTCTGTTATATTCCTAGCCTTCACAGCCTCCTCTGGCAAGGAGTTCCACAGGCTGACTACACGCTGTGTGAAGAAGAACTTTCTTTTATTAGTTTTAAACCTGCTACCTATTAATTTCATTTGGTGTCCTCTAGTTCTTCTATTTAGGAACTAATAAATAACTTTTCTTTATCGGCCCTCTCCACACCACTCATGATTTTATACACCTCTATCATATCCCCTCAGTCTCCTCTTTGCTAAACTGAAAAGTCCCAGTCGCTTTAACCTCTCCTCATATGGGACCCGTTCCAAACCCCTAATCATTTTAGTTGCCCTTTTCTGAACCCTTTCCAAGGCCAAAATATCTTTTTGAGGTGAGGAGACCACATCTGTACACAGTATTCAAGATGTGGGCGTACATAGTTTTATACAGGGCAGTAAGATATTCTGGGTCTTATTTTCTATCCCTTTCTTAATAATACCTAGCATCCTATTTGCCTTTTTGACCGCCGCTGCACAGTGTGGAAGTTTTCAGAGAACTGTCCACGATAACTCCAAGATCTCTTTCCTGATTTGTCGTAGCCAAATTAGCCCCCATCATACTGTATGTATAGTTGGGGTTATTTTTCCCGATGTGCATTACTTTACACTTATCCACATTAAATTTCATTTGCCATTTTGTTGCCCAATCACTCAGTTTGGTGAGATCTTCTTGGAGTCCCTTACAGTCTGCTTCTGTCTTGACTATCCTAAACAGTTTGGTATCATCCGCAAACTTTACCACCTCACTGCTTACCCCTTTCTCCAGATCATTTATGAATAAGTTGAACAGGATTGGTCCTGTAACCAGTAATTCTTCACCAGTAACTCTTAATATTTAAATTAAATGTGCTAAATTCTCTACAGAATGAGCTCAAACTAGCTACGGGAATAAAGGGAAACAAGAAGACTTTTTATAAATACATTAGAAGCAAGAGGAAGACCAAGGAGAGGGTAGGCCCACTGGTCAGTGAGGAGGGAGAAACAGTAACAGGAAACTTGGAAATGGCAGAGATGCTCAATGACTTCTTTGTTTCGGTCTTCACCGAGAAGTCTGTAGGAATGCCTAACATAGTGAATGCTAGTGGGAAGGGGGTAGTTTTAGAAGGTAAAATAAAAAAAGAACAAGTCAAAAATCACCTAGAAAAGTTAGATGCCTGCAAGTCACCAGGGCCTGAGGAAATACATCCTACAATACTCAAGGAGCTGATAGAGGAGGTATCTGAGCCTCTAGCTATCATCTTTGGAAAATCATGGGAGACAGGAGAGATTCCAGAAGACTGGAAAAGGGCAAATATAGTGCCCATCTATAAAAGGAAATAAGAACAACCCAGGAAACTACAGACCAGTTAGTTTAACTTCTGTGCCAGGGAAGATAATGGAGCAAGTAATTAAGGAAATCATCTGTAAACACTTGGAATGTGGCAAGGTGATAGGGAACAGCCAGCATGGATTTGTAAAGAACAAATCATGTCAAACCAATCTGATAGCTTTCTTTAATAGGATAACGAGTCTTGTGGATAAGGGAGAATCGGTGGAGGTGGTATACCTAGACTTTTGTAAGGCATTTGATACGGTCTCGCATGATATTCTTATCAATAAACTAGGTAAATACAACTTAGATGGGGCTACTATAAGGTGGGTGCATAACTGTCTGGATAACCGTACTCAGAGAGTAGTTATTAATGGTTCACAATCCTGCTGGAAAGGCATAACAAGTGGGGTTTCACAGGGGTCTGTTTTGGGACCAGCTCTGTTCAATATCTTCATCAACGATTTAGATATTGGTATAGAAAGTACGCTTATTAAGTTTGCAGATGATACCAAGCTGGGAGGGGTTGCGACTAATCTGGAGGATAGGGTCATAATTCAAAATGACCTGGACAAATTGGAGAAATGGTCTGAGGTAAATAGGATGAAGTTTAATAAAGACAAATGCAAAGTGCTCCACTTAGGAAGGAACAATCAGTCCCATACATACAGAATGGGAAGCGACTGTCTGGAAAGGAGCATGGCAGAAAGGGATCTAGGGGTTATAGTGGACCACAAGTTGAATATGAGTCAGCAGTGTGATGCTGTTGCAAAGAAAGCAAACATGATTCTGGGATGCATTAACAGGTGTGTTGTGAGCAAGACACGAGAAGTCATTCTTCCGCTCTACTCTGCGCTGGTTAGGCCTCAGTTGGAGTATTGTGTCCAGTTCTGGGCACCGCATTTCAAGAAAGATGTGGAGAAATTGGAGAGGGTCCAGAGAAGAGTAACGAGAATGATTAAAGGTCTAGAGAACAAGACCTATGAGGGAAGACTAAAGGAATTGGGTTTGTTTAATTTAGAAAAGAGAAGATTGAGGGGAGACATGATATCAGTTTTTAGATATCTAAAAGGGTGTGTTACGGGTCGCCCCATCGGTGCCCGCTTAGGGGCTCCGCTGTGTGGGGTTCCACCCGCTTTCTCGTCTTCCCTCATGTCCCTGGCTTTCCTGCTACCGTCTGGGTCGGAGGGGGACCTGGGCCCTCCCTCTCTCCAGGTCCCAGCCCAGGACCCTAAGGGCAGGCGTCCCAAATGCCTGGCCCGACCGGGGGGGCTACGGCCGCAACTCACCGGTCCCCGGGGTGTCCTAACCCCGTCCTGGGCTGCTTCCTCCGGCCCGTTCGTCCCCGGTGGGTCCTCCCACGTCCGCCGGAGTTGGGGAGCGACTCACCCTCGCTGGCGGTCCTGCTCCCCCGTCGCCAGTCCGGGTGCTCCGCCAGGTCTCGCAAGGCCCCTGGCTGGCTCCTCCTGGCTAGCCGTCACTGGGGGTCCTCCCGTCCTCTCCCCCTGGCTTCCTGCCCGGCCGGCTTTTGAAGCCCACGCCCCTTGGCGGGGACGCCGGCGCATGCGCCTTGGGCCGCCAACCCCTTCCCTGGGCCGCCCGCGGGGAGGGCTACGGCGCAGGCGCCGGCAGCGGCCACCGAACAAACCCGGCAGAGCCGCTCCGGCTCCTCGGCGGCGGCGCGGCCGGGCGCCGGAGTGCGGGGCGCGGGGTTAGCCGCCGCGATCCCCGCCGCCCCGTCACACACCCCCCCCCTTGAGTTTCTTGCCTTTACCTCTTCTGCGTCACTCTCTAGGTCCTCCGTCCTTGAAAAGAAGTCCGCGTTGGTGTGTTTCTGCCCGGGGCGGTGTGCCACCTCAAACCTGTAGGGCTGTAAGGCCAAATACCACCTTGTTATCCTGGGGTTAGTCTCTTTCATGGACTGTAACCACTTTAGGGGGGCATGGTCAGTTATTAGTTTGAACGCATTTCTGAGCAAGTAATATCGGAGCGACTCAATCACCCACTTTACCGCTAAAGCCTCTTTTTCGATTGTGGCGTAAGCCTTTTCTCGGGGGAACAGCTTTCAGCTTAGGTATAAGATGGGGTGCTCCCCCCCGTCCACCTCCTGGGACAAGACTGCCCCTAACCCTACGGCGGAGGCATCCGTCTGTACTATAAATTCTTTCGCAAAGTCCGGTTGCCTTAGCACGGGGGCCCCCAGCAAGGTGGTCCTCAGCTTGTTAAAAGCCCTCTCTGTCTCCCCAGAGCCTACCACCCTTTTTGGCTGGCCGGCTCGTGTCAGGTCCGTGAGGGGGGCCGCTATGGTCACAAACTGGGGGATAAACCTCCGGTAATACCCGGCCAAGCCTAAAAATTGCCGCACCTGTTTCTTGGCTGTTGGGAACGAATACTCGGCCAGGGCCTTCACTTTATCCGTTAGCGGTTTCAGCTTTCCTCCCCCCACGATGTATCCTAAGTAGGTCACCTCCCGTCTGCCTATATGGCACTTGTTGGGGTTTGCTGTGAGCCCGGCATCTCGCAAGGTTCTCAACACCCCCCGTAGGTGTTGTGTGTGGTCCGTCCAGCTCTGGCTGTAGATGACGATGTCATCGATATAGGCAGCCGCGTGGTCCTGATGGTCCCGTAGGAGTCGGTCCATTAACCTCTGAAACGTCGCGGCCGCCCCGTGCAGGCCGAACGGCATGGTCCTGAACTGGAACAACCCAAACGGGATTGAAAAGGCTGTTTTCTCTTTGGAGGCTGGCGTCAGCGGGATCTGCCAGTACCCCTTCGTTAAATCCAGGGTCGAGATGTAGCGGGCTTGTCCCAGTCTATCTAGCAGTTCGTCCACTCGGGGCATGGGGTATGCGTCAAATCGGGATATTGCATTCACCTTCCGGAAATCTACACAAAATCGGAGGGACCCGTCGAACCCGGCACTAGTACGATGGTGCTCCTCCACCCGCTTCGTGACTCTTCAATCACTCCTAGCCTTAGCATCGCCTGTACCTCCTTCCGGACGGTGTCCCACATCTTCCGGGGGAGGGGCTTAGCGCATTACAGACCTTTTTCCCGGGGTTCGTCGCTATATGATGGCAGATCGCCGAGGTTTTTCCGGGTATTTTGGTTAGGGTGGTGGCGTACTCCCGCACGATCGCCTCTACTTCTCGCCGTTGGGCAGGCATCAGGTCCTCCCCCAGGCCAGGGCTCGCACTGTCCCTCATCTCCCCGGTCCAGGGGCCGACTTCGGGTTCTTCTAGCTCTGTTGTAATCAGCAGGGCCTCGCGGGGCCTCCACTTCTTCAAGAGGTTGACATGGTATATCTGGGACCTAGCCCTCTTCCCCTCCAACCGCACCTCGTAATCCACCGGTCCGACTCTTCGGATGACCTCATAGGGGCCCCGCCATCGGGCTAGCAGCTTCGATTCCTTTATCGGCAGCAGGAGGAGGACCCGGTCCCCGGCTTCGAACTCTCTCAGTTTGGAGCCTTGGTTATAGGCGAGGGCCTGTCGGTCCTGGGCTTGTTGTAAATTCCTCTTGGCGAAGTCCCTGAGTTGCCTCAGCCGCTCTCGTAGCTTCAACACATAGGCTACCGTCCCCTGGACCCGGGGCTCCTGCTCCTCCCAGGTTTTCTTAATAAGGTCTAGAATGCCTTGAGGCTGCCGTCCGTATAGAAGCTCGAACGGAGAGAACCCGGTCGAGGTGTGTGGTACTTCTCTGATGGCGAATAACAGGGCGGGTAGGGCCTTATCCCATTCGCGGGGCTCCTTGTCCAAGAACCGTCTCAGCATCTCCTTCAGGGTTCTATTAAACCGTTCTACCACCCCATCCGTCTGGGGGTGGTAGACGGAGGTCTGCAGGGTCTTAACTCGTAGTAGCCTACACAGCTCTTGGATCAAGCGGGATGTAAGGTTAGTCCCTTGGTCGGTTAGGATTTCTTTTGGGATTCCCACTCGGGCAAATATCTTGACCAATTCCCCCGCTATCGTTGCTGCGGTGGTATTCCATAGGGGCACTGCCTCCGGGTAACGGGTCGCATAGTCCACTAGGACCGTGATGTATTGGAACCCGGCTGCAGATTTCTCCACCGGACCTACTAAGTCCAAGCCCACCCTATCGAAGGGGACGCCTACCACCGGGAGGGACACCAGCGGGGCCTTCGGGCATAGCTGTAACCGGGTACGTTGGCAGGTGGGGCATGAATCGCAGAAGTCCCTGACGGCTTTATAGATTCCTGGCCAAAAGAACTGCTGCATGAGCCGTTGCAGGGTCTTCTCCCGGCCCAAATGCCCAGCCCAAGGGTTCGTGTGGGCCAGCTCCAGCACCTTGTTCCGGTAGCGGCCGGGTACCAGCAACTGTCTCACCCACCCCGTCCCCTCGGCTTCTTGGGCCACGCGGTATAGGCGGTCCCCCCGTACCTCAAAGTGGGTCTCCCGCTGGCTTGGGCTAACGTCCTCTTCACTCCCCCGGGCCTGTTCCCAGGCTCGCACGAGGGATGGGTCGTTCCTCTGTTCGTCGAGGAAGTCCCGATCGGTGACCCAGTCTGGTTCGGCCTCCGCGCCCTCCATCACCTCTGCTTGCAGGTCGGGGCCCACCGGGTGCCAGGCCTGCAAAATTCGCCGAAAGCCAGGCCAATCCCGCCCCAGGACCACGGGGTAGGCGAGCTGCGGGGCCAAGGCCACCTGACATATGCCTTCTTCCCCCTGGCACTGCATCCGCACCCAGGCCGTGGGGTAGGGTCGGATGTCTCCATGGATGCACCGCACCCACACTGTGGAGCCGGCAGGCTCGGGGCTCGGGACCAATTCCTTGTGGACCATTGTCTGTCCGCAGCCCGAGTCCACTAATGCCTGCGCCGGCACCCCCTCCACCAGTACTCTGGTGGTTACTATAGCCCCCTGGCTCGGACAGGGGGGCACCCCCGGGGGGACCCCTTGCCCGAAGGAGCAGTCCATAAAGGGACATTCACGTTTGAAGTGCCCCTCTTGTCCGCACTCAGAGCAGCGGTTCTGGGAGGGCGCCCCTTCGGCCGCCCCCTCCCTGGCCACCTCCAACTGAGGTGCGCCCCCTCCTGTGTCCTCGGGGGGTTCCTCCTTTCCTATCGCCAGCACCCATCTGGCGACTTCCCGCCCTAGGCCCCAGCGAATCTCCCCCCCCTTTGCGCCCCTCTCCGGGCGTGCTCTGCCCCTCGGTGGTCATTCCCCCCGGGCCTCTCTATCCCCTTTCCCGGGCCCTCCCGGGGTCTCCGCCGACATAGTTTTCCATCAGGGTGACCGCATCGGTCAGAGCCTGGGGGCAGTGACGGCGCACCCACTGCTGAGCTCCTGGGGGGAGGACCTGCAGGAATTGCTTGAGGACTACAGCGTCCGCCAACTGGGAGCTATCCCTCTTCTCGGGCTCCAGCCACCGCCAGGCCAGCCCCTTCAATTTCTGAGCCACCGCCCGTGGTCGTGCCCCCTTGGGGTACCGCTCCGTCCTGAATCTCTGTCTATAGGTCTCTGGCGTGACCCCTATCTGGTCTAGTATAGCCTCTTTAACCTTGTAGTATTTCAAGGCGTCCTGCGGGGCCAGGCTCCTGTACGCCAATTGCGCCGGCCCCGTGAGGTAGGGAGCCAGGAGAGTGGTCCAATGCTCTTCGGGCCAGCGTGCGGCCTGTGCTACCCTCTCAAACGTTATGAGGTATGCTTCAGGGTCATCCAACGGCCCCATCTTCGTCAGCCTGATGGGCAACTGGGGCATGCCAGCCGGCCCCTCGGTCCCGCCTCCCAGCGGTCCAGCCCCCGGCTCCTCGGCCTAGCCCCTGTTGCACCCATCTTTCTTGCTGTTGGGTCATTTCCCTAACCAGCTGGCGTTGCTGTTGCTGGCCTTGCGCGGGCAGCTGCTGCAGCAACTGCACTTGGTGCTGTTGTTGCTGCTTTTGCTGCTCTGTGAGCCACTCGAATATCTGGGCGGGGTCCCTGGCTCTGGTTCTCCGCCCCTTCTCCCCGGGGAGGTGCCCCCCGCCCCACTTCGGGTTTGCTGCCATTTTGGGCAGTTGCGGGCGGGTCCGTTGTGGGGTTTTTTTTTTTTTTTTTTTGTGCCCCCTTTCAGTCTAGGGGTTCAGGGTCTGTGCCCATATTCTCCACCATCTGTTACGGGTCGCCCCATCGGTGCCCGCTTAGGGGCTCCGCCGTGCAGGGTTCCACCCGCTTTCTCGTCTTCCCTCACGTCCCTGGCTTTCCTGCTACCGTCCAGGTCGGAGGGGGACCTGGGCCCTCCCTCTCTCCAGGTCCCAGCCCAGGACCCTAAGGGCAGGCATCCCAAACACCTGGCCGCAACTCACCGGTCCCCGGGGTGTCCTAACCCCGTCCTGGGCTGCTTCCTCCGGCCCGTTCGTCCCCGGTGGGTCCTCCCGCGTCCGCCGGAGTTGGGGAGTGACTCACCCTCGCTGACGGTCCTGCTCCCCCGTCGCCGGTCCGGGTGCTACGCCAGGTCCCGCGAGGCCCCTGGCCGGCTCCTCCTGGCTAGCCGTCGCTGGGGGTCCTCCCGTCCTCTCCCCCTGGCTTCCTGCCCGGCCAGTTTTTGAAGCCCGCGCCCCTTGGCGGGGACGCCGGTGCATGCGCCTTGGGCCGCCAGCCCCTCCCCTGGGCCGCCCGCGGGGAGGGCTACGGCGCAGGCGCCGGCAGCGGCCGCCGAACAAACCCGGCAGAGCCGCTCCGGCTCCTCGATGGTGGCGCGGCCGGGCGCCGGAGTGCGGGGCGGGGGGTAGCCGCCGCGATCCCCGCCGCCCCGTCACAGGGTGTCATAAGGAGGAGGGAGAAAACTTGTTCATCTTGGCCTCTGAGGATAGAACAAGAAGCAATGGGCTTAAACTGCAGCAAGGGAGGTTTAGGTTGGATATTAGGAAAAAGTTCCTAACTGTCAGGGTAGTCAGACGCTGGAATAAATTGCCCAAGGAGGTTGTGGAATCTCCATCTCTGGAGATATTTAAGAGTAGGTTAGATAAATGTCTATCAGGGATGGTCTAGACAGTATTTGGTCCTGCCATGAGGGCAGGGGGCTGGACTCGATGACCTCTCGAGGTCCCTTCCAGTCCTAGTATTCTATGATTCTATGATTCTACTCAGCAGTCTACAGGGGTCTCTTCTTACCTGAATGAACCAGTAAAAATGTCAATTAAATAATTTAACATGTACAACCAAACATTAATTACTGTGATTTTACAGGCATACTTGTAAAGTGCTAACAAATGTAAAATGGATGTTCCCCATGGAGTTTGCTTTCCAGTGATTTGCACTCTGTATTGACCATTTAGCTCCAGGCACTTTAAGGAACCTTTTGTTTCTAAACAGTTATTTTGAAGGCTTTCATCCTATACTATGTATCTTCTCTTTGAAAAGGATGTCCTAGCCATCATACTTGCTTTAATGTATAATCTATTGCAGGGGAGCAGCTTTAATTTCAACAGAGAACTGAGCATAGTGGGACTGTGTCCTCTTTCTGGCCCCAAAGAACTTTCACTTTAAAACCAAGGACCAAACAGTGGGAGAAGTATTACTGTCCCCATTTAACAGATGAGGCAGAGAAAGTATAAATTGCCCTGACTTACCTTTCTCTTTTCAGCAAGCTTCTTCCCAAAGGTGCCTAGCAGAATGCTGTGATTTGGAACCATTTTATCATCAAGTGGTTTGCTTAATATTTTCTTTTATTTATGTGTGGGGGCAGAGGGAGGGTGGGAAGGAGGGTTTTTTTTTTCTTGATTAGTGGATTGTTAGGTTCATTAAGAATTTGTCTGGTGTCTCTAAATCACCTGGAATAGAAAGCAGGCTGAATTTATTATCCTGACTCTCTTTTTTTCTCTGCACTGACAACAGATAACCAGTAGTGCTTTAAAAACAGCTTCACTTTTTCCCTTTAACTTTGTTTGTCACAAGGTCTTTACTTGTATGCTGACATTTAGCATATATTGGTGCTTTCTGCCCTTTTTTCTGGTAAATCCATGCATTTGTATTCTGCCTGGTAATCTTTTTTCAAACATGACTTTTTTAACTAGCAACTGCTTGAAGTCTTGATTTTATTTTGGCAATATCTTTCATCTTCTTCATTTGGTCTTCCAATTTGTTCTTCATTTTTCATCTTATGTTCAAGTGTGTTCTGGACAATACTGCTGATAAACTTTGAAAGATTTCTCGCTCTGACAGTTCTACTTTAAGTTCCTACATGACATAAGCTTGTCCTCCCGTTATGTTGTTGTGTACAGTTCCCTTGAAATCAGTATCCTCTTATGTAGCAAGCTTTGAATTTTGATTTTTGAACCATGGCTGCATGTCTCCCTTTTTCAATAGTAGATGATCCTTCCCTCCCCCCCCCCCCCTCCCCAGATAATGGTATTTATTTCCAAGTGCTAAGAAAGTGATTTTCCTCCTAGCTGCCATCAAATCTTCAATTATTTTGAAACCTTAATCTTTAGATGTGGTTTTTTGGGACAATTGACTTAGGTGCCTTTAGCATATGCACTAATTCATTGTACTTCCTTTCCACATTCAGGGCTTGTGATTCGGATACTTGTATGACTCATCCAATGTCCAAAAGTCTGTCTAGTGAAACCACTGGCTGGCTGAGAGCTGTTCTCCAGAACTCGCCCGATAAACAACGTTGCACAATTTACATCTTGATAACAAATTCACACACGAGTGTAATTGGCGTAATCTGGCATAAAAATGGGAAATTGGATGACCTGATACTTACCTGAAGTCAAATATTTTTATGCCACAATCTTCTTTGCAAAGAACTGTTTGGTTAGCTTTTTGGGAGTTCAGTTTGAGATGACTATAGCTTAATTTTTGTTCAGTGCAATTAGCATTATGTCAGTTCAAGGCACAGATCCCACTGCTTCAGCTGCAGCTGAGAGTGTTCAGCACTTCTGCAATTTGACCAGTGGGTCTCAAGTTGTACATCCAGAAATGGAAGAACACACTGTTATGACAACTTATGAAAAGTTTGATTCAAGTGGGCTTACTCAGGCCACATTGGAACCGTGTGCCAAAAGTAGAAATATAATCCAATTTTCCATGTCAGCATTCAGTTGTATAACCATAGATGTATGGACTATAAAGCCAAAGGGTATAAGTTTCACATCCAACATAACACAGGTGGTTGGACTTTCCTGAATTAATTTTTGTTTGAATTAGAGCATATCTCAATACAAAAATTTCCAGTAATGGAGAATCCACCACTCCCTTACCTAATATCCAGTGGTTAATTACCCTCACTATTAAAAATTTGCCTCACATGTTGAGTTTAAATTTGTCTGGTTTCATCTTCCAGCCACTGGATCTTGTTATGCCTTTTTCCACTTGCACCCTTGTCTGCAAAATTGAAGAGCCTTTTTTTATCATATTTCCGTTCCTGTATAGGTTGTATAGATTGTGATTAAGTCACCCCCTAGCCTTCTTTTTGATAAACTAAATAGATTGATCTTTTCCCTACAAGACATATTTTCCAATCTTTTAATCATCCTCATGGCTCTTCTCTGAATCCTCTTCAATTGACCATCATCCTTCTACAACTGGGGACACCAGAATTGGACACAGTACACCAGTAGCATCCCAGTGCTCAATACATAAGTAAAGTAATTTCCCTGTTGCTACTCATTATTCCCCTGTTTATACATTTCAAAGATCACATTAACCCCCTTGATCACAAAATCACACCGTGATCTCATGTTCGGCTGATGAACTACCACGTCCCCCAAGTCCTTTTCAGAGTCACTGCTTCCAAGGACAGAGTCCATCATCATGTATGTAGAGTCTGCACTCTTTGTTCCTACATGCATTATATTACATTTGGCTGAACTGAAACACATATTGTTTGCTTGTGCCCAGCTTATCAAATAATCCGAATAGCTCTATGATTTGTCCTTTTAATTATTAACTTCTTCCCCAGTGTTTGTGTCATCTGCATGACCTGGATTTATCCCCAGAGCATGCCCAGACTGTGCAGTGAAGAAGGCACAGGATCTATGGGGTCTAAAAAAAGTTGCATCCGAAATTCTGCAATTTCCTAATTTTGGAGTGATTGACTTTGCAGACTTTTTAAACAGGCAGGTTAAAAAACCAAATTCCATCATCTGGAATCATACGCATACCTAGATGGTTCATCAGTAGGATTGGGACCTTTAAATACACCACACAGATCTGTTACTTGAGCTAATAGAACCACTGATTGCAGTACAGGTTGGACCTCCCTGTTCCAGCACCCCTGGGATCTGGCCAGGCCCGGACAAAGGAGTTTTCCAGACCAGGGGAGGTCATGGGGAAGCACCAGCCTCCCTTCTGGGCTTTTCTTCCCAGCCACCAGGACTACTCTCTCCAGCCTCCAGCCCCTCAAGCTGCAGCAGCCCTGCTGGAGCTCCCAACCCCCCAAGCTGTGATAGCCAAGTTGGAGTTCCCAGCAGCCCTGCCAGCCTCTCAGCAGCCCTGCCACTCCTCCAGAGCTCTCGGTGGCCCTGTCAGCTGCAGGCTCGGCTGCCCATGAACTCTCCACCCCCCCGGCCCGGCCTTCCCTGCCCTGCTGGCTGCAGGCTCTGGTGCCGGCTGACCCCTCTGGCCAGCTCTACTCCAAGCCACTGACAACATCTGCTTCTGGGGCTCTCTCGTCCTGGAACATCTGTGGTCCCTCTGGACCACAGATGCTCAAACTGTAGTATGTTGTTATCTTCTCTATGAACCAGCACTAGTGGGCAATGAGACACACCCTTTGTCAGTAGGTTTCATGGATATTAACTGACATGGGGAAACCTGCATAACCTGAGACACCTTGAGCATGGAGCTAGATTCTAGGCTGAACAGGAAGAGACCTCTTCAGTTGCACAGGAATATTGGAGAGAGTGGGAAGCTCCTATAGGCCTGCAAGCCAACCCAGCCTAGTCCCTGGGCTCAGGCCTATGCTCAGGCCACTACCCACCTCATTCTCCATCTGTGTAAGCTCAGTCTCTGGGTTGGGCCAGGCACATAAAATAACCACTCATGGTCCCCTTTAAGTCCAGGTCCTTAGTACAGGGCAGGGCAGGCAAAAAAACCTCAGTCTGTAGGGGTTAGGTGAGTCCAGGCCCTAGCACAGGGTGGGGCAGATAATCCAAATACAGTTTATAGTGCAAAGGGGGAGATTGCCACCCAGGGATTCAAGTGGTAGGGGGGACACAGGCCCTCCCTACTCCACTGCGTTCCAGTCCATGCCCCTGGCTGTGGCAGAGCTGACTGCCACTAGAATCAAAGGGGATCCAGCCTGCAACATGCTAACTCACTATGCTACGATCAAGTCAGCCTGACACTTATCAGCTTTCCCTGGGCTACTTCCGGACTCCCCCTCAGAGTATACCTGGCTCCATGGCCATTCCTCGGGGGTCATCGGGGTCTGAGCCCTCAGGTGAGGCTAGCAGGGTTTCCTCCTCAGGTTGAGGGGTCAGTGGTCTGGGCCAGTCCTCAGCGTCTGCAAGGTCCTCAGCGGCCTCTCAGCTTGGGAGCATCAGGCAGGCCTCTCCTTCCTCCAGCATCTGGGGCCTGACTGAGCCCCTGGCCTGGGCTTTCATACAGCTAGTCCCTCCCCCTGACTTCTGGGCAGGTAAAGGGGCGGGCTAGGCTTGGCCCACCAAGGTTCAGAGAGGGGTTCTTCCCCTTATTGGTCTGTGAGTAAACACCCCTGTTCACTACAAGGCCCTTTTTGGCTGCAGAGAGCAGATGACAAGGAAGCTATCTCTAGAGGCAATTTCAGGAGTTCCAGGGGAAAGCTGAGGACATGAAACCTGTAGGTGGGGTCAATAAAATGATAATGCTTCACCTCAGGTGGATCCAGCTATCCACTGCCTAAATCCCACCTCCTCACCAGATGTCACTTCCAGGGGGAGGTAGCAAGAAAGGATTGCAGGTAGCACTACTGTGATCGTCACAGCAGAGAGTAGGATTTTGAGTGTTACTCTGAACAATGATTTTTGAGGTGCACAAAGCCAAAGACTCACACAATACAGTTGGCTGCTGCTCAACACTTAAACCATGTTTTTGCCTCTCTGGCTGGTTGGGTCTTTTGGCTTGTATGGAGAGGAGACAGAACTGTCAGACTTGCAGAATGCTTTGTGTCCAAGAGAACACTCAGAAGTTCTGAGGAAACATGGGATGTGACTAAACCCCCTACACAGATGCAAAGCAGCTGGAAGAGTAGGAGGAGAAAAGCACCTGGACCCCTCCCCTCTGTTTCACAGCTCTTCCAAAAATCAGACACTGGAGAGAAAAACATCACCTCTTTTTCAAGCAATAAACAGTCTTTCATCTCTGACTATTATGATTTATATCCTCCTGGCAATCTATTTCATTTAGCATTTATGTCCCATCTGTGCAAGTGCAAATTGAATGTAGGTGTCTGTATGTATGTGTGTACCGTCTACTGCCAGGAATCATCTGTGTGGCAGTTCCACTCTCAGTACAGCAAAACATGACAAATGGAAACAACAAAGAGAGAATGAAATTATTTCTGAGTTTAGTAGTTGTGGATCCTGATTGGGTCTTCTGGGTTTTTTTTCTAAACATTAATAATACAGGATTCCAACCTCAAGATTCCCAGTAGCGAAATCTCACTGTCGGTAACTTATTTTCTAGAGATGCATCTCTTTTTCAGTCCTCTCCATTTGTGAATGGAAATAGTAATGGCCCTCTTGTTTCTATTTGAATCATCTATTGGCACTGTGAAAGACTGGGGAGAGGAGAAAAAAGGCTCAACCGATGTTTCTCCGATGTAATAGTTGGTAGATTTAATATAATGTGATTCCGCACCCTAGGGATCCTCTACATAGTTTACTTTAAAAAAATGTTGAGATAAACTCCTGTATTAGACATTCTTTACACTGCTCTTAATTTTTTGTTTTGTATATCTATAAAAATGAAAGTCCTGCTTCCTTAGGGTTTTTTTGTTTGTTTGTTTGTTTGTCTGGGATTTTTTTAAATAAAAACTGTTAAGAACCTAAATTGGGAACAGGTGAAGCAATTCATATGCACTAAGAACTATCACAAACCTCTGCCCAAAATGTGAGCTAATCTATCTTCTCTGAGGGTACGTCTAGACTGTGAGGATCTATCGGAAAAAGATACTCAAAATGCACTCTGCATTTTTGTCAGCCAATTGGTCAGGGCAGTGAGTGGTGTGTGTGTGTGTATTATACACCCGAGACTTCAACTGCCAGGACCGGGGTTCCTTAGCAATGGGCAACCTGGAGGAGGTTGACGGGCGCCCCAATAAGTTTACAGGAGAGCTTATACACTGAGACTTCAACTGCCAGGACCGGGGTCCTTAGCAGTGGGCAACCTGGAAGAGGTTGACGGGCGCCCCAACGGATCTGTCCCTTATGACCGGCTGGAGTTCTTTTAAATTGTGCTTGGTTCTGTTACAGCAACTGAAGGAGTCAGGTTAAAGCTTAAACAGTTACTATTTTATTGTTACAGGGTAAACTTAGCTGTTAAATGCTACTGCTGTGTTACAGATAACACAGCCACTACAAAAGGACAGGACAGAAATTACACTTAAAACAAAAGTCACTTACAGGTACCATGAAACCCTTTTGGTTCTCTGAGCTCTTATTAAATGCATGCAAAATAGACACCTAGCAGGTCTATATTCTCACCCCATGCGTTCCAGACTTGGCGTGGCCAGCCTTTCTCTCAATCCTCGGGAAGAAGTAGGGCGAGGTTGGGCATCCCACAGACCTCGAGACAATCAATACCTGCCAGCAGGTATAGATGATTGAGCTCAAATGGGGTGGGCTACTAAACCCCTCTTTATACCCCCTTGGGTCACATAAGCTTCTTCCTGGTCTCAAGTGGCCAATTAGGAAAATGGCTTTGAATGCCAAGTTTCCCACGAAGGGTGCAAAGCGTAATTCACACCTGGGAAAATGCAGACAATGGGCACTTCTAGTGTGATGGGCGAAGATTCCTCTCCTGGGACAGTGCAGGCATGTCAATTACTGGTACTAGCCATCAGGCGGTGGGAGGCCCGGGTCGTCAGCCAGCCCATTTACTGTCTGGTTTCTGTTTATGGTAGAGTCAGGGATAGGCAGCACACCTGCGTTCCCAGGGCATCAAAGGCTGACTGCCTTTCTCTTGTTCTCTGGGGGGGGGGAAACAAGATGGGGTTCATGTCTGGCTACAATTTTGCATATCTTTTTCCAATAATTTTGTTGAAAGAGGCTTTTCCGTCTAGACTGGGCCAAATTTCAGAAAAAAACCCTCTTTCGAAAGCCCCCTTCTTCCTCATAGAACAAGGAATACAGGGGCTTCCGAAAGAGCATGTTTGCTCTTCCGCAAAAAAAAAAAAAAAGCGGAAGAGTAAACGCGTTCCCTGGACGTGGCAGAGTTTTTCAGGATACCTCTGGTGTCCTGAAACCCACCCTCAATCTAGTCATAGCCTTTGAAATGGTTTGAATAACAGCCTTCTCTCTACTCCAATTCATATCTACTTCTGTGTTTCTTGGTTTCAAGTAAAAGTATTAAAACATGAATGAGGCTGTTCTTGCAGTATTTCCAGTTTAGCAATAACCAAGATGTAGCTGAAATATTACGAGAACCTTTTGGTACAAGATTTCCGGCTCAGTTTCTAAAGAGGTCCAACCTATTTAGAATATTTAAAAGTATTAACCTCTTGCTTCTAATTCTAAAAGCAAAATCCCTATGTAAAAGAAGCATAAAATTGGCCAAAGAAATGTTTTATGTCTCAACGTTTATTTGTACCTCCCTCGAGTTTTGAATCTTTTTGGTCTGGGAGCCAATCCATATGGTATGTTGATAACTGTCATGTGTGTTTGGATGCTCATGGCAAGCAGTAGTCTGGCTGTGGCCCCGGTATCTCTATAGGTCCTGGTATGTGACTGTTGTGTAGGCCATGTATTTAGAGCCCTGCAAATGCATGGATGTAGATGCACATATCTGCTGATCATTTTTGAAGATGTTAATGCTGATACCAGTTTTATATCCCTGCAGGACTCTACATATATCTAGTCAGAGCTACTCCTGCTTTGCCTGTTTTCCACCACCAGAGCAAATGTACTAGGAACATAACTCATGCTGTAACAGCCTGGAAGAGAGAAGGGGCACAGAGGAAAAATACTTCTCATCTCTACTTCTTTTCAGCAGAGGAGAAGAGGATAAATCGATTCTTGTGTAACTCTTCATTTCCATTGAATGCGGTGTGAAACTGCCTGACATTTATTGTGGTAATGTTCAGTGTGAGCCTACTGAACTCAGTGACACCATGGCATGATATAATGTGAGGAGATTCTGCTATGATTATTTCATGACTGACTTTCTTTGAATACAATATAGCTGTGTGTGAGCAGGTGTGCTAATATGACAGTGTCCCCTCTGGTCAGACAGATGGTTGCACAGAGCCCACTTGGTCTGGTGGGAATGTCAGTCAGAATCTCCTTGCCTGAGCCCCATAGTAGCCGTCTCCTCGTCTATGAAAGAAGATAGTCACAATGTCCACTCATACTTGGTGGAGTTAGTCAGTCCTGGTCCTCAGGAGATCTATAAATCCATTTGGTTCCATTTGACTATGAGGAGTCAGTTAGGGAGCTCAGGCCCACTCACTCAACTGTATTCCAAGGCAAGGCCCTTTATCCAGATAGTTGGAATCAAGCTTCAGCAACTCCTCCAGGTTTCCGCTGTGCCCTCAGCTTTTTCCTGTTGAGTTATGTAGGATTCTCCAGCCCAGAGATTGTCACCCCTTTTCTGGGGGGCTGTATCTGAGAAGCTTCTCAGCAGCTTGCAGCAGCACTTTTCTTCTCCAACCTGCAAGCTTCTCTGGCAACCCCCCCGCCTTTTTGTTTTTATTCTCCCAGCTGCTGTCATGCGGCCAGTCAGTGCTGGTAAGTGGTTGCTGCAGCAAGTCTTTAGTTACCACATCACCAAGGAGCCTCCACAGCCCTGTGATAGGCTGTTATACTCCTTAGTACTGAGTTCCACCACCCTAGGAAAGCCATACGTTGATACAGATATCTATAAGGACTATAGTTGTCATGGGATAATAGCACACATCATACATGACAGCTGTGCTCTCTACTCACGAGTAAAGGGTAAAAGGGTTAACTAATTCCCTACAAAGGCAGAGAAAAGCCCTGCTGTATCCTAAAGGCTTTGCTCAAACTGTCAGTCCTGGATGGAGAAGCAGATAGCTAGACTTTAAGGGAGGACATAAAGGGAGAAATGTGGGCTTGTGGAAGAGTCCTTGCATCCAACGTGTTAGCATGAGCTTTAGCTAGATTGGAACCTGCTTCCAGGGCTGAGCGGGCTGCAGCAAAGGACGGCATTTGAATGTCTGGAAGTGAGTAACTAGGCAGGATTGTGTCCTTTAGCTAAGGGGAAGTGTTAGTCTAGTAACAGTGGGAATTACTTTTGGGAGCTTGAAGCCAGCCAAACCATACCTACCTCATGCAGTGTACACAGCAGTGAAGTGTGAAATTGCGATTTAATCTCTGTTTTGATTTTAATAGTAGAAATGTTAATCCTATACATAACCAGAATACCTGGCAGAAAGTTGGATCTTCAAAAAGTGGCTCGCTAGTTTGCAGCCTACTGTGGGTCCAATGAATGAGATTGAAGCCTTCAGAACACATGACTGAGGTTCATAACAATTTACATAATTACCAAAGGCAGAAAGTTGGAATGATCAGTAAGTTTTGAAATGTATATGATTTTTCACAACTTATCAATAACTTCAAAGTACAATTAGATAACAGTTGGTTATCTCAGAAGGGAAGAATGAAAATCAATTTGAGCAGTATATTGTAACGCAGTGCTCTTCAAAGGTATAAAGAACCTGCTGGCTATATCTTTTCAGTGCAAGCACCTTGTTTTAAACTATGGTCTTAGACTCTCAGACCCGGGGGCTATCTGTGGCCCAAGCATTTCCCCAATCCAGTCCATGAAATATTTTGAAAAAGTTATTTAATCAGGCCTGTGTGGCTGCTAGCCCAGCGGCAGGGTGGGGGTAGGGTGGAATAGGCTTACATCTATGGATGGGATGACTTTGCATGCACCTCCCCTGGGGCCACAGGAATGGAAGCATGGAGCTAGCAGCAGGAAGCCATTCTACCACCAGTGCACTGCCAGTGGTGCCAGTGGGCCCCCAGCAGGTTTTAAATTACCCAGAGGGTGGCAGGTGGGGATGTGGGGGGAGTACATGGGCCAGCAGGAGGGACTAGGAGATGTGGAGGGGGGGAGGGAACGTGCAGAGACTCCCACTTTCCCGAAGTCCTGCCAGAGTGGGATGCTTGCTGCCCCACTAGGAGGATTTTAGAACTGGTACTGGCCCTAAGGTAAATTGAGTCTGAGACCCCTCTTCTAAACCCATTCAAAACAATGGGAATCTTTTACATTCACTTCTGTGGGTTTGGATCAGGGTAATAAGGATAACATAAGAACAGCCATAACTGGGCAGGCTAATGGTCCATCTAGCCCAGTATCCCATTTTCTGACAATGGCCAGATACTTCTGAGGGAATAAACAGAACAGGGCAATTTTGAACAATTTATCTAGCCCCAGTTATCTACTCCCAATTCTGACAATTGGAGGTTGGAGACCCTGGATGTGGGGTTGCATCTCTGATCATTTTGACAAATAGTCATTGATAGACATATCCTCAAGGGATTTATCTAGTTCTTTTTTTTAACCCTGTTATACTTTGGGCCTTCATAACATCCACTGGCAATGAGTTCCATAGGTTGACTATGTGGTGTGCAAGGAAGTACTTCCTTTTATTTGTTTAAACCTATTGCTTATTAATTTCATTAGAGGACCCCTAATTCTTGTGCTATGTGAAGGGACAGATAACATTTCTCTATGTACTTTCTCCACACATTAATTAATTTATAGATTTCTATCATATTCTGTCTCAGTTGTCTCTTTCTAAACTGAACAGTACCCATCTTTTTAATCTCTTCTAGGAAATCTGTTCCATACCCCTTTTCATTCTTGTTGCTTTTTTCTGTACCTTTGTAATGCTAAAGTATCTTCTTTGACAGTGGATAACCAAAACTGCATGCAGTATTCAATGTGCGGATGTAGCTACATGGTACATTATATGGCATTTTGATAATTTCGGTCTTATTTTCTATCCCTTCCCAAATGGTTCCTAAAATAGTTAGCTTTTTTTTAACTGCTGCACACTAAAGGGATGTTTTCAGAAAAGGCTCCACAATGATTCTAAGATCTCAACAAGCAGCTAATTTAGACCTCGTCATTTTGTATGTAAAGTTGGGATTATGTTTTCCACTATGAATTACTTTACATTTAGCAACATTGAATTTCATCAGCCATTTTGTTGCCCAGTCAATCAATTTTGTGCAGTTTCCTTTGTAACTATTGTCAGTCAGCTTTGGATTTACTTAACTTGAGTAATTTTGTACCATCTGCAATCTTTGCCACTTCACTGTTTATCCTCTTTTCCAGATGAATGTATTGATCAGGGCAGATCCCAATCCAGATCCTTGGTGGACCCTGCTAGTTACCTCTTGTGAAAACTAACTGACCATTTATTCCTACCCTTCGTTTCCTATCATTTAACCAGTTACTGATGCATGCAAGGACCTTATCTCTTGTGCCATGATGGCTTACTTTACTTAAGAGCCTTTGGAAAAGGATCTGTCAAAGGCTTTCTGAAAGGACGAATATATTATATCCATTGGATCACCTTGTCCACATGTTATAACCCTAATAGATTTGTGAGGCATGATTTGCCCTGACAAAAAACATGTTGACTCTTCTTTAATGTATTGTATTCATCTATGTGTCTGATAATTCTGTCCTTTATTACAGTTTGAAGCAATTTGCCTGGCACTGAAGTTAGGCTCATTGATGGTATTTAGCAGGATCACTTCTGGAGCCTCCCCCACCCCCCTTTTTTTTTATTAAATTGGCCTTACATTGCAGGGCCTTACTCTTGATAGCAGGTATAGGCACCTGCTCAGTCTTCTGACAACCAAATGAGTCAATTAGGCTGCCTGGTAGACTACCCTAATGATTTGCTGAGGAAACCAGCAGGCCAATTCGTAGGCCCAGCAGCAGCAGCACGCTGGCTGCTCAATGCACATGGATTGTCTGCCTCCCTGTGCTTGCCTCACTCATGTAAAAATATTTAGTTACCTGGGACAAGTAGGAGAGCAATACCTACCAATCCTTTTTTTTAGCGTTTTCCTTTGATTTATTCTTAAATCACTAGGATAGCATTTGATTCATATTATGTACATGCCAGTGTAGGGAATAGAAAGTAATTAACTTGTGTAATTAAAAACTACATACATGAGAGATTCTGCTCAGCCCCAAGAATACATATGCTTTTGATCTTTATTTTAAGGATTCGGGGGTGGGCAACTTTTTTGGGTCAGGAGCCACTGACCCACAGAAAAATCAGCTAGGGGCTATGGGGAGGCAGTGTGGGCAGGGCTGGAGTGCCAGCATGGGCTCCCCAATGCTGGGGCAGGCCCTAAGCCTTGGGGGACAGATCCAGGCCAACAAGGGGCCATATCCAGCCCCTTGGCCTTAGGTTCCCCACCCCTGGATTAGAGACTGGTTATGAGACATTGAACTGAAACCTTGAGATTCCTGCTGATATCTGTGGGATACCATCCATAGTTGAGAGGAGAGTGCTACAGTGTGACTTTATATTTTAAAGTCTAGAGGAAGGGATTATATGATGTCCTCTTCTAATAACACCAGTCCCCAATGATCTCATTAGTTCAGTCTCTTTTTCTTGTGTCTATTTTTTCATATCGCCTATGTTGAAGATCTGTGCATGATTGTACTCTATTGACCACAAATATAATGGGAGAACCCAACCTTTAATTATGGCAATAAAAGATGAGGAATTGTGCTCACTGTCAAGATAAAGATATAAACTTCTTCAAAGATAAGCAAAAAATGTTATTAAAGCAAATGTTTCAAATAAAGTTTTATAGGATACAAGTTAAAAAAAAGGAAAGCACTCTATATCAGGGTCAAGTATGGGTTATGAGGAATTACAAGTATCAGTTTACATGGTTAATGAAATATATAGCATATATAACGAGCATTGTCCCAGGTGTGTGGGTTTTTGAAGTGTCAGTTAATATCTTTGGGGATGCCACCCATAAGTGAAAATTAGTCTGTGGTGGTTAAGCACATAGGTACATGGTGGAGCACCTCCTCAGTGGAGTGTGTCTGTTGGTCTATCTGTGTCTTGTGGGTCTTCTGTGAAAAGATATAGTCCATAAGGGAAGAAAGCAGGACACTTCCCTGACCGTGTCTCTCAGTAGCAGCCTTGTTTGTTTCCTGAGGAAAAATATATTGTCTGCTAGGGAAGGAAGTGGGTGTTTTCCCTGGCTGTCCCCCTCAGCAGAGATCTCAGTCACACATCCTGGTACTGACAGTGGCCTATGACATGCTCCATGTAACTGTCTCTGGACCACTGGATGGCATCAAATACCATCAGATGCCTCATGAGCAGCACAAGATGGAGAGCAGTGTTTCCATCTCCTGTACACTTATCTCAATCATATGATAAAATGCAGAGCTGCAGCAGTGGTAGGGAGCACGTCCTCCCCCATTGACTAATCAAGTAGTTGATGGAAATTCCATCAACTACTCAATTAGCTTATTAACTGTTACTTAACAGTCCCTAATTCAAAGTTCTTTGACAAAAGTCAAATGACTGAAGTAAATCTAATGCAGATGACATTCACCATTTACTGGTACATTAGTTTAGCTTTTTAAATAAAGTTTTATTCCAACTCTTAGATGAATGGCTTGTCTGGAATTTGCTGGACTAGGTACCATTACTTACACCAAATATATAATTAAAGTTCAGGACAGAGGGATATAATATGAACTGCTCTCCTGACTATGAGCTTCTCATATTGAAATTAGGCATTCAGCAACACCTTGCAGCCGCAGTAAAGTCTTTAAAGCATTCAATTAATTCTACCACTTTAAAGAAAAAGAACATCCATTGTTATGGGCAGCAGCTCTGGCTGCCTTCTGGGTTGAGCTGTTCTACTTTATTGCTACTTCTGTTAGACTGAGCAAGCAGTTAACTGGTGGCTTTCAAGGGAAAGTTATGGCATGTTCTCAGGCCAGAAGCAATCTCATTAGCAAGTCATGGAAAAAATGATATATAACTGGATACAATCCACATATAAACGGGGCAGACTCCAGCATGCTAATAAAATATGTAGAGAATATGTAAAAAATGCAAACCTGGTTGTGTTCAAAAGATGATTTTCCTGTGTCTATAGACAATGGCAGGATTGAGGCCATTGGATTTTGCCTACAAATTCTATCCCTTCGTTCCAATCTGCTGCTTAGGTGCCTAAATCCTTTTCTGTGAATTTGAGCCTAACTCTTATTAATACCTTTGTAAATCTGTATTTGCCTCCATATTGGTTCTAAGGCCTAGTCAAAATTAACCCCTTCCCCCAATTGATCTACCCTATGCAACTTCAACTATGCTGAAGTCGAGGCACTTACTGTGGTGTCTTCCGTGTGGTAAGGTAGTGGGGGGGAGGGGACTGCTCTCCTGTTGACTCTAGCTACTCTTCTTGTCCTGATGGAGAACCCGAGTCAATGCAAGAGTGCTTGGAGATCATTTTATCACATGTAAGCAGACGTGATAAATTGACCACCAGTGGATCAATCTCTGCAGCGTCAATTCACCGCATAGTGGAGGCAAGACCTAAGCCAATACAGAAAGTGTGGGCCAGACTCTGTGCTGTGGTTGAGATCAACCATGTGCAGTAGGAAAAGGAGTCTAGCAGGGAACCAGTGATTGCTCCCTGATTCTGTGCCTGCATCTGCCCCAGTCCTTTCCCTGGAATAGGTTAAGAGAGGCTATTCTGTGTAATTTCATAGCCATCCATCACCACACTATGGGCACCTTTCAAGTAATGACAAGAAGAAAGAAATGCAAAAAGAAGCTCTGCCTTCATCACCTGTAAGAGAACACTTGAATAGGTGATAAATGGTCACAAATAAACCCAGATTTCCTGTGCAAGTGGCCAGACCAGCTATTGAACCTCTTTAATGTGGCTAATGGGAAAAAAAGCACAAAAGATTCTTTCCCAAATGCTCCCTTGGCTACTTCACCATTTGTGTGGCAGATGCATCAAGGAAGAATATTTTTTTTTATTAATCTTTCTTCACTGGCAGCCTCACCAATGAAATTAAAATCTCCCTTTAGATCCTGACTGTTTGAGTATAATTAGGGTTGCAATGATGAGGCATGAAATTAAAATGAGCAGGATTATTAAAGGTTATGAATAAAGAGCACATGCATTGAGGTCATCTAATACTATTGACTGTAGCATTGTGTGTTCATTTTATACCTTTGGACATTTATTATAATTGCTTTTGAAAGCTTAGAAAAGTTGAGCTTTATAAGAAGCTTAGGCCAAAATGTCATGTCTTCTACTTGTTCCAGTTCTTCAGCACTGGACAGGTTCTAAATCTGTAGCAGATGTGATTAATAACAATAAATACTCATCTATATTTCTCTGTGTGAAGTAGCATAATTTGACGGCTCAGTAAATATCATGCAGTGTACAGAAACCAAGGTCAGGAAAACATGTCTGAAAAAGAGATATATCAACATGATATATTAAAAACACTGTGTCACGCCTTATTGAATTGTCTGCAGCTGGTTTGTGCTATGACATGCTGCGTGTTTTCAGTTTTTAATTTTTACAGCAACTTTTAGCTATAAAAATCTTATTTTTAATTAAACTGTCTAAGTAATTTTTAAAAAACAGCATAGTGCTACTCTCTGTTCCACCCTCCCATGCTCTGGCCTGGGGAGGCTGGCGCCATGCACCCACCTGCCCCATGGAGCAGGGTGGGGCAGAAAGGCAGCTTGGCTCCCGTGAGGGGTGGGGCCTCCTCAGAAGGGGCAAGGCTGGGGATGGAGCTGGAGGTTTGCCTCCCCCAGTCCTACCTTCACCAACGCCCGTGTCTGAGACAAACAGGATCAGGACCCAAGGATCTTAATACCTTTGCTGCAGACACTTGGCCTGGGAGAACACAGTAACTTTCTCTCTCCCAAACATCTTGGCAATTAGCACAAGATAAGGTATTCATTAAAGAGTTCACAAACAGTTTACCATAATCTTGAAAGAGACATGTAAACAATAATACTACTTCAGTCAAGTTTCATCATAAATATTGATATTCTCTTCTGATCCTGACTATAGGAACAGACAGGGATTGTCTGTTCATATAAGACGTGAGCAAATACCTATCATTCTGCTGCTTTAACAATGCAAGTTTGCATTTCAAAATTCTGCTCTAATGTAGTGTAATGTAAAGTAAACAATCAAGGTTTAATGATGCAAAAGTTAAGGGGCCTGATGAAAAACCCATCATCCAAGATAATGGAAACACTCTCAGTGATGTCAATGGACTTTGGATCAAGCCCATGTGGAATCGCTATTGTAGGAGTTCTTTACTCAGGCTAGGTCTGCACTAGGTGATAAATTCAAATTAAGATTCTCAACTCCAGCTACGCTAATTGTGTAGCTTGAATCGAAGTATCTTAAATTGAATTTTGGCGCTATCCACATTGCAGGAGGTTGATGGGAGCACTCTCTCCCTTCGACTTCCCTTACTCCTCATAGGAGCAGGACTACCGGCATTGACAGGAACATCCTCTCAGTTCGAATTAGCATGTCTTCACTATACTCACTAATTCAAACCCTGGAAGATCAACTGCAGCAGCTTCAGTCTTCTCTGTAGTGTAGACATGGCCTCACAGTGAAGTGACTGGCTATACAGACCCTCTAATTCTGTGCTGCAGGCTGTCATCTTAACAAATTCACTTTCTCAAAAAGCAAAACAACCAGTACAAGGAAAAGACTGAGAAACGAAAGTAGAAATACTTTTGTCATGGCTTTCACACAATTCCATAACATCATATTGCTGGACATGCTGGCTAGAAAAAAAATACATAATAAATAATATTTTATCATGATTGTTTACATAGTTTAGGAACAGACTTCTCTTCTACTTAATTTAAAATAATATAATCTGAAAGTTCATTGGCTTTCATGTACTTTTTTCTACTTTCTCCACCTTCCTTGTCTGCTCTCTCTTTTTTTATTTCTATTCTAAAAAAGCAATATAGATTTTTGGAAAGTTGAACAGAACACTTTGTTCCTCTCCTGATACTGTTGGCTAATGAAAGTAGCTATTGCTCTTCGCTCAGAGACTTTTTTTTACAGCTTACAAGAGAAACATGCAGACTATTAAAAATGGTTTAGTACTCGGAATTTGTATGCATTTCACAATAACAACCATAGTACCTTAGCTATACAATTTGGAACAGTAACCAAAATTAATTTAACAGAAACATTTGCAAATATTTGCTATTGAAGCAAGGGGCTTTAGACAAAAAGATATCACAAGAAAGTGTCTTAGTTTAAAAAAAATATAGTGGTATTGACTAGGGCTGTCAATTAGCGCGCGTTAACGCCTGCGATCAATGCAGAGCACAATTAACACATTAATTATTTTAATGCGTTAATTGCAGGCATTTCTGTAGCACTGCCCCTTTGAAATGCCACCAGAGCATTTCAAAGGGGCAGTGCAGGAGGAGCCTGGGATAAGCTGGAGCTGCTGCTGCGTTTCAAAAGGGCAGCACCTGGGGTCAGCTGTGTGGCACTGCCCCTTTGAAGCGCCGCCCTGGGAACTCCATCTGATCCCAGGCTCCCATGGCACTGCCCCTTTGAAATGCTGGCATGGCGTTTCCAAGGGGCTGCACTGCACGGAGCTGGGGTCAGTTGGGGACTCCAAGCTGATCTCAGGCTCCTGTGGTACAGCTGACCTCCTGTGGTACAGCTGACCCGCTGCGTTTCAAAGGGGCAGCTGCACTGAACCTGGCGTCAGCTGAGGACTCCAGCTGATCCCTGGCTTCCACAGTGCTGCCCCTTTAAAACACCACCACAGTGTTTCAGCAGGGTAGCACACGCGATTAATTGAACAATTAAATTTTTTAATCACACAATTAATCACGATTAATTTTTTAATCGCTTGACAGCCCTAGTATTCACAATTCTAACAATAATTCATGCTTTGCACTTAAATCATGTTTTAATATTTTCAAAATCCTAATCTTGACCAATGTTGAGGCTAGTAAAGAAATATCCTCAATTTACAGATGAGGAAACTGAAGTACAGAGGCTAAAGCCAACATTTTCAAATGCAAGTGCTAAAGGTTAGACACAACAATCCATGTTTAGCCACCTAAATGAGCAGTTTGACTTTTTTTTTGTGGGTGCCCAAAACCTTTCAAAATCAGCCACCAATTGAGGTGCCTAATTTTAAACAGACTTGAAAATTTTGGCTTAAGAGAGTTACTCTCAAGGCTCCACAGGAAGTCTCTTAGGGTATGTCTACACTAGCTCGTTAATTCGAGCTAGGTAGGCAAATCAGGCAACCGGAGTTGCAAATGAAGCCCGGGATTGCAAATGAAGCCCGTCCGGCCACCATTTTTAAATCCCCTTAGTCCGAACTAACTGCCCGCGGCTACACGCGGCAGTTTAAAGTTATCGAACTAAGTCCTTAGTTCGATTAATCGTTACCCTCATTCCATGAGAATCGTGGAATGAGGAGTAACAGTTAATCCGAACTAAGGACTTAGTTCGGATTAACTTTAAACTGCCGCGTGTAGCCGCGGGCAGTAAGGGGGTATGTCTACACTAGCCACCCTAGTTCGAACTCCTGCAATGAGGAGTAACAGTAATCCGAATTAGGGGCTTTAGTTCGAACTACCTAGCCCATGCCACGTGTAGCCGCGGGCACGGAGTTCGAACTACCGGGCATTTAAAAATGGCGGCCAGATGGGAACATGCAAATAAAGCCCGGGATATTTAAATCCCGGGCTTCATTTGCAACTCCAGTTGCCTGATTTGCCTACCTAGCTCGAATTAATGAGCTAGTGTAGACATACCCTTAGAGCTGAAATGAAAGCGCAGGTGTTACTGAAACATAGCTTATTGCCCCAATCATGAATTATAGGTCCATCGTAATTTATATTGCATTCTATGTAGTCCACTTCATGATGTCACAGCAACTAGAGATAAATATGTGCATTATATTTGCATATACATATATAATGGGATATGACCCCATTCCTCTGGTGAAAACGCTAATGAGCCATCCTGCACTCAGGCAGCACCAGTTAAGTGCATGGGTGAATGTGCTCCACTTGGAGAAGCATAAAAGGGGGAAGCTGGTCACACAAAAGGGAGGAAGTTTTTTTTCCAGAAGCAGGGAAGCTGCCATGGATTGTGAGCTATGCTAGCAAGGGGAGTTCAGTGAGATGCAGTGATTAGACCTTCCTTCTTTCACTTCTTTTGGGGCAAACTGATACCACAAACCTGATTGAGAAGAGGAGCCCTAGAGGGCTCCTCACATCTGACTGACCAGTGATAGTACCTGGGAGCACCCTTCTAGAGGCAGGTGGCAGAAAAGACCTTGGGACGGATCTGAACTCTTGCCAAGAACAGTGAAATTTCCCAGAGGGTAGGAGGGCTCCTGAATCCATTATGTTTGCTGCAAAACAGAAGAGGACACTGTGGACAACAAATAAAAACACACTGATGGGAGGGATGGCTGTAGGGTCAAAATTAGAGAGCACACCAAGCAGAGAACCACCAATAGATGGAGTACGGCCGGTGCAGACAGAATCATCACAGAATTCAGCTGTCAAATTCTTTTGTTCAAGAAGGGACTTTACAAACTAATATTTTGCAGATGCTCATAGCTTGGTAAATGTGGGTGGCTTTTCACTGGATTTCCCACCATGTATCCAAACTTCAATCCCTTTGCTCCAAAGATACGGGTGGCATGTGACTCCCATGTTTGGGGAGGCTGAGCCTGAGCGCTGGAAACTCCCTAGAAGGGGTGGGGCGCTGTCTGCCCAGACTGTGGCCCTGCTCCCTGCTCCACTCTGAGGCCCACCCTATGGGGCCTCCTCCCTCTGAGGCCATGCCCACATCCCATCCCCACTCTTCCCCAGGCTTCACTCCCACTGCCCTCTCGTCGAGACACCTCCCACCTGCCAGTCATGCCTCTTTTTCATCCCTCTCCCCAAGGGCCCTCCCACAGCTCACCTCTTTCTCTGCCCCCCCCGGAAGGGACCTTTCACCCTCACCTCTCTGCCGCCCAGAAGGTGAAGAGGCAGGTGGCAGTGAGGGGGAGGGGCTGCAGTAGAAGTGAAGGAGAAGTGCTAGCAGCAGGTGGGGGAGTGGGTGGCGGAAAAAAGGTGGAGAAGCAGAAGAGGTGGGTCTGGGTCATCGGGAGAAGAGGCGTAGTAGGGACAGGAAGAGGTAGAGAGTGGGTGGAGCCTTGAGGGGAAGTGGTGGACTGAGGGTGTGAAGAGGAGAAGCATAGGTGGGGCCATGGGGGAAGAGTGGGACACGCTATTGCGCTTTTGAGCTGGAGGATGGGCAGGGCCACAGCCCAGGCACCATATCAGTGACAGCAAGCTGGCAGTGTGCCACCAAAGGGAGTCACACTGGTTACCCAACAGTCATTCTGGGCCCCTGGGCAAGGTGTGTGTGTGGGGGGGTGGCACCATGCTCCTGAAAGGGGCAGGGCTGAAGGCAGCCAGCTCCCTCTCCCCCACGCCCACTCCAGCGCTGGCTAGAACTAGAGCACTCTGTTTCCACCTCCCCAGGCATCCTTGAGACTGGCTCAGAGCACACTGCACAACCAGTTAAGGTGCTTGGGGCTCTGAGTGCTGCTGTGGCTGTGGTGGTTGGAGCCTGCTTTCTCCCCCCCACCCACGTCAGTGGGTCTGGCTTCCCCTGGCCTACTATACCCATTGCCCAAGTCCAGTGAAATAAAAAGAAATAGCTGTGAGATTTTTTTAACATGGCTAAAAGAAACAGCAGAATTATTTTGCTGAACCCTTCTCTGAAAAATTCAGGCCTGTAATAAAGCTAAACTAAGACAAGTTATATACAGGCCACATTCAGGTTTAATTTACTTAGCATGCATTTTTCTACTGTGCTTATATATTATGTTAGATCAGAATTTGCTTCCCCATCTTCAGGGTGGTAATAGTATTTGATGGATTGTGCCTGTTTCTCCTAAAAAACATCACATTAGGCTGGGTTTTATTTGCCTTGTGGCATCAGGTGTCTAAGTACTACAGCAGCAACATTCTTCCCAGATTTAAAAAGCTACAACAGTTCCTTACTAGGCATTAATTCAGACTATCCTGACCAACTAAGTCAGAGGCTTCAAAGCAAAGCAGAAGCACAAACATGATTGTCAGGTAATGAATCTCCATCCTCACTGTTCACAGATGAGATGGAAGCAAAACAACTTCTACCCGCATATATCTAATCAAAATAATGGATTTCAGTGTGCTATGCAAGGTCTTTGGGACACATGAATAAACAGCATCTCTATCTGCAAAACACTCCTTTCACTTACAGTATGCATGAAAATCCCATTTAGCATTAAGTAGTTTGTCTGTTACTTACTAAATTATTTATTTATCTGGACCAAGTTACAGCAGCTCATTTTCTACCTTCATTATGCAGTGTCTGGTCAGCAATCTGCATGTAAATTCCAGTGGTCAGAGATTCATAAGTCAGTCAGATTTCTTCCCTACTCCCCCAAATTAGCTTTATTTTCTAGAAGGAATACACTACAGCACTCTAGAATTTCAGTGATTTACAGCATAGCAGGTAAGCTTTGCACACAATTTCCACATTCAAAGCATATTTCCCAAGATCTCTTCTGGTCCTGTATTTGGCCTTTGCATATTAAACCATTACACTAATCAGCCAAGATCACGGATTTGCACTGACTGCATGCCATGAAGCGCAAGAAAAGAATGCAAAGCATATGCTTTTATAGAGTAATTTATATTCTAAAGAGAAATGATAAGACATAGATGGGTTTTACAGGGTTTGAAACAGTCTAAGGTAGATTTCTATTGCCATGGCACTTGTAAGTGGCCATCTGGGAGTGGAGCTCTGATCCAGCTCTCTTAGCACTGGACGTGGGCAGAGGGGGGGCAGGACCAGGGTAAGGCCAGGAGCAAAGCCACAGACATGCGGGGCTGGAAGCCAGGATTGTAAGGCGTGGGGCTGGCAGTGAGGCCTCAGGTGCTGAGCTAGGAGCCTAGAGGCACTGCAGCATCCCCCCACGCTCTAGTTTTCTTCCTGTGCCTATGGGCACTGCTCTCACAGCTCCCATTTGGTCAGGAAGAGGAGTACTGTGGGGCAGGGGCATGAACCATGACTGCTTGAGCCCCGCCACCCCACCCACACACCTACCACAAGCGACTGCCCTGAACCCCCCATACTTCCAGATCCCTGCCCTGACTCCTATACCACTCCCTCCCTCCCCCCACACAACCTGCTCTGAGCCTCCCTGCACTCTATCCCACACTTACATTTCTTACAGGTACTGTTATATGGCAACCGCCCCCCCCCCCAACTCCCTGCCCTGTGCCCCTCCCACAAGGGGGGAGGGCTGCAATATGACAGCACCTGTAAGCAATTTAAGTTACTTTTGCCCCTAGTGATTGCACCTATCCAGTTTGTGATGAAAGCTTTCATAGTGTGTCAACTGCATATGAAAGAAGAGTAAGTGTGGCCCATGTCTAGTACAAATGCTAATTAGAACAAATTCTCAGTCATTATCATAGCTCGTGGCTACAAAACCGCAGCCAAGACCTACTAATGTCACTTATTTAATTTCTCAGTGGCAGGCCCACCAATGCAGAGGGAGAGCAAAGGGTGATGGTGCCCCAGAGCCTGGAGATTTAAAAGGGCCCGAGGCTCCCACCTGCCTCTACCTCAACAGTGGCAGCAGCCAGAGCTCTGTGCTCTTTCAATCTCCACCAGGGCCCCTAATGGTGCACGCTCTATAGCCCCAGCTTCTCTGCTGAAATGTCAATCCACCACTCTTCTTCTCTACTTGCATAATGTCAGGTTTTGGGTTTTTTTAATCTTCAAACCATCAACTTCAAACAGAGGTGTCCACTCTGATACCATATTTACTAATTCCTCCCTGCTGTCTGCCAGTAGGGCCAGATCATCAGCATGCATTCATTTAATCTGTGTGTGTCCAAAGGCTTGGTTCTCCTACTAATGAGCTCCAGACCTAGGATGAAGAGAAAGGTAGTCAGCACAGTGCCTTGTCTCAATCCTACTGCCATCTCAAAACTCTGAAATTCCATGAAATGTTACCACCTTAGCTCTTGACCTTCCATATAGCTCCTCTATCATCTCTGCTTCTTAAAGCACCCCTGCTATCAATCTAAATACTTCTAACACCAATTTATACAGAACCAAGTAATATGCTTTCTCTAAATCCAATACATTCTATGTAGCACTACATCCTTCATTTGTCATTCTTTCCATCTTTTATTCCAGTATCTCATATCAACAATTACCTCATTTCCACCAGCTGCTTTACACATATTCATTTTATTTTACACTTCTCCTGCCTCTTCTACAGATATAAATACCCTTTGAGGCTTCCCCATAACTGGTGGTGCTTGCAATCAAAACTCTCTTCTCATTTTAATAGCCTTTGGAAATATTTTTATATACCTCTACCATCTTTCTAAGATTAGGCATTATGGATCCTTTTATTTAATAAACCCTTTAAGTATTTTTTCTAGAATGAGGCAGGCAGTCTGCGGCAAATAAGCAGAGCGAGTTGGTAACACTGCAAAATGAAACGACAACTCTTCCTTTCCAATAAATAAACTTGGAGAAACCTTTCTGTGCTTTCTATGCATGTCCCAAGCCAGAACTGCTGAATTCAGATAAAGGTCATGTGCTCAATTCATTGAATGTTTACTTAGGAAAGATTCTTGCTGGAATCACTGTCAACCAATAGAGGTTAGCATTATAAATACATGTTGGACAGTTCATTACCATAATTATATTTTCCAAATTTAGGCTAAAACTAACAGACATTATGACTGAGGATGAGGAAAAGCTTTTTTTCTGAAATGTTTTACTAGATGTTGACTGACATCCAACACTATCTAGCTCATGAGGAGAAGATAAGTATTTTCATAGAATCATAGAATACTAGGACTGGAAGGGACCTTGAAAGGTCATTGAGTCCCAGTCCCCTGCCCTCATGGCAGGACCAAGTACCGTCTAGACCATCCCTGATAGATGTCTATCTAACCTGCTCTTAATTATCTCCAGAGATGGAGATTCCACAACCTCCCTAAGCAATTTAGTCCAGTGTTTCACCTCCCTGACAGTGAGGAAGTTTTTCCTAATGTCCAACCTAAACCTCCCTTGCTGCAGTTTAAACCCATTGCTTCTTGTCCTATCATCAGAGGCCTCGGAGAACAGTTTTTCTCCCTCCTCCTTGTGCCACCCTCTTAGGGTACGTCTACACTTGCTCCGTAGTTCGAGCTAGGGATGCAAATGTAGGCGACTGAAATTGCTAATGAAGCGGGGATTTAAATATCCCGCACTTCATTAGCATGATCTCGCCGGCTCATTACTCTGCTCAACAGCTGATTCGAACCAGGAAGTGCGCGCCGGGACGCGTTAGTTCAAACCAAACCACTTGGTTCAAACGAACGTTACTCCTCAAAAAATGAGGAGTAACGTTAATTCGAACCAAGGGGTTACCCTTGGAAACCTCAAAGAATGAGGAGTAACGTTAATTTGAACCAAGGGGTTTGGTTCAAACTAATGCGTCCCGGCACGCACTTCCTGGTTCGAATCAGCTGTTGAGCAGAGTAACGCGCCGGAGAGATCATGCTAATGAAGCGCGGGATATTTAAATCCCCACTTCATTAGCAATTTCAGTCACCTACATTTGCATCCCTAGCTCGAACTAGGGAGCAAGTGTAGATGTACCCTTAGATACCTGAAAACTGCTATCATGTCCCCTCTCAGTCTTCTCCTTTCCAAACTAAACAAGCCCAGTTCTTTTAGTCTTCCCTCATAGTTCATGTTCTCTAGACCTTTAATCATTTTTGTTGCTCTTCTCTGGACCTTCTCCAATTTCTCCACATCTTTCTTGAAATGTGGTGCCCAGAACTGGACACAATACTCCATTTGAGGCCTAATCAGCACAGAGTAGTGCAGAAGAATGACTTCTTGTGTCTTGCTCACAACACTCCTGTTAATGCAGCCCAGAATCATGTTTGCCATTTTTTTTTTTTTTTTGCAACAGTTTAACTTGTGGTCCACTATGACCCCTGAATCCCTTTCTGCAGTACTACTCCCTAGACAGTCACTTCCCATTCTGTATGTGTGAAACTGATTGTTCTTTCCTAAGTGGAGCACTTTGCATTTGTCTTTATTAAACTTCATCCTATTTACCTCAGACCATTTCTCCAGTTTGTCCAGATCATTTTGAATTTTGACCCTATCCTCCAAAGTGCTTGCAACTCCTCTCAGTTTGCTATCATCTGCAAACTTAATAAGCGTACTCTCTGTGCTAATATATAAATCATTGATGATATTGAACAGAACCAGTCCCAAAACAGACCCCTATGAAACCCTACTTGCTATGCCCTTCCAACATGATTGTGAACCATTAATAACTACTCTCTAAGGGTGTGTCTACACAGTAAATTTATTTAGGAATAATGGCCGTTATTCTGATTATCCAGCCAGTTATGCTGGATACCATATTTTAACCATATTCAGTTCAGTGGTATTTTAATACCAAATGAATAGCTAAAATCTGATTGCAACCTGTGGAAATCATGGATGGATCAATGGTGGGTGGATAAAAACCAATGAGTTTTTTTTAAAAAAACATGGATTTTTAATTTTTTTTAAAATCACCAATAAAATAGTAAATTTCTCATTTAAAAATAACGGTTGCAATTAAATATCATTACAAACATGCTACACCTACACTTTCAATCTCATAAAAATGAATTAATGGCTCTAGTCTTTCTAACAATCAGCTTTTACTTCTTGAAAGTTCTGAGTCTTCAAGGTGCCATAGGACTACCATGTGCAAAGAAAGACAGATACAAGCTGAATAGGATTATTTTTGTTCTGTGTTTACATGGTGGTGGACCTGGACTAAGCACAGCAGAGTTGGTTAAGACCTTGTTTAAAGACTGAGAGATAACATATAGGAAAGGATAGAGGCAGCATAGCAAGGAACTTTGGAGCGGACTGGAAAGAAAGAGGGAAGATATTATTTAGCACACACACAGCTTCCTTTTGCCACAGAAAAACTGTCCTGGCTTCTGGGTGTAAAAGAGACCTCTCTGGGAATATTTTGAAGAAATACATTCCCTGGGTAAAAAAGGAAAAAGTGTCAAGTATAATCAGTGCAAGTTGATGCAGGGTCTAGCTTCAAGAATGAAACATCATGGCTGCGTCTAGACTGGCATGATTTTGCGCAAAAGCAGCCGCTTTTGCGCAAAATCTTGCCGCCTGTCTACACTGGCCGCTAGTATTTGTGCAAGAACACTGACTTTGTAATGTACAAAATCAATGGTTCTTGCGCAAATACTTTGATGCTCCCGCTCAGGGATAAGCCCTCTTGCGCAAGTATTCTTGCACAAGAGGGCCAGTGTAGACAGCCACCTTAATTTCTTGCGCAAGAAAGCCCGATGGCTAAAATGGCCATCGGAGCTTTCTTGCGCAAGAGAGTGTCTATACTGGGCACGGATGCTTTTGCACAAAAGCAAATCTTTTGCGCAAAGGCACATGCCAGTATAGACGCTCTCTTGCGCAAATACTTTTAACGGAAAAACTTTTCCGTTAAAAGTATTTGCGCAAAATCTTACCAATCTAGATGCAGCCAATAAGGAAAACTATATATTGAAAGAAAATGTAAGATCACTAGAACTCAAAATTCTGTGTAATTCCTTATAGAGGGCCTAACGTTTTGTCCTTCAAATCCTTTGGTACTTGTTCTTTCTTTAATAATATATAAAATAATTTTTAAAGAAACAAGAGTAATTAATCATTGATATTCACAGGGTTACCAGAGGAAATGTGCCATTTACATTGGCTATATAAACCAGTTGGCAGGAAAGGCACAACTACAGCAGACTGGTTTGAGTACCAGAATGAAGAGCTATAAAATGGAACTCTTTGATCAGCTGTTCTGTGAGATTGCCTCTTTCAGTTGGATTCTGCAGTACTCCTTATGGAACAAATAAGTAATAAATATTAAATCCCTATGCACTCCTTCATCAATGTATTAACTTTAATCCAAAAAGAGGCTTTTTTTTGCTATCCTGTGTGGATGAAAAGCACTACACAAATGCAAATTTCATTTATTTATCCAATTTCAGCTATAATAAGGATTATAAAAACTTAGTTCAGTGTTAGTACAGAGGCTACCTGATCCCATTTTAGATTTGATATTATAGCCAGGCCTTCATTATCAACCAAGATTTCTGCAAAAGCCAACCCTTCAGCAAAGAGAATGCACACCACTGCTATTCCCAATTACACGATTATACTTCAAGCAATAATTTTAAATATCAACATTTCACTGAGCTATTCAATCAGATAGTTTTTTGACTTTATCATGCTGATATAAAGCAATCTATGAATGTTCTCTGGAACAGTTTTTGGAGTGGCAGTGCTGAACTGTCCCCCTTTGCCCTGGTCCATGCCCCTCATTGCTTCCTAGAGCTGGGGCCAGCAGACAGAACGTGCATATGGGATTGTTGACCAGGACCCTGGGACCATCAGCAGAGCACCCCGGCATGGGGCTGATGGCCAGGCAAACCCTAGGGCTAGCAGCAGAATACCTGGGAGCAGGACTAATGGCCAGGTGGGACCCTGGGCTGGCAGCAGGGCTAGGGACTGGAACCCTAGGGCCAGCAACAGATACCCTGGCTGAGCAGGACCCTAGACTAGCAGCAGAGCCCCTAGGCAGTAGCAGGCCTGGCAACTGGGTTACTGGGCAGCAGAGGCACAGGACCCAGACTCCAGGCACAAAACCTATGTGCACCACCCTCTTATTTCCTGCACCTATGTATCAAAGAATGAGTTTTCTGATTACTGAGTAAATTGTGCAGTGCCCCCCTTTTACGCTGTGTCACTACCTCCTCGGTTGCTTTCATATTAGACTGTAGGAAAGGCATTACATGTGTTATGTTGGCAACTAGAAGTCCAGGGCCCTATTATACTAGACACTATACAAACATGAACAAAGGCAGTCCCTGCCCCAAAGCATTTGCATTTAATGTGATCGTAGAATCATAGGGCTGGAAGAGAGGTCCTCAGGAGGTCATCGAGTCCAGGCCCCTGCCCAAAAGCAGGAACAATTCCAACTAAATCATCCTAGCCAGGGCTTTGTCAAGCCGAGACTTAAAAACCTCTAGGAATGGAGATTCCACCACCGCCTTAGGTAACCCATTCCAGTGCTTCACCACCCTCCTAGTGAAATAGTTTTTCCTAATATCCAACCTAGACCTCCCCCACTGTAACTTGAGACCATTGCTCCTTGTTCTGCCATCCGTCACTACTAAGAACAGCCTTCCTCCATCCTCTTTGGAATCTCCCTTCAGGAAGTTGAAGGTTGCTATCAAATCATCCCTCACTCTTCTCTTCTGCAGAGTAAATAACCCCAAATCCCTCAGCCTCTCCTCCTAGGTCATGTGCTCCAGCCCCCTAATCATTTTGGTTGCCCTCCGCTGGACCCTCTCCATTGTGTCCACATACTTTCTGTAGTGGGGGGCCCACAACTGGATGCAATACTCCAGATGTGGCCTCACCAGTGCCGAATAAAGGGGAATAATCACTTCTCTAGATCTGCTGGCAATGCTCCTCCTAATGCAACCTAATATGCCATTAGCCTTCTTGGCTACAAGGGCACACTGTTGACTCATATCCAGCTTCTCATCCACTCTAATCCCCAGGTCCTTTTCTGCCGAACTGCTACTTAGCCAGTCGGTCCCCAGCCTGTAGCAATGCTTGGGATTCTTCTGTCGCAAGTGCAGGACTCTACACTTGTCCTTGTTGAACCTCATCAGATTTCTTTTGGCCCAATCCTCCAATCTGTCTAGGTATCTCTGGACCCTATCCCTGCCCTCCAACGTATCTATCTCTCCCCCTAGCTTAGTGTCATCTGCAAACTTGATAAGGGTGCAATCCATCCCCTCATCCAGGTCATTAAAAAAGATGTTGAACAAAACCGGCCCTAGAACCAATCCTTGGGACACTCCACTTGAAACCGACCACCAATCTGACATTGATCACTACCCGTTGGGCCTGACAATCTAGCCAGCTTTCTATCTACCTTACAGTCCATCTTTCCAATCCATACTTCCTTAACTAGCTGGCAAGAATATTGTGGGAGACCATATCAAAAGCTTTGCTAAAGTCAAGATATATCACATCCACTGACTTCCCCATGTTGACAGAGCTAGTTACCTCATCATAGAAGCTAATCAGATTGGTCAGGCATGACTTGCTCTTGGTGAATCCATGTTGACTATTCCTGATCACTTTCCCCTCTTCCAAGTGCTCCAAATGGATTCCTTGAGGATCCCTCCATGAGTTTTCCAGGTACTGAGGTTAGGCTGGCTGGTCTGTAGTTTCCTGGATTGTCCTTCTTCCCTTTTTTAAAGATGGGCACTACATTTGCCTTTTTACAGTCATCCAGGATCTCTCCTGATCTCCACAAGTTTTCAAAGATAATGGCCAAAGGTTCTGCAAAGACATTTGCCAACTCCCTCAGTACCCTCGGATGCATTAAATCCGGACCCATGGAGTTGTGTATGTCTAGCTTTTCTAAATAGTTCCTAACTTGTTCTTTCCCCACCAAGGGCTGTCCACCTCCTTCCCATACTGCGTTACCTAGTGCGGTAGTCTGGAAGCTGACCTTGTCTGTGAAGACAGAGGCAAAAAAAACATTGAGTACTTCAGCTTTTCCCACATCATCTGTCACTAGGTTACCTCCCTCATCCAGTAAGGGCCCCACACCCTCTCTGATTGTCCTCTTATTGCTAAAATGCCTGTAGAAACCTTTCTTGTTACCTTAGGATATGTCTACACTACAGCGCTATTTCGAATTAACTTAATTCGAAATATTTAATTCAAATTAAGCTAATTCGAAATAACATATCTATACACAAAACCTATTTCGAAATAGCATTTTGCTATTTTGAAATAGCGCGTCCACACTGAGTGGACCCTGAACCGAAGTTTAGGCTGGCCGGAACCAGTGCCGGCAGGGCATCAGGTTAGGACTTAGTGTGTGGGGCTGCTGCCTGAGGCTACCTGAGCTCCATGCTAAAAGGGACCCTACCCCCACCCCGGACAGACAGTTCTCAGGGTTCCCCGCTTGCTTATCTACCTCATTGAGGGACAGCAAAGCAGTCCTGTCTTGGAGTGCCCTGAGTGCCCGCACTCGGGACACGACAGCACTCGGCCACATGGAGCCAGAGCTGCCCCTGGGCATGCCGGTGCGTCTCATGGGGTCGTTGCTATCAGCCCGGCTGCACTTGCTGCAGGATGCCATCCGGGGAGGTCCATTGGGGGGCTGTCAGGATCCAGGAGGCGTCCACCCCGAGAAGCCCTCAGAGCCTCCCCGGACCTCCCCACCGGGGGCTCATGCCCCATTCCTCCCTCACGTCCTTCCACTTACCCCTCCCTAGCCCCCCTTCCTGATGTCAAATAAAAGACACGTATGTTCAAAAATAGAAACTGGGTTTATTGAACAAAACTGGGGATGGACCTCTGGGGAGACTGGGAAAAGAAGGTGGGAGAGGGGAAGAGAGAGGGTGGAAGAAGGGAGGGGGAAACTTGGGAGGAGGGAGCTGGAAGGGGAAGCAAGGGGAAGAAGGGGGAGGGGAAGCTCAGGGCTCAGGATTGGGGGTCTTGCCGGACCAACCTGACTTTCATGCTAACCTGCTCCTGGGTTCTCATGTGGCCTTTGGTGGCCAGGCTGGCAGCTATCCTGCCATAGACGGCCGCATTCCTCCGTCTAGTGTGGAGATCATGGACGTTGGGGACATCCCCCTCAAACCTGAATAAGGTCCATGATCTCCACCCTTGACCAGGAAGGCGCCCACCTTCTCCAGCCCCTGTCAGGCTCCTGTGAGCTGGCAGACTGCTCCTGGGGAGCGGTGGAGGGCTGGCTGCCAGTGGCTTGCTGGCTCATGTTTTGGGGCCACTGGGTCAGGGGCCCCGGTGGCCACTGCTGGCTCTGGGCTGTCAGACTTGGAGCTGGCACAGGCACTGTGGCCAGGGTCTACCCCTTTAATGTCTCCGGGGCTGGGGGAGAGGAGAGTAAGCTTTCCTGGTTGTGCCCAGAGTGGCCACCAGGGCTCCCTGGGAAGGGCTGGAGGCCCCCTATTTCGCATTAAGTGTCTACACAGCACTTAATTCGAAATAGCTATTTCGAATTTGCTGTTACTTCTCGAAGAATGAGGTTTACCAAATTCAAAATAAGGGCTCCACTATTTCGAATTTATTTTGAAATAGCGGTTTGGCTGTGTAGACGCTATTAAAGTTAATTTGAAATAACTGCTGTTATTTCGATTAACTTTGTAGTGTAGACATACCCCTTCACATACCTTGCTAGCTGCAATTCCAATTGCTCTTTCGCCTTCCTGATTGCTCCCCTGCATTCTCAAGCAATATATTTATACTCCTCCCTAGTGAACTGTCCAAGTTTCCACTTCTTATAAGCTTCCTTTTTGTGTTTAAACTCACCAAGGATTTCCCCAGTAGGCCAATCTGGTTGCCTACCATATTTGCTTTTCTTGCTGTGCATGGGGATGGTTTCTTCCTGTGCCTTTAATAAGGCTTCTTTAAAATACTGCCAGCTCTCCTGGACTCCTTTCCCCTGCATGTTAACATCCCAGGGAATCCTGCCTATCAGTTCTCTGAGGGAGTCAAAGTCTGCTTTTCTGAAGTCCAGTGTGTGTATTTTGCTACTCTCCTTTTTTCCTTTGGTAATGCTCAACCTTACTTTAAAAGTGCATACTTTAACCATTGCACAGACTTACATATCAATGCAATCTAATGTTCATAATCACACCTTTTGCTTAATTAAAAGTTAACTTTGAAAACATCATGAAGATACTGATATGGGGAAATTATGTACTATAGATTTTCATAGAGTTGAGAAAAGGAATTAACATATTTTTAAATGGGGAAGTGTAATGTCATAAATGAAGGCTGGAAATAATGTCTCTAAATGGATCACATGGTTCCAGATACAGGAATCCCATTTTTTCCGTCCTTACATTTCAGAAGTCTGTGCATTATTTTATAATGTTTAAGGCCATGCCTACACTAGGAAACTATTTCAAAATTAGTAAATTCAATTTAATAACACCCCATTTAACAAATTTGAACTAGCATGTCCACACTATGGGGAAGCCACAAAATTAGTTGAAGGCAGGCTCTGTTAATTTGGAAGCACTACCTTTGACTTAGAGCCCCAGGAAGTACTGGGGAATAATTAATATGAATTAATCTGGTGGGAAATTATTTTGAATAATCCACGCTACCATTATTTTTGAAATATTTCAAGATTAGCAATACTGCTGATGAAAAACAGGAGTACAGATTTCAAAATAATGGAGTGTAGATGCTCCGTTTATAAATTTGACCTTGGGGGGTTATTTCGAAATAAAGTCCTAGGGTAAACCAGGGCTAAGTGACTCCACCACAACTCCAATGAAAACAAGGGAACTTAAAAATTGGCACAGATGGAATATAAACTAGTATTTTGCACTGAATAAATTCTACTTTCTGTGTCCTATGCATTAAAATAATTCTATATTTTCTTAGAAATGTAAATTTTTAATGCTAAGAACTCTGCAATATAAACATGGGTGTCAACAAAAGAAAAGTGAAAGATAAATAAAAATAGTAACTAAAGTCTCCATATTTCCAAATTAAGAATTAATATTTTGTTGCCCAACAGACCTTGTAGGTAAGTACCTCATGTTTAGTTGAACTTCTGGCATGAAGACCACAACTTTTAATAAATATACCTGATCTATATAGATAAAATGTCTGGTCTTTAGAGGAAAGAGTAATTGTAGATATCCATCCCAACTATAAACTACCATTTTTGATCCCACCTAATTTAGGGAATATGAGATCAAAATTTGCTCCCTTACCTCATCAAGACAATCTGTCCACAGAGTGCTGGAATGTACGATTGAATCATATGCATCAACCTCTCTACCCTTAAAGAAGGTTAGAGCATTCTGTGTTAGTAGATATATATCTCTTTTCTAGGCAAGAGGTGGTTTTGTGAAATAACTACAATCTCTTTTCTCCTCTCAAACATTCAGACAAAATTGATTTAAAATTCCCTTCCTGTTAAAATTACACAATGGAAATGAATTGTTACACTTCCATTGACTTCAGTGATGCAGGTGTGAAGCTTTAGACTCTGTCCTAGGGAGGGAATACTTTTATTAGCTTGAGCAGGGAAATGAGAGGCCAGGATGGAACTAGTCAATAACTGGGGAGCAGGGAGAATTAAAGGTCAAATACCTCATTTGAAAATGATTATGGAATTCACAGAATTAATTGTTTACCAGGATCAGATTTTCCCACCATTATATGAGTAGCTCCTTACTATGCACATAGTCATATTAATAAAAGTATTCTGAGTAAGGTACTGCTCAATGCATACTAATATGGAGGAACCTGGCCCTGACTTATTAGCTCAGCTGTGTATTTAGGCAAATACTTAAAATTATTCTGCAAGTCATTTATTTTTAAAATATTGTGAAATGTCAAGGCATTTATTCAAACCCAGGCTATTATACACAGTATCTATTCCATATTTCAAAGCTTATTTAATTTTCATAGAATCTTAGAAATGTAGGGCTAGAATGGTCCTGAAGTAGTCATCAGTTCCAGCCTCCTTGATGATGGCATGACTAAATAAATCTGGATTATTCCTGGCAGGTGTTTGTCCAAACTATTCTTAAAAACTTTCTATCATGCAGCATATTCCAGAATTTAATAACCCTTTTAGTTAAAAAGTTTTTCCTAATACCTAACCTAAATTTCCTTAGCTGCACATTAAGCCCATTACTTCTTCTCAGTGGACATAGAGAACAATTGATGACTGTCCTCTTTATAACATCCCTAAAGATATTTGAGGACTGTTATCAGATTCCCCTCCCTCATCTTTTTAACCTGAAATATGTCCTTTTTAAAATCTTTCCTCATAGCTCAGGATTTTTAAGGCTTTTATCATTTCTGTTGATCTTCTCAATTTTGACCATGTTTTTCCTAGATTGAGGGGCCCAGAATTGGACACAATATTCCAGCTGAGACTTTGCCACTGCCAAGTAGGGTAAGATAGTTATCTTCCCTGTCTAATATATTACACTCCTGTTAATATAACCCAGTATCACACGGCTGTTTTTGCAGCTGCATTCCCATTGACTTGTACCCAATTTGTGACCTAATGTAACTCCCAGATCCTTTTCAGAAGCACCCAGTGAATTATTCCCCATTTTGTAGATGGTTGTTTGCTTTTTAACTTCGTCTGGGAAGTACTTTGCAGTTGTGTTTCTTAAATTTAATTTTTCTGAATTCAGACCAATTTGTCAAGGTCATTTGGAATTCTAATCCTACCCTCCAAAGTGCTTACAACCCCTGCCATCTTGGTGTCACCTGAAGATACCATAAACATATTCTTTACTACTTTGTTATCCAAGTCATTAAAGGAAGTATTGACTAGCACTAGACTCAGGACTGAGCCCTGCAGGGCTAGATGTACTCTCCCAATTTGATAGTGAACTATTGATAAGTATTCCTCGAGTATGGTCTTTTGACCAGTTGTTCACTCACTGTATATTAATTTAATCTAGACCACATTTATCTAGTTTGATTATAAGAATCTGGTGAAACTGTGTCAAAAGCTTTATTAAAATCAAGATATAGCATGTCTATTTTGTTCCCCATCCACTAGGCCAGCAATCCTGTCAAAGAAGGAAATTAGGTTGGTGTGGCAGGACTTATTCTTGACAAATACATTCAGGCTATTATTTCTAACCTTTAATTTTCTAATCAAGTTCTGGTTGTTTTTTTGGCAGGAGGGATCTTACTTCTACAGACATTGTCTATTCTGGAATACGAGCCAAAATTCTTAGAGGTATGATGTCCTTACTTTCTATTCTCCTGAAACAAATGCCCAATGTCCTTCAAAATAACCATTTCAAATGCCAATCGTAACAGTGCTTTCCACAGAAAACTTTGCATGACATCACTGGGAGTTTTGCTTGAGGAAGAATTGCAGCATTTGACTCTAAATTCCTTGTGTAATTGTTAAATCTTAGTAAAAGAAAATTAGTGATCTCCCTCCAGATGAAATTTTTGAAACTTCAGACTTGCTGCAGCAATATCAGCTGAATGCCTTGAGTATAATATGGACTGCATGTAAACAGGTGCCTATAACTTTATGATATAAAAAGTAATAAAGGACTGCGTCATTCATCACCAAAACACCACCTCCAACATTTCCAAACTATGTTTTGCTGGGTAGATCTTGTTCTGATCTAAAGCCAGAGTCTTTTCAGTGATTTGGAGCAGACCTCCCTGAGTACCTTGCACGGGTGTACAGCCAACAGGACAGAGAGCTTTGTGAGGTGTTTGTCTCCATGTACAAAGCTGTCAGCCACAAAACTGCTGATGACTTGAACTTTTCTCTGCCACCTCCCCCTACCCTGCTTATTCTTCCAGAAGCTTCTGTGTGCCTCATCTCATCCTCTGGCCTATAGCTTTGTTGTTGCCTCAGACCCCTATTGCTTTGTTTCAAGCTTCATTAAGTGTTTCCCCAGTTCTGCTGTTCACCCTCCTTTTTCCCACATCTTTTAAAAATAATAGAGTGAAGATTGTCACTTAATTTCTCATGCCTTTGCTCTCTCTCTCTGTAAAGTGGGGGTGATACTACTTTCCTTCTTCAAGGGAGTATTGTACAAGCAAAATAAATCTCCTCTTGCTGTAATTTTCCACAGAAGAGCAACTCCATCCCCTAACATATTGAAAGGAAAATAAAAGCTTTTTTAACTTCATATGTTGAACTACAGTATATTGTGTATAACCTAGTACATACAGAAAATTATAGTAAGAGTTCTGTGCTTCTTTAGTTTCACCAAATGCAGTCACTTTGGGTGTGTCTAGACTACATGGCTCCATCGACTAGTTTACCCGACATAGTCAATGAAGCGGGGATTTAAATAATCCCTGCTTCATTAAAATAAAAATGGCCGCCACACTGTGCCGACAATCAGCTAATCGTGAACAGCATGGCAGGCTAGACGCGGATCGGTCGACAAGGGAAGCTTTTGTTGACCGCTCCCTTATGCCTCATGAAACGAGGTTTACAGGAGCGGTCAACAAAGGCTTCCCTTGTCGACCGATCCGCATCTAGACTGCTGCACTGTGCCGGATCAGCTGATTGTTGGCACAGCGTGGTGGCCATTTTTATTTTAATGAAGCGGGGATTATTTAAATCCCCGCTTCATTGACTATGTCGGGTAAACTAGTTTACATGGCTCCGTTGACGGAGCCATGTAGTCTAGACATACCCTTTTGTGATGGTGGATAAAAAAGGTAAGGCAGAGTAGCCTATGTAATTTGCCTGTTATGAAGGAAGAGTAATGCTAATAATGTATTATATTCATCACTCTGTGACCTCCCCATGTTCCAAAAAAAGGGTAATTGCCCAAATATCAAGCTGTGGCTTACAAGGAAATTCAGGACCATATATAATCTCTAATCTACTGACATAAATATCAAAGACATTACTAGCAGTTCTGCTATAGATCAAGTGTTTCACATAGTCCTCTCAGGGAAAAGCTTGTGTTCAGATGTTCATGATTCTTGTAGGCTTGGAAGGAAAGCCATGAGAAAAGGTTCAATTTTTTCCAGTTTCTCATTTCATTCTCTATTTTCTGGGAAACTTGAAGCATTTGCTTGTTACCATAAGCTTTCCTAACATTTAATTCTCTACTGACTTTAATTGCGCTCTCTAGATTTGCACCTGCACTTTTAGTCTTCTTTATGCCAATTTGTTTTCCAAGAGGGTTTTTCAAGCTTTCAAATCTAATGCAAACCCAAGAGAGCAATATAAGAAAATAGTCTATTATGCACTGGGAAATTGAACCACCTACAATCTATCACTGTAAAGTCTCTTGCTTCACAGATGTACTGACACTGAATCTAAAACACTGGTTAATAATTCCTGTGAAGTGTTTCCTTCAAAGCTGTCTGGAAAGGTAAATTAAGATGACTCAAGAGTACACATGTCCACCAATTATGAAACGTATGGAAAGGTGTCAGAGAGGAAAGATGGACTTGTGCATAAGATACTGCACTGAGACTTGGAAGGGTTTTTTTTTGTTGTTCTGATAACTGTTCTGTCACAGATTTTCTGTGAGATGTTAAGTTAGTTACTTAATCAATCTGTTCCCTCTCTGTAAAATGGGGATGACACTACCTGCCTAACTCTCAGAGCTGCTGCAAGATGCTCAGAAAATATGGTGGTAAATGCCTTAGAAAAACTTGTCAATTGAATAAAAAAAATCTGTTTTGTTTATGCTAAATAAATCATCAATATCATTTCTGAATCTATAGTAACGAAATAACATACTGAGCATCTACACTAGAAGCCTTTATTTTGAAAGAATGTTGAGCTAGAGGACTTCTTTTTATTCATGGTAACCCTCATTTTATGAGGTATAAGGGAAGTCGAAGGAAGAGTGTTCTTCCTTCAACTTCCTGCTGTGTACAGTGCCAAAAGCTGAATTAAGCTATTTCAAGTTCAGCTACGCAATTGACGTAGCTGATGTTATGTAGCTTATTTCAACTTTAGCCCTGCTGTGTAGATGTATCTTTAGTGAATAATATAAATTGCCTGATTTCAAATGGGAGACTTCTTATTTTCATTCTCATGGTGGCTTGTTTTGTATAGTTGAAAAATAAAAGAAAGCCAAAGCTTACCGTTTCAAGGACTCTACAAAAAAGGTGGGATTTTCAAAAACAATAGAGGTAGGCATCTAACTCCAATTGAAAATCAACACTCTTAGGGTATGTCTACACTAGCCCCCTAGTTCGAACTAGGGTGGCTAATGTAGGCATTAGAACTTGCAAATGAAGCCCGGGATTTAAATGTCCCGGGCTTCATTTGCATGTTCCCGGGCGGGCGCCATTTTTAAATCCCCTTAGTTCGAACTGACTACCGCGGCTGCGTGGCGGTCAGAAGTTAATCCAAACTAAGTCCTTAGTTTGGATTAACTACTCCTCCTGCAATGAGGTGTAACAGTTAATCCGAACTAAGAACTTAGTTCGGATTAACTTCTGACTGCCACGTGTAGCCGCGCGAAGTCAGTTCGAACTAAAGGGATTTAAAAATGGTGCCCACCCGGGAACATGCAAGTGAAGCCCGGGATATTTAAATCCCGGGCTTCATTTGCAAGTTCTAATGCCTACATTAGCCACCCTAGTTCGGACTAGGGGGCTAGTGTAGACATACCCTTAGATGCTTTCAAAACTCCCTCCTGAATATTATTCTGCAGCCATCATATTTCAGTCCAATATCTGTTTATTGGACACAGTTCTTCCTTCCCCCCAAAAAACCCACTAACAAATCTGTTATAACCCAGGGAGAGGCTTACATAGCTGAGAATGGAGAAAGGGGATTAAAGGAGAAGAAAGCAATGTAATGTGCTGGCTGACAGAATGCCATGAAGAGAGGTAATATCTTCTAAAAGAGTTAGAAAAAAGGTCTAACCCTTTTCTTTACATCTGATATCTTTGCAATTGATTTCACTAACAACTTGAGGGCAAAACCTACATAGGTTGTAGCAGATTCCTTTTATATGTGTGCAATAGCAGCTGGCTAATCACAGATGCCAGAAAACATTTCAAGATTTTTTTAATCCATCAAATAAACAGAGGTTAAAGAAGAAAAATGATAGCAAGAAATGAATCCAAGGCAGCAGATACCAAGACCTGTTGGACACCCTCAATTCCATTAATGTCAGTGGGACTTGAAGGTGCTCAGAATCATGCAGAATTGGACTCAATCAGAATCTGTAACAGATTTCAGTTCCTCTTCCCCCAAATTTGGAATGCTTGGGTTTTTATTTTAAAACCTTTGAAAAGTACATTGATTTTTTTTTTTTTGAGTAGGGGAAAAAGATGACTCCATCATGAAAAATGTTAAGTAACTTTTCACTGAAGTATTTGTAAGTGCTCCTTCAACGAGATTAGGAAAAAAAGACATTGGAATTGGAATATTCAATGGTACTTGGGGGAAACAGCAGAAATTTGGCAGAGGGCCTCCAAAGAAGCAGATGAGCAGGACTGAAGGAGTCTGTTCTCTAAAGTAAGAAGAAGCCCGACTGGGTTACATCTACACTGCAGCACTATTTCGGCATACCGGAACTATTTTGCGTCTTCTGAGTGCTCCTGTTATTTCAAAAATTTAACAGGCTCGCTATTCCAACGTCCCTGTAAACTTCATTCCATGAGGAGTAAGGGACGTTTCGGAATAGCGCTTTAATTCAAAATAAGTGCTATGCACACAGTGCCAAATTTCAAAAGAAGCTATTTCAAAATAACATTAAAATAAGATACACAATTTGTGTAGCTTAAATTGCATAACTTATTTCGACCTACGGGCAGTGTAGATGCACTCCTGGAGAACTGTGCTCACTGCTAGTAGGATTTTAAAGCAGGCAGTTCTGACCAAAAAGGATGTTTGAGGGCTCTTGACAGGGAACACCAACATTCCCTAGTGGTTCTCCAGTAGTGCAGATCTTTCCTATATACATTCAATAGCACATTGCCATCTCTATAGAATTAAAAAAAAACAAACAATCACACATATGAAATGAGTTGAGAAATGGCAAAGTTGACAATAAAAGATTCAAAAGCATAGTGGAACAGATCCTCTGATGGGGTAAATCTGCATAGTAGAGCAGCCTGACATTTTTCTTTCAAAAGATTTTTCAATGAAAAATGACCTTTTTGCAAAAACAAAAACAAAACAAAAAAATTTATTTCCAGAAAGACTTCTGACTTATCCCCTTTGTTTTCCTTTGGCCACAGAAAGAGGATGGGGAGAAATGCAGAAAGCTATAAAAATTCAGGGTTAGGAGAGAATTTATCTTTTTTCCCCAAAAATATGTCTTTACCATTTTCATAGCTGCATTAACCAACGTTATCTAAGAGTCTGGCTCATGGAGTCTTCTGTTTCAAGAAGGCAGAGTCTCTAACAAGTTTTTATCTCCCTAAACATAAAATATTTAGCTAACTGAGATGTAATCTTTCTAGCAGTAGAGTGGGCTTTTGGGAAAGGGGAAAAAAATCATATCTACTTGAAACATGGGATGTTCCCTGTGACAGAACAGGGTTACATGTTTCCTTATTCTTTTTTTTTAATGATTGCTGTTTAATAAATGGTATTTGCTTTGAACTGTATGTAATGATCAGTGGGTCAAGGAAGGATACGGTGCAAAGAGAGTATCCCAGAGTGAGGAGACCCTAGCCCCTGCCCTAAGTGACCCCAACAAGGTTGTGGTTTGAGGCCCCCAGGAATCCTCATCCCCCTCTTTGTTGGAATTACAAGGACTCTGCAACACTGGAGAATGGCAGAGAAGCCCTCAAGGTCAGGGAGACCTCTGGGTAAAGGAATTAGGAGTGAGCACTTAGGCTCTGTCTACACTACAAAGTTATCACCAAAACCTGCCTTTTGGGGACAAAATAGTGAGAACGTACACACTGCAGTGCAACTTTTGTCAGGGGAAAAAACACCCAGTTTTGGTGACATAAACTTCACACCTGAGAGAGGCTTTTTTATTTTCCCCTCCCTTCATTGTCCACAAAGAGCCAGTGTAGACATTGCTGTTTGTTTTGTCAAAAGAACTGGCTTCTTCCAATATCCCACAATGCCTGCCCTAATCCCTCTTCTCTGTGTTCTTGATTTCTGCTGCCCTGCAGGCATGCAAAAGCTCTGGGAAGTATCTGGCAGCTGAGTGAGCTGCTCCATTTGGGGAACAAACAAAGAGCAATCATTGAAATGCTCCTGTTCTGCCCTGCACTGGAAACAGAGGCAGACTGCTGCTGCAGGGGGAAGGGGACAGGCTCCTGTGCTACTTTGACAATCCTGAGAACAGAGAGCTCACAGAGCTACTCATGAGGCTATTCCTGGAAGCTGAGAAGGCTGTGGGAGATCTCGGCCAGGGGGGAATCCCAAGACACCCAGCAATCAGCTCTGTCTTCCCACAACACTGTACTGTGGGACACATGCCCAGAGTGCATTGCTCACACTGTCAATGCTCTGTCGACAGAGGGAGTAAGTGTGAACACCCTTCAGCTCTTTTTGCTTTGACAATGTAGGTTTTGTTGACAAAACTTGGTAGTGTAAACATATTCTCAGATTCCCTTCATCAGGGTAGTATAGAAGCCAGGAAAGCTCTCCACATTAACAGATCTATTCCTCCACTTACATAATCAATATTTGCAAATATCTGACATCTTTTGACGGGAAGCAAAGTTGGACATATTTCACTAATGTAAAAGGCAGTGATTTTTTTATTGCAAATCCGGTTACTGAGCAATGAGCCAAATGAAATGTTGCAGACATCTCATACTGGCAGCAGAACACATGTTAAATCATTGTAAGCAGGACATAGAAAAAGCAATGCTGAGGGGAATTACACAGTGCCCTAACTACCCCCTGTGTGACAGACAAGGTTCTGAGATGTGGTAATTACAGCCTCTATTATCACCAGCAGTTCTTGTTGAAGCCCACTGAGGTAAAAATACATTTTGATCAGTTCATTAGTCAAAGCAAACATGACATTACATATAATTTTATCACCATGCTTCTGCAAATAAGTCTTGCAAGTAAGAAATTAATATCCCTATCTCAAAGAAACTATATAGCAGTTGCTCTAACCTGAAAATACAATGATGGAAATAAAAGCTGGCTTTCATACTTCGTCCATTGTAGCTAAGCCATTTCTTTATGGAATACAATAGAGATATGCATTGAAATTTTAACATGAGGACTTGACTGGTGATTAGGGTCTAAAAGCTTAAAACTACTATGAACTCCTTAGAACAATATGTGAAGCAGCCAAGCATGTGCATGCATGCTCTAGCGACACAGAAGTGTCAGACTTTGAAAGCTAACAAAAGTTCTTTGGACAAAACTGTGCCTGCTGCCTCAGACTCACAAGACTCTCACCAAAGAGCTGTTTAGTTGCTGGGTAGCTGTCCAAAATAGGGCTGGAACCCACACTCGAGGGGCCCAGAGCTCAGGCAACAGGCCACACTCAAATGTCTACACTACAATTTAATAGCTCCTTAGTCTAAAACACGGTAAATAAATTTGAGGATCTCAGGTGTCAGGCATTCTCAACAATATTTCTATAACTTGTATGGATATAAATCCTTGTATCTGCATGGATCCGGAGGAGGAAGAGAGAACATTCTTTGAAGGTACTGACCTTTACTTCTGTGAATATGATCTATTGGCTGGATAGGGGATGTGAATAGTGCAGGCCTTCCCTGAGGGGCTGGCAAAGGGGGCAGTTGCCTCATGATCCAGCCAGTCAAAGGAGCCTGGGGCTACCAGCCACCACCACTACTATTGCAGCAGTGATGGTGGCCAGAGCCCTGGGCCTTTGAAATTGCCGCCAGAGTGCCGCATTGCATGCTCTATGCAATTCTGAGGGCTGGGGGGGAGGGGGAGGAGACACACCATGCCCCAGGTAGTACTGAGGACTGGCTGCCCCTGACCCTTCTGTCCAATGTCCTGCCCCTTCCAGAGCATGGTGCTGCCCCCCCTTGCCTAGAGGCCTGAGCAGGACACCAGCTCCCCTGGAATAGTGTAAATATACTGTGCCTCTCACACTTACCTAATAGTGAGACAATAGCTAATGTATAGCTTGTCACAGCGTATGCATACCCCGTCCCTTGTGGTTAAGGTACTCAGGGGTGTGGATGCTGCCTCGTTGGCTGCTGGGTCATCAGCAGTCCCTTCTAGTCTATGAGCAACAGCCTTGGTCTAGGGTAGTACAGCCTAATGGCTAAAGTCAATAAGCCCTTATGCCAGGGCAACTCAGTCTAACAGCCAGAGTCAATAAGCTGGGGGGCAACAACCCCAGTAGGATGACCCAGGCCCACCCTACTCCACCAAGTCCCAATCCAGGGCCCTGTGAGCACTGCGAACCACTCTCTCAGTGGGGAATCCAGCCAAAACATGCCAAGCTCACCCAAGCAGGAGATACCACTCTACCACTGTTCCTGGGTCACTTCTTACTGGTGTTGGTGGGGCAACATCCCATGTAGTTTCTGGGTGCTCTGGTTCCCTTGCAGCTGCTTCTCCCTGGGGCTTCTCTAAGGGAATGTCTACACTAGCTCGGTAGTTCGAGCTAGGTAGGCAAATGAGGGCAACCGGAGTTGCAAATGAAGCACGGGATTTAAATATCCCGGGCTTCATTTGCATCTTCAGCGCCACCATTTTTAAATCATTAGTCGAACTCCGTGCCTGCGGCTGCGCGGCATGGGTAGGTAGTTTGAATTAGGATCTCTAATTTGAACTACTGCGGTGCACCTCATTCCATGAGAGTACCGGTAGTTCGAATTAGAGATCCTAATTCGAACTACCTACTCCGTGCGCGCGTGTAGCCGCGACGAGTTCGAACTAAGGGGATTTAAAATGGTGGCGCCAGATGCAAATGAAGCCGGGATATTTAAATCCCGTGCTTCATTTGCAACTCCGGTTTCCCTCATTTGCCTACCTAGCTCGAACTACCGAGCTAGTGTAGACATACCCTGACACTGATAGCTCACAGCAATTTCCGGGGTTCCTGGCTCCTGTCACCTGGGTCTCCATCAGCCATGGCTCTGGAGCACCTGCTGGAGATCCTTCTTCTCCAGTGGCCATCCCAGAATGAGCTGAGCAGCTCCCTTTTTATGCTGTCCCAGCATTTGGAGCATGCCCAGTCTGGTTGGAGGGGTGGGACTTCCTCCGCCCACAGGGTTTCAACCCCGCCTGGTTCAGTGTGAGGTATACATGTCCTGTCACACAGCCATTTGCCACCTGATCACATTCAGCGAATAAGCTCATGAATGTAATTTGTAACTTTATGAAACATTAATGAAAGAAAGCAAGTTCATTTCAGAACATTTGATTTATGAATTATTAATCTCAGCAGGGGAGCAACATGCTGTGCATGCCGGCCCATGGCCACGGCGGGGGGCAGGGGTGTGCAAATCCCGAGGGGAAAGTCCAGTACAAAGGGCTCCCAGGGCTCTCCTGCAGGCTGCCTTGCTAAGAAGCAGTCAGCTAGGCAGATGATCTGGACAAACTGGGGAAATGGTCTGAGGTAAATAGGATGAAGTTTAATAAGGACAAAAGCAAAGTACTCCACTGAGGAAGGAACAATCAGTCTCACACATACAGAATGGGAGGCGACTGTCAGGGAGTAGTACTGCAGAAAGGGATCTAGGGATCATAGTGGACCACAAGCTAAATATGAGTCAACAGTGTGACGCTGTTGCAATAAAAGCAAACATGATTCTGGGCTGTATTAACAGGTGTGTTGTGAGCAAGACACGAGAAGTCATTCTTCCGCTCTACTCTGCGCTGGTTAGGCCCCAGTTAGAGTATTATGTCCAGTTCTGGGCTCCACATTTCAAGAAAGATGTGGAGAAATTGGAGAAGGTCCAGAGAAGAGCAACAAGAATGATTAAAGGTCTAGAGAACATGACCTATGAAGGAAGACTGAAAGAATTCAGCTTGTTTAGTTTGGAAAGGAGAAGACTGAGTGGGGACATGATAGCAGTTTTCAGGTATTTAAAAGGGTGTCACAAGGAGGAGGGAGAAAAATTGTTCTCCTTAGCCTCTGAGGATAGGACAAGAAGCAATGGGCTTAAACTGCAGCAAGGGAGGTTTAGGTTGGACATTAGGAAAAACTTCTTCACTGTCAGGGTGGTGAAACACTGGAATAAGTTGCCTAGGGTAGTTGTAGAATCTCCATCTCTGGAGATATTTAAGAGCAGGTTAGACAGACACCTGTCAGGGATGATCTAGACAGTATTTGGTCCTGCCATGAGGGCAGGGGACTGGACTCGATGACCTCTCGAGGTCCCTTCCAGTTCTAGTGTTCTATGATTCTATGAAAGGACTGGAAGCGTGCATGCCCCTTCCCGGGTCCAGGGCTGCCCCAGCCCTAGACCATTCCCCACACCCTTTAGGTAGGGGGAGGGGCTACAGCCGAGTGTATCCTGAACTCTGCTGCTCTTCTTCCCTTGACTATCAGAAAGCAAAGGGAAAGTAAGAAGTTTGTGTGCCTTCGTCTCACTCCTGGCTGCCCAGAGGAAGGGCAGAGGAGACTTCACACAAGGTGTGCGCTTCCCCTTGCTCCCTGATCATCAGGGGAAGAGCAGCAATGACCCAGTATATGCATCTGTGGCCCTCCTGCCATCCCGAAATGGTGCCCTTGCCACTCCCCCCCACACACACTCCTACACACACCAGCCTCCTGTTCTGACCCCCCAGCATCCTGCCCTGATTCCTGCACCCCCCTATCTCCATTTCTATCTGTTGATCTCATATAGGGACTGGGGTGTGGACTGTCATCCCTAGTGGCAGGAGCCAGGGTCAGCAGCTAGGAGCCAAAGCCGGAGTCTAAGGTATAGCTGGAACCAGGATTGCACCAAGGGACAGGGCCTCAGTCAGGTTTAGGAGTCATACCAATGGTTGAGTGGAATCAGTGTCAGGAGTCATGCCAAGGTCATGCTTGGAGCCAGAATTAGACAGCCTTGCCAAAGGTCAAGCCAAAGTCAAGAAATAGTGTCAGGGGTCAAACTAAATCTCAGAGTCAGATAACAGCACCAAGGGACAAACTCAAAGAACAATGCCACGATCAAGCCAGAGTCAGAGTCCAGTACAGCCGCAGGGCAGGACATCACTCAGTTGCTTGGATGGTTTCCAGTACCCCCCTCCAGTTTAAGTAGTGCACTCAAGCCAATTGATGGGGTCATGGGGCCAGACATCTGCTCCAGTCAGGAGCATAGAGGGTGGATCTTCTGGTGGAGCAGAGCTCCTGTAGCTCCCCTCCATGCTGGTTCTGGAAAGTTGTGGGATGGCGGTTGCAGTTTGGGGAACTGTGGGCCCATATTCAAGACCTGCAATCCCTCTCATATGACTACCAGGGACCTTGTAAGAAAGAAGATAACCCCTTTCAGAAAAGTTATTTAACGTGATTTATCACGAGACAATTGAATTAGTAAAAAAACCCTTAGATTCAAAACTTTGAAATTCATCATGTTGACTTGTACAGGAAGTTTAATCAGTTTCTATCTTCTTAGTGCTCATAAAAAAAAAATTACACAAGCCTCAGCCCAGGACTGGAAAGATAAAATGCTCTGATCTCAGTTAGTCATTAGATTACAAATGTACTTCTACCAGTACATTCTTTAAGTTAATTGAAATAGCTGAGAACATTGCTGTAATGTGAGTTGTATACCAAATACGAATCAAACAGCTGGAAAAACATTTATAATTTACCTGACACGGACTGACATATACGGCTATGTCTAGACTGCAGGCTTCTTTTGGAAGAAGCTTTTCCAGAAGAGATCTTCCGAAAAAACTTCTTCCGAAAGAGAGCATCCACACTGCAAAAGCGCATTGAAAAAGCAATCTGAATGGATGCTATCTCACATGTAAACTGTGATTACTATGGATGGAGTGGCCACCAGGCACCTGTGCTTTTTCCTCTTTCCTCTTCTTGCGAAAGAACTCCCTCTTCCCTGTCCACACATACCTTTTTGCAAAAGAGCTCTTTCGGAAAAAGGTTTCTTCCTCGTAGAAAGAGGTTTACCAATGTTGGAAAAACCCCTCTGGTCTTTTGATTTTTTTTGAAAGAACGCAATTGCAGTGTGGACGTAATTGAAGTTTTTTTGGAAAAAACGCTGTAGTGTAGACATACCCTACAATATTCACAGAGCATGATGGATGTTTGGCACAGGAGGCTTGAATTTGCTTCTACTGGAGTTAATTATATGTGTCTATGTTGTAGCAGAAAGAGTGCCTCGCAGCTTAAGTAGATAGGTGCTCACGAGTGGGGCTTGATCTAGCCACTAAAAATAGCAGTATGGCTATGATAGCTAAGGCTGGAGCTCTGACTTTCAAGCCTAGGTGGTCAGGAGGGTTTGAGACACTGAGCTCCAGCCCAAGACTCAATGTCCACACTACTATATTAGCATGCGAGCTCGAGCCACACACTAATGCTAACTTGAGGTTTGCTAGTGTGATTCCATCTACATAGGCACCCAGCTGTCCCAGCTCTCTGCCAGCTATCATGTAGACATGCCCATAAGTTCAGGAGTTCACCTAGGCTGTGTCTACACTGGGCCACTTATTCCGGAAAATCAGACGCTTTTCCGGAATAAGCTGCGAGCTGTCTACACTGGCCCCTTGAATTTCCGGAAAAGCACTGACGATCTACAGTAAGAAATCAGCTGCTTTTCCGGAAAAACTATGCTGCTCCGCTGGGCAAAGTCCTTTTTCGGAAAACTGTTCGGAAAAGGGCCAGTGTAGACAGCCCAGTAGTCTTTTCATAAAAAGCCCCGATCGTGAAAATGGCGATCAGGGCTTTTTCCGAAAAATGCGTCTACATTAGCCACGGGCGCTTTTCGGAAAAGGGCTTTTCGAAAAGCATCCTGCCAATGTAGATGCTCTTTTTCCGGAAATACTTATAACGGAAAACTGTTCCGTTTTAAGCATTTCCGGAAAATCATGCCAGTGTAGATGTAGCCCTAGTGTATTCCAAGTAGTTTCTCAACATGTAATGTAAATCTAACTGTATGCTGTACCATATCCGGCCTGGAGCTGGCTCAGACTTGGCACAGAAAGCATGTAGATATGATAGCCAATCAACTTTCTCTTTGATAAACTATTTATCTATCTCAGTTAAACACTGGAATTAGTTAACTTTTAAATTAGACAATGGGGTACCCTTGTTATGCAGCTAAGCAACATATTGTTGTGGAACAGCATGTGGGATTCTGTCTACAGTGATCTTATTTGCAATACAACTTTGCCTGCATGCCTAAGTAACTCCTTCTACTGCAGGTTGTCAAATGTGGAGACAATTTCTAGCACAGTACCTAGTTCTCTTTGACTGCTGCTTACATAATACATAAGAGCTACGTCTAGACTGGCATGATTTTCCGCAAATGCTTTTAACGGAAACGTTTTTCCGTTAAAAGCATTTGAGGAAAAGAGCATCTAGATTGGCACGGGCGCTTTTGCGCAAAGCACTTTTTGCGGAAAAGCGTCGTGCCAATCTAGATATGGTTTTAGAAAGCCCCGATCGCCATTTTCGCCATCGGGCTTTTTTGCAAAACAATCCTGAGCTGTCTACACTGGCCCTCTTGCGCAAATACATTTGCGCAAGAGGCTTTTTCCGAACGGGAGCAGCATGGTATTTGAGCAAGAACACTGACAATCTTACATCAGATCGTCAGTGTTCTTGTGCAAATTCAAGCGGCCAGTGTAGACAGCTGGCAAGTTTTTCGCGGAAAAACTTGCCAGTCTAGACGTAGCCAAGCTGTTTGCAGTGTTATTTAGCCATGTTGGTCCCAGGCTATAAAAGAGACAAAGTAGGTGAAGTTATATCTTCTCTTAGAAACTGGTCTAATAAAAGATATTATTACTTCACCTACTATGTCTCTCTCATATCTCTATATATTTTGGAGTGCATTGGTTGGCCTGTCTGTCTGTCTGTCTGTGAATCTGTTTGTTCGAGAACTTCTCCTAAATGATAAGAGCGAGGGCCACCAAATTTGGTATGCACCTTCCTCTTCTCCTAACTTAAAGCAAACGAGTTACAAAAGTAAGGAGTCTAAACTGAGAGCAGTCAAGGAAAGTTTAATTCATCAATGGCCAGAGTTGCAGGAGATTTCAGCATCCATAATGTGGATTCCTGGGTTCAGATAACCAGATCCTAGACCTACCCATTTATTCATCACACATTTTTAGAGGACACTGACTTACCCTTAAGTCTGAACTGACTGGAGAATTTACCCATGGCTCACATGCTCAGGTCTCTGTGGCCATGTTTTTGCATATGGCCTAAACCAGATTGCACTAAAGTCAATGGAAAGACTTTCATTGTTTGCAATGGAGCAGATCTAATTGGATTAGCTTCCATATGTTTTACAATTATTCTAAATTAGGTCACAGAAGAAAAGTTAGGGGTGTAGTCTCCAAAGATAACCATTATCAAATAAACAAAGTCAGCTGTGTTCCATATGCAGATTTAATAAGAGTAAATTTTTAAAGGTGATCTGCAATGGAGAAACATAATAGGTGGACCCCTACTTATTGCTTTATGATGGAGCATGTAAGGCTATGAGTACACTTACCAGTTTTAGCACATAATATCAGGGTTTTTATGCAAAGACCTCACTAGGTTCTTCACCGGAAATCACTGCTGAGTTTCAGTGCAAAAAATAAAACCATCTCAATGAGAGGCTTTTTGTTGCACTGATGTGCCAGTAAAGACTCTTGATTTATTTTAACAATCTAATTACCCTCCAGAGTTGTCCCACAATGTAGAGCAGGAGTGGCTGTTCTTTGAAACTCAGCAGCCCTGCCTGCAGGTATGTACCCCTCCCCTGTAGCTCTGTTCTGTTATTGCTGTCACTGCCCCAGGACACAAAACAAATAATTATTGTGGGGATGCTCTGGCTGCCTCTCACAATGGGGAGGCAGGCAGACAGAAAGTGCTGTGTAAAGGTGCAAAATCAGGGAGGGAGGCATGGGCTGAGGTTGGGGTCTCCTCCTGCCCCTGCCTCAGGACTGGTTGCTTCTAGTGGCTGTCACACACACATATCCACCTCTCCCACAATAATTATTTGCTTTGTATCTTGGAGCAGTGCATAGTGGGATAGCTACCACAGCCCTGAGCTACAGTAGGGAGTTATTTTGAAATAACCCCCCTTATTTCCAAATAACAAGTGGAACATCCACACTACCACGCCTGTTATTTCGAAATAAGGGGCTGGTTATTTTGAAATCTGTACTCCTGCTTTCCTTGGGGAATAACGCTAATTTAGAAATTGTTATTTCAGGAGTTATTATTTCGAATTTACTTATTTTGAAATAATTGCTTAGTGTAGACATGCTCACGGTGGGCTCCTCTCACCAGCAATGCAAGTGCTGCACGTGGAGATGCACTCAGACACCATTAAAAAACAATGTGAGCACAAACCAGCACTTGTTTTTATCACCGACAAAACTGTCAGCGAAAAACCTCTGCAAGAATAGACAAAGCCTAAAAGTCTTGACATTTGGGATGGAGGTATTTTCCCCCACTTAAAACAACAGGAATGTGGTCACATTCACGGTTTTGGTTGAGACTTCCTGAATGTCTCCCACAATAATGATATGCTTTGTGTCCTGGAGCAGTGCATAGTGGGATAGCTAACAAAGCGCTAATCTACCGTAGGGAGTTAGAAGCTCTCTCAGAAATGGGGAGTAATGGTGTTGAATTAATGATAGAGTTTATATCTGAATATTTGAGATGGGTGGGTATTAAGAGAAACCAATAAAACAATGTTTTAAACAACTGGAATAAAAATCACTTCCCCCTTAGTTAATTAGTTTTCACTCTACTATTCTAAATCTATAAATTCTCCAGTCACTCATAATCTTCTAGGGCAGACAAAATTTGATTGATTTTCTAATGTAAAAAACATGTTATCAAACCTTTGGGTTTTGTTTCTAAATCATAAAGAAATTATTAAAAAGCACAGGCTCATTTAATTTTCCTTTTACATATCTCTTATGAACCTGAAATTTCCTGGCATGAGTCATCACATCTTTCAATAACATCTAGCAGCTTTTGCAAAAGGGTAAACTCCCTGAAAAATGTTCCTTCTTTTCTTTCACACAGTTCTTTAAATTGTAAATTTAAAAGCTTTTTGTGCTATGCAGTATGTGCACATAAGAGATCAAAGTCCTCTAGTCAGTATGGTCGCTAGGAGGAAATGAGCTAAACCAGTGTTTCTCAAAGTGGTCCACGGACCTACTGTGAGAAAGCTGCTACCGGGCCACTCCGGTTTGTTTACTTACCAGCTCCACAGTCATGGAGCATCGCGGCTCCCATTGGCTGTGGTTCGCCATTTGCAGCCAAGAGGAACCGTGGGAAGCAGCATGACCAGTCCGTGGCTTCCCTTGGCTGCAAATGGTGAACCGTGGCCAATGGAACTGGTAAGTAAACAAACCGGAGCAGCCCATTAGCAGGTTTCTCAGAGTGGGTCCATGGACCACTTTGAAAAACACTGAGCTAAAGTAAAAATGCAATTATTATACTGTGAATTACCAATTTTATTAGCTATCTGATGTCTTCATCTTTTTCTATCTGAAACTTGACTTAAGATTTTCTCTTCTCTGGATCCACTGTCATATAAAGTGAAGTCAGAATGCCAATTCATATAAAGAATGGACTTTTTAAATGTTGATGTGCAGGTGCTAAGGTGTGAAAATGAACACTCAAATGAATCATATTTTTGTTACCTGAATTGTATCTGAGGGATGGCCATCTATGTTCAGCTCTCCTTTATTACTTGGGTAGCTTCTTTTTTATTTCTACTTTTATATGGTCATATTGGCTTTTTCACAGTGCCCATTTATTACTGGTGTCTCATAGACTCACAGAGTTTCAGATCAGAATGGACTACAGTGATCATTTAATCTGACCTCCAACACATTGCAGGACACAGAACGTCACCTGCCCACTCCTGGAATAGACCTCTAACTGCAGGTTGAGTTATTGAAATCCTAAAACCATGGTTTAGAAACTTTAGTTACAGAGAATTCACAATGTGCACTAGTTTAAACCTGTCAATAACCTCGGGCTGCCGAGGAAGTCAAAAAACCCCAAGAGGGAAATTAATTCCCAAACACAAATGTGGCTTATTCTCCCTCTTGGGTATTCACCTTCCCTTCCCTCTGCTCCCACAAGAGTGACTGCAGACTGCAGCCCCTTTCTAATGCAAATTTCTTGTCTATATAATCCATTTTACTGAGCTTCTTGTTCAGTTAATCCTGGGTTCCCCTTCAGGTGCAGCCAGCTACCCCTCAGGCTGACATTAACCCCTTTTGGGCCTGTGTGAGGTATTCTCACAGCTCTACTCACCTATCAAGGCAGGCTGAATGCAGCATCACTTAAGAGTCTTGTTGTTAGCAGGGCTGCTGTCAGGGGAGGCGAGAAGGGGAGAGGAGGAGAGAGGGGGTAAAGAGGGAAGTTGTTCTAGGTCCTGGAAACGTAAAAGGGCCTAGGGCTCTGGGCCACTACAGTTGTAACATGGCAGCAGCTAAAGCCCCAGGCCAATTAAATTGCTTCTGGAGTCCCACGTGGCATGCTCTGGATGGTGCTGAACGCTGGCTTCAGGAGGCTAGCCCCCAGCCCCACCCCTTCTGCCTGAGGCCCCTCCCCATCCAGGGAACCTGGAGCAGAGCCTTCCCACATACACACACGTTATCCAAGGCCTGGCAAAGTCTGTCACCAGCCCTCATTGTTAGTTTGGTACCTAATAGCAACATGAGACAACCGTTTAGCTGCACATCCCCACTGGTCTGAGTGTTTAGCCATTCCATTGGTCTCAACTTCTGTCTACTCAGGGTGAACTTGGAATCACTATGCAATTGTGCATTCACTGCTATTACACTGCCAGGAGCCTCCTTGGTTTGATAGTCGCCTTTGGTTTGTTTTTTTTTCCCTCTCTTCATGCTCCTAAAACACTTCAGGAAGATGGATGTGTACACACTTCAGTTTAATAATAGCAATCTCTCTCCCTTCCTGCCCTGCGTTTATTTTGAACAAATTAAAACTATAGAAAATTCAAGGTAGAAGGGAAAAAAAGAATCAGTCAGTGTTATATTGTGCCAAACCAGCTGATTTTCCAGTTCCAAAGCACTCAAATAAAGCTTTAGGAACAGAGTGATTCAGAATTACACCCTCCCCTTCAGTTTTAACTGGTTGATTTTCAGTAATCACACCTGAGCTCCTGGGGTACTACATTTATCACATAGGGTCAGAGTGTGGACCCCTTGCTCATGCTGAATAGTAGAAGTCCATACAGTTGTGTGAAGTAAATTACTCCACAATGAGAATAAGAGGTGATTAGCCTGGCCCGCGTTCTATATGAAAATCTACCCAAAGTCCAAATAACTTGCTGTGTTTTTAGTGCTAATACCCTTTTAAAAACACTGTGGTAGTCATTCCCATTACAATTACCAGACCTCATTTACTCTGGAAAACAAAAGGTAGAAAAGTAAATGGCTCTTACACTTTTGCACTGCTTCATGGTATTTTTATACACTCATATAGTGTGGTGCTCTACCAGTTCAGATCCCAGTACAAATATTAAATGCAGAGGCATTGATTCAACTCAGCCTCAGTATTTTGAGGTGATTATCAATTCGAGGGGGAATAAGAATGGCATAGTCATATTACATAAATTACAGTCCTGTCACTGCTATCCGGGACTTCCAACCAAACCAAACTAAGTGGGATTGTGCAGGATATTCAGGCCTGCCCCTGCACAATAGAGGCTTTGCGGAGCATTAAGATCCATCTGATGATGCATATAATACAAGGCTTAGTAAAAATGGGCTTAAATGAACCTCTTATTCCCCACTAGCTAGTTCTAACAAGATTTCACAAGAGAGGTGGGTCCAAGGGAAAGGCCAGTTGGTATGGGTGAGGTTAAAGGAGAAAGAAGGGTGATATTGTGGGGTTTTTCACCCAGAGTGGCCCTCTTACTTGTGAAACAGACTACACCCTTAAAACATAGGCCTTGTGATGCAATTCAGGAATTGGGTAAAGCACATTTTGCACTCTCCCCATTTTCCATTATCTAGACGTTTCTAGTCACTGAAAAAAGGGTTAACACCTTTCACAGAATTGCTTTGCATGCTTCAAAAAGTGATAAAACAAAGAGATTAAGCAGAGGCACTACTCCTAAGCAAAACTGTTCTATTCTGTGAACAGTAGCACCCAGCCTCAAAATAATTAGGTTGCTCTAGAGACTATCAATTGTATTTTAATAAGAGTATTTGCAATTACATAAAAATCCCTTATGGAAGCAAATGGTGTCAGCTTAATTACATAAAATTCAATTTCTTTGCCCAGCACCTCTCAGAGCCTGAGAACAAGCATACTGGGTAAAAATGGATATGTAAATTCCATAGCAAAGCTGCCAAATCAATAGAAGTCATGTAATTAAGAATACAGTCCACTGCAATATTTTTGTTTAGCTATAGAACATGGGCACTATCTTGTTGACTAGTACGCAATCCTTTACAGAGTGAACTGTACACAATTACATAATGGTCCAAGCTACTGCCTGTAAGTCTTCCTTAGGAATAGAGTGAGGAGGTTCATACAATATACTATTGGGGCATCTACAGGAATGATTATGGGGCAGACTGCCCTAGGCACCAGGCCTTTAAAGAAAGCCAACCCAGCCAGCCAGCAGCACAGGAGCCAGGAAACAGAGGCAATGTGTTTTCAATTTGTTTTCAGTTTAAAATGTCTAGTAAGCAGGGCCGGATTAAGGGGGCTAGCCAGGCAGCTGCCCGGGGCGCCAACCTATGGGGGGTGTCTGATTGAAGTGGTAAGGGGTGCCGCATGCCCGGGGGCAGGGCCGCACATGTGCTGCACGCCCGGGACCAGGCTGCACATGCGTCGCGCGCCCGCTGCCCAGGGCGCAACTATGGCTCGGTCCGGCACTGCTGGTAAGGAGCAAGAAATGGAACCCCTTGATCATAGCGAAACCTGGACTGGGGGAAGGGCAGGTCTATAAAGACAGCCAGTGACAAAAGAGGAGAGTTTATGTGGGAGTTTCTAAGGGAAGTTTAGGAGAGGATGTGGGAAGAAGTTGGTTTTGTTTTATTTTGTTCCTTTTGACTGGAGCTTAGGCGGGAAGGCTGTGACTGCTACAGTGGCAGTAGTGGTTGAATGGAAAGCATAATGGAGAGGACTGTATGCAATGTCACACACCTAATTTTTTAAAAGGGAGTAATTAAAGAGATAGCATTAAATAACTAGGATAAAATACAACGTGGTTTGACAGAAGATAGATCATGTCAGATCATCCTGATGTTTTTCTTTGAGAAAATAAATGATTTTCTAAACAATGGAAATACAAGCCGTCCTTGCTATAAGCCCAAGATATGTTCCAAAAAACTTGGACTTACAGCAAAACAACTGAAAGTGGGGATTTTTTTCCTAATGACTGACTTCCATTTGCGCAAATTGTGTGTGTGTGTGTGTGTATGTGTAGGGGGGGGGTTGCGCGACATAAAAGTAGGGAATTGGAGGACTTATAACACATCAGTTCCTACAAGTATCAATGACTTTAGTGCGGAACAGATGTATAGCAGGGTGGCTTATAGAGGGGACGCCCTGTACAGTATATCTAATCTACCTGGATTTCAGTAAAGCATTTGACACAATTATACATGGGAAATTGGAAAAAATGAGGGTTAATATGAATATCAAAAGGTGGATAAGGAGGAGACTACAGTGACTAAGGAGGAGACTACTGTGGATAATATTGAAAGATGAACTGTCAGTGCAGGGAGGCTACTAGTGGATTTCCTAAAAGATTGGTCTTGGGGCCAATCTTAACATTTTCATTAATGACCTTGCTACAAAAAAGTGGGAGACTCCTAATAAAATTTGCAGAAGTCACAAATGTGTTAAGTATTGCCAATATGGACTGCAATATTCAAATCTTCTTATATGATAATTGTATGAAGTAATAAATGGGATGAAATTTGACAATGCAAAGCACAGAATCAAGCACTGAGGGACTAACAACAAGAATTTTTGCTATAGATGGGACATATCATGTGGAAGCAATAAGAGAGAGGAAAAGATCTAGGTGTGTAGGTCAATCAAACAATGACTGAGCTGCCAATGCGATGAGGCTATGAGAAAGGCTTAATGCATTAGGAAAGGTACTTCCAGTAGAGATAGGAAAGTGTTGTTATTATTGTCACAGGTGAGACATCATCTGGAGTAGTGTGTGAAATTCTGGTCTCCTATTTAAAAAAAAAAGATGAGTTCATACTGGAACAGATGCAGAGAAAGGTTACTAGGGAATGGAGAACACACTTTATGAGATGTGATTTAGAGATTGGCTTGGTTAGCCTTACTAAACACATGTAGAGGGGGCAGATATGATTGATTTCTATAAATACAACAATGGGATAAACACAAGGGAGAAGAGGAGCTAAGTATTGGATATAAACTGGCCATCAATACATTTAGACTTGGAATTAGATGAAGGTTTCTAACCATCAGAGGAGTGAGGTTCTGCAACAGCCTTCCAAGGGGAAGGTTAACAAAAAATAAACTTTGTTAAGATTGAGCTTGATACAGCTATTGGGATGATGGTGTGGTGTAGTTGCCTACAGTGGCATACAGCTCACCCATGACTGCTATTAACAAATATCTCCATTGTCTAGGGATGGGACACTAGATGGGGAATGTGCTGAACTACTACAGATAATTCTTTCCCAGGTGTCTGGCTAGTGGCTTTTGCTCACGTGCTCAGAGCCTAACTAGTCACAATATTTGGAGCCAGGAAGGAATTTCACCCCCAGGTCAGATTGGCAGAAACTGGGGGGGAAGGGGAGTTCACCTTCCTCTTCAGCATGGGATTCAAAGGTCACTTCCTGGTTTGAACAATGGTGGATTCTCTGTAATCTGAAGTTTTTAAATCAAGATGTGAGGACTTTTGTAACTCAGCCACAAGAGTGTGGCTGTCACAAGAGTGGGTGAGTGAAGTTCTGTGGTCTGCAATGTGCAGGAGGTCAGATTGGAGTATCATGGTGGTCCCTTCTAGCCTTAAAATCTGAGTCTATGAATGGAGCGAGATCACACTGTCCAAAATTCGAAAAAGCATTAATGCAGCCTGAGCCCTCACACTGATTCCTCCCCTTCCCTACAGCCTGCAACAGTCAGCACCACCACCAGAAGGTTTTGTTTCAGTCCTGTTACTTCCTAAGTATTACTTGCAAACCACAGCCATCTGCAATCCCCTTAATGGGGAAGTCGAAGCCTATTACATAGTAAAAGAATAGACATTTTGCAATGGCCAGCTTGTGAACAGGAACTGCTAACAGGGAGTTTGGAGAGGGAGTTCTCCAGGTAAAAGAGGAGTAAAAACGGGACCCTTGTGGTAAGTGGCTGTCTGGAGTGTGTGTTTGTGTGTGGGAGTTATTTGCTGTGTGCTGAGCTTGTGTTTGTCTGTTTGGTTGGTTTGTTTGTTTGCTTGAAGGAGCTTCTAAAAGGTTTGAAATCTAGAAGCCTCTGTTAATTGGCTGAGCCTCAGTCAGGGGAGGGGCTACCAGAGCTATATAAGCCTGTGACTCAGCGACCAGGAGCTTGCGAACAGGAACTGCTAACAGGAGTTTGGAGGAGGTTAGAGGGCACTAGTGACTTCTGGCCTTCTTTAAAACATAACTCTTATCATAATCTATATTCCAGAGTTTAAAAGAATCCCAGTTTATACTTAAACTTATTCATTAGAAAAATGGAGACAGAAGCCCAGCAGCAGAGTGGGGGCTATCCTGTTTATTGCATCGAGTGTAACATGTATGATTACCTGCCCTGTGGGCGGCTTGCGTATGTGTGCACCCGTTGCAAGGAGCTCCTGACCCTCAGAGACCGAGTTCGGGCTTTGGAGGCCAGGGTGGCTGAACTGGAGGAGCTAAGGGAGGTAGAGAGATATGTGGATGAGACTTTCTGGGACACTGTAGTACTGTCCCACCTCCAGTCTGAGAGTACTCTTAAGGAGGATGAAAGTCTCAAGGAACAGAGCATTCAATGGGAGCAGAGGAAACCATCCAGTAGTTGGGACCCTCCTCCCAGAGGATGTTGCGGTATCCTCTCGCTCTGAGGATACCTCTGAGGGGAGGAATGCCAGTTCGGAAGAGGCAGGTGTTAGTAGTGGGTGATTCGATCGTTAGAAACATAGATAGTTGGGTTTGTGATGACCGGGAGAACCGTATGGTCACTTGCCTGCCTGGTGCGAAGGTTGCGGATCTCGAGGCATCTAGATAGACTTATGTGTAGTGCTGGGAGGAGCCGGTGGTCGTGGTACATGTAGGTACCAATGACGTAGGGAAGGGTAGGAGAGATGTCCTGGAGGCCAAATTTAGGCTGCTAGGAAAGAGACTGAAATCCAGGACCTCTATGGTGGCATTCTCGGAAATGCTTCCAGTTCCACGCGCAGGGCCAGGTAGGCAGGCAGAGATTCAGAATCTCAATGTGTGGATGAGACGATGGTGTAGGAAGAGGGGTTTGGATTTATTAGGAACTGGGGACACTTTTGGGAGAGGGGAGCCTATACAGGAAGGATGGGCTCCACCTAAACCAGGGTGGAACCAGACTGCTGGCACTAAACATTAAAAGGCAGAGCAGTTTTTAAACTGAGAGATGGGGAAAGCCGATTGGTGTGAGATGCACGTAAATCGGAGGGAGACTTCTCTTAGAGGAGAATCCATTGATAGAGATTCTCTAAGCTGTAGTCAGAAAGAGAGAGGAGAAGGCAAACCATGGGCCAGAGCAGACAAACAACGTACAAAGGAATCCAATGCATCAGGAAGGGCAGACAAATAAGCAGTGGCAAATTTTTAAAGTGCTTCTACACAAATGCTAGGAGTCTGACTAATAAGATGGGTGAACTAGAGTACCTAGTATTAAATGAGGAGATTGACATAATAGGCATCACTGAAACCTGGTGGAATGAGGAAAATCTGTGGGACACAATCATACCGGGATATAAAATATATGGAAAGGATAGAGCAGGCCGGGTGGGTGGCGGAGTGGCACTGTATGTGAAAGATAATGTAGAATCAAATGAAATAAAAATATTAAATGAATCAACATGTTCAATAGAATCGCCATGGATAGTAATTCCATGCTCCAAAAATAAGAAATTAGCAGTAGGGATATATTACACCACCTGACCAGGACAGGGATACTGACATTGAAATGCTGAGGGAGATTAGAGAGGCTACCAAAACAAAGAACTCTATAATAATGGGGGATTTTAATTACCCCCATATTGACTGGATACATGTCACCTCAGGAAGAGAAGCGGAGATAAAATTTCTCAATGGCTTAAATGACTGCTTCTTGGAGCAGCTGGTGCAGGAACCCACAAGGAGAGAGCAATTCTCAAATTTAGTCCTGAGTGGAGCGCAGGATCAGGTCCAGGAAATAACCGTACAGGACCGCTTGGGAATAGTGACCATAATATAATAACATTCAACATTCCTGTGGTGGGAAGAACACCTCAGCAGACCAGCATCCTGGCATTTAATTTCAAAAAGGGGAATTAGACAAAAATGAGGAGGTTAATTAAACAGAAATTAAAAGGCACAGTGACTAGAGCCAAATCCTGCAAGCTGCATGGAAACTTTTAAAGACACCATAATAGAGGCCCAACTTAAATGTATACCCCAAATTAAAAACATAGCAAGAGACCTAAAAGAGTCACCGTGGCTTAACCACCATGTAAAAGAAGCAGTGAGGGACAAAAGGTATCTTTTAAGAAGTGGAAGTCCAATCCTAGTGAGATAAATAGAAAGGAACATAAACACTGTCAAATCAAGTGTAAAAATGTAATAAGAAAAGCAAAAAAGATTTTGAGGAACAGCTAGCCAAAAACTCAAAAGAAATAACAAAATGTTTTTTAAGTACATTAGAAGCAGGAAGCCTGCTAAAAAACCTGTGGGTCCCCTAGACGATCGAACTATAAAAGGCGCAATCAAGGACGATAAAGCCATTGCGGACTTTGGCTGAGGACGTTGGGGAGATTCCCAACTCTGCACCGTCCTTTGTGGGTAATGAATCTGAGGAACTGTGCCGGATTGAAGTGTCATTAGAGGAGGTTTTGGAACAAATAGAAAAACTTAATGTTAACAAATCTCCAGGACCGGATGGCATTCATCCAAGGGTTCTAAAAGAACTCAAATGGGAAATTGCTGAACTATTATCTGTGGTTTGTAACCTATCCCTTAAATCGGCTTCCGTACCTAATGACTGGAAGGTAGCCAACGTGACACCAATATTTAAAAAGGGCTCTAGAGGCGATCCGGCAATTACAGACCGGTAAGTCTAACTTCAGTACCGGGCAAATTAGTCGAAACAATAGTAAAGAATAAAATTGTGAAGCATGTAGAAGAACATAATTTGTTGGACAAAAGTCAACATGGGTTCTGTAAAGGGAAATCCTGTCTTACTAATCTATTAGAGTTCTTTGAAGGGGTTAACAAACATGCGGACAAGGGGGATCCAGTAGATATAGTATACTTAGATTTCCAGAAAGCCTTTGACAAGGTCCTCACCAAAGGCTCTTGTGTAAATTACATGGCCATGGGATAAGAGGGAAGGTCCTTTCTTGGATTGAGAACTGGTTAAAAGACAGGAAACAAAGGGTAGGAATAAATGGTAAATTTTCAGAATGGAGAGGGGTAACTAGTGGTGTCCCCAAGGGTCAGTCCTAGGACCAATCCTGTTCAACTTATTCATAAATGATCTGGAGAAAGGGGTAAGCAGTGAGGTGGTAAAGTTTATGGATGATACCAAACTGTTTAGGATAGTCAAGACAGAAGCAGACTGTAAGGGACTCCAAGAAGATCTCACCAGACTGAGTGATTGGGCAACAAAATGGCAAATGAAATTTAATGTGGATAAGTGTAAAGTAATGCACATCGGAAAAATAACCCCAACTATACATACAGTATGATGGGGGCTAATTTGGCTACGACAAATCAGGAAAGAGATCTTGGAGTTATCGTGACAGTTCTCTGAAAACTTCCACACAGTGTGCAGCGGCGGTCAAAAAGGCAAATAGGATGCTAGGTATTATTAAGAAAGGGATAGAAAATAAGACCCAGAATATCTTACTGCCCCTGTATAAAACTATGGTACGCCCACATCTTGAATACTGTGTACAGATGTGGTCTCCTCACCTCAAAAAGATATTTTGGCCTTGGAAAGGGTTCAGAAAAGGGCAACTAAAATGATTAGGGGTTTGGAACGGGTCCCATATGAGGAGAGGTTAAAGCGACTGGGACTTTTCAGTTTAGAAAAGAGGAGACTGAGGGGGGATATGATAGAGGTGTATAAAATCATGAGTGGTGTGGAGAAGGCCGATAAAGAAAGTTATTTATTAGTTCCTAAATAGAAGAACTAGAGGACACCAAATGAAATTAATGGGTAGCAGGTTTAAAACTAATAAAAGAAAGTTCTTCTTCACACAGCGTGTAGTCAGCATGTGGAACTCCTTGCCAGAGGAGGCTGTGAAGGCTAGGAATATAACAGAGTTTAAAGAGAAGCTAGATAATTTCATGGAGGTTAGGTCCATAAAAGGCTATTAGCCAGGGGATAAAATGGTGTCCTTGGCCTCTGTTTGACAGAGGCTGGAGAGGGATGGCAGGAGACAAATCGCTTGATCATTGTCTTCGGTCCACCCCCTCTGGGGCACCTGGTGCTGGCCACTGTCGGCAGACAGGATACTGGGCTAGATGGACCTTTGGTCTGACCCGGTACGGCCGTTCTTATGTTCTTATGTTATGTAATGGCCCATTTTCCTTCAAAGCTAGACATAGTGGATGACACACAGATGTCCCTGGTGAGGAAAATGGTTAAAAATACAAGAAACTCATATGCTGTTAGCCCAGTAGTTATGGGTGTGTCAGACTCAGGATATTAGAGAGACAAAGGGGATGAGGTAGTACTTTTTATTGAACCAACTTTTGTTGGGGAGAGACACAATAGTACATGGGCATGTCCAGATTACAGGGACTGCTGCCAGACTTCCTGGATAATGGTATTAGTCCTAGGTTTCCCTTACTCTTTTGTTCTCCATTTTTCATCTTCATGCAACCCTCAAAAGTTTGGGGGACCTTGTTTTACTCCCTCCTCCTTTTTGTCCATGCTGTAAAGACTAATCACAGGAAGAGAGGGTGAAACCAGAATGTCTCTGAATTTCAGCTGTCTCCTCTGCTGAAATAGCCTCCTGGAGCCACAGGCAGCTGGTCTAAAATTAAGAGCAGTCTTGAAGTTGGCCTAAATTAGCTGGTGCCCAGTTTGCTCCTCCCCTCCAACCCAAGTTATATAATGAAGTATAAAGGTGATTCAGCGGCACTCCACCTCCATCTTTGGTCCTGCACTGAGAATGGTGCAGTCAAAGAGAAATATCTGGTTCTTCCTCTTGAGCAATGTGGGGATGGGGAATTATATGTATGCATCTAAGGGGGGAAAAATCTAGAAAACTAAGAGTATATTTCATTCATTTGCTCATATTCTCACTGATCTGATTTTAAAATGAGAGCTTTGTATGTCCCTCAAAGGGTTGCTGCCATAAGTGAAGTTCAGGTAATTTGGTTGCAACAGCTCATATGCTCCTTAATCTTTTTTTCCGTGCCATTATGAAAAACATAACTAACTTCTGAAAGTATCTGCACATGAAGTTTAATTTTCATGACTGCTTGATAATCACAAAACTTTAATATATTCACTGCTATCATGCCAAACCAAACTTTTATTTAAAAGGTCTGAATTTAATGTAATCTACTTTATGTAATTTCACTTTTTCCTTTCCCTTAACTCCCTGAGGTCTGCGAAAGCTAAGAGTCAATACTGCAACTTTAAAATTTAATAAGTATTCACTTTTATTAACTGTTTTATCTAGCTGCCTTGCCTCCAGGTTGATAGGAAATTAGTCATTTGTTCAATCATTTTGGTGAAAAAATAGCACTATACATCTAGCTGCATCTGTGACTGACCATGTTATTGATGGGCAGCAATGGCCTACACCCAGGTGATAACTACAGTGGTAGAAAAATTTCTTCTCTGTTTTTGTATAGGTTGAAACTCCCTAATTTGGGACTCCCATGGTCTGGCAGGGCCATGGATGTTGCTGGATCAAAGAGCCCCGGTGGCCCAGACCAGTAGCCAGCCATGAGCATGCAGGGCTGGGAAGCCCTAGCTGGACCAGGAACAGTGGGCAAGGCAGAGAGCAGGAGCTTCCCTTCCCTCCTCTTCCCCCCTCCCCCCCCCCAGCGAGAGGACCCCTGGCGTTAGCTGGGCCAGGCGGCAGATGGAGAGCCCTGGGCCAGGAAATCTTAGGGGAGCTCCTGGTGGGAGCAGGACTGGCCCCGACAGTGCGGCCAGTGGAAGCCAGGTGGCCCCAACCAGAGAACCCTGGGGAACCCTGGTTTAAAGATGGGGTATGTCTACACTACAGCGTTATTTCGAAATATCTTATTTTGAAATAGTTAATTCGAAATAAGTTATTTTGAAATAATGCGTCTACATATAAAATGCATTTTGAAATAGCATTTTGCTATTTCGAAATAGTGCGTACACACTGATTGGACGCTGAATCGCATTTAAGGACAGCTGAAACCGGTTCCAGCAGGGCATCAGGTCAGGAGTTGCTTTGTGTGGCTGCTGCCTGAGGCTATCTGAGGCTTGTGCTTAAAGGGACACCCCTGGACAGCCGGTTCTCAGCTTTCGCTGCTTGCTTGCCTACCTCGCTGGGGGACAGAAAAGCATTTTTGTCTCTGCCTGCTTTGGTTGTCCTGACTCAGGACACCACAGCACTCGGCACCATGGAGCCAGAGCTGCCCCTGGGCACTCTGGTGCTCATTTTGGACGTGTTTCTGCAAGCCTGGCTGCGCTTTCTGCAGGCTGCCTCGCAGCATCTGCTGCAGCCCGACCCCCACGCCGTCCTCTGGACCCTCCTAGGGGATGGGGAGGAGCAGCTGCAGCTCCCGGATGCCAGCGTTCTCCGCCGTATCTGGTGTCTGGACACCCGCAGCGACTGCTGGGACCACATTGTCCTGGAGTGCTGGAGAGACCAACAATGGACCCAGAACTTCAGGATGAAGAAGGACACCTTCCTTGAGCTCTGTGACTGGCTCGCCTCTGCCCTGCAGTGACAGGACATGCACATGAGGCCCGCCATTCCCCTTCACAAGTGTGTGGCCATCGCCCTCTGGAAGCTCTCCACACCAGATAGCTACCAATCCATGGGGAACCAGTTCAGCGTGGGGGAGATCCACCGTCGGAGCAGTGCTCATGCAGGTATGGCAGTCTCTGGCCACTGTGCCTGGGGGGGAGGGGCAAGGAGGTGATGGGCTGCCCTAGGGAAAAGGGGGGGAGCGGGTGCAAGTCCCCTCTATGGGAGGGTTTGGTCTGTCCCACCTGCACTATGGGCTGCCCGCGGTGGCCAGGATTGCACGGGGGGTTGCTCCTGGGAGTGGGGGCATGGGTCAGTGGTGGGGAAGGAGCACTCTTAGCCACCCTGGCACCCCAGTGACTCTTGGTGGTTTTGTGTGTCCCTCTGCAGGTGGTCAAGGCCATCAACAGAGTGCTGCTCCGCAGAGTCATCTGCCTCACCGATGTGGACGCAGTGGTTGAGGGGTTTGGCACCCTGGGCTTCCCCAGCTGTGGGGGGGCGGGGGGGGCAATCGACAGGACGCACATCCCCCTGAGACCCTGGCATAGGCCTGCTGCAGCTCTTTTATTTTCATGCACACCTCTCCTGGGTGTGCATGTGGCCTTTGGTGGCCAGGCTGTCAGCCATCCGCCTGTAAGACGGCCACGTTCCTGAGTCTAATGTGGAGATCATGGACATTGGAGGCCTCCCCACAAACCTCAATGAGGTCCACGATCTCCGCACTAGATCAGGAAGGCGCCCGCCTTTTGTAGCCCCTGGCAGGCTCCTGGGAGCTGCCAGCCTGCTCCTGGGGAGCGGTGGAGGGCTGGGTGCCAGTGGGTTGCTGGTACATGCTGGGCCAGGAGCATGGACTGCTGGCTCTGTGCTGGCAGGCTTGCAGCTGGCACAGGCACTGTGGCCAGAGTCTACCCCGTCAAGGGCTCCGGGGCTGGGGCGGGGGGAGCAGAAGGGTTTTCCTGGTTGTGCCCAGAGTGGCCACCAGGGCACCCTTGGGAGGGCTGGAGGCCCCCTATTTCAAAATAAGCATCTACACAGCACTTATTTCAATTTAGGTAATTTGAATTTGGCATTATTCCTCATGGAATGAGGTTTACCAAATTCGAAATAAGCGCTCTGCTATTTTGATTTAATTTCAAAATAGCAGTTTGGCTGTGTAGACTCTAGGAAAGTTATTTCAAAATAACGGCTGTTATTTTGAAATAACTTTGCTGTGTAGACATACCCATGCAGAATTGCTATTTTGGGATACTTCCGGTATCCCGAAATAGCCCGCTGTCTAGATGTAGCCTCAGTGAACAAGCACATCTCTGTGGCCTTTCAGGAATCATAGACTATAACTGATTTGTGTTTTAACTGTCGCAAATTTAACCTGTAAATAACTCTCTAATTTCTTTTTCCTTATTAATAAAGCCTTGTTAGTTTACCTAGAGAATTGGCTAGAGCATTTTCTTTGGTATAAAATATGTGGCACAAATTGGGCAGGGGTAAGTGACTGTCCTCTTGGGATTGGGAGCAACCTGCATATTTGGTGTATTGCCCAATAAAGCTTCAGGAATTCATATTTGTCATTAGATTGGTGAAATCTAATTATAGAACATACTACCAGTTTGAGGTGTCTCCTGTGCTTTTTGACAGAATGCCCTCAAGTTGGCACTCATGCTTGTGAACCAGTCCAGACAGCATGACTAGGACAAACAAGAAAATTATAGACCAGTCAGTTAATTTTGGTCTCAGAAAGATAACGAAACAAGTTAACAATCAATTTGTAAGCACCTAGAAGATAAGTAACAGTCAACGTGGATTTGTAAAGAACAAGTCATGACAAACCAACCTGATATCCTCTTTTGAGGGTAACAAGCCTAGTGGATAAGGAGGAAGTAGTAGTTATGATATATTTCAACTTTTGTAAGGCTTTTGCTACTATCTGACATGCTCTTCTCATAAGAAAATTAGGCAAATATAGCCTAAATTAACCTATTATAAAGCGGAAGCACGGTGGTTGGAAAACTGTACTCAGCAGATATCAAGGGGTCACAGCCAAGCTGAAAGGGCATATTGAGTAGGGTTCTACAGAGACCTGTGCTGGGTCAGGTTCTATTCAATATCTTTATAAATGTTTGGAAAATTGTATAGACAATACAGTTTGAAAGTTTGCAGATGATAATAAGTTGGGGGGAGAGGGCTTGCAAGCACTTGGAGAGGACAGGGTTAGAATTCAGAGTGATTTTGACAAACTGGAGAACTAATCTGCAATAAATAGGATGAAATTCTATAAGGACAAATGCAAAAGACATGTAACGCCACTAAAGAAAGAATAATCAACTGCATACTAAGCAGCTGATATAAACTACATTACACTGTCACAGATTAAGAACCTCTTGAAGAAGAGGACATTTATTAAACTCTGGGGAGGTTGGATATTTTGCTGCCAGACTAATTAATTACTGGAGTGGAAACCCTGTTAGTTCCCTTCCTCTCTCAACATGTAGATTCTACTACCATCTTGCAAGTGTTATTCACAGAAAGATGGGGGGAAAAACCCACTGTAAATGAAAAATGAAGCACAATAGGCCAAAGGAGTAGTCCAAGGACAGCAGGCACTGAAATCTCCGTGATAATAATGCCCTCACAGCTCTTCCTATTAAAAGTAATAAGAAACCTCAGCACTGCTTTTAAAATTGTTATCTCCATAGCAACTAAAGCATCCAAAAAACAGGAGAGCGGGAGGAGAGTAAATATGATGCAGGAAACAAGGAACAGGATTTCACCATGCGGTTGGGACTTGACAAGAGATAATGATAGGAAGGGATTGATTGCTACTGCTAAGTTGTTAGCAAAGATTTTTGAACTAGTATGGCCTAACATCTGTACTGACAAATGTTCAATACCTACCAAAAACAATGGCTCTTTCTGAGAGTACTTTGGCTGTATTCTTGAGCACAACAGAGAGATGCTGTATAAGTAGCCTGGAAAGTATGATATTTACAGCTACCTAAAAATGTGGTAAATCTGTTTTGTTTTTCAGTTTTTTTTCAGAGTGCTGCTGCACCTTTAAATATAAACATTCTTTGTGCTGTGGATGAGGATTACGTTGCTGTGAAAGGCAAAGTGTCTATTACAGAGCAAGTAAACTGGACATTCACTATCTCTGGGAGTTTTGTAGTTGTTCTGTCTTTGCCATTTTCCACAATCCAGAAAAAAAAAAAGTTATTCAGTCTGAAAGTATACATTTTCCGCTCTCTTTTTTTAGTATGGAAAACAACAACAATTGGGACATGCTTAGCATTTAAAGGACTGTTTTTGCTGAGGCTACTGAATAAGTAGGTCACACCTAAGGCAGGCTATTCAGAATATATTCCTAATGATAGAGCTGACTGGGGAAAAAAAATCCTACCACTGAAAATTTTCAAAATTTTATTTCTGCATCCCTCAAAGGAGTCTGAATTAAGGTAAGTAGCAAAATTTTTGAGATTTTATGTGAAATGAAATTCCAAAAAACAAATTGTTTTGATCAATTCAAATATTTCATTTTGATTTTGGACCTAGCTATTTATTTAAAACAAAATTTAAAACAGAGTAATTAAAAAAAAACAGAAAGTGTTCTAAAAGTGTCAAAACGATATGTTTCAACATTTTTGAAATTTTTTCCTTTTTTTCAAAATGAAAATTTGTCAAAATGGATTAATTTTGAAAAAAGGGTTTTTTTCCCCTCAAGTGGCAATTTCTCAGTGAAAACACTATTTTCACCAATATTAAGAAATCACTTTAGTCTTCTCAGTATTTAATAAGAGTTTGAAGCTTATGTAAGCTTGGGCAAGGCAATCTAGTATGGACTGAAGGTCATTCTCGGTGTGTATAAGGATGACACAGTCATCAGCATATTGAAGAGCAGTATGGACACCCTGAAGGCTTTACACTTCAAGCAGAGATGTTGAAGATTAAAGGGCTTCCCATCCACTGCATATTGGATGCTGACTCCATTGAGGAGATGATCTTCAGTGAGAGCAAAATGACTGCTAAATAGATGGAAAATAGGACTGGGGCAATACTGCATCCTGGCTTAACCCATCTCAAAGCCATTACAGAGAACTGTGGCAGTCAATGAACTGCAAGTGTTATAGGAAATTAACATACTTTGTTTTCCTGTTATTGGGCTGTATTGTTCCTGACTTCTATGCCAGAGCTGCCTGCATTCCAGTACTTCCCTTTGACAAGCTGGGCCTTTCTCAGGAGTCACACTCCTGGGCTGTGTCTAGACTGGCCAGTTTTTCCGGAAAATCAGCCGCTTTTCCAGAAAAACTGGCCAGCTGTCTACACTGGCCGTTTGAATTTCCGCAAAAGCACTGACTTCCTGCTGTAAGAAATCAGTGCTTTTTTGCGGAAATACTATGCTGCTCCCGTTCGGGCAAAAGTCCCTTTTGCGCAAAACTTTGTGCAAAGGGCCAGTGTAGACAGCTGAGATTTGTTTTGCAAAAAGCCCGATCGCGAAAATGGTGATCGGGGCTTTTTTTGCGCTTCTAGATTGGCCATGGACGCTTTTCCGCAAAAAGTGCTTTTGCGGAAAAGCGTCCATGCCAATCTAGACGCTCTTTTCCGCAAATACTTTTAACGGAAAACTTTAACGGAAAACTTTTAACGGAAAAGCATTTGCGGAAAATCATGCCAGTCTAGACACAGCCCTGGGGTTTCAAATCCCTTTCCTTCTTTCCAAGGTCTTTTGAGGTTTTGTTAAGTTTGGGTGGTAGAGGCGTTTCAGCTGTTTCTTACAGCTACTCTGTAATAAGAGTCAGCTGAGGCAACAGTAGCTTTTCTCTTGGTTGCTACCCTTCCTGCATTGGCAACTGTACCTGGGGCACCCCATTTAGCAATTACAATTTTTGCAAGGACATAGGGAGACAGTGCACACCTCCCAAGTGCTATCCCATGTCACCTATGTGCCTCCCTTTGACTAGCTCTCCTTTTAAAGTATGCTTTCTTAATTGGAGCAGACTCTGCAGGAGTATCTGTTTAGTAGGGATTGAGCCTAGAGGAGATCATTAGTCTTCTCTTGATTGGATGGGACAGCACCCATCACACTTCTGTATAACAATACAGGACAATATTGCCTGCTGTTCAGTGCAGACAACTGGGGGTCAGGAGACCTGGGTTTTCCCTTGGCTTATTGTGTGATTTTAAGCAGGATGCAAGTCTTCCATCAGTAAATGGAGGATGCTATTTGGCTTTGGAGAGCACTTCAAGATTCTTTGGAAGAAAGGTGTTTGCAAACTACATGAGAATAATTAAAGTGCTTTGAGATAAAACTGTGCCCATGTAAAATAATGCTAACTTTAAAAAGGTAGCCTATAATTTCATAGATGAGTAAAAGAATAGTGCAGATCTACAATGCTTTGCTTTGTCATGGCTTTTCATATTTCACACTCTTGGGCAGGGGAGCCAACAGCCTCACCAGGCTCTTGGGCAATGTGTATTGGGGGGTTGCTCCAACAAGCTCCCAGAAGGGTCAGGGCCTTGCATGGAAGGGGTGGGTCTGGAAGCAGCCAGCCCTCAGCGCTGCCCAGACAGCAGTATGCCTGCCCCAATCCTCAGTCTTAGACCGCACTGTGCAGTGCTCAGGCAGCAATTTAAAGGGCCTGGAGCCAGAGCCAGGGCCAGCTCTAGGCACCAGCAAATCAAGCACGTGCTTGGGGCGGCACATTTCCAAGGGTGGCATTTCCAGGTAAGCAGCCGCCCCTGGCAATGCCCGGCCCCGCCCCGCTGATTTTAAAGGGCTGCGGGAGCTCAGCTCTGGCTGCGTGTCCCCAGGAGCTGGCTGCGGAGTGGCCAGGCTCCGCCCCACCCTGCCCCACCGGCTCCAGTCCTGCTGTGGCCCCAGCCCCCTTCGCCGGCGAGAGACTGCTCCCTGCCAGCCGCCCGGCTCACTGCACCTGCCCTGGCCCACACCCCTCTGGCTCCACGCCGCCCATTCCCCACGCCACCCCTGCATCCTGCTCCCCTGCATCCCGGTCCCCCTGCTCTCCCTGTTCCCTGCAACTCTCTGGCTCTGCACCACCCTTGCACCCTGCATCCTGCTCCCCCCGATCCCTGCGCCCCTCTGGCTCTGCACCACCAGTTCCCTGCGCCGCCCCTGCACCCTGGTCCCTGCGCCCCTCTGGCTCTGTGCCCCCTCTGCACCCTGCAGCCCCTTTTCTCTGTGCCCCTCTGAGTCTGTGCCCCCCATTCCCCGCACTGCCCCTGGACCCCGATCCCTCTGCCCCTCCCATTCCCCGTGCCTCCCCTGCACCGCACACCCTGCTCCCCCCAATCTCTGCGTGCCTCTGGCTCTGCACCTCCTGTTCCCTGTGCCTCCCCTGTATGCCCCACACTGTTCCTTGCACCCCTCAGGCTCTGCGCACCCCAGCTCCCCAGTCCCCCTGCTTCCCCTGGTCCCCGCGCCCCTCTGGCTCTGCGCCTTCCATTCCCCACGGTGAACCCTGCTCCCCCTGTTTCCCATGCTCCTCTGGCTCTGCGCTGTCCCTGCACCCTGCTCCCCCTGTGGGTCGGGAGTGAGGGGTGCTTGTCCATAGGGAGGGGCTGGACAGGGCAGGGAAAAGGCTGCTGTGACCCAGCAGCGAGTGAAAGGGGAGGGGGTGTTTACTTGAAGAGCCTTTGCCTTTATGGAAAAAAATAATTAAAATTATATTTGCTCTTTATAGAGCTAAAATGCTGGGACGAAAATGAAAACAAAAAAAATTGCAAAGTGCAAACATGTAAAAGCTAACAAAAAAAGGGAGGGGGCAGCCAAAAAATGTTTTGCTTGGGGTGGCAAAAAACCTAGAGCCAGCCCTGCCTGGAGCGCAGGTGTCACCGCTGCTGCAGTTGTGGCAAGAGTGGCTAAGAATCCCAGGCCCTTTTGAATTGCAGGGCTCCAGGGTAATTGCCTTCTTTGTCCCCTCCCCTCCACATCAACCGGCCTGTTCTTGGGACTAATTACAATTTTGCTGTAGGGCTCAATATCTTTTCTATAAATGGTCCCTGGTGGTGTGGGCTGGGCTTAGGGGTGTGTGGTTTGTTTCTTTTTCAAAATGCGACTTTCTCTCCCTAGGAAAAAAAGTCAAGTGAGGTGAATCTGTCCCAGGCAAAATGAAGAGCTTTTTACTTTTTTTTCCCATTACACTACACAAATTATTTTTGATCATTTTGTCAGTAATAAAAATCACTTCACACAGCTTTAGTCAGATTGCTTGATCTTCTCAGGATTGCTCTGTGAATAACTTCTCAAGAGAGATGTTAGCCTTCTGTTGTTCTCATCAGCATCCTTTTTGGGGACTCCCTGCAGCATACATCGAAGTCAATGGAATTTGGACAGAACTCCAGAACAGGAGGAGCAAGGTTGCTAAATATGCATTAAATATTTGCTCTCCAGACACATATAGAGTGTTCAGTCAGAAACATTTGAATATTCATGAAACTCACATTTTTGTCGTTAACTGTGTGTGTTATATAGACAAGAGTTAGGGAAAAAAATCAAAGATGCTATAGCACTAATACTCTGTCCATATCTTACAAAGCTATGTGATGGTCTGACATGATGCATAGATTGCATCATGGATGCAGGATAGAGATTGACCCCAAATCAGGGGTGGGCAAAAAAAGTTTCCACGGACTGGATCCAGCCCACCAAGGAGGTTGATCCATCCTGTGGACACCCTGCCTCTCCCCTGCCTCCAGGTCAATCAGGGCCTGGGGACAGGGGAGTGCGTGAAGTCTCCTCCCACTGCCAGGGGAGCAGGCACCTAGAGGGAACCGCCAGCTGGTCAGAACAGCTGGCAGTTTCTCGTGGGGGGGGGGTGGGGTGGGGAGAGAGGAGAAAGAAAGACTTCACACACATTTCACCCTCCCCCACTCCAGGCCAATGAGGATCTGTGGGCAGGGGGAGTATGGATTCAGTGTCCTGGCCCGGCCCTTCCACCCGAGGCCCCACCCCTTCCAGGACAACCTGGGGCCACTTCAAAAATTTGTGAAGTGGTTCCCCTTCTAAAATTATTGCCAACCCCTGCCCTAGATCCTAGGAAGGGTCTCAATTGCTAAGAGTAACAGAGGCACTCAAGGAGGAATCACCTGATCAGAGAAGGTCAGCAGATAAACAGGCAAGCACCGAGTTCCACAGGAGGCAGAAAGCAGCCAGTGTCCTATGGGAAAACATCCCAGAGTCAAGGGAAAAGTACCTGGGAATCCTGAAAGAGGGAGCAATAGAAAAGATCTAGGAAAGGGATGCAGGGAATGGGACAGCTCCTCCTTCTGTAAAGCCAGATTGCTGGGAAATGCTAGGATGCTCTCTGTAACCTCAACCAAGAAGAGGCCTAGAGAGAGAATGTGGCCAGGAAGGGTCTGTGGGAAAGATCCAAAGTTAGATTGGGAGCGTGGGGGTGGAAAGTGGTCACAGAGTAGAGAGCTGAGTAAGTGGGGAATTTTGCTGTTTGCTGCTGAGTCTCTGGACTAGAACCAAAAGTAAATGGCCTAAAAACCCCTGCAGGCTCACTGAGAAAGGAAGTCAGATACATGGAGTAGAAGGATTATGGAGACAGCCTGAAGTCCCAGCATGAGGTTGCTGGATGACTGTCTTAGACTTTTTGATAACTGCAGTAAAAGAGGGGCTAAAGCCTGGTCAAGTTACTAAGAGGCAGTGGAATCAGCCTGAAATGGGAGACTATGCAAACATACAGAGAAATTAAGATGATTTTTGTCATAGAGGAAAATTACGCATGAAAAGAATGTTTCCACTTCTACAGGGAAAACGGCCACTATGTGAAAGAGACCCATGTTTAACTGAGTGGTCCAGGAATTTATATGCCATCATCATGTGGTTATGGAAAGCATGATGCAGTGATCTTATTATGGAGGACAAGTATATTTTAATTCTAAATTATCTTTTATAACATTAACCAATGTTGAATTTCTTGTCTCAGTATTCCTGTCTTGATGTTGTTTGTATAACACATAATAGGACTGGCCATAGTTATATTATCTAAAATAATGTAACTTGCAATACCAAGATGATCATATTCTACTGAATAAAAGAAAAGGAGACTAAATTGATACAAAATACCTAATTACAACTGCACATACTCCGCTAGCTCCAGATGCAGAGAATGCTTTCATAAATACATATCTTTTCAGACAAAAATTTCATACAACAGTTAAAGTTGCTATCCACAACAAACCTGATATGAAGGAAACAGGTAAGCTACATAACCCTACTACTTGTTACTGTTATGTTAGACTGTCAATTGCCATTGATGTAAATGGTTTTCCACTGCCCTACACTGGGTGCAGAAAAGTAGGGAATCTGATCCCTAAATTTCTATAACAGTCTTGAGGAAACCTCTTTAAATTGAGAGAAATGTATTGCCTCTTCCCCTCCCTCCATATAATTAAAATAAAATAAACCTAAACTCTCTTTTTCCCTCCTTAATTTGGGCAGAAGCTATTTATACCAATCATTCAAGCAAGTCAGAAGTGGAATAGCAAAAGAACTGGTTTGTGTCTCAACATTGCTGCATTTTTCTTTGACAGGCAATTGATCAGGAAGCGTGCTGATGGGGAAAATTTAGGTAAATTTAATTTCAGTTGAATATGCTGTGAAAGATCTACTTAACACAAAATAGTGACAGATGTTGCTTACTCTCAGTCAGTGGAGGTTAAAGAGTAATATATGGAAGAGACACCAAAAAGCAATTGTCCCTTCTGACTGATACAATTTATAATGATCTAGGCATGATACGCGGTTTCAGGATGAAAATACATCAACTAGCAACTACTTTTTCTGTGTGAAGGATACTCTTATGGGTTATTGGCCATATGCAGTCCTTTAGCTCCTATGTGTGTTATGTTCAACGACAGATAACGAGGAGCACAAACTCTGTGCTCTTCAAAAATCTGCTTGGGTACCAAACACAGGACATTCAAGCATAACATGTCATCCTTTCATTCTCTCTTCTCCTAATTCTGTAGAGGCACCTACACTAAGCTCCAGCGGTCCCAGGGTTCAAATCTGCCTGCCGGTGGTTACACTTGGTCCTGCCACGAGGGCAGAGGACTGGACTTGATGATGTCTCAAAGTCCCTTCCAGTTCTAGTATTCTATGATTCTGGAAGTCCATGTCTTCACTGCAAAGCTGGTCCAGACTAGCCCAGAATGGGTTAAGCTTCACTGGAAAGTGTTACTCATAACAGACCCATGTAAATGCCTCCACAAAGGTGTTACAGTAGTCCATTGTTACGGTAATCTATGTGCTGGGCGGGATTTCTGATGCAATATTCCATGGTTCTCAGTGTATTACACCAGATGGCTCTGTTTATCTCTCTCTCTCTCACACACACACACCTAGCATGGAGCAGCTGTCAGTGGCAAGGAGAAAAATGCTTTATGTAAATAACTTCCAAGGGGAGTTACTCATTATTAATGCAGACTGTTCTGAAAACAAAAGCGAATAGCATTTGGCAACAAGAGCTTTCAAAGAGACAGTCGTTAAGGAATTCAATTTGCAAAGTGCAAATTGTGATTTGCAGTACACTAGACTGAATTCTCTGTCTCTTTGTTTCTATCCTGTTGACTAAACTTAAACCATATCATTTTGGTTACTCTTCCCAAATTGACAGCTTTATCAGAAGGCTGATGTCAGCTTCTGAACAGCATCTCTGTCCAAATGCTGTGGAAGAGTAGCAGAAATGGAGCAGGCAATGAGGGATTAAAACACAGTACAGAAGAAGGGAGGAGTGAGGCAATAAGTAATGCAACCCAGATAAAATTCTAGGATAGAATTGGAGGATTAATAGCACCTGGATTTGATTAGCTTGCATTCTCATAGTAGGCAGGTTGCTAGCCTGGGGTTAAAATGAAACCTGAGCTTATGGCTGCACCTTCAACCGTTCTGTTCTTGCTAGCTCAGGACGAAAGCACCATTAAGCCTAGGTTAGGGATGTGGACAGAAGTGTGGTTAGGGATAACATGTGGCCTAAACCCCAAGCTAACTCTACAGGGAAGACATAACCTATTAGAATAGGGTATGTCTATTCTGCCCCTCCACCCTTTTCAATTCTCCATTAACCTTTGTAGAAGAGTTTCCAGGCTCTATCTTCTTTTGTCCCTGCCCTTTCTCTTGTTTCCCCTTATTTATAGGTGATTTGAATCTGCTTACACAACTGCCATGTCTATGGTAATGACAAATCTATTTCTCCACATCTGACTTGGCTTTTTCCATACAATTCCAGAGTTCACACTCTCCAGAATGCCTTCCTGGAGGATTGATTAACATGCTCAAAATGGCTGAACCCAAGCTCTACAGGCTTTCTCCTATATCCTGACCACTTTTCCTATTCATTGTTACTCTTGGGTATGTCTATGCTATGGGACAAAGTCGAATTAAGATATGCAACTTCAGCTACGTTAATTGTGTAGCTGAAGGCAAAGTACTTTTTATTTTGGCTTTTGGCGCTGTCTACACTTCAGGAAGTTGAAGGAAGAACACTCTTCCTTCAACTTCCCTTACTCCTTGTGAAAGCAGGGTTACTGGCATCGACCAGAGTTCCCCTCTCACTTCGAATTAGCGGTCTTAACTAGACCGCTAATTCGAACCGAACCTTGGAAGATCAACAGCAGCAGCTTCGATCTTCCTCTGTAGTGTAGACATACCCCTTGACAGTACTGTCAGCCTGTTTTGCAATCAGATGGTTATTTCAGACTCCAAACACTGCTTTTCCCCGCGTGTCCAGGCTACATCCAAATCTTACAATTTCCCCCTCCAGAACATACTGAAAATCTGGCATTTCCTGCTATAATAGATAAATTGTTGGTATGTGCTTTGATTTTTCTTCTTGATTATCTGGAAGGTAATTAATTATTAGAGCAATTTGCCAAAGGCTCTGATTGATTCTTCTTTATTGGAAATTTTAAAATCAAAACTGGGTGATTTTCTAAAAAATATACTCTTGTGCAAGCAGGAATTAGATCAGGGAAGTTTCATGTTCTGTATTACACAGGAGGACAGACAAGGTTATCACAGTGGATTGATGCTGCATGCACAGCGAGCACAGATGATCCTTTCTTTAATAAGTCTCTTTTAATTAAGCAGAAGATGTAGACATTCTGTTCTAGCTATAGACTGGTTTATTGGAGCTTTATACTGGTTCATCCTAAATCCAGTCATTGCAATCCTAGAATTTAGTCTTCAATCACTAAGTCAAACACATGCCATTTGAACTCTGGTTTCCATCTCTCAGATTTTATTATATGATTTGGCCACTTTTCTCCAGTGGCACAAAGTGACTGGATTCTGGTCATAAATGCCCAGTGGAGAATTTCCCTTGTAAAGAGGAAACCCCATTTTTTTTCACCACTAACCAAAAAAAAATCAAACAGAAAATTTCCACTAGCTCTAACCAACAGAGTGATCTCCGCCTGCAAAGGGCACTAAATACAGAAACAGATTTGTTGCATTGGATCAAGTTGCTTTTTCTCTGAAAAGGTGAATTATCCCTTTGCTGATGCTGCACATTATGCATGGTACAACTTGTCTTACAATGGAGATACTGCTTTTAAGAAAAAAGCTCAGGAATTCATGTTTTCTACCTGCTGGAACATTGCACACCACATAAATTTGTTAATATTGATACAGGTTAAAACAAGCATCACTGTAAAAATATGGTCTGCTTGCCAACTAATAAATATCCAAAATTGTGGGTCATAGGTACACAATTATTAAGTATCTAATGTTCTCTCTCTATATATATATAAAAGTTTTTTCTGATGTGCGACAGAATGATGTCATCAGCCTACTTGAAAGTGGAGTCTCAGCATCTCGCTTACTTGTGCTTCAACCAGAACCAGCTGCGAAACTGAGTTCTGTCTGTAGATCCATCTGTAACGTATAGTATATAAGCAATAGACCAATTAACAGGTTTTTTCTGTACAGATTTGTTTGTTCGCTTTTCTATATAATCAGTTCAAGATTAACAGGCTCTCTAACTGCGACAGCGTCAGACAGAGGGGGGTTGGATAGCATAGCAAGCAGGGGGCACAGCCCCCCAATATACTTATAAATGCATTTTAATTTGACAGATTTTATAAAGTTTTAATCCAGTTGTTACCCTTTTCCCATAATATTTTAATTATTTCAGCATAAGCAATTAGATCAGGGCACTGATGTACATTACTTATTTTAACCAAAGATTCACTTCTGACTTGCAATCAGAAAAATTAACTGCAATACTGGAGGAGGTAATTTGAAAGTAGAAATCTAAATTTAATTTGCTTTCTCCTTTGTTTTTATTGTACCAGAAAGAGATGTTTGTTAAAAGGCAGAGATGATCCAAATACTGTACTAAGTACATTTCACTTGTCTGAAAGATAAAGTAGCTTTGTTGACATTTAATTAACTGGCTGTTAGAACTCTAACTGGCCCAAAGCACAGCAGTGTAAATTGGCTGGATTAGGACCATTAGCTACACATGATCATCTTTACCACCATTATCCACACCCTCTTGGTTTGAACTTTTCTCATTATAGACAGTAGTTTACCTTCTAGATAACTGGATGCCAGAATTAGAAATCAAGCTAAATCTAATTTAGTATCCATGGAAACATGACAACAGACTCTCCCATTCACCAGCTCTTCTTGATCTGCTCTCAAAAGTTGAGGTGAGTAAATTGACTGAATTTAGAGTTCATTTCAGGTTAACTAAGTGAGTCGGCTGTTCAGAATGGAATTAGATATATTTTGTCTCATTTAACTGAGTTAATGAGGGTTGTTCAAAAACTAAAATAAAGTTACCCTCTGAAAACAAACTACTGCACACTGAAGAAGTAATGTGACCACTCATGAGAGCACCCAAAAAAAGAGTGCACTATAGTGAAGTCAGTATGAAACTGTCTCTGGCCCCTTCTCTAAAATTTTGAACCTAAGATTTCTACCTGGGGCTTTTCCCCCTTTAAAACCCACCTCTCACTTGCCCATTTCTCTAACCTTTGCTGGTGTATTCAATGGCAGGCTTAAGAAACATATGGTCAGGAGGGAGAAATAGAATCCCATCTTAAAGGTCAGTCCTTCTTTTATCCAGCTCCATCCTGGTTTACACATCAATCTGACATGTAGAAAGCAGTTAACTGTAACTCTCAGCCACTATGGCAGACATCAGTCATAATGCAGGCTCAAAACTTGAAATAATAGACTATGGATTACGTCTGTTCTGGTGACTGATGAGAGTTCTAATGAGTAAGCCACTGTCTTACATTAGCAACATGGAACATTCTTGGAACAGAACAGGATACAAGGTAAGAATCAAGAAGAGTGAGAAGATGTGTTTTAGATGTAACTCCAAGAAACATGAGGAGTCAGAAGCATGATCTAACATAGCATCGGCAATGGTATAAGCTACGTCTACACTATAGTGCGGTATCCCAAAATAGCTATTCTGCGTCTGTTGAGCACACCCATTATTTTGAAATATAATAGGCTCACTATTCCGATGTCCCTGTAAATCTCATTCCACAAGGATGGAGGAACGTTTTGGAATAGTGATTTATCGCTAAATAAGTGCTGTGTAGACAGCACCAAATTTTGAAATAAGCTATTTCAAAATTGACTCAAAATAAGCTCACAACTTGTGAATCAATCACACAAATTTGTGACAAGCAAAGCACGCAGAAAATGAAGCACACACAATTAGGAGAAAGTTTGATTCAAGTGATTTGTCCAGCATCACACAGAAACTCTATGACAGAAGCAATGATAGAATCCAATACTGCAGGGCAGCATTTAACTGCCTAAATCACAAGACTCTCCTTTCCTCGTTCAATATACTCCTCTCGAGCTTCTGCAACAAACACAGGCAAGGGCCTGCAGACAACAGCTTTTTGGTGACCCATCCCTGCTTGATTCTCAGAGCACTGTCCATTCTTTGCACTGTATGAGGGAGGTGTCCTATGCAGAAAATGGCATGATCATGGAATTAAAGAGTTCATCACAAAGCATATTCACAGTGTGGCCAACTGAAGGCTTCACCAACAAACCTTAAATCTGGCATTTCCTAACATTTGAGTGCTTGACTTTGCCATCTTAATGTATTTAATGTTTTTTTAATTGTTAGAGTTGCTCAAGACCACTAGAGTGATGCACACACATTTCTCCCCTTCCCCCCTCCCCAACAGTAAATTTTTTAGCAGGCTGGCCAGCAGCCCAGCTCAGTCCTGGCTCACACCAGGTCCAGGACCTATCCCCACTGCAGTTCTGCATTTAAACTGTATTAGGAGCCAGGCAGGCAGGCAGCCCGGCTCAGTTCTGGCTCACACCAGGTCTGAGAACTCAGCCCCACCTCTGGACAGGCAGCTGGTCTGTGAGGGGAACTGGTTTTTAAACTGGCTCCCCGGGGGGACCAGCTCCTGCCTGGCACCCCTGCCCTGCTGCTTCTGATAGAGGCAGCAGCATGGAGTGGCAGGTGGCTCCTTCGATGTGAGGCCAGAGCACACTGGCTGCCAGCCCCACTCCTGGGGACTATAGAATAATCAAGTAACTGATAAGAATTCATGAGGTTAATCCACTATTCAATTAACCAATATTTAACATCCCTAGAGTGGAGCACTTAGCTGCCACCACACTGATCTGCAAGTAGGAAGAGGAGAGCTGAGTTGAGCCCAAAGGGGTCAAATTGTTTTCCCACACTTGTAGTCAGAGTCAGGTCAGGCTGAAGTGCTCTGTGGCAACTTTAACTGTAAATGAACAATTTGCACTGCCTAGAATTAAAGGAAGCTGGTTATTGAGAATATGTTTTACTTTACATAAACTCAGAAGATAAAACTCTGTAGTATAAACATAGCCTAAGGGAATACATCAGATAGAACAGTCATTCAGTCCCAAGCCTCTCTGAACATTAAAAAAAGCCAGGTTTAAATTGTATGTTAAAGTGAGTACCTAATTTTTGCATGTGTGTCTGACATTGGTGTGAATAGCAGCATTTGAACATATACCACACACATGCATACAAGATACCGATGTACCTGCAAGTCCTTATTTATAGGCCATATCAGGATTTGTGAACATACAGATCAGCTACATGCATGCTTTAAAAAATAATCTAAGCCAAAGTTGTTAAATAGGAATTATTTTTATTCTTTGCATACATGTCCACTACAAACTGGACGGAAACCTGCACAATCCATGATTCATAGACTTTTAAGGGTACATCAACTGAAACAACAATCATTATTATACACGTTTTTGAAAATTGCTTTTTAAAATAGTTTTAGCTAGAATAGCTGGCTCATCAGTTAATTCAGGAATTAATTGAGAATATCTTTCAAATACAATATACTGCTTGAAATAAGTTGTGTTGTGATCATCTAGGCAGCAGCATCACTGTGGTATTGGAAACTCTTTTTAAAACAAAACCAAAAATCCCTGAATGCCTTGCAGTGGAGATGGAGCCTGGGTGAAATTTCCTGCTTGGTTTATTTCCATGCTAATTTGTTTCTTTGAAATTTCAGCTAGACTATTTTGTTATACAAGCATCTTCACACAAACACTTCAAATAGCTTCAATGACTTTGTTTATAAGAGTTCTGTTTTGGGATCAGTATCTGATTGAATATTTGGCTCAATGTACAGTGACAGGCATCTCATTGTGTTTACTCCACATTTAGACAGCCACATATTTTTAAAGCCATCAAAGAATGCAGCAATTTAGGACTTCAGAAGATAAATAGAGTACTTCTAATGTTTTCAAGTGATGACTAATGGGCAGAATGAAGTCTGCTTTCTCCAGATCAAAGATTTTGGTGTTGAGAGTGACTCCTTTTTGCATATTGTGACAGTCAGACCTAACATAAAGAGACTGACAGGTATAACAGGTCTGGAATGCTGAAGGCCCTTTTACCTATGGACTGAAAAGAGGCTACCTCAAGATAATTAGAGACACCTGTTTCCAATTACAGTAAATGCTGCCACTGACCTTTAAAAAAACCTCTCTCCTGGTGAGGAAGAAGGAGTAGGGATTGGAAACAAGCTGTGGCTGAAAGAAAAGGAATCTCCTGGGTGGAAGACTATTTTCCTTCCCATATAGAGGAAACAACCAAGTTCACTTCTGTTTTGGGAAGGATGACTGGAAATCAGAAGCCAATGGAATTAAGCATCACCCCAGAATGTGGGCAGGGAAACATGTTTCTTTTGGTGTCATGGGGTTTTTTTTAATTTGTTTTCGATTCAAAGAGCTATTTGGGTCTACCTCGAAGCCCACCTTCTAATTATTGAAAAGTAAACCAAAGGGACAAATTAACAACCTCCAGAGCAGGACTGATTTATTCCAAGTCCTCGAGCCACCCAAGAGAGAAACTGAGGCTGACAGAGCAAAGGAGGTGCTTTGCCACTATATAGAGAAAATGATAGGCTAGGTAGGATTTTCAGTTCTAACATATCAGGATCAAGCACTGAGGACATATTGTAGGTTGGTGTAAAGCTGGAGTACAATTATGTCATGTTTACACCAATGTGAGTGGGTGCAGAATCTGGTTCTCCCTGTTCCCTTTCTTTCCCCAACTAGAAATAGCATCAGTCTTTCAGCAGATGGCGCTCTTCCCACCCGCTGCTCCTGATTCTGTACTGCCTCAGGGACCCAGAACAGAGATGACAGACTGAGATTCTGGCAATCTGTGCTCACCCAAGATCCCATCTCATGCTGCAAAAGAGCAGACAGTGTTGAATCAGTGTCAGCCGACGGTCAGGGCAGTGTGTGTGTGTGTGTGTTTCCAAGAAAAGGTTTAACGTCCGTGTCTTTACTGCTAGGACCGGGTCCCGTCGCAGAGAGTAGCCAGCAGGCCAACAGACGCCCCTGTTTATAGGAAGAGCTTATTACACCTCAGATTTTAGCTGCTAGGATGCAAAAATCCCTTCGCAGCGGGCAGCCTAGGACAGACTGAGAGGTGCCCCAACGGACCTGTCACCTGGGAGTGACACAGATCCAAACGCCCAAGCTCTTCCTATACCTGTCCCTTATGACTGGCTGAAGTTCTTTTAAATTGTGCTTGGTTCTGTTACAGCAACTGAAGGAGTCAGGTTAAAGACTTAAACAGTTACAGGTTTATTAAAAAGGCTTATAAATCATATGGTTACAATGGCTATTGCTCTATTTCTTAACTGCTAGCAAATATAGATCTTAAAAATGGTTACAAAGAAAATAAAGATAGAAAATAGAAATAATGGTACCAAGTGACAGCTTAATCTTTAAAGAGCTCTAAATCTATGTGTACACTTAAGACAAAGGACACATACAGGTACAATTTTTACCCCCTTCTGTGCCTCTCGACTCCAGCGGTCAAGCCAGGGCCGGTCCCTCAATTCCTAGGAAAGACGAATACGAGGTGGGCGTCGCCATGGAACCTCGGGAGGTCAAACACCTAACCCGACCAGCAGATAGATGGTAGATTGACACTCAGAGTAAATGTGCTGCTGGACCCATCTTTATACCCATAGGGGCCCGTATCCTCTTTCTTATCTAAGATGCCAAATTGTGTTGGTTCGTTTTTGTGACGCCAGTTCTTACAAGCAAGTTTCAACTTAATTTACACTTGCAAGAGAGATAACTAAATTGTGAGTACTAGACATTTTTACTGGGCGAGATTCCTCCCCGCGGACGGCTGTGTGTTCATATCAATATGGGTTCAGTCAAGGACACTCCTCTGCAGCCTCTTGGTCAGCAACTGGCGTATCTCTGTTTACAGCCATTCAGGGCCACAGCAGCCTGCCATATCCAGGCAAGCAAAGATGGATGTTACAGGGGGGTTCCTGTCTGGCTACATTCAGTGTCCTGGCTAAGGTGAAATCTGACTCATTATATTCCCCCTGTTATGTCAGTGAATATAATATTCTGTTACTTTCATTATTAGACAGCTGCTCTGGGCATGTTTCACACCAGAGCCGATTGCATTTCACTGTTTAGGTTACTAGCTACCATGCGGGCCAATATTGTTTCATTGTTTTGATTATATTCCCCTTTCTGTCTATATCTGTCTGCTGTCTCTTATCTTATGCCTAGCTGCTGCCCAAAGGGGCTTGCCTAGCACAGTGTGGTCCTGGATTGTGACTCAGGTCCCCAGGTGTTATGGTAATACACACACAATTATTATTAATAATAACAAATGGGGCTACTTTTGCTCAGTCAGTAAATAAAGTTATCAAGGTGCTTTGATATCCATCTAAATAAAAGGTCCTGTGTTAAAGTGACTTCATCATACATTGTTTACTGATATAAAAGCTTAAATACAGATTTCGGCTTCTAAATAAATAACCTGGATTTTCAGTGTTGTTCTGTACCCAGAATTCCCAATGGAGAATATAGAATCATGTCACTGTTGAAATAGCAGAGGTATGGCCCTGAGATAATTGTATGGAGCTTTCACACTGCCCATCCTTGGCTCATGTTGATACTAGCAATCCCGCACTTTCCAAAGTATTAAAACCACTTAAAATAATAATTGTCACATAGCAACAAATGCCCAAACTTGTGCCAATGCACTGCTATACCAGAGCTGTTAAAACTAAATAACCATAGCCCAATGCCAGCAATTTTCCTACAGTTCTTTCCTTCTTAATGAAATGAGACAGTGTCAGTAAAGTCATGCTGCCTTCAAAGCAATATCAATAACTGTGTTATAGTTCTCCAAAGATCCTCTGAATGAAGAAAAATAAATATCATGTTTGTAAGTTTGAAGAAGAAAGTAAACAATCATGGAAAAATGGAATGGCCATTATTCCTGAAACAACTTCTTAGAAGCGTACGTTTCTGTTCTCTCTTTCACTACTTCACCTCAAGTCCCCTGGATAAAAGTACCATAGAAATAATTCATTCCTTAAAATGCTTTATATTTTTCCTTTGTGTTCTTGTTCTGTTGTCTTCAACTAGGAAGACCAAATGTCTAGAAATTGTATTTTAAAAGAAATTGTAGTGGAAGAAATGCCTGGAAAGATATATGATTTCATGAGCTGGAAAAATAATGGGACCAGTTCGTAGTTATTTGGTTCCTGTGGTTGGGGCAGATATGGGAGGGGCAGTCAAAGCAAATGCGGCTTTCACCAACTTTTGCATTCCCCACCTTCTAGTACCAGATTATGCAGGGGGCCTACCTTCCACTCCCCCCCCCAAAAACTATCCTTTCCCCCCATATTGATTAGAGAAGCCTTACGGCTTTTTCTGACTCAGCGTTTCTCAAATTTAATTAATCACCTTCTAACAACAAAAATTACTATATGACCCCTGGGAAAGCCCCACCACCATAAGGAGTTAGGGGGTGCATAGCACAAACCCTACTGCCCAGAGATGGAGGGAGGCAAATAGAGGAGGACTTCAACCCTGGGTAAGGAGGCTATAATGTGAGCTTCAGGCTTCAGTTTCAGTCCTGGGAGGTGAGGGTTTGAATTTGTTGTCAGCCCCAGGCCCCGGCTCAGCCCCAGGCCTGGCAACCTCATTAAAACAGGATCATGACCCACTTTGGGTTCCTCATCCACAGTTTGAGAACCTCTGTTCTAACTTATACTGAGCTCCATCTGTGGTAATTCACAGGCAATCCCATGTAGAGTTGATCAGATAAATGCCCATGAAACCAGTTGCCGGCAGAATGTGCAACTCTGTCAAAATAAACATGCTTTGCAAAATCATATTGATTTTGGCAAAATTTTGTTTCAGAAGGGGAAAAAAGGAAAAATCATTTGACAGTGTTGAAACAGCCTATTTGAGCATTTTAATGACGTGTCAATTTTTCATGTTGAAAAGACTTCATTTTGAATTAAAAAAAAAATTACACTGTAAAAATGTTTAAGTCAAAATGAACGTAAAACATTTAGACTTTGTCAGCATAAAATGGCATTCTCTTGTCAGCTCTAATTCTCATGTAATTTTGCTCCTTTTGCATGAAAATATAGCCCAATTAAATTTCAGGTAAGTAAAATTAAGAAGCTTCCAATTTATGTGAAATACAGGACATTTTTCTTTTTTGCTCTCAGCCATTCAGCTTTCTACACATTGTAAAATATAAAGAAAATACTTGTTTTTAGTTAAAAGTTACAGGCAGTATAACAAGTCATCCAGCTGCAGAAGTAGTTATCGCTGTTATTCAGTGAGTCAGACTAGCAGCAGCAAAAGCAAAGGTGGCATGTGGGAATGACAATGGTATATATGCTTCCTTAGGAGAAAAAAAATCACTCAGTGAAAAAGATCAACTGGTTAGCAGAGAAATCAGGGTGAAATTCAATATAAATGTACTTTTCCTTGCTAACCTACGGAGAAGCAATAACAAAAGATTCCACTTAACTTCCACTTTCTGAACATTTGAAGACAAAAACTATAGATGTTGATTTAATAGGTAGTTCTTTACCTCCAGTCACATTACAACACAATACTGCACAATGAAAGAGGTCATTGATTCCCATTAACTAACTGAAAAAAATCAGTTGGTTTGCCTCAGTCCATCAGTTTTTGAACAGCACTTCCTTGAAACAGTTTATCAAACTTCTCTCCTGACACTACCTCCCAAACTGGCCTCTGTGCTTGAGCAAGATGAAACAGAGCCAGGAATGTCTGTCCCGGAGGAGTCACTGATATTTGGAGTGAATACTTGACACTTGTTTTTATCATACTCTCATTATCTTCAATTATGTCTATCTGTCCTGTAAATCAACAGGATAGTTACTGCAGCTAGATCAGTCTTACAAAATATTATCACCTAAACCACCAAACTTTCATATTTGTGGTCTTTCAAAACTGGTGCCAATGGAAATCAAATATTTAGAGGTATCCTGGAGGAGATGACAAACAGGCCAAGATGGAGGATTAGTCAGAGGGGGACAGGCTGGGATGGTGAGGTGAATTTACCACCATTCAGCACAGCTATATTGGTGTCAGAATGGGACACTGGTATCAGAAAACAGGGCAACAATACACTTTCTGATTTCAAAATTAATAGACCACTTTAGAGATAGAGGAGTCTGGGTTATTTTTTTGAGGGCAAAGAATTAAGCTAAGGCAGGTGTACTTTATGAAATGACTAAGTGATGCAGTAATTGCAAGGAAAATTAAAAGGGCATGTTGTTTAGGAGTTAGAGGAGAGGACAAAGAGCTAGAATTTATAAATCTAATTCTACCATTGAATTTACTTTATGACATTTGGAAACCTCTTAAATTCTTTGGCCCAGATCCACAAGGGGACTTAAGTGCCTAAAAAAATCACTAGGATCCACATACCCTGGTTAAAGCACCTAAAGCTCTCACAGTGGGGGGGGGTGTGGACAGGAAAGTAATCCATAAAAACCCACAAGCACCTTCCCGCAAGCTAGCCAATGGAAGGTGCTGAGGAGGTATTTGTGTCTTAAGCCTCATGAGTCTCATTAAAATAGGTGCTTAAGTCTGGGCTGCAGAGAGTAGATTGTCTCTGATAGCGATCCAAAACAGGAACCCTTTTCCTTGAGTCAGATAGTTTAGGTGCCTAAGTATTTGTAGGTGCCTACGATTTTTTTTTTTTTAAGACTGAGTAAGATGCTTGCCTCATTCCACACAAAATGGCTGGAAGAGGGGAGGCATGCCTTGTAATACTTAGTCCAGTGGTTAGCACACTCGCCTGGGACATCAATGACACAGGTACAGTTCCCCTCTCTCTGCCTGAAGGGGAGAAAGGATTTGAAGAAGAATCCCCCACTTTTCAGGAGAGCACTCTAATCACCTCAGTTTCTCCTGTTCAAGTTTTCCACTGTGGCTTAAAAGGGTCATTGGGCCACAGAAAGTGTGAAGTAATTCTGCAGTCTGGGGGAGAGCCAGAGTACAGAACCACCTGCTCCAATGGCTACTTAATTATTATATGTATATATAATATATTTTAGAGAGTTTGTGCATCTGTCCATGAGTCTGTCTGTCCATCTGCAAGTCAGTTTGTTCAAGAACTCCTAAATAGTAAGAGCTAAGACCACCAAATTGGGTATGCAGCTTCCTCTTATCCTAACTTAAAACAAGATAAGGGTTTGGTTTTGAGAGGACAATGAGATGTGCCTGGAATATGATTGTTTTCCATAACATGGAAAGGTGTGTGATGGGAGGGAACGTTATGCTCCGCAATGACCACTGGGGGCAGCAAGTCCAGGGACAGTTATACTGGAGAGTGACCACGGGAGAGGGAGAGAGGAGAAACACACCAGCAAGAAAGTGGCCAACTGGGGCTGGGGCTCTCCATATTGCTGGCCACCAGCCCAGATAAGTGCTCCCCCCCACGCCTAAATCTCTCCTCCTAGCCACAGTGCCGGACAGGGTGGGAGCCCTGCTACCTAGCAGCACCGGCCACCCCTGCCCCCCTCCTCAAGAAGTCACTGGGTAGCCCAGCCCCGCCCCTCCTTGCAAGGAGTTCAGGGCTGGGCAGTCCAGCCGGGCACCCTGAGAGAAGCCACTGGGGGGGACCGTGCAGCACCACCAGCTCCCCAGCAGGAGCCTCCATCAGAGCAGTGTCACACTTGCCACTTAGGATGGCCCTAGTAAGCCCCCATCCATCCTTTCAGTGCTGAGTTCCACACTGCCCTGACTCCTGCACCCCCCATACCTGCAATCCCCTACCCTGAAGGACTCAAGCAATGCCAGGTAAAACTTCTAGTATATATATATATATATATATATATTCTCTCTCTATGTATACATATTGAACCAGTACTTAGAGCACGCTACTTAGAGGTAGGCCTGTATTCACATCCTTTTGCCCAATTAGGCAGAAGGAAAATTGATTGGGTTGCTCACAACTCAGATGAATGGTCTAGTCACTGGGCTAAACATCACATGGAGTCACTCAATCTTCTCCTCTACCAGCTGGAGTGTTAATGTGTTTGATCCCCTAGGCATGCTCAGAGCATGATAGATAGAGGAGCACTTTTCTCCCTCCCTCCCCTCCCCCTCCCCCTCCCCCTCCCAGTTTATGGATCACATTGAGGGTTATGTGGAGACAGACATCCCCACAACTAGCATGGGGCAGCAGTGCGTATGCCCAGCTGCAGAAAATTAGGCATCTAGGAAATCTTTACCCTGGAAACCTAGGTGCTTACAGGGCTGGGCTGCAGCCAAGTGGGAGTTCTGCAGACCTCAGCAGAACCTAAACCTGAGATTCTGGTACCTCAGCACCTTTGTGGGTCTAGGCCTTTCTGCCTCACCACCCAAAATAATATTAGCATCTAATCACAGCAGAGTTTTGTGGCTCAATTAATGCTTATAAAGCACTTTGAGAGGCCAGTCTGCAGAGTGGAGGTTCTGAAAACATTTAAAATGGGTTAACCTGATGGGCCACATAAGCATACTGGTAAGCACTGGCGTGGGGAGGGGAGGCAGGAAGGAAGTGCTCATATTAAAGGAAATCTTTTGAGCTGTTCCTTGTAGTCTTGAGCGTCTTTGCGGAGTTAAGACTTCCTGCTCCCCCACTAATGTTTGCCTTGAAATTGCTCCCAGTGAAGGAGAGGGAATCTGCTGTATAGCAAACCAATGGTATTTTGAATTTGTCAAACAAGCTATTGAAAATAATCCTAGAGAATCCAAACTAGAATCTAGAAAGCTCTGCTGATGACAGCGTTCATTGTTGCAGATAATTAGCAAGCTGGATAATTTTTGTGTGGTACTCACAGCTCTTAATGGGGCCAGGTTTTTAAATTCCAACTGCGCTGCATGCTGTTTCAAGTCAGTTATAGGTGTAATGCTTTGCCATAGAGGTTGTCACAGCTAAGTTTTATTTTGTTTATTTGTTTTTCCCTTCCAGCCTAGTTATCTTAGAAAAACATGACATGATCACTTTAGTTTAAAACAAATAACCTTTAAACAACTCTCCTTTTGTGGGTAGCATTAAGTATTAACCTTTAACTGGGCTATAACATAATCATGCTACTAATAATTTAAATTCATCCCAAAGCATCCAAAGATCTTCATAAACATAAATCAGTATGCAGACTATCCTACATATGGGGATTAATTCAGAATCCAATGAAATCCAGTGACATTGTTCAATAGAATGAGGTAAAATTCACTCCTGGTGTAAATCAACAAGACCTGTTCTGTGTAATGGAATGTCACAAATAGCCAGGTGGGATGCATCAGAAAAGCAAATTTCTTAGACTTATTACCTATTACATTAGTCAGAACAGTAGCAGCAAATAAAAATAAACAGAATATTCTGCATTGACACATGCAATCGCTGGACTTAGAGGGTAAAGGCACCTCTAAGCCACCTTTCTACTCTCCAGGACTGCTGGTTGCAGAAACAGCCTCTGGCACAATATAAGCAACCTCAGGCTTCCTATAAAATAAGCTGCCTGAAACTAACAGTTCCTCATCAAGTCAAGATCTGAACAAATACTGCTTGCTCTTACAAACTCCCCACCCTCTGCATCAAGGTTTTAAGCAGGCTGTAGATGTAGAGCGATTTTTGTATCACCTGAGGATGGCTCGAGGTCATACTGGGATCTGCTACTGCTACTTGAAGGCCTTAGAAACACATAGCCACTGGAAAAGAGAGATAAGGATCTGGCCCATTGTCACTTGGATACAGACGTACAGTCATTGAATGATGTGGTAGAAATCGCTAGAGAATAAGCTTTACTGCAAGAAAATGAGGACCCAAAAGGGGAAACCAGAAGGTTGGGTTTTATTTCGTTATTTGTTGCTGTTATTTTATTTAGTACTAGATTTACCCAGCATTGCTTGGGTCCTTAACTCAATTAATTTTTTTTGTTTTCTTCATGTAAATCATTGTTCTGGGGTGGGGCTGGACATGAGGGGTTCAGTATGCAGGCTGTCCCGGGAAGAGAGGACAACTCCAGTCCTCTCTGCAGCAATTTGGGGCCAGCTGAGAAGCGCCTCTTTATGGCCTCTGCAGCTCCAGCTGGCACAGTTGGGGGTAGGGTGCATGTTCCCCAGCTGGGGCAGGTCCAGATTCATCTGCCTCCTGTGCTCCCCAGGAAGACTGAGGAATGGAGCAAACTGTGCCCTTTCACCTTGCTCCCTGACAAAGGGGAATAGCCAGCAATGTTCCCATACGAAGCGGGGGAAGGGGGAGGGAATGCAGCTCCCCGCTAGCCCTAAAGGGCACTTGTGGGGTAGGAGGCTTAGGGCCGGGACAGTCCCAGACAGGAGGACAGGCATGCCTCCAGCCAACCTACCTTTTCACCTACCTTGTGATTCGGTCTCTGTTCTGTATGGTTTTATGCATCGCCCTATGCATTGCAGGTCAGGGAACTTCAGACCCCCTCCTCTCCCTGCACAATCAAACCTGCTTTAAGTTATGATAAGAGGAAACCATACCAAATTTGGTTTTCCTAGCTCTTACTGTTTGGGAGGAGTTCTTGAACAAACCAGATGGACATAAATACTCACTCACTTGCTCACAGACAATCAAACTCTCTCAAATATACAGTACATACAAGTTTTGCCAGAAGCGTGGGGAGATATTTAGGCTTTTGTATTTTGTATGCGCTAAATTAATGGCTTAGTGTCTTTATACTAGAAACAAGTCAGCCAGCACACTAAAGGTGAAACATAAAATGTTTGATATTTTTACAATCTATCATACCAAAACTTAAGGAGATTTTTCCTGGGCTATCAAACTAAGCTTTAATTGTTTGAATCTCCAGGGTCACATTTCACCAACAGCTCTCATATTGAAGCTGGCTCTCTTTAATTGTCAGCTGTGATATGCTTAAAAACATTACGATTCTTTCTTTAGGGGTTGTACAGAGTTCAGCATTATGGGAGAAATAATTATGTTTGATATATACTTGCATTGATGATGTTGAACTGCTTTGTCACAATCCTGTATATATAGACTCAGAGCAGCATCTCAAAAAATTATCTGAATATTTCTGGGTAATTTGCTAGCAAAGGCCATATTGAATAGAGCTGGTTGGGAATTTATTGACAAAAGCCTAAGGGGATCAGAAAAAGTTGATTTATTGAATCTGAAATAAATGGTTTTGACAGATTTGTCCACTTGAAGGTTTTTTGGGAAAAAATCAAAATTGTCAAAGTTTTGCTTTGAATTTTTCAAAATAAAAAAATATCTAGCTTTCCAGTTTGAAATTACTTTGTTTTGAAAAGTAAGTTAATTATAGCCCAAAAAAATTAAAATGGTTAAAATCCAACCAATATTTTAAAATGATCAAAACAACCTTTTGATTGTCCTAAACCTAATCCTAAATCTACATAAGTCTCTAAGGTGCTGCAAGACTCTTAGTTATTTTTCAGTTTTTTCAGTTACAGACTAACACGGCTACCCCTCTGAAACTTCTAAACCTAGTTGGTTCATTTCATAGAATCATAGGACTGGAAAGCACCTTAAGAGATCATCAAATTCAATCCCCTGTACTAATGCAAGGACCAGTTACCATCTAGACTAACCCTGATAGGTGTTTGTCTAACCTGCTCTTAAATATCTCCAATGATGGAGATTCCACAATCCCCCTAGGCAATTTATTCCAGTGCTTAACTACTCTGACAGGAAGTTTTCCTAACATCCAACCTAAACCTCCCTTGACACAATTTAAGACCATTGCTTCTTGTCCTATCATCAGAGGTTAAGGAGAATAATTTTTCTCTCTTTTTCTTGAAACAACCTTTAGGTACTTGAAAGCTGTTATCATGCCCCCTCTCAGTCTTCCCTTACCTAGACTTAAAAAAACAAAACAAAAACCACCAGTTCCTTCAATCTTCACTCATAGGTCATGTTTTCTAGAACTTTAATCATCCTCATTGTTCTTCTGTGGACCTTCTTCAGTTTATCCACATCTTTCCTGAAGTGTAGTGCCCAGAACTGGACACAGTACTCCAGATGAGGTCAAATAAGTGTGGAGTAAAATGGAATTACTTCTCATGTCCTGCTTACAACACTCTAGTTAATACATCCCAAAATGATGTTTGGGTTTTTTGCAATAGTGTTACACTGTTGGCCCATATTTAGCTTGTGGTCCACTATGACCCCTAGAGTCCCTTTTGCATGGGGGAAATTGATTATTCATTTCTAAGTAGAGTACTTTGCATTTGTCTTTGTAGAATTTCATCCTATTTACCTCAGACCATTTCTCCAGTTTGTCCAGATCATTTCGAATTATGACCCTACCCTCCAAAGCACTTGCAACTCCTCCCAGTTTGGTATTCTCTGCAAATTTTGTACGTGTTCTCACTATAACATTATCTAATAAATGTATTCCATTACCCAGAAATATGTTTATATGAAATAAGGGACTGATACATAATATGGAAATCACTTTCCACTGACTTGAGAGAGATTGACATTCAAACCAACATGACAATATTCAACTTTCTTCTGGGATTAACTTAACATTCCAAATAACAGGATTCCAAATATTCCTCTTCCATGTTGTTTAGGCCCAATTCTCAGTGGCCTTCAGGTCCAGTTATGCCATTCTTGCAACAAAAGGGGCCTTGAAGTGGACTGTTAGAGAAAAGAAACTGCTCCCCCAGTAAAAAAGTTTGGCCAGGCAGCTCTTGCTATAGTGGGCTGCAGTACTCCTTGAGAGAAACGGGCCGCACCCTTCCTGCATACCATTGCCTTTAGAAAAAGGGAAGGTGTGAAAAGGGGAAAATAGCCTCAGGCTCTCCCACCCGTCACCTTGGCGTGAGAACTGCATGAAACCTGCACAGTTTCGGCCCAACCCCTGGGACACAGACCCCCCCACTTGGTGACCATTGGGCCATATATGGTAATATGCAAGCGCAGGAAAGCGATGTGCAGATTTGGGGATAAATACCCATGGCACAGTTCGCTCTAGGAGGTCTTCGCAACACACGTACCACCGTGCGTGTGCCTTCTCGTATACTTCAAAGCGCTGCTGGCCTGATCAACCGACCAGCCACCTCCCCGACTCTCGGCGTAACCAAGGCCTTCAACCGAACCGATATCTTTGTAATGTTCCGTGTGCTGTGTAAGTTGGTATGTATGATTTGATTTTTTCCTGTTGTATAAGCTTAGTGTTGTAGTTGGTTTTGGGTAGTACATAAGAGTTTGTAGTTATCACTGTTATTTTATTACTGTAGCTGGATATTTTAAGATTAGAGACTATTCCCCTTGCCATTCCCATTCTTATATCTCTGACACGTTTTACTAGAAACCAGAGAATAAATATAATAAATACTGTAAATTCATTATTAACACGGTCTATTAAAAATCTTAGAATAAATACTATAAATTCACCACTGTCATAAATAAATAATTTTTATTTGATAAAACTGTCCACCTGGTTCTGTCCTTCCCCCCTTGGGTATTCATCATCGGACCTGTGATTCTCGCGACAGGATTAACTTAACATTCCAAATAACAGGATTCCAAATATTCCTCTTCCATGTTGTTTAGGCCCAATTCTCAGTGGCCTTCAGGTCCAGTTATGCCATTCTTGCAACAAAAGGGGCCTTGAAGTGGACAGAAGCTGTTTCCTCAGAATTTCATCTCAAATCACTGAGAAGTGCTATAAAGGGTCCTATGCCGCTTGTGTTTTCAGCCCCTTACATGGCAGGTGTATAGCACACTGATCATTCTTGGCTTTACAGAGGCAATAGAGGACTTTAAGAAGCAGAACATAAACTAGGGTGTTTTTGAGGCTACTCTAATATACACCTGTGGCTGGGAAGGCTCCTTTATGTCTCCAGAATATGGGGAACATAAAGTTGATTTAAAATAGTCTTTGCCCTTCCTTTCCTGTCTGAAATGCATAAATGGAAGGACTGAGAATCAGGCCCAGTGGTAATATTTGGCAAGTTCTCTTCTCTTGAGACCAAAAATTCCCATCAATTATAAATAACTTCTTATGGATTCAAAATGGGAACTAAAAGGCCAGATCTCCACCTCATGCAAATCAGTGTAGCTCCATTGGAATCTAATGCCAATTTCACTAAGGATCTGGCCCCAACCTTGTAAATGTCACTGTTCCTAAGGAAGCTTATCACTGACTTCAGTGGGATTGAGATCATGTCCTAAATTACATTGATATTTGATTACTGGCTTTGTTTAGCGATTGTACAGATTTCTGTGCTTTAGAATGTAGAATCTATTTTTGACAGTTTTAGTAAGATGAAGGCCTAAAACATAAGCCCATGTAACACAGGCCTGGTCTGAAGCCTGAGGCCTAGCTAACAATGGACAACACTTGGCTAATATAAAGCAAAGCTAAGCTATGAGCAAGAGGCATGCCCCTGCTCACAGAACTTGGCATGAACAGGGCTGAGAGTGCAAAACAATAATTGGTAATAGGCCCAGGTGTAGAATAGTAATTGGTACTAGGTACTGACTGTAAAAGAGTAATTGGTACTGGTCATAACTTGAAAGCACATAGCAACACCAATCAGCTCATTAAACAAGTTCTTGGTACCCATTCTCTCCCACAGATACAGATACAGGTTCAGGAAAGGGTCTAAAATGACAACATGATGGATAGAGATGAATTAAGCAAACCACAAGGTACAGGGTGATGGGTGGTATCTAAGAAGCATCAGAGGGTGGCAACCTGACATGTTAGGAGTGATGAGTAACTTGTTTGAACCGGTGTGTAAAGTGATGTCTTGAGGGAAACAGACTTTGTATGACCTATGGGGCAGTGGGACCTCGCACTGATTGAGTCATTCCATTGTTACGGATTAAACATGCGTAGTGGTTCAGTAGAGTCTACTGACAACTACAACTGTACTTCGCTTAACAATAAACCTGGCCGGGCACCTTCGATCCTTATCTGATTTGTGGTCTTTGGGGGCTCTCTTAAGTCTGCTGTGTTAATTAATGCATAAATAAACACGGCACACATAATTGAGCACACATGCTAGGAGCCTTCTGGTTATCATCATGATGGAGCCAGAGATCTGTCAGGAATGCATCGGGAGGACCCCACCTGACTAAAAACAACAGACTATAGAATTTATTTTTGACAGGCTGTAACTGTAGTGAACTGCCCATAGCATAGGTTATAAAGGGAGACCATTTTCTCCATGATTACTAATCTGAGAAGTTCCAAAAGGATATTGGATTCATAACACGGGGAGCTAAAAACAATGTACAGTAGACTTCCGATAATCCGGAACCTATGGGACCTAGGTCGTGCCGGATTATCAAATATGCCGGACTATCAGGAGGTACTATAAGATGGTTATATATATACTGTATACATTATATACTGTATATAAAGTGTTCTTAACCCTTTTTATTGTACATACTGTATACAGTATACTGTAATGTTTTAGTTTTTAAGCCTTTTTACCCTTTTGCTCAGTTCAGCTGCTGCCGCTGTTACCTTGTGACTCATTTTTTGCCGAAGCTCACTCACTAGGCTCTTGCCATTTTGATGCCGGACTATCAGGAGTGCCGGACTATTGGATGCCGGACTATTGGAGTTTTACTGTACTTGCTCTTCAATATGTAAGAAATATATATCACATTAGAATTTAGTATCTATGCATTTATTACCAACTGATACCATTTCTGGTAACTGGTCATTTCTCAGACTACTTATCTGGGTAAAACAGCCCTCCAAAAAATAAATTGCAAAAGGCTTGAATTGCTTTCTGTGTAAATCACTGGTGCCAAAGTCTGTTTGGTATTTACTGTGCCTTCGGTTAAGTATGCATATTCCATTTTTTGATTACTTGAATATCCTTTCTGAGTTACATTGTATTGTTGTAGCCTTGTCACATTTCTAGACACAGAACAGAAAAGCCAGCACAACCCTCCGAATTACAGAACTGACATGCACATAACTTTCAATGGCAAAAAAATCCTTTAGTGTTTCATGCCTGTTTTTATTAGACCCTTTAGGTGTATAATATCCCCCATTTAGACCTACTTGTATGTGATCATTCTTGGGTGGTATCATTCTGATTATGTTCACTGGTTTGAATATCTGAGGGGGGGATTGTGCTCAAGGCCCAGTTTTGCCCTTACTTACATGAGTGCAGTTGTAATTAGGAAATTCAGATGCAAAGTGTAAAACCAGTGTAACTCCACTGAGCTTAATCCTTCACTTTCTTACACTTGTGCACAGTATAGGGTGACAAGGGTGTCCATTTTTGAACACTTGGTCAAAAAGGGATCCTGGGAATTCCGGTCACCACTGTTGACCAGGCCATTGACTGTCTGGTTGGCAGAGCTGCAAAGGGGTCTGGCAATCCTTGTTAGCCTTTGTGCTGCATAGCTCCTGCGAAACAGCCAGCAGGTTTCCTGTCTAGCTTCTATGAACAGGGGCAGCTCCCTTTGGCCAGGAACTGTGGCCTTTCTGTGAAATCCAGGTCTCATGCCGAGGGAAGCCTGGGCAAGCCATGGGCAGGTTTTGGAAGAAGGTATGGATGGAGAAGATACATAGTCACCTTCCATCCTCACTGAAATTAGCCACAGAAGTTCAAGCATTCCTAGTTGTATTATGCTTTTCACATAGCACTCCTTCACTGAGTCCTCCAGTGCAATAGGGGCAGTTGTGAGCAGTGGGAGAGAGGTTAATGCACCTTCCAGTTGAGATGTACTGCTGGAGAGCCAAGGCAGAGTGGGAGTGCATGCAGGGAGCAGAGCTGGTCCGAAGGAAAAAGGAGCAGAATTCTGTACCGGCAGCCCTGGCTTCTGTGTGGTCTGCCAGTTAGAGGTGGCTTCTGTGGTGGGTCTCCTTTGAGGTGCAGAGTGGAGGGGAGTGAACCTCTGTGAAGGGAACCTCACCAAGAGTCTTTTTACCCTAAGCCTGCTTCCAATGGAGAAAAGTCCAGGTACTGTAATTAAAAAGGACAGTGTAAAGTGTGGGATTGCATCTTTTGAGCACAGTCATTTGTAGCAACTGAATATCCAGAACCACTGATTTGTCTTTTTAAAAACCAAAAGCATTCTATTCTTGAAATAAAGCCACTTTAAAAATATATCCCTCCTTTTAATTAAAATTTACAAACAAGAATAAACATATGTCCTTCCACTATTCTGTGTAATTCCATTTTATTACTACTGAAGTGATTCACATTCTGAGGGGTTTCATTATCATGGCTTTCTATCCTTTCAGATTACCATTAAGTGTTACCACCTTGCAGCTTTTGTTGCTTGATGGCTCAGGTATTACTTAGCTCCTAGTAAATCTTTTACGTTGAAGAGTTAAACTGTCACATATCACTGCTACTGGCTTCAGTGGTAATGAAAAATGCATTTCTGCTTGTGTCGTGTGTTTGGGCTGTAGCTAATCATAAATCACTAAAGTCAATTTAAAAAAAAATTCTAGAAGTGTATCACAAAGCTGAGTGGCGATTATGCTAGTCATCAGAGAAAACATTTAAACCAGAAATATTCTGCAGAAACATGCATATTCTAACAACAGCAGCAAATTTAGGTCTCAATCCTTCCAGTCTGGACCTACAAGGGGGCCTACTGACTTTGAGTGCTGCTCACCACTGTAAGGGGTTGTCAGTCATGCCCATAACTAACTCCAGTAAAGGAAGTATATTTACATGTAGCATAGTTAAGCACACAACCCTGGAGGGTCTTTAACAAAATGGTGATATAATTCTTCAATAAAATGAGCCTAATTCATCCCATGTTCAATTCCACTGAAGCAAATGGAATTACATCAAGGATGAATTTGGTCCATTATTTTTTGTACATTGCAAATACAGTAAGTCCAATATGGATTTATTTTAAGCAATTGCTTTCTAGCTTACCATAAATCCTAGGATTATGCTTCATTTTATTTTTCATCCAAAGACATAAAATGTCCTTAGCTGTTAAGTACAGATTACTATATCTTTATAATGAACAGCTGAAAAACACTTTGCATTTATGGCAAAAGTAAGTATTTGAAATATGTCCTCTGCCTTTAATATTTGGTTTACTGTAATGGAGTTGGCACTCACCTCTTGTGAGTGCCCCCCTCTGGCCGAGAGTGTGTACCTGCACTCTCTCAGCTCTAAAGCCTTTTCAGCAACTCAGTCCTCTGGTCGAGTCACACCACCTGTGAAGTACACAAACCCCTTCTGGGGTACATCTTTAATAGGGGCCCATCTTGGTGCCCTCTGTAATATCCCAAGTCTATTCCCCACTCAGAAAGAGTGGTACCACCAGGGCTTCCCCTCCGAGAGACAATGTCTTTGCCCTGTCTTTGCTCAGGGCTTTATTTCAAAGTCCCATTATAGTCCAGCAGTCTCCAATTGCTCTTCACATGGAGTTGTCCACCATGCTGCCGCTCTCGCAGCCAGCCAGTCTCCTGGTCTGCACACTTTGGGGCCTGCAGAGACACTGGTTGCTCTCTGGTCCTACAGCTACATTTATAGGGCCTCTGCGCCCCTGATTGGCTGCTTCTTCCATTGCCACTCTAGCCTGCTTAGAGGACTTCGCTATTGTCCTTTTCTGGGGCAGGAGGTGGCAAGGCCACAAGCTCTAGCAGTGGGCTTCAGGGCCTGGTCCACCCAGTCACACTGATCCTTTATTATTTTCTATTTAGTTTACTCTGATTGCAAAAATGAGTGAACACATTTGGGTGAACACAAAGTATGGGCCTAAAAATGAAAGTATATGCAAACAATATTAAGTCATTCTGACACACTGAGAATACCTTTGGGGAGCTCCTGGGAAGTGGACATCAGATTAGCAGCTCCACTGTTCTTTGAGAGGATGTAGGCTATCATCCAAGCTCAGTTATGAGCTCACTTTCAGCTGGGGGAGCTGACAGCTTCACCATGCCCCTGGGCAAAGGGGGGATGGCTACATGTTCCTGCAAGGGGTGGGGACTCGGGCAGAAGGGGCAGGGCTGGGGGCAACCAGACTTCAGCACCACACAGATGACAGTGTGTCCCAGCCCCCCACCACATGGAACTCCAGGAGAAATTGAAAAGGACTGAGGCTGTAGGCACTGTTGCTGCCGCCATAGCAGTAGCAGTAGCAAGGAGCTCTAGGTCCTTTTGAATTGCCGGGCCCCAGGGCAATTGCCCCAGGACTTATAAATACATATAGCTGTCATCATCAGTAGAGCCTCTCGTGATTGTTATAAGTAATTAACATGCAGGCAATTGAATATTATGACCAATTACACCATACTTTTGTTAGTGTTAATATAAGAGCATAATAACGGCCATATTGGCTCAGACCAAAGGTCCATCTAGCTCAGTATCCTGTCTTCCAACAGTAGCCAGTGGCAGATGCCCCAGAAAGAGTGAACAGAACAGGTAATCATCAAGTGATCCCTTTCCTGTCATCCATTTCCAGACAGAGGTGAGGGACACCATTCCTACCCATTCTGGCTAATGGCCCTCAATGGACCTAACCTCCATGAGTTTATCTAGTCCTTTTTTGAACCATATTAAAGCCCTAGTCTTCATAACCTCCTCTGGCAAGGAGTTCCACAGGTTGATTGTATACTGCATGAAGAAAAACTTCTTTTTTTTGTTTTAAATCTTCTACCTATTAGTTTCATTTAGTGACCCGTAGTTCTTATGTTATAGAATAATATCACAGTAGAGCCCAGAAACCCAGACAAGACTGAAGCTGTAATGTGCTGGGGCAATAGAAACACATAGTCAATGCCTCTTCCCCTAAGATGCTTACAAATTTTCTTTTTGAGGAAAAAAATAGACTCAAAACTACTGTACTATTTTATCCAAGAATCAGTACGGGTGGGGAAAAGATGGCCCTCTGCAAAGCCAGCTGAGAAATATTTGTGCCATCTGCTCTTAGCCTTCTCTTTAACTATGTGGAGAAAACAAGCACGTTTATATTCTTTGTTTATTTTTATTTCAAATTAAGACTCTCTGTCAGTTCATAGATCTGTTAAAGTTCACTGAGGCTGCTTGAGGCCTGATTCTCATCTTTCTTAAGCCCAAGGTCCAGTGTGTTTCAGCAGCAGCCCTGGGGACTATAAGTTGTGGACTACAAACTGCAGGATGTTGGGGGAACTTCCTGGTTCCTGCCAGGATGTGCCCAGCAGGGTCTCAGCAGGGACTGTGCTAGAAGCAGCACACAGGCTATGCTGAGAGGAGGGGCTGCTGAACTGTGATCCTGTTTTATGTTTTTTACAGAATAAAGTCTGTTCCTGATGGTTTGTCTGAGTGGGTCGGGTCTGAGGTGCACACACTCACACACAATACACAACGCAGAGCACACCAAGCAGCCTCAGGCCTAGCCTCCCACAAGGCTTCCCCTATGCTGAATAACCTCACACTGGGCTAGCGAACAGGAGGGGTTACACTTGCAACTGGCTTTACACCAAGCATAAAGACAAACGGAAGTGGAGCATGAGAAATTGTTGAATCTATTTGGTCAGTTTATTGGAGCCAAACTAAAAGGATGATTAATGGTTAATGCAGTCACCTCAAACTGCTGGGTACTAAAACAAAGTGTACTTCAGTAGAAACAGAGCCACTTACTTGGGCGTGGTATTTGGGTGATTCCATTTACTCCTCTGTATCTTGGTTTCAGTCTATGCAAAAATGGGAAATTACTTACTATTTGTTCAATAGTTTTAATGACATAAAGCTTTATGAATAATATGTGCTAAGCAGAATTACTAAGGATTGCTAGTTGACTTTGAAATTGTAGTGATGATTTCTCCTATATCCATCAACCATATATTAAAAATGGGCCTGAAAATAGAACCCTTTCTGCCTAGGTCATCAGTTCAGTTGTAGAATAGGAAGTGACAAATAGCTGTTATCTTCTGTCTCAAACAGGAATCCCTCTTTTGATAATATGAATTCCAAATTTCTAGCTTTGAATTGGAAGGTACCCGGCCTTAACACTGAAATGTGGGTATTTTCATAAGATGATGCCAGCAAACTCACAGCCATCAGAAGAAATAAGATGCATAATGATATTTTATCTCAGTGGTGGCTTTTGCTGAAAACTATGTAGAATCAGATATGACATTGACATCAGTACCAAAGGCATTATCAACGTGATTATACTAACTGAAGAATTAAGTAATCATTAGCATTTGTCAAAAAAATGTCACTAGACTTCTGTTATTCACTATTAGCATAACAAAGAGATTGTGTTTGCTCTCCTTCGCAATCAATCAAGCATGTGAAGTAAAGCAACTAATTTTAAAAACAGAAGACGTTTGATTTTGTGAACAGGTAATTCTTGTTTATTTGAAAGGAACCACACATTAGTTTTCAATAAATGGGTATTTACTTGTATTTCTGAGATGAGATTAAGTAGGCTCATTTATCCCAAAAGTGAAATGACCTGCCCATGTTAAAGGCGGATTTTGAATTGGACATAGGCAAATTTAGACTAATGTGACCAATTTACTGCTCAAGTTCATCATGTTGTCCTTTCATTTGCAAACACCAGGGATGAATTTGACCCACATTTAATATGAGAGAGAGGAAAAGTCCCTTAAATGTAGCATAAATTATAATAACTGTTAATGTAATCTGACATTTTAAACTTTGCTGGATGATATGGCTGGACCTGTTCTGGCAGGGTTGTTGCCAGCCAGAGATATTTGGTGCACTATGAATCAAAGTGGAATTGACAAGGTCAAATTGATGATCTGTTTACGTGCAGTCTGAAATACAAGGATTTACCTGCCCTAAAACTGCATAATGCATAGTGTGTCCGTCTTATATGTGTGTGTTGGGGTGGAAATACAAGGAGGGCAATTCAAACATTGCACTACAAAGTGTCTGCATTGATGCAGACTATATTGTCATTGATAGACAAAAGGCTAATAGAACTTCGTTCCTTCAGCATCCATATGGATAATAGCCCAGACAGCTGGCTACTCTGCCTTGCTCTAGTGTTTCGAGGGCTACATTGTAGATGGCATCATTTGTCACCCATAAAACAAGTTCTGTCTATTTGAGATGACAAAAGGAGACTTCATATTTGGACCTCTCCACAATTTACTATAAAGGATCATGTATCTTCTGAGTGCCTCCTTTTTTATGTGTTTTGATCAGCAGTGTCATGTAAACAATTGCATTTCAATCATTGGGCATCTTCATCAATATTTGACTGAGATGAACAGGGCAGTTCAAATGAAGCTGTGACTTTTTTGGCATATTGAACAAGGTGAAGGTGCATCCTGATGCTGCAGCCCATCTTCACCACCCTCATCCCCCACTCCCAGTTCAAGCCTCTTGGGCTATGTCTACACTCGCGGCTTCTTGTGCAAGTAATATGCAAATGAGGCTAAGCGTGGAATATCGCCGAGCCTCATTTGCATACCTAATGAGCCACCATTTTTCAGAAGAAGGCTCTTGCGCAGAAGAAGGAGCGTCTACTGCCCCTTCTTGCGCAAGAAAAACCCTCTTCTGCGCAATGCCGTTCTTCCTGAAAAGTAATAGGTGTAACGGCATTGCACAAGAGGGCTTTTCTTTGCACAAGAAGGGGCAGTGTAGACTCTCCTTGCACAAGAGCCTCTCTTCTGAAAAAATGGTGGCTCATTAGGTATGCAAAATGAGCCAGCAATATTCAACGCTTAGCCTCATTTGCATATTACTCGCACAAGAAGCTGCGAGTGTAGACATAGCCTTGGTGTTTTGCTTGTGACTAGTGAGTTGAGCAGCTGGAGGCTTTATGCAGGTAACATCCAATCACAACCAGTACAACCAGTAAAATTCATCTGTATGAAAGTAGAAAGCAGCATGGAAGATGCCACTTAGTGGAGGATAGGGGGTACATCCTTGCACAACATGGACCCCTGTTCTGCAGATTCCCTCTGTTGCACTGTATAAAGGAGATTGGAGTTGGCCAGGAGAGAAGATGGAGGAGGCCTGAGAATCCACTTCCAAGGCAATCCTTCAGCTCTTTGCATCTCATCCTTTGAAGGAAGCAAGGGAAGTGGTAGGGCCACAGAGTCATCCACCAGTACTTAATACAGGAGTTTGAAGCAGTGGAATTTCCAGTGCCACAAAAAGCAGCTAATATATCAGGTTCAGGTCTGTGGGTGGATTTGCTTTTCAGTGAGGGTCACCTATACTTTTTGCTGCCCTAACCTTGGTTTATTTTCCTAATCAAGACACTCATCAGAAAAGGGGAGGAAGAAAGGGACTACCTTAAGGAATAAGAATGTATATGTAAGCAGGGTCTGACATTAGCTGCCTAACTCTTGCTCCAGTCTTAGTTTTTGCTGACCCGAGCAAGCCATTTCTCCTACATACAGATGCCAGTTTGGAGGGCTTGGGAGCGGTCTTATACCAAGAAGTGGAAGGCAAATGTAAGCCAGTGGCCTTTGCCAGCTGAGGGTTGTCTGACAGTGAAGCTAGTTACCCCATCCACAAGCTGGAGTTCCTGGCCTTGAAATGGGCCATCACTGAGAAATTTTGGGATTATTTGTATGGTGCTAAATTCCAAGTATGGACATACAACAATCCACTGACTTATGTGTTGACAAGTGCTAAGCTGGATGCTACTAGACAGAGATGGGTGGCTGCCTTGGCCAGCTCTGAGTTCAGCATACCGTACTGATCAGGGTGAAGCAATGTAGATGCAGATGCGTTGTCTCAGCACCCACAGACATCTGAAATTGGTGAGATTTCTGTGGATGGAGTCAGAGCTATTTGCAACAAAAGTTATCAAGAGTCCAAGGCCCATGAGAGTCTACATGACTGTGTTGCAGAAAATCTGGGCCTACCACCTGAGAGTGTGCCCTCTGCCTCAGTGAACTACATTGCATTGGACCAATCTCCATTGCCCAGGCTCAATACTGCTGACTAGCAGACAGCCCAGCTGCAAGATGCTGATATTTGTGACACACTACTTGCAAAAAGAGAGGGGCAAAGCCCTAGTGCAGTTTCCCCATCCACCCCGAGGGTAAACTACTGTTGAGGGAATGGCGCAAACTGGGACTGATACAGGGGGTGCTGCACCGGATCACCATAGATCCTTTGTAAAATTGACAAACACCACTAGTGCTACCAAAAGAGTACAGAGCCCTGGCCATGAGAGCCCTGCATGATGATTTTGGGCATTTGGGAATGGAGAAAAGCATTGAAAAATGTGAGACCCTACGCCCCATGTGTTCAGAGAGGAAAGCTCTGCCTACTAGAGCAGCCTATCTGTAGAATATCACCACCAGCAGGCCTTTGGAGCTGGTATGCATATGACCAGAGGGACACCACCGTGGCTCCGAGTTTTGTGGGAGAGATATTTTCACATATATTGTCTCCCAAATCGAATACACTCTAACCAGGGATGGGATTTTGAGAGTCACCTCTTGAAGGTGACTACAGTTGTCCGGAATTAAGAAGTCTAGAACACCTTACCACCCACAAGGTGACCCTCAGCCCAAGTGATTGAACCCAACTCTAATAGATATGCTGAGGAATTTATGCCTGGACCAGAAGGCATCATGGAGCCAGCATGGAGGCTTTATGCAGGTAACATCCAATCACAACCAGTACAACCAGTAAAATTCATCTGTATGAAAGTAGAAAGCAGCATGGAAGATGCCACTTAGTGGAGGATAGGGGGTACATCCTTGCACAACATGGACCCCTGTTCTGCAGATTCCCTCTGTTGCACTGTATAAAGGAGATTGGAGTTGGCCAGGAGAGAAGATGGAGGAGGCCTGAGAATCCACTTCCAAGGCAATCCTTCAGCTCTTCACCATCCTTTGGGAAGCAAGGGAAGTGGTAGGGCCACAGAGTCATCCACCAGTACTTAATACAGGAGTTTGAAGCCATGGAATTTCCAGTGCCTAGCTAATATATCAGGTTCAGGTCTGTGGAGTGGATTTGCTTTCAGTGAGGGTCACCTACTGCTGCCCTAACCTTAGTTTATTTTCCTAATCAAGACACTCATCAGAAAAGGGGAGGAAGAAAGGGGACTACCTTAAGGAATAAGAATGTATATGTAAGCAGGGTCTGACATTAGCTGCCTAACTCTTGCTCCAGTCTTAGTTTTTGCTGACCCGAGCAAGCCATTTCTCCTACATACAGATGCCAGTTTGGAGGGCTTGGGAGCGGTCTTATACCAAGAAGTGGAAGGCAAATGTAAGCCAGTGGCCTTTGCCAGCTGAGGGTTGTCTGACAGTGAAGCTAGTTACCCCATCCACAAATTGGAGTTCCTGGCCTTGAAATGGGCCATCACTGAGAAATTTTGGGATTATTTGTATGGTGCTAAGTTTCAAGTATGGACAGACAACAATCCACTGACTTATGTGTTGACAAGTGCTAAGCTGGATGCTACTGGACAAAGATGGGTGGCTGCCTTGGCCAGCTATGAGTTCAGCATATAGTACTGATCAGGGAGAAGCAATGTAGATGCAGATGCATTGTCTCAGCACCCACAGCCATCAGAAATTGGTGAGATTCCTGTAGATGGAGTCAGAGCTATTTGCAATGGAAGTTATCAGAAGTCCAAGGCACATGAGAGTCCACATGGGTGTGTTGCAGAAACTCTGGGCCTACCACCTGAGAGTGTGCCATCTGTCTCAGTGAACTACATTGTGTTGGACCAATCTCCATTGCCCAGGCTCAATGCTTCTGACTGGCAGAGCACAGCTGCAAGATGCTGACATTCGTGACACACTACTTGCAAAAGAGAGGGCAAAGCCCTAGTGCAGTTGCCCCTTCCACCCTGAGGGTAAAGCTACTGTTGCAGGAGTGGTGCAAACTGGAACTGATACAGGGGTGCTGCACGGATCACCGTAGATCCTTTGTAAAATTGACAAACACCACTAGTGCTACCAAAAGAGTACAGAGCCCTGGCCATGAGAGCCCTGCATGATGATTTTGGGCATTTGGGAATGGAGAAAAGCATTGAAAAATGTGAGACCTACGCCCGATGTGTTCAGAGGAAAGCTCTGCCTACTAGAGCAGCCTATCTGTAGAATATCACCACCAGCAGGCCTTTGGAGCTGGTATGCATATGACCAGAGGGACACCACCGTGGCTCGAGTTTTGTGGGAGAGATATTTTTCACTATATTGTCTCCCAAATCGAATACACTCTAACCAGGGATGGGACTTTGAGAGTCACCTCTTGAAGGTGACTACAGTTGTCCGGAATTAAGAAGTCTAGAACACCTTACCACCCACAAGGTGACCCTCAGCCCAAGTGATTGAACCCCACTCTATTAGATATGCTGAGGAATTTATGCCCGGACCAGAAGGCATCATGGAGCCAGCATGTTGCATTTTTGGTGCATGCCTACAATGCTACAAGGAATGATGCTATAGGAATCACCCATATTTCATGATGTTTGGACGAGAGCCAATACTACCTATAGACATATGCTTTGGAGTATCAGGGGATGGAGAGATATGAGACACACCTGAGGTATGTCTCCCAACTAAGAGAAAAGCTGCAGAATGCCTTTTGCTTGGCTACAGCTGCTTCCCAGAAAAATGCAGATCGTAACAAACACCGATATGATGCGCAAGTGCACCTGCAGGAGCTCCATTCAGGGGACAGAGTTCTGCTGCGCGAAATTTGAATGTTGCTGGCAAGTACAAGATTGCTGACAGATGGAAGGCAATGCCTTACCTGGAGGTGGAAAAACTTAGAGATCTGCCAGTCTACAAGATTAAACTGGAAACTGGGCCAGGGCAAGTAAAGACAGTGCATCGGAATCTTCTGCTGCCTGTGGGAGAATTGGTAGGTGCCCCTTATGAAATGGACCATGACATGGGACCTCAGCAAAAAGGGGCTGACAGGCCAAATCCACCATCCAACACATGTGGTGGGCCCTGTGAGGCTCATCTGCCTTTACCCAGCACCTTTGAGAGTGAATCTGAAGAGGAAGATGATGCCCTGGAGTATATTAGAATGCAGACCAGATTCTGAACTCCATCAGCTAGATATGGGGAGAACTCCGCTTCTTTGGCTCTGAATCCTATGGCTGAAGTATTTAAGCCTGTGGAAGGCAACCTGCTGTCCACAACAAGACCCACCTGGGATGATGAACTTGTCCCATCTACATCCCCAGACCTTCTGGGAGATGAACAGACCTGTGAAGACAAACCTATGTTGGTGGACAGAGGGAATGTTCCAGGGGAAGGTGTCCCTGGTGCCTTGGACATCGCAGTATCCCAGCAAGAGGTACAAAGGTCTGTGTCTGTAGAGAGGGTGCCTACAAGTAAACCCTCATCAGCCCTACCCCCAGAAGAAGTCTCCACAGTTCCTGCTGTGCCTGCTCTCAATAGGTGTGATAGGATTATAAAACCAGTAAGCAGGTTAACTTACAATGTACCAGGAGTGGTTAGTAAGGATGTGATACACTTAGCACACAGGCTTGTGGAAGCCATAGTGGTGTTCCTCAGACCCTTTGAGGAGAACTCATGTTGCTGGTATAATGAGGAATGTATTTTGTTGGGACCGCACATTTTTGGCTGGGGGGAGGATGTAAGCAGGGTCTGAACCACTGCTTCCAATGCAGCCAACTGAAAGGGGAAAGGAGTCCTGGGTGTAGTTATGCTCACTCAGTTGGTTAGCCCTGCAAGGTAATCAACTGTTGATATGTAAATACAGCTCATGCTGGAATGAGAAAGAGATCCTAGGTGCGGTTATGTAAATCCAGTTCAGCCAGTGCTATAGGCTGGATGGATGGTTAATTGTTGGAATGGAATGTTGTGTATTATAACTCATTTGGCTGTTGTGGGGGTCACAAACCATGTTAACCCTAAATGTAAGAATTGTAAAATATGACCACCAGTGCTTGCAGGAGAGACACTGTCATTGTAAAGAGTCTCGGATGGACAAGCCTCCCCCTTCCAGACTCAAGTGGACTGAACTGGGGGGGAAGGAGCTTGAACCAGACAGCTACATGCCCACCAGGCGTGAGCCGTAAGACTGGTTCAACCTGTCTCCCTTCCCCCTGTTCTAAGGATAGACTTAAACAGACTCCATAAGGCAGTGGTCCCCAACGTTGCGTGGCTGCCGGGCGCCCGGGGGCGGAGCTGCTCACGTGCCGCGCTTCCCGGGGCCGGGCCATGCATGTGCCGCGCGCCCAGGGGCGGGGCCACACACGAGCCGCACGCCTGGGGCTGGCACTGCACATGTGCCGCGCGCCCGGGGCCGGGGCCACCCACGCGCCCCAGGCTGGCACCGCGCACATGCCCCGGGGCCGGGGCTGCCCACACGCCCCGGGCCCGGCACCGAGCATGTGCCGTGCACCCAGGGCCGGGGCCGCCCATGTGCCCCGCGCCTGGGGCCGGCACCATGCATGTGCCACACGCCGGGGGCGGGGCCAGCCCAGATGTTTTGGCAGGCGCACATAAATGCCCTGGCGGGCGCCATGGCGCCCGCAGGCACCGCGTTGGGGACCACTGCCATAAGGAGTCTCTTTATTATTTTGAAATATTATTCCAGTGGAAGCTGAAATCTTTTGGCCAGCCTAGGTGGTGGCCAAGAGCTGTAATCATAGAGAAACTGATAAAGAGCTGAAATCACTAGATTTGGCCCAGAGCCAGACCCATCACGGAACCAGCTGGCAGGAGCAAGAGGTCAGCGGGGTGGTTAGCAGGAGCAGGCAGCCAGCAGGGCAGCTGGCAGGAGTGGCCAGTGGGCGGCCGGTAGGAGCAGTGGTGAGTGGCTAAGAGAGTGGGTGAGATGCCCCCTCAAATCCCGCCCCCCCGGCCCCAGGGTGGGAGGTGAGCTCTGAAAATCACCTCAGAGCTCTGGTCTGCCCTGACCAAGGGCAGCAACTGTGAGTGGAATACGGAGAAAGGTTGGGCATGTGAATGGGACACTTACATTGCTGGACTTGTGAGCCTGAGAGGCAAAGAACATTGCTCAATCCACTTGAGCTATGACGGTCACTCATGGGTTGGTTATGAACTCTGTGGTGTTTTCCCAAGTTAATGCCATGTGACTTCTCTCTCTCTTTCATTAAAAATTGCTTTTCTACACTCAGACTCTGTGCTTCGAGTGGGGAAGCATTGCCTCTCGGAGGTGCCCAAGGGTGTGTGGATCTCCCAGGCTACTGGGAGGGGGCTCGAGCCAATTCTACATGGGATGGATGAAAAGGAACCCCTAGATATTGAACCCGGCCCTGGCTGCTGCCAGTGCTACCTGGCAGAAGGGTTACATATGAATGAAAGTTAGACTCCTGGCTTTAACTTTTGGCTATTATATGTGTAAATTACACCCACTTACTACAGGTTACTGCCATCACCTCTAAAGAGAGAGAGCGAGAGCAGAAAGGCTCTAATCCTTGGCCCTTTCTTTTACTGTTTACATCACCATTCAGAAGCCCCAAGATCTTTAAACAGTGCTTATTCAGAGCCAGTGGAACATAAGAATGGCCATACTGGGTCAGACCAAAGGTTCATCTAGCTCAGTATCCTGTCTGCCAACAGTGGCCAATACCAAATGCCCCAGAGGGAGGGAACACAACAGGTAATCCTCATGCGATCCCTCTCCTGTCATCCATTTCCAGACAAAAAATGTGCACAACTATTTTCTGCATCTGCAGCCCTTCTATTCACTTCAACTATGTGACTGCAAATGCTGGAACAGACTTGAAGAGGTAACCCTTTTAAGATCAAAGCTGTCAACCTGCCTCTTGAGAAGCCTGACTTTCTAATACCGACACTAACAACAGGATTTCAAAATGTCTAGCTGCAAAAGAAACACGGGAATAAAACACAGTGAAAATAATCAATTTTTCTCTTTTTCTTTGTTTGCACCTCTTACTCCCCTTTGATGTTTCCCCCTAAGAGGGTGCTGTATTATTTTCATGTCTGTTGGACTTGTCTTTAGCAATCTGCTTCTAATTCTACCATGGGCTATTGTGTCCAGTGAGTCATCACCAATGTCAAATTCTTGAAATGCCTGTTAAAATGCTGTAATCCTTAGCATCCTTCATTTTTTCCCTTCTTCATTAGCTTCCAGTGTAATTCACTGTAGCATGGACAGGGAGCACAAAACCTACTACACACTATTAAAGTGTCCTCTGTAGGCCCTCTCAAATGGAATTGCTTTAGTATTTTCCAACTTTTAAAAGCTGAGCTTTCTTTCAGAAAAATTAAACTAGTCATGTCCCCTCCAGGATATTGCTAAAAACATACCAGAAAGGCATGATCACTCACATACTTTTCTTTTCCTACATATTTTGGGACAACAAATATTGACATTTAAATAATCATCCACTGGTTGTAGACTTGACTTGACATGAGTAATTGAACATGGTTGAGACCTTATTTCTTGGGAGACAGGATTATGGAAGTAAATGGATCACCAGGCTGGAAACCAAAGGTCTGTCTAATCTAAGATAAGGTGTGGGGTGGGGGAGAGAACAGGGAGCCATTTACAATGGACAAGGTAACACTGGATAAAATAAGCCTGGAACATACGATGAGGGAAAGGGTAAGTCATGCATGCACAGTGTGTGGACAGAGCATTCTGTACAGGGAATTTGTTCCTATAAAGAACTCAGTCGAATCCTAAAATGTGTGATGCAATATCTGGTAAATACCATGTAATGTGTACATGTATATCAAAGAAGAGGTTTGCCATGTAATTTTGGATGAGTGGTACACTCAGTACCCACAGCTGATGCTTGAACCTGATCAACTCAAGTGTAGCTTGATTGAATGCCAGCAAAGAAACTTCAGTAGGGAGTCTAGAATCAAGCTAGCTGAGTTCTTGGGAACTGAGTGGATTGGCTCTCAGAGCCTATGCCAACATACTGATGCCAGCTTGGATCTGCTTAGCTAGAGCAGGTCATGTACACAGCCCTTAGTGTGAAGATCACAGCCTAGCCTAAGGAAACAATTCCTACCATTGTACACATTTCCCCCCTCAGAAGCCTTTAACAATCCAAAGAAAATGGGCCCTTCCTGATGACTCAGTGCTTATTGCTGCAGACAATGACAATCTGATTAGAATTACTGGACTACAAATGATTTAGTCAAAATCACAGAAGAGGAAAGAGTCATTTCTGTACAGTTTGGCTGCTTCCCAATGTACTAGTGGGGCTATAACTTGGTTACAGTTTTGTAGAAGCATAATTAAGAGTCACGCATGGGGCACTGATTAGTTCAAACAGATTTTTTTGAAGGGGAAACACACCTAGTAAGTTGAGAAAGAAATACTGCCGATCAGAAAAAGAAAAACAGAAACCTCAGCTAGCTGAAACATAGAAGAAAAATAAGGGAGCGAAAATGGCAGTACAACAAAAAGTTGCTACAATATAGCAATTGTTACAGCTCAGGCCAAAAAGGTTACTTCATTTGTGAAGAACTTATTCAGAGTTTATATATAATCATAAAAATTGTTGTTGAGAAATGTAAGAAACTTAAATGTGTCTTCTGTCATTTACAAAAGGAAAATATCCAGAAATATGCTGGGGTGGCTTCTTAGAGCTTATCCACTCAGTTCCCAAGAACCCACTTTGACTCCAAACTCATCACTAAAGTTTCTTTATCGGCATGCAATCAAACTACACTTGAATTAATCTGGCTCAAGAAAAGTAGGTAGGTATGTGGTATGCCATAGATCCAAAGATATGCTATAAACCACTATCTTTATATAAACTTATGCATTAGAAAGTGTTTACTGTACATTTTAGCACGTTTTGGGATTGGCTTGGTCTCTTTATAGGAACCAATCCCTATGCAGAATGTTCTGTCCATACACCATACATATACAACTTACTCTTACTTCATCAAGTATTCCAGGTTTATTTTATCCATTGCTACCTTGTCCTGTGTAAGTGGTTCCCTGTGTATTTCTCTCTTATCTTAGTGCTCATCTACACTAGGGAGTTATTTCAAAATAACTCTCCTTATTTCGAAATAACAAGCAGAGCGTCCACACTACCAATCCAATTATTTCGAAATAAGGGACAGGTTATTTCAAAATAACAACTCCTGCTTTCCATGAGGAATAGTGCTTATTTCAAAATTGTTATTTTGAAATAACGGTAGTGTGGACTCTCCACTGCTATTTCAAAATAACTACTCCCCAGAGTCATTCAGAGTAATTACTCACCAGTGCTTCCTGGGGCTCTGAGTCAAGATAGTGTGTCCACATTAAGGGAACCTGCCTCAGACTAAATTTGAGGCTTCCCTGTAGTGTGGACGCACTATTTTGAAATTGTTATTTCGGGAGTTATTATTTTGAAATAAGTTATTTCAAAGTAATTTCCTAGTGTAGACATGCCCCTAAATTGTACAGATCTTCTGTTTCCAGCCTTATGATCCATTTAGTTCTTCTGACTCCCAAGAAATGAGGTCTTGCCCATGTTGAATGTCAAGTGAGGCCTACACTGGAACTGCTCTTAGCACCACACTGAATGCTATAGGCTATTGTTTAAGGCTGTCTGTAAGCACAGCCATTCTTGGTTTTGCCAGTTATACTTGTATGCCATTTACTCCACAACCATAATAGCTAAAGATTAGCTTTCTTTAAACAAAATTGAACCTGACATTGTGGAAAACAATTAGAAGGCATCTCTGTGCCCAGCCTTCCTCTCCACCTCTTGCCCAAGCTATTTCTTTTTTACTCCCATGAGGAGTGTACTTACGCTTTGGGTAACACTGCACTTATATAGGGTTCTTTAACTAGTTGGGACAGAGAAATGCAGCTTAAGAGAAGAGGCTGGACTTTTCAAAAGTGCCTAAAAGAAGTCAGGTGTCCAGCCCCTAGTCTAAAGTTAGGTGCTTTCTCTGTTAGGCCCTTTAGAAAACACCGAGACTTGAAATGGCTGTGTTGGCTAAGGAGACAAATGGCTACCTCTGGCTAACATTTATTTATTAAGAACTAATATTTAGCTGTAAAACAAACAGGTATAAAATATCACTAGGGCACCATATGCCAGTATAAGAAGCACAGATGTAGATATGGTCCACAAAGAAATTTCTAAAATATGCATTTACCTTGTAATCTTGTAGGAAAGATCACAGCATAAAAATCTTACTGCTCCCTGCCATGAGAAGAACAGGATGTTTCTTCATTGATAGAAAACAAGCTCTTTCATAAGAGTGAACTCAGAACTACTATCACAGAAGCTCTCTTCAGTCATGGTGACCCTTGGTAAAAAGCTTCTGGCAGACGATATCTGTCTCTGAAATCTCAATTCTAAATATATTTACAAGATAATGTAGAGTCTGTCAAGCTGTATCAGATACAGTAGAGGAGGTGGCTTGGATTCTCAGTGTTCCATCATAGCCATTCTGATCTATCATGGTATACCCACAATTTCTGCATATCACATTAAGGGTATGTCTACACTACAGAGGAAGATCGAAGCTGCCACTGTTGATCTTTCAGAGTTCAAATTAGTGGTCTAGTTAAGACCACTAATTTGAATTGAGAGGGGTGCTCCGGTTGATGCCGGTGGTCCTGCCTCCATGAAGAATAAGGGAAGTCAAAGGGAGACTGTTCTCCCTTTGACTTCCTGCAGTATGGGACAGTGCCAAAACCTGAGTTAAGCTACTTCAACTTCAATTACACAATTAACATAGCTGTAGTTGCGTATCTTAACTCGACTTTGTCCTGTAGTGTAGATATACCCTAAGAGTGCAAATCTGAATGTCTCTTGTATCTGTATGGATCAGGGGATCAAGTCACCCTATTTTTACTGTGAAGAACTTAGCAGACTTTTGGGAACTGTAAGGTAAATACCACAAACAATTTAGATGTATTCTTTCTGTCTCATTATTTGGGTCTCAAAGAAATTGCACTTCTAAAGTTAATGGATCAATGTTGCCAAAATACAAATTCCTGTAGATATTTATAATCGGAATGGTTCTAGAATAAACTTTTCCTACTGCCTATTTCTGACTTATCACCTCTTCAGCTATGTCTACACCTCAGAGTTTTTGTGCAAAAACAGCCATTTTTGCACAAAAACTCATGGTGCATCCAGACCTCAAACATGTTTTTGTGCAAGAAAATTTACAGTGAATTGACTGAACAGAGGGGTTTTTGCAGTATAGGTATTCCTTTTTCTACGATGAATAACTCCTGGTGTGTGTGTGGATGGGAAACAAGGGGTTTTTTGCACGAAAACAGCCTATTGAAAGAAGCACAGGTGCCCTGGTGGCCATAACCCTAACCCATGCAGTCTTGCCCAAAAGTGCATCGCCTTTCCAATGCGCTGTTGCAGTGTGGACGTGCTCTTGAGCAAGATGTTGGTGCACAAGAAGCCTGAAGTGTAGAGAGAGCCTTTGAGATGTATTTCAGTCATTATTTCATCTCAGTCATGAAGAACTTTCATATTGGGATAAAGGGGGATAAAGCATTAGACATGGACTACTTTCCTTTGCCTTTTAACTTTCTAACTCTTCATTTCTATTTCTCAGCTATGTCTGTTATAATAAGAGCTTGTCTTCACAACTCAGATTCTTCTGACAGTCATGGAGTGATATCATAAACCTGTATTTCTGACATATATCTGTTGCTATGGAAATGAATATGATGTCAAAAATTCAGTACCATGTCCTTGCTGCATTGATGGAAGATAAAAAGAAAACGAAATAGAAACCAGTCATTACTAAAACACAGTTCAAATCCGTCTATGTTTAAAAAAGGTTAAAGAAAATAGGATAAGTTAAAGAGAAATAAATAAAAACTTCCTCTTCCTCTACCACATCTCCTGGTCATTATCTGTGGCATTAGACAGGTGTCTAAATTGTTTTTAAAAGAAACAACTGAGGTGTCTAACTCCAGGAGAGAAGTTCCTAGCTATGGAACACAAACGGAAACTGATCTCCTTCAAGCCCAGATGCAGGTACCAAACTCTGTGCAGGTGTGGGCTTTAGATACCTCCTCCTCTCCTCTGCATCTCCCATTAGCTTCTTTGGGCAGGTCTCTGACTACCCTGATGGTTTTTGTGCATTCCATTCCCAGGGGCCTATCATTCATTGTATAAGGAGCCTAACTCGGGCTTTGTTGGGTTCCAGTGATTTTTCTAGGTGCCTAAAGTTAGGCATTGCAACACTCAGCATTGCAGTCACTGCCAAATTGATGCAAAAGCTAAGTAAGCTACACTTTAGGGCCTCAGGATATGAGGGGCCTCTAAATAAAAATAAAATAAAAAAGACTAGTTTTTAGTTTGAGTCTCACCTATATACCAGTATATATGCAAGTAGAAAACTTTATTATTTCTATTAAATATCTCTATCTTTATTATTTCTATTAAATAGCTAAATATGAGTCAATAGTGTGACACTTGAAAAAAAGCAAACATGATTCTAGGATGCATTAACAGGAGTGTTGTGAGCAAGACATGAGAAGTCATTCTTCCACTCTACTCTGCATTGATTAGGCCTCAATTGGAGTGTTGTGTACAGTTCTGGGCATTACACTTCAAGAAAGGTGAGGAGAAATTGGAGAAGGTCCAGAGAAGAGCAACAAAAATGATTTAAGGTCTAGAAAACATGAGCTATGAGGCAAGGTTGAAGGAATTGGGCTTGTTTCATTTGTAAAGAGAAGACTGAGAGGGGACATGATAGCGGGTGTCACAGGGAAGACGGGGGAAAATTGTTCTCCTTGGCCTCTGATGATAGGACAAAAAGCAATGGGCTTAAACTACAGCAAGGGAGGTTTAGTTTGGACATTAGGAAAAACTTCCTGTCTGTCAGGGTGATTAAACACTGGAATAAATTGCCTAGGGAGGCTGTAGAATCTCCATCACTGGAGATATTTAAGAGCAGGTTAGATAAACATCTACCAGGAATGATATAGACCATGCTTGGTCCTGCCATGAGGTCAGGGGACTGGACTTGATGATCTCTCAAGGTTACTTCCAGTTCTAGTATTATATGATTCTATAATTCTATTTTCATTGTCCTTTCTGTTAGAATAATGCACATTTTTGATAATGCTATGTGGCCTCTTAAACTTGACATAGAATAGAGCCTCAATATGCCTTAATATGGCCCTGGTTGCAGTGCCTACATCTCTTGATTGATCCATGCCTAAAATACTATCAGAGATTTATAGGCCATAGTAAAGTGGTCCATAAAATATAATCCCTTGATGTCATATTGAGGAAAAACTTTAACCACTGCTATACAATGTTGGAACCTGAGTGTTGCTTTAGGGGAAAGCTGATTTATCCTTTCCACAATTTCCTGACAGTCTAGACTCACAGCTTCATACAATAAACTATATGTCTCCTTTTGCTGAATAGGCCCATTAGTGCTCAAATTTCCCATCCTGATCAGTGACTAAGGCACACTAGGCCAATTCCTGCTTCTACTGAAGCTAATGGAAATATTCCTCTGAGTTTAATGGTGCAGTTTCAGCCCTTGGATGGGATAATGTCACACATTCTTGACAAGTGGCTTTCATTTGTTTAGTTCTGTGGGTTAGATAATATGGCCCAGAAAATTTGTTGTTTATTTTTTAACGATGTTGTATTTCTCTTTGAAACAGCTTACGTTCTTCCAAAATTGATAAACCCTATAACACTTGCATAACATGAACCTGCCTAATAACTAAAAAGAAAATCACTCCCAAGGTCTAAGTGATATTTCTGTGGGAAAACATCTTTGTTTCAGTTCATTTTGTGATATTCCTTTCAATTTCCTTTCAATAGAAATATTTCTTTAAAAACCACTTCTGCAAAAGACCCACTCCAACCTCTTGAGCAGAGTTTCACTGCTGTAAAATTTTCTCTGTGCCTCCACAGAATTATGATTTCAGGACATGATGTATTCTTGAGAGAAGTAAACAAATTAATTTCATTGACAGACATATTTCCTAACTCTGTGCTCACTACATTCATTTTTTTCAACCTACCTTTTGCACAGCTGCTCATCATATATTATAAGAGTACATGTTAATTTTGTATTGTACAAAATGTTTGTAAATGTTCCATAAGCAGAGCCATTCCACTTTGCTTCCACTTTTTGATTTATATCTGCATCCTGGGTCCCTTCTCTAGGACCACCATTACAGTGAGTTCTGGTACCCATTTTGTACTTTTAGGTCCAGATTCAGAAAAGCACGTCAATGTGTACCTAAGTGCTTTATGAACAAGGATGGATTTTACTTCAGACACTCAGATACCAGAGTGATGGGTACCATTTAAGAACTGAAGAAAACAGATTCGCCATTTACTTTGAATTACCTTACTCCTTAGGTGGCCCTATTGATTTCAGTAGGATGGTTGAATCTTGGCTCCTACTTACTTAATACAGTTAGAGTTAAATGAAAACTGTCATTGTTCTGTTCAAATAAAAAAAGAAAAGAAAAAGAAATCAGAGAGAAGTTAATTCTGGCTTTTGAAAATGCCATATGAAACCAGAGGCACTGTTTTGGACCTGCTACATAGTTATCTATTAATCATTAATAGATAAACACTAACAAATACATATTGGGAAGGAGATAAAACCTTTTATTTCAGGGTTTAAACCAATTGCTGGCTATTTAGGCCTCATCCTAATTGGCATGTGGAAGGGAAAAAATGAAGGATCTGCCACTTCTCAGAGGAGTGCCCTAGCCACAGGACTACAGAGTGATTCTTTCTCTGTTCCATTTCATATTTAATTAATCATTTATTTAAAGTGGCACAGCTTCAGTAGGAAAGATTGTGGGAACCCCACATCAGAATATCCCATAGACCTTTAGTTGAGGCACTTACCTGAGAGACAGCAGATGCCTGTTCATATCCCCCCATCATCAGGCAGAGGGGAACCTGAATCTGGGGTCTCTCATATTCCAGATGAGTATCCTCACTATTAGCCTAAAGGTTCTAGGGGAGATGGTGCTCCACTGCACCAGCCATTTGGGGTGGAGTTACGTAGTCTCTGAGCATGCCTAACAGACTGGGTCCCATACACAGTTTAGGCAGAGGAGTGCCTGTTTTCCCCTAGCTTGTGATCAACACTGGGGCTTAAGCAGAAATAAGCATCCAGATGCCCAGGAGGAGGCAGCCATGTATATGCCTAGAGGCAGAAACATAGATGCCTAGGGAACTTTTAATGCAAAAACAAAGGCACTACATTGAGTTTAGACATCTATAGCATTCAACAGTAGCCAAATGGGTTTTTTATGGCTCAGAAGCTATTTAAGCATCTCTGAGCTGTGCAGCAGAGAGCTGGACAGTGACGAGCACATGGTTTTTGGGAAATTCAGGGCTGGAAATCTGTTGGGATCACCTTGCTGGTGGTAACCAAGACTTGGGGAAGCCAAAGTGGGGTTGTGTAGCTATATACATTCTGCTGGGATCAGACCTGCTGAACTAGAGCTTTCTATATACAGACACTTATGTATGATCTGCATAAGAACGGCCACACTGGGTCAAACCAAAGGTCCATCTAGCCAGTATCCAATCTTCCTACAGTGGCCAATACCAGATGCCCCAGAGGGAGGGAACACAATAGGTAATCATCACATGATCCCTCTCCTCTCATCCTTTTCCAGACAAACAGATGCTAGGGACACCATTCCTACCCAGCCTGGCTAATAGTCATTGATGGGCCTAACCTCCATGAATCTATCTAGATCTTTTTTGAACCCTGTTAAAGTCCTATTCTTCACAACATCCTCTGGCAAGGAGTTCCACAGGTTGACTGTGCACTGAGTGAAGAAAAACTTCCTTTTGTTTGTTTTAAACTTTCATACTTTTAGGGTGGTTGTGAGCATCCTAGATTGGGAGTTGTAGCAGCTGAGCATTGTAAGTCACTCACAGCTGCAGGGCAAATGGTGACACAAGCCATCACTGGTCTGGATTACATCCCTCACAGTTTGCTATTTAAACTGAGGTTTACATGGCAAGCACTGATGAAATAGGTTTAAGTGATTCTCAAGTGACATCCTTGGAACAGTCAAAGAAAGGTTACAGTGTTATTATTTTCTGTTTGTTTATTTCAGGCAAGGGAAATAGAACAAAGTGAAGTGTAAAGATGAGTTAGCAGCAGAAAGAGGCAGGAAGATGAAACAGCTGAGTTCACTAAGGAGCCGTTAGAATTGTGTGCACAGCATGGTCTGGCTGATGGGGAGCAATTGGAGCTAATGACCATGCTGCACTCAAATACCATGAAGAAGGATGAGGCATCTGCTCCAAATCAGGGGTCAGAGAGCCTTCTTTTTTCTCCTACAGGGCATGCAGGAGACCATGCAGATGATTCCTCAGATGATCCAGCAGAGGCAATAGCAATGTGGGGAGGTCCGACGCTGTGATGGCTGGAGTGGAAAAGGCTGCAATTGGGGAAAAGACAAGCAGAGCTGGAGGCCAGATGTCTGAGGGTATGTCTACACAGTAAAGTTATTTCGAAATAACAGCCATTATTTCGAAATAACTTTCTTAGCATCTACACAGCTAAACCGCTATTTCGAAATTAATTCAAAATAGCAGAGCGCTTATTTCGAATTTGGTAAACCTCATCCCATGAGGAATAACGCCAAATTCGAAATAGCTATTTCGAAATAAGTGCTGTGTAGACACTTATATCGAAATAGGGGGCCTCCAGCCTTCCCAGGGTGCCCTGGTGGCCACTCCAGCCTCAACCAAGAACACTCTCCCTCCCCTCCCGGAGCCCTTAAAGGGGTTGACTCTGGCCACAGTGCCTGTGCCAGCTCCAAGCCTGCCAGCCCAGAGCCAGCAGTCACTGCCCCGACCCAGTGGCCCCAAAACATGAGCCAGCAAACCACTGGCAGCCAGCCCTCCACCGCTCCCCAGGAGCAGTCTGCCAGCTCCCAGGAGCCTGCCAGGGCCCAGAGAAGGCAGGCGCCTTCCTGGTCCAGGGTGGAGATCATGGATCTTATTCAGGTTTGGGGGGTATGTCCCCAACGTCCATGATCTCCACACTAGATGGAGGAACGCGGTCGTCTATGGCAGGATAGCTGCCAGCCTGGCCACCAAAGGCCACATGCGAACCCAGGAGCAGGTTTGCATGAAAATCAAATTGGTCCGGCGAGACCCCCAATCCTGAGCCCTCAGCTTCCCCCTTCTTCCCCTTGCTTCCCCCTTCCAGCTCCCTCCTCCCAGGTTTCCCTCTCCCCTCTCCCACTCTCTCTCTTCCCCTCTCCTGCCTCCTTTCCCCAGTCTCACCAGAGTTTCATCCCCCCCCCCCAGTTTTGTTAAATAAAGAGAGTTTGTGTTCATGACAATACATGTATTTTATTCAACATCAGGAAGGGGGGTTAGGGAGGGGTAAGTGGAAGGATTTGAGGGAGGAATGAGGCACAAGCCCCCAGTGGGGAAGACCAGGGAGGCTCTTAGTGCTTCTCAGGGTGGAAGCTCTCCCGCAGGGCCTCCTGGATACTGACAGCCCCCCGATGGACCTCCCAGATGGCAGCCTGCAGAAAGTGCAGCCAGGCTCGCAGCAACATGTCCAAGAGAAGCACCAGAGTGCCCAGGGGCAGCTCTGGCTCCATGTTGCAGAGTGCTGTGGTGTCCCGCGTGAGGGCAACCGGAGCACACAGAGACAAAATGCTTTGCTGTCCCTCATCGAGGTAGGCAAGCAAGCAGGGAAACCTAAGAACCAGCTGTCCAGGGGGAGTCCCTTTAAGCACAAGCCTCAGATAGCCTCAGGCAGCAGCCACACAAAGTAACTCCTGACCTGATGCCCTGCCAGACCTGGTTCCGGCCAGCCTTAAATGCGATTCAGCATCCAATCAGTGTGGACACGCTATTTCAAAATGCATTTTGTGTGTAGACGCGTTATTTCGAAATAACTTATTTCGAATTAACTACTTCGAATAAAATATTTCGAAATAACACTGTAGTGTAGACATACCCTGAGTGGGGAGGAAGAGGTAAAGCAGCAAATGCGTGCTGACCAAGACAAAAGCTGGGAGCTTGGATAGAAAAGAAAGGGCAAGTCACACCCAGGGGACCCAGGAGGAAAGACATAACGGTGTGCCTGATGAAGGCTAGTTGACATCTGATGGATCCTATCACTCTGCCTCTAGCCTGAGGCATTATGGACACTAAAGCTTATTTTGGGATTCTAACTGCTGTCTTGAAGGCAAACATCTGGACCTTGTTCTGTTGTTTTTACATGAGTCACCAGTTTGCTCATTTAGAACCCTTACTCCTATCAAGGATCATGTCATGCCACAAGTGGTGTCAATAGAATCTCAGGAGGACCCCATACTTGGTAAGGTACCATTCAATATGAGTGAGGGGAGCAAAATCTGACTTACTCTCAGGGTCTGTTCTAAGCATTTTGTACCACTTCCTCAAAGCCATTGGTAGGAGCCTTCAACAATAGTGGATCATGTATCCTACGTTTTCCCTTGTTTGCCCTAGTACACCCTCCATTCCCGAATGGAAACAAATATCCATGTCAAGTTTTGGCAGGGGAGCTGACAGATTAGCCGGACCCCTGGGAGGGGGAGGCTTTGTACTGCTGGAAAAAATGGGGCCTCAGGTGGAAGAGGCAGAAGCTGAAGCAGCCAGCCATCAGTGCTTCCTAGAGGGCACCCACACTGCAGCCCTTCCTTTCCCTCAGCCAGCCCTCAGAGCTGCTTGGAGCGTGGGAACCCAAGTGTCTTTTTAACCTCTGGGCCTGCAGATCAACTGTCCCCTCTACCCCACAAGCCTGAATCTTGGTAGCTATTTAGCTCTACAACCAGTGCCACTAAGATTGCTGCAGTGCTGTTGACAAATAAACCACATTTATTAGCCTAATGCAGTGTTTAGAGTGCTCCATTGGAACAGGACATTGGTTCTCATTGCACTTAATGCAATGATGTGCAAATACTTTCCCCTCTTACAAAATGATCTCTAGATGGTGAGAGAAACTTCACACATTCAAATCCACAAAATGCCACAGAGTGTGTGAAATATTTTTCTTAGAGACATTTTATAGCAAACCTTCTCTCAGGAAAACAGTTATTATTATATGAATAAAATATTAGTCTGTAAAAATAGTGTGAGGTGCAGTATAGTAATAGAAAACACTGTCCCTTTTTAAATGTTTATAAAAATTAATCATTAAATCATGCCAAAGGCCTAAGCCAGAATTAATTACACAAATTATTTAGGGAGAAACCAACACCTGCATTGTTAACCCAATAGCCATTCCCCACCAACTCTGAACCTGAAAGGCCTTCTTTGTGCCCCAGGTTTAGACCATCACATATATATATAGTGCTGTTTAGTGTGAGTAGTTTCATTGATTTCAGTGGGAGAAGCATCAGGTCCAACTCTTTTTGGAGAATGATTGTGATAAATGGCAAAGTGTTATATCAGTATTTCCAACGTATTGAGGTGCTGGATTATTTTGTCTCATCATTTTAATTAGTACTGAAAAGTGATTTTTCAATTCTCAGAGGGTTGACTTTGTGCTCCTCAGACTTAATGGGCTAAATTCATCCCATTAATTTTTTCTTGTGTTAATTGTTTAATCAATTAAATGCAATTTTTCTTGAATAGCCATGAATGAGATTCTAAATCTACTAAAAGCTACAAGTAAGTTCCTTCTAGCTCAAGCAATATTGTTGTTGCTTTTACTCAGGGATCTCCAAAGTATGATGGTGAATTTTGACCAGTTCACTGTGGCCAATGGCACTCAGCCCATCAGGATAATTCACTGGCAGGCTGCGAGAGTTTGTTTAAATTAAGTGCCTGCAGTTCTGCATTCCTAGCCAATGGGAGTCATGGGAAGCAGTGCAGGATGCATGGATGTACCAGCTGCTGCTTCCCGCAGCTCCCATTGGTCGGGAATGGAGAAACGTGGCCACTGGAAGCCATGCCTGAGGATGCTCCAAGACATAGGGGAAGTCTCCAGAATTTTGGACTTAATGTGCTCCAGAGAGACTCAGAAATGGTTCTGATGCAAGTCATGTTTGCTTTTTGAACTTTAACAGAACTCCAATTTTAAAACACACAAGTTTATTTAATACAACTTTTAACCACTGAGCCACTTGCCTTTCAGGATATATTGTTCCTGGTGCAAACACTGTTTTCACCATCCTATAGAACTGCAATGGTAGAACATGTGGTTCCCACAAGGAACTTAAAAACAAGCATGTACACATGTCTATAGAAAAGCACCCTCCAGGATACAGCAAAGACAAAACTAAACTGGTAAGAAGGACTCTTCTCCATCCTCTTTCCCCTGTCCCTATGTTACTCCCAGCTCCTCTTCTCTTTCCATTTCCCCTTCCCCCTCTATTCTCATCATATCAGCCTCTCTTCCTCTCTCTTTGATTTTCCCTGAGCTCCCACCTACCTCGTCATGCACAATACTAAGATAAAATGGCTACCCAGACTTACCAACTTCTTCTTACCCTCTGCTGTCTTGTCTACGTTAAATGTAAGCCCTTCAGGGTTGGAATAGTCTCTAAGAGTTATGGAAAATAATATATATATTTTGTACATAATTGACCCACCCCAAACTACCAAAAGAGTGAGACTGAGTGATGTGGCCCAGGCAGCTGAAAGTTTGGGGACCCCTGCTGGTTATGAGCCAATAGTGTGCTTGCCATTGCATAACATACAGGGAAAGATATGGTCACCCTGCCTCATTCTAACTGGAGACACAAACCAGTAGAAACCATACAGCCAAATTTAATAAAGCAGAGTAAGTTCTTTGCACGCAAGATGAAATCCTGGCCACAGTGCAGTCAGTGGCAAAACTCCCATTGACCTCAATGGAGGTCAGAATTTCCCCTTCCAACTCTAATTTCTTTTTTTTTCTGCATTTCTGTAGCAGTTTCTTCTTCAAACCCAACAACAAAACATTTAAGCAAAAAAAAAAAAAAGCACCAACTTATCACTGCATTCATGTGCTTACGTCATATTCTCTATCCTAACCCTTCATCCATGTGAAGTGATATTGGGTTTGTAGATAACTTAGATAAAAAATAAATGGCCATAGAACTTCCCAAACATACATTTACTCTTACTCAAATTTCTCCAGGATTGTTTTCATGGTTGGGAAGTTCTGTAACCGTTTATTTTCTATCTGAGCTATCTGTAAACCCAATATCGCTGTGAATGAATTTCCGGCCCATCAATTTTCCTTGCAGGTCTTATGAGGTAGGGAATGAGGTTCCTGGCATTCTATCTTATGCATTTATGTGGCAGCCAGCCCACACAGAGCTAGCTTAAGGTATTTTATATAGCAGGAACACTAGAAACGTAGGGGGCCCATATCCTGTAAGATAACATAAAATCTCGAGTATAATGCGCACCTATGTATAATGCACACCTGCCTTTTAAATGTCAGAATTCCGGAATAAACTGAACTCTTATGTTTAATGCCCACCCCCATTATACTCGCGATTTTAGGGTATATATAGGAAGGAAGGGGCTCGCGCCTGCCACGGGGCCCCCTGCCCAGCTGAGCTCACGCTTGCCACGGGAGCCCCCTGCCCAGCTGCCCACGCCGAGACCAGGCAGGCAGCGAGCCAGGGCGATGCAGCCTAACAGCGCCACCGGCTCCTCGCTTCGCCTACCGCGGGGGCCCCCTGCCCAGCTGAGCTCACACCTGCTGCGGGGTCCTCCTGCCCTCCTGAGCTCGCGCCTGCCACGGGGCCCCCTGCCCAGCTGAGCTCACGCCTGCCGCAGGAGCCCCCTGCCCAGCTGCCCATGCCGAGACCAGGCAGGCAGCGAGCCAAGGCGATGCAGCCTAACAGCGCCACCGGCTCCTCGCTTCACCTACCGTGGGGGCCCCCTGCCCAGCTGAGCTCATGCCTGCCACGGGGACCCCTTCCCAGCTGAGCTCGCACCACGCTGAGCTCGCACCTGCCGCGGGGGCCCACAGGTGCAGCCTGAAGGAGCACTGGGCAGGCAGCGAGCCAGGGCACTGCAACCTGGCGGTGCAGCCGGCTCCTCGCCTTGTTCGGTAGCCTGGCGGGGCTGCGGTCCCCGCGCCACACTGCAGCGGGAAAGTTTCTGTGTGGAGGGGAGGGGGAGTTAAAACTTTAAAAAAATAGCTCTTATGTATAATGCGCACCCCGGCTTTGCCCCTAAAAAACTGGGGGAAAAAGTGTGCATTATACTCGAGATTTTACAGTATTTAAGATAAGCAGCTGGCAAAAAGCTGTGAAGCCTATCAGCCTCAGCATAAGTGAGTCACTCAACAGTGACCCTCAGTTATTGGGGAACTGGAAATATTATGTTGAGGGGATTTTTGTATAAAATTATATCAGGTAACTGCAGAAATATGAGCTGATACCAGCTTTCAGATATTTTAGGACAGGAACATCCTCAGATGCCTTGGCACAAACTTGATTTGGCAGTGGATTGAAATATAGGATGATGAATTTAGATCATTAATATACTAACCTCACCCCAACATTAATAGGGTGGGGAAGTCAGTTATGGAGAAAGGAGCCTGGGTGTTTATATAAATATTCATGGCAGTCAAAAGTCTTATAATAGGCCAAAGCACCATGTAATCCTGGAGATCCTGACCATCGGATTTCCTTGGCATGCCCCAGGTAGAGTAGGTCCCTTGTGGGATATCACCAGTCTCACACCAGAAGGTCACCTTGAGAAGACTATGTGTGTGTGTATAAGGAGCAGTGCTGGACACCACCTTAGTACTGAACTGTAGCTATAGCTTCATCTGGAATCCAACATTTGTGTTTTTATTATTTATGTGCATAAAAATACGTAAAGTTTTGTTTTGGCCTCAGTATTGCAGCTGCATTTCTTCCCAACCAGATATTGGACTGGATTCTGTTGTGCTTGATTCTGGGACTAGAACCTTTTCACGCCCTTACATTTTAGTAAGGCGTTAATTGGACATTCTCAAAATCAATTTAACCAATGACCAATCACCACTCAACGAATCAGGCAATACAAGTGCCTTCTTTTTCTTCTAACATAATTAGTCTTGGCTTGCTGTGTACATTTCTGAGGCACTCTCTACATCCTTGTGCATTTATTTATTTAATCAAATTGCTTTGGCATCATTCTAGTGCAATTGCTGAGTCTCTGGGTACTAGTACGATGAGCCTGTGGATAACAAAGCTACTTTTAGCACCAGATTTTCCATTGCCGCATGGTTGGTGTGGTCATTTACACTTACCTTGTTCTGGTGTAAAGTAGGTACAAATGCTACCATGGTGACTTGATACCACTTTATATACCTGGCACTCATTTTGTGCTCATGTAAATTACCACAGATCGTGCAGGGCAGTGGCTAATTGGACCCTTTGTATCAAATGTTCTTTTCACCCTCATATGGAACTTCCATGCTGCCTTAGTTCTGGTGCTGGTTTCCAATCAAACATGCTTACTTCCTATTGTGCCCCTCCAGTTATTTAGGGACATCTATGTCATCAAGATTGCACTGGAAACTGAAAAACTATGTTAAAATGACTAGTTATCAGTTTAAGTTTGTCAGATGTCCCTAGCCCTGTTTGAGAGCGTCTACACAGCAGGGCTTAAATCAAAATAAGCTATGCAAATTGAGCTACGTCAATTGCGTAGCTTATTTCGAAATAGCTTATTTCAAAATTGGGAGCATCTACACAGCACTTATTTCAAAACAGAGCACTCTTCCTCTGACTTCGTTTACTCCTCGTGCAATGAGGGTCACAAGAGTTGGAGTAAAAAGTCCTCCAGCTTGACAGTATTTCGACATTGTTTTGAAAAACTGCCTGCTGTGTGAATGCGGACTAAGTTATTTTGAAAGAACACCAGTTATTTCGAAATAATGTTGCTGCGTAGATGTACCCTTATTGGGCTCTGTTGGGAAGTATGAAATCCAGTCCCTGAGCAGTCAGTGTGCAGATAGTCTGAGCTGTGCCTTTCTGAGTTGAGTTTTAAATGGCAGCCTTCTTTGTCTTTCTCTGTTTTGTGGTTCAGATTTTTAAGAAATAAAGTAGTGTTACTTTGAAACCTTCCAGCAAAAAAGCTTGTTTTTATCTAATTTCTCTGTGCATATGCTGGAAGATAAATTGGCTCTGCCAGGGGAATTAGTATATTGAGGAGAGATCGGTTATCCTATTGAAAATCTAGCGTGACTCCACTGAATCAATGGGGTAACTTTGGGTTTGCTTGAGGGTAAGTGAGGTTAAAATCTGTCTCCTAACCAGAGCATTGATTTTATCCTCTGTCACTCTTGTTTTAGTATTTTTCTCTTTTTAAAACTTTTTTTTTTACTGACTGCAATGCAAGACATAGCACTTCTGCTCTGTTATATACTTTAATCAACATTTTTTCCATGCTCCGGGCCATTGTTCTGATTTTCATGACAACAACACTTTTTTTCTTCCGACCATAGTTCCCAACTACCCATCTGTTCAGTCAAATAAAGATTAGGTGAAGGAACAACTATGTGTTACTGAACTTGCCTTATCAAACTATTATGGGAAACTGTCCTCATATGCACAGAAAAACAATTGAAGAGGTACATGAAGGTCTAAATGAAAATGAAAAATATGATGCTCTGTATCATATCTTAAATCATAGTTTATCTCTCACTCACAGTAGCAATGTGTGTGCAGAATGTGCCTTCCTAAAAGCACATCAGTAACTAATGTTCCTTTTATATTGATGAGTGAATAACTGCAGTGTTTTAGTGCCTTCTTGTGTTGATGCCTGGAAGTGCAGCTAATAGAACCTCTAAAGATGTATAGTTTGCTCTGTTCCATAAATGATAAACCAAACTATTCCTGCAGTTCCTCTCCCTCATTATTTTGCAAATCATTTTGAGTGTGAATCTGAAATTACACACAGAATAAAAAGAGGGAGAATTTCTTCTGCAGCACAAGAAAAGCAGTTGAACTTAATCAGTGGACTCTTAAATGTCAGTACCTTGAGTAATACTTACCTTGCTTCAGAACCTCTGTATGGTTGGGGGGAGGCAGAGTCTGGTTTGTGTCCTACTGCCTCCTGATTCCCTTCTGGCCCCACAGAGATTCTTCCAAACAAGGTTATACATCCAGGGGCTGGTTCACCTGGCCTCATGCGCATCTGCCAGGATCTTTATATGCCCCTCTTTGCTGCTAGGTTTGGAGATAAGTCTAGCAACCTAAAGAGGAGATCAGGGATTTGTAAATTATCACACACACACTCACATGCAAAGGAATGTTACAGACTGTATTGCAGGAGTGGAAGATCCAGGTATGGGGAAGAAATAACATGAGACTCTGTCTGGAAAAGAAAGCTATGCAGTATGTTCATGGGGGCCAACAGACTCGCTGGGCCCCTGCACAAGGCGGAGGGGATGGCTCTGTGCCCCCAGAAGGGGTGGGGCCTGAGCCAGAAGGAGTAGGGGTGGAGCTAGCCTTCCCCAGGCAGCCCTCAGTACCGCCCGGAGTGCACCACACCTCTTCCAGACAGCCCTCAGCAATGCACAGGGCTCTGGTGGCAATTTAAAAAGGGACCAGAGCTCTGGCCACCACCACTGCTGCAGTAGCAGTGGCAGTGGCTAAGAGCCTGGGCCCTTTTGAATCACCACGCCCTGGGACTGTTGCCCCCTTTGACCTAGCCCCCTCTCAGGGGGCCAGAGTATGTTTATGGGAAGAGGGAAATCCTCCAAAATCCAAACATTTAGGGGGGGGCTCTTTGTAAAGGGCTAGCAAGAGTTAAAGCGAGGAAGAGCAGGGTTAAGTTTAGCTCCCACTCCTCTGCTAAGAGCCAAAGGAAGCTGCTTCTTCTCTCTTTGGCTTAGTGATCAGTATGTTGCCCCAGCTCCCCCTCTTCCTGGTGTATCCATGACAGCTCCCCCTCCTGTTCTAATTATGAATACTAATGGTGTAAAAACACCAAAGGGGGATTTTGTTATAATATACAGCCTTTTATCCACAAATAAGGTCTCTCCCTCAATAGGCTTGCAGTCCAATTCAGACACATCATCATTTTAACAAATAACAGCTAGGATGTTATGGAAAGTTTAAGCAAGGGGGAAAGGGGTAGTTAGAGAGTTGCTAGATCTTATGAATTTATCATAAGTCTCACAGCATTCTTCTTCAAGCTCCAGCTTATAGAGGCAGGTGATGAGCTGAGAATCTCAGCTTTCAATTGGAAAAAAAGTTAGTTTCTCACCCTCATGCTTGCAGAGAAAAGCTTGAAAACATGACTCAGCTGTGCTCAGAAACCAAAAGAAAAATAAAAAGATTCCCACATACTTTTCTTTTTTTTAAATGATTTGTGAACACCTGGGGGTGGCAAGGCTGAAGTTAAGACTGCTATTACTGGCAGATCATTTAAAGTTGCAGGATTGCAAGTGTATTTATTTTTTTTCTCTTTTCCATTGTATATGTATCTATTTTCTGTGTTTTCTTCAAATATTTTCCAGAAAGAGAGGGAGATTAAGTAGCACTGGTGCTTAGCTAATGGATCTCTAATGGGATATGATTTTACAATCTAAAAATAGAATGAGATTATACAAAAGAAAACTTTTGGTGTTGTTCGTGTTGTCACCAGTGATAAAAGTTCTCCAGCCAAAGTATACACTCAGAGACACTATTATCTCCTCTATGCCTTTAATGGGTTTGCACAGGCATAACTAGCTGGAGTTTATAAATAATATTATTGCTGTACAAGACTAAATGGACTCTGCATTTCAATCTTTTGAGAGTTTGGCTCTTCAGGACTGACAGGAGTAGAAGACATATAGGAACCTCTACTGGCAAGAAGATAAAAAAGATGGCCTAACAAGTAGTTCTGTTTTTAATTTCTGTTCTCCTTCGGAAGGTCTATATCAGTTCAGTATATATTTCCTATGGTATTGAAGAAACTGTTTCTAAAGACAACTTACATTTTACTACAGATAACCTCCGTCACCAGTCTTCCATTGAGCCTCCAGCAAACTAATCAGTCCACCTCTGTTCTGAAAAAAACCTAATCTTGAAGGCGATATATCTGAAAGAAAAGCATAATTACTATAGGAATGCCTTTGTCAAAAATCATAAACGGGCTTCAGCCTGGAGCTGATGTTCTGTAGGCAGGAAATCACCTGGCATTAATTATGGTCCAACGTTCTTTTTCTTTTTTAGTAGCCATGATCAGATGAGCAATCAGTTCTCTTAATATATCTTCCTGTCTCAACAAGTACAAATTGTTAGTGGCCCACTGTATAACAAGATTCTGACTGCAATTTCTGCACTATTGATCCATTTAATATCTCACTGATTTGTACCAGGAAGAAACTTGACAATGGAAATGAAATCCTGGCCATCTGAAGTCAATGGGAGGTTTCTCCTTGACTTCACTGGTGAAGTGGGAGATCAGAGGTGAAATAACTTTTCCCCTCATCGTGTATTCAGACTGGTAATGCTGCTATCAGTTTAACAGCAGCCAGAAAAATTAAACATTTATGGTTTCAGATGCAATCTCTAAACAAAACCATCACTTAATTCAGAAGAGAAATAAATTGTCAGTCAGGCAGGTATAGCAGAGTAACTGCTTGCCCTTTATGTTACCCAGAGTTCTTTGAGGCGGTCACTGCCTTAGACAGAAAGCCCAGGGAAGCCAAATTCCCCCTCATTGCCCTGCAGCTTTTACAACTCAATTGTGCAAAAAGACCTTACAGAGAACCTCTTCCCACAGGGTAGGGAGAGGGATACTGCTCCATGAAAAAAGCTCCTTAGAAGTGAGACAAATTAAACCAACTTCTCTTGCTGAAAAAGACAGGTGTATATATGTAACAATTCAGCACCTTTCCAGAAAGAGACAAAGTGTGACACCTCCATATATGTTGCATAGAGAGATAAGGTTTGATTGGCTGCAGGCCCCACTGTGGGCTCAATTATTCAGCAAGTCATGCTCATCTTTTTGCAGCAGCCCCGTGATATGTTTTAGGGGGAAGGTGCTGAACTAGTAGGCTACATATACATTTGAACTGGGAGGTGTGATTCCAGATCACATATCTGTATGCAGATGTATGTGGCAGTGCCTAAAAATAGGAGTGTGGCCACAGTAACGTGTGTGGCAGTGGCTGCTTGAAATAGCTACCCACGTGTGTATCCACCTGGACCTCTTGCACACACTTGGACAGCTAGCCCAGGCTTCCACTCATTCTCCCAAATGACTATTTTTAGTATGATAGCTCAAACAGAGCTAGTGCAGGTACACGTATGCCATCTTGGACTCATTGGCACAGCTCAAATGTAGACATAGTGTAACAAGTCCCTTCCTCTGGAGGAGGTGTTACAATGAGATCCTTTTTAGCCTTTCTTGAGCCCAACCCTTTACCAGCCAGAGGAAAATTGTCTGATGTCCAAGGGGATTTAAAAAGAGAAAGAAGAAAGCTCTTTTTTTCAAATTTCTTCAGTTAGTAAAGTTGTTTTGAGTGTTGCATCCAAAGCGATGTGTGGGCTATTGCTCATCACTTACAGGCTACAGGGTTAGCTTACATAATGTTTGTGCCGCCAATGTCTAGACTAATACCTTAACTTGTAGAACACTTTGAAGTATGTTAAATATGAAAACCTCCTAAAAAGCAATTTCACTTTCCAATATATGGTAGTATGAGTTTCTTCCACCTAATGTCCCAAATTCTTTCAGATCCATTTTTGCACACAAAAAATGGTGAGACATGAGAAACTTGAAGGTAAACAATTAGACCCTGAGTAGCAATATAGCCAAGAGATATGCCTCGCATAACTACTTGAAATTGCATAATTTTTAGAAGTTTAGTAATCTGTTAGTCATCAAACACCCAAGGCTGAGACCTGGTAAAATGTTACAATAATCTGAAGAGACAAAAAACTGTGCATGTCAGACTTCTGTTGTAATGAAAGTCTATTCAGATTTTTTTATTATAACTAGGAAGAGAAAAAATATTTAACATTAAATTCTATTTCATTGTAAACTGCATGGAATGATTTTTTGGTAATATAGTTTTCACTGTGATAGCACTCTCGTAGAAAGGGAGCTGCAAAGAGGGGAAGAACTAAGGATGGGAGAGAGAGACAGAGAGAATGGAAGGTGGTAGAGCACAAGAGAAGTCAAAATAAGGAGAGAGAAGGAGGGCCTGGCAGGGTGGCTGGATTCTTCTGCAAACACACTCTGTTATGAGGTGTTTAAGCCTAACAGAGGGATGCTAAATAGACCACTGTGCTAGGTTCAGCATATTCATTCAGCATTGAAGAGAAAGTGGTAGGAGAAAAAGAAAGAAAATATTAAAAAATGAAGAAAACATTTCTTAGTGTATCATGTAGTTAACCCATGAAACTTGGTACCACAGACTATTAGTGTAAGGGACCAGGGCATAAGGCAGGCTTGCCTAGCAGTCACAAGTCTGCCCACCAGAGATGGTAGCCATCAGGCAGGAGTTGGAGGAATCACAAGAGCCAGGATTCATAAGCAGGCGTCAGGCTGGGGTTGGAGATGGGAGATCAACATTAGTGCAGGACTGGAATCAACAGGCAGAAATCAGAGTCTAAGTCAGGCAGGAGTCAGCGATCAGGAGATCAAGCAAAGTCTGGGATGGCAGCATGACAAAGTCTGTGTGGTTACCCAGACAACTTCCTGGAGCAACCCCTGACATTAAATAGGGTGCCTGCCAAATAGGGTGGCTGCAGGGTATCTAAGGAAATGGAATGGGCTAGGAATCAGCCAAGGCCTGCATGGTGGAGGCTTGCCACCCTCTAACAATTCACCACCACCCCCAAAAAAAGTGGACCATATTTTTCCCACATGCAGCAATCTTTATATGTTCATTCCCAGGCTCCTTCCCTCTCCCTCAGCTCTTCCACTAGCCCTGATTCCCCCACCCTTCTACACTGAGGGGTATAGGAAACACGTTTCTGCATTCTCACCTTCTCCCCACTGTTGGAGATGAGCCACATCCATTCTGATTTAATTAGCACTGATGTCACAGTCCCATCCAGGGCCAGATTATCCATTAGGCACAGTAGGCACAGTGCCTAGGGCCTACGGAAAATGTAGGGCCTAAAAAAATTCATAATTGACTCAAACATAAGAAAAGGAAACTGCTAAATAACACTTAATAATTTGCTATTTTTATTAGAATAATGTGCAAATTATACCTTACCTGTTTTTAATATTTATATCTCTTCAAAAACAGTCCTATCCAAGTATTATTTTATCATTTTAATATCAAGTCTAAATAAACTGCCTTTCACAACCTAATTACCAAGGTTTCCTGTAAGCTGGGCAGAAGCATGGCCTCACAGCTGCTTAATGAGCCTCACCCAGGAGCTTAGGGGCTGCTTCACAGGGAGCTGCCTTACGAGGGGAAGGGTACTTCTCCCTCAGTAGCAGTTCCATGCTGGAGAGAGAGTTTGCCTCTTCCAGCTGGTAAGGAGGGGCCAATAAGTGGCTGTGGAGGTGGGGAAATTAGAAGGGGGAGTTTGGGGCATCCTGGCTGGGCTAAGAGAGGAGAGGATTGATGTGATTACAGCAGCTGGGTTTGGCTGCAGTTTTGTGTGAGAAACCCAGTATTCTCCAGCCTGCTGGGCTGGGAGGGGCGAGGACTAGATGGGGGAAGGAGTGGTGAGGTAGGGGGAGTTGGTTGGGTGTCCTGACTCGCTTCTGTCTGGGCTGCAACTGCTGGTGCAAGGAAGAGACATAGGACTCTGTCCTAAGGCTGGGGAAGCAGGCTGCATGGCAGGGGGTAGTATGCTGGTATGTTAAGGTATGGGGGCATGTGACTATATGGGAGATGGGGATGCTGCTGTGGAAACTTCATTGTCTCATTAATGCATCAGAAGGAGCTTAGTCAAATATATCTTCCCTTTTCTTGTTGAGGCTGGAGTGAGGAGAGGTTGATATTAATTACCAACTGATTGGTGATGTAATTACAAGATCTTACATATGCCGGGAAAATATGATGGAAGAAAGAATAATGTAGCAACCACTGTTAGACTTGTACAGCAAACACAAAACAGTGACTCCTCAGCAGTTCTAGGCCAAAATATTTTTCACCTAGTATCAGGAGGGAAAGATAAAGAGCTTCCTTTTGGCCATCTTGAGTTTGCTAACAGACATGTTAGCCTGAGTTAAAAATTAGTTTGTTTGGAGGGAGATAGATCCAGGGCAGATAATTAAAGAGGATGGTGAGATTCTGCATTAGCAGATCTTAATGCGAGATCTGACTTCACTAGTATTGGTGTTTTTCAATTTTAAATAGTTGGGTTGCTTTTGTAGATAAGGATTATGTGGATAGACCTAGCTCATGTCATTTGCATGATTGCATTTCAAAGACAGTTTAAATTAGGGCTGTCAATTAAAGCGCGTTAATACCTGAGCTTAACGCAGAGCACAATTAATACATTAATTTTTTTTTAGCATGTTAGTCACAGGTGTTTCCGCAGCGCTGCCCCTTTGAAATGCCGGGGGGCCACAATGATACTCACAGCACATGCTGAGGGCTGCAACTTAATGTGTATATATACACATGCAAATATATATGCAAATATATGCAAATGTTGAGCTCCACATAAACCCAAACCTCACTGTGGCCTGCAAACAAACAGGCTGTGGGCCACGTGTTGAGTAGCCCTGCTTTATGGTATAGTTCTGGCTTTTATGACTGAATGGGCATTCTAGGTGTGATGCTGGTATGTTCTAGGATGAAAACTGTATTTGCAAGCTATTTTAAAAAATGAATCTGTCTACAAACTCTGAAGCCACGTGTTAAAGTGCTGCTCTGGAGCTTCTACTCTTTGAGTTGGTGACACACCCAATGTGAAAGTTTCAATCAAGGATACCTTTTATCTGTGTTTACAGCTCTCTGTTTCACTTGGTAGTGATCCTAAACATTCATTTAAAATACCCATCACCAACTACCTGATGTTTTACTTCTCTTCCTATTTCACATTTGTGGCTTCAGTTGCTATATTACTTATTTTTACTGTTCTATGTTTGTGCGCTGTTAATCAAATTAAGAGTTGATATCCCAGAGAAACTGTATAAGTCTGAGTACATCCCTTTTCTCTCCTTTTCAGTGTATATGTCAAAATTGTAGTAATATTTGCAAGGAGAGCATGACTGTTTCCAGTTGACTCAGACATTGCTTTAGCATCTTAAAGCTGACCTATGTGTGGATAATACACATTTTGGTGTGTTTACTAGCTTGAGTTGTTAGAAAGGATGATAAAATGCATGTAGTCCCAAGGTAGTGTTAGTTTTCTTTTTATCTGATATTAAATAAATGCCATAAGCATTGCTCCTTGTAAATTATCCCTTGTTTTAAAATGTTTGTCTTCCATACCTATGAGTTGTTTAAAATATATATTTATATTTAGGTTGTTTGTTTGTACTGACAATGCACATAAGAAAATTCAACCCACCCAAAGATGGAAAATGTTAGTAGGAACACTGCTTATTACTACAGTGTTTGCATTTCACAGCTGTGTTTCAAAAATCCTAGGCTACTACTAAACACTGTTTCTAGTAGAAATGCATGATCAGCATCAGCCAATGTACTATTATTTTGTAAATGGTGTTGAACGATCTTGAGACACAATGTTACCAAGTTATCAGCTCTGCGGTGCAATGCATTGCTCTGTGGATTTTACAGTTGTAGCGGTGGCAACATCACCTTACTTTTCTCCTTATCAGACAGTTATATATCAGGTAAATCCTAAATATAATTGTAGTATACAAGAAAATGGCTGTTATTTTAAAATGAAGTACCATGAATTTCTCACACAGAGCACCACTTTCAAGAGCGAAAATTAAAGTGGGTGATATTAGTTGTATAGGTGATAGGGCATTTCTCCCTTATATATTTCTATATAGTCTAATTTAAGGGCCTACAATTATGAGAGTGCCTCAGGCATATGAAGAGCTTAATCTGGCCCTGGTCCCATCTCTGTATCTCTTCCTTTTTGTCTCTTATTTCAGGTATATTGAAATATATTGCCAAACTAACTGAAACTGGAGTGATTATATTGTGGTATTTTGACAAACTTGCAAATTTTTAAAATATTGTCCACATAATTTTTAACTTTTTGGCAAAGAATTCCCCCTGGGGTAATACTTAAGGGGCAGGCACGAAGAACTAGCATCCAAGCTTCATAAGTAGTAACTTCACTTAAGAGAGTTATTGGGCTGAGTTATGTCTATTTTGTTTTACCTTACATATAACATTACAGTGGCCCCTGAAAAGAGAGAACCAGAAATCTGGGTTTTAAAAAGTCAGTCTGGTTGTATGTTGCCACTTGTATATGGAGTTAAAACAGCATAGGACATATTCATATTTAGTTCCATTCTGGTGACCTGAGTCCCCCAACAAAGTAATTCCACTACTCTGGGTGTCCCACTTTAGGACCACTAGACCCTGGCTTCATTGTGCTTATGTTGACTGAGTCACAGTTTGTTCAGATTTCTGAATGGATGATGCTGGATTCTGGATATGTTGTGCTTCCATCTAGTGTTTGAGTGAATAAATGAATATAAGGTCCCTGATCACTCTAGAACAATTACAATTATTGTAATCTAATGCAGATATATGTGGCCAGTAGTCACCCACCAATGCTTCCTGTGTGGCTGCCAACACATCTTAAAAAGGTTTATAACTATGTTCATAGTGATGCACTGCCATTCACTTACCTATAATGTCCTGAGCAAGTAACTGACTGAATCGTAAGTTCTTGCAATAGCAACAGCCAGAATTGAGCTAGTGGTAGAAATGGAGCCAAAAAATGGATGCAAGTGGGAACAAAAGTTGTCACAAAGTTGACCAAGAAAACTGAGCTTTTAACCCAAATTGGACAGTGGGCTTTCTTTTTATTATGGCACCTCATTTAAATAAAAAATTTTGTGCTTAATATGCCAAACTACCATATCTGGCTGTAGAGCTGACAATGCACAGTGCCACTTTGAATCAAAGCACTGTAATTTTAACATGGCCAGGCCTCGTGGCAGAATTGTAAGATGTGACAAAATTGAAAATCCGAAGTCTTTGTATCACACTTCAAATGTCATCCTCACAACATCAGTGACTGTGCAGGAAAAAAGCAACAGATGCTTCTCTTTGGATAATGTTGGTACTAGCTAAAAAGAAAAAGCCTTTCATGGATGCCAACTTTGTGAAGGAGTGCATGTGGTATGCCCCGGGGGAATTTTGCATCAAAAAATTAAAAAATTCTATGCACAATAGTCTAAAATTCTTTGCAAATAGTATTTATCAAAATATGACTAGATAATCATGCCTGTTTCAATTATTTTGGTAATGTATTTCAAAATACCTGTCAGCAATTATGTCTGTAACAATAGAGAGACACACACAAATTCCCCCAGGAGTAGAAATTTCAAGAAATCCCTACAGTCCAGTTCTTGTTTCTCTGGCCCCTGCCCCCAGAGCCGAGATGGGCAGTTACACATTCACACCCCCTTCCACCCAGAGCCCAGACACTCCCCTCAGCACCACAGCCCATTATTGGGGCCTTCTCTGGCTCAGAGACTCACATTCTCTCCCAACTCTCCTCCCCTAGAGACCAGCTGCAGCCCCCCGGTCTAAACACATGGGCTACGTCTACGCTGCAGGCTTTTTGCGCAAAATCTGTTTTGTGCAAGAGTTCTTGCACAAAAAATCTTGCGCAAGAGCACATCCACACTGCCATGTGCTTTTGCGCAAGAGCGCCCCAGGCAGTGTGGATGCTCTCTTGCGCAAGAAAGCTCTGATGGCCATTTTAGCATAGGGGTTTCTTGTGCAGGAAACCCCTGTTGCTGGTCCACACTGCCTTCTTGTGCAAGAGCGCTTATTCCTCGTGGGGAGAGGAATAACTCTTGCACAAGAAGCCCTCTGTTCCTATGCTGTACTGTAAATGTACCTGCGGAAGAATGTGCATGCAGTATAGATGCTCCGCCAGTTTTTGCACAAAAACGGCTGTTCTTGCACAAGAAGCCTGCAGTGTAGACATAGCCTCGCTGACTCTACCACCTGAAAGCCCAGGGACCCAGAAGGAGAAATAGCTTGATGTTGGGTCCCAGACTTGCATGGAGTTTCCTGCATGCCGCCTCCTTCCTTCCCAGTGGGCTGGAAATTGCAGCTGTAGGGAATCCTCCAGTTACCTCCCCCCCACCCTAGTTTTCTATTTGTGAGCTGGGCTCTGCCAGGTTCAGAGGCCCCTATTGGCAGCCAGCATCTCTGAAGCCCATTTCTTCAGGAGGGGAAAAAGGAAATTCTGCATTCCCAACATTATTTTCTGCAAAATCATGCTCAGATTACTCCTGGGGGGAAATGTTGGAAAGACTGGAGGACCTTTTTTGCCAAAGATATAAAGAAAGAAGATGTGAAGCAAGTTCTTCTGTCTGATTCAATGGTGGTACAAAGTTTGGAGGTAATTCATAAAGATTGTTTATCAGCACTGCTTTCCAAATTAAGAATGGCCAAATACAGTACACGTCTCTTGCAGTGGACAAATCAAGCAACTTAAGTGACAGTGCTGTTGGTTAGATTTTTATGATCGTAAAATTTCAAGGAAGAATTTTTGTGCTTAATGCCATTAGAAACCTACATCACAGGAGAGGTTATTTTTGAAAAAGATAAAAGGCTTTTTAGAAAAATAATTATTTAGATCTGCAGAAAATGAACTTGCTTTCTCCATGGTGCCTACATGACAGGGAAAGAGAAGGGCTTTATTTCACATTTGGCAGCAATATAGCCTTCATAAAATACCCAAGTAATGATACGCTGCATCATTCACCAGACCATTCTCTGGGGTAAGTTGTCTGGGAACTTGAAAAAAAAAATTGGAGTTGTAATGAGACTAGTGAATTACATATGTGCTACTTCTAGCTTGCAATGACATCTTTTTAAAGATCTTTAACAAGGTATTTCAGCCATGACTTATTGCAACACTATAACATTCACTGATTAAATAGGGGGATGTGTACTAGAGAGGTTTTGTGTGCTTTCAAAAGAAATAAATAGAATTTATTTCAAATCACAAGACCAACAAGGCTTGCAAGTTCCTGGATGGCATCCTCTCTGTCACAGGTAGCTTTTCTATGTGATATTACTGGATACTTGAATTCCTTCAACTTGAAACTCCAATGCTACGCAAGCAGCATCAGGGATCTGTTTGAAAGAGAATGTGCTTTTTAGAGGAATCTTGAAGTCTTTGACAGACTTAACAGGAAAGATATTGCTCTTTCCCACATTGCATGTTGTTGCCACGGATGAAACTTCAAAAAAAGATGCAAGAATTCCTAAACAATCTGAAAAATTTTAAAAGTGGATTCAGAATTTTAAAATTGCAAAGGATTTGCTTTTATTTATTATTATTATTTATTCATCAGTTCTTTATCTCTACTGATGGACCTTGCCCTACTGAAACAAAGAACATTCTTGATTCAATTGACGAAGATGCCCTTCAATTAGAAATTGTAAGGCTCCACAGCTCAGATGTGTTGAAGGCAAAATCAGAGAAACTTTGTGATTTTTGTGATTGTGGGACTTGGTGATTTCTGGACTCAATACGCTGACCATTTTCAGAATGGTCAGAATAGAGCCATCTATCTTTTACTGATGTTTTGCTCAATGTACCTCTCTGAATTTGTGGTTTCTACCATAAGCATTTTAAAAAATAATCCCTTGAAAGATGAATATTTTCACCCATACACACACCTTGCCCTGACCTTCTGCAATCCACTCTTCATAAAGCTAGAGATGATTCATGTCTTCTCCTCCACTAGAGTTTGCCTCAAACACTGGTAATAATGATGATTTATAAACTTTATTAAAAAAATTAGAAACACTAATGCTTACGCTGCAATCAAGGTCTTTATTTACTGACCACTTAATTTTTTTGGGGGGGAGGGGTGCTTATTTTGTTAGCCTTCTGCACAAATGGCCTCCTGTCATAAAATTCTCAAATTGGTCAGTGGTAGATCTAGTTTAGTATCACTGCTGTAATGGAGTCAAGAACCAAATAGGTGGCAGGCAGAAACAAACATTATTTGGGGGAGAGGGGAGAAATAAAATAAAGCCATATAGGACAGAACAAAAAAGGCACAGAAATCAAGGATAATTGTTATGCAAATCAGTAATTAACCACAATCATGATCAAATTCCTTCCCCCAAATCAAATTATCTCAATAAGAATCAAGGGTAATTAATGTCTTCATGTCAAAGTTCCAAGAAAGAGTAACACAAAAGGTACCCAATATTCTTAGGTACTCTGCACACACTGACCATTGCACTGGAGCTGTTTAGGATTGATTAGGTGGATATGTTTTAACTAACATCCAAGTAAACACACCAGTCCTGACCATTTCTAGATGTGTGACATTGCTGATGCATCCCTTTGGACCCATGTGAGCTTCTGCAGTGAGCATCTGGCTTAAATGAGTCCCTCACTTCTTGGCTTCCATCATGTTGGAGCTAGTGTTGACCTAACTTACCTAGCTAACAATAGTCTACTACAATAACCTTCACTAATGTCATATCACTAAAAAGGATTTTTGGTTGCTTGAATATTGGCCTTTCCCTGACTTCCAGTGCAAGAAAGTCCTAAGGAATGACACTGTTACCTATGCTGTCTCTCTTGCATGCAGCTCATGGGGAATCTCAGGGTCTTTCCCTCCTCTCCCTTCTTCCTAATCATTCTGTTTCAAGGGTGGATGGGTACTAGAATAGGTAACATGCAGGTGTCTGAATCCTCTCCATGTCTAATGCCTTCTGATGCGATGCAGCCTGGTCTGGAAACCAGCTTGCTGTGATGAATCCCTGGGAAGGAAATGACATCTGTCTCTCTCCAGTCTCCAGCCCTGAAATCCCTGGCTGTGTCTACACTGGCACCCTTTTGCGGAAAAGGGATGCTAATGAGACACTTCAAATCGGCGGGATTTAAATATCCCCGCGGCATTTGCAGTTACATGCGCTTTTTCGGCTGGGGTTTTTGCGGAGAAAGCGCCAGTTTAGACGCGATTTTCGGAAAATAAGCCCTTTTCCGGAAGATCCCTTATTCGAGTAGGAATAAGGGATCTTCCGGAAAAGGGCTTATTTTCCGAAAATCGCGTTTAGACTGGCGCTTTCTCGGCAAAACCCCGAGCCGGAAAAAGCGGCAGTTATGTACAGAAATGCCGCGGGGGATATTTAAATCCCCCGCGGATTTGCAATTCCGAAGTGTCTCATTAGCATCCCTTTTTCGGAAAGGGGTGCCAATGTAGACACAGCCCCTATGTTTGTGAGACAGAGACCTGGTCTGCAATTAAAAATCAACACCCTGAACCCACATAGTTATACTGCTGTAACCCACACTGTAGACATATGTATGTCAATGGAAAAATGCTTCTGTCAGTATAGCTAATTTTCTACACCAACATAAAATCCCTTCTGTCAGTGTAGGCTGTGTCTAAACTATTGGATTATGCCAGCATAGCTACAGAATAATGTATCCAGGTCTGGTTTCCACACTTTAAAAGAATGCTAAAATATTGCAGATGATGCTGGGAAAAGCCCCGAAAAATTATTCAAGGATGGACAAAATGCCTTAAAATGAAAAACATAAAGAGGTCTATTGAGCTTATCAAAAACAAGAGGTAACTTGATCAGAGCATGTAGTTAGTTACCTTTATAGGGAGAAACTTCTGGGTACTGAGAATAAAGGCCTCTATTCTTGTGGGACACGAATTCTGAAAATTCTATTTGGGAAGAAGCAAAACAAAATGTTTCCTCTTGTATCTCAGCCCTCCACCTCACCAGTGCTCAGCCTCCCAGCCAACCCCCGACCCAGCTACAGCTTCCTTGGAGCCCACCAGAAAGGCAAGTTCACTCTGTCCCTGAAAGCTTAAAGCAAAATTGACCAGCACTTTCCCAGGGCAGCCAAGGAACCATCCTTTAAATTTTCCTGATGGAAATTTGATTTTTTGAGGGGTCAGATTTCAAGTTTTTTCTGCAGATAATGTCAATATGCCAAAAGGACACATTCTCTAAGAAACTCAGCCTGACAAAGGTTCCAGACCTGCTCTAATAAAGCCACCTGTAATACTAACACTACAGTAGAAAACTCTAAGGATTAGTATTTTTGCCATCTGCTATATGCCATATTTTATTAAAACTATCCAGTCACTTGTTTTAGTGTAGTGGAGCCTTTCAAACAAGGTTGTTTAAAATATCCTAAAACAACTTTTCCTAACATCATATGTGTTTTAATTTTGCCCTTCACTTTACAAAAAGTATTAAACAGAATTGGACTGGAGCAGGGCTAGACTGAAAATGTTGGGTGAATTCCCGAATCCATTACTGTCAATGGCAAAACTCCCATTGAGTGCCATGAGGCCAGGATTGCATCATTTATTGTGTTTATTGTATCAAAATGCATCATCTGGAAGACTAAAGGAGAAACAACATCTAGAATTCTCAAGTATTTTCTGGGTTGGAAAAAGTAGTGCTCTTCTCAGAGGATGCTTTATTTTGAAAGAAACTAAAAGGTTTATCTATCTACAGTGACTGTGGGTTGAGTTTACTACCAAAAATATTGCAAACAAAGAGCTAGTTTTGAGTTTTCATTTATCCCACATTATGTAATAGTTATTAAAAAGTACAGTTGAAAAGGGAAAGTCCAATTACAAATCTGATTCCCACATAAAACATCTTAAGAATCTGATTTGATGCATGTTTCTTACTTCCACATGATATAATACTAATTACTGCTACAAAGTACCCTTGACCCTGACTTCTTGGACTGCTTCAGACACAGAGAAAAGAAAGTCACCGAAATTATAGACCTTAGCTAGAGTTACATTATTCAAAAGGTGTAGCATAGCTTTGTATCATCAGTTAACATTGTTTTATTTTGGAATGTACTTTAATTGGGTTACCCAGTGGAGTTACAGAGTGGGTGTTTTTCAATATATTTCTACAATACTATGATGAGCTCTATGTACAAAATTTTATACTTCAGGTCTTTTCCAGTTTCTCGTCTCAGACACTCATTTGTAAATTATGATCTATTGACTATAGATTGTCCAGCAGCTAGGTAGCTAAAGCAGTTTAGCAGAAGTAGCTACAGTTTACTTAGGCACAAAGTCACTAGTTATCTGACATTGTAGGTACTGAAAACTGTGCATCACTCTTGCAAGTCCCTCCTGTAGGATAAAGGTCAGAAATGGAAATAGTGAAGCACGTATATGTACTGTATTCTGAACCTTCTGTTTGAAAATCAACCATCTGCTACAGCCAGATCTCCAAAGGTCAAAAGAGTTGAGGTTTTCAGATAATATTATTACTGAGTAATGAAAACAGAAAGGACAACTTGTCAATGCTACTATTTCCCAATCCATATGTGAGCTGGGCATTTAACACATTGAGTACTCTGAGAAGCTGTGCCTCCATTTCTCTCTAATCCAATTTGCTTGAAAGGTATCAGAATACTAATGTGTAGTTTAATTGACATGATATTCCAAAGGATAAAGTTGGAATTCAGGAGACCAAATACAAGGTGTCATACCCATGAAGTCCAGCCTTTCAGAACAAGCACAGATAGTTCTTTAGAGGAAGTTAATGGCATTCCCATTTCCATATACAATGGATTGCATTTTTGCACATCAAAAAAAAATATGTATACAATTAATAGGCCACATATATAGTGTGGGAGGTAGACCTATCTGAGTAACAAAGCTGGTAAGAAAATTTCTAAAAAAAAAAAAAAAAATCTGGATACAAATTTACAGTTCACTTCTCCCCTATTTTAATTAGTCTTGCTGAGCAGTAGAACCAATTAAACTGTGTTTGTCCTTCCTATTTAATTATTTGTGCTTCACAAATGAAACTTTAGGTTTTTTTTACATTTTAATAAAGTCAAAGGTGTGGTTTTGATCAAGAGATTTCAGTTCATCCACAATGTGCTTTGACAATGTGCTTTTCTGTGCTTTGTTGCTATGTAACCTGGACAATGGAGATAATTAAGGCCTATGACTTTGACATATTTATTTAGAAAGCTGATGAGAATTTCTATTCTTGTGTGAAGGATAGCAAAACCAGAAAGGTCTACTAGGATCTGAATTATCCTTAAGATGGTATCTACACCCTAAGATCTAATTGAATTAGTTTCTTTTTGCAAAAATTGTAGCCATGAGTTGGGCCGTGAAAAAAAAACCCACTGGTTCATAAATCCCGTGCAGTTAGTGAGCTGTGAAGGGGTTAATGCATGCACAAGAAGAGGCATGCATCCAGTTTAAGTAGAATTCTCCTGGCTTTCAGAGCTCTCTGGAAAGGATTAGGTGCAGACTTTTAAAGGTATTTAAAGGTGCTACTGTGCTCAGTATTTTGAGGCCTAAATGAAAGTTAATGGGATGCTGCTAAGTACCCAAGTCACTTTTGAAAATGCCATTTAGCCAAGCCTTAATGGTCCAGATTTCTGAAGAGGGGTTCAGAGCTGCAGAATGGAAACTTGGCACCTACACACTTTTGAAATCTCACGAAATGCCTCTCTGTATCTTTAGGCACCTAAATACCTTAAAGCCTTAAAACTCCTAGGCTGAAGGTTCTCTCTGGTGTTTGGGTCAGGATCAGCAGGTGTTTAGCATGAATAGACTGAGTTACAGATAACTTATTTGTTTGTTTAGAAGGGGAGTGTGATCCCTTTTTTATTCTTTTTATTTCTTTTACCTGGGCTATTGTAATGAGGCTGAGTGGACTCCTTCAGACCTGGAAAGCGAGGGATCACTACACTCTCCTTAGTGGGCAGGCTTAATCTATCCTACCCCCAGCACCGGAAGTCCCAGGGCAGGACAGAAAAGTATAAATGCAGAGCTCTGGAGTTCAGGTGGTACTGGACCACAGCTTCCAGGGAGCTAAGATCTCTACAAGGACCCTGAAATAGCCCCAAGTGGAGCTGCACACTGCAGTCAGAGGAGACAGCTGAGCTGCCAGAAGCACTGTCAGAAGAATGCCCCGAGGAACTGTGGGGACTGCCAGTGTTCAAATACCCCTAGAAGACAGAGGACATTGAACTACAGAACCTTACACCCAGACTGTGGTAGGAAGTAGCCCCAGGGAACCAGACTGTAGTCCCATTTTGCTGCCAGACTGAGTCAGCATGTGTCAGGTGGATCCCTGCTGACCCACTGTTAGAGTACATCTACACTCCGGCACTAGCTCAAAATAAGCTATGCAATTTGAGCTACACAAATTGAGTAGCTTATTTTGAGCTTATTTCGAGCTAGTCTATTTCAAAATTGTCGCTGTCTACACGGTGCCAAATTTTGAAATAGAGCGCTATTCCGACAAGTTCCTTAATCTTCGTGGAATGAAGTTTACTGGAAAGTTGGAATAGCATGCTTGTTATTTTGATTACATTATGTACCCTTGTGGTGCTATTTTGGGATACTTCCGGTATCTCGAAATAGTGTTTTCCACATCTTGACAGCACACCCGTTATTTCAAAATGCAATCAGAATAACAGGTGCTCTGTTCTGATGTCCTGGTAAACCTTGTTCCACAAGGATTAAGGGACTTGTCAGAACAGCAGTCTATTTTGAAATAATTTGTATTTATGGTTCTGCCTTCTCCCTGACTACTGTGCAGAGGGCCAGAGTTTCTTCAATAGATTGTTATTTGCTATCTGCCTGTAGTGAAGTGGAGTGGTCTTTCTCCACACTTGAGAGCAAGAGACCATTATAGGCATATAAATCCCCACTGGAGTTTTGGGCCTCTGGACAAAAGAGGAACTATGTACCATTTGCAAACAGTAAGAGGAGAGGATAAAGATTCCATTTTGAGCATCAAGTGCAGTATCACTCTTAAATGTGTGTATTAACTATGCAGATATAAGTGAGCACTCCTTAAGATTTCATCTCTTCTGGTAGAAAGTGTTCATGTAGGATTGGTTACCTATAAGTGCTAGTGAAGGAGCTTTATGTGTGGTTTGTATTCATTGGATGAAGGTTTTTTTCTACAGGTAATTCTGCTCTTTTCCTCAGTAAGGTATTTTCAAGAAAAAGCCTTCCTAGCATCTAAGGGTAACAAAATCAGGCCTAATTAGGGCACATTAACCAATCTCTTTATCAGCATGAGAACATCCCAATACTAAGTTGGTTCCATTTAATGAGTTTCTGTATAACATTTTTAATTCTGTGGCTAAATGGTTTTCTCATCTTTTTAGAGTATTCAAAGCCTTAAACAATCTAATCAATGAGCTTGTAATTAGTGCATTCCATTGGTGGCCTTCCTCAGGCAGGAGATGATGAGAACATGATCTATGCTTTCTTCAGTTTCCTGGGTTCTGCTGAATATTTTTGTAATATAAAGACTCTGACTTGCCATTGATCTTAGAAAAGAAATCACAGAGCACATCGGATCCTGTCATATTCAATTTACCAAAAATATGTTAACTTGTTCAGTGATGAATGTTGTAATTTCAGTTCGTAATATTTTGGATACAACTAGTGCCAAATTGGAATATTAACTAAGCTTATCATCAGTTTCTCATATTTTTGTTTGACCTTCAGGTGAGTATAAGAACTCTGGTTAAATATGAATTAATGTCCTAGTTTTGATTTTAATTGGGGTCATGTTGTAGTTTTAATGTCCAAGTAAAGCCTTGAATCCCATGTTTTTGTAGTTATTACTCAGGACATTTCTTTGACATTATTATTGGTCTTAGCTAAAGTTCTTCAATCAAGGAAATGTATGTACATTCTTAGGAATTTCAGTGGCCTTAATTTCATTTTTTGCAAGAATAATTTCATGAAGTATCTTCTATTTTTATTAGTTTCTTTTAAAGACAATTTCATTTCTATATTTCTCTCTCTTTTATCTGACTTTTTAAATTGTTTTCATTGGGAGGCAATAGAGAGAGGTTTATTCTTAATAAGGATTTTAGTGACATCCCACAGTAGGCCCATTTCTATTGCAGGAATTTCATTTTGCAAACATCTAGAAGATAAGCAGGTGATAAGTAACAATCAGCATGGATTTGTCAAGAACAAATCTTGTCAAACCAACCTGATAGCCTTCTTTGATAGGATAACAACTCTTGTGGATAAGGGGAAAGCAGTAGATGTGGTATACCAAGACTTTAGTAAAGCATTTGATACAGTCTTGCATGACCTTCTTATAAATAAACTTTGGAAATACAACTTAAATGGGGCTACTATAAAAGTGGGTGCATAACTGTGTGAATAACCATTCTCAGAGAGTTGTTATCAATAGTTCACAGTCATGCTGGTAGGGCAAAACAAGTGGGGTTCCACAGGGATCAGTTTTGGATAGCCAGGAAGGTAACTCAGATACTTCCCAGGTGTATTGTATTTTCCAAAGGACAGCCCTTCCTAAATTCTGACTTACCAGGAACAATCTCCATTCATTCATATATTTCCTTTCCATTACCGACTCTCTGTAAAACTTTCTATGAGTGATATACTTGAATATTTGTTTGCTAATATCCAAACAGTATTGTTAAACTTGCACACCTAAATCTCAGTTATTGCTGATTATGTACTATAGGTATTTTATGACCTTAAGCAAAACTTTTATTTGTAGCAAATCCAAGCATGACCCACATGTACAGTGTCTCTTTTTCTCGACCTGTATACCACGTATATTTTTTAACATTAGCTTCAATAAAATTTGTATTCCCTTCCCTAGAAACAAGTGGGGAAGCTGGCTATAAACTGTAAATATATGTAAATTACACTACAGGCTTTGGCCTGCTGGAAGTATACAATAAAACATGGTGGTGGCAAAGAAGACTGGGAGTGGCTGTGATCTGTAGTTAATGCCCAAAAAGACAGTGAGGAGGCCATCCTGTGACACCCCAAGTGAGTCTAAATTCCAGTCTGAGGCTATGTCTACCCTGCGGGGTTTTTCCGAGATACTGGAGGTATCCCAGAAAAACTCTGCTACGTCCAGGGAACGCGTCTGCTCTTCCGCTCTTTTTTGTGGAAGAGCAGATGCGCTCATTCAGATGCCCTGTTTTCCTCCTTCCACAAGGAAGAAGGGGGCTTTCAAAATCAGGGGGGTTTCTGAAATTTGGCCCAGTGTAGACGGGCCAAATTTCAGAAAAGCCTCTTCTGAAAAAACTATCGGAAAAAGGTACGCAAATTGCAGAGTGCAATTCGTGTACCTTTTTCCGATAGATCAATGTGTCTAGACATAGCCTGGGACAATGAGAGATTTTCCCAGGCATGGAATTCAAGATTGGGTTATATAACATTATTGTGGGTCTGATCAAGATACACACTGTACAGTGCTGCAAGTATTTGTTGTGCTTAGAAGAGGATAAGTGTTTTATCTACCCAGCATCCCACAATAATACCTATCAAAATCATCTAAAGGAACTGTGTTCCCAAAGCACAGAATCATGCCCAAGTACACTAGCATCCTATGAGCCAGATCAAAAGTTTAGAACACCATATAAATGACTATTATTTCTTTCATAGTTAATAGGGGCATATATCAAATGGCAATATTAGTTCTGCTTCCATTTGTGCTCATTCATGCATAGAGTGGTATATGATGGTCTATACCATCATATGAACAGAAAAAAAACACATCTTACTAATAATTCCAAGCATGAAGATTAATAAAATGCAATTTTAAATAATAACATGCAGAATTTTGGTGCATTTTATCTGAATCAGAATTTGCAACCAAATAAACAGATAATTTGAGTCTGTCCCCTTTCCTCAAAGAGCTCCAAATCAATGGAATTGAGCGAGACAACTCTTTTATTTTAAAATGTGCTCCAATTCACAAATTACTCTTTAAATAAAATAGTTGCTTGCGTAAGGGCATGTCTACACTAGGATATTATTTCAAAATAACTAAATTAAAAATAATAACCCCTGAAATAACAAAATCAAAATAGTGTGTCCCCACTACAGGAAAGCCTTGAAATTAGTCTGAGGCAGGCTCCATTATTGTGGGTGCGCTACCTCGACTTAGAGCCCCAGGAAGCACTGGAGGAATAATTACTCTGGGGAATAGTTATTTTGAAATAGCAGCAGCGGAGCCTCCACACCACACTATTTCAAAATAACAATTTCAAAATAAGTATTATTTCCTGAGGAAAACAGGAGTACAGATTTCAAAATAACCAGCCCATCCTTTCAAAATAATGAGCTTGGTAGTGTGGATTCTCTGCTTATTATTTTGAAATAAGGGGGGTTATTTCAAAACAACTCCCTAGCGTAGACCGAGGCTAAGAGAATAAAAGTGAATTTATCCAGAATCCTTACCGTAGTCCAGAGGTTCCCAGACTTTTTTTATGTACTCCTTCCAGATCCACCAGCTGTCTGCATACCCCCTTACACATCTATGAGCTGCCTACATACCCCTACCCTTCTCATCACTGATATGCTCTATGTTCTTCTGAACACTGCCTGTCTTTAGCTATTTGTCCATATTTCACTGTTACATACAGAACTTAGAGGGTTTTTTTCAGTTGTATATGTTGCATTATAACTATAAGTTCTGAATTCACTTGGGGGTTTTGATAAGACAGTTGCCAGAGAAGTGAGCCCATGATATATGATGATTAGAGGTAAGGGCTATGTACATTCACATCTCTGTGTATCTGCGTTTTCACTTGAACATCTTCTAGTAAATTAACATATTTATATAATAAACTCTCATAGAGTTTTAAAGCTTTGTCTGAGTTGACTATTATGAGAATGTAATAAATAAAATAATAAATACATTCCACCATTACACAATTTCTTCTGTGTAACCCTCCCCTGCCCCAAGGATACATGTCTCACAGTTTGGTACTAGAGTATGCTAAAGTCTATTGTATAATTTGTTTGTTAGCGTACGTGAGTAGGAGCTCTAATGCTAATCATGAGTTGTGTGCTCTCTCTCCCTCTCTCATATGCAGACATCAGAGTCAGAGTGCTGGAACAATTTGTATAGCAGGTCTGATAAAAGCCATTGGACCAAACTGCAAACCCTCTATATAATGGAAACCACTTCAAGCCATGGAGTGCAGAAGCATATCAGCACCCCTAGTTCCAGCATGCATGATTAGAATTCAAGGTCCAGTTCCATACCCAAAGTATGTTCTCTGTATCAAGGGATGATATGCATTATAGGACATGGCCAGATGTTGGATTGAGCCCTCACCTATCATATGAGTTATTGTCTGAGATGCTGCCCCGTAGTCACAGCATGAAGAATATACTAGGTCAAGCCATGGTTGTGGCAACTCTGGTTAAGTCAGGGAGTAGCCAACAAGCTTACTTCACTTCTGAATAACTTAGGCTATGTCTACACTACGATGTTTTTTTCGGAAAAAGGTACTCAAATTGCGCTCCACAATTTGTGTACCTTTTTCCGATACTTTTGTCAGAAGAGGCTTTTCCAAAATTTGGTCCGTCTCCACTGGGCCAAATTTCATAAAAACCTCCTCTTCCAGAAGAGCCCTTCTTCCTCCTGGAACGAGGAAGACGGGGCTTCTGAAAGAGCACGTCTGCTCTTCTGCAAAAAAAAAAGCAGAAGAACAAATGCATTCCCTGGATGTGGCAGGGGGTTTTCAGGATACTGGGGGTCTAGACGTACCCGCAGTCTAGATGTAACCTATTAGTGTATTAGATGTTCTCTTTCCCACCAAAGCTTATGTGTATGTGTGTATATATATATATATATATATGGATATAATTTTCAGCTGTCTGGCAGCATTGATCATCCATACATGGGAAAGGGCCACTATGCTCTTGTCCAAGGGTTTGTAGCAAAATGGTGTTGAGATATCAGTCGGTGTATCACACCCCAGACCACAGGAGAAGGATTGTGCACTGAAATCCAGTTAGACGAAAATCTGTTGAGTGTCCTGTTTCTAATGCCTCTCCCATCTCAGTAACTTATATTTTCTGACTGCGAATCCATGTTTTTTAATCCTCTTTAAACTGTCCACAGATGAAGGGTTTTTCTTTGAATCCATATATATAGCTTCTGACATAACCAAGCTGATAGTGTCTCTATCCATGTTGGCATTTTTATGACAGTGAGTAAGGAAGGCATTATATTTGAACTCTGAGCATCGTGCACAATGCCACTTGCTTTGAAATTAGCACTTTTTTCTTGAAGTCCTTTATTATCATTCCACAAGGCTTCTTTGAGGAGCTATTTCGTTACAAGGGTATAAACAATGCAAATGTTCACTGCTGTATTATAACAGGATACAGACAAGTGAAAACAATTTAATTAGCAACTGATTCGTTTTATGAAGCTGAAACACCAAATACACTCTTCTACCTTCAGCAATCACTTTGATCTATAATGGAAAAGTGAATAGACCGAAACACATTCTGGTATGACCTGGTCTGTAAGCATCACACATAGATGTGCTGGGAAGCAGTATGTGGCTAAATATTCTCATGTCAGCCTCAACTCTGAACAACAAAACATTGAAAAGCAAGCCATGAAGCTCTAAGTTGGTCTTAAATTTGATGCTTGGCCCTATCTATCCCTGTCTAATGGAGCTGTAAAAAAAATCATGGTCCTTGCCTCTGAGTGCCACTTGCTTATGATGTTATTAGTGATTTATTACAGATTCAACATTAATAAAAGAATTTAGCAGGGAAAAAGAGAAGAGAGATGAACAGCAAAGTAGTCTCTGATAATAAAGAATGAGGCATAATATTCTAACACTATCAGCCAATTGAAATGTATTGTTGTATGGACACACACTATAAGGTCCAAATGTTTTGAACTGGCACTTTGGTCTGAGTTCCCAAGAGTCTGCAGAAATACTAAATGGGAAATTGGTGAGTAATATCCACACTTAGGGTATGTCTACACTTGCCCCCTACTTCAAAGTAGGGAGGCAAATGAAGCATACCGAAGTTGAAAATCAAGCCGAGATTTAAATATCCCGCGCTTGATTTGCATGTTCCCGGCCGGTCGCCATTTTAGAAATTCACTAGCCCGGAGTAACTGCCCGCGTCTACATGCAGCAGTGAAACGGGAGTCCGATTTAAAGCCCCTAATTCAAATTAGCTGGTAAACCTCATTGAGGAGGAAATCTCAAAAATGAAACCAGACAAGATTTTACTTGCTTTTATAGAAATGACTTTACAGGTCATTCTTATCAAATCACATTTTGGAAGTTATATATAACCCTCCAGTTAGTATAACCTATATTATCCTCACCAAGCCTAAATGTTATCTGTGTGTCATGTTATCTGCAACAATATTTTCTGTTGTATTATCACAATTGTAACAATAAAATGATTCTTTTATCCATGCTATTTTTAACAACGAAAGACTGTGTGATCAACTTTTGTTTTTAATTCGACAAAGACTCTTAATGTAAGTAATTGGGTTTTTTAATTGGTTCCTTCAACTTTCTATTTTTGGAGTTCCTTGCAAATAACCAGTAGCTATTCTGACATTGTGATGGAGTCCAATTGTAATTAACATTAAAATTTCAGGCCCCATGCACTGGAACCATGGTTCATGTCCTAGCATTTATGGTGACCCTTGGAAATAATGTGCTAATGCATTCAGGAGTGTTCAGCCAATTAAAGTGCATGGGTGACTGAACATTTCATGCCATCTAATTTTAGTAAGTGGGTGCCTCATGCTGTGGAATGTTGTCTCTCTAATGTCTCCTAGAAGACTGTGCTATTAGATTTTTGGACCAAAGCAGAAAACTGCAATACACATCTACTCTACTGATATGAAAATGTGTTGGCCAGTAAGCCCTGATCTACACTAGGGAGTTATTTAGAAATAACCCCCCTTATTTTGAAATAATAAGTAGAGTATCCATACTACCAAGCCTGTCATTTCGAAATAAGGGGCTGCTTATTTCAAAATCTGTACTCCTGCTTTCCTCAGGGAAAAATGCTAATTTCAAAATAGTTATTTTGAAATAACTATTTAGTTTAGTGTGGACACTCCTCTGCTGCTATTTTGAAATAACTACTCTCCAGAGTCATTCAGAGTAATTACTCCCCAATGCTTCCTGAGGCTCTATGTTGAGGTAGTACATCAACAATAATGGAGCCTGTTTCAGACTAATTTCAAGGCTCCCTTGTAGTGGGGACGTGCTATTTCATTGCTGTTATTTTGGGAGTTGTTATTTTGAATTTAATTATTTTGAAATAATTTCCTAGTGTCAACATGCCCTTAGAGAAAAAGGATGTTATAGCTGAAGAAGCATAAGTGTATCATTTGTCCCAGTAGTGAAGTTTCCTCTATTACGATTGTGGCTATCTGAGTTACATAATTCTAGCAACTCATCTAGCATGTGTGACTCTGGGATTAACTGACCAATCAGAGAATAAGGGTTTGTGGAATCACAATTTCTTATTTGCTACACTGCGGACATGCATCCCTGTGCAGAGGGCCATCTCAAAGTTTATTAATCATTTATCTTCTGTGGCTTTAGAACTAGTCAAAATTTTCTGAATTTGAAGGTTTTGAAAATTTAATTTTCTACAGGAAAAAAAATCAGCAAAAACATTTGAGGAAATGCTATAAACCTGGTTGGAAATTGTTGATGGCTGGAAAAATGTTGACTTTTTTAAATTAAAAAAAAGATGAATTTTTTGACAGAAAGCAGCGAAATTTCTTTACTGATTTTTCTACCCAGCACTACTCTTTTGAGATATTAACATAGGCCTTAGGCTGAACCTCTGTTCATTTCACCCACTATAAATATGTAAGTATCTCTATATTAATTATGTATTAAGCACTGAAAATGAACTACTATAGAATACAGATATTAAGTCACTTCATTGACCCGGAGAGCTTTAAAATCTAGAAGCCATGTACAAAAGGCAAGACTCACTGCGAGAGATGGAAGAAGATGAAACGTTAATCTTTTTTTTTAAATTCATAAATAACCACATCCTGAGCTTTAGCAGAGATGAATTTGGACCAATAATACACAGTAGAACTGATTGAAATGCTGCAATCAAAATGATTTTAAAAAGTCCCTTTGTTGGTATTTTTTATGGAAAACAATATTTTAGTTGCTGTAAGTTTTCAACAACTGAAATATTTCTTAATTTTTTCAGCATAAAGTGTTCAGATCCTGAGACGAAAAATTCAAGAAATGTGCAAATACTACTATGCTTACATTTGTGGTAGGGTATTATAGAATGGACATATGCATTGGTCCTGCTCTGCTCAGATATAGCCCAGCTGCACATGGTGATTGATTGAGTCACTGGATTTTTAGATCTCTTTTTGTCCATGCATGGAGAGGACAGGTATCATTTCCATATGCTAAGATGAAAAATTACACTGGAGAAGAAGAATGAAATGAATTGTCTCAACATATGTTGAGTGGAAGGAACTTTTCACTAGCTCCATAATAATAGTGTGATTGGAAAGCCCCAGTATGCTCAATTTCCAATCAGTATAACTTTCTTAGCTTGCAGTCTTTGTATTAACTTTTGTGAACCCAGCTGTACTGTTCAGCTTCTGTATTTCTTATTCAGTGTCTGAAAAACGGACACTCTCGGTAGGTGCCTAAGCAATTTCTATTAATGTCTGATTGCTCATATCTTAAGGGAATGAGACACAAGATCAGGCACGATTCCTTGAAGTGTTAAGATTAAAGTTAAGACATAAAGTAGGAGATGGAACCAGAATTTTCATGTTAAAGACATGTAAATATTAAACTTTTGGCAGGTTTACAAGAGGGTTCACAAACTTCTCTTTTTGTGAATTGCAGGTAGAAATCTGAGTACTTGTGCCTCTTACAAGTTTAGTCACACCCACAATTAAATTAAAGGTACAAACTGAGGGCTCACATTTTCCAGGGATAAATTGTGCTTGTCAGGAAAAAAAAAAAGAGGCTCCTTTATTGAAAACCAGCCCCTTAGTGTTCATTGCTTTAAAATGCCTTTAAGTAAAGCACAATTTAAAAAAAAATCTACGGAGAAAGGTCAACTCGTAGGTAATAATTGTGTGGGCCTGTGATGTGATTTAGCAGTATGTTCCCTAGCAGAAAGGATTTTTAATAGTTCTTTATGTCTCCTAGGTTAACCACTGTCAGTTTGGGTAATAGTATCCTGACCTAGGACGGGGCAAATTCAGTGATCTTTTTCTTCAACACTTAGCTGAACAGTCAGCCATAGCAATCTTTCTCCATTTGATCCATTCCTGTGTGGTCACAAGGACTTGACAGGCCAAAAAGCAACATCAGAACAGATATTATGCACTCACATAAGTAGGGGTCTGATCTGGGTTGCTTCCACCACTCAGTTGGTGGAATTTTATCCCAGATGTTTAAGTCATCCAAAGAATTTTGTTTGTGTCATTCTGGCAACGTGTCTAAAAAGCATAAGACAGCAGCTGCGGACAATAGCTCCTGTATTCTGTAGACCAGAGCAACTGTAAATGTCTGTATTACAAATGAAGCCATTCCATTTTATGCCCAATATGCAATGCTGGCATTTTGTGTGGATACCCTGCCTACAGCTTTGCCCCATGTGAGCAGCATAATGTCCATATTTCATGACCTTACAGCAGTATGGAGAGCCTGCCGCTCAAATAGGGCCTGAGCTTGGTTGTCATGCTGAGATGATGTTGATTTTGTATTTGTTGTAAATGACTCATGGCAGATGCCAATCCAGTGAAGAACCGCCATATTGACAGTTGGAAGAAATGGTGATTATAGAGCCCAAATAGCAAAAGCTAGAGACTGGAGGAGATTTTGCAGCTTTGTTTTAGACAACAAACTCTTCTTGCATTTGCTAGAGTGTCTTGTTAAATCTATCAGGGCTCTTTACAAGAAGAAGAATGTCATTCACCTAGTCAAGATCTGATAGTAAGAGATCACCGTTCTTGGTGCCTATGGATCTGATGGAAAGCTGCATTATGAAATCCATTGCCTAACAAAAGAGCACAGGGGCCAGGACACAGCCCTGCCTAACACAAGATGCTCTCCATGCTTCTGACAAAGTGGTTTATACCCAGGAAATCTTATGCCTAAATAAATCTATCAGTCTTTAAGTGCCACAGGACTCCTCATTGTTTATGGAAATACAGACTAACACAGCTACCCCTCTGAGATTTAACACAAGATACTAATTTAAAAGATGCCGACATCCACTTCCCAAGAAGGACACAGACAGTGGTTACATTTCACAGCTCACTAATCAAGTCCAGCAGAATGGCTGGGTCACCTACTCCCTTTAAGGTCTTCCACAGTGCAACTCACTCAGGTCATCTGACTCACACACAGCCTTAAGATGGACATACACTATGTACAGAAGCTTCTTGAACTTGTGGTGTATCTCCAGCACCAAACAGAGGACCAAAATGGCAGCAAATGTGAATCTGTTCCTCATAAATCCTGAATGTCGGAGGACATGTCCTGCTTCTGAGATAGCAGGAGCTCCAAACACGCCAACAGAACATGCACAAACACTTTCCCTAGAACAGACAACAGGGTGATCAGTCTGTAGCGCTTACATTTGCTGCACGGTACCTTGCTCTTATAAAGTGAGAGCATAATACTATCCTTGCAGGTCATTGGCAAGGTTCCAGTTCTTCATACCAGGCAAAAGATGGCCAAAAGTAATTATGCAACAGCATCAAAAATGCATTTTAGCAGCTCTGGAGGGATGCCATTGGCATCAGCTACACATCCATTTTTCAGTTAGCAAATGGCACTCACTTCATCCCATAACCTTGGTGCATTGGTACAAGTGTCTGCATCCAAAACCACAATGGCTGCTAAATTGTCCCACACCAAGCAAGCGGCAGCCAGAGGATGGATCAGTGAGGGGGAAAGTAATCGCTAACTCATCATTTCACGTTTTATAGCCTCCACTCACTGCTGCATGGTACATTAATTACAAAGGAAGGTAGAGTGAGGCAATGTAGAGGACCATGCGGATTGTGCTGGATCTTTCTCCTTCCATGTAGTCACCACCTCTGCAAGAGATATTGCACAGGAAAGGGGTTTATGGTCAGGGGAAAAGATGTAAAAGTATTTTCTCCTCCAAGAATCATGGAAGAGCCACACTAAGAGGGACACAATGCTAATGTTGCTTCAGATAATATTGCCCATCTTGTGCACCCTGTCACCCCCAATAATAGAGTCTTAGAATGCCATCATGAAGAATGGCTACTGGCCCAGTTTTGTTGCCACAGTTGGAGAACAGGTAGCAAGAGGAATGCAGTCATAGATTCCATGCAAATGGCTAACTGAAGAGTCACAGAGTTGGAGCCATAGATATCCAGAGGGTCCCTGCCTTTGCTGAGCCTAATGCTACTCATTACACACATCCTGTTAGACCTGCAGACCCAATTCAAATAAGTGTGCAGAATGCTTGTATTTGTGCAAAGGAGGAGCATATGGGTCTGTAATCCTGCTTTAATCCTTCTTATCAATTCGGGGAAATTCTCCTCTTTGATCAACACTGCAGTTGCCTATTGCATATGCTGCACTGAGTAAATGAGGAATATGCCATTGATAAATACCCACATTGCAAAGAAAAAATCTGGAGCACAGATCAAAGTGAATTTTGCTTTTGGCTGATCAGTGGTTATGTCCTATTTCTTCAAAAAGTCTTTGGCTAACTAGACTCATAGAAGCAGTCTGGCATAGAGAGCTCCCTCTGGAAAATTCACTTCTTTCTACACAAGCAGCTTTAGTTTCACAATACTAGACGTTTGTAATGTTAGCTTGCAGCCTTTTTAACTTTCTACCTTTCCAAATCCAGTCACAGTGAAAACCTAAAAGAGCAGCATATAAAATCTTATCCACATAGGGAACATCTCATAGCATTATGGTGAATATGCTTTGAGGCACAAGCTGTTCGTTCCTAGCTGTTTTAGGTGTTCGTATGTCTCCCATAGCCATATTGATTGAGTCCCTTATAGTCTTTACTATATTTATCTTCTCAGCACCCCTATAAGGGAGGGGTACTACAATTATAGAGAATCAAGGTCGATAGATGGATTTCATATGCCCCCTTGTTGCTCTTCATGGCTGCACAGCAGGGATCATGGTTGAGTCCTTTGTTATGGCCAGTGGTTCTGGTGCTCATCCAGCATTCCAGTGACATGAGCTTCCCACAAAGGTGCAGAAGTTGAGTTGGTCCAGAGGAAGAAGTAATCTACACCTGAAAAAATAGCTGGTATAGATTGCTTTCCTCTTATTTCAAGGTTAAAGTATAAACTACACTGTAACTCAGATTTATGAACAACCCCATACTTGTACTGGTTTGTATGGTTATATCAGCCCACAAAAAATAGTCTGATAGGAAACTTATTTTTGTTGATGTTTGTGAGGTCAGAAAATGACTCTACTTAGGTGTGGTTTCTTCAATTAAGGGGAATTAAACTGAGAGACAAAGGAGCATAGAATAAAAGATGCTTCTTTTTTATTCTATTATGAAATTCTGAACTAGGCTCTTATGCCATACCTATCGCCATGCCTGAACACCTTTGGCTGTGTAAAATTATAATATTTCTACAAAGCACCCTGGTGAAATAGCTGCTTGCTTACAACACCATTGGTAAGTGGCAAGAATATAAATGGATTCCAGTGGGTTTTACTTCCATTGGAAATAACTGGTCAGTGTTTGTAAGAAAGGGCTCTATGTTTAACTGCCACCTTTGGCTAAGCATAAATTCATGTTTCTCTGAGAACGTTGTAAGTGATTGATTCAGAAACAATTCTCTGTGTTGGAGCTACTGTTTCCCCAAGTTTCTGGGCCTTTGCCCAGTTGCAATCACTGAAATGTTATTGCAGTTCCTTCCTGTCCCTTTGATGTAGCATTTGCTTTTTAAATTCCGTCTGGTTTCACTCGTTTTTCTCACTCTGCTTTTTGGCTTGATTTCTGAAGGTAGTGGGGCTCTATCAGGGAGCAGGCTTAATCAGGAAGTGTATGCCTCTCCCCTCTGTTTCACTAACTCCTAGTGTCTCAGTCTGGTAGATTTATTAAGCATCAACTGTCCCCAGGAATACCGGGAAGGACTACATCAAACAGACCATACATTGCATTGTGCTTCGAAAAATCAGCTGCAATAACAACTGAGAAAGTGAACACTGTTTATTTCCTAACTGATCCCTTTTCTGTTCATGGGGTCCCAAACTTCCCTCTGACTTGAAAGAGTCCAGCACCTCCAAGGAGATATTCAGTGCCTTGCTGGATCAGGCGTATAAGTGCCTAGCTCCCAGCAGCACTAAGAGACTGGAAATGTAACACTATATAAACTGAATTAAGATGGGTTTGATTTATTTAATGTCATGGTTGCAGCAGAGAGAGATGCAAAATGCAGACAGCAAATAAATACTGGAATGTACATTAGATATTTCACCCATGATACTATTAGTAACATATGTAAGAACATTGGTTTCTTACAATATTTGTTTTTAAGTTCAGAGTGTGCTTTCAACTTAGCATAGTTACTAAGGACATTCACATTTCAGGGGGAACTAGAGGTCACCAAATGAAATTAATAGGCAGCAGGGTTAAAACAAATGAAAGGAAGTATTTTTCCACACAACACACAGTCAACCTGTGGAACAACTTGCCAGAGAATGTTGTAAAGTCCAAGTCTATAACAGGGTTCAAAAAAGATACGTTCACGGAGAATCCATCAATGGCCATTAGCCAGGGTGGGCAGAAATGATGTCCCAGCCTCTGCTGTGAATGGGTGACAGGGAATGGTTCACTTGATGTTCTGCTCATTCCCAACATTCTGTGCATTGGCCTCTGTGGGAAGACAGGATACTGGGTTACATAGATGTTTGGTCTGCCCCAATATAGCTGTTCTTATGTGTAAAATATAATAAATTATCTCGCTGGGCAAACTAAGAGGTTTCCTGGTCTTAATTCATCATTTTTAATTACTATTTTATTTGCCATATTTGTGGTTCATTTTTAAAAATGGGCCTATAGTTTTGTCATATTTAAAATGCAGGTTTGAGTAGCTGTAGATTTTATTATCAGTTTGAAATCCAATTGATAATGGGCTCTGGGGAAACGTTTCTCACTCATTTAGGCATTATGGTTTAACAGACTGAGCAATGAAGTAGCAGTGAGGAACACCAGAGTTCTATTAACTGTCTAGCTTTGGGCAAGTCACTTAACTTCTACATACCTCAGAATCTAAATCTGCAAAATGGGGATAATATTTCCTTCCCTGTTTCACATTCTTCTTCATATTAAGGGCTTAATCCTGCTCCACTAAAGTCAATGGGAGTTTCCCCATTTCACTTTAGTGTGAGGAGGACGAGGCTTTAATTATACACTATTTTTGAAGTGCTGAGCCAAATTCTATATGCAGTTACAGTTTATTGACTTTAGTGGGATTGTTCAGGTGCCACTGAGAGGAGAATTATTCCATCACCATACATCTCAGTGCCTACCAGGATTAAGAATAAACAAGATTAGTGTCTGTCATGTAAAGTTTTCTCTCCCTTCCTCCCCCAGAGGGAGAAGTTAAGTGGATGTAATGTGGGAGGGATGTTGTTTTTAAAAATGTTATATGTGTGTATAGTGAGAGAGAGTCAAAGATACTATGTGCTGCTTATTGGGAAAGTAGGTTGAAGGTGATAACTTTGCATTTGGAGTGGAAAGTAATGAAGTTTGTTACCATTCTAAGATCCTGTTAAGTATGACAGATTTTCAAACACCAGTCTTAGTTTTTCTTCACCAAACTCTGAAAGAACAAAAATTGAGCTCTGGTTAAGGCAGGGAAACAAACATGGGCTGCTGAATTGTATACATTTAGAAAGGAGTCAGAGCTTGGAAATCTGAAAACATTTTAAGCATCCACATTGTAATCTTTCAGAAAAACAGCCAAACCTTTTTGTGTGTGTGTAAAAATAAAAGTGATAATCCTGCGCACATTTTAATGTTCTCCAGCACAAACCATAATCTCTTTCTTTGTGCCCAAGCTGAACTGCAGGTATAAATCTGAGTGTGAGCATTTGTATCCATTCAGCCATGTAGGTAAAACTGCAAGTGTTCAAGGGGGCAGATCCTTAACAGGTGTAAGTTGTCATCACTTCATTGAAGTCAACAGTTATGATGGTTCACACCAGCTGAGGGATCTGCCCCTCAGATTTGTGTATACAGATAATTCTGAAGGCCAAGGAAGGTTCTGTGGGCACAAATTGAGCAAGCAAAAACAATCTACTGTCACAGAAGGGGAAGGAAATCTTAGCATTGAGATAGGGCTGGTGACTGTGAACATTACCATCACAGGTGATGCCATATATCAAGTATGCTATCCAAACAGATCTTCCTGTGTAAGAAAAATGCAGTGATTTTTAAACAAGACATACAACATCAGCTAATTAAGTTGTGTGATGGTGTGCGGTCACAGAAGAACCCTTGGGATGGTTTCCCAGTGTGCTGATTATGCTACCAACACCTACCTTTTTCGCAACAATGGGGTGCTGTGAGAAAATTAACTGGTTGTACATTTCTGCTCACAAGCTCTAAAACTGGTTCTGTGAAACTTGCCCTGATCTAAGTTACCATGGGGTAATCCTGCATTGAGCCTGGGAAACTCAAGGCTGTTTCTTTAGATTTACACTAGAGATCAAACTGGGGCCATATAAAGATTTTCCATGGTGAGATGTTATTTTGGGTGTCACTGCTTCAGGGCAATCAACTTGAGATGCCTTAAGGGACCTTGTTTGTCAGAAAGGAGAAAGCAGACTCCCCTCGCTCTTTCTGGTGTCTGAGGCTGGGCGGGCAGAAGCACGGAGCACTCTAAATCTCTAGTCAGTTTGGAAAATTGTAGTTTATATCTAAGCACATCAGCTCAGCCTGCCTCTGACAACACGAGTCATGAGTAACTGCCTAGACGGTCTGTGTAAGAGAGGCATTGCAATCTAAGATGCTCTGCTATTATTTTAACATGTGCACTTTGTTTTAATTCATAAAATAGTACATATGAATTCCTTATAGTGCTCTTTAGCAGCCATGACACTGAATACAGGCTTTTTCGGCTAGAGGGCGCCATTTTAAAATAGTCACTTTTCAGAGCAAATTTAATCTTTATATTCTGGTCTTTCACTTTCTGGATTGTGGCAGGTACTGAAATGCTCCGAACAGACAAACAACAATAATTATTATTTTCTAAAGGAAAATCAAGTTTCTTTAATTTCTCTGTGGTCTTTTGCTGGACAACTTTGGTTACAGCTCATTTACTGAAACATTAATCTTCAGATATGGCTGGCAAAGAAGCCATTGAACTGAAGAGCTGGGATTTTATGCTTTGCAAAAATTCAATTCACTATCTCCTCCATAGATGTGTATGACAGTCATCTTCATTTGTTTCTAGACTAATCAGAGTTGGAGTGGTGGTGTTTCAATGACAAAAAAAAAAACCTTTAGACTAGATATTACTTCATATAGTTGTGAAACTCCTTCTGAAGTTAATAGTTGTGTATTAATATCTAAAACAGAATTTGGCCTTTGTAAGTTATTCTGTTTGATATTATTGTTTACACTTCTGTAAATCATAGATCAGACTGTCAGTTGGGTTAATATTAAATAACTGACCTTACTGTGAAGTTTTATAGCTATAATTTATGTAATCCACCATGGATGGGCAGGGTCTTTTACACAACAAAGAGTCTCTGACCCAAGCTGTGGACCATTTAAATTAAGAATGCTAGAAGGAGAGAACAAGTACAGGGAAAGTTTCGGAGAAGAAGAGGAAGGTGAAAAGAGTAAATTTATATGGCTGCTTAGATGAGTGTAGTATACATGACAGTGGTCCTATTGCAGGGGTGGGCAAAAGGACCTGGATTCAGCCCACCAAATGAGTTGATCCAGCCTGTGGAGGCCCTGCCGCTTCCCCCGGCCCCAGGCCAATCAGGGCCTGGGAGCAGGGGGAAGTGCACAAAGTCTCTTCCCACCCTGCCCCCACCCTGCAAGTCTCTTCCAGCCCCGCCCCGCCCCTGCCTTGCAAGGAGTGTGCAGTGCTTAGAAGTGCCACGTGCTCCTGGCAGGGTAGGAGGAAATTTCTTGCACTCCCTCCCATTCCCAGTCCTCAGGCTAATCAGGGCTTGGGGATGGGAGAGGCGTGCAAAGTCTCCTCCTGCCCTGCAAGGGGCTCAGCACTTAAAGTCAGCTGGCAGTTGACTCTAGGCATGGCACTCCCTTGCAGGGCAGGAGCAGGGAGCGAGAGACTTCATGTGCTCTCCCTCCCCAGGCTCCAGGGGGAGTACACAAAATCTCTTCCCACCACCAGGGGCATGGGTACTCAGAGGGAACTGCCAGCTGTTCAGAACAGCTGGTGGTTCTCTCTGAGGGGCAAAGACTTGGTGTGTTCCCCACCCCCAGACCAATCAGGGTCTGTGGATGGGGAAGCAAGGAATTGTCCTTGCCCCGCCCCTTCTGGGGCAGCCTGGGGCCACTTCAAAAATTTCTGAAGTGGCCCCTGGTCAAAAATTATTGCCCACTCCTGTCCTATTTTCTTTAAATTACTATGTAAAGACAGTAGTTTATAAGCCTTCTTGGAGAAGTGGGTTTTGAAAAGAGGCTTAAAGGAGGTAGTGAAGGCAGGATGGCTGAGCCCCCTTAGCCAGGTGTTGCAGGTTTATTAAAAAGGAGATATGCAGGTGAGACAGGAGGACAGCATAATCAAATCAGACACTGGTGATGTTTATTCTAGTGTAGTTGTCTTCTGGGAAGTGTCTTCTTCCCTGGCAAGAGACATTATGTGTAGATTGAGCAGACTGACATGTCTGGAGAACCCTAACCATGCCACCAACTTAACCCCAGGACAACCTGTTGACTTTGCAGGTGTAAGGGGACTGTTGTCTCCTTACTAAAACTCAGTGGGGGTTTTGGCTGGCTAGCCCCCAGTACCAAAAAGAAGGGGGAGGGTTGATGAGAAATTAGGACCTTGAGACTGACGCTGTCCAGGAACAATGGGAAGAGTCCAACACTCCAGGTCAGCCTGATTGATAGAGCAGTCAGGCTAATGAGAAAGTCAGGAGGCTAGGAGAGGAAGAGGAGCATCCTCCTTGTAAGCTGGATTTGCCTGGGTCAGACACAGCAGAGCTGAGCTAAGGAGGGAGCAAAGGCTGAGCTGAGCTGAGGAGGAGAGCTATGCCAGCCAGAGAGTCAGAGACACAGCCCTGCAGCAGATCCATGCTGGGAGGAGAACTGCAGGAGCTGGAGGCAGAGCAACTGAGAGTGGAGCTGTGTGCAGTGAGCAGCAGTGGAGAGCAAAGGAGAGACCCTGGGTAGAGAACAGCCCACTGCAGAGAGAGTCCACCAGTGATGAGGCCTTGAAGGCCAAACTGGGAGAATGGTTCTGCCACCCAGAGCTAGTGTCTGACCTGCAGCATCTTGGTAGCACAGTTAGGGCCTGAGAGGGAGGGTTGGGACCTATGAAGAACAGACTATGAACTGTCCTTATGTTCCAGAGACACTCTTTGTGAGGTCTCCATGCCACAGAGTGGAGGGATGTGTTTTCCAGTAACTTTTTCCATGTTTTCCTTTTTTTAAATTGCTGTTTAATAAATTGTATTTGCTTTGAACTGTATGTAAAGATCAGCTGATCATGGAAGCATTCAATGTGAAGAGAGCACCCCAGAGTGGGGGTGCCCTATCCTCTCCCCTGGGTGACCACAACAAGGTTAGGGCTCAAGCTCCCAGGAATCCAGCGGGGTTACAAGGACTTGGTCACACAGGAGAGTGGAAGGGGAACCCTTGAGGTCAGGGAGGCCATTTGGAAGTGGGAGCAGGGACTCAGAGCCTTTCGCTTGCCCATTTCACCAGGATAGTGTAGAAGCCAGGAAAGTTCCCCTCGACAGCAGCACCATTCCCCTGCTTATATAGGCGACAAGGAATTCTGCCTCCACCTATCTTCCACCTTGCTATCTCTGCTGAGAGTGGGGAAATCACTGGGTTTTTCACTCTCCGTGTCATATTAATAACAAGACAGAATGAACACATGGTAAATCTACACAAAAGAGCCAATTCCGACTAATGGGATATGCAGTTCATTAACCCACAAATTAGGTACCCTGCCAGATTCTTGAACATATGTGTCTTTACTGCCAGGGGGCCTGTTCAGAATACAGCAGGCTGTATCTGAAGCAAATAGCACTTTTCCCAGATTTGTGGAGTTTAGTTCTCCTTGATTTGAGTTGTTCTCTGAGGTCTGGGAGTGATACAAGGTGTTTCTTGTCCTCAGAGATGGAGCATGCTGCCTCCATGATGCTCCTCTCTAGAAAGCAAGATGAATTTGGGAGTAAAATTCAGAAAAGCCTTGTCCAGTAGCCAAGCGTGAAGCTGCAAAACTACTCATTTAAATTGTTGCTGCTTGGCAGCATGCACTGCCCAGGGCTGCAGTCTCCATGCTGGGTTGAAGGTTTAGTTCGTTTTGCTGAGGTGAAAGGCCACTCTTACCCTGTTAAATAGGGTATGTCTACACATCAAAGCTATTTCAGGACACCAGAGGTTCCACGAGGGTTAAGGGATGTCTCAAAATAGCACTTTATTTCAAAATTTGGTGTTGTGTGGACAGCACCAGATTTCAAAATAGCTTATTTCGAAATAAACTCGAAATAAGCTACGCAATTTGCATAGTGCAAATTGTGTAGTTTATTTCAAGTTTGCAGTGCAGTGTAGACATAGCCATAGTGAACAGGGAAGTACCAGCATTCACAAGGACTTGCTGGAATAGTGGCCAGTGTGATAAGGTTCAGAAGTGTTGGCCACATGATAGCAACAAAAAGGCTAGACTAAACTAAAAAATAAACAAGGGCCACAACAAACTTGTTGAAAACATAATAAGACTATGAGGAATCTGATGGCATCAGAGGTGCCATAATGAGCCAGAAAAGCTGGGCAACTTGTGCTCAGTAATGCCTATTTCCCTACCCTCTGCTCTTCCGCTCTGCTGGAAGAACAGGTAAGCACACCTGGACTGAACTCAGCTCAGTGGACCCACAGCAGCTAACTGCTTCTTGGATTGAGGAGAGGTAGTGAAGCATATGTAATACTATTCAGGCATTGCTAACCACCTACACCACAGATAGAAGAGCCTCCATCTGCTCCCTTCCACTTTCCAATGAGAGTGAAGGGATACATTATCCTTATCCAGAAGTAGCCTGGGGGGCTTGGGGGAGTGGGTTTAGGAGCAGTTTAGCCCCTCACAGCAGACAGATTGAGCAGCATGTTTGCCAGCTCCCAGGGGTGCACTGAGCTCAGAGGTAGAGCTAGCTGGGAAACTGACTTTTTTGCCATTAGAAATTTAATATAAAAAACTGGGGGATGACAGTTTTCCTGCAGGAAATTTCAAACCAAAACAAAAAATTCTGCTTTGAATAGACATTTGTGTGTGTGTGTGTGGGGGGGGGGGGATGATAATTTTGATTTAGTTTACATAAAAGGTTGCTTTGTTTTGAATTCTTTACACCAAAAAGCCAACACAAAACTTTTCACAAACACCTTTGTTTGACATTCCCCATGGGAAAATAGACATTTTAAATCAGTAATGATATTTTTTTTCCATTTAAACAAATTTTTGGTTACAACATAGCCAAACAGTTGAGTGGACAAACCTCCTACGTGAAAAATTTCAAGCAGTTTTACTCAGAAGCCCCTGGGAAATATCCAGGCCACTCCTTGAGAATCATTGTCCTGTCATCATGTATATAAACAAGGAGAAAGACCTACAGTCACTGCAGGGAAATTATCTTTACATGTCTTGAACTTTTGCAATACACATTTTCACCTTCATAGGCACAGATGCAATTTATAGAAGATAAAGCATAACAATTTTTGCATAAGTAACTTCCTGGGCTCAGAACAATACATGTACTTGAAGATACACTGTCAAAAATGACAATTGTCAACTCTACAACTTTAAAAATGACATGTTTAGTTTTAAAATGTATCTCCAGTAGATTTAAATAGCAGCATTTTTTTTTCAAAAAAAAAAAGGGGGGGGGGCATAATGAAAAATCCCATCTCCAATGCTGAGCTCGTTGGAAGGGTGGAGCTGTTCTTGAATATGATGCAACCATGTATGTCATGACATATCTGTCCCCTTTTCCCCTTAGCTCTATTTCTGAGAGATGCCAGGGGACTGAAACTGACTGACAAGAATTGTGTCTCAAGTGCTCAGAGAATGAAAATTATTTCCATTTGTATGCCTCTCACAAGAGTAAATCTGCCATAGACAACAGCAGGAGTGCACCACATTCACATCTGCAGTGTTTGGTGTCCATTGCCCAGATCAGGAGCTGTATTTTAAGTGTGCTGAGTTCTTGCTTTAAAATGAAATCCATCAGTCCTTCTTAGTCTAATGTCTTTTATTAGAATAATATTTTAAAATAAAAATACAATTTTTGGAAATACAGATATTGAGCTTGCCACCTGATCAGTATCTGCAATCCATCATTCTTACATCATAGAAACAGATCTGACATCAAGATAACTGACTGTCTTTTTTTCCACACAGTTAGTCAAGACACCAAAAAAAGCTAATAATGGTCCACTAAATAACTGACTTCAATAGTGGTTGAAAAACTCTCCAAATGTTTAAAGTTTCAGTTTTTTTAATGATACTTGCATCGACAAACCTTTAAAATATTATAATTTCTTTACAAATATTGTATTTATAATAAAAGGTAATTAGATTATTTATTTCAAATAAAATAGCCAAAGAATGGAGCCTCTTTTCCCATTTACTAATTATTTGAAGAGGCACCCTGCAGATGTATAAGTTACTCACAAATAGCTGATTAATTGTTTAAGAGGATAAATGTTAGACTAGTGGAGTGTCCATTCACACTGAGGTCTTCTTAATTGTGCTATGTGATTAGTTAGCAAAACCACATAGTTTTGTTTCTACTCTGATCATATAAACATTTTTTAAGAAGAGGCAACAAGTGGCAAAATAGTGACTAGTAAGTAGCAAACAGAATATTCTTGTTTGCTATGAATATCCTTGTTCACATCTTAATAGAAATTTTTGCAGACACAACGTCTGTTCTCCAAACACTGGTGCAAAGAAAACCCATTGGGATAAATGTTTTCCAATAGTGAATGATGAACACAGGCAGACCAAACAGCTGAGCTAGTTTTCTTCTAGTTCCCATAGGTAGCTGAAAGCTCTAGAGAATGCAGAGCGCTTTCTACTCACGTCTGTTGTTGAACAGGAAGACATGGCTACAGACAGAGCTTCGAAGGATAAGCTTTTGACCCAGACTTCTTCCACTGACTCATCTGAGAGTCACCATAAGTAGCAGATTCAGAATTGGAGACAGGCCTGTTGCCCATGTACACCTCCACACTCTAGGACCACACTATCACTGACCCCAAACTGAGTGGGGTTTGGCACAGGGGGAGTTGACATGGTAAAGGGACACTTGCCAATTGGATAATTATGCCAGCAGATGAGGAACAGAGTTAATTAACTAATGCCAAATGAACCCTAGGGAAATATTTATTTATCTTTCATGCAGATACTGTTGCTACTTTCCCCTAGTTTTAATGCTGTGTTTCCTTGTTCCATACACAGATTCAGTGACTGTAGACAGAGAAATATTGTCTTTTGGGGGTATTCAGGGAAGGTATTTAATTATATCAAAAATTCAGGGTGAGGCTTAAGCCAATGTCACTTGTTTAAGAAATATTTTTCACTATTTGAATCTGGCCCTTGTTGCTGCTGCTAACTGCTGGCAAAAGGGTAATATATATTTTGGGGAAATAATTGGAGGAGGGGGGAGAGAGAGATGGGCTAAAGTTACTGGATATGAAGTTAGATTTGTCTCATTATTTTAGGCTCTTCATTTCCATTCAATTCTCTTGCCTTGATTGAAATATCACCCTTTGATGAAATAAAATTACTTGCTTTACTCCATCTAAAGCCAGTGCCCCACCGATAGGGAAAAGGGGCTGAGTTAATCTTAGTCCATCAGCCTAATTTATATCCAGAGCCCTTTTCAGTGAGGCCCTTTTGAGACAATGTTTTCTTCTGGAGGCAGGGCTTCTTATCACCTGGGAAAGGGTTTCTGCTCTTTGCACCAGGTCTCCAAACTGCAGCAACCCTTCCTCAGAAAGAATCTCTGATCTGCTGCTACCTGGTGAAGCCCTTCCATAGTTCCAGACTCCAGTGAGACTTGGCATTCCTAGCTCCTTCCTTTCAGAACCTCTCCCCACTAGGAACTTTCTCCCTTTGTTTCCTTTCCTCGTGCTTCACTTCCTCTTTCTAGGGAAAATTCTTCTACTCAGGAGCCTCTGTTCTCTAGGGAGGCATCCCTGGGAGCAGCTTCCTTGCCAGCTCCCCAAAGAGTTCTTTCCCTAGGCTCTTCCTCAGTGTGGTTTCACTTCTCAGAGCCCACATAACCCTTTATAAGGCCCAGGTGTTCCTTAACTAATTAACTAGTGTCCAGTTCCTTAGGCAATTATTTATCCTTAGAGGGATCTTGTCTGATCCATTTTCTTTGGCAGAGCCTATCACATGTAGGATGAGAGCCTGACCATTCTCAGGGGCCAGCTATCCTGTGACAGACCCCCAGGCATAAAACATCAAAGCATGTGCTCTACCCTAGCTCTCTTCAGGAAGAATCTTTAAGCATGTGCTTAAAGCCCATAGACGTCAATGGGAGATAAGCATATTTCATATATTATAAGGTCAGAAAAGACTATTGCAATCATCCAGTCTGATATTCTATACAACACAGGCTACAGAACTTTCCTGAATTAATTCCTGTTTGAACCAGAGCACATCTTGTGGGGAAAAATGTTTAATCTTGATTTTAAAATGGTCAACAATGCAGAATTCACCGCAAATCTTAATGAACATGTTTCATTGGATAATTACCCTCACTGTGAAAAATACTTGTGTCTTATTTCCAGCCATTGGATTCTTTATACTTTTTCCTGCTAGACTGAAGAGCATATCACCAAATATTTATTCCCCATATAGTTTTTGTACTCATAATTTGTGATCAAATGAACTGCTAACCTATATAGACAGAGCTCCTTGACTCTATCACAATAAGGCAATGTTTTCTAATCCTTTAATCATTCTCATGGGTCTTGCTCTGAACCCTATCCAGTGTATTTACATCCTTCTTGTAATCTGGACACCAGAACTGAACACAGAATTCCCACAGAGGTCACATATGCCCCAAATACAGAGGTAATGTAATCTTCCTACCTTTCTATCCCAGTTTATACATCTAACATCTCAATACACCATTTGACCACAGCATCACACTGGGGGCATGTGCATGGTGCTTATCCATTATGACCACCAGCCCTTTCTCAGAGTCACCGCTTCCCAGGTTAGAGTCCCCAGTCCTACAAGGATGGCCTGCATTCTTTGCTGTTTGGATTTGGCCATGTTGTTTTCTTGTGTCCAGTTTATGGAGCAATGCAGATCTCTCTATCAGTCTTTTTATTATTTGTCTTTATATCATCTGCAAATTTTATCAGTGATGATTTTATATTTTCTTGTAGGCATTGATAAAAACGTTAAACAAAATAGACCTAAGAACTGATCTAAGAACTGCAGGCCCCCACAGAACACACCCATTCAGCAATGATTCTCTGTTATAGTTATATTTTGAGACCTGTCAGTTAGCCACTTTTAATATAAACAATGTTAGCTGTTTTTAATCAACATGTCATGTGTACCAAGTCAAATGCCTTGCAAAAGTCTAAGCATATTACATCAGCGCTATTATTTTAAAAGTAGGCGCGTGCTTTAGGGATTTCCTGAGTATACTTAGGCCAAATTCAGAAATTCCTGTTCATTATTACTCCATTCTTACTCAGACAAAACCCTAATGAGTTTTGAATAGTTGTCCAGTTATCTTTCAAATAATTAGGGATGCAACAATAGTGACAGAGCATGTAAATTATTTAGGCCTCAGTGGGGGAAACCATATGACCCAGAAACAACCTTCTCAGGCTTCCGGAGGAAGTTAAGTGAATCCAGGGTGTGATCTTCTTTAGGAAATGGCCTTTCCACTACAAGAATGATGCTCACCTCACCATCAGCCCCTCCTACCCAAAAAATTTTGTCCAACTAAGAAAAAAAAAACCTGAAACAAAACAGCAGATTAATACATATTTTAACAAATCTAATTCCCTATCTCAAGCAGAGGTTTTATGACATATAGGAAGTATTGTGAGAAACCCTATGAAGTCCACTAGAGACATGATTGCTACTGATTTTACAAGAAAGATGATTTCATACTCTGGTTATGGGAAGCAGTATACAATTGACAGTCAGAGAAAATACCCACAATCCTTGCAAATAGCATCAAGATGAAAATAAGCCACTGGCAACTTCCTGAGATGCCAGTTACCAATGTTTGCATGAAGTTAACAGTAATGACAAACTGGTACTTTTGTAATTACCACAGCCTTTTTCAGTCCATTGGTTGGTAGATGTTATCTATAACATTAGCATTTTTCAGTTGTTGTGATGCTGTCTCTGGCTCCCAGATATTAAAGAGATGTAAGGTTATATAATCAGTCAGTGCTTCAGTTATTTCTCTCAGTTATTCATTTTGTACTACACTGAAAGCAGTATTGTGGGCATTAACAAAGGTTACAGCTTTCTGATCAAGTTCCAGATTTTCTCTTTTCTGCTTTATTTCTAGCATAATCACCATTGGTTTTTACCATTTTTGAGGGGTTGAACATGATGATTTTTTAAAAATCCTAATAGGAATAGTAATCAAAACAATAATTTCGGTGGTCTCATCATTTGCCTTTTAATCTTTTAGAATAATCTCCATTCATGGACTAATGTTTCTAAAATGTAAAAGAAAATCAAACACATTGTATAAATACTTCAGAGTGCCAGAGAAGTTAGTTCAGAAACAAAAACAAACAACAACAAAAAAACCTGATGGGGGGAGTAGAGAACATAATCCCATAGATGTTTCACAAATATAAAAAGGAAGACATGGAAGGAGATTCAGGGTAATGAGGTACATGGGAGCAGTTAGGATATGAAAGGAGCAAGATAGACAGGCTATAGAAATATGGACTAGTCTGAGGAGGGCCTGAAAGGGGGAGTCATGTAATGGAGTGTAGGGGAGTGGAAGAGTCATGAAACTAAGTAGTATATGATCTAAAGCTGGGATTTCCCTATGCCCCCTCCCCCCAAATACCCTTACACCCCCCCAATTGTCAACTAGTTACATCACTGTGTGTTTTCTAAGTAATCAATTTTGGCTGATATTGAGTTATAAATCGCTTGACTGCTGGGTAATGAAATGTTGTTATCCTTATTGTGTGAGTAAAGGGCAGCAGAACTGTACTTAGCCTGTCCTGACAGTGGGCATCTCCCTCATTTGAAAAGCCAGATCCCAGCGGAGAGAGGAGGATGGGGACCGGTGTTTTGTTCGATGGTTTGCCTAAGAATCACATATACTATTTGAGCTGCTCCTCCCCAATGCTTAAAGACAGAGCTGATTAGACTCATATAGAGTCTTCTGTTTAAGTGACAACTTTAGAGCTGAAACGGTTAGACGTGTTCTGGGACAGTGTTTTTGTGGAAGAGATAGACCAGCCTGCACAAACAGTGAGATTCCCACATTGAGCACTGGTGCCTCAAGAGACAAATTTGCGGAGGTCACGGTGGCAGATGGCTGCAGAAGGTGAATGCACAGGGCCATCGGGATCAGAATGGTGAAGTGAACACAGAGTGGCACAACAGTGGCCAAAGTGAGTGGTGAGTGGTTGGAGGCAAAGTTCTCCCCACTACCACCTGAGAGGAGAACTCAGGTGAAAGCTTCTCTGAATTCTGAGTCTCCAATAACCCAGGGCAATGCTAAGTGGGGTGTGCTGGAGGCACTGGCGACACATGAGGTAAGTCCAAGGGGCCATGCCCTCCCAAACACTGCAGGAGGGAGGGCTAAGGAGCCAGAGTCTATGTGCAGCCCAGGAGACTAGTGTGGTGGCCTGGTGCCCACAGCAGGGGTCTGACATCCACCACCACCACCACACTCACCAGTTGATGCAGAGGGAAACAAAGCAACATGACTCTGTTTCAGGGCTACTGGTGCGTCACTCGAAGGAGGGCTGGGACTGGCCCCCCACACTCACCAGCTGCTGGGGGGGGGCAGGAAGAGGTGGGGTGTGGTGTGGAGGGGGCTTTCTCCCAGCCTTCCCCAAAATAACGTAGGGAGAAGTCATGTGAGGGGTGGTCACATAGTCAGTGCACCCCCTGCATCCTTCTTCACCAGTCACTCCTGGCTGGAGGCAAAAGTGAGGGGCATGTTACAGGAACTATGAACTATGTTTGTTTGACTATATGTGATTTTGCTCCAAAATACTAGATTTGTCACTGGGGAACTTATATTAATATGTTTCCTAGTAGGCCAAGATTTTTATAATGCATTTTCCAAGGTTTTTATCCCACATCAATGATATCTTGAGAGGTTATTATCTTGGGGAGTTTCTGTACTACACATTTTATTATAATAATTAATTTTTACATAAGAACTTCCATACTGGGTCAGACCAATGGTACATCTAGCCCAGTATCCTGTCTTCCAACACTGGCCAATGCCAAGTGTTTCAGAGGGAATGAACAGAACAGGCAATCATCAAGTGATCCATCCCCTATCCTCCAGTATAAGCTTTTGACAAACAGACGATAGGACACTTGGAACATGGGGTTTCATTCTTGCCTATCCTGGTTGTTAATCATTGATGGACTTGTTCTCTGGGAACTGATCTAGTTCTTTTCTAACAGTTATAGCTTTAGGGGGTAGCTGAGTTAGTCTGTACAGGATAAACTTAAAAAACAACAAATGGTCTGGTAGCACTTTATAGACTAACAAAACGTGTAGATGGTATCATGAGCTTTCGTGGGCACAGCCCACTTCTTCAGATGACCAGAGTTGCTTTGGCCTTCATAGCATTCCCAGCAAAGAGTTCCATGGGTAAACCATATGTTATGTGACTACTTCCTTCTGGTTTTTTTTAAACCTGCTACTTATTAATTTCATTGGGTGACCCCTAGTTCTTGTGTTACATGATGGATTAAATAACATTTCCTTATTCACTTTCTTCACACCAGTCAGGATTGTATAGACCTCTATCATATCCCCATTTAGTTTTCTCTTTTCCAAACTGAAAAGTCCCAGTCATTTCAATCTCTTCTCCAGTTTTGTATCCCTGATAATTTTAGTAGCCCTTATCTGTATTGTTTCCAATTCCAATATATAATATATTTGAGGGGGATGGGGTGACCAGACTGCACACAGTATTCAAGATTTATATAGTTGATTTGTGATATTTTCTGTCTTATCTATCACTTTTCTAATGGATCTTAAGACCCCATTAGCTTTTTTGACTGTCACTGCACATTGAGTGGATGTTTTCAGAAAACTCTCCATAATGACTCCAAGATCTCTTTCTGGGGTGGTAACAGCTAATTTAAATCCCATCATTTTATATGCACAGTTAAGATTGATACATGCAAAATAGTGCACATTAGAAAACATACAGCCCACCTTCACCCTCACAGTCTCACCATTCATTGGTCCTGACATCTTGTAAATTTGAAAAAAATACACAATTTCAGTTGCTGGAGAAAACACTGATCTAAAGAAATATAAGGAGAGTGAATGAAAGAGACGGACATAAGGAGGGGAGATGAGGAGACCACAGGAGGTGAGGGTATGTGTGCATGGAACCAGAGTAAATATGGATGGGTGGATTTGCTAGAGACTGTGGGAGGCATAAAGGGAGATGTAGAAAGATGAAGTCTTTTAGTCACACCAAAACTGTCAACACTTTCAATTTTCCATATGTACAACTTGAAGATTTAGAAGCTTCCTCTGCAGGTGTGTGAATAAAAACTCTTCCTCCATTTCCCTCCATTGACCATTAACCCTGAGAGAACCCATGCTTGCTGATAGCCAAGGAGCTGGTTTCAGCAGTGATACTGAGCATGTTCCATACAAGCCAAGCATTAAGGGGGGAGGGCACATGACCCCCTATAACTCTCCATGTGCGGTCTGTCTCTGCACGATCCTCACGCCCACCTAGGCATAAATTCTATTACCACACATTTCTCCTATAACCCTGTCAAGTTTGCAGGTGGGCAACTTTTCTTTCATAGCTTCAAAATATCTGTCAGAGCATGGATCCCCTCCTGAGGAACTTATCAGCAAACTTCATTTAGGCTCCAGTTCAGGAAATCTCATGCATTTAAGTCTTACTGATTTCTGAGGATATAAACATGAACTCATAGCTTTCAGGCCAGGAAAGTAACATTTAGTCTGACCTCTTGTAACACAAGCCATAGAACCTCCCCAAAATAATTCCTAAAGCATGTCTTTTAGACAAACATCCAATCTTAAGTTAAAATTTGTCAGTGATTCTGATCAGTCTTGGCAAAGATTGACAGTAGTTTAAGCATAAACCATTTTTAGGCTGTGGTCCTGCATTATGGATGAGCAGACAATCTGTAGTGCAGACTCCCTTTACCCCTTACAAAGTACAGCTATCCTAGCTCTCTGGTCTTAATCAATTTAAATACAGCCATGTGAGGACTGACAGGAATGTAAAGGATTGCAGAACTATGTGCTTGGCCTAATGGCACTGAATCCCAGAGCCCGCTCCTGCCAGGTGCTGAGCACTTTTCTCCCATTGAAAGTGGAGTTAAAGGTGCTCAGCACCTAATAGGAACAGCTTGGATTGGGGAAGCCTTGACTGGTGTAGAGCCAGCATGCAGCACCCTGCCCGCTGCACTGGCTATACATCACTCTCTTCTTTTTGTGCCCCAACATTGGGGTGGGATGATGCTTTCCCTTGGCATGGCTGGACAGTTCTGGCCATAAGAAGAGGCCCTGGGGGAGATTAGGATTTTGTGGTAACACTTGCCAAACTACAGCACTGCCTAGTTTGTGAGAAAGATTATGAAAACTACTGTTAGGGTAAGAAATTGCAATATAACTAGTTTCTTAGATTATTATGTTTAGCTGGCCTGTTTTGTTTTGCTTAGTAATTGACTTTGGTATGTCTGTTATCACTTTCAATCACTTAAATCGAGTTCTTTAAACTTAATAAAATCACTTTTATTATTAAATGTAGTGTAAACAATAGTTACGGGGGGGGGCAGGAGGAGAACAGCTGTGTATATCTCTCTTTCATTGATAAAGAGGGCAAACTTAATAGTTAGCTCTGTGTAAAACTTTTATGCAGCATAAGATGAATTTATCTGAGGTTTTGGTCCCATTGGAACTGTTAACCTGGGGTCTGGGATAAGTCCCTGTGACTGAGCTGTCCCAGAGCTGAGCTGTTTTCAGTGTCTGCATTACTCTGCTGTGTCCTGTAACCCTAACTCTAGGCCTTTGCTGGGGGAGACCAGGCTACGGTAGTGGGGCACCTAACAGGACAGGTAGATGGGCTCAGTGATATGACATGACTTTTATGTCATTAGGTGATAGTCACTAGGGGATCTCTGTGATCCAAGTTGTCATAGTTAGTGCATCAGAAAATCCCCATTGTCTATTCAAGAGACTTCAGGATAGAGGAGAAAGATTCTACAATTGATAAAAAGCATATTGATACTCGTTGTGTTCTGAAGAATATACTCAGCTAAATTGCCGTAAACATAGGATTAGTGATAAATGAATATATATTGTCTTAGGAAAATACATATTCTTATGAACCTGCTCTTTGCTCACCCATCACCTGCACATTCATGCATATGCACACACTTTGTTTTAATAGAAAAGCTGCCATCTCCTCCTTCTTGAGTTGCCGGTAGGGATCCCCACTCTTAAGCAAATCCCAATGCACAAACTCATCACCTTCTCAAAAGCAGTGACTCTTACTCCACTCCCTCAGTCATGAATCTTTAGATCCAAAACGGGTGTGGCTTCAACTTCTTTCTGACCATTGCAGCTGGATTTGGAGCATACTCAATACCTATGACACTTATCAGCTTTTCTGTTCTTTTGGGTACTTGTTTGCTTGCTTTAATGTAGGCACAAATTGTTAAACTTAAATACACAGAGTTAGGTGCCTACATCCTTATTTAGGCATCTAAGTAAGTAAGTGGCCTAATTGTAGAGGTGCTGAGCATTGACTCTGATTGACTTTAGCTCTCATCATTAGGCATTTGAAGTGCCTCTTCCCAGAATGCAGGGACAAGGGCATATGATTACTATAGCTGTAGAAACAAAAGGTAGTCTGATCTTGCTAAAACAAAAGGAAAAACTATGTAGCACTTTAAAGACTAACAAGATGGTTTAATAGGTGATGAGCTTTCATGGGCCAGACCCACTTCCTCAGATCAGACTAACACAGCTACCTCTCTATTACTATAGCTGTAGAGTTAGTCTGTAGTTCGGCTATAGTTAGTCCATTTTTTTTATTTTAAAAGAAAAGAAAGTGATTGATGGTCATACTGTTGTTGGGCTAATCTTCCTGGGCTGCTTACCTTTCCTTTATTTTAGCCCTATTAAGAGCTAGCCTGTTTTTTACTCAGTATTTGAAACACTGTTCCACCACAATATTTTGGGTTCTAGATTATTCTAGTGGACACTGAAAAGCTGCATAGACATAAAAACAGGGAAGTGTATTGGTGAGAGATATGCAACCAAAAATTAGCTGGACCAGCAGGATACAGGTGCAAAATTAAAGGCTTTACACTTTTCTTGTGCCATTATAGATTGGGATCCAGCTTGTTTTGGTTGGTTAGTAGAAAGAACACTGGTTTTCTATTTTGATGTTAGAATTTCTGCATTTGTGACAGGATTTGGTAGGACCTAGATGCCAGACCTGAACTGTTGTGGGAAGATTGACCTGGCACATCAAGGGATGGATTTTGTAAGGTACAATAAGAATGACTAAATGTGTTCTCTGTTTAAGCAGTAAAATTTGAATAGTTGGCAAAAAGTTGGCAGAATCCAGATGCTGGCACCATTGTTCTGTGAGGAGGTGAATCATGGTCTTGGATTTGTGTTTCAGTTGGGGGCACTCACACTGGTTGTCTGTCCAGGCATTCGAACATGAGAGCATGGAATTCCAAAGTTATCCAGATGGTTTTTGTGTCACTTGTACGGTAGTGCCTCAGGATCTGAGTGTTTTCTTCCGTGTGCACACCAGGCACTCAGCAGCTAGACCTTTTGTCTCTTTTGGCTAGTCCAATTTGCAGAAACAAGCAGGATCCAGGTAGAGCTTTCCAGCATCGGGCTGTATTTACCCACGAGAGAGAAGGTGGCTGAGAATCTAATATATAAAGGAGAATGTTTGTAAGTTTGTGCACTAATAACTTGGACAATATAAGAGCTACCGCAACCAAACTTTGCATGGGATAACCTTTATCCAGGAGAAGGTTTTAAGGTACTTTTGGACCCAATCGGGCCCGAGCTCAAGCTGTAAAAATAAAAAAAGTAACCCCCCGTACTGTGCTGCCAGCGGCCACCCCGCCCACTCTAGGTCCCATGCCCGCCGCCTGCAGCCCCCAGCGCCATCCAGGACTCGCCCCCTCCCGCCCGCGAGGTTACATAAGGGACCCTTTCTTCCCCCCCGCTGGCACACAGTGCCTCGACCCCCATGCGCATAATGGCTCGGGCACTGCCCTGCCCCATGCGGCACCTGTAGCCCCAGGCACGAGCTGGGGCACCCCTCCTGTGTGTAACCTCCCCTCCACCCGGGGTCGCACCACCCCCCAGGGGATGACGCGGAACTATATTTTAAGACCTATAGAAATCAGTGCAACTTTTCTACCATTCAAAAAAAAGATAACGGACTACTGTTTTTCTACATTTTGTTCCTCCAGTTTCCCGAGCAATGCCGGGTAACTCCAGCTAGTTCCTGGACATGCATTTAGCCACATGTCACTTACAGTCGTTCCCTTTCAAACCTTGAAAAGAAGGCGCCTGTCCCAAGCTGCCCCTGCCTCCCATGCACAGCACACCTGGAATAAGTGCGGTGGCCAAGGCCCCAGTGGAAGGCAGCTGGGCTCGCTCCAAACCAGAGCCAGGTGATTTTACAAACCGTCGTTGCTCCCTGCCCAAAGCAGCCATATTTGGCTGGAGCTTCCTTCCCGGAGCCCTAGGACCGATAGCACCGGTGCTCTCCCACTGGATCACTCCCTCCTCCAAGCTCTTTGCCTGGGGCCCTGGTTCCGCGCCAGCCTGCTCCGGGCAGGCTCCCCGGGGAGGAAGCGGAGGCAGGGGACTGGCGGTGAGTCACGCAGGGGAGAAGCGGGGAAACTCCAGCGGCTCGGTCCAGCGGAGTGGCAGGGCGCATGTGCGCTCGCTCCCTGCCTCCCTCTCGCGCTCCCCCCCCAGCTCTCTCTCCCTGCCGGCTGGGTGCTGAAGTTGGGCGGATGGCAGCAAACCAGCTCCGCTAGGGACCAGCTGCGCGAGCCGCTCCCCGGGATCGCTCAGTGCCAAGCACGCGCAGCCAGGCGGGGGTGGGTAAGCCAGAGCGGGCTTTATTCGCATTATGTATTATTTGAACCTGAACCTTGCTGAATGGCACCAACATGTCTGCTTGAGCCTGGTGCATGGAATAGAGAGGCGGGCGGGGGAGTGGGAGTGCAACTGCTCCTGTGTGTGGCGGGGGCCGCCGCGCTGGCCCGGGGACTAAGGCTGCAAGGAGGGGGTCCTCCTGCGAGTGTCGCTCCCCTCCGGGGATGCCCCAAAAGGGGGGGAGCGCGGGGTTTGGCGAGGGTTCCGCCGGACTCCCCGCGTATTCGGCTCCCGGGCTGTGGCTCCGGAGCGATGCTGCTGCTGTGCATCAGCTGCATCAAGGAATCCTGATCAATCCAGGCGGGGAGGGAAGGGGGTTCCTACCATGTTGGGGGAAGGGAGGGGGGATATCGGGAAATGTCCGTGTGCTGCTGTGAAAGGGAGGCTGGGCGTGTGTTGTGGGGGGCTCGTACCTTTCCTCTTGCCCGTCTCCTCTGGCTCCCTTATCGCGGGTTCAGGTCTGGGCAGGAGCGTGGGGGTAAGGCGCCCGTGCAATTTGTACTGATTTGAAACCATCCGAGCCCCTGGCCTTTTAGAAACCACCCGCTGGGCTCCTTGGGAATGGAAGTGGTTCCCCGTAAGACCTGCACAGACAGGGGCATGCGATACCGTGCGTGGTGCTGGCCGGAGGCGGGGGGGGCGAATAAAGGGACGAGGCCCCCGCGCAGTCTATAGGAGCTGCTTGGTGCAGGGCAAACGGAGAGCTGGCTCATGGGCACCGTCCTTGCCGTTCGGTAGGCTGAGTTCTGGGTTTCCTTTACACCCTCTCCATAGCCCTTCATGGCACCCACCCATCCTCCCCCCTCGTTATTCTGCGGCATCAGCAGGGAGCTGGGGTTTGGCCGGATTCGTCTCCCCCTGCTTTTCTGCGTGTGTGTGTGTGAAAATGTCGGAGCATGTGAGGCTGGAGGAAGGACGGAGCCTATGGGGGAAAGCAGGCGGCTACAGATGGTTTAGAATGCGGCTCGGGAGGCAGGAGGCTGGCTAGTGGCAGCTAGCGGCGGCTGTGCTAGCAATAGCAGAGCCTTCCCGGCCGGCACCAAGTTAGGAACAGCGAGAGCGCTCAGCAGAGAGGAGCTCACACGCCAAAAGCTTTGGCGAAGGAGAGCACATGAATCCCACCGCCCGTAGCCTCTGGCCAGGACTTTCTGTGACACAGGGCAGCCGCTGCCCCGCTTCCTAAGGGGGAGAGAGTTCAAGGGGGACCCTGTGAGGAGTGGTTCGTTTCCAGTGGAGGTTGTTTTTGAGGGATTTGGGTTTCCTTAGCAGCTCTGCAGCCCTTAAAATTCAGGGTTACAAGCCATGAGTTCTTACCCTCATCAACAATGAACGCACTGGAAACTGAAGAAAACCAGCACGCTCTTGTTAATCTAGTTTATTTCTAGAGAGCCTATCACCATACCATCATTATCATGGTTTTAGAAGAGGCATAACTAGAAGTTGGGGTTTCCAGTACTGAGAGGGGATCTTTTATTTTACACATTTCTAAGGATTTCGGCTATCCTGTCAAGAACTTTGCAGCCTAGGTGCATAGTATCATATTTACCCATACATACATATCTACACCTTTAAACTTGTTGTTTAGTGTTTTTAAATCAAGAGTTAGGTAAAATGGATGAATTCTCAAATGCAATAACAGATGTAATTGTTTTTTTAAATAGCTGGTAAATAAGAAGAAACATTTAGTAACTGCATTGGTTTTATGGTTAACATAATAACTGTGCAAAATAAATGCATACATACTGCCTATTTCTATAAGTTTTTTAAAAGGAAGTTAATTCCCATTCATATCAATGGAAGCTAGTGTACTCAGCCACATTACAGGATACATAATTAGTGTCATCATGATATCTATTAGCACCTATTAGTAAATGAATAGGAATGATCCATTGTTTAAGCTTTGTAAGAAACATTGTAACCTAAGATGATATTATAGCTAATGATTTATTTGAATTTCATCAGCACTCAAATGTGCAGGGCACCATCCATATACATAGAAAGATACAGTCCCAGCTCTGAAGTTTTTATAGTCTCATATCTACACTTACCTGCACCATTGATCTACTTCAGCTATGCAAATAGCATAGCTGAAGTCAACATACTCCCTGTGGCATCTTGCATGCACTAAGGTTGATGGAGGCTGCTCTCCCGTTGACTCTGGGTATTCTCTTTGCCTTGATGAAGTACCAGCATCAATGGGAGCACTCTTGGAGATCGATTTATCACGTCTAAGGCAGATACAATAAATCCATGGCCAAAATGGAAAATGTTTAAAATGTACATTAAATAAATGTTGTGTTTATTAAAGGTGCTAGTCCTTTCTTTCTCCACAGAGTAGGGATAGCACAAATAGTGTAAGCCTCTTCCCTTTGCCTGAGCCCTTACCCGGAAGTCACCTTTAGGATGCAAAGACAGTTCAGTTTTCCACCTTGCCAATCCTTAGTCTTGCAGCTGATTCTACAAATAAGAATTGCAGTGATGAGGGCTTGATTTGTGTGTGAGATATGGACACACAAAATTGGCCTGAAATCATCCAACTCAGTTAATAGTCTACTGAGCAGCCATTCAATATTAATAACTTTTTGTTACTAATGGTTTAGACTAAATTTAGATCTGGCAATCTGCTAAAAGATTCTCTATCCTAGTCCTGTTACCTGAATCACTGTGTCTCTGGATCATAGGGGAGTATTTATTGTTTTTGGTGTTTTTTTCTCCACAAGTAGTCTAAATGCAACATGCATGCTATATTGGACCACGGCTTTGTTGCTGATTGCCTTAAAGTATGATTCATTGTGTAATCTGCATTATTTGAAAAGCAGGATAGAACTCTTCCACCAAAAACTAAGACAACAGTGAAGGCCCTCTGATAGAATTGCTTCTACCAGAAAGTAGGACTTGGGGGGGGGGGGAGGGCTCGGCGGGTAATGCATGAGGAACACTAGAGTTGATGATGCTTGCTCAGGAAAATGCTTGCCAATCATGCCATAGGGTCACAAGTAGGGGTGCTTCAATTTTCTCTCTCACCTGAGAAGAATTAGGAGTATCATAACCTATAGCCACAGTATTGCAAAAGAACTCTTAGGTTGTCAACAGCCGTGGACATAGGACATTTGAACATAACTATCTGCAGAAACAACATGGATGAAGCACAAGGCAGTACAGTAGAAACTCATCTGAATGGATACCCTCTCTAACAAATAAAACCTTGATGAAGCCCAGATGCTGGAATCCTCTTCTCATAAAAGTTGAAGAGGAAATTAAAGCAAATAGCACTCTAAGACATAGGAGAGAAGATACCAGCTGATATAAAAGTAAAGCCAGCTACACATTAGGATGGCTTGCAAAAAATTCAGTGCTCCCACTGTGCTCATCTATCATTAGCCTCTCCCCACTATCATAACAAGTAGGGCCTTGTCACTTGCCTACTTCAGAGATCTTTGACCATGAAAAATGTGTTATGAAAGTTATACAATGAAACAATAATAGAGGTGTGGTTATCACACCAAAGGAAGAAATCTATTTTTCATATGATCAATACAACCTCTTTTTCACATGAACAATACAATGTATCCTCCCCATATTTATAGTGCTTACTCTTTGAATTTATAATAAATTGTCTGAGAATTTACAAATGAATCCAATTAGTTTTGGATAAATAATTAAAAACTAAGTTCTTAAACAAATTGTAGCACCTTATGTCAATCTTTCTTTGTGCTGAATTATCTTAATAATGAAACTAAGGGGCTTTGCTCACTGCTTGCTACACTCGCCAACCTCCCTCTCTCTGTTGGCTTTCACTTTCATGGCCAGAGAGCCTGATGATGTCATTCTGTTGCGCAGCAGGAAAAACTTTTTTATATATAGAAAGAGATAACACAGGCACTTCAAACATTCCATATTGTTAACCAGTGGCAGATTTAGAGTTAGTGGGGCTCTGTGCTCAGCTTCATTGTTGGGGGTCCCCCGGAGGCTCCTCCAAGAAAAAAAATTTACTCTTCCTGCCCCACCCATTTTTCATTCCTTTTTCTTCCTCCTCCTCCTATATTGTAAGTAATAAAAAGTAAATTAAAATAAAGTGCTGTACCTTAATTGTTTTTGTAGAATTTACTTTTTTTTTTAAACAGACTACTTGAAAATTGCTGAGGATCTCAGTGGACCACTTAATGATCTTTCCAAATATTGTTTGTACCATTAGCTAACTATTGTAAAGTGCTTTGAATAAGAGTGCTTTATAAAAGAAAACATAACCTTTCCTGCCCCATGCTCCTCTGAAGCCTTCCAGCCGGTGTTCATGTTGTTCGCCATCTCTTGCTGGCTATCCTGAGGCTGCCGCCTGCAGGTGAGTCTCCCTGGTCTCCTGCAACCCCTTCCCCTACCACCTCTGCAGAGTGGCCACCCCCTGCATAGGAGTGTGTGCAGGACCTGGTGCTGGACTTCCTGGCCCTGAGAGCTCTGTGCTGTTGGGGGGGAGGGGGCTCTGCCAGGGCATGGTATGTTTCACTGTAAATCCTCCCCTGTTGTTAACATTAATTTAAAGCTTGTGCATAGGCTATCTTTGAGGAAAATAAATTGCAATCAAGATAATTAGAGGTTAATAAGGTGGGACTATATAGGCTACAGACAGATCCAAGGCAACAGCTCAGGTGACTCTTAATTGGGGCTACTATGGCTTTTGATAACTCAACCAATCATCACCAAGCCTCTGCAGTAAATTTGCATGGAACAATTCTATTGGTTGTAATGAGTCAGCAGTATGAGGGAGACTGGATGCATGTATCAGGAGTTCTCACTGCTTACTTGGTTCAGGTGTCTCTATTTAAAGATTTAATGTTTGCATGCTAGTTTGTACATCAGAGGTTAAACAGCTTCCGATAGCTCTTCAATCTCAGCTCCTCTGTGCAGAGACAGCTCTGATGGGGTGGTTACTGGGGCAGATGACTAAGGTAATCTATTAAAGTACACCAAGAGCATGGGCTCTCTCTGAGCATTCTCTTTAGGTGTCTTGTTTAGTTTTCATATATGAAATGTTTATTAATTTTTTTAAAACTAAGAAAACGCCCATTCAAAAAAGGTCAATGTTAAAATGGAGTTAAAGTTGAGAGTATGTATCGGAAACTAACATGTACAAAACATTACAGCCTGCTTACTACTAATAATTCCCAGACCCCCCCCCCCCCAAAAAAATGACAGGGATGTTTTAATCACACATTACAAATCCAGAAACTGCAAAATTAAGGTTACATTTAAAAGAAATCCAAACATGTTAAGGTAAGAAATACACTGTTATGGAACCCAGTTATGGCCTTAACTCTGTCTTGTTGTAATTCCAGAAAAGGGGGGGGGGAGGCTGAAAAAACTATAATCTGTCTACAGATCAATTTAATTGAATCTGAGACCACAAATACTACAATGGTTTAATCATAATTGTATGATTATTGCATCACATCATTACAGGGCTGAGTTAAATTTGTTTGGGCACCATAATTTCACATTTCTCACCCTTCATACGACTGGATTTCTTTTAAGTGTAATCTCAATTATGCAGTTCCTGGATTTGTAATGCTTTGTTTTGGAATGATTAAAACATCCTGCAATGGTTTAGGGGTTTTGTTACCCTTAAGTAATTCTGTAGAACTGTAATTTTTTTGTCTCCAAATTAGTATTAGTACTAGTTGGTAGTCAATAAGAGGGGAATCAGATCTTTATGCTACCTGGTGTATCATAACAATTATATGTGGAACTGTCCAGGGCCTTCTAATGCCCACACACCTGGATTTTTTCTCAATTCCTGTAAAATGTTGAGAAATGAGGGTGAAACTGTCATTGGGTCTGATTCTTTGCTGTGCTGTTCTAGTGATCTCAGGTAAGTGGGTGGTGGTGTGTGTGGGGGGGAGGGGATAGGCTCACCCTAGCCCTGACAGGTGAGAACAGTCTGGGGGCCACTGTAAATTGTGCCAGCTGGAATTGGTCCGCAAAGGATTATCCGCCAATTGGGGTTAGCAGGAGCACTGTGTGCTCTGGCCACTCATTGGCACCCCTGGACTTCCCACCCTGGACTCCCTATGGTAGGGGGGATCTGTGGTGAGAGAAGCCCAAGAGTTAACTATACAGCTCTGTGCCCACTGAGCCTCCATTATACCAGCCAGAGATATGTCTAGCTGGGGAGTTATGTGCAGTTACCACACGTTTAGCATCACCCAGTCAGAGCAAAAAGTGTGGAGTAGACCAGAAAAACCAGAGTGCTCTGTTTAAAGAAAAACTGTTGATCCATCATGACATACTGCTATAAAATTTACTGAATATTCTCCCTCCCTCTGGGTCATTATTTGAATAGGAGTCTGTGCAGGCTTTCATTTTCATTTGGCTTTAGGAAAATAGAATATGGCTGGAACTCTGACAGAGAAATCTTTGTCATTTTGTGTGAGAGTCATTTTTAATGTTTAGGAAGGGAAACATGATGAAACAGGCATAGTCAGTATCACTTGTATAAATAGGTCTAGCCTTGGGTATAGCAAAGACTCTTTTTATCACTGAATAGTGTCAGTAAAATAACATTAAAGAGTCTGAGACAAAGCAACTGAACTACAGAAATTATGGATGAAGGTTGAATGGTATCCTTAACTCAGCACCATCATGCCTAAGTATTGCAGCTCGGAGGACTTCTGTTATGGGATCTCAAAACGCTTTGGCCATTCTGTGACAGAGTGCTGAACAAAGGTAGCTATACTAGCAGTCAGATCACTGGATCAGCAATTAAATCACCCCGGAGTAAATTTGAGTGGCCAAACTGTGCCTAACTGATAGATTGGGATAGGCTGAGGAGAGAAAATAGAACAGTCATAGGAAGAAAATGATCGGGAAAAGGAGAGAAACCTGCAGGCTTTTGAGAGTCAAAGCCAAAAGAGAGTTATCAGGGGGAATCCTAGAATCGTAGGGTTAGAAGAGACTGTCAGGGTCATTTAGTCTAACCACCCTACCACAATGCAGGATTTGTTGTGTTTAAACCATCCAAGACAGATGGCTCTCCAGCCTCCTTTTAAAAACCTACAGTGAAGGAGCTTCCACAGTCTCCATAGGCAGTCCATTCCATTATCCTACTGTTCTTACAGTCACAATGTTTCCCCCAAAGATTGCTGGCTCCACCACTCCTTGGCTGAATGGGGTAAGGATTGCATGCATGTAAATACAGACCTGCACAAGTTTGTAAAGGTGTGGGGAGAACACTGTAAATAAGCACAAAGTGTTTGACCAGAATAAGGTCTCCAAGCAGTTTGTGTTGAGAAGAAAGACAGGAGAAGGATGATCCCTGGTCACACATTCCTAGGCACTCAGCAGGCTTGAGGCAAGTAGGCTTACCTGGCTTTTTTGCTTTGTCTCTGACCAATGAAAACATTACCTACATATTGATCTGCGTACTTACGTTAAAGAAAATACATAATGAATGATAAATTGTCTAGTCATTGCCTACTGTTTATATTACCCTGTCGCCTTCACTTTCTGAAATGAATTCATCCAATGTAAAGTTCACATTATTTCAAAATCATTACAGGCTTGATTCTGCCATCTTTACTCATACTGTGCCAGATATTCAGCTTCTGTACATGGTTGTCAAATCAATTATCCTATGCCAATTATCTCAGCTGCGGTTCTAGCCCACTGAATAATACCTTATTCCATGCATAGCCCTATTAAATTGAACATAAGTAAGGTGAAAAGTCTCAGAGGGATAGACATGTTAGTCTGTACCTTTACAAAAATGAGTAGTGCTGTGGCACCATAGGGTATGTCTACACAGCAGGGCAAAAGTCTAATTAAGATATGCAACTTCAACTATGTCAATTGCGTAGCTGAAATCAAAATAGCTTAATTCGGCTTTTGGTGCCTGTGTACACAGCAGGAAGTCGAAGGAAGAACACACTCCCTTCAACTTCCCTTACTCCTCATAAAATGAGGGTTACAGGAGTTGGAGTAAGAAGTCCTTCATCTTGACATTATTTCAAAATAATGTTTTGCTGTGTAGATGTGCATTTTGTTATTTTGAAATAACATCAGTTATTCCAAAATAATGCTGCTGTGTAGACTTACCCTTAGAGACTAACAAATATATTAGATCATGAGCTTTTGCGGATAAAACCCAGTAAGGTGGTAAATTTAGTCCTGGTTACTCAGTACTTGCTATGTAGTGAGCTTTGTATATTTGCTGTTTTAATTTATTCAGAAATGGCAAAATGCCAATAATAATCTGCAATTTGCAAAACCCATTATTGTGGGGGAATAGACATGTAAGGTATTTTTTGCCACTCAGTCACACAATAGTTTAAAAATGGGTACAAAAATGTTTGTGCACCTAGATTCAAACCAATAGGATTTAATGTGGCAGTAATATAGCAGCCTGCACATCTGGTAATAATATTTCATCTTTATGTAGTGTGTTAAATGTGTTCAGAACCTTTTATAAATCTAACTTGTCTTCCTAATATAAAAAACTGGGCTAAGAAATTCTCACAGATCTTAACTGTAGCAGTAAGCAGCATACCACAACCAAGGATAATAACTGTCAAACGTAACATTGGATTATTTTACACTAAAGGCCAAATCCTGCAATTTTGCAACAAGTCCCAGTAAATGTGCTTTGTGGAGGGCAATCCTCCACACATTGGTTATACCAGTAATGCAACCAGTCCACAGATGTGGGTGCCGTAGTAATGGTAACTGTGCTCAGTAACCTCATGCAGGCGGGGGGAGCTGGGGTGGCCGCTAGCCAGTGGATTAATGTTTTTGAAAACCCATTGGCTATGTCTATATCACTCACTTGCACCGAGCCCAATCTGCATAGTTGTAGAGAGAACCATTGAGAAGTTCATATACCATGGTGAGGAGCACAGGGTAGATCTAGATTGTTCTGTTGCAACATGAATAGATCAAGTCCCTCTGCTCAGTCTCTCCCCATCTTACCCTCTTTGCAGTGGAAATGCAGTAGTTCTCCTCCCATTAGATCATCTACATGCCCATTGAAAGTGGCGGTATTTGTCCCTTTGTATTTTAGGTCTTAATATTCTTGACTTTCAAATTATAACAAATTTGATTTTTCAGTTGATTAAGACATGTTTATAGTACTAATCCCTTTTTTTTGTAGTCACAACTTTTGAGAAATGGTTATGATTTTATGTTCTATCTTCAGAGTCCTTCATTTAATACTGCAGAGAGAATTGTTTAAGCATATTCAGCAGAAGAGAATTATATTTTATGATTGGGGAGTGACATATTGTATGTGTGTGATGCAGTGTGAAAATCAAGTTAGTATATTTTATGTGCCCTTGCTTCTACTGGTGGTTTTCTGGGTCAGGCATTTCATTTCACAACAAAACACAGTGATCTGTTGTCAGTCTGATTAACAAACCAAAGGAATCCTAATGATATTGTATGAGATATGTAAAACTTAGCAGTATTTCATGAGCATTTGAGAAAAGCTACAGAGAAACCAAGAAGATTTTAAAAAAATTGAGAGCAAAACAGCAACAGGAAAATGTCAGTGGCAGAACAAAAGGAAGAAATATTTAACCCAGAGGAAAGGAGCTTTCTTCTAGACAGTGCAGTAATCTTGAACATGATATATATTATATAATTGTTCTCAGTATTTACTAAATAATCAGATGGTTAGTATTAATGTCTGTATTGGTATTTGTTTCGGTTTCAGAATTAACAGAATGTATTAGTATAATAATATTGAAGACTGCCCATAAGTATCGCCTTTTCATCAAAGAATCTCCAAGCACTTTTTAGACATTAATGACTCCTCTCAGCACCTCTGGGACATAGTAAATAGCTTTGTGTTTATTTGACAGATGGGTAAAATCAGACCCAGAAAAGTTAAGTGATTGTCCAGAATCACAGAGCAAAGCAATGGCAGACTGAGCAATGCAATGCTGGGGTAAAATCCCTGCCCCAGTGAAGTCAATGACAAAGCTCTCATTGATTTCTCTAGAGACAGAATTTCACCTCAAGTGTCTTGGCTCCCAGTCTCATTAGAGAGTACTCCCTGTATAGAAATACCACCAAACATTCCCTGTATAAAAACATTGTAGATAGTTTAAGATACCTAAAAGGTCCGGTTAAAAACAAAGCAAAAGGATTTCCTGAGAAGTAAATACAATGTGTCTCCCCATTCACCACATTGTTTCAATTGTTTTGGAAGTAAGTAGAACAAAACACCAACCATTTTCATTCAGCATATTTACTTTTTCATCTCATGTAACCTGAATATCAACTTGAAAAAGCAAATATCAATTTGCAATTGAAAACCTATGTTCAAATCAAAATACATAGTGAGGAGATGACTTACAAAATTTGGAGGCCCGTGATCACATATAACTGTGTGTCTATACATTTTGTAATTTAGGGATTAAACTATAAATACTGGCAATTTTACAGTAGATGACCTGATACTTGCTGTGTTTGTGTCAGAATATTCAGCTCCTCTTTGAGTTCTTTCACGTAATCTGCCTTTTTTGTGATTCATTTCTGATCTCCCTCTTTTTTTTAATGGAGGCAACCCCAAGACAATTAAAGTTAGTTGAATAGGATCTGTCTTAGCCTCAGATCATTTATGTATAATATAATATGCTTCAAATTTCCTTTGTCCTCATTGTGAGCTTTTGTGATAGAACGTCCTGTAATATTGCAGTCGCAATATATATATGGCACAGCTAGAAATGGATTACAGTAGACTAGAGTAACTGATATATAGCTAAGTTCTAACAATCTATCTATATATATTTAGAAATGTGCATCTGTGTGTCCATCTGACTGTGGAGCGCACCCCCCACTTTTGTTGGGCCCACCCAGGGAGCACTGCTGGAGCTGACTCGCTCTGCTCCCACTCTTCTCTCCTGGGCTGGGCCAGGAGAGCACCACTGCCCAGGCTGGGCCCAGGGAGCGCCTCTGAGGCTGGCCTGCGTGCCCTCATTCCCTCCAGGCAATGAAATGGGCCTAGGGAGAGCTGGTCTATGCACCCCCTCCTTTTCTGCCCTCAGACTAGGACCAGGGAGTGCTGGTGTAGCTGGCCTATATTACTTCCCTACCCCCGCCCCAGCCCAGCCCCCAGGGATAAACTGGTGGCACTACCCCCCCGCAACCACGGGCCAGCCCCCAGAGAAGCCTGAGGGCAGGTGCGCAGCCCCCTGTTCCAGACACAAGCCAGTGGGTGGGATGTGCAGTCTCCACTGCTCCAGGCCACCCCCAGGCAGAAGCCAGCATCCACTGTCCACCTCACCCTCTGCCCTGAGCCCTCCTCCCCCTCACCTAAGATCCCCCCTTTTCCATATGGACTTGGCCTGATTCCTGTACCCCCACCCCCTGCCAGGAGCCGCTCCTCTTCCCCTGCCCTGAGTCTCTCGTCTTACCTCTCAACCCTCATTCTTGCACCACCCACATCTCCAGCCCCCTGCCCTGAGCCCCTACTCAAGCCCCCACCCTGACACCTGCCCCCCACATGCCTCAGCCTCCTGCCCTGAGCCCCCTACATCCCCAAGGCCCTGCCCTGGCTATTGCACCCCCCACACAGCCAGCCCCCTGTCCTGAAGGACCCGGGCATCACCTATTAAGTCTTCTAGATTTATTTTATCTGGATATCTGACCCACTGAAGACACAGCTGTAGCTTTTCTCTAATTATTTAAAAACTGCATCCATAAAGCTAGCTGATGTTTTGAAAGTCCATATGGGGTCTGATCCAACTGGACTAAACCCTGGGTGAAAAGCAGCCTCCCTATATCAAAAGGGTGGTCATGTTAGTCTGTATTTGCAAAAAACAATGAGGAGTCCTGTGGCACCTTAAAGACTAACAGATTTATTTGGGCATAAGCTGGCCTGGGCATCTGACGAAATGGGTCTTTGCCCACAAAAGCTTATGCTCGAATATATCTGCAATATGTCTTCAATGTGCCATTAATCTCCCTATACACAGTAGAAGTCACCAATTATGTGATAAATTCAGCTTTATAATTACAAAAATCTATCTGATTTCCCTATATGCACAGCCATGTTGCTGAAAAATAGCATTATTTGTGACAACAAATGAATGGGAACCCAGATGTTCCTTTAATGCAAACTGCATTTCTTCCTTTTATCAGGCTCAATGCTATAAGGTGCTGAACATCTGCAATTCCCACCAGAATCAGGGAAGCTCAGGGTGCACAGCGTTTTGCTGGACAGGGGACTTACCATGGGTCTAACATTTATGGTTTTCATCCAGTCATGACATATAAAGTTAAAACAGCTAACGTTTGATTTTTCTATGTTATGTCCAAAGGCAAGCAGGTTCATGACTGTTTCAGAGTGTGCTATGGTGTGTTAGTGTATGTCCACACAGGGATAAAAGACCTGCAGCCAGACCTGCTGGGGGGGGGGGGGGGGGGGGGAATCAAAGGGGGCAATTGCACTGGGGCCCTGTATGTCAAAGGGGCACAGAGCTCGCTGCTGCTGCATCAGAGCGCCACTCTGAACAGCATTGAGTGCTGGGAGGAGGGGGAGAGGAGGGGCAGCACTGTGCTATGGGTGGCACTGAGGGCAGGCTGCTTGCAGCTCCGCTCTTTCTGCTGGAGGCCCAGCTCCTTCTGAGGGCATGAAGTTGGCCCCTGCACACCTTTCTACCGGGCCTGTGGTGGCAATCGGCCCTGCTGCCTGCAGCCTGGGTTACTGATGGGAGGGGAGAGCAAAGAGGCCTGGCAATTCTAAGGGGATGGGCTCTGGCTGCTGCTGCCACCAGAGTAGCAACAGTGGTGGCCAGAGAGTCCCAGGCCCTTTTGATTCACCACCAGAGCATGTCGGAGCGCACTCCATGGGCTGAAGGGGAGCCCAGTGCCATGATCCAGGCAGCACTGAGGACTGGTGGCCCTGGCCCTGCCACTTCTGCCAACTCAGAGCAGGTCCCTTCCTGCAGCCTGGATGGAGATCGAGGCTTGAGTGGCTGTGCGTCAGGACTAAAACCCTCTGGCTACGTCTAGACTGGCGCGCTTTTGCGCCAGAGCTATGCAAATGAGGCTCAGCGTTGGAATATCACCGAGCCTCATTTGCATAGCTAATGAACCGCCATTTTCGCGGAAGAGGCTCTTGCGCAAGACGGGGCTGTCTACACTGCCCCTTCTTGCGCAAGAAAAACTTTATGCGCAAAGCCGTTATGCCGATTATTTTCAGGCATAGCGACTGCGCAGGAATTTTCTTGCAAGAAGGGGCAGTGTAGACAGCCCGCCTTGCGCAAGAGCCTCTTCCGCGAAAATGGCGGTTCATTAGCTATGCAAATGAGGCTCGGCGATATTCCAATGCTGAGCCTCATTTGCATAGCTCTGGCGCAAAAGCGCGCCAGTCTAGACGTAGCCTCTGTGTAGATGTTTGGACTGGAACCGGAGCCTGAGTTCTGGAACCCTGTGACAGCAGAGTGTCAGGGCACATCTACACAGCAGGGTTAAAGCTGAAATAAGCTACACAACGTGAGCTATATCAATTGCATAGCTTAAGTCAAAATAGCTTATTTTCGCTTTTGGCGCTGTCTACACAGCAGGAAGTCCGAGAAAGAGCACTCTTCCTCTGACTTCCCTTGCTCCTCATACAGTGAAGATTACAGGAGTTGGAGCAAGTCCTCTAGCTCGACATTATTTTGACATCATATCAAAATAATGGCTTGCTGTGTACACGCGGACTATGTTTGTCAGAATAACGTCAGTTCTTCCAAAATAATGCTGATGTGTAGACGTACCCTCATAGAGGTTGGGCTCCAGTCCAGCCCAAATATTTACACAGCAGGGTGTTTGGTGCTGGAAAAAAGAGTCCAAACCCGCTTGAGCTAAATCAGGTGACTCAGGCCCGTTTGGGGCTTTTTATCCCTGGGTAGAGGTAGCCATAGAGTGTGTTAGGACCAAGCCCTGAAAGGTACTGAATGCATCCAGTGTGGTGTTGAATGACTTGGCTCCTATGGAATTTGGTCTTACAAGGCTGACGGCATCTCAGTGGATTAGATCACATCTTATGAACATGCCTGCTTCCAGTGGGTGGCCTTTAGAAAACATTTGGCCCACGGGTGCTTCTGAGTGGTGGAGTGAAACCTCTGTGTGCAGCCCTTGCCTTCTTAAACAGACTGTTGACTGAGGCCCCTTGACAGCAGCACCCTTTCTGTTCATTTAACCATGAAAAAGGCCCTCGGTGGATGAGCGAGTCCAATGGGAGAGTGGGGTACTTGGAGAAGGGATGTGATGCAAGAGGGAAGCTATATCATTCCCCCACCTAAACCCACTAGCACTCAAAATGGAAATTTAATAAGCTGCTACATTTCCACAAGTCTCTCCCCACCCCCATTTACACAGTGGGGATCCACTTTAAGGGGCTTTCTAATAGCAGCTGTCATCTGAAGAAATCTCCATTGCTAGAACTGTGCTGCCCCGGGATGAGGGGTTGGGACACAGAACTACCATGGAGGTACAGGCTTTCTGTGGATCCTCGAAGGTCCATAGGGATTGTAGTTTGGCCTGTAGTATGTACTTCCAAAGAAACACAAAGGGTGAAAAGTCCTCTGCAAGGAATGTTTTGGAAAGATTTCCTCCATGTTAGCTGCCTCTCACAGGTTTTTCCATGGGAGGAGTAATTGGGCCCTTTCTGTTTACTTAAAGAGAGGCTGTAGAACCCTTCCTCAAATTGTTGTGCATTTACCCACATGAATAGTGACATTGAATGTAATGAGACAATTCAGGTAAGAGAGTTCACACCAATGTGAGTGAGGACTGCAGCCTAGCCCTAAATTAGAGTCATTCTGCCTTTCTTACTTGGAGGTACTACCTTATGCTGTGAATAATCCATTTGATTATTATGTATGTGAATGTAACTATTTAACATGCATAAAGGTGGCAGAATCTGGCACATAATCAAGGTAATCACTATACCAGATAAAATACAAAAAAAAAAAAAGAACAATATGACACTTAGCATTGCCTGTTAGAAAAGAAATAAATGGCACTATCTTCCATTTGTATATGGTTTCCCAGCTGTGCAATAATAAAGTTACAAATAAACAAAAAGAATTTTAAAAAATAGAAGTATAAACAAACTGGGAGGACATTTAGATGTCATGCAGCCAGACAGGATTCTGATCAAATTATAAAATTCACTTATGCCAGCAAACTGTTGCTGGCTTCATGAAAGTTGAATAGAATCACATTTTTTAAACAGCCATCAGAGTTGTTTTAAAAATGTTGCAAACCCAACAAAGAGAGCAACAAAACAGGATCTCACTAAGTTAACAACTAAAAATGTTATAATGGAATTTGGGATAATGTCACTCCAAGTATCCAAACTTTCTTCTTAATGACAAGTGGATTTATTGCAGCCTTTCTCCTCTTCCATAGAGGTCTTTGAAAAGATTTAACATTGGAAGTTAGGATCATTGAAGTCCTTTTCATTCATTTGGAGTTTCATTTCATAGGATATATCCACTACTCCTTCAGTTGTTTGCCAGGACAATCAGAAGTCAATGTATCCATTGACTGTCAAGTCTTTTTCAAACCATCCATTCTGTCTGGTTCCCTCTGCTACTTTATAGACTATGGAAAGCTAATACAGAGTCTTTCTGTGGATTGGCAGATTCTATGCATGCCCCATATTACTTCTTATCGCATTGATTGTCACACACAAACTCAAAAAGGCCTAATCCAGTCTTCTATACCCTTGACAGATAATTAAATGAAGAAAACTACATTTCAGTTATGACAAAAACAGCAGAGGTGAACTAACAATCTTTATCATTCAAAAGAAGTCAGGTTGCAGAACTGTAATTTCTCCATCAACGTTCCAGCAAAGCCATTTCCCTCCCAAAAAAGCAACCAATATACAATGTCCAGACTCCACAAATGTTAATCCTCCCCAAATGTCTGATCAAATATGAGGCCTTTGCTGCAAACCTATAAGTTGACAAGAATGACCTAAAAGGTCATTGAATTCTAAAATGTATGAGCTTCGTGGAGAATGCCCTTCCCACAAGTCCCTCTCTTTTTATCAAGGGAGTTTCAGCTTGTTACAGTGTTGCTTTATGATCATCTGGAGATTCTAACAAGACCTCTAAATTGCAAACTCAATTGACAAACAGAGGACACAGACCTTCAATCAAGAGACCTTTGACATATATGGTTCCTTCTACTGTCTTACCAACATCAGCTCAGTCTTTTCTGGAGTGACTCTCAACCAGGTTGTGGTCATCCATGCCCCAACCACAGCTCTACAATAAGAGTAACTTAAGCACTCCTCTGAGTAGGATGAAATGGAGAGAGAAAACTTAGTGCCATCAGCATATTGAAAACAACATATTCAACCTGTGTGTCCCTCCTAGCTCTTCCAATGGCCAACATACAGTAAGAATGACAAGATGGAACTCGGAGACAACTAGATGTGGTGAGACATTACTCTCACTAACTTTCTCCAAAGTTTACCTGGGAGTGGAAGGTTAGAAATGTAGTTGTCTAGATTGTCTGTGTCAAGAGATGGTTTCTTAACTGAAGGGCATATATTTCCTTAAGATTGCTTGGAACACTCTGTTCTCCTTAAATGAAGCATTGAGAATCTCCAGAGAAAATTGATCCCAAGCCTTCAACAGAGAGGGAGTTTATGGATCCAAAACACAAATTGCAAAGCAAACTTCTGCCAGCATTTCCACAACTTCCATAAGCAACACAGGCCTGAACTAAAGCAGGGGACCCTCTATGTCCTCCATATCCTGTTCTGTTACCACAGCTGAAGACCGTTGAGCCTGAAATTGACCAATGTTCTCTGAAAAATAACAAGAAATTTCCTGACAGCGGGAAATACTTGAGTCAGCTCCCAGGAGAATGCAGCTTGAATTAAGCAGGCTATTCATTAAATGGAATACATCTTTTATTTATTAAAGATTTTGCAGATGCTTCCTTCTTTGTTTCCTTCATAGCCATACCAAAGACGCTTAGAAAATGTTTGTCACAGTTAGCCAAATTCAGACTGGGCCTTCTGCCTCTGTCTCTCCAGCTGTCTTCCTCCTCACATCCAAAGGCAAGAGTTGCTGAAGTTGAGTTGAGAGTCTGAATTACTTAGAGAGAGAATCTACAGGGAGATTCTACAGCGGGCCCACCTCAAAACTGGCTGCCTCAGTTCTTCAGCTGAGCAAGCAATTTCACACTTCAGCGGCAGTGTTTATAACAGCATAGATTTAGGAGCAGTATTAAAGCAAGTGAATGTGGCAGAGCATGAGGTGTGTGATGGAAAAGAGCAGAGTCCAGAATGGACAGTTAGTCAGGAATGAAGTTTTGAAGTATCTAAAAAGTCAAAATAAGAAGTTTGGATGTGGTGTAGGGAAGGAGCACAAGGATGGCATTGAGATGACCAGAATGGCACATACAAATATTTGTCACAGAGAAGCAGGAGCTGGGAGGGAGGTCAATGAGTTGGATATTGACCAGTGGGTAGACATGGGTTTTAGCAGTGAAATTGTGAAGATGTTCAAAAAGAAACAGCAGTGTTTTGTCACAAACTGCATGTGTGGAATGAATAAGAAAGAGGAGCCAAATTGCAAGATGCCACTGAGGTTGTGAGCAGGAATGAAGGACTGGATTGCGAAACTTTGGATTATGATGCGGAAAGGAAGAGGAAGGGATTTTTTTTATCTTTTTGAATAAATGAGAAATGTATCCAGTTTTTTTCCAGTTGAATTTAAATTGGTAGTGAGACTTCAAGGATGAGATACAGGTTGAACCTCTAATCCAGAACTCTCTCGTCCAGAAATATCCATCATCCAGAATGATTTTAGTTGTCCACATCTAACTAAGTTTCCCACGGTCCCATAAAGTTTGTTTACAGCCACCAGACCTAGCTCTCAGTGTTCTATGCTGCTTTTTAGTTCTAATTTACCCCTAAATGTCCTCTAGCAGCATAGTAAGCTGTGGAAGTGTTGATAATGTTGCTAGACAATATTGACCTCCCATGGTCCAGAAAATTCTCTCATTCAGAACTGGTCAGGTCCCAAGACTGTCACAGATGAAGAGTCACAGATGAAAAGACTGTCACAGATGAAAGACTTAACAGAGGAGCAGAGATCACCAGAAGTAGACAGATTTCAGAGTCATCAGCACAGAGAAGCCATGAGAGCAGAGTGTTTAGGGACAAGACTGAGGTTATAGCACTGAACATGAGCAACAGAGCTGCAGAGGAAAGAGAGAGATTCTGAAGGCGCTAGCAGTCAGGTAGGAGGAAAACTAGGAAAATAGAGTGTCTAGAAAAAAAACAGGGATGAGCTATTTCTGTACTTATTGTTTTAACTGAAATGTGTTTTCTATCAGTTCATTATTTATAGGAGGAGGATGTGACCCTACTGGCATCCCCATGAAAGAGGGCCAGGGGCTCAGGGATGTCTGGTTGTAAGTTTAAGCTGCTTTGACCAGTTCAGTGTACATCAATTCACTAATGTCATAATCTAGAAGGTGTCAGACAAATTATCAATAGAGAGCTAATAACATACAGATCATTGATACTGTTGCATGGTATATGTATAGAGGACAGATTCACAATTACAAATATATTGGAACTTATTTTATCAATGTATGTCTGCCAGCAGGACTAAAGTTGCCCTGTCCTAGACAAAGGAATATGGTTCTACCATTTGGAAAGTATTTCAGGGTTCATTAAGAAACATTGGGAATAGATTCAGAGGGTAGCCATGTCTGTAACTAAAAAAACTTAAACAGCAAGTAGTCCTGCAACACCTTAGAGACTAACAAAAAATGTAGATGGTATCATGAGCTTTCGTGGGCACAACCCACTTCTTCAGATGAAGGGAATTAATGGACCCCTCTCTTTCTCTGCTATTTAATCGGACCCTAGACCCCTTAACTCCATTCATCTGAAGAAGTAGGTTGTGCCTATGAAAGCTCATGATACCATCTACATTTTTTGTTAGTCTTTAAGGCTACGTCTAGACTACATCCCTTTTTCAGTAAAGGAATGTAAATTAGGCACGTCAATGTTGCAAATGAAGCCGGGATTTTAATTTCTCATGCTTCATTTGCATAATGGTGGCTGCCGCTTTTTTTCAAAAAGAAATGCCTGAGTACAGGATCTTTCGAAATGGGGCATTTCTGTCGAAAATGCCCCATCTAAACTGCCGGCTTTTTTCGAAAAAGCCCCATTTTGAAAAAAATCAGCGGCCGCCATTATGCAAATGAAGCATGGAAAATTCAAATCCTGGCTAATTTACATCCCTTTACCGAAAAACGGATGTAGTCTAGACACGGCCTAAGAATGTGCCTACGCTGCACCTGTAGCTCGAAATAAACTACGCAATTTGAGCTACTTAAATTACATAGCTTATTTTGAGTGTATTTTGAAATATCTTATTTTTATATTTGGCACTGTCTACACAGCGCCAAATTTCAAAATGGAAGCACTATTCTAAAACATCCCTGAGTCCTCATGGAACGAGGCTTACGGAGATGTCGGACTAGCGAGCCTGTATTTTCAAATGCTATTTTGAAATAACGGGCTTGTTTAAAAGACTCAGATTAGCTATTTCGGGATCCTGGAAGTATTCCGAAATAGCACCACAGTGTAGATATACCCTAAGGGGCCGCAGGACTATTTATTGGAAATAGTTTACCTAGAAAAGTGTTTCTTAAACTTTTTAAGACCAAGGAACACCAAACAATAATTTTTTTTTTAATAGGGAACACCAAGGATTTAAAAAAAAAAAAAAAAAAAAGGAAGCTTGCCCCTTTTAAGGATGACCATTTGAACTCTGTTCTCTCAGCATATAGTGACCATATTTTCTGAACCAAAATTAGGGACACATTACCTATACCCCCTGACTCTCGGGGTCAAGATAGACACATGACCAGAAGTAAAAGTAAACCCCCCTCTAAGAACTTGTCCCACCATCCTCCTACCCATAGGGGATGAGTTTGGCCCCCACTGAACCCTCTCTCCCCTGCAGGTGTCTGCCCTTCTGCTTCACCCCCAGAATCCCCTGGCACCTGCACCTTCCCTTACCCCTGCACCCTCCTGATGCTTCCTCCTTCCCTCACTGCCCCTTCCACCTTGCCTTCTTTCTCTCTGATGCCCATCCCCTCACCATCCTCTGCCCCAGTTCCTCTCATGCCCCTCTGTGCCATCACACATGACTTGTTCCATCCCTGCCTTCCTCATGCCCACCCCTCCTTTCAACCCTTTTCCCAGCACCTCCCCCTCCCCTTGCTTTCTCTTGCCCCCTATGCCTTTCCTCTCTCTCTCTCCTCTCCCAGCATCACCCTGTCCCTCCAGCCTCCCACCCCCACTTACATCTCCCCTCCCTCCTCCTGCCCTTTTCCTCATTGTCTCCACTTGGCCCCCTGGCATTTGTCTCTCCTCCACCCTGTCCCTGGCCTTGGTGCCTTTCCCTTTCTTCTCCTGCCCTGCCCTGCCCCCTCCCCCACCAGCACAAGCCCCTTCCATCTCCCACCCTCCTTCCCCCTAGTTCTCTCCGAGCCCCTCCCCCCACCTCTTGCCTTCCAGTTTGTGGGGCTGGAGTCTGTGGTTGGGCCCCAGAAGTCCCTGCAGTCCTGGCCCCAGCTGCTTCCAAGGCAGGACCGCTTGCTGGGTTTGGAGCTGGGCCGCCCGCGGTGCTAATGTTAGTGCCGCATTCCAGTCCCTGCACCAGCTTTGGCTCCCATTAGGGGGAGATTGGAGCCAAGAAATACCCCACCCTCCCAGATCTGGCTTGCGGAGCGCGGTAGAGCGAGCGGGTCCGTGCACTGCCACTCCCCCAGCAGAATGGGAAGGGACGGGGGAGAAAGGGCCATGCACAGAGCACACCGGCAGAGCCCAGACATGCCGAGCTCTGCGCGGTCTCTGCCGGGACTTTGGTGGCAGCTTCCAGGAGCGGCTCACCGGCTCCAACCAGCGCCCCTACCCCCTCCAGCAGCAGTGGCGGCCGCCTGTGGATGGAGGAGGCCGGGCTGGCAGCTGCGCAGGGCGGAGGCAGTCCCACAGCGGGAGGGAAGGGCCATGAGGTGGGGGGAGGGGCTTGCCAGACAGCAGCGCGTGTTGCATGGGAACTTGGAGCTGTGGACACTGTGCGCCACTGGCAGCGCCTCTGGCTGCCCGCGCAAAGCACCAAAGGAGCCGCTTACGTGCTGGGTGGAGGTAGGGAGTTGCTGCGCCACGCTAGTGCTGCGTGTCTTGAAATCCAGCACTGTCCCAGGAAAAAAAGGGACGTATGGTCACCATATCTCCGCGGGCACATCTCCGACTGCCTCGCAGTACGCCGGTGTGCCACGGAACACGGTTTAAGAAACGCTGACCTAGTAGGTAAACAGGACCATAGTAGGTAAACAAGCCAACAAGGGAAGGAAACAACCATTCAGTATCACAGCAGGGGGAGTAAATTGCAGAAAACAGATCATTTTGCATTTTAGCAAACACAAGAGGTGAAAGAAATCAGCATGGAACTTTCTTCATCAGGAGACTCCATGTCAACCTCCTCATGGTTCAAATTAATTTTACCTTGGAATTCAAATAACACATTTCAAAGGTGCCCTGAGCTATAAAGATAAGGACAGAGTTACCCCTAAGTTTTATTTTTCACTTCAGAAGACAAAGGAGCAGAGAACTTTGTATCTGGCGGAAGATCAGAGGGATGGACAGCCATCTTGCTGGAAGGTAGATTGGTAAGGGAACTGACTCAAACAAAGGCTGTAGCTTGTTATGTTAAGTCTCATCATCTAGAAAGAGTTTTCTTTATTTGCTTGCAACAATTTCTAATTCTATCTTTTATACTTGAATTCATTTAAAATAGTATCTCCTCTTGTTTAATAAACCTGTTTTACTTTTAACTTAAACCATTCCAATGCCAGGTTTGCTTTAAAGTGAATGTTAACTCCAATTAACATGGCAAGCTGCTGTGTACTGAATCTTTAAAGGAACACATTTTACTGTCCCTGAATTGAGAGGAGAAGGTTGGACATTGCAGAACATGTGGCTTGGGGAAAATTAGGAACTGGGGGATGTTGGGGACGTCTTGCTAGGTGTAACCAAGGCTGGTGAAGCCTGGAGTGTGACAGTGATGAAACAAGGAGGCTGTTGGAATCAGAACTGCTGAGTAGAGCTGCTTAATACATTAACATTCAGTTCATGTTTGTGTGCTGGCAGGGAGGGTCCAGACAAAGTTACAGCAACAGAGCATTTTGAGGCAATCAAGGTTATAGAGCAGGTGGTGATGAAAACCCTCACTGGTCTGGATTGCACCAGAGAACAGTGGGAGGCAACCACTCAGCATAAGGAGAGATCCTAGTTCAGTTATGTACCTAGTCATTAAATTTTTTTTAAAGGTTTCCTTTAAAAAATCTGTTCTTTGCTATGAAAAGTAGCACACACAAGGTATCATAGCAAAGGAAAATTTTCCTTTTCTAGGTGGTAATTAGGGTTTATGTTATAGCCATTATACCTGCCTCTGGAATTTCCACTACGTGCATCTGACGAAGTGGGTCTTTGCCCATGAAAGCTTATGCTCCAATAATCTGTTAGTCTATAAGGTGCCACAGGACTTCTCGTTGTTTATGCAGATTCAGACTAACACGGCTATCCCTCCGATACTTGTCATGGCAGATAGCATAGTTGCATGACCCTAAAAAGAGAGTACCTGATTATTCCCTCTATACTTTATACATCCTGAATATAAAGGGATTTAGTTGCCTCAGCGATTGGGGGGCTTGCTGTGGATGTGGGGAGCCACACCTGAGAGAAGGCGGTACAGGCAGGGACACTAAGTAGTAGGTCTGTTAAAGAGTTAATAGAACCCTTCTGGTGCATGCAATTATGCTTCCTACTGTGGGTCAAGAATATACAAGTGACTCGGTCACATGCCTCCCATGACTGTTGCCATTACAGTTGGTCCCCAAAGACCCAGCTCTTCAAAGGTAGTTAGGTGCCTACGTATTTAAATCACTGGGGATTAGGTACCTAATAACTTTGAGCATCTGGGTCAAACTCCAAAAGCAGTCTTGCGGGGAAAAATGTACTTTCCAACATCATTTGAAGTTTTCTAAACTTAAATCATTTTTGCCTTTTTCAGAATTTGCTTTGGTTTTGTATTTAAAAAAAAAAAGTATGCAAAGCGTTATCGAATATGTTACCGAAAGGGTTATTGATCATTTTGATTTACTGAAAAACAGCTTTGTGGCAAAAAATTGTGAATCACAAGAATATTTTAAATTTAAAACTGAAATTTATAAAGCTTAAAATTTTTCATGGGCAATTTTTTTTTAAAAAAAGCCAACAACTCCAACAATTTTGTGGAAAAATAATTTTTACAAAAACATTTTTATTTGAAAAAAAAATCCTTTTCATTTGAAAAATTTCAACCTGCTCTAATTTTCTTGTGCACACCAACCACCATTGGCCTTCTCTGAGGTGTATTGCCTCTGCAGAGAATCAAGAAACCACAGAAGGCCCTTGTAGTTTGGTGAGAATCTTCCCTCTGAATGGATGTAGTATCTTAAAAGTGAGAAGCCATCCAGGCTGCCAGATCTGTTAGCACAGGGGTGGGCATATGCCAGGCCATGTGCCGATTCCCCAGGGTTAGCCTCTGAAAGGCCACCTATATTTACCTGCACCTTAGCAGGTACAGGCAATTGCAGCTCCCATTGGCCACAGATTGACATTCCCAGCCAGTGGGAGCTATGGGAAACAGTGTCCCAGTCTGTGCTGCTTCCTGCAGCTCCCATTGGTCAGTAAAGGTGATTTGTGACCAATAGGAGCTGCAATCACCCATATCTGTGGAGGCACAGGTATATATAGCAGCAGCATATCACCAGGGGCTAACCCCAGTGAACCACCACCGTTTTATTGCCCATCATTGGTCTAGAGGGAGTTTTCAGATGAACCACATTTGCCAAAATCCTCACACCCTCATGAATCAAATTGAATTCAGGGCTATTATTTATGAGCTGCGCTTGTTATTCAGTCAGCTCTGCCCTTGGCTTAGAGAAGAGTTACTGCTTTGGTGAAGCTTCAGCAGATATCACATACCACTAAGTGTCATATGTTTGGTAATGGCAAGTATAAGGAGGAAGGCTGGCCCAAAACCAGCTATAGCAGGCATAGAGAATTTTTTTTTTATGCAAAGGTTAGACTTCAGTTCAGTGCAATTCATTGTAAAATAGCAAACAAAAGATCACCTTACTCCTTTAAGAACGAGACAAACACAGCCACAGCTCCCAAAGTAAAGTTATAAATGATTACATGTTCCCGCCAAAGCCCCAAAAGTAAAGATACACAGCTCACTTTGCCAAACTTTCCAAAGCGGAAGTAGAATGAAAGCCCAATCACCACACCTACCACCTGGTTCTCCCCTTCCCCGCCTTCTTCGTCTGATTCATTCTTTCAGCCTGAGACCTCTGAGCCCCATCCTTTAGTATTCTGTGGAAAATAATTAATTCAGCTGGCCTAACTAAGCTACCTTGTGACATCAGGTTTGGGCAGCAGTTGTTGTCTTTCCAGCCCAAGAAAATTAACTGCATTCTCTGGGCCCTGGGTGAAGCTGCTGCTTGAGGAGACAAGCCTCCCCAGCCTGTGGTCCTGCCCTGCTCCAACCAAGTCCTGCCCTCACCTTGTCCAGGCTCCCTCTTCCCACTGTCTCTCCTCTTCCCTCGCCCTCTCTGCTCACCCCTTTCAGCTAAATCTCTAAACTCAAATATAGCAAATGCCATTTGGAAAAAAACCCACTCTTTTAATATTTCTTTCTAAAGAAAATGGAGCATATTTTCCACGGCATATTGGATTGCAAAGACTGGGCATGCAGACAGTACCTAATTAAAAGTACTACATTTGGGAATAAAAAAAATCACTCACTTATTTTTTTTTTATATACTCTGAAGCTGGTCAGAAATACATTTACAAAAACTTTGTAGTAAGAGCAAGTCAGTTGTCCTGCTGAATACAACATTAAATATTTATCTTCTCTGTTTTACATTTTCTTAATCAGTACTTCTGGCTGATTTTATATTTTAAAAGTACTCTTAAGTCTTCATAAAGTAATAATTCCAGATTACTACATATTTAACACGCTGAATCAAAGACATTATTTTAAAGTAATCAGTCAAAGCTGTTTAGTGTGTCCATAACAGTTAATGGCTTTTAGAAGAGGGGAGCACTAATTTATTTTGTGTAATCCCCATAACAATAGATATGTTTATGAAATTTCACCATATGTTTGTTAAAAATATGTTTCCAAAGATTTTAAGTATAACAAAGGATTTTATATCCTCCTAAGGTACTGACTTTGGTGGAAGGTTCTCTTAAAACAACATCATCCAATAGTCAGAAATAAAAAATAGCTCATTTGTCCAGCTATCTGGAAGAGAAGTGATGTTGTCCCTTTAAGGGCTCTCTTCAATAGAGGACAAAAAGAAAGCAGGGATGAACATGAGAGCAAATATTTTTACTATCATAATTAAAATTAAAATTTATGTTTTAGATAAGGGTGGTCTTTTGAAGAATTTATTTAAAAAACTATGTCTGAAAATCCAAGCATTTAAGAATAAAACCAAATGCTCAGATTATACATCTAAAAAATGATCTATGCAAGGAGTTTTTAGAGATGTGATTTTATAATCTTCAGCAACAAGCCAATGAAATGTTTAAAGCAAATGTTAAACTAAGGTCCTGTACACATAATTACACTAATGCACAGCTGTTTTTGTCAGTAATTTCAGATACTGACAGTATATACAACAAGGAGTCCTTTGGCACTTATGAGCTAACAAACATATATAGAATCATGAGATTTCATGGGTAAAACCCATTTCGTCAAATGAGTTGGAGTGCAAATAACAGAATCCAAGGGATATATAACAGCAAAAGCATTTACCTGTCAATTTTAGCACCCATGTTAATGAAGCTAATTAAGTGGGCTGGATGTGATCCATTTATAGCTTTTGATGTGAAAATGTGAATGTCAAAGGCAGGGGAAATTGGCTTTGTAGTGTGTTAATCAGTTAATGTGTCTATTCAAGCCCAGGGTAAAAGTGTCAAATTTGCAAATGAAGTCTCTCTGTAATTGGGAAGTAAAATTCCTCTGTAGAAGAATGGCTACTTTTAAATCCATGACTGAGTTTCCAGGAAGGTTAAAATGTTCTTCTACAAGTTTGTGTGTTACCATTCCTGATGTCTGATTTGTGTCGCTTTATCCTTTGTCACAGAGACTGTCCAGTTTGGCCAATATATATGGCAGACGGGCATTGCTGGCACTGGATGGCATGTATCACATTAGAGGATGTACAGTTATATGAGCCCCTGACGTTGTGGCTTATGTGGTTAGGTCCTGTGATGGTGTTGCTTGTATAGATATGTGGCCAGAGTTGGCAACAGGGATTGTTGCAGGGGTAGATTCCTATGTTCAGGTTGGCACATGTCTATTCAATGGCTTCATTACCATGTAATGGCTCTTTCACAGGTTTGATGATAGGCTAATACAGGAGTGGGCAATAAAATGCAAATCGCCCCTATCAGCAAAACTATGGGTAAATAATGGTGGTGGCCCGCCAGGGGCTAGCCCTGAGGAACCGGATCCAGCCCACAGGCTGGTATATCCCCATCCCTGCTCTAGAAGCACATTGGTGGTTCTCATGTTTAAACTTCCCCATTGAATTGGAGAGCCTAAACAATAAGATGCACTTTGGATTATCAAACATAGTAGCACAATTAATACATTGGGAGTAGCTGCAGCAAACAGTCTGCAAATACATGAGGGCTGAAAATGGCTTGACCAAACTTTTCAGCCAATAATAACTAGTGTATATCTTTCAAGAAGGTACGGACTGGGTCTCTAGAATAAAAGCTAAATTTATGATAAATATTATTGGACACACAGCTTGATGAGCTCTCTCTCTATGGGGACTGCACTTGTCCTTTAAGGGTACGTCTACACTACACGTTTATTTCAAAATAAGCTATTTTGAAATAATAACTCTCAAAATAACTATTTTGAAATAGCATGTCCACACTACAAATCCCCATCAAAATAGTACAGAATGATGTTGACATCATGTATCCACACTCAATGGAGCCTGAATTGCATTTAAAGCCTCCTGGAAGCACTCCAGACAGGGCATCAGGACAGCACTCACTTCCTAGAGCTGCTGTCTGAGGCTATCTGAGGCTGGTGATTAAAGGGCTACCCTCTACAGCCGTGTCTCAGACTCTTCACCTTTGCCTGCCTCCTCAAGGGCCAGCAAACTCCTCTCACTGCGTTCTCTGGTTGCCTTGTGGATGCCACAGCACTTCTGCCATGGAGCCGGACCTGCTGCAACGCAGTCATCAGCTCTTAGACCTGCTGCCACACTTCCTGGTGCAGTTGTTGCAGGCTGCCCTCATGGCACTGTAGGACCAGGACCAGCAACTCCTCACCCCACTCCACGTGCTGCTCATGCACCACAGCCCTTCCCACCCTCCCCTGCACACCATGCACTGCCGCTTGTGGTGCTGGGACAGCAGTTCCGACTGGTGAGACCGGATCGTCATGGAGCAGTGGGACAACCAGCAGTGGCTTCAGAACTTCCGCATGTGGAAGGACACCTTCCTGAAGCTGTGCGAGTGTCTCACCCCTGCCCTCCGGTGATAGAACACCTGCATGTGACCTGCCATCCCCTTCCAGAAGCTCGCCACGCCAGACAGCTACCACTCTGTTGGGAACCAGTTCGGTGTGGGGAGATCGACTGTTGGGGGCTGTGCTCATGTAGGTCTGACTCTCTTACTATTGTCCCTGGAGGGTGATGAACACTGGAATGGGGTTCCCTAGGGAAGGGAGGATGGTGGACTCTCCCTTCCTGGCAGTTTTCCAGTCCAGCCTTCACAAAGCCCTGCTGGGGATGGAGAAGCTGAGGTTGCTCCTGCTGTGGGAAGCGGTTTGGACTTGGGGATCACCCGAGGGCTCTGGCAACCCTGTGATTCTCTGTTTGTATCCTTCTACAGGTGGTGAGGGCCATCAATGCCATCTTGCTGCGCAGGGTCATCCTGGGTGATGTGGACTCCATTGTTGCCAGTTTTGCCACCATAGGCTTCTCCAACTGTGCGGGAGCCATTGATGGCACCCACATCCCCAGCTGGGCCCCTGACCACTGGGCCTCTGATTATATCAACAGGAAAGGGTATTTTTCAATAGTGCTGCAGGCTCTCATGAATTGGGGCCACTTCACTGACATTAACATTGGGTAGTCAGGAAAGGTGCATGATACATGCATATTCTGCAACTCTAGCCTCTTCCAGAGGATGCACACTGGCACATTTTTCCCTGACCACACCATCAGGGTTGGGGGCATGGACACGCACATGCACATCATAGGCGAAGCAGCCTACCTCTTGTTCCCCTGCAAGCCTTGCACAGGACACCTGGATCTCACCAAGGAATAGTTCAACACCAGACTCAGCAGGTTCTGCATTGTGGTGGAGGATGCCATTGGCTGATTAAAGGGGAAGTTCCAATGTCTCCTCACTCACCTAAACCTCAGTGAGCAGAACATCCCTCAGGTGGTGATGGCCTTCTGTGTCCTACACAACCTGTGTGAGAACAAGGGGGGAGATGTTCCTGTCAGGGTGAGGGGCAGAGGCCGAGTGGTTGGCCAGGGCCTTTGAGCAGCCATGCACTGTTGCCATCTGGCAGGTCCATCGAGGGGCTGTGCATATCCAGGAGGCCCTGAGGGAGGGTTTCAGACAAGGCCAGCTGTGACACGCTCTCCTGGGTCTCCCCACAAAGGGCCTCTGCATTGCTCTCTGTGCCTTTCCTTCCTCACTCCTCCCTTCCCCTGGCCTCCCTTCCCATCTTCCCCTCCACTCCCCTGCAGATAAAATAAACCAGATTTTTCAGTTTGAAACAATAAACTGTTATTTTTACTTAGGGTAAATATAACTGGGGAGGAACCTGGGAGCAGAGTGGTGGAAGGGAGAGGAGGGGCTCAGGGATGGGGCTGAGACTGGCACCTACCTCAGGTGGTCCCACCACCTCATGTGTGGGGCCCTCAGCAGCCACGGGGTGGGGTTAGGGGAAGAAGCCAGCGGGGCAGGGGTAGGGGCAGGAATGGGTGCTGGAGGAGTTGGGGGAAAAGAAGTGCAGGGGGCAGCTGCTGGACTGCTCAATTGCGGTGACCAGGTGGTAGACGGCAGGGGTGTATGCTGTGCACCTGCCCTGGGTCTGCTGGGACAGCTCCTGCCAGATGGTGTGGTGCAGCTCCTGGTCAGCATGGGGCTCCTCCAAGTCCACATCCCACCTCAGTTCCTCCCACTTGAGACACCACTGAAGGGCACGCAGGCACGTGATATGTTCCTACTTCAGGTCACCGCAGGGTTGTCTGAATCAGTGGCTCTCATGGGGTTGGAAGGATGGCACGGGAGGTGGTGGATGCACCATGCTTGCAGCTGGTCCAGTTGTGAAGAACAGAGAGAAGGGCAGTCATCTCAGGAGACACTGTGCCTGAAGCCTATCCCTCATCTCTGAGCTGACACCGGAGGCCTTGGTTCTGACAAAGGCGATGTGCTTCAAGCCAGGTCATCTGTGGCCTATGCAGTGGGCACTGTCCTGTAGGGGCACAGACATTCCAGGGCAGCCCCACTGCCCCCACACCCCAAGGATAAGCAGGCATGAGAAGGTGCCTGCCAGGCCAGGAGCCTGAAGGTGGGAGGGGAGTGATGGGGTGGCTCACCTTCCCTACATGCCACACATACACAAGGTCCATCACTGGTGGCATCCCACAGGGAGAGGACTTCTATCCCTGCCTGCTGGAGGAGAAGGCGGAGGCTGTTGGGGGCAGCAGGGGAGAGGTGTGTGTGAGCAGCAAATGCTGCCTGCAAGGGAGGTTGCTACTGGGGTCCCCTCCTCTACCTCTCCCTGGCAGGTTCCCATGCAGGGGCTCAGTGTCCTCTGCCTCGTTGCAGTTGACTGGGAGCAGATGCTGCCCTGAGAGTGTGGGCATGAGCCTGTGCCATGTGCAGCACTGCTGTGTGTGTCCATGACCCCAGCCTCCTTAGTGGTGGCTTGCAGTAGGAAGGTGTCCCACCATGGAGCCGGGAGTAAGACAGACCTCTCCAGGAATCCTGTGAGAGAAAGAGCAACTAGTTCCTGTGTGGCAGCCTCATGTGGCTGTCTGCTCCAGACTGGTGCCCCACATGCACCCATGTGCACAGGCTGCTGTGCGATACCCAAGCCAAGTAAGGAGCATGCCCCAGCCTCTCGCCACCCGCCACCTTCCCCCGCGTGTGTCTAGGGAAAGTAGTGGAACTCACCTGATGAGCCTTCCTCAGCTTTGTCTGAACCCTGGGAGACATCCTTGGAGAGTGAGACTGGCTCCAGGAAGATGAACTCCTGGCTGCCAGGCATCATGTCCTGGTTAGCTGCTTCCTCCTCCACCACTACCTTGTCCACAGCCTCACCCTCCTGGATGCTGACAACTGGTATCTCCCAGGCCGGAGTCAACGATGAAGGAGGGAAGGGACCAGACCAACCCCACCCCCAGGGTGCAGTGCAGCTGGACAAAATAGCAGCAAGACTGGGGTGCCACCCTGGATTGGGAACTGCATTCCCTGGCCTTTGTGTAGGCCTGGCACAGTTCCTTGATCTTCATGCACAGCTGCTTCTGAATGAGCAGGACGAGGCTGATGGCCATCCAGCCTTATACAGCTGCATTCCTGTACCTGGTGTGGAGATCCTGGAGGTTAGCCTCCTGTCCCCAGGCTTCAATGAGATCCAGGATCTCCGCACCAGACCAGGAAGGGGCCTCTAATTCTGCCCGTGTCCAGGGGCCTCAAAGCTGGCTGTTGGCTTGCTTGAAGCTCTGGGAGGCTTGGTAGGTATGCTGGGGTCAGCCATTGCAGCACAAATGGGTCCTGCTGTGTGACACAGGGCTGGCAGAGCCTGCATTATGCCACAAGCAGTTTCCCTGGTGGCTGCACCTTTAAAGGCTGCAGTTGAAGGGAAACTACAGAGGTTTGAGGGGTGTGGACAGAGTGGCCACCAGGGTAGTTGTGAGAAGCCCTGGAAGCCACTTATTTTGAAATAAGCACAGCTGTGCCATCCACACTCACCCTATTTCTAAATAGGTGTTAGTCCTTGTGAAATGAGGGTTTATTTTGAAGTAAAAAGCCCGCTATTTCAGAATAATTTTGAAATGTGCTTGCTGTGTGGATGCTCACCGTGTTATTTCAAAATAACTCTGTGGTTATTTTGTAGAGTTCCCTATAGGGATCTCAAACCTCCCAGGCACTCTAGAGTTGCCACTATGGACCTCTCTTAGCACTGGGTTATTAATACTGGAAAACAAATCAGAGTTTTTCTGGTATGGGAAGAGTCACAGGACTGCTGAAGTTTAGATATAGCAGATTGAGGAAATCAAGTATTTTAAAATTGCTATGATGGGATACAAATCTATCACAAGCCCAGAAGGAAGCCATCCCTGTAAGTTCTCATGTCCTGGGAAATGCTTAGGGTAGGGGATAGGGCATTGGCCAGAGTGGTGGGTTCAAGTCCTGCCCATCCTGGGAGCAGCTTGTCAGCCAATACAGGCTGCCCCAGGGATCGAGCGGGCATTCGCCTGGGGAGTGCTGGGTGGTGGGTTTAAGTCCCTCTGCCCGCCCAGGAAGCAGACAGGGGCTGCCCTGGGAATGGAGCTGGCTCCCACTTTAGAAAAGCAGGATAAAGAACCCTCTGAACATAGGAAGGTGGAGTGGGATCTCCAGTGAACTCGGGGATAGGGTATGAGCATCTGGAGCACAGGGTGGTGGGCTCGATCTCGGCCCTAGACATGCCCTAAGTGGGCTTTCATTCTGGTCACAGCCTAAAAAGTATCCCCTCTTACCTGGAAGTTCTGCGTCTATTTGGTTGTTTCCCAATAACTAGTAATTTCTCCCTTTTGAGTGTGTGTATGTGACTCTCATCAAATACTGGTGGTTTAGTTGGATGCTGTCCATGACTACAACCAGGTAACGTGACCTATGAGTGCAGGCCTCTCACCCTGAGCAGTTCCCATACCAGAAAAACTCTGACATATTTTCCAGTATTAATAACCCAGTGCTAAGAAAGGTCCATACTAGCAACTCTAGAGTGCCTGGGAGGTTTGGGATCTCTATAGGGAACTGGGAGGTTTGGGATCCCTATAGGGAACTCTACAAAATATTTGCAAATTCTCCATCAGCCCCTGGAAAAAGATGTGCCATGATCTATAGTAAGAAAGAGAATGCAGAGTGAATCCAGAAAGGGAACAACAGTGAAACAAAGTAAGAGACTTAAGGAGATACAGCTCTTAAGTAAAACTTTGGTGCTCCAGTTCTGACAGTGGAACTTAAACTCCTATTCCTGTAATTCAAAAGGTATGAATGATGGTAGAGGTCTTTTGCCCCCAGCTAACAGGCTTTGGGTATAATTTTCAAGCTTCATATGCAAGTGACACAAATGAACAAAAACAGTAATAAACTAAACTCCCCATTGCACATAGTATGTTTGGTGAAAAATAGCATAGAAAAGAAATGGTTATAAATACATATCTATTTATTTAGTATTATGTTTGTCTTGTGCTTGAAGATACAAAAGCTAGAAATTCCCGGGATAAGTGTTGTGCATCCTTCTGAGCAGAGTAGCTTTCAGAAGACAAATTCCTGCATTTTTCTGTGTTAGTCAAGATGTTTCTAATGGGTTTCAGGGTCTGATTCTTGAAAGAAGCAGCAGAAAGTTGATTATGGTAAAACTAAAACAAACCAACAAAAAAGATAGCCTCTGTCTTGAATAGAGTTGTGTCAACCCTGTTACACTAGAGATACCATTGGCGTGAACTGACTTTCACTAAAATGAGACCTGTTTCACTTCCCAGTTATTTTTCAAACTGACACTGCTTTCACCAAGAAAATTTGCCAGACCTGCCTAAAAATGACTTACTGTCACAGTGTTTCAGCATATGCTTCTGCATCGATTGCTTCTCTGACTTCCTACAATGGTTTTAAATTTTGTGTATCATTTGGAGGATAATAGATACATTAGATTTGTATCCCATTAGATTTGACAAAAACTATTTTTAGGTATCTTAGAAATTAGTGCATTTTGCAAGTCAATGTAATTATTTATTGCAGGAAAATTAGCTAACCTAGTCTACAAGGACTCTGCCTTCCAAGAAGTTATATTTAAAAACAAACAAAAAAAAACTTTCTCTAATTACCTTTTCTCAAATTAGCATGAAATAACTAGTGTAATTATAAGATCATTAATATTTGTCTGGACAGAATTAACTGCAGAAAACACCTAATGTACTAGCAGAGATGGACTGGAAGATCTTGAATCTCTTCCATCTCAGTTCTGTGATTGACTTTATCTGGGTGTTATAGACCATGAAGTTCTCCATCTAAGTGCAGAGTAGACTCCATAAATTCACTTAACTAATGAACTCGGCAAGAATTAAGCTACTAGAAAGATAAAATGCTCCTGCAGGGAACCACATTGTGGAATAATTTCTTAGCTAGGTAACACAAAAATTACATAAAACCTGCAGGCTGGAGTGACAAAGAAGCTATATTGGTTCAGAATTTCATTTACCAAGTGATTTCTTGACTAACAGGGTAAACACAGCTTTACTTGTTCATTGCTGGCTGGCTGTGAATTGTTACTAGACTCTCAGCAGGTATGTCTGTGGATGGAATATGAGGATGTACTAAAATGATGGGTGGAGTTAGTTGGAGGTTGGGGGATGGGAGAAGGTACAGAGGACAGCATCTTTGGAAATGGAAAACAAATTGCTAACAAAGGCACATTCTCATGCTTGGGCATGTGCCTACAGTTTGAGCAAGGGGTGGTGCACAATTTATACTGCTGTGCACAAAAATGTGCACAAAGCGGCTTAGACTTGTAGTACAGTACTACATCTTGCTTCTGGCTTGTACAGCAGCATATCCCATGCTGGTTCATCTGCACTGGCAAAACATCAAGGAGGGATGATCCAAGGCACTGTGTACTCCCTTTCTCCACAGAGGAGGAAGGAGGCATGGGTAAACCATTTAAAGATATAGAGGGGGCTTTGTTGCCTCTCACTCTCACTCCTTTCTATGATTGCATCATCAAAACCACTAGCTAGTCCTTGGTTTATGTATGCAATTCTCTCTCTTTTCAGTAATGAACACCAGCGGTGTGGAACGGTCACTTGACAAATTGCTAAAAGGCAATAAGGTCTAGTGATCAGAGATGAGCACTGGAAGCCAGGATCTTTTTCCTGGCTAAGCTATAGGCTCACTGTATGACCATGCCAAAAAACAAAAACAAAAAAGACCACTTTACCTCTGTTCCACAGTTTACCCAACTGAATGTGAGGAATGAGGGAATTAAGACTTGCCTTCCTGGTAGGGCTATTGTGAGACTTGATTCATTAATGTTTTGGAAATGCATTGAGGAGGATGAAAGTTGCTAGGTAAGTGCAAAGTCATTATTACATAAAAGATAGTAGATGGAGTACAGTGTGTAATGCTGCTTTCTTATAGAACAAAGAGCTGCACTACAATAGCTCAGATATAAACTAAGAAACCTATCTAATGGCTTTAGCCTTCCAGTAAATGAAAGTGAGCAGCTGTTTAAATGATGCATCACTATACCATATCACACAGGGACCACTCCTCAGTTGTTAGTCAAGTGTCCCTTTTTAAGACCCTTGTTCTGCATACTACTACTGGGAGGACAAATTGACTGGTAAAATATTTAGTATTTGTGGTTCAAGGTATATTTCCAGCTTTTAGAAAAGCAGCAATGCTAACTATAGACATGTATATCCTATTAAATAAAATGGAGATTTCTTTATTTTTTCTTTCTCTGAACTATAACTTTCAGGAGGCCATCCCTGCAGATCACTCATACATGCTGTAGTATAATGTTCTGACAGGTATTTTGTTAGATAGCTTAAACTGACATTTAGGAACAAAAAAGTCCTGATATCAACAGGAAGCTCTGTTGGGGGCCCACCCTTCTAACTTTGGCAGATCTGATATAAGGAAGTAGCCATGTGGCAGGTTATTGTGTTTGCCCGGAAGAGACAGCTACATAAACCTGTAAATCAACTCTTGATTAATTTGTAAAGTGTTCCTGTAAACTTAAATAAGCAGGTAAGCATAAATTATCTTGGCGGATAAAAATCTCTTAATTTCTAGCACTGTAGGCAGCAAAGGTGCTGGAATTAGGGGTGCTGAGGATACAGCAGCATCCTGTGGTATGAAGTGATTTCAGTCATATACCAGGTTTACACTTTGGTTTGATGGCTCTCAGCACCACCACCTCTCACACCCCATCACTATATAAATTGTTCCAACACCTCTGCTAAGCAGGTGCCAGGTTGATGGGGAAATTGATCCTCTTCATAGTCATGCAATATAAAGTGCAGGTAGAAACACTGCAAGCCTCCATGCCCAGCCTTGTCAATGTCTGTTCTAGAGTGAGCACGTCCCAGAATAAGTATTCTAGTCTCCAGGTCCATTCAGTCACTGACGTATCTGCTATATACGCTACTAGAGAGCTTACCATTTGATACCCAATGCAGAGGTAGTAGTAGCCAGTAACAGTATATCTTTATAGCCTCACTGTAGGCTGGCCACTAGAGACCAAGATAATCACAAACTCCAGAGCAAGTCTTAACTCATCCAAGAGAAAGCAGTCTGGTATATATTCAGAATGCATACAAAATCAACCTGCCTCCTCTTTCCTTATCACATCAAGGAAAGGAATTAATAAAATTTTACTTGCCCATAATTTGCCTCTGCCAAATGGGAGTAAAATTCAGCAAGGCTCTACAAGCTGGTAAGTTAAAGAGCTGACAATTCCCTTGCATTTATGACCCTTTGGGGTAAGGGTAATTGGTCCTCCTATTTCTTCCAGCTTCTCCAATGACATCTTTATAATCTAGAAATGGGTGTCAATTCCCAGGAGGCAAACTTTGCATTTCCACTAAAGAATGTGGCCCCATTAAATGACCTAGTTCAGATCATGGTAGATTAAGCTGTCCTGAGAGAAGAGCAAAAGGCATCTCCTAAAGGTTATAGTTCATACCGTCCACTCATATGGAGTGGAAAGGATTAGAAAGAATTTACCTGTTGCCCTGCTCAGAGGTATCCTCTTGCTGCTCCCACCCCTTGAAAAGGTGTTCTCTTAGTGTGTAGACCTCTGACACAAGTAGGATGTGTGTGGCCACACATCCAATTCAGTTATCTTACTATCCAATTCAATTAACTTGCAGTGACAGTCTTTTGAGAAACAAGGTGGGTAAGGAAATATCTTTTATGGAACCAGCTTCTGTGAAAGAGATAGGCTTTTGAGTTATACCGAGCTTTTCAGGTCTCTTCTTTAGAGCTCTGTGTGGCTTCAAAGCTTGTCTCTCTCACCAGCAGAAGCTGGTCCAATAAAAGATATTACCTCGCTCATCTTGTCTCTCTAATATCCTAGGACTGACATGGCTGTAGTTTACGAGCATACCTGCTTTTGAGAACACAGTTACCACCAAACTGGAACAAAGCAATAGTTGGTCTATGGTAGTCTGGAATCCTGTTGCCAAGGCTGCTCCTAGATGCCTTTAGCAAAGAGTTGAAATAATCATAATGCTCCTAAATATGTAAGTTGTGATGCTATTAATGTATAGAAAAACTCCTCCCACTTGGAGTTCAAGCATCAATGTCTGGTCCACCATTGTAAATTTGAAGTAACCAATTTGCTACACTAGCTACTACAGGTGTCCCTGCAACTGAGAGAAGAGTAGAGCTTTGTGCAAATTTCATCATTCAGTAGTCATGATTTTAATAGCTAGACAAACTTTGGTAATATGAGAAGCTGTTATTTGTATTTGGCTTAAAATAAATGGTTATTAGGCAATGCGTTGTACCTGGTTATTCTATAAATAGCACATCAAAACAGCAGCAATCACTTAATTACAGCCAGGTTGGCATATTTGTTCATTTCTCAAGCAAACCAGGCTTTAACACAGCTGGCACTAGGAAGGCACTCAGTTAATAATATTAAATGTATGGGTTTGCTTTCTTGCAGCCAAATATTTATGGATGCTGCTACTCAGGATCTGATTTTCCTTTCAATTGTGTTCTCCTGTTTAATCATGACACAGCAGCCCTCCCTGCTTGCGTGTGAACATTCAAGGTATTTTTTTTATCACAACTGCATGAAAACAAGGTAACTTGAGTTGGGAAGGGGAAGGAATTTGGCTGGAATTAATGAGTTATAGGCAAATGAGAAACAAATTTTATTTTAAGAATAATGTATCTTAGTTCTAATCTACCACAGCCCTTAACAACTGGTTTATATGCAGTCTGGCTCCATGTACAGACGGATATAGGAAATGACTGGCAGCTGGACACTGTGCTAAGGAAACATGGTATTTGGGCAGCTCAGGGTGGAAAAAGAAGCTGGAGGTTCACAACATACCAATTAAGGTGATGTAACATAAAGGAGCTTCTTTTCCCACTGACATTACATAGGGATCTCAAACCATTACATGATAACAGCAAGGAGACCAAATGGGTGCAGTTTTGCCTCAGCCCAATAGGCCTACACTGGGGACAGAGGAAAACGTGTGCTGCTTAGATGCACTGTTCTTCCCTATTTCTCTCCAGAGTCAGTCACAATCTGGTATTCATTGTGTTTCATAAAACTTCCCCTGTGAATGAGACAGGGCCCGCTAAATACATTACATGCTTCATGTTACAAAGTTGCAGGAATGCTGCAGGAGACCATGTAGTCAGATTGCATTGTAAATCTTAATCTTCACAACATAATATTTAATGGCATTATTTAGACCCTTTTAAAGCAGGGGGGAAGAAGGGAAGAATTCCATATTCTGGAACGCTTGACTAGAAACTACCAAAACACCTTGCCTCAGAGAGTGCACAATGCATGAAGGAAGATACTGCTGTGTTGATGGAGGGACTTCAATCTTCAAAGCCTTCAGACTGTGCAATCAAAACCACTTTTTGTCAACAAAATGTAGCAAGGTAACACTAACAGCTATTTTCTTATGAAATTTTAGCTTTCTATCCCCAGCCATTTTGCATTGTAGATAATTAATGTTAATGAGACCACAGTACTTGAGAGTCTGAGAGATACTCGAATTCTCTTTCTCGGAGATTCCATGAAAGAGCCTAAAGTTCTCCTCCTCAAGAAGGCATTTGTGCTGCAAGTCTCTGTGAGGAATTTATTCACTGCAACAAATTGTTCAGTGAACATGCAGATAGGTACACAGGAAAAACACTGAATTAATTTTCATTAAAAAAAAATCTTTATGAATAAGTTCTCCATGATGAAATTCAATAACGACACATGCAAAATAGTCCACTTAGGAAGGAACAATCAGTTGCACACATACAAACTGGGAAATGACTGCCTAGAAAGGAATACTGTGAAAAGGGCTCTAGGGGTCATAGTGGACCACAAGCTAAATATGAATCAATGGTGCAACAGTGCTGCAAAAACAAACAAACAAACATACACCATTCTGAGATGTATTAGCAAGAGTGTTGTAAAGAGATCATGAGAGGTAATTCTTCCACTCTATTCCACACTGATTAGGCCTCATCTGGGATTTTGTGTCCAGTTCTGTGTGCCACATTTCAGGAAAGATGCGGACAAACTGCAAAAGGTCAAGAGAAGAGCAACAAAGATGATTAAAAATCTAGAAAACATGGCCTATGAGGGAAGATTGAAAAAACTGGTTTTGTTTAGTCTGGAAAAGAAAAGACCTAGAGGTGACATGATAACAAATTTCAAGTACCCAAAAGGTTGTTACAAGGAGGAAGAAGAAAAATTATTCCCTTTAACCTCTGATGCTAGGACGAGGAAATTGCAGCAAGGGAGATCTAGGCAGGACATTAGGAAAAACTTGTCAGAGTGGTTAAGAACTGGATTAAATTGCCTAGAGAGGTTGTGGAATCTACATCACTGGAGATTTGTAAGAGCAGGTTAGACAAACATCTGTCAGGAGTGGTCTAGACAGTGCTTGGTCCAGCCGTGAGTGCAGGGGACTAGACTTGATGACCTCTCCAAGTTTCTTCCAGTTCTATAATTCTATGATTCTATATCTAAATTAAGGAGAAGTATGGAAAGACTGGACAAAACTCCCTTTAAAACTCAGTCTACTACAACATTAGTGGCTGTAGCACAAGATTTGTATGATCTAAATGAGAAAAAAACCACAACTCTGGTTCTTTAACATGGTGGTGGAAGACCCCTTTTTCTCACCAATGAAACTACAAATATAGCAGTCTTGTCAGCACATCAGGGACCACAGGCAGATGCTGCTTAATGTCAAAGGTTTATCTATTGTCATATCAATAGTTAAACTTCTCTATTGAATGTCTAATCTAGACTTATGCCATGAAAGTCTTTTGTGGAGGCGTTTGTGCATTTTAATAGGTAATCACAACTTCTTCAGAAGTGTGAAAAGTTGACTGGGAATCTGCAAGCACAGGAGAATAGGATAAATATAGGATTCATAAGAGACTGGATAATTAATACAGTCTCAGTAAGTAGAACAGCCACCTACAGTATCTACATAACTTATCAGAGGCCTTTCGTGTTCATTTGTGGTATCTCTTTAGTGATGCTGTATGCTATCTTATAAAGACACTACAAGTACTGGCTTGTGTGCTGTAACACTTTGCCTAATTATAGTCAGATTAGGGGTAGAATTAATCAACTTGACTAAATTGTCTGAAAACATGCATTTAATTACTTCCTGTTTGTTGCCTCATTGTAAACATTCTTTTCTTCATATGAAAGGATTGTATCTATTTACAGATAAATATCTCCCTTATTTTTTCACTTTCTAACATAAAACCAATTAATCTTGGTTATCAAACTGGACATTTATCCCTGTTCTCACAGTCCCGTACTTACATGAGTCATGCTTACTCAGATAAATAGTCCCATTGACCATGTGTGAGTAATTTACCCTCAAAAATGGGATGATCTCACTAAAGTTGTAAGTATACAAAACTCATGTGAGTAAGAGGTTGCAGAATTAGGCCTTCCTTATGGTGTCTGAAAAGGGTAGGCTCAATCAAAGGAAATATTAGAGGAGTCCACTGCAGAAAGGATGTGAGGAATAGTTATGTACTAGAACTGAATTGAAAGCAGTAGCCAAGGGGATTCAGGAAAGCACCATAATATGTATTTCAGTATATTTCTCATTAGGGTTTTCCTTCAACAACAACACAGTGTCCACCTATCTGAACAGACCAACAAATCACAGAGTGAACAGCTTGCTAGTGCAGATACTGTCCCCTAAGAATACTGATAGATTGGCACTTTCAGTAGAATTTTTGTACAACAGGCATTTTTTCATAGTGCTTGGAGGCAAACAAAACATAGATCTATAGTAAAGAAGCTGTTATTTAAGCAAAAGAATATTTGGCTTTGTCAATTGTCTCAGACTTCTCAGACATACAGTCTGTTATCTTAAATGTGACCTTCCCAGAATTTGTCCTCTACTGCAGTCCTGAGGTAAGTGGAGTGGAGAGGGGAAGAATGGAGATGCTAGAGACTGTGACTGCAGAGATTTGGTGAGAGAGCAGAAATGGTGGGTGAAATTTCACCTATATAAATCCATGGGACACCCACATCTTGAATGCTATGTGCAGATGTGGTTGCCTTATCTCAAAAAATATATCTTGGAATTGGAAAAGGGTCAGAAAAGGATGACAGAAATGATTAGACTTATGGAAAACATTCTGCATAAGGAGAGATTAGTAAGACTGTGACTTTCGGCTTGGAAAAGAGATGACTAAGGGAGGATATGATTGAGGTCTATAAAATCATGACTGGTGTAGAGAAAATAAATAAGAAAGTTCTATTTACTCTTTCTCATAACATAAGAACTAGTGGTCACCAAATGAAATTGATAGCAGCAGGCTTAAAACAAATGGAAGAATTTCTTAATACAACACACAATCAACGTGTGGAGCTCCCTGACAAAGGATGTTGTGAAGGCCAGGACTATCGCAGGAGCTAGATAAATTCATGGATGATAGATCCGTCAATGGCTGTTTGCCAGGATGGGCAGGGATGGTGTCTCTAGCCTCTATTTTTCAGAAACTAGGAATAAACAGCAAGAAATTAATCACTTGATGATTACTTGGTCCATACATTACCTCTGGGGCACCTGGCATTGGCAGCTGCCAGAAGAAAGGATACTGGCTAGATGGACCTGTGCTCTGACCTAGTATAGCCGTTCTTATGTTCTTAGGATCTTGCGTACAGTTGACATTCCAGACTAAGTATAGAATCTGGTCCATGTTGTTCTTGGATATTGTATAGACAGTTAAAACACAACTCATCTATGCATTACACTGGCTCTCTTATGTTGAAACCATTTATCTGAATATTATCTACAGAAGGTTAGGCCAGGATACTAAACAAACAGTGCAGATTAGATAGCTCATCTATAAATAACTGCTATAACCAACCTAAAATGATTAGAAAAGTTTAAAATTATTGCATTTTGACACACTAACACCAATTTTCCAATATTAGCAAAAACAAAACAAAACCCAAACAAGAAAACAGCCAAGAGGTTTTTTAACATGCCTGTTTCTGGAATTCCTCACCTATACTAACTTATTCTGCTCCCATGAAATGACTTTCATGGCCTCAGTTGCTTTGGTGGTCATCACTCTGGTCAGTCTATGTTTCTAGTTGCCCTAATCTCTGGCTGCATGCTGGGCTCTAGCACAAGCTCCTGTATTCCCTGCTGCCTAGTTCCATGGAACTGGGCAGCAGTCATGCACTGTAATACAACTAACTCCTCTTTCTGGAGAAAGCAAGTTCCAGCTGCAAGTAGATCCTAGCAAGGCAGGAAGATGGAGAAACCATGTCGGCACCTGCCTAGAGCCAAATGGCATGTTCTGTAGCAAAACAGGCTGCAGAAGTGGGCCTGTCTATAATACAAATAACTTGGTTTAAAGATTTAGATGTATACTTTCTGGCTTACTTTGTTCAGGAGCTTTCACTTCTCATGGGACTATAAACACAAAGGGCCACTTCAGTGCAAACCAAGTTTGTTCTCCACAGCAAAGGAAATTCCTTCAGTAAGAAAATTAACATAGTTTCTCATAACTTTCGCTCCCATCAGTGGACATTCCCATATGGTTCAGGTGGCTTCAAATTAAAATGCATGATACAACCCTCTGCCACCAGTCTTAGTACATCAGCATGGAGCTTACATCTTCAATACTTACCATGTATGTGAGTACTGCTGTTCATCTAGTGGCAGTCACTTTCAGCAAGTCGTCTCACTTAAACCACAGCACTTAAACCACAAACTCTAGTGGAATTTGTTTATCCATACTGTCTTTTCCAGTGGTTTCCTTTCACTAAGGCATGCTTTAGTAGAACTTCATTAGCAAAGAATGACAGATTGGAGTTGGGTAGACTGTGTCAAACATGTTAGGAGAAAAGTGCGGAGTTTGACTTTTCAGTTGTGCATTTACTGAATTTGCCAGAACTTTAAGAGGAACGAGTCAATTGTAAAACAAAGCCCTAAAGCATCATTTGACTCAAGTGTTTTGAAGAAAAACAGTGGCTTCTTTTGTTGATAAACACAATGTTTGTCTTTGTACAAACACCTTTGCCCATATTTAAAGTCTGCAGACACTCTCACAGGTCAAAACTGTAGAAATGAACGAATTACAGTTGCTCCCTGATGTATACATGGCTGTGGCATACATCTGTATTTTTTCCACAGAAGAAAAGGAAAAAAATAATTTTCATTGGGTGTATGAAAGCATAATGTTGTTTATTGCACAGTAGGTGGTTGTCCAAAATAGCCTTTAAACTACAACACTAGAATAGTCATTGGTCAACACTATACAGCCTTAAAGGCATATGTTATAACCTGTCATCCTAATAAGTGGGTTTAGTATTGTGTTATTGATATATATAGATTTGCAGCTGGTGAAGTGAATTCCATGAAGTTTATTGTGTTTAGAGCTCTTATTTTTAAGCTCTCATCCAAAAGTCCCCTTTATCCTGCGCAGACTTTAAAGGCTGGATTTTGAAAAGCATTTAGCATTGTTCCTATTGAAGTCAATGGGAGCAGGTTTTTTTCATCATTTAATTCAGCCTATGCAGGGTAGCTGAATGTTTTTTTTAAAACACACACATAACTTGCAAAGTGCTCGGGGATGAAAGATGCTAATAGAAGACAAGCCTTTTAATTTAAAACTGCAGAATCACTGTTGACCTCTTGTAAAATATGTATTACTACAGAAAATGAGAATCCAGTAATAAATACAAGTCTATCAACTCCCCCTGTCACTACGCAGACAAATCTGCTTTTATAGCCTGATCAAGGTCTCATAGGCTTAAATTAAAATCAGAGGGGATGCTAAGCAGACAGCTTTTGATGGGACTTTGGCTAGTAATGGGAGTAAGACCATATCTCAAAAGGCTCAATTTCAAGCAGTCCTTGTTTTTGTCAAAAAATGGACTAAAATAGTACTGAGCCTCCTCCTTAACCCATGTAGTTGGACTAAATACTGGCAACTTTTTTTTATTCCCTTCCCACACCTTACCCGATACCACTACAACTAAGGCAACAGGACAGCTGTGGCTGTGCACTCAGCTCAATAGCTGGAATAGCTCTGATGAAAATTTGCACAAATCCCATACTTGTAGAGAATCATGGAAATATCTCCATGCAACTGCATAGCTGAACAGAGCCACTGGGGAGGCTGTGCGCATTCAGCTGGCTTGTGATCTTTCAACAGTGTAAATCAAGAGTGTCACAACTGTTTATGGAGTTACTTAGGTATACGTGAGCAGAAGAACTCAATCCTTATATGTACATCTTCAACACCATCATCTTGCACCGGACTCACTAGCTACATTGCCAGCAGGAACTCCGCCACCAGAGAGATGTCGTCATTTGGTCCAAATTGTGTATTCATCCTGCCACTAAACTCTTTAATGGTAGAGAGAGTTTTTTTGGGTTGGGGGACAGGGCAGCAGTTGGAAAGACACTAGTTTGGGTGTGTCTAAACTACACAGGTTTTTTTTTTAAAGTTGCCTTTTTTCGAAAAAACTTCTCCCGCGTCTACTCTACCGCCGCGTTCTTTCTAAAGTAAATCGAAAGAACGTGGCAGTTTTGTCGACAGCGGTAAACCTCATTTTACAAGGAATAATGCCTTTTTCGATAGAGATGTGTTGAAAAAAGGCGTGTGTGGACACGGGGCTTTGGGGGGGTGGGGGTTTGAAAAAAACAGACCTCCAGGGAAAAGCCCTAGTGGACAGTCCATCTGCAGGAACAACCTCTATTGTTCCTGTCTGTAGCCATGTTTTAAAGGCACAGGCACCCTGGGCAGCCATTGTGGCAGGAAGGCAGCCAGAGGAAGCCTCTGACCACACGGCTCTCCCTGCCTCTCTGCCAAGGAAGCATGGCACAAGCACAAGACCCCCAAGGCCCCCAAGGACCTTCCAGGGAGCCATCCCACGAGCCTTCCAGGGGCACCAAGAGGCGAGCTCCAGCCTGGTCAGGGCCAGAGGTCCTGACCCTTTTGGAACTATGAGGAGAGGAGGAATCGCTCCAGGCTCTGCATTCTGACGCCGGAAAGCAGATATTTACGCCCTCATGGCCGAGGGGCTGGCCAAAAAAGGACACCACCCCAGAACCTTGGACCAGGTGCAGGCCAAGGTTAAAGAACTCAGGCAGGGCTATGCCAGGACCCGCGAGCACAGCTCCACCTCAGTGGAAGTGCCTCACCACTGTGCGTACTTCCAGGAGCTGGACAGAATCCTGAGTGGTGGGGAACCCCTCTCTGCCCTGGTTCTTGTCCAGACTGGGTTGCAGACACCGGTGCAGCGTTGCCAGGAGGAGGCTGAGGACAACCCCAAGGAGCAGCTGCAGGATGAAGAGGAGGAGGAGGACCCCAACCGCAGTGTGGTTACCCTGACCCTGGAGCCGGTCCAGGAGGCCTCGCAGGCATCCTCTGACACTGGTGAGGGAACATCAGGTGAGTGCAGTCAGGGTCACACACACACAACGGGGGAGGTGGGAGCACAGGGGATGCGGAGCAATCTGCACATGTCATGCTTTTCCTGGACAGCTTGCACCGCTCTGTGCATGTGCAAGCATGTTAATTCCCAGGGCACACATGGGCAGCTGCTCACAGCTCGGGGAGGGCCCCACACCTGTCTGGCCCCAGGGAGGGCTGTCCTCCCCCCAGCCAGGAACTGTGGGAAGCAGGCTGATCACAAGGGCACATGCACAACACTACACAGACCACCGCAAGTGTCATATCTAGCACTTGGGCACATATGCACAAGCGACACAACAATCGGTCCTGCAGACGGTGCTGCCACGGGCAGGCAGTGGGTGTGTGGGTGGGGGCCCTGGGAAACCCAAGCTGCTCCAGGCACCTGTCCTACGTCTTTTGACCCACTGTGGCTGGACACTTCCCTGGGCTCTAGCCATGGTGAAGGGGGTGCTGGGGGGTCGGATGTTGCCGTAGCCACCTTGGGGCCCCTGTGAGGCTGGGGCTGCTGGCCAGGCCAGACATGGGTTTGCAGTGAGAACATTCCCATCCCTTGTTCTAAGGACTTACTCACTGATCACAAGCAGGGACAGTGTGTGCATTCATAAAACTGACCACTTCTCCCTCTTCTCCTCCACTGCCAGACCTGCCGGATATGACCACCATGTGACACCTGTGCCACCACCCACCCAGTCCCATGGAAGCCACAGGCACTGGCGGGTCTACAATGACCTCATGCAGAGGCATGTAGAGGCCCTCGAAAGGATGGAGGAGACCATGGCTGAAAGGGCACGGGAAGAGGCTCGGTGGCACAACCGCTTGCTGGAGGATTTCCTCCTGCAGTGGACGGCAATATGTGGGAGTATCCGAGAGGCCCTGGGTGTCCCAGGTCCTGTCCCCATTGCTGCTCCTCCTGCTCAATCTGCTCCAGTCCCCTCTGCCCCCCTTCTTGCCCCGCAGCCCCTGCCCTCTCCTTTCTCCCCTTCAGCTCCTGCCACGCCCCACCCCCTGCTAGCGCAGAGCCACCTGCAGCCCCCTCACACTGTCCCAGACCTCACTCAACCCCGAGCATGTTTAGGGCCAGAGACCAGAGGTGGCAGACTTTTGTGGACCAGGCAACACCCTGAGACCTAAACCGCCCTCCCTCCCTCCCTCCTCCAGGTTTACATCCCCCCTCCTCCCCAGTTTTAAGAAGACTTTGGTAGTTGAACAAGAAAGTTTATTTTTGAAAACATTTTGCACACAGTTTTATTTTGTTACAAAATGTTATTTCTTTGCACATTGTTTGTTAATAAACATAACATTTTTTATATAAAACCTGGTGTGTGTGTGTTCACTGTCCAGAGACTGGTGCAGGGATGGGTTGTGGGAGGAAAGATCTTGGGGGAGGGGGCCCAGGCTGACAGGCCCCATTGGGGAGACCCTGGGGAGAGTCATTGGGCTCCTGGTGAGAATCTCCCACGCAGAGCCTCCCGGATGTAGACCCCCACCTGATGGGCTTGGCAGATGGCAGCTGTCCGGGGCTGCTTGAACTGCCTCCCCTCCACATCATCCTGTGTCCCCCACCCTGGGAGGAAGGCCTCCCCTTTGCTCTCCACCAGGTTGTGGAGCACGCAACACGCAGCCACCACCTCAGGGATATTGCATTCCCCCATGTCGAGGCGAGTGAGAAAGCACCTAAACCTTCCCTTCAGCCGGCCAAAGGCGCATTCAACCTGCAAGCGCGCCCATGTCAGGTGAGCGTTAAATTGTTCCCTGCTCGCGTTCAGATGCCCAGTGTACGGCTTCATGAGCCAGGGCATGAGGGGGTACGCCGCATCGGCCACAATGCAGATTGGCATCTCCACATCCCCAACAGCAAAGTTTCGCTGTGTGAAGAATGTTCCAGCCTGCAGCCTGCGGTAAAGGTAGGAATTTCAGAAGATATGAGCATCATGTGCCCAGCCCAACCACCCCACACAAATGTCAGTCCACGGTGGTCAACCCGGGCCTGCAGCACCATGCAGAAGTATCCTTTTCTGTTGAAATAATGGGCTGATCAATGGGGCAGTACACGGATAGGGATGTGAGTTCCATCGAGCGCTCCTCCACAGTTCGGGAATCCCAGCCCAGCAAAGCCAGCCATGATGGTGTCCAGGTCTCCGAGACAGACAATCCTGTTCAGCAGCTCCGAGTTGATGGCCCTCACCACCTGCAAAAATAGACACCTACAAACACACAGAATAGGAAGTTAGAGGGGTTGCCCGAGTCGTTTGGAGGTACCCCTTCTCCCTTCCCCCCCCCCCCCCCCCAGAGGCCGCTCCCAGCAGTAGGGCAGGGTGAGGCTAGAAGCCCTCTCCCACTCCCACTCCATTGCCCCCCCCGCCCTTTCCTGTTACACTCCCCCTACCCCGCATGGACCGTCCCCCCAAAGGAACCTACCTCCATCAAGATGGCACCAACAGTAGATCTCCCCATGCCAAACAGGTGTCCTACCGAACGGTAGCTGTCAGGGGTGGCCAGCTTCCAGAGGGCAATAGCCACCCTCTTCTCCAGGGGGATGGCAGGGGCGCAGGTGGGTGTCCTGTCATTGCAGGGCGGAGGGGCGAGCCAGGTATACAGCTCCTGGAAGATGGACTTCCGCATACGGAAGTTTCTGAGCCAAGCATGGTCGTCCCACCACGCCATGACGAGCCAGTCCCACCAGTCTGAACTTGTCTCCAGCCTCCAAAATTGCCTCTCATGGAAGAAGTTCAGTGGCAAGAACAGTGTCGCTGCAGCCCGAGCGAGTGGCTGAAGGCTGGGTTCAGAATCCAGACCTGGCATGAACACCATGAAGGTCTCATGAACATGCAGCAGAACTTGAAGCACTACAGTGTGGGGCCATCGCCTGCCCAGGGGCAGCTCCGGCTCTATGGCAAAAAAACAATTAAAAGCACAAAAACCAACCAGGAAAAAAAATGCTATGGTGTCCCAGAAAGCAGGGCACTCCAAGCAAGCACTGCAGAAGCTTTGCTGTCCCTCTAGGAGGTAGGCAAGCCAGCTGCAGGAGCAGAGGAATGGCTGTTCAGAGGGGTCCCTTAAGCACGCGTCTCTGCAAAGAGCATGCTGCAGGACCCAGAAGTAAAGGCTGCCCCATGCCCTGGCAGAAGTGCTTCCAGGTGCCCTTTTTTTGACAGAGCATCCAGGCAGTCTGGACACTCTTTTTTGAAAAAGCGGATCGATTTTTCAATCCGCTTAGTGCAATTTAGACACTCTTTTTCGAAAGAGGCATGTAGTCTAGACGTATCCTTTAGTGGCTGGCTAGCCTGAGTTTTGTTCCTGTTTTTGCATTTTTTTGTTGTTGCTAATGTTAAAACATTAAATTGCCAAGACCCTGAAACCTCTTGTATAGGTGTCTTAATTATGTAGACTACATGGTCTTCTTATTTTTTTAACTTAGACTTCTAAAATTCAGCATGGAAACATCATTGGCTCAAAGAAATAGTTCCGTGTGCAACTTCTTTTTCTGCTTTAAAATATCTTAGGGATGAAATGCTGAATGTCCTAAACATGGATATTGGGCACGAATGAACTTCCCTCAGGAAGCCCTTAGTCTATGCAGCAGTAAATAATGATCTCAAACAAGCTGCAATTGACTGGGAGCACCATTTATAGGAAGATCCGTGACAGATATGCGTGTCAAGCTTTGTTCAGTAATCTACAAAGACAACATTCTGAAAGGTTTCATCTGCTGATCACTAGGGACCTCTTTATCAAAATTAAATGTGTTCACTGTATCCTGTTGCATAGTTGAATGAAAGAACTACTTAATGGGTTGCTGTATGTTAATACAGCTAAGGGATTAGCACAATTTACAATGCTTAGGAGAAGATTAGGGAACTGGGAAGCATATAGATTTGACTAAGCAAACATTACCACACTCAAATTTGCATGTGCCCAGTGGATTTTGAATGACTATGTTTCAAGTTTTGATAGCATGTTCTTCCTTGTTTATGGCTGATAATTAAACTATTTAATACTTGTACAATATACATTGGTACAATAAATTCAGTTCTGGTTGGAAATCTTACATTTTTTCACAAAAACATGAAAAATGGTATGGGGGAAGGTATAATGGCAGCTACTATGGTTTTTTCATCTCCCATGTTATGACTAGTCTTAGGCCCTTTTGAAAATTGCTATTCCTAGGTTTCCAAGTCCCTCTGATTTTTTTCAGTGCCAAAAATCTCACACTAAGACTCAATCTAAATGTGAATTTATGAAGTCCAGTTTGATTATATTCGAATCCTTGCATCATCCCTTGTCTTAAAGGCAGAAGGACTGGCACATGGGTGTCTGCACCAAACGGGACAGTAAAGGACCATCAGCAATTGAATACCTTGCTGTTGTATAGCAGAACAATGCCTAGGGTTTACCAGCTCACCAGGGAGAAAGGAATCCAAGCAACAGAGCACCGGGACTTGAAGTCACTGAAGTGAACTAAAAGGAAATTACAGCTTCATAAAAAATGCTCCCTCACAGTAGGGGAACAGGCCAGGACGAGAAGCAAACAAGGCTGAGAAGAAGAGTCCTGGACTCCTTGAACAGACACTCACCAAACCCCAAAGGGCATTTGGAGTGGTGAGGAAAGGCAGGGATTTGCATGCAAGTTTTGTTTTTTTTTCTTACAGAACTGTTGTGCTGCTATGTCACATGGGCTATATCTACACAGCAGCGTTATTTTGGAATAACTGACCTTATTCCGAAATAACATAGTCCTTGTCTACACAACAAGCAGTTATTTCGACATAATGTTGAAATAATGTTGAGCTGGAAAACTTCTTACTCTGACTCCTGTAATCTTCATTGTACAAGGAGTAAGGGAAGTCAGAGGAAGAGTGGTCTTTCTCAGACTTCCGGCTGAGTAGACAGTGCCAAAGGCTGAATTAAGCTATTTTGACTTAAGCTATGTAATTGATGTAACTTAAGTTGTGTGGCTTATTTTGACTTTAGCCCTGCTATGTAGATGTGCCCTTTGTATTTAGAAATTCCTTGTCAAGCCTTTGTTACTTGTTTTCACCATCATAATTCCTGAAGAGGAAAACAGTAAGCCAGAGGGTGTCCACAGCTTTGATGGAACTCCGGGAATGTGCAAAAGTGTCCAGGGAGGCTTGGGAAATCCAGCTCTAGTTTCAGGACCTACAAAAGTGAACCACAGGGCCCCCAGAGCTAAAGTGGAGTCAGACATAGAGTCTACATGCCAGAAGCAGAGAAACAGTATCTAGCCTTTGCCTGACCCCAACATGCCAATAGCATGTGGGACAAGGAGGTTGGATAAGGACATAAGAATGGCCATAGTGGGTAAGACCAAGGCTATGTCTACACTGGCGGGTCTTGCTCAAGAACATCTTGCACAAGGGTTCTTGTGCAAGAACTCTTGCACAAGAATATGTCCACACGGCCATATGCTTTTGCGTAAGAGCATCCATGGCAGTGTGGATGCTCTCTTACGCAAGAAAGCTCTGATGGCCATTTTAGCCATAGGGCTTTCTTGCGCAAGAAACCCCTGCTGCACGTCCACACTGCCCTCTTGCGCAAGAGAGCTTACACTTGTTAGAAAAGAGCGTAGCTCTTGTGCAAGAGTCCCTCCCTTCCCACGCTTTACTGTAAATCTTCTTGCACAAGAGCAGGCGAGCAGTGTGGACACTCTGTGGAAGAACAGCCATTCTTGCGCAAGAACCTGCCACTGTAGACATAGCCCAAAGGTCCATTTAGCCCAGTATCCTGTCTTCCAACAGTGACCAATGCAAGATGCCCCAGAGGGAGTGAACAGAACAGAGAATCATCAAGTGATCCCTCTCCTGTCAGCCATTACCAACCTCGGACAAACAGAGGCTAGGGACACCATTCCTACCCATTCTGGCTAACAGCCATTGATGGACCTAACCTCCATGAATTTATCTAGTTTGTTTGTTTTTTGAACCCTGTTAAAGTCCTGGTCTTTACAATATGCTCTGGCAAGGAGTTCCACAGGTTGACTATGCGCTGCGTGAAGAAAAACTTTCCTTTGTTTGTTTTAAACCTTCTACCTATTAATTTCATTTAGTGACCTCTGGTTCTTATGTTATAGCAACAAGTAAATAACTTGTCCTTATTCACTTTTTTCACACCAGTCATGATTTTATAGACCTCTATCATATCCCCCCTTAGTCTCCTCTTTTCTAAGCTGAAAAGTCCCAGCCTTTTCAATCTCTCTTCAAATGAGACCCATTCCAAACCTCTAATAATTTTTGTTGCCCTTTTCCTGAATGTTTTCCAGTGCCAATACATCTTTTTTGAGATGAGGCAATCGCATCTGTACGCAATATTCAAGATGTAGGCATACCATGGTTTTATATAGAGGCAATAAGATATTCTCTGTCTTAGTCTCTATCCCTTCTTTAATGATTCCTACCATTCTGTTTGCTTTTTTGACTGCGGCTTCACATTGAGTGGATGTTTTCAGAGAACTATCCACAATGTTTCCAAGATCTCTCTCTTGAGTAGTTGTAGCTAAATTAGTCCCCAACATATTGTATGTATAGTTGGGATTATTTTTTCCAATGGGCATTACTTTAAATTTAACAACCTTGAATTTAATTTGCCATTTTGTTGCCCAGTCACTTACTTTGATGAGATCTTTTTGAAGCTCTTCATAGTCTGCTTTGTTCTTAACTATCTTGAGCAGTTTAGTATCACCTGCAAATTTTGCCTCCCCACTGTTTACCCCTTTCTCCAGATCTTTTATAAATAGGTTGAATAGGATTGGTCCCTTGGGGGACACCACTAGCTACTGCTCTCCACTCTGAAAACTTACCCCTTATTCCTACCCTTTGTTTCCTGTCTTTTAACTAGTTATCAATCCATGAGAGGACCTTTCCTCTTATCTCATCACAATTAACTTTACTTAAAAGCCTTTGGTGAGGGACCTTGTCAAAGGCTTTCTGGAAATCTAAGTACCCTATATCCATGGGATCCCCCTTGTCCACATGTTTGTTGATCCCCTCAAAGAACTTTAGTAGATAAGTAAGGCATGATTTTCCTTTACAGAAATCCTATTGACTTTTCCCAAACAAATTATGTTAATCTATGTGTCTGACGATTTTATTCTTTACTATACTTTCAACTACTTTGCCCAGTATTATGTTAGATTTACCAGTCTGTAATTGTGAGGATCACCTCTAGAGCCCTTTTTAAATGTTGAAATCACATTAGCAATCTTCCAGTCATTAAGTATAGAAGCTGATTTGGTACAGCAGCCTAGTGAGTGTCTACTGGACCCTCACACTAAATTTGATTTCTCAAAATCACTTAAGCGCTTTTGAAAAAACTTTGTGCTAGGTCTCCAACAAATTCCTGTCGGAGTAAGCCAAATGTTTGCAAACCCTTCCCCAACATAAAACTAATAAACGAAGTGGGGCCTATATTGAAGAATTGAAGAGAAATCATTAGAAGGAGGCACACTGACTTCTATCTAATTTATACCTATGTGAAAATTTACCTCTCCAATTCTGCCAGCGTTGACTTTCTACTGTTCCTTTTTTAAAACCTAGCTGCGTGTTTCTGAAGAAGGTCTGGGTATGCTTTAAATACCTAGTAACTGCCCATGGTTTTCAGCTCTGCCTTTCTAACCAGGATTTATTCCTCATCTTTTGCCTCTATAAACCTGGATTATAAGATTTACTTGCTCTGCTTTGACTTGTCATGAAAGCTGTTTAAGTTTTCTCCAGCCATACTTTTGACCAATCCAAAATTTTTTTTTCAGAAAATGTTCATTTTGGAAAGGGGGTGGAGGAAAATTGTAGTTTAACGAACTCAGAAACTTGCAAATTTTCCACCAGCCCCCCTTGCTGTATGTATCCTGTTCATTGTAATCGCTTGACAAAAGTGAATGAGCTAGATGGAAGGATATCTCCTTTATCCTCATCCAATTTCTTGATGAGGTCATTATTTGGTTTCTGTGCCTTTGGGTTTTTTTGGGACTTGGAATTTGCTCCTGAACAGCAAAAATGGGGGTAGAAGATAACTCTGTTCCTTGAGACTGTACTGCTGCGGTGGTTGTGACTAGCTCCAATACCTGACCTTCCATCAGTGTGTCTGATGGAATAACCCTTGCCTGTGCCTGCAGCCTACAGAAACTTGTGTGGTGCTTAGGATTTGTACAGGTTTCACGAGTGAAGAAACCTGTGAAGGTTTCAGGAGTGAAGAAGTGAAGGGGGGGGAAGACACTAGTTAGTCGGTCTGTGTGTACATTGTTTGCATATGGCTTGCACAACCATTGCAGCGCTGCTTTACTTTATTCTCTTAATAAAGAGCCAATTGAGATTTAGCCACATGGAATACTTTCATGTTCTCCATCATACAGCACGTGAAACATGGTGGCAGTGGACAGTCTTGCAAGACCTATGGCCAGGAAGGATGATTAACAGATAAACAGCAACCCAAAACTGAGCAAACAGGCAGCATGGAAGAACTCAGAGCACAACAAATATTGGATTTCCAGACAAATCTCTTCAGCAAGTATGGAAGCACACAAAGTTGACCATTAGGGATGAAGGTGAAAAAAAAAGAGGGATAAACCATTTTTATTACCTTATTTGAAGGCAGAAGGGGATGAGAAGTGAGTAAGACACTGTTGCCAGGAATAATGCCGGAAACAGTGGGACAGATGATAAGTGTTTTAGTACTGTGACTCCAGGAAGAATGAGACTGTAGGTTCTGGTTTTGTTTTGTTTTGTTGCCTGAAACCAAGAAACAGAAAAGTAAATAAATACTTACATTAGAGGTGAGAACTCTGGAAACCATGGTCTATAACTAGATCATTTATGGGACATGTGGTTCGAATATAGGAGGGAGACAGGCCTGTTTCTGTCAGTTAACCCTAGAGAAATGCTTCTGAATAGCAAAGGGACCTGTAGAACTCACTGGTGCAGAAAATGTACATGGTCTCAAGCTAAAGGAACCCAGGAATCAGGATAGAGACAGACTGACCAAGAACCCAGGCATAACCATACAGTGTATGTACTATGGAAAGTAACACAAAAGGCAGAAAAAAAGTGCCAACCCTATAGTCAGTTGTGCAAAGGGTGTGAGAACAAGAGCCACTTCCTTCGAATGGTGCAGCTACCCCAAGAGGAAGGGGGAGAAAGGCAGTAGTAGCTGCAATGTCTGAGGCCGGGTCTACATTATAGCAGAAGGTTGAATTAAGATATGCAACTTCAGCTACATTAATTATGTAGCTGGAGCTGATGTATTGTAAGTCACATTTCTGCACCATCCATGCAGTGGGAGTTCAATGAGAGCAAATGCTCCTGTTGGCTTCCCTTACTCCTCAGAGGAGCAGGAGTACCTGTGTTGACAGGGTTGCTCACTGAGTTTGATTTAGCCGGTCTTCTCTAGACCTGCTACATCGAACCCTGGAAGATCGACCATGGCAGTGTTGCTCTTCCGCAGAGTGAAGACATGGCCTGAGGTTGTAAAGCAGTGGTTCTCAGCCCCTGGACCATTAGCATGCAGTTGCAGCCCATGTGACACCCTCAGGGCCATATATGCATAGGATGTGACCCACAATGGTAAATAGATTGAGAACCACTGATGTAGAGACTTACAGTGAAGAGGAACATATCTGTGGTAAATCTAGCAGATGCAAAGACCCTCAATGTATTCATTGAGAAGAAGCCTACCAGCAATTCATAACCAGTTTAATTCCAACTGGTCTGTGGCACCAGCTGCAGTGCAATCCCAGCAACACTGATCAGTAGCAATGGTGAACTAGAAAGGTGTGCCAGTGCTGATGATGTGCAATAAACCATTCTGGGACTACTGGTCATGCAGACTGTTAAACTCATGAAATGAGACATTATGGCTTGGCTTGGCCAAGTATACTCCTCACCACTGCACAACAGGATAGTGCAAGCCATGGGTCTGATGACAGTACAAATCAGAATATCCTCTTTGTGAGAGAAGAGGGAGAATAGTTGCCATGGACCTTGGCCAGCATTCTAATAGAAAATGCTGACCTATTTCAAGGAAATGAACACCTAGGAGGCAAGCAGGAATGAGAAATAGACCCCATGTGCAACTCATGAGACTGCTGACATACAGAGTTCCATTAACTCTGGAAGAACCACTGAAGAAGGAGCTGGCAAACCAGAAAAGGGGAGAGGAAGAGGCATAATTATACCCCCTGAAACTACCAGTGTGGTTAGCAGCCTAGTAGAGTGAGAAAACCTTCAGGTAAATTGAGGATATCCATTGAGCCAAACCACTAAAAAGAGCACTTTTTGGGGTGAGGAAGGAGAGGAAGAAAATTCATTCTCCATTACCAATGATTGAGACCATATTACTTGACTTATTTAGGGCAGAAGCATTCACTGTTTGTGATATCAAGAACTGGTTCTGACACATTGAGCTAAATAAGCCATTCAACCACCTGACAACCTTTGATGTAACTACTATCAAGTAACACAGGGTACAAATAGACTGTGCTGATGATCACAGGTGAGGTGTTCCAATGTAAACTCAACTAGGCATCTAGAGAGACTTCTAGGCATCAAGGCAGCAGGTAACATTGTTATTGTCAGAGAAGGAAATGTAAATGAAGAGTCTGCCTAACACCATGATATGAAGCTGTGATAGCTATTAAACAGGTGTTGGGGGCAGAATATTAGGTTGAATGCAGACAAGTTGCAGTTCTGAAGAGAACTGAGGTTCCCTTCATCGGACATCTGTTAACTCCTTAGGGACCTTGGCTATACCCTGAGAGCCATAAAGGAAATGCCCAGACCAAAGGATGGGATGGGAGCACAGTGATTTATAGGGATGGCCAATTATCTTTCCAGAATCTGTACACCCTTATGAAAAGCCTGAACATACAGTGATTTAGAGTGGGAATGGTTAAAGACGCAAGAACAGGCATTTGAATGAGTTAAATCAGAAACAAGACACTAGCCCTAAAGTAATTCAACCTTGTGGGACAGCTAGAGCAATAGTGGGAGGCCTGGAAGTAGCACTGATGGAAAGCCAGCAACCCATAACATTTTCTAGCAGAGCTCTGGCAGACACAGAACAGGGTTATGAAAAGGAGCTACAAGTTGTGTTATTTGGAATGAAGTGATTCCATCAGTTTACGTTTGGACACAAAGCAAACACATAATCCGGTCACAAGCCCTTAGAAGCCATTGCTGCGTGTATCTAGGTGACCATAGTGCTGGTTGTTGAGACTCCAGCACTACCAGGTGAAGGAAACCATGACTGGTAGCAGAGATTCTGAACAGGGTACTTCTTCCAAAGTCCAACACAGATGACTCAGTGGAACAGGAAATATTGGAGCATGTTCACGGACTTCCTCTGTGCCTCTGATGGGAGGCAAAACAATCAAATCAACAGGAATGGGTGCTGTAGACAGATAAACAGTGCCTAGACCTGAGCTGGCCACATCATAAAGAACAAGTGTCATAGGGATTGATGGGCTGGAGAACAAAAACTCTAGTTCCCATGAGGGGTAGTCTGCTTCAGCCCACTGGAGAAATAATAGGTCATAGTGTGGCATTCTCTTAACTACTGCTTAGCAGGCATTTTGCTGCCACAAAGGAGCCAAGGACCTGAGGACACTATGTACAGGCAAGTAGGTCTTGGTCCAACAATCCAATAGCCACCCAAAGCAAAGGCAACTGAGCATGCTGCAGTGAGACATGGATCTCATGAGGTAGCTTGTGAAGAGGTGGAATCACCATTGGCACCTTCTTGTGGTTGGGCAGTGCATAGCAGCTCCTTCTCCACTGGGTATCTCCTGCTGACAGCTGCTCCCCCTCTACAGTGACCTGCCAGGTCACTTTAGAGATCTCCCCTTCAAGGTAGTTCATGAACTAAGGATGTTAAATATTAACTAACTGACTAATCCAATAGTCGATGCATTAGTCTATTCGGTTAGTCGATAGGGCGTCAACTATTCGATTAGTCGATAGGGCACCTCCACTATCGACTATTCAGTTAGTCAATAGGGCGCCTCCATCTAGGGCTGTTGCTACACTTCAAAGGCAAAAGCGTCAAAGCCCAAGGTCAGCTGGGGACTCCCCCCACTGACCCCAGTCTCCACGCGGCACTGCTGGTTTGAAATGCTGCAGGGAGCCTGACACCAGGCTACCCACAGCATTTCAAAGTGGCAGTGCAGCACAGAACCCGAGGTCAGCTGGGGAATCCCCAGCTGATCCCAGGCTCCATGCTGCGCTGCCGCTTTGAAATGCCACAAGGAACCTGACGCCAGGCTCCCCGCAGCATTTAAAGCGGCAGTGCCACGAGGAGCATGGGATCAGCTGGGGACTACTCTTCCCCTTCTCCCCTTCTTGCTGCCTCTGTCTGATAGAGGCAGCAAGTGGGGGGGAAGCGACTAGCATTTGCTTATTGGATAGTCGACTAGTCCTTCACATCCCTACCATGAACAAAAAGCAAGGAGAGTTAGCACAAACTAAATTAATAAGAGAGGTAACTGACTTCCTTTCAGGATGCATCAGCATCTGACCCTCCCTTCCCTGAAGGAGGGACATTCAGACAGTGGCTGTCAGGGAAGCTTAGAGCAAAGTTAAAGATTGTTCTTTTCCATGGTCTGCCCACAACTGAGCTGCTCTACTCCCTTTTTAAGCTCCATCTCTAGTCTTGCAGTTGTGGTAGGGCAGAAGTGGCTGAGTCATGAGCAGTTCCTTAGCCCCTTGTTGTCCAGTATGAGAACTGTATGTGGCAATCAAATCAGCACACATCTGGATAGATGGGGAACTTACAATCAATTCCTGTTAGAAATAGGCCATTGCAGACCATTTTGAGAAAAGACAAAGCCAAAATTCAGCTATAATTGACTGAATTAAAACTTCAGTCCAAGTTTTTGTGAAGGAAAAACTTACATGAGTTCTGTCAATGGCAGCTGAGTGACAAATTTCCACAGTTGTGTCAGAAGGGGTTACTGCTCATTGAATTTTTCCTACAAGTGCTTATATTTGCGGATTGACATCTTCTAATGTTAATCTGAACAAATCAAACACCTGCCATCTCAGACTCAAACCTCATTCCATAAAATGTATGGGTCCCTCAATTGGTTTCAATTTGTGGTCCCATTGATATTTCTTCCCAAAGCAAGTCTAGCTCACACACCTACTGGGTGTGGTGTACTGTCCCATGTAGTGGCACTTAGACCACTTAGGGTACATCTACACTGCACCCATAGCTCAAAATAAGCTATGCAGTTTGAGCTACGCAAATTGTGTAGCTTATTTCAAGTTAATTTGAAATTTGAAATTTGGCACTGTCTGCACAGCACTTTTTTCGAAATAGAATGCTATTCCGAAACGTCCCGTACTCCTCGTGGAATGAGGCTTACAGGAATGTTGGAATAGCGAGCCTGTGATATTTCAAAATAATGGGCTTGCTCAAAAGATGTGGAATAGCTATGTTGGGATACTTCTGGTATCTTGAAATAGCTCCACAGTGTAGATGTAGCCTTACAGAAAGATAAAAATGAGTTCCATTTACAGCCTTAGCTGAGAGTCAGGCTTTTCGCTCAAGTGGTAGAGACTCATGCACTAAGCACCAGAAATCCCAGGTTCTGTTTTGCATGTCAGAATTAACATGCTTTGATGTTGCAGTCTGTTTATTATTGTATAGTATATTTAAATCTCTCTAAATGAAAGACGTGTGCAGTTATCCGATTAAAATCCTATGTTTAAGCAAACTTGCTGCCATTCTATTTCTAGTAGCTTACCACTATGGCCTTCTATGTTGCCGTGGTTGTGCATTGGCATTTAAAAAAAATTATCTTGAGCAAATATCTTGTTTTCTAGTCAAAATTCTTCTACTGATCTGTTCATTTTAATTGCTACATTTCTGATGAAATTGCATAAGATCTATGAAGGTCAAAAAGTAGTAAAATAAGTAGAACTGTGAAAAGAGATCTGGCTTTTTTAGTGCACTGAAAATCTAATGCTTATTTTGGAGCTACTGCACAGTGATTGGTTCAGTAAAGCTACTTGCTTTCTGTGTCATTCAAGGCTCCTGTAAATAAGCTATCAGTGGAGTGAATTATAAACTTGACAAAAGACTTCTGCACATCAGGATCTGCAAGCCCTGTCTGAAGGGAAAATAACTTTTTCAGTTGTTGCAACAGAGGCTTTGGCTTGGTAAAGGCAGCTGCACTCAACCTAACAAAAGAAGCAGGACACATAAGTGAAGTACCAAGTGTGAATCTCAGATGCTGTGCAATACATAAAAATATAAATATGCTTTGGAAATATGGAAGGTTTCCTGATAAGTTTTACATTCTGTCCTTATAAACTGCTCCTGAAGACTGCAAAGTACTCTTCATAATTTTAGCACACTTTCAGCAATTGTAATGTTTTCAGTTTCCTTTTAAACACAAAATAAAAAAACTAGATGTATGCATCTCAAAGTTTTAAATAATGCATTACTGTCGGGCTTAATCTTTTGTAGCTGGGCAGTAATGTCTGATTTAGAAGTATTAATCTATAGCTGCACTGTCATGTAGAGACTTAAATGGGGCTTCCTAAGGATACTAAATTCACTATAAAATGATTACAAGACATCTCAGTCAGTCTTCTCAACCATGAAGGCTGTCTGGCAGATTCATAAAAAAGCATTGTTGTACATAGAGCAAGAACACTAGTGTCCGAGCAAATTACACAAGCTGGTTTTGGTAGGGCTGAGTTAGCATTCCCAGATAGTCTAATGAAATATTAAATATCTGAGTAGCTTCTATATAATTTCCTAATATCCTAGGAGGTTTTTTCTTAACTCATAGACTCAAAGTGTCCAGTTCTGAAAAGAGGCTGCATATGTGGCTAGCGTTTAGGAAAACGGTTTTGTATTTGTTATTGCAAAAGATTGATTTGCTTAGGATGTGACCAAATTATAACTCTCTGACAGCAATTATTTCTCTCCCTGTAATTCCATTTACATTCTAGGGAAAATTGTATTTAGTGATTCATAAATTGAGAAATGCTTGCTCCTGTAACTGAGGAAACGGATTAAACTGTCTGAAGAGTGGACTTCTAAATGCGAGAGTTTTCAGGGCTTGTGCACCAGAGCAGGTGAGGATCAATTTAAATTAGGGGCCAAAGGTCAGACAGTATATACTGACATGGAAGCCAGCTTCCCAAATTGTTTGCACCAATTTTTCCTGAATGTAAAAATACTTGGCTTTTGAGAATATCTAACACTGAGATGAATTTCTGCTAAGGAGTTTCTTCTGGGTGACCTCAAATTATTGTATGACCATGTTCTAACCAGCTTTTAAAAAGCCCTGAGGCAGGGCCAAACATAACGAGAATCGAAGGGCCTAACGTAAGAAAGATGTCTTATGAGCAGAAAACTCAGATGCTTTGGAGTTCATTTGGAAAAGGAAGAGCTGCAGCAAGAGAACTGCTGTCAATACCTCTAGTCATGAGGAGGCAATAAGGCTTATTATGAAACTACTTAAGAGCTCCACCTTAAGAAGGAAGGTTACTAGTTGGAGAAGTCTGTTTTCAGAGGCAAGCAAGTATTTTACAACATAGAATTGCAAAAAGGGTGAACCGAAAGAAGGCTTAAACCTGTCATTCATAAGGGGAGGTAGTTTGGGGGAGTTACATGTTCTTATTGATAGATGGTCCGACTGTCACTGCTCTTTAAAAATTCTGTAGCTGCATAATAGCTATCTTAATGCTCCCAAATGTTATGAACAACACACAGATTAACAAGAATGGTATCCAAAAAATATGAAATAAGACAGAATAATATTCTGTGTGTGGCTATAAGAGATCTATAGAACCACATCCCTGGTTGGTGCTATTTGGCTTAGCTCTGAAGTCAGTGGAGCTATATTAACTTAATCAGCTGAGGATTTGGTCCTTTACTGGTAAAGTTAAAGGAAGCAAAGCAGAGAAGAGTTGGTGTGCCAGATCATTCAAAGAGAATATTTTTAAGGGCTAAGGAGGTAACTCTGAAGAGAGCCGAGCACACTTGACATTCTTTGAGCATCCTTAATTTACTGCCTCTTTCTTTTTTTCCCCTCAGCACCTTGAAATATTATGTTGATTGACTCTGTGGCAATTCTATCCTTGAAATCTGCAAGGTTTTGCTTACTGCAAAAGAGGGATCATTTACTGCCTGCTCCATAGAAAAGTGACGTGGTTGTAAGCAGTGAAATTCTCTGCTGCATTTCTGAGCGCTACAGCAGAGAACTCTCAGCCCAGGACAGAATAAGGACCGGTGACTTTGACACCTTTTTGCCCTCCCTAATCGTGGGCTGCACCAGGGGCTGAAGATCGACACACACCCCGGTATAATATAAATAGTCCTGAGGGGTGGTGTGGTATCTAACTTCCTGGGACTGCCCTCAAAGGCCACTGCGTAGCCCAGAATCTCTGCTGAGTTAAGTCCCAATACCTGCCCCAGAATGACTCTCCTGTCCCCTACATGCCTCATATTCCAGATTGCAAGGTTGTCCATGGGAGGCAGCTGTACAGCTATTTTCTTCCATGCCTGCATTAGAGGAAATCCTTCCCAAACTGGCTCCAGGGCTCTGAGGACCCCTTTATGCTATTCCGGATCTTTTATGATCTGTAAAGGCGCTGGAGAGGACATGAGGATTTCATCTATGAAAGGAGTTCTGGTAAACAATAATGAGTATCAAGACACTACGGGCAGGAAAGGTAGGGGTAACATCATTGAGATTATGCTCTGACTCAGCAAGGACTATTGCACTGCATGATGGGATAAAGAGGGTGGATTTTATTTGACTAAAAGGATGTCCTGATTACCTTCTTTTAGATGTTGCAGCATGAGGGTGATGTGGGAGAGACTTGAATGAGGTGAGATTTGGGAAAAGGGAGAAAAGTCTGTAAATCAGGAAGGACTTTCCAGCATAAAGAGCCATGTGGAAGAAAGTGCACTTAGAGGAGATGTAGATAAATGGGGTATAAAAACTAGTTCAGCTGATGAAGGAGGTGATGAGACAATATCATAAGAAAAGCTTAGCGATGAAGAGGGGCTGTTCTGTTTGGCTTTGAAAGCAGGGGCAATAAGCTTGATCTTGATAAATCAGAAGAGAGAAGCCAATAGAAAAACTGAGTTGATGTGATCTGGTTCTGGTGCAATGTCCAAAAGGCAGGAGAGTGACGAATTCTGTATATTGGAATGATATTTAAGAACCTACATGTAAGCCCCATGTAAGATGGTGGGGGGCAAGAATGTGAAATAGGTTGTGAAGGCTCATCCTTTAGGATGAACCATTTGGGGTTCAAACTCCTCAGTCACTATCCCTTATGCTTTTCCAGCTGTAAAATGTAATGAAACTAATGTTTCTTAATATATTTCCTTCTTTTGAGGTCTCTTCCCAAGACATTGTTCTGTGTGCTAGGGGATTTCTGTGCTAATTACAGTGGATTTTGTGGTAATTATGACCTAAATATGTCAGTAGGAGTCTTAGTGTAGTTAGCACTATGCAACTGACAATGAGCCATACAAGTTTTTTAGGGTTTGTTCATTTCACCTTAAACTAATATGGGTCTGACTGCATACAAAGAATGCATATTTTTCTCTTGCTTTGCTGCTTTAAAAATGCATGTATATGTTATTCATTTATTTAATTTATTTAATCTACCCTGTACCTCACTTTCCCATGTGCAAAATGGGGATAGTTCTTTTCTGCCTCACAGGAGTACTGTGAAAATAAAACCCATTAACTTTATGAGATGCTCAGATGCTATGTGGCTGAGGACCATAGTACATAGAAAACCCCTAGAAAGTGAATTGAACTCGTGTGTAAAATGGAGCCAGATTCTAATCTCACAAATTGGAAGATGTTAGAGAAGAAACAGGCAACCCAGGAGCAGATGTGGTAAACGGAACTGCTTTATTGCCCATACACGTAAATCTTGGACCCTTAAAACAATTTTTTGAGTGGCAATAAAGCAGTTCCATCTACTCCATCCGTTCCTGGGTTGCCTCTTTCTTCTCTGACAATATGCATGGGAAGCTGGCTTGAAATTCGGCTTTCCATTCATATTGGCTCCAGCCTACCCTTCCTCACCCTCAGGGCCGGCTTTAGGAAGTGCGGGGCCCAATTTGAACTAAATTTTGGTTGAGCAAAAAAAACAAACAAAAAAACCCTCACCAACCCAGCACACAAATAAACAACTCACAGCCCCTTTAAATCCCCAGCTACAGGGCAGAGTACCGCCTTCCAGCCAAATCCACAGGCCGACTCCCCTTCCCGCGGCGCACAGAAGCCGCAGCGCTCCTCCTCCGGGGCCAATGCCCCCTCCCGCAGCATGCCCGGCACGCCAGCACACTTCTGGGTTTAGGGCGCACGGCCCTCTGGCTTTAGGGCGCGGGGCCCTTTTAGGCGCGGGGCCCAATTCGGGGGAATCGGGCGAATCAGCCTAAAGCCAGCCCTGCTAACCCTCCATGCTGCTGCCTCTCTATCAGAGGCAGCAGCGTGGGGGTGGAGAGGGCAAGTGGATCCAGTGCTGGTGGGGAACCAGCTTTTAAGCCAGCTCCTCACGGGCACTGGCTCCCACTCCCCATGCCCTTGCTACCTCTGATGCAGAGGCAGCAAGGGGGGGAATGAATGTGGTTGACAAGATTAACCGATAAGCCTGAGCTTATCAGTTAATCATGTAGTCTTCTACACAATGACATCCATGGTCCTCAGCACTGCCCAGAGCATGCCCCACGATGGCAATTTAAAGCAACCAGGGCTCCAACTGCCACTGCTCCTGATGGGAGTCCCAGGGTTTTTGAACCGCCCAGCTGTGGGGCAACTGCCCCGTTTAGCTCCTCCACTGTTGGTGGACCTATGTATGATGCAGTTAACCTGCTTTACAATTATCATACCATGCCCCGAATTGCACCTATTGAAAACCATGCACTGATTAGTAGATGGGTATGGATGAATGGCATGTTCTCATCTTGAAGCCAGCACCTGAATTCTAGAAACTTTTGGACTTTATGTCCCACTATTTAGCAGTCTCAGAAATCAACAGGACTACTCACGGGTGTGTTTGCAGGTCTTTGTCAACAAAGAAATATTGGGCCAGTAGGATAAGAAGCTGTAAACATACAAGAATGAAAAAAACCTCCATATTTCACGTCGCTCTCAAGTTGTGCAAGAAATATAGGGCATGTCAGAAATGCCCATTCCCCCACTAAGTGGAGTCGAGCCACATTTCTTCAGGGAGAGCAACAGAACACAGGTTCAAGAGCACAACCTCTCCCATGTGCTCTATGTTCTGCAGGCTGATATAGAGGGCGAATGGTGGGGGGGAGGCATTGCTTGCTTTGTCCTCTTGCTTCACCTTGTGATTTGTTTCCAGGAGGAAGCAAGAGCAGAGCAATCTTTGATTATAGGAACAGTTACTGTTTGCCTGGGTATAGGTTATACAGGCTGGGAGGAATGCAGTGTATATCCACCCCAGAGCAAATCACAATCTAGTCCCAGTGCCAGATTTGGCCTGGCTATGAGAAAACATGAAACATGATGGCAGGACATATGGTGGTTCAAAGGCTTGTGTTTTCAGGGAGTTGAGAACATGACTGATTGACCACACTTGTCAATTGTATCTTTATAGTCCTAGTATAATGTGCAAAGATCTTGGTGGCACAGAGAGCAGGGACACTATTTGCCTCTGCAACTCCTTCAAGTCCTTTTTTGGTCACAGTTGATACAAGTTTGAAGCCTCAATCTCCTTTCACTGTGTATTTACCTGAAAATACAAAATATTGCTTTAATCTGACCTGATTGACAGTCTGCCCTATTGATGTTCAAGCATTTGCAGAGCTTACACAGCACCTGGTCAGTCCTACATTTCTGTGAGCATGACATTCTCTCAGATCTTATAAAGGAATGTCTACAAGCAATCAGCAAATCCCAAACCACGCGGTGCAAGCCAGACATTCATTTACTAGCACAGTCAAGTGGGGTGGGAAGGAGTCAGATTTTACTTTATTGCTTCCTTTGGCTGTTAACTACTGTATTTGCAAATATCAGACTTGATCCTATTGTCTTCTCTGACACAACTCCCATTGATTTCATTAAGTGTTTAGACTGTAGGAGAGGGATTATCAAACTCCTTCTTTATATATATGCAGTGATTGAGCTATGGAATGTAAATAGTGACTTAGTCATATGATGGTGATGCCTTTTGCCTGATCCAGGTTATGAAAATGAACTTTAGAATTCTAAACTCAGATCAATCTACTGAGATGGAACCAAATATAGGAATGACACTGAAGACACAAAATTATGTGAGCCAATTTTGAACAGAGATTCCGCGATAGTGGTGCAAGCTGGAATTACAAATTCTGAGTTTGCATTTTAGCTTTTGATAAATCTCATTCTCCCTGAAATACCTGAGACAAATCTGCTCTATGTTGGGCATGACCAATGTGGAATTTAGAGGAAGGAGTCCATCTGCCTACTAGAAGCAGCATCTCTCCCTACCACTACAAAGAGGTTAGATAGACTCCTTATACCAGGCAGCACATTGTGGGTCCAATTCTGTTTCACGAGGGATACCGGAGCAGTCGACAAAGGCTTCCCTTGTCGACTGCAGTGCGTCTAGGCCGCCCCACTGTGCCGGATCTGCTGATCGTCGGCACAGCGTGGCGGCCATTTTTATTTAATGAAGCGGGGATTATTTAAATCCCCGCTTCTTTGCCTATGCCAAATAAACTATTTTACATGGCTCCATCGACGGAGCCATGTAGTCTAGACATAGCCCGTGAGTCTAACGCCAGACCTGCTTGGCAGACACCCTGAAACCTGCTCACTGCCCCCAAGGAGACCCATGGTTAAGAACTGCTGGTATAGATAGTTATGGGGCAGAGGTGAAGAGAAGGGATGTAGGTTGTGATTAGGTATGAGAAAAGGTATGTTTTCAAACTCTCATACAATTCTGGCAAGAAACTGAAATGGTGCTGAGCCCTAGTCTCTCAACCTAACTTGGTTTAATTAATACTTCTATCACATGACAGGTGGGAATGTGCAGCTATATAGCCACAGCCTCCCTTAGCTACTATTATATAGTGCTGATAATACTTCTGTGGTTTTAGAAAGAAGCCATTTAAGATGTAACTATCACTGTTGCTGGCTGGGTGTATGCAAAGTGAGTCATATTCTGTGCTCCAGTGAAAAAACCTGACATCTAAAATCCCTTACCAAACATAATTTTACTCTTATTCTCTGTGATTGGAATGTATAGCTAATATGTTGAGTATTAATTTCAGCTAGAATAAGTACAGAACACTGGAAGGAAAAATACCTTGGTTTAAGAAAATCTGGTGATGAAGGAAGGAAAAATTTGCCTCACCAAAAAACCCGACACTGGGAAATATTTTTAAATGTCCATTTTTTCCTGGAATGCACAGATAACGCCAATAGCCAAACCCTCAGTAATGCTAATCTGAACTAATTAGTAGTAAATAATAGTTGTGTGCCCTCACTGATGCATCACATTAATTTTAGTGCCCTAAGATTTCAGGGCAATTTCATAGTAGTTTACATTGGAATAATAAAGATTAAAGTCAGGGTCATGTTTTAAGTAAATTACCATTTTGCAATAGTTTGAGAGGTGGAAAAAAATGAAAAAGTTTGCTGGCCATATTAATGTTAATATTTTAAGCTCTTACAAGTGTTATACAATTGGCACAGTGTGTGCTAGTAATTTAAAGAATAACAAACAGGCTTTTATCCTAGTCAAAATTATAAGAACAGGTGCAACTTTAAGTATCGTAGCATAAGCATGTCACTGGAATGCATTGTTTTAGCAAAATGTTTTTCATTGTAAAATTATTACTTCGGCAGCACAGATGATGATTATTTGTCTTGGTTGCCAAAAGTCTTTGAGAGACTTAATATAATTAATGTAGAAAACGTGATTGTATTTCATATTTGTCTGTAGTAATTCTGTAAATCTCTTTTGTCTGTGTTCTTGTAGTCTCTGGGTACTGAAGTAGCTGAAATGAGAAAAAGGCAACAGTCACAAAATGAAGGAACATCTGCTGTGTCTCAAGCACCTGGAAACCAAAGGCCCAACAACACATGTTGCTTTTGTTGGTGCTGTTGTTGCAGCTGCTCATGGTATGTCCTGTAATGTACTTGGTATCATATCGAACACAGGTAAACAATGAAAACTGCCAGTTGCTGGGAATGTAAGGAGTTCTCTGAGAGTCACACTGCTGAAAGTCATACTTTGTTTCTACATAAGAATTTTACCAAATACTTTTCTGCTCTTTCTATACCTTTTGTGTAATGGATGAGGGAGCAGGCCTGGAAAATATGACTTTAATTTTGTCCCCTTTCTAAAGTTACTACTATAAAATGGGGAAGTAGCAGGTGTAAAACTCACATAGGCAGATCTTGAAAATGCCTTAATGTTACATTTAAGACATTCTTTGTTTCAGTCTGTATTTTTTAGTGTTTAAAGGGTTCCTTTTAAACTCTAAGAAATGTTTCAACATACTTTGTCTTTGCATTCATCGGGAGGTAAATGGACAGAAATGAGAACTATACAGTGCTGTAGCTATTTAGTTGTTGAATAAATAAACTGTTAACTAAATTCTGCAATCTAAGAGCATAAAAAAATCGATTTCTGCTGTGATCTTTTAACAAGCAAAAAGCACTATTTTAGTGGGGAAAGTCATAGCTACTCAGCTCTTGCTAATGGAGGAGTTAAATATGAAGTTCTGTTTCAAAATAACTTCAAATTAATCATTTCTCTAAGATGTATGTCAGAGATGTTTGTTGCCATAATATAGAAGGCTCCAACTTATATACAGTACATGCTTAATTTTACACACATGGCTAGTCCTAAAGTAGCATAAAGCTTCTTGCAGAATTGTTCAGGGCCTATGCATGCTTATTACATAGCAAAAATATAATCAGCTGAGTCTTTTTTGGAATATCCATTCTGTGTACATCAGTCCGATTTTACACTTGAGTCAGCCATCTGCTCCTTTTCCTGCATCTAAAAATGCACTTTAGAGGGTACCAAACATCCCAATGGAACAGCCTCTTCTGAACCCCTTCCCTGCCGTGTCCTCCTCTTTGCACTGGAGCAGTAGCAGAATGGCACAAACTTCCAGCTCTCACAGAAGCAGAAGATCCCTGAGAACAAGAAAGAGTGAGTGAGGACATGCTATTAGGAAGCTATCTTGGTTCATGCTATAGACTCACTCCATACAACACAGAGGCTGCGTCTAGACTGGCATGATTTTCCGCAAATGCTTTTAACGGAAAAGTTTTTCCGTTAAAAGCATTTGCGAACGTCTAGATTGGCATGGATGCTTTTGCGCAAAGCGCTTTTTCATAAAGCGTGGCCAATCTAGGCAGCTTTCATAAAAAGCCCGATCGCCATTTTAGCCATGGGGCTTTTTCATAAAACAATTCTGGGTTGTCTACACTAGCCCTCTTGCGCAAAAGCATTTGCGCAGAGGCTTTACCAGCGGGAGCGTCATTGTATTCTTAAGAAGCACTAATTTTGTACATTACAAAGTCAGTGCTCTTGCGCCAAATTCAAGCGACCAGTGTAGACAGCTGGCAGGAGTTTTTGCACAAAAGCAGCCGCTTTTGTGCAAAAACTTGCCAGTCTAGACGCAGCCAGACTGTGTGGAAGGGTCTTAAATGTGAAAACAAGCACTGTGCTGCTTCTGCTCTCCTCTGGCCTGTGTAAAGAGTATGCAGGGCCATAAGGATCAATTTATGGATCTTGAAAGTCTGCACTGGGATAAATATTTGAATAATCAGTTCTTCTCACACATTCTTAGAGCTGTTTCCCTTGGAGGGCACTCAGGATGATATGCACTTCCCATACTTTTGAATAGCTTGTGCACAGTCCGTCTGGATACGATTCAACGTTGCATTAAAAAGTGGAGTGTACTCTCAACCACTTTTGTAAAACTATTTATTGTTGATGATATCCTGACTTTTTTTCTTAATATGGACTTGATGGTACATGAAGAACCCTGTCTGGGTAAGCCTATTTTCTGTCTTAAAAGTAAAGTCTAATAGACTAGTCTGAGAGATGTAATGGAAATGCCATTGCTTGTGACTCTTAAAACTAAACTGTACAAAACTGGAAAATATAATGGCAAAAATAGATTTTGCGCTGGCAGAATGATGACCTAATGAGCCGCCAACCTCTAACTTCTGATTTCTGTGATTAAAGCCCAGGGAAGACTGGTGGGGGGAAAGGGCCGAGTTGAGAGAGAGTTATTACTGACAGGTAATTTTGGCCCATTTAGAACTTGAATAAAAATGAAATATTTGTTTTGGTGTGGAATTTGTCTTGTGAGTTTGTTTACAAGGAGCAAGCATGCTACTTTCTTTCCCTCGTTCACTTTCTCTAATAGTGTTTATATATAAAAAAACCTGCACAAGAAGCCTAACATGCTGATTATTGTTATAGGCGAGAAGTTACCTGAAGCCATATTGTGCAGGAAGTCATATTAGATTGTCATAACAGACTCTGCTGGCCTTAAATCTACCTATATTCTCCCCAGTTCTATCAGTCCTTCTATTGGGAGTATTCTGAATCTTACCAAATGCCTTTATGGAGGCATTGTTGGGTTCGTTACTGGTGACAATGCTCTAACAGAGCCTGCCAGCACCTACACTATTGACTATTTCTAGCTCTGGCCAGCACTATGTGTGACATTAGACAAGCCAGGTCACGTACTCTCTCCGTGCCTCAATCTCCTTGCTATTAAAAATAAATATAATGCTTGCCTGCCTCAGAGCAAGGCTTGTGCAGCTTACACTAAATGCTTTCACGTTTGTCAATAGCAACACTGTATCTGTTCAAGGTGCTAGTTCATTAGCTGGACAAGTCATTAAAGTTCTAAAAATATCCTAGCAAGTCATGTGATATTTCAGTTTTCTTTCATTCCACCCAGTGTTAACATCAAATGAGGATTAAGACTCTGTTTACATAGCAACTTAGTCAAATACCCACACCTTTGTTTGTGGAAATAATATCTTTCCTAATAGAGAACTTGTTGCCAGCATTAGGTCTTTGTTCAGAAAGCTATTTCATGTACCTTATTAGAATGATTAGCTATTAATGTGCAGTCTATCTTTCGGGTTATATTTTTTAAACTATTTATTTTTAAAATAAGTGACATCAGTTAATTTTGAAAGCTCTTTCCAGTTGCACTGGAGGTCTAGTGATAGTAAACATGCTCCGTTTAGAAGGACAAAACAGTGCTGGGTCTCAGTGCTGTTAGAGAGAGAGGTGGGAGAGAAATGATCCCTTTCCATTAACCATTTTGCTACAGGTAAAAACACATTAATTGATTGCAAAACTAAAATGGGCCATTGTGATCATCTCATCTGGCCTCCTATACAGCACAGGCCATAGAAGTGCCCCAAAATAATTTCTTTTGAACTAGAATATCTCTTTAAAAAAAGGAATCCAGTGTTGATTTGAAAATTGCCAGTAATGTAGAAACTACCACAGCCTTTGGTGAACTTCCAGTGGTTAATTATTCTCACTGTTAAAAATTCACGCTTTTATTTCCAGTCTGAATTTGTTTAGTTCCAGCTTCTAGCCATTGGATCATTGTATACCTGTCTCTATTAGAATGAAGAGTCCATCATTAAATAACCACCTATGGAGGTACTGGTAGACTGTAACCAAGTCACCCCTTAACCTTCTCTTTGTTAAGCTAAACAGATTGAGCTCCTTGAGTCTACCACTGTAAGGATATTTTCTAACCCTTTAGCATTCTCATGGCTCTTCTCAGAACCTTCTCTAACTTCAGTTCTCAACACCGGAAATGGACGTAGTATTCCAGCAGCAGCAGCACCGGTGCCAAATTGAGATAATCTGCTCCAATTTGCGATTCCCTTGCTTATGCATCCAAGGATTGCCTTAGCTCTTTTGGCCACAGTATCACACTAGGAGCTCATGTACAGCTGATTATCCATATGATCCTTTCAGTCAGTTTCCCAGAAAAAGCGTCCCCCATTATGTAAGTATGTCCTGTGTTTAGAGGCCTTTGAGGATACCCAAATGTGTATCTGTATTCAATCTGTGATCTGAAAAAATTATCTGCAGATTTCCAGGGCACTATACCAGGGGCCAGGCTGCAGCCCTGATCCCCTCCAGAACCTTGTCAGGGACACCTGCATGGGCAGCTGTGGGGAGCTGTCACAGAGTCATGGACCCTGCACCTGCCTCTGCCCCGTGAGGAGCTCTGGGGAGTGGGGACATGGTTCGGAGCTGCTTTCAGACCCCTCCTCCCTTACACTGCAGGCAAGTGGAGGGTCCTTCCTGGTTCCCAGGCTGGACTTCACACTGGCCTGGCCAGTGAGGAGGGGCTGATCTGTGACACTCCGTGGTAGCTGTTTAGGTCACCTCCCACCCAGTTCTTAATACAGCCAGGCTACAACTCCATGCCCCCACTGTCACACGGCAAAGGGGGAGGGGCCCAACACGCCTCCCCCAAGCCCTTCCCCTCCTCTGTTACTGCTCGGGCCACGCGAGTGATGTGGCCACGCTTGCCGCCGGCGGGGTGGGGTCCGGGCCCTTCCTCACTTCCGGACCCCGGCCCAGGGCCCTGACACCAGGAGCACCAGCTCCCGATGGAAGCAGGTGGGGTTTCCCTAAACTCGCCTGCTCACGGGCTCCGCGACCCTCCTGGAGCCCGCACACCCGCCGGCGGTCTTCGCCCGGCGCCTTTCTTCCCCTCACCGCGGGGCTCCGCTCACCTCCCCGGTTTCTCCTGGCACGCTCCCTTGATTCCTGGCGCCCTTTGCCCCTCCGCCCCTTCCCGTGGCTTCCTCCTCCCCGGCCTCTCTGCCGGCGGGGCTTTTATCCCCGGCACGCTCCTCCCCTCCCTCCTCTTCCGGGCGCCCCGGCCGGCCTGCCCTGGTCACGCCGGTGACGTCAGCCGGCGTCCCCGGCGCACCTTGATGAGGCCGCCCCCTGGCCTCCGGCCGTCCCAGCGAGGCTGGGGCCAATCCGGCCGCTTCACTGCCCGCAGCCACCCCTTCGAGCGCCGGCTGGTGACGGGGTTGCCTCACCCCGTCACACCCACTTGTTCAGGAGGAGCTGCACTGGCAGCTGTGGGAAGCTGTGATGGATCCTCCACCTGCCCTGAGCAGGAGTCCTGAGCAAGCCACCACCCAGTGTCCTTGCCCCGAGCCCCTCTGTCCAGTTTCACTACCCCTCAGGCTCTCCGCCCAGGTCAGGTAGAGAATTCAGGCCAGCCTGCTCTTACCATAAGAATCCTGCATGGATACAAAAAAAAAATTGTATCCACAGCTGCACTGCTGCCCACAGAAATGGCCCACAGATATAAAGTGGACATCTGCATATTTGCTGGACTCAATCTAGGTTCTTTAATCCTAAATGGATACATTTACAGTTAGCCACATTCAAATGTGTAGTTTGCTTACTCAGAGCTTACCATGCAATCCAGATCTCTCTATATCAGTGACCTGTCCTCTTGATTATTTGCCACTGCCCCAAATTTTGTGTCATCTGCAACCTTTATTAGTAGTGATTTTATGTTTTCTTCAAGGCCCTGATAAAATGTTAAATAACACAGGGCCAAGAACTCATCCCTGTGGGATACCACTAGAAATAAATCCATCTGATTATGATTCCCCATTTACAATTACATTTTGAGAGATATCAGTTAGCCAATTTTTCATCTATGTGTCATGTTCATTTTGTATTTGTTTTAATTTGTCAATGAAAATGTGCAGTAACAAGTTACAGAAGTTTAAGTATATTATATCAACACTGTCTCCTTTATTAACCAAACTTGTAATATCATAAAAAAGATCTATTTCCCATAAATCAGTATTGATTGGCATCTGCTCTTTTACCTTCCTTTAATCTATTAATCAAGTATTCTATCTGCCATTCCATTATCTTGTCTAGAATCAGTGTCAGACTGACAAACCTATAATTACTGGGTCATCCCATTTACCCTTCATAATATTGGTATAACATTAGTTCTCTTCCAGTTCTGTAGAATTTCCCCAGTGTTCCAAGACTTATTTAAAATCAATGTTAGCTGTCCAGTGAAATCCTCATCCAACTCTTCTAAAACTCTTGGGTGCAAATTACCTAAATGTGATTATTTTAAAACATTCAATATTAGTAGCTGCTGTTTAATGTCCTCCAAAGTTAATATTGAAATGGAAAGAGTCTTCTCACATGATGTAACTTCATCATCTGTTTTTCCCAAAAATATTCAACAGAAATATTTATTGAACAGTTCTGCCTTTTCTGTATTATTATTGATAATTCTACCATTTCCATGTACTAATGGAGCAATACAATTGGTAGGAGTCTTTAAGTTCACAATATCCTTTAAGAAAACTCTTTATAGTCATTAATTCCGCTGAGCAGTTATGTATATTTATAGTTCTCTGATTCCCATATCAATTTTTCAATTCCTCGCTCCTTATTTACCTTCATTACTATCAACTTCCTCTTTCATCCATTTGTGTTATGTATATATAGGCTATTGAGTTTGTGAGTTTGGATCTCTGCCTTTACTTCTCCTCTAAACCAGTTGCATGTTTTTAACCAGTATGGCCCTCTTCCTTAATTATATAATTATAATGTTGGGGGCATCTAGTAAACTGTTATTTAACAATTCCCAATTATCATTAATTTTTCTCTTTTGGATTCCTCCTCTAAGTTGATTTAGCTCATAATTCATGTCATCTTAGTGAAATTGGCCATTTTAAAATACCAAATATATGTAATGGGTTTGAACTTTATTCAGTTTGCCCATTGGAAATACGATCAACTTATGATCACATATCTAAACTACCATTTATGTTTAATTCTATAATCAATTTCTCAACATCTGTCAACACAAGATCTAATACAGAAATCACCCCTGTTGAATGCAAAGCTTTTTGAGTTATGAAATAGTCATTTATAATATTCAGAAATTTCAAGGATGGTTTAATACTGGCAGCATATATGTCACTGTTATCATATATGTCACTGAGATTGAAGCCCCTTCTCCCCCCGCCTCCTGGTCATGCAGCTTTTTTCCCTACACTTGATAGATAGGTGCATAAGCAGGTGTCATTCTCTTCACTACTCTGATTTGGTGGTCTCTAGCAGCATCCCTTCTTGTACTTTATTTGTTAGGATATTGTTCCATAAGCATTCAAGATCATTTCCTTCTGAGTAATCAGTGACTTGGAAACAGATTATGCCACTTTTGACATGTCTCACCTCCTCCCCTTTTACAACAGTCCAGTCATGTGAGTTATCCCACCAGGTTTTGATGATACTATCTAGATTGAACTAAATGAGCATTTCTAGTTCCTCTTATTTGTTATTCAGGCTCCTAGCACTGGTATGAAGGAAATTAAAGAGTATCTTCTCCTCATGTCCTTTTGGTTCCTTTGTTAATTTTGTTTTTGACATCTCATTTTATGCTTCTTCTGAGCTTTTTTTTTTTTAACCATCACCTTTGTTGTTTATGTATTGCCCTTCTGACTACTCTAGTTAGCTTGTTCCTGAGGAGATTGGTCCACTTTCTAGGAGGGAGGGTACTGTGTAGTTTGGATGGCTTCCACCTCAGTAAAAGAGGGGCCAATGATCTACAAAATCAAAGCCCAGAACCCTACAGCACTTTCCTAGTCAGTAGTTCTCTTCCCAAATCTTCTGTCCTCTGTCTTCATTCACTTATAGGACAGGAAGGATCACCCAGAGATTGTTTGTATAATATCTTTCTTCAGCATCCTTCCCTGAAGTCCTCTGTCATCCCAGGCCTATTCCATGATGCAGTGTCATTAGTGCTGATAGGATCCATCACACATGGACCCTTTCCCTTTGTATCCAAAAACCCTGCCAATCTAACAATGATACCTCTTGTCTTGGCTCCAGGAAAACAGCACATCATCCAGTTGCAAGTCTGTCTCTTGCAAAATGTTCACTTGATTCTTCTTAGTATAGAATCCCCAGCAAGGATTGTCTGTCTTCTTGGATAGATAATGTTTCTTTGTGGGCAAACTTGCTGTGTTCTCAAATGTACAGTAGTTAGTATGTCTTAATGTACAAGGGTACGTCTACACTTGCTCCCTAGTTCGAGCTAGGGATGCAAATGTAGGCGACCGAAATTGCTAATGAAATGGGAATTTAAATATCCTGTGCTTCATTAGCATGATCTCGAGGGTGCGTTACTCCGCTCAACAGCTGATTCGAACCAGGAAGTGCGCACTGGGACGCATTAGTTTGAATCAAACCCCTTGGTTCAAACTAACGTTACTCCTCAATTTTTGAGAAGATGGAAATAACTGGGTTTGTTTAGTCTGGAATAGAGAAGACTGAGGAGGGACATAGCAGATTTCAAGCACCTATAAGGTTGTTACAAGGAGGAGGGAGAAAAATTATTTGTTTTAACCTCTGATGATAGGATAAGAAGCAATGGACTGAAATTGCAGCAAGGGAAGTTTAGGTTGGACATTAGGAAAAACATATTAACTGTCAGGGTGGTTAAGAATGGAATAAATTGCCTAGGGAGATCGTGGAATCTCCATCACTGGAGATTTTCAAGAGCAGGTTAGACAAGCATCTGTCAGGGATGATCTGGATGGTGCCTGCATCCTGCAGCAGACTGGACATAATAACCTATCTAGGTTCCTTCTAGTTCTAGTATTGTATGATTTTAGTCTTTTGAAACCTTCTTTGTTTCTGATGGCTGATATAAACTCCCAGTTTCTGAAAGCATCTCTCAAGCACTCCTCTTCTGGAAGAAGGAAAAGGCAGCCTCAATATCAATATTTCTTACTTTGGAGAATTAGAATGGAAAATAAATTAGGGCAGTACTCCATTTTATTACACTAGTGAAAAGGGGAAAGGTGAGAAGGGTTCCATTTCAAACCCTGCTAAACAAACAAAATAGTTCACAGTTCTTTTTTTTCCATTTTTTGACGAGGTCTGTTTCATACCATGATGGAAACACCTCTCTTAATTAATTCTGCATCATCATGGGCTTAACTGGCTAATTTATGTTTCTTACCTCCATGGGCCAGTCTAGCTAGATTTGTGCCAGAGTAACAAGGAGGGAGTATATCTGAGCTTCCTTCTCAATGAAACCAGCAAAATCTAAATAAAAACTCACCATCTGGGCCTAATTCCCACATTATGCAGAAAATTATGTATTATGTCTCTTTGGGTCCATTAATGCAAAGTTTCTAGGTCACTAGACAGAACTAACAAACATTCTCCTTTGGCATCACAAGACTGAGGAGACAGTGCAGAGGTTTAACTACTTAGTTCTGAAAAGTGACCCCACTCAAGGTTCTTCAACTTATCAGTGCTGACTCCATGGGTGCTCTGGGGCTCAGAAGACCCATGGAGGGATGGGGAAGCGCTGATCTGCAGGGTGCACCAGTGAGTGGGAGGCACTGGAGGGAGGAGGGGAGCTGATATGGTTACTGCTGGGGAAAAATTGGTGGGTGTTGAGCACCCACCAGCAGCCACCATATCAGCTCCCCTCCTCCCTCCAGTGCCTCCCACTCGCCGGTGCACCCTGAAGATCAGCGCTTCTCCATCCCTCCATGGGTCTCCTGCCTGCCACAATTTGCTGTTTCACAGCATTTGGGAGGCTTTGGGGGTGGGGGACGGGGGAAGCAAGGACATGGCACGTTCAGGGGGGAGAAGGCAGAACAGGGCAATAAGAGGAGGAGCAGGAGTGGGAAGAGGGGGGCAGGGTTGGAGTGGGAGTGGGAAGAGGTGGGGTAGGGCTTTAGGGATGCAGGGGAAAGGAGACGGGGTCTGGGACAGAGCCAGGGGTCATGTACCCCTCCTTTTGAAAGTCAGCGGCTATGCTCCAAGCTACTTAAAATTGGAAAACATAACTTTTAGCATTTGAGCAAACAAAAAGAAGACATTATGACTGTTAGAGTAAAGAAAGAGAGAAAGATTGATTGATTGATTACCTGGTACTTCAACAGGGAAACAGAAGAGAGGGAAAATCCATCCTCCTACAGTATAACATCTAAAAATAAAGTTGTACTGGAGTCTTATGAAGTTGGAAACAGGTGGCTCTGTGCACTCTTGTTTACACAATTTTCCCAGGGCATCGCAATCTGCCTTGCAAACCTCTGGGCCAAGACCCTGCCTGATATGTTGTGCCAGATTGTGTTCTGTTTTAATGAGAAGGGCAAACTTCCAGCAATTAGTAGGCTGAGATTAACAAAGACTTCTCCTCATGTGCAATTTGAGAGAGATCTGGCTGAAGAACTTCAAAAGTAACAACCAAGAAACAGACAGATCTTTGCCCAGCATCTTATACATCCACTTACACCAATGTAAAGTGGATGGAAAATGGTACCATTCTGGCTTGTAGCACTTCATACCCACTCTGTGCTTGTATAAATGATTATACAAGTGTGGGTCAATGTTAAATTGGGTCCCGAGTGCATTTAATAACTACAGGTTGAACCTTTGTAAACTGAGACTCTCTGGTTCGGAAACATCTGTGGTCCAGCATGACCATGGATGTTCCAGGACCAGAGAATCCTGATGGAGTGCTGGTGCCTAGGAGTCCTGTGGACTTGCAGGGTTGCAGGCTGATGGCAACGAGCTGCCTGTGGGGCCAGGAGCTTAGATCCCCACAGCTGAGAAGCTGGGAATTCCCAGCAGGATTGTGAGCCCAGCATGCCACAGTGGGGCGAGTCAGCTAGGCTGTTCAGCGCATCCCAACTGGGCTGCCAGAGGGGCCATAAGCCCAGCACACTGCAGTGGAGCTTCCTGGAGGAGCTGGGAGTGGCGCGCTGCAGTGGGGCTACTCAGCTAGGCTGCCTGGCGTGCCCCAGCTGGGCTGCTCAGTGGAGTGGGAGCCTGACGCACTGTGAGCTGGGTTGCCTGGCATGGCAGGCAAGGGGGGGCAGCAGGCAGCAGGGCCTGTGGCAAGTCTATCATTGGGGGGGAGCAGTAACAGGGGGGCCAGATATGACCTCTTCTGGTCTGGCAAAATCCCTCAACTGGGTCCGGTCAGGTCCCAAGGGTGCCGGACCAGGGAGATCTAACCTGTATTTAATTAACTTTTCTACCATAATTTCAGAACAAGGGTGAGTTACAGTAAAACCTGTGTTATCCGGCACGCTCGGGGATTAGGGCATTCCGGATATCTAAAAATTCTGGTTATCTGAGGGCCCCATAAATCTAGGCAAAAACAATGGACAATAACAGTAAAACTCAAGTTTTTAATATTGGTAGTTTTGTAGTGTGAGGCAGTTGGTCTCACATTTCTATTTTGAGTTAAAGATTATTAGTATTTCTTAAATAAAAAAATGTTAAGCCAATCATGGTAAACCAAGCCAGACCTGTGCGCCTGAAGATGTGACAGTATTGTGGCTGGGAGCAATGGCGGTTAACAAAGTTTTCTGGTTAACAGAGTGCCGGATAACAAAGGTTTCACTGTATTTGGTTTGGGAGTTTTGGAGGGGGAATTTTGTGGGTATTTAAAACCACAGCTTATGTTCAGCCATTTCTCTTGTGAACTTGAGATTTGAATCAGATTAATTAGAGAATTCAGAACAGGCATCTCGCTAATACCTGGTATAGGCACTCTACTGTAGTATCTTAGAGAATTGTTGCACTGTTATTGGCCAGTTGTTAGTGTGAGGGAGAAGTGTATTTCTGAAATGTTAACCTACTTTTTTCTGTCCTCAAAAGTTCAGGTTAGTTCTGAGGTGCATTGAGTTTCATGTCTGTATATATTGTGACTAATATTCCCTCTCATTTTTTCCATCCATGTGAAGAATAAATTTTATGTACACTAAGGCATGTGCAGATGTGCACCACCAAGAGAAACATATGCTGCCAGCTGGTGCCAGCTGTGGGTGCCCTGCTAATCAGCTGGGCAGCATTTGAATCTTTCCTGGGCAGCTGCCCAAGCGTTTAGCTTAGAGGGAACACTGATTGTGACTTGTCCATCACTGGTAACCCCAGAAGAATGGGCTGAGGGGAAAAACCTAAATGTGTGGAATTAGCAGGCAGTCCATATTTTAAACGGAAGTTTCATAAAACAAAATGGAAAGACCTTCATATATACAGTAGTATTAAATTCAGAACCCTCATCGTTCTGATATCTAAGTCCCAGAAAATAAGAGGGAGAGTTGTAATCCTCCACAATGTAAATCTGTTGGTTGCATTTCGAACAAAAAGTTGTAAATTGATGAAAAATTGGAGTGCAAAAAAATCAGAACCACAATCCTCTTGGTTTGAGGAGTAAGTATGTGGGAACACATGAGCCTTAATCTTATTAATCCACACACCCAGTTAATTTTAGAAAATGATCTTGAATTCCAACCTGTTGCAACACCACTTGTACATCTAGGGGAAGCTCACCTTGAGGAGAAATTCATCACAGAGAAGGAAGCAACTAGTGGAGGTATCCCCTACATTAGAAGGGAGCAGCCTGAAGACCCTCAGGGAGGTGTGCTGATTTGGCTGGCATCTTTGCCCTCCCTTTTCACTAACTTCTGGGTAATGGCATTCAGCTCCAGGGTTGGGAAGCACAGGTTGTAAGAGGCTTCAAAGGTTTATAGTCTTGCCACTGGTGGACTTTCTGCTGCCAGGACAGATGAGCAAGGCTGTGTTGCTGGAAGAGGAACTGGAGAACTAAGGCACCTGAGTCCTGCTCACAATGGAGTTTATGTGAGTTTCAGTGGGTCAGAGTATTGGCCTCATGTCAGTCCCGACCATCCCGTGAAGAAGCGTTGTCTTCTCTTTTCAGATCTGGCATTTGTGTAGCTACAAAAAGTTGTGTTGACTTCAGACTCTGGAAAAAACACAAAACTACTGCAAAAAGATACTTAACATAGGCCTAAGTTGAAAATAAAATGGGGACACTCTGTATAATGTAACTTAACGGAGCAAGGGGAAATTTTGTAAGTTTTCAATTTTATTCAGCGGTGGCATATGAAAGGACATTACATTTCTATCAGGAGAAATTCTTATCCAAATAAGACACTGGTTCCTAACTGGAAAGAAAAAGATACTAGCTCCAGCCAATTTGTTAGCAGAATAACTTCCAACTGATAAAGGTTTATCTTATAACCATGTATTATTCCAAATTGGGTTGAAATGTCAGTTAAAAGAGGAATAAATGTCTAAGGCTTTCAAATAAAAACAAGGCTAGATCATGGAAATAAGTCTCTGAAGGCTGACTCCTAGTAGATAAAACCCAGAAGATTCTCCATCTTCTGCTAAAAATAGTCCAGTTACTCATTAAGGCAGGAAAAAAGAGATGACAGTCTTGTCTAGTCATCTTAATATGATTCCAAAATACAAAAACATGGCCAGATGGCAGCATTTGTGGCTATAAACCATGAAATGTAGGGACTGATACTACCACTCTCTATCGGGTGCCCTCAACATCTCAAAGATTGAGTCAGCCTCTAGTTCTGCCCCAGAAGCAGCCACACCACACCCCTGGCTCTAGCTCCAGCACACGGGGCAGCTGCCCGCCACATGGCCCTGCTCTGGGCAGCCACCACACAGCCCTGGCCCCAGTTCTAGCCAGAGAGCTGCCCAGGTGAGCTCCCACCCCCACCAAGCCCACCACCAGCAGCAGCTAACCTTGCACCAGCATGCTGCTGCACAGCTCTGCTAAGGAGGTGGGCGGAACTAAAATTCTCTCTGTGCGCCCACACAAGCACACACTCTAGAGGGAACTTAGGTAAAATCCCTAATTTGATTTGAAAATAGTACAGGCACTCATACTTAACTTCCCAGGCACCTCAGTCCCAAGAGCAACACCTCTGCTACAATCCAGTCTTGAACCTCTCTCTTACTAGAGACTATTTGTCCTATGTTGTAAGGTAGCTATCTTAAATGATCCTTTCTATAGGCATCCTACGTGAGGTTTCAGTCTGTATTTCTGGAAGCTGAAGACTGTGGTTTTCACTTAACCATTTAATCTGATATTTTAAAATCATAACAAAATATAATGCAATGCTGTGAAAAACCACTTTAACCACTTTCTTAATTTATTAAGGAAGTGTGTTCTTCAATCTCATAATAGGAATCTTTTTTTAAAGAAACTTAATTATGCCTTTGAATAAAGCTATAAGTGTTTAGCAAGAACATTCCTATTTTCTCTCCCCATTGTGAAAGAAGCAACAAGAGAGTAGCTAAATCTAAGGAAAATAAGTAGATTGCTTTAGCAAAGCTAGCTCTCATCGTGACTTTGGCAACTTCCTAATGGGCTCTAATTCTCCCCTGCCTTATACCTTGGGTAGTCACTCACACCTGTGCAAAGCAAATGTAAGTATCTTATAAAAAGTGTATGTAAGGCAGCAGAGAACTGGGGCCCAGTGTGTACTTAAAGTCACCTGCCAAAAGACAGCTCCAAAAAACTCATTGTTGTCCCTTTAATTAGTGTCCTTTCTAGTCCTCTGAGTCCTAGACAACAGGTGCCTTTCTGCCTTTCAGATATACCAATTATGTGTAGAATTGAGGCAATCAATACTAAGGACTCTTGGACATGTCTAAAAACTACATGTACCCACTGCATACAACTGAATATAAAGAGCAACCGTCTTTTGGAGGAAGAAATGAAACTGACAGGTAGACAAGTAGACTTTTGTGTGAGTTGGTGGAATGGAGATCAGATTAAGGTTTTAAGTCTTCTATTTGCCAAAGGCATAAACCAGAAGCTAGCCCTGCTGCAGTGAAATAGAACCAGAATAATTCCATTAAAAATAGGTGGTAAGAAGATTTAGCTCACCAGATTGCAGTAAAAACTTTAAAAAAAATAGTCTGGTAGCACTTTAAAGACTAACAAAACATGTAGATGGTATCATGAGCTTTCGTGGGCATAGCACACTTCTTCAGTAGCAGGTTTCGTAAAGTGCACTCCACATTTGAGACTAAAATCTAGGACATCTTTTCTGAGAGAAGATTAAAAGTTTCCAAAATACATATTTAATATTTTATGCTGTAAATACCATATGAAAGCAATGTGATTTCTTTACAATGGAGATCACTGGAAATTTTTTTGAAATTCTGAGAGGAAAAAAGACAACTAGGAAACAAACAGGGTTTAGTAAAGCCCCCTTGTGGACAGTTTTGTATCACTAGCCATTTTACCAGCTGCAGGATCAGCTTTTGCTTAAAATTAGTCTGAAAGAGGCTCTAGATGTCATCTTTCTTCTAGGGTATTTGACTATAGAAAAGACTATTAGCTTCTATCTGTCTCCGAATGCCTGCTGTATTGCATTGTCTATTGCCAGATACATTAAATTGGTCACAAGACCTAAGAATGAGCCCCAGACACAAGGTCAGTGGGTCTTGTCTTTCTGAGCGCCCCACATTTAAAATGCCTGTGTACTTAATATGCCCTCAAGTTCACACTCGTCATCAATGACCTCAAAATCATCTCCCACCATCACCAAGGAGAAACAGGTATTTCTTAATTTAAATTTTGTTTAAATGGTCCCCAAACTGTACAATTTAATTCAAATCTTTCCATATAAACATGATCATACTGACTGTAAATTACTTGAAAAAGACTAACAATTTCAAGTTTTATTAAAGCTAATGTTAAAATTATATAATACGCAGGTTGAGGGCATAACTTTGGTACACCTGGGTATAGTGCTTAAATAATTCAAAAGAACAAAGTTTGCTTTAAAAGTAAAAAAAATATAGTACATAATCAATAATATCCCCACATTTAGATTAATACATTTAATGATACAATTTAGGCTTAGCACCCAAATATTTGGATACATCACTCATGAAAAGTTATACAGATTGTTGGTTGTACAAAGCAAATATAACAATGAGTAGAGATTGTCCCTCAATAATTGAGCATTTAGAATTTGTCGTCCCTCAGTAAATACAGTTTGTCAGAGAAGTATTTTTCTATACATTGATCTTAGTCAGAAAGTTGGAAAGTAGTAGCATACTGACACATGGAAGAAAAACTTCAAAACCTAAAAAGAAATACATATTTGCAAGTAGAACAAAATATCAGGACGCTGTACCACATTGGCATCTAGGCTCATAACTGACAGCATGGCAGCAAGATGAGTTAAGCTCTTAGAGGTGCCATTATGCAGAGTAGAGGCCCATTTTCCACATAGTTGGCTATTTTGGTAGCAGAGAGATTCCCTAGGGCATTCAGAGTTAAGATGGGAGGGGATAGAATTTCAGAGCATTGATCGAACTTCCTTCAGTAAAATATAGTCTAATACTAAGGCTGCTAACTACAACTTGGTGCGTATTTACTGAGTCTGCCTCCATGGCAGCAACATCAGCGTTATCTAATGACATGTTAATGGATTTGAGATACTGAGAATATGAAAGGCTCCACTTAAAACCAGAGTTTCTTATAATATAGATTTCTATTATCTAATTAGGATAATGCATGTGTAACAACTAGTATATTTTTCTCTACATTCTTATTAAACTCATATTATATAGAAGTACATAGATTGTCAATGACTATTCTGCAATAGCAAATACACAGTACTAACACTTCATATTAAAACAAATAAAATGCCTAAATCAAGGAAATTCACAGTATAGGCTAAAACTCTCCTATATCATCATTTAGCTAGTTTATTGAAAGCTTTACAGAATCTCATGCAAAGCAACATTACCCCTTCTTATCCCAGGTTTAGGAAGACAGTTCAACCAAACTTCTTGCTTTTGTGGGTTTTGTTAGGGTGAGGAAGTAGCCAATAGAGACCATACTTCAGTTTCATATGTAGAAATAAAGGCATAATCCTATTTTCCTTGAAGCCATTGCCAACCTCTCATTATCTTCAATGGGAAAAGAAGAGCAAACCAAATTATATTTCAGAGCTTGTCCATGGAACATGAACCAAAACTAACCGCATGCTAATACAATGAAACCTGCCTCAAGCTACCTGCTAGGTTTTGCCTAGTAGAAGGTGACCTTAAAAGGTTATAAAGCTTTACCAAACATCATGGAGATTCTTAACTGCATGCTGAAGACTGACTTGCCCTTTTGTGGTGATGTGCATGTTCATGCATATTTAGCTGTCCGAATTGCTGTCTTGTAGCGGGTGACTATAACAAGCCTTTTTGAATAACACACTAGTGATTGTGGAAGACAAAACACACACGCACATAAACTACAGATTGATCATGGACATCAGTGTTTGGCCCTTCAGTGCTCATTAAAGGTTAGTATACTGACTGGTCATTTCACATTAACCAGGAAGAAGGTGAACATCTCAAATATATAATCTGTAAAGCAACCTTCTTGAGAAGAATCAAGCAAAAAAATTACTGAGTATTTCAGGAGGGCAAAAGTATCATTGTGAAACACTCCGGAACCTTTTGAATGGCTGAAAGCAATTGGTGGAATTATCAAAATTGCTTTAGGGACTTTTAGTGGAATCTGTGCTCTTAGATTGGTCAGGCTCTTTTGAAATCACTACAAAATGCATTATGAGGCACAAAAACTATTGATTTGCAACATTGGCCTAGTAAAACAATTACTTGACAGGACAAATATTTAATTTCTGAACACAGATGCTAACAAGAGTAGTATCTTAACAAATTAAATGTACATCTGTAACACCAGGATCCCCCAACAGTGGATCCAAAATAATTGACAAGGAATTCCAGGCAAGTTGAACCTGTTATTTGCTGGCATTTGAATTTGTGAATTTATTTTACATGGTATACTGCTGTGTCTGATTAGTCTGATGTTTAGATCCTGAAGTTCCAAATGAGAGCATGGATTTCGATACTATTATTTGCAGTTGGTAAGATGGCTCTTGCAGAAAGCGGGATTTAAAGCCAGAGTAAGGTCACTCCCATTTGCAATGTTTTTAGTATTTTCTTCAGAGCAATAAAACAAGAACTAAAAATAGACATAGAGCACAACTTTGCAATGAACTGGAACTAAAATCCATTAAGTGACTGCACTTTTCATTTCTCTCTATACCCCTTTGCACTCCAGACCTGTCCACTTCAAGAGATCCTTATTTCTGAAGCAACTTTAGCATGTAGAACTTGTGTCTCTAGACAACGCTTTTTTTCAGGGAAGTTAGCTGGATGTATTTGAATAAATACAGTATACTCTAATGGTGCTATCCACTGATTTGGGAGGTGCCAATGTGTTTCAGCTCACTATTGTTTCACTGTTGCCAACACCATTCAAATGACACACTTTCTCTTCTTAAAAGCTCAGAATCAGTTGCTTGGTAAAACTGAATTTTATTCTACCACAGTACTTCCAGTCTGTTCAATTTTCTATAACACAACTTGTTTCCAACACAGACTGTCAAAATGTCATTCAACAACTATTGTGAACTTAGCCCATTTATCACTAAAGTAACTGAATCTGAAAAGTTGTTCCAACTGACTCTATCAGCCCTCCAGTCTTCTGAGTTTTCTGAGGCTAATTCTGTCATAGAACTTCATTTATTAACAATAAGGTGAATGCCAGTTGTGTACTTGATACCATCATATTACAGGTTGAACCTCTCTAGTTTGGGACCCTTGGGACCGGATTGATGCTTAACCAGAGAATTTGCTGGACCACAGGAAGTCAATATTGTCTAACAGTATTACCAACACTTCCATTACTTGCTGGGCTTTTAGAAGACATTAAGGGATGAATTAGAGCTAAATAACAGGATAGAACACTGAGAGCCAGGACTGGTGGTGGTAAACAAATTTTATGGGACTCTGGGAAACTTGGCCACACCCATGATAAGTGGATATCTGGCTAACTAAAATAATACTAGACCACAGATGTTGCTAGACCAGAAGGACTTGAGAGGTTCAACCTGTAATACCAAACTGCAGAATCCCAGATGACAAAATATTCTTGGTCCTTCTTTAACCTACCTAGATGTATGCTGGAAGCCAAAGCTCTTAACAAAACATAGAGCTCCTGTCTCAGTTACCGCTTTGATAAATAATAGCTTTGGTGTCTAGAACAGTATTTCTTTTTCTAACTCACTACCCCGTTCATTTTTTCCAACTGTGGCAACCAGTCCTGATTCTCATACTTCAGCAGATGCTTTGCATGAGCAAAGCAAGCAGCATTTGACCCCAAATATCTACTTAAACTAACAGTAGTCTGATACCTCTCAGCTGAGTAAGCAAGATCCCCTTTAAAGACTGGGGTGTGGGTGATTTAAGACAGGCTGACGAAGTCAGTGTGCTAAAGCTTCAGAGAAGTAGCTGAGTTAGTCTGTAACTGGAAAAACTTAAAAAACAACAACTAGTCCAGCAGCACCTTAAAGACTAACAAAACACGTAGATGATATCATGAGCTAATAGTGTGGTTTAACTGCTGCTCACATCTCAGAAGAAAAAAAGATGGGCCATTTGATTCTCTTTGTGTTGAATCTTCCACGCCTTACCCATTAAACAAGTGCTTCGATTCAAACTGCATGAATGGGTAGGATGCGGTGAGTCACAGCACTACTTTTAAAAAATTGTTTAATAAGAGCTTGCTTTACTTAGCAAGTAAGGTTGTATCTGTGATGCAAAGCTGTATTGTCCCAAAGAAAGCTTTGGGAGGGATTGTGCCTTGGGTACCCTCCCTCACAGAAGCACAATGGGAGCACATCAGTGGTACTATCTTTCTGTGCTTCCACCTGACATCAACCAGTGCAGTCTGCGTGGGAGCTGCCAGTCTCCTTTCGGTATCTCCACCATGGAGCAGTAGCCATGACATAAGGAGGGAGGCTTCTCATGGTATCTTTCCCCCAACCCCCGCTGCCCCCACCACAAAAAAAACACACACACACACAAAACTCCAACACCTTTGTGCTCTAACCAGGTATAAACTGACTCTAAGCAGTTACATGCTTGGACTTAAAGATTACAAGACGTAAAAAGTGGATGGTCTATATTCTGTTCTTAAAGAAATGGGCCAAAAGGAGATTGAAAAGGCTTTTTACCTGCCAACCCCGGAGTTCAGGATGTGTTGTTTCTCCTGCAGCAGTTGATGACATCCTAACACCTTAAGCAGCACAGGAGCTGCATTTCTGCGCTGTAACAGGGGAAGCAGAACCAAGGGCCTGAACTCAGGTCTTGGCAGGTAAGTGAAGAAGCAATTGATTTCAAGCAGCTTTGTTTGAAAGTGTCTATCTTTGTAATGTTTAAGTCTTAATATGTAATCTGCAATATTTGGGGATTTTAAATTCTGGATTTTTAAAAGCACCCTTGAGTTCACCTATAAACTCTGCCAAACTGATGATAAAAGTGATCATGCGCCTGAGGGAAGCAGGGGTGGAGGGAAACCTTATTTACATTTAGATTGACTCAGAGTTGGATTTCTCCTTAAGTGTGAGTGAAAGGTTTTCAATTCAGGAGAAAAGAGATAAACTTTTTTATTTAAATCTTTATACTTACTGCTACTTAAGATGATCAGGGTCACTGTGGATATTTGATATTCAAAATCTGAGCTATAATGGTTGTTTATTTTTTTCCCACTGTAGAGACTGTTCTCATGGTATGTTCCAGTTGCAAAGCCTAACTTACAAACAGATTTCCCATGCAAATATTAATGTAATTCAAATTTCGCTTTCTGTAAGCATCTTCCAGTATTCAATAAGTTGTTTTTGTAAATGTTCCTGCTAGTAATTTCACTTGCTAGAATGTTCATAGAAAGCAAACAAAGGGTGTGCAAACAAACATGAAGCAAATGTGATTCAAAACATAAACAGATATTTGCAGAATTTTTTTATATTTCCATCTATTTTCGAAGATAATTTTTTTGGTTTGTTTTTAAGGAAAGTAGTTATTCTTATTCATTACAGAAGGCTAATGGAAGTTTTTCTACTGAAAAACCAATACATTTTATTGGTATGAAAAACTAATAGTACTTGGCATATGGACAAAATGGCTTACCACTTAATGTAGTGTAATGCCATTTAGCATATTTGCTAGGTTGGCAGTGCATTAACAATAAAAGTCGGTTTTCACAGTAATGACTCCAGGAGTCCTTGCAAATTTGGTTAAAGAGGGAAGGAATACTAAGGGACAGATATATGCTAAATCTTTTAATGAAACCACAAAACATCTGAATGTGGGGAAAATCTTGTTTCTTGTCTTGTTCCTCAAAGAATTAATGAATCCCCAGCATTGCTGGGGCATTTTAAAGTGCCCAATAAAATCTCTCTGGGTATGTCTACATTGCACCCTTACCTCAAAATGAGCTTATTTTGAAATTTTGTGCTGTCCACACACAGCACCAAATTTCAAAATAAAACGCTATTCCAAAACATCCCTTAACCTTTGTGAAAAGAAGGTTACAGAGATGCTGGAATAGCACGCCCATTATTTTGAAATCTATTTTGAAATAACAGGCTGCTTTAAAGACGTGGAATAACTATTTTGAGATACTTCCGGCATCCCGAAATAGCTCCGCAGTGTAAACGTAGCCTTTTTCTCTCTCTCTCTTTCCTTCCTTTCCTCTTGGAAGGATGACTGGACATCTGAAGAAATGGGCTGTGCCCACGAAAGCTCATGATACCAGCTACATGTTTTGTTAGTCTATAAAGTGCTACCAGACTATTCGTTGTTTTTTAAGTTTTTCCTCTAAATTTATGTCAGTCTTTGGATGCATCTCTGTTAATTTGTAGTAAACTGCATAAACAAATAGCATCTGTACATTCTAATGTGATTGTGGGGCATGCAAAAATGTGTGACCTACAGCTGTCTGAAAACTGGATTCAAATTTAGGAGCTAGAATTAAATCACTTTGGAAAATGTAGCCCTAAATATATACAAACCCCTTAAATTAGAGTATTGCTTTAGTCATTATTTTAAATTAACTTTCTCTAGACAAAATAAAGTGTTGTACTACATTGCAGCCTCACTGTTAGGAATGAAGATAGAGGAGACAATGCAGGAAGGCCAACACACACAACCAAAATGGAGAGTATCCAGGTCATAGAGGAATGGTAAGTTTGTCGCTTTAAATTTTCCAGTGTTCACAATAGTATCCAGTAAATCAAATGTCTGTATTTCTAACTTGTCTGTAAGTAGTATCAAAATCTCACTTGATTTGAGGCTTTTAGGAAGTTAGCTGATGTTCCCTGATGTACCTTTGGCTAAACGGCAAAAAAATCTGATATGATGTTGAAATGTGAGTGAAGGCATTTCAAGGCCTATCTTACCTACAAAAATAACTGTTTAAATACACTTGTGAAACGTTGCTGCCCAAACACGTGTAGAGGAGAGGAGCTGGAACTGGAGAAACTGTCACTACATAACTTCTGGGCCTTCTTCCATATATACAAGTTCAAGGTTCATGCAGTTGCTACTCCAACTGTGAGTGCAACTGCTGCTATTCCAAGACGAAGGAGTGGGAGTTTTTCTCCCCTCTGCTACAATCTTTAGCATTCAGCTGAGTTATTTGGAATAGATGCTGGAGATTGGACTTTAGCCTCAATGTATTGAATTTGAGAGTCCCCTTATTATTCCCCTCTTAAATTAATATAACTCTGAGGCACAAAGCCATTTTGCTCAAATATCTTCACGAAACTGATAATATTCGTGAAACAAGGAGTCTCTGGTTTTAGAGAAATGAGTTAATAGTTACAAAAAAGCAACTTAATGGATGAAACCAGATTAAGTGTCCTTCTCAAAGAATCCCTAAACTCTGAATAAATTCCAGACTCTCTATCCCACTTCATTTATTTCTGAACTTCCTGAAAGTGATGTCTTGCAGACATTGCATGTATCCATGCCACAAACTCCTTTAGCTTCAGTGGAGATGCTTTTTATTTTTGCCATTCTGAGAAGAGAACCCACACTTCTGTGTCCAAGAAATTATCACTGATTTACAAAATAGATATTATGGAGTTTATATTATTTAACTAAAAAGTTATACCTATTTTGCTCAGGATTAATTTCTGGAAGTATAAACATTAAATAAATTGTATATCCTGCATAGCTTGTAAAATAAAGGTTGATTAAATGGATTGAGCACCAGACATATGGTTGAATACTGCTCATTGTGTGGTATTTAAACTGAAAGGCTCTTGAACACTGGAACTTTGTGAAGCTTCATCTTTCAGGAAGAATTTCTGGGAATTCTGCAGAAAAGGACCTTGGGTTTACAGTGGATGAGAAGCTGGATATGAGTCAATAGTGTGTCCTGGTAGGCAAGGCTAATGGCATATTGGGGTGTATTAGTAGGAGCATTGCCAGTAGATCGAAGGAAATGATTATTTCTCTTTATTCTGCACTGGTGAGGCCACATCTGGAGTATTGCGTCCAATTCTGGGCCCCACATTACAGAAAGGATGTGGACGCATTGAAGAAAGTCCAGCAGAGGGCAACAAAAACTAAGGGATTTGGGCTTATTTAGTCTTTTCAGAAGAGAAGAGTGAGGGGGAATTTGATACCAGCCTTCAACTACCTGAAGAAAGGTTTCAAAGAGAATGGACAGAGGCTGTTCTCAGTGGTGACAGATGGCAGAACAAGGAGCAATGGTCTCAAGTTGCAATGGGGGAGGTCTAGGCTGGATATTAGGAGAAACAAATCTATTTGACTAAGAGGGTGGTAAAGCACTGGAGGGTGGTAGAATCTCCATCCCTAGAGGTTTTTAAGTCCTGACTTGACATAGCCCTGGCTGGGATGATTTAGTTAGGATTGGTCCTGCTTTTAGCAGGGGGTTGGACTCAATGACCTCCTGAGGTCTTTTTCCAACACTATGATTCCATGAAGAATGGGATGAGTACCCAGTAGTTAAAAAACTTAAACTACCTTAACTCTCAAGTTTATTATTTATGTATTTAAAAATGTAGTCTTCTGATCACTCATCCAGTACTTAAGGTATAACAAACTTGAGATAGCTATCTTCTAAAAGTAGGAGTGATTTGGTTCTCTCCCCCTACCCTGCTTCTTCTGTATATCATTTTGTCAGTAGCATCTCCTGCTACCCATCAAATCATTTTCTATCATCATTCAGATTAGTAGCACCAAATAAAGGGAAGCTTAGCAACTCTTAGGGTATGTCTAGACTACATCCCTCTGTCACCAGAGGGATGTAAATTAGACATACTGAAATTGCTAATGAAGCAGGGATTTAAATATCCCGCACTTTATTAGAATAAAAATGGACACCGCGTTTTGCCGAGTCAGCAGTTTGCCGGCAAAAAGCGGCAGTCTAGACGGGGATCGGTTGACAAGGAAATCGGTTGTACCCTTAGGTACAAAACAGAGACATACACTAATTTAAAAGATCTCTCAATTAATATTTTGTTAAGGGCCTCCTTGTTCTTCTCAGCCCTATTAAACTAAATAATGCAGATGCCCGTAATTGACGTAGCATCTTGAGAAACAAGCAGTGACATCAGATGTCTTTTAACCATTATCAACCATTCAGAATCCAATCTCCTTTAAATATAGAGGCAGTAATTAAATTCTGCTGTGTCTATGCAGAATGTTATTTCATTCTAGAGTTTTGTGGGTAACAAATAATCCTGGCATGAAATCAATAGAAAACCAGGGTACCCTGTCTCTTGAAGTAAAATAAATATAGTTGGTGTTAGAATTATGAACATAGAAGTGAACACTGTACAAAAGGCTATAGTTAAGAATGATGCCCACTTTCATTAGTTCTTGATGACAGTATAGCTGAGGAGAATTTGGTCCAATGTATGTAAACACTGTTACAAAAACAGACGCAATATTCTAATGATATTTTGCTTTTGCAGCCAAAACCCTACTGCAGATGAAATTATGTCTTGGGCTCAGAATTTTGACAAGATGATGAAAACACCAGCTGGTAGGAACCTTTTCAGAGAGTTTCTTCGAACGGAGTACAGTGAAGAGAACTTGCTTTTCTGGCTTGCGTGTGAAGACCTAAAGAAGGAACAGAACAAGAAAGTTATTGAAGAAAAGGCGAGACTTATATATGAAGATTATATTTCTATACTTTCACCAAAAGAGGTAAAGCTGGAAATACTAAGGTTTCATTTGCTGTAATCAAGGATGACAGTCCTGCAGGTTCACATGGTGAGGTCAGAAAACATACCTGACTTGCTTGATCAGAGATTCTTCATGCTGAGGTTCCCCAGCCAATGAAAAGGGGTTGGAGGCATTCACTCCAGCTTCTCAAATCTCTGGATAGTGAAGCAAGGCTCAGTGATCACAAGGCCAGCAATGTTATGTTGGTCTCTGCCTTTTTAGTGGTTGGTCTCTGCCTTTTTAGTGGAAAGTTTCTTTAGAGTTAAGGAGTAAGCCAGGAAAGAGGAGGAAATGGTCCCAATCAACAGCTGTCATCCCATGTCTGGTGTTCAATAGGAAACAGAGCCATGGAAAATGTTCATGAATAATCTCGTGTAATACTTAAAAAGTTGTGTGTAGAATGATGTCCTCCTATCATTGTTGGGATTTTTTGTTTGGTCTCAATATTTTTGGAGCAATGCTAGGATCATGTCAAGTACAATTAGTTCCTTTACTTTCCCTTCACTTTGGATGAGATCCTCAGCTTTTGTAAAGCATTGTAACTCTTAAATCAATGGAACTATGTTGATTTATACCAGCTAAGGAATTGGCCCTATACATTTATGCGCCAGGATAGTCTCTAGAGCTAATAGCTTCCAATGTCATTATCTTGCCTTTCTTCTGTCTTGTAGTATATTGTATTGCTTTTGAGTGATATGTCTGTCAGTATAGTAAGTTAGTAATGTTTTTCTCTTTCACTTATTAATACTCAGATGGCTTTCTAAGCCATCATGTAGCTTACTGCTCTTTCTGCCTTTTAGGACTGCTCTAGCATTCTAGTTTCATCATATTTAATCGTCCAAAATTGGTCACAAATTTTGTGCTCAGTGTACATAAAGTATTACATGTAGATCCCTTTTAGTTTCTCCAGTTATTACTGTTGATCATAAGAGGCAAACAGGAGACCTCTTGAAATTGTTTAGGAACCTTTGGCACAACCCAGAGACAGCCTTTTGCATATGCTGCTATGAGTTTGTCTGAATGATAGCTGTTTACAAGCAGCTCTAGTGCAAAAACTGTGTAGACCAGCATTCAGTTATCCAGATTAGCTGCAGTCAACTTTGTCTGCATACTTTACAGGATCACTGAGGAAATTCTAGTCAAAATGGATTAGTTATGAAAGGTGACTCTTTTTAAAAATTCCATAAATTCAATCAGTTTTCACCAGTACACTCACCAAAAAATATCTTCAATAATGACTACTTGATGCCAGTTTTTCTAACCAAGAGAATTAATCAACGAGCTGCATAAAATGAGAGCCTAATGCTGTTAACTTCAAACACTCAAAGGCAAACCACCCAAGGGAAAATCATTTAAAGCTAAGAATTTTAGGTCTAGGAAGGAGTATTACATTTTGATAAATCAGCTAATTGAGTAGTCGATGGAATTTCCATCGACTACTCGATTAGTCAATAAGGGGGGCGCTTGATATCCTACTGCGCCTCTCCCTTTGAAATGTTCAACAGCCACCTACAGCTCTTGTACATTTCAAAGGGAGAGAGGCAGCAGGCACAGGAGCCCCCTGCAGCTCTTCTGTATTTCAAAACCTCTGCCTTTGAAACCTGTTGCCTCTCTGCCTTTGAAATGTACAAGAGCCGTGGCAGCTCCTGTACATTTCAAAGGGAGAGAAGCAGCAGGAACTCGTGTCAGCGGGGAGCAAAGCAGTGTGACTTCCCCACTGCCCCCGTGGAGACAGTGCTGGGAGGGGGACCGGCTTTTAAGCTGACTCTCCCCAGCTCTCTGATAGGGGCAGCAAGGTGGGAGGGCGGAATAACTAGTGGAGTTCCTACTCAAATACACGATAAGCATTTGCTTATCAGGTAGTCGACTAGTTGCTTACATCCCTTGTCTAGGACAGAGAAGTACAGTTTGTCAAAAGTTGAAATTGTCCCAACTAAATTTCAAGGATGCTAATATTTCCTTCACAGCTGCTTCTTCAGTACTATAATACAAGATTCTATCCTGTCTACAGCTTTAACTATGTGTGTTGAATCACATAGTGCTGTGTGCAAGATAGGACAGAGCTCACGTCAGCCATTTATATGAAAGTACATAATAAACAAGACATAAAATATTCTACAGAGGAAAATATAACAAAGTACAGGTTGTACCTCACCGGTCTGGCATCCTTGGGACCTGAGTGGTCTGGGATGAGGGAATTTGCTGGACCAGGCAAGATCCCGACACAAGCCCCCTCAGCCTGCTGCTCCTCGCCACCGTCAGCTCCTTCAGCTCTGCTGCCGGCTGGCACAGCTGCTCCAGCCCCACTGCCATAACTGCTGCTCCATCCCCACTGCTGGCATGGCAGCATGAAGCCCTGGCCCCGCTGCCGCAGCACCAGTTCCACTGCCGGCCAACATGTGGCCCCGGCTCCACTGCCTTGGCTCCAGATGGCTTTCCTCTGCTGGGCTGCCGTGGACCAACCTTGTTGCCAGCCAGGCTGCTGCGGCTCTTTCCCCATTGTGGGCTGACATGCAGCCCCATTCGGGATGTCACGGCACAACCCTCCTGCCGGGCCAGCACACACGGGCTGCCCTGGCCCCAGCTGGGTTGCTGGGCTGCCTCTGCCCCACTACTGCCACCAGGCTGCTGAGGCCCTCACTCCACTACCACCAGTCTCGCTATGTGTGGATCTCTCAGCAGCTGAACCTCCTGCCCTGGGGCTCTCTCATTCAGCAAATGTGGTCCTACCAGACCACGGATGTTGCCAGAGGAGAGAGTCCTGATTTAGGGAGGTGCACCTGTAATAGGAAAAACTTTCTGGCATACACAGGAATCTGATATTTGTAGCAAGTCGGCATCATAATAGTGCCTGTGACTAACAAATTAGAATATAGACTGTATCTTGGGGAAGAGGAATTACTCTATACAAAGACTAAACAAATAAAGATGTATTAGACTATTATGACAATAATGCAATCACACAAGAACGGAAAAAATTACAAGGTGCTAAATGTAGCTCATAGGGCTGCAGAGAAAACTTGAATGTTGTCTTTATTCTATGAGTATTTGGTTATATACTTAAAGATTTTATTGCAAGGCATATACAATATTCATTCCTGATTTTTTTAAATGATGAACTGTGCACTTTTAGTGTTCCTCTCACATCAGGATGTCTGTTTCTTTTCTGTTTATATGGACTAAATTTATATGGCCAATATAATTTTAATAAGCTGACCTAAATAGCATTGGTCCATTGAAATTCATTGTCGTAGCCATAAAAAAAGGATCAAAGCCATAAAATTGTTCTTGGGTCTTCTATACCAATGCTCTTACTTTTTTCTTCACAACTAGTGCTTAGTTTCCCCCATTGCAACTATATTTTATTTTATCTGATATGAATCTTGCAATGTGCCTCTGTCTTTCCTAGAGGTCAGAGTTCTTTACAAAAGGAATATAAGATCAGAAATTCAAGGAGAAATTGCAAAATTGATACTAAGTTAAAGATTAATACAAAATTGTCTAAAAAAGAAAATTTACTGTATCTAAAAGGTCTTGAATGGAAGAAAAATGAGAGTTAAGGCTAATAGCAACAGTAGCACAACAACAAAAACAACTTTTGCTAATTTGTGACTAGTAGGTATAGTGTTGAAAATAAAACAAAAATAACCCCCAACAACTGTGGTACAGTAAGCAGAAAAGGTTAGAAGACTGAACAGAAACAACTAGGAATGAGCATTTCAGCCAATTAATGAGAAGGAAAAACTAAATAAAATGATCAGTGTATAATTAAATGTATATGGAGAGATCCATGCTAATGTATAGCTTCAACTCTCATGTATTTTTGCAGTGATATAATGACATCTTTTTCTCATAATACCGAATATGAACTTAAAGCCCAAGGCAAATCAAAAAGTGTTTGGTAGGCTCAGATTGGAATGTTGCCCATACATGTATAAAGCTGATTTTGAAGAAGATGAGTACATAAAAAATGTAATTGACAAAAGGAAACTGGGTTCTTGGTGCTTTGTAGATTTTTGTTTGTTGCTTAGATCTATGAAATATAAATATTTATACAGAACTTTCCAAGTCTGTTGTTTAACAAACATCTCTTTCTATTCCCTTCAGGTTAGTCTTGATTCTCGGGTGCGAGAAGTCATCAACAGAAACTTGTTGGATCCCAGTCCTCACATGTATGAAGATGCCCAACTTCAGATATACACCTTAATGCACAGAGACTCTTTCCCAAGGTTTTTGAACTCTCAGATGTACAAGTCTCTCATCGAAAGTACTGTAGGTTCTACTTCTGAAACTTAGTTCTAATTTTTGGATGAAGCAATTTGGGGTATTTTGGGGTGGGTGGGAGGGAATAAAAGTAGTTTAATAACATCTGGCGCTGAGTTCCTGGAGAACTACAGTTTAGCACTACTCAGGCTACTGTGAAGAAAACAAATACATATTATGGTCTCTGTCTACCTTTTAACAAGGTCCTCCTTGCTTGAGTTTGAGGGGGGAGGGGAACAATGGATTTGCCAAAATACATTTGTTTCACACTCCTTTCACTAACTGCAGTCAAGATTGCAATGATGTATTTGTAGTTTTATGAACAGTCTCCTTGTGTATTCTCACACTGCATGTGCAAGATAAAATTGCTTCACATACCACTTAGTTGTTGCAATATTGAATTCAATAACATAAATTATCTGTATTTAAGAACTTTTTTGTGCAATACAGTCTTATGGTACATAGAAATAATTGCAGCAAAACCAGAAAGGGGCTTGCATTTTATTAACATCACTAACACAGAAAAAAGCCAATTTTTCAGGTGTAGCATTATTCAACATGCTGTACTGAGTACAATACACTGACTTTTTGAAGCCAATATTTCTGTGTAGGAAAAAGAGCTATTTATCACTGTTTATTTAAGATAAGTCAAAGTGGGGATTCCTCTGGTTGTTCACTGCCAAAAAGATGGCATTTTCATTAGTGTTTGCAATGTCAAAAAGAAGAAAAAAAAGCACAAACCACTTAAAGGGATCCATGTCTGGGTGACACAATTTATGCGCTGATATTGTTTAATTGTTATAAGAACAAAGATTTTCAATGTACACTTCAGATGTCAGATACTGTAATTGATTTATTAAAGACTGGTGATCCAGTTCTAACACTGTTGTCTAATGTTATGTACTTCAGCAAAAAAAAGTTTATAATTTAGTTTTTTGAATAAAGAAGTTTAATAAAAGATTGCCTACATGTAGCATTTTAGAGCATTTTAGAACATTTTGATAAATTGCATCTGTCCTGTAAGATATTTTTCTTTTAAAGAGAAATCCAGTGAAAAGATGTTTTTTTTAAGTAGTATTTTACAAAGGGGAAGAGAGGCTAAAGAAGACTTGACTCATCTTATAGCCTCTTTGATTTTGAAAATCTCTTTGAAAACAAGGGGTGGAGATTAATGTTCAAGGGCTTGTGATCCTACACTCCTTACCCAAGGAAAACTATTGAAGTTAACTGGTGTCTTTCTTGGGTAAAGAATTCTGAATATTAAGGCCCAGTACAATGATATCTAAGAAGGCAGCACAGTGTTCAAATCACCTTGCTGCTATGCTATTTTTACAGGTGACTGGCTTGGCTTTTTAAAAAAAAATGTCCTATTTTGATATGCACTTTGATGTTTAAAGATACCATAACTTGTAACTTACAAAACACCACCTTCATACTTATAGTACACAAAACTGTTCTGAGTGCTAGCATCCCCGGCAAATTATCTTGAAAGGTAAATAATAGGTGGTTTTGAATTAAAATTTTAAATGTCCTTATTACTGGGAACGTTATCCTTATTAAGGCTTAGAGGCAAGAGTCTTCTCCCTTACACCCATTTAAATATGGAGAACCTCCATTAACTTTGGAGTTGATAGATTATAGTTTTGTAATGGAGCAGAATCTGGCACTGAAATGTTGAGCCCTTCCCCCAGTCTGTAAATTACTTCTGATGTGCTGACCTCTCTACAGAACACCATTGAAGTCAATGGGACTCAGACAGGCACAGGCATCTGCTTGCATAGAATAACTTGCAGGATTTGGAAATTAGTTTATTTTCTGGGGGTTATTTTTTCCTTTATTTTACTACCTCTCTCTCTCTTATTATTATTAATTATTATTATTATTATTTTATTTATAGAACATGTATCATATAGCAGATTTGGGGAATTTTTTTAAATTATCATTTTTACTTGAAACCTATGTGATTTTTGTGGATGAATATGAACAATTTGAAGAACTGTTTCTTGAACTCATTTGGTTTTGTAATTTATATAGAATTCAGGAGATTATTAAAAGGGCTATTCTTTATTCCCTATGCAAATATTTTAAATGTTGTAGTGTATGACAAAATGGGATTTTAAACAAATTCTGCAAGGCAGAAAACAAAATTCTGTTTACAGTGGCGTTGCTGACTATCCTACTATATTCAGCACTTTTACATATTGTTGTTTTATGAAAATGTAGTTTAAAATGCAAGACATATTTATAAACGTTTCTTTTAATAAATACCTGTTTTGTCTGAAAGTGTTGTTGTGTTATGACATACTTTATTCATGTTGGTTAGCTATTTACCATTATGAATAAAATATTCAATTATATTGATAGAGAGTAATAGCTATGATGTTTACAAAACTTTTCTTCCTGAAGGGAGGGGGCTGGAATTCAACAAGGAAGAATTGCCTCCTTCTACTGTGAAATATGATTTAAAAATTAATTTAAAGATGCTTTTTCTTAAATAGAATGAAATTTGGTCTTACATATCTAATGTGCCATTTAGTTAGACATATATTTACTATTGTACTATACATATATATATTAATATATGTATATATTTATAAGGCATGATTTGCTAGTGTTTGAGGCACAATGCATTTGGGTGCACACAACTAGTTGACGTGTAATAAGACAATACTGCATGTATAAGCCTTTAAATATGTAGACTTGAATATTCTTGATGTTACCATTTGATGGTGACCTGCTAGCCATAAGCTATCTTTATAAGATAACTTTAGATAAGTAGCTGTTCTTTTCAAAACAGACAGTTCATCCTTTTTAGGACACTTCTTAAGCTAAAGATAAGGGCCCTAAAATACCATGTTGATTTCTAACATAGGCATTTCAGAAATCTATGTCTGGAAACTGTTACATCTTTACATAGATCTTTAGTGTAATAGAGTAATATTGCAATGAGATTATGTTCTAAATACCCTAAATTCAGGGATTTATAAACCGATCATAATTTATGACACAAACTTTCTTTCCAGGAGTAAATATTAATATAATTAATATTAATATAAACTTCAATAATTCAATTTTTTTATATTAAATGAATAGTCAACTATGGTCCATGTCAATTTATAGATATCTCAAGCAGTTTAAATTCTGATATTGATATTAACAACAAATTGGGTCATAACACAATCTCATTGCTTTCAGTATAGTATTTTTTGGGAAAAATGTAAACAGACAAGCTATTAAACTTGAGAACTGATTTACTTGTACATACAATACAAATTTAAATTGCCCAATACGCTTATTCTATACACTGGAATACTTATGGTCTCATGAAAAACTGAAATACAAGTAAGTACAAAATAAAACCTTAAGCTTTACAAAAGAAAAAAAATCTTAAATGCTCATACATCAGAAGAGCATCCTGCAAACACCTATGCATGGCCCTAAATAAGTAAAGCATTAAGGCATATGCTTAAGTCACATTGGCTACAAAGAAACTGGACTTGATGATCTCTCGAGGTCCCTTCCATTTCTAGTATTCTATGAAACTAAACATGGGCTTTGCTGAATTGGGGATCATGTGATATAGGTTGCCCAAATAATCTTACAGAAGCCAATAAATGGTTCTGTTTAAATTACTCACAGGCATAGGTGTTTTGTGCAACAGTATGCAGGCAGCTACTACTATTTTTACATTAAATAAATGTGGTCCAAATTCTAATTTGGAGCCAGATCCGCCTCCCCCGGCATAGGAAGTCTACACAGATAGCACCTGCCTGGGAAGGTAGGAGGATGCCCTCCCTGGCAGAGTAAGTGTATATAATTGCTGCCATATATATTGGGCTGAGGAGCTAGAGAGGAAAGACCAAATTTAAATTACAGTAAGGGCTTCCTAAAAGGCTTGTTTTGCAGATGCTTCCTCGAATATGTTCTCAATAAATCTGATTCAAAGTCCACTGGACTATCTTCTTCAATGACCTTTGAATCAGGATCCATATCCCACAAGTGGTAAGGTCAACAGTTATCAATAGCTGTAAACCTTCTCCTTGCAGAATTAACAGTCAGGGACCCACAGGCATCCTGCTGATGGACTAAATGGATTTAGACTTCACACACATGGATAACCAAAATGTCAGTTTTATCTTGCTTGTTCCTCTCTGTCTACCAACTCTCAAATAAGTTTCCCTTCACATGCTATGTGCTACTGTTGTGCAGGTTATTTGCAGACAAATATTCGATGCGGGGCTTAGAAGACTTGTGTTTTTGGTATATATGCCCAATGATAGAGCTTCAACCCTGTTCAACCCTATCCCACATACTTCTGCCAATAACAGAAGTAATCTGTGAGGAATGGGAGGATAGTGCATGATGGTGCCAAAATCTGCCACTTTTTGGACTCACGTTAATACTGTTTGCACACTAGCTTAATTCTTGGAGCCAGAATTTGACTCTACTTGTCCCATAAACTAAGATAGCCGTACAAAGACTTTCCCTGTAATTTAAAATTGTGATACAAGCCAGATGATTCAACTGCTGACAGTAAGTCATTAACTTATACTGGCTTTTTTCCTCACAAGCTTTAATTTATGCTAAATCATCTTATCCTCTGAGTTTCCTGGCTTTTGACAATTTGTCACAAAGCGTGTTAATTATACATAGTAGTTATGAATTTCATAAATTCTAACATCCATAGGAACTCAAGTATTTGGGCCTATGAAATCCATAAAACTTTATCATTTTTCTTTTCTTCCTTTGATGATGCTTACTGTATTAAATTATCCATCATACTTCAGTGAACTCCACTGACAGGAACCAGTGGATCACAAAGAAGCTTTGCATGCATGAATAAGATTTCAAAGGCAGTACTTTAGGCTATTTCTTAATGCCAGACTAACTTCAGAGACTGTATATTCACTGCATATCTCTTGAGTGTAATTTTTTTTTTTTAAATTGCTGTTATAATGTATTTTGTCAATCCAATTGTATACAGTGACATAACTCGCTGAACAAGGTTTTTTAAACGTTGAAGAATTACATTTTAAATCAGCCATTTATTTTAATATACAATAGTTCACAAACCATTATTTCTTGTTGAATGTATTTCCTGTAGATTTACAAAATGGACCTGGATTATACAAGTTTTCATTTCTGACCGTTGTGGCAACTTTACATGCATTTGCATTACATTAACTTTTTAAATAAATCTTTTGAAATTAATAACTCACTAATGTAAGCTTGGGAGAAGTTACTGTTACTCTATTTGTGTGTGTGTTAATTTAGTTGTAAAGTATGTTGATTTACTTGTTAATTTAAGATTGACTATGAAAGAAAGAATACTTTGATTTGATTCCTTCCAATGGCTGTACTATAAGGTTATTGCTAAATATAGTTTAACAGATAACTGCACCTTTTTATAATATAATAAAGTATATTCTTTAAACTACTTATGTTTTGAGTTTAGCTGAGAGTCTTACTTCTGATGTCATCCAAAAGAAAGTGACTTTATTGCAAAACTGCACACAAGGAGATATCAGAAGGTATGAACTGATAATACCAGATAACATCAAAGTTATCGTACAATCTTTTATTATTCCACAGCCTATTACATAGCTTCTTTGTATATCTTTTGAATTGCCAATTCAATGGTGCAATATAATGTATGTTTTAGAAATGTCATCTTTAATGAAGACCCTACCCACTAAGCTTTGACTTAGAGAAGAGTTGGCGGCAATTTTTATAAATTATTTAATGAAACAATTTAGTTCTGCTTTTTACTTTGAATGTTCAATTTTTGCATATGCTGTAACAACAGGATAGATATACAAAGATGCCTAAACTGTTAAGGAATTTCCTTCACCATTTTAAAGACTCCCAGTAGCAGATGGAGTGGCTGAGAAATAGGGATGTTAAATTTAGTTTAATCAATTAATCAACTAGTCGATGGATTTTCCATCGACTAGTTGATTAGTGGGGAGCTGCAGCTGGGAGCTAACCCCACTGTGGCTCTGCCTTTTAAATGGATTAAGAGTCTGTCCACTGATTTTCGGCTTGCACAGGGTCTGCACAGGGTCCCCCCCTCCTGGCATCAGCCTTTTAAGTATCAGCTCTTAATCCATTTAAAAGGCTAAATTGCAGCAGGAGGGCCCAGCGCAAACTGGAACAGCTGTTCTTGGCTCATGCAGGGTACCCCACTGCACTTTAGTCTTTTAAATTGATTAAGAGCCGATAGGCCGATGGGCTCTTAATAAATTTAAAAAGCAGAGGTACACCCAGTCCACACTACTCCTCTGATCCTCGCAGACACGGTGCTGGGAGGAACTGGCTTTTAAGCCAGCTCCCCCCTTGCTGCCTCTGATTTTGAGGGAAGTTACACTGATGTGAGTATAGGGTTGAAGTGATCCAGATCTGAGCTAGGTTGGGATCCACAAGTGTTGTTCTGGATCTTAGGCTCAGAGCCTTTGAAGATGCCAACATGGGTACCTAACTCAGTGAAATGAATGTGAGTTAGGTGCCTAGCTACCTTGGAGGATCTGGACTTTTGTACTTGGGCTCACCTGTTCACCATAGGAATTTGAGGAAATAAGATCCCTGTCCCTCAGATAGTTTCCCTTTGTTTCCATGCAGGAAAATTAAGGTTCCTACTGGTACCCATAGGGAACAGCAACAAAATGGAAGAAAAGAAGTGGGTTAGATTCCTGAGCTTGCCCCCAAAGGAGAACGGAATGTCTTTACAAGAAAGAAGTAACTGGGGCTGGCTCCAGAATCAGCCTCTGTACATGCACAAAAGCTTTCCATCATTATTCACAAAAGGGTAGAGCCAGACAGTAGTCTCTCCATCAGTATTCAAGTGGCGTGGTAGCGTTCAAATGAAATTATTCAGGCTGTGCTACACAGGTCAAGCTAGATCAGGATGGGTAACCTATTGCCTGCAGGCCAGATCCGGCTCATAGAATATCTTGGCATCACCCTATGTGGTTGGAGTTTCAAGTGCCAGCTCACACTGCTGTGGGCATCTATGCCCTGCCCCCTCCCACTGTGGATGAGTTGAACATTTTTATTTATCTCCAAAAAAAATCCACAAAAACCAAAACCCTAAATTAAGTTGCTTTTCATTTGAATGTAGCCCACAATTTATTTTTTGTGCAGGTTAGATTATTATGGTCCCGTCTAGTTTTAAAATCTACTAATAGAGTAAGCTTGGACTATGGAATTCCAGCAGCATTCACACTCCCATTGAGTGCATTGGAGTTAAGCATTAGAGACAATGAGATGACAGAGTTACCCCTACCGAAATGGCATTTGACAGCTCATGTATGTATATGAAGATGTACTTGCTAGTAATGTTTCATTCTCCCAAGGAACAAACGTCACATGCCAAAATCACTGCCACAATTGGTATTCTTGATGTCATTTTCAGTAGGAAAGATACAAATTAAGAAAGAATGGAGAATGAATTATCATTCTCCCATAGAGCTAAAGCCACACTACTGCAGCACCAAATATGGTTTGTAGAGAAACAGAACAATTTGTATCATCAGTAGTGACTAACTGTGGAAGCTCTAGTGCAGAGGTTTTCAAAATTGGGTTGCGGGCCTGCCCACATAAGCCACTGCCAGGCTGCAAGATGCTTTGTTTATCTAAGCATTCATAGGCATGGATCCTCACAGCTCCCATTGGCTGCAGTTCATCATTTTCAGCCAAGGGGAGCGGCAGAAAGCTAGATAAACAAAGCAGCTTGTAGCCCACCAGGGGCTTACCCAGGCAGGCCCACAACGCAACTTTGAAAAGCCCTAATGTAGTGGATATCCCATAAATCCAGGATGAGCTTTTCACTGCAGGTAAGGTAAAACAAAGAGATGAGTTTCTATTTTGCTTTTAACCTGGGTTAATAAAACTTTTTGGACTAGCATAGGACTGAGACTTCTCAGTACCATGGATAACCTAGTCATTAGACTGAAACATGAAAAATAAAGCATGCAAAGTCTCTACACCATGCAAGGACTGAAGTGATGTGGACAGGAGCCAAAGCAATATATAGAAGGGAGATGCCAAGGGTTACTGAAATGATGAGTAGGAAGGAGGTGTATTGAGCTGAAGCAATGTACATAAGAGACTGTAAGAGCTGAAGCAATATATATAGGGCAGACTGAACTGATGTATAGGTGGAAACAATGTTCCCTCTAATCTTTTCCATTCATGTGCAGAATTTACTTGCACCAAGGTATGTGTGAATGAGCACACTAATAGAAACAAAAAACCTAGGCCCTCTGCTAATCAGCTGGGTGGCATTTGAATTTGTCCTAAGCAGCCAAACAAGCACACAACTTACAGCGAATGCTGGATGGGAGGCATACAGGGGGCTTATGACAAGTATGCAGCAGCTGTAATAATGTAGGGAAGGAAGGCATATACAGCCGCTCCTCGAGTTGTGAACGATCGAGTTACAACCGTTCGCACTTACGACCAAAGCTCCCATGGAGCGGTCGTAAAGGCGGTCCCCGAGTTACGAACGCGACCCGCACTTACGAACAGCGCGGTCGCGTGTAACTCAATGGGGTCCGAGTTACGAACGGATCGAATTATGGCCAAGTGTTTGGTCCGTAACTCATTCGTAACTCGGAGGGAGGCTGTATGAGCTGCAGGGTACAGAACTGTACAGGAGGCACACAGATATATGGGAGTAAGACACAAGGGCTGTAGTGATGTATTAGGGAAGGGAGGTATATTGGGGCTGAAGGGAGGCATACAGGGGCTTTAGCCATGTATAGATGAGGCACAGAAAGGTTGTAGTGACATATTGATGGGAGGCATACAGACCTGAACGGTCATACAAGAGCTGTAGTGATTGATGGAGGGGCAAGTATGGGGCTGTAGAGATGATGGGAGGCATTGCATGTATAGATGGAAGTCTATAGGAGCTGTAGTGATGTACAGATGGGGGAGCAGAGGCTGTAGTAAGGCAGGGGAGGGAGGTGTACAGAGGCGTTTGCAATGTATAGAGCTGCTGTGCACAAGGGCCGTACCAGTTTATAGACAGGTGGGGTAGAGGGGCTGTGGCAAGGTACAGAAGGGGCCGATTTGGGGCTGCAAGGATGTGCAGCGAGGAGGGGCACACAGGGGCTGTAGGATGTGCACCCCGGCGGGTCCCAGGGCAGCAGAGCAGGACGGGCTGCAGGGCGATCTCCGAGGGGCGGTCTCGGAACGCTCCTGGATGGCCGCAGCCTGCAGCGAAGGTTCCGGCGGCAGAGTGACGGGGCCTGGGTCCACCTCCTTTCCCGCCCCCTTCTCCTGGCCGTCCAATCAGATCTCCGCTACCGCAAATCCGAATCTCGCCGGGTATTTCCGAAGCTTGCAGGGACCCGAGCGCATTCGGCACTTTCCGGGAATTCACTGGGAGCCACCCGAGCGCGCCGGAGACAGACCCGAGTCTCCTCGGTTCGTTCCGCAGAGGCGCCCTCGCCTGGGACATGCTGCTGCTGCTGCTGCTCGCGCGGCCTCTCCTGCGCGCGGCGCGCGGGCTGCGCGCGGCCTCGCCGCCCGCCTGGAGCTGCCGCGGGGCCGCCGCCGAGGGCAGGCCCTGGGGGGGACGCGCCCCGCAGCAGCCTTGGCGCGCGCGCTGAGCTCCCGGCCCGGCTGGGAGGTGCTGTTCGCCGCGCCCGAGCTGCGCCGCTTCCTAGAGAAGCAGGCAGCGGGCGGGGCCGGCCCCGAGCTGGCAGCGCAGATCCAACGGCTGTGGGCGAAGGAGCAGGAGCTGCGGGACACGCAAGAGCTGGCACAGGCAGGTGAGACCCTCTCTCCGCCCCCCCAACGGCAGAGCGCGCCTGGCCCCGCCCCCTGGCTCTGGCTCCGCCCACCGGTCCAGGCGCTGTGACAGAGCCGTGCGCGTGTCCGCGCGCGCGCCTTCTGGCTGCTCAGGCCGATCTTGTCTACATGGGGAGTTAATTCCGGATTTAAGAGTGTGCCTTAGCGCCTTCTATCTTACTTCAGTTCAGATGGAGGCACTTGTGGCGCAGAGTAAGAGCGAGCAGGCAGGGAGTTAATCAGTAATAGCTGGCGTGCTTAAAAGTCAGACTTGTCCCGATTGGGAAATAATTTCCCCCATATCAGTGAGTGTTAAATGGGCTTGTGACTGTCCTGTCTAGGCTAGGATTTCCAGCCCGCTGGGGATCTGGGCTCTAGTTCTTGCAGTTGTGTTTATTAGCGTGAGATTAACAACTTTACTTTTTGAATACAATTTCCAGTCTTCAGGGATGTAGAGACAAAAAAATTGCAAATGAGTACCCTTAAAGGTGCCATAACCAGAAAGCAAATATTAAAATTACTTTTGGAAAAACTCATGTTTTTAAGGAGACTGATTTGTTTTAAGGTTTGCACTATTGAAATTAAAATGTGCTTGCAAATTCATACTAAAAATATTTCTCTTATTGTGTGGGCAGGCCTAAAATTAATTTATCATGATACATTTTCCCAGACTATAAAAGATCATAACTGTCATTTGCAAATAGAGGATGGGCTGAAATGTGCTTGTATATGCTCTTCATTGAACAATTACAACCCCGGCCACCATGGACAGATGTTGCTTTGCGAGAGCCTCCCCTGCCTCCTCCTGCCCCCCCATCAGCTTCTGTCCCTGGGGAGCTCAGACCCCCAGTGGATCAGGGCAGCAGGCAGCCAGTCTGCATAGTGAGCTGGTTTTTAAACTGGCTCTTCTCATGGACCAGCTCCCACCTGCCACCCCACACTGTTGCCTCTGATAGTGCTGGGTGGCAGGGGGCTCCCTGGGAGTGGGGCCAGGAGCGCATTGGCTGCCACCCCCTGCCCCCAGGAGCTATCAAATATTTGTGTAACTGATAAGAATTCATGTGGTTACATGACTATTCATTTACACGATATCTAACATCTCTAGTGGGGACTGCTCCATGCAGACCATGCTCGCCATGGAGGGGAGTGTTCTGGCTGGGCTGGAGTGCTCCCTGCCTGCAGCAGGCCCTGCCAGGCTGGAGCAGCTCCCTACCCATGGTATGCAGGGGGCCTGTTCCCATCCTGACAGTTAACTGTAACCGGTAAGTATCAATCATCACCAATAAGTGTGGTGCTTACTGGTTAACCGGTTAACCATTCACATCCCTAAAGTAAATACATTATTTTAAAATAAACTCCTTGTAAGTGTTGACATTTCTTTCTAGCGGGAATAGATATTGAATAGGGTGGGTCTCCCCATATCTAATCCAGACAATGCCAAAAAATAGTATTAAAAATAATTATTCATCTCTACCACATATCATTCTTCAACCTTTAATGACATGCAAAATAAGTTTTTATTCAGTAAGAAATATGATTTATCATACAGCTGTGGTGGGAGGAGGATTAATGACATTGTAAATCATAACTGTTGAGGATTAACGCACTCCAATGTTGCAGATGAGAATGAAGATTTGCAGAAGCTTGCAGAAGAGGAAATAGTTTCCTGTCAGGAAGAGATAACTGAATTGAAGCGCCAGGTATAGTCCTTTGTAAAGTAACATCATATATCAATTTACTAGCCAACGTTAAATGAGCAAGAGTCAAATTCTGTTCTCATTTATAATTTTACAACTTCATTCAAATTAGTTTTTCATTTTTATAGTTGATAGAATGAAACATCATCCCATGTTTAAACAAAGTGAAGAACTGCACAGTTGAGACACAGAATTATAGAAATATAGGGCTGGAAGGGGCTTTAAGTAATCTAGCCCATTCTTCCCATGGACCAAATATCCTTAGACCATCCCTGAAAGTCATTTATTTTTATTTATAGAGCCCTGTGATCACTTGTCGAGAATTTCAAACTATAAACTCTAATAAGGCTCCTCCTTTCTCTGACTGCAGAAGAATTCGTTAATTAGATTGACTGCATATGTGCACAAGGCCTATATCAGTTGATAAGGACAAATATTCATAGGATCACTGTGAGAATAGGCTATTGCTTTTACAAAAGACATTTTTAAACTGTGCAACTAATTCCCACTTGTTAGTTTGTATAGATATCTGCATAGTAATTTTCATCAAAATCATTCCCTCTGGAAAGTGTACAATCACAAGTTAAAAAGTTATTGCATTTTTCTAAAAGTATGTCTACACTGCAAAGTTTTGGTGATGAAAATAATGTCAACATGCAGAAGTGGCCAAAAAAAGTCACCAAAGTGTATTTACGCTGGCTCTCTCATTTAATAGACTATGGCCACATTTTTAGCTCCCTTGTTGACAGACTGAGCAATGCTCTGTGGGTATGCATTCCATAGCACCTGAGAACACCTTCTTTGCTAAGCACTGTGGAAAAACGAAACGGAGTGCAGTGCATCTTGGGACCGTGAAAAATAACCCATCAGGCACTGCTTTGTTTCCCAGCCATCCATGTTTCCCAGAGTCACAGTCCTCCACAGCAGAATGTGATTTATTTCCCTGCACACTTGGGAAAATGCAGCCCCAATGGTGGACTTCCTCACTCCAAACTGTTTTGCAACAGATCAGTAGCAATTGGGAGTCATCAGCTTCCATACAGAAATTGCCACATGCTTCTCTACTGAGAGGGCAGTTCTCATTCGGGTGTCCTTACGTTGCAGTTTGGGAGCCAGCTCAGCACACAGCTCCAGGAAGGTTGTTTCACGTACCCTAAAGTTCTGTAGCCACAGGTCTTCATTCCATACCTACATGACAGTGCAATCCCACCACTCAGTGCTGGTTTCCCTAGCCCCAAAGCAATGGGCTACCCTGTACAGGTGCTCTGTGACAGCTAAATACAACGCCAGGCTGCTGTTGTCCATGTTATTCACAGTGTCATCCACCTAGGACTCCTCTTCCTCTGTAAGAACCTCCAACAGTAACTCTGGTGCAATGAGTGATGCCCTCACGACGTATCCTCATCCAGCTCTACTTCTTGATCTATGATTTCATCCTTCAGGTTAAGTCCACTTTCTGCTGACTCAGTGCCTTCAGAAGTATCCTCAGGATTCTTGGTGGAGGTGGGGTTGTCCCCCCAGGATTGTGTCCAGCCCCTTATAAAAATAGCATATCTTGGGTGCAGTACCAGATCGACGGATTGCGTCCCTCACCTTATGGTGTGACTGTGTCAGGTCCATTTTCTTTGCAGGGCAGCCAGGAACACTGCCCAGAGTGACTAGCTGGGTATTGTGGGAACATTGTGGAGTTCAATAAAGGTGAAAAAAAGCCTCCCATGATACACACTGCATGATTGATGACAGTAAAGGGAGGAGGAAAGAGAAAAGCCCCTGGTGGAGGTAGAAGTTTTTTGTCACCAAAACTGGGTGTTTTTCGCGACTGTTGTGTCATTGTAGTGTGAATGCTATCACAGTTTTGTCGCCAAAAGAAAACTGATTAATTTTTCCACATGCTGATCCATCACCAAAATGATAGTTGTTTCCTACATTTATTTTTTATAAGCATACAAATATATATAGATTTACAGGAAGAACAGATAGAACAAAGAGGTATAGAAAATTGTACTCTGTACAAGCAAGCAGTAGTGGGTGGAAAACATTACAGGCAAGGGTGTAAATCTAGAGTTTTGTCCAACACGTAAAATGGTTTTATAAAGGCTATTAATGATTTATGTTCAGGTTTTAGTACCAGTGTATCTTTAATTTCTGTGACTTGTACAAATTCACATCTCTGATTTAAAAAAAAAAAAAAACAGAAATCCAACAGTTACTCGATACATTTCTGCACTTTATCAATCAGGGAGCTACTTAGTTGATAAAAAAAGATCTCTGTTTAAAAAAGACTTTCCATCTCCAGATATTGGTCAGTGTTTCTTTCATATGCAAAGGTAGATGCTTCTTATGGAAATCAGTATAAGGTTTGTTGGTCTTTTTGAAAGGAGCCTTCCACCATTACACACAAACACAAAGAGCTATAGCCTTCTCTCTGCAAAAATATATTTGACTCCAGTTAACTTTCAGGAAGGTAGTGTAGTAGCAGAAAGGACATTATACTGGAAGTCAGGAGATTTGGGTTATATTCCTAGGACTTCCAGTTGATCTACTGTATTATTTTGGGCAGGTTATTTCACCTATGCCTCAGTTTCTTACCTATAAAAAGGATAATGATACTTGTCTCTTGAAGTCTGCAGACAAATTCTAGTAAGTACTATACATTCATGTATTAGTGGGAATTGCCTGGGGAAAAGTATAGTATCAAAAAAAAAAGTAAGTTGAGCTTAAACATTGAGTGCAGAGAAAGAGCATTATGAAAACTACCTACTTGGAGAATGTTAAGGAGATACTGTAATAGACTGCAAAATAAACTGATTGCTAGCTTCTGTGATCTTTCCATAACATCTGAACATATGAAATACTTCGAGTATGCTTTGAGATGTAAGAGAAGAAAATCTCAGGTAAAAAGGTTTGTAATTTTTGTATTTACAGATACTATTTCATTTGGTTCCTTCAGAACAAACAGACAACAGTGATTTGGTCATGGAAGTAACTGCTGGAGTTGGTGGACAGGAAGCCATGCTGTTCACTGCAGAGATATTTGATATGTATCAACAATATGCTACATACAAAAACTGGAGATTTGAAATACTGGAATATTTTCCAAGTGAAATAGGTTAGTAATTAATACTCTAATAACATGAACTGAAAAGTTGTATAGTTAAAAGCAATTTGTTTACATGAGGATTTTTTTACCTGCCTACAAGCACTTCACATAAATTTATAAGTAAGCAGAATCAGTGGAGCAGTTTTAATACATAAACAAGATTTTACTCAATATTACTATGAGAATGAAATAGCATGTCTAATGTTTCGTAAAGGAAAGGATGAAAATCCATAGCTTTACACAATGTAATAGGTGTAACTTGAAAAAATCAAGATGAATTGAAGTTAAATGTTAAGGGTGAAGATATCTGCATAATGGCACACTTACATATTCTCAATCATATTTTTATTGATTTGGACACAGATCTATTTAGCTATTTAATCTTGTTTTTATAATACCTGCATTCTGTTTGTATTCTGAATGTTTGTTCATTTCTCTGGGTGATTTGGCACAGACAGGGAGGGGCACTACTTAATTAAAAATCATGTTCAGTAATTAAGCTGAAATATCTTGAATTTATCTGAAGTGTAGTCTTTTGCCATATATTTTCTCATCCATTTCAAGTTTCGTTTCAGTATAATTGTACATTAAAACCTTACTAATTTTCACCAGATAGGCATATTCAGATTGAACATCCCAAATCCATGACTCTCTGGTTTGGCAACATCCGGGGTTTCACAGGGCCAAAGGCCCTAGAGGCCAGGAACGGGCCTAAAGGCCAGCTGGAAGAGTGCAGGGCTGGGAAGCCCTGACTCGGTCAGGCAGGAAACAGGGAGCCCCCTACCCCGGCAAGGGAACTTTTGGCATTAGGGGAGTCAGGGGGGACAGGAACCTCCCACCCCAGCCAGGGAACCCCACAGTGTTAGCCACCTTAGATGGCAGACCAGGATACCCTCGCCAAGGAATCCTGGTGGAACCCCTGGCAGGAGCAGGAGTAGCCCCGGCAGTGGGGGCCGGTGGTGGTCAGGCGGCCCCGGCCAGAGAACCTTGCAAAACCCGCTGTGTCAGCAGGACAGGGTAGCTGGGCGTCCCGGCCGGGGAATACCCCTGTCCCATGTCAGCAGGGCCACATGGAGCCAGGGAATCTCTGGCAGCTGTGGGGCCAAGCGGCAGGAAGGGAGTGTTTGCTGGGGAATCCCAGGGGACTCCCCGCACCAGTGGGGCTGGCGGCAGCCGAATGGCCCCAGCAGGGGAACTCCAGGGAACTCTGGCAGCTTCAAGCAGGGTCACAAGGTGGGAGCCCCAGGAAGCGGGACAGCCATCAGGGGAGCATTGACCTCCCCTTATCCAGCAAACTCTCTGGTTCAGGACCACTCAGGTTCCGAGGGTACTGGACCAAGCAGGTCCAACCTGCACGTGATTAGTTTTAAATTCACTTGGAAAGTAAGTTTAAAGGTTGAGTCATGACATAAACCTGATGATCTCCATTTAATCATGTAACTCTTATGATAAACGCTTAAATAGTGTGCAAAGTCTTGCTCTGGCACTGAAATGAATATTACCCTTTGGGAATTATAGGGCCATATTTTAATGGGCAAACCTTTCTTGTATGCATGTATTGGTTGTTGCATTCATTTATACTTTTGAAAATTTAGATCTGGTTCCTTCGTGAAACCCATCCTTTTGGTAAGCTATATAGGTCATTTTCTAACTGACATAAATGATCCTGGTGACTCCATCTTCATAAAGATAGGACTTATTCATTTATATCTTGTATTCAATCTACTAAAGTTAAATTGTGTAAAGGGAATAAAAAAAAAGCAGAAAAATACAAATCTGTAAAATAAGCTATAGTCTTCTTCAGTTCTTTTCTCATTGTCATCTGAACAAGATGGACTGCTAGTTGCTAATGACTGTGCTCAAGTGTTCTGTTATTTCAGAATTTCCTTCTAGAGATGTTATTGTTACCTGGATTAATCAGTTCCCCATGTGCTAGTGCTTAAACATACTAAAATGTATAATTCAGTGATATCCATCAGATAGGATTAGTCTATCACAAGTAAATTGATTGTTGTGGTCCAAGCATATCTTGTTTTCCAGTAAATTTGCTTGCAAAGTCACAGTACAGGATGGTATTAGGCATTCCTTTGGGTGTACCTTAGGTATGAAAGTCAAGTTAACTAATATCCATTCAATTTTTTATGATCCACATGCAGTGGTAGCTTCTGATTAAATACACAATCGTTGCAGATTACCTCTCTAAAACAGTGGTTCTACAACTTTTTTTTTTGGATACTCACTTGAAAATTGTTGAGGGTCATGGCGGACCTCTTAATGATCTTTCTAAATGTTGTTTTTACCATTAGCGAACTGTTGTAAAGCACTTTGGATAAAAGCGCTATACATATATATATATATATATATATATATATATATATATATATATATATATAAACCTGAATAATAATTAACTTTCTTTTGTTCAGTACTTTTAACATGATAGTGATGACCAATAAATCCAATATATGAAGGTTAGCTGAATTGTGTCCAATGAAAACCACACATACATAGCTGAAAACTTTGACCAATTCAAACTGAAGGAACAGAAGTTTGATACCGTATAGATCCAAGCACGAAGGTTTATTACACACATCGCTGGCAGAGTGTCACTTTACTTATTAGGCTCAGTGAAACTGCCAAACAATGGATTACTGTAGATTATATAGGGTGCCATTGGGCGGAGAGAAGCGACGGGATGGGAGTTCCTGAGCCCCTGGATAAGTTCTAGCAGCAAGACAAAATTAGCACAATAAGCCAATAGTCTAAAAGATTACATAATTGCTCCGCCCATGGCTCAGGTTTACATGTATGCTAATAAGCAGGTGCTATGGCTTAAGTGTCATTTTGCAGTAAATAGGTTAAATCCAGATACCAGGTCCATAGAAATGATGGGTGGCATCTCCCAGACAGGTTTGCTCGCAGATACATTCCTCTATGGTCTTAAAACAAAGAGAACAGTAAACAATACACAGCATTGGCAATTAGTTTATCGATCACACCCCTTTGGACTAGATTAGCGTCTGTGAGGGACGGATATCATTAATCATGCTGGCTGTCTCCCCTTCCCGAATGCTGGCTAGTATGTGGGGAGGATACACTGCTATCTCCTCCCAAACTTGTCTGGTAGACTTTCAAGGCCACTCTCAAAGAGTTATGTGTCTACAATTCACGATAAGGCTCCAACTACTGCCCTGCACCTGGGGTTCTGTTGTCTCAGCTTGTTTCATGCCTAATTGTACAACAAGGCCTGTCTTCTGCTTATCTCTGTTCCCTTTTTAGCCATGTTTTGTTCATTGTTAGCCTGGCCTCAGGCTCATGAATTTGGGCTTATGTGAAAGATTCTTAACAGAGACTGTGGTCAAGATTTAACATACACATTATTGGGTTATTGACCCTTCAAAACTATGTACGTAATGTAGTAGGGTAGCTTGTAAATAAGTTCTTTATCCGACTGAACACCTAGCAGCACTCCCACCAAACCTAGTGCTGCTTACTACCTATGTGAGTACTCCGAAGAGCCAGAACTATACCAGAGAACAAAGATCTGGTCGTAATAGCTTCCATATCTCTTCCCAAACGTAATGGAAATCACTTGTTCAGACAAGTAATTTCCATTAAGTTTTAGCAGTAATTTGGGGAGAGCTGTCTCTCCGCCGTGTGCAGCAGCTATTGAGCTTAGGCTGGGAAGGTGGTAGGGGTATTTCTCCTGCAGCGGCAGCCACCAAGCTGTCCTGGCAATGAGGAGGTTCTCTCTCCCATGTGCCAGCAGCCACAGAGCTGATGAGACAGCCACAGAGTAGGGGCAGGGAAGGTGGGCTGTTTCTCCCTGGAGCTGGAGATAGTCACTTCTTTCTCTGGCTGCCACAGCCCTGCACATCCCAAATCTGGCCACCCACCCCCCACTTACCTCTTATGGCTCCCACCTCACCCCACTGATCCCTCCCACCTAACCCCTATTCCCTCCAAGGTCACCACCTCACCTCACATGTTTATCTTCTCCAAGGTCCAAACACCTAATTAGTGGAACCCACACTTGCGTGGCTCAGTTAGGTGGGTGGCCTTTCATTCTCTCATGTACAGCTGCCCAAGCACACACCTTAGAGGGAACTATCCGCAGACCGCCAGAATGGAACTTGCGAACCACTGTTGGTGCACAGACCACAGTTTGAGAACTTCTGCTCTTAAACATTTCACAAATAGTAGGCTCACCAAACAGTAAACAAGTGAGATGTTTGACTTGTATAGTGTTAACATAAATCTGTTTTGGAAACAAAAACAGCATTTGGGACAAGACATGGGAAAGATAGGGGAGAATTTGAATCATTGCCTTAATTCCTAATACCATAGGAGTGTGTGATTTCAAAATATTTTTACTGTGATCATCAGCTACCTTCCTCTTCAGCTAGCTATATAGAAGAGATATTTAGCTTCTTAATTAGAATAAATATGCTTAAGCATATTAAAGTAAGCCTAAATTCTGTGTAGTTGAGCAAAAATCTTTGAATATACAGCAGTAAATCTTTTGCTCAGTCTGATGATGGCCATATTTTACAAGTGAAAGACTTCACAATAATTGTTAGCTTGGACAATATATGATAAAGTTTCAGGCTGCTTCAGCAAGTCTTCTTATGTAACAGACATATCCAAACTGAAGTTGGATAGCTGTATTTAGTGGTGTTAAGTGGTGCATTTAACATAGTAAACTGATACATGCTGACAAATCACTTAAGCTATAATAAGGATTAATTACGCATTGAGGTAACAAAGTGACAAATTCATATAAAACCCTCCTTTATTGGCATGTAGGGGCAAGATTTTTTTTTTTTTTAAATCACTGAGATAGGTCTGATGGTTTTGTAATGTCGTAGGGAGGAAAATAGTAAAGTTGGCACATAGACTTATTTTTTTGGTTCCTACAGACTGACTTAATGTAATCAAATCTTACTGGGCACTCATTAATAGCTTAAAAGTAGCTATTCTTCTACAAAGGAATTTCACAAGCCAACTACAGAGACTGCAGAATTGACCTTCATATGCTAATTTGATACTGCCTCCCTGGGCCTGAACAAAGACTTGAACTGGTTAACATACTATAAAACCAGCTTTCCTTACATTCAACACCCTATTGACATAAAAAAACTAAGTATGGGACACTTCCAACGCACTCAATTAGTTTAATTAGTGCAAGGACTACAATTGACAGGTACTTTTTTTCTCCCTCTCTCTTATTCTGAGGGTTCCACTTTTTTTGTCCACTCAAGATCATCTCATCTGAAGAAATGGGTTTTGCCCATGAAAGCTCATGATACTATATATATATATTGTTAGCCTCTAAGGTGCCACAGGACTACTCATTACTTTTTTTGTGAGGAAAATGTTAATAGAATATTAAGAATCTGTAGAGAAGAGCAGTATTTGCAATATCCTTAATTACAATTGTCAAACAGCAGTCCCACTGGGTGGATCTGGCCTGTTAAATAGTTTTTGGTGACCTAAATGTCATTGTCAGTTTCTGCACTGTTTTGGCTTTCATTACGAAAAGATTCTGCCTAGTCCTTGAAGAGAGAATCTAACATGAATACTGATTTAGGTATGGCATTTAAGATATCACCTTTCCATTCCTATTAATCTCATTGGGTTTAACTCCAAATTCCAGTTGTCAGCCTTAACTGTTTCATTGACTGGAAGGGTGTGGTTTGGAACTGAGGATGTTTCCTCCTTCTCATCAGGAAAGGAAATGCAGAGAAAGAAAGAAGATAAATATAAAAACAGGGATGAGAGGAAGAAGACTAAAGGAAGATGGGAAAGAGACCCAAAGAACAAAAATAGTCATCCTGAAGTTGAGAAAATTTTTCCTTTGAATAATATTGAATATGACAACTTGTTACTAACAAATAATAAGTTTGTTACTGTACAGAGACCGTATTCCACTCATGTTCTTTTTGTAAACTTCCCATTGATATCAGTGGGAGGAGGGTAAATAGTTCTAAATATACATCATGGCCCATAAGCATAATTTAAAATGGCATTTGGCCTCCTCCACAGAATGAATTTGACAAACCTCCCTTTAACAAACAGCCTGTAGGGAATTTTTGTTCTTGGGAGTTTTTGCATCTTTGGGTATAAACGAGACTGAAGATATTATTTAAAACATTTTTCCTTGTTCACTGCTTGCTTTTTTAAAATAATTAGAAGATAACTCCTATGGAAATTTCCTATTGGAACACTCAGCCAAGACAGGACATTGTCTGCCTCTTCACTTTATAATCAGCAATCTTGTTTTTTTCCCGCAAAACTGAAAGCTACATGGGACAACAGGTATAGAAAGCAGGAGTGCTGCAGAATGTTGAGGAATCGAACACAGGTTGGCTGGTTTTATTTATTTAGCATGTGCAAGGTTGACTGATGAGGAGGTACTTTATAATTAAATAAAGTCTGATTCAGACTACAAATAGATAAATCACTTGATAAATCATTCCTATTTTTTCCCCAACAACAAATTTTAGTATCCTCTAAATTAAATGTTTTAAATTGTAACAGGATAGTTGTATTAAGACTGTTTTGTCTTTGTCTTTAAGGTGGCCTGAGACATGCAGCTGCCAGTATAGTAGGTCTTGAAGCATACAAGCACATGAAGTTTGAAGGAGGAGTGCACCGTGTTCAGCGAGTGCCAAAGACAGAAAAGCAAGGCCGTGTTCACACCAGTACAATGACTATTGCGATATTACCCCAACCAATGGAGGTAAGATGTATTTAAATATAATAAATAGTCCCTAATGATAAATGATCTGGAGAGAGGGGTAAACAGTGAGGTGGCAAAATTTGCAGATGACATTAAACTGCTCAAGTTAGTTAAGACCAAAGTAGACTGTGAAGAGATTCAGAAGGATCTCACAAAACTAAGAGACTGGACAACAAAATGGCAAATGAAATTTAAAGTTGATGAATGTAAAGTAATGCACATTGGAAAAAATAATCCGAAATATACGTACAAAATGATATGGAGCTAAATTAGCTGCTACCACTCAAGAGAGAGATCTTGGAGTCAATGTGGATAGTTGTCTGAAAACATCCACTCAATTTGCAGTAGCAGTCAAAAAAAGCAAAGAGAATGTTAGGTATCATTAAAAAAGTGATAGAGAATATCTTATTGCCTCTCTATAAATCCATGGTATGCCCACATCTTGAATACTGCGTACAGATGTGGTTACCTCATCTCAAAAAAAATCTTAGCATTAGAAAAAGTTCAGAAAAGGGCAACAAAAATGATTAGGGGTTTGGAACAGGTGCCATACAAAGAAAGATTAAAAAGACTGTGACTTTTCAGCTTAGAAAAGAGGAGACTAAGTGGAAGTACAAGAGACAGCTACAAAATCTTGACTAGTGTGGAGAAAGTGAATAAGAAAGATATTTACTTGTTCCCATAAGAACTAGGGATCACCAAATGAAATTAATAGGTAGCAGGTTTAAAACAAACAAAATAAAGTACTACTTTATGCAACACATAGTCAACTTGTGGAACTCCTTGCCAGAGGATATTTTGAAGACCAGGACTTCAATAGGGTTCAAAAATTCATGGAGGATAGGTCCATTAATGGCTATTTGCCAGGATGGGTAGGAATGGTGTCTCTAGCTTCTGTTTGTCAGAAGCTAGGATGGGCAACAGGTAGGATCACTTGATGATTACCTGTTTTGTACAGTCCCTCTAGGGCACTTGGCATTGGCCACTGTTGGAAGATAGGATACTGTGCTAGATGGACCTTTGGTCTGACCCAGTATGTTCATTCTTATGTTCTTATTTCCCATGAACAACCCTCATTACTTGACATATTGAATACATGTAAAATCTTTCCTTTTTTCAGTCTTTTGATCTCTCTTTCCTTTGTATGGGGTTAATCTAATATCCCAAGTCAAGTTGTGCCTGATGGTCATATTTCTGACTGAAGAAGCTAGAGAGCAGGGGCACACATAATAGTGTGTGTTTGTGGATTTCTTCCAGATCCTCCTGTTGTGAGTTCAATAGGATTTTCTCTGATATAGCTTGTGGACAATTACTTTGTATGGAATAAGATCTCTTTAGTTTTGATACCTTATTTATAATAAAGGTTTGCTAAGCACAAAAAAAATGCTCCATTCAAAATCAGTGTTTTAGAATCAAAGTCCATTATAATTCCCGAAGAATGCTTTAGCATAGGGGAAGTGGGAATGCAAATTGGTCAGAGAGGGAAGGAAAATGTGCCAGGAATCTCTCATCCAAATATTGGCTCTTCCTTAGTTGGACTTCAGCAAAGGCATATCACAGGTGGCCTTGCATCCTGAACACAGTGGCAAAAAACTGTGATTAGTCTATGTGGAACTTAGAGATTTCATTTACCTATGCATTCTCTCTATATTACATATTTTCCTCTTCCTAAAATTATTTTCTGTGACTTTTGTTCTCATCAGAGTTTTATTGAGTTAGCAACTTTAAACTAGCTGAGAATTAAAGCTTTGTGTTAATCTTTGCCTTCCAGTTTGCACTGCAGTCTGATTATCAGTACTGTATTGTGCTTTCTGTAACTGGTTGTGACATTGCACTCCTCATCAACTTGAAATGGTTTTGGTCTCCTGCTGAAATATACTGTTTAAAAAAGATCTGTGTGTTTATATTAAAATAATTGTCATTGGTCTAGAAAAGAACAAGAGGTATGTGAGGTTTGCTTTTGTTTGTTCTGTCTTCCCTATCACAGATCAATCTGATAATTAATCCTAAAGATTTACAAATTGAAACTAAGCGAGCAAGTGGAGCTGGGGGCCAGCATGTAAATACCACTGACAGTGCTGTACGGATAGTTCATATTCCAACAGGTACCTACAAGTTACTCTTTATAAATAATCCACAGTATAAAGCTATTGTCTCTTCTCTGTCTAGATATAAAAAGGTTTTCCTGCTGTGCAACAGAATGATGTCATCAAGCTTGCTGTTGGCGAGTGTACAGAGCAGGGGGGTGGCAAGCGTAGGAAGCAGGGAGCAGCCCCCTAGTCATAACTAAAATGCAGATATCTTCTCAGAGTGAAAGATAAAAAAGCTGAATAATTCTGTGTTCTTCTCCTACTTCAGACTCTTTTTAAGAGCTGGAATACAAAAATTATGTAACTTTATATTGTAAAATCCTAATGGGATAAGGATTTCAGAAAGGGTCAGTGAAATAAATGGTTGTTTCTGCAAACTTTATAAAACCATATCCAAATGTAGATCTCAGTGGATATTTCTCTGCATCACTAAACCATCCCTTTTGGCACACCTGGTGGCTTCTGTTTCATGGGTCTGGTAGTAAATTATTAGTATGTTAGAACTGAAGATGGAGGTGCATTGGGATAAATGTCTGCTTTCGGGGTGAAGGGAGCCAATAGTCCTCTTGATTACAACTTATCACTTTTTGTGTTTAGTAAATTTCACATATAAAGAGAAGTAGTTCTTCCAAAAAGGTAAGACTATTAGGACAATGATTTGCTTGAGTGTGAAAGTACTCTATACGTGGAGTTTACCTCTTCTTAGTTAGCAATGATAATTTTATCATGCAAATCAATTTCTGTTTTGTTTGATATAACTCTAATGTATTCCAAAACCATGAGAACTAAAGAGTCTCCATCTCAGATGTTTTTCTAGCTCCCCTGTTCACAGTTTTGCAGACCACCTCCTTTTAACACTCCAGTTCATGCAAACCATTCTCACTTTTTATTCACAACTAGCAGATTTACCCAGCAATACTCAGATCCATAAGTCAATATTTTTTTTAAAATAAAGGGAAAATGTACATACTTTATGGAAATGATTCTATTTTTCAAAAACAGTGTTATTTTTAGTAATTATTTTTAAAAAAGGAATTCCATCAAGTGTGTTTTTTCTTCATCCCTATAAACTCTTATCATTTACTGTGTTTTAACAAAAAAGGGCTATACTCAATTTGGTTTTCAATACTATAGTCTTCTAGTTTTCAAACCTTAAGCATTGGGTTAGCTATGCCAAAACACAGCAGTACACCAAATTTCTCCGTTTTATCTCTTTTCTGTAAGGTTCATTCAGAAGCAATCCTATTCCAGGTTCATCCCATTTTTCTGGCTTATCTTGGTTCAGTCTCTTTCAACATTTGCTCAATTATGCCAGTTTTGAGAACTGTAGTTTATTTGGTGATTCTGCTTTCTGTAACCTCTGTGTTGCCTTCATGTATTTCTCGTCTTGATATTCATTACTCACACCTCCTTCTCCTTGTTTAACTTAGACTGTAAGCTTTCGGGGTGGGGATCATGTCTTTTTATGGTGGAAGATCATATATGTGTGGTGCTCTAATAATTGTTTAGGCCCTGATTCTCGCACATTGATTACTGCAGCTTCTTTGGCCTCTCTTTAAAGAAAATTTCTTTAATCAAGATTATACAAAACATAGATGATAAGATTATCTTCCTCACCTGAGGGTCAGATCACATCACTCATCTTTTTTCACAGACTCCCTGTAGGGTATCATATTCAACTATAAATGTAAGTATCTTGTGTATATGGTGAATAAAGGGCCTGTGCAGTTCAATCCTAACCTGAATATCAGCCTGAACTTTTACTATGGATATGATTTTGTCATGGTAAAATTAAGCAAAATTCACAGAACAGTCTTGGAACAAAAAGAAAAAATCAGGATATGTCACAGTGGAACTGAAAAGAAAGCTAAAGTGTGGCTGAATCTGAAGCTAAAGAAGTCGTGGACTTCTGCTAAAGTTACAGAATCCATGACCTCCATGATCAAATCGCATACTTAATTATTACAAATTTTGGATTTTATGTTATTTTTTTGCCTCCTTAATGTGGTAAGGTAGTAGCAGATGCAATCACAACAATATTTTTGTACTTATTAAAGGTTAATTTGGATTATGTTTTTGGCTATAATCAGGTGTAGTGTCTGAATGTCAACAAGAGAGATCTCAAATAAAAAATAAAGAGATTGCTATGAAAATGCTTCGTGCTAAACTCTACAGCATCAAACTAGAAGAAGAGACAAAAAAGAGATATAATGCCAGAAAGATTCAGGTAGGATTTATTTTGCAAATGAATAGCTTTGTGTGTATGAGACTGCTGGGCTGAGCTACAAGTAGGAGATAGGAGTAGGGAAATAGTTAAATGCAGTGCACAAATATCTTAGTCCATTAAATTGCAGTGCATAAGGATTAGGTAAAGCTTGGTGGCACAAGTATTGTTCACCCTGGCTAGTAATCTTACACATTGAGCTAATTGTCATACACAGGGATTGACAATATTTAATTACCATGCATGTAATGTTAACAGCAGTATGATCACACAAGTAGTAGCACTTTTTACTACTCATCTAGTTCCATCAGGACACAGTACTAATCACATTAAATCTCTGAACAGATTTCAAATTGCTACCTTTTTTTTTTAATTAACCTGCCTGAAAAATATTTCAGGTACAAGATGTATAATATTCAGTCCTGGTTGTGATAATTCATTGTAATTAGAAACTATGTGCTATTAGAAAGGAAAGACTTATGCCTTTGCAGCAGGATACAGCACAAGTTTCTAAACCTGGTAATTTATTAAATATTTGACCTTAACTATGAAATGACATACATAAAATTTGCATTCTAGCTATATTTGATACACAGTGTTATAGAAGATCTAGAGTCCTGATGAAACAAGTGAATTGAAACAACTGCTGAATATAACTAATCATAATACTAGAGACAATACTGGATTTTAATTCACATATACATCTCTTATCCAGTGATGGCTACACTAGCCTTCATATAGGTACAGTTTTTCATATGGATATCTAAGAACTCTAGGAACTTGTTATTCTTAGCCATAGCTATAGTGAGCAAATCTGTGGGTTAATCCTATTACTAAATCCCTGTATTGAATATTTGTATATTTCCAGTAGGAAGAAAAGAACTGATATTCAAATCCTTAACCAGTATATTGTTCTATGCTTAAAAAGAATATTATGGTGATAAACTTATTCTTCTTATGTGGTAGATTGGAACCAAAGGAAGATCCGAGAAGATCCGAACATACAACTTTCCACAGGATCGTGTTACTGAACACAGGATAAACAGAACAGTGCATCATATTCATAAATTTATGTTAGGGGAAGAACTTCTAGATGAAATGATAAAATCCCTGAGGGAATATGCTGATTATGAAACGTTAATGGAAATTATTTCAGAAAATGAAAAAACAAATCTGACCTGAACTTTGTTCTTTGCTAAATCCTGTACTGGCAGGTATGGATACCCTGACAAAGATTAGCTGCATGACTGCTGGAACATCACATAGGTGGTATAAATTGCATTTCAGACCATCACAGAGGACTAATTTATCTCCTCATGACCTCTAAACATTTTTTCCTATTGACCGGAGTAGAAGACTAGATTTTTCTATGAGACGTTGTTACAGAATAGGAAATCTAAAGTAAATACGATTGAGTGTGAAGTGATTGCAGTTTTTACTTTCTCACCTGAGGACATTACTGCTCTACTTTCAAAAGGTATGCAGAAAAACTGAGTTGCTTCTAGTTCTAGGCTTCATTTGAGCATAAAAATCTGTTCCGTACAGTATAAAGCCAAGTATGTAGGGAGCCTCCTTTTGATAACATTTAGGCCACTGGTTAGTTGTGCACAGAAGTGAGGTGGACTACGCCTACATCACAGGTGATTGATCTAGCCATGTGACTAACAATAACTGTTTTGGTCTCTAGCCCAATTAATATTCAATTATCTTATTAAAGTAGAATGAATTAAATGAGAGAGACAGAGAGAGATTTACATCAGAATATTCCATAATCCAGTGGCTAAGTGGTCTTGCATTTCAGACCATCACAGAGGACTAATTTATCTCCTCATGACCTCTAAACATTTTTTCCTATTGACCTGAGTAGAAGACTAGATTTTTCTCTTGAGAGGTAGGAGATGCCTCTTCAAATCCCTTCTCATCAGACAGAGGGGAGAATTAAAAGAGGGTCTCCCATGTCTCAGCTGAGTACTTTAACCACTGAGCTAAAGATTACAAGGGATACCCCCTCTTCTCTACAGCCACTTTGTGTGGAGTGAGTCAGGTACTTAAGCTGTTTCTTATGAAAATGACTCCAAGGCTGTGTCTACACTACAAAGAAAAGTTGGAAAAAGATACGCAAATTGCGAACCGCAATCTACATGGGGTCAAATGTCGGAAAAAAATTCTCTTTTGGAACATCCTTTCTTCCTCATAGAATGAGGTTTACAGGGATGCCGAAAAGACACATCTGCTTTTCTGAAATTTTTTTCTGAAAGCAGATGCGATCCTTGAACATGGCAGAGCTTTTCCGGGATATCTCTGGTATCCTGGAAAAGCTCTGTAGTCTAGATGTATCCTAAGAGGGGTTCCTGGTTGTGGATTACAAGCAAAAATAGGTGCCTCCCTGAAGACCAGATTTAGGCACTGAACTCCAAAAGGCATTTGAGATGACCAGGACTTAGGACACATCTTTCTCATCAACATCTTCCATCTGCTAGCTTAGGCAGCTGCATGCTTAGCTTGCTGACTTTTCTGGATATCATATTCTGATGCTATCTCTCCCCATGAATCATATGGGGAATCTAGGCACCTCACATACACTTTGTGAATTCCAGTTATTTTCAAAGCAGTGGGAAGATAGGCTCAGTGTTGCAAAACCCAATTCCTTTATGGATTTGGGATGTACTATCAAAGCCAAAACCTCAGGTTTTGTATTTCTTGCTTTACTCTTTATCAGTTATATAAAGGTTATATACTATCAGAAAACTTATGGTGGTGAGACTATTTTCTGTAACTTTCAGCAAAATGTTAATATCATCTGTAAAGGTAGGGTTTTTATTGCCTGCGGTGGGCAATAATTTTTGCAGGAGGCCCACTCCAAGAATTTTGGTAAGTGCTTATGGGCTGCACTTTTCTATTATATTAATGGAGGAGGTGTGGTGTCTGGGACAGAATTTGGATGCAGGAGCTGGTTCTGACCAAGGGCAGAGGGTTGGGATGCAGAAGGAGGTGCGAGGTGTAGGGTCTGGCCCTGGTTGGGAGGTGCTTACAATAGGCAGCTCTTGTCTGGCACTTCAGTGGAGCACTTAAGCAAGCAAGCTGCCTGCATGCCATTGTGACCCTACACCACTCAAAATGGTTGAGTGCTACTGGCAGGCATGTCTCTGTGCACCTCTTGGGGACAGGGAGGCAGCTGGTCCGCTGCAAGTGCCTGCAAGCACTGCACTTGCAGCTTCTATTGATCAATTTCTGTATCGGAGGCAGCAGTGCAGGATGGCAGCCAGCTTGCTGTACCAACTACTGGCCCCGCTTCTAGGAAGCCGGCTGTTGTCCCATGTTGCGGGCTCTGATCCCGCTCCCTGGGAGCAGGACCGGGACCGGGAGCCTGCGTGTAACTATTAACAGTAACTGATAAACCAAGGCTTATTTTAGTACCAGATGAAGTGCTTGAAATTTTGTAATTTTTTAAATTATCATATCTAAATGAATAACGTGATAGGGACAAACCAGCACAATTTATATAAAGGAAAATTCTGCCTTTCAACTCTACTGGTATTTTTTCTGTCATTAAAACAGAGGATAAATTAGCAACATTATATTTATATTTGCCAAAAGCAACTGTGACTGCCCACATACGCACAGTGATGATAAGCACAATCTTTATAACAGACCATAACACCATGTATTGCATATATAATAAAATCTATAGAACAACAAATGATTCATAAAATGAAGAAAAATGTTGTTACAGGTAAAAATGTTTATTTCAGGCTTCTATGTAACAAAGTCACCATAATATATTAGAATAAAAACAAGTTAGTACGTAAAAGAATCTTTGCAGGAGTTTGCTTATAAAAACAATTTCACATACATATAAAATGTAACATGATATATTCTAAACAATTAGGAAATGTGGGTTACAAAACTAAACATCAGCAAGTTTATATCTTCATTAAAGTTTCATATAAAATTAAGGGTTCATTTAAACCTGGCTTGCCAGAGGCCAAAGGATAGCAAGAGATCCTGTAACCTGGCCTTAGTACTAAGCTCTATTCTGTAAAGCAGTACAGCCGCTCCCCAAGTTGCGAACGGTTGAGTTACGACCGTTCGCACTTACGACCAAAGCTCCCATGGAGCGGTCGTAAAGGCGGTCCCCGAGTTACGAACGCGACCCGCGCTTATGAACAGCGCAGTCGCATGTAACTCAATGGGGTCCGAGTTACGAACAGATCGAGTTACGGCCAAGTGTTTGGTCCGTAACTCGTTCGTAACTGGGAGAGAGGCTGTAAAGCACAAGTTTAACTTTACCCATGAATGTAGTTGCTTTGAAGCAGGGGTGGGCAATAATTTTTGAAGGGGAGCCACTTCACAAATTGTGGAAGTGATCATGGGGCCTCGGGAAGAAGGGGACTGTTCCTTCTAGGTGCGCCCCATCCCTGGTGGCCGGAGGAGACTTCACACACTCCTGCCCCTGGGCCAATCAGGGTCGTGGGGGGGAGAGGGAAGGAGGAGAGCACACGAAGTCTCGCACTCTACCACCCTACCCTGAGTTCATAAAATCACCTCCCCTCCATTTCATGTTCATTTCAGTGGAGGGGCCCATTCTCCAACAACTTTGTGGCTTCACTGACACTATTCTTGTGTGGGCCCACTGAGATGTGAGATGACTATATTGTGTTCCCTGTGGAGTTGATTTTAAGAACTTAAAGGGAATGGGGATTGCTGTAACAGACACACAATACCTTCTGATTTTGCATATAAATGATATAGTCTGAACTTGTAATGTAAAGGCACCTCTCTTGCAAACTGATACATATACCTAACTTTGAGTGTAAGTACTTCCATGACTTCAGTAGAACTACTTTAATGGGTAAAATAAAGCATCTGCATCAATGCTCTATAGAATGCAGGTTAGTACTAAGGCTGGTATACAGGATCACTTAGGGAACAAAATGGGTGTTGGAAAGAGAGAGGCTTATTTAAACCTTACAACAAATGGTCTGGTAGCACTTTATAGACTAACAAAACATGTAGATGGTATCATGAGCTTTCGTGGGCACAGCCCACTTCTTCAGATGACTGGAGTTTTGAGTTTAGGATGTGCAGACCCAAAATAAATAGGAGAGAAGGAGGAGGGGTGGGAGACAGGGAGCAGAGAGTATGGAAAATCAAAGGGAAAAACAGGAAGGTAGAGCTGGGAGTCAGTAAGTATCTGAAGATTCGGTAGTTAAAATGAAGCAGATAAGAATAAAAGTCAATAGATAGTATCCTTCCTGACAGGAATCTACACCAAGAGCTGTTTGCACCTTCATTGAATGTTAGGTTGATAGTATCCCAACCATCCTTCATCAGGCTTGAGTCCTTTAGGGCTTGGCTGTATACAATAGACTGAGAAATGTGTCTGGGGTGGAAGCTTTCAGTCTATTGTATACGGCCAAGCCCTAAGATACAACCGGATTTGCTCTGATCCCACAGACAGAGACAGTCACCTACAGGATCTTTATAGAGCATTCCTAAAATTGAAATACCTTCCTTCCTGCCCTCCCCCCTTCTCTCTTATTTATTTTGGGTCTGTACATCCTAACCTCAAAACTCCCGTCATCTAGAAGTGGGCTGTGCCCACGAAAGCTCATGATATCATCTACATGTTTTGATAGTCTATAAAATGCTACCAGATCATTTGTTGTTTTTTTCTGTACATACTAACTCGGCTACCCCCTGAAGCTTTTAAACCTAACAGTTGTCGAATGAACAATATGTCTTACATTGCTACCTATAGCATTGTCCACAGCCACTATCCTTTATTGCTACCTGTTTCCAGACTTGGATGGACTCTTGTTTTATGTAGATAGTGGACTTAATCCTGAATTGCTTCTCCACTACAACTGAGCATCTTATAGACAAGTACTTAAAGGAATAAGCATTGCCATTGTTCTAATAGCCATGGGAATTTATTTATTAGACAGGCAAGCAGAGTCTAAAGTGGATGGTTCTATTATGGGGAGCAGGGCAACCTATTCTATCCTCTTCTTCCTACAAATAAAGTAAATCACATGTTGCGTACATGAAAGATCCTTGTTAAATGTATTTTGCATAGCTTAGAAGTATGAAACATGCCAGTCCTGAGATAGGATTTTATCTGCTGAACTCTGTTCCACTATTGTCTAGGTGACACTGACTATTTGGGGGTACTGAAGAACTTTGATCAGCTAACCACCACTAGGGGTGAGGGAGAATGTTGGAACCTGAGGAGGCATAAACCAAACCACAGCACTGGGTAAGTGAAACTGCAGCTCCTGTAGTTCAAAAGAATAATTAAATGGTCCAATAACATATATAGGGGGAAGAAGATATTAGTTAACAGGAACTATTACTCCTGGGCTAATTTTGCACCGTAAAATTAAAAATTCCACACCTGGTATTTTAAAATGCAGCATCTTATTTCTCACAATAACACAATATAATCATGCTCCAGCTGTCAGCCCCAGGCTGCTCCTGTTGACAGCCTGGGGTGGCTAGGGCTTGGTGGCTAGGGCTTTTGCTGTCTGCCATAGCAGCAGTTACCATGCTAGGCACAGGTGAGAGTGCAACAGCTGGGGAGAAATCACAAATTCTGCAAAGAATATTAATTCTACATTGTACAAAATTCCAGTTGGATTTTACTATACCGCAGTTTATAGTTAATGTAAGCCTGCTTCAGTTGTGTTAGCACATTGGAAAGACCTGCATTCCTATTCTCCCTAAGGAGGTTTCCAAAGAATTTACATTCTAGGTGTTGGGCAGCCCCAGAGGTCCAATAAAGTACAGTTCCCCCACACCCTTACAGATTAGGGAAACTGAAGCATAAAGACGGGGGGGGAGGGGGGGTGACTTACCAACGGTCAGAGAATGATTTACAAATAAACCTCAATAGCGTATGTCCCGCTCCTCTGCAATAAATACATTTTCCTAAAAAAAGGGATCCGCTGGTTACTCAGCGCAGCCAGTGCAGAGACGCTGGGCGCGGAGTGACGGAGCGAGCTAGGACCCAGGAGGGTAATGGGCTGGGCGGCTCAGAGAAGGCGCCACTGCTGCTGGCGGCGCGGAATTCTCTCTGCGGCGCTCCACGTGTGTGCCCGGAGAGCGCGCGCTGCCCGCCAGTCTCTCGGACACGCCCTTGCGCGCGCGCTCGCCTCGCTCCTCCCCTGAGACAAGGGAAAAGCTGAGGGTGGCTCCTCCTCGCGAGGCCCGGGATTGGCCGCCGTTTGCAGCCTCCCCGCCATTGGGCGGCCTGGCTCGTGCGGCGGCATCTGATTGGCCGTCGGGATTTTGGATACCAAATTCAAAGTTTTTAAAAGTACCCGGCAAGCGCGGCAGCGCAGCAGCCCAGAGTCAGAAGCCGCGGTTGGCGCGGAGGCAGCAGCGCCCCAGGTACCGCGCCGGGCGGGGGGGAAGGGGCCGAGGAGCCGCCGCAGGGGCGGGAGGGTTGACTTGTCCCCGGCTCGCAGGCGCGGGGCTCTGGCACAGCCCAGGCTGAGGCGGGCTCGGCGCCCGGGCACCTCGGTCGGGATGGGGCGCCCTGCTCGGGGCCCCCGGGCAGATGGCGGGAGCGGGGCTCGCTGCCAGTCTTGGGCTGGGGAAGCCGAACGTGCCTGGGACCGGGGGGGGCTTCCCCAGAGCAGCCGCCGAATGGCACCGGCCCGCATCCCGGAGCCGCCCCCAAGGGCTTTGCAGGCATTTGCCCCCCGGCTGCCTTTCGGGCAACCTCCCCTGCACCTGTGGCGGGAAAGCGGGGCCCCGCGCTGCTCCCCCAAGCGAGGGAAGCGCAGCCCGAGGGTCTCGGCGGGCGGGAGGAAGGCTGAGGAGGAGCCGCGCCGCCCAATCTCCCGCCCGCCCAGGCCATGCCGGCGGGAGGGGACACTGCCCAAACTGGCGGCAGATTGGCCCCGCGCCCCCGTTTTGGGGGGAAAACGCTTAAAATGTGGAAAAGAAAGGGCAAGACCTGTCCTAGTGTGAGGATGGCGGAGTTGGGGGCCCTTCTGCAGCGGCCCAGCTCAGGCATTGGCTGTTGAGCATGAAAATACATTGACAGCTCTCGGCCCCTGCAATGTACTCATCAGCTCCCTAGCCTGGTGTGGCTTAGTGACCCCAGAAGGCGGCAAGGACCTTATTTCTGCTGCAAATAAGGCCAGGAGAGGCACCTTCTCTAACCACAGTGCAGGGCGGTCATCTTCACTAATTTAGCTAAGCAAGAACTGCCTCTTTGCACCATTTACAATACACAGGTGGAATTAATTATTTTTACCTCACAAAAAGGATGTTCATGGTCTTAATTATACAGGAGACACCAGTTCCCTCCACCTCAGACATTTATGGAGCACCCATTTTCCCCAAAGGCCTGGAAATGCCTATAACTGCTATTTTGCCTTTGTACTGTGACCACATGGATAGACACTTTGGGCTATTCCTAGTGTGCAGAAGATCACCTATTTTCCCCACATTGTGAACATGTAGAATAAATAATCCCTCACCACAGCATACAAGGAGTACCCTCATGTTTTACCACAAATATATGTGAAGGGATAGCGCCATTAATGGCAAAGGATTTAGCTTCCCAAATACCTGCCATGTGCGCCCTTGTCAAAAACCCTGTGCCTGAGAGTGGCTTCTTGACCCTCCACCATCACTTCCACTCCCTTATTGCGGGGAGGGGATTAGGACATCCTAACCCATCCTCTTAAGTGTACTTTGGCCTGATATTCTGTGCAGGAGGTCCTAACCTGGTTCTGCCTGGTGGCAAATTAACATCCAAGAGCCAAGTTCTCCAGTTCAGTGGCTGCTGATGTGACCTGTGGCTGTCTCTCAACTATCCGTAAGTCGTGGTACCCTCAGTCACAAGCACTCTGTTGATGTTAGGGGCCACTTGAAAATATCATGGTATTTAAGATAGGAAGTGAGTGCCTTTATATCCATCCTAAAAGGCAAGAGAAAAAATTGAATTCTTTTTGGTACAATTATACCCAGGGGGTAACACCCTATTCTTGTGAAAAGGTTCTGTTGGAATTTTAATCATCACTTGGTGTTTGGAACCAGAAGGGCATGCACTCAAGCAGTGCAGAGGCCTAACCTGTGCTAGATGAGAGTCAGTAATATCTCTGAAGAGTACCACATTTTGAATCACCTGCTTGACTTCCTACGGCACTGTGCTGTTTTGGATTAATACTTTGTTGTTTTGTTGCAGAACACAAGCCAGAAAATAATGAAAGCAAACAACTCTGCCAAAATGAAATGTGATTTTAATTGTAACCATGTCTGTTCTGGACTCGCAAAGACTGAGGCAGTAAAGACAAAACTAGAAGAATTCTCTACCTCAAATTATGGGGAAGGGTCTTGTAAAGACTGTGCAAAAGCATATCAGAGGCTGTTGCATAGTGAACTGCAGAATGCAACGCCCAGAAATTTTGATCCCAAAGCTGAAGGAAGACATGTACATAACAAAGAAAATCAGCAAGTATTATGTAGGTTTGTTGAAGGTGCCTGTGAAATGGAGGCATTAGAAAACAGTAAGCTAAATGAGGATAGTGGTTATTCCTCTATGTTGAGCAACCAGTACACTGATCCGACAGAACATGATGACAGTATATTAGTGGCAGGAAATATATATGGCACACCAAATCAGTGTCTCATGAAGAACCAAAGCCAAGTACAACTTTGTAAAAAAAACTTGTTACCAGTTACCCATTTTGAAGAATTGGTTTGCTCAACTTTGAAAAAAAGTGGTAAAAGAAATTTGAAATCATGGGCTATTGTGGACAGAATTGTTTCCCAGGGAAGCCTTGGACTTCAGAATCTAATTGGCAAGAAAATGGGATTAGATGGAATAGACATTCTTGATGAACTCTTCCAAAGGGACCTCAGACATCTGTTAGCAAACATCTTAAGGCATCTTGATGAGATGGACTTAATAAAGTAAGTTTACTAATCTTGTAGGAGTTTCTCATTGGGAAAGTAATAGTGCTAGTGGGGACCAGAAAGGATGCTGTTCTGTGCATATGAGCTTGACTTCTGCATATTGGTTAATATTATATTTTTTCTAATAACTTCAGAAGTATCCTTAAAAAGTTGCATTACTCTCAATGTGATGCATGTTCCTATATAGCGGTGATATACATCTTTATTAGAAAACGTATTATCTATTCATATGATAAAATCACTGGGATGGACACCATGTCATCTTTTATTTTTGCAGCAGTCTGGCACATTTTGAGTACAGGTTGAACCTCTAATCTGGCACCCTCAGGACCTGACTGATGCCAGACCAGAGAATTTGCCAGACCACGGGAGTTCAATATTATTTAGCAGCATTACCCACACTTCCACTGTTTATTGAGCTCTTAGAAAACATTTAGGGGTAAATTAGAGCTAAATAACAGCACAGAACACTGAGATCCAGGTCTGGTGGCTGTAAACAAACTATGGGACCCCAAGAAACTTAGCCAAACCCATGATAAGTGGACATCTTGCTAACTAAAATCATACCGGACCATGGATATTGCCAGACCAGATAATGCCAGATTAGAGAGGTTCAGCTTATACTACCAATTATAAATAGTGAAGAGGTGATAGAGTAGCCTGCCTCTTGAAATGGAGAAGGGTGGAATCAGTCTCTTGAGGACACTTAAATTAGTGGACTATATCTTGGACATAATGTTGATAAAACAAATTAATTTTTACTTTCAGAAGGTGTTTAAGATGTTTGTGTTTTCATTATAGTGTGGCTAAAGTGAGCAAAACATGGAAGAAAATTTTAAAAGAAGACAAATGGGCGTTCCAAGTGTACAATAGAGCAGTGAAAAGCCTTTCTGTAAGTTCCTGCATTTGATAACTTTTTAAATCTGATTCAGGAGTATCCAACTTGTTGCTTGAGGGCAAGCTTTTGCTTTTGAGGTTGAAGACCTTAAATTGTTTGATTATATATTAAAAGTGTGTTCTCTGATTTGTGCCCTGAGATATTTAAACTGAGGTGTTTCTTAGGAAGAGGACGTAGAGGCATCCCTCCTCAAATGCTACCCACTGCTGGCTCTAGGGCTACAAATGAAGGAGTGCTTTGACCCAGGTCCTGTCTGCTGCAGATTAGGGATATTAATGGTCAACCTGTAATCCTCACCCGTTACCAGTTACTGTTAACCAGTGGTTGCTGTAGCTGCCTGCTGCTTGTAGGGGACTGCTCCAGCCCTGCTGGGCCCGCTGCAGGCAGGAGTGCTCCAGACCAGCCAAAGCAGGCCTTGCCCACCTTCCCCTTTTAATCAGTTAACCGGTTAAACTAAACTTAATGTTGAACCAGTTAACTAACTAAACAGGATTTTACATCCCTACTGCAAATGATCTATAGCTGTCTACTGCGTGCTGCATTACGGAGGAGGAAAGATAAAATAATTTTGAGATTCCTGCATTGTCTATTTCCCTGTAAGGGTTTGGGAGTCCCAGAGTGAGTGGGATAGAAGCTGTGACTGAATGCCTGAGCCTTACCTCCTGAGCCTTACCTACTAGAAGATGGCACCCCTTCCTCACTGTAACAGCCAGGCACTCCGGAAGTGGAAATAGAGGCCTCAGCTAGCCAAGGCATACTGATTTACTGCCCAGCATTAAGGGCTGCTCTAATTTTACATAAGCAGCATCTGGTCTCCAGTGAACCACATGCCAGCTAAGGAAGTAGAAAGTATTCAAGTCACTGCCAATGTGCTCCTTTTGTGAAATGGTAAGCATGATATATGGAGATATATGTATCTCATAGAGCTGGAAGGGACCTTGAGAGGTCATTGAGTCCAGTCCCCTGCCCTCACAACAGGACCAAGTACCATCCCTGACAGATTTGCCCCAGATCCCTAATGGCCTCCCCAAGGATTGAACTCACACCCCTGGGTTTAGCAGGCCAATGCTCAAGCCACTGAGCTATCCCTCCCCCCAAATTAAATTGAAATACATCAGGTCTATATCTATGGCTATTCTTCACTACACACCACATTCAGCAATATGCACCGTATGTATAACTACATACTACAGTGAAATGCAAGCTGCATCCAGATTGCAGTGTATAATAGTTAAGCAACAGTATAACCCTCTGGCAGGGGGAGGCAGAGAGGAAAGGCTGAGTTCCGTCTGGCAAGGGAGTGCTCTGAGAATTGATGGAGGCTTTCCACAGCCACCTCCTCTGCTAGAGCTTTTTCCTGTTGCAGCAGTCTTGTTCTAAAACTGGAGAAGGCTCCAGCAGTGGGAAGGCAGCAGGACGCTACAGGCTGAAAATACTAGTGCAGATTGGGAATAGGGATGTGAAAGGTTAACCAGTAAGCATCACCCTAAACATTTATGGGTTCTGAATTAGGGATGTTAAATATCGGTTAATTGAATAGTCGATTAACCTAATGAATTCTTATCCGTTACTCAACTATTCTATAGTCCCCAGGTGTGGGGCCAGCAGCCAGTGTGCTCCAGCCCCACTCCTAAGGCACCCCTTGCCACTCTGCTGCTGCCTCTGTATCAGAGACAGCAGCATGGGATGCCAGGCCGGAGCTGGTCTGCTGCTGATACAGAGGCAGCAGCGCAGGGTGGCAGCAGCCCCTGTCTGAGAGGAGGTGAAGGGCTGAACTCCTAGACCTGGCGGGAGCTGGGCTGCCTGCCTGCCTGCCTGGCTCCTAATACACTTTAAATGCAGATCCACAGCAGGGGTCGGTCCCAGACCCGGTGGGAGCCCGAACTGAGCTGGGCTGCCAAAAAATTTACTGGAGGGGAGGGGAGGGGGGAAGAATGCATGTAGTCCATAGCATTGACCTAAAAGCTTTTGCTTATCAGTTAATCAGCTACACTATTACATCCCTATTCTGGATAACAGGTGGGGGTTGGAGCAGCTCCCCACCTGCTGTATGCAGTGGACAGAGATCACTCCAGTAGATATGGAGCAGCCCTCAGGCCAGGATCCCACTGTAGTTAGTTAAATGGTTAAATACCAGACAAGCCTAACATTTAACTGGGATTTTGCATCCCTAATGGGAAGCCATGTTGCGGGCAAGTAGAGAGCAATGTGGTGCTAGGGTACATATGCACATCCTTCAGGTATGTCTGTTCTCTACTTGCCTCAGCCGTGCCTCACCATTGACTCTGCTACTTAAATCTGTGCTAATCAAGTTGAGTACATACTCTGAATCCTGAAAAAAGTGTTAAATGTAGAAACAACCTACAGGTGGAACTGTGTGTTGAGAGACTTAAAGGAGTTTCTACACTCTGTGTCACCTCAGTAGTGGAGCAGGGCTGAGAATCTGTCCCAAAATTATAGATTGTAGCCCTTTTTCTTTTTAACTGTTTGGCCCACTGTCTGGAAAGGTGGAACGCTGCTGATTTAAATACATATTCTATTAAGATTTCCTTTTTTTAATCCCGAAGTGCAAATGTGGAAAATCTGAACTAAAAATCCACTTGGTGGAAAAGATACAAACATTCCTATTCACCACAACAAAGTATTTCTTAAAAAAAGTGGCTTGTTCTAGAATTTTACTGTTGACTCAGTTGTATGGTTTGTCTTAGTATAGTAACTTGAAAACAACATTCACTGTGACTGAAAAGTACTGAAGTTAAGGGTGACCTTAATCATGTCATCTCCTGGTGTTTAAAATAGGTCTGTCAATTAATTATAGTTAACTCAAGAAATTAACTGAAGACAAACTAATTTGATTACAAAGTTGTGCTTAATTGCAGTTTTAATCTGACTGCTAAACAATAATAGAATACCTATTTAAATAATTATAATTTTTTTTTTTTTTTTTTTTTTTACTTTTAAAATACATAAATTTCCAGGGCAACACTGAAGGCATAGAGTGATCGCTTATATTATTTTTATTACAAATACTTGCACTACTAAAAATAAACAAAAGGTAGTATTTTTAATTTACCCCATACAAGTACTGTAGTACAATCTCTTTATCGTGAAAGGGCAACTTACAAACATAGAATTAATTTTTTATATAACCGAACTAAAAAATAAAACAAAGTAAAACTTTAGAGCTTACAGGTTCACTTAGTCCTACTTCTTGTTCAGTCAATTGCTAAGACAAACAAGTTTATTTATATTTATGGATGTAATGCTGCCCGCTTGTTATTTACAGTGTAACCTGAAACTGAAAATAGGGGTTCATTATTATAGCACCCTTGCTAGATAGTTGTGATAAATACACTAAACATTCCTATGCCCCTTCGTGCTTTGATTTGTAGATTGCATTATCTGTTATTTTACATTGGAAACACTTGTAATAAAAAAGTGAGCATTCCACACTTTGTATTTTAGGTTGTAATTGAAATGGATAGATTTAAAAATATAGAAAAAACATTCAAAATATTTATAACATTTAAATTGGTATTCTATCACTGTTTAACATTGCAATTAATCACAATTGATTTAAAAAAAAATTATTTAAGAGCCCTAGTTTAAAATAGTAATGAGAGAAGCTACTTCACAACAAGCACAGGTATAATGATGGGCACATAACTTACTATGGAGGGTTGAAAAAAATTACCATAGACTTGTTAGCCAGAGAAAAGTTTACAAATAAAACACCAATACTTAATTTTAAAGACAAACACAAAGTTACTTTACATCAAAAATTAGATTTTTATACTGGCAATTACTTAGAGGAGCCTTGTTAAATCTTAATCACATTTTACCTCTTAACAGGATGGTAGTGTACAGCCCTCAGAACATACAGTAACAAGGGAATATGTACTATACCGAGCAGCTTTAGCTTCTGTTCAGACAGCAGCTCCTCCAAGCAGTTCATCCAAAAAAGCATCCAGATCCAAAGCATCCAACCAGAGCAATCAGAATGTTTCTTACAGCCGACATATGGAGTTTTCAGAGGTAATGTTGATATTTCTTTTCCTTTTCAACTACTGGCGCATTGTCAAGAATAGCACATGAACAGCTTCTAAAATGAACAACTCTAAACACTAGTAGCATTTTCCAAGTATAATCTAAATTTGACAATTATGAAAACTATATTGTTTAAAATTGTGCTGAATGTTCTATACAATTTGATAAGTGGGGAGCATTAAGCACATGTATTTGCACATCATCTTTGACGTGTACAACAACTTTTACATAAGCCCCAGGACAGATAAACAGGAGGTTCCAAACACAGAGTAATTAGAATTTTATCTTTTCACTGTTTATGCTTGTTGGGAGATGCATACACTGACACTGCTACGTAAACCTGTGCTAATGGAGCTAATTGAGTATACTGAACACTGAAAAAAGTGTAAAATATAGGCACAGCCTACAGGAGAGACTTTGTCAGGAGACTTGAAAGAAGTTTCTACCCCCTTTGCGGCACCTCAGTATTGCAAAGTAAGTAGAGTAGGACAGAGTCAAAATCACTAATGCAATGAGAGGGCATGCATAATACAATAAGCTGTTCTTCATTGTATAAAGCTATTAGAAGAATACTTGGGTATAAATCTTAGCTCAGGGCACAAGTGAAAAGTGTTTGTGGCTTCTCCCTCGTTGCCTTCTGTGCTTTCCCTGCCCCTAAAGAACTGTCTCACTTTGTAATATAGCATGACTAGCAACGTCTACTAGGGATGCTAGATATTGTGTAATTGAACAGTCGTGTAACCGCATTAAATCTTAGTGGTTACATGACTCTTTGATAGTCTCCGGGGGCAGAGCTGGCAACCAGTGCGCTCCCAGTCCCACTCCTGGGGAGCCTCCTGCCACCCCTTGCTGCCTCTGTATCTGGCAGCGTGGGGACAGGAGAGGGGGCGCAGCCGGGTCTGCGGAGCTGGCATGCCCAGGGAGCCTGCTTGAAAGCTGGCTCTCCATGTGTATCAGCTTCAGCCTGCCCCCCTCATTCTCTGAGGCAGTAGAATTGTGGTGATGGTGGGTGACAGTCGGATCGAGTGCTCGTGGGGAGCCTGCTTAAAGCCAGCTCTTCACAGGCACTGACTCCTGCTCCTCCCTCCCTTGCTGCCTCTGATATAGGGTGGGGGGAGTGCATGTAGTCGATAGGCCTAAGCTTATCAGTTAATCATGTAGTGGACTACACGTTGATGTCTCTAGTGTCTATCCAAGAAAGGCCAATGACTCGTAGGCCTGTACTGGCTGTCAACTAGGGATATAAAATCTTGGTTAACTGATTAAATGCGGTGGGGGGGAGGGCTCCTTGCACCGGACGATCAGAGACGTTCCTGTCTGTGGTGGGACCCCAGTGGGTCTGTTAGCAGGCCCCTGCTCATGGCAGGTGGTTAGCTGCTCCATTCCTTACCAGTTAATTGGTTGAACATCTATATCCCTAATATCAGCACAGCTGTGGGGAAAAAAATCTGTGTTGCTTGCCCATGCTATGCTTCTCTTCTAGTTGTATAGAACTGAAAAAGGCTCTATTTCCTAGTATACGTACTAGTGTGCCTCAATGAGACTACAACACAATATTTCAGCATGCTTACCCTCTTTACTTGCCTAAGAGTTAAGACCTCACCTACTCTGCAACCTTCATTGAAGAAGCCTGTCATAATATAGTTCATGGTATAGAAGAGATCATGGATATGCCTCTACTATGCTGAATCTGTTTCCATGAACACAACAGCATTGACAACTAGATGGTGAAACTGACTAAACAGACCATTCTATCTCCCAAGGGGCATAAATGGTGCAAAGATAAAAATTTGAATTACTCTGGGCTTGGAACTTCTTGTTTGTCCAGCGTAGGGCTTATGTAGAAAGTGTTGGTACATATTAAAGATGAAAGTGCAAATACAATGTGCTTAATTCTTGCACACGCACACGCGCACGTTTATCAAATTGTATGGAACATTCAGCACAGATTTGTGTGCTTTCTGGGGTAAACTGAATCTCTTGTTTTGACTTTATAGCTTTTCCTACTTTGATCACAAGACTATTATTCTTGACATGCTGAATTTGCACTTTAGGATCAGTGGCTTTTGCTACTCAACAATTTTCTAACCTCCAAATCTTCTAGTTCAGATGATTTGCCTTGTCTTTCAAATCAGTAGTTTCTGACTTCATTTTAGTTGCGATTGTTACTTGGCTAATCGCTGCTGCAAGTGAAATGTTTTGTCTGATTGGAGATGATTTTGAGGTTAGCCAAGTGCTTCGTAATTTGGGTAAGCTACACATATTAGTCACACAACACAGTAATCAGGTGAGGCAGAACTTAGTTTGAACTAAGAAAACATTTAAACACTAACTTCACCAAGATGACAAATAAATATAAATAAATGTTATGTGCACTGAGGCATGTGTGGATATGCACTACCACTAGAAATGTGTTGCCGGCTGTGGGCAGCACCTGAATCTCTCCTGAGTGGCTGCACGAGTGCTCAGCTAACAGGGAACACTGGATGATAAGTGATTTTGACTGCCTCAATTTTTGAGTGCCCACCTTCAGGTATCTTGGGAGGGGACTGATTTTTCAGAGGATGAGTGCTTATCACTTCTCAAAATTAGTCCCATTTACAGTGTTTTAAGTTGAATGTAATTCTAAATAGATGTTATCTCTTGTGAAAGCAAATGTAGTTTGAGGGATCCCAGCCTTATTTGTATTTATATATTTATGACTGCAGTGACAGATGTTGATTAACCTCTCCACACAATCCCATCCAGAGTGCCACACCACCACTCTCCACCAGTGTTCTCTTAAATTTTTTATGTCCATTTCCAGAATGAAATTGGTTATGTGCACCAACATGGGGATGATGTATGACACATTACCTCCATACTGGTACACATAAAAAACTAATTCTGCACATGGATTATCTATGGCGGGGTGAGACTGAGGGGCTTGGAGTCTGGATGGGGATAAGGACTCCGGAATGAGGCTGAGCGGTTTAGTGTGGGAGGGGCTCAGGGTTTGGGCAGAGGATTGGGGCATAGTGGTAGTGAAGGCTAGGGTTACTGGATATGGGATGGGGCTGGGATTAGGGGTATAAGCTTCCTTGGGAGAGATTTTCCCCTGATCCTCAGTCATCTCTTTCACTGCAGCAGCTCTGGGCCAAGTGAGAGGCATCTCTCTGCCAGTAATGGCCACTCTGGTGAGGCTGGGTTGGGTTGGCAGATGGGCACCTCTCTCCTGGCTATGGTAGGTCCATGCTGCTGGGGATGGTTATAGGGGAACTTTGAGAAGGTGCACTTCCCCTGGCTGCACGCAGCTATGTGCGTGGCAGCCCTAAGCCCCTGCACAGGGTTTCTTAGGCAGCTGCACATCTTAGAGCAGTGGTGGGCAATCTGCAGCCCAAGTACATTAGGGTTCTGTGTGTGGCCCACAAGACATTTTGTTTACTGTTGCCCAATTCCACTGGTTTCTGTCCATAAAGATGTTTTTCCTACTGGTATTAAAGTGACTCACATATAAAGCAAGGGCATTTGAAGTGAGGTGCATGCTGATAGCACATAACATTGCCTGTGAGAGATGTGTGCGCTGTCTGCATCCAGTCAAAATACTGTTAAAGTTCAGTTGGCACACCCTACAAATTCTAGGTGCAGTTAGCATAACTACCCTATCCCAGAAGACCATCTTGGTTACAACAATCTTTCAGCCCACTAAAATGGAGGGCCACTCTTGTGGCCTACTTGCTAGGCTAGGTTGCCCATTTCCTTGTAAACCAGCACTTTGCTCTCTTGTTCTGTCACTCAACTTCAGCGAGAAGGGAGAAAACATGTGTCTTGCTACATGCCCTTAACAAAGTCAGGCTCTTATAGAATAAAGGGGAAGGTTTTGGTGTTTGTGTATTGACTTATTCCAATGATTATTTCAATTAAAAAAATAAATGTGTATTTTCCCAATAGGCTGCCAAGACCTTGAAAAACACCGAAAGCCTTAAGGTTTGCAGTCGCTGCAGCTCACCTGCAAAATACAACTCCTATCTACAGAGGGCAACATGCAGCCGTGAAAGCTGTGGCTTTGACTTTTGCACCAAGTGCCTGTGCTGCTACCACAATTCCAGAGACTGTGCAAGTGGCAAACCTGTGAAATCTAGCTCTAAGCTCGGACTTCTTCCTGGTACAAAAAAAAGCAAGCAGAATTTGCGGAGATTATGATCTGTTGTGTTATCAGGGGCAGCTATTATATCCTAGAGGTTAATTCAGAGGTGGAAGTTATCCTGAAGAAAAATGTGGAAGTGCTTCTTGGTAAATATTCTATTTTTAAAAAGAAAATAAGTTAAATATGTCCTAGATCCATTCCTAGGCAATTTTTAAACCTTTTGAGAATTTTCAGAAATTTGTCCATTCCTAAACATGTTTTTTATTGATTTATAACCTTTAAAAGAAAATTTTATATATGAATTATACAGTATATTTTAAAGAATGTTCTTAACTATGAACTTAAAAAAAGAGCAAGGTTAACTAGTCATTTTTGGCATGTGGTTCTATATGTCTGAAACTAGCTTATTGGGGAGTCTGAAGAATTATTTTGAGGACTGAATTTTGTTTTAATTAAATAATGTTTGATTTTATTGCTCCAGAAAAGTCCTTCAAATGAGTTCACAGTAGAAATTGGAAATCGCATGTGTATATGAGGCCCTTTTATTTTCAGAGCGTTTCAAGACTCTTGGTCTTTAGGGCATGTGCTTTGTGTTCAAGGCTTTTCCTCATCAGTCTAAAATTGGAACCAGAAGTTAGCTAAATTTTCAAAACACTAGCAAGTCTAATGATTTACCTGAAATTAATCTTGGATTTTACTGGTGTTTCTTCATTCCTCCCCTGTTTGTATGATCAAGGAGCTACGAACTGACGTAGTACTCTTGCCATACTGACTCCATCCAAAAAAAAATATATATATAGTGACACGAAATAGCTAGAGAACTGGGTTGTCACTTTTCTGCAAACTATGTTAAATTTTAGTTTTTTTTTGTATATATTTGTAAATATTACTTTAAATATTTGTCCGTGTCCCTTTCATACTGTAAATGTGAAAATAAATTAAAATGTTTTCAACAGAATTAATGTAGATGTTCTTGTTTGTTTCATATCATCAAATCTAACGTAAGTTCAAGTTTAACGTTTTTGGAGATTTCTGATTCCTAAAAGTTTGTTTATACAAAAACCAAAAACCTTTCCTTTTTGTGTACGACTCGTATTGAATTTGTTCCTGTTGTTCAAGCTATCTACAATTGAAAGATAAGGGAAAATGAATGCTCATCACTTCAAGAACAAGCCCATTTCAGTGGAAGGTCTACTATAGACTGAAGAATTTGTGGTCCTAATTTTCTAGACCTAGTTCACAGACATGTCACTGCTGTTCTGTCATGTTTAAAGACAGGATCTGAAACAGAGGAGCAGACTGATTGTGCTGCCAAATGTAAATACATGATTTTTGGCAACCATTGCAGGCCCCTACAGTTTCAGCAGATATATTTCAGCTGCATAGTAGGACACATTGAAGCCAAATCTTGCTGTTCATAGTGCTTTTTCAGAGTGCTCTCAGAATATGCTGCATCTTGACTTGGTCTATGCTCAGCTTTTTTCTTAATTTTGCAACCATGTTGGGAGTAGTTGTGCAGAGCAACCTCTATCATGTAAATTGCTGTCCAATGTTGGTTAGCACAGCCAAAATGTGATTAAAATGCCAGTGTCTGTCTGAAGCCTGTCTGTCGTAGTGCTTCTACAAGTGGAGCTTGAATGGTAAGAAATATTTTAAGTGTAATGTAGAACATGTTTTTCTAGCCAAAGGAAGAGTTGTGTTAGCAGGGGGATAGCCCTTTGCCAAGAACTGGAAAAGATGAGGTGCTTTAGTAATTGCTTTTCATGTAATTGTAAGATGATACATTGAGTTTTAGTTTAAAGCTTATGACTATAAATATATATTGTTGTATCCACTCTCTCACAGTTGTAACACTTTCTACAGAACGGACGCTGGCCGAGGCATAGGACTTTCCCTTCTACAGATCTCACATTCAGTTGGTAAAGTGCCCCCTCACTACCAGGGTTCATAGCGACCCATGGAGTGATGTACTGTGGGCAGTTATCCAACAGTTCCTGGTGCTGATTGGCGTTCTGGGTTAGGCTCCCAATGCCTGATGGGACAAAAACATTTTTGCGGGTTGTTTTGAGTACATGTAATCATGTACTTCTTCCTCCCTCCATCTCTGAAAGTAATGGCAACAATAAGAACATAAGAACGGCCGTAGCGGGTCAGACCAAAGGTCCATCCAGCCCACTATCCTGTCTGCCGACAGTGGCCAGCACCAGGTGTCCCAGAGAGGGTGGACCGAAGACAATGATCAAGCGATCATTTGTCTCCTGCCATCCCTCTCCAGCCTCTGACAAACAGAGGCCAAGGACACCATTTTATCCCCTGGCTAATAGCCTTTATGGACCTAACCTCCATGAAATTATCTAGCTTCTCTTTAAACTCTATTATAGTCCTAGCCTTCACAGCCTCCTCTGGCAAGGAGTTCCACAGGTTGACTACACGCTGTGTGAAGAAGAACTTTCTTTTATTAGTTTTAAACCTGCTACCCATTAATTTCATTTGGTGTCCTCTAGTTCTTCTATTTAGGAACTAATAAATAACTTTTCTTTATCGGCCCTCTCCACACCACTCATGATTTTATATACCTCCATCATATCCCCCTCAGTCTCCTCTTTTCTAAACTGAAAAGTCCCAGTCGCTTTAACCTCTCCTCATATGGGACCCATTTCAAACCCCTAATCATTTTAGTTGCCCTTTTCTGAACCCTTTCCAAGGCCAAAATATCTTGTACACAGTATTCAAGATGTGGGCGTACCATAGTTTTATACAGGGACAGTAAGATATTCTGGGTCTTATTTTCTATCCCTTTCTTAATAATTCCTAGCATCCTATTTGCCTTTGTGACCGCCGCTGCACACTGTGTGGAAGTTTTCAGAGAACTATCCACGATAACTCCAAGATCTTTCCTGATTTGTCGTAGCCAAATTAGCCCCCATCATACTGTACGTATAGTTGGGGTTATTTTTCCTGATGTGCATTACTTTACACTTATCCACATTAAATTTCATTTGCCATTTTGTTGCCCAATCACTCAGTTTGGTGAGATCTTCTTGGAGTCCTCACAGTCTGCTTCTGTCTTGACTATCCTAAACAGTTTGGTATCATCTGCAAACTTTACCACCTCACTGCTTACCCCTTTCTCCAGATCATTTATGAATAAGTTGAACAGGATTGGTCCTAGGACTGACCCTTGGGGGACACCACTAGTTACCCCTCTCCATTCTGAAAATTTACCATTTATTCCTACCCTTTGTTTCCTGTCTTTAACCAGTTCTCAATCCAAGAAAGGACCTTCCCTCTTATCCCATGGCCATGTAATTTACACAAGAGCCTTTGGTGAGGGACCTTGTCAAAGGCTTTCTGAAAATCTAAGTATACTATATCTACTGGATCCTCCTTGTCCCCATGTTTGTTAACCCCTTCAAAGAACTCTAATAGATTAGTAAGACATGATTTCCCTTTACAGAAACCATACTGACTTTTGTCCAACAAATTATGTTCTTCCACATGCTTCACAATTTTATTCTTTACTATTGTTTCGACTAATTTGCCCGGTACTGAAGTTAGACTTACCGGTCTGTAATTGCCCGGATCGCCTCTAGAGCCCTTTTTAAATATTGGTGTCACGTTGGCTACCTTCCAGTCATTAGGTACGGAAGCCGATTTAAGGGATAGGTTACAAACCACAGATAATAGTTCAGCAATTTCCCATTTGAGTTCTTTTAGAACCCTTGGATGAATGCCATCCGGTCCCGGAGATTTGTTAACATTAAGTTTTTCTATTTGTTCCAAAACCTCCTCTAATGACACTTCAATCTGGGACAGTTCCTCAGATTCATCACCCACAAAGGACGGTGCAGATTTGGGAATCTCCCAACGCCCTCAGCCGTGAAGACTGAAGCAAAGAAATCATTTAGTTTCTCCGCAATGGCTTTATCGTCCTTGATTGCTCCTTTTATAGTTCGATCGTCTAGGGGACCCACAGGTTTTTTAGCAGTCTTTCTGCTTCTAATGTACTTAAAAAGCATTTTGTTATTTCTTTTTGAGTTTTTGGCTAGCTGTTCCTCAAAATTTTTGCTTTTCTTATTACATTTTTACACTTGATTTGACAGTGTTTATGTTCCTTTCTATTTATCTCACTAGGATTGGACTTCCACTTCTTAAAAGATGCCTTTTGTCCTTACTGCTTCTTTTACATGGTGGTTAAGCCACGTGACTTTTTAGGTCTCTTGCTATGTTTTTTAATTTGGGGTATACATTTAAGTTGGGCCTCTATTATGGTGTCTTTAAAAGTTTCCATGCAGCTTGCAGGATTTGGCTCTAGTCACTGTGCCTTTTAATTTCTGTTTAACTAACCTCCTCATTTTTGTGTAATTCCCCCTTTTTGAAATTAAATGCCAGGGTGCTGGACTGCTGAGGTGTTCTTCCTACCACAGGAATGTTGAATGTTATTATATTATGGTCACTATTCCCAAGCAGTCCTGTAACGGTTATTTCCTGGACCTGATCCTGCGCTCCACTCAGGACTAATTTGAGAATTGCCTCTCCCCTTGTGGGTTCCTGCACCAGCTGCTCCAAGAAGCAGTCATTTAAGCCATTGAGAAATTTTATCTCCGCTTCTCTTCCTGAGGTGACATGTATCCAGTCAATATGGGGTAATTAAAATCCCCATTATTATAGAGTTCTTTATTTTGGTAGTCTCTCTAATCTCCCTCAGCATTTCAATGTCAGTATCGCTGTCCTGGTCAGGTGGTTGGTAATATATCCCTACTGCTAATTTCTTATTATTGGAGCATGGAATTACTATCCATAGCGATTCTATTGAACATGTTGATTCACTTAATATTTTTAGTTCATTTGATTCTACATTATCTTTCACATACAGTGCCACTCCACCACCCACCCGGCCTGCTCTAACCTTTCGATATATTTTATAATCCCGGTATGATTGTGTCCCACAGATTTTCCTCATTCCACCAGGTTTCAGTGATGCCTATTATGTCAATCTCCTCATTTAATACTAGGTACTCTAGTTCACCTATCTTATTAGTTAGACTCCTAGCATTTGTGTAGAAGCACTTTAAAAATCATTTTCACATCTTTTTTTTTTAAGCCTGGGTTACCTGTGCAGATGCCATAGCATGATAAGTATGGACCCCACTTAGCTGTACACTGTTGCTGTGAGCTTTGCAAATAGCTTGCACATTATCCTGTAGTGTTTGCAGAGCCTAGCCAGGTGCCACTGCTGTAATGACACACAAACAGGCATGCTAGAAACCATGGAATGGAGCAATTTGTATATGCTGGTGGCAGTTGGGCATGTTGACATAGTTGAACTTTGCTTCTGGACCTGGGAAATAAACACAGAATGATGGAACTGCCAAATTGTGCAGCTGTGGGGTAAAGAGCAGTTTCTACAGAACTTTTGAATTCATATGGCCACTTTCATGGAACTTTGTGAATTGCTTTCTCAGCCCTAAAGTGCAGCAATACCAAAATGAGACCTGATTTCACAATTGAGAAGTTAATGGTGGTAGTCTCATGGAAGCTTGCAATCCCAGATTGCTACTATCCAGCCAGGAATAAATTCAGAGTGGGTAGCCAGGGTAATTAATCTATGTAGGGCTGGGAAATGTGTATTCAGAAAGATGCAAGAAGGAACTTCCTTCGCAAACAGAGTTTACCATTGGTGACAATGAAATACCAATAGTTATTCTTGGACACTCTTCCTCTCATGAAGCCATGCACAGGCGGTCTGGACAGCCCTAAGGAACAGCTCAACTATAGACTGAACAAGTGCAGAATAGTGGTAGAATGTGCCTTCAGGCTTTTTAAAGGAATGCTGGTACAGATTACTCACTAGGTTAGACCTCAGGTAAAACCAATATTCCCATTGTGGCTGTTTGCTCTGTGCTCCATAATATCAGTGAAATTAAGGGGAAAAAATTTCCAGTAGGGGTGGTGGGTTGAGGCAGATCACCTGGCTGCCAATATGAGAAGCCAGGGCAATAAGAAGAGGACGTTGAGTAGTATCTGTTTCATGAATGCCCCAACACTAAGGTTACTTACGTGTGTTGGTCCTTACCAAGCTGCCCCCTTTTTTTGTATGTGCTGCACTGTAAACTAACCCCCCACCAAACATAGTGTACATAGTGAATAAAGTTCCTCTTGTCTTCAATCCATGCATTTTTATTAGCTAACAAACACTGAACAGAGAGCAATGAATAGTAAAAATAACCAGGGACTAAGGGCCTGGTAATACAGTGTGGGAGGGACAGGGACATGAGGCTTACAATTGCACTGTGTAGCAATCAAAGCTGTGGGAAATGAGAGCCTTCTCCAAGAGCCATACCCTGAAAGGTTGAGGGTAACATGGCACTCAAGAAGACAGCCAGAAAGTGAAAATATAGATAAGCATGAGGTGTTGTGAGTGATCAGGAGATAGTCAAAATTGTATATTAGACCGTGCATTAGATCAGGAGATAGACAAAATTGCATATTAGACTACCTAAACATCTGACCTGGCTTAGGTGTCTCATTTCAGGAGAAGGTTCATGGCTGAGAATTCCAAGCAGTGTACTGTGCTTATCTAACCCGCCACCAGGTCAGTGAGCAGCTTAGATGCATAAGGCCTTCTCAGAATTTTTTTTCCTGCCTAACTTTAGCAAATCCCTGCTCAGCTTGCTGGATTCTGAGGATTCCTTTGTTAGGGCTTCTCTACATGCTGTGTTAGTGCCCGCCAACTGGGATGTGAATTTTACCACATGTTAGCACACACATACATAACTGTCACATCAGTGTTGGGGCATTCATGAAACTGATTTTCAAAGCCTCTCAGAGACATAGTGCGCTTCAGTGTCCTTATTGCCCTAGTGTGTAGCTGCTCATGTGTGCTAATGTGGCCATGTGGAAGCTGCTGGTTTCCATTAAAAGTTCCTAGTCTGTATTGATGTGGTTCAGTTTCACAGTGCTATGTCAACACACTCTAGTAAACTTTTAATATGAGCCAGCGGGGTTCATTTGGACAGGTTCATATGGACAGCACATATGCTGGTGCACACTGCACTAGAATTTACCAGCCATCTGATGTGCACTAATACATCATACAAGGGATCTGACAGCCTTGCTGGGCCCCAGAACAAGGTGTGGGGACAGCTCTGCACTCCTGGAAGGGGTGGAGCCTCAGGAAGCAGGAACGGGCCAAGGCAGTCAGCCCTGCCTGGAGCACAGCATGCAGCACTCCAATGGCGAGTTTAAAAGCCAGGAGCCCTGGGCCCTTTTGAAAAACTAGGCCCTGGGGCAACTGTCCCCTTTCTCCCCCCTCCTTCATCAGTGAGCTTGACATCATGTGAATAAGTCCTTAGCAATCTAACCCCCATCATGAATTGTTTGGGAAGCATGGGTGTCAAACTTGTGGCTGAGAGTTCCACTTGGCAGCAAGGCCTATAGGAGGCAGGCATTGCAACACTTAACTAAGCAACGACTAAGCACCTATGAGGATTTGGCTCAATGCATCTGCTCTTCTTCAGCACCACTATGTCTAGAGACTGTTGTATCCCAATTCATGGGACACTGCTTCTTCTATGGCTTCTATTTTCCAAAATTCTCAGCTGCCATCCCAGATTGCCAGTTGTCAGAATGGGCACTTGAAAGAGGTGAAAACCAATTCCATAATCCTCAATCACATGAATATTCAGCCTCCCCCAAAAGAGTAAACTAAAATACAAACACTTCCTGTGTCTCACTTATCCCCAGAACCCAGACCACCCCAACATCAAAGATTTAATAATAGGAATAAAATGAATAGGCAGATAATCCTGTGCCCTAATTAAGATTTTGACATAAACTATCCCTTTAATGGGTAGAAAAGATTTTAAGCTTTTAACCTTTACAATCTGGAGAAAGTCTCAGAGTGGGAGCTGTGTTAGTCTGTAACTTTAACAACAAGGAGCAGTCCTGTGGTACCTTTGGGTGTGTCTAAACTATACCCCTCTGCCGACAGAGGGGATGTAGCGTAGGCACATCACTATTGCAAATGAAGCAGGGATTTAAATATCCCGTGCTTCATTTGAACAGAAATGGCTGCCGCTTTTTGCCAATGCGGCACTTTACCGGCAAAAAGCGGCAGTCTAAACGGGAATTGGTTGACAAGGAAAGCCTTTTCCGACCAATTCTGTAAACCTTGTTGCATGAGGCATAAGGGATCGGTTGGAAAAGGCTTTCCTTGTCGACCGATCCCCATCTAGACTGCCGCTTTTTGCCCGGTAAAGTGCCGCATCGGCAAAAAGCGGTGGCCATTTCTATTCAAATGAAGTGCGGGATATTTAAATCCCTGCTTCATTTGCAATAGTGATGTGCGTAATGTACATCCCTCTGTCGGCAGAGGGGTGTAGTTTAGACACACCCTTAGAGACTAACATATATATTACATGATGAGCTTTCCTGGGTAAAACCCACTTGATCAGAGGAGTTACTTAGAATCATAGAATCATAGAATACTAGGACTGAAAGGGACCTCGAGAGGTCATCGAGTCCAGTCCCCTGCCCTCATGGCAGGACCAAATACTGTCTAGACCATCCCTGATAGACATTTATCTAACCTACTCTTAAATATCTCCAGAGATGGGGATTCCACCACCTCTCTGGGCAATTTATTCCAGTGTTTGACTACTCTGCCAGTTAAGCACTTTTTCCTAATGTCCAACCTAAACCTCCCTTGCTGCAGTTTAAGCCCATTGCTTCTTGTTCTATCCTCAGAGGCCAAGATGAACAAGTTTTCTCCCTCCTCCTTATGACACCCTTTTAGATACCTGAAAACTGCTATCATGTCCCCCCTCAATCTTCTCTTTTCTAAACTAAACAAACCCAATTCTTTCAGCCTTCCTTCATAGGTCATGTTCACTAAACCTTTAATCATTCTTGTTGCTCTTCTCTGGACCCTCTCCAATTTCTCCACATCCTTCTTGAAATGCGGTGCCCAGAACTGAACACAATACTCCAATTGAGGCCTAACTAGCTCAGAGTAGAGCGGAAGAATGACTTCTCGTGTCTTGCTCACAACACACCTGTTAATGCATCCCAGAATCATCTTTGCTTTTTTTGCAACAGCATCACACTGCTGACTCATATTCAGCTTGTGGTCCACTATAACCCCTAGATCCCTTTCTGCTGTACTCCTTCCCAGACAGTCGCTTCCCATTCTGTATGTGTGAAACTGATTGTTCCTTCCTAAGCGGAGCACTTTGCATTTGTCTTTATTAAACTTCATCCTGTTTACCTCAGACCATTTCTCCAATTTGTCCAGATCATTTTGAATTATGACCCTATCCTCCAGATTAGTCGCAACCCCTCCCAGCTTGGTATCATTTGCAAACTTAATAAGCATACTTTCTATGCCAATATCTAAGTCGTTGATGAAGATATTGAACAGAGCCGGTCCCAAAACAGACCCCTGCGGAACCCCACTTGTTATTTCTTTCCAGCAGGATTGTGAACCATTAATAACTACTCTCTGAGTATGGTTATCCAGCCAGTTATGTACCCACCTTATAGTAGCCCCATCAAAGCTGTATTCACCTAGTTTATTGATAAGAATATCATGCGAGACCATATCAAACGCCTTACTAAAGTCTAGGTATACCACATTCACCGCTTCTCCCTTATCCACAAGACTCGTTATCCTATCAAAGAAAGCTATCAGATTGGTTTGACATGATTTGTTCTTTACAAATCCATGCTGGCTGTTCCCTATCACCTTATTATCTTCCAGGTGTTTGCAGATGATTTCCTTAATTACTTGCTCCATTATCTTCCCTGGCACTTCTGTTCCCTGGCACTTAAACTAACTGGTCTATAGTTTCCTGGGTTGTTCTTATTTCCCTTTTTATAAATGGGCACTATATTTGCCCTTTTCCAGTCTTCTAATATCTCTTCTGTCTCCCATGATTTTCCAAAGATGACAGCTACCTCCTCAGATACCTCCTCTATCAGCTCAGATACCTCCTCTATCAGCTCCTTGAGTATTCTAGGATGCATTTCATCAGGCCCTGGTGACTTGCAGGCATCTAACTTTTCTAAGTGATTTTTAACTTGTTCTTTTTTATTTTATCTTCTAAACCTGCCCCCTTCCCACTAGCATTCACTATGTTTGGCATTCCTTCAGACTTTTTGGTGAAGACCAAAATAAAGAAGTCATTAAGCATCTCTGCCATTTCCAAGTTTCCTGTTACTGTTTCTCCTTCCTCACTGACCAGTCTACCCTGTCCTTGGTCTTCCTCTTGCTTCTAATGTATTTATAAAAAGTCTTCTTGTTTCCCTTTATTCCCATAGCTAGTTTGAGCTCATTTTGTGCCTTTGCCTTTCTAATCTTGCCCCTGCATTCCTGTGTTGTTTGCCTATATTCATCCTTTGTAATTTGTCCTACTTTCCATTTTTTATATGACTCCTTTTTTATTTTTAGATCATGCAAGATCTCGTGGTTAAGCTAAGGCGGTCTTTTGCCATATTTTCTATCTTTCCCACACAGCGGAATAACTTGCTTTTTTACTTACCTCAGTTAGTTACAAGTTCAGCTTGAGAGACAAATTGAAAGAAATTAAAAAGCAAGAAAAGTTGTGGTTGGCTCTTTTATTGTTACCAAATGAAGCGGGAACTGTCCTGGTGAGATTGAGGAAGAAGACAGACCTTTATCTTCTTCAAAGAAGACAATTATATTAAAGATCCAACCTCAGCAAACAGCGGTGGTGAAAAATGACAAAAACTACAAAGAGGAACCTATTTCCTCAGAATCCAAGCCATCTATGTAATCCACCTGTGAGGAATGACCTTTCCTGCTGGGCAACTCCCACTCTTGAGATTGACATGGAGGAAACACCAGCGCAAATCTTACCTGATCAGTTTGGTGGGTTGTTTTGTTTTGTTTTTTGACCCTTCAGTGTTCCATAATCTATTCTGACCTTCATTTGGTAGAGTATTGCTAAGAAATTGCTGAATTAATCTATATTTCAGACATGTTGCCAGTAGCTGATGGCTCAGTTACAAATGGCTTACATTTTACATGCTGAAATATTTTGACTGGCAAAAAAAATTAGTCTTTCATAGCTTTGGAAATGATTGTTCTGGGAAAGTTACAAAGGCTATTATGTTTCAACCAGGACCAAAGGTGTGATCTGCCTGTCAAATCACATAGCAGGAGAAGAAATCAATTTAAGACTGAGAGATACGAAAAATCCTAGAAAGGCAACACTAGGGTAAGACTAAAATTTCCCTTCCTAGCAATTAATGCTGTATTAAAGAGTTCTTAAAGCTAAAATGTGTTGTGCAAAGGGAAAACCACAAGATGGTGCTCTTGAAACATTACACAAAATTAGTTTCATAAAATTCCTTTTGCTGATATCATCAGGGATCTCTTCAGCCATTTCCCTTGCATACAGATTGAGGACATTGAAATTGATCATTAGGGATTTTTCAGTAAAAAATATTAGTTTTAAATCAATAGTTAGTACAGCAAACAAACAAACTTGAATTTAAGCACTGATTTTAATCTTTAGTTCCAAAAGTAATGTTCATTCTCAGCTTTGGACATTAGAGGCAATCCTGTGTTTTCTCTATTTGATTAACAAGGAGTAGTCCTTTGACACTGTAGAGACTAACAAATGTATAGAGAGAGAGAGAGAGAGAGAGAGAATCATGAGCTTTTGTGGGCAAAACTCCAGCTCATCTGAAGAAGTGTTTTTTGCCCACAAAAGTTAATGCCAGTATATATATATATATTTAGTCAGTCTCTAAGGTGCCACAGGACTACCATTGTTTTTAAAGTTACAGACTAACACAGCTATCCCTCTGAAATTATTTGATTAAGTGTAAGCTACCTAACTGAGCCCTGGTCTACACTCCCCTTATTTTGAAATAACAAGCAGAACGTTCACACTACCAAACCCATTATTTCAAAATAAGGGGCTGGTTATTTCAAAATAACAACTCCTACTTTCCTTGGGGAATAAACTTATTTCAAAATAGTTATTTTGGGAGTTATTTTGAAATAAGTTATTTTGAAATAATTTCCTAGTGTGGACATGCCCTAAAAAACTAATAGTGTTGTCTGGCAACATATATGTATTTTGTTCAAGCAGTGACTTGCTGATTAAATCAATAACATTTCTTCAGAGACTGCATTGTTACCATGAAAGTTAGTAAATGTTATGGGCCAGATCCTGGACCCCCAGCTCCATGCATTTGTGTCATTCTGAAGACAAAAGGGGGCCAAAAAGCTGGGGAGAAACTGGGAATAATAAAGAATTGGCCTGACTCTGATTAATCCCTTCTAGAGTTGTGCAAATAACTGATTTTTCAGCAAACCAAAACTTTAAAAAAAAAATTGTAGGGGAAGAGTCAAACAAAATGTTTTATTCAGGCCAAAATGAACTGTCTCATTTTGCTTTTGAGTTTTTAAAACCTCCTTAAAAGAATTCTGACAAATTTAAAAACAAAATACATTTTGAAAGAAAAAAATTAAATATTTCATTTGGAAATATCAAAGCAAAACACTTCAATGTTTCTAACATTTGTGCTTAATTGTTTTGATCAAAAATAATTTTTCAAATTCAAACATTTGGAGCAGAGCATTTCACCCAGCTCTGCTCACCATCTTTTGCATAGTGGGCACAGTGGGTGTTCTGGGACAAGCAGGGGGAATGGTTATTAGGTTTCTGTGAATTATGCCGTGTGCCAAACTGACTCCTTCCCTCCCCAACACATTCAACATTTATATAAAGTATATATAAGTAGGTGAAACACTGGCTGTTTCAGAGTGACTTCGGAAGTGTTGGTTTGACCTAAAAAGCCCTAAATGGCAAAAGAGGACCTCATATATCCAACAGAGTTTATCTCTCTTTTGTGAGATACTGCCATAGTGGCAATTAGCAGAGGCCCTTGTACTGAAGCCCTCCCTCTCCAGTGGAATATACAATGTGCCCCTAGTTTCGGAAATCAATCTCCACCCATAGTGCAATCAGCCTGAATCAGATGGTCTTCAGGTTTGACCAGGTTATGGCAGAAAGCTCTTCTCTGCCCCCACAAGACATTTGGAAATGGGAGAGGAGGAAGCAATATAAGGGTGGGGAGTTGACAGAAGGGGAGGAGGAGTTGAACTTTTGCCTGTCTTAGTTGCTAGGAATGATAGATTGAATCGTACCAATGCTGATGTGCTTTAGTTATGCTGTGGTATTCATTCTGTTGTACTTTTAAGTGACGTGAAGGGCATTGATAGTTAATGGATAGACACTCTTATTTGGTGTGTATATAGACCTCAATAAATAAACAAGTTAAAACAAACAAAACGTCTAAACGGACCATGTTAGAGAATGTGGAGTTTTTACAATTTCCTTTAGTAGGATTGTATACTCTTAGTAATAAAATATTCTACATAGCTATACCATCACATGGATTTTGTTTGACAACATGGCTAATCTTTTTTTTTATCCCATGAAAATGATTTCTTCTTCCCCACAAACTTCCCTTCTTTCACTCATTTTTTTAAATGCTACATTGAAATAAAAACTTGCTGCTGTGCTGTATAATAAAAGTCAATAAGTTGCTGGTAAAGGTAAAGTAAGTTTCAGTAATAAACCAAATAAATAAGTAATTACGAGATTTTCTCTACAAAGTTTCTTGAATTAGAATGAATTAATTCAACTTTAGAAAATATTATTTTTATACCAGCAGTAGCGGATCCTGCAGAGAGTAGCTCAATAATTAATTTCTAGGAACTCTACATTGATAGGACTGGTCAGCAATTTCCATCAGTTCAGTTTATCTTTACTGTTATCTTTAGCAACAAATGTTTTTGGATGGTTCTCCAGCCTGGAAGTTTATCATGGTGAGCATGACCAAAGGCTAGTTGGCAGTGTCATTGCATCATCCATGTCAATTGTGGTTGAACATATTTATACTACAGGTTGAACCTCTCAAGTCTGGCACCCTTGGGACCTGAGTGATGCCAAATAAGAGAATTTGCCAAACCACGGGAGGTCAATATTGTCTAAGAGCGTTACCAAGACTTCCACTGCTTAATGGGCTCTTAGAAGAAATTTAGGGATAAATTAGAGCTAAATAACAACACAGAACACTGAAAGCCAGGACTGTAAACAAACTTTATGGAATTGTGGGAAACTTGACCACATCCATGATAAGTGGATATCCAGCTAACTAAAATCATGCCAGACCACAGATGTTGGTGTACCAGAGAGTGCCAGATTAGAGAGGTTCGACTTTGGTATTTTGAGGCGCAAATGTGAACACAAAAATGAGGTGCTAGCTGATCAGTTTATTTACTTCCTGCAATGTAACTTTGTCCTTGGGTTTCCTTTTCTATAGTGGTTCCTAAAGTTCTTTCCACATTTAAGCCCAGCAACAATGTAAATGCTAATTCTTTGTAGTTAGACCAAAACAATCAAAGTAGGTTTCCATGAATTGAGCATGTCACCTACATTTCTATCCCAGTTCTTCATTTACCTTTTGGTAGTGATTGGTCCCACTGTTTTGTCATTATTTTACTACAGTTTATCATCAGGATAGGCCAGTTCTTAACAGAGAGTTCAAAACAAATAGCCATCAAATTCTACTTTACATCTTGGAGTAGAAATACCTTGACTCTCTGGCTGTTTTAAGAGAAGCTGACATTGACCGGTTATGCCAAAGTAATTTACAATTTTACCAATGTTTTCCTTTATATTTGGGGTCCTTACATCTTTGGATAAAGAGTCATCAAGTGATTCTGCAACCTTAGCTAATAAGTTTCAAAAGCAGGAAAAAAACCTCTCCTGTCACCACATGATAGCAGAATTGCTATCTGCACTCAAAGCAAGGGAGTATGTTTGAAGCCAGAATGGGATAATAATATGTGTGCACACACCTTCTGCACATGAGGAAGTTTAGGGAGAAAATCTGCTTTCCTGAGACAAAAAGCCTCCTGTGACACACCCTCACTATGGCCTACCAGTATGCATTGTTTGTTCAATCTAGCCCAGGGATTCTTCAGCTGTTTTCAGGAATTTGAGTGAAATCCGTTTCTACAAAAACAAGCAAAACAGAAGAAGCTTGTGTGTGTTCTAGCTACATATCTTTTCTCCTTATGGCCGAGGTCAGGGAAATAGCAGCTCAGGCTTTATTCAACTGTTGCATCGTTATCCTGCTCCTGAAGTTTTCCAGTCCACCAGAGGGCATGCTAGCAAAAGCGGAAAAGTCAAGAACTGATATTTATAATATAATATCAAATAAGCAGAGGCTCTTTGAGCCTGTCTTTACATAAAGAAGCAGTAAAAAGCATAGTACCAGCAAAGAGATGAGTCCGAAGCTGGTGTAAATTATATAGCTCTGTCAATAGAGCCTTTATTTCCATTTCTTGTTAGTACTGCATTAGTATATTTATTAGGATAACACTGTTGCCTGATTGCATTATTTTTATTACAAACTACAAGTTTTTCTCACTTAAGTTTTTTAATTTTATTGGTATGTTACTGAATTATAATTCAGTGAACTAAAAATATACTTTTGGAAGAATGAGGTTTGGGTTGCATAATAGTTTAATATTTCATTACAAAAATATGGGGAAGGAAAGAGGAAATAAACAGATGTCCAAACCACAACCTGATACATATGTTGTGTATCAGAGTGCATCCTGGAGATCCTAGTAAAAGAAAGTAGGCTGGACAAAAGCATGGAAGCAGGTTAAGATAAGTGTTTCTTGGAATAACACACTGAAGCTAGATTCATAGATTATATTGTTGATGTAATTGTTAAAGAAACGCAGTTCAGCTGACACTACCTGTTTCCTCAAGGACACTACATGAGGTATTTCAGATGCTGTTTCTGAAATACTAACCAGTTAATATTTCTGGAGGTCTGTGGGGGAAAGATTTGTGTAAGAGCCAAGCTCTTGCTAGCAAACTGTTGTTTGTTTCATATTTGCTATCTTCCTACCCCATTTTTCAGAACAGCATAATTTTATTTGTTCAAATCTCCCATGATGCAACCACTTCCCCTCACCAAGAGGAAAGACCGTAGTTTATCATGGGGTATGTACTCTGCACAGGGATCCATCTTACCGAGCAGAATGAGGGCATAAGACACCTCAGTGATAATTCCCACATCACATAATGACAGACATTCAGAACTGAAATGTTTTGGCTATTTGTCATTTAAAGTGTGTGTATGTATGTATGTATGTATTTATAAAAGTGCTCATTTTCTGAGATGCTCCAATCATCACTAAATGAATTATGTGATCATAGATAATTAGACAGGGCTAATTTTGCATATCTTGTTATGTTATCGGCTTGTTATACTTCAGCTAAGGGAATCTGTAAGTACCCTTTGATCAAGTCAATCAACTGTGGTGTGAGGAACAAACAATTGCTCTTGGACAGGCCTAAGAGAATAAAAGCAAGCATTTGACTCCTGAAGTTAATTTACTGCCTTTGTGTCATTTTCTAATTTTAGAATTTTCCCCAAAACATTGGTGTAGCATTCCCTTAACTAAGTTTAGATTGTAAATTGTATTTTCTATCTACCTTTTAAGCATAAGTATGGTAGTGGAAATTTCCTTTAAAGCTTATGACCAAATACATGTTTGTCTTTAAGATGCCACAGTACCCCTGTTGTTTTTTCAGATACAGACTAACATGACTACTCCTCTGAGTAGTCTAATAGACTATTGTATGGCAAAAGCAATGACTATTACAATATTCTATAATAAATTTGTATGGCAAAAGCAATGACTATTACAATATTCTATAATAAATGTTAAGTATGATCATGATTGTTACCTGTTGAAACTCTGGATTTCTGTGCTCATTTCTTTTCTTTCCACTAGAGGTCATAGTAACACCTTTTCAATAAACCAGTGAAGGGCTGTCACTTTATGGTAGCTTAATAGCACATGAATCATAATGCAAACAGTATGATACAAGGCCTGTGAGAGACACCTTGTACATTTAGTCTACCTCTGTTATGCTAATTGCATTAAGCTATAGTTTTTCCTCATTCCTATTTAGAAGTCATTTTTCAAACTTGTCCCAGGATGCCAAATTACTAGGGAAGAAGTCAGTTGCAATTTGATTACAAATACATTTTAAACATCAGCGGCTTGAAAAAGTCCATACAAATTATTTCAGATTAGAATGCTTTGGATTGCCCAAACCAAAACATATTTACATCAAGGCAGTGGAATAATGCAGCTTTAGCTTCTTGTGATACATTTACTTGGTGTGCCAGGTGCTGACATGAAAATGAGAAAGTCCCCATATTGCTCACGTATCTCTGCCATTCCTTATGGCGTTAATGGCTGTGTAATGGATCATTACATAAATTATAGCAAGAAAAGCTTGCTCTGGTGGGGAGATACAAAATGATGGCAGAGTTGTCATCATATGCCAAAGGAAAACAAAACAATGAAAATAAAGCAAGGATTTCTGTGTCACAGCATAGATTCTAGATAACAATTTGGAATAGCAGTTGGTTGCTAATGATTATAGTCTCCCCTTCTTATTTAAGGTAAAACTTCATATTCACTTTAATTTTGTGTGGTTGAATTTAATGTGTGTGATGGTTGCCTGATTGACAGGCCAGAGACTGAAGTCCAGTATTTATTATACAGTTACAGCACAGGTAGCATCTGTACAAGCTTCCATGTTCATGTGCCTCAATCTTAAGCTACTGTTCCATGCACGAACTGAGTATTACCTCATAGCTGGGGCATGCCCTGGTGGATAGCACACTGAGCCAGGAGACCCGAGTTTTATTTTTGACGCTGCCATTGGTCTTCTGGGACAACTTGAGCAGGTCACTCTACTGCTGTGTGCCTCAGTCCTCTGACCTGTAAAACTGGGATAATGAGACTGTTGTCCTTTGTAAAGTGCTCTATCAGAGATCAGTGTTACTATTATTCCAAAGACCACCAAATGTTTGGCTTCTCTGCTCAGCCTGTCAACAGATGTGGTAGTGACCTTTGGGTAGTAAATGCTACATGGGGAACTGTACTGATCTCTCCCAACCTAGCTCACACAGACCACTGACCTAGCTGATGTTAACCATTTAAGTTATCATGTTTCCTTTTACAAAAAAATGGTGTTTCCTTTTATTAAGAATACTTTTGTTCTTTTCCTATTGTTGGAATTTATATGATGTGGGGGAGGGTGCTCAAGACCACACTAGTGCCCAGTTCAAGTTATTTCTAAGGTTCTTCCCCAACTGTAGTGCAAGGAGGTCCTGAAACAAGCCAAAGAGAGGCCCCTTTCTCTCCCTTTCCTTTGTGAGAGCAGGGAATCTGAGTAAAAGAAATGAAAAGCTAATCTGGGCTGTTTTGTAGCAATCTTTCTAGGGCAAGCCCTCTGGGGCTTGGTTTATCAGCTGGCCTAATGTCCTTAAATAAGATCTACTAGCCCCTCCTCTTGGGCACTTTGCTTCACAGCTGATCCATGTAGATTCATGGACATTGAGGTTTACAACTATCTCCCTCTTGAGTGATCAATCTCCGAGATATAGCAGTCTTCTTCCTATTTACTTCCTCCTTCCTAAGCCAGGTTTTTTAGTTCCCTTGCTCCCCTCCCTTTACAAGTGTTCCTCATTAGTGGCTAGAGGCCTGCATTAGTCTCCTCTCCATCAAAATGAGGGTGTGCCCCTCACAGATGTAATATATGAACTAAAGGTGTTAACATAACCCTGTCACTGTTTAACGTTCTGGGGGTTAGCATGTAAGGACCTCAGCCTACTTAGTATATTACAGTTCTTTTAACTTTAGTGTAGGTACAGAAAAAGGATAATCAGTTAAAGCATTTGAAAAATAAAGTATTGGATCAGGCTTCCATTGTAACAATATCCCTTTCCCTTTAGCTGGAGAGAGATTTTTAGAAAGAAAAAAAAACCCCTTTCTTTGACAGACTTAGATGATAATGACTGTTCTTTGTGAGAAGGGAAAAAAAAGTTAGTTGAGATGGGCTTGCTCTATTATCGCTGTTGTTGTTGTTTATGTCTGACTCCATTGCCTAAGAAGATAAGACAAACACATACTAAAGAGGAGAGAAAAGAATAGCAAATGCAGAAAATGCAGTTTTTGTCTCTGGTGTTGACTGTGTGTTGAAAAACATAGGCAAAGCACAGTCTTATTAACTACTCTGAGATTTGGCAAATTAGGATCAACATTGGACTGCTTAAGGCATTGCTTGTATTTGTCCATCTCTGGTCACAGGCTTATAGCAACATTGCAAAATAAGCGGTTTTGGCTAACTCAGCTGGACTCCCCTAAAACAGGAAGGGAAAAAATAGGAAGAGGAAAAATAAGGTAGTGGATCTCAAAGCACTTTACAAATGAGGTCAGTGCCATTATTCCCATTGTACAGATAGGGAAACTGAGGCACTGAGCTTTGACATGACTAGCCCTAAGTCACACAGCAGCAGAGTCAGTAATAGAACACAGGTTTCCTGAATCCCAGTCCAGTGCTCTGTCTACTACCTTTCATGATCTAAGGCATTGTTTGAGTCTGCCAGCAAAACTTGCCTTGACATTCAGAATACTCTAAGGTAACAATCAGCATGGAATACCCTCCCCCCACATTTTAGACTTCCTTTATACATCATAAAGAAAAAAAAAAGTGGGACACGTATCCCATTTTTAGAAAATAATTTGTAAGTCACCTCTAAACTCTGAGTAAAAATGTAGTCCCTGATGGCACTTTCTCTCTCTCCCACCAACCCATACCCTATCCTAATAAGGAAGATAAATGATGTATAAAATAAAGGAATTTTGCACATTCCTTACATATCATTTGCCTGTCATTTACTGATAAGTTAATATTGAAAAATAACCTTGCTTTTTCAGTTAAACTTGTAGGATTTGATTCACAAAAAAGTGTGGGGGTTGATTGGTTTTACATTTTTACATTAGTTATATTTTCCCTGTGTTTTCTATACCTCCCCATTGTTTGTTGTCTCATGTACTGTATTCCAACTGTGCAAAAACAGTTAAGTAGCTCACAAATGCACTCCACTATCTTGCAATACAGAGAAGCCCTTTCTGTGTAGTTGGCTTGCTTTCTGCATTTCCCCCTCCAATCTACCCCACCTTGACCTTTCCTTTGGAATTATTTCCCTGGAAAGAATGCAAAATAAAGACATTTCCTCTTTAACCAACTGACCAATGATGATTCAGTGTGAATATCTGTCTAGGAGTCTTAGTACTCAGTGCAACCACCAAAGTTATATCTCTGCTATGAGATAACCATGAAAGAGAACACTCCTGGTGCAGATATGGCAATGAGTAGCAAGAAGGTACACTTCTTGTGATCATTTGCATGTTAATATCCAGAATGCTCTCCAACTTATAGTGATCTCTTAGCAGTGTGGTAACTCTAGAATAAAATATTGGAAGGGTTGGCTGATGTTTTGGATGCATAGAGTCCCTTTTTGTGTGCCTGCAACCTGGAAGTGAAAATTTGTTTGCTCCACTTTTAGCCTTCACTTTTGTAATGAGTGTGAACTTCAGTGGACCTACTCAGCTTTGCCTTCAAAAAAATCAGTTTCCACACAAGTCTTCTAATCTATGGTAGGTCACCATGTTTATGTTAATATGTCAGGCTTGGGTAAGGCTGATGTTAACATTCTTTGGACTAGTACATGATGCAAAGTAAGATGCAAAGTAAGATACTTTACCAATTAACTTCCTTGCCACTACCCCAAAAACTGGTAGCTAAAATCAAAGGTAAGTTTGGAGTGTATTTTTATGTCATTATAGCACACACAAAAAATTTAAGGTGCAAACAGCCTTTGTATATTAAATAATAAACAGCAGTGAAAAGTATTGAAGTGCTAAGTGAAATGATGACAAACTCAGGTACTATTAAAAATTGGGTGCTAGGAGAGTTAGCACTTTAAATTATAGCTTCATCTTGTGCAGACAATTGCTTTGAAGTTTATAGCAGGACTAATTTACAATGAGTCTATGTCTTTTGCTTGCAATGGGAGATTATAAGGCCCATATACCCTTTGCACCCACTGAGTTTCCATAATAGGCTAGATAGACCTTGGAATGCTGTGAAATCTATTGATAGAAAGCATTTTAAAATAACCTTATTTTATTTGAGTGTAAGATTTAGCTATTCTTATATTTCAGAAAGCTTCGGATTAGGCCTCACATGGGTAGAAGACGATAGCAGGTGTTTTACTGTGGATGTTGCTATCATATGTAATCCCTGGGAATCAATGAACTGCCTTAATTCCAAATCTAAGAAAGACCTGTCTCATTTTCCATTTAAGAAACAACTAGAATCATCTTCAACAGATTTCTGTTTTAAATTTATAACACTCTTTGGATTATCCAGTCATATGGAAGGACAAAGAGATCTTCAGAGAAATATACTTGTGAAGAAAGCTGGTCAAAACATGGAAAAGAAAGTCTATAAACAGTTTTGAACAATTTCTTTTCTATTTTTATTGAAATATCATTCTTTTTAAAAAATATTCCAGGTTAAAGAATAGTTCTTTTCTTATTTAGACATCTATCATTATTCCAGTTCCTTTGAAGATCACTTACTTAAGATTAATGCATACATTATATTGGTCACAATCCTTCACTAGAAATTGTGATTACAGCTAGACAAAATATGGGAACAATATATTGCAAACTCTTTTTTTAAATTTTGCAGTTGTTTCTATTTTTCAGAATTCAAAATGGAGCCATTTACCATATTTTGTGACATTTTCCATATATTTAATCCTCATTTTTATCAAGATTGTTTTCATTATTTTACCAAAACAACATGATTTTGATATACATGCTTGCAAAATATTCATTTAAAATCATAGAAAATATTGAAACAAATAGAAAATTACCATTTCATCATGTTGACAAGTTTGGACAATGGGATTTATTTTTGACAAAAAAGGGGGGAAAATGACCCACTTTAGCTTTGATCTTTCTTTCATCTTTGATCATTTCAGTCTGAATTCAGGTAACATTATCACAGAGTTAAAATGAAAGCCCATTTGTCAAAGACAATGGAATTAGATAGATGATAGGCACAATATAAGAACTGCATTTTAAATTCTTCAGAAATTCATAGAATAATCAGAGAAAGGCTCAATACAGCATGCCACGTTCCAGATAAAAAAGATGCACAACTAAAAAGTGTGTTTAATTAAAAGTACAACATTTCCTTATAAGACACCAAAATCTCATGATTTCCTAGTAGCAAGCATACTCCTAGTAATAAGTTTCAGAGGAGTAGCCATGTTAGTCTGTTTGAGCAAAAATAAGGAGTCTTGTGGCACCTTAAATAGTTACAAATTTATTTGGGCATAAGCTTTGGAGTGTTGGAATCCACTTCGTCACATGTATGAGAATGTTCCTGCTCAGAAAGTGGCAATGGGACAAGGTGTTAAGCATCCATGAACAACAAAAGTTTGTCGAGCAATTGCAAGTGTAGACATAGCCTCAGATTTTAACATTATTTGAACTCTTTTGAAGTTAGAGCCTTTTTTTCCAAGTGATGATTATTGGCTGTGAGTGAGATGAAAGCAGTACTTTCATTTCACATTACACCTAAAATGATGTCAATTACTTCAGAATTCAGAGTAAAAATAACTCTTTTGCTTATGATTAAATTGAACTAATAAAAAAAAGAGAATAAAATTCTCTGCAGTAAGTGTACTTGGATATAGTTGGATATTTAGCTGAGGGAAGGAAGACTTGATAGTGGAAGATGTTATCTAATTTAATCAGCTTTTGTGTACTTTATAAAATCTTAAATTCTATTGTCAGTTTAGGGCTTGTATATTTTTAATATAACCTTTTCCTTTTTAATTCCTTATCCTCATCATCTTATTCCCATCATGCTGCTGATATGGCAGATTTAAACACTTTCTAGGGCCTTTCATGAGCTTTCAAGTTAAGACTCTCTGAATCACCAGAGTTGACCTCTGCAAAGGTCCTCTTAGTCAGTGGTCACTGGAGACCAAGTACAAACGAGTCAGACTACTTTGAAAAAAAGAGTTTACTAAACCTTCCGTTACTCCTGGTTTCTTATTTTTCTAGACTCTGTGGATGAAACAGAACTAAAAGTTACAACTGGGCAGTTTGCTGTTCATCCCAGCACTGGAAGAGTTAACAAAACATCTGTCAGTTTAGTGTTGTTAAGCACGAAGCAGATATAGATCTCTTGATAAAGTTTCTTTCTTCAGTTTATTACTAGATTTACTTGGTGTTGCTTGGGTCCTTAACTCAATTAATTTGTGTTTTTCTTCATTTAAATCACTTGGGGTAGAGCTGGAGATGAAGAGTTCAGTATTCAGGCTGCCTCGCAGAGAGAAGACTACCTTAGCCTTCTCTCACCACAGCAGTTTGGGGCCAGGGGAGATGTGCCTCTTCATGGCTACTGTAGCTCCAACGGGCACAGCCAAGGGAAGGGGGCAGTCCAGGTTCATCTTCCCCCTATCCTCCCAGCAAGACTGAGGAATGGAGCAAACTGTGCACTTTCCCCTTGCTTCCTGATGAAAAGGGGAGCAGCCAGCAATGTTCCCATATAAATGGTGGGGGGAGGGAGGAGAAGAGAAAAGGAAAAAAAGCAGCTCCCCCTTCCCTCCCTAAAAGGCACCTGGGGGATGGCAGGCTTGGAGCTGGGCAGAGGAGCAGGGTGTGCCTTCCCTTCCCACATAACTGAACCCTTACCTTGCTTTAAGTTATGATAAGAGGATGCTGCATACCAAATTTGGTGGGTCTTGCTCTTACTGTTTAGGATGAGTCTTTGAACAAACACACGGACAAACTCACAAACTCGCTTGCTCACAGACAAACTAAAAAATATAGCAGATTTGCTTGCTCTTTTATCTATCTATCTATCTATCTATCTATCTATCTATCTATCTATCTATCTAGTGAACTCTCCTTCTCTAGACTAAGTATTAATATTCATATTATGAGATCACTTAGAGGCTCTGAAATTCTGACCACTGTATATACATGTAGTAAGGGACAGTCCCTGTCCCAAAGAGCTTAGGATCCAGATAGGCAAAAGGTGGGAGGGAAGCAGAGGACCAGAGATTTTTCCAAATATCTGCAAACCCAAGATCAGTGACAGAACCAGATCTGGAACCAATGCTGTATCCACTAGACCATACTGCTTTAAGTCTATTTACTGTATTCTTAGCCTGCAGGTTGAATTCTAAGGTATACATATGTCAGTAGTGTTACACCAGTGCAAAAGCCTAATGAAGACATGGTGAATCAGCACAAAGTGGGGCTTATAACCAGTATAGCATAATTTGTCTTTTCCTCATCCAGAGAGAGTCATTGTCCACTGGCATGTCCTGCAATCCCTTATTCACAAAGGGTATGTCTACACTTGCACCCTCTTTCATACAATGAGGTTTACCAGTTATTTCGAGAGAAGGGTTTTCTCTTGAAATAACCACGTCTTAACAGTCTGTTATTTCGAAATAGCGCCATAATGCGAATATGCAAATGAAGCATGGGATATTTAAATCCCAGCTTCATTTGCAATTTCGAATGTCTTCATTTGCATCCCTCTCTCGAAAGAGGGTACAAGTGTAGACATACCCAAAGATAGTCATTGCTCTATTGACCAAGTTGCAATCACGAATAAAAACAATGAGTATGGATTAGCGCTTGCAGGATTAAGGAAAAGAATAGAAAAGAAGGATGGTGGTTTTTACATCTGGTTGCACTGAAACCAATGGGAGCACTTCAATCAGTAGGACGCCTCACATAAGCCTGGGCTTGCAGAATCAAACACAAGGCATGGTTGCCCTGCACGCTGTGGCATCCTTTACACCTATGCAAACTGGGTATAAAAAGCAACCAAAAGCGAATTGTTTTGCATCAGCGTGGCACTCAGTTTGAATAGGTGTCAATGATGACTACAGAGAGTGCAGAGCTATAGTGAATCAGGCCTAATTTTAATAACCTTGGCAAGTTGGAGGATCACAATAAAGATGGCAATACCCTGCTGCATGTGGAAAGCAAATGTCCCCCTGAGCTGGAGGCTGAAGACGCAGGGAGAGGAATAAAGTCTTTATTAAATAAAACAAGAGGCAGGAACTTCTACTTTACATCAGCTACATCAGAGAGTTAACAAAAAGGATTATCATTTGGCTTCCACGCTGGGCTGAATTCCAGCACAGAGACGCTATGTCATTGATAATTATTCATTTCCAAAACTCATTTGAGAAAGATAGCAGAGCTCAAGATAAGAAAATTTAGCTGAATTTAAATGTTTGTCTGATTTAAAATTTAAAACAAATGTGATGGGGGATTTTAAAAGAAAGACACAAATTTCTGGGAGTGATGCCTTGGTTTTATCTGAGTATTTTTATTATTGCTTAGTTTTAAATATTATTGTGGTAGAGTTAATAGAGAAATTCTCCGTTTAGTTTGTTTTTCTCCTATCTTAATAAGAATTAAAAGTTATTGCTGAAAATAGTCTCCCAGACCTCATCAGGCTGGATTCATTGTTAGAGAGTTTTTCTTAATCTTAAATCTTCTGTTCTTCAATGACCGTCTCCTCCCACAGATCTGGATTATTCTAGAGTTTGGGAATGGCTTGATATATCGAAGTGCTTGTCTATGATAATGTTGTCTTATAATTAATTGCAGACCCACACATACTGGTATGCACTCACCCATCCTGAAAAAAGAAACATGTTGTTTCAGACTATACTCACAGAGCCAGGTCCCCATCTGATATAAATTATGCTATTGATTTCATAATGGGCATGTTGACTATGATTGTCATGAAAGAACAATCATAATTCTGATAGTTGAATTACACTAGTGGTTCTTCATAGAGTGGATCATAGAGGCTAAGTTTCAGAGGCCATATTCCCATTTACACCAGCTTAGGATGGGACCTACAGTCTTAATTAAATTTAGGTCATCAAGCAATTCATCAGGTGCATGTGAAGAACATTTTGTTCTCTAGCCAAGGTTGGAAAGCTAAGAGCAATCATTTGGACTTCAACAGTATAATAAGCAGATTCCCAAACAGTGGTGGACAGAATATCCCATGCAGAACTGACTGGTCGTATGGTGCAGGCTTCTTGCTCTTGTTTGTAGTTGCTAAATTGCATTAAAATAAGTTAAAACATATTAAATACTTCCCTAATATTACTGTTCAATGTAAACAATTGCTGTAGTTGCCACAGAGATGTTAAGTAATCTGCTCATGGAGTCACAAACAGGAGAAGAAGGGTGGTCCACGGGCTAATCTCTCTGTTAAGATGTGCTGCACCCAAACAATTAGTATTACACGGCTTTTCAGTTTGATCTTTCATGACATTTATACACATTCTTAACTTGTTATAGACTCTAGACATAGAAGTCAGTTTCACAGCAGAATTGTATCATTTATTTAGCAGTGGTCCTATTGTGGATTAATGGGAATGTCTGATTTAGAGAAAAGTACAAGGTCTTAGGCACACAGTTACATTCCCAGCTCTGCCATTGACTGCCTGTATGAGTTCAGGCAAGTCCCTTACATTTTCAAAAGTCACTTATAATTTTGTGTGTCCAATTTTAAATCCCTAGGGTCTAATGATCAGAGGTGTGCCTGGAAGTTAGCACACATCTGGGGTAAAAGGAGGGGCAAAGACGGCTGCTGGGATAATGCAGAGGCTGATATAGCTCTTGGCATAAGTCAGAGCAGCCTCTGAGTATTCTGATTTAAGGCACCTTCGTGAGGGTTGCCTACAGATTGCTCTGCTGTTCAGAGCAACCCAGATTTTCTACGGGATATGTGTGATATGAAAACACTCAACCTTAGCCCTCCACTAACCCTAGTCTGTCCAATTCTCATTCTGTTTCTAGACCTGTCCCCCTCACACTGCACTGGCGCTTATAATGGCCCAACTTACGATGACATTTTTCTTTTCTTTTCCAGTTGAAAATTATACAAACAGAGTTTCCAATGAAACCCCATTTTTAGTATGAGATTTTTTTTTCAGTCAAAAAATTTCAACCAACTTTGGCGAAAATGCTCTTCCAGCAGCACTGAGATGTTCAAATGTAGGAACTGCAGGTGAAAATGTATCACGTGATCCCTTCTGTTATAGGACTATACAGGGAGAGAGAAAAAAAGATTCAGACCGTTAAAACCTAAGCCTAAAGGATTTCTCTCTTGGTTGTGGCTTATACTTGGGAATCAGTCTCAGCTGGTATAAATTTGAGTAGCTACATGATGTTCACCAGAATCTGATCCAGTGTATGTAGGTAATTTCTGTTATATTACTTAGCTACATGGGCCTGATTCTCTTTTCACTTATACTGGTGTCAATTTGAAGTTACCCCACTTAAGGCAATGGAGTTATAATGATGTGTGTGTGAGGAGAATTAACTGCAAAATGAGTTCCAACTGAGAAGATATAGATACTAGACTTTTTTCTTCAGCCCTTTTTGGGTTTAGAATAGAGTGAATCTGTATTATATATTCAAGCACTGGACAATCATGTCAAGTTTAACCCGTCATCGTGTTACACACAGGATTTGTGCATGAATCAAAATGTATTTAAATATGATGATGATCCTGTTGATTTAATGCCTTTGCTGGGCAAAATACCAGTTGCTGAGATTAATTGATGATGCTGAAGTATGGAGAATGATATTGAAAGTGACAGGCTTCTTCAGGCAGAAGAGAAATGCAAGGGAGCATGTGTAATATTCTATGTAATATTCCAGGGCAGTATCACTTTGAATAATTCAGCAAAGAACTGTCATCAGAACTGAAAATGATCATAATGAAACTACCCTTAAAATGATTCTTATAGGACTGGTATTCTCTCAAAAGATCATTTTTACAAAATATTGAACAGCTAATAATACTGCATGGTGATTTAGGACATCTGTTTTTGCATCTTACGAAGTCTGGTGGTTGTTATGAAATTACTATATTTTTGAACTCCTCGATACTCATGTGAATTCTGCTCTGGCTGTCCCGGTTTGTGTCACATCCTCTAGACCAGGTACAGTGGAGGATGGTTAGAACTCATGGGCCATCTATGCAGGTGAAAACACCCTGGAACAATAGGTAAGCTCAACCTAGGAAAGCCAGTTTCATCTTCTCTATCTGCAGAGGGTCGGGGAAAGAGTGGAAAATTCCCAAACACAAGACATAGAAACCAGGTGACCAAGCAGGAGTTTACAATACGACTAGGAGACACTGAGGAAGTTTGGAGAACAGGATGAAAGGGCCTGGACTGGTGAAGGGGAGGGGAAGTAGGTAAAAGCTCAATATTTCAGAATGTAAGCCATGCACTTGAACAGAACGACTCTCAATAGGCCCAAAAGATTATGCCCCCAGTCCAAAGTATGGTGAGGAAACTGAGACAGGGAAATGTGTGTAGGGTTTATTATTTTTGTATGGATCTTGAGTGATTTAGTAAAGAACAATAATGTACAAAGTGCGTGTGTGTTATTCACGACACCTTCCTCATGGCCCTTGACATGAGAATCTTGAAATGGTGTTCTGGGTAGAGTGGTCACTCTAAAATCCCCAAAATACTAGACATTCTGATTTTTCCAGGGATGGCATGGGCCCACCACTGACTGCATAAACTCCCTTCCTGTAGCATGTCTTTGTACGCACTATACATGCCAGGTCACACCACTCAGAGGATGTAATTTTGAAGTGTGCCTCTGTTAGGGACACCTCACACAAAAGCACATGCAAGGTCATGCCAGTAGTTGCAGAGTGATATACTTGTCAAAATGTCATTCCCCCATCCTAGATATGGGGAAAAAAAAATCACGTCCAGTTTTGTCGCAGTACAGAGCAGACAACAAACTATGTAAGAACAGACTATCCAGCTTAAAACTGGATGAATGGCCTGCTTAGTGTGTTAACTGCTAAGCTCGAGTTAAGCTGCTGTATCTTCTGATATGGTATAATGATGTTACAGGCTGACAGTATATAATGATCTTTGCAAGGCTACCAATGAGCAGATGGCTCTTTTCCTTCCATGGAAAATTCTAAACAGCTCCTGTCTTGTGGAGCAAATTCACACAGTAGTAATTACCTGGCTGGCCATATTGAAACCATCTCAGGAAAGGAAACACTTGCATCTTCTTGTATAATATGTCGTGCCATGAGTCAGATTTGAAATTGGTGAGCTTATCTCAAGTGTAATACATATGTCAGCATAGACAGACACACTACTACATGGGCAAACCCCTGAGGCTTGTGAATCTGCTACAGCTTTGGCTAATAGAGCAGGGTCTTTTTATTCAGGCAGTAGAGACTCGGGCATTAAAATCCAGAGGTTCCAGGTTCAATCCCCACCACATGGTATCACATTAAGGATGTGATGCTAATAATCAATGCAAGTGGTTACTCAGAACTGACTGTTGTCAAAAGGTTGAGAGTAGCTGCTGTACTTTGAGTATCCCTCTCAGATTCGGGGGATTGTTCAGCAAAGAGAAGGCTGGTGAAGAGAGACAGGTGTGTGGGGTGTCTCCCTCTCTCTTCCTTCCCAATAACAGCTCCCTAGGGTAGCTGTAGGAGTAAAGGCAGCAAGACAGTTGCTGTGCAGAGTGATCAGTAGGATTGACTACTCCTCAGGAGAATGTCTAGGAATTTGTAGCCTTTTATTGCCCATTTCATTCACGTTAGGGTTGGAAGAGCTTTTATAAATATATCCGCGATGCCCCATTGCCTGATACCTGGTTTGCTGTAACTGTCACTAGCAACAATTGATCCCTTTGCTTCAGTTCTCTAGCCAGTTCCCACCTGTGGATAATAAATGCTGTACCTTTTACAGCACATTTATAAACAGCAGCATGACTTTGTGTGGAACAGTGCCTTTCTACATATTAATTCCCCTTCCTGGCTTACTGCAGGCGTGATCCCGCAAGGCGTGGGGTAATACCACAAGCTAAGGGGACTCTGCACCTCACAGGAAGCACTCGACAGCTTGCAGGATCAGGCCCTGGGTGACTTGGACACTTCCAGAAAGGGGGATTGGGTAGGTTGTTGTAATCATAATTTCTGTGCAATTTTCAGTGCAGCTGCTTTTTTAAGAAAGAAAGAAAGAAAGAAAGAAAGAAAGAAAGAAAGAAAGAAAGAAAGAAAGGGATGCATACTACAGGTTGAACCTCTCTAGTCCAGCACTCTCAGGTCTGGCAAAATCCATGGTCCGGCATGATTTTAGTTAGCTGGATGTCCATTTATTATGAGTGTGGCCATGTTTCCTGTGATCCCATAAAGTTTGTTTACAGCCATCCATCATGGCTCTCAGTGTTCACGTGACTTTACATGACTGCACATACTCAGCACTCAGCAAGCAATAATTGACAGGATGAGCTCCACGGATGATGGACTCCACAATATTCCTATAAAAGCAACTGAGAGCTATAATGAACAAACACATTGTGTCAGGAAAATGTGCATATATGGTAATATTGTATTACATAGTATAAGTATGGTTCCTGGCAAGTGTTGATTCAGGGTTTTTCTCCTTTGTGTCAGGCAAGCCTTATTTGTAATAGGGTGTTACAAGGAGAAGGGAGAAAAATTGTTCTTCCTGGCTTCTAGTGATAGGTCAAGAAGCAATGGTCTTAAATTGTAGCAAAGGAGGTTTAGGTTGGACATTAGAAAAACTTCCTGTCAGGGTGGTTAAACACTGGAATAAATTGCCTAGAGAGGTTGTGGAATCTCCAGCACTGGAGATATTTAAGTGCAGGTTGGATAGACATCTATCAGGGATGATCTAGATGGTGCTTGGTCCTGCCATGAGGGCAGGAGACTGGACTTGATACCCTCTCAAGGTCCCTTCTAGTTCTAGTGTTCTATGATTCTATGATTTGTTTTAGAGACTGATTATGTCCTGTAATATGTGTAATCCAAAAAAGACTATTAGCTGAGGAAACAATGACCACATGTCACTCTAGAGATTTGTGCTGCCCAATGAGTGCTTGATGCATGAAGCAGCAGCAGCTCAGACTGTTTTACACAGTGATGTACAATAGCCTGATTACCAGATTATCCAGAGTTTAATTTCCACTTCAAATGTGCAAGCCTTAGTAGCTGAGGCTGCGGAGCAACAACTAACAACGCCAAGTATGAGCACCAAGGACAGAAGAAGTATTGTATAGAGTGGTCAGAAGGTTGGAATGTGCAAAGATGAGATGGGACTGGACCAAAAGTCAGTATATGCTTAACATCAGCAATAGTGTCCTGAGAGGTCACTCACACTGTGCAATACTCCCCCTGGAGAAGGAAAGGAAGCCAGGCTGCGTGTGTCATTTAACACTGGACAAAGTGCTAGAGGGCTGTAGGCAATGTATTTCTAATAAGGAGGTCTGGACTAGATAGGCCAATTATTTTCTGTCTTTTGTATCCACAGTTGAGTTAAATTATGATCTTTAGTCACAGGACCTCTGAACTGAAGAGTATAGGCCAAACTGCAGTTCTTAATTACTGGCCTTGGTGGGGCCAGTATTAAGTCACACTGTGACAAGTTGTAGAGGCCTTTGACATTGAAGATCTGGTTTATCTGGATGGGGTTAATAAAGGAAATGGAAAGCTGCTGCAAAGGCAGGTACCAGAGGGGAAGGCTATGACTGCTCTGCTTCCAGCTGGCTTAAGTTTGGCAAGGCTTCATCTGATTATTACCCAACAGATTGTGTCATTTCCCCCCCTGTATTTGTTTGAGTTTTGGTTTTGGAAATAAAGCAGCTATGAGGAACGGGATGTGAAGAGACCTGTAATTAGAACTCCTGCGTTTTCCTTCCCTGGCTGGTGACTCTAGACTGGTCTATGCGGGGGGAGTTCTAGTAGGGATTGTGGCTTGCTCCTACAGCTTCTTGGAGTACCAGGGCTGGTGTTCAGGTTGCACATTCCTTTCGGCTGGCACAGTATGTGCTCCCTCTGTAGCTGGCTAGTGCTGTGTCTCTACCCTTGTACAGACCACACAAGGGTCTGGAGGGAAGATTGTTGAAGTCCTCCAACAGCACTCTCCACATAAGGGACCAGGTAAGTATTTAGCCATAGACTAGTATTTTCTTTATCAGCCCCTAACTTCAGGGAGTAATGTTGTCCTTAAAAATTCACCCTGAGGCAAAATCTTGGCACAGACACCCACGTACCAAAAAGTAAGGTTCAGACTGTAAGCTAAGTCTTTAGCTTACAGTTTGGCCTCCCAGAGTTGGAAAGACACAAAGGTAGATTAAGTCCTCTCTCCTGCAGAGCTATGACTTCTCTGGTGTGCCTCCTGGAGATTCTGTCAATGCAATGTCTTCTCTTGTTGCATGCTTTATTTGGTCCAGTCTGATTTAATAGTAATACACAGCATGGTATGGTTTGTAGGGTACTGTAAAAACATTAGTTAGCTAATCTTCACAGCCACTTTGTATTTCAATTTTGCAAATGGAGGAAAATGGTTGCAAATCACTTCCAAACTAGGATTATAACTCAGGCATTTCTGGCTCCTGTTTTTGTGTTCTGCTGATTTCATCACCATATCCCCTTTATTTTCATATCTCCTTTCTTTAGACTGAAACAACGTTTCATAAAGGGATCCAAAGATCTAAGTATTCCAGGGACTTTATGAAATCTGAATCAGGGTCAATATGTTCAATTAAAATGACTTCTCATAGTTTCAAAATTCATCTCCACATCCTGTAAGGTTTCAGTCCTCTTGAAGACTGAAATGTTATACCAAATTATATGACTAGTCTATTTTGGATTTATATTAAGAGAATAAACGTTAGGATAACGTGCAAGAAGTGAGACAGACTCTTACTCATGTCTTCTAATCTTGCCTTATTGGCCTTGCCTCAAACATTCTGGAGAAGTTTTATCCCTGTATAATCTGTGAAATTTTGGGTGAATTGGTTTAGTCTGAGGAAAGTTAGAGTAAAAGAGGACAAAGGTGGGGGGATATGATGGAAATCTTAGTTAAACCCTAATTATAGACAAGTAGTGAGAGACCCATATGGCTAATAAAAAATTCTAACCAGAATGTTTAAACTCTCCATATGCCTGGGATAAGTTTCTATATAAGAATAATAAGAAGTGCTTGAATTTTCTCTTACCTGCACCATAGGTGCTAGAACTATGGTTGCTAATCATGCTGCTTCGCTCCCCAGGCTGACATAGTTTCCATTGTATACAGGATTTACAGTTTGGTTCAATGGCACTCATCAGCCCCATTATACAAATTATTGTAGCTCCCCTGAGCTTCACTAGTACAACTCCATTGACTTTGGTGGTGCTATTCCTGATTTGTACTGGTATAAGACTCAGGCCTATGATTTTGCTGTCCTATTGATCCCTGGCAGTTGTTCAGGTTACAGTAGGAAAAAAGAATGTATTATAGGGTTTGAAGAGCTGTGTCTAAACTCTGGTGTTTGTCTGAAGCACGCAGTGTACAGCTCAACAATGTCAAATATCTCTGATTTGATTTGTGTAGGACCAGATGTCGATAAATTGGAATTTAATGTTGTTGAAGCAGATGACAATGTAGGAAGTATAAAAGGGATTCATTGCCAATTAGAATTAGAGGAAAACATTCAGATATGGATGTACAATTTTTTATTTACTATAATTTAGTTCCATTTTCAGAAAGTCATTGATTCATATTTTTTTTTTTTCCCAGGAAAGAAGTTCTGATTAGGAACTTAGGCTATGTAAAAGAAAAAGCAACAAACACTGAGGACACTAAGGCTACATCTACACTACAAAGTTTTTCTGGGATACCGGAAAAACTCCGCCGTGTCCTGGGAATGCGGAAGAATTTCGGAAGAGCAGACACGCTCTTTCAGAAGCCCTGTAAACCTCGTTTCATGAAGAATAAGGGCTCTTCTGAAAGAGGAGTTTTTTCTGAAATTTGGCCCCGTGTAGATTCTTCTGAAAAAAGCCTCTTCTGAAAAAAGAACTGGAAAAAGGTATGCAAATTGCGGAGTGCAATTTGCATACCTTTTTCCAAAAAAGAAGTGTAGTGTAGATGTAGCTTCAGTGAATACCAGATGACATTTAATGATGCCTGACTTCCTTAGCCCCACTTTGACAATATTAACCCCAATGTTCGTGACAGGACCAGAGATGAACAGAAATTCAACAGGACTCCCACATTAAGCTGAAACACAAATGCTTTCCAGGTCTTCAGGTTTATTTACAATAGGGTGAAGCAAATAAGGCAAAAGAATCTCTAACTTTTTGTTGGACTCATTAACTAAATTTGCTCACAACAGCAAATATGCAAATAATAGAGTTTTACTGATACAAATGGTTGTGTAACAGTTTTCAAAGTCACAAATGCAAATTTTCATGGAAACTGGATTTTAAATTTCCCCGTGCAAGCTTTCACGTAAGGAGTACTTGTCTGCCCAGTCAGGGTAAATGTGCATAGCAATGTTAAAAATGTGTACTTGAGCTCACAAGACATGGTATTTGTAAACCCAGGTTTGAGCATACACCCTGAAAAGTGACCCTGTGGTTAGAATTTTTGGATCCAGTTCTCATACCTGTGCTCATGCAGCTATGCTGCACTACACAGATCTATGTCAAGCCATCTTATCCCAGCCTTCCTAGCACCTTGTGCAGGGTGCTCTATCACTTTGTTTGTGGTGTTCTGTGCCATTCCCATGGCACTTTTCAGGAAGTTGTCACAGCCCACCAGCATAGTCAACTGTGCCATCTTTTGGATTTGCATTCTCCTGGCAAACAAAGCCAGCAATGTGGCAGTCACCGTTTGAAGAACCTGTTTCTGCTTTGGTTTTCTCGCCTGTTTTGGGAAATGGACAAAGCATCCAAGAGCCACTGGTGGACATTTTGGTGGCATTCTCTGCCCTCCCAAAGGTTCTGTTGGAGGAGGAAGAGGCTGATACAGAATTGTCAGACTTGAACTGGCTGTTGTTGCTCACAGATCTTGGCACCATTTGGAAATCCCATTCTTTCAAAATCATATGCAATGGAGTCTCCAAAATTGGCCCTGTATTCTTAGTCTGAGCCACACAAAGATTTCCTCCCCCACCACACAGGGATTTTCTATGGGAGTGGACAATTTAGCCTCCAGATGAGCAGTTGTGTTGATCAAATGTAAAGATTATGAGTCAGTTTCAAAAGGTTCAAAGGGGCCAGAAACAGTCTGCAACTGGCCACTTGATAATTCCCCTGATTGGGCTGGCTCTGGGTCCTGTGCTGCTGACCCTACCCTCCTTGCATTATAAGCGGTACATTGGGTGAGACAGGCCCTAGCCCTACCTGGGCTAGCTAAGAATGTTTTAAATTGCACAACTGTCTGACAGCAAGCGGCATCAGGGCTGTGGCTAGCGCTGAGAATCAGAGGGTCAAATCTGGCCCTATGGTGCTCTGCTCCTATTTCTGTTCTGAGTAAAGCTTCACATGGCAGCAAATCAATCCCATTATTATAATTCTTGAATGATCTAATGTCTACAGTGTGAGGTGCTTGCTCTGTTTTTACTCAGGCAGGCAGTTTTGCCTGTACAAAGACTGGGTGGAAACTGATTAAGGATCTTAGGATTTGGCTCAGTATTTATCTGCAGTGCACATTTATGTGTCATCTTCCTCTCTGGCATGGCAGGGAATTGCTTTGTGGAGTATATTTTAGTGGGAGGGTCAAAGAAACTCTCCCTTTTCTCTTGGGACGTCTACGCTGCGGAGCTATTTCTGGACCCCCAGAAGTATCCTGAAATAGCTATTTCATGTCTATTGAAGCAGCCCATTATTTCAAAATAGATTTTGAAATAACTGGCAACTTATTCTGACATCCTGGTAACCCTCATTCCATGAGGATTAAGGGATGTTTCGGAATAGCGAGTTATTTCAAAAGGGGCCCCTATGTAGATAGAGCCAAATTACGAAATAAGCTATTTTGAAATACACTTGAAATAAACTATGCAATTTCAGTTTCACCAAATAGGCCCACATCCAAAGTCCTATCAGTTCACTCTTCCCTTGCCATAACTGGTTCCAAAACACTGTATTCTAGTTGTATGTGGTGCACATTTAAGCAGTTGCATCAATCTTGCAAAATCTGGGCCTGGAATGTATAAGTTTTGGCTACAAGAGAAGATAGTGAGGGGTTTGGGAATAGTACTCCATAAGACCTCACCTCTTTCTGTTCCCTCCACCTTTCAAGTGAATCCAAAATTCACCCTCTTTGATTCTCTTTGCAAGCTGGCGCTGCTGAGCTCAGCCTACCCATTGCTGAAATGTTGGGGGACTTACATGTCTGTCTTAATCCTGTCTCACTTGCATACTCACCTACATGAATATTTCCAGATCCCATCTGGAAGGTTGTTGCATAATTTAGGGTACATTAAGTATGGACTAATTGTTTCAGATAAAACAAAGAAATAACATGAATAACAAACTGAACTGTACTGGAGTCTGATCTTGCAAAGTTTCCATCCCGAAAACATTTAAATAGTGTCTGAACAATCTTTTTCCACCCAGTAATTAACATAATAAGACCTATGACTTCTATGAGATTTCAGTGGAAAAAATATGAAAAACATTATTAACAAAGGAGGTACATGTTAAAAGAAAAGTTGGCGAGATGACTCTTTTTCTTCTCCTGACTGAGAAAAGCCTTTTGTGAGTTATGCTTACATATTGTGCTGCCTTCTTGAGCCTTTTCTTGTCTTCCAATTCTGAGTAGCCCTAATTAACAGGTTACAAAGCAATTCACTCTTTTAGTGAAGATCTTTCTAAGCTTTGTCAAGAGATCATGCGACTGATGTCCGTGCTTGGAGATCCTGATGAGTTCACAATAGGTGAAAGACAAGTGACATTAAAATGCGGGTACAAATCTCACTTTCTCTCCTGAGAGTACATGTTTATCAGAAGATGGTATCTCTCTATATCACCCTGTTGCATCCTATTTTGCTAGCTAGAAATACCACTCTAGGTTGCAATTGACCTTAAAAGTTAATTATGCTAGGATAAGTACCCAGTAAATATCTACTCTTGCTGAACTGTGTGAAAATTGTGCTCTCCTCTCAGGTGTATGTGATAAATTCAGTGTTTCTGGGATTAAAGCCATTGAAATGGAAGCTCTCACTTCCCCCATAAGATCCACCTGAACTCTCAGTATAAACCTGAACACAGGGACTGCAGAACTTTAGACTTTGGTCTTTTCATGCAAAAACAACCTCCTAATTATCCACACCCTTACCTCCCTGCTACTTAATTATTAATTAATTTGTGCAAACTTCTAACAGGAGTATGTATCTATCTTAGGCACTTCTGGCATTACTTAAATGTCCAACTGAATAGATGCTCAAATAGCACTGACATGTGGAATCATATAACTCATAACCAGGACACTTCAAAGCGTAAATCTGCCTCCATCTCCAACAATACCCCTCTGTTTACAGTCCTTCTCCTTCTCCTTTTCCAGCTGCCTGGAGATAAACATTGAGCTTTGCAGCACAGCCTGTAGGCCCTTAGATTCAGAATGTGTTGGCTTGGGCTGGAATAGTGAAGTACAAAGTTGGTGGGATCTCCCAGAGCATGGCCGTCCAGCAACCCCTGCTCATATGTACCAGTGGGGCTCTCAGCTGTGAGAGCTGTGAGCACTTATATATGCTTAAGAAGCCACAGTGCAGAGGAGAAATTACTTGTTCAAAGGCCTCTCTAGCATTAGTCATACCCACCATTTAGTTTGCCTCATCCAGAAGTATCACCTTCATTTCTAGAAATTCCCCATTCCATGCAGAAGACACTTCTGGGCTTAAGCCTTTCTTCTGATCCAGGTGTTTGCACTTTCAAATAACTTTTTTCCCCTCCAATTTCATGTTTATATGAGTTTGTTCAGTTGTATCTCTGGCTCAACTTTCCATAGACTCTTCATTTCCAAAGTAAAACTTTGTCACATCCTCTCTTTTCCTTCTTTTTCTTCTTGGCTCAGAAGTTGCATTGAAAACTGATACCTCAGAGATTTGTCACTGGAAGATCACCATCGTCATTATTTCTGAGTCTGTGATGTACTTCTTCTATATCAGATTCTCCACTGTTGTAGAAATCCATTGCTTACTTTTGCCAGCAGGTACTATCATCACAAATTTTTCTAATGCCCCTTTTCTTCCTTCTGTGTCTCTCCACATACTTAAAATGCAAGTGATAGACACGATGTCATGGTATACACTCCATCTCTTGTCCTTAGTTTTACTTCCCTTTTCTGTTTACAGTCCTTCTGGTTTTAGGATGCTTTTCCTTTTCTATCCTGATTTAAAAAAACAACAATTAGGAGTCTGGTGGCACCTTAAGACTAACAATTTTATTAGGGCATAAGCTTTATGAGTTGCAACTCACTTCATCAGATTCATGAAGCGAAAGAAAAAGAAACAGATAGTAGGGCCACAGGGATCAGAGTGTTACATCAGAGCTAATTCAATCAAGGTGGATGTGGATAAGAAGGTAAGAATACCTAAAGTGGAAAATTACCTATGGTTATGAGTGAGCCATTCCCAGTCCGTATTCCAGGAGTGGGCAATAATTTTTGCAGGGGGGCCACTTAAGAAATGTTAGTATGTGGTCATGGTCTGGCTACACCCCCCAGGAGCGGTGGGGACTGGGTGGATGGGGTTGGGCTGGAGACTAACCTTCTCCCCACAGAGTTGTCTGGTGTCACAGGCTTTGAATTAAAAACACAGCAAAGGGCTTGCAGGTCCACCACTACCGCATTGCCTAGCAGCTGCCAGGGGTTGCTGTGGCTATTTAAAGTATTGGTGGCTCCGGCCCCTGCCAGGGTAGCACCGTGACTGGGAGCCATGGGCCATTTCAATAGGATCCGGCTGATTGAACCACTGCCTGGAAATTCGGTGGCACAGGCAGCAGAATACAAATAGAAAGTAGCCAGATGCAGCTGACGATCCAGATCAAAGTGTTAAGTGGCTCGTATCCGGCCCCTGGGTCGCATCTTGTCCAGCCCTGCCCTATTTAGTCCCATTCTGACGGTATCAAATTTACATATGAATTCTAGCTCAGCACTTTCATATAGCAACCTGGTTTTGAAGTTTTTTTGCTTCAGGGTGGCAATTTTCAAGTTTCTAACTTTGTGTCCAGGGAGGTTAAAACGTTCTCCCACTGGTTTATGTATGTTACCATTCTTGATGTCTGATTTGTGTAAAGGCAAGACATTGACAATGGCGGGGGTGGGGGCGGGGGAGAAGGTTCTGTATGATGAAAAGTGATAGTTACTCTTCCCTAGAGAAGGAGACATAGAAATCCCTGAGACTCTAGGAGAGGGGGGTCAGATTGGAAACAAGGTAGGAATTAGTCCAGGGATGAGCTCAGTAAGGTTAGGAAAGCTGCACATTTTGACTATTTGGGGAAAGGGCCTTGGCTTGGATCCCAGAGCAGAGGGCAGGCCTAGGTTCCCCTACAACCACTGCAGAATGGTACTGCTTAGGGTACTGAATTAGAAGACTGCCTGGGTCTTTGCAGGAATGACAGTGACAGTGTCAGGGTGATAGATATGAGGGCTGCCAAATGCTGTTTGAGCAAAAGAACTTTGAAGGACTCCCCTAACCACCTGCCTCTGCAAGGGAAAAACATGGTGAGACCTAAGTCACAAGGAGGAAGTTGCCACTCTTGGACTGAGAGAGGACCCACAGAGTGAGAAAGAGACAGAGTGATGGGATGCAACTGAAAGAAGAGGTGTTGTCTTAGCTGAGCTCAGGGCCAGCCCACATCATTTTGGCACCTGAGGCGAGGAGCTCAAATGACGCCCCCATGCTCCCTCACTTGGGCCAAAACTTTGAAAGGTCTCAATTCTGCCTTCTTCCTGTTCTTTGTGCCCTCTTTCCTCCAGCACAGCACTCCACCATCTCTGTGCATCTAGAGCAGAGAGAATACATATGCACCAGCAGCAGAGACAATTTTCTACACTCTGGGTCCTAGTGGTGCCCCCCCACAGTCTGGCACCTGAGGTGGCCACCTCAGTTCGCCTCATGGTAAGGCCAGCCCTGGCTGAGCTAATCCCTGGACAGCCAGAAGGAAGTGTTGTTAAGCAATGAGTAGAGCACCCTTTGACAAAGTCCCATTTACATATAGGAGGATGGGAAGAGTGTAAGAAGGAAAAAAACAGCTTGAGGTCATCCCGCCTCTTAAAATAAAGTAATTCAACTTTAGAAGATGTAAGCAAAGATTGAAGCCATTTTTGGCATCTATCACTAGACAGACATATGGAACTCTTTCAAGCTGGGGCCTCCAACCAAGTAGGGGAAGTTGAAGTCTCTGGAAACTTAATGTAACTGAGAAACCTGCTTAGACAAAGATATTTCACCTAGGAAGACCAAGAAAGCCAGCACTTTGTACTTCTATGGAAAGTCATGACTGAGAAAAAGTCACCTGTGGCGGGGAAGGAGGAGAATTGGTGGGATAAACCATCTAGAACAAAGCCTGTATTTTGCTAGGTTAAGTTTCAAATTTTTAGGTGTGTGTTTTCACTTTTGCTTGCTTTTAACCCTTTCTAACTCTCTCTCTCATACTTGAATTCCCTTAAAAGCTGATCTTCATTTGTTAATAAACATGTTATGCTATTAATCTAAACCACAGTGTGCTGTGTGAGAATGGCAATTCCAGTTAATGTGGCAAGCTGGTGGGTTTTATGTCTTTATTGGAACAAACACACTTTATTATTTCCTCTGAACAGTCCAAGAGAGGGCTGGGTGTTACAGAGCACACCTCTTTGGGAACATTTGGAATTGGGAGCATGTTGAAGTCATCAAGGCTTATAGAGACTGGAGTGTAAGTGATGTGTCACCAGCAGGTTGCTGGGGTCAGAATTGCAGGACCACAGCTGCAGTTACACATGGACAGGGTGTGACCTGCATTCCTGTTGCTGGCTGCAGCATCCCAGGCAAAGGGTTACAGTCAGTGGCGGCCCGTCAATACAGGCAACCTAGGCGCTTGCCTAGGGCGCCAAGATAAACTGCTGTTGAGGGCTTTGGAGGTGGGGGCACCGATCACGTGCCGATCGCGCATTTCGCCTAGGGCGCCAGTTGCCAGCAGCTCGTCTAGGGCCGCTCCTGGTTACAGTAACAAAGTATTTGGGGTATCCCGGGTTACAGGATAGGCAGTGACTCAACCACTCACTTGTTTGAATTGCAGCCTAAATGCCCATCACCTGGCTGCTCTGTCATCTCAGAGGTGTTCTGGATGCAGTGTGTGCTGCTGCTATTACTGTGGCAGTGGCATGGGCCCAGTTACTTTCAATATCATAGTCAGTAGTTATTTGGAGTCAACTGCCAAAATGTTCCTGAGGAATGTGAGTGAGAAAAGGGGAAGGGTAATTTTTTTAAAGTCAATTTTTCAGTCAAACCTGATTTAAATTTCATGGGATGAGAGAAAAGTCTCTAGCCTAATGGCTTTCTCCCTGCCAAATTTTAAAGGCATTTTGCAAACAATAGATGTAATGATAAAGGCTGCAAGAAGGAAAGGAAAGTGTTAGGCAACCAAAATATAGGGATTGCTGCAAAATCTCCCTATAGTAATTTCAGTCTGTTTATTGCTGAGCTAAACTGGGGCCAGTGGAATCAGCACCTTCAGGATCAGATTGCACCTTGACGGTATTGACCTGTCTTAGAAGAAAGCAGATCCTTTCCCCGTTGTGCCCTGACAGTTTGTTCTACCAGCTGTCTTTAAGAAGAGATGGGGTCATGTCTCAGTTCCTCCTGCAACCACCAATTGGAGTGGCTGGCAAGCCTGAGGGGATTGGAGTTATAACTAATCCTTGAATGCGACTAGGATGCTTCTTGGAGCAAGTTTTTTGTTATTTTCCCCATGCAAGGTCCACGCACAACCTGGCATTTAGAGAACGTCTGTCTGTGTGAGTTGAACCCAACTATTAAAGTTTAGTGTCAAGTGGGAAGGAAAGGGGTATAGATGTCTTATACATTGCCTTATAAATAGTAAAAGGGAAGCTTAACAGGGTCCGTGCAATACAGGGAGGAAATTCATTACCCAGTGAGTATGTTTTCACAGGTGATAGAATGAGTGTTTTTGATAACCACTAGCAAAATATAACACTCTGTAACTGATTATTATCAAGTGGAAGCTGTAAACCCATAAAAATATAGTGTGAGAGGACATGTCTACACTACGGAGTTATTTCGAAATAACTCCTGTTATTTTGAAATAACAAGGTGAGCGTCCACACAGCAAGCCTGTTATTTTGAAATTATTTTGAAATAAAGGGCTTCTTCTTTCAAAATAATAACACCTCATTCTAAGGGGAATAACACTTATTCCAAAACTGCTATTTCGAAATAGGGTTAGTGTGGATGCTCAGCTGCTGTTATTTTAAAACTAGCCAATTAGCCCATCATAAGACAGGATTTTCAGGTCTCTCCTCCACATTGGTCTTCTCTCCTGAGCCTCCGGTCTCTCTCTCTCTCTCTCTCTCTCTCTCTCTCTCTCTCCTCTCCTCCTACTGCCTCCCCCTCTCTCTCTCTCAGCTCTCCTCCGCCTCCTGCCTCGCTCTCCGTCTCTCTCTTTCACTTCTCCTCCCCCTCCTGCCTCTCACTCGGGGGACCATGGAGCCCAAATGGCCGTTTGGGCTATGCACTCCCGTGCTGCATGAAGTGCGGAGCAAATGGTCGCTGCGCGCTTGCTACGCGGCGGCCCGGCTGAGCAGCGCAGAAGTCAGCCGAGCACCACGGCGGGAGGCAAAGGGGGGCCGGGCGGTGACGTTCACGGCCAGGGGACGGGGCCTGAAGCCGCTGTCACACCGCCGCGTCACCGCCCGCTTCGCCTCCCGCCCGTGGCACTCGGCTGACTTCTGCGCTGCTGCCGCTGAGCAAGCAGCGCAAGCGTCCGTTTGGGCCCCGCACTCCCCATGCAGCACGGGCACCCAGAGGGAACAGCCAGCATTTCAGGCAACAGCGCCCCCCAGAGGGAACAGCCAGTATTTCAGCATTACAGACTCACAGACACTGGGCTACTATATATATGATAACTACTCCCCAGAGTCATTCAAAGTAATTACTCCCCAGAGCTTCCTGGGGCTCTAAGTCAAGATAGTGTGCCCACATTAAGGGAGCCTGCCTCGGACTAATTTCGAGGCTTCCCTGTAGTGTGGATGCACTATTTTGAAATAGTTATTTCAGGAGTTATTATTTTGAAATAACTTATTATTTCAAAATAACCTGGGAGTATAACATTGCCCAAGAGTAAAGTAAGAGCTGAACTAAAAGCATAGCAGGAAAAGCAGAATGCTGAAAGTATGAAGCAGCCACACCCCTGTGTCTCCTTTCTTTCGCTGGCCTACAATTCATTATTGTTACCATAGTGTTCTAAAGCCTGGAATGCTTTTTTTAGATGGAAAGAAAGCCTTATGATGGAGCCATGGCTTTAGTGGCAGGAACTGGTAGAAGTACTCTGCATGAGCCAATAGGTCGGTGCTACAGCAGGCCCGTACGCGGGGATGTGGGGCGAAGGGTGGAAATGCCCCCCCCCCATGCCCTCCAAGGGGAAGGCAGGAGCGGCATGCTGCCCAAGCCTCCTTCCCCCATGCTCTGGCAAGCAAGGGGAAGGCTGGGGCTGATTTTCCCCCTCTGCCCCAGGAGTGAGGCCAGGGACAGGACTGGGCCTTGCCCCTGGGGAAGCGTGGCGGGAGGGGGGAAGGGGAGAGAATCAGTTCCAGCCTTCCCCTGGCCAGCCAGAGCAGGAGGGAGGGAGGCTTGGGCAGAGCGCCTCGCCTGCCTTTCCCCAGCTGACTGGAGCACACTTACTTGGGGGGGACATGAGGAGGTGCATTTGCATCCTTTAGGTCCACATTTACAAAAAAAGCATCCCCCACAGAAATTCCTGTGTACGGGCCTCTACAGTATGGTTTGTGCTTAGCTAATTCTTTTTCATACCTACAATTATCCTGAAGTTTGAAAACACAGTTTGTGAAGCTCACTAAGCCAGTATCTCTGTCTTTGTGTGCCATGTTCATCACCATGGTATCTGAGCATCTCTTCAGTTACGAGGGCCTTTTATGTTTCACTTATGTAAAATATGAAGAAATTGTGGGTTATCTGATATTTTTCAAGCTTTAATCTTCCAGCAGGATGCAAAAATAGGCTAACTGCCTATTGCCCATCCTCTCAGGCAATAATGAGAACTAACTCATAAGGGTACTTCAGCCATCACACTTTTGTGCAGTAAAGATAATCAGTTATCAGAAGCATCACAGAAATGCATTTTAATCTTCCCATGATAAAGGAAGCTTTAATCTTCAATTACTGTTTGCTGTGCTTATTGACTTCATACTCAATCTGCAGAGTACACTATGTCACTATAGCCACAGTGTGGGCCAAAATGAGGGCCAAGTCAGTTGGAAGGTGAACCTCCCCTTTACTTCCCACCTAAAATGAATTTAAACAAGACTATCACCTCGTGGAATCAGTGTCATCATCAAAAGCTGCTACTGTGCATTGTGACTCCATTCATCCAGATGTTTTGGGTTGTTTTGATTAATTTAACTGCTAATTGGTATGTGTAGCTCAGAAACTTACCACCACTTTTCCATGGTAGTGCTCGTGGTTATCATTATTAATATTTATGCAGTGCTAATAGGTATGCTTAATTGCTTTCATTGATCTCAAGCTTCAGCCTTTGGTAAGTGATTTCATTGTAAATTTAAGTTCTGGAGGCCAAATTAATCTCTGTAACTCCACTGTAATCACTGAAGTTATTATACCAGGAATGACTTTGGTCTTGAGCATATTAAGTTTGCATTTGGACAGTGCAAACAAAGATATGGATCGACTTTTACTCCATCTACTCTTTCTTTCCTTAGTAGTTGGATTGATTCTCTTCCGCTAACAGAATGAGTTAGGTGTAAAATGCTAACCAATCAGGATTCATCACTTTCTCACACTGTTCACTTGTACAGCTAAATTTGATACATCAACATAGTGCCACAAATGCAAACCCACGTGCCTGAGGGGGGTTCAGGCAAAGATTATCAACTCTGCCGTGTCAATAACCAAGGATGAAAACCAAGTCCTAGCCCACCTACCTACAAATCTCAAATGCAACCCAGACCAAAAAAACTCAGAAGCGAAGCGACATGATTATTAATAATGTCTTCCAGATGCATATCTTAGAGACTAATATATCATCTATCTATCTATCTAGATATATAGTATCATGAGCTTTCGTGGGTAAAACCCACTCTTGAGATGAGCTTGAATCTCCATGGCCACTGGGACATCTGCCAGAGTCACCTCTGCAATCCTATCCCAAGCTCATCTGAAGAAGTAGGTTTTGCTCATGAAAACTCATGATCCTATAAATATATGTGTGTTAGTCTCTAAGGTGCCCACAGGACTACTCATTGTTTTTAAAGTTACAGATTAACATGGGTAGCCATCTGAGACTATTACAAATCATTTTTTCTCCCTGGGGCCTGGATTGGCACCTTGCAGCACAGTCTGAGTGTGTGACAGCAAGCACAGGGACTGAATTGTAACCCAAGAATCAGGAGTTGGTCCCTTGCTTCCACTAGTTCCAGGACAGCAACAAGTTGTGCCTCTTTCTCCTTTCTTGGTGCGTATTATTTCCCCTTCCACATTGACTTAGCTGCACAGTCAGAAGGGAAGAGCCCAGGGTCCATCCAAACCTTGCCTCTTCCTGCTCACTGCATGTCCACCTGGACAAAGGAGACATAGCAATCTGTTGGTGGCTACTCTGCCCCACTCCAGAGCCCTCACAGGGTTTGGCAATGCGAGTAACCCTTGTAGAGAAGTAAAGGGGCTTCTTATGCCTGCGTAGCTCAGCAACCTGATTCATGACTGAACCTTAGATGCGTGCATTGCACTTACCATATATAGAATGCCCCTATAACATATATAATGGCCTGAGTTTGGTGACCCACTTCATCAGTGACCATGGAGATTCTTCCACACACATTTTTAATTGGTGGCAGCTCCTTTTCATTCCACAGGGAGCAGGAAAATCCTTACCCCTTAATAGAACAATTAGAATTACATGAATGGGATTTTCCAGAGTTCCTCATCCCCTGCGAATTAGTTATCTTGTTCTTTTGTTATTGAGAAAGAGTGCACTAGGTATAACAAGCCAGTTCAATAGGAATGAACTTGTATGTATGAAAGAAACAGAGAAACCTCCAGACAGTCGCTTCTACCTAAAATCATTCATTGAATTTTAAATTGAAAAAAATCACCTTTGTAAGACTGAGCTGAGCTGTAATTAGGTCAGAGCTTGGGCATTTTCAGAATATACTTTTGCTAACTGAAGGTGCTTCCTTTGCACCACAAATTGCTACAAAGATAAAAAAAAATTTTGGCCAATTCATTTTGTTTTCCCTGATGTACTGAAGTACAAAGCGTTCGTTCCCAATATCAGTAATGATCCTACTAATGTAATGATTATTCTGCTTCTGTTTCCTTTCTCTGGGCGCACAAAAAAATTTGATATGAGGGATGAATAAAATTAACACTTGAACAAATTTGACTTGCTGATTCTTCCAGACCTATACCAATATGCCTGCCCCCTTTTCCTGCATACCCTGCAGTACTTTGTTATCTATGGGATGCTGTCATTCTAGTTCCTGACAACCCTACCTGTGCCAATAAAGTCACTGGGTTAAAAAAAAAAAGCACAGAATGGATGTGTGTAAAGAGCTTGAAAAGCCTCTCTTAGTTCAGGGCACTTTGCATCTTACAGGGACAAGCTCTACTTTTGTCTAAATCTCAGACTGCCAAAAGCCTAGAGGAGAAGATAAATGGATCAGCCCAACTATCTTTTTCTGCAAAAACAACAAGGAATCCTTTAGCACCTTAAAAACTAACATATATATATATATTCCAACCTCTGTGATTTCCACTCCATGCATCTGATAAAGTGGTTTTAACCCATGAAAGCTTAAGCCCAAATAAATCTGTCAAGTCTTTAAGGGTTCGTCTACACTGTACCCGGAGGTCAAAATAAGCGACGCAATTTGAGCTATGCAAATTGCATAGCTTATTTCAAGTTAATTTCTAAATAGTTTATTTCAAATTTGGCCCTGTCTACACAGTGCCAAATTTTGAAATAGAGCGTGATTCCAAAACATCCTCTACTCCTCATGGAATGAGGCTTACAGGGATGCTGGAATAGCAAGCCTGTTATATTTCAAAATAATGAGCTTGCTCAAAAGATGTGGAATATATGTGGTATCCCGAAATAGCTCCGCAGTGTAGACGTAGCCTAAGGTGCCACAAGACTCCTTGTTATTTTTGCAAATACGGACTAATATTATCTTAATATTCCTTTAATATAGGTTTTGGATGCAATTTTCTAGACTAAAACATTTTAGTATGTGCATCCTCAGCATAATTAGAACCCTAGACCTGCACCACAAATTTCTGCCACTTGAGGTAAAGGAATAAATACATTAGCTAGCAGCAGAAATATATTGTTTTTCTCTTTTTACCAGCAATTAGCAGTTTATGTATAACATTCAATTACTGAGTTATAAGTACATAATTTGCTCCACTGTATTGTCTACATAGCTGATCCCATGGGTTTATCAGATTCTGTGTGAGAGACTTGGGTTTTATCTTCAGCTCAGCCAGCAGTGACCTTGGGTAAAATGTTTGTGGGTTATGAGGGCCTTCCTCAATAATAAAGGCTGTGAAATGTATACATTTCTTCACATCTGTTAATAGAAGTGATCTAGAGCTCATGATTTCCTACTTCTACTGTAGTATACCTTATAATAGTGGTTCCCAACCACCGGGCCACAGACTGGTGTCAGGCTGAAAACCGCTGGCTGCCAGGCTGCAGCACACTGCCATGCCATGCCAATGCCTTGATAATTGGCTCAGTGAGACTCTGGAGCATGGCCCAGTCTGCCCAGAAACCCCCCTTCTCCTCTCCCTGGGATTGTCACTTCTCCCTGCATCCAGTGCTGTGTTGGCTTCTCTGCATGACACTGCCTTGATGTGGGGGATGCTGCCAGGGGCAGGAATTACAGCACGGTGAGTTGCTTGCTAGGACCCAACAGCAGTGGACAGGGGCTCTGGGAGCCAGGGTTGGGCTTGGCTCCCGCAGTAGGAAGCAATTCATAGCCGCTGCTTGCGGTGGCTCTGGGGCCAGGCTCTGGGCTGGATTCCTGAGTCCTGGTGGGGACTCCTGCTGGGCTCCCAGAGCCCGGGCTGCAGCTGGGAGGGGGAATCTTTAGCAGGGTCAGTCCTGCTGATCCCCAGGTGCCTTTCCCAGGGCAGCGCCCCCAGTCTGGCCAGCCCCTGCCAGGCCCAGGCCCAGCCTCTGCCTCAGGGTGGGCAGTGCTTGGCGGGCAGGTAAGAGAGACCCTCCCCATCCCCCCTGGGATCAGTGCTCCCAGTGCCCCAGGGCTGCACGGGGAGGGTTTGGCCCCAGGCTGCTCCCAGCAGAGCTGGCTGCAATCACTGCCCAGGGCCCAGGGAAACTGCTGCCAGCTCCCAGGGAATGCAGGCTGTGGGGAGCCAGACCTGGGGAGAGGGTTGGGAGGGAGCTGAAGAGGGACGGGGGCAGATGAAAGGGTGAGGGGGAACAGGGATGTGGGCAGGAGGGGGATGCAGGAGGCACTGAAGGGAGATTGGGGGGATTCAGGGGAGACTTATGAGGTGGATGGGAGCAGGGGTGCAATGGAGAGAAATTCTGAGGGGAAGGCCACAAGGAGGGAAAGGGGGTATGCAGGGAGGGGAGGCTGGGGGGAGACTGTGGGAGCAAGAGCAGCCTGGCTGGGGAAGGGAGAGACCAGGGGCAGGGGTTGTACAGAAGGAGATGGGGGGATACAATGGCAGTTCCCCCATCCCGTGGGGCAGGAGGGGGAAGGGCAGAGGTAACTGGTGGTAGCACTTTGGGGCACCAGCTCCTATATCCTGACAAAATTTCAGTTTCTAAATAGGTTGCCCCACATGCCTTCACCCCTATGGGTGTCCTTCCCTGTGCTCCTCCCTCTGCAAACTCCAGTCACCTCTGCGGGAGGGGCTGTCCCACCCAGCAGCCAGAGGGGAATTCTGTCTATGATTTTTTTTAGTGTTGTAGATACCTGGAAACTCTGATCTGTTACACATGTATTGTGTGCGTACAGATGCAATGTAAAATAACATGTGACTCTTAAAAATTAATTACTATAATGAATATGCAAATATGCATATTTGTACATAAAATGTTACTGGTCCACCACAAGTTTGTGAATGGATTTGCCGGTCCACAGTATAAAAAAGATTGGGAACCACTGCCTTAGAATCACAAATGAGAGCGCTACATAGCACTGGAAGGGACCTTGACAAGTCAACAACTGTTTTATTTACCTTGCTAGTTGTAACTCATTTTGTGCCTTAGCCTTTCTGATTTTGTCCCTACAAGTGCTATTCTCCTGGGCTATGTCTACACTCGCAGCTTCTTGTGCGAGTAATATGCAAATGAGGCTAAGCGTGGAATATCGCTGAGCCTCATTTGCATACCTAATGAGCCACCATTTTTTTCAGAAGAGGCTCTTGCACAAGAAGGAGCGTCTACACTGCCCCTTCCTGTGCAAGAAAACCCTCTTGCACAATGCCGTTACACCTATTACTTTTCAGGAAGAATGGCATTGCGCAGAGGGTTTTCTTCGCAAGAAGGGGCAGTGTAGATGCTCCTTCTTCGCAAGAACCTCTTCTGAAAAAATGGTGGCTCATTAGGTATGCAAATGAGGCTCGGCGATATTCCACGCTAGCCTCATTTGCATGTTACTCCGCAAGAAGCGCGCGAGTGTAGACGCTGAATATGTCTACACTTGCAGCCTAATTCTAACTGGGGCTGCAAATGTAGGCGAATTGCAAATCAATCCGGGATTTAAATATCCGGCTTGATTTTCATCTTTCCCTTGAAATTTACAAGCCGGACTAACTGCCGCATCTACATGCGGCAGGGAAGCAGTGTTCAAAATAAAGCCCTATTTGAACTACCTGTTATTCCTCCCGCAATGAGGTTTAACAGGTAGTTGAAATAGGGCTTTATTCAACGCCCGTTTCCCACCGCATGTACGAGCAGTTATTCTGGGCTTGTAAATTTCAAAAAATGACGCCCGGCCGGGAAGATGCAAATCAAGCGCGGGATATTTAAATCCCGGGATTGATTTGCAATTCCGAATGCCTACATTTGCAGCCCTAGTTCGAATTAGGCTGCAAGTGTAGACATACCCTTGTACTCAGCAATTTGACAATGTTTCCACTTTTTGTAGGTTTCCTTTTTGATTTTTCAGATAACTAAAGCACTCCTGATGGCTATTCTGGCTTTACAATTTTTTTAATCTTTCCTTCACACTGGGATAGTTTGCAGGTGTGCCTTCAATCTTATTTCCTGAAGAAACTGTGGGTCTCATAAGCTCCTTTTTCTCCTGGGACCATATCTACCAGTTCTCTATGTTTGTTACAGTTCTGCTTTTTGGAAATCCATTGTCTTTGTTTTGCTGCTATCAGTCTTCTCTTTTCTTAGAATCATTGCCTATCATTTAATGATTTTTCACCCAAATTGCCTTCCTCCTTCAGATTCATTGCCAATTCCAATTGGTCAGCATCAAGTCTAAAAAGGCTATCACACTGGTTGTTTCCTGTACTTTCTGTAACAAAATACATTCCCAATGCACTGCAAGGATGGGAGAGAATGAGCATGAGTATGGTGGCCCATTTTGTCTGTATCCTCTTAGCAGCTTAGCTCTGAGTATAGGTTCAACCCCAGAAAATGCTGGGTATTGGGGCAGGGAATAATGTAGAGAACAAATAATGATTTTCAACAGAGTATAATTCAGCCATATGTGAATACATTGTCATCCTAGAACTATCCCCTCTAAATGTAAATTTCTTGCTATAAACCATAAAAACTTTAGAGAGCATCCAAAGAAGGTACAAAATCTGTAAAGGAGAGGGTTAGGCATCACTACTACCCCCCTTATAATGCAATGCCTGCAAAAATTAAATTGAAAATGTTGTTTCTGAATGATACAAGTGTAAAACAATATCTAGAAACACAGAACCTTTGTTTCATACACATAATATATAAACAGCCCAACAGATTATTTGTTCCAAATTTCCTCTGTCAGCCAAGAGCAGATTATTATGTCTGATTTATATAATTATGAAAATAGGGGGGTTGCAAAGGAAACATTGACACCATCTCAATTATTGTGGTGCTAACAGATGGTACTATAATAATGAGTCCTAAGAAGGCCAGAAATAATGGGACACTGGCCCTGCTTGAATTTTAAAAGAGCCAAGTGAGAATGAGCTGCTGCTGCTAACATCCTATAAAGTAGTTACAGTCTTATTATGTCTTATTGTCTTATTTTAGAGACATTAAAATAAGAAACATAATAAGGTTCTTTTTGATAACCCTGCTCAATTCCCATGTTTTTCTTGTTGAGGCATAAGTTATAGGAATACAACAAAAATTTGAAATAAACTTCTTTGATGCTTTAAGTTCCCAAAGTAAAAAACAAACAAACCCTTATTTTCCAATACAGTAGTTTGCAGGCTACATGCCTACACATTTTCTTTTACTCTTTTTTACATGGTCTGTTATTAGGGTTGTCAGTGTCCAGTTTTGAACCCAACAGTCCAGTATTTGAGCTTTCTGTTTGGGAAACAAATTGAGAAAATATAAATGAGACAATATAAATGTCCGGTATTTTCTAAATAAGATGTAATGTAGATTGTGATGTAATGTCAAGTGTGTTCAGTATTTTTGTTTAATCTATCTGGCAACCCTATGGCTGTTATGTAAACACAAGTCTACCAAAACTTAAACACATAATAGCCCCGCCCACAAAAAGCACATAAATCAGACAAATCACGTGTAAATTTTTTTTTAAAGAAAACGCTCACTCATTGTAATAAAACTGTCACTGCAAACACTACCAAAGCCATTGAGGCACTTCACATAGCAAGTGGAGTATAATCTCACAATATGCTCTGTATTTAGCAACATATATTTTATAGTGTAGATGTGACCCAGGTGTTGGCTCAGGCCAAGGCCCCAGGCCTCACTGAACACTGATAAACACATTGCTGAAACCCAGTCTGGCTCACCTGTGTTAGTGTGGGTAATATACGTATTGGATTCATAGAAATGTCTTTAGTGTTTTGACTTTATGAAATGCTTGTGAGTTGTTGCATATATTAATCTCAACTTTTAATATCTGTATCCTATGGTATAAGGTAATATTTAAATGTTTGCTCTTAACTATAAAAGCATTTGCTGGGGTCCTACCAAATTCATGGTCCACTTTGGTTAATTTTTTTTAAAGATTTAAAGATTTTTTTAAATAGTAAATTTTATGATTTCACCTATTTAACTGTGAAAATTCATAATATTGCAATTGTAGGTTTCCTGACCCAAAAACGGAGTTGCGTGTGGAGGTGGTTTCAAGGCTGTTGTGGTAGTGGCTACCCTTACTTCAGTACTGCTGCTGGCGGCAGCACTGACTTCAGACCTGGACAGCTGGAGAGCAGCAGTTGTTGGCCTGGAGTTCAACTCTGAAAACAGAGCCATGGCCAGCCGTACAGAAGTAGGGATGGGATGGGATGGGATGGGATTGCCACTCCTACTTCTGCATTGCTGCCTCCAGAGTTAGGTGCTCAGTCAGCAACCACCACTCTCTGGCTATCCAGTTCTGATGGCAGTAGCACAGAAGTAAGGGTGGCACGGTATAGTATTGCAACCCCCCTACAATAACCTTTTGGGTAAGGACCCTCAATTTGAGAAACACTGGACTCTCCCCATGAAATCTGTATCATACAGGATAAAAGCACACAAAATACCCAATTTCATGATCTGTGGCACTTTTTTCATGACCACGAATATGGTAGGGCCCTAACCATGAAATTTGAACTCCCCAGTCAGGAAAGAAGAATTACTAAATTTAAAAATACTAAGTGTCATCTTCTGCCTGAAAAAAGGCCTATAGACCCTAGACAAGCCATTGTGGATCACCAGTGGACAAAAGGGTTTGTTTTTCCCCACACCCATGAAGAAGGGACACTCACAAATGTATGTGTCATCACAGCTTGAATTTGGGAGGAAAGGAATAAAAGTTTCTTCCTGACAAGGATTATCATCCCTATGCTGCTTGAACTTCATGGGAACGCAGGACTTCTATGCATAAATAAGTTTGCCTGACTGTTTATCTTGACAATTTAGCAATTTCCCCCACCTTTGATATTTGCATTTACAGATCAAAAGCTATGAATGGAACACATCCAGCCTGACTCAATTAGCATCATTAACATTGGTCCTACAATTGACAGGAAATTGCTTTTGCTGTTATATATGTACTCTGGATTCTGTAATTTCTATTCCAACTCATCTGATGAAGTGGGTTTTACCCACGAAAGCTCACGATTGAATGTATTTATTAGTCTCTAAGGTGCCACGGTACTGTTCGTTGTTTAGCTTGGGTTTGCTTGAGCGGATTAAGAGCGTGCATATTAGAGCAGCTTCTATTGCCTTTTGGAACCTAAGACAGTAACTCATTTGTGTATCTATGTTTATCTGATTTAATCTTGTAAATAACTCATTTCTTTTTCCTAGTTAATAACATCTTTGGTTAGTTTATTCTCAGGTGGGCTACCAGCATTATTTATGAGACATCTGGGGTATACTTGACCTAAGGTGACTGGGAATAACTGAATATTATTTATTTATTTGTTTGTTTGTTTGTTTTGGTGTAAGGGTTATCTGTCACAAAGGCAAGATTGCTTACATGGCAAGATAGATGGGGTATCCATGGGGACTGCCAGTGACTTCATGTTAAGGCTGCTATAGTGCTTTAGGAGTTCACACTGGATACTTGGTTGGTGAAATCTAATTATAAAACACATAACAGCTGTGTCTAGACTGGCCAGTTTTTCTGAAAAATCAGCCGCTTTTCTGGAAAAACTTGCCAGCTGTCTACACTGGCGCTTGAATTTCGCATAAGAACACTGGATCTCATATAAGATTGTCAGTGTTCTTCTTGAAATACTATGCTGCTCCCGTTCGGGCAAAAAGTCCTTTTGCGCAAAGCTTTTGCGCAAAGGGCCAGTGTACAGCGGTATTGTTTTAAAAAGCCCGATCGCGAAAATGGCGATCGGGCTTTTTGCTGCAACGTCTAGATTAGCGCGGGCGCTTTCCATAAAAGTGCTTTTGCAGAAAAGCGTCCGTGCCAATCTAGACGCTCTTGTCCGCAAATGCTTTTAATGGAAAACTTTTCCGTTAAAAGCATTTGCGGAAAATCATGCCAGTCTAGACGTAGCCAACTAGTTTGGCAGTTGTTCCTGGTGTGTAACTACCCTGACGTGTGCACTTGTATCCTTGAGGTCCCTTCCAATTCTAGTCCCTTCCAGTTCTAGTATTCTATGATTCTATGAGCTACTCCGGAGGGCTTGGCATAAGGTATAAAATGTTCTTCTCTGATATTTGAATCTACTCTTATAAATATGATTCTATAAAGCCTACTCATATATCCCCTTGTTACTGTTTTCTTTAAATAAATCAAATATAAGCATGGAAGGGACCTTGAGAGATCATTAAGTTCAGCCTCCTGTGATGATGCAAGGCTAACACCTGATAGCTGTTTTGTCTAACTTGTTGTTAAAACCTCTAATGATAGGTATACTACATTCTAGTACTTAGCTACCCATATTGCTAGAATTTTTTTCCTAATACCTAGCCTAAGTCTAACTGGCTGAAAATTAAGCCCAATACTACTTGTCTTGCCTTTAGTGAACATGGAGAACAATTGATCACCATTTTCTTTATAACATCCTGGAACTTACTTGAAGACTGTTCTCAGGTCCTCTTCAGTCTTCTTTTCTCAAGACTAAACATGCTTTATTTTCTCCTTCATCAGGTTTTCTGAATCTGTTGTCATTTCTGTGGCTCTTCTCTGAACTCTGATTTATTCACACCTTTCTGAAAGTGTGGCACCTGGAATCAGATGCAGTTTCAAGTAGAGTGGGACTATTACCTCCCATGTCTTAAACACAACACTCCTGTGAATGAACTCCTTTTTTTTCAGCTATATCACATTGTTGATTCATATTCAATTTGTGATGCACTTTAACCCATAGATCCTCTTCATCAGTACTGCTGCTCAGCCAGTTCTTTCTCTTGTGCATTTGACTTTTTCCTAAACGTAGCACTTAGTATTTTTCTTTACAATTCTTGATGATTCAAGACCAATTCTCCAACTTGCCAAAGTTGTTTTAAATTAAAATAATGTCCTCTTAAGTGTTTGCAACTCCTCCCATAATGGAATTTTAGCAGAAGTGTATGAAAGAGAGAAACATAATAAAAACAGAAACAGAGAGGCTATCTTGAGATAGTAAAAGGCAAAGACACAATCAGAACAAACACTAGGAGCATGACTCAAAAAAGCAAAGAGAGAGAGGGAGAGAGAGATGTTGGGCAGGATGCTGACTGTAAAAGGGGCTTGGAATGCAGGCAAAGACATTGTCTCTTCAGGGAAACAAGACTTCATACATTTGTAAATAAAACCAGATTGCATCAAGGAAACAACTGATTCCTGCACCAAAAAATCACCAGTTTTTCTCCCTAACTGAAACAAGGTGCAAGAGCCTGAAGTTTTGGTTAAGTGCATTAGTAACAATGTTTTAAAATAGTAAAACAAGATCAGATTTTCAGTAGATGGTGTCATCTTAACAGATACATAACAAGATCTGAAATCAGAAATATACTGACTTGGAGTATTTGCCAAGCCTTACTACATAGTTCAAAAGAAAAATAGACACTTAAAATAGTTCATCAAATCAGGGATAAGGATAAGACGGAAGAAATAAAAAGCAGAACAGTCTTTGGGGCATTAGTTGGATCCATCAAAGTCTGATCATAATACAACTCTGGCATTTTGCTTCCATGCAGGGCACACCGCGAGCACTGCTGTTCAGCAGCTTGCTGAGTAAATGTCAGTTTAACACTGTTTTCCTGTTTTGTGAAAAACTCCTGGAGGGCTCCCGATCAGCTTACCAATTTTATTACTTCCCCAATGCTTTTTAGTCAAGCGTGAATGTTACTGCTAGATGTAGCCAGTTTCTCAGGTTTCCTTGTTTACGCTGACTCAGCGACGTCATATCTTCTAGCCCATGGGGGTCAAAGGTCAGCTATTTTCAAGCCATGAACTATTGGTAATTTTTGATGCTTTGTGCAAACTGTATCCCAGAGTATGCCACTGAATTCATTGGCAGCAGTAGCCGTGCCAACTATCATTGCAGCTGTCTTAAAATTATTAGTTCCACTTTAAATGTGATCCATGAATAATAGAGCACTGTGAGTGCACAGGAAATAAGCCTGTTTACAGTATTTCTGTCATGAACACAAGCAAGATCAAGATAAAGCTTATGGTTTGTTTCTGTCTTACTTATGGAGATCTCTTAGAATGTCTGTTGCCATTCCCTTATTAAGGAGGGATTTTATGGTACTGCCTATTTCAGCCAATTTAATTTGCTTCATGATGAATCTTAGTGGGCAAGCCTCAGCACGAATGCGTACTTTCATTTAAATACAATATTTCACTGACATTTGACAGGCTTTTAAAGAAAAAGTAGAGTCAAAGGGAGAACATGTTCTTTGTTTCAGATACATTTAGACACGTTGTAGCATAACAAAATGTCACCACTCTTGCAGTTGATCATTATCAAGGGGCTATCTACACACACATAGTTAACAGCAAACCAGGGTGTGTATCTACTGAGAACTAGCCTGCCGCAGTCTAACTGTCCATTGGGACTCTGCTGATGTGCATTCAAAGTGTGATGATGTCCTCTGAGTTGCCAGAAGAGTCCCCATGGATGGTTAGTCTGAAGTAGGCTAATGTGGGGAAGATTCACACTGCAGCTTGCTACAAACTAATTTTGGTGTAGACACATCCTGCTAAAGATGTGGACAAATTAAAATAAGATGATAAATAGGTGCAGGGATGTTATAACAATGAAAGTGATTCATTGTTCTCCATTTTCACCAAAGGTAGGAAAGACATAATGGATTTATGGGAGATTTAGCTTAGATATTAGGAAAAGCTTTCTAACTATAAGGGTTATTAAGCTTTGGAATAGGAAACCATGGGAGGTTGTGGATGCTTAACAAGCCCCTATCAGGGATTGTCTTGGTCGTGCCTCAGTGCTGGGGACTGGACTAGATGACTTCTTAAGGTCTTTTTCAGCCCCACATTTCTATGACTCTATTATTATCATCAAAGTGACATAAGTATATGCGGTGTTTTACATTGAACAAAATCCCCACCCAAAGGACCTCACAATCTGAAGAGATGTGCCAGGAATAATGCAATGAGGAAACAGTCGTGCGGAGAAACAAATGGGTGTTTGACACAAAATTTCTTGATTGTCTACACCTTGTTTACTTCCACTCCTCACTTTTCTGCATGTTGATGAGTGTGCATATGCTTATGTTGTGTGCATGTTTTATTATGAACTACTGGCCTGTAGTTATTCTGAGAAGTGAGGATCCTGCACCACAGCTTTTGTCACGCTTGCATCATTCTTCCACTTGGGGGTTAGAATTAGACTCTGTGGGCCTCATCTTCAGGTGTAACAAGGACAGAAACAATTGTTGGGAAATAGCCCACTGTGCCAGGGGATTGTAGCCAATTAAAAGCTAGTGGAACTGTTCTAAAGCTGGCTCCCTTCACAGCTTTTGACAGACAGGGCATTCCTGAGGTAAGGAATGGCCATGGAGATGCATGGCCCCAGCTCACAGCACTCTAGGACTTTTTAGCTGTCCCCACCCCAGACTGGTCCTGGATAGCCCAGGTATACAAGCATCTTAAAGCTATCTTTGCCACACCCACTGTTCTTCTGTGTTCTTGGTATAGAAATGAAGCAACTGAGAATCAAGGTCTGTGAGTGCTATGGCTGAGAACTCAGCTGTGTGATATAAGTATAAACTTTGCAGGCACTTCATGGTAAAGACATTGAACTGGATGCAACCCTGTCCCTGTTGAAATCAGGGGCAAAACTCTGACTTCAGTGGGGCTGAGAAGCTTCATTTTTCACTGGAAGCTTCATTTTTCTCCTCAGAGAAGCCTTGATCCTATGGATGTAAATGCCAGTGATGTCACTGGGGCTACGTCTAGACTGCAAGCCTCTTTCGAAAGAGGCTTTTTCGAAAGATACTTTGAAAAAGCCTCTTTCGAAAAAGAGCGTCTAGACTGCAAGCAGTACTTTCGAAAAAGCAAGCCGCTTTTCAAAGAAAAGCACCGAGGAGTCTGGATGCTCTCTTTCGAAAAAGCCCTGTTTGCATTCAAGAACGCCTTTTTTCGAAAGAATACTTTCGAAAAAAGGCGTTCTTCCTCGTGAAATGAGGTTTTCCGCCGTCGAAAGAAAAGCTGTGTTCTTTCGATTTAATTTCGGAAGAACGCGGCTGTAGTCTAGACGCAGGTGAAGTTTTTTCGCAAAAAGGCTACTTTTTTCGAAAAAACCCTTGAGTCTAGACACAGCCTGGGAGATGTGCTTCCAAATCAAAGCTGTATATGACCATAAGACAGAGCTGGTGTTTGGCTACATGATTCACTTTTGAAAAGTGGTGTGCTATACATTGGCTTTGCAAAGTGCATTCTAAATCTCTGTAAAGGTTTGACGGAGAAGCTTAAAATATCAGTTGAAGAACCTTAACACCATTGTGCTAAGGGAAGATGCTTCCTCCTGTATCTTTAAGATATGCTATGGCAAGAAGATGAAGAAATATAACATGGTGTCTGCAGCAAGAGGTTTCACCAGTTTAACTGAAGTTGCGATAGTGCAGGATTTTTATTAAACTAATGCATGTCTGTGCACAGACCAGGTCTAAAACAGCAGAAATTAGATGTAAAATATGTTTGTGTAATGAGATGGGCTGGTAGCCCAGTCACATGCTACAGCCAAGTTTGACTCCTCAGTTGTGACTGGGCAATTGAGTGCTGTAGAGGAATCAAAGTCAGTCTGTGATGGGAAAAGGTTGGGGTTTGGGTTTACATGAACTCTTAACCCTGGCAAAAAAAAACAACCAATGATGGTGGGCTTTGCAGGGCGTCCCTTTCAGCCCATCTTATTGAAGTAAAATTGTTGGGATATGGGGCCTGAGAACGAAGAGTAGCTTGTTGCTTTTCTATTGTGGGTAAGGTAAACTGAGACCCAAAGGAGTGTGTGGTAGGCTGAGCCCTAGCATAAATGATAATTTTTTTCCTGGAAACAAACATCTGTGGAGTGTCTTAACTAACATGCTGTCATGTTTGTTAACTTGAGTTAATTGGTCATTCGATTAACTTGAGTTACAACAGGCCCACAAACACTCTCTTGCAGACAAACAAAAAAGTTAAGAGTCTGATTTTCACGAGGGCTGAACCCTTCCTCCCCAGCTCGAGTCATAGTCAATGGAAGGTGAGGGTACCTTGCCCAATACCTTATAGCAACTAGTCAGTGATCATCAGAAATAGCAACCAGAAGTTTTAATCCCAAGCGCTTTCTCTCACAGTAGATAGCTTCAGAGGCTAAATTAAGAAAGGAGCATAAAGTTTAACTCTGCATCTCTTTGATTTTGTTAAAGTCAGATTCTTATCATTTTATGTGGAGGGTTTTTTGTATCTGTATAACATCTATATGATCACAGCTATTAAGATTCTGCTTTTATATGCACTGTTCATGTTCATAAAGTAAACATTTTTAAATGTGGAAAAATGCATTTTTTTTAAATGAATAAACCAATGGACATGGCTCTTTATATGAATAATTAATATTTGTTTTATCTCTTGTTGCATATGAAGAACAAGTTAAATTAAAATAACATTTTCCTGGTCTGTTCAATTCTCCTTGTCTTTAATCTTTCATTTAAATTAAAGATAGTTTAATAAATTCAGTCCTTTTATCCCTCACTCTCTCTCTCTTTTTATCAGCTGTATGGCCCATAGAAGCACACAGACTACAGCCCATCAATATAACCTACAGTTTAGTCATATCATAGTGCACATTCAGTGCAAGGCTAATTCAATCTCTCTTCTCTGGATTTTCAGTCCTTAAAGGAACCATTGCTTAGTAACCAATGCCTGTTGTCTGGAGCACATGATTCTGCAAACTTACCTGCTAGTAATGTGCTGCCCTGGGACGTGATCCACTTTTCACCGCAGTCACTGGAAAGGCATCCATTGACTTCAATGGAATTTGGATTAGGACCCTGAAGATGAACATCTACACACTTTTTCTCAAATATTCAGTATTGCTGATCATTCCTGATGTCCACATCACACATAATAGTCATATGTTCACTGGTCTTTACTCCATTTCAGAATCTACCTCCTACCCTACAAGAGCCCCCAGAAACCTTCTCCTTTCATCAATCTGATATAAATTTTTCCTGATCCTTACACTTGTGAAATTCCTGTCATTTTCACAGTGGGCTGCCAACAACTATAACAGTCTCGCTGCACATAATTCTCTCTCTTTTTCTGTCTAAACCCAATTTCATTTTTAAGACAAGAGCTGTTTTTTCACTTGGACTCCTAATCTTGTCATTAATATAACAATCAAATCCTATCATTTGAACCTCTCGTCATTTTTCCATAATCTTGTCATTAATATAACAATCAAATCCTATCATTTGAACCTCTCGTCATTTTTCCATAGTCAGTCATTCACCAGTCAGTTTATTTATTGTACTTTGCTTTAATTAGACTTTGGGTTTTTTAAAAATACATATTTAGGTATTTGGTATATGGCAATTGAAAATACATATATACTGTGGGGAGGGTAGAGCCATATTTTTAGCATACCAATAATCAGTATAGCAAGAAATAAACTTCTTTATTCAGGTAACTGGAAATGTATGGTTGGTTTTCTATATTCATCTTTAAAGTACACTACTGCACTGAAAAGTTACTATAAAGTTGGCATTCTGTTATTTGACATCACTGTTCTTTGTATCATATTGAACACTTTGAGTGTCTAAAACAACTTTTACACCTGCCAGTCCTTCAGAGCCATCATACCAGCCAAGTGAAAAAATAAACTAGATTATATTTATCCCAGCTTGTGCATTAAAAATTGAATTTTGATCAGTTATAGTGAATCCATATAAGACAATGAGATTTATTGAGGTATCATTGAGGCATAATTTGGACTGCAGAACTATTATTACTATTATTACCTTTTAGATTCCAGGTGGTACATCTACACTGCATGGCTATTTCAGAATACCGGAGGAATCCTGAAATAGCTACTCCTGCATCTACACAAGCCACCCGTTATTTTGAAATATTTTTCAAAATAACAGGCACACTATTTAGCCATCCTGGTAAACCTTGTTGCACAAGGGATAAGGGATAAGTTATTTTGAAATAGATTCGAAATAAGCTACACAATATGCATAGCGCAAATTGCATATCTTATTTTGCGTTTAGAGTGCTGTGTAGACATACCCAGGCTGAGTTTGCAGGGTGGGAAGTTAAGGGAGAAAAAAAAATGTATTTTTCCTTCAAAACTGAATAGGGTTGATAATGGATGAGGCTGAGACACATTAATGTGGAATCTCAGTTTTCAAATGCCTATATTTAAAAGTATGAATGGCCATAGAAAGCTTATTTTTGTCTTTGTCCTCCACCCTCTATTAATTTCAACTATTCTGCTTGCAGTTACCAGTTTATTTTAACCCTAGCCACAAAAGCACATGCACAGCTATCATCAGCCTGGTGATTACTGAGACATGGTGAAAACTCTGGTTTTTAAAATGTTCTTACTGGTTGCAGAAAAAAATGCACACATTTCTTTGTTACAGTTGTATAAAGAGATCAAACTCCACAATGATCATTATTCTATAGCACAGTTTTAAATTCATAGTATATTGAGGAAAAATGTGGATGTTGGGCTAGAAATCACACAATGAAATGATGAAAATATACCATGCTTAGGTTGCTTGATTTGAGTGCAGCTTGACAGCTTGACAAACAATTCAAGGGTGTCTTTTGCTCTACCTTTGTCCTAGGGTCCCTCTGTACCAGGGCAGTCTCCTACAATGGTTGGAGCAACCTGAGGGTTGCTCTAACTTTTGCCACTTGCTAATGGCCTCCAGGGACCATTAGAGCAGGGAGAGACCCTGATGGCACAGGGCAGCCTCAGCTGTACCCTCTATCATGCTCCCCATACTAGTAGCTGTGGGAAGGAAGTGAGTAGTGTAGAAGCTGTTCAGTAGTGCTATGCCATCTGAGGATACCTCTGTGCAGGCCTCTATCTCTCTATCGTTTGTGATTGACTTCAGAAACTGATAAAATAACCATGAGTGGGGGGAGAGTGCTGAAAGCCAAAGCTACCCTTAAGTATTCTTGCAGCCCGGAAGTGAAAGATTGGGTTTCAGTCATCCTCACAGGTGCAGATGGTGAAATTTGCAAAGCTCACATCACAGGAGAGCATCTTGAAAGCAGAGTCAGAGTTCTATGGCAGCCTCATCTTTCAGGTGGTCTAGCTGTAAACAACCCTCCTTTCATCTGGCCACAACTCATTTCTGATCAGCTTGGCTGGCTCAGTTCTACTTCACCTGTAGCATAGAGGTTATGCATGGCATGCAGTGAGGTGCATGGCTCCTCACCATACTGGCTGGCATCTGCCAGTGGAATTCTAACAGTGACTCCAAGCCCTATAGCTTCTGAGCAGCCGCTTTTTATCACGCCTTTGTCATGTACAATATATAAGAATTGTTAGGCAGCTTGATTATCTCATAAAATAAATGCATTTGTAACCCACACACCTAGGTTGTGTCTAGACTGGCCACTTTTTCCAGAAAATCAGCCGCTTTTCCGGAAAAACGTGCCAGCTGTCTACACTGGCCGCTTGATTTTCCGCAAAAGCACTGACGATCTCATGTCCGAAATCAGTGCTTCTTCCGGAAAAGCTTTGACGCTCCCGTTCGGGCAAAAGTCCTTTTTGCGAAAAACTGTTGCGCAAAAGGGCCAGTGTAGACAGCTAGCTAAGACTTTTGCGCAAAAGCAGGCTAAACGGAAAAAAGCGGTTTGGACGCTGGGAGACCCCGTAGGAGCCCCGGACTTCCTGGTAACCCGAGCTCTTAAAGTAGCCGCAGGCTGCTGAGCGCACGTGGCAGGAGCGTGCCTCAGACTTCTGGCCTGAGGTCTGCCATGGTGCCCCTGCTGTGCCCAGCAGCCACCTCGCAGCCCAGCATGGCAGCTCCGGGCGCTCAGCCACCTGCACCCCCAGCGCAGGAGGCCCCCAGGGGCCAGAAAAGAAGAGCCCCATCGTGGTCCTCGGGGGAGCTGGAGACCCTCCTGGACCTGTGGGAGGAGGAGGAGGGCCTGGACGAGACCCGGTCCTGGCACCGCAACGCCGACATCTTTGGCCGCATGGCCCAGGCGCTAGCCCAGCAGGGCCATCCAGCCCGGAACCTGGAACAGCTCCAGACTAAAGTCAAAGAACTTCGCCTGGGCTATGTGCGGGCCAGCGAGGGCCGGGGGGCAGGACCAGACACCTGCCCCCACTATGACCGGCTGCACGCCATCCTGGGCCAGCCAGCCCCGCAAGCCCCGGACGTGCCCGTCGACAGCAACGTGCGCCCCCCCGTCACCAGGACCACCGAGGCAGGGGAAGGAGACGACAGCAGTGCATCAGAGGATGAGGCCAGCACTGCCACCCAGCAGGCCCCCTCCAGCAGCCCTGACGTCTCCCGCGCATCCTCCGAGGCCGGGGAAGGATCCACCAGTGAGTCTTGCACTTTGCACTCACAAGGGCGGGGGGGGAAGCCAGGTGCCCGGAGGGGGGAAGGGGAGAGCATGTCACTCAGGCCACGTGAGCTGCACACTGTGTAGCATTAGGCAGGAAGCAGCACGTGCAACCACGTGCAGCATGGTGACCGAGCAGCATGTGGCCGCGGCAGGCAGCTGCAGGGCACGCCTGGGACCGTGCTGCTCACACACATTTGGCGGGACCAGGGGAAAGGGTGGATGCCGGCTGGAACCAGCCAGGGCCCCAGGGACTCAGGCCAGAGCCCGCACCTCCGCAAGGGTGCAGCACGGAGAACGGCACACTGTCCCATGCCTGGCTGTGAGGCACAGCCAGCTGCTCCTGGGTAAACCGCAGCGTCACAGCCCTGTGAGCGTGGCCCCCACTGAGCCCCTCGCCTGCTCCCGGTGCCTTGGCTGGCTCCCCGAGGGAAGTCCCCACTGCGGCCCCACATGTCCCTGTGCTACGTGTGTGAGGGATAGTGGGAGGGAGAAGGGGGAGAAGCGCTCGGGCCGCCCCTAGAGCCACCTGAGTTTTGCTGCAATGTTGGGACACCCTCCCCCCCCAGTCACTCTCCTGGTTCCGTCCAGGAGATATCCCACGCGATGGGGATCTGAGAGCCCAGACCACCTCTGCCGAATGTGCTCCCAGACACTGTGTGGGGATGCATCTCGCTCCCTGTCAAACACCAGTGATTAGCCCAAAGCCTCACAGCCTCCACCGGCAGGGAGTTCCACAGGTTAACGCAACACAAGCGCCCTCCCGCCCTCCACGGGGCCAGGACACAGACCGGTGGTTACAATACATGGAGGAGGACCCTACTCCAGGGGCGGTCCTCCTTGCAAACATACAATATGGAGCGCAGGGGGGAACCGAGTGGACCCAAGCCACACTACTGTGGTGTCACCTGGGCTCAGGGGTGGAGGGCATGAGGTGTGGGGACAGTGGCCGGCATGCCTGACTGACCCATCCTTTCTTCTCTTCCCTGCAGCGGGACCAAGCACAAGCCGGGGACTCTCCAGTCCGGCAGCAGCAGCACCCCCAGCTGCCCAACCGCGGAGGCAGAGGCTCCGCCACCGGGACCAGCTCCTTCGGCGCCATGTGGAGGCCGTCAAGCGCATTGAGGCTGCGATTAGGCAACGCGTCGAGGGGGACCTGCAGTGGCGCCAGGAGGCCTGGGCCGCCTTCCAGGCCCAGTGCGTCCGCATAGCGGATTCGATCGCCACCCTCACTGCCCACATAGCCCATGCCATCCATTATGGCATGGCCTTACCCCATGCCCCCGCCACCCCTCCTGCCCCTGCAATGCCCCCTCCTGCAATGCTCCCTCCTGCCGCTCCTGCAATAGCCCCTCCTGCCCACCTCCCCGTGCAGCCTGCCCCCCATGTCCAGGTCCGCCCCGCAGGGGCGCTCGCAGCAAGGGCCACCCCTCCCAGTTGAAGGTCTCCTCCCCCTCTCCCCCTTGTAAATAAAAACATACAAGTTTTTCAGTTGAAAACAAAACTGTGTTGGTTATTGTGTTACTCGAGGTAACTGTAATAAATGATTTGAGATGCCAATTAGCCAACTAAATTTAAGAGGATTACAAAATGCAGACACCAAATTCTGTATCTATCACCGGTCGTTCCTTTAAGTGGTCATTGGTTTGTGGTGCATAAATAAATACTGACACTTTTAAGTAAAATTTAAACCACAACTATATTAACATAGATAACAAACAAGCAAGAAAGGTTAAAAAACGCACACAAAAGAATATGTACATAGTCTAGACACAGGGACGATTGTAGTGTTGCTGGCAACCTCAATCCTTTGGTCCTTCCGGGCCTCGGGAGAGGAACAGCCAGGAGATCCCTCGAAGACGACTGGAATCGGGTACGCTGACTCGAGCCTTCCACACGAACCACAAATCCTCTTCCTGTTCTTTGGGACAGCTCGGACAGGCGATGGTGGCCGAAACCCTAGCCTAAACTAAAAGAAAAACCTAGCTACGTCCGACGTACCCGACGAACATTCACGATGACGGCCGATGTGCTTGGAACCGACGCTTTACAATTGGGGGGAGGTAAGGGGAGGGGAGGGGGAGGGAGAAGGGTAGGGGATGGGAGGGAGTTGTATGGGGAGACCGAGGCGACCCTACTATGGGGCTTGTGCGAACATGCCTGTCCGGGCCTCTCGGATGCGCACCCCATCCTGGTGTGCCTGGCGGATGGCAGCTGTGTGGGGCTATTCAAACGTCTGTGCCTCGGCTGCCATCCATGCAGGGAGGAAGGCCTCCCCACTCCACTCCACAATGTTGTGGAGCACGCAGCACGTGGCCAGTACCTCTGTTGCATTCCGCTCACCCATCTCGAGACGGGTGAGCAAACAACGGAAGCGGGCTTTTAAGCGGCCGAAGGCGCACTCCACCTGATTTCGGGCCCGGTTGAGGCGGTCGTTGAACCGGGCCTGGTTCTGGTCTGGCCGCCCCATGTAGGGCCGCATTAGCCAGGGCAGCAGGGGGTAGGCCGCGTCCCCAATGACGCAGATGGGCATAGGCACGTCCCCGACAGTCAACTCCCGCTGGGGGAAGTAGGTGCCCGCCTCCAGCCTGCGAAACAGTCCGGAGTTGCGGAGGATGCGGGCGTTGTGTGCCCTGCCGGACCAGCCCGTGTAGACATCTAGGAAGCGGCCCCGGTGGTCCACGAGGGCCTGGAGAACAATAGAGCAGTACCCCTTCCTGTTCGTGAAATGGGCTGCTCGATGCTCCGGGGCCCGGATGGGGATGTGGGTTGCATCCAGGGCTCCCCCGCAGTTGGGGAACCTGAGGGCAGCGAAGCCGGCCAGCGTAGCATCCACGTCGCGCAGGCAGATCACTCTTGGGAGCAGGACATCATTGATGGCATGGACAACCTGCAGAAGGGTGCAGAGAAACACAAGGGAACACATCACATAAGGCAGGGGTGAGCGTGCACTCCCTTGGGCCCCCGTGATTCCCTCTGTCCTCACGCACGCACATGCACACGCACACGCACACCAGGGCCCCCTTGCCCCATGGCCCCCCCCCCCCCCAGCAGGCCTGTGCAAGGGAGGAACGGCCCAAACCCCTGGGTGACCCAGCCTGGAGTCTTGGCTGCCCCTGGGCATGGAGTGCAGCACCTCCCCCACCCCACTCCCCCTGGGACTTACCTCCATGACGATCACACCGACGGTGGATCTTCCCACCCCGAATTGCTGTGCCACCGATCGGTAGCTGTCCGGGGTGGCCAGCTTCCATAGCGCGATGGCGACCCTCTTGTTCACGGGGATGGGTGCACGCAGCCGGGTGGTGGCTCTCTGGAGCGCGGGGGTGAGCCAGGCACACAGCTCCAGGAACGTCCACTTTCGCATGCGGAAATTCCGGAGCCATTGCTGGTCGTCCCATTGCCCAAGGACCAGCCGCTCCCACCAGTCTGTACTGGTGTCCAGTCTCCAGAGTGGCCTCTCCACGGTGGGGTGGGGATGCCACAGGAATCCATGGCCTCCTGGTGAGGAGTCCAAGGCGATCTGCGCCTCCTGGTCCTGGAACACGAGGGCACCAGCCTGGAGCACCAGCTGCAGGCACTCAAAAATGGCCGACAGGGGCCAGAGCAGGTACATGGCCACCCGTGGCTCCATGGCAGACAAAGCAAGGCACAAGAAACCAAAACCAAGAAAAAGCACTATGGGGCAAAAGGGTGGTGTCCAAAAGGCAGAGGGCAACCACCAAACCTGCTATGGCTGTCAGTCCCTGCAAGAGGTCCTAACGCACGGAGCAGGAGATAAATGGCTGTCCGGCGAGACCCCTTTAAGCACATGTCTGAACGGACCTCCAGCCCCGCCCCCGGAAAGGGCTGGTGCCCTTTTGCCCTCTTCAAAATGGTTCCGGGCTTCTGCTTTTGCGCAAAAGCGTGCCGCCAATCTAGATGCGCTTTTGCGCAAAAGCACATCGTTCTAACGATAACTCCGGGACCAATCTAGACGCTCTTTTGCAGAAATACTTTTAATGGAAAACCTTTTCCGTCTAAAGTATTTCCAGAAAATCATGCCAGTCTAGACGCAGCCCTAGTGTAGTTACTGAGCAATGCAAGTGGTACCTAGACCACAGCAACAGTTAAGACCAAGAGACCTCTACAGCATGGGCTAGGAGCCAGCTGGCTTTTAGCTTAGAGGGTAGTAGTGCCTATACTCACTTTTAGAGGCTCCTATACTCAGTTCAAATCCGCCTGGTGGTGGTTACACATTCTCTGACTTAAATCAACAGAGGGCAAAGTGATCTTCATCAATAGTTGCTAGAACAAGCTCTGTTTATCAAGCTGCCTCTTTTTAGGTTGGCTTGGGTGAAAGTTCATCTCATGTTAGCCAGCCAAGCAAACTGTTGTAGTTGGCTTGCTGGTGTGAATGGGAGAGGAAGAAATAAGCTTCCTAATATCACCATTTGCTTGCCTATCAATAATAGCTTATTGGTAACCACACAAATCAGAAAGGAGAAGGTCCAGTGGTTCAGTTCTAGCGCTTGCTATCGAGAGACCTGAGGTCTCAGCCAAGCTCTATCACAGACTTTCTGGGTGAAAAATGTTAATTTCTTTGCTTGTACAATGTTTGCTACACTACTTGGAGTTAGTCAAACCCTCTCATTCAAAAATACTTTTTGACAAAAAGCAACTTTTTTGAAAACAAAATTTTAACTGAACTTTTTTTTCTCATTTATCAAGGGAAAAAAACAAACCAACCAGAAAAACTAATAAGTTTTCATTTTCAAAAGCAACTCTCCAAGTTTCCTAAATTTTGAATGATTGGATTTCCCCCTTTTTCCTCTTCCCCCTTTCCATTTTTTCCTTTTGTCCGTGGCAACATAGGAAAAGGAAGGAATAAAAATGTGTCAAAAAGGTAATGTTTGTGGTTTTACAGGATTTTGTTGTTGTTTCTTTTTTAATAAAAAAACATTTGAAAAAACCCAAAATGTTTTATTTACCCCCAAAAAACATACTTTTAGACCAGCTCTAATAGTTATTTGATTCCTGTGAACTGCTTGGTAATATATGGATCAAAAGTACTAACCCACAGAGAGGCTGGAGACTACGTGGAAAATGAAGAAAGCATTTTTTCTGGCCTCTTGCTTATCTACATCTTTCTAAAGGTACTAATAAACAAATATAAAATGTAGAAAAAAATGCCACTTCATTTTAGGAGATCAGGAATTCAAACTTTCCTAGTAACCTGTACCAAGACCAGTTAGCCTAGATATACATAAGCACAAATAATGGTGTAGCAATTGTTCCATTAGAGATCCAGACAGATAAAACATTTGCTGTGGCACTCTGTGAATGTGTTGCAAGGATATCATTTTTCAGTGATGGCCAGAGACTGGAGAAAAGTGGCCTGAGTGTTGGCAGGTGACGGGGAAATTCCTTTAGAGAATTTGCTGCTGCCTTTCCTCCTCAGAAGAACACATCCGAATAAACCAGTAACAACATAATGTTATTAACATAATCTCTCCCTTGCCTCTAGTGAAAACACTTAGAAAGCCAAATGTGTAAAAACAAATGTAATTTAATGAAAATATAGCTCCGAGACCCCCATCTACCAAGGGTTTACAAGCTTAAGTGCAGGTATAGCCAAATTGCTCCAGGTTTTTGCAAGTGAAAAGGTAACAGGTGATAATGAGGATTATCTTCAACTATCAATTGGCCCTCTACTGTTCTGAGTGACATTAAAAGAGAGTGCAGGAGCAAAAGAGGAGGTTTCCTTTGGGAATGAAATGGAGAAAGGGCATTTTGTTAGCCATGAAAACCTAGGAAAATGGTACTAGATTTACTTCTGTTAAACTTTCATGTAAGATAAGAGTAGTAGTTGTAGGAAAAGGGGGAAAACCACAAAACTAAGGTGGCTGTAGCTTGCTGTTTTTATCTTCCTAATAAGTAAAGAGGGCTGATCAATAGTGCTTTTCTCCTTTCAAATTCTGATTTCTGGAGCTCATTGTTCCAAATTTGTACCTTCTTATATCTCAATGACATAGTATTACACATCCACTCTTTATTATACAGTTAAGATATACTTAACCTTTTTCTCTTGAGTTTTTCAGTGATTTCTTGTAACTTTTTTTATTATTCCCATATGTACACAAAGTGCTTGTTAGTGATGGGTACACATAAAAATCAAATGCTTATCCAGATGTCATGAGATTTTCAATCCAAAGCTAATACCCTTATTTAAGGAAGACTGGTTTAGAAATTTTATTTAGGAATTTTAGATACAGGATCAGGAGTCAGGTCTTAGAGTTCTAGGTTCTTTTCTCTGCTTTTCTGTTGTATTGCTGTAACCATGGGAAGTCACTTAACCTCTGTCACCTTGTCTGTATAACAGAGGATTCTTATCTATCACATAGGGATGTGACTGGATTCAATGTAGCACAGAGTTTATTGATACCAGTATTTCCTGATTTCAGATTAGTTGGGAATAACATAAAACTAGCCTTTCTTATATTATCACTCATGATTCTGGAAAAAATCCATTTATATATTAATATATGTATGTAAAGGAGGTAGAAACAGTTGATAAAACTTTCTCATATCCCTCTTGGGGGATTCTGCATTCAATTTGGAGAACGGTTTGCGGTTTGATCACTTTCACATCATGAAATTCTGTATGGAATTTTTGCAATAGGGTTGTTCCAACAAGTGGCTTTAGCTTCTCTCTGTTCCTAAGCTAGTTGTGTTGCCTGATTCCCCAGGTGCATTTTGGTAATAGGCATATTTAGGGAGTGGATATACTTCAGCACCAATTCTTCACTGTTGTTAACAATCTTCAACACAGCCCAGTCTGAAAGAAGTTAAAAATGAGAATATAGATGCTAAACTGAAATGTCAATGAGCTTAGAGTTAACATTTAACACTAGACTCTGGAATTAATCTTTCTAGAGCCATACTAATAGATTATTGACTATTTAAGATGTTAAAGGATAATTGAATTCAAAGCTTGTCAGAGGTGAATTATTAGGTTTAGACTTTCATGTGGCAATGTGGGGGCAGAGTCACATTTGCTAAAAGAAGCCTTGGTAGCAGATGTCCCTTTGTACGTATGAGCTCTCTGTCTTCCTAGCACTTACATAAATGGACGCCTGTAGACATTTACTCTCTTGTCAACACTATCTGTATGTGTGTGAGGAAATGTGCTGTACCTCAACACTGTGGACTTCTATGCACACATTTTCCTGTAGCATAAATGGAGACATTTGTGGCTGAAGACTTTATGGAAGAAATGGGTATGAAGGAATAAAGGGAAAAGAATGTGCAGTGGCAGGCTGTCCTAGTCAATTAAGAGAAAATAGGTTAATAAATCATTAATAATAATTATGGACGGTGATCATTTTGTTTTGTAATATTCAAAAGCTCCATGCGGGTTTAAGAGTCCATTGTGGGTGAGCACTGTACAAATAATGGCTAATGACACAATCGCTAACCTGGGGAGCTAAATTCCTCTCTAGAGGAATGGGCTCACTGTAATGCTCCCTGCTGATAAATTTTCAACATAAAATCTATCTGCATTTGATAGGGTTCAGAGGGTCTTGAGCTGTCTCTGGGTGCCCAGAGGCAGTGGGAGGGAAGAAAGGAGCCTGCCAGCCAGGCTGTTGGTGAGCTGAATGATCTGACCAGGGGCTGGTTCTCCACATAGCACTGGGAGCAGGACACCCCCCGCTAGGGGGGATATGAAGGAGCACTGGAGGCTGGGGGGATGTGAATGGGCACAGCAGGGAGAGGACATTGAAAGGGGAAGCATGTAAAGGGCAGGTAGGCAGGCAGCAGAGGTGACAAGTAATTAGCCACTGCCTGCCCGTACTCATCAGCCACTGCAACAAGCAGCCAGTGCTGGCTGGAAATGGGGTAGGGAAGGAGGAACCTATTGGCCAAGAGCTGGCATGTAGCAGGGACTGCACTGATGGACCAGCAAGGGGAGCAGCTGGCCCCACAGGCTGCAGCTTTGCCTGACTACCAGCTTTGCACACTCTCTCTTATTGTCAGCCACTGGACTCTTCCCACACACACATTCACTGCTAACAAGCAGTGAATACCTGTGGTAATTAGCAAGTAAAGATGTAGCCATCAGTAGGACCAACCAGTACTTATGGGAAGAAAGAGTCAGAAAAATAGGTCTAACGTCAGCACCGAGCATATTAGTTGAAACTAAAGCTAGGAATAGAATTGTCAGACACACAGATGAACACAATATGTTAGGGGAAAGTCAGCATAGTTTCTGTAAAGGAAAGTCATGCCTTACTAATCTACTAGAGTTCTTTGAAGGGGTCAACAAACATGTGGACAAGGGGGATCCAGTAGAAATAGTGTACTTAGATTTCCAGAAAGCTTTTGACAAGGTCCCTCACCAAAGGCTCTTAAGTAAAGTAAGTTGTCATGGGATAAAAGGGAAGGTCCTTTCATGGATTAATAACTGGTGAAAAGACAGGAAACAAAGGATAGGAATACATGGTAAGTTTTTAGAATGGAGAGAGGTAACTAGTGGTGTCTCCCAAAGGGATCAATCCTATTCAACTTATTTATAAATGATCTGGAGAAAGGGGCAAACAGTGAGGTGGCAAAATTTGCAGATAATACTAAACTGCTCAAGATAGTTAAGAACAAAGCAGAATGTGAAGAGCTTCAAAAGGATCTCACAAAACTAGCTGATTGGGCAACAAAATCCATGGTACGCCCACACCTTGAATACTGCATACAGATGTGGTTGCCTCATCTCAAAAAAGATATATCGGCATTGGAAAATGTTCAGGAAAGGGCAATAAAAATGATTAGGGGTTTGGAATGTATACCATATGAAGAGAGATTAAAAAGACTGGGATTTTTCATCTTAGAAAAGAGGAGATTAAGGGGGATATGATAGAGGTCTATACATTCATGACCGATGTGGAAAAAGTGAATAAGAAAAAGTTATTTACTTGTTCCCATAATACAAGAATTAGGGGTCACCAAATGCAAGTAATAGATATCAGGTTTAAAACAAACAAAAGGAAGTTTTTCTTTATGCAGTGCACAGTCAACCTGTGGAACTCCTTGCCAGAGGATGTTGTGAAGATCAGGACTTTAACAGGGTTTAAAAAAGAACTAGATAAATTCATAGAGGTTAGGTCTATCTATGGCTATTAGCCAGGATGGGTAGGAATGATGTCCTAGTCTGTTTGTCAGAGGCTGGTAATAGATGACAGGAGAGTGATCACTTGATGATTTCCTGTTCTGTTCATTCTCTCTGGGGCATCTGGTATTGGCCACTGTTGGAAGACAGGATATTGGGCTGGACTGACCTTTGATCTCATCCAGTATGGCTGTTCTTATGTAAAAATATGGGACAATTTGCCCATTTAAAAAAAAGTAGGGACAGCTACAGGAAGGCTTAAATATGGGACTGGCCCTTGAAAAATAGGACACCTGGTCACTCTAAACCCCACTCAATTGTCTCTTGCTAATGGACTATTGGCTCTGTGTCTGGCCTCTTCATTGTTCGTGATGGGCTGGAAATAGTCTTTTTTCAACATGAACACGTCAATAATAAATCTACAGTCAATTTTCTTAATTTCAGCTACAGAGATGGTCCATGCATACAAATACAGTATGCATATTTAGGGGATTACATGTTTTCCAATTCAAATTTTTGCATAAAACATATTTGAGTTATGTCATATTCCTATTCATAGGTGTATTTCCATAAAGAATATGAGATGCAATGTCACAGCCCCCTTACCTCTTAAAGAGGTAGCTACACTATTTCCAGTTCTACCAAAGCCCCAACCCAGCCAGTGAGGTGAGCATTTGAAAATATCTGATCCAGTGTTAGCTAATGGGCTTAAATGGCAGCAAAGGCAGTTTAGGTTGGACATTTGGAAAAACTTGCTAATTGTCAGAGTGGTTATAAATTGTCTTGGAAGGCTGTAGAATCTATCTACAAACTTGCACTGACATACCACTATTGGGCTCTCTAAACCTTAAGAATATAAGAACATGGAACTGGAAGAGACTTCAGAGGTTATCAAATCCAGTCCGCTTTCATTGCAGGCAACAATGTCATACAATCCCAATCATAAACTTATGAAGCTCCATAATTAGGTCCCCCTCTCCCCAACTCCGATTAGGAGGCTATTCCAGAACCTCACTCCTCTGGTGATTAGAAACCTTCTTTTAATTCCCAGCCTTAAATTGACTCATGGTCAGTTCATATCATTTGTTTTTGTTCTTGTTCCAAGGACATGACCTTGGTCTTTTGTACTATTAAATTTCATCCCATTTCTATTACTCAAGTTCTCAAAGTAATTCAGTTCTTCCTGAATAATATTTTCATCGTCCTCTTTGTGGGTGATGCCTTCCAACTTTATGGCATCAACTCATTTAATAAACACATTCCTACTTTTTCTATCAATGTTGTTAATATAAATATTAAATAAGATTGGTCCCAAGTCTGATCCTTGATGAACTCCATTGATCTCTTCTTAAGGATCTTGGGCTGGATTCATCCTGGATTCGTCCAAATGGAGGGTAAACAACCTTCTGGGAGTTTTGCTAATGGAAGTAATTGATTTTACAGCCGGAGATAAATAAATACCTTTCTGTGTAAGGCACCATTCAGGAGATGCAATGAATCAGATCAGAAGCACATGAATCACTGTGCCCTGCTCCTGGAAGATGTATGGCACTTGGGCCTGCTGCCTGGAAAACCCAAGTGATGAATGTGTTCCTTTGAGTATTTTGCATCAGTTACTTTTACAAGCTACTGAGGACTTGGAGTGCTTGTTCTATTCTGTGAATTATTTATGATAAACTTCAGTGAGGTGGTCTTGAGATTGCACCCTTTGCTACATCAGCAGACTTTGCAGCCTGCCATAAACCACTAGAACACATATACATATGTTGGAAAGGTAAATGAAAACCCACTCACTTCTTTTACAACTCTGTGACACACAACAGACTCCAGCCAGTTGTTCCAAACTTTTTGGCATACTTCAGGAAATCAAGCTGTTGCTCATGCCTTTGCAAGTTAATAGGTTCCAGGCACATGGGAAAGGGTGAAATTAATCAGTCAGGGAGCCTAGAACAGCAATTAAGGAGGGATAAATTTAAAGCACTATCCTGAATAGGCACATTATCCCTCTTACGTGTCTCCAAGTTAAGTGGCAAAAACATCACAGGATTTTGTGACTTAATATAATTTCTCTTCTAGACAATATATAATTAATCATCTTCTTGCCCTTTCTTAGCTAGATGGAACTGTGAATGAAACTACATCCTCATTAGAGAAATTAGCTCACAAAAAGCTTCACTTGACTTAAATCATATGGCCCAACACATAGATTTGCTTCCTACATACAAAAGAGGCTGCAATACTAAGAATCTGCACTCTCTTGTATACAGAAAAACTGATATCTCTTTAATCTCATTGTGTAATTGAGCTGCTCCAATCTTCCCAGAGAGATCTGTAAATTGCTCTGCATTTATTTCTTGACATGAATGTCAAATTATTTTCCCCAGATAAAGTCAATAGTAACTATGCCACAAAAAGTTGTGCAAAAGTATCATAAAGATAAATAAACTATTCTTCTGGAAGATTTCAGTGATTTCTTGAAGATTTTTGTTTTTTAAACAGAGGGTAGAAATCCTGGTCCAGGTGAAGCCAATAGGATATTACATAAATATCAATGAGTCCAAAATTTCACTCACTATTCCTACATTTTCTTCACTTTATTACTTTAATATAATTCAAATGGTAGCTTTCAATTTCTATATAGAATGCCACCAATTCAATATTCATCAAACATATCTGAAAGTTGGAATTTAAATAAATAAATCATTGAGGGGAAAAAAGCCAATTTAGAAGGAAAATAAAAGTCTAAAAAGGGATTGGAGGCCTGGCTACAATATTATTTACATTTGTAGCATCATAGGAAGGCGAGAGTTTAATGGCAATATTATATTCTGGGATTTTTGTAGTATCGCTAATTAATAAGTGTATATATTTCAAGTCCAGAAGGAACATTAGATCATCTATTCTGATGTCCTGTATAACACGGGCCATGAAATATCACCTAGGCTTGTGCAGACCTTGTAACTGTTTAATGCATCCTGGGTTTTATTTAAAAAAGGAGATAACAAGAACTCTCTGAACATGCACTATAAAGAACAATTTCATAATTATTCAGGAACTCTCTTGCTCAGGAAAATAATTTAAAATTCTTTATCTCATAACTGATTATGAATGATTACCTTGGGTGCTCAGACAATATCAGAGACTAAAGTGGAATTGTTTTTTTGGGGGGGTGCTGGTGTTCGCATTCCACATCTGGAGAAAAGATAACCCAGTCTAAATCAAGAATAACACAGTGGAGACTGAATACTTTATTCAGTTACATGTACTAGACATTTTTAAAGAATATCTCTTGAAATCGGTATAGGCCCCATATCAATAAAGGTCCAGTTGAAACACTGGAAGGATTCTGGAAGGTTAGCCTGGCCTTGGTAAAGGACTGAGGTTTAAAAATCTTAGATTACATTTAATGAGAACTGAATGAAAAAAATCTCAAAACTGTAAATACAGGTTGGACCTCCCTAATCCCGCAGCCTTGGGACCTGACTGGTCCCAAAGGAGGGATTTTTCAGGACCGGGGAGGTCAACTGTGGCTGCTTTAGTGATGAACTCCAGGCTCTCCTGAGGTCAATCAACAGACCCCACCACTGCCAGCTGGTCTCACTCCCCTCCTGTCCTGATTCTGTGGGGGCCACTGGGGCTTGGTGGCTCTGGGACTGCTGGAATTCTGCTGGGGCTCTATACCTCCAGTGCCTCCAGATTTCTGCTCCTGGGGTAGGGGAGCCCTCTGGGACTCCACTGCTTAGGGACTGCCTGTGCCTGGGGCTCCAATGCCCCAGGCCAGCTGCAGCTCCACTGCCCTGGGGCTGCCAGGGCTCCATGCCTCTGGGGCAGCCAGAGATCCGCTTCCCTGGGATGGCTAGAGCTCAGTGGCTCCAAGTTATATGAGACTAAAGCAGTGACATTTTTAGGTATATTAGACAATTGTACATATTCAGTTAAATTGAAGGAAATTTCTTACTGACTCCACCAAAGTTAATGGAGACTTTGCATATGTTTATAAAATCTATATACCTACCTATTTTCCAAAATTAGTGGTATCACAGTTGAAGGGAATTAGTCAAAGAGAGCTGAAATAATTATGTAGTAAGAGTTCAAGATGCAATGCATGGTTTGCAACGTAGGATGTCAGCCAGAAATTTTGGTTTATGGAATATTAAACAATTTCTAGACTAGATTCTAACCATACTGGCACTGTTGTAACTGAGGAATAATATTACAAGTACTGAGTTTTGGCTTTAATTAGGTAACTCTGGGTTGATATTCAGGTACCGTGCTAAAATCTTGACCACAGTCTTCTAAGTGAGAGGACCTCATCAAAGACATACTTGTTAAGGTACAGAGTCTATTCACAATAAAAATACATTGATATTTCATCTCCAGTCATGAAATTGACTATCCATTCAGTTGCTACAGAACAATGTTGCTGTTTAACATAGACTACAAATTTTTTATTTAATAAAAGCAAGCAGACTATAAAAAAACAGGATGGAAATAAAATATGATAACATAGGATTCACACAAGGCATACAAGCTGCAGAAAAGTAGACTGTTATATCTAACAGAAAACAAAACCAAAAAATTATGACAACAGTAACCAACATATCCTGAAAATGCATTTAATAGTGTTGCTTAGGATTGCTTCTCTTTCACATTCTCTCTGAATTCATCATTAGAAGAACATTTAAAAATATAAAATATTCTATATTCTAAACTAACAGCATCTATAAAACAAATTGTCTTTTATTAATAGACTTTAAGGGGTCAATAAGGATGTCAATTATTGCCATTGGCTTTAGAATCATTAGCCATTACAGTTAGGGAAGAATACAAAATCATAGGGAAAAAATATGAAAAATTAGAACACGAAGGAATACTATATTCCAATTTTATAGTCATTAATTTAATAATGTAATATATCAATACAAAATAGATTTAAATCTGAATTCAGACAAAAATCTCTCCAAATTTCTGTCCAAATCAGATCTTTAATCTAAAATTTTGTCCAGTGAAATTTTGCCCCTCCGAGAAGGGCAACTAAAATGATTAGGGGTTTGGAACGGGTCCCATATGAGGAAAGATTAAAGAGATTGGGACTTTTCAGCTTGGAAAAGAGGAGACTAAGGGGGATATGATAGAGGTATATAAAATCATGAGTGGTGTGGAGAAAGTGAATAAGGAAAAGTTATTTACTTGTTCCCATAATATAAGAACTAGGGGCCACCGTATGAAATTAATGAGCAGCAGGTTTAAAACAAATAAAAGGAAGTTCTTCTTCACACAGCGCATAGTCAATCTGTGGAACTTCTTGCCTGAGGAGGTTGTGAAGGCTAGGACTATAACAGGGTTTAAAAGAGAACTAGATAAATTCTTGGAGGTTAAGTCCATTAATGGCTATTAGCCAGTATGGGTAAGGAATGGTGTCCGTAGCTTCTGTTTGTCAGAGGGTGGAGATGGATGGCAGGAAAGAGATCACTTGATCATTACCTGTTCAATTCATTCCCTCTGGGACACCTGGCATTGGCCACTGTCGGCAGACAGGGTACTGGGCTGGATGGACCTTTGGTCTGACCCAGTATGGCCATTCTTATATTCTTATGTTCTTATGACCATATATAAAAATTGGAAATTCATACATGAGCCAAAAAAAAAAATCAAATATAACTGGAGATTAGAGTTGAAGACATGGTGAGTCACATTAGGACATATTATAATAATGACTAACATAGTAACTAATACATTGTCTGGATGGGAACCATTTAACTTCAATTTTGTGGGAGACAATATAATAAAAATGATTCCAATAGTTGTTGAAAATAAATATTGTGTGGAGAATGCAGTCCATTAATATCTTTAAAGGTGCTGCAATTATTGAAAATATTACTCTTCAGTGATGGAAAGATATACCGTTCCAATTAAAGTTGAGTAGAAGATATGACAAGTTAGTGGTTCCTATTTTAGTGAATATAAAATAGTTTTCAGTGTACCAGAAATCACAGTTGTAAGAAAGCAAATTAGAAAATTAAATACTTTGGGTCAGGGATGTATTGGATGAGGGAGGTAACCTAGTGACAGAGATGTGGGGAAAGCTGAAGTACTCAATGCATTTTTTGCCTCTGTCTTCACAGACAAGGTAAGCTCCCAGACTAAAGGCACTAGGCAACGCAGTATGGGAAGGAGGTGGACAGCCCTTGGTGGGGAAAGAACAGGTTAGGAACTATTTAGAAAAGCTAAATATTCACAAATCCATGGGTCTGGATTTAATGCATCCAAAGGTACTCAGGGAGTTGGCAAATGTCATTGCAGAACCTTTGGCCATTATCTTTGAAAAACTTGTGGAGATCAGGAGAGACCCCGGATGATTGTAGTGCAATCTTTAAAAAGGGGAAGAAGGACAATCCAGGGAAATACAGATCAGTCAGCCTTACCTCAGATCACACAGTCCCTGAAAAAATCATGGAGGGGATCCTCCAGGAACCCATTTTGAAGCACTTGGAAGAGGGGAAAGTGATCAGCAATAGTCAACATGGGTTCATGAAGGGCAAGTCCTGCCTGACCAATCTGATTAGCTTCTATGATGAGGTTACTGTCTCTTTGGGTATGGGAAAGTCAGTGGATGTGATATACTTTGACTTTAGCAAAGCTTTTGATATGGTCTCCCACAATATTCTTGCCAGCAAGTTAAGGGAGTATAGATTGGATAAATGGACTGGAAGATGGATAGAAAGCTGGCTAGACTGTTGGGTCCAATGGGTAGTGATCAATGGCTCGATGTCAGGTTGGCGGTCGGTTTCTAGCGGAGTGCCCCAAGGATCGGTTCTGGGACCGGTTTTGTTCAACATCTTTATTAATGACCTGGATGAGGGGATGGATTGCACTCTCAGCAAGTTTGCGGATGACACTAAGCTAGGGGGAGAGGTAGATACACTGGAGGGCAGGGATAGGGTCCAGAGTTACCTAGGCAGATTAGAGGATTGGGCCAAAAGAAACCTGATGAGGTTCAACAAGGACAAGTGTAGAGTCCTGCACTTGGGATGGAAGAATCCCAAGCATTGTTACAGGCTGGGGACTAAAGGGCTAAGTAGCAGTTCAGCAGAAAAGGACCTGGGGATTACAGTGGATGAGAAGCTGGATATGAGTCAACAGTGTGCCCTTGTAGCCAAGAAGGCTAATTGTATATTAGGGTGCATTAGGAGGAGCACTGCCAGCAGATCTAGAGAAGTGATTATTCCCCTTTATTCGGCTCTGGTGAAGCCACATCTGGAGTATTGTGTCCAGTTCTGGGCCCCCCACTATAGAAAGGATGTGGACGCATTGGAGAGGGTCCAGCGGAGGGCAACCAAAATGATTAGGGGGCTGGAGCACATGACCTATGAGGAGAGACTGAGGGATTTGGGTTTCTTTAGTCTGCAGAAGAGAAGAGTGGGGGGGGGGGGATTCGATAGCAGCCTTCAAAGAGGTTCTTCCAAAGAGGATGGAGAAAGGCTGTTCACAGTAGTGATGGATGGCAGAACAAGGAGCAATGGTCTCAAGTTACAGTGGGGGAGGTCTAGGTTGGATATTAGGAAACACTATTTCACTAGGAGGGTGGTGAAGTACTGGAATGGGTTACCTAGGGAGGTGGTGGAATCTCCATCCCTAGAGGTTTTTAAGTCTCGGCTTGACAAAGCCCTGGCTGGGTTGATTTAGTTGGGATTGGTCCTGCCTTGGGTAGGGGTTGGACTTGATGAACTCCTGAAGTCTCTTTCAGCTCTATGATTCTAAATATGATCCACAGAAGCTAGAAGAATAAGACTTCATCTCTTCAAAAGCTCAAAATGTTTAAAAATCAATCAATACAATAACAGCATATTCTTAGATATGGGAATGCATCACACATCAAAATCAAATCCAAGAAAGTGTGATGAAGCACATTGAGGAACTCTATCATTTGAAATTAATGGTTGCATGTTTCACAGGAAGATTTGGATGGAAACTGGTGTTTTCAGGGTCTCAACAATTTTATAGTAGAGAAAGACCTAAGATGTAAGAAAATGGTAGGTCCCTGTAGAAAGATATCTTGACACTGTTTCTCCATGTAAAATGAAACAGTTCAGTTTGTGTTGGATTCCAATGAATCATTTTGCTACCCTCACCCCAAAACCCTAATGAGGGCTTAATGTATTGTTAAGTGCTTCTGGTGGGGATGAGCTGGATGTATATATGTATGTTTAGCCAAAAATACCATCAGAACATTTGAACTTGTGGGTGCTTATATTTTGTCAAGATTTCAACTAATGATTTACGAAGGCTTTCTAAGTTAGCAAACACAACAGGATAAAGGGTCAGGAAATGCCATGTAGAATGGAAAATACATTGGTTACACAGTAAGTACAGCAGAGCTGATTTAGGCTGAGGGGAAAAAATTCAAACCCTCTTCATGTGATAGCAGGAAGCTAGGGGTTTCTGTGCAGTCTCCACTGGCTAGTCATTCTGCTAGCATAATCTCAGGTCATTTACCAAAGTTTGGTGAAGTCTCTTTAGAGGAAGCCTTATGGCGTTTGTTATTATTAAATTATGAAATACTATCAATTATATTACCTTAGGAGCTCTAGTCATGGACCAGGAACCCATTGCACTTGGTCTTGGACAGACATAAAACAAAAGGGTGGTTCCTGCACCAAAAAGCTGACACTCGTATGCTTATTTATCCATAATAGAGACGGTATTTTTACCAACTATACTAGTGATGGCTAATCCTCTTATTGGGTTTGTTTTCATGGTATGTATGGACCTGGATGGACAGAACGGGTAAAGGGCAGCAATGCACACACTATTTGGTCCCAACAGTGAAGAACTTATAAAAAGAAAATGGAGACTTAACTGAAACACTCAAGAAGCACCCGCCCACCCACGCACATCACCCACAGCACAGCATGCACAGCATTTATTCCTTCATTTAATCTAAATTCTCTCACTGTCTGCATCAAACAACAATGTTATTTCTAAGTAGTGCATCCCTGGACACCGGCTCTGAGAGCTGCCCTGCCAACAGCCTAAACGGAAAGGAAATTCAGTGACATTTGGGTGAGAATGATTCAGCTCGTGTGTTCTGCTGAGATCGGGGGAAATGTATTTTTACACATCAGGAGTGCTAAGCTGATGCTCCTGAAACGTATAGGTTCTATAAGGTAAAAAGGTTCTGTGAATCTTAAATACTATCGTGACAGGTGCTACAGAAAACCCAAAGATGCCTGAAAACTGGGCCTTTCCCCTGCAAGTGCATTTCCAGGTTGGCATGCATGGAATGGAATAATATACATAAGACAGTTTAAACATTTGCACATACAGTATTGTGCAGTGGCTTAAACACAGCTCCAAATAAGTTTGGAGAGTGAGCAAAGGCATAACAGATGTACTCATAGTTGTGTGATTGTCAAAATCAATTTGCGTGGCCAAAATCTATTTCATTTGTGCAACTTTAAGTGACTGAAATCTACAAATAAGACACGTTCCTAAGTGTTTCCTAAAACTACATGATGATTACAGCAGGAATAACTGCCAACTCATACTAGCTGATTGGTTAACCATGCCTTGACAATCATCGGGATTATTTCTGAGAAGCAAAATCCAAGACCAAATAAAAATGAAAGTAAGTGGTTTTGGTCAAATGTTTGAATCTATCTGGGTGTGCATGAGCAGAAAAAATGAAGATCCCAGAATTACAAAGCACTTTGACACAACACAGGCAGATCTCCTCAGCTGAAAAGTCAGATGTAACCAGTTTCCTCCTGAGGGCAGACCAACCAAAGCAGATTACATCTGTGCTATGGACTCTGTACTGGCTGCCAATTAATTTTTGAGTGAAATTCATTATGTTCATTACCATCCATAAAGCCCAATTGAGTTCTAGACCCCCATCTCTTTCCCTCTTCCTCACCACAACAACTGGTCCTTAATGGAATGTGGTGCGGTAATTTGCCTCTGAGATGAAACTTACAATAGTGGATGTAAAACTTTCTTACCCTTGAATCAGAAATCTGACCATATCATTTATAACATTTAATCCCAAACATGCTCAGAGGACGCATGGTTTAATATTGTGGAATTCTGCTGTGCAAGGCCACGAGTACAGTGGTGGGACCACATTGTCCTACATACCAAGGATGACCAGAAGTGGACCCAGAATTTCCACATCATAAAGGTCACCTTCCTGGACTTGTGTGAGGAGCTTGTCTTAGGCTATGTCTACACTACAGAGGTTTTTTTTGAAAAACTGCCATTTTTCCAAAAAAAAATTCACTTACGTCCACACTGCAATCATGTTCTTTCAACAAAAAATCAAAAGAACAGAGGGGTTTTTCTGACATTAGGAAACCTCTTTCTATGAGGAAGAAGCCATTTTCTGAAAGAGCTCTTTCGGAAAAAGGCGTGAGTGGATGGGGAAGAGGGAATTCTATCGAAAGAAGAGGAAAGAGGAAAAAGCACAGGTGCCCAGGTGGCCACTCCATCCATAGTAATCACAACTTAAATGCAAGATAGTGTCCATTGAGTGTGGACGCTATCTTTCGAAAAAGCAGATCACTTTTTCGATGCACTTTTGCTGTGTAGACGCTCTCTTTTGGAAGAAGTTTTTTCAGAAGATCTCTTCTGGAAAAGCTTCTTCTGAAAGAAGCCTGCAGTCTAGACGTAGCCTTAGTCCTTTTACATCAGAATATGGAGATAACAGGCAATAGCAGTCCAGACGTATCTTGTGGTTGCCATCTGGAAGCTGACTACCCCAGCCTGCCACAATTAATTTTAGTTTCTTTATAACAGCTTTGTCTTCGCCAAGTGCTCCTTTAGCATTTTGATTGTTTCGCAAATTTACTGCTTCTGATGTACTTATAGAATTGCTCTTCAGGTTTTTTTCTTTTACTACTTGCTCTTTAAATTCCTTTTTGGCCTGCATGAGTATACCTTTACACTTAACATGGCAGAATTTGTTTCTTTCTATTTTCTTCAGTAGGACTTGACTTTCAATTTTTAAATGAGTTTGTTTTTCTTTTTTCTGCCATTAAAATCCTCTTGTACTTTGTTTAGATATGGTGGCATTTTTGTGGTCCTCTTACTTTTTTTTTAATTTGAGGTATATATTTAGTCTAAACCTCTATTGTGGTATTTTTAGATAGTTTCCATGCAATTTGCAGGCATTTCCTTCTCGTGATTGTTCCTTTTCATTTCCATTTAGCTAGATTTCTCATTTTTTATAGTTTCCCCTTTAAAAGTTAAATGCAATTGGGGTGGGTTTCTTTTGTATTCCCCCCTTACAAGGATGTTAAATTAAATTACTTTGTAGCACTATTTCTAAGCAATTTAGCTATATTCACCTCTTGGATCAGAACTTGTACCTCACTTAGGACTAAATCAAGAATTGCCTTTTCCCTTGGGGGTTTTAAGAGTAGCTGCTCCCAGTAGCACTCATTAGTAGTGTTTAGAAATGTTATCTCTGTATTCTCATGAGGGGACGTGTACCCAATCAATATGGGAATAGTTAAAATCCCCATGTTGGTTTCTTTAAAATTTTTGTAGCCCCTCTAGTCTCCCTGAGCATTTCACAGTCACCATCACCCTCCTGGTCAGGCAGTCAGTAGTATATTCTGGTATACTCTTATTTTTCAAGTATGGAATTTTTATCCATAGAGATTCTATAGTAGAAGTTGTTTGCTTTAAGATTGGTGCTATATTTGGCTCTATGTTTGCATTCCCCTCCATATAACCTATTCTGTCATTCCTGTATATTTTTTACGCTGGTATTTTCATGTCCTATTGATTATTATCATTATAGCAAGTTTCTTTGATGCCTATAATACCAATATCTTCATTTAATACCACCCAGTCAAGCCCACTCATTTTAGTATCTGTAGGTCAGCATTTAAAAATTCATCAATATTTAGTTGATGGCCTTCATATGATGTAATTTAATGTGTCTTTTATTCTCTTCAGTTCCTACCTGTACTTTGTCAATGTCAAGCCTCGTCTCTTTACTAGGATATAGAGAAACCCCTTAATAAATCCTTCCCTAAGGGATGTTAGAAAGCTCCTCTGTACCTGTCAGCTTTCCCCCAGTTCTCACCTCCATGAGATATTTGGGGGGTTGGGGACAGAAACATACATCAACCCCCAAATATATGCACTGTGGGGTGCTAATCCCTCCTTATGATTTCACCCCCTCTGAATTCTGTATTATAGGGGAAATGTCTTGCTGGCTCCCAGTGACGATTCTTTTCTGCACCAAAACTTCTTATTCAGGAATAACATTGCCTTCTCCTTCACACAGATACAACATAAATATTCTCTCAGAAGAGAACCATGCCATATTAGGCCCTTGATCTCAGTTTCTCATTATGCAATCCACCCTCTCATCCACTTGAGGATTTCCTTGATGCTAATTTGCACAATACTTCATTTTGTTATCTGAACACACAGCAGAGCTCCTGCCATGAAACAGAAGCCAGATATTTTAAACAAGATGTGTGGGGAAAGAAGTTTTATCTAAATAAAAATATTAACTCAGGCAAAGCTAGGAGTAGATTAAGAATGTGGGCAAGCTCGCTACCACAGAAGGTAGACTTATGGTTAGAATGCAAGACTGGGAGCCCTTGCTTCTATGGCCAGTGCCATGCTTAGGGGAGTGAGGAGCCCAGGGCAAACCCCCCACTTTGCCCCAGGCTCTGTGCCGCCTTTGCTCCACCCTCACCCTACTTCCGCTCCTCAAGCCCCATCTCTTCCCCCCGTTCCACCCCCTTGCTCAAAGCACCCTCCCCTGAGCAATGCAAAATAAGGGATTATCAGGGGACCCGACACAGGGCAGCAGCAGGTGTTAGCTCCCCACCCACATTCATCATGGCAGCAGGAGCTGGAGCAACCTGGAGGCTTGCTCCACTCCTCCACACTCTCTCTCCCAGCCTGCGGTGCTCTGCTTCTTCATGGTGATGGCAAGTGGAGTGTCCTGAGGCTGGGGGTGCTCTGCTTCCTGCTGCTGCAGTGAAGCAGAGCACAGCAGGCTTGGAGAAGGCAATGGGCAGGGTAGTGCGTGTGGGGGGGAGGAGGGGATGACCCCTGCTGCCACCTTGCACTGTGAACCATGGTAACCCCCCGAGCCACCCTGGGCCCTGCCCATAGGGTGATTGAGGGGGCAGCTGCAGGGCCCCCCAAAGTGCAGGACAGCTTTGTCTATGCCTGTCTCAACAACAGACTGTGACTTTGGACAAGTCGTGGAAGGCTTACTTTTAAAATGCCCACTATTTTTGTGTGTGTCAGTCTTTGGATTTCATGAGGCATACTGGAGCAGTTGACAAAGGCTTCCCTTATCGACCGTGGCACGTCCTGACTTCCCCGCTGTGCTGCCAAACAGCTGATCGGCACAGCGCGGCAGCCATTTTGATGTAAATGAAGCGGCGATTATTTAAATCGCCGCTTCATTTTCCTATGTCTAGTAAACTCATCTACATGGCTCCGTAGTCTAAACTTACCCTTAGAGACCTTTTGCTTTAGATATTAGAATATCAGGGGTGATAAGTGAAGTGGTATTATTCCTGGAGGCAAAAGAAGTATATGCAACCTGTGTAAGGAAAGGAGTCTTGAGAGGAAAATGTTTTTTCTTTATAGCTGGTTGTGTTCCCGAACACAGAATAGTTTGGGAATGTTTATTAGGTTTCTTTCTGAAATGTTCCTCCTTCCTAAATACTATGGCTGGACTAAGAAATTATGAGAAATTACAGGCAATAATAATTATACTTTGCACTTGCATACAATAAACTGCTGCTATTACTGTTAGAGTAAGTGAAATTTTAAAAGTGCTTAATTAGATTTATAATTCTGAGCACTGTCATAAATTATGTTAGTTTCTAAATCATAGATTAGTTACTTACAGTAACTAATCACGTACAATAAATTATTGTAAGTGAATGTAGTGGTTGTTTGACAGCACCAGGCTAAAAAAAACTCTAGAACAAATGCTTCATGGCTCAGGCAGTGGCAGTTCAAATTTCTACACACTGCCCAGCCAATATGCTACATGACTAAGTTTAAGGAAGCAAACCTCTGTATCAGGAGAGTAATTCAGCCTCCATACTTATTCAGTTTTTGGCCCCTCTATTGACATGTCTAGATTACAGAATTATTTCAAAATAACAAGGTGAGCATCCACACAGCAAACCCGTCATTTTGAAATTATTTCAAAATAACAGACTTGTTATTTCGAAATAATAAACCCTCATTCTATGAGAAATAATGCCTATTTTGAAATTGCTATTTTGAAATGGGGTTAGTGTGGATGCTCAGCTGCTGTTATTTCGAAATAACTAAACCCCAGAGTCATTCAAAGTAATTACTGCCCAGTGCTTCCTGGGGCTCTAAATCGAGGTAGCATGTCCACATTAAGGGAGCCTGCCTCAGATTAATTTCAAGCCTTCCCTGTAGTGCGGATGCTCTATTTCAAAATAGTTATTTTGGGAGTTATTATTTCAAAATGGCTTATTTCAAAATAAGGTAATAGTGTAGACATAGCATAAGTCTGCCAATTAATGATGGCTTGAATTGATATTTTTGTAATAAGGAAACCTGGGATTGGATTGGACTAAGATCAATACCTGTTGCATTCATGCTTGTGAGATATGACAAAAAATTGTTTATCCCATTTCCCTGCCTGCCTACTCCATTCTCAAAGTTTCCTCTTCTGAACTGTATACACCTGAAAAGGAAAATTATATAGTGATTGGAGGGACCAATGCAGTTCGCAAAAAAATTAATATATTCAATTATTATAAGATTAAAATGTCTGTGCCACCATTTCTTTGCATACAACTGATTTCTGGATGGAGCAGGTTACCATGTTGTAGAATCATAGAATCATAGAGATGGAAGAGACCTCAGGAGGTCATCAAGTCCAGCCCCCTGCTCAAGGCAGGACCAATCCCAACTAAATCAACCCAGCCAGGGCTTTGTCAAGCCGAGACTTAAAAACCTCTAGGGATGGAGATTCCACCACCTCCCTAAGTAACCCATTCCAGTACTTCACCACCCTCCTAGTGAAATAGTTTTTCCTAATATCCAACCTAGTCCTCCCCCACTGTAACTTGAGACCATTGCTCCTTGTTCTGCCATCTGTCACTACTGTGAACAGCCTTTCTCCATCCTCTTTGGAATCTCCCTTCAGGAAGTTGAAGGCAGCTATCGAATCTCCCCCCCCCCCCCACTCTTCTCTTCTGCAGACTAAAGAAACCCAAATCCCTCAGTCTCTCCTCATAGGTCATGTGCTCCAGCCCCCTAATCATTTTGGTTGCCCTCCGCTGGACCCTCTCCAATGCGTCCACATCCTTTCTATAGTGGGGGGCCCAGAACTGGACACAATATTCCAGATGTGGCTTCACCAGAGCCGAATAAAGGGGAATAATCACTTCTCTAGATCTGCTGGCAGTGCTCCTCCTAATGCACCCTAATATACCGTTAGCCTTCTTGGCTACAAGGGCACACTGTTGACTCATATCCAGCTTCTCATCCACTGTAATCCCCAGGTCCTTTTCTGCTGAACTGCTACTTAGCCCTTTAGTCCCCAGCCTGTAACAATGCTTGGGATTCTTCCATCCCAAGTGCAGGACTCTACACTTGTCCTTGTTGAACCTCATCAGGTTTCTTTTGGCCCAATCCTCTAATCTGCCTAGGTAACTCTGGACCCTATCCCTGCCCTCCAGTGTATCTACCTCTCCCCCTAGCTTAGTGTCATCCGCAAACTTGCTGAGTGTGCAATCCACCCCCTCATCCAGGTCATTAATAAAGATGTTGAACAAAACCGGTCCTAGAACCGATCCTTGGGGCACTCCGCTAGAAACCGACCGCCAACCTGACATCGAGCCATTGATCACTGACCATTGGGCCCAACAGTCTAGCCAGCTTTCTATCCATCTTCCAGTCCATTTATCCAATCTATACTCCCTTAACTTGCTGGCAAGAATATTGTGGGAGACCATATCAAAAGCTTTGCTAAAGTCAAAGTATATCACATCCACTGACTTTCCCATACCCACAGAGACAGTAACTTCATCATAGAAGCTAATCAGATTGGTCAGGCAGGACTTGCCCTTCATGAACCCATGTTGACTATTGCTGATCACTTTCCCCTCTTCCAAGTGCTTCAAAATGGGTTCCTGGAGGATCCCCTCCATGATTTTTTCAGGGACTGAGCGATCTGAGGTAAGGCTGACTGATCTGTATTTCCCTGGATTGTCCTTCTTCCCCTTTTTAAAGATTGCACTACAATCATCCAGGATCTCTCCCGATCTCCACAAGTTTTTCAAAGATAATGGCCAAAGGCTCCGCAATGACATTTGCCAACTCCCTGAGTACCTTTGGATGCATTAAATCCAGACCCATGGATTTGTGAATATTTAGCTTTTCTAAATAGTTCCTAACCTGTTCTTTCCCCACCAAGGGCTGTCCACCTCCTTCCCATATTGCATTGCCTAGTGCCTTTAGTCTGGGAGCTTACCTTGTCCATGAAGACAGAGGCAAAGAAAGCATTGAGTACTTCAGCTTTTCCCACATCATTTGTCACTAGGTTACCTCCCTCATCCAGTAAGGGCCCTACACTTTCTCTGATCACCCTCTTATAGCTAACATGTCTGTAGAAACCTTTCTTGTTACCCTTCACATCCCTTGCCAGCTGCAATTCCAATTGCGCTCTCGCCTTCCTGATAACTCCCCTGCATTCTCGAGCAATATATTTATACTTCTCCCTAGTCATCAGTCCAAGTTTTCACTTCTTGTAAGCTTCCTTTTTGTGTTTAAGTTTACCATGGATGTCCCTGGTAAGCTAATCTGGTCGCCTACCATATTTGCTTTTCTTACTGCGCATCAGGATGGTTTCTTCTGGTGCCTTTAATAAGGCTTCTTTAAAATACTGCTAGTTCTCCTGGACTCCTTTCCCTTTCATGTAAGCATCCCAGGGAATCCTGCCCATCAGTTCTCTGAGGGAGTCAAAGTCTGCTCCTCTGAAGTCTAGGGTGTGTATTTTGCTACTCTCCTTTTTTCCTTTGGTCAGGATCCTGAAATCTACCATCTCATGATCACTGCTTCCCAGATTGTCACCCACATCTACTTCCCCTACTAGTTACTCCCTGTTTGTGAGCAGCAGGTGAAGCTGAGCATGGCCCCTGGTCGGTTCCTTCAGCACTTGTACCAAGAAGTTATCCCCAACATTCTCCAGAAACTTCCTGGATTGTCTGTGTATTGCTGTATTGGTCTCCCAACAGATGTCAGGGTGCTTAAAGTCATCCATGAGAAGCAGGGCCAGCGATCTGGAAGCTTCTCTCAGTTGTCCAAAGAAAGCTTCATCTACCTCATCCACGTGATCTGGTGGTCTATAGCAGACACCAACCACAACATCAGCCCTGTTTCTTCCACCTCTAAATTTAACCCATAGACTCTCAACAGTCTTTTCTCCCTCTAAGTACTGGAGCTCCAAGCAATCATAGTGCTCTCTTACACACAATGCAACTCCTCCTCCTTTTCTCCCTCGTCTGTTCTTCCTGAACAGTTTATACCCTTCCATGACAGCAGGGGCAGATGAGAGTTTTGTGGGGCCCAGGGAGCGGGGCCTATTGAAGCACGGGGTCAGGGGCAGCACAATTTCGTGAATGCACCACAGCCACAGCCGACAGGTAGTAGCACGTGCGTGGGGCCTATTGAAGCGCGGGGCCCGGGGCACCCGCCCCACTTGCCGTGCCCTATATCCGCCGCTGCATGACAGTGGTCCAGTCATGCGACTCATCCCACCAAGTCTCCATTATTCCAATCAAATCATAGCTCTTTAACTGGGCCAGGGCTTTTAATTCTTCCTGTTTGGTTCCCAGGCTTCTCGCATTGTTGTGCAAACACCTTAGATAACCAGTTGATCGCCCTGCCTTCTCCATTCGAATCAGGGGTCCTCTTTTGTTGCTCATTCCTCCTTGTGATTCTTCCCGGTGTCCGACTTCCTCACTTACCTCAGGGCTTTGGTCACCATCCCCCAACAAACCTAGTTTAAAGCCCTCCTCACTAGGTTTGCAAGCCTGCCTGCGAAGATGCTCTTTCCTCTCTTGGTTAGGTGGATCCCATCTCTTCCTAACAATCCTTGTGCCCAGAACAGAGTCCCATGGTCAAAGAAACCAAAGCCTCTCTCCAACACCACCTGTGCAACCACACATTTACTTCCTCAATTCGACAATCCCTACCCGGACCTTTTCCTTCAACCGGAAGGATGGACAAGAACACCACTTGCGCTTCAAATTCCTTGATACTTCTTTCCAGCACTACTGACTAAGTTGTGCTGGACTAAGTGCTGTAATGACAAGTAATGGACTGAGCTCTTAGTCCACTTACAAGTTTTTTCTCTCTTCTGTTTTGTACACATCACATTTAATGTGCAATTCACCACACACATCCCTGCCCTGATACATAAGATGCTGTGGAGGACATCTGTACAGGATGCTAGTTACAGTCTCTTACCAGAACTCTGCTGCCAAATTAACACTTCAATCAAACAAATGGGCTTGTATACAGTACACTACTGTACCTCATTTCAGCAACAGAGTAACATATCGAGTATAATATATGTACAATGTGAACAGAGCTGTTCATGTGTTAGTGATTCTCCTGGGGTCTGTCCTGGCTCAGACATTATACTCTCTTCATTCTGTACAGGGCATGCTGGCTCTCTAGATGGAAAACATGTTTCCCGGGAGGATTTTAAACAGCTAGAAGCTTGTCATCCATTTTGAAGGCTGCAAAGATATGACATTAATCAATTTTCAGTAAATCTCTATTTCATGTCTGAGCATGAAAGTCTTACTCCTCCTGGTAGCTGTTCTAATTGAATGCAGCAAATCTACAGCCCTAGGATCACTCACCCTTCATCTCCTTTCCCAAAGCCTCAGATACAAGGTGGCTGAAAATAATAAATTCAGAGGGCCAAATATTGTTCTCACTTACTCCAGATTTATATCTGAGTCAACAGAGTCCATTTAAATTTTCATCAGTTTAAGTGAGAGCAGAACTTGGCCCAGAATGCCTAAATACAGAATGTATTCTTACTTTCTCTATTGAAACCCCATTATAGCAAAACATTAATGTGCACTTGTGCATTAAAAATTAGTCTCTATAAAGTCCAAAACCATCCTAGTGGATTGACTTGCCATATACTGAATGATGCTAAGAGTCAGTAAAGCTTTATATATTGGTCTTTCATAGTCTCATGCTTTTATAAAGATTCTCTGTGAGCAACTGTTGACTACCAAATGTAAAAGCAGAGTTGGATATAGTATATTGATGATTACACTTCAGTTATAATCTGTTCCTTAAGAAAAGTGATTACCTGGTTCATATCTTTATGTGAAAATATTTCCAGGTCTATGTGGGTTTGAACAGGTCCAAGAAGCTAGAGCATGAGACCCGGTAAAAATGTTTTAGTTTCAATGAACATAAACTTGTATAATTGAACCAATATGGCTACCAAAAAGATGCTTGTTATGTTGGAAAATTCTATGGTATATATGTGTGATGTGAGCCAAGAGCCCCTTAATGCTGACTGAGTTACAGAAATATCCCAATTCTGGTATGCACATTCTGGTTTAATAAAAAATGTCATGTGCTTTCTTAAGTAAAACCCAGAGTCACCCTAGTCACTAAAATAATGAAATGTATGTGCAGATACTATGGAAGGAATTATGTACATATACCTCAAGTGTGTTCTTAGAGTCTGTGCATGACTCCTCAGCAGAGATGAATAAATAGGTTTTCTGTCAGAGAAGATGTTTATTCACCCATCTCCCTGTCAAATGTAAATGAAGCATTGTAAGATAACAGGATGGATGTCAATTTACATATGATATTATCAAAGGTGTGTGAATTCAACAGGGAAGTAGTACACAGAAGAAACAAGTCATCAGTGATTACCCTGCCTCTAAGTACAGATAATGCATATTGGGGAGTATAATTAAAAGGGAAATAAGATATCCCTTTATATTAGGAATCTAATGGGCAGTCTGTTAACATTTGTGAAAATGGAATCTCGGCCAGTTTTGCTTCAAAAGGCGGCAGAGGACCTCAAGGTTGTCTTTAGGCAGGGATTTAACTGCTAGAGTGCATCTTCACTGCACGGTTATTTCGAGATAACTAGCATTATTTCAAAATAACAATGCGAGCATCTATACAGCCATTCTGCTATTTCAAATTAATTTCAAAATAACGGACGGCTTATTCCGAAATCTGTAAACCTCATTCTATGAAGAATAAAGCCTATTCCGAAATAGCTATTTCAAAATAAGGCATGTGTAGATGCTCCACTGCTGCTATTTCGAAATAAGTTACAACATGATTTACAATCCAGAGTATCCCAAGAACTATTACATGGCAGTGTGAAACAGAGATAGGACACAGTGTCAATTAAAACAGGATTAGGAGTACATTGTCTTTTAACTGTTCTTGGCGAGAGAAGCAAAGTTTAACTTCTCATGTGCCCCATGATCATAAAGTAATACAGTAGAATGAACTAACTGAATTAATCTAGAAGGCGACTTCAAATTCCTCCGTAGAACTCACTTCCGCTATGATACTGATCTTAAATCATCCAAATAGTGTTAGCTAGGTTGCACAATAAGCAGGGATAACTGATTGTGCTGTACTTATTTTAAAAACGTGATACTAATGTAGTGCAATAAATTAACCTTTGTAACCACTGGTTTTACTTTCATTACCTTTATCCTCTTTCCCCCTTTCCCTCTTATTGTTCATTGCACTCCCCTTTTCTCTGCTGTAGATTTTTGGATAGGCAGCATGTCATCTTACCTGTTTGTATGGCAGCTAGTACAATGGAGCCCTCAAACTAAATTTGGGCCTTTTGGGCACTAGTCCAATACAAATAAGAAGAACTCCACACAAACCTTTTTAAACTCATTTGCATCTTCACCTCTTCCCTGAAATAAATTTCTTTGACTTTAGAGGCATTATCATTCAGAGTGGCAAGAATTATGTAAATGTGATAGCTCTCAAAATATTGACACAGACACCATGAAAAAACAAACTTCACAGTTTGCACTGTGAGGGAAGAGATAAATAGCCATCATTTTTCACGCACTTGATTTCTCAGTTATCATAAATTACCTCCTGATGTTCTACTACTAAGGACTGACAGCAGTGTTCTTGTTACATTCCATAATTAACAATCCATTCAAAATCCCCAACAGGGGACCCAAAATGCTCACTTTCTCTCTTTCCTGAATTACACGCAAACAAATGTGGCGAATTGAGACACCTCTTAAAACAGTTTATAAAGAAAATATGTACTTTATTTAGAGGAGTAAAATGAAAATTAGGCTGGATATTGTTACCATCCTGGCAGCAGCTTTTTGCACAGCTTTCATTTTGTATGAGTTATTGATGCACTCTTCTTAAATTTGTTTTTATTCCTCTCTGTGTGCCTCAGTTCCCTCATCTATAAATGGAGATAATGATACCGACTTCCTCAGGAAAGCACATTAAGATATTCTTGAAAAGCACCACGTAAGAGTGAAGTATCATTATTAGTATTATTTTTATTAAAGTTTAAAATGCATATTTTTTTAGATCTAAATGTCCTGAAGCCATTGAACTTTCAGTGAAAACTATCCTTAGAAATCAAGGTCTCATCTGCTCTGTAATATTAAGTAAGAACATACTAAATGCCATACTGGATCAAAGCAATAATCCATCTAGTCCAGTAGCCTGTCTCCAACAGTGGTCATCAGCTCAGCTTCAGGGGAGAGTGTACAAAACAGGGCCAGTGGAGACAATCATTCCCTCTTGATCTACCAGTTTTTGGATGTCAGAGGTTGAAGGTCATACCAAGCATTTCTGACCATCTTGCCTAATATCCATTCCTCCATGATTTTAGCTAATTCTTTTGTGAAAACAGTACTTTTGGCCTTTATAGCATCTCATGGCAATGAGACAGACCCCAAGTTAATTTATGCTGTGTGGAAAAGTACTTTTCTAGTTTGTGTTAAACCTGTTGACTGTTAATTTCATTGGGTAACCCAGGGTTTTTGTGTGGTGGGAAAAGGTAAATAACATACGCTTTTTACATATCATTCATGATTTTATAGATCTCTGTCTATAAAATCTATAGATCTATAGATCCCCTCCTTAGTTGTCTTTCCTACGCTTGAACAGCCCTTGTTTTTTAATCTTTCCTCATACAGAAAACATGCCATATCCTTGATAATCTTGGTTGCCCTTCTCAGAATCTTTCCCAGTTCCATTATATACTTTTTGAGGTGGGGTGACCACTACTGGACACAGTATTCAAGGTATGGGCAGACACTCAGAATGAGGGTCCTGAGCCGCAAGTGGTTCTATAATGTGTCTCCTTTGTAGTGTTGTCTCTAAGCTGCGTGGCATCACAGCTTCACAGGTGATTAATCAGCCCCACCCAGTCTGTCAGCTCCCTGCACAGAGCCCTGAGCCTCTGACTGGGCGGGACTGATTAATCACCTGTGAAGCTGTGCTGCTGCAGGGCTTAGAGGGAACACTGCTCCTGTGGCTCTTTGCAACACATGATATTAAGACACCATGATTTAATTATTAACCATTCTAAGTTATTAACCCATCGGGATGCTGTTACTTTGGTATTAACCAACTGTCGTTAATCAGATAATAGCATTTGGTCAGTAATTTTCCTGTGGGACTAACCGTTAGGTGCTCTGTAGAATATTCCTTCTGCAATGTTCTCAATTATTCAGTTATAGAATTTCTAAGAGTCTACATTTTCATCCATAATTCATGCTCATTCGCCTCACTATGAACATTCAATTCAGTAGTCAGTAGTTGTTTTATTTGGTCAACTAATCCACGTGATGAGATTTCTGCTCACTGTGTGGATGAGTGACAAATGGTATGAAGAGAAGGAGATTGGTGATAGCTATACAAACATTTCTGCTTCCAGGGCCAATACTTCATGCAAATGAGCATGAGACATATACTCTTAGAGAACACTTTTGTGAATGAAATCTTGTTCAACCGAATATTCATTTGTTAAGCTAATAAAAGGGATCAAAATATTAATGATGCAAAGTGGGTGGGGACAGTTGTTTCCAAAAAATATTGAGAAGGTATCTTTCTGGTGATAGACAATAGATAACAGCTGTATATCAGATTTAGTAGAGAACCGGCAGCACAAAGGTTAAATAATAAATAAGCATTAGGGAAAATGTCTTCAGGATCATTTGTCTGCTTATATCCTTTGATAAATGCATGATTAAGTGGAATTTGCAAACACCTAAAATAATAAGGTGGCAAGTAACAGCATGGATTTCTCAAGAATACATTATTTCAATCCAACCTAATAGCTTCCTTTGATAGTGTAACAAGCTGTATGGATAGGGGTAAGTGGTAGATGTGGTACATCTTGACCTTCAGGAAGACTTCTGATACTGTCTCACGTGAGCTCTTAAAAAAACTAAGGAAATAAAACCTAGATGGAACTACTATAAGGTGGGTACAAAACTGGTTGCAACACTAGTCCCAGAGAGTAGTTATCTGTGGTTCACAGTCAAGGTAAAAGGGCATATCTGGGGGGGGGAGGTCCCACAGAGATCAGTTCTGGGACCAGATCTGTTCAATATCTTCTTCAGTGATTTAGATAATGGCATAAGGAGTATGCTTATAAAGTTTTCAGACAATATCAATTTGGGAGGTTTTGGAAGTGCTTTGGAGGATAGGAATAAAATTCAAAATGTCTGAACTAAATAGGATAAAATGACACAAAATACTCCATTTAGCAAGGAACAATCAGCTGTATACATACAATATAAGAAATGACTGTTTAGGAAGGAATTCTGGGGGTCATAATAGATCACAAGCTAAACAGGAGTCAATAGTTTAATTCTGTTGCAAAAATCATAAACTGCATTCTGGGATCTATTAGCAGGAGTGTTGTAAGCACAATGTGAGAATTCTTCTGATCTACTCTGTGCTGACTAGTTGTCGAGTGTCATATTGTGTCAAGTTCTGGTTGTCATATTTCAGGAAAGATGTGGACAAACTGGAGAAAGTCCAGAGAAAAGCAACAAAAATGACTAAAGGTCTGGAAAATATGAGGAAAGGTTAAAAAAGGTTTGTTTACCCTGAAGAAGAGAAGACTGAGAGGAACATTATAACAGTTTTCAAGTAGATAAACATTTGTTATAAGGAGGAGGGAGAAAATTTTTTCTCCTTAACCTCTGAAGATAGAAGCAGCAGCAATGGGCTTAAATTGTAATATGGGATGTTTAGGTTGGACATTAGGAAAAACTTCCTGGCAGGGGAGTTAAGCACTGGAATGAATTGCCTACGGATGTTGTGGATTCTTCATCATAGGAGATTTTTTAAGAACAGGTTAGACAAACATCCTGTCAGGAATGGTCTAGATAATACTTAGTCCTGGATTAGATGACTTCTCAAGGTCCCTTCCAGTCCCTTCTTTGATTCTGTTTCCAGAAAAAGAAATGAACTAAATCATCCCAAACCACACTATTGCACTAACTAGTCACATAGTCCAGAGTTTCAACAGTCAGATAATTACTTTTATAAGATAGCAAATGAAATATTTTCAAGGATATTCCAAGGATAAGTTCAGCTTTTGAATTGGTGGTTAATGTTGTTATAATAGCCTTCCAATTGCTATGTCTAGTTTATGTTGGTGAAATAATGTGCATATAAAGTTAAGTACAAGTTATCTGAAACCCTACCGCAATGCATAGTTGTGAAATTTGAACATGATAAATTTATGATGTTTCTTAATAAAACACAGGCTGCAGCTGGAACTATTCAAGATCAGTAATTATTACTTTAGCTCTGTTTTTGGTTAGCAAATAATTCAGCACCTTGTCCCAATTTTCTAAACATATTTATTATTTGTAAGCACACACCTGCTTATTTAAATAAATAATTATCATTGTTTGTTTGCAAATTGCTTGCTTTGGAAATTCACTATTAGTTATTTATGACATGCTTTGTCATCCAAGCCACATCATATTTTCTGCTCCCCGAGTAGAGTGATATATTTTAACCAGGAATATAGCAAACTGCAAATACTGAAATATGAATTACATACTTTGCTTCTAAATCTTGAGATAAATAATCATTCACGCTGAAAGTCTTGAACCATCGTAGATTTGGGCACATTTTCATGACCACTCACCACTTGTGAATAATGAATAATCTGAGCTCACAAATTATATTGAAATGAACTGGGCTCTTATATTCATGGATCAGTTTTCTTAGCATTTGCCCAGCTCTGAGGAGGGCCAATGACATCTTAACTATAAAAGAAATAACCTCACAGACTGGTAATGTCTACATAAAAAGTTAATTTCCAATTCTTTTAATGACATTCTGAAGAGTTTTATTTCCCTGTGGAATAGGCTCCAATGAAAAGAAACTCCATTAGTTCTTTGGGGGCATAATATGCAATTCTATCACTGCTTATATCATTTAAGTTCACTGGCAGAGAAAAATTGATTTGTAAATGTCTCATCACAGCTACCTACATCCAGTAACAAGTCTGTTTATAATGTCTTTCCAGTGACACTAATAAATATAAAAACTAATATTTATAGTATGTTGATGAAGTCATTGGAGTTCTCAAATCTGATTTCAAATGATATCCAATGCAGGACATTGCCACTGGAAAAAAAAAAGCTTTATTTATGGCTCTGTTTTGTATATTAAACCAAAGGCTTCATGATACACTCATCACTCTGAGATCAGTATTAGTGACAAGAGCAAAAACAAAAAACAACAAAACAAACAAAAAACAACTACATTCCTTAAGGCCCTAGAGGAATTAAAGTGTCTTCTGGTTAACTTTTGGTAACATATTTATTTTAGAATATATTGATAAGGATGGACAAATTGCTCCAAAATAAAATGAGAACCAACCTGAACCATTGCCCAAGCTATGAACCAAACCTGTACCAAACTTTTGATGAGGTTCTTGTTTTATTTTTGGTACTGAAAGTGGACATGCCAAAATACCATGAGTTGGTGCTTCCAGCCCAGTTCATGAGCATTTCACACACCAGTTTTGCAGTCACAAGTAATTCTGGGAAACATACCATCTTAGATCATTTGGAAGTGAAGCCGGACATTCGGAAAGATAAGAAGCCAGAGTTTGCATCTTCCCTGTGCTGGTGCACAAGGGAAGTGGGGGAGGCTGCAGGAGGCCACTGCTTCCCCACCTTGTGCCCCTGACAGGGATCAAATGCAGTGGCAAATTTCTGCTTTTTCTGAAGAGGATTGACTGCTCCAGGCTAGTATTGCTGCTGATGCGACTCTGTTTATGGAGGATACAGTCATGGCCAGCCTTCCAGAACATCATCCAAAAGAATTGGCCCCTAAGGAAGGTGAGGGAAGCACTGAACCCTGTAGTAAGATGGCACAGCAGCCATACTTTTTCTGAGGGGCTCCTTTCCCAAGGTAGAAAGCCTCCTGGCACTTCTAGTGGGATATTGCACCTTCACCCTCCCCTACACTATGGGTAGTACCTAATGGCAAACTCTAGTCTGTCTTATTCTATTTAGGTGTTTATACTGCCTATCACCTGGCCACCTTCCAGTAGTGCATAAAATGACTCAATTAACATCTCTCATCTGTGGTTTATTTCCTCTCTCCTCCTTTCTGAAGGGGGAGAACGGATTGTGCAGTGGAATATTTTGTTTTGGTCGGGTTTGATTTAGGGTGAGTTTTGAAAGTACATACTACTATGGATTTGTTGGAGAAGGCAAGTCAAAGAAATGCACCTTGCACTTATAGTGGACAGTGGTGAGGTTTGTAACAGGCTTTAGATCCTGGGGAAATTTGCCCCACAGTTTTTGGCTGGCCCTGAGAAGGCTCTGTCTCCTGCACAGAGGAGCTTTCCTGTTGTGGTAGAGTTCAATGGTGCTCCTCATTCCAGGAGGAATAACAGCTAATTCGAGTTAGGGCTTTACTTCGAACTCCCGTTTCACTGCCACGTGTAGACACGGGCAGTTATTCCGGGCTAGTCAATTTCCAAAATGGCAACCGCCCGGGAACATGCTAATGAAGCGTGGGATATTTAAATCCCGCGCCTCATTTGCAATTTCGGTCACCCTCATTAGCTTCCCTAGTTCGAACTAGGGGGCTAGTGTAGACATACCCTTACAGTGTAGCTACATTAACCTACTGGAACAGAATGTATATGACAGTTGTCAACAATAGATGTACTAGATACCATACTTCTTCATCATAGGTTCTGACTCGTACTTTGCTGTTTCAAAAAGGTTGACCCTGGTAACTACTAGCAGGCCGCATGGTCAGATACCAGGTCAAATCCCAAACCAGAAGGGGCCTACTTTCTGCATCCAGGTTGATGCTTCTGACAAGCATTCTTTCAAGCTCCATTATCAAAATCACAGAAATCTACTGAGTACAGCTGGTCTTATGAGAGTTTAATCACTGAGGATGACCAAGGAGCTTATAAGATTTTTGGAACCATCACGTTGGAAAGCAATGAAGGAGCTATGACTGAAACCTGTTTAATTGGCCCATCTCTCATTTCAATATGCTGAGCGATAAGTCTAATTACTGCTAGGGCATTCAGCACTTTTGTGTGGGAGTCCTTTAAAAAAATTAAATCTAAAGAACTAAAATTCATTATGGCTAATATTTTCCCAGTTTAGTCTGATGTGCCTCAAGGACCTGTTCTTAGATATTTGCTATTTTTGTTATTCTTCAGTGATCTGAATGCTGTTCCTTTTGATCTTCTGTCTGATGCTGACCACACATTTATTATTTTCCAGTGGTAAATAGCTGCCTTTATTGAATAATAAAGTGCCAATCTGATTTTAATAGCCTTTTCCTCAGGCTGAAAAATAATAAAAAGGAAGCAAAACTGAATTATAATAATGTTTACTTTTTAGCAGTCCATAAAATGTGACCCCGACTCACTAATGTTGTTTCCAGCTTTGTCAGCAAATCTTGGCTAAACATCTGAGCTTGGCAGTTGACTCCAAGCTGCCTTTTAAAGCCTGCAAAGCTCCAATGTGATAATAAAATAAACAAAAACTGTGAACTATGGAGAGTTTGGGATCACACGAGCCCTGCAGACTGAAAGCAGGTGCTAACAAGTATGATTCCACCTGCTCTCAGATTATGTAACTACTTTTTGTCTATACTACAGTTGCGCCTTTTTCAGAACAACTGGATATTCTTTTCTACTAAAGGGTTTCAGAATACTTCCCAAATCAATGACAGAATCAGAATCAGATCACAGAATCAGATCATGCCTTTATTCTGAGATACCCCTGGAGGGATAAGGAACGTCCCCCAAGTTTTTTCCAAAGTAGAGTATCTCTTCTTGTGTAATGTAACTGTGGGGACTCTGGGAAAGGAGTGTCATGGAGATCTTCCAGACACCTAGCACCATGTCACAGTTTCTCCATCTTTAAAGTGAGACTAATAACACTTTCACAGGGTTCCCTTCTTTTCCCCTGCTCAGCCCTTTTATGTTGCCCTCAACTTGAGACTTCTACAGGGACCCAAAGCAGCTGTCCCTTCATGCTCCTTTCCTTCCCAGTTCTCTCCAAGAAGGTTCTAGCATCTCCTAGCTCCACACTGACTGCTCCTGGGGGCAAAAATTTATCCTTGCCCTGGGAAAGCAGGTTTTTCAAGCCTTGCTGAAAAGCATTTGCCCTCAGGTCATCCTCCAGTTGCTCCCTCCTAAAAGCATTCAGACAAAGAGCACCTTCTCTCAGGCAATCAGCATGAAATGCATGCTGGATCCTGAAACACACTGTTCTTCTCAAGCCTGCTCCCTCTTTTGTGCTCAAAGACATCAGAAAAAACAACCCCTCACTAACTAACATAACATCACTGGGGTAAAGGAAACCCCTACAGCAGGGGTTCCCAAACTTTTTGACACGGGGACCAGTAAATCCATTCACAAGCTTTCGGAGGACCGGTAACATTCATTTGCATATTTGCATATTCATTAAGCAAATGATGAATATGCAAATAAGTTGTTTCTGGTCCTCCCAAAGCCCCCAGTGCCAGCTTTAGCAAAGCTTTTGCTACGGCCACCCACAATATTCTTACCAGAAAATTAAGGGAATATGGATTGGATAAATGGACTGTAAGATGGATAGAAAGCTGGCTAGACCAGGGTTTCCCAAACTTTTACTTTAGTTGGAACCTGTTTTTTTTTCAGTACTGTTTTTTGCAGCCCAAAAATATAAAAGCACATAAAAAAAAGAATTAAAAATGAATAAATTTTCACTGTTTTACTCGCTGCATCCTCCACCCAACCCGGGCCAGGGTTTGGGGGACCCGGCACTGCACGGGCACTCCGGGAGGTGGGAGCAGGAGCAGATTGGGGGTTGGGTATCTGGCTAGGAGGGAGGATGCAAGGAGGGGTAGGGTTGCCAGGTGTTCAGTTTTGTACCGGACAGTCTGGTATTTGAGGGTTCTGTCCAGAAACAAATTGAGAAAATACCAGACATAGAAAATGTCCAGTATTTTCTAATTAGGTACGTTTTATTATTAGTATTAGGTGTATCAGTTTGTAGTTGCCAACTTCCTGGATGGTCAACACGCGCTGTGTGAGTGTGTCCACCAGCCAGGCAGTTCGCAACTACTCGAGGGGGGGTGGCAAAATGGAATCTCCGAGGCCAGACTCCTTTGTGCTTTACCCGGACCATACACAGGACGGGCAGCGCCCCAGGATCTGCGTGAGCCCAGATCAGTCCCACTCCCTGCCGGCCAATTCTCTCCCCCCTGCTTTTCCCCCAGCCAGCCCCGCTCACCCCGACCCTCTGCCGGCCAGGCGGTTCTCCCCCGCTTCTCTTCCTGATCTCCCCCGGCCAGCCCTGCTGCCCACATCAGCCCTGCTTCCTCCGGTCAGTTCTCCCCCCCTCATCTTTCCCGGCCAGCCCCACTGCCCCCACCCCCACCTCCGGCCAGGCCAGCCCTGCTTCTGCCGGCAGAACCAGAGTAATCCAATAAAACTCTGCACCACCACATCGTGTACAGAAAAGGGGCTCATTTATTTTCATCTTTGGAATTTTTTTATCCATATTCTCATTCTGGATGGTGAATGCACCAGGTTCTCTCCATTCTGACACATTGTAGTGCCTTTAAACATCACTTTCAGCAGTGGGGATATTTAAAAGGCACTGCTTTTAAATTTTTATTCAGGATCTGTGTGCGCCCTGATCAGTCCCGCTCCCCGCTGGCCGATTCTTCCACCCTCCCCACTTCCTCCCCTCCTCCGGCCAGCCCCGCTGTCCCCGCCGGCCGATTCTCTCCCGATCTCCCTGCTGCCCCCGCCAGCCCTGCTTCTGCCGGTCGGTTCTTCCCACCCCACCGATCTTTCCCAGCCAGCCCCACTGCTGGCCCCCACCTTCCTCCCCATTGATCTCCCCAGCCAGCCCCACTACCCCCGCTCTCCCCGGCCAGCCCCGCTTCCGCCGGCCGGTTCCCTTCCCCATCTCCCCCGGCCAGCCCCACTGCCCCAACCCTGCTTCCCTGCGGCCCATTATCAGTGGGGCTCATGCAGTGATCACTGGATCATACTGATAAGCAACATGAAAAGACACAAATATTTAGGAAAATCATAATGAAAAAGGTGAGCATTTCTAAGACATCATGATTTCTCTCGAAAACTGAGAGACTTTCTCCCTGTGCTTTATTAGATTTATGTCCCAAAAGGACATGAGTCAGCAGGAAGCAAAGTGAATCAGAGATACTGCAAGCAAATGCCACCTACTGATGATTATGGCATTAATCAGACAACTTTTTTATTCAGAGAAAATAATTCAGTCAGAAGAGCTCTGAGTCCAAGGCATAGGGATAGATCATAGTTAACTGCTGAGAAACTATACCATTATGCAGCGATGAACATTTCAAACCAAAATGATGAGTATGCAATGTCCTGGGTTTAGAAAACAATGAAAAACCAGACTGCACAGAGAAATAAAGCTGAATGGGAAAGGCAGGTACGCAATTAACTTGATGCTGCTAGTTTTCTATTGCTAACAATCACACAATTGCAGAGACTTATTTTAATAGCAAGGAGTAATGACTCCAAAAAAGAACAAACCAAATGAAGCAAATCATGCAAAAATGTGAATATTGCATGTAATACTGACCTGCTTTTCAACTCAGTCATGTTTGTATCCCTTTTGTTCATTTTGCCATTAACATTTATATAAACTGGTGTTCATTCCTCACAAGCGTTAGGGAATGGCTGTTTTTCCATACAATACCCAAATTCTCTTGCATAAAGTTTCAGTCATCCAGTCAGGAAGCAGAAACAAATCCATGTGACATAGGTGAAGCTTGCACATCATGAATAATGAATAGAAATAATGGAATTGTTTTCACAACATTCAATAGGATGTAGTATGCACAATTATAAATAACTAAGGCCAGATCCTGTTGCCCTTATTGAGCCTGAGGCTATGTCTAGACTACAATGCTTTATCCAATAGTTTTGTTGGAAGACGCTTTTCCAAAATTTGGCCAGTCTACACTGGGCCAAATTTTGGAAAAATCTCCTCTTTCGGAGGAGCCCTTCTTTCTCGTGGAATGAGGAAGACAGGGCTTCTGAAAGAGAACATCTGCTCTTCCGCAAAAAAAAGCAGAAGAGCAGACACATTCCTTGGATGCAGCAGAGTTGGTATCCTGGAAAACCCCCATAGTGTAGACATAGCCAGAGTAACATCTTACTGTGCCAGTACTCTGCCTACAAAGGGGACCTCTGTAAACTAATGATAGGAAAACAATGACTGCAAATATTTTATGTGGAAAATTTCCCTCCAACAATTTACACCGGGGTCAGTTGTAACATAGCAGTAGAGTTCTGTTCTGAGTCTTGTGCATTCTAAGCATGTGGGGAATATGTGAAAATAGTCAAAGAATAAGTACTCTATTTCTGACAGCTCTAGAAAGAAGGCCATCTACAGCAATAAGCCGTTCTCAGTCAGAATAATAACCATGCGATATATCTGACATAGTCATTTTGACTTGTTCCTCTACTAACTGCATCCATCATCTGCCTGCCATTAGGTAAAGCACCTTAGACAGCAACTACAGCTTGATTTCAAACTGTGCCTGTTGTTTTATTTTACAAGAGTATCTAACATTCTTAAGTTGTGGTTGTGACGGCACCATTGTTGAAAACATACATTAAAATGTCTTGTTTGGAAAATGAGATATGAATAAATTAAAGTGTATCTGTGTGTTCTTTAGTTTCTTCTCTGCCCTCATGCATTCACCTAGTATACCAGTTTCACACCAGTATCACTCCAGTTTCAGGGTAGTTACTATTTATTTATTTCAGTATAAATGAGATCAGCATCAGGCCCTGTGACAATGAGATTAGAATTAGGCCCTAAATGCCAACTCATACCGTAATCTCATATCATTTTAGCCAATACATTATCATTGATTTGTGATAATGCATTGCTATGGAAATACGATTATTTCTGTGCACATAATTCTTTCATTAATAAATTCCATAATTTTAATGGATTTTCTAGAAAATTAATACCATTAATTAAAAAAAACTTATTAGGGTTGTTATGACTCATAACTATCAGTGAGTCAGAGCCCCCCAAGCCACTGCTGTAAAGGGCACCAATCCAGCTTCAGGAGCCCCAAGAAAAAAAGAGTCATCAGTTAAAAGCAGAATAGTATTAATTTTGAACAAATTCTCAGACTTTTCATCTCTTTTCTGTTGTTTTCATCTATCTTAGTGGGGGACAGACCCACAATTCAACAGTACCATGCCTTTTATGCCCAATTGCAAGTCGACAATGCTTAGGGCTAGGTTGTAACATGACAACGTACCCAAAGGAAGGGAGGAGGCACAAAGCTGCACCACCTCAGGAACAGACCCGAGGAGAAATTGTTACAGTCCCTTCCTGTTGCCCCATGGGGTGGGGGGTCATTTCAGAAACATTCGAAGGGAGAGACAAATAATGGAAGACATATAGGGGTGAGGGGAAGTGCCTTATAGGAAATGATACTTCTGGCTCCCTGTAGCTCCCAGACAGTTACTCTGGCCAAGGTATCTCCCTGAACCTGCCCCTCTTCCCACCCTCCCATCTACTCACTCCAGGTAGGGCAGAGTTGAAACCTGCACAGAGCCAAACAGGGCAGTGAAGGAGAAACTGAATCCAGTCCTGCATAACTAAGTAAGGTCGCTAACATTTTAGCCCTCATGGAGCATCACCAATATGGAGGAGTGTCCCAAATCCCATATTATTATTGCTTGTTATTTAGTAATATAGGAATTGCCAGATTGGCTCAGATTCAAACTCTATCTAGTCCCATGCCCGGTCTCTGATGGTGACCAGCATTCAGTGCGTCAGGGAAAAGTGTAAAAATCCTGCAGAAGGCAGATGTGGCATAATCAGTCTTCTACATTAGAGCTTCTCCTGATCTTTAATAGTTAGTGGTTGATATAATTGCTGAAATGTGACATTTAACATCCTTTCCAAAACTTTCATTAGCTATAACATGTATATCACAGGATATTCTTCCTATCCATATAAACTTCCAGTCTCTTCTTGAATCTTACTAAGTTTTTGGCTTCAACAATTGCTCTGATAATGAATATTACAGTCTAATTATGTGTAGTGTGAATAAGTGTCTCCTATTATTGCTTTTGACTATGCCACCTTTCAATTTCTTTGAATGTCCCCTTCATTTTGAGTTATGACACCACGGCTATGTCTACACTACAGAGTTTTTTCAGAAAAATGGCCGTTTTTTCCAAAAAAACTTCACTTATGTCCACACTGCAATCGCGTTCTTTCGAAAAATATCGGAAGAACAGAGGGGCTTTTCCGACATTGGTAAACCTCTTTCTACGAGGAAGAAGCCTTTTTTGAAAGAGTTCTTTCAGAAAAAGGCATGTGTGGACAGGGAAGAGGGAATTCTTTCGAAAGAATAGGAAAGAGGAAAAAGCACAGGTTCCCTGATGGCCACTCCATCCATAGTAATCACAACTTAAATGTGAGAGAGCGTCCATTGAGTGTGGACGCTATCTTTCCAAAAAGCAGATGGCATTTTCGATGTGCTTTTGCTGTTTGGACGCATTCTTTCGGAAGACATTTTTTCGGAAGATCTTTTCCGGGAAAGCTTCTTCCAAAAGAAGCCTGCAGTCTAGACGTAGCCCAAGAGAACAGATGCTCTTGTTCCACCTTCTCTACACCATTCATTATTTTATATACCTTAATGTATTTCTGAATTTATCAATGCTCTCATCATAGTATCTGAACTAAAATTGGTTTACCTTTCAAAAGCCGACCCTCAATCTTTGCTGGAAACAGGACTCCCACAAATAATAAACTAAATTATTCTCTCCAGTTATTTTGCACGTGTGAGATTCTTCAGCCTAATTTTAAACCAAAATGGTACAGTGTTGTTCTCAAGAAGGTTTGAATAAGTATCCAGAATTTTGGATGCTTAACCAAACCTTGGTGGTGAGCTAGCTTCCAATAAATCCATGACACAGCTTTCATAAAATTCAATTGGAGCTATCTTTGCCCCTACAAAGATTGCCTATCATTGCTGCCCACCCCAGGACCACAAATCAAAAGCAGGCCTACCATCTCTGGTTTTGCTGAGGTCTCCGGAGCTATTGCAACCAAAGGCAAAGCACAACTCACTAAATGGAACCTTACAAGATTAAACCTTCTCTCAAACGCACATACTCTTTTGTTCAATCCTCCCTCTGACTCATGGTCGGGTGATTTTATTTTGTATGAAGAAAGAAACAGTAAACAAATTCACCTACAGTACAATCCATGCACCTAAAAAAGCTTTTTACAAAGTCTGTGGGGAGGACGTGCCGTATGTGCAAACGACTGCAGTGGATTAAGTGATTTTTATTGAAAAATTTAGCTGATTCGTTTGAGCTGAGAAATGTTTGTGGGTTTTTGTTTTGTTTTGAGGTTTATTAAATTGTCTTCATTATGTTTCTGTAGCCAACACAGATGTCTTTTGGTATTGTGCTATTCCTCTTTTATTAATTATCTACTTAGACATATGAACAGACCATTTGGATCCTATAAACACTTGGGATCTGAACTAGTCTATATTGTACATGTTTATACTCTTCCTCTTGTAACAAAAATGCACTTCATTTGAAGAAAGGTACTCAGACAATATCCACTGCATTCATAAGCACCGGGGGATTGAACTCAGTCTGTAAATTGTTTTTCTGTGTGTGTGTGTGTGTGTGTGTGTGTGTGTGTGTGTTGTTTCTTTCCCTGCTCCAAAGTTTCAAGTGTTGGGCTGTGTTTGTTTTTTGCATTTGCATTACAAAACAGCAAAATTTATGACAAGGGTGAACTCCACTTTTGAAGTATTGTTCTCCCCAGTTAAAGTCCTCAGAGTTGGATACATAGAAAATTTTATACTTGTTTCTTTAAATTGGTTTTGAAACTGAAGTCATTAAATCAATGCAACCCATTTGTGTGGACACTTAAAGCAGTGTTAGAACACTTTGTATCAATTTAGCTTAAGTCAGCCTCTTTCCACCCTACCTCAGCTGTATTTGGCCCAGCCCTGTTTTTGAAGCTTTCCAATGAATTTGGCAGGCCCAGAAGAAGATAGTCCCAATAGGCATTCAAAATCTTGTATGCTTTTCAACATTTAATATCTTACATTTTTAAGATTTTTCCCATCTTTAACTGTGACTGAATATTGTGTTGAAAATTCTCAGAGCGGTAGCCATGTTAGTCTGTAACTTTAAAAAAAAATCGGTAGTCCGATGGCACCATAGAAACTAACAAATATATATAGAAGATATCATAGTAGGTAAGTAGATAGATAGATAAAAAGAAAGTATAATGAGTTTTCATGCGCAAAACCCAGTTCCTCAGACGAGTGGAGAAAAAAGCACTGTGGCTGTAGCCCAAGGCCGGATTAAGGGGGGGGCGGGCTAGCCAGGCAGCTGCCCGGGGCACCAACCTATGGGGGGGAGCCTGATTGAGGTGGTAAGGGGTGCTGCGCATGCGCCGCGCACCCGGGGCCGGGCTGCACATGCTCTGCGCGCCCTCTGCTCGGGGCGCAACTATGGCTCAGTCTGGCACTGGTAGCGACATAGGTAGCTGCCTATGTCCCAAGGGGGCCAGGTAGGCATATACTCAGGTGGATATCCCAAGAACTCTCTGCAGCCACACTGCTATTTTGAGTGGAGATGGCACAACTGCTGTGTAGATGTAACTTTGAAGGTGTTAGTAGTATCCCTGACACTACTGACTATGGAGATATGCCAGTCCTTTAGAAGATATTACCCCTTGGTAGCATGTCTGGTGAGTACTTTGGGACACTATATCTGATGCCTTTGAAAGAGCAACAAGTCTGACAATGTTTCTTTGTTTGAAGAAATATTCTTTAAAAATACATTTACATTGGGATGGAAGAAATTAAACAACACTCACTATGAAAGCTCGTAAAGCATTTAAGCCCATCCGCGTATACCAGAGAGTAAAGCTGAAACGAGGGACAGGAAGTTGAAGGCACCCATTTTCAGAAAAATGGAAGATTTTGGGCACCACTCCTGGTCATTTTACAGCCAGAAATCAGAGGCATTTGATTTGGTAGATAATAGTCCCTAATTTTTAAAATTCATCCAAGTTATCCAATCACTGACTGTTTTAATTCCCTTCCTGTCTAGATTTCTCATCTCAGCTGGCTAGATTGCACTGACATCCCAGGTCACCAAGAAAATCCTCTTTCTTAATGCTGAACCATGCTCCATATTTTAGGATTGCATTGACTGCATTCGGCCACTTTAGGGGCACTGCTGCTCAAGTTCAAGTTCATGTAACGGCACGTCTTTTTGGCTGATTGACAGAATGAAATATGTTGGCTTATGTATCTCATGCCAGGTACAATACTGCAAATAAACAACTTACAAAAAAGAAAGGAGGGAAACGTTTGCTGCAAAGAAGGAACAACTAAGGAACAGTAAACTATGACCATACCTTGACATTCATCACAAGAGGTCAAGGGTTTAGTAATTAATCTGAGTTCATGCATGTTATGGATGTGCTCAGACTAACTCAGTCTGGATTGAAGTTTTTATTCTCTCCACCACTGGAATTCTATCTGTGTCTAAGTAACACCTTTCTTGAGCAACAAATTCACTTACAGAAAAATATCTGAATTTCTTGATATGATCATCTATTTGGGATAGGGCCTGAGTACCATTTAGTATAGAAGCCATCTTCTATCCTCAGCAACTCCATCCATGGCAAGTTCAAATACACATACTGATTTATGATCTGCCAAAATTTGAAAATGTGTTTTCTTGATTGCAGGAAACTGCATATTTTGAGTTTAATAATTAACTATTTCCATAGTGTACATCCTTCAATGATTGTATATTAACACAATACAATATAGTGATCAAAAGACAACTCACCTTGTCCAACTAGTCTTAATTGAGACTACTTACATGACTAAGGCCAGGTAGCTTTGTTCCCATGTGCGATTGTGATATCCCATCACAATAAGACTGGATATTGTGATGTTGGGAGCCAGACAGGTCTATGGATGAATATATACTACAAACAATAATTTCTTACATTTGAGTTCAACATAGAGTCAGATTTTTATTTTATTTTATTTTTTTGTAGTTTACTACTGATTTCATTATGTCAGTGTGGACAGCCTGCCCTCAGTCTAGTTGCTGACTGAAACTGAATATTTTAGAGCTTTTTGCACTTGATTGATTAATTACTGATCACTGGTTTGGTCTGATATTCCTTCTGAAAGTTCAGCATTTACCTAAATATTTCAGCCCAATCAGAAAAAGCTTGCATCAGAGAAGATTTGGCATAATATAGTGCATGTCAAAATTAAATTCTCACTGTCCCAGAGCTCACTTTCCTTTGTAGGTAACAGAGCTTTTAATAAGCATCTGGGAAATACACAGCAGGAACAACATGTCATTTAATTTCACATACGTATTTTTAAAAAACTAACTATGAATCATTTGCAACATACAGATAAAGGAAATGTTGATCCATAACTATAATTATTTTATATGGAAATTTTATATTATGCTGAAAAATTATCATCTACAATAAGGGGAAGATATTGAAGAGCTCCCGTTAAGCAGCATATTGTTTTTGTATGTCCAGGACATGAAGACTCTAAGGGTTTTCATGGCTCAGCATCCTTGAGGCCTAGTCCTAAGAAGGGAGAAAAAAAATCTCATTAGCAATGATTATTACCACACACTGAGACAGAAGATTTGGTTGCTTAGTGACTAGGTGAAATGAGTTGGCAGTCTTAAGTGAGTTCTTAGTTGGCAGCTATTCACATTATGTGGCTTGTGCAGCATGTGACAGTATAAGAAATTAAACAAAAGATCACTTCTTTCATATTGTCGTAGATTGGATATCTACAGAAAAGGAGATGGAATAAGAACAGTAACTTGTTCACAGTGGAGGCCAACACGTAGCCATCACATAGATGAATCTTTGGTGTCCGTTGACTATGTTCTATCCACAGTGGAAATATGGCACTTATTATAATCGAGGGCACTGAGTAGGAGTCAGATCGAGACAAGGGAACAATGGCTAATTAGGGAGTAAACAACACTCACAACCCAATCTCCAACCATTCATGCCTCCACAATGTGGTGGTGTTCTTAGTAGATAGCATAGCTCTTCTTCACATGATTGTGTCTTTTCTTTCTTGCATACTTGGATTGGCTGAGAAATAATGAAGAATGTTGATATTTAAATTATCACCATAAGACTTCAGCATTCATACACTGCCAGGTGAACTCAGGCGGAGATCAATACATTCGTTTACATGTTAGGTACCTCACGAAGGCTATTGGTGCAAACATGCAGGCTAGTGACTTAACTTTATTTTTAATGTAAGCTCAGGTTCTGCAGCACAAGTTTCAGGTACCGAGAAAAAGTGTGCCACTGAGCCTCTCTTCCTCAGTAACAGTATTATGACCATGTATTTGTTTAAATGTGAAAACAAAGGCATAGATCCCCTAGCTTTTGAGGTACCTGGCACCATATTTACAAGAAGTTTATCACAGCGTCAGGAAGAACATTTTGGGGGAGCACCTTATTAAAATATCGGCAGCACATCTTTGGCACCAATGATATAGAGATGGTTGACAATGGAGGTGCACTGGAGCTACTCCTAGCTGACAACATTACGAGATCAGAATTAGGCCCATGTGTATTCAAAATATTTTGAGAAACCTCTTTGTTGATGCACATAAATCAGATACAGAATTACATCTCCAGTAAACAGTCATTATCATAAAACAAATAAGCCTGCTATTTTGTGTGGAAGACAACAATATACATGATCATTTAGCCTCAAAGTCACTTTTCTTTGATATGCTCAATAAAGGCCAAACCCAAAGCCTACGGAACTGGAAGAGCAGGGCTCAGTGCAGGTTCAGGGTTCTACTTGTGTGCTCTAAATTGCAGTATTAGTGTCTAAATGACCTATTCCTTTGGTAGATTTTTATTTAATAGAAAAAATAGCTAGAGCTTTTCAAGAGACCTATACAAATTAATTAGAATAAGAACTGAGCCATCAGAAAAAATATCCCTTTCAAGGTTTTCAATACATATTAGGATTTCCAGGGACAGTGAATACTGCTGTTGTGATTTAAGACTAAAACTGTCTCTCAAGAGCAAAATGAAATCTGATTAACTGATACTGTGCTAATTTCCACAAAGTGTAATCAGCTCTGTCAATGACGTCTGTCCAATGTGCTGCCAATCTGAACTGATCATATTATTAATGCCTCCAGAGAAGTGAACCTTAAGATGTAATGGATTTACTAATTTCAGTCAAATCTTTATGGGTCAAATATACTGGCAGTCATAGTTTAACTGCTCTGATGCCATTTCTGTTATTTTTAGGTAGTTTGATAAGGGAAAACAGTAATTTCATTTTTAATCAAGTTTGATAAACTGATGTAGCAAAGCCTTATGCAAGTTTAGTCATGGTAAAGAAGTTAGGAAAAACACAAAAATAAATATAGGTGAAAATATGTACTTTGCTTTATTTCCTTGTTAGTAGTGTAACTACATGGATTTTAATTAATTACACTGGTTTAAAAGTGGAGTAGTACTTTGGTGAATCAGGCACATCAGGCAAGGCTTCACTTAGGGAAAATGGCACCCCAGGCAAACGTGTATTTTGGCACTCTTTCTTTGAGTGTAAGTACAGATACACAGTACGGTCATGCACCTGGGTGAGGGCAGTGCTGCAAGGCACACACTAAAGCCCAGCATGGCATGCACCCAGCGGAGGTCTGTTTCTCTGAGCTGACAGAAACTTCCCAGGGACCTCCTCTGCCTCTTCTCCTCAGTGTTGCCCAACTTTGGACACCACTGTGTGCCCCAAGAGCACTCACCCCTCTTCTGGCTGTGCCCTGTTCACCCCTGCTTCATGGGCATTTGGGGACAGATGAGTGGCTCACCTGGTGGAGGCTGCACCAGGCAGCCAGGGTGAGTGCAGGAGACATCGACACTCTGCTGCCTGGTCACCAGCCCAGAGCAGACCAGTTCATGGCACTGCCCTGTGGCACTCTCCCAGGCCCAATGGGGCTCTCTCAGCTGGCCCCCAGGGCAGAATCTCCCTAGCCATAAGTTGCAACAAAACTGCCCACAATGTCAGGTCCTCCCCCATCTGGGATCCGGTTAGACCACTTACCTCCTCCACAGAGCTGGGACACCACACAGACCAAGGAAGCCACCCCAAGTAGGAGCAGAGCCTGGCCAATGGGAGTGTGCCTCTTACCCTCCCTAGGCACCAGCACCTTCTTGATGATAGGGCCTCCCTTCTGACACTGCCCTGGGGATTGCCCTCATTGCCCACCCATGAAGCCAGTGGACATCCAGGCCACACTGAAGTCAATGGGAATTTGGCCAATTTTGGAGTCAGGATTTCACCCATCGAGTCTTCCTCCTTTGTTTCATATAAATGTGACATTTGGGGGGGTTCAACCCAGATCAGTAAGATCTGCTTTAATTAGGTCTGTGTCACCACCTGTCCTGCAACTCTGAGCACCTTAAATGGTATGTAACTGGCTCAAAGCCCAGACGCCGACAGCTACCATACAGGCATGCAAGTCACTGCCTGGCTTCCACCCCTCAGTTCTTGTTTGCAGAATGACGCTAACATCCCCTCTTACCCCCAAGCCTAAATTTCCCCCGAACTGTCTCCCTGCAGTGTCCAGTGTCTTCTGGAATACTCACAGATTTTAAGTTCTTTACTCCTTTAATGAGTCCATACTTTGCAGCGCACTCATTTAAACTGGGGCTTGACAAACATGATGACAAGATGCTTGCATTTTCAACCAGCCATCACTGTCTCTAGAGTTTGAACAGATCAGATGAAGTTTGTTTCTATAAGCACTCATAGCACCAACTTTTGCACAAAACGTATGCCCACATAATTGTGCATCATTCTCCTACTCTTTAGCTGCCTAATCAGTGAAAAACTAATGACTCCTATAGCACATCCCCTCCCCCCCCCCCAACTCCTTTTCTAATAAGACACACAAAATCATCAGAGCTACAGTATTATTGATAAATCATTTGGCATCCAAAAATGTACTTTAGATTCTTTGATAGTTCTGGAGGTATGTTGCAATGTCACCCCCTCTGGGGTTTTAAAAGTACATTTCTACACTGAAGAGAGAGTATCTGAAAGAGCCATGAGTCAGTATCTGCAGGCAGAAAGGATGTAGTTCTGGTCCCCATGGACTGAGGAGAGCTACATTTAATTTAACACCTGGTTTTTCTGCGAAAAGTTTCCCACTTTGCACCTCACGTCCTGCAGTGGCTGGCGCATCTGAGCAAAGCAATCTACCACTACGTTCACAGGTGTAACTCAGCCTCTCACAGACGCTTGGCCAGCATTGGCATATGGGTGAGATATTTTCCTGTGCAGCAGAAGGTGTGCTAAATACAATGTCAGAAGGTAAACAGTTGTGAGTGAATAATCCTCCACACCTTTTCTTTGCCTTGAAATCTCTACAATGGAGGCATGCTGAGGGCTATACTCTTTCTGCTGCCATCAATGACATGGTATTACAGGTATTCCATAATCATAAATACAGCCCCCCCAAATCAAGAGTTTTAAAAATAATACTTCTGGGGTTCTTTTTCTTTGCCTTGTTTTTTTAAATCTGTAGGGATCACATTTTCCAGTTTTCCTTTGCAGCCAGGAGTGCTAGACACTTGATTAAAAATTAATTGACATTCTCACATAATACATAACGAGGAGGTGGGGCGTTAAACAAAAAAACCCCTAATATTGTGAGACTTGCTTTAAAGAGATGTGGCAACACTGAACTTGTAAGATGGACCCCTTTCTTCTCTTCACTTGTGTATGCAGTGCCAGGGGCAACTGTAGTAACACCTGGAGAACTGACCTTCTGGAGCCTTGGCATATACGGCTGCAGGCAGCAGAGGCCAACATAACAGGAGAAATGAGGACAGATGAAGCAGGGTCTTGAATAATGAGAATGACACAGGGGCAGCAAAGTTCAGGAAGAAGAGGGATGAAAATTCATGCTGGGATGAAGAGGAAGATGAGACAGACTGCGGCAAGAGATGAGGCGTCTGCCCTCTCACGTGCCTAGATCTGGAAGAGACTAGAAATATGAGTAAAGCTCTCTATAAATATTTTGACAGAAATGAACCATTCTTGGCTATTTCTTCATTCTTCTTGGAGTGCTTTCCATGTACCTTCACAGGAAATTTTCCTGTTTGCCTGCTGCATGTGTCAGGGACCCATTGGACTAAAATCTGCTCACAGCAAAGCCAGCACAATTGCTTGGGTGTAACTGAGGGCAGAATTTGGCCCATTCTATACATACTATGATGAACCAGAAAAGGGTTAGAACATTAGTAGAAATATGCCTTACATGTTGCTTGCATCATTCATTTGTGTTGTGTAGCACATTTCCCTAGTTTGATAGCAAATGCATGACACACGGCAGTGTACAAATGAATCTAGGAGGTGCCATTTCTGCCATTTCTGCAATCCCCACAGTATCATCTATGTTTTTTACCCATCCATATGTATTTTCTTAGTGTGGATTCATGTTCACATCTTTGCTGCTGTTTCTGTTTCAAACTATTTAAATTAAAGACTGTCTCTTTAAACATGCGTGGATGGAAAACAAAATGTCCTCAGTCAATATAGAATGTAGCAGACCCTTCCTCATTTCTTTTATTCTGCTGCCATCATGTGGCCATTTAACTGTATTCATTTAAAGATATATATTTTATACATTTTTTCGCAGTTTTGTGCCTCTCACGCAGCTAGCTGTAGATACCGTTCACGTGTCCTTCATGTGCTTTTAAATTTTTTCACTTAGGAATATTTTAGAAAATGCAGACTGCCAATGAGAGGCATTCTGGATCGATTTAATACAATAAACTCTAGCAAAGGAGCTGATCTTCATAAGACCCTGCTCTGTTCAGGGCTAATGCTATTGAGCCAGAATCTGTATATCATATGGCACAGTGTCCAGGAAGGGATACTGCACATTCTGTCTTATGATGCATCTACACAGTAGCATCATTTTGGAATAATGGCTGTTATTCCAAAATAACAACGCGAGCATCCACACAGCAATTCTGTTATTTTGAAATAAATTTGAAATAGCGGACGGCTTATGCCAACTTCTGAAAACCTCATTCCATGAGGAATAATGCCTATTCTGAAATAGGTATTTCAGAATAACCGTAGTGTGGATGCTCCACTGTTGCTATTTCAAAATACTCCTCCCCAGGACCATTCAGAGTAATTACTCCCCAGTGCCTCCTGGAGCTCCATATTGAGGTAGCACGTCCACATTAGGGAAGCCTGCCTTGGATTAATTTTCAGGCTTCCCTGTAGCATAGACGTGCTACTTCTAAATAAGCTATTTTGGAGTATTTCTTCCGGAATAGCTTATTTCAAAATAAGCATGCAGTGTAGTCGGTGTTAAGTAACTAGTTTTATTTCTGTGTTAGCTCACCCAACACTTCATGTATAGGTAGCATTAAGAGAATGATCTATAGTGTTCAGTGTGGCTCTGCATGAGTCCTGAAGTGACTCCAACTTATTGGACAATGGCTATTTCTTCATATTTGGTACATTTTACTGTAGCTTTGGCATTCTGCCATTAAGCAGTGCTCACACCTGATTCTGCATCTTGAAGCAGAAAATATCTCCTGTGTAAATGTTTCCCAATTTGGCTCCTGACCCTAAAGACCTTTCTAATGGTACAGGCAGAGAAAGGAGTACCACCATTTCCCATGCTACAAAAACTACCACAAGAACTCTAATGTCCTCCAATATATGTTATATCTGAAATGACTGAGAAGGATTATATAGCAAAGCATGGCCACCAACCTCCTCCCCCAAAAAACTCTATTTGGGTCTACCGGGGGTGTGGGATTGAGATTTTGAACTTTGCTCAGCACTTCTTTCATTGTGATTAACTCTAGCGGCGTTCAAGGAGCTTCTGTGGTCTGAAGCAGCCCTCTGCCAAAATACTGAAGTTCAGTTCCAAAAAGAAACATTTTTTATCCTTGAAATTCCAAAATGTTTTTTCTGTGCTCCTGCGCTGAGCAATTCAAGATGACAACCTTATGCAGAAACCAGGCTTACCATAACTTTGTGGACTAATCCAAGGGAAAGCGTTTCTGTGATTCTATGGTTGAAGTTCTGGAAAAGGCCAAAAAAGCAGGTTTGAGTTACCCAAGGCAAAGGAACTTGTTGCAAGAGGAAAAATATGCCAAGAAGCTCAGGTTTGCTTCACAGCTTGAGGACAAGTATGGTGCAGGAGCAGTCACTCACTCCACAGTTCCTGGAACAGAAACGATGGTGAAAGGAATTTAGAGCACAACAGAGATAACTATTTCAGTGATTGCTCTCTTTGTGGCCAGAAAAGCAGGCTCCAACTGCACCGTACAGGTTCCCTCTAAGTCCACACCACAGACTGAGACCCTTCCATGTCCTGCATTCCAGGAGCAGGTTGATCAACTCCATGGCTCTGTGGCCCATGCTATGAGCAACTGTGCACTGCAGATGTGGGAGAATGAGGAACCAAGGAGCTCACAGTAGTAGCATGGGGGTTAGTCTTGCATAGAGTGTCCCTGTTTGCACTTGTTTATGTACTTTGTTCTTGGGTACTTTTAAAGTTTTTGGTATTGCTGGTGTTTTGGCTTGCTATTAGCAGCTGGTCCACAAGGCAATAGTTTCATATTGTACTTTTCCAATAAGTGTGTCAAAATAAATGCTTTATTCTGTGAAGAAATCTTAGGCTATGTCTAGACTACATGGCTCTGTCGACGGAGCCATGTAAAATAGTTTATTCGGCATAGTCAAAGAAGAGGGGATTTAAATAATCCCCGCTTCATTAAAATAAAAATGGCTGCCATGCTGTGCCGACAATCAGCTGATCCGGCACAGCGCGGCAGTCTAGACGTGGCGCGGTCGACAAGGGAAGCCTTTGACGACCGCTCCTGTATGCCTTGTGAAATGAGGTTTACCGGAAAGGTCAACAAAGGCTTCCGTTGTCGACCGCGCCGCGTCTAGACTGCCGCGCTGTGCTGGATCAGCTGATCGTCAGCACAGCGCGGCGACCATTTTTATTTTAATGAAGCAGGGATTATTTAAATCCCCGCTTCTTTGACTATGCCGAATAAACTATTTTACATGGCTCCGTCGACGGAGCCATGTAGTCTAGACATAGTCTTATTGCCCTGACTGCAACACATCATTAAGTTTGTATTCCAGCTAATAAAGGTAAACACAGGATAAGAGACAACTGGAAGGTTGTATAAAAACCATGTGTCTCAAAATAGCTGAATGCATCAATCCATACATCTGTTATTTACATGAATCCATACTGTTAACCCTCTTCTCCTTTCCCACAACAAACCATAAGTGATCATTTCAATACAAAGTACAATGCATGGCATATGATCTCCCTTCCACATTCACAAGAACATTCATCATGCTACTATCCTTCTGGCCCATGCAAATCCACAATGTGGGAGCACAATGCATCCCTGATTTCTGTGACCCAGGTGCCCCTAGCTCCAACTGAGGTACATGCACTTCCTGGCTGAGGGTACCAGTTCAGCAGCCTTTCTCTGTCATAGGTATATTCAGGGGGAAATGACTCACCTTTGGCTTCACAAAGATTGTGAAAAGCACTGTAATGTGGCAGCATTGATGATAGTGGAATGCAAACAGGTCTGTAGACATCACCAGAAGGATTTCAATCTGCTAAATGCACATTCAACCATCATTCTACACCTGCTGAGAGTGTAAGTAAACCTTCCTTTGCCAGGGCCTGTGAGATCTATAAGATTGGCAAAAATGGTGTCCCTAGCCTCTGTCAGAAGCTGGGAATGGGCAGGTCATGATTACCTGTTCTGTTCATTCCCTCTGAGGCACCTGGCATTGGCCACTGTCAGAAGACAGGATACTGGGCTAGATGGACTTTTGGTCTGACCCACTATGGCTGTTCTTATACAACTCAGTTCTATACAATGTACTGTGGACACTGGAGCCCTGGGTTCCATTCTGGGACAAACATTTCTTAACAGTCAGTAAAGACACTAAAGCCAGGGTATGCTGACTTCAGTTCCATTAACCTGGGCTTACATTGCAGTGTAGACATACCCTGAGTGTTCTGAACAATACTTGGGACAAGCATAGCTCTTTGTAAGGAGGCAGAATTAAGGCTGACCTTTCAATTCTGACTCTGCAGTTCCTGATTTTTGAGTAGAGTTGAGTGAATACTGCAAAATATTTTCCACAAAAAATACATTTCACATGTTTTCACTTTCAGTTGTGTTTTAAGTTCCTTTTGTGTTTTCTTGCCATAAATAGTCCAGTAAACAAATTTACTGGCAAGGACATTTATAGAAATAGCATACTTTTTACCAAATATTGAAGAATATTTGCAGAAAGTTGTCCTCATCCAATTGGGGATTATAGACCAACCATGTGATCTTTGAAACATCTCAAATTATGAATACTTGTGAGAAACTACAAAATAAAATATTATTTAAAAATTATTGTCATATAATTTCAAGTGATAAATACAATGAAAGATGTAAAGACAATACAGGAAAAGAACTCCATTCTACTGAGGATAGTGTGCTGTAAGAAGTGAAAAGTAATCAATTAATTAATTTCTCAACTTTAATGTTGACTAATGCTGTAGAGGAGGTGGTTGAATAAAATATATCAGTTTGCAGAACTTCCTGAATATTCAATCCAGAGGATCCCGAAGCACTTTACCAAAAGTGCGGGATAAATCCTCCCATTCCTCCCATTTTATAAATCAGGAAACTAGGGACCTGTCTACAGTGGACTTCAGCCCAACAACTACACCACAATTTTACAGCCTCACAGTATGAGTCCTGGACTCCCAAGTCAGGCCAGACACAGGTGTTCCGTTGCAGTGCAGACATATGCTGTATGACAGAGAGGTTTGTTTGTTTATTCATTTATTACTATTTTTTATTATTGTTATTATATGTATTGAGATAGAACATAGAGGCCTCAATCAGGGATCAGAGTTTCATTGCGCTAGACACTGTACATGAGTATAATGAAAAGACATCTCCTGCCCCACTGCGAATCAGTCACATTCCTAGGTTTTAGCCACAGAGAATTACTGTTGAACAATCATACTTGACAGCAAGACATATCAGACCCGCATTGTGAAAATATAAAAACTATGCAGACCATTCAGAGGGAGGGCATGTGGGAGGTTGTTTTTTCAACCACGTTATTAGGAGGGGCAGTCTTCAATTATCATTATGCTTTTTGTTTTGTTTTGTTTGAAAGTGCACAATATGTAATGATGAATCTCTTGATATTTAGAATGCACAAGTCAAAGAACATGAAATCCTAACATCCTGGGGAACATTGCAGTTTGATTAACCTAGTGGGATATATTCTAATAATGTAACTTACTATGGTGCTTTACCGAGAAGAGAAAAAATATGTAGTTTTCACAGATGTAAATTATTTAACTCTCTGTTATAAATCAAAATTCTCAGGGGGGAGGGGAACTTTCAGCTTTTTATATCCACTAGGTCCTGATAACACACAGATGCTGTAATTACCTCAAGTGTGGTATATTAATTTTCCAGCAAGACACTAGCATAGGCACCACAGGGTATCATATGATATTTTCATTTTGGGGGGAACTCCCAGGGAATATTTCTATATAGGACAACCCTTTCCATCATAAATCTTCCTTCCTATTCTTTACCTTGATAAGCACTGAGGGAAGCTAATGTTTGCTAAGTGCTCTGAGGATGAAAAGTTTAATCATTATTATGATGACAGTTTAAAAGAGAGGACAGAAAGAAAGATTGAAAGGAACATGGAAGAGAAGGAATTAAAGCCTGAAATTTTATCACATCTGAATGGGAAGAAGATTGCCTTTGGGGTATTCAACATCTTCAAGAGCAAGTAGAAAACATATTCCAGTCTGAAAGTTTAAAATAATTCTGCAGAGAAACATCCACTATAATGTGGCAGAAGCATACTGAGCCCCTGAGAGAGGGATTGCCTTTTCTATCTCTCCAGGGACCAAACAGAACTTCATCTCACTTTTTTCATTCAAGAAAAGTCATAATCACATGGCACCAAGCAGGCTGGGGTGGGGAAAATTCTCCACTGCAAACTTCATTTGAAACAGAGAAAGACCTCCACTGGGGAAGAAAAAAAATAACCCTTAGCATTTTTAAGGAGCCACCTTGAGAAGAATGCAAACATTCACTGAATAAGATTTGCAACACTGCTTTATGGTAGCCATTGTTGTCTTCATTTTACAGCTAGGGAAATTGAGGCACAGAGAAGTTAAGTAACATGTCTACAGTCACATATGTTGTGGCAGAGCCAGGAATGGAACTCATCTTTCTTGGCTCTAAGTCCCAGGTTTTACCTCTTATGCAGTATTTTTTGTTATTATAGACTTTGTGTAAGTGGCATATATTAGCAGATGCAACTACTTTAGCTCTGGGACACAATATATTGATATTATAAGTATGTACTACACAGTACTGATTAAGGGGGCCCATTTTTGCAATATGCTAAATAAATACCCTAATATAAATGTTTTCTTCTTCTACCATTATTATTCATAATTATTTTATTATTAACTCTAGAAGCCCCTCCTGAGATAAATGAACTACTGTGCTGGGATTCATACATACATACATACATACATGCATACATAATATAAGTGAAAGTCCCATCGCTGAAGTGCTTACCATCAAAATAGACAAGACCAAGAATAGGAGGAAGGAAACATCATCACCTCCATTTCACAGAAGGGAAACTGAGCCAAGAGAAGTTAAGTGACTTCTCCTAAGTCATACAGTAAACCAAGACAAAGCCAGAAACTGAATCAAAATCTCCATCCCTGTCTAGTGTCTTAATCCCCAAACCGTCCTTCCTTTCCATTTCAATGTCAGATTTGGGGTTTGCGCCAACATTTTTTTCTTCCCTGTGTGGACCAAAACCAAGTTATAATAAAATCATGGACTCATATTTTAGCTTGGAGTTCATGGTTCCTTCAGACATTTAGAACATGTTTTCTATCCACACTGTTGAAAAAGGCACTCTGTAACATGGCTGGGATATCACAACCAGGCACTGTAAATGTGTTTAAGCATAGTTATATTTGCAGTGCAGAGAAAGCTGCCCTCTCTGGGCTCATCCTAGAGTTCTCAAGTTCATATTATGGATTATGAGACACTAAATACCAATTTGCATATTATATAAAACCATGCTCAGTTAAAGGGGTATATTCCTGCTCATTAGCAAGCACAATGAAAATAGCACAGGAAAAAAGAACGGCATTACTGTTTTATTTACGTAAAGAAATGTCATTAAAATTCTTTTTGATTTTCCTGAAGGCAAAATTTTACTTTATTAGGAATACAGCTATGGCCTAATTTCCCAACTGCAAATTAATGAGTATTGGAGATATTTAAATTACACTCACAGAGCTCAGACATTTCACAAAGACTTTTTCTAGAAATAAGAGTTTGTGAGAAAAAATACTCTACTGAAGTTGGAAAACAGAAACATAACTTTCTGTGGTTCAATTTTATTATGTTCTGGCCTATCTATTATAAATGATGTCAAGAAGAAAATATTTACTGTGAGCAACAGTGAGAACCGTAAGAGGCAGCTCATTGTAATAGATCAACAAGGAGCCAAATGGATGTGATTGTCAAAGGAATTCTTTCTCCTTGGTAATTAAAAGAGGACAATGGTGATGAAGTGCCTCTAATCAAACTGTAAAATAAAGCTGGAGTCATTATAATTGAGTTAGGTGGTGGAGTCTTGGGATAGGACCAGGCAGCACTTGCTGGGGGACTGGGGAAAATCCTGCCCAAGTGCACCTCAGAGCTTTGGGACCATGCTGCCCCCAACACTAACCATGAGTGGTGAGTGTCATTTAGTAGACTGGGAAGGGGTAAGTGATATAATAGAGAGACATTTGTATATTGGTCATTCACACTGGTAGGTGAGGAACCAAGATAACAAACTGCTGCCAAAGTTACTATGGAACAGTATCTTAGGGTGTCTCTGCACTACAGATTTTTGTCGGAAAAACAGCCGTTTTTCTGACAAAACCTGAGTCACGTCCACACTGCAATCGCATTCTTCCGAAAGTAAATCGAAAGAACAGATGGGTTTTTCCAGCGTTGGTAATCCTCTTTCTATGAGGAAGAAGCCTTTTTCCAAAAGAGGAATGTGTGGACGGGGAAGAGGGAGTTCTTTCAAAAGAAGAGGAAAGAGGAAAAAGCACAGGTGCCCTAGTGGCCACTCTGTCTATAGTAATAACAGGTTAAATGCGAGATAGCGTCCACACTGAATGGATGCTATCTTTCGAAAAAGCAGATCACTTTTTTTATGCACTTTTGTATGTGGACGCTCTCTTTTGGGAGAAGTTTTTTTGGAAGATCTCTTCCGAAAAAGGTTCTTCCAAAAGAAGCCTGCAGTCTAGACATAGCCTTATTTATTCTTTTAGCTTTATTGTTTTCAAGTTGATGCTGTTTGCTTTTCTCCTTATAATATTTTCCTTGTTTCATACACAGACTTGTTAAGGGATCCCAAGGAAGGTATTTAGAGACCCCAGAAATGTGAAGGGAGGGGCTTAAGCTTGTGGTGTTTGTTAAATTTAAGAGGGACCCCTTGCTATTTAAACCTGGTTCTCATTGCTTCTGACAACACTTGGCAGATGGGTTACAAATAAATGTGGAGATCACGTTATTGTCTGCAGAGAGATGGAAAGATGTACATCTGAAATATTTTGTTCAGAACTTGCATATCAGTGTTAACACAAAGAGGTCAAATGAAAATATGGAGAAAAAAGGAAAAACCTCTCCTTAAAATAATCCATCTTTAATTATGTTCCTTAATCAAGATTCATTTTCATAACTTTATCTTAATGTAGAATTGAGATAATATGCTTGGCTGACATTATTCAAATTTGTTCCTCTGTAAAGGACTTTCCATTAATAATACTGTATAGAATAGGCAAGCTGTGATATAGGGATTAATTATTTAAAAGTGGTTCGTATATAGCTTGAAATCTCTACCTACTTTACTACCTGGAAATCTGCATCTTTTATGAAGACTAAATTTAAATAGTGGGGAATGGCAGATTACTTTGAGAGGGCACATTTAGGGTGTATGGGTAGTAAGTGACACGTTAAACTAGCCTGTTCATGTAATAACTTCACTGTGGATATTTACACTTTCATTGGAAATGCTATACATTGTCCTCACAAAATACCTTTATAGCAATTGTGGTTTTTTAAAAAAATTCTGCAGCTAAAAATGTTATCCTGTTAGTTAAGTGTCATTGCGTTACATGAAAACTTAATGGTGAAAGATGCACACCGATTTTGGAAATTCCTACCTACTATTCATTCATTCAACTGAGCTTCAAAATTGCATGGAAGAGACAGGCAGCAGCAGCTATAGCCTTCAAACTAGGATTTTCCATCTGCCAAATTAAGAGTCTTATTTGTTTGTACATTTAGGTTTGAAATGCACTTAACCCTAGGCCTTAAGGTCCTGATTCAGATAAATAGCTAAGTACAGATTTAAACCCAACCCTGTTCAGGGAAAGCCCTTACATATGAGCACATAACCCATTGATTATAGGATTTAACCACAATTTACCTAAAAAGGGGCCTTGGTTCATATTCTGTATTGACCTACTACGCATTTAACTTGTGAGTTTGCTTGGGTATGGCCATAAAATAGGTCCTCACCCTTTAAAACCTGAGCAGTGATTTATCTTCTTTTTATTAGCTGTGGATTGAATGAGGGACAGGGGCTGTATTTTGCCTTAAATGCTAAGAATATGACAGATGAAAACAGAGAAAAATTGGACTGTTGGCGAAACAAAGCAGAATGTACAAGATTTAAGAGAAAAAAAAATCTGTTGAACATTCACAGTCCTTATCTCAACCATTATTCCTGGCAAAATGATTATTTTCTGAACCATTTGATATAAAGACAAGAGGCTAAAACATAATAAACCAAAACTCAGCTTTTGCATTTGGAAAGTTATTTGTGAATTAATTTAAAACAAATATTTTAGTTCCACTTCTAGCTGAGGGTATTTGGTCCCATTGTTTATCCTTCATTGACTGTTTGAGAGTCATCAACAGCAAATTAACAAAATTCAAGGCTATTAACAAAAGTGCAGCAGGATGAGCTACAAGCACTAGTAAATGCAGATGATAACAAAGGGTCTTGAGTAATTAGCAAACTGGATAAAAAACAATCCTTCAAACTGTTGATGCTCCTTCACCCAGGTGGGTCATGTTTCATGGGCCTTTGCATGGGCTCAGGGCTCCACGATGATGGAATTGCTTGCCAGATCTGTGCCAGTGAGCAGTTCACCAGGACAGGTCAATCAGGGCTATTTTATAGGAGAGAAGCAGCCAACTTCATAAGACATTATGTGCTCCCCTTAGCTAAGGCGTGTACTGATTTGTCAAGCAATAGGAGACTAGTCTCTAACGCAGTTGCTGCTCTGTATCACAAGACGGTGATTTTTCTAATGTGGTCTGTTTGCAAAGAAGGCATCAAGAAGAGAGATCCAGGAAGGGGGCACGGTAGAGAGTAATACGAGAGGGTGGAAATGAACATGTGAGGCCTGGGCAAGATTTGGGGTGGAAGAGATGAAAAAACAATCAAAGAGGGAAAATGCAAAGAGAGGAGTGTGGCAGAAGGAAGATAATAGAACAAGAAGGGGAGAGTAGAATCCAAAAAACAGGGTAAAACTAGAAGAGAAGAGAAACAGTCACATAAAATAGGAAAAGACTGGGGGACACCATTATTTACATCTCCCCATTCTGAAAACTGATTATTTATACCTACCTCTTATTTCCTATCTTTTAACCAGTTTCCAATCCAGGACCTTCCCTCTTATCCCATGGAAAAGAGGGAGGGAGAAAAGAATCAAGGGGTAGTGAAAGCCAGTTGTACAACTCAGATGTTAAACATATGTATTTGCCTCCAACATTAGCAATAGGAAAGATGTCATTTTTAACAAATACTTCTCCAGTGTGGCATCAAATATATAACATGGTTTGGATTTTTTGAGATTCTATACTACATTCCTGTGCCAGAAATAGTGATGAGCAGACACTAAGAAGTCTAGAGGTTCATAGAAAATATAATATCTTTAAACCTTTTGAGTCCCTTCATGCAATTCTAGGACCTATTTTTTCCACCCTGACAGGCCTTTACAATCTGACCATAATCAACTGAAACTGCATGTGCTGTTCAGCACCTCTTAAAAATGAAGACACTTTAATTTACACATTCAGCTTTGTGTATTTTGACTTTAACTCAGCAGAGTCTCAATTTTTGCTTTAAAAATTCAAGCTATTTACTTCACAGAAGGCTTGCAATACTTGACAGATGTTTGTAAAGAACTTTGAGATCCTGGGATGGAAGGTATGAAAAAAATTGCAATGTATTATTCCTATTAAAACCAACACATTGGGACAGATTCTCAGCTGATCGCCATAGCTTTATTGACTTCTTTGTCAATAGACTTGCATGCCTGTGTTAATCTGCGCAAGTTGGGAATCTGACCTCTTACCTTTTGAGAATAATCTTTCACTATTAAAGAGTTTGTTACAACAACTCAGCTTATACTTAATGCTTATTTTCCGTTGAATTGTTTAGAGAGTAATGTTAGAATCTGAGAGACCATTTTTTCCATCAGCACCTGGTCTCCTTACCAGATGATATTTCATATTAAATTTTACTCCTGATATTTCATCAAAATGTTTTGCTTCATGTCCTTTACGCAGCTCATTGTAAATTTGCACAAAGGGAGAGTTAGGGAAGCAGCTGCAATATCTCTGCTCCTCAATACACGCAGCATATTTGTAAGCAATTACATTTCAGCTTCTCTTCTGAGCTCATATTCTCTGTGCACCTCAGAGTTGGCAAATTAATTATTATAACGATCTGGACTATGTACTCATCCCACATAAGACAAGCCAAATCCATTCAAATCCAGAGATTGATTTTTCTAGAAAAAGAAAAAGAAGAAAAATGCTGCCCCTGCTCCTTCAATCTGCTTTCATGCTTAAAGTTATCTCAGTCTCTTAACATTTTTAAAAAACTTTAAAGACAAAGTCTCTTGATTTTGCTTAATTGTTTTCTTTTCTACTGGATAGATAGGGCAGATGTGCATGTTGAAATGGAAGATTTCACACATAGAGCTTAACAGTAGACCATTGGCTATGCTTAGCTGTTACATTTCTCATTCTCATACATTTAATACTCCTTGTGGCAACTAATCAGTTTCTGAACTTCAGAAAAAGTGTTTTGAAAATGTGTCATGCAGTGTTGGTTCAGTAACACCCTTCTGAGGTTAGTTAGTGGATACAGAGATTACTGTAGTCTGTGTCACAGTTCCCTATAGTTCAGGTCATATGTCGCGTATCACTTAGACAACCCTGGTGGAGAAATCCTATACCAAAGCCATTGGGATTTTTATGGAGAAAGATAAATATAGCTCTGCATGAAGTGGAGTGCAAGTCCCAGATAATTTCAGTGCTTTTAAAATGTCCAAACTGCATTTGTGATAATAGTAGACTTCTGCATATATACAGCAAAGTCTTAAAGGCCTTACTCACTTTTCATTTGGTCCTTTTGGTTTTGAATGGAGCTTTGTCTAAGTCAAACACAAGCAGGGATATGTCTGTGTGACAGGGTAGTCTGGCCCTTAAGGGCAGTGCCACCCTCTGATCAGTCTTCCCCATCACATGGTATTGCCCTTTTGGAGTTTGGGGTACTCTTAATACTCAGAGCCTGAGAACATATGACACAGGAAGAACTAATATTTAGAAGGGATTATGCTACTGTATCTTTAAGGACGTAGAATCTTGCAGAGAGGGTGGAGTAGGTCTCTCATATCCAATAAGGAATGAGCTGGGAGAAGCAGCCAGCATAAATACTGTCCCCCTCCTTCCTAGCAGCTCATGTGCCTGCAAGCACTAGAAGGGGTAAGAAGGGTTCTACAGAGCCCCAAGTTAGCAGAAAGCAGACACCCAAACCCTCTGAGCCTGAGGACTAAGGAGGCACAAATGAGGAAGATAAATTACTATCCAGCTCCAAGATGTTCCTGGCACAAGAAGAGACTTAAAAAAGAGAGACCCCTGAGCAGTCTGGGAACAGAGCTAACAGGGCAGGCTCCAGAACTTTTCATTATGCCCCTTTTGTAAGGCTTTGTAATAAAAAAAAAAAGTATTTTAAAAACAGTTAGGAAACAATGTAAATATCGCCTCATTTATATTGAGCCAGGTCTAGAAAGGATGGGTATGGGCCCTTCCTTCCCTACGATCCAGTAGGCAGATGTGGGGTTGAGTTCCTTCTTAGCTTACTGATCAGTTTACACAATATACTTATCTAAGAGCATGTACAAAACATCAAAATAACACAACTTCATGTACACCAAATAGCCTCTCTGCTCACTATGGCTATATCTACACTACACATTTATTTCGGAATAAGCTATTCCGGAATAGTCTTTCTGAAATAGCTTATTTCAGAATAGCATGTCTACACTGCAGGGAAGCCTCAAAATTAGTCCGAGGCAGGATTCCCTAATATAGACGTGCTATCTCGATTTAGAGCCCCAGGAGGCACGGGGGAGGAATAATTTAGAATGGCCCTGGTGAGGGGCTATTTCGAAATTGCAGTAGTGGAGCCAACACAGCCCCTATTTCGAAATAACTATTTTGGAATAGGTGTTATTCTTTGTAGAATGAGGTTTATAGAAGTCGAAATAAGTCTCCTGTTATTTCGAAATTATTTTGAAATAACACTATTGCTGTGTAACGGCCTTTATTCTGAAATAACTTTGCTGTGTAGCTGCACCCTATGGTGCATCTACACTGCACTGTAACTCGAAATAAGATACACAATTTGAGCTATGCAAATTGTGTATCTTATTTCGAAATAGCTTATTTTTTACTTTGGCATTGTCTACACAACACCAAATTTCAAAATAACATACAGTTCCGAAATGTCCCTTACTCCTCGTGGAATGAAGTTGGAATAGCGAGCCCATTATATTTCGAAATAACAGGCTTGCGGTGAACACATGCGATAGCTATTTCAAAATACTCCTGTATCCCAAAATACTCCGATATCTGAGTAAGCAGTGTCAAGTCTGAGTAAGCAGCACCAAATTTCAAAATAGAGTTTTATTCCGAAACATCCCATACTCCTTGTGGAACAAGGTTTACAGGGATGTCAGAATAACAAGCCCATTACATTTCAAAATAACAGGCTTGCTCAAAAGATGTGGAACAGCTATTTTGGGATACTTCTGGTATCCCTAAATAGGCCTGGAAGGCTATGTCTACACTGTGGAGCTATGTTCCTATTTACTGTCACTTGCAAATCAAAGGAATTTGACTCATACAAACACAATCAGAGAAACTTTGATGAATTTGGTCTTAAAATGGTAGCACCACATTAAAAATTCATGTTTCAGTACTTTCAACTAGGGGGGGAAAAAACCTAGTATGGGAGAGTTAATGTTCCTTTAAGTGTTTATAAACTAAGATCTCTAGAGGAATTGAAACCACTCTTAAAGACATATTTGTTTCTCTTATGCTGGACATGATTAAATTTCTGGTATCTGAACAGCAGCCACATGTGTGTTTTTTCTCTATATTTCATTACTAGCTGATAATTGTATTGTATTTCATTTTGAAATTCATCTCATGAACACACTATGTGTTTTTGCTTTCAGATGGTCTTTTCTTATTTTTAGATTTTTAGATTCACGGATAGATATAGTTCTAAAAGCCCACCGTTGTCATGTGTGCACTAGCACTTTGAACCATTATAAATCAATTTTGGAATTTCCCCTTCCCCCTTTATATAGATAATAGCTTCTTCTCCAAAAAAATGTTGATTCAAGAATAATATGTGCTCAAAAACATATCTGCATTGTGCCTAATTGGTTTTTACAATTTCTAATCACCATCTCTGAAGATAAGATTATATCATCGGAAATGGAACAAAGGGGATACAGTTTTCCTGATAGCCAAATGAAGAGCCCAGTCATTACCTCTGGGTACGGTATGTGAGCAGAAAACAGATGAGGCACACTTATAGGGATGGAAGTATAGACAAAGAAACAGAAGCTCCACAACATGCTGCTCACCTTGACTTCCTCTCACAACTGCCTTTCTATAGATACAGCCTGGATGTTGGGCTCTCCTTGTCTTTAAAGGGTAAGGCTGAGATGAGAGATCTTCCACATTGCATCAGAACTCCAAAGCAAACAAGTGATGTTCTCAGTATAATATTGTTGAATTTTTTAGCCTTCTCAAGTTGAGAATCTCAACATTGTTATGCACTCCATACTCTGAAAGCTCACATTCTAGGGCAATCCCTGGTGGTGACTACATGGGAGGATAGATCCTATGGGAACCAGTTTACCACACAGAATGAGATAGCTTGAACCATAGTTCAGAGTCATTACTCCAAAAATCCATGTGCATAAATATGAAAGCATCTCAGTGCATATTCTGGTTTTGAGTAGGTCCAGACTTGTAGAGTTCACTTCTTGCAGATTTGAGAGACTAACTGTAAATTTAATCTGCCTATTGATCCAAATGAAAATCGCACCTCTTCAGCTTTGATTTCCAATGTAACAAGAGATGCTATAATTAAAACACACAGAGTTCACAATTTTGGCTGCTGCTCTCAACTGAGAAACAAAGAGATCAATAATGAGGATGGGTTGTCCTGATTTATTTCTCTGTTCTGTAAGGTGCACAGCTGGGGCCTGAGAATGGAGCACATAGAATAACATACAACAGGAACCACAAAACTCCATACAACTTACTACCCTCATGCATCAAGGCAGAAATATTGCTCATAGGGACATTTTTCTGCCCTCAGATATTTCATGATGTGCCAAAAAATTTCCAAACTGGTTAAATATTATTTTAATCCAGCAACTCTGTCTGATATAACACATAATTCTCATTTAATCAAATATTTTAATATTTTATATTTAATACTTTGAAATAGCTGAGAATGACAAAAGCTCAGTAAGATGATTAAATATTTTGGAATGACCACTGATTAAATAACTTAAGAAGATATATCTGTTTTCATTGCTCTTTACAAACATTTGAAAGAACCAGGAGTATTATTCAGCATATATGATATTGGTATTTAAATCTGAGATCAGGGTGTTTTCAAAATGCAACAGTAAAACACAGTAAAATTTATTTAAAAATGTTCTGTCAATGTCAGTGGTGTTAAAATTAAGCACTGCTCAAAAAACAGCTAACATACAGCACTGTACTCTACCTGCAATGAGAATCTTGGAAAAAAACAATTTATTCTTTCCGTTGCCCGTAAACTTAATACTGTATAGCCAGATCACATCACAATTGTCAAATAACTACATGGACAGTAGAACCTTAATTATCCAGATGCCTTGGGACCTATTAATCACGAGTTCTTTTATCCCTTATATTGGTATTGTTTTATTGTTATCATTGCACCTGGGAACCCCAGACAATTAGTGAGTTACATGAGAAGACTTCAAAATTTTGCCTAGGATCTCTTGACCTTGAACACACAATTTAAAGGCTGTTAAGCTGTTCCTGTTACTATAGAGAGTTTGTCAGGGCTTTATTATGCCTGAGGGACTAGATAGTCAGTACTTGTCTTATGTAGGCACTTGCTCCCCCTCCTCCCCCCATCCTGATTTTTCACACTTCTATCCATCACTACTTCTAGACTACATCCCTTTTTCGGAAAAGGGATGTAAATTAGACGTATCGAAATTGCTAATGAAGCGGGGATTTAAATCTCCCACACTTCATTTGCATAAAAATGGCTGCTGCTTTTTTTCGGCGCGGAGCTTTGTCGGAGAAAAGCGGCAGTCTAGACGCTGATCTTTCAAAAAATAAAGCCTTTTTCAAAAGATCCTGTAAACCTCATTTCATGAGGGATAAGGGATCTTTCGAAAAAGGCTTTATTTTTCGAAAGATCAGCGTCTAGACTGCCGCTTTTCTCCGACAAAGCTCGTGCCGCGCGGCAGTTTTTATGCTAATGAAGCGTGGGAGATTTAAATCCCTGCTTCATTAGCTATTTCGATACGTCTAATTTACATCCCTTTTCCGAAAAAGGGATGTAGGCTAGACGTAGCCCATGTGTGACATGCTGACTTCTGGCATCTGCAACATACTTCCTGCTCTACTTGCTTTCTCTCTGTGGCATTTCAGTTTGGTATTGGGGAAAAAAATCTGCATTGAAATTTGCAAAATGAAAGGAGGTTACCACTTCAAGAGGTCTTGCCAAATTGGGAGAGCGTAAACTTGGTAGCAGTCCTGTATGACCACAGTGAGAAAGAAAAGGAGACCCCATAAAGACTTGAATTGGTTGTGCTGCCAGCTAGCCATCAAAGAGGACAAGTCACTGGCTAAACTCTCATCACGTGAGCACAGTTTTGAAGAGAATGACAAAAGAGTATCTCGGTGAACAAAGAATTGGATGTCATTCTGCATAGGTAACCCATTGCAACATGGATGGAAAAATGTGGATGATGGTCAACTATTTCTGGTATTATTCAAAGGCCCAATGGCATCTGAACTTCTATGAGACCTTACTGGTACCTGTACTAGTAGGGCTCATTGCACAATTAACTGTATTCTTTCTTTTTCTCTTCAGCATCTAAGGAAGTGAGTTGTAGCTCACGAAAGTTTATGCTCTAATATCCTAATAAATGTGTTAGTCTTTAAAGTGCCACAAACTCCTTGTTGTTTCCACAGTCAGAACAATATTCCCCACAGTGAACAGTGAATATACCAAGCCAATGAAGCTGTGGTAGCCAGCTCAGTCTCACGGGCAGTTGTAATGATGAACAAGATGGTAATACTAAATATATTATATATTATTATTATATATATAATATACTGACTACAAGTGTCACCAGTGCTATTACATTTCAGTGCTACTTGTAGATATTTATTATTAGATTTTGTTTTACCCTTTGTTGTTATGATGCTTTGATGTCACTAATAAATCCAGTTTTATATCTTGAAATAATTCATTGTCATTATTATAGAGGCAGAGCGACCAGGGAGTGAAGCGGACAGGAGCTGCAGACAGGGGAGTTTGAGAGGGAGTTTGACAGAGGGAGGCCTACCATGGTCAGGAAGACCCGCAACACCTGTGCCAGCACTGCTTCTGTCTCCTCCACCGGCGCCTGTAGCCAGACAGAGCACCTGAGTATGGATGCCTCTACCCAGATCCTGGTGTGGTTTTGCAGGGACTGTGGATTGCAATTCCCACTTATTGATATCCAGGCTGGGGAGATCATCCAATGCAAAAGGTGCCTGCTGGTGGAATCTCTCAGGCAGCAGGTGGCAGAGCTACAGGAGCAGGTGGCTAGGTTGAGGAGCACCCGCATCCATCAGGAATTCCTGGACCGTGTTCATGAGGAGACAGCTGAGGTAGCTGTCCCGGTACACAGGACTGGGGACACACCGCTGGTGGAGGAGGAGACGACTCAGGGTGGACAGTGGCAGCTGGTTACTTCTGGCAGCAGGCACTGCTCCACCCCTGCTCCAAACCCTCCCGCCGTGGTACTAGGAAACCGTTATGCTCTTCTTTATACAGGAGATAAGCAATCACCCCCTACACCGGAGGAGGAAAAGCCCCGTACCCCCAAGGCTGCGAGGTCTGCTGCCACCACTGCGGATAGGAAACGTAGAGTAGTGGTGGTCGGAGACTCTCTTCTGAGGGGGACGGAGGCGCCCATCTGTCGCCCTGACATTTCATCTCGGGAGGTATGCTGTCTGCCGGGGGCCCGTATCCGAGATGTTACGGAGGCATTGTCGAGGATTATCCGGCCCTCTGACTACTACCCCATGCTACTCATCCATGTGGGTACTAATGACACTGTGAGGTGTGACACTGAGCAGATCAAGAGTGACTACAGGGCTCTGAGGGTACGGGTGAAGGAGTTTGGAGCGCAGGTGGTATTCTCTTCGATCCTTTCTGTCGAAGGTAGGGGCCCGGGCAGAGACAGGTGCATCCTGGAGGTGAATGCCTGGCTGCGAGGATGGTGTCGCCAGGAGGGCTTTGGCTTCCTCAACCATGGGATGCTATTCCAGAAAGGACTGCTAAGCAGGGATGGCGTCCACCTTACGAGGAGGGGGAAGACACTGTTTGCATACAGACCGGCTAACCTAGTGAGGAGGGCTTTAAACTAGGTTCGATGGGGACAGGTGAGCAAAGCCCACAGGTAAGTGGAGAACATGGAGACCTGGGAGATGGGTCGGAAATGGGAGGGAGCGTGGGCTACAATGGCAGAGAGAAAGGAGGGTCAAGGCAAAACTGGGAGGCAAGGTCAAATCAGGATCTTAGATGCCTATATACAAATCACGAGAAGTATGGGAAATAAGCAGGAAGAACTGGAAGTGCTAATAAATAAGTACAATTATGACATTGTTGGCATCACAGAAACTTGGTGGGATAATACACGATTGGAATGTTTGTATGGAAGGGTACAGCTTGCTCAGGAAGGATACACAGGGAAAAAAGGGAGGAGGTGTTGCCTTATACATTAAAAATGAACACACTTGGAGTGAGGTGGAGATGGACATAGGAGACGGAAGTGTTGAGAGTCTCTGGGTTAGGCTAAAGGGCTTAAAAACAAAGGTGATGTCATGCTAGGAGTCTACTACAGGCCACCTACCCAGGTGGAAGAAGTGGATGAGGCTTTTTCAAACAACTAACAAAATCATCCAAAGCCCAAGATTTGGTGGTGATGGGGACTTCAACTATCCAGATATATGTTGGGAAAATAACACTGTAGGGCACAGACTATCCAATAAGTTCTTGGACTGCATTGGAGACAACTTTTTATTTCAGAAGGTTGAAAAAGCTACCAGGGGGGAAGCTGTTCTAGATTTGATCCTAACAAATAGGGAGGAACTGGTTGAGAATTTGAAAGTGGAAGGCAGCGTGGGTGAAAGTGATCATGAATCATAGAGTTCACAATTCTAAGGAAGAGTAGAAGGGAGAACAGCAAAATAGAGACAATGGATTTCAGGAAGGCGGATTTTGGTAAGCTCAGAGAGCTGATAGGTAAGGTCCCAGGGGAATCGAGACTGAGGGGAAAAACAACTGAGAAGAGTTGGCAGTTTTTCAAAGGGACATTGTTAAGGGCCCAAAAGCAAGCTATTCTGATGTGTCAGAAAGATAGAAAATACGGCAAAAGACCCCCTTGGCTTAACCACGAGATCTTGCATGATCTAAAAATAAAAAAGGAGTCATATAAAAAATGGAAAGTAGGACAAATTACAAAGGATGAATATAGGCAAACAGCACAGGAATGCAGGGGCAAGATTAGAAAGGCAAAGGCACAGAATGAGCTCAAACTAGCTACGGGAATAAAGGGAAACGAAGACTTTTTATAAATACATTAGAAGCAAGAAGAAGACGAAGGAGAGGGTAGGCCCACTGGTCAGTGAGGAGGGAGAAACAGTAACAGGAAACTTGGAAATGGCAGAGGTGCTCAATGACTTCTTTGTTTCGGTCTTCACCGAGAAGTCTGTAGGAATGCCTAACATAGTGAATGCTAGTGGGAAGGGGGTAGTTTTAGAAGGTAAAATAAAAAAGGAACAAGTCAAAAATCACCTAGAAAAGTTAGATGCCTGCAAGTCACCAGGGCCTGATGAAATGCATCCTAGAATACTCAAGGAGCTGATAGAGGAGGTATCTGAGCCTCTAGCTATCATCTTTGGAAAATCATGGGAGACAGGAGAGATTCCAGAAGACTGGAAAAGGGCAAATATAGTGCCCATTTATAAAAAGGGAAATAAGAACAACCCAGGAAACTACAGACCAGTTAGTTTAACTTCTGTGCCAGGGAAGATCATGGAGCAAGTAATAAAGGAAATCATCTGTAAACACTTGGAAGGTGGCAAGGTGAAAGGGAACAGCCAGCATGGATTTGTAAAGAACAAATCATGTCAAACCAATCTGATAGCTTTCTTTAATAGGATAACGAGTCTTGTGGATAAGGGAGAAGCGGTGGATGTGGTATACCTAGACTTTAGTAAGGCGTTTGATACGGTCTCGCATGATATTCTTATCAATAAACTAGGTAAATGCAACTTAGATGGGGCTACTATAAGGTGCATAACTAGCTGGATAACCGTACTCAGAGAGTAGTTATTAATGGTTCACAATCCTGCTGGAAAGGCATAACAAGTGGGGTTCCGCAGGGGTCTGTTTTGGGACCAGCTCTGTTCAATATCTTCATCAACGATTTAGATATTGGTATAGAAAGTACGCTTATTAAGTTTGCAGATGATACCAAGCTGGGAGGGGTTGCGACTAATCTGGAGGATAGGGTAATAATTCAAAATGACCTGGACAAATTGGAGAAATGGTCTGAGGTAAATAGGATGAAGTTTAATAAAGACAAATGCAAAGTGCTCCACTTAGGAAGGAACAATCAGTTTCATACATACAGAATGGGAAGCGACTGTCTGGGAAGGAGTATGGCAGAAAGGGATCTAGGGGTTATAGTGGACCACAAGTTGAATATGAGTCAGCAGTGTGATGCTGTTGCAAAGAAAGCAAACATGATTCTGGGATGCATTAACAGGTGCGTTGTGAGCAAGACACGAGAAGTCATTCTTCCGCTCTACTCTGCGCTGGTTAGGCCTCAGTTGGAGTATTGTGTCCAGTTCTGGGAACCGCATTTCAAGAAAGATGTGGAAAAATTGGAGAGGGTCCAGAGAAGAGCAACGAGAATGATTAAAGGTCTAGAGAACATGACCTATGAGGGAAGACTGAAGGAATTGGGTTTGTTTAGTTTAGAAAAGAGAAGATTGAGGGGGGACATGATAGCAGTTTTTAGATATCTAAAAGGGTGTCATAAGGAGGAGGGAGAACACTTGTTCATCTTGGCCTCTGAGGATAGAACAAGAAGCAATGGGCTTAAACTGCAGCAAGGGAGGTTTAGGTTGGACATTAGGAAAAAGTTCCTAACTGTCAGGGTAGTCAGACACTGGAATAAATTGCCCAGGGAGGTTGTGGAATCTCCATCTCTGGAGATATTTAAGAGTAGGTTAGATAACTGTCTATCAGGGATGGTCTAGACAGTATTTGGTCCTGCCATGAGGGCAGGGGACTGGACTCGATGACCTCTCGAGGTCCCTTCCAGTCCTAGTATTCTATGATTCTATGATTAAACTAAGAGAATGGTTATGGTGCCACTGTTTACCCATTTCTATGGTAAGGACACAACTAGACAGTTTCATATTATACTGTATCTTCAAGTAGACATGGTAAGTTTTTAAACAACATATTATATATGCATGTGAAGAGAGAACAATCAAATTGATGATGTTTGCATCTCACCTCATCAAGGATGTCAATTTAAAATCTACTGGGCTTGCATCACCATTGTTTTACTCCTTATGTATTCATTTCTGAAATGGAAGTGGATGTAAAAGACTGCCATTCTGACTTCAGTGTTTTGTGCCCATTTTCCACTTGTTCAAATGACTGGAACAAGGTGCAAAGAAATAGAGAGAGAATCAAGCCCATTTTGCATTATATGCTCTGCTCCTCTGGGACAATGCAGATCACAAAGCTCAGACACAGCACGTAAGAGCTTGGGACAAAGTTTCATGGTACAAGAAACAGAACAGATTTGCATGATGAAGTGAAACTTCCACAGGAAGGGAGGACAGATGGTCCAGAGATTAAGGGAGTAGCCCAGAATTTGGAGTCATTAATTTAATTCCCTGCTTCACCACAGATTTTCTGAGTGACATTAGGCTCACCATTTACTCTCTCTGTGCATGGGCATCTGGTAGCCTAGGCCGGGGAAGGCTTTGCCTTCCCAAACCGCCAGGCATGGCCCTGCCCACACACCACCACCAGAACACCTGCTGTAGGTGTTCTGGGTACGCAGCACTGCTGTCTCCAGTGCCCGCCCTCCCCCGTGCTCCAAGGTGGGGAAACTGGAGCCATGCAGCCTCCTCCTTCTCTGATGCTGAGGTCATGCCACACGCCCTCCTCTCTCCCCCGATGCTCTGGGGCTGGGGAGGCTGAGGCTGCACCGCATGGGGGGGGGGGAGTTGCGGGGCCTCAGCAGAAGGGGCAGGGATGGAGGTGGGGCTGGAGACTTGCCTCCCCCCAGCCCTACCTTCACCAACTGCCCATGTCTCTGTGCCTTGGGTTTCCATCTGTACAATGAGGCTTATAGTATTTCTCTACCACACAAGGATGGTATGAGTGTGAATACATGAAAGACTCTAAGATGCTGAAAAACTACAGTAATAAGGGCTATATAAGTACCTACAATAGATTAGTCAGACAAGAGAAAAATCTTCCCCAACATGCTTATAAAATTATATTGCTAATCTCCGTGAAACCTTTTTGCTCAGAAAAATACATATTTCTGTGGGGGGCCGGGGAGTTATTTGGGATCAGTTTTTAAACTCTTATTTCCCTCAGTGTAATAAGTGCTTTGCGCTGAAAATTATATTTTTCAACACGTATGGGAAATTTAAGACAGTATCTAAGGAAATTTTTTAAATTAGTGCTGTAGTTTTATTCACATTTGTGCAGGCAAACTGCTTAACTGTATATAAATAGATAATACCCATTCGTGCACTGAGAGAGACATTTACTCTGTATAAAGAAGCAACCAGCAAAAGGCCCCCACCTAAATCTTCAAAGCAGGGTTTATCTGGGACTCAAGTGCTACTGGCCCTCTGAATGGGGATGAAATTTCACCTCCTCTTGGCAGATTAGCATGCACAGGTTGTGCTCCAGTTCAAACAGGAATTAATTCAGGAAAGTTCTACGGCCTGTGTTATGAAGGATTTCAGATAAGATGTTCACTGTGGTCCCTTATGGCCTTTTAAGCGATGAATCTATGAAAAAGTGCAGTACTAAGCTTGTGGGTGCACATTTTGATCAATTTTGTACCTGTTTTTATCTGATGTTTTCCTGCCTTGTGACACATGAGGCAACCCATCCTTTCTACCTCCATCTAATTCAACATTTCTTGCTCTATTACCATGAGAGCAGCCTCTTTTTTCAATGGCTTTCTGATACGATCTTCCACAAGATGTCATCCAATCATGGGCTTGACTAGGAATAAAGTTTTTAGACATCAACACAATCAGCCCTGGTGAATGTACCCCACCAGTTCACACCAAGTATTGTGTACAAGCATCTTTGATGGAGTGGTTCCCGTTGTGGGTTTCTATCATCTGCCAAGTCCCAGGAGTGTAGAACAATGTGGATATCGTAATGGCATTGTATAAGTTTACCTTGATTCTAGTGTGAATTTCCTTATTTTTCCAGATATTTACCTGTCTCAGAAAGGCTCCATTTGCATGCCCATTTTTGCTTCCACTTCCTTATGCAATTGGCCAGCAGTGCTGATTTGCACTGATTTCTAAGACATAGAAATTATGCTGATTTCTAAGACATAGAAACTTGTTAATCATGCTTCACTATTGATCACATGTGCACCATCATTGCTGACTCTTCTTTCAATTAGCATGACTCATGTTTTCTTTTGGCTAATTCTTACTACTACTTTGGTGGTCTGACCTTTTTCACTGGCAGTGATCTTTTTTGTAGCATCGTCATCTGCATGAAGGAGATGTCTGCAAAACTGAGACCTTGATGTTTTCCTCCACTCCACATAATTCCCTTAACTTCCTTTGCTGTTGCTCTTCGCATCACATAATCTGTCACTATGCAGGATAGGATAGGAGAGATTAAATGAATTCCTGTTGCACTCTACTAGTGATATCAAACTCTCCATATCAACCCATGGTCTTTATGCAGAGCTTTGGACCCTCTTACAGCATTTTAGCCAGTGGTTCTACCTGTCTAGCAAGCCCATATGGTCACAAGATCTTCCATGGTGACTTTTCCATGAATGTAGCCTGAAGCTGAGGTGAAATCTATAATATTCAAGACTAATCTTTTCTGATAAGCAATCTCTTTCTCTATCAGTCATCTCACAGGAAAGATGTCATCTATACACAGTCTTTTCAGTATAAAGTCTACTTTCTCAGTAGACCAAATAAACTACTTATGCCAGTAATTAGTGTCCTGTATGAAACTCTGCTTCATGGTATGGTGCTTTTTCTATAGCATAGATTTTTAATCTGACTTAAAAAGAGCAAATACTGGTTGTCATGTAAATCCTGCATTCTGCATGGTTCATTGACTGGAACGGTCATTTCAGCTCCCACCGAGCTCAGGAAGCACAGTGTTTCTCTGTAATGGCCATGTACAGACACAGTGTTTGTGCCAATTCCCTTCTTCAAGTTGAACAGAAAAAACCTCCAAATTGTGGCACATGCTTATTAAAACCTATTTCTAAATGAAAGGACTTGAATATCTAATATGTGGAGAAGTAGGAGGATGAATGCTTTAATATATGTATGGATCCATATTTGTAATTTGTTTACTCAAGAGGAAAGCTCAGCACAGATGCAACATTTAATTTTCAATGAGATCCTTTTTTTTTTCTATTTTCTGCTCAATGTTCCAGCTGGGTTGACTGAAGCATGAGTCGCTTGCCTAGGGGATTTTGTCATGAGTCAGCGGTTAACATCAGATTACCCAGGATCCAGAAAAAATTGGCTTGATCTGTGAGAATTCATCTGCAATTTGTACAAAAAGCAGTGATCAACTACTTGCTCAGGCTAACAACTAAAATCTCTGAAAAACTGTTTAGGTATCATAGAAAGTCACACAATATGTACAGAGCTACGTATAATGTTATGTCCCCAGACATGTTAGAAACAAAATCGTTTGATGGAATACAGGTATTACTACACTAGTGAGACAGAGTAATGACAATTTACACTATATGGAAATCTGTTCTAGTATATTTTCTGCACTGGCAGAGTGGTTGACTAGGTGTCCTAATGATAACAGTCCTTTCCTGATTCTAATTTTTGTTCATTAGAGCATCTAGGGATTTCCTTGTATCCTGGCTACACAAAATACACATCTGTTTGGTACAAGATCCTGACACAGTGGTTTGAATTCTGTTCAGGAGTTGAACAGCTGTGAAATATGTATAGTTTGTACATTATTTGTAAACATGTAAAACAATTAAGGGGGAAGGGCTTTCAAGTATCCAAACTATGAACTCTTTGTTTTATGTTTTTTATTAGCTCCACTAGTGATGGAGAAAGACCTTTAGAGCATCACATAGCTACTGTACATAGGCAAATTTAAATATTTTTGGTGCATGTTCAATGAGTCTTTCAGGTTCATTGGACAAACAAGAATCCCTCAGTTTTGCAGTCTTTCCATTGGCGATGAAGAGTCTGTGACCTGTTAATGTCAGTTAGCTTTTTCAGGGCAAGTCTGAGAGGACAGGTGGGCACATGCTTCTAGCTAGGACTTTTTGGCTCCACCATTGTCAGTTTCAGCAGAAGGGCAATCAGGCGAATAGGAATGAAGAGATGGTCCTCCATGCTGTGATTTGAGATGTATTGGTGGGAGAGTTTGCACTGCTTGTGTCTCTTTTTGTGGATAAACATAGAACCTCAATTTTCAGGATTGTCAACATTGCAACAGTGAAGAGCAAAAAATTCACATTATTTTTTCTTAAGTGAAGTTCCTAGCCTTTCACAAGAGAGGGAACCACACAAAATGGCTACAGATGAGCACTTCTTGTTCCATTTCCTGCAGCATGTTCCCACATACCCACTGACACTTTCTGTTTGAGTTTGTGATTGTACATAAATGATATAAGGGAAAACTCTTTTATGTGCCATGCAAGAATAATACTCTACTATTTTTCTGGTAGTTCTCCTTTTTGGCCAAAGAGTTTTGATTTCTTGAACAATTTGGTCTAGATCATTTAAACTTAATTCACAAATTGCTGATAACGTAAGCATTATTAGTACTTCAGCTGATTGCTTGCAACTACACAATTTCAGTTCAGTGGCCAATACAACTATCCATTCAATAAAAGAGATCAATTATTTTTAAACTGCTAAAAATAAATTAATATGTGTCTGTCTCTTGATCAGCACAAGTTTGGTTTTTCTGTTTTTGGTCTGAGTGCAATTATTTGGCATTTGGATTGTTCTGGATGGACAGCTTGTTTGAGCATGAATATATAATTTGTTGTTTTAATTTTATTTTTGTAATTCTTGATTATAGTGTGAGTACCAATGGATTAGATGTTTCATAAGTCTACAAACATACCTTAGCTAACAGAGTGGTTACATTTTCCAGTTCTATACAGTCCTATACAATGGAACTCAAACTAAACTGAAACTGTGCAACAAAACAAAATAGACTGACACACCAGCTGCTGTGAATCAATAAATGTGAAATCTAATCAGTGTATGAGAACCAAAGAGCAAGAACATGAGAGAGGAAACTACAGAGAGTTTCAAAAACAAATAATAAGGAAGAGTCATTGACTTGCTTCCTGTGATAGTTATCAGTAGCTTTAGTTTATGTAAGAGAAACAAAGACAATTATATGTGGTGAATGGAAATCTAATTGAGTCTGTCATCTCAGTTGTATGTGAAGTTATCCTGTCTGTCCGTTGACATCTTGGCCACAAGGGTGCTGGAAATTGGGGTGCTGTCACACCCTCTGGCTTGAAGTGGTAATAACAAATACCAAATGCATGGTTTCCATCATCAGCATCACCATTATAAACATTGTTCCAGCACCTCTGCTTTGCCATCAATAGTAGTTAGATTATTTCTTCTACTAGAATTCTCCTGTGACAGAATTCGAAAGAATCTGGAATGTACACTAACATGGTATTATGGAAGCTTTTCAATATCAAAAGAACTTTCTAGATGGGCTCTATTTTTTCTTTTCAAAGTGCTGTAGAGGCAAGAGTGTGTGTGGTACATGTGGGTACCAGTGACATAGGGAAATATAAAGACAGAGAGCATGTAGGCCAAATTTAGACAGCTAAATAAGACATTAAAGTCCAGGATCTCCATGGTGGCATTCTCTGAAATTCTCCCAGTTCCGCATGCAGAGTAAGTAAGACATGCAGAACTGCGGGATCCCAATGTGTGAGTGAGACGATGGTGCAGGAATTTAGGTGTATTAAGAATTGAGAAGATTTTGGGAGGAGCCTTTACAGGAAGGGATGGGCTCTACTTAAACCACACCAAACCAGATAAACAGTGAAATAAAGGAGTCCCATTCAATTACATCACGCAAAGGCAGATAACTAAATAGTGACAATTTTTAAAAATACTTGTATACAAATGCTAGAAATCTAAGTACTAAGATGAGTAAACTTGGGCACATTGTATTAAAAGAGGCTATTGCTATAACAGGCACCACAGAAATTTTGTGAAATGATGATAATCAATGGACACAGAAATTCCAGAGAATAAAATAGGAATGATGGATTAAGTCATATTGGTGCGAGAGTGACATTATATATGATAGAAAGCAAAATAGTAAAAATCTTAAAGTAATCAAACAGTGCCATAGAATCTCTATGGGTAGAAACTACATATTTGCATATATATCAGTAGGAATATACTACCAATCACCTGACAAGGATGGTGACTCCGGCTGTGAAGTAGTGAGGGAGATTAGAGAAGCTACAAAAATAGAAAATCCAATAATAAAGGGAGATTTCAGGTAGCCCCATATTGCTTGTGTATTTGTTATTTCAGGACAGGGTACAGAGATAAGATTTCTAGATACTATGACTACTTCTTGGAGCAGCTACCCCTGGAACACACAATGGAAGAGGCAATTCTTGATTTATTTGTAAGTGGCACATGGGAGCTGTCTAAGAGGTGAAAATAGCCAAACCACTTGATAATAGAGACAATAAAATAATTAAATGTATCATCCTTGTAGGGGAGATGGGAATGCCCAAGAAGCCCATCACAATAGCATTTAGGTACAGAAATTAAAAGGAACAATCACCAGAGTTAAATGCCCATAAGTTGAATGGAAACTTTAAAAAACCCCACAATAATAGAGAATCAAATTAAATGTATATACCAAAACAAAACAAAAAATGTAATAGTATTGAGAAAATGCCACCATTCCTAAACAACAGAATAAAAGAGGCAATAGAGGCATACTCTTTAAAAACTGGAAAATCTGAAGATGAATCCTAGTGAGAAAATTAAAAGGTGCATAAATGCTGGCAAGTATAAAAGTTTAATTAGGCAGGCCAAAAAAAAAAAAAAAATGGAAGAACAACTAGCAAAAAGAACAAACTAGCACAATTTTCTGACATCAGAAACAGGAAGCCTCCAAAATAACAAGTGAGACTACAATCAAGGCACTAAAGGAAGGCTCCCAAGGAATACAAGACCATTATGGAAAAAACTACATGGATTCTTTACAATCCACACTCAGACAACTCCTTTTAGGTGACAAATTTCAGGCTCTGACCAAAGCTGAGGTGTCAGTAGAGGAGGTTTTGCAAAAAATTGAAAAATTAAACAGCAATACATTGAAATGTAATGGCACTGGGAAAGGTTCAGGAAAAGGCAACAAGAACAATGGTGGGAGAAGGGGGCGGTGTTGAACAGCTTCCATATAAGGAGAGATTAATAATACCGGGAATTTTTAGCTTGGAAAAGAGATGACTAAGGGGGGATATGATAGATGTCTCTTAAAATTATGACTGCTGTGCAGAAAGTAAATAAGGAAATGTTATGTAGTCCTCCTCATAAGACAAGAATCAAATGAAATTAATAAAAAGCAAATGTAAACCAAAGGAAGCATTTCTACACACAATGAATAGTCAACCTGTGGAACTCTTTGCCAGATGTTTGGAAGGCCAAGTCTATAACGGGGTTCAAACAAGAATTAGATACATTCATGGAGGATAGGTCCATCAATGGCTGTTAGCCAGGATGGGCAGGTGGGTTGTAGCCTCTGTTTGCCAGAGGCTAAGAATGGGAAACAGGGGATAGATCATTTGATGATTACCTGTTCTGTTCATTTCCTCGGAAGCAACTGGCTTTGGCCATGGGTGGAAGACAGGATACTCTGTTAAACAGCCCTTTGGTCTGACCCAGTATGGCCATTATGTTCTTAAGTTACCAGGATGAGATGGTAATCACTCTAAAGTTCTAAGGGAACTCAAATATGAAATGGCAGAAGTACTAATTATGGCATGTAACCTGTCACTTTAATAGCTCTCTGTGCCAGCTGACTGGAGGCCAATTTTTTAAAGGCTCCAGTGGCTTTCCTGGAAATTATAGGTCAATAAGGCTATCTTCAGCACCAGGGAAATTGGTTCAAACTGAAATAAAGAATAGAATTACCAGACGGATAGATAAACATGATTGATTGAGGAAGAGATAACATAGACTTTTGCAAAGGGAAATCATGTATCACCAGTCTATCAGAATTCTTTGAGGCTGGTCAACAAAAACATGTGGACGTGATACAGTATATATATGTGATACAGTAGACACAGTGTGCTTGGACTTTCACAAAGCCTTTCACAAGGTCCCAAAGGCTCTTACACAAAGTAAGCAGCCATGGGATAAGAGGGAAGATCCTCACATGATCAGCAACTGGTTAAAAGATGGAAAATGAAAAGTATGAATAAATGATCTGCACATTGAGCAGATGTTTTTAGAGAACAAAGTGCAGAATTAACCCCTGGGTTCAGGATGACTCCAACAGAATTGTTCAAGTCATTTGACATTAAAATCATGTTCAGTGACTCTGTCATTTTCAAGCAATTTCCTGAATAATTTCCAAATCTATTAAGACACAGGAAGCTTCTACTTAACAAAGGTTGGATTCAGTGAATCCAAGAATGCCATCTAATTAGTAACTTCCCTTATTAGCTGAAATGAAACCTGCTATGACACAAACACATTTTTGGTATCAGACAGTGAAGAAAACGGCAGGGTTGGTCATAAGGACAGAATCAACATCTTTGCCTGAAGGACCTATGTCAAACTAAATTCCAGTCTACAGAGATTATGTATTTGCTTCTCAGTCATACAGTCTTTGCATGGATAGGATAGGATAAGGCTAAGGAAGGATAAAGCGAGTGTACAACTATGCTGTACTGGACTTCAGAGACTTTGCTCTCAGGTTATGTCTAGACCGCAGGCTTCTTTCGGAAAAAGAGCGTGAACACTGCAAAAGCACATCAAAAAAGCGATCTGCTTTTTTGAAAGATAGTGTCTACATTGAACAGATGCTATTTCGCATGTAAGCTGTGATTACTATGGACAGAGTGGCCGCCAGGGTACCTGTGCTTTTTCCTCTTTCCTCTTCTTTCGAAAGAACTCCCTCTTCCCAGTCCACACACGCCTTTTTCCGAAAGAGCTCTTTTGGAAAAAAATCTTCTTCCTCGTAGAATGAGGATTACCAATGTCAGAAAAAACCCTCTGTTCTTTTGATTTTCTTTCAAAAGAACACAATTGCAGTGTGGATGTAACACAAGTTTTTTTCGGGAAAATGGATTTTTTCTGAAAAAGCTCTGTAGTGTAGACATACTCTCAGAAGCAATAGAATTATACAGAGGAATAAAAACCATATGCACTCAGCACCCGAGTCTGAAGTACACTATGTGAAACCCATTTGCTGTGTTTAACTTGACCCTTTTTTCCTCTGTATCTGCAGCATGATATGCAGATTGATTCCATGACAGCTCCACATATCTTTGCAAGACCAAGCATTGCTGCAACCCTACAAAACCCAACATAGATTCCATTCTCTTTCTTTGACAAACCTGGATTTTAGGGCATCTTTGAAAAAGAACTCTGCACTCCTAGAAATCTTCTCCTGCTCTGGAAGGTGCATGCTTTCAAAAGGTTTCTTTTCTTAGTCTTTATCCACATGTGGGGTTAAAGAACATACAAAATAGCTCACTGTCTATTATAGCCTCGAAAACATACTTCAGAGTCCTCAGGGTCTGTTCAGATGATAGGTAAATAGATAACATTATACTAAAATGAAAGTGTGTGCGTACACACACGCATATGTATGAGACAAGGAGTCCTGTGGCACCTTATAGACTAACAGATGTATTGGAGCATAAGCTTTCGTGGGCAAAGACCCACTTCGTCAGATGCATGTAGTGGAAATTTCCAGAGGCAGGTATAAATATGCAGGCAAGAATCAGGCTAGAGATAACAGGGTAAATTCAGTCACGGAGGGTGAGGCGCACTTCTAGCAGCTGATCTGGAGGTGTGAACACCAAGAGAGGAGAAACTGCTTTTGTACTTGGCTAGCCATTCACAGTCTTTGTTTAATCCTAAAATGATGGTGTAGATTTGCAGATGAACTGTAGCTCAGCAGTTTCTCTCTGAAGTCTGGTCTTGAAGTTTTTTTGCTGCAGGATGGCTACCTTTAAATCTGCTACTGTGTGTCCAGGGAGATTGAAGTGTTCTCCTACACTTTTTTGTATATTTCCATTCCTAATATCTGATTTGTGTCTGTTTATTCTTTTACGTAGGGACTGTCCAGTTTGGCCGATGTATATAGCAGAGGGGCATTGCTGGCACATGATGGCATATATTACATTGGTAGATGTGCAGGTGAATGAACCAGTGATGGTGTGGCTGATCTGGTTAGGTCCTGTGATGGTGTCGCTGGTGTAGATATGTGGGCAGAGTTGGCACTGAGGTTTGTTGCATGGATTGGTTCCTGAGTTAGGGTTACTGTGGTGCAGTGTATAGTTGCTGGTGAGAATTTGCTTCAGGTTGGCGGGTTGTCTGTGGACAAGGACTGGCCTGCCTCCCAAGGCCTGTGAAAGTGAGGGATCATTGTCCAGGATGGGTTGTAGATCACTGATGATGCGTTGGAGAGGTTTTAGCTGAGGACTGTAGGTGATGGCCAGTGGTATTCTGTTGGTTTCTTTCTTGGGCTTGTCTTGTAGTAGGAGAACACTTCAATCTCCCTGGACACACAGTAGCAGATTTAAAGGTAGCCATGCTCAGCAAAAAAACTTCAAGACCAGACTTCAGAGAGAAACTGCTGAGCTACAGTTCATCTGCAAATTTGACGCCATCATTTTAGGATTAAACAAAGACTGTGAATGGCTAGCCAAGTACAAAAGCAGTTTCTCTTCTCTTGGTGTTCACACCTCCAGATCAGCTGCTAGAAGTGCCCCTCACCCTCCCTGACTGAATTAACCTCGTTATCTCTAGCCTTATTCTGGCCTGCATATTTATACCTGCCTCTGGAAATTTCCACTACATGTATCTGACAAAGTGGGTCTTTGCCCACGAAAGCTTATGCTCCAATACATCTGTTAGTCTATAAGGTGCCAGAGGACTCCTTGTTGCTTTTGCAGATCCAGACTAACACGGCTACCCCTCTGATACTTGATGCATATGTATGTGTATGTGTATGTAAAATAAGCTCTTCAGGGGCACTGACCCTGTCATTCTATGGATTTGCACAGAAACTAGCACATTTCAGACCTAGGTATCTGGCTGTTACTGTAATATGAATATTAAACAGCCTGATTTTCAGAAGTGCTCAGCAGCTTTTGCAAATCAGGACCAATATATTCTGAGCCTGGGACTCAATATTTTTAGGTAGCTAAGACAATTCCAATTTTGCAGTACACACCTGATAAGCTACTTCTTGGCAGCTTGAGGTATCTGTGCTAACTGACATCTCTGTGCCAAGCTAGCTTAAGCTTGATAGAAAGATCATTGCTTTACTGGGGTGGCTGAGTTTATATTGTGAGCTGGTGAAAAATGGATCATGAAAGAGTTTATTTTCAGCAGCCAGACCAAGGAATGACGTTGGTGGATTGAGATATGACACACTGTAGCACTTTGATGAATCTCTAAGATTGTCTTTTGAAGAAAGATTGAAGGACCCATTTGTTCTAATGTCAAGAAGTAGATAATCCCAAGGCAAAAAGGAAAGGAAACCATAAAATAAATATAATTCAGCTGTTGAAGTATACCAAGTAAAATGTGATGACTGTTGTCAATTAAATTAGTGAGTGGCTCTGGCAGTGATGTTGAATGAAGTGGTGATGGAAGTATCATTTTAACAGTATCCGGTTGGCTTAGAGCAAGTTATATAATAAGGGATCTAGCATCTTGTACAAATAGCCCCCTGTAATATGAGATTTCAAGCTTTTTATTTAGACAAGGGTGGTGTTGTTAAGCATCTGAACTATTGGTTAATTATCCAAACCACCTTGGTTTGGCTCATCTTCCCTTCTCTTCCCATCTCTAAGTAAGATTGGTGGGAGTCAGAAATACCCATGAACATCCCTTCAAATCATTCGGGTAGAGGGATTCATATCTCTCTCCCTCAGCCCCATGGAACAGGATGCAGTCCTCTACTTAGAAAAAGAGCTATGGACTCTTTATTATCTACACAAGCAAACAGGACCACGGTGTTTACATTTTCATCTGAAAGGCCCGTACTCTGTAAGCAACACAGTGGTCAGTTCCTCTCTGAAGGTTAGAAGAAAAATCATCACTTGTGTCCTCAGTCCCTGCATGGGGGGAGTGGTACCAGAGAGCTTTTCATTTTCGGTCATTTTGAAGAATTACTATCGACCTTGTGTGGGCATCATAAGAATAACAGGTAAACAATCAGACAGCCAAGTATATTAAATTGAACTGTACTACTGACATATGGTTCGATCCAGCACCTGTTCAGGTTAATGGAAATTCTTCATTGACATTATGGGAGCTAGTAACAGGCCCTTAATGAACCATACCTTTGGAGATTAAGTAGTTGGTTACTAGAACTTCAAAACAAGATTTCCAAACTTTTCCTAAATTGAAAAACAGCAAAGGCTGGGAATCCAAGTGAGCTTTGTTAATCAAATTGTATTGCAGCAAATAACACAGCTGATGAAGCACAGAACATGACATAATTGTTTCAAATTACTGATATGATTGAAACAGAACAGTAGCTCCACACTTCTGCTGCTGATACAACCCGAGTTAAAATACTGCTTCTGAAATGTTATATTTCTCACAAATGGGGCAGATTGTTTTACTTCTGCAGAACAGGCCATAGGAACCCAAGAACTGCCATACCATAATGGCCTACCCTCTGAATGTAGCCTATAACAAATGTTTCAGGAGCAGTCAGAATCTCTCCAATCTCAGTATGGCATGAATAGAAAGCAAACTCTTCAGAGAAAGACAATGCCTACCTAGTCCCCCAAACTAGTGATATACTGCCAATACATTATGAATCCCCAAAAAGATGAATCCATAGATTGTCATGAAGGTAAGGGGCTACAGAATTCACTCAATTTATTTTCCCATTTACACAATAACTAGTCATCATAAATGTAATCAAAGAGGGAGAAAAATGCCATATAGGAAAAAATCTTATTAGGACACTCTTGCTGTTTAGGCTTGGTTCCTGAAATCTCTATTGAGCATATTGATAGTACAGGACAGCATGCAGTGTGTGTTATTTGAAGTAGGGGAGAGAACGTGGATGTCTCCTACTCTGAAATACTTTGAATAATGCCAGAGCTTTGGTGCAGTCTGGTCTATTTTGAAGATAAAACAATGGCTCTTCAAAGCTCTAGAGATAAAAACATCTCTGGTAGGCAGTGTTTCCTGTAAGCTGAGTGCTTGGGCAGCCAAACAGGAGAGATTCAAATGCCACCCAGCTGATTAGCAGAGAACCCACAGCCAGCAACATGTGTTACTACTGGTGGTGCACATCCACACATGCCTCAGTGCACATAACAACAATTATTTCATACATGGAAAAATTAGAGGGAACATTGCTGGTAAGGGAAATTTCGCAACATTGGAATGGGGGTGGGGAAGGGACTGCACCAGAGATGGAAAATTTATGGCAACCTCTCCTTCAACTATGTGGCAGAATTTCAATAAGGTACCCTAGGAGGCCAGGGGGACAGTTAAGACATCTACTATATTTTTGAGAGTGTTTATCTGTGAGTGAGTCAGCAAATCTGTCTGTCCATCCATCCATTTGTTTAAGAACTCCTCCTAATGGTAAGAGCTAGGACCGCCACATTTGATATGCAGCATTCTCTTATTGTAACTTAAAACAAGGTCAGGGTTTGGTTGCGACAGGACAATGGGATATGCCTGTTATGTGATTGTTTTCCATTCTTTTCTGTGTTATGTGGCTGCTAGTACGGACAATTATAGAATCATAGAACCACAGAACACTAGAACTGGAAAGGACCTCATCAAGACCAGTCCCCTGCCCTCACGGAAGGACCAAGCACCATCTAGATCATCCCTGATAGATGTCTATCTATCCTGCACTTAAACATCTTCAATGATGGAGATTCCACAACTTCCCTAGGCAATTTATTCCAGTGTTTAATCACCCTGACAGTTAGGAATTTTTTCCTAATGTCCAATCTAAACCTCCTTTGCAGCAATTTAAGCCCATTACTTCTTGTCCTGTCATTAGAGGTCAAGGAGAACATTTTTTTTCTTCCTCCTCCTTGTAACACCCTTTTAGGTACTTGAAAACTGTTATCATGACCAGGGCAGCTATAACCCCATTGGGGAAGCAGGGGGAAAGTATGGACGTAGGCTTTCCACCCATTCCCTGGCCAACACGTCTCCTGCCACAGCCAGCCCCAGTGATCCACCCCCCTGGCCAGTGCAGCCCTTGCCCTGGCTACTCTCGGGGAGCTACCACCCAACCAGCTTGGTCCATGGAGTGGCCAACCCCAGGCAGCTGCCAGCTAGGCAGTGACCATTGTCAGCCCCCAAGGAGCCATTGCCGAGGCAGCAAGGACCAGGCTGCTGCCACCCCCAAAGAACCATTGCCCAGGCTGCACACCCCAGGCTGCAGCCAGCCCCAGGAAGCCGCTGTCTGGGTTGTGTGGCCCTCACCAGCTCCTGCACCCAACGCAGCCCTATCTCGAGCCCCTCCAACCCTAAGTCCAGTACCCCTCCCACAACAACACCCAGCTTTGAGTGCCCCACATCCTCAGACTCGGACTCCTTACTCCACACACAGATAGCCTCTTGCTCTTAGCCCCCCCCACATCTCCAAGCTCTTGTCCTGACTCCTGCACCACCCACTCTGAGCCCCGTGCTCTCAAGGACCCAAGGAATATCAGGTAAATCTTCTAGTCTAGATAAACAGCAACAAACTGTTTATAAAATCAGGGTGGCAATAACAGATTTTTAATCAAATATAATAATAAAGTTGCTTACAACTGTAGGAATAAATAACCTGCCTTAAAATGGGGTTTAAATTGGACCCCAGCAAACCCATGATTCAACATCATCAAAATGTTCCCTGATTAAATTGTGTTAGACGCTGGGGAGATTTCAGTGTCATGCTGTCGTGTTCACCTAAACCTACAAGTCTGGAATTACAGCTGCTAATTCCACAAGAGACATGAGAAATGGAAGTTGCATCACAAAGCCAAGAAAATATTCCTTTGGCCTTGATTTATATAGAGTATATCAAGTGGTAAAATGCAGGAAATTGACCTCCTACTAGGGGTAATAACATAAATTTGTTCAAAAGAGCTCCATAGTGGTAACTATAGGTTTGTTTGGTGTGCAAATAAATCTGGCATAGCTTTATTCTGCTAATAATTTAAATGTCCAGTTAAAACCCGGCTACATTCAGTTATTTTGTCTGTTCTAGTTTACTAATCTAGAATATCAAACTAGATTCACACTTTGGCTTCTTTGGACTGCTCCAGAGATGAAAAAGGCAGTATAATTCATATTTATTTACCTGGTCATATTTATTTACCTGAGCATATAACAGCTTTTTGCATCAGCTTTTGCATGTGCAAAGTAGACACAGTGTTCTGGTGAATGTAGCTAAGGCTATGTCTACACTGGGAAGGTTTGGTGACAAAAGTGCTGTCCACATGCAAAAGTCTGCAAAAGTGAAAACTGGTCAGACTGGTTTTTCTGCCTCCCATTATTGACATTTCAGGGCCACATTGCTAGCACTCTGTCAACAGATAGAGCAAAGCAATGTGGGTAAGCATAGAATCATAGAATCATAGATAAGCAGTGTTGTGGGAAGGCAGAGTTGATCCTTGCGCTTCTAGGATTCTTTATGAGTTCTCCCACAGCATTCTCAGCTGCTGGGAGCAGTATCATGAGTATCTCTGTGAGCTCTCCATGCTGAGGAATGTCAAAGCAGCACTGGAGTCTCTCCTGCCTTTCCCCTGCAGCAGCAGTCTGCCAGCTGCTGTGTTTCTAGCAGGACAGAACAGGATCATTCCAATGATTTGCTCTTTTTGTTTGTTCCCCAAATGGATCAGCTCACTCAGCTGTCAGATACTTCCCCCAGCTTTGAAAGGGAAGGGGCCCATGCCTGCAGGACTGCAGAGATCACAAAACACTCGGTAGAAATCACAAAACACTGAGCACAGCCATCAGGGCAGGCATTGTGGGATACTGGCATAATCCAGTTCTCTGTACAAAACAAACAACAGAGTTCACACTGCCTCTTTGTTGACAATAAAGGGAAGGGAAAAGACAAGTCTGTTGCAGAGGTGGAAGTTTTTTGTCACTAAAATTGGGTGTTTTTTCCCGACAAAACTTACATTGTAGTATGTATGTTCTCTTTTTTCAACAAAAGGCAGTTTTGGGCAACAAAATATGCCAGTGTGGACAATGCCAAAAGTGACCAGATGATCCAATGTTATAGGGACCATTCCAATATTCTGAGCTTTGTTTCGTATATGAGCCTATTTCCCCCAGCCCCTGTCCTGATTTTTCACACTTGCTATCTGGTCACCCTAAATGTAGCCGTTTTATTTTGAATAGGTTGCTTCTTGGTTTATCTTTTGTGTTCAGGGATTTAAACCTCATAGGCATTGCTGCAATATGTCTTCAGGAAAAAAAAGACCATTTAAAGTAATAATTATATGTATCACTATTTGCTCAATATTTTAGTCCTCCCTTTACAGATCCCATCTATGTACTCAGCACTGTAAACTGATTATTGCCCAAATCAAACTAATTGACCAATTAGCTGAAAGCAAAGGTAAATTAGACATTGTAAACATTGTGTAATTAGGTTTACTGTCAGTTAATCAACTAATACAGACATAGGACATCCACCAAAGTATATCAAGGAAGAAGGGTAAAACAGACCTGTCCATGAACAAATTGTTAAATATTGCTCTACCTAAAAGGATCTTTTTATTTTTTTGTCTTTGGTATTTGGTATGAAGTAAAACTAATCCAGAGGACAACATAGAATGTATAGTACTGAGCTTTGGTGTAAAAATGTATTGTCTTTCTGTTTAGTGAACAAAACACACAAATCTAGACTGTCTTGCTAAGTTTCAGACAATAATGTATGGTGTGTTGATTGTATTCCACTCACACTGTTCATTCCACTATTCACCAGTTGGCAAGTGTTGAGAAGGGCATAAGGGGCATCTTTAAACTACTCATTATTAGGATTGCTGAATGACAAGAATTACAAGCAGGAAAGGGTGTATCACAATAGCTTTGGAAATTTGATTCAGGTAAGCCCTGAAAATCCTTGATGCTTTATTCAAAGCTTATCAAAATCCTTGAGATTTCCTTTCTATCTTCCTCTCCTTCCCATTCTTCTCCTTCCCCCTGTCCTGTCCCTTATAGCATCTTGCAACATCCCTCTCAAACTTTCTCCTCCCCACCCTATTTTTAGTAACTGTGGTCTAACAACTTGTTAGATGTAGTTGTCTGCCTGGGCTTGAGTGGATTGTATCCTTCGTATCATGCTCCACCTTGGGCTTTCTTCTGCAAAGACACCAGAGTATATACATTGTGGACCAGAATTTCTGAAGGGATTTAGGTGCCTAAAGATGCAGATATGTGTTTTTGAAAATTCTACTGGGTACCTAACTGAAAGCTGGTTAATTAATGATGAAGGGATCAGTCACTGAATAGGAACCAATAGGGCCCAGTCCTGTGCAGATGAAATAAAAAATACCCAAGTTCAAATCCCTGTTCTGATGCATACTTCTTGTGTGAATTTGGTAAGCTACCTAGGGCCGGATAATTAAAGGTATTTAGGTACCCAAATTTGCAGAAAGGTGCTTAATGGGATTTCAAAAAGTTCATTAGATGCTTAACTCCAGTTAATGTCAATGGGATTTAGGCTCCTATGAACTTCTGAAAATCCCATGTGGCGTCTAAATACCATTAAAAATTTGGCCCTTACACCAATTTTTCATCTGTACACCAATTTTTCATCTATAAAAAGAGGATGGAAATACTTCTCTCTCTCTCAGAGGTGTTGTGGGGGAAATACATTAAAGATTATGAGGTGTTTCAGATATTACAGTAATACGTGCCATATAAGTACCTTAGATAGATCTCATCCTGAATGAGCATCAGTGTCTTTAGAAACTTGCCTTAATCTTAATCTACCTCCACTTAGAATGCCATTTTGACATACAAACCAATACCTGACTGACTTTTGACTATCTAATTCATACCAAACAGGAAAAAGAATAGAAGGTGAGGAACTCTATCATTCAATGTCTAATTAATCTGTCACAAATCGCATGGCAACACTTTTTATTGTTTTTTCTTTCTGTGATCTGCACTAATTGAAAAGGTTTAAATTTTCCTAGCCAACTCCCTAATCCTCACTGACTGTCAGGGCATTGTGTCCTGTGTATGAACTTCTTTGTTCACACAGCTCACCTTTACGCTTATATTCAGTTAATGCAAAGCAGCCATCCTGGATGTGTCTGTAGAAGTCTGAAGTAAAATCTAAAACTAATGTTATCTCTCTGCCACTTTCCCCACAAGTGAATTCCTGCCTATATTTAGCATTGTCTGGAGATATCTACAAATGTCACATACAGACCTTTTGATTCCACTTGACCACTTCAAACTGCATACAAAGTAAATGTTTGGCTAGACACTCTTCCATTTCTATAGATCCAAAATACTCCCTGCCCAATGCTTGAAGTCTGAGCAAATATTTCCCTGTCTTGTTGAGCAAGGAGATTACCTGACAGTAGTTCAATAACACTGTACTCACCTTTTTCAAATATAAAGGTCATTAGAGGGCTTGCTTTTAAAGCTTTCTCCCCTAAATGAATGATTCCCAGTCTAAAGTCAACAATTAATGCCTTTCATTGGCATTAATATATCAGCTGAAGTTACTGACCCTTTTGGGCCATCTCTTCTCTCCTCCCACAAACTTCTAGATATGGGGCAAATCCTCAGCTAGCACAAATTGTCATAGCTCTACTGAAGCGAACCAAACTCTGCCAGCTTACAGAAGCTGAGAGAGCTCCTATGGTTACTAGCTCACCAGGACCACAATCTTGTAAGGTACTGAACTCACAGCACATCATAAACTCAAGCCCAGTAGAAAGAATAAGCTTTGTTGAACATGTGCTGGTTGTCTCCCTGAACCACACCAGATGCTAAAACTTCTGAGAACCTGTATTTTTCCAGTGTATGAAAAAATACATAGGGAGGTTTCTATCCTGCTCTGGAAAGCTCTATCACCTGCACAGTGAGCACAACACGAGGCCTTTGTTGTTTAGGAGAAGAATAAACACTCATTTAGTAGAAACAAACAGTGAAACAGAAAGCACAAGCTTTAAATAGTTTCCTTGAGGGGTCTTTATACAGATAGGGGCGGCCCTAGACTAGTTGCCAGCAACTGGCACCATAGACGAACCATGCAATTGGTGCCCCCACCTCCAAACCCCTCAATGATATTGCACCACCATTTGGCGCCCCATTTAACTTGGTGCCCTAGGTGACCGCCTAGTTTGCCTATATGGTCGGGCCGCCCCTGTATACAGATAGCCCCTCTAGGGCAAAGGCACATTTCCCTTTCTTTTATTGTATTTCTAAGCACATAACGGTGGAGAGAACAGTAATGAATAAGTCCAATTTCTAATTTACTTTTAAAATATATTTTGGTAAAAACTGCATACTGGAAAATTATCTAAAAATATTCCTCGCATCATACTTGCTGGGGTGGTCTCCAATGTAACAGGAACTTTACATTTTTTCAGTTTTGCCCGAAAGTGATTTCTCAGGCTATATTACAATTGCTAACTATGCTATATTCTGTTACACTTTATTTCTGTAGTGCTAATCACTGTGAAAGCTACTAATTTAAATTATAAAGATTAAACAAAAATACTCTAAAACCCATGTCCCCCAATGTTATCTCATCCACTGCATTACAGAGTTGTCTTAAATATATAATTCTTTATACAGTTGACAGTGCATTGTCCTTTTTTTCTCTGATCTTCCTTGTAGTTTCCATGTGGGGAGTTTATCTTCCCCCCTCAGATTAATAGAAAACTGCAGTGGTCATAATCTGGCCAGAGGTCTGGGAGAAGCAAATAGGTGGGTTGTGCTGTGCCCTCACGTCCCAAGCTGGCCTTGGGGAGAAGCTGGTGGGTATCCTCTATCCCATGCCCTAACTCCTGCACTCCACACCCCTCACCCTGCCCTCATCCCTCTTCACTCCCCCCCAAGCCTGACTCCTACACCCCTCACAGCCCCAGCCCCCTACCCTGAAGGACCCAAGCAATGCTGGGTAAATCTTCTACTTGTTATATAATTGTAATTTTCTCAAATCACCATTATACCTATTTCATCTATTTCACTTAGAGCTAACAGCAAATATTTGTAATCTTAAATTAAGAACAAAAACTGTTTGCAAATTCCACATTCATTAGGGATATCTTTAAAATTTCCTTCTTTATCTGTAACTTCCATGTATGTGCTTATAACATTCCCATCACGATAGTATCCAGCACTGACAATGTGGCATTAAGAACCGTGTAATAATCATGATCTTGATGTTCATGAAACAACTTCAGTGGGAGTTGGATCCGGCCTTAAACAAGTGAGAACTATGTGAACATTTTCATATGAATTTTTGTAGGATTACAGTAACATTATGAACAATATATGGACCCTTCATATTTTTCTGCACTAGGAAGAAATTGCAAATGTGATTCTTTTCTCTCTGAAAGATTTTTTTGCCCAAGCTTTTTCAGAAGTAAGCATCTGGTCCTTTTTTTTTAATGGGGACCTTTTACAATAAAAGTACAATTCATTCTTTTTCACACATCCATGGATTAAGCATGAAATTAATGCTGAGCTAATATTGCCTGGGTATTGCTCAGCAGCAGAAAGGTCAACAAAAGTGGCTGTATATTTCATTAGTCCTACTCTTGAAACAAGGATTGAAGTATTGAATGCATAAATCAACTGCAGTTTTTAGAGCACCATTCTCTGACGTTAACAGCAAGAATGTATGCAGTTCTTAAGAGCATGACATAAAAATTTCTGAGAGCAAGTACACACATAAAGAAACTATGCTCTAGGAAACCAATATGTTCAATGACACTTGAAAATGCAATGTGTGATGCTGAGGTCTAAATTGTATCTTCCCATAGAGGTATCCATGGCAGGAGATGTGACCAGGTTTCCAATTCTTAGTGAACCACTGGGAAGGGAACCTCTAGTCCCTGGGTTTCATTGCTCCGCTAGCGCTCACTTGTACAAGTGTTTTTTCCCCCCACTGGCTAGGCATACTATCCAACTGCAACCTCTCCCCCGCCCTCACCCCACACACACATCTGAAAGGGGTATGCAGGAGTAGGGCCTGGACTGATACAGCTCCAAGCAGTGTTAACTTAGTGTTAGCAGATATCTCCTTAAATAATCAACTGCCTCTTTAGGGAATGACTGAATGAAAAAGAGCAGTACCCTGCCTCCAGGCCCCACTTTTCAGTTACACCTGTAGAACCCCATTGCAGACTGACACCTGGCAGAGAGCAAAGGACAGAGGGCAGAATTTGCTCTGTAGAATTTCCTCCGCAAGTGTTGAAGCACAAGAACTCAGCTTGAGAACACTGGTTGGCTGGTAGCTAGAAAATTAATCGGAGGTCCTACTGGCCTCCTTTTCCATTCAGTTATTAAGTGTGTGTATAAAGAGTTAAATCAGGGTCTCGTATCTAGCTGGTCCACTTTCATTCACATTCTTACTTCTCAGTATCATAGGAACGTCCAGTCACCTAAAATGCCCACTTTTAGTTTGAAGGTTTATGTTACTAGTTTCTACATGGAATTATGGAAGTAAATGTGTGGTTCTAAAGGTGGTGTCCAAGAGAGGGCTTTGGTTTCTTCGACCATGGGACTCTGTTCCGGGCACAAGGATTGCTAGGAAGAGATGGGATCCACCTAACGAAGAGAGGAAGGAGCATCTTCGCGGGCAGGCTTGCAAACCTAGTGAGGATGGCTTTAAACTAGGTTCGTCAGGGGATGGTCATCTAAGGCCTGAGATAAGTGGGGAAGTGGGATACCGGGAAGAAACACAAGGAGGAAGGAGCAACAAAGGAGGACCCCTGATTCAAACAGAGAAGATAGGGCAATTGACTAGTTATCTAAGGTGTTTGTACATGAATGCAAGAAGCCTGGGAAACAGGAAGAATTCAAAGCCCTGGCACAGTCAAAGAACTATGATTTGATTGGAATAACGGACACTTGGTGGGATGACTCAGATGATTGGAGCACTGTCATGGAAGGGTATAAACTGTTCAGGAAGGACAGGTAGGGGAGAAAAGGAGGAGGAATTGCATTGTATGTAAGAGAGCAGTATGATTGCTCAGAGCTCCAATATATAGAGGGAGAAAAGCCTGTTGAGCCTCTTTGGGTTAAGTGTAGAGGCGGGAGCAGCAGAGGTGATGTTGTGGCTGGTGTCTGCTATAGACCACCAGATCAGGTGGATGAGGTAGACAAGGCTTTCTTCAGACAACTAAGAGAAGCTTCCAGATCACAGGCCCTGATTCTCAGGGGGGTCTTTAATCACCCTGACATCTATTGAGAGACCAATTCAGCAGTACACAGACAATCCGGGAAGTTTTTGCAGAATGTTGGGGATAACTTCCTGGTACAAGCACTGAAGGAACTGACCAGGGACCATGTGCAGCTTGACCTGCTTCTCACAATCAGGGAGGAACTAGTTGGGGAAGTAGTTGTGGGTGGAAACCTGGGCAGCAGTGATCATGAGATGGTCAAGTTCAATATCCTGACCAGAGAAAAAAATGGAGAGCAGCAAAATACACACCTTAGACTTCAGAAAAGCAGACTTTGACTCCCTCAGAGAACTGATGGGCAGGATCCCCATGAAAGGGAAAGGAGTCCAGGAGAGCTAGCAGTATTTTAAAGAAGCCTTATTGAAGGCTCAGGAACAAACCATCCCGATGCGCAGTAAGAAAAGCAAATATGGTAGGAGACCAGATTAAGCTCCCTAAGGATTTCCCTGGTAAGCCAAACACAAAAAGGAAGCTTATAAGAAATGGAAACTTGGACAGATGACTAGGGAGGAGTATAAATATATTGCTCAAGAATGCAGGGCAGCAATCAGGAATGTTACCAGATTTGCCCAATACTCTGGGGTATGCTCATTTATTAGGGTTACTCTTATGGGACTGGGGAAGGTTATCAATTCTATCAGCGTGCTGCTTGTGCTTACTTGTGCTCTCATATGGAGCTGAATTCTCTCCCTGCTGTCAATTCCCCCTCCCACTGGAGCTCTCTTGCAGGAACTAGGTTCCTCAGGATGGGGTTCTTCCCACCTTAGCAACACACACAGACACTCACACCCACTCACAGAGCATGCCTGAAAGGACTGGGTAATCAGTACTCACAAGCTGACCCCTCATATGTCCCTGGATTCATCAGGCTGGGTTAACAGTAATGCCACACTGCACCCTCATGAGCCTTTGGACTCAGTGGGCTGGATTAAACAGCAGTTTAAGCTGCCATCCTCATAAGCCCCCAGGTTCAGCACCCCCTATCCCCACTTTCACACCACAGTCATTCACTGGTAAACCACACGATGAGCAAACCCCATAGGATTTTGGGCACTATAGGGATCTTTATCTCGGGTACAAGAAGCGTTGTTGCAGAGCGAATGGGGAAGCCAAAACAACACCCCTTGAGGAAGAGTGAGCGAAAGAGAAGGAAAGGGAGAGAAGCAACCAGCTTAACAATGAAAGTTATTTATTTCTGAGTAGTGAAAACAGTTACAATATTAAATCTAAATTGAAACTGATTACAAATGTTATAACAGTTTACATAGGGCAGGGTCAGGAGGCTATGCTTAGAGAGGTAGTTGGGGAAGGGGAGGAAAGAGAGAGAAAGAGAGAGAGATCTCACCACTCCGTGGAGCTTGCACTGATTGGGGTTCCCAGATGGTGATGGGAGCTGTGGGTCCAGAGGTCAGGAGACTAGCAGAGCAGAGCCCGTAGCACCATTAGACAGGAAATGATGAAGTCTCAATGGAACTGATACAGTTTAAATCCAGGTATCAAAACAATTTTTCTTGGGCCAGGGTAGGAGTTTTTATAGGGATAGGACTATAGTTCAAAGAGAAACGGAGGCGGGACAATAGAGACTGATCACCACTGGTTATGGGTGATGTTCCTTGAAGAGCTCACAATGCAACTGGGCAGTTTCAGTATTTTGAATGTCAGTAGGATCATTACTAGAATTGGTCTGATAATGACTAATTTGGGTGTGAGCAGGCCTGGCTTCATTAGCATCTGGAGCAGAGATTTCCCATCAGGCAGTGCTTCTCTGCTTTCGGTATCCCATAGTTCAGTACGGTTCTGCTTTCGAAGATCTGGTCTCCATTCTGTATGCTAATGAGATGTTCCTCTGTTCTATCTTCCATGCAGATGAGGCTGGGGTGTTTCCTTAATTCTATCATCCTTGTCTGGTGGAGTTTAGGTGTGTCTTCCCCGGCCCCTTCACTGCTTTGTCTTTGATTCAAGCACAGGCCTGGGTGAGGGGGATGGTTTTCCATGAAGGTCATTCCCTGGCTCCCCAAAAGCACAGGGCTGACAGGTGACCATGCTCTGGTTCCCCAAGAATCACAGAGCTGGTGGGTAACAGGAAGGGGAAAGCACAATTGGAATTGCAGCTAGCTAACGATGTGAAGGGTAACAAGAAAGGTTTCTACAGGCACCTTAGCAATAAGAGGGTGATCAGGGAGGCTGTGGGGCCTTTACTGGATGAGGGAGGTAATCTAGTGACAGATGCTGTGGGAAAAGCTGAAGTATTCAATGCTTTTTTTGCCTCTGTCTTCATAGACAAGGTCAGCTCCCAGACTACTGCACTAGGCAACACAGTATGGGAAGGTGGTGGGCAGCCCTCGGTGGAGAAAGAACTGGTTAAGAACTAGTTAGAAAAGTTAGACATACATTAAATCCGGACCCGTGGATTTGTGTATCTGAGGGTATTGAGGGAGTTGGAAAATGTCATTGCAGAGCCTTTGGCCATTACCTTTGAAAACTCGTGGGGATTGGGAGAGGTCCTGGATGATTGGAGAAGGGCAAATGTGGTGCTCATCTTTAAAAAAGGGAAGAAGGATAATCCAGGGAACTACAGACACATCAGCCTTACCTCAGTCCCCGGAAAAATCATGGAGGGGATCCTCAAGGAATCCATTTTGAAGCACTTGGAAGAGGGGAAAGTGATCAGGAATAGTCAACATGGATTCACCAAGGGCAAGTCATACCTGACCAATCTGATTAGCTTCTATGATGAGGTAACTGGCTCTGTGACATGGGAAAGTCAGTGGATGTGATATACCTTGACTTTAGCAAAGCTTTTGATACGGTCTCCCACAACATTCTTGCCAGCAAGTTCAGGAAGTATGGATTGGATAAATGGACTGTAAGATGGATAGAAAGCTGGCTAGATTGTCAGGCCCAATGAGTAGTGATCAATGGCTCGATGTCTGGTTGTAGTTGATTTCAAGTGGAGTGCCCCAAGGATCGGTTCTAGGGCCTGTTTTGTTCACCATCTTTACTAATGACCTGGATGGGGGGATGGATTGCACCCTCAGCAAGTTTGCAGATGCCACTAAGCTAGGGAGAGAGGTAGATATATTGGAGGGTAGGGATAGGATCCAGAGTGACCTAGACAAATTGGAGGATTGAGCCAAAAGAAATGTGATGAGGTTCAACAAGGACAAGTGCAGAGTCCTGCACTTGGGATGGAAGAATCCTAAGCATTCTTACAGGCTGGGGACTGACTGGCTAAGTAGCAGTTCAGCAGAAAAGGACCTGGGGATTACAGTGGCTGAGAAGCTGGATATGAGTCAACAGTGTGCCCTTGTAGCTGAGAAGGCTAATGGCATATTGGGGTGCATTAGGAAGAGCATTTCCTGGAGATCTAGAGAAGTGATTATTCCCCTTTATTCAGCACTGGTGAGGCCACATCTGGAGTATCACCTCCAGTTCTGGGCCCCCCACTATAGAAATGATGTGGATGCATTGGAGAGGGTCTAGCAGAGAATAACTAAAATGATTAGGGGCTGGAGCACATGGCCTATGAGGAGAGGCTGAGGGATTTGGGCTTATTTAGTGTAGAGAAGAGTGAGGGGGGATTTGATAGCAGCCTTCAGCTTCCTGAAGGGAGGTTCCAAAGACGAAGGAGAAAGGCTGTTCTCAGTAGTGACGGATGGCAGAACAAGGAGCAATGGTCTCAAGTCACAGTGGGGGAGGTCTAGGTTGGATATTAGGGAAACTATTTCACTAGGAGGGTGGTGAAGCACTGGAATGGGTTACCTAGGGAGGTGATGGAATCTCCATCCCTAGAGGTTTTTATGTCCCGGCTTGACAAAATCCTGTCTGGGAGGATTTAGTTGGGGTTGGTCCTGCTTTGGGCAGGAGGCTGGACTCAATGACCTCCTGAGGTCTCTTCCAGCCCTAGGATTCTATGATTCAATGATTCTATCCAGGGCAGGAATTCTCCAGTTTTGTCCTTCTGTGGAAAAAGATCCTTTCCTGGGCCAGCTCAGCTCTCAACACCCCAACACACCGCCAATTAGTTGTCAGAATATTTCACAAGCACTCCATTGTGGTCCAGAGGCTGCTAATATAAGGAAGTATGTATCCCTTCATGAACCAAGAACTCGCACATTCACTCATTGCTTTGAAGTACGCCCAATAGCCAGAGCCACTTCTACACTGCAATTGGTGCTCTGACCTATAGTCACAGCTATGACCTCCTGTGTGACGGATGACCGTCTCATTAATACTATCTTCATGCCTAGACTGTCCTCTTATTCTGCTGTAGTTCTGGTTATTTCAAGTAAGTTGCACGGGTGTGACTAAGGAGAGAGGAGATATGTGTGCGTGTGTGTGTCTGTGTGTCTGTGTCTGTGTGTGTGTACGTCCATGTGTGTTTTACACATTTGTTCTTCTGGTCCCTATTTAGTAAGAATGTTTGGACTAAAAAGATTATTCCAAAGCGCCAACCATCTCCAAAGCATATTTTTAAGGTGCAGCATCTTTCTATTCAATTTAGGATAGATTTTTGGAGTAAGAAACACGCCACACCCTCTGGAGGGTGCTATGGCACAGGAGCATTTGAAACAAACAAAGTCAAAAGCTGTTTTACTAGAAACCCTCTATCAAAATTGTTATTGATATTTCATAATGTATACAACAGAGACAGACAGAAATTTCTTCGCCCTAGTCTCGCCAGTAAACAAAAATGCAACTGTAATGTTATGTATTCATCCTAGCTAAACAGGCTATGTAGTATATAGCTTAAAAGTAACTTTGAATTTGATCTGCATAGACAAATGATTCTTTGGTTCCATGAGACTGTAGTTTCTACTACGTATTTCTTGTGAATGTAAAATTAGTGTTTAAAAAGTGTCTAATAAAAGCAGTATTTAGCAGATTTCTGTATTTAAAAATCCTATGTGCAGTATAATAAAAACCTTAATTAGGAATAGAAACAACTTCACAAATTCAGAACCAACTTGCTTTTGTTGATATTACATCATGATAATTAATATCAGCGACAGAGGCACAGCCTGAATATTCTGAGCACCAACTTCCTCAACTCTGTGTACATTGTAAAAGTTTAGGCCAGAGAGGCTATGTCTACACTGCAGCACCGGTATCCTGAAATAGCTATTCCGCATCCTTTGAGTACCTCCTTTCGAAATATAACTGGCTCGCTATTCCGACGTCCCTGTAAACCTCATTCCAAGAGAAGTAAGCGATGTTTCAGAATAGCAATTTATTTCAAAACAAATGCTGTGCAGACAGCACCAAATTTCAAAATAAGCTATTTTGAAATCGACTTGAAATAAGATACACAATTTGCATAGCTCAAATTGCAGTTCTTATTTTGACCTACAGTCTGTGTAGAGGTACCCAGAGAGACATTCTTACATTTAGGGTACATCTAGATTATAAAGTCCAGGGAACGCATTTGCTCTTCTGCTTTTTTTTTTTTTTTTTTTTGTGGAAGAGCAAACACACTCTTTTGGAAGCCCCTGTATTCCTCGTTCTAAGAGGAAGGGCTTCCGAAAAAGGTTTTTTTTCTGACATGTGGCGCAGTCTAGACGGGCCAAATGTCAGAAAAGCCTCTTGCAACAAAAGTATCGGAAAAAGCTACGCAAAATGCAGAGTGCATTTTGCGAAGCTTTTTCTGACAAACAGATGTAGTCTAGACGTACCCTAAGTATGGGAAGCGGGACCCTCAGTAATCTGGAGAAATGATGGTTTGCGTCATTATTTCTATGATAGTTTTGGCACCATCCCAGGAAGACATGAATGCTTTAGAAGGTAGGAAAGCCAGCTTCCCTAATATAAGATTAAGCCATTTTGATTAAATGCTTACTGCAAATGAAAGGAAATAATTTGGACAGGAAAATAGAAGCTTGTCATTTACAGAGCATGAAAAGTTAGGGGAAACTGTATACTTGCTGGTAATTTCAACTGATCTGAAGTCAAAATAATGGAAGTCTAACTTGATTTTTAAGAGTTGGGAAAAGCCTTTTGTGTATAAAGAATGTGTGCTTAGACTCTATGAGATTTTCAGATATAATGCTGACAACATTCAAAAACACTAGAAACTTTGCTCTTAATGGTGAACTGCAATGATAAAATGATAATTGAGTTAAGCACATAGGCTATATCTACACTGCAGGTTTTTTTTTTGCAGAAGAGGATATGCAAATGACATGCTCATTTGCATATCTCCTTCCCTTTTTTTTGCAGAAGAGGTTTTGCTGATAAAAATCCCCATGGACACGGGGCCATTTGTCGGAAAAAAAACCCTTTTTCACAAGATCCCTTCTTCCTCAAAAATCGAGATTTACAGGATCTTGCAAAAAAGTTTTTTTTTCCGACAAATGGCCCTGTCTACACGGGGCTTTTTATCAGCAAAAACCTCTTCTGCAAAAAGAATCGGAAGAAGATATGCAAATGAGCATGCCATTTGCAAATCCTCTTTTTGCAAAAAAACGCAGTATAGACATAGCCATATTTATTTGGGGAATACTCTCACTAGCTAGAACCAGGGTTTCCCAATCTATGGGTCGGGACCCAAATATGGGTTGCCATTACAGTTCAAAAGGGTCACCAGGTGCCTCCCCAGGTGGCTCTTAAGGAGCCATTCACACAATTTTTTGAATTGCCCTGGGTCACCAAGTCTTCCTGAATTGTCAAAATGAGTCCCCATCTGGAAAAGGTTGGGAACCGCTGCCTGTGAGGGCACTTGAAAAAGAAAACTATCCAAGCTTGCCTTTTCACAACCATATTTCCCCTTTGTGATATCTTATGGTAATTCCTGGTTGGCTGAATGCATCCTAGCAAGCAGCATTCCCTGGCATTCCTGGCAGAGAAAGGTTTTGCAATTACTTCAGCCAAGTTGCTACAGAATGATGCACAAATCTATGTGTAACTCAATTTCCCCATTAGCGTTGCCATTTCTCCAGGAAGGCCAATACCTGAGATTTTAATTACGGGTCTCATGATCTTTTATTTTTCTTAATGTCTCAGCTGTCATTAATGTCTTAATGTTTCAGCCAGAAACAAGAAATTGCATGTGAATTTTAGCTTTCATTTAAAAGCAAAATAAGTGGCTAGCGCCCACAGATGTGAGGAAAAACTTGAAAATATGAAGCAAGTTCACCTTGAGGCTCAGAAATCAGACATCAAAGGACAGAACCAACTTTTACTATTATTTTTTAAATCTCAGGATTTTGTAGGTCTTGCCTCATGAAAGTTTGCAAAATCCCCAGGTGACAAATGGCACCATTTATTGGAAAGAACTAAGTTGTGATTGGTACCAAATGGTGACCAAAGCTGCCAGAAAGAACCCCATTAAGAAAATAAGAGGAAAATGAGAATGTTATCATTGCTTCATTTGAAGCAAGTGATGCAATAAGCAGGCAGTAAAGGGAGTAGTAAAGAGGTTTTTATTGAGCTTGCTGAGAGGCCTGTGTCTGCCAAGCAACAGCTTGACCAAGCCTGTACTCCTCAGTCCCTGGTGTTACACCCAAACTAGATCTCTTCTGGAATCTGACTCTCTTTCTCCAGTTCCACTCATCACACAATAAGTACAGGTCCCAAAGATTGCAAGAGGGAACCTATCTTACAATATCAGGAAGTCCCATTGCCTGTTAGAGAAACTTGGTTTTGAACTTTATCCAAATGCAAGGACAATAAATGTCCATCTATAACAGTGAGCAAAAACCATATTGCTGACTGAGGAAAAAGTTTGCCATTCAGATTAATCACTTTTCAATTCAGATCTGATACTAATGCTGCACTAGAATAATTTCTTTCATGTCAGCAACTTTGAGTCAGTTTTGTTTATGCTGGTTAAGGTGCTGTGCGGGGAACAGGGGAAATATAATGCAGCCTCTGCTTGCAGGGGTCCTACAGAGAACAGCCAGCACTTGCTACTCTCTTTTAGGCCAGATCTTTGAAGGTTCAGCTGTTTCGCCTAATGAAGGATGGGTTTGGAGGTAGGGGGAAAGTATAATCAAAGACTGAAGGTGTAACTCATTATCCAAACATGCGCCTCATACTGTTGGAAATAGGTAGGCTCGTGCCCCAGTGATTTTCCAACACTGATGGCTCAGTGCCACAGTAAAGCAAGCTGTTTATTTTAAGAGCAATAGACAGCTATTGAAGCATTGTCTTGTATTCCACTCATGTTTTAAAACTCAGTAAAGGAGTGGATTCAATTCAAGACACGCTGTGGGCAGAATATTGGGCTGCCAACATCTTAAAAATGAAAGTCGGTAGATTGCAGTCACATTAGTTTGTATATATTTACACTAATTTAACTAAATTTGAACAGAGATGCAGAGAGAAAAAGATAGATGTGGAGAAAGATGTAGAAAAAAGAGCAACATCAATATTTCATTTTCTCCCCCCTACATCTTTCAACACCTTTTCTGGCTTACAGGACTTGGGGATTTCTAGTAGTTTGCCCCCGTCTAGGCAGGATATTGCAGAGATGCACCTTACACTGTTCTCCTTGAGAACAATTACTCTAAACATAGTCTCAGTCCCTGAAAATGGAGTCATCTCATTAACCCTCTACCATTCTTGAGGGGCAGCATGTAGAGAAGGAACAGTGACAGGGCTTGAAGTCACACACACACATACCCCTACACACACACACACCCCTACACCCCCCTACACACACATCCCTTCCGAACAACATACAACCTTTGGTGGCTAAAAGAAGAACTGAAAAAGCAAAAAATAGCTCTTATAAAGCATGAAACAGGAAATGGAGGGCCAGCTCTCATATTATTTCTGCAGTAAATATGAGGACTTCAACATAGCTCCGTGCAAAATGTGTAAGTGCTTGAATTATAGTAAGTTATAAGTGCCCCCAGAGAAAGGAATTGTTCTTAAATAGTATGAGTCAGTTCAATTCGCTGCTGAACAGAGGCATCACTCTTGTTTTATTTTCTAATTTGTTACATTATACTGATCAGACTTTCTGATATGCATATCATTATAGAATTGTTGGCACCAATTCCAGAGTTGCAAGGGCCTGCTGTTGGAGCAGTATAGAGCAAATATAAGTAACTTTGCCCTGTGCCTGCCCCCTCAGAAGCCCCATCATATGGAACAAACCAGTGGCTGGAAAGAGGTTGGAGGGCATCTGTCTGGAGTTTAGTGCTCTGGTAATTTGGGACTGCTGAAAAGCCCACGGACAACCCTGTAAGGTCAGTGTGGTCCTCAGGGACCCATTTCACCTATCACAGTAGTTCATAATCTGAGGTAGCAAATAGAGTTGGTCAAAACAGGGCACATTTTAATGAACATTTCTTTTGAGAAACTGTCTTTTTCTCATCAGAAAATGTTGAATTTAAAAACTATGCTCTAGGGTAAGACTGTATTTGACCTGTTTTGCCCCCTGTTCTGCATCTCCCAGGAGGCACAGCACATAAGATAGCCCTTGGTTTTACTTTGACCAGTATACTCATGTAAAATATATCATTGCCAGACTAGAAACAGTGCTAAGAAAGTAGGTAGTTGTTACGCCCCAGCTGATGGTTTTGAGCAGGTTTCAGATACAGCATCTTGTAGAACACAGTGCAGTAATCTAATCTGGAGGTGATAAAAGACATGGATAACTGTGGCAAAGTCCAGGTCTCATGGGAAATGTCCCATCTAAATGAAAAGACTCTGAAAACTTGCTCTGGAGATACTTGCTATTTGACTTTCTGTAAAGCCCACCATCACCCCCAGATTGTATATCTTATGAAGAAAAGGCAGACAAATTCCCTCTATATATGAAGTACTAGAGCTGAGCCAAATAATTGTTTATTTGATTCAGTGAACAAACTGAAAAATCTTGAGGGGAGAGGGGTTGAAAGAATTAATTTTGGTTAGACACAAATTTCTTTTTGGGTCTCAACATAACATTCAACTGGAAAAAAATATTTTTAAATAAGTCTAGTTCAATTTTGAAATGAAAATGAAAGTTTCCTTTAAAAATGTTGGAACTAAGCATCGACTTTTTTGAAGAAGAAAAAAAATTGGGGGTAATCTAATATATTTTATTGGATCAAATTCTGTTGCTGGAAGGGACAGGCTTGTCTCTGATATACGGGGACCAATATATCAACAGCAAAAATTGTTAGTTTCTGTCTGTCCTTTCATGTAAAACATGTCTTCCTTTCCTCCTTCTATTATCCCTTTATTATCCTGTTTCTATGCCTGTCTCCTCCTATATATCTCTCCTCTCCTCTTCCTATGTTTCACATTTTCCACCATATTTCTCTGACAACACATCAATCTAATTTTTTCCATGTCCTCCCTCACTCCTATTTCCTGTCATTACTGTTATTCCTGTTATTTGGTGGTATCAATATTTAGTACATTGTCAATGGAGTTTCCAAGGTGGGAATTTAAATCAGAAAAATTTGCACATCACAACAAGGTATAGGTTGTTATAAATCTTTGCAGGGGTGGGTGGGTTGCATATGAAGTTCTGACAAAGAACAATCCTCAAATACAAACTTCTTTAGTGAGAGTCCAAACAGTGAATTTACAATTAATCCCCTCCTACATATGCTTCCCACTTCATTAAACACCTTCTCTCTGATTAAGGCCACTATGGTAGTCTACTAACTTAACTGTGCTCAGACTAGAATTATTGTTTTTCAGATTGCTTTTCTTTACTCCCAGGAAGTGAGTTAGCATGTGGGGGAAATAACTAATGAAGGATATTGTACATAATGTGGAACAAGTAGATATGGTACACAATCTATGATATGAAACATTCACAGATTAAAGTGGATTTTAAAACACATTCTCAAGGACATTTATTGCTCCAGGAAGGAGCAATACACAAATGGACACTTGAGAAAGTAATAGTTAAAAAATATTTGTCAGAAAGACTAACTTAAATACAGAATGTTTTATATCTGTCACAGAATATCTGATAGACTGGAGTTGTAACCAGTGGTATTTTCCCTTTCCCCAGTAGGTGCAGTGTCTCTCTAGCAATGCTTCCTTGCAAATCTCCAACCTCTCCTGTAATGCTATGCAGGTACCTTAAATCTAATTATGTATTAATGTTTTCTTCCTGAGCCAACATAAAGTCATTTGCTATAGAATCTTTGACTGTTATTAATACTAGTAGCATCATAGTGTAACGCCGACAGACTCCGGTCATTTGCAGAGGGAATCAAACCTGGGATCTCTGGAGCTTAGTGCAGGCGGGATGTGGAGACAGACAGAGAAGTAGAAGGAAAAGATTAGATATTTTAATGAGCAGGTGTAAGCAGTGGTCTCAGCACACCAGCAATCTAGCAGTTGTCAAGTCTCATGTATACTTCATGGCAAAGGAGCATTTAAAAGCAGAAAAAGGCAGATGGGATAATTTGAAATCTGCCCTGATCAAGCCCCTATATATAAACGAAAGCTTGGATAACTTCCTAATAGAGCAGAAGAAGGAATTGAGGAAAAAGCAAAACTATATATATTCTTATATATAGGAAGGGCCAGATAGTGGCAGTTATATACAACCCACACCAACCCATGGGGAGCTCTGAAAGGGCATGTCTACACTAGGATATTATTTAGAAATGACTAAATTTGAAATAACTCCAGAAATAACAAAACCAAAATACCATGTCCCCACTATGGGGGTGCCTCAAAATTAGTCCGAGGAAGGCTCCATTACTGTGGATATGCTACCTCGTCTTAGAGCCCCAGGAAGCACTGGGGAGTAGTTATTTCGAAATAGCAGCAGTGGAGCATCCACACTAATACTATTTTGAAATGAAATAAGTGTTATTCCCTGAGGGACGCAGGAGTACAGATTTCAAAATAACCAGCCCCTTATTTCAAAATAATGGGCTTAGTAGTGTGGACTTTCTGCTTATTATTTCAAAATAAGGGTGGTTTTTTTTTTTCAAAATAATTCCCTATTATAGAGCAAGGAAAAGAGTCAGTATCTTACTCTTCCCTCAGTTTACACTCCCCATGCAGCTGCACAAGGGTGAGGCAAAACCTAGGCACAATGGTTACAGGGCAGGCTATGGTGGTTCTAGGCTGCTGCTAAGGGACCTAACCAGGAATTAGACTGAAGACACACACTCCCACGTGGCCTTCTTGAATCACCACTGCAGTCACAGGGTGAAAACAGGGGCTATAAACCAGGTACACCCACACTGAAGTGAGGGAGGAGAGATGCAAGGAATGGATAGAGCCCTGACTTCACCCCAACCCACCACCTACGACAGAGACCCAGCACTGGAGAGGAGTCAGCTTAGCAGCACCCCTTTCCCAGACATAGTGGGCTCATCTAGACTACGCCGAAGTGCCGAAAGAGGATATGCATATTCAGCGGGAATTTGCGTATCTTCTTCCGATCTCACTTTCGAAAGCAGAGCTTTTGAAAATGAAAGTAGTTTGGACACGGCTTTTTCGGCAAACTCCCCCCTTTTTTGAAAAGCTGTGTAAACCTCATTTGCATATCCTCTTTCAGCACTTCGGCATAGTCTAGATGAGCTCAGTATGTGCCCATTTTCTGCCCTTTATAGGCTGAGCCTAACCCCCTTTAATTAGTTGAATCAGGTTCACCAGCTCTGACACAGGGACCTTACTGAAATTCTGGGAGCCTTGTGGTAGGAATCACTAGTCCAAAGATCCAACTGAATAAAGGGGACAACTAAAGAACAGAAAGTCAAAGGTTCAAAACTAGGGATCCAGAGGGGGACACTGAGCAAAGAACCCCAAACAGTGCCAGCTGCTCCTCAAAACTGTCAAGCGAGCCAGTGGACACTGCCTAGAAGAACTCTCCCTGGACATGTGAGACAAGGGAGGAACAGAAATAGACCCCACAGTCTCAGAGCACCTCTCCATCCAGCATCTTCCTGCTATTGCAAATGGCTACTTTGGCTAACACCAGGCAGAGACTGACAGACAGGATGTGCAAATATGAAAAAGTGACAGAGCCAGAACCTCAGTGGGAGATTCTGGAGGAGACAGAAAAGGGCTTCAACCTGGCATATTCTTGATAGACATGTGCTAGGGTCTCCCTCATGCCAAAAAAGGGGTAAGCTTAGTGGATGGAGCTGAGCCATGCCAGATACATGCCCATGTTCACAGCTCCATGAAGGAACCACCAACCAATATCCCCAGCAGGCCTGGCCCACTAGGGTTCCTCACCATCTACTGGTGGTAAAAGGTTCCACCACTTCGTGTTCGGGGGAGGCACGAGGGTGAGGAAGTGATCTTTAGGGATCACAAGTGCGTAGAGTTGTTCCCTAGACTTGGTTCAAAAGCAAACCGGCTGAAAGGTACACAATAAGCTCAGGTTGTGGAAGAAAGGAGGCCAGGGTGTTCTGACACAGGGGAGTTGGGTCTACCTTTGCTCATGGGGACTAGGTGCCCTGTGACAGGTATATAGCTATGTACTGCTCCTTCATGGGGGTTGTAGTTTTCCTCAGTTCTGCTGTGTTTTGCCATTTTCAATTCTAGCCCTATCTATGGTTCAAATGGCAAACAATTGTTTTTAGTCTCAGAGGGGTAGCCGTGTTAGTCTGTAAGTTTTAAAAAGAGTAGTCCTGTGACACTTAGGGGTGCATCTACACAGCAGGGCTTCACACAAAATAAACTACGCAAATTGAGCTACGTCAATTGCATAGCTTATTTCAAAATAGCTTATTTTGAAATTGGGAGCATCTACACAACACTTATTTCAAAATAGAGCACTCTTCCTCCAACTTCCCTTATTCCTTATATAATGAGGGTTACAGGAGTCAGAGTAAGAAGTCCTCCAGCCCGACAGTATTTCAACATTATTTTGAAATAACTGCCAGCTGTGTAGACATGGACTAAGTTATTTCAAAATAACTCTAGTTATTTTGAAATAATGTTGCTGTGTAGACGTACCCCAAGAGACTAGCACATATATATATATATATATATATATAGGTTCATGAGCTTTTGTGGATAAAACCCACTTCATCAACTGAATAATTGTTTTTAACATGTTGTAATTGACTTCTACACTTTGCTTTTGATGTTTAAACATCTAATCCTGTAAGGGCTAGTGCTTCAGAACAGGGCTCTCAGTTTATTGGATTTAACTCCTTGGAGGCCTGCAAAGTTCACCTGCTTTTCTAGAAAGCTATTTGCATTATTACTACAGCACCCAGAGGACTCAACTAGCTCAGGGCCCCATTGTGCCAAGTATTGTACAGACATACTGTAAAAGAGAGCCAAAGAGTTTCCAGACTGAGATGAAGACATGTCAGAACAAGTGCAGAAACAAACAGGGGACTAGCTCTATATTTTTAAGCCTTTTTCCTTCTTGTCCCTAGAGATTGGTAAGAGTTTATAAAGTTTACTAACATGTTTTCACTTTAACACTTTTTATGTATTGTTTGGGCTAGACTATCAGCTTTGCAAGTTATGCTTTTCTTGGTATATACAAAAAGTTGTCAAGGTTTAATACTGCTACTTTTAGGTTTCTGACATCAAAGATTTACAGAACAGGACAGTGCATCTTTGGAGGTATAGTCAGGCCTGCAAAGAGCCTGGTAAACATACTGTTGGTAAAAAAAGCTCTCTGAGACATCCTAAGCTCACAGTGAATGACAAATCTGGGTTTATGTCCTTCTGGAAACCCCCAGAGCCTTGGTCTGACAAGTATGAGATTAGTTGCCATCTATAAATCATGTCAGCCTGAGATCTAACAAGGCCCCTAATCTTGACAATTCTTTTAATATGTATCTCACTGTGGTTGCCAAGGTCGGTACCTGTGGCTCATGTGTTTTCCTCTAACCCCTGAGACAATAGCACAGGAAATTGCTAAATGGAAAAAAATGGCTCCTTCAAACTAAGGAATTCTGGTAAAAAATATTACATTTTATATAGCATTTTCTGAGAGATTTCTCCTCCCTCTCCCAAAGTGAATCAACAACAGTATCATATAGACTAGAGATATTAAAAATATTTTGCATGCTAAATAACAAATAGGGTTTTCCTGCCACAACCTATTTGCTTCGTTGCCCTCCCAACTGTTTTGTCACACCCTTCTCACCTATATTCAGCCTGCAGGAGTGAGACCTATTAACAGCAGCTAAGGATCTAGCCATCTCTCTATCTATATCTACTGTAAAGGGCCTGAAGCACTTTAATAATAAAATTATAAAATAGTGATTGTGAAACTCTGTAAAGATTGCACTCATCGTGTCCTGAAACATACTGTAGAGGACTCCACTGAGACTCAGCAGCCTGTGGGTTAGAGTGTGGCAGCCAACCAGCTCTCAGAATGGGACACAACCTGGGGACAGAAAGGGAGATCTCATACGATGACACCAGAACAAGCCAGAGCATGAACATTTCTACAGCTACACATAGCAGACAATACTGCATATTTCACTGTCTTGTCAGAAAAATCCACAAAATAAACTGCATGGAACTAAGTTTATCTCTTGACGTTGAAGGGTTGAGTCAGCCCTGCCTAGATTTGAACATGTTGCTTCAGGGAAAATAAACATTTTTAAACCTAATGGGCCAACAATAAGCCACTGCTCAAATGGAATTGAAAGAGCTCCATTACTTTTGTGTGTACTCTCGCTCTGTCCCTGCTTATCTACCTGCAGAAAACATTCCTGTAAAAAACTCACAGTTTAGCACAGTGCTTCTGTATCATAGGTCACATTCTTAAGAGTTCTTGAAACTTGAAATTAGCACACTTCACAGAGTTCATAAATGTAATTCACAGGCCCAGAGACATGCCAAGGTCCAGTAGTGGAACTATGTGTGATAAAGACCCAAAAGTGAAAGACAGAAAAATGTACTCAAGCAGGAAACTTAAAATGCCTGTGGGATTCATTCCCTTAGGGTAAAGAACCTTTTGCATAAACTCCGCTTTTTGATTATTTTTCTCATTGTAAACAGTTTTCAATAATACAAGTGAGGGGACACCAAATTTGCATAGAATATAAATAACTTTGAGGTTAAAGAGAAAGATGTTCTTCTTCATGAGGATTCTTTAGATCATTATAAAGAGGGACTTTCCACCACAGTGCTCTTTCATGAATCTAAAAGGCTAATTAAGATAAAAAATAATTTAAATTATTATCAAGGCACTTTAAAAAAAGTACACAATGCAAAGATTAAGTAAAAAAAGCCTTTACATTTAGGTATTTGACAGAACTAAGAATTAGGTTAAGAGTATCCAAAAATATTTTAGTTTAACCAAATCAGTAATATAATAGCTACAAATTTACCATTTGGTTCCCAATTTTGGGAGGGAAGTGTTCTGCATTTTCAGTAATATTTTTTACTTCCATTTTTGGAGCCAACACTGTTTATGTACTTCCTAATGTTTTTCAGTTCTTTACTGAATTTCACTATTTAATATATCCGCTTGAATGATTGTGGATGAAAAAGGGGGCAGAATGATTGACTGGACTAGATGGAGCTATTTATTCATCTAAGTAGGTTGACACTGAAAAAAAGCACAATCATATTGTCAACCCATTCAAGGCCACTTTTCAAAGTGATTTGAGCAGGCTAGTCTATAAACAACCTATATGTAACAGTTGTATTAATTATACTAAATTCCATGTAGTGCACTTCTTCCTCCAACAGACTGGAAAAAGTTAGAGGTGTTTCCAAACATTAGACCTGCTTTGTAATGGCAAAACTGTCTATCGTTTAAAAATCTGGCAAGCGTGTTAGACAAATTCCTGTTTAGAAACACTGAGATGGGATGGCTGGTTCATCATTCCTCTCTTGATTTTTACTAATGAAGTATTCACACCTGTTTCAAGTTGTTAACATAATAAGGGCCCAATCCTGATCATACCGAAGTCAACAGCAAAGCCCCTATTGAGTTTATTGGGAGTGGAATCAAATTCATAATCAAGCATACCCTCGACAGGAAACAGGCATGATGACAGCATCTAACTGATAGGATGATTAGCACATCTGTTCTGAACCATTAAAGTGATGGAAAGAAATTACCTTAGAGGCCACCTGCAGGACAGCAATTGCACACAATTACCATAGAGTCATTATGAAAAGTTAATGTAGAAGAAAAGTGCTGTTGGTAATGTAATCTTTATGTTACAAGACACTACCAACAAGGAGAACTGAGCAGTATTGTCTGTGATGATTATGCACAGGCTCCAGAGTGTATCATCTTTATATTTCTTATGTTTGTGGTGAGAGCGGGTAAGTAACTATTTAGCACTTGTACTGTGTATTTCAGTGTTAAAAATGGAAACTCTCTCACTTCACAGCCCAGGTGTATTGCTAAGAAGATTCCATGGATTGTGAGGGCTATGTGGACTCCTAAGTGTTGAGACTGAAAACTTGCCATTTATTACATATATTATTTATTACATGCCATTTATCTTTGAATCACAATAGAATAATGACCTGGGCTTAAGGGAACCACACTGACAAAGCAAAAAGAAAGAAAGAAAGCGGGGGGGGGGGGATGACACCCAAAAGCAATTCATACAAGTGGGTCAACAATGAGTTTTCTGTAGCAGAGTGAGAAGTTTTTCTAGGCAAAAGCAAAGCAGTTTTAAATACATTTATGGAATTGAGACAGGGGAAAGAAAGCTTTTTGTTATCCTACCTTAAGAAGAGGAACCAGACTCTGTTGAGTGAGATGTCATCATGACAGGCCAGTTAGAAATACACTAGATAAGATCTGGAAGCCAATCACATTAGCTGTGATATTATGATAAACAGGAAAAAGATAAAACAGAAATGGTAAACGGCAACTGAGAGGCATGTTACAGCAAGTAATGTGAAACCGGAGCCAATTCCAGGAGAAAAGATATCAAAAAGGACTAATATTGTAACTGTTTGATGGCCTTTGTGAAATCAGATAGTGGCCACAGTCCACTAGAGCAATATGGTCCATATCACCAAAAGCCACCACTACAGCTGACATCTTTACATATCTACCTAATGGCTTTTGAGGTATCAAAGCCAGTGGGAGTCAGCTCTCCAATGGCTTCCCTAGTGTAGGTAAGGATTAATGGACATTAGAATGCTTTTTAACCACCTTTTTACCCTGAAAGGTGGTCTCTAAAAGTCAAGGTCCATGCACATCAGTGGGGCAGAGTGGTGGTGCTGTCAGTGCTGCTTCCTAGGTTTTACTTGTTATATAGTTTAAAAGGATTTCATCAATCTTTTAGAAGCACCAAGTTTTCAGTTGCTCGCTATTGAAATGGAAGCATAAGGAGAACAAAAATAAAATAACTAGAGTTCTAAGCAAGAGTCACATGTTGGTGAGAAATACATATTTGGGGATAATTTTAGATGGTTTAAGAAGGGGGCAGAGTATGAAATCCCACTGAAGTCAATAACAAAACTCCTATTGCCTTCAGTGGGGACCAGGCTTTTATCCTGAGTGTTAAATGGAAAAAAGAAGTGAATGGGAAATCTGTAACATTGGTCAGAAATCAGGATGCTGAAAAGGAAAAGAGCAGATTTACAAGGGAGATTTTCAAGAGAAACAGCAAAGGTTAAAGTAGTAAATGTAATTAAATAATCAAAGGCAACAGATATTTTATTAGTTATGTCATTTAACTACACAAGCAAAAAACCAATCAAGCATTCTGTGAAGCCGCTAAGGGAAACATAGAAAGTGGGAAGTTAGTTAATGATGACGTTAGTATTGCTCTGAGCCTGAATAAATTCTCTGCCTTCGTCTTCATAAACAAAGCCAAAGGTCATATTCTGGGGATTGGGATATTTTCCCAAGTGGGAGGGAAGAGAAGGGAAGCGTTGAAAGACTTTGTGAGTACATCAAAGCAGAAAGGCAATTAGAGCTGATACATACAGATAAAGCGCATCCCAGATTTTATAACCCAGCAAAGGAGACTATAATGAAGTGTTAGCTGTGGAGATTTCCAGTACCCAAAAACTAAAGGGCTACGTCTAGACTGGCATGATTTTCCCGCAAATGCTTTTAACGGAAAAGTTTTTCTGTTAAAAGCATTTGCAGAAAAGAGCGTCTAGATTGGCACGGATGCTTTTGCGCAAAAGCACTTTTTGCGGAAAAGCATCCGTGCCAATCTAGATGCGGTTTTGCGCAAGAAAGCCCCGATCACCATTTTCGCCATCGAGGCTTTTTTGCGCAAAACAGTTTTTAGCTGTCTACACTGGCCCTCTTGCACAAATACATTTGCGCAAGAGGGCTTTTTCCCGAACGGGAGCATCATAGTATTTGCGCAAGAACACTGACAATCTTACATTAGATCATCAGTGTTCTTGCGCAAATTCAAGTGGCCAGTGTAGACAGCTGGCAAGTTTTTCCGCAAAAAGCAGCTGCTTTTGCGGAAAAACTTGCCAGTCTAGACGCAGCCAAGAAGTATAGTACTTCTGCATGGGAGTGCATAGGCTTGAGAACCAAACTCCTGCTATGCAAACCAGTCATGCTGTGCAAACCAGTCATTCTGTGCAATTATTTAAAAGGAAGAGCCACTGTTAAGTGGATTAGTGAGGCTAAGTGCAACATGATGAGTTAGTCTAATAATAATAAACGCTCTCTGAAGTTGTCATCCCAACATGCTCTACAAAGGTTAACACCTCTGCAGAATCAGGAGTACTCCTGCTAAAAAGTTAATTTGTTAGCACATCATAATTCTATAAGGCTAGGTCTACATTACAGCTTTTTCCGGGGGGGGGAGGGTTTCGGAAGAGTCTTTTCCATAATTTGGCTCATCTATACTGGGCCAAATTTCGGAAAATCCCTCTCTTTCGGAAGATCCCTTCTTCCTCATGGAATGAGGAAGACAGGGCTTCCAAAAGAGCATGTTTGCACTTCCGCAAAAAAAAGCAGAAGAGCAAACGCGTTCCCTTGATGTGGCGGAGTTTTTCCGGGATATCCCAGAAAAACCCCACAGTGTAGACATACCCTGAGAGTTCAACTTCTCTATTTCCAGAGCGTCATGACAAAAATAGCTGTATATAATTACACTAAAAGGAACTTCAGAGGTAATTTGTTTACATCATTTTAGTTAAGACAGATGCAGTAAATAACATTCAGCATGGTTACATACTACCAGCTTATGTGCCTACTGAAGTGATTACATCTAAATTTATCTGAATGTGAATACTATATGTGTTTATGAATGAAAGTCAAAGGCAAAAAGAACAGCAATAATGAGAGCATGAGGGGAATAATGCTCCAGTTACTGATAATGTTTCAATATAGTATACTGCATGTTAAGATAGTCATAGACACTAAGGCTATGGCTACACTTCCATTTTTTTGTGGAAGAGGATATGCAAATCATGCTCGCATTTGCATACCTTCTTCCGATTCTTTTTGCGGAAGAGGTTTTGCCGCCAAAAAGCCCTGTGTAGATGGGGCCATTTGTCAGAGAAAAACCCTTTTTCACAAGATCCCTTATTCCTCAAAAAATGAGGTTTACAGGAACTTGCGAATGAGGGTTTTTTCCGACAAATGGCCCTGTCTACATGAGGCTTTTTATCAGCAAAACCTGGAAACAAAAAAAGTCTAAATTTTGATTTTTTCATCTATTTTTCCTATCTCTCATTCCATGCAATTCGTACTCCTTGTGTTTCATTGCTCTGTGGAAAGGTGTGACACAGACTACAGATTGGTGCCAACTAACAAAGAGTTCACTATTCTTTACAAGCAACTAACTACTTACACGATAGCATGTCAGAGCCCTACTGAAACCTACTGATAAAGAGATGTGTGAATGGGTAATATTTAAGAAATAATTTCAGTATACTAAAGATTCTGCTTTTATGGTCTTTGAGTGTGTGATGAGGAGTCTGCCCCACACTGGCCTAATAAGGGTTAAATCCAAACCTGGGAGAGGGCTGGTTCTGTGGAGCAAGCAGCTGCAGCAGATAGCAGCCAGTTAGGGCCTGGCTGAGGGCTATATAAATAAGGGCTCCAGAGAGGTGAAGGTACTCACTTATTGTTGCTCCAGCTATAGAGCAGGAGGGACCTACCTGCCAGAGAAGCTAGAGGCTTCTTGACATAGAGCAGGGTTGGGGAGCTCTATCCAGGTAAACTCCCAGGCTGTAGCCTTGTTCTCATGGCCTGAGAGTATTAGGGCTACAGGGCCTGAAGCAAGGCAGGGAGGCAGCCAAGGCAGTAGAAGGCAGCAGGTCCACACCCCCTGCCAATGATGAGTGGCCATTTCAGACTGCAGTTTGCCCCTGAAGTAAGGGGATAGATGATGACAAGCTGTAGATCACTGAGGCAAGGTGGGTTTAGGGGCTTTGGGGTTCCCTGAGGGGGAGGACTCCAGAGTGTGGGAGCACTGTGGCAGGGCAGTAGCCAGAGGGAAGTGCATCGCAGTCTGGGAGGGATGTGGATCTTTACACAAAATGCTGGAGAAGAAAAAGGTAACAGCAGGCGAGACACCAGGTTAAAGGGGTCCTCCAGAACCGAAGAGCTAATTCACAGAGTGACCAGCAGGAGGCGCCATGGCAGCGAGTGGTGCCATGTTACAGAGTGAAAGTGAGCCACCAGAGAATCATGTGTCTCTGTAATGACCCATAGAAGCAAGAGGAAGATGTCACCCTTTCCTGACTAACCAGTTATATAATGCATTGCTTAATTATCCATCGTTGCACCAACCCAGAAACATCCATGGAAAGACAAACTATGAACATCAAAACCATTTGTAAGTGACAGTTAGTGGATCATTCTATCTGTGAATAAAGACAAAAGACATAGTAACTATATCTGGATCTCCTCACTGATGAGGTACCTTGATGTACAAATGTGCTTCATGAAAGACTGCATCCTAGCTCATTGTGCAAAAGCCTGAACTGTGGGATGATAATCTACTTTATTAAATAGGAAAAGTTAATCAGAAACTTGAGTTCTATGTGTGACAGAGGAAAGGTGAACTAATGCAGAACCCACGAACTGGGTAGACTATTCCTTTGGGAATAGAGGATTTGTTTTTTCTCTGGGTATCCAAGAGATCAAGGGCTGCCCAGAGGTGGGGAACATGGAAGGGCCTAGGAAGCTAGGATGCACCTCTTTTCAAGCTTCAGAGAAAAGGCAGGGCTACTGTAGCCTCCAGGAGAATGACTAAGTGGCTGACAGCTGGTTGTATTATAAAGCTAATATCAAGCTGGCACAGGAAAGATTCCCTCACACTAAAGGTAGATTACAAAAAGTATGGGTGTGGGGGGACACAGTGGTAGGTGTCCTGAAAAGCATTGCAAGAGAATATTTTTGAGCATGCAAAAACTCCCGTTTTGAACTTGGGACGGCCAATTTTGAAATATGGGACATGTGTGTTGTTCACGATGGATTCCTTTTCAAGTGAAAAAATGGTGATGTGGTAAATGAAATATGAAAACTCTGAATGTTGAGGAATATTGCTTTTCATTATTATGTTATAATAAAGTACACTTGGGATATTTCTAGACTGCAGTGTAAGCCAGGTTTTGAACTCAGGCTTAAGCCTAACATTCTTCTATCTATATGCAACTTGCACCAATCCACGGCAGATTCACGGTTGAAGGACACCACTGGAATGCAACATCTGAGCCTCAATCAAGGTGGGACCCAATATTCAAGCTCTATTTTTTTGCAGTGTAGACACAGCCCCTTATGCTCTGGGAGTCCACTACAAATCTCAGAAACTATGGGCCTTCTTTCTTTATCCTCTGGACAGTCAAGTTTGGTGGACTGTCAAATTTTCCCATACTGCACTATAAACAAGATTGACAATCAGTGCAGATGCTCAAGCCTTGCATTCTTTAACCTGGGGTCTGCTGATTTAGGTCCCACTGAAATATCAAAGAACTAGGACTTCAAGGGTCTTTGTTCAAATTAGCACACACACTGTACTTACTACTCATGGCTTACAACTTCAAGAGGTTTGGAAGAAATTGGGGACAAATTCAGTGGTGTAAACTATAGAGTTTAAAGTCAGAAGGGACCACTAGATCATCTAGTCTGACTTCCTATATATCGCAGGTCACCAACACCACCCCAGGAGCCAAACATTAAACCCAGGAATGGAAGGAAGACCAAAGTAAGTAAGACCAAAAAATTATTACATGACACAGTCCCAGAATAGGAGGGACTAAAATGCACCAGTGCTGCAGGCCCCTGTATTGGCAGGGAAATAGTCCTCACAAGTGACCTGCACCTACATACTGCAGAGGAACATGAAAAATTCCTAAGGACATTGACAATCTGACCTCAGGGAAAATTCTTTCCAAACCCATGCATAATGATCAGTTAGACTCTGAACATATGAGCAAGAACAAGCCAACCAAGCACCCGAGAGAATGCTCAATGCCACTGCATAGTCCCAGCCCATCTTGCCAGTGTCTGATCCCCACCTGTGGTCATCCATGATGCTTCAGAGGAAGGAAATAAAAAAACGTGCAAGATACATTGGGGTGGGGAAAATGCCTTCTTGTTGTCTGCCAGGGGCCAGCTGAAGAACTAATATAAGTTAAGAGTCCTTTACAGTAGCCTAGGCCTTTTTAGATCTAACTTGTTGATGTGTCTGTGTTCAGGAAGTTATAGTGATATAACTTAACTACTGAGGAGCTAAGGGAGTTGTAATTAAAGTAATGGAATTTACATTCTTACATTCTCATGTTAGTTGCTTTTCTTGTTGGGTTCTCTCTTCCGATACCTCAACTTGTAAGTTAAACATACTTAGACTCCCTGAATCAAATGCAGATATAATTTGTAAGGGGATACCGGTAGAGTTCAAGGTTGGTAGATGGCTGTAAAAGAGACTAGAGGGAGTCCAATTTGGTATAACTCCTTGCCTGCCAAAAAACTCATTGGGCCAGATTCCGCCATGGTGTAAATCTTTTAAAGGCAATGGAATTACACGAGGGAAGAATTTGGCTATGTCTAGACTACAAAGGCAAGTTGGAAAAAGATACGCACATTGCAAACTACAAACTGCAATTTACATATCTTTTCCCGCTTTTCTGTTGAAAGAGGCTTTTCTGAAATTTGGCGCATCTACATGGCGTCAAATTTTGGAAAAAACTGCTCTTTCAACACATCCCTTCTTCCTCATAGAATGAGGTTTACAGGGATGGTGAAAAAGCGCGTCCGCTTTTCCGAAATTTTTTTTAGAAAAGCAGACATGTGCCTTGGAACCGACATTGCTTATCCCGGAAAAGCACTGCTGTCTAGACGTAGCCTTTGTCCCTATATCTTTAGTATTATGTAAGCAGGGTCAGGATAAACTCTACCCTGACATCTGGTGGTGAATTGTGGTGAGTGGTGCAAAAAGACTTCAGGGGCTGATCTTGTTTGCATAGGCACACCCACCCCGGCTAGTATGAGTTCACAGCAGCCCAAATGGTCACTTTGGTCGCTATGGAATCCTCAGTCTCTCTGTTATTGAGGCAGGGGGGATAAAGTGTTGTTACCCTGATTATGTGAATCAAGGACAGTGGAACAGGTTTATGACAGAGGGATTTGCCATCAACTAAGTAGCACTCACTAGACAAGGGGCATGGGTTCCAAACCCAGTGAAGTGAGAGAGGCTGGGGGTGGGGCCCCCTGTCTGAGGGCCTGAAACACCAACTGCACCCCTGCCTCTCTCCACTGTGGAATATCAGAGCTAATTTGGAGTCTAGTTACAGGCGTCTAGTTACAGGCTGCTGAGCTGACTTCACTTTGGGCCAATGGTGCACTAGCACTGAGGCTCCTCTACTATGAGCTGAAATTGCTAAAGAGCTGAAATCTACTATGAGCTGAAATCACTGAGTGCTGCGGGGAGCCTGAAGCTCAATTGCTGAGCTGCTAGCAGAGCAGCATGCAGGATGGCTGGCAGAGCAGTTTGCGAGAACGACCCAGCGGCGCAGCCGGCAGGCAGCCAGTAAGAGCAGCGGCAGAGAGCCTGCAGAGCGGCTGGTGGGAACAATGGGCAGGCGGCTGGTGGGAACGACCGGTAGGCGGCTGGAAGGAGTGGCGGCAGGCAGCCAGCGGAGCAGCTGCAGGAACGACTGGCGGGCGGCCGGTGGAGTGGAACGAGATGGAGAGGTGGAGTAAGGCAGTTTGCAGGACAGCTGGAGCAGCTCGCGAGACAGCAGGTGGAGTGTGGCGGAGTGACTCGCGTTAAAGGCGGCAGCAGAACCCTATGGAGAGGCGGGGCCGTCAGCAGACCACGTAAGGTGTATCAACCCCCCGCCCCTCTGTTCTACCCAGGTTGGGAGGTAAAAATCCTGCAGGTAAACTTTTGAACCCTGGGATGGCACTGACTTGGGACAGAGACTTTTGGGGTGTCAGACTTTGGGACTTTGGGTGATTTTTGGGCTGCTGGACTCAAGAGACTCTTGGGGTGTTGGACTCTTGGGGACTTTGGGTGATTCTTGGCTGGGGGTGGGTCTTTGCTCATGGTTTGGTCTATGAATCCTAGTTGTGGTGTTTTTCCAATTTAATGCTGATGTCAGTTACCTCATGTTATTAAAGATTTGCTGCTATACCGAGGCTTTGTGCTTGCGAGAGGGGAAGAATTTCCTCTTTGAGGCACCCCGGGGTGTGTGTAAGATTTCCCAGGTCACTGGGTGGGGGCTTGAGCCAGTGTTGCATTACATTGTTGGGAGGGGTACTGAACCCAGCCCTTGCTGCTATTAACTCGGCCTAGCAGAAGGGTTACAATTAGAAAACAGGTATCTTAAATACATAACTAGTATGCAAATGCACAATAGAGCATGGGCTTATATGCATCAGAATAAGTATACCTGCCTTCTACTTGATGAATGATAAAGCAGCTCCTACAGTATGTCTAGCAGTTCCCTTTATTGGCTAAGATAGTGAAACTATTTCCTATAGTTCCCTGATTAAAGACCTGTTTCTAGAAGTGAAGATGTTATCTGGAATTATAATGTGGCATGTCTGACTGTTAACCTGGGTGTCTTTATTATTATTTGAAATGCAGGGCTCTTCCCCTAATGGCATCAAACCCTGATGATTAGCTTGTCTTCACTTTTGTTTTCATATAATGCATTCAGCCACAGCAGTGGCACTAAGCCACAGTGTATAACAACATGCTAGCAATACACATTGCTTTGAGGGACAAATCCAAGTCCAATATTAGCTTCATACAGTGCTTGTTGGATTCTTCAGGGGCTTTCGTGGTTTTAAGGATCTTTTTAACTGGAAGAAGTGCATTGTGTAGTGCTTAGAACATAGCATGGACAATTAGAGATATTTGGTTTTGTTTCTGGCTCTGCAGTAACTCACTGTCTGACCTTGGGTATATCACTTAGATTCTCTCTCCCTCTCTGTTTGCCCCATCTGTTAAAAGACTATCATGGTACTAGCTCTGCTTTTTAGGAACATTGCGATTGAAGCTTAATATTTGTAAAGTGTTTTGTGATTCTTATACATATACATTATAAATTAATGCAAAGTGTTATTAATCAAAATCCTAAAGATTACTAATGTGATTAATCCCATGCAGAATTTTTATATTTTCTGTTGGCAGAGCTTGTGTCAGGTAATATGGTTGTGGACCTCCACCTGCCCAGAGCTTTAGACTGAAAAATTTTATTACAATCTTTTTTTTAAGTGTCATGTTTAAAGCAGTTATAATAATTTAAAAAAATCTGTAATGACTTCAGAGTTCTCCAAAGTAGTCAGATTTTTTTTTAAATAAGTAACATTATTCATCAGTGAGATGGTGGCAAAATAGAACTTCACTCCCACACACAGGCAAATTAGATGAAAAGTGAGCTTCATGACTCTCACATAGTCCCATGTCAATTAAGGCACTCATTTTTCAAAAAAGGATTTCCAATATAATTTTAAATGCTAATGATTTCCAGATCCAATATTTAATAAGTTGTGTGAGCTCACAAGATTCCCAGTCTAAATCCAGCCCCTGTACACAGTGAACGAAGAACATTGCCATCTGTGACTGGAGTCCTAGGGGAGCCAATTAAGGTCAGTCAATTAGGGTGACCTGAAGCTGGTGGCAATTCCAATACAGGTTGAACCTCCCAGATCTGGGACGCTCTGGTCTGGCAAGATCCATGGTCCATCAGGTGGGGAACAGGGAGCCCCTGCCCCGGCAAGGAAACCTCTGGCATTAGCTGGGCCAGGCAGCAAATGGGGAGCCCCGGGCCAGAGAATCCCAGAGGAATCCCCGGTGGGAGGAGGACTGGCCCCAGCAGTGGGGCTGGTGGTGGCCAGGCGGCCCTGGCCCAGAAACCCTGGCAAACCCCCAGTGGCAGTGGGTCAGGGTGGCTGGGTGCCCAGCCAGGGAACCCCCCTATCCCACGTCAGCAGGGCCAGGAAATCTCCGGTGGCAGTGAGGCCAGCAGTGGGGCCAGGTGGCAGCAAGAGAGTGTTGGCTAGGGAGCCCCAGGGAACTCCCAGTGGCAGCGGGACAAGTGGTGTCTGAGCGGGACTGGCGGCAGCCAAGTGGACCCAGCAGGGGAACACCGGGAAACTCTTGCAGCTGCAAGCAGGGTCACAAGGTGGGAGCCCCAGGGATTGGGAGGGTAGCATTGACTTCTTCTGGTCCAGCAAACTCCCTGGTTCAGGACCATTCAGGTCCCAAGGGTGCCAGAACAGTGAAGTCCAACCTGTACTTAGATTTACTAAGTCAGCACAAAACAGCCTCTGTGCCTCCTTATTGGTTACCCAGAAGCCAGCAACACATTTCCCTTAAAGCGGCCCCTTTGTTTGCGGCCCATGGTGCGGTTTAGATTTACATGAGGCTCAACATGTGGCCTGCGGGTGAGAGCCAAAACAAAAAAGTAGTCAATATAATAGTCTTCTATTGATATGCGTTTCAGTAATTAAATTCCTGGGCTGTCATTGCTCATTAAAAGTACTGTCATATGGGTGGAAATTGGATAAATATTACATTTTATTAATATCAGCAGAACTGATTTAAATGGGGCTTGTGTGTAGTGTAGTCTTGCCTTAATCTTTGTATTCATGCCCGTCAGTTTGAAAGAAGCTATTTGCATATATATTTACATATATATGCAACCACACTTAAGTTGTGGCCCTCGGCATATGTTGTGAGTATCATTGTGGCCCTCAGAGCTTCCAAAGTTGAGTAGTCCTGCCTTAAAGCTACCCAACCTTAGGCTTCCACAGAGACACCCAAGTCAAATAAAGTTCTACCAATCCCAAAGGGTCAGACACATTACCTCCCAGGTCAATGAATACTTCAGATCTTATCCCAAGTACATGCTGATAGTGAATTCTTATTAACTAAACTCAAATGTATAAAAAAATAAAAGAGAAAAAGTATTGACTTAAAGATCAATATATGTACAGATTTGGGTACAGTTCTAAAATCAGATTTGGAGTAGAGATGGTGAGCTTTGTAGTTGCAAAGAGTTCTTTTAGAATTTAGTCTATAAGTTATAGGCCAGTGTCCAATATAATCAAGGTATACCTGTTTAAGACTGTGAATTCAGTCCTTGTGGCTTAGGTTTCCCCTGCATGAAATATTAAATAGATCTGAGATGACAGTATCAAGACTCAATGGTCTTCTTATACCATTTCCTGGAAGCCTCTTGACCATCTAGTCCTGGATGAACAAAAGGCTTTTTATGTAACCTTCTGTTTCCTAAACATCACAGTAATTAACATAAGGTAATTTATCCATAAAAGAATTTATCACAAACTTTGAAGAGACATATACACACACAATAAAATTATTTCACCCAAGTAAATATTAATATTCCCTATGATCCCCTAATCAACAGCTATAGTAATAGAGAGGAACTGTGTTTACATGGCTAACACGTAACAAGATATAGAAGTAAACACACCCAATTAGGTTTGCATTTCAAAGTTCTAGCATATCTAGCATTGAATGGTCCTATTTACCATTTACATACTTTTTTTTACATGTCTCTACAAACTGACTCTGTCTTATCTGAGGAAGTGGGTTTTGCCCATGAAAGCTCATGATACTAAGTTTCAGGTAGCCTGCAGAATGCTTAACCCTTTCTGGCCATATATGTGTCATATATGGTGCAAGATTGGTGGCAATTATATAACAGTGGTAGCAACAATGGTTTTTATAGTCAGAGTATCACAGATAATGTCACACCATCCAATTGTTATTCAGAGGCATACACAAAATGTTTTGATTGTCCCAGTCTAGCACCTGATGAACTGGTCTACAGATCAAAGGAAGAACACATTTGCCGTGAATTGTCACCATTGATGGCAGAGAGCCTAGACTTGTGAATGGGCATGGAAACAAAACTAACCTTGTCACCCTCTAATGGCCCAGGCAAGTTAAAATATTGTGTGACCGTGCAGGTGCCCATAGCTGTGCCACTGACTTGAAGATATAAATTTTCCCCAAATTGGAAATGATTGTGGGTGAGGACAAAGTCACAGAGCTCAGTAGCCAGGTGTGCAGTGGCGTCATCAGGGATGGTGTTGCTGACATCCAGTAATCCATCATTGTGTGGAATGTTGGTGTAAAGAGCTTCTATATGCATGGTGACCAGGGTGGGGTTTTCAGGAAGATTACTGATGTTCGGTGGTGTCTCAAAGGTAGCTAGGAGTGCTGGTAGCATAGGGTCTGAGGACAGAGTAAACATAACCGGACCAGTCCACACAAGAGATCTACTTCCTTGACATTACAGTACAATTAAATGATGGCCACTTTTCCACCACCTTATACTGGAAACCTACCCATCATACTTACCTCCATCCAAGGCTATGTCTAGACTACATTCCTCTTTGGAAAGAGGAGTGTAAATTAGGCAAATCGAAAGTACAAATGAAGCACGGATTTAAATATCCTGAGCTTCATTTGCATATTTGTGTCTGAGCACTTTCAAAAAAGGGTTTTTCGAAAGTGAAAGTGCAGTCTAGACGCGGTTCTTTCGAAAAAAAAAAAAACCCTTTTGCAAAGAACCCGTACTCCTGAAAAAATGAGGAGTATGGGTTCTTTCGAAAAGGGGGGGAGTCGAAAGAACCGCGTCTAGACTGCGCTTTCACTTTCAAAAAAACCTTTTTCAAAAAAGCATTCGGACGCGAATATGCAAATGAAGCGCAGGATACTTAAATCCGTGCTTCGTTTGCACTTTTCGATTTGCCTAATTTACATTCCTCTTTCAAAAGAGGCATGTAGTTTAGATGTGCCCCAACGCAGCACATCATTAACAATCTACAACCTATCCTGGAAAACGATCCCTCACTTTCACACCATCACAAGACCTAACCACATACACCACCACATCAGAGGCTCATACAATTGCACATCCACTAATGTGATATAAGCCATCAAGTGCCAGCCAGGGCCGGACTGAGCCATTCCAGTGCCCCGGGCAGACAGTTTAATTGCGCCCTGGGTTGGGGGAGGGAGCATGCGCGGCCCCGCCTTCATGCCAGCGCGTGGGGGAGAGCGTGCGGAGCTGGCGGCGGCAGGACACACGTGCCTGGCCCAGCCCAGCCCAGCTACCGCCGCTGGCGCACAGCCCGGGGCCGCCCGGGGCGGGCCGAGCCTGGCCATGCAGGGCCCTGCAGCCGCGAGGGGAAGGGCGCTGCTGGCCAGCGCTGCGGGGGTTAACATGGCCCCCGCCCCGGGCAGCCGCTGCAGGGTGGCTGCTGGGAGCTGCTGCAGCCCGCAATCTGGGAGCCAGGCACCCCCCCATAGGTTGGCGCCCCGGGCAGCTGCCTGGCTAGCCCATGCCTTAATCTGGCCCTGGTGCCAGCAATGCCCCTCTGCCATGTATATTGGCTAAACTGGACAGTCTCTATGACAGAGGATTAATGGACACAAATCAGATATTCAAAATGGATGGTAACACACAGAAACCTGTTTGGGAACATTTTAACTTGCCTGGGCACTCATTCATGAATCTAAAAGTGACTGTCTTCTTAGAAAGCAATTTCAAAAACCAGCTGGAGAGAGAAACTGTGGAACTTGCCTTCATATGCAAATGTTACACATTTAACCAAGGTTTGAACAAAGACTTGAACTGAATGGGCCATTATATTCAACAACCAAATGACATCAAAAGGTAAGTATTGGGCACTTACAGCCTACTCTATTAGTCTCCTTTAGCACAGACACTCTAAGGGCATGTCTAGACTACGTTTTATTTTTGAAAGAAGATATGCAAATTTGGCGGGAATTGGCGGGAATTTGCATATCTTCTTCCAATCTCTTTTTCTAAAGAGATTTTTTTCAAAAAAGCAAGCAGTCTAGATGAGGGTCTTTCAAAAAAAAAACCCCTTTTTTCGAAAGAACGTGTAAACCTCAATTTTTGAGGAATTGACAAGTTTTTTTCCCTTTCCGTCCCCATCTCCCTTCTTTTCTTTTCCTTCTATTTATTTGTACCTCTGGACCCCGTAACTCCATTCATCTGAAGAAGGGGGTTGTGCCCATGAAAGCTTTTGATACCATCTACATTTTTTATAGTATCTAAGGTGCTGCAGGACCATTTGTTGTTTTTAAAGTTTTTTTACCCTGTAATGAGGTTTACAAACCCAGCACTGAGCATAGCAAAAGGGAGAAGAGAGTCTTCCCTGCTTACAGACAATGAGAGTGACCAGACCCTAGCACACATGCCGGAACTACCAGGTATGGAGGCATGTACTCCCAGCTACGACCAACAAGGAAAACAAGCCCAGCTATAACGGGAAGGAGAAGAGAAGAGAGAGAAATGGGGAGGTAGAAGGGCCTGAGAGAGTACAGGGGAAATAGTCCTACATCAGACTGCCTCCAAGAAACTGACAGAAAGACAAAGGAAGCCTGCAAGCCCTGGAGTTTAAGGGCTAGTTAATTTATTTTAGGTTAAGTTGATGGACTGAGCTAATTTGACATGAATAAAGGAAGATCAGTTAGGAGGAAGCTGGGAGCACTACAGGGATGCCCCCATCAGCAGTTGACACACCTGTAAAAGACAGTCCTATGTGAGAATTGTACGACAGTGAAGCCATGTGGGGAGCTGCTGCCCACATAGTACCTCTTCTGTTGAAAAATAAGATATCGCTCTGTAGGGACGTCTAACATGTTCCTTGAGCACTATATTTACCTAAGGGAATTAACTGACTAAATGACTACTGACAAATGCAGCACTGATTCAGTTTTAGTTCAGTGTTGCTGCCATTATAGTTAACATCTTGAAATCTCACATAAGGTTTAGTAACATCTCTGACCTTGCTGCTCTTTTATACTTAAGTCGTAACACGCTGCCCACTATTAGTGCTCCTCAGGCATTTTATTCATTTGGCATGCAATCATAAGTCTTGGCTTTTTTTAACATTTGAAGAAATCTAAGATGTGGTTTATTCTCCCCCTTTTTGGCAATAGCTACATCTTGCATCTGGTTTTCAAAAATCTACTGATAATTCTACTGTTTGTTATTAATTAAAATTGTCAATCATTTAGCATATGCCCTCAAAGTAAATGTTAAACTCTTAGCTGAAAAAAAGTCTATTTAGACTGTTTGTATGCCACAATAATATGGCACTTAAGTGTTGATGTTTGTACAAGAAAAGGAATGCTTATTCATTAAAGCAGCTATGTTAAACTCATTTAATAAACTAATATTGTATATTAGTATTAGATACCAGATGAAGACAGGAATCAAGGGTGGTCTTATGGGACTTTGGAGATGTAGATTCGATTCCTCGCTCCATTACCAAGTGCCTGCATGTTGTACTGCACCTCAGTTTTCTATCTATAAAATGGGAATAAGGTCTGCCGTACACCATGTAGTAAGAATACATTAAGGTTATGAGGTCCTCAGATACTATAGTGACATGGACCATATAAGTAACTGAAAATAATGTTACCTTACCACTTCCACAATTGAGGTTATTCCCTGCACTCACTGTCATGGAGATAAACAAGTCTCCTTCTAGGATGTGGTCAGCCTAGGAGCCACTTCACCCAAGCTTTACTGTAAAAATGTCACCAGTTGCACTGTGGCCCGGCTCCAGCTCCGGCACATGGCCAGGTTGGGCTGCCTAGTGGCAGTCTGGCTGCTTCTGCCCTGGCTGCAGCTCTAGCTCTGGGGAAGCTGCAATATTTTGATTAAGATTTCATCAGGTACACATTGCACCTCTGTGGTCTGGCACCCTCAGGACCTGACCAGTCCCGAATGAAGGAGTTTGCCGGACGGGAGGAGGTCAATTTTGGCCCCCCTGCCATCAGCACACCAGCCTGGCTCCACTAATGGCCTAAACACTGGCCTCTTGGCTGGCTCTCCCCATTGCCAGCCCAGCTGGGCTCACAGCCACAGAAGAGCTATCGGCCCGAGATCAGCAGCACTGCTAGCCCCCCTGCTGCCAGCCCCACTGACCCTGCCAGGCTCCCAGTCCCGCTAGAGCCCACTGCTGCACCACCCTTGTTAACAGAGCTCATTGCCATGATGACCCACCGGGCTCCTGGCCACTGGTCCTCAGTGCCATGCCAGACTCCTGGCCGCCAGCCCAGCGGGGCTTCTGACCCCACCAGAGCAATGCTGCGCTGGTTGTGCCAGGCTCTTGGCCGCCAGCCCCCACTGCCCTGCCAGCCCCACTGGAGCCCACTGGCACAACAGCCCCACAGTCAATGGCCCAGCCAGATTCATGCAGCAGGGCTGCTGGCCGCCAGCCTCTCTGCAGCCCATTTGTCTGGGCTCTTGGCCTATGCAGAGCTCCCAGCTGCCAGTCCTCCACCAAGACTGCCGGACAATAGATGTTGCTAGACTAGAGAGTCCTGGTTTAGAGAGGTTTAACCTGTATGAAGGAGCCAAGTTACTATGTTGCCCTTCCATGATATTAGACACATATTGACAAATGATTAAAATTCATTCCACATATGAATTAGTTTCCCTGGGTTACATGAATATCTATGCTGGGTTCAAACAACACGGATAAAAAAGCTTTCTCTTAAAAAAAAAAAAAAAAAGCTCTCTGCCTTTAAGGTGACAATTTTCCTCCTTATTTTCTGGCAACCTGAATTAACAAAACTTCTTGCATAAAATTTAATAAGCTTTCTTTTCATACTGCTAATGATTCCAGGTAACACCTGACTGATAGGGAGTTCTATTAACATACAAATAAACTGGTCGCACTTTTAGCTCCTTTGTACAAGCACAGCTCATGAATGAGAAGGTATTAGAGAATCCACAATTGGAAATCAGAAGTATAGCTACCTCAAGTAAGATTAAAAAGCAACATGTTTATTACTTGTTATGAATACACTATGCACCTCAGTGCAAAAGAAATTGCTGCAATTTCCTTATAGCTAGGACTTCTGTTTTGGACAGTTTATTAATTTAATTTGGAAGGTATGTTCAAAATTAGAAGTTTTCAGGGCTTTGTCTTTATCTTCATAGTATATGTCATATATATTAGATACATTACTCATTACAGTACATACTACTGTAATGAGTAATCTTTTTATAACCTTCCCTAGTGTGCTTTAAAGTAGTACTGGTTCAAACAGCACAGTGTTAAAGTGTACTAAGGAATCTTTAGTGCACAGCAGACTAATTATTGCACATTAGTACACCTTAGAAATCATATCCACATGGTCCATGTTTCTGCTTGTCCCCATATAGGAAAGCCCTTAGATACAAGTAATTATTTCCAATTTTTTTTATTGGATAAACTCCCCTATGTTTGTACGTGTGTTGGTTAAAAACAAACAACAAATCAGCTGTGCTTTTAGTTTAGGCATGCCTTCTGGCTGCATGGTAACCTGTGTCCAATTGCCCACTTGGGGTGAAGATGAGCACCTCTTTATCCCAGGATATGTCTACACTGCAGAATTTTTCCGGAAGAACAATACTTACGTCCACATTGCTATTGCATTCTTTCAACAGAAAGTCAAAGAACCAGTTTCACAATGGTGAAATCCCAGAAATCAGTGGAATTACACCAGCATGAAACTGGAGTAATACAGAAGTAAACCAGGCTCGATGGTGACATTTATTTCAAAGATCAAGAGCTAAATTTAATGCAAGAGTGTCAGATTGCCAGAACGAGAGAGCAATAGGAAAGCAGCCCATGGCAATCCAACATCTGGAAGATGGCTCATCAAACATGGCCTAAAACTCCATTGTCTTTGGCAGTCTGAAATTTATGATTTCTCTGTAAGTCACCACACCCCTTCATTATTGCACTTGCTTATTTAATCCCCCTCACTTTGAGAAGAAAATGCAGCTTTATTTAGCAGATTAGTTTTTCTTTCTGTATATTCCTCACAAGTGCTTACCAATTAACATTGGACATACAGTCTGACGTTTGGAACAGCTGCTGAGCTAAAAATGCATCTGAATTGTGAAAATTGCCATGCTCTTTCTAGGAATATAACCCAATGAAGTTACTTCCCTACAGTACATAATGTGCTAGAGCAACATCATACAGAAGGAAAGAAAGTCTACAGCAGACTTTTCACAAATGTCCAGATTAACGTACATATTTAATGCATGTGCCTATTTAACTTCATAAAGGTGTGGTCTTACTGAATGCAAGTTTTTCTAAGGAATACAGGCTGGGCCCTGTACATCTTATAAAATATTTAATTATTTTAATGTTCACTCCTTATGACAAGGCTCTTCACTATTTTTTGAAAGTACAAGGCTATATTCATCACACACACACACACACACACACACACACACACACACACACACACACACACACACACACACACACACACACACAAATTCTACTATGCTGGCCATGGAGGCTCCAGAGATTTTGAGGATGCTGTTTCCATGGAGCCTAATAATGGCTATTAGGGACCTAAATTATATATTTTCTTTTTCCCACTGAGTTTAGATGCCTGCATTTTGGCTTTATTTTTCCTCCCACAGCCTACAGCAGCACATGAGAATATGTCATATGCAGGCCCAAGATATAGGTGACAGACCAGAAACTGAAAAGGGCATGAATTGAGAGAGTGGTTAGATGTACAAATGATATAGAATGCCAGTCACCAGGGAAAGGCAGCAAACAATTTTCTGCAAATACCTATGAAGTTCTGTTAGCAGGAATTTGAAAACTGTGGAGTAGAATGTATAGTAGAGTATAAAATGTGGCATAAAAGAATACCTTGAAGTTCCTTCAGTCCATCTGCTACCTAGTGCTGAGAGCAAGAAGACACATTTTTCTCTGTCTCTGCCTTACTGACGGTTGCTTCACGCTGCCTGAGAATAATGGGATTTAAATTATTGCACAAAGCTGATTTGTGCCATTTTCATATATGTCTGTACTAAGTGAAAGATCATTGACCCCTAGCCAGAGCATAATGAGGAAGTTTCAGATACAGTTTGGGGACTGCAACATCAAGGGCTTCAAAAATTAAAAGTCAGTCTGGTACTTTGTAGGCAGGCAGTGGTAAGTGTAAAGAATATAGAGCAGGTTTTAAGAGGATTTAAAAGCTCAAGCCAGCAAGCAAATGTGCAGCTATATTTTGCTTAGTTTCCAAGTGGCAGGGAAACCTTGCTGAGAACCCTCTCACATCAAAATTGCAGTAATACAATTTCATTGTCATAGTAGCACATGTTGCTGTAACAAAACTGCAGTGGAGGAAATGTCATATGTACAAACTAAGCTCTTGTTATTTCTGCTGTTCCCTGGATGAGTATATGGGGTATATTTTATGATCTCAAATGAGTCAAGATGTCCTTGTGATGTAGTCAGTCCTGGAGGTCTTCCATGAACTGCCTGCAATGAATGCTAAAAGACTGAACTCTTTAAATACTAGAGGAAAATGCACACTCATGTGATCTTAGCAGGTGCTTAGTAAGATGTATAGGGCCCAGCCTGCACTCATTAGAAAAACTTGCATTAAGCAACTTAAGAAACCTTTCTGACAGTTTCCAGTGTCTATTAATTCCATGTCTTGTCTTAATTTCACTCTATTTCTTTTTCTTTAGGGATAAAGAAATCAATGTGGCTAATAAACTGAATTAGTACAGCTGAATCATCCCATAAATACGTGGTTTAGAGCCTTCTGCAGAAGGCCAACAGGTCATTTTAGGTCAGAATAATTTTCCACCTTCTGAAAGACATCTATTGTGAATTTCAATGCAATGGAAAGTTGTACGTAACAACTAAAGGTTAGATATGCCTTCTCTTTCTGTACTCACTGATGTGCCCCAAATCATTGGGAATTAAAAATAATTTGAGATGAGTGACTCACCTGATAATTTTTCTACTTTCTATTAAATGTATTATACCTCACTAAGAGTTTTATAAAATGGACTGCAATTAGCGTAGCACCAGGAGTGCTATGATTAAAAACTACTTTGGGGAGGATTTTGTCTGTACTGTATCACATTGTATTAAGAAAGAGGTCTCCCTTTTTATTTTAAAGATAGTAATTGCTGACACAGGCTCATGATATGTATATATATTGCAACTGTAATGAGGGTATAACATGTAAATGATATCAGAATTAGGACCAGAATGGGTACTTGAAGTGATAAGTAGCTGTTTCAGTAAGAAGATAAATAAATAAAGATTAGAAAGAGAATCACAACTGAAAATCTATAAATAACAATTCTATATGACATACAGTATATAGCCAGCCTTTGACTGAAGATATGATTGGAACAAATTTTCATGGGAAACTTGTGTGGCAGAAGAGGAGAAAAAACACGCTACTTACGCAAGGAAGCTCCTTGAGAGATGGAGAGATATCTCTCATCCAAAGAGTTTGAAATCACTACAGAAGAAATAAATATCCCCAATAAATATCACATTAATTATACTTTGAGATAATGCTATCTTGAGGAAATTAAGGGGGGAAGCATCTGAGCTAATGGGTTAAATTAACTCCTTCCTTTAGCTTCAGCTACATGCTTATGAATACGTTTGGAAGAGTGCACACACATGGTCCAACCCATTTTTTAGCAGTTCTATGACTATGGCCAATATGTATTTACAAATAGTTAATTTTGATTTAGGGTCCACTACAAGTGATTCCATGTGAAATGGCTCTGATAAAGTCAAAGGGGCTTCCAATGGAACTGCCTGCAATGGCATAATCAGTTATGTATTTGAACCCAAGTTTGTTTGAAGTTTTTGTTGCCTCTTTATTTTTGGTTTGTAGGCTTTAATCAGCTTTATTTTATTTGCAAAACATTAAAAAAATGGAAATTGCCACAAAGTCAAAAGGCATTGACTAGTCATCTTGAGAGCCATAACTCTCAGGTTTTCTAGTTTAATAGGTTCCAGTCCTGAATACCTCTCATTGACTTCAATTGGGATTTTGGATGCACAAAGAATGCTGATGGGTTATGCCATTGGTAGTGTTTTCTGCATCATGCTTTATTCCTTTTTTAACATAGATTGTGGCTTTTTTAAAGCTTAGATGTTGCATCAAATGACCTGTCTCTGGAAAATATATATTTCCTTGCATAATATGCTTCTTCCCTCCTGAACCCTGGAGCATTAAGTCAAAGAAAATGTATGTTTCTTTATTCTTGGTTATGAAAAGTGAACTTTAGCAACCTACATAACCCTCAGGATACTGATAAATAACCTTCAGATTAACAGGGCTTTCACTTCACTGCCATTTCTCAGGGGCATTGCAAGCCAACTGTTGCCTGGAGCCAGGAAAATAGCCGAGTATTCAAGCAAAATGTGACATCAAGATTGTTTATAAACAAGTAAAAAATACATGTTCTCAATTGGTTTGTGCATTTGCAAAGCAAGAGGGATGGAAAATAAGCACAATCTGTTCTGGTTTATGGCCTGCAGCAGCTTTCACTTGAAGGCCAGCAAGCCCAGTGCACAAGCTGTGTCTCAACAGTCCCTGGCAAACCTAATGGGCAGGTGGTGGTTTGACAGTCTTTCCACTCACTCCCAAAGAGCAGTCCATTGCTCCCCAGACAGACATAGGGTAGAGGCAGGGGGACTGGCCTCCCAGCTCAACCCCTGAGGCCAGAGCCAAAGGGAGAGAGGCATGGAATCCCTCAGTTACCCCACCCTGACATGCCTAATTAGCCTTTCTTGGGTTGCTTCCTACCTTCCTACCTGGGAAGCAAGATTAAGAAGAAAAACAACTGAAGAGAGTTGGCAGTTTTTTAAAGGGACATTATTAAGGGCCCAAAAGCAAACTATTCCATTACATAGGAAAGATAGAAAGCATGGTAAGAGATCACTTTGGCTTAACCGGAGAACTTACATGATCTAAAAATCAAAAAGGAGTCATATAAAAAGTGGAAACTAGGTCAAATTACAAATGATGAATATAAGCAAAGAACACAGGTACACAGGGGCAAGATTAGAAAGGAGAAGGCACAAAAAGAGCTCAATCTAGCTTCAGAACATAAGAGGCATAAAGGGTAACAAAAAGATGTTCTACAAATATATTAGGAGCAAGAGGAAGACCAAGCAGAGGGTAGGCCCATTGCTTAGTGAAAAGGGAGAAACAATAACAGGAAACTTGGAAATGACAGAGGTGCTTAATGACTTCTTTGTTTAGGTTTTCATCAGAAAGATGGATGGTGATGGGATGTCTAACATGGTGAATACTAATGGAAATGGGGTAGGTTTAGAAGTTAAAATTAAAAAAGAACAAGTTAAATATTACTTAGAAACATTAGATGTGTGCAGGTCACCAGGGCCTGATGAAATGCATCCTAAAATACTCAAGGAGCTGATAGAGGAGGTATCTGAGCCTTTAGCTATCATCTTTGAAAAGTCATGGAAGTCAGGAGAGATTCCAGAAGACTGGAAAAGGGCAAATCTAGTGCCCATCTACATAGAGGAAAATAAGAACAACCCAGGAAACTACAGACCAGTCAGTTTAACTTCTGTGCCAGGGAAGATAAAGGAGCAAGTAATTAGGGAATCCATCTGCAAACATCTGGAAGATAATGTGATAGGTAACAGCTGGTATGGATTTGTAAAGACCAAATCATGTCAAACAAATCTGATAGCTTTCTTTGATAGAATAACAAATCTTGTGGATAAGGGAAAAGTAGTGGATGTGGTATACCAAGACTTTAGTAAGGCATTTGACAAGTTCTGGCATGACCCTCTTATGAATAAACTAGGGAAATACAACCTACATGGGGTTACTATAAGGCAGGTGCATAACTGGCTGGATAACTATTTTCAGAGAGTAGTTATTGATGGTTTACAATCATGCTGTAAGGGCAAAACAAGTGGGGTTCCGCAGGGGTGTGTTTTGAGATTGGTTCTGTTCAATATCTTCATCAATTATGTAGATGATAGCACAGAGTGTACAAGTATTAAATTTGCAGATGATATGAAGCTGGGAGGGATGCATGTTCTTTCAAGGATAGGGTCAAAATTCAAAATCATCTGGACAGACTAGATAAATGGTCTGGGGTAACCAGGATGAAATTTAATAAGGACAAATGCAAAGTACTCCACCTAGGAATGAACAATCGGTTTCACGCATACAGAATAGGAAGTTACTGTCTAGGAAGGAGTACTGTAGAAAGGGATCTAGGGGTCATACTGGACCACAAGCTAAATATGAGTCAACAGCATGACACTGTTGCAAAAAAAGTAAACATGATTCTGGAATGTATTAACAGCAGTGTTGTGAGCAAGACACGAGAAGTCATTCTTCCACTCTACTCTGCACTGATTAGGTCTCAACTGGAGTATTGTGTCTAGTTCTGGGCACTACATTTCAAGAAAGATGTGGAGAAATTGGAGAAGGTCCAGAGAAGAGCAACAAAAATGATTAAAGGCCTAGAAAACATGACCTATGAGTCAAGGCTGAAGGAATTGGGCTTGTTTAGTTTGGAAAAGAGAAGACAGAGAGGGGACATGATAGCAGTTTTCAAGTATCTAAAAGGTTGTTACAAGGAGGAGGGAGAAAAATTGTTCTCCTTGGCCTCTGATGATTGGACAAAAAGCAATGGGCTTAAATTGCAGCAAGGGAGTTTTAGGTTGGACATTAGGGAAAAACTTCCTAACTGTCAGTGTGTTCAATACTGGAATAAATTGCCTAAGGGGGCTGTGGAATCTCCATCACTGGAGATATTTAAGAGCAGGTTAGACAGACACCTGTCAGGGATGATCTAGACAGAGCTTGGTCCTTCTGTGAGGGTAGGAGACTGGACTTGATGACCTCTTGAGGTTCCTTCCAGTTTTATGATTCTATGATTCTCTTTGCCTTGGAGCATAGTCATAGGCCCTATCTCATCCTATAGTTCAGTTGGTCAGTAAAGTGTTCCCCAGCTCTCTTCCCAGTGATCTGTTATTCTTCCTCAACTGGGAAGGGGAAAGGATCAGGCCCCTAGCCTTCTGTTGGAGTGTAACCCCCCAGTCCAGACACCTCTTTGGTGGATTACTCTATCCCCAGAAGCTGCAAACTGACTTCTATCTTTCAGACACTTTCTCCTTCACTTTCCCCCTGATTGATTGTTTCATCCCCCATTTTAGAGGAGATCCTTCATTTGAAGCATGCGTCACAGCTGCCCTTTTAATAGGGTATCCAGGTATCTGGTTTTCAACCAAACACATAGTTGAAGAGGGCCCCTTCCAAGTCCTCCCCAGCCCAGGGGAAAGAAGCAAGAGAGTAAGGGTGAGGGAAAGTGAGTGAGAGGGATGCATTGAGTGGGATGGGGCCTTAGAGAAGAGCTGAGGCAAGGGTGTTTGGTTTTGTTTGGTCAGAAAGTGGCATCCTTAAGTCAGTACTGAGCCTTCACTACTTTGATTTCTGTTTGGGTCAATAAACCACAGCATAGGCCCTACAAAATCAGACTTCCATAAAAGGCAAACCTGCATGCTGTGCCTTAAATAAAACTGTGGGAGAGAGAAGCACACACATATCCAGCCTCACATAATCTGTTCCGTGATGTCTTGTATCTCAAAAATGATTAGCTCCGTTTATCTTTTTAATTAGGGTGGGGTTTTTTTAACATTTATACAACAGTGACCTGAGCAGAGAATCCTACTCAGAATTTTTCAAGGAATGTGCAAGTGGCCCAAGTGCTGCAGATTTCAAGATCCAGTGACTAGAAACTGAAGCTAGATAAACTCAAGCTGGAATTAAGGAGCCTATTTTAAAATAAGGGTATTAGCCACTGGGACAGTTTGACCAGGGATATAGTGAATTTTCTATCCCATGTAATCTTCTATCCCATGTAATTTTCTATCCCATGAACTCAAGACTGGATGTCTTTATAGAAGATAAACTTCTAGTCAACTGTAAATCATTGGGATCAAGGCAGGAATTATTGGGTGAAATTATATGGCTTATATTGTGCCCAGTGGTCCCTCCCAGTCTTAAAGTCTATTCAAGATCTTGTCCTTCCCTGAGAACAAATTAAAACCATGGAGTTCACAGTTGAGGCTGATTTTAATAAAATAGGCTCATCATTCTTTTCAAATAGTTTTAACTAAGCTAGTACTAGAAAAGAGTTATTGTCTAGGGCTGGATCCACAGAGCATCAATGTATTCTACTTGATTTTTCCTCCTGGTGGATGTTCTTCGCAGTGGGCCTCTTGACAAGAACAGGCAGCACAAATCAACTAACAAATAACCTTGCAGCATCAGAATGTTGGTCATTTAGTACTTGCTTAGGAGGATTCTTCTGTTTGATAAACATAGCAGAAAAATATTCAGTAGCCAAATTTGTTTTTAATGCCTAGACAATTTTCTTCTGTTTTTGTTTGCTTGCAATCAATCCTACCTTCTGACAGTCTTCAGTGGTTTGTTTTGGCCAGAACTACATAGTCATTGGTTTGAGCGAGCTCTGCTCCTACACGAAATGTTGACACAGTGTAAAGCAAAAAGCTACATAGTATAGACATACCCTAAGAATAAATCTTTCTTGCTTGCATTTTTTGTCAACAGGTTAGTCTCTTTTCACTTCAGTTTTGAAGTGGTAATGGTGGGCTGGGCCTCTGTTCTTACTTTGTACACCTCATACCTCTGGTCTATCTAAACAACTGCATGTGTGACTTTGTCTCTGGTTCCTAGCCTGAGCCATGCACTATGGCTGCGTCTAGACTGGCAAGTTTTTGCGCAAAAGCAGCTGCTTTTGCGCAAAAACTTGCCAGCTGTCTACACTGGCCGCTTGAATTTGTGCAAGAGCACTGACTTTGTAATGTACAAAATCAGTGCTTCTTGCTAAATACAATGACGCTCCCATCGGCAACAAAGCCCTCTTGCGCAAATGCTTTTGCACAATAGGGCCAGTGTAGACAACTCATTGTTTTTATGCAAAAAGCCCGATGGTGAAAATGGCGATCGGGCTTTTATAAAGAAACCACGTCTAGATTGGCACGGATGCTTTTGCACAAAAGTGCTTTTGGCGCAAAAGCATCCGCGCTAATCTAGACGTTGTTATAAGAAATACTTTTAACGGAAAAACTTTTCCGTTAAAAATATTTGCGCAAAATCATGACAGTCTAGACGCAGCCTATATGTATAAGTACAAAATTTATATATTTAAAAAGTCATTTAGGCAAGTAATTTAGGTTCCAAGACCATGTAACTCCAGTGCTTGCATTTGGTTTGTACCTATTTACACCCAGGCAACATTTGTCATACTAAGGAAGAGAGACCAGACAGACAGTATGTGTGTGTCTATACTGCACCTGTAGCTCGAAATAAGCTACACAATTTGAGCTATGCAAATTGCATAACTTATTTCGAGTGTATTTCATAATAATTTATTTTGAAATTTGGTGCACAGAGCCAAATTTTGAAATAGAGTGCTATTCTAAAACATCCCTTAATCCTCATGGAATGATGTTTACAGGGATGTCAGAATAGCAAGCCCATTATTTCAAAAGCTATTTCAAAGATGCGGAACAGCTATTTTGGGATACCGCAAGCATATACCACTGTCTACACACACCCTATGTAAGAGAGACCATATAATCTTTTAAACTGGATAAAAAGAAAGGAACAGAGTCAAGCAGAGTAGAGACAGCGGTGATATGAGTCACTAAATGAAGCCCAAAACATCCTCTATGTAGATTTTCAACCTTCTAGGTTTCTGACCATATGAAAAGGTGAGGATTTTGTTCCAAACCCATTCACTCCCTGAATGTTTGCATAGGTGCGCAAACTTTTTTGGGTCAGAGGCTGCTGACCCACAGAAAAATCAGTCAAGGGCTGCACAAAAGTGAGAAGCAAATTAAAAAAAAACCCTCACTGACGTGATACTCCACACATCTGAACCTTGGAAGGGCTTCGGCTAGTGGATTTTGTGGGCCCCTGAGGCTCTGGAGTGGGGCCAAAATGAGGAGTTCAGTGTGTGGGAGGGGGCTGCTGGGGAGTGGGCTTGGAGTGTGGGATTTGGCTGGGAGGAAGGGTGCTGGAGCAGGCTGGGGATGAGGGCTGGGCAGGAGACAGGGTGCAGGAACAAAGTGGGGATGTGGAGTCTGTGAAGGAAGGGATGCAGGAGTGGGCTGAGGATTAGGGGTGAGGGATCTGAGTGGGAGGTAGAATGCAGGAGTAAAGTGGGGGTGCCGGGTCTGGGTGGGAAGTAAAGTGTAGGAGTGGGAGGTCTGGGCTAGAAGGGGTGCACAATTTGAGCTAAGAGTTGGGGGGGGTCTGGGAGAGTTATAGGGTCCAGAAGCAGACATGGGGGGAGGGGTCCTGAGACTTGGGGGGTGGATCTAGGCAAGCCGAGGGCCAGAGCCATTTGTTTCCCCAACTCTGGAAAGGATATCTCCTCAAGAACCCATCTGGGGATGAGCAAATACTCTGCAGACCTTTGTCTTCCATCACAGGTGTAGGGATTTTAAAAATCCACGTGAATACAGCACATACTTAGCAAAAGGAAACTTCTGTAAGTACACAAACACTTCCTCCTGCCAGAATGTGAACATGTTCTTTACTTGTAGTCATAGTTAGTACGTTATTTCCTACTACTTTAAACTGTTATCACAGCAGAAAGGTAATGAATTAACTGGAGAATGCTTGATTGCAACACATTCTCCTAATATTGTCTAGACTGAAAAGGAGAAGCTTATTAATTAAATGAATTGGCTCCTAACTGAATCAAGTTCTTCCAAGTACTCTGTTTAAAATCTAAGTCTGGTGGAGTCTCTTTCACTCACTGTAAATATCAGCAAAAGGAAAATAAAAAAGCATTAATTTGCTTGTGTTTGGTGACACTAGGTTTAGGGATTCTAAATGAATGTTCTGGATATGCACTCAAAGGGTTCAGAATAATGTTCCACTATTACTAAATATAAATTGTATAGACACTGCTTGTGGCATAATTGCACACTTTTCCTTTACTTCAATATTTACTTTTGTTTCTTGTGTGGAATGTTAGCAATTTCAGTTGTTCATTATAGGATATATTTGCACCAAAGCTACAGAATTCAAAAGAAAAATGATAGGAAGTCTGCCCATAATGACTTAATATGATGTCTGATAATTGACTGGAATGAAGCTCTATAATCAATAGGAAGCTTCAAAAGCAGTAATTGAAGAAATAGCTCAAAAAGCAATTCAAGAAATATTGATTAATTGGATGCTTATATTTATTATTCTTTGTGTTAGGCAGGCGAAGACTCCAAAATGGTCGGTTTACTTTTGTTGCAAATTAGCACCCAAAATTTCAGAAGCTGTTCACAAAACTGAGTCTAGAAATGTCAGGAGAGTGGGCTTTCTAAGCAAGATTTCAAGCATTGTTGATACTGGCCTGGAATGCTATGAAGAAAAGCTGATTCACATTATTTTGACACTTCAGTTTCTGATGACAGGAGGAAAGCTAGCTGGAAAAATAGAACTGAATTTTTCAGAATCCTACAATAGTGTGGGGGTCAAGTTTGACTTTTAGAAATCAGCAAAGATTTTGGAATTCTTCTTTGTTGTTGTTGTTGTTTTAGCTGTTGTTGTGTTAGCAACAAGTTCCCTGTAATGGGATGTCCACATACACACCCCTAGGCCCTGAGAGCTTTAATGTGGGCAATATGCTGCACCTGGAGAGGACCCTGGACTTGACAAGGTCTGAGCACAGATGAAGCCTGGGGTGGACAGGAGCAGGTATGGTAGTAAGAAATCACGATGTTAAAAGCAGAAAGTTGCAGAGAGGAACTCTGTGGGTTCTCTATAGTAGCAGCGAGGGAGGAAGAGGACATGTAGGAAGCAAATAAGCTCTGGGACCCTAGCCTTGAAAGAAGCATCAACCTAGAGAGGTTACAGGGAAGAAAGGCTGAGTAGGAAGAACTCCTGGGGAAACAAACAGCAGCAAGGAGGGGAAAGGTGCAGACCTTGACTGCTGCCTGGTTATAGTATCCCTGAATTGGAACCTCCTGCCAGCCACTAAGTGTCAGAGGATCTGGCAACTTGGAGAAGACTGTCTGAGAGAATATCTGGGGTTATTAATATATAATATTGTGTGGTTGGACTCTGTTAACTGGGAAGTGTGTGGGCAGGAGTTCTGTAGTGACCTGGCTGGTGGGCTGAATCACAAAGAGGGAAGAGTTGGAGGGGCAGGGGGAGAGAGAGAGAGACAACACAGCACCAGCAACTGACACAAGGTGGGCACCAAATACAGAGAGAGCTAATTTCCAGACCCAGAATCACATAGGTTCACCTGCAGTGAGTAGAACCCCCTTTGCATTTGCCTATTACTAATATTTGTACAAATCATCCATCTGGCTAAGCTCTCCAATGTCTGGACTAGGATGTTCTTTGATATAATGGGTTAGAGTGTCTGCATGGAGCTGACCGCTTTGCACCAACCTGAGGAGCCTGTAAGTGAATGAGTCTCCCAACTGGGGGTTCCAACAGCACCACTGAGTCCTCAACAGGTGCAGAGCTAGCTCTTAGGCCAGCCCTCTGCAACAACTAAGGTAGTGGTGATGCTGGAGTTGAGTTTGGTATGGAAGGTTACCAGAACATGAGAATAGTATAAAGGTTATGCTGACCACCCTCAGCAGATGGACAGCTTTTGTGAGCTATAACCAGCCAGTGTAGATTACAGCATCCCTGAGATTGTTCTAAATTATGTCAGGACCAGTGTAAGGCCGAGAGGCTCTCTTTTCTTTCCTTCGCTGCAGCCACTGAATAATAAGGGAAGTAAAGAATGTGAACACATGACTTTATTTAGTTTTTAATGGAAAGGGTTTTTTTTTAAATTTAGCCTGGGGAAAAAAAAAGGAAACACATGAGTGTAAAAACAACAAACCATCAAGTTCGCACCGTGAAAAGTACATGTACCACACAACACAGTACATCTCCAAAGCAAGATTTCAGATAGATGGATTTCAGCTAGGAAACAGCTAAACGGAAATGTAATTAAAGAGGGAAAGTAGAACATTCATTTGGATTAGGTATCTTAAGTACAGACAGTAAAATACCTGCTGGCCAGGCACTTATTTATTAATAAGGTTATGTAAGCCATGTTTTAAAAGAATAGGAAAGAAAGGATTTTATTGAAATGCCGTTCTGACTTTATTAAGTGATGTTCTTTATGTTCTACCATCAAAAAGCAACTTAATTATTTCATGTGCTGTGCTGGCCCCCTTAAGAACACTAAAAAAATGTGCAAAAGCTATTCAGCTGAATTGAAGCAAGGGAAATGAAATTTTGAATTACCCACTTCTGCAGGAATATATATTCAAATAGGCCCTGGGTGCTATAGAACCTGCTCCAGCCAATTAAATCCAGTCTTTACAGAGTTGGGGCTTTTTTCTGTGGGAGAAGGGCACATAAAGCACTTGTGTTCACACCTCCAAGAAACAAAGAATGAATCATTAATCAAAGAGCAATGATCCAAGCAGTTCTCTCAGCTGGATTTCTTTATTTCTGCACAGCAGCAGACTAATGATCCCTTAGGTAATCCCTCTGGTAATCCCCTTAGCTGTGGATAAAAGGACACCCCGACCCCCAACTTGTCATTGGCACTACACTTTTGCATGATATTTTAATATACACAAAATACATCAGCAAGTGAGTGCTGTAGTAGCTGCCTTTGTTCTTTCTTTTTAAATTCAATAGGGGCTGTGAGCCAGTAAGCAACCTATACCTTACTGTACTCTTACAGTGGGCAGCCTACCCTTGAGCAGAATTGCCTATATAAGCCTGATGGTCCATCCACTAGTGTACAGTGGATTGTCCTTTAGGTTCCCCTTCTTCACACTAGCAGAAGATAGAAAAATTGCACAGATGATGTTCTCAACTGGTGATGGGTTCAAATGACATTTCATCACTCTCCAATATTACTTTGCAGCTGACTGAAGAGCAGCATTATAGACCAAGCTCTCTGTTGCCTTGGCTTTAGGATAAATGGGAAAGGGGAAAGTCCCAGGATCAAGATCAGACCACCTCATATACAAAGTCTCAGCTTTTCCACAAAGTCTGAGTTTCCCTTTGCGTGCATGTGTGGTTGAGGTGGATGAGTGCAAACTCTCATTAAAATACACAGGCATGACTTTTTTTGTAGTGACTAATGATATTTTTGCCTCAAATTTCAGATGTCCAATTGGAACACTTTAAAGTTGTCAGAATGCTGATCATCCTTCCTCTGACAATCAGCACCCTTCACGGCATCTCAAGTTGGTACTAGCCATCTTGGAAAAGGTAGACCATAATTATTCAACAGATTAAAGCATTTCATAATATTGACCAGATATGTCACTTAGAATCATTCTGTAACAGTACTCAGTTATTTCTTGCTCACTTGCACTGTCTCCATAACTCAGTTTTGCTTTCTCACTCTCCCACCATACGTTACTAGCCTCAGCAATGGGGCTCATAACATACTGTAGAAGAGCAGCACATTTTATGTCTCCATGACATAGGGTGCAGTGTACTGTTATGGCAGGAATCACCAGATGGCACTGTTACATTTAGGCTGTGTCTACAATACAAGCTGGGGTGCAATGCCAACTTCTATACACACATTTGCACTAGCTCTCCTATAAGCCAGGTCTTTAAAAAAAATGTGGTGTAGCCATGGTAGTATGTGCAATGATTGCATGGGCTAGCTGCCCTGGCTATATACCCATGGAGTTCAGGCAGGTCTGTACTTGGGATAGCTAGCTGCCTGAGCTATCGCAGTTGCATTACTCTGATAGCTTTGAGGAGAGCTAATGCAAGTATGTCTATGTGAGCTGGGAATAACATACCCTTGCTGGTAGTATAGACTCAGCCTTACAAGGGCTTAGTGTGCGAGCAGGGTTCTGTCTTTGAAGAAATACCATATTGTTTTGTAATGGAGTTGGGTTTTACAGGAGCTGTTGCAAGCACCAAGGTTTGCATCCTTCCTTTGTCTTCCTAACTAGAGTCAGCTCTTCAGGCAGAGCTCCTCATTGGGACTGGGCCATTGATTTTTTTGGCTATGGCCCTGAAAAGAAGGGATAGTCTGCATATTTTTTGAGACACCTTGCATGGAAGGACTGGGCTACAGAGTGGAATAAAAAAGTGCTATTGATAATGTATCCACTCTCCGTGTCCCTGATTTCTCCTCTATCAGGAAGCTAACCTGACATGCAACTGTCTTGGGTTCTATCCTCTTTGTCACTGTCAGCAGCCTAGCTTCATAATAAAATACTTGTCAACTTTACCAATCTCTGTATGTTTCCAGGACGGGAAGGTTATCGTTAACTTATTAAACCAGCAGGGGAAGAGTATGAATTAAATAGTCCACAATCAGGTTTGTCTTCTGTTTTTTCCCCCCATGTAGAAAGACTGCAATATGGATAAAACCTTTTATACTAAAGATAAAACCTTTTATACTAGGGATAACTTTTTCAAAAGTGACTAAGACATTTGAGAACATAAGAACGGCCATAATGGGTCAGACCAAAGGTCCATCTAGCCCAGTATCCTGTCTGCTGACAGTGACCAATACCAGATGCCCCAGAGGGAGGGAACACAACAGGTAATCCTCAAGTGATCCCTCTCCTGTAACCCATTTACAAACAAATTTAGGAACCTAGTTCTCATTGAAGGTGTGTGGAACTTAGGCTCATAACACCTAGGACATTTTCAAAATTAGGACTTCAGGTTCTTAAATCACTCACCTGCTCTGGAAAATTTTACACTATGTCTTGCATTTAGAACAGCAATGGGCAACTTAGGCTAGTGAATGGGCCATATGAGTGACCCTCCTTCATTTCAGTAGGCTGCAAAATTGTCATAACCAAGACGGTCTCCAGGATAAGCTAGTTTTGCTAATTGTGCTTGCTCATCTAGAATTTGCAGGATATGCTGATTAAACTGTGGCAGAGCTTTGACTGGATGACAAGGGCTTTCACAGTCAATGTTGTGTGTAATCAGCATGCATCTCATTTACATGTCCTTATTTTATGCACGTATCATTTAGGGTGTGTCTAGACTACAGGGTTTTTTTGGAAAAAAGTGGCCTTTTTTCGAAAAAACTTTCACTGCATCTAGACTGCTGCCGTGTTCTTTTGAAAGTAAATCAAAAGAATGCAGCGTTTTTTTTGACCGCTGAAAACCTCATTTTATGAGGAATAATGCCTTTTTTCGAAAGTGCTCTTTTGAAAAAAGGCACTATGTAATGCAAACTGTGCTTTTTCGGAAGAGAGCATCCAGACTGCGTGGGTGCTCTCTTTTGAAAAAGCAGCTTGCTTTTTTGAAAGTACTGATTGTAATCTAGATGCTCTTTTTCAAAAGAGGCTTGCAGTCTAGACATAGCCTCTGTGAACAGAAACAAGTGGAATCTGGCAACTCTGAGCATGGGCAACAGAAAACAAAATGTCTCAAGGGCCACATAGAAAACTCCAATAGGCTGCATGTGGCCTGCAGGCCAGAGGTTGCCAGTCACTGATTAAGGTAAATAACTCGCATATCTTAGGGGAGGGAATTGTTGCTGAAATTTAGCCTGTTGTTTTCTCTCCAGGACACCACTCCCACAAATATACTTTGTTCGTACAGTGAATCTTTCTATCTTTCTAACAATTATATTTAGATAACAAACTTGTTGATTTCTAAATCACATTGTATTCATTCTCTGATCTTAACAGAGAGGATCATTTTTAAAATACATTTTTTTTCTCTCTTAAAATTATTGATCACTGAGGCTAGATCTACACTGTAGCTTTCTTCGATTGCTTTTCTGGAAGAGGCTTTTCCGCCATTTGGCCAAATGGCGGAAAAGCCTCCTCTTTTGGAGAAGCCCTTATTCCTCATAGAACGAGGTATACAGGGCTCCCCGGAAGAGCATGTTTGCTCTTCCACACAAAAAAGCAGAAGAGCAAACATGTTCCCTGGACGCAGCAGGGAGGTATCCTGGAAAACCCCCACAGTGTAGACGTACCCTGAATATTGGCTGTTGATGTTTCTCTCATAATGTGGGAGAATTTTTTTTCCTTCCTCATAAGTTTATGTACTGGTGCACTTTAAATATTAGAACAGAGAGTGCATCTGTATATAAAAGAGAAAAATACAGTGGAATAATTCTTTCCATTCATTAATAGTGTTCATATTCTGCATCTCAAAAGTGAAAGTCATATATCTAATTATTCCAAATACTCTTTTTTAAAGGTGGTTTAGGAGATCAGTGCTCACGTAATCCAGCTTCAAGCCAGAGCCAGCTTGTCAAATTGGCAAGTCATTTGTTTTTGTATGTTCCAAAACAGAATTGAGCGAAGCTGAAAATATCTGTGGCCAGCTGAGCCATGCAGGCCCCAGAAGACTCCACATGCAGAATCCACAGAAGGTGGATTTATCCAAGGGAAAGGTCAGTGTGCTGCTGTAGTCACAAACCAAACTAAAACTTGAACTGTGAGGAGGGGAGTTGGAGAGCTGTGTGAGAAGGAAAGGAGCTTTGGAAATGCAAATCTCCACCTCCTGTACTCTGTGCCAGTTCTCTGGAAAATTAATTCCCTATGCATGACTAGCATATACATTTTGTGCCAGGCTTACAAGGCATTCTCTGCTGCACCCAGAAATTACTGACTTCTGTCCCAGCTTTCACCTACATAAAAAATATGGCTGATCCTTCCACACACCTCACCCTTCATTAATGGGAATGAGTAAAACAATCTGTCTGTAGGATAAGGTAACAATGTAAAACAAGGATGTCCCTCTTCTCAGGGTCTAAGCTGCCATGTTCGTGGGAAGTATCATGTGCTGGTTTGTTTGTCTTCCGAACCACATAAGATTGGCCACATGAAAATTCTGCCAGCCAAATAATTCTGGAAATTGACATGAGGGCTGACTGAGTACATATACACTGAAGGAGACAACCTGCTCACTCTAAGTGCACGGTATAGCATGATGGGGAAGAGTGTGTAAAGGTGACACTGGCCATTTCCCCTATGCCAACAGTGAACATGGAAGATGGTACAAAACCACCTTGTACCAGCAGTAGGGTAGGAAGCAGATGCAAGTGTAAAATCTTGATTTGAGTCTCTGCTTGGAATTGATGAGGACATAGACAGTTCCCTTGGGCCATAGAATCATAGAACACTAGAACTGGAAGGGACCTTGAGAGATCCTCAAGTCCAGTCCCCTGCCCTCACGGCAGGACCAAGCATTATCTAGATCATCCCTGATAGATGTCTGTCTAACCTGCTCCTGAATATCTCCAGTGATGGAGATTCCACAACCTCCCTAGGCAATTTATTCCAGTGTTTAACCACCCTGACAGTTAGGAAGTTGTTCCTAATGTCCAACCTAAACTTCCCTTGCTGAAATTTAAGCCCATTGCTTTTTGTCCTATCATCACAGGCCAAGGAGAACAATTTTTCTCCCTCCTCCTTGTGACACCCTTTTAGATACTTGAAAACTGCTATCATGTCCCCTCTCTGTCTTCTCTTTTCTAAACTAAATAAGCCTAATTCTTTCAGTCTTCCCTCTTAGCTCATGTTTTCTAGACCTTTTAATCATTTTTCTGGCTCTTCTCTGGACCTTCTCCAATTTTTCCACATCTTTCTTGAAATGTGGTGTCCAGAACTGGACACAATATTCCAGTTGAGGCCTAATCAGTGCAGAGTAGAGTGGAAAAATGACTTCTTGTGTCTTGCTCATAACACTCCTGTTAATGCATCCCAGAATCATGTTTGCTTTTTTTGCAACAACGTCACACTGTTGACTCATATTTAGCATGTGGTCCACTATGACCCCTAAATCCCTTTCAGCAGTATTCTTTCCTATATAATCACTTCCCATTCTGTGTGTGTGAAACTGATTGTTCCTTCCTAAGAGGAGCACTTTGCATTTGTTCTTACTAAACTTCATCCTGGTTACCTCAGACCATTTATCTAGTCTGTCCAAACGATTTTGAATTTTGACCCTATCTTCCAAACCATCTGCAAACCCTCCCAGCTTGGTATCATCTGCAAACTTAATAATCATACTCTTTTGTGCCATCATCTACATCATTGATTAAGATATTGAACAGAACTGGTCCCAAATCAGACCCCTGCAGAGCTCCACTTGTTATGCCTTTCAAGCAAGACTGTGAACCATTAATAACTACTCTCTGAGAACAGTTATCCAGCCAGTTATGCACCCACCTTATAGTAGCCCCATCTAGGTTATATTTGCCTAGTTTATTTACCACATTTACCACTTCCCCCTTATCCACAAGACTTGTTATCCTATCAAAAAAAGCTATCAGATTAGTTTGACATGGTTTCTTCTTTACAAATCCATGCTAGTTGTTAACTATCACCTTATTATTTTCCAGATGAATTCTTAATTCTTGCTCCATTATAATCCCCAGCACAAAAGTTAAACTGAGTGGTCTGTGGTTTCCTGGGTTGTTCTTATTTCCCTTTTTATAGATGGGCACTAGATTTGCCCTTTTCCAGTCTTCTGGAATCGCTCCTGACTTCCATGAATTTTCAAAGATGATAGCTAAAGGCTCAGATACTTCCTTTATCAGCTCCTTGAGTATTTTATCAGAGGGGTAGTCGTGTTAGTCTGAATCTGCAAAAACAATGAGAAGTCCTGTGGCACCTTTTAGACTAACAGATTTATTAGAGCATGAGCTTTCGTGGGCAAAGACACACTTCGTCAGATGCATGTAGTGGAAATTCCAGAGGGCAGGTATAAATATACAGGCATAAGAAAAGAGTTCCAACCAAGAGAAAGGTTAGCGATAATGAGGTCAATTCAGTCACAAAGAAGAAGACCCTCTTCTAGCAGCTGATTTGGAGGTGTGAACACCAAGGAAGGAGAAACTGCTTTTGTAGTTGGCTAGCCATTCAGTCTTTGTTTAATCCTAAGGTGAATTTGCCGATGAATTGTAGCTCTGCAGTTTCTCTTTGAAGTCTGTTTTTAAAGTTTTTTTGTTGCAGGATAGCTACTTTTAAATCTGCTACTGTGTGTCCAGGGAGATTGAAGTGTTTTCCTACAGGATATTGTATATTACCATTCCTGATATCTGATTTGTGTCCATTTATTCTTTTACATAGGGACTGTCCAGTTTGGCCGATGTATATGGCAGAGGGGCATTGGAACTCTTTTCTTATGTCTGTATATTTATACCTACTTCTGGAATTTCCACTACATGCATCTGACGAAGTTGGTATTTGCCCACAAAAGCTCATGCTCCAATAAATCTGTTAGTCTATAAGGTGCCACAGGACTTCTCATTGTTTTTGAGTATTTTAGGATGCATTTCATCAGGCCCTGGTGACCTGCAGACATTTAACTTTTTAAAGTCATTTTTAACTTGTTCTTTTTCTTAAATTTTATCTTCTAAACCTACCCCATTTCCACTAGCATTCACTGTGTTAGGCATCCTGTCACCATCTATCTTCTTGACGAAAACCGAAACAAAGAAGCCATTAAGCACCTCTGCCATTTCCAAGGTTCTTGTTATTGTCTCTCCCTCTTCACTGACTAATGGGCCTATCCTCTCCTTGGTCGTCTTCTTGCTTCTAATATATTTGTAGAATGTCTCCTTGTTACCCTTCATGCCTTTAGCTAGATTGAGCTCATTTTGTGCCTTTGCCTTTCTAATCTTGCCCCTGCATACTTGTGTTGTTTGCCTATATTCATTCTTTGTAATTTGACCTAGTTTCCACTTTTTATACAATTCCTTTTTGATTTTTAGACCATGTAAGATCACCTAGTTCAGCCAAAGTGGTCTTTTACCATACTTTCTATGTTTCCTATGCAATGGAACAGTTTGCTTTTGAGCCCTTAATAATGTCCCTTTGAAAAATTGCCAACTCTCTTAGGTTGTTTTTCCTCTTAGTTTTGCTTCCCATGGGATCTTACCTACTAGCTCTCTGAGTTTACTAAAATCTGCCTTCCTGAAATCCATTGTCTCTGTTTTACTGTTCTCCCTTATACCATTCATTAGAATCATTGACTCTATGATTTCATGATCTCTTTCACTCAAGCTGCCTTCTATTTTCAAATTCTCAACCAGTTCCTCCCTATTTGTTAAAATCAAATCAAGAACATCTGATCATTTATTCCTATCCTTGGTTTTCTGTCTTTTAATCAGTTACTGATCCATGAGAGGACTTTCCTTCTATCTCTGCTTACTTTGCTTAAAAGCCTTTGATGTGGGATCCTGTCAAAGACTTTCTTGTCAAAGTTGTCAAAGTCCAGGTATGCTACATCAACTGGTTCACCCTTTCCCACATCTTGCTGAGATGCTTAAAGGACTCTCATATAATATCATGAGATTTTGTGGGCAAAACCCACTACCTCAGATGAACTTGAGTGGACAAAAAAAGGGGGGACCCTCACAATTTATAATGAAAAGGGGGGTACCTGTCAATTGTAGTGGTGGTGCTAATGAGGCTATGTGTCCATGGGACACCTCCAGCCCATTCAATTAGTCTCATCAGCACCTGCACTACAATAGACTGGTACTTTTTCCCCTTTCTTCCTTCTTTTTCTGTTATAAATTATGAGGATCCCCTCTTTTTTTCTCCACTCAAGCTCATCTGAGGTAGTGGGTTTTGCCTATATATAGTATAGTCTCTAATGTGCCACAGGACTAGTCGTTGCTAATACATTATGTTTATCAATGTTTGATAATTCTCAGAGGGGTAGCCATGTTAGTCTGTATCTGCAAAAACAATGAGGAGTCCTATGGCACCTTAGAGACTAACAAAATTCATGGGTAACTTATTCAAAAGCAATTTCACCTCTCTTGGTATTCACAATTCCCCATCTATTCCTGGGAGTGAGCCACATCCACCCTGACTCAATTGGCCTTGTTAAAGTAGGCCTACACTTGATAAGTTACTCCCATCTTTTGCTATGCTGGTACATACATATACACATATATATCTCCACCTCTGTGATTTCCACTCCATGCATCTGACAAAGTGGTTTTTACTCACAAAAGCTTATGCTCAAATAAATCTATTAATCTTTAAGCTGCCATAGGACTCCTCATTGTTTTTTGCTGATACAGGCTACGTCTAGACTGCAGTTTTATCATAAAAAAGATACACAAATTGCTTTTTCTGCTTTTTTTTTCAAAATGTGGCCTGCCTACACAGGTTCAAATTTCAGAAAAAAATCCTCTTTCGGAATATCCCTTATACCTCTCACTGTTCCGAAAAAGCAGATGCGTTCCTTGGACACGGCAAAGGTATCCCGGAAAAAACTCTGTAGTCTATTGCCACAGACTAACATGACTAGCCCTCTGAGACAATGTTTACTGTGTGTCTAGTTGCAAAACTGAAATTATATGTGTAATTTTTGTACATGTATGCACTAGCTTATGCCAAAAAGAATTTGAAAATCCAGGAAAGATAACTAGAGAATCAATTTCTTCTGTGAACCTAGCTACATCTTCACAGGAAGGTGAATTAACTATACCAATGGGAGAACCCCTCCCATGACTATAGGCAGAGCCTGTACTGAAGAGCTACAGCAGCACCTATGGAGCATATCAAGTGTTGGTAAGCTCTTATGTTTAGCATGCACAAGCACATTAAGTCTGTAGCACACACCTTTAAATAAAATTCCAAATGGAAATATGCATATTACTAAGCATCCTCTGTAAGCTTTCTTCACCCTTTCCAAACTGGAAAATATTTAAAATTATGAATAGATTTTCTTAGTTTATGCTTGGTGTTCCACATAACTTTGTACTGTATAACTATGCTAGATAACTAATACATACAGTATATTTTTCATACTATACTAGAATTATCAAGCCCCATAAACAACCTCTGAAAAGCCCTTCTTGAGCAAATGATTACGTGGCTTTATATTAAAATACACAGTGGGCATGATTCACAGTCACATTCTTCCAGTTTCACATCAGAGTTACATTGACATTACACAGGAATAACAAACTCAGGAATCAGGCCCATTGTGTCTTTTTTAATATAGTCAGAGATTTATCATACGTATCCCTGAAGAATGTGTTCAGTTTGTCTCTATTATGAATAGGGGTCTTGTCTGTTCAGGCAATGACAGCATTGAATCAAACCAATAATAGTTGCAGTGATAATAAAATGTTTTTATTGTCTGTGTATTTCATAAGTTACATTCATTTTGAAAAAATAGTAAACTGTCTCCAGGTCTACTTTATATATAAGGAATGCGCTCATCAGCAAAGTTATACACAACCAAATGTAGAAGAAACTTACTGTTATGACTTTAGCATATCAAACATAAAGGGTAGCTTCCCCCTTGCCCTCCTTCTTCTATGTGCTTCCACATATCTGGATTAAAAAGTGGTCACAATTAAAAATAAAGGAAATATTACTGGCTTTAACTAAATTGTATAGTATGCAAACATTCAAAATGGAGGAGGATATGGTTCTTTGAAGGATCTAATCATTTTAAATGATTAGCATGTATTTTTGTACAGATTATTTTAAATGGTTAGAATGTATTTTTGTACAGATCCTATCCCCAGCAATCTTTTCTTACAGTGTGAACATACCGAACACAATTCCTTTTTATGCTCTTTTGTCTTTATTTATTAAATTGTCTGCAAATGTATCCATTGCATTGTGCAATTTTACCTGAAGAGTTCCTATAGTTAAACTAAGTCTGTTAATCAGTAATTTGGTGCTGTCTTCTAGTGTGCATTCCTCCTTTTTCAAATGCATTTATTGAAGTAAAGGATTTACATCATATGAAATCACAGGATTTTCATGAGCTAGACTAGCATACATATGTACAGCTTTAGGTAGAGCTCTCTAAAGTAATATTTACAGTGTAAACATCAACTTTTATTATATCAGAAACAAATATATCACAACTGTCACTTCACAACATATTTGTTTTGGTTTGAATACTGAATCATTTCTTTGAAATACTATGTGGAACTCAAAAAATAGTTTGTTCTTGTCATAGATTTTATCAATTCTCCTTCAGAGACTCTGAAAAACAAGAAAAATAGGTGTTTCAAAATCAATGTGACTGTGACATCAGAAAATGTTATCCAAAGTATATACATCCAAGATCCAAATCCTGCAAACACCATCTACTGTGTGGAAGAGTCCTCACTGGGAGTAGCAACATTGATAATTATGGAACCAACAGTGAAAGCAAGTGGATGTGCCCAAGAGCACAGCTCCAGCAAGAGCTGGCTGCACTGCAGCAAAAGCCAGCAGAGAGCTATTTAAAAAGCTGGCAGGACCTGAGGTTGCAATAGGATAGTACCTGTAAGAAATTTTAAGTTACTTTCACCGCTGTATAAAACCCATATTCATGGCAATAAACACTGTGCCTGATAGTGAGTGACTAAAGAATCAAGCTCATTCAACAAGAGTGTTGTTGAGTATCACCATTTGAGGCAAGAGGAGTGATGCTGAAAGCAGTTGTATCCTTGAAGTGAGTAAGTGCAGATTCCCAAGTTGACCTGGCACTAATGGCTACTCATAGAACAATGGACAATACTGATCAGATTCTCCCTCTTCTAGCAAATCTGTAGCATGGTTACAGTCTCCTAACATGGGAGGGAGGAAAGAAGGAGCAAACTTAGGACTTGCCAGGACCAAGCCAATGATCTTTATAGTCCAGTATCATGTCTCTCACTGTGGCCAGAACCAGATGCTATAGAAGAAAGTGTCAGAAATGTTGTATGAGACAGTTATGGAAAAACTTTCTCACAGGGAACATTTCCTAAACCCCTCATATAGAAGTTGTCTCATACCCTGAAATGTGATCTTTTGGTTCTTTGCTTATGTTAGGAAAAATGCATTTTCTTCTATTATGTGAAGGTAATGACAAACTGACAAAAAAACATTTTCTTACTCATATAAGGGCATAGCATTCAGCAAATACTAGGATGCGTTAAATAATTCTTTTTGCTTATTTGTAGTCCATTTTTTGGAGTAAAAATGAGGAGTAACGTTAGTTCGAATCAAGGGCTTTGGTTCGAACTAACGTGTCCCGGCGCGCACTTCCTGGTTCGAATCAGCTGTGATTCGAACTAGCGCACCGGCGAGATCATGCTAATGGAGCGCGGGTATTTAAATCCCGGCTTCAATAGCTACTTCGCTCATCTGCATTTGCATCCCTAGTCCGAACTAGGGAGCAAATGTAGACGTACCCTAACAGAGATTACTATGTTTTCAAGAATATAAGGCCTGAGTCACCACTGTGTTATCATTCCATTGTAAGGTCTGTGTAACTTCATAGAAATCGATGAAGTAGAGTAGCACAGGTGTGAATGAGGTGCATAGTCTCCAAAGATTCTGCCATAGTAACTCAGGGCATGTCTATACCAGGAAATTATTTTGAAATAATAACTCCCGAAATAACTATTTTGAAATAGCATGTCCACACTACAGGGAAGCCTTGATATTAGTCGATGGCAGGCTCCCGTAATGTGGATGTGCTACCTCAATTTAGAGCCCGAGGAAGCACTGGGGAATAATTACTTCAAATGATGCTGGGGAGTAGTTATTTCGAAATAGCAGCAACGGAGCGTCCACACTACCGCAATTTCAAAATAATTTTTTCAAAATAAGTTTTATTCCTCATGGAAAGCAGGAGCTATTATTTCAAATAATCAGGCCATTATTTCAAAACAACAGGCTTGGTAGTATGGATACTCCACTTATTTTGAAATAAGAGGAGCTATTTTGAAATAATTCCCTAGTATAAACTAGAGCTCAGATATTAAGCATATCAGAAGAGAGGGGGAAAAAGGTCTGTCTCCCCTTAATACACAATTTCCTAGGTTGGGGCGGAGTGCCCATGTTTCTCATTTTACAGTTTTAGGTGGAGTTTGGATTTCAATTAGTAAGAATGATGTAAGGTAAAAAGCAGGGATGGAACTTTATTTTTTAATTAAAGAAAATCAGTGAATTTATTCTCAGAAGCTGGAATATTCTTCCTAATTAGAAATGAGTCATTTATGTTTTTTTGCCTCGTGCATGTGGCTAGAAACACCCAAGTGAGCTAGGTGAATTACCAACAGTGTCAGACTGTTCATTTAATTAGGAAGTCAGAGTGAAAGTAATCATGGGGATCATTTAATTAATCTTATTAAAGAGGTCTTATGCTGAAATAATTCCTTGTAGACATGTAAAATATATACTGGAATGTGGTTCATGCCAGAGGGGTGCACTTTACAGAGAGGTGATCTTTTGTGTAGGATTAATATCTTAAGGGTGGGGTGACATCTGCTGAATGAGAAGGATAAAAGTAAATTTGGACTTACCAATGGGAGGCGATTCAGGAGTTCATCTACTGTAACATCATCATAAGTTTCAGAAAAGGAAGGTTCAAGCAATTCTGTTTCATCTCGAAGGCTGGTAGGGTTTAGCTCTTCTTGGCTGGTGCAGATGAGAAACATGGATTTAATTGCACACAGGAAAATAACCCAGACCTAATCATAGGAACTTTCTATTTGTTAAATGTTATTAAACTATTTTTAAGTAAGCAAACTAGCATGTCTAGCACTTCCTTAGATATCAGCAAATTTCAAACACTATGCATTTTCGTTATAAAAACGTTATCTGATAGCCAGTGCTGTGCATAAGCCCTAGTTCCTTAGTTATTCCTTTATTAGGATGTTTGTTCTGAATAAAAGCACTTTAAGAATATTTCAATAGCATTTGCCTTTATTTTAAGAATCCCAAATTCTGTGCATTTGCCTTGTTCTTTCATTCTAATTGGACTGTGAAGTGTGCTGTAAATACACCACTAAGGATACGTCTACACAACAACATTATTTCTAAATAATTGGTGTTATTTCAAAATAACTTAGTCCATGTCTACACAGCAGGCAGTTATTTTGAAATAATGTTGAAATACTGTCAAGCTAGAGGTCTTCTTACTCTGACTACTGTAACCCTCATTGTACGAGGAGTAAGGGAAGTCCGAGGAAGAGTGTTCTATTTTGAAATAAGTGCTGTGTAGAGGCTCCCAATTTTGAAATAAACTATTTCAAATAAGATATGCAATTGACGTAGCTCAATTTGCGTAGCTTATTTTGAGTTAAGCCCTGCTGTGTAGACACACTCTAAGAGAAAATGTCACTAACGCTTTTCAATATATTAAGGTTACATTGCAATATCATTAATGTTCATTGTCTTTTATTTTCTTTATACCTTCTTTTTCCAGTTAAAACTGAGTTTAAATATTTCTTCACGGCCATTTGCTTTCTAAATCGACTGTAGTTGTCGGTGAAGACAGCATCAGAGTGACGTTTGACAGGCATCTGTTCGTCCATAAGGTTGTTGCTATGTAAACACAAGAAACACTGGAAATGATCACAAATACATTCAACTAGAAAAGATAGATTTTGAACTATGTGCAGTAAGTTTTCCATTTGCTGACTAGCTGAGTAAAAATCCTTTTCCATTCCAATTTTCTTTTTCTATCTCAAAAGTCACTGTGATACTACAAGTAAAAACCTGACTTTTATTCAGTCTTTACTGAGGCAGATTGCCTGTTGACTTCCTCCCATCTCCATGTAATTGAAATTCACATTGATGTCTCTGAATGTCTTCTATGATCAAGGGCTCAGCCTGGACTTCAGTAGTCTGACAATTCTGTTTTCTATCGATTAATATCACAAATTTTTAAGTGCTAATTCTTGTAACCCGGGGAACCCTTTGAAACAAACTGAAATCATCCTGGTTTACACTAGAAAGATATTTTAGTAAATTATCAAATTATATAGGCAAGCTGAAATATAAAGAAACTCTTAAGACTCCTAGGCTTGTGCTCATTGAAGTCAGTAGGAACTTTGCTTTTGATTTCAACAGGAACAGGCTCCAATAGTTAAAGCATGTTTTTATATATATATATATATATATATATATATATAGCTTTAAAATGTTTGCTTTGAGTGTGGTAGAGAGTAAATGTGTGCAAATGGAGTTCAACTATTTCTCATTTGAGGAATAAGGAGTTTGGTTTGGGTTAGTTTACTTACTTCAATTTTTTTATCACTAAACCATTGGCTGTGAGTAAATGTCAGAGGAAAAATAGCACTTTGGGAAACACAAAGCTGAAGTCGTGAAGTTTCCTGCCTCATAGTTTAGGAGTAGATATTCAGATGGTGTAATCTGGCATAATTCTACTGAACTATGCAGTTTTTCACCAACTGAGAATCCAGTCCTTTGTAGCCCGAATAGAAATAAGTAAGTGCCAATTCAGTGCTCAGTTTCCAGTCACCGTCTGGCCATGTGAAATGGGCATTAATCCACCTAATTTTCTGTTTGAATGTCGAAGTGTGGGATTTGCACAGCCTACAAAGGGGAAAATATATAAAACAATTAGCTCAATAGTTGTAATCCTACTGATAGTATATATCAGTAGTCTGCACAGCATGCAGTAAGATTTTTTTCAGTGCTATGTTTAGTATGTAATGTGACTCCTCTTAGGTGTTCTCTTATATGTAATTCAAAAAGTCAATTTTGAACAAAAATTGCAATGCATATAAATAATAATGTATTAATGTTAATGAATTACATTTAATCAAATGGTTTCTACATGCAAAGAGCTCAAAAAACTTTTGAAAAGATAGTAAAGATCATTGTTCTCCAATTTACAGATGGGGAAACTTTATGCATAGAATGATTAGTGAAGTAAGCTAAATAAAACTTTATTTAAGTGTAACCTCACCTAACCCGTTTTCCAATAAGTGATTCAAGATATCTCCTTGCAGAAAGTTGTCCCAAAAGTTTACTGTACCCACTGGTGAAAAGTCCATCAGCATGTCTTGCATTCCTAATATGGATGGAAAAAATAATAATAAAACCTGGACTCTGTATATTACAAGTAAATACAGTTTATATTTTCAATTTCATAAGCACTTCTTTAGAAAATCATTATCAGTACTTTGATTTCTTAAATGAAATGTTTTTAGAATTCCAAATGAATAATTATTAATGTTAAGCCCTTTCAGTGCCCAGGCTATAGTGACAATGAAATTCAGAAAACTGTAACAAACATACATATTGCTGTCATTATTCAACTATATTCATTGTTCCTTTCTAATACTTTAATTTTCCTTTCAAATGTCTTAAGCTGTTTGAAAAGTTCATTGAAATAATTGTAGGAAAAGCACATTCTACCTTGGTATCACTCAAGCAATGCATCATAAATTATATTTATGATAATGAAAATTCTCACCTATCCATAGCTCTAGATATGTCAAAATAGAATTTGTCATTTTCAGGTACTGTGTTTTGCAAAATGTCAGTTTCAGGTTTTAATGACCCTTGGGCTCCATCAGGTTCACTTGCTCCATCAAATGGCATTCTGTTTCCCAACCTACTGGAGAAGAAAATCTCATAAAGTATTGTAAAATGAGGGTATTTGATACTGTCTCCTTCAACTCAATTTGCATGCAGTTTCATATGAATCAGACAATTTATATGTCTAATCCTTAAGACATTTTAAAGCAAACTGGATAAAGCAGAAGAAAATACTCTGCAAGTAATAATCCATCATTAACAAGGTGGTAGAGTAACCAGTGTAATGGATTTTCCCTATCTTTAACCATATATGAATAGACATCTTACGTCATTGCAAATAATTGACTAAAGGGAATACCATGCTATCCATGGCCATTGTACTTATTTGCAAATGGCAATCCGAAAACTTTTAATGGCAACCATTGCAATATGTGATATGAATTATGGATGAAATTCACTCCTGTATAAAGGGCCAGATCTATGTACCAGTTAAGTTCCAGGTAACACCTAAAAATAATGCTAAGGTATAATTAAGTGGTTCTTAGGCCTTTGTGCGGGGTCTCTGCAGAGGGATGAATTTTGCCATATTAGTCATAAACATGTAGCTATATACTGTTTTTATTCTCTTTTAAAACTCATTTGCTATTAACTCCTCAGAATAGCTCACTGCTAATAATTAATGTATTTTCATCAGAACCACAGTTCTGTTCTGAGTGTTAATATCCCAAACATTGGCTGATATGCTTTTTGTTAGTTTGTTACTGTTGCCCACTCCAACAGCTGATGCATTATTTCATGTATTATTAGGGATAACATGACTGTGATGCAGTGGTGTGGCCTCAGACGTTGCTTCTGGTCACTACTGTCTTCTATGGAAAAAATGATAGTTTCCTGTCAGAGTGGTAGATGCAGCATGGGATGATGTGCCAAATCACACACTAAGGCTGGGAAGAGATTTCATGCTAAGGCATATGCTCCCTTTGGACAAATTATACTTATAAGGTTACTTGCATAAGTAAGGTTTAGCTTCAATGAGTATTCCTTCAGCTACCGCTACTTTATGGAACAAGTTGTGTGAAATAAATCAACCCCACTGGCAAATTTTAAAATTATATAACAATAGTTCTATTCCTTTGTTCTTTTCGGCATGTACATTTGTTTCAGAGTAATTTTGAAAAACACATTGTAACATTTCCCTTTACCTTATCTAAATAACAATAAAAATTCAAAATATCCAACTACTCAATGTGTAAAATGTATTCTTTGAGCTAAAGCTGTGCCTAGACGTTAGGCAAGTAATTTCTCACACTCTATTGTAACATAGTCTACAGCCATAATTTGAGGCACACTGAATCTGTTTCTACTCTTAAGCACACTGTATGTTTGAGAAGATTTACAGGATAACAGTCCAGATATAATGGTAGGGTTGCAGTGAGGTTTTTGCCATAGGAGGAGATACTTATTATTTATGATAGGCCAAAGCTAACCCTGAAACACAAGTCAGCACATTTAGGTTACTATCTGTTATATTGTTCATGTAAACAGCAATAATTAATAAAGGTCTATGAGAGCAGAAATGGTACTTAGGACCTTTAAAATAAGAACTCATTTATCTGCCATCCTCCACTGATGCTGGCACTGACTGAATGAAAAGACCACATCACTTCCTGGTGTTCTTGGGGAACAGAAGGAAGAGAGGGTATCATTTCTTAAAACCCATTTACAGTTTACACTATATATAGAAGAGGAAGTAGACCAACCCATACTTTCCATGCTATTGTGAAAGATGTTCACCTTAACTGAAGCTATTGTAAAGATTACTAGCTTACCCAGTAATTATTAGTCACTTACTGTAATGTTGATGTGAAACTAACCAATGAGCTTTTTATTCATGTTTGCTTGAGATAAAAGTCTTGTGTTCAAGCCTTGGCTTAGAGTTTCCAAGCTAAAAAGTACACTACCCAGGGAGGGGGCTTTAGCTGAAGTTTGTATGAGTTGTAACAACACTTACCTCATAGCTGAGTACGTCCCCAAAGGAGGTAACGCCAAAGCTGGCGAGCAGAGAACACTGAAGAGTGTAAAAGACAGAAAAAGCTGAGAGCTGCTTCTGTGTTCCATCGTTGTGGACCTGAGTTAATGAATAGGAGACAGTAATTACCTCCTATCCTCACAGGTTCCCTACTGGATAGACAAAAGGGCTATTTCTAAGATGCTCTTTTTTTTTCTGTATGAAGGAAAGGGGAGGTAGGTTTTAGATCCCACGTGACAAAGTACGGATTACTGCTGCGGGCTACACCTCAAATATGTCAGCCCGGGATATTGCTCTTTACAATTTGCAAAATATCTTTTGCATTTGATTTAGGAGTCCGGGACACTCGCTGGGTAACGCAGATCTGATTGACAAGAAACGTGTTTTTTTTCTAAATCACCCAGGAGGAAACTATTTCTTCTGCTTTGTCATTCCTAGTATCTGATGAAGGCCAGAGGCAGATAGAGAGGGAAGAGAAATTCTGTCCGAAACCTAAACCTCCTTGAAATTCAGACATTTGTGAAAAATATGCCAGCTAAAACCAGTGTGAATTTGAAGGAAGAAGGAGTCGTGTGAACTGACGCCGTGCGCCCTCTTATGTTTGTGCTCTGCTGGCTGAGCTAAGTATGCTTCCGTCTCTCTTCAGTAATTTAACAATTTAAAAATGATTAATTAAATAACGAGTAGCAGATGGTTCTCATGCTGCAGTATAGAATGCTGCGAAAGCGGAAACTATACTTTGTTTCAAGCAACCACAAGGAACGAACAATTAGCGGAAGATTTGATGTGAAGAAACACAGTAAATGTTCATCCAAACCCAATACGCATCCTTTGGAGCCTGAAACAGAGACTGTACATGGGAACTTTTTTTGTAGAGTCTCTTCTGGCTCCCCCTCTTCCCCAGGAAAGAAAAGTGCAGATAAAGGGAGAAAAGGAAGATGAGCTTGCTTTGGTTATCAGTAAATTTAAAGGTAGGATACCAGATCAGTACAGCAACCCAAAGGGCGCACGCACAAGCAACCACCACGTGATTATTAGGCATAAGGGAGAAATCAGTGCTCCAGTGCAACTAATCTGGAGCACTAGGGAGAAGTAAAGGAAGGCACAAAGACACCCTAAATTGGTTAGTCTGGGCTAAAGTGCCTAGGAATTGACCAAGGCTTAAGAAGAAGGCAGCGTCAGAGAAGGCAGGACTTCTCTATATATTCCCATTTGCTGGTTGGCCAGCAACTTTTTAGCGTTAAGACAGTTTGCATGGCTCTTAGGCTCCCCCGGTTACTTTCCCCCTCTGTTTACCAGAACGTTTCAGTGCTTTAAAATGCCTCTTCCCGCTAGCAGGGCTAACTGGAGGTACTCACGAGGCAGGGAGACGGTGTTTTCTCCTGGCAAGTCCGCCCGGCGTGGGGAGTTCTCCGAGGTGCTGAATTCCTCGGCTGCTCGCCCCGCGCTGTCCCGGGTGCTGCAGGGGAACGAGTAGGGGGCTGGCTCCGTGGGGCTGGCTGGGGCTGCTGCTTCGGTGGTGTTGCCTAGCCCTCCTCCTTCAGCTGACTGATGCTTCCTCTCCCCTTCAGTACACTCTGCTCAGCCCTTGCAACCGCCTCGTTTTATAGGGGTTATAGATAGGACCACGTTTCTGCCTCAGAAAAAGCAATCACGTTACTTGGGAGACGTCACTATTCCCAAGGGGTTGAATGGAAGTCCGTGATCGCTTTGTTCAGGATGCTCTGAGCCGGGGGAAGAAGTTCATATTTAATTCATGGGCAACATCCTACCCCATTTTTATTGATTTATATTAATGAATGGCTTAAACAGTGAGTAACACTCGGCTGACAGCGTAATTCTGCTTACAACGACAGACGATCGTTGGGCAGGTCCTGCCACTCAGTTGGCTCCAACGTGGAGCCCTGTGTGTATGTTTAGCCTGGGTGTGATTAATCGGGATCTGTTAGCAACTTGGTTCTCCTCCTGTACATTAAAAACAACGAGGGATGGGGGCGCGAGCAAACACTTCGGCAGCATCTTGAATGCCTGAGTTCTCAGCAGGGCTTCTGGCTAGAGTCTAGCACTTAAAAGCCTCACATCTACTCCCAGAAAAGTTTTGGTGTCTTGTAAACTGTTAAGTGTACCGCTGAGATAGTGTAGAACCAGGGGCTTGTTACAGCTATTTTTCACAATATAGAGCACTAGGGGTGCGGGAAAGGGTGCTCCCACATATGGATATTTTCTTTGGACAAAACTTTGTAGATTACAATTACAAGTCGCTGTTTACTAGTGAAATGCAAAGACTCTTCTAAGCTTCCGCTTTCCAAGCTTTCCACTCTTTACAGATACAGATCTATACCACAGATATACCTTAGCTGCTCGATAGGAGTGTTATCTGCCGTCCTCAGGGAACAGCGATGAAATACCACCATATATGACACAGTTGGAAAACTTTATACCGTTAGAGACCTTTTCCATGTAACCTTTAAAGGAGCAACTTGGGGCAATATAGCTGTATTAGAAAGGATGCCATTTTTAACTCTCTATTTGCCGGCAGATACCGTTTTGTGAAGCAATTTACCATTCTTTGTTTTCTCGTTGAAAACTTATTTGTTCACCCACATTTCTTCGAGGAAAATAAAGCGTTAGCAGGTGCTTGTAAACAAACCAAAGAATGGTTTCCAGAATAGAGAATAGGCTTCCAGAATACAAAATGGGCGAAGCCCTGATATTAGGCAATTGAGTGGAAGGGGGTAATACGATGGGAAGGAGAGCTCATTCTTGTTCGGAATTTCAATCATGCCCAGAGAGCGAGTCACTCCCACAGCGTGTGGTTAAACATTTAGTTCTAATACAGCCTCCACTTTTTGCCCTGTTTTGCGGGGAGGCAGATGGGAGGACACGCCGTAATTAGACACGGGATCGCGCCCGGCGCTAGTTTGATTTCTACAGCAGAGGGAATTTTTGGCAGGTTCTTGCTTTATCTAATTTAAGTTTTCGCACATAAAATTCATACATCAAAAGAGCTGGGTCAAGTAATCACTTCAGTAAAGGGTCGTTCTCCAGTTCTGCTTTAGCCTTCTTGTGTGTGTGATGTACGTACACCTACGCCTCTAACCTATGGACACAAGGTACCCGACCACAAAATCAGGGCGGACGATTTCACCATTTCCTCTTACGTATAAGTTTTCCGTGCTTCGCTGCTTCAAAGGTTGGACAGGCTTGACGGTGAATATTCTGCCATCCTTAATCAAATTTTCTAATCCAATTACATAAAAAATTAAGTGAATTAAACTAAAAAATGCCTGGAAATTTGTTTCTCGGATGTCAGCTGTGACTCAAAGCAGAGTTCCTGCAATGGCCTAATTCCAGGAAATTTTCCCTTGTTACTACATAACTGGAGGTCGAATGATCAGCTCTGTTCTGGAATGAGATGACAAGCAGCAGTAGCTCTTCTTCATCTAGTTCCCGATTAAAATTTTCCTCTTAAATGCTGTACTCGGAGTTCAGAAGGTGTTGCACTGCAGACTAGTGACAGACAACAGCGGCTTAAATAAAGTGCTTCAAACGGTTGGTAAATGACGCTTGTAAAAGATCAGGTGTAGGAAGGGGCATGTGGAAAAACACAGGGTAAAAGTTTGAAGGAGGGAACTCCTAGGCTTGAAAGGCGAGTTATCTGTGTGTTAGGTTGTGATTTTGGAGACGTTAGACTGATAATGCAGTTGGTAAACATACACGTAGAACTGAAGCGGCAGAGGTTATTACTGAACAGGCTCTTTGCCCGGTCAATTCACTGGAAACGTTTTACAGCGGTCAGCTGGCGAAAGCATGCAGCCTTGTGGGTTTGAAGAAAACGCAAACCCTCGAGATGTACATGTGGCGAGAGCGCCATCTACACTTCAAAAGCTGTGACACCTTTGGCTTGAGAGGACTTGATGTAAAGAGTTCCCCTGCGTTTACCCTAACAAACAGAGTACAGGAGTGAATGTCCAATATGAATATTCTTGGCCTATCTGGGGAAAAACCTGGTACCTCATGTAAAAGGTCTGATCTCACAAGGCATTGATATGGCTAGTTAAGAATTAGGCTGAGCAAAACAATAACAAAGCTGTGGGAGAACAATTCTGCACGGGGTGGGCATGGCTGTGGTTACACAGCAGGCCTCTCCTAGATGTAAAGCTGTCCATGAAAGAGCTGTCTATTTTGTATAGCTCCCATAGTCATAGTATCAGAGCAGCTCCAATCCCCCTAAGAGGTAGGGCATAAGGGGAGAGGCAGTTTCAACTGCGGAGTGGACTTAACCCTCACACTGCAGACTCCTTATGGCAAACTGCAGAGTACATCTGCCTGGATTAGAGGTAATGAAGCATATCAAGGTGCTAATGAAGCGTGATTTAATATCCCACGCTGATAAGCATATTCGCAGTTGGTCGCCATTTTAAATGCTGGTAGCCCGATTTACTTGCTGTGTGTAGACGCAGTAGTCAAATTTCCTTCCACCAACTGTTACTCGTGCAATGAGGAGTAACAGTTAATTGGAGGGAAGGATTTTGGATCGGACTACCGTGTCTACACGCGGCGAGTTAATTCGGGCTACCGGCATTTTAAAATGGTGACCAGCCACGAATATGCTAATCATGCGTGGGATATTTAAATCCCGTGCCTTCATTAGCAACTTCGGTATGCTTCATTTGCCTCCCTAGTCCGAACTAAGGGGCAAGTGTAGACATACCCCTCTAGAATAGGTATAAGTAGCCATGTAGATGGCAAGACATTGCTTAGGCAAGTAAAGACATGCCAGAACCCTATTTCCAGTGTCCTAGCTACTGGATTATCTTTCCTCTCCAAAGATGACCCCACCCTCTGTTTCCTCCTATGAAACCAGGCTAAGTGGTGTAGAAGGGGATCATGCCACTTCCATAGCATGCTGCTTCTTCCTCTCTCGGCCCTCTCTCACAAAAGTCTCCCTGTAGGATAGATACATTGAGATTGAGCAAGGAGGAGACTGGAGTGGCAAGTCAAGTTCCCTACCAAAATCTCCACTCCTTCAAAAACTTCTGGGGAAGCCAGCACAAATGGCAACTACTTCTTCCATGTCTTGGAACCTCCTCTTGCAGTAATAGTAATAATTATACTCTTATAAGGCTACGTCTACCCTGGCAGCTTCTTGCACAAGAACTGTTTTGCAGAAGAGTTCTTGCACAAAAAGTCTTCCACAAGAGCATGTCTACATTGGCATATGCTTTTGCACAAGAGATGTGCTTTTGCGCAAGAGCATCTGTGGCAGTGTGGATGCTCTCTTGAGCAAGAAAGCTCTGATGGCCATTTTAGCCATAGGGGTTTCTTGCGCAAGAAATTCATGTTGCCTGTCTACACTGCCCACTTTCACAAGAGCTCTTGCGCAAGAGGGCTTATTCCTCATCGGGAGAGGAATAACTCTTCTGGAAGAAGCCCTGTTTTCCGACGCTAGACTGTAAATTTACTTGCACAAGAACGCGCATGCAATGTAGACACCTGGCAAGTTTTTGTGCAAGAACAGCTGCCAGTGTAGACGTAGTCCCATTGTGTTGTATTTCCATATTGCTACATTTGGGAAGGCAGGCACAAGTCATGTGTACAAGAAAACATGACTGCCTAAGGAGATATAGAAGAAGCAAGTGGTCCTTGCATGTATGCTGGTTTCCTCTTGCTGATTCCCCGAGTTCTAGGTGTATCCATAGGTTTGGGGCATTTACTACTGATGGGAAAAGAAAACCCTTTCTCACAAGGAAAAAAATTGGGAGGAAATAGAATCATAGAACACTGGAACTGGAAGGGACCTCAAGAGCTCATCGAGTCCTCACAGCAGGCCCAAGCACCATCTAGACCATTGCTGATAGATGTGTTTCTAACCTGCTCTTAAATATCTCCAGAGATGGAGATTCCACAATCTCCCTAGGCAGGAAGGCACCCACCTTCTCCATGCCCTGGCAGGCTTCTGGGAGCTGGCAGACTGCTCCTGGGGAGCGATGGAGGGCTGGCTGCCAGTGTCTTGCTGGCTCATGTTTTGGGGCCACTGGGTCAGAGGCAGTGACTGCTGGCTCTGGGCTGGCAGGCTTGGAGCTGGCACAGGCACTGTGGCCAGAGTCAACCCCTTTAAGGGCTCTGGGGAGCAGGGAGGAAGAGGAGTGTTCTTGGTTGAGGCTGGAGTGGCCACCAGGGCACCCTGGGATGGCTGGAGGCCCCCCTATTTTGAAATAAGTGTCTACACAGCACTTATTTCGAAATAGCTATTTCGAATTTGGCATTATTCCTCATGGAATGAGGTTTACCAAATTTGAAATAAGCGCTCCGCTATTTCGAATTAATTTCGAAATAGCGGTTTGGCTGTGTAGACGCTAGTAAAGTTATTTCCGAAATAACAGCTGTTATTTCAAAATAACTTTGATGTGTAGACATACCCACAGAGAACACAGCCTTATTTTCTTCCTGCACTTTGAAAGTATTCAAAGCAAATGATGCTGTATGTCCATCAGGTATTCAAGTTCGTGTGGGAAGATGCTTTGGTACCTTGAAGAAATGGTAAATGAGCATAGGTTTTGAAGCCGAGATGCAGAAGTGACTTTCAAATTTTCACACCTCCATTTTCCCAAGCTTTTTCTGCAGTCCCTTAGGACAGATTCTGTCCTAGACGGTGGCCCTTTTGCAACACTCTAGTTGTATAAAGGGCTCACAACTGTCACATTGGGTTCCCTGCTGAGAGCTCTACACTGACCCCCTTCCCAGCTGCAAGCCCAGTGTGTGGGCTGGAGGGGGGGACAGAGAGAGAGATAGAAGGGGTCAGAGGAGACATGGCTGATGCACACTGAGCTCCAGTTATTCAGTGTTGATCTCAAGGCTCATGGACAGCTACTACAATCTAAAGCAAATTCAAGGAACCCTACAGGCCATGATGGCTTCTGGTACAGGTTTTGGGATGCACAAAAGTGCCTTGAGGCCACTTTTATCCTCCTCCCTTTTTCCTGTATTGATCGCAGGAAAGGCATAGCTGAAAATTGCCCCATTGGCTCATCAGCTTTTGCATGCATAGAATTTTGGCTATGGGTGCACAGATTGTATTTCTGTGAGAAAATTGGATGTGTATCTGATTTGCATGTATTCTTTTCAGGGCACACAGAACTCCCAGCCGCTGTCTACTGTATATGTGACTGAGATCTTCCTATACACCCAGCAGCACCTCTGATATGGCACTGGTTAGAACTTCGCAGTGGTACTAATTCAGATATTTCTTGGGGGGAGGGAGGCGGAGAAGGATTCCGGTGTTCCATGGCTAGGGACCCTACTCTAGCAATGGTTCATCTCTCCTCCTGCCAATCACCCTCCACTCTTACCCACACAATGCATGAGCTGGTGCCTCCAGGAGTTTTGTTCTCAGTGGCCTCCCCTGTGCTCTGCCATACAAAAACAGATTTCTCATGCACAAGGTCACACACCCCTTTGGCCCAGCCATCCTCCAGCCCATATTTCCTGTTGACTAAACTCCACAAGGCAACAATTTAAAAGTAATTGAGGAAATTAACTAAAAAGGTTCACTCTCAAGCAAATTACCACTATTGTTTTCAAAGCATCCTAAAGATGTCTTCTAATATCGCACATGTGTATAAGAAATGTTGAGAACATAGTGTGATATGCTGAGGAAGCTTTCTATGTACCTTAACCTACCCTTAAGCACACTGCTTCAGCTGAGAAAAAAAAAACAATCAACATAATTAATTAATTTACAGAAACTACAGAGAAGAAAACATCTACCTGTCAGGATTCTATTTAACACACTTCAGTTTTGATCTTTTTTATTTTTAATACTAATTATGAAACCATTTCTACAGTGAGCACGAACAAGAACAGTACAGTTCTAAGACAGTGTTAGTTCAACTCCTCAAGTCACTGGAACAAACCAACAATAAAACTCTACTTCTGTTTTAATTTGCTTCTTGGCTGATAAATCAATGGTTCATTATCTGTTTTTTCCCCACACAAAGCATTAAAAATGTTGCAGTGAACATGGTACTGCAATCAACATATTCTGCGTTATTCACTCCACATAAATAGACCCACTCCTAATTGTATTCCTAATAATTTTGGGAGGATGAAAGAAGGAAAAGATAGAGTCAATTGCAAGAGACAAAAAGAGAGATTAATCAACAGAACAATGATCATGGTAACTATTTCATATATATCATTGTACTCCCTCATTTTTAAGTGAGGCAGTGTAAAAGGATTAAATGGTCTTTAACAGAAACTAATGAAACTTTAAGTGCAGAAGTACGGTAATGTTTCTCTTCCAAGAGAGGAATATTCTAAATTTTTGTTAACTATTCTTTAGACATGAGCTGAACCAAAGCCTTAGATTTTGGGTGCCTTCAAATTTTAGGAAGGTCCATGGCCTAATTGTACTTATGAGTGGTTCCAAATATCATTGATCTGCATCTCATATAAAAAATTGAGTCCTATAAAAAATGGAAAGTAGGACAAATTACTAAGGATGAATATAGTCAAGCAACACAGGAATGCAGGAGCAAGATAAGAAAAGCAAAGGCACAAAATGAGCTCAAACTAGCTATGGGAATAAAGGGAAACAAGAAGACTTTTTATAAATACATTAGAAGCAAGAGGAAGACCAAGGACAGGGTAGGCCCACTGGTCAGTGAGGAGGGAGAAACGGTAACAGGAAACTTGGAAATGGCAGAGATGCTTAATGACTTCTTTGTTTCGGTCTTCACCGAGAAGTCTGAAGGAATGCCTAACATAGTGAATGCTAGTGGGAAGGGGGTAGGTTTAGAAGATAAAATAAAAAGAACAAGTTAAAAATCACTTAGAAAAGTTAGATGCCTGCAAGTCACCAGGGCCTGATGAAATGCATCCTAGAATACTCAAGGAGCTGATAGAGGAGGTATCTGAGCCTCTAGCTATCATCTTTGGAAAATCATGGAGACAGGAGAGATTCCAGAAGACTGGAAAAGGGCAAATATAGTGCCCATTTATAAAAAGGGAAATAAGAACAACCCAGGAAACTACAGACCAGTTAGTTTAATTTCTGTGCCAGGGAAGATAATGGAGCAAGTAATAAAGGAAATCATCTGTAAACACTTAGAAGGTGGCAAGGTGATAGGGAACAGCCAGCATGGATTTGTAAAGAACAAATCATGTCAAACCAATCTGATAGCTTTCTTTGATAGGATAACGAGTCTTGTGGATAAGGGAGAAGCGGTGGAGGTGGTATACCTAGACTTTAGTAAGGCATTTGATACGGTCTCGCATGATATTCTTATCAATAAACTAGGCAAATACAACTTAGATGGGGCTACTATAAGGTGGGTGCATAACTGGCTGGATAACCGTACTCAGAGAGTAGTTATTAATGGTTCTCAATCCTGCTGGAAAGGTATAACACGTGGGGTTCCGCACGGGTATCAGCCGATGGTCAGGGCAGTGTGTGTGTGTGTGTTACACCCGAGTCTTCAACTGCTGGGACACAAGGCCCCGTCGCAGTGGGCAGTCTAGAAGAGACTGACGGGCGCCCCGAGGAGTTTAACGTCCGTGTCTTAGTCCGCTAGGATCAGGATCCCTTTGCGGAGGGCAGTCAACAGGCTGACAGACGCCCCAGAGTTTATAGGAAGAGCTTATTACATCTCAGATTTTAACTGCTGGGATACAGGATCCCTTCGCAGCGGGCAGCCTAGGGAAGACTGAGAGATGCCCCTACGGATCTGTCCTCTGGAAGCGACACGATCCAAATGCCCCAGCTCTTCCTATATCTGTCCCTTATGACCGGCTGAAGTTCTTTTAAATTGTGCTTGGTTCTGTTACAGCAACTGAAGGAGTCAGGTTAAAGCTTAAACAGTTACAGGTTTATTAAAGAAGCTTATAAATCATATGGTTACAGTGGCTATTGCTCTATTTCTTAACTGCTAGCAAATATAAATCTTAAAATGGTTACAAAGAAAATAAAGATAGAAAATAGAAATAATGGTACCAAGTGACAGCTTAATCTTTAAAGAGCTCTAAATCTATGTGTACACTTAAGACAAAGGACACATACAGGTACAATTTTTACCCCCTTCTGTGCCTCTCAACTCCAGCGGGTCAAGCCACGGCCGGTTCCTCAATTCCTAGGAAAGACGAATACAAGGTGGGTGTCCCCATGGAACCTCGGGAGGCCAATCACCTAACCCGACCAGCAGATAGATGGTAGATTGACACTCAGAGTAAGTGTGCTGCTGGACCCATCTTTATACCCATAGGGTCACGTATCCTCTTTCTTATCTATGATGCCAAATGGTGTTGGTCTGTCTTTGTGATGCCAGTTCTTACAAGGGAGTTTCAACTTAATTTACACTTGCAAGAGAGATAACTAAATTGTGAGTACTGGGCATTCTTTTCTCAGTGGGCGATTCTTCCCCCCGTGGACAGTGTGTGTTCGTATCAACATAGGTGCCAGCCAAGGCAGTTCTCGCAGCTTCGAGGTCAACTTATTGGCGTATCTCTGCTTACAGTTGTTCAGGGTCACTGAGCTGGCATATCTGGGCCTCCTGTTCAAGGCTTTCAAAGACTGAGCTTATTTTACTGCTCTGTGTGCCCTGTATGCTCCAGGCAAGCAAAAATGGATGTTACAGGGGGGGTTCCTGTCTGGCTACAACGGGTCTGTTTTGGGACCGGCTCTGTTCAATATCTTCATCAACGATTTAGATATTGGCATAGAAAGTACACTTATTAAGTTTGCAGATGATACCAAGCTGCGAGGGGTTGCGACTGCTCTGGAGGATAGGGTCATAATTCAAAATGATCTGGACAAATTGGAGAAATGGTCTGAGGTAAACAGGATGAAGTTTAATAAAGACAAATGCAAAGTGCTCCACTTAGGAAGGAACAATCAGTTTCACACATACAGAATGGGAAGCGACTGTCTAGGAAGGAGTACGGCAGAAAGGGATATAGGAGTTATAGTGGACCACAAGCTGAATATGAGTCAATAGTGTGATGCTGTTGCAAAAAAAGCAAACATGATTCTGGGATGCATTAACAGGTGTGTTGTGAGCAAGATACGAGAAGTCATTCTTCCGCTCTACTCTGCACTGGTTAGGCCTCAGTTGGAGTATTGTGTCCCGTTCTGGGCACCGCATTTCAAGGAAGATATGGAGAAATTGGAGAGGGTCCAGAGAAGAGCAACAAGAATGATTAAAGGTCTAGAGAACATGACCTATGAAGGAAGGCTGAAAGAACTGGGTTTGTTTAGTTTAGAAAAGAGAAGATTGAGGGGGGACATGATCGCAGTTTTTAGGTATCTAAAAGGGTGTCATAAGGAGGAGGGAGAACACTTGTTCATCTTGGCCTCTGAGGATAGAACGAGAAGCAATGGGTTTAAACTGCAGCAAGGGAGGTTTAGGTTGGACATTAGGAAAAAGTTCCTAACTGTCAGGGTAGTCAAACACTGTAATAAATTGCCCAGGGAGGTTGTAGAATCCCCATCTCTGGAGATATTTAAGAGTAGGTTAGATAAATGTCTATCAGGGATGGTCTAGACAGTATTTGGTCCTGCCATGAGGGTAGGGGACTGGACTCGATGACCTCTCGAGGTCCCTTCCAGTCCTAGTATTCTATGAGTCTATGATTCTATGATCTGATATAAGGGATTTGAATGAATGATCCAGTTATATCAATAGCTGTGTTCACGTTATTCCCTTCTTACAGAATATAGCTAAGATGTTGTTCATACGTTTAAGGCATTAGATCAATCCCAGGGTCATAGCTAAGCACAAGAAATAGAAGCAACTGCAAGAGGATCCGTGGTTAGAAGGACCCTATGCAATTCAGTAGCAGACCTTAACACCCTGATACAACAGAAGGGCCAAAGGCAGATGATCCTAATTGTCCAATTTTGCCAGAAGCAAGACCAGAAAAGGAGAAAACTCATGACTTAATCTACTACTGCTTGCAATTTGGAATCCTGTAACTTATAAGGCAGGCCCTGGTGGATTCCCTCAGGAGAAAGGTGAAAATCCATTGACACCTGAGTGAAAGAATGTAATTTTCAGCAATTTTTGCATGTCACAATATCAATAGCTAAGTTATTTGGCAAATATTATAGGTGGAACCTCTCTAGTCCAGCACTCTCTGGACCTGACTTGTGCTGAACCAGATTATTTTTTAACTATAGTAGGTCAACCATGACCTGGGAGCTCTGATGCTGGCCCCAGGGTCCAAGCTCCCAGCCCGTTGCATGGATCCCAGCCACCAGCCCATTGGTCGTAGGCCAGGCTCCACAGCTGTTCCCAGCTGTGATCCCAGCTTGGGGCAGTGAGGGACGCAAACAAGGGAAAGGGGAAGGAGAGCACAAAAAACTTGGCCACACCCACAAAAAGCAGATATGCTGGACCATGGATGTTGCCAGACCTGAGAGTGCTGGAGTAGAGAGATTCATCCTGTATAATACTTAGGAAGCTCTATGGGTAGGTGCATGTGCAAACTCAGAGATCATGCATTGCAGTTTCTTGTTGAAAAGGAGAGGAAAGTTAAATGGGCAGGGGAAAGATTATCAGCAGTAGAACTTGAAATCATTTGATGGGGAGTGATATCACTCAAACACTGGCTGTCTATCCTTCAATAACATCACTAACCAGAGATTACACAAGTGTCAATATAGCCATTCTTACACCCAACTACTATACAGTATGTGCTAAAGAGGCGGTAAGAGTGTAAATTACCCCTGAATTTAATCTAAATTAGCACCTGTTACCTTCATTTGGAAATCTCCAGGAAACAAATATTACTAAGGGCTTATCTCTACTACATGGGATCGACCCTGCAACAATCAATCCACTGGCTGTCAATTTATTGTGTCTGTTTAGAGGTGATAAATCAATCTCAGAGTACTCTCCTGTTGACTCCAGTAGTCCACCAGGATGAGAAAAGTAGCTGGAGTTGACAGGAGAGCAACCCCTGTGGACCTTACTGCGCAGAAGACACTGTGGTAAATATGTTAACTTCAGCTATACTATTTGCAGCACCGCAGCTACTCCCCACACCTGTGTATAATATCTCAGGGCCCACTCAACACAGTCCAAAAGGGCATAGGACAAAATTCTGTTGCTGTGGTTCCACTTTATTAAATACAAATATACTTGAAATAAAGCCTCTTCCCTCGGTGTCAGGAGTTGCACAGCCCTTCTGTGTAGGGGCTATGTTCCTCTGTGAACTCTGCTCCCTTGGGGAAGCTTCTTTTTGACCACCTCCCTGCAACTGCATTCTGATGGCCTTTCATCAGGCCCAGATGCTTATTTAATTAACTAACCAGATGGGCACCTTCCCCTTAAATTAGCTCATCACACATAGCCAGGGCTTGGACTCCCCTTAAATGGGCCAGCAACCCATGACAACATGTCTCTGGTGTCCAGGTTTTCTGGTGCTTGTTAGCCACTGCTGAGGACTCATATTGCTAGGGTCAGTACAAGCAGGGTTGGTTGAGTGCTGTGCTGGGGCCAATCAGGTGTGTGAGAGAGGCCTGTTTGTGCTGGAACTGGCATTGTACAGCTTTGCTCTCCAACTTCTCTCAGTAAGTTCAGGATGCTCAGCCGAGAAGCTTCTCTCCTAAAATGGATGCCCCGGAATGACCTCATTCCCCACCCTGATGCTGCGCCTTCCACTAGCGGAGGCCTTCTAGCAGTGAGAGGGAAAGGCCTTAAAGAAGTTCTATAAAGCCTGTATTGCTGTCAGTTCTCACTTCACTGATACATATAGGTGCCATGTAGAGGTTTGAGAGGATGCGTCGTTCAGAGCAAACCAGGTTTAAATAAACAACTGAACCCACATTAGCTCTGAGGAGGCTGTGATTCAGGAGGCATCTTCTTTGATCTGATATCCTACTAAATGCCTTACAAATATTGCAATGAAGAAAAGATCCTCTTGAAGGTCAAGCAGGACATTGATTACTGATTAGCTGCTAAGGGCTCATTCGTGAGCCCACTTATACGCCCACACAAGGGAGCAAGGGGATATAAGGAGCCCTTTTATGTCCATCAACAGGTCACCCACAGTGGGCGTATAATACTTCTTACATGCCTAAACAAGAACGAAAGATGAGTGGAGAGGTCTGGTGGGGTAGCCATCTACTTTAACATGCAAAAAGCATTTGAACAAGCTGCATTCAGTATGCTCCAAAGTCACTGGAATTACATGATTTAGAAATCAGGTTGGGAGTCAAAAAAGGCCTTACACCCATGAGTAGCCTCACTCAAGTCAATATTAGAGCAAATCCTAATCCAGTCAGACGTCAATATGACTATTCACAGGCTTAAAGTGAAGCATGTGCCTAAATGCTTTTCTGGACACACAATCTTGAATACTTTAGCCATCAGCCATGTGCACTATTTGAAAATCTATCTCCAATGCAGTTATATGGAAAGAACCATGTTTCTTTTTTTTTTTTTTTTTTTTTGGGAGATTTACATTATAGCTGAGCCTGAAAGGGGAATAGATTTGCCATTCAGATATAAATTAACCATAGCCTGGGAAGTTTCCTGCATCATTGATTTAGTCTCAGTTCTCCGTCAAGCAATAAAAACAAGAAATGAATACACATATAAATATATAATAGCTTCATTCCTTTTTCAAGTCTTTTGTAAAGCACAACACTGGAAGCAGCATTTAAATCAAATGGCAGTTCAATGTCATCCAGGAGCTCTGGAGGAAGCAAGAGAACCTATTTATGCCTCTTGTATTTACTGGGATCACATATAAATGTACTTGGTGACATAAAGGACTATGAGTTGTGTGACATCTTCACTACTCCAATAAATTTATCAGACACTATGTGGCCCATGTGAATTGAACAAAGGTTTGTATTCAGACATGGATTTCCTATTGCCGTAGTGGCTGAGATCTCTGTCACTGTATTTTAAGACATTACACAAATACCTGTAGCTCAAAAACCACACAGATTGAGAGGGTGGAAATATTTAATGGGGTGTGTGAGGGGAAATGCTGTTTAACTCCTTATGAAAGAAAATAAAATGAGAATGTGTTATGCACTAGTCACAGACCAGAACTGAGTTCATTTGCAAATAACAGGAGATGTCCCATTCTCCTCATATCACTCACAGACTTATGTCTTCTTCAACCTGCGTCTCGGACTGCAGCTCACATGGACTGTCAGCTTGAATTATTTGTGATGCTCACAAGCTTCAAGGATGCAGAGCAATGAGCAAAATCTGGAGGGCTAGTAGTCAATTGGATGCTTGATGGCTGCCTATTCTTACTCCTGGCCTCCGTGGAATCAGGACTGAGTGTCAGCAAAGACCAGACTTTATTTCTCATTCCCAATTAGGTGACCTAGGTCTAAGAGGGCCTGAAGGTTACTACCCCAGTCACATGATAGGTGTCAGTAATCACTGACTGTATCCTCTACTCTCCATCATCCTGCTAACTGATAGCTGTGGAGGCAGCAAGGGAGTTGAGCAGGTCCCCTGAACTTCTGAACAGAACCAATATGGAGCAGCCAGCTCATGGGGGCGCATTGATCCCCAAAACACTTCCCAGTGGGAGGGGGCAGGGATGTCAGTAGGGTGTTCCATTAGGAGCGTGGTTCTGACCCAGGGGTTCAGAGCTCACTTAGGGGCCTCAAGCAGGTTTCAGGCTGTCTGCCAAAATAAACCAGAGAGCAGGAGCAGTGTTAGACTCACTGGGGCCTGGGACTGAAGCCAAAGCCTAAGCCCTACTGCCCTGGGCACAAGCCAAAGCCCAGGCAGCTTAGCTTTGCGGGGCCCCTTGTGGCACGGAGTCCTAAGTTGTTGCCCTGCTTTCAATCTCCTAATGCTTGCAATTGACTGGATATGCAGAAAAAGAGTTGTGGCATGGGTGGGCCATGGAGTTTTTATAGCTCATTAGGGGAAACTGGGGGTTCAGAAGGACAAAGGTTGAGAATCCCTGCATTAGGATCCACCTAACTCACCCACAAGCCTTGGGGATCCTCACACCGAGTTTCCTGGGCCCTTATTTTTCTTTTTTTCAGCAGCTGGCTGCATTGAGGGTCCTGAGCAGTGATAGCATCCCAAGTCTCTGCGTGGGTAAAAGAGACCAGGATTTTCAGAGGCAAAGTGAAGCCTCTGACCTCCTTCTGGGCCTCAAATCATAGGTTCTGATGGTGGAACAGCAGAGTAACTTTTCAGTACTTCTATTGAGTTATCCTCAGCATCTTCAGATCAATCAGACTTCCATGTAGCTGCTCTCAGTGGGTGCATCTACACAGTGAGCAGCAGGGAGCAGGGTGGCCTTCAGAGCCAAAGCTACTCTATCCACACAGCTATTTTTCATGTGGTAGAGCAAGCTCTATTAGTTCAAATCTGTCAATCTGAGCTCAGAGGCTTGCTTCCATGGACTGTGTAGGTATATCCCTGGGAGTGAGAGACTTGAATCGTCTTTTGGATTTGGTGCAAATTATAAAAAAGAGAAACAAAAAGGAAGAAGGACATGTGCTGTTAGCAGAAGAAAGGAATCTGTGAATTTATCACAGGATATTCAGAACAAGAAGCATTAAAAAAGCATGATTAATGTAATAAAAATAATCAATATTTTCACCAACTGGTAAAATGATTTATTCCTGTTCTGGGAACATATTTGAACATAAGACTTTTTTAATCCCAGTTTTTTAAAAAAGGAAAGAGATCCATTTTAGGAATTTTTTAAGGTATGTACATTTACAAGAGTGCCTAAGTTCTACCTTCAAAAGACACAAGATCCAATGTTCCCAAGAAAGCCAAGAGGACTTAGGATCCTAAGCCACTTGGGCACTTATTGAATAGTTTACCTAATATGCACATAATGATGCAAAACTATGTTTGTTCAGTCCACAGGGATATTTTCATGAGGCAGTCTTGTTTTATACAGTATGCTCAGAAATATCCAAATGCTTAATTAGTTACAAGAATTTTTCAAGGCATTTCAAAGCTTTATAAAATGACTATCACCTTTTCTATTGTGTGCCAAAGTAACAAAAGAATTGGCTCCAAAGAAGACCTATGTAATTTTACCACCATTTTGAGAGAATCCACAGAGAGAGGGACAGAAATTCCTTACTGAACTGCCAGCTCCCAGTGAAATTTGTGTCTTTGAGAGCTCTGACAATAGAAGTTAGCTATTTATCTGCAGAACATGTAGCATTGGAAGAGAAAACTTCCTCATTCTGACTCATCAGTGTACCTCAACCCAGTTCTAGAACGACCATAGTTAGGCCTAGTAGCCACTTTGAGAGATCAACAGTGTGGAGATTGATCTACTGGCATTTGATTTAGTGGGTTTAGTAAGGACCTGCTAAACTGATCGCTGATCATGCCTGTGTCAACTCTGGTACTCCACCAGGTCATGAGGAGTAAGAGTTTCTCCTGTCGACTTCCTGCAGTGGGGATGCTGTGGAAATTTGAACTAAAGCATGTAGACTCCAGCTACGTTATTCACGTAGCTGTAGTTGCATATCTTAGTTCAATTTTGTCTCCTAGTGTCGACCTGGCCTCAGAGTTAAGGAAGTAGAATAATCTTAATGTGCCTTTCATCATTGATAGCTTGACTGGTACTATCCAAAAGGCTGTAAGTTATTGCCAGCTGTGATTTTCAGACATGTCCATTAGGAATGGATTGGGCATCACCCTTTCTTTTCACATAAGTCATCAAAAAGCTGCCATCTGGCAATGACTTTGGGTAACTACAGTCATGGGTCTGGATTTCATCTGGTGTTGTGAAAGGTTTATTGTTAATTGTCAATAATCTGACCTGTCCTACACCCCCAGTCAAGCCTTACTTAAATCAAATGGCTGCTCAGCACCAATATTTTTATCATGCGGTGTCCATAAGAGCAAAATCACCCTGTTTTTTGCTCCTAAACCAAGAAAATCCTGCACCTGTTGCCATTTCATCATGTTTGTACAGACAGAAGACATAAAACTGGCTTACAGCAGTAGCTCAACAGAGTCATTTCCATGCCTGCCATGTGTCTGCCGCCATCATGTTAGCAGTAGGTGGCAATGTAATCAGAACCGAACATTTCCCGGTGAGGGAGAATGACAAGTGTGCTTAGTGAACCTGATGCACCTTTGTAAATGATTTGTCGCTATTCATTCATTTCTGCTTTCGCTATGCTGGTTAGTGTCCCAGAGAACATTGTGAGCTCTCGTTCAAGCCATTTACTTGGACTGCATGTTCTTTGGGGCAGGGATGATCTTTTCCCTTTCTGTGTGCATAGCACTTAGCACAATGGGGCTACAATCCTGCTCATACTGCTCATACTGAGGGTGCTGAGAGACTTCCCCCCTCATCATGCTCTCTGTGGTTTGGGAAAAGCTAGCAGCAGCCAGGTCCAGTCCTGGAGTGAAGTTTACATATTGGAAGGGGATTAATGATCCTACTGGGTGAAAAGTGCTATAGAAATACAAATTCATGTTGTTAGTACACTGAACTATAACCCACATGTGATATGGATTTTGTTTTTATTTACCAGCTTTTAAGTAGGAAATTAGTTCCTCACTGAAGTCAACCCCTGGATAAATCAGGTACTTTTTTGGGGGGGAGGAGCATCTTAATAAAAGTTATGTGCCTATCTTTAGGCACCTAGGTTTGAAAATGTTGGACAGCATTGAATTATAGTAATCCTCACTAAAGAAAATGGTTTTGATGTACTTTATAATTTGTAAAAACAACAGGAGTCCCATGGTACCTTGAACACTAACAGATTTATTTGGGCATAAGCCTTCGTGGATAAAAACCACTTTATCAGATACATGCATGTATGCAACTTTAGGGTGTCAATAAGACTCATTATTTTTGCAAATACAGACTCCGTTATAACAACCCTCTGAGATGTTATAATCTGTTTTGGACTTGTTAGAGGTAAATTTCCTATTAGTTTTTTTGCCTTTTCTCCAGAAGCTGCAGTCATCACATTGTCTAATTTTATAAAGTGCCTATAGGTCAGGGATCTGGCATGTGTCATTTCATTTCTAAGTGGACATTTCCAGTAAATGTAGTTTTCAGTTCATACTTAAGACTAGATGTCAAGATGACTCAAAAAATTCATGGTAAATTGCAAGTGAGCTTTAAAAATTTGATTAGACAAAAGCATGCCATGTTTGGAGTAGTAGTATAATCAATAGACATCTGAACAAACAGTCAGAAATTCTTCAGGAAGGAAAGGTCATGGACAATAGTGTAAACTACTTGTGTTAATACCCTGGGGGTACGTCTATACAGCAGGGCTAAAGTCAAATTAAGCTATGCAACTTCAGCTATATCAATTGTGTACCTTAAGTCAAAATAGCTTAAATCAGCTTTTCGTGCTGTCTACACAGCACGAAGTTGAAGGAAGAACACTGTTCCTTTGACTTCCCTTACTCCTCGTGAAATGAGGGTTATCATGAGTCGGAGTAAGAAGACCTCCAGCTCAACATTATTTTGAAATAAAGGCTTGTAGTGTAGACGCACACTATGTTATTTTGGAATAATGTCAGTTATTCAGAAATAATGCTGCTGTGTAGACATAGTTTCTAATTACATTAACCTGTTCTCTGCATGAAATCTGGGCAATAGCTACTGTGTGCAATTTAATGCATGGATAGTATTTCAATTTAAGAAAAGAAGAGGAAGTATTATCTAGGGCTTTAAAAGTTCAGGACTGAGTATCATCTGGGTTCTGATCATAGCTCTGCCAGTGACTTCCTGTGTGACTGTGTGCAAGTCTTTGATTCATATCCCCCTCCTCTCCCACCTCCCCACTCCTCTCTAAAAAGGTGTAAGTACTGATTACCTGCTGTCCAGAATTGTTATAAGGAATATTAATTTATTGTTTGAAGAGGCACTGAAATCTTCCTGTAGGAAATGCTGTTGCACATGGCCAGTACAATTGCTCTGAAAAGAATGACTTCCCAAAAAACCTAATAATTCCACCTCTAAAAAAATGGAATGAATTTTTTAAACAAAAAAACCCCTCCTCATAAAACATTGATTTGAGAGGGACTACTTAAATGCTGAAATGTATGCTTACCCACTTTCCTGGATCAAGGACATAATGCTCACTAACCTACCATCTTGAACTCTTTTGAGTATATTTCTTAGGAAGATATCCAGTCTCGATTTTAAAACTACAGGTGACAGAGGATTTACAACATCCTGTGGTTTCAGTTGTTAATTACTCTCACCGTTAAACAATTGAGCCTTGTCCCTCTTGTTGATACTAGAATTTTTCTAGTATCCACTTCCACCCTTTGGGTTTTATTACCATGGGATAAATGCTGCACTCCACAATTATATTATGTCTACTTTCTACAGCAAGGACTTTACATATAAATCAGTTCTCTCAGGAGTAAAATGTAGTTTAAGGAAAATCAGGCAGTACAAATTACAATTTCTGCCTTTATTTCACATTCCAAAGTCTCAACAATGCTTATAAAATATTTATTTCAGTTTATTGTTTAAGCTGTTAGTTAAGCAGCTGGTTTCTAAATTGGTTATGGAAAGAATATTTCATGTTTTTCACTTTGTTAATGCAGAGAATGTATGAGTTTGTGTCCAATGCAGATTTCAAAAGAAAAAATACAGTACTTTATAGTTTTTCTTCCTAATATCACTTACTAAATATAGTATAATACAAGGAATAATATATAATGTAAAGCTCTATTGCAAATCCTGAATTTATAACCAAAAAGTACATATTCAGTTATTTTAAAATTAATTCACTGTGAAGGAATGATAATTTCCAACAACTTGGTTACACACTGTGAATCGAATTCTCCTTGCTGTTTTCATTCAAGTAGACCAGTAAAGTCAATGAGCAAGAGGAGTAGGATTAAATGTAATTGTTTATAAGTATGTTACAACTGATGACATTATGAGATGATTAGGCTTCAGCTGGAATATTGTGTCCAGTTCTGGACACCACATGTCAAGAAAGATGGGAACAAATTGGACAAGGTCTGAAGACCTTCAAAAATAATTAAAGGTCTAGAAAACATGACCTATAAGAGAAGATTGAAAGAACTAAGTTTGTTTAGTCTGGAAAAAGAAGACCAAGAGGGCACATAACGACTCTCAAGTATTTAAAAGTTGTTACAAAGAGGAGGGAGAAAAATTGTTCACCTCTGATTATAGGACAAGAAACAATGGGCATAAATTGCAGCTAAGGAGGTTCAGGTTGGACATTAGGAAAAACTTCCTAACTGTGAGGATGGTTAAGCACTAAAATAAATTTCCTAGGGAGGTTGTGGGATCTCCATCATTGGAGATTTTTAGGAGCAGGTTAGACAAACACTTGTTAGGGATGGTCTAGATGATTCGTGGTCCTGCCATGAGTGCAGGGGACTGGACTTGATGACTTCTCAAGGTCCCTTCCATTATCAAGTATTCTATGATTCTATAAACTGCAAGAGAGAGCTTAGACACCATGCATGCCTTTAGAATGCATTAAGAGATCTAATACAATCATAGAAGCCTCCTCCTATAAAAGATTATAATTTTACATAGGAACATAGAGCAGCCATACTGGGGCAGACCAATGGTCCATCAATCCAAGTATCTTGACTCCAACAGTAGACAGTATCAGAGCTTCAGGGAGTGTAGCAGAACAGAGGACTTTCTTCCCCTTGCAGCTTCTGTCAGTCAAAGCTTTAGGGTGGGCCTAAGCATGTTGTTGCATCCCTCACCATCTTTGCTAACAGCCATTGATGGACCTATTGTCCATGAACTTATCTAATTCTTTTCTGCACTCAGTAATACTTTTAGCCTTCACAACATCCATAACAATGAGTTCCATAAGCTAACTGAACGTTTTGTGAAAAAGTACTTTCTCTTGTTTATATTAAACCTGTTGTCTACTTATTTAATTGGGCAACCCCTGAATTCTGTATTATGAGAAAGGGTAGAGAATACTTCTCTATTCACTATTTTAGGACCATATCCTGCCATCACTGAAGTCAGATGGCATTTTCAGACATACAAATGTCCCTAGTTTACTGTAATCCATAGTTTTGGCAATTAAATGCTTATGCAATCTATGGACAATGTGCATCTTTAGCAATCAGACTTAACTTCTTAAAATGAAAAAAAAAATGCAGATAAAAAGAACAAGTCAGTCAGTCTGATGCATTCAAATTAATTTCCCTTTAAAGTTAGAAACCTGGATTGGTCCTTTAGCACTAGTAGTAATGGTTGCAAAGAGAAAATAGAAGGCTTAGAGACTGCGGTGATAAAAAGCCGTTTATAGTTACTTTGGGTCTATTCACAAAAAGCACTGAGAGACAATGGATACCCTCAGCTGCTGCTGAAAGTGAAGGAAATTCAAATTATCCACTTTGTTTGCTCCTGAGAGCTGCTCCCATTAACTACATCTGTGCTTGCAGGTCTTCCGAAGATGCACAAGATCAGGCCTGGTAGAACTAGGCTCATTATAACTAATACCTCTTCCCCTAACCTTCTGTAAGAGCCAAAGAGTTCTTAATAAGCCAGGAAATGGTAGTGTTGCACAGCAGATAGTACTCTCTGGGGCTCTCCAACTTCTATTGTAGTCAAAAAGAGTTAGATAAGGCTCCATGCCTCTGTGCGCATATGCCTGGACATCTCACATGTGGTTTAGCAGTTACTGCTAAATCAGTGGCCCAGCATGTTATAATATTCCTACAGGTCTGACAGTCAAAAACAGGCATTAATCTGTCCTAAGCATCTTCATACTCTAAAGCAGTTGTAGATTGATGGGTTTAAATCCTGGAGTCAATGGGAGTTTTGACAATGAATTTGGATAGGCCAGGGTTTTACCCTAGACGTCTAAAAATTTTTCATTTAGCAAAATGCAGGTTTCACTGTATTACACAGAAGGAAGGATGAAACATTAGTATAAATTGAAAAACAATTTAAAGAAAGGAAATGAGTATTCCCAGAGAGAAACAGGAAGCTCAGTTAAAAAAACAAACAGTTGGCATTCATATTGTTTATCTTGGGGACCAAGACTACTATCTGTGTAACCTTATAGGGTAATAAAATGTGATCCCTGTTAATTTGCAGGATAAAGTCCTTTTATAGAGTTATTCCTTTTTGCAGTTGGTTAGAAATCTCTGCCATGGCACAAATTGTGGATACTCCATCTTTTTTGCCATATTGTTGGGAATTTGTTGTAAGCGGGACTGGCCTGAGGTTATTTAGAGTTCACCTACAAATATCAGAACAGGGGGCCTCGTACCTACCACAATGCTGTGACCTTGTCTACATGACCAAGTGTGCCAAAAGACAGTTTTTGGTGACAAAAATTGGTAGTGTCAACAAGACCTTTGATGCTAAAATCACTTTACTTCAGCCAAGGGATTCCTCACCCTGTGGTTTAGGAGGCAAAGAGATGGCCCAGGATCTAAAAAATGAAGGAAAGTATCTGCTGAAAATGTAAAATGCCCAGAGAAATGCATAAAACAAGGTTTTCTAATAAACAAAATGAACATGTGAACTTTGCAGGAAATTAATAAGTGATTATCAACAAACGATTCCTGTTGTGGCTTGTTTCTTCATTTAAGTTGCATATATTGTAGACTACAGAAGTTTCTGTCTTCTAAATTAAAAGCCTTACAATGATTACAAATTAAAGGTATAATATATATTCAGAACTACACTGCAAACCAGTTAAGTTGGGTGGTAGGAATCTTGTGGCTGTAGGATACCACACCTTGCCGTAGCAAATCAGTGTCATCTACACGTGTCCTTTCTGCTTGCCTGTGACATGCCACAGCTACTGGGAGCTTCCCAGAGGCCTTTTAAGCATACAGAAAATCTGCTTCAGAAGATGGAGAGCCCCCCACCCCCTTTAAAAAAAATAAAGGAAGTCTCTAGTTCAGGAATCTGGAAAAGCTTTAATGATGGTCTCATAAGCAGGAGGCGGTGTTTGTGTTGAATGACAGATGCGGAGGCTGTTGTTGGACCAGTGGAATTCAGGACGAGTTAAGCTGTTGGTGGTGTTCCCCACAAGGGTGGTGGTGGTGCTAGTGGGAGTCAGAGTAATCAGCTGACTGTTAGTTTCCACAGGGAGTGGAGGGCATTGCAAAAAGGGGTGGAAAGTGGAGGCTCGGAAGCTTGACTTTCTTGGGAAGGAGTTGGCTTGCTCCAGGGAAGCTTGCCGCTGGAAGGTGAGGCTGGCCAAGCTGAGATTGCTGCGACGTTCGCAGTTGCTGTTACGGTAGAATCCAGTCCTGTTGGCAGCATGGCTCTGAGGAGAAGGTCTGGAACGGTGGCTAGAAGTCGATGAGGTCCACTGCGAAATGTGGGCACTGGCTCTGCGACGGGACAGGCATGTAAACAAAGCCCAGATTATCCCTCCGATCACCAGTCCAATCACCATGGACACTGAGAAGGCTATTATTATCTGATCTAAAATACAGAAAACAAACAGCAAGGTTGCTTTATTTATCATACAGACTATTCAGTCTAGAAAATGAATTTGATTTGGCAGGCTTCTTCAAACATGCCCAGATAATGAGTCGTGTTCATTTTGAGGGCATATGCAGCTTGTAATTACACTGCAATAGACACCCAGGCCTTGATGCAGAATTCACTTTTATGCTAGTTAAAAGCTAGTGTCATTCAGTGTGACTTCAGTCAGTAACTCCTGTTTGACACCAATGAGAGTGAGATAAAGACTGGAAGTGGAAGGTGCTGTTGCAGGAGGCTGTTAGTCCTATTACATTGAGATGCAGACCAGATGTACAGCTCTAATGTAAAAGCACAGAGATGCCTTTGGTTAGAGATGGTCACTGAAACACAAAAAGCTGACGGATGTTTCCCTTCCCTATATGTACTGTTTGGGGACATATATAGGTCAAGCTGTCATTGCACAGAGTAAATTTCTAGCTCTCTTACACTTTCCTGCACTCAAATAATCAGAATTCAGAGGCTAGGATAACTTTCTTCCCTACATGATCAAATACGTAGTTAAAAAAAAATCTGTGTTTAACCATTTTCATTGATTTCTAAAAATGTTTGAGCCACTCCAGTAAACTCTTTACCTATTTCTAGAAATGAACACATGTAAACCTTGTGCTTAGGTTCTCAAATGTATGATGATCTATGTATTTCTATTAACTTCCTCTGCTTTTGCGTTATCAGGTTCTAGATAGAACTAAAAGACCCACTAACCTCCTACTATACAAGTCTATTCTTATTAGATTTTCTATTCCTCTTTGAAGTTCCATGAAGTCAAGATATTTTGCACAAACTCCAAATAAGCAACTGACATTTTTGAAGTTTCTGTGACCAGATCCATACATATAAACTTTTGTACTTTCCCCCCTTACCTACTCCTTGTCTGTTACCTCTGCTCTCTCATATGGTTTTTGCAACATTTCCAAATGGTGAAGCACACATGAAGACAGGTCAGAAGATAAATGCCTGGGACATTGTCTGAGACTATTTTTCCCAGCTGGGAACATTCTGGCATCTATTCAGTTCCAAAGTGGCTATGACAGGGCATCTGCCCCACACTGGCCCTTTAAGGATTAAAACCCAGCTCTGGGAGCAGCTGTGGCAAGTACTAGCCAATTAGGGCCCAGCTGAGGGCAGTATAAATAAAGGCTCTTGGAAGGTTGGAGACAGACTCACTCTTGCTCTAGCTGGGGAGTAGGAGCAACTTAGCTGCCAGAGAAGCAAGAGCACTGGCCAGACAAGCTCCCAGACTGCAGGGGCCTGAAGCAAGGCCAGAGGGTACTAAGGGACATAGCCAGAATAGCAGAAAGCAGCAGGTCCACACCCCTTTGCCAACGATGAGTGGCCATTTCAGACTGCAGTTTGCCCCTGAAGTAAGGGGCTAGATGATGATTGGCAGTAGGTCACTGAGGTAAGGTGGACATAGAGGGGTGGGGGCTCCCAGAGAGGGAGGACCCCAGAGTGGGGGGCACTGTGCAAGGGTAATACCCAGAGAGGAGGATGCCACAGTCAGGGAGGGATGGGAGTCCAAACACAGCAGTTGAGAAAAACAGGTAACAATGGGTGTGACACCAGCTGAAAGGGGGTGTTCCAGAGCTGAAAAGCTAATTCCCAGAGTGTGCAGCAGGAGGTGCCTGTGGTGGTGAGTCATGGCATGTTATAGTGGTCTCAGTGTGAACACTGTCAAACTGGGATACCTTTCTGGCCCACAAACTCCTGGCAGGACATTGAGCTACATGGCTGACTGAGCCAAAAGTAATATGGTATTCCCTGTCCAGGCAATGTTAGCAGGAACAGGAGCCTGTTCTGAAACCCTCAGTTATGGAAATAGGGATCTAAATAGTTACCAGCAGTATTTGTGGAAACTGATATTCATTATACTCCATTCAAAATGCATTCACAGAGGCACAATGCCTTTCAGGGCTCCTCATTTGCACTTTATGGGGAGCAATTTGTGATGCCCATGTATGAGGTGAAACATGTCCCTTTCCCCATTGTGTGTTCATGCAATTCTCCTGGCCATTGTGAAGGAAGGCAAAGCCATGTCTGTCTCCTTCCCTTCCAGTTGCAGGAATTCCCCAGGAATATAGCCCATACATTTCCAGAAGTGCCAGAGGTACCATTTGGGCACCTATGATTCACTCCTAATTTCCTGAATTGCCATGATGGAGGGGTGCTATCTAGCCCTTATAATTTTTTTTTTTTTTTTTGGTCACCTAAATCAGAATGCTGATTACATGAGAGTTCTCTGGGGAATCAAAGCCTCACCCCTTCTGCCTGAAGCCATGCCTCTTCCCCTGAGACCCTGCCCCTTCAACAGCCCCTCCAGCCAAGCCGCACCCAACCCCAGCTGACGGATGGGGCAGCCATGGATTAGTCCCAGCCCCTCCCAGGCAGCTGGGCAATGTAGGCAGTTTTGGGAAGGCAATGCCTTCCCTTGCCTATATTACCCACCGCCGATCCTGCTACCCTTCACCATAGTATCTGAGCACCTCTTCTGTCCCTCAGTGGGACAGAGGCAATGGGGCATGCTGTCTTCTCAGGATCTCAGTAGCCCTGTGTTGTTATGGTATCCTGCCAGTCTGCAAAAATGTAGATCACTGAGCACCCACAGAGAGGCTCTGGCCATCTACACAACATTTCCCATTATTAAAATCACACCAAGAAATTGACAAAATATTGAGCACAGCCCTTCAGCCCTCTTCCTAACTGCCACCGATCCAACCAGAACACTTAGCTGTTATTTAATTTTTTGCCTTTATATAGCTCTACAGTCAAATGGACAAATACAGGGACAAAGTCCTCTGTGGTATTATTCCACTGAGGTCAGACAGATTATTGCAGTGTCTACACAACTCCAGCACAAAGCATACATTTTATCCTCCTTTGTTATGCAGCCATTCAGGCAGATACACAGGTCCCTATCTCCCTCCCATAGACACACTCAGAGCTCACTGGCTTCAGCAGAAAATGTGGCTGCACCTTGACAACTCTAAAACAGTAAAATATATCCTTATGCTGTGAGCCGACACAGAATATAGGCACTAGTGAAGTCCTACATTTAATTAGACACCCTTAGCTGGCCTGTGTCAACTGACTCGGCCTTATGGGGTTCAATTTAAGGGGCAGTTTAAATGAAGTTTAGATGGTTGGGCTCAGATCCCAGGCTCTGGGATCTTGCAGGTAAACAGCCCCTGAGTCTGAGCTCTGTGAGCTCAAGTCAACTGACATGGGCCAACTGCAGGATATTATTGCAGTATGGATGTACCCATTATGGCTTTCCATAAATTATTGTGACTTACCCTCCTGTCCTTCAGAAAAGTTAGAACAGCCTCAGGCTGCAACTTGCTTTGGCAGATAGTGTCTCCCAGGGAGCTGTGACCAGGGTGCCTGCGTGGGCCACACAGAGAATGCTACGCTCAGGGCAGAAAGCAAATAAAAGGGCAGACAATCATTCCCCCAAAAGGTTGTTTATTCTATAATTAGATTCACCAACCCAGTAACAAAGAGCTTCTGTAATACTACACTGGTCACCAAAAAACCCCAAACTGTCCCCTGTAAACATTCCAGCCCTAAACTTCCATCTATATAGCCAAGTCTAATATAAGGAGAGATTATTGAAAACCTGATTTAGCATATGTGAAATCCACCAATCCCAAAGGTCAATATGAGTCTTGGATCTTATCCAATAATCATGCTGATGCCAAATAAAATCTAAAGGTTTTAATAATAAGAGGAAAAAGAAAAGAGTTGCAAAAGGTTAAAAGATCAATATACATACAAATCTGTAAAGTCCATAGGTCAGTTTCAGACCAGAGATAGTGAGACTGCTTGATTTGTATGAGTTTTTTTTTAAATCAATGTAAAAGTTTCTAGTTCAATAAGCTGTGCAAGTGCAGAGTTTGTTCAAGATCTTCTATGAGAATCCCATGGAAAACCTAACACCTCAGGCTTATGGCTTAGACCTTCCCTATTAAAGTTTAAGTAGACCTGGGGTGAAAAGGATTAGGCCCAAAGCTTCCTTTATAGTTGAAGCAAACTGAGTGCTGACATATAACTACACCACATAGATTTTGTTGAAACCAAGCCTGCAATTTGCGATCTCTGTTTTCAATTGGTCCTTTCTCAGGGCACATCTACACTTATCAGGGGATTGGTGCTATAGTGATCGATCTCTCAGGGGTCAACTTAATGGGTCTAGTAAAGACCCACTAAATTGACCACCCATCACTTTTGTTGGCTCTGGTAATCAGCTAGAATGAAAAGTGTAAGGGAAGTCGATGGGAGAGTTTCTCCCATTGACCCCCAGCAATGGAGACCTAGTGATAACTCAATCTAAAGGTATGTAAACTCCAGTTACAGAATTCACAGAGCTGGAGTTGAATAAATTAGGTTGACATTGCCCCAAAGTGTAGACCTGCCTTCAGACAATACCTTTAGCAAGAGCCATTCAAACTATCAAGACAGTTTATAGATGATTTACTATATGGAATTACAAATTTCCAGGGGAGATTAGCACAATATTATTATTGCACTACAAATCCCATCTAAATCATAATATTCTCTTTTGATATCCAAGTCAATAGAAAACAGTAATGAATCATAAAACAGGAACAGAATATAGCATCTACAAGTCAATTCACTGTTAGATTTCTAATGGAAAATCAAAGGGTAAGAGCTAACTGTGTCTATGTTTATCAGATCATAACAACACAGGCAAACAGGTTAGAGATTCTACTTTATGTAACAGGCTTTGATAAGTATCTGCAAGGAATTACCCTGTTTTCCATTACAATACTCTTCTGAGATGTCCTTAATGGTTGCTTTAGAGGTCACCTAGTTTGTTGATTGTTTAGACTTCAGAGGCTCAGCATTACAGAAGCCAAACCACCAAGCAGGACTGCAAGAGTGTAGCATCTTCACTCCCAACTTCCCATGCTGGAGATCCCTACCACCCACCTTGAGAAGTCCCACAAAAGAGAGCAATGAGAGACCAAAGAGGGGGGGAGGGAGGGAGGGCTGAAAAGCATCACAAAGAATTCTCTTGTTTTCAGGAATCTTGCCTGAAGGAGAATTGCTCCTGGAGCTCCCTGGGACCCAGGGAAATATATTCACCTGAACACCCCTTTGTGGGGACTATGTAATTCTTGTCGGGTCCTCTTCCCCTTTGGAGTATCTCGCACTTTAGGGGCACTAAGATAGAGCAGTGCCTACACATGGAGGAAAGAATGGGTAAGATTTGTTGCATCCTCTGGTTCATACTTGGGGCAACTGAACTGTATTTAAAATAAGTTCACCTTTTACTGATTTAGGGTCCAGTCCTGCAAACATTTTCAGGCACGGTGCTTACTTTGTGAATATCATTTTCTTTGTGCATGCTCAGATTTGACCACGAAGTATTACATCCTTGTGAGCACAAGATCTGCCAGCTGCATGGTGAGGTACTGAAAATTGTACTGAAATTGTTAGCGCTCACTTTACATGCTCCGTGGGCTTTCCTGGTCCTTCATGCATACTAGGGAGATTTGTGCACAATCTGGGCCTACTAGAAGTCAGATTGCTAACAGACAGTTTACGTTAAGATGGAGGTAGTTGTGCCTTTTGTTTTAGGGAGCATTTTGCTTCTTGTATTGATAAGGTGCTAGTTTTTAAGAAATAATGTTGCAATGCAACTTTAAAAAAAAACACGTTTTTATCTAACTTCTCTGTGTGTATGCCAGGTACAACATGTATTGCACAGGGCCAGATTAAAGTCTTTGTAGGGCCTAGTCTTTGTAGGGCCTTTAAATTCGATTATATATAAATATATAAGGGAGAAATGCTCTATTGCTTATACGCCTAATATCGCCCACTAATTTTTGCTCTTGAAAGTGGTGCACCCTGGGAGCGATTCATGGTACTTCATTCTAAAATAACAGCCATTTTTATGTAACCTACAATTATACTTAGGATAGTTAATTGGCTGATAAGGGGAAGTAAGGGGATGTTGCCACTACGACTATATAATTTGATTTAGCAGTTTTCTTTTCTTACTTTTGAGTCAATTATGAATATTTTTTTAGGCCCTAAACATCTTATAGACCCTAAACTTTTCCATAGGCCATAGGCACTGTGTCTATTGTGCCTAATGGATAATCTGGCCCTGGTACCACACCAAGAGAATGAATAGGGGTTTCATTTGAAAGGCTTTAGTTTCAAATAGTACATTTTAAAAGTAACTCTAAATTGACATACACAAGTAGCTTTGACAGTGAATTTCCAAATTGTTCTCCAATTAAAGGCCAGCTCATTCCTAAGGTACTACTTCTCTACCCCCACCCTCATTCAAGGTCCCAGGCAGAATTCCATTCCCTGGGCTCAGAGGACTGTGGGATTTGCACCTTCCCTATACTCTTAGGGTATGTCTACGCAGCAAAGTTATTTCAAAATAACTTTCCTAGCGTCTACACAGCCAAACCGCTATTTCGAAATGAATTCGAAATAGTGGAGCGCTTATTTCGAATTTGGTAAACTCATTCCATGAGGAATAACGCCAAATTCGAAATAGCTAAATCGAAATAAGCGCTGTGTAGACACTTATTTTGAAATAGGGGGCCTCCAGCCCTTCCCAGGATGCCCTGGTGGCCACTCTGGGCCAAACCAGGAAAACTCTTCTGCTCCCCCCACCCCAGCCCCGGAGCCCTTAAAGGGGTAGACTCTGGCCACAGTGCCTGTGCCAACTGCAAGCCTGCCAGCACAGAACCAGCAGTCCGTGCACCTGGCCCAGCATAAGCCAGCAACCCACTGGCACCCAGCCCTCCACCGCTCCCCAGGAGCAGGCTGGCAGCTCCCAGGAGTCTGCCAGGGGCTGCAATAGGCGGGCGCCTTCCTGGTCTAGTGCAGAGATCGTGGACCTCACTGAGGTTTGGGGGAGGCCTCCAATGTCCACGATCTCCACACTAGATGCAGGAACGCAGCCGTCTACAGGTGGATGGCTGACAGCCGGGCCACCAAAGGCCACATGCGCACCCAGGAGCAGGTGCGCATGAAAATCAAAGAGCTGCGGCAGGCCTATGCCAGGGCCTCAGGGGGCAGCTCCCAACCAGGGGCTGACCCAGATCCCTGCCCCTATTATGATGCCCTGGACCACATCCTGGGGGGTCAGACCGTCCGTGCCCCCCAGGTGGTCATCGACCCTGGGGCAGAGGGCCCTGCCCATGACACTGAGGAGAAGGAGGAGGAGGAGGAGGACGGCCAGGAGCCACAGGAGCCTGGAGGGAGCATGCCCCACACCCAGGACCCCCAAGCTGTCCCAGCAAGCCTGTCGCCGGTGTCAACCAAGGCTGGGGAGGCCTCGACATGTGAGTGCCATCACTGTCCCCTTCTCCAGGGCGGGGAGGAGAAGAGGGAGACTAGGGACCGCGCATGTGGGCCTTGCTGACCACAGAGCATGCAGCAACCTGTGCATGTGCCCTGCTACCCTGGCCATGTGGCCCTGGCTGGCTGCCACACAGGGGCCCTGGCCTGTTACACACACGCGTGTATGTATGAAGGCACATGACATGCTCCTGACCCCGGGGAGGGACACTGCACGATTCCCTCCCTCCACGAGCCCCCTCTATGCAGAGGCAAAGCACATCTCCCTCCCCCCAACCCCCACACTAGATACAGCACAGGGGCATGGGTGCATTCCCGGGCCAGCTCACACTCCTGCGGATAGCAGGACATGCCAAACATGGCCTGTGTGCAAGCACATCGGCTCCGATGGTGCAGAGACCTGCCGTCCTCACCGTGCGGGGGGGCTGGGCTTCACCCACTGTGTCCCAGGGATAACTGACCACTTTTCTTGTTTCTCCACAGCCGCAGCAGCTGCAAGTGCAGGGCGCACCACCCCGCCCAGGACAGCCTCCTGCACCCGGGCCAGCAGACTGACCCATAACCAGAAGGAGTACCAGCGGCAGCACCTGGGGATCCTGCGAGGCCAGCCCCGCACCCTCGATCACTGGGTGCATGAAGACCTGCAGCTGTGGTGGGAGAGCTGGAGGGAGCTGCTTGCCCATGGCCATGCCCTCTGCGAGCACCTGCAGACTCTGGTGCAGAGATTGCTGCCTCCTGCAGCTCCAGCCCCAGCTGCCACCCCAGCTACCGCTCCTCCTCTCACTCCTGCTCCTCCTCCCACTTCTTCATCCCTCCCCCTCTACCTGCCCCACCCTCCAAACCTGCTCCCCCCTGGGAATGCCAAGGCCCCCACACCCACAGTACTGGGAGACAGGTGAGCCAGCAAGACCCCCAACCCTGAGCTTCTCCTCCCCCTTCCTCCCCTTGCCTCCCCGTTCCAGCTCCTTCCTACCAGGTTTACCCCTCCCCGCTCCCACCGTCTCACCTCCCCTCTCCCACCCTCATTCCCCCCAGCCACCCCAGTTATGTTCAATAAACAGAGTTTGTTTTTGGCAACACATGTGTTTATTTTACATCAGGAAGAGGGGTTAGGGAGGGGTCAGTGAAAGGATGTGAGGGGTGAGGGTGAAATGAGGCACAAGCCCCTAGTGGGGCACACCAGGGAGACTTTAGTCCTCCTCCGGGTGGAAGCTCTCCCGCAGGGCCTCCCGGATATGGACAGCCTCCCGTTGGGCCTCCCGGCTGGCAGCCATGTGGGGCTGCGTATACAGGCCAGCCAAGTGGTTGGTCTCTGCCATCCAGCCCGGCAGGAAAGCCTCCCCTTCCTCTCGCAGAAATTATGCAACACACAACACACTGCCACCACGTGCGGAATATTCGGCTCGGATAGGTCCAGGTGGGTGAGGAGGCATCTAAAACAGGCCTTCAATCGGCCAAACGCCCCCTCCTCCATGATGCGGGGCCTGTCAGGAGGGGTTGAGGTGTCCCGGTAGGGCTTCATCAGGCAGGGTTGTAGGGGATAGACCACATCCCCCACCAGGCACACAGGCACGTCCACGTCCCCAACCCTGATGTGGCAGTCGGGGAAGAAAGTCCCAGCGTGCAGCCTTTGGCACATGGAGGAGTTGCGGTAAACCTGCACGTCGTGTGCTTTGCCGGACCAGCCCACGTTAATGTCCACAAACTGGCCCCGGTGGTCAGACATAGCGTGCAGGATGACCAAGAAGTATCCCTTCTGGTTGATGTACAGGGAGGTCTGGTGGTCCGGGGCATGGATGGGGATGTGCGTCCTGTCGATTGCCCCCCTGCAGTTAGGGAAGCCCAGGGAGCCAAACCCCTCGATCACTGCATCCACATCAGTGAGGTGGATGACTCTGCGGAGCAGCACTCTTTTGATGGCCTTGACCACCTGCAGAGGGACACACAAAACCACTGAGAATCACTGGGGTGCCAGGGTGGCTGAAAGTGCTCCTTCCCCCACCACTGCCCTGCGCCCCCACTCCCAGGAGAAACCCCCCCTGCAATCCTGGCCACCGTGGGCAGTCCATAGTGCGGGTGGGACAGAACAAACCCTCCCGTGGAGGGGACTTGCACCCCCTCTGCCCCTTTTCCCTAGGGCAGCCCATCCCCTCCTTGTACCTCCCCCCCAGCACAGTGGCTGGAGATTGCCATACCTGCATGAGCACTGCTCCGATGGTGGATCTCCCCCACGCTGAACTGGTTCACCATGGATTGGTAGCTATCTGGCATGGAGAGCTTCCAGAGGGCGATGGCCACACGCTTGTGGAGGAGAATGGTGGGCCTCATGTGCGTGTCCCGTCACCGCAGAGCAGGGGCAAGCCACTCACAGAGTTCAAAGAAGGTATACTTCTTCATCCTGAAGTTCTGGGTCCATTGTTGGTCTCCCTAGCACTCCAGGATGATGTCGTCCCACCAGTCACTGCTGGTGTCCAGACGCCAGATGCGGCAGGGCATGCTGGTGTCCAGGAGCTGCAGCTGCTCCTCCCCGTCCCCCAGGAGGGTCCGGAGGATGGTGTGGGGGTTGGGCTGCCTACAGAAAGCGCAGCCAGGCTTGCAGCAACACGTCCAAAAGAAGCACCAGAGTGCCCAGGGGCAGCTCCGGCTCCATGGCGCCGAGTGCTGTGGTGTCCTGAGTCAGGGCAACCAAAGCAGGCAGAGACAAAAATGCTTTGCTGTCCCCTCAGCGAGGTAGGCAAGCAAGCAGGGAAAGCTGAGAACCGGCTGTCTGGGGACGGGGGGGGAGGTCCCCTTTAAGCACAAGCCTCAGATAGCCTCAGGCAGCAGCCACACAAAGTAACTCCTGACCTGATGCCCTGCTGGAACCGGTTTCAGCTGGCCTTAAATGCAATTCAGCGTCCAATCAATGTGGATGCGCTATTTCAAAATAGCAGAATGCTATTTTGAAATGCATTTTGTGTGTAGACGCGTTATTTTGAAATATCTTATTTTGAATTAATTATTTTGAAATAAGATATTTCGACATAACGCTGTAGGGTAGACATACCCTTAGATAGAACACTGTTCTGCCAAAGGGTGGCACCGTGGAGCTGGCCTATGACTAACCCCACACCTGCACACACCTACTAGCGAGAACTGTCCATCTAAATGGGGGAATAAGAAGTGTTCTACAAAAGATGTAGTAGTAGGTGTGTAAGTTGCTTCCCATTGTAGCAACCTGCATGGAACTTTGTGCATGGGCTGCAGGAAGGAAGAGTTCGGAGAGGAACCAATAAATCAGTCCATATGCACATGATGCAAATGGTAGCTGAACCTTTGTAAACAGTAGCTTTAATAAAGACAGGAATGCTGGAACAATTTGTAAAGTGGGAGTGCTGAGAATCATTGAACCAAACTATAAATCAGGGATACTCAATAGGCAGACCATGGGCCAAATCTCAACTACCAGATGTTTTTGAACAGACCTCAACATATTTTTATTTACTTATTAGTATTATTTTATCTGGTGTCTGGAACTTAACTATACCTTGCCCAAGAAATTTGGAGCTTGACAAAAATAACTGACTTAACCATGTCTATAATGGAAAGTTCTTTAAGCCAGGTCCTCACCCCATGTTCCAATACATATGAATAAAGATCTAAATTAGCATTTCAAACAGGAAGTCCACTTGCATTTTTACCTAGCATATTGTAACATCCAGAGCTTCCCCTGGGGTGAGGCAGCTCCTTACTGTGGGCTATGACTTAAGAATCTAATTAAAGACCATTGAAGTTTGTTGAAAGATTTTCTATTGATTTCAGTGGCATTTGGATCAGTCTCGGATATGGCAATCTGTTATAAGCTTTTGGACTACCACATTCTATTGTTATAAAGGGAATAATTTAGTAGCCTTATCTGAAACTTAACAAAGGTTTTTGTACAGAATATTAAATCAGTCGGGCAGGAGAGTCCTTGCTCTGCATTCAAGTGTACAGCCTTCTGCAGAGAAGGATTTATTTATGCTGGGGTGAACCTCTATTTCTCTGCAACAATTAAGAGCATTTCCCTCCCTCACAGAAATCTCACAGCAGTGCCATAGAACATAAATAAACAAATAAAACAAAGAGCTATGTACTAGTCAAGTAAATTCTATTGTCTGGAAATTGTGGCATGTTCTGGGCATGAGTCTGCTACGTGCAAGTTGCTTGAATTTGGTTGAGTTGAAGGAAAATGTAAGAAAAAAGAGTCTGTTGTACAATGGAGAAGGATTATTTTTGTCACTTCCCTTTTAAACTTCTCTCCCTCATGTTCCTCCAAGTATTTCCTCCTTTGTGCTGAGGCAGCAGACAAGCACGTGTTGGTGAGACACAACTTGATTCAACCCAAAGCATGTATGCCATGTAGAGACTCATTTTTTCCTACCGCCTAATCCACAAACTACAGTGTTTTTGGGATAGAGACAATATTTCATTGGATATTTTCACATCAACTCATATGAGGCACGCAAACTTCGGGTATGTCTACACTTGGCCCCTAGTTCGGACTAGGGAGGCAAATGAAGCATACCAAAGTTGCTAATGAAGCGCGGGATTTAAATATCCCGGGCTTGATTAGCATATTCGAGTCTGGTAGCCATTTTAAAATGCCGGTAGCCCGAATTAACTTGCCGCGTGTAGACGCGGTAGTCTGATCCAAAACCCTTCCTCGTGAGGAGTAACAGTTAATTGGAGGAAGGGTTTTGATCGACTACCACGCCTACACGCCGCGCAGTTAATTCGCTACCGGCATTTTAAAATGGCGACCGGCCGTGAATATGCTAATCAAGTGTGGGATATTTAAATCCCGTGCTTCATTAGCAACTTCGGTATGCTTCATTTGCCTCTCTAGTCCGAACTAGGGGGCAAGTGTAGACATACCTTTCCAGACTGCAAGCCCAGCAAATGGTCATCTTCATCACAGTTTTGTCCTAATGCTTAATGAAATAATCTATCATATGGACAGCAGTACTTGAGCCGGTGATTGAATATTGGTGTAGAGCCCTGACTAGTGTACAAAAGATGAATTGCACCAGAATCCAGTCAGCAAGCTCTTTAATAACTAGAATAGAGAGAATGTGAGGATTATGTGATTATTCTGCAAGCGTAAAGCAATCTCTTTTCAAGTGAGGTAGACTGCAGAATGAACTTCAATTGACAGATTCATGCAAGATCAGAAGAAAGCTTCAATAAGTGTTCCTTGCACCGATAAGATACAGGAGGCTTACATCAATAACTGACCCATGTATCATACACTATTGTTGTTGTGTGCAGTTTGCAAAAACAACTTTCGTACACGTGTTTTGAATTATTTTATTTCTATTGAATTATTCCATTATTTCTATTCCCTGATCTTTATCACTAATTGCCATGTCCAAACAACCCTCTGATTGTAACAAATCCATGATTCACTGGGCTGGGTGAATCAGCTACAATCTTTGTCCTGGAAAATGTTAGGAAAGGTCACAGAATAGTGATTGTGAAGAAAACAGAAATAATTGTCTGCAGCATAGACTGATTCAGTTAATTGGGATGTTGGGAAAACAAACAGATGCTGTGGAGGCTTCTGCAGCTGGCTTGGATACTGGTAGGTTATGTAAGCAGCTACCTAAGACTCCTACCTGAAGGGCTTTTATAAGCTTCTGGAAATAATTAGCCAAAATGAGTAAATTACAGGAAAATTCAAAATCATGAGTCCCAGAGATGTTATTATGTTTGCCATCAGGAGGACAATGCACTTGAACAGAAAGTACAGAGGGTTAAATTTCATAACCAAGCCACCTAGCTAGTAACAAGATTGTCCTCTGCTGGCAATATACACGGATGAAACTAGAACAAAGGATAAAATTGTTCAGATGTTATAATGCTAGAAATACTCATAGCAACCATTGAGGGGATGGAGAGCACCACAGCCAGTGCTCTATTTGGTAACTATCTGAGGGTACGGCTACACTAGCTCATTAGTTCGAGCTAGGTAGGGTAATGAGCGAGTTGTAATGAAGCCCGATTTAAATATCCCCGGCTTCATTTGCATGTTCGCGCCGCCGCTTTTAAATCTCTTGTTCGAACTCGCGCTCACAGCACATCGCCGACGACTAGGTAGTTCGAATTAAAGATCCTAATTCGAACTACCATTATTCCTCATTCCATGAGGAGTAACGGTAGTTCGAATTAGGATCTTTAATTCGAACTACCTAGTCCGTGCCGCATGTAGCCGCGGGCACGGAGTTCGGACTAAGGGGGATTTAAAAACGGCGCGCTGAACATGCAAATGAAGCCTGGGATATTTAAATCCCGGGCTTCATTTGCAACTCCGCTTGCCCTCATTACCCTACCTAGCTCGAACTAACGAGCTAGTGTAGCCGTACCCTGACTGGTTTGGTGTAGACTCTTTAATTAGTATCCTCCTTAGTTTGGAATGCTTGTGTACAGGAGTGTGGGAAAATGTTCCACCAAACTTTGTGAAGTTGTGTTTACAAGGGATTTGTGACTTTGTGAATGTTACTATTAAACTCTTGCTTTGGGTCTGCATTACCAGTCTTTGCCCTTGATAAAAAGCTGAAAAGTTTAAAATGCCATATGAAAATCATACGAACCAGGAAAGAGCTCCCTTTATTTTCCTAGTGACCATCACTGAAAGGGATAAAGACAGTAACTGTAATGAACAAGAGGAAACATCTAAGATCAATATGTCAATGTGTTTTAATTGCATGACATCAGCAAAGTCACGTAAAGAACTAAACAAAGCAGTAACTTATTGGCTCTTCTAAAGAATCTTTTATGAAGGCCGGGGTAGAAACTGTTACTTCCAGGGGTCAGCCTATTTTTCTAAATGCTATTAAAATAGCAACATATGGTTTTCATCTGTTTACATGTGCAGTGTGCAACCCTTTAGCACAGCATTGCTCTGTATCTTGTAAAAAAACTACATTAAGAATAGTATGCATTTTTAATGAACTTAAAACAATTTAGTGTAATGATACAGTGACTGTAATTCAACAATTCCACCGCATAATATTGCACAACCTTTTATTGTAGTAACTACTTAGCATATTCTATTAGACATGACAGTAAAACCATTTATAATTTTGATAAAGTGTTTAACAGTGTGATTAAAATGGATTTATTTAATGAGATATGCACATGGTAGCTGGCAGCACATTACGGTAAAGAAAACGTACAGTATAGGAGCAAAGATGCAGGTCTTCAGCTTGATGTAAGCAGGTCTTATGAGTAGGGCTAAGTCTAGACTGCAAAGAAAAGTCGGAAAAAGATATGTAAATTGCGAACCGCAATTTCTGTATCTTTTTCTGCTTTTCTTTCGAAAGAGGCTTTTCCAAAATTTGACATATTTCCATGGCGCCAAATTTCAGAAAAACCTGCTCTTTTGGAAAAACCTGCTCTTTCGAGCCGTCTCTTCTTCCTTGTAAAATGAGGTTTACAGGGATGGCAAAAGAACGCGTCTGTTTTTTTGGAAATTTTTCCAAAAAAGCGGACGCATTCCTTAGATGCATCATTGCTTTTCCAGGATACTTCAAGTAATCCGGAAAAGCACTGTAGTCTAGACATAGCCCAAGTGATACTTTAAAAAAGGTCCTCAATTTTAACACATACAATTCCATAAGCTGATGCTGAGGGAAATCCTGTTGGAAACTAAAGCTTTAGAGAAATTTCTCAAAAACAGTGTCTCAATAAGTAGAAATCTGTGACCCCTGAAATGCTGCCAAAGTCAGTGGAGAAATTTCTGCTGATGAATTTAACTTCTGCATTACCAGTTCAAAAATATCCCATGTGTTTCCCTAACTTAGTTGTCATATGCCTAACTGGCCTTATTCTATAGAAAAAAGATTTTTTTTATAAACCCTGCTACTTATTACAGGTACAGAATGGACTAAAAAGCACCACCATAAATGATACACAGGTCATCTAATTTGCCTGCCACCTCTGGGACAGAAATACTAACATCTTACTTCCTACCCTCTGTGAACTGACTGAATCTTGAACCTCATATCTGTGTTAAGAGACCATATACGGCAGTATGTGTGTGAGTAAAAATGGTCAAATTTTATCTGGCAAAATGTGGTGTTTCAGTGATGCAGGCATTACTTAGCAATAAGGCTTTAAAAGTATTCAGTATATGGGGACAAAGAGAATCGCTATCCATTTCTAAAAGCATTCTTAAAGAAGTCATTCCTCCATGGTGGGAAAGGCATCTTCTCAGATTTTCAGAAGAAAATGTACTGCATCTAAGAGTTAGCTTTTAACATTTTAAAAGCTAACTGGTTGGTTGTTTTTGAAGAATCATTGGGGGAGGGGAGAGGAGTGATTGTGAAGCTTATAACGGAGCACTGGTTGCAACCTTAGCTATATGAGAAATTCCATATTCAAGAGCTTAAATTAGATTAATGCAAGCAATCAAGCTTCTGCTAAAGACTGTGGAAAATATAAGTCAGTACGAAACCTTGTTCCCTATAACACTGAGCTTCTTCCACTCCCCTCCTCCTTATCCGCCCCCATATAGGACATAAGATTGGGTTATGTGTGGAATGTTAGACTTGTAAAGCACAAGACTGTGACCTAGGTGACTTAGGTCTATTTTGTGCTATTCCACATACTTCTTTTGTAATTGTGGGCAAGTCAAGCACCTTGACTCTCCCTGCTGCAGTTTACTCATCTAGAAAATGAGACATTAAGACATGTAATACATAGCTCACCGGCAGACTGAAGCTACGTTTATTAAATGTAGGAGAAACACTTTGTGACATGAACTTTATCAGGCAATCAGATGGAATACTTGGTGTGATTGGGTGTAGCAACTCCACACTGAACTGCAGAGAGTGGCCTGGGCCCAGCTGGCTGAATGGCCCCACCCCCACAACCCTGCTGGACATGCTCGCAAGGGTGGCCAAGTATAAAAGCTCAGGGAGTCACTCAGTCTGGGCTGACCGCCAGAGTGGAAGGAGCTCACGCCAGAGCTCCTGCTCATCCCTGGCAATATGCGCCACAGCAGCAACCCCAGCAGCACCAGTCACAGCCTCAGCAACAGCCCCGGCCAGAGAGGACGTCTACGAGGGTCTGACTTGCTGAGCTATGCCCCGAGAGCTGAACAACGTGCCGGGGATGGTAGGAAGTGGCCCAGGGCGGAGGACTGTCCTCCGGGAGCTCGGCGCACTTCGGCTGGCATCCCCGCTGAGCAGGCAGTGAAATTCTCCACTGCCAACAGGGCCCTGGACTGGGACCTGGTGGAGTAGGAGGGCCTGGATCCCTCCACCTCCCCCACCCCACAACAGTCCAGCTCCCTCACATTCCGGGAGGCTTCCCTTTGGACTAGGCCTCTAGGCCATACTGACCCCAAACACATTGGGGACTGTGTTTGGGACTAGGCCTGCAGGGCCGTACTTAACCTAATAGAGGGAACTGTACTTTGGGACTAGGCCCGCAGAGCCGTACGTACCCTGATAGAGGAGACTGTGTGTGGAACGAGGCCGGAAGGCCGTAGGTACCCTGGTAGAGGGACATTTGAGGGGAACTGGGTATACAGGCCGTATTTGCCCTGTGGAAAGTGGGCACGGACCCCGACTTTGGAGCTTCTTGGCAACCAACACCTGGTAACAAAATATTATTTTTCAAAAGACTTTAAAACTCAGTAACAAGAATTGCTGAAGAACAATTCTCCGTATCATGGCATGCTGATCAGATCTGACACTGGATCCTGCTTAATTTTGATGTGTGATCCCTAAATCTAGAATTCACCTGCATGTAACTAACCCTCCAGAGTGGAGAGAGCACAAAGAATGAGTCCATCTTGGGACCCATCCTATTCAACTTATTTATAAATGAACTAGAGAAAGGGGTAAACAATGAAGTGGCAAAATTTGCAGATGCTACAAAACTGCTCAAGATAGTTAAGTCCAAAGCAAACTGCGAAGAGTTTCAAAACAATCTCACCAAATTAAGTGATTGGGCAACAAAATGGCAAATGAATTTTAATGTTGATAAATTAAAGTAATGCATATTGGAAAACGTAATCCCAAATACACATAGAAAATGATAGGAACTAATTTAGCTATAACCACTCAAGAGAAATATATTGGAGTCATTGTGGATAGTCCTATGAAAACATCCACTCAATTTGTAGCAGCAGTCAAAAAAGCAAACAATGTTAGGAATCATTAAAAACGGAATAGAGAATAAGACAGAAAATATCTTATTGCCTCTATATGAATCCATGGTATGCACACATCTTAAATACTGCATACAGATGTGGTCACCTCATCTCAAAAAAGGTATCTTAGCATTGGAAAAAGTTTAGAAAAGGGCAACAAAAATGATTGGGGATTTGGAACAGGTGCCATATGAAGAGAGATTAAAAAGACTGGGACTTTTCATTTTAGAAAAGAGGAGACAAGGGGGGATATGATAGAGGTCTATAAAATCATGACTGGTATGGAAAAAGTGAATAAGAAAAAGTTATTTACTTGTTCCCATAACATAAGAACTAGGGGTCACCAAATGAAATTAATAGGTAGCAGGTTTAAAACAAACAAAAGGAAGTTTTTCTTCATGCAGTACACCGTCAACCTGTGAAACTCCTTGTCAGAGGATGTTGTGAAGATCAGGACTTTAACAGGGTTCAAAAAGAACTAGATAAATTCACAGTGGTTAGGTCCATCAATGGCTATTAGCCAAGATGGGTAGGAATGGTGTCCCTAGACTCTGTTTGTCAGAGGCTGAAAATGGATGACAAGGGAAGGATCACGCAATGATTACCTATTGTGTCCCTCCCTCTGGAGCACCTGGCATTGGCCACTCTTGGAAGACAGGATACTGGCCTAGATGGACCTTTTGTCTGACCCAATATGGCTGTTTTTATGTTCTTAAACAATAATTGTCTATATTCAACAGAGTAATAAGGGGAAAGCTTGAAAACAAAACACTAATATAGCTGACATATCACTGTCCCTCCCAAGGAAATGGTGCCTCCTTTCAAATTATGACCTGCTCATACTCATGTTCAAATTGGGAGGAAGTTCCAGCTTCCTGCAGTTGTTGGGTGGGTTGCAAAATTGGCAAGCACATGGGTGAAATACCAAGTTGTTCCTTGGTAACATGGAAAACCAACAAAAGCAGCAGCTGAAGATTCAAACATCCTGCAGTAATGCTGCAATAGATGTAAGGAATCTGACAAACTGCTTACAAATCTCTCATTTTCAGATACGACAGGTGAATACGGAATGGCAATAACATACAGCTGCCACCATCATGAATATCATAGGGCTACAAATAGTCCTGTGGCACCTTAGGGTACATATACATTGCAACACTATTTTGAAATAACTAGTGCTATTCCAAAATAACTTAGGGTATGTCTACACTTGCACCCTCTTTCAAGAAAGGGATGCAAATGAAGACATTCAAAATTGCAAATGAAGCCGGGATTTAAATATCCTGTGCTTCATTTGCATATTCGCATTATGGCGCTATTTCAAAATAGTGCTATTTCGAAATAACAGACGCTGTTAAGATTCAGTTATTTCAAGAGAAAACCCTTCTCTCGAAATAACCCTTATTCCTCATACAATGAGGTTTACCAGTTATTTCGAGAGGGGTTTTCTCTCGAAATAACCATGTCTTAACAGCATCTGTTATTTCAAAATAGCACCATAACGCAAATATGCAAATGAAGCACGAGCTTTTTAAATCCCGGTTTCATTTGCAATTTCAAATGTCTTCATTTGCATCCCTTTCTGGAAAGAGGGTGCAAGTGTAGACATACCCTGAGTCCGCAGCTACACAGCAGGCAGTTATTTTGAAACAGTGTCAAAATACTGTCAAGCTGGAGGATTTTTTACTCCAACTCCTGTAAACCTCATTGTCAGAGGAGTAAGGGAAGTTGAAGGAAGAGTGCTCTATTTCGAGATAAGTGCCATGTAGATGCTCCCTATTTCTAAATAAGCTATTTTGAAATAAGAAACGCAATTGACAGCTCTCAATTTACGTAGCTTATTTCGAGTTAAGCTCTGCAGTGTATATGCACCCATAGGCTACGTCTACACTATGAGTTTTCTCAGCAAAAAATATGCTAATGAGGGACTCATTTGCATGAGTTGCAATCTCATTTGCATATTTTCTGCCGATCCGGTTTTTCGCTAGGGTTTTTGTGCAAAAACAAGCAGTGTGGACGTTTTCTTTTTGCGCAAAACCCCCTTTTCCTGCAAGATCGGTAAACCTCCTTTTTTGGGGCATAAGGATCTTGCAGGAAAAGGGGGTTTTACGCAAAAAGAAAATGTCCACACTGCTTGTTTTAGGGTACCCAGGCTCCCTAAATATAATTCATGGGAGCAATTTGGTGGCGAAGAAAGATTCATAAAAGCCAATGTGTTAAGTGGGGAGCCACCTAATCTAGGCAGTTGGAAATGCCAAGGAGACATGCAGTCTTGGTCAGAGGAACTCTTCACTTGTAATTCATGGCTGTGAATCCACTCCTGGAGCTAAGCAGTCAGTCCTTTCTTGCAAAGGTGAGGTGCTGTTTCACCACCTATATATAGCCTACTGATCGGGTACCTCTGATGTGGGTGGCTTAGGCTCAAGATTCCCCTCTGCCTGTTTTGGAGCAGAGACTTCACTCAGGTGTCCCATATGTGACAGGAGTGCCCCAGCCACTGGAGAATATTCTCTGTGTGTGAATGTGGGTATCTTTATTCCACATTGCATAAAATATTTAAACAGTCATGGGTCAGCAGTGAGAATGAATGACAATAGCCCAGTGATTAGAGCAATAGAATCATTCCAGTCCCTGCTCCCACAAACAGTTAAATATTTCCTAGAAAGTGAAACAGTCTTAACAAAAGATTCATCCTTTGCCCAATATCCCAAAAGTTAGGGCACTGACCTAGGAGCTGGAAAACCTAGGTTCCATTCCTTACTCTGAATCACTCAAAGTGGGGACTTAGAACCCATGGTTCCCACATCTTGAGCAATAAAGAAGCAGAAGCATGCTCACTGGCAGCTGTATTTTGTGTAAGGCCCAATCTGATAAATCTGCTCTCAGGCAGCCTCTGAGCATGCCTACTGGATTAGGCCTCATAAATTAGGCAGGCAAAGGAATGCCTAGTTTGAGAATCTCACCACGAGGGCCTAAGCACTCAGTAGAGACAGAACTTAGTTGGTTTGTGCATCCCACTGGCAGAAATGTAGCCATCTATGCAACTTTACAGGCAGAAATTTAGGCAACTAGGGAATTTAGATACCAACAGGTTAGGCAGCAGGGTTTTTGAGGGTCTAGATTTAGGAGGTGGGCACTAATCTGGCAGTTGGGCACCTAACTCCCTTTGCCAGTCAAGCTCTTAGTGTCGTACTCTTTCCATTCTCTACTTGCCCTTCATTGACGCCCCATTTGTAAAGCTAAAAGTGAGGACAGTCTTAGCCCAGCCCAAAGATTCTGTAGGAGTTAAAGAAAGAGGCACATAGTGTTAAGTTTCCCCTCTGCATAAGTAGGGTGGCATCTTTTCATCTTTGGTGTTTTCTACAGCATAATAAGGGCCATAGAAAAGTGACAGAAAGAAAACAATTGCTGGGAAAATTCCAATTGAGGTATTAAGCCACCCTCCCCAGAGACAGGTTTGGCTCACCCCCACTGATTAAAATACTATGAAAATGTAAAAATGAAATGGAATGATAAAAACAGTAACACTGTTTCAGGAAACTAGGCTACTAAAGGTGATGCCGCATCTGGAGCCTGGGCCCTGATTGTGGGGCATGTTCCAGATGTTTTGTTCCACTGCAGCTGTGCAAAGCTGCCCAAAAGCTGGTTTGGCTGGCCCCTGCATAATGCCACTTCAAAAGCTATGGAGTTTTTATGCGTTGCCCTCCCACCTCCTGTCTGCTGGCACAGGAATTCTCTGGGTACGTCTAGACTTCACCTCTCTGTCGACAGAGAGATGTAGATTAGGCACGTCGAAATTGCTAATGAAGCAGGGATTTAAATATCTTGCACTTCATTAGCATAAACATGGACGCCGCTTTTTTTCGAAACAGAGCTTTTTAAAAAAAAAGGCAATCTAGACGCGGATCTGTCGAAAATAAAGCCTTTTTCGACAGATCCTGTATTCCTCAAAAAATGAGGTTTACAGGATCTGTCGAAAAAGGGTTTATTTTCGACAGATCTGCGTCTAGACTGCCATTTTTTTCCAAAAAGCTCCGTTTTGAAAAAAAGCGGTGACCATGTTTATGCTAATGAAGCGCAGGATATTTAAATCCCTGCTTCATTAGCAATTTCAACGTGCCTAATCTACATCTCTCTGTCGACAAAGAGGTGTAGTCTAGACACAGCCTCATACATCCTAGCAATCATGGGCTGCCAGAAAAAGGGCTTTTTCAGGGGTTTGGCTCTTGTGTCAGGAGTTTGGCTCAGCACCACCCTGGGACTGCTAAAGAAAATGATGAATCAAAGCCACCATTACCCTCCTACTCCAAACTCCACCATGTGCACCACAAATGGACTCCGAGTTCTGGCTCTGAACATTTGTAACTCTAGTAAGATAGTAAGGCAATGTGACGTTGCCTAGGGTACACTCTGAAGTGTTGGCAGCTGTTTCCCCTCAGTTCTCCAACCTGGGGTGCGATTTACAGTTTCACTGTGGGAGCCATCATTCCTGGCCTGCTCATGGGCCAGGTACATTGGCTCCAGCTACACTGCAAGAGTGCCTCCACCAGCCACCCTTGAATTATACTGCAGAACAACACCAGTACATTCCCAGGTCCAAACTTTCCCCCAGAAAGATGCATCTTGTACTGCACAGCACTGTCTTGGACAATACAAGTTCATATGAAATCTGCCGTTGCATTAGTAGAAAATGATATGCACAAACCTTGTTGTCTCAAATATTGTTTCCCAAACCCTTCAATCCAAACACACTGACTTAGATAAAACAATAAAAACAAGTTTATTAACTACAGAAAGATTTTAAGTAATGAGGCATAACAGTTAGAATTTGTTTATTAAAGGTAAAATGCAACTAAGAGCTAAGTTAACAAGCTAAAGTAAATTAAAAGAAAGGGCTTCCTCTCATCACATGTTCACATCAGTCTGTCTGGAATCCTTTCAGCCAGGACCCATCCCCCAGTTCTATGGGACTTCTTCTGTCTTTCAACTATTGCTGATGCTATGAGTATAGAGATGAGGAGAAAAGGGTAAGAGAGGAGTTTCCTCCCCTTTTTTTATAACAATTCTCTTCTTTGACATTCATCTTCAGCTGGGGTTCAGGCAACCGCAAGCCTGTTTGCACAGGAACCTCTTAGCTGTTCTGTTGCCAAGATATAAAATTCTTACTCACATCCTTTTTCCTGCCAGAGAATGGCTGCCTATTAGGTGACAGTCCATTTGATTTTATTAACACTTTGCTGAGGCACCAGTTTCCCCTTTGTCTCTGAGGAACTGCTTTTCTACACTTGGAGCCGGCCTTAGTAAAACCACACAGTAGAATCTTATAACTTTACATACAGTATTACCAAAACACATTTTCCCTGTACACTAATGAGCAGGGAATTATGAGTTTTCAAATTATATCTCACAGGGCATATTGTGAACAAAATCCATCATAGTCTGTAAAAAGGATGGACATGGAGATACAGACTGCCACAAGAGCTGTTGGAACTGTTATGCTGTATTGCTAAGGGTAGAATGGAGGAGTACAAAGAGTGTAGAAAGGAGCAGGGGGGAAGTGAAAGTGTGCCAAACCCAAAAGAGATACTGAAAAGAGAAGTGAAAGATACAGTAGGTAGAGGGGGAGACCTATGCAGAGAATGGGGAGTGGGAGACAAAACGATGCCCAGATCTTGTTCCCAGAATGCATTTTTTTCAGGAAGAACGGCTCTTGCGCAAAAGCCTCTTGCGCAAAAAGCGGCTGCTCGTTAATTATGCAAATGAAGCACAGCGATATTCCACACTTTGCCTCATTTGAATATTTCTTGCACAAAACAGCGCAGTGTAGACATAGCCCAGGAGTTTTGTGATCCCTTTTAACCCTAGGATTACAAAACAGATGGGTCCTGAAAAGAGTTGAATAGCTTGCCAGATTAGTCCAGTCAAATTGTCTGAGACAGTCACATGCTTGCTTGCCATGTGGGAAAAAACTTCCTCCTTGCAACCAGGAAGCACCTCCTTGAGATTTCTTTAATTGAACAGGCAAGGAACAGAGCTGCTAGAAGCTTACAGCAACCTTGCTAAGGTACCTCTAAAGAGAAGGTATCATTTCCTATCCTGTTTGTTATGAGTTCTATATTAAATAGAGGAAGTTTAGTGATAAGGCCATGACATCTATTACAAAACTCCTGGAAGTGTACGCTGGCAAAGGAGGTTAAAATCAATTTTTCCATACCTAAGAGAAACACTCATGATTTTTAGGCCCATAATATTATTCTGTTTATATTTTAGTCATGTATTTGTGCCACATGGGTTTTGGGAGAATTTACGAAAGGTTTAATTTAGTGTTTGTGAAAAGTTCCACAATAACAACACTAATATGTGAAATCCTCAGGACAATTAGAGTACATCTATACTAGAGAGAATGATTGAAGCTGCTGCTGTCAATCTTCCAGGGTTCGAATTAGCGGGTCTAGTTAAGACAGCTAATTCGAACTGAGAGGGCACTCCAGTCGATGCTGGTAGGCCTACTTCCACGAGGAGTAAGGGAAGTTGAAGGGAGAGTGTTCTCCCTTCAATTTCCTGCATTGTGGCAGTGCCAAAAGTCGAAATAAGGTACTTTGACTTCAGCTACACAATTAACATAGCTGAAGTTGCGTATCTTAATTTGACCTTGTCCCGTAGTGTAGACACAATCCTAGGGCATACATTCAGTCCTTGGTCTTCCTGCTGAACCTGCAAAGGATGCTAGTTTGTGTCCATTTCTCAAGGTGTTTTTTTTATTATTATTACGTGGACAGCTATCTAAAAGGAAGTAGACTGAGATCACTCACACAGTTCACATAATATTGTTCAAACCATGCTGTTCATGTGTGCTGCTCCTATCATATGTCTCTATACTGCTTTGCTTATATGGTGTGGTAGGGTGCTCAATCCACACCTCACCTGTGTTACCTACCAGCCCTGTGCTCTTGGGGAGTCAGGGAGTGACACTCATGGAAAACCATCCCCCTCTCTCAGGCATCTGCTAGAATCAAAGACAAAGCAATGAAAAGGCCAGGAAAGACACACCTAAACTGCTTCAGACAAGGGTGATACAATTAAGGAAACACCCCAGCCTCATCTGCATGGAAGACAGAACAGAGAGTCATCTCCATTAGCATACAGAATGGAGACCAGCTCTTCCAAAGCAGGAACCACACTGAACTATGGCAGAGAAGCACTGACTGATGGGAAATCTCTGCTCCAGATGCTAATGAACCCAGGCCTGCTCACACCCAAATTAGTCATTATCAGACCAATTCTAATCATGGATTCTATTGACATCCACAATACTGAAACTGCCTAGTTGCATTGTGAGCTCATTCAAGGAACATCACCCATAACCAGGTGTGATCAGTCTCTATTGTCTCGCCTCTGTTAACCCATAAACAAATCCAGTGTCTGCCTCAAACTATTGTCCTGTCCCTATAAAAACACCTACCCTGGCCCAAGAAAAACAGTTCTGATACCTGGATTTAAATTGCATCAGTTCCATTGAGACTTCTTCATCTCCTGTCTGATTGTGCTGGGGGCTCTGCTCTGCTCGTCTCCTGCCCTCTGGACCCCCGGCTCCCATCACCATTTGGGAACCCCAATCAGTGCAAGCTCTACGGAGTGGTGAGGTCTCTCTCTCTCTCTCTTTCTCCCCCACTCACCCCAAGCATACCATCCTGACTCTGCGCTATGTAAACTGTTATATGGTTAGCTAGCCCTAACATTTGTAATCAGTTTCAATTTAGATTTAATATTGTAACTGTTAGATTTAATATTGTAACTCTTTTGTGTATTTGGCTATATATTCACTACCCAGAAATAAATAACTTTCATTGTTAAGCTGGTTGCTTCTCTCTTTCTCTTTCTCTCACTCTTCCTCAAGGGGTATTGTTTTGGCTTCCCCATTCACTCTGCAACAACGCTTCTTGTACCCAAGCTAAAGATCCCTGTAGTGCCCAAAATCCTGTGGGGTGTGCTCATCATGTGGTTTACCAGTGAATGATTGTGGTGTGAAAGTGGGGATAGAGGGTGCTGAACCTAGGGGCTTATGAAGATGGCAGCTTAAAGTGTTGTTTAATCCAGCCCATTTAGTCCAAAGGCTCATGAGGGTGCAGTGTGGCATTGCTGTTAAACCCAGCCTGCTGAATCCAGAGTCATATGAGGGGTCAGCTTGTGAGTGCTGATTACCCAGTCCTTTCAGGCATGCTCTGTTAGTGGGTGTGAGTGTCTGTGAGTGTTGCTAAGGTGGGAAGAACCACATCCTGAGGAACCTAGTTCCTGCAGGAGAGCTCCAGTGGGAGGGGGAATTGGCAGCAGGGAGAATTCAGCTCCATATGAGAGCACAAGTAAGCACAAGCAGCACACTGACAGAATTGTTAACCTCCCCTCAGTCCAATAAGAGTAACCCTAATTAATGAGCATACCCCAGAGTATTGGGCAAATCTGGTAACACTTGCAAGGATAAAGGTAACTGAGAAGGGCCTAACCTCAGAGGCTGCATCCAGGGAAGAATTAGGCTGGACAGACAAACCCTAAGACAATATCTACACTGCACAGTTATTTCAGAATAAGCTATTCCAGAATAGTTATTCTGAAATAGCTTATTTCAAAATAGCATGTCTACACTGCAGGGAAGCCTCAAAATTAGTCCAAGGCAGCCTTCCCTAATGTTGACATGCTATCTCGATTTAGAGTCCCAGGAGGAATAACTTAGAATGGCCCTGGTGAGGGGCTATTTCGAAATAGCAGAAGTGGAGCATCTACACATGCCTTATTTCGAAATAGCTATTTTGGAATAGGCATTATTCTTTGTAGAATGAGGTTTACAGAAGTCGGAATAATCCGCTCATTATTTCGAAATTATTTCAAAATAATGGAATTGCTGTGTAGACACTTGCATAGTTATTTTGGAATAACAGCCGTTATTCCAAAATAACTTTGCTGTGTAGACACACCCTAACAGAAGTTCCGCTGAGCAGAATGGTGTAGGATGGGCCCATAAAGAACCAGCAGTTTGAGGCCAGAAGGGTGAAGTATTTACTAGCTGAGAGAAGGGAGGATATTTGGGGCTATATAGTTAAATAGTACACAGTTGTGCCCTGGAAGAAGTGTGTTTAGGCTAAAAAATGAGGGGGTGGGGTGGTTAAAGATAAAGCAGAGAGATAAGATGGAGTCTTGGGAGCAAAATACCAAAGTTGCTAGACATAGGGTTCCTAGACCTATTGTATTGGGTTGGCCAAAGTAGGGGATTTTAACCCCCTACCAGTCCCTGGGAAGGAGGCACAGAACCTATCCTAAGACTGGAAAACTGTCTAGAATGGCATGAGGATAGCTGATCTAGTGGGACTGATACCCCCAAAGGGGAAACCCTTTCAGCAACCTGACTGGATGGCCAAGTCATGAAAAAGGAGCATGCTTAGTCCCAGAGAGCACAAAGAGCTGCCATGAGAGCAAATGACAGAAAGAGGGATCTGATCTGAATGGAGCTAAACCCTAGTGGTAAGTGAACCCCATTACATGTTGTCTTTTTAATGATACACTATGGCATGGATCCGTTTTGGGGGGGGGGGGGAAGTGTGCTCAAATATAAACAAACAGTCTCACAGTGGAGATTTTTAAAACAATGAAAAAAAGTAAAATCTTAACATCACTTTTGAAAAAGCCATGGTATCAATTTAACAATGGAAACATTGAGCTCCGGAAAACAGGATTCCTGTAGGTTAATTCAAAAGAACAATACCTGCTATTGGACCATAGATCAATAATGATTGTGAATTGTTCTAACCATTTTCACAGTATTTAATTTTGTCAACCTCTGTTAAGTTCCTGATCAGCACACAATTACACACAGTTAAATCTACACATTTATAATCCTATTTAAAGCAATAGGTTGACTCACAGGAGTAAACTTAAGACTGTGTGTAAATTTCTGCAGGGTCTGGCCTAAGCAATTTATTAGTGCTCACAAAACTATATGCACCTTTAAAAAGAGCAAGAGGGTATTACATGCATTCTTAAAATCAGATTTCACTGAAGCAGCTATACTATATTATCATTAAGGCTCCATTTTACTTTTGGGTATTTTTAGTAAAATTAATGGACAGGTCACAGGCAGTAGATTAAAAATTCATGGCCCATGACCTGTAAATTACTTTTACTACGTACTCCTGACTAAATCTTTGGCCCTCTGGGTCACAGAGGCCTGGAAAGTCATAGAATCCATGACCTCCATGACAGACTCGCAGCCTTAATTATCCTTTTAAGTGATGACATCTCCTTAAAATCAGTGCTATTTGATCTCCTTTCCTATTCCAACCCTTCTCGTGTGATATGGTGGGAAAGAAAGAAGTGTCAGTCCCAATGCTGTGGCCCAAAACTAATGGGGAGAGGAGCATTGAGCCAGCGACATCTCTGTAACCATGGAAGCCCCTCGGATGGCAACCTTGGATGGTTCAAAATGAGATTGATCCACTGTGCTGGTGTCACCAAGTGGAGAAGGTATGGTGCTACCATGCTGCAATATAAATTTCTTGGCAGCAGCACAAAAAAGTTCTCATGGAAGTGAATGTGAAATCTTTCAGCATTATTGCAACTATGCAGGCACTTCTCTGTGCAGTCAGCAGTAAGCATGGAAGAATCAGGGATTTGGCAAGCTCTGAGAGGCACCCCAAACAGTGAGGAATCGTAATGGTAATACAGCTACAAAAGGAGCCATCGTGCCAGCACTAGACCCAGGGGTTAGAGCAGATGCCCAGTCCTCAGTATGGATGAAGGACCTTATCCACAGACTTCTCTGGCTGGAAATCCTTAACACCTGTTATATTAGACATGTTGGACTGTGAATTCAGAATGTCTTATGTAACATTGCCCTTCTGATGGATTATTCCACTAGAAGGGAAAATATAGCCCTCCGGATCCTGAGCTCAGAGTGGAATGAAAGCTGAGTCTCTTTGAGTCAGAGGTATAACCTATGAAAGCACTCTTTCGCTGTTGTTCTGAAATAGCTACGTTAGAAAAGTATGCAGTTTCACTCTAAATATGTGCAGGCATCTTTATTTCAGATACCAGAGGACAGTGCTCTTCTTCCCCCGCCCCGCCCCAAAATGGAAGGATGTATTATGAAATGTATATGTCAATATAGGAATTAGAGACTGACACTCAGGCTCGTTATTCCTCATACAGGATGACACAACTCCCTCAAAATTCTCCTGGAAGCTTATCTCCCACTTTATTCCCAATGCATTTTCATAATAAAGCAGGCCTCTAGGGTTTTAGCATACATTATAGAGTTACATATTGTAAGAACTCCTGAAAAGAACCCTTAGAGATGGTAAGAATAAAATAGGCAAATATATAGTACATGTGACCTGTGTAATGCAAAGCAGAGCAATTTTGGGGACTTTTTGGAGTGAAGTAATCATGGTTGCTGCCGTTGGTTGTGTGTGTGTGTGTGTGTGTGTGTGTGTGTGCGTGACTCTACCTACTGGGACCAGTTATTTCAACTGAATTCTAGTGTTACTGATATCCCAATCTCCTTTTGGTTAAGGAACCCTTTCCAACTTTAATGATGGCAAATTAGTATTAATGGTTAGATTCTGAGAGAGATAGTGAAGATGAGTTGATCTTGTGGGGTTCCCTGCATACCAGGAACCTTTCACAGCTTGGACAGACAAAGAGATTATTCCGAAGACCGCACTCCCTCTAATCTTGACTACATCCCTTTCATCTGAAAATAATCCAGATCCTACTTGCTTTCCTTATGTGAACAGTTGCATTAAATTACTAAGATTAAATACTTAACAAGCCACTGAAATCAATGGCCAAATTCCCATTGACTTCAATAATGGACTTTGGATAGGAGATTGAGATTTGGATGGGTGAGATTTGGCCCAAACCCCCACCTGCTAGATCTCAACTGTTTTGGATTCATTAAGAAACTATCCTATAACTTCATTAAGGAGCATTTGGAAAACATTTGCATCACAAAAATAAGTAATCACATGAATTGTTTCTGTGGAGATAATGCTAGCAAGCTACCCAGTAATAATGACATTTTACAAAGCAATTGGTGGCATACTTGTATTCTAATTCATATAAATAATACTCTAGGAAAAAATCTTACCCCAAAATTTTGATGGCCATGTGATCTCCAAATAAGTACTGTTTTTATCCATACCATCAAAAATAACTGCGAAACTGGTATATCCACAATGAAGCACCAGATTTTGGTATGTCTGCAATTCAGCAGGAGAAGAAATGCTTTCACACAGCCAGTCACATTGTTTTGCTTGCATACAAGGAAATAAGTATCACATTTCCTGCTTAGACTCAAATTAACAACTATTTGCCTTATCTTGAAGTGCCACATGGTTCCTGAGATGGGGACAATTTCCCTCTCGTCATTTCCTCAGCTAAGGAGTGAATTGACTTAAAACAATACCAAATCTCCTCCTTTTCTGAAGCTAGCCACTGCATGCAAAGTCATCTGAGAGGAGGGTTCCTTCCTCTGCTCCACAGCAATTCCCCTCATCCTGCCTGCCTTAAACATTCCAAAACTCCTATTGCCTTCAATGGGAATTGTAGATATACTATGGAGACTGGATTGGGGGGCCTTATTAAATATCCTTTCCTAAGTGGCTCGTGACAATATGTTTTTAAGTTACCCTCCATTATTCCTCAACTAGCATGAAAGGTTAGGCCTGACAATGTGACCATTTATATGAATATTTCTAATTAATATACTTCCCAGTTCCTCTGTTAATTTAAGGTGGATGTGAAGAGGAAAGAGATTGTTTTCTGGAGTATGGGCCATCTTTGTGTTTTGAACACTGCCAAAGTAACTAGATGTTACAATTTTTATTGGACAGTCCTGAATTTGGGGCTATGTCTTTTATAGGTGCCTATTACCCCTGTCCTGTTCCGATTTTTTCACCCTTGCTATTCTGATCACCCTAACACTGTTGAGTGCGTTGAGTTCCTAATTCCTGCTTCAGGGGTATACAGGACTGCAAAAGAAATTATAAATCATAATATTACATCTTTTACATCCCAAAATATAACCAAGGGTATGTCTACACTACAGCGCTAATTCGAACTAACTTAGTTCGAATTAGTTAATTCGAACTAAGCTAATTCGAATTAGCGCATCTAAACTTAAAAACTAGTTTGAATTAGCGTTTTGCTAATTCGAACTAGCGCGTCCACACCGATTGGACGCTGGGTCGCATTTAAGGGCAGCTGAAACCAGTTCCGGCAGGGCATCAGGTCAGTAGTTGCTTTGTGTGGCTGCTGTCTGAGGCTATCTGAGGCTCGTGCTTAAAGGGACACCCCTGGGCTGCCGGTTCTCAGCTTTTTCGCTTACTTGCCTACCTCGCCGAGGGACAGCAAAGTGTTTTTCTCTGCGCCTGCCTGTGTTGGTGGTTCCCTTTGGGGCCGCCGCCGCAGTTGGCAACATGGAGCCAGAGTTCGTCCTGGGCTTTCTGGTGCAGTTTTTGGACTTGCTGCTGCAAGCCTGCCAGCAATGGCTGGAGGCTGCCTGGCACCACCTGGTGCACATCAGCCACCTGCCTCTCCACCTGGCCTCCCCTGGGGGCCGTGGAGGAGCCGCAGCAGTGCCCGGACACCAGCGTGCCCCGCCGCATCTGGCGTCTGGACACCAGCAGCGACTGGTGGGACCGCATCGTCCTGGAGCGCTGGGGAGACAGACAGTGGACCCAGAACTTCAGGATGAAGAGGGACACCTTCCTGGAGCTCTGCGGAGTGGCTTGCCCCTGCTCTGCAGCGACGGGACACTTGCATGAGGCCCGCCATCCCGCTCCAGAAGCGTGTGGCCATCGCCCTCTGGAAGCTCTCCACGCCGGACAGCTACCGATCCGTTGGGAATCAGTTCAGCGTGGGGAGATCCACCGTCGGAGCAGTGCTCATGCAGGTACGGCACTCACCGGCCACTGGGCGGGGGGAAGGGGGCTGCAAGGAGGGGATGGGCCGCCCCAGGGAAAACAGGGGTGGGGGAGGAGGCGACAGTGCCCCGCATGGGAGGGTTCGGTCTGTCCCGGCCGTACTACACGCTGCCCGCGGGGGTTGCTTCTGGGAGTGGGGCACGGGGCAGTGCCAGGGAACGAACACTCCCAGCCACCCGGGCGCCCCAGTGATTCGCGGTTTGCGGTGTCTCTCTGCAGGTGGTCAAGGCTATCAACCGGGTGCTGCTCCGCAGGGTGGTCCGCCTCGCTGACCCGGACGCGGTCATCCGGGGGTTTGGCACCCTCGGCTTCACCAACTGCGGGGGGGCCATCGATGGGACGCACATCCCCATCCGTGCCCCGGAACACCAGGCCTCCCAGTACATCAACAGGAAGGGGTACTTCTCCGTGCCCCTGCAGGCCGTGTGTGACCACCGGGGCCAGTTCACGGACATTAATGTGGGCTGGTCCGGCAAGGCACACGACGCCAGGGTGTTCCGCAACTCCTCCGTCTGCCAGAGGCTGCACACCGGGACCTTCTTCCCCGACCGCCACATCAGGGTCAGGGACGTGGACATGCCCGTGTGCCTGGTGGGGGATGCGGCCTACCCCCTACAGCCCTGGCTCATGAAGCCGTACACGGGGCACCTCAACCCCTCCCGCCAGGCCTTCAATGCCAGGCTCACCAGGGCCCGCATTGTGGTGGAGGGGGCCTTCGGACGATTGAAAGTACGATTTAGGTGCCTCCTCACCTGCCTCGACCTCGCCGAGCACAATATCCCTCCCGTGGTGGCAGCATGTTGCATGCTGCGGAAGGGGGAGGCTTTCCTGCCAGCCTGGATGGCTGAGGCTGAGCGCATAGCTGGCCAGTACGCTCAGCCCCGTACCGCCGCCGTCTGGGAGGCCCAGAGGGGGGCCGTCCGGATCCGGGAAGCCCTGCGGGAGAGCTTCGAAGTGGAGGAGGAGGACTGAACTCTCCCTGCATGCCCCACTGGGGCCTTCTTCCACCCTCCCCTCCTTCCTCTTTCCTCCCGAACCCCTTCCTAATGTCAAATAAACACACCTGTTTTGCCAACAAAAATCTCTTTTATTTTACATAACTGGGGTGGGGACGGAGAAATGAGGATGGGAGAGGGGAGGGGGAAACCTGGGAGGAGGGAGCTAGAAGGGGGAGGAAGGGGAGGAAGGGAAGGGAAAGCTCAGGCTTGGGGGTCCTGCTGGCTCTCCCGACTCACAGCACTGTGGGTGCGGGGGGCGTTGGGGGGGAGTGGGTGTGGAGGGTGGGGCAGGAGGGATGGGGGGTGCAGAGGAAGCGGGAGGGGGAGCAGGGGTGGGAGGAGGAGCGAGAGCTGGGACGGCCACAGGGGCCGGAGCAGGAGGAGGCAGGAACCTGTCCACCAAGGTCTGGAGGTGGCCTCTGAGGGCACGGCCCTGATCCTCCAGCGCCTCCAAACTCCGCTGCCGCAGCCGCAGGTCCTCCCAGACCCAGTGGTCCTGGGTGTGGAGCTGGTGCTCCAGGAGCCGCAGGTGCCGCTGCTGGTACTCCTCCTGGTTCCTGGTGCACCTGCTGGCCCGGGTGCGGGTGGCTGTTGAAGGCGGGGTGGTGCGCCCTGCAGTCCCAGGTGCTGCGGCTGTGGTGAAACAAGAGCCGTGGTCAGTTCTCCCTGGGGACACAGTGGGTGAAACCCAGCCCCCCTCTGCAAGGCCAGGGCCCCTGCATGACACCCAGCTGCTGCTCCACGGTGGGCAAGGCCCAGGCGCACGGTCCCTAGGCTCCCTCTCCCCCCACCCCCCTGTACACATAAGGGGAGCATGATGGCACTCACATGCGGAGCCCTCCTCAGCCTCGGACGACACAGCAGATGTGCTCTGTGGGATGCCTCGGGGGTCCTGGGTCCTGCGCAGGCTCCCTGCAGGCTCCTGGCTCTCGGTGTCCTCCTCCTCCTCCTCCATATCAGGGACAGGTCCCTCTGCCCCAGGGTCGATCACCACCCGGGGGGCATGGACGGCGTGAGCCCCCAGGATGCGGTCCAGGGCCTCAAAGTGGGGGCAGGTCTCCGGGTCGGCCCCTGGCTGGCAGGCCCTGGAATAGGACTGCCGCAGGTCCTTAATTTTGCAGCGGACCTGCTCCCGGGTCCACATGTGGCCTCTGGTGGCCAGGCTGTCAGCCATGCGGCTGTAGACGGCCGCCTTCCTGTGGCTAGTGTGGAGATCGTGGACGTTGGAGGCTTCCCCCCCAAACCTCGATGAGGTCCACGATCTCCGCACTAGACCAGGCGGGCGCCCGCCTCTTGCGGCCCCGGGCAGGCTCCTGGGAGCCGCCAGCCTGGTCCTGGGAAGAGGGGGAGGGCTGGGTGGCAGCGGGTGGCTGGCTCATCTCGTGCCAGGTGCAGGGTCTGCTGGCCAGGTGCTAGCAGGCTTGCAACTTTCACAAGCACCGTAGCCAGACCGTGGCCCTTTAAGGCCTCCGGGGCCGGGAGGGGGGGCAGAAGAGTTTTCCTGGTTTGGCCCAGAGTGGCCACCAGGGCAAGCTGGGAAGGGCTAGCCTCCCACTAGTTTGAATTAAGTGGCTACACAGCCCTTAATTCGAACTACTTAATTCGAACTAGGCGTTAGTCCTCGTAGAATGAGGTTTACCTAGTTCGAATTAAGCGCTCCGCTAGTTCGAATTAAGTTCGAACTAGCGGTTTGTAAGTGTAGAGCCTATGAAAGTTAATTCGAACTAACGGCTGTTAGTTCGAATTAACTTTGTAGTGTAGACATACCCCAAGAGACTTAATGGAATGTACATTGTTTATACGTAAATTTTTATATGTACAATGTAGAAGGAGCAGTAGAATACAGATGACCATGTATCCTTGTGAAAACATTGCAGGTCATAGCACAAAAGCTCTCCTTAAATGCACCTGCTGAGTAGTGATAAACCTGATCTATAAAATTCTTGTGCAGATTTCAGAACTCTTTTCTCTCTCAGGGTTTTGTGGTGCTTAGTTCAGCCCCTCATAGACAATGTGATCAATTACATTATCCATGTCTGGCTTTGAATTTCAACATCCTAAAATTCAGGGATACTTAGACCTGAGGATTTAGTTATGAACAAATGTTACTGATGATTCTAAACCCTGATGTTACACCAAGCTAAAATGTATTAAAGAAAGAAAAATGGCTGGTTAGTGAAAAACCAATGACTGGACCTTACCTAACAAGAACTGGACATCCATATGGATACTGCAAACATCTACTGGTATGTGAGTATAAAAAAAGGTCAATAGAATATAAATCCTCATGCGTCATAACATAAATCAAGCACGGGCAAGAGATGGCTGGGAAGAAAGTTTATGCACAGGTTATTCTATTATAGGATTTTTTCCCCCTTCCTCTGAAGCATCATGTATAGGTCACAATCAGACAGAATACCAAACTATTTAGTCCACCACTTTGACCAGTGGGGTAATTCCTATTATATCTTTGGTGTTAAACACTACTAAAAATGAGACAATGGTGTAAGTTTTAAATGTCCTGATTATATGTTTCTAGTGTGATTAGATGCTGCATTTCTTCAGCTGGCCCATCTTGGGATAATTGTCTCACATTGAGAACTACATTTCTCTGCAAATTGGTACAGTATTATTGTAAACAAGACTACAAAAATACTATCTAGCTTGAGTAAGGATGGGTTAAATCTGGCCCATTGACTTTGGACAGAGATGAGATAGTGGATAAGTGGACAGCGAATTGCCAAATTCATTGCTGGTAAATGAGGACATAATACCACTGCAATGAATGAAATCATCCACCCCTCAAAAAAGGGAACTAAATTTTGTCCTTAAACTTTTTGACATTGTCAACAAAGTCAGAAGTCATTCTGATTCACACCAATGTAATTAGAAGCAGACATTGTCTTCATTTATAAATTAGTGTTGTAAATTAGAGTGTTTATTATAAATCAGTCTGCCTTGGGATGTACTGGTATATTAACTAATTTTGAAAACTAGACCCCATTTTTATTAGCACTTTTCAGGGTTTATTGCACTGTATGTATATATGTTGAAGTGTTTTGAAAGAGCTTGAAAGCTTTTGTTTTCAATTCAAGAGCATATAAAGCTTGCTGAAAGAATGTAAGAGACTACATTTGAGTATGTGCAGTAACTCTATTCTACTCTTTCCATCTGGAGTCTCTGATTTAGACTGGGATTTCCTGTCATTGTTGCAACTTTCAGTCATCTCAGATTTGTCCTTGGTTCATTTACTGTTGTTTAGAGGCAATAATAGTTTTCCTTAACTAGGGATGGAAAAATGTTCCCATCTCATAATGGGCTATTTATTTAAAGGGATAGTCAAAATATGGCAAATGACAAAGAAAATATCACTGAATGTAAAAACCATTGAAGATGCTGAGAATAGAAGAGGCAGAGAAGATGAACTCTCTCCCTTCTTGTCAGCCCAGCAGTCCACTTTATCTATTAAACTGTGTGACATCTGCTGCAATAGTCCTAAATTGTTGAACGATTTTTAAAGGACTGGCATCTTATAGATATTGCACTATAACCACAAAAATATTGATTAGCAATGTTATTTACACATAGGCCTGCACAGTAATTGATGTGTGAACATAAGAATAGCCATATTAGGTCAGACCAATGGTCCATTTATCCCAGTGTCCTGTTTCTGACCATGGCCAAGAAACTTAGATAATCTGAAATTGCCCCGTTCTGTATCCCCTGTCCTTCAATCCCATCTTTTTATAGTTGGTGGCTTAGGGACATCTTGAGTATAGATTTGCAACCCTGATCATCTTGGCTAATAGTGTATCCTCCATGAACTTGTCCTGTTCTTATTTTGAACCCAGTTATACTTTTAACCTTCATAACATTCTCTGGCAATGTGTTCCACAGCTTAACTGTGCATTGTATGAATAATTATTTCCTCATGTTACTTTTAAACAACATTTCAGTTTTTTAATGTCTAACATCACATCATATCCTAATGAGGATAGTGGACTGGTCAATGTGGAATGACAATACATCAATATGACTGCAATCAGTGTTATGAAGAACAGCTGAGATCCCAGATCTGATGGCATTCCTGAAGAAGTGTGGAGGTGAGATCCTGCTGAGGTGATAGCATGGACTATTTCTGAATATATGGAGTAGAGAAGATGATGTATTACAAAGCTTCAAGGACACCCCAGTTGTCATCATATACAGAGGAAAGGTGAAAAATCTGAGGTAACTATCTCATCAGTCAGAACATTTCTACTATGGAAAGGAGGATGCTTGTTGGTTATCTGCTACACACATGTGCTAATCATATGCTACTAGAGTCACAATGTGGTTTTAGGCCAACACACAGAATGGAAGACATGATATTTGTAGACCGTCAGATGCAGAAGAAATGCAAAGAATGGCCACAGGATATTTACTCTATCTCTGTTGACCCGGCTAAAGCATTTGACACAGTCAGCAGATCTGGGCTTTGGTGACTGTTTGCTTGCTTGCTTGTTTGTTTGTTTAATCACATAAATTTGGTTGTCCAGAAAAAATTCACCAACACTGAGGCTTTTTCATCATGGAATGTTTGGATGAGTTTGTAGGTGATCTTCTCTTCCTATTACTAATGGTATTAAGTAGGGCTTCATAATTGGCCCACTCTTGTTTAATCTCTTCTATTCAGCTATGTGTAATGGCAGCAGGTGGAACCAAACCTGGGACCACTGGAGCTATAGTGCATGAGCCGCTTCTGCTTGTACTAGAGCCAGCTAAGGCTCATTCTTTCTTTTTGTAAGTAGTGTAAGGCTATGCACTACCAGTATCCTAGAAAAGCTCTGCCGTGTCCAAGAAACGCGTCCGCTATTTCAGAACAGTTTCCGAAAAAGTGGACGCGTTCTCTCAGCATCCCTGTATTCCTCATTGTATGAGGGATAAGGGATGTTCCAAAAGAGGAGGTTTTCCAAAATTTGGCCCTGTGTAGATGGGCCAAATTTCAGAAAAGCCTCTTCCAAAAAAAAGCGGAAAAAGATACGCAAATTGCGGTTTGCAATTTGCATATCTTTTTCCAATATAACTCTGCAGTGTAGCCATAGCCTGAGTTCCACTATATGGGCAGAACAATACACCCACAAGAAGTGTGGGTTACATATGCTGTAGACATATGTACTCTAAAAGATACACAATGGATTATGAATAGATTTGCAGAGTCTGCAGAAAGATACAGGCTGACAATTATTCTGAAAAAGACAGAGGTCACGGTATCAACCTGTTCCAAGGAAACCCTTCACAAAACCAAATATCACCATTAGCAATACACAGCTGAATGCTACTTCTGCTACTTTGGTAGTGTATTATTACTTGTCAGCTCCTGGTCTATAGTATCAACAGAGTTCATTATTTGGCAGACTATCAGACAGAATCTGGCAGCAAATTTATGGTATTAAGCATCAAACCACATCTATAAAGTGGCTGTGCTGCCCAACTTGTAGGCACGTGAGACCTGAATCTGCTAGAGGCATCAGACTAAACTTCTAGATAAAACATCCTGTGTGCTACAGTCACATTCTATGACAGGATAAAGTTACCAATAATAAGGCTCTGAATGTAGGCACTACACAGGGATTGAAGTCATGCTTAGTGCATCAGAATTAGGTTGGGTTGGGCTGGTCAGGTGGTGAGGATGGCTGACACCAGAATGCAAAAGGAGTTGCTGTACAGAGAACTGAAAGTGGGTAACCGGACATGAGGACAGAAGAAACACTTCACAGAGACACTGATGAACAGCTTGAAACAGTGCAACATTGAGGCTGACAGCTAGGAGTCATCAGCCACAGACTGATCACTCTGGCAAGCAGTGTCCATGACAGGGTTACCCAATTTGAGATTAACTAACTTCCATAGATATCCTGAAGTACAGAGGATGTATCAAACAGTGCCAGGCTCAGCAGACACAAATTATAATCTCTTCCTTGGCATTGAGCTACCTATGCACTTCATGTTGAAAGGGCTGCCACTCACATCAGTCATTTTAACCACAACCCTACTCTCAAGACTTAAAACTGTTGTCACTGTCATCGTTGGTGACAAAGGACAGCAGCAGCATATGTAGATCCATCTAACTGGTTTGTTGTTGAATAGGTCTATAGCCATTGTTCCACCAAGGCCTGGAATATATAGATTTCATTTGTAACCTGTATTAAGAGAGCAGAATCTGAATGTATGGTGTACTGTGGTCAAAACACCTTGCATTCTGCAGAAATGCTTCCTAGCTGTGGATGCAGTATGAGTAGTATGTAAGGCCCTAATTCAGGAGGCATGAAAATTAATAAAAATACTCCTGTGACCATCAATAGGCTTTGGATATAACCCCATATACTCACGGAAAGATAAACACTTTTCTACCCTTGTTAATATTTATTGAGGATGTGTCTCTGAAATCAGCCTCAGAGATCTAGCGGGAGGAATTCATGAGTGAAACTATTGGTATTGCTGCCTCTAATATTACTGTGTCTAATACTGATGGTTTATTCCAAACATTCATTTTTCAGAACTGATTAGTATAGGTTTACCCTAAGTCTAATTACATGTACTGGTTCCAATTAATCCCCAGCAGAGGTGGACCCAGAGATGATGCATCTGTCCTGTAGAAGCTCAAAGTGGTCCCACATGGTGATATGACACAGGGCATGCTGTATATATTGGTTTGGTTTTTCTTAATGCCTCTCCCATGTAAGAGTCAAAGTTATTTAGTTTTTCAGTTACTTTAGTTTTTGCTTTTCTTTAGGCACTGATCTTAGCTGGAAATCCCTCTTTCATCTCATTACTTGAAAGATTTACAACTGTAAAAGTTTTGCTGGACCAGATCATTTATAAGGAAACAATGCTAAGTAGAACAATGGTAAACTTTTAATCATGATAGCCTTTTACAGCGGTGGAGATAAATTGGTTTCTTAACACTATGAAGACATATGTTTATTGTAAAAAATAAGGCCTTTCTGAAATTTAGAACAAGAGGAAATCAGAGGGGAAATGGTAAGAGTGGAGGTAAGACCAACAATTGAAGGAAATGCCTTTCAGCTATCATTGAATGCAGGGGCAGGGATAGCTCAGTGGTTTGAGCTATAGTGTGGCTATACCTTGATGTCCTGCTGTTTCATGGTGCATCAGCATTTCCATTAGAAACCCTGTCATTCCCTGCTGAAATTCTGCCAAATCTTATATCCTTGGATATTTATCTGCTAAACTCCACATAACTCCACCACCAAGAGTGGCTCTTGACGGCTCTAATTATCACCACACACATGATTTTATGAAAAGGAAGAGTAGGCTTATGTCCAAAATAGAGCACTGGTATTTGGACATGTCTGAGTTAGCAAACAAAAAATAATTTATTGCCACAGAGATCAATTATATGAATTCAAAGAAAGTTGGATCCCATTTCTGGAAACAGTAGATAAAAAATATTGAGACTGCTCAAACAATGCCAGATCTCTAATCTTCTTTTCCACCTCCTTTGTGGGCTCCTTCCTATTTTACTATGGTTACCTCTACCCTAACATGTTAAGGCTATGCATTATTGTCTGGTTTTATATTACCTGGTCTCTTGCAGTTTTGAATTATAAAACTGCATAATTCTACTGGAGAGCCCTAAAAGCATATGATTATCCAGAGCTGTAAACTATTCTTTATGTATTTTCATTTTTTAATTAATTCACAAACATGGTTGTTCATGTATTTGGAAATGATAAATCCCATTATAAAGTCCTTTGACCTTAATGAATCAAATCAATGTGTATATATATATATATATATATATATGTAGTATTTGTGTACTGTATTTTACACTACTCATGTACTATGTACAACCGGTCCCCGACTTACGAACGAGTTACGAACCAAACACTTGGTCGTAACGCGAAGTGTTCGTAAGTTGGACCCTATTCATTTAAATGCGACCGCGCTGTTCGTAAGTGCAGATTGCGCATTCGTAAGTCGGAGACCAGCTTACGAACGCTTAATGGGAGGTTTGGTCATAAGTATGAACGGTCATAAGTCGACCGTTTGTAACTCGGGGACCGGCTGTATATTATTTTCTGCTCTGCCAAAATTATCGTTTTAAATATTGTATTTATAAAATAGTAATAATTTTGCTTCCAATCTGAGCATGGGAGAGATTGCTTTTCAAACTTCATGGTACTCACATAACAAAGCTTTTTATTCTCTACCTGTCATTTGACAGAAGAAGGATTGGAATTCACACTAATGACTTAAAATAGCCATTAGGAAAAGCTCACAATTGCTACAGAAGAAAATGATTATGCTCTGAAGAACCTCTCTGTTGATATCCACAAAGTAGAAAATAATTGCAGGTAAAATTTAGAGTGTAGGGATGAAACTCTTTTGGCTTTCATAGTTCTTATGAATACCAGATACTTTGAAAACTGGGCTGTCCTTAGGATTTATGAAGCCCTACACAGTACTATAAAATGGGTACCCCTATGCCCGATGACAGGAGTGGGGAGATGATGATTTTTAGAGATGTGATTTTATAATCTTCAGCAACATACTAATGAAATTATTTTAAAAAAAATTAAACTAAGGTCCTTTTGACTAACACAGTAAATTCAGAAACTGACAGTACAGTAGACTTCCGATAATCCGGAACCTATGGGACCTAGGTGGTGCCGGATTATCAGATATGCCGGACTATCAGGAGGTACTATAAGCTGGTTATATATATATACTGTATACATTATATACTGTATATAAAGTGTTCTTTTTATTGTACATACTGTATACAGTATACTGTAATGTTTTAGTTTTTTTAAGCCTTTTTTACCCTTTTTGCTCAGTTCAGCTGCTGCCGCTGTTACCTTGTGACTCATTTTTTGCCGAAGCTCACTCACTAGGCTCTTGCCATTTTGATGCCGGACTATCAGGAGTGCCGGACTATTGGATGCCAGACTATTGGAGTTTTATTGTATATACTTGGGTTTGGCAAATGCCTGTTAAATGGCTTCATTACCACTTGAATAGCTCATTCACAGGTTCAGTACTCTGCTAATAAGTCTGGCAGGCTTTTTCACTTTTAAGTTAACTAGATCTTCTATGAAGGAAGAAGAAACACAGAAAAGGAATAGGAAGAGGCAGGTGGGTGGACATTAAGACCCAATGGTGCCCCAAATTTTCTGGTGCCCTATGCAGCTACCTATTCTGCATATGAGTAAGGATGACTCTGTTTGAAAATAAGGTCAGAAAACCTATGGATTGATAAGGGTACTCAAGTCCTCCCGCCATCTTCCCTCCCAGGAGTTATGGTGTCTCGAATGACATCTTAAAATCAGTTTTGACAGCTTATGATATGCTTTCTATGAGGATCATAGCAGAGTCACTCAGAAAATATAAAACACAGATGTGAAAGGGAATTAGGGACATCAGACAAGTCAATTCTGAACCAGAAATCAAAAAGAAGAATGCCTTAGTTCCTGTTACATGTATGACAGTTAAGTAAAATAACACCCAATAGGCTAGCTGATTACAAGTCATATAACATCATGGGACAAGGGATTCCATGTATTGGTTACAGATGGTCAAAGATATAGGCTCTAACTGTGACCTGTTCTGTCTGCTTTTGCAGCAGCTAACTTGTACAAAGTAGCCATAAACCCAGCAGACTGATTCCCAGCATATGTTCTCTACAGTCTTGAATAGCACAGAGCCATCCCAAGGACAGAGGTTGCAGCCAAAGTTCCTTTATGCTGGCTGATCCGTGGCAGTCTCACTGCGGATGACACACAAATTCAGTAAATAGTGAACAGGACAAATCACTGGTTCAAAACAATTTGGGTTGCTACAAATTCATTTCAGTACTATCAAATATAAAGTCCTACATCTAGGAACAAAGAATACAGGCCATACTTTCAGAATGGAGTATTCTGTCCTGGGAAACAGTGGGTCTAAAAGAGACTATGATCGATAAGCAGTTGAATATGAGTTCCTAGTGTGAGGCTGTGGCCAAAAGGACTAAGGTGAACCTTGGATGCATAAATAGGGGAATCTTGAGTGTGACAGAGTGATAGCTGTAGCACCTTAGTCACTGAGGTTACTACCGCATGGAAAAGACTGTGGGTCAGTGATTCTCAACCTATTTACCATTGTGGGCTGCATATGCAGGTCTCTCTGTGTTATGTGGGCCATACCCTCACACTATATTTACTACCTATTAGGCCCTCAGGATGTCACGTGGGCTGCAGCTGTGTGCTGATTGGGCCACAACAGCCTGCTGGCTGCTGCTGTGGGCTGAACTGGAATCAATCAACCTGTTACTGGTGAGGGTTACTGACACTTGTTGGCAATTGTTTGGCTAATGCAATAATTGGGTTAGTAATGGGGAGTTAAAACAATTGGGAGGAAAAGAAAGTGAATGGGGAATTTAGTGAGAGGGTGAACTGCATGGAAGGCTCAGGCTGCTGTATGCCTATGACATATCCTGCCATATTTGGAAATTGAGGACTAATGGTACATGTAGGTGAAAAGGAACACTGTGTGTTTGTGACTAGGAGACTGTGAAAACAGGCTCAGCGGTGCCACTCTCTGGGTTGTTGTAAAAGCACCCAGTGACAAGAGATTATTTTTAAATGCTCTATGTACTTGTGGTGTCCACCATTCAAGAAGGATGTTACAAACTTGGAGAGGGTTCAGAGAAGAGCCATGAAAATCATCAAAGCACTGGAAAACATGCCTTATAAGTGAAAGACACAGTGAACTAGATTCACAAAAAGACTTAAGCCTCTAACTGCCCCTTTAGGTACCTAAATCTCAGAATCAGGCCCCAATAGGATTCAAAAGACATGACGGAAAATAGGTGTCCCTCTGCCTAACCCACCTGCAGGGCTTGAGCCAGTTGTAGGCATTAGGAGTCTAGAGGTGAACTTATACAGAACAGCCTGGGTGGAGAATGAGGTACGTCTAGACTACACACCTTTTTCGACAGAGGCTTTTTCGAAAGTATCTTTCAAAAAAGCCTCTTTCGAAAAAAACCGTCTAGATTGCACTAAGCGGATCGAAAAATCGATCCGCTTTTTCGGAAAAAGGGCACCTGGAAGCTCTTCTGCCAGGGCATGGGGGCAGCCTTTACTTCCAGGTCCTGCAGCATGCTCTTTGCAGAGACACGTGCTTTAAGTGATCCTCCTGAACAGCCATTGCTCTGCTCCTGCAGCTGGCTTGCCTACCTCCTAGAGGGACAGCAAAGCTTCTGCAGTGCTTGCTTTGAGTGCCCTGCTTTGTGAGACACCACAGCATTTTGTTTCCTGGTTGGTTTTTGTGCTTTTAATTTTTTTTTGCCATGGAGCCGGAGCTGCCCCTGGGCAGGCGATGGCCCCACACTGTGATGCTGGAAGTTCTGCTGCATGTTCATGAGACCATCATGATGTTCATGGCAGAGCTGGATTCAGAGCCCAGCTCTGAGCCCCTCATTCAAGCTGCAGCCCCACTCCCCTTGCCACCTAACTTATTCCTGGAAAGGCAAGTTTGGAGGCTGGACACCAGTTCAGACTGGTGGGGCCGTCTTGTTAGGGAGCAGTGGGATGACGAGGCTTGGCTCCAAAACTTTCGTATGTGGAAGTGCATGTTCCAGGAGCTGTGTGTCTGGCTTGTCCCTGCCCTACAATGCCAGGACATCCATTTGTGGCCCGCCATCCCCCTGGAGAAGCGGGTTGCTATTGCCCTCTGGAAGCTGGCCACCCCCAAGAGCTACCGCTCGATGGGACACCAGTTTGGCATGAGGAGGTCTACTGTTGGGGCCATCTTGATGGAAGTAAGTCACTCTCTGGGGACAGTCCATGGTGGGGGGGAGGTGGATAAGGGGGATGGTCAGGACTGGGCAGAGGGAATGGGGTGGGAGTGGCAGAAGCTCTCCTGGCCTCACCCTGCCATGGTGTGGGGGGGCTCTTGGGGTTTGGGAGGGGAGTACCTCTCATCAGCTCAGGCAACTCCTCTAATTTCCTGTTATGTGTGTTTCTATTTGTCCCTTTCTGCAGGTGGTGACGGCCATCAATTAAGAGCTGCTTCACAGGACTGTCTACCACGGAGACCTGGATACCATTGTGGCCGGATTTGCGGGGCTAGGATTTCCGAACTGTGGTGGAGCACTCGATGGGACTCACATCCCAATCCGTGCACCGCCCCATTGAGCTGCTCAGTATATTAACAGAAAGGGCTATTTTTCCATGGTGCTGCAGGCCGGGGACAATTCACAGACATTTGTGTTGGGTGGTCAGGCTGGGCACACGATGCCTGCATCTTCCAGAACTCATACCTGTACTGCAGGCTGGGACATTCTTTCCGGCACGAAACTTTGCAGTCGGGGATGTGGAGATGCCTATGTACATCGTGGCCGATGCGGCATACCCTTTATCCCCTGGCTTATGAAGCCGCTCACTGGACACCTGGATGTGAGCAGGGAACTGTTTAACTCCCACCTGAATCGGGCTCACTTCCAGGCAGAGTGCGCCTTTAGCCATCTGAAGGGCAGGTTTAGATGCCTGCTCATTCGGCTGGACATGGGGGAACACAACATCCCCGAAGTGGTTGCTACCTGCTGTGTGCTGCACAACCTGGTAGAGAGGAAAGGGGAGGCCTTCCTCCCAGGGTAGGGGACACGGGCTGATGTGGAGGAGAGGCAGTTTGAGCAGCCCCTGACAGCTGCCATCTGCCAAGCCCACCAGTTGGGATTGCGCATTCGGGAAGCCCTGATGGAGAGATTCTCCCAAGGAGCCCAATGACTTTCCCCAGGGCCTTCCAAATGTGGGTGGGCCCCGGGCCCCCATGCCTTCCCCCCCCAAAACCCATCCTTGCCCCATGTTGTACACATTCACACAGAGAACAGAGACAGGTGTGCTTGACAAAATGCTTACAGTTTATTGCACTGTTAAATGTTACAAAACCTGTATCACTGTTTTGTAAAGAAAAATAAACTTTTTGTTAACAAAGTGCTTCCCTTACTGACTCTCACAGGTGGGAAGGGGGATGTAAACCGGGGAAGGGAGGCTCAGGGTTGAGAGTGCCACCTGGATGAAGAGCTCCTGCCACCTCGGGTGCAGGAGCCTGCTCGGAGACGGCCGTGTATGCGGACTGGGACAGTAGGGGGCTGGGCAGGAGGTGGGGCTACACCTGGGTCTGGGATGGCAGGGAGTGAGGGGGCGTAGGGGGTGAGGAGGGGGCAGGGGATGGGAGGGACAGGCTGAGCAGGAGGAGCAGGAACAGGCACAGGACCGGGGAAGGCCATCACCTCCCGGATAGCAGTGCAAATTGCAGTGCGCTGCTGAACAAACTCGTCCAGCAAGCGACTGCGCCACTCTGCCTCTGCCTGCATCCTCTGTGTGATTCTCTTCTGCATCCCTTGCAGGACCAAGATGTGCTGGCGTGTCAGGTCCAAGTATGTGCACCAGTGCTGACCGGTTCCATGCAGCCGTCTAGGTGGTGGGACAGGTGTGGTGCTACTCTCTTGGACAGCTGGTCCAGCTGTGGAGGACAAGAGGGAAAAGTCGTCAGTCATGCATGCTCACACTTTCCCTGAGAGGGCATGCCCTCCTTCTCAGCAGTCAGTGCCTGTCCTAGAGTCAGGGGATGCTCATGTGGTCTCAGTAAGGCGTGGTGTGGCCTGGCCAGCAGCCACGGCCTCTCTGGAGCCCAGAAGCTGTGCAAGCAACCATCCTGCCCCTCCCCCCACACCGTGGCCAAGAGGCACAGACAAGCGTCAGGCCACAGTTGGGGTTCCCACAGGTTGCTGAGAGGCCTGAAGCTGTGGCAATCCCAGGGTCCACAACCCATGCCTGTACCTGGCATTACTATCTGCAGGAGCAGGTGGTGCCTCGCACCCATGTGGGTGCAGGGGGTAGGACGGCCCTCCCTACGGTCAGCCATGTGTGGGACCCCCCCCCCGGCTGTGATCAGCAGGACACGTCACAGTACTGCACCATCCACTTTGCTCCCGCCTCCCCCTGCCCTGTGCATGTTGGACCCTCACAGCACTCACCTGATGTTCCCTCCCCAATGTCTGAAGTTGTCTGGGAAGCCTCCTGCATCTGGGTGTCTGACTCCAGGGTGAGGGTCACTGTGTTCCTGGTGTCCTCCTCCTCCTCGTCTTGGAGCTGCTGGTCCTCTGGGGTGTCATCCTGGAGCTGCGGCCGCTGCTGCACAGGGGTGTCCATCCCAGACTCCACTACCTTCTCTGGAGACAGGGGTTCCCCTGCCCCCAGGATCCGGTCCAGGTCCTCATAGTATGGACAATAGTGTGCTGTTTCCCCAGAGTGGGAGCTGCACTCATGGGCCTTAACATACCCTTGCCGCAGTCCCTTCACCTTTGCTCTGACCTGGTCTAGTGTGCGGGGATGGTGGCCTTTTTTGGCAAGGCCATCAGCCATTCTGCCATAAATGTCCGCATTCCTCCTCCTGGACTGCGGGGCCTGAAGAGACTCCTCCTACGACCAGAGCTCCAAGAGGGCTTTGATCTCAGGCGCAGACCAGGAGGGTGCCCGGCGTTTGGTGCCCTTGGCTTGGTGCGGGGATGTGTCCCTGGAAGGGCCAGGGGGGGTCCCTGGGACATGGCTCTGAGTGGGCCTTCCAGCAAAAGCCAAGCAGTCAGGGTCCTGGTTGGAGTTGGCGTGCTGTCACAATGCTACTCGTGGATGCCTGTGCCTTTAAAAGATGGCTACAGGCAGGAACAATAGAGGTGAAAGGTCTGGCAGGAGTGTCCACCAGGGCTTCTTCCTGGAGGCCTTTATTTTCGAAAAAAAACCCAGTCCCCGCGTCCACACATACCTTTTTTTCGACAGAAAATAGCGTTATTCCTCGTAAAACTAGGTTTACCACTGTCGACAAAACCACCGCATTCTTTCGATTTACTGTCAACAGAACGCGGTGGCAGTCTAGATGTAGGTAAAGAAAAATCTACTTTTTTCACAAAATCCCTCTAGTCTAGACACACCCTAAGAGAAATTTCCCTCCTAACGTTCAGTCCCATGCTTAGGGCACTGCTCTGGGAAGTGGGGAGAGGCCCCAGTCTAGTCTCTTTCCCCCAACATGAGGAAAAGAAGACACCTGAACAGGGATTTGCTACCTCTTAGGTAAGTGCCATAGCCCCTGGTGGGCTATAAGATATTCTGATGTGGGGCTCCCTCAGTATCTCCTCTTGAAGCTGTTGCACTATGGATTGATATTTTAAAAAATCAGTGGTACAGGATCTTGGATTTCCCACATCCTGGGGGAGTGCTTTAACTACCAGTCTATAGCACCCTATGGAACAGTTTCAACCAAAGAAAATCAAGCCAGAATAATAGCAGAACACTTAGCTGAGAGACAGTAGAGCCCTGATCACATCCCTCCTTCTCAGGTGAAGGGGGAACTTGACCCTGGGTCTCCTACACCCCAGCTGAGACCCTCTTAGCCCACAGATTAGAGTAATGAGGGGAGTCCTCCTCTGTCCCTGCTTCTTGTAGAAACCAGCATAAGAACCTAACCTTGAGCCCATGTGTGATGGGATGAGCCTCCCCCACATTAGACCGGAAGGGATTAACCCAACTCTGAGGGTAAGGGAAGCCACACCCCCTGTAGCCTGCTGGGCATGCTCCAGCTGCTCCGGGATAAAAGAGGGCTACACAGGGCAGTTGGGGCAGAGGGCCAGAGGGGAAGGAGCTTGGGTAGGGGCTCCTAAGCAGCAGCAGCAGCAGCAGGAGCAGGTCTTGCCACAGCCACAGCCACAGCAGGAGCAGCCCCAAGAGCAGCAGACCCTGCAGCAGCCACCGCTGCAGCCGCAGCCTCAGCGACACCCCCGACTCGGGAGTACTGCTACGAGGCCCCAACTCGCCGAGCCAGGCCCCGAGACCAGAACAACGCCCAGGGACGGTAGGAAGGCGCTCAGGGCGGGGGTTTGACCTCTGGGAGCTCAGTGCGCTTGGGGTGGAATCCCCGCTGAGCAGGCAGCATGCGCTATCGCTGCCAACAGGGCCCTGGGCTGGCACCCAGTGGAGAGGGTGGGCCCGGGTCCCCCTACCACTCCCACCCCATGGCAACCCAGCTCCCAGCCTATCTGTGAGCCAGGCCTTCAAGGTCGTCCGTACCCTGGGTGAGGGGAGCTGTGTTTGTGACTGGGCCGCAGAGGCTGTATTGATCCTAATAGGGATGAATTGGACTAGTGACTAGGCTGGAGAGGCTGTATTGACCCTAATAGGGGGGAACCCAATTTGGAATGAAGCCGGAGAGGCTGAGTTAGCCCTGAGATTAGAGGCTGTACTTTATGGGGAACTACTAAGGGGTGCCCCGAGCCCTAGGACACCCAGTGACACCATGTCTTCACTAATTGGAAGATTGACGTTGTTGTGATTGAACTTCTGGCATTTGATTTAGCGAGTCTAGGGCGCCTCTGTCAGCGTCCCACACTCCTGCTTCTGTGATGAGTAAGGGAAGCCAACGAGAGCGTTTGCTAATGTTTCCTGATGATTTTAAATGAAATTATATGTCCATGTGTACTTGAAATTGGCCCCATTTCACTCAGATGAAAATAGCCCAGTTTTCCCAAAAGAATTATAAACCTCTGAGGAGCATAGCTTGAGTTTCAGGGCAGTAATAAAAAGCAAAATTACTTCCGTTATGCTAGCTTAGTGTTCTTAATGAAAATTTTATGTGGCTCTAGACCAGTTTATTTTGTCACAGTCCAGCAGATGGCATTAGTTGATTATATTTGTTTTCTGCTGCTAATTTGAAGACAGTTAAATGATTACTTTTAACAATGTTTCATTTGCATTTATTTTTTAAAAACGTAACCATTATACAACACACACTATTTTAAACTGGTGAGCTGGTGCTTTTAGCTGTCTATTAACCTTAATAATCCTGTTTTAAAATATCAAACTGATTGTTGATTTTTCATTTTCTCCTCCTCCCCCCAAACAAGCTGGACAAAAATGAGGAAAAATTGTTTAAAAAATTTCCCTATTTTTCAATAAGCTTTATTTATGATACGGAATTTTCAGAAATGCCGTTAGAATTTAGTAGAACATTTAAAGCACAAACTACAGAAAAGCTGTCACAATAATAAATAGTTCAAAACATCCATAATTAGCCTGTAGAAAACATTAAGGTAAGTGGCATTAGACATATCATGCAACTCTTTTTAGGTCAACCCCTGCCAAGTGTCAGATTGTGCTCAATCTGTACATGTTTTTTGTCAGTTATAATTAGGAATATCTCTGGTGACAGAGCTTCAGTAACTTCACCTGCAAGAAAACTCCATAGTCTAACTGAGATTTTTATTTTATATATCTACCTTCAGTTTCTCTTTGTACAATTTCATCACATTACTTTCAGTTTTTCATCCAAATATAAGGTATGGAAAGCTAACGTTTGTTTTTGTTTCTAGTCCTATAACTCAGGATACTTAATTTTAGATATGGCATATTCTTTGTGTTTTATTGGTGTCCTATTTTTACCCAAATTACTGCTAAGATTTGTTGGCCCAAATTTTGCTACATTTTTAACAGTAATGCTAATAAAACATAGAAGGTTTACCCAGGAAATCCTCGAAACATTTCACAAACAACCTATACTGTATAGGCGTCACTTCTACAACACAAATGAAGACACCCCTTAAGTTGTATGTGGCAATTATTTAGCAATACAACACAAACAATTTAGGACAGGGAGGACTTGGTGAATAGCATATACAATTGATACTCGAGACGGAATGTAATGGGAAGAATTTAATTACCCAAACTTAAATTTAGTCAGGACATTAGGCCTAACACTCTCACTCTTCTGAAAAGTGCTAAGGATCTCCAGGCAAATCTCAGCTGAAAACTGGCACTGTAATAGTGCTGTGGTGTCCACCATACAGAGGTGCAAATAATTTTGCAGGTGAAATACAACTTACCATGTCCTCAACATCATTGATTGTACTAGCTGGATTTCCTTCTGCTCTATTCTGTGCTGATTAGATCTCAGCTGGAGTAGTGTATCCCGTCCGGGTTGCCACATTTCTGGAAATATTTAGACAAATTGGAGAATGTGTAGAGAAGAACAACAAACATGATTAAAGGGCTAGAAAACATGTTGGCTGTGTCTACATTGGCACCCTTTTTCGGAAAAGGGATGCTAATGAGACACAGCGCAATTGCAAATCCACAGGGGATTTAAATATCCCCCGCGGTATTTGCATTTACATGGCTGCCGCTTTTTTCTGGCTCGGGGCTTTGCCAGCAAAAAGCGCCAGTCTAGACGGGGATCTTGCGGAAAATAAACCCTTTTCCGCAAGATCTCTTATGCCTACTTATGCCTAATGTCCTGACTTTCAAGTAGGCATAAGAGATCTTGCGGAAAAGGGTTTATTTTCCGCAAGATCCCGTCTAGACTGGCGCTTTTTGCCGGCAAAGCCCGAGCCGAAAAAAGCGGCAGTTGTAATGCAAATACTGGGGATATTTAAATCCCCATGATTTAGATTGCGCTGTGTCTCATTAGCATCCCTTTTCCGAAAAAGGGTGCCAATGTAGACACAGCCAATGTATGAGAGAAGATTGAAAGAGTTGGGTTTGTTTAGTCTGGAAAAAAGAAGACTGAAAAGGGACATGATAGCATCTTACAAGTATCTAAAAAGTTCTTACAAAGAACAGGAAGAAAAATTGTTCTCCTTAACTCCTGATGATACAACAAGGAGCATTAGCCTTAAATAACTTCCTAACTGGGAAATCAGGATGGTTAAGCACTGAAATGAATTGCCTAGGGAGGTTGTAGAATCTCTGTCATTGGAGATTAAGAGCAAGTTAGACAACTACCGGTCAGGGACTGTCTAGAATGGTGCTTGGACCTGCAGTAAGGGGAGGGGACTGGACTTGATGACCCCTTGAAGTCCCTTCCAGTTCTCTGATTCTATGATTTTACGAATTCTGCTTACCTTTAAAACTGACTAATCATAGCTATATGCAGTCCATATTCTTTATGTAGGTACAGTATTTCTAATGTATATTTCTAATCACTGTGTGGTCTGAGCATTTATTAAATAGTGAAGTAAAGTTGGTCTGATGAAAATCCATTATCATTTAGTCATGCAATAATGCTTTAAACTTCATATTTTGTTTGTGGACACTTAGGGCCTTAATTTAATAATAACAATTAGAGTTGTTTAAATGATGTTTAAATGATCTTTTCTATGCCAGGAAAGATAATGGAGCACATAATTAAGGAATTCATCTGAAAACAGCTGGAAGATAATAAGGTGATAAGTAACAGCCAGCATGGATTTGTAAAGTACAAATCATGTCAAAACAATCTGGTAGCTTTCTTTGATAGGATAATTAGTCTTGTGGATAAGGGAGAAGTGATGGACTTGGTATACCTAGACTTTAAGTAAAGCATTTGATATGGTCTCACACGATCTTCTTATCACTAAAATAGAGAAACCCAACCTAGATGGGGTTACTATAAGGTGGGTGCTTAAGTGGCTGGATAACCATTCTCAGAGTAGTTTATTAATGGTTCATAGTCATGCTGGAAGGGCATAACAAGTGGGGTTCTGCAGGGATCAGTTTTGGAACCAGTTCTCTTCAATATCTTCATCAATGCTTAGATATTGGCATATAGAGTATGCTTATTAAGCTTGCAGATGATACCAAGCTGGGAGGAGTTGCAAATGCTTTGGAGGATAGGGTCATAATTCAAAATGAATTGGACAAACTGGAGAAATGGTCTAAGGTAAAAATAGGATGAAGTTTAATAAGGACAAATGAAAAGTACTCCACTTAGGAAGGAACAACCAGTTTCACACATACAGAATGGGAAGTGACTGTCTAGGAAAGATTACTGCAGAAAGGGATCTAGGGGTTATAGTGGACCACAAGCTAAATGAGTCAACAGTGTGACACTTGCAAAAAAAGCAAATATGATTCTGGGATGCATTAACAGGAGTGTTGTGAGCAAGACACGAGAACACATTCTTCTGCTCTACTCTGCACTAATTAGGCTTCAGTTGGAGTATTGTGCCCAGTTCTGGGCACCACTCTTTAAGAAAGATGTGGAAAAATTGAAGGAGGTCCAGAGAAGAACAACAAAAATGAATAAAGGCATAGAAAACATGAGCTATGAGAGATGACTGAAAGAATTGGACTTGTTTAGTTTAGAAAAGAGAAGACTGAGAGGGGACATGATAGTAGTTTTCAAGTATTTAAAAGGGTTTTATAAGGAGGAGGGAGAAAAATTGTTCTCCTTGGCCTGTGATGATAGGACAAGAAGCAATGGACTTAAATTGTGGCAAGACAGATTTAGGTTGGGCATTAAGAAAAACTTCTTAACTGTCAGGGTGGTTAAACACTGGAATAAATTGCCTAGGAGGGTTGCGGAATCTCCATCATTGGAGATATTTATGAGCAGGTTAGATAACTATCATGGATGATCTAGATGGTGTTTGGTCCTGCAGTGACAGCAGCGTATTGGACTTGATGACCTCTTGCGGTCCTTTTCAGTTCTAGTGTTCTATGATTCTTTAATTCTAATAGGAGTGCTCATGCATGCATAGAAATACTAGTTTCCAAATCATATCATACCATAAAACTAAGGAAATCCTGTCTCAGTTAATATAGTAAGATTTATAGAGTGAAGCAAGCCCTGTTTATAAATGAGTTAGGCAGGAGCGGCCTGAGGCCGGCTGCAGCAGCTGGCGCCCTAGGAGGGGTGGCGCAATCGGCGCCCCTGCCTGAACGGCTGTCAATGGCCGTGACATCATCACGGGGCGCCCCAGCACCCCGTGACATCATCATCGGGTGCCCCGGGCCAGCGGTGCCCTAGGCAGCTGCCTAGCTCACCTAGGCCCATGGGCCGCCCCTGGTCAGGACATTATTGCTAATGATTTCTGAAGATAATTTCAAATAGAATGTGTTCAAAATAAGTTACAGATCAGTTGATTCCTTGTCTCATTCCCTGAACAACTTTTAACCTGTGTAGTGAATGAGGCAGGATCTTTTTAAAAAAATAATAGGTGATTGACTATCTAATACTGCATAATATATAAGGGAAGTATTAAGGTGCTGAGTCATCTTTAATGACGGAATTTATTAAATTTTGTGTGTTTCACTTTGTAAAGTCAACATTAGTATTGTGGCAGGTTCAATCACAGAGACTCCCCTTGAGACTGTCACTTGGTGGGCTGAAATATCACTGAGCCTCTCTACTGGTCCTCTTGGGTACCCTACTACCCTGTCCTGATCAATCAGACCCTCTGTGCCTCCGGCCTCATGCAATGGCACAGGATTGAGGGCACAACCCAAAGCAGAGCAATACAGACACTCAGATCCACTCAGCTCTGGGAAGGCTCAGTCAAAGGGACTTGATACAGCCGCCAGTTGCACAGCTCCAATAGGACTAAAACCCCAGATAAATCCATCACACTATGCATAAAGTTTATACAGCTTATAAGATATTCACCTTCACTATCCATGAAAGAGAGATATGCACAGCTGCTGTCTCCCTTTTCTCACCAGAAACAATTATTTACACTGGGTTTATTAATAAACAAATGTTATTTTACTAAATATAAAAAGTAGGATTGAAGTGGTTGCAAGTGATAGCAAATAGATCAAAGTAAGTTACTAAGCAAAACAAAACATGCCAGCTAAGCGTAATACTCTAAGAAACTTGTTACATGTAATTTCTTTACCCTAAAAATAGATCTAATCATCTTTTCTCACAAGCTGGGAAGCCTCCCAACTTGGGCCTTTTCCTTCTCCTTGTTCAATCTTAGATGTTTCCACTAGTCATCTGGGTGGTAAGCAGGGGGTGTCTTGATGTCTTGCACCTTCCCCTATTGGGGTCCTCTATGTGGTCCACAAGACATTTTGTTTACTCTTGCCCATGCACAGGATTGTCAGATTCTACTGGTTTCTGTCCATGTAATTTTCCCCCTATCAGTATTACTCAAGTGGTAGGCACATAAAGTGAAGTGCATGGTGATTGCATACAACATTGACTGTGAGAGCCATGCACTCCCTCTGTATCCAACCAAAGCGCTGTTACAGTTCAATTGGAGCATCCTGCAAATTCTAAGTATGCAAGTGCAGTTAGCAGAACTAGCTTATAGCAGGAGACCTGTCTTGGTTACAACAGTCTTTTTGCCATCTTAGATGAAGAAAGGCTACTCATGTAGGCCACTCACTAAAGAGCCAATTCTTGCTTTCTGTGACACCACATCAAATCCAGAGTAACTGCACTGAAGTCAGTGATGTTTCTCTGGTCTTGTCTAGCGTAACTGAGAGGTGGAATATGTCCCAATAGTTTTAACTGTATAAATAGATTTAATAAGACAACTATGAAAATAGCTGTATTCTTGATGTGCTCATTTATTTATTTTAATGTAATACTCTTATAGTGAAACAATTCTCTTATTCTCATATTCTTTGCTTAGGAAGATGAAAGAAAACCAAACTTTTGGAAGGAGACAACAAGCAAGACAAGGAGATTCTCTAACAACAAGATGTGGTATATCTTAAGGGGAAACTCAGCAAGTATGTCACCACCCACTTCCTTTTGCTACCTTCTGTGCTGCAACTGACATAATGTGAAATACACAGTAGCAAGGCAAATGGAGATTTTTTTTTATAAGAAGGCAAAGCAAATGTTAAGGGCTCTATGACCCACTCCTACACAGAAACCTGAAGAAGATGAAAATTTAAGGCAAACTATCTCTGGGTATGCTTGCCCTGGAGTGAGGAGGTTTTGCAGAAGTGACCCAGGGCATGACCTCCCAAATGCATACACCCCAAAACTGCATAGAGAATACTTGTCATTTAAGGCTGCAGACCTCATACTCATCCCTAGATGTCATGGCTCTAGCTTTGTGGCTCTATTGTCTGTCACACTATCGGCAAGTCTACACTATAGCACTACATCTGCACAGTTGCAGCACAACTGGTGAAGACGAGCTATACTCTCCTGTGGACATAATACTGCCATCTTCCTGAAAGCTATGTCCACAGGAGAGCATCTGCTACAGAAATAGCACCAGTGTGGATAGCACTTAGGTTGCTATAACTTACATTGCTTAGGTGGGGTCTTTGGGTGACAGAAGTTACATGGACTTAAGTGGTAATATAGGCATAATTTCACGTAAGCTGTGCAGCTGCGTCACTACCTATTTAGCAACGGGCAGGTGGTCAAGGACCCCACCCAGGGATCTGCTGTAACCAGGGAAGGGCTGCCCCTCCTCTAACCCCTTAAGAGCCTGGCTTCCAGCCTGCTGTGGCCAGGACAGGGACAGCCTGAACCATGCTGCAGCTTGGGCAGCTCGACCCTGGGATCCTTGCCATAGCTCCAGGATCTGCTGCAGTCAGGGCCTTCCCCAGCTCCAACCCAGTACTGGCTGACTTGTGGAAGCTGGGGGAGAGGTGCCTATCCTGTGGTGCAAACTCCAGAGCTGCCACAGCAGGGAGTGGTGCCTTTCCCTCACAGCCCACATGCTCACAGTAGCTCTGGAGCAACCTCCTTCACACACAGTCCCTCAACCCAGCTCCATCCTATAGCCTGCATCCCCAGCCAGAGCTCTTGCACCTCTGTATTGCAACCCTCTGTCCCAGACCTGAGCCTCTCTTATCTGGCCACACCCAGAGCCTGCACCCCCAATCAGTTCCCTCCCTCCTTGGCACCCCAATGCTCTGCTCCAAGCCTGAGCTCTCTCCCACATTTAGAACCCTGCCACACACCTCCACCCATATTGGTGCACATAACAAAATTTGCTCCACTCGGAGTGCGAAAAATTAGAGGAACACTGGTGTGGGCCAGTCTATAGGCTGCATATTTACCCCCCTCTGAATAATGTCGATGCTGCAGCTTATAAGTTTGTGCTGAAAGGGTAGCACTGACATCCTAAATTAAATCATCTGTATTCTGCTGGGAGGATGTCATGGAGCACTTTTGCTAACTCTGACACCCTCCTCCCCTTCAGCCAGCCAAGACACCCACAAATCCAGACTGCTCTAATGTTGCCAAGTTCTAGTTGCCACAGAGAGGATCTTCAGAGCTTTGGGGAAAGTAAACAACATGCCACACTGGGCTGGCTCTGCTCCTCTCCCCTTTTCACTTTGCAGCCAAATAGCACACCTTTGTTTCTCTCAGTGCCACAGAAGAGAGGTGAACACAGATGCCTAATGAGAAAAAAAATCTATCTTTAGCATGGAAAAGCTTTCATCAAAATGTAGTGAAAATGGATAAAGGGGGGAAAAAAACTTAAAATAAAAGGGACACCTGTAATTCCTTACTAACAAGTACAGCACAGTGATGGTCCAAAACCTTGCTGTGATGCTACTGAAGGAAGGTTGATGTTGTGTTTCAAACTCAGGAATGAGAGTCAAGAGATCTAGTTTGTATTCCTACATCCCTCAAATATTTCTAGTGTGATCATATTATGTTAGTCACTCACATCTCTCTGTTCTTCAGTTTCCTCAAAAAGGACTGATTAAATCATTAATATTTGTGAAGTGCCGTGAAGGCCCCATACAAGCAAACTATTATAAGAATAAACTGTAGTCTTTTTGGACCATTACTACAGAATATTTTTGCCCCGTTTTTAGCTGCGTCGGAAGCATGCCTCTAACATTACAGGTGCCCTTATATTCCTGCCCTTATATCAGTGCAAATTTGCAAGTGCGATTTAGTTGCTAAGTATTGAGCTGGTAAATCATGCGGGTATGCACGTAAAAGGAGGGCATTGGTGCCTACGTTGATTGCTCTTGCAATTTCGACCCACATTTCTTTGCTGGCATCCAACCAGCTGCGTGCGCCATATGGGAGTCTGTGCTTGCAAAATGTAGAGCGCTGTATCGCAGGGTCCATTTTCGCCCCTCAGAAATAGCGTGCTTTGGATCCGGCGCGGTGCTTGGGCTGCTGCAAAGCAAATCACAAGGAGCCGCGAGAAGGAGATTGGAGGGAGGGACGGCGCCGCCTCCTCCCACTAAACGGAACCTCCCCAGGGTGGGCGGGGACAGACAGAGGAGAAGCCTGGGGACAAATGACAGCTCAGCCGCTGCCTGGGAAACACTGCAAGGGGGCGGGCTAGCGTGTGCGTGTGTGTGTGCTGCTGCTGGTGGTGGCGTGTGCGTGTGTAGGGGTGGGGGTGCTCTCTGAGCAGGGAAGCCCTGCATCGCCTACATACACTCAGCCTCTCCCAGTTACGCGCAGTGCATCCCCGGCGAGGCAAACGGCTGGGAGGGACCAGAGCCCTGAGAGGAGGGGCCCCTGTTACGTGCAAGGGGCTTGCAACCCTCCACTCACACACCTGCCTCCCCCATTGCAGCCACGGCGAGGGGAAGGCGGGGAGGGTCCGCGGGGTGTGACTGCCTGCAGGAGAGAGGAGGTGGCCGCTGCTAGGTGCAGCCGCGTGTGTGGGATTGTTGCCGCCGGTAACCAGGCAGCCGGGGGCTTCCTGCAAACACTCGCAGACGAGGCAGTCTCTCTCCCGCCGAGGGGCCGGTTGTTCAGGCGGGCGGCAGCAGCGCAGCGTGACTCTGGAGCCCTGCGGGAGAGGTACGGTGCGGTCCGGGGGGAGCTCCGCGGTGCCCTCCCGGGGCTGGGCGCTGCATCCTGTGTGAAGGTGGCTCAGTCAGTTTCTCTCGTGTCATTTCCGTGAGGGGCCGCTCTCTTGCTGGCTCAGGGGGAGATGGTGCGAAGCAGGAGCCAGGGACGCGGTGGGTTGGGATTTGGGTGGCGTTCATAATGCAGCTGAGTGGGAATAGGAAAGTCTGGGATTTGGATCAACCCGTGTGAGGCGTAACAGCCCCCGCAGAAACTATTCGTGAGCCTGATCTAAATCCCAATGAAATCAGCGAGGAATTGCCATTGACTTCAGTGGGTTTTATAGACCACACGCTTACCCAGGAGAGAGGGGGGGAAATATACTCCAACAGCTAAGGAAATTGCACACGCACGTTACAATAGCATCCATTCCTGACACTGGCGACAGAGCAACGTATCATCTAGGAACATGTGACTTGTCAGGTTATAATTGTATGTATTTGTCCAGCTTGGGCTGTGTGGTGATGCAGAAAGGAAAAAGCGTATTGCAACAAAAATGCAAACAAAATGCAGTGGTGTGTATGTATGTGTTTGTCTGTGTTTGTGAGAGCATGTGTGTAAAAACTTTGAAGGCCACCATATCTGAAATATCAGGTCAAGGCTGTTTCCAGGGTTTTGACATTGAGGCAGGGGGCTTGATTTCTCCACTAGTGCCTATAGTATTAATAGTGGAAGAGGTTCCTGTTTGAACTATTCTCATAGTCTGCTGTTATGGGCTGGGTTGTAAACCGCTTGCTCAAAAGTGGTAAGCAGATCCTAATTGATGTTAGTGAGACTACTTGTGAGTAAGTGCTTAGCAGTGTCAGTAAGGAGCTCATAATCTGTTCCTGTGTGATTTGTGGGGAGACTGTATGTTGCTTCTGGATGCCTGGGAGAATCTGACAAGTGCTGAGGCTGTTGTCTGAAAGAAACATGAAATCATGCTTATAAAATCATGACTGGTGTGGGAAAAGTGAACAAGGAAAAGTTATTTACTTATTCCCACAATATAAGAACTAGGGGTCACCAAATGAAATTAATAGGCAGCAGTTTAAAACAAACAAAAGGAAGCTTTTCTTCACTCAGCGCACAGTCAGCCTCTGGAACTCCTTGCCAGAGGATGTGGAGAAGGCTAGAACTTTAACAGGGTTCAGAAAAGAGCTAGATAGATTCATGGAGGTTAGGCCCATCAATGACTATTAGCCAGGTTGGATAGGAATGGTATCCCTAGCCTCTGTTTGTATGGAAATGGATGACAGGAGAGGGATCATGTGAGGATTACCTATTGTATTCCCTCCCTCTGGGACATCTGGTATTGGCCACTGTCTGCAGACAGGATACTGGGCTAAATGGACCTTTGCTTTGACCCAGTGTGGCCATTCTTATGCTCTTAAACCCAGAAAGGACTTTTTTTTTTTTTTGTATTGATGATTATCAACTTCAAGTGATCTCTGAGAATCATTCTCACAAGGGATAAGATGTGCTTTAACACTTCAAGTCTGTAGAACAAAATGTTGCTAAATTGCATTAAAATGTTACTTTCATTGTCTGTGTGCTATGTTGGCCTAATTAAGAATTATAGAAATACTTTACTGAATGTTGTACTTAATCTTAAGTGGTAAATTATATGTCAAAATGTTTTATGAGTACAGTATTGTAATATTTGGTGGCGTTCATTGTTTCTGACAGCAGCCACCTGTTCATTATTTTTTTGGATATTTTAAATATTCTTTAATCAAATCTAGAATAAATATAACAAAATGTTTCAAAGAAAAAGAAGGTATGTACAAGAAAAAATCTAATCATGCTCAAATGTGAAGTTTAAAACATTGTCTCTGCTTTGTTGGATTTCTTTTCATTTGGGATCTTACTTTTTAGTATGTTGTCTTCAGAAATTGGCTAAACCAGAGGCAATTCCATTTTATACCATTCATTAAGAAATACAACTGGGTGGACATTAATTACTGAAGTGCTCAAAGTCCTGTGCAAATTAAATATTCTCCTCCTCTAGTATTTGTTTTCATCTATATGGGGTCATTCCTTCTCCATTCCAGTCTGTCTTGAAGCAATTCTTTGGAAACTCTTCAGCTAATGAGATCCTTTTATATAATATCTATCAATCTAGTTTTCAGTCCCTCACTCTATTTCCTGTATTCTTTTTATGCTCTTTTCACCTGTCCAAACCAGCTAAATTGGTCAGGTCGGAGGGTAACAGATCAGGGAGTTCAAACCTGTATTCAGTGTTGAGTTGCACAACTTTCCCTGATGTGATCTTACGGTTTTTGATGTTCTTCAACTCAGATTACTCCCTAGTAAACCATCTACTATTTCATAGTACCACTCTGATCCAATGTTCTTCCTTCTTAGGGAGGAATGTATTGACTACCAAATCATGTGTGTGGGTGTATTGTAAGTTTCTCCTTCTTTATTTCTCTGTCCAGACCCTTGGCTGCCATGCTACCTTTTTTAAGCATTTACTGTCCTTCCCCATGCCAGCCATTAAGATTTATCATTGGAGCCACTCTTTCATTCTTTATAATTTTTGTACAACATGGTCCATTTCCCCCACCCTAAGTTCACTTTTGTTGTTGTTGTTCCTCTCATCCTAGTCATAGTGCATATGCACATACAACATTTAGGGGAACATTTTCAAGAGCTGACTTCGTCAAAATATCCTCTGACTTATCCTATCCACGACCACTGCACATTCCTGCCTCAAGCTCCATTTCTCTTATTTGACATTCCATAGTATAATCCTATTATACTATGGAATTGCCTTCTCCAGTATCTCTTCTCTTTGCTCCCTTCCATTTGGTTTCTTTAATATAGACAATCATATTCCTTTTCATAACATGTGAGCCAGCTCTGCACTTTTTCCAGTTAATAAATTAATTGTTTTAATAAATGGTAGTTGTTCTTCAGACTGTTATGATTTAAATAGACTGTACTCAAGAGTTTTCATAATCATGAATATAAATTGGGCTGGGGCATTTGTTTTAGTTTATTAAAATGTGAACTTGTCTTATTAAAAAACGCTTCATTACCTAGTAAGGAGTAACTGGTTAACTGGCGCCTGAGGGCAGGGGGCTGCTCAATTTACACTAGTATGGATGCCTTGTGTCAAAGAAAACCCCTATCAGAAATTTTCTTTTGGACAGGAAAGGGAGTGTTTATCACCATATACCACATGACCCTTTTTGCTTGAAAGTTTCAGGACTGATCAAGAATTTTAATATTTTTCTTTCTGAATGGAACAAATACGATAACTTAAATTTGCATTAGGGTAAGGCTACACGTCCAGCTGGAGGTAAAATTTCTAGCTTGAGTAAACATACCCATGCTACCTCTGAGTTATTGTGCTAAAAATAGAAGTGTAGCCATGGTGCAAACTGCGAGTGTGGCTAACTACCAGAGAACATACCCATCCAAGAAGGTAGGCACCTTAACTGTTATATTTTGCCTGGCTTCACAGAACATAAAGAAATCAAATACACTTTTAGATCTCCTTCCCACAGATGTTTACACAACATGTGACTAGTTGCACTGAAGTCAGTGTGACTGTTCACACACTGAAAGTTAAGGACATCCCTTTATGGTTACAGGATTGGAGCCTCATTGACTATTTTAATGGTCTTCTGAATAAGGTAAAGGACATTTGCACAATGAATATGCTATATTCTACACTGTCATACAGTTTCCCTTAAATATGACACCTAATTCCCAGACCTCCCTATGTTCATATTATAAGCCCTCAACTTTGTGTTTTTAAGGTGCGAAAGTATGCAGAGAGATAAATTCCCAGAACAAGAAGCATCTGAAGCTCCAGAGAGGGGATTTAATTTACTTTTTCAGGCAAAAAAATTGATAATTTTCCAAAATTAATTCTTTCATTTTGGGTGTGGAGACATTTACCATAGCTCACAACCCAGAATCCTGTTTGAATGCCTCTATAGTGAGTTCTTTTTGAAAGGTCAATATCTACATCTTCCTTCACCTTTTTCTTCTGAAAGCTATCCATTATGTTGAAAAAAAAAGGAAGTACAAAGTGATAGGGATGGGAGTTGGAGACAGCAGTATCAAAACACTTTCCAGAGCCAAAATGATTTTTTTCCATTATCTTATGCAATGTATGTTTAAGATCCAGCAGATTTTGGAGAGCACCAACATACACATGCTTGTTGCACTGCACAATGCATTAGCAAACAAGTACAAATTCACAATTTAATTGTAGTCCAATAGCAATTTCTTTCTTTTATTCAAAAGGCTAAAAACCAAATGGTACCTCTGCTTGAAACACTATTATCTGAAAGCTTTTCAAGTTTAAACTTTCTCCTTCAAACAGAATTAATGTAGTGTAGTTGCAATAGCTGTAAATGAGCTCTTTGGGCTGCATAAGAATATATCCATCTGCTTTATAACTTTCTGTCAGAGCCCTGGTTAACAGTAGGACTTTATTTTGAAATAACCCCCCTTAGGTTGGATTTATAAGCAGAGCGCCCACATTACTAAGCCCATTATTTTGAAATAATGGGCCACATATTTTAAAATCTGTATTCCTGCTTTTCTTGGGGAATAACACTAATTTTGAAATAGTTATTTTGAAATAGTGTTAGTGTGGGTGCCCCGGTGATACTCACCAGAATAATTTGAACTAATTACTTCCAAGCGATTCCTGGGGCTCTAAGTCGAGGTAGCACGTCCACATTAATGGAGCCTGCTTTGGACTAATGTCAAGGCTTCCCCATAGCGTGGACACGCTAGTTTGAATTTGTTAAGCTGAATTTACTAATTTCTAAATATTTTTCTAGTGAATACATGGCCAGAGGGAGCATAATTTCAAATATTAGCATGGGGCTGGAAGCCGAAAACCCCTGAGTTGTAATCCCAACTCTGTCCTTGTCAACACACAAAGCTAGCACCAATTTAACCAAAACCAATTTTTAAATCTATTTGAGGCCTCTATGTCCATTTTAAATCTGTTTGCACCAGGCTTATGTTAGTTTAAGTTGGCTGTTGACTCGTTTACTAATTCTGATGACAAGTGGCCAGATCCTTATCATCTGAACATTGTGATATGCAGAACATAATATAATAATTAAAAGAACTTTAATTTCTTTTTTAGTTAAGCATTCTTCTTGTCATTTATATATTTCTACTTTTCCCTTCTTCTTTCTATTCTATTTTAACATAAATGTGAATTTGCATTTTGTTGGGTTAATAACACTCTACCAAATGGATTTATATCTACTAACAATAATTGTAATTCACAATACTCTTCATACTGTAAATACTACAAAGATACTTTTGTATGCCCTTATGGATATGTTTTTTTCCTCTTATGATATAAACATAATAATAAAAATACTTTTAACTTTGATAGTGCCTGTTATCTAAGGCCAACAAAGCATTTTTACAAAGATCAATGAATTCAGCTCAAAATCTGTTGTGAGGTGAAGAAGGGTGATAAGATATACGTTGTGCTACTAACATTTTTTAAAAATTGAGACCTAAGAAGGCAGTGGGATCAATTTATAAGAGGACCAGAAACTGATAATTTCAAAGGGGTAGAGATTCTTGATTGGTCCCATTAAATATTATGTATAAAATGGTGCTCATGTAAAAAGCAAACACTCAGCTTCTCAAAAAATACAGATTTTTTTTTTTTTAGCAAAACACAGACACATATTTAGCTGTTTTCCTTTTTCAACCAGGAAGCATCTTTTCTGTTGTTAGTGAGAGTGTTAGATTGCATTCTGAAAATACTTCATATTTTTTAAAGACTATTGCATGTTTTATAAACCCCAAAGAGTAGAAGAGTGAGATACCACTAGCTCCCTTTGTGGTTGGTCCATGTCTACCAATAAACATAGATGTGCTTATTTTCATTTAGTGGCCTATTTTTAAGTACACAAGGGTTTCTAAGTGATGTGAAATAATTTAGGCATTATAATCAAAAAGGCAATTCATGAGAGATTTGGTACTCCCGTTCTCTACAGGTGCGTCTGCACTGCACTGTACCTCGAAATCAGATACACAATTTGAGCAACGCAAATTGCATATCTTATTTCAATGCTATTTTGAAATAGCTTATTTCATCATTTGGCACGTCTACACAGTGCCAAATTTCGAAATAAAGTGCTATTCTGAAACATCCCTTACTCCTCGTAGAATGAGGTTTACAGGGACATTGGAATAGTGAGCCCAAAATAATGGGTTTGCTGTGAAGATGCGGGATAGCTATTACGGGATACTCAGGTATCCCGAAATAGCATTGCAGTGTAGATGTACCTTACATGAGATAAGACATCCTTTTTCTGGAATTTGCAGAAAAAATAACACATTCAACAGAGTTTAAAACTAGTGCTGATTTCTGCTCGTGGATTGACTTGCACAACTACAATTACATTTACTGGGGTTTGAACTTATATCTGAGGGCAGAAATTGACTATCCATCTTTTATTTTTAGTTTATGATCACACTGCATCATACATGGGCCTAATGAAGAAAACTGAGTTATATCAGGTATTATTTTGCCCCATTGCATGCAGGCAGATAGAAATGAAGGTTTTTTTAAATGAGATGAATGTGTATTATAATGTTAAGACTACACTTTCATCTTTATTTCATATCTTTAGCTTCTGGACAGTACAACCTGAGAGTTATGGACAATAGTTACAAAGTGACCAATCACACACCTCATGTGGATCTGGAAGTATACAATCAGGCAGCAAATAGAGACACAAAAAATAAGCAAATGCAGTTCAGTACTGTGTTAAACATAAACTATACACTGTGTTAAACCTAAACAATAACCATAAACAATAAAGGGAAAGATTTAAAAAAAATAACAAATATAAGGCTTTAGTCACCTGTAAAATGCTAAAGCCTAAAGCAGCTTGCAGACTACTGAGTACTTTGGTTTTATAGAAATTATGGTATTTAGAGCTATCATGCATTGCTGTTTAAGCCATGAAATTGCTATTAAAGACAAAGAACTCCAAATGGTTATAAACCTATACAGTGTTTTGAAAATGTATTCCTTCCTTCAAGTTTTTTAATACATATGTCTGATATGCAATGGCAAAACCTGCTAATTTTTCATAATGAAATGTTTTTCTGTAAGTGCTGTAAAATGTTAGTGTAATTGAACTTTTAATAATATTTGCAGCTATGAAAAGGAAAACATCGTAATAAACAAATCTCATGTCTTGAGATATAAACTGACTGCCTGTGGAAGTAAGGAAAAAATATACTACCCATACAATGTACTTAATAACGGCAATGTACATTGTGGGAGTTTTGGGTTTTGTTTTTTATCTTCGTTTGAAGCATAACGTGTTGGCCACTACTTGAGATGGGATACTAGACAAGAAAGAATATTGCTTTTATCTGTGTTGGTAATGTCCACTGTATGTTCTTATGTTTCTTTCTTGCTGATGAGGTGAATGTGGTGATGGTGTTGTTTCTGTGTGTGCTAATACCATTTTCTCTCCCCATCTGTTGCAGCTTATTTCCCCCTCTTTACATTAGAATCACTTCCCACTGCTTACAAAGGAGCTTTCAAATTATTATTTAGGTATTTAGGGTCATGAATTCTCATTACATAGCACTCATTCTTTAATCTTAGCAAGATAATGTATTAGTTGCTACAGTCCCATTTATAAAGGTGAACTGGCTCAACCTACACATTTTATGCAGAGAAAAAGTATATGTAAGGAAAATCTATACATGCACACACTGCACCATTTTCCATGTTATCTTACATTGGAATTGGATTTACTAAGGAGTAGGAATATCTTCTTCAGCTGGGCTAAAACAATGTTAACTTCAGTGGTGCTTTCCTGATTTATACCAGCTGAGGATCTAGGTTCACATGTTTGTCTATGGGTTAATAAATGAACATCCACACCCAGTTCATACAAGCATTTTAGGAAAATAGTATTTTTATTATATCAATATGAAAAAGAATCTCTGTTGATAAAACACTAACAAGACTAGTTATTTGAATATTAAAAATACAGTGCATTCAATTAATATGCCCATCATTGAACCACTCACTAAATACATTAATAAACTGTGTATATAGATACTAAAAGTTAATCATTTAGGCCAGGTCTACCCTAGGAAACCATTTCAAAATTACTAAATTTGACTTAAGAACTCCCAATATAACAAATTTGAACTAGCATGTCCACACTACGGGAAAACTTCAAAATTAGTCCAAGATCCCCAGTTAGCACTGGGGAGTAATTAGTTTGAATTACTCTGGGGAGTAATTTATTTTAAAATAGCACCAGAACATCCACACTACCATTATTTTGAAATTACTATTTTGGAGTTAGCGCTACTCCTGAAGAAAAGCAGGAGTACAGAGTTTGAATTCTACGGCCCATTATTTTGAAATAATGGACTTGGTAGTATGGATGCACTGCTTATGAATTTGAACTTGGGTTGGAGGTTATTTCCAAGTAAGGTCCTAGTATAGACTAGGGCTTTAGAGGGCTGGATAGTTCTGTGCATCCTTGACTAAGCTTAGTAGGCTAGGTTCACTCCAGCTGGATGAGAGAGAGCTGCAAATTACACCTCTTTTCACCAGCACAGTCCATTGTACTTCAAAAGGGATTTAACTTTTTAGAGGAGGACAAGCACTGTTTCCACTGCCAAAGTGCCTTGTGGGTTTTGTTAGGAAAGGGCAATTTTAATTTTCGTCAAGAGCATCAGAAGGGGCCTGCCAGAGTGTGCTGCATCCCACAATTGCTCTGACCATGTTTCTCCCTGGTTGAACCATCCACCTATCAACACCAGCTTTTGACTGTAACTGTCAGGACATTACTTATGTTTTTAACTGGAGAGTAAACAAGTAGGGAGGTGTTTATAATACTGCGTCAGAGAGCCCTGCATTGGAGCGCCTCCACATTCATGTAATTAAAAATGCCTGCACCTTGCCTACATTATGGTACCAAACGATAGCAAATCGGTTCCAGCAGAACCCATGTTTCACATTTTCTTGGTGCTGGTACAGCTATACCATATAGATAATATGGCAGAGCATGACTGCCTTCTCCCTGAAACAGGTGCAACCAGAAACAGGTACAATCAGTGGAGCCACACTGATGTAAAACTGTTAGGATTAAGAGCAGTAGGCCTGCAGAATCATACACTCTTTGGTATAAGATTTTGACCACAGCAACTGCAAATAGGAACAGTGGGCTGAATTGCTGCCCGTCATTGCTCTGTCCACTGTGTACTATTCTGGCAGTGCAAAGAAGACCAAGGCCTTCCCTAAAATGACAGACAGGGATTCCCTTGACGTAAGGGTGTAGGCAATGTTTCAAAGGCAGAAAGGGACATTATGGCTATGTCTACACTGCAGCACTATTTTGGGATGCTGGAGGTATCCAGAAATAGCTATTGCATGTCTTTTGAGCATGCCCATTTCAAAATATAATGGGCTCGCTATTCTGATGTCCCTGTAAACCTCATTCCATGAGGAGTAAGGGATGTTTCAGAATAGCGATTTATTTCGAAATGAGTGTTGTGTAGACAACATCAAATTTTGAAATAAGCTATTTCAAAATAACATCAAAATAAGATGCACAATTTGCGTAGCTCAATTTGTGTATCTTATTTCAACCTATGGTGCAGTGTAGATGCACCCTGTGAGGATGGAGCTGTAATATGATGTGTTCTTGCAATCCTCAGATGGTGGTCAGACGGACTCCACAGGACTATTCTAGGACTGCCTAATGTAGAAAAGTCTAATGGCTGTTTTCTGTAATGGCAGGAGGCATTTTGGCTCCTAGTTGGCTCCAGGATCAGGGGAATACAAAACTGTGTCTTCAGATTACTTTTCCCACCCACTCCCAGGCTCTGTGTCAAGTACAGTTCTGCTGTGTCAGAGGGGTGTGCAGGCCTCTGTGTGTGTCTGCGGGGGGTAGAGGGGTGGCTGTGTGCATGTACTATGGATAAAACAAAGTAGGAAATAATATTATATCCACTAATTTATTTTCCACTGAGGAACAAAAGCTTCTGGAAGTCCTGTCTTGCTGTTCAGAAGTCAGGATGTTGTTTTACAGTAGTATTTTGAAGGTCCAATTTGCTGCTGTAACAGCGCCATTGTATATTGATATAAGTCTGTTGATTTCAGTAGAGTTACACTAGCCTAAAACTGGAGTAACAGTGGTGAATTAAAGATTTGTATTGTTAATTACACTTCAAATGACCAAAAAAGCAACTTTACTGTACATTGCATGTTATATTTTTTTAAATCACAGAAGTAAAGTGAGACATTTCAGATTCTTGACAGAAACCTAGCAGAATTACTGATTAACAGTTATTACCTGTTCTTTTTAAAACAATGAAATATAATGATAGTTTTAAACCATTTCAGTTTTATCAAGGACTTGATATTTTCTTCCTTTAGATGCAAGAGTATTTTAATATTTGATGTACTGGAGCCTTCTGAAACAGTGTACTCAATCCTGTCACAAAAAGTATCCATGTCTGGCATGTGTTCAGTTAATTTTAAGAATTTGTTTGTGCACTTTCAGTGGTAGTAGTGATTGCCAACCAGGCTTTCAGTGTTAATTGTGTCTCTGGCTTGAGCAATAGGGTATATGGCACACATGGCACTCTTTATGTGTTAGAACAGCTAATAAGATTATGGTTCTTAGTTTTACAGGAACTGGTGCAGGTTTCTCTAAAGCTTGGGGCTTTCTTTTTTCAGGTTTCCGAGGTCTCTTGAGGAAAGGACAGTGCTGTAGCACAATCATTGCGAGCAAGTACTGTGTTTTCATTGGGGGAAAAGGCTGCTGTGACTCATTGGATGCACGCTGTGCTGAAGCTAAGTGATGATTTCTAAAAGGAAGTAGTCCAAACTCTCCATCCTGTTGAGGTCTGCGGCTTGGTGTGGAGATTCTGTCACTGAACGGGTTCTTTCTGCAAAGAAACCATGGCCTCCTCGAGGCTAGTGGGGAGATCTCCCAGAGATATTGCCAATGTTATGCAAAGGCTTCAAGGTAAGTGACTGATTCTGAATGGCTGTATGTGTCATCTATTCATATATACAACAAATACAATACTGTTCAAAACCAGGAAATCATTTAAAAATATTTATACTTTCAAAAGCCTTCAGTTGTAAACTAATCTATAGGAAGATTTTTGCTTCTGATGTGTCTGCAGATTTCTTGTTATGTTTCCTCCATTATTACATTATTAATGATGTTTAAAAGCATAAGGCATTATGCAGCATGGCCCATTGGATAGGACAGCAGGGCTTTGCTCCAGCCTGCTCTGTGACCTTGGGAAAAATCAGTTCAGCTGTCTGTACCTCAGTTTCCACATATGTGAAATGGTGATAAAGATACTTTGTCTGCTTTGAGCACTACAGATAAAGAGGACTCAATTAATATAATATTTTAAAATGATTCCTATTACAGTAATGTCTAGAGGCCCCAAACCAGATTAGGGTCTCATTGTGCTGGGTATTGTTACAAACCCAGCTGAAGTGCTGAAGAATTTACAGCATAGAGACTAAGGGTACGTCTACACTGCATGGCTATTTAGAAATAAGCTATTCTGGAGTAGTTATTCTGAAATAGCTTATTTTGAAATAGCACGTCTACGTTAGGGAAGCCTGCCTCGGACTAATTTTGAGGCTTCCCTGCAGGGTAGAATGCTATCTCGATTTAGAGACCCAGGAGGCACTGGGGAGGAATAATTTAGAATGGCCCTGGGGAGGAGCTATTTTGAAATAGCAGCATTGGAGAGTCTATACATGCCTTATTTTGAAACAGCTATTTCAAAATAGGTGTTATTCCTTGTGCAATGAGGTTTACAGATTTTGGAATAAGCCATCCGTTATTTCAAAATTATTTCAAAATTATTTCGAAATAACAGCATGGCTGTGTAGACACTCACATTGTTATTTCAAAATAATGTTAGTTATCTTGAAATAATGGTGCAGTGTAGACACACCCTAAGTGGTGGTGGTGTCTAATTCGATGTCCTTATGAATCAAGGGACTTCTGGTTATTTTAGCAGTTGTCATCAGGTAGAAATTAATACATTTCTTTAAGTTCTCTGTATCACAAACAAGCACGACTAAATGAAATGAAAATGTTAATTAAAACTTTTTATGGTTAAAAAACTTACAAGTAAAATAGTGCCATTTAATATAAAAAAATTTAAAAAATATAGTGCATGTATTCAAAAGTACTTATGAACCATATGTAAACACGTTCTTAGCAGCACTTTTTTTACCAGCTCTGGGGTGACATTTAGGGACTAATGGATCAATCCTGTTCCCACTCAAGTCAGTGGAAAACCTCCCATTCACTTTAATATTTCAGAATCAAACTCTAATCTTGCAGTTCCTCAACACAGAAAATGTCTATAGACCTAAAAAGACCAGTGCATAGTACCATCTATATTTTCTATATTTTGAAGCTTCCTTTGTTCTCCTGTCTTTTCCCCCCTATTTCTGAGTGTACTGTCATGGTGGCATTTCTAACCTTAGTCCCTTTGTCAAAAAACAGGACAATCAGGTGGTATGGGAATTTACAGGCAGCTTTTCCTAAGAGTGAGGGACAGCATGGGGTAAAATCAATGAAGGTGCTTGTTTTGAAGTGGAGAGACCATGATGCTGAGTAGTGGTTAGTGCAGTGTAGTATATCATTCCAGATGATGTCATAATATTCCCTCACACAGGATACTCCTCCCCCCCCCCCCGGCAGGTAACCCCAGTTATTAGGAAGAGACATATAATATTAATGGGGGGACTCAACCATTAGAAATAAAGATTAGTGAGTTTGTGATGATTGGGAGAACCGTGTGTTGCTTGTCTACTCCGGTGCAAAGATTATGGATCTCTGAAGACATCTAGAAAGTCTTGTGTGCAGTGTTGGGGAGGAACTAGTGTCATGAAATAGGTAAGAACCAGTGACACAGGAAGAGATATTCTAGAAGCCAAATTTTGGCTGCTAGGTAGAGATTAAAATCTAGGACATCCATGATAGCATTCTTTGAAATACTTCTTTTTTGGCACTCAAGGCCAGTGAGAGAGACAGAAGAGCAGGATATTAATTTGTGAGGGACACAATGGTATTGGTTGGAAAGATTTGGGTGTATTAAGAACTGGGGAACCTTTTGGGAAAGGAGGAACCTATACAGGAAGGACTGGCTTCAGCTCTAACAAAGAGGAACCAGATTGCTGGCATGTAAAATTAAAAAAGGTCATATGGGAGTTTTTAAACTAAGGGCTGTGGGAAAGGTGATGGGTATAGAGGAGCAAAAAGTTTGTGGGTACATCCCTTGGGGGAATTTATTAAAGGGGATTCTCTATATCCTAGTAAAGAGGTGAAGGTAAAAATAGATAAAGTACAGGTAGGAACTGAAGAGAAGTAGTGCAAGGAAAGAGTCCTATTCAATAAAATCACATGAAAGCAGACAACTATTAACAAATTTTACAAGCTATAAACACCAAAAGTCCAAATGCTAAGATGAGTGAATTTGAGTCCCGGTATTAAATGAGGATACTGATTGATATAAAATAGCGTCACAGAAATTTGGTGGAATTGTGATAATCAATGGGATACAGTAATACCAGGGTATGAAATATATAGGAATGATCGAGTAGGTCAAGCTTGTGTGGGAGTGCTACTGTATGTTTTAAAAAAAGTACAGAGTCAAATAAAGTAAAAATCTTAAATGAATCAAGCAGTACCATAGACTCTGGATGGATAGAAACTCGATAATAGAAAAATAAGATTATAGCAATAAGAATATTCCACCAGCGACCTGCCCGGTGATTGTGAAATGCTCAGGGAGATTAGAGAGGCCACAAAAACAGAAAAAAACCCAATCATAATGGGGGATATCAGCTGTTTCCATACTGAGTGGGTACATGGCACCTCAGGACAGGATTCAAAGATAAAATTTCCATACAACATTAGACTGCTTCTTACAGCAGCTAGTTCTGGAACCCACAAGGGGAAAGGCAGTTCTTGATTTAATTCTAAGTGGTACACAGCATCTGGTCCAAGAGGTGAATGCAGTTGAACCATTTAGTAATAGCAACCATAATATAATTAAAAGTAACACTGTTTTAGGGGAGAAAATAACATAGAAGTCCACCACAGTAACATTTAATTTCAGGAAGGGGAACTACACAAAAATGAGGCAGCTAATTAAATGAAAATTAAAAGGAATAGTCACAAGACGGAAATATCTATAAACTGCATGGTGTTGTATCATGCAAGCAAGGTAGTAACAAACTTCAACAGGCCTTTATTTACCAAAGGTGAAACCTCTTTACAAAGCTGCTGCTGCTCCCCTCTGTAGCTCTCACTCAGGCCTGGCCCATCTCCTCCCTCCTCCTTCCTGTGTCCTGTGCTTCCAGATTCCCAACAGTGCTCCCAGTTCTAATAATTACAAGCAGCATCTAAAACACCACACATGGGAATTTATAAATCCCGTCCACCCAAAGAAAGAATTTGAGGAGCAACTAGCAACAGACACACAGAGTGACAGCGTTTTTAAGTACATCAAAAGCAGGAAACCTACCAAACAATCAGTGAGGCCATTCGACAATTGAGGTGCTAAGGAGCACTCCAGGAAGATAAGGCTTTTGTGGGAAAGCTAAATCAATTTTTTGTATTTGTCTTCACTGCAGAGTTGATGAGGGTGATTCCAATACCTGAGCCATTCTTTTTTAGGTGACAAATATTAGGCACTGTTTTAGATTGAGGGGCCAGTAGAGGAGGTTTTGAAACAGATTGATAAATTAAACAGTGATAGGTCACCTGGACCAGATGATATTCATCTGTGGGTTCAGGAGATACTCAGATAGGAAATTACAGAATCGCTAACTGAGGTATGTAACCTATAGCGTAAATCAGCCTCTGAACCACATGACTGGATAGTTAACATATCCCCAGTTTTTAAAAAAAGGCTCCAGAGGTGATCTTGGCTATTACAGACCTATAAACCTAACTTCAGTACCAGAAAAATTGGTTGAAATTATAGTAAACAAGAGAAATCTGTGACACAAAGATGAACATGATATGATGGGGAAGAATCAGCACAGCTTTTGTAAAGGGAAACCATGCCTCACCTTACCAGCCCTGCTTCTGGGGTGGAGACTTTGCAGCGGGCTCTGCAGTTTAAAGCTTATTTAAGTAGCACATGTAACTGTGTAACTTCTATGATTTTTAGTGGTTACATGGTTACATTTTAAATGCATTTTTACATCCCTAATATACATACAAAATAATGAGGTCTAAATTAGCTGTATCACTCAGGAGAGAGATCTTGGAGTCACCATGAATATTTTTCTGAAAACAGGTGCTCAATGTGCAGTGACAGTCAAAAAAGCTAATAGAATGGTAGGAAACATTAGGAAGGGGAAAGAAAATACAACTGAAAATATCCTAATGTCACTGTATAAATCCATGCTTTGCCCACACTTTGAATACTGTATGCCATTCTGATTGCCCCATTTCAAATAGGTATATTAGAATTGGAAAGAGTACCACACAGAGCAATAAAAATGATTAGGGAAACGGAATAGCTCCTATGTGAAGAGAAACTAAAAAGACTGGGATCATTTAGCTTAGAAATGATCACGTACACGTGATATAAAATCAAGATCTACAAAAGATCTCTGCAGAATTAAGAATGGCACGGAGAAAGTGATTAAGGAAGTGTTATTGAGTCTGTCACTTAATACAGACTAGGGGTCACCCAATGAAATGAATATGCAGCAAGTTTAAAGCAAACATAAGGAAGTACTCCTTCACAGAACACACCCATACACTCTGATTTAATTAGCACTGATGTCACACTTCCATCTCTGTATCTCCTTTTTTGTTCTTTGGAGCATCTGAGGAAGTGAGTTGTAGGTCATTAAAACTTATATGCTAATACCCTAATACATTTGTTAGACTTTAAAGTGCCACTGGTATCCTTTTTGTTTTTGCTGAAACAGACTAACATGGCTACCTCTCTAAAACAGCACACACAGTGAACCTGTGGAAATCATTGCCAAGAGACCCTGTGAAGGCCAAAATTATAACTGGATTCAGAAAAGAATTAGTTAAGTTCATGGAGGATAGGTCCAGCAATGGCCATTAGCCAAAAATTATCAGGAAAACATGCCCATGCTGTTGGTGTCCCTATACCTCTGACTGGCAGAAGCTGGGGCTGGATGACAGGAAATAGCTCATTCTATAATTGTCCTGTTCTGTTCATTCTTTCTGAAGCATCTGGCACCAGTCTTTGGTAGAAGACAGGATACTGGGCTAGACTGACCCTTGATCTGACCTTGTATGCCTGTTCTCATGTTCTTATCATGTCTGCGGTATTACCTGCTTGTACCACTGAAGTGATGAAGAAGGGTGCTGTTTCAAATGATACTTAATTAGTAGCTCTGTGTAATACCTCTTGAGATCTTGTATCTTAATGGTCAAGTTGTTGTACCTTCTCCTTCTAAAAATTGGTGATTCTTAAACGTTTGTGAACTATTTAATCTTGATATAGCTGTTGATTTGTGACATGATTTTTACATTATAGTTTCATTTTTTAAGTCCTAAAAAATCTGCTCTACTTGTTACAAAGATTACTATAATAATTTTGCTATTTAGACTCATAAAAGGCATCAAACAAAAACATAACAATTTTATATTAAAATGTGGTAAAGGGAAAGAAAACATTGAGCTGTTGATGAATTTTGGAATCATCATCATAACTTTAAAAAATTGCTTTCTAACTTCCTTGCTTTTTAAACGAAGAGCCTGACATTGTTGGGATCTGGCTTCTGCTGCAGTAGTAAAATAAATATTTCACCTTTGGTGAGACTGATATTAGTTTGAGCATAAACCTTTTATAGACTGTGGTCCTTCGTTATAGGTGAGCAGACAATCTGCAGCGCAGACTCCCTTTGCCCCTTACAAAGTACAGCTATCCTATCTCTCTCATCTTAATCAATTCAAATACAGCCATGTGAGGACAGACAGGAATGTAAAGGATTGCAGAGCTATGTGCTTGGCCTAATTACACTGAATCCCAGGGCCTGCTCTTGCCAGGTACTGAACAGTTTTAGCGGAGGATGCTCAGTACCTAATAGGAAATCTTGAGTAAGGGAATCCTACCCTCTTCTGTTCCTGCTCTGATGTTGGAGTGGGATGGTGCTTTTCCTTGTCATGGCAGGACTGTGCTGTTTACTGGTGATCCTGGGCCATTAGAAGGGCCCCTGGGAACAACTGAGGGACAGATAGGTGCTGGAACTCCATCTGTGTTCCGTGCCACTGTGTGCTGTGGTTCGTCAGGTTAACTTGATGATCTGCCTGTAGATGAATAGGCATCCTTATGTCTACGATTTGAATACCCAAAGTACATATTGTATGTGGATTGAATTACTAATAACCACCCCAAGAAACTTCAAAGAGAACAAAAGAAGCTTTCTTTGTTTTAAATCGTCAGTTATTTTGAGCTTGGAATAGTAATTATGGTGGATGCAGAATGTAAAACTTTCAGTCTGTTCAAGTCAATGCCAGCATAAAATGGATTAGTTTATAAGATAACTAAGATACAACTGAGGGCCTCACAATACGAGAGGCCTCTAAAAAAGGAAAAAATGACTCCATTTCAAATTTAATCAAAATCATTTGATTAATAAAGGAGATACAGGAAAAAGAAGATTCTCTCTAAATATAGACATTTTTGTACAGATATGACAAAAATATACACAACTACCTACACAAATGCCCTTACCCCACATTTACACTACATTTCACTAATTGTTCATTATTGCTAGGTGGGAGGCCAGGATTAAGAAAAAAATGATAATGGCACTTGTGAAATTAGTATTTCTGGAAGTAAATCTGCTATCAGTCTACTAAGGCAGTATTTTCTTGGCTAGCTGCTAAAGGTAAAATTCTGCCAATGCTTTCATAACTTGTTTAAATATTTACGTAAATAATTGTATTGATGATAAAATCAGGGGCAAATGTGAGTTCAGAGACAGCAGTGTTGTGAACCATTCCTGCCAAGCAAATGTATTGTAGTATAATATCAGGAATAGCATTGCCTTTGGCTGGTAATAGCTGGAAGGCCACCATCTTTTGTTTATGGTCCAGCATGCTCAGTCATCTAGTGCCCGTGATCCTGTTTTGCTTCATTTTTTTAAGTGTTAGTGTGTTCTTCTTTTGAGCTGTATAATTGTGTATTTTACTGTGTGCTCTGCTTTCGGCTTTATGTGCTATCCATGCTTCAAATGACTGAATTTGTAGGTGACCTTATGGACTTGGGTTGATGTGGATCTTGAGGAGGATACATTTGTGTTGGTTTCCCGCTGTCAGTTTTGGGAACCTTCACTACATTTTTATAGTATGGCAAAAAAGAAAAATCCCAATAATTCATTGTTTTATAGCAAAAATTAAATCAGAATAAACATTTGTAAGTATATTTTATGTATGGTCTGGATAAACTTTGTATTTCCCTAACAAAATTTTGAAAGCAAAAATGTTAATTAGAAATTTATAATGCAAACAGGTATATTGTAAGAGGTGTTTGAATCAGATTATTATTCTGTTTTTAAAACTTTGTCTTTGTATAGATGCAAATAGAAAGCTTTCGTGTTTATATATTCCATGTACTTTCTGTGAATCTAATATATTCATTTTTAATGGCAAGGGGCTTCTTACATTTGACACCACTTGAGTTTATTTCTATATTTACTCTTGGTGGATAAAAGGTAGATGCTGCTACAGTACTGTCATATATGCTCCTTCTTGCTATATTCATTAAAAATACAAATACAATATTTTGAGATTATAACTTTATTAATTAAATTGGTTTCTACTATGTATAAGATAAGGCAATGTATTGCATTTTTATAGCAACATGAGTGCATTTTATAATTTTAGAAGTTAAAGCTAGCACCAAAGTACACTGTAATGAGACAAAAAACAGGGCTATGTAGCACTTTAGTCTTTAAAGTGCTACATAGCCCTGTTTTTTGTTTCAGCTAGACTAGACTAACATGGCTACATCTCTATTACTGTAATGAGATGGATTTTAAATATATCAAATAGAGCTGATAACTTCAGAACATCTGGGTAGTAAAAATTCCACTCAAGTGTATTCTTTATTTTAGCTGACTATAATAAACTAAATTATAACAAAGCTTAGAACCTATATGATGTGCTGTAATTTCAGTGCTCTGTATGACATTGCGCTTGATTCACAAGTCAGGATATTCTCTCCAGAGAGTGGGTACACTGGCTACGTCTAGACTGCATCCCTCTGCCAACAGAGGGATGCAAATCAAGCACTTTGGAAGTGCAAATGAGCCCGGGATTTAAATATCCCGGGCTTCATTTGCATACTCACGTTCCGACGCTCTGCCGATTAGGCTCAGTGTTGAAAGTGAAAGTGAAGTGTAGCCGCGGCTCTGCCGTGTTTCTGCCGACAGTGGGGGCTTTTTCGGCAGATCCTGTACTCCTCAACTTGTATCCTCATGCTGCTGCCTACTCTGGCTATGTCTACACTACAGAAAAACATCTATTTTTCTGAAAAAACTCATGGAGCGTCCACAAGTGTGTTTTTGCGTAAAAAAATTGAAAGAACAGAGGGGTTTTTCCAGCATAGGTATTCCTCATTCTACTAGGAAGAACACCTTTTTGCAAAAGAGCTCTTTCACAAAAAAGTGTGTGTGGATGGGGAAGAGGGGTTTTTTTGCGAAAAGAAGAAAGAGGAAAAAGCACAGGTGCCCTGGTGGCCATTCTGTGCATAGCAATCAGAGTTTACTTTCGAGAGAGCGTCCATGCAGTCTGGACGCTCTCTTTTGCAAAAGCGCATTGCTTTTTTGTTGTGCATTTGCAATGTGGACACACTCTTGCACAAGAAGTTTTTGCGAAAGATCTCTTCTGATAAAAGCTTCTTGCGCAAGAAGCCTGCAGTCTAGACATAGCCTCTGCCTCCAACAATCTTGCAGCTTTTGCTCTTTTCCCTCTTTGAAGGCAATGGACTAAGTCTTGAAGTTAAGCACATGCTTTAAGCGCTTTGTTGAATAGGGGCTGAGCATCTTGCCCAACTAAGTCTTTATTACTATTTATTATATGCAACAGTGTAGCACCTAGAGGCTCTAGAGCAACTATAGACACTGTGCTAGGTGCTATAGAAACACTGGTTTTGCTCTTTTCATTTGTCATTTCCTATTTCTTTTCATCCTAGAATTAATTGCTGTGCATAAGTCAAGATGTTTCTATTTAATTTTTTTTCTTCTTCCCTAGCTGTACTTATAATGTTAGCATAGTTCTCAAACAAGGGTTGGCTAGTTAACTTGTGCTCTTCCTTCTGGCTGTTTATAGAGTGTAATGTAAGAAAAAATATTTCTCCATTGAGTAAAAAATTATCTGAGAACCTACTTCTTCACAATGTAAAACTGTTGGGGCAAATTGTTTTTTTCAGGGCAGAACATAATTAAAATTCCACTCGGCCACAATGTCATTATTTTGGCTCATTGTTGCTATAAAACATTGCCATAAAACTGGCAGTCATTTATGCTGACAGAATCGAAGGAGTTGATATTTTGAGACTTACGTGTGAACAAAAAAGTATCAACTATGAAGGCAGCTGTTAAGATGAGTATGTTTACTAAGAATGAAAGTAGCACATTTTTGGTTATTAATGTGAGTAACACCTCTTTTCTGCATCAGAGCTGCAGAGATAATATAGCATAGTTTTTTCATAGAGTTGGGTTTAGAGGGCAAATATATAAAGTACTATAGTTGGCTTTCAGATCACCTTTTTCTGACAGATTAAGGTACTGTGATCATTCATTAGCATTGTAATATCTAGTTCATTAACTGTGTTTACAAGAGTTTATTACAAGCTTAATAAAATTAATCTTTATTTTTGTAGCGGTGCCTCCTGCAAGTTGTTTCCTGCAGAGAACCATTTTCATGTAATGTCTGTCTTATTTGGACTTACAATTGTGTGTTCAGTAAATACCATTCCTTTTTGGATTTTTGCTTGTGTGATGACTTTTTTTCTAATGGAGAAACTGGAAATTACAAAACATTATGGTTTTTGTCTTTTGTTACTAATTAATAAAGCATCAAAACAGCTCTACTGAGATAAAAGACTCCAATATAGTTAAGGAAAAAAACTTAATCAGGACATTCTACTGTATTTCTGTAGCCTTGATTTATACTTTGGTGGAAATTAAAAGTTTTATTACTATTAACTAACCTTGATGATAATAGAGTGCAAAGAACATACTTCATAGAAAATGAAAACATTCATCTAGTACTGATAATTTTTGTCATAGACTATCTTTACTGGAAAAAGTATTGTTTGTAAACCACAGTTACTGGAACAAAATGATTTATTCTAGTTTCTGTCACAAAGATTCTCTTTTGTGAATCAGTTCCCAAAGTTCTGGGGTGTTTTTTACTCATACAGGCTTTTATTTATTGCTAATACTATGTATCTAAATAGATCACTTCAAAGTATATGTGATCAATCAGGGCTTGAAAAACCCCCATGAATTTTTCATTCTTATGTGAGAAGAGAAGGAAGCTTTCCCAGGCAAGGACCATCAGCTTTTGTGGAATTCAAGATTCCCATAAAAAAAAATCTCTCAGGGTTGCAAGAATAACTTTCGAAACATAAACTGCATGTACATTGACTCAGTGCTATATGCTTGAGTCTGCAGACTGACAGCTCCATACCCTCTTTTCCTTCTCAGAGCTTTAATCGCAAGTTTAATTGCATACAGTAAATTAGAAAAGAGAATTTGTATCCTTATTAGTAAGATGTGTATCTTAAAATACAGTAAACAGAAAGTTGATTTACAATATATTAACATTTAAATACAGTGCATAACACAGAGTCCACAACTGTGCCATTATTTTAAACTGAGTTGTCTTAGGTGGATCTAGCGTCACAGGTATTTTTTATTCTGGCTTAGTCCACATTTAGTAATTTTTTCCAGCTTTGTTAGAAGCTTGTGGGGCTGATCTGTAATAGTTATGAATACTGTATGGGACTTGATTACTGGAACAGTTCAACTGTATGACTGACTATATAGGTATAGGACATATGTTTACTATATGGGTATGTATATATTGATTTATGTCACTAACAAGGCTGTTAGGGAACTAACAGAAAAGCAACACAATGATTATAGGGAAGTATCCACCAGATAAATGTAGCAAGAGTTAAGAAAAGGACTTGAAATAAAAGAAGCTCCCACGAGAAAAGAGGAGGCAGTTATAAGGGGCAGTTTCCAGCATACAGGCTGAAAGAGAAAAGGGATCAGAAGTCAGCTGATCTTAAGCTTCCAGGGGATGGTAGCCCTGAGGTGTGACATATATATATATGTACTGTTATATTGTTGCAAGAATACTTTTCTCTTATGCTTTGCTATATTTCTGCTTTTAAGATTAAACAGTACTTTTGTATGAAGAAACTGTCTGGTCACTGTATCAACCGCTGACCTTAGCTTCCCCAAGATAGACTTCTGGGGGCCAAACCTAGTAAGACTGCCAAACGATCATGTCTAGTTGGAATCTAATCTGAGTGAGAGAATGTGGTATCCCACTCCAGGAACAGTGAGGATAAGAGGACTTGCAGCTGGGAGGGACACTTGGAAGGACCAGAAGAGGAGACATAGATTTAGCCTTGTATAAAAATGATAAGACAGAAATGTCAAGAGTTAGGAGAGGGAAGAGATAGGAGAGTATGTTTTTTTTTTTTTTTTTGAGGGGGGAGGGTGTCTTATTATCTAAACAAATTATTTTTCAGGCTACAACCAGCAAAGCACAAAACCTGCCTGTGAGGAAAACCCCCTACTACAAAGTCCTCACCAAGGCTACGTCTACACTGCAATGCTATTTCAGGATACTGAAGTATCCTGAAATAGCTATTCTGTGTCTTCATAGCAAGCTCATTATTTTGGGCTCGCTATTCCGATGTTCCTGTAAACCTCATTCTATGAGGAGTAAGGGACATTTTGGAATAGTGCTTTATTTTGAAATTTGGCACTGTGTAGACAGCGCCAAATGACTAAATAAGCTATTTCGAAATAGCATTGAAAGAAAATATGCAATTTGCGTAGTTCAAATTGCGTGTCTGATTTCGAGTTAAGGTGCTGTGTAGATGCACCCCAGTAAAACTCTGTCTTATCAATTTTATAATACTCTTGTTATTGCACTATCTAGGCATTGGTTTATACCATTGTGAAGTGTTGTCTGAGCTATCATTATATAGAACATGTATATTAATTGGTGTGTAGGTGTATTTCTTAATGTAACTTCTTTATTGTTTCATCAGATTTTGTATGTTACTTTTGATACATAGGTTTTAGTTCAGGGACAGGGAAACTTTTCTGGGTCGGAGGCCATTGACCCACAGGGGCCGCACACAAGTGAGAAGCCAAAAAAACCCACCCCCAATCCAAACAAACATACCCAAACTCTCACTGACATGGCCCCTGACTGAGAAGGAGGGAGACACTCCCCACTTTCCCCTTGCACACCAGATCCTAGTGGGGCCCAAGCTAGTAGATGTTGTGTGCTCCAGTCCCTGAGAAGATGCGGGATCCCCAATGCTAGGAGGGAAGCCCTGAGGGCTGGATCCTGGCAAGCCAGGCAACCCTGGGCCTGACGTTCCCCACCCCTGGTTTAGCTCTCTTAAGAGGATTATTGCTTGATTCATACACATTGGTCTAACTGTCTCTGCAGAAGCTATGCAAGATGTTTATAATTTTCCTAAGATTATGGCACAAACCTGGGGAACCAATGGAATTTCATGTTAAGGACTGTCACTGTAATTTAGAATGTGTCCTTAAACCATCAATGACTTCACATTTACCTCATACACAGCAAGTGCTGCAGAGTGACAGTTACAGATTCACTTTGCCTGAATTCATGGTTTTCAGCATACGTCTAAGAACAATTGGTTACCCCTTCTATGGCTGCCAATGGCACTGTATGCAGTGGAATGGCAATGGTAATGATGCACAAGGAGGAATAGGGCTGCTGTAAACTGCACAGAGTATCTGAATCCTTTGGGACAGATCCTCAGCTGTTGTAAATTGCCGTGTATCCATTGAGTACAATCCATTGTAGATAATGGACCTGTGACAATTAACATCTGCTGAGCATCTGCCCTTCTGTGTGCCAGTGATCACACCTCTGTGTAGGATCTTGGTGCCTGTGCTGGGTTGGATCACAGAAATCCCTTTGGGGTTATCTCTCGGTGTCCTGACAGAGCCACTGACACTCACCTTCCTGCCCTCTGGGGCTCCCCACCACCCTGTCCTGCAGGGTCAGAAGCTCTGGTCTACCCCAGTCAGGGCGCTCAGGAGGGGGCTGCTCTGGGAGGTCTCAGCCTCCAGGAAACCAACCCCGGAAAGGGATTAAAACTCCAGATAAATCCATTTTACTCTGTTACCCCCGGTAACAATGATTTACACTGGGTTTGATAATAAACAGAAGTGTTTTTATTAAGTATAAAAGTATTAAGTAAAAAGTTCAGGAGTATTTTACTACCAATAATACTTGCAAATGTAGATCAGATTATTTGATGAGGAACATTAGCTGCTACATTTTTTTCTGTAGACAATTTAGAGACAATCATGCTTTGCAATGTTTGCTACCAAGTAACATTCTTATAGGTTACAGGTTTTGATTTAGTTGTCTTCAAAGGAAGCACAAGACTACCTTCCATGTTCTTGGTTGCTTAATAACTTAATAATACTATTTAAGGTAGAAAAGCTGTGCTCCACACACAAAGCTGACTGCCAAAAATCTAAATGTTACTATTATGTTTTTGTAGTGAAAAGTACAGACAGTGCTTAAATGGACTGATAAATCTGTTTTCTATTCTGAAAGTATAAATAATCATAATTAGGAAATGAAACCCCTTTGAAATCAACTATGTGATATTCAAGTTTCATCCAAAAACTTTGAAATGGCATCATACACATTTATATGTGTATGGCCATTTTTGTCAAGAGCGAAAATCTTTGTGGTCCACAAAATAGAGCAATTTCCTTGCTTTAATATTACTGACAAAGCAAATTTCTACGATATAGACTGGAGACAATATGGTGTCCACGGCAGTTTTTAGAATGTCTTTAGAAGCAAACATCTGAATTACAAAAGGTGATTTTAAGAGCCTGTTTTATAATATTTCTGTATGTTTTCTATTTAGTTGTTTTCACTGCATACCAACATCGTATGTGAGTACTGAGGATCCATGGCGACTTCTGGGCTGTGTGGCTTATGCCACTAGCACTCTTGTGAGGTAGCTATATAGAAGATAAGCAATGGATGTTTACTTGGAACTAGGTCATGTTCTGTCTTTGATTGACTGGATCACTGATGCTATTAGTGATGCCATAAATGAAATTGTCAAAACCATATCACAAAACATGGTGGTGTCTTTCACATTACTGGATTGAACACTTAACAGCAAATTCTTCCGCTAATTTCTTTCTAATTCTTTCGCCTGCCTGTAGTGTCATATTTATGCCTATTGCCACAATATTTGAACACTAGCCATACATTTTGAAAGATATAATCTCTCCCTCCCTTCCTGCCCAGTAGGAGAAAATGAGAAAATAGTTCATTAGAATAAGCTTTTTGTTTTGTTTTGTTTTGTTTTGTGGGAGGAAGCAGCAGGGGAGCTGTGTTAGTGTGTATGCATATGCGTATGCCTAAGAAGGGGAGTGGAGAGAATACTGATGGAAAGCTGGGCTGAAGACAGGAGTTTCATTCAGTTCTAAATGCGAGGAGGTCCATTATCATTCTTGTCTTTGATGGTAATGTGTCTTGTAGTTTTGGTCCATCTCTCATGAAAGTTTTGTTTCTTGTACTCATGAGCCTCTTTATTGGTTGACAATCTCTTTTTTTTCCAGTGGCGTGCAGCTGTCACAGGAGCTTAGAGTTGTGGAGGATGAGGTAATCTTTCAGGTAGCCAAAATCAAGCCCACAGAGGGCTTTAAAGATCTAGACAGATACTGTCAAATTCAATTCTGTATTCTGTGGCAAACCAGTGCAGAAAGCATTATGATCAAGCACGTGTGTTTTATATTAGCTGGAGCTATTACAGGGCTTGTAGCTTCACTGATAGAAATGAGTTGCAGTAATCGAGACTGGAGGTCATGTATACATGGATCATTGTAGCCAGATTTGAGCCTGATTGAATAGAACATTGGGCTAATTAAGCTGGATTTATGGCTGCTTTTTATCACTGGAGTGGTGCAATGTAGCAAGGATCAGATTTTTAAAGGTATTTAGGTATCTACAAATGCAAATAAATGACTACTGGAATTTTCAAAGGCACCTAAGTGCCTAACTGTGTTTTCAGATGCCTAAATACCTTTAGAAATATGACCCTCAAGAGCATAAAAGTGCATCTGGGCCAAGGTGTGTGATATTATTTCCATTTAGTTATCAGGAATCTGGAAGACTTGACTACTTTTAGATATGGTTAATAATATAAAAATGTTAACATTGTTGGATTCTGATTTCTCATTTGTGAGCAGTCTCCTAAGAAGTTATAGAGGTAAGAATCCTAGGCTTTGTCTTTTTATTCTTTAATACACATAAATGATATTAAAACTGATACTACATATATAGCAATCTTGTTGAATATAAAGCCCTGGAATATTACTTCAGAGCTGGTGCTGATTGCTATGTGAGCAGACAGGAATTCTTCTTGTTTCTTATTATTGGCTGTTTCAGTAGTGAAGCAATATATGGTGGAAAAGGGAAGAAGACATTGTATAATTCTCCTTGACTAGACTGTAACACTTTTGCATAAGAAGCAAACATCATGCTGGGATGTATTAACAGGAGTGTTGTAAGCAAGACACAAGGTGTAATTTTTCTGCTCTACTCTGTGCTGATAAAGCCTCAGCAAGAGCACGGAGTCCAGTTCTAGGAACCATACTTTGGGAAAGATGGAGACATTGTGAAGAAAGTTCAAAAAGGAGCAACAAAATACAGATCTAGGAAACATGGCTTGTGAGGAAACAATGAAAAGAATGGGTTTGCTTACTCTGGAGAACACTGAGGAATGATGTAACAGTCTTCCAGTACAAAAAATGATGTCATAAAGAGGCAGGTGATAAACTATTCTCCTTATCCACTGAAGACAGGACAAGAAACAAGAGGCTTAAATTGAAGCAAGGTAGATTTAGGTTACTGGTACTCTTTAGGGGAAAAAATCCTAATGTGTAAGGGTAGTTAGGCACTAGAACAAGTTATCTAGGAAGGTTGTGGAATTTCCATCACTTTAAGTATAGGTTAGACAAACACCTGTCAGGGATGATCTGGAAAAAACCTAGTCCTGACTCAGTGCATGGGACTGAACTATGAACCTATTAAGATTCTTGCCAGTCCTACGTTTCTATAATTCTTCCTGATCAAGTTTAGTATAGTATTTAGAATGTCCTTTTGCTTAGGTAGTGTGCTAATATAATATACAGCATATCTACATGATACCTTTTCATCCTTTCTGAAGCTGAAACTTGTCTTTGTATTGTTACTAAGAAAGCTGTTGGTGTGATGAACTGTCAAGGTGACTTGAATACTTAACTGAATACGAAAGGTTAATTTTAATGTTTACAGCGAGTTCCTAAGAAACTAAGTTCCTTCTCTTCAAGCTTGCAAAGCTTAAGCACAATATTTGCACTCTCTCTGATTTTGTGTTTGTTATTTTTTAGTGAAAAAATTAAACGTATCCATGTCTTATTTCCCTACATAAACATGTGTTTGTTTTCATAAGCCTGCCTCACATTTATTGTTACCTTCCTGAATCTGTTGTACCTTCCTGACAATGAATGGTAATAAAACATTTTGTTGTGTAAAGCATGTTTTAAACTTTCATTCACTTGCCAGAGATCAAGCCTGGTAAAAAAGCCCATGTACACATGTTTCTGGTTATAGTAGGTCACCTGAAATACTGAAGAATAGAAGAGCTGTGTTTCAGTGGAAGAGGTGGCAAAGGGACAAAGAAAGATGATATAAAGACTTTCAACTATCATAATCATTCAAGTATTGTAATTTTACTCGTGCTTTTTTTTGGTATGTGTGTGTGTATGTGTGTCCCTCCTCTCGAGATGTCTTATCAGGTTTTATGTCCCCCTGGGGTCTTATTTTTATATATATATATATATATATATATTGTGTTTTAAACATTTTGTAAGCTTCCTCAAATATTTTAAATAGAGAGGCAGGGTAAAAATATTTAAAATAAAGAAATAAATTTTGAACTACTGTATGCAGCGTGTGTGGGTAAAATGAAGCAGAGAATACCAAAGTACAAGCAGCAAAATGCAAAACATTGCAGATAAATAACAAACTACAGGTTGGACCTCCGTGGCCTGGCACCCTTGAGGTCTGGCCAGTCCTGAACAAGAGAGTTTGCTGGACCAGGGAATGTCTTGGAACCTCCTTGCTGGGCTCCTCTTCCCAGCTTCCTGGCCCCACAAGGTGCAGCAGCCCCGCTGGAGCTCCTGGGGACCCAGCCAACTTCACAGCAGCCCTGCCATTCTGCAGGCTGTGGGCTCCATTACCCCGTGAACTCCTGCCCCCGGCTTCCCTGACCCACCAGCTGCGGGCTCTGGAGCCCCACGGCTTGGCTGCCCCATTGGCCCCAACAGTGGTCTCCATTCTGAGCCACCGGTAACCTCTGTCACTGGGGCTCTCTAATGCTGCAACATCTCTGGTCCTTCCTGACCACGGATGTTGCCAGACCAGAGGTCCCAGACCACAAAGGTTCAACTTGTATTGTATTTTAAAATTTGTCCCAGCTAGATTAAGGTTAATCAGTATTTTTACATAGATTTAGTGTAGGGAAGAAGGAAAATGTTGGCTTTGCTGGTTGTATGTCTAGTACACTTAAGTCTCATATGAATTGCAGATGGCATCTTCACTTGAAATCCCCAAAGACTTTGTTGAGCCAGAAATATTGTAGAACTTAATCTGAAATCTCAGAGGGGTTAGTTTGTGTTAGTTTGTAACTTTAAAAACAATGAGTGGACCTGTGGCACCTTACGGCAAATCTACACTGCAGGACAAAAGTAGAATTAAGATATGTAACTTCAGCTATGTCAATTGTGTAGCTGAAGTCGAAATAGCTTAATTTGGCTTTTGGTGCTGTCTACACAGCAGGAAATAACGCTATTATTCCTAAGGGTACCCTACATAGCAGTGTTATTTTGGAATAACTAATGTTATTTCAAAATAACAAAGCGTGTGTCTACACAGCATGCCGTTATTTTGAAATAATTTCGAGAGGAAGGACTTTTTACTCCAACTCCTGTAATCCTCATTTCACAAGGAGTAAGGGAAGTCTAAGGAAGAGTTTTCTTCCGTCGATTTCCTGCTGTGTAGACAGTGCCAAAAGCCAAATTAAGCTATTTTGACAAAAGCTATGTAATCGATGTAGCTGAAGTTACGTATCTTAATTCGACTTTTGCCTTGCAGTGTAGACGTGCCCTTAGAGACTAACAAAAGTATATAGGATCATGAGCTTTTGTGGGTAAGACCCTCTTCATCAGATGAGTGGCTCTTACCCACAAAAGCTCATGATTCTAAAGAGCCACTCATCTGATGAAGACGGTCTTACTCACGAAAGCTCGTGATCCTATATACTTTTGTTAGTCTCTAAGGCTACATCTAGACTGCAGCTCTTTTGAAAAGCTTTGCTGTGTCCAAGGAACATGTCTGCTTTTCCAAAAAAAAATTTGCAAAAGCGGATGCGCTCTTTCGCCATCCTTGTAAACCTAGTTTTACGAGGAAGAAGGGATGTGTCGAAAGAGGAGGTTTTTCTGAAATTTGGCGCCATATAGATGTGCCAAATTTCAGAAAAGCAGCTTTCAAAAGAAAAGCAGAAAAAGATATGCAAATTGCGGTTCACAATTTACATATCTTTTTCTGACTTTTCTTTGCAGTGTAGACTACTCATTTTTTTTTAATCTGAAGTATGGAGATGTACAGAAGGCCAAAATCATGTAATTGAGTTATATTTTCAAGAGACACTTTCAAAGGTATTTGAACACCTATTAGGGATGTGAAACGTTAATCAGGGGACCGCAGGTAGGCGCTGCTCCGGCCAGGATGGAGTGGGCCCCCACCTTCTCCCCCTTTAATCAGTTAACTGGTTTAATATTACATCTAACTGGTTAACCAATTAAACAGGATATTACATCCCTAACCCCATAATGTTTAACAAACGTTGAAGAGATTAGAATAGATGCATTATAATTAGAGATTATTAAGGTGTTTGTTATTCTAAAGCAGGAATGTGGTGGAAAAAGAAATCAAGGTTGAATGGAAGAGTAAGCTTTCACAAAGAGAGCTGCTATTTTGTTAAAAATCAGAAACATAGGTCTTACTAGCAAGAAAGACCAATAACTAAAATTCAGCTACAAGAAATAGAAAGAGGAGTGCTAAGTAAGAAACAAACCAAACTAACAGATAAGAAAACACATTAAAGTAAAATGCATTTTGAAGACAGACATTTAGGGTTTCTTGTTACATTGCATGAAGAACTGCTGAGCAGAATAGAGTGGAATGGAAAATAACATATGATAGGAACCACTAGTGATGATGGCCAGAAATGAAAATGGAGAGATTGCCTTTTCAAGACATAGGGTATACTCTGCTCAGGATAGGCATCACCAAGTTAAAAATGCCATCTTTAGTTTAAAAAAAAATAAAATAAATAAAAAAAGTGTGGTGATTATGATGATGGTTAGTCTTTGTTCCATACAGTTATTTTTTCCACAGTTTGGTTATAGTTTATTATCCTCTTATAAAGACACAATATAGCAACTGTCAATAAAAGACATATCTGTCTTCCACAGAGCACCTGCACCCTGTTGTGTTAAGCATACATTTCAGCCCTGGCACACTGATTATTCTGTTATAAAATCCTTAAATTGAAGATGAATGAGACTTTACTCTGGATAAATAATTGTAACTACAGAACAGACTAAAGTGTGTATGCTAGAATTGTTATATTTGTTCTATACTGAGATTTGTCTCTTTTATATATATCTTAAAAGATGCTGCCAGCCAGTTAGTTAGCTTTTCTAGCCACATAACATTCTGTTACACAGTCTTAGGGGGAGCTCTAGCCTATACACCCATCACAATATATTAATCAATTACTAAAAATGATCTTGTTTTTTCTTTTCTTTCTATACTCTAAAAATACCTCATATAAACCTAATAATGGGAGCTTGTTTTCTGGGTCAGCAATTCAATTTCTCAGTTCTTGGAAGCCCTTAGTCCCTGTAATTAGGCTAGCTACATACCAGTCAATTGTTATCTACATGTTTTCAAGGTTACCCCCCCTCTCCCCGGCTCTTTAACTAGAAGCTTTTTCTTCTGTCCTTGTAGATTTTCAAAGCTTTCAATTTCATTTAACCTTTACTAATGACCAACTGGGTTCAGGGTAAGTAATTTCAACATTGTTTGACTTGCCAAATATCTTAACCTTTTTTTGGTGCATAGCCAAAAGCCGAAAGAAGAAGAAACCCTTGTATTAATAGAATATAGCAGCTTGAGATAAAAATGTTCTCTGTCTAGGAGGTCAGGTGTCTTTTTAGGGATTGCAGGCTATATTTATCTTCTAATATATAAATATTTAACCAGACATATTCACCTGCAAAACTACAGCCTAAAGAAGCATGCCACTTGCCGCTGAAAACCACCTGCTACTTATATGTGATCTTTTTTCATTTTATCTCAAACCAGTGCTATAGGATGCTGTTCCGGTTGCTTTAAAGAAAGCTGCTTCTCAGTGAATAGAATTTGTGGCTGATTGCCAGTAGTGCCAGCCATAAGCTGCTTTGGAGGATTTTCTTTTCTGAGGCTTTTGCACTATTGGGAAGGGAAATTGTATACCACATTGCAAACTTCAGAATGAGACTGAGATATGCCCAGTGAAAAAGTAACTACTATAGTAAAAGTAATTGTGTCCCAGGCGGAAGATTTCATTTAATGCCAATCGAGGCTGACTGTGATGTGGCTAACATAAACAATGATGAAATAAGATAAAATGGTTAGGTTTTCCTTAAACAACGTGTTCACTCTGGTCTAACTTATCTCATAAATAGAATCCTACACTAGCTTCAGTAATCAAAGAAGGGTAATATTTCCAGTGCATTTAATAGGGAGCTATGAACTTAAACCCTGTTATTGCTAATGAGACTTAAGCACAGGCAGACAAATGTAAGCAGTATGTTATCAGAGCCACATACAATGGCAGAGAAAAAATAATCCTTACCCAGTATCTTAGCTGCTATGTAAGTAGTCCCACAGATTATGTCTACAGAGCAGCTGGGAGGATGCTTCCCGGTGTGGGTGGAGAGACGAGCTAGTATGCTAAAAATAGCTGTGTGCCCCTGTTGGCATGGACAGTGTCTGAGGCTGGTCATCCAAGTACGTTCTTGGGCCACTAGCCCAACCTGTTCCCTGTGAGGCTACAACCACACTCCCTGCCTATCTACCCATGCTGGGAAGCACGCTGCAGATGTATTCAAAAGACTTCCAGCCTGATATTTACTGTGCTCAAACAGGAACTTCAAAAGTGTTCATGAAGATTCTTATAAGAAATATCTGAGCTGATTAACAGAAAAGTTAACATGCACAAGAAGCTTTTTCACCTTTGGACAGCCCATGAAACAGCAAATCACAATCACAGTCCTTGTGAACAGGAGCCCCTCTTCATCCTGATCAACCAATTGTCTGAAAGTGGGTGGGAGGGAGGCAGGCCCTTGTGGAATGGGACTGGCACAGAGGGGAGAGCAATCTGTCTCATCCAAATTGGTATTATAGAGAACACACCTCCTGGGTAAACTGAGCAGCCCTAAGTGAGACTCTTTCTAAAACAATCTCTGTCCAGGACTCTCTTGAGGCAAACTTTCTCCTGTGTTCTTAAAACAGCGTGGCTCCACATTGCCCTTACACAGGGCTTTGCTAATATTGCCCTCTAGCATCTTCCTCCAAAATAATTCTGCCAGACTTGCTATTCATATGAGCATGCTGGTGACCCTTGGCAATAGTACCTCAGTAGCTAGCACAACTGTGCTGAGCAATAGTGCTGTGGGATTTTCCCATTCAGATGCATGAAGAAAAATGTGTGTGTACCTGTGCATGGGAAAAGCAGGATTTTTGCGAACATGCTAACTGTAAACTCTATAAAGTGATCAGGGCAGTTCATCTCTTTCACTCAGCTAACACTCAGAAAGCAATGAGCTTAGGTTGGGCAAATACTGTTGCATTAAGTGACCTGGAGAGAGAGTGCAAGAGGTGGTGAGGGGAAGTGAAAAGAGGAAGAGATCATGAAATAATAAGAGGAACTTATATATAACCTCTTGTAACTTTTTGAGCAATTTATCCTCTGCAGATAAAGATGGCCAGGGTTGAGACAGGAGGGTTACATATGCAAAATTACTCAAACTGCCCTTCACAACCTGTGCAGGGTAGGAGAAGAGTGGCCTTTCAGTGCCAAGGCAACTGGAAGAATAGCTATTGAATGCCAGAGAGCCCAGGATTGTGAGGACTGCCTGCAGACTTCTATACAGGGAGAGGTGGTGGTTAGGGATCAGTTGGATCTCTGTCCTTTTATCCCCCTGTTCATCAGTGCTTACAGCAGGGTTTGGCGGGGAGGTGGCTGTGGCACTGAGTCACAGAAGCAGATCTTCACTGTAAGAAAGAAAACATTAACTGGTATAAAATGACAGATTGTGCCTGTCAAGCTTGTGTATTTTTTTTCTAATTAGGGCAGTAGTCACTGTCATTGCAGGCCCTGCAGATCAGATTGTGGTCTGCAACAACAGGATAAATATATCCTGAGCCAAAGGTGAGGTCACTTAGTGGACAAGATCCATTTTCTAAATAGCAATACTTGCAGCAAGTAGAGCCATAAGTGCTAGTAAAAATAGGTTCTAAGAATTGCAACATCAGTTTTTCTCTTTGAATTAGAATAAAGTAATGTTCACTGAACTAAAAAAAAGCCATTGTCACTGGGGGCAAATAAATACTAGAGTTCAAAGGAAGAGGATGGCAGAGTAGAAGGGAGAATTGACACTATGATCAGAAGTAGCTGTAATCTAATGAACTTAATATGAGTGCAGGGGAAAAAAGACCCCTTGTTTCTGAGGCTCATTCAGTCATTCTGCAAGTCACTCCTGTCTTTGTGTAGTAGTTGTACGGTCCTCACTGCCATAGTATCTCAGCACCTTACCATATTTAATACATCTATCTTCACAACACCCTTCTGAGGCAAGGAAGTACTTTTTTACTGTTATCTCACAGAACAAATGACAGATTAAGGCACAGGGGGTGAGATCCATGAAGGGACATAGGAAATCACAGGGACAACACTGCAATCCACAAAGCTGAGTCAGACACCAAGCTGCCCACTCAATGAATGGGAAGAAACAGGTGCCTAAGTATGTGATGCACAAAAGCCAGCAGCTAGGTGGGGAGCAGCCTAAAGTAGCTAATGGGAGATGCTGATAAGTGGGGTGTGTGCTAAGCACTGCCCCCCTTTTGGAGATAGGCATCTGAGCAGTGCTGGATTAAGACCTTTAGAGGCCCTAAGCACTGAAAAGATTATGGTGCCCCCCCATATGTAATTCAAAATAAAAACAATAAAAACAAATCTCATTTTTTGGGGTGCCCCTGCTTTGCTGGTGCCCTAAGCACGTGCTTAGTCTGCCTATTGGGTAATCCAGCCCTGCATCTGAGTATAGTCTGCAGAGAGGCACCTATCTCTACTGAGTGATCCACAAATAAGAGCCCATGTCCTGAAGTCTGGTGGCTTAGACACCTAAGCTGTTCTTTGCAGCAGAGTTAGGTACCTACCTCATCCCACACAAAATGGCTGGAGGAGGTGGTGATGCTGGTGCCCCACAAGATACTTTTTTTAAACAAAGGGTGATATATGATAATGGATGGTCCAGAAAAAAGTATGCATTTCTAGTAATCTTCTGTTCGGAAATATTGTGCTGACATATAAACCAGCCAAATGTTTGTGTGTGTGTGTGTGTGTGTGTGTGTGTTTGCTCTAGGTTCCTCTTGTTAAACTGTACTAAGTCTTTTTGAAAACTCGGAGTGAACAAACAGTGCTCCATTAAAAACTTATCTGAAATCATAAATGTCTGTAGTGAAAGAAGCCTGACTCTTCTGTTTTAACAAGAATAATTGATGAGGTCATAGCAGTTCTTTCCAATCTGTGCAGTGCTCCACCCATACACTGTTTTCACAAAGAACTGAAATCATGGCAGAAGGTCAGGAAAAAGGAAATATAATTCCCGTGTTAAATGTATGGTGTTTTAAGAAAATAAACTTCCAGATATTGACTTGTGTATGTGAAGGGGCTCTTTCTTAAAATGTTGATTTTTTATTGTCTTATAAATATGAGAGACTAACATTGGATGAAGTTAGGAAAGTTCTAAGCAGATGTAACGGTGCTCATGCAAGTTTATCCACACAACATAATCCAGTTGCTTCTGCCATGACCATCACAACTTACTGATTGTTGGATGCTCTTAAGCAGAGACAATTAGTTATCCAGATATGTGTAGGGAGATTGCTATGAGGGTGGATGGCCTCTATAGATAGGCTTTTACATGAGATCACTAGATTAATTTTCTTTGTGTCTAAGTTAGATGTAAATGTTCATGTTCTTTTACAAGTGATAATATTTAGGGCCCTACCAAGTTCAGGGTCCATTTTCATTGATTTCACCATCCTAGGATTTAAAAAATCATAAATTTCATGCTTTCAGCTATTTAAATCTGAAATTTCTCGGTATTGAAATTGTAGAGGTCCTGATCCCCCCCCCCCCCAAAAAAAAGAGTGGGGGGGGGTGTCACAAGGTTATTGTGAAGGGGGTGGGGTTTTACAGTACTGCTGCCCTTACTTCTGCACTGCTGATGGTAAAGACATTGTCTTCAGTGCTGGGCAGCTTCAGAGCAGCAGCTGCTGGCTAGGAGCCCAGCTCTGAAGTCAGAGCCACTGCCAGCAGCAGTTAAGAAGGACATAGTATAGTATGCAGAGCGAGGTCCTCAGTCAGCAGCTGCCACTCTCTGGGCATGCAGCTCTAAAGATAGTGCAGAAGCAAGGGTGGCAATACCATGACCCCCCTTCCTAAAATAACCTCGCAACTCTCTTTTGTGTTAGGACTCCTAATTTGAAAAACACTGCTCTCCCTCATTAAGTCTGTATAGTATAGGGTAAAAGCACACAAAAAATCAGGTTTCAAGGGGAGAGATCAGTTTTAATGATCCAAGACATGTTTTTCATGGCCATGAATTTGGTAGGGCCTTAATAATAAACAAATTTTCGACTTAACCTGTGGCTGTTCTGGTGAAGTTTTCTGCTGTTCCAAGAGCACAGAACAGGTTCAAAGCCATCTGAACAGGCCACTGGAGTAGGAGTATCTTTGGGAATAGAAGAGTTGCCTTAATTACTCCTACATCAACCTCCTCTCTGCATCTTGTACTACTATTAAGGGATGCCTGAGCTCCAACAACCCTTCTCTGCTGTAATAACTTGTTGAAACCAATGGCAGCTGGTATAAATTAACTTGCTATTCTCATTTATGCCAGGAATTGGCCCAATACTGGAAAAGACCACCCTTTCCATCCTTCTGTGGCAAACGTCACAATGTAATGACTTGAAAGATTTGTCTTGGTCAATGTTTACCCCAAAGAAATTCAATACTGTGCTGAATCAAACAAAACCAGAGAGAGAGAGAGAGAGAGTGTTTGTGTGTGTGTACAGAAAGAGGGCGGGGGTTTAGAAAGAGAGTTATATAAATTTGGAATAATTACATTAGGAAATATCTGGAAGACTCTTTATTAAGGTCATATATGTCTTTAAGTGTTGACAATGTGGTTATCATTATACAAGATACAGAAGAAGACCCAAGTCCCTACTCCATTGAGGTATCTCAATTGTTGTATGTTCAAGTATACAAACTGGACTCTAAAATGCCCCTGGAGATTTAGAAGAAGATGAAAATAAGTAGTAAACCTCATTGTATGAGGAATAAGGGTTATTTCGAGAGAAGGGTTTTCTCTCGAAATAACTGCATCTTAACAGCATCTGTTATTTCAAAATAGCACTGTTTCGAAATAGTGCCATAACACAAATATGCAAATGAAGCACGGGATATTAAAATCCCGGCTTCATTTGCAATTTTGAATGTCTTCATTTGCATCCCTCTCTTGAAAGAGGGTGCAAGTGTAGACATACCCTCAGAGACACCACTTCCCCTGTATTATCACCAATAGCAGTCCTCATACAGATGAGAGGTTATGAAAACCAATCTCATCAAACAAAAAGGTTCTTCTGATCCCAAGGACCAGACAGATTCCCAGGTTAATTTATAACTCAGATCTTAACCCAAAAAATCATGCGGCACCAATCCTTTAGTAACTAAAATCTAAAGGTTTACTTGTAAAAGGAAATAAATAAAGGTTGAAAGTTAAAATTGTTAAAGGAATAGAATGCATACAATAACGACAAAGTTCTTGATTTGGGCTTGTAGCAGAGATGGAATAAACTTCTGGTTTAAGTCCAGTCTCTGGAGAACATTTGCAGCGTGGATGGGTCATTCAATCCTTTGTTCAGAGCTTCAGTTTATAGCAAAATTCTTCCAGAGATAAGAAGCAGGATTAAAGACAAAATGGAAGGGTTTTCCAGGGCCTTTTATATCTTATGCCATGTGGAGGGAAATCCACTGTTCTTGCTGTGGAAAAGTACAGCAACAAGTTTGGAATCATATGGGCAAGTTACCTGTCCATGAATGCATGACTCAGTTCTTTGCAAGTGAATGCCATTGTGCCCCTATTCTAGTTTCAGTCTTCACAGAAAAGCTCAACAGATGTGGAGTGGCATCTCCCAAGGCCTATTGCCAGTAAAGTACTTCTACATAATCCTTTCATAATAGGCTGGCCAAATGCTTCACTGGTGCTACTTAGAATCAAACACATTGATATACAAATACATAGCCAAAGCTTATAATTTCAAATGTAAAATGGCATAATCATAATCAGCAGATCTTAAGCACTTCATAGATACCTCACCTGGCACACTTTGTGCAAGATTTCTTGCAAATATATAACAGTTGCAACTGTGATCTGTATGTTCATATTTCAATTAAATAATGTCACAGATAAGTTTTTGTCATGTAGAGTTGGAGCTGCTGACTGGACATTCAGGATGATATGTCAGGAAGTTAATCAGAAATGTGAAATTGGATAGTTTTATTTTCAAATAGCATTCTAAAAGGATGCTATAACTAAATGCAGAACAAGTTACTGTTCACTGCTAAAGAGCTCTTCACAACAAATATATTTGTGTGTGCCTCTCAACTGACTTGCTTGGATTGAATAACTGTTTTATAACTGTTCTTAGGCTGCATTTATGCCTCAGGTAATTGTAGCTGTGCAGTATATATATTGCCTGCTAAGCTTTGCCTTAGGTTTACCTCTCTCACCCCATACATAGGTGTGGGTCCCGGCTGCAGGACCCTGCTGCCCAGAGCTCTGTTTCTGGCCCTTCACATGGGGCCCCAGCTGTAGCATCTGTGCCCAGCGCTCTGTTCCCAGCCCTGTGCTCAGGGCCCTGGCTGTGCCTAGAGTTCTGCACATGGGGTCTCTGCTCCCATAAGCCCTGCACCCAGGGCTCTACTCGTGGTCCTGCGCCTGCAGGGTCATCTCCTGGCTGCCACCAGCCCTGTGCTCAGGGCTCTCTTCATGGGCCCACATATGGCATCCCTTACCCCTGTCTATGTCGCACCGCTCCCCTCCCCAGAGCTCTTGGTCCCAGTTCTGGGGCAATAGGAGGCATAGGCAGGTGAAAGGGGAGGAGGTAAAAAGTTTGGGTGGGGACCACTGGCTTTCAGCACCCCCCATCGGAAGAAATGTTCTAGCACCACTGACTCTGTTTTTGATGCTGTGCTGTAGCATGCTTTGCTTGCTGCAGTAGACTTTCATGGCCCCAGTTCTACTGACATAAACAATTACCCATGCTTTCTGCAGTTCCCTCTGCTCACTTAGCAGCTACTTATAGAATGACAAACTCAACTGACATGCCCAGACTAATCAGTTTACCACAGTCGCACTTATTGATCTGACCAAAAATAGGAAGACAGCTCAAACTGCAAGACATTTCCATTATAGTTTATTTTCAGATTGGACCTGTTTTTCATCCACCTGGTTGGAAAATAAGCACACCCCATCTTCCCAGTATAATAGATATGACTTTTTAAAAAAGCAAGAGTCCCAATGTTTTCCCACTTTTCCAGTAACACATTTATGTTATTTAAATAAAATTACATGAAGGTCCAGTCTTGGTTTGCACTGGATAGGTTTGTTACAGGCCCATGCATGTCTCACTGCACAAGGATCTGTCACAATTTCACTCCCTGCACGTGAGTGAGCTTAGGGCTACTCCTTCAGTGGATCTCTGAGGGAATAAAGAGGGCAGAAGGAGTTGAGCAACCTGGTTTGGTGAGCAGTCTTCTTACAACAGATGAAAAAGCTGCACCATCCTAAAAGATTGTACAGCCTGTACTGTCCTCTTGCTCATCACAGATTACAGGTAAGGCATCAGGGATTGTTCTCTCACCCTATAATTAAAGGGATGGGATATATTTAACAAAGACAGCCTACTTCTCCCGTGTCAATTTAGCATTAGAGTTGAAAAGGTTTCTCACAAAACCCAAGGAATTGGAAGTTATCTGACCAACAATCAGTTCCCCTCTTAACTATTCATTTTCTAGTGTCTTGTGATGTCATAATCTCACTAGATCTTCAGTCATGCCAGGCTTCCAAAGTATATAAAAGCTGAATCAGGAGCAGCTAAGGCTAGCAAAAAGGAGCAGCTAACGGGAGTTTTGTGAGGGAGCTCTCCAGATGAAGGAAGAGCGATTACAGGACCTTTGGGGTAGGTGGTTGTCTGTAGTGGGTTTGTGTTTGGGGAGTGCGGGCTACTTGCCTGGAAGATATTGTGAGCTTGTTTGTTTGGAAGACCGTGTGCTGAGGCTAGTAGCCTGCTAGGCAAGGCTGAGAGTTTTTTAACAAAGCTTTGATACCTAATTTCTTTAAGACCCATCAAGCCTTTACCAGGGGGCAGGACTACTCAGGATGGCCTGGGCTTTAAAAACCCAGCTCTTAAGTGACCAGAGGAGTTAGCAAACAGGAGCGAAAGGGGAGTTGTGTGAGGGAGTTTAGAGGAGGAGTTTGAAGGGGCCTACATACACTTATCATTTTTTAAACTAAACTAAAACCAAAACCACCTGATATAAAAAAGCTCTGTCAAGAAAGGAATTAGCTCTAGTAGTAAAAAGAGAATTCAGGTAGAAGCCCTCTAGCAGAGTGGGGACTATCCAGTGTATTGCACCCAATATTGCTTGTATGATTACCTGCCCTATGGACAGATGGCATATGTGTACATTAAGAAAGGGATAGAGAATATTATTGACCACTTGACCAGGATGGTGATAGTGATTGTGAAATACTAAGAAAGATTGGACAGGCTATATGAATACAAAACTAAATAATAATGGGGGATTTCAACTATCCCTTCCTCAGGATAAGATGCAGAGATGAAGATTCTTTACACCTTAAATGACTGCTTCTTGGAGCATCTGGTTCTGGAATCCACAAGAGGAGAGGCAATTCTTGATCAGGTCCTAAATGGAGCACATAATCTGGTTCAAGAGGTGAATATAGCTGGAGCGCTTGGAAATAGAGACCATGATATAATTAAATGTAGCTGTGGTGGGAAAAACACCACAGTAACTTAACACTATGGCATTTAATTTCAGAAAGGGGAAGTACACAAAAATGAGGAGGTTAGTTAAACAGAAATTAAAAGGAACAGTGCCAAAAGTGAAATCCCTGGAAGCTGCATGGAAACTTTTCAAAGATGCCATAATAGAGGCTCAACTTAAAGGTGTACCCCAAATTAAAAAAAAAATGCCACTGTGGCTTAACAACTAAGTAAAAGAATCAGTGAGAGATAAAAAGGCAGCATTTAAAAAGTGGAAGTTAAATCCTAGTGAGGAAAATAGAAAGGTTCATAAACTCTGTCAAATTAAGTGCAAAAATATAATAAAAAAGCCAAAAAGGAGTTTGAAGAACAGCTAGCCAAAAAATCAAAAAGCAATAGCCAAATGTTTTTAAGTACATCAGAAGCAGGAAGTCTGCTAAACAACTAGTGGGGCTTCTGGATGATTGAGACGCCAAAGGAACACTCAAAGATGATAAGGTCATTGTGGAGAATGGAATGGAAAAAGCAAATAAAGAAGAGTTATAGACTCATAGACTCATAGACTTTAAGGTCAGAAGGGACCATTATGATCATCGAGTCTGACCCCCTGCACAATGCAGGCCACAGAATCTCACCCACCCACTCCTGGAATAATCCTCTCACTTATATCTCAGATATTGAAGTCCTCAAATGATGGTTTAAAGACCCCAAGATGCAGAGAATCCTCCAGCAAGTGATCCGTGCCCCATGCTACAGAGGAAGGCGAAAAACCTCCAGGGCCTCAGCCAATATACCCTGGAGGAAAATTCCTTCCTGACCCCAAATATGGCGATTAGCTGAACCCTGAGCAGGTAGGCAAGACTCACCAGCCAGACACCCAGGAAAAAGTTCTCTATAGTAACTCCTATCATCCCACCATTGGCCTATTTACCACCGATAGCGAAAGGTCAATTAGTTGCCAAGATCATGTTATCCCATCAAACCATCCCCTTCATAAACCCATCTAGCTTAATCTTGAAGCCAGATTGGTCTTTTGCCCCCACTACTTCCCTTGGAAAGCTGTTCCAGAACTTCATTCCTCTAATGGTTAGAAACCTTCGTCTAATTTCGAGTCTAAACTTCCTGATAGCCAGTTTATATCCATTTGTTCTTGTGTCCACATTGATATTGAGCTTAAATAATTCCTCTCCCTCCCTGGTATTTATCCCTCTAATATATTTAAAGAGAGCAATCATGTCTCCCCTCAGCCTTCTTTTGGCTAAGGTAAACAAGCCAAGCTCCTTGAGTCTCCTTTCATAAGACAGGTTTTCCATTCCTCGGATCATCCTAGTGGCCCTTCTTTGTACCTGTTCCAGTTTGAATTCATCCTTCTTAAACATGGGAGACCAGAACTGCACACAGTATTCCAAATGAGGTCTCACCAATGCCTTGTATAACGGCACTAACACCTCCTTATCTCTACTGGAAATACCTCGCCTAATGCATTCCAAGACCGTATTAGCCTTTTTCACGGCCACGTCACAATGGCGGCTCATAGTCATCCTGTGATCAACCAGGACTCTGCAGTCCTTCTCCTCTTCCATCACTTCCAACTGATGTTTCCCCAGCTTATAACTAAAATTCTTGTTATTAATCCCTAAATGCGTAACCTTACACTTCTCACTATTAAATTTCATCCTATTGCTATTACTCCAATTTACAAGATCATCCAGATCTTCCTGTATGATATCCCGATCCTTTACTGAATTGGCAATACCTCCCAACTTTGTGTCATCCGCAAACTTTATTAGTACACTCCCACTTTTGGTGCCGAGGTCAGTAATAAAAAGATTAAATAAGATTGGTCCCAAAACTGATCCCTGAGGAACTCCGCTAGTAACCTTCCTCCAACCTTACAGTTCACCTTTCAGTATGACCTGCTGTAGTCTCCCCTTTAACCAGTTGCTTATCTACCTCTCAATCTTCATATTGATCCCCATCTTTTCCAATTTAACCAATAATTCCCCATGAGGTACTGTATCAAATGCCTTACTGAAATCGAGGTAGATTAGATCCACTGCATTTCCTTTATCTAAAAAATCTGTTACTTTCTCAAAGAAGGAGATCAGGTTGGTTTGGCACGATCTACCTTTTGTAAAACCATGTTGTAATTTGTCCCAATTACCATTAACCTCAATGTCCCTAACTACTTTCTCCTTCAAAATTTTTTCCAAGATCTTGCATACTACAGATGTCAAACTAACAGGCCTATAGTTACCCGGGTCACTTTTTTTCCCTTTCTTAAAAATAGGAACTATATTAGCAATTCTCCAGTCAAATGGTACAACCCTGAGTTTAGAGATTCATTAAAAAATTTTGCTAATGGACTTGCAATTTCATGTGCCAGTTCCTTTAATATTCTTGGATGAAGATTATCTGGGCCCCCCGATTTACTCCCATTAAGCTGTTCGAGTTTGGCTTTTACCTCGGATATGGTAATATCTACCTCCATATCCTTATTCCCATTTGTTACATTGCCATTATCCCTAAACTCCTCATTAGCCTCAATAAAACTGAAGCAAAGTATTTGTTTAAATATTGGGCCATGCCTAGATTATCCTTAACCTCCACTCCATCCTCAATGATTAGCGGTCCCACTTCTTCATTTTTTGGTTTTTTCCTATTTATATGGCTATAAAACCTTTTACTATTGGTTTTAATTCCCTTTGCAAGGTCCAACTCTACATGACTTTTAGCCTCTCTCACTTTGTCACTACATGCTCTAACCTCAATAAGGTAGCTTTCTTTGCTGGTCCCTCCCATCTTCCACTCCTTATATGCTTTCTGCTTTTTTTTTGTATTTACTCCTGCCTGTAACACAAGAAATAGGATCACCAAATGAAATTAATCGGTAGCAGGTTTAAAACAAACAAAAAGAAGTATGTCTTCATACAGTTCACAGTCAACCTATGGAAGTCCTTGCCAGAGGATGTGTGAATTCTAAGACTATAACAGGGTTCAATAAAATACTATATACATTCATGGAGTATAAGTCCATCAATGATATTCCCAGTCTCTGTTGATCAGAAACTGGGAATGGGCAACAAGGGATGGATCACTTGATGATTACCTGTTATGCTCATCCCCTCTGGGGCAGCTGGAATGAATTGGCCACTTTGGAAGATGCGATACTGGGCTAGATGGACCTTTGGTCTGACCCAGTATGGTTGAATATCTAATGTAAAAAATTATTAGGGAAGAAATCTTTAACAAAGAATAAAACATAGCTGGCCTTTTTGATACACAGAAAGGAAAAAAGGAAATAGTCACATTTTGCTCCTTTCTAAATTGCCTTTAACAATGCACAACAGTACTGCAGCAAACTATATCATTCAATTTAATCTGAAGGGAAAATCTGGGTAAGTAGGGAGTGATTGCTCAAATTGGAATTTGGCCAAGACGATGAAGTTAATACCCTATCTCCTATGGAAAGAATCTAACAATCTTTAGTTATCTTAAATACAGTAATTCCTCATTTAATACATGCCTGCTTAACACATTTTCGCGATAGCATGAATTTTTTTTAGGGAATGTTTTTTGAATTACACGACCGTCCCCGGAATAACATAATTTCCCCAGCTGGCCCATTGCCGGCGGCTGCGCGGGGCTTTCCCCGCCTCCCTGCAAAGCAGCAGAGGGTTCTCCGCTCGCTGCGCTGTTCCCCGGCGCCCTCCCCTTGCCAGACGCAGTGTGGGTCCCTGCAGACCCGTCACAGGGGCATACTCCCAACCAAATCCCCCTCCCCTCTCCTCCCCTACCCTTCCCCAGAGCCAAAAACCTCCCCTCCCTGCTGTAACCCAGTTCCCTTTCTCTCCCAACCTTATGTCCCGGTCCCAACAGACACCACTGCTTGAAACGCAACCCCCACCTTTTCCATTATTTTCAATGGGAAAATTGACCCCACATAACACATTTTCACTTAACATGATCATTTTCTGAAACAGATCTTTAGTGTTAAATGAGGAATTACTGTAGTCATCCTCAGTTTTGTATAGTCCTTGAAAGAAGGCCTCTTCAGGAAATGTACATTGCCAAAAGGACAATTAAATAGATATGAAAATACAGATTGAAATCTTGACCCAGTTGAAATCAATGTGAATTTTGCTTTTGGTTTCAGAGTGGCCAGGATTTCTACCTAGCGTGTCTGCACATTAGGCTATTAGTTACTTTAGCACAAATATTGATCTATGCTTTAGAGTCTGGTGCTGGATGTTACCCAAGGAGACTTTATTTTTAAAGTAGTGACTCAGTAATAAAATGACATAGTCTCACTGTAATGATTACAGCTGTGAAATATTCCTCAGGCTCCATTAGTTGTGAATGTTAAGTGTTCCTGCATATTTATATTTAAAATACCTTCAGACGCTAAGAGGAGCATAACACAAAAAACCAGGCAAAGACAAGGTAGCTCATGTAAGGTCTCCACTGAGTCTTTGGTTAGACTCTGCCAATCACAGGGCACTCGACCTTGGTAACACTTTTCTAATATACAGTTATTAGTACTTGTTCCTAAAAGAGAGATTCTTATTTCTCCAAATTTAATAGTCAATGAGTGTATAGACTACAGAAACATGAAAAGTGTGTTGTTTCTTTTAGAAAAGCAAAGAAGTGGACAGCAGGCACAGGATTATTAAATTACCTTAATCTTTGATTATCCTAATCTATTTTCATTTGGTAATGTTCAGTTCTTGTCATTAAGCTTTGAGGCAAAGCAGCATTTTTTTCAGGCTTGTGGAAAAAGGCTGTCATCCAAGTTTCTCATAGGCCACGTCTACACTGGCATGATTTTCCGGAAATGCTTAAAACGGAACAGTTTTCCGTTATAAGTATTTCCGGAAAAGGAGCGTCTACATTGGTCCCGGAGTTACCGTTATAACGATGCGCTTTTCCGGAAAAGCATGTCTACATTGGCGGTGCGCTTTTCCGGAAAAGCAGAAGCCCGGAGCCATTTTGAAGAGGGCAAAGGCCACCAGACCTTTCCGGGGGCGGGGCCGGAGCGCCGTTCAGACACGTGCTTAAAGGGGTCTCTCCGGACAGCCGTTGGTCTCCTGCTCCCCTGCCTTGGGACCTCTGCCAGGGACTGGCACCCTTAGCAGGTTCAGTGGTTGCCCTCTGGGTTTTGGGGACACCACCCTTTGGCCCCCAACTGCTTTTCCCTGAGTTTAGTTTTTTCTGCCCTGCTCTGTCTGCCATGGAGCCGTGGGTGGCCATTTGCCTGCTCGGGCCCCTGTTGGAGCTGTACGAGTGCCTGCTGCTTGTGCTGCAGGCCGGTGCCATGGTGTACATGAACCAGGAGGCAGGGATCGCATTGGACTCCCTCACCAGGGAGGCCCTGGCAACCGTGTGGCATCAGCACCCCACCGTGGAGAGGCCCGTCTGGAGTTTGGAGAGCAGCACCGACTGGTGGGAGCGGCTGGTTCTCGGGGTCTGGGATGACCACCAATGGATCAGGAATTTCCGCATGAGAAAGCGGACCTTCCTGCAGCTGTGCACCTGGCTCACCCCCGCGCTGCAGAGAGCCACCACCCGGCTGCGGGCACCCATCCCCATCAAGAAGAGGGTCGCCATCGCCCCGGAAGCTGGCCACACCGGACAGCTACCGCTCGATGGCACAGCAGTTCGGGTGGGAAGATCAACCGTCGGAGTGATTGTCATGGAGGTAAGTCCCGGGAGTGGGGTGGGGAGGGTGCTGCACTCCATGCCCAGGGACAGCCAAGATTCCAGGCTGGGTCGCCCAGGGTTTGGGCCGTCCCTCCCTTGCACAGGCCTGCTGGTGGGGGCCGTGGGGCGAGGGGACCCTGGTGTGTGTGTGTGTGTGTGTGTGTGAGGACAGAGGGAATCAAGGGGCGCCCCAAGGAGCGCACACTCACCCCTGCCGTATGTGATGTGTTCCTTGTGTTTCTCTGCACCCTTCTGCAGGTCGTCCACGCCATCAACAACATCCTGCTCCCGCGAATCATCCGCCTGCGCGACGTGGATGATACCATGGCCGGCTTCGCTGCCCTCGGGTTCCCCAACTGCGGGGGAGCCCTGGACGCCACCCACATCCCCATCCGGGCCCGGAGCATCGAGTGGCCCATTTCATGAACCGCAAGGGGTACTGCTCCATTGTTCTGCAGGCCCTCGTGGACCACCGGGGCCGCTTCCTGGACATTTACGGGGGCTGGTCGGCCGGGCACACGCCCGCATCCTCCGCAACTCTGGACTGTTTCGCAGGTTGAAGGCGGGCACCTACTTCCCGGCGAGACTTGACTGTCGGGATGTGCCTATGCCCATCTGCGTCGCGACGCGCCTACCCCCTGATGCCCTGGCTAATGTGGCCCAACACGGGGCAGCCGGACCAGAACCGGGCCCGGTTCAACGACCGCCTCAACCGGGCCCGAAACCCAGTGGAGCTGGCCTTTGGACGTTTAAAAGCCCGATTCCGTTGTTTGCTCACCCGTCTCGAGATGGGTGAGCAGAATGCAACGGAGGTACTGGCTGCATGCTCCACAACATTGTGGAGCGCAGCGGGGAGGCCTTCCTCCCTGCATGGATGGCAGCCGAGGCACAGACCTTGGAACAGCCCGACACAGCTGCTGTCCGCCAGGCGCGCCAGGATGCGGTGCGCATCAGAGAGGCCCTGGTGGACATGTTTGCCCAAGCCCCGTAGTAGGGTCGCCTGGGTCTCCCCAGACTACTTCTGCCCGTCCCCTACCCTTCCCCACCCCCTCCCCTTACCTCCCCCCCCAATTGTAAAGCGTCGGGTCAAAGCACATTGGCCGCCATCGTGACTGTTCGCCGGGTGCGCCGGGCTTAGTTAGGGTTTTTCTTTTAGTTTAGGCTAGGTTTAGGCCACCATCGCCTGTCCCAAGAACAGCCATGAGGATTCGGGGTTCGTGCAGAAGGCTCAGGTCAGCGTGCCTGATTCCAGTCGTCTTCCGTCGAGGATCTCCTGGCTGTTCCTCTCCTGAGGCCCGGAAGGACCAAAGGATTGAGGTGGCCAGCCATCATCTTCCGTCAAGGGATCTCCTGGCTGTTCCTCTCCTGAGGCCCGGAAGGACCAAAGGATTGAGGTGGCCAGCAACACTACCCAATTGTCCTCCCTGCGCCTAGACTATGTTTAATTATCTGTAGTGTGCATCTTTTAACCGTTCTTGCTTGTTTGTGAGCTATGTAAATATAGTTTGTGGTTTACATTTTACTGAAAAGTCTCAGTATTTATTTATGCGCCACAAACCAATGAGCACTTAAAAAGGGCCCCCCCAGTGACAGAGTACAGATTTTGTTGTCTGCAGTTTGTAACCCTGTTAAATTTAAGTGGCTAATTGGCATCTCACATCATTTCCTACAGTTACTAGAGTAACACGATAACCAACACAGGAATGAACAGAAAAATAGAAAACTGTTTATTTACAAGGGGGGGAAGGGACCTTCAACTGGGACGGGGGGGCAGTTACTGGGATGGATGGCCCCTGCGACTGCTCCTCCGGGGGGGGGGGCCTGCACACGCTGGGCAGACCGTGTAGGGGCAGGCTGCACGGGGAGGTGGGCACGACCTCGGGCACGACCACGGGCAGGAGCAGGAGCAGGGGCAGGAGCAGGGGCAGGGGCAGGGGCAGGAGCAGGAGCAGGGGCAGGGGCAGGGGCAGGGGCAGGAGCAGGAGCAGGAGCAGGAGCAGGAGCTGGGATAGGAGGGGGCATGGGCTGTGCTCCAGGAGGGATGGCGGGGACATGGGGTCCGGCCATGCCATAATGGATGGCATGGACCAAATGTGCCGTGAGCATGTCCATGGTCGTGCACATCCCTCTGCACTCATTTAGGAAGGCAGCCCAGCCCTCCTGCCGCCACTGCAGGTCCCCCTGCACCCGGCAGCGATGGAGGCCTGGATTGCCTCCACGGCGCACACATGGCGGCGCAGAAGCTGGTCTCTCTGGCGCCGCCTGTGCCTCCGGGGTTGGCCAGCTGGGGTGCCGCTGCTGCCGCAGTGTCGGGTCTGGTGCTGGGTCCCGCTGCAGGGAAGAGAAGAAAGGATGGGTCAGTCGGGCAGGCCGTCCACTGTCCCCACATCTCATGCCCTCCACCCTGAGCCCAGGTGACCCCACAGTTGTGTGGCTTGGGCCCACTCGGTTTCCCTCCTGCCCCCGTGTTGTATGTTGGCAAGGAGGACCGCCCCTGCTGGAGTAGGGTCCCCCCTCCAGTATTGTAAGCACCGGTCTGTATCCTGGCCCCGTGGAGGGCGGGGAGGGTGCTTGTGCTGCGTTCACCTGTGGAACTCCCTGCCGGTGGAGACTGTGAAAAGCTTTGGGCTAATCGCTGTTTGACAGGAGCGAGATGCATCCCCACGCAGTGCCTGGGAGCACATCTGGCAGAGGCGGTCTGGGCTCTCAGATCCCCTCGTGTGGGATATCTCCTGGACGTAACCAGAAGCGTGACTGGGTGGGGGGGTGTCCCATCCTTGCAGCAAAACTCAGGGGCCCTTGTCCCTCCCACTATCCCTCCCACAAGGCCGGTAGCCCAGGGACTTGTGCGGCCACAGTGGGGACTTCCCTCGGGGAACCAGCCAAGGCACCGGGAGCAGGCGAGGACTGTGACGCTGCGGTTTTCCCAGGAGCAGCTGTCTGTGCCTCACAGCCAGGCATGGGACAGTGTGCTGTTCTCCGTGCTGCACCCTTGGCGGAGGTGCTCTGGGCTGAGTCCCTGGGGCCCTGGCCGGTTCCAGCCGGCATCCACCCTTCCCCTGGTCCCGCTGCATGTGTGTGAGCAGCACGGTCCCAGGCGTGCCCTGCAGCTGCCTGCCGCGGCCACGTGCCGCTCGGTCGCCAGGCTGCACGAGGTTGCACGTGCTGCTTGCTGCCTCATGCGGCGCAGCGTGCAGCTCACGTGGCCTGAGTGACATGCTCTCCCCTCCTCCCTCTGGGCACCTGGCCCCCCGCCCTCCGCCCCCCCGCCCTTTGGGAGTGCAAACTGCAAAGACTCACCAGTGGGTTCCTCCCCGGCCTCGGCCTCGGCCTCGGCCTCGGCCTCGGCCTCGGCCTCGGAGGAGCTGCTGGAGGGGGCCTGCTGGGTGGTGGCCTCCTGCGCCGGACGCGCTGCTGCTGTCCTCTCCTCCCCTGCTCGGTGGGTCGACTAATGGGGCGCTGGCAGGTGTCCACCGGACGTCCGGGGCTTGCGGGGCTGGCTGGCCCAGGAAGGCGTTCAGCCGGTCGTAATAGGGGCAGGCGTCTGGTCCTTCCCCCCTGCCCTCGCTGGCCCGGACGTATCCCAGCCGCAGCTCCTTAACTTTAGAGCGGACCTGCTCGGCATTCCGGGTGGGGTGTCCCTGCTGCGCCAGGTTGTCTGCCAGCCGCGTGTAGATCTCCACATTGCGGCGCTTGGAGTGCAGGTCGTGGAGACCCTCCTCCTCCTGCCACAAGTCCAGGAGGGTCTCCAGCTCCCTGGGGGTCCAGGATGGGGCCCACCGTTTGCGGCCCCTGGGGGCCTCCTGTGCTGGGGGTGCAGGGGGCTCACCAGCTGGAGCTGCCATGGCGGTCCGATGGGTGGCTGGGCAGCACAGCACGTGGCAGAGCTCAGGCTGCAGGGTCTGCGGCGCTCCTGCCACGCGCCCAGCAGCCTCCCTACCAGGAAGTCCAGGGCTCACGGGTCTCGTGGCGACCAAACCGCTTTTTCCGTTTCTTCTGCTTTTCCGGAAAAGCTGTCTACACTGGCCCTTTTCGGAAAAGCTTTTCCGGAAAAAGGACTTTTGCCCGAGCGGGAGCGGCATAGCTTTTCCGGAAAAGCGGCTGATATCATACAGTAGATCGTCATTGCTTTTCCGGAAAAGCAAGCGGCCAGTGTAGACAGCTCGCACCTTATTCCGGAAAAGCGGCTGATTTTCCGGAATAAGTGGCCCAGTGTAGACACAGCCTGTATGTTTACAGGTGCTTTATAGAATTTTCTCTATTCCTCTTTCAGCATAACTCAGATTCTTCTCTTCCTAACACAGTATCCAGATTAAAAAGCTTCCCCACATATATCTTATAGGATGATGAGAGATCTCAAGTCAGTGGGACTTAGGGCAGTGTGGTAGAGAAGTATCTGTGTTCGGCCAAAAAAAACCAAACCCCAAAATTAACCAATGTTTCATGACAAGAGAAATGTTGGATGACAGCCTTAGGTCATCCGCATCTAGATATGGTCTTAACCAGGACAGGTATTTAAAGCATATTCACTATGTGGCTTCATGAAAACTCCAGGTTCAGTGACACAAGAACCATTAAGCAAACCTCACATCTTCTGGGATAAAAGCTACAGTCTCATCGTTATACTTGAAACTCTCAACAGTATCACTGGTTGATTGCACAAAAAACTGCTAATAAGGTAGAATGACTTTGCTGTTATTAGGTTGCTCCATTCTTTCTGCAGAAAATCTCCTTTTCAAAGAGAGCTGGGGGTAGCATTATAGATTTTATCACTGGGGCTACATCTATACTACAAGGTTTTTGCGCAAAAACCTGGGGAGCGTCCACACTTCAAATGAGCTCTTGTGCAATTAATGGGCAGTTAAACGGCAGAAAAGAGAGCTTTTTCCACCATAGGTAAACCTCCTTTTCTGAGGCATAACTGCTTTTAGCGCTACAGCTATTGCGCAAGAAGGCAAGTGTGGATGCTCCAGAGGGGTTTCTTGTGCAGGAAACTCCTATGGGAAAAAGCACAGGTGCTCTGATGGCCATTCTGTGAATGGCAATCACAGCTTTCTTGCGCAAGAGCGTCCAGCAGTGTAGACATTCTCTTGCACAAAAGCACATTGCTTTTGCGATGTGCTTTGAAGTGCGGACGTGTTCTTACGCAAGATGTTTTTGCGCAAAAACTCTAGCGCAAAAGGCTTCTTGCGCAAGAAGCCTGTAGTGTAGATGTAGCCTGATAGAATTCTGGTTCTCAATATATTGCACGTAGAAAAGATTACTAAAATTCCTCTATTTCGTGTATGTGTATGTGTGTGTGTGTGAGAGAGAGAGAGAGAGTGAAAGAGAGAGATCCAGAAGCATGAGAGTACTGTCATGTAGTATTGTTATGCTTGCCTAAATTTTTATTTGGTGGTGGACATCCATGACCAAACAATTATTTGTAGTAGTGCACACATTGGAGGTTGGGGATCTATTATTAATTAGCCTTCTGAGGCCTTAGGGAAAGCTTCAGATTTTTCATACTAGCTACAATATGTCTACTTAATCTATTGTTTTTTAAGATCAGAATTTCCAAACCTGGGTACTTAAAGCTAAATCCATATTTAGGCACATTATACAAGTGTGCTCTTTTTCTAAGATGCAGCACACCTGGAGTTTCAAGTGACTAAGTGGATTTTGTAGATTTCCCTAATAATAAAAAATGAAGCTCCTTGTAAATGTGCAAGCAGTTCTTCTACCCTGTTATTAAAATACTCAATCTTGAACATACCCAAAGAAAACCATTCTTGTGCATTATTAAATTAATTCACAAGGAAGGCTGACTGACTTTGATCTTGATGAGATGTGGCAAACATTAGTTCCTTCAAAGTTTTTACATTTAGAAGCCTGAAAAAGCCCTGTTTGGGGTTTCCTAATTTGTCTGTATTCAAATAATATTAATTGCTGAAAAGCATTTATCTATGTACTAAATTTATAAAAGCACCTATCCAAAATTTCAGTGTGCAGTACAATCCTGCTAAAACTTAACTACTAAATTTAGATTTAGATTTAACTACTAATCATTGTATCATTCTTGTGATCAAGTCAGTGAAGACCTCTGTGCAGCGAACGACACTGATCAAGAAAGGAAAGAGCATGGTAGAATACATAAACAAGGATGAGATGGAGAATAGTACAAAATGATAATGCCATTATATAAACCAGTAGTACACTCTCATCTAGAAAACTGTTCAATTCTAGTCCTATATTAAATAGGATGTGGCAGAAATGGAGGTGGTTCAGGAAGCGGGGAAGAGAATCTTTAGAAGCATGAAAAAGTACTGTATGAAAAGAGACTGAAAACACTGGGGGAGTTAATACCGTTGAGAATTGATGAATTAGGAAAGAGATGATAGAAAATAACGAATATAGAGAGATATAGAGAGAGTGAGTCAGGCCTTTTTAGTTACTCTTTTGCATATTACAAGAACAAGGGGACACTGGATGACATTGAATGGCTGTACATTTATACATGACGTACATAATTTTAAATGGGTCCATTTCATAACCTGCTGAACAAATTTTTAAAAACTATTTTCAAATTCAGTTGCTCAAATTTCAAAATTAGTTTTTTTGTGTTTACATTCTTCAACCAACAGTAGCTGAAGATTGTCTGTTACATCAGGAAATAATTATGATTCATTTTAAAGATCAAGTATAATCGTTTAAGATTTACTTCAAAGCAGCTATTTTATTGGGTTATGTTTATCTTATAATTTTTAAAGTAAAATAAAGATAAGAGTCTACCATGATTACATAAACACATAATAATCCATTGTTATATTTGCTATATGCTCTACCCTTTCTAGCTCTTTTGTCAACACTTCACTATAGCATGTTTTATGTAAGGCCCAGACTTAGGGTCTTTGGTGCATACATAATATTTAGTAATTAATGAACTGATGGACAAGTGTGAAAATATATTAGCATGAAATAGATTGGCTGTAAAAATGGTCATTGTTACCAGAGATTATGGTAATTAGTGTGGCTGCTCAGTGCTGAAGCAAACCAGATCCTTAGGTGCCAGCTAGGGAGGACACTTGTCTAGTTTTATACCAGACAGCTCTTTTTGGCTGATTTGGGCCTCATCCTTGACTTGGACAAAACCAGATGTGGTTGTGTCCAGTATAGGACAGAAGATGCCATTTTGAACAGTATAAAGCCACAGTGGCAAGGGCAAGGTTGCAGTGGCAGAGGCCAGGTCATGCAAGCAGGGCAGGTCCATGCTATTCCTGGAAGTGCCAGAATGTCTGGTATTCTGGGAACAAGTGAGTGACAATCTAGTGCCAGGTGTATGATGACTGGGAGGCAAGCTCAGCAGCTAAGCCTTGTTGGAGCTAGCCCTGGTGGGTCCCCCAAATCACTCAGAAACATGGCTAATGGAAAGGGTAGTTTGTTAGGACTGGCAGGGAAAGGCAAAGGTTGCAGATAACCAGGCACAGTTCAATGTGAGCAGTAGTGGTTCTGGTTTGAGACTCTGGGCATGTCAGATGGAGACTCAAAGTCTTCAGATCTAGTACTTGGAGTGTTCTCTCTAGTCAAGGCTCTAATTCCAGAAAATAGGAGCTTATGGGTTTCCAAGTGAGGCCAGGTAGTGTCTTTCATTGGTGCCCCTCTACTCTTGCTGCCTGCCCAGCTGCTGCTGCACCTCCGTACGTCCCCCATGCACCTGCACCCAGATGCAAAGCTTGGCAGTCACAATCTGTTGCACACATGGCTTTGCATGTGATTCCTGGGGATTTTCTCCCTCTGGTTTCTGATCAGCTCCTGGTTTAGATGTGGCTACCAATGCCACTTTTTCAAACAGAGCCCCACACTCCTTTCCTCTTACCTGGCCAGGGGAAAAGGGAGTGCAGTGGTGCTGATGGGAGTTGTAGTCCCCTGCTTAGCAGCTCTATCACATATAAGAGGAGATTTTTAGTAAATAACTAACATTTTCTGTCATCCCATGATGGCCCCTAATCCTCAAACACAGGATTTCTTATTTTGAATCTCTTTAAATGCCTAATAATTAGAAGAAGGCATTTTCTATCTCTACCTTAGTAAGCAAAAGTACTCTCTTAACCTAGTAAACATTATAATAGGTTAAGATGAGATTGGTTTTCAGTTTCTAAGAATAAAATACTTCTATGAATTCTGCATAAAATAATGAACATTTGCTTGTGGTAAGAAGACTCTGTTTTATATCGCATGAAGTGCTTAGAAAAGGCACATTTGCAGTTCATTTTATTTTCTCCAGCCTTAAAAAAGCTGCATCTATACTAGATCCTGCAATTTGGTATTCTTTATTCTTTCTTATGTGTAAATTAAGGCCAAGTGTCCAGGTCTTTACTTAGTTATTACTTTTCTTTTCTTTTCTTTTCTTTGCCAAGTCAAAAGGAATTTGCTTGACTTGGTAAAAATGTAGGCAAACCCCAAGTGTGGTTTACAGATTTGCCCACTGTGAGCATCGTAAGATTTATAAAGATACAGTAGATATTAAGCACGAGCTTGACAGTGAATAACAAGGAGCAGGAAGTTTTTGAAGTGTGTTAGATGTTGTTTCTGCTGTTCCAAAACGATTGCCAGGCTAATATGGCATCAAGGAAGTATCTAATTGTGGTTTATGTGAAGTTCTGTTTTTTTGCGCATGTGCATACATGATGTGGGCTGAAAATGTTTGCAATGATTCATGCCACCTCTGCACAACTTCCTGCCTGATTCTGTAGTACTTAATCATGGCACTTCACTTTGCCACTTAAAAATAACTTGAAGATGGTGGGAACAGTAATGCAACATTGAATTTATAGTTGGACAAAAATAAATTGTGCCCAGAGGAACTATAGCTGTGATGAAATCCTCTTCTGCTGAAGTACACCAAACCCATACGGTGCCAGCTAGGGAATGGTCCTATGTAAGTTGGTATGATGACTGGCATACATTTGTCATTTGCTTTCAGGATAATTCATGAAAACACTGCTGGTTAGTTTAAAAATTTGCATGCTGATTTGGGCTAATCCAATATATCAATAATAAACTGGAATACTTGCAATGAATATAGTTTGTCTTCAGTCCAGCTTAGAGTGTAATCAGAAGCCCAGTGAAGGCAGAAAGAGCCTCTGGATTTTGAATCAAGCCCTTTGTGTCTTTTGATTACATTTAGTAAGAAAAACTTTATCGCTATAGCAACTAGGAAGCATCAACTATTGTATGTAGTTTAGTTTTTCTGGGGGTAACTAACACACTAGCTAGGTTATGACAAGTAGTAATTTCTAACTCTGTTCTTCTAGCTTTCTAGATTAAAAATATATGTGCAGAAGTTAAACAGTATGCCAAGAATCTAAATGTGGTTTGGTGTGTTGTAAGTAGACTGGTTGCAAAGCTGTGAATCTTACAAACTGTATGGCAACTGAATGAAATATTTGAGCCCTGCTGTTGCTGTTGTAGTACTTTCAGGAAGACAAGTATGGGCATGCTTGTTTACTAGTCTGTGTTTGATTTTCTGCCCCTTGACAGATTAAGAAATACTGTTTTCCCAGGATAGTGAAAATGATATTCAAAGAAAGAATCACAGGAAAAGCCTTGCTGCATTTGAAAATGGTAATGATCATTAGCACTGGAATGGCAATTAAACTGATGAAAAAGTGGATTCTTTACCAACTTATGAGCCACAATACCTGATTGATCCAATAGTAAAATAGCACTGTTAATAATAAAGAGACAGGTTCTCCCAGATTCTTACTCATGTAAAGTAATCCCACTGAAGTCAATGGAACTTGTTTAAGAAGTTTTCTAAAGATGGAAAAATTTAGCTCAGTATTAATAAAATGCTATGAATATCTCTGCTCTGTTATGAGTAGTTGGATTCTGGTCAGCCAAAGGCTGTAGGATAACTGTACCGATAACACAAATTATATTTAGAATGCTCGGTCAAAAAGGGATCATGGCATCTCTGGTCAGCACTGCTGACCAGGCTGCAGAAACTCTAGTTGGCAATTCAGTGCGGCTAAGCCAGCTTCCCTGCCTGCCTCTATGACTCTGTGTGGCTGCCGGAAGCAGCCGGCATGTCCAGCTACCAGGCACAGGGGTGTCCACAGGAGTTCCACATGCTGCCCCTACTCTGAGCAATGGCTCTGCAGGTCCCATTGTCCTGCAACCGCAGCCAATTGGAGCTATGGGAGTGGCTCCTATAGGAGTGACAGAGCATGGAGCCACCAGGCCTCTCAGCTGAGAAGCTAAAGGGCTGCTATCTGCTTCCGGGAGCCATCCGAGGAAAGTGTTGCCTGGCTGGTGCCCACCCCGACCCCTCTCCCACATCCCAACCAGTGTTCCCTCTAAACTGCACAGCAGCACAGCTTCAAAGGTGATTAATCAGCCCTGCCCAGTCAGAGGTTCAGGGCTGTGTGAACGGAGCTGACTGACTGGGCGAGGTTGATTAATCACCTGTGAAGCTCTGCTGCCGTGCAGCTTAGAGGGAACATTAATCCAAACCCCTCATCCCAAGTAGGAACCCCTTCCCACATTCAAACTCCCTCCCAGAGGCCACATCCCTCACACCCTCCCAAACCCCAACCCAAGTCCTGAACTCCTTCCTGCACTCAACCCCCTGACCCAGATCTGAGCCCTCTTCTGCACACCAATTTCTGGCCACAGCCCTGCACCCCCTCCTGTACTCTAGCTCCTGCCCCCTCCCTAAATCCCCTTCTGCACTCTGAACCCTTTGGTCCCAGCATGGAGCCCACTCCTGCCCCCAAACCTGTCATAGCCAGCCCCACTCTAGAGTCCACACCTCCAGCCCCCTGTCCAAGGCTAGACCCCCCACCCTGAACCCCTAATTTCTTGCCCCACCTCAGAGCTCACATCCCCAGCCAGAGCTCTCATCCCCTCCTGCACCTCAGCTCCTTACCCCAGCCCAGTGAAAATGTGTGTGGATGGGAGAGCAAGTGACAGCAGTTTCATGGAAGAGGCAGGACCTTTGAGAAGGAGTGGGACAAGGATGTTTGATTGTGTGCAATTAAAAGTTTGGCAACCCAAATAACTAATTATATGTAGGAAGCCTGCTCAGCAGTAGACTTATTCTGGTGACTCGGACCATGACTTTTTCTGAAACAAAGTAGAAATAAATACTGTTACCATTTTCATGGAAATTGTAGCTATGACAGACATACAGCTTTTCAGATAAGTTACAGGAGAACAGAGCTCATTCAGTATTTTATTTGAACAAATACTTGCAGAAATATGTCAGTGTTATTTTATATTTCTAATAATTAGAAAATTAAAATTAAACATGAAAATATTAATTTGCAAAGTGACCTGTAGATCGGTTTGTCTCTGTTATCACAGGAATTTGCCTCACCTATATTTCAGTGCGAAAAACCTCAGAATGACAGAAAATTGAAATACTAGCCAAATGGCTGCTATGCTCCAAAAATGCTAATCAGTTTTTGCAAATCTAATTCACTGTCTGCTGCCATTAGCTAGGGCCATGGTTGCAATATCTGGGTAACAGCTGTGGTTATGTACATGGTATCTCTAACACGAGAAGTGAAGTAAAACTTTTTTGTCAGTCTGCTTACTAGTGTCATCACATCCTTCTGCTGTGCCAGTGTATAAAGAACTCCTTTATCATTTCATGATTCCTGCATAAAAATTAACATCCATGATTAGGCTTTACCATTTATTATAAAGCTCTTGATAAATAAAAGAGCTATTGCTATACTTTTTTTCATTGATACAGTCTTTTGTCAGATCTGCATTAAACACCTTGTATAAGGAGTTACCAGTCACTTAACCAAATCATCTTTTGTTGCATCCAAAAAAGCCTATGTTAAAAGAATATTCAGATTGCAAAGTTAAGAACTCAAACGTTAGAAAATGCCAAAATGAAGGGTTCAAAGTCTTGTGGAAAAAATTGTATGTGACAATGTAAAAAAACAAACACATACACATACACTATCTTTATTTGAGTGCTTGACTTTACAAGCTGAGTGTTCTCTTGATGTTTTTAATGCCATTTCCTAAGCCTTTAAAGCGTAAATATTGGAAACATAAAAATATCATTTTGTGGAACCATACTGTTCCTTGTCTCTGTCCCCATCCAGATGGTTCATCAGCAGAAGAACCACAATACAATGCTCTCCCACTTGAACTAATAGTGAAGTAGCCTACTATTAGAGGGGAATAAAGACACATACTTTGCTTTTGGGTCTCATAGGTATTAAATATAAAACAAAGGAATCCTGGGACTTAGATAATGGACTCAATTCCAGGTTCTGAAGGAGAGTGTGGTTTAGTGGTTACAGTTTCTTAAACCCCATTTTCTTTCTCCCCTTTTTCTTCTAGTGTCACCTCCTCCAATTTGCCTCTGTCCTCTCTCCTGCTGCTATCCCCTCCTGTCCCATGACCAACTCATGCCCTAGACTTAACCTCCACTACTATCCTTCCTCCCATGTCCTGCCCCTGCTGTGTTCCTGTTTTCCCTCATCTGCTCCTAGATCCCTTTGCTATGTTCTTACTCTCACCATCTTCTCCCCCACCCACTCCTTCCCCCGTCCCCCAGCTTGGAGGAGATGGTGCATATGTCACCATGTAGGAACACTGAGGAGATGGAGCATGCTCAGCGTATACAGAATCTTTGTAGAATTTAGCTACAAAACTGTAACAAATCTCTAGTGAACATGTGTAAACCTAGATTTTTCAGTCTTATAACATGGCAGACTTTGGGCTGATACAGACAGAGACAGCAAATGGCATATTCCTTCCATTCCAGTGTGTGTCTAGACTACAGGGGTTTTTTTTGAAAAAAATGGCCTTTTTTCCAAAAAACTTCCCCTGCATCTAGACTACTGCTGCGTTCTTTCGAAAGTAAATCGAAAGAACGTGGCAGTTTTTTCGACTGCGGAAAACCTCATTATGAGGAAGAACGCCTTTTTTTGAAAGTGCTCTTTCAAAAAAAGGCACTATGTAATGCAAACTGTGCTTTTTCAAAAGAGAGCATCCAGGTTGTAGTCTAGATGCTCTTTTTTGAAAGAGGCTTTTTTGAAAGTATCTTTCGAAAAAGCCTCTTTTGAAAGAGGCTTGCAGTCTAGACGTAGCCACAGTGACCACCCTGCCAAATTTCACAAGGAATACCTTGAGAGTATTCACGTGGAGACTGCTGAGGTTGAGGAAGCTATCCCATTACAAAAGACTGCTGACACACCACTGGTGGAGGAGATGGCTCTGTCTCAGGGGAGACACTGGTGGCTGGTCACTTCTGGCAGCAGGCAATGCTCCACCCCTGCTCCCAATTCTCCTTCTGTGGTTCTGGAAAACCATTACGTTGTTCTGGATAGAGGAGATAAGGAATCCCCCCCTGAAGCAGTAGAGGAGAATCCTTGTACCCCCAAGGCTGGGAGGTCTACAGTCACCACTGCCAGGAGGAAATGAAGGGTCGTGGTGGTGGAAGACTCTCTTCTGAGGGGGACAGAGGCACCCATCTGTCTACTTGACATGTCATCTCAGGAGGTATGCTACCTTCCAGGGGCCTGTCTCCGAGACATTATGAGGGCACTGTCGAGGATTATCTGGCCCTTTGACTATTACCCTGGGCTACTCATCTATGTGGGTACTAATGATACCTCAAGGTGTGACTTTGAGCAGATCAAGAGTAACTAAAGGGCTCTGGGAGTACGGGTGAAGGAGTTTGGAGCAAAGGTGGTGTTCTTTTCAAAGGTAGGCGGCCAGGTGCATTCTAGAGGTGAATGCCTGGCTGCAAAGATGGTGTCACCAGGCGGCTTTGGCTTCCTTGACCATGGGATGCTGTTCCAAGAAGAAGAACTGCTAAGAAGGGAGTGGGTTCACCTTCTGAGGAAGGGGAAGAGAGTACTTGTACACAGACTGGCTAACCTAGTGAGGAGGGCTTTAAACTAGGTTCAATGGGGGCAGGTGATCATAGCCCACAGGTACTGAAAAACATGGAAACCTGGGAGATTGGTCGGAAATGGGAAGGAACATGGGCTATAACAGCAGAGATGAAGGAGGGGAAAAGCAGAAGTGGGGCGGGGCGGGGCGGGGGCAAAATCAAATCAGTATCGTAGATGCCTGATACAAATGCAAGGAATATGGGAAATAAACAGGAAGAACTTGAAGTGCTAATAAATAAACCCAACTATGACATAGTTGGTATCACAGAGACTTGGTGGGATAATACACACGTTTGGAATAGTGGTATGGAAGGGTACAGCTTGCTCAGGAAGGATAGGCAGGGATATAAAGGAGGAGGTATTGCCTTGTATATTAAAAATGTATACACTTGGACTGAGGTGGAGATGGACATAGGAGACAGACTTGTTGAGAGTCTCTGGGTTAGGTTAAAAAGGGTAAAAAACAAGGGTGATGTCATGCTAGGGGTCTAGTACAGACCACCTACTTAGGCAGAAGAGGTGGATGAGACTTTTTTTAAACAACTAACAAAATCATCCAAAGCACAGGATTTGGTGGTGATCAGGGACGTCAACTATCCAGACATATGCTGGGAAACTAACTCAGTAGGGCACAAATGATCCAATAAGTTCTTGGATTGCATTGGAGTCAATTTTTTATTTCAGAAGGTTGAGAAAGCTACTGGGGGGAAGCGAGTTCTAGATTTAATTTTAACAAATAGGGACGAACTGGTTGAAAATTTGAAAGTGGAAGGCAGCTTCAGTGAAAGTGATCATGAAATCAGAGTTCATGATTCTAAGGAATGGTCGAAGGGAGAACAGTAAAATAGAGAAAATGGATTTCAGGAAGGCAGATATTAGTAAACTCAGAGAAGTGGTAGGTAAGATCCCATGGGAAGCAAGACAAAGAGAAAAAACAACTGAAGAGAGTTGGCAGTTTTTCAAAGGGACGTTATTAAGGGCCCAAAATCAAACTATACCAGTGTGCAGGAAAGATAGAAAGTATGGTAAGAGACCACCTTGACTTAACCAGGAGATCTCACATGATCTAAAAATTAAAAAAGGAGTTGTATAAAAAGTAGAAACAAGATCAAATTACAAACGATGAATATAAGCAAATAACACAAGTATGCAGGGGCAAGATTAGAAAGGTGAAGGCACAAAATGAGTTCAATCTAGCTAGAGACATAAATGGTAACAAGAAGAAATTCTACAAATGTATTAGAAGCTAGAAGAAGACCCAGGAAAGTGTAGGCCCACTGCTCAGTGAAGAGACAGAAACAATAAAAGGAAACTTGGAAACGGCAGAGGTGCTTAACGACTTATTTGTTTCAGTTTTTGTCAAGATAAGTCCAGATAAGAGCAACAAAAATGATTAAAAGCCTAGAAAACGTGACCTATGAGGGAAGACTGAAAGAATTGGGCTTATTTAGTTTAGAAAAGAGAAGACTGAGAGGGGACATGATAGCAGTTTTCAAGTATCTAAAAGGGCTTTTCAAGGAGGAGGGAGAAAAATTGTTCTCCTTGGCCTGTGTTGAAAGGACAAGAAGCAATTATCTTAAATTGCAGCATGGGAGGTCTAGGTTGGACATTAGAAAAAACCTCTTAACTGTCAGGGTGGTTAAACACTGGAATAAATTGCCTAGAGAGGTTGTGGAATCTCCGTCACTGGAGATATTTAAGAGCAGTTTGGATAGACATCTATCAGGGTATGTCTACACTACAAAAAGTTAATTCGAAATAACAGCAGTTATTTCGAATTAACTTTAATAGCGTCTACACATACAAACCGCTATTTCGAAATAGTGGAGCCCTTATTTCGAATTAGGTAAACCTCATTCTACGAGAAATAACACCTAATTCGAAATAGCTAATTTGAAATAAGCGCTGTGTAGACATTTAATTCGAAATAGGGGGCCTCCAGCCCTTCCCAGGGAGCCCTGGTGGCCACTCTGGGCACAACCAGGAAAACTTACTCTCCTCTCCCCCAGCCCCGGAGCCATTAAAGGGATAGACCCTGGCCACAGTGCCTGTGCCAGCTCCAAGCCTGCCAGCCCAGAGCCAGCAGTGGTCACCGGGGCCCCTGACCCAGTGGCCCCAAAACATGAGCCAGCAAGCCACTGGCAGCCAGCCCTCCACTGCTCCCCAGGAGCAGTCTGCCAGCACCGAGGAGCCTGACAGGGGCTGGAGAAGGCGGGCGCCTTCCTGGTCCAGGGTGGAGATCATGGACCTTGTTCAGGTTTGGGGGGGATGCCCCCAACTTCCATGATCTCAGCCCAAGACAGAGGAACGCGGCCGTCTATGGTAGGATGGCTGCCAGCCTGGCCACCAAAGGCCACATGCGAACCCAGGAGCAGGTTTGCATGAAAGTCAGGTTGGTCCGGCGAGACCCCCAAACCTGAGCCCTGAGCTTCTCCTCCCCCTTCTTCCCCTTGCTTCCCCCTTCCAGCTCCCTCCTCCCAGGTTTCCCCCCCCCTCCCACCTTCTCTCTTCCCCTCTCCCACCTCCTTTTCCCAGTCTCCCCAGAGGCTCATCCCCCCCCCAGTTTTGTTCAGTAAACCCAGTTTCTATTTTTGAACATACGTGTCTTTTATTTGACATCAGGAAGGGGGGCTAGAGAGGGGTAAGTGGAAGGACATGAGGGAGGAATGGGGCACAAGCCCCCGGTGGGGAGGACCAGGGAGGCTCTGAGGGCTCCTCGTGGTGGACTCTCTCCCTCAGGGCCTCCTGGATCCTGACAGCCCCCCGATGGACCCCCCGGATGGCAGCCTGCAGCAAGTGCAGCTGGGCTGATGGCAACGACCCCACGAGACGCATCGGCGTGCCCAGGGGCAGCTCTGGCTCCATGTTGCCGAGTGCTGTGGTGTCCCGAGTGCGGGCACTCAGGGCACTCCAAGACAGGACTGCTTTGCTGTCCCTCATCGAGGCAGACAAGCAAGCGGGGAACCCTGAGAACTGTCTGTCCGGGGTTGGGGTAGGGTCCCTTGAAGCACAGAGCTCAGTTAGCCTCAGGCAGCAGCCCCACACACTCAAGTCCTAACCTGATGCCCTGCCAGCACTGGTTCCGGCCAGCCTTAACTTTGGTTCAGGGTCCACTCAGTGTGGACGCGCTATTTCGAAATAGCAAAACTCTATTTCGAAATAGTTTTTGTGTATAGATGCGTTATTTCGAATTAGCTTAATTAGAATTAACTATTTCGAATTAAGTTAATTTGAAATAGTGCTGTAGTGTAGACATACCCTCAGAGATGACCTAGCTTGGTCCTGCTGTGAGGGTGAGGGACTGGACTTGATGATCTCTCAAGGTCCCTTCCAGTTCTATGATTCTTTGATTCTATGAAATTTTAAGTCTCTGTTCCAGTTCAAGGGGACACTAGAGTTTTTTAAAGAAACAGTTACAAGAATTTTTATCATGGGCAACCAACCCACTGTATTTTCACCTATCCTCTCGCATTGAAACAGCTAAACAGTTTTAGCTGAACCTTTCATGTATAACTTTTTGTAACTTGAACTGATGTCTGACATGAAAGATCTCCACACAAATAGTTTAAATTTAGCAAAGTTCAAGATGATAGTTACACAGATCTGTCTGAAATGAGTAAACTTCTGGAATTTTGTTCACCAATTAGGACATTCAGTTAATGGGTGTCTGTGTAGTGACACCTCATTTTTTATTGTTCAAACAGAATGAAAGTGTGATAGGTAATATCATAGAATCATAGAATCATAGAATACTAGGACTGGAAGGGACCTCGAGAGGTCATCGAGTCCAGTCCCATGCCCTCATGGCAGGACCAAATACTGTCTAGACCATCCCTGATAGACATTTATCTAACCTACTCTTAAATATCTCCAGAGATGGGGATTCCACAACCTCCCTGGGCAATTTATTCCAGTGTCTGACTACCCTGACAGTTAGGAACTTTTTCCTAATGTCCAACCTGAACCTCCCTTGATGCAGTTTAAGCCCATTGCTTCTTGTTCTATCCTCAGAGGCCAAGATGAACAAGTGTTCTCCCTCCTCCTTATGACACCCTTTTAGATATCTAAAAACTGCTATCATGTCCCCCCTCAATCTTCTCTTTTCTAAACTAAACAGACCCAGTTACTTCAGTCTTCCCTCATAGGGCATGTTCTCTAGACCTTTAATCATTCTCGTTGCTCTTCTCTGGACCCTCTCCAATTTCTCCACATCTTTCTTGAAATGTGGTGCCCAGAACTGGACACAATACTCCAACTGAGGCCTAACTAGCGCAGAGTAGAGCAGAAGAATGATTTCTCGTGTCTTGTTCACAACACACCTGTTAATGCATCCCAGAATCATGTTTGCTTTCTTTGCAACAGTATCACACTGCTGACTCATATTCATAAGTAAAAAAAGGCTGTTAAAAAGTGAGATTCCAAATAAATATGGTCTGATTCTCCTCTGACTTATGTTGACTTTACACCAGATAAGTCCAGAGATTTCAGTGGAGTTACCCCTCATGTGCACCATTGTATCTAAAATCAGAATCAGGCCCATACTGTATGCTTACTACAATTATTTATTAAAAAGATCTGTGGGTCTGCTTCTCTTTCACAAAAATGTAGATCAGGAATCCTTCTAATGAAGTAAATGGAGTTGTTATATCAATATGAATCAGACCTGGTGCTTTTAAGTGTTCAACGTGACTGCCTTAGGACAAGTTCCATAAAAATGTCTTCAGTGCTATCTCGGAATACGCTAACAGAAAAGGAACAGACATGTACTAGACATAATGAAAATGTAAGATCAAATTCTTTTCTCAGCAGAATATCATACATATCCAGTATTAGCTCCAAAGAAAGACTTAAATTAATATTCTCATTAGGTTACTGTAATATTTGTAAACTCAAATAAATACACTACATGCTCAGTTGTTGGATAGTACATGATCTTTAAGGCATGGAAACAGAGAAATTAGATAAAAATGTAAGTGCTTTCATGGGAAGGTTATTGCGTAACTCTGCTTTATTTTCCAACATAGAGAGAGAGAACAGGCTGCCACACTAAGCTGTGGTCTACAATAGGGCATTATTTTGAAATAACCCCCCTTAAGTCGAATTTATAAGCAGAGCGTCCACACTACCAAGCCCGTTATTTTGAAATAATGGGCCACTTATTTAGCAATCTGTAGGCCTTCTTTCCTCAGGGATAACACTTAATTTTGAAATAGTTATTCGAAGATGAAGTACTTTAACTTGGCTTTTGGTGCTGTTTACACAGCAGGAAGTCGAATTAAGAACACCCTTTGACTTCTCTTACTTCTTGTGAAATGAGGGTTAGAGAAGTTGGTGGAGTAAAAAGCCTGTTATTTTGAAATTATTTCAAAGTAACGGGCTTGCTGTGTAGATGTGCATTCTGTTATTTTGAAATAAGCGTGCAATGTAGACATAGTCCATTGAAATCATAACTAGGCATCTAGTGCTCACTGTTATTGCAATTACAATTTTTAGTAGTAATCAGCCTATGCTTGCACAGCAAGAAAGCAGAATGATATGATAATTCTTGAAAATAATAGAAACAACATTGTCTACTTGACTGCACTCTTGCACCTGACCCCTACCAATTTATTTCCCCTTTGCACTGCTCCAGCAAAGCAAAATTGCTTTAAAGGCACCAAAAAAGTGCAGCTTGGGATTTTCCTTTTGAGAATTCCGCAATGGCATGTAACCAGGATAGTCAACTCTGTGCCACCCTTTCTCCCTTCCATGACAGAGGTGAGTCAGGGAGAAATTTGCAGCAGAAGGGGGCATGAATACTGCAGGAAGCATTATGGCTCCTGAAAATACAGTTCAACATAACAAACAGGTTTTTAATAAATAGTCTGATGCTTCTTATGGAAGTGTTTGGAGTCTTGTTTACGTCACAAGACTACAAATAGTGCTACTATAGTATCTGTGGGTATTAGAAACCCCTTTAAGGGCTCATGAATGAGTCTAGGGATTGTGATTGCTCTCCTTTTCTTTATGGCTATTTGGAAGGAAGGATCCTAAAATTTATATGATGTTGTGACAGTTGCTTTTGTTGAACTGTAGCCTATTAATTTTCCATTGACCTTAGTTTGCAGTGTATACATGTTATTGTCTTTTTGGTAGGAGGAGATACAGTTCAGTGTCTTGACCATGGTTTAATTTTGCTTAAAATACTCAGGTTACCTCTCTTTATGCTTTAGTCTGCAGTTATCTTTTGTCAGTCATGTACCAGTATTTTCTTCCAGAGTCATTTTTTTTCTTATTTGTATCAGTCCCTTAGCTTAAGAATCCTCCGTATTCTCTAAATACTTTGTCTCAATCTGGGTCCCATTAATGTCAACGGCAAAACTTGCATTGACTTCAATGGAGCCAGGATTTCATTTCACTGTCTCTATCCTTCCCTCATACAGTTTTTGATCCTATACTTCTTACTGATGCAAAGCTTGTATTGAAATTGTAGGGAGCTTTATTGATTAAAAACTAGTAAGAACTATAGGCTTTGGCAAGTACTCTGTTATAAACAATGCAGTGTATGCCCATCACATCCTTCCTGGGGAGATTCAAGATGTTCTTGTTTACTTTTTCTTTTTAGAGTCTGTGATGTATGTTGTTTTGTTTATTCTATGTTTGGGTGATGGCTATGGAATTTAGTTTTGCTTTCTTTGTTTTTACACCTGTTCTGTATATAATCATAACAGTATCTGGTGTGGCTTAAAACATATTTGGTTACATTTTGTTAGGAACCCAGATGTCTTTGGCATGAGATGCCCTATAATTATGCATTGCTATTGTTGATTTTGGTTTATACCATGTACCTAAATAACTATTCTTGATATATAAACTGGTGCTTTCAAAGTGAAACTAACATGAATCCTGCTCTCTTCCATCACCGTCTCCCCGATTACTTAACCTGGTCTCTTGGGCCATAAGTCGCAGTCCACAAATCTTATCAAATCTGTCTCTGCTCGCTATGCCCCACCCTTCCCGGGTTTGTAGTCCTACATTTCTTGACCAGCCAGTTGCAGTCTCACCTGAGGTGATTTCATTGCTCCTCCCCCAGCAATTGGTTCTCAGTCCCCCCTCCTCATTAGCCTCCCATCCAGTTTCATTGTAGAACTCGGTGGGATTTGTGATTTGACGCCAGAAAGCTAATTCTGCTTTAAACTTTTTACCATTCTTCATTTACTTTTCCTTTACTTTTATGGTATTTTTGTGATTTTGTTCAGATGTTTTTAATTGTCCACTGTGTTTCTGTAACTCAACAGAATTTATAAACAGCATTAAGAAAAATTCCACAGAAATGAATGGAGTTGATTGTACTGTTAAAAAAATGTTTCCATTTTATTTGTTATGGGTCAAAATTGAAACTCCTTCTCATGTGAGTAATCCCAGAGATTTCAATGGGATCGTTCTTCAGAGTGACAATTAGTCGTGTAAGGATTTTTGTATTGTGCGATACGGATTTTTCTCTGTGCAGTTATGATGGGGAAAAGTTTTAAACTATATGTATTTGAATATGGACATGTTGGGAGCTGTTGTCCTCAGGGAGGAAGAATTATGGGATAATATAACATCAGAACAATTTTAAAGACACACACTAGGTAGAAGATTAAATCTAGTAGCTCAAATTAAATAGGAATGATGTGGGTAAGAGTCCCTGAGGTTCATGGACAATACTTTGGAATCAATGAGACTACTCATTAAATAATGTAATACTCAGATTGAGCAAGGCAAGCATATTAGGGCCACTATGATTAAATATCTTACAATGGCTGGTTTCCAAAAATTATTTCTCTGTGCCCATCCTGAACATTTTATAGACCCACAAAAGCAAGAAGAAACCATAAAATAGCATGAATGTAAAAACAAAACAAAACAAAATAAAAAACACTACCCAGGGGATACAAAGTATGGTCTGGATGCTCAATCCAAAAGAAGAACAGAAGCTGGTAGAACTAAGGAAGGGATAAAAGGCAGAATGTGGAATTAAGTTTGTACTTTTGTATGACATGCCACGTTTAGTATGCACATGCCATGTTTGCTATGCACATGCCAGAATCCTCAAAATGCAATCTTTATAAAAAATGGGAGTTAGTTAATAAGTTAAGGTTCAGCTTTTGCTAATGTACTCATTGGAAAACATGGAAATTCAGAGTTAAAGGAACTGTGGAGAATTTACAATCTGTTTTTTAATGTAATATGAAGCCTGGAAATCTCTCTGTTAAAAAAATAGGATTGAAATCCAACATGCTGCAAGTATAGCTCTATTATTATTTAATGTCTTTTGAGGATTTTCATGGCTTTGGCCTGTAAATTCCCTGGATTCTCCAAGCTGTGCATATGAACAAACTCTAGGATCACAAAGGATATTTTTCCTGGAATAAATTCTTTGGTGTAAACTGTTGCAGTTCCATTGACTTAAACAAAGCTACTCCAGTTTACATCCACAGAAAATGAATCCCTCCATTTCTTTTACCAGAAATGAAGTAAAAATTAACATATTAACAACTGCTGTGGTACAGACTAAGAACATAATAACATGAGAACAACTAAACTGGGTCAGACCAAAGGTCCATCTAACCCAGTATCCTGTCTGCTGACTGTGGCCAATACCAGATGCCCTAGAGGGAGGGATCACAACAAGTAATCCTCACGTGATCCCTCCCCTGTCACCCACCTCCAAAGAAACAGAGGCTAGGGATGCCATTCCTACCCATCCTGGCTAATAGCCATTGATGGACTTAACCTCCATGAATCTATCTAGCTCTTCTTTGAACCCTGTTAAAGTTCAAGCCTTCTCCTCTTCCTCTGGCAAAGAGTTCCACAGGCTGACTGTGCGCTGAGTGAAGAAAAACTTCCTTTTGTTTGTTTTAAACCTTCTGCCTATTAATTTCATTTGGTGACCCCTAGTTCCTTTATTGTGGGAATAAGTAAATAACTTTTCCTTATTCACTTGTCCACACCAGTCATGATTTTATAGACCTCTATCATATCCCTCCTTAGTCTCCTCTTTTCTAAGCTGAAAAGTCCAAGTCTTTTAAATCTCTCTTCATATGGGACCCATTCCAAACTCCTAATCATTTCTGTTGCCCTTTTCTGAATCTTTTCCAATGCCAATTTATCTTTTTTGAGATGAGGCAACCACATCTGTACGCAGTATTAAAGATGTCTGTGGGCATACCATGGTTTTATATAGAGACAATAAGATATTTTCTGTCTTATTCTCTATCCCTTTTTTAATGACTCCTAACATTCTATTTGCTTTTATTTGAGTGGATGTTTTCATGGAACTATCCACAATGACTCCAAGATCTTTCTCTTGAGTAGTTGTAGCCAAATTAATCCCCATCATATTGTATATATAGTTGGGATTAAGTTTTCCAATGTTTATTACTTTACATTTATCAACATTAAATTTCATTTGCCATTTTGTTGCCCAATCACTTAGTTTGGTGAGATCTTTTTGAAACTCTTCATAGTCTGCTTTGGTCTAAACTATCTTGAGCAGTTTTGTAGCATCTGCAAATTTTGTCACCTCACTGTTTACCCCTTTCTCTAGTTCATTTATAAATAAGTTGAATAGGATGGGTCCCAAGATGGACCCTTGGGGGACCCCATTAGTTAACTCTCTCCACTTGGAAAACTTACCATTTATTCCTACCCTTTGTTTCCTGTTTTTTAATCAGTTATCAATCCACAAAAGGACCTTCCCTTTTATCCCATGACAACTAACTTTACTTAAGACCCTTTGGTGAGGGACTTTGTCAAAGGCTTTCTGGAAATCTAAGTATACTATATCCACTGGATTCCCCTTGTCCACGTATTTGTTGACCCCCTCAAAGAACTCTAGCAGATTAGTAAAGCATTATTTCCCTTTATAGAAACCATGTTGACTTTCCCCCAACAAATTATATTAATCTATGTGTCTGACAATGTTATTCTTTACTATACTTTCAACTAATTTGCCCTGTACTGATGTTAGATTTACCAGTCTGTAATTGCCAGGATCACCACTAGAGCCCTTTTTAAATATTGGCATCAAATTAGCTATCTTCCAATCTTTAGGTACAGAAGCCAATTTAAAAGATAGGTTACAAACCACAGTTAATAGTTTCGCAATTTCCCATTTGAGTTCTTTCAGAACTCTTGGGTGAATGCCATCTAGTCCCGGTGAGTTGTTATTGTTAAGTTTATCAATTTGTTCCAAAACCTCCTCTAATCTGGGACAATTCCTAATCTGGGACCTCAGTCTGGGACAATTCCTCATATTTGTCACCTTAAAAGAATGGCTCAGGTTTGGGAATCTCCCAATATCCTCAGCCATGAAATTTGAAGCAAAGAATTCATTTAGCTTCTCCGCTATGACTTTATCTTCTCTGAGTTCTCCTTTAGCATCTCGATCGTCCAAGGGTCCCACTGGTTGTTTAGCTGGCTTCCTGATTCTGATGTACTTAAAAAACATTTTACTATTACTTTTTGAGTTTTTGTCTAGCTGTTCTTTAGACTCCTTTTTGGCTTTTCTTATTATACTAGCCAATTAGTCCGTCATAAGACGAGATTTTCAGGTCTTCTCTCCTGTCTCTCTCTCTCTCTCTCTCCTCCTACTGCCTCCCCCTCTCTCTCTCAGCTCTTCTCCCCCTCCTGCCTCTCACTCTCCCTTTCTTTTCTCCTCCTCCTCCTGCCTCTCTCTCCCCTCTGTCTCTCCCTGCCCCCCTTTCCCTTCCCCTGTGGCGCTCGGCTGAGTGCTGCCTGCTCAGCCGGGCTGCTGCGAGGGAGGGGGGCAGGGCGGTGATGTACACGGCCAGGGGGTGGGGCTGTGTACGTCACCGCTCCACCCCCCCTTCACCTCCCGCCGCGGGGGAGCCCAAACGGCCCCTTGCACTGCTGGCTCCCCCGGCGGCCCGGCTGAGGGGCGCAGCACTCAGCTGAGCACCACAGCGGGAGGGGAAGGGGGGGGTGACGTGCACCCCACCCCCGGCCATGTACGTCACCACCCCGGCCCCTTCCCCTCCCTCCGTGGCAGCTCGGCTGAGTGTTGCGCACTCAGCCGGACCGCTGCGGGGGAGGAGGGGCGGGGCAGTGACGTACATGGCCAGGGGGCGGGGCTGTACATCACCGCCCCCCTTTCCCCTCCCCTACGGCGGCCCGGCTGAGGGGCGCAGCACTTAGCGCAACAGCGGGAGGGGAAGGTGGACGGTGACGTACACGGCCACGCCCCTGGCCGTGTACATCAGCGCCCCGCCCCCCTTCCCCTCCCTCTGGGGCCCAGCTGAGCAGCGCTCACGCTGCGCCGCTCAGCTGGGCCCCGGAGGGAGGGGAAGGGGGCAGGGCGCTGACGTACACGGCCGGGGGCGTGGCTGTGTACGTCAGTGTTACAGACTCACAGACACTGGGCTACTCTATATATGATTTTTACACTTAATTTGACAAAGTTTATGGCCCTTTCTATTTTCCTCACTAGGATTTGACTTTCCTCACTAGGATTTTACCTGGTTGTTAAGACACAGTGGCACTTTTTTTATTCTCTTACTGTATTTTTTAATTTGGGGTATACATTTAAGTTGGGCCTCTATTATGGCATCTTTGAAAAGTTTCTATGCAGCATGCAGAGATTTTACTTTTGTCACTTTACCTTTTAATTTCTGTTTAACTAACCTCCTCATTTTTTCATAGTTCCCCTTTCTGAAATTAAATGCCACATTGTTGGGCTGCTGAGGTGTTTTTTCCACCATAGGGATGTTACATTTTATTATATTATGATCACTATTTCCAAGCGGTTCAGTTATATTTACCTCTTGAACCTGATCCTGCACTCCACTTAGGACTAAATCAAGAATAGCCTCTCCCCTTGTGGGTTCCAGAACTGGCTACTCCAAGAAGCAGTTATTTAAGGTATCAAGAAATTTTATCTCTGCATCCCGTCCTGAGGTGACGTGTACCCAGTCAGTATGGGGATAGTTGGAATCCCCCATTGTTATCGAGTTGTTAATTTGATAGCATCTCTAATCTCCCTTAGCATTTCATAGTTACTATCACTGTCCTGATCAGGTGGTCGATAATATATCCCTACAGCTATATTCTTAATTTTGGAGCACAGAATTACTATCCATAGAGATTCTATGGCACATTTTGGCTCATTTAAGATTTTTATTTCATTTGATTCTACATTTTCTTTCATGAATAGTGCCACTCCCCCACCAGCATGACCTGTTCTGTCCTTACTAAAATTACTATAATATTCTCTGTTATCGCAGGCAGTCTTTACACGTGCAAAAAGGAAAAATATAAAAGGAGTTAGTATGTTTATGTACATTTTTCACTATTGTACATTAATTAAAGTAGTTTATGTACTTCCTGGTCTGTATTTTACCTGATTTGAATAAACAAGGAAAAGTAATGAAACTATTAGTCTAAAGCCTCAACCAATACTGAGGGGAAGTTTTCCTAGTGTGAAAACCTACAATATCAATTTCTGTAGAATATACATTTTAAAAACATACACACACACAAAACTACATTTAGTTCCATGGTTTCTATTCAGAGCCCTGTGGGTGTCCATGAAATAGACAAAAAGGGCACGAGATTCCTCCATGGGGCTACTCACGGATTAAGATACTTCTAAGCCTAAGTAAGAATAGTAGACTTGGGATGAATATTACTTAGTAGATAAATTTTTAAATGTTTAACACTAGAAGATTTACCCAGTGTTGCTTAGGTCTTTTAAGTTCATTTTTTTCATTTTTGGAAAATAAAATGAAAAGGTACATACTTCATTTAAATCATTGCTCTGCTGTGGGGCTGGGGATGATGGGTTCAGTTTGCAGGCTGCCACAGGAAGAGACGATTACCCCAGCCTTCTCCCATTGCAGCAGCTTGGGTCCCAGCTGGAGCAGGTCCAGGTTTGTCTGCCCCCTGCAGTCCCCAGCCAAAGTGAGGAATGCAGCAAACTGTGCACTTTCCCCTCGCTCCCTGACTAAAGGGAACAGTCAGAAATGTTGCTGTATGAATGGAGGGAGGGGGGAGCTTCAGCTGCCCCACCCTGCCTAAAGGGTGCCCTGGGGATGGGAGACTCAGGATGGGGCAGTCCCGGAGGGGGTGGGAGCACCCCCAGCCAATCTTTTTCACCTGTCTGGTGATTCTGTCTCTTTTTTGTATGATTGTATGAGAAGCAATCCCATTCTAGGCACATCCCATTTTCCTGGCATAATCATACCATGAGCTTGCTTTAAGTTATGATAAGAGGAAGCTGTATACTGAATTTGGTGGTCCTAGCTCTTACCTTGAGGAATTCTTGAACAAACAGAGAAACAAACAGATAAACTCTATCAAATACATAGTAGATAACTGTATGTTGTTTAAAAAATGAATTGTTTGGAACCCTGTTCTGAATGGTTGTAAATAATCACTTGCTTCAACTGAAGGTATCATATATTTCATATAACAACCAACCTTCTTTTGTGTTACTGTGTCACTCTCAAAAGAGTGAATTCTTGCACATGCATATAGCTTCAGTATACTACAATCCATGGTCCAAGAGCTTGCAATCTCAGGTACTCATCTAGCAAATACTTAAGCATGTTGTAAATTTACACATGAGAAATTCATTTGAGTCAGTGGAATAGCCCACATGCATAAAGTTGCACATGCTCTTAAGTGTTGGTAGGATCAAGATTCAAGAAACTCTTAAGATTACATTGGGCAAGACTGCAAATCCCTTGCTCACATAGGTAAATAGTTACTCATAGCAGTAGCCCCATTAACTTCAAAAGGACTTCATGTGCAAATAAATTATTCATTATTTACCCCTCAGTTTTTTGAACGTGCTCAAAATTCTCATATTCTTTCTGCATTCGGAAAACTGTATTCCTTTCTCTGGGTGCACTTTTGTGGAACATCATGCCTCTATTATGTTGTAACTAATATAATCTGTTCTCAAGAGGAGAACTTTGGAAGTCATCCAGACTATCCAAAGAGTAAATAAAAAACTTTGTACATTGTATAAATCGTAAGATAAATGGGCTTTGAACATACAGTAGTTTTGGCTGAAAAGCATAATCCACTTCAAGTGATAATGTACCATTATGATTTCAGTGAGTTCTCTTTTACTTGTTGATAAAAAAAAGCCCTTTTAAAGAATGCTTTTCATTTTATTTTTACCACTTTGATTGCAGAGAATTTCTCAGCCACTTTTTTTGTATAAGTGCAAGAATAGGTTATATACAGTGTTGTTTTCAACAAAATATTTAAAAGAGCATATAATTATGTTATCTAGAGTATTATGGTAGTTATTAAAATGAAAAAGCAAAAGCAAATTAGAAGCTGTAACTGACATGGAACTTGTTTTTTAAGTGATTCTTTTATTATTGTTAAAATGTTAGAAAAAGCGTGCTTCACATATGACACCAGAAAAATATATATTCAGACAATGTAAAGTTCTGTCAAACAATTTATTATTTGATTAGATCTAAAGGTTACATTGTTTGCTGTTTTGAAAATACTCTTTATGATAGTTTTTTCTCCTCCATGAAGCCTTCTATACATTACTTTTTATAACTTTTTGGGTGTTTACTCCGAAGCAGAGATTTTTTTGGGAGACTGCACTGCTACGAGAAATATAGAAATACTATGGATTATGCTAAAAGAACATTAGTTTATCTTGTCTTTATTACTGATAGCTTGTGCCCGGGATGCTTTTTTCGCCGATAAACTTTGGTACAGTCATTTCTAAGATTCTTTTATTTTTGTTTGTCTAAAATAATATTTGCAGTGCTGTAATACTATTTAAATAGGACATTTATAAAAATTACATTTTCCTCCTTTCCTTCCAACATTGTATGAAAATATCTTGTCATTTGTTCAATAATTAGAATGTAAGGAAGGGTGAAGCTGGTTAGGAAGCAGAGGAGAAGAAATAGAACTAAGATGGAAATTCCAATACAGTGAGGTTGCTATAGCAATGCCTAGAGAATGATTCTGTTAGGCTGCTTAGAGGTTTCCTTGGTAAAGGCCTGTGTTTCATTTAGCTTCTGTTTCTGATTGAATTAGGACAGTCTCCAAAATACAGAAGTTAATGTAACTAGTGAAATATATTGAGAATAATTCCAATGAAAATTAAATAAAAACTATGTATTTTATTTATTTAGGGATTCTCTTCCTCCTAAATGATCATATTTCTTTACATAAGTACATAAGAACAGATATACTGGGCCAGACCAAAGGTCCATCTAGCCCAGTATCCTATCTTCTGATAGTGGCCAATGTCAGATGCCCCAGAGGGAGTGAACAGAACAGGTAATCATCAAGTGATCCCTTTCCTGTCATCCATTTCCAGTCTCTGACAAACAGAAGCTATGGACACCATTCCTACCCATCCTAGCTAATAGCCATTGATGGATCTAACCTCCATTAATTTATCTAGTTCCTTTTTGAACCCTGTTAAAGTCCTGGTCTTCATAACATCCTCTGGCAATGAGTTCCACAGGTTGACTGTGCACTGAGTGAAGAAAAAACTTCCTTTTGTTTGTTTTAAAACTGCTACCTATTAATTTCATTTGGTGACCCCTAGTTTTTATGTTATGTTATAATTTTTCCTTATTCGCTTTTTCCGTACCATTCATGATTTTATAGACCTCTATCATATCCCTCCTTAGTCTCCTCTTTCTAAGCTGTAAAGTCCCAGTCTTTTTAATTTCTCTTTAAATAGCACCCGTTCCAAACCCCTAATCAATTTTATTGCCCTTTTCTGAACCTTTTCCAATGCCAGTATATCTTTTTTGGGCCGAGGCAACCACATCTGTATGCAGTATACAAGATGTGGCTGTACCATGGATTTATATAGCGGTAATAAGATATTCTCTGTCTTGTTCTCTATCCTTTTTTTAATGATTCCTACCATTCTGTTTGCTTTTTTTGACTGCGGCTTCACATTGAGTGGATGTTTTCAGAGAACTATCCACAATGGCTCCAAGATCTGTCTTTTGAGTAGTTTTAGCTAATGTTTAATTATGTTTAAAAGAAACAGGTATTTTTTGTAATGATAAGAATGAATACTCGCAGTATTTTCATATGGTAGTTATCAATAATAGTCACTGAACATGATTTTGGGTCAGTGAGTATTCCTGTGTCATCAGTGGGAAAACTGACATGAGGAAAGGTGGATTTGTCTGTAGGATCCTTTAGACTTTGTTCATGCAAAACTCCCATCTGAGTCCATATGAGAATTGCTTGAATAAGGACTGCAAGAAGGGATACTGAGTATGAGTGTTATCAATGTGATCTAGCTTCATGAGATCTGCGGAGAAAACTGGTGTCTTTTGACACAGATTTTGGTTGCAGTCTTATAAGTTTTAGATGTAGCCACTTAAATTGGCAGTTTTCATTTTTGAGATAGATGTATATTGTACATAATGTGCAGAGATATGAGGTTTAGGGTGAAATCCTGACTTCACTGAAATCAATGTTAAAATTCACTTTGAATGCTCAGGTACTCATGGCAGCCCAAAGAGCAGTCTCAAAATCTGTTAGTCACGCTCCTTAAGGATGCATGTCTCTTGTAGCATATTGACACATGGGGCAAGGGTATCATATCCTGTGTGGAACTTTGTAACTTGGAAATCATATTCTAGAGTGGGGAATATTTTGAACACTAAAGTGTCAGTTTGGCTGATGTAAAATCCCTTGTTTACGAATGATTAGGACTTTGTTGTGATGAAAACAACTCTACTGCAGGTTGTATAGCACTTCTCTGGTTATGGTTACTCAAAGTTTCCAGTACAAATCACAACTTTCACCTCAGAAAAAAGAAGTATCTTCTGTAGAAACCTGCATGAACTTCGGAGGGAATGTGGCATCTGAAATGTCTTCTTCTTTGCTGCTGCTTACTTCTGGAGTACTCACCATTACCTCATGTGGCAAACAGTGCTCCTCTTCAAAGCATGCTTCCTCAGTGAAGCCTTCCAATGTTAATCCACTACTGACAGAAATGCTATTATCAAGGCTTAAAGTGAGCTAGGTCACCTACAATTAATGTCCCAGTCAAAACAAATGAAAAGCTCTGAGGTGTTATCTGGGCTTTTGGCATGACTTGCGCTGGTGAAGGGAACTGCATGGTTGAATCTAGTGCAATGCTTTCTGACAGGGAAATAGAAAGTGCAGTATCAACTATCCTCAGGGGAGTGTTTTCCTGATCATTTCAGGACATGCTGCTGTTCTCAATGCTGTCATAATAGATATTTAAGACAAAGGCACAGACGTGCTAGGAATGGATTGTATGTACATTTGAAGTTGGAAATTAATCACGTGGGTCTAATATGGATTGTGTTCTGATTTTGGACCCCCTGGAGTCAGCAATACTGCATTTTCCCTCTTGTTGGCAACATCCCAGACTTTGCTGCAGCAGAATGAGCTCAATAGCTGATACAGGTGTGCTATACTTCTCCAATCAGCAAAATCCGATCATTTTCACATTTTCATTCACTTTGCTGTTGCTGACTAGTATTACAACTGCTTCTCTGCATCTTGCAAAGGCAGTTAAAGAAAAAGGCGCTCATAGATCAGACAGACTTGCTGGGCTCAGGATACAGGCAGTTTACATGCAGTGTAAACATTCAGGCTCAGTCTTAAGCTAGGTTCTGGTACCCTCTTCCCTTGCTAAATAATTTATTCCCCCTTGTATTTATCTGTGACACTCTGAGTATGTTTCCAATCCCTGAAGAAGAGCTCTGTGTAATTGGAAATCTTGTCTCTCTCACCAACAGAAGTTGATCCAACAGAAGATATTACTTCTCCGCCACTCATTGGCATTTATTAGCCTCCTTTCTACTAGTCTCAAAAAAGGGGCTAGTTGTTGCATGGTTATTGAAAATGAAGTACCTTGTCACCCCATGAGGTGATCCATCTAAGTCAGGGTTGAGGAATGTGGAGGTAGAAGCTTGTGTTGTTTCTGCTGTACCTGGTTTGTGAATAATCAGGACAATTAAGCCTCTAGGGCTAACAATCTGGCACCTTTCACAAGCACTAAATTCACTTCAAATAATCACCTCAATTGTTGATTATACTGCTTTTAGCTAATAACCAGTTTTAGATTAGTGCCTTGAAAGGCTGATTAAATGAATGTAAATCTCTTGAAAACTATAGCAATGATTTTCCAAGAGGAGTTCATTTTCATTTGCAACTTTACTCACTTCATTGAGACTGGTAGGCTTATGGGAGCTAGTTCAAAACTTTATTTACTTTATTATTTTAGGAGAAAAATAATCAAATACTTTTTAATGGCAGAATGTAAAAAGAGAGGGTTAAAAAGAAATACAGACACACACACACACAAACATCCTAATGAATACAGGCTAGGACAATAATCATTTAGCAGACACAGAGGGGAGAATGAACACATGCATTTAAATCCCCAAAGAGATTAAGACAAAGGTTAATAAAGGTAATAAGAACAATCAAAGAGCTGCAGTTCACAGGGGACATGCAGGAGAGATGAAATGTAATTTATAGTCAGTGTGTGGGCCTAAATGTGGTCCTCTACTCCATTAGTGGAGGGGAACAAAATGCAGCAGACCCAGGCATGCATGGTGCAGAAGTTAGGGAGTGCTGGTTCCATAATGTCTGCCTCTCCACTCCCCACAACTTTTCAGAAACCCACGTGTGAGTACTCGGCAGGGATGGGCATCCACAGATAGGATCAAGGAGGGCAGGTAGTAGAGAGGTCACTGTCCCTAGCATCATCCTAAACCTTCAAACTGGTACAGATTTTCACTATAAATTAATGCTGATTCTCTTTGCATTAATTTATGATGGTTCTCCCACAGCTCAGGGAACCCTCCAAGGGGACTGTGGCCCCAGAAGTTGGTGACATAATGAGAGCACAGCTCCTGCAGGTGCTGCCAAGAATCTGGGCCAGCAGATAGTATGGAATCACAGGGTTTCTGTACAGATGGCATTGACTTCCACAGAGCTCCTGAAATCTCTGTGTATTCCAAGAAGCATCCCCATTCCAAATCCAGGAAGTAGAGGGGGAGGCAACAGGGGAGAGGCATAGGCTGTTAGTTTATAAATTTAAATAAGTGCATTTTCAACTCATTTTTCTGTTGCATATCCTCAGTGTAAGTTTGAAAATTTTTGTGAAGCTATCAATAAGTTTACCATTGGAAAAAAAACCCTGACAAGCACATAATAAGGAATCTATTTCAACATTATTTTATCCAATTTTCTTGTTTTATGTTGACCTCTTCAACAGTTTCTACCAGGATTTTGACATTGCTGCAGTTTGCAGGGGGAGGGAGGCTGTGATATATTAACCTTTCGGTATCCTTCTAGAACTGCAAATGTGTCAAGTTGACAGGCACAATAAGCTCTCTTGTTAAGTGTGAGAGGGAGCTGCTGGCAGGTTGCTCTTCATGAGCACTCCTAGATTTTGGCACTAATTCCTCATCATGGTTTGAAACAGCCCAAATATGTCTACTGTACAGGCATGCTGAAAGCCCATCTGTTTTTGTGGGATTTTGAGGAGAGTAGGAATATAGAACAGAATTTGAGGCAGAATCTTGTACTGATTTATTTACTTAATACTTGACTATACTTGGATTTAGTTAAGGGGTAAAGCTGATTTGACAATTGGCTAATTATTATGTGATTATAAGAGATGGCAGGGCTCCTAGGGCACGTCTATACTTACTGGAAAATTGACAGTCTGGAGGTAGATCTTCTGGTATTCGATTTAGTGGGTCTAATATAGACCTGAAAATCAAATGCTGAGAGCTGCCCCCGTTGGCATCTGATACTCCTCCTTTTGAGAGGAGTAAGGGAAGCTGATGAGACAGAGTGTTTGCTCCCATTGGCCTCCTGCAGTGTGGACACCGACAAGGTTTGACTTAAGGTAAGCTGACTGCAGCTATGCATTTTATGTATGCGGAGGTGCATACCTTAAGCCAACCTTCCTGATATAGACTCTAGAGCTTTGGCTAGGTATCTTTTCTGTTTTAGAAATGGGAACAAAGATTAATACTTACAGTGAACTCCATGCAGGCAATGACCACAACTGCCTTTGTCCTAATCAAGACAACAAACATTTACTTCCTCTATAAACACCTAATATACTATATTTCTACTTTTCTGTCTCCTCAACCATCTCCACCATTTGGAGAAGGTTTTACATCCTCCAAATAACAGAAAGACCAGGTCTCAGAACCAGGACACTAACTGATCAGGTGATGAGGCTGTCTCACCATCTCCATTGATTGGTACATTAAGACCTGATAAAATGTCTTCTGAGGATACAGGTATAACCTAAGCCCATATTGATTTCACTACACAATAAATAAATAAGTAAACCCAAAAACACAGGGTAGGAGCAAAGAAGGGGAGCAAAATCCACTAGAATGCATAGATTAACTTAAAATATTCCCACTTCCAATATCAGTTCATGTGTGCTCTTGAATTGCTTTTGTATTGCTGTTAGTGTTGATTCTCTTTTCATTTTCCTTCACTTTCTTTCACTGTTTTTCTATTTGCCTTTGCTTACTTTTGTCCTGATTGAAGCAGACGGGAGAGCCATAGCAAGTTACAATGCATACATTGAATGTAATACTGTATTGCTATCGTCCTTTTTTTTGTTGTGAAAGAAGCACGATTCAGTACAGGCCTGTAAAAATAATTTTAAAAACTCAAAACAAACCAGAGTTAAATCTTTCATGATTCCTTTTTACGCAGTAAGATTGAATAGGGTAATTTGTGTACTCAGAGGTTCAGATGTACAATAACCACTGTGTAAACTTAGAACACTGCTACTTTTTATAAGTAAAGAATCCACAATATTGCTTTGATTTGGCAAGCCTTTGTATAACTGCTGTAAATTAAAAATGGATTTAATGGAGATGAAAATTGCCCTTTGTATTGTTCACCTAAATTTTTACAATGCCAGTGCCAAACTACTGACCAAGGGAACTTTCCTTGAGCAGTGCAATTCACATCTCTCTGTGCCGACTGTTACATATGCTCAAATGACATCTTGATATGCTGTAGCTGATTTGACACTCCTCTCTTGACATTGTTCGTAGCAGCTCTGAAATCTCCCTGGAAAATGAAAATGAAAACAGGTTAATGAGAAACTCTTCATAGTTTTTAAGTCTAAATTAGAAAAAAATGGGATTTTATGGGGAAAATAAGCAGCTGGAACATTCTTTTTGTTTCATCAGAGCAAACAATTTGTATAGTAGCCTATGAAGCTATCAAAAGGTATATCTTACGTAGCCCAATTCTGTAAGTTAACAGTACACATAGTTCAATGGAGCTGTGCTGCTTTGCACCAACTTAGGATCTGGCCCATAAACTGTAGCCGAAACTTCATATGGAAGATGTAGTAAGATGAGTGCTCCAACCTTAAAAGCACACACACAATCTACACAGCAGGGCTTAACTCAAAATAAGCTATGCAAATTGAGCTACGTCAGTTGCATAGCTTATTTCAAAATAGCTTATTTTGAAATTGGGAGTGCCTACACAGCACTTATTTTGAAATACAGCAGTCTTCCTCTGACTTCCCTTACTCCTCATACAATGAGATTTACAGGAGTCAGAGTAAGCAGTCCTCCAGCTTGCCATTATGTAGACATTATTTTTTAAATAACTGCCTGCTGTGTAGACGTGGACTAAATTATTTCAAAATAATGTTGCTGTGTAGACGTACCCTCACAGTGCTATTCAGTTAGCTAAAGTCTACACTCCATGTTCAAGACTAAAGGGTTTTTTGTCTGCATGAGAAGTAGGGGCCATGCTGATTAAAATAAAATAGTAATTGATAACTGAATGGCTTAGTCCACTGATCATTAAAATATACACATTGCTCTTGAAGATCTCTGCAACATATTTGCAAATGTCTAAAAATAGAAAATTATTTTGTTCATCTTTTGTAGACTCTTATCCATAGTTATTGTAAACAATAATAGTCAGTTACTGTTGTCTTTGCTTATTTCTGAACTCCCTGAAAAAATCATTTGTTAGAGATGCATTGGGGGAAAAAGACTTGTAAAACTATGTAAATACTTCAAGTCAAATAAAGATAAAAGGTATTCTTTAAAAAAGAAATCCAGGCCTAAATTCTTCCTTTAGCCATATCTGCATAAATTCATGGGGCTTACCCTGATATAACTGCAGGCAGAATTTGAACCTCCAAATTTTATTTATTAAAATGAATTTAGAAAACCTGTACATGTAAGATATGTTACAATAAACAGCACACACAAAGTGGACAAATTTTTCTCTCTTCATAATTATGTGCTCTTCTACTGCTAGAGTAAACAAAATGCTCATCACATTTACCTGTGCTCCAAATCTTATTGAGAATAATTATTTATTTTAGCACAGGAAAACAAAGTGTAATTCAAACCCATACACCTCTGATTTTCTGATTTATGGACTAGGAAATACTGCATATTTCACATTTTTCAGAATGTGAAATACTTCCTCCAAAACACCACAGAATTCTGTGCATCACTAGATATATTTCATAATCACTATAAAATAATTCTAATACATTATTAAAAGCTAACTGGCCTATATGTCTTTTCACATTCATTACTCGTTATATCTTCCAGTTCATTATGTTAGATACAAGATCATCCATGTGTAAACATACAGCATGATATGGTGAATCCAAGTGATTGTTTTTAAAAGCAACACACGTATTTCCATGTCAAGCAATAACCAGAATATTTTATTCAGTATTTTTATGTTTATTGTACATTATATTACTGTCAAAGTTCTGGGGAGAAGATTGAATTGCTTTTTTACAGCCACACAGCCTGCTGCTTTAGGTTCTCAGCACTTCACTTAGGTTGTCCCAATCCTTGGATAAATTATTCAGGCTCTTGACATCACAGAATTCCACTAGCTGATTGGCTGGGCCTTACAAAATAAAATCTTTCCTCGGGAAAACAGTTAGGAGGAATGATGGCAGTGAGACCAGCAGGGTTGTTACTCAGAACACAGCTGGCTCTGTCTGGCAGTATGAAAAAAAATATGTGAATAATGCTATAAAAAAACTGCATTAATGTGATCCAACATTAACCGGAAACGGTGAAGGAATTTATGCAGAGGCAAGCATTTCTGGTAAAGGAAATAATCTTTCCTGAAAAAATTACCTGTCAGTTCAAGTCTAAATAACAGAGGTTTACTACATAAGATGCAAAAGTAGCAGCAGCAGCAGCAACAGCAGGAATGGCTCGTTACAAAGATCCTAGTGGCAAAAAGGTTCCATCGCTAAATTTGGTGACTGGATTCTTTCAATACCAGCTGGGTAAGTGGTGCAATTTGAAACACTGACAACCCTTGCAAGTGGGGTAAGCAATGGCATGCAATGTGTGAAAATTGAAAAGTATTTGTGTCTTGTGATCTTGGAGAGATGTGTGATCTAAGGAGAATTCAGATTGTTTTGACAATTGAAAAGAACTGCCCTCCTCTCCATGGAATTTATAAAAAGTACATGCTAAATTCCCATGGTGTTTGTAAAAATGAAATCACTTTTCTACTTTATATGGATCTTGGATCTCTAAATGGTATATTTCAGTCTATTTATTTTAAATAATAAGTACTAAAAAGAAGGACATTATTGAAAACAGCTATTTTTGAGTTGGTAAGGTATATGAGCAAACAGATTTTTACTCTGTGAGAGATCACATAAAATAATATTTCTCTTAACTGCTGATCTAAACTGACTGCATACTGTATGTCAGCTACTAGCATTCAGAGCAGGTGTTTCGCCTGATTTTCAGTATATTGTCAGGACAGTCAATAAACAATGTGGATGTTCTGCCTAGGGAGGGACCCCTTTTGTTTTATTTATTTTATATGAAAGTTGAATTTTGATTGCTCAGTTCTCATTCTGATCTGACACACTATTATAAATGGAGTTACTCTGAATAAACAGTAAATGAAATAACTACTGGGGATTATTTTTTTTCTCCCCTGGGCATGTATATGCAGGAATGAAAGATCTTGACATGACCACATCTGGTCTGGGTCAACTGGCTCAGGCTTGCGCTGCACAGCCAAAAATCTCTGTGCTGATGCTCAGGCTGGGGACTGTGCTCTGGGACCCTCCCCCATAACTCCTCCAGGCTCCAGCCCAAACCTGCATGTCTATACAACAATTTTTCAGTCCCACGGCTCAAGACCCATGATCCCAACTCAGTTGACCTGGGTTAGACATGGGGGTTTTAATCCCTCTGTAGACATAGTCTCTGTGTCTAAGTTCCAATTTCTACCTATTCAGGTAGAATTGTACTTTTCTCTGCAAGTAGTTCTACTGAAAGTAATGAGGTTGCTTACATGAGCAAATGCTCATCGATGCCAAGTTTGGCCTTGTATGCCTTACTGCACATCACACGTGAAACACCCTATATACATTGCTTACAAAAAGAAATACTCTGGAATATAGTCATGTTACACAACTAAGGGTGCATCTACACAGCACCCTAAACTTGAGATAAGATACACAAATTGTGCTACGCAAATTGCATGTCTTATTTCGATTGTATTTCAAAATTTGGCATGTCTACACAGTACCAGATTTTGAAATAATGTGTTAATTCGAGACATCCTTTAACTTTCATGGAACAAGGGCTACAGGGATGCTGAAATAGCGTGTACACTATTTTGAGACCTATCTTGAAATAGCGGGCACTTTCAAAAGACGTGGGGTAGCTATTTCGGGATAATTTTGGTATCCTGAAATAGCCCTGCTGTGTAGACATACCGTAACTGAATGATTAATTTTTATCTAGACTCATTTTATATGTATTATGATCAGTTAGATTTAAAATATTTTATGATGATAATTACTATTGCACATCAAAATTCCTTTTTCTAAGATATACAGATTTACAAATAAATATATATAACTTCATAACAGCAACTGTTTCATGGCAGGTGCAGTTTTTGCACTTTAAAATTCATTCAATTTTAAGAGATCTCCTCTAGCAATTTGAATTATATTCGTTATACCAGTGGAAGCAATAGAATTTCTAAAATTGCATGAACTTTACAAGGATAACCTGGGTCAGACTCACCAACCATAGTTAAGATTAACAAAATTAAGAGTGAAAAGTAATTTGAAAGTTTAGTTTAAAATCATTTCCCCAATCCAGTTCATAGCTCCATAAATGTATAGAAGAGGATAAATACTATTTAAAAATAAATTATAAAAAGTTCACCATTTTTCATGATGAATTTATCTCAATAGTATATGTAATGGCATTTCATCAAGTATTTTCTCTTTCACTGTCCTTCTTTGTGTATATGTTAACCATTTAAAACATCTGTGCTGCTATTAGTAAAAAAAACCCCCCAAAACCTTCATTCTGACCGTCTACACTATTACAGTCACCACTTTTATAAGATTGTACTAAATTTTGTACAAAGTATGCTTTGTGATGTATCTTTTGAAAATTCACAATCTGCTGAGCATTATTGTCCTGATAAAATGTGTATCAACATTGGTATATGAAGTTTTAAGTTGCTACTTTATAACATTGCTGTAATCCATTCTGCAGTTAGAAAGACAGTGGAAAGATATGTTTTTGGAGTACTTAGTAGAATGATCACAGTGCAAAGAGAAATGAGGAGGCATTTTATGACTAATTTCATTTAACGCCTTTAATCTCTCAATCTCAAAGCACATTAGAAAGGTGCCATTTTTCCTACGATTTGTACAGATCAAGAGAACTCACATGACATTCTCAAGGTCATGCAGCAAATCGGTAGCAGAGACAAAAAATAGAATCCAGGTTTTCTGCCTCTAGACCTTTGTCATCAGATGAACCATAGTGCTTTGTTATTTAACAGGAAGGAAGGAAGGAAGCTTCAGCGAATATTGGATTTTCTGTAGTGTAGGACAAGGGCAATGTTCAAAACTATTCAGTGGAGATAAAAAAAATCACATTTTTGGTGTCATGGGTATTTCTTTAAAAAAAAACTTTATGTATTTCACCCCAGAGGTATACAATTCTTTTGTGTGCCAAAAGTCACTAATCACAAGAGAAGTTATGGCTTTTGAACTTTATGATTTGTTGTAGTTGTAACCCCAGCATAGGTTAAAACAGTTCAGGAATTGGTTTTACTTGTATCAGCTGGCAGCAATCTTCAAGGGACCAGCTGAGAATGGGCAGAGCTCATTCAAATGCCAGACATACCCTTTAAGCCAGTGCTAGGAGTGAGAGTGCTGTAGAAACTGGATATGCCAGCATCTCCTGCTTGCTAAGGTGTATAGTCAGCTCGCCAGATATGCATAGGTTCTGTCCCAAATTTCTAATCTTATTTTACTATAAACGCTAAAAGGTTAGGCTGCTAAATCCATAGTTAGTCATCTAAATAAAAGTGGCCTGGTTTTCACAGATGTACAAGGCAGTGGACTTTGTGAGTGTTCAGCATATTAGAAAACCAGGCCCCCTTTTCAATAACATGGATTCAGGAGTCTAACTTTAGGAACTTAATTTGAAAATTGTGGCTCAAGTTTTTTGTATAATTTCTCAAAACACAAAGGCTACGTCTAGACTGGCATGATTTTCTGCAAATACTTTTAACGGAAAAGTTTTTCCGTTAAAAGCATTTGCGGAAAAGAGCGTCTAGATTGGCATGGGCGCTTTGCGCCAAAAGCACTTTGCGGAAAGCGTCGTGCCAATCTAGACGTGGTTTTTAAAGAAAGCCCCGATCGCCGTTTTAGCCATCGGGGCTTTTTTAAAACACCACAACTGTCTCGCTGGCCCTCTTGTGCAAATACATTTGCGCAAGAGGGCTTTTGCCCGAACGGGAGCGTCATTGTATTTGTGCAAGAAGCACTGATTTTGTACATTACAAAGTCAGTGCTCTTGCGCAAATTCAAGCGGCCAGTGTAGACCGCTATCAAGGTTTTCCAGTCTAGACACAGCCAAAGAAAGTATAATACCTAAGCATTGCTGTGAAGCGCTGCTAATTAACAACATTCAGGACATTATTGAGAGAATACTCAGTTGTTTGTTACAGGGGAATTACAGGAAAATTAACTGATTTACATGAAAAAATTAAATGTTTGGAGCTGTTGCATATTACATATGAATATTATCCCGCACCCTTATATAACTCCCAGGCAATCTTTATCAATGTCTAATCACATTGGTTCCATTTTTTTCCAGATGAGCAAGAGGCAGTGCAAAAGAGGACTTTCACAAAATGGATCAACACTCATCTGGCCAAGGTAATAAACATCTTTAGAAGATCTCTTATTTAATTCAAGTCCAGGTCCTCTGCAGGTAATTAGGCACTGGAGGGTGTAAAGCAGCAAAACCTCCATGGTTCTGCTGATCAGGATAGTAAAAGTCGGTTGTGGTGAGCCCTCAAAAGGATCCACATTGCTTGTACTTTATAGAGGTTTAATCTGTTTCAAGATGACAATGGTTTGGGGGGCGGTGGCCTGGCCAGTAGGATCACAATTACTCAGCTTCACTGGCCAAAACCCTTTGCCTGGGGAAAAAAGGTAGCATAGTAGCTGCTACTACACTCAGTAAGAAGTAATATGTGACTGCCTTGTACAAAGCAGGATATTGCGCAAGCTGAGCGCTGTTGGTACTATAACTCAAAGGATAAAGCTTGACCTAGCTGCTCCTTAAGTGCTCAGCCTCATAGGGTATGTCTACACAACAAAGAGAAATCTGCAGCTGGGCTGGTCCATACCAGCTGACTTGGACTCAGGCTGCAGGTCTTTCATTGCTGCATAGATTTCCTAGCTCAAGCTGAAGCCTGGGCTCTAGCATCCTGCTCTGACACAGCTCTGCCTGTGATTATTACTTAAATCAGTAAATTACAATATTGAAATACAGACAGTGCTTTTTGAAGTACATATTTTCAAAATCATGTATCTTAAAAGTCCAGAGAAGTGTCTTACAATATACATGGTTAATAAATTCTCAAATATGTCCAGGTTAAAAGGTATATTCAATTCTATATATTCTGTATATTCAAATGTGTCCATCTGATATGGTCTACTGAGTCAATTTAATTGATCAATAAAGCTTACCTGCATTGCAGAGGACAATTCAAGGCACACCCCCTTTATGAAATGAATTGACTTGGTTTCACAGAATTCAGCTGCAAGAGCAAAGGCATTTTTAAAGGATATGTCTGCACTGAACGCTTATTTCGAAATAAGCTATCCCGGAAGAAGTGCTCTGAAATAGCTTATTTCAAAATAGCACATATACACTACAGCAAAGCCTCAAAATTAGTCCGAGGTAGGCTTCCCTAATGTGGACATGCTACCTTGAATTAGATCCCCAAGAGGCACTGGGGAATAATTACTTTGAATGGCCCTGGGGAGGATCTATGTTGAAATAGCAGCAGTGGAGCATCCATGAGGAATAAGCGTTATTCCTCATGGAATGAGGTTTACAGATTTCTAAATAAGCTGTCTATTATTTTGAAATTATGTTGAAATAATGGAATTGCTGTGTAGACGCTCGCATTGTTATTTTATAATCATCATAATCATCAACAAACATGGGCTCAACGCCCGTTGGTGTCCAATGCCTCCCTCACTATTTCCTTCCATCTTTGTCTGTCCAGTGCAGAGTGACTGTATATTTTGAAATACTATCAGTTATTTCAAAATAACTGTGCTGTATAGACGCATCCAAAGAGTCCTGGGATTTGGTGCTAAGGATTTAGAGTATGAATGAGCCTCATCTCCCAAACCTTCCTGAAATACATGGACATACCAGAGCATGGGCCCTGATGAAGCAAAGCACTTAAGCACATGCTGGAGTCACATTTACTTCAGTTGGATTCCAGGAGGACTTCAACATGAGCTTAAGTGCTTAGATGAATCAGGCCATAAAGATTTCCTGGAAGGGGAAAATCACCTCTTTATTTGGGATTCTTCTGGTTTTGAGACAGATTTATTGATTATTATTAATTGTAAACAGTTGATCATCTCTATTAGGGATGTAAATAGCATAACAAAAATCATAAAAAGGACCCCTTTAAACTATTAAAATTACATTGTTTAACCATTTAATGGTTAATAATTTCAGACAGCAGAATGGGGCGCAGCACTCTCCGCAACTGGAGGAGGCTAGTTGTGTATGTTTGAGAGAGGTCCTGGGAGCCCAGGGCAGAGTTGGGGGAGGGGAGGGCACAACATGTGGGAGAGGCAGGGGGATGCACGCAGAACTTGCTTGGGTTGTTCTGACCTTTCTTGTGCTTCCACCTTTCTCACTCCCCTTTGGTTTGTGCCGGAGGATGGCTACTGCAGAGTGGGGAAAACTGGAGCAGACTCTACTAAATAGGGACATCCTGGCTGAGGTTTCACCCACCCTCCACTTTGTTAGGCATGTGCTGCCCAGCATGTATCCCCACAGCAACCAGTGCCGCCTCCCTCAGGTACCCACTTCCCAGACTGGGAGAGGAGTAGCAGGAGGAGGTGCTGCTGGTGGGGAGCTGCTGGTGGGGGATGGGGGGTTTGAGGAGGGAGTTGAACCACAGCTGATTTACCAATCTGTTGTTAATGTTAACTGCAATACTTTAATGGTACTTATTGGTTAACTGTTTAACCGTTTAATATTTTACAACCGTAATTTTTATAGGAGCATATGTGTATGTCTGTCCCTCAACAGGATTAGTTTACAAAGTTTAGCCTCAGAAAAATAGAAGGTATAGGCTCAGACCCATCACCAGGAGAGTAAAGGGGGCAGAGATTGAAAGGGGCCTAGGGCTCCCAGCCACCACTGCTGCTACTGCGGCAGCAACTGAGGCCCTGGGCCTCTTTTAATAAAAATCGTCTACCGGATGCTGTAAGGTTACAGTCTTTGTCAGTAAATATAGTTTGCTGTAAAACTCATAAAGAAATTCAGAGAGAAACCTAGCTCCACAGAAGACTACGTCTACGTTGGCATGATCTTGCGCAAATACTCTTTAACGCAAGAGTTCTTGCGTTAAAGTATTTGCGCAAGAGAGCGTCTACACTGGCATATGCCTTTGCGCAAGAGATGTGCTTTTGCGCAAGAGCATCTGTGCCAGTGTAGATGCTCTCTTCTGCAAGAAAGCTCCGATGGCCATTTTAACCATCGGGCTTTCTTGCACAAGAAATTCATGTTGCCTGTCTACACTGGCCTCTTGCGCAAGAACAGTTGCGCAAGAGGGCTTATTCGTGAGTGGGAGCATCATAGTTCTTGCGCAAGAAGCACTGATTTCACACATTAGAATGTCAGTGTTCTTGCGCAAGAACTCCCCGCCAGTGTAGACAGGCAGCATGTTTTTGCGCAAAAGCGGCTGCTTTGGCGCAAGATCATGCCAATGTAGACACAGCCTGCGAGTTTTGCTTTGTACTTCAGTGGAGCCAGGATTTCCTCAGTGTTTTTAGTCTTTACATTTTCAGAAACTGGCCTCTTGTTATCTCATGTTATATTTTTGCCCTCTATTGAGTTAATAACCTTTTTCTGAAAATTGGGAAGGGCATTGTTTTAGCTGACAAGGTAAATACATTTGGATTACAGATCTTATAAAACTAGCCATATTTATTGCCTAAGAATTGTTTTTTATAATTGAACAATGATGGTTATTCAATATGTTAGCTTCATTCTTTATTACACTGTTCCTCTCCTGGGAAACTTGTGTTTTTGTTGTGACATACTGTAGTTCTTAGAGGTGTTGATTTAGCATCTGATCAATACTTGTCTTGTCTATTTATATACCTTACATATAAAGCACAATACAGTGTTAACTAGGTTTCATAGGAGGAAATAATATTTTGAAGTCATAGACAGGAAACTAGCCTAATAATGGACTTATAATAAGTACTTACATTTAAAATAAACATTGATTACTTTTCATAGACAAAATTATTTTATATAAGATTTATCAATAAAATAGCAACATCATGCTATAAAATAAAATGTTTTTATTTCCTTTCTTCTAAGACATCACATGTCATTTTAGGTATTGTGGCATCATGTGAATACATTTAATAATCAATTAGAAACATTGTATAGCAAGTCCCAGATGAAGTTCAGGACAGAAATATTTTTACAGAAACTTAGATGCTCTAGTAAAACTGTAATCGCTAAGCACTAAATTGTTGGACAATGAAAACACTGTAAAGAGCTTGGTATGAGAAATCCTAACTTGGAGAAATGGAGAAATCTATTTTTCTGTTTAAAGTGAATTTAGTACTGCATAAAGATGCTGCATTTGCAGCCCTGTAGTGTGATGTTCTCTGTACCAGAAAGAAAAAACCCTTGCCTTAGGATGAAATGGCTGTTCAGTCTCCATACCAATTCATTTTGTGACCTATTTTGAGACCTTTTGAGACGAGACTCAAGGATATTAGCCCAACCAAATGAAAGCTGATGGGAGATATGACTGCTTCCTATAAATACACCAGAGGAGTAAACACCAGGGAAGGAGAGGAATTATTTAATTTAAGGGCCAGTGTTGACAGAAGAATGTATGGATATAAACAGGCCATCAAGAAGTTAAAGCTTGAAATAAGATGAAGGTTTTTAACCATGAGAGCAGTGAAGCTCTGGAACAACCTTCTAAGTCTAACTGGCTTCAAGTCTGAGCTTGATAAATTTATCGAGGGGATGGTACAATTGAACTACCCATAGTGGCACGTGGCCCCTCTCTGACAGCTTTAACACAAGATGGGAAAGTTCAGAGGGGTAGCTGAGTTAGTCTGTAACTGGAAAAACTTAAAAAATGACAAATAGTCTTGCAACAGCTTAAAGACTAACAAAACATGTAGATGGTATCATGAAAGCTCATGTTTTGACTGTTTTGTTGTTTTTTAAGTTTTTTTTTCTAGATGGAAAGGGTTCTGGGTTTTGCCAACATACTCAGGATCTAACTGACCAAAATATTTGGGGTCAGGAAGGAATTTCCCCCAGGTCAGATTGCCAGAGTCTCTGGAGGTTTTTCACCTTCCTCTTCAGCATTCATCATGGGACACTTTCAGGTTTACACTAGATTAAATGGTGGATACTTCGTAACTTGATTTGATTCAGAAAAGTTGCTTAAGGCTAGTACCTTTTTAATCTCTCTTTGCAACAGAGAGTTAGAATACGCTGACCTCAAAGGATGTACGTGTGGCCCAATTCTGCACTTGGATACGCACATGAGGCTTCCATTGAATTAAAAACTGAATTTAACTTCAACAGCAGCCCTGTGCGTGTGCATTTGAGGGCATTTGAGTCTATTGAAGTCTATGTAGGTGGTAAGATGGGCACAAGCAAATAGTATATCTTTTAATATAACTAGATGTAAATGTACCCATCTAGGAAAAAAGAATGTAGGCCATTTGATGGTGTGAGGAGGAGACTCTATCTTGGAAAAGCAGTGACTGTAAAATGCTCCTTGGGCATATGACACCAGAGTGACCTTCCCCTCTCAGTTCTTGGACATGGGCCATAATGCACTGGGGAAATATATGACAGTTAATGTTTGCTGTTTAAATGTGAGAGGAATGGAAAATATTATGGAGGATGGCAAATCTCTAGGCTTACCCTTTTTCATTTCATCCCCATCACAGAGTCAGATGAAAGGCCTTATGTAAACCTAAGATATTATTTCTTTATTTTTGCATCCTATTTGTCTAATCCCTTGGTACCAGCAGATAAGTTTGGCTGTCCTTTGCTGCATGATGTATAGATGCAATGTGGCATCACTTGGGGCCAGATTGTACCCTTATATGCATTTTGTTATTGCTGTTGCTATTGTTACTACTCTTATTATTTATAAGACATGGGAGTCCTGCTGTGTCAGGCATTGTACAAGCTCAATAAAGAGACTATCCCTACCCTAACGAGCATGCTTTGTATTGACTTTATTGGGACACATGCATATTTCCAGGGCACAATTTAAATGTTAGAATTTTCTAATGACATATTTGTAATGGTTATTATACCATCTTTTGGAGAAGAATTAAATTCTGTAATCCAATGAGGGCCTCAGAAAGGTTTTTAGTTCTTAGTAAGGATCATCTCTTTTTAGCAGATTTCTCATTTGAGTCTCCTTTTTCCTGTATTAAAGCACTTTTTCTATCTCTCTTGTGTTGGATACAGTTCAGAGCAAAGCAGTTTCTCTCAGGATAGGGGAAAATTGGTCAGACAGTGATTGCCAGGAATCTGAATGAACTAGGAGAACTCTCAAAGGGCCAAGATTCCACTCCTAGTCATATAATTCGTTACCCTTCTGCCCCTGTTTTCTTATGATACCCACCCAAGCAATGAAGTATAAGTGCTAGCGACCAGGTGCCTGCAAACAGGGGAGTTTGTGAGGGAGAGAAGGAGATCCCCCTGCTGAATGAACAAGGTGTGAGTACTAACTTTGGGATGATTTCAGTTACTTTGTCAGTTGGGATTGTGTGTCTGGGACTGTTTGAGCCTTTGTTCCCTTGATTACTCTTGATCAGCCTCAATCAGTCTTGTGATTACCCTCCCCCTAACAAGGGTTTAGGGCTGACCTAGGAGAGAAGGCCTTAAAAGCCAGAGGCTAAGTGACCAGGAGGAGCTAACAACAGGGGAGTTTGAGAAGGAGTCCTAGTCCAACCAGTAGAGTTAGGAAGGGCTGCATCACCTGTGCCAACACTGCTCCTGTCTCCTGTGCCTGTAGCTAGACCTGTCCATGGATGCCTGTACCTAGATTCTGATGTGGTTCTGCAGAGACTGCATTTCCTACTTACAGAAATCCAGGCTGGGCTCTGGAGTGGGGCATCCAATGTGAAAGGTGTCTGCTTGTAGAATCTCTCAGGAAGCAGGAGGGAGAGCGACAGGAGGAGGTGACTGAGGAAGGTATCCAGCTACAAAGGACTGCTGGCACACCACTGAGTATGGAGGAGATAGCTCTGTTTCAGGAAGGACACTGGCAGCTGGTTACTTCTGGCAGCAGGCTCCACCTCTGCTCCCAACCCACCCACTGTGCTGCCCTGCATCTGAGAGATGAGGAATCACTTCCTGAGGAGAAAGAGAAGTCATGTACCCTCTAGGATGCAAGATGTGCAGCCACCACCCCCTTGAGGAAACAGAGTAGCGGTGGTTGGAGACTGTCTTCTGAGGGGGACAGAGGCACCCATCTTTTTCCCTGACTTGACATTATTACAGAGGGATTGTCGAGGATCATCTAGCCCTCTGACTACTACTCCATACTACTCATCTGTGTGGGCACTAATGACACTGAAAGATGTGACCTTGAGCAGATAAAGGGAGGTTACACAGCTCTGTGAGTATAGCTGAGGATGCATCTACACTACACCGTTATTTTGAAATAACTAGAGTTATTTCAAAATAACAATGTGAGCGTCTACACAGCCTTTCTGTTATTTCAAAATAATTTCAAAATAATGGACGGCTTATTCTGAAATCTGTAAACCTCATTCTATGAGGAATAACACCTATTTCGAAATAGCTGTTTCAAAATAAGGCATGTGTAGACTCCCCACTGCTGCTATTTCAAAATAGCTCCTCCCCAGGGCCATTCTAAGTTATTTCTCCCCAGTGCCTTCTGGGACTCTAAATCAAGATAGCATGTCTACATTAGGGAAGCATTCCTTGGACTAATTTTGAGGCTTCCCTGCAGTGTAGACATGCTATTTTGAAATAAGTGTGGTAAGCAAGACAGGAGAAATAATTCTTCTGCTGTGCTGATTAGGCTTCAGCTGGAGTATTGTGTTCAGTTCTGAGCAACATTTCAGGAAAGATGCAGAGAAATTGGAGAAGGTCTAGAGAAGAGCAACAAAAACGATTAAGGATTTAGAAAACATGACCTATGAGGGAAGGCTGAAAAAATTGGGTATGTTTAGTTTGGAAAAGAGAAAACTGAGAGGGGACATGAACAGCTCTCAAGTACTTCAAGTGTTACAAGGAAGAGGGAGAAAAATTATTCTCCTTAACCTATGATGATAGGACAAGGAGCAACAGGCTTACATTTTGGCATGGGAGGTTTAGGTTTGGCATTAGGAAAAACTTTCTAACTGTCAAAGTGGTTCAGAACGGGAATAAATTGCTTAGAGAAGTTGTAGACTCTCCATCACTGGAGATATTTAGGAGCAGGTTAGATACACATCTATCAGATACACACCCCCTCACCCCCACCTTCTGTTCTATGTAGCTGAATTGTAAGTTTGTAATTTTTTTTATCTTTCTTTGTATCCCTCTATTATAAAATGGTCATGCCTATTCACTTTCAGAATATGATCTGAAGAAGTGGATCTGCCCCACGAAAGCTCATCACCTAATAAACTATTTTGTTAGTCTTTAAAGTGCTACATGACTGCTTTTTTGATCTATCAGGGATGATTTAGATGGTGGTTGGTCTTGCTGTGAGGGCAGGAGATTGGATTTGATGATCTCTTGAAGTCCCTTCCAATTCTAATATTCTATGGCATATAAGATTTTCATGCCCTGTCTCTGAGAAATCCTGGATTTGCTAAAAAAATGTGCCCATTAATTGTATTTAAATGGTTTTAAAACATACATTTTGTTATGAATGTTGGGCCAAGTGTTGAGCTCCTTACATAGTTTTACTCCGTCTCTTTTGTAGACTCCAAGACCAAAAGGGACCACTATGATCACTCTCATAACACAGGCCATAAAACTTTCCCAAAATAATTCATAGGGCATGTCTTTTAGAAAAACATCCAGTTTTGAGTTAAAAAATTTCAGTGGTGGAGAATCTTGGTAAATTGTTCCAGTGGCTAAAACTCTGTATTTTATTTCCAGTTTAAATCTTCAACTTCCCGCCATTTGTTTGCAGATCTAATTTCAGTCAAAATCTTTCCTGAAAAATGGCAACTGATAATTGATTCAGGACCTCCTATTGTTCCTTAGTACTACGAAGAGTGGGAAAAGGAAGAAAACTGCTTGCAGAGAAAGATAATTAAGAAGGACAAATTTGTGTTTTTTTCAGTTCATAGATGTGAGCTTTGAATGCCCATGGGTACAATTAGCTCTAACAAGCTAAGTTATGTGTGCATTTAGCTAAATTCCACATTTATGCATGCATGTTTTCAAAATATTGAGAAAAACCTGATGTCTTTAATCAGAGTTCGATGTCATTCTCCAATGGAAAAATCCATGGGAGGAGAAAAATGAGTTAAAATATCGTGACTTTGAAACCACGAATATCTAGAGAAATTATCTCCCCATGGGAAGGGTGTTTCCACCCTATACAGGGTGTGACAAAACCAGTATAGGGGTGACAAGATAAGTTTGGCTCTCCTTTGCTGCATGATATTGGGGACAGATCGTATCCTTATATGAATCTTGTTATTGCTATTCATATTGTTGCTACTCTTATTATTTTTAACTAACATATTTACTCAGTGTTGCACAGGTCATTAGGAGGGGCTCAGGGCAGGGAGATGGGGCTGAGGCTGTGGGGAGGGGGGAGTGCAGGAATCAGGGCAGGGGCTTGAGGATCTGGGGGACTCAGGGCAGGGGACTGGGGTTATGGGGAATGCAGGACTCAGGGTTGGGAGATGAGGAGGGCTCATCAGGTCAGGAGACTGAAGGTGCGAGGATGCAAGAGTAAGGGTTGGGGGTGAGGAGAGGCTCAGGGCAGGGAGTAGGAAGTTCAGGAGTCAGGTGAGGCGTGCAGGAGTCTGCACAATCCCTGGGGCTGGCCAGGGCAGCAGGGGCCACAGTTCCCAGTCAGCAGCTCCATGGGGTCAGCTGGGGCAATGGGGGCTGTGCTGGGTGGCAGCTCCCTAAGGCTGGCTGATCCCCAGGGCAGCAGGGACCGTGCTTCCCAGGTATCAGATTCCTGGGGCTGGCCAGGGTGGCGGGGACTGTGCTCCTGCATGCCAGATCCCAGGGGCTGGCAGGGGTAAGCGAACCATACTGCGTAGCCAGCAGTTCACCATCATGGGTACTTAACAGTTGTACAGTGGCCAGCAATAGCCAGAGCTCTGCCTCCAACTGGTCAGTCTCTTAACAGTGCACTTACCCTCTATGGTCATCCTGCAGTATAATTGTGCCTGCTAGCTGACCCCTCCCTTTGCATTTTATGAGAAACAATTGCATACCAATTTTGGTGGTCCTAGCTATTACCAGTTAGGAGGAGTTCTTGGACAAATAAACTCACAGATGGATGAACAGACAGACAGACTCACAAACTCTCTCAAATATATAGTAGATTAACACATTTTATGCCACCCTGTCCCTTACTGTTAAGTATCACAGTTTTTTAGTCTATGGATTTATTCAGTGCGGCCTTCCCACACAGACAACTCCCCCCATCCCCATCAGTGAAGGAGAGGGACCAAACAAAAGACCCGGCATCAACTAATTATGGGGCAAAACTCAAACTGGGATTGAGGCTCAAACTTCAGTGAAAGAGCACCTTTCTGAGGGGCATACGGAGCAGAGACGTTCAGGCTGTGCCCATTGTTCTATAAAGGTATTGAGGGAGTCATTTAGATGCTGCTTAGAGGAACTCTACAAGCATGAGGCCAAAGAAAATGGTCATAGAGGTCTTCCCTGTGATCAAAATTCTTCCTCCTGCACTTGTAAAGGACCATTTTGGGCAATGCCGGGAGGCAGTTTACAAGAAGATCTCTGGGTATTGTGGTGCTATGGCAAACAAATAAAATGGTGAGTGGAGAAATGCAGCCTAAACCTAAGAAGTAGGTTGTGATCAAGCTAGATGGAGGATGTAGCCTGGCATAGTGGAAATAGGCATGTGCCATGATGTTCATATCACTGTAGAAGCTGTAAGTGTCAGGGAAATCAGTGAATTGTGGTAGCAATATGCCCATGCTCACAGCATCATGAAGGAGCCAACTACTATCATCCCTACTTGGTTGTAGAACCACGGTGGAATACACAGTGATTTGTGAAGGATCCTCATGCTCAGATGAAGGCTGCAGATCCTGCAACTTGGTGTGTGGTCAGGACATTAGAGTAAGAAAAGTAGATGGGAGCACACATGAGATTATGCCAGGAACCAGTTTTAACATCCATGTTTTGGTACTTAAGCTATGTAGTAACTGGTCAGGCAAAGCATGCTGTTAAAAATTGAGAGGATTGTCTAGAGTATAGCCACTGGATTACATGATTTATTTGTGAAATAACACTAGAAAGTTGGGGTTTAGGATTTTCGGGTTTAGTTCCTGAATTTGAGAGTAGAGTTTCATGGCTACATACACTATCACTAAGTAAGATATAAGTCGGGGTTGGATCTGCTGCCTGGTTTAAACACTGGGATATCTGAGCACAGGCCTTGGAATACTGGACTATTCTATTAGTATGTAGGCAGTAACAGAATCATAAACCTTTACCTATAGTCTAGTCACCAGAGAGGGACAAAGGGTCACTAAGACTATTGCCCTGGGTTACAAAAGCACATAATGTGACCTATTTCTTCTGAAAGGCAGTGTAGCAAAGTGGATGAGAGAGAGATTCCAAGTTCTAACTGCAGTGACTTTGTGCAACTTCTCAGTTTCCTTGTACAGTAAAACTCCATTGGTCCGGCATCCAATGCTCCGGCACTCCTGATGGTCCGGCACCATCGGGAACCCGGAAGTGCTGGGGCAGCCGGACAATTGGAGCTGCTCTGCGCCGGCTTCCCGATTCAGCCGCTGCTGAAACTGACCAGCAGCTGAATCGGGGAAGCCGGGGCAGAGCAGCTGGGGTGCTGCTGGGTTGATCCTGTAGCGCTGCCCCTTGGGGCTGTGGGACCAACCCGGCAGCACCCCAGCTGCTCTGCTGCAGGCGCCCCGATTCAGCCACTGCGGTGCTACGGGAGCCGAGGGGCGGCGCTACGGGACTAACCCGGCAGCACCCCAGCTGCTCTGTCCCAGGCGTCCCGAGAGCAGCTGGGGTGCTGCCGGGTTGGTTTCACAGTGCCGAGGGGCGGCGCTAGCGGACCAACCCGGCAGCACAGCTGCTCTGCAGCCAGCGTGCTGCTGAAACTGACCAGCAGCGGCTGAATCGGGCGCCTGGGGCAGAGCCGACTATCGGAAGGGGGCTATGAGGGTCTGGGGTGGCATCCCCACCCCAGACCTTTCATATCCCCTCCTTCTGATAGTCAAGCATATCTAATAATCCAGCACCCTCTGGGTCCTAAAGGTGCCGGGTTATTGGAAGTTTACTGTATGTAAAATGGGTCGGTGATGATTGCCTATCCTTAGTTTGAAGTATTCAGCCTTGGTCAATAAGGGATGTGAAGTGAATGGAAATATTGAAAGCATCAGTAGAAGAGCTAGGATTATACTCTTCCTAGTATACAATACATATTTAAAATCTCCAGTCAAAAGTTGCTAACTAAAAAGCTTGAAATGATATCGGATTTAAGGCTACAATCTTGTGAAGAAGTACTCGCCTGCTTAACTTTGTTTATGAGAAGATCCATGAAGACAGTAAAAGTTAGGCATGTTCATGATTGCACAGGATTGGAGCTTGGGCCTTAAAATCAGATTGTTTGAACATTCTTCAGAGCAAGGGTATTTCTCTCTGTGAAGAGGAGGCGTACAAAATAAATCTGAAATAATTTGAGAAAGCTGCCTGCTTCTGATTTAAATGAATGTATCTGAGGCTGAGTTTAAAATGGATATCGACAGTACTGCAAAGCAAAATTAAAGTATTTGCAACTCTGATTACTATATCAGTTCTGGACAGCAGTTAATCAAGAGTTTTTCATTTCAGTGTCTGTCTTGATTTTGAAAATAAGGCTTGAGTTATTAAAGAAGAGGAAATAATGATGTTAATTGTCAGAATAAACAACAGAAAAGACATATCTTTTTCTGCAAGTGTTCATTGGCAGGAGGTGATAGAAAATAACAATGTCAAAGCTTTAGAAAAGGCAGTCAACCAGATCCAGGTTTAACCAGTCAGAAAATGTCAGCTTTCCTGTGGGTGCTTGTCCTCATGCACATTCCACTGAAGGTGTACATATGCCTCATGAGCCAGAGGTCAGATTCTTTTTTGGCCAGCAGTACCCATAGGGCATGAATGCACATGGTCTCTCAGTCCTCATGCACTGTAGTGAGGTCATATACAAATGAGGCTTGCTGGCTGCCATTGAATTCCTCTCATTGCATAGTCGCTTAGAGAGGAAACCCTGACTGTCCAAGATACTGCCAGCTTTCCTACTATAGCCAATAGCTTATTTTTACAATTTAGTTCATAGTTAAACAGTAATTATAAATGTTAGGTTGCTTGTTGCAGCTTTTAGTCTTAGCGTTTTATTTGTCACTGGTATGGCATGATCTAGTTCTCCCACATTGAAACTTTGCCTCTCATGTGAAGGAGTTATCCTAAACTCAGATAGACACTCAAAGTAACTCTGTTGTTTGGGAGAATCACACTTTTCCAGTATGATCTGTAAGTCCTTCAGCTCCCGTGATAAGAAGGACATGGAGGCCCACCTTCAAATCTTCCTGACATTAAATCTATGAAACCCACTTCCAAGCTGGGCTTGCTACACTCCCCCAATATAGGGACCATCAGAGCTCAAGAACATAAGTGCCAAGATTATTGCTATTGAGAGCCCCAACTAGAAACCTGGCTATGATAGCAGAGTTGTCCTCTGGCAGACTGCAGGGAGACAGAAGCCACACAGGTAGATTGCTAAACAAGACTTCCTCCAAGAAGAAAACCTCCCTGGGGCACTGAACGTCATCTGAGACCCTAGAAAAGTGCCTGCCGAAACTCAGTCTTGTACTACTTCCCACTTGATGGCACCAAAGCCCCTGCCATCAAAATTCATGACTTTGGGGGGAAATTTGGCATCAGCTATGGCACTATTTACCTCAACAGCCCCAATGCCAACTTCCTTGATACCTGAACCAAGCCGACCAGGGAATCAGATTATTACCATTAAAAGGATTGTGATACCACCCTGAGAAAACTTGGATCCATCACACCAATCTACACCTCTGCACAGAGCACTGGTCAGGTATGTTTCCCGATAGAAATGGACATACATCTGAAACTGCCGCCCCCCTTGTTCACTTCATCAGTACTGACAGCACCAACTCTATCCATCAGGACAGCACCATTAGCACACTGAGGGCCCTAGCACTGCCTATGGATGGGGCATACACATTGTCTGCATTATCTCCAGCAATGGAAACAGAGGAAGAGCCACACTAGTGTCGTCTTTGTTCACCAGATTCTCTTTACAACCCTCCACATCTTACATAGGCTGGATGCCTCTCATGAAACAGATACTGGGATCTGCAGAGCCTGAGCCTATGGTTTTCTACCCCTGACCACCAAGCTTTTATCTATTCATGTAGAGATGAAAAGTAGACATCTGGCTAACTAAAATCATTTTGAACTACAGATGTTGCTGGACCAGAAAGTGCTGGACTAGAGAGGTTCAGCCTGTAGTGTGGTAAATGTTAAGTTTGTGTCCACTGTATATTGATAATTAACACACTGGAGATTCATTAATATGTGCATGTTTTTTGTTGTTGTTTTGTTTTTTACAGTTAAATATTGCAGACATGTAGATGCTTCTAAATTCAGGGTGCCAAATCTTGCAGTCCTGACTTAGATCTTATTCAGGCAAATCCCAATTCACTTCACTCCATTTTGCCCCAATATAATCAGAATATAGACGGAAGTCAGTGAGAACTCTGAGTAAGAGCTGCCAAAGCATTTGGTCTTATATTTTTAAGTTTGTTTCCTCTAAATCAGTAATGTTTTAACTAATGCAGTTTGACCACGGCAGCAAACAGGAAAAAAAAAAGACAGTTCTTTTACTGATCATTGGCAAAGGTCTTGAGTTATTGTCTAGTAGCATTACCAACACTTCCACTGTTTACTGGGCTCCTAGAAGACAGTTAGGGGTAAATTAGAGCTAAATAACAGCACAGAACATTGGGAGGCAGGACTGGTGGCTGTAAACAAACTTTATTTTATAAGTAAAGTTTTCTGGGAGAAATCCTAGTTTCATTGAAGTCAATGGCAAAAAGACATGATTTCATCCACTATTATTTTATGGGACAGCTATCCTTACGAATCACTGCTTAAATCCAAATACTTGAAACAAATATAATGTTGCTTCAAAATTTACATGGGAAAAGACGGAAAGGAAGGAAATCAATTTTATCTATATCTGTGGTATGTAATGCAAGATTGCCTGGTACAAGTCTATTCTACTAACTTTCTTACTCCATTAGGGTATGTCTACACTAGCCCCCTAGTTCGAATTAGGGTGGCGAATGTAGGCATTCGAACTTGCAAATGAAGCCCGGGATTTAAATATCCCAGGCTTCATTTGCATGTTCAAGCGGCGCCATTTTAAATCCCCTTAGTTCGAACTGACTGCCCGCGGCTACACGTGGCAGTCAGAAGTTAATCCGAACTAAATCCTTAGTTCAGATTAACTGTTACACCTCATTGCAGGAGGAGTAACAGTTAATCCGAACTAAGGATTTAGTTCGGATTAACTGGTAACTGTTACACCTCATTGCAGGAGGAGTAACAGTTAATCCGAACTAAGGATTTAGTTCGGATTAACTTCTGACTGCCGCGTGTAGCCACGGGCAGCCAGTTCGAACTAAGGGGATTTTAAAATGGTGCCCGCCTGGGAACATGCAAATGAAGCCCGGGATATTTAAATCCCAGGCTTCATTTGCAAGTTCGAATGCCTACATTAGCCACCCTAGTTCGAACTAGGGGGCTAGTGTAGACATACCCAGAATTTCACTGGAATAACAATGAGAGTTTGGTCTAGCACCAGGGGTAATATTTGAAAAATAAGAGTGGTAAGTAGAGTGTTTTTTTTTTAAACAAAATTATTCATTAATCTGGTACTGCTAAATTTACCCTACCAGTGCTTGGTGACATTGGCATATTGGAATGAAAAGTTTACGTATTATTTTGATAATCTCTTTTTGAAATTGTACAACACAGCTCTACAGTAATCTAAAGGAAATATGAAGTTATCTTACTGTAGCTGTGAGAGCATAACCACATAACAAATCTTAAATTTACAAAGACTCATTTCAACAAAAGAGTGTTCTTTTCAACTATTGCTAAAAGTATTTTTTTCACAGAACAAATAGATAATCTGGATTAATCAACAAAGAGTGAGTATTTTCAGACATGGAAGCTACAAATCCATGAATGCTTTGCTTTTTCCTGTCTTTTTGTATCATCCCTGCTCCTGAAGGGAAATGTTTTTTTTTGTTATCTCCAGCTCTTCAGTTAATTTCTGTAGGAACTATGCAAGAGCCATAGATTAGATTGGTTGTGCAGAAATGATTTTTCAGATTTACATACGGTGTAACCATTAAACAAAGTAGGTACCTCTTTTGCAGTTCATATTGGTTTCTGACCCTCATAGATTATGTTCTCACTTCATTAGCTATTTGGTCACTGTAACAATTGTTGTCCTGCATGAGACCTAAGGGCTCAGGGGTTTTTGTTTGTTTGTGTTTTTTGTTTGTTTGTGCGTTTTTCAGACAATGAAACCTAATCTTGTTATCTTTAGGGTATTTCCATCCTGTGCATGTATTCATATATAGTTTGTTTAATTATGTGTTTACATTTTGTATATAGAAATACAAATCAACTTTAGAAAAAAGTATGCACCTGAAAAATCTATGGCACTGTTGTCCTATTAGACAATTAACAGCAACAAAACACAAGGAATTTTTATAAAGTTGAGATCAATGCCTGGCTTCAGTTTGGTCAATGGAAATTTTGTCAGTTGACTTCCATGTGGCCAGGATTTCACTGCATTTTCTGAAGTGTTAGGGAAAAAGTATGAAATTATGATTGTACTATACAACTGATAGAGTTACATAAACAACATTAAAAGGATCAAAGTAATTGAGAAAATAAAGTTTAATGGTGAAATCTTATTCAGATTGCCTGAAAACAAATTTTGGTTAAGTATATTTTGAGTATTATCATTGTTGTCTTTGAAAATGTAATAGCATGTTTTACAGTAATTTGTCATGATTAAGAACTGACGTTCTGGGTAACTTAGTGCTGGAGAAATGCAATGCCTAAAGGAGAAGGGGGACGAGAGGGGGGAAAGATATGGCAATCTTCTGAAACAACTACCAGCAATATAAAAGTACTACTATCACTCTAACATGCCCAACACACTAAATGCTTCCTGCCGTGCCTTGTCTTCCCTTGATGCTACTCACCTAGTGATGTTTCAGGTTTAGAGACAGTTGAAATTCCTGTAACATATTGAATATGCTAGGTGGAATTTGAGATAAATCAAAAGATGGCTTTACTACTGTATGCAGGAAGTGTGTGCTTGATCTTATTTAATAGTTTCTTAATGTGCATGTCTACATTGTAGATTCCACCCATGTTTGTAGTTTTTAATAAGAATGATACATTTTTGGTTTTCTAATGCAAAAATGATAGTGAGAATAAAAGTAGATGAAAGATACTTTTAGGTTTGGAAATCAGTAGTGATTATTGAGATTGTAAACATTGACTCAAAATTTAATGCTGGGGCATAAGTAAAGGGTTCAGTGATGTGGGCTTAAAGTTTAAGAATATACCACCATATTACTTTTTACATTGTCCATGTGTATAATAACTTTGTATCTTGCAAGTCTTTATGTTCAGTGTAAGTTGATGTGGAAGCTAGGGATATAAAATCCTGTTTAAAATGACAGCCGGATAAACTTACGTGTTTAACCAGTTAATTGTCGCACCACGGGCAGGGGGCTGCTGGAGCAGGTCTCTACTTGCAGAGCAGCATGGTGAGCCCAGCCATATTGGAGTGTCCCCTGCCCATAATGTTGTGTGGCAGGTCTGGTTGCCTCCTGCTTACCGGGTAACTGGTTACCCATTTACATCCCTAGTGGAAGCTATGCATGAGCATTATTAATAAAATTAAGAACACGGGATGAAAACCAGTGCAGATTCCAGGATGGCAAATTAATGTACCATTACTCTCACAGACTTAAGATCAAGTATGATCCTTAGCATGAAAATTAAACATGTAACTATACACTTTTCTCTTTGAACTTGGCAGCTGCATATCTCACTAATGCAGAATCTAGTTACTTTTCACTTTTTGTCCTTCTTACTTTTAACCGGACCTTACCGGCTAGTCCATGGAGCTATGCTGACTTATATCAGCTGAGGATCTGGCTCTATATGTTTAATATTCCACAACTTCACCGCACAGGGCAATAGGTATATTTCAGGTTCTTCCATTACGATATTAATGAATCTAGTATCACATTTCAGAGCCAGTAATGCCAAATGATAACTGGACCATGAAACCATTGCTGACAAAGACCAGATTATTTTTCTGTCCATTTCTACTTTAACAGAATAGAAGTGTTGTTAATTATAATATCTGATTTCTTTCAGCGCAATCCCCCCTTGGTGGTCAATGATCTGTTTGAAGATATCAAAGATGGGGTTATGCTACTAGCCCTTTTGGAGGTTCTTTCTGGTCAGAAACTGGTAAGAATTTTTCCCCCTTTAAATTGAGATAAGATGGTTTTTTGAACTTGTAAGTTGATTATTATAATTAAATAGTTTTCTTGTGGGGGGGGTTTCTACATTGTAGTACATGAAAGACAAGATGTGCCTATGTCTTACAGCATAAAACAGGATTATTAGTTCTGTGGTCTGCTGGGTTAAGGTATATGGAATACTTTATTACAGAATAACATTCTTTATTTTACTCCCTATTTGTGATACACTAACAATACGTATACGATATCTGTTGCTATTCATTTTGTCTTTTTCCATTAAGCAAATAATGATTATTTATACACAACTTATCTATCATTATGTGTGTATGTGTGTTTCACTGGAACTTAACATTAAAATAGCATTTTTGGTTTGCTTGTTCACTATCGTCATCATCAGAATCTGAAGTTGACTACAATCACAAATCTTTAGTGTCAGTAGAGGGACAAAAAGAATGCACAACATTTTTTTTCTGTACATTTCACGGAAATAGTGTTTATCTTACTTGTTTATTCATTTATTTATGAGAATGGTGGATAGTTACAATTATCTAGGGCCTGATTCTCATTTTCACTGACACCTCTTTGTCCTGCCCTCCCAGTGAATAGGGCCTAAATTTACACACAGAATTGTATAAAAAGGCTTTGATGTAAATGAAAATCAGTCTTTAATTCTGGGGCTAAGTTGGCTCTATGAAGGTTTGCAGAAGTAAATACGGTTATCCTGTAGGAGTTTTGGTACCCGGGTCACTAATACAAAAGTTTGAGAGTCACTGGAATGGAGATCCAATCCTTCCCTGAACTCATCCTAAAGATCAGGAATTCCACCCTCCCTCCTCCTATATCAAAATGCCATACTTCAGTCATTATTTTTTATTTCTAGCTAGCTGACATCTGCCTCCATAAATTATAGGAAGGCATTTTGATTACAGATCACAACCAACAGTCAATTATAAAAGCTTTACAGTCATTCTGATTGTGGGACTAGGCTACTTGCCAGTATGGCATTAAGCATACTTCGGGAAACTTCACTTGAATGAAGATTGCTCATTTTGAATTATATTTTCTAAAGGGTTACTTGGATTTCTGCTTTGTTGAACGACACTGGAGTTTCTCTGACTGTTCTGTGCTTTTCTGAAAGGGAAGTCTCCCTCTTGTGGTAAAATGCTATTACTGATCTAAGAAAGGAACTTTACTATTGTCAATAGTGATATTGAACTTAATTATATCAAAGCCAACATAAACACACTATTGAAAGAGAAGAGGCAATGTAGATCCAGAAAAAAAATACTGAACTACATTTGCTGAAAAGATAGGCAAGAGAGTAATAATAGATAATGTACAGGTTGAAAAGGAATTTTCATCCAGAATGATCCCAGAGTGTTTTATAATCTGTATTTAACTATTAGTTAGGATTGCTTTCTTTGGAAATTCAGCCAATGCTGAGGTGAAAAGTATTTGGTGTTTTACCAAGTGTAGTGCACAGGAACAGTACACTACAGTTTAAGACAGGAAGTGAAGAATATTAGAACCCACAGAAACTGCAGGGGGAATTTTAACATCCATAACAGACTTTTGTTAAAGTTATTTTTGATTTTCTGAATGGGAATGAAAATGGAAATAGTTAATGATCCAGTGATACCAAAATGCAGATTGCCTATTCAGTGCATTTGGTCTGAATGAATTGCTCAAGATAGGGGGAAACATATGGACCTCTGAATCTCAGAGATCCATTTTTCAGATACAACATTTGCATGAGCTTTAAAACTTGTCTAATTCAAACTATACTTTGATTTCCAATGTACTGAAGACATTTCTTTCTTGATAGAATAATGTACAGTATGTTTAGATGTAAATTTAAAATATCACTTGCAAAATTTAAAAGTTTAGGATATAAAGGGTATTTATGCTTTAATGACATTAAATGAATTGTATATCTCCCTTAGCCTAGGAAACTAGATTTTTGGTAAAATCCACTGTTCAGCAAGGACTCATAATAGTTTGCTGGTATCAGAAACGCCATGAACAATATTTGATAGAGTTACCTTGGAAAAAAGTGAAAAGATCCACTACATCTATTGATTGTTTAAAATAATAACTTGATGATACCTTTGGATTATAATACATGGATCTAAAATTTAAGCAAAGCTACAAAATCCGTCTTCAATATTGCATCTATCATTTTTAATGTATATCCATTTGCAAATACAAAATACTGATTTGTGTGCATTCAGCAATATTCTCACATATCAGTCAGGTCACCACACATATACAACTGCTTTTTATAATGACCTGGCAATCAATTTGAAAGAATGTTGGTATAAGTCAGATTGTAATTTGCACTTTTGTTTCTTTAAGCCTTGTGAGCAGGGACGTCATCTGAAGAGAATCCATTGGGTGTCTAATATTGGCACTGCCCTTAAATTTCTAGAAGGAAGGCGGGTAAGTGTAATTAATATTTTGACAGCAGCTCTATTTTGTTTTCCCCAATTGTTCTTTCTTGAAGTCCATAGTCTATCTTCACCTAATTGCTGTAATCTTGGAGAGTCTGGGCTACAAAGAATCCTAAATATCTAAATGCAGTATAGGTATACTTTAAAGGCATGATACAATGAAATCCCATTTCCCCCAAGTTCCAAGGTATAGCATTTATAGTGCAACCTTTTTGGAAATTGAGCAACTATTAATGGACTCCTCAGTTATTACTCTCCAGTTTATTTTCTGAGATCCTATTATGAATAGAGATAAAAAGCTGCACTACCTGTTGAGACATTTGAAGTAAATAACACATCTGTAATTAAAGCACATCTCCAAACCTAGTGTACTATATATTTTTGAGAGTTTATGCATCTGTCTGTCCATCCATCTGTTTCTGAGTCTGTATGTTCAAGAACTCCTCTTAAACAGCAAAAACTAAGACCATCAAATTTGGTATGCAGCTTCCTCTTATCATAACTTAAAGCAAGGTCAGGCCTTGGATGTGCCAGGACAATGGGATGTGCATGGAATGTGATTGTTCTGCATCAAATGGAAAGGGAAGGGTGTGATAGGAGGGACAGTTATACTTAGGAATAACCATAGGGGGCAGCAAGCTCACCAGCCGTGAGGAGAAGCCTCTGGGTGGCAGCATGGCCCCTGCCATTCTAGCCTGACCCAAGGAGCAGCTGCTGGTTGCCCCTGGACTACCGGGCTGCGCAGCCCCAACAACCTTGGGCTGGCTCCAGGGAGCACCCCCATGAGCTGGCCCTGGGAAGTTGCCAGCAGGTGTCCTGCATGTCCTCCCCAACCTCCGCAGACTGTTCCCAGAGAGAAGCCAGTGGGCAGTCTGAGAATCCTCTCCCCACCACAGGCTGGCCTCGGACCGGGGCAATATTGGATAATTCTTCTAATTAAATTATATCTGCAAAAGTAAATTCCCATAAAGAATAGATGTGAGAACTTTATTCTGATCATTATTTCCCTGACTGCATTCAGGTCAAGGTCCAGACTGATTCTGGAGAAACCAGCACTTTTGCCATTTTAGTACCAACAATGGAACAAAACACAACAAATAATATTCCAAACATTCTAGGTATACATGCCAAATAAAGTAATCCTACTACTGCATGTGTTCCTGAGTCCCACCCTCCTGCTATTTCTACTCTATTCACTTATGTTTTATCTTTTTTTATTAGCTTAGATGTCTTTAGTTCCTTTTTTACATTTGGCATTTTAAAATACATTTATGCAACACCAGAATGCATCTGATAGCATTGTGATAAGAGAGACTAAACTTATGAACTAGCAGCCATACAGGTACCATCAGTGATTTTTGGCACACTTTGCTTCCATCTCACACTATGATATCTCTGACCTAATTACTTTTCTGTCACAGAAGAGACAGTCATAGAAGCTCCCTATAGAAATAAATCTACCTCAGGTTGCTTTTGTTTATTTGTTTGTTTTTGTTTTTTGTTTTTGTTTGTTTGTTTTTCGGCTCAGATGTGGGTGGAAAGGTAGCGTTCAAGAAAGGACAAACATATTTTCAAAACAAAATTTTGGTTTAGCCCACCTAATGAAGTTTGTTAATATAAATTGTGCTACAGCAGCTGTTCATCCTGAGAACTTTGTGCTTAAAGGGCTGCCTTGCCTTCTCAGATGGGTGCTGCCAAAAAGATGACCAGAACCAGGGAAAGAGAGAACCCAGGTGCAGAAAGAATGTCATACCTATTTTCCTTCTCTCAGAGAGGCCTGCATAATCTTTAGTAGAGGCCATTTTACATAACCTAAAGCAACCTCATGTGATTCCCAATACTTCATCCAAAAGTCTTTCTTCTGTCCAGAAGAAACGCTGGACCATCTATTGAAGAAGTTCTGGGATCCATCTTATGATCAGTTGCTGAATGTTATCTTTGGTCTCTCATGTTGGGGTAGGGTAGTGAAGCTTTTGTCTAATAACTTTTATGAGTTTATCCAGTGATTCTACAGTTACTACAGGGACATCTTTAAATATGAAGTTAGTATTTTATATTCCTATGATAAGGCTGGGAGTAGGGATTCACCCAGTGTGCCCTTTGAGCTACAGCATTGCTTGCCATTTTCATATATCTGGAGTTAGAATTGAGTGAGTCATGTACTGAAATGTAGAAAAATCTGAAACCCAATTGGAACTAAGCTAATATCTTTTTGGACAAAACTATGTTTTCCCTTGGACCTAGAATTTTCCTTTCTAGTTCTGCAATCAACTTTAACAGGATGCAAGCCAAAGAAAATACAGTATGTGATAGGATATGATCAGTGGCCTAATCTAAAGCTGTTGTGAGAGCCCTGTACATCTTTTTATCTGTGTGATTCTTAAAGAAAGCTTGGCTCTCTAGAGGAAAGGAAGATTTGGGGTTTGAGGCAGCTTTGGGGGCTGAGCCCCCAATTATATTTTCTTGACCTAGGCTATATGCAGTACCTCTTCCTTGTTAACCAGCAGAAAAAATATAGAATCCCAGTTTCTCTAGGAGGCTTATACCAGTTTTTTGGGTGTGGATTTTCAAAATATCTGGTGGAGAATTATCCTCTAGGGCTCTTTCCAAGGTCTCTGGGATTTTATGAGAGAAGGGAGCTAGCTGTATAACCCTACGTGAAAGTTTTGTCAAACAAACCTTGATGCTTTGCTTAAAGTGTTATAGCTGCTTCTGTGGCTCTTCTTTTGAGCTATATGATTAAAAATCATGTGAAATTAGTCTCCTGCTCTCTCAAAGGACAATAATAGGGAGTGAGAGCAAAGAGCATAGCTGGCCTTTCCCCTGAACTCTCCAACCAGAGAGGAATGCAGCAAACTCTGCACTTTCCCCTTGCTCCCTGATGAAGAGGAACAGCCAGCAATGTCCCTGTATCCATGGGGTGGAGCTTCAGCCCCCTCCCACCTTGCCTAACGGGCACCTGGGAAGTGAAAGACTTGGGGCTGGGGCAAGATGTTGGAGTGTGCCACCCTCCAGCCCCTTTCACTTGCCTGGTGATGCTGTTTCTTTTCTGTATGGTTTTCTTTTCCACGTCCATTTATTCCTTTCTTGCTCCCCATTTATTTTCTATTCCCTTCTTCTCTTTTTCCCTGTTCTTCACACAAACTATGGCAAGAACAGCTTATTCATAGCTAAATGAGTAATTCGAGATAACAAACAGTGAGTACAAGAATGGAATGCTATGGATCTTATGCATTGCATTACTTAATAGTATTGTTATAACAGTACTTTCCTTACATACTAAAATCTAATTAACAGGAAAATGAATTAATTTATTGCATTATACTGATTTTATATGCCACTGTTTCTTCTTTGCTTTTCATGCTAGTCCATGTACAGAGGATCACCGGTTGGTACAAAGATTTTCTGGAATTTTTAACACTATAGCAAACTTGTATAAGTACAAAAAGTATAAGTTAAGTAGTATATTTTATCCCATTTGAAAATGTATATATTAATGACCAGGATGGTTCTTTAGATTAGTTTTTAAATGCAATTCCTATGATTCTGTAATAAACCATGTTTAATCACAAACTGAAAAATGTATTCACTTTGTTATACTTTTGTTCATTATCTTGCTCTATTTTAAGGCATAACTATAGCTGTGCAATATATTAACTGAAGTTTTGGTCACTGCACTGAATTTTTGAATCAAAACATTATTTTTTGGATAAATTTGTTACACACCAAACTCATTCAAAATCCATGTAATAATTGTCACTATCTCCTGTATGTGATAACACACATTTTCTTTGCTAAACAGATTAAGCTCGTGAACATCAATTCAACTGATATTGCTGATGGTAGGCCTTCTATTGTGCTCGGTTTGCTGTGGACCATAATTTTATATTTCCAGGTATTGTATTTTCTACATTTAGTTATTATTTATTGATGTAATGGGTCAAATCCTCACCTGATATAAGTTGGTTTGGCTTCATTGACTTCAATAAAGCTTTGCTGCTTTATACCGGCTGAGGTTCTGGCCAGTGTTCCCTCTAAGATTGACCAACCATGAGCAGAGTGAGTTTTGGCTTGTGCACCAATATTAAGGTCATGTGCGCTGGTTTGGATATGTGCAGAAATCCCCTTCCCCTCGCCCCACCATGCAGCATGTCCCATTCCCAGCCATTGGAGCAGACCCCCCCCGCAGCCATGTGTGTCTCATCCCAGCTGCAGGAGCAGACACCCCTGCCATGCGGCAGGTCCCAATCCTGGCCCCAGCCCACCCTACCACATGGCAGCTCCTGCCACCAGAGCAGGCCTCCCCTTCCTGCACGTGTCCGCGACAGGTCCCAGCCCCCAGCCCCAGCAGCTTCCTCACCACACTGTCAGCTGGCTCCACCTGCCAGAGCAGCCACCTGCTGTGCGGCTCTCCAGGGGAGGTGTGCGGGGGAAGACTTTTTTGTGCCACCTTAGTGGGAACTATGGTTCTGGACCAATGTATGCATGCTGATGGGACTATTCACTGTGTCAAGTTAATAGTGTGTGTAAGTCTTTACAGGATTGGGTCTCAGGTATGTACCTTTAAAATGATGCCAAGTTATTATTGGCATATATTCCCACTTTTTTTCCCTGAAAAAGAAAATATATATAGATATCAAACCAAGTAAATTTAGAAAAGGACTGGTTGCAACAAGCACCGTCAATCACTGTAAGCCTTACTCATACTAACAGAGAGTGTGTTAGTGAGTGCATCAAGTTTTCAAGGCCAATGGATTCAATATGCAAACATGGGTTTACTATTTAAGGGCTGAAGTCTGCCCTCACATATACATGTGTGATACCTTCTGATTTCATTGGGAGCTACAGATACTCTCAAGGACAAAATTTGTTTCAGATTAGAGTGTGTAATGAAGCACTCACCTCTTGTGCACATTCTTGCAGCTGAGTGTGGTACTGTGTGCCTTTTCCTGCTCCTGGCATCCTCTGTAGATTGCAGGCTGACTTTTTGGGGTCTTCTGTGGCTTGGCCTTTTGTCTGAATCACAAAGTCAAAATGTATCTCTTCCAGAATAGTAAACAGCTATTAAGTGAACAGTCCCATGAAGTCGCTTAAGCCACTGGCTCTGATCCCTTTAAATGCAGCCCTTTGTTGAAGGCTCTTAAATAAACTCTGTGTCTTTTTCTTGGGGTTGATGCTACTGTGGTGGGTGGGAAAACCTGGGCCTACCCACTACTCTGAGTTACAGCCCAGTAATCCATCTAGAGAAGCCACATATCACTTGATTTCAGTTCATTGTGCTTCTTTCTTGGGCCTCTTCTGACCTGGTCTATGTTAGCTTATCTCACGGTAAGGTTCTTTTTCCCTCCTTGTAAACCCAGATAAAGCAAATGCAGCCAAAAACAAACTCTGGTTATAACTTAAGTCCCTGTGACCAGAGAGAAGTCCCTTTCCTCACATTTCTGGTCCAGGCAGCTCCTTTTTTCTAGGCCACAGGACTCTGATTGGCTGTTGCTTGCCCCTCTAGTGTTTGGAAGACCGTGTCCCTCTAGCTTTCAAAATGACTACTCCAGAGAGTCCTCTCTAGGCAAACTTGAAGGATCCACTTTTGCTGCTCTTTTCCTGACAGTTCACCACTTCTTGGGGCAGGGTATGGTGCAGGCATGGGCAAATTCTGACTCATGGGCTGGATCTGGTCCACAGCATTAGACCCTGGTGGGTCCCCACCTCTATATTTACCTGCACCTCCACAGTATCGGGTGATTGCAGTTCTCATTGACTGCAGATTGCTGTTCGCAGTCAATGGGAGTGTCAGGAAGCAGTGTCCCGGTCTGTGCTGCTTTCCACTGCTCCAGTTGGCTGCAAATGGCAATCTGTGGCCAATAAGAGCTGTGATTGCCCAATACCTGCAGAGGTGCAGGTAAATATAGCAGTGGTGGCCTGCCAGGGACTAACCCTGGCAGGCTACCATTTTTTTTATTGCTCATCCCTGGGATGGTAGAATCACAGCCCTCCAGTAGGAAACAAAAAAGGCCATATGCATTCTGCCACAATGGGGGTGGTAGAGTGGAAATCATGTACGCTCTCTAGAGACCAAAATGGGGAAAAAAGTGTGTTACTCTTCAGGCTTTGATCTTGTGAGCTGACAAAATGAGATACTGCTTACAAAAAATGATTCTGCGCACTGCTTGGCTCTACAGGGCTCCTTGAATCTGGCTTCCCTTTGGCATGGCTCCGTTTCACCCATGGGTTTGCTAGGCTTCTAAAAGTAAAGTGATGGTATCTCCCAAATGCCAAACATGTGGCACCAAAATTACTACTGTAAATTGTGCAGATCTTTTTCTTTCATGAGGAATGCTGTTATCGCAAGCTATCTTATCTAACCCAACCTTGGCACCAATTATGCTTAGTTTGGTTTTTTAAAGTTTTCTTTATAAACATTACTGGTAAAAACTTAATTTTTTAGGATGTGAAAAATGACATTCTAGAGGAAAAATCCTTCCGAGAAGTGCTGTTACAGTGTAGGGGCATGTTGTCAAGCCCTTATAGAATCTATGGGAATCTGATTCCTTAAAGAACTAAGCAGATCTGTGATGTTCTCTGAATCTTTATTTCTTCAAGCAGGCAAAAATTTGCCAGCACGTTGACATTGCTCTTTGAATACAATAATTTCCTGTTAAAACTAAGTTTTGAGTCTAATGCTTGTAAACATGTGAGATTAATGGTTTTCATGTGAGCCAGGCACGGGGCCAAAAAGTGATCTGTGAAATGCCTCACTGGTGTTTGCTGATGTATCCTCCTGTACAATTCCATCACAGGGCCTCTCCTAACTAGAAACTTCCAATCATTCAGAACCATGCCATCATACTGTACTTGTTTTGTCATGCAAATGAAACTATTACAATGAGGTCATAAGAGTCACTATACTATTTTGAGGAGGACATGGAAAGAGGACTGAGGCCTTGTTAACTTCTGCAGCTGCCAACAAATGCCCACTGATGGCTAAATGTAGTATGTTTGCAAAGGTCACTTTCAAGTGTTCACTCTGATTCAAATTCGCCAGCAGCATCAGCAGATGCAGCTCTATTTAAGTCGATAGAATTATTTTTTCTTTGAGCTAATGGTGAATTTAGGCCAGTATCTCAGTACAATGAACTAGTAATTTGCATAAGAATATGTAGTGCTATGTGCCGAGATACATTTAGACATTGTTCAAACTATAGGACATCAGTAAGAGTCTACAGTTGCCAGATGTTCAGCACTTCTGAAGAGGCCCCTTATTTAGGCACTTGAATAAGGATTTCTCAAGCTACCTTTAAGCACCCATTTTATTTTTTAAATCTTGCTCATTATTTTCATGCCTTTTTAATCTTAGCCCATGTCTAATTCTGTTAATGTCCTGTTGATTTTGATTAAAATAAATATCAGCAATACCTTTAATTGATGTCATTCCGAATACAGATTGAAGAACTGACAAGCAACCTCCCACAGCTGCAGTCGTTGTCTAGCAGTACATCCTCTGTGGACAGTGTCCTCAGCACTGAGACTGCAAGTCCTCCAACAAAACGGAAGGTGGTAACTAAAGTCCAAGGAAGTGCTAAGAAGGCTTTGTTAAAGTGGGTGCAGTACACAGCAGCAATGTAAGTTAAACTCCTGAATTAATTTAAATTGTAAGCTCTTTATTTAGGACTGGCGTTCTTTTTCTGTGTTCATACAGTGCTTAGTACTATGTGCTAGTGGTCCAAAACTAGGGATCCTGCATATAATAATGATAATAATAATATTAATAATAATAAATGTAGATTAATTTTACAAAGCAGTATCATTTTGTGGGATATTACACAGAATTATCCCCGAGAGAGAAAAAACCGGTAAGGGAGTTGAATAATATCTGAATAACACAGGATTGGGTCTTGCTGTCAAACCCTTGATACAACAGTGTTTGCCTCATATTGATGAGGCACTCTCTATAGCAGTGGTCCCCAACGCGGTGCTCGCGTTGAAGGAAGTGAAGGAAGATTGGAAGAATTCAGTGTGTTTTTGGGGGGTGAGTAGAGTTTTATATAGCAACATACCTTGTAGTGTCTTACATACAAGAACCAGAATTGTAGTTCATTTGCTCATAACACTCAGGCTGTGTCTACATTGGCATTTTTTCGGAAAGGATGCTATTGTATTAAGGAGTAGGGGGATTTTCCGCACAGATTTAGATGAACAGGCCGCTGCTCGCTTTGACGAGCGCCAGTTCTAGACGCTGCTCTGCGAAATAAAGTTTTTCCGAAGATCCTTTATTCCTCTTAAAATCAGGAATAAGGGATCTTCCGGAAAGGCTTTATTTTCCGCAAGATCCCTTATTCCTGATTTTAAGAGGAATAAGGATCTTCCGAAAAAGCTTTATTTTCCGCAAGAGCCACGTCTAGACTGGCGCTTTTTTCCGTCAAAGCCCCGAGCCGGAAAAAAGCGGCAGCCATGTTCATGCAAATGCCGCAGGGAAAATTTAAATCCTCGCTGCATTTGCAGTTCCGACTTGTCTCATTAGCATCCCTTTTCCGGAAGAGGGTGCCAATGTAGACACAGCCTCAGGGTTTAATGTACCCAAACAGCTCACTGGAAATAGAAAGTTTTGCTTGAGGCATATTAGAAAATGTACTTGTGGACAATTATAGAAAACATAACCTTGGATCTTGTGTCTTCATATGACTGGATTGATACACTGTCTCTTTTTGTTTGTTTGTTCATTAAATTTTAAGGAAAGCTGGAATTGAAGTCAAAGATTTTGGACGAAGCTGGAGAAGTGGTGTTGCCTTTCATTCAGTTATTCATGCTATTCGTCCAGAGCTAGTGGACATGGAGAAAGTGAAAGGAAGATCTAATAGGGAAAACCTAAATGATGCCTTCACAATTGCAGAAACAGAACTGGGAATCCCAAAACTTCTTGATCCTGAAGGTACTTTACATTAAATATACTGCATCAAATTTTGGAGTAGCATAGACTAATTTTTATTTTAAAGTTTTTCAAGCATATGTAACATTTTTGCTGTTCAATTGTGAATTAATTTACTATGTATTCTGTACTCTTCCAGATGTGGATGTTGACAAGCCAGATGAAAAGTCTATCATGACCTACGTAGCACAGTTCCTGAAGCAGTATCCTGATCTACATCATACAACTGAAATGCAGGAGAACGATGTACGTGTCCATTACATTTCTATTTTAATCAGACATAAGGGGTATATTTTGTCATTTATTTCAAAACATACAGGTTATCGTGGTCTTTTTTTAAACAGCAGCTGAGGGAAGAATCACCAGAGACAAAAAGGCCAGGGCCAGAGAAGATTAATTGACTATAAAAGAAGCCAGCATTGTAAATCAACATTAATAACAATTTTGGAGCTGAAGAGAATGATGATAGAAATAATGACCCTGCAAATAACAGCAAAAGGAAGAGGGAGCAGGAATAGATCTAGTGAACAGTAGCAATCTCAGGCCATGTCTACACCAAAGGGACTCTAGTGGCATAACTGTGGTGCTATATCTATGAGGGCATAGCCCTATAGTGTACACACTGCTTATAGTCATGAAAGGGTTTTTCCCCATCACTATAGAAATACCACCTTCCCAAGTGACAGAAGCAATCTTTGCTCAACCTAGCTGTGTCTATCCCAGAGGCTAAGTCAGAATAGCTATGGTGCTCAGTGCCTCTGAGTACTGTAGCTGACCTAAATTTTAAGGAGGCCAAGTGACAATAGTCCTAAGAAATCTTAGGTGGCTTTCAAACATAATGGCAGTGAAAGTGGAATATAAAGTATTATCTGAAGCAATGAGTTATTTTCACAGTATTTCCATCACTGCTTCTTTCCATTAAGATCTCAAATTTGAAAGACTGCTTGTGTCCAAGCCTGCTCTGAATGGACTTTATGGACTTGGAGTTACTGATGATGGAGAGAAGGTCACTTTTCCATTGCATAGTGTGCCTTGATTTTTCATCTTAAAAATGTGCTGTCAGTCAAGATTTTTCTTGTTGATTCAATGTTATGCATGCTCTTTTGAACTGTCCTCCCTTGTAAATGGTAGTGCTCTGTGATGCCTTGCAGGAGACCATGGCTCAGTTCTTAAATCCTGTTCATTTGTCCCTTGAGTTGTCAGGAACTAACAATACTGCAGAGACAATCTGCTCAGCCTCTGGCAAAGGGGAAGAGAGGGAAGAGGTGTTCAACACTTTTCAGCCATGGATCCATGATTATGGAGAGTATTGACAAGCTCAGAATGGAGCAGAATTCGATCTTCCTTGGCAAGCCCACCAATGATTGGGATGCAGGAGTTGCAAAAGGAGGAAAATATTGAATTATACTAGGGCAGTGTTTCTCAAACTGTGCTCCGCGGAGCCCTAGGGCTCCGTGAGACATCTCCAGGGGCTACGCAAGGTTGACAAACTGGAAGCATCGATAGGTACAACACATACAATCAGTGGACCGCTGGGGCTCCGCATAAGTACAGCACATACAATCAGTGGACCTCTGAGGCTCCGCATAAAATTTTTACGCATGTATAGGGCTCCGGAGCCCAAAAAGTTTGAGAACTGCTGTACTAGGGAGCTCCCTAATGGATCTTTTGGAAAAAAGAACAAGGACAAAATTATGATTCACCTGACATCAGTCAAATGTCTGCCTTAGTTTCCAGAATCACTTCTTCTCATTATGGGTTTCTCAAATAGAGATTTGGAGGTACTTTGGTATTACCAGTGCTCCCCTGAACAGTACAGAATAAATGTTGCACCATATAAAACATTGCTAGAGATTCTGGTTAAGATCTGTCAAAGCCTTTTAGTTTTACACTAAAAGGAGTTTTACAAAGATGCAGGTGAAGTTTAATAGACATTTCCTGTAATCTTATTTTGTTAAAACACAAGCATGGGAAATGGTTTGGTTTGGTAATTGTTTGGTAATTAGGGTTTGGAAATTCGGAGTTAAAATTCCATGAACATAGGGCCAGAAACACAGGACATTCACATCCATGGAAGGTCTTCCATTGACTTCAGTAAGGTTTGCACTTGGGCCATCGCTTAATATCTGGTTTCTCACTACTGCAGAGATACCATCAGAAGTAGGCTAAATTGGGGGAACCCTATATTTTTTTACTACATGTCAGCTGTCAGGCTGTTTTCTCTGTGCTTGCCCAAGAAAATGATAGAAGCAGCACATCAACCCTTTTTATTTTAACTATCTTTAATCTTGTATAACTTCCATGATATCTTAATTTCCTTGAGGAAGAGTTCACCAGCTGCCCCTTTTCATAGTACCAATGGATTGTTTAACCTATATGCACTGGAACTAATTGCTGGAGAGGCTTTTTGAGAAAATTGTGTATCAACAGAATGGCAATGCTTTGGTAGAGTCTATTTTTTATAGGTAGTTTCTGGAATTGGTTGTCATCTTGGTTTATTGATTTGAAAGTTCTCACTTGATAACCTCCATGCTTGTATTATTGTAAAGGACTTCTATGATGCACAATAGTGAGAGTATTCGGGGAGTATTAGTCAACATTAAAATCAGTATTTCCCATGCTAGCAGATTCTTGCCATTTAGGATTGGCTGTTTTTTCTTGCAAAGGTCATTATGACAACTTTGGTAGACCATCACACACAAAATCCAGTCATATTAGCATCTTAATTCATGCAGTACTTAAAAGAAAAGAAAAGAAAAGAAAAGAAAAGAAAAGAAAAGAAAAGAAGTTTACACAATTTTGTTGGCAACATCATGCTTTCTCCTTATTCCTGTATGTGCAGCACAATATCTTTATATTGAATCATGCACATCTTGTGTTTTGAAGACCAATATAACAAACCCTGAAAAAATGTACTACATTACATTTTTAAACAGTGAATGGTTATGCAAATGAAAGGAAAATTGAGGTGATAGCAGGCCAAGTTTATGTATGAAATGATATCATCTAAAATAAATAGCTCATTATTACAATAAGGTGCTTTCTATCTGGCCACCCCAATTTCTGACTTTTAAAGGAATTTGTGAAAATTAAACAAAGTAAGGTTTGAAATCTTCAAAGTAGGCTTTAGTTTGTGTAGGACTATCATTGCAGCTAATCCATGTATTGGCAGAATTTTGGAAGCTAAGGCTCTCTCAAACTAAATATCACTGTTCGCATTTTAAGTAGGACTAAAAAAATTACACTGCCAGTGGTGTAAGCTCAGTGACCTCACACCAACAGATGGATAGATTTGTAGAGAGGAGTCCCCTGCTCTTAACATGACCCACACACATTTAGTGTCAGGGCGGCAAGTGGCTCTAGTACATTAACAGCTTTGTGTTAGTGTAGCATTCCTCTACGTAAAGAAAATTCTCTCCTTGTTCGGCTACTGCAAAAAATTTCCTCTTTGTACTTGAGCAGTGCAAAGTGTCCATTGTGAACTAGAGAATCTGGTCCATAATTCTCCTCTCAGGATTCCACTTGCCATGGTATGTAGCTTTAGAAAGTCATATGTTTGAACACAGAAAATTCGGGAGTGTTATGTGTTTGTAAAAAATTTATATGCTCAAATTTTTCAAACTAGATACCATAGTTGGGTACCTAAATTCATATTTAAACTTTTTCACAAGTGCCCTGATATTCAGAGTTGCTGAGCTGTTGAAGCTGGCATAGTTCAGCACTTGTGAAAATAAGGGCACTTATTTATTTGGATCTAAATATGGATTTAAAAGCTCCCCTGTAAGGGCCTAACTTTGAAAATTCTGTTGTTGGAGTTGACTAGTCTCACAGATCCACAATTACATATCAGAAAACTGGATAATCCAACTCAATACACCTTTTTCAATCTGTAATTATACTTCTTATGATACACAAATGCATATGCTTAGCTGTCTAACAAAGCATCTTGTTTTTGTAAATTCCAAATTAACATTAGTGGCATCAATTTAAAAACTATTTTAAGTTGTTTTGACTTTCAGACTGTGCCCAAAATATTCTGGGTTAATTTAAACTTCATCACCTTTTTCTCATAGGGGGAAGCCAGAAGCACTTTTCTGCTGTCTAATTAACATATGTTTGTTTTTATTGGTTATTGAGCACTGCACTTATTCAGGTGCTCTTCTCTGCAAAATCAATGAATATTTATGAAAAGATAACAAGATAACCTGAAACCTTAAATGCCATTTGCAGTAGCATGCACGGAATAAATGACTGAAAGAAAAATTAAATGTCAAGCAAATGTGATCAGAGCTCAAATTTCTCACCTAAAAGACATAATTTTAATTCCACCACTCAGCTATATTTGTAGTTGGTTACCCTACATTCCATGTGATACTCAAGATGTCTAGTCTTCTGAATATTATTTTCCTGTTTAGAAATGTACTGTTTTCATGTTTCTGACTGAGCACGTAGAACACTAAGGGCACGTCTAGACTACATTTTTCTTTTGAAACAAGAGATGCAAATTCAGCGTGAATTTGAATATCTTCTGATCACTTTTTTGAAAGAGTTTTTTTTGAGAAAGCAAGCAGTCTAGATGCGGTTCTTTTGAAAAAAAAACACCCCTTTTTTGAAAGAACCCTTCTTCCTCAAAAAATGAGGTTTACAGTGTTCTTTCGAAAAAGGGTTTTTTTTTTTCTAAAGAACCACGTCTAGACTGCTTGCTTTTTTGGAAAAATCTCTTTTGAAAAAGCAATTGGAAGAAGATAGGCACCTAATTTGCATATAATCTTTCGAAAGAAAAACATAGTCTAGACGTGCCGTAAGGGTGCATCTACACAGAAGGGCTTAACTTGAAATAATCTACACAAACTGAGCTATGTCAATTGTGTAGCTTATTTCAAAGTAGTTTATTTTGAAATTGGGAGTGTTTACACAGCACTTATTTCAAAACAGAGCACTCTTCCTCTGACTTTCCTTGCTCCTCGTACAAGGAGGGTTACAGGAGTTGGAGTAAGAAGTCCTCCAGCTTGACAGTATTTCAACATTATTTTGAAATAACTGCCTGCTGTGTAGACATATCCTAAGTATTGAAAATAATGTTGCTGTGCAGACATATCCTAAGTATTGATTAATGCCTTAAATATGTTTTAAATATGATGACATGAGGGACAGATGATAGGTCATTTAATCATAGTTTCTTAAGATCCAATTTCCATCTATTACCACTTAAGATGTACTTGCAACCATTATAATCAGAAGGCGGGCTTTAAACTGTTTATATATCAGCCAAAGATCAAGCCCGGAACTGTTCATCTGACAAATGGATTGGAGACATAGAGTGCTATATTGATGCCTCACATGCAGTTACTGTGAGATACAGTCCAATGTGTGTAGAAAGAACCCAAGGAAAGAAAAATAGGAAGTTGGTTAATAGTGGTAAAATAGGAAGTTGGCTAATAGTTTAAGAAAATTTTAAATTATGAAATTAAGAAATTAACAAATGATTATGCCTAAACTGAAAATATTCTGGGCCAAATGTATCACTTGTGTAAATAAATGCAAATGCATTGACTTTAGGGCAGTTTTTGCAGCATAGCTGAATTTGAATTGTATCAATATCAATAATTTGTTTTATATAGTTGTAATTTGAAGACATGGTCTGAAATCAACACGATGAAATCCAATAAAGACAAATGCAAAAGATGTACTCTTAGGAAGAAAAACAATCAAATGAACAAATAAGGAGTAACTGGCTAAGTAGTAATTATGTTCTTATGATATTAATGGGCAACAAATTGAGTTTAACTTTGAGTCAGCAATGAGAAGAAGTTGCAAAAAAAGGCAAATATTCTGGGGTGTATTAATAGGAGTGTTGTGTGTAAGATATAGGGGGGAACTTTCTTGCTCTCCTTTGCCCTGGTGAAATCCCATGTGGAGTATTGTGTCCAGTTTTGGATGCCACATTTTAAGGAAAATATGTATGAACTGGAACAAATCCAGAAAGTGGTAACAACAGTGCTAAAAAGGAAAAATGAGAAAAGGTTAAAAATACAGGAGGTGGTTAGTCCTGAAAAAAGAAGACTGAAGTGGGACCTGATGACAGTCTTTAAATATGTGATAAAGAGGATAGTGATCAATTATTCTCCATGTCTGCCAAAAGAGGGACAAGAAATAATTAGTTTAATCTAGCAAAGGAATCTCTCTAGACATTTTAGTGTACTTCAAGCTGGGGTACAAATCACTGGCTTGTTGTGCACCAAGTTGCTGTGTGGAATTTGGCACAGTCTGAAAGTCAAAACAACCTATAACAGTTTTTAAATTGATGCCACTGAAGTTAATTTGAAATTTACAAAACCAGGATGCTTCGTTAGACAGCTAAGCATATACATTTGTCTATCATAAGAAGTATAATTACAGATTGAAAAAGGAGTATTGAGCTGGATTATCCAGTTTTCTGATATGTAATTGTGGATCTGTGAGACTAGTCAACTCCAACAACAGAGTTTTCAAAGTTAGGTCCTTACAGGTCAGCTCTTAAATCCATATTTAGGCAAATAAGTGGCCTTCTCTTCAAAAGTGCTGATCTATGGCAGATTCAACAACTCAGCTACTCTGAATATTAGGGCGCTTGATAAGAAGCCTAAGTAGGAATTTAGGTGCCCAACTATGGTCTCTATTTTGCTATCGTGCACTAGAAGTTCTGTAGTGCACTTTGACCTACTGCTGTAGATCACAGCACACTATGGAACTCTCAGTGGGCAGTAGGAGGATATTCATGACCTTTTAGGCCTTATCTAGACTACAGGTAATGGTCGAAAGAATATCTTCTTCCGGTTGCACTTTCGAAAGCAGAGCTTTCGAAAGTGAAATTAATTAAGACGCAGCTTTTTCGGCAAACCCCCCCTTTGTCGAAAAGCCGCGTAAATCTCCTTTTTTGAGGAAAATTATAGCTCTCTAATTCTCAAGCTGTCCTCACCCCAGATGTAAGTTAGAGTAACCTAGGGGAGGCCATTGTTTTACAACAGTTAGCTACAGTCTCTGTGGATAATACATCACCTGAGAATTGCTATCTGGGAATGGAGCTCCCTTCCTACCCACTCCTTCACCCTCTGTCAATGCTGAGATGGTGGGATGGCCAGAGCTGGCACAGGAGCCATTTCCAATGGCTATACACCAGATGAGAATTCCCTCCCAGGCCAGTTCTCACATAGTTTGGGCTTAGTTGAATCTAGTGGAATTGTTTTTCTCACTTTCACTGGTTTTATATAAGTGTATCTTCATTCATTTCAGTGGAGTTTACTCTTCATTTCTTTTAGTGTTAGTGAGAGGTGCATGTGGCCCATTATGTGCAAATCTCAGTCATTTGCCTCCCACTCAAGTAGTAGGCTGCTCCCACACTGCACAAATGTTCCTTTTGTCATCCACGAAGTCCTGATATGACAAGTTTATAGACTTGTGATTTCCTGTTTTATTTTTCTGTTGCTCACTCTCTGATCACATTGTTCTGGACACAGCATCATATATATAGTAGCCCAATGTCTGTGAGTCTGTAACGCTGAAATGCTGGCTGTTCCCTCTGGGCGGCACTGTTGCTGAAATGCTGGCTGTTCCCTGTGCGCGGCCCGTGCTGCATGGGGTGTGCGGGGCCCAAACGGCCGCGTGCACCGCTTGCTCCCCTGCGATGGCCCGGCTGAGCGGCGCAGAAGTCAGCCAAGCGCCATGGTGGGAGGGGAAGTGGGGTGGGGCGGTGATGTACATGGCCAGGGGGTGGGGCCTGGACGAGCATGCATCCCCGATGGAGACAGAGGAGAGCGGAGGAGACAGAGAGGAGGCAGAGGAGAGCGGAGAGAGAGTGAGAGGCAGGAGGGGGAGAAGAGAAAGAGAGAGATGGAGAGAGAGGCAGGAGGCGGAGGAGAGCTGAGGGGGGGGCAGTAGGAGAGCGAGAGAGAGAGATGAAAGACAGAGTGAGAGACCATAGGTTCAGGAGAGAAGAGCGAGATAGAAAGGGAATAGGACGTGGAGGAGAGACCCGGAAATCCTGTCTTATGATGGGCTATTGGCTAGTTAATAAGAAATGTGCAGACAGTAAATCATACTAAGCATTGTTGAAACAAGTCCTCTCACAGAACAATATACTGTTCTTGAATGTAGAAAGATCAGTGTGTTATAGTCTGTAAGCAAAAGATCCTGTAGATGAGTACCTTATAATATTTTGTCCTAACTAAAATTTTAGAATATGAAAGCATTTGTCATTTATACCAACTTTGATACCAGATGGCGCACTTAAATCAGGGAGCCAACAGTCATTATGACACACTGTTTATCAGCCATACCATAAGTGATAATAAAATGATAAAATCATGAGTAATGATCTTTTCCTAATAAATTGATCTTTGCTGAAATTTACAGCGAACAAATTGTGATTCATATCAACTATGGCAGATTAAAATTAGATGTTCTGTGTGACATTTCAGTACTCCAAATGTTCACAGTAATTTTGCTAGTATGAACTGCTTGTCTAGGGGTCTAAATTTTGATCTTACATCTAGGCAACTCTACTTATTCAGGTTACATGCAGATAACACAGACTAATTTGACCCAAATGCCTACATTGACTTTCTCTGAAATGGAATTGAGCTGCTAGGAGAAAAGTGATATATTGCCCATCTTTGGTACTCACTGATAATCCTCTGCACTGTTGTTTGGGTTTCATGTCTCACAGAAAGAAGATAGACTGTTGCTGAGAGACCTCAAAGTTTGGGTAGAACAGTTAGAAAGGGACCTGACCAGGGCACAGATGGCAGAAGCAAGCTTACAGGAGAAATACCAGGTAAGTTATCAAAAACATTACATGGTGGAAGATTTTTGTCACGATTGGTATAATATGTGCCCCTTAATTTGTATCCTTTTCTGTATAACTATTAGAGTGTGCTTACTGCATAAAAGTGTGCAGTGTTTCACTGCTGAAACAAATCTGAGAAGTCTGCAGATGTCTACATTGTGCTCCCTGGATCTTCAAATAAAAGGCACATATCTAACACAGATCTGCCCTTAGGTGGGCAGCTAGAGACAGCTAAGTCCTGTCTTCCCAAACATACATTCCAGATGCTGCAGAGGCCACTCTGCATGACAGAGGTTCTGTGATTGGGGATAGCTGAAGGGAAGTCAGTCTAAGAGGAAGATTGGGCTGGCCTTGGGCAGAGGTGGAGATCACATGTCACTCCTGTCCAGCCAGCCCGTGGAAATTAGTCAAAATGACAGATACAGAGTGGGCTTGAATTATATTTTAATGGAAACTCTTTCCTACACTGGGGGCAACTGTAGCCCAGAGGAGACCTCGATAGTGTTGCTCCAACAGAGTCATGCTGCATGGGGTGAATGGATGGGTCAGAAAAGTGCCAGAGTCCATGGAAGCACAGAGTCTGCCTCCAGTGGATCTGCCTATTTTGGGTGCAGATCCTACAGCCTTTTCCAGGTAGGCAAATTGTGTCCCTCTAACAGGATGATGTTAGGGCAGGTTTGTAGAGATTTGCTATCTCTAAAAACCCTTCCCTTTGTTTTGCTGTGGAAGGAGATGATCCAGGCCCTGGGAATGATCCTAAAGTAATTGAAATGAAGAGGTTGTTTTCTTTGCCTGCATTTTACTGTATTTTACTTCTATCTTATAAATATATATTTGGGTCATATTCAGCTCAGGTATAATATGCAAATTTGGAGTAAGTCAGTTGCTGGTATAAATCCTGAAGGAGTCCGTTGAACTTCATGAGTAACGCTGGATTTAAATTGCTTTAGCTCTAAAAAGTGGATTTCAGCAGTTTTTGTTAAACCATATGTTATTAGCTTCCCAGCCTAGTTTCTTATTTGGTTAAATTCAACAATAAAGTCCCAATTTTATGTTTTTGATAGTAGGGGCCTTCATCTCAGAATCTTATAACAACCAAAATACCCATAGATTTCAGTGCAAATGCTGCATGTAGGACAACTGCAGGACCAGCTCCTGATTGTAAGATGCTGGCTCAAAAATCAGATAGACCTTTGAAAGAGGTGGTGTTTCTACCCTCTAATGAACAGATTACAATGTATGAAGTCCAAATATAGGCTCTGATCCTGCAAACAATTATGCATATGAGCAAAGGTACACAAGTGAATAGTTCCAGCTCATTCTTCTGCAAAATGATACTCAAAGGTGTAAATGTTTGCAGTCTTGCTCCTTCCTGAGTTTGGCATTGGTAACACCACATCATAAACTTCAACCTAAACAGTCTCTCCAAGTATAGTTTTTCATAGGAGTTTCCAGGCAGGCCATCTCTGTACGAAAACTTGCTCTAACCCGTCTTCTAACCCTGTAACAAATATGGACACTCACCTGCCGTGAGCACCCGCCGTTCGGCTGAGTGCAGGTTCCTGCACTGCCTCAGTCTTAAAAGCCTTGCGACTACTCAGCTCTCTGGCCAAGTCACACAGCCTTGTGTGCATTCACAACCCCCTTCCAGGTTACACCTCTAACAGAGGCCCATCTCAGTATGCTCTGCAGAGTGTCTCTGAGTCTAGTCCAGTCTCAATATGTTTCCCCTCATTCTCTTTCCCCACTCAGTATGAGAGTGGTGCCTCCAGGGCTTCTCCTCCTAGAAACAGTGTCCTGAATAGCTTCCCACTCTGATCTGTCCTGGTTCTGCTAGCCAGCCCCCTTGACTTTCTCTCTCCCAGGTCTGGGCTGCAACTGAGCTGCCTCTGTTTCTGAAGCTCCTTTTGTAGTCCTCCCTGGCCCCTGATTGTCTGATTCCTCCAGAGCCTCTGTAACTTCCTGGAAGACTTAGGGCCTAGCCCCATTACAAACCTGCTAAAAGGTAATGGAATGTAACTGCTGGATCTACTCAGCAGTAACTTCTGCCTTGCTTATAAGGTTCAAGTGCCTAATAACTGGAGGAAAACAGAGGAGCATAAGAACAGAAGATCCTTTGAGTCTTCTAGCGTGTTAAAATATTTAATACAATATTTAATAAAAATGTTTATCAATGAAGTTCACAAAGATACATTCACACTTGGAAAGGATAATTTTTTTTATCAATTCAGAATTGTAAAGTAGCCAACCTTATTCCATACATGTCCTGTCATTTCCTTCTCTGCCTCATTGTACTGATTTTCTTTTCATGCAGTCATTTAAACACTTCCGAGTCCAGTATGAAGTAAAGAGGAAACAGATTGAATTTGTAATCCAGTCTTCACGTAAAGATGGTAAATTGTCGCTTGATCAAGCTATGGTGAAGCAAGCTTGGGATAGAGTTTCTTCTAGGGTAAGTAAAATAATTTAGTGTACTAATTTTTTTAATTAGACTTTTTTTAAGTTTTGGCCAAGCAAAGATTGAATAAGGCCTATAGGGTAGGCCACCTACTGTGAATTCCCCTTTGTTAGAAAATACATTGATAAAACCAAAGTAGTATGAAGTATTTTGAATACCCAACCAATAGTACAATTCACAACTCCCCTCAAATTGGGTTGACAGAACAAGTTTTGTACCTACAACTGTTAATTTACAGAATTATTTGTATCTGCCTTCCAGTTATTGCATATTGAAATCTGTTGAAAAGGTATAACATTATTCACTGGCATGAACACATGACTTATGAGTGGTGAAGGAACAAATGATTTCTATTGATCATTCCAAATAAGAGCCAACAAAACCTTTATAACTAGCCATACTGTCATGATTTTTTCTGCCATGTATTTAATAAAAATCCATTTTGGAAATATTTTGAAGCTTTATAAATTTTACTGGCATTATTTTTCACCTTCTAAATTGGGACTCTTCCAGTAAAACTGGCTATTTCTATAGATCCAAATATACAGGACTCCGAGGAAGAGAAAAATGAAAAGAGACCTTTCAATCTTGGTTTTTGTATAACTAATATTACATCTTCAAATATGAACTTCCATAGTCTATCAGGGTAAGAAACAAGTGCTGTATCCAATTGGAAACAAGCCATCCGTGGCATTCAGTGGGATAAGGAAAGTATTACTATACCTGATATTTGGTGAAATATTGGAGCTTAATATTATGAACTTTTAAGTCTGCAAAATGCCAGACCATTATAAATTTGGGAGAAGCAGGAGGCTAGGTAGAAGAAAGATGCATTTCTCAAGCATAGCATATATGAAGAAAATTTCTGTATGAAACTGTTGAGATGCCTGTAATGTTGACTTTTGACTCTTTTGAGAAGGAGTAATGAGTAAGAGGGCAGATGAAAATATCTGACATGTATAAGAAGCTCAGTTTATGACATTGTTTCAATTTTCTTTTCACAAGCCTGTCATCACCATGCCTGTGGTGTAAATACAGAATATCTGATTGTTTTTGATGGTGTACAAGTTTTACTTATACATTTTGGGTAATTTGCATCATTAATGAATGAGGATGCCATGCATGATGTATCCAGACCAAACTGTTGTAACTGAAAATGATAAATTACCAATATGTAATGCCAGAAACTGAATATGCACATATATATTTTATATATTACTTACTGGTCTTTTAATTTCTTAAAATAACTATCCAGCACCAGGTTTGTAAGTGGTCTAGTTGTCACGATAGTTACTCGTGCTATTAATCCTGAATGGAGATTCAGTGTTTTTAATTTTGTTTTCCAGCTACTTGATTGGCACAAACATCTTGATAAATCTCTTCCTGCACCTTTGGGTACCATAGGTGCCTGGCTCTACAGAGCAGAGGCTGCTGTTAGGGAAGAAATAATCATTCAGCAAGCTCATGAGGAAACAGCAAATACAATACATCGGAAGCTTGAACAGCATAAGGTATTGGCTATATGAGACATCCCTGTGCATGATGTTCCAGTTTCAGTGTGACTATAGTTCCTAGGATTGTGGTTGACTGAGGCTCAAGCTGTATGTACAACAAATTTGGATGGTTGTTGTTGTTTGTTTTGTTTTGAAAGTGACTTATGATGATGAGGCAACTTGGACAACACCTGGAGTCCTAAATGTTCCTTGATGCCACACAAACTGGATTTTTGAGATGATGTGCTAAAGAGGCTACATGTATCAGTTGTATTGGTAGATAATCTTCTCCAGGTGGTGGATGATGGTCATGTTCTTTTAGATCTATCAGATGATTCCTTTGGCTATGAGGTTGTGTCGCATGTCTACAGATCCTAAAAGAAGTATTTAGAATTATCCTTGAATGGCTCTTATTTCTTTCTTTTTGAGAGGTCCCAGAGCTAATATTCCATAATTGTTCATCTGCTCTGGGAGCTCTCTTGTGCAGAGTTCTCCACTGTTCCATTCTGTTACTGAAGCAAGGTGAAATAGCGAGTTAATAGATAAAAATACAACACTTTAAATATGTTGATAACCCACATGGCAGTATGTCTTAAGCTAAGTTCCTTCTAAGCTGTGCGACTGGGAGAAAGGTGTGCTTCTCTGGCTCCAGAACTGAGCTGCCCAGCAGGGGAGAAGTGCCTTTCCCACCAGCCCCAGAACAGAGTTGCCTCAAAAATAATCTTACAAGGATTTATTTAAAATTATATTTGTAACTCTTCTAATGTCTTTGTAGTGTACAGTATAATGAGGGCCTGAAAGTTTTCTTAACAAAAAAGCTTTTGTTAATCTTAGCAATATCATGAATGTCAACTCTGATTTTGCTAGAATAATTCCTGGAAGTCTTAAGAAATATATTGTGAATTCTCACATATTAAGTAATCACCCTGAGAACAAAACTTTGTCCTTTAGGTTAATAGATGTTAGATAAATTTTTCAAGCCCTATATGTAGTGCATGTGGGATGGAGAAAACATTAGAAGAATTAGTAGGAACCAGCTCCCTGTATTGTGTGAGTATACTCATCTTTTGTCACTCAGGTTTATGACATGAGGGTCATGAAGGATCCTCAGCTGCTTAGGTAGCAGCTTTGGCTCAATGTGTTTTTTCCAGCTATGCTTTATTTCTCTCTGCTGGGAAGCTCACTACATTATCCATACCTTTGTTACATCCACAGTGGATTATTCTAAAAGTTGTTAGATGACATTATTATATGGCCCCTTAAGGCATTCTGAAATTCCAACTAATGCACAATTTCTTCTTCCCTAGCTTTTATATAGTGCTTATTTCAAAGTGTGTTTTGCCTTCTTAGACACCATTTTGCAAAAATGTTGCATGTGTTTAACTTTACATCCATAAATTATCAGTGGGATTACTCACTGTTGTTTAACTGAAGTTTAAACATTCATGTAAGTCTTTAAAGGCTCAGGACCTTAATCATTAGTAATTCATTTAGGAAGCAAATTACATCTGAATGCCATAGTTTTCACTGGCTTCCAGTTGATTACTGGGTGAAGTTTCAAGTGCTGGTTTTGACTTACAAAGCTCTAAATAACTTATCTATCTGAGGATCTCAGGCTCTCTGGACTTTGGAGGTGGGAATAGAAGCGCTTACTGAAGTGCTGTATTGTGAGGCAAACTAAAAGGTTTCTAGTTTTCATTAATGCTGTAATTTTTATCTGTTCTTTCAAACTTTCTTCCAAAGGGGAGGGTTCTGTAGAATCAGGTGGGATGGCAGAGGATCATGGGGGATATTGGACACATTTTTGTGAATTGAGCCAAGATAATTGTTTTTAAAATTCTATGTGGTTGCACAAGTGCTCAGTCAGAGCAGTCTGTGAAGCTTCCTAAGCCTGGGGAGAGGAGGAGCTAGCCTTGATTTTTTGTTTGTCAGGACAATACTGATCAGATTCAGCAAAGGATTGTACAATAAGCTGTTTACTGCTCACATTCTGGCAGCCTTCTGAAGACTTGACATCGTTATGGTTACCTCTTTGGAAACCGTTGCCAGTCATTCATTTTAATAAGTGATCTCCAGGAAATCCTTTGAAGTAGGGTTGCTTAGTTACTATAGAAAAGGGCTTATGCTTGTTTGTATCTTATCAAAATCCTACAGGTTAGGTACTGCATTCGGTGTATGTTTGCATAATATATAGCATATAATCACTGAATCTTCTGATGCAGAGAGCAGAGTTCACTTCACATTGAATATGCAATAACATCAGGAGCTTTGAATCTGCTGGCTTGATTTGGGAGGTGGGCTTAGACTAATTGTATAATATTTGAGCTAACACTTAATAAAGGATGGTATTTTAGTAAAGACATAAACAGTAATTTTAGCAAAATTATGTGGTCATGAAATTTCAGCAATTGCAGACTTTCTCTCGGATTAGTCACATATCACCAGAGTTCATTCTGTTTCTTTAAATCTCTGAAAATGTATTTGAGGCAGTGCATGTGCCATCTATTTTAAAAACTGCCAGAATTATAAGACACGGATTTAGCAGAACCTCTCACAAGGTACTTTTGCTGTGCAGATGCTCAAGCTGCTATATAATGGTTTTATATTAGGAATTAACTTGCATGCAAATGTGACAGCATGTTCAAATAACTACATTGACTCATCGCTGCAGCCTTAAAATCATGCTTATTAGTTAGCCTACTGTGAGCCTTTTCTGTCTGTTTGAATTAAACCAGGACCTGCTTAAAAACGTAGATGGTCACAAAAAGGCATTCCAAGGGATCCACCGGGCTAGGTCTGTTAATGGAGTCCCTGTTCCACTGGAGCAGTTAGAGGATATGGCAGAGAGGTAAGAGCCATTTCAATCTTAAATGAAACCTCCTCTGTAAATGATGAAGGACCTGTTTGCTTTATAAATCTTTTAATGTAATAATCAGGTTTACATTTGGTTCTTAGTTAAGAAAAAATGGGAGAAGCAACAAATGAGCAATGTATCAAAAAGCCTGATATTCATCATTGTTAAAGGTAATTTTGGGCAAGCTATTGGTTTTCAAAAAGGAATAATATTCAGGCTATGTATATTATTACTCGGCACAGAAAGAACATTATGTAACAACACTTAAGAGGTTATGAGCAAACTGGAAGAGGGTTTGCATTAGATCAAAGAATAGAGATGTATCTCACACATAGCAAGGTAGCTTGAACCTATAGAAAAATTCCTCTGTTCCTCCTACATATTGAATGTTGCACTTTTTTACTACAGTATGATTCATTCCTAGGTTTAATTTTGTTGCATCTACGTCTGATCTCCATCTGTTAAAAATGGAATTTCTGGAACTGAAGTACCGTCTGCTGTCACTCTTAGTCCTGGCAGAATCAAAGTTAAAATCATGGATTATCAAATATGGAAGACGTGAGTCGGTAGAACTACTTCTACAAAATTATATTGTAAGTTTTTGTTCTTTATTTTTTAATAAATAAATTTTAAATGTTTGTAAATAAATAAAGCAAGTACACAGACAAACAAGTTATATATGTTGGTCACTAAAGATCAAATTCTCTTCTCCTGTGCATATCCCTGATCAACTATCTTTTCACTGAGGTCATATGCCAGGGCAGGAATGGGAGTGGAATCCTCCCACATAATCTGGTGCATCCTCATAGGGATTTCTTCCTAATTCTGTGGGCATCTTTGATCAGCAAGTACATGTAATTCTGAGTTTGTAAATGTATCATAAAAACTGAGCCAAGCATGTGCTAGATAAGTAAGAAGTTAGCTGCCTTTGGCAAGTAAACTGCTGACCTCATTGTCTTCTGAGGAGAAGCTACATGCAGACAGAGGCAGTACCAGTGGAGTCCTGTATGGGACAGGTGGTGTGGAGCTTTTTTATTAATCTTCATGCTCCATACATAACCTCCACCTGGGTGTGATTACTCACTCCAAGGCAGAGCTGGATCCAGAAACTAGCAACCATCACTAAATGTGGCCATTGCTCCACCCACATCCTAGTTGAACTTGATGATTATTTACTTATTTTAGTGTCCTGTCCCTGCCCACAAGTGCAAACTGAGACTATCAAAGTGAAAATTATGCTGATTGCACCCATCTCACCTCCTTCCATGACCAGAAATAGTGTCCCAATTGCTAATCCTCACCTGACTGGCAGAAGTTGCAGTGCTTCAGACCTAGTTATCTAGTACTCATGTGGCATACAGTTCTAGAGTCAGTTTGCTGCTATGTTCCCAGTGTTACAGGGATGGACTGCTATGTGTAGTGTCCAATATGCAGACCAGATGTGGCGCTAGAGAAGGTTTTGAAGTACCATGTATCCTCCCATTATGGTAATTAGAAGGAAACAGGGGACCTCAGTCTGAAAACACATGGACATTGCATCTGCACATTGCATTTGAACATGTTAATTTATGAGTCATTTTATACTTTCAAGCCTTCTTCTTTTCTCACTGGTACTTAGCGTGTATGTATAGAGAGGGTGCCATTTCCATTCTGGAAAATAACTAGTTCTAGTCTGCCCTGTGGATACCTTCCACTGACAACCTCAAGTACCATAGGTTGGTGACTGATAAATGCCGACTGTGGTGTGATTAGGTGGTACTTTCCCTCTGGTCTCAAGCTACACTAACTTTGACAAATCCATGCTCAGAACGGCAAATCACTGAAGGAGTGGAAGCACTGCTGCTGTTTTCTCACACCAGCGGAGGAGGCATGTGAAGCAGATATTGGGTTTTACACGTGTTCCGCTCCTTCACGCTCCTCCACGTTGTGGGAAGTACAAAGAACAATTAAAGCCTCTGTGTGGAAACAATGCCTGCAGATGTAGAACAAAATAAAACCAGGGCTTTGGATGAATTGGTCGATATAGCCCCACAGTCTCATAGTTTTCAGTTATTTTTGATGCAGTGTTCCAACTGGATAACATTCTGCTGCCAAGGACTGGACTAGTGAAAGGGTTCCTTAGGCATCAAAGGCTATGTCTATACTACAATGATCTATCAGAAAAAGGTACACACATTTTGTGGAAGAGGCTTTTCCAAAATTTGGCCCATCTTCACCGCCAAAAAAAGTGGAAGAGCAGATGCATTCCTTGGACACGGTGGTGTTTTTCTGGGATACAGAGTGTAGACATAGCCAAAGAGACCCTTCATGTCCTGAATAGCCTTTCCTTTGGTATGAGCATTAGCAATTGGAGTCTTTGGTTTGGAGAGGCTTTGGAAACTCAGATGTTCATTTAAAGCTTATGAGAACTTCTTAAGTCTATCAAAGTGACCCAGACTTTTCATGACAACAGTCTCTGTCTCTGATTATGTCTAGACAGTGGCATGGGCTAGTTGCCTGAGTACATTCCCAGGGTCTGTGGTGGGACTATGTCTGGGTGGCTAGTCCATGTTGCTGCCTGTACCACTGTGGTATACTACTAGACACTAGCTCAAGTAGAGCTAGCACATGTATGTTTACCCTGGGCTGGGAATTACACCTCTCAGTTGCTGTGTAAACACATCTTCAGACACTTACTGGGCTTTTATTGCCAATCAAACCCGAACAGAACATATCAACTGTTTTTGTCATGATAGCCTGGGATTTTTTATTTGAGTTCCAGTTTTGTCTGGATACCAAAAGGAAAAAAACTGATCCAGACATACATTTCATAACATTAATGAAAAAGTTTGATTTGGGTTTAGGTCTAGAAATAAATCAAGGATATATAGAATCATAGAACACTAGAACTGGAAGAGATCTCAAGAGGTCACTGAGTCCCGTCCCCTGCCCTCACGGCAGGACTAAGCATCGTCTAGACCATCCCTGATAGATATCTAACTTACTTGCTCTTAAATATCTCCAGAGATGAGGATTCCACAACCTCCCTAAGCAATTTATTCCAGTGTTTAGCCACCTGACAGTTAGGAAGCTTTTCCTAATGTCCAACCTAATGACAGTTAGGACTGATAACATAATGGGAGTGAAATAATTAAGAGAAAGATGCTTTTGGATCAATATTGTATACAGTAAGTAAGCAGGAAACCCTGGCCTCGTCCTCAATGCCAATTCTGCAGCTCTCATTTGGTGGGACCTGGGTCTACAAGTACATGTTGGCTGCTTCTGGGAGCAGCATAGAGCCAGGGCAGGCGGAGAGCTTACCATAGCCCTGCTGTGCATCGGCAGTTGGGAACTACCCAAGGTGAGAACCACTTGGGTGGATCCCAGAGCCCACACTTTGGAACCCCTGTCCCAGTCCTGAGCACCCTCCTGCACCAAAACTCCAACCGAGAGCCCATACCTCCTCCTGCACCCCAGTCACCTGTCCTACTCTGGTTAAAGTCAGTGGGAGTGGGGGAGAGCAAGAGACAGAAGGAGGGAGGATGGAGTGAGAAGGAGCAGGACTTCAGGGCTGGGGTGCAGCAGGGGATAGGGCAAGGGTGATTGAGTTTGTGTGGTTAGACAGTTGGCAGCCTTAGTGTCTGGGTGTACCTTGCTAGACTCATCAGATCAGCCAGCTTGTGGCTGGCTTCATCATAGAGAGTGGGGGGGACCATCATCTTACATCCTCTCTTGTGTCCCTTGGCAAATCATATGCCCCCAGGGAGTAGGGACCATGTAGCTCATGTGCTCAGCACAGCAGAGAGGCTGTAATTCTGCACAGCTTGTACACAGGAAGTTCCTAGAAACCTTATCCTCGCTGCACACTTGAGTAAAGTTATTTTTAAGGAACACTGTTAAATGGGAAATAGTATCACTTAATATATTGATCACAGATTTTAAAATAATACCTCTCATTCTGAGAATGTATTTGTTTCTGTAGTGGGAAAGACAAAATGAATAGCTTTATTAGTTCATGGTAAAATTATATATGCACGTGGTCTGCATTGTTTTATATCAAAGCTAAGGTTGTTTGTCATGGTAGAGCATGCATTTCTTTATGCTTTACAGAATCTGATGTTTATTAAAACAAAAAACAGGACTATGTAGCACTTTAAAGACTAACAAGATGCTAGCTAGCTTCCCCAATTATCACCTCTAATATCATTAGCTCACAGACATTTACCTCCCCCCACGTCATCCCCCCTCTGTTCTGAAATTTGATTTGTCCTTTTTATATGTGTTCACTTTTTTTGATTGTATCCCTTTGGTATATATGGTCATGCCTATTTTCTTCCACAATTTGATCTGAGGAAGTGGGTCTGGCCCACGAAAGCCCATCACCTAATAAACCATCTTGTTAGTCTTTAAAGTGGTACATAGTCTTGTTTTTTGTTTCAGCTAGACTAGACTAACACGGCTACATCTCTTTTGATGTTTATTAAGTGAGCAGTGTAAGATTTAGAATGTCCTTGACTATTCATTTCCTTGTTTTTATATATATTTGTAAACTGTGCAACAGGTAATGCCATTCTCTTCAGTAAATAATTGTAAGTATTTTTAAAACTGAAAAAAAAGGTTTGGGAATTTTCCAGATAGTGAAATTATTTTTCAAAATTTTTACCTTTTAAAAATTTTTTCCTTTTGTATGAGGCAATGAAAATCCAAACTTGATTCACCACTGACTTACACTTTATGTCCTGAAGCTCCAGGGGGTAGCCGAGTTAGTCTGTTACAGAAAAAAAACAACAAATGGTCTGGTAGCTACCAGACCACTTGTTGTTTTTTTTTACTTTATGTCCTGTGGGGGCTTGATTTTGATCTCACTCATACCAGTTTAGTTGATCTTCATTTGATTTACTTCTACTTTAAACTGATATACATGCCACAGAGAATTAAACCCCCAGAAAATCTACTGTACCGGTCTGATTTGATACCATTCTGCACTGACTTTGCCAAGGTGAAAAAGATGAGAGATGGTCTACGGCAAAGAAGGATCAGGCCCACAGTCTCAGTTATTTTAAATAAATATGATAAGGGTTATCAAATTATTAATTTACAGAAGCGAGTGTTGCTGGCCAGACTAATAATGGCCCCTTCAGAGCACTGCTTTCTGATCTTTAGTGCAGTAAAACACTCAATAATCATGTGCTTAACTTTTAAGGATGTGTGTCCCCATTTACTTTAGGATTACTCACATTCTTAAAGTTTATTAATGTGCTTAATGATGTGTTGGATAGGGCTGGTGTGTCAGTGTGTATCTTATGGCATAAAGTGTGCTTGTATGCTGCATGGCTAAGTTAGTTCCAGATGCCTTAATTGTACAACATACTCTCTGTCAAAATGTTGGCAAAAAGTGTTTAAAAATTACATCAAATTATGACTTCAGTACACAACTGGAACACAAGTCTTGTTCTACTGTTAGTATCTCCCAGCCAAATCCGTGAGCCTGGTTAACCTAAAAACATGGCTAATATTTCTTGCACTTACATATATCAACAACATTTTAAAAGGTGAACAAATATTATTTGCATTTGACAGTTGGCTTAACTAAGAATTCAACCCTTAAAAACTCATAAGCACATGAACTTTCACAAATAATTTTGAAAAACAAATACATTAGGAAAAAAAAAACCCCAAGTGAGTGACCACTTGTGAACAAAAAAAAAAGGTAACATTTGTTGAATAAGTATTTCCTATAAAATATTTACACAGCTCTGTTTAAACACAAATTTTAAAAACAGTATCTAGAGCTTTAGCATCAACTTTGAAGGTAAGAACTTATGCAACACTATGTAAAGCCACATCCCTTAATGTAATATTTCTTTAACAACTTGTTCCATCTCTTCTGGAAGACGGAATGTAAACTGAAGTTGGATAAAGTATATTTCTGCTCTTTGAATGAAATCTGTTCCTTTGCAGAGGGTCAGCACAAGGACTATTCTAAGGGCTTAAGTGAGATTTAAATGGTATATAGGTTTTGTGGTAACCATTTGCACGAAGATGAATTTTGCCCTTACTGAATTTTTTTCACTTAGATCTCAGCAGAGTTATCTAATAAATAGTGACTCTTCATTCCATTCTTTGGCTTCTGCTGAATTCTAAGTGTGACGTCTCAAGAATTCTAGCAAGAAAGAGCAATTAATAAGTTGCTTTATGAACATGGTAAAAATATCCATCCAAAATGGACTGTTGAAAAGAAAATAACAATGGAAGGACCCTATCCTGTCCTGTCATTTTATAAGGCAGGGCTACTCAACTTTGGAAGCCCAGGGGCCACCATTATACTCTCAGCACATGCCAAGGGCTGCAACTTAAGTGTGATTGCATATACATGCAAATATATATGCAAATATATGCAAACAGATTCTTTCACACAATGCCCTGGCACTCCTGGAACCTTGTCCCGGGGGGCTAGAAACGCTGACACCCTGTACCCGTCTGTTCCAGCCAGCCTGTCCACTTGCATCTTTCAGTGCTCACCCTGTCTGAGAGATGCCTCGCTGTTGTGGAGCATGTTCCCAGTGGAGGCCATGTTCAAAGGATCCCACCTGCAGGTCGCATGTTGAGCCCGACGTAAACCCAAACCGCACTGTGGGCCACAAACAAACAGCTGCCCGTGGGCCACGTGTTGAGTAGCCCTGGTCTAAGAGAACTCTGGATAGCACTTTGTAAATTAAGTGGGAGATGGTTTGGTGAAATTTGAGAAATCAAATCTTAATGCAATTTTAATTCAACAGAATTGTCCTTATTATTCCTATGTGGCATTTACTTTTATCTCTTATAACCATTTTTCTATTTTTCAGACTGTTATTGAAAACAGTAAATTCTTTGAGCAGTATGAAGTTACATACCAGATCTTGAAAAGGGCAGCTGAGATGTATGCCAAAGCTAATGGCTCAGGTAAATACCTCTGTATCTGTTGCAATACTGAAGCCATTTTAGTCTATGTTGATTTTAATATCCTTTTGAAATCCTTGGAGTATATTTAGATGCCAATTACTTTTCATTATACATTTGTGCTGTGGCTATAATTAACCGTCTGGGATTTTACACTGTGTGGTTATTAGAACCATACTACTGGTGTCGTTCTAAGTGTTAATTGTAAACGAGTTTTTCCATTTTTGTCTTATAGAAAAACACCCCGGCTGTAACTGAAAATTATTTTAAGTCACAAAGTGTGTAATTCACTCCAATGCAGAAGGCTTGCACAATATCTATGCACCAAATATTTCTCTAATACTTTGTACTGGCCCTCCGCCTAGGGGTAAATTGCAACCACATTGAATACATTGAAGGAGATATGAAATGATAATCTCTGAGAACTGAGTAACATTGGTCATTTGTTGGGGGGGGTGTAAAAAAAAAAAGTAACAACCTCCTCCCAAAATAAATGGAATGGTGATGAAACAACTGTCACAACAATAATAGTGATGATGCAATTTGCGCCATTTTGGAATAGTCTTGTGTTTGGGGAGTTCAGAGCAGCAGCTATCCAGTGGGAAGTTATAGAAGGATTATAAATCGCTCGCTGAACACCCCTGTACACAGGGAAAGATGCACCATTTGGTTAGTCTCCAGGCTCAGGAAATAGTCTTTTGTTCCTGGTGTGCAAGCGGTGAAAGGAACTTTTGTATTATGCTTCTGCACCCATGTGCAAAGAAGTCTTATCAAGTATCATTATTAGTATAGGTAGTATTCATTGAAGGACCTTTCACAGGCCTTGCAGAATTACAAAGAATGATCCAAATGATAGGTAGTATAAAAAGATGTATGGATGGACTGGCTATTCTGGATTCTACCTACACAACCCCACTGGGTTCAGTGAGATTGCATGGATGGGCTCTGGAGACATCTGGGAGAGACTACTTTAAACACTGTGAAATAACAGTGATACAATGTAGGGTGAGATGTGAACTTATTAAAATGGTTCATGAACAGGGAGGGAAAGGAATATCTTATCCATTTCATGTGATGCTGTCAACTCAAATCTGTTCTAAAACTTAGATTTTTTTATAAGTTTATAAAACCTAATATTAATAGAAATTATTTAGCGATTTTAACAAAAATCCAACAATGATTCATTTTCCAACAAATAAACATTCACCTGAATTATTTGCAGCATGAATAGTGTGAACTAAGGACACCTTAGCTATGAATTGATTTCTTGTGGAAACCTTTACATGCATTTTTTTCTTTTGTTCTTAAAAAGAGGGATTAAAACAGTATGTCCCAAAAATCAATTACATCACAGACAGAAAATTCAAAAATTAAATAACAAAAATTCACTATCAGTAATCTGGATTTGCTCAACTGTAAATGGGAAAAGATTTTTACTGAATATTTTCTAATGCAAATCCAGCACTGAAGCAACCATATACATAGTTTTCTATTTCAATTTCCTTGTTAAATATAAACCTTCCCATATTACTTTTTTGTTATTAGATGCATACACCAACAATATGTAGGATATGTAATGTGACTGAGTTGAAGTGGTATTCTTTATAAACTATATTCTTACAATGCATCTTTAATTTTTCAACTTTACTGTTGTGATGATACAAAGCTGGGGGTACCAATCCTTTTGAGGCTAGAGCTAAACTACAGAGGGATCATGATAAATAACTATAGATAACAAAATTATATTCAGCAAAGACAAATGTAAGGTGCTACATGCAGGAAAGAAAAACTAAATGTATGAGTACAGAATGGAGAAAAACTGGCTTGGCAGCAGCACTGCTAAAAAAGTTCTGGGTGTTGTGGTGGTCATAACCTCAAGATGAGTCAGCAATAGGATGCTGTTGCAAAAATAGCAAATTCAGTTTTCAGTTGCATTAACAGAGGCATAGCATGCAAATCACAGGAGGTGATAGTACTGTTGTTTTCGGTGCTAGTTAGGCCTCAACTGGCATATTGTATCCAATTACGATCCCCAATGTAGAGAAAGATAATCAAAGAGATGGAATGCAAGCTATTTGAGCAAAAGTAGAAGAACTGGATATGTTTAGTTTGAAAAATGAGAGATTAAGTGAGAGGAGATACAACTGCAGTCTTCAGAAACTTGAAAGGATGCCAGAAAAAAGATAGAGAAAAGTTGTTCTCTTTTGCTAAATAAGGCAGGACAATGGTAGCAGATGTAGCAGATTTAGATTAAACCCCATGAAAAACTTTCTAACTGTAAGACTGGTAGGACAATGAAACAGACTGCATCAGTAGATTGTGGAAGCTTCTCCACTGACGGTTTTCAAAAGGAGGCTAGTTAGCCATATGTCTTGGATGGTTTAGACACAACAAATCCTGCATCTTGTCAAGGGTTTAGACTACAAGACCCTTTTGGTCCCTTCTAACCTATGGTTCTGTGATTAGATTGTTTATTTAGTGTAAGTTAAAACAAACCTACTGATGCTGAAAAGAGTATAACATATTATTAAATCTCATTTATTGTCCTTGTTCGGTAATCATATTTTAATAAAATATGTGGCTAAGTATTTCCAGCAGCTCTAAGATTTTAAGTCATGTTTTAAAAATCAATATACTCTGTGTCTTAGTGGAAGAAGCAGAGAATGTCATGAAATTCATGAACGAAACAACAGCACAGTGGCGGAACCTGTCTGTAGAGGTGAGAAGTGTGAAGAGCATGTTAGAAGAAGTGATTGCTAACTGGGACCGCTATAGCAGTACTGTGGCCAGTCTGCAGGCCTGGTTGGAGGATGCTGAAAAAATGCTGAACCAGCCTGAACATGCCAAAAAGGTAAGGAATATTAGCTACGTCATCCAACCTCTTTATGTGGCTTTTATGACTATTTAATAAAAGTTTCACAACCAATCGGAAAAAAAAAATTCACACAGAATATCCCCAAGTAGGTAAGGGACTGTTTGCAGAGGTTTGAAGAGAAGCCCTAGATGATGAGAACTATGGCAAGTTGAGACTTGTGCATGATGTCATTCCTGCCCTACTCACTTTGCCATCAGAAAACTTCTCAAATCCATAGTACACTTTCTATGTGAGCATGTGTGTATGTGCGCACTCGTAGGTGCATCTATAAATATGAAGAAAAGGATAGAGAGTGAGAGGGAGCACATTTATTTATTTTAGAAATGTTTTAGATAGTTTAAAAAGTTGTTTCAACTATTGTATTAATTTATATATTTTGCCATCAAGGCTGTCTGCTTTGGTATTACAAGTTGGGCTCACAGCTCAGACGGGTCCATATAATATAACAAATATATTTTAGAATTAAATGACCTAAAATAGTTTTTCACATAAAATGATAACTCTACAGTTTTAATGGCACAGTTTTAATGTTTGTTATCTTTGGGCCTGCCAGTGATAAATAGGTCCTCTTTTACAAGATATCAGGATATAATCCTGTCACTAGTTGGGAACAGAACATTGCATATCATGGGCCACGAGCCAGAGGGTTTTTTTTGTTTTTTGTTTTTTTGTTTTAAGAAATTAAGTACCTTGAGTTGAGGAACAAAGGAGCATTCTCATGTTTGAACAAAAATTATGCCTATAAAAGTTGTCACCGTAGTTTGACAATGGTAGATAAATGGATAGGTGAGAGAATCCAATACATGATTAATGGGGTTTACCACCTGGGTAACTGATATATGTAGTTTGTGTATATAGTGTTAGAAATGAAACCTTGATATAATCTTTGCGTGTGAATGTATAAGTCTACATATATGTGTTAAAACAAAATCTGAACATAAGTGTATAGTGCAGTGTTTCTTAAACTTTTTAAGTCCAAGGAACACCAAACAATAATTTTTTTTTTTATGAGGAACACCAAGGATTTTTTGTTGAGCAAAAAACAAAAAAAAGTCGGGGGGGAAAGTTATTGAGGAAAAAAGTGTGGGGGAAAAGTTGAGCAAAAAAAAAAAAAGTCGCCTGCCCCCTTTAAGGGCGGCCATTTTGAGTTCTCTTGTTCTCTGCGGCACACCTCTGACTGCGGTGTGCCGCGGAACACAGTTTAAGAAACACTGGTATAATGCCACCCTAGTGCTGCTAACAGAAGGTAACATAATTTACTTCTGGTCATAGATATTTTCAAGATGCAGTACTAGACCTTAAGAGAGTGACATCAGTATGTTGGTTATATTTTGTTTAGGATTTTTTCCGACATTTACCTCATTGGATCCAGCAGCACACAACTATGAATGATGCTGGTAACTTTCTTATTGAAACTTGTGATGAGACCATATCAAGAGATCTTAAACAACAGCTGCTGCTACTAAATGGAAGATGGAGAGAGTTGTTTATGAAAGTTAAGCAAGTATGTATTGTTATGATTCTTGTATTTAAATTTCCATTGTAATACAACAAAGCTGCCTAAGATTCACAATGCTAAAGCCTACATGGACAATTTACTAGGAGTCCAAGGGCCATGTCTGATATAAATATATAGAATATGTAAATCAGAAATCAATGCATGCTACCAGAATCATTGGTTGAATTTATACCTTTTTAGAAACGTGGATAGAAATTACTTTATTCAAGTTCATCACCAAACATAGTTTGCAGCTTATCTCTGTAGTCTTTGACCTTGATTTTTTTAAAAAAATGCATATTCTCTATTGTTGAGAAATTAAAATTATTTTCAAAAAATAGTCATTATATAGGTAGAATCTACAGAGCCAAATTTAGCCCTGGTCTGAGTGGATACATCTAATGCTTTTTTTAATGGGAGTTTCACCCACATGTCATAGGGCTGAAGCCAGTCAGCAGTAGAGGCAGCACACACCAACCAACCAATCCCATTACTAAAGCTATGCTGACATCACTGTTGTCATTACAAGGCACTGAGAGCAAAAAAAGCTCGCTTCAGGAAAGAGACTCACCTAGTTGGGAAATCAATATTATCTTGAGAACAGCATGAGGAAAGATGTGGGATATAACTTATACTAAGTATTTGACAGCCTTATATATACATTTAAGTTACTGGATTGAAATAATCATATGGCTAAAGAATTTTTTTTAATTACTTTTGACTCTTCACCTGAACCCAAATCCTGTTTTCTTTACTAACATGAGTGTTTCCATTGCTGTCAATTAATCAAATAAATAAAATGCTCATCATTTGGCTCGTATTTTTAAAATCTTGCAAACTGTTGCCTGTAGCATAGTCATAGCTTTATTATTTTGCTAGTGATTGGTAGTGTTTACTTGGGAAACCCTAATCCCCGAAGTTTGAATGCTCTCCTGCACATTTTGCGGCTTTCTCTACACTCCGGTTCCCCATCCTTCTCCACAAGTTTCTAAGCGCTCTTTCATTCAATTCTTTCCCGTCTATTCTTGTCATGACATTTTTATCCAGCCAGTTATGCACCCACCTTATAGTAACCCCATCTAGGTTGTATTTCCCTAGTTTGTTGATAACTGGCTGGATAACCATTCCCTAGAGAGTAGGGCATAACATGTAGGGTTCCTCAGGGGTCTCTTTTGGGACTGGTTCTGTTCATTATCTTCATCAACAATTTAGATGATGGCATAGAGAGTATGCTTATTAAGTTTGCAGATGATACAAAGCTGGGAGGGGTTGCAAGTAATTTGGAGGATAGGGTCAAAATTCAAAATGATCTGGATAAAGTAGAGAAATAGTCTGAGGTAAATAGAATGAAGTTTAATAAGAATAAATACAAAGTGCTCCACTTAGGAAGGAACAATCAGTTTCACATATACAGAATAGGAAGTGACTATCTAAGGGGGAGTACTGCAGAAAGGTGTCTAGGGGTCATAGTGGACCATAAGCTAAATATGAGTCAACAGCGTGACACTATTGCAAAAAAAGCAAACATGATTCTAGGATGATTAACAATCCCCAAATCCCCAGTCTTGTGAGGAAGACACGAGAAGTCATTCTTCCGCTCTACTCTGCGCTATTAAGGCCTCAGTTGGAGTATTGTGTCCAGTTCTGGAAGTTCAAGTTCAAGAAAAGATGTGGAGAAATTGGAGAAGGTCCAGAGAAGAGCAACAAAAATGATTAAAGGTCTAGAAAACATGACTTATGAGGAAAAACTGAAAGTATCAGGCTTGTTTAGTTTAGGGGAAAAAAAGACTGAGAGGGGACATGATAGCAGTTTTCAAGTATTTAAAATGGTGTTTCAAGGAGGTGGGAGAAAAATTGTTCTCCTTGGCCTCTGAGGATAGGACAAGAAGCAATGGGCGTAAATTGCAGCAAGGGAAGTTTATTTTGGACATTATGAAAAACTTCCTAACTGTCAGTGTGGTAAAACACTGGAATAAATTGCCTAGGGAGGTTGTGGAATCTCCATTACTGGAGATATTCAAGAGCAGATTAGATAGGAATCCATCAGGGATGATCTAGAAGGTGCTTGGTCCTGCCATGAGGGGATTGGATTTGGTGACCTCTCAAGGTCCCTTCCAGTTCTAGTATCCTATGATTCTATTTTGTGTCCTCTAAGGGTGTGTCTAGACTACAGGGTTTTATCGACAGAAGGTGTTATTGCATCTACACTGTCCTTTGCGTCTACACTGTCATGTCGACAAAGCAGCTTGCTTTGTCGACAGAACTGGATGTAGTCTAGACGCTCTTTGTCGACAGAAGCTTTGTCGACAGTATCTGTCGACAAAACTTCTGTCGACAAAAGCCTGTAGTCTAGACGTACCCTAACAGTTCCTGAGTTCTTCCTTCCTCCCAGCCATCAACTAATTCCGCGACTTCATTCTCTGTCCTAAGTTCTCTCAGCCTCCCCAGTTTTGTTTGGTTGTCTCTCCCCTCTGTTAAACTGCAGTTGCTGATGCTTTCATATTTCCTGCTGTGAATAGCTTCACAGTCAAACGCTGTCAACAATGCAGAGAATGTGAAGGGGAATAGCACCAAGACCTTAGAGGCAGGAGTGGCCTGAGGCTGGCTGCGGCAGCTGGCGCCCCAGGTGGAAGGCGCAATTGGCGCCCCCGCCAGCACGGCCGTCAATGGTCATGACATCATCATCAGGCGCCTGGGCCGGCGGCACCCTAGGCGACCGCCTAGTCTGCCTAGGCTCACGGGCCGCCCCTGCTTAGAGGAGAGGCTGCCCCATTTGCTGTTTCATTAAACCAAATCCCCAGAGACACAGAGGGGTTTCAGTGACTGAGAATCCTCAAAGTCTAATTGCATTTTCCCATCACAATTGGAGAGAAAGTTAGTGCTCAGGCTGGATCAAAAGGAAGGCTTCTGATAGGTCTGAAGGAGTGAGTTGGTGAGTTAGGCCCACTTCAGAAACCAGGGAAAGAAAGGAGGAATTTTCAAAGTGATCCAAACTTGAAAATGTGTTTGCGTTTTCTTTCTGGGTGGAACTGAAGTGAGCTAGGGATGTGAGTAGTCGAGTACTCAACTACTCGTTTCTCCCCACCTTGCTGCCTCTATATGCCATCTCCCTGGTCCCCCTCCCCCATGCTCCTGCCTCTTTCACAGGCAGCAGTGGGGAGAGGGGTGGTAGGGGAGGCTACCAGCCTGGACTGCCATAAGCAGGAGCTGCTGCACCTGGAACAAGCTGGGACCGAGTAATCCTAGCTCGTGTTGGCCCGGGACCACTACACCTCTGCATTTTAAATGTAGTAAGAGCCAGGCGGCAAGCTGGGATTGTTCAGTCCCAGCTTGTGCCGGGTTCATGAGCTACCCCCTCAACAGTTCTTACTATATTTAAAATGCCAAAGCCACAGTGGTCCCGGCTCTGTCCTGGACCTACCCCTGCTGTGGTTCTGCAGCTTAAATGCAATAGAAGCCAGGCTGCGCCCAGCTCCTTCTACACTTAAACTGCAGAACCGCTGTAGGAATAGCTCCTGGACGAGTGTGAACAGGAACAGAGCATTTTCCCTTAATGACTAATCATGTAGTCGATACAAATCTTAACATCCTTAAGTGAGCGCTATTTGGGTGGAGGTGAAGTTTGTAAACAGGTTTTTCCAAAAATAAAACCGTGTTCTTCAGTTATCAATATTAAAAGTGAAAAACAATCAACCACCTGCTGGGCCCTTAACTTAAAATATTATAGCAAATCATGCTGAACATAAATAGAAGAAAAATTAAACAGTTACTCCTAATCTAGTTTCCTTAAGCAGCAGCACTGATTATTTTGACATGTTCTCTGTGCTTTTATTTTCCATTTTTCATAGTATGCTCGGGCAGATGAACTTGACAGAATAAGGAAGGAATACTTGGATGGTGTTACTACCTTGTCAGCCTTTGCTGATTGCGCTAATGGAAAATTTTCTGTGCCTGTGGAAGTGGCCTTTCTAAATGTCAAGATGTTTGTTCAAGGTTTGGAGGTGAGTATCTTCTCTCCCACCTCCTCCCCCCCACTTTCCAAGAAGAGAGAATGATTTAACTATTTAATTTTAGGAGAGGACTGGAAGATTATTTATTTACATAACCATTATAAACATTTTTATTCTACAATGGTGCATTTTGTGTTTTAGGTAATCTAAATAATTGCATTGTGTGAGTGACATTTCTGGATCACACTTCCAGTGCAATAAGCAGGAACGTCTCTAGATATTCTGAGCTCAAATATTCACACATCAGATGAGTTGAATGTTGAACTTTAAGACAGAGCTTTGGAGATGAGCTCCTTTGCTTAGCATATATCTAATACATTCTGCACCTCGTCCAATGCTCACTGAAGTCAATGGAAAATATCCCATTGATGTCCATAGGAGCTGAATCTATCACCTACAACTATTGTGAGATCAAGCTGATGTGCCATGTGAATTCATAACAGTACTTGTTGAAATATTTGTTGCAGGATATTAAACAGAAGGTGCCTGTGATGGAAGCTCAGTACAAGATAATTACAAGGACAGCACAGCTTGTTACAAAGGAAGTTCCTCAAGAAGAAGTCAATGAAATGCTTACGACTATGGCAGGGATCAAAGCACAGCTAAGCAAGGTCCTAGAATACCTTTTCTGATGTGTAGTATGTTTACTGTTGGACTTATGATTAAAGATGGGCCCATACAGGAAGCATTTAGTGAAATACCCACCAATCCCAAAACTCAGGGGACTCAGTAAAATGGGACCCATATCTGAACCAGGCCTAATATTGGCTGCTTATGGTTTGTTTCACACAATGAGTTTTTATAAAGCCAAACCTACATTCTGGTGTTAATCCTCTTTATTCCAAATGGACATGAGCGAAAACCTAAACTATTTATGTGAAAAATCTCTTCTCCCCCTCCACACCATTCCCCTTTTATCTAACCTAGGGGATTAGATAAAATGCAAGCCATATCTTAGTCCTCCTAATTTGAATTTTACTTTTTTCATCTTTAAAACAATCCTAGTTTTGTCCATATGATTCAGTACTAAAATGACATTTCTGAGCATGGGCAATTTATTTAAAAAGGAAACTTATTGTACTAGCTTGCTGATGTTTGTGATTTCTTTTGTTTTTGGTATAACTGAAGTATTGGAGCTACCAAACTCAGTTTAATGCATAAACTTGGGAAAAATCATTGAAGTTATATATAATATTATGTTTCAGGTGTATGCATGTAGACCGTGTGCTAGTTCCAGCCAGGTTGTCAGTACCATAGACCAGTGCACACTTTTTGTATGCGAGTTTTTCTCCACACCAAAAGCTCTATATTAGTCATGCCTGTCCTTACAGTCTGAGAGTGTTATGCAGCTTCCTGTCATTAACACTGCTTCTGAGCTGAATAGATGGTTTTATTATATATGAGATACTCTTTCTTACTTTTATCATCTCATGGAACTTAAGCCCGAGCATGGAACCTCAGTTTGTATCACTCCTCTTGCACTACTTTTAAACTGCCAGGCTGTCCCAAAAAGCACACCCACTGTGTCATAGTGAGAGGGTGAGCATTTTTGTTCAATTAAAAATGGCCAAGAATCGCACCCAATTTGCTCTGTTGTTGGGGACTACAGAGAAATAGGTAGGTGTAACAATCCAAACAAAACACAGATGCATAGAGACACAAAACTCACAGACCCTTTGTCAATATAATCATCTGAACAAATAAAATAGTTTAAATTCACCTCACTAAATGAGATGGGATCATAAAATTATAGAACTGGAACCTTGAAAGTTCATCAAATGCAGTCCCCTGCACTCATGGTACAACCAAGCACCATCTAGACCATCCCTGACAGGTGTTTTGTCTAACCCGCTCTTAAAAATCTCTAGTGATGGAGCAATGAATGACAGTGATGGAGAACAGAAGAGGTAAAGTGTGTGAGAGAGATGATCTTGCAGATCATACATATGTGAAACTCCTGGGCTAGGGATGAAGGTTTGAGCAAGAGACAATGTAGAGAATGAAGAATAAGAAACAAAAGAAGTGGAAAAAAAGAAGGTATATGTAGAAAAAGTGAGTGTGAAAGGGACAGAATGGAAGAGAAAAGGAGGGAGGTGGAAGGGGAAGAAGAAAAATGCAGGAGAGAGACCACGAGGCAGAAGATATCAAATAATGTAAAGGAGAATAAAAGATGTCTCACACAAATGTTCAAATGATATCTAGTGCACATATGTTAAAATAGCTATGGATGGAATGTAAGTAGCAAGGAAGTTTTTACTGTTTTTAGATCAGATCTTGAAGTACTTGATATTAATGATAATTTTTGCTTAAGAATTAAGTCTTAAGCCGATTTACCTTTAAAAGAGGGATGGGGCTTATGAAAAGCAATGTACAAGGAACGGTTGCATTTCACTCACTTTCTGTTGTAATGAGATTTTTTTCTTTGTTACCAAAAGACTAAGGAGCATTGTCCTGTCCTGCTCTATGAAGCTCAGCAGTTGCTGTCTCCACTGGAAGAATTAGAAAAACAAATTACATATTTTTATGAGTCTCTTGAGAAAGTCAATGAAATAATTTCTGCCCGAGATCCTGAAATGCAACCTCCTGATGTTTTTAAGCAAAACCACCAGGTAAGTTTAAAAAAAACACCAAACCCTATCTGGAAAATATAAGATGCTCCCTGTGTGCATTTATGCAACACATTAGATTGTTAGGACTCTGGATTGGCGAGAATTGAGGAGCAATTCTTATTTGAGGGGCCATTTCCTTACCTTCATTTAATATTATTTAAACACTTTCTTTGGGATACGGTTGCCAGCTCTACAGTTCAGCTCTGCCCCCCAACTTCACCACAAACCTAAAGTGGATTTCTCTTCATATGGGCCCTGATTCATTTCCCACTGAAATCAGTGGGAGACTTTCCTTTGATTTCAAAGGAAACTAGATCAGGCCCTTACACAACTGCACACAGCATCAGTGAAGATTGGGATTTCCTTGAGAATGTATAGGCACTCCCATTGATGTTCATGGATATTGGTGGGTTTCCCACATGTCTGACAAGAGTTTTCTTTGTAGTGATGGACGGGGGAGGGAAATAGTGAAATGGAATCTTAAATTTCTGCCTTTCCTGCAAGGATGCGGTGTCTTTTCAGAGGAACTCACTATTAGACAATGGTATTTACCTTGAAGGACATATTGGATCTGAAAGAAAATATCTTAGGTTGACCTCTTACATCTTTAATGTAAGGCTGGAATGTTACAGGGCTGTAACATTTGAGTCAAGTACAGGGAGATACTATTGTTAAGAAAACAACGGAGTTAGTGCAGTATCTGAAAGAACATTTAGAAAGTGTTATAATTGCAATGACTATAAAGAAGTAAGCCACAGGTCAGTCAGGGAGGCCTGTGCTCCACCACTGACTTGTAGCTATGTCTTTGATAGAAAAATAATATTGGGCTGCTAAGCTTGACTGTGCATGTGAGATCCAGCCTTGATCTAAACTCCCTCACTTTTCTGAACAAATCTTATCCCTGTCTGAGCACAAACACCAAATGAAACTGGTCTCAGGGCTGCAGAATGAGGAGAGCTCATCAGTCTGAAGTCTCTGGCCTTTTGATTACCATAGCTCTGACATCATAATTGAAGTAAATGGCTTATTTTTGCTAAAAGGATTTACCAGTCATGGAACTGAGACTATATAGCAGCTGCTGACTTCTGCTGAGTAAATCCTGGAATAGTTAGTTCATTAAATAGTAGAAGGTCACACTTGTGCTTTCCTCTTATAAGTAGATCCTGGTATAGTTAGTTCATTAAATAGTAGAGGGTCACACTTGTGCTTTCCTCTTATAAGAATTCATGGGATATTTTTTCTTATTCATGTAGTTGTAATCACTGATTCTCTTCTCTAACAATTTGTTGTCATTTAAATTCCAATAATTGGATTGCTAGAAGGCAAGGACCATGTGTGTAAACATTTTAGCAAGCTGTGGAAAGCTATCACTCTTTTATCTACTCACTGCATAAATGAGTCATCTGTTTCGCAGTTGATACCATGGGTATAGATATAAATAACACCTAAATCAAGAGTAAATGACAAAATCACACAGCCAGAAAAGACCCCTGCATTTTATAAAATTACCCATACAGATCCTATACTGTGAGCTGTTCAGGAATGAATTCCTGTGCATGGGGCTTTGTCTCAGCACCTCTAGAAAAGGTTTTCAGGATCTACAATATTCTCTGTAATGTCTTGTTTAAACTGTTTTTGACCACTTCCACTTTCTTATGGTCAAAAAGTCAAAAGTGCCCCTCTTGAGTTTTTTCCTGAAGTTTTCCTACCTTTGTTCCTGGCCAGAACAGAATTGTTTCTTTCTTTCAGGATTTGGTAGCATACCAAGAAAACTGCAAGAAAGCCTTGTCCCTGATTGAGAGAAACAGTCAGGGCATTTTGAAGTTTGTGGCTTCGAGTAAGATGTTACAACATTTCAATTCTTTGATGCTTCAGAAGAAGGTCACAGAAATCCAGGTCACTTTTCAGGTATTTTTGTTACTTCTTAGTATATTTTTGAAAATCTCTTAGGGTATGTCTATCGTGCATAGAAGAACCTGTGGTTGGACTAGGCCAGCTGAATCAGACTCAGGGACTCATGGAGCTCAGGCTGCAGGGTTGTTGCATTGTTTTGTAGACTTCTGGGGTGGATTCTGTGCTTTGGCAGTGCTAAAGAAAGACCTTCTGAGACTGGAAGTGGAGGACAACCTCAGACTATCAGTTTTTAAAAAAACTGTCCACTCAAGACACAGGGCCACCCTTCACAATAAAGTATCTGTACATTTGTAATTTAAGTAAATTGTGTTAAGGTTTCAGTTAGGTTTATGAGTAGGCTATGAAGCATACTTTTGCATATCTGTTTTTGTCTAGGTTAGGATGGGGACACAACCAAAAATTATAACACAAAATAGGGGGCTCAGCTTCAAAAGTTTGACAACCACTGTTCTTTACAGTGTCTGTGTTGGGCAGGGTTGTTGCCATTGTTGGTATTTTCATGCTTCTTGCTGCAAGAGATGTGGAGCTAGTTAAGGTATAGAAAATATTTTTGAGTGTTTGTTTTTTGTGATGGTTTAGAGCTCCCAGGTACCAGAGGAGAAGCCGTGAACTTCACAGACCCAAAAGACAGTTTCAGCAGGAAGTATTTTAGTGAGGGACTGTGGATATAGTCAATAAAAATAATAATTCTTAAATTATATGGAGAAAAATACAAGGCCATTTTTCTTCACTTGTAATATAGGATATGGTCAAGAAAACTGGTGACTGGAGAAAAAATGTTGAAGCAAACAGTCGTTTGATGAAAAAATTTGAGGAATCCAGGGCAGAACTAGAGAAAGTACTACAGATTGCCCATGGCTGCCTGGAAGAAAAGGGAAATCCTGAAGAACTGCTCAAGAAACATACTGTGAGTAGAGCATTGCAGTCACTATGTAGACTTTAACAACAAACATGTTACCCTAGTGTCAAATCTATTTAATCTTATAAATGACATGGAATCCGATATTAGAATGATACTGTTCAGAAGGACCTACTGTGGAAAAAAAGGAGTTCTGTTTAAGTAAATAAGCTAACCAGAAATATTTTTACTTTTATTGCTCTTTAAAAATACTGTTTCAGTGAAAAATCCTATGTGTATAAGTTATCAACTCTATTTAGTTACTAAAATGTATACGAGGAGTTGATTCTCTTCAAAATTATTCAGGAATAGTTCAAAATTCCTGCTACATATAGTACCATTTCTTAACTTGAATCTTTTTAATGCAGCTACTTGTCATGTTGCAGAGAACTTGTGTGATATAGACTATATAATTCTGAACTTCATTCCTGCTTGTTTCCATATCAACAACATTAAGCAACTTAACTTCTAACCTTTTCTTTCAACATCAGGAGTTTTTCAGCCAGTTGGACCAGAGAGTACTTAATGCCTTCCTGAAAGCTTGTGATGAACTTACTGACATCCTTCCTGAGCAAGAACAACACAGCCTGCAGGAAGCGGTTAGGAAACTCCATAAGCAGTGGAAAGTTAGTATTTAAATGAGAGCTCTGGAATTAGTAAACTGAATAGCTCAAGAGACCCAGGTGCCCACGCAATATGTTGTGATTGGAAACTGAACATCTTGTCCTTTTTATTCCTCTTTCCTCTCCCTATAAAGAGAAAGAGACAGGCAATGGCCTGTAAAGATAAATACAATTACACAAAACTGTGTTAAAACATTATTATTACAGTTGCAAAGTGGAGCACTCAAAAAGTAACAGAAATGCCAAGATGAAACTTCCTTGGGCAATCCCTCTTGTGCATATGCATTATGACACAATATTTAATTACATGGTCACATACCATTTTTTCTAGAAGATGCCTGTGTAATTCAGAACACAGAGTGGACAGTGTTCACTTACATAATAGCTCTTCAATATTTTCCTTTTTCTCTCATGGTTTAGTGTGTGGCTTTAAGCCTTGGTTATTGTACGCTATTCAGACTGAGACAGAATTATTAATTTCTTCCCTGGGCATTCTTGTGTCACTCATCACTATGCTATCTGAGTGCTTCGTAGACAATAATAAGCTTATCTTCACAAAACACCTGTAAGGTGAGAAGAATATCTCCATTAGAAAAAGGGGGAACTGAGGCACAAAAAAAAATTTAAGTCAAACACATTGCTCAATTTGAAAAACCTAGGACTTGATTTTTCAGACTATTTAGTAATATACTGCTTTGGCATCTTTATATGCTCAAACACAGTCCCCATTGTCTTCATTTGCTCCTTTGAGTACCCAACACTGCTGCAAATCAAACCCCAGGATCACAATTTGGGCATCCTGAGATTTAGGAACATGCAATTAGTATTTATTCAGCATGTAAAATATTGATGAGGAAGAACGCTCTTGGCTACGGTCAATCCCTCAGTGTTGAATTATAAGATACGTAGAGCTGGTCCAATTACATACAAGTCATCGGTCTGCATGTTGAGGTTGTTGGTGATGACAGTGCTGGGATTCTTTGTGCTGGTGCTTGCAGAATTCAGCTTGCTGGTTGGATTATTAGCTTCCTTGAGTGCTGTCATTTACTGGCAGATGATGCAATAAGAACACTCATCCATTGCCTCCACATAGTCAGTGACCACTTGTGAAGAGTTTAGTGTAAGTGAGCTACCCACCATCATATAGAAACTTGGTGGTCAGTTTTCCAGGGACAAATTCAACTCTCTAATTGATGAGACCCACCGTTCTCCTGTGATCCCCTGCCAACTCACATTCCAGTTTCTGAAACAAATGAGGGAGGGGTCCTAAAGCAAACTGAAAAAATCCAGTCATCTGGCATCATGCTGACACCCATATGGATCTGCAGCAGAGCTGGAACTTTTATATCCCTCCACATAACCCTCTGTTGCTTGAGCTAATAGAGTAACTGATCCTCTATATGGGCCAGGACAACAGGTGGAAGAAATATGCACTTTGTCAGTGGGTTTCATAGACATTTCCTGACATCATTCCTCAGGAATGAGGAGTCCCAGGAGTCTTGGGTTCCATTTCAGATTAGGAAGGGATTTGTGCTCTAGTGGGTAGGGACCCTTCTGCCTGATTCCTCCTTAGATTGACACCTTTTGTTACATCCCTTCCACCCTTTTCTTGTCCCAATCCTATCTCTTTCCTACTCCTGGCTCCTCAGCACTCTCACTCCCCTCACCTATCCTGTCTCCACTCCTCAGGTTTCTCATCTCAGTCCCAGTCTCCATTCCCAGTCAGTTGTAATCTACTCCACTGGATTACCAATAGCAGTCTCCCTCCCTCATGCCTATGATCTGGTCTCCTTGACCTGTCATTTCCTTCTCTCTCCCTAGCTTCTTACTCTGAATCTCCTTGACTGGCCAATACCAGTTTCCCCCTCTCTACTCCTCATTGAAGTAGCTCTCTTCTCCCAGCCTTTAGTCATCCCCTGCTCACATTCCCACTTACCATGGGTTCCCAGTCTGTCTCCCTCCTCCTTGAACGCCACTCTCAGTGTCTCCCCACCAGCCACCTACTTGTCTCAGTTCTCCCCTTAAAGCCTAGCTGCTTGTCAGATGTGTCTCCGCTCTACCCAACCTTCTTCCCATTGCCCAGTCAGGGGCCCAGTCTCTCATCCAAACTCCACCTTTCCCCTCCATCCTCCATCTACTTTCTCCCAGTTTTACATCCCGGAGTCACAGTCTTCTTGCCAAACCTGTACCAATCTTCCCTTCTTCCTCCCTCCCTCCCTCTCCCGGCCCCCCGCAACTCTCAGTTCCAGTGCCCAGACTCTGACTTTTCCCTAGTCTCATTCTTGGAAATAGCTGAATTGTTTTGGCTGATTTTTTTTTAATCATTAATCTGAGAGAGACATCTCACGTGGAAAATTTCAGCCAGAAGAGTTAAAGTTTGTAAAAGTTGCAAGCATCGAAAAACCAAGTTTTATAATGGGAAGTGTTGAGTAAACAAAATAAGAGATGGTGCCGGTGTTACTATTACTGCTGCCGATAATATCACCTAGCCTTTTCATGCTTCCACTGAAGCAGAACTGCCTGTAGCTACCATAGGAACACTAATAAACCTGATTTTTAATAGATTAGCCTTTCAATTTAATCAGTGCTTACTGCCAAAGACTAAAGTGGCTGAGCAAAGACTGATAAGTGACAGAACAATTTTATTATACTTTATGGGCCAAGTTTGCAAATAGTCCTCTAGGAATATGCCTATATTCAGATTCAACATCTGGATAAGTGAAAAACTCTCCATTTGAGCCCATCTTGCATGTGCCATTAGGTAGCTAAATATCTAGAGTGAGGTTTTCAAAAGCATTCAGCTTGCCCTAAATCTCTGGGAATTTTACCATTGAATTTTATCAGGTGCCGTGGGAATGGGGAAGGCTGTTGTTAATATAGCCACAATATTATTATCTTTATTTATTTTATTGATGCAGCACTTACAAGCCCTCAGAACCTCATTGTGCTAGGCACTGTACATACTAATGTGAAAGAATGTACCTGCCCAAAAAAGCTTGAGATCTAAGTATACAACTAATAATTCTATCTAATAGATGTTATTTCCCTTCATATGTGAATATTGAAAAAAATCTGTTCTGCATGTTTTATAGCATGCATCTGATTTCTGTTGCATTTTTAAAAATGTTCTATAATTCTCATTCAGCAGCCTTACATTGAATGAATGAGAATCATGCTTTCTTCCTGTGTTTGTTTGGGTTCCCCCTCCCCTCCTGTGGAGTATAGGATCTCCAGACAGAAGCCCCATATCATTTGGTCCATCTGAAGATTGAAGTAGAGAAAAGCAAATTCCTAAGCACAGTGGAAGAATGTAGATCTGAACTTGCTAGAGAGAACAAGCTGGTATCCAGGGAGGGCAGTGAAAAGACCATCAAAGAACACCAGGTATGCACCATATGCCACCAAGTGGACACATATTTAAATACATTCAAATACAAACAAGATATAAAAACCAAGGTCTGATAGGCCACAAGCAAGTTGCATCAGTGTGAACCTGCAGTAACTCTGTTGAGTTCAGTGAAGTGAAACTGGCGAAACATGGCAGTAAATTGGATCCCTGGATGGAGGTTTTATAAATTCTCTGAACAACTTTTAAGTGTATTAAGATTTGAAATCTTAAAGGAAAGGTGAATTTGATTTAATCCCTTTGCAAAAACTGGGAGCCGCCTTAGTTTTTTGTAAAAGAAAAAAATTGTGATTTGTGGCATGGTCAGTGTGTTATTGTTGTTTTTTTCCCCTTTTTCAGATTTTCTTTGGTGAAAAGGGACCTTATCTGCTATGTGAGAAAAGGCTGCAGGTGATTGAAGAACTGTGCCTAAAGCTCCCAGAATGGGACCAACTTAAGGTTACATTGGAAAGCTGCCAAGAAACCCTAAAGGAACTTAAATCCCAAATTGATAGGACCTATGTGAAACTAAAAGAAAACCCTGATAAGTGGAAGGATTACAAGAATAGGTAACTAGTTCTGTTCAATGTATATGACAGAGCATGGGTCAGAACAATTAGTATATGCACTCTTCTTTAAAAACTCCAGTAATAGAAAAACACAGTTCAAGGAAAGGTAAATACTTTTTTGTTCAAAACCAGAGAGCTCTATTTTATGTAGTAGGTCCAAAATAATCTGTTTTTCTTCCAGCTGCCATTTTTCATTTACATTAATAAGTAGCAATTGTGGCTTGATAAAGGGTAATTTGCAGCTAACTTTTACCACATTTTGTGTTGTGTGCTCTTTGATTTCAGAATTTCTGAATTAGCAAATTGGATTTCATCAAAGGAAAGCGAGCTAAAGAAGATTAAGCATGGTGTCAATGATACTGCCAAATACAAACAATTTAAAACAGCAACAGAGGTTAGTTCTTAGCTTATATTCAGATACGATAGAGAGATTTCCACCCTGGACTTCAGTGGTACCACCCATTTGTTCAGCTGCATGGAGTCAGCGCATATAGCCTCTACAAAAGGAGAAGTTGGAGACCGGGCCATCTCACCACCTATCTTCACATCAGAGAGCAGAGTTTAAGGGAAGAAGAGACAATGATATCATCTAGTCTGACACCACCCAGCACTCTCACACTAAACTTAACAACCAAAATTAGACCAAAGTATTGCAGCCCCCGGAAGATTAAACTATTGTTTGCCACAGACAGAGAATAGGAGGGACCATAGTGCTCTAATGTTCAATGCCAATCTGATCTGAGGGAAAAGTCCCTGCCAACCCACATATGAGTTAGACTCTGAGCATCAGTCGCACTCATAAATTTGTCCAGCTCTCTTTTAAAACCAATTAAGTTGTTTGCCCCTACAACTCTTAGCGGGAAGTTGTTCCCTCTGATATTTAGAAACTTTCTTCTAATTTCCATCCTTAATTTGTTCGTGGATGGTTTGTATCAGTTTGTTCTTGTGCCAACGTTGTCCTTTATCTTAAATAACTCTTCACCCTTCCTGTATTTACCTCTATGATGTATTTATGCAGAACAATTGTATCCCCTCTTACACTTCTTTTTGCTAGACTAAATAAAACCAAACTCTTCTAGTTTCCTCTCATAAGAGAAGCCCTCTGTAGCTCTGAACATGCTAGTAGCCCTTCTCTGCACCAGTTCCAGTTTACATTAATCTTTCTTCAACATGGGTGACCAGAACAATACACAGTATTCCACATGAGGTCTTAACCCTATTAATACTCCTCTATCCCTACTGCCAATGCCTAGCCTGGTAATCTTAGGATTGCATTTGCCTTTTTTACTGCTACATAACACTCGTTGCTTATAGTCATCCTGTGGTAGGCCCACACACTCCTTTTCTCTTCTTTACTGTAACTTCCAACTGACAATCCATCATCTTATAACAGAAATCCTTATTATTACAGCCTAAGACCTTGCATTTTGTGCTATTAAATTTCATCTAATTTCTTAACTCCAGTCTTCAAGGTCATCAGAATCTTCCTGTATAATAGCTAATCCTTCTCTGGATTGATTATGCCTCTCAACTTGATATCATCAGCAAATTTCATTAGAACACTCCTACTTTTTGTGACAAGGACATTAATAAAAATATTAAATATAGAATCATACAACTGGAAGGAACCTTTAGAGGTCATCAAGTTCAGTTCCTGGCATTCATGGCAGAACCACACACCATCTAGACTGTCCCTGACAGATATTTGTCTGACCTGCTCTTAAAAATATCCAATGATGGAGGTTCCACAACTTCCCTAAGCATTTTATTCCACTACATAACCTCACTGACAGGAAGTTTTTCCTAATTCCAACTAAACCTCCCCGGCTGCAATTTAAGCCCATTGTTTCCTGTCCTTTTACCAGGCGTTAAGAAGAATAATTTTTCTCCCTCCTCCTTGTAACAACCTTTTAAGTTACTTGAAAACTGTTATCAAGTCCCCTCTCAGTCGTCTCTTCTCCGGAGACAAACCCGATTCTTTCAATCTTCGCTCATAGATCATGTTTTCTAGACCTTTCATCCTGTGTGTTGCTCTTCTCTGGACCTACTCCAATTTCTCCACATCTTTCCTGAAATGTGACTCCCAGAACTGGACACAATACTCCAGTTGAAACCTAATCCGCATAGAGTAGAGCAGAAGAATTACTTCTCATGTCTTGCTTACAACACTCTCAACTTTGAGTGGATAGTGTATTCCTCTGGGATGTGGGAGACCCCTAGTTTAGTTACCCTTCCACTTGAGAGGGAGAAGGGATTTTAATAAATAAGTGCTCTAAGTGTCTTTGTGACTCTACCCTAAGTATCTGAAACCAGATAAAAACATAAATAAATGTTCCTAATTTGGCTAATCCCAATATTCTTTAAAATATGCAATGTAATCCTATTTTAGATACATACAAGCAGGATATTGTATGAAACTGATTGTTGTACAATCATATGTATGTAATATATATATTGTATTAATACTAGCCTGTAGGGGGAGAAAACAGGCTTCAGCAAAGTAGGGGACAATCCTATAGTGGCTGTGGAAAGAGTGAAGGATTCAGCCCTAAGTAGAACATGAGATACTCTGTGGGAACTAGAGAAAAATACTATCCTACAGTCTTCAAAAGAAAATACACAAATTCTCACACACATATTTTTGTGCTGCTCACCACAGAATTGATGTAAAATTGCCCATGAATATTATTTGTTGATATACTTAATTGATTCTAAGCTTGTATATTTGTGATTCTTTGTAGGTTATCAGGCATGGTATCAGCAAACAAGGAGAAAATGTTCACTGGCTGAAATCTAGACTTGCTGTTCTTACTGAGATTTCTGCTAAGGATGAATCCAGAAACAAAGAGGAAGAGTTATCTAAACTTTCTAGCGACTTCAAGGGACTGCTACATTTGCTGGCTGAGGTATAGTATGACCATTCACAGCGTCATATGTAGTGACATCAGCTATTGTTACACAAGAGTAAGTGACCTGCTGTGCTTTTTTTAATTACACAAGAAGCATACAGCAACCCAAATTCATTCAGATCCCAGGTACAACAAAGTCTTGAGTCTAGCAAACAACAATATTGACAGAACTAATCAGTAGGCTCCTGAATCTTTCTCTGCTTCAGATGAACATTTCTGAATCCAAACTATCTGCAGTGCTTTAGGTGTATTTACCTAAAAATGGAATACTAGTTTGCTACAATTAAATACTATTGAGCATTTTACATTGACAGCCTGGTACTAATATTTGGAAGTCTCAGGATTCAGAACCATAGATTGGCAAAGTTAGGCTCTAAAGTGATTGGAGTCCCTACCATCCTTACTGGCTGATCTGCAACCAAATTCTGGTATCACTGAAGTCACTGGAAGTTTTGGCCTCCATAATCCGCATCTAGTCTACACCACAAGCTGTTATTTTGACATAATGTCAAAATAATGTCGAGATGGAGGACTTCTTATTCCAACTCCTGTAACCCTCATTTTACGAGGAGTAAGGGAAGTTGGAGGAAGAATGCTATTTCTCGGACTTCCTGCTGTGGAGACTGTGCCAAAAGCTGAAATAAGCTATTTCGACTTAAGCTATGAAATTGACGTAGCTCAAGTTGCGTAGCTTATTTCAGCTTTAGCCCTGCTGGGTAGACGTGCCCTAAGAGACAGCAAGCTACAGGTTAAACTTCTCTAGTCTGGTACCCTTGGGACCTGACCTGATTCATCAATGACTGAATCACATTTTTTTGGCAACTAATGTTTCCCTGGCATATATGGCACCGCATTGGCCCCACTTCACCTCTGGTCCCTCCATCCTCTAATGAGGAAGAAGATACTGAGGAGGAAGTTGTCTTCTTATTGCAGCAGTTCTCTCCCAAACTAGGCAGGATATCTCACTTAAGTTTAGGGACCTCAGTCAACTTCAGATACACGAATATTCTCCAGGTTTCTTCACAGCCCTTTTCTATTTCCATTTAGCTTTGATGGACAATTAGAAACATCAAACTATCCTGAAGAAATTTTGCTTCTCCTAGATCTAGGGGCAATCAAGCCTGTCACTGATGGAGTCTCCTCCATATTTTTTGTATCTCCTTGTTACGAGGAAGATGAAGTTAAGGATGGAGACGTTAGTGCCACTTTTACTGCAGTCTCATTTAGAGACCTTGTAACCTCATTGTAATTGCTCCAGGTTTATACAGGCTCCAAGTGTTTATTCAAATGTAATTTAATTTTACTTGGTGTGAAAATTGGACTTGAAATCTTATGAAAACTGTTGGTTCATAATGTTCTGATTTCCTTTAGGCTGCACATACTGCATAATATAACTTTACATGGGATTTACGTGGATACACCTCTTGTCTCACCCAAAAACAAGAACAGAGAAAATAGAGATTGATGAATATTTAATAAAAAATAGAAATGTTTATTAACCTTTTTCAGAACCTAAATATGGTTTGACTTTAAGTTGTCCTCAAATTGATAGTGAAGTTCTGTTGATTTTGAAGATGGCTGAAATATTTCACACATTCCTAAAAACTGAAATTCTGACTAACTTGCATTTTGTATTTGTATTTTCTTCCACTAGTATACTATTGTGGAATTGTTGATGAATGCTAGGCTAATAGGAAGTATAAATAATGTACTGAGAGAAATCTTCAATTTCTCTAAATTGTCATATGTAATCTGAAATAAATGGAGTTATGACAATTTATACCCAATGAAGTTATGACCCATAAAGTATTACAAAGATATGGCAAACAGATAAGCCTAAAACATGTCTACCTTATTCTTATTTCCTATGAACATTGCTAGTTTTTCTTTAAATACAAAGCAAAAGAGGGGTCCTAAATGACCTGTAGGTGTATGAGTTTTGCATTACAATTATCACGTGCTACAAAAAATACCCCAAAAGTAAATTAATCCTGTTCAGCTATTGCATATAACAATATTTTCCATAAATATAGATTGAGAAGATGTTAAGCACTGTTGAGGATTGTGTCCAATACAAAGAAGAAGTAAAAAGTGCCCTAGAAGAACTAATTACCAATTCAAAAGAAGCCCAACTAGAGGCTGAAAAAATCTTAGATACAGAAAGCTTATTACAGGCTCAACAACTACTTCTACATCATCAGGTAGGACAACTGGTCATACTAAGATTTGATCAACTTGTTATTTGTGGTTTGTGTCATTGACAAGTAGAGAGTGTTTGTGTGGCTTCTCCTGTGGTGTAATGCAGTGTATTTTATATGACAATGTCAGGTATAAAATATAGCTCTAGCATTGGGACATAGTGCCTCTGTAAGAGTGCTTATGTAGCCACGTTATGCTGATGAGAGAGATCTCTTCCATCGACTTAATAAAACCAGATCCATGAGTGACATAGTGCTGTGTACACGAGCACTTATACTGGCAAAACTTATGTTGTTCAGGGGTGTGTTTTTTCATACTCCTGAACAACAGTAGCCTAAATATTATTAGTTTATAATTATGGGAATTACTTTGTCTTGGAATAAAGAGACCAAGATTTTCATACTTTGATGCCATAGTATACATCTTTAAATTAAAAATAGCCAGATTTTCAGTGAATGTGAGCACTTGCAGCTCTCATTGAATTCACTTGAGTTCCAGACTCTGAAAATGAGGCCATTTTTATTTAGGTGCCAAATTTTGAATTTTTTAACAAGATGTACTATTACAAGTACTTTTAAAAAGGCTAAGTATTTTAAAAGGCTAAGATTCTGATTTGATCTTTGTTAGCATAATGGGAAGAATTATTTACACGGATCATTTTTTCCACTACTTTGTAGCTCCATTAATAGAATTTGGTTTAATGACATTATATTGCAATGGTTCAATTAAACCAATGCTTCAATTTGCACAATTAATGTTTTTAATATTGCAGGCCAGATTCTGCCCTCAGTTACACCAATGTATGCAACTGAAGGCAGAATTTGTCCTTTTTTTTCTGACTTAGGTGTGCAGTGCTATAAGAAGCTGTTTACATTGCAAGATGTCATATTTTCACCAAACCAGGTGCTCAGCTATTACAATAATAGGTTCTTATTTAAACTGATTGCTGGGCAATAGAATGAAAAAGTGAGTTTTAATCTTAACAGTGATCTCAGTTGGGCAATAGTTACATATATCCAATGTTTTTAAATATAATAACATATAGTATGTCTATATGTAATAGAGGTTGGGGGTTATGTTCTATCATGTACTGTAGAACAAGGCTGTACTGTGTGACAGTAAGTTTTGGGTGTCCTAAAAAAGAATCACATCATTGTCAGTGTTTGTGCATGGAGTAAATGGTGTAGATTAACCCGTGTTTCTCACAGTTGGATGTGCCATGTTCTCTAACTAGAAGATGCTGTATTGTACCTCTATTTCTATTCAGTGCATGTCATATTTGTAATAACTATATTCATGTTATAGTTGCTGTATGTGCTGCATTTTTAAGACTCTGCAAATTGAAGTCAATATGAGAGAGGCGGGAGGAGGAGCACTGCTCTTAGGGACTCAGCAGGTTTATCCTTGTTGCAGAAGTCAGGAAAAGTCATGGGTGAAATTCTCACCATGTCCTTGCCTCTGTATGGCTGATGGGAGAAGTGGTACAAATGGGGTCTTTAAAAGGCCTGAAATTGTCTAGAAGAGAACGGAGACAGACAGCTGCCGGCTGCCTTCTGAGCATTCCTTCACAAACCCAGCAAAGGGGCATGTCAGAGGCAAGGCTGGAGGTGGGTGGGACACCCACATGCAAGGGGGTGGAGCTACTGCATGAGATTTCTGAAAGTCCCGCAGCCCATAAGACAGCCCTCTAAGGCACTCTAATTATGTCAAGGGCTGCACCGCCCCTTTATCTGCCCAGAATTTGGGCGCCATAACAGTGCCTTAAAGCCAGTCTTCCTTTCTCTCTCTTTGGGCTGTGAGTTCTATGTTGCACCTCTAGGAGGTGAATAAAGCATCTAGTGTGATGAAAAGGAGCACACACCTTTGGCTTTCACTGTGTTTGCTCTGTGGGTATACAGTGTGCTTCCCTCAGTGCTGCTCTGCATCTGATGAATGGTGCAGAGAAGGAGCAGGGCTACTGCCATGTTCACACTACAGCCAAAGGTACTCCAAAGCCAGAGGGTAGTGAAGCATCATGAGCCAGCTGCCAGGCATTATTCAGTACTTTGTAGCTGGTTTATGGCTGCCTTCTGCACAAGTGCACTACTGCTCCATCTGTCCTCACCCTCTAATGGTACTTCTGTCTAGGAAGGAGATAATGTAGCCCTTTGTCTATTATCCCCTTTGTGAAGGGGATACATACAGAAAGCTGTGGGTGTGTTTCTGATGTCCCTGCTTTCAATACTGAATTGAGAATCATTTAAATCTGCATCAATCCTGTTGAATGAATGCTTGTAGCAAAGGACAAAGAGGCTCCGTGCAAAGAGACAAGATGTGCAACAGCAGATTGCCCGAGCTAAACAGCTGCAGATTGAGGGAGGACTGCCTAGCACAGTGCAAGAAGATTTACAGAAGTTGGAAGGCACATTAGAAAACATGCAGCAGAATATGGAGAAACGGGAAGAAAAATTACAGGTGAGCATTTAGCAGGTAACATTACAGTATCTTCTGTATTCAATTTTCCTATTTTTTCAAGTAATTTAGTTAAAGGATTGACAACTTGCTGCTTCTTCCAATGGTAACAGGTCAACATCCTGTCTTTTAATTTATTTTTCTATCCATGCAATGAGAATTGAGTTTGCCCCACATTTTAACATTTTTAACAAACCTGTGATCAGTTTCTCATCTTTGAGACTCGCTATGTGGGAATTTCACTAACAGAACCCATGCATCCATCCTTATAGTTTTCTCTCTTTTTTTGAGTAAAATGTGGGAGTCCTTTTCGATTTTAGTATACCATCTAATTTTTGGGAAGTGTTTAAAAGCTTGTCGCTCAGTCCTAATTGATTATGTTGACTCTCATTTAATAGACAAAATCCCTCTGAATTAGCTTTAAATTGGGGGTTGTGTGGCACCTTTATTCATGAAGGATGACATTTCACTGTAATGAAAATTTTTAGGCTTCATTTAATAATAATACCTAGTATATACACAACAGTGCACAAACAATTAAGCCTCAAAATTGCCATATGAAATATCCTGAGTTCACAGATGGAAAAACAGAGGCACAAAGAAATGAATTGACTTGCCCCAAATCACAGAGCAAATCACTGCAAGGAGGTTTAACAGGTAGTTCGATTTAGGGGCTTTAATTCGAAATACCAGGTCCCTGCCGCGTGTAGATGTGGGCAGTTAGTCCGGACTTGTACATTTCAAAAATGGCAACCGGCCCGGCCGGGAAGATGCAAATCAAGCGCGGGATATTTAAATCCCGGGCTTGATTTGCAACTTCGAATGCCTACATTAGCCTCCCTAGTTCTAACTCTCCTAGAGAGGAGAGCTGTGCTTTTCTGTGCAACAGAATAGAACATGTGCTAGATGACTAACTACACCTTAACTGTCTTCTAGATAGATATGTCTGCAGCATAGCTGGGGATCTGAGAGGGGGGGGAAAAAATGGATGTTCGTAATATTTTGCATTTAGGTTTGTAACCTTTGACTATCAGTAATTTCCATCCAAACACTTTTCTGTTATCCTATTTTGTGTAGGTCACAGTAAACAAGTGGGAACAGTTTGAAAGAGACAAAGAAACAGTAGTCAAATATCTTAAGCAAGCAAGCTCCGCACTTGAACGCATTTTAAGCTTTAGCAGTTTGGAGAGCCTCTCATCAGAACTGGATCAGACAAAGGTATGCATACAGAGTACTGGAATTTGACACTGTCTTACTTGTTAATAAGTAGTGCAAAAAGTTGTCTTTTGATCTCTGTATGGTTCTTCCATTAATGAGAGAAACAAAGGTAGTTGAAGTCATATATTTTATTGAACCTGTTTCTGTTGGTGGATGGGACAAACTTTTGAGCTACACAACTTTCAAGGTCCCATTAATGTCTATAGACGCTCTGCATGAGTCTGTAGACAATATATTGCCTTCAGCAGTTAAATGATTGTTTCACCACTGAAATAAATATATCTGCCAGTGACGTACATATATTGAGAGTAAAGTAAGTGCCTGAACTTTATTATTTTACTCAATCCAAGTGTTATAAATATAAGGGTAGATATGAACCAAAATATTCACTTCCTTATCATGCTGTCAAAAGATCATGTATCTGATATGTGTTTCTTCTCTTCAGCATGCACAGCAGTAGCCTTTAATTGCAAGTACTTTTGAAGTTAGTAGACCATATAAGGTTGATAATTTTTTTTCACATTCAGCATAACACCACTGGTTAATTCTTTTCCTATCTTGGCGTGACTACACAGCAGGGGTTAACTTGAAATAAGCTACGCAAACTGAGCTACGTCAATTGTGTAGCTTATTTTGAAATAGCTAATTTCAAAATTGGGAGAGTCTACACAGCACTTATTTCGAAATAGAGCACTCTTTCTCTGACTTCCCTTACTCCTTGTACAGTGAGTGTTACAGGAGTCAGAGTAAGAAGTCCTCCAGCTTGACGTTATTTTGACATTATTTCGAAATAACACTAGTTATTTCAAAATAATGTTGCTGGGTAATAGTACCCTCTCTGTATGTTCCCTTCTTTCTATTTTCTTTCTGCTCTCCCTCTGGTGTTAACAACACAATTCATATTATCTAAAGTATCATCCTTTTCCTATATTGAACTTATTCAGAGCTTTCCTACTGAGGGTATGTCTGGACTGCATCCCTCTGTCAGCAGAGGGATGCAGATTAGGCAGGTCAACATTGCAAAGGAGGCAGGGATTTAAATATCCCGTGTCTAATTTGCATAAAAATGGCCGCCGCGTTTTGCCAACTCAGCACTTTGTCGGCAAAAAGAGGCAGTCTAGAGGGGGATCTGTTGAGAAAGAAAGCCTTTTTCGACAGATCCTTTATGCCTCCTGCCGACAAAGCAAAATGCAGCGGCCATTTTTATGCAAATTAGGCACAGGATATTTAAATCCCTGCCTCATTTGCAATGTCGACCTGCCTAATCTGCATCCTTCTGCCGACAGAGGGATGCAGTCTAGACATATCCTGACTGTAAATGGGCGGAGCACTGTGGGCCAATAGTGCTTACTTTCCCACCCTTTTTCTAAACTTACTGCTTTTCTCAGTGCTTATATCTTTCCCTGTTGACTATGATACCAATCTGTATCTAACTCTGGTTAATCTGGCTATCCATCATGATCTTGTATGAAATAAAATAATGCTAAATATAGACAAAAGTCAAGCTACAAGCTACAACAAGCTATAAATCCATCACATATATAGGGGGTATAGCACTTAAAAGATAATTAAATGCAAAAAATCACCTACACATACTGTCCTCTGCAATTTCATTAATAAAACTGTCACAAACCATCCAAGACACTGATTTTTAACTGAGTACATTGACCTCTTATTGTCCTATCATAGTTTGTTGTCTTAATTAGAACAAAATAGTTAACTAAAATGAGCTTTTGTTAATGGAAGTGTGGAAATAAAAAGATTCTGTGTTTTTACATCTACCGTGAATAAATATTAATAATCTTGGGAACATCCTTGCTCAGCACAGAAGAAGAAAAAACAATAATTTTAGCATCAGGAAATGTAAAACATTTTTTTAATAACAATTATGATCCCTCCTTGCAGGAACTTTCTAAGCAGACAGTAGCCATGGCATCCCAGGCGGAGAATCTTGTGAAGAACTCCTCTGAGATACAGCTAGGCTCAAAGAACAAGCAATCCCTTCAACAGCAGGCAAAGTCAATCCAGGAACAAGTGAAAAAAGTGGAAGTTACCCTTGAAGAAGAGTATGTTCTTAAGTCCTAGTATTTCCTCTCTGCCATAAGAATGTATCTGATTTTTACATTACATTGTCAACAGTTCATGTTAAGTCTCAAAGAACACTGTACATTTCAGCTTGCCATGGAGTAGTAACTGGGAGAATAGTACTAACTATTGCTGAGAACACAAATACCTATGCAATAAAGAAAATAGTGGTTTGATATTACAAAGTAACTAAAATGATTCCAGGCATATTTAACCAATAGAATTTTTTATTTCTAAGCCATGGGCTCAATCTTATGAAGAGGGGACATTAGTTATGTTCTTCAGGTACTAGAGCCTTCTGAAAAAAAATCTCAGTCCAAGTATAAAAACAACACAATTACCATGTGTGTCTCACATTTTCCTCCTTTTTCCACAGGAATGTAGAAAAGTGCTTTTATCTTAGTGAATGCCCCAATTTGATTTTCACTGGCAGTTCAATAAGCTGTTTCTGTTGGTGAAAATAAGAAAAGGTTTGCCAAAATTCTGGCAAAAATGGAAACATAAATGGAAAAATCAAGATCCATGGAGAAAACCCTGAAAATGAATGTGACATTTTGTGTTTGTTAAAATATAATACATGTTCACTACTTTATGACTATTTCAGTTTGGGCAGTGACATCTTGTGAAACTCTGTTCATAGAGTCACATATTGCCAGAAACTCTTATCAAGTCCAGATAGGAAAGCTGGAGAATAGGTGAAGCTGATAGTCACTGTCAACCGATATTGTCTGCACTATGCTTCGGTCTGAACAGTTTCTTTAGAATTTAAGTTTTCATTAAACATATGCACTTTGTATCATATTAAACCAGATCCTCAGCTAGTACCAATCTGTGTTGCCACATTTAGTTCAGTGGAACTGCAATGATTTATCTGACTGGGGATCTGATTTGCTGGTTGTAAAGATGAACTTCCAAGTATATCCCGGTTCCATGCTGCCTTAGTTCCAAGAAGTTAGAATTATGTCTGTCTATCTCAGTGGTTACCTAACCAAACACAGTGCAAATGCCAACATTGTTGCTATTTCAGTATTGATTATACGTCTACTTTGAAATTTTGGAAAGAATTTGACTATAGTTCATCCACTTTTTCTTCCCAGTGTGAATCCTGATCCCAACAGCTTTATAGCAACTATTTGGCAGTTTCATTCTTTACGCGCTCCTCATTAAAATGTGTGAGATATTGTCATTTATTGTCAAGTAGTCTATCATTTTCTACTTAACTTGCTAGTCATGATGTTGGCTTCCATTATCTTTCGATTCAGTAGACTCTTAGTTGCTGCATACTGCCAATGATATATATTCATTTCCCTGCTTAATAGGGTGGTATCATTTTATAAGGCCTTGAAGAAAGCCAGAGATTTTGACCATATTCCCATTCAGCCTAGAGTTGCAAGTGAAGTAATTTAACATGTCTGTGGTACTATGATACAACAGTGTATCTTTGCACAGTTGCTTCTTTCTGCAAAACATGCATGTCTGTATAACTGGATATTAGAATCAGATTAACTTGTAAAACTTGTATTTTGCATCAAAGTCAATATCTTTCATATATGGTCATAGGGTGGCTTATGCATACTGAATAGTAGCAGTGCTAGTGATTAGAAATGTGGCTTCATATTCTGAACTGAAGATGTCCCACTACACACAGCAGGTCTCGCATACTACTCTTCTATGAGAAATCCTTCAGGAGGAAAAAAAAGGCAAACAAATCTGCATAGTCAGTGACACAACCAAGCTGACAAATGTTCCTTCTGTGGAGATTGATTTGTAGCTCGTCGAAGGGCACTGACGGATGTCCTTAAAATATGTCAAAGTCCAAAGAATCGTAATGAAATCAGATTCCCAGCCCAGTGGAGTTCAGACGAGCTGCACAATGTTCTATGGCTTCTGTGTTCTAATCTCCAGCCTACATGTTCCTGGCATCATGACAGACTTAGGATACGTATTGCTACCTTATCTCAGTGTAATGCTGACAGACCCCTGTCGTTATCAGCTGGGATCAAACCTGAGACCTCTGGAATTTAATGCAAGACCCTCCTCTGCATGAGCTAAAAGATGCCCCTCTCTTAGCCAAGCTGTAACAGGCTCATTGTTTACCAGCTGGTCTAGCTGTCACTAGAGGAGACAGTGCCAAACCAAGCAGGTGCTGATTTCATAAGCACCATCCTACCCTTTGAAAGAAAAAGAAGCTATGGCCAAGAAGTTAATTTTGATATACCCAATGCAAGGCATATGAGAGAAAGGAGAAGGGTATTTTTTGTGTGATGCCTTGGACCTAAACCAAGATCAAGCACAATCTCTTCCTGTTTTAATATGTCTAAAATGTACATTTATAGATAAAAAAATATTTTGGAGCACGTGGAAGCTTCATCAGGTTTCTGTTCTTTAACTCAATGTTCACTCTTTGCTCGAGGAAAAAAAGCAGCTGCTTGCTGGCTGGCAGATTGTTGTTTATCACACAAGACAATGAAATAGTCCTGCTAAAAAATGAATTCAGATCCTTTTTTTTTAAGTGATCTGGTACAGCCATATAGTGTTCAGATTTCACAGAATATTGTTTGTATATGCTGCCTGGGTTGCTTCTCTTTAGTATTTATTGCTTTCATGTGTTCCTTTGTACACAGGTGGTGAGACAAATTTTATAGTTACTCATATTGTGTGTAACACTATTGAGATTAATGGAATTGTACAAAGTCTGATCTGACTTTGGTCCAAAATACACATTTACATACTCTAAAAACATTCTTTTGACAATACAACCTGCCTATAATTTGGTTAAGTAGTATTTTTAATTAGACCCTGTAAGAAAAATTTTAGTGTATTAAACTATTTATTTTCTCTACTTAATTTGATTAATTTTAGTATTAAAACCATGGAAATGGTGAAAAGCAAGTGGGATTATTTTGTCAGTAATTTTGAAGCTCTGTCCATCTGGATAACTGAAAAAGAAAAAGAACTGGATACCTTGGAAACATCATCATCTCCCTTGGACATGCAAATCAGCCAAATGAAGGTGATTGGTTCACATGTTACATTAACCATTACAATCCTATTTCTGTCTTTTTTTTTTTTTTTTTTTTTTTGCTAGAGACTTCAAGGGAGAGACTTGAGTTTCAGAGCTACAATGATGTAAAGATGTTACACTTTGTATACAAAAATATCAAGCTCAATTTTTCCAAGAGCTAAAGGAAAAACCGTATAGGCTGGTTTCTCTGTTAGTAACTATTTATACATACATAGCCTTCACTGTATGTAACATTAAAGAATTTTAATGAATGCAGGTTTTTTTGAATGAAGCTCACTGGCTTACACAAAATAGCCATGTGGTATGTTTTCACTGAGTTAGAAAGCCTTTGTATTGTAAAATGTACATCCGTCAGTGGCTATAGCACCCTCTTTTATAGCACCTGATGTTTTGTGTGTCTTTTATGCTGAAATAATAAAGGAACTAGTGTGCTCACTAGCTTGTGCACCCATAGACCTTTATTGCTACAGTTCCAAATTCTCTGTACCCTATGATAGATACACATTTTCTCCTAGTTCATTTATTGATGCCAGAGGTGCACAATACCTCTAAAAGTTGCATTTAGTCAAATATGCTGCCAGTCACATGGATCACTTTACTTACTCCTACCACATACAATAGTTATGTCTTCCCAATCTGCAAGTGTTCATTGGTGCAAAGTTCCCAAAACATAGTTTTTTCTATGAACCCTTTTACTCTTCAGTAGCTTTCATTCAGGCTGCTGCAGGCAGTTGCAACATATTTTGAAAGGATACCAAGTCATATTGGATTTGGTTAACTGGAAGAGTTTCTTGACAGAATATTAATTTCTGAAGTTGTGACCAGACTAACATATGCTAAATAAATGAAATCACCTATCTCTTGGTTGTAGCAGCAAAAGATAAAACACTGCTTGAATTCTTACCTTGTCATTGAAGCAATGTGTCAAAAAAATTCCCAATAAAATTAATATCTCTGTGTTTTCACAGACACACATTAAATCATACATCCCTTTTTGTTAGCAGCCAGTGGATAAAACCTTCATTTTCAATAACTCTGATGGAGAAAATAGAACAGATCTGAATTACACATTACATTATAAAAACATACAAAAGTTTCAGAGGGGTAGCCATGTTAGTCTGTAACTGGAAAAACTTAAAAAACAGTGAATAGTCTAGCTGCACCATAAAGACTAACAAAATATGTAGATAGTGTCATGAGCTTTCATGGGTACAACCCACTTCTTCAGATGAATGGAGTATTAAAAGTGCAGCTCCAAAATAAATAGGGGATGGGGCGGGGGAGGGGAAAAAGAGTGAATTAGAGTGTTCATGTTACAAGAAGCTCGTAGAGAAGGTGCAAATTGTTCTTAAGTATCCATTGTTTGGTTGGTTAAGACGTTCGGATGTGGAAAGTAGTGGGCTAGCCAGGTAATGTCTTTATTCATTCCTTTGCGATGGCTCCCAAACCTGTAAATGAAGTCAAGTTCCAATGCTTCCCTGTGTATTTGGCTTGTGGAATTGGCCTGAAACAACATGGTGACTTGGAGATCCACTAATGGGTGCCCGGGCAGGTTAAAGTGTTCTCCAACAGGTTTCTGTGTCCTGGCACTCATTAATGGATCTCAAAGTCACCATGTTGTTTCAGGCAAATTCCAAAGCCAAATACACAGGGAAATGTTGGAACTTAATTTAATTTACAAGTTTGGGAGCCATCACAAAGGTATGAATAAAGACATTACCTGGCTAGCATGCTACCTCCACATCTAATGTCTTAACCCAGTGTTTCTCAACCTTTTTTTGCTCATGACCCCTTTCTGAGCCTCATTCATCATACACCTGGCAGTTTAGTTTGGGTGGCTCCCTCAGAAACTTACTGTGGCCCCCTAATGTTCTGTTTTTTTTCCATGTGGCCCCCTAGAAGTAAGGCATGGCCCCCTGGGGAGCCATATGGCCCATGCTGAGAACCACTGTCTTAACCAATCAAACCCACCACATCCCCTATTTATTTTGGAACTGGATTGTTAATACTCCATTCATCTGAAGAGGTTGGTTGTACCCTTGAAAGCTCATGATACCATATACATGTTTCGTTAGGCTTTAAGGTGCTGCTAGCCTATTCATTGCTTTTTAAGTTTTTCCATTTTGAAAACAATGAGGAGTCCTGGGGCACCTTAGAGACCAACATATTGATTAAGGTATAAGGTTTCATGGGTCGTTTTTACCCACAAAATCATATGCCCTAATAAATCTGTTAGTCCCTAAAGTGCCACAGGACTCCTTGTTGTTTTTGCAAATACAGACTAATAGGGCTACTCCTCTGAGACATGACATTATGTTATAATTTAGAAACTGTGTCCCTGAATAGGTTCTTTTACATTAAATGTAACTGATCTATGCAAATACATCCAGGTTCATCCATGCAGATCTGATGGGAGAATTGATACTTAATGATATTTGCATGCTATGCTTGAACAGATTAACAATGACTACATTCCATTCCAGTATAAGTGTATGAGAACTGAATATAAGCCTTCAATTAAATGTCAGTTATCAGACTGAAAATTACTTTAAATTGACAGCTAAGCATTTGAGTGAATTAACATAAAATAAATTCTTCAACATTTTGAAAAAAAAAAAAAAAGGCGAGCATCCACACTACCAAGCCTGTTTTTCAAAATAACAACTCCTGCTTGCGAAGAAGAATCAGCTTATTTTGAAATAGTTATTTCAGGACTTATTATTTCAAAATCAGTTATTTTGTAATAAGCTGGTAGTGTAAACATAGCCTAAGAGATTTTACTCTAATTCCTAGTGGGCAGAGATCCACAGAAATTACTTTTACAGTTATCACTAAATGTTATCGCTCTTGTCAGACTCAGTTATCCACCTCCTCTTAGGTGATAAAGGACACTGTGGGTACAAATTTGCACTACCTAACTTATTCCTGTTCTGTTGAGTCAGGATTGCAACTCCAGTGCTGTCAATCTAGTACCTTTCATTAACACTCTATTCTCATGCAAAAAAAAGTTATTTTATCATCAAAATTCATTCAAAGCATCGCACATAGACTTTATAATTGCTGATTGACAACAGTGCATTTTAACTATACTATGTAACTTTGCTGCTCTAGACGCTGACCTTGCAAAATTCTTTTCACTGCAAGTTGAGTGATTATTTTTGAATAGCAAGTAAAATATAATTAGTGTTTTTGTTGTCAGCATGATTACACTAGTTCAGTAGATCTTGTGCCTGGAATGGTACGGTTTCATGTCAATCTTGGAATTTTGCCAGTCACATAACCCTTTACATATACATTTATGAGGATGATTGAGCATTTCTCCAAATCAGTACAAGAGGGTTTATGTCTCCCCATTACCTGACAGTTCTGACAAAAGCTTCATGAGCATGCCACATGGGCTGAAGTGCTCATTCTTTCTTTCCATGTGCACAGATGTTTAATGAATAAAAATGCATAGGTGCTACCAGTTTCCAACCTGTGTGAAGGTCTCATGCTTCTCCTTCATTGCTAATTAAAATATGCATAGAAACAGATAAAATAGGATACACCATGATCAGCTAGCACCTACCTTCAAAGTAGTAGATGAAAACAAAAGCTAATGCTAGATTATCCCAGAGCTATGTTTAATGATCTAGGGCAAGTATCAATATGGTCCAGAGGAGAATGTTGTTTGGACCGCCAATCTGGCTCTTGATTTAATCCTGTGCTTGAGAGGCAGAATCATCTTAGTTAAATTTCTAATCTGATTCATACTTTTAGATCATAAAATCTTTTTTTCCAATTTGTAAAATGTGCTTATTTACACTCTAACACACATGCTTGCAAACTGTTAAATCCCATTCATACTAGATTATTGTCCATCTCCTGATCAATATGTTTGTTTTTCATTGTACATTTACTAATTTTATTTGTCAAGACTAATTTCAAATGTCCTTTGGTGACTTAGTTATGTTTATTTTTCCTTATTGAATCCCAATCAGAATTATTCAATCAATTCCAGGAGGTATATCATCATTATGCTAAAGTGCATTTCATTTTGTCTACTTTAGCTGGTTTTCATAGAAAATCAGCTTTTAAAAATCAGCTTTCCAACATTAAATCCAAAGAAGGAAAGGAATCTTAGATAATATAATAAAGATTTTTATAAACGTGTATGGGGCGATCTCTGAGTTGTCCTTTCCTTCTTCCAGAACATACATTTGTAAGAAAATTACTGTGACTATTATAAGCAATAGTGAAAGGAAAATAGAAAGGGATTATTCTGATCAACTGAGAAATCTATTGCGGCTGCTGATTTATTATTACTTTATGTTTTAGGTTATTAGTAAAGAAATAGATGGTAAAATAAATGGAATCCCAAGCCTAGAAGAGGAAGCTCAGTCTTTTTCTCAGTTCGTCACTTCTGGAGAATCTGCACATATTAGAGCCAAGTTAACACAGATCAGAAGGTACTGGGAAGAGCTTAGAGATCATGCACACTGTCTGGAAGGAATAATAACTGGGAACGCATCACAGCAGCAGAAGTATGAAGAAAGTCTCGAACAGGTAGACATTGCAAATTCTTAATAGACTATTCATGGACTATTCATAGAAAGTTTGTAGTTTCCCAGTAGAACCCTAAAATTACACATACCGTACCATATTAGATTATACAAGAAATTGAAATAAGGTCTATTTTTAGTTAATGTTTTTGAATCCTCCACTGGTAAATTTTGTTTAAAATGATTTAAAAGGTTGAGAAATAATATAGAAGCATACAGTGTTCCATGTCTTTAAAACAACACAGAACAATTCTAGATGCTACAATAGTATGTCAGGTCTAGACACTTGACACATGAACTTATCCATCTTTGGTATCAGGCTGGAATGAATACTGTTTGCATAAAAGGCAAGTCCTGCAAGGTGCTTCCACCTCTCTTGAGAGCAGCTGAGTGCCTTAAATTCCTATTAACTTCAGGAATCCCAGAGTACCTCACAGAGTCAGGCCCTCAAATATCAGTTGGCTCTGGATACTTAATTTATTAGCCAACATATAATTTCAAACTGCGTCATTTAATTTGGATTTTTTTCAGCTTTTTTAAAACCTCTGTTTTGTATTTTATTTCATAGGTGCAGCAGGCTGTGTCTAGATTTGAAGCTAAACTGGCTGAGCCTCTTACTTCATGTTTTTCATCAGCAGATACTTACAAAGTGCTTCAAGATCATATGGTAAAAACATGCTCAGTAATTACTGCTTTATATTTATTTAAAAAATGAGGGAACCTCTGTTATAATGCCCTTCTGACAGAAAACAGAAATGACTTACAGCCGAGGGACTCATTTACCCCATAGGGCAACTGGGCCGCAGGAGAAGCATGCAGTGTTACTGCTATCAACCCCCACCCTCCCATGCCTTCTGTGGGGTTCTACCTAACGGCACAGCTTTCAAATTTCTGCCAGCATTCTATAGCACAGTTGTTCCCAACTGCTGGTCCACGGACCGGTGCCGGGCTGCAAACCGCTGGCTGCCGGGCTGCAGCACACTGCCAGGCCATGCCCATGGTTGGGAATCACTGGCATAGCAGACTCCTTGGGAAATACACAGAATTGGCTCATGTCCCCAGAGAGCTCAGTCCCAGAACCAAGTAGGATTTGTCACTACGTTTCCACGCCCTTTTAGGAAGATTTTCTCACTCTGGCGGCAAGAAGAAGCAGATAAAGGAGGGAAGCAAGCCTTGACACCATTTAAACTTTTTCGTCAATAAAAGATAAGAAATGCAGATAGTTGTGATTGGTCACATGGAGAAATTTCAAGAAATGTCTTGGACTATAGAAATCTATTATTAGAAATGGATTTTCTTTTGTGTAATTTTCTATTTATCACTGACTATTCACACTAGACATATGCTCAAGATACAAAATTCAGATCTAGAACCAGGTATCTGGCTTCTAGGACACTGGGGGAGTTTCCATTTTGGGTTTGTTCATTTTAAAGATACATAAAATTTTCAAAATTTGGATCTGGATTCAGATTTCAAAAAAGCTCAAAGTTCAGGACAGTTTCCTCCAGGTTTTGGATGCATCTATTTTTATACATTACATATACATTCATCATTATTTCTCTCAAGGAATATACTGTAAATACAGATCTTTGCTCAGGATGGCCTTGCAGATATGTGTGCATCATATTTACTGATGTCTGTGACAGCTCCTTATAAATGATACCTGCAAGGATGATCTGGCCCTTTGCACTGCAAAAAGTTGTAGACAGTAGCAACAACAGAGATCTGATTAAGGAGAAATACTTACTGTTGGATGTAGGATATGTAGCCATATACTAGGTGCCTTAAAAATCTTTCATTCCTTTCTGTGCTGTTCTTGTTTCTTTTTAAGATAGTCACTGGAGATTCTTCTATGGTGTACTATAATTGCATCCCTTTTCACACCTCATTATTCATTTGGTAGAAGTGCTTTGCTATTACAAGTTTAGGATTATGTGTGGGTGGAGGAGGTTCAGCCTTCCCTTTTTAAAATCATTTTTATTATTTCTGTTTTGTTTCCATATAGACATTTTAGCCCCAGTTCTCTCCTGAGGCTGCACATTACAAGGCAATCCTAAGACTAGCATAGCTGGTTAGTGCAGGATTCCCTTTGCTTAAGTTAGTGTACATCCACTGTAACTGTTCTCATGCCTTCCCCCAACCCGATGTCAACACAAGACATGGCTGAGTGCCCCCACTCTATAGCTATCCTCAGCTACTGGAGTGATCCTCTATGAGCTACTAAAATAAATTAGAACAGCCCTTAGGCACCTGTTAGGGAGTCTGAACCTTTGATTCTCCATCAGGCCTTGCTGCAAACACAGCCAGTCCACTCCAGAGGGTCTAGCTGTTTCATAGTTGAGTGGGTTTTTCCCTAGCTTTGTTACAAGGAGATTCTTATCTCCTAGTACTATGCCCTTTGTGTCTGATGTGCTTATTTTGTGTTTTTCTAATAGAAGACAAATTCGCTGAGCTAGTGAGAAATGGAACTTTGTGCAAGAGACTTTTGTTGGGGGACAAAAGTGTTGGAATCCTTTATCTAAGGTCATGGAGCACTCACTCAGTATAATTCCATAACACTTGAGCTGTAGCAGTGCTGCAGATATGGTGCTTCTTTCAGCAGGATTTAGTCACTGGATCATGGTAGTTTTTGATGCCCTGGCCACACTCCTGGCACCTCCTTGACCTGCCTCCCAAAGAGCAGCATCGATCAAGTCCAAGTATTAATGGAGTAATGCTCCATGCCATTCAAGGAGACCTCTGTATGCATGGCTTACCTTTTGTGTATAGACAAATCTTACCAATTCCATATCTTTCTTTGAGCTCCTGTAGAGGAATAAGAGTTGGCTCATGAGTATTATTGTTTGATTATTCTATTTGTGGCTTGTATTCCCTTATCACCATCAACAGGATTTCTGCCAGGCTGTGGGAAAAATGAATAACAATGTGACCTCCCTCTTAGCCTCTGCCCATAAAGTCACCAACAAAGAAAAAGCTATTCAAGAGGTTACAGTATTACAGGAGAGATTTGAAAAGCTGCTAGGAAGAGCTAAAGAGAAACAAACCTTACTAGAGACTCTACTAGCACAATGGCAGCGGTGAGTAATCTACTCTCCTTTATTTTGACAAATAGAGATTTTTCTGCAAATTGTCCAAGAGATCATGGGATGCTTGAGTCAGTAATGTTCTGTGCCATGCTTTTGTTAGGCAGGAGAAGGAGCTGTCTATCTTCCTGACCTGGTTAGAGAGGTGTGAAACTGCAGCCCGACCTCCAGAGCAGTATGTTTCCACTGACAGAGTCAAACTTGAAACTGAACTACAGTCAATACAGGTAAATTTTGGGATTGAAAGTTAGCCCAGAAGTGGACCTGTTTTTATGGATTGGCTTTTCCATAATTTTATACAAATGAATCTGCTCTTTTGCCCTCTGACTAGAGATAAATTATAGGGCTTCTCTCAACTGAAAGCACTTACATTATTTATTTATTTATTAATTATCATAGTGCCTAGGAGCCCCACTCATAGATTCAGTGTGAGGTACTGTACAAACACAGAAAATATAAGAGTATTTATCAAAGTGCAGGCAAAATTGAAGGAGGGATTTGAAGGAAACATTTTATTTTGCAATTAGTATATGTTGTTTCCTGGGGATGAGTGCCATAGCATACCCTATGACCCACCAGGGCTGAGGGGCTTAGAGTGATTGCCACAGGATCCTTCAGAACTGCAGGGTGGTATTTTCTATAGGTCGCACACTTGTGTATTTTTTCATGTATGAGAAGACTTTTCAGAGACCTAATCATGCAGGAATTTTGCATTCAGAATAGAAGTGGTGATTTTGCAGCACTTCTACTGGTTTTTTTCAATGTAAAATTTCACCCAGTTCTAAGGCACTTTCCTCTCGTGAACAAATGCTGCTTGTTGTAGTGGTCTAATGGGAAACATTTGGGGGGAAAGCAACTCTCTTTTTACAAGTCAGATAAAGACACATTTCATTTCAGCACTGAAGAGAATGGAGAGATTTTTCTATGCTCAGGCCAAAGTGTGATTTTTTTTCCCCCACACAGCTTTAGCACTGGTGGCAAATTCTGGGCTAGATATTGCCACCATTACTAATGTGTGAGCACTCACTCTCACAAGCAATTTCATTCTCTACTTGTTTGAATAAGAGCTCACGAACATGAGAAAGGACTGCAAAGCCTGGGCCTTCGAAAGGTACCAAGCACTTTCAGAGTGTCTAGATGTTCTCAAAATCCTGAACTGTTCTAAGGATTTGGCCTGATCTGACCCTTGAGTCAGAGGAATGTGTTGGAGGTCCCCAGCTGACACCAGGCTAACATGTCTACTTGCATAGTATGATGCTATATTTACCCTAAAACATGCAATCTACTGTTCCCCAGGATTTGCAAGCTGATATTGCATCTCATGCTTCACTGTATACCAGCCTATTACAGTTAAATGAGTCACTGTTCACAACAGCTTCCAAAGAAAGTGTGAAAGCAATGCAACAAGAGTTTGAAGAGCTGGATGGGAGATGGAAAGCTTTACCACAGACTGTTAGCAAGAGGTGTGTGTTTCAGGGTGTTTCTAGCATGGTGTACATTCTTAAAAATAGTAATCAACAATGCAGATGAAGAATGCTTGCCTCAGTCTCAGCTTTACAATGTGACACTGGAAATGTTAGGCATTATGGGCAATATGCTCGTAAAAAAGGTGAGTATGGGAATCCAACAGATCCAGCATGCTGGCCTTGTGGCATCATTCTTCCCTAAGCAGTGTTTAGGATATTTATGCAAGGAGGAGGGTGGGGCAAGTTGTGGAGGCGGTATTGTCCCCACACAAATATCATAGAACTTCCTTGAATAAGTTTACACTGGCGTTAACTTACCCCACTTCCCCGCTTGGTATGATAGAACCTTCCTTTCATGGTAGGGCCTAGGTCTAGCAGCTGGTGTAGGAACCCTTACCATCTGATCTCTGCAAGAACCATGCTGATAGAATCTGTGAGCCAGCGTCCACTCTGATATTCTTATTTCCGTGGATCCCTCAAGATACATGTGGATCTCAATATTCCCTGATTTTGGAGACTAAACATTTTACTTGTTCAGAGAAAATGCCAACTCTCTAGAGGGAAATATGTATGGAATTCCATACAGGAAATCTTGCTGCATTTCTTGTCCCCTTTTAGTCTTCTCTTACATAGGAAATGCTCTAGCATTTTTTTTCTTCCAGTTTAGTATGTAATGGCTTAATCCTGAGTACTCCTGTGAAAGAATGGACATCTTTCTGGATTGCTCAACACTTTTCAGGATGGAGCCCAAAGTGCACTTGCTTGAAATCACTTTAAACAGAATTCAGAAGGGATTCTGTTTCAGCAAAAACAACGAGGAGTCCTGTGGCATCTTAAAGACTATACACTACTAATACATTTGTAAGTATTTAAAGTGCCAAAGGACTACTCATTGTTTAAACAGAATTGTTATGTCTGAACATTTTCAGGTTTAAGATCATGCCCCTATCCTCCACCCTTTTCTCCCATGAGGTTTTTTTTTCTTCCTTTCTTTTTGCTAGTTTCCCCTGGAATGTATTTTAATACTGTCTAGTCAGTCATGGTTTTGATTAATCAAAGTGCCTCACTCAAACTGAAAAGTTAACGTTTCATTTTTGTACTTGATATCATATAGGATCAGTTTCCTTCAGTCTCTTGTTGCTGAACATGGGGAGTTTGATGTACTGCTGCTCAGTTTTTCAGAATGGATTAACCGGTTTCTTGGTGAATTGCAAGCCACTTCTGAGATAAACACAGCTGATCAGCACCCAGCTGTATGCCACAATAAGGTAATCTTTCCAGTTGAAATATTCAAAAATATAAAGGAAAGCAGACTATGCACAGTGAATGCCAAAGACTATGTAGCTAAAACTTTGATGAAGCTGCTTAACCTGTTGGAAATTTGATTGTCCATATTACACAATTCACTTTTTTGATTGGGTTAATCCAAATCAGGAATTCATCATTGTTGCTGCTGGGTTCCATTTAGCAATAATTGTACTGATTAGCTTACTTTCTTTTATCAAGACTCCTCTCTGAACCTTTCTATGGAAAATCAGTTTGTTTCCTTTTTTTTCTCACAGGACCACTCTAAGAAAGTGGAAAGCAAGAAACAGGAATTACAAAGTCTGAAAGAACATGAAGAGAAACTGTGTTCTTTTAGTCATCCAGAGGATCGCCACATGCTACAAGGGAAGGTTGAAGACTGCTTTCAGCTCTTCCAGGAAGCCAGTCAAATAACTAGCCGGAGACAAGAGGCTCTCAGTCAGCTTGGGGTCTTTCTAGAGTTACATGCAGCTGCATCAAGTGTGCTCCATCACCTGAGACAGACAGTAGAGACCACTAGGAACATGGATAAGGTTAAATCAGAACTGTTGGAGAAAGAACTCAGGGATGTTGTTCAAGACATTAACAAATTAGCATCTGCTGCAATCAGTTTGGATGGAGCCCTTATGAAAGCCCAATATCATCTAAGACATGGAGGCTCTGAGCAGAGGACATCTTGTAGGGCTGTGGCTGATAATCTGTGCTTAGAACTAGAGTCAGTCCAAAATATGCTAGGAGCCAAGCAGAGCGAAGCAGAAGCACTTGGAGCCCTGCAGAAGTCTTTCATGGAACGCAAAGAACAATTGTTAAAGAGCATTGAAGATATTGAGGAAAGAGCTGACAAAGAAGGATTGAAGGAGCCAACACTTCAGGCACTACAGCAAAGGTGAAAACAAAAACTCAGGAAGCACTTGATTGTTGGCGCTTTTTATGTATGTATGGTTGTATTCCATGGTATGGGTTGTTTTAATGACTTAGAAAAAGCTATAATCATTTTATACTTTGGGCTAGATTCATGCCTGGGAGATCTAGGCCTCCTGGGGTAGAAAGTCTGCAAAGGAAAAGGTTGCATTGGTGCAAGTAACATATAATCTGTGAAGCCAGCCAGCATAGTTCCAAAAGTGAGCAGTCTGGCAGAGGAGAAGGCCTATCTAGAACACTTGGCAGATGCTCTGTTTCAGCACATCCCTCAGATCTCTTTCTCTGGAAAAGCAGATGGTGAAATCCCTGCAGCTGAAAGTTGCTTTATACTGAGAGACTCCGTACTGTAAAGTGGCAATACAAGAACTGCTAGCCCTTTCTTGGGGCACATCCACCTCCATTAGCACAGATGCCGCAGATTGCATATGCACACATTATCAGGGCATGCAGGCAGCCTATTACCTGCAACATGCCGTCAGATTATAAAGGAGACTGATGTTAAAGAATTTTATAATACCTTTTATATAATATTTCCAAGTACACTTTGTGTGGGAAGTGAGGAGAGGGGGGCGTATGAATGTGTATAGAGACACAAAGGACTAGATTCTGATCTTAGTTTCAACAGCATCAATCCAGTGTATCTTCGTCTTCAGTAGTGTTGCTCCAGATTCACACTGTTACATCTAAAGCCAAACATTGACTTTCAGACGTATTTTAAAAACAATCCCTCCCTTTCTTGCTCTTATTGCATTATCAGTGAAGCCACAGAGTAAATGTGTAGCCACTCTCTTAATTTGTAGATTAAAGATCTTTAATCAACTAGAGGATGAACAGAATTCTCATGAGCATGAACTGCAGTGGTTGATGGACAAAGCAAAACAAATGGCTCAGAAGGATATAACATTAGCGCCTGAAATTGATAAAGATATAAATTGCTTGGAAGCAACTTGGGAGGACACCAAAAAATTAATCCATGAAAAGTAAGTAGATTTTTTTTTATATAATTAAAATGAGAGAAAAGGAGTACATTTTTTTGCCACATCAACTCCAACACTCAATAATACAAACTAGCAATCATATACCGTTTAATATTTTAAACACACTCTATAAACATGATTTAATTAATATTAATCCATATTAATTATGTGCTCTTTTGTGCATTTATGAACTTAACCTATCTCTTGACAGATAAAAAAATCTCCATTAAGAGTACATTATTACTATGTAATTAGCATTTTCTTAATTCTTAATGCACTATTTCCCTGCATGCTACCTCTGCAACATGCTAATCTTCCACTGGCTTGAAAACTCCTCCTGAGCTAATGTGTCCAATATGTAGCACGGCTGTGTAGGCAGTCAGCCCAATTCAAGATTTTTTCGAGTAAAATCATAACTCGTGATATTGGTTAAATTATACTCAGTAGCACATGTGGGGGCCTATCTGTCCATATAAGTATATTCTTTTGATATAGATTTCTTCAATTTTATCCTTTTCTTAATTGCATTTGCATTCATTTGAAAAGAAAACTAATATTCTTCTAATTTTTTTGTTAGAACACTTGTTTTTTGTTGTTGTTGAAGTAAGTGCATTTGTTGTTGTTGAAGTAAGTAGGCTCTTTCAAACATGACTTAGAGGGATATTATAGTATAGCCCTATCTCCTTAGTACTGACAACCTTCAAATATTTATATACATGCTGGCACTTAGCCAAGCCATGTGTATTTCACTTTTATAGATTTAATCCTTTGCCATTCCCTTTATCACTGTCACCACGGGTGTTACGTTCACTCTAGCTTCCCAATAGTGATCTGGCAATGTGGTGTGCAGTTCTGAAGAAAGGAGAGGAGGAGGAGGACTATATTTACCAGGCTTTTATTCCAGTTCTGTCAAAGTCACTACCTGCTCCTCATCTTTATGTGCTTCAAAGATGTGGATAAGGCAGCAGCAACTCAATTTGAATGGGGGGTGGGGGGAAGAGAGGCAGGGAGAGATGAATAGTGAGACCCAAGCACACGAAGCATTGTACTAAACCTGAGGAGCGGGAGGAAGCTGGGTGTCGGGGGAAGGTGGGATGGCTGCTCAATCTGAGGAGTGGGAAGAGTCAAAGACAGTGGAGGAGGTTGGGGTGTCAGTAGGGGAGGGTGGGTGCTCTGCGTGAGGAGGGAGGATAGTTACAAAGACTTGGGGTCTTTGGAGGGGGCGGCCAGCTCCAACTGGGAGGGTTCTGGAGGTTTGTCTCTCTCTCTCTCTCTCTCTCTTGCCAGAGATAGCTGCTCCCAACACAGTCATCCTAGTTCCTGTCTGCTCCTGCTGCAACAGCCTCACTGGGTCCTACTCTCACCTCTACTCCCAGCAGCCATGGAGCCCCACCCAGCCTCAGTAGATACAACAACTCTCTTTAGAATGGCATGCAGTGATCGAAATATAGATCTGAACCCAAAGTATTCCCATTGTGGGGGCACTAGTCCCAGTGCTCCCTCCCCCAGTTCTTCCAGTCTTGACTATTTTACTGGCAGAGGCCAGGCATCAGCACATAGCAAGTGAACATACCATACATATATAAAGCCCTACCTACGTGTTCAATAATAATTATAACCGCATGCACATATTCAAAGCAATGAATAGACAATACTTAACTAATCCATATTCCTTCATGGAAGTATATTTATCCCTGTTTTACATATGGGGAATTGAGTCAGAACAGCAACATGCCCTAGCCCCAGATACACAACACAGCAAGTCAGTGGTAGAGCTAAGAATAAAATATGCCATTTCCAGAGTTATGTAACTATATAGGGTTATTTAGCTTCCTTTAACTCATTCAACTTCAGCACCATGGAAAAAAAATGTGGTGGCTAATGTGCTAGACGAGGACTGGGGAGATGTGACTTGAATTCCCTGTTGTGTCAGACTTCCTTTATAATATTGGGAAGTCATTTAGTCACTGAGTGCCTGAGCTTCCCACCTGTGCAATGGGGATAATAGCACTTCCCTATCTCACAGGAGTTTTCAGGATGAATACAATAAAGATTATGAGTTTCTCAGATACGATGGTAATGAGAACCATATAAGTATCTGAAAGTCCATTACATAGGGAGTCTTTTCTGACCTGAAGAAATGTAATTTTAACTCTTGGTTTTTAACTGATGTGATTGTTTTCCTCTGTACCAGTGGGACCTCGCTGTGCATGATTATTTCACAGGTGTGCTTCTGAGAAGGAGGAGAACTCAGAAGTGACCATCTTTCACACTTGGCCAGCTTTGGCTCTCACATTCCTTTTGCCAATGGAACACTGTTTATAACAAAGTAAATTATATACAGGAAATATGGGCTTCCTGCTCTGTCTGACTCCTCCTCTGGAAGAACTTGAATTGATTGAAAACTACTATTGAATCTGAAGATCCCTGTCTAGGCAGGGAAATCCAAAATAAAATCATAAGATCTGGCTCCAACAGGAAACGGTTCCCATTTCCAAGTGAATGGTCTCAAGCCAAGGGGATTTGGAATGGTATTTTAAAATTAAGAAAGGAAATATTTTGACTGAAATTTCAGTGAGTCCAGACACATCTCCCTCTTCTTCAGCCTTCATTTCTACTTTTTTCTTTTAACCAAGAAGCTTGAAATCCTAAACAGAATTCAATTTAGTTGATAATAGAGGTGGAAATTGCACAATTCGAAGCCAGCTAAATGTCACTGTTATTTCAGACAGCATAGTCCAGGAAGTAAATCACTGAATTGGAAATCAAGAAACCTGGCTTGTACTACCAGCTCTGACCTTCTGTGTACCCTTAGCACAGATACCCCACCTGTAAAATGGGAGTTAGGGCCCCTTCCCTTGTAAAGTGCTTTGAGATTGATGGATCAGGAGTGGTTTATAAGTGATAAGAATGAGTGAGTACATAACCACCCAGATCATGCTGCTTTAACATTCTAGCCTGATTCCTCTGGCCCACTACACGGAAGTTCTCCCTGTGTTACATCCCCTGGCTTCACAGAAGTCAGAATGAACATCATTCTTTCAACACAGCAATTTTCCATTACAGACAGGAACAGTGCTGTGTCCTCACTGATTTGATGAAAGACTATCAGGGTTTGAAATCAGCAGTAACAAAAGTGATAGAGAATGCTGACCACGTGACTATGACCAAATCCAGTTTAAAGGATCAGGAGGATATCAGAAGGGCTTTATCAAAGGTAATTAAAATATTTTCATTTAAAAAATAACTGAATGGATCTTTGGTTTCATCAAATTTGATGAATTATTTCATTTTGTATTTGAAGAGAGGTTTGTCTGACCCTTGTTAAAAGTTCCTTGCATTACTGGGTGCCAAATCATCTCCTGCTGAAATCAGTGGTAAATCTCCTTTGACACACTGCACATTTTGCAGGAAAACCTGTCAATTTGCATGCCTCTGCATTTCTGGTATTTTAAGTATATTTTACATTCCATTAGTGGTTTTAAAGGTACATTTGTATACAAGGAGAAGCTGTGCGTAATTAGTGAAGATGGATATGCTACTCAAAGGCACGGAGGAAGAAAATGCCTGTTAACATGTTTGTAATGCTTTGCCTTAATAACCTCTTAGCTAATTTTTGGTCAGCTGAAAACAGAATGAAAGGACAAGCTGATAACTGAACTTTGGTCTCTTCCATGACAATGTAGGCCATTGATATTACATTTCCCAATTCTGCTTGCCTGAGCACACCCTTGAGAGTAAGCTCTGTGGTAAACTCTCCCCATTGCTTAGAAAGCGTTAATTTTGATTGGAAAACCTGTAGTGGGCATATTGCAAGATTCTCATTAATATCAGCAGTCAGAACCATAAAACACATAGTACTAAAACACACCTCTTTATGGGCTATGTTTTATAAAAATAATAACATCTGGAATTATAATTCAGATTATCATTCTATTGAAGCGAAGAGTTCTGAATTATAACAGTAAAAACTGTCATAATTCAGGGGTAGCCATGTTATCTGTAAGGGTGCATCTACACTGCATTGTTATTTTGAGATAACTAGTATTATTTCAAAATAACAATGTGAGCGTCTATAAAGACATTCCATAATTTCGAAATAATGGACGGCTTATTCCGAATTCTGTAAAACTCATTCTATGAGGAATAACGCCTATTCCAAAATAGCTATTTTGAAATGAGGTGTGCATAGACTGTCCACTGCTGCTATTTTGAAATAGCCCCTCACCAGGGCCATTTTAACTTTTTCCTCCCCAGTGCTTCCTGGGGCTCTAAATAGAGATAGCACACCTGCATTAGGGAAGCCCTAACCTACGTCCACACTGCACGGCTATTTCGAAATAACTATTCCAGAATAGCTTATTTTGAAATAGCCATTCAGTGTGGACGTACACTAGCTGAAAAAACTTAAAAAACAACAAACGGTCCTGCAGCACCTTAACGACTAACAAAAAATGTAGATGGTATCATGAGCTTTCATGGGTACAACCCACTTCTTCAGATGAATGGAGCAAGGGGTCCAGAGGTACAAATAAATAGCAGAAAAAGATGAGATGGGGAGGGAAAGAGAAGGAAAGAAAATCTTGTTAATTAGAGTGTCTGTGCTAAATGAGGCTAACAAAGTGGGCTGTAAGTGCTTGGTACTTAGCTTTTGATGTCATTAGGGTATTGAATGCAGAGGCCCATCCAGTTTATGTCGTTGTTCAAACCTTGATTAAAGGTGTCAGATTTACAAATGAAGGCGAGTTCCGCATCCTCTCTCTCCAGCTAGTTTTTGAAATTGCTTTGTAATAATTTGGTCACTTTTAGATCCATTAATGAGTGCCTGGGCAAGTTAAAATGTTCCCCAACGGGTTTCTGTGTGTTACCATTTTGAATGTTTGATTTGTGTCCATTAACACTTTGTTGTAGAGACTGTCCAGTTTGGCCAGTACACATGGCAAAGAAGCATTGCTGGCGCATGATCACGTATATCACATTAGTGGATGTGCAGTTGTATGAGCCTCTGATGTAGTGGTGGCTTATTTGTTTAGGTCCTGTGATGATGTTTCTTGTATAGATGTGTGACTAGTCATCCTCTAGAGCACCCAATTTAAACCCCTCCAGAACATCATTTACAATCTACAATCTATCCTGGAAAATGATCCCTCTCTCTCACAGGCCTTAGGGATGGGCCAATCCTCCCCTACAGACAGCCCCCTAACTTAAAACAAATTCTTTCCAGCAACCATGCAGCATTGCTCTAATCATACTCATCCAGGAACTCACCCATGCAATAAACTCTGGTGCCAGCTCTGTCCACACATCTACATTCAACACCCAAATGACATCAAAAGCTCATTATCAGGCACTTACAGCCCACTCTGTTAGCCTCATTTAGAACTCTAATTGACAAGATTTTTTCCTTTCCCTTTCCCTCCCCATCCCCTCTTTTTCTGCTATTTATTTGTACCTTTGAACACTTGGCAGATGCTCTGTTCCAGCACATCCCTCAGGTCTCTTTCTCTGGAAAAGCAGATGGTGAAATCCCTGTAACTGAAAGTTGTTTTATCCTGAGATAAATATTTCTTTTATTTCTGTATGGTTTATTTTGGAGTTGCTGTTAACATTTTGTAATGTAAGCACCATGAAAATGACCTCTTGGCAACACTGGCCAGAAGAAAGTATGTAGCAGTTTGCAAGACCCCTCATATTCCCATACCAGTCTCCATCAATCCTCACTTTCTGCATGCCCATATGTCTGAGGCTCTCAAAACACTTTTCAAACATTAGTGAATTATGCTGCATGACTGATATGTGTTACTGTTCTCCCCAATCTGCAGATGGGAAAATGGAGGTTTGGAAAGTTTGTAAATTATCAGCCCAAGGTCCTACAGCACCTTTTTGTAGAGTGGGAAAATGACTCAGATCTTGTTATTCCCACTCATAGACTTTAGGGCCAGAAGGGGTCATCACAATCATCTGCTTTGACCTTCTGCTCATCCCAGTCCACAGAACCTCATCATCCATTCCTGTAATAAGCCCAGAACCTCATATTGCCTAACCACTCATGCACTTTAACTGTCAGAACATTCATTTCATATTCCACTTATTCCAAGAACTACAGATTGCCTGGTCATTAGTGATATCGACAACTGTTACCAAGGAATTAGAATGTAACTATCAAACATATTCCATATGCTCAGTGAGTTTAGGTCTCTAAAGGTGGCTAAGGAGCTGGTTTATTTATTTATTTATTTATGACTGCATTAAACAAGCAAACATTTATGTTCACAGCATGAAGCTGTCAAGAGTGAGCTAAATGACAGACAAAAAGAGCTGGATGCCTTCACTAATAAAGGAAAACATTTGCTAGCAGAGCTGAAGAGAATTCATAACTGTGATCCCATGCTGATGAAAACAGATATGAACAGTACTGTGGACAAATGGCTGGATGTAAGAACAATAAATGATGTTTTCCTTATAGGGTAAATTCAGTTTATAGACTGAGAATAGGCTGCAATGTATGTGCTTCTCTTAGGAACTGCAAATACTTTTTTTTTTAAACTAAAGGTGACTTTGGAATCTTATAGGGATAAGTCATGAGCATTTTGGAGATGGTTTATGCTCAGATAAATATATCTCAGGTACACTTACTAGATTTAAAAAACACATATTATGAGGAACTGTATGTTTGAATGTAATTTACTATAAATTAAACCAGTTCACGCTTCTGTTTTTGTCTGAAGAATGTGTAAATTTTGGCCAGCCACTATGGCTATGTCTACACAGAAGCGTTATTTCAGAATAACTGATGTTATTCCAAAATAACATAGCCCAGGTCTTACACAGAAGCAGTTATTTTGACATAATGTCGAAATAATGTTGGGCTGGAGGACTGGTTACTCTGACTCCTGTAACCCTCATTGACGAGGACTAAGGGAAGTCAGGGGAAGAGTGCTCTTTCTTGAAAAGTTGAAATAAGCTATTTTAACTTAAGCTATGCAATTTGCATAGCTCAAGTTGCGTAGCTTGTTTGAGTTTAGCCCTGCTGTGTAGACGTGTCCTATGTGGCCCATAATATATTATAAAATGTAATATTTTAAGATTTAATATCTATAGAACTTTACTTGCAGATTTGTATATTGTGAAATAGAGACATATCAGTTTTGAAAATTATTGTTTGCTGACTATTCCCAGTAAAAATATATTTCACAAGAGTGGTCACTTTCCTTACCTGTTTATTCAGAACATTAGAATAACCTGAGTTGGTTTAGAAGAAAATTTGGTCCTGTGTCATCATTTCCCTCTTTATTTTAAACTTCTTATCGCAGTAGCAGTTGAATTATAAAATATTCATATTTCAAATCTGGTTTGAAATCCTTCTGAAGATCTTAGTAAATTCCCATCCATGCATGATGAACTCCTCCCTACTTACCTCCAGATTACTTGCAATCCTTATGACTTCTGAAACTACAGCCTGTTTAGCTGAGATTGCTAAGTCATTTGAGGTTCAAGCAAAGGTATGATGCCTATGTGGATTGTAAAAATGGAAGCTGGAAAGGCAAGCGTGTATGTAGGGGAAGTATATGTATGCAGAGACTTATTCTAAGAGAAGGTTCGTGTTTGGTTTGAAATTTGTTTTGGACCCATTTCACCCATAACTATTAATGAACTACTTTTGATGCATCAAAATTGTCTGTGGGGTGATTTTCAATATTGGGTGGAATTCTAGCAATATAGCACATTTTAAAGTCAATGGAAATTTATTCAGCTAATTCCACTTACAACTCTTTCCTCGGGCAAAGTGTACACATTCATAGGCACTGGAATGTTCTGGTTTATATCAACTTTACAATATATGAATCTAAAATGCAGACAATAAAGACTCCCTATTCTGAATGGTGTTTCTGTTTGTAAAATAAGAAGACCTGGCGTTAGCTTTTCCAGTTGTTTCTGAGCTACTTTTTTTGCAACTGGTTCAAATGGAAAGAAATATGAAATTTATTATAAGGAATATTGATGTCTCTACCTCTCCAACAGGTGTCAGAGAGGACCGAAGACAATATAGAAAAATTGAGTGTAAGCATGTCTCTATGGGATGAGGTGCTCACCATTGGAGATGAAATTGACACATGGTGCAGTAATGCCATCTCTCAGTTGAATGAAGGCATCAGCAACCTGAGCAGCAGCCAGAAAATGGAGATGTTCCTGAAGGAATTTCAGGTGTTTACCAAGAAAATGATACAAATGATTGAAATGCATTTATCAGCTGGTTTAAATCAGCATAGCTCAATGCAACAATGCTGGTATACATCAGCCGAGACTCCGTTCTTGTTTTTTTTTTTTGTTCAGTTTGCTATCACCAAACATAGCAACCCATTATGGAGAATGTAAACATCTAATAGACACATCCCACCATCTTTTTGAGACTGTTTCTTTCTATCTTAACTAATACTGAAGTATCTTGGCATTAAACTGCATTTAAAGTGTTGTAACCACACCTCTTTTTATGAGGCTTATCAAAAATTAAGGATGGGATTTTGAGATAGTCAGGATGGGCTGTATTCTAGTCCCACTGGACCTTATGGGAATTTTACCATTAACTTCAGTGGGAATAGAGTTAGGCCAATGCAGAGCACTTTGAAAAATCCCAATTTAAAATGCCGGTGCTCCTGTAGATACAATAAAGTTGATGTTGTGTGCTGAAGAGTAAGTTATTTGGACATGATCTGCATTCAGAAGTTATACCAGTTTCACTTAATGTGTTCAGAAACTAATTCAGTAAAATAAGAGCAAGCTTACTTGTGTGGACACTCTTGTATTGGCTCTCCCCTGTCCCTGCCAGCCTTCTGCGCACCAAGGAGACTGTGCTGGGGGGAACCGGCTTTTAAGCTAGCTTCCCCAAGCACTGGCTCCTGTTCCTCACCCCTTGCTGCCTCTGATACAGAGGCAGAAGGGGGGGGAGCGAGTAGTCAAACCTAGGGTTATTGGGTAGACGACTACTCAACTAGTCGCTTACATCCCTATGTTGAAATTCAAGAGTACTTTATTTCTGACACCTTGCATTAAAAATAATTACAGAAGATTCACATTCATTAATAATATGCTAATGCATTGCTTTTACCTTTTGCCTAGAATGAGTTGTTGAGTAAGCATTGATTAATACATTAGACTAGAGAGTTACAGATTCTATTGTGTGTAGTATTGGTGGTATGTGATTTTGGTGGTCCATCATTTCACTTCCCAATAATTTTCTAAGAAGTTGGAATATGAGCCAGTAGTTTTAGAGCCACTGTATTAGATGCTAACTCCTAGAAAAGTGAAGCTTTTACGTAGCCATGGTTCTCCTGCGCTCTCTTGCTATGGGCGTTATATGAGAATAAAGTTGTGTTAAAAATATACAGCAGAGCCATTGAAGAATGTGCTTCTTCCACTTCCTCTGAAATTAATGAAAAAAATAGTGATCATCAGTGAAACAGATGAGTTTGCATTAGTAATACAGGTAAATAGTTATGAAATGCTTCAAAGGGAACATATTTCCTTTGATTAAACTAAAACTATGTTCCATTGTGTCCAGTTCTCATTAGGACCAGCCAAAAAAATTGATGCTAAACAGGCTGGTTTTGTATGAAACCAGACTATGCCCAGGCCGCACATGTGCAAGAGACAGACAGCACTCAAGGACTGTACAGGAGTTAAACACAGTCTTTACAATCAGGGAACGCAATGATTCTTCACAGCTAGTATTTTCTGTACTGGTTTCTGCCAAGATGTGAGGAGGGGTCAGGACAGTAACCCATTCATCCCCTCTATCCTTCTCTGTCTTGACTAGCCGATAGAGGAGGCTCAGCTCAGAGAGAAAACACACACTGCATCTACTTTGCAAATGCAGCAGCATTTGCATATCTCAGGAGCTCTGGAAAGTATTGTGGCTCCCTGATGCACAATACCTCCTGGAATTTCTCCTGGGGTGAATCTGTAGCACTTTAATGCCACAATTTAGCCCTTAATGTGTCTCTTCTAATCAATGAGATCTGTGTTAATTTAATATTTCCTGCTTTTGCAGGAAATAAAATGTTCCTCCAGAATTTTCATTGAAATTTATACAGTAAAGTGGCACGTCAGTGAATAAAAGGCAGCAGGACTACTTCAAGATTTACTTCTGAATGTAACTTTTTTCAGAGAGCGCAGTTCTCTGTAATATAAAACAGAGGGTTGTGTACATTATACTCTGCATTCCATTAAGTGGAACTTAATGACCATAGTAAATTTTTCCAGTCTCATAAACAAAGGCATTTTATTTTTAGTGAGCCACTTTTCAGAGACTCAAGCTGTTAAACATTTTAAACTCTAAAATGAGCTCTGTGTGTGATTTTTTTAGTGGAGAAGAAAATGTCTGAACTTAATATATAAAAGAAGTGTTTTTGTCAGACAACAAAACCAAGGGATAATAATATTTAATTTAGTTTGAGTAGTTTAAATCAGTCAATCTCGTTCTTTCGTTCTTTCTTTCGTTCTTTCTTTTGTTCTTTCTTTCCCTAAAGCTCCATCCAGCTCTTTAACTAAATAAAGTTTACTATATGCTGTTTTATAGTCTGAAGTTATGAATAAAGGGCAGAAGGTGGACCAGCTTAGTTCAAAAGTTTCAGATCTCAAAGAACTGACCAATAGTCATGAGTCACCTGCAAATCTTCAGGTAAGATATAGCTGTCATTCATCACAATCTTTATTGTTCTGAAATTGTGCTACTTCTATAGCCTTTATTTATTTGGGGGGAACATATTACACTTGCCTTTACTGTGATATTTTTTTCCTATTGAGATTGAAAGTTCTCAATTAATTACTGATATTGTTTCTGAACAAGAATACTGTAGATTATAGAAACAACAAGGACAGAGGGTTTGCAATTTTTTAAGTGCTTTACTACCATCTGAATGTAGTGATGCCTTCTTATTTGAAAGTTAGTGTTATAATGGAACATAATTATGTTGGTCTACTTTACAAAACTGCACACTAGATTAGAATAAGTGCATAAAACTAATTATTATTAGAAATTGGCCAAAACAGGAACCCCAAATCCCCATTCTTGCCATTTTGTTTATTTTGGGGGTCTAATTTGAATAAAGACTCATTTTGTTTAATGTCTCGGAGATTGAATCTGCAGAGAGGGAGACTAACTCTTTAATTTTCTCAAACTTGGATAGTCATTCATTCAGTGTTAATTCTGACTCCACTGAAATCAATGGCAGAACTCCTACTGAGTTCCATGGAACCTGGATTTCACCCTCAGTGTATGCCATTTTCATTTATTTCAAATATTTGTAGCAATGCAGCAAAGAGAAAAAAAAGAGGGGCACATCCCATTTTACATCTTTTCCATTTGTTATCTCATGTGAACTGCCCACCAGTTGTAATACTAGGGCAGAGTGATTCACTGTAGTGCTCTAATATGTAAAATTTTGGTTTTAGTTCCTAGAAGCAGATTTACGGCAAAAACTGGAACATGCCAAAGAAATGTCTGAGACAGCAAAAGAGACACTGGAAGATTTCTGCGCTCAGAAGATGCAATTATTAAAGTTTATAGATCATATGACAGATTGGCTTACAAAAGTAGAAGAGACACTATTAAACTCTGCTTGTTATCAGGATCCTAAGTGCCTAAGTAAAGTGAAGGTAAAGTATTGCAGAAGATATACTTTGTAATGCATAGTGGCTCCTGTGTTTAATTCTAGCATAGTTTTACTCTGATCAGATTAAAATATCTTTTTTATGCTTTGGATATCAATGAAGAAAACTCATATTTTAAAGAAGTGAATGGCATTGCTAATCTTCAGTTTTTCTCTTTGTATTGTAAACCTTTTAGAAAAATAAAATGAATAGTGTTCTCTCTTATTGTGACAGGAACTAATGTTGTTTCATCAAACTGGTTTCAGCCATTGCTTTAGAACGTTTGCTATTCGGTTTTTTCCATTCGAATTGTTGTGTATTTGGAATTGATGTAACTAAGCAATGAATAGCTCTGGTAGAACTTAGAATAATATTAGGCTGTACTCTAGTGTACCTCACTTGCCATCTGCATCACCTCCACTATCTAAATCCTAGACTCTACTCATGCCATACTGTGACAAACAGTGTAGAGGTTTCCATATTGTAAATAAATGACCACTCTGATGAAAAAGCCACTCTCAACTTTAGCTTTGATATATATTTAGCTTTGTATGCTGTTTCCCAGAGGGGTGAAAAGGCAATGTTAACAATCTTCCCCGTCTCTCCCGGACTCCCAATTCACATTGCTTTCCTAATGTAACCTTTGAACTGGGCAGAAAAAAGCTGATAAAACATTTTTGCTGGAATTTTTCAATTTATCAAAATAGATTATTTTTTCTAGAAAGGTTAGATTTCTATACATTTCTGATGGGACACAGGCTGGGGTCCATTGGAACCCTTCCTGCCCGGAAGGTTTTGATCAGAAATGGGGCTGGTTTCCTGCCAGCTTGCCCACTTGACTCCTTAGCAGCTCACTAGACAGGTTGTCTTGGAGTTACAAACCTTAGTGCTTCCAGGTCCACAGCTTTGAGGATTACCCACCAGATGGATGGCCCTGGAACTGGGGCTCCATCTCAATTCATGGAAAATATTTTTTAAAAAAAGTTGTTCCAAAGCAGAATTAAATAAATTTTGAAATATCAAAATCCTCTGGAATTATCTTTTTTCACACAGCTCTATTGTACCGCAAATGAAGCTTCACTTTCAGCTGTGCTTTGGAAAATATACTTAAATAAAAATTATGGTGGTGAATGCTGACAAGTGCCATTTTTTGGTGCTGATGTTTAATGTCTCTAGGGTCCTTCTCAGTTGGGATATGCCAGGAAATTGCATAATCTACTAGCCTGTTCCTCTATTCCTTCCACAAATTCGTTGCTGCAGAGTGCTCTTGGTCACTGCAACAAGTGGCTGGATGAAGGGCAGAGGAGCAGGAAAGTTAGAGGAACTAGGCATCTGTTTTGTGTAATTGGGCATGGCACATTGACAATGCAATCTTAATCCTGTAGGAAACACAAAAAGAGCTCAAACTCCAGCAGAGCAGCATCGATTCGACACGAGAGAACCTCAACAGCTTGTGCCGCAAGTACCACACTGTGGAACTGGAGACTCTGGGTTGCACTGTCACATCACTAATACAGAAGTATGAAGCTGTGACCCATCTGTGTTCCAGAACTCAGGCCAGCCTGCAGGACTCCCTGGAGAAACACCTCCTCAGTGAGTCTGTGTGTTTGTTTATATGAGCTGTTAGACCACAGCCATGAATCAGACTGCCCAAGAACAGTGTTGGCGAAAAGTTTCCATTGACATCATTTACAATTATACTCTTGCTCTTGTATAGAGACTTTCATGAAAGTGCTTTCACCAGCTCCTAGTTTCAATGTCTGTTGCAAACTCTAGGGTTTACAACAGACAGAAAAAACAAAATTCAACCTCATTTAAAACAGAGTCCTCATGACAGGAGTCCCAATTCAGCCTTCTCTGATGAAATCCTTCTGTGTTTCTCATCTTCCCCTTAGGCTATGTCTACACTGGGAAAGTTTGGTGACAAAAATGCTGTCAACAAGCAAAAGTGCCAAAAGTGAAAACTGGTCAAACCATTTTTTTCTGCTTCCGATTATCAACATTTTATGGCCACGTTGCTAGCACCCTGTCAACAGATAGAGCAAAGCAATGTGGGTTATCATCCCACAATGCTGTGTTGTGGGAAGGCAGAGCTGATCACTGTGCTTTCATAGGGTTCCCTTGTAGCTCTGTGAGCTCTCCATACAAAAGAATGTCAAAGCAGCACAGCAGTCTCTCCAGCCCTTCCTCTGCAGCAGCAGTCTGCCTGCTGCTGTATTCCTAGTGCAGGGCAGAATGGGAGCATTCCAATTATTTGTTTTTTGTTTGTTCCCCAAAGGGAGCAGCACACTCAGCTGTCAGATACTTCCCGAAGCTTTGAAGGGGGAGGAGTGCATGCCTGCAGGGTAGCAGAGATCACAAAACACTGAGCAGAGCAATCAGGGCAGGCATTGTGGGATACTGGTGGAAACCAGATCTCTCAACCAAACATACAGCCGAGTCCATACTGGCTTTTTTTGTCAACAATAAAGGGGAAAAGATAAATGTTTCTCACAAGGGTGGAAGATTTTCCCCCAAACTGGATGTTTTCTCCCGCGCGCCACCCCCCCCCCCAACAAATGTTGCATTGTGATGTAAGTGCTCTCACTGTTTTGTCAATAAAAGGCAGTTTTTGGTGACAAAACATGCCAGTGTAGACAAGGCCTTCATCCTATTATAATTCCCCTTGTTATAAAACATCTCTTTATAGCACACAAATGCTCTAGGTGGTCTGTCACTAAGGACAGTCTCATGAGCAAAGGCTAATGAAGTCAATAAGAGTCTTTCTTTTAGCTCCAACAGGCTTTAAATTAGGCACCTAATGGGAATGTCTACACTGCAAAGTTAATTCGGAATAACAGCCGTTATTCCGAATTAACTTCCATAGCGTCTACACAAGCAAACCGCTATTTTGAATTAAATTCGAAATAGTGGGGCACTTAATTCGAGTTTGGTAAACCTCATTCTATGAGGAGTAATGCCAAACTCTAATTAGCTAATTCAGAATAAGCTCTGTGTAGACGCTTAGTCCGAATTAGCTGGCCTCCCAGCCTTCCCAGTTTCCTCTGGTGGCCACTCTGGGCCGAACAAGGAAAACTCTTTTCCCTCCCCCCAGCCCTGGAGCCCTTAAAGGGGCAGACTCTGGCCACAGTGCCTGTGCCAGCTCCAAGCCTGCTGGCCCAGAGCCAGCAGTCACTGCCCCGACCCAGTGGCCCCAAAACATAAGCCAGCAAGCCACTGGCAGCCAGCCCTCCAGTGCGCCCCAGGAGCAGTCTGCCAGCTCCTAGGATCCTGCCAGGGCCCGGAGAAGGCGGGCGCCTTCCTGGTCCAGGGCGGAGATCAGGGTGGACCGTACTCAGGTTTGGGGGGATGCCCCCAACGTCCATGATCTCCGCACTAGACAGAGGAACGCAGCCGTCTATGGCAGGAAAGCTGCCAGCCTGGCCACCAAAGGCCACATGCGAACCCAGGAGCAGGTTTGCATGAAAATCAAGTTGGTCTGGCAAGACCCCCAACCCTGAACTTCTCCTGCCCCTTCCTCCCCTTGCCTCCCCCTTCCAGCTTCCTCCTCCCAGGTTCCCCTCTCCCACCCTCATTCCCACCCCAGTTTCGGTCAATAAAGAGAGTTTGTTTTTGGCAAGAAATGTGTTTTTATTTGACATCAGGAAGGGGGGTTAGGGAGGGGTAAGTGGAAGGAGGGAGGAATGAGGCACAAGCCCCCAGTGGGACACACCAGGGAGGCTCTTAGTGCTCCTCAGGGTGGAAGCTCTCCTGCAGGTCCTCCTGGATACTGACAGCCCCCCCGATGGACCTCCGGGATGGCAGCCTGCAGAAAGTGCAGCCAGGCTCGCAGCAACATGTCCACGAGAAGCACCAGAGTGCCCAGGGGCAGCTCCGGCTCCGTGTTGCAGAGTGCTGTGGTGTCCCGAGTGAAGGCATCCAGAGCACGCAGAGACACAAATGCTTTGCTGTCCCTCATCGAGGCAGGCAAGCAAGCAGGGACACCTGAGAACCGGCTGCCCGGGGGGGTGGGGGGGTGTCCCTGTAAGCACAGGTGTCAGATAGCCTCAGGCAGTAGCCACACACAGACACTCCTGACCTAATGCCCTGCCTTACCTGGTTCTGGCTAGCCTTAAATCCGATTCTGTGTCCAGTCAGTGTGGATGCAGTATTTTGAATTAGCAAAATGCTAATTCGAACTGCATTTTGTGTGTAGACGTGTTAATTCGAATTAGCTTAATTCGAATTAACTATTTTTAATTAAGATAACTCGAATTAATGCTGTAGTGTAGACATACCCAATGAGGATATCTTCACTGTTTGGGGGTGTTTTTTGTTTTGTTTTTGTGGGTTTTTTAAAAAAACTTGTTCCTATCTTCTGTTTCTTTTTAAAAGCTTCTATGCAGGAATTCCAGGAGTGGTTTTCTGGTATGAAGGAAGCAGTAAAAGAGTCATCTGATAAGTCTGGGGACAGCAAAACCATAGAAGCAAAGCTACATGATTTGCAGGTAGAGTTATCAAATCAAGAGATAATAATTAGCTACTTTTGACCATTTGCATCCATGTCTTATCTAATTTAAAAATCTAACAAATCCTTTTTTCTAGAAAGAAAATATAAAAATGGCTCCAAATAGTAATAAATTATTGTGCACATCCAAAAGGTGCCAATAACATATATTTCAGCTTGTGGAATTTTTGTTCTACTAAAACTCTTCTTGCTTCCCCTCTGCAAATTTCTATATCCTATTTTCTCCTTTTCTGTCTTCCTCTCACTCTGTCCCTTACCCTTTTACTATCTTTCCCTACAATATCTTTCCTTCTCCTCTCCACTCTTTCACACTTTATTGCTCACTCCCTCCTTGAGCTATGCAATGATATGACATATTAGGATTTCCTTGATCTGATCGGTAATGGAAAAGAGCACAAACTGGGCAAAAACTGTTTTAATTCTTGTAAATAATCCTAATCTCTGAAATGTGTGACCATAGTCTTGAAGTTTTTGTAAAGCAGGAAGAAATGAATGGAGATGTATTGGGAACAGAAAGGCATTGTGCCTTCTATCCATCATAGATTTTAATAAAATCTAATTGTAATCAATTCCACAGCTAGACATTGGCTCTGAACTTTTTAGCCATTGGCTAATCCTGCTCATGTAAACAGTACTCTTTTCTCACACAGAGAGTGTTGGACTCGATTAGTGAGGGACAGAACAAACTAGATGTTGTCTCCAAGCAAGGAGAAAATGTGTATGCTTACTTACCCAAACCAACTGTGAGCAGTATCCAGGAGCAGGTAGCAAAGTCACACCAGCACTTCCAGGGGTTCCTGAAACAATGCCTGAAAGATAAAGAGGCTCTAGAAGACTGTGCCTTAGAACTGGGAAGGTGAGTTATTTCAACAGAAACAGATGTGGTGCAGACATTTATTACAAAATGGTTTGAAGGTGGGGCACTACAGCGGATGCTGAAGTTTACAAAAGATGAGGATATAGATGATGATTTGCAATTAAAACTTGAAGTTAAAGAAATAATAACTATAGGTCTGTTCACTCCCTCTTCTGGAGATAAATTCAGAGAATCATCTCCGTGCTAATAATGTTGGGGAAACAGTTGGGCTCTGTATGTTAGATTAAACAAACTCAAAACCCAAAGGCTCAAAGTATTTATTAGCTCAGAATATGTTTACTGCTTAAGTAACAGGAAGAGTATTAATCAGTAGTTGGATGAAACAGCAAGATGAGATCAGACGGAAATGTTGTGTGTGCCTGCATGTGCATTAAACTAAGATTTTAAACACCAGAAATTAAAGTAGACTCCTAAATCCATGGCCTCATTTTTCAGAAGTGCTGATGATTTGGAAAGTCCTGTTAAATCTCAATGGGATCTGATGGGTGCACAATACTTTTTAAAATCTGGACACTTATTTATGTGCCTACGTTTGATTTTAAGAGCCTAATTTTAGACATATTTTTTTCCTTAAATCTTGGGTTAAATTATAATTACAAGCAGGATTTGGAGAGAATTTTTTTTAGCCACCTTATCTTTACTGAACATAGTAATAAATTCAAACACTGTCACTTTAAATTTTGGAAGGTTCTTTTCCCACTGTAATTCCCATGATCTTGCTAAATATTTTTAGAGCCTTGCTGAATATTTTTAGATTACTTGTCAGTGCAGAAGTATGTTGTGTGTGGAGTTCTCATTCAATAAAAGTTACCAGTCTACTTTTCCTACTCAGCTGGATATGCATTGTACTATATAAACTCAATAGGATTCTTTCACATCTAGGAATTGATCATAAAGGAATACTTTTCTGTTCCGTAGCTTTGAGGATCAGCACAAAAAACTCACCCTGTGGATCCATGAAATGGAGGAAAGAATAAATACAGAAATACTAGGAGAGAGCAAACACCAAATCCCTGAGAAGAAAAATGAGGTGCAGAAATTGGAAAAGTTTCTTGAAGAATTACTGGCTGCAAGGTATACAAAAATGTGTTTTCTAATGTCCTGTTGCCAGCATTATTTATTCCTTCTGGTCAGCCACAGTTAAATTGAACTGATTCGTAGTATGAGAGAAGTGTTGGAGGATGCAGTTAGTCAAAGGAACAGGTTACTAGAGGTTGTGTCCACACAGCTCCAAACTGGAGAAATTTGAATTTGAATCTCAATCTAAAGTCAATGGCTTAGGCTCCTTTTTATTTAAGGGGAAGTTGAAGTAACTTTGTTTGCAAAGATTGTCTGCACAGCATTATAGTACAGCTACCTCAGCTTTAGCAATGTGTTTTATGTCTCCCAAAAGTCACACTAATAGTAATATTCATCACATTGTCCATTTAAAACTTGCTTTATTTTCTTTCCTCTGTCCCATGGCATTCAGTTCCACTTAGTTTGCATGCTGTTTTGCTGCCCACTGTGCAGTATGCCCATAACACGTCTTAGCCATGGAATCTTACTTGAGCTGGGAATCAGCCAGTGGGTAATGAGATAATTGCCATTTTTAGTATACTGTGTAGTTGTGCAAACAGTTTATAGTTTGTTGGAAAAGGTAGAAACATATTATTCAGTTGTTTGGCTAAACCTCATAGTGTACTGTATATAAGACAGCACTTACCCAATCCTTAACCATCAACCAGGGCTGTTCCAGTAGAGGTTTTGACCGATGTGAGTTCAACACAGTGCATACAGGAACAAGAAGGAGGATAATCCAGGGGCTAGGCATTAGTTTAAGACTTGAGAGACCTGGACTCAGGTTTCTGTTCTGCGACAGACTTCCTGTGTGTCCTTGGGCAAGTCACTTAGCTCTGGTTTCTAATGTGTTTATTTCTCCAGGAAAAATGGCAATAATGATAGTGCCTAACTGGGGATGGGAGAAGGGGGGTTGAGGATAAATGCATTAAAGGTTGTGAAGTGCTCTGATACTATCATAATGGCAGCTAGATAAATATTTAAGATAGAGTACATATTGGAGAGGGAATTGGCAATATCAGTAGAGGTGGATATCATGGGAAACAGAATTAGATTTCAATTAGAACATGCTAATTGCTGCTTTTAGCTTAATTACTATTGACACCAAATAGTTATTGTGAACGCAATAGTGTAGGCCTTCGTTAAGGCTATTTGTTATTTTAAATCAATATATGCTTCTCATACTATACACTCAAATTTGTCTTTGTTCAGATGACTTCCCTGAAAATGTGAGTTGTCTAACTCCAGCCAAATTTGGTTATATTGTCAGTATTAAGTAATTTTCTGTACTCACAATGGCAGTAACAGTTCAAGTGGTTTCTAAAATTAATTGTCAATCCCAAATCTTTCTTTTAGAGAATCCTTTGATAAACTTTCCCAGAGGGCACAAGCTTTAAATGAAGAAGGACATGGTGCTGGGAGGGAAGTACGTCTGGCTTCTCAAAACCTCACCAGCTATCAAAACCTAGTCAAAACGGTCAAGGAGAAGTTGCGAACATGTCAGGTTGCACTCCAGGAGCATCAAGCCTTGGAGGACGCACTGCAGAGTATGTGGTCCTGGGTGAAAGATGTTCAAGAAAAGCTGGCTTCTGCAGACAGCACAGTTGGCAGCAAAGTCACGTTAGAGAGGCGGCTGATGCAAATTCAGGTAAAGCACAGGGCTACATGAACCAGCACATCAGAGTTAAAATTGCATTACAATTAAATTCATGAAAACTGAGGGATTTTCCCTTCCAAAGTTGGAGGCTTTAGCTGCTTATTATCTGCTACAAATAGGTAAATGCCTTAGCGTTAATGGACGCTTGGTTTTATACTTTGTTGCTACAGCACGTCTATATACATAAACGGTGATACAAGATGGCTGAGGTAATATTTTTCAGTAGACCAACTTTTCTTGGTGAAAGATGAGAAAGTATGGTCCAGGTTGACAACGGAAGTATGGTGCAGAAGGGGTAGAGGCGCTAAATGACAATGGTGAATATTGCTGGAGGAGAGGCGCTTGAAGGTTTCCTTTATGTTTGCTGGGTGGTTGGATTTGATACATGCTTCATTCTTTTTGCTGCACAGGAGATCCTTTTAATGAAAGGTGAAGGTGAAGTTAAGTTGAACATGGCTATTGGAAAAGGTGAACAAGCCCTTAGAAGCAGTAATGAGGAAGGGCAGAAGGTGATACAGACCCAGCTACAAACGTTAAAGGATGTATGGAGTGATATCACCAACACTTCCATGAACTGTCAGAGGTAACTCACTGTGTTTGCCTTTAAACATAGGACTAGATTCTAACATCCTTTCTCCCTTACACTGAGCACTTTATACTGCAAGTACTTCCACCAATGACTACTTGAAATATAATGTGCTTCTCCAAGCACCTAATGCTGGAAGAATCTGACCCAGAATAAAATGTAATTTAGAAGTGCTTACTTGAGGAAAAAAAACACAAAAAGATAATGCAGTGGTTGCACTTGAGTTCAGAGTTCAGTGTAAATTGGTCACTGAAAAATACTTCCCTCAATAAAAAATACTCTCAGAGTTCAGTGTGTTTGGTACACTTGACACAGAGGACTAGGAGTTAGTAGTAAAAAATTGTCAGTTTTGCAGTAATTAGCTGGTGCACTTTTTATTATTATTTTAAGAGGACTGTTTCCTATTCAGGAGTTGGGATTAAGGTACATTGGAGTTTCATGTGAAACCTGTTGAGTACCTCCTTGTATGGAGTTAGGTGGATAACTTTGATTATCTCATTTATAAACACTCATCCCACGATTCCAGAACTCTGGAAATCTGGAAATTTACTCATGTAAATTTCCATGTTGATTCTGTAACTAAAATCACCCAAGTTTATGCCTGTTCCAAATGACATAAACTTGGGGTGAATTCCTGGCCTTTTACTTAAGAACATAGGAATGGCCATACTGGATCAGATCAATGGCCCAGCTAGCCCAGGATCCTGTCTTCTAAGAGTGGCCAGTGCCAGGTATTTCAAAGGGAATGAACAGAACAAGTAATCAAAGCATTGGTTCCCTGTTGTTGATGCCTAACTTCTGGCAAACAGAGGCTAGGGACACTGCGGACCATGGTTTTGCATCCCTGTCCATTGTGGCTAATCGTTCTAGTTCTTTTTTGAAACCTGTTATAGTCTTGGCCTTTACAACATCATTTGGCAAGGAGTTCCATAGGTTGGTTGTGTGAAAAAATACTTGTGTTTGTTTGTTTTAAATATGTTGCCTATTAATTTAAAATCTGTGGCAAAGCTTCCTTTTATTGGAGCCAGTCTTCATCTCTGGACACATGTCTATGGAAAGTCTGCTGGAGAAAATTGACATAATGAAAGAGTTCATCCCAATAGCTTATCTGCTATTATTTGGAAAATAAGTAAACAATATAAAATATGATTTATTTGGTCTTCCGAAAATTATCAGTTTTTTAAAAATTACTTAAAAGATGCACTTTTTAATATTGTTTTTGAGAATAAGCTGTGTTCTCTCATTATACAGAACATCAGCAAGGATCTGTGTTTTGCTTTGCTGGATAGACATTGCCAGATTTCAGATGATAGTGAAGATGTCCAAAATAACAATGGAAAGGGTCAGTTTTGCTAAAGAGAGATCCAGAAAATATTTTAAAAAACAACACAGAGTCCTGCAGCACATTAGAGACTAACAGATTTATTAGGGCATAAGCTTTCATGGGTAAAACCCACTTCATCAGACAAATTGGAGTGAAAGTTACAGAAGCAGGAGTATATATAAGGAAGAAGTTACTTATGTAAATGCAAGAGACTTCTTCCTTACATATACTCCTGCTTCTTTAACTTTCACCCCAACTCATCTAATGAAATGGGTTTTACCCATGAAAGCTTATTCCCTAATAAATCTGTTAGGGTTCATCTACACAGCAGCGCTGTTTTGAAATAAAATGCGCACAATGCTATTTTGGGATAAACGGCAGCTTATTCCAGCTTCCTTTAAACCTTGTTGTGCGAGGAATAAGGAAGATGTCGGAATAGCACTCTATTTAGAAATTTGGCGCTGTATAGACAGTGCCAAATTTCAAAATAGGTTATCTCAAAATAAGCTACACAATTTGTGTAGCTCAAATTGCATAGCTTATTTCGAGCTATACGCAACTGTGAAGATGTACCCTACGTCTCTAAGGGCTTGTCTACACTAGGAAATTATTTCAAAATAACTTATTTTGAAATAATAAGTTCCAAAATAACTATTTCAAAATAGCATGTCCACAATACAGGGAAGCCTCAAAATTAGTCTGTGGCAGGCTCCCTTAATGTGGATGCGCTACCTCAACTTAGAGCCCCAGGAAGCACTGGGGAGTAATTACTTTGACTCTGGGGAGTAATTATTTTGAAATAGCAGCAGAGGAGCATCCACACTAACTCTATTTCAAAATTACTATTTCAAAATAAGCATTATTCCTCATGGAAAACAGAAGTTAGTATTTCGAAATAACCAGCCCCTTATTTCAAAATAACAGGCTTGGCAGTTTGGACGCTCTGCTTCTTATTTCAAAATAAGGGGATAAGGAGATTTTGAAATAACTCCCTAGTGTAGACCAGGCCAAAGGTGCCACAGAACTCCTCGTTTCTGCAGATATAGACTAACACGGCTACCCTTCAGAAAAAACATTTGGAAGAGAACATGTATTCTAAATATATGATACATGTGTATAATAAGAACTGTAAAAGTTTGGGGTTTTTTTGCCAGGAAGTAAAATATTGCTAGTGAAGTGAAGTGTACAGTAAATTAAAAGATTTCTGTGTACAGTAAATTAAAAGATTTCTGCTCATTTAAGATATTTACCAGTTGTGCTGGTATTCTGCACTTTAACGTATGAAATCTCTCTCAGACCAGTAGTCTTTCTAATTAGAAGAATTGCTTAAAGTGCAATTGCTATAATCAGTGAAATTATGAAGAGTTGATTTGGGCTATAACAATATCACCATACCAGTAAAATAGTGAATGAAATTCTTTGATTGAACTTCACTGTATAAGGGCTGTGTGAAATTCTGAAAATATGTTTGTGAAAATTTTTACCATTGAATTTCTCTCAGTTTTACTCTTTCAAAATACTACTTTCATGATCTTTTACTAAAAGAGGGATTACATACTGAGCAGCATCTGTCAGTGTGCTAGATCATAGGAATCCTCGCTCTTCTTGGTAGCACTTATTCCATGGGGCTCCTCGGGTGAGTATTGTACTGCCACTTAATTGGTTTTCCTTAAGGCCTGCAAGACCTCTGACCTGTATTGTATCTGTGTCTTTAATATAAGCTGTTTGGAGTCTGTGATTAACCAGTGGAATGACCATTTGGAGAGGAAAAGCCAGCTGGACCAGTGGTTGGAGTCAGTGGATCACAAAATAGAACAGCCTTTACAGATGCAGATTGGTCTGAAAGAGAAGTTTTCTCAATTGGATTACTTCCAGGCTATTGTTTCTGATATAGAGGATCATTCTAGTGACCTGCATCGATTTACTGAAAAAGCCAAGGAACTATATGAGAAAACTGAGGATTCTTCTTTCAGGGAAGCAGCTGAAGAAGAACTGAAAACACAGTTTAATGACATTACTACTGTGGCCAAGGTAAATGCCTTGTAGGAGAAGGCAAACTTTTACATATTTGTTTTAATGAATGAGCTTTTGCTGATTTCAGTTACTTTTCAAATAATGAACATATTTACACATGCTTATATAAATCAACGTAGATGCAACTAAAGAACCATATCCTAATAATACCTTGCTTGCATATTGATGCTGAAACAGAATTAGAGGATAGCTCGGGCACTCAATTTCAATAATTTTACTTGCATTAAATCAATGTAAGGGTTGGAGTTTTCTTGGCTTCTAGAGTCTAATTTAATTCACTGCAATTCACTGGGATGCAATGATTTGTTTCTTTTGGTAAACTGGGGTTATCAGATGAAATATTTATTAATTTTGAGTAGTGAGATCCATGTCAGCCTTGAGGTCTTACATACAATGAGATTTCTGCAATTCCTTTTTTTTGTTGCTTTTATTTCTTTTTCATTTATTTACATAATGTTTCACTTGTATATGCATGGGACAGAAGGGGAGAGGTTGTTTACATAAGCATGAGAGAAGAGCAAACTGCTTTAATGAACAGAAAACACATTTCTATAAAGAAGATGTAGATAAAAGTATCTGTTATGGGCCACTGAATATTAAACGTGTTGTACAGCGCATCTTTCTGGTCTCTGAGGGTGTGTCTACACTGCAGGGCTTAACTTGAAATAAGCTATGCAAATTGAGCTATATCAATTGCATAGCTTATTTTGAAATTGGGAGCATCTACACAGCACTTATTACGAAATAGAGCACTCTTCCTCTTACTTCCTTATACCTTGTACAATGAAGGTTACATGAGTCGGAGTAAGAAGTCCTCCAGCTTGACAGTATTTCAACATTATTTCAAAATAATTACCTGCTGTGTAGACGCGGACTAAGTTATTTTGAAATGCTGTGGCTGTGTAGACGTATCCTGAGGGAAGAGGATATAAGCTGTTTGTTCTTGGCCCGTTTCTACCAATGCCCACCCCCAGCTCATTGAAGAAGGGATCTTGGGCAGACAGCTGAGTATGCAATATGATGCCCAAATAGTGTATGTATGTAGGTATGGTAAAAGAGGAAGCCCACCTTCCTGCAAGTCTGCCACCTTCCCATTGGCTGGAGCTGAGTGCTCAGGCTAGCCAACTGGCTCCTATATAAACCTTCCCCCGCCCAGCTTATATTTATATTTTCTTGGGTTTTTCAAATCTTGCTTTTGCTAGCTGCCCTCTTTCCTTTTCTCCCTCTCTCAGGTATAGTATATGATTGATTTTTTTAAGGTCCTCTGGGTCTGACCAATCATTGATTTTGAAATCAGGAAGGAAGTTTTTGTGTTTTCAGAAGTCTTCCATTTTTCCTCACGTTCCTTGCAGTGTCTTGGAGGCAAAGTTGTATTGTAAGCTATAAATTCATAAAAGTATAAATTATAAGGCCAAAAAGGACGACTGTGACCACCCAGTCTGAACTCCTGTCTAACACAGTTCCTAGAACTAGTTTCTTATTTAATACAATATTTCATTTTTTTCTTCCTATCCTGAAGCTACATAATGTTGCAGCACAACTGACATGTTTCATCCCTGTGGGGCTGATGTTTAGTGGTCAGTGAATAACCTATATATAGGTATTGCCTTGTATACCATAAATGGAAAGAGACATGCTTGTCTGAAAGAATACTTCTCTCTCCCCATACCATCATGCTTCAGTTGCAGTCAGCAGAAGTAATTAAATTGGAATTTACTCAATATAATAAAGAGGGGCTGACAGTGTAACATTCTAATAAGGGTAGGCTTAGAATGATGAGAAATGTATTGGTAAATGTTGATAGACTCACCATGCACATTCAAACCAATGAAAACATGTTTCCATGGATAATAATAGAAATTTACAGATGGGCGAAGTAAGAACAAATGCTGATTGAGAACTTTTTAGTTTGATTTAAGGATATTTTCTTTGTATATTTTGACGTGATTCTGATAATTTGTGTTGTTATAATGCTTTAACTTGATGAATCTCGGCATATACTCTAACTAAATAGTTACTGTCTCACCACCCGTAACTTCGCACAACTGAAAATTTAAATCAATAAAAAAAATAAAAATGCTTTAAACTTCATAATTTTGCCCAATAAAAACAGAATATATGCTTCAATTGAATTTTGCCAACCTATATAAAAGCCTGTATATGGTATATTTTTAGTAAGACTTTAGATACAGGCTCGCATGATCTTATCATAAATAAACTAAGAAAATACAATTTAGATGGAACTACTATAAGGTGGGTGGATAATTGTGGAAAATAATGCCCAGTTTTTCCCAAATTATTCCCAACTGGGCACCCAGCCCCTAAAGGGCTCCCGGCCACCGACCCTTCACCGAGACTCTGTGATCCAAGAACATTCCTGGTCTAGCAGAACCACAGATATTGCTGGACCAGAGAGTCCCAGTTTAGAGAGGTTCAACCTCTATAGAGCTTATAAGGCAAATATTAAAAATAATACTTTGGAGGTAGCCCTGCCAGCAGTGTGCAACACAGCATCACAAACTGAAGGAAAGGGGAGACTAAAGATTATATGCTCTGGGCAATCTAGGCTAGAGAGTGGGCCACATGAGTGTCCCTCCTTCATCTCATTGGGCTACATGGCTGTTATAACCAAGTGTAGCTTTGCTAACTGCACTTTTACGTACCTAGAATTCACAGAGGGTGCTGACTGCATCCAATCAAAGCGCTGCTACCATGCAGAGGGAGCGTATGGGTCTCACATTCAAAGTGTGCAATCAGCATGTCCCTCACTTTATGTAACCTCACTTTACGTGTGTCACTTCAGTCATACCGATAGGAAAAAACCCTATGTGGATGGAAACCAGCGGAATCTGGCAATAATGCATGTGGGCATTGGGAATCAAAATGTCTTGTGGAAATACATAGAACCCCAAAGAGTCACATGTAGCCCACAGGGCACAGGTTGACCACCACTACCTTAAGTACACAAACGAGTCTGTTTTCCATGTGATTGATAGGAGAAAATGAGGAAAGCGGAAGATATTGTGAAGGACCATTTGCTGTACCTTGATGCTGTGCATGAATTCACAGACTGGCTCCATTCTGCAAAGGAAGAACTGCACCGCTGGTCAGATGCATCTGGAGATACATCAGCCATACAGAAAAAACTCGCTAAAATTAATGTAAGAAACTGGACTCGTTTTACTTGTAACTTTGTCTCTGTGCATTGAAACAGATGTGCTGCGGGATCTCAAAATGCTGTTTCCCTTTATTGGTTTGAAATGGTTGTTACTTTTCCCTGAGATTGCACTTGCTATGCCAAATTCTCTTCTCAGTTGCTGTAGTTTAAGTGAAACTAAAACGGAAGGCTTTAATCATAGATGCACACTGGAAGCAGCACCATCTCAGAGGATTGAGAGAGCAATTGTGCCTTAATGCAGATGTTTTCAGCTTTTTTCTTTCTGCTCTCCCTTCCCTACATGCTATAAAAACTCAATGTCCCACCTGTGCCACAGCAACTGTTTTCTCAATATAAAACCCTGGGATAGAACTAAGGGTTAGGAAGCAGAGCAGTTGCCTAGGGCCCCACATCACGGGGAGCAACAGGAAGCTAAGTTGCTGAAGAATCAGCTTCACCTCTGGTGCTGGGGTCAAAGGCTGCAGTCCCATGCAGTGTCAGCTTTCTGGCCTAGGTCTGGGCAAGTCTAATGATGGACGTGCTTGGTAGACCCCCAAAACCTGCTCACAGACCCCTGGTTGTGAGCCACTGCCTTAATGGGCCAATTCATAGGCTGCACAAGCTTGGTCCTCCAAGTATGTCTGCTCCATCTGAATGGCAAGGAAACAGGTAAGGGTAAGACCCTCATCCTCCACTATACCCGTTCTTGTCCTGTTAGGCCATCATGTGCCGTGGGATGCACAGAGAGAGATCGATCCTGGCCCTTTTCCAAGCACTGGAAAGGTGCTGATGCCTGGGACCCTTAGAGTGAGTTTCCTTGCACATTCCCTGCTCCCCTTATATCTCTGAGGGTCTGTCACTATGGGTGCATCTACACAGCAGCATTATTTCAGAATAATGGCCGTTATTCAGAAATAACAATGTGAGCATCTACACAGGAATTCTGTTATTTCTAAATAATTTTGAAATAATGGACAGCTTATTCCAACTTCAGTAAACCTCATTCCATGAGGAATAATGCCTATTCCGAAATAGCTATTTTGAAATAGCTGTAGTGTGGATGCTCCACTGCTGCTATTTTGAAATAACTCCTCCCCAGAGCCATTCAAAGTAATTACTCCGCTGTGCCTCCTGGGCTCTAAATTGAGGTAGCATGTCCACATTAAGGAAGCCTGCCTCAGATTAATTTTGAAGCTTCCCTGTAGTGTAGACGTGCTATTTCGAAATAAGCGATTGTGGAGTATTTGTTCCAGAATGTTTGTTTCAAATTTAGCGTGCAGTGTAGATGTATCCTATGTGTTTATATACTCCAGAGTGAATTATGTATCCCTTCATGCAGAACAAGAGCAGAGTTCACATATATTTGCTGTCAAAACATTTCACTACAGAGAGGTGTTTTATATAATTGCATTAAGTGTAGGTCTCTGATCTGGTGGGTAGGTTTGCAGACTGATATTAAAGAGTCCTGGGTTCAGTTCCCACCTCAGTCATAGCCTTTTAGTGCCATTTAATCTACCCTGTGCCTTAGTTCCCCAACTCTAAAATGGGGAGAGGATAAATAAATGAATGATGGGAGCACTCAAGTGCTATTGGAATTGTATGTAGGGGTATAAAATCAGTTAACCAGTTAAACTTTATGTTAACCTAATGTTTAACTGATTAAGTGGGATCAGGGTTGGGGACCATTCTAACCTGGCTGGAGTAGCTCCTGCTCCCAGCCCTGCACTGGGGCTAGCTGCTGGCTCCCATCCCCCATGTGGAGGTTGGAATTGCTGCTGGCTCCTGGCGTCTATCCACCACCGGAGCAGCCCCTGTCTGCGGCAGGCCCCCTGTGAGGCTGGAGGTGCCCCCCTGCCCATAGCAGCCAGGGAGATGCTTCAACCCCCACTGGTTACCGGTTAACCTTTCACATCCCTAGTTGTATGCTATCTAGATGACAATATAGTGAGCTGCTTCTTCCATGCTGTATTCTCCCAGGTTGTAAAGCTCTTTTATAGTTCCTATGACAGTTTGTGATCTCACATTTATGTATGAAATCAAAATATGACACAATATGATATCTTGTGGAAAGCAAGATATTGTGCTGCCAATAATGGTGCCTCACAAATTATGGACAGAATAGCAAAGTACTACTGCTGCACATCACATTTCTGTTTACATGGCCTTAAAACCATTGATAACAGCTACACACTAGCATTTATTGTATTTAAAGAGAACACGTTTTTCCCATCTTAATCTAAAGACACTACTTCGTATTATCTATGGTTATGTCTAGACTGCATTGCTTTTTCAGGATACTGGAGGTATGCATCCAAGGAACATGTCCACTTTTTCGAAAATTTTTTCAAAAGAACGGACAAGCTATTTCACCATCCCTGTAAACCTCGTTCTACAAGGAATAAGAAATGGCTCAAAAGAGCACTTTCTTTTGTAATTTGGCACTGTGTGGACACGCCAAATTAAAAAAGAGCCTCTTTCGAAAAAAGATACGCAATTTGCGTACTGCAAATCGCGTATCTTTTTCTGATATAACAGTGCAGTGTAGACGTAGCCTAAGAAAAGTTATTTTTCTCCGTGTCTTGTGAAAGTTTAAGAGTATCCTAGTTTCAGAGTCACTCTGTTTAAAGGATCATCTGCTTTATTTTAATTTTATTTTAACCTTTCATACATTTTTAGTTGCCATGTATTGTGAAATTGTTTTTGTTGAAACTGCTGCTTTGTTCACCACGAAATGCTGGCTGTTACTTCCTAGTAGAATGTGCTGTCCTCCATTTGTAAGTGTTCAGATTTCCAGCTGTAGTGAATCACAGCACTTTCAGTTACCATGGCAATGTTCCATTGCAGGAGTTGATACATTCCAGACAGATTGGTGCAAGCCGCCTAAGCAGAGTTGAGACACTGGCTCCTGCAGTGAAACAGAACACAACTCCCAGTGGGTGTGAATTGCTAGATGCGGAGATGCAGGCCTTGCAGTCCGACTGGAAGCAGTGGGAGGAGAGCATTTTTCAAACGCAAAAGAACTTGGAGGATATAGTTAGCCAAATGGCCCTGTCCGAACAGGAGTTCACAGCACAGGTTACTCAGCTGGAAAAGGCCCTGGAGCAGTTCACCACACTTCTTGCATCCTGCTCTCAAAAGCTGACCCTCCTGGATGGCAAGCAAACTGATAAAGAAATAATTGAATGCTGGCACCAAGAAAAAGTAAGGCCACTTTCTGCTTCTTTAATCTTTTTTGGTTATAAATATCTAAGTACTCTGTGCAAGCAAACTTCTTCCTAATGACTGTAATATGCATGAACGGGAAAAATGGAAAGATTTGAAATGCATTTTAAAATATAAAATTCAAAGCTGAAATCTCTAGTAATGACTTTGTACATTTTTTTAAAAAGAAGTCACAGTAGGTAGTGTATTTATAAAGACATTTCTCTTTGGCCTCCATTGTAAAGGCATAATTTATGTTTCTCAGCTCTCCCGACACTGAAAACGGGGCCTCTCAGAAGAGGCAGAAACCAGTGAATGCTAGTTTTCAGTTTTCTTTCCAACTCCTTCAGTATTTCAAGCCGTAAATGCACATGATTGCAGAGAGGGGTAATACGTGTGGTTTTCCACAAGGTCAGATAGCCATCAGAGGCATCATATGTTTCCTTGTATTTAATCCTTGCTTTTTGCCAGTTTATTCTTCTCATTTCTCAGAACATCTTGGCATTGTGCATTATACCATTTTGACATATATTTAGAAAAGAGGTATTAGAAACTATTATCTACTTGTCAACCAACCTCTTAACTGGCTTAGCAGTACTACTTCATGACAGAGGGAGGTAGTCAAAATGCTTTCTCCTTCTTACTTATCTCCACATGGATATTCCACAGAAGAGGCAAAAAGGTTCCTGTAATATTACAACTAGGGATGTGCATGGATAACCGGTTAACTAGTAAGCATTGCCCATTAGGGGTGATGCTTACTGGATAATGGTTAACTGCAGCACTCCCCTTTAATCAGTTAGCTGGTTAAACTTAACATTTAAACTGTTAACTAATTAAATGGGATTTTACATCCCTAATTACAGCTGTGAATCATATATGCCACAACAAGGTTGCAGAATGTTTTACTTTCTGCTGGCTAGTCCCAGTATAGTTAGAGAACCATGTAATACTTCACTGAATGTTTGAAATGTTCTAAAACTCTCAGTAGGCAGGATTCAGTACATAGCACTAGGTCTGATGAGGTTGTAATACCACTTTACATGTTATGGTTGTAAATATGAAAAATTCCCCTTGGCCAATACTATTTTAACCTGTTTTATTATTAACACACACATAGTAATTACAAGACATTTTGTACCTAAATTAAACATTAAACTTCTTAAAATCTCAAGAGACTTCAAAAAGTTTCTTTTTTGTTAATATTTATACTGTATACAAATTGAAGCTGAATGTAATACTTGTATAATATTCTTGCTCTTTTATTAACAAATGTGCGGACTGCCAATAATATGTAGAATGCAGAAAAAATAAATGTTTACTCTGTATGCCTCTACTTTGTAATCTAATTTATAGTAAAAAAAAATAGAAAGCTGTGTAAAAAAAATTAAGTGTTCAGGAAAATAATGTGGACAAAGGTGAATTAGTGGATATAATGCACTTAGACTTTCAGAAAACCTCACCAAAGGATTGTAAGCTGAGTAAGCAGTCATGAAATACAAGGGAACTTAGGGAAGGTCCTCTTATGGATCTGTAATTGGTTAAAAGATGGAAGACAAAGGGTGGGAATAAGTAGTCAATTTTCAGAATGGAGAGAGAGAAATAATGGAATCCCCTAAGGATCTCGACTGGGACCAGGGCTGTTCAGTTTACTAATAAATGTTATGGAAAAAAGAGAAAATAGTGAGGTGACAAAATTTACAGACAATACAAAACTACACATGATAGTTAAGCCCAAAGCTGATTGTGACAGTTTACAAAGTGATCTCAAAACTGGGTGTGAGAGGAACAAAATGGCAGATGAAATTTAATTCTGATAAATGCAAAGTAACACAGGTTGGAAACATAATGCCAACTATGCATACAAAATGATGGGATCTAAATTAGCTGTTATACTCAGGAAAGAGATCTTAAAGTAATCATAAATGGTTCTCTGAAAATATCTGCTGTATGTGCAGTGACAGTCATAAAAGATAACTGAATGTTAAGAAACATTTAAAAAGGGATACATAATAAGACAGTAAATATCATACTTTGCCCTATATAAATCCATGATATGCTCAAACTTTGAATATTGTATGCAGTTCTGATTACTCCATCTCATAAAGATATATTAGAAATGGAAACTGTACAGAGAAGGGCAACAGAAATGATTATGGAGTTTTCATACGAGGAGAGATTAAAAACACTGTTTCTGTTTTTGCATAAAGATGATTAAGAGAGATATGATACAAGTCTATCAAATCTTGACCACTGTGGAGAAAGTGAATAAGGAAGTATTATTTACTCCTCCATATAACATAAGAACTGGGGGTCATCCAATGAAACTAATAGGTAACTGGTTTAAAAAATCCCACAAGAAGTACTTCTTTATTTAATGTATAGTCGAGCAATGGCTCTCATTGCCAGGGGGTTATTGAGATGGCTAAAAAGAGCTAGATAAATTCATGGAAGATAGGTCCATCAGTGGCTATTAGCCAAAATGGCCAGGGATTCAACTCCATGCTCTGTATGCCCCATCCTCTGTTTGCCAGAAGCTGGGAGTGGACAACGGAATGGGTCACTCGATGACTGCCTGTTCTGTTCATTCCCCTTGAAGCACCTGGCATTGGCCGTTTTTGGAAGATAGGCTACTGAACTAGATGGACCATTGACCTAATCCAGTTTGGGCATTCTTATCTTCTTAATACTGATATAGCCATGGACAGTGAGGGAGCTGTCCTTTGGGGAGGCTAGCCCCTGACTCCCCCCTTCTGCCTCTGCGCCCCCCCACTCCAGGCCAGAGCCCCAAACCTCTCCCTGTAGCCAAAGTCATGAGGCCTCCTGCTGGCTCCCTTCCACTGCTAGAATCCCAAGACCCCTCACCCCATGACTCCCCACCACTTTCCTGAAGGAGACCTGGACCAGCCACTGCTGACACCACCCCGCCCTCCAGACCCTAAGGCTGTGTCTACACTGGCACGATCTTGTGCCAAAGCGGCCCGCTCTTGCGCAAAAACTTGCTGCCTGTCTACACTGGCCGTGTGTTCTTGCGCAAGTAAACTGACGTTCTACAGTATAAAATCAGGGCTTCTTGCGCAAGAACTATGATGCTCCTGCTCAGGGAATAAGCCCTTTTGCGCAACTGTTCTTGTGCAAGAGGCCAGCGTAGACAGGCAACATGAATTTCTTGCGCAAGAAAGTCCTATGGTTAAAATGGCCATCAGAGCTTTCTTGCGCAAGAGAGCGTCTACACTGGCATGGATGCTCTTGCGCAAAAGCACATCTCTTGCGCAAAAAGCATATGCCAGTGTAGATGCTCTCTTCTGAAAGAGTTTTTGCACAAGAACTCTTCCGCAAAAGAGTTCTTGCGCAAGAAGCTGCCAGTGTAGACGTAGCCTAAGACACCCAGGAAAAGCTGCAGTAGCATCTCTTCCCAAAGAAAAACTTCATTATGCCCCATGTAGGTTCTGAGATGGCTGAAGAGACTGTATCTGCTGCTCAGCTTCCTAGGTTCATCAGTAATCTCTGGAGTCCAGGGAATTTATTGATGATCCTGGGAAGATGAGTAGCTTATACCGCCTCCTCAGATGCCCCATGGAGCATAATAAATCAAAAGCTTTTCCCCAAACCCCTGCAACCAGGGGCTCCAGCAGCCGCAACATTGTCATACACAGATCCAGCCATTTCTGGACTTCAAAGGAAGTTACTATGTGACTGTAAAAAAGCCATGACAGGAATTCCACCAACTTGATTGTCATGTGTGCTTAGAATTAAAATATCTTTCCTAATTGTTAGTGTTTCCAAGCTTATTCTGGTATCTCAAAGTCAAGCTGTGTTTCTTAGGCAACAACAATAATAAAAGATCCCACATTTGGAATATAATAACTCTATTGATGATATATGACGCAGAATCAAAACCATTTCATTTCCAGAGCAGTTTTGGCTCTGGGATTTTATACAGATATATGCAGTGTAGGTGTGTATAATTCAGTGGTTCTCAGCCTGTGGCCAATGGGTCACTTATGGCTGAATCAGAACACAGTTGCAGCCCATGTGATGAAGGCTGTACAGGTAGGGTGTGTCTAAACTACACCTCTCTGCCAACAGAGGGATGTAGATTAGGCACATCGCTGTTGCAAATGAAGCGGGGATTTAAATATCCCGCGCTTCATTTGAATAAAAATGGCTGCCGCTTTTTGCTGATGCGGCACTTTGCTGGCAAAAAGCGGCAGTCTAGATGGGGATCGGTCGACAAGGAAAGCCTTTTCTGACCGATCCCTTATGCCTCGTGCAATGAGGTTTACAGGATGCAGGATCGTTGCATGCGGCATAAGGGATCGGTCGGAAAAGGCTTTCCTTGTCAACTGATCCCCATCTAGACTGCCGCTTTTTGCCAGCAAAGTGCTGCGTTGGCAAAAAGCGGTGGCCATTTTTATTCAAATGAAGCACGGGATATTTAAATCCCCGCTTCATTTGCAATAGCGATGTGCCTAATCTACATCCCTCTGTCAGCAGAGGGGTATAGTTTAGACACACCCGTAGTGTATATATTGTGTGGATGTGGCCCACAGAACACGGATTGAGCTGCATATGTGGCAGATAAGTTGAGAACCAGTGGTATAGTCTCTTTCAATTTATATCTGAGCATTAAAAGAAAATCCAGGTTCTGCATTTTGGATAACAAGTGCATGAATTTAGAGTATGCTATTATAAAGATCTTTTGGTGGTGATAGATTAGTTGAAAATAAGTTCATGTTTGTAATAGGAATTTTTAAATGCAGGGCATTTGTAGTAAATATTCCCTTTTCAGAAGTACTGTTGATATTTCAGAATAGTGAGTCCTAAACTGTAAAACTTGAGAAATCCTGTATTTAAGCAATCAGTACTATGATGTCATAATTGTAATGGCTAGAAAATGTCCTCTGTGTATTTTAGTGATGCATGGTAGCTAAAAGAAAGAAGCTTACATTTCTAATCAACATTAGCAGTGTGTAAACAAATTAATTCAAAAGCTATTTTATTTTGGTATTAGAACACCATTGACAATTTAGTTTCAGTCTTAATAATTGTGGAACAGATATAACCAGTAATGTTGGCATAAATAGAATCATAGAACATAGTACTGGAAGGGACCTCAAGAGGTCATCAAGTCCAGTCCCCTGCCCTCATGGCAGGACCCAATACCGTCTACCATCCCTGATAGATGTCTATCCAACCTGCTCTTAAATATCTCCAGAGATGGAAACTCCATAACCTCCTTAGGCAAATTACTCTAGTGTTTAACCACCCTGACAGTTAGGAATTTTTTCCTAATGTCCAACCTAAACCTCCCTTGCTGCAGTTTAAGCCCATTGCTTCTTGTCCTATCCTCAGAGGCTCAGGAGAACAATTTTTCTCCCTGCTCCTTGTGACACTCTTTTAGATACCTGAAAACTGTTATCGTATACCCTCTCAGTCTTCTCCTTTCCAAACTAAACAAACCCAATTCTTTCAGTCTTCTTTCATAGATCATGTTCTGTAGACCTTTAACCATTCTTACTGCTCTTCTCTGGATGTTCTCCAATTTCTCCACATCTTTCTTGAGATATGGTGCCCAGAACTGGACACAATACTCCAAATGAGGCCTAATCAGCACAGAGTAGAGGGAAGAATGTAAGTTAAGGATGTAGTGGAAATTTCCTGTGGTAAAGTCAGTTTTTCACTGTTTCAGAATAACCAGAACTATAGTTTATACAAACACTGTATTGAAATGCTTCCAGTCATTTTGCTGCGTTTCACTGTAACCAAGTTAATGATAAACAGGTTTCATTAAACTTAGTACATTGAAGTGCTGGTGAGCACTGAAAGCACTTTTTTAAAGATCGCAGGATTTAGCGGTTTTCTTCTGCTGTCAGATCTGGAAGGCTTTTCCTGACAACTCAGCCTTTATTAATGAGCTGTGTAATATAGTTTAATTTCCTGACTTACAGTAAACTCTAGGTAAAAATCTTAATTTACTCACACACAACCATCCAGAGGTTTTTAGGAATAGGAATTTGAAAGTAGGCTATCACAGCAGGTTGTTTGGCTACTGTCCATATGCTGTTCTACTAAGCCAATTGACTGGCATTTTAGAGGCTTGCCAGCTATATGAGAGATCTCTTTTACTGCTGACCTATTTATTTGGACTTTTTATTACATCTTTGTGAATATTGCACTGTAAACAACCTATTCAAGGAGCTGTGCCTTTTTTTATCTTTTCAGTTGTCCCCAAATACATGGTAAAATTGTCAATTTAGTTTTAAATTACTGGCTAATTTCTTGAGCAGTAATTTTTGCTCTGCAGATGTTTCACAGATATATCATTGTGACTTTTGTGAGGCTACTACACCTCTGTTCATATCTGCTCTCTTTCAAGGCACCCCTGCATGTAATTGATCTCTTGCCCTTTCCTGTGTTGGAGTAGAATCACATGATTCTTTCACTCTTAGACCAGGATCTGAGTACAGTAACTACTTCTCACCCTGTAGGTTCAACTGGGTTTCATGCATCGGCATTTCTTTGCTTCAGCAACTTGTGACTAGTGATAAAATGGTTACTTGTGATAAAATAGCCTTCTTTAAAATAAAGTATTTTGGTTTAGCATTTGTAGAGAAGAGATTTTTAATCAGCTGTTAGCTTTGAGAATTTATTTAGAATTTATTATTAGATAACAAACTTTCCTCTAAAGTTAAAGGGAGAACACACATTCTCTCTGGTGAATCTGAGGGTCTCTTAAAAACCCTTCCCCAGCCTGATCAGGGGGCATGCTAGTGCCATTAAGACATTTCACTTTGATATGGTCCTTTGACACCCCAGTCATTTTGAATGAATGGTAATCACTGGTCTTGTCACTGTGTCTGGCCTGTGGGTTAAGGTGTTGAAACTAGGGATGTAATAGTGTAGTCGATTTACTGATTAACCGATAATCAAAAGCTTATAGGTTAATACTATAGACTAAACTCACTCACCCTCTCCCTCCGCCAGCAAATTTTTTAGCAGGCTGGCTAGCAGCCCGGCTCAGTCCCGGCTTGCACTGGGTCCAGGACCTACCCCTGCTGCGGTTCTGAATTTAAAGTGTATTAGGAGCCAGGTGGGCAGGCAGACCGTCTTAGTTCTGACTCACGCTGGGTCTGGGTACTCAGACCCCCTTGGGACAGGGGTTGCTGCCACCCTGCACTGCTGCCTCTGTATCAGAGGCAGCAGTGCAGGGTGACAGGTAGCTAGTCTGCGAGGGGAATTGATTTTTAAACTGTTCCTGCCTGGCACCCCTCTGGCACTCTGCTTCCCTCTAGAAGTCCAGTGCATATATCACTACTTGGGTGACAAATAATTAACCTATACCAAGCACCCCACATTTATAACACATGCTGCTTATGCTTATTTACATAATTTACAGATTATTGTGTCTATTCCCCGAGGGGATGATTTAAGTAACTTCCCAAGAAAAAATATATTGCAGTTATTGAAGTCATACTTTGAAATTTGCTTTCAAAGAATGTTTGAGAAAAAACAGAATTTGCAGTATTCACATACAAACACTTTTGTTTAGGTGCCTAAGTTTGGTTTTGGGAGCCTACTTTTAGGCACCTAGAGCTGAAAATACTGGCCAGATCTACCAAAAGAACTGTGCACGACAGTATTTCTTTACAAAAATTCCTAACACTTTGCCCATCATAACATTTAAAATAGTCTGTGATTATTTTATTTATTTGTTGGTTTAAAAATGTTGGTACTGAGGAACTGAACTCAATCCCATTTTTCTGAGTAATGGAACAATCTTACTTCAGCACAGCATAAACAATGTAAGGCCATCCTATCTAAATTAGTTGACAATAGTATTGAACAGTGACAGTTTCGGGTTTTTTCACACTGTTTTTCCCCCACCAGGAAACACTGGATGCTCTAACAAAGGCAGAGCATATGATAGAAGAGCTCAAGACTCAGTTAAATGACCTTTGTAGATTTTCCAGGGATTTGAGTACCTATTCTGCAAAAGTTTCAGTGTTAATTAAAGAGTACAATAGGTAAGTATTCATCTTGTATATAATTTGTTCTTACATAGGTTGAACTTCCCAAATCCGGGACTCTCTGGTCTAGCGACATCCATGGTCTGGCAAGGTCACAGATGTTGCTGGACCAAAGAGCCCTGGGAATGGGAGCCAGCTGGGAGAACGCGGGGTCTGCGGAGTCACGGCTGGTCCAGGGAACCCCCAGCATCAGCGGGGCCAGGTGGCATCGGGGAGCTCCAAGTGTCAGGTAGCTGGAGAGCCCCTGGCAACGGGACTGATGGCGGCCAGGCAGCACTGGTTGGGAAACCTCTGGTGGCAGCGAGTCAATGCAGTGGAGTCCTGGCCAGGGAACCTGGCACTGGGGCCAGGCAGCAGCCAGGGAGTCCCAAACCTAGCAGGGAAATCCCTGGTGGCAGCAGAGCCAGCCTGGCAGCTCTGGCTGGGGAACCTTGGGAAAGCCACGGTGGCAGCAGGACTGGGCCACAGGAGTGGGGCTGGCAGTGGCCAAGTGTCCCAAGACCGGGAGCCCTGGGGAACCCCGAGAGGTAGCAGGATGGTGGTGACAGGCGGCCTTGTCTGGGGAAACCTGGCTTGGCCAGCATTAGCGAGGCAGTGGCAGGACAGGGAGCCCCAGCCTTGAGAGCCCCATGGAGGAGAAGCTGGCAGCAGGGCAGCCAACTGGAGAGCATTAACCTCCCCTGGTCTAGAAAACTCCCTGGTCCAGGACAGCTCATGTCCCAAGGTTACCGGATCAGGGAGGTCCAACCTGTATATCATTTTGATTTATGATGGCGTAAGTTAGAAATGTACAAATAAACAGTGCATTCATAATTTACTGATTGCCTTGCACCTATTGGTAATAAAGGTTGAAAAAAAATGTCAGTTTGTTTTTTAGGCATACACTGGGCCATAAGACTCAGCTTTGAATGGATAAGAATTGTCACTGTGAATGACAAAGGATAGTCATTTGGTCAGAGAAAGAGTGAGAATAACTATCGCCTGGTGATTGGGACACTCACCAAAGATTTAGGAGTATGGAATTCAAATATATACTTCAATGATTATTTAATTGTTTATACAAAGTGAAAAAGCTTCCATGGGAGTGATTGAGATAATATCCCATCAGTGGCTAGGTCACTCTTCTGCAGTGTAGGAGGCCCAAGCTCTCATTCCTTTTTCATGTAAAGTAGAGGAGGAAATTAAACTTGGTGCTTCAGCACTCCAAGTGAGGACTCCTAAACACTTAGCTAAGAGTTATTTGACAAGCAGAAGCATTACTACTGGCTGTTTGAAAAAAAAATGTGGCTGAAACTACTTAGTGAAATGCTACTCAATTTGTGAATAGGTTCTAGTCTACCCAAATGTCATTTTTTGGTGAAGACACTGTTCATGTGGGAAAAATTCACCCAGCTCTGTCAAGGGCTGCTGCACTAATTAAATGAGCCTTTGGGAAAAAAATCTGACTCAGCGCCACAATTTCTTCCCTGCTTTTCCCTTATTCCTGGAGGAATTCAATTTCACCAGCTCTACGCAGCTCTATACAGTGTTCATTTTACTCCGTCCTCTCTTGCCACCGTTACTTCAACTTAGCTCTGCTGACTGGTATAATATGGGGGTTGAGCCAAGGCTCTGCTCACTCCCAATTTCTTGTTTGTGATTATGGGAACTATTGCACTCTAGATCTCTGCACCACCATATCCTGCAAAACGTTTCTTCCTCCATGGCACTGTCAGATAAGAACACAATCTAATCATAAACAAATTCTGCAGTTGCTTGTAGTTTCAAAGTATATGTAATTTGAGTCTTAGTGTAATAGCTGTGAAAATGCCTATTTCATGTTGTCTAACTGAATCCCCCTTTTCCTCCTCTTTTTTTCATTTAACTCCCTATAATGACAAAACTTAGCCTATGTCTTCAAACTTCAAAGGGCTGTCAGAATAAAGAGGAGGTCTTGCAGCAGAGATTCCGGACAGTTTTCAGGGACTTCCAGCAGTGGCTGGTCAGTTCAAAAATCACCACTGCCAAATGTTTTGACATGCCTCAAAATATCAACGAAGCAGTGACAAGTCTACAGAAAATACAGGTAATTGTATAGCAATCAGACACTGGTTGAAGAAGGACACAGCTTTAAATCAACACATCTATCTGAATTTTGTTTACTTACAATTTGAGATTTACTGTAGCTACAGCAGTATTAAAGATGACTGTAATTGAGAAGGATCAGAAAATTCTTTATTTTTTCTTTGTTCTGTTTGTTAAATTTGGGCATCTAACGGCATTTTGTGGATAGCCATTTTCACTTGTTTTTCTCTTTATAGGATATTTCTATACTGTGAACCCAAGATGTGATTACAGTCTGCGCTCACCTACCTGAGCTAACTTTACTCCAGCTAGCTCAAGTCTCAGAGCAGTGCAAGTGTTGTGTATCCCCAGGGTTCCAGATATGCTTGTACAGCCTGCCACATTCTGCCATAGCATCACCACTTAGGGGCCCAAGCTAGCTAAATTAATGTTAGCTCAGGTATGTCAACTTGAGCTGCAGTCACACCCTGTGATTAAGTTTAGACATTCTCATAGTCTGTTTCCTCCATCCATGCGGGCCTTTCAGGCAGTAATAGGGGAGAAACATATTTTTTTAAAATAGGAAAATGGTTGTAAAACAAAAACAAAAAATGAATGTAGGAACATTATGTAGTTCCAGAAACTATTTCAAAGTAATCGTTTCTGCAAATTTTTCATCATATATGATGGTAATCTTTATAATGTAAATAAAGGACCACAACCTTGCCAGCAGGCAATTATAGTAAAACTCCAATAGTCCGGCATCCAATTGTACGGCACTCCCAATAGTCCAGCATCAAAATGGCAAGAGCCTAGTGAGTGAGCTTCGGCCAAAAACAAGTCACAAGGCGGCAGCAGCAGCAGCTGAACCAAGCGAAACTGGACGGGACCGAGTCAGTCTGCCACTGGCATAGTGTGATGCTGGACAGTGCTTGTGCTACAATAAAAAGGGTTAAAAACACTTTATATACAGTATATAATGTGTATATATATAAAACCATCTTATAGTACCTCCTGATAGTCCAGCATATCCGATAATCTGGCACCACCTAGGTCCCAAAGGTTCAGGATTATCGGAAGTCTACCGTAATTTGTGTGTTTTTCAGTATAAATCCTTCTCCAATAGTTTACCTCCAGATTCCAAGTCTCAAAACAGATAACTTTCCCCTTGGAATTGTACTTAACATTTTGTATAATGTTGGAGTAATATCACCACTTTTTATATAAGAAAACCCAATTTAGAAGGGGAAATTCTTTGGCTGCTTCTGATAATCACAATTTTTATTCACCATGAAAGCCTTGCATGATTAAAATAACCATTTGCTCTCCTGTCTAAAAGTATGTGTTCATGATTGCTATGTATAGTATACACTTTCTACATAAAATAAATTCTTCTTATACTTCCAAGCTTTTGTTAAGAAGGCATATGCACTTTCATTCCTTAATACCACCAACAGTTAGGAATCCATTAGCCTGTCTGATGTCAGTAAATGTTCATAGATTGATAATGTAAAACTCCCGTTGACCTTAATGGGGCTAGGTTTTCACTCATAGATTTTAGTGACAAAAAAGACCATTGTGTACTTGTTGAAGATTCCAAGAGACTTTCACTGTACATAGGATTGCCAGGTGTCCGGTTTTGAACTGGACAGTCCAGTATTTGAGCTTTCTGTTTGGGAAACAAATTGAGAAAATATAAATGTCCAGTATTTTCTAAATAAGATGTAATGTAGATTGTGATGTAATGTCAAGTATGTCCGGTATTTTTGTTGAAACCATCTGGCAACCCTATGTATATATAATCTAAAAGATAGTCTCTCCAGTAGCAAAGTAACTAAGACCACCATGTCTGGGATTGGGATCGATTCATTACCTACTCTGAGCAAAGTGTGCCTGCTGCCTACTGAATCCCTAGTATTGCTTCTTCTTAAAACACAGTGAGATTATTAAAAAAAGGTATCGTATCCAAGTAAAGAATGGGTCATTTTATGAATTCACACACAACCCTAGCTGGTTCTGAGCCTAAATGAGGGGGGATACTGACATCACTGATCCAGACTGTTGCTATCCCTAAAGCCTCTGATTTTTACTGGATATAAAATGGAGTGCATTTAAACAAACATGAATTAGTGTAATTTATTAAAGCTTTTCTGCACATTATAACTAATTGGCTTTTTCCCCCCCCCCCAAGGAATCCTTATCTGAAAGTGAAAATGGCCAGCATAAACTAAACATTGTGGTGTTCAAGGGAGAACTGTTGAGCACTATTCTGCCCCAAGAAAAAGCTAAAGTTATCCAAGCCAAAGTTGCTGTTGCTAAAGAAGACTGGAAAAATTTTCTTTCCCCTGCTTCACCAGAAGGAATCTGCTTTGGAGGTATGGAACCTGTCAAACAGGGAATAGATTGAGCAGAATTTCCCCCCCTTTTCTTTCTGATCACATGCATCTTGATAGATTGAGTGCTTTATATTTCTTATTACTGAATAAGGCCAGCTTTGCTTTCTGGTTCTTGCAAAAAGCTCAGGGCTCAGGGTCTAACTCAGGGGTGAGCAATAAGACAGCAGCAGTTCACCAGGGTTAGCCCTGGTGGTCCACTGCCACTATATTTACCTGTGCCTTCGCAGATATGGGTGATTGCAGATCCCATTGGCCATGGATCGCCGTTCCTGGACAATGGGAGCCGCAGGAAGCAGTGTCATAGTCTGCACCACTTCACGCGGCTCCCATTGGCTAGGCGCAGGTAAAATAGTGGTGACGGCCTGCCAGTGGCTAACCCTGGCAAATCAGATCCATCTCACTGGTCTAGCTGATCACCATATGTGGGGTCAAAAAGGAATTTTTCCCTAGCTCAGATTTGGGGGAGGAGATGAGGAGGTTGCCTTTCTCTGCACCATGTTTATATCTCACTTGATCAATTTCCTGGCATTACATGGGCATTGCTGTGTCTCGGTCCCTCCTATTCTCTGCCTATCACATATAATAATTTAATCTCCCATGGTCTGCAAAACTAGTCATAAATGCCTCTCATTTGATGCCATTGGAAAAATAGCTAAACTTAGAGGTTAAGCTTCTGCCACCCCTAATTTAAGTAGTTCTTTACCCTACAAGTCATACCATTGACTTAAATAGCCTAGTTTATATAGTAAGATACCAGACAAAGTAGATGATACTGCAAGAGTTTGAGCTTCATCCAATACACCAAATACTAAGGTGCATGAAAATATGTTGTTAAGGCAAGACTGCCCTTGTTCCATGAATAGTTCCACTCATTTAAATAGGCCAGTTCAAATAGCAAGTGAGACTATTGGAATCTAGGCCCTCATGCAATCAGTAGGCCATGTTTGTCTCACTGGAGATCACTGAAGTGTAATTAAGAATTGCCCAAGCAAATATTTTAATCATAGCTACAAAGTGACACCACAGTAATCTGCTTGTTTCAAAATGTCTGCTTGGACAAGCATAGAAATTAAACATCTTTAAAGTTTACAGCATATTTCCAGTCACACACTTTTTTAAGCCCAAAAGGGACATTACAGAGAACTTCTGACTGGTGATCATAAAATCTCTCCTGTTTTAAGCCCCTAACTTCTAGTCAAGATAGAGAATGTATTTGGGGTCAGTTTTAAATTTCATTGACAATAAATATAGGAAACTCTTTGGGCCAGATCCTAAACTTATGTAAATAAGAAATTAGAACAATGGAGCTATACCAATTTAGGACTTCTTTGTCTCGGAGTGGATGTGTAGGGAGATGTCATATAGTAGATGTGGACAGTTCTGTTTTCACGGGGACTGGGATTAGTCCTTCTAAACTCAGATATTTCAGTCCCATATCATACACCTATAATTCTAACATTTGTTTGAAGTGATAGAACTATGGATAAACAGAAAAGAAAATTACAGTAGTTTAAAAAAACCAGGAAAACTAAATCACTTGAATTCTTTTGTTTAGGAGTTTTTACTCCACATTGATTGTGTTAGATATTCTACTCTCAGCCAGCAGAATGAGTCCACAGGAAAAATATGCAGTCAGCAAGGACTTTTTGATGCTTATTTATTTATAAGGACTTGAGAGTAAAGAAAATTACAGTCAGAAAGTAAATACAAATTATCCTCATGATTTGGTTCAACCAAGTCTGCTGCTCTTGACAGTGAAAACATCCATTTTAAATCATTCTCCCCATTCAGGATTCCAAATGTAGCCTTTCCTCTAAGCCTTTGTGTGAGTGGGGGGGGAAAACAGAGCTTGAAATGAACCCTTCATTCCACAGGAGATCTGTTAGTGCCTGCGCACCTTAGCATACCCGTAGGATCATAGGTTGCATAATCATGCAGCAAGCATGATGGTGCATGGATTTTTTTTAAACTTTGGACATTACATGTTTTCATAGAACTTAAAGATCCAAATGAAGGACTTTGAAACAACTGTAGAGCCTCTTCAGGACTGGCTGAGCACAACTGAGAAGATGGTTCAAGAAAGCAGTAGTCGACTTCATGACCTCCCTGCAAAGAGAAAAAGAACAACAAAAGTTACAGGTGATAAGGCCCTGAAAATAAAATCAGCCCTCCCCAGGCTAGTTTCCTGTGTCATGAATTCCTGATAAATGCTTGATCATTCTGGTACTCTGATCTCTAGCTAATCTGCATCCACCTGTGGGGCTTACTTCAATCCGCAGGCAGATTTTGTGTCTCAGCACTTCCAAATGGCATGTGATGTTTCTTTTCTGTAACTGTATCATATGAATAGAGATCAAATGTTGCCCTTTTTTTAAGATGCTTGCTAATGGCCAGTGCATTAATTTCCAAGTTAACAGAGCTCCTTGCTTGCTTTTTTGCCTGCTCTTTTGCACCTGCACATAATAGTAACATGCTTATGCTTTACAGTCTGTCCTTGAGGAAATAAGCTGCCACGAGCCTCAGCTCAACAGGCTAAAAGAGAAAGCTCAGCAGCTGTGGGAGGAGCAAGCTGCCAGCAAAAGCTTTATGCGCAGAGTATCTCAGCTATCTTCTCAATACCTAGCGCTAAGCAATCTAACAAAGGTAATGCACCCCACTGTGCATGCTTTCAAGCAGTTCCTGTGAAGCTGACTGATGTAAAAATGAGTGGTTGAAATTCTGAAATATCACAACTGTCTTTCTACTGTATGTCTGATCTATCCTATGTCTAAGGTTTGTGGTATAGAAGGGAAAGGTGTGTGTGTGTGGACTGTTTACCTGATTGAACACTGAGCAATTTTTTTTCCCCTTCCATGCATTGGTCTGAGAAGAGAAACTGAGAATATAAGTGAATAGTGCATAATTCCTCACACCCTCCAAGAATGTGATAGTTTGCAGGCAGTTAAGTTTTAAATGTGGATAAATATGCTTTTGAATGAAAAAAGCATCCCATGACTTACAACAGTTAAGATAATTTAGTTTGATAATCACTGTCCCCAGGAGCATGTAAGCTATTTTTTTTTTCAAAACTTGGTAGTATTTTATGCAGGATCACAATACTGAAATGTTGCTATTGTTTAATAAACTTTTAAGATGAGGACTGGTTATGTATATTATGAACTTTTTGTTTAGAATTTGGTAGATTGATTTCAGCATTTTTTAAAAGCATTTGTTAGCTGTGTTAGGTTGATTTTTGAATTATCAGAACAAGGTAGCATTTTTAGTGGCTTGGCCACTGCATTGAGACTTGCATCCTGTTCCCATTTATCCCACTGACCTTCTGTGTTGCATTGGTCAAGTCATCTCTCCACTGTGTGCTTGCCTTTTCCCTCTTGCCCTCTGTTGTCTTTGTCTGGTTGGATTGTAAACAATTTAGGATAAGGATTATCACTCATACATTGCCTGTCATAGTGAAGCTTTGATAGGAGTTGGAGAAAAAAGGCAGTACTATAGTATAAACGTTTATGAATATTAAAGGTGTTTTATTGGTGGTATCATTTCTATTTTTAATCATTAGTGGCTTGTTAATTTGCCAACTTAATGTACAAAAATAGAGACTTAAACTTAATAGAGTCATATAATTTAAAATAGTGTATACAGGGCCAGGTCATGCGCTACATGATAAAAAATAAACATGGGAAGGGAAAACGTATAGGGCAAAATTTCACAAGTTGAAACTAATGGAATTCCTTGCACATCTTAAATTCAGAGAAAGGAAGTTTGTGGTATGTGCCTTCTCATATGTGGGAATCCCAAATATCTTTACTCAAAGCATCAGGATAGTACCACTGGCTACAGAAGGCTGTAAGATGCCTTTCTACAAAAGTGTGTGCTCACATTACGTGCTACCAAAAATTTCTAAGTGAAGCCCTGTGTTGCGTGTATTAAACTAATTCAGTCATGAGGTGATGAAGGCATTGGTAAGGTAAGGCAAGGTCCACATATGAAAGAAAAGGATGTAAGAAGATATTAACAGGCCTAACAAAAACCAATAACTGGAAACTTAAGAGCGACAAATTCAAATGAGAAATTAAGTGCAAATTAGCTATCGGAACAAACTACTTGGGAAAGTTTTTGATTCTCCATCTCTTGTCTTCTGGTCAAGGTTAACTGTCGTTCTAAAAGATATGCTTTAGTCAGACACAAATTGTTGGGCTTTAATGCAAGGGTAACTTGGTGAAATGTAATGGATTGGGATAGGAGCAGATAGTTACTTAAATGTGAACTCCCAGTGGGGTGATGCTAATGAGATCCAGGGATAAATAAACTAGGGACTCTTGAATAGAAGTAGAAAGTTCATTTCATTTGTGTATTTGGTGCTTGTGTGACCACTGCTGGAATACCATGTCCAGTGCTGGTGTACAAAGTTCAAGCAGAGGGAATAGAGAAGGTTCCGAGAATGATTAGAAAGCATGCCTTATAATGATAGTTAAGGGGTGAATTGATTACAGCCTGTAAGTATCTGCGTGAGGAACAAATATTTAATAGTAAGCTCTTTAGTCTAGCTGAGCGAAAGGTATAATATGATCCAGTGGGTGAAAATTGCATGTGGACAAATTTAAACTGCAAGTAAAGCACGTAAACTGCAAGTTTAATGGTGAGAGTAATTAGCCATTGGAACCATTTATCAGGCATTCTTGTAGATTCCCCATCACTGACAATTTTTAAAGCAAGAATTGGATATTTTTCTAAAAGTTTTCCCTAATTATTTTGCGGAAGTTCTGTGGCCTGTGCTAGACAGGTGGAGAGACTAGATTATCACAGTAGTCCCTTCAGAATATGGAATCTATAAATCTAAGAAATATAAGTGAAAATGGCTACCTTACATTAAAAACATTCTCTTAAAACTAGGTCCTTCAAATGATTTGGTAATGTAGGTCTTTAGGAGACTGTTATATTTAAAAATGTGGATATATTTATACCTTGAATAGAGTGGAAAGAGGAGCATTTGAAGAGCCAAATCTTCTAATTTGGGGAGTAAATAGAATGTGTTTGTAAAATTGTCACATGCATAATACAGTGCATGCATGTTTGTATGTACAAAGTAGATAACTTTGACTTTAAGAGGGTTCAAGAAAGAACTAGATAAATTCATGAAGGTTAGGGTCCATCAATGGCTATTAACCAGGATGGGTAGGAATGATGTCTCTAGCCTCTGTCAGAGGCCGGGAATGGGTGATGGGAGAGGGATTACTTGATGATTCCCTGTTTTGTTCACTCCCTCTGGGACATCTGGCATTGGCAACTGTTGAAGACAGGACACTGGGCTAGATGGACCTTTGGTCTGACCCACTATGGCCGTTCTTATGTAACTGCGAATACATGCACTCAAGCATGTAATATGTGCATGAAATATGGTAGACACAGTTTAGACTCTAAATGCATACTGAACCCAGATTGAATGATTAGAAAGCATGCCTTACAATGATAGACTCAAAAAGCTTCAATGTATTTAGCTTAACAAAGAGAAGGTTAAATGGTGAATTGATTACAGTCACTGAAATGGTTGCCAGTGTTAATTTCCATATGAATTTCAGGAGAAGGTTTCCAGAATGGATCGGATTGTTGCAGAGCACCATCAGTTCTCTCATGTCATGAAAGAACTGCAGGACTGGATGGCTGATGCAATTCATATGTTGGAATCTTATTGTCTCCCCACGGCAGATAAAAGCGTTCTGGACAGCAGAATGTTAAAGCTGGAGGTATGTAAACAAATGACTATAAAGATGACACACTTAGGACACATTACTCCAATGGCGATGAAACAGAGAGACTACTTTAAGTAAGTTTGCAGAATCCAAACACTAATTTTTCATTTACTTCAAAAAACATTTGAAAAAATGTTGTCTTTTGTGGGTAAAAGGGGCTTATTTTAAATAGCTTAAGGCAATAAAGATAAACCAGACGGTTGTAACTTGGAAAATGGTGTAAATATTGAAGAAAAAATTTCAAGATGACACATGGTTAGCTAAAGTTGTAGGGAGAAATCATGATGTTATCTTTACTTAAACAGTCATACTGTTTGTCAAATACTACAAGCGACTGTAGCCATAACATTCTGTTAACGTTTGTTTGTTTGTAGCAATTAATACATTGCTTAGTCAGGAGTAGATTGTGCGCCTCAGATAGTCTCTTGCACTGATGGTGCACTGCCACGCTACACTTGGGTGAATATTGCACTTAGAGAGAATATGCCGACTGACCCGAATGCACAGATATTGTAATACACCACCACCGCCCATAAAAAGGGTAGACAAACATGTTTATATTTTGTTTTTGTAGCACTGGGCATCCCCAGTGTGGCCACAGTTTTTAAGTACTCAATATTCCAAAACCTGAATCAGGCCCCCGAAATTATGAGATTGGTTTACAAATCATGAGATTTTAACAAATAATAAATTGATTTTTCTTTTTATTTGCCTTCTGTTTTGGAGGACCTTTAAAGTTCATGTTTTCAGGATTTTCTACACTAAAGTTTAAAAGTGGAGCATACCAGGTCTTAAAAACTCAGTTATTTCAGTGGCACAGCAGTAGAGCTCTTTCACCACAAAGTATTTCTAGTTCTCCATGGATCGCTAGAACCAGTGAGACTTCTAGTTCATAGTCTCTTCTTCTATATAGTGTTCAGGTCTGAATCTGTAAAGCAAAGTGTTTCCTACCCAGATTCCTAGAACACTATCTCTCCCCCTTTATTGCTACAGTTTCTTGTATGGCTCAAACTCTTCCTTTGAAAGATGTGCTTTGCTAGTCAGACCCAGCTGTCAATGCCACCCTCCAGATAAGCCACTTGTAGAATTCATTCAAGGTGTAGCAGCTCCTTTTCCTAAATCATTTCCTCTCCTTGCAGGAGAAGGACTACATGAATGCCACAACAATAAGACTAAAACAAGGTCTGTTTGTGTTTTAGGGATTGTTATTGGTGAAGCAGGAGAAGGAAATCCAGATGAAAATGTTGTTGACCAGAGGAGAATCTGTTCTGAAAAATACATCTCAGGAGGGAGTCCCTGTCATTGAACAACAGTTACAGACACTTAAGGAAAAATGGGCTTCTTTCTTGTCTTCTTGCATTCACTATAAAAGGTAAAAAAGAAATGAAGGGGGAATGGTAACAGAAGACAGTAGAGTTGAAAATATTAGTGTTCTCTCCAGAAGTTGTTGTGATGGGTTAGCTCACAGAAATCCCTTTGGGGTTGTCCCATGATGTGCCGATCATGGTATTGTTGCTGGCCTTCCTGCCCTCTGGGGCTCCCCACCATTCTGTCCTGCTGGAGCAGATCCTCCAGTCTCCCTCAGCCAAGGTACAGAATTAAGGTTATTGCCCCCTTGTAGAGCAGCACAAACTCTGAATCGGTTCAGCTCTGGGAGGTCTAAGCTAAAAGGACTCAGCACTCAGGAAACCAACCCCCAAAAGGGATTAAAACTCCAAATAAAACCATTTTACTTTGTGTAAAAGTATTACAGAGACAAAGCTCAGAAAGATGTATGCCTCCTTAATCAATGAAAGAGAGATGTGCACAATAGTTACTCCCCCCAGGTAACAGTTATTTACACTGGGCTTGATAATAAACAAAAGGTTTTTTATTAAGTACATAGAGTAGGATATAAGTGGTTGCAAGTGAAAACAGTCAGATCAGAGTAAATTACTAAATTAAAATAAAAAATGCTAGGTAATCCTAATCCACTAAGAAACTTGTTACATTCAATTATTATACTAAACAGTTGTTCTAAACATCTCTTTCACAAGTTAAGCAGCCTCCTAGCTTGGGCCCAATCCTTCCCCCTGTTCAATCTTAGATGTTCCCAACATGCATTTTAGGTGGTAAGTGGGGTGGGTCTTCTAGTGTCTGGCAACTGCCTTATTTTTGGGTTTCAGCATCAGGTGACCTAGCCACTCATCCTGGCATGACCAACCACAGTTTGGACTTTCAGGAAGAATAAAAACACTTATGGGTGGTTGGTACGGTTATTGCGCCATTAAGATCCCAAAGTATCACTAGTGGTCCTCATTAGCACATTCAGAATTAAAACCCAAGTCACACTTCATATTTCTAACTTCACATACAAGAATGATACATACACAAAAATAGGATGTACAGATTCAGCAGATTGTAATGCTAAAATTGATGTTACATGATGCATTTTGTATGAAGCATATTTTAGTTATGCATATTAATAAGCCTGTTTTCATAAAGCCATAAAGTGGGAGGCCATGGCAGTCATATAATTACACTGCTCTACAGCCAAAATGCTTCTGAAATAAATGTAGTCAAACTTTACTAATTCTGGGTCACTGAGAACGAAAATGATGCTTAAAATTGTTGATTGGCTCTAGTTTTCAAGATATGCTATTGGGTCAGTATATACGACCCTTGACTTGGGAATGGCAGAGAATAAGTGAGTTATAAAGGGAAGGGAGCTCAATTTAAACCAGAAATGACTAAAATACATCTTTGACTGGATCTATGAATAAATCTATGACTGGGTTTGGACAGTACTTGCTTTTAGGCAAAACAATGAATGATGCAATCTGAAGCTGGTATTGTCATACATGATATGAATTGCATCATGTAATTCCTAGAAGTCATGGATGATGCAATCATAACGAAGCTTACATCACTCTGCTGAACAAATTGCCCTATATCAGCTCTAGAAATCATACAGTGTCGTGCTCTCTTATTTGTCAGTGTTTGATTTTGCAAAGGGACACATTTCTGTTTAGCCAAAGTGAGCAGAGATGCCTCGTACTTCTGTGAACAATGCAGATAACTTCTGCTATGTTTGTGGTGAAGTGACTTTTGCATCACAAAAGCGCAGTATAACCACTATGGTTAAGAAAGCCTATCACCTTGATTTTGGCTGCAAAATTGGAGATCAGGACAAGAGGTGGGCCCCACACATATGCTGCAACACTTGTGCAACAAATCTTCGCCAGTGGTTGAACAGGAAAAGGAAATCTATGCCTTTGCAGTGCCAATGATTTGGAGAGCCAACAGATCATACCAGCAATTGTTACTTCTGCATGGTGCCTCCAGTTGGGAAAGGTGTGTCAAAGAAGAAAAAGTGGACTGTGCATTATCCAAACATTCCATCAGCTATACGCCCAGTACCCCACGGAGAAGGACTGCCGGTTCCTGATGCACCAGAATCATTCTCACTTGAGTCAGACGAGGAAGAGGAAGAGGATGAAACTTCTGGTCCTGAACCATCAATGTCACAGGACCCACATTTTCTTCCATCCTCCTCCTCTGAACCACACCTCATAACACAAGGTGAACTGAATGACCTTGTCAGGATTTGGAACTACCCAAGAGTAAGGCAGAGCTGTTGGGCTCCAGACTACAGCAGTGGAATCTCCTGGCAGGTGATGTTAGGGTTTCCACGTTCCATGACCGTCAAAAGGATCTTGTCCCATTCTTCTTCGTGGAAGGTGATCTTGTAGCCTGCAACAACATCGATGGTGTGATGGCAGCCCTCAACATCGTTCACGATCCAGATGAGTGGAGACTGTTCATGGATTCATCGAAGACAAGTCTTAAAGCTGTTTTGCTGCATAATGGCAATGTTTTGCCATCAATTCCAGTTGGTCATGCAGTCCATATGAAGGAAACCTATGTCAACATGAAACAACTTTTGAGGTGCATAAACTATGACCAACATCAGTGGCAGCTTTGTGGCGATTTGAAGGTTGTTGCTCTCTTGCTTGGTCTGCAGACTGGATACACAAAGTACTGCTGTTTTCTCTGCGAATGGGATAGTCGTGCAAGAGATTCCCACTACATCAAGATAGATTGGCCACCCGACAGTCATTGGAGCCTGGGAGGAAAAGTGTTCAGCATCCACCACTTGTTGAATCAAGGAAGATTTTGTTACCACCCTTACACATCAAGCTGGGTCTGATTAAGAACTTTGTCAAGGCCATGGACAAAGCACAAGCAGCTTTCAAGTACCTCCGTGGAAAATTTCCACGGTTAAGTGAAGCTAAGATAAAGGAATGTGTCTTTGTTGGTCCTCAGATTCGTGAACTTCTTCGAGATGATGCATTTGACCATGCACTGCGTGGCAAGGAAAAGACGGCATGGAAAGCCTTCCAGTTAGTGGCAATAAATTTTCTCGGAAACAACAAGGCAGACAACTACAGGTTGTTGGTGGAAAACCTCCTCAAGGCATACAAAGCCTTGGTTGCAACATGTCACTAAAGATACATTTTTGCACTCTCATCTAGATTTTTTCCACCGAACTGCGGAGCAGTGAGCGACGAGCACGCAGCGATTTCACCAGGACATTGCAACAATGGAGAAACGCTATCAGGGCAAATGGAGCCCATCAATGCTTGCAGACTATTGCTGGACAGTGACAAGAGATGCTCCATTTAATGAATACAAGAGACAAGCCAAGAAGCGCCGAGTAGACACTGAATAGGACTAAACTATGTACATAATAGTTTTTTGCCTTTTGTTTCATAATACATTTTATTTATATAAGCCTTTTGCTGATTTTTAAAGTGTTACATAAACAGGACAGGTGAAATATTATCATGTAAAGCAACCATAAACACATGAAAAGACCTAGGTTTACAATTTATGATCAAAACTCTACTATCTACGCGCAATATACATAGACGTAAAATGTAAAAACTTAAATATCTTGGAAACAGTAGCCAATCAGTTGTTTTAATTGTCATATTTGAATTCAGCACATCAAAATACATAATAAATAGCACATTTTATCTCTGAAGCAGACGACTTCTAAAAAATTGTAGACCAGTGTTATAAGAGAGGCAAGGCAGCTGAGGTAATCCTCTTTATTGGACCAACTCCTGTTGGTGAGAGAGAAAAAGCTTTTGAGCTACACAGAGCTCTTCTACAGGGCTGGGAAAGGTTCTAAGAGTGTCCCAGCTAATGCAAGCTAGAATGGATATTTTAGCATAAGTAGTAGACACATATTATAAGGGAACATTGAAGGTGAAGTGGCCTGTTAACACCCCTGTTGTCATAGACCAAGAAGGTGGAAGGGGAGGAAGTGGGATACAGCGTGTTGTAATAAGACATACATTCAGTGTCTTTAAGACCATGATTGTTATTAAAAATAAAAAATAAAAGTAATAGTTTAATAAACATCATGGTCTTAATAAAGACACTGAATTTATAGCTTGTATATAGCTGTGACACTGAGTGCATTTCCCAGAGCTGAGAGAGAGCTGTGTTGCTCAAAAGCTTGTTTCTCTCACCCACAGAAGTTGGTCCAGTAGATGTTAACTCACCTACCTTGTCTCTCTAATATCTTGGGACCAACACAGCTACACCAATACTGCATATAATTATAAGAGTAAGACTCAGACTAAGGGAAATTTAGTGACAAATTAATTAAGAATATAATTACAGTCTGAGGACTTGTCTATGCAAAAATTAGTGTGCAGCTAGCCAGGATGTGAATCTACAATACAGCAATTTGACACACTGTAACTAGCCATGTGAATACTGCTACAAGACAGTCTGGGACTCCCCGTGCATATGTCCATAGAGCTAACTATTATGTGATAATTTGATGCACTGTACAATCATACCTTGGCTTGTCACACACTATAATTTGATTGCAAGCTTTATTTTCAGATATTTTAAGTTTCATTCAGTTATTTTAATCACTGTGCCTTATACATACATGGTATGAAAGCCAAATAAAAGTAACATTAAGAAAATGAAGGGCCAAATTCTGCTAGATCCTGACTTCAGTAGAACTCTATTATTCTAGATACCTCTTGGAAGGCACTCATTACCTCAAAGGATGGAACAGTGCTATGTAAAATATTATGGTAGTAATAATATCGTTACTGTTGATGAGAGTCTAGATCATGGGTTCCCAAACTGGGGGGTGTGCCCCCTGGGGGGGAGCGTGAAGAAATTCCGGGTGGGACAAGGTGACTCAGCCCCACCCCTACCCCACCCGCCCGTCAATCCTCCCCCCCTAAGTTTTGCTGCTATTTTTGTTTTTCGGCCCCGGTCAGTTCCTTTTTTTTTTCCTCTCTTTCTCTTTTTCTCAACAAGTTTTGCTGTTATTTTTTTTGGGGGGGGGGGGAGGCGTGAGGTTTCTCAAAATTCAAAAACGGGGCGTGATGCCAAAAAGTTTGGGAACCACTGGTCTAGATGATAATACTTAAATAAAAAGAAAATATAGAAAAATATGGCCTGATACATTGAGCATCATTAATTACTAATGTTTCCAAGTTTTAAACAACCAAGACTATTTATCCTTAATGTGTGATAAGATATAAAATATGGAACTTGGAATCAAGACTTGTATAGATTGTATTCCTTTCAACCATGTTTTACCCATATATGTAGTAGAGCTAATGCACACATGGTTGAGGGATATGCTGGGACTGCAAGCATCCTGTATGTCTTTTGCTATCCCTTTTCTAATGTGGGCAAGTAGCCTCGATTTCAGTGCCCTCCTATATATTAGCCAATCAAAATCTGTTGCAGACTACACTTTCTTGCAATTTTTCCAAAGGCAGTTCAGCATATTACATGTTTCCCATCGTTCTGTCCCTTTATCAAACATAAAACTTGAATAACTTTTTATCATCTTATGTCATTGCTAGAGAAACACAAGATAATGAATATCAATTGATATGCATTTTTAAATTGTAGTCAGTTGGAAGGAGCTCTCTCCAAATGGACAAGTTATCAGGATGATGTTCGTAAATTTTCCAGCTGGATGGACAAAGTAGAAGCAAGCATGAATGCTTCTGAGAGACAGTGTGCAGAGTTAAGGGAAAAAACAGCTATCCTCAGCAAAGCAAAGGTTTGTTCACTGTTACTGTATTCTTTAAAAAAATCCTCTTGTATGTTAGAATAAATATTGCAATGATGTCTGAACAGGCATACAAATATTTGATACCTAGATTCTATCCTGGTGTGCACGCTAGAAATCTATCAATCAGGAGGACAGCTGTTCAGATTGAAGTCCTGTTTCCTCATTAAATTCTGCAGCAGCAGCCATTCATTGCTGAAAAAAATACCCAGTGCTATAAACCATACTAGACAGAAAATCTATGCATGGTAGGGTAAAGTGCAAGTTTCGGACAACAGACTTTAAAAAAAAAATCAACAACAACAACAAAACCCCAACCTCCCAAACTTAGAGAGAAATCTTCAAGCTTATATTCTCTTCATTCTCTCATATTCTTGTACCAGGTGTGTCAATATGCTGCCAAATTAAAATGGATATGTTTTATTTTAAAAAATCACTTCTGAACTGGTGTATATAATTACACAGAGTGTGAGGTAACAGCAAATCAGACCCATTCTGCATTATAGTCATATATTCATAGAATCCTAAAACTGGAAGGAATCTCGAAAAATTATCAAGTCTAGTCCCCTGCACTAATAGCAGGACCAAGCACCATATAGACCAATAATTCTCAAAGTGGTCCATGAAACCACTTTGAGGAACCTGTTAACTGGCCACTCTGGTATGTTTACTTATCTGCGTCATGGCCACAGAGCCTTGCAGCTCTCTTTGGCTCTGTTTTGCGCAGCCAAGGACAGCTGCGGGAAGTGATGGCCTGGCCCACGCCACTTCCTGCGGCTCTTCTTGTCTGCAAATGGCAAAACTAAGCCAATTGGAGCTGCAAGGCTCTGTTGCTGCAAAGCCAGTAAATAAACACACCAAAGCGGCCAGTTAACAGATTCCTCCAAGTGGTTTTGTGGGCCACTTTGAGAAACACTGAACTAGACCATACTTGACAGGTGTTTGTATAACCTGCTCTTAAATATCTCCAATGATGGAGTTTCCACAACTTCCCTAGGTAATTTATTCCAGTTCTTAGCCACCCTGACAATTAGGAAGTTTTTTCTAATGTCCAACCTAAACCTCCCTTGCTGCAATTTAAGCCCATTGCTTCTTTTTTATCATCAGAAGTTGAGAATAATTTTTGTCCTTCCTCTTTGTAACAACCTTTTAGATACTTGAAAATTATTAGCATGTTCCCTTTCAATCTTCTCTTTTCCTGACTAAACCCAATTATTTCAATCTTCTCTCAAAGGTCATGTTTTCTAGACCTTTCATCATTTTTGTTGCTCTTCTCTGAACCTTCTCCCATTTCTCTACATCTTTCCTGAAATGTGGTACCCAGAACTGGACACAATACTCCAACTGAGGCCTAATCAGCACAGAGTAGAGAAGAATAATTACTGTTTGTGTCTTGGTTACAATGCACCTGTTAGTACATCCCAGAATGATGTTTGATTTTCTTGGAACAGTATCACATTATTGACTCATATTTAGCTTGTGGTCCACAAATGACCTCTAGATCCCTTGCTGCAGTACTCATTCCATTCTGTATGTGTGAAACTGATTGTTCCTTCCTAAATGGAGTACTTTGCATTTTTTGCTTATTGAATTTCCTCCTGTGTATCTCAGAGCATTTCTCCAGTTTGTCCATATAATTTTGAATTATGACCGTATCATCCAAAGCATTTACAATCCTTCCCAGCTTGGTGGTATCCTCAAATTGTATAAGTGTTCTCACCATGCCATTATCTAAATTGTTGATGAAGATGTTGAGCACCAAAATTGATTCCTATGGAATGCCACCTGTTATGCCCTTCCAGCATGACTGTGAACCATTGATAGCTTACTCTTCGTGAACTGATAGCCAACTAGTTGTGAATCCACTTTCTAGTAGCTCCATCTAGGTTGTATTTTCCTAGTTTGTTGTTAAGAAAATCATGTGAAACTGTATCAAATGATTTACTAAAATCTAGATATCCCACATCTACTGCTTCCCCCCATCTACAAGGCTTGTTGTACTATCAAAGAAATCGATCAGGTTTGTTTTACGTGATTTGTTCTTTATTATTCCATGCTGACCGTTACATATCACTTTATTATTTTCTTGATGTTTGCAGATGGATTCCTTAATTATTTGCACCATTATCTTTCCTGGCACAGAATTTAAGCTGACTGATCAGTAGTTTCTTGGGTCATGCTTCTTTCCCTTTTTATAGATGGGCACTATATTTGCCCTTTTCCAGTCTTCTGGGATCTCTTCCATCTTCCATGACTTTTCAAAGATGATAACTAATGACTCAGATATCTCCTCAATCAACATTTCATCGGGTCTTGGTGACTGGAAGACATTTAAGTTGTCTATGTAATTTTTAACTTGTTCTTTCCCTATTTTAACTTCTTAACCTACCTTATGTTCTCCAACATTCATTGTGCTAGGTGTCCAATCACCACCAGCCTTCGTAGAGAAAAGTGAAACAAAGAAGTCATTAAACACCTTTACCATTTCCATATTATCTGTTATTGTTTCTCTCTCTTCACTGAGTAATTGGCCTATCCTGTCCTTGGTCTTCCTCTTGCATCTAATATATTTGGTAGATTGTTTGGGTTTTTTTGTTACCCTTTGTGGCTATTTATATTGCATTTAGTAATATAAGTAATGATAATGTGTTTTGAGACAGACATTTGATAGATATAAATAGCCTGTTAAAGGTGTTAAGAGCCCAAAGTGAAGCCTGAGGTGCTTAATTCAGGTGGTTATTAATTGCCATGCAATGTCATTATTGCTGCTGTCTCACCTGTGAAGTATTACACACAACACACACACACTCCCTTAACTACATTAGAATGTGAATGCTTTTCAGTAGTGCATTAAACAGTGTGGCAAACATCTGTCATGTGTGATTCCTTTCCACTTTCATCCTCTCCCCAGGGAGAGAAGGGTATGTGCAGTATCTATTTTGTAGGGACCCCTGGCTTTGGGGTTTTTTTTCCTAATGTATATGCTGCTGCGTGTTTGTGAGAAATAGGTGGAAGGAATTAGTTTTGTATTGGAGATACTAGAACTGTAATAAATTCAGCAGAAAAATGTCAGTCACTTAATGCTGACCTATTGAGACAATCTGTAAGGGTGCATCTACACAGCACCTTAAACTCAAAATAAGATACACAGTTTGCGCTAATTCGATTTAAATTTCAAAATAGGCTATTTCAAAATTTGGTGCATCTACACAGTGTCAGATTTCGAAATAATGCGCTATTTTGAGACATCCCTTAACCTTTGTGGAATGAGGGTAACTGGAATGCCGAAATAGCACACCCGCTATTTCGAAAAATATTTCAAAATAATGGGCAGCTTATGAAGACACGGGGTAGTTATTTCGGGATACCTCAAAGTAACCATGCAGTGTAGACCTTCCCTAAGAGCAATATATATATTGCAACAAAGTAACAAAACCACTGATAACAAGCCATCTCTGGACTTGTTTGAATATTGATCATTAGTAAACCTGTTCATTTACTGTTTTCTGCAGTTACTCAGTGAAGAAGTATTGAGTCACAGCAGCTTACTAGAGACTATTGAAGCAAAAGGCTCTAGCATGACTGACCATTATGTAACACAGCTTGAACTCCAGGACCTTCAAGAACGATACAGGCTCCTGAAAGACAAGACAATGGTACATTTGATCTTGGCAGTACTCCAATGTGTTTCTATGAGTGTTTCTATGGGGTGGAGGGAGAGAGAGCCTTTAGTTTTATGTCCGAATTTTTAATGTGTATATATATATTTGGGGGCAAATTTAACTTATCTGTTTCTATTGAATTCAAAAGCAAACCTCTCATTGACTTGAGTACAGCTAGGATTTCACCCAAGAAGACCACAAGTTTAGAAATATCAGTGCAAATACAAATAAGTGCAAATAACACACATGAATTTGTGTGATACAGCAAATGTAAACACTTGGCAAACCATCATCTCACTAAGGGCATAATTTTACGAGCAGTTACTGCTAAATATAGAACTTTATTACTGAGCTGTGTCCCATTGATTTTTATGTCATGTGATCCATTACAGTGAATGCTTCACTCAATCGTGAGGGCTGGTGGGTTCCAGTACTAGCCCAGAAGGGATTTTGTAAAGCTTTTTGTTACAGACTGATGAAGGCTGAAGCAGTTTTAATGAAATATCTTAAAAAATCATGAACTTTTCAATGTTGTATGTACTTGCAGAAACTTGTCTGTAGTCACTCCACACAGGGTTGTGGTTTTGTGACATCTTATTAAAATAACCAGTGAGGGCCTGGACCAAAATGTGGATGGGAAAACTAGGTGCAATAGTAGCATTGTAGATTCTCAATCAGTCCTGGAGCATAATACTGGGCCATTGTGATGGAGGTGCCATCTTTTAGATGAGGTGTAAAACTGAAGTCTCACCATATTGGAGTCAGCAAAGATGCATGATGAATTTAGTAAGCATGAGACTTAACCCAAGAGTCTCTACCAAACTCCTCTACTGATAATTACAGAAATCCCCCTGTAATTTCAGTTGCAGATAATCTATTAGTTTTGCCTCTGGAAACACAGCTCTTTAATGTTACTAATATTTATTATTTTATTTATTTATTTAAAATATTTTTTTAACCCCTCTATTTAACATATTCGAGGTGACTTACAAACATTTTTAAAACACAATACAAATATATATACAAAATTAAAATACAAGACCCCAGAGGGACATAAAACCTGCTAAAAATGTCTTGAGAGGAGGAACATACACACACAGTCTCAAACACCAATAAAAGCACAAGTAAAAAGGGTGGCTTTAGTCTGACGCCCAAACAATGCTAACGTTGGTGCCATGTGAATATATGATGGCTGTGGTGTTGTGCACCAGATATTGCAGTATTTTAGGGCCAGATCATGAAATCAGAGGGACTACTCATGAAAGTGATTTGTTCATCAGTATAAGCATAGAGTTCATTGTCTAGTTCTTAGTGATCTGCAAAGTCATCTTTAGATACAGTAAAACACTCCATAATGCAAGCTATTATGTATTCCAAATAGGAGGTAGAACTATTATTATGTAGTTTACAAGCGTCTGAATTCCTGAAAAGAAAATGGGCCAGATTCTGAGTTTACACTTAAGACAATCACAAATAATTCCAATTAAGTCACTGGAGTTGAGCTAGTTTAAAAGCAAAGTAAAGGAAATAAAAATCAGGTACATTGTTAATATTAATCAGTGCTTGTACTAGAAACAGAGTCAAACCAAAAGACCAAATCCAAAGCCGAAGTTCCTATTGTACTCTACGGTTGTATCTTCATAGATGTCCTCTCTTTCTGTAATTACACAAACCATGCCCCCTAACTGAGGCCCCCTGAACTTTGGGAAAGTTTCTCTCTAGATCCAAACTTTGTAGCCCATTTCTAGGATTTAAAATCTTTTAGCTGGTTCTGGCTCTAATGAAGTATTTTTAACAAATAGGAGGCCGTAACAAAATCTGAGAAGCTGCTTCACTTACATCATGAATATCAAAGAAAACTGAAGGCCTTTGAAGTATGGCTGGAAAAGGAACAGGAAAAACTTGAATGTTTATCATATCTTGAAGGTGATGCTCAGACACATGAGTCAACACTTCGGGACTTACAGGTATAGTATGTGTGGCATCCAGTCTTAAATAACTCCACCTATAAAATACAATAACAATAATTGCATGACAGAGAGGTTGTATCCTTATTTATCTCTGAAAAAAATTAATCCACAATAATACCAATGCTTTGGTGCTTTTAAAAACATGTTCTAAACATGCAAAATAATTACAGGCTTTGATTTTCAAGTGGATTTCAATAGATCCTCCCATTTGCAGGCACAAATAATGACATTAACTTTATGTCTAACTACCCAATTTCTTGATACAAGTGAGAAGTGCATATGCCACCCATTGTATCAGTGCAAAATGAAAGTGAAATCCTGTCTCCAATGAAATCAATGGCAAAAATCCCATTGACTTCAAAGAGACAAGCAATTTGCCTCCAGCCTGTTAGTTCATCTTAAGAATATAAGAACAGCCTAGTGGGTCAGACCGGTGTTCCATCTATCCCAGTATCCTCACTAGATAGTGGTCAATACCAGGTGCTTCAGAAGGAATGAAGAGAGTGATTTATTGAGTGGCCCTGTTGTCCAGTCCCAGCTTCTGGCAGTTGGATATTTAGGGACACCTAGAGAATGATGTCCCTGACCATCTTGGCTAAAAATCATTTCTGAATCTATCCTATATGAACTTATCTTTTTTGAACCAAGTTAGGGTGTGTCTAGACTACAGGGTTTTTTCGGAAAAAGTGGCCTTTTTTCGAAAAAGCTTCACCTGCATCTAGACTGCTGCCGCGTTCTTTCCAAAGTAAATTGAAAGAACACGGCAGTTTTGTCGACCACGGAAAACCTCATTTTACAAGGAATAACGCCTTTTTTTGAAAGTGCACTTTCGGAAAAAGGCGTTATTAAACGCAAACAGTGCTTTTTCGAAAGAGAGTATCCAGACTGCATGGGTGCTCTCTTTCGAAAAAGCAGCTCTCTTTTTTGAAAAAAGAGACTGCTGTCTAGACGCTCTCTTTCCAAAGAGGCTTTTTCAAAAGAGGCTTGTAGTCTAGACGTACCCTTAGAGTTGTGGGTTTCACTGCATCCTATGGCAGTGAGTAGCACAGGTTGACTATGTGAAGAAATACTGCCTTTTGTGTGTTTCAAACTTGATGCCTATTAATTTCATGGGCGACCTTTCTTTCTTGTGTTATATGAAGATGTAAATAACACTTTACAATTCAGTTTCTCTATATCATTCATGATTTTATAACCCTCTATCAACACACACACACCCTTTGTCTGTTTTTTCTAAGATGAACAATCGCAATCTTTTTAATTCCTCCTCACATGGAAGCTGTTCCCTACTCATTCATCATTTTTATTGTCCTATTTTCTAATTCTAATATAGTTTTTTCAAGATGGGTAAACCAGAACTGCATGCAGTATTCAAGGTGTGGGCACATCATAGATGTATGTAGCTGCATTATAATATTTTCTGTTTATTATCTATCCTTTCCTAGTACAGTAAAAGCCTTTTTATGCTGCACTTCACCAACTGGCAAGCTCAATAACCAGTATTTCTTATATGAGCAAATGTCTGGTTTATCGTGTGTTTGGTATGGGACCGACAGGGGACTGTGAGGTGAATTCTGGGAGGGATATTGGATCTGTGAGGGGAGTTGGGGCAGTGGCTGGCATGCAGGAAGGGCTTGGGGTGTCAGGTGGGGGGGCTCTTGCCTCCAGCAACCCCTGCGAATGGCTCCTTGTCCTGCTGTTGCTGGCAGAGGCATGGCACGATGGCTCTGCAGGTATGCTATTTCTCTCCCCGCTCCCTGAGTGCTGATTCCACAGCCCCCAGCCCATTTGCCAGGAACTGCGGCCAGTGGCAGCTGCAGGGGGAGGAGCTTGCAGGCAGAGGCAACATGCTTGCTTGCAGCAGAGCGGCCTGGCCGTGCTGCGGCCAGGAGCAGCAGGGATGGGGAGCTGCTTGCGGTGACTGCCAGAGGGGAGCACCTGTCCCCCCATCCAGTACTCCAAACCCCATCCATTCCCCAACCCCCTGTCAGACCCAAGCACCCTCCCAGAGCCTGTACTGCACAGCCCCTCATGCACCCTTGCCTCATACTTTCCCCCTTCCCTCACTCCAAAACCCTTCCTTTTAGTTAACCAGCATTTTTTAAATTTACCAGCACCCTCGTTACCCCATTGCACCAGAAAAAAGGCCTTTTACTGTAGTTCCTAACATCGTTAGCTTTTTTGACTGAGAGATTTTTAGTCCTGTTCTTGGCCTAACAATAATACAAAAGGACTATATAGCATTAATCAAATTTAACATATTCATGAAGTTGTTGGGACAATTTGTGATTAAGGGCTGCATATGTGAAAAGCCCAGTATTTTACACATGACTTTTAAAGGAATTAAAGTCAGTGTGAAAATGTGTATACATCTCTCTACAAAATTATACTTTTAAAAATATTTACATGGAAGGAAAGTTTCTCAAATTTAAGGCTGTGGTATTTGTTTGATAGAAATAAATCTGAAAATTACATTTCAGGTTGCTGTGCTGTTCTCTTGTGCTGTGTTTGAACATATGATCCCTTGGTGTTTTTATTGAAGCCATTTTCTTTCTGTTCTGGAATTAATAGCAGCAACTCAAATGTGTCTTCTGTATCCAATATATTCATCAGAAAAATGGGGACCTTTATGCTCTCTAATTTGGTTAGCTCATTTTGATATCAAATGGATTTATGACAAGCCTGCATTTCACAGTCTCAAAATACCCCAATTGACTTAGTACCCTGGAGGACAAAGTTAATATCAGGACTGGGCAGCAGTCTGACAGAGAGAAATCCAGCATGTTGAGATTCTTAATAACAAAGGATATGGGAATGAGTTTGTTTGTGAAATATATACAAGGAAAATATCAGAATATTTATTACTAAAAAATCTGGGCCATAAATCATCGCCAAGCCAGCTGTTTCCTGATTTTTGTATGCCTTTTGTTAATTCAGCTTTATTAAAATGTAGCACCTTTTGTGGCTGTTTTTACTTACCCAAATGTTTTTATTGGCCTATGTAAGAGCAATGGAAAATAGGTCTAGGAATCTAATGAAACTGATTTGGTTTAAAATGTACCCACAGTTAGTACAAGTTAGTAGTGTGCTGGCTGGCTGCCTGAAAGTCTTGAGTTACAGAATGTGCTGGATAGGCTCTGGGATCCCATGTTCTAATGCCAGCAAAGAGGACGTATGTTTTTGAAGTGGTGATAAGCTTGCAGCTCAGGGAGGAATATGTAGCACATTTTGGCTATCAATGTATCCCCTGATTCATTGAGCAACACTAGTGATTGTGTCAAATAAAGCTGTGTTAAGATGTTTGTGACCAGAGTTGCATCTAGATGGCATAAGGTACTCAACCTTAAATTCACTGTGTGATGTTGTGACCTCCCGCCCCCGAAGTCAAAGGAAGTTTTGCAATTGACTTCAAGGGAGCTAGGGTTTTATCTACTCTGCAAAACATTTTATAGCATTGTTAATGTAAAATGTGAACAAGGTACCCCTATACTTGTAACCTTGCAGGAGCTACAGGTCAATTGTGCAGAGGGACAGGCATTACTGAATGCATCACTCCACGGCAGGGAGGAGGTGATACCTTGGGGCATACCCCAGATTGAAGACAGAGCACTGGAATCCATGCGACACGATTGGCAAGTTTACCAGCAGAGACTTTCTGAGGCCAGGACCCAGCTAAACACCACTCTAAGCAGATTGAGGTTAATGGAGAAAAAGTTTCAGAAGGTAGATGACTGGCTTAAGACCCTGGAGGAGAAAGTTAATATCAGGATTGGGCGGCAGTCTGACAGAGCAACAAAGGAGATGCAGCTACAGCAAATGAAGGTAACTACTCTCCTCTATTTGAGAAATGCTGACTATACCACACATGGTTTATGCATTAGTGTAGTTCTCCTATGAAAAATGATTGTAAATATGACATTGTCATTATGTCTCAGATCCACCTTGCTCAGTTTACAGATTAAGAGATGATTTTGCCAGAGCTGTAAACTCAGTGTGGGATTTGAAATTCAGTTGGCCTATAGAGAGCACAGGCACAACTGAGAGAAGAGTTTGGTCTTGGAACTGGATTTTATTCAACATTTTTCCTGATGAACTATCCAAACTGAATCCAGCTCACTCTCCCATGGCGGTGCTGAGTTTCTATGCTCTGCTAACCAGAGCAAACAAACTAAATTTCCAGTGTGAAGACAATACATGGTTGTAACCACATACACTTGATAATGTCTTCTTTTCCTTTATCTCAGAAGTGGCATGAAGAAATAATGATCTACAAAGATGATGTTGAGGAAGTTGGGGTATTAGCTCAGCAAATCCTGGAAGAAAGTCATACTACCAGTAGAATGGGAAATCAAGCTACCCAGCTTACCTCTCGGTACCAAGCGCTTATCCTTCATGTACTGGTAAGTAATGGAAATTCATTCATTATAGTACTATGCAGTGTTAGCTAAAGAGGAGATACAAGTAGGTATTATTTGTTGGGCATAGCAAGCATAGATTATTCACTGAGATAGAATCCTTAATTATATAATGTGCACATACGAGAACCCTCCCCTCTCTAAATTTCAGTGGATGAGGTGGACTGGGGCCTTGTTATTAGGAACCAGCCCTTTCAAACAACTTCTGCAGCCACCATGTCATGGGTGCTTAGCAATCTGTGTGAAATGTATTGGTAGTTGTCATGGGGCAGACTCACCACCCTGGCACCTCCAGCTGGTTGCTCTGGGAATTAGCTTGTTTGGCTCACTGGATGCCTCCCTCTAGCTAGTGTCTCCCCATGTTTCTCTTTAGAACACTGCCCTCCGGCAGTGCCCACTCCAGTGTCTGAGCCCCTTTTCTGGGGGTTGGTGTTTATCCTGCTTGCACTCCTGGGAGGGCACCCTGTTCTCCTCCCAGGGAACACTCAGTTCCCCTATACCCACCTTGCCTCAGTGACCCACTGCCAGTCTTCATCTAGCCCCTGGCTCAGGGGCAAACTGCAGTCTGTAATGGCTACTCATCACCGGCAAAGGGGTGAGGACCTGTTGCCCCTGCCTACCATGGCTGCTTCTCTACAGCCCTAGTAGTCTCAAGACTTGCTTCAGGCCCTGCAGCCTAGGAGCTTGCTTGGCCAGAGCTTCCCCAGCTCTGCTCTACCTCCAGGAAGCCTCCTGCTTCCCTGGCAGTCAGGTCCCTACTGCTCTCTCTCCAGAGCAGCAGTCAGTTCTCCTCCTCCCTCCAGGAGCCCTTCTTTATACAGACCCCAGCTGGGCCCTCATTAGAAAGAGCTGCCTCAGCTGGGGCTTGGCTCTCAGACCTCACTCAGGGCTGGGGTTTTGCCCTTAAAGGGCCAGTGCAGGGAAAACGCCCTGTCACAGTAGTCTCATTCTGTTTTCTTACAGATAGTTGTGTAAGTTATTTGTATCACAAAAAATACACTCATAGGGGATATAGACTGATACCTCTCTTGGCAATCCCAGTGGACAAGAAAGCTGGGAGTTAGGTCAGTTTAATTGTGTGGCTCAGGGTGCATGGGTTTCGCCTACTTAGTTTCCTAGTATAGGCAAAGCCTGAATTCACTCAAAAGTATAAAACAGAATTTTATCACCTGTACTTTTTAGTACTAAAATATTACTCCATTTTAACGTTAATGATTGATATGCACACACATTGGGTATGTCTAGACTACATGGCTCCATCGACGGAGCCATGTAAAATAGTTTACTCAGCATAGTCAAATAAAAATGGCCACCGCGCCGTGCCGATCAGCTGTTTGGCGGCACAGTGCGGCAGTCTAGACGCGGCGCGGTCGACAAGGGAAGCCTTTGTCGACTGCTCGCATGCCTCGTGAACGAGGTTTACGGAGCGGTCGACAAAGGCTTCCTGTCGCATCGCGCCGCCTAGACTGCCGTGCTGTGCCAGATCAGCTGATCGTTGGCACAGCGTGGTGGCCATTTTTATTTTAATGAAGCGGGGATTATTTAAATCCCCGCTTCTTTGACTATGCCGAGTAAACTATTTTTTACATGGCTCTGTCGATGGAGCTATGTAGTCTAGGTGTACCCATTGAGAAGAGAATACAGAAACCCTCTTGAAAACAGTTATCTGATGGATATGAAAGGAATTAAGTAAAAATCAATGAGCTTAGTAAATTGATTATTCTTTCATAAAATAGTATTTTGTTATTTTTATTAAACATTCTATTATCAAGAAATAAACAATGGTAAGCATTTCATTTTCTGTTTCCAACATTTGTTTGAAGGAACAAATAAAGTTCCTGGAAGAAGAGATTCGAAGTATGGAGGAATCAGAATTGGCTTTCAGAACTTACACAGCTTGGTATGGAGCCACTAGCCAGAACTTAACAAATGTGGTAACCAAGACTGATGTAGTGGATAAAACGGCAATGGAAAAGAAAATGCAGAAACTAGAGGTACAGTTTGCTTGAACTTGATATTTCTTAGTCATTGTTCTTCAATCAAGTCACATAAACTAGTCCAGATTTAAGGTGCACTCACCATTGCTCAGAATTCTGATTTTAACAGTCCAAAGTAGTTAGCAGCATAGAAAGCATTTGGTGTAAAATTGGATGTTCTCCTAGGGTACATCTACACTGCACACTTATTTCGGAATAAACTATTCCGGAAGAAATACTCCAAAATAGCTTATTTTGAAGTAGCACGTCTACACTACAGGGAAGCCGCAAAATTAGTCCGAGGCAGGCTCCCCTAATGTGGATGCGGTACCTCAATTTAAAGCCCCAGGAAGCACTAGGGAGTAATTATTTTGAATGTCCATGTGGTGGAGCTATTTTGAAATGGCAGTGGAGCATCCACACTACAGCTATTTCAAAATAGCAATTTCGGAAGAGGGGTTATTCCTCATGGAATGAGGTTTACAGAAATCGGAATAAGCCATTGATTATTTCAAAATTATTTCAAAATAACAGAATTGCTGTGTATATGCTCACATTGTTATTCCAAAATAACGTCAGTTATTTTGAAATAACTGTGCTCTGTAGACACACCTCAAAGTGTGTGGAGTTTGATGACATTGGATGAATAGTTTGGTAACTATTTATAGTGAAATTCATGAATGAAGCCAAATGGTATAATCCCATTCTTCTAATAGAGGGTGTTTTTATTTTGATTTAGTTTAAAATAAGACTTCCAAAATGATCATCTGATATACATTTTATTATAGAAATGTGTTGTGGGGAGCAAAACTCTTCCTTTTCTCCCACTGAACAAACCCTGTGGTAAAACTCATACTGTACCCTAGAATTGTGAATTCCTCAGTGTCCTTGCAATATTTGAAACGATTATGCCAAAGAACAGCTTTCAACTATTACACATTATCTTGTGCAATTTGTATTTTGCGCTCTTTGTAAATAAAACTTCCTAGTTCAACTCCTGAAATGTCACCACCACTGTCTGATTTCAATTGTGTGGTTTTAAAACATTATATCTTTAAATTAACGAAAGCTTTCATTCCTTTCTGAGATGTAAACTCTTTTGTTTTCCAGTTAGCCCTATTTAATAAGCAGTGGAAAATGATAAATTATATAATCTTGTATCTGTTCCACTTAAGCAAGTCTCTGAAATACTGACCTGCATGATCAAACATCTTGATTATGAAAAGTGATGAACTGATAGTCTCGGAGATAGAAGTCCAGATACTCAGTTGACAATATTGTTCTGAATTGCAGCATAAACAGCATAAGTGCAAGACTCTCCAAGCTTCCCTGCTAATGCAGGCACCATCCCTAGCAGTGAGAAGTCCGCTCAGTCTCTTTGGCCTCAATAGTTTGAAAAAGACTTTGCTAGTTTCATATCTTTGACATCAAAATTACAACACAGGGAAGTGAAAGGGGTTAAAAACTCCATCTATTTAATCTCCTTTTATTTTATTTTTTTACAGCTTCTTTTGAGTGACATGGATGTAGGCCATAGTTTGCTGAAATCTGCACGTGAGAAGGGTGATCGGGCTATTAAATACATGGAAGGAAATAAAGCTGACCAGTTAAGAAAAGAGATCAGTGATTACATGGAACAGCTTGAAGAGCTGGCCAGCTCTATAAGGAAGGAACATACGACCTTAGAGAAGTGCCTCCACTTGTCAAAGGAATTCTCAGACAAATATAAGGCACAGACTCGATGGCTGACAGAGTACCAAGCCATCTTGCACACTCAAGTGGAGCCCAAAACTGAATTATATGAGAAGAAGGCTCAGTTATCCAAATACAAGGTAAGAATTGATTTTGTGACTCCATCATATGAATTAAATTTTTAACTAGAAGTCATTGAGGTCAAGTTTTTAGCTTAATCAGGATGCCCAAATCATAAGTGCATAGTGTCCACACCAGAGAGCCAATGTAAGCATCCACATGTGGAATTTGGGTGCCATAATAAGTTTTTAATGTTTGAAGGTTACCCATCGGGGCCAATTTTTGTTCTCATTTACATGGAATAAATATGGAATAACTCCTCTCACATCAATAGTTATTCTGGATTAATGCCAGTTTAATTGACAATAGAATTTGACCTGCACTCTTCTAGAACTTTTTTTTGTCACTGCAGACGTTGCCTAATTATGCTTTTTGTTCCCATTATTTACATTTTCTAAATAATGCAAAATAGATTATTGTACTATTTGCCACAAAAATAATGAAAACTAACCTGAAAACTGCAGGTCAGATTCAAAGGTGACATAAATTATGATATAAATTATATGGTGGTAACTCATAAAAGTTATTTAGTAGTAAACATTGTGGGGCATGAAAGGGAATGGATGGGCGAAAGAACTCTAATTAGTTGGTTTTCCAACTATACAAAATGTGTAATAGAGATGTAGCCGTGTCTGGTCTTGCTGAAACAAAAGACAGGACTATGCAGCACTTTAAAGACTAACAAGATGGTTTATTAGGTGATGAGCTATCATCACCTAATAAACCATCTTGTTAGTCTTTAAAGTGCTGCATAGTCCTGTCTTTTGTTTCATCATTTTGTGTAAATTACATGTGTAATATACATGTAAATTATGCATTTTTTTTTATTTTATCTTCCCCTCAGCATGTAAATTATACGCTTTTTTTGTATCTTTACTTTGGATTTCTTAAGTGTACAAGTTTTCACCTAGTGATACATGCTAATATAGATAATGTACTATATACTATTATTTGTATCGCCTTTGATTTTATCCTTGAATACCATAGAAAGGGATTTAGAACTCCTTCTCATCAGTATACAAACTTTATGGTGTGATGATAGAAAGAATTAGACCAAAATTTGTTTTCCATTACACTAGTCTACACTAGCCCCCTAGTTCGAACTACGGCGGCTAATGAGGGTGACCGAAATTGCAAATGAAGCGCGGGATTTAAATATCTCGTGCTTCATTAGCATGTTCCCGAGCGGTCGCCATTTTGGAAACTGACTAGCCTGAAATAACTGCCCGTGTCTACATGCGGCAGTCAAACAGGAGTTCGAAGTAAACCCCTTGACTCGAATTAGCTGTTAAACCTCATTCCACGAGGAGTAACAGCTAATTTGAGTTAGGGGTTTACTTCGAACTCCCGTTTGACTGCCGCGTGTAGACATGGGCAGTTATTCCGGTCTAGTCACTTTCCAAAATGGCGACCGCCCGGGAACATGCTAATGAAGCGCAGAATATTTAAATTCATTTGCAATTTCGGTCTCATTAGCCTCCCTAGTTCGAACTAGGGGGCTAGTGTATACGTACCCTAAAAGTCAAAGGGATTACTCGGGGTTTATGCTGATATAGCTGAAAGCAGAATTTGGCCTCACTACAGTTGGCAGATTTAAAATACCAGTTGATTTAATAAATGGTCTGAAAAAATCCTGCTGCTTCAATGGTGTGTTGTCAGTGGTGTTGATCATTGTAGTAGTGGAGAGATATTTACAGGTTTTTCATCTGTTCTGACAGGGTCTGAGTGTTTCCGAGACCTGAAGAAGAGCTCTCTATAAGATCAAAAACTTGTCTTTCTCCCCAACAGAAATGATCCAATAAAAGATATTATCTTACTCATCTATCTGTAATATGAAACATGGCTTCAGCAACAAGGAAAACAAAAATTGTTTTTTAACATTTACTTTTGTACTGAAATAATGACTGCAAAAATAAAAATTGCAACGATAATGCCAATCACCCACCTTATTAGAGTCTTTGTAATACACTACAGGGCTCCAGATGTTTGCATAAAAATAGAATGTCTCAAATGCTTGAGGCTCTCAGGCATCACTGTGCATATGAGGAAGACAGTATCTCACAGCATGTGCATATACTTCCATGTGTCATTTAGTTCTAAAATGGCAGGAATTAGGGGACAGTTGATCAGATTTTGTCCCTTTGTAGATACTGCCTTTGCGTCATTGCATTAAAGGGGATGTGACTTCTCCTGGAAAAGGCAGTGGGGTCCATCCCCAAACCTGTAGACTATAGCCATTGGCTCAGGGACTCCTCATACACACAAACACTCGCTTCACTCTCTTACTGCAGCTTCCCCCAAGATACCTGTGGGGGCTTCAAAGAAAAAAATAATACAGCCCTAGGGGCTGGTTGGGGATGGATGGTTTCATAGAGGAGGCTGCGCCCTCTACTGTATGAGGAGGAGGAGATCCGTGATTAGAGGGGAACCTGTGAGCCTGAGATCTAAGGGAAGTGATTTTAGCACATTCTATTTATAGTATGTTTTTCACTCTAATGTTTGTGCTTGTAGTCAGTACAACAGACGGTGCTGTCCCACGAGCCTTCAATAAAATCAGTCACTGAAAAAGGAGAAGCCCTTCTTGAACTTGTGCATGACGTTACTTTAAGGGACAAAATTCAGAAACTTGAAGTCAGTTACCAGGAACTCTGCAATGCGACAAAGGTAAAAGAAATCAGCAAGTGAACTCTGGGAGTCTTCCATGTCACTAACACAAAATATGAAACACTTTTTTTTCAGTTTAAACAATTGAGGTTCTTTCTTATGGGTGACATTTCATCCCAATGCAGAGGGCAGGCAGAAGCCCCTTCTATGTGGGGCTTATGTGGTACATTGAGTCTCGTGTGAGTACTCTGCAATGAAGTAAATTATTACCCGTGCAAATATCACAAGGAAAGCTCAAATGAATATTGAGGAATTTAAAAGTAACATTCCTGTCTGTTATTTTGTCCACTGTAATTACAAGTAATGTGTGAGATTACTACACAGGGTATCCTCTCTATAAGTCACCCTGATATACATCTGTTCTGCACTAAAGTCATTGACACTTGTGGGAAGTGATGAGTTATAAATCCGCCCGTTCCCCACTCTTAAGTCGCACACAAAAAAAACCCAAAACAATTTGTGCAAATGGAAGTCATCCATGGGAAAAAAATTCCTCACTTTAAACTGTTTCTCTATAAGTCCAAGGGATTTTTGGAACATATTTTGGATGTATAGCAACAAGGATTAGCTATCTTTCAAGTTGACAGTGTATTTGTGCACATGTTGTTTAAAAAAAAACTGGACCCAGCCCTTAGGCTACGTCTACACTATATGCTTCTTGCGCAAGAAGCTTTTTGCGCAAGAGAGTGTCCAGACTTCATAGATGCTCTCTCGAAAGGAAATTGATTGCTATTTACAGAATGGCCACCAGGCCACCTGTGCTTTTTTTGATTGCCTCTTTTTGCGCAAAAAAACCCTGTTCCCTGTCCACACATACCTTTTTGCACAAGAGCTCTTGCGCAAAAAGGAGTTATTCCTCGTAGGAGGAGGAATACCTACATCGGAAAAACCTCTCTGTTCTTTTGTTTTACTTGCACAAAAACATGCTTGAGGTATGGATGCTCTGCGAGTTTTTGCGAAAAAACAAATGTTTTTGCACAAAAACTCTATAGTGTAGACCTAGCCTTACTGATGAAATAAGTTCTTTTGATGTGTTCATTGTGGGCTAGACTTAAAACACTCTTCCTATGAGTAAATAGTTTGCAGGATCAGTGTCTTAGTAACTTTTCAGGTTTCAAAGCAACTTTTGACATCCTTTCTCTTGAAAGTGTCCCTAAAAATGTGTTTATATGGTCCCACAGGCACATGTTGAAAGCTTGACTGTTAAAGTAAAAGAGCATGAAGATTATAACAGTGACTTACAAGAAGTGGAGAAGTGGCTGTTACAAATGTCCAGCAGACTGGTCACTCCTGACCTTATGGAAAGCAGCAGCATAGAAATAATAACTCAGCAATTAGCCAACCACAAGGTAGGTCTTGTGTTTGAACACATGCCATTTGATAAGTAAAAATAAAAATAAATACTCCAGAAACTCCCCATCTCAGTTTTGGAGCTGTAACTTTTTTATCATCCTTATTTGTACTAGGGATGTACAATACAGGTTAACTGATTAAGCAGGCTTCTGCTGCCATACCCCACCTCTGTGCACGAGGCTCCCAGCTCCAGCTGTCACCCCTTTCCCCCTCGCCCGCTGAGTCGTGCTTAGGATGGCTGGCTCCTGCTCCCAGCCTCCCTGTGTGGACGGGGAGGGGGCAGCTCCCAACCTCTGCAGGGCTGGAGCAGTCCTCTGCCTGCAGCAGCTGCTCCCAAGAGTGGTTAACCGGTTATTACCAGGTGATGCATACTGGGTACCTGTTAACTGGTTACCCATTCACATCCCTAATTTGTACTTACTCAAATATCTGACTGGGTTACCAAGAAAAATGTATTGATGCACTCACTGTCTATATCCAGATCAGTGTGTTTCTGAATCATCTCATGTTAAATGAGCAGCAGTGACAGCATGTGAAGGTTATATATATGTCTGAATTTTGTATTAGATTTTCTCTATTTCATGCTGAGAAGAAATAGACTGCAAGCGGTAGAATAGGGCCCTCATGCCCTTGGGCTTCCTGACACTTGTGAAGGCAAAGAAACTCCTTACTTTCATATTATAATTTCTCTCGTGTGTTGTAAAATACCCTCAAATACTCTCATAAAAAGCATAATTATTGCTAGCATCTCACAGCTGTGGTTAGTACACATTGAAGTTAAAGAAAGTCACAATCCTTTTCTCAGAATGCCTTCTAACTATGGGTCAGATAATGATGTCCTAACTTATTTCTTGATTATTATATTATTCCGTAAGTAGTTTCATTGCGTGAAATACTGGGTCCCTTGAAGTCAATGGAAAAATTCCCATTAACCATAAAGGAGTGAGGATTTCAACCATTGTTCTTAGTGGGTCAGCTTTTGGCTCAATTACTGTTAACATCAAAATCTGACTCTTTTATTAGATTTGACATGGAAAAAGGGGTGAAAAGGGGCAATGAGAGGGACTGTTGACAAGGAAGAATAGAAGTTACTTGATTTAGAACAAAGTACATCATGTTGGTTTATTTAAGATGTTTGTAGTGTAGAGAAGATCCACAAATGTGGCTTTGCTTTATTCTGTTAAGTGACAGACCAGGGTCTCTTGGGTGACAAAATCTTTAACAGTTTGTATAGTCTCATGGCTGGTACATACCATTTTTCTCATCAAATCTAATAACAAATATATTTAAGAACAATAATCAAACATATAATAAGTTGATTGAAGAAGTTATTATTTAGAAGCGATTTTACTTTCTTCATGGGTTTTTAAAACTTTTTAGGCAGTGATGGAAGAGATTGCAGGATTTGAAGACCATTTGAACAACCTCAAAAATAAAGGTGACTATTTGATCAGCCAATGTGCAGAACATCTTCAAGCAAAATTTAAGCAACAAACACAAACCCATCTGCAGGGGACAAGAGACAGTTATTCAGCCATCTGTAGCACAACTCAGAGAGTAAGTCTTTTTTCAACTATGTATATTGGCTATAATTATAAGCAATTGCTTACGTATAGTATTGTAATAATTTTGTGCAGGATTGAAATAATGTATTTTAGAATTTCTGTAATAATTTGATGTTTCATGAAATTGTGTGAAAACTGGCTCTACAGGTTATGTATATAACTGTGCCACCATTCCTTATCTGCGTACGAAGATGTAAACCCAAACTGACCTAAAATCCCTATTTAAAAGGGTGTACAAATTATTAATAATATAAAATCAGGAAAAATTGTCTCCATTCAGGAGGGTACTGAGTATTTTAATAGAATTTTAGGGGAAAAAAAGTTTGACTATATTTATTATCAAAGCATAGAGTTTGTTTGGCTAAATAAATAAATAAAAATCCAGGTGCATGTCTTCATTCTGGTGAAAAGCGGGTTAGCCCGGTCCATGCAACTTCCCATTAGCTCCCAATGGCTGGTAATGGCAATTCACAGCCAACAGGAACTGCCAGCAGATGTACCTGTGGCAGGCAAATAAAGTGTCCGGCCTGTGGGCTGATTATTGCTCAACTCTGCCTTAGTCTCACTTGAAAATTTTACCTTTTGTCTAAAAAATGCAGCTTGGTTGGAATTTGCTGACAACCATCTCATATAGTGAGAGACCCGTATTTTATCTGTCTTCTGTGTCAGAAGTGTGAATGACCTTAACTGATCTTTTTATTCTAGGTATACCAGAGTTTGGAACATGAACTCCAGAAGCACGTTAACCATCAGGATACACTACAACAGTGTCAGGCTTGGCTCTCTACAGTTCAGCCAGACTTAAAACCAAGCATGTGGCCACCTTTCAGCCTGGCCGATGCAGTTAAACAGGTAAAAGTTGTCCACATGAACAATGTTTGGAGCAAGCTGGGTTTATATACTGAATTTTCCTTTTTGGTGTGAATCCAAGTAAGTCCCTAATATAGCAGGAAACACTCTCTGTGGCTCTTTCACTCATGGAAACTTCAGAACCTCACTGGCTACTCCTAGTTCCAAGGATTTAATGTTCATGAACTAGGGGCAGCATAAGTTTTAGGCACCATGCAACTGCTCCTTTCCAGGCTTGTGTCTCTTGCTGGCCCAACATCATAAATGAAAAGATATTTGAACTTAAAGTTGAGCAACTCAGTAGACACTCTCAGGGTATGTCTACACTTGCTCCCTATCTCGAGACAGGGATGTAAATGTAGTGTACCGAAATTGCTAATGAAGCGCGGGATTTAAATATCCTCCGCTAATTAGCATAATCCAGTCAGCCATTTTGAAATCGCATTATTGCGAAATAACGCCCGTGTAGCAGCATTATTTCGAGAGAAACCCTTCTCAAATAACTGTTAAACCTCATTGTATGAGGAATAACAGTTATTTCAAGAGAAGGGTTTTTCTCGAAATAATGCTGCTACACGGGGCGTCTTATTTCACAATAATGCGATTTCAAAATGGCAGCCGGGCACGACTATGCTAATTAAGCGTGGGATATTTAAATCCCGCGCTTCATTAGCAATTTCGGTACACTACATTTGCATCCCTGTCTCGAGATAGGGAGCAAGTGTAGACATACCCTCAGTGATTTCACTGAAGAGCTTAACATTGAGGTTCCCTGTCAGCCTAGTCAACCATCTATCTATCTGTCTATTTATGTTCCTAGACCAGCCCCATGACAGTGGTGGCATAGGCACATAGGTGTGTCATGGGAGAATTTGAGAAAGGTTTCAGCCTGAGGGTTATTGGGTTGTTCCTGGATGACAGTTTTCATGTGGATGTAGAGTTCTACCAGAGAAGAGAAGCAAGGGAATATTTAGGGTGAGGATCAGCTCCCCAGAACCTCACACAGAATTATGGGAGTTGAGAAAATTCATCCCAACCACACACTCCAGTAGAAACCAAATAGCAGTGGCTGGAAGACGCTTTCCTTTTCATGGCACATCAGCACTTGGGAGTTGGCACAGAAGATCCGTCCCCAGATGATTCAAGGATTTTTTTTTCATTTTATGTTGAAATGTACACAATAAAAGGCTGAGTTTGAAGATGATCAATTTCTCAACCTACAGCTGCACAGTGCACTTCTCCCAGATTCTAGGGCCACTGAAAATGATGCTGGCTGTTGGAAAGGAATAATGACTGTCCCAGCCCTCAGGACTAGGGGACCTTAGTGGCGTGATGATAACCTACTATATATTTTAAAGAGTTAGTCTGTTTGATCACAAACTCCTCCTAAATAATAAGAAACAGGACCACCAAATTCAGTATACTGCTTCCTCTTATCATAACTTAAAGTAACAAGGATTTGGTTGTGCCAGGAAAATGGGATATTCCTGGAATGGGATTGCTTCTAATAAAACAAAACAGAAAAGAGACAAGAATCACCAAATCAAGAACAGTCCTCAAAACTGACATAACTAAACAAATGTTGAAAGAGGCTGAACCAAGATAAGCCAGAAGAATAGGATAAAACTGGAACAGGACTGTTTCTCAATAAACCTTGCAGAAAAGAGATAAAGTGGAGAAATTTGGAGTAGTGCTCTGTTTTTGCACAGCTAAATCAATGCTTAGGGTTTGAAAACTAGAAGAAAATGTTATTGGAAGCCACATTGACTAGATCTTTTTTTATGAAAACATAGCAAATGATAAGAGTGTATATAAAAAATACACCTGAAGGAATGCCCATTAAAAATAAACTAAAAATTAAGTGGGAAAAAATAAGGATCCCTTTTTAAGAAATCCAAAATAAAAATTAACTTCATAAAAATAACTCTATTTTTGAAAAATACAATCATTTATCATGTACATTATCATTTTATTTTAAAAAAAACCTTAATTGAGTTATGGATTCGTTACTAGTAAATCTGCCAGTGGTTATATAAATTACAAAACAGATAGATAATGGAGTGTAGAAACTGGCGAGGGGTAGGGGGTTGGGTCACTTATGTGTTTCCCCATATCCAGACAGCTATCTAAGATATGATTTAAGATGCACCTCATGCAGAATCACTATGTCATACAAAATTATCATAAGGAACTCTTCTGTCTCTCTCTTTGTGGGTTTCAATCTCATTTATTCTCCCCTCCCCCAAAAGGCAGCATGAAGTAAGATGTTGTCATAAAACTCTAATACATTACAACAATGGTTGTCAAACAGGGGTATGTGTACTCTGCAGGTACACAAAGGTCTACCATAGGGAACATCAACTCTCATCTAGCTATTTGCCTACTTTGACAACGGACTACATTTAAAGGACTAGCAAAGTCATACAAACTAAAATTTCATATAATGGCTTGTTTACACTGCTCTATATACTGTACACTGAAATGTAAATACAATATTTATATTCCAGTTGATTTATTTTATAATTATATGGTAAAAATGAGAAGGTAAGCATTTTTTTTTCCGTAACAGTATGTTTTATGTCTGATTTTGTAAGCAAGTAGATATTAAGTAAGGTGGAACTTGGGAGTACGAAATTCAAATCGGACCTCTGAAAGGGGTAAAGTAGTGTGGAAAGGTTCATAGCCACTGCCTTAGAAAGAAAATTGAAATTGTTGTTGTTTCTTTGCTTCTTCGCTATTTTTAATACTTCACTATTTTGCATAAACTTTGTGCCCTGTGTAAAAATCAAACTGACTTAAAGTTGTACATTCGGAAATTTAGGCTTATAGCTCCTACATCTATTAGTGGAGGCTACTCATGCCACAGTCTATGGCTGAGCAGCATGGGAAAGGTGGAAGTACCACCTCGGTAGAATTGTTTTTTCCCTTCCATTGAGCCTTTTTGAGGGAGCTCCTCAGGATGGTATTTCCCTCTGTGATGGAGCCAGTTATGGGAGATCGCTTTTCTAAAACATACAGTTTCCTTACCAGCCACATAGGATTTGAGTAAGTCAGTGCTGTGCTTGTCAACATTAATGTATCTCTTTCCTATGGGATGGGGAACCTCTTTGAAGAGGCATCCCATCCACAGTAGATGAGGGCTAGCTTATAGCCCTGTCAGAGTTTTGCTGCCATGGAGGCACAGGAGGATTAGGAGGACTCTGAAGGCAGTATGGTAAAATCAGCAGTTTGTACAGATCCCCTTGAATCCCCCCAGGATCTATTAAGATCTTGGAGAATGTGTAGATCTAGACAGCTGCCTGTCTCAGCTCAACAGTGGGGCAAATCCTGTTTCCTTTTTCATTGTGGAAATAACCTACATTAAATTCTTTGTGTTTAAACATGTTCTTTTGTAAGGGAATACTCTATATAGAGGACAGCATGTCCTTCAGTGCTTTGATTAAAAAAATAAACAAGATATAGTTGTCATTCTTTAGGATTGTGAAAAAACTATTTCCCATGAACCTGTTCATAAATAGTCTGAGTAATTTGTGGTTAAGACAAAATAGCCTTCTCTGAAGTGCTGCTCTAACATCTGTCCATCTGAAAATTATAACAAATGTTTTAATGCAATGTGATAAATTCCAGACGATATAAGAGGATTGTCTTCCTTCAGGTTAAACATTTCCGAGCTCTGCAAGAACAAGCAAGCACGTACTTGGATCTTTTGTGCTCTGTGTGTGATTTGTCAGACACCACAGTGAAGAATACTGCAACAGACATTCAGCAAACAAAGCAAATGGTATGAGAGAGACTACAGCAGTCAACCTCTAATCCTCCTTAGAGTTTTAATTGCCTTGATCTATCCTCTTATACAAGGTTCATATTAGGTAATGGTTTAAAGAAACATCTTCTGTACTTACATCTTACCTTTCTCATTGAGGATTTATTTTTAATTATACTTCTATGTTGCCATCCTGTGCAATGCAAGCATCTCAGAGTGAGGTTGCTGTAGAGGGTATATTCAGGTGCAATGCTTCAGGACAGCAGCATATGGTATATATTATGGGTGTGTAAAGAAGTAGGACCTAGCCCAGTGTGCCAAGTTATTACTGTTTTTAGTGGCATAAACCTGACATGGGCTGTTTTCTAATTCTGAAGAATACATTTGCTTAAACACAAAGAAATGCTATGCTAATTTTCCTGTTAATCCCTAAAATTGGTGTATCATAAAATCTGTGATGGTACTTTTAATTTTTTAACTAAAATGGACTTTTACATGTGCATACATAGAAATATATTATCAGAGATATAAGTTTAAACTATATATACCAAAGCTATCCATGAAGAAACCTCATTTACATTTTTCCATAAAAAACATCTCACAGCAGGATATGCCTTATCAGGAAAAAAAACCCCTATATTCTGATAACATTTAAAATTCACTCAATTGAGTTCATACAGTAATCAAATTCCATATTAGAGAAGCAAGTTAAAATCCAAACCCAAACATCCTATAAACTACAGTCTGAATATGTATACAGAATAGATAAAAGGTGCTTCAAGCCTTGGCAATAGGAACAGCTTGTTATTAACAAGCAAGAAAAAAAACATAAGTAGGATAGCACCGAGACATTTTAAGCCTTTTGAGAACCTAAATCTTAAAGGCATCTTACTATTGCATTTGAAGCAAGTAGCACTCTGTTTAACGTGACTGATGGACTCAGATTTGGTAAGCATTTTCCTTGCTGAATTCTGGGAATTCCGCTAAAAGACATATAAGCAAAAGATCTGTGTTAGGTAAATTAGAATGAAACACAAAAATTGAGTTACGTTTTCACTAAGTCGGTGAGAGGGTATATATATGTCCCTAGCTGGAATGAATCATGAAGTGCAAGCAAGACAGTAAATAGACTTTAATTATATAGTTGTTTTGTGCTTATAAAGAAATCGTTGAGCCCTGAATTATCTCTAAATAATTGCTAGATTCGTTTTCTTTTTTTAGCCTCTTTCAAGATTGAATCGTAATACATTTCTTTGTGTTAGCTTTCTTAGTAATGTCTTATGGCTTTCCTCTGAAACAGTTTTATTTTATGACTTTCAAAGGTTAAGGTTTTTTTTGGACAGTAATGCCTTCTGCAAGTTTCACTTAGTCCCCTCAAGAATCTACTCTTTAATTGTGTCCTCTGCTCAGTTCTGTGCATTTCACACAGCTTATGAACAACTACACTAAAAAATCCCCATCCCTTTTCTTTTTTCTTTCTTTGTTTTTAGATCGAGCAACAGATGATGCACTCACAGTACCTGGCTCAGGGTTGGGAAGAGATAAAACAAATGAAGGCTGAGCTTTGGATATATTTCCAGGATGCAGACCAACAACTACAGAATATGAAGAGGAGATGGGCAGAACTGGAACCAAACATTGCCCAGAACATAGTTTTGCAGGTTAAGGTAAGGAGTTATTGTGCTCTGAAAGAGAAGAAAGGAGAAAATGTATCCAACAGTTCATTTTATTATAGAACTTGCTATATACTCAGCCTGGGTTCATTAATTCTGTATGTGCCATCCAAGGAAGGGCAAGAGGGGACTGCTTTTGTTTATGTTGGTGCTACAGAGAGCTAAAGCAAAAAGGGAAATACTTTAATACTTCCCTACAGTTTTAGAGCAGTCAGTCAAATCTTTACTATGTTCCCTTGGCTTTCAGGCTAATTGCCTATTGCATTTGATTTGAAGTTAAAATGTGTGACATACTTCGAAAACTAAATAAATAAATTAACTATCTCTAAAGCAGACTAAGCTATTATCTGAATTTGATTATAAATATTATTTTGCACTGTACAGAACATATTCCATTAGAAAGAAATCTGATTTGCTTACACATATGGAGACATTTAACACGCAGCCTTCAAAGCAGCATGCATTCCTATTTATTTAGAAAACAGAGATAATTTTGATTGCAGTTTTCTAATTAGCCAAAACATTGTTGCAATTACTAGGAAAAATATGTTCTATTTTCCATTGAAACATCATGATAATGAAGAGTCCAAACTTGCATTCTCTGGGCTAGACTTTGTTCTGCCAGTCTTAGATGTGCTAGGTGTTAGGTGAAAGGTCAGCGTGCTTTCCTCACACTTGTGTCCCAGTGAGGGATGGAGCGTAAGAGCAATGCTTGCACTTATCTGAGTATGGCAGGAGGATACAAGCACTAGCAACCACAAAAGGTGTGTGGTGAAGGCAGGAACATGAAACTCTTCTCTCCCCACTGCTCCAGCTAGTAATGTTATAGACCATGTATAGGAGCACCCAATGTGCACTCTGAAAGAGTGTCACTGTGTCTATACATTCCATGTATGCCCTTCATCTATCTGTCAGAGGTCCAGCATCTCTTAGGGCAATACAGGTCCTCAGTGCAGCTCATGTAAAGCAGAGTCAACCCTATATCTGTCCCTATTATGCAAAACTCTCATTGGTTTCAGTGAAAATATCTTGTGATAATTGAATGCGGGACGTGAACCCTCCAATGGATAGCCATATGTCCAGGAATTGGAAAAGGTTGCTGTTCAGCACAAAATGTCAGGTAGTGTTAAAGCACTGCAGAAAACATTGAAAAATTTCAGGTTTACTTGCCCACGTGTCAGATATTTTCAGTTTGAATCCCCTTTTATTATGTTTTTTACACTAAGAAAATTTGTATGAAAATAGGGTGTTTAGTAATTAGAAGTTCATCAGTTCTTGCAGCCATGTCCCTACATGAATTCATAGTCAGTTTTGACTTGGTAAGTAACAATGACTCTGATGTCCTAATAGAAAGATGAGAACTAATTAAAATGTCCATTCAGGTGGGAGCTGATGAAGTCCTACAGAATTTAGATCCTACATTCAGGCAATTATCTCTTATAATAACAAACGAAAGAGAAAAATATGAGAGATATTTTATTGGCAGAATTGACTGTAATAAAAGCTAATCTGTTCTATTTTGAGAGAGAGGTGGGAGTAGCTGTATGCCCAGAAGAAGTCAGGCCTGGGAAAGGACTGTAACTTAGGGTGCATCTACACTGCAGGGCTTACCTTGAAATAAGTTACGCAAATTGAGCTACGTCAATTGCGTAGCTTATTTTGAAATTGAAATTGCATCTACACAGCACTTATTTCAAAATAGAGCACTCTTCTTCTGACTTCCCTTACTCCTCGTACAATGAGGGTTACAGGAGTCGGAGTAAGAAGTCCTCCAGCTTGACAGTATTTTGACATTTCCAAATAACTGCCTGCTGTGTAGACATGAACTAAGTTATTTTGAAATAACACTAGTTATTTCAAAATAATGTTGCTGTGTAGATGTACCCTTAGTCACAATTCCTTCCCTTGTCCTCTTTTGCTCCTGTGAAGGACATAATTTACGACTAGCCGTTTCTCAATTGCAGCTTTGTAGAGACTGCTCTTGTACCCCTCTACCACCCTGCACTTGGAGTGGCAAGACAGGTTGGGAAAAGGATCTTACTCCCTTTTGTCTACCTGCATGGCTGCATAAAGCTGGGCTGCAGCCTGGGTCTGAGGATGATGCGTTCAAAGCTTTCATTCAAATCTCAGTTTATGTTTGTAATGGAAACACCTCCATTTCATGTTTGTTTTGTATCTCTAACAGGAATTCAGTCAGAAGCTACAGTCTAAAGAGGCAGCTCTTACCACTGTGACTGAAAAGGTGAACAAACTAACACAAGGACAAGAGTCTCCTGAGCATAAAGAAATAGGCCACTTCACCAATCAGTGGTTGGACCTCTGCCTTCAGGCCAACAATTTGCTCATACAGAGGGGAGGAGGATCTTCAGAGGACAAGGGATTACCACGATCGCATGAATGTAGTAGAAATCTTCTTGCAAAAGTTTACAAAGGAATGGGACAACTTGGCCAGGTAGAGAGGCCTGACTTTCACAAACCCTTACTCTCACATATCCCACACTTGTTAAGAAACCCCTCCACTAAAAGTCCTTTCCCCTTGCTTAGTAAAACTCCAAGAAGCAAAATTCATTGTTTTGAGGTGGAAGGAGGCTGAAATACACTGCTTGTGTTTTTTTATAGGCGAGATCCTCAGCTCTTTTCTTAAAAAGGCATACACTAATTCACTCCAGCTGAAGATTTGAACCTTTACCTGTGCTACCTTTTCCTACTTAGAAATCCTTTAACTGCCTGGTTGTTAGATCTTGCTGAGTTACACTTTTCTAACTTTCAGCATGTCATTCATGCATAATTTTGTAACTGGAAATGACCATGTTACAGAATTAATCAGGAATGCGCTTCCAAAAGATGTGCTCTGATATCAGTAACACATGTCTAAATAATTGCACAGTATTTTATATAATGGTTAGATTTAATTGTCAGACTATTGAATGCTTAAATTTTGTTGCATCATTGAGATGATACTTTATACAGTCTGAGGAAATATACAAATTTAAAGAGTAACAGTCCAATTCTGCTCCCATTAAAGTCAGTTGGTAAAAACTCCCTTTGACTTTAATGAATTGGGTCCTAAACAAAAGTATACTTTGTTATTGTAATATTTTCTCTAGTGCAATATTTGTTTTACTATTTACTATGCAATATATTATAATCTGTGTTAGCTGCTAGTGCTTTACATTGCTGATATGAATATTTTAGCTAATGACGCCCTGTGTGGGGGAAGAAATAGTAGAAATATTAAACTTGTCATTAATGATTGAGGTAGCTATCTTCAAAAGGGATAAGGGATGTGGGCATCCAATTCCCAATGAACTTCAATATGATGAGAGCACCTAATTCTCTTTGTTTCTTTTAAAAACTGTATCCTGAGATACCAACTGATGTTTCTTTTTTTGTACCATGGATTTTGTCAACAGATCAGATACTGAGAGCACAACTGTACACCTGGAGGCTCTGAAAAACTTAGCATTGGCTCTGCAGGAAAGGAGATTTGCTCTTGAAGACCTGAAAGACCAGAAACAGAAAATGATGGAACATCTGAATCTAGATGACAGAGAATTGGTGAAAGAACAGACTAGTCATTTTGAACAGCGCTGGTCTCAGCTGGAGGACCTAGTAAAGAGAAAAATTCAGCTTTCTGTCACAACCTTAGAGGAGCTGAGTTTGGTGCATTCTAAATTTCAGGAACTGATGGAGTGGGCAGAAGAACAGCAGCCTAGCATCTCTGAAGCTCTTAAACAGAGCCCTCCTCCAGACCTGGCTCAGAGTCTTCTCATGGATCATCTCACCATTTGCAGTGAATTGGAAGCCAAACAGCTTATTCTCAAAGCACTCATAAAGGACGCTGACAGGGTGATGACTAACCTTGGCCTCAATGAAAGGCAGATCCTCCAGAAGTCCCTTTCAGATGCACAAAATCACATAGATTGTCTTAGTGATATGGTTGGCCGGAGAAGGAAATACCTGAATAAGGCATTATCTGAAAAGACTCAGTTCCTCATGGCAGCTTTTCAAGCTACAAATCAAATTCAACAACATGAAAAAAAGGTTATGTTCCATGAACATATATGTCTGTTGCCAGAAGATGTGAGTAAACAGATCAGGACTTGTAAGAGTGCCCAAGCTAGCCTGAAGGCTTATCAGAGTGAAATAACTGGGTTGTGGGCTCAGGGAAGGGATTTAATGAAAGAAGCAACAGAACAAGAAAAAGGTGAGGTATTAAATAAACTCCAGGAATTACAGAATGTGTATGACACTGTTTTACAAAAGTGTTGCCAGCGACTGGTAGAACTCGAGAAAAATATGGTTTCCAGGAAGTATTTCAAGGAAGATTTGGATAAAGCCTCTCATTGGGTAAAACAAGCTGATATTGTCACATTTCCAGAAATCAATTTAATGAATAATAATTCTGAATTATACACTCAGCTGGAAAAGTATCAGCAGATTCTTGAGCAGTCTCCTGAATATGAAAATCTTTTACTTACTTTGGAAAGAGATGGTCAGGAGATCTTGTCATCACTTAATGAAGTGGATCATTCTTACCTGGATGAAAAACTGAATGCCCTGCCACAGCACTTTAATATTGTCATAGCCTTGGCCAAAGATAAATTCTATAAGGTTCAGGAAGCAATTCATGCCCGTAAAGAATATGCTTCGTTGATTGAGTTGACAACTAAGGCTCTAACTGAACTAGAAGATCAGTTTTTAAGCATGAACAAAGCGCCCACTGCTCTTTTAGCCAAAGAGGGTATGTCACTTCAACAGGATTACACAGCTCTCTTAGGTGAAGTGGTGAACCTTGGTGCAGCAATGGATGAATTGAACCAGAAGAAGGAAGCTTTTAGAAGCACCGGCCAGCCATGGAAACCTGAAGAGATGTTAAAACTCACCACCTTGTATCACAAGTTGAAAAGGCAAATTGAACAGAGAGTTAATTTTTTGGAAGACACTATAGAGGCCTACAAGGAACATGAGAAGATGTGCCTGCAGCTCGAGACACAATTAGAGACAGTGAAGAAGGAGCAGATAAAAGTGAATGAAGAAACACTGCCAGCAGAGGAGAAGCTAAAAAGCTACCATTCTCTGGCTGGCAGCCTGCAAGAGACAGGGATTCTTTTGAAGCAAGTTACCGAACATCTAGAAGCACTTTGTCCTCAGCTTGACCCATCCACATATGAGACAGCAAATGCTCAGGTACAGTCTTGGCAAGAGAAAATGAAGTTGTTGCATGCTGCCATTGCTGACACTGTGATGGAATGTGAAAACAGGCTGGTGCAAAGCATAGACTTCCAGACTGAGATCTGCCGTTCACTTGACTGGCTGAGATGGGTGAAAGCAGAACTGAACGGAACGCTAAGCTTGGAGCCAAAACTGCAAAACATTCAGGAAGAGATACGAAAGGTTCAGATACATCAGGAAGAAGTACAGTCAAGCCTGAGAATAATGAATGCAGTGAACCATAAAGAAAAGGAAAAGTACATGAAAGCTAAAGAACTAATACCTGCTAACTTGGAAAATAGCCTCGCTGAGCTCTCAGAACTAGATGGTGAAGTTCAAGAAGCCATACATCTGAGGCAGGTTAGTTAGTGCATTTTTTAGTTATTTTATTTTATTCCATCTTGCTGGAAACAAACATCATGATAAGATTGCTTTGGCTTTTTGCCTGTGATCGTGGTGAACAGTTGGCTTTGTTAATCATATTGTCTTTTCTGAGATCTTAGGCACAGTTCATAGTCCAGTCCTTTGATGCTGTATAGTGCCAAACATGAGTAAGACTCACAACAAAACACACACACACTCTTTGTGGCCTCCTCAGAGCTTGGGTCTAGGTAGTGGGCAGAGAAAGAACACTGACCACAGCTGCTGTTACCCCTCATATGCAAGAGGATGGAAAGGGTGGAGAGTGGGTGGAGCGGTCACACCTTGTTTTGGATTCTTTTGTTGCTGTTGTGAATTGTTGCCTCTCTAACTATGTGTGGTATTTTCACTGTTGTTTCAGGCTGTTTTGACTAAACTCTATAGCCTATGCCAGAGGTACTACCAAGTGATACAAACAGCGGGTGACTGGCTTGAGGATGCCCAGGAATTGCTACATTTGGCAAGAAATGGTCTGGATGTGGAGAGCTCTGAGGAGAACCTAAGGAATCACACTGAATTTTTCAGCACAGAAAATCAATTCCTTGGTCATCTGGAGGAGCTACAAGTGCTGATGTCTGAGATGAAACCGTTTATCCAGGCCACAGCAAGAGAGGAGCTATTACAGAATGTAGCTGTTTTAGAAGAAAAGGGCAAGGTAACCAAGCAAGAATCTGAAATCCAGCAGGATCAGCTGCAGAGGTACCTTTTTATTCACTTGTTTTAAATTAGAAGATTAACCTGGTGTTGGTCAGATCCTTCAGGGCAGGGGTCTGAGGGTGTGGGGGGGTTCAGGAGTCAGGGCAGGGGGCTTGGATTGTGGGCAGGTGCAGGAGACAAGGTTCGGGGTAAGGAGGACCTCAGGGCAGGGTTAGAGGGGTGAGGAGGGGCTCATGGCAGGGGGGGTGCAGGAGTCAGGGCAGGATGTGGGGAGCTCAGGGCATGGGGCAGGAGTGGCCGGAGGCTGCTCCATGGGGCTGGACCAGAACAGTGGGAGCCATACTGGACAGCCCACTGGTCACTATTCTTTGGGGCTCTGTCACTTGCTGCTCCTCCCCCTGTGTTCATTCTGGAGTATAACTGTCCCTGCTATTAGAGCCTTCCGTTTCCGTTTGATGAGAAACAATTGGATTCCAGGGATATCCTGTTGATCTGACACAACCAACACTGACCTTGCTTTAAGTTATGATAAGAGGAAGCTGCATACCAAATTTAGTGGTTTTACCATTCATGAGGAATTATTGAACAAACAAGACTCAAAGACAGATGCATAGACAGACACACAAACAGACCACATGCACACACACACACACACACACATACACACACACTGATGATGATGAGAAAGGGGGACATTTGCTTTAGAAACTTCACTGGAGTTTAAGGGTATTCTGTTGAATAGTGCAGTATCCAGTGGTTCAGAACTTCTAGTTTGTGTTTCCTCCTGTGCCACTGACCTGCTGTTTGACCATTAGGAAATTGTTTAAGTTCTCTAAGTTTCTGTTTACTTATTTTTAAATGAGTATAGTGATGGTTTCCTTTGGGGCCCTAGCAATAGGGGAAATGGATGAGGTGCAATGGTCACAAAACCCACAAAATTCCGAGTATTTGCAACTAGGGAACTTGGAACAATTGCATCAGTGTTATTTACAAGGTTTCATGATTTTTTGATTATTAGAAACTTTGAATTTCTCTCATGAAAGGTTTTAGACTCATGGTCTTTAAGGCACAAAGGGTCCATCATGATAATTCAGTCTGACCTCCTCTAGATTGAAGGCTACAGAACCTCATCCACCCATTTCTGAAAACGACACATAATCTCTGGTTGAGTTACTGAAGTCCTCAAATCATGATTTAAAGACTTCAAGTTACACAGAATTCACCATTTATGCTAGTTTATACTTGTAAGTGACCCACGTGCCATGCTGCAGAGGAAGGCAAAGAACCCCAACCGAACAGCCACCACCCGAGGTCTCTATCAATCTGACCTGGGGGAAAATTCTTTCCTGACCCCAAATATGTAATCAGTTATTCCCTGAGCATGTGGGCAAAGACACCTGGGAAAGAATTCAAATCGAAGTCCTCCTCTTCTAGTGTTCCATCCTTGGCCATTGAAGATATCTGCTACTAGCAAAATAGTAGTAGTAGTAAAGTTTAGACCCTGGTGTGACAGTGTTGGATTCTAAATGATTTTGTGTTATATTCAATCTTTCTTGCTGGTATTTTATTTTCCAAGGTGTACATCTCAGTGGCAGGAGTACCAGACAACAAGGCAGCAGGTTATTGAATTGATGAACAAAGCTGAAAAGAAATTATCTGAATTCTTTGTCGCCAAAGCCCCTTCTGGACATGAAGCAGAAGACAAATTGTTAGCACATAAGGTAAGGAAATACTATTTTCTTCTGTTGAATTAGTTAAATATTGTGCCATATGCAGGATACCAGGGGCAATCAGTGACTTTCATCTTTGTTTGTTTTCCATTGGATAGATATGTAAGGTGATTAGGTGTCAGGTTTATAATGTAGACTACTGTTTACAGCCTACATGACATGACAGTTTACTTAAAAAAATGTCTTCTCCTTCCTATGAATTGTGTTTTAATGGTAGACTCTGAAAAAAATAAAATGAAATGTTCTTATGCATCTATTTTAATCTAACAAAGTTAAATATTCTGAGTCCATGGCATTACAGAGATCTGTAAACACTTGTATCCAACTGTCACATTCTGGGTTGTATTCTAGACTAATGAGGGGTTGTGTCACCATCTGCCCTGCAAGCTTGGGTTCCCTCACAGTGCTTTGCAGTTGTAACCCACAACCTGGGCCCCTAACAAACAGCATGCAGCCCCCATGCAGAGTGTCCGTGTGTAGCTTCAGCCTGTCAGGAACACTCCAGTCACATTCAGGCTTCAGTCAGCCTTGGTTACCACTTCCATGATGACCCCAACACACTCCCGGTACTGAATTTTCCCAAAGATGCGTTCTCTACACTCTCATGGGCTGTTCAAGTATTAGAGGTCTGTTGCCCCTGTAAGGAGTCAGTACACAACAGTTTGCTACTTTAAGTGGAATCAACCAAAGAATTCAGTTTAAACAGAACGCTGGAATAGTTTTACTTAAAAACAATTAAGCAAGTTTATTTAACTACAAAGAGGTTTTAAGTGAGTACAAGTATAATGCATTAAAGTCTGAAATGGTTACAAGAGAAATGAAGATAAAATGCTTTCTAGTAACTAAAACTTTACAAAATAGACTTGGTTCATGGTAAAATTCTTACCATGTGTTCCCAGCAACATGGCTGATGAAATTGATTGATAAGAACCCCTCTGCTCTTAGATGAAAGTGAGAGATAACATGGGTTGGTTTTGCCCCTCATTTTTATAGTCCAGTCATCCTTAGAAAGCTTATCCTGACATAAATTTCCTGAGATATGGAGTCCAGTGATGAAAGAGGTTCAGTGTGTGTGTTTACTAAAATACAGGTCCATCTGTTCCTGCCCCGCTTCATTGCCAAAGAATGGTCCCTTGACAGGCAAATGTCCCATATCTTTGATGACATTTGTTTAGAGGCATTAGTTTGTCTTATGAGGAACAGGTTTACCAGAATTGTCTGGTAAACACATTTCATTCATAATTTTATCTTATGTTCATAAGTTCATATATAATATTGACTTACACATTCCCCAGGATATTCTTGACCAGCAAGTTCTTAGTTATCAAACAATACCTCACAAGGCATATTTTGTTCAGGAAACCCAGCAGAAAACAGAGCGGACGTATAGCTGGTACTGGTGACTTACCCTACCTTCTTTGCCTGGTGAATGCACTGCCTTTATAGGTTAGGGATGAGGACAGAAATTAGAGTTGGCTTCTTACTGCTCTGACTTCTGCTGGGAATAAGTAGCTTTAAATTGAGGAGCTGAAACTGGCTCCTTTTGGCTACTAGTGTCCATTTATGTCCAAGTTCATTCAGAGTGCAGATTCACTAGTGCAGGCCCTAGTGATTAAACTTGTGTGCACACATAGCTTCCACTCAAGCTAGTGCAGGTATGCAAAACTTTTCACATTCAGCTCATGGACTCCTCACTCATTAAGACCTGTTTAAATAATGCACAGATCTAAATCAAGTTTGATAGGAGTCATTATAAAATGCAATTACAGTAAGCACACACACAAGGCATTTTATAAATTAAATATACTTCAAAATACACAAAATTGATTAGGTTAAGCTGGTTGCTCACTGCTATAAGAAGGGAAACCCTGCCATTTCTTTTTCTTTTTCAGTCCCTGGTGTCTATGGTAAACGCCTTCCACGAGAAGATCACAGCTCTGGAGGAAAAGGCTTCTCAATTAGAAAAAATTGGAAATGATGCCAGTAAGGCAACCATAAGTAGGTCAATGACAACTGTCTGGCAGCGCTGGGCTCGGCTCCGGAGTGTGGCTCAAGAGCAAGAGAAGATACTGGAAGATGCAGTGCAGAAGTGGAAAGGCTTTAATGATAAGGTACAAGGATCTGTATATCTCATTTCCACTTCATTGCTTTCATGTTTTCGCTACTTGTAATATATAACATGACACAGGTTCAGAGCATTATTTGGACATTTCCTCATAAGGCTGACAGCTGAATTAGATGGGTTAGGTAATGCTATCATCCCTATTTTACATAGGGGGAAACAGAAGCCCATCTAATTTCCCAAGGCCAAGCAGCAAGTTATTTACAATGGCGGGATCAGAAATCCTGACCCCTGTACTTATGTGTCCACACCAAATTGCACTCTGAAATAGAAATGGAAATAATATTATGTACAGTGGAGTCCGGATTAACCGACACCCGGTAATCCAACACTCCGCTTTATCCGACCCTGCAGCTCCCGGGGACTTTGTCCCCGGGAGCTGCAGGGTCGGATACAGCGCAGGCAGGGAGAACGGCCCCGCTTGCTGCCCCATCGCTCTCTAGGAGCAGCTGCTGCCGCTCCTGCCGGGGACGAAGCAACTTTGGCAGGAGCGGCAGCAGCTTCTCCTAGAGAGCAAGGGAACAGCTGATGCCGCTCCTGCGGGGGACGTCCCCGGCAGGAGCGGCATCAGCTGTTCCCTTGCTCTCTAGGAGAAGCTGCTGCTGCTCCTGCCTGGAAGCGTCCCGGCGGCAGCAGCAGCTTCTCTTAGAGAGCAACGGAACAGTGATGCCGCTCCTGCCAGGGACATCCCCCACAGGAGCGGCATCAGCTGTTCCGTTGCTCTCTTGGAGCAGCTCCTGCCGCTCCTGCCTGGAAGCGTCCCATCAGCAGCGGCAGCAGCTGCTCCTAGAGAGCAACGGAACAGCTGATGCTGCTCTGCCGGGGATGCTTCATCCTGGCAGGAGCGGCATCAGCTGTTCTCTTGCTCTCTATAGTAGAATCCGTATCATCCGACATATTCGGTAATCCGACCATGTGTCGGTCCCGTTTAGGTCGGATGATAGGGACTCTACTCTATTGTAAATTCAGTTTTGGTCTTTGTTTTGGATATTTTCAATAGTTGTCTGTAAACCTTCTTTCCTTTGCCTTCCCAAATGCCAACTCTAGGCTGACTCCTCCTTTCCATAAAGAGAATGGGGTACAATGTCTGACTCAACAAGAAGAAGGGGTTACTCAGGCTATGGCTACACTGCCATTTTGTGGAAGAGGATATGCAAATCGTGCTCTCATTTGCATATCTTCTTCTGATTCTTTTTGCGGAAGAGGTTTTGCCGCTATTTGGCCCTGTGTAGACAGGGCCAAATGTCGGAAAAAAAACCTCTTTTGCAAGATCCCTTATTCCTCGTAAATCAAGGTTTACAGGGTCTTGCAAAAGAGGGTTTTTTTCCAACATTTGGCTCTGTCTACACAGGGCTAAATAGCGGCAAAACCTCTTCCGCAAAAAGAATCGGAAGAAGATATGCAAATGCAAGCACGATTTGCATGTCTTCTTCCATAAAAAAAAGGCAGTGTAGCCGTAGCCTCAGTGGCAATTCCAAGCATTCCCTTACCATCCTCCACATCACTACCAATCACAATGAAAATACAGTCTGAGAATCCAAATGAGATCTCTCACAGTGACTACCGGGTCAGCCCAGTACCACAGAATCATAGAAATATAGATTGAAAGGGCTCTTGAGAGGTCATTTAGTCCAGTCTCCTGCACTGAGACAGGCCTAAGTATTATCTAACGAACCATCCCTGACTGGTGTTTATCTAACATTTTTTTAAAAACCTGCAGTGATAGAAATTCCAGAACTTTCCCAGGAAATCTGTGCCAGTGCTTACCTATCCTTCCAGATAGAAAGTCTTTTTTTAAATTGAACCAAAATCTTCCTTGTTGTAATTTAAGCCCCTTACTTCTTGTCCTGCCCTCCAGGGTTAAGGAAAACAATTTATTATTGTCCTTTTTATAGCAGCTTTTTACATACTTGAAGCTTGTTATCATGTTCTCTCCACCCCACTATCTTGACTTCTCCTGACTAAACCCCCCAATTTTTTTCAGTGTTTCCACATAGGTTATGTTCTCTAGGTTTTTAATCATTTTTGTTGATTTCACATGGCTTTCTCCAATTCATGCATATCTTTCTTGAAGTGTGGTGCTCAGAACTGGACACAGCTGAGACCGAGTTTCAGAGACCTAGTTTCAGACCTAGTACTACAGCTGAGACCTAGTTTCAGAGATCCTAGTTTTCTGTGGTTAAAAACTCTAGATTCTCAGATAAAAAAAACCCATAAAAATCTGTTACTCTATAATTAAAATGAAATGCTGAACATCAATTTCTCTAGCCACAGTATACAACAAAACCCTGTTTATTCAGTCTAGTAGGAACTGGGGTCAGATCAGATAAATAAAAATTGTTGACTCTCATTAGTTTGTATCTATTTTAACCCCCTGATACTTTTCTGTAGTACTCCTTCTTAGGCAGCCATTTCCCATATTGTATTTATGCAATTGGTGTTCCTTACCAAGTGTAATTGTTTGCGTATGTCATTATAGAATTTCATACTGTTCATTTCAGATCATTTCTCCAGTTTCACAAGAACCTTTTGAATAATAATTATTTCATCAAGAGTTCTTGCAAACCCTCCTAGTTTGGTATCATGTGCAAACTTTATAAGCGTAATCTATGCTTTTATTCAAATCATTATGAAAATATGAAATAGAAGCCCACCCAGGACAAAACCCTATGGGACTCCACATGATATGCCTTTCCAGCTTGATTGTGAGCCATTGCTAAGTACTCTAAGTATGCTTTTCCAATCAGTTGTGCATCCATCTTGTAGTACGTTCATCTAGGCTATATTTCTCTAGTTTGCTTAGGACAATGAGCTAGGGCAGAAGGGGATTGTGATCTGGGGCAGAGGATTGGATTCAGGATCTATGAGGGGTTATGGGTGCAGGAGTGGGGCAGAGGATTTGGGTTTGGGGAGTAGGGGGGCAGGAGTGGGGGGCAGAGGGTTGGAGAAGGGAGGGGCTGGGATGCCAGAGGCAGGGTCTGGCCAGGATACTTTCCAGCCAGCAGCTCATTACTGAACCAGCCTCCTGGCCTGCCCCACCTCCGCACAGGCTGTAGCCATGTGCTCTGTGAATAACTACAAGTCGTTTGTACTTCGTGGCTGCCTGTTATTGGTCAATGGGAGCTGCCTGTTTCAGTTTATGGCCAGAAGCTGGCCAATGGGATTGTGCTGGAGGTGGGAACAGCTCCCAAAGCTTTCCCCCCTCTCCTCCGGGCTCAGTTTTTTAAAGTGAAACCGCCCCACAGCCACATTTCTGAGTGGCGTGGGGTGGGGTGGGGTGAGGCAAGCAAGGAGCCTGCCTAGGGTTCCCCACAGTGTCCGCAGACTGGATCTGGTGGCTTGGCAGGCTGGATGCGGCCACGGGCCATATTTTGCCCAGGCCTGGATTCGGAGAATGTAATGTAAGTCTGTATCAAAGCCTTACTAAAGTTGAGGAATACCACATCTACTCTTCTTGCCTTCCCCTTTCACAAGGATATTATGTTGGTTTGACATTATTTGTTCTTGGCAAATCCATGTTGACTGTTACTTATAATTTGATTTTCTAGCTTCTTACAAATTGATGGGTTTTTTTATTTCCACCATTATCTTTATGGGTAACAAAGTTAAGTTCATTGATCTGTAATTTCCTGAATCGTATTGTGGGTAGGTGATGCATTTGCCTTTTTCCAGTCCTCTGTGACCTCTCCCATTCCCCATGAGTTCTCAGAGATATTTGCTGATAGCTCCGAGATTTCTTCAGCCTGTTCCTTAAGGATGTATTGCATCAGGCCCTGTAGACTTGAAGACCTCTAATTTGTCCAAGTAACTCTTCTATTTGGGCCTTTGATCCTACCCCCATTTAAACTGATGCTCACTAAATTAGTTATCTAATCACTGCTAAACTTTTTTGCTGAAAATTGAAATATAAAAGGGATTTAATACTTTGGCCATTGGTGCATTTTCTTTTATTGTCTGACCCTCACCATTGATTAATGGCCCACCTTTTCCTTGGTCTTTCTCTTCATCTAGGGTATTTGAAAAATGTTTTCTTGTTACCATTTATGTCCCTAGTCTGATTAACTTTGTTTGTATGCTGGCTTTCCATGTTTGTGTTGGTTTTTATTTTATATTGGTCCTTAATTTGACCAAGTTTCCACTTTGTATATGATTTTTTTCTTTAAGTTTGAGGTTGAAGATCTACTACTACTATTATACTCCCAGTCTTCCCTATTGAAATAGTTTGCTTTTGTGCCTTTAATAATGTCTCTTCAAAAAACGCCAACTCTCCTAACTTCTTTTTTCCTTTAGACTTGCTTCCAATGGAATATTATCTGCCAATTTTCTGAGTTTGCCAAAGTCTGCTTGAAGTCCATTGTTTTTATTCTGCTGTTTTCTCTTCTATCATTCCTTACAATCATGAATTCTTATCATTTAATGATCACTTTCTCAAGCTGCCTTCAACGTTCAAATTATCAACCAGTTCCTCCCTATTCATCAGAATCAAATCTAGAACAGCCTCTCTCATAGTCCCTTTCCTCTGCCTTGTTACAGAATGTTGTCCCCCATGCATTTTAATAATTTTGGGGGTAATCCGTGCTCTACTAGAGGGTTTCCAAACCTGTATCTGGGTAAATGACGTCCCCTTCATCACTATCTCCTATTTTGGATGATTTTGTTAGTGGTTTTTAAAAAGCCTCATCCTTCACTTCTTTTTGGTTAATGGTCTATCAGAGACACCTAGCATATCATCACCCTTGTTTTTACTCCTTTTATCTTTACTCAGTGATTCTCCACAAGTCTGCCTCCTACATCTGTCTCAATTTCACTGCAATGATATGCATCTTTAATATACATGGCACCATCTCCTTTTCTCCCCTTGCCTTGCCTTACCTTCCTGAACAAGCAATCCCCTCCTATACCAATACAAATCCAAATTTGATAGAGGCAGATTAGAAGAATATGACTGCTGTTTTTTACTTCAGAGTTCTGCTATAGGTTGGATTTGAACTCACATTTCCTAGTGTTGTGTTCAAATTCAATGACCATAACATTCAGAATCCTCAAGGTCCTGTATCATCATCATACATTACTGATTCTAGTGATGCAGCACTAGATTTAGATCTTTTTTCTACCAACTGTATCCATCTTTGGTTTTACTTTTATTGTTCTCAAAATATGTATCTCTTTCCTTAGATTAAAAAAGCCACCGTAACAATAGATCAGCTACATGGTCGCTTTACCAGAGAGCTCAGTTGAGAAAGCATCAAAGACAGAGCTTCTGGATCTTCTGGATTACCACAGCACTTTCATTCTGGAGGTGGAGCAGCAGCTATTATCTTTGGGTCTGCTTAAGCAGCATGCAGTGAACATGCTCCAGGATGTGGAAATAGAGCCTTCTTCTCAAGATGAGCTACCATTCATGCAAGAAATTAAAGCAATGAAAGACCGATGCCAAAAGTAAGGAGAAAACAGTATTTAAATCTGGAGATCTCAAACTCCTGGCCCATGGGCCACCCAGCCAAAGCAGTTATTCAGTTTGGCAGTCTGGTCCGGGATTGGGGGAGGGCTGTCCATTTTTTAAGGATTACTGGTGAGGTCCTAGGGCAACAGCAGCAGTCTGCCTCCCCTTCCCCGCCTTCACTTCCTGTGGTGGCAGGAGCTGGGGGGAGGCAGAGTGCAGTCGGTGGATGCATTCACTCGACTGGCTCTGCTTCCCAGCATCTCCTGCCACCATGGGAAAAGTGGGGGTGGGAGGGCTGACCGATGCTGTCACCCCATTGCAACCTCCCTCTGGTAATCCCTAAGGCCACATCCCTTGAGGGATGGCCATGGGGTACAGGGAGAGGGGAGAAAGCGGAGGCAAGGCTTGGAGGATGGGGACAGATGCTTTCCCCCCTTGGGCACCTGGGGACTCCTGGGCCAGATTGCACAACTGCTGTGGCTGGGGAGGGCCCACAGGCCGGGCATTGAGACACCTGATTTGAATAAAGGCTATTAGATAGAAAGGTCATGTTCTTTCTACATTAGTGTACTGTTTGTTGGTAACATAAATAAAAATTTTAAAACCTCCAGTTTCTGACTCAAGTTCTCAATGGAATTATGGTAAATGTATTTAAAGTCAGGCTAGCCTGAGCAAGTAGCAAGACAAAATGGCTGAACTGTGTTTTATAACAGCTATTCCATAAATATCAGTCCCTCTCTGGATGTCACCGTGACATACAGTCAAGAAAGACTGGAGAGTGAGATATTTTTTTATTGGGCCAACTTCTGTTTATGAGAGACACAAGCTGTCATGCTTACACAGAGCTCATTTTCAAGCCTGGGAAATGTACTCAGGGTATTACAGATAAAAGATTGTTTAACATAAATAGTTCTGTTCCACCTTGTATTTACGTATGATGCTCATAGTATGTTTCCTGAACCTGAAAACATGCTCTGTGTAAGCTCAAAAGCGTATCTTTCTCATCAACAGAAGATGGTATAATAATATATATTATCTCATGTCTCTCTACTGTCCTGAGACCTACATGGCTACAATACCACATATAAATAGTCAAGATACACTAAGTAAAATGAGTGATCTGTGGAATTAAACAGCTGAAATTTAGACCACATCTACACTAGTATAGACACGTTAATTGAACACTGAGGGCAGCTCCAGACGGCATCCAGTACTCTTCCTTTTTTGTGAGGAGTAAGGGAAGCCAATGGGAGCAAACCTTTGGACTCCCGCTGTGTGGACTGCATGGAAACGTGATTTAAGATATGTCGACTCCAGCTACATGCTTAATGTACCTGGAATTGCGTATCTTAATTCGACCTTCCACTGTAGTGTAGACCAGGCCTTAGTGTTTTAGACTATGTCTAGACTACGCTGAAGTTTCGAAAGAGGATATGCAAATTCCCATGGATTTTTTGAGGAAGAGTGGCTTTTCGAAAAAGGGGGAGGATGCCGAAAAAAACGTATCCCGACTACTTTCACTTTTGAAAGTGAGATCAGAAGAAGATATGCAAATTCCCGCAGAATTTGCATATCCTTTTTTGAAACTTCAGCATAGTCTAGACAAGCCCCTAGTGCTCTATTGTAACACCACTTAATTTTTTATTAGTTATCCTGTAAATGTATAATGTTGTGAAACAGTCTCCTGGTTTTGCTCTTTGTATCATTCAGTAAAAATTTTGACAAAATATAATGAAATTTTTATCGTTATAATTTTTCACAAATATTCTTTTATGTTTTGAAGCATGCAACAGAAGGTGAAGAAAAGTGGAAAGCTGGTGAAACAAGAACTCAAGGAACGTGAGGAGGTTGAACTAGAGATTAATATAGTAAAGTCTTGGATTCAGGAAACTAGAGAATATTTGCTAAATCCCACCACGGAAATAGATGCTCAACTTGAGGAGTTGCAGGTATATCAAACTTGTAATGTTCTCATGCCCTTTGTGAAACATCTTTGGTGTTTTCTATTTATGAGCACTAAATCAGATTAAATTAGAATGAATTTAATTATACAATATGAACAAAATCTTTACAATAGCAATTGGACAAACTATAAAACAAACCCATCGGCTTCAGAAAGAGTGTGTGACAAGCGAATTACGATACATTCTCTCAAAAGGTGTTGGTAATCCGTCGTGTCCAATGATGACGTCTTGAGCTTGCACAGGCTCATCGGTTGTGGACTCGCATGTGGCTGAGGAGTCCAAGCCTGGAACGGCATGGGCGATCATAGTGGGGGCAGAGGAATTGCCCTGGTTCTGTCGGTGTGGCTGCTACTATTGCTTTTCTCCTATCACGAGCATCAATCAGGTGTACGTGTCTCTGCTCTTCGAAGTTGTCATACGCGTGTCGTAAGAGAAGAGAGCACGCCAGCCTGTTCAGCCTTCTGCATGCTGCTCTAGCTGCTTTGGCTTTAATCCAGCATGAGCAATGTTGGCCTTTATGCAGTTTTTATACCTCTTGCTAGACCTACCTTGATTCCTTTTGCCCTGGGAGAGTTCACCATAGTGGAGTTGCTTAGGAATTCTTGACTCCTCCATTTGAATGACATGCCCTGTCCAACGAAGCTGAGCTTTCAGAATCATGGCTTCAATGCTTGTGGTTCCTGCTCTGTCAAGGACTTCCAAGTTCGTGACTCTGTCCTGCCATGGAATGTGCAGTAATGATCTCAGGCTGTGTCTGTGGAAGCGCTCCAGTAGTTTCACATGTTTTCTGTACAAGGTCCAGGCTTCACATCCATACAGGAGGCTGGTCAAGACTACAGCCCTATACACTTGAAGTTTAGTGGACTGTCGAATATTGGGATGATTCAACACTCGTGCTCTCAGATGTCCTAATGCTTGATTGGCTTTGCAGATCCTAGCACTAATTTCTTTGTCAAGGGAGCTATTATTGGCTATCACATTGCCGAGGTACTTAAACTCGTCCACTGTTTTTAACTCCGTTCCTTCAAAAAAGATTGAAGGGAGGGGGGGAGAGCAGCAGATCCTGGGGCAGGCTGAAACAGTACCTCAGTCTTTCCTAGGCTGATGGTCAAACCAAAGAGGTGAGTGGCTTCAGCAAAGTTGTTGACGATAAGCTGGAGATCAGATTCCTTGTGTGCCATAAGTGCACAGTTGTCAGCAAAAAGGGCTTCAAGAATGAGCCTCTCAAGCATCTTGGTTCTAGCATTCAAACGACAAAGGTCGAAAAGTGACCCATCAAGCCTGTACTTTATATAGACTCCATGGTCCAGGTCCCTGACTGCGTGGCCAGGACACACCCTTGCTTCACACCATTGGATATCTCAAATGGATCTGAAAACTCGCCATTTGAAAAAATGAAGGCAGTCATTACATCATGGAAAAGGTGTATGAGGTTGACAAATCTTCTTGGGCAGCCGAATTTTAACAGGATAATCCACAGGGCTCTGTTGACGGTGTCAGACGCCTTGGTCAGGTCTATAAAGATGGCATACAGATCCAAGTTCTGCTCTATGCACTTTTCCTGGACCTGACGAACAACAGAGATCATGTCAATGGTGCTGTGGCCTGGATGGAAACCACACTGTGCCTCTGGTAGGTTCTCCTCTGAGATGCTGGTGATCAGATGGTTAAGGATGACTCGAGCCAAGATCTTCCTAGCAGTAGAGAGAAGGGAGATGCCCCGGTAATTTCCACAGTCAGCTTTATTGCCCTTGTTCTTAAAGAGCAAGACGATTGTGGCATCCCTAAAGTCTTTGGGCATGTCGTCTTCTTCCCAGATGCTGGTCAAAATGCTGTGAAAAGCTTCGAGTGACACTGGTTCTGCTTCCTTGAAAATTTCAGCAGGAATACTGTCCATCCCAGGGGCTTTGCCAGAGCTAGTCTGGCTGATTGCCTTTTTGACCTTATCCATTGTAGGTGGCAGGTCAAGACTGTCTGTCATGGGTTTCTGAGGGATCTGATCTAGGGCCGCAGAGTTGACAATGGAGGGCCTTTTTAGAAGGTTGCTCAAGTGCTCTCTCCACCTATCATTGATGCTGCTCTTCTCCCTCAGGAGGGTCATGCCATCTGCAGACAGGAGTGGTATAGCACTTAGCTTTGAAGGTCCATATACAGCTTTGATTTGCACCGAAAAACATCATGGAGTTCTTGGTATCAGCATAATGTTGGACTTCATTAGCTTTTCTCTCCCACCACTCATCTTGCATTTTGTGAATGCAGTCTGCACCTGACTCTGAAGGTGCTTGAAACGGTCATGTTTGAAGATTGAGGACTGGTCGTTTTGCCATACCAAAAATTCATTCTGTTTTTCCTCTAAGATCTTCATGATGGTCTTATCATTTTCGTCTAACCAGTCTTGGTGAACTCTCTATTTTAGTCCTAGTGTCGACTTAGCTGACTCCGTCACCAGGGTTTTGAACTGGTTCCATTTTTGTGTTGGGTCTCCAGTCAAGGGTGCATGGGATGTCAGCACGTCATTAAGGCAGGCTGTGAATTGCTCACGATGACCAATATGCTGCGGCTTCCCAATGTTGAAAGAAGGTCTGACAACCTTGGGCTTCTTGCGGTACAGTGGTGTGATGTGCAGCATAAGGACAGATTTGACAAGTCTATGATCAGTCCAGCACTCAGCTCCCCGCCTGGCCCTAGTGATGTTAACATCATGCATATCCCGCCTGCGACTGATGACATAGTCCAGGGGTGGCCAACCCGTTCCAGATGAAGAGCCACAATAGCAGTGGAGACAGCGTGAAGAGCCAGGGCAAAGTTGTTGAGGGGAAAAAAAAAAAAAAAGCAGCGCTGGGGGAAATAGGTACATCTGTCCCAGGGCATGGCTTTTTTGGGGGCGGGAGGCAGGGCTCAACAACTTTGCCCTGGCTCTTCACACTGTCTCCACTACTATTGTGGCTTAAAAAAAAAAACACTGGAAAGGGGTGAGAGGTGCAAGCTCTGGGAGGGAATTTGGATGCAGGAGTAGAGAAGAGGATGCTGGTTCAGGGAAGGGGCTCCAGGCTGGAGAGTGTTGGCACCAGGTGGTGGGTTGGGGTGCTAAGCAAGCCGCAGGCTTGTGGCTGTGAGGGTGCAGAAGTTTGGGCTGAGATGTATGAGGGGCTCAGGGCAGGGAGGCTGGGAGTATGAGGGGCTCAGGACACAGATTTGCAGTGTGTGGATGGTGCAGGAGTGTTGTGGCAGAAGACTGGGGATGTGGGCATGCTGGCCAGTTTGGTTGGGACAAGCAATTTTTGGGACACCTTTTCTAGTCCCCTCCCTCATTTGAGGGTGAGCAGTGCTACTCCTAAAAAAGGCCTGCTCAGTCGCCTGGGATGTTGCCGAACTCCTCTGTTGTCCCATGATCAGAGTCGGGCGACCAAAGTCCACAGGCTGCCTACGTGCAGGTTTGGGACTACGACTCCCAGTGGTCACCTCCACCTGTTGCTTCGTCTCTCCCCCATCGCTGTAGGACTTTGAAGTAATTTTTTTATAAACTGAAAGAGATGAGAATGTACAAAGAACCTGTTCGATAAAATGTTTAAAGTGGAAAAGCCGTTGCAAAGGGGCAGTTCTACTCTGTTGGCCTAAGAAGCCTGGTTCCAGTGGTACGAAAAGTCGTCACGGCTGGAGACTTCCTAGGCTGCAGTGGATGGCCATGGCATCTTCAGTGCCTTGTCATGTCCTTTGCTCTCCACAGAGCATTGCGAAACCGCCTTCCTGGTCATTGGATCTCACTGTTGATCTCATCCACACAGTCCGCCGGAGCTGACTTCGCGTGCTGGGGTAGGCAAGTCCCTATCTCACTGAAGGTCTCAGACCTGTCGGCTACCCTCAGGTAGCCCACCTGTCAAAGTGGTTTATCAGGGTGTGGCCGCTGCGCATGTTACAGCTTCTTGAAGCCACAGGTGAGAGCTGAGTGCCAGGTGGGGACCAAAGGTGCACGAACTGCCCCGAAAGAGACATGACAAGTCCCCACACCAGAGGTGCTACCCCTTCCCGGGCACCCCAGATATCCCCTCTCTCAAAAGGTAAATCCTAGAAATATGGATGGACAGAATATTATAAGGTATTTTTTCTTTTTGGGAAAAAATAAGCCATTTAAAATGAAGATGCTCAAAATGTAACTGTTTCAGTATAGATGAGTTCATACAAGTATTTTCTTTGTTTGGGTACAAAACTTGTTAGAGAGAAAGTGAACTTCTGAAATATAAAGGCAGAAATTACCTTTGAAGATAAGTACCTGTCTCACTAATGATTGAGTGGTTAAAAGCCAACACGTTAGCTTTATTATAATATCAACACCAGTTTACTTGCATATTGATTTATATTTTATGTATGAATGAATCCCAAATGTCAAAAATATCAAAAGCAAGTCAGTATAAACTGCTGGTTTTATATTATGAAACAGAAAATGTGTGTCTTTTTTTTGCTGCAAAATTCTAAATTGTTTGATTTACTTTTGCAAACATTCAGGGGAACTGGGCCAAGTTTTCAGTTTTGGGATTTTCATGTGATTCTAGACTTCGTTATAAACATTCTCATACATGTACTCTTGACACCTTCAAATTAATTCTAAGTCAAGTCATAAGCATTGTTTTGTCTCAAAATTACTATTTTTCTTGAATGACACCTTTTTTCTGTCCTCTAGGCTCTTCTTGGGGAAGTAACTACTCACCGCCAGGCTGTTGAGAAAATGGCTGAACAGCAGCAGAATAAGTACCTGGGGCTTTATTCAATTTTACCTTCTGAACTCTCTCTTCAGTTAGCAGAAGTGGGACTGGCCCTGGTAACTATACATGATCAGGTAAAAACTCGGCACTATATAAATGATGATACTCTTCAAAAAGACAGTAACTGAATAAAATGTGATATTCCAAGCGTGATCATACTAAAACTCTCTATCTAAAGTATGTTTTCCTCCTTAGTTTTGCAATACTGTCCTCCTCTGAAATACATATGTATGATTAGTTGGTTTGCTTCTTACTGCTACTGTTTTTGGTAGATTCAAGCCAAAGAGAAGGAAGTTCAGCAGAGCAAAGCATTAAATCAAGAGTTTGGTCAGAAAATCCAGGTGATAGCAAAGGAATTAAATGGAATTCTGTCCAAGCTGAAGGAGAAGACGAGTAATATAGCACAAGCTAAAATAGACCAAAAGGTAAGAAAAACACTCTCTTTAACCGCTTATGCTATGAAATATTCTGAATGGGCATATTCCAGCTCCCAAAGAGCTGAATGGTGAGTTTGCCTTATGCAGCCTTTATCCATGCTGGCTGAGGGTTCCCACAACCTCTGCACATGTGCACATACAGGGCTGCCCCCAAATGCTTCCCATGGGAACAAATGTGAAGTGGGTAAGAAAGACAGGGAGCAGGCAAAGTTGTCAGGCCAAATGTAAATCACCCCAGTCACTCCCAGTTAGAGCTTCATGAGGCAACCAGACTGTCCCTTTCTTCAGGCTGCAGCCGTGACCAATCCTTGATCATGCTGGTTAGTACCTTTCTCAGAAAGTAGTTCCATTGATCTCACATGGAGCTCAGTGTGGTGCTCAGTTTGAGAGAGGGTGGCACAACCTGGCCCTTGATGCTCTTGCTGGGATGCTGAGGCTATTACACATTATTATGCTCTCAAATGATCATATATATATGAAAGAGCTGCAATTAAGTTTATCACAGGATATTGCATATTTTTTAACAATTACACTAAGTTTAGATGGACTTGGTCACTAGCTTGAAGTGAGAAAAGTGCTGCACACATAGGAAAATTCACTAATGTAATAATAGAAAGCATCAGTCTCTCTCCCGTGCACTACTTTAAAATATTGCCTCCCAAATATATTTATCTTCTGTAAAGAGTAACTGAAATAGATCCCACTGAAATTGTCCCAGTAAAATCAATTCAATAAATTTTCCTGTGTTTCCAGCGTTAGATGAAAAGTTTTTGCATCATTGGACATCTAGTAAAATTTGCACAACTATATGTATCTGTTAATTGTGAGACAAGGTTGGCTTTGTTCACAGTAGTGATAGTTTTACTTTAATGATGAAACTATGTCTGTAATATATACGGAATACAAATTAGTTTTGAATATATCAAATTATTTCTAGTTGTTCCACTTGGACTTTTAATCAATATAAATTCTTCAGCTTTCAATACTGCAATATGTGCATTTACAGTACAATGGTGTGTAAGTGTCAATAGGCAGATGTATATCTATGAGTAGGTTGATTAGCTATGTCACTTTTATGATGCTAATATTCATTTAATGAAGTTAACTTAGCAGGATACATTACCACCCCATTTGCACTCTAATTCACCTCTAGCAAGATATTCTGCACATCTGAATAGCTTGAAAGAGATGTTATTAAAAATAAAGATTATAACTTGACAGAGAAATGTTTCCTTTCCTCTTGGATTTGTCTGCATCATAGAAGAACAATCCAGAATACAATTTCCTCCACAATAAAACTGCTTTGAGGAGCAGCATGGACAATGTTCTGTCCTGGACCAGATTTTGTCTTTTTTTGTGATTTGTATAATAGTAATTGTGAAGGGCACCTTGAACTTTTTATATGAACTTTGTGCCACCAGAAATGATCTATTTCCAGAATGATACCAGTAATATTCTTGCAGCCCTGAAAGGTTCCAAGAAGTTGCTGTGTGAAGAAAAGCTCTTTTAGGTCTTTTTAAATAACTTTTTTAAATGGAATAGGTAACATTTCTTCTCCCCAATTTTGTACAACAAGAATAATAGATAACAAGGACACCTGTCTTTGAATGTGTAGGGATACATAAAACAATAAAACATTTCCAATATATTTTAAATACAACCACATAGCGCAAAATACCTTACTGTCTGGTATGTTAGACAGTGTTATGGGCACTTATTTAAGTTGACCTGCATAATGCATGGCTTTTCCTGTTGTTGTAGATCTCTCCCAATCTCCTATATCACGTTTATTACCATACTGCACCATTATGTAAAGTGAAGCTTATTTCTGCCTAAGGGATCCTGTGAAAAGATCAAATTGTCTAATGCACAGCTCAGACTGATACTATTAATAGTAAAAAAAAAAACCCATAATACTCTGGACACATTGATATTTAATGACATATTCTGAATTATTCATTAAAGGTTTCTTTAATAGTGATCAATCCATATGGTCATAAGACCAACCCCAACCTTCATCATGACAACAGTGAGTTTGACCACTTAGTTTGAGGACAAACAGGACCACAGTCAGTAGTGGTTGATGTGATACTTAGGACTCAATCTTCTGGTGGAGGAAGGAAAATGTTATCCATCTTGTACAGGAACACTGGGAAGAAACATCAACACCAATATTGAGGCGATTTTCACACATTCTACTGTACAGCCTTTTTTTTTTTTTTTTTTAAGAAACATTACGGGCATGCTGACAAAATAGAAATAGAACAAGCAATGGACACTTTGGAAAGTGTATCAAAATCACAATCAGGACTGTTAAAAACCAACTCCCTTCTCATTGATTTTGTAAATAAAATGCTCTCTCCCGGTTCTAGATCCTAGGTGAGGAATTGGACAGCTGCAATATAAAACTGGTGGAACTGGATGCATCTGTACAAGATTTCGGAGAGCAGAACAACCAACTGGCTAAACAGCTGGCTAACAGGATAGGAAAACTGACTGGGCTACACCAACAGACCATTAGGCAGGCTGAATACAGAGCAGCCAAACTCAACCAGGTATGGTATGAAATAATTTCATGTATTTCCATTTAGAGGCTCCCAAGAATTCTGATTGACTTTTTTGTATAGTTACATAAAAACATGATTGTCTCTTGGAATTATTTGTAATGTGTATATATTCAGGGCCAAATTCACTCCTTGTGGATGGGCCTTAGGCAGAAGTAAGTCTACATGTATGAAGCATGGCCAACTCAGGAGGGCAGAATAATTCTGACTTGGAGAGATGCTGATTCAGCACCTTTGCTAGAAAAAGTGTCAGCAAAGTTCCTATGGAGACCTACACAGATTTTAAAGCTGCCTTCCAATAGCAACACACCCAGTGCAGTACCCACCTCCTCCTCTAGAATTAAATCTTCCTGGTGTAGTTCCTACTTTATGTTCATTTGGAGGGAAGTTGTAATGCCCTGCAATGTGGGAAGAGAGCATAGCTTGTATACAACTACAGAAAAGTCTAAAAATAACATTCTTAAAAATGGTCCCAGGCAGTCTGTCCTTATTCAGCAAAGCACTGAAACACATGATTTGTCCTATTAACTTGAGTATTCAGAGTCCAGCTGTGCACATGCTTTGCGAAATTTGGATCAGTACAAGCAATTGAGCCATAGAAAAAGGGCCTAAGAAAGCAGGTTGAGATACCATCTTGGCATATTAGTGTTTAGAATAGCTGAGATAAGAGTGAGGGAAGGGACTTTTTGTGGCTATACATAATTTAGATATATCACAAGTCCCATTTTCAGAATGCTTTGAGAAGATTTTATAGAACTTGAAGTGGTATTCTTTTCCATTACATCTGCAAGTAAGGTTTTTTTCCCAAAGAAAGTCAGAAATGTCTGTTAGAATAATTTTCAATTTCAAAAAGTGCTTTCTGAAAGAGCTATTTGTTAGATATTTTAATTCAACATAGTACAAAACACAGGTGAAAACTCACTCCCCACACCAAGAAGCTTACAATTTAACTAGTATAGACAAACAATACAATTCAGATATACAGGGTCTGTTTCCATTCTCATAATGTAGATCCATTGATTTCAGCAGTTATTCCTCGAGTAGAGCATCAGATGTATAATGCAGTTGCTAACCAGAGAAGGACAGTGTATTAGAAATCAGTACAGTTTTTGGCTTTGTATTTTTAAATAAGCATACTGCTTTTCTTCTTTTGGAAAATTAACATTAATAGGCCAGTTAGAGAAAGCAGGTTTTAAATAGAGAGGCAGAATGTGTGGGATCGCAGGTGGGAAGAGACACATAAGGGCAGCCTAACATAAGGCACAAAGATAAGAATGATTGTAAGTAAGTGGGAGTCTTGAGCGGAACAAGAAGGGAGAATATATTCTTGTGTGACAATCTTAGACATGCACATCCACCCACATCTACCCATCCTCATGTCATAGTTTTTTAGTAGGAACATTCACAAAATAGCTACACCTGCCTTCAGAGGTATAATGAATCTTCATAATGTGGAATATTTTTGCTAAATTCAATAATAATATTAACAATAAGAAATAATTAATTGTTGAACATGTTTAAAATTATCCTCCACGACCAAAAAAAGGTAAATTAATTTACTTTTGCCACTTTTTAAAAAATGTTCAGAGTCCTATTGTGCAGAATTGATTTTAAGGTTTAAAAATGGTTCTTTTTATTTTCAGGCTGCTTCACACTTGGAAGAATACAGTGAGATGCTGGAGTTCATACTGAAATGGATAGAAAAAGCTAAGATCCTAGTGCATGGTAGTATTACATGGAATTCTGCCTCCCAGCTTCGTGACCAGTTTATGGCATATCAGGTGAGTACACGAGCTACAAATTTCAAGGGACAGTTTAATGTCCATTTGTAACATTCTGTTCAGGATACCCAGAACTGTAAGCCACTGTGTTACCCCTCAGCTTCAACAAGTCAGAGATCAGAGTAGGGATGTTAATAGTTAACTGGTTAACCAGTACGGGCTGGAGCACCCCACCTCCCACCTGCCTATCAATTTAACTGGTTAACCAATTTACATCCCTATATCAGACTGCACGTGTCAGTCCCAGGCCACACCAGTCTGTCTGCTTTACCAGCAAACCTGAGACTCTGCCAGTCTAAACTTTACCTTTCTGATAACATACAGTGAATCCAAGTTCTCCCACAAACAGCTCTCTACCATGTCCAGTTCCTCTCACTGGACATTCATGTTTGCTGCTTCCAAAGAGACAGAGCACACACCAGCAAGTTAGTTTAACTGAGGACTCACACTTTAATTCAGTTATAAAAACACCGAGAAGGTTTATAGTGAAACTGAGAGTAAATTTACTAACAAAGAAGAGAAATATAAATGATACTAAGCAAGAAAAAAGTGACAGATATGGTTATAAACAAAACCAAAATTTAATTTTAGGAGGTTACAGTGTTTTCCTAAGCATTTTTCTTAATTACATCAAGTTACCAGCGTACCTAGCCCACCAGACTAGGGGATCCAACTTTCACAGGCTTAGAGGGTATGTTTACACTAGCCCCCTAGTTCAAACTAGGGAGGCTAATGAAGGCATTCGAAGTTGAAAATCAAGCCCGGGATTTAAATATCCCACGCTTGATTTGCATCTTCCCGGCCAGTCGCCTTTTTTTTTTTTTTGTAAATTTACAAGTCCGGACTAACTGCCCGGCGTCTACGCGTAGGGGACTGGTAGTTCAAAATAAAGCCCTAGTTCGAACTACCTGTTAAACCTCATTCTAGAGGAATAACAGGTAGTTCAACTAGGCTTTATTTCAACTACTGGTCCCTACGCGTAGACGCCGGGCAGTTAGTCAGACTTGTAAATTTCAAAAATGGTGACCGCCAGGAAGATGCAAATCAAGCGCTGGATATTTAAATCCCGGGCTTGATTTGCAACTTCGAATGCCTACATTAGCCTCCCTAGTTCGAACTAGGGAGCTAGTGTAGACATACCCAGAGAGTGCTATGCCCTATGTCTATAATTTATTTATTTATTTTATTTATTTAAATATTTTTACTCCGCCTTTCTATTTAAAATATTCAAGGCGGCTTACAAAAAAAAACTCCCCAAAAAACCCACAATACAAATATATATAAAAATTTAAAATATGAAATCCCAGAGGGACATAACCAGCTAAAAACATATAGAGAGGAGGAACACACACATACAAACTTAAACATTAATAAAAGCACGAATAAAAAGGGTGGCTTTAGGCTGATGCCGAAACAACGCTAGCGTTGGTGCCATGCGAATATCCCAAGGAAGAGAATTCCACAGCCTGGGAGCAAAAGCTGAGAATGCCCTGTTCCGCGTAGATGTTAATAAGAGATGGATAACAAAAATGTCTTTTTGTTCCCTTTATATCTCTCGAAATCTGTTGTCTTGGCATCAAGAGCTGAGAGGGCATAAGCAGGAGCAAGTGGGAGGAGGGAGTCAGTAGGCTCACACGGAGCAGAAGTGGCAGCCGTATGTTTAAAGTTGAACACATGCCTAGATGTTTTCTTGAGTCAGGGCTTAAAATGTGGCACTTAACTCTGGTGATATGGTTCTTCCATGCAGACCATGCTTGAGGAGTCTGGAGAGATTCATGGTGATCTTGAGTCCATGAATGAGAAGATAGAATATCTTTCAAGCATTTACTGTACTGAAGGAATAACTCAGCAAGTGTCGGAACTGGGGCGGCAGACAGAAGAGTTACAGCAAATTATCAAACTGCGGCTCCAAAATCTCCAGGATGCAGCCAAGGTAGTTGAAATGCCCTTCATCGCTGGCTGGCAGCTGGAGTAGCAGGTCACAACATTATGTTTGTAGGAGTGTCAGCAAAACAAGTCATCTGTGGTTTATAATGTGTTTGTCCTAGAAAAAGAAATGGAACCGATATTGTGCCATTTCTAATAACTTCCTTCTAAATCAAGGTTGTCAAACTCCTGGCCTGTGGGCCATCTCTAGCTGAAGCAATTGCGCACTCTGGCCTGGAAGAGAGGGGAGGGCTGTCGGTTACCATTCCTCAAGACTTGCCTCTTCCTGTCATTACCCTACCTTCTTCTCCCCCATGGCACTGTATCCACCAAGGATACAGCTTCGAATATTACCTGGGGGGGCTGGTGTGGGGTAGCAGCAGTGGTCATCAACACACACACACACACACCAATAGTGACAGGAGCTGTGGGGAAGCGGAAAGCAGCAGACTGAAAATTGCTCCAGCCAGTGATGGCTTGTGAGCCCAGAGTTTGAGACTCCTGTTCTAAAGGTTTTATCCAGTTCCTACTGAAGTTTATGGGAGTCATTCTGCTTATTTAACTGGGAGTTGGATTGTGACAAAAATGTAGAGTAAGGTTTGCATTTCCAAATGGGTATACTCAGTAGTGTGTGCACTTTCACATTTATCATGCTTCAATATGCAAACTCCTTAATGTGTGTACATACCAGAATTTACATGTGTTAACCATACCTACTGCACGTGTATGAGGGATTTGCACAGTTAGGGCAGGGCACATGCAAAAGTGCAGAAACATTTTTTACTACACCCATTTGAATAAAAACCCAAAACAATGTCTTTTACAGATGGAAAGTGGCTCTCTCAGATTTATTTTAAGCCAAGAATCGAACAGGAAACTGCTCTACAGTAGTGTAGCTTTCTAGTGATGGAGAAGGTTTTCCATCATAATTACAGTGTTTCTTCTGATGTTGACTGCTAGTAAAAAAAGATACAAATTGATAAATATGGAAAAATTATGTAAGTTCAGTTAAAGGTACACCAGATAGCTCTACATTTCCTGGCTTTTTCTAGTGATCCTTCACTCATCACTGGGTCTGAGCTCAGCAGTCATATATTGCAATGTAGCAGATGTTCTGTAATAGTTAAGCACAGTAAGGTGATAAAAAAACTTTTAAATAACATCTGAGGTGCATAACATATTAAACAACAAATGCTCATAAAGTCAAGGCTGATTTTATTGCTCATGGAACAAATCAGATACTGATCTCAATACTTAAAGTATAATAAAAGTGAATGGTATCATTTTAAACAAGTCCAGATTGAAATTATTTGCGGGGATAATGTCAGTGGTACCTATGTCTTGGAGACCTCCTTTTCCAATCTAGCTCAGGGTGTAATAAGAGTAAAGACTTCTTGATACTCCCAGTAACTTGTAGTTTATATTGAAAAAAACCTGGTGGTGTGTGTGGATTACATAGTGGATACTATAATACCAGACACATCTTTGGCCTTCATTTCTTGTTTGCTTGCTTGTCCCTGACTTTTGCAGGATATGAAGAAATTTGAAGTGGAGGTGAAAGCTCTACAGGCTGCTTTGGAGCAAGCCCAAGCTACTCTCACCTCTCCAGAGCTTGGACGTTTGAGTCTAAAAGAACAACTTTCTCACAGACAGGTAAAAGGGTTAAGCCACAAAGATAAAATAGAAGAGAAATGAGCAACTGTAATCACTCGGGCTGCCCATGGAATAAGGCACTACTTACCATGAGGTAAAGTGTTGGAAGCCAGCCTCAAATTACCCATGGGCATGGAGAAAACAGGAGAGAAATTGTTACTTAGAAGGTTGTTTCAAAGGTAAAATGCTTCAAAGGTCTATTCCTCAGTTGATATGGCTTGTGAATTCGCACCTAGTTTAAGGCTGTGCCTGAAGTAACAATCTACCTAATAATAATAATAATAATAACAATAATAATAAATATAATAAACATTGATATAGCCTATTCCATCAGTAGATCTCTAAGTGCTTTATGAAGAAAGTCAGCATTGTTATCTCCATTTTCTAGAGTGGGGAAAAACAGACACAGAGAAATGGAGGGACTAGTTTGCCCACCCCCAAAAGTCTAGAGTAAATCAGGAGTAGAATCCAGGTCCCTGAATACGAGTCTGTGGTTCTATCTATGCCTCCGCAGAATAATAGAACAGGAAGAAAACTTGAAAGGTCATCTAGTCCAGTTCCCTGCATTCATGGCAGGACCAAGCACCTTAAACCATCCTTGACAGATGTTTGTCTAACCTGCTCTTATCTCCAGTGATGGAGCTTCCACAAACAAGAAGTTTATTCCAGTGCTTAACTACCTTGACAGGGCGTTTTTCCTAATCTCCAACCTAAACCTCCCTGGCTTCAAGTTAAACCCATTGTTTCTTGTCTTGTTGTCGGAGGCTAAGGAGAATAAATTTTCACCCTCTTCCTTGTAACAACCTTTCAGATAATTGAAAACTGTTACCATGTCTCCTCTCGGTCTTCTCTTTTCCAACTCCAGTTCTTTCAGTTTTCCCTCATTGGTCATGTTTTCTAGACCTGTAATCATTTTGCTGCCCTTCTCTGGACATTTTGCAATTTGTCCACATCTTTCCTGAAATGTGGCTCCCAGAACTGGACACAATACTCTAGTTGAGGTCTAATCAGTATGGAGTAGAGCAGAAAAATATTTCTCATGTTTTCCTTACAACACTCTTGCTAAAGCATCCCAGAGTGATATTGGGTTTTTTTTCTCCCAACAGTGTTACACTGTTTACTCATATTTAGCTTGTGTTCCACTATGACCCCTAGATCCCTTTCTGCAATACTCCCTCCTAGGCAATCATTTCCCATTTTGTGTGTAAGTAATGGATTATTTCTTTCTAAGTGTGGTACATTACATTTATCCTTATTGAATTTCATTGTATTTACCTGAGACCCTTTCTACAGTTTGTCCAGATAATTTTGAATTTTCATCCAATCCTACAAAGCACTTGCAACCCCTCCCAACTTGGTAACTTCCACAAACTTTATAAGCATACTCTCTTTGCCATTATCTAAATCATTGAAGATATTGAACAGAACTGGTCTCAGAACTTATCCCTGTGGAAACCCACTCATTATGTCCTTCCAACATGACTGTGAACCACTGATAACAATTCTCCAGAAACAGTTATCCCTTCTGTTATGTACCCACTATCTATGTGGTATTTCCTTAGTTTTTTAATGAGGTCTTGCGAGACTATCAATAGCCTTACTAAAGTCTGGATATACCACATTTATCATTTTCCCTTATCCACAAGGCTTGTTACTCTGTCAGTAAAAGCTGTCAGGCTAGTTAGACAAGATTTGTTCTTGACAAACTCGTGCTGACTGTTACTTATCACCTTATCATTTTCCAGATGATTGCAAAATGATTCTTTAATTTTTACTCCATTATCTTTCCTGGCACAGAAGTTAAGCTAAATAGTCTTTAATTCCGTGGGTTACCCTTATTTCCCTTTTTATAAATGGGCACTATATTTGCCTTTTTCAAGTCTTCTGGAATCTCTCTCCACTTTCATGATAATAGCAAATGGCTCAGATATTTCCTCAGTCAGCTCCTTCAGTATTCAGTATTCTAGGATGCATTTCATCAGGCCCTGGTGACTTGAAGACGTGTAACTCATCTAAGCAATTTTTAATTTGTTCTTTCCCTATTTTAGCTTCTTATCCTACCCCATTTTCATTGGCATTCAATATGTTAGGTGTCCAATCACCACCAGCCTTTGTGGCGAACAGTGAAACAAAGAAGTCATTAAGCACCTCTGCCATTTCTACATTATCTGGTATTGTTTCTTTCTCTTCATTGAGTAATGGGCCTATCCTGTCCTTGGTCGTCTTCTTGCTTCTAATGTATTTGTAGAATTTTTTCTTGTTACCTTTTATGTCTCTTGCTAGATTGAGCTCATTTTGTGCCTTGGCCTTTCTAATTTTGCCCCTACATACTTGTGTTATTTGTTTATAATCATCTATTGTAATTTGACCTAGTTTCCACTCTTTGTAGAATTCTTATTTCATGTTTAGAAGTCTCAGGGGGTAGCCGTGTTAGTCTGTAACTTTAAAAACAGAGTAGTCCTGTGGCACCTTAGGGTATGTCTACACTTGCACCCTAGTTTGAACTAGGGATGCAAATGTAGGCATTCGAAATAGTCAATGAAGCGGGGATTTTAATATCCCACGCTTTATTAGCATGATCTCGCTGGCGTGTTACTCCTATCAACAGCTGTTTCAAAAGTGAAAGTGCGCGCTGGGACGCGTTAGTTCAAACCAAACCCCTTGGTTCGAACTAACGTTACTCCTCAACGTCATTTTTTGAGGAGTGACGTTAGTTCAAAGCATTGGGTTTGGTTTGAACTAACGCATCCCGGCGCGCACTTTCATTTTCGAAACAGCTGTTGATCGGAGTTACAATCAAATCTAAAGAGCCTCTTCCTTACAACATTCTCTGCTTTCTGAAATAAAATATTATCTCCAATACATTCGAAAAACTTGCTCGATAATCTGTGCCCTGCTTTGTTACTTCCCCAACATATGTTTGGATAATTGAAGTTCCCAATCACCACCAAGCCCTGTGTTTTGGATGATTTTGGATTATACAGCAGCTTTTTCTATTGCAGTTCACCTATTCTACAGATTCACTTGTGGTTACTTTTTGTTCTCGGTCTCAGCGAGCCACTTAATCAGAACAATGTCTGAGAGTACTTGATTACAATTTTCTACTCCAGAATAATTCAGAGCTACATTATTGATTGCCCTCATTCTGTGAGCGCTAGCCTAACATCAGCCGGCTCTCTTTGGTTAAACTACTAATAGAATGATGTTTTGTGGGTGCTCTTGGGAAAGATTAAAATCTACAAATTCAGAAAAGAGTGAATGTTTGAAGCTTTGCATATGGATTTAAAAGCATTACTCTTGTTAATATGGGTCTCACAGCCAATTCTCTGCACACCACAGTGAACTGTGAACCATCCCATCACCCACCTGAAGACAAAATAACTATGAAGCAGCTACCAAATTATTCTTCCTAGGTCAAGTTCTGCCCCTGCCAGTAGAGCTGTGCAAGGGGAAACCCTCCACGGCTTACAAACAGCTGCAGAGTGGCTATGCTGCCACCTAACTCAGCCCATGCCCCAGAAGTAGAAGGGATAAGTTCTTTGAGGTAGACTGACTTGGCGTGTAGCCCAGAGAATGTCTTAAATGTCAGCTCCAAAATTAAAGCTCTCCATTATGGTTGGTATGATGCCTATCAGGTATAGATTTGGAGCAAAGGTGTTTGGGGAATAGATAGGTATACACCATGATTCTTTTATCATCCAACCTTCTTCATAAAAGGCAAAATAACCCACAGCACATTAGGTGCCCCAGATCTCAGGGTCTTCCCTTTGCCCCTCACCACAATTCCATTGCCATAACCCCGAGGACACAATAGAGGGGGGAAAGGGATAAGTGTCTGCACATCATACTGTCAAATTTTTGGTACTGAGGATTCAGCCTATTCAATATACAAATGCAGACTCTGTGTGTGAATATGCATCATGTTGTCTTCATTTTTTTATTGAGAATTCAGAAAACTCAATGCCAATAAAAAGAATGTGGACCTAATCTGACCGCTTGTAATTGTGCCTACACAAGTTCTCATGCATATGAATGGAAGCTGGGCACATGCATTATGGGAAGAATAGATGCTTGGAGAGCTCAGATAAACAAAAGAGAGCAGATGGTGCTTATTCAAGGGAAAGGATCTTTATGTAGCTGCATTTTGTTCCATTTTGTTGCTTATTTAATTTTAAACATCATTTTTAGCCATGGTCTAAATTTTCAAAGGAGGATTATGAGCACAAATAATTAATTTTACGTGCCCCATATGAAAATATGCAGCTATATCTCAGCAAGGCTTCCAATTTAGTTTTACTTTTAAAATGTACATATAAACAAGATTAAACAAATACTACTTGTTCTGAAATTACACTTGGTTTTTAAGCATATTTGTATGTATATTCTAGAATAGTTTAAAGAATTCCTTTCAGACTAGACATGGGCACATAAACATTGTTTTGTTTCAAAAGGGCTCATTAAATGATTTAATGAATCATTGTTGTCCCTATTCGATAGCTGACATGCACTTTGTTTAATTAAGAATATAAAATAATATTTATCACAAAATCAACAAGCAACTCCACTCTGAGAGTGTCCTGGTTATGCTTCATTTAACTGTGGGTAACCTAATTCATCTTTTATTGCTGTTACTGGCTGTGTGAATTTTCTTTGGAATTCATGGGGAAATGATTTACTGTGGCCCAATTTTATTTCTAGCATCTTTTGTCTGAAATGGAGTCACTGAAGCCAAAGGTCCATGCTGTTCAGGTCTGTCAGAGTGCCTTAAGGATGCCTGAAGAGGTGGTCACCAGCCTGCAGATATGTCACACTGCTCTCAGACTCCAGGAGGAAGCTAGCCGCCTGCAGCACATGGCTATCCAGCAGTGCAATATAATGCAGGCAAGTGCAAACCGTGCTCTAAATGAGGGTGTGTGTGGGGGGTAGAGATTGTGATACCAGTAGAAAGATTTATACTGGCACAGAATAAGTCTTGCATCCCTTTTAACCTTAACCTAACCCAGTGTTTGCCTAGAACTGTAATATGCCTATCACTTACATTGTAATGATTTTGAACTCTGTTTGTATTGGAATTTAAACAAATTATTAGATAATTTTCTCACTCTGCATTAATTCCCAAAGAAATAAAGAAATAAAACTTTAATACCCAATTAGCATTTTACCCTCTAATCGTTGTTATAATATTGCTCACGTTTTCTTTCCTTTCCACATTCTTGTGAGTATTATTGCATAACCTATTGTTTTCATTTCCAAAAATCTCAATTGTATTCTCCTGTTCATCCTGTTGGTTATCTGTTCATCTTTTTGCATATTCTGGCTGTCTAACCTATCTATTTTAACTGAAAAACACATTTTTCATTTCAGATGTAATTAATGGTTTCTTTGTTGTATGGTTGACAAAAGATGTAATTAATATTTTCTTTATTGTATGGTGAATAAGAACCTGAGGTGACCTGTAGCAATTGCTGATATTTTTGTTGGGGCCCATGTACTTTTTCCAAACTTAAGAATTCAAATATCATGAGGCAGTACCCTAAAACATCATGAGATTATCATGAAAATCATGAGTTTGTTTTTCTCTCAATTATTTACACGGGGGATCTTTTATTGTTTTCTGGTTTCAGATCTTTTAATGGGCCCTCAGATCATGTTTCTGAGCTTTTTGCCATAAACAAGAAACTTTTTTAGTGAAAAAGAAATCTGAGATTCTCATTAGAGATATAAGCGACTAGTCAAGTGACTACACAACTACTTGCTTCCCTCCCCCCCTTGCTGCCTTTGTATCAAAGACAGCAAGTGGGGGGGGAAGCAGAAGCCGGTGCTGGGAGGAGCTGGCTTAAAAGCTGGATCCCCCCAGCACCGTCTGTGGGGGGAGGGACGGGGAGGCTCTGGGAGCTACCCCCTGCTGCAGCAACTCTGTATTTTAAATGTAGTGAGAGTCAGACAGCTCTTACTACATTTAAAATGCAGAGCTGCAGTGGTCCCAGAACCAGCGTGACTGTTCAATGCTGGTTTTCAACAGCTCCAGGAGCTACCCCCTGCCTGCACGCCTGGCTCCTACTACATTTAAATGGCAGAGCCACAGCGGGGGTAGCTCCTGGAATCGGCATGAGCCAGGACGGAGCACCTTCTCTTAATGACTAATCGTGTAGTTGATACAATTTGTATCGCTAATTACCCTCTTCTTAACATCCTTAATTCTCATATCGTTTCTTCACTCCAGGAGTTGGCTTTAAGAAAAAACAGCAAATACCACAAGGTTTGTGATAAAATTGTGACGGTAGACAGGGACAACACTGCATTGTTGGTGGGTGTGGCTGGAGAGGCAGCCAGTGGCAACTCTTGAGCCCCAGTGGGTGGGCATTTGGCTTTTAAAAAGTCTTCTTGAACATTATATTTTACTTGTTTTGGGACAGTGCCAGTTCAAAACCTACCTTAATAGCTCAGCTATTAAATTATTTGCTAATGACTATTAAATTAGCCTAATGACTATTACATTATTTGCTTCCCTGTAACTCAGAATGTTCCCCAATGAACTATCCTGCCAGTGAGATCTCTCCTGCTTTACATCAGCTGTTGCTAGTGCTGACCTTATCCCATCATTGCACTTTGGCATTGTGGTTTATGAGCCTGAGATTTTTTCAAAAGCCCACTAGGGGATTTATTCACAACCTTTCCAGTTAAATTAATGTGTCATGTGGCTAAATCCACTAGTCAGCTTTGAAAGTCTCAGCCAGTTGTTTTTGCATGCTAACACAAAGGTGGAAGATGGCATCTTTTGAATAATTTTAAAACAGGCTGAAAAAAGCAATTGAATATACTGTACAGACTAATTCATCATTAGAAAAGAGATAGGCAAGGTGAATTCTAATTTCTTTCCAGTTCTGAGTTCTCTGTGGTTATTTACATGTTAACATTGCAACCATATTATTCAGTAACCCTCCATATTAATTACTCGCCAGGAAAAATATCTATTAATTCTTCTGTCTACAGAAATATATCTCACTAAAAATACTTATTATGTAGTGAGTTCTATGTTATATTTTGTAAAATTGTGTATAGATGTGGCTCTTCAGTAAGTCTTACTGAGTGAAGTTTATGTTTTCAAATTAAATTAGCTTTGAATATAAATGTAGCTGACAAAAGGTTGCAATATCCATAATTAACACCATTATATATGGTGCCAAAGGGTTTTGTAGGCATTACAAACATTTAATTCTCACTATTAGATAAATAGTATCAAAGCCATATTATTGATGGTTGTACTGGGACACAGAGAAGTAAAGTAACACTCCAATTCATATAGCAAGATAGTGACAGACCTGGAAATAAAGCCAGCCATTCTGATTTAACCCCTAGACTATCAACTCTTCTGTTAACTTAAGACATTTATAACGTGTGATTATGTGGCCCATTCTCACTTGGCATGTTGACTCCCTATATAAGCAATATTATGTATTTACTTTGTAGCCAAAATCAAATACTTATTAGTGTTAGCCGAGGCTTTGCAGTACTATCTTCAACTACAATACATAATATACAAGATAAAAGATAACTATATATATTATGAGCAAACCTTTCAGCTAAAGTCTAATGCAGATGGGAAGGAAGCAAGTTTATCTTCAGGTCCCAAATTAATGTGTTTGCTGTGGTGTATGCATTTAAAAATGCATACATTTTAAAATAAGACAATTTAATATCAAAGTGTTTTCTAAAAAAAAAAAAAAAAAAAAAAAGTAATGTGGAGCTTTCCAATCACATTTCTGAGTATAACCATGTTTGAGGTGAGTAAGCAGAAGACTTTATTCTAGTCAGTTGTGTGTTGTTTTCCGTTCATATCTTGTTTTTTTGTATAGCTGGCTTTTTTAGCAATTTTATATGTGCTTAGAGAGAGGGTAGTGTAACTGAATGAATAGTATTCTATTTTATTTTTTACATCTACTGTATCTTCTCTCTCTAGGAAGCACTGGTGCAGTATGAACAATATGAACAAGAGATGAAGCATTTACAGCAAATGATAGAGGGTGCCCACCGTGAGATCCAAGACAAACCTGTTGCAACCACTAACATCCAGGAGCTGCAGGCCCAGATTTCACGCCATGAGGTAATGCAGCAGAGATTCAACTGTCCAGGCTCTGAGTTAATTAGTTGGAGAGATCTCTTGGTCAGCTTACGTTCTCTTGAGGTCACAGAGCAGTTTTTTAGAGGTTCAGAAAGACTAGCTTAGCAGAAGGATTTATACTTCACATACACATAGCAAATTCATGTTAATACCACAGTTACAAGTATTTTTTTTCTTTAGCATGTAGGTCTTGAAAGCATAGTAATCTATTAAATCACCAAGGAGCTACCAAATGCTGAAAGACACAGAGCCCATAATGCAATCATTCTAAGTGTGGCGCTCCAGAATATTTTATTGGGAGCTCTTTGCATCGTGCGGTTACACAATGCTGAATATGAACAGGAAGATAACTGTCACTAAATGATCTTGGGCCCATACCTGAAGTTCTCATCACTGAGAGCTGTGCCTGAGAACAGACAGCAAAAGTGAGGGGCAGGTTCATCCCTCCTGAGGTAAAGCCGACATTAGGCAGTGCTAGAGGAAGAAAACTCTGCAAATATCATCTTGAAGGGCCTTTTCCAAGTTATTCTGTCAGGGGAGTAGAGTTTTGCCTCTGAAGAATGAGCTTTATGTCCATACCTCAAACCCATGGATCTCAGATGATCATACGAGGACAGGACAATCTGTGTGAAGGCTTCATGCCAACACACTGACTTTGGAATCCCAAGATCTTCATGCTTTGGAATGCCATGCATTAGTCAGTGTTTCTCAACCTTTTTTTGCTCATGGCCCTCTTCTGAGCCTCGTTTACCTCTGTGGCCCCCCTCATAGCCGCTGTTAGATGGAAAAAAAGGTACTTAATTTACCTAATGTTCCTTTTTTTCCATGTGGCCCCCTAGAGGTAGGGCGTGACCCCTGGGGAGCCATATGGCTCACGGTTGAGAATCACTGCATTAGATGAACAAATTGGTAGTGGTCTCGCTTTTGCATAGTTTTTGACACTAGATGGCATTATGCTTTAGTTTTGGAAGAAAGGCTAAATTTGCCTTTCGCAGTTTGTTGATTATCTCTGAAGTACTCAAATACTGCTTAGTTAATTTTCTGCTGTTTAGTAAATTGCAAAAGAAGCTATTTGAAACAAATGCTTTATGCTGTTGTGCTGAAAGGCGTTCCTAATAATGTCTCCACAGATGGATCCGATTCAGTTCAGAGGGAGCTGTTAAGAATGAGGCAGGCACAGGATTCACTAGAATCACACATGTATGAATAGAGAACCTGGGAATCTCTTTAGAGGAACATAGAGAAGCCCTTTTATTTGAACCACTGCATGTCAAAGGGCTTTGGTGCAGGCCTGCAAGGTACCCAAATTTTTGGGAGGTGTAATCTATCCTCTGCCCAAATCCCCATTTATTCAGAGTTTGGGTGGTAGTGAAGGTAGGGTGCATCAATTTCACATGATGCAAAGTAGAATAAAATGGAATTTCTCTCTTTAGTATAATGTTTGAAAAATCTCAAAGGAATGTATTTAAAGAGACACTGATGATGCCACATTTCTGCATTTATATTTATTTGAAGAAGTTTTGCAGCAGAGTACATGATATAGTAAACAAGACGTACAGGATCATTGTATGATTATACCTTTTATTTTTAATCGGGTGAGCAAGATGCAGATTGCATGCATAAATGGAAAGAAAAATTACAGCTTACCTGACTTCACAGTTGTAGTCCATGTGTGTGAAGTTTACTAGGGCACACAGTACCTCTGTTTAAAATACAAAGATAAGATGGAAAGAAGAAAGCCAGTACTCTCTCATCACAGAGATCTTTTGGTAGTCCTGTACATAAGTTACACAGAGTATTTTTCTACATAATAAATATATTTACAGAAGTCTGCTTCTCTGGGCTACCACGTTATATCATGGCCACCTAATCTGATGGGTCTAGGAGCATTATGATTTTGATGGGCAGTACAGTAGTTAGCAGGATATTTGGTGTGTTTTCACTCAATAGGTGTCCATGCAATTGTGAGATTACAATACAGCCTAATCATTCACAGCATTATCATGTTGCATTGCAGTGTGGTGACAAAACTTTATTGCAGAATATTTCTAGTATAAATATCATGATGTTTTGATGTAAGCAGTTGTCCTACTGAAAAATCAAACCTGGGCATGCAGACCAGGTACAACATGCAGTTAATTGAATCACACCCATAAAAATAACTTTGATTTACATTGTGAAATAGTGACTGAAAAAACTGGGCTCCCGCAAAATGATGACCACAAAAAAAAATTGTGCACTCTGTACAAGCCGCCTGCCTATTTCTTTTTTACGCCTGTAATTTTTTCTGAATCTCAGTTTAGGCCTGTTTTGTCTGTAGAATGTCAGAGTTACAAACACCTCTAGAATAGAGGTTGTTCATAACTCTCAAATGTTTATAACTCTGATGAAAGCATCATGGTTTTACTTTCCAAAATTTACAGCTGAACATTGACTTAATACAACTTTGAAACTTTACTATGAAGAAGAAAAATGCTGTATTTTGCCGTTTCAATTTAAATGAAACAAGCACTTAAACGTTTTTCTTACCTTATCAAAAATTTACATTTTGCTTCATTTTTAATAGTTTATATTTAACACTATAACTACACTGTATTAAGGGTGTGGGTTTTTTAATCTCTGCTGCTGCCTAATTTTGTTCTTCCAGTTCCAAATAAAAGGGTGGTTGACAGTCAGTTCATAATTCTGAGTTTCTACTTTACATAACATACCCTTCTCAACTAAAATATGTATTACAATCAATGTGGGAGGTATTAACTGTACAAATATTTATGAACTGTAATAATATTAATGGAGTTAAATAACTAAAGCCCAGTGGATAGAATTGTTAATGGACTTTCTGTTCATCCCCTGGGATGGTTCTTAAGTTGGGGTGGGGGTAGCACACAATTTAGTATCAGAGCAAAGGGAGGAATTAACTGTTAGAGGACTATTAGTCATTAGAGTTAGAGTCTGATCTGATTATTCCAAAGCCACTTGCTTCACGCTAGAAGCTTTTGCTTAGCCTCCTGATGAAGCTGGAGAATCATTTTGGTTGTTGATATCTGAAAGTGCAGAGTATAGGGAGGAAAGCACAAGTCAAAAGCTATTTCAGATCAGAAAGATGCTCACTCTAAGTAATAGGAAGTGTCAGTTTATAACACGGTATCTCACCAATCTGGAAGTTTTCCAGTGAGTTGTTGAGTAATTAGTTTAATAGATGTTTACATAACCTGCAGAGTCAAAAGCCAAGCTGTCCTGAGGCTGCCATAACTTATCTACTTCATTTTTTCAATATATGTTAATTGCTGAATATTTTGCTTGTTAGGCCTTGCAGCAGCTGTTCAATATTTAATTGTTATTCATGTGCACAGAACAAGTACTGGTGAAGAGAAGGCTCTCCTGGACAACACCAGAAGTAAATGGAATAGATTTCCACTGTATTTAATAGCTCTGAAATATTAAGAGGGCTGACACTTATGCTTTATAAATAAGGCTCTGAGTTTTTCATAAAAGTCACAGATTACATGACTTTCTAGGACCTCTGTGACTTCTGCCATGGTCAGTGTGGCTGACCCCAGCGCCACCCAAGCAATTTGTTCAGATCAGCAGTGGGTCCCCATGCTGCCTCCTCTATCCCCAGAGTAGCAGCAGAGGGGTCACGGAGGCTCCTTCCCTCAGCACCTGCAGCATCTCGGAGCCCCCACTGAGCACCTAAGATTTAATCAGGGGTACTTTTAGTAAAAGTCATGGTAGGTCACTGGCCCGTGAATTTTTGTTTATTGCCCACGACCTGTCCATGACTTTTACTAAAATTACCTGTGACTAAATCGTAGTCTTATTTGTAAATACCCAGTGTACCCAGTGTTGCTTGGGTCTGTAACTGAAGATTTTTTGTTAATTCAATGAAAAATAAACATGCATTATTTCTATGAAATTGCATATAGAACACAAAATATATCCACTCCACCCTCACTGCAAATACATGTTATAAATAGGAGTGATCCAGCATGTATTTACCTTACTAACCCACTATGTTTATCTGTTTCTGCTGCTCATTGTATTCAGACTGCTGAAAGCTGAGTACTGCATTTTTTTACAGTTCCATTCATCACATGACCTCATTTCCATGGTATGCACCATCTGGAGATTTTCATTTTGTTTTAGTAATAGGAGGAAAAGAGAGAGAGCTTCCCCTTTCCTCTGGTGTAAGATGAAGTGTATAAAATTTGCTGCAGTTTAGGAATTGTATATGAGTGTGACACATTCTTCACTTCTGTCAGTCTCACAGAGATGTGGCTTTCACAGCTCTTTTCCGGTTTCACTGCATAGCTTGCTCCTTTGTGGCTTAGCTGTGCAGTGAGATGCTGCCTGACTTGTTCTCTTTCACAGTCACATCCTGCCTTTCAGCGTGTGCTGCTGCTAATGTTGGGGCTTGAGACACAGAACTGTGATTTTTATTGGCTGGCCTCGGAGAGGCAGCCTGCCTACATAACGGAAGCTGAATAGCTATTAGTTTTGTGGCCTGTATATTCTGCATCTGACCCACTGAATAAAAAAAATGTTTCCTCAGGAACTAGCACAGAAGATTAAAGGATACCAGGAGCAAATAGCCTCTTTGAATTCCAAGTGCAAGATGCTAACAATGAAAGCCAAGCATGCCACTATGCTGTTGACAGTGACCGAAGTGGAAGGACTTTCAGAAGGAATGGAGGAGCTGGACTCAGAGCTCCTCCCAACACACCCAGTTCATCCCTCTGTGGTTATGGTAAGAATTGAATTTGTGTTATTACTGTTCATTAGGTGCTGCTCTCTTTTGTGCTGTTCAAATGCTACCATGCAGCCAATTGCCACAATGCACGTTGTGTGCTTTGTTTTACTGACATGTTTTGGGGTGTCGCAGATGTAGAATGAAGTACAACTTCCTATTAGTATATTTGTGTCACATCAGCTTTCTAAGCCAACAGATAAGGAATGAAGTTGTTTATGAGGATAACAGAAATCAGGCTTTTAAAGGGGGTTAAAATATTTAAAGCTCGCTCTTAGCTTTCAGGATGTGTCCTGGGTTGGTTTCTCAGTGTAGTACAACAAACTGAAAAAGCATCGAATTGAATCACAAAACGGGGGAGGGGCAGAATCAAACATATTCTACAGCATGTTTTTGTACCCCAGATTTTTTTGAAAAACATTTTTCATTAAATGTATTGCAATAATTGACATTGTTATTAGTATAGCCTTGCTACTGTATTCACGTATAAAGGCTGACTAAATATATTCATACTGGAGTTCTTACTTTATTTTGCTCAGTCTGTATGCAAATGTAGCTCCTATTGATGTCAGTGGGAGTTCTGTCTGAGGAAGGACTGAGTAACGATGGCTATGTCTACACAGAAGCGTTATTGACTGACATTATTCCGAAATAACATAGTCCGCATCTACACTACAAGCAGTTATTTCGACATAATGTCAAAATAATGTCAAGCTGGAGGACTTCTTACTCTGATTCCCGTAACTCTCATTTTACGAGGAGTAAGGGAAGTTGGAGGAAAAGTGCTCTTTCTCGGACTTTCTGCTGTGTAGACAGCGCCAAAAGCCGAAATAAGCTATTTCGACTTAAGCTACACAGTTGACATAGCTCAAGTTGTGTAGCTTATCTCAGCTTCAGCCCTGCTGTGTAGACGTGCCAATGAAGTGAAGACTTCAGGATTTGTCCCTATGTAGAAACCTTAGCAAAAGAAACATGAGATGTTACTATTATAGTGTATTGTGACTTTATTAATCTGCATCCAATTCTGCTCTGCAACATTCATCCCGTCATCATTTAACTAGGCCTGAAAGGTAAAGTATTGAGGACAGTAGTTCTGGCTATCAGCAGCATTATTCTGTGGCTTTCAATAACTTCTTCTAATGCATTTTGTATTACCCTCTAACTTATTTTTGATGTGTTGTCGTTTAAACTTAAAATTCCCTAGTGGTTGGAGATGGCCAACATCTCAGTAACAAAATGTCAGCAGTTACTATCACTGCTTGTCTGTCGCTTTCTTGAACTGTTAATATAGCAACTCTAAGGGGCTTGGAGGAAGCAGCAGTCCTTAAATTGTGTCTTGACAATTCCAACATTGTGTTAATTTTCTTGTTTTGGTCTACATGTAATGCATCTACTTACTGAGGTAATTGAATGATCTTCTTCCTGTCCTTTGGGGTTGCTTTTCTGTGACAGATGACTGCTGGTCGCTGTCACACACTACTCTCACCTGTCACTGAGGAGTCTGGGGAGGAGGGAACCAACAGTGAAATTTCTTCTCCACCTGCCTGTCGCTCTCCTTCACCTGTGGCTAATACAGATGCTTCTGTTAACCAGGTACCTGCCTTTTGGCATTCATTCAGTTGTCATCTTTGGAAAGATGCATGGTCCCATTCTGTGTACTTTGTGGTTGGTTCCTACTTCAGAAAATTTGAGCTGATTTTCTTTAAAAGTTGAGCACACAACTTCAAGGTCCCATCTCATAAATTGAGAATCATCATCAAGCATAATTGGGACCTGGTTTCTGAACACATAAAAGTTACTAATACTACACTAGAAGCGTAAAGCATATCACTTTGGTACCTTCATCATTTGCAAAAACTGACTCAATAAGTTGGTTATTTGTATACAATTTCTGAGTGAGCTTTACAGTTTTTCTAATTCATTGGTGTCTCTGTTGCATTTATAGCATGTTTTTTTTTTCAAAATAGTATACCTGATGGCATCCTGCATCCTGAGAGAACACAATTTAGTACCTCATGTGATGAAACATTCCATTGTTTGTGTGTCTGTCTGCCTTGTGTCATTGTCCAACTAACATCATAGTTTAGTGTTTTCCATTGGTTCAGATATTCAGCTATCCACTGTGGTATACTTACTACTGGATTTATTATGTTCATTCTACACTTTGGACTAAATTCTGTTTTCAATGATAACAGTACAAACTCCATGAAATCACTGGGACCACATATGTAAACTCAGAGCAGAAATAAGACTTCTTGTAATCATGTGACCTTGTGTACACGCCAGTTTTCATTGGTAGGCTGCTTATTGTTTGTGCTTTCGGTATCATATACATAGATGTATATATGCAGTGCATATGAGTAGTCTCAATTCCATTAACTTTAATGTCTGATTTTTTTTCTTCATTTCTAATGCTTATCGGATAGTTGACAAGATAGTCGACTAGTCATTCCTTCCCCCCCACCCCGGCTTCTGCTGCCTCTAGTAGATAGAGACAGCAAAGGAGGAAGAAAGGGGCTTCAAAGGGGCAGCGCCGTGCTGAGTCTGGGATCAGCTGTGTGGCGCTGCCGCTTTGAAACACCACGGCAGCGTTTCAAAGGAGCAGAGCCACATGGAACCTGGCTTCAGCTGTGCAGTGCTGCCCTCTCGACTAATCAAATAGTCGATGCAAAAATGCATCATTTATTCGATTAGTGAATTACACAATACTTAACATCCTTAGTTCTAAGCAGTAAAAGGGGAAAAGTTCCACAATCAAGTGTGTTACTTACAGAATGCTTAGCTTCCTATTCATGTGAGATTATAACTTAAATAAGTGCTAAATAACCAAGCTAGTTCAGATCATAACACATGTCTAGGAATTTACAAGGAAAAAAGATAGGCTAAATATGCCTAAGTACAGCAATTCTGGTACTTAAAGGTAAGTAAAATTATTTACAGACAATGCAAAACTTTACAGGGAGCTAAAGTACAGATTTTTAAATTCGAGTAATATGCTAAGAGAGCAGTGTCCCTGGGAGGCTGTGGTCTGCTGCATCCTAGAAACTGTGAGCAGGAATTCCAGGAAAGAAACATAGGCTTTTACAGAACAGTTCTAAAGACTTGTCCACACTAGTGAGGCATAAATTCTAGTGTGCATTCTTGATCTGTGTGGACACTACTAGTGTGCACTGGAATTTCCATCTCTCTAGTGTATATTATTGATATATACCATGTAGATAAGGCTTAAATCTTTCAGAGCAACACAATGGGGTAAAAAGGAGTAATTTTAGTTGCTGGAAACCATGTAATTTTCTTTTTAAAACTGTTAGAAATATTTAGTTCAGAGGAAACATGAAATTGTAGCCAACTCTGACTGTTCTCTTACTGCTAGCTCTTGGATGGGACTCCCATTATTTTACTCCCGGAGGTTCTTTCACGTATTTCTGAGGACAACATGATAAAGACCAAGGGAAATAATTAATCACAATTATTAATCATGGCTATATTATTATTAGAGAAAGAAAAAGAGACAGGCCAATTGTAAATATTAAGAATCTTAAATCCAATTAAACTCCATTATTTTTCAGAAGCTTCAGGGTATAGCCGAGTTAGTCTGTACAGAATAAACTTAAAAAACAATAAATAGTCTGGCAGTACTTTATAGACTAACAAAACATGTAGATGTATCATGAGCTCATACATCTACATGTTTTGTTAGTCTATAAAGTGCTACAAGACCATTTGTTGTTTTTTAAGTTTATCCTGTACAGATTATATGTTGTTTTTTAAGTTTATCATTATTTTTCAGTTTACCAAGGTTTAGCCGCTGTTTCTGCTCAGGAATACATGGTCTAACCAAGCAGTGATTAACAGGAGAAACTGTTAATACTTTACATTACAACAACAATTTCAGATCCCAATAAAATCATAAAAAGAGTTTAAATCTAACCCCTTGGCTATAACTTAGTTATCTTTTTCTCGCCATACATGTTCAAGTCCCAAGAAGATTTTCCTTGAGTTAGTTTCTTCTTGAATATTCTGTTTTTCTTTCCTGTTTGTGGCAGTTTGCTAGAAAAAGGTAGGCGGGATGAATTGTGGAGCGTTTGCTGTTAATGCAGGGTAGTACAGAGTGTGTGCCTGTGGTGCTTACTTATTTTATACCCTTTTCCTTCCTATTTTAATGAAATGATAGGAAAACACATCTGTTTCTGGATTAACAACGAGGAGTCCTGTGGCATCTTAAGCTATGTCTACACTATCAAGTTATTTCAAAATAAGTTACTTTGAAAAAATAACTCCCAAAATAACTATTTCAAAATAAGCTTATTTTTCTTCAAAAACAGGAATTATTATTTCAAAATAACAAGCCCATTATTTCAAAATGACAGACTTGGTAGATGGACGCTCGCCTTGTTAGTTCGAAATAAGGGGTGTTGTTAGTGTAAATATGCCCCCTAGGAGATATTGAGATGTTTAGATGTGTCTTCATTGGTAGGGAGGAGAATGAATGGTTGTAACAGAGGCTGATTTCCAGTCTCACACAGACAGTCAAGGTCTGTCACATGTTGAACATTGCCTGGAACACAGTTGCTGTAGACGCTGCATTTGAGGGAGTTTTGATTGACTAACTGCATCGCAATGAGGAGTACAGCACCAAGTGCTGGGTTTTCCCTCAGAGTACAAGGTCATATGCACGAATTCAAGCAATAATTTCCAACATGGCGACCGGACGCCGATTATAGCACTGGGGCGCCGGGATATTTAAATCTCGCGCTTGATTTGTATCTCGTCGCCATTTGCCTCCTACCAAGTAGGGGGCAAGTGTAGACGTACTCAAGCAGATTTATTAGGGCATAAGCTTTCATGTGTAAATCCCACTTCATCAGATGAATTCTTTGTGGATTGTTTAGATGCAGAGCTGGATGCTGTCAGCCTTTCACTGGCTCCATTGCCTTTGGAGATGGCTTAGGTGACACCTTCAGTTCCTGAGTATGCAGTCTGTCTAATGAATATACATTTCTTTAATTGCCTTTATTCTTCTTGTGGTGGAGAGGTGTCAAATAACTTAATTTACTGACTGATTCTTTTAAGTTTATTATGTTTTGATGGGAAATTAAATTTTGTTTTGTAAAAGTCCAAACACTCCTGTCCTTTCACATACAAGGTTTTAATTCTCAAAATAGCCTTTTAAAAATTAAAACATCTCTTACAAAGTCTTTATTTTTAAATAGTTTAAAAGTTGACTCTTTTATAGCATTTTTAAAGAGATTATTCTTGTCTTCCAAACTTGGGGTAGAGATTTCTCATATGCTGCCAGTATTAATTAATTCCCATTCTGTACTTAAATGACTTCCTGCGTTGGAAATTTAGTTTAGCAAGGTTCTTAGATTCCACGTCACAACATCCATTTTTTTCCCATTTTTATAGAAATAATATTAGAAGCTTTGAATTTACTAACATATGCATTTCACAGAAGTGTTTTCCATTTAACATTTAAGAAATAAAAAAGTATAAAATATTTAACTACGCATGCTTTTTTCTGAATTTGCATAAACACCCTTAGGGTAATAAAATCTTCTTAGCTGCAAAGCCATGTTTATCCTCCTTGACATTTGCTTGTCCTTGGAAGCTAAGTTGGAAACATCCCCAAATTTCTTTGATTAGCATAAATATTTATTTTTTTTAAATAATGTGATGAACAAAACATTTCAGGAGAAGCATTTTTTTCTTCAACCATCATATGCACCACTAAAAGCACAGGCAAATTTAATGATAACATTAATATTTTTACATCAATATTAAGGTCTCTCACCTACAAGTTTAAGTGATATTTCCTAGTTAGTTAAATAAGGTTTAAGCAATAGCTCAATGAGAGACAGATCTTTTCCAGGGCATTTGGAAAACATCCAGGATTTTTCTGTTTAAAGATGGAATCCTTTTCAATTCAGGAGACCGGGTAGGAGCATGTCACTGCAGCAATCATCTCGGGCAGTGTTTCTCATCCACCAGTCAATGAACTGAGTCCCTGAGATCTCCTTAAAACAGATTAGAAATGCAGCTAGTTTGGTCCATGGTATCCAAAAGTTTAAGATACACTGATCTAGGATTACCATCTAGAGCTGCTCTCCTAGTTGGTGGTAGTTAATTACTGCTCCTAACTGTGGCCAGTATGGAGCTGGTACACTCTAACAGAATCAATGAACACTGGGTACATTGTTACTATGTCAGGAAATCTATTTCAGGAGAAGAATGACGTCTTTCTAACAACCAGCAAGGAGGGAGTTGGCCTGTTGTGCTACCACTTAGAATGGTATAGTATACCCTCCCTTCTTTGGTCAGTCAGCCAGTTTTTTGGGGATAATTTATGCCCAAGTATATGGAGGGAATATTATGCAGTTGTGGCTGGTACAAAACGAGGGAAATGAAAGACAGGAAGCTTAGAATCATAGGGCTGGAAGAGCTCTCAGAATGTCATTAAGTCCAGCCCCCTACCCAAAGCAGGACCAATCCCAACTAAATCAACCCAGCCAGGGCTTTGTCAAGCTGAGATTTAAAAACCTCTAGGGATAGAGATTCCACCACCTCCCTAGGTAACCCATTCCAGTACTCCACCAACCTCCTAGTGAAATTAGTTTTTCCTAATATCCAACCTAAATCTCCCCCACTGTAACTTGAGACCATTGCTTCTTGTTCTGCCATCCGTCACTACTGAGAACAGCCTCTCTCCATCCTCTTTGGAACCTCCCTTCAGGAAGTTGAAGGCAGCTATCAAATCACCACTCACTCTTCTCTTCTGCAGACTAAATAAGCCCAAATCCCTCAGTCTCTCCTTATAGGTCTTGTTCTCCAGCTCCCTAATCATTTTGGTTGCCCTCCACTGGACCCTTTCCAATGCGTCCACATCCTTTCTATAATGGGGGGCCTAGAACTGGACACACTACTCCAGATGTGGCCTCACCAGAGCTAAATAAAGGGGAATAATCACTTCTCTAGATCCGCTTGCAATGCTCCTCCTAATGCAACCTAATATTCCATTTGCCTTCTTGGCTACAAGGGCACACTGTTGACTCATATCCAGCTTCTCATCCACTGTAATCCCCAGGTCCTTTTCTGCCAAACTGCTACTTAGCCATTCAGTCCCCAGCCTGTAACAATGCTTGGGATTCTTCCATCCCAAGTGCAGGGCTCGACACTTGTCCTTGTTGAACCTCATCAGATTTCTTTTGGCCCAATCCTCCAATCTGTCTAGGTCACTCTAGACCCTATCCCTGCCCTCCAACATATCTGCCTCTCCCCGCAAACTTACTGAGGGTACAATCCATCCCCTCATCCAGGTCATTAATAAAGATGTTGAACAAAAACAGCCCTAGAATCGATCCTTGGGGCACTCTGCTAGAAACCAACCGCCAACCTGACATGGGCCCAACAGTCTATCCATCTTGCAGTCCGTTTATCCAATCCATGTTTCCTTAACTTGCTGGCAAGAATATTGTTGGAGACCATTTCAAAAGGTTTGCTAAAGTCAAGGTATATCACTGACTTTCCCATATCCACAGAGCCAGTTACCTCATCATAGAAGCTAATCAGATTGGTCAGGCATGACTTGCCCTTGATGAATCCATGTTGATATTCCTGATCACTTTCCCCTCCTCCAACTGCTTCAAAATGGATTCCTTGAGGATCCCCTCCATGATTTTTCCGGGGACTGAGGTAAGGCTGACTGGTCTATAGTCCCTGGATTGTCCTTCTTCCCTTTTTTAAAGATGGGCACTACATTTGCCTTTTTCCAATCATCTGGGATTTTTCCCGATCTCCATGAGTTTTCAAAGATAATGGCCAAAGGCTCTGCAATGACATTTTCCAACCCCCTTAGTACCCTCAGATGCATTAATGCAGACCCATGGATATGTGTATGTCTAGCTTTTCTAAATGGTTCTTAACCTGTTCTTTCTCTACCGAGGGCTGCCCACCTCCTTCCCATATTGCATTGCTTAGTGTAGTAGTCTGGGAGCTGACCTTGTCTGTGAAGACAGAGGCAAAGAAAGCATTGAGTACTTCAGCTTTTCCCACAGCATCTGTCACTAGATTACCTCCCTCATCCAGTAAGGGCCCCACACCCTCCCTGATCACCCTCTTATCACTAAGGTGCCTGTAGAAACCTTTCTTGTTACCCTTCACATCCCTTGCTAGCTGCAATTCCAATTGCACTTTCACCTTCCTGATTACTCCCCTACATTCTCAAGCAATATATTTATACTCCTCCTCAGTCATCTGTCCGAGTTTCCATTTCTTGTAAGCTTCCTTTTTGTGTTTAAGCTCACCAAGGATTTCCCCAGTAAGCTAATCTGGTCGCCTACTATATTTGCTTTTCTTACTGCGCATCGGGATGGTTTCTTCCTGTGCCTTTAATAAGGCTTCTTTAAAATACTGCCAGCTCTCCTGGACTCCTTTCCCCTTCATGTTAGCATCCCAGGGGATCCTGCCCATCAGTTCTCTAAGGGAGTCAAACTCTGCTTTTCTAAAGTCCAGGGTGTGTATTTTACTGCTCCCCTTTCTTCCTTGGGTCAGGATCCTGAAATCTGCCATCTCATGATCACTGCTTCCCAGGTTGCCACCCACATCTACTTCCCTTATTAATTCTTCCCTGTTTGTGAGCATCAGGTGAAGCTGCGCATGGCCCCTGGTCAGTTCCTTCAGCACTTTTACCAAGAAGTTATCCCCAACATTCTCCAAAAACGTCCTATATTATCTGTGTACTGCTGTATTGGTCTCCCAACAGAAGTCAGGGTGATTAAAGTCCTCCATGAGAACCAGGGCCTGTGATCTGGAAGCTTCTCTTAGATGTCTGAAGAAAGCCTCGTCTACCTCATCCACCTGATCCGGTGGTCTGTAGCAGACACCAACCACAACGTCACCCCTGTTGCTTCCACCTCTAACTTAACCCATAGACTCTCAACAGGCTTTTCTCCCTCCATATGCTGGAGCTCTGAGCAATCATACTGCTCTCTTACATACAGTGCAACTCCTCTTCCTTTTCTCCCCCGCCTGTTCTTCCTGAACAGTTTATACCCTTCCATGACAGTGCTCCAGTCATGTGAGTCATGCCACCAAGTCTCCATTATTCCAATCAAATCATAGTACTTTTACTGGGCTAGGGCTTCTAATTCTTCCTGTTTGTTTCCCAGGCTTCTTGCATTCATGTACAAACACCTTAGATAACCAGTTGATTGCCCTGCCTTCTCCATTCGAATCAGGCATCCTCCTTTGTTACTTCCTCCTTGTGTTTCTTCCCGATATCTGACTTTCCCACTTACCTCAGGGCTTTGGTCACTGTCCTGCAGTGAACCTAGTTTAAAGCCCTCCTCACTAGGTTTGCAAGCCTGCCCGTGAAGATGCTCTTTCCTCTCTTGTTTAGGTGGATCCCATCTCTTCCTAGCAATCCTTGTGCCCAGAACAGAGTCCCAGGGTTGAAGAAACCAAAGTCTTCTCTCTGACACCACCTGCGCAACCACGCATTTTCTTCCACAATTCGACAATCCCTACCTGGACCTTTTCCTTCAAGAGGGAGGATGGATGAAAAAGCCACTTGCACTTCAAATTGCTTGATCCTTCTTCCCAGCACTACATAGTCTGTAGTGACTCGCTCAAGGTCATTCTTGGCCGTATCATTAGTTCCTACAGGAAGGGGTAGTGATCCGAAAGTTTGACCAGTTTTGGAAGACTCTCGGTCACACCCTGAATTCGAGCTCCTAGTAAGCAGCACAATTCTAGAGATTCCAGGAAGTGCAGAAAGTGCGGCTCGCTAAGCGCCCCCCGCGGCTCGCGAAGCTGCCCCGTGCCCCTACAAAGGTCCCTGTGCTCACCGGGTGCAAGGGAGCCATCTGACCAAGCAAAATGGCGCCAGCAAGATGGTGCCAGCTGACGGGAGCCTGATGTGGCCAAAAAGTTTTCATTTAAAGGGGTAGCGTCCTTTTTTTTTTTGGGGGCTTGACCAAACGTGGCGGCTGGGGCTTTATTATTATTATTATTGTTATTGCTCGGCAGCTTTTTCCCCTTGGCTCTTTGCGCTGTGTCCACCACTATTTTGGCTCTTTGCCTGTAATGGGTTGGCCACCCCTGTTCTATAGGATGTTTCATTGAGAAGAAATAATTCTTTGTTCATTCTTATAAATGTTTGGAATAATTTCTATAGATGCTACTTTAGTTTTGTAAAGTTTCCTTGGTTTTATCTCTATTAAACTCCATGGACTTTTTAACAAAAGGGGTATTTCTTACCCTTGAAAGGGCCCAACCATAACTGGGGAAAATACAAACAAGATCATATCTAGTTCTAGAGTGCAATCCAGGCTTTCTGCCTGGGATATCCACAGTCAGCAACAAGCATGATGATAATTAAGCTGCTGTTGGCTGCTTTTTTTTCATGTATATCCAGTAGTTATTTCAGTGTAATCATTGCATTGAAAATTGTATGCTTTAACTAACGTAATCTATATTCGCTGTGTTACTGTATACACTACAAAAGTCAAATAAAATGTAGTTTCCTGCTCTACTTTAAAAAAAAAAAAAGCATGCACTTTATGTCTATATATTATGCAGCGCTGATCCAATGCTTTGGATTCTGCCTGCAACACCATGGACTTAACCATGGTTGGTGGAGTCCATGGTAAGTTAACAAGTGATAAGGTCCCTCCACACTTCTCACTAGCCCCAGATTTACCCCAAAACATGTTTTGAAATGTTCAGCCCTTTCCTAGAACAGAGAAACATTAAGGTTTGTTGTTCCTAGAAGAATCAATATTCAAGAATGTGTTACTCTTTACTGGAGTTACCAAGCATTTCAGTTTAAACACAGCACTGGACTGGTTTAGATTAAAATAAAAACAAATATATTTAATTAAGAGGAGATATATTTAAATGAGTACAAATATAAGTGTTAAAGTCAGAAATGGTTACACAAGAACTAAAAATAAAACTTTTTAAAATAACTAAAACTTAACAAGTGAGACTTGGTTCTAGGTAGAATCCTCATCTCACCTTTCCTTCAAGATGGCTCACCAAACTACTGGATCAGGATCTAGCTTCCAAAGTCAAATGGCTGATACATCTGTCGTCTTAGATGAGACATAACTTGGGATTTCTTGGCAACTCTCTTTTATAGTACAATGAATCTTTTGAAATGAATTCATTTGAAGAATACCTACAGATGAAAGTCTATATCCAGCTAGAATGTTGGCAAAGTGGAGTCTATCTTGAAGGAAGTTTCCTGCTGTTTCTTTCTGCCAGAGGTGTCTGCTAAAATGCACATTTTTAGGTCCTTCCCCCTCCACTTCCACTAAATGAACATTAGACATGTGATTTTCAGTCTCCTCCTCTGCCTTGAAAATGTGAGGTTTGCCTCCGCCGCTCGTTAGCTTGATGTATCTGTTTACATGTCATGTAAATACATTCTCATTATCTTTTAAAATATTTTGGCTGTGACTTGCAGGAGGGGAAGCCACATTTTTTCCTAGGCTGGAGTAAATTCAGTTTGGATGGCAAACACATTTTAAGAATTATAATTTCAGTATATATCTATAATTTGGCATCAGTTGCTTGCACCTAAATTACACCAAGTTGTTCATAAGCAGTGAGTCATGAGCTTTTCATTGACACCTTGCACTATACCTACAGATATATTTCATTATATTAAAGAACTGGAGTACACCTGAACTGGTTAAGTCAGCTGCTGTTCATCGCTAGATTTGTGCTGTCTTCTGCTGTTCTTTATATCACAGATCATGAGCATAACAATAGAAATGCTATAAATACTAAAAAAAGACCCAAAACCTAGCATTGTGATAAATTGACACTTGTACATTTAAAAAAAATCAGATGCTTATTAAATACAGCAGCCATTATGCTCTAAAGAAATAAAAGACTAAATGAGAACAATACCAAGAATACTAAATATGGGTATAAACATAATTTCTAAAACTGCAAAGGATTTTAAAAGTTCTTGTGGTGTACAATGTTTCTGCAATAGATAGCAATCACTTAATGCAATTTGTTTTGAAACATAAGGAAATTAAGCAAATAGTTTGTTCCTCATAGGCCTATTTCTGTGAATGCTCAACTCCCACTGAAGCAAGTGGGAAGAGAGGAGGCTCAGCATTTGATTCAAGGCATGCCACAATTCATGGGAGTGCATCCTAATATTTTGTGAGTGTTAAACATAAAGAGAATCTTACTTGAATCAGTCTTTTGTTTGCATGTTTGTGATAGAAACACAGACCATATATCAGCATGCTACCGGGCACTGCACTTATGAATGAGAAAACAATTACAGAAAACCCTTTTGGCCTAAAGTTCTCAAGCTTATTCTTTATCCAAAGATTTTTTTTCCTTTGGTGCATTTTTTTTGGTTGTATCTGGGCAGTGTTTGAACTGAGAAAGGTGAAGTATTGATCACACCCAATCTTGTCTTATAATTCCAGCACCAGAGTTAATATTTTCTCTCCCTGTCCAGGACTTTAACAAACTTTCAGTACCTCCCTCTTCCCCATGGAATTTGTTCAACAGCAGTAACAGCCCTTCTCAGATAACTTATGAAACCAAAACATTCCCTCTGCCTTAAATAAGAGGAGACAAACATAATTAAGTTTAAGAGCTTTTCTTGCTTTTGGAGAACGTCCATAAGAGGAAAAAAGAGGTGGTGTTGGACTTTCATCCCTGTGAAGGGGAAAAAAAAATTCTATATAAAACACACCAAAAATACGTTAACAGGAAAACCTTGCCAAGATTAATCTGTTTAAATCTTTCTCTCCTTCCTTCCAGCCTCTGTCACTACCAAGAGCTGACAATGGCATCTGCTGCACTGTGAACACACAAAAATTACTGAAAAGGGGACAGGAACTGGTTCAGTTCAGTTTTCCTTCTCCAATCTTCCTTATTTTTAAAAGCAAAGCCTTGGTTCTGGAACCCATCAATAAAAATTCTCAGAAATAGGTCAGCTGTTAAGGGAATAGAGATCAAATGGAAGGTCTAGTGGTTAGGATACTAGCCTGAGTTGTAGAAAACCTGAGTTCAAGTCTTTGCTCCATCCCAGGCATCCTATGTGACTGGGCTAATCACATGGTAACTTTGTTCTTCATCTGTAAATGGGGTTAATATTTTCTACATCACAGGGTGCTCTGAGGATAAATTCATTTAAAAGAGTGAGGTTATAGAGATGGATGCCTACCTTAGCTGGACTGATCTCAACTTCCTGATAGGAAAGAAAATACAACAACTACTTATAAAGTACAGTATTACCCAGCATGGGTGGCAAACTCAGAATCCCGGTTATTTTGAAGTGACTTTGGCTCAGCTATTCCTGTTCTCTGTACTATAACTCTTTGCAAACATTTGAATCACTTTGTTTTTCTAGCATCAGATCTGATACTTTCTGGAGGAATTCTGCACCATTGTACAAGCACAGAATTAATATTCACAGCAAATTTTACTCTTTCCCTGAAGAACCGGTGACTCATGTGCCCCTCCACAGCAATGGTGGGGAGGTGTGCATCTGGTTTGGACATTGGGATCAGCAGGCGAGACATAAACACTGCCTCGAGTGGCAGGGCTGGGCTCTCTCTTTCCCTCTTTCTTGCTGTAATGTTATGCTCAGAGCTGAGATGGGGCAGGGCTGGGGAATCCCCAGCCTGTAGCTCCTAACATGCCCTGAGCTCCAACTGTTAATTCTGACTGGGCTGCTGTCATGATCATGAGGGTTAGCCAGCAGCCTGGGGACTAATGGGTTAACATACCTAACCCAGGTAGAGTTGGCCAATAGGAATGTAGGTAGGAATTTCAAACTAGGACAGAGGAATGTTTGGTTTCTCCCTCCTTTGTCCTGGGGAGTTTCACTTCAACTACTGAGGGAGTCAGACACCAGTTCTCCCACCATGAGTATTACCTTGTGACTTTTCCATCTAGTCATGATGCTTGCAACAGGAAGATTGTGGTGATAATAAAAGTTCTTTCTCTTTTCTTTTATTAACCTGGTATTGGTTAATTTTTGTGTCCTGGTTTTACTTTAGGGGGTGAGATTTCCCAAGTGGTCTCTCTCTGGTTTCTTTATTATTACTTGGGTGGTGGCAGCGGAGTTTTTATCCTCAAAATCTAGGTTGTTAAGATTTTGGGGGGAAGTTTTTACCAAAGCCTGGAAATATAAGGTTTTGGGGTACTTTTGCAGGCCCCCACTTACGCACTTATAGTGCCAGAGTTGGGGAGGAGCCATGACAGATGCCAAGGGACAGGACTTCTTTTCCCTTTACACAGGACACTCCTGGAGCCATAGCAGAGCCACCCTGGGGAACCTCTCACTGACGCAGGAAGTTCCACAGCCCTCTGCTTCCTGCCCCCATAGATTCTCAATTGCAGGGGAAGGATATACTTACTATAGGGGGAGCTGCCCTGCATCTGCCCAACCTCTATGCATCCAGACTTACCCACAACCAGACCCCCCACCAAGCTCCATCCCCTGCTGAGACCCCTGCACTCAAACCTCCACCCCTTCCTACTCCACCCCCTTGGCCCCGAACAACCCCACTGAGCTCCTTTACCTGAATCCCACCCCACCCCCACCCCAACCAGCAGCTCCCAGACCTCACCCACAAAGCCCCGCTACCTCAGGACCCTGAGCCTCCTGTTAAGCCCCTGCGCCCAGATCCTCGCAGTGTTTAGAGCCCCAATCACCTTCACCTCAATTCTCCATACCAAGTCCCATTCTCCTTGCATGGGGAAGCTCCCCTCCCCTCCCCCTACATACACACCTGGACCCCTCACCAAGTCCCCCACCCCCAGATTTCCCCACACAGAAACTTGTCTCCTCACATCTCAATTTCCCCCACACTAAGGCCCTCCACAGTTGGATCAACCCAACAGGGTCACACCTTGATCAGGGGGCTGGACATGTATGCAAGACTCTGTTCCTCTTGCTTATTGTGGAGCTATATAGATGTGCTAATATGCCTAATAAGGAATCTATTTGTCAACAAAACATTTCCTGAATCTTTTTTGTTGTCTGTGTTGTTACAGACATACTTGCTGCCAGGTATTTTGAAAAAAATAGTTATAAAATAATTGAATTTGGTAATTAAATTGTGTTATTTTGACAACTAAAATAAGAAGAATTTTGCAGAATTTTAAAATACTCCGTACAGAATGTTTAAATCTGGGGCAGAATTCCCTCAGGAGTAACATGGCCTGTAACAACTGAGCAACACTGAGTAAATGTGGAATATTGAGTATAATATTCTAGCAGAACATTTCTTCATGAATAAGTAATACCACAAAACATTTTTGGAAGAAAATGTCTAATATATTTGAATGATGAATACATTTGAGGAAATTCCTGACCTTCCTCCCCTCCCCCCCCCATATTTGATCTAATGGCCCAGTCCTTACAGACTTGCACAGTGCCGTAGAGGACTGCAGAATCATACTAAAACAAAAGACTATTGTTCAGAAAGTCATGGAGTAGCTAGGAGCACTTCCAGATATATACAGCACGTGGACTGATAACCATTACATTCAGTTGCATCATTGGAACTATTACTAACACATGCCAAGTTTATGTTAGAAAGTTGTAAAAAGGCTGTTGTTTACTAAATGAAACAACTGAACTGTTTTTATTTTCAAAACTCCTGTAGTTATTTGTTCATATAATGAGCGTAGGGTTGGAAAATGTTTAATTTTAAAGAAATAATAAAGCTAGTTTTGAACTAAGGAGACCACAAACATGCATTTCTACTTATTTTTTATTTGATCATCAGTAATTCAAGAAAGGGCTAAACCATTTGTTTTAGATTCAAAAATAAATTGTTCCCAGGCGAAAATCTTGCATGCCAGGTTTCAGCTTGAGCTCTCTAATATGGGAGCCAGCAATACATTCATTCATAACAGATAGGAAGATATTCCTAATTCTTATGTGGCAAAGAAGGACAATATTTTAATCTCTTCTGCAATAGTCTATTATATTAAATTTTATTTTCAAAAATGGAATATTTCTAACCGGTTTATGCCATGTGTACAAATAAATAGACCATGTGTACTTTGGCAATGAAGAGCTGTTTCCTTTCTGAAATAAAACACATCATTTCAGGCTTGTATTTCTTAGTTTATACTATTCTGTGCTATTTTCATGTTTTTACTATATATTAAATATTCAAAGATAAGGAAAATTTGATCAGTTAACAAAATTATTACCAGTATGAATTATGTATTTGAAAATATGTAATACCATGGTTATGTTCTGTCCATATTTAAGCAGAATTCCCCACTGAATTCCCTAAATGATTGCTAATAGAGGGTACAGCATGGCCCCATATTTGTTTTTTAAATGATTTTTAAGCATATTTATTAAGCTGTTGCTTTGAAATCGAAGGGTTTCATCCCACAAGGAGCTCTGCAGGGGCAGATCTTTGTGCCTGAGTGCAGTCCCATTGAATTCAGGTGGGATTCCACAGAGATGCAGGAGTCTATCAATGTGGAGCTCTTTGAAGGACTGGAGCATAACCATTAGAAAAAGATGTGTGAAATAATGCACCTGTATCCAGGCTCAGGTTATATAGATGTAAATCAGGACTAACTTCACTGAAGTTGGTACCAGTAATGTAATCAGAGTAACACCACTTTTGAACTGTGGTATAATACATGAGATCAAAAGCAGTCCCTGTTCTATAGAAGATGCTAGGTGAAGTCATGGACCCTGTCCTGTATCCCTGTTCTAAAGTCGGTCAAAACGCCAATTAAATTGAATGGGACTTTTGGCTGATTAGAGAAGACAGTTGTGATCCCTTCTAGTTCAAAATAATTCTTTACCCATGTTATTAGTGACACCCCTAGGTTACTAAAACTGAAAGGTATTTTAAAAGCAGTTTTATTTCCACCATTTCTTCTCATTGTTTGTCTATTTTTGTACCTCTTAGCTCAGACACTGATCTATCATTTTCACTGTTGTTCACAGCCAATTACAGTGTCTGCTCTGCATGCTTTAGTACCATATTTCACAAAGTGTCCTTCATACCCTTTAAAGCACAAAGGACTAGCTCAGGGAAGGTGTGATAAATGTTACAATTAAAGTGGGTTGACATTTAACAATGCATAGCAGGGCTTCAGGGGAGTTGTGATTGGTTTTATTTTCCCAGGCAGGGCCCCAGCTTCCCAAAGTTAAGGAATAGACATGCTCACATAATGGGGAGGAGCCTGAATTACAACCACTGCATCAGGGACTCACTGAAATTGTTTTAAAACTCATGAGAACATTTATTATTATTATTATTATTTATTATTAGGTTCTTTTTTTATACAACACCACATCTGGATCTAATTTGACAGTATCTGGTAGTAGTTCCAGCCTATCTCTAACTTTAAGTTTAGTAAATTGTATCTGTTTCAAATAGCCTTTCCCCACCATGGCCACTTTCCAGCCCTTAAGTGTAAATACTGTATATTTTCTCCATAGCTATATACAATATTTGACTCTTTTCTCCTATGAAAGAGCAAGCTATTTTTGTACCTAACTCTCTATGATTGGACACAAATGACCATATGAGTGACCTCAAACCTCTCTCTTCCCTGAACTGTCATGTCTCTGTGTTTGACTGATTCTTTTCCTCTCTCTCTTTTCACTCCTTCAGAGTCTCCCTTCATCAGTTCTCCACAACCTCCCTCTTTCTGTCATAGTTCCTTGGAGCTATGTTCTTTGCAATCTCTATCCCTTATTCTTGAGTGATCTCATTCAATCGAGCTATGTCTACACAGCAGCATTATTTCAGAATAATGATGTTATTCCGAAATAACATAATGCGCGTGTACACTACAAGCCTTTATTTTGAAATAAAGTCAAGCTGGAGGACTTCTTACTCTGACTCATGGTAACCCTTATTTCATGAGGCACAAGGGAAGTCCAAGGAAGAGTGTTCTTTCTTCGACTTCCTGCTGTGTGGTCAGCGCCAAAAGCCGAATTAAGCTATATCAACTTCAGCTGCACAATTGACGTAGCTGAAGTTACGTAGCTTAATTCAACTTTAGCCCTGCTGTATAGACGTACCCTCACAGATTTGTCTGCCATCACCCCACTTGGGGTCCCCAATTCTGGCCCTTCAGCCCCAAGCTTTCCCACTCTGTTCAGACTTGAGTTGCCTTCCTGGTCTTTATGTCAAACATAATAAGACATAGACTCATCACCTTCTCTCCCAAGTTTTCCCTTTTCCACCATGGTGGGACTCCCAATCATATTTCAGTAGTTTTACTTATACCACTGTCTTCCACATTTTAATGTCTGTATGTTTGTTTGTTTATTTTTTGTTTGTTTGTTTGTCTAAATCTGACAAATCACAGTCTTAGATGTCCATTGAGTTGTGCCCTGGAGTAACCACTAAAGGAATATCATTACTGTGAGGTGATATCTTTTGTTTTGAAAGTGCAATGTTGTGCTTCATGCTCGTAGGACATTGCTTATTACCAAGCCTTATCTGCTGAACAGTTGCAGACAGAAGCTGCCAAGATTCAGCCCAGCACCTCATCCACTCAGGAGTTCTACGAGCCAGGCTTAGAGTCAGCTGCCAGTGCAAAACTGGATGATTTGCAACGTTCTTGGGAAACACTGAAGAATGTGGTAAGTCCTTTAACATAGAGGTATCAAAATTGATCTGTGGCATGTTGGTTTAATAGGAATAAAATACAAACAACTTACTTATTTTGGAGGGTGCAGCTCTATGTTAATGCTCCTCACCACTTTCCACAAATTCCACTGGTATTAAACCACACTGCATGTATATGAAGAAGGCAGGCTATGGCCAGAGTGAATGAGGTGATGGAATAAGAGAACTCACAAGTGCAGGTTTTGTACAGGTACTTCTGATTCACTAGTGGTGTGGAAATAGGTTTCTGAACAGCAGAGGCTAAACCTTGAAGGGAACGCTGCAGCTGAGTGTCTGCTAAGCAATGCACAGTCATGTAATGCAAAGACAGCACCTACCCCAAAGAACAGACACTCTAAGTCTGAAAAACAATGGGTGAGCACAGCAAACAGCCAGGGAGCATATGATAAAAATGAAATGATTATTCTTGGTCTGATAGGTAGTGGTCACAGTTTATTAGCTGTCAGCCTGTTTTCAAGTGCTTCATAGGAATCATGGCAAAGGTGAGTTTTGAGGAGAGATTTGTAGAGACTCTGGTTCAATTAACAACTCTTCCAAAGCCACGTTCAATATTTTAAAAGAAAATTGCTGGACATTCTGGAATTTTTCCAGCCTACTTGCACTTTTGGGAGCAAAATGTATTTGGTGTGGAGGGACAGGGGGTGTATGTGCACATTGCTCACAATTGGTCTATATTCTGCCATTTCCCCTAATTACTTTCCCTACTTTTTGAAATTCTGTTGCAAAATAAGGCTATTTGTAAGCTAAAAATATAAGTCATAAATGATGATAGCTCCCTCAAGAAATGCACTGATTATCTTTAATGCCCACATTCTCCTTTGATAATTCTGTGACTAAAAGTTTATGGTTCCATAGGAGGATTGAGTAAAGATGGGCATGTACTATCCAAAGTGACATCCTAAGGATGCTAAGCAAAAATGTTTTTTAGTCTGTTTTAAATGTACGAGGACTTGATTCCAACTGTGAAGTGAAACAAGCCTGCACAAAAAGCCACACATCCTGTATGGGATGCCAGAGAAAGTCCAGGGATCCTATGTCTGAGGATGTGTCTGCACTGCATTCAGAGGTATGATGGCAGCTCATTTAGGCATATTCAGGCTAGCTTTGATCTAGCTAGTGCAGCTTAAATATAGCACTGAGGACACAGTGCCATGGATCCTGGCACATGTGAGGAACTCAGGTACATACCTGGCAGACTTGTATAGCCTATACAAAAGCCCACGCTGCCATATCTTCACTGCTATGTTTAGCTATGCCAGCTGGATTAAAGCTAGTGCAAGTTTGCCTACCAAATTGCAGTCACACCTCTGATTTCAATGTAGGAATATCCTGAGAAGCAGTGAATCAACCTGACACATTTATGTACATCAATGAAACCCAGTTATCCAGTAATGTACAAAAAAAATAGCCCGTCCTATACCCTGTTCCTTGGAGGTTCACTTACATGGTATTAATTCTAATTCTTGCTAGAGACAGGGTAGCTATTATGTGGAATGTGGAGCCATGCCTAAAACAATTTATGCATATGGCATTATTGTGTACATGCAGCCCAGAATGTGGCAGGAGGAATGTGCTTACTTTTCACCTTTTTATTAAAATAAGGGGAGTTAGGCATAGAAGCTAGAATTTGGCCAACAGTGACTAAACATCCTTAGTATGACTGTTTTGCTATATAATTTATATTCTTAAAAACTGCTATTGCAGACTAAGCTCCTGGCTTACAGTCCTATTTAAACCATGGATCTAGGAGGGAGAAGAGAGGAATGAGCAAAAACTTATTTCAGGAGACAGAATATCTGCTTACAGTTTTCTTTCTTTCTTTAGATTAGTGAAAAGCAGCGCACCCTCTATGAAGCTCTTGAACGCCAGCAGAAATACCAAGACTCACTCCAGTCCATATCCACAAAAATGGAGACCATTGAAGTGAAGCTGAATGAAAGTTTGGAACCTGGCAAGAGCCCAGAGAGCCAGATGGCTACACATCAGGTAAAAAAATCATAATAAAAAAAACCTAACTAGCAACAGCTTTTGATTAATTAGATGGCTGTGTTGTTATTTACAGAATGCCTCACAAAAAGATGCAAACTGATTGAGACTTTGTTTAAAATGTAAATTATTTATTTAGGAAAGAGCTCCCTGCAGACTACTCCTCCTCTTGAGCTCTCCACTGTTATGTAGATGGGACAGGATTTACAAAGTGACTCAAAAATAGAGAGGGGGTAAGACCAACAAAATATATGGGCCCAAATTCTGTGCTAATTAACACCCCATGTAATGTCTCTGAATACACTGGAGTTGCACAGCATATCAGTCAGCACAGCATTTGGCCATTCACCATGTTTAAATTTGGCATCTAAGAGAAGACTGGAACTAGTTTTGTTGCATTTTAATGAGTTTCCTTGTGATCTTTGACTTGTTATAAGCACAGTTGAGAGTTATCTTAGGAAATGAGACTCTGACATATTTAGACTGAAGGCATCATTTGATTCTGACATCCACACAACAGATCTTCCTCCGTGCATGTTTCTAACCTTAACACCAGTGAGAAGAGCAAAGGGAAAGCAAAATACTAGAGTTGTAATCTACCATGTAGAGGTCCCTTAGTATATACAATCTTACTATTCAGGTGCCTACTATTGTGAGAGCAATGGGCTATACCAGTATTTTCATTTTTGACTCATTTTATCAAGGTTTGTACTTAGCAACTTAAAGCTTCAAATTAAAATCTGGAAAATGTTCATGCCTAGAAATTTGGGTGGCCTGCGTCATCTGAAGATATGTGCACTCACAAGTGAGCAAAGGCCATAGGATGGGAGGAAAAGATGCTAGAGAGGAAGCACTTGTCCCACCCCTTCATGTGGTCAGGAGGAAGATGCAGTGTCTCACCCATCTGTTCATTATATTTTAAAAGGGGTCCAATTTAGCCGTTTAAAATTATTTATCCAAAGGGAAAAAAATCATGGGCCTAATTTTCTGCCCACATACAATCCACAATTCCATGTGTAGTTTGCTATCTAAACATGCCTCTGACTGGGACTGTTAATCAAATTGCTAGATATCTAAGTTACATAATTTGCTCCCCCCAAATAATGGTGGGAACAAAATTACACATTCACATGCGGATGCAAAAAGGGAAGCCAGGGTGCAAAAAATCTGTCCCCAGACATTATTCTTGTCTGCATCTGTTTTCTGGCCATCCTCTGTAATGGAAAACCCTTCCAGCATGGCCTGCTAGTTAACAGTATACAGACTGCACATTGAGTGCTCTGCCAAGTCAGAAAATTAAAACTAGACTCAGAAAAATACTATTTCAGAAGGTGGTAACCTACCTGCTTAGCAGTCAGTGTAGCTGACTAGTGTTCCAGGTACTTCAAAAACTCTAGTCAAATACTGGATTTAGTATAAGTCCTGGTCCTGATCTCCAAAGTAATCCGAGTTAGCATCAAGTTATCTGAAGAGCCACCTTTCCTTCAATGGGAGCATTGTGCAATTAAGGAACAATTCTTTGTATTTAGAACCAAACTCATTCTTCTGAATCTAGTTTGTATGTTCTATCTGGAACAAATTGTGAAGCCTCCATGCAAAGAAGTTGACCAGAGCCATCCTCTAGTGATATGTGTCAAAGATGGGTTGTAAGATGGGAATGGTTAGAAGTGAGTCACTAGGCAGCATGGAGGCATCTTCTGAATGTTCATGTATCTGGGTCGATGTGTTCAGTTCCACCTTAAAATCAAAACCCACTATAATTGTAGGTGAATTGAATTTTCTAATTGTACCCATGTCACAGCCATATTTCAAATAGAATTATCTTCTCCATCTGCTGTAGACACTGTCTTGCACAACCTAAAATGTTTGCTGTGGACCCTAAACTCACTTATAACATTTCCTACAGATTGCTAATAATTATATAATTGAAATCCATGTTTAATTAACAGATGACCCCTGAATAAGCACAGAAATTAAAGTACTAGTCTTTCTAGCCCAGCATGGAAAAACCACAACCCGCGGGCTGCATCTGGCCCATCAGACCTTTTTATCTGGCATTCAAGCTTCCTCCAGGGTTGGGGGCTTGCCCCACTCCACCTGCCCTTTGCTCCCCAAACTGCAACTCACAATACTTTGGTGAGCACATATTCCAGCACATGGAGCTACACACCATGCAAATGTGACTTCACCACGCTGTTTCTGTCCCTACACAGTAGCCAGCTCCCATATGGCAGTGCGCCCAATCCCCCCCATTTTCCTACTGCCCCACTCAAGCCTCTTGTGGGCTGCACCCATCCCAGTCAGAGTGCCTTTGCCCGTGGTTGTGCCTGGTACAGATGCCTTGGTGTCACTGCTGGCAGGGTCCCTTGAAGTCCCCAGGACCATCCCTGTAGAGCTCCCATACCACATCCCATGAGTCCCCCGCCCCACCTTAGTAACATCCCTTATAGCACCCCCCATGCCACAACCCATGAATTCTCTCACCCTACCTCAGCCCTCTATGCAATTCCCATTCCCAGGTGTTGTCCTCTGGCCAAAAGGTGTGCTTGCCCTTGTTCTAGTTCCTCAATCTTGAAAAGTAAAATTTGATCAACTTCATTGCAGTGATTTCTGTTTTAACACATTTGCACGCTCTTGAACGACTTGTATTTTAGTTTCTTATGCCAGTATATGTTGCTTCTCATTTTTTCTCAATAAGAAATGAGCCAATTTGTGTCTCTGCTTCCATCTTGAATAGGCTTTGATGGATGAGATTCTCATGTTACAAGATGAAATCAGTGAGCTTCAAACATCATTAGCAGAGGAGTTGGTGTCAGAATCCCTGGACACAGATGCTGCTGATCAATTGGCTTTGCAGTCCACGCTAACTGTCCTAGCAGAGAGAATGGCCACTATTAGAATGAAAGCTTCAGGAAAACGACAACTGCTAGAGGTACAAGAGAACTTTGAAAGGAATTTTTGTTTGTTGCCTTACATTTCTGATTCTGAAAACTGCTTTTAGCATATTTAAATATACAAGGATTTTTTTCTTCTAAAAACTTCGGTTGTTGCAACATTCCACTCTGCTTATATCATAATATGTACTTCAGTGCATTTAAAAAGTTATACATGAGAAACCTTCTGCTACTATTCTCTGGGGTTTTTGTCATATTGATAATTGGTTTTAGTTTCCACCTTCCCTTCTGACTGCCCAGCTTCTATCCTAATTTATCCTTTGTTCCTCCCTCCTTTCTGTTTTAGGTAATTCTCCCCAAACTTTCAGTTCAGCTTCAATCTGATTAAGTTTCTTTCAGACTTTCACATTGAGAAACTTGACCCACTCATCCCATCAACCAAAGGGCCAGTCTAGTTCCGATCCTCATCATCACAGTCCTTGGTATTTCTGTTTCCCTCCATTATCCTTGCAATACATAGACATCCTTCTAATCTCAGGCAGTCCTCCTCTTGTACTTGCTAATCAAAGCACTGATTCCTTCTCTCCCTTCTGCCTCCTCAGTGAATTAACCAGCAAATCTCTCTTCTCCCATTTTTAGAAAAACTTCCTATTCACTGAAGAATTTCCACAAATATCCTCCCTTTTGACTCCTCATCCTTTGTTATGAAAAGCTACTCTAAAATTACAGTGTAAGGTTACAAATGTATTGTTTCTCAGTGACTTCGAGTTCAGAGCTGGCAGCCCTGAAACAGCACTCTGGAGAATGTCAGTGGCAAACAATATTGTTTCCAGTTCACATTTCACCACCAGTAATAACAATTATTTAGGTTTTAAAAGCCTGGTTCTTGGCTACACATACCCAACCCTGTTTTCCTCATGGAGACTTCAAATGAGTTGTATATACTAACTGGTGGAGCAAAATTTCACTGTGTAATTGGAAGCAGTAAACTAATTTTAATCATTATATAACTAGGTATAATTTTTTAATACCAGCAGGAAGCAGAACTGTTGTGTAATAAGATGACATTCTTAGTTACTGTTCAGAATCGAACTGCACTTAAGGAATTATTAGCCAGTTGTTAAATACTGCCAGTTAAATGAATATTGGACCAACCCCAGTTTTGCTTTCCCTTCCACCAAGCAAACACTCTTTAAACTTTGTTTAATATTTTTAGCAATTCACTGTGTAATCTCAAGGAATATGTAACCAGAAAGAGCATCAGAACACCCTATTCAGTGGTGAAACATGCACATTTTTAATCTGTTTTAGAACATTACTTCAGTATTTTGCAGTTTTCCTAAATGCTTACCTTAGGAGAAGTAAATGCTGCACATACTGAAGTAGTATTCTCTAAGGTGATACTGCAGTGCTTTAAGGGCAAAGGAAAATAATAACAGACACTTACACAGGAGTCCAGCTAACCAAACTGGACATTAAGGGATGGAGTGAAAACTGAGAAACAAAACAGTTTGAAGAGATAGCATTCGTGTACTGTTCTGTTTATGTTCAGACTTACAATAAATTATGTACATGCTTTTTTCAGTTGACTAGAGGATGGGCCCTTCCATTTTTCAGACTTCTGATTTTAACAGAATTACTTTAAAATTATTTTAAGGCTTTGAAAGCATTTTTAATTTTTCACTCATTGCATGCATGCAGAAATGTTTCAGTTTTGCAGGTGAGAGAATGCAACCCCATTACAAATCTGGCTACAGTCTTGCACATAAGACTACATTAAATACTGAAAGTTAGGTTCTGTTTTCTGTTGTGCTGTGTCATTGGATATGTCTACACCACCGTCAAAGTTGTGATTGCAGCACACTCATGAAAGAAATACTCACAACAAGCTTTGCCTGAGACAGCATAGCTTTAAAGTACCAGTATCGATGCAGCAGCAAGGGTTTCAGCTTGGGCTGTGCAAGTAAGTTTAGATATACGTGTTGCTAGCCCTTCTTGCTGCATCTTCGCTGCTATTTTTAGCCATGCTAGCTTGGGTATGTCTACCCATGCTGTAGTCACACCTCAAATTGCAGCATAGGCCTATCCTAAGAGACAGAGCACAGAAATCACAGGCAAGGGGAAGGGGAGAGGAGGCTACTGTGGCTTCCCAATGCTAGTCTGCTCTGGAACCACGGGCATAATTTAGCCCAGGGCCCTAAGTTCCCCCTCCTCTGTGTGGCTGCACAGCTTCCCATTAAGCCTCACACAGGAGCTATTAAGTCCTGCATAAGGGATCAGTGCTGCATCAGGGAGAGATCTCTCTCCTCAAGCAACAGGGACTTCTGCCGCTGGTGAAGGGGGGCTCCTTCCTGCCAGCCCCAGCACCGAGCTGCCACTCCTGGAGAAAGGGGTCCCTTCTTGCCATTCCTAGCAAGGAGCTGCCCAGGTAAGCCTGAACCCCATCCTCCTCCCACACCTGGAGCCCTCCCCAGCCCTGAGCACTCTACTGCACTCCCAAGTCCTCATATCTGACCCCATCCCAAAGCCCACACACTCCAGCCCAGAGCCAGTACCCCCTCCTACAGGCCAACCTCCAGCCCAAAGACTGTATCCCCTCCTGCACCTCAAGCCCCTCATGCCTGTGCCCCAGTCAAGGCCCTTGCATCCCAACCCTTTGTCCCAGCCCTGAGCATCTCAACCCTAGCCCCACCTTAGAGCCCACACACCTGCCAGGGACCCTTTTTAAATTATGGCTGCCCTACAGGTAATTGGGCTGGATGATGTCCCCAAGACTTGCAAAGGCATCCTTAGTAGGCAGTCTTTGGACAGTGTCCACAGTGCCTGTACTGTGAGACAATTCTCATCCAGAAACAGGACTCTTAGGTCTTTTATGTGACAAAACGGGCCTAGAATAAATGTGAGAACCTCACTCTATATAGCTTGTATTCTGTAGCACTGGGGCTGTAGGTTTGCTTGATTGTCATTAGGGGAGATGATAGCAAATTAAAAAAGAGAGAGTACTTATGACTGCTTTTACATAAATGCCAGGCCAAGTACTGCTCTGTGATATCAGAGTAACCTATTGATTTTATACAGAATCAGAGCTAATTTATCCCCCAGTATTAATCCAATCATTATTTTCAGTCCTGTTTGTACCTACTGAGGAACATCAGTATGCTGTCATGTAATATTCCACAGGCCTAGTCAATGTAGGGTATTATTGCTCTTACCTTTTGCTGCTTTTTCTTGTGCAGAAAGCAAGCTCTGCCTATGTCACTGAGAAAATATAAGTAGAGAAATCTTTATAGATCAGTGTGATATACAGATTGTACTGTCATGAGTGTGGGATATCCATGTTACTCTCCACACAGAAGTATCTAACAAATAAACCAAAACTTGAAGTGTTAAATTAGTATTCTCTGGCTGAGATACTTAACCAGCTGGAGAATTCTTTGAAATATCCTGCTGCATATTAATCATCTATAAGATAAAATGAACCTAGGAAAGTACCCTTATACTTAACATCTGCTTTGTCTAGCATTTACCCAAACCCTACAGGAGTCGATCCATAGCCGAATGATTCCCATTAACTTCAGTGGGCTTTGGATCATATCTCTAGGGAGAGTTGCTATACGAGAATGGGCATACATTGGTTGCTGGAGAAGATGGTATACTGAAATTGTGTGTGGGAGAGAGACAGAAACAAAGAATGTTTCAGTAGTCTTAGAAAAGACAGTATTGATGATGGACTATTATGGTACAATAATATCAAATTACATTTTACATATATAAATTATTCAAACTTGGTTCTGTGTTCTGACTGCAATGGCTTTTCTCAGGGTATGTCTACACTTGCACCCTAATTCGAACTAGGGATGCAAATGTAGGCATTCAAAATAGTCAATGAAGTGGGGATTTAAATATCCTGCGCTTCATTAGCATGATCTCGCCGGCGCATTACTCTGGTCAACAGCTGTTTCGGAAGTGAAAGTGCGCGCCAGGATGCGTTAGTTCGAACCAAAGCCCTTGGTTCGAACTAACGTTACTCCTCAAAAAATGAGGGTTAGGGTTAGGGTTAAAAAATGAGGAGTAACGTTAGTTCGAACCAAGGGGTTTGGTTCGAACTAACGCGTCCTGGCACATACTTTCACTTTCGAAACAGCTGTTGAGCGGAGTAACGCTGTGGTGGGATTCGGGTGCGAGCACCACTCCCCTTCGCCCCCCCGCTGGGAGGTAAGGGGGGGGCTCCGCGAACCCACCGCCTCGGGTTTGTCCGGTGAATCCCTAAGCAGGGTCTGTCTGCGGTGGAATTGATGGGTGCGACCGCCCCTCTGCCCTAGCCGGCAAAGGGGGTTCAACGGACCCTCCACCACGTCACCCCCAGCGGGGCTGGAGGTTTAGCCCGACTGCGGGCTTTGGGGTCCTTGCCCCTTTCCCGCCCCTTCAACGGGCGGTTATGCGTCCGTAGGGCTGGGTGTGACCACCGTCCTCACACTGCCCTCGGTGCTGGAGGTTAGGTCACTTGGGATGCTTTTGTGCATGTGGGGAGTGGGGGACCCGAGCCCTCCCTCTCCTCCGGGTCCCAGCCCGGGGCCCTAAGTGGAGTAGGGCGTTGATGTGAATGGAGACCCTCCATGGCAGACGGGGCAGTGGCCCTAAACTCGCCTGCCCACGGGTGCCAGAAGTGCCCTGTCCCGGGCTCCTTCCACTCCCTGTCTTCAGGCCCTCCCAGCGGGACGCCTGCTGTGTCACTCACCCCGCCGGAGCCGCCGGGTCCATCCAACCAAGATCCGGAGTCCGCTAGAGCCGTTCTTCTTCTTCGCCCAGGGGGCGAGAGGCTTGGTGCTCCGGGAAGCCAGTGTGGCCACCTCTCCGCTCCCCCCCTGCCAGCGTCCTCCGGCCGCTCTTCACGGCGCCCGGGGTGTGACGTCAGGGGGGTTAGCTCCACCCCCCTCCCGTCTTCCCCGCTAGGCTCTCCCCGGCGCGTGTCTGGGGCTCCGCCCCCTCGTGCGGTCACCCCCCCCCCCCGGGGCGCTTCCCCGCGGGCCAGGTCAAGCCCCGCCTCCCCCGCCGCGGGCTTGTTCGCCTCCGTGCTCGCTCCGGCCGGCCGGGATCGGCCCTGCCGCTTCCGGCCGCGGCGCCCTTTTCCTCGCCCGGGGGGGTAACCCTCCCCCCGGGGCCAGTGCGGACCCCGCCGGGTCCATCACAAACGCGCCAGCGAGATCATGGTAATGAAGCACGGGATATTTAAATCCCCTCTTCATTGACTATTTTGAATGCCTACATTTACATCCCTAGTTCGAACTAGGGTGCAAGTGTAGATATACCCTCATATCCTACTGCATTGCCATATTAAGGTATCTCTCATCTGCTTTATATTTCTAAAGAAGGAACCTCAAATAACAGCCCATATTGTGCCACTAGGAAAAACTCAATGAGCAGTTGGAAGAACAGCGCCAAGAGCAAGCCCTGCAGAGATATCGCTGTGAAGCTGATGAGCTTGACCACTGGCTGCTCAATACCAAAGCCACTTTGGACACCACTTTGATTACTTCTGTGGAACCCATGGACATGGAGGCTCAGCTGGTTGACTGTCAGGTAAACTAGTAATCATGGCTCAGTTTTTCAATGGATACACTGAATAATACCTCACTCCTTGAATAGTTCCGGTGGCTTCAGTGACATCACTATGGAATTAGAAAAACAGAATCAGGCCTATCCTTTGTTACCATGTGAATGGAGACACCCTCACATTAGCCAGGAGGAGGCTAACAAGCTCTTCCAGGCCAGTGCTGCACTAACAGGGCATGCCTGCATAGCTTGTTGAGCCTGCAATAGGAGGAGCTTCCAAGGGCAAACTTACCACAGCAAAGGGGTGGTGAACAGGGAGAAGGTTGCTCCACCGAGAGACTGAGGGTAACAAAGGTAATCCAGCAAAACCTCCAGGGATACCTGAGACACTTCCCCTTGTTCCTTGCTAACTGGAGTGTACAAGAGGGTAAATGATGGTCAGTGGGGCTGAGTAGGTGTGTAAGAAGCCCTTCCTCTCCAAAACCTACATAAAGAATGATCAAGCATAGTCAACACATGTTTTAAAAGGCACAATATTTAAACATTATATTAACAAACTGTTGAATTCTGCTTACTGGGATCATTGAGATTATAACCTTCCAACAAAAAATGGACCTTAATATATTTTTTTAATTATTTTTATTTTTTTTTGGTCAAGGCAGGGTTAAGGTCGCTCAGTGGTAACTCGTGCCTTTCCAAAACATCAAGTTCAGCAAAACTCAAACTTCTGAAAACCAGGAACTACTGAGTTAGAGTAGACCTTAATTATATTCCCCTTGGAGCTGGCAATAGCCCCTGGGAACTGTCAGCATATATTCCAGCTGCATTCATTGTGTTAGTTATAGTTGTTTTGAAGGGCAGAAGAATAAGTTGGAGCATCTTGGAAGAGTTGTAACTGTGACATGAGGAGGTCTGAGTCCCCCTATGTGTGACATCAAAGGAAAGAGGTGTTTGTGTACCTCAAAATTCCAGTCTGTATCACTGCAGTATGGAATTGTGGAGATGGTGACAGTGGCAGGGCACTAGGGTCTTTGTGCCATATAGTGAAGTGGGATGTGAGAGCTACCTCTGGATAGGAGGGGGAAAGTACAGGTTTAAGTTGTATCCTGTGTGCAAGTGTGAAGAAGCTATATAAGGATAGGAATTGTTAAATTTTACAAGGGTGGTATTGTATTGGACAAGTAGGGTCAGTATTTGTGCATAGGATAGATACAGGTAGAGCCTGAAAAGGCAGAGTGGAAGTGTACGCGTTACAGCATTGCTCAAAAAGTGCAGAATTGAGGTTGGGTAGCCACTTACCTTATCTTGGTATTTCCTGGTCTTCAAAAGTATAAGTTTTGCTGAATTTAATGTTTTGGAAGGACATGAGCTATCACTGTAACCTTAACTTTCCATTAATGAAGTTTTTGTTTAATTTCCTAGTTTTTAAACCGAGAAATGTGTGTTGGTAGAAGGTAGTGGCCATTTAGGGTCTCTTGAGCAATAGAGCAGGCTCAGAGAGGTATAACATGGCCCATTCATCTCAGTGGTATGTTTTCAAGTGAAAGAGAAATGGAGATTAATAGATCCTGAAACGGGAGCTTTGAGGCTTATGAATTGCTCCACTCTGATTAGTGGATGTTCCCATCTCACCTCTACCATGCTGAGGAGTTTCTGATATGATATGTGTCAGGCATACTCAGTCTGAGCGCATCACCCCAAATTCAGCAGTGTGTTCTCGGGGTGGGCTCCAAGTATGCCTGCTCTAACTCAGAGGGCTTCTCCAGACCCTGGCTCACAAGTTGGGGGAGAGTAGAGAGATGGACTCATACCCCCTTAATAGGACACAACACCTATCTCCCACAAGCAGTAGGGGAGGAAAAGGGGCTCAGACACCTGCAGAAAGGCAAGAACCTGGCTTATGTAGTGGGGTAAGTTGGGAGGTCAGCCCTCCCCTAGATGGGCAGGTGCCCCAGATCCTGGCACAGACCTAGTGTGGCAGGGAGCAGGACTCACACAGACTCCAGCAGGTCCCAGCTCAGGTAAGAAGGTAGGGTGAGGGGCTTGACCCTTGCAGAAAACCAAGCTTCTCCATAACCTGCCTCATGTCTGGGAGCAGGATGGGTCATATCACCATAAATGTTCAGGGAACCCAAGCTCTGAAAACGCATGTGGGGGACAGGGAGCAGGGCTCAGACATCCAGATAGGCAAGCCCCTTCCAGACCTAAGCACCAATGAGTTCCAGCCTGCCAGTCAGTAATCTGCTAACAGTTTACCAAACTAGGAACTGAACTCCAATTGAGAATTACAGTGCTGGACCCTGAATGGTGGAGTTCTGGGGGAAGGGTCCTGATTGGTTCCCTTTTTGAACTTAAACTGAACTCAGGAAGTTGTTTGCGTAACTGGCATTCCCCTTTTCCTGCTGCTACTGTTCCTAATTTCCTGGCACCTGACCTGCTTCCCTCCTGGCACCTCGGTGTCTCAGACTCTGACCTCCTGTTATCTGATCCTGACTGGCTCCCAGCTCCTGCTCGGACCACTAGATCAGACTGCCCACATGCTGGTCATGATGCTTCTGTATATTCTACTGCATTCAGATTAAAATCCCAGTTTGATAGAGGTAGATTGGAGCATCATACCTGCTTTTTTTCACTTCAGATTTCTGCCCTAGATTAAAACTCACACGGCCAGGCATGGTGATCAGATTTAATAACCTTTACATAGTTTAAGAACCACCCAGGTCCTGTAACGTAGAGAGAGTTTTCTGGGTAGCCCCTCTCTCCACAGATGTTCAGGGTAATAATTTCTGATGTGCATAACTGGGGAAGCAAACTTTTTTTCAAATAATATTTTAAAAGGCTGGTGTGCCCCACACCTTCTTGTACGGTAACCCTGGAGTACTAGAGATACTGGGGTGCTGATATGTGTCTTGGTTTGATTGCTGATTTGTATTTATGATCTAATTGCTTAGGTCCTGATTCAGAGCTCTGGTACCCCTGGGTAACTCGAGTACAACTCTGCTGAAGTTAGTGGTGTTACACTGCTATATAATTGATACAATAGAGACAAGAGTCAAATAATTTTTCCAATCTTTGAGACCTCTTCAATAGTTGAATTTCCAAGACTACCCAACCCTGCCATAATCTTTCTCTGTTTATTCTTGGAAATGTTGTTACTATCTATAGACCAACACTTTGAAGTTAAAATAAAATGATGGTATCATTAGCATTTGCATGTAAACTGTGAAAGGGATGAGTGAAAAGAAAATAGCTAATCTTGTGTAGAAAAATTAGTATTGCTCTACAAGTAATAGTACTTCAAATTGTTTGTTTCAAAACTCACAGTACAATCCTTTTAGTAAACAATGTAACAAGTATTTTGATTGATGAACTTTTGCCCATCATATATGCACACATCTCTTCAGAGAGCAAAGCCTTTCAAGCACGTAACAGCTATTATGGAAAATGAAATATACATTTGTTATCAGACTAAATCTGAGTAAAAATGTAACATGATCTTTTAATTTGGCAGCAGAAAAATGTGCCTCATTATCTATGTAATACATAAATGTTTAGCTGCATATCAGAAAAATAGATTATGAAAGCAAGACAGAGATTTGTCACTCTAAGTCGCTCTCTAGACTAAAGAGGATTATACAGGGGATCTTAGGGTGATTCAAGCACCAATCAGAAAGGGCAAATAGTGAGAAGAGAAGCTTATCAATTCAGACACAGCAAGGTGGGGGAAGGAGGTGGGAAGGCAGAGAGATGGATTTCTTTCTTGTATGTTCTTTCAAGAGGAAAGGAGTAGCTGTAGCCTTGTGAGATCTATTTATTATCCTTATGCAATGCTGTCCCTGGAATGGAGTCGCCACTAGTCATCTTAGCGACAGTTGCCATTGAAATGCAAAAAAGTGTGTCTCCTTCGCAGCACATTTTTTATTTCAAATAAACCAACTTTTCAATGAACTTCTATTAAAGTTTACAACCAAAAATAAAAAGTTGAAATATGCAAAAGGTTGCAAGCATATTCCTGAGGATTCTGGAGAGGACTGGAGAGAAAGACAAAGAAAATCTGGCTGGGTGTTAGTTTGGAAGAGGATGAGGTAGGCCACGGGTATCCTTGCCAGGAAGCTTGGTGGATGCTGGAAAATGTATGAATTTGCCTCTTTGTTTTTGCTGCTGCAGAACATGCTGGTGGAAATAGAACAGAAGGTGGTAGCCTTGTCAGAGCTCTCTGTGCACAATGAAAACCTGCTCATGGAAGGAAAGGCACATACAAAGGATGAGGCAGAGCTGTTGGCCATAAAGCTCAGAACTTTAAAGGGAAGTCTTCTGGAGCTACAGAGAGTGCTTCATGACAAACAAATCAACATTCAAGTAAGTAGCTCTTTGTAACTGGCTTTAAAGGGGCCGGTATTTTTTTCCCCCATAAAAATTGAGGTGTGGGATTTCAGGCAATTGGGAGAGGGGGTTAAGAAATTTTTACCATTATAATTTAACTTATATATATTAAAACAACAAATAATCAGATACTAAAAGATAAACACAATCTCTCTAGCAAGCTCTAGCTTAATATGTACATGGTATAACACAGATCACTGACTTCATAATTAAGCTATTTTTATCTCAGTATCTTTACTAAACAGCAGTAACATAACTATTTAATTACCTTAGCCAACATTTACAGAACCCTGGTTCCCAGTCTTTTGGCTGCTGTAGATTGTAAAGTCTCTGAGACAGAGACTGTACTTACTACTTTTCCATTCAGTGCAAATCATCATCAATATAATGGAACATATGTTTAAATATTGCTATCAGTAACTAGTATCATACAACTAGATGAGGCATTCCCTCACTTGAAGAAATTAGGAGCATAGATGGACAGATTTAACCTGAATATTGTTTTATGATGTTAGTCCCAAGAGTCTGACTGTACCTAATGCAACTAAATAATGTGGGGGTTTTTAACAATTATTTATTGTTTTGGCTAAACTAGTACGTAGAGAAGTAAAAACACACAAAGTCGAACATGTAACATGACAGAGTGGCTTTTGGTTTTGAATTGGCTTATTCTATTATTTTCTTTTTTCCCCTTCTTCTCTAACCTTTGATGTGCAAATCAAATACATGATTAGCTTCAAAAGATTTCTATCTTGTAATACAGATTAAAGTCTATGGATCATTTAGCTTGAAAAGTTTCTGAGTGCACTAGGGACTATTTTTAGTCCTAATGCCTACAGAAGAGGAAAAAAAAACAAAATATTTTTCAAAAAAGCAGATGTGCTTTTGATACTCAAATTAGGGATCAGATGTGTTGAGAATTTTGTCATAAGAGCAGTATTTATTATGGAAAAACCAGTTCATCCCAAATACCTCTTCATTATTATTTTGCATAGTAAACTTAATGATTATGCCAATATTCTCTCTCTCTCTCATACATCACTGGCAAAATGCACAGGTAGTAACAGATATCAAAACTTGATTTCTTGCATGATTGATTTTTAACTATGATAAGATAAATGAATCCCAGTTCTATTGTAAGCTTATTCACAGAATTTGGGCTACTTTGCTAATATTAAGATAATTTTGATATAATTTAAAAATGTTACTAGAAATATATCACTTGCTTATCCAAATATATTACAGAAATGAAACACTTCCATTTTATTTAAAGACTGTTCTTGGAAGTTTTTATATACCTGTGTAAGCAACTATTCTAGCTTTTAGGACTTCAGTTGCAGGTCATGAACTTAAGAAGATAGAGGAAGCTGTGTAACATCTAAACTTTTTAGAAGAGTGGTTTAACTGATTATCTGATTGATGAAGGATATTTTAGCAAATGCTCTTCTTATAACAATTTCCTCGTCTGAAATTCTCTTTCAAGAAGTTATAAGTTGTATTGCATCCTCTCTTCTCTTAAATTCAAGACTCTCATATTTATAATTATTTCATTGATTAAGTTGACCAAGGCATAGGGCATTTTCTGTGGATTAATGATCAGAGGAGCTGATGGAAGTATAGTGGAAGGACATTAACCCCAGCTAATCACTGATTCTGAGGACATGTTATGTGCCAAGGCCACTTTTGCTCTCAGATGAAAATGCAAAGAAAATCACAGACTTATTTTCTCCTGAGCCTGCATATTCTCTAGGTTACTGCCCTGAGATACAAGACAGCTGAAAAAGGATTAGGTCTCTCCTCAACCTGCACTAAGCAGTAGAGCTGAATAGCAATGAAGGGAATACATGTTGCTCTGTCCCTAAAATATTACAGCAAGCACTCTACACTGTCCCTCACGGAAACCCAGAAAGCATTGTAGCCTCTGAGGAGCTGCAGTCCCTCCACACACACACCCTCCTTCACTGCACATGTGTCCCAGGATATAAACTGTTGCAAAGTAATCTTGCACTGAGCCTGTATCTATCCTAAGGCTATGTCTACACTGTCCCCCTTGCACAAAAAAATATGCAAATGAGGCGAAGCATGGAATATCACTGCACCTCATTTGCATAATTAATGAAGCTCCATTTTTGTGCAAGAGGCTTTTGCGCAAAAACCCCTCTTGCGCAAGAGCCGTTCTTCCTCTTTTTTTCAGGAATTATGCAAATGAGGCGTAGCGATATTCACGCCGCCTCATTTGCACATAGCAAAAGGGGCAGTGTAGACATAGCCTAACAGTCCCCCAGTAGTTTGCTTTCTCATACTCTGGCAAGCACTATTTTGCAGACAAAATTCTTTATTTTCCACACACTCCGATGTGTAGGGCATTCCCCAGTTTCCACTGTTTATTTAGGTCTTGTAAATTAGGAGCATAGATGGACAGATTTAACCTGAATATTGTTTTATGATGTTAGTCCCAAGAGTCTGACTGTACCTAATGCAACTAAATAATGTGGGGTTTTTAACAATTATTTATTGTTTTGGCTAAACTAGCACGTAGAAAGTAAAACACACAAAGTCGAACATGTAACATGACAGAGTGGCTTTTGGTTTTGAATTGGCTTATTCTATTATTTTCTTTTTCCCTTCTTCTCTAACCTTTGATGTGCAAATCAAATACATGATTAGCTTCAAAAGATTTCTATCTTGTAATACAGATTAAAGTCTATGGATCATTTAGCTTGAAAAGTTTCTGAGTGCACTAGGACTATTTTTAGTCCTAATGCCTACAGAAGAGGAAAAAACAAAATATTTTTCAAAAAGCAGATGTGCTTTTGATACTCAAATTAGGGATCAGATGTGTTGAGAATTTTGTCATAAGAGCAGTATTTATTATGGAAAAACCAGTTCATCCCAAATACCTCTTCATTATTATTTTGCATAGTAAACTTAATGATTATGCCAATATTCTCTCTCTCTCTCTCATACATCACTGGCAAAATGCACAGGTAGTAACAGATATCAAAACTTGATTTCTTGCATGATTGATTTTTAACTATGATAAGATAAATGAATCCCAGTTCTATTGTAAGCTTATTCACAGAATTTGGGCTACTTTGCTAATATTAAGATAATTTTGATATAATTTAAAAATGTTACTAGAAATATATCACTTGCTTATCCAAATATATTACAGAAATGAAACACTTCCATTTTATTTAAAGACTGTTCTTGGAAGTTTTTATATACCTGTGTAAGCAACTATTCTAGCTTTTAGGACTTCAGTTGCAGGTCATGAACTTAAGAAGATAGAGGAAGCTGTGTAACATCTAAACTTTTAGAAGAGTGGTTTAACTGATTATCTGATTGATGAAGGATATTTTAGCAAATGCTCTTCTTATAACAATTTCCTCGTCTGAAATTCTCTTTCAAGAAGTTATAAGTTGTATTGCATCCTCTCTTCTCTTAAATTCAAGACTCTCATATTTATAATTATTTCATTGATTAAGTGACCAAGGCATAGGGCATTTTCTGTGGATTAATGATCAGAGGAGCTGATGGCTTGAAGTATAGTGGAAGGACATTAACCCCAGCTAATCACTGATTCTGAGGACATGTTATGTGCCAAGGCCACTTTTGCTCTCAGATGAAAATGCAAAGAAAAATCACAGACTTATTTTCTCCTGAGCCTGCATATTCTCTAGGTTACTGCCCCTGAGATACAAGACAGCTGAAAAAAGGATTAAGAAGGTCTCTCCTCAACCTGCACTAAGCAGTAGAGCTGAATAGCAATGAAGGGAATACATGTTGCTCTGTCCCTAAAATATTACAGCAAGCACTCTACACTGTCCCTCACGGAAACCCAGAAAGCATTGTAGCCTCTGAGGAGCTGCAGTCCCTCCACACACACACCCTCCTTCACTGCACATGTGTCCCAGGATATAAACTGTTGCAAAGTAATCTTGCACTGAGCCTGTATCTATCCTAAGGCTATGTCTACACTGTCCCCCTTGCACAAAAAAATATGCAAATGAGGCGAAGCATGGAATATCACTGCACCTCATTTGCATAATTAATGAAGCTCCATTTTTGTGCAAGAGGCTTTTGCGCAAAAACCCCTCTTGCGCAAGAGCCGTTCTTCCTCTTTTTTTCAGGAATTATGCAAATGAGGCGTAGCGATATTCCACGCTTCGCCTCATTTGCACATTTTTTTGCGCAAAAGGGGGCAGTGTAGACATAGCCTAACAGTCCCCCAGTAGTTTGCTTTCTCATACTCTGGCAAGCACTATTTTGCAGACAAAATTCTTTATTTTCCACACACTCCGATGTGTAGGGCATTCCCCAGTTTCCACTGTTTATTTAGGTCTTGTTCTGCTTTGTTCGGGCTTCTAAGTACCACGTTGATGGATATACTTCTTATCCTATTGTAATATGTTTCTCTAGGTTGCCTGCTTTTTCTCTTTCCAGATGGTGTCCACATTATCACTTCCTGTGGAAGTCATGTTGGTGGCATATGTAAAGCATGTCCCAAATATGTCCATCACCATCGCTGTCTTACCATGTTTGATGCTTTAGATTGGTTTGCTCTTCTTAGAATTTCTGATGTTGCAAGAAACTCCTTCTAAAGAATTCTGAAGATCATTTACAAGCATTTATTTTGGAAAGATTTCTGTTGTACTTTTCCATGCTCCATAAAGGAAGGAAGACGTTATACCAGTGTTAAAAATGTATAATTTTTTGTCAGTGCCAAGTATGCAATTTCTTCAAATCTTTTTCAAGTATATGAAAGTTGCTGCTTTTGATGTTTGTTGCTAGACATGTAGCATGTTGTTACCATCATTGCACAATCCACCCCCTGGGAAGATAAAATTACTTCCTACATCTAGTGGGTTTTTTGTCCATTTGCATGGTTATTTTTGGAACATCGATAGCCATGTATTTTATTTTGTGGATGAACAAACCACTTTTGTTTTTCTGTTTCTGCTAAAAGCTCTGTGTTTGTCCTTCTCAGATTGACACATTTCTTCCAATAAGCAAAGAGTTCATCCAACTGTATTCTATCATTTGTGCATAAAATTCCTCATGGCATAGTCAATGACCAGTGCAAACAACTGACTGTTGTCATTGGCTATGTCTAGATTGCAGAGTTATATCAGGAAAAAGATACGCAAATTATGAACCGCAATTTGCGTATCTTTTTCCACTTTTTTTTGGAAGAGGCTTTTCCGAAATTTGGCCTTTCTACATGGGGCCAAATTTCGGACAAGCCTCCTCTTTCAAAACATCCCTTATTCCTCATACAATGAGGAATACAGGGATGCCGAAAGAACGTGTCCGCTTTTTCAGAAACTGTTCCAAAAAAATCGGACTCATTCCTTGTAGACGTAGCCATTATCTCTGACTATATTAAACATCATGTAGATACTTGATTTTTCTAATTGTTGCTGGTATTTTCCACAGGCTGTCTTACTGTGCATTGTCATAAGCCTTCTAAAAATCTATAACATTTATCATAAGAAGTGCTTGCCAATTCCACATTTTATCTAGACTTTGTGTGAGAACAACAATGTGGTCTTCATGTAATCTCGGTGGTCTCAAACCTGCTTATTCCTCTCCAGATTGAAGGTCTATTTTTTTGTTACATTCCAGGATGATGATGCACGTGATTTTTTTCAGGCACTGAGTGTAATGTGATTCCTTTCCAGTTATTGCAGTTGATAAGGTCACTTTCTTTGGCAGTTTACTCTAAAGCCTCTCCATCACTAGGTTGGGTTCTTTTCTTCATTCTACAATGTATCCAAGAACACAAGGGAAGTTTGGAGAGCTATTGGTCATTTGCTTTAAGTATCTGTCCAGCTGCTGCCCTTTTTTTGAGTTTACTGAGTTGTCTTCCGTTTCTTCCCCATCAAGCTCCACTGGTAGGTCTCCATCAGGTATTTCTAGTGTTCACTCTGGCTTGTTCTATTTAAAACAGTTTGAAAATGTTTTGCCCGTCCTTTCCTTCGTTCTTGTATAACGAATCTTAACATTTAAATCTCTAATACTGCACTCTCCTCTTCCTTTTTTATCTCTGTCTAGAGTTCTCTAATCTTCTTTCTATTTGCTTGTCTCTTCACATGTCTGAGCATGTATGAATTTTTGCTTTACACTTATTCTCTTATCCACTGCTGTCCAGTTAGCATTACTATTCCATTCTTTCCTTTTAGATTTTGTTATTAAAACTTCTTTGCACTTTTTGCATCTTTGCATACTGATGTTTTCCCACAAAGTTTAACCATCTGGGTTTTCCTTTAGCTAACTCCAGTAGAACACCAAACCTGTTCTTCAGTTCATGCTGAAAAATATATTTTTTTTCTGTTTGGGTCTTTTTAATTGTGTGCTGTAGATGTGTGGGGTTTTTTTAACCTTCTCCATCCTCTTAAACTTGATCTTCAATTTAATTATAAAGGTTATGGTCACTTTCCACATCTGTTCCCCTGTGCAAATGTACATCTACCAACAATCTGTGAAGCGTTCTAGAAATGCAGATGTAATCTGATTCTTTGTAGCAAGCACCATCTTGGGCATTCCATGTCACTTGATGGATTTCTTTGAAGAAATATGTTTCCATTTATTGAAAAGTCCATACCACAAATTTCTACAAATTGTTTACCATTTTGATTCATGTCCAAACCCCGGCCACATTTGCCCTTGGTTTTGTCTAACCCATCATTGTTACTTACAACATTTATATTAAAATCACCCATAGTCATGATTATATCATTTTCTGGGACAATAGTTAACGCATCATGTAACAAATTGTAAAAATCTTGCCCATCTGCACTAACTGATTCCAAGGACATCAAGCCAGTGGCTATGCATTTCTGTAATTAGATGAGCCATTTTAGTAGCTTTATATATTGTTTGTACTTCTCCGTGTTGGTTTTCTGTTTGTTTTTGTTTGGTTGGTTGGTTGGGGTTTTTTTGTATCACTGGTCTATCTTAGAGAAAAGGACTTTTCAGGATATAGGCTTTCTTATGTGTTTGATCACTGTCTCTCGTGTTCTTCACATGAAGTTGATCTCTTGTTCATGCCAGTTGCACACTCATTTGGAGCCTGTTGTTCATTTCAACAGGAAGTTATTTTCCATGATGGGATTACCAGCCCTTACACATCCTTCAGGTCACAGCTACTTAGTGACCTGAAGTCATTTTTTGAATGGTCCACTTGTGGATACTTTCCCAACCACCAGTCAGAGGATGCCCCCTTAGTACGTTCAGATGCTCCAAGTTACAGACAAAAACAAAATGAAGCTGTGAAAAAACCCTGAAATCTCTTACATCAGGAGGGATCCCAATAATGTTTGTACCTATGCATTGCAGAATTTAGTGCTCATAGCACACAAGGCATGCAGAATTATATCCTGTGTGACTGCCTTCAAGCTACACACATTTGGGGCAATAAAGTGAAATAAAATGCTGCATTGACCTTCTTTTTCTTGGTTTGATTTTCCAGATGGCTTCGCTTCCTGGTTACAGGAAGAGGTGGGGTCAGATAATATCAGGGTTAGAGTGGTGATCTGCCATTTGATGCCTCTTCTGCATGGGTATCTCTGGAGACGAGAGAACTTACCGGTGTTCCTTCTGCAATGGGTGTGGGGGCACCTATTAGTTAGGATGGTGGAGGGGAGAAAGATTAGAAGGGATGTTTATGGAGTGCTGTGGACCCAAAAGGGAAAGCACAAAGGCAGCACCAGTCTTTCCTAGGGAGTGAAGGAGCCTGGTACACTACACCAGCAACATCTACACACTGAATTGCTAACCAGTTTCCCCTGCAATCCATCCTGATTCCATGGCCCAATTTCTTCCCAACCCTACTTCCTGGCCCCTTCAAATTCTTGCTCTGATATGAGAAGCCTTGTTATCCCTTCTTTCTGCTTTTCTTCCAATTCCTGAATCTGTGTCCCAACCTCATTCTGCTCCTTCTCCTCTTACTGAGCAGAAAGTCAGGGAGTCAGAAGAGGAAACTGAGAGAAGTTCTTGCCTGAGGCTGGGAGAGGGAGGTGCTCAGTGGAAAGGCTAAGGAAGGACCAAACAGGAGGTGCTAAAACCAGAGGCTGAGGGCTAGGAAGGGAGCAGAGACTTGTAAGCCAGAGATACTTATTTAAATGTCTTCAGGTGAGGTCTCCTTCCTATTTCCTTACACCCAATCCATTCTAGCTACTTAAATAATTGGCTTGCAACCAGGCTGATGGTGATGCTGAGGGCTAATGATGGGGAAACAGGTAAAGATAATGTTCAGAATATTCAAGAATGATGTCCAAATTTAAGCTTTTTTATGTCCATAAATATGCATAAATGGCCTGATTTTTCAAGAAGGCTGTGAACCCACAACTCCCAATGAAGCAGCTTATTTTTTGTAGTGAAATAAAAGCCTAAAAAAATGTTTTTTTAGTCCTCAGAAAGTTCCCACATTTGTATAGTTCTAAGGTTAAATGCCCATTAACCACAATATTAGTGTAGTTACTAAAGTGTCGTTGGCTAATGTTCATGTAGCTTTTCAAAAATCAACCACAGGCCTACGTTTACCATCAAATACACATAGTGTACATGGCTCCCATTAATATCAGTGGGAAATGTGTATGCTACTCCACTGGCCGAATTTGTCCCTAGTTTCCTACAAATTCAGTGACTATTACGTTCTTTCAGAGTTCTTTAGTTTCTTTTTTTTCTTTTTCTTTTTTACTGTAAAACTTTATCTTCTAAAGGGTCAAGTTCACCATGAAGATCATATTTCTGCTAAATTTGTACCTAATGTGGTGACATTCAAATCATACAGGTCTTATAACTGAAATATATAAGCAACAGTTTCCTATGTATTTACTGTGTTCATTCAAAAGCATGTTGTAGTAAAGAAATTGCCTATATGTATTAAAAATAATTTATCCTTATTTTGAATCTTAGTTTTTCTGAGTACTTATTGAGTACTGAGGCCAATGAACATGGAAAGGTTCTATCAAATACAATTCAAATTGGAGTGTTAATGTGTTCATTACCTTTTGTTTTCTATGGTTTGGGAACAATTAAAAAAGGCACAAGTAAACATAGGTTAGTGCTAGAATATGTGTGTATTCTAGCTATTAATAGTAATTATATATACAATCTCTCTCTTTGCAGTACATGTATTACTCCTAAATAAGCAAATTCTGGGGGCTCTCTCATATTTATTTATTTCCTATTTCCATAGACTGCAAAAAAGAAAATCTGAAACAAGCTTGTCTTATGTTTTGTTTTCATACCTTGGTGCAATTTCAGTACTTAGCATCCAAGGCCTTCAATCTGTTTGTTTTAATTTGAATAGCATCTGTTCCATTAGTATCTGAACTCTCTTCCTCCTGCTAGAGGAGAGGGTACTTTAAGAATCTAGCTCAAACCAATTTCTTGTCATTCTCTTCATCTCTAGCTTCTCTTCATTTCTTCTCCGCCACGATCAATTTCAGATTCAACGAGACCCTATTCATTTCTTTCAAAAGCTCTTCAAGTAGCAGTAGGAGATAGAGAAATCTTTATACTTGTTTCAGGAAAAGTGCCATATTTTTAAATAGAGAAGTAAAAGTATAAAATAACCCTTGCCACGCCTTGCCTGAGACACTCCCTTCCCCCAAATTTTACACCCCCATCTACCTGCCAGCTTTGTTTATAATGTCATAGCTGTTTCACTATATCCTGCTAATCTCCAAGGAGAATAGAAATCAGAGTTACAGTGGAATGAGACATGGGGTTAACAGCAGGTCTTTATGAAAGACCAATTAATTTTGTCCCCCTCACAATTTTTATCCTCTAACATCACCCAGCTCCACTCCAGGAATATTGCTGTCCACTACAGCTATTGAATTTTTCATCAAAAAAAGTCTCCTTTCCATGCTGTTTTCTGAATGCCTGCAAGTCCAGTGCCATCTAACAGCAGCCCATTTCAGGTTTCCTTGTTTCCTTTTTCTATTAGTTGATGGCATAGCATCTATGCTATTCCCCATCCTGATAGAGAACAAGGAACAATCTCTTTGTGTCTCTCTATCATTTCTCTATCTTTTGGATTTATCTTTTTATCTCCCTCAGAGAAATTGATTCAAATATACTTCTTAATTCTGGGGGTTGGTGTAGGTCAGAATGACAGCTGCCATTTTCTCATTTGTAAATAATCAGTAAACTGATGGATACACTCAACTAAGTCTCATCATTATCAACTGGAACTTTTAAAGCTGGTAGGAATTTTAAGCCAGGGAATCAGTTAGGTCTTTGGAAAAGGTGGACGTCTTTGCTTTTAAAAAACAACTGTAATATTTGAGAGGGGCACTGAATTAGTAGTCCTGAAGAAAGTGATCTGCTGTTTATCCATGTATCTGTTAATCACAGATTGAATGCATGGGTATCTGGAGCTTGGTGAAATTTTTGGACCAGTAGTTCACTCAATGAAAAATGCAGTTCTGATTGACCCAAAACTATTCATGAATTTGACCCAGTTTCATCTGGGAAACATTTTTTAGGGCCAGCTGTGTGTATATGTCAGTGATTAGAGCACTTAGCTGGGAGATGCAGATTTAAATCCCCATTGTGGAGCAACATTTGAACCGGGGGCTTCCCCAGCCCAGGTGAGCTGCCTAATCACAGAGCTAACCTGCTGGCAAACTCTTCTGCTGAAGCTGTTCCACTTAATTTAATTATAATTGGGCCAAACAGAGAAAGAGAGGCTATAAAATGGTGATTAAGGGATTCACCTGGTGATAAGAGGTATGGATTCAGCTCTTCTCCCTGACTGATTCAGAGGAGGGATTTAAATTCACATTTCCTGCCTTCCAGCTTTAATTACCACGTTATGGAGTTATTGTCTCTTGTTCTCTAACCCATTGGATAGTTAAGTAGTTACACAAAGCAGAACAGCTTCCATAGAGAGAGTAAGTAAGTAGCTTGTCACAGAATAGCCAGTAGCTTGGTTGTGGCATCTAACAAGTAGAAGAGGATGCCTCAGTTTAAGTCTTTGCTCCCAGAAACCTTTTAAGTTTGCGTGTGGAGTGGAACATCTTCAGGAGATGACACTGAGAGTAACTCTCCCCCCCCCCCCCTCCAGCTCCCCAGGTTAGCCTGGAGGTTAGCCTGCTCAGAGTGGAGAGATGAGTTCAAATCCTTGCTCTAGAGTGGGGATTCACAGCTAGGTGTCCCATATGCCAGTCCAGTTCCCTCACCACTGGCTAAAGGCCAGAAGGGGAACATATATACTTACTTTTCTGAGGCTGACTGGACTCTTCCAGTTTGCTGATGTAGTCTAAACATTTTCAGAATGGAATGGAACTAGTGTCCCTGATATTTTGGTTTGCTGGCTACATTAAAAGACCAATTATTTTGCCTAGCTCTAACTGCAGCCCCTTTTCATGACGGTCTTGTTAATGTGTTTTTCCTCTGAACTGAAGAGATCTCTTGTAAGAGTGAGAGAGGAGTTCAGTCTCCAAGTCTATGTCACTCCTTTTCTTCTGATTCTGCTAACAAGATGCCAGTTGCGGTGGAGGTGTGTGTATGTGTGTTAGTGTTTTGTTTTAGAGTCATGCCCAATAGCAACCACAGTGAGATCAACAAACAGTAATAACAAGTCACAGTTAAGTTAAAATATATGTAAACCAGCAATTTTAGAGTTGAAAGGCCCAATGCTATGTATTAATATTGGTCTGACCAAGCCAGTCTTTCATACCTCATTGTAACCTAAGCAATCTCTGTTATATAAAATGATTGTTTCTTTCCTTCTTAATCAAAGCAGGGAGCTTTACAAGAAAAGGAGGAATGCGAATTGGATCTGGTATCCTCACACAGTCCCAGCGTTCAAGAATGGCTGGCACAAGCACGAACAACCCGTTCACAGCAGCAACAGAGCAGCCTCCAGCAACAGAAAGTTAGTACTTTGTGCTTGCCATGTGCAGATCTGTAGGTTTCATTTAACATCACAGATGTGTTGCTTTGCAGGACTTCAGACATTTATTGCCTGGGCAGTGTGGAAACTAGTAATTTACAGAATTCTTCTTCGTGCATGGTCTGATTTAAATCAACTTCTGCCCATCAAACAGATACAGATGCCCTAGGGATGGGTACAGTATCTGACTAGAATGTATTGCACACTATTAGGATGTCACAATGTCCTGTGAGGAAGAAATCACTTGTAAAACTTAAATATCCAGATCTAGTTCATAGCTGGTCCCTTGCAACATTATGCAAAGAATAGGGAAGGCACCAGATGCCTTTACTGTGTGTGTGTGTGTGTGTGTGTGTGTGTGTGTGTGTGTGTGTGTGTGTACACACACACACACACACACACACACACACACACACAGAGCGCAGTACATTCCCTACACTCTCTACACTCTTCTAAGCACAGGATCGGCACACACACACAGAGCAGTACATTCCCTACACTCTTCTAAGCACAGGATCGGCTCCTTCCAATGCACTGAGTGAATATGGGAACATGTTTCCACTGCTTGCTCACAATTGGGATTTCTATAGCACCACAGGATCTAAGGCCCCAGCTTAGCAAATTACCTATGTGTTTAATACTTTCTGGATCAGGGCCTTAGAGCTTTGTGCTAGCATCCTGCATTATGCTGCACACCTGGAACACTAAGGAGATTGTGAGCCCATGGCAGAGTTCTTCCTGGAGTCATGGTGTCCAGCCAGTTCTGAAGCAGTAACAACTAGAGTGGCTACTGCTATAGCGAACTAGCCACACTCAACCAGCCAAATAGCCACATGTGGCTAGCGTGTTGGGCACCACGGTCCTAGAGTTTGCACAGTGGTTTTGTGGTTTTGCACCACCCCTTACTGACAGCTGTGCCATAATGGTACAGTTGACCCTTCCCTGCCCCTCCAATCATACATCTGATAGAGCCAGCCAGACCAGATTAAGGATGCCTTTGTGTTTATGGCACTGAATGGGGACCCAGGAGGTCCATGTTCTGTTTCTGGCTGTACTGCTATTTCCTGTGAAGTCACTTAATCTCGCTATGCCTCTGTTCCCCATCTGTACATTGAGGATAATACTTACCTTATTCACAGAGGCATTGCATGGATGCATTCATTAGGGATCTGAAGTGCTCCACTGTTGTCTTGATGGAGACAATAGATACACATACCCCTGTGGTTTGGCACAACTGAGTCATATAAATACTATATTGGTTTTTTTGAGGTAATTCACCTCAATAACAGTGGGGGTAGACTATGAACATCTACATCATTTTTGAAAGACTGTGGACATAGATAGATCTATCATGAGCATTTATTTTTGCTAGTTGTCTGGCTCTGATAGTTAAGAAAGATAAAAACGTCTTCACAATCAGAAAATTTTAAAAAAGCTATTAACAAAGCAGTCTATGCTCTCTGTTAGGAGCTAGAACAAGAGCTGGCAGAGCAGAAGAACCTACTCCGTTCAGTAGCAAGCCGTGGAGAAGAAATTCTAACCCAGCATTCTGCTCCTGACGGCCTTCAGGCTAGGTAAGCTTCAATACATTATTTTTTCAGCAGGGGTCACACTTTGGCTTCCGTGTTTCTGTCTGTTTCTTCCACATTTTCTTCTGCGATTTTTGTTCTGTCTGTGTTTATACAGAGCCGAGCAGAATGGGGCCCTGGTCCATGCTTAGGGCTGCTAGCTGCTATGATAATACAAGCAAATAATAATATCCTAGACCATGGTGATCTGAAAGCATAATCTAATGAACAACTGAAACATCTATAAATTAATTTTTCTCTGCATGAAGTAAATTAAGACTTTTATCTTTGGAACTCGGAGTGTCCCTTGAATTTTGAGCCATAGGGTGATTTTCTCACCCTCAGTCTGAACCATTTATGGCAGACCTTGGTTCAGGCTGGGAGAGAAATACAAACTGGAAGATGGATACAACTTGCTTGAGCAAGTGTTGGCATGGGATCATGTCTAGGGGCAGCAGGGAGCTGGTGATGGTAGAGAATCCTGGATTGCCATTTGCAGCCCTGAGGGGTGGAGCAGGTAGGATGCCATAAATTAAACTGCTCTCAGAGCTGCCTAAATAACACTGTGGCTCCTGCAATATGCCAAAGTCTGTGAGGCATAAAGCTGGCTCATAGGATAATAGAGCTCAACATTAGGGACTTTCGCTTCAAAACCAGTGCATGTGAAATGACTCAGCAGGGAAAGAAATTCAGTTACTCTCAACAGGTTGTTTTACTCCTGAGTTACTATTTACAACAAGAAATTGTAATAATTGAAAATCCAAATTTGGGCTTCAACCCAATCCTATAGTAGTTGTGGAACAGTTGGTTTCCAATTACCCACGTTCACAGCCTTATCCCTGAACTTGATTATAAAAGAATGGGGAAAGTTGAATGTAACCTTTCATTTAGAAAGGTGCAGGTAACATGTTTGACATGCAGAAAAATAGGGTATGTTGTGGCAGTTGATTCAAATTAATAACTAGTGATTTAGATCATTACAACTTCTCATTCTTAGAAATAAAATCTGATTTAGAATTTACATTTAAATGTAATATATGTTTTCATCAATTTGGGGGGTTATATGTATATTTCTGTTAGCTTATGAGTGTTTGCAGCTCCATGCAGTTCTTAAAGAGTTCAATTTTAGTACTTAGGGTTGCCAGATGATTTCAACAAAAATACCAGACACACTTGACATTACATCACAATCTATATTACATCTTATTTAGAAAATACCAGACATTTATATTTTCTCATTTATATTTTCTCAATTTGTTTCTCAAACAGAAAGCTCAAATACTGGACTGTCCAGTTCAAAACCAGACACCTAGCAACCCTAGTACTTATTTCTGTTTTAAATGTACCCTTCGTTTTGCTGCTTGCAAGCACAAGTAAAAACATTTTTAAAAGGCTTGTAATTCAATTTTGAATTATGTAAAAAAATAAAAATTGAAAGGGGCAAGAAACACCTTTCATTGGAATACTTCCTGTATTGTTTGAGCTTAACTCTTTTTTTCTTTTTTTTTTCTTTATCACAGTGAAAAGGTTGATGTGCTATCTCAGGAGTTAGGCTTAGAAGGTGAGAAATCATCAGCTGAAGATCAGATGAAGATGAAATGGGAAAGCCTGCACCAGGAATTGAGCACCAAACAGAGACTGCTACAGAATGCATTGGAACAGGAAGAGGAACAGCCGGTAACTATTTTTAATTTCTCTATTTACTCGTGTATGTAAAGTGTGTAGCGGAGTGCATAAAGTATAGTATATACACAGCAAATGCCTTACTTTTTAAAAATAGTCAGTTCAAGGAACATAAAAAGTAATATTTGTAAAATTTTACAAATTAGCCAGCGCTAGAAGTGTTATTAATGTTTAGAATCACACGCTTGCATACATCTGAAAAACCCATAAAAGCTCTAGGAAATTATAAACCAAGTCTTTCTCTCCTTTATTCCAATATAATTCTGTAGTAGGTCAACTGAAGTCAATTGTGTTACACTTGGTGAATCTAGAATAAATCAGAGAATTTCTGTCTAAGTTTAAACTCATTGGATGGGATTCTGGTCCCATTCAGCTTGTTGATCTCAGAGGCCTGGATTTCACTCAGAATTTTACCACAAGAGGTAAATGGTTCAGAATTTGCATGGATCACAGATCACCTTTGAGAAGGAGCTCTATATGTTCAGATGACAAATATTTGTCATCTGAAGAAGTGGATTGTGCCCACAAAATCTCATGATACTATTTATGGGGGGGGGGGGGTTGTTTGTTTTTTTGTAAGTCTCTAAGGTGTTACAGGATCACTGTTGTTTTTTTAGTTACAGACTAACATGGCTACCCCTTTGAGACTTGACTTTATATGTAAGCAGAGCCATCTGCCAACTATGCCAGGTCTAGCTGAGATTAAAAATAATTGTTATTAGTTTATTTATATTTTAGTAGCACCCAGTGGCCCCACTTAGGATTGGGGCCCTCTTGTATAAGATGTTGTACATAGGGCAAGAAACAAGTTCCATCTTGCAGCCCAGTTTAAAGTGAAATGCAGCAAGCTTAGCAACAAACAGAGAATGAGGAAAGAAGAATGAGAAGAGTGATGAGGGTTCATGTTTACGCAGACACTCTATGGGATTGACTCCACTCACATAAAACCCAGTGAAAACTTTTCCACTAACCTTAATAGGAGCTGGATGGGCCTTATGTGCAAATCTAGATAGTTTTGTTGATTAAAAAATTTATTTAAAAATATATGGTACAACATAAAAGTTGTGATCCTCATTGTCCACTCATTTATCCTGATTCATTTTTTTTAAAAAGCAGCTGAAGACCCACTATTTTTTTCCCCTGGGTGCTCCAGCTTTGGAGTCAGTGCCGATGTAAGGCAGACAAGAATTTGTCTAGCTTCGACTCTCAGCCATGGGATTGGGTAATACTTTTTCTCTTATTGGGCATTGGCTTAGTGCTCTGTTCCAGAGTGGTGCATTAACTGTAGTTTTCCAATTATAAACAGTATTACCACTTCAGCACTTCTGGGTATTCATATCTTATTGCCAGCTCTAGCCCAGATATGCTCTCCATAAATGCTGTGAACTGCCAGTGTGATCACCTTTCAGGCAATATGAATTGATAACTTTGTGGTACATGTGTGAATTACTTATTGCTGACGGGGCTCCTCAGCCAGTCATGCTATCTATATTTTCATATGAGAGATCCAGTATGTATCAGAAAATCTCTAACCAGTATTTGCTTCCTAACAGCTTTACAACAGACCAAACAGACTGATGTCTGGCATACCGTTCTATAAAGGGGAAGGACCGGCACAAGATAAATCATCAGTTGAATCTATACTTGTTGGTTTGAACCAGGCCTTTGAAGATGTCTCTTCTCAGGTACAGTGGCATTGTTTGTTTTTAAATGTAATCTTAAGCAGAGTTGCTATCCAAGGTGATGACCTCTCTACTTCCTACCTGGCAATGAGTAGAGCTTCCTTTAACACTAGAGAACCAGTGAACATTATAGTAAGGTATATTTGGCTTTTCTGTATGGAGGCAGTATGAACTGGTAGACTCTCCTCATCACTTTGGCTCCTTTCAACTCAGGCTGGAACTGCAGAGAAGGAAAGCCTGCACTTGGAACAGAAGTTGTATGATAGCATCTCAGCCACCTCTTCTTGGCTTGATGGTGTTGAAGAATGCTTGTTTGTTGCTACAGCCCTGCTTCCAGAAGAAACAGAAACTTGTCTGTGTAACCAGGAAGTAAGTGTTTTTAGTTTTGCAAGCAGTTTCTGTTTTGCTTTGTATTTGAGTGAGAAGTAAGACTCTAGAATAAGAGTAAGTAAGACCCACGAAAGCTCATGATATCATCTACGTGTTTTGTTAGTCTATAAAGTGCTACCAGACCATTTGTTGTTTTTTTCTATAATAATAGTTTTGCATAATTGAATGCAGTTGGAAAAAACTGCCAGTTAAGACTTGGTTATCGTAAGGATAAGGGACTTCACAAAAGCAGATATCAACAGACTTAGAGAATTGCTATATGAAGGAAATCTAAAGGAGGAGGGGAGTCAGGAGAGCTAGCAGTTTCTCAGAGGCATTATACAATTTCCAGATCACATCATGTTAGAGTTGCATGCTCTGTGGAGAACAAGACTACAGTTCAAAATTATCTTGATAAATTGTAGAACTGGTCTGAAGTCAATAAGATGAAATCCAGTTAAGAGAAATGCAGAACACTATATTTCAAAGGAAAAATTAGGTGCATAGGTACAAAATGGGCTACGTCTAGACTGGCATGATTTTCCGCAAATGCTTTTACCGGAAAAGTTTTTCTGTTAAAAGCATTTGCAGAAAAGAGCGTCTAGATTGGCACGGACGCTTTTGCTCAAAAGCACTTTTTGCGGAAAAGCGTCCGTGCCAGTCTAGACGCAGTTTTGCGCAAGAAAGCCCCGATCGCCATTTTCGCCATCAGGCTTTTTGCGCAAAAACAGTCCTGAGCTGTCTACACTGGCCCTCTTGGCGCAAATACATTTGTGCAAGAGGGCTTTCCTGAACGGAGCAGCATAGTGTTTGCGCAAGAACACTGACAATCTTACATCAGATCGCCGGTGTTCTTGCGCAAATTCAAGCGGCCAGTGTAGACAGCTGGCAAGTTTTTCCGCAAAAGCGGCTGCTTTTGCGGAAAAACTTTCCAGTCTAGATGCAGCCAATGGAGTGTAACTGAGCAGGAAAACTGCTGAAAAGGTTCTTGGGTCGAATATACGTGGATGGCATGATGCAGTTATGGTAAGAGCAAATGTCATTCTGGAATGTATTAATGTATTCTGGAATGTTACATGTGAAACACTGGTGGTAGTTGTTCCATTTTGCTTGGCACTAATGAGGGCTCAGCTGGAGTACTGTGTTCAGTTTTGGGCGTCACAGTTTAAGGAAGATTTGGACAAACTGGAAAGAGCCCAGAGGAGAGCAGTAAACATGATAAAAGATTTAGAAACCTGTTTATTAGGAATGGTTAAAAATATGGCCATGTTAGTTTACAGAAGAGAAGGCTGGGTAGAGAGAGAACTCTTCAGATATATAAACTATTATTCTCCACATCCATCGAAGTTAAGAAAAGAAGAAATTGGCTTAATTTGCAGTGAAAAGAAATGTAGGTTAATGTTAGATTTTTTTTTTCCCCCAAACTGTAAGGGTAATGAAGCCCTGGAAGAGGCTTCCAAGGGGAAGTTGTGGGTTCCCCATCATTGGAGGTTTTTAAGATTGGACAAACACTTTTTAGGGTTACTTGGTCCCACCTCAGCATTAGGGGATGGATTTTATGACCTCTTGCAGTGTTTCTTAAAGTGGTCCACAAAACCACTTTGAGAAACCTGCTAACTGGCCACTCCGGTGTGTTTATTTAACGGCTTCATGGCCACGGAGCCTCATGGTTCCCATTGGCTCTGGTTCGCCATTGGCAGCCAAGGGGGGAGCCATGAGAAGTGTCAGCTAAGCCCACGCTGCTTCCTTCAGCTCCTCTTGGCTGCCATCAGTGAACCAGAGCCAATGGAAGCCATGGGGCTCCACGGCTGCAGAGCCAGTAAATAAACACACCAGAGCGGCCAGTTAGCAGGTTTCTCAAAGGGGTTTCGCGGACCACTTTGACAAACACTGGCATATTGTGAGGTCCCCTTCAACCGTATATTTCTATGATTCTATGGATAGTACAACTTGCATACATGGGCTAAAATCTTCTGTCAGGTGCATCATATTAACAATAAAGTGAGTCTCTTGATACCAGAAAGTAGAATCTGACCAAATATTTGTCTAGTTGGAAGAGAAATAAAATCACACACCTTTGGAAGTCCTTGTTCCTACTCTCTTTGACTAGAGTAAACTGGCAGGCTTCTACAGAAAGATGATATAACATTGATTTCAAAATCAGGCCACTGCATTGGAGGGAATAGTCTAAGCAGTAAACAAGCCACAAGCTACAGGGTTGGATGTAGCCATTGGTTCTGTGCACAGTGCAAATAGACTAGACCCTACATGAGTGAGAGATAAGAAGGTTTCATTCTGCAGTAGCTGGACACAGGACAGCCCTTGTTCAGGCTAACTGTTCCCTTCCATTATCCCAAGCTTTTTTTCTCGGAGTAATAGCCTTTTATTGGTATTGAAAAGATTTCCTGAGTTTTTAGCATGGTTTTAAAGTATAACATTCCAAAAGGGGTGGTAGTTACTGCATTGCAGTAGGTTTGTCTATTTGTTAGTGTCTAATTACAAAAATTGTTTGTTCTTCTCTAAAAACGCCAGTCTCTTGCCAAAGATATCAAAGAGATGTCAGAAGAAATGAATAAAAACAAGAATTTGTTTTCTCAAACATTTCCTGAGAACAGTGATAATAGGGATGTTATAGAGGACACTTTGGACTGTCTGCTGGGGAGACTAATCATCCTGGAGTCAGTCATAAACCAGAGGTGCCATCAGATGAAAGAGAGACTTCAGCAGGTACTCACCTTCCAGGTAGGATGGCCAGATAGGTTAAAATGTTCTCCTATAGGTTTCTGTGTATTACCATTTCTGATATCTGACTTGTGTCCATTTATCCTTTGTTGTAGAGACTGTCCAGTTTGGCCAATATTAATAAAATCCAGCTTGCTGGAGAGGGTCCAGCAGAGGGCAACAAAATCATTAGGGGGCTGGAGCACATGACCTATGAGGAGAGACTGAGGGATTTGGGTTTGTTTAGTCTGCAGAAAAGAAGAGCGAGGGGGGATTTGATAGCAGCCTTCAACTTCCTGAAGGGAGGTTCCAAAGAGGAAGGAGAAAGGCCGTTCACAGTAGTGACGGATGGCAGAACAAGGAGCAATGGTCTCAAGTTACAGTGGGGGAGATCTAGGTTGGATATTAGGAAACACTATTTCACTAGGAGGGTGGTGAAGTACTGGAATGGGTTACCTAGGGAGGTGGTGGAATCTCCATCCCTAGAGATGTTTAAGTCTCGGCTTGACAAAGCCCTGGCTGGGTTGATTTAGTTGGGATTGGTCCTGCTTTGGGCAGAGGATTGGACTTGACCTTCTGAGGTCTCTTCCAACTCTATGATTCTATGAGCACCAGTTCCCTCCCCCCAAACCACTCCCCTGCTATCTCTGATACAGAGGCTGCAGGGAAGGCAGGCATGGAGATCCAGCTTAAAAGCCGACTCCCCATACATTTCAGCTCCCCCTGCTCCATCCAACCCCGTGCTGCTCCCTCTAACACTAACCTTCCTGCTAAGCATACACTGCCAGTCACTTTAATAAGTTACTTACTTATTAGAACCTCCAACAACTGCTATAAAATAGTTGTATTCAATGCCTTCTGTCTGTTTAGATCATGATCAAGAACCAAATGAGTATTTTAAAAGAATTTTCATAATGTTCAAGCGTGTAACAAAGAGTATCTGTTTTATTTATATACAATCATCTATTGTCTATAGAGATGGTTTGTTCTGGTATAAATGAAACAAGTACTAGTAACAAGTATTAGGTGTAAAACACCTAACTCTGATAGAGAAAAAAGATCAGAAGTATATGTTGTTGCAGTACCATAGGTACTATTGTATAAGAAGTCGTCATCTGAAAATAAAAATAAATCTCAATTATTTTCTGTATTTGCTGGGTGCATTTGAAAATGTGGTGATGCTTTCCGGTATTGTGGGACACCTGAGATAAATTTGTGAACAGAGAAGAAAGTACTAAGAATTAATTAAGAGTATCTCTAAAAAAACAGCAATCAGATTAAAATGTAATTCTGATGTGACAAGTAACTCTGAAAAAGTGGCAATATTGCTTGCGTTCCATGTTTGTTGTCTCCTGCTGACTTCCGTGTTAGATTTGCTCAGTTTACAAATAACAAGATATTTTTTTATAAGAAAAAGAAGTCTGGAAGCTAAAATGAGGTATTTACAAGCATTTAAGCCATAATTTATTCATTTTTGTTACATACTTCATTCTTAAGGGAAGTATGAATTCATATTGTCCAATTGGAATGGAATGGAAAGACATCGTTGTTTTTCTCTACAAGTTACACTTGCATAATAGTAGTTTCACTTTTTTTTTTTTTTTTTTTTTGGAGTTGACAACAATGTCTTGTGTGGTTTGAAACACTTTGTACATCTAACATCCAAATCAGTACACAACAGATTAATGCATTAGTGTTCATAATTCCCATTTTGAATACACGCAAGTAACATACCATTTGCTAAAAATGTATTCAATTGTGTCAATAAGTGATCTGCTCTTGTTTGGGAAAAGACTAAGTTATGGTTATGTGAGTTTTGATTGGCTATAATTTTCTCTTTTAAAACTTCATTTGAACATTGTCTCTTTTTAGAATGACCTGAAGCTACTGTTTACATCATTGGCTGATAACAAATACATAATTCTGCAGAAACTAGCAGAGGTAGCTGAACGACCTGAAAAGGAACAAATGCAGGTATTGTCAAATGGTCATCTGTTTTGAACAAGAGCAGCAGTGTGAATATGGTGAATACACAGTGATTTTTTTTCTGCTTGAGACTGAAATAGTTTCTGTAGGACAAGGCACTGGTGGCGGGGGAAGGGGGTGGGAGGAGGAGTAAAGATGGAGGGTATTTAGGCTGTAAATATTGTATCTGAAAGTAAAATGTATGCATGTTGAAGAACATACTTCTGACTTCTGCTAAATATTAAAAACCCCTAAGATAGAAGGGACATGGAACACACACACACACAAAACCAAAGCAGCTAAATAGATTCATACACATGCACAGGGAGTACCCAAAAATATGGTCCATTAAGTACAGATAATTAGAAAGATTAGTCCTTGACCTATATCTCTTCAGTATTTTCGTCTTGCTGGTGCCTGATCAAAGACAAGTGACATTTTTTGGTATCCTGAGATGTGCATATCCTGACATCCGTATTCTATTTTTCAGACCGAGGAATATGTTCTCGCAGGATATGTGCACTCAATAATTATTCTCAACGTAGATATCTCTTGTCCCATGATTTTGTTGTTCTTATTATTGAGAACAAGCTTGGGTGAATGCAATATGCATCAGAGGCTACTTTCTGACTTTTTTTGTGATAGGAAGCAGATGGGAGTAGACATATAATTGCAAAGTGATTTGCTAAGGTACTACAGTGATAAGTACTCATATGAGAAGCTAAATAAACAGATTTCAGTAGCCACTTTTCCTGTTTTTTGAGAAACCTAAACATAATGGCTCAAAGTTCTTCAAAGAGCAGCTTTGGAGAAACTTATTGGGTTCTTACTCTATCTTCTGTTACTTGATGCAAGCAAATGAATAGGGGTTACACATTAGGCATCACATAGCCTTACAGTGCAAGGAAAGTTTAAGTCTGTATTCTGACAGACTCATGCAAGGTATGCTGCGTATTCCATGTGTACCCCTTTGTCCCTAACTTACCTGCCCAGAAAGAACAATCAGAATTTAGTTCCCAATGTATAGAACACACAAGGAGGAAAGCAAGCAGGCAAGGGAACGGACTGAAATAATATGTTAGCTCAGCTGATAAATTGTGGACCTTTCAATCCCAATGTCTTAGATTCAAGCCCTTCACTGAATAAGCACAGTTTTAGGGCCAAAGCGAACACACATTGGGTGTTTCTATTACAAACAGTATATATTACTAATCAGTAGTATAGAACTAGAAGCAAATTTTGTTTTAAACAATTAAAATATAACCCTGAGAGTATGTGATATAAAAGTACCATGCTACTATAAACCTTTAATCAAAAAGTATCTTGAATGACTGTCTCTGCTTCCTTCAGTTTTTTTAGGGTTCTCGGTGAAACACCATAAGTACGAAATTCTCTATTCTAAAAATGGGGGGACACAAATACTTTATTTCCTAAACAGCTCAAGTAAATGGTAATCATGTAGTGCAGGTAAAAGATTGTTGTGAAACCTTCTAGCTAAATGTTGCAATTCCCTGATACAGGCTATACTGGAGGCAGAAGAGGGTCTGAAGGAATTGGATGCTGGAATCAGCAAATTAAAGAAGCGTGGGGACAAGCTACAGATTGACCAGCCTTCCATGCAAGAACTGTCCAAGCTCCAGGTATATTTCCCCTTCCTCAGAAAATCCATTATAATAACTATCTACTAATATTGAGGATATATATAAACTGTCTTTATGTTATTGTACATAGGACAATTTGCAAAATTATGTCTCAAAGTATTTCACGGTGTATAAAAGAGATTTATAATTTTCTCCAAACATCCTCCTTATTTGATACTTTGTAGCATCTTTGACCTTGAGTCTGCAAATCCCTACATGCTTATCTTCCAGTTTATGTGGAGTCCCATTGGCCACTCAGGTGAACAAATTTAAGCGTGTGCACGTTTGCTGTGTAATGGCCTCTGTTCTTTCCAGAGCTCTGTGACCTCTTATGTTCCATATGAATAGAATTATTTCAGAGAGTGGTGTGCCTGTTTTCTGAAACCCTGTGTGTACCTCTACTGTGCCTAGAGTCTCGTCAACTAAAACTTGATGAACTCACGCAGCTTGAAGGACTGTACATTAAGTGTAATTCAGAATAGCTATGCACATTCAATGGCTCGATTAGCTCTGCGCTTGCAGGATCCTTTTGGCTATGACAAAGACCTAGAAATCAGCAGGATTACCTCAGTGAAAGTGCTTGGGAACAAGGACAGAGTAATATAAGGCTTTGTCTACACTTACCAGGAGATTGGTGCTGCAGGAATTAATCTCCCAGGCATTGATTTAGTGGGTCTAGTAAAGACCCACTAAATCAACCACCAATCGTGCTTCCGTTGGCTCCAGTACTCCACTGTAATGAGAACAGGAGTCAACAGGAGAGTTTCTCCTGTCAACCCCCTGCAGTGGAAATGTCATGGTAATTCAGACTAAGGTATGTTGACTCCAGCTATGCTGCTCACTAGGGATGTGAACATGTAGCTGTTTACACAATTAACTGATGAGCCTGGGCTCATCAGTTAATTCTAACAGTTGCACATAGCCCTCCCCTGTATCAGAGGCAGCAGAGGGAGCCACTACCCTCTCACTCCTACTGCTGCCTCCCACAAAGGTAGCAAGGGGAAGGGGACAGGCGGGAGCTGTCTGCCCTGCTCCCATGCTGCTGTCTCCTACAGGAAGAATGGGAATAGGAGTGGGCAGGCAGGAGCTGGTACTCACAGACAGCTGGATTAAAAGTCGGCTCCCCACAAGCACTGGCTCCCACCTGCTTCCCTGCATGTAAATGCTGAAATTTACAGCAGTTCCACGTTTACAAAATTAAACACATTTTAACATGCTTACTGGTCATGTAGTTGGAGGTGCATACCTTGGTTTGGCATTGCCCCTTAGTGAAGGCCTGGCCTGTCAGTTATGATGAGGTGATAGGAAATTTGAAGCAAAGGAAGCAGCTAAACTTTAGAGAGGGACTGGACATTTATTAGCTCAACAAAAAGCCATGTAGTCACAAAACAAGAGAGAGGCTTCAATTGCTCATGTCCATGTACACTGAGATATAGTTAGAACCTGCTGTTGGTTAGGTCCTTAACATTCAGGAAGATGAGAAATCAGTCTTCTTCCTCTAACAGTCATCCTGAGTGGTTACCCATAAACTGTCTACTTTGGCTTTCCTCTCTCATAGGAGCCTCTCCCAGCAGGCATCGCTGCCAGCTCTCCCTTTAACTCAGGAAGACACAGCCATCTGCAGCCTTAGGATAGTCATTTTGCTTAGCACTTCAGACTGCAGTTTTCCTATCTAGCTCCTGTTATAGTTGTGGGCTACAAAGGGGTCATTTTAAATTGTTGGAAGCAGAGTAATTTTGTTTTTAAAAATACTAAAAGACGAGGAGCTGACTTATAGTTCAGAGAAATAATAAGCCATCTTTTCTTAGTGTTCCTCTTATTGCCAACTGATGGAGATTTTCCTTGGGTTGCTTTCTTATTGAGTCATCTCCGTTGTTCTTAGTAATCTGTGATAATTACATGTAAAGAAGGTGCTGTGGAGTGGTTACTTTTTGAGGGCCTAGGAAGTCAGGGAATGGCCATAGTTCACAAACTTCCCCTCTGCCTGGCAGCATTGGATTAGTCTTTATGCCAGTTCTGCATTGGCCAGGAACAAGCACTCTGGAGGGAAAATTCTGTGAGTCCTTTTCTGCTGATTGTAAGGGTTTGTCTTCACATACAACTGTAACACTTCAAAGAAGATACACCATTTCCAGTCATTGTAGATAAGCCCACGTCCCTGAGAGGCAATAGCTTTGTCAATGGGAGAAACTCTCCCATCAACTAGTGCTGCCCACACAGGGGTTAAGTCAGTACGAATACATGGAGATGGACTTTTCTTAACCCCTTGACATAGTTATACAATCTAAGTCTGTAGCGTGCATCTGGCCTGAGGCCTCTTGCCATGCTAGAGCAGTGGAAATGGGTCTTAGTATAATTGAGAGAGAAGTTTAATGTGTCTGGGTGTGTCCTCCTTTCTCCAGCTGCGCTGTTACTCAAGCAAGGCCCCTGAAGTTAATTTCATTCTTATACATAAGATCCTCAAGAATGGTGCCATTTTCACTTATTTTTCTGTGTAAACACAGAGCCAGTGAGTTAAGTGTGTCTTTACCTAATGTCTGTTTGCTCCCTCTGCAGGTTCCCAACTCAGATACTTAGGCCAGGTCTACACTCTAGCTCTATATGGGTACAACGGTCTCACACAATGGTGTGAAAAATCCACACCCCTGAAATCATAGTTATAGTGACATTATCCCCACCCTTCCATGTACTTAGTGCTATGTCTGCAGCAGAGCATCTCCTGCAGACATAGCTACAGCTTCTCAGAGTAGTGGATTAACTCGCCCATTGGCATAGTTGTGTCTTCACTAGAGCACTACTGTGGCACAGTGAATACCACCTCTGAAGAGTGAGCACATTGTCAGTGTGCTGGCTTTTAAGTAATGTGTTCAGTAAGAGTGTGTATGAAATGAGGAACACACTTGCTGCTTGTGTCTCCCAAAGGACATGTATGATGAACTGATGATTAACATTGGATCCAGACGCAGTGGGCTGAATCAGAATCTGGCCCTCAAGGGTCAGTATGAACGAGCTTTGCAGGACCTGGCTGACCTGATAGAAACTGGCCAAGAAAAGATGGCAGGTGACCAGAAAATTATTGTGGTTTCTAAGGAGGAAGTCCAAATGCTACTAGACAAACACAAGGTAAAAACAGCACGTTCATTTTAAAAAACTGTTTATTTGAGGACTAAGAAAAACATTTGTCTTGCACGCCACTAACTTTTGACCATTCTATAGCCAGCCTTCACACTTGGAGAGGCATCAGGGATTTTGTTGATGATTTACTATTAGTTTAGGGTGCATTAAAAATATGAGTGCACCATCAGTGAGTAGCCTAGAATTTTTTTTGTCAAGTATCGTGCAGTAAGTAAATATATATGTACTAAATATATGATAGTAGCCACTTTCTCACTCATCCTAGTTTATTCTAACTTTGAATAAGAAGTCTGATGTCTTTGTGCTGGATAGCAGAGATGGAGTCTCTTTGGAATGCATCATTGCATTCAGTATTATGGCTTGAAAGCAACTGATTGAACAGGTTAAAGCTATAGTCGGGCATTCACTGTAAACTTTGGAAAGAAAAGTAGCTTGATTTATACACTAGTTAATGTTGATTTCTTTAGATAAGGTTTTAGTTCACTACTGGCTTCGACAAACACAGGAATATTGGCTGCTTTGTACACCAAAACTTCTTACATTAATAGACCCAAATTCTTCTTTGATATACCTTGTGGAAACCAGGTATGTTGTAAGTTAAGGCAAAATGTGTATTTTAAACATTAACTCTCTTTCTCCAGTGTTAATGAGATTTTGTGTGGCTATTGGTAGGGAGCGAAGGTTAGCTAAATTGCATGTTTCCAAGTACTTTTAGGCTACATCTACACTGCAACGCTATTTTGGGATACAGGAGTATCCCAAAATAGCTATCTCACATCTTAAGAGCAAGCCTGTTATTTCGGGCTTGCTATTCCAACGTCCCTGTAAACCTCATTCCACGAGGAGTAATGGACATTTTGGAATAGCAGGTTATTTTGAAATTTGGCACCGTGTAGACGTAACCTTATGGCCTCCCTCACAATAGTATTGTAGCATCTTTGACTTTGGTAATTTTATTTTATGGTGACTTAAGTCTAACAGATACCCTTTGATCTTTTTGTTTTCTGGAATCCTTTCAGGAATATTTCCAGGGTCTAGAATCTCATATGGTCCTGACAGAAACACTGTTTAGGAAGATAAGCAGTTTTGCCCTCATGAGCGAAACCCAGTCATATACGAAAGAGATGGCACAAGCCTCCACTGTGTTAAAACAAGCTCATAAGCGGGGTGTTGAGCTGGAATACATTCTAGAGGTGAGAGGTTTCTCTGTTTGCTACTTCCCATGTAATGATGCACGATTAAGGATGTACTTGCAGAGGGAGGGCAGTGCTGGTGAACCTTGGTCCTTCAGGTCATATCCCCCTAAGTGGGAATGGAGGGTTATGTGCAGTCTTTCGTGCTTATATATTGTGAAGCAATGTGAGCACCAGGTTCAGCAGCCACACCATACTATTAGCAAGATTCAGAGGGGCAGCCGTATTCGTCTGTAACTGAAAAAACTTAAAAAATAATGAAGAGTCTTGCAGCACCTTAGAGACTAATAAAAAATGTAAATGGTATCATGAGTTATCGTGGCCACTTCTTCATACCATCTATATTTTTTGTTAGTCTCTAAGGTGCTGCAAGACTCTCCGTTATTTTTTAAGTTTTTTAATACTGCTAGTTATATACCAATTTTCAAAGCTAAAAGGTCTTGACCCCATCAAGAGTGAGAAAATCTCAGCTTCCAAGCAGAAATTTGTGATTTGAGTCACATGACTAAAGGCTGATCCTGAGCCTTTATGGGAGAGGTAATGTTATATATACACTGTGTGTTTCCTTTGGAGCTGGAGAAATGCTGTTGGAGAAATTTACATAAAGGATATAAATAATATTTGTAAGTTTAGTTGCAAATAAAAACCTAGAACCCCCAAGCAAGTATTCACCATATGCATCCATGAATTATTCTTGCAGACCTGGACACATCTGGATGAGGACTATCAAGAACTGACCCGACAGCTGGAGGCTGTTGAAAGTAGCGTTCCTAGTGTTGGTTTGGTAGAGGAGACAGAGGAAAGGCTTACAGATCGGATCACGCTTTATCAGGTCAGTGACAGCATGGGATTTTCAAACATGATGTACTTTTTGATCATTCATTATAAATGTCTTAACCACAGTAAAAGATAGTTTGTCTGGGATTTGTACTAAATCTTGCATTCTTGCGCTCATTTTTTAGAAAGGTCTTTTACTTTATTCTGTCTGTCTTGATAGCCAGGCCTATCTTTTGTTTTTCCTGATTATCTTCTAACTGACAGGATTGTCCAGCCCAGAGGAAGAGCCATCCTCAAACAGATTTCTCATGCTGTCATTGTGGAGTTTAGTGGGTACTATAGATTAATTTTTTAGACTACGTTGCCATTCACCAACTGAACATTAGGTGATTCCTTGTAGTTTGAAAACTTTAGAGCTATTTTGATGTTCTTCTACAGTAGTATTTTTCATATTTTTGTCTTTCCTTCTGCATTTTGTGCTCAAAAGATTTTTTTTCCCCCTGCTGTGTGCTTATTTTGATATGTTTTACTACTACACCCTTAGAATGTTGCCATATTCTCTGGACTTCCTGGGAGGATGCTTGAAAATGTGAATCTAAACTCTTATGACTAGCCCAAATAATTAAACTAAATTTACTTAATGTGTGTAAGCCATCCATTTGACTAGTGTCTCTCAAAAATGCATACAAATTTATGCTACCAGTCAAGGTCAAAAGACTACCCCCTCTCCCATTCAATCAAAAATTCAGATTTAGTTTCCCATTCTGCACAGTTTAAGACTTCAACTTGCCCATGCTCTTTTCCTTTCATCCATTTAACTGTCCAGCCTAAATTATACTGTACCAATGATTCAGATGCTGTTCTTTCCCAGTTACATAATTTATGACAGATAGCCCTGCCTCCTTTCTCCCAACTATGGTAATTGCCCCTATTCCTGGGCACTCCCTTACAGCAGTGACCACAGTCTGGTATCTCCTTCCCTCTCAGGGAACCCAATCACCCCCTAAGCCACCTCTTGCCTCAGGCTACATTTAGACTGCTGCTTTTTATTGGAAAAAGGTACACAACTTGTGGTCTGCAATTTGTGTACTTTTCCCGATAGTTTTGTTGGAAGAGGCTTTTCTGAAAATTGGCCTGTCTACACTGGGCCAAATTTCAGAAAAACCTCCTCTTTGGAAAGAGCCCTTCTTCCTCATGGCACAAGGAAAACAGGGCTTCTGAAAGAGCGCGTCTGCTCTTCCACAAAAAATGTCGGAAGAGCAGACCCATTCCCTCGACGTGTTGGAGTTTTTCTGGGATGCCTCTGGTATCCCGGAAAAACTCCATAATCTAGACATAGCCTCAGTGGCTCACTGCCATTCCTCATCTAGCTTCTTCCCTTGGGGCAAACTGCCACTGTCCACTTCATCATTGGTATCGTGGGGGGGGTTGGCCTGCTGCCTGTTCCTGCCCTCGGTGCTCCTCTGAAGCTTTAATGCCATCTGTTTGGCAAGTCATCCATTAGATCCAGGATTCTAGGCTTGGAGAGGTTGAGTGAACTTTTATTTTGTGCACATGCACAGCTGAAAGTCCTGGTGATGAAGGAAGGAGGAGGCACACAGAAAACCTAGTGATTGTGGGGAATCATTGCAGGAAACACAAGACTTGACCATTAATCCTGCAACACTCTTAAGTGCTTTTAACTTCCATTGATGTCAGGGATGCTCAGCAGTCCGAAGATTGGGCTCTGTGTTTTATTCTGCTTCTCTCAGTAGTACTGTCGGTGTCTACAAGCTTCCCTGAAATTTCGGACATGCAAACACCCTGTCACAGGTGTCATTTTAAGCAGAGCAACTTTCTGGCATGGTAAATGATGAACATGGAGGTCCAGAAGCCATTTTCATGCTCTGTCTTTTTGAGCTTTAGAGTTTGAATTAAAAGAGAGTCCTTGGAAACAGGGAGGGAGTTTGATATACCATACAGCCCAGCAAAAGAAAAATGGGGTATTGAGAATCTATTATTCTAATTGTCTTTCCTGTGCTCTGTCATTACAGCACCTGAAATCTAGCCTGACTGAACACCAGCCCAAGCTTTACCAGCTGTTGGATGATGGGAAAAAAATGCTTTTTTCTGTCAGCTGTTTAGATCTAGAAAGTCAGTTGAACCAGTTAGGAGAGAACTGGTTAAATAATACCAGCAAAGTGTCCAAGGAACTGCACAGACTGGAGACTATACTAAAGCACTGGACAAGGTAGTGCTAACGAAACTGAGGGACTGAGGTTCTGGTACTGTGCCAATAGAATCAAGGAGAGCTATGTTTTTAGAAACTCTTAGTTCGTTGTTGTTGTTGTTTGTTTTTTAATTCCAGGAAATGAATATTTAAGTGGCACTTCCCAAACTACTTTACCTCTGCCCCCATAGTGCTACCTAATTCTCTTCTTTCCATAAAAACTCTCAAAAAATGTGTGCCATAAAAAATAGATGCCCATACATGTTTCTGATATAAAGTGGGCTGATTTGTCACTACACTAACCTTTGCTCTTTTTGAGAGCTCTGAATCCATGGTCCGTATGTACAGCATTGTATATAGAGACAGTCAAGCTCTGTATTTAATAACACTGGGCGAATTGGCTGGCATACAGAATGATAAGACCCTGTCATTAAGATGTTTGCTCCTAACAGAGGCATTTTGTATCATTCATATTTGCTAGAATCAGCCTAGTGAAGAGTAGGGAAGAGTAACTGTAGGCCATGGTTACTAGATTTCTTCTTGGGGAATCTGACAAAATAGGTTTCATCTGTCTTGCTTCTGGATAGAGGGTGGGGATTGTTAGTAGCAAAAAGTACCTTTCTGTAACTGTGTTTTAATGCTTCTAATTTTAGGCCATCACAATTAAAAATTTCCTATCAACTTTCTATAAGACTTTTAAGACAGTATGATGCTTTTGTGGATTTTAGGAAAATCCACAAAAGATGGTCTTTGTAAAATTAGGCTTTCTGTGGAAAATCTTTTCTGTTGAGAGACTGCACTAGAGGCAAGGGTTGGCAATGACTGTTTTTGTTAACATCCTTACAGATATCAGAATGAATCAGCTGAGCTGATTCATTGGTTACAATCAGCAATGGACCGAATGGAGTTCTGGACTCAGCAGTCAGTGACAGTCCCTCAAGAACTTGAAATGGTGAGAGACCACCTGAATGCTTTTCTGGTGAGTCACTTTGGGAATCTTAAGAACTTTTTCATTTTTGATTGCAAACAAATGGTGCTATTCCCATAAGATTTATGCATATGTTATCCACAAAATGTTGCTGTTCTCTCTCTCTCTCTCTCTCTCTCTGTGTGTGTGTGTGTGTGTGTGTGTGTGTGTGTAGAACAGCTGTACAATAACTTGCTTAGTTTTTTTTAAAACACCCCTCAAATGTCTGAATGTTAAACAGCACTGTTAAATACAGAATGTCTGAGCAAAGTTATTAGTAAGTATCTACATACTTTGTAAGCCCTGTTGTATGTCCTGATTGTAAGCTGTGATGGTTTTCGTGCTTGTATAAAGATTTTGTACTTCTCTTTAAAAAGAAGGTACCAAGTCCAATATATACATATTTTAAAATAAGTTGTTTCCTTTGAGTTTTAGTTGGTTAATATCACTTATCTATCTCGGTGAAATTATGATCTTTTTATAGGAGTTTTCAAAAGAGGTTGATGCCAAATCATCCCAGAAATCTTCTGTTTTAAGCACTGGGAACCAGCTCCTTCGGCTGAAGAAAGTGGATACAGCAGCATTGCGTGCAGGACTATCACAGATTGACAGCCAGTGGACAGAGTTACTGACACAAATTCCAGTAGTACAAGAAAAACTACATCAGGTAGGGAGAAATTTGCTACTTCTACACCCAGTGGTGTTCAGGAAAGTAATAAGTGAATTAAAAGCTTTTGCATTTGAAAAATGTAAAGTGTATCTGGTTGTGACAATGGATCAATGGCATTGCCTTTCTGTTAAGTTTCAAATTCTGACCAATTCAAGTTAAAATGTATTCATGTTGTAGTCTTTCTCCTCACAAACCACCATATCTGTTGGCATAATTGGCAATCTCTAAAGAGAGGTGATCATTCCCCTCCTACCTTCTAACCTAGACTGGGGTAGAAGTTTTTACTAATGTGCAGTGGCCAAGTTCTATGACAAAGCCTACACAATGTGTATCCCACCGTGTGTGCTAGGAGTCCTTTGTTTTCACAAAAGTACAGCCACAGTTTTACATTTTATCTTACAAAGTGAAGCAAAATGCCTCAAGCTTTTTTTAAGCATATATATTTCCATATTCAGAGCTGACCCATTCATAGGACCATTTGGAGTGGCCGCCCCAGGCCCTGCATTTTGTGGGGGGGGCTCATGCCAGCCACCTCAACCATCCTATGGATGGTACCACAGGGCCCAGGATGGCCCAGGGGATTACCTGATGGGTCTTGACATGGACCAGCAGCAGGTCCTCTCCTCTCTCCTGCACATTCGCCCTAGCAATGGGAGCAGAACTACCCAGCAGCCTGCTCAACTCTGCCTCACCACTATCCAGTCCACTATGCTCCACTTCACTGCGATGGCAGGAAGCAGAGTGCCCAGCCCCAGCCTGCTCCACCGAGCATTGAAGGTCAAAGATAGACTATGATGAATTAACAAAGCAAAGGGCTTTTATCCATTCTCTTGACAGAAAGTCGTTAATTAAAATCTTTTGCCTTTACAGCTTCAGATGGACAAGCTTCCTTCTCGTCATGCCATCACGGAAGTCATGAGTTGGATTTTTCTGATGGAGAATGTCATACAGGAGGATGAGGAGAATATAAAAAATGTAGTAGGACATAAAGCCATACAGGATTATCTACAGAAGTATAAGGTAATTAAGTGGGGGTGGTTGGCAAATGCATGACATTTTTTGGTCAGTTTCAGCATATGTAGTACTAGAGGTTGAAGCATTCTGCTCCAGCAACATCCATGGCCCAGCATGATTTTAATTAGCCAGATGTCCACTTATTATGGGTCTGGCCAAGTTTCCCATGGTCTTATAAAGTTTGTTTACAGCCACTAGTTCTGGCTTCAGTGTTCTGTACTGTTATTTAGCTCTAATTTATCCCTAAATGTCTTTGAAGAACCCAGTAAGCAGTGGAAGTGTTGGCAGTGCCGCTAGACTACATTTACCCCCTGTGGTTTGGCAAATTCTCTGGTTCGGCACCAATCAGGTCCCAAGGGTTCCAGACTAGAGAGGTTCAACCTGTAGAAAATTTATCCGGTGGTTGCTTGGATCCTTTAACTTAAATAAGATTAGTTTTTCTTCATTTAAATCATTGCTTTGGGGTAGGGCTGGAGATGAGTAGGTTCGGTATTCAGACTGCCCCTGGGAGAGAGGACTACCCCAGCCCCCTCTAACGACAGCAGCTCGGGGCCATGTGAGAAGCACCTGTCGATGGCTGCTGTAGCAGGCACAGACAGGCAAGGGGTGTATGTTCCCCAGCTGGGAGACAGATAACTTGCTGACATATACAATACAATACAGAACACTAAAGCTGTGTTCTGTAACTTCAAAAGCAAGGTGACATTCACGTAACTGAATTTTATTATGATTGAATTTTGTCCCCGGACAACACAACGTTTGACAAATGTTGCATTTTAACATATGAAGTCTTCATATAGAAAATCACCTGAAGCCACCTCTTGAACAAGGGTGGGGAATCTTTTTCGGGTTGGGGGGAGGAGGCAATGGAACTACAGAAAAATCAGTGGGTGCAGCCACCAGGGGTTCCCCTCACACTTCTTTCCCATGGAGGGGCACCAAAGCTCAAGGCTTCTCTCCCTCCTTCCCCCCCAGGGATGGATTAGTAGATTTTGTGGAGCCCTCGAGTTAATCTGGCCCTGGGGGAAAGCCCTCAGCCTGGGGTTGCGCCAAATATGAAAAGTTCAGTGTGGGGGAAAGGGCTGCTGGGGAGTGGACTGGGGGTGGGCATTCTGGATCTGGGCAAATAGTAGGGAGCAGGAGCGGCGTGTGGAATCTGGCTGGGTAATAGGATGCAGGAGCGGGCTGAGGGTGTCAGTGCAGGGTTCTGGGTGAGGGTGCAGGGTCTGGATGGGAGCAAGGGGCAGGATCAGGCTGGGGGTAGAGGTGAAGGGGGTGCAAGGGAGGGCAGGGGATTGGGGCACCCACCTGGCACAGCTCCTGGTGGGCGCAGATGGCTCAGCACCATCCTGCACTCACCAAAAATGAGGGGTTCAGTATGTGGGAGGGGGCTGCCGGGGAGCAGATTGGGAGTGCAGGGTCTGGGTTGGAGGGAGGGTGCAGGAGCAGGCTGGGATTGGAGAGAGTGGGCAGGCAGGAAGGTGCAAGAGTAGACTAATGAGGGAGGCAGGAGGGGACTGAGGAGGCTATGTGGCACCACTTCCAGGGGGCAAACGTGGCTCCATGCTGCCCTGCGCTGGTAGGCGCCATCACTCCCATTGGCTGGGGAGCAATGGGGGTGGAGCCTGCAAGCCAGTTCAGGGGACAGAACTTTCTGATGCTGCCATTCCTGTTGCACAGCCACTGTCTCTCCCTGCAGAGCAAAGTTTGGAGGCTGGATGCGGCTGGCATCTTGCCTTGATCCGGCTTGCCTTGATCCGCAGCAGCAGGGAGATGGCGCTAGCCAAATAAGAAACAATCCTTATCCAAATGAAATTGAAGGATAACTTTTATAGAGAATGTAAATTCTTATCTCTAGTTCCTTGGCCAAGTTTCAAATAGGTAACGTTCTTAATCTGATAAATGCATCTGCACATAAAGATTTTATTTTCAATATCAGACTTTTTCCTCTAAAAGAGCCTCAGTAACGAGAAGTCCTTCGAGTAGCTGCAGACATGTATTGCCTCGAGCATATTTGCTGATAGCATAGCTGGAGCTTTTCTTTCCCCACAGTAGTGTCTGCTGGAGACTGTCTATTGGTTTGGGTATTTAATCTGAACTGGTATAGGAAAATACCACTGAGTTATTCGTCATTCTTCAGACAACAATTCAAAGAAGAGTAGCCTTTCTATTTAACAAAGCTATCTTGCAGCCAGCGAAAACCTTATGGCTCCAGCCCTAGAGATATTACATCCCATTGCAGGAATTTGAGTGTTTTTACTCTCACCCAACACCAAACTCCTTATTTGTCAGCGCCACTAATGAGAGTTGCAGCTGAGAGATTTCAGTCTATTCCAAAGTAAAAAGAACCTAGAAAAGTGGCCTCGTTAGGAAGAAAGATTTATTCCACTGCCTTGCTCCACACGTGAAGAGTGAATCAATATGCTTTTTAGCAAAATATGACTTTCCCAACTAGGAGGCAATGTCTAAGTACTCAGATGAATTGCCAGACTATTTAAAAGAAGAGGTAAGGGCTTTCTGAGCAGAGGGTTGGCTGGTTGCAAATACCCTGCACCAGTCAGCTCTTGATGTCAGGCTTGATGTCACACATGCTTCCTCCAGGGTGATTGCTTTTGTAATCATATTCAAAAGGGCATCCTGGTTTCATAATTCTGGTACAGTACCAGATAGTCCTCATTTTGAGGACCTATCCTTTGATAGGCTGTCTTGCCTTAAAACAAAGATTGCCTACATGTTGCACTCCTTTAAGGATTAATGTGCTATGCTCTTCTCCCTAAGAGCCTACAGTTCAGCCATCCAGAGGTGTCAATATATGTCTCCACAGCAAATTCTCTCACCAGTTCCATTAAGAGCCCTTCTATTCTTGGATGCAACAGAAATCTTGAGGAGAAAACAAACCTCAGAAGAGAGGGTTGTTTTTCCCAGCTTTAACTAATCTTCTCCCACTCAACCCGCTGTCACAAAGCAATACAGCCAGCAGTGTCCTTCTCATTCCCTGCCTGCTGTTTTGGGGGAAACATTATCTCACTTTCTCAATGCTTAGAAGCCAATATCCAGAAATAAGTAGGTTGTGAGTGCTGAGAGACGGGTATAACCAATTCACTGTCTTTCCATCCCTCCTCCACACCCTTCTTCCCTGTCCCTTTTGAGGGATCCATCTCTCATGAGTCTATCCTCTTACAAGAAGTTCAGACTCTGCTCACTGTGGTGGCAGTAGAGGAAGTTCCCCTAAGGTTTCAGGGATGGGGTTTCTACTCTTGTTGTTTCCTGATCTCCATGTCCTAGGGACACCTGAGTCTCATATTGGACCTTTAGGCTCTCAATAAGTTTATCAAGCAAGTCAGAGTCTGAATGGTTACCCCAGCATCAGTCATTCCCTCCCTAGAGTGTAACAATTGGTGTACTGCCTTCAATCTTTAAGACATCTGACAATGTTGTCCAGTCCCAGGAAGTTCCTCAGATTTTATGATGGGTGGCACCATTGTTGGTATCCGCTACCTCCCTTTGTATTATCAGTGCCTTGTGTGTTCACCAAATATGCGAGCACCACCATACACTGCTTAAGAAAAAAAAGAATCCATGTCTTCCCTCACCTCAATCATTGGTTGATTTGAGGGCCATCCCCAGGCCAGGTTCATGGCTTTACCATCGGTCTTTTCAATTATCTGGGACTTGCCCTGAATAGGGAAGCATCAACACTTATTCCCACTGAAGTTCATTGAGACCCTGTTTGATTCAACAATTTTAACCACTTTTCCTTCCCGAGTAGAGATTTCAAATGGTTCACAACTTACACATGTCCCTCGGGTCTTATCCAATAAAAGGCAGATGAAATTCAGTGTTGATAAATGCAAAGTAATGCACAAGCAGAAAACATAATCCCAATTATACATATAAATTATGGGGTTTATATTAACTATGTTTTATGATAGTTCCACTCAATGTGCAGCAGCAGTCAAAAAGGCTAACTGAATGTTGGGAATCATTAAGGAAGTGATTGATAATCAAATAGAAAATATCTTATTATTTCTATATAAATTCATGGTACACCACCATCATGAATACTGTTTGCAGATGTATACACCACATCTCAAAAAAAGATATATTAGAACTGGAAACGGTATTAAAAAGTCAATAAAAATGATAAAGCATCTGGAACAGAATTCATATGAGAAGAAATTAATACTGGGATTTTTCAGCTTGGAAAAGAGGTGACTAAGGGGGATATGATAGAAAATCTATAAAATCATGAGTGATATGGAGAAAGTAAATAAAGAAGCATTATATGTTTCCCACATCTCAAAAAATTAGGAGTTATCAAAATAAATTAATAGGCAACATGTTTAAAACAAACATAGGGAAGTATTACTTCAGACAACATATAATCAACCTGTGGATTTTTTTGCCAGAGGATTTTGAAAATGCCAAGATGTTACAAGAGATTTTATTTAACAGTAGGAAACAGTCAACATGGTTGATTTACCTGCTTAAGCGGAAAAAAACTTTTCCATCTGGTCTACTAAACATGGGATACAGCCTTCAAAACTGAAGATCCAAGACATTGCAGAATATCTTCTATATTTGAGATCCTCTTTCTAAGAGTTCTGAAATTATACCTTGTGGCTGTCTCTGCTTTTCACCATCCTCTCCAAGGAGCTTTGCTATTCTCTAGCACCATGATTATTAAATTTCAAAGATGAGTCTCAGCACACTGGTTGGAGAGACCATTCATCATTGTGGAAAAAATCTATTTCCAAGTAAATTGTCTCAGATTGTGGTACATCTTTTCTCACTTCCTTAAGGACATGGTACTTCCTTGGGACCTCATCCTTAGCAGCTATGATGGGCTTTGAACCTTTGACCATCTTCTCTTCACCTCACTTAAGCCAAAAGATAACTGGTATGTTGGCCAGACAAGCATCCAAGCTAGAAGCTTTGATGGCAGGTCTTCCTTATGCAGTATTTTTCAAAAACAAGGTAGCCCTGCAGTAACACCGAAGTCATTAAATGAAAAACTGAACTATTTTAATTACATCAGATAATGCATCTCCTGGTTTTCCTCATGACAGCAAATTGTGGTCTACTTACCTTAGATGTCTGGAGGGCGCTGGCATTCTGTCTGAACAGAACGAGGCCTTTCAGTCTCCTCCTCATTTTGTGTTGTATGCTGATTGAATGAAAGGCCAAACCATGTCAATGCAGATGATCTCTGTGTGGATTACCTCCTGCATTACAACCGCCTGCAGGGTAGCCAGTATTCCTGTGCAAAGACTCTCTGCTTTTCGACAAAGGTCCATACTACATCTACCACCTTCCTGAGGATGTGTCTATACTGGACATTTGTAGGGACACCACTTGGACCTCAGTATATCCACTTATTCATCCTTATTCTATCAACACTTCATCCAAATTGGATGTGAACTTTGCAAATATGTGTTGCAATTGTTACTTAAGTAGATTCAGAAGCCTCACAATTACAGTACTGCTTTTGAGTTGCCTCAGTAGAATACACATCTGTAACCTCTGAAAGAAGAAAAATGGTTATTCACCTGTTTTGTAATTGTTCGTGGAGGTATAGATGCAGACGTACATTCTACAGCCTATCCTCTGCCCTTCTCCAGAAGAATCTTACAGCATCTTTTCTGGTGCGAAGGAACTGATGGGCAGACTGCCCTTATTTTCTCAGGGGAGTCTGAGGTGGTGTAGGGAACATGCACAAAATCTCCAGCTCTGGTTCTCCTGGCACAAACACACATTAGTTGAATGCACATGTGTACCTCTATCATGGAGAGCATCCTTTCCAGAACAGGTGAGTAATAATTTTTTAAAACATACTTTCCAGAAGTTAATGCCTACAGTTTTAAGGACTGATACTTTTACATTAGTTCTTCAGTAGTATATTGTCTAGATTAACATCTTGGTTTATTCATAGATCATAAACCAGAAAGGCTATTTTCCATGCTAACTCTCCGAAATAATCAAGAAAAGTGGTGATGGATGTTCCTCTTCTTCCCTCTCTTTCTGCCAGGGCTTTAAGATTGATGTAAATTGCAAACAGTTGACAGTAGACTTTGTGAACCAGTCCGTGCTACAGATTAGCAGCCAGGATGTGGAAAGTAAACGTAGTGACAAGACTGATTTTGCGGAACAGCTTGGAGCAATGAACAGACGTTGGCAGATCCTCCAAGGCCTCATAACAGAAAAGGTAAGAAAAAGGCCAGCTGCTGTTCAGTGTGTATTTAAAAACAGATGCAACTCATTCAGGAGCAGTAATTTAGCGTGTCATGAGTAATATGAACTTCTCCTTTGGCAAACCTAAATGTCTAGTGTCAACATAATTGCTTTTCAGTGTTCTCAGAGACATGTAACCTTCTTTCCAATAGTATTCTAGATCCTTCAGTTTTACATTTATCTTAATGCATTTCCTAACTTTTTCAAATGCTCCTGCACACCTATGGACCAGTCTATACATCATGAAACAAAGAGTGGGTGTATACTTTCTGTTTCTCCAGTGTCTATTAGTTGGAGTGCTCAGACGATTCATGCAATCTTCATCCATCTCTTGTGAGTTTAAAATAGAGCATCAGCTGATTTCTCTTGCTTATGAAGCCAAAAAAAACCCTACACAAGTATAGTTTTCTTTTTGTTTTTTGTTTGATAATAAATAGCATTGAAGGTGCCAATAAAGATCAGGAAACCATTGTGCCAGGCACTGTACAAACATAAAATAGAAAAGTAAATAACCTACAATCTTATTTTAAAGTAAAATAATAAATGCACATTACCATAATAAGTGACACTTTTTGCTAACCCTAAATGCATAGAAGTAAATTACATTAAAATATTCTTGGGCTTTCATTTGGCTTCACTGTAAATGTTGTTTCATTGTATCAATATTCGCCTGAAGAAAATTCCATGCCGTGTTACATTTTATGCCGAAAACTCTTTCCATGTTGTTACAATTTGGGGGTATCAATGAGCTAGATCACTAGAGTAACTCCTCAGATAAATACTTATGGGTTGTTTCTTTGCTGTTTAATACTTAATAAATAGAGGATAAATAAAATCAAGTTTGACTGTGTACTCTGCTTAAATTCTGAGTGAGGGAATACACTGAATTCTGAGGCAAGCACTGATCAGCATTCATGTCCCCTGAATTATTCACTTTTCTCTGCATAGAAGCTGTTTAATTTTGGATATATACATATGTATTTGTTTGTAGATCCAATTGTTGGAAAGTATGCTGGAATCCTGGACAGAATATGAAAACAGTGTGCAGTGCCTGAAAACTTGGTTTGATACCCAAGAGAAAAGGTTGAAGAAACAACAGAGAATTGGAGATCAGGCTTTAGTCCAGAACACCTTGAAAGACTGTCAGGTAATGTCTTGAAAGTTGCAGGTTCTTTCCTGCATGTAGAAACACCACCTAACAAACATGGAGTGATATCCTGGCTCCATTGAAATCAATTATAAAACTCCCCTTGACTTCAGTGGGGCCAGGATTTCACCCCTTAAGTGCAACATGTAAAGGTATAATACTGTTCTGGACATGTCTAAATACATAAACTTACAATTATTAAACTAGTATTCATGTAATAGCAATAATCAAGCAGGGCCATGCCAGTGTATGCTGAATTACTGAGAGTTAGTGATGCATTCTGTTTTCTGGGCAGCCATATTCCTGGTTTTCACTGTTATGAACATTGGATTTAACTGCTTAATACATTTGCATCCCCGCCTTCTAATGCCCTTCCTTCCTGGATGGGAAAATAGGCTTTAAAACAAATTTGGCCTGTATGCCCCTTCTTTGTGGAAAAAGAACTGAGCCTGTGCAGCCTTAACTTGACCAAGCTTTCTGTAGTCCTGTGGGAATAGTATGATATTGTGGATTTTAAATGTGAAGGAACATCTTCCTTCTTTACAGATCAGGGAAAATAAAGTTCCCACTAAAGCATGTGGCAAGCGTCAGAAATTATCCTCGATACGGACTTCCAAGCAGAACATCAGCATGGTGCTAGGGATCAGATACCTCCAGATAGACTTGATCTACTAAGCAACAAATAAATTACCTATTTGTGATAGCAAAAAATTCAAAGCTCTAGGCCATATACATCCTCATGAGCATGGAGAGTCTGTAATTCTGTGTCATGGCCTTGTTAAGAAGAACAGGGAAATTTTCACCTATTGATGCTGTTAATTACTTTCTCCGCCAGGCCTTCCATCAACACAATAGTTATGACCCTACATTAGTTAAATCACCAGGTAAATCTTCATAATGAAAAGGGCTAGAATTGCTTTCACATGGAAGTTGAGACCCTAGAAAGTATAAGAAAATATTTCCAGCATTCACTAATTTAATAAATCCATCAGTGTTTCTCTAAAGGCAGAAGAAGGCTGGTATGTTTGGCAGTGTCAGAAGCTAGCATTTTAAAGTTCTCTCCTGTGAACTTAAAATTAAATTCAACTTGTGGTTTCAGTACAAATGACTTTATTATTTCAGCACAATAAAGCAAATAATCCGTACAATGAAGCCACCATGGATAATTAACACAGCTCGGCATAGCTGGCAGACTCTGCTTGGCAGAGGTCCAAAGCTTGATCCGATTTATTATACTTGTGATTCCTTTGGGTCAGGGATGTCAGCAAATTCACAGCTGTGTGAATGGCAAGACTTTGATCATTAGAGAAACAAACTGTTTAAAAAAATAACTTTACTAGGGTGTCAAATATTGTCAGGGATAAACTAACACAAAAGCTACAGTTTATGTATTAACTGGTGCTGAGACTGATCCGGTATCACTTAAATAGTTAAGGGCAGCATGGATTCTTTTAATCATAGATCAGAAACAAAAATGACTCTTTAACTGAGTTATCAGATCAAAAGGATAGACATCTCAGTTTCCTCCACAAATATTTCTGGCTCCCTATGTATTTCTGGTGTTTGATGCTTTGCCAGTTTAAATTGCATCCAGAGTTTTGTTTTGTTTTGTTTTTTTGGAACAACCACATACAGATTTAAATACATTTTAACATTAAAAACAATTAGATTGGTTAAAAATGTCAGATTTAATTGGCATGGGCTAATAAGTGAACAATTGGCTGTTTTGGTCTCAGATGTTTGGAATAATAATTGTATCATTTTCCTGAGTTATACTCTGTGGAGATGGGCCAACGAGTCCAGGTTTTTATTTTCTGAAACTTCATTGATTCCAAAACACAAATGTAGTTTAGATACAAGCCGCATTTTATCAGACTCGCCAAAAGTAAGGAGTGGAGAGAGTATGATAGATTTTCTGGTTTTGGTCCATTGTGATTTATCTGCCACTGACCATCAGAATGAGTTAGAAATGCTGAAATTCAATAAAAAATATACCAAATACTTTGTTGGCTAGCATCTAGTGTCTACATTTTAGTTGCTAAAATAAATATTATAAACTCAGAAAATAAAGAGTATAAGAGAAAGAGATAGCAAAATTCAAAATAATAGAAATGTTCAACTGAGTACATGAAATGGGTAAGACTAAATAGGCTGAAATTCATCACACTTGTAAAACTTAGAATGTGCTTATGTCTGTGTGTGCTATCGAATGAGGCCCAAATTCTGCCCATGCAATCCTACTGATGGCTTTTGAAGAGTGTAGCTTGGATAGGGTTTGGTCCTTAATACTCACTTGTTATCTGATGTAGATACTCATTAATATTCAAGTTTTTTGTCTGCTTAGTCTCTCAGAAACGAGTAGCTTTATGGGTATAGAGGAGGTGGGGAGTGCAGCCTCACATACCAAGGATTAGTGTGCAAACCTACAGCCACAGACTTGCAGATCCCAGACAATTCATTGACATGACCTGGCAGCATAGATCCCTTTACAAGACTTCAGAGTATAGATAAGTATCAGCTGCATCAAGCTGATAGGGATTCCTACTTAGAAGTATACCAGTTAGCCTAAGGAGCATGCCATGGAAAGCATTTGCTTTTTGGTGTCCACCTTCCCTCCTTCTGAGTTTGACTCCACCTCCAAACTACTGAAGCCTTGGAAAAATTGAGGAATGTGGGATCTCTACATGCAGAGTAGCTTATGCATCATAGCTGTTGAGCTCTATTTCTTAATAATGGCTCCAAGTTGAGATTACTAAATCCAGATGCAAATGACCAATCAAACGGTATATAAATGTTTAGAATGAACTAAGAAACAAGGAAATGATAATGAATAGAATTGTTTATTGTATATCTGTGTCTCCCCTAACTATTATAAATGGCTTTTGAACCTGTATGAAATCAAGACATTCTGCAGTGTAGCAATGTAAATAGAATCATGCACACACAACAATAAAGTTGATTTTTTTTCCTTTTAAGTAAATATGGGAAATAGGAAACATCCCATAGAAATTGTTGTAGTTTTATTGGCAATGAAATAATAAGCATGCAAGTGTGCTCATCCTATTTTTATCATTGCAGAAGTTGGGGGGAGGTGGGTTGCAGAGCTTTTGGATCTGGAAGCATTATCGATCAAAACCCAATATATGAATGCTGCTTTCTTTCAGGAGTTGGAAGAGTTGATTAAAGTCAAGGAAAAAGAAGTAGAGAAAGTAGAACAGAACGGCCTTTCCTTGGTCCACAATAAGAAGGAAGAAGTCTCTGCTGTTGTCATGAGTACTCTGCAAGAACTTAACCATTCATGGGCCAATTTGGACCACATGGTACGAGAATGTGGTTCTGTTAATCAACTGTGCCTGGCATGCCTATGAGTGCAGAAGGCCCTTCCCAGAAAGCAAAAGGTGGATTTCTTCTGAGTGGGAGGGAGGGGCGTAGATATTCTAGGAGATTGAGTAGTGAGTCTATACCCACCATCATGTGATTACACACATGTAAAATGGGTATAAAGATGTCTATTCATAGGAGTATTGAATTCTTATTTATTAAAGTTTTGACGTTGCTACCAGATCTCACATGAAATGTGCTGTACATACATTACAAGAACAGTATATGCAATACTGCCCCCCAAGCCTACAAATAAACCTAAAGCCACAGGTTGGATGAGGGAGAAAATAACAATGGTACTCCTCCAAATAGGGGGGCTAGACCTCAAGGTGCTGGGGGGGGAGGGGGGTGTAACAGCACTCCCTGGCTTGAAGTGGTTTCCATCACATACAGCGTTTGCAGCTTGGTTCAGTGGTTCATGACACCCCCACACTCTACAAAAAGTTCCAGACTCCTTCCCCCCTCTGCCCATAAAAGTAATCTCCATCCATAGCAGTTTCCAAAATCAGATGCTGTTCCTAGTAGATTGTGCAGAGCATCGTAATTTTAAAAAATGCTGCTCTTTGAGCTCCATTAGGCTCCGTTAATTTGACACAGCCTATGTGGGATATGACTCTGCTGTTGGTTCTGTTCTTTGGGTTTAGCTGCTTCTTAATTGGGGGGGGGGGAGGGCAGGGAAGTGGAAGAACTTTCCAAACACAATTTAATTTTGTCACCAAATAAGACACTTTTTACAGTGACTTGTGCCCCTTTTCCTTAATGAAGAATAAAATCATTCAAATGTCAGCATCATTGTCTTATCAGTGGACCTCTGAGTTACCAACTCACTAGGATTAATGAGGCCATTCACAGCTCTATGACATTGTTTCAGGCTTTCTTCAGACTCACATAAAAAGCTCTGCAATGGTTACACTTAGCTCATGTATCTGAGATGTTTTTTCTCACCCATAACAACCAGAAACTTGTTTTTTGTTGTTTTGTTTTTTTGTTGTGTTAAGAAAGCTGAGATTCCAGAGAACAAGGCAGGAGCTTCAGAGCCATTCTAGCACCTCATCCTGCTGTGTACTGGCCCATGAAAAAACCTGGTCAACAACTGTGAAAAATATTTTTTCTCATAGTCACAGTGTATGCCATCAGTAGTGACAAACCGTGTGGTTTAAGGGATATGTAGTGATCATGTCATATGTTGTGCCACCAGCGACTGACTCCCAAAATCACCAATCATGTCTGAAAATCTTGACCAAAATTATGTGACCAAGCACATTTCTCGTTGAGCATGACTGCCAAACAAATAGTACTGAGCTTGAGTGCTTAACTTTTTTTTGTTTAATTCAAGATCAAATGAAGGGAAATAGTTTAAACAAATAGCAAATGCCTCTCTCACATTCCATATTTATTGTTTTTTTTCTTCCCAGGTTGGCCAGCTGAAGATATTGTTGCAGTCTGTGCTTGATCAGTGGAGCGTTCACAAAGCAGCTTATGAAGAACTGAATAGTTATTTGATGGAAGCTAGATATTCTTTGTCCCGCTTTCATCTCCTCACAGGCTCCTTGGAAGCAGTGAAAGTCCAAGTAGATAACCTCCAGGTGACTAATGAGTACTGAGGCTCCTGACAACTTCCAAAAAGATTTAGAGAGAAATTCTGCCTTCAGTGCTGCTCAGATGTAGCTGACTGCAGAATCTGGTCTTTAAGATATGGAATCTTAAATACACTGCCAAGTCAAGACATTTAATGTTAACAAACATCCTTATACACCTTTCTAGAAGAGTTGGTCCTGTAATTTTTAGTGAAATTGCTTTTTTTAAATCAAAATATAACTATCTTTAATTGCTAGAGATATATGAATATTAATAGAATTTTAAAAATCCAATTTACTTCTCTTTATTCAGGCTCTCATAACTTTTGCATTTCTCCAACCCTGAATAGTTAGTCAGTTTAACTTGTTTATTGTAAGTTCAAGTGCTTGCACACATCAATTTCAATGTTGGTGAGAGAGCACCTTGTGCTCAGTTGTCAGAGAACTGGTACTGTTAAGAGAAAGAATCAGGGTACTTGAATACCCTCTGTCACCACACACCATTGTATGTTGATGTAAGAGGGCAAAGCCACTCCCAGTCCTCCTCAGTCTCTTCTTTCCACCAGTAGCAGTTGTCAGAACACTCTAAGACTTGTCATATGGTTCCCTCCATCCTTTTTGTCTGTATTCTGTTATTGATAGGAAGTAGTGTTAGATTTTTTTTCCTTGGGTCTTTTTGGACTAGTTTTCATCTCTCATTACTGAGATCAGTCCCAAAACAATGCTGTACTCACAAGGTTTCCGTCCTGCCACACTTGTGCTTCTATGCTGTTCAGTAATCCATGCCCAGCCTTTTTCAAATGTTTGGGAGAACCAAACAATAGCCACGTTTCTAAGGAATTTAAGCCCACGTTTCTAAGGAATTTAAGCCCCATTTAAAGCTAAAGTGGCAAGGCTCATTGAAGCAGCACTTAGTTCCCCTTCAGATGAGTCCAGGAATGGGGGCTAAATATCATGAGCTCATTATAAAACCATGGTCATTGATAACCCTGCCAGAACAGAAGTATGTTTGTTTTAAAACAGTTGGTTTTGGAATTAAAAATAATTGTGGAATATTTTTAGTTTTAAGAGCTATTTAAAAATGTGTTTTTGTAATTGGAGACAAATTTAAGTTGACAGTGTTTCAGTGGTTGGCAGTCTAGGTAGATGTATATAGATGTCAGAGGGAATGCAAGAATACAAGTGAAGATGAAAATGCATATTTGTAAATTTCTCTTGTTCCCTGATGTTACATTTCATATAAGGCAACAAGTAAAACAAAAAAACGCTTTTGATTTTTGTTTCTTTGGGCCAGGTTATAGCTCAGCTTACAGGCCCAAGGTGCCTCCTTAGTACTTTTGAGCTGATGCCTATACTGCCCCTCGCAGAATTGAAAGGGAAATAGGCTCAGCAGAAGTATTGCATTCCTCCTCGCCACATGTGAACGGGCAGGAAGAAGTGACTGCATAGAGCTCCCTTGTAGCCTCCACAACACAGCAGCATACAGACCCGGTCCAGTTTACATCTTCCATGAAGCTGTAGTGAGATTGGTTGGACCTGAGGCTATGCAGCCTGAAGGTGTGATTGCAGCACATGTAGGCATATCCGAGCTAGATTAGATCAAGCTAGTTTGCAACATGGAAGGTGACATGGGCTAGCTAATGCAAGTCCAAGTCCAAGTCCAACCAGTATCCATACTGAGGTTACCACAGCTTCACTGCTATTTTTAACAAGCTAACTAGATCAAAGCTAACTCAGTTATGCCTACATGTGCGGCAGTCACATCTTTGATTGCAGTGCAGACATATTCTTGTCAACACAAAAATTTAGTTTGTAGCAACCTAGAGTATGAACCCATCCTGCACCAGCCTGTTGCAGACTAACTATCCACATGGACTCTGCTACCATACACTAACATTTCCTCAGTGCACTTTGATCCACTCCCATTTCAAGGCAGAGTAGATCAAAACACACTGAGGGTATGTCTACATAGCAGCATTACTTCGGAATAATAAAGAGTGCATCTGTACTGCAAGCCATTATTTCAAAATAATGGAGAGCTGGAGGACTTCTTATGCTGACTCCTGTAACCCTCATTCCACAAGGAGTAAGGGAAGTCAGAGGAAGAGTGTTCTTCCCTCGACTTCCTGCAGTGTAGACAGCGCCAAAAGCCAAATTAAGCTATGCAATTGATGTAGCTGAAGTTGTGTAGCTTAATCTGACTTTAGCCCTGCTGTGTAGATGTGCCCGAAGAAACTTTGTGTGTCAGCAGGGTCAACATGGGGTATTCTTTGGAAGACTAGAGTGGGGTAGACTTACACGCTAGATTTCCCTGTAGCTCTCTCCTTAGTCACAAGTCCCTGCTCAGGGTGGTTTGTTAACTTATGTTCTAGCCCTAAGCAAGCAATTACTGTGACTGTTCATGAGTCCACAGATGCATTGGGATAGTCCCACCAACAGCAATTCTGGGCTCCAGGACAGAACAGTCATGGATCTCTTGTCCCTCCCCACTGCCAAAAGAAACTCTCGGTGCCCCCCCTTCAACCAGAGGACCCCTGGGCCACTCATAGCCCTATATGCCACCTGTCTGCAGAAACCCTGCTCCTGCTGCAGCCATGCCTCCCTTCCCTTTCCTGGACCCAGCCATGAGGTATTACTCAGGCACTCTGGAATCTGCATAGAGCATATCAAAAGCTTCTTTGAAGAGATGCTTTTCACCTGAGCAGACTGGGGAGGCAAGACAGGGGAGGCAAGGCTGCAACTGGCCTGGGGCTCCTCTGGATGGCATGGGACTCCTCTGACAGGGGAGCCACTGGGGACTTCTCTGGGTGGAGAGGCTTGCAGCTCCAGCTGAGAGAAAAGGTTGGGGGGGCTTGCAGCTCTGGCCATGGGAGGAGAATGCAGGTGAAAGGAGTGGAGCTTGGGACTACACCTGCTGCCCAAGTTCCCATGCCTGTTGTCCACCCAGACTATTTAAAATGGCCCTGGCAGGACACTGGCCGGGGTTCCTGGGCAATTGCCCCAATCAGCGGGCCTGGATTTGGAGGTCTCTTAACAAAGAGAGGGTCACACGATCACATTCTTTAAAAAGTTGTGAACCCCTAATGGTGATGTTCTGAATTATGCACTTGTTTAAACTTCTGCTCAATATAAGTAAATAAAACATGAAAATTTGTTAACAATATTTTTGAAAACATGCTTCCTTACGTTGCTAAAAACTTATGAGATGGATAAGAAAAACAGTTTTAAAAATAAGGTTTACTTTTCACTACTTCTGCATTCCTCTCACTTGTACTACAGAAAACAAGAGTAGTCAACATTAAAATTGTTTCTTCAACAGTTAGTCTCCAGTCAGTTTTTTAAATTTCTGATACACTAGCATATAGTGCAGTCTTTTGGCTGTAAGCACAGCATGTGAATACTTGTTGAAAATCAAATTGTTTCACTGAAGGCATTTTGTGTTTCAGTACATGGGTCTGGTAGAATGTAATTTTTATAAAACCTACATTTTGAGCCATATTTGACCTAATAATGTTTCTCTAAATATATATTAAAATATTATTTAAATTAAGACTGAGATAAAAATTAGACCTGTTACTTGATTTTCATGAACCCTTATGAATCATACACTTTCATGGTGAGATTAAAATCTTTTTTTATTCTACAGAAATGGATTAGATCACCATTTTTCTTTCTCTCGATACAGAGCCTGCAGGATGAGTTAGAAAAGCAAGAGAACAGCTTACAGAAATTTGGTTCAATAACCAACCAGTTATTGAAAGAGTGTCAGCCACCAGTCACTGAAACACTTTCAAACACCCTGAAAGAACTCAATATGAGGTACAAAGCCTATTTTTGTGTTGATCTTTGTTAAATTGAAAGTTATGGTTGAAAGTTACTAGTTCTCAAAACCTATTTACATCTGATCTCCTTATTTTATTCATTTATTTTGAACAAAATATTTTAAAGCTTTAAACATACTTAAACATACTTTCAAATATTCAAAAACATTTCGGTTAGTCAGATCTAAAGAGGACTGTGAAGGACCTAATCAGGTTAATTGTCCAAGACAATGGCAAATAAAATTCAGTGTTAATAAATGCAAAGAAAAGAAAAACTTTAATTTTCATACATTCATGCACCTTACAGTGTTTAGATATATTTTAAATTAAATGCCCCAACTATGGAAGGAGACCTGGGCTTGACATAAACAGCTCCATGAAGACCACCTGCTCAAAGTATAGCTGCAGTCAAAAAAAGCAAATAGGATGTTAGGATACATAGAGAACAGACTGGAGAATAGTACCACAGACCTCTTTATGCCATTATAAGTAATGGCTCATCTTCAACTGGAATACTGTTGAAGTACTGGTCATCCCATCTCAAAGAGGATATTTTAGAATTAGAAGGCTCCACAGATGAATGACAAGAATGATTAAGTATATGGAAAACGATCAAAAGAGGAGAGATTTAAAAGTTTGGAATTGTTACTTTAAAGAGTAATAAGAGGGGTAAACGTATTGAAAAAATATACAATATGGAGACAGTAAACTGGGAAAATCTTTTTTCACTGTTTCATAGCTCTAGAACAAGGGAGGAGTCAGTGAACTGAAAAATGACAAATTTTAAAACTTATAAAGGAAAATGCTTTTTCACACAACTTGAGATTAGACTTTAAAACTCTGCCACAGAATGACATTGCAGAAAATAATGTAGCAAGATTCAAAGAATTATTGAACATTTATATGGATAACATGACTATCAACTATTGTTATAATTAGTACTTTTTTTTTAAAAGAGGGGGTTAGAAGGGATATAAATCTGTGACTATTAGTAGTTAGTCAGAGACTGTATCATATCATTTCTGCCCGCTATGGGGTTTGTTTGTTTTTTTTCACCTCTTACTCATTATGAAAGCATACTAGTGCTGGCAATTGTCAGAGACAAATGTGATGCAATATTGCAGTTCACATGAGCATACATTCCTGTGTTTAAATGCTCAGTGAATATTGCACTACTGTTTTTTTAAAGTATGATTTACAACAGCATCAGTTTATATAATAACCAAGATCTAATCTAATTTAAGATTCATAAGAATTATTCATCTGTTTTCCAAACCACTACTCATCAAAGCAAACAGATGTGTAATTGTTTGTCTGTGAACAGTAAATAAATAATTGCTACTCTAGGCTGCTTTCTGTATAGCTCTGTTAACTCACATGGGTTGACAGATCCATTTAATATTTCTGCCAGGTGGAATAACCTTCTGGAAGAGATTGCAGAGCAGCTACACTCCAGTAAGGCCCTGCTTCAGCTTTGGCAGAAGTACAAAGACTGCTACAGCCAGTGCTCCTCCACAGTCCAACAACATGAGGACCAAATCAATGAGCTGTTGAAGACCGCCATTAACAAGGAGATAGGTGATGATGAAGTCACAACTTGGATTCAGGATTGCAATGTACGTTCAGTAAGCTCATTGCCTTATCATAATTCCATGGGCTAATATCACAGCAGGATTTCCTATACTGAACTATTTCCCTGGGCTTATCAAAATAGTTTTGAGGCTTGTACGGGGTGATATTTTCTCTTTACTAAAGAATCCGTTAGGCATTAACCATGGGCTCTACTTTTCTTATACTCCTATGGGAGTAAGCCACAGGGACTCTGACGTTCCTGAATCAGGTATTGAGTCAGTCTTCTTGGGTTGTTGGATTTTCTCTCTCTCTCTCTCACACTCACACTCACACACACACTTACTTCATTCCTCACCCTAATTGTTAGTTCAGACATTTAGTTCTGTTTATGGTCTAGCCTTAGGCTATGGACAGACGAATTATTATGTGGTCCTATTTGGGGGGCCCAATACTTTGGTGTTTACCTATACAAATGACACTTATTTGGACAATCCTCTCTCATAGTGTTTTCGTTGAGAGGGGATTGTAGGATCAGCTGCTATGGTTTTGCCTACATATTCTAAACTGGCAAACTTGTCAGGCAGAACAGAAGAGAGAGGTTCAGAATTTTTTCCCACCTCTTTCAATGTATCTGCCCATTCACTAGGTTATCCACATCTCAGAGCAAAGGTATGATTTATCTCATAGACTTGGATGCATTTCTTCATTTATGAGTTGTGATAACCCCTTATACCACTGCCTTTGATAAGCAGGTTGTCATAGGGCAGTGTTGCATGGAGCACCCTCCAGCATCAGGCTACAGCACAACAGGCACGTCTGCTTCAGTTCTCTTTCAGAATCCTCGTTAGCTCCACTTCAGACTCTCCTAATACCCCTTCTTAGAGTTGGTTTGTTACCAAAACATAGTTCGCTGAATCTGCAACAGAACTTATAAACATAGTCCAACTCCCACATTTGATGGACATAGTCTTTCAAACTCTGCTCTTCCCAGCAGGCATCTCCTTCCCACCCTCTCTGCGGATAGTCCTGCCCTACTACACTCGACACCCTCTGGGACATGTAGACTCTTTGTCAGTTGTTTTCTGTCCCTCTGCCAGGAGAGCCACCCCAACCGTAGCAGCTGGAGTGTAGCCCCACTCTTCCCAGCAGGGAATCTCACAGCCATATTGCTGGGAGATTATCCTCATTGGAGAGCATCCCTTGCCCTCTCACTGTTCCTCTGGGCCCACCTCTCTAATGTGGAGACAGCAGGTAAGACCTGCTGCTGGTCTCCTGCCTTTAGCTCACTGACCCTGGCACTCTGCTAGGGCATGCCATCCAAGAAACCCCTCAATCTGCTATCCTGCCTTCAGCTTTCCCCAGGAAACTGCCACAGCTTCCTTCTGGAACCTTCCACAGCCGGCTTGGTATCTGGCAACTCTCACCTGTCCTTTTCTTTACTGATTTTGCCTGTGCTCTAGAGTCTAAGGCAACACTCACTCACAGAGGCTACGTCTACACTACAAGGTTTTTGCTCAAAAAGAGCTGTTTTTGTGCACACCTCAAATGAGCTCTTGCACAATTAAATGGGCAGTTAAACGGCAGAATAGAAGGCTTTTTCCGCCATAGGTAAACCTCCTTTTCTGAGGCATAACTGCTTTTTGCTTTACAGCTATTGTGCAAGAAGCCCAGTGTGGATGCTCCAGAAGGGTTTCTTGCACAAGAAACCCCTATGGGAAAAAGGACAGGTGCTCTGATGGCCATTCTGTGAATGGCCATCAGAGCTTTCTTGTGCAAGAGCATCCATGCAGTGAACGTCCATGTGATGTGCTTTGAGGTGTGGACATGCCCTTGCGCAAGAAGTTTTTGTGCAAAAACTCTTGTGCAAAAGGCTTCTTGCGCAAGAAGCATGTAGTGTAGACGTAGCCTGAGAGACTCTCTCCAGTTCTCCCATTTTTTTTGTAGCTCCAGATACTAATTGGCCAAACTGGAAACACCTGTTCTGGCACAGGGAGTTGAACCTGCTTCATTCACCAGGGCCAGCCGTCCTGTGACAGAGATCTTTGTCATTTTCATTCTATTTAGTATAAGCTATCACAATTTACAGACTAAAAAATTGCTTCCTAAAATTACATTTGTGGGTATTGCAGGCACTTCAGTTTGCATCCAGAAATGCCCAGCAGGATTTCCTCCTGTGCTCATATGGCATACTTTTGCCATGGACAATAAGAACAAAATATACATGTTTGTTTTTAAAAAAATCTTCCTACTAGAGAAAGCTAAAGAGAGGGTATTTCCAGTCAAAGGGGAACTGATTGATCCATAGTGAGAGATTTTTGTGCTAGAAATAATGTCATATCGGCTAATCCACGTGGATACTTTCCATGAGTAAAACTCCAACTGTCCGGCATCCAGTGGTCCAGCACTCCTGACAGTCCAGCACCAACTGGAACCTGGAAGTGCTCCGGCCAGCTGAACAATTGGAGCTCCTCTGCCCCCGGCTTCCCCAAGTCAGCCGCTGCTGAAACTGACCAGCAGCTGACTTGGGGAAGCCGGGGGCAGAGCAGCTGGGGTGCTGCCGGGTTGGTCCCGCAGCGCCGCCCTCTCCTATGCTGTGCAGTTCCCCGCCGACCCCCACCCCACCCCCACCCCAGACGCCTCATAGCCCCCCTTCCGGTACTCCGGCATATCCAATAATCCAGCACCCCCTGGGTCCTAAAGGTGCCAGATTATCGGAAGTTTACTGTATTTCTGTTCCCTACTCAAAAGTGGCATGTAGACAACTGACTAATCATTCCTTTTCCAATCCTTTGAGCATATGTATCGAAACATATGTTGTTATACATACATACCAAGATCAATCAGGAGTTTACTGAAGGCTTTTATAATGCAATAGTAACTATGTTTAAATGTAATATGATGTTTTCATGAGTTACATGACAAATTTTCTGAACCTCAGTAGCTCAGCTGAGATTATTTTGAAGCAGAATAATGTTTTAAGCTTTTGTTTACATGGATGTTACTACAGGATTTATTGAAAAGTCTGGGGACAGTGCAAGATTCCCTGTTTGTTCTCCATGAACTTGGAGAGCAGCTTAAGCAACAAGTGGAGACTTCGGCAGCAGCAGCTATTCAATCTGATCAACAATCCCTGAGCCAAAACTTGTCCACATTAGAACAGGCTCTCATCAGGCAAAAGGTTATACTGCAGGTATGAAGAGCTTCTTTATATTTATTACTTCTAATCATTCCATTCTACCTGAAAATGTGTGCACTAGCCAAAGCTGCACACAAAATTGCACCCAAAGAAAGGAGCATTACTTGAACAGGTATATTCCCTAGAGATACAGGTAGTATATGTAGTACACAGTTAAAGATGGGAGCACTTAACTAGCATGTCCAAACCTATAGTAAGAAATTAGGAATGTGATCCCAGTTCTGAAAAAGGGACAACAAACCTTGCAAGAGGGACAGAAATTTACCATAGGAACCTAGGACCCCCAAAGTAATTATGGACATGATGTATAAAGCTAACCTCCAGATCTACAGCTGCTACTTAGCTATAAGGGACCAGGAAATATCAAGCCATGCCTCAGTCAATAAACATATAGATAAAAACAGGATTGAATTTTTAAAATATTCATCTTTAATTTAGTCCTTCTCCCATTGAAGTCAGTGAGAGTTTTACCATTTACTTTGATGGAAAAAGTCAGGCCAGTTCTGAATGCTTTTGAAAATCACAATTTAAATATATACAAGAGTCAGTAAAGAAACTGTGATCATAGCTTAGTTGCCAAAGGCATGGATGTCCAGTTTCCCTGATTAAAGCACAAGTAAAGAGAAGCACAAGTCCTCCAGCAAAAGTATATATGCATGAAAAAATACAAGAAAGTATCTTCTAGCCTGATGGCTTTATAGAAATCCAAAATTTAATCATGACTGCCATTTATTTTTATTAACAGTATTACTTATTCAGAAAGTTCAGTTTTATAAAGGGAGAAGTTTAATTATCTCAAAATACCTTAACTATTTTTAAAATAAAATTATAGTTTTAGCATTCAGTCCTGAAAATTCATCATTAAAATAAAGCTAAGAATGTTTTTGAGATGAGGGAGTTGAATTTTTTTAAAATAAATCTGTGTGAAAGATTATATTTAGAATTATATTTATACAGAGTTTCATGTGTTACAACAATGCTATTTTTATATGGTATATCTTCAAAGCTTTAGCAATTAGCCCCAGTTTTTTTTAAAGGCACCATGGTTAACGCCTTTGAACTTTTAACAGAACTGATTTACTTGCAAGTATCCTGAACAGTAAAAGTTTACGGTGCCCTCTATTCATCAAAGCACCAAGCATGTGTTTAAGTCCCATTGACTTCAGTATGTGTGTGCTTAAGTACTTTTGCTGAATTGGTGCTTTAAAAAGTAAATGGTATAGGTTTTGATACAATCAACTCTTGTTTTCATGCCTAGCAAAAATATTATAATCCCACTTTCTAAACAAATATGGCCTTTACTATGGAGGTAGTATTACTCTGTCTGTGATAAAAATACTGGTTCTGCTGCTGTGAAGCAGTTAGCAGTCAAATTGCTCACTGGTACCACTGTTTCTATTTGCTGGAGTTTGAGCTAGGGTTGCCAGATGGTTTCAACAAAAATACCGGACACATTTGACATTACATTACAATCTACATTATATCTTATTTAGAAAATACCGGACATTTATATTTTCTCATTTATATTTTCTCAATTTGTTTCCTGAACAGAGAGCTCAAATACTGGACTGTGCGGTTCAAAACCGGACACCTGGCAACCCTAGTTGAGCATCAGAATGACTGAAGGGACAGTGAGATCATAACAAAGAATATGAATATTATGCGCCCTCATGTTAAACTGTTAAATTGTGGTCTTTCTTTTGTACCTAAGGCTGGAGTTCTAGACTATGAGACATTTGCTAAGAGCCTACAGGGCCTGGAGGCCTGGATAACAGAAGCTGAAGAAATGTTGAAAGAACAAGATCCCAGTCATTCATCTGATGTCTCTACAATCCAGAACAGGATGGAAGAACTTAAAGTGAGTAGCAAATATAAATAGTGTGACATAAAATTGTAGGACCAGAATGATCAATGTATAGTATAGCATATGCACAAAATCCACATAGAAAACCAAAGGTTAATTCTGGCAGTCTACCCTTAACTGCCTTCTTTGTGCCCCCATGTATGGAGGGATCTGGGTGTGCAAAACTGATTGAAATAAAGTAAGTATCAAAAACATCATTCCAAATTTGAACTGAATAGTTTTAGAAGCTTAGAAATGTTTGCATTTTTTCTTTTGCCTCTCTTTTCTTCATATTCCTGAACCTCTGCAATTACTGAGTCAGGCACAGAAAGAAGAAAGGTAAACTATCACAAAAAAGCTCTTTTATTTCTGGCCTAACTGAAAGCAGGGGGACTGTTCACACAAGCTTTGCTGATACTAGTGGTTTACATAAAATTGATTTGAACACTGAGTTTTTTTAGTGCGTACCTAAACTGAGTCTTACAATACATCCAGCTATTTAAATGTTTGATCTCATTCCGCCTCATCTCTGGATACTGTCAGGAAAGAATATAAATACCTAAATATAACAGAGGTGCAAGCTACACCAATGATCCCTGAATATAATGCAGAGTTTAGTAGTCTGATACCATGAGAATAACCATGTTTTGAAAATTAATATGTAATATCCTCCCAACTCTGGATAGTGTTATACATTTAAAAATTTATCTTATCTGCACATGTGGCAAGGTAAATCAAAGGGACTGTGTACTCATTTTTATCATCTTAATAATTAAAGTGAATGTGTATGTGTATTATACATACACATGTCTTTTTACTTCTGTCAGGGATCAATCCCTGACAGAAAGTTGATGACACTCCTCCTTTCCTGGAAGCCTACTACAGTAAAACTCCAGTTGTCCAGCATCCAGTGGTCCAGCACTCCTGCTAGTCCGGCACCACCTGGAACCCGGAAGTGCTTCAGGCAGCCAGACAATTGGAGCTGCTCTGTCCCAGGCTTCCCCTGAGTCAGCCGCTGGTCAGTTTCAGCAGCGGCTGACTTGGGGAAGTCTGAGGCAGAGCAGCTAGGGTGCTGCCGGGTTGGTCCCGCAGCACCGCCCCGCCATCCTCCCCACCCCACCGGAGACCCATCATAGCCCCCCCCTTCCGATAGTCCGGCATATCTGATAATCCGGCACCCCCCTGGGTCCTAAAGGTGCCGGATTATCGGAAGTTTACTGTATTTCCCCATTTTAGTCCTGCTGTTATCCTTCCACCAGAATTACCTGCAGAACTCCTCTCCACTATGTCTTAATTGATGAGTGTACTGATAAAACAAGACAGTTCTTCTCACAGGCTAAGTGCACTATCTTTAAAGAGATGCCTCCTTTTGCAACTCAGGTTGGTTACGCCCAACCCAGCAAACCACTTAAGATAGCATATAATTAATTTTAAAGACAAGTTGTTCCACTCACATATTTAGTTAAGCACATGCTTATATATTCTGCTGGACTGGGGACTAAGACACCAGGACCTAGAATCATGAAAGGGTCTCTTGCCGTGCAATGTAGAACACTTACCACAAGGTGGCAATCCAAGCCATCTTAAATTTGCTCACTAGGAGCTTTCCCATTTTAGTAAGGTAATTAATGGAGTTCTCTGTATAGCTACCTGTATTCTTTGTCACTTGTTCCAGAGCCAGATGTTAAAGTTCAGTAGCATGGCACCGGACTTGGACCGTCTGAACGAGCTGGGCTACAGGCTACCCCTGAATGATAAAGAAATCAAAAGGATGCAGAATCTGAACAGGCGGTGGTCCATAATCTCATCTCAGACGACAGAAAGATTCAGGTTGGGTCAGCTAGAAGCACATATATTACTTTCTATTAGTCATTGTGATAGAAATGACTAGAAAAGGCAGTTCAATGCATGGCATGTAAAACTTTGGCTTTGCCTGCACTAGATGAATTTGGCTGGAATAGAAAAACCAATAGAGCTATGTTGGCAAAAGCCTCTTGTGTGAATCTAGTTTTAGCAGTGTTAAATGTCTTACAATTTTTTCTGAAACCAACATAAACTATGCTAATAAAATACAGTTATTCCAGCATCACTGTATGTGTACCAGGGCTTTTATTGGCATATTTATTAGGTAAAAAAGAAATCACATCCCCAACCAATATGGCTATGCCACTAAAGCTTTAATGTAGATAGTCGTTTTTATGTTACTGAGAGTATTCTCCTTCAGGATCACAGGTAGGGTGTGTTCTACACTCAAAAGTTTTGTCAACACAGTTACGTAAATTAGGAGTATGAAAAGATCAATCTCATAAACAATATAAGCATGTGGGCAAAAGCTCTACTGTAGTGCCAATTCTCCTGGCAAAAAACCCAGTTAGCATAGACACAGTTATCCTATTTTGGGTGTTCAGTTCAGGGCCCTGGTTTGTTAGATCATCAGAAGAACTTCTATTTTTTTTACCAGTTTAAACTATGTCTCCACTAGCAGTGGGTATTGTTATAGCACTGCTGGTAAATCTCTACTAGCAAACCCTTATAAGGATGCGTCTAGACTACATGCTTCTTTCCAAAGAGATCATCTAGACAGTCACAACTTATTCGGAAAAGTCGATCACTTTTTTGAAAGAGAGCACCCAGGCAGTCTCGATGCTCTCTTTCGAAAAAGCCCTGTTTGCAGTCAAGAATGCCTTTTTTCGAAAGAACTCTTTTGAAAAAAGGTGTTCTGCCTCGTAAAATGAGGTTTACCGCTGTCAAAAAAAACTGCCGTGTTCTTTTGATTTAATTTCGAAAGAACGTGGCAGCAGTCTAGAGACAGATGAAGTTTTTTTGAAAAAAGGCCACTTTTTTCGATAAAACCCTGTAGTCTAGACATAGCCTAAGTGTAGACCTCAGGCATTGTTATAAAGTAATAATTGAGCTTGTGCCTGTATATACTGAGCGAAGAGACAAAGGGATTTCTGCCAAAAGAAATGTAATGGTGACTGTTTATGAACACAAGATGGCATTTTAAATTATAGTACTTTTTGTTTATGTGTAAATGCAATAAATGAACAAAAAGGTAGGACAACAAGAGGGTTCCACATCAGTCTCCTAGGATAAGTCAGCATGTGCATTTGTGATGAAAAAGTTATTGCAGCCAGAATTGTAAAGGCTCCCTGAAAAACCACAGTCATCCTATGTGAGCTGGAGGCATTAATGAATCGATCTTTCATCCTTTTAGTAAACTACAGTCTTTTTTACTGCAACACCAGACCTTTCTGGAGAAATGTGAGAGTTGGATGGAATTTCTGGTTCAGACTGAGCAGAAACTGGCTGCAGAGATTTCAGGAAACTACCAGAGTTTGTTGGAGCAACAGAGAGCACATGAGGCAAGTTATAACAAACGGACTTTATGTGGAGACATTTTACTGTACCCTACAGTAAGCTACCTCTCCCCTATCCTCACTGAGAATATGGTACCTAACTAACTAAACTAAAGCCTGTGGGTGTATAAACATATAGACCAGTGCAAGCTGTGGCCCAAGTATATTTTCTGTATTTAAAATCATAATGTTTTCAAGTATCCTGTAATTGCCTAAGGCTGTTTCTTCCATTTGACATGCTGCTTTTCTCACCTGCAGTGTTTACTGCATCAATTCCTAGTCATTTAGTCTCCCAACACATTCCTAGCTCCCATTGCTCTCCTGCACCATCCTAGTCTCCCTGCACCATCCTAGTCTCCCTGCCTTGCCCAGTTAGGTTCCGGGGCTGAGAGTAAGGTGATGGGAACATCTGTGAATATACAGTATTAACTACTGGCTTGCCAGCTGCCTTTCTGAAATTCTCAGGTTCACAGCCCTGTTTTGTCACTAACTAGTTCAGGGTTTCCCAACCTATGGGTTGGGACCCAAATATGGGTTGCCATTACATTTCAAAAGGGTTGCCAAGTGTCTCCCCAGGTGGCTCTGCCCTCCCTCCTCCCCCAGTTTTTGAATTGCCTTGGGTCACCAAGTCTTCCTGAATTGTCAAAATGGGTCCCCACCTGGAAAAGGTTGGGAAATGCTGAACTAGTTGATTAAGTTATAAACTCCTCTATGTCCACATATCTACCTGTGATGATTTTTTTACATGTGGATTAAACTTACAGAAAAACAGAGAGTGTTTGTGCTTTAACATAACATTCAAATTTTCAGTAGTAATCTAGGTACTTAGGAGGCCTAATCCCATTGACTTTGATTAAGATTTGGGGCTTGTAAGTGCCTACATCAATTTTGAAAATGGTGTTTTGGTTCCAAAGTGACTCGGACACTTCTGAAAATATTACCTTGCCTTTTTTTTTCCTCCTTGCTGAAAAATAGATTTTTAAATAATCACAGTATGGACCATATGCTCTACTGATGTAAATCAACACAACTCCATTGACTTAAGCAGAGTTATACTGAGTCACTCCTGCTGAAGATCTGGCCCTGTATTTCTACTTACATTTTTTTTTAAATCCAAAATTGTAATATTGATCTGTATAAAAATAAAAAAAGTAGCTAAGATGTTTTCAGTTGCACCATGCAACTGTGCACCAGTGTTCCCTTTAACATTTCCTATCCTTCGGTGTGCTGAATTTTCTTTTGGGCGGGTTGAATTTTCTTATGTGCACCACCAATATTGAGGTAGTCTGTTGATATATACCACCAATACAAACAAAATACACTGCCATATATAAATTTTAAGCAGTCCATATGTGTGGAATAAAATATGTTAAAACAAGACACCTGAGACTTGTTGTGAGGTACACTTAGGGTACATCTACACTGCACAGCTATCTCGGGATACCTCTGGCATCCCAAAATAGCCCCACTATCTGGACGTACCCATAGGGAATTACCCTTTTTCCACTGAAGGAAGAGTAGAAGCCCCAGAACAAATTAACACCTGGCTTCAGGGTTTGTAGACAGATCATGTTTCAAAGACCTTGCAAATAAGGTTTCATCCTAGAAAACAACTAGCGTCACACCTAATACTTATTACTTCTGACTCATAAGAGCCAGCACTCTACTACATAGCAAAGATCTGGCCTTACTGTAACACAATTTACCATGTATTAATTAGTAACACCGGATTTTAAAAAATCATTAGGTTCAGAATTTAGATATCTGCAACACTCCAAAAAATTCTGTTAAAAGAATTAAAAAACAACAAATATTCCTGCAGAACTTAGGACTATTCACTGTTTTTTAATATTTTTTACAGCTACCCCTCTGAAACTGTTAAAAGAATCTTTTCTTAAGCCATTAACACCAATATGCATATAATCATGCAAATGTCCTCCTAACACACACCAGGCTTCCCCCCCAAAAAACAGCCTAACAGAGAGGACTGCAGTGAGTCAGACATCCCAAACAAACTGCCCCCTTGCCTCCACCTCACTGCATAGCTGCCAGCACTCAATCACTCTGTCTTTCCCCCACCTACCCCATGCAATCAGCTCCTTTACCTCCCCCTCCCCAGCCCAGGGGGATTGAAGAGACTACTGGGTTTCTGCCCCTGCCTCTCTCTCTCTCTTTCTCCTACCTCTGGCAGATGGTACTTTCCTCCAAGCTAATTAATTACTCCCTCCTTCCTCTCAGCCACTCATTACCTGCTCATCTCGGCTGATTGTATTTCAAGCACATGGCAGGCAGTGTTTAGCTGCTGTTTATGGAGCCCCGTTCCTGCTGATCTTCCTGCCTGCACAGGGAGCATTGAACCTCTGTGCGGGGCTCACAACATAGCTATTCGGCCGCTCAGCCACGCTGTTTACAGGGAACTTTGCTGAGCAGCCCTGTCAAAGTGGGTTTATCTGCAACGTAAAATTGTCTTACAATATTGTTTTGTTTGTACAAGGTTTTGGTCCAGAAATTGTGCATGCAGATATCTGACTTCATAAAGTAAAGAGCTATAACATATTTATATGTAAAAACATTTCAGAAAATGAAGCCTTGACAAATACTCCTAAGCCACAAGATTCTAAATGCCTAATGCAGCTGTGCTTAAAACATGCTGTCAATCACAATATTGTCCCCAAAAGATTCCTAGAACCTTGTTTCTGATTAACTTGTTTAGCCTTCATGTACCTAAAAAAAATTCCATATGTGGGAAGAATAGTTATTCCCTCCTCCTCGCCAAGACTGTGGGCTTAATCCCTTTCTCATTGAAGTTGGTACCAAAACTCCCATGGAGCTCACCTGATACAAGATTAAGCCTTGAGTAAATTAAATGTGAAGTAATTGTTTGCCAGTGACAGCATAAGAAGTGAAAGCCTGTGAGACCTTTGTTTTGAAACCATTTCTGTCTCTTCTATAATAGCTGTTCCAGGCAGAGATGTTCAGTCGCCAGCAGATTTTACATTCAATCATCACTGATGGACAGCACCTACTAGAGCAAGGACAAGTGGATGACAGGTAGACACTCCTGTGCTTGTTGTTTGTGTAGTAACGTGCTGTGTGCTAGGTAATTGCCAGATAAAAAGAAGGCATATGGTGACTCCATCAAGAACATCATATAAAGCCAAACAGGCAGGAGAGAGGTGGAAATCCCAGATGTAAGTGAAGTGGCCAAAGTACTGACTGGCCATATTTTGGTAATAAAATGCTGTGTCAGCACAATACTTTGTTTGTTTGTTTGTTTGTTTGTTTGTTTGTTTGTTTGTTTGTTTGTTTGTTTTAATGTAAATTAACTCCTCCAACTTGCCATTTTGGGGAACACAGCAGCTCCAAGGCTGTGTCTGCATGCTAGAATGTATGTAGTCCCTGACACCTTACACCATGACATGCCTCCAAAGCGGCCAGTAGTGGGTGGTATACAGCCATCTACACCTGTTTTATGTCATTTGGGGATTATGCTATGACAGGAGAACCCCCACTGATTCCTTATCAGGTTTCTACTTTCTTTGCTCCACGTAGCACAAATGAGATCGAGTGAGAACCAGCATATGGCCGGGAGAGTTTAATATTTAAAAATCAACAAACACCACTAAAGTATATGGAATGTTTTTGCTCAAGAGATATCAGCCCTTATCCAAACTGTACTATATATCAGGACTATCCATAAATTTCTCCCCTAGTACAAATGTTAATGTTTGTTCCCTACTTAGAGATCAGAGTAGGTGTTTTTCATACCTAGATTTGTCTGAGAGAGGATTGTAAACTTTCATTGAGTTTGAAATTTTTGCAAAAATAATTGGCAGTTTTGATTAAAATGTTTTCCATGACACGAGAATTGTAGTCTTTGGGTTATGGCTATTGACCTGAAATGTGGTAGTTTTTAAATCCCTGTTGAATGTTAGCTGCCATGTAAAAGACTTCATAGATAACTATCAGGAAACATATATTTTTCAGCTTTTCATTTATTAGAGAAATGGATCAAAGATACAGTTCTTAACCTGTGTTTGTATTGTTTGTTTGTTCTTGAATAGGGATGAGTTTAATCTGAAACTGACTCTACTCAGTAATCAATGGCAAGGAGTGATTCGCAGGGCACAGCAGAGGAGGGGAATCATTGACAGTCAGATCCGCCAATGGCAGCGTTACAGGGAGATGGCAGAGAAACTACGCAAATGGCTGGTGGAAGTGTCTTATCAGCCAGTGAGTGGACTCAGTGGCATTCCTATTCCTCTGAAGCAAGCCAGAGCCCTTCTGGATGAAGTGCAGGTATATCTAGTATGTTAAACTCTTGTGTAGTCCTTTTCTTGTACTCTTAGTTTAATGTATTGTTGAAAGATGCTTTGTTTATCTTAAAAGTGTGCTAGAACCAAATTAACTACAGTAGTCAAAGCTCAGTGGAGTGCAGCAACAGAAAGATTGGACACAGTTGTTTTTCAGAAAGATTGAAGGCGGGATTTATAGATCTAAAGAAATCCCAGTGGCCTAGTGCTTAACAAAAACTGCACAAGCAACAGCTGAGTGAGTTCCTTGCACCCGGTTACTTTAAGAACCTGTTTATTTCCATGTGTCACAACTGACTGCCCAGTGAAATTTGTATGTGCTCCTATACGTTTGCTTTTAATTAGTTGTTCTTAAACACACACCATATCTAAGACAATGTTTGGAAAGCCTTGAGCTCTCATACAGTCCATCATGGTGCAAAATCAGACACATCCACTTACTGGCTTGGAATTTGCATGACTGGAAATAGCACTGCTCATGACATAAGTGCCTGCTGTGCTCTTCACAGGAGAAGTCAGAAAAGTGGAGCTTCTCCCTTGCAGAGTTTCTGGCCTACTCAGATGGAGGAGAAGTGAGCAAAAGTCAGTTTTATTATTCCTACCACCTTCAAAATCTGTGTATGCTTTGGGGATGAAGAGAGGAATCCTGTCTTCTTCATACTGCTTGAATTGTAAAATGGTAGTGTTATATATTTGGGTAGGAGCCCATTGTGTCTAAGCTAAGGTCTCTCAGGTGGCAATGAAAAATGTATTTTACCAGCCCTGGCTTACACATGATTCACTGCAACTAAAACCAAGATGCTAACAGATCATTGCTCTTTGCAGCTGAGAGAGAAAGTTCTCCTACGGCAACAAGGGAGCTACATTTTAACTGTGGAAGCCGGGAAGCAGCTGCTGCTCTCTGCTGATAGTGGAACTGAAGCAACCCTGCAGACGGAACTCACGGAAATTCAGGAGCACTGGAAATTAGCCACCATGCGTCTTGAGGAACAGAAGAAACAACTCACCTTTCTACTGAAAGTAAGTGCGTGCACTTGCTGAATGAGTAGGCACAAAACCACATGCAATAACTATTATGCCATAGTGAAGAAGTATAATCAAGAGGAATGGTCTGGCATCAGCAATTCCTGTGTGTTATGTCTTGCTTTGCCACTCACTCACTGTATAAATGTGGGCAAGTCATTTAACTACACTGCCTCCTTTTTCCTATCTAGAAAATAGAATTAATAATAGTTCCCTATCTTATGTGACTATTGTGAATATTCACTAGTTTGTGTTTGCAAAATGCATGCTAAATCCACTATATGTACTCAACATGACAGGCTGGAATTTAGTCACATCTCTTACATGAATGGAACAAGGTATGTAATTAAATCCCCATGGTGGCTGATGCTTTTTTCCTAACTCTGACTTAGACACAAAAATCCAAATTCATTTTAGGAATAATTTCAATGGTTTAAAAGAATTATACCAGAATTTTGTGTGTCTCTACCAGTCAGAGCTTCTTTGAGTGCTTCTTCTATATTTCCCACTGGGAGCAAACATGCACTCTGTGTACCTGAGAGTGGAGAACTCTTGCAAGTATTGTTTGTTGGTTCATGCCTTGCACTCTTGCTCTACTCATGCTCTACACCAAGGATATTAGGGGCAGGTGGAAAGAGAGCTTTTTCAGTTCCTCTTATCGCTGCCTGGCCTGAGTTTCAAACTACAGTGTCAAGAGCTTCTCCTTTCTCTTCAGCCTGATCTTTGTTTTCAAGCTTGTAAATATTTCAGTTTTATTTTTATTTTTAGTGTAGCTAGAGTTAATAGTTCTGCTAGTATAGTTAGTGGATAACTAGACTCCTGCCCACAAAAAACCCTTCCAGCTTCCTTGCACAGAAATTAGATTATGTCCAGAATACAACACTTTAAAAGCTACATCTCCTGTCCGCACTTCTTCTGTGTCAGAGATGACCACCAGTGTTGCCAGGACTACCTTGGAGAAGTGCGTATCTCCTCCATGTGCAGTATGTGTTGCTCCTTCCACAGCCAGACTTAATAGGCATGACAATTCTGGCTAAGAAGCACATCATGACTGTGACTGTCAGCCCCAGGCCATGGGAACCCTTCTGTATATCAGGTAGAGTCATCAAAGAGCACACCTCCTAGCATGAGGCCTGATGCAGGAGTAGCAAGACAGAACACACCTAGGAGCCCTCCTTCAGGGTTTTCTCAGGACAACAGGGAACCCTTTCATAAGCACTCGAACAAATCCACCTTTAAGTCCACTCTGAAGAGGTCTGACAAATCCCTCCCTAATCACGGTGGGCATGTCTTCACATCTAGCCCCCAAAAACTTGTGACCTACTAAATCCAAGCACTGTGATAAAAAAACACACCAGGAATGCCACCACTTCTGGTACTTTCTGGGTCAAGAGACCAAGAATCACTGGTACCAATAGAGAATACCTATCTGAAACATTAGTCACCAGTGGTACCACCACAACCCCATATTGATTCATAAGCTGAGAGCCTTCCTATATTGTCTGTCTTGTTATAGAAAGGCAAAAGTCCACATACTTCAAAAGAACAGAAGGACTCTCCTGCTAGAAGCACCACTCCAGAGGATGTTTTGGTTCTTGTGAATCTGAGGTCTTCTCTGTTGTCAGGACTGATACTCATCAGCAAGATTTTGTCCCTACCAGGAGACATGGTCTGAAGGAGAATGAATCTATTTCCCATCCCACCTACTAGCCATGACTTTCCTTTGTTAGAACTGAGAGCATCACCAATTGAACTAGACCCAAACTTTTCATCATTAAGGGAATCAGAGCTGCCAGATGAACCCTTGATACCAGTGGTATTTCATGCTTTAGCAGCTTCTATAACGTGCCTTTGCTCTTTCCTATTGGGGCACATGGGACCCGTATGCGTGACACCCAGGGTCTATGCAATCTCATAGGGAGACATATCGCTGTTCCCCTCCAAGAGTGCAACTAGCACTTCCTCCTGAGCCTACAGAAAGAGGAAGAGGTGGACCCGCGGACTATGCCAGTATTAACAGAGGATCTCCTGATGAGGTGCTCACCCCAGCTTCACCATCTTCTCCAGATGACCACAAGCAATTCCAGAAGTTGCTACACAGAATGGCAAAAGATCTCCAAATCTCTGTAGGCTCCAGTCCATAGGGTCTAGCCAGACAGCACTCCAACTGAACAAAGACATAGTGGCACCAGCAAGAGCCATACGGCAAACACTAGCAGCCTGCACCCTACTTCCCAAGAGGGTTGAAAGCATTACTTTAAGGGAGCAGAGTTTCTATATATCTACTCTACACCAATCTCCCAAGTTGTTCAGGCTTCCACAGAGAGATCTAGGCAAGCCAAGGGTCTTTAGCTCCTGGGGAGGAAGATGCTTATCTACCAGGCTTGAGTTAAACTTGTACTTCAACAAGACCAAGCTTTTCACAGAAAGACAAACAAGTCCTTGCACTCACCAAAGGACACCAGGGCAACCTTCTCATCCCAAGGTATATATACACCAGCCCCCAAAAGGAAATACTGTAAGCAGCTATAAAAACCAAGACCTTTGCCTCTGCTGTTTTGCAATCAATACTCTTAAAAGCACTTTGTAAAAGACAGAGGGTACAAGGGCCATGCTACCCTGCACCATACATTTCAACCACATCAACTCTACATCAACCCCGACTCCCTGCCAAAAGATACTCAGGAGTTACAAATGAGTGTTGATGCCATTTCCACCCAATGTCCAGGTTTCCTTTAGTGGCCACCTCTCTTTTCCCCCAAACCAGAAGGAAATAACAATGGACAAATGGGTGCTGCATATCATCAATTCCACTTACAGCTTTATATTTCTCTCCCTGCCTCCTCCTGAATCCCTTTACAGGAATCACTCTCATGAAGACACCCCCCTGCAGGAGGTAGAATCCTTCCTCTAATGGGCAGTAATAGTGTGAGTACTTGCTCAACATCAGGTAAAAGGGTTCTATTCTAAATATCCCCTAGTTCCCAAAAAGAAACCCAGTCGTGACCTGTGACGATGCAATGTTTTTAGTCACAAACTAAAATTCCATATAGCTATTGGCATCCATAATGTCAGCTATGGAAAAGGGGACACAGTTAACAACTCTCAATATGAAAGGTGAACCATTTCACCGTGACCATCTACCCTTTCCACAGAAGATTTCTAAGGGCCTAACCAGGAAAGGAGATTTAATTCCCTCAACATGTGACAAACATTGGCATTCTACCCAAAGAAAACAAAATCATTCAGAAGGTCACCTGAACTACTTGTTGTCATAGCAGATTGAGCACAAGGACAAGCTATATCCTCCCAGAGAATTTCTAATTGGATCTCTGGATGTATCATATACTGTTAGCAGTTGGTGCTGTTTCCTCTCTCATATGGAGCAAGGGTTCTCTACAAGGACATAAGCAGCCTCAATAGCTTCACTTCACAAGCTTTCCTCCAAACAAAGACAGGGAGCACCTCTTAGAGTTCCATCTACATGTTCGCAAGATATTGCATCTTGGCTGATCGTTCTTTGGGACTGATTTTGCAAGCAGTTATGCCACCTGCAACCTTGCTCCTTTCTTCTCTTTTGAGTACTGTTTGTCAGTCACCCATTGTGAAGAGAATCTCTTATTTGTTGTTTTTTAAGTTTTTTCTGTTTCAGACTAACTTGGCTACCCCCTAAAACTTTTTTGCCTTATTATGTAACTGAAATTCTTCAAGATGTGTGGTCCCTGTGTATATTCCGCTTTCGATCTTCCTTCTCCATTGGTTCTTGGCAAGATTCATGGTAGGGAAGGAACTGGAGAAATGGTCGGTCTGCCTCATCCGCAGTATCCTCAGTCAGGAGGACAGGCACAAGCCAATGGATGCAGCTTGTAAGAATTCCCTCATATCATGCTCATGGAGCACAAACAAGTGCAGAGTGGAATACAGATAGGGACTGTGTACCTTGAAGACCTTCTCTTTAAAAAAGGTAGGTAAGTTCTCTTTCCACTTGGCTCTGTTTTCAGTCTCTTTTCTCAGCTCTTCTGGAGTCTTCTCCTCCAACTCCCATATGGAGCACTGGCCTTCCTGAGGTGTCTATTCTCCTGAAAATTCTGGTTTGGGTCCTTTTTTTGGGATTCCCCATGGTTCCTCCTCTCAGACTGAATTCTCTCCCTTTTTATGAGGTGCAGATATCCAAAAAGTTGCCATGTGATGTCTCTTAACCCCACCCACTTGCTGAGAAGCAACTAACCAATTATGACTTGGATTCAGTAGACGCAACTAGGGAGGTAATAGTGTAGTTGATTAACTGGTTAACCGATAAGCAAAAGCTTATCAGTTAATGCTATAGACTACATGCATTCCCACTCCCACCCTCCAGTAAATTTTTTAGCAGGCTGGCTCAGTCCTGGCTTGCACCGTGTCCAGGACCTACCACTTCTGTGTTTCTGCATTTAAAGTGTATTAGGAGCCAGGCAGGCAGCCTGGCTCAGTTCAGGCTCATGCCGGGTCCAGGAGCTCAGACATCCCCCCGGACAGGGGCTGCTGCCATCCCGCACTGCTGTCACTGATAGACGCAGCAGCGTGGGATGACAAGCAGCTGGTCCACAAGGGGGGAGCTGGTTATTAAACTGGCTCCCCTCGCAGACCAGCTCACGCTTGGTACCCTACGAAGCAGCACGAAGTGGCAGGGAGCTCCTCGGGAGTGTGGCAGGAGCGCACTGGCTGCCGGCACCACCCCAGGGACAATAGAATAGATGAATAACCAATCATTCATGAGGTTAATCGACTATTCAGTTAACCGATATTTAACATCCTTAGATGTAACTAGTTGGCACTAACCGTTTTTTCATAATCTTTCTAGTTATAAGTCAGAGGAAGCAAAATAGTCCAAGAAAAAAGGACCAAACTATGTCTGGTTTGTAAACACTCTAATAAATAATTCTTTCTTCCCCTTTCTAGCCTTTTTCCTCCATACACAACTTCTACAAGACTTGCTCTGATGTCATCAAATCCCTCCCCAGGTCTGGAAGTCTAATGGATTTTGAAGTGTCTGTGATCAAGCAAAAATGTATAACATGATAATCACAAGTGGAAAAGGGGAGGAAACTTAGAATGAGAGTTGCACAAACAGTTGGTGTTAATTTCAAATACAGCCTCTCCCCCGAGTCACGAATGAGTTACAGACCAAACACTTGACCATAAATTGATTTGTTCATAACTTGGACCCCATTGAGTTACATAGCGACCGCGCTGTTCATAAGTGTGGGTCGCGTTCGTAACTCGGGGACCGCTTTTACGACTGCTCCATGGGAGCTTTGGTCGTAAATGTGAACGGTCGTAACTCGACTGTTCGCAACTCGGGGACCAGCTGTTCCTGGTTCCCTTGTTGAACCCTAGGAAAAAAAAACAGTACCACAAATTGAAGATTTGCTGTAATTATATAAATGTATTTAAGTGATGTCATATTTTCAGATTCTTATTAATGGCACATTTTAGTATGTAAGAAAATACTGGCTGATATATTACTTATTTACTAGATAATTAACTTTTGCTCATTATTTCTGTCAATCTGCATTAGGATGGTAACTGGGATTTAATTAAACACACAACAATTTTTTATTTAAATGTTTTAAAAGATAAGAAGCAGGTTAGGTCTTCACATGTTTTGTATTAAATCCAGATTTCACTTTAACAGGTTTATTTTTAAAAAGAAAACTATATTATATTTTAAATAAATGGATTTGAATAAAAAAGCGCATTGATTTTTATCCACCATAGCTATGACCTTATTAAGACAACAGAAACGTCACCAGTGGCAATGGAAATTCTTATTGAAGATCAATATGTGCATGATGATTTAGGCTACATATGAGAACTTTTGGCTAATAGCTAAAAACAGGGGGTACTGTAAGTAAAATCCATCAACATAAATTCAAATGGTTCTTTTTTTATGCATTTTGCTGTTGAAAACAGAAAGGTCCAAGGCATTCAACAACTTGCACATGTAACTTTTCAAAGCATATATCTAGTTCATGCATTAGGGTATTTAGAAATAGCCTTGACATTGAAGTGTTAACTGGATCTCTGCTTTTTGATGGAATTTTGCATTTGCTTCCTCCAGCATCTGATGATGGTCAAAAACCTTGGTCAGAAGGAGGCTCATGGTCCATGACTGCAGAGTCTTTTTGTTTTATTTTTCAAATCTAATGTGATGGCAACATTCATTCTTATGCTACAACTCTCAGCCAAAAATCTTACCACCTCAAGGGAGAAATCTATTGAGCTCTTCTTTAAAACATTGTGGGTGTTGGTTTTTTTGTTTTGTTTTGTTTTTGTTTGGGGGGTTTTGTTTTAGTTTGCTAACATAAGGAATTTGTGAGGCTGAAGCCTCACATTCCGCAAAAGATACTTATAGCATTTTGGTTCATATTATTTCTGAGTAGCTTTTGTACAAGGCTTAAGCAGGCATGTTGCAAATGGATCTGCTGCAGTATTGCTTAATGAACATTATTATTATCCTCGTACTTATATACTGGATGCCATTAGAATTTTGAGCAAGTATACAAACAGTAGCAGAGAAGATCACTGTACTCTTCTGAGTTCTTTAGTCTGGTCGATTCCTGCAGTATTCACATATGTCAGCTGTTGTCTACCAGGATTTTAGTAGACTGAAAGGGATGACTTTTTCAAAGTACAATAGGTTGCCTAATGAATTCATTCCAAAGGGGACACGTGGAACCCTTTTTGGCAGAGAGAATCAATATTGCAAGGTCAAAATCAGCCCCTGAGGTCTGGTAATAGGAGGGATTTAGTTTTGGCTGTTACAAACACCAGAGCACAACACAATAAACAGTACGCTCTACTGGTGTAACTATCCAGACTTTGAGACTTGAATATTATATAAAAAGGGCTTATGGGAACACACTATTATACAAATGTCCTCATGATATTGATGATATTGCTTTCATGAGTGCAGAGGGACTGTACTAGATGCTCTCTTGAGGTCCCTTCTAGTCCTTCAATTCTGTGATTAGTAAGCTTGACTGATTGAGCATGATGAATCTCTTTCCACTCTCCCCCATTCCTCCACATCTGGAATAAAGGCTAATAATAATAATCGTTCTGCCTCCAGGACTGGGAAAAATGTGAAAAAGGCATTGCTGACTCCTTGGGGAAACTAAGATCCTTCAAGAAAAGGCTTTCTCAGCCATTGCCAAATCACCACGATGAGCTGCATACAGAGCAAATTCATTGCAAGGTAAAGCATTCTGAGCTCCGTGTGGTCTGCAATTAGCTTGTCTTGGAAAATCTTCAGCCATTATAAGTATTGGCATTATTGACTATGTGGATCAGCAGCCCACAATTACTGCATATGCAATGTAATGCTTATACCTGCATAAATATTTTGTATGTGCATCTGTTCATTAGAACCACACACTCTAACAAACGAATACACAAACAAAATGTGTAGACAGATGCAAGCAGGGGAAATTGTCCAGCACTGAGACCTTAGTTAATGTTTGTACAGCACTTGGAAGGTATAGGACTGGTCTCTAATCTTACATTAGTATAAATTATGTTATATCAATGGAAAACCAAATTAAATCAGATCAGAATTAGCCCTATAAATAGTTATAAAAATGCTATGTATTGGTGGTTCTTTAGTCTAGAACTTCTTACTGCATGAGTCTTTTAGATGAGACAAGAAAAAGTATATAGAATTTAAAATGGTGTTTCCATGCTCCTTACTCCTTTTCAGGAAAACTGAAGGTCACAAACTTTTATCTGGCATTAGTTGCAATTTAGAAACCAATTGTGAATCCCAATCTCATTTTTCTTTTCTTAAAATCACAGGGTAAACATGGTGCAGAGGTGATCAGTAGAGATGAACCCAAACCAAACAGCCCTGAAATTTGGAGAAATTAGACCCTGGATTTTAGTTTAGACTCACATCAGCCCTTAAACAAGTAGCAATATCTTGTTATATCAGTTTTACTACCAATGGGGCCTCCCTTCTAACTTTGAAAAAACAAGTCTGTCTTACAGATGGTCTACAGTAATTCCATTAAATATGGTTCTTCACTCTCCATCTAAATAGTGACTGTTAACAGGCTTAGTTTGCCAGATACAATTGGCTTTTAAAATGCTAGTGCCTATGGTTAACAAATACATACAACTTTGTATATTAAAACTGTTGCCAAACCTTTAGTTGCATAAACACCTTGATTTTTGTCATGCATTTTTTTAAATCAGGAGCTAGAAAATGCTGTTGAAGGGTGGACAGATGACCTTGCACATCTGACACTGCTGAAGGAGACTTTGGCTACCTACATCAGTGCTGATGATATCTCAATCCTCAATGAGCGCATTGAGCTGCTACACAGACAGTGGGAGGAGCTGTGTCACCAGGTAAATGAGACACTGAACTTGGATGTGATTTATACACATGAAAGGGGGCACAGAGATGGCTGAATGCGATCAGCAGCTGTGGTTTTGTCTACATTGCCGAATTTCAAGTGCTGCTGTGGCAGCACTTTAACACAACAGTGTGGTCACGGCACCAGTGCTAAGAATTCTCTTAGCACTCTATGTAAACCACCTCCACAAGGAGAATAGCTAAGAGTTCTGGGACCCTGTTTTCACTGGTGCTTTACAGCACTGTAACTTGCTGCGCTCAGAGAGGTGTTTTTCCACACCCCTGAGTGAGAAAGTTATAGTGCAGTAAAGTGGCAGTGTAGACAAGCCCTATTAGAACAGATGGACCAGCTGCATGACACGCTAGCAGTAGAATATGAGATGGGACTAATCCATTTGTAGGATATAATGTTATCACTCTCCAAACGCAGAGGCAAAGCTAAGGAAGTAGAATTTGGTATGTCAACTGCAAGCTTCATCCAGAAGAAAAACACACACTTTTGAAGGTAGGCTAAGGAGGGAAATACTTTCATCCTTAGTGGTTTATAGATATTTAAAACAAAAGAGTGGAGAAAAACTATAAAATTAGGGAAATAGCAGATGTAACTCACTTAATAGCAAACTTGGAGTGGAATAACCAAAAGTCTGCTCTTGAAATGGGACAGCAATGAAGAAGAATCTCATTCCTGAAAGGAAACTGTGACTAACCTAATAATTAAAGGATGTGTACAATATGTGTCTGCAGTCCCTAAAAGGGTTCATCCTTACATTCCTGGAGACCAATTTTTCTGTGAAATGTCCATTGAAAGCAATGGCCTTGCCAAGACCAACAAAAGGAAGAGTTATTTTATTATAACAGTGGAACATTTCCTCTTAAAAACTTTGCTTCGCTATGGAGCTATGCTTAAGAACAGTCCAGTGTATCTTCGAGTGTTTGCTTTAGTTACCACTAACATTTTCAGACTTCCTGTAAATGAACACTGAATTGAACAAGGGTATAAACAAACTCAGGGAAACTACTTATGGCATAATTGGCCAACAAAAGAAACCGAACAACATCACTGGCCCAGAGGAGGTAAGGGATAAGGTATTCTGTTTTTAAAAAGTCCCACTGTACTTTGTACTCTGTTGATAGTCTGTTTTAACTTGTGTTTTAAAAAATGCACAGTTCTCATTCTCTTTGGCTTGGCTGCCTGCTTAATTCCTTGGCACCGTGTGGGAGATAAATACACAGTGTCTAGGTGCCTTTTACAGTTGCTGCTTATGCTTAGAAATCCTGGCTCCAGATTTAAAGTTGACACCTCTCCCAGATTTGCTGGGTTGCTCTAATTTTACTTTTGTACTTCAAAATACATCAAACAGTAAAAAATCATTTCAATATCAACAAAATCAAAACAAAATAAAACAAACATTTTAGGCCAACAAAATATAGCTACCTTTTGCCATGGACATGATATCCTTTTTCATAACTAGTTTGGTGCAAACAAATCTGTTCTGCAGAACGCAACATTAAAAGGTATGAAAGGAGTACACCTAGTTCTGAAAATTTTCAGAATTTAATTTGGGCACTCAGACCGGAGAATGTTTTTTCCTGTCTTGTGAATGAAGTTGTGAGGCTCATGAAAGAGAGGCACAATTAAGCATCATTTATGGGAGAAAAGTCTTAATGCATCATAAAACTCTCATAAAACAAAGCAAAAGCAGAATTGGTTGCATGTGGGTGAATGGACCAGAAGACCATTTCCCAGATTCCTGCTACACATCTTTTATACTAATGGAGAAGGTTGATTATAGATAGGATATCTTAATCTGTCTTTTTACATATTTAATGTTTCAGGATGTAACCAAATGAGTGAGGCTTTTTTTTCTTGCTCAGTAGTTGGGTGTTACCACAAAAGGAAATGTGCTGTCATTTTTGTATCTGACTTGAAAAATCAAAAGCTTCAGTTAGAACAACAGTAAGTTGTATGTGAAAGAGCAGGTGCAGTTCTTATATGATCAGTGGAGATGCTGATATAGAGTCAGAAATAACTCGTATTACAGATGAGGAGGAAGAAGCTATATAGTAAGTAGGATGCCCTTACATTGTAGTCATGCAATTATCAGAAATTCTGCCAGGGGAGATTAGTTAACTGTGAATATTCTTTCAGGTACTCTTCCCATATTTACCCAGTTTTCTTGTACTTTACGGAATGAAATGGAAATCTCTTTCTACTAATTTCTTAAATATACAGCATTCTTTTACTTTTCAGAGTGACATATGTTTGACAAGGCTCCATTTCCTGTGTTTGCTGCTGTTTTGTTTTTCTGTTTCAGTTTGCATTTATCGGCTGCTACTTTCTGTCATAGCATTTTTTAGCCCTTAGTAATCTCTGGTCACCTAGTACCAACCTTGCAAAATTAGAGGCACTCTCAAAATATATGTATGTGGACACAAGCATGTAATTGTACGTGCATTTGCAATTGCTTGGTTTGAGTGTTACCCATCTCACCCATGCAAACATTTTGCAAATACAATTGACATATGAATCTTTTATAGTTTGGCCATATCGTGTGTGCCTCCTCCAAGACATCCATTTGGTTTGCAGTCTAAAAAAATTGTTCTAAGAGTCAAGCATCTATTTTGTGCTAAACAATCTATGTTGGAGTTTGTGCTCCCAAATAAAGAAACAAAACTATCAATGTACATTGTAATGCTTAATAGATGAAAATATTTACTCTAAAGATAACAAAAGGGCTATAGTTAACTGTGCTGTGGAAACTTGAATTAAAGACCACTGGTGTGTATCTTGTCATGAAGTCAGTTAAATTTACAGTATACTCCTTCCTGTCTGCATTAGGATCTGACTACCAAGGGTACTAAGATTAATGCTGACCCTTAACTTGCAATGAGTCATGCAAGATTTTTGTAGCACAACTTCCATTTACATTAATGACAGCCAGGTAGCTAAAACCCTTTGCAAGGCTGAGAATTTACCTCCAGTCAGTGTGCTCTCATCTTCTAACTGTACTCTCTTTTATTGACTCTCTCTGTAAACATTACAAGATCTCCTTGCGGCGGCAGCAGGTGAATGAGAGGCTGAATGAGTGGGCAGTCTTCAGTGAGAAGAACAAGGAGCTCTGTGAGTGGCTAACGCAAATGGAGAGTAAGGTGTCTCAAAATGGAGACATCCTCATTGAAGAGATGATTGAGAAACTCAAGAAGGTAAATTTATTTTGGTTGTTTAAATACTGTTATGTGCACCTTTTCTTCTGCCCTGTCTGGATTGTCAGAACTTGAATAATCTATTACTGGCCTGTATTATAGATAGAATAGATAGAACTCTATATTAAAAGAGCCACCGGTCTGATCCAATATATGGCAGTTTGTATGTTCCAGTGAAAATTTTTGCCAATGTTCTTCTCTAATTTTGTGCCTTTTTCTGTGCTTCTTGAAGTGGATTTCTCAAAATACAAAGAAATATCCCAAATGAATACACAGCCAAGAAAGGTGAATGTTTTACTAAATGCCTGCTCACAAGTGTCTGTAAACCACTTATGAATTATTGTATATGTATTTGCAAAATGTTTTTCTTTCTTTTGATTATTTATGTTTATGTTGTGGTGTTTGAGGATTTGTTCATTCACCAAGCTATTTCCAACTTAACTTTAGACACTGCTTATGTTTATTTTAATTCTTCTAGCGGTGCTGAACTGAATGTGTTCCGAATAAGCTTCCTGATCTCTGTTGATTCCTCTTTGCCATCTAGGATTACCAAGATGAAATTGCCATAGCCCAAGAGAATAAAATCCAGCTCCAGCAAATGGGAGAGCGTCTTGCCAAAGCCAGCCATGAAAGCAAAGCATCAGAAATTGAATACAAACTTGGCAAGGTCAATGACAGATGGCAACACCTTCTAGATCTGATTGCAGCCAGGTAAAAGCAGCTGCTTTGTTTTTAAATCCTACATGGAATAGAATCCTACACTGCAATTCATAAAGCAGCTGACTTCTTAGCTCAAGGAAGGATTCAGAACATTTTCTTACTTGTCTCCACACACTCATCTTAACTGTGATATGTAACAGATCTCAGCCAACAACATGCCTGGTTGAACTTATCCTTCCTGATCCACTGAATCTGCTTCAGGAAGTTAAAAGCCAGTATAGTATTTACTAGGTTGACTAAGACTTACTGTAGTCAAAAGTTTATGGTCTTCTGGTCATGAGTGGTCATTTTAGGTTGAAAATGGAAAGCAACATGAAATATTTTGTTTTCTTTAAAGAGCAGCACAAGGGCAACTAAATCACTCAATTCTCACTCACTTTTAAAAATCTTACCTAAAGGAGAGTTTATGAAAGGTGGTTTTGTTTTTCTGTCGGTTTTTAGATTAATGAAGGGGGAGTGGAGAGAATAATGTAGAAAGATGTATGTCCATTGAGCATAGTCGCTTGCAAAAGAAAAATAAAATATAAAAAGTTGTTCCCAATAGGTTGTTATCTCAGTTAGGAATAGGGATGTGAACATGTAGACGATTAACCGATAAGCCTAGGTTTATCAGTTAAACTTCTTGACTATTCGCATTCCCCCACCCTTGCTGCTTCCATATCAGAGGCAGCAAGCCAGGGGAAGTAGGAGCCGGTGCAATGGTTCCCCCCAGCATTGATTCTGCAGTGCCACCTGCCTCTGCCCTGCGCTGCTGCCTCTTATACACAGGCAGGTGCACAGGGTGGCAGCAGCTCCAGTCCTGCAGATAGAGACTTCTGGGGAAAGGAAAGGGGTGGGAAAGGCTGACGTGAAACAGCCTCTGTCGGTGGCAGTCCAGGATCGCTGCAGAAAGAGGCTGCTCCCCATCCCGTGAAGCAGCCTCTGTCCACAACGAGCCTGGGCTCGCCATGAGCAGAGGCTACTTCATGGCAGTAGCTCCATCCGTGGGGGCTCTGAGCTCACCATGGACAGGGGCTGCTGCTGAAGCAGCCTCTGCCCACAGCGAACTCAGGCTGCTGCCGACAGAGGCTGCTTTGCAGCAGCCTCCCCTCAGCAACCTCTGTTCACAGGACAGGGGCTGCTACTACTCTGTGCACCTGCCTTTTTATAAGAGGCAGCAGTGTGGAGCAGCAGGCAGCTGGTCTGTGACGGCAGCTAGTTTTTAAATTGTCTCCCCTCATGGACTGGCTCCCACCTGGCACCCCACACTGCTGCCTCTGATATACAGGCAGTAGCGTGGGGTGGCAGGGGCCTCACTGGGAGTGGGGCCAGATTGCACTGGCTGTCAGTCCCACCCCCCAGAGACTATAGAATAGTTGACTAACCACTAAGAATTCATGCGGTTACTCAACTATTCTATTACCTGCTATCTAACATCCCTAATTAGGAGATGAAAAATATTACATTAAATGTCTGCTGTCCATTCTGAGCTGTAATGCAGCTTTTCTCCGGTTAATAGACAATAATTTTTGCCATAGCTTTGGCTATTGTATCTGTACTCTGCAGGAAGATATTTCTATCTGTACTAGTACCCAGTGTTCTATTTGCAGCAAGCAATTAATTTTTCTTCGTCCAGAGGTTCTGTAAATATGTTTGGTAACCTCCAATGTTCCCTCTAATCTTTCCCATACATGTGCAGAATAATTTTTATGTGCACCAAGGTGTATATATAAATGTGCACCACCAGTGGAAACAAAAAATCTAGGTAGGGGCTCTCTGCTAATCAGCTGGGTGGCATCTGAATCTCTCCTGAGTGGCTGCCCAAGCGCACAGCTTACAGGCAACATTGGTCTTCTCCACCATTGTACTACAATATTCCTCCTCAGCATTTTGGAGTGTGGGGAGTGAATTCCACAGTGGCAAAGTCATTCAGGGTTGCAGCTCTTTTCAGATGAAGGTGGCTGTGTTGGTTTTAATGTAACATTATTCAGGAAGTGGCACTTTTTACAGACTAAGCCTGTTGATTTCAGAGGATGTGGTGTCTCACCCAGTCTTAAGCAAAACAGTTACTTACCTTAATTCTACATTTTCTCTAGAAGGCGTTTCTAGTGTTTAAACATAACAGTGATGGGCTTCCTCTGTGCCTCGGCCAAGCTTTAAGAGGTTTCCAGTGAGACATGATGGTATATACAGATGGCAAAGTGTACTTCTAGAGATCTATCTGCTCACTACTGGAACTAGTGCTGTGCTTTGGGAGGCTGGACAGTCTCAGGATTCTAATTCTCAGTGGTCTTTTCAGATAAGCTGTAAAACTGAATTCTTATACGCTTATGCCTATCTTCCCATGCCACTTTCCTCAAGAAAAGATTAGTATGTCTAATTACAGGTTTGCCTCAGTTCCCCCATCAGTTTCTGTTGGATGCTTTCTTACCGAGTACATATAGTGTTGCCCCTTTTCACCACAGATCTGGCTGGATTTGAATTATGAGTGAAGGGGTACCAATATGAATATCATGTATATCATGTGGCTACAGTTGGAGTAGGGAATGGAAAAATTCAGAAGATTGCTGAAAGGAGAGAGAGCTTTTGCCAATTCATCTCTAGTCCAAGTGGTTGTGACTTTATCTAATGTCTATTGGTTAGCCTGTGTGAAATGAGCTTGTGACTTAAGACTAGTTCATAATGGGGAAAAAAAATGCTTACATCTCAAAATAAGTTTGTAAAACACTTGGCTGAAATTTGGTATATCAGTGTATGTTGCTATTTTCAGGAATTCTGCTGGAAAATGCAGCTTATTTCTGACACTACTGACATTATAGTGCAAATTCAAAAATTCTGGACCACTGGCAATATTACTATTAACTCTGTGCATACATTCTCCATGTTTCTGCTCTCTCTCTCAATGCCATCTTTTGCTGGAATGTGCTTATTGGTTTGTTTTCAGCAGCCACATCCTCCAGTGGGCAGTACCTATTTACAGGAAAATGAAATACAAAGTTGTAGCCATGTTGGTCCCATGATATAAGAGAAACAAGATGGATGAGGAAATATCTTTTATTGAACCAACTTTGGTGAAACAGACAAACTTTCAAACCACACAGAGCTCACCCACCTTGTCTCAGTTTGAACAGTACTCCTCGGATATTTGTTTCAGAAGATGAATGAGAATATATTTTGACTACATAACATTTTATTTTTGTTTTTAAACAACTCTTCTTGTATTAAAGAATCTTGACGTTAACCTGTGAGCAGACTAAAATGTAATATTCTATTGCAAGATGCTCTTCCTAGAGGAAAAAAAATCAGTCAGAAAACCACTGGACAGTTCTGAATCTGTATTTATTAATATTTCAGACCATTTAGGTAATCATTTTAAATATTCCTTCTGGCCTATTTTTTTCAGCAGCATATTTCCTTTTCACTTTTTTTTTACTACCCTCTGATTCCTTCTGTGGAAGAGAGGGGAGGATAAAGAAGAACTCCCCAGAAGGACAACTGCCTCTTGACTGCAGCGATTTCCTATTTCTGGCCCCTCATGACTGGAAAGTTTTCTCCCCACAAATTATCCATTATGATAAATAGGCCAGCTGCATAGGTGTACAGCAAAGGAGTAGTGTGTGAATGCATGCTTTATACAGGACTTTTCTTGGACAGTTAAATTTATAACTGCTCAGTATTTGCACTGAAGCCTCCCTTCCCCCTGCCTTCCCTTCCTGACACTCATGGCCTACATTCCAGGAGATCAAGCCTGACACATGTTGATGAATGTAAGTTTTATTTAGAAACATGACCACTTGTCACCGTTTAGTCTCATGTTAGCAGACAGGGTCTACTAACATTTGCTTGGACAGTGAGGATTTTTGTGTGGTACTGGCAAAGGCATGCTTGCCTGCAGCACAGGCTATTGGACTACAAGTTTTTGGGCTGCAAGTTCTTGGTTTTTAGTACTGGAAAGTTTCACGGTGATAGGAGAAGATTTATGTGCTGTGAGGATGGCAGAGGACTGCCGTGTGGATTCAGATCTTCCAGACTGCAATTGCGATGTCACAAGGCAGGCAGCTATTTACTTTTACTTGAGCATAGTTTTGGAATTTCTTACAGCTTGCAGAGGAACTAGTTGTCATAATATTAATCCACAGGCAGGGTGCCTTACCTAACAACTTTTTTTTTTTTTTTTTTTTTTTAAAGCCCAGTGTTGTTGAGTGTTAGGAAATCAGAATGTATGTTGTTGTATTGCTAGAACTTTGGGATCCTCAAATGTTTGACTTAACTGAAAATAGCCTGACCCCTACTAGTAGCTGGTTAAGTGATGCTGAATGAAAACATGGATCTGATTTTACTACTGTGTTTAATACAAGATCATGTAAACATGTGAGGGTATCCAGAAGGTTGTAATTTACTACCTGCTGTTTGTGTAATCAGGGAGGCCTGGCTGCAACTGAAAGTCTCAGATGTGGAGAGGCTCTGTAAAAGTACTTTCAGCATTACTGTCTTCTATCCTTGTCCTTCATGTACATATTTTTAAAATATCTGTAAGCAGATGAATTCTTTGCACCTTCGTTTTTTACAATGTATACCAGTGGATTGAAATACTTTTGTTTTTTGTCACATATTCTCCATGGGGTTTTTTTCGCCTTGTATTTTTCCACAATATTTTTAGTATAAACCAACTTGTAACTCTGCAAATTGTAAAATTATTTTTCAGTAAAGGTAGAAGTATGGGATCTGAAGAATAAATGGGGCATTTTCAGCTACTCATTAGTTACTGAATGCTACATTTTTTAAATTGAGCTATTTATTTTAGATAATGTAAGAATGTTACAGTATATATAGAAGATTTCGCATAGTAATAGTCCCAAACAGAAGCATTCAAGTCTGAATGAAATAGTGCACTTGCATTTTTTTCTTGTAATATATTTGCCTGGAATTTGAGAATTCAAGTATCTCCAAACTAGTGGAGTAACAGTCTCATTGTTTTTTCCCTCTAGAGTGTTTTGCCATTGTAGTTTGTGTAGGTATTACTGTAGACATTGTGTGACTATGATTAACAGCTAATTAAACTGTGAGTGATAGGTTGAGCTGATGTCACATTTCTGTGTATATATTTGTGGTTGGTTTTTAAGTTAATATTAGTAACTAGCTGTCTAATGTGTCTCAGAGGGGTAGTTGTGTTAGTCTATAACTTTAAAAACAAGAAGTTTGACAGCCATCTAATGACTAATACTGAAGTTATGAGTTCTGTACAATACATTGTTTTGTATTTATGCTGCAGTGCAGTATATGTTTAGACTTAAGCAGAGTTTGAGCATATCTAGTTTAACTCTAGCCAAATGAGTTTTAAAAGACTTCCATGTTATTTTCCGCTCCATAATATTTTCTAAGTATTCTTCTTGGTTTGAAACTGGCTTTTAAAAAGGAATCACATTGCTTTTCTTTAAATATTAAATTATACCAGCACGTGTAATGAGCTAATTTAAACTTTAAAATGTTTTCTCGTTAACAGTAAACTGCAAAAGTGACCAATTGGATTACTTATTATTTTCCTGCCCAAGATATAATATGGGCTATGAGAAAATTACAGCAAGCTTCAGGAACTTCCTGTATTTGTGACAGACTTGCTAAATTTAGACAACCCTGCTTAAACCTGCCTTGTGATAATTCCAAGCATCTAATTTGAATTAGGAATCCTTGTTAGCAAGCAGAGGAACTCAGCCCAAGCCTTTTACAGTAACGTGTTTAGTGAGATTTTCCCAGGCAAATTTGCTTTTTTAATATAATGTTATTGACAAATGAAACTTCAAAAAGGCACAGTTGTATTTTGCTCAGGGGGATCCAGACCCCCAGGAGGAGACTCTGTGCAGCCTGTTTCCTGCCTGCTGGCAGAACTCTACAAATCCTGCCATCTTTCAGGCCATGCTGGGGAAGTATTTTGGGCTGTTGGAGAATGCAGAAATAAGTTTATTCCAGAAAAATTGCTTCTGTTACACAACCCAAAATTTTGTGCATGTATGTGCAATTAATTTCAATGGGTGGCACAAAAGAGTTTAAAATTTCTTCCATGCTCAGACTAGAGGAGAAAAATTAGGTGAGCATGTAAGCATGATCCACTCTAAAAGCATGCAGGTATATTTTCAGTGTAATTAAAAACACATACTGAGGTTATTTAAGATATTTACACATTTGATGAATAATTTAAAATACCCTTGGAGCCCTACACATGGTTCAAAATCCTATTGTGCTAGTCACAAACACAAAACAGGACAATTGTGGAATGATTTACTTATAACCTCCGAAAGACTAGAGAGCTGGACTTAACCACGAAGTTCGGATTCAAACTTACCTATATTTCAAGGATGCTATAATCTGATTATTTGGAGGAATTATTTAAAATGAAGTCTTCAGAATGGCTCCATATGGTGTGCACACTTATTACATGCTCTCTTGCGAGTGGATGCTCAAAAGCTGTTAGCCAGCATGGACAGGGAGGGTTAGGAATGGGCAACTGGATGGATCACTTGATAACTGCCTGTTCTGTTCATTCCTTCTGGGGCAACTGGCATTGACCACTCTTTGAAGACAGGATACTGGGATAGATGGATCTGTGGTCTGACCTAGTATGGCCGTTCGTATGTTCTTACGAGTGGTGAAATCACAGTGCAACAGAGACATTGGGGGCATTATGTCTGAAGCAGGCCTTACAATTCCAGGAGAATACACAGTAGCAGTTGTTTTTGAGCCTTCTAAACCAGTGGTTTGCAATCTTTTTCATTTGCAGACACCTAAAAACATTTCAAATGGAGGTTCATCCCCCTTTGGAAATCCTAGACAGTCTGCAGACCAGAGGTTGAAAACCACTGCTCTAAACAAAGTGAAGCATATAATCTTCCTATGCCAGTTCCATTTCAGCAACTGAAACAGTGGTAGGCATAGGACTCTGACTACCTCTTACACACTCTCTTTGGGATCTTTAACACTAATATGCAATTTCCTTTTGTTAATTTCAATAGCTACTTACTTGTAATCTGACCAGGTGACCACATTAATGAAACAAAATGCACAACTAATTTAGAGATACTTTTTTTTTTTTTTTTTTTTTTTACACTGACCACATTAAAAACATTTTCTTTTCCTGAGCCAAACTTTGACTCCACTGGCAGAGATACAGAAGCCTACTACATCTGTGTGTGGCCTCCTGAAAATCCTGAATTTCTGATGATTAGAAATATTGGTTTAGGCACTATTTATATGCTTGTAGTACTGTAAGTAGTAAGGGGAAGCCCTAGATTAATAATTCTGTTATTTTGAGTGTAATGTTAAATTGAATTTCTCAATGAAAATTACAGTGAAGGGATGTATTATAAAGACTGTTTATTGATGTGCACATGTTCTTGTTTCTCCTTTTGGTAGGGTGAAGAAGTTAAAGGAGACTCTGGTTGCTGTGCAGCAGCTGGATAAGAACATGAACAGCTTGAGATCCTGGCTCGCTCACATTGAGTCAGAGCTGTCCAAACCCATTGTCTACGAAACCTGTGATTCCGAGGAGATACAAAGGAAACTGAATGAGCAGCAGGTAAAATACAAAATGAGGTAGAAGAGTAAAAACCTGACATGGTCACCACACTGGCAGTTACACTATGGTGTGGGAGACCCAAAGTAAACTATAACCTTGAGCTGCTGGTATCCAGCTCAGTGTTGAAAGAAGGCACTGATGCAGAGAAGATGCCCTTAGATTTCAAGGCACATGGTGCTTATTGCATCACTCTGGTAGAGTCTTCTGTCGGCTTTGACATTGAATCTACAAGGAGCTGCTTGACCCAACAGAGGTAAGGTACCATGCTGTTATGTCCAGAATGTGGGTTACTATTGTGGTTGAGATTTTTTTAATTAAATAAAGAACTACCATCCTCTTCCAGATATTAAAGTGAAGTGCGTTGTAATGTTAGTTTGCAAATTTTGTACGTGTTTGAAATTGACCATCTTTGGAAGATTTTGTTTTGTTTGCAATTCATAAACATGTTTGCGTCCCTTTGCATGTTGAGCAGCATGTGCAACACAAAACTGATGTTTAACTTGAAACTGATGTGCAGTGTGCAAAACTTGCACCTGGTGCTGAAATGAAGCAATTCATGCTGCAAATGGGAAAAGTAGGATGGGCAGATACGTTTTTCTTTATTTGTAGTCGTTTTTTACTTTATGCTTCTTTTTCCCTTCCCTATTAAACTATGCACTTCCATCACAACCTAGGAAAAAGTAACTTCAATTTTGCAAAGTAAAGAAATATGCATTTCTGTTCGTATTTGTTATTCCATGCCATTTCTGTCTGACACACTGGGCAGAGATCTGTTGCATGTCACGTAGCAGATTGTGTTTTTGTTAGTTTTTTTTCCTTGGCAGACTGGTCACTGACTGATATCAGTGCAGTTTGTGATGAGCTAGTGAAAAGCCAAACAACACCTCTCCTTAACACACAAAGTGAAGGGATGTCATTTTTGTGGGAAGAAAAGTACTATAACATTTTGCAGATAATTGATTTATAAAGCACGCAGAATGGGATTGTCAGTTTTAATCCTAACTCCTCAACTGACATACTGTGTGGCTATGGAAAGAAGCCTTTTAATTTCTGTATACAGTTCCCTATCTGTAACATGAGGTTAATAATGCATATAGGATAGGTGTGAAGAGTAACTAATACTGTGCAGTTCTCTGAAGATGTAAAGTGCTGTACAGTGCTGAGTATTAATGTTAAAGTAGAAGTTTAGAGATTTTTCTGGCCTCGTACCTATGTAGGCATCCCAAGGTTTGTTATATCTCCTTTACTTCTGCATTCATTCTGGTACAGATATCACTTGAACTCTTTTTTTTTTTTTTTTATCAGCAATTCTCAGCTGTAGTTTTAATGCAATGCTAGATGGTGGTGGTGTCCTTTTCCAAGTACCCGTGGTTCTATTGGAACTCCAAAGGGGACAAATGCTGGAAGTGTATTTTTTGCCTTGCAAATACAGTACATTTGGCAGACAATTATTTTATAACAATAACAGGAAAGAAAACATGAAGTTTTAACATGAAGAAAGTTTTTTATCATAGCTGTTCATTAATAATATTCATTTGGTTTGCAGAACACAGGTTACCTCCTCTGCCTTTTCAGCCAGCCACGTCAGCACTAGTATTTCTTTTTTTCATCTGTATATTTTTCCACATTTGTTTTCTCTTAGGGACATGATAGCTCCCCAGCCCACATTGTAACAAACCATCACTCAACTACAAATCTCAAATTTAATTAAAAATGTAACATTGCCTGCCAGAAAGTTAAGCCGAATCCCAGTTCTATGGCTCCCACACTCAAGCTTCTACTGGCCTGAAGGAGAGTGACTAACTTCATTGCAATCAGCCAACCCTAAAAAAAATAGTCAAATTTCACAGGCCATTCTTTTTCCTTTCTTTTTTTGTTAATCAGGTCACAACAAATGTGAAACATGGTAAGGTGTTACTGAAACATCTCTTCAGTTTCCTTGCCGGCAGTGTTGTTCTCCATCTTTAACCAGCCATTTGTATCATGAGGTACAATCCCTGTGTAGTCAGCAATTGGGCACATATTTTTCTTACACTTATCCAGAAATAATAGCAATTAATTTTCACAATCTGTGTCATAAGCACCAGTTATGCACTGAAGATAAATATGTTGAAATGTCATTACAAGCCAGAACATTAGTTCCGGTGGGAAAAGGCCATGAAAACCAAGAAGCTGGGATTAGTATTACAGAGGACCACACCTAAGCGATGCAATTCTGGAGAATGATGTAAATGGTGATCTTGAATTGTCACCTTTAGGTTTCAGATTTCATACCCTATTCAGACCACACCCCTCAGACTCATTCTTTCAGGAGTCCTGCAGGCTCAAGAAAAGAATTCATTGGTTGCATTAGGCCACATTTTTCAGGTTTTCTGTAGTAGCAAAAAGCTAAATTAAAACACAAGCTGAACGCTGAGATTTTTTAGTACAATTCCACATAATTTTATGGATTCTGCAGTAAATTTTGTGGCTTTGAAATTATAGCTTACATGAGGACCAACAAATACCAAACCAACCATTTGCACAAGTTTGGTTAAATGAACATGGATCTTGTCTCCTCCTCTGTGACCTTCCTTAGCTGTATTATTCTTTTGTGCACAACATAACCCCAGAATCACCTTTGTGAGACTCATTCCAAACATGAGTCAGATGTTATCATGAATGTAAAGAATGTTTTTGCTAAAAATCAATCCACAGATGGAACGTGTCGAATTTTTTTTATATTCTAGTCTACATCCATAAATGAATTATTATACATTTCCTTTTATTTCTGCATTTACTTTTACAAGGCTTAGTTGCTGATCTGCCTTTAGGACTAGCAGTCTTCAATATTGCAGAAAATTTCAGCTCATATATTTCCTAACAGTGTGTTCATTCTTGAGAGTAAAACCAAGGACATGCATGATACAGGACAAAAAAGCTCCATTTTTAAAATAAAACCACCAAAGAAGTACCAGTTTTCTGTAATTGTGTTGCAGACTTGAGGGGCCTTGCCAACCTGATTGGTCCTGTTCTAGTCTTTTGGCTTCAAAAAAATACATGCCAAACATACAGTAAAAAACATAATATAGCAAACTTGATATGGAAATTGGTTTGGAGTTTGCAGTTATTGTCTCAGGGCCATGTCTTCACTCTGGGGAAGATTGACATTGCCATGATCGATCTTCCAAAGTTTGATTTAGCAGGTCATATAAAGATTCACCTAATCGAACTCAGAGGGTGCCCCTGTCATAGGATGGTGCTCCTGCTCCTGCAAGGAGTAAAAGAAGCAGATGGAAGCGTTTGCTCCTGTTGGCCTCCCACTGTGGAGACAGGCGGGGAAACTCAAATCAAGATACGTCCACTCCAGCTATGTAATTAATGGAGCTGGAGTTGCATATCCTGACTTGACCTTCCCCTTTAGTGTAGACCTGGCCTAAGCAGCTAGGTAGTTGCTGTATGTAGATAAGTCATCTTAAACTTCCTGAGCAACAACCACTGAATTGAAAATATTGAGCATGAAAAATACGAGCTGCAGAAAAGTTGCTCATTTTGTGAAGGCCAAAAACAAATTCTTAACTTAGGCACAAGAAGAAAAGATTCTAAAATGTCATCCGGGACAGAAGATATGATTAAACAACTTCTAATCTGTCCAGACCAAAGTGTGTGTGGTCCTTCTGGAAGGGAAAGGAAAGGAAGATTGGTGGTGTGGCTTGGTGTATTTTCATACAGCTCAAAATTTCCTGAAAGATGGTCTTGTGAGTAAATTTCTAGAAGCCAGTATACTCCTTCTCATAATCATCCAAATCAGGATCATCTCATGAGGCTACATCTCCTAGGAACAAAATGACCATGAAATACCAGTAGTAACTTCCATGGTGACTGAGTCACCAGGAAAATGAAACACGCTGGAATCTCAATCTCTCTCTCTCTCTCTCTCTCTCTCTCTCACACACACACTCTCACACACACACACACACACACACACACTTTTCTCTATACATACACGCAACATTTTCTCATTATTGTAGAGTGAAGAAGAATGAAAAAAAAGTTCATTTTACTTTTATATATTATAAAACCCTGTTTCAGACAAGGAGCTTTAGAATAATCTATTGTATTAAGCATGAACAGCTCATCTAGTAATTCCCTCAGTTATCCAACCTCCCCCATTTATATAATATTTTTTATATAACCCTAAAACATTTCAGCTATATGTATTACACCGAGAAATCGATTTGAATGACTTGGAGCAAAATTTGCCATTGTATAGTTTCAAAAATTGCAAGGCCAGAAAGGACCATTCTGATTATGTAGTGTAACCTCCTGTTTAACACAGGCCATAGGACTTCACCCAAAATAATTCCTAAAGCAAGTCGTCTTAAAAAATTCCATCTTGATTTCAAAAATTGCCAGTGATGGAGAATCTAGCATGATTCTTGATAAATTGTGCCAGTGGATACCCTTACTTTTAAAAATTAACACTTTATTTCCAGTCTGAATTCCTCTAGTTTTAACTCCTAGCTTCTGGATTGGATTATATATTTGTCTAATAGATTGAAGAGCCCCTTATTAAATATTTGTGCCACATGTAGGTACAAATATGTGTTTGTCATCTTAACCTTTTTGTTAGACTCAAGGACCTCATTTTATGCAGCTTATCGCTATAAAGTGTATTTCTAATCCTTTTAATCATGTTTTGTGACTCTTTTCTGAACCGCATCAACATCCTTTGTGAACTGTGGACACTCGAACTGGACAAAGTATTCCAGCAGCAGATACACCAGTGCCACATACAGAGGCAAAATAACCTTTCTACTACTTAAGATTTCCTGGTTTATGCATCTAAAGATCACAGTAGCCCATTTATCTTCGGCATTGCTCTGAGAACTCTTGATTAGCTGATTATCCACCCTGACCCTCAAGTCATTTTCTCGAGTCACAGTTTCCCATTCTAGAGTCCCCCTTTGTCTAAGTATGATCTAAGTAGGAACATTCTGTGTTCCTAGATATACTAATTTACATTTAACAAAATAGGAAAATGCAACCTAGATGGAGCTGCTATTAGGTGGATAACTAGTCCCAGAGAGGAGTTATCAGCAGAGGCGTAGTGAAGCTGTTATGTGCCCGTGGGCAAAGGCAAAATTTGCGCTTTCCTTTCCCTCCTGCCACCGCTGCGCAGTGGGGTCCCGAACCTGGCGCACGGCTGTGCCTGAACCCTGGGAGGAGGGGGGGTAGCTTGTATCGCATCATCCCCCACCCCTCCAGTTTGGGGCCAGGCCCCTGCACGCACTAATCTGTCGGCGGAGATTAGTGCGTGCAGGTTAGGAGGGTCAGGCTGGGGGTGGGGAGGTGGCTCCAGTCAGCAGTGGCAGGCAGAGGAGGAGCAGGTGAGCTGAGGTATGACAGGGAGAGGGGAGGGGGACTAAATTGGCACCCCCCGGCATAGCACCCGGGGGCAACTGCCCTCCCTGTCACTATGCCACTGGTTATCAGTGATTCAGTCATGCTGGAAGCACATAATGAGCGGGTTTCAATAGGGATCAGTTCTGGGACCAGTTCTGTTCAAAATCTTCATTAGTGATTTAGGTAATGTCATAGAGAGCACACTTACAAAGTCTGCAGATGATATCAAGCTGGGTGGGGTTGCAAGTGCTTTGGAGGATAATGTGAAAATTCAAAATGATCTGGACAAACTGGAAAATGGTCTGAGCTAAGTAGGATGAAATTCAGTAAAGACAGATGCAAAGTATTCTACTTAAGAAACAACCATCCATTACACACATACAAAATGAGAAACAACTGCATAGGAAGGAGTATTGTGGAAACCCATCTAAGAGTCATAGTGGACCACAAGCTATGTATAAATCAACAGTGTGACACTGTTGCAAAAAAACACACACACAAAAAATCAATCGGATTCATTAGCAGGTGTGTTGTAAACAAAACACGAGAAGTAATTCTTTTGCTCACCTCTGCACAGATTAGGTCTCAACTGGAGTATTGTGTCCAGTTCTGGGTGCCACATTTCAGGAAAGATGTAGACAAATTGGAGAATGTCCCAAGAACAGCAAGAAACATGATTAAAAGTCTAGAAAACATGACCTATGAGGGAAGGCTGAAAGAATTGGATTTGATTAGACTGAAAAAAAGAAGACTGAGAGGGGGCAAACAGTTTTCAAGTATCTCAAATGCTTTTACAAGGAGGTGGGAGAAAAAGTATTCTCCTTAATTTCTGTTAGGACAAGAAGCAATGAGTTTAAATTGGAGCAAAGAAGATTTAGATTGAACATTGGAAAAAATGTCCTGGTTGAGCACTGGAATAAATTTCCTAAGGTGTTTCTGGATTCTCCATCATTGTAGATTTTTAAGAGCAGTGGATAGACAAACACCTGTCGGGGTGGTCTTAGATGTTGCTTGGTCCTGCTGTGATTGCATGGACTAGACTTATTGATCTCTAGAGGTCCCTTCCAGTTCTGTGATTCTGTGTTTTCAAAGGGAGATTGGTTGCTTGTTCCCAGTTCACCAAGCTTTCTAGAGTGCTCTGTATCAGTGACTTGTTCTCATTATTTGCTATCTCACCCTAAGTTTTGTCTCTAATGCAAACATTATCAATGATGAATTTGTGTTTTCTTCTAGATCATTGATAAAAATGATAGTGTAAGGTCAATAACTGTTTCCTGTGGGACTCCAGTGTAAATACCATTCATTTGATGGTGATTCCTCATTTATAGCTATATTGTGAGAACAATCTGTTAGCCAGTTTTTAATCCACTTAATCTGTAGTATATTCATTTGATATATTTCTAGTTATTTAATCAAAATGTCATATGGTTCCAAATCAAAACACTATTACCTTTATCAACCAAACTTGTAACTTCATTTGTTTTAAATTAGCTTGATAAGAGCGATCTTCCACAAATATATGTTGATTCCTTACTCATGGTATCCCCATGGATTTTACTATAGATTAGAGTTGGAAAACTAATCCATTTCAGGATACATTTTTAAAATCCTGCTGTCTTAAATTTACTAGAATGAGATGGACATAAATTAATTAGAGCATAAATGGTGTCAATGTGCTGACACCTACGAGGAGCTTCCCCCCCCCCATGTCTATGCAACTTCTGTGGAAGGTCACTTTTCTCCCCTATTTCCCCCCTGCTATTCTCAGTTTAAAATAATCTTATCATTAGACAGCTGAGAGGAAAACAACATTTCATACTGAAGATGTACCGCTTTATATGTGCTACTGCTGCCCCACCTGTAAACCATGTCAGGAGATACCCGGTAATTAGAAGCGAACATAAAAGTGAATAGTCACAGGGCAGCAGAAATTTTTTTTTCTTATCATTGTTATACCTCAGTATGACACATGTATGGGATTTTTTTTTTTTTTTTTTTTTTTAAGAAATAGCCTTCACAATGTAAAAGATATATAAGCATAAAAAGGGAAAAGCAACTGTCTAAAATTTATCCTTATGAGGAATCACTAATGAATCCTAATCACAAACTGACTCTAGATAGTCAGGTCCTGTGCAGAATTCCAGCATTTTAGGTGCTCAAATGCACTGATTCTCCTTTGACTTTTTTTAAAAATTCTTAGTCAGCAGTGAAAGGAACTTAACATTTCTTACAGGTTCTGTCCTATTGTAACCCGGGTCCCTGCCACCTCTTTAAATAGCTCCATTCTAGCTTTTGCCACAGTGCAGCCAGCTCTTGCCAGAGCTGTGTATCCAGGCGCACCCGCTTACTTTCACCTCTGCTTACAGTCCTTAAGAGCACTGTCTTCTAGAGGTCACTGTTTGTGATGTCATTCACACCTAACATGTTCCTGAGCTGTTTGTTCAGACCCGTGGGGATTGCCCCATGTGGTCCCGTTTACAGGAATAATCTTTTTTCTCTCTTGTTTCTTTTCTTCATGATAGTTTTTTTTATACTCAATCATTTTCTGTTCTTGTTTCTCTGTCTGTCTGTCTGTCTGTGTTGGCATGGCAATATCAATTAACACAGTCTTGTCTGTCTTCTTTTCTACAGCTTCTACATCTGGTCTATTTTCCTGAACTATTCAGGATACAACAATTGGCAGATCTTACAAAATCTTAGCCTGTTTGTTCTCTAGAGAGCTGTCAGTTCAATGGGCATAATACCATATGGTTTCAAGCTCCAGTGCAGACACTTGTCAACCTGACTGTGTTTGTTCATATATTCATCATCTGTGTTATAGCGGTGCCAGACAGACAACCAAGAGTGGGTCTCCACTGTGCTAGGCACCCAACAAATACAGTAGAGTAGATGGTCCCAGCCCCACAAAGCTTTCAATCTAAACAGCCAAGAAAGACATGGTGTGAGAAGCAGTAGAACAGATAAGCAGAGAGAACAATGTGATGGTGACAAATGGCATGATTTTGGGGACATTTAGTTAGGAAGAGCTCAGCTAACTGGAAAGAAAAGGGACTGAGAGTGAGAGGGATGGGAGTTAGGTGTTGAGTGACATTGTGGTGAAGAGACTGTATGGGAAGGGTAGGATTGCAGCAAACAGCCAAATTAGCACAGGGCAGAGAAAATCTGGTCAAAACTGTCACAGGTTCTCCGAAGGTCCAGTGATCCTTGTGTTGGCTGTTTCTGCTCTTTCTGGCTGGAGTTTCTGGCTGGTTCCTCTCTGCATTTTTCTCCTACTGCCACGTGGCGAGTAATAGGTAAAGGCACTTCAGGATCCTAGAGACCCTAGTGCATGTGTTGGAGTCTTACCTGCACAGATCTTGTGATGGACAAATGGCCCTGGCTGGACTCCATTTTATCTTCTCACCTGAAGTTCAGTAGTCTCAGTTTTGTCTACTTCTGTCCCTGTCATTTTATTCCCTTTTGAGCTTCTGTTTTATGTTCTGGGGTAGGAGGCTGAAAAGTGAGCAGTTCCCTGCTGATGAGTCAAAACTTTCAGGGTATTTCATTTCTCTGGGCCACATCCTCATCTGTAAATGTTCAGAGCCCCATTGGTTCTTGTAAAGCCATGACCGTTTACACCAGCTTAGGATCTATCCACTGTCTACACATCTGCTCAAGTACTGGATGGCTTTTGTATTGTTGCCTACTGCTACTAACCTACTTTCAATTAGTAACATCGCAGCAATGCCCATGTAGCTTCGGAGTTGTAATACTCATTCATCCCTGATTCTTCTGAGCTTGCCTGACTTTTTGGTTTGTGTTATTTGAATAGCTGAAAGAGGTTGCATAGTTTCCAAGAGCATGTGGTTTGCTCTGTGCATTTAAGCTTTGATTTCTTGACCTGCAGGAGCTCCAAAGGGACATAGAGAAACACAGCACTGGAGTGGCATCTGTTCTTAATCTGTGTGAGGTGCTTCTCCATGACTGCGATGCTTGTGCCACAGAAACAGAGTGTGACTCCATCCAGCAGGCCACCCGAAACCTGGACAGACGATGGAGAAACATCTGTGCAATGTCAATGGAAAGGCGACTTAAGTAAGCACAAAATGCTCATAAGAGACTCTCCAGATGTTTCAATGTGGAAAAAAGTTGCTATATCTCAAATATTCAGTTTCCTGATAAAATATTCTCCATATTTAAAGGCAGACCAAGTCCCTGCTCCGGCAATGGGATCTGTACAGGCAGGACTCTGCGCTTGTATTGAACCAAATTGATGTCATTGGGGTTATGTACAATCCCAGATGCCTATCCACTGAATTGCAAGATCAGGGCTCAAATTATTTTTCTGCTTCCTGTATAATTATAACAACATTGTTTTTTTAATCAGCTGAATTTTTTCAATTACTTATTTCATTTAAAAAAAAATGTTTGTTACAAAAACATGTTTTCAGTGGATATTCTTGAAACTAACACTTTTTTTTTAACTGATGAATGGGAAAGAAGAATGGCACCACATTCTTATTTTAATTCAAATAATTTATGACAGAAATACTTAGTCATTTTAATGTTTGTTTTTAAATAGTACCAATACACAACCTCCTCATAGCTGAGTTTCCCTAGAAAATTTGACAATTCATGGTTCAGCATTTTACTTTCCTATAGGACTGGTTTGATTCTGCAGTTGTGTTGTGTCTCAAACATTCAACTAAATGGAGTTTTTTTACAGAGGACTACATTTTGACAAATGAACACATTTTTAGAACTCTTATTGCAGCTCATAATGTTCTTTTTATACAAATTCTAAATGAGGATTTGCGCGCGCGCACACACACACACACACACACACACACACAGTTGCTGTCTTATTCCAGCTTAAACTGGATCAGCCAGCCATTTATGTTATCCATTTATCAACCTTGCAATCAAGGCTTGGTTAAGAGCCAGTTATTGTTCAGTGCAGCCTTGGTTACCTATTGTAGCTTATGATCAGGCAGAGCGTTGCAGGTCAAATGACCTCAAATCTAAATGTACCCTAATTTTCCATTTCTGTCTCAGAATTGAAGAGACGTGGCGGCTATGGCAAAAGTTCTTAGATGACTATTCTCGCTTTGAAGACTGGCTGAAAATTTCTGAGAGGACAGCTGCCTTTCCTAGCTCTTCTGGTGTGCTGTACACGGTTGCCAAGGAAGAGCTAAAAAAATTTGAGGTAACTTATTATGTTTGAAATTTAATATCTCCCAATCCTATTACGGCAACCAGCTGGTTCTTCTTTCAGTACATAACCTGCTCAACACAGAAACACTGTACAGAAGAGTTGATGATTTTGCAGCTGTCCCTGCTAGCATTTTTAAAGAAAAAAATAGAGGCTATATATACACATATACAGAGAGAGAGAGAGGAGAGAGAGATGGGAGGGGAGAGGAGATGGAAGAGGGAGACTCACTCTATATCATCCAGTCTGTCATCCTAGCAATGCAGGATTGATCTCCACAGTATATTGCCTTCGGTTCTGTTCACTGTAATTTTTAAATGTCCCAAAATCTTCTACCATTTCATGGTTCATTACTGAAACACTGACCGACCTCTTAATTATAGTGAAGCCAAAGGTTATCCTGTAATAATCATGAAAAGGTAAAGATCTGTATTCTGTTCACAGTCCTTCTGCCCATTCATTCCATCTTCCTGCCATTCAGTGACCAGTGTCTAAATCCTATGTAGTGAGTTACTGAGAATGGGGGACTATCATGCATATTTCAGCTGTCCATTATAATCACAGCTGACCTGATTTTGCCCTAAGCCTATTTCTCTATGTATGCTTTCTTACTCTGTCAGTCTTTATACACTGACCTTTACTTCCCAACCCACACCACAGTACTGTCACACAGACACATGGAACTTAGATTTCAGACAAGAAGAATAGTTTTTAATCTAGTACTTCTGTTTAAATTGTTGCATCTACATGGACACACTGCTACTATTATCTCAAAGTAGAGATGTAAGTCTAAAATTAGTGATCAGGTGGGGGCGGCCTTGACCAGAGATAGAAAATTGAGTTTCTTCATATTTAATTGTACTTTTTTCCTAATTTTATTCTCTTATCCATGTCACCAATTAGATAAAACCTTTTAAGAACTCTAGCAAAGCACTTTAGCAGGCTGTCAGTCATCCACCATGTCATGAACTCCATTGTATGAAAGCAAGCACACAGTAGTCTAGAATTTCACTGAGGCTGTAATGCAAAGAGGAACATAAACAAATGAAGTACTGCATGGCTGACCTGAAAACTGGAAAACACATAATTGCTCCTTTGCTAAATAAGAGTTGATACAGGTGAGGTGACATTGTAAATTTACAGAGAGTTGAAGGTTACAAGGTCAAATCTTTTGCGTTAGTAGTAAATCAGTGGTCAGATTTATAGTTCTTTCATGAGCGAATGTGCTTCTCACTCCAATTACAGAACTGCTTGTTAGTTGTTTTCTTATTTCATTGGCATTTAAACAAAGACAGTAATTATAGTGACAAGAATCCAAGTGTATATGGTTGTTTCAAACTAGCTTCTTTAACTGTCTCTGGCTTCATTGCACCAACGTGCTTATTTTCATTTTTAATTAACACACATTTTGACAAGTGATAGCATTGTGGCAATATGCATCCACATAGCTGATGCTGATAATGAGTTTGTGTTCAGATCCACTAGCCATATGAGTTTTCCAGGGTTATCATTTCCCTCCCACCTCCTGTCCTCATGGCCATTTTTTTTTCCTTTTGCTACCTAATGCTACACAATGCAAACTTGCAGAACTGGAACCAAAGGCAGTTCATCTCTTTATCATTTCCTTTAAATCACGTGTCCCAGGTAGAGCTAGATGAAATAATACATTTAGCCTTTTTCTCTGTTCATGACTTACGAGCAAAACAAACATTGTTTTGAGAAATTCTCAAATAAATTTGTGAACAAATTCAAGTTTGTTCTTGAAGTTCTTGCTATGGCCTGGGTTTTTTTAATATTTTGAGTGTGATTGATAATCTAAATCACATGGCACTGTTTCTGTTCCCAAATTGATTTACTAAAACTTTTATAACCTGGAGAAGGATTTGAATAAGTCACATGTGGAATGGCCATTTGCTCAAATATAGATTTGTACAAATATTCACTGAACTTTTGTTCTGTGTGAATGTGGAAATAAAAATGTCTCATATTTGTCATTTTGAAGGTAAATAAAAGGTGCCTGGAATACTGTCCAAAAAAATCACAATTATTATTTGTACTATATACACTGCCCTCTAATGTAATATTTTAAGAGACTTTTAATATGTTTCAAAATGTACATCCTCCATATTCTAAAACATGCAGGTAAAAGATTGGCTAGCCAGTCTTGGAATAAATCTGTGTTTACTGTTGTCATTGTGACAGGAGCATTTTCACTGAAATGCCTGGTTCTTACTTCCATGTATTGATTTTGCTCAGCCCAGTCAAAAGACCCCAGTTGTACAATCAGGTAAGTACCAACAAACATCTGCACCCAGGTCGGAGTCAATATGGCTCCCCAAAGAGTCTCCCCGTGAAGACCCAATTTCAGGATTGTAACCAAAGACAAGGATGACCTGAGACCATTTACCAGTTGCAGGAGCTAACAGTCTGACAGCGTCAAAGTGTTGTTTCCATTGTTACTTTAGGGTTTCCAGCGACAAGTGCATGAAAGTCTCACACAACTGGAACTGATTAACAAACAGTACCGCCGCCTGGCTCGAGAGAACCGCACTGACTCTGCTTGCAGTCTCAAACAGATGGTCCATGAAGGGAACCAGAGATGGGACAACTTACAAAAGCGAGTCACTTCTATTCTGCGCAGGCTAAAAGTATTTCTTCATTTTCAAGCCTTTCTCTTTCAGAACTAGACTATATACGTGAGAGATATTGTGAGCTTCTGACTTTTCAAGCCATTGCAAGGTTTCTCTTTGCCTGGGTTTTTTAAATTTTATTTTGATGATATAATGGGTGCTTCACTTAAAGTAGTAAAGTGATACGCTGTGGGAGGATGTAGAGTTGGACCTGGGTGCCCGGCTCTCTGTTACAAGAGAAGAACAAGAGTATTTTTACTGGAACTTTTATAGTTCTACTCTTTGCAGCTGGTACTGAAGCAGGAACTTTATTTTTAAATAAAATCTTATTTAAATAAATATCCATTTTGTTTTAATTATATATTTTAACCACCCTGGCTGCCTCTTTGAGGCCAGGATATCATAGAGAAGATGAATGAAGAAAGTGTACTCATTTCAGTCAGACTCAGAGGAAAGTGAAAACTAATTTCTGTGGAAACCTCACATTGTTTATTTTTTCAGCATTTTATTGGCCAGCGCGAGGAGTTTGAAACAGCACGTGATAGCATTCTGGTCTGGCTAACAGAGATGGATCTGCAGTTGACCAATATTGAACATTTCTCAGAGTGTGATGTCCAAGCAAAGATAAAGCAGCTCAAGGTATGGGAGGCCAGCCAGTCCAGTGGTTCCCAACCTTTTTTATACCATGGACCAGCAAACTCATTCACAAACTTTTGGCAGACCAGCAGCACTTTATTTGCATATTTGCATGTTCCTTATGCAAATAATGAAGATGCAAATATGAAAGTGTAACTGTTCTTCCAAAATATGTATGCCAGCCCCAGCCCCCAGAGCCACTGTAAACAGCTGGCTTCAGCTGTGGCAGCTGTCCATCACATGGCAGCTGCCAGAGCTGAAGCCGGCTGCTGTGTGGCAGCTCGGGATTGGGGCTAGGGTACACACTGGCCCCCTGAGCCACCCCACAGCAGCTGGCTTCAGCCCCAGAGCCACCGTGACCAACTGGCACTGTGCTATGGCCCGGCAGCCAGCAGTTCATGGCCCAGCACCAGTCCACGGCCTGGTCATTGAGAACCACTGAGCCAGTCCATGTCATCAAAAATATTCAAACAGGAAATCAGAGCATAAAAAATGTTCCATGAAAAGTGTTATGTGATGAAAACCCTTGATTCCCAAGATGTGGGTTGAACTCCAGTCAATCAGTGCCACTATCACTCTTCACAGAGCATGGTGTATGTGCCGATGAGTTCTTTGATGGCTGCTGAGTCCAATGTCTGAGTGGCAGTTCTGTGCATAGGTAGGGCACACTCTCACACTAGCAGTGCTCTGAATCTGAGCAACAGAATCTTTCCTCCTTTGACACTGGTCAAGGAGTTTGATCCAGTTTGATCCCATCCACCTCGCAATGCTTCACTCCATCTGTAGTCTGTCTCCACCAGCTAGAGCAGTATTTTGCATTCCTTTCCCAATCATCCACTGAGATGCCAAAGGATACAAGTCATTTTTGCAAGCATCCTGAAATCTGCACAGCTATCTACTTCTCTTTCTAGACCCCTCACAAGAAAGAATACAGCTGAATATTTTTTCTCTCAACATTAAGGAGAGATGTACCTCTGTGGTTATTATAGTCACATTCTGTCTCCTTTGTTTGAGTTGGATGAAACAATCATCCTTATAATCCTGAGACAGTTTCTTCCTTCCATGAAAGTAACAATACCTTGTGCAATCTTTGCAGCAAGTCTTTCTTTGCACATTTGTAAATCTCAGCTATGTAAACAGATCCTGAAGCTTTGTTGTTGGGAACCTTTTGAATGCTTTGTTTAGTTTCTGTAGGGTAGGTTTGGCAGCCTGCAAACTTCAATCCCAGGAAATTAGTCTAGTACACGTTGGCCTACCACAGATGCCCATTGCTTCCCTTTGTCAATTCTGATATTCCCTTCCAGATCTTGTTCTTTATTGGCCCAATGGTCTTTAGAATGCCCTCATACAGTCATCTACTGTCACCTGTGTCAGCTGCTTGTTGGATGCTGTCAGAGAGACCCATCCAAAATTCTTGAACACAAATCCTGAAAGCTAGTTGAACAACTTTACAAGCTTTTCTTAAGTTGTTGAGCAAATCAGTAGTAGAAGTAGACTTGTGCAGATCTTTTCCTCTCAGGAAGTGGCAGCAGTATCTTCGAATGGTCTACAAACCAGTTGACATTTTTAGTACTCTTTCCAAAACTCTTGATTGTCACATTGTTCATACTTATCTTCAGGACTTCCCATGCACCTGAAGTAGTTTCATTTGTTCCATCTGTCTTTGCTGCTACTTCATTGAAAAAGTTGATTCTTGATCATTGATTTGGCACAAGTCAATATGAGGTTTGTGGTAGTTTTATTATGGTGAATCTTCTTGAAGTTTCACTTTGACACAGACCATGCTTTTGGCTGCCGCACAGTTTTTGCTTTGGAAGGATTATGTACACAAGATATCTTTCAAATATGTATGCCTTATCGGTTCCAAGTCCAGTTCACGCTAGTCCGAGGGATTCAAGTATCTCCATTATGATGATTTTCTGATATTACCAGCAATTAAGGTGTTGGTCACCAATAAACCTTGACTGGTACAGAGCTTGAGAATTCTCTGACCAGTGTCATTCATACATTTAGTGCCGTGCCTACCCAGAATCCGAGGCAAGATCTCAACATTGGCTCCAGCTCTTGCATTGAAGTTTCCAGGGATTAAGATGGGTTCCTTTCATGGAATCCTGCCCAGCTGTTGGTAAAAGCTATCCTTCTCCTTCTCCTCATCACTAGCCTGCAGAGTTGGAGCATAGACACTGATGAGGTTAATAAATCCTTTCTGTAGACTAATACGAAGTGTCATGACACATATGGACACTGCAGTCAGAGCTTCATGCAATGACATACGTTCATTTCTGAGAGCACACCATACGCTCTCCTTCCTCCTTCAGGTTTGCTGTGCCAGTAAGTGGTGGTGTCCTTCTCCCTTCTGAACACTGTCTGAGAGCTGAGTTTCCAAAAAAGCTGCAATATGAATTCTGAAACATGCAAACTTGTTATTCGGCACAGCCGTTTTCCTCAAATCTGAAGGAAGATCAAAGTTGTATCCAGGGGCCAAAATCCAAATATTCCAGCAACCAATTCTGTTTGTTTACATCCTGGTTCAGTTTTTTTACAATGAGACAGAGCTTGTTTGACCCACCCTTTCTAGGGCCAGCTTCACATGAGGCAAGCAGGCCATCCTTAACCGGTAGCTTGGAAATCTTGGTAGCTGCTCTCTAGCACTTATGCCTCTTTCAGATCTCTGCAACCATCTTGCCAAGACTTTCAGTGCATATGCTTGGGCAGAGTGATGGAAGAACAGAGGCTGCCATACATATGTTATCCCTCCACCCCCTTTAGACCAGTGAGCCACAATCCAAAGTCCAGAGCAAGTTTTGCCATTCAGGATATGTCTATACAGCAGGGATAACCTAGGAATAAGCTATGCAACTTCTGCTATGTCAATTGCGTAGCTTATGTCAAAGTAGCTTATTTCAGCTTTTGGCGCTGTCTGCTCAGCAGGAAGTTGAAGGAAGAACACTCTTCCTTCGACTTCCCTTACTCCTCGTGAAATAAGGGTTATGGGAGTCAGAGTAAAAAGTCCTGCAGCTTGATATTATTTTGAAATGAAGGCTTGTAGCATAGAAGCACTCTTTGTTATTTCAGAATAATGCCAGTTATTCTGAAATAACACTGCTGTGTAGACTTACCCTCAGTGATAGGTTATAGCATCTGCCAGAGAACAAACTGCATAGAGCTGCTAACTGTCTGCAGCTTCAGCGTGAGCACCTGTTCTGTCGGGGTGAGATCCCTCAGCCTTTCTTCAATCAAGAAGCATACACAAGGCAGCATAGGATGCAGTTTAATGTCATGCCCAGGACATGAGTTCATCCTCCGTACTGACACTACAGAACAAGGTTATTAGAGACTGGTAGGGTTCTGTGAGAGAGAAAAGGTATGCCCACATGTGGGTGCATAGATGGCAATTTAAATTTAAAACAAAAGTATAGGGGATAACCTTAGTGCTCTGATTTTTTTTTCTCTCTCAATAAAATCATTTCCAATCGCAAGGTCCTGTGTGTTATGGCTGAGGGCATAATTGCCCTGCCTTGTTTGTTCATGGTTTCTGCTTTCCCGCAATGTGACTCGTTATTTACTGAGTGCTCAGGATCATCTGCAGTCTGAATGGCACTGAGTGGCTTACCCAGAGGACAGTGCTCTTCCCAAATACAGCAACCTCTGAGAGTTGCCGAGTAAAATTTTAAGTGCTACCTCATTAGCTTATATTGGAGAGTACGACTAGGGAATGCTGAGTTGCACCATCAAATTTTGCTTACCCTGTGTAAAGGTCCTTGTTTGTGTTTCCTAAATATACCATCTCTGCTACCAAGCTCTGTAAGACATAGCATTCGTGGTTACTGTGGATTGTTTAATGTTGGGTTAAATGATAACAAAAAGTCATGGTTTCATATGCTGCACAGGCTTTCCAGCAAGAGATCTCCCTGAACAACAACAAAATTGAGCAGATAATTATCCAGGGTGAGCAGCTGATAGAGAAAAGTGAACCCATGGATGCAGCTGTCATAGAAGAAGAACTGGATGAACTCCGCCGTTACTGTCAAGAGGTCTTTGGTCGTGTGGAACGCTACCACAAGAAATTGATTCGCCTTCCTGTATGTACCCTCTTTGATTTTTTTTTAAGATTTATTGTTAATTTACAAATATAATAATGGTGACAGAATTTATGTAGGGAAGGGTGTAATGTATATGCCAAAACACCCCATGATCTTTACTTGTTGTAACCCTGATCCTTTCCTTCCCCCTGCACCTCTGTATATTCTCACATATTGGGGTGGTAGGTCTTATTTAGACTGCAGACTCTTCAGGGCAAAGAAGCTGTCTCATTTCTGTAGAACATATTGCGCTCCTATGCGTTAAAAGTCAGAGCTTTATGAATGAATGACGGTAGAGTAGTAGCGACAAAATTCTTCCTGGCCTGCAGGCTGAATTCCATTGAATAGCACTGAGTTCACAGAAATAAAGACATGCCTTCCTTGCAAGGCTGATGCAACTTTAAGTATGCAGAACTGAATGTACAGCTGGGAAGTGAGAGAGGGTGGTTTTTAGAAATCAAAGCGGAAAGCCCCACTGAGGCAAAACACTGAGAAACACTTTTCACAACATGAAAGAATAGATGAGAGCAACCACCCAGATAAATGACTTTTATAGTTTCTGTAATTTGGTTCCAAAATGTTGCTCTAATTTTGCTGTCTGTGGAGATAGTATCTGGAGAAAATTTGGAGACAGTTGCCTCACATGAGACTATACAGATGAGCATTAAGCAGTGAAGATGAATTTATTCTTAGCCTTTTACTCATTTTATCCCTTTATTTTATATGCATTTAAAAAAATCAAAGGAGGATCAAAGAAAGATACAAAATGAGAATCTAGTCAGTCTGAATGTTACCCAATGACATTTTTATCTCAATGACCCAGGTAGAAAAGACATTGTTTCCAAGGGTTGAATTAATAGTCTTTATTTCTGCTATTTTCTTCTAGCTGACAGACGATGAACATGACCTCTCTGACAGAGAGGTGGATCTGGATGAATCAGCAGATCTCTCTGACATACACTGGCACGACAAATCTGCAGACAGTGTTCTCTCCCCACACCCTTCCTCCAACCTCTCGCTGTCACTTGCCCAGCCAATGAGAAGTGAGCGGTCAGGGAGGGATACTCCTGCAAGTGTAGATTCCATCCCCTTGGAATGGGATCATGACTATGACCTCAGTCGGGACCTGGAGACAGCTGTTTCAAGGGCACTACACTTAGAGGAGGAAGGACAAGAAGACAAAGATTTCTATCTTAGGGGTGCAGCTAGTATTGCAGGTATTGATTACTTCTCTCATTTTTTTTCTCTCTCTCTCTCTCTCTTTCTCTCTCTCTCAGTAAAGGGAAATAAATATTCCATTTAGGATCATACTGCCAGGGAGTTTTAGGCATGGGAAAGTATTTCAAAGAGCTCCACAAGCCATTAAAGAGCTATCCTGGAATGGTGCTTTTAGCTTCCTGAGTTTTGACACAATATTGCAAGCTTCTGGATGCGTGCAGGCTTAGAATATCACAGAGGCATATTCACTGAATGGCAAAGAGGGAACTGGCAATCTTGCACATGAGTCTGCCAGATGTGACTAATGTTAGCTAATACAGCTTAATGACTAGCGCTGGGGTTCTCAAACTTGATTGCAGCTTGACCCCCTTCTGACAACAAAAATTACTATGCAACCCCCTAGGGGAGGAGGGAAACAAAATCTAGGCCTGCCTGAGTGCTGCTCCAGGCAGGGGTCCCAAAGCCCATGGGTTCAGACTCAGGCTGGACCCTGGAACATGAGCCCCACCATCCCGGGCAGAAGCTCTTGGACTTTAGCTTCAGGCTATGGGGCTTTGGCCTGGGACCCCAGCACATCTAATTCCAGCCTTGGTGACTCCATTGAAATGAGGTCATGACCCACTTTGGGGTCCCTGTCCCCAGACTGAGAACCGCTGGACTCAGGAAATGGTACTGGATGATTGGAAGAAAAATGAGAGGGAGAGAAAACTCCAAGGAAACATTTGATTTAGTCACCCACATGTTAAAATCTAAGTGAGTTTTTACTCTGTCCTAACTCAGACAAGACTCACATTGACATCTTTGGGAAGTTTTATAATAACTTCAGGACTCGGCCTTTAATGAGTTCATGCAACCTGTCTGTCTTTATGACTGTGTGCATATTGTACAACAAATACTAATGAGGAAATGTGTGTCTGTTTGAAGCATGTGGACATGGTCCATTTGTTGTTAGGGATGTTTAAGATCAAGATTCTGTTCTGTGGTTAATTGTGACTATCTTGTGCTTTTTCTGTTCTTTGAAACCTTCTAGAAAGAGGCTGTTTGGCTTTAAGGTGTTTTCAACAGGAATTTTCTGATGAAATTTAACTCTGCTTATTCAAAAGGAATGTGTGCTGTAAATGTGTGCTGGTAATCTACTCTTTCCAGGGAAGTTGATTTCCTGTTACAAGAAGACAATGATTGCTGAAACATCAACTCAGATTGTGCTTGTATTTTTGCAGATGTAGAGATCCCAGAAAGCCCTGAGGCCTATGTAAAACTTACTGAAAAAGCACTCAGAAATATATGTGGTAGGCATAAAATTAAAGCCAAAACATAGCCAGACCAGATAACCCAACCCATCCCTGTAACAGTATCCTCTTAGCTCATCTGCTGCACTTTTCACGGCTTACACAATAGATATTTTCTCACATGGCAGCACTAGCATGTTAATGCAAAATTTTCCTGCTTTACTACCATTTGTAAAGGTATTGTTTCTTCCATGACCCCAGCAGGAGTGGAGAGTGTTTTAAAAAGCTGGCTAGGGTGCAATACGTTTTAGCTAAGTTACTGGCTAACTAGATGTAGCTAATCATATTTTACTGAAATTGGTACCAACTGCTTGATGCCCAGACTCCAGTATTATAGTAGAGGGATTCAAAATAAGAGACTCTTATAATTGGGATCCCAACCCTTGGTTTTCTTCTGGGAAGAGGCTGGCTTCTTCAGGGATGAGAGAGCATCTTCATCAGACTTCTCTGGGGATGGAGGCAGAGGTGGAAAGGTGACGAGAAAGGATAGTCCAAAGCCCAGTTCTGTATCTTAGTCCCCCAGGTAGTAAGTTATGCATTAACAATTTTCCTCACCCATAAAAGCATAAAATATGAATCTTTTCAAAACCGTTTAAAAGTGGAAATGAAAGAGAAGGTGGAGATTTTACCATGTTACCCATTGCTTGCCTTTTCTTAAAAACAGAGAATTTGTCCTGTTGATAGTTCACACCCTTATGTTTAATTTCCTGTTTAAAAAGAAAAGAGCTGGAGAGATCACCTGCACTTCCAGATACCTTCACCCAGGGGCTCCCACTCTCTCCCTTGACAAAGTGTCTGCATTGCACGCTTCAACCTACTTGAGTTCCAAAGAAAGAACATAAGAACATAAGAACGGCCGTACCGGGTCAGACCAAAGGTCCATCTAGCCCAGTATCCTGTCTGCCGACAGTGGCCAGCACCAGGTGCCCCAGAGGGGGTGGACCGAAGACAATGATCAAGCGCTTTGTCTCCTGCCATCCCTCTCCAGCCTCTGTCAAACAGAGGCCAAGGACACCATTTTATCCCCTGGCTAATAGCTTGGCAGTGTGGGCAAGTCCAACACTTAAAGATTCCAGCCTGCAACAAGGAGCTGTATTTCACTATCTACTTTTGCAAATAAGTGTTACACACACACAACTCTACCACACTGTCAGATTAGACTGAACCAGCAGGTTTTCCTGAGAGTATTGGGCACAACAGTGAGTATAGAAAAAGACATGTGGTTACTCTTCCTGTACTGCTTCCAATGTCTTCAATTCCAGAAGCTTCCTTACCAATTCGCTCCACCCTACTCCTGTTCCATTCTACAGAAAGTACATCTGTCAAGAGAGATGATAGTACTGCCTTGTGTTGCTAGCTAGACTGAAGGGGGGAGAGGCATTGATTTTTGAACATCTTCTCCTACCTCAACCAATGGAGAGGCATATTCCAGAAGTGACTTGGTCTCTAGAAAGAAATCATAAGTTTGCCATGTCCGTTTTAGAAGCATTTCCTGCTGGACCTGATGGATGTAACTATAATAGCATCACTTGGTATTTACACACTGCATTTCATGTTCAAAAGTAGTATAGAAATAGAATCCTCGAGGTACTCCAAGATTCTGCTATATTAGTTTAAAGAAGAATGCCACAAAGTCTACTGCAAAAAGGAGTGAGAAAAACTGAATTTTAAAATAAAAACTGAGAGAAGGGGCACAAATACTTACTTAGTCCTTAATGATTGCCAGATCTGAGAAGGTGCAACATCCTAGAAAATGTCACTGTGTGAGGCTGGAATAAAGCCCACTGAGAATTTAGTCTTCCAGGCAGATCAAGAATTATTTGGGGAAAGAGTCTTTTCAAAATAGGTTGCAGGCCTGTTTGCACCTGTGAAAGCTTTGATACTATTCTCATGGCAAACACATTCATCAGTATAACCATCCCTCTTCTAAAAAGTTGCTAACACACTAGCATGTAATTAGTTACAAATTTGCTTTATCATTTCCCTACATGCGTGCTATTGCAGCCACCTTTTCCATGAGGTATAACCTCGTTAGTAATTCTTACATTTTTCCTTGGATGTAAAGCAAAGGTTTGAAAAATCTCAAAGCAATAGTCACATCTTTTTGCATTTTTGCCATAGGAGAACCAGGTGCCTTGGAAACACACATCCGTCAGCTGGACAAGGCCTTGGACACTAGTCGTTTCCAAATACAGCAAACAGAAAACATCATTCGCAGCAAAACACCCACAGGACCAGAGCTAGATTCCAGTTACAAAGGATATGTGAGTACCAGGTGTATTGCCACCTAGTGATTGAATTTAACATAACAGTTCACGTGACAGGGCACTATATTAAGAATGCAAGTCCTAATATACGAACGTAGAAGAGCCATTAAAAATTATGGCTCTTGCAGTAGAACAGATTGTTAGGTATTGTCTCTAACAATTTACTGTCTCACAGCCCCATTTACCCACCTAATTGTTTCTCTTGATCACAAGCAATTATTGTTATTTTGAGGTTATATAATTATTTGTGAGTTTATACTACCATGAGACTGTAGAACCCCAGTGAGTTCATTTTCCATTTTTTGTGTTGATGTGCCAGAATAATTTCACATGCACCCATTTATCCCTGTAATAAGATCATTCTTGTTTTTAAAAGAAACTTCCTGACCTCTTAAGTGTAGAATTTTATAGACTAATGCAAGATATTTGTTTTAACGATACAGGGTAAGCATGCGTCACATGACCCATATTGTGTATAGGAATCAGTGATAAAAAGTTTAATCAGAAAACTTTGTAGAATAAACCTCAACAAACAGTGTTGTAAGAAGCTAGGTTTAATTTGGTCCGGCCTTTGCACAACAAGTTGGACTTGATACCTTCTTGAGATCCCTTTCAGCCCTACATTTCTATGAGTCTGACATTACTGTCAGAATGAAAGAGATTTTGTGTGTGAATATACCATATTTTTCGTCACTTGTGTATGTTTCTTTCATTCCCCACGTCTCCCAGTCTCCTCTCCTACTCTTCGGCAGAAGCCCCCAAACTGTGGGGTGTGCCCCCCCAAGGAGGCACAGAGGAATCTTTGGGGGGGGCACAGCAGTGCTTGAGCCAGCACCCATGTGGTGCAGGATGGGAACATCACTGAGCCCTCCCTGCCCCCAGCTCTGCAATGGACCCACTCACAGATGCAACCCCGGCTACTGGTCTCATGCCTGCTCCTGTTCTCAGCCTCAGCACAGGGCCACTTCAGGTCCAGTCCTCAGTCTCAGCTGCTTGCTGCTCCATTCCTGGCTTGGATCCATGGCTGGGAGAGGAGCCACACCTGTGCACAGGCATAGCTGCTGGCCCCTATCTCAGCCCAGCAGCAGCTCTGTTCCTGCCCCTACCTCAAGCCTGGGCCCCTTGGGGACAGGGGGAAATACCCTCAGATGTTCGGGGACCACAGTTCTAAATTCTAAAAGTTTATAGAATAAATGCCTCCTGAAGACCTCCATTCTTTGACTCTGGCAATACCCTAGTACAGTGGCAATGGATTATTTCTGTTAACGGAGTTTGAGCCTCTACTCTACATTTAATCCCTTAAATCCCACATATTTACAGTTCTTGTTTTTTTTAATCAATGCAAAAATGATGCAAGTAATGTCAAGAGAGATGGCATCTCGTTGAGGCTGTTGGCTAGTGTATCTAAAGGCTTTTGAGATGGAAAGATACATTCACAATTGGCAGATAATTAAAACAATAGACTTCTTCCCATTCTGTCATGTAAAGACCCATTTTCAGATTTTTTTTAAAATTTCTTTGTAATTAGCCCTTTACCTCTAGAGTATTTCTACCATGGCATAAATTAATGAGAACTGGTTTTTTGTTTGTTTGTTTTGGTTTTGGTTTTGGTTTTTTTTTAAACAGATGAAGCTACTGGGTGAATGTAGTGGCAGCATAGACTCAGTAAAAAGGCTTGGTTACAAACTGAAAGAGGAAGAGGAAAAGCTAGCTGGATTTATAAACCTGAACAGTACTGAAACACAAACAGCTGGTACGTAGTGTTGAATCCTTCCATGGAAAACATGTGTGAAATAAGCAGCAATATAAATAGTGTTGGACAGAGTAAGCACTTTGGATTATGCAGGAAAGTAGGAATTTGCTAAAATTCGGACCAAGGTTGTGCTACTCCATATGCGTATGTTTGTATGATTGTTTTCACAGTCCATTTAACCTTTATTTAATATTTTTAAAAAAGAATGAATCCGTTCTGTGTATTGATCAGGCATAAGCATCAAACACCCATACACATATTAAGTAAACACACTAAGTAGCTCCTCGCATTACATCCATTCTTAAGCACTTGAGCAAATCTTGCTCAATGCTGCACATGCTCGTTAGATATCTGATAGGAGGGAAATCTAAAATCTGAGTTCACAAAATAACCTTTGTGCTTCTTTTAATCACTGATCTAAATTACTTTTAAATTTTTAGCAAAGTGAATATTGTAACCTGTCTCTCTCAACTATATGCACATGGGGTGAATGAGTATGGAAAACAGCCTTGATTTATCACCATGTTGCATAAACATTTGTCTTATACACTGGCAGTAATTTAAGCATGTTTATTGAAAGATGAACATTTTATTGGAAAAAGTCTAAGCATGCAAATAGCAATAATTACATGTGCACATGACTAGTTACACACACAAATGGCCATCTGGAAAATATTTATTGTGAGCACATTCATTCATTATGTAAACAAAATGGTTTGATCCATGGGACTCGTGCACCAGGATAGAAAGAAGGCACTCCTGAGTTCTGATCCTGGCTGTGGCAGGGAATTCCTGTGTAGCTGTGGATGAGTCACTTAATCTCTTGCCTCAGTCTCCCCAGCTGTGAATCGGGGATAATAAAATAATTGCCTACCTCACAGGGCTGTTGTGAAAACTAACTAATATAAGTTGAAGCTGTCTAGCCAGGCACCCTCAGAACCTGACCAATGCCAAACTGGAGAGTTTGCCAGACCATGGGAGGTCAATATTCTCTAGCAGCATTACCAACACTTCCACTGCTTGCTGAGATCTCAGAAGATAATTAGGGGTAAATTAGAGCTAAATAATAGCACAGAACACTGAGAGCCAGGACTGGTTGCTATAAACAAACTTTCTGGGACTGAGGGAAACTTGGCCACACCCAGGATAAATGGACATCTGTAACTAAAATCATCATGGACCAGAGAGTGCCGGACTAGAGAGGTTCAACCTGTATCTACAATGGCCTTTGTAAATGTAAGTGCTGTAATATGGGTAGGTAGAAGTGTGCATGCAAGTATAGATGGATAATATTATTTTCACACAGCCTTGAATACCATGAAATTGTAGAAATGAGTTAAAAAGACCTATTAGATCAGCTAGTCCATCCTTTGCTATGTAAAGCCACATACTCAGTGCTGTCTTAACTTAATTTTGTGGGTAACAATATTTTGTTTAGGCTGCTGTATACCAGATGTTGTATTTAATGTAAACAATCATGTAGTTGTGCATATTATGTATGTGTCTTTGTTTTTATTATATGATGTCTGTGCTTTGGCAGGTGTGATTGATCGATGGGAATTAATCCAAGCCCAAGCTCTAAGCAAAGAACTGAGAATGAAACAGAACCTTCAGCAGTGGCAGCAGTTCAATTCTGACTTGAACAATGTTTGGGTTTGGTTAATGGAGACCGAAGAGGAGCTAGAGAAGCTCTGTCATCTTGATCTCAGCACTGACATACAAACCATTGAGCTCCGAATTAAAAAACTGAAAGTAATTGGTTTTATCTCAGTTTTCTGTCCGTTTCAGTAACGTGCATTGGACTCAATTTCATGAGCTACACTTGATAGTTGGTATTCATTTTCTGCATTCCTTGCACAGGAGAGTGTGACTAATGATTGGGATGAGGAACTAAAAAAATGACTTGAGAAATCACTCAATTTGCAAAAAAAAAGTTGCACCATTTTCCTGAAATTCCAAATAAATGTTGGAAACCATTCATTTTATATGCAAGTTCCATTTTCAGAATAAGGACAGAAATCTGCTGAATTAATGAAGTTTAGAAAAGGACAGATTAATTAACTTAAAACCTGTCCTAGCCCAGCTCATGGCAAAAAAAAAAAAAAAAGCCGTTTTTAAAAGAAATGGTACATTTCTATTTTCGTGTGGATTACAACCTCCCCTTTCCCTGGGTGCCAACATTTTGCCCACGTAGGGATCCTAAGCTTGCTGCTCTATGCTATCGTTCTACCAATCCGGGTTCCATTATTGAATCCACTTTCTCCTACCCTGGCCTAGTAGTATGTCAGAGTCAATGTGAAGGCAGCATTTTTAGCACTTAGCGTATGCGGGGGAGGGAGAGTGCTACTTTCAGGGACCTCGCTAGTCAGTGCAGAGGCAGCATCAGTGTGTTTTAGGTGGAATCCAGGCCAGCTGCATTCGATGATGTGAAGGTCACTGTAATAATGGAGCATTATGCGGACATGAGGAAGAGGTTGTAAACTAGGGAGAAAAGGGGAATCTTCCATAAGAATCCTCCTCTTCTCTTTTAAAAATAATATGAACTGTGGTCTCAAGTTGAAAAATATAAAAAGCCAGCATAATTTTCAACAAATCTGTGAGGCAGAAGCTTTAGTGTTGTCAAGCATTTGTCAAGAACTACACCACAGTTTTTTTTCTGGATCTCATATTTGCTCCAGTCCTTGTACAACTAAACTGTGCATTTTTTGCCAGGCCTTTCTTGTCTTTCAGACATTTGAAACACAAGCCAGTTCTTCTGAGCTTTAAAATTCAGCCATGACTACAGGTTTCTAAATCTTAAAAGTTTAACTGGCTCGTACTAAGTTTTACTGTGAACATAACCTAGGAGATGTCGAAGAGTAAACATTTGCAATGTTATCACAGTTAACAGAGATATTTAAATAAGCTAAAATACTCTTGTGCTGCTTTACAGCAAAGCTTTGCTCTTTAATGACAACCACTATGCTTAATTCTTCTGGAAGTCTGTACCACACTGACTATAAATATTGTGTGTTAACTCCATTCTGCTGTCATCCAGGAGTTGCAGAAAGCTGTTGATAACCGTAAAGCTATCGTCCTGTCCATCAACCTGTGCAGCTCTGAATTCACTCAGTCTGATAGTGAAGAAAGCAAGAAGCTTCAAGAGCGCCTCTCACAGATGAATGTGCGCTGGGAACACGTATGCAATATGATTGAAGAATGGCGCTGCTCTCTTCAGGATGCACTAATGCAATGCCAGGTCTGTATTGGAGTGTGGGGTCTCATCCTTTTCTTGGACATAATGAGGAATTCTAAAGCTTGATGAGATTGCTTTTAAATGATCGGCTCCCTCCACACACACTTCACAGATGTCATTTTCTTCACAGCCCCCTACTCTAAGAGATCAAACTTAATGCTGCTCACCTGTACATATGCAAATTAAAATGAAGTCTGTGTGTTCCCTGAAGCATGTGCTCTAAGTCCATGTTCCAGGTGTTCTATACTTGTAGCAATGTGAAGTCTGGCACTTAGGAAGTATAGTTAAAAGATGATTCTCCACAACCATATTCTGTATGTTAGCATTCACACCTATGCAAAACAACAGCAAAGTGAGTATAAACCACTACCAGATCAAAACAATATTCATGCAGTGATAGGGGTATCTGGCCCATCAAGTATTTGCAATAATACTGTAATAGAGTATAGGAATACAGGCCTTCAGACATATAGTAATATAATATAACCAGTTGAATCTCTTGTGGGAAATAGTGATGTGGCAGAAAACCACAACATAATTCAGGATTCTCTTAAGCTCTCACATGCCTTTTGTAGGATTTCCATGAAATGAGCCATGGTTTGCTGCTTTGGTTGGAGAACATTGACAGAAGAAAAAATGAGATCTTACCGATTAATCCAAGCCAAGACTTGGACACTCTGCAGGATCATCACAGACTGCTAATGGTAGGATCATAAATGCCTGAAACATTTAAAGCCTTATAAAAAACTGACAAGCAGAGAGAAGTTAGTTCTGGAAGCTAGTGACTGGTCTGTGAGGTATATTATACACTTAACCCTGTGGTACTAGGAAGATCAGGAATTCTCTTTAGCATAGGTAGCGGCACTAATGAAATTGGTGCTTAAAAAACATTTGGTTGAATGTGGAAAACATCTAATTATCTTATTGGCTGTTTGTTTTTTAGTTTGGGGTTGTTGTTTTGGAAAGGCTATTCTTAATGGCAACTTGCTGAGCTAGACAGGAGCTGTAAAATAGTCTACTGCTCATGATGTGAGGTTTAGAAGAAATTGCCAAGTATTTATCACCTTTCTTCATTATAACTTTCCAGGATTTTAGGGTTAATGGAACTTTTTTTCAGAGCATCTGTTGTGCATCCTGGAAACTGAAGTCATTGCCATCTGTCTGGGTTTTTGTTTCTGTGGAAGTTCTAGCATTCTCTTTCCTTTGTTTCATAATATTTAAGTGGAAAAATGTGATTCTTTGGCCTTGCAATAGCAAATCAGACGCGAGTTGCTAGAGTCTCAACTGAAAGTGGTGTCACTTCAAGATATGTCCTGCCAACTGCTGGTCAACGCTGAAGGCAAAGACTGCCTGGAAGCCAAAGAGAAGGTCCATGTCATTGGAAACAGACTCAAGCTCCTACTGAAGGAAGTCACACATTATATCAAGGACCTAGAGAAAATCTTAGACATTTCAAGCAGTCAACTGGTAAATCATTCTATTGTATTCCTTCCTTTACCACTGATTGAGGGCTAGTTTTTTTTCATCACACTGATCTTTTTTAGATGATCAGCTGTGCAATACACTGTTGGCCCTTATTTTGTTGCTTAGGATGGTGATGTCTGTCTAAATGATATGAAATCTTTGTCAAATCTCCTCCGTAATTTGTACTGTCCAGTAACTTTTCTATCTTTTAGGAACAGGAAAGTTACTGGATAGTTGCAAGGCCAGACAAGAACACTGTGATAATCCAGTCTGACATTCTGAATAATATAGGCCAGAGAACATAATCCCTCAAAATTGCAAGAGCATATGTTTTAGAAGAACGGCCTATCTTGCTTTAAAATTGCCTGTGATGGGGAATCCAGCATGTCCCATAGTAAACTGTTCCAGTGGTTAAATTACCCCCACTGTTAATTGACATCTGATTTCCAATTTGAATTTGTTCGGATTCAGCTTCCACCCTTAGCTGCCTACATTGCTGCCATTGATTCAGTCAACTGGCAAAATACATGGGGTAACTACTGTAACTGCAGTAGCTGAACCTATGGCATATGAGTTATTCCCACAGACTAAACAGCATCTACTCTTCTATTGACAAACTAATGAAAAAGCTTAAAATAAATTCTCTGGTGTGCTAACAAAGAGCCTGATTGTTTGTGTTTTCTTAGCTTTGGAAGTGTACTCCATAACAGCACCAGTTATCTTGTAGATTAGAGTGTGGGCAGAGGAAATATTATGCCAGTGTCTTCACTGTACATGGCCTAGTAAGATAGAAGATGCTCTCCTTAATTTTTAGTCCCTTTTCTTGTAATTTTCATAACCTGAATTAGCACAAAGTATGAAGAATGTGATCTGTTTTCAATCTGTCTAATGTCTCTCTTGTGCTCTGTCTCTATCTGTATAAAGTGATGTCTGGGATTCCAGTGGGAATTTTCACTGAGTACACAACACCTCCCTTTACCTTTTAAAAACTAATAAAGAGCTGTTGTTTTCTTGGTACTGCCCTTGTTTTACCTTAGGCAGTTAAATGTTGTTTCTGGCAGAGCATTCATTTGCTTTTCTTTCTCTTCAGATCCTAACATATAATTTATAGTGATTTAATCCTACAGATTTGCATGGATTTAAATCGACCTTCACTCTGCTAAAACCAAGGGTTTCACTCCCTTTTTCTGAGTGTGGTTTCTTTGCAGGTTACTTATGTTCTTCTAATCTCTCATGATTCTGAACTTTAGGATTTGTCCTCATGGTCCTCTGCTGATGAACTGGACACTTCAGGATCCCTCAGCCCAGTATCTGGGAGAAGCACACCAAGCAGACAGAGAACGGTAATTTCATACCAGATACTTTCTATCACCTCTTGGGCAGGAGCACCAGATATTTACAGTAGTTGGAGCCAGCTGAGAAGTCTACAATATCTCCCTGATAGGAAAGAAAAAGGCACAAACCAAGAGTTTCCCTCAAACATAGCTGCTTCCCCAACCTTGCTTCATCTCTCTCCCTGCATGTAATCAGAATTAGAAAATGCTCTGTTTAAAATCTGGGTTCAACGTGTAGCTGGAGTTTTGTGGTATGGCACACACTCGCTTGTATTCTGATCAAGCAATGGCAGCATCCCAAGGTCTGGTCTTGTCCCAGCACAGTTGCAGCCAATCCCTTTGCTTTCTACTTGGCATCCTCATAAAACTTCTTTATCAAGAACCTCAATAAAACTTTCTTTTTATGATAGATTAAAACTCTAGATGGAGCCAGGATCTTATTGAGATTTCTGATAAGAGGCTGCATAGAAAGCTTGTAAGGCATTGTTGGAAACACTGGAACAGAACCTGATCAATGGGTGAGACAACAGCTCTAATGTTGATGTTGTCACCACTAGAACACAAAACTAGAAATACAGCATGCCATGCTTCACTCAGCTCCTCCACGCTTTGACCCCTGAATAGAACTGGAAATTTTGTCTTTCTTTAGAGTTCTGTTGATTTATTTTAATTATTATTCAGTTTTCCTTAGCTCTTAACTATCGATTTTTTTTTTTCATTTGCACTTTTTATAAAACATCTGAGTTCTGTCCTGATGAACTTTGTGGTCTCTTGAAATTGATTTTGCTACATTCACTAGTTTTCTTTAGATCCTAGTTTGAGAATGTAAAGGAATACTGGCTTTTCAAAAGGGAAGAAAACAACTTAAAACATGAGCTTTTCATTTCTCAAGTCATTAGTTTCATTTTTATTAGACCTTTTAAAAAAAAATACTAATAAAAGTCAAGATGCCATAAAGTAGAAGATGCCTGCATACCACAGACAGTGATAAAAGTAATTTATTATAGAAAACTTTGGCTAAAGAATTAATAGAAATGTGTAACAGCATCTTACTCTTTTAATTTGTATTTGTTCACATCTAACACAATACTGTGGCTTTAATTATATTATTTTCTTAATTTTTGTCCATAATGTAGTGTAAGATGTAAAATTTCTTGGGCTTGATTTAAAACTGGCCTCTCCTTTTTTACATCTGTAATTTTGGAAACAAAAATTGGTTTCTCTTAGCATTCAAATGCTAAGCACATCACCAGTACAATATTTTCTAGTAGTAATTTCCTAATATCCAACACTTCCGGCAGTTAGCCATCAAATCAGCATCAATTGTGCTAGAAAATAATTGCAAGTGCCCTAATGAATCCACAGTTATTTGACCCTCAAAACTATGTGTGGAAAGAGGAAAGCCAAACTTTTTAAAAGTGGCATCTGGAATATAATTTTTGGTATTGTTTTGACATTACTTTAGCTGCAATTAAATATAATGCAGTGTCCCTTTCAATAAGATGAATTATCATTCATATTTCATATAGCAAAGTACTTGAGCTAAAAACTTTAACTTGATTTTTTTTTTAAAGCAAACCTAGTATGTATCAATCATTTCAATGATTAAAACATTCTGTCAAGTTCCTTTTTATATTCAGCTGGGAGAAGAAAAGCCAGTTTCCTTGGTTCATGGGTATTAGTCACTTCATTTGATTTTATGTTTCCTTTGCTGCACTTTTAATTTTGTTTCATCAGTAGCTTGTCTTTATTTGCCTGGACTGAACATTCTTCTTTCTTTACCCCCTGTTCATTGCAAACAGCCACGGGGCAAATGTATTGTCTCACAGCCTGGACCCTCTGTCAGCAGTCCACATAGCAGGTACCTTATTCTCCTGGTTTCCGGACTCTGTTCTAGAATTCTAAGAGGATGATGGAAATTACCCATGATGTTCAAAGGGACAGGAATTAACTGTTTCAAGTACAGAGTTCCTTTGTCAGCAGGATTCAGTTGCTACAACCAAAATATCTGTAAAGAGAAATGCTTGGTAATTCTTGAATACACATCTTTTGCATCCCATTAGCATAATTTAAATTTAAAATGTATTTTGATGTATTTGATCACATTAGTGTTCATTTGCATTCATAATATTGCTTATTACATTAAGACCTGATGAACAGAAACACCACCAGGTTCATGGCTAATACTTTTTATCATCCTCTTTATTTCTAGATATTAAGTTAAGGAAGGTATTAGACCAATACAATATTTTAGAATTTGTAAAACCCACAAATCTGGAGAAAATACACTAACATCCCCTCTCTTTTTTTAATTTTGTTAATATTTTATTCAGTTTGTGGGTTTTCAGTTCTCATCACTTAAAATGAAAAGTCAGAATTTGAGAATTTTCATCCTAAAAAATGGTAGCATCTTTTCTCTCTGCAATTATGGAACTTCTTTGCAGATATAACACATTCATATTAATGTGACACTTGACAAGTGCTTGCATCCACAAATCACTCTAGGAGCAGCACTGCCCCATTTCTTGATGACCACTAGAGAGCAGACTTGCAGCTGCAGCTTTTTGCTTTCCACCTTGTCTCCCGCAATCTGTCATTTCTGCAACTAACAATGCTTCTGCATTCTCTGTTGTTGGTGTGATGTATTTGTTCTTTTACTGATCAGTTCACAATGTCCTATAGAATAAACAAAAAAAGGATTAATATATTCAAGATTTGTAAGAATCCGGCCCTATCCTATTCCAACATCTAGTAAGTTGCAACAAGAATTTATACACCTGTCGTATGAGGGGAGGGTAAAAATATATATGGAACTGTAATCAAATTTACACTTTCTTTGTCATCTGTGTAGTAAAATTGAGCTATTTCATTAAAATAGTTCTTGTTCAAATGACAGAAATTTTAGGTTTGAAGCTGAGACAACATAGATTTAAACAGTGATTGAGCAAGTCAGGCATTCAAAAAAAAAAAAAAGCGTTGAATGCACTTTGTACTTGATGACCTTTATTCCGTAAAGACAAACTATGCTTTTGCTGAACAAAGCAACAGCGTGAAATATGGGGGGAGGCAAAATCTGTTAACTTTTAAAACTATGCAATTATCCAATTTATTACCAAGTAATATGCAATATAGCTGTGCCACTACACTATCAAAATCCATGCGATGTGTGGTAGGTAGAACATTTAGTCTTCCAGTGCTTCCAAGAAAGTAGATTGCTTTGTTGAAGGAAAAAAACAGTAAAATAGCATACAGAATAAGTGATATGTACTTAGACAAAATGACCCCAGTTCTCTGTTCTTCTCTCAACTGGAGAATCAGGAAGAATTTTTCAACCTCCGGTTAGTATAAGGTTTGCTATTATTCTGTTACTTATAGGAAAGGGGGAATGGAAACTTAATCTATGACCATTGACAACTAAGCTTATGGCTTTTTTATGAATCTGTCTGAAGAACAAAGTCTAAATCAGGCAGATAAGCATGCTTGCACTAGCAATACTACAAAGGAATATGCTGTGTCTGCTCCTCCCTTCCCTGCTACATAAAAAGCCATCCCCTTTGAGAAGCCTTCTGTGTTGTAGAGGTGAGCAACTGGCCCAGTGTGCGTCTTAGCAGCGCTTTGCAGCTTTAGGATGAGCTCACATTCTGACAGTGGCATCTGTGCAGCACCTCTTAGATCCGCTCTCTTCAGCACTGTATATTAACACATCTCATAGCTGCTCAACACAATATTCAATTTGTCATTCAGACAAGCATGGAATACAAATGAGTTACTAGTGAATAGAAAACTTAATCAAATGCGCAAGCCAGACAGGTTGTGGTTGATGTGTAATGTGGTTTTAACTGATAAAACAGTACAAGCTGTCACTGTGTTCTTTAATATTTTGACATGCCTCTGATCAGAGTACTTTGTGTTTGATCTTGCACTGGATCAGCAAATCCTAATAGACTATAGTATAAGGGAGAACCAAAGAGAAATTAGAAATATTTATCCTGTAGGATTTTGCAATGGAAAGTTACTTACTTAAAAAATTAGAGGGATTTTTTAAATGAGCTTGATGACATTTTTGCCTTTCCATTATCATAATGTATTTACTATATCCTGTCACGTAATCCATGACTGTTTAGCAACATGTCCTCCCAAATTTCCACATTACATTATGGAATGAATCTCACATTTTGTGAGACAATATAAAGCTGTTGTGTGCTAATTAGGAAAAGCAAATCCCAAAAGCCCATTTTCCTTTAGTCAGCTAAAACAGCTATTAGGAAATGGACCTATGCCTGCACATTTTTCAAGTGACTAAAATGTTAAAAACTCAAAAATTACTGTGCAATTTGCACCAATGTGTTTACCTTGTCTTTTTGGGGCAGCTCTATTCGTGTTATGATCCTTCTGACCCAGTCCCTAGCTCCAAACAACATTACCTCATGTCCAGCCTGGATCTATTAGCAAATTCATAAATTTAATTCTTGAACCGAACCAGACCACAGATTCTTACTGATTTTGACTGCATAAAATCATAATAGCAGAAAGTGTGGTGTACTAATGAGATCTGGACTCAGATCTCATGGCTCTGTCCCCAGTTCTGCCTCTCACTATGCTTTTGGGCTTGTTAGATAAACTTCCTGGCTTTGTCTACACTTAAAAGTGTAAAGTGCTGTCACGACAGTGCTTTAAACTAAAAGTGGAGCCACAGCACAAGCTCTGGGCAAGAGCTCTCCCAAGCCTCTTTGTAAACCACCTTTATGAGGGGAGTAGCTAAAAAAGCGCTGCTCCCAGTGCTGTAGCCTGGTTCATACTGGTGCTTTACAGCACTGTAACTTTGTGTTTGGGTGGGGGAAGCCCAGTGCCAGAAAGTTACAGTACTGTAAAGTGCCAGCCCCCTGTTTAACCACCTGTAAAATGGATATACTAATATTTATCATGTAAGCCACATAACTTGGGGGGAAGGAGGAAGATGGAGTAGCCAATGTGGAACATGCAGTAACAGAAAACAGCTAATTTACTTGCAAACTGAGCAGTAAGGTGAAGATACACAGGACCTGAAATGAGAATTCTCCCCTGCTCACCTGGTAAGCCTGCATGATAACTTTCAGCTAAGCTATTCAGAAGAGGCAAGAGAATAGCTCCAATCCGCCAGACTTTGCACACTCCATAGGTGAGAAATTCCACTTCTATATGTAGCCTAAGTTCAAGACATCAACGCTCTTGCATAGATGACTTGGTTTGACCGTAGGAAACATTGCAGTTGGTCAGATTTGCAGCTGTGCCTTCCACAATGTCTAGTCACTAGAATCTCTGTTAAGGGAGCAATGAACAGTTGTGAAGTGGTCTGACTTCAGTCCAAACTGAGCAGCTGTCAGCGCAACAAATGGCTAAGAGTCTGAGAGAGAAGCCAGGGAATGCATGGGCAAGAGAAATGAGCAACCCTTTCCCCAAAAGTAATAAACTGAATAGCATTTGAGCCTGATCCCCACCCACTGAAATTGATAGGGAGTTTTCCATTTGTTTCAATAGCAGCAGGTCTTAGGTAGCAGATGTTACCATTTAATCATCCCTTCCCATCCCATTAAACACTTTGAGCTGTGTATCCAGTTTTCCAGCACTATTAATGTGTCCATTATGGTATGAATATGTGTGATAATCAGCAGCTATTTCACCAAAGGAATATAGCACTTGAACTTTTTAAAACAGACCTTTGAAAGTCATTTATTTCCTACAGAGGCAAATGTTTCATTCTTCACTTCTTGGATGGTTTCCAAACAGTATTAGCCATTAATGTTTATAACCCAGCTCTACTACTACTATATTTTAAGATAATTAACTAGACTCATCATAGAGAGCCTCCATATGTTTCCTACCACTACCACCTTTCACTTTGAATGTTTTTATGTCTTTCAAGAAATATAAAAACATATTTGCTGGTGCATTTCTGCTACCTTAGTCTTGAGAAGAGAGGAAAATTACAAGTTAATGAACCTGCCCACGCCTTTGATCTGTCTCTTGGAAATTCCCTTAGAGACCATTTTGGGTGCTCCAGGGAAACTTTCAGGTTGCAGTAAGGTCAAAAAAGACTGAGCTTTTCACATCATGATCATTAACCCCAATGATACAACAAACTATGGCAGCTGTTAATGAACTATAAGCAACAGTGTTTATGCAAAAAGAGCCACGTAAGTAGGTGGACTGTGTAGTGAAATGCTTGGAAGGTAATTAAGCACTCGGTGTTCCTTTTGTTCCTACCTCAGCCCATTAACTCTCTGCATTGGCATTCTTAGACAGTGGAAAGCCTGGTGTAATTGAACTTTAATATGGAATGCTCTGATGCTGTTAAATGTGCCATGTCCTTTCACTGCGTTCTATATAATATATGATCTTACATGATGCAAGAATAAGCAGCTTTCCATTCTGGCTCCAATGTTGTGGATTTAAGCAATGTGCAAACTTTTGTTTTGATCTTGACCTCTTGATCTAATCATCCCAGTAAGTTAATCATTTAGTGGACCCGAATATTCAGTTCTCCATTTGTCAACTAAATATAAGGAAAAACTCCCTGGCTTCATTTTAAATCCTCAGCATGGTAAGGTAAATTAGCTAGTAATAACAAATGGTCTCCTTGAGTAAGATATTGATAATTAGAGAATTTTAGTTATTTCAGTGATCCAAAAAGTACATAAGAGGGTACTTTCATAGTAATAAATCCATTACCATGAAAACCAAAATCCCCATCAAGCTTCCACATCTCCTATTGATTAAAAAATTGCTGTGGATTTTGGTGCTTAACTTTAGGTATATATATTAGAAAATGTTGATCTCAAGGCCCTCTTTTCTATAAGATACTGAGAGCAGGCTGTGACTGCCATCCTAGTAATAGGTTTACATGGGAAGACAGCAGGAATGTAAGTTACACAAAAAGGGTAAGAAGTCCATTCAAATTCAGGAATTTTAACTCCTGCTTCAGTGCAAAATGAAGCTATGTGTACTCTGTAGAGAATGAGATCCCTCTAATCCAACATTGGCATGTTATTGCTCTGGTTACATGACTCATCATAATACTTCCTAAAAGGAAATGCAGTTGACACTTAAAGCATTGGGGTTTCCTTTCTAGACTGTGCACAGATATTGACTGACTCAGCAGCTGACATGATAGAATATGTTCTCTCTTGCCTAGAGTACAATCCATTCATTTTTTTTTAAACATGAAAATTTTTTTTCACAATTAAGAAAAAACAATGGCACTTGAGTTTCCCATAGACAATTGCTCAAATGCTTTGTTTTCCAGACCCACTGCTAAACAATAATGGGGGGGGGGGGACAGGGTAATGGCATATTCAATAGAAAACACTTCTGGTATTTGTTATAAAATTTGTGTGTTTTTTTAAAATGAATGCTTCAGAAATAGTTATAGTCCAGAAAGTAGTGTCCATTTTGGTAAGGAATATTGATATCCGGTATTTATTTCTTTTCTCAGGTCCACAAGAAGTGGCTCAGATTCCTCCCATTCTGAGATGCTGGCTGCTCAACAGCACTCATCCTTCTTTCTTAGGGTCCTCAGAGCTGCTCTACCACTTCAGCTTCTTCTGCTGCTCTTAATTGGTCTTGCCTGCCTTGTACCAATGACTGAGGAGGACTACAGCTGTACCCTATCAAATAATTTTGCCCGGTCCTTCCACCCCATGTTAAGATATACTAATGGGCCTCCTCCTTTATGAACCTATGGAAATGCTAGTAAAGTTGGAGAAATATGTCAGGAAATGGGCTGTTTCAAATGTTAATGCACTCGATGTGGCAGCTTTATCTATCTACTGTAGCCAATGTTCCCATATCATTCTACTGGCACTGGGTTAATAATGTATCAGTACCAAAATGTGTAATGCATTACATGAGTAATGTCCTTTCAAAACTCACATCCCTGGCACTAAGAAAGTTATGAAATAAGTGAGGGAATTTTCTTTCTGTCCAACATTCTGGATCTTTTGGCCACTTTGTGTCTGGGTCATTGCCCTGTACTATGCATAGTCCGAGGACTTCATACTGTCGAGAGAACCTTTTCCTGTGTCCGGTTCTGAATGAGGTATTAGCCAATCTTTGTTAAATACGCTATCAGTATATTACAGTATTCAAATCAACCAGCGCTAAGGACATTTAAGAAACTTTGTAACACATACTTTTAAAGAGCTTGTATGGCAATGTACTATTTTTCTTGGTTTTTGTTTTGGGCATGGTGTTCTAACCTTTTCTTTGAATGCACAGACTGTAAATCTGAAAGGCACTTTTTTAAGGTTTAAAAAATGGATGTAATACATAAGATCATGGAAGGTTTTATGAGAAAAATATTGAATATCAAGTATTAAAAAGAAACTATTTATGTATGTACAGTTTGCTAAGCCAAGTTTTGTTTGTAATGATTTCTTTGCATTTATTATAGATACCATACAATATTTTGTCTACGTGCTTTTTAAGGACAATTATAGAAACCCTTAAGTTTAGAATGAGAAATGTATGGTAAAAACAATTATCAGACCATGTATATGCTGCAATTCTCAATGAAAAAAAGTAAAATAAAAAAGAAATACTGTAATAATAAATTATAGCAGGTATCTGTGAGAATGGGATGATCTTGCAAAATGATTGCAGAATACTAGTATAAGATATGGGAAGATATACTGTGATAGAATCAGTGATGAATATAAAAAGCTATTCTTATTATGAATTAACATATGGAAACACCAGTTTTTAATCTGATTATTGCATTTCATGTTTTCTAAACAGACAGGTTTGCATGTATATATGCTGCCTTCCATACTCCAAGTATAATCATTACCAGTCAACACTGACGAAGACTGTTTTTGTGAGTTGAAAACTTTTTAATCTTCTCCATAGCAGCTTGATATAGGCTGATGTTAAAACTGATATTTATGCTTGACCAATAGCTGAAGTATTGTCATGGAATATACCCAACACACAAGCATAAATAGCAGAAAAACAGAACAAAATGAAAACTCATAAATTTCCCAGAAACGTTACAGCAAACTCTTTCTCTCTCTCTCTCTGAGCAGTGGCAGGCACTTCACATAGCTTATGAGTCATAACTTAACCAAAACAAAATTCTTTTCAAGTTTGAGAAATTGCAGAGTATTGCCCTAAAGTTATCTCTTGTTTTAATAAGTTTTTCTGTTTTTAAAACTAAACATTACACATACTGTATATTTTCCCATTAATTTTATGAGCAAATGTTTTCATTTAAAGAGCGAATGGACTGGAGTGTGTAAGGAAGAGGGAAAGGAGCCCTGGTTTTGCTGAACCTAGAGAAAATACAACTACATGCATTGTTCATACTTCTTGGGATTGCCTTGTTGGGGATCATTGGTTTCCAGTGAGATTGATTAGAACCAAGCTGTGGAGGCCAGTCATGTGATCTTCAGGCTTTTATTAAAATTATCACTGGTATGCATCTGAGTTAACATGTGGGGCACTTCTTGCCTCTCAGAGCAATTGTTCCAGATTCTTGGGCAGATGTCACTGACTTGGATACAGTGGATTCCTGTTTTCTTGAAGGTTTCTTTACAGCCACTCAGATTAGAGACTTTTAAAAAAGGAAGCAGAGATTGTAGAACACAAGATTGCAACTCGGCATTGGGGAGAGACATCACACTGTCTCTACTGCTACCCAGTAAAGCCCTGGAGACTTCAAGGAATCCAGTAAATGTTACCTAAAAGTAAGCGCACAGCCTGAGAGCAATAAACAACATTAGCATTTTATCTTCAAGTGGTTCACCATCGAGGGTGCTGCTAGGCAGAATATGCTGACAGCCTCACCTGTGACTTCCTAAGGAGCAGTACATTCTAATGTACATGAATTCAATATTAGAGGGAGAAAAAAGTACACAGGAGGCAACAAGTAAGAAATTATCCCTTAAATTAGCCTGTCAGATATAGATAGATGAGCACCTCCTACTTCCTCAAGTGGCATAAATATTTAGAATCACTCCTATCATTTCCACTATCATTTCTACTTTGCCACTTCTGAAACTTGGTACTCTACCGTCTCCCCACTGTCAAATCTGCCTCCTGCATCTCCAACCATTAGCAAAAATTCACCATTCAAAACTGAACTTATCCTATCATTCTTTCCCATCCAGCTGCAGCTTTACTATTCTCCCTGTCCCCAAGGTTTACAATCGTCTCATCTTTGGCTCCTCTCCTCATTCAGTTTTCTTACTGCTTACTCTACAGTACCTCTAAATACTGGAGCTGCTTGAGCAAGGCTTCTGTGTGGAGCCTCTGTCCATCGAATCCTCTACTGGAGCTGAGCCTTCCACTACAGTAGGGGACGGTGGTGTTTTGAGCCAGAAGGGACAGTGAAGCCTTCCAGGAGTGCCCTCCCCATTCCTCTACCCCACAGGAGGGGGAGAAGTGTCAGAATCTTCAGACACTTCTTGGCTTTCAGTGAATGTTCATTATTTTAGGGTATCTCTTGATTGATTTCTGTTGCCTTTAACGCCCAACCACTGGGCTATGGTGGGGGAGTAGACTGTGGAGAAAATCAACAATGTGGAGAGAAGAAGGGGGAAATGGAAACTGGTGAATCCTGATTATGATAGGGGAGGGAGGGGAAACTCTCAGGAAGGGTACAAAGAAAAAGGAATAAAACAAGTGTCACCAACCTCAGTTTGACCCCTTGTTGCTCCACTTCATTGTTTGTCGTGTTTAGGGCTAAGTCCACTTTAGGTATCTAAATCCAACAGTTAGGCACTACTGAGATACTCAACACCCTGATGCCTAACTCTGAAAGTGCCTAACTTCCCTACTGATGGGCATGTGCAAAGCTGCCAAAGTCCTCACAATGCTGAGCAGTTTGGAATCCTACTGCAGAGCTACGCCCTGGTGAGATTCTCAAATGAGGCAATCCATTGACTACCTGAGAGCATGCCTTTGGATCAGGCTATGAGCAAAAAACACCCAGTATGACCAGATCAGACTTTTTGGAGGACATGCATGTCCTTGCAATAGCTCAGTGGTTAGTGCACTCACTACTCATCAAAGGTTTTCAAATCAATCACTGTGGCTGAGTTGGAGCAAGGACGTGAAGTCATGTGAGTGCCCCCAGCCCTTGGAGTGTCTCTCGATCTTTCCTGTGAAGCTGTTCCACTTTTTACAATTAAAAAGGTCTGGGAGCACCAATTGGAATTTGGGTCACCCACAACTCCCCAGAATTATATGGGTGGCAAGGCTGGGGTGCCAGAACAATTTGCATAGCAGGGGTGTTGAGAGCCATTGAACCAGACTGTACAACCAGTACCTGATGGAAGCCCCTTCAAACCAGCATGTCCACCAGCATGCCCTGCACCTCTAGATCTTTTTCAAATGCTTGCTCATATCTGTTCTAATTATGTGTGCACATGCTGTGTGCAGGGCTGTCAGAAAGTTTTAACTTCTCTCTCGGGTTGGCTCTGGAGCCCCCTGGAGTGGTTCTGGTGGAGCACGCTACGACCTTGCTGACCCAACCACCTCTCAGTTCTTTTTTACCACCAGTGATGACCATTGGAACTGTGGCCACATATCCCTAGCGTTTACAGTTCATTTGTTTGTTAATAGCTGTAGTTAGCAGTTAGCTAGTGATTTTAGAGCAGTGGGAGGTGAAGGGGTTTTCCCTTCCTCCCCATGTCCCTTTAAGGACCTGGGACATGCCCAAGTCCCAGGGCTTCAAACCCTGCAGGTCCTGCTTAAAATCTCCTCTCCCTTCCTCCCCGCCTCGCCCCCCGCCCCTCCTGCCTTGTGGCATGTGGCACCAGTGCCTGGCGGAATCTCATCAGGCAGACAGATGCAAGATCTGTATGATCTTCAAACCAGGTACCAGAAAGGAGCGGGACTTTTCCTTCAAGCAGCTCCTCGTGGAATCCAGCTTTGAGGCTGCTTGGGATCTCATTGAAATGACTCAGTCCCCTACCAGGGACAAGCTGCCCCTTCTCCTTGCCAGGAGATCTCCTGGGAAAAGCCAGCCATGCTGGGGCCTGCTTTCCACTGCTGGGAACTGCTCATGATCTGAGCCAGCTTTTGGCCACCTCTTTGTCCTCCATGTATGAAGAAGTCATGGGTTCCTCCATCCACAAGCCCGCCTCTCTGGGACCACAGAGAGTTGCAGGGTCTTCTGCACAAGGTGGTCATTAGCCTCAACCTGCAGGTAGAGGAGGTGGTTTAGCAGGATGGACCCTGTGATGTGATCAAGCCTTCTCACAGAAGTTATCTCAGTTTTCTGTTGGAGGAGGCTCACTTCCAGTTTATGGCCCTACCATTTGGACTGTCCACAGCATCAAGTGTGTACCAAATATATGACAGTGGTGGCAACCTTCCTCTGGCGTCACAGAGTCCAGGTCTACCCTTACCTGGACAGTTGGTTCTTATAGGACCATTCCTACCAGCAGGTGGAAACTCAGGTGGGTTTTACCCAGCCGGCATTTGCAAGGCTAGGCCTCCTGCTCAACCCCAGTAAGTCGAACCTCATACCCACACAAAGGATCAAGGTCATCAGGGCAGTTCCAGATGCCACCAAGACTTGGACATTTCTGCCAGAGCAGTTCTTTGCCACATTGACTCAGCTGTTGCAATCTCTTGCCAATTTCCCTGTGACCATGGCCAGGGCATGCGTCAGGCTCCTGAGCCACATGGCAGCTTGTACGTACATCGTCTCACTTGCCCAGCTTCACCTTCAGGTCCTATTGTCTTGGTTTGCATTGCTATTGTGGCCTGGGTGATTCACCATTGACATAATGGTGACAGTCCCCTGCCAAGTGAGCCACGTGCTCTGGTAGTGGCAGGACCCACTGTCAAGAGTGGTCAGAATCCCATTTCACACTTCACAGTCTGCAAAGCAGTACTTGAAGCCTGAAGCAGGACTTTGTGGCTCTTGTCACAGACACTTCCACTTTGGGCTAGAGGCACTCACCTTGGAGATCTTGCTACTCAGATGATGTGGATAGCAAAGGAGCTGTCTCTTCACATAAATGTTCAGAAACTCCGCACCTCTCATATTTAGTGTTTCTGCCTCATCTTCAAGGGCAGCATGTGGTGATCATGATGGACAATACAACCACCATGTAGTATATCAAAGAACAAAGTGGAGCCTGTTCATCCTGCCTTTGTCTGGAAGCCCTCCAGTTATGGGAGTTTTGCATAGCCCTATCTGGAGGCATCATACCCCCCAGGGGTTCAGAAACACTTGTGGACTGTCTCAGCTGGCATTTCTTTGCCCACAAATGGTCAATCTGGCCGGATGTCATCCACTCTATTTTCCAGAAGTAAGGGTTTTTCCAGTTAGACCTCTTTGCTACCTGAGTCAACTGGAACTGTCCGTGCTTCTGCTTCTTCTGGAATCTCAGTTCAGGGTCTTTAGAAGATGCGTTCCTGATCCCATGGTGTACTGGTCTGCTCTATGTGTTCCCACTGATTCACAAAGTGCTCCTCCAAACTGCTCAGGGACACAGCGAACAATATCTTGGTGGCCCTGATCTGGGCCCATCAGCGCTGGTACCCCCACCCTGCTAGAGCTCTTGGTACCATTGTCCATTCCGCTACTCCCCCTTCCAGACCTCATCACACATGGATGCTTCCACCGCTCAGACCTTTGTTCCCACCATCTGATGGTGTGGCAGCTGCATGGCTGAACCCACTTCAGTGGGTGTGCTCAGAACAAGTCTGACATGCCTGTTTCATTAGCAGAAAGTCCTCTACTGGACTGTCATACTTAGCCAGATGGAAGTGGTTTTAATGTTGGTGCTGTAATGCAGCCTGGCCCCAAATCTCCCTCTATCCCCCCCAGGTGATTGAATACCTCATGTTCCTTAAACTACAAGGTTTGGTGACTTCATTGATGAAGGTGAACCTGGTGCCCATATTGGGGTTACATCAGCTAGAGGTGGGTTGGGCACTTCCTTAAAGGTATGGATAGACTCCACCACCAGTCCAGCAACCTGTGGGAATTCACTGCATTTATGGGTCCTTCCTTTGAGCCCTTGGTCATGCACTCCCTCCTGTACCTTTCATGGAAAGTAGCCTTCCTAATAGCCATCACCTCTGAAAGGTGGGTGTTGGAGCTCCATACTCTGTCAGAGCCTTCATACCCTGTTTTTCATAAGCATAATTACAAGGTTTCAGTTTAGACCTCATCCAGCCTTCTTTCCAAAAGCCGTCTTCAGCTTCCTTAACGGCCAGGATATATTCCTGCTAGGTTTGTACCTGAAGCCCCACTAGAACTTAAGGGAGCAAAAGCGGCACTCCCTTGATGTCAGAAGGTCCCTCGCCTTCTACATCCACCACACCAAGCCCTTTCAAAAGTCTTTGCAGCTATTCATGGTGGTGGCTGACCACATGAAAGGGCTGACAGCATAGTGTCCTTGTATTTCCTCCTGGCTCATGGCATCTATTCAAATGTGCTATGACTTGGATAAGATTTCCCCCGCTGCCTCTCATGGCATATTCCACATGAATGCAGGCCTCCTTGGCTGCTTTTCGGGCTCATGTACCTCTCCAGGAGACCTGTAGGACTACAACCTGGTCCTCCATTCATACCTTCACATCACGCTACGCCATTGTGCATCAGTCCAGGCAAGATACGGTCGGTGTTCAGCACTGCAACCCCTCCTCTTGTGAATCACCTGTGAATTAGGCTTGTGCATTGGGATTGAGATGAGCAAGCACTCAAAGAAGAAAAGACAGTTGCTCACCTTTTGTAACTGTTGTTGTTTAAGATGTGCTGCTCATATCTAATCCATACCCACCACTCCTTCCCATCTGTTGGAGTAGCCAGCATGAAGGAACTGAGGGGCAGTCGGGACGGCAGGGTCATATATAGTGCGCCGCACTGGTGCCACTCCAGGGGACTCCCCAGAAGACCAATAGGTAGTCGCTATGGTAAAACTTTCAAACAGCTGTACATGTGGCGGGCGCACACCTTATTGGAACAAATATAAGCAATACATCTTGAAGCACAACAGTTACAAAAGGTAACTGTCTTTTCCAGCCCTTATTGTGGGGGCTCTCGCTCACTTAATTTCCCCGCCTCCCGGAAAGACCTGACTTGGCATAAGTTCATAACTCTGGGAGATGCTTCTCTTGGCTGAGAATCTTGAGCAGAGGGAGACCCAGGTTAGTGAGAGTAAGGAGCTCAACTATGTTTGAAAATCTGGGTGCTTAGCCTTGCTCTTCTCTTCTGCATTATTCTCCTGGTTAGCTTAGGCAGCTCCTTGCTCCGCTTTCTGGCTTCTCAGGATCCCTTCCTTAAACACTTCTCTCTCCCCATGCAGAGCCTAGGCACCTAACTCCAGATTGACTGTTCTTCTGGGTAGCAGGGCCCCTTTGTAAATCTAGTCCTATGTGTCCATACACTACCTAGTGCAATACAAGCAGAACTGAAGCCTTTAGAGGGTAACATAAAATTACTCTTTCCATCCCTGTGGCCAAATTGCTGGGCTACATCTTGGTTGCTTCTCCCTTCTGTTGCTGCCTTCTCAACCACTCTGACCTGCTGCTACCTCACCTCTCCAATCTGCTCAACTGCTGCCAGTAACATTATCTTCATTCTCCTAACCCTTTGCTCCTTGAATCTCATTACTGGGGCCACTGCCACATAATCAAACTCCTCTGTCTCCTCTCGATAGTCAGACCCACTCTACTTTGCCTTCTCTCATCTCTTCCTGTGCTTTCTCTTTCCCCTCGGCCCTCCTGCTCCTTTCTCTCACAGTTCCCTTTGTCTCCCACACCTATACTCAGCTAAGAGCTTCTTGTTCCTCAGCTGCTACGCTTTCAACAGCCTCCCCTTTGGCACTCAAAATCCTGACAGAGACCCCCCTTTTTGCACATGAGTTTCTACTGCCCCTGTGTCCTGCCGTCATCTTGTGCTTTTCTTGTAATGCTGTGTGTTTTTGCTAGGAGTGTGGCTGGAAATTGCTGTAGCAACAAAGCTGCATGCGACAGGTGGGAGAAGTTGCTTTGGTGCCTATGGGCATTAGCACTTGGCTTCATTTCTCTGATATTCTGGCATCAATGCAGGCAAGAGAATGGAGCTTATAGTGTCTGCAAGCCAGCTAGTTGGCATCACTGTGTATGTATGGGGTGCATCATTTCCTAGGCCATGGCTAAGGGAGTGGGAGGGACTTGTGGGGAGGAGAACTCTCCTATATTTGGTTTGGAGGCAGCAGAGGGAGAGAAATCAGGGATCTGCTGCGTTCTCCTCCCCACATTCTAGCCATGACAGGATGCTACCCTATGTCTTTCCCATTCTACAAAGTAAAAGCCCTTTGGGGGCCCACTAGCTCTAGCCCACCAAGGAAACAGGAGGATAAAACTGTGCTGCCAACTCCATTGCAGCAAGTACATCTTCAGCTCCTGATGGAACACTCCAGCTTGACTTCCCCAACTCCACCCCTCCTATTCCAGGGACTGGGTTCCTGCAGGAGGCTCAACAGTATAATAAGGGCTGAGAAGAGTTTTCAGAGGGGGATGGAGGGAGAGGATTCAGCAGATACTATTCTCACAGGACTGGAGGGAGGAGCCCACCTCCTCGCTTGTGAACAATGGGCCAGTCTGCTGCTCCTCTCCTCTGCTGTAATGCCAGTTCTCAGAAAGGGGAAAGGGAAGAGAGGAGCCCCTAGAGCTGTAGGGTGGGGAAGGGGTGGGTATGGCATAATTAATTGCTGAGCTGCAGGAATGGGCAGATTGGGGGAGTGCCATAAATATTTCTGGGCTGACTGTAATTAATTACAATTTTAGGGGAGCTCTGCACACTCTGGTAGCTAGGAAGAACTCCTACAAGGGAACCAAAATCATTTAACTTGATAGCTGTGGGAGTGTTGGCAATACAAAGCTGCACCACAGAACTAGCGCTGCTAGTGTAGACGCTCTAAGCCGAGGGGAGAGCACTCTGCTGTCAGCTTCATTATTTCAGCCCCCATGAGGCACATTAGCTATGGCAGGGAAAGAAGTGCTCTCACCAACCGACCCCTATCCACACTGGCACTTCCATCAGTGGAACTTACATTGCTCAGGGGTTGGCTTATTCACAGCCCTGAGCAATATAACTTACACTAATGTATGCTGTAGTGTGGATCTAGCTTAATTGTCAGCCAGATTGGGAGGTATGAAGGGGGGAGTTGAAAAGTGAAAGGCAGCCCAAAACCCCCAATACAATTATTATGGGGGGGGGGGCGCCCCTTGGGTTCAGACAGCCACCGTGTAACTTCTGAACAGTTGAGGTTAGACGTGTTGTCAAGTTAAATGACTCTTCCTGCTCACCCCTCATGGCTGCTCTTTATCCTGGCAGCAGTAAAACTGACTGCTCAGCCTCATGTCTCTAAGAACCATGGCATTTCCATCCCCCCAGAGATCCCTGCTTCATTTCCCAACAGAACCAACTACCGGGAAGCTGCTGTTTTCCACCCAAACTCTGCCCATTCTTTCTCAGCACACACCCCACACCTTGCGCCTGCCAGTCCTACATACCTTGCTCCTCCCACTATTGGTTAGTAACCCAGGACTGGTTGGTGAGTACAGGACATATCAGGATGATAGTATTGGAATGGTTCCATGTAATAATGGGAAAGTATAGGTTTGTCTTTCTCTCCCCCATCCCCACACCAATATGCCTGGACAAGTTCTAGATGACTGACCATCCACTCCTGTTTCCAACTGCTAGTGCCCTGAGAACAAGCTGATGTTCAAAGAGTCAATGGATATTGAAATATCTCAACAACTTGAGCAACTCCACAGCACTAACCCCCCAGGATTTTTAAGGAGGATCCTGGCAATAAGTTAGATGATAAAGCTAGAGCCATGGATGTGAAATAAACACTTTAAACAGCGCCCTTTGGTGTGAGCTGGAAGGTCAGTAATGTGCTTAGAAGGTGGGGCAGGAATCAGAGTGAATGGAGATACTCTGAAGTCCAAATTGTTGGGTGTTTTTCACCTGCCAGAGAACAGGAGAGTGGAAGACAGAGCAGGAGATGGCCTATCTGAGGTTGGAACCTACAGATTTGGTACAAACAAGATTCAAATCCTCCAGTGAGTGGCTCTAGACTTCATGATTTTAAGGTAATATGGCATTTCCCATCCCCAGCCAGCCCCCACTTCATAAGTTTCCATGGCTGTCATAGGCTAGTGACTGAGAGACTGTCCCATCACTGCCCCCACCAGCTACTAATGTGTACCCCACGTTTGCTGACCCAAACCCAGAGATAACTGCATGAGTGGTGCAATTTAAAATTGGTTTTTATTGTAACACTTACAAAATATAGATCTACCTTGTGGTAACATACCTCTAAAGGGAGAGCTCTGCTTCTCTTCATATTATTAAAATTAGTTGAATATAATGGATAAAAAAGGAGTAGACAGCAATGACCAAACTAATACAATTTACTTGGTTTGCCAAAACAGCTTTACATGAAGTTGTGGAGAAGCAATAAAGGAAAATAAACAAGCAGGGAGTCAGAGTAAAGGCCTGTCATGGATTAAAAAACTAGTTAAAAGATAGGGATCTGAATTGTATTACATGGCTGTGCTGAAGAGAAGAGGGCAATGAATAGTGGGAGATCCCCGGGTTCTGAATTAATGTATTATTTTTATGTACAAGAGGAAGTAGACAAAACTGTTTGGCTTCAAACCAGTAAAAGGCCCTGAGAAATAGCAGATGGATTTCACCACAGTGCAAGATTGAGTAGCACAATGGCAGATTAAATTTAAACTTTTTAAGGGGAAAATCTATTTGCAAAATAATGTATATTTTTCAGCAACCCTGGTGGGTTTGGGATTTTCAAGGGACATTAAGGAAAATGCCTTAGGACCAGAAAATATGCTGATCAATGCCGATGCAAATAATGTATTTCACAGCACTTTACAAACTGGCAGAATCTGCAGTCCTCATTTGGGCAAAACTCCCTTTGTATTTTGAGGCACCAAATATGCTTTTGGGGATTATTTTAGAATAAAAAGGGGAATAGCTTCAATACAGCATTGAGAGTACTGTCACCCAAATGCAAAAGGCAATCTTGATGTGGTCTGGCCAAGGACAACTACAGTGCTTACAGATCTGACGTACTGACACAATATCTAGGCTTACTTAGTCTGGAATGTCAACGCGAGGGGAACAAGATTAAACTTCCCAAAAGTGGCAAGTTCGAGGCAGAAGAAGGGGGAGGAAGGAAGGAAAAATAGTTGATAAGATGAAGTTCACAGGGGCAAACGGAAGATGAGGAGAAAAGGATTGGAGAGCGAGACTAATGGTGAAAATCAGACACGCCTTTTAGCACAGATTTGGGATGTGGGTATAAGACATAGCCTCTGCCCAACGATGAAGGAGCCTTAGCCATTAAAGCCTACAACTCCTTGTGGCAGATGTTATAGCAATTCAAAATGTAAGCTCAATGCCTGAGCTGCAGCCAAGGAGCATTTGAGCCAACTCGGCAGGGTGCGGTGCTAAGGTAGCTTTAACCCACTGTCCCACTTCCCCAATCCTGGGGCCGTATCATCTCCTGGCAATACTCAATGCTACTTTGAATCCCATTGCCTGTCATTGGCTAAAAGACCAGGAGATTTCTGAAGCTCAGCTCAGCTCAGCTCAGGTGGGATGATGAGTGACATTCCCCAGGGTACAGTACAACCTGCACAACTGGATTGTTATGTCCCTTCAGTACTCCAGGTTGGGGTCTTTTACACAGCTTTGCTATGGGAACAACCATTCCTGTTCCTGCTCCCACACAGCCGCTAGCATGGAAAATCACTCCCAGCTGAATCACTCTGACCAGTCATTCATGAATTGCATACAGGCTGACATCAGCAAATTCCCTGTCCCAGATCGTCCCCAGAAATGTGTGTCTTGTACTACACCCAGATCTCTCCTGGACAATACATACTCCTAGAAAGTCCATCATTAATTCAGTGGAAAGCAATGCAATGCAATGCAAGTTGAGAGTCCCATACAGTTTAATCCAAACATACTATCTTAGATAAAGCAATAAAACAAGTTAACCACAGAAAGGTAGATTTTAAGTGATTACAGGCAAGGAGGCTTAAGAGTCAGGATGTGTCTAACTTAATAAGGTAAATGAACGTAAAAACAAAAGAGGTTTTTTTTCACCATGAGCTTGCAGCAGTGTGGCTGGATCTTTTAACTGGGACCCTTCCCCCAGTTTAATGATGCTTCCTTTATCTTTCAAATGTTGTTACTGCCATAAGTAGAGATGAGAGGAACGAGGTGATTTGAGGGAACTCTGTTTCTCATTCTTATGCCCGTCTCCTCTCTTTGAGGATTATTTCTAGCTGGATTTCAGGCAACAGCCAATCTGTTTACACAGAACCCTGGAGCTGTGTCTCCCTATGTAAAGCTCTTGCTCACACCCAAAGAATGGCAATTTAGCCAGGTGATAGATAGGTCACAATAGTCCATTGGAATATGCTGATACCTGGCAGAAGAATCAGTGTGCTTTTTGCCTTGAAGAACTGGTTTGACCCTGTGTTTTTATTTTTGGAACATGAACATAAGAACAGCCATACTGGGTCAGACCAAGGGTCCAGCTAGCCCAGTATCCTGTCTGCCAACAGTGGCCAATGTCAGGTGCCCCAGAGTATATGAACAGAACAGGGAATCATCAAGCGATCCACCCCATGTTGCCCATTTCTGGCTTCTGACAAATGGGGCCCCCATCCTGGCTAATAGCCATTGATAGACTTAACCTTCATGAATTTATCCAGTTCTTTTTTGAACTCTGGTAAAGTTCTGGTCTTTACAACATACTCTAGCAAGAAGTTACACAGATTGTTTTTGTGTTGTGTGAAGAAATACTTCCTTTTGTTTGTTTTAAACCTGCTACTTACTAATTTCATTTGGTGACCCCTAGTTCTTACATTATGGAAACAAGTAAATAACTTTTTCTTAACTTTCACAACCACGGTCATGATTTTATAGACCTTGATCATGTCCCTCTACCCCTTAATAATTTTGTTGTTCTTTTCTGAACTTTTTCCAGAGGCCAGATATCTTTTTTGAGCTAAGGCGACCATGCAGTATTCAAGACGTGGGGGTACCATGGATTTATATAGAAGCAGTAATATGTTCTCTGTCTTATTCTCTATCCCTTGCCTAATGACTCCCAACATTCTGTTTGTTTTTTTCACTGCCACTGCACATTGAGTGGATATGTACCAAGAACTATCCACAATAACTCCAAGATCTCCCTCTTGAGCGGTAAAAGCTAATTTAGTCCCCATCATTTTATATGTGTAGTTGGGGTATTCCAATATGCATTACTTTGCATTGATGGATGTTAAAATTAATCTGCCCTTTTGTTGCTCAGTCACAGTTCTGTGAGATCCTTTTGAAGCTCTTCATAGTGTGCTTTGGACTAAATGATCTCGAGCAGTTCAATATCATCTGCAAATTTTGCCACCTCACTGTTACTGCCATTTCCAGTTAATTTATTAATATGTATCAGAGAGGTAGCCGTGTTAGTCTGGATCTGCAAAAGCGACAAGGAGTCCTGTAGCACCTTATAGACTAACAGATGTATTGGAGCATACGCTTTCGTGGGCAAAGACCCACTTCGTCAGATGCATGTCATGAATATGGTAAGTTGTACTGGTCCCAGTACAAACCCCTGGGGGACACCACTATTTTCCTCTCTCCATTCTGAAAACTATTTATTCATACTCTTTGTTTACAATCTTTTAACTAGTTACCAATCCATTAAGAGGTAATTCTTTAAAAGATTGTAAACATGACAGAGAGCGGATCTTGATAATATGAAAGTGCTTTTTTCCCTGAGCGAAATCTCAGAGTACCGTATATATTATGTAACCAAATCTCTAGAGCTGAAACCATATAGTAGGGGTATTGAGTGGACTAATAAATTTCAGATGCATTTGAAATGATGGGATAGCTAAAGCTGGAGCTCAAACAGACACACATACTTAAGAAAGCAGAAGATAAATAGAAGTATCATCTCATCTACATGACAGAGCAAAGTCAAATCATTCTTAATGACGGCCCCTTTGTGGTGATATCTAAACACAGCAAAAGCACAGATCCCGGAGAGACATTTCAGCAGGGAAAAGCTTTGCCAGATCTGAAGTGCTCTAAATATAATGTTTTGCCTGTTAATTGTCATAGCCCAATAGTTGACATTCCCTCCAATTTGTTCTAGATGTGTCAGCAGGTTGCTGTGATAAAATGGAAATAACTACATCCTGGGGGCCAGACAAAAAGAACATAAGTGGGTTTCATTCAGCAGGTGGTTTTACAATTTCGACAACACCATCCATAGACTGTCATGCTTCTGAGGTCTGCCTGGGTTTGATTTTCTTTCTTTCTTTCTTTCTTTTCTCATGCTATTAGAGAGTCACTTCCTTCAAATCAAGCTAGTCGGAAAGAATCACAGCACAAAGATTTTAAAGGGTAGTATGATCATATATGGATGAAAAAAGCCCACTGCCTGTTATATCACAGTAGCAATATCCCATACAGCTCTATATATTTAAAGATTACCCGTTGCCAGTGTAATTAACACTCCTTTTTCATTTAGTTTGCCTTTCTGTCTTCTTGTCTTCAGCCTGTGCTGCTTCTGGCCTTTGGGTGTCAGCAGCTATCCTCTGGCTCTGTGGAAGGTGCATCAGCTTTTATAGGGAGAGCTTGTTACACAAGGATGTTTAAGCAGGCCATGCCGAAATGTAGTGGTAAAATTAAACATTTTGTTCCAGTTCAGATCCCTGACCTGTTACCATTCCATGGCAATAGGCTCTCTCTGGCTGACCCAGCTAAGAATAAAAGTTGTCAGTCACAAATATATTTACTACACTTGCCTTGGAGCCAGAAAATTAAACAGTTTTGAATGAGCCAGCTTCATTTTCAGAAGAGTGCTGTTCTGGAAAGAATCATCCATCATTTATAGGGCTGGGAGTGGAAAGCAAAGAGAGAAAAAGCCAGTCTCTTAAGGAAACAGCAGCTGGAGCAGGCTGGATGAAGTTTTATGTGTGGGGGGGTAGCTTGATTGATTTTGGGTAGCTGCTATACAGTGCTTGGTTGCCTGTGCTACAACAAAGGAAATGCCCTCCATGTGAATCCAAACAAAATGCCATGAATGTGGAGGTTCTTTATAACAGATTACAAGAGCCTCCCATTTGTGGGTGGTTTTTTTTTTTTGAGAGAGAGAGAGAGAGAGACTCAGATCAACATTTGGCCACAATCCAGTGTACTGTTACTAGGATAAGGATGTACTATTATTATTATTATTATTGATATTGCTATTACAGCGAGAGAGACAGTCAGCCTAATTTTAGTCACCATATAGCTGATTCCCTTTGAGAGCTCTGAGGAAGAGGCTCCTAGGTAGGTTCTGGAGAATGTGCAAGTTGGAAAAAAAATGCCACAGAAAACGAGGAGATCTGTGTTGCTATCTTAGGGTACGTCTACACTAGCTCCCTAGTTCGAACTAGGGAGGCTAATGAGGGCGACCAAAATTGCTAATGAAGCGCGGGATTTAAATATCCCGCACTTGATTAGCATATTCCCGGCCAGTTGCCATTTTGGAAACTGACTAGCCCGAAGTAACTGCCCACATCTACACGCGGCAGAGAAGCGCGATTCCGAGATAAACCCCTTAGTTTATCTGTTTATCTGAGGTTTAACTGTTAATTCAAACTAAGGGGTTTATCTCGGAATCGCGCTTCTGCATGTAGACGCGGGCAGTTACTTGAGCTAGTCAGTTTCCAAAATGGCGACCGGCCGGGAATATGCTAATCAAGCATGGGATATTTAAATCCCACGCTTCATTAGCAATTTCGAGCGCCCTCATTAGCCTCCCTAGTTCGAACTAGGGGGCTAGTGTAGATGTACCCTTACTGCAGAAACTGTATCCGTGATCAAATATGCCACTGAAACCCTTGTGTGATGTCTTCCATTAGAGTGTATTCATTATTGTTTGTATTTATAATGAGGTACTACCTAGAGGGAGGGCCCATTGTGCTAGACACCATGCAAGCATTTAATATTCTCAGAGTTTTTCAGAGCATGGACTATGCATTGCATTGAGATGTCTGTTCTGGGACAATAACATAAGGATTTGCAAGACCCCATAGGCACAGCCAATCCTCATTGATACATTGGCATATTTCTGAAGAAGAAATCCCTTTGGATTTGTGAAATCTTCATGGCCTGATTTTCCTAGATGCTTGGAAGCTGAAATTCCCATTTATTTCACTGATCAATACATTACAGCTACTGTTGCCACAGTTTGTGTCCCGAACAGTTTGGGAGCCTGGGCAACAGGACAGGAAAGTTGAGCTAAATGGTTCTATCCCTGTTTGAGACGCGGACATGGGAACTCTTACCAACATGCTGGGGAACAAGTCTCCCTTTCCTGCTGTTAGGCTGTATTGCAGTGGCTCCGCAGCACCACTGTAGTTGAGGTTGTGTCATATTAAAGTTCTGTTTAAAGATCAAATTCTCAAATTCCTCAAAAACGGACATGTTTAGTTGAATCCCTTTGAAGTTCGGGGTGCTTTCAAAAAGGGAAAAGTAGGGTTAAATTACCGAGCTTTCCAATCATTTGCACTAAGGCCTGCAGACACACACACTTGAAATAGTCATTTTTCAAAATGTTTCTAAGTTTTTTTGTTTTGGTTTAGGTGCAAGGGTGTTGTGCACAGCTAGAGATCAAATTATTGATGTCAAAGTGGGTGTGTTACCACAGGTATTGCATAACACCCCATACATTACTGGGAGACCTAATTTGAGAACAGTATTAAGAAATGGTACATGGGCAAATCTGTCAGGGATGGTGCTTGGTCCTGCTGTAAGGGCAGGGGACTGGACTCGATGACCACTCAAGGTCCCTTCCAGTTCTATGAGATAGATATATCTCCATATAGTATTGTTTTACAGTGCCCATATACCAATGAGGGATGTGAACGACTAGTCGACTATCAGATAAGCAAATGCCTATCAGATAGTCAAGTTGACTAGTTGCTTCCTTTCCCCCCTCCCTGCTGCCTCTATCAGAAAGAGGCAGCGGGGTGGGGGGAGAAGAGGGAGTACTTCAAAGTGGCAGCGCCAAGTAGAGCCTGGGGCTGGACCCAGGCTCCAAGCAGCGCTGCCGCTTTGAAACACCGCATGCAGCCCGGGGCCAGCTGGAGTGTCCCCAGGCTGCATATGACGTTTCAAAGCGGCACTGCTGCATGGAGCCCGGGATCAGCTGGGGACTTCCAGCTATTTGATTAGTCAATCACTCGAAATTTAACATCCCTAATACCAACACAGAAAAATGGCAAGAGAGTAACCATTCTTGACATTTCATATGCTTTAAAGCTCAACTCTTGAAAGTGCTCTAAAATTTAACACTTGCTTTGAAATTTGGAGTCCCTTGTGGGGATGTGGGGTAGCATTAGTGATCCAAATGTGGGGTCATTTGGCCAATGTATTCCTGAGTTATAGGCCTCCCCTCCCAAAATAATGTCCTGCTATTGCCTTGAACTGTTAAACTGAGAGGTACTAATGACAGGTGAAGTGTAGACCTCGTTGAGAATGATGACTGTGACCTCATCCTTCCTTGAACACAGCTAAGGGTCTCCTTAGAGCAAATGAGTTTTGGATTGAGTGGCTGGAGGGTGCTACAATTTGAGAATCCAGGGTGGCAATATTATTTTGAGAGGAATGTGATCAAGTAATTGGAGAAAAAAGTAGATGTGAATGCTTCCTGGATGGGAAGGGATACTGGGGCAGATAGGTCTGGGCTGCAGGGAAGAGAAAGGAATTAAGGGGAGGAGGGCTATATGGGGATAGGTGGTAGAAAAGGGAAAACAGTTTGTGGGCTCAGGTGAAAAGATATAGGAAGGGGAATGAGTAGCAGGGAGACTGGGGAAGAATTAGGGGGGAAGTACCTCTCAGTCCCACATTCTCCCCTCCCATGTGGATGTCCAGATCTGGGGGTCTCTTGCCCTTCTTCAGAATGGTGTGCTATGGGGGCATGCCTCAGCCCCTTTCACTGCCCTCTTTGCATGTGCCAGGACCTGGGGGAGAGAGTGGGAGTGGTGCCCAAGCACAGAATTAAACTGCCCCTTCTAACTTCCCCTCATTTGAGCTGGCTTTGTGAGGGAGGGAGCTTGTCCTTTTTGGAGGGTCTGCATAGGAAGAAGTCATGCCCTTTGGGGAGAACTGAGAACAGGCACAGTTCATGCATATCATGGGCTTTCAAGCACACAGGAGGGGATGAACAGGGGGGCTGACAGCTACTGCAGGCCTCTAGGCAAGGTGAGGGGGGGAGCCAGCTCTCTGCTCCTGGAAGGGGCAGAGCCTCGGGAGGAAAGGGCATGCTCTGGCTCTGGCAGTCTGGTGTGGTGCTCTGGCAGCAATTTAAAGGGCCCAGGGCTCCAGCTGCTCCTGCTGTGCAATAGCAGGGGCAAACCCCAGGCCCCTTTGAATCACCAGGCCCCATGGCAACTGCCCCCTTTGCCTCCCAGCCCCCTGTCAGTGGGCCTGAAGATGTAAACACCCATTGAGGTGAATGGAGCTGTTCACATGTCTCAGAAATACTGGTCTGGGTGTTGTTCAGCCCCATGGGGTGATCTCATTCAGCTCAGAAACATCACACTGAACGGGCCACTTGACACAATTCAGAGCCTACTATGGTGTGGATGAATGTGCAGAGGCACCTTTCCCCACCACTACCCTTCTAGCCTTCCTGTTTAAAGGGCCACACTTCCAACCATCTGCCCTAAAATCCACATGCTTGCACCAATTTTCCTTGAAATGTGCTGGGCTTTGTGAAAGGGTTAGTGATCCTAATGCAGGGTGGGGGGTGAGGAAAAGGAAGGTTTTTGAGCCAAGATTGTGGCAATATAAGCCCAGCACGGCCATGTTTTGAAGGTTGTTGTGGTTGAGTTGGTTTATTTATTTTTCTAGTTATTTTGCACACTGCTAGAGCTCTAACTATTGTGTGAGGAAGGTCAAAAATGGTCTCTGTCACTCAATTTTTAGCCAAGGTCGTGTTTGGTGCTTACTGGGCCTTTAGGGGGGAATCCAACCTGTGAAAGGCCTTGAAGTACAGACCTACTACTTTGTGTGCATAGAGGGTGCATCTGGAAGTCTTACAGCATCATGTCCCAATGCAGACAAAGCCATGGAGGGTTTCCGTGCAGCTGGATAGTTGGAGGGGCTATGCCAATGCCACTGACAATGCACCTGTTGAATGCCCTGCCACTGACATTCCCAGACTGAATCCTTGTGCAGCTGTGCAATAAAGATTTAATAACGTATGTTTATTTGCGACACATTGTGCCTGTTACCATATAATATGGTTTTGGTGTGCGGAGAGGCTTCCTGGAAGCATAGACAGCAGGCAGCCTAACCAAAAATGTGCTTTTTATTGTCTGGAGAGAGCACATGTGTTGGCTTTTTCCTTTGCCAGAGGGCCCTGTCCTCCCACAACTCCAACCCTTTCCCCAGCCCTCACCCCTGCCCCACCTCTACCTGCTCCCCCACTTCACTCCATGTTAGCACCCCCTCTAATCCCACCAGTTCTGCCCCTGCTTCTTCCCACCCAATTCTGTCCCCTCCTGCAAGCACACTCTACCCCTGCACCTCACCCTCCCTCCCACATGCCAGGGACCAGCTGATTGTGGCTACCCGGAGGCACTGTGGGGAGCTCTCTGTTGGTGAGTGTGAAGAACCTTCCAAGTTCTTTCCATGGGGGCTCCCACCCTGGTGCAAACACAGTGTCAGTGCCTGTGGTTGGAGGGAATAGAGGGTGTGTCTAAACTACACCCCTCTGCTGACAGAGGGATGTAGATTAGGCACATCGCTATTGCAAATGAAGCAGGGATTTAAATATCCCGCGCTTCATTTGAATAAAAATGTCCACCGCTTTTTCCCGACGCGGCACTTTGCCAGCAAAAAAGCAGCAGTCTAGACAGGGATCGGTCGACAAGGACAGCCTTTTCCGATCAATCCCTTATGCCGCATGCAATGAGGTTTACAGGATCGGTTGGAAAAGGCTTTCCTTGTCGACCGATCCCTGTCTAGACTGCTGCTTTTTCCTGGCAAAGTGCGCGTCAGCGATGTATTTTTATTCAAATGAAGCACAGGATATTTAAATCCCCGCTTCATTTGCAATAGCGATGTGCCTAATCTACATCCCTCTGTCAGCAGGGAGGTGTAGTTTAGACACACCCAGAGAGTGGTTGCAGCTAGAGAGGGGCAGGAAATGAGAGCATGCGGAAGGCAAGTTGTTCATTGGTTATCTGAGAAAAAACTGTATTTTATGAGGTGTTGGGAGAGGGATGGGGGCATGGGAGTGGCTACTTTTTTTATTTCAGAGCAGATTAATGTGGCATTGCCAAACACAGCTAGTGTGGCGGGTGGACCTGGCGGTACAGTTGAGGGAAATATGTGCACTGCCAGAAGTTCCAGCACCTGGATTCTGGGCAATTCCTGGAGCACAAGAAGTTGCAGAAACAGGCAGGCAAGCTCAGGGTGCACCATGCTATAGGCAGGGATTGCTGTGTACAGACTGATCTGGGTCGGGGAGGAGGGAGGGGCATTCAAATGGTTTTGCCCACTCAGCAGTGTATAGCTGGTGACTTAAGCGGGTGTGCTCTACTCAACACTATGGTGATTCACTTGGTTCTTAAATTCATCACATGCTGGACACCAACCTTGCCTGGAAAGTTTTAGGACTATTTATGAATAAAATAGGGTGGAATGAGGACAGTTCTTTGACCTGCTCTTCCCAGCCCCGCGCCCCCCCTCACAAAAACTGGGTCTATGCTCTTCCGTCTCTAGACACCAGAACCCACCCCTGTCCTTCTCTTCCTGGCTGTGGTGTGGAGAGGTATTGGGCTCCCTGCTCCCCCTCCTAATTGACCCCTGACCCCCGCACCATAAGACCATAAGAATGGCCACACCGGGTCAGCCCAAAGGTCCATCTAGCTCAGTATCCTGTCTTCCAACACTGGCCAGTGTCCGTCCGATGTCCCAGAGGGAGGGAACACAACAGGTAATCCTCACGTGATCCCTTGCCTGTCACCCATTTCCAGACAAAACAGGGAGACAAGGCGGGTCATTCCTAGGCAATCTAGTCTTCTGTGCTGCAGTGGGCCTTTAATTACCGTGGCCAGTCCTAAATCTCTTTCTCAGAACCCTTTTCCGTGGCCTTCCATTATCACATTCCCACGCACCACTTCCACCACCTCCTGCCCCCTCTAGCTCGCGCTCTCTCTCCCGTCTTCCCCCCGGCCCCTGCAATCTCTGCCTTGAAGGACTGATAGGAAGCACGTAAGATTTGGGGCGCTGGCTTCACAGCCAGGTCACAAGCTGTGTATTACACTTGTCACTGGCCCACAAAAGTTTGGAGTGCATGAGGACCCACATGGGTCAGTGAGAGCACACAATGCGGCCTTTCTCCAGCCCCACTCCGCGCATGTACCACAGGGGCAGCAAAGCAGAATGTCCCTGGTGGCCATGGCACTATTTATTGTATTTGCTGTACCCAACGTCCAAGATTTAGCCTGACATAGTGACTTTGTAATTGCGTGTGAAAAATCAGGGAGGCGTGGCCTGGCTGCCATGTGGTAGTTTCATGGGGGGGTTGGGGAGCACAAGCACCTCCTGAATGGGCCGGTGCCAAGGGCCAGTGTGAGTATGTGCTATACAAAGAGGGTATCTGGTAGAGACAGGGTGGGGCAGGCATCCTTTGCTGGTGTCCTGGACTAGTATTCACAGGGATGCTATGGCTGAGCACGAACTGTCTATAAATGGCAGCGGAGACAAGCTTGTTCGTTTCAGCAGCTGTGGGGTTGGCGAGCACAGATAGGTGTGTTGGGGGGGAGGGGCATAATGAGATTGATGGGCTATTGCTGCCAGAAGGAAGCGTTACACGGGCCCTCTTAACTGTGCAGTGCCTGGTCTGCTGCTGGTTTGTTCTACTCAGCATTCTGCAAGGAGACCACCGCCCCCCCCTCCCCCCCAACTTAACTGTGTGTTACTGGCTGGCTTTAAATGGCAGGGGGCAGGGGCTCACTGCTTTTCCTAGAAAAGCCCAAAGTTGGCCCTCACTGATCCAAAGCTTCCTTTTAAAATAAAGAGCTCTCATGCAATCATGCTGGGCAAGCTGCAGAATGAGCTGTTACTCATATATAGAAAATATACCACTCATTGATAGTTTTCCAGGGATAATATGCTTAGTGGTTCCTATGCTGAGCTACAGTGAAAAGGTTACATTGCGTAAAAGCCCAAATGAAGCATTGTACAACAAGGACAAATATAATCCAAAGATAGATTCAGAGGGTAGGATTCAGAACAGCACCTCACTTCTGTTAGGTTCAACCCCAAATTAATTTAAATCAGTAGGAGTTAAGAATCTAAATATCTTTGTGAATCCCACCCTTACTGACTGTACAGGTTCACAACCATAGGAGCCAATAACCTCGTCCAGAAGCATCATTTAAAACAGATTCTGGACAACAATCACAGTACAAATCCTAATCTAAAATAAATTTTGCTGCCTTGATTTCTTTAAGGCAATCTGCTTTTTGGAAAAAGGGTGGAAAAAGAGACGTTGTTTTTTGGTATTAGCTAACATCCAAGTGAAGACAAGGCTGTTTGTAGTTTTCACTCTAGGCTCCTCCATAACCTTTGTCTTGCTCTGCTAAGAGATAGTGAAAAGCTATGAAAAGCCTGTCTTTGCTAGGATGCACTTAGTAATATGTGTTAAGAGCAGACCGTTTGGTAAAGAGATATCCTGAAACACTTAGGCATGAATACTTGACTTTCAAAGTTTCATACCTCCCGTCCTTGTCATGAAGTAGAAGAATCTGGACTTGGCTAGACTGTGACCATAAATGTGTTCTGAACGCCACTTAACTAAAAGTGCAGGCGATGATTTTTTTAAATGTATATGCTGGTTGTGGGTAAGCCATTACTAACTTTGTCAGCACTAGATACTAAATGACCAACACATTTTAAAACACAATCTATGTGCTTAGTATAATAATAATTACTCCTCACTTTTTAGTCCAGTGATTAGGCTACCTGCTTGTAGTGTAGGAAAGCCTGGTTCAAATCCCCCAGTGCAGGTTCAGCAGGAGTTTGCATAGGAATTTTCTGTGTACTAGGTACCTGTCCTTTGGGAAGGGCCATCCTTGTCTAAACCCCCCTCTCAGAACCCAGAGGTCCTCCTGCCTGGCAGATGAGGGATTTGAGCCAGGGGCACTCACATCCCAAAGAAGCACCCTGCCCCCATTCCACAGAGGCTTTTAGAAGCTCTTTTGTGCCCCAGTTAATATACAGTTAAAGTGGAACACGTGAAGGTACTAGATTACTGCCATTCATTTCTCAACACAAGAGAAATGGGATTTGAACCAGCACCTCTTTGGCAGGCACAGGAACACAGAGGGAGTCACAAGAGTTAAGTGGCCCAATTCTCATTTCATATTTACTGAATAGGGCCATCTGTCAACAGACGAGGCTCCACCTCTGACCACCACTTAGGCCATTCATTTGAGACGTAAGAGAGCAATGTTCAAATCCCTTCTCAGGGAACATAAAGGGGATTTGAACCAGACTATGCACTGCCTACGTGTCAAGCACTACAGAGAGCCTCATGGGGTGCCTGTGTCTCAATGTCTAACTATTTAGTGACAGCGACAAGGAGTCCTGGGGCACCTTAAAGACTAACAGATGTATTGGAGCATAAGCTTCTGTGGGCAAAGACCCACTTCGTCAGCTGCATCTGATGTAGTGGGTCTTTGCCCATGAAAGCTTATGCTCCAATACATCTGTTAGTCTATAAGGTGCCCCAGGACTCCTTGTCGCTTTTGCAGATCCAGACTAAACACGGCTACCCCCGTGTGGCCAATCCTCACAAGAAACACAGAGGCATCCAGCCGAAGGAAATACATCCAAGCCCTGGTCTTAGGCCAGTCACTTGAGTGGTTAGAGCTGAACAAGCAAGAAGGGGATGTGAACACCATCCTCCCAGGCACATACCCAACCAATAAGCTACCCAGGGCTGTTTCTTGGAGGGCTTGGCCCTATGCATATGGAATGAAAGTGAAGCAGCTTCAGCAGAAAAGAGCAAAGGGCGGGCCCCCCCCACCCCCCCCCCCAGATCAGAATAGCACTTAGCCCAGCACGTAGGCCATTCTCGAGCGATAAGCGATGGAAGTTCAAATCCCTTTTCAGCAAGCGGAAAAGGGAATTTGAACCCCATGCTAAGCGCGCGCGCGCGCGCAGCGCGCGCGCGCGCACACGCACACGCACACACACACACACACACACACACACACACGGTCACTTGCTAGCCTTGTGTCCACCGTGACTATGAAATGAAAGTGGAACAACGGCAGCAGAACAGCGTAAATGCCCAACCCACTGGACTACAAAGCGCTGCATCAATTAAATCTTGCCTAATTGCTACTATATAACAATGGCACTGCCTCAAGAGGCTACTAGGCCCACCCCCCCATCTTAGCTTATCCTTTCCATCCCTGACTGGGATGCACATGTGAGAGACTGCAGAGCCCTATTCAAATCTCGTCTCAGCAGGGAGAAAGAAATTGAACCAGCATCTACTCTCTCCCACACACACACACACACACACACTGGTACCAACCTCTGCTTGTGATTACTGGCCAGAAACCACTTAGGCACCAAAATAATTTTTCATGAGATATCTTTGAATGCCCTGCCAAACAACTGAGGCACAAGGGGGACGGAGGCTAAGGCCGACCATGTAACCCTTTGGCCTAGTGATTGGGGGGGGGGCGGGCTCACCTTTGACTGTGTGTGTGGGGGCGGGGGCAGGGGATGTCAGCTCCCCTTTCAACATGGGAAAGCCATTACAAAGACAGGATATGTTAGAGCTGTATAAACTGTGTGGTGACCGGAATGTATTATTCAATGCCCGTCACATAACACATGCATTACAGTGACCCACGGACCTGCATAGGCAGTAGATTTAACCCAAGCCAAAGGTGGCATGTCTTATCATGAAGGCCAACCTGTAAGTGGGTTCAATAAAAAAGTGAGCAACTTCAGGGAGAATGGCGCCACTGAGGACTTGTAGCCAAGACTGTCAGGGACACAGTCATCCCTAAACCTCAGGCTGCCAGATGCTGGGCATGGCCAACAGCGGACAGAGCACCTGATAATTGCCTTCTTCTGCCCATTGCCTTTGAAGCATCTGGCATCATCTACCATTGGAAGAGGGGCACCTGGCCTGGCAGTCGCTGACCCAGTCTGGCCATTTCCCCCTTGCCTCATGAGAAGGGCCTTGAAGAGTTGAAGAGGGCTCACCTGCCGCCCAGGTGAATGCCCTAATCATGGGGTCATGGGCTACAGTGATGAGGGCTCCCACAATGATACCCACTGAAGTTGTTTCACTTCAGTGAACTAGTACTGAAGTGAGATGGCATGGAGGCTCCTTCTCTAGGCCAGTGGTGGGCATCTCTGTTGTGTTAGGGGCTCTGCTATGTCAACTCCCCTTTCTGCTCCCTGAAAAGGGGGTGTAGGAAGAGGAATGTGCTGCAGCCCGTGTACGTGCTGGGGTTCTACAGCTAGGTGTGGTGGTGGAGAATGGGGACCCCTTGAGCTTGCCTGTTGAAGCTGATATACATCAGTTAACTAGTGTTTAGGCAGCAGCAGCTCTGCACTTTGTAGTCCAGTGGCTATGTTCCCTGCCTTGTCCCATGATGCTTTGAAGCTGCCTTCAGTACCAGATCAGTAATAATGGTGCAAAGATTGTGTGTGTGTGTGTCCGTGTCCCTTTTCATACTGACCAAATATTGGTTCTAGTTCTGGTCTGTTTCGAAGGCTTTTATACAATGAGATCATAGATTACAGTACTCCTCTAGTGCTCCTCAGTATATGCTTACACAATGTTTTGCCATATTTATAGAAGCTGGAAAGCTCTCCTTAAGTAGATGCTGTGATGTTGGCAGACAAAGTCTCCGGCTCTCAGTGGGACACTGACAGACACATAACTGGAATCTGTCTGGCTCATTTATGGGTTAATAAAATATTGATAGAATAGTGTGCACGGTGGGTGTTGTAAGCAGGCAGAGGCTGAGTATCCCTAAACAACCTCATGTGGTCCCTCTCCCAGGCCAGGGTATGTCCCACAGGGAGTCAGGGTTGGCTGCATTGCCTGCCCAATGCTCTGGGACCTGGAGCCCTGGGGCTATGGGCACAGTAGCTGCACCACCCAGGAGCTGTGGGTTCTGAATCTGCAGCAAACCAGAGCTAGGGCCTTCCCTCCCTGCCCCCGCCATGCAGTGGCATGCTTTGGGCTCCTGCAGGAGTGAGGGGGGACAGGAGGGTAGAAGGCATGAGAGGAGGGGCCAGGGGCGAGCCTCCCAAGGTGGCCAAGTGACTGGCCACCCATGTGCCTGCTGACCCTGGAAAAGGGGGGAGAATGCACCACATTGCTACATGAGTGGCTGTATAGGGAAGTTACTCAAACTCTGTGACATCAAGGACTGATTCAGCAGCATGGCATCTAACAACACATTCACACTTTTTTTTTTAAGGCAAATGACTCACAACCATAAAGGTTTCGCTTCAGTCTGCAAGTCCACAAAGATGGTGCTGCCGCCCATAGCCACATGTTAAGACTCTGCAGGCCTCAGATTGAGCAACTATGCTCTAGCAGGACCCTAATTTCCAACAGGTACAGATTAAGGATGTTAAGAGGTGGGTAATTCACTAATCATGTAGTCAATAAATTTTTTATCGACTACACAATTAGTTGATAAGGGAAGGAGCTCAGTCCCAGCTCATGCAGGGTCCAGGAGCTACCCCCATTGCAGCTCTGAAGTTTAAATGTAGTAGGAGCCAGGCAGGGTTCTCTGAAAGGTATGCGACTGTGAGGGCACACATCAAGAATTTCATTCCCGCCCACTCCTTCAGCAAAGCCATGCAGCTGTGCCCACAGCTGCTCCCGGGGGCAGGGCCGTGGCGGGGGGGTGACTGCCCACCCCAGGAGTGATGGCTTCCGGAGCTAGAGCCTAGGCTGCGGTACTAAAAATAGCACCATGGCCTGGCTCCAGTCCCGGCACACAGGGCCCACTGTGTGGCCCAACACCTGAGAGCAGCTGGGGTGGTGGCTACATGGCGGCTGCTGGGGCCGGGACAAAGGTACTAAAAATAGCACTGCGGCCCTGGCTCCAGCCCTGGCACACAGGGCAGCTGCCTGCCATGCTGCCCCACCCAGCATGTGCAGGTGTCAGGATGGCAGAAGGTAAGGGAAGGGCCAAGGGAATACCTAAGGGGAAGGTGGGAGTGAAGAGAGGAAGGGGCTTGTGCTTAGGGGATAGGCAGGGTCCAAGATAGGAGATGAAAGAAAAAGGCACCAAGGGGCAGGGTGGAGGAGAGACAAATGCCAGGGGGCCAAAAGCAGGCAATGAGGAAAAGGGCAGGAGAGGGGATGGGAAGGAAGGTATCAGTGGGGGTAGGAGAGGAGAGGGGACAGGCTGATGCGGGGAAGGAGAGGGACAACAGGGGCAAGAGGGAGGAAGAGGAGAGGGGAGGAGCGAGTAGCAAGAGAAGAGGGGTTGAAAGGAGGGGCGGGCATGAGGAAAGCAGGGGTTGGAACAAGTCACGTGTGAGGATGCAGAGGAGTGTGAGGAGAACTGGGGCAGAGGCACTAGGGAGAAAGAGGGCAAGGAGGGCAGGGGCAGTGAGAGAAGAGGGAGGCACCAGGAGGGTTCAGGGGTAAGGGAGGTGCAGGTGCCAAGGGGATTGTGGGGGTGAAGCAGAAGGGCAGACATGGGGAAGGGATTGGAGGGGAGGGGAGGGACAGGCACCAGAGGAGAGAGGTGGAGCAGAGGGAAGTATTAGGAGAGAGGATCGGGAGGGGAGCTAGAGGAGGGGTAGGCACAGAGGGAAAGGCTGGTTTAGGGGTCAGAGAGGATGGGGAGGTGGGGCAAGTCCCAGGAGAGCTGAGGGGAGTGAGAAGGGCAAGAGCCAGGACAGCAGAGCAGGGTGAGGGGTTGGGGGCAGCAGCAGGCACTAGGGGAGCAGATGGGGTGAGGGGAGGGTGGGGGACATGGCAGCAGAGGGGGAAAGGGAGAGGTTTATAACTGGGGTGCCACAGTGGCACATATCCGAATAGGCGCACATAATCTCAATATTGGTGCACAAGACAAAACTCAGTCCACTCATGGATGGAAAATCTTAGAGGGAACACTGGAGCCAGGTGTGCAGGCAGCCAGGCTCCTACTGATTTAAACTTCAGAGATGCAGCAGGGATAGGTCCCAGAGCTGGCGCGATCTATGACTGAGCAAGTCCAGCTCAGTCCTGGCTCACACTGGGTCTGGGACCTATCCCCGCTGCGCCTCTGCATTTTAAATGTAGTAAGTGCAGCAAATAATGCTGATAGAGGCAGCAGCTGAGGGGATGGGGAGAGAGAAGGTGGCACCATGGAGATAGTGCTGGGGGTACTGGCTTTTAAACTGGCTGCCCCCAACACCGGTTCCTGCTTCTCCCCCTCGTCCCGCCCCCTGCTGCCACTGATACAGCAACTCGACTACTCACTTACATCCCTAGTACAGATACACAGACAAACAAGGACACAGAGGCCTTTGGAAGTAGGAGAGTTCAAGAAGCCATTTCTCTTCCTGCAATGAAGGCAAAATGCCTGTGTTTTTTGCAAATGCACTTTATGGCCTTAACACTTGTATTTAGATAAATATAATAGGGACTTTTTATAAATTGAAATGATTATCCATCATCTAGTCATTATCAGTCATCAAGATGCAACAGGGAGAAAAAAATTAAAAAATTATCCAACATACACCAAACAGACCTTGTTTTATTTAATTCTTTATTTTGACATCAAATAGGTTGAGAAAATCTTGGACAGCTCAAGTATGCTGCTGGATTTCTTTTTAAGTTCTTTGTAACATTCATTTCAAGGTGCAAAAGAGGTGTTTACATATGTGTTTCATGTAACATAACAAAACTTTAACAAAACAAGAAGACATCAATAACAGTATACGTATCAGCAGAATAATCCAACAAATACATTATGGTACTTTAGCCTTGTACTAAAGAAAGGGCTCTACGATGAAAAAATAGTGCACAAAAAGCTTCTTTTATATATATACAAGTATATATATATATACTACACAATAAGGGAGCATAAAGTGGCTTTTTAATGCAAGTTTTTGAGACTAGCAACTTCTTTCTTTTCATTCTCAGATGGGCACTATCTAATAGAAAACAATTACTTAATTTGAGGTGAATGGGGATTCAGAGCATACTTTTTTACAAGGGGGTTGCAACATGGTAGCATATATTTCTTTAAAAGTTTAGGCACATTTGAATGCAAAAAGTGAGGGCTTTTTTAAACTTACACACTGTAAAATTTGAATTTGACATGCCCTCACAAAGGCAACAATCACTTAGAAAACAATCTTTAGGACATAAAAATATCTACATTTGAATTAAAATATAAAAAAGAATGCAAGTAGAAAGAAAAAATGTTTTTAATGAAATATAAATTTTTGGTACCCAAACTTTAAATCACTGAAGGCAATTTGAAATTGTGGTATATTTTTGGGTACTAGCTAAGAGTGCTATGCATTAAGACCTGGTCTTAACTTGGTAAATATAAAAAATATTCAGTTTGTAAAACTGTAATTTTTGCAAATAGCTCTCAAAATAGCTGACTTGTAAAACAGATCACACTAATTGATCACACTAATTCTGCTGTCACTATCTTAGCATTTGCATCCACACAATCCTGCTAGTTTTCAATTGGATTGCATCCTAGTTTTAAAAGCAGGATATGTACAAGATCAGGGACTTATTTTGTTCCCATTTAAGTTTGTGATAAAAGTTAGATTAACTTCAAATGGGGCAGGATTTTTAGTGGAAATAGTTCTAATTCTTAGGTGTTTGGTTTCATTTTTGACACAGCTGTTTAAGAATCAAATTAATCAATTATTAAAATAACGACTCCAGTATGAGATTTACCATTTCCACTGTAAAACACAGTGATCTTTGTGTTATCAGCAGAAACACAAGTCCAACCACTCTTCCTTTCTTAAAAGTTTTCTAATCTACCAATCCCTTCAATGCACAAGAAGGAAAAATCAGGAAGTGTCACTGATAATCTAACAGTAAAGTCACTACAAACACCAAGAAACTGCTCCTGGTTTTGTTTATTTTTACTTTAGAATAACTTCTTGTCTTTCATAGAAGTTTTACCTGAGACAAAGTCTGCAAGATCTAGTCCACTACAAAAAAGAAGTGGCTTTTTCACTGTGTTGGAAACCCAAACATCATCAAATGAGCATGTTCACATTACTACTTTCACATGTGCCCTGAACTTCTGATAGAGATTGTTATTTGAATGGCAACATATTTGCTACGCAAAGTAAGTTCATTTACTCTATTATTATTTGGTAAAAGCATAATTAGCTGCCTTGAATATTTTTCCTTCTCACATATATTCTCAACAGGATATTATTTTTCTTTTTCACATCCAGCACAAGGCATCTCAGTTAGTGCTGGCTTATCTACTGCAAATATAAAAGAATATATGAAATATAATCATGTAAGCTTACAATCACTTAGCCTCAGGCACAAATAACTATATATGTGATATGGTGCTTCAAAAGGATATGAAAACATGTTTGTTATTTTATGTATTATAGTCTTTGTCAACTGGGTTTACTGAATGGCTACATTCAATTGTCTGATATGTGAGCAGTACATCTTTTATATATAACATTATTATATAACATTATTATATAACATTATTTAAGGTGCTTTTTAAAGAAAAAAATAAGTTTCGAACAAGTTAATGATGTCAATCACAAACATTGCCTCCAAGTTAAAAGTATGTATTGTGGAAAATCATTTTTCTCACTTTGGCTCCCACTGTGTGACAATGTACGTTCGAACTAAATGACTTCTTATTGCAAAGGCCAAGGCTAATGAAGAATCCCAGGTTGTGTGCATCCATCCCTGTTTGTCACTATTTTTAATAGTCTGGCGCACGTTTGGATACCCTTCCTTATGTCAGATAGCACTTTATCCCACATGTGAGCTCATTGACGTCAGTGGGACAATCTGTAGATGACAATGCTATTCACCATGGGTAAAATGTCAAAATCTGGCCCTCTGCTTCCAGTTGCCAACCATGGGCCAAATTCATTATTTGAATTCAGCCAAAGATTAATTTGACCCAGTGTGCTTATTTGTTGGGGAAACCAAGGAAGGAACCATTCATTTAAATAATGTGAAATTTAGAAGGGTTCTGATCTCAATCTGTCTAATTATCTTAAAAGAACGTGGTAGTTGCTAACACACTATATTTGCTGGGCAACTCTGATATGTACTGGGCTATAATTGGGTGAAATTTGTGTTTTTAACTTAGCTAGAAGATTTCCTGTGACACACTTAGCTCTTCACCTCTGCTTATTTATTTCAATAACATATAGTACACCAAGATATTCTCGACACATGACAAACTGCTACAAAATGAAAATAAAAATGTGTACATTTTGGACAAGGCACTTAGGAGCCCCCAATAGCCTTTGGGTAAAGAGTTGCAAAGATATACCAAAGCTTTCTCTGCAGAAATACAAAGACAAGTGCTTTATCACATTCACCAAAAAAGATGCTACTGGAAATGCAATTAATAATATGCATGAGCAAGAGGACTGTTAAATTAAGATGAGATGAAAGCGCTTCACAAGTTTAGAGCTCACCAGCTTCCTAGGGATTCTGAAAAAATACAACACATGCAGCTAGTAGTTGCCTGCAGATTTAGAATTAATGTCTGTGATCTGATATACACATTCCCCCCAACTGCCAAGTCCCACTGAAGACAAGGTGTACATGCCTGAGGGTATATCAAGCCCTTAGATTGCAGTGTCAACTTGTACTGTCCCCTCTCTATCTTTTCTTCCCACCACCATGGCAGTGGGTGAGCTGCTAGCTTAGGGAAGCTAGCCCCTCAGCTCCTCCCCTCCCACACCCATGTAGCCCAGCCCCCCTCATTATGGCTGCTGGTTCCTGCCTCAAACCCCAGCCCTCCCCCCACCCCATTGTGACCACTGACCTCTGCCCCAGGTTACAACCCCCCACACCAGAGTGCTGGAGGGCCAGTCAGTGTAGCCTTAATCCCCACAACTCCAGAGCATGGGGTTGTCGGGAGCCACAGCCTCAGCCACAGAGCACCACGCCATGCAGTGCCTGCACCCTCATCCTGCCCCAGCCCTGGAGCACTGGGAAGCATGGTCCCAGACCTGGAGCATAGGGAGGCTGGATTGCCAGCCATGGGAGAGCTGGAGGAAGGAGAGGGCTGGAGGGAGGGAGGACCACAGTATTCTTTAATTTGAAATGTGAACTACTGCAGTCAGTTGAACTAGGGAGGGTTTAAATTCCTTCATAAGTGGTTTAAATTCCTATTAGTGTCAGTGGGAATTTCATGCATTCATGCTTCCAAAGCCCAAAGGAACTATTGTGATTATCTAGTCTGGCCTCCTGTATAAACACAAGCCATTCCTCAAAATAAATTGATGGGTGAGTTGAATAGAGTCTGACAACACTTAGCATTGTTGAAGGCAATGGCATACATCCACAGAAAGGCACCTATGTTTTCCAGCTTGTTTCCCATCCATTACTCACCACAGGACTGACATCAGAGAAGATTAAGTGCATTTAATCCAGTGTGGCCATTGGGTGAGTTAACTGCAACTAGATATAAATTCAAAGTATTCCTGAAGCGGGAAACACCTCTGAAGTCAACTAATAGGGGAAATCCTAAAGCAATGTTACTTTGAGAAAAGTGCATTTTGTCACACTATGAATATGACAAACTGGAATCTACCAAGATCTGAGCTATGTAACTAAGCAGTCCTTCATAGGACTTCACTGTAGCTCCCCTTGGAGCCAATCAGCCTTTCAGTAAAAATGTCAATTACTTAAACTCATCTGTGGTCCAAGCTCAAATGATTCCCAGCAAAGGGTCAACAAAGCTCAAAATCTTGGTTGATAACAATAAACGGCTATGGGAATACTCACCCTATTTAATGCAAGGGATAAATAACAGCCATTTCAAATTAAACTGGCCTCCCATCCTTGCTGGCCATCTGTATCATCAAAGCCTCTTCCATTAAGGATTTTAGCATGTGATCAATGAATACTCAGATTGGAAATCACTGGTGCCTATTGGAGTGTTTATGCGTGTGGCAATTTAGCTAAGGTGATGTATGAACTAGGTAGTATGCTATTGGGATTCTCAGAACCTTGTAGGCTTTTTAACACATGAAAGCTTATATTGTAGTTTGCAAATTCTCATCTTCCCTGCTTACATAAAAGGGCTGCAAGGAATGTGATGAAGTCGATGCAGTTGTCAACTGGCTCTGATTCTCTTCTTCTACCTGGGGAGCATTTCTGGATCCTCTGGCATGCAATCGGTGAGCATCTAGCATTTCCAGCAATAAATCATAAAGAGGGACTACATTTTTGCACTTCATGTTGTATAGGTGCTCCATCCCTTTATTGCTGTGGATTTCAAGGAAAACAAAGTCAGACTACACTCCATAATGAGATGACAATCCATAGTTATTTATAGTGGTTGCCATTTAAACTGCTTTATCAGTTTCCCTCCAAAATGTTGACTTTTAATGGTAATTTTGTACCTGGTCCATAACGACCAAACCAATGATTGTCAGACTTTCCATAACAAGAAAATAATGTAAAGATTACAAATATAAAAAGAACAAACCAAACCCCAACACAACCAACAAACCACCATTCTGGTTTGTTCTGGATAAGTTCTGATGTTCTGGATAAGTTCTGGGGAGATATATATATCCTGTCAACATCCACATTTGTAACTTTAATGACATTCACATCTATTTTAAATGACACTTATCTATGGGATTGAGGAACCCTAATTCCATTCACTAACCAACCATTGTGCTTTGCAAACTAAGGAATGAACAGTATCTGTGTAGAATTGTCAGATTGCTAACTCTCCAGTTGGTGAGGTGTTGGAGTCCAATTTCACTTCAAGAACTGAATAATTTAATTGATCAGAGTTGTAGAGAACTTTTGCTTAGACTAAGAGCAAATTACATTCTCAAACACATCACTTTTTACTGTTAATTATTATTAAAAATAATGAAGATAGAGTCCCCGCCTCCCTGCCTCCCCTCTCCCCCACCACCACCTTAAGAATGCCTGTTCCTAGTGATGTAAGGTTTGCAGAACTGGGATGTTATATATCACTCCAGTTTTTTCAGCATAAACAGCATGTATAACAGCAACAATCAGGTCCTGACTCCATCATCAGACCCACGTGCAGTGTAGTGACACCAGAAGCAGAGGAACCACAATGAGCACAAGTGGCAACAGAAGAAACAAATAGGGTTAGGGACAGTTTCCCTTCCCATATGATATTAAGCAGAGGGGCAGAACTATGGACCATACTGTGATACCCTCACTCACACTGATCAGCGTGTTGCCCCCAGTTAGTTTCACAGAAGGAAAACACTTGTGGAGCAAGTTACAATTCAACATGAGTTTATCAGGATCCTGTTGTATCAACAAAGCAAAACTTTGCCCAGTTGCTTTATACAATTCAAAAAGGCTGCATGTGCACTTTCTCACCTCATGTGCCTGAAGTGCGAGAGTATGAGGAGGAGCTGAGCCAGTCTTCTGTGTTGCTGATTTGGAGAGAGACCTGACTTGGCCATTAAATGAATCAGTGCATCTGTGATTTTGTCCAGAACACGATGAATATGGTCTTTCTCTTCCAAAGATTTCAAGGTGCTGGAAAGAAATGTATACACACCTGGAGGGGGAGGGGAGACAATACAAAGAGAGATCATATTTCTTTGCTAGTCTCATAGACAGGAATTTTAAGAGGCCAGAAGAGGCATGAGAGCCAATCACACTGTGAACTTGTTCTCTTCAAGCAGTAGGAAGTTGAATAGGAGGTTAGAAATAATATAAAGAGAACATGACTAAAGAAAAAATGGAGGTCTCTCTACAATGGTGAATCGGGAATGGACGCATTGGGTGTACACAAAATGTATTATACGACCCAAACTGCATCTAAGAGTAACATATAATAAATAACCATTTTCTTGTTATGCCTCCTCTGCTTCCTGTTTCAGCTCCCAAATATTTTTACTAAATAGTTGTGGCTTTCATGCACAAACAAATCCAATTCCCCCCATAGACACAAAAAGAGGCTGCGGCAAAAGCAAACTGATTAGCACTTTGGTTGGAAACTTTTGCTGTATCTAGAATAAAACAGGTTAGAAAAAGTGTTTCTCACAGATATCCATAATATGTGGGATAATCAAAGCGACTAAAAGGGGAAAACGCACTGCAGCCTTTATCCCACTTCCTCCGTGTCTTAGGGTCTCCGGCTATTTCAAATAATCTCATTTCTTTTCCCATGAAAGATGATCCTATTATGTCAGTTACTGTTCAAACAAGATGGGAAGGGTTTCTTTATAAATTTCAAGCCAAACACCTGCATCAACAATCCACAAGAAAATCTAACACTTGCAGTTCACTCTCTTTTAGTGCAGACTGATATCACTGATGCCATATTATGCGCTCAATTACTCCAGATTTAATCCCAGGTAAGAGAGCAATTTACTGGAGTTATAAATAAATCCCCCACTTCCCTTGTTTCATCAGGCTGTGAGTTAGACTTCACAAAGTAATTGTCTAATCTGTTTGAGGTTAATCTTGTCCCCGCCTCTAACTAACAGAGGGGTGGAGGGGAAAGGGGCAATTGCCCCAGGGCCCAGAGCTCCCAGCCACCACTGCTACTGCAGCAGCAGCCGTACCCCTGAGCCCTTTAAATCTCTGTCAGAATCCCACATGGTGCACTCCAGGTGGTGGTGGGTGGGGACACAATTTGGTCCAAGCAACACAGAGGCTGCCCCGGGCCTCGCCCTTTGCAGGAGCACAGAATTGGGCCCTCCCCTACCTTGCCCAGGGATCTGGCAATTCTGTCAACCCCCCCTACCTCTACTGTCTTGTCACCTCCTATTCCATTACTTTTGTTGGTTGTTTGGTGCAGGGACCATGCTTTCTGGCTGTACTGAGAGGCACTCAAAGCTCCTTTGGACACTATTAGAAATCATCATCATCATCATGATCATAAGTGTAATTCTGTTGATTTCCTTGGCATTTGCACCAGTGTAAGTCAGATCAGAATCTATCCTGCTGCCTGAGAACAGAACAGCTATTATAATGTGGCCTAAGGAAGGCAGCAGCTGCAGCGCTTCCTTGGTTTGCCTGCACTGGATTATTGCTCTGGATTTGCTGTAGAAATATGAAGTAGTGACTGCTTGTTCTATATCATTTTTCACACTGGAGTAATGCCAGTGAAGAGAACAAAAGCCCTTAGACGTTTCTCAGCCAAATGATTTTCAACCAGCCTGACACCCATGCTACTAAGGTTTCATGGTTTAGCAATATTCTAGAGGGACTAATTTCTTAGTTAAGACTGATTGGGCTTAATCCATTAGTGGGAAACATTTCCATAGTCCCACAGTAGCACCAGCACATCTCACCTTAGCCAGGGGATGCTGCCATGGGATTATGAATACTTACAGTTCTAAATCCTTCTCAAAATGAAGGACTCCTGCCAAGAGCTCCCAGATCTCACACTTCTTTAGCACAGGAGCCACCAAAGAGCTTTGGTTAAAAGTATTAAAATAAATACCCAAGAAATCCCCAAAGACTTGGGCAATTGGCAGCCCGCACTAATTAATTAGCGAATGAAAGACAGCTGTCTGTTATCTCACTGCCCCAGGTGACTATTGCTGCCATGCCTCACTGAGCAGGCATTTCAGAAACAGGAATATCAGATGTCTTTCACCAAAGAAGCTTCAGGGGGTAGCGGTAGCGAAGTTAGTCTGTTACAGAAAAAAACAACAAATGGTCTGGTAGCACTTTATAGACAAACAAAACATGTAGATGGTATCATGAGCTTTCATGGGCACAGCCCGCTTCTTCAGATGACCGGAGTTTCACGAGGCATAAGGGATCAGTCGGCAAAGGCTTCCCCAGCCGGCTGATCCCCGTCTAGACTACCGCGCTGTGCCGGATCAGCTGATCGTCGGCACAGCGCGGCGGCCATGTTTATTTTAATGAAGCGGGGATTATTTAAATCCCCGCTTCTTTGCCTATGCCAGGTAGCCTAATGTACATGCCTCTGTCGCCAGAGGCATGTAGTCTAGACATACCCTATGTTACCACATATGCTGTTGACAAATGGTAACAACAGACTTTTCTGGATGCTATTCTTGAGAAGAAAGCCCCAGTTCATCCTTTCTAGACCCACACGGGTGGAGTTTAAAAGCGTCTGTTCGGCCGTGGAATGTGAAGACCACTACAGGCGATGCAACATCCCACTCTACATGTTTCCTCTGAGACAAGACAAAATGAACTATAACTGTGGTTTTCAACCTGTGGTCTGCAGATCCTTGGGGTCCAAAGACAATGTCTAAGATTTCCAAAGGGATCTGAGTCCCCAACTGATATTTTTAGGGGTCCCCATTAAAAAAAAAAAGGTTAAAAACCATTGAGTGTAAGAATGACTCAGTGGGAAAAGCTGTTTAAAAACCACACTATAAATGGCAGAGAACAACAGGTGGTTATGATGGCCCATGAAACCATTCATCAATGTGGTTTTAAAGCTATACAGTACTCTCTCTGGAGGATTCATAAAATTAACTCACTTTTTTTAGTCTCTATAGGCAAACCCATTCAATTAATGTTCTGTCCTGACAGAAATACCACCACATTGGTTTCTAGAGACAAAGGATGATCACTTTGTCACATACCACTGATTCTTTTATCATACCAATCCAAAAGCAAGAACTCTGGCATTATGTTGCTGTCTCTGTATTTCTGGAGCTCGTTCTCCTTGACCCCAGTGGTAAGGAAGAGCCCTTGAAGCACTGCACTGCTGAACTGAATGTGCTTTTCAAAAATATGGCTTTGTTTTGTAGCTGAAAGTTTTATTTCATTTTCTGCAGCCCTGGAGGGGCAGATTCTGTTTGTTATTGAGCTGGTAAAACAGCAGCTCTGTCCTTGTTACAAGAGACAAGCTGTCGCCATGGTATCTCGGGAGAAATTCACAAATGGTATCAATATAGTGTATCTCACCATTCAAATACTTACTCCCACTTCTCCATAGAGAGGGAGAGAGGCTTTACCGAGAAAAATAATCCACATTTACTTTTTTCTGATTAAGGCCACAGGGAAAGGAAGAAGTTAAAAGAAACAGTGAAAACGGATAGAGACTTGACTGGTGGTGGAGGAAGTGTGGAATTAAATATTAGATGGTGCTATCATGGAATCCTCATCATGGGACATGTTTAAGAACACGATGGACTAATCATCTGTTGGGGATAATCTAGATTTACTTAGTCTTGCCATAGCATAGGGAGATGAACTTGACGACTTCTAGAGATCCGTTCCTGCCCTGTATGTCTATAATTAATCACAATATTCTCTAATGTGAACATGCACTAAACATTTAAGGAAAAGGAAAATGTTCTAGCCTTAACAAAAATCATTAATATGGTGCAGTAAATCTAAACAACACTTCAGAAATACAAATTATATTAAATGATTAGATTTTAGATTGATTTTAAATATGTATAGCTTAAGTTGGCTAATTCAAATTGGCTGAAAACACATTTAATTTCTCTGAAGATCAATTTTGTATGTATCGCATGTTTCTTCAAGATTGTTGTGTCCAAGATTTCCAGGTTTTCCAAGATTTTTGTGTGCATTTTTCATTAGCTTTTGCTGTATGAGATTGTGTGGATTTTCCATAGGCTATGTTGACACATACAATGTTCACATATTATATAAGAAACTATATTAAAAGGTTATTTAAATTGAAAAGTCAAGAACTCAAAAATTAGGAAATACCAGAATTTAGGTTGCTGGTGCAACCACAGATCACCTCTTTTGCGTGCATTGTTTATGAAGCGCCCGTCCAGCCAGGGAGCAGCCATTCAGCCAACACCAGCTGCCCCAAGGATGGAGCTGGATCCCGTGTTGGGAAGGCAGGATAAGGGACGCCCTGAAGGCAGGGAGGTGGGGTGGGGCTCGAGCACCACCCCCTCCACCCAGACAGGGTGCAGCCGCTCAGCCAACATTCATTAAATGATCACGTACTATATTTTGCACAGGAATCCCATCTCATTCTGCATACAGCAGAAGTCTCAAGCTCCCAGCCCGTGGGTCAAGTCCAGCCAGAGCAGTTGCACAATCCAGTCTGGGAGTCCTGACAAACCATGGGAAGAGCTGTCCATTCCTGTCTCCCAAGTCCCACCCTCTCCCACCATCATTCCATCCCCTTCCTTCCCTGCTCCCACCCTCCCCCATGGCACCCTGTCCCCATTTCTTTTTCTATTACACTTCTCATGGTGGTTTCTAAGAACCTCAAAAGCATTCATTAATTATCTTTACAACATCCCTGGGAAGAGAGAGTTTTACAGATGGAGAACTGAGGCAGAGAGAGATTAAGGACAAAATCTGCAAGCATTTATTGTGGGTGGTTCAGTCACTGGTCAGCCAGCTTGAGGCACTGAAGGCCTGACTTTCCAGAGTACTTAGCATCACTTTATAGGTTTTCAGCACTGTGCAGATATTTTAAATTAATCATCACAACATCCTGTGAGGTAGGTGGACAGAATAATACTCCATTTTACAGGTGGGGAAACTGAAAAGCAGTTTATATAAGTGCCTTGCCTAGATTCGAACACAGGGGCTCCTTTCTCCTAACCCATGTTCACTTCTTCACACCGCACTGCTAGGGCGGTGGTCACCCACTGAACACTCTCCCAATTGATTGTGATGTCTGGTGGTGCAGCAGGGTTGAGGTTAAGGCAGGCTCCCAGCTTTCTCTGGCCCCACACTGCTACAGGAAGTCGCCAGCATGACCCTGTAACCCCAGAGACTTGAGAGGGGCAGGAGTAGGTGTCTCCACAAGCTGCTACTGTCTGCAAGCACCTCCCCCAGTTCCCATTGGCTAGGAGCGGGGAATTATGGCTAACAGGAGCTGTGGGGGCAGTGCCTGCACAGGGGGCCAGTGTGCAGAGCCACATGTCCATCCAGGGGCCAGAGGGATGCATTGGTCCCTTCTGTGAGCAGGCCAGGGGAGGCAGAGAGCTGGCCCTTCTGCACCACTGATCGGGAACCTCTCAAGGTAAGTGTTGCCTCGTGAGAGCCACCACTGCATATCCCCTCCTGCACCCCATACCTCTTCCCTAGCCCTGAGCCCCTCCTACATCCAAACTCTCTCACAGAGCCGGCATCCCACATACAGAGCAGGCTGAGTCCCACAGACTCAGCCTGGAGCAAGGGTGGGCACAATATAGCTCACAGGCTAGATCTGGCTTGCCAGCCTGTTTGATCCAGCCCATGGGACACCTTCGCAGAGGAGGCAGGGGGGCCCACAAAGTCTATTGCTCCTGCCCCCAGGCTCTGTTTGGTTTGGGGGCGGGATTTCATAAGAAATACCCTCCCGCCTCCCCCACCAAGGGCACATGGCACATAAGATGGAGCCACAAGCTGTTCAAAATGGCTGGTGGTTCCCTCTACATGCCGTGTGCCCCTGACAGTGGGCGGGGGGGGGGGGGGGGAGATTTTTCACACTCCTCTGTCCCCAGGCCAATCATCACAGCTGGGAGCAGGGGAGCACGCAAACTCTCTCGCCCCCCACCAGGGTTGCATTTACACGTAGACGGAACCACCAGCTGTTTTGAACAGCTGGTGACTCCATCTACATGCTGTGTGCCCCTGGTGGGGAGCAAGAGACTTTGTGCGCTCCCCTGCTCCCAGCTGCGATGATTTGCCTGGGGACAGAGGAGTGTGAAAAATCTCCTCTTCCCCCCATGCCAGGGGCATGCAGCGCATAGAGGGAGCTGCCAGCTGCTCAAAACTGCTGGCGGTTTCTTCTAGGTGCCGCATGACCCAGGTAGGGGTGAGAGACTTCGCACCCTCCTGTGCCCCCAGGACCCAATTGGCCTGGGAGTGGGGGAGCTCATGCAAAGTCTATTGTCCCCCAGAGACACACAGCCCTGATAAGCACATGCAGGGAACCCATGTAGCTGGGGCTGCTGCAGGAGGAAGCCTGCCTCATGGATGCTGTTGTGCTGCTGGCTGGGAACTGCCTAAGGTAAGGGATGCCTGGCCAGAGCTTGCCTCTTGGACCCCAGCCCCTCCTACTTCTTAACTCCCTGCCCCAGGTCATCACCCCTCTCTGCACTCAAATCCTCTGCACACCACCCCAGATCACAATTCCCTCCCAGACCTGCATCCCCTGCTACACCTCTCCCCCAGGTCAAAATTCCCTCCTGCACCCGTACTCTCTCCCAGACCCAGCACCCTAATCCCCTGCCCAAGGTCGCAAACCCCAACTTCACCTAAACTCCCTCTCAAATCCCACACCCTCTCCTGCATCCCAATCCGCTACCCCGAGCTTCTTCTGCACCCATCCTCCATCCCAAACCCTGTACCTCCTCCATAGAGAAGTGCAGCCAAAATCTTGGAGTGGCCTCTGATCAAAAATTATTGCCCAGCCCTGGTCCAGAGCCTTCCCAAACCCCAAACCACTGCCCCAGTTTGGTGAGTGTGAGAAAGAGCAAACAACTGAGAGGGGGGATGGAGTGAGCAAGGCGGGGCCTTGGGAAAAGGGCAGGGTAGATCCTGGGTTGCCTTTAAATTCAAAAAATTATCTTGGACATAAAAAGGTTGAAGACCACTGTACTAGGGGTTTTTAATAGCAGCAGCTCTCACTCAATTCATTTGTAGTTACAAGTTTTCAGCTCTTTTGCAATAAGGCCCTGGTGTCTCCGTTTAGGCACCCATAAAATTAACATGGTTAGTGACCACCTGGGACATGTTTGGTTTAAGAGACTTTCCCAGCATCACACAAGACTATAACCCAATCCAGTTCTTCAGGGTGGTATTCAAATCTTAACCAAAATGTCATATTTCTTTTCCTGTGGCCCATTACCTTTATCTCTATAGACATTCCTGCAATAACCAAGCCAGTAGTCTTACAGACAACACAGTCATTTTCTATATAATTCTAACTAATTCCCACAGCACTCGCTATCCTATGAATTGAATGAGGCAGGCTTCTTTGGAAACAAAACAATAGGGGTGTCATTAACAAATGAACAATAATGGGTACACACAAGAGGACCTAACCACACACAAAAACATGACAGACACTAATCTTAGGTGCATTTTGGGCAATATTCACTCATGGATCTGATTAAAGTTCTGACATCTCACAGCCCAGTATTACAGGGGCAAGAGGGTGAATATCTGAAGTTTTGCCACATATATTTCCAAAGGGCCAACAGCATGTGCTTCTAGCCCTATATAACTTTTTCTCTGTCTGAAGGCTGCATAGTTGTCCTCTTTGGTGCTGACTGATTAATGCAGCCATGCCATCCCCAAATCCTTACACTGAAGTGTATCTTTTATAGCACACCACCAAATATAACATAAAAACTTTCAATAAGCAGAAAATAACATATTTGCATTCATTTTTCAGTAGTGCATGCAGAGAGGTGATTTATTATGGTTATTTTCCTCATTACACCCTGGAGATAAGAATATATCAACCAGCATAAGTTATTCAGATACAAATTCACTCACTTCTTAGTTTTATACATTTCCCCATTATAGGAAGAAAACAAAATTCTCTGTAATAAAAGTCAGATTGATACCACAAAGCACTGTTTGCAAGGTCTGGCAAGAACACTGTCTAAGCAAGTTCTGGCATTGCCATTGAGAACCACATTGCACCTAAAACTCTCAATTTGCTAAACTCCATTTGTGGGACAAGTAGGGATGTAAGTGACTAATCAACTAGTCACTTCCCCCCTTGATGCATCTATCAGAAAGAGGCAGCAAGGAGGGGAAGAGGAAGGAGGTACTGGGGGGAGCTATCTTAAAAGCCGGTTCCCCCCAGCTCCAGCTCTGTGGGAAGGGGCAGGAGAGCAGAGGCGTGGTTCCACCTTTGAAATGTACAAGAGTTCCCACTGGGGCTCTTGTACATTTCAAAGTGGAAGCGCTGCATGGAGCGCACCATGCCTCAGGTTCCATGCCACTCAATCTTTGAAATGCACAAGAGCCCCTGCAGGGACTCTTGTGCATTTCAAAGATTGAAAGCCATGTGGCACTTCTGTCTTTGAAATGTAGCAACAGCCCGGCAAGCTCTTGCTACATTTCAAAGCAGAAGCGCCCTTATCAACTAATCAAATAGTCGATGGAAATTCCATTGATTATTTGATTAGTTGATTAATCTAATTTTGACTTCAAAATGTGGGTCAAACAAAACTGACAAGAAACATAAATGGAACCAAATATTTGAATCATTTAAATTGCAAAGTCAAGAACTCAATAATTAGGAAATACCAGAATTTAAGTTGCTGGTACTTAATTCACCTTCCTTGTGTGTAGTAATTACTTTCTAGTATTAAATCAGATATTTCTTGAAAATAACAATATGCAAAGAGGATAACCTAATTTCCATGGATTGGTTTAAAGTGATCATAATTGCAATGATAATCATTTACACAGATCTTTATTATTTTCAGGAAGTATTACAACTGTTCTCTCAAATGAACACTCTATTTTGTTATTTTATCTTCCATTTATCACACTGTTGATTATGTTTGCCATATCAATTTAGAGTATTCTGAATAACTGTTAACTCACATGCATTTTGTAATGTTTACTGGCAAATGGTGTGGCTAAACCTATTGGAAAATGCATTAAAAACCACACTGGGCTATAATTTGTGGGGCTACACATGCGAGGCATGGTAGAGTTGATTTTCCATGTAGAAATTGCCTCAGAACTCCCTTCTAAACTATTCATAGTAGGGGCAACCAAGAAGTCACACCATTGGCTAGTGTCTCTCAACCACTCTATGTGATCTTCTAAACTATTATCAAAGGCTTGGAGGGCCCATTACAGCTGCTCAGAGAAGCATGTCACACAGGGCAGCCCATCTCCCCACAGCAATTCAAATTGCTGAGTCTATGTCAGCCTGGTGGGCTGAAAGGGAACCAAGAGCCTAAAATCCCTGAGATCACTGGCTCTGAGACATCCAGTTCTGCTGGGGCTCGCAGGGCTCCCAGCTGTCCTTCAGCCCATCTGCTGGAACGTCCTTTTGAAATTATCACAATGACTATTTGATTTTTTGCAATGAAACAGTTTTCAGATTTCTCTCTGGGAATTTTGAAATTGGGGGCATTGTCCTAAAATTGGAGCCAAACCATATTTTCAGTAAGATCTGTGAAACAGAATTACAGTTCTCCGCCCAGGACTTGTTGAGAAGTGAGTGAGTCAGAAGGCTGGGATACTAACCTGACTTTCTGCATTCACCGTGGGCATAAACTGGAGAAAGGTAGAAGACTCTAAGGGTTAAGTATAATAAGTATGTGGTCCAGTATCACTGGAAATTAATTAGTGATGGTGTTAATTATTCACATTACAACAGAACCCAGTTTGCACCCACATGGCTTTTTTGACTCCACAGCTAGCAGAACTTCAAATTATTCAAAAGTTATGTTAGATTCTGACTAAAAATGACACTTAGATAAGATGGTATCAATTGTATAATCACTTTTGGGAGTAGAACCTCTTGGCAGAAATTAATATTATGTCTCTAGAACTGTGGCTCTCTATCTTTTGCCACTCAAGGACCCCCATTTTGATTTACAATTTTTGGGAACGCTCTGTTTGGCCTGTTCTCCAAGGCCCTGTACGGCCACTTGCTTCATCCCTCTGTCACTCACTCTCCCCCACCCTCACTTGCTTTCAGTGGGCTAGAATAGGGAGTTGGAGTGCAGAAAGGGATGTGAGTGTTCTGGCTGGTAGTGAGGGCTCTGCGGTGGGAAACTCTGAGCTGGGAATTGGGATGTTGGGGGATATGGGCTCTGGGAGGGTGATTGGGTATGGGAGGGGACTCTGGGCTGGGGGCTCTGGCTGGGGGTATGGACTCATGGATGGGGCCAGGAATGAAGGGATTGGGATGCATTAGAGGACTCCTGAGAGAGGGAGTTGTAGTGCAGGGTCCCAGCGATGCTTACCATGGCTCCTGGAATCATCCAACAGCTCATGTAGTCCCAGGATGCAGGAGTGGCCAGGGAGGCTTTGCATGCTGTTTTCGTACCTTCAGGCACCATCCCTACAGATCCCAGTGGTGGCACTTCCCAGCCAATGGAAACTGTGGAACCAGAACTTGAGGGTGGAGCATGTGGAGCCTCTCTGGCCACTGTTGCACCTAGGGATGCAGGGACCTGGCAGCAGCTTCCAGGAGCCAAGCAGAACCAAGGCAGGTAGGGAGCTTGCCTTATCTCTACAGCAGGCCCCAAAAGACACAGGGAGGGAAGGAGAGGAGTTGATCAGCAGGGCCCACAGGCCCCCTGGAGTGACCTCATGGACCACCAGGGATCTAAGGATTCCAGTTTGAGAAATGCTGCTCTAGAGTACGGGTGTATGCTTTTAATTGAATTTAAAATAAATATTTGTCTCTTTTCTCTAATTTTAAACAGACAAAACATTCAGCAACCCTGCATCCCAAACTCAAACTAAGGGTGGGGGAGATGGTAGGGAAAGGTTGCAGACTGGGGCTACGTCTACACAGTGGAGCTGTTTCGGGATACCTCCGGTATCCCAAAATAGCTATTCCACATCTTAAGAGCAAGCCTGTTATACTGAAATATAATGGGCTTGCTATTCCGACATCCCTGTAAACCTCATTGCCCGGGGATAAGGGATGTTTTAGAATAGTGCCTTATTTCGAAATAACATCGAAATAAGTTTCACAATTCACATAGCGCAAATTGCATAGCTTATTTCAAGATAAGGGTGCTGTGTAGATGCACCCTAGGTGAACAAATATCTCAAACAGGTTATTAAGAGAAAGCAAAAAAACTTCAGGTAATGGAAGATGAGATGGATCATCGAGGAAAACTGTCTCTAGAGGTCAGAAAGCATTGGAAAAAAGTGAGAACTGCCAAAGCTAAGCTGAGCTAATCCTTGCAAAGGAAATAACAACCCTAGTAAAAGTTTTGTTCGCCACATAAATAAGAAGAAAACAAGGAAAGAAGAAGCTGCACTGCTAAATGCTGAGGAAAGAGTAGAGATTAAAGATAATCTAGGTATGGCCCAACAAATAACTCAATTTAAAATATGGGCAATGAGGAGCTTAGGGGGCAGTGGCACAGGATGCACAAGGATGTGGAAGCAGAAATTGCCACATCTGAGATGGAAGCCAAATTCAAGCAGCTTAATGAGACCGCATCAGAGGGCCTAGATCATCTCCATCCAAAAATATCACAGGAACTTGGCACATTAAATTGTAAACCCAATAGCAAGGATTCTTTAATAACTGCCTAAACTCAGGTGGTCATACCCTATGGCTGGAGAATTGCAAATATAATATCTATACTTAGGAAAGGGGGAAAAAGTGATCTGTAAAACTACAAGCCTGTTAGTCTGATCTCGGTTGTATACAAGGTTTTAGAACAAATTTTTGAAAAGATAGTAGTTAAGGATATGGTAAGGTAAAAGGAAACTTGGATAAAATACAACATGGTTTTATAAAAAGTAGTTTATGCCAGACCAACCTGATCTTTTTCTTTGAGAAGATAGTGGATTTTCAAGGCAAGATATGCAATATATCTACTCTGTCTGGATTTCAGTAAAGTATTTGATACAGTTACACAAGAGGAATTGTTAATTAAATTGGAGAAGATGGGGATTGCTATGAGAGTTGAAAGGTGGCTAAGGAACTGGTTAAAGGGGACAGTACAGCAGATTATGCTGAAAGATCAACTGTCAGAATGGAGGGAAGTTGCAAATGGAGTTCCTCAAAGACTTGTTACAGGACTGATCTTATTTCACATTTTCATTAATAGCTTTGGCACAAAAAGTGATAATGTGATAATAAAATTGCGGATGACAAATTTGGAAGGTATTGCCAATATGGAGGTAGACCAGAAATACAAGTTTTGAATGACCTTGAAAACTGAAGTACTTGTAATTGTATGAATTTTAATAGTGTAAAGTCATGCACTTAGGGTTTTTTGCTGTTACATTAGGGATGTGTCATTTGGAAGTAACACAGGAGAAAAAAGACCTGGATGTATTAGTCTATCACAGGATGACTATGAGCCACCTGTGTTATGTGACTGTGAAAAGGCTAATGCAGTCCTAGGATGCATCAGGTGAAGTATTTCCAGTAGAGCTAGGGAAGTGTTATTTCTATTATACAAGGCAATGGTGAGACTTAATCTGGAATTCTCTGTGCAATTGTGGTCTCTCGGTTTTAAAAGGATGAATTCAAACTGGAATAAATACTGAGAAGGGCTCCTAGAATGACCAGAAGACTGGAGAACCTACCTTATGAGGTAAGACTTAAGGAGCCTGGCTTGTTTGACCTAAGCCAATGAAGGCTGAAGGGAGATACAGTTGCCCTCTATAAATACATCAGAGGGATAAATGCTAGGAAAGGAAAGGAGTTAAGGGGCAATGTTAGTCAAAAATAAAGGGACATAAACTGGCCCCAATAAGTTTAGGCTTAAATTTTTTTCTAATCATCAGAGGAGTGAAGTTCTGAAACAACTTTCCAAGGGGAGTTGCAGGGCAAATAACCTAAGACTTGCCTTGATAATTGTATGGAGGGGATGGTATGATGAGATTGTTTACAATAGCATATGGCCCATCTGTGATTGTTACTAACAAATATTCCAATGGCCAGAGATGGGACAGTAGAGGGGAAGGTGTCATACCCAGAATTTAACAGGCTGACATGTTTGGGGTCAGGAAGGAATTTACCTCCAGGACAGACTGGTAGAGCCCTTGGTGGGGCTGCTGCCTCCCTCTGTAGCATGGGGCATAGGACATTTGCTGGTTTGAAAATGGTGGATTCTCTGTAGTTTGAAGTCTTTAAATAAGATTTGGGGACTTCAATAACTCTGTCACAAGCTATGAGGCTACTATAGGAGAGTGTGGCCTATAATGTGCAGGAGATCAGGCTAGATGATTATGATGGTCCCTATTGGCCTGAAAGTCTACGGCCACGTCTACACTGCAGACTTTTTGCGCAAGAACAACTGTTCTTGCGCAAAAACTTGCAGAGTGTCTACACTGCACGCGCGTTCTTGCACAAGTAAATTTACAGTACAGAGTCAGAAAACAGGGCTTCTTCCAGAAGAGTTATTCCTCTCCCCACGAGGAATAAGCCCTCTTGTGCAAGAGCTCTTCTACAAGAAGGCAGTGTAGACAGGCAACATGGATTTCTTGCTCAAGAAAGCCCTATGGCTAAAATGGCCATCAGAGCTTTCTTGCACAAGAGACCATCCACACTGCCATGGACGCTCTTGTGCAAAAGCACATCTCTTGCGCAAAAGCACATGGCAGTGTGGACGCTCTCTTGTGGAAGACTTTTGCACAAGAACTCTTGCGCAAAACAGTTCTTGCGCAAGAAGCCTGCAGTGTAGACGTAGCCTACGACTTTAAGGTGGTGTAAATTTTATGTACTCACTTTTGGAAGTAGTGCCTCATTTAACAGAAATTAACATTACGGCATTAGAAAAATGCTGCATGCTTCAGTCTGCATTTAGAAGAAATCTTTGTCTATTTTTTTCTCATTTTAAACAAACAAAATACCTTCTGGGCAAATATACAAGATTCTTTCTTTTGTGCCTTACTTCTCAGCTATTATTTGGCCATTTTAATGTCAAGGTCTTTACCTTTGTCCTGAAAAATTTAGCCATGTCTTTGCCATCCCTTCCCTTAGTTTCATCACTTAAAGAGGAATGTGTATACTATAGTTCTAAAACTAAAATTAGAATAATTCCTTGACAATATGAGGGTTGTCTCAAGTACTCTCTGATCTTTTTAATACTAACCTTAACCCACTCCCATCCCCAATCCATCGAAAATACTGCCCAAAATCATCCTTCTGGTCTGTTGATTTCTGTGCATCAATCCTTTTGAGTCAATTCCCTGGGTCCCTCTTGTGCTGAACAAGTTGACATTTCTTGTGTTTGCCTTAAGGCTTTACATCACAAATTCCCTCTCTAATTCTCTGATCCAGCCTCTTTTCACATCCACACAATAACAACTGAAATCAAACAGCAATAATAATTAAATTCCTAAAATTAAATAATAGAAGTGTGATATGTAACCATGACACTTACCTGAATTGAGAAGGATAATTGACTTAAGGCACACAAATTCCTCCCCCTGGAGATTCATCATACGGAACCGAGCAGAAGTGGCCAGCAGCATGTCAAAGATCTCCACCATGCCCTCTACACACTTTCCTTGATTCCTGCAAGAACACAACCACAGAGCAAACTATTCACAGCTTTATCCAAAACAGCAAGGCATTTTTCATCCCCCAATCCTTCCACTACAATATCACTTCTCAACTATCAGCTGTATTCTGATTGTGTAGTGCTTTTACTCACTATGCTCACTTTGCACCAATGTGTCTAAACAAAGGGGAAGGCAGTGGACGATAAGGACCAACATCTGAAAGCTAAAATATAGAAATGTTTATTGTTCCAAAAGAGTCGCTAAATACTTAATGGTCTATACAACTGTAGCAGTCATCATGTAGGTTAACTTCCTGTGAGCAAACCATCTTAAGAACAGAGGGTTTTTTAAAAGATTTTTTTCCTTTGTTTCTTTTCCCCTTTACTGCTTTGATTAATTTGCCTTCCTTTCTTTATCTTTACATAATCTCTCAAACATTTTTCTTTATGCCTCACGGTGCTTCTCCCTAATCCTTTGGCATTGAAAACTTAAGTATTTTGACAATGGTACTCATATTTCTCTTACATTAGTGGAATGATTCAGGATTCCTTTATTTTTTAATGGTATTTATGTCATGACAATATGACTTTGTTTATGTCTACACTACACATAGCTTTTAGTGACATGGCTGTGCCGACACAGCTGTGTCACTAAAAGCCAGGCCCCGTAAAAAGTGTTTGTTGACAATTTTGCTGAAAATTTCCACCCCCTACAAGCAGTGTTTTCTTTGTAGGCAAGAGAATACTCCTGCCAGCAAAGCTCTGTTCACCCTTAGATCTTGTCTACACTGGCACATTTTGTCACACAAACTTGCCATTTGTTGACAAAACAGTGAGAGTGTGCACACTTCAATGCAACTTTTCCCTGTGAAAACACCCAGTTTTGGTGACAAAAAACTTCCACCCCTGCAAGAGAGTTTTGTCTTTTCCCCTCCTTTTACTGTCGACAAAGAGATAGTGTGGACTCTGTTGCTTGTTTTGTTAACAGAACTGGCATCCGCCTATGCCTGCCCTGATGGTTGTTTTCAGTGTTTTGATCTCTGCTGCCCTGCAGGCATGTGCCCCTCCCCTTTTAAAACTCCAGGAAATATCTGACAGCTGAGTGAGCTGCTAAGTTTGGGGAACAAAGAACAAATCATCGAAACGCTCCTGTTCTGCCCTGCACTAAAAACACAGCAACAGGCAGACTGCAGGGGAATGGCTGGAGAGACTTGTGAATCTTCTACTATCAAAGCAAGTAATTGAAAAACAACATTAACTTCTTTTAGTTCAGGAAGTTTAAATGACAGTAGTTTCTCACCTCCACCAATTAAAACTACAGTTAACTGACATAGTAGGAGCTCAGTTACCATGGTGATAAGTGCAGAATAAAATCTTAGATGGAAAGATATTCAAGTGGGTGAGACAGACAGACTAAGCAGGGTTTAGTTTAAAGTCATTGTTTATTTACTCTGCTCCAGTATACAGAATTGAGGAAATGGCTACATTCAGCCCTGATGTAAGTGGATTCAACTTTGTTCAAATTAATGTTTGCATCAGTTTACAATAAAGCTGAATTTGAACCTCAAAGCAGAGTTTTCAGTAGGGGTGGTCAGAAAACAAGAACTCAGTTTTGAGAGGGGAAATTGAGATTTTGTAATTTGTTTTCATTTTGCATTGAAACAAAAAATGTGACTTTATGGATTTTTTGTGGCGCCAAAAGTGAGAGAGAAAAACACTCTCTATCCCAAAATAGCCAATAGGCCAGTGCTCAGAACATTTGCCTAGGATAGATTTGAATATAGGTTTCACGCATGTCAGGTGAGTCCTTTAAACTACTGGACTGACTATCTGGGCAGGACAAGAAGTGGCAGAGGGGTAAATTGTCTCAATCTCTCCTGTTGGAGCTGTTCCGCTTTGTTTAAATAAATATTCATGGACGAGGCAGAAAAGGAAGTGCAAAAGTGACTCTACAGCTTGGTTTAGTTGCCTAACTCTACATTCCCATTGGCTTATAAGACTTGCACCTTACTCAGAGGTGTAGAACAACTTCAGTTCCTACTGAAGTCAATGGGAGTTTCATGTATTCAGCACCTTTAAAAAAAATCTGGCCAGTCTAATATTGCCAACAGGATCTTAATGTCCTTTGTTGATAACTACACTGCTAAAGTTATTGGGGATAGATGAATTAATATCTGTTCCAGAAGAGAAAAGAAACTTCTCTAACTCAATATCTCTCCAAATGCTCCCTTTCCCATTCTCCAATATAACTGCACCTATGACCCCTTCAGGCCCTCTCTTAAAACCATTGTCTAGTGATAGACTCATGTCAGTTCTTGGATTAAATGTGAGTGAAACCCTCTTTCTATGTCAGGAAAGCCATCTTATAAACTTTAAAGCATTTTGCATATTAGGCCTCTTAAGCTATTTCCAGGTAGTGAAATTTCAATATGATTTGTTTTTAATTCAGGAGATTTTCATTAATTACTCTTTGTTAACTTTAGTTCTTGCCAGACACATCCTTTGTCTAAACAGAAATCCAATCTCAATCACTTGCAAACTCAGAAAGATGTATTAACTATATACATGTCATAATACTCTTTGAAAAAACTTAAAAAACCATGAATAGTCTTGCAGCACCTTAAGGACCTTAAAGACTAACAAAGACTAACAAAAATGTAGATGGTATCATGAGTTTTTTCTGAGCACAACCCACTTCTTCAGATGAATGAAGTATAATGGGTCCAATTTTCAAATAAATAGCACAGAGAGGGGATGGGAGGAAGAAGAGGAAAAAGAAGACAAAAAGGGGGAAAGAAATTATCAGTTAGGGTGTCCATGCTAAATGAAGCTGATAAGCATACTTAGTACTCACTTTAAGTACCCTTTGTTTGGGTTTTTATGTCATTAGGATGTGGAATGTAGTGGGCCATCCAGCTAATGTCTTTTTTTAGACTTCTCTGGTAGGAATCAAACTTGTAAATGAAATTAAGTTCTGTGGCTTTCCTGAGCTGGCTTTTGAAACTGGTTTGAAATAATACGGTGACTTTGAGATCCATAAAAATGAGTTCCCAGGCAAGTGATGATAGGACAAGAAGCAATGGGCTATAACTGCAGCAAGGAAGGTTTAGGTTGGACATTAGGAGAAACTTCCTAACTATCAAGGTGGTTAAACACTGGAATAAATTGCCTAGCGAGGTTGTGGAATCTCCATCACTGGAGATATTTAAGAGCAGGTTGGAGAGACATCTATGATGATGTAGACAGGGGACTGGTCTCAATAACCTCTCAAGGTCCCTTCTAGTTCTAGGATTCTAGGATTCTATGGTAAAAAGAAGGATTGCAAGTGAATGCTTGGAGAGGTTCATGGAATGATCTAGTTCCAGTAATTATTTATTACTGGTGTCAAGCCTTTTAACCAAGTATACAACTATGCAGGCAGCATCTGACTACAGAATAAAAGCCTTTATCTCACCTGCCTTCAATAGGGCTTACTCTATAAAGCAGGGGTGGCCAATCCATTAAACAAAGAGAGCCGAAACAGAGACAGAAAAAATGCAAAGAGCCGCACCAGAAATGTTGAGCAAAAAAAAAAAGGCTCCCGTCAGCCGCTGCCATCTTGCGGCCGCTCCCCTGCCCCAGAGAGTACAGGGATTCGGAGGCTGGGGGACATTTGGAGGGGCACAGGGACAACTTCACAAGCCACCGGGGAGGCTTCGCGAGCCACACTTTTGGGGGGGGGGGGCGAAGAGCCACATGCAGCTTGCGAGCCGCGGGTTGGCCACTCCTGCTATAAAGGCAGGGGAAAAGAAAGGGTTACTGTGGCTGTAGCGTAGATTTCAAACTGGCACTGAGTGCAGATATGTACAAAAATGAAAAAAAGTTAACTGAGCTTGAACTTTTCATATTCCCAAAGACTCTTCAGTTCTGGTTCTGATTTAATTTTGGACAAGAATTTAGAGGGTATGGAGGTTCTATTTTATCCATAGTGGTCTGTTCATCCCTACTACATTCTTTCCAAATACTTCCATTTATCTTACTGCTGATCCTCATATTTCTATTAAATTAGAAATAAAAAACAAATGTATTAAATTAGTTAAAGTCACGTCTTATGTATAGAAGAGCTTTTTATTTTTTTGGTCAAGATCTAGAAACACAAATATGGGTTGAGGGATCCCGAGGAGAAGGAGTGGGGATCAAACTGGAAAGACACCTTCAGATCTGCTTTTCTTCAGTATTTGTTGCCTTTTAATTTACTAGAGTTTTTTTCAATTAATATCCCAAGCTACAACAGCAGCTATCTTTTGCCATTCAGATAACACTATTTTTGTCAATTTCTGCAAAAGCATGTGCCAATGTATGAAATCACAGTCTCCAAATCACTGGCAATAGGGTGATTAGAAGTGGGCCCTACCTAATAGATAGAATCCACTCTGCTTGCCCCTCAAATAGTGAGAAAGTTTAGTTTGACCTTTTGCACTTCCAACCTCTTTCACTAAGGCTACATCTAGACTGCAGGCTTCTTGCACAAGAAGCTTTTATTGGAAGAGATCTTCCACAAAAACTTCTTGCGCAAGAGCACGTCCACACTGCAAAAGCACAGTGAAAAACTGATGGGGTTTTGAGAAAAAGAGAGAATCCAGACTGCATGGATGATCTCTCGAAAGTAAGCACTGATTGGTATGCACAGAATGGCCACCAGGGCACCTGTGCTTTTTCTTCTTTCCTCTTTTTGCGCAAAACCCTCTTCTTCCCCATCCACACACACCTTTTTGCAATAGAACCCTTTCGCAAAAAAGCTTCTTCCTTGTAGAAAGAGGAGTACCAATTGTGCAAACCCCCCCCCCCGTTCTTTCCATTTTTTTGCACAAAAATGCACTTGAGGTGTGGACACTCCTGCTCTAATCCCACTGACAGAGACCAGAAACTTCAGGATCTCTACCAAGCTTTTATAAACCTCAATTACCCACCCAGAGAAATAAAAAAACAAATTGAAAGAGCCAGACGAATACCCAGAAACCATCCACTTCAAGACAGACCCAAGAAAACCAACAATAGAACACCACTTGTCATCACCTATAGCCCCCAACTTAAACCCATCCAACGCATTATCAATAAACTATAACCTATGCTGGAACAGGATACTACACTCTGAGAGGCTCTGGGAGACAGACCCATAGTCTCCTATAGACAACCACCTAACCTCAGGATGAGTCTTACCAACAACCACAGGACATACCACACTAATACTAACCCTGGGACTTTCCCTTGCAACAAACCCCGTTGCCACTTTGTCCACATATTTACTCTGCTGACACCATCATTGGGCCTAACCATGTCAGTTACAAGATCAAGAACACATATTCCTGTTCATCCAGAAATATAATTTATGCCATCATGTGCCAACAGTGTCCATCTGCTATGTATATTGGACAAACTTCTCAGACACTTTGCCAAAGAATCAATGCACACAAAACAGACATCAGACAGTTTCACAAAGAAAAAACAGTTTCTTGCCATTTCAACCAGACTGGGCATTGTCTCAATGACCTTATTACATGCATCCTGCTTCAAAGAGACTTTAACACCAGACTACAAAGGGAAGCCTCAGAACTGTCATTCATGCTTAAATTTGACACTTCTGAATGGGCCTTAACAAAGATGCTAATTATCTTACCCATTACAAAGATAGCTTCCCAATTATCACCCCTAATATCATTATCTCATAGACACTAACCTCCCCCCCTCACCCCCGCTCTGTTCTAAAATCTGATTTGTCAATTTTATATGTGTTCACTTTTTTTTATTGTATCCCTTTGGTATATATGATCATGCCGATTTTCTTCCACAATTTGATCTGAGGAAGTGGGTCTGGCCTATGAAAGTTCATCACCTAATAAACCATGACTATCATTGTAGTAACTAGATGACAAATGCAGAAAATTATACAAGAGGATACACTAGCATCAATCACCATAAAAGCACAGTGATTCATTCTCAGCCCAAATGGAAATATCAAAATAGAACATCAGCAGCAAAGTGCATGAGAACTGGGAACAGATAATAAAGCAATTCAGCACAGCCATAATGCACTATATTATTTGCAAAGGAAGTGAGAGCTTACTAAGATTCCGTACTAAATATTACTAAATATTGCGCATTATCTGTTTTGTTACTATTGTGGAGTTTATTGTATAATTACGTGGGGTTCATTCAAGCAGGGATTATTTGCATTTACACAGGAGACAACAGCATTGAAGGACACTACCTTTATCATTCACATTGCAGTTTTACTTCCAACCATGCTGGGTTCAACTGTAACTGGTAACCCCAGGAGGGTGGGAACCAAGCAGGAAAAACTGAAACATGGAACTTTGGGTTGGATGAAAGGACAATCTTTAAAGACCAGAAGGGAAAGAGGAAGACAGGGACTGCTGGTGAAAGGTTGGGAATCTTGGATAAATTAGGCTTATCTAGGCCTTAACATAAGAGTCAGACCCTTCTCTCTTTTTATGCTTTTCCTACTAATGAGAACAATCCTCTGTTTTGGGTCATTGTGTTCACACCTGGTCACTACTCTCAAGGAGAAGACTTGCAGTGGCTGAATGCAGCCAGGCCTGCACAGGTTACTGTAGCTCAGTGAGAGAAGTGAAGGCCTCTCGTTTGAGAGTGCAATCAGAGACTAGAGAGTGATGCAGGGGCTAGCTAGTCCTGAAACACTGTTCTCCTGGATATGAAAGAAAAGGATTTTTACCATAAACAACTTCTTAACTATAGTCAGAATTAATTCCTTCATTACTGAAGTACAGGCTGTACACATTTTTGATCTAGCATGATAATATCATGCCCCACTGTATACTACCTCTTATAGCACTGTTCTGAAGAGATGTTAACAACCCTTCACAAAGGTCTGGATCAGCAATAGCCTATATAGGCCATAACCTATATAAATGCATTTTATACCAGTTCAGGGGTTAAAAATGTCTCTTACTGCTAAATAGGAACCCATACTTCGCTAGGTATTATGGAAATGAGTGCTTTACAAGTGCAAATAAATGCATAAGTAATCATTTGTTTAGAAATCACTTTTCACTCAGTGGTAGTATTACTTGGCATTGCCCAATCAATGTAGACTCTGTTATACATTCAATTATTGGGAGAATAAAGCAAACAGGCATTGGACAAGTCAATTTAATGAAATTTTGCAGTTTTATTAGAAAGGTCACATTTACTGTCCGTTGAGATTGATGGAGTTTCAATCCCCATGGGGTGAATTTGGCCTGAAGTCTGGAGGCATTAAAGCATCTTTTCTAGAAGGGTTCAGTCATCTTGATGAGAGGTGATATTTAATAGATCTTTAGGCTAACAGGTGGCAGAAACCTCCACCCTTCCTTATGCCTCTGCTATGATAATTATAAATAAAACTGGGAGAGCTATTTTCTTCAAAACATGACAGCAATTGACACAGCTGGTGCAGGGGCATGTAAGACACTGTTATCAAGATTTGTTGCTGGGAAATCATATTTACACACCTCTGGGGTAACTTTGATTTTAGTAAAGGATTACAATCACAATCATTATGGGATTTTATTTATAGTTCCAAGTTCTGATTTCAAAAGTATCTTAAAATCATACTGTCATCACCATACTATAAATACCCAAGATTATCCAAAACTCTAGACAGACTTTCTTCTGTCTTTTATAGTTATTTGGATTGTGAAATACCCTTGAAAATTGTTTACTGTGGCTAATGAGATTCCAAATTCAAGTAAACAGAAATGAAAACTGTAAAAGGAATTGCAAGTCTGACACTTAAAATGTGTGTTTGTCTCATTCCCTTTAGCCTATAAGTGCAATGCAATAGCAAACCTCAAATCATATCAATAAAGCAAAAGGCAAAAGAGAATTTAGTCATTTTCTGCATTTTATTAGCTCTCTGCAGGCTGCTGCACTCAACTCTGTTAAGTAAGTGACTTGTTTACAGACTGGCTTGTTGTAAGTTTGGTTTTCAGAGTGGATTACGTCACTATCCTTGGTCTATTGAAAATAAAATATATAGATAGATGTTTAAAAATGTTTTCAAAATGCAGCAGTGGATTTAGTTAGTGTTTATGTGTCTGCTTCCTTGGCAGTAAATCTAAATAGCATGTCACTAATTAAATATTTTGAACGAAAGCCTGGCTTCTATTTTTTTCTAAGAAGTTGATGGTAAATTGGAGCACCCATATTTACTTCATTCTACACCAAAGTTTTGCTATTCACTTAATCAAGATTTATTAAGAGTGTGATGTCCTGAGGCATTTGAAACATTTTACGAAATGTGAGGGACCACATAAGCATCCTATAGTCCTATTCTGATTTTATTCTATTATGCTTAGTCTTTTATTGCAGACTCATTGCTGTAGTGTCTGAGTGCCTGAAAGCACAGCATGAACAAGAAACTCAATACGAGACAGTTTTCAGATGTGGTGGACACTTTCATAGCAAAGACAAAAAAGCGAAATAAGAATGGAAACTTAAACTGCATTCAGCTAATGAATGCAGCAGATATTTATGCTAGGCATCACATAATTTGATTCACCATAGTTGTGGGTTAAACAGGCTACTCAACCCAAGTCCTCTGCCATTGTTCAACATGGAAGGGAGTGAAGAGAGACCTTTGTGCATCCCTAGGAATAGACACAGCAAAGGAAGATGGCCCAGAAGATGATGGACAAGAATTTGTCCCAAACACACCAAATGGGACCAGCAAGCCAATGGTTTTCTCCCCAGCAAGACAAAAGTAGGCTGGCAGAAGAGTTGGGGTTTGCATAACAGTATTAGTACTTAAAAAACAACAAATAGTCTGGTAGCACTTTATAGACTAACAAAACATGTAGATGGTATCATGAGCTTTCGTGAGCACAGCCCACTTCTTCAGATGATCACTGTTATACATTTTTGCAGGAACAATGATGGGTCTGACACTTTATATGTAATTAGACAATATTAATGCTAAGTTGTTACCTTATTAATCAATTTCAATATTATTATCATGTTCCTTGTAATTCTAGCAGCAGGACATGAATTGAAAGGGAAAGACAAGCATTGAGGCCAACAGCTTAAAAGGTTGCTCACTCCCTGGAGTGCTCCTGTGGTCATGGATAGAGGTACTCTACAGCCAGACACAACCCTTCAGCTGCTCTCTGGAGCTTGCTGCTCTGCCCAGTCATCCTCTCCAACAAGAGAGAGAACGAACAAGATTGTTGGCACTGCAGGTCACATGATATCAGAGGCTAACCTTCAGCTAAATGTATTTACATATCTGGAGCTTAATACACCACTACTGACATAGCAGTGTACCAGGAAATCTGATATAATCAGAGGCTTAGGTGACATAAGCCAGTGGTCTGAATTCTCCGTTGCCGTCTGTTGATGACATGGGGTAAAAGACCTCAGTGGCAGATCATATTTGCACAAAAACACCTATTTTGCCAAGGTACACAGAAGAATGTTTGTCAAACTGTGGCAGTTTTGGGTTAAAATTCATTTGGGTTGAAATTAATTCATTCTTAGTTGTGGAGATAATGAAAAAAATACCTTTATTGTATGTTAAAGGGCAGCAGAAATGTACTTAAGCCATAGTTGAGGCAAATGATTTCCACCCAAGATACTGTGGCATAGGTGTTTATGTACTGCTTGCATTTTTTCTGTTGCTGTTGCTGTGTTATCCCTAATTGATGCTGTGTTCCCTCCTCCCTTAACAAAAGTTTTCTTTTGTTATTCACAGACTTGGTAAAGAGGAAAGATTGTGTCTTAGAGGTGTACCAGGGCAGTATTTACTTTTCTTGGGCTGGTTCTATTTTGCAATGTTAAATTTTTGTCACAAATAACCAGGAGCTCAAGATCAGGTCTAACAAATTTCAGTCCTGAACTAGTGACATCTTTAAGGTCTATTTTCTTGGACACCATCCAGACCAGCAACATCTGCCTTGTCCTGTGGAGAGCTAAGCATCTCCCCTTTTCAACAGCTTAAAGCGCCTATGTCTAGCCCAGCCTGGTCATGAGATAAAGTTCAAAAAACTGCGTGTCATTCAGAAGAACCATGTCATCACTTTTTGTAAAGTGTGTCTGTTTTTCTACTTTACAATAAGTATTAGCTGAGTTTCTATAAAGGTGTCAGCTATTACTTTAAAATTGTAATTATTATACCAAACTTTCCTTTTATTTTAACCCTAATAATGATCCCGCCTCATTAGTTATACTAGCATCAGTACAACAGCAGAAACAGATTTTTATTTGAGAGTCAGGGATCAATTGTACAAACAGCATTCTTTACTCATAACGTCTATTGCTATTCCTTCTACACAAGAGTGGCCAGGAAAATGGCTCATGTAAAAGACCTCCCCATCCAGAGAAAGAGGACAGAGAAGAAAATTTTACCTGCCAATGTAGACCTCCTCCTCTCCTCTTTTCTTTGGTTCCTCCCCCTTCCTCTCCCCACCCCCAATTAGATAAAAGAAGGGTAAAAAGTACTTTGGCTCTGCTCTCTATTTTGCAAATATTTCTTTGAAATCTTCTGAGTAAAATATCAAACAGAACAGATGGGTCCTTGGAAGGTAGAGATGTAATTTATGTTCTGTTTTCCAATAATAGTCTATATTTTCTTTCCTGAAGTAATAAACTACACTACTACTGTAAAAAGACTTAAAACTGTTTTAAAATTGCATTTTGTTCTCTTGGGGTTGGGGTTGTTTTGTTGTTGTTGTTGTTGTTTGTTTTTTGTCCCGTACTGGTGGAAATATAAGTTTAAATGATCAGATAAATTCCTGCTCTGTACAGGTAAATGGTTTTATACATTTCCTAACGCCAAAGCACACACACAGAAAGATTATGTGCTTTCATAGAAACTTAAGCAGAATTGGGCTTTTCCTGGGGCAATAAATCTCTTTTCCTGTCCTATTTCAGATTAGTTATTATACTATCATATATATTAATATTTATACTGAGCTGCTGATTAAAAGTACAAATACCAAAATCTTGCTTCTTGCAGACTGGGCTGTACTTATCCTCTGGTTTGCACCAATCGCCTTGTATCAAAAATTACAGAGCAAGAATGCTCCAAAACATGCAACAATGGGATGAAGTTAATAATTTACTATGCAATATGGAATAATCCTGTGAAATTTATTAACAGAGGAAATTATTGAGGAAAACATTACAGGTTGGACCTTCCTGGTCCAGCACCATTGGGACCTGACTGGCCTTGAAAGAGGGATTTTGCTGGATCAGGGGAGGTCCTTTCTAGCACCCCTGCCAACTAGTACCCCAGTCCAGCTCTGCTCCTGCCCTGGCTGCCAGTCTCCCAGACGGCTCTCCCCCTGCCACCATCCATGCTGCTCGGCTGGCGCTGCTGGGCTTGGCCCACTAGCAGCCTGCTGCGATGCCGGGCTCCCAACCCCGCCAGCCCTCCGAGTTCCATTGCAGCAGATCACTGCTCCACTCCCGGGGCTCCCAGCCCAATGTGGCAGACTGCTATCCTGCCACCAGGGCTCATAGCACCACCAGCCCTGCCGCAGCCGCACTGGCCCCTCCTCCAGGTCCTGGCCCAAGCTGCCCTGCTGCAGTTGCCTGTAATCCCGCTGCCAGGGCTCCCAGTCCTGCCACTGCCAACCACTGCTCCACCACTGGACTCCTGTCCCAACTGCAGCAGACCACTGCCCTGCCACTGGGGCTCCTTGCTCTCCCATGACAGACTGCTGCCCCACCAGAGCCTGACAGTGCTCTGGCCACCCTACCGCCAGCTCAGCCGGACTCCCATGGCAGGGCTCTCACCTGCTGGCTCCCGGCCCCCACAGGAATCCTTCCTCTGGACCTCTACCAGGACTGTCTGGTCCAGCAACATCCACGGTCCTTCTGGACCATGGATGTTGCCAGACCAAACAGTCCTGGTTTTGAGAGTTTCAACCTATAGTAAATGTTTTCTTTATATAGTTTTGGTGGATCTAAATCCAGCACCCAAACATTCACACCCTTCTCACTATTACAATAATCTCTTTTCAAAATATTCCTTGTGAATTATCATTTGAAAAATAGTCTATTGATAGTGTTGAATAGTGTTGAATGATGCATGCACACAATATTTATTAAGAGTTATGGTATATGACTGACGTGTGTTTAAACACCAGGCATATCAAGGGGAGTTGGTAAACAGTCTATTCTAAACAAAACAATGTGGGGTTACCTCAATTTACATATAAGCAGGAATCAGGACTATCAAGAGAGCAGGAAAAGGAGATTATAGAAAACAACAATTTGCATTTTTGCAAACACTAGTAGGGAGAGGGGAAACAGTATGGAATTTCCTTCACTGACAGACTTTTCATGTCACTTTCTCATAGATTGAATAAACTTTATTTTCAGAGGTAATCTTCAGAACAATCCACTCGACTATAAAAGGAAGGGGCAGAAAATATCAAGTGATCTCTTTCATTTACAAAGACTAAGGGAGCAGCACTTTTGGCTTCTGGAGAAGATCCTGACCTGGGTGGCGAAATGAGCCATTATCTTACTGTGGGTGAGAAAAACCATTGTGAACAAGATGTCTTGAACAAAGCCTTAATGTTGCTAAATTAAGACTTTTAGATGCTTGTTTTCATTTTAAATTTCTAACTTTATCTCTTATGCTTGGTCACTTACAATTCCTTTTCTTGTTGTTAATCAACTTGTTTTACTATTCATTTCAACCAACAGCACTGTATTTAAGTAAAAGTGAATGTTAACTCCAGTCAATGTAGCAAGCTTTTGGGTTTTGTCTCTTTAAAAGAGCAAACAGATCTTTTAATTCCACTGAATGTTACAGGAGAGGTCTGGACAATGCAGAGTACACAGGTCTAGGAAAGTGTTGGGGTCATCTGTTAACATCAAGCAGGTCGGGTAAAGACAAGAGTTCGTCTGTGATAACTGCTGGCAGGCTGTTGGTTTCAAAGTAGTTGAATTGGAGTTGTACAACACAGAGAACATGAAGCACATGTTGGTTGTTGGCTGTGTGTGTGACCCAGGCAGGGAGCCAAAACTAGCAGAAGTATTTTGGGGCACACAGGGTTATAATGCAAGGAGACACACAACATTTCACTGATCTGAACTGTTCACCAGAACATGACATATATATTGTTAATGTTAGTAGAGGTGACTATAATAAGTTGGAGAGATTGTTTCTCTTCTAAAACACTTTTTTTCAGCTCTTTGTATCATTCTTAAAAATTCCTTTGGTGTTGAAACATGATTGTTTTCATGGACATAAGGACAGCACTTGCATTTACAGCAGATTAGCTAGGAAAACTTTTAAGAGGTGTCAATTCTCATGCTTCAGTGCATGAAATGAATGCCAGTTGAAATCAACAAGAAATTCTCCACTTGCATAGAACCACATTGTGCAACTAGATAGTTGTTTTGCCATCTCCCTTGGAAGTACTGTATTTAGAAAGATATACTAAGTTTCAGGATACTGGATTTGACAGGGCACTGATCTGTTTTTCTTTAGCATTCCTGGGTCAGACCTTCTAGTCCAGTCAAGTTGAATCCAGAAAAAGAGAGTAAAGGTGTGTGATGGGGGCAGGACAGAGCCTGCTTTAAACCACCAGAACAAATTAGAATATATAGTGAGCCTCTTTAATTATGCCACTGCCCATAGTCTCCAAGGTGTCATTTGACAATCAGATTTGGCTACGCTGAAAGAGCCGCCAGTCACATCTACTCTTCTCTAACATGCCTTCTGCAGCTAGGGTAAAGAAGAACATAACATAGGAGATGCTGTACAAGCTGTAGCACCCACGTATTGCCCTACGCTGGATGAGTCATCAAGTGGTCAATTAAGCCAGCTTTTGGATGGCTTGGCACAACCAGAGTTTATCACGTGGTTTTCCTCTACAGTGGAAAAGTATCAGAGGGGTAGCTGTGTTAGTCTAAATCTGCAAGAACTACGAGAAGTCCTGTGGCACCTTATAGACTAACAGATTTATTGGAGCATAAGCTTTCGTGGGCAAAGACCCACTTCGTCAGATGCATGTAGTGGAAATTCCAGAGGCAGGTATAAATATACAGGAATAAGAAAAGAGTTCCAATCAAGAATAAGGCTAGAGATAACAAGGTCAATTCTGTCAGGGAGGATGAGGCCCACTTCTAGCAGCTGATGTGGAGGGTGTTCACCTGTCTGTCTCCTTTGAAAGAAAATTCCTGTAGCAGGAGAAGACCTTCTAACACCATACTAATTCACAACTGAAGGTGCCATCCATTCAGTCACCAAAACCACTTCCAACTGCGCTTTCAGTGGCTTTCTCTAAAGGTCCCGCTTTTCATACTACCCATGCCAATCCTGCTTATGAAATGTGATGGAATCTCAGCAGCAGGTGAGTTGGCTGCAGGCTAAAATGACTACAAGTGGTAGAGATACATTCATTTAAATAATAATAATAATAATAATAATTGACTAACCTGTCCAATAATAGGTTAGGTGCAAACAAGAGTTTTCCTGGGTGTTCCATTGAACGCCAAACTAGGCCAATCATCAGTATCTCTAACCAGGCACATTCCAGTAGATGTACCTGATCATGGAGTGTTAAATCCACAAAACCTGGGAAACCAAATAGGTTACTGGAGAACCGTACTCTGCGTGAAAACAATAATTAATTAAATATTTCTGTTAGTGGACCAAAATATTTAGAAAAATCAGACAACAGGGAATGCTAAGAGGGTTTAGGGCTGGATGAGCCAGATGGTCTGAATTTTTTTTTTTTTTGTTAAAGATGGTGCCTTGTTTTCCTGTCTGACTCATATCTACATATACAAGTTATCATTTTTATCATTCATTTAGAAAATATGACAAAATGGAAACACTGACTAATAACATGCAATAATGTCTCCAATCACTCGGACCTGGAACATTATGAACTTCAAGGCAGAACAGATTTTTCATGAGCTCTAGAGCATCTAGCCACCTTGCAAATGCTTTTGCATGACACAGTACTACAAATATATTAGCAAGCATCACTGAAGCTCATGGATGCAAACATTTTCTTTTGTAGTAAGTTAATCCCTTTACCGAAGACATTGCAATCTGTCTCTTACTATAGGTTTGTAAAGCACTTGAGGCAACGAAGACTGATATGAATGTGACTTCTGTATGAAATTGCAATGTAAATAAATTAATAAGTAAGTAAGTAGGTAGGTATATGGTGAAAGACACTGTGTCAGTAAGGAAATAACAAAAACAAATGATACAATAAAAAGCACATTGTGTCGGTAGCCAGGGGGTATGCTAGTGAGACATATGGCCTTTCAACTCTCATGGTTCTGATTCTGATCTTGTTTATATTCATGTAAAGCAGAAATAGCTTCAATGCAGTTACACTGGTGTAAAACCAGATTAGGCCCTATGCTACAGGTCTGAAATAAAGTAGTAGCTTAGAGCAATGTTTCTCATTGACCAGTCTGCTGATTGGCACCAGCCCCTGAGATCTCCCTGACAAAGTTTAGGAAGGCAGCATGCCTGTGCCTGATATCAAAAAGGCTTAGAGAATGATCATCTGCTCTGGTTATCTGCCATTATCATCTGGTTGCCCATGTGCAGTGAGTTGCTAAGATTAATAGCAGTACAGAGATGTCCACATCACAGAACAACTCCACCCAATTACAGTCATCACAGTAAACACACCTAGGCTTTACTAGTAATAGAGATGTAACCGTGTTAGTCTGATCTTGCTGAAACAAAAGAAAGGACTATCCTAAAACCAAAGAGAAACCTCAGAACTGTCATTCATGCTTAAATTTGACACTTTATGAATGGGCCTTAACAAATATGCTAATTACCTTACCCATTACAAAGATAGCTTCCCCAATTATCACCCCTAGTATCATTATCTCATAGATACTAGCCCTCTCTCTCACCCCCTTTCTGTTCTAAATCTGATTTGTCAGTTTTATAATGTGTTCACTTTTTTTATAAAGTGAACACATTATACCTTTGGTATATATGGTCACAACAATTCTCTTCCAGAATTTGATCTGAGGAAGTGGGTCTGGCTCACGAAAGCTCATCACCTAATAAACCATCTTGTTAGTCTTTAAAGTGCTGCACAGTCCTTTCTTTTGTTTCAGCTAGGCTTTACTAAGCATGGAGACTATGGCTAAGACTACTTTGACACTACTTTCTGGCTCCAGAGTGTGAAAAAACACACCAACCCTGAGCACAGCAAGTTACATCTCGGTAAAGCACCAGTATAGACCGGGCTTCAGTGCTCGGAGCCGCACTCCCAGCACTGTTAGCTACTCCCTTCCTGGAGATAGTTTACCTAGAGTGCTGGGAGAGTTCTCGGCCAGAGCTCTTGCTGTGACTACATAGTTGCATTAAAGTGCTGCCGTGGCTGCGCTTTAAACCTTCAAATGTAGACAAAGCCTGAATCCTCCCTTTCCTAGAAGTGGTCTCTTCTAAGGTTGCAGCAAACTTGTAGGATAGTGAGGAGAAGCATCCACTACTATTGCCCCTGCTGTACATGTGCTGTGGATAGAAGACTTTTGTTTACAGGTCTGACCATCGGGCACTTTTCATAACTGTTACATTCAGTCCAAAGGAATAAATAATGTACAGGTTGCATAATATAATGTACTAGATGATCTATTAAAAACAAAACATAGCCTTGAAGTTATAAAGATATACAACAACATGAACTGGACAAAAAAAAAAGATTATTTAGAAAATCACATATCTATGTGCTTCATTCAATGATTTGTAAATTCCAAGGCTAGAAGGAACCACTATGGACATCTAGTCTGAATTCCTGTATAACACAGGCCACTAAAAGTCTTTTAAAGTAATTCCTAAAACAGATCTTTTACCAAAAAAATCCTATCTTGATTTAAAAATTGCCAGTGATGGAGAATTTACAACCACCCTCAGTTAATCTTTCCAGTGGTTATTTACCTTCACAGTTTAAAATGTATCTCTTATTTCTAGTTTCAATTTGAAATTCCTATGTGAATTTATAATGAGAGATTGATAATACACAAAAATAAATAGAAATTCTCTTGCAACAAATGTTATTTACCCTTTTTATTTAGTTCTCTCCAGTGCAGTGCAACACTGGTCTGAACACTGGTAACATACCCCTGATCTTTACTATTGTGAAATATTTTTAAAGATTTTATAAATGATTCATACTTTCACCTTAAAGCATAAAGGTTACATGGTAAACAGCCTTATTAACCAGGTACATGCTCTTGGCTTTCAAATAATATTCTCAATAGAAGTAAATGAATAACTTCCAAGTAATATACTGTGCACTGTTTGTAGTCAGTAATGTACAATTGGTTTATCTCTCTCTTTTCTGCATTGAGATGTCTAAGAAACTGGCATTATATTTATTTCCATGTTTCAAGATGTTTATTGTGTTAAAAATGGGTTTTTAAATTAGTACCGAAAATAAAGAGGCAAGAGAGAGAACAACAAATATTGTTCATGGAAAATAAAACAAAATGTTCACATTTTTCCCTAAAAGTGCTATGGATTTATAGGTAGGATTTCCCTATGGATTTGTAGGTAATGCTGTGGCGTGTCAAACAAGGCTATTTGTAAGCTTCATCCTACTCATATTGTTGGTGAACTGTATCATATCTGAAAGGGACCTGAATATAATCAACAAGGTGCAGTGGGCTAGCTCAGCACATCTCAGTAAGCTGCTATTGTTCTGGAGCATGTACTCTGGGGTCTAAAAATCTAAGCTTTCAGATTTAAAAAAAAATTTGCTCCTACTTTGAAGAGTCTCTTCACAACCATAAACTGTGCACTGATACACTGATGTCTCCCTGAATTTGCAGACACCCTAAAATAATAGACCTGAAGCCTAAACATGAGCATTGTTAACAATCATAGTACTAATCAAAGCATTCAAAAATGAACATACCTAAAGATAACCTGATGACACTGCATGCAGAGTATGCAAGGAATAAGAATGGTCAAACAATGAAAGCTATCTACTAAATGGCATGTCTCATTTTGGTTTCTCCGGTTGGGTGACACTTGGGTTGTAAGCAATAACTTGGAAGAATACCACTACTTTTGTTTCCAGTTTACCCTCGATTCCCCATTATTTCAAATTCCTATTCAGTGTATTAAAAGCCAATTATATTGCCATCATTTCACACTGTCCCACAATGGAATGCTTCTAAGAAAAAAATATATACTGCAGACAATTTGAATTTTTTTCAATTGTCCTAATCCACTTCACTGTAAAACTATGGCAGTTCTACAGTACTTTGAATGCCAAATTTTTGGCATGCCTGAAAAACCAGAGCCATATTTCACATTTGGATTCGGCCTAAAAGCAAAAACAAAGCCACCACTTCCTTTCTGAAACTCAGCAGAGTAATAAGTTAAATAAGAACAATAGCATCTCACATTTATATAGCTCTTTTCATTTCAAGAGTTCCCAAATAATTTAATAAAACATAAGAAGCAACTTCACCCACCTCCAAAATACAACCAGGCAGTTGTTGCTTAGGAACAGAGTAACTATAAATGAGCAAATGTCATGGAACTCAAAGTTTTGTGAACTGTTTATTGGGTTTGCAAAATAGGAGTTTGTAAGCCTTTTCTTCCTGTTATTTCAACTTATTTTATTCAATTTTTAAAAAAAAATCAAACCCACATGTTCTTTTTAAGTTAATGGGAGATCTCCACTAAGAGCTAGTGATAGAAAATAATATCTCAGTGCTAGACTGCCCTTTATAGAGTGTATTTATTTTTCCACAGTAGAATTTCTTTTCCTCTCTATTCCATTTTTCACACGCTCTGTCCACTCTTCCTATTTTCTGCTCCAATTTTTAATCTTATTTTTTCACTGGTGGTGTTTTGGTTCCCCTTTCAAGCACCAACCCCAATCAGAGCAATAACATTCACGTTTAAACTGAACTTTGAAAAGGACAATTAAGAAAAAAGTTTGCTCACCCCTAACAGCAAGTGATGACAGTTAAAGACATGAAACAACAAAATGCTTACTTAATAAAGTACTTTGCCAGATTTATCGATTGGGATACTACAGACACACAAAATGTAATGCATACATTTGTAAAAATCACATTTTTGGCTACATTAATGTTGTAAAGGTCTGAAAGTGAAATTCTTTCAGGTTCTAAATATCTAATTTTAGTGCTTTAAAAAAGCCCAACCAGACAACTGTCAACACATTAAAAATAAAGTATAAAGTATTAATATCAGCCCAGTTCTGACGGTAAATAGAGCAGTTAGAGGTTCCATTTGACACGGGCACACATAATCCATAAGCTCTCCAGTAGAAGACAGCAGTGTATGTCACATTTACCCTGGCTACTGTAACATAGTATAAGGTAGTATGTTATACCTTATGCTAAACAACAGGAGGCAGAACATGTTAAAGCAGCAAATCAGTAGTGTGGAAGCAATACAATGTCCCTTCATTGACCAACCGGAAAAAATGGAGTAAGACAGGATAAGGCAGGTGTCACCATCTAAAAACAGGCAGAGTAACCATAAATGGTGGGAGAAAGCACATACTTCTGTAATCTCTCAAAGCCCTCTCTATTTGGGATGTGGAGCACTGCTATTGGAGGAAGTGTCACCATGAAAAAGTTTTCAAGGTAGATGGGAAGACACCCAAGCACCTCATTGTCTCCTGGGGTAGAAATCATTCCCATGCTGACTTCATGGAAGATGCTTGTGCACACAGTTGTTTTGTTTTGACACAGCACTATGTAGTGTTCAATTGGCTTTCACTTATTGTTACACTGTTGCATACACATTCATTTAAATTTAATTCAGAACACAAAAAAATAATGTGTTGGCTGAACTATTAGTGCAAGCAACTCTTCCACTGTTCCAAGTTCCTGGACAAAGGGTACTTGTCTGTGTGTTTAAGGGACAACAACCACTTGTAGGTTGGAACTCGCATCTCCACCATAGGTCCTGATGACAGGCTTGAGGTGCATTTCTGCTCTTCTGTGGAAGCTTTACTGATAATTTCATCTTGCTTATGAACAGTGAGAGTTTTAAAAACACTCAAATGTGAAGCAACCCAGGGAGCTGGTTATTAAGAATCCATTCCACAACACCAATGGCTTCAGATTTCTATGTAAGGAGGTGGCAAAACTCCCATCAGTTTCTACAGGAACAGGATCAGACCCTATAAAACCATTGTAAGACATTATTGGCTTGCTTTACATCATTTGTATTTATAACCCTCTCCAGGCTGACAGACAACATGTTGTCTAGAACATTTTTTTCCATTACTTGGAAAGGGTTGCAGAAAAGGGTATTACATTTTCAAAAGCTCTCCATAATTACAAATGATCAAAATGATACACAAGAGCTTTCATTTATTTACTTATTTTATTTTAAGGGATCTGTAGAGGAGTTTTTCAAGTGTGGCCTATGGAAAAGTTCAAAAGGAAAGTAAATAATTCCTTCGACAGTAGATGCATGATTGTACGTAAGTACAATAAATTTAGACTTGAAATTATATGGGAGCTCTCTTCTAACCCAAATGCTCTCCACAGAAGGCCTTAACAGCAGTGTGGTACCACATACCATTTCACAGTTTTTATAGCTATCTGGCATTTCTTTATTCCCCAAATAGCAGACTTTCCACAATCTTCAAAAGAAGGTGGAAAATGAATGAAAGCCATACAAACATGGCTCTTAGCCTACATATACAAAAACAATCCCATCCATTGCTTTTGCCCTAGAAGGAGGATTACTACAGTGAATGTCTATCATTCTACAGTTATTTCTTTAAAAATAGACCAAGGCTTGCCAGATGAAATATATGAAGTTTCTCTCTCAGTAGGAATCAATACTAGTAAGTCATCCTCAGTTTTTCCTCTGATGCAATTATAAACTTATCTGTTTTTCTTAGTTTTTATATCATGATTATAGATGGTCTCTATGATATAGATGACAGCTAAAAACAATTGCAAGTGGGTGACACTGGTCACAAAAACACAAATAACCCTACAACTCAAACTCCACTAGGGGAAAGAAAAAAGCAAAAAAGCAAAAGGGAATAAAAACAAAAAAACATTGACATCTGATGTTGCAAGCAGACCTCTGTACATACTTTCATGCCTCTGTACATACAACATGATGTTAACTCTCTCTTGAGTTCCTTTTTAAAAGAAACATATTATTTGCAGTTCTTTTTTTTTTCTCTTTCTATAATTTACCTAGTAATGCTATAGGTCAAACTTTATTCCTATCCCCAGGAGCCCTGAATGCATCTTATATAACATCATATCACTCTGGCTCTTTCCTCCACACAGTTATTTTCTGAATCAAGAACAGATACAAACAAAGCCATTTTAATAAAGTTAGACTCAGGCCCAAAGCCTAAATCAAAACGTTGGTCTTTCCTCCAATTAATTTTTCTATTTTTGTGGCCTTTGTCTTCCCAGACTCTGGCCAGGCCAAGAAGAGCTAAAATGTCTTTTCTCACTGTATCTAGTCCACTGAAAATGGAAACTAAGAAATATTTTCAGAAACCTTACTCTGAGCTTTTCAACCGGTTTTTCATTCCTAAGTTTTGGTATGTTCAAAACCGTAAGCAAGAGAAGTGAATAGGGGGTGCAACTTAAGGTAAAGAGTCAGAAAGGAATGATTTGGGGATCCTGTTGCAAGTTTTCCACCATCTCCCACTGTAGTGTGTAGCACAAGTTGTGCCAGAAGAGGCTGGGCCTCAAGTGGAATGGGCGGGGCCAAGATACTTCCCTGCTTCCCCACCCAAAGACCATGATTGGTCTGGGGGTGAGGGAGCATGTGAATTTTTTGGCCCCCTTAGAGGTTCCCCCAGGTGCCCATGCTCCTGGTGTGGGAGGAGACTTTGCATGCTCCCCCTTCTGCCGCAGACAAATCAGGGCTTGGCGGGGAGAGCGTGCAAAGTCTCCTCCCACCCTGCCAATAGTACGTGGCACTTCTAAGCACCGCAAGCTCCTTGCAGGGCGGGGGTGGGGTGGAGGAAACTTCACATGCTCTCCCTGCCCCCAGGCCAATCAGGGCTTGGGGGCGGGGGAGTACACAAAGTCTTTTCCTGACCTGCCAGGAGCACGTGGTGCTTCTAAGCGCAGTGCGCTCCTGGCAGGGCAGTGGAAACTTCGTGCACTTCCTCCCGCCTCCAGACCCTAATTGGCCTGATGGCCGGGGGAGCAGCAGGGCCTCAACAGGCCGAATCTGGCTTATGGAGGCCCTTTGCCCATCCCTGCTCTAACTCTAGCAGAATGCCAGCCAGGTATACCTCCACAATAATTGACTACTTAGGGTAGCTTTTTGACCTCTTTGCCACACCACAGCAAGGCAAAGAACCAGTATTAGACCAAAGCGGTATTTCTGAGCAGAACCATATATCCAACCCCTTTCAGTTTTCCACTCATCAGTCAAGAAGTTTTTTCCCTCTAGGATTCCAACTTCACTGGATTCTAGAACTGTAATTTCTTAGGCACTGGCACTCATTAGTAACTCCTGGCAAAATATCAGAAGAAGCTAAATTTTGAGTTAGTGAATGGAACATGAAGTACTTAGAAGGCAACATTTCTAATAATAGATAATCCTCTCTATTGCTCTGGCTGAGATAAAATATGTTCCACCACCTCACAACCTGCTCTACCTAAGGAAGTAAAGGGAAGTACATAAATTGTCCTCCATCTATAGGTTACCTCAGGTACTGGGGACAAATAAGGCAAACAGGCAACTTTTGATATGTAAATTAGATTGCAATAGGCACAATTTCTAATGATGAAAGAGCCATTCAATGGGCCATAATGAAACACGTGTAAAATCAAATAAAAAATAAAATGAAAAGAAATTAGCAAAACATTATTAAAATATTGTATCTCTTATCATCTGTCTCTTGCTTGCTGGATGTTGTCCCTTGCTTATTGCGACTCCCAGATATAGTGTATATGAAAACATTTCACCAAACCCTCCCCCAAATTATTGACACGTGACGGTTCAGATTTCATCTATCATCTGCTATCATCTTCTTTCTCAGAGTATCTATGCAAGACATGGGATTTTTACATTTTCCTATTATTTTCCAGTGAGCAACACATTGCAAACAAAGCTCAACAAGACATTATACAAGAGACAAAAATTGTTTTTGTTGTTGTTGTTCCCTTTAAACAGAACTTTCTAAAACAGCCCAATATGAAATACTTAAAACAACCTGTGTTCATTTTCACTATACTAGCATAAACATTTAAACAAACAAACAACCACAAAGAACCAGTAAATTCAGAGTTAAAGCTGTCTTTCTATCCAAAGCCCATCCCATTATACTCAAAATATACAAGAGGACCTGCTGAGCTGAGACAACTTAATACTGAATTTCTTGGCTTCTGACTATAAGGTCTTCAAATCATCCAGAGGCCTCTTATGGTAGAAGCCACTATCATCCAAGAACTTCGTGGAAATCTGAGATATGGTCCTTTTTCAGGTACCTAGGTATTCATTTAGTATAACAAAGTATTGTTATTTGCAGCATTGAGAGTTTTGAAAAAACAGCATTATACGTGAATAGAAGCTGCTTTCTACTGTTCAATACAGTGATTCAGACCTTCAAAATCATGTACAAAAAGGCATCAATCTACATTGGGAACAAAGCTCTACAGAAATGAGGGAGAGACACAATGGTGGGGAGAGGAGGGAGAAGATGGTCATGAGGTAACATCCCTCTCAATAAGAAGCCATCATAAGTAACAGCTCTGGCACAAACATGAAGAATTGGTGATCTATTTTAGTCTATAATCTATCTAGTTAGATTAATCTGACATCCCGAAAACTACTCTCACAAGTTCCCCTCTCATGAATAAGCTAACAAAAGGTAAAAACAGCATACGTTTCTATGAAACACTGATCCAAACTGAAGGATTCACATAGCACACACACCAGTGAGGGGTCCAACTACAGCAAGGCAAGTAAACGAGCTGTGCTAGCAATGATCCAAGAACCACCAAGACAGAGGAGGGTTTCTTGTCTTGGAGCAAGAAAAACGACCATCAGAAACCTTGCCACTTTCCACTCCAACCCTAAGGCACATTTCTTGGACCCTGCTTTCTGTAACAACATGCATATTTTGTAAAAAATCCTATTAAAACAGGACATGTCTCAGCACACATTTCTCCCTCTAGGGAGAGGCTGAGAATGAACACCATGTGACAGAAGTTTGTCATGTTTGTTAATACATGACCAGAAGATGCTCAGATACTACCTGGATAAGCATGGTACAAGAACCTCTACAAAACAGAACAGAAACAAAACCAACTTCAGTTCTTCAAAGAAGATGTGCCAGGAGAGGATCCACTCCAATCACTTGCAATCAGTTTTGTATTTATACATTGCTTTCCCCCTCATATTCTCTTCCATACATTGCAAGTGCCTTGAAGCAGACAGTGTTTTCCTGTATATGTTGTACAGCAAATACACTGCCAGCACTCAAAGACAGTAATAATAATAATATGTATTATTATTACTGAAAGTGTCTTTCAAGTTATCAACTGCGGTTTTCTTCTTAGCATTTGCACAACGTGCCTTTGGTGGCACATGACCTGGATTCATCACTGAATTTGGTCCACTGGTTGGATCATTAGCTTTCCCGGCCCAACCTGGCACTGACAGTAAGTGGAAACAGGCCATTCCGTTAGCATTTAGCCTGTTTATTCCTGTTAGATAAACAAGATGGTATTAGAGACAAGGAGAGACTGCAGGGGGAGCAATGATTGAAATGACTTATACTGCTTCATTTAGAAATATATATGAGGACACATGAAAGAGGTATATAAATTAATGAATTAAATACTACAGATTTAAAACCGATAAAAGGAAATTCTTGTTTATGTAATGCATAATTAGTCTGTGGAATTCATTGCCACAAAGATAGCATTGATGGTAGGGTTTTTAAAAATCAGTATCAGGCCTGTTTCCACTTACTGTGATCACAAAATATTGGAGATGAAGGGGCTGTATGGTTTCCATCCTAGAAACATTTGTGCTTATGCGTAACTTGATGTAATGGTGCTGATGATAATAACTTGAATAGTCCCACTAGAATCCAGTGTGACAACATGCAGACCTGATCCTACCCCACTAAAGTCAATGGGAGTTTTATCATTGACCTGAGTGGAGGCAGGATCTGGCCCACAATCATTAAGTCAAACATATGCTTAAACATTTGCAGGATAGAGACATTAGTTACTATGAGTAACAATACTTTGTATTTATACTGTGCTTCTCATTTTCAAATTACTTCTCTAATAACTGGTCATCTGAAGAAGTTGATACCATCTACATGGTTTGTTAGTCTTTAAGGTGCTACTAGACTATTCGTTGTTTTTTAAGTTTTTCCTGTTACAAACTAACTCGGCTACCCCTCTGAAACTTTGACTAATTAAAGAGCTAATTGTGCAAAGACTCGTGCCTGTTCTTATCTCTCTGCATGGATGTGGTCTCATACGTAGATACATAAAGTTAAGCCTGGGCATGACTGTGGCCAAACAGATTTTGTGTTTTTCATTCCGGAGGGGAAGTAGGGAGGGTTGAATCTCTCAGCAGGTCACCATGAGGCTAAGTGTCAACCATAACTTAATTTCCTGGCTTTTGTCAGCATGTTTTTAATGTCTGAATTTGACTGAAATGTACTTTCATTTGGCAATACATTCATTTTGTGTTAACAAAAGAATATTCCAGAAAATGCATTAACATGTCCATTTGGTACAAATATGCTAAGGCTTTCAATCAGGAAAACATAATAAAAATACTTAGCACTCACACAGCACTTCACATTGTCAAAGGGCTGGACAAACATTAAATATTAAGTGCATTTTACAGATGGCGCATAGACAGGTTAAGTGCTCTGCGCAGGGCTGCACAGTGAGGCAGTGGCAGACCAGGATTAGGATTTAGACACGTCTGGCTCCCAAAGACAATGCTCCAAACCTCTAAAATCTTCAGGCTGTAGAACTGTCTTTGAAATCCAGTGCTGCCTTCTCCCTGGTCCTTGTGAATCAAAGGAACAAATAGTCAAGAGAAACCAAACTGTTCCCAAAGAGCAGACTGTGGCACAGAAACAATTTTTGGAGTGGGGGACCTGAGCTTACCTCTGTCTGTGCACCTCACCATCCAGTAGCCAGGGCCTCGCATGTGGGGACAGTGGCCAGAACCGGAGGCCTCATAGTTGAGCAGGACCCTGCATGCAGGACCTGGTGGTGGGACCAGCAGCCAAGCAGGGTCCAGGGCTAGCCACCAAGCCTGAGACCCATGCAGAGGGACAGCAAACAAGCAGGACCCAGGGCCAGAAGTGGCTCCCCCAGGCTGGAAGAGGGACCAGCACCAAAGCCCTGTGTGCGGGGGCAGCACTCGAGCAGTACCAGGGGGCAGAAATGCAGTTCCTACAGAACAGTGGGCCCGACGGCTTAACTCTGGGCAAAAAGGGCCAGTGACCAGGAATCTGGGCAGCAGGGTCATATGGCCGGGATGCCCAAATCCTAGGGGTGCTGCAGCACTCCCCACATCCCTACTTCCTGTGCCTATGAGAGCAGATGAAAGCCTCACCACATGAGAGCTGGAAGGAACTGATTTTAAAATGTGAGCAGAAAGTCCTGGCTGGAACGAAATAAAGAAGCACAGATTATTCTGTACAACACCTTCATTAACATGGGCAGAGCAATTAAGAATTGTTGCATCTGGATTAACCCAACTTCCCCCCTTCCTCCAAAGGAAACATGAGTATTTATGTGAAATAGTTTATTTATTTATGTAAAGTGGCATGTAAAGATTATTTGTTAGTAAAGGATGCCAAATTGCCAGTGAGTTTGTTATACTGCATTTATAAAGCTAAAAGGAATAATTGCTGTATTCTGCCTCCAAGAAGCAATTATCTTGATATAACAAAGATCTATATGTTCATCACTATGGAACAGTCATATATAATAATACACAGTTGTTGTCCCTAGCGTGCATTAAGTGTCTGCTTCTGCTGTGCATCTAATCTAATGTTCTAGTGATAGTTATCCAAAACTCATGCTAGGTATTGATGAAGGTATCACCTTCTTTCTTCTGTTTATTCTTTCTTTCCCTTTAAGGTTCTCTGTTTTCCTTAGGAAATTCAGATTTACAATCCAAAAAGATAAGGCCTTGGTTCCCTGCAGGGCAACACAAGCCTGATACTTTCCCCACTGAAGTCAACGAAAGCTCGTGATACCATCTACATGTTTCGTTAGTCTATAAGGTGCCACCAGACCATTTGTTGTTGTTGTTTTTCTGTACAGACTAACTCGGCTACCCCCTGAAGCTTCTGAAGTCAAACAGACAGTCAATGGCAGAATTCACAGTGGCTTCACTAGTACAGGAGCAGCTCCCCCACCCCAGTCACATATACACTATTTCTTTGCAGTCAGACTCAGAGGACATAGCTTTAGACTATTTGAGGAAGATACTACACTGGTTTACGGCTGATTAGAAACATTCAGTGTTACATCCTATTTTTGTTTTTCCTTGTTCTTGACTGGATACACGTTACTGTACAATTACTCCAGGTTTCAGTCCAGTTATGGGAAGCCTTTGTTTTATTGATTAGTAAATGTTTGGTGTGACTACAAGTAGGTTCAGGTGCTTCCTTGAGAATTCAATGTGTTTTATCATTTAGCTAGATGAGAATGTTACTGCAAGGTACGTCTGTGTCCCAGGAGTGGTTTAAACCAGAGGTTGATAAATGCTAAGGTAAAGATAAGGGGGTTATTTTGTAGTTGTTATAGACCATTATTTGGCCTATGAGGTTTTGCTCAATTATAAAATAAAGTGACTATTCAATTCACCTCTCTCACAGAATGAAACAAAATAAAATTGACTGCAATGTAGTCCTTTTATTTTGAAACTTTAAAAAAGTCCCCTTTAGATTTCATTCAGCATGCACAATTGCCAAAATGGCTTTTTGAAACTAAAATCAGTACTAGCAGTTATAGACCAAAACCATGACCAGGGTTGCGTTCTTCCTGATTCTCTACAAATACAAAACATATCATTTTGGCACTGAGGAATGTACAATTCAAGACAGTGGTTCTCAACCAAGGGTCTGAAAGCAGGTTTCAGCGGGGCCGCCAAGCATGGCCAGCATTAGACTAGCTGGAGCCCTGAGCAGAAAGCTGAAGCCCCGCTACACAGGACTGCAGCCCAGCAGGGTCACCAACTGCGGGGGCTAAGGAGATCTCTACGCCCTCCAAGTTTGAACCCCTGGATTTCATACCTGAGGTGTACTTAAAGCACATGCCCTAGGTCCAGAGGCAGTTCTTAACTGCAACTGAGTTTGTGCTGCTCCCAGCATTGCCTTTGGGGCAGGGAATTTGTTTATAAGCAGAGGGAGGCAGGGTAATTAAAATAACAAATGGCTTGTTATTCAAGTAACTGAAGGATGGTTAGATGATCATGAAAACATTGCCAGGTACTCCACTTAAAAGATAGGAAAGAGTAGGAATAAATAGAGATGTGCTCCTGGGATCTGCATTTGGACAAGTGCCCTTCAACTTTTTCATAAATGATGTTGAAAAAGGTGTAAATAGCGAGGTGGCAAAATTTGCAGATGATACAAAATTACTCAAAATAGTTAAGTCCAAAGCTGACTGCAAAGAGTTACAGAGGGATCTCACAAAACTGGGTGATTGGTCAACACAATGGCAGATGGAAAACAGTGTTGATATATGTGAAGTAATGTACATGGAAAAATACAATCCCAACTATACATGCAAAATGATATGGTCTAAACTAGCTGTTACCACTCAAGAAAGAGATCTTGGAATCATTGTGGATAGTTCTCTGTAAACATCTACTCAATCTACAGCGGCAATGTAAAAAGCCAATAGAATATTGGGAATCATTAGGAAAGGAATAGATAATAATATAGACAACATCATATTGCCTGGACATAAAGTCCACATCTTTAATACTGCATGAAGATCTGGTTGTCCAGTCTAAAAAAGGTATATAAGATTTAGAAAATGTACAGAGAATGACAACAGAAATTATTTGGGATAAGGAACAGCTTCTATATTAGGAGAGATTAAAAAGACTGGGACTTTCAAATTGGAAGATAAAAGACTGAAGGGTGAGGATATATGTTAGAGATCTAGAAATTCATTAATGGAATGGAAAAAGTGAAGTAGAAAATGTTAGTTACTCTTTCAGTAACACAACACAAGAAGGCGAACCAATTAAATTTATAGGCAGCAGATTGAAAACAAACAAAATAAATTATTTCTTCATTGTCAATATGTGGAACTCTTTGCCAGGGGATGGCGGAAAGGGCCAAACTATAACAAGGTTCCAATAAGAACAAAAAAAGTTCAAGGAGGAAAGGTCCATCAATGACTAGTAGTCAGGATGGGCAGGGGTAGTTTCCCTAGTCTCTGTTTGTCAGAAGATGAGAATGGGGGACAGGGGATGGATGAGAGGATGATTACCTCTTCTGTTCATTCCTTCTGAATCACCTGGCATTGGCCACTGATGGAAGACAGGAAACTGGCCTAGACAGACCATTGATATGACCCAGTATGGTTGTTCTTATGGTTGCATATAGAACCCAAATGTATCTGCCCCCTGCTGTAACCAACCAGACTCCATTCTCCTCCCAGAGCCGAGATAGAGCCCAGGAGTCCTGACAGTCTCACTCTCTTTCTCCCCAGAGTTAGTAACAAAGTAAGAATATACATTACAATTTTAAGCCTAATCACTGTCCCTTAAGTGACTTGCCACAAGATGTCAGAACGTGTTAGTATTCGTGCTGATTCAATTCTCTTTCTTTTATATGGGAATTAGATGCCGTGCTCCTGTCAGCTAATTGCTAAATTATCTGCCAAAAATCTGAGTTTTCAAGTGGCTTAGTAGCTCCTGGAAAGAGGTGGTGTGTGGGGTGGGGGGAGGGGGTAGAGATGGACAGGGTCAATCCCCCTGATTTGCTGCTCAGCTTGCTCAGTAAATACTGCTGAAGCTGTTTTCCTCTCTCTGCTTCCCCATCGCGGCATGCACAGGTCAACCTCCCACCAAAGACTGAAATGGTATTCCTATAGCCCAGGTCCAAGCCCCACCAGCCTGGACTGAAGCCAAAGCCTGAATAGCTTACCTGTGCAGTTCTCCCTTTGGGGTGGACCACTCAATAGTTGCTGTGCTTGCTATCTCTTAACAATGACTTTGGCTTTCATATACAGAAAAACAGCTGTCATGGTACAGCTGGGCCATGGAGTTTTTCTAGCATATGGGGAGGAAGGGGACCTCAGAAATACAAAGATTAAGAACCCTTGATTTAAGAAGAAAAGAAATGTATGAAGGGTAGGTGTGAAAATGTGGGGATTGTATTTACTCTCTTTGCTTTGTTATGTTGCATGTGATTTCTACTATCCTATAGTAACCACATGTGTGTGCCTCCATTTCCCTGGGCAATGCACCACTATCTAGATGGAAATGGGAAGTCCAGGTGTGACTCATTGAAGGAGGATGCCCCAGCCCACCACGTACACAATGGCCCAGGCTCACAGTAACCTGAGCCTGGGAGAGGGTGTGACAAGGTGACACCTTTTGCCCAGAAAATTGGACAAAGGATAGAGGCAGGGCTGGCAGCAGACAGAGATAAGCTGTTGAGTGTGTAAGGGAGTCTTGCTGGCTTGGGAGCAGAGAAGGGGGGTCAGCGCTGTTGGCCCCCTTCTGCCCAAAATGGACTGTACTGACTGCTTCTGGCTCCTATGCTAACAAATCTATACCACATTGTATCCCTGTGAACTAATAAACCTTCTGTTCTACCTGCTGGCTGACAGTCACATCTGGCTTGAATGGGGGTGCAGGGCCCAGTGGTTCCCCACACCTCAGCGACAGTAGGGAAGATGGATGGACTCATACACATTTTAAAAAATTAAGATAAATACAGATAATTATTAGTTACCCCTATACACAACAATTAACTGAATTCATTTAACAGAGTTACATGCCTAAATATCAACAACTTGATTATTCCATATTTTTAAATGTTTTTCTTGGGTAAATTTTTTAAACTCGTGTAAGTGACTGAGCAACCCGAGTCCCATTTATTAAGTGTTAAGATATGAAAATAGGTCTCAGGATACTACGACATTTATGTGCTTTTGAAAATCTTTCATTCTTTCTTTCTTTTCAGGTGTGTCTACATAGCACCCTAAACTCAAAACAAGATTCGCAAGTTGCGCTATGCAAATTGCATATCTTATTTTTAAACTATTTAGAACTAGCTTATTTTGAAATTTGGCGCATCTACACAGTGCCAAATTTCAAAACAACATGCTATTTTGAGACATCCCTTAACCTCTGGTATCCCAAAATAGCTTGTAGTCTAGACGTACCCTTCTATTTTAAGCCTTTGCCTATTTCTATGTATTTTGAACATTTAGTTGAGCCTAGTTTTTCCTTTTTAAAATCACTAGGGGTACATCTAGACTACAAGCCTCTTTCGAAAGAGATAATCTAGACAGCCCCAAGTCTTTCAAAAAAGTGAGCCGTCTCTTCAAAAGAGAGCAACCAGGCAATCTGAACTCTCTCTTTCGAAAAAGCCCTGTTTGCATTTAAGAACACCATTTTTCAAAAGAGCTCTTTTGAAAAAAGGCGTTCTTCCTCGTAAAAGCAGCTTTACAACTGTTGAAAAAAACGCCGTGTTCTTTCATTTTAATTTTGAAAGAATGTGATGGCAGTCTAGATGCAGGTGAAGTTTTTTCAAAACAAGGCCACTTTTTTCGAAAAAACCCAATAGTCTAGACATAGCCTAGAGCACCAACCAACTGGAGTTTTGGAAGATTAAGTTTCATTTTTGTTAAACCTATGTGGGTAAAATAACTTTCAGACTTTTGAAGGAAGTAAGAAAAATGCCAGGTACAATTTATTATTAATAAATAAATAAATAAATAAATAATAATAATAATAATAATAATAATAATAATAACAAAATGAAGAAGACACTTTTCTACGTGTTTTGTCCTTCAGCATATTTCATCATAATATCTAATGTGATTATCTCTAAATCCATCAGTAATCATTTCAGGTATGGCAATATATGGGGCAAACAGAAAAGTGGATTCTTTGGAAACCAAAGAGGTGGGGGGAATAACTGTCAGGAGCTGAAAACTAAAACAGCTTCACGTCTACAATTATAAACTGTTCAGAACATAATGTACTATACCCAAGAAATGAAGAATAACCTCAGAGTTCATGTTCTATTCGTTCTTTTTAGTCATTAGAAAATAAAATCTATCTTCAACTAAGGCACCTGCTGCCATTTAAGTCTTCATATGGCTGAATTTTGGAAAATTCCTCCTGCTTATTGCATGTATGTATGTGCACAACACCAACCAAAGATAAATACATATTGTCTCTCTCAAACTAACTGCATTGGCATGTATACATCACCCAATACAGGAAAAAAAATATCTGGGCTTCAAAATGTAGCAAGTGTAAGATTTAAACATTAGTTGGAGACATTTTTCTGGTCATCAGAAAGTACAAATGAGGAAATAATCCTTTTATCATCTTTATTTTAAAAAGTGATTTTATTTTTCTCCTTTTATTCTCCCAATTCCTAAATAATTGGTTTTGAACAGAATCCAACCTCTGAAAAAATCATCCAAGGAATCATGACGACACATCAAAGAGCAAAAAAGACAGCAAAATTAATTACAGCAATTTCCTTTAACCACTGCAATAACATGAGCATTTTAGCTGCTGTGTGGGAGTTTCACAATCTGAGAGAGCAAAAGAATACATAAGGGGAGGATTTAGAAGTTGGAATGCAGCTGACCATTTGTATTCATTTTCCTGTCTAGTAAAACTTCAGTTAACAAGCAACATGTTCCCAGAAAACACATTGCTCATCTAACAAACTCAAAGCTCCTTTTGCTGAGACCTATCTCTTGTTGAACAACAAGACCTACTGAAGTCCCTGACATCTGCCACACCTCACACGACCAAAGTCTTAAAGACACTTGAATGCAAATCCTTTGCATTCATACACAACACAGTTATTGTAACTGGAAAAATCTGTCTGTTATTTGTAACAATAAGTGCCCATTAGCGCCCCCTACCTCCAGTGCTTTTTTTGTGATGGTACTGCCTGATACGCAGTACCGGCACCTCCAGACGGAGTACTGGCACCTCCAGTCAGAGCTCAACACCTTTTCCCCTGCAGTACCGACACCTTCTCCCCGGGAGTACCGGCACCTTTTTTTTGTGTAAAAAAAAAAAAAAGAAAAAAAAAAAGAAAAGCACTGCCTACCTCGCTCCTTCGCTGAACCCACAGGCCCATTTACTCCTGCCCCACTCCCTTCATCGCTCTCTTTCCCCTACTGTCACTCACTTTCATCAGGCTGGGGCAAAGGTGTGGGGGTCCAGGAAGGGGGATGAGGGCTCTGGCTCAGAATGCAGGCTCTGGGTGGGGACATAAACAAGGGGTTCCGGATGCGGGTGAGGGGTCCAGGCTAGGACAGGGACTGCAGGGCAGGGCAACTCTGACTAGGGGTATGGGCTCTGGGGCAGGGCCAGGAAGAGAGGTTTGAGGTGTGGGAGGGGCCTACGGGCTGGAACAGTGGTATATGAGGGGGTTCTGGTCTTGGCAGCACTTAACCCAGCTCCCAGAAAACAGCCACACCCTGGGTACATGGGAAGCCAGGGAAGCTCTGCACGCTGTCCTCACATCTTCAGGCACCACCCCTGCAGCTCCTATTGGTCACTGTCCCTGGCCACTGGGAGCTGTGGAGCCAGCACTCAGGGTGGAGGCAGTGCACGGAGCCTCTATACACCTAGGGTACGTCTACACTGCAACACTATTTCAAAATAACTAGCGCTATTCCAAAATAACTTAATCCACATGTTCACAGCAGGCAGTTATTTTGAAATAGTGTCAAAATACTGTCAAGCTGGAGGACTTCTTACTCCAACTCCTGTAACCCTCATTGTACGAGGAGTAAGTGAAGTCGGAGGAAGAGTGTTTTATTTCGAAATAAGTGCTGTGTAGACACTCCCTATTTTGAAATAAGCTATTTCGAAATAAGGTACGCAATTGACATAGCTCAATTTACATAACTATTTGGACTTAAGTCCTGCAGTGTAGATGCATCCTGGCCACAGGGACCTGACAGCCACATCCAGAAGCCATGCAGCGCCAGGGTAGCTAGGAAGCCTGCCTTAGCTCTGGACCCCCGCTGTGTCGCTGACCAGAATATAAACAACCCAGTCAGCAGTGCTGACCAGAGCTACTAGGATCCCTTTTTCAAGCAGCCATTCCAGTTGAAAACCAGATGCCTGGCAATCCTAGTACCCATACTTACGTTGAAGCTACAGCTGCTTAAAACTTTTCCAACTGAATTTGTTTCTGTCAGAAAATATTAGCTTGATCAAATCAAAACATTCTGCGGAGTGTGCTGATTTAATTAAGGTTCTGACTTATGTCTACCCACCTGCCCAGCTCTCCACCCGAATTTCCATTCCTCAGGAAAATTAGAAAATTCTTTCTTTTCCATTTTTCAGCCACCTCTAACTGAAGCTGATTTCCAATTCAGGGGAAAGCCCAAAATTTTATGCATAATACAAATTACAGAAAAGGTTGTGTAAACTATATTTTAATGTATATTTTCCATGTGCCTCTGCATCTCCTGGTTTTGGTCAGGACAGGAAAGTGACATGACAAAACACCAAGCACTGTTGGTGAAACTGGCTGAAATTAGGAAGCACAGAAATTCTCATGAGAGAGCCTGTTACCGTTACCTTATTAGATAAATTCCTAGTGCAAAGATTTAGGGGAAGTCTGAATAAGTATCTGAAACTGCATCCAATCTGATTTGGACCTATGTATCCCACTCGTCCTTCACCACAGCTGAAGAATTGATTAGGATGTTAACACAGACAAAAGTATAACTAATTATTGTAACTTTTGAAAAGAATTTGAGTAAATTGGCATAAAAAGAGAAGACGTTACAAGGATAATTTATAGTATGATTATGAAAAAAAATCTTGTTTTATAATTCCTGAACAGGCTTTTGAAAGTCTGCAGTTTGCCTTATCCTGTTTTTACAATAACATTTGATTTGGTTTTTCTTCTCTCTTCTCTAGTGACTGAATTTGACAGCTCATAGGTGAGAATGAAATCTTTGGCTACGGCCAGACAATGGAACTTCCCTGCACAGCCCAGACCTGAAATAGGACAAATTTTTGTGAACCATATTTATATAAAGCTTAGAGAAAGTATCTGATAAATATGACAAATGGGGTTGAAAGCTTCACTTCTGTTAGACTTGGTGCAGGACGAAAGGGAGCAGTGAGTAACACATTTGATGTTGCCCACACAGCTTATATAATTTAAAGTTCTAGTCAAAAGAGCAATTTGGAGAACATCAAATATACATAGCTAACCAAGTTTAAACAACCAGGAGGCAACAGGCAAGGAGTTAGACTGGCAGTTTGTTTGAAAGAGAGGATCACGTGATCAAAATTCGAATGCAATACTGAAAGCAGATGCCACAAAAGAATATTTCAGACATTTTGAACATTTCTGGAATGCTACCATTGCACCTCTTTAGGCAGCTACGGACAAGATAATGCCATTATGTGCACTAGCTTTCTCATACAGAATGCTGATCCATTAAGGACTAGAATTACCTTTTATTTAAGTGTTACCTATTTCCAGTGGCAAGCCGAGTGCATTAACTGTGATACCACTACTTATTTTACAATATTACTTGTAAGTAAACATCTTTTAGGAAAGCAAGCATCAGTTAGACCCTATGCTGCTAAAAAAGAACAGGGCTGAATATATTAGACCACAATGATGGACTTGACCAAATTTCTCAGGAGTCCTACTACTTATAATAAAATCACAGAAACAACAGGGATTTAAACAAATGGACTCTACAACATGAAATATCTGCTGAAATGAGAGTTAATGGAGCAATTGAGCCATCCTCTCTGTTGAAAGGCAGATTGAGCTTTTTAAGAAGGAACTGGTGCAGGCAAGCTGTGCCTCTCTCAAAGCCTGTCTTGATAGGCCTAATGGAAGGTATCTGGTATCTGTAAAGAGCCAAGAGAAAGTTATGACAGAGAATGCAAAAAGCAGAAGGCTGTTGGCCACAGGAAAAGTCTGAGTCTAGAAGTCAGAGGGAGCAAACTCCTGGGAGTGGGGTGGGGAAACACTAGCCAGGTAGGGTTGAGAATGGTGAGTCAAAAGAAAGGACAAGCTGCAGAGAGCAGACTCCAGGGGGGGAAGGGAAGCCCCAGGACTGAGATTTATGTCCATAAATTAGACCCAGGGAGGAGCAGCATTATTGGACAAATGTCTTTGTGGCATTTATTAAGGAGCCCTAAGATGGGGAAACTGAGGCAGAGCATTGTAAAGCCATCCAGTCCTTTGTTGGGAGGAGGGAGTGCTTAGAAGGCAGTGGCCCTGCTCAAGAGTTGTCTCTCTAAAGCGTGAGTACTGAAACCTTTGTGAAATTAATGTGTCTAGCAGAGACTCTTTCAAAACAATTGAGGAATAGTACTTCAAGAGAAGTACTTTATTAATACGCTGTGTTCCCATTTGCAGCTCCCTCCTATTCAACTGTGATTCCCTCCTACTTAAAATGCTTTATTATTGTCAGAATATTAACCAATTATTGCTAACATTTAATTACAGTAGCATAGAATAAGATCACTAGGTGGCTCCAGGGCCGGATTAAGAGGGGGGCTAGCTGGGCAGCTGCTCGGGGTGCAAACCTATGGGGGGCGCCTGATGGCACACCCGGCTGCGCGGTGCCCCTTAGATCTGCCATCAGGCGCTGCGCACCCGGGGCTGGGGGCCACGCAGTGCCCCTTAGAGCTGCAATCAGGCACCGCGCACCCGATTGCAGCTGTAAGGTGCACCGCGCGCCGGGGGTGGGGCCGCGCATGCGCCGTGCGCCCGGGGGCGGAGCCACACATGTGTTGCGTGCCCGCTGCCGGGGGAGCAGGAATGGCTCGAGCCGGCCCTGGCTGGCTCTTAATCAATTCCACTACTTGTCTCTTGATCAAGAAGAGTACTATAGAGAGAGACTGAAATAAATTCTATTTCTCAGCCCTCTTTCCTAACAAATATATTGCTACACTGTACTAGAATGAACTCTTTCCTAACTTAATATATTTGTTAGTCTCCAAGGTGCCGTTGTTTTTAAAGTTACAAACTAACATGTCTACCCCTCTGAAACTTTTTTCACTGTTATATGTACTTGTTTTTCCATAGAGAAATTTGGACTCTGGGGCCAACCCAAGGCACACATCTAATGGCATGGTGAAGCAGTGTTTGAATCACCTGACTTTGTCCCAAGGCGAGGTGTACTGCAGATTATGGGCAGTTATAATGTTGTAAAGGGGGAGCAAAATAATAAACAAAACCAATAATGTGCAGTTGTATCACACCTTTAAGCCAAGAATGAATGTTTTATAAAGGCTGATTAAGGAAGTCTCACAACACTCCAGAGTGACAGTAATGATCATGATAATTGTTTTATAAATGGATAACTTGAGACAGAGAGAGGGTAAGTGACTTGCCAAAGGTCAAACAGTGAGTCGCTTGAGTCAGGAAAAAAGCTAGGAGCTCTAATTCCTTGCTCTAAAGGGCACACTTCCACCCAACAGATGCTATGTAGTACAATACAATGTGATTTGCATTTGGTATTCATATGAATGCCTCTGCTTCTCTGTAGTTGCATTTATATGAACACTAAGCAAAAGAAAGAGCATTTTGTACATATAATAAATATTTAAAGTGCCAAGGGCCATATGGCAGTAGCTTTTATTAATATGCTGTGTTCCCATTTGCAGCTCCCTCTCTTATTCAACTGTGATTCTCTCCTACATAAAATGCTTTATTATTGTTAGAATATTAACCAATTATTGCTAACATTTCATTACAGTAGCATGGAATAAGATCACTAGCTGGCTCCAATCAATTTCACTAGTTGTCTCTTGATCAATTCCATAGAAACTAACATAATTTTGCTATTCAGAAGAGAAGAAAAATTAGAGTTCTATAAAACTTTGCTTTGTATCTATATTGATTCGCGACACCAGATACTGTCTGCAGAGTTTAAACTTCAGTTGAAAGGACTTCTAGAACTTACAAAAGGCTCTCAAGTTCATTTGTGGACAACTCCAGCTAGACACAAAATAAACAAAAGGGTTGATGTACTGCTAGAACATGGAGGCAGAAGAATAACTTCTGAAAATAAGTAATAACCACTGGGAATGACAATTATCACTAAGCAGAAAGCAAATCAGAGGAATTCTTTAGGCCTTCAGATAACACAAGTGAATGAACAGGAGAACAGGCAGAGAAACATACCATTGGAGAAGTTTTACAGAATGATGTTAAAATCCATCAAATTTAATAGTTTGGAGCAAGTACGCCTATAAAACCACAACAAAAAATGTATAATAGATACTTCAATAAGTATTATAAAGACTCAATGGTATCAACACTGAGGGTGTGTCTACACAGCACAGTTATTTCAAAATAACTGACGTTATTTTGAAATAACAATGAAAGCGTCTACACAGCAATTCTGTTATTTTGAAATAATTTTGAAATAACGAATGGCTTATTCCAAAATCTGTAAACCTCATTCTACGAGGAATAACGCCCATTTTGAAATAGCTATTTTGGAATAGGGCATGTGTGGATGCAGCAGAGGGAGTTATTTCGAAATAAAAGGCCTCCAGGAAATCCCACAGGTACCCTGCTGGCCACTCCATCCTCACTCATCAGTACTCTATAAATCCCTCTTCCCCTGCAGCCCTTAAAGCTGCAGCCACAGGGGAAAGGGCTTGTGGCAGGAAGCTGGCCCTCACAACTTCCAGCCACACTGCTGCTGCCACAACCACTCCAAGAGCCATTGTGACTGACCTTCGAGCCCCCCCAAGAGCCCTCCAGTGCTCCCAGAATCATAGAATCATAGAGTTGGAAGAGATCTCAGGAGGTCATCAAGTCCAGCCCCCGCCCAAGGCAGGACCAATCCAAACTAAATCATCCCAGCCAGGGCTTTGTCAAGCCAGGACTTAAAAACCTCTAGGGATGGAGATTCCACCATCTCCCTAGGTAACCCATTCCAGTACTGCATCCCAGGGAGCAGTCTGATGGATCCCAGGAACCTGCCAGGCACTGCAAGAGGCCCACTGTCCTGGTCTGGGGTGGAGATCCTGGCCCTCTTTGAGGTGTGGGGCGAGAAGGAAAACTTCCAGGATCTCCGCACCAGACAGATCAATGCCGATATTTACAGCCATCAGGCTGATAGCCTGGCCACAAAGGGCCACATCCAGACCCAGGAGCAGGTACAAATGAAAGTCAAAGTGCTCTGCCAGGTGTATTCCAGGGCAAAGGGAGTACAGCTCCCGCTCTGGGGCAGAGCCACACTCCTGCCCCTATTACCTAGACCTGCACCGCATCTTGGGGGCATTGCAGTCCCTACCCCACCCCTAGTGGTTGACTCAGGGCTGGAGATGGTTATAGGGAGGAAGAGGAGGAGGACCCTGACGCGGTTAGCACCGTGACCTCGGTGACCCTGGAGCTGGTACCCCATGGCGTGGATGTGTCCCAGGCATCCTCCGAGGCCGGGGAAAGATCATCAGGTGAGTGATCTCAGGCACATGACACAGACAGGGTGGAGGAGGTGGGCAGCAAGGGGCTGGGGCATGCTCTTCGTGCAGCCTTCTCAGCCTGGGGATCGCGCTGCCGTCCATTCATGTGGATGCACGTGCAGTACCAGTCTGGGCCATGCAGCCCCAGGAGGCTGCACAGAGCACCCCTGGGCTCTTGCTCACAGGGGTCTGGTGTGGCTGGCAACTTCCCATGCCTGCTTGTCCCTGGGATGTGGATGGAAGGGAGCCTGTTCTCCTGGGGACATCTGGGCCTCTGTAAGAAAGGGCCCGCTGTCCAGGCCATAGATGACCTTGTTCCCAGTACATCACTTTCATCTGACCCGAAAACTGTCAGTCTCGGCTCACAGATGAGGGCAAGGCTTGAAGGACAGTGTCTGCAGGGATGACTGACTGTCTCTCTTTATTCTCCACCACCAGACCAGCATTGAGAGGATGCCAGGCAACACCACCCAGTGCAGCTGCCTGACACTGGGGGAGCCGTAGGTGTCGGAGAATGAGGAGGAACTGCAGTGGGAGCAAATCTCCATGCTCCAGGCCCTGCATGAGATGCTGGACCAGAGGCTCCAGGAGGACATGCAGTTGCACAGAGACCTGGAGGGAGTTGCTGCAGCAGGGACACAACATATGTGTGACCGTGCAGGCTCTCCTAGCCCACCCAGAGCCAGCTCCTTCTCCTGCTGCCGCTCCTGCCCCTGTCCCAGTTCCTGGTCCTGCCCCTCCTCCCATGCCAGACCCTGCCCCTCCTCCCATGCATGACCCCGCTCCAGCCTCCCTCTGCTTCTCCCCTTAGTCTCTTCACTCCCCATGGTCACTTAGGTCCCCACACTTGAGGCTGTGGAATCAGCCGAGCCAGGCGCCAATCCCACTCCTAGCCCTGAGCCTCTCCTCCACCCTCCTTCTTCCCCCGCCTCTCCCTCCCACCACTCTCCTTTCCCAGGTTCTTTCTCCAGTCCCCAGTTAATTTGGCCCCAAATAAAAACCACGCAGAGTTGATTGTTGCCAAAAAAAACCAAAACAATGTCAGTTTTATTGTCTCTGCAGGGAAGGGGAGAAGGGGGATTGGAGGGGTGAGGGAGAAAAGGCAGAGAGGGGCAAGGAGTGAGGTAGAAAAGGCAGAAAAGAGAGGCCCCGGGGAGAGTGTCACTAGGGTCCTTGTGAGAAACTCTCTCTCATGGCCTCCCAGATGCATACCCCCACCTGATGGGCCTGCCGGATGGCAGCTGTATATGGTTGTTCAAAGGCCCTGCCGATCTGGCCTGCCTCTGCCCCCACACAGGGAGGAATGCCTCCCCCTTCCACTCATATATGTTGTGGAGCACATAACACACACAGCCACCACCTGGGGGATGTTCCACTCCCCAATGTCCAGCCTGGTGAGGAGGCATCTGAACCTCACCTTGAGATGCCGAAAATGTGTGCTCCGTGACCATGCGGGCCCTGCTGAGCCTGGCATTAAAGCATTCCTTGCTGGGGCCAAGGTTTCTGGTGTAGGGCTTCATGAGCCATGGCATGAAAGGATAGGCCATGACTCCCATGATGCACAGTGGCATGTCCACATCCCGAACCCTGATGGTGCGCTCAGGGAAGAAAGACCCAGCCTCCATCTTGTGGAATAGGCTGGAATTGCGGAACACACGGGCGTCGTGCACCTTCCCCAACTACCCAACGTAGATGTCAGAAAACTGCCCATGGTAGTTGACCAGGGCCTGCAGGACCATGGAGAAGAAACCCTTGCGGGTTATGTAGAGAGATGCCCAGTGGTCGGGGGGCCCAGATGGGGATGTGGGTGCTGTAAATAGCCCCTCCCTCCCCTCTCCACTCTTCCCCCCACAGATAGGGAAGCCCATGGCGGCAAAGCCGGCAATGATGGGGCACACATTGCCAAGGTGGATGACTCTGTGCAGCAGAATGGTGTTGATGGCTCTCGCCACCTGTAGAAGGAGACAAACAAACAAACAAACAGAATCAAAGGAGTGCCAGAGCCATCGGGATGTCCCTGAGCCCCCACCTCCTACGTAGCCCAACCACCGGCAGGGCTGTATGAGGGCAGGACTGAAAAAACCACCTGGAGAAGGGGGCTTTCCCTAAGGTTCCCCGTTCCAGCACTTCATCCCCCCCTCCCCCCTCCCCCCCCATCTCCTGGGACAATAGCCTGAGAGTGCCATACCTGCATGATGAGGGCCCCAATAGTCGACTTCCCCAGACCAAACTAGTTCCCAGTGGATCAGTAGCTGTCTGGCATGGCGAGCCTCCACATAGCGATGGCAACCCACTTCTCCAGGAGGATGGTGGATCGCATGTGTGTGTCCTGTCGTGTGAGGGCAGGGGCAAGTCAGGCATGCAGCTCCAGGAATGTCTCCTTCCTCATGCGGAAATTCTGGAGCCACTGCTGGTCATCCCACCGCTCCATAACGAGCCAGTCCCGCCAGCTGTAACTGGTGTCCAGCCGCCAGAAGTGGAGGTGTACGGTGGGGTGCAGCTAGAAGAGCTGCACTCCCAGAAAGATGGTTAGGGTCTCCTCAATCAGCTGGGGGTTGTGTTCCTCCATGGCTGGCAAGCTGAGGCGTCCGCATGGAGAACCACATCAGTCAGAGAAAATGGCTTTGCTGTCCGTCAGAGAGGTAGGCAAGCAGGAGAAGAACCTGAGAAATGTCTGTACAAGAGGGTCCCTTTAAGCACAAGCCTCAGATAGCCTCAGGCAGCAGCTCTAAGAAGTAACTGTATCCTGATGCCCTTCCTGAAGTGCTTCTGGGTGGCCTTAAATGCAAGTTAGCATCCAATCAGCGTGGACGCTCTATTTCAAAATAACTAAGCGCTATTTCAATGCCCTTTTTGTGTATAGGCGTGCTATTTTGAAATAAGCTATTTTGGAAAATAAATTTCGAAATAGTTTATTTGGAAATAAGTGTGCTGTGTAGACGTACCCTGAGAGACTCTTGTTTTTTTGTGAAAAAGGGATTAGAAAAGTCCTTATGATTAGAATGAATAAAGTAAGTCAGATTACAGGGAAAATTCTGCAAAGACAAAATGAAATGGAAGTTTAAAAAAAAGAATAAGTGCAAGTTTTATCTTGCTGAGATTTTTATTACTACTACATATGCATTTAGCCAATAAAGATTGACATGGAAATGTAATGAACCAGTGCATGAAAGGACAAATCCTTAAAATGCGTGCTGAATTTATCAAGAGTGTTTATGGAGAAAAAAAACTTCTAAAGAATGCTCTGTAAGGTCATGTTGAAGACTGGATAATGAACAGGTAGTTTTTCTTCACCTATCAAAACTTCTTTTTTTTTTTTTTTTTGCAATTTACCAAACGAAATATATCTACTGTCAGCCTAGCAAAAATAAAGATAACAGAAACAAGTGACTAGAACAATTAATAAACAACTAGAACAAGTAACTCAAATCAAATACTGTTCAATGTTTTAATACAGAATGGTTGTGCATTGTTGTTGATGGTTACTTACAACTAGTATTTACAAATGTCAATACTGTTTTCACAAGGATAGCATGTTCCTATGGCATCCGCTGCAAGAGAGACTTTTCTTCTGAAACATAAGGCACTATCTAGTGACAGAAACAGGATACAGGAACTGATGGATCATATTGAAGTTCACCTATACTTTTAAGATCCTACAACCAGAAAGCAAAGTGAATTAGTCTAAGAGACAAGATGTGAAATCTGCTTTAAAGCTACACTTAACCCTCTGAATCAGGTCAAGGAACATTAGTTCAATTGAACTATTTACTTTTAAATCCATATGATATGAGAATCTAGCAACATGCCATATTTTCTACCTTGATAAATCAAATCAAATGAGAGCTTTTTTTTAACTTCTACTAATTCCAAAATACCTCAAACATCCTTAAAATGTAACTGTATAGGGGACACCTAAGATGTTATCTAGATCTAGAACATAAATCTTATTTTAAAGTTATGATTTCCCATACATAAATCTTTCCACATCACTCCTCTGAGTAGCTACTTCCCACTGATAAACACTGACTTACTCAAAAGCTGTTGGGATATTGTGTAGATGTCTAGTTCGTTAAACATTTCTCTTCAGGACTATAGGGCTGTCAGGGTCAAAAATCTCACACCCTAATTATCAAACAGACTGTTGAATTCATTCCCTGATGTTAATCCATTCATTTTACAGTATGTATTAAACACACTGAAGAAGTCTCAACCCAAGACCTGTGAGTCCAGACTGTACCTTTCCTAGGTGGTAAAAGAGTCGAATATCAAGTTAAGGTCTCAATTCTTAGCTTCAAGGCACTCCATGGTCTGAGTCTAGGATAGCTAAAAGATCACCTAAATTTCTAAGACAAGGATTGGGGTTGACATCTGTGCTCCTCAGATGCAATGGAACTTTCTTACAACAAGGCTGAACATCATCCAGGCACAAGACAGAGTAATCTTGAAGCTATTTTGAAACAAACCTTCTAGAAACTATAGACAATCACAAACCTCATTATCTCTTTCCAGTGAGAGGGCACACTTCTTTGACCTTGCTTTCTCTATTATAAGCACACAGCAGCATGTATATATTTAAAACATTGAAACCAAAAATACATTGCCAAAATCAAACACTCCACAGTGTGTATATATTTCTCCACCTAGGGAAATGATGAGAAAAAGAATGAACCATACATAACAGATGTTAGTCATGTTGCTTAATGCACTATGGAAAATTTCTCAGATGCTATGATAATGAGGGCTAAGAAAGATACTATATACAATAGAAGTTATATTTTAAGACTATTTAAGATATGTATGTATCTCAAAGACCTGCATAATGCTGACTATTAAATATCTGAGTATTCACTGAATGTCTTATTTGAAGAGAAAAGTAATTGGATTGCTACAGGAAAGATCTTTGGGACTGGAATTATAGCTGGCTTTACAAACAGATGTAGTACTGTGCAGTATTCCACAAGAGACTTTAAAAGGAATATGTAAAAGATATGTGAATGCCAAGTAGAACATGTGGATGAATTTATATGATGCGTACACAGGTGTGTGTGTGCATATGCACAACAGTGGCATAATCAAAAGGGCCCATCTGGGCGGTCCCCAACACACTCCCCAACTGCAGCACCAGTTGGAACATGGTAAGTCCCAGCACCCCAACTCTGCTCCCCAGCTGGAGCATCAGGTGGAACATAGTGGGGTAAGCTAGAGTGCTGGGTGGGCTAGCGGGGGGAAGCCTAGATGCAAAGCAGGTGGGCCACAGCCTACTCAGGCCTACCCATGGTTGCACCCCTAGACACACAACAACAGTGCTTCTTAACAATTGTCTGTACTTGATCTAAATTGTGAAGGAAATTCAGGAAAGACCGTTATTGCTGCAATGGTTTATTCAAAAAAGAAACTAATGAGTGTTTCTTCAAAACCACTGGGTCTCAGCTCAGACAAATCATAATTCTAAGGGTGCATCTATATAGCACCTTAAACTTGAAATAAGACAAGCAATTTGCACGTCTACACAGCGCCAAATTTCAAAATAGCGTGCTATTTCAAGCCATTCCTTATCCCTTGTGCAATGAGGTTTACTGGAATGGCGAAACAGCATGCCCGTTATTTCATAATATATTTAGAAATAACGGGCAGCTTGTGTAGACACTGGGTAGCTATTTCAGGATACCTCTGGTATCCTGAAATAGCCATTCAGTGTAGACATACCCTAAGAGAAATGTTAGCTTTTTCAACCTGCTAATAATTAATTCACACACTTGCATTTCCATTTAATTGCTTAAGGGATAAGCTCCATCTCACTGAAGAATTTTTCGAAATTAATTTAAGGTCTTGTAACATTTATTTATTATTTAAAACATTAAATATTATACTGCTAATGCTTGTTTTTCATAATCTTTTTCATCTACTTAATAATACTCATTTGGAAAAGTGTTCTGGGAATGTATAGTATTGAACGGACAATGAACTCTTAGTAAATGGATAAAATGTTCAACTAGCTATAACTGAAAGAATATTAGCAAGTTTTAATAAATTTGAGACTTTGCTCCAGTGGCTGTATAGCAAAAGGAAACAAAAAGGTTAGGCTAGTTATCTGTAGAACAACATCTACAAGCAATATGGGTTGCAAAAAAAAGATGTATTCTTTAAAAGAGATGGACCCCGTTCACAAAGTTCAGAAACAAGTCTGGAACCAGATTTCAAATCCTGAAAAGTTTTGAGTGGATTTAGCTCAGGTTACCAGTTTGAGCCTCAATCTGAAAAAAACACTGCTGCACATAAGCAACTGTTCAGATGTAAACAGACCCGCCGAACTCACTGGAAACTACTTATGTGCCTTACTGTTTGTGAAATTTGGGGCTGATAGAAAAAAAATGATTTGGATCTGGATCAGAACATATGAAGTTCACAGGTGTTCAGATGTGGGGATTTATTTCAAATCCATATCTACAAACAATTTTTAAATCATGACAAGCAAAGCATAGCTACTGTGCTGATTTCTCTCACATACATGCACACTCGAAATAAGCTGCTTTTAACATATTGTTCTAAAATATGTTCTTTTGTAGAGTGAAAATCGCTACTCAATATACAGGTTGAACTTCTCTAATCCGCCACCCTTGGAACCCGACCAAATCAGAGAATTTGCCAAATCATGGAAATTCAAATATTGTCTAGAAGCATTACCAATACTTCCACTGCTTACTGGGCTCTTAGAAGACTTTTAGGGAAAATCAGAGCTAAACAACAGCACAGAACACTGACAGCCAGGACTGGTGGCTGTAAACAAACTTTATGGGACCACAGGAAACTTGGCCAGACCCATGATAAGTAGACATCTGGCTAAGTAAAATCATGCCAGATCACGGATTTTGCTGTACTAGAGAGGTTCAACCTGTATTTGATATTCCTTAAGACATACTGTCTTGTTTTTCTAAAGATCCTCCTTCTAAACCAAAAAATACAAGCATTTCGCCATGTAAAATGAGTTAGAAGAATTCCTAGACTTATTGATACACAATTTATACATAAGATTATTAGCTGAGCTTCCATTTTCTAAGTATGATCAAATATAACAGAAACAGAATGTCATTTTGCTATGAAAATTACAAACGTGATAATAAGGGTGCTCCAGCTTTTTTGCACATGGCAGAAACAGTTGCTCAGATATACATAATCATATATGACCATTTTTTCAAAAACAGTTTATTTGAAAGCAGTGAATGCTTTGAGTGAATGCATATTCAATTCCTGGATTTCTCACAAAGGTGCACGGTGTACTAAATTGGGAAAAATTTTAAGCAAGCTGGGAAATAGCTGAGTGTGTAGGCTGGTGAAATGGTGAAGCTAAACAAACTCAGAAATTGACATTCATCTCTCTTGCCACTAATTTTCCTCATTTCCTTTATTTATAAGGGGGTTGAGTTTGCAATACTGATAAGAAAAGGGAAGAAAAAGGAAGGAAAGGCAAAATGGTCTTACATCACTGGAATGCAAAAAGAAAGAAAGATTCCCAGTCTGGGCCACCAACTCAGTCCAGTAATGGTTGGCTAGTATTACTAACACCTCCCACTACTGATAAAAGACCATGCAGAAGAAATGCAAGCTCCCTTCTGTGAGGATCTTGCCAGTTAATTTTAGACATAACATGATGAGGAAAGAATTTATACAGATTGAATGTCAACTGAAGGGGTAATAGAGTCCTCTACCCACCCAAATGCCTGGCAATCAGAGCAGTCTACTGGAATGTGGGAGCCCTACATTCATGTTCTGTCTGATCTGGAGTAAGAAGTTGAATGCAGGGCTCTCACATTCCTGTAGAGTGCTGCAACCACTGAGCTTATAATGAGATGAGGGGCTATTTCTGGCTTTTCATGAGAAAGGGCTGACTTGGCTTAGATGCCTAATTTCAGAAGATGGCTTACCAGCTATGAATCCTGAACAGAGATAAGCACCTACTCTTGATTCTTAGGCCATGCCCCAACCCCTTAGCATTTCCTTCTGGTTAGCTTAGGTAGCTCCCCACTCCGCTTGCTGGCTTCTGAGGATATCTTTCTTAAGTGCTTAATTCTCCCCACACACTGCATGGAAAGCGCAAACACCTAACTTCGAACTGTGAATTCCACTGGACAGCAGGGCACTTAAGACCATTTTGAGGATCTATCCCATGATCTAGCCTAAGCATGAATTAAATCAGGGTCTAAACTGGTAACCTGACTCCAAATCCACTCTGAACCTTTTGGGGGCAGAATGTATAAAATTTGGTCTCAAACCTGAATCCCAATTTTGGTGACCTAAAAGCCATCTCTTTCAAAGAATGGCCTATAAGTCTTTCAAGAAACAGGCTTAATTCTTCTTTCTATTCCTCATCTAATTTTCCCTGCACCATTCTCAACATCCTCTGCCTCACTTTCTTCCATATCCGTACACTCTGTACTAAGAGAGAGAACTTGACTTTAGGCAAACTTCAGAGTGGACTCCCTGAGGTTAATTCACCACGAGGATAAGTAAGCACATGTCCAGTAATTGCTTCCAATAGAGTTGGCTCCAGGGTGTTTTCTGGCCAACCAGCCTCTATTTGAAGTGTATCTTTACTCTGAGTTACAGTGCAACCTTAAATGTAACACCGTAGGCATTTCCTATCCTATCTGTGCTCAGAGGGCCTGTTTCTGATCTTATCCTACCTCTAAGATTGCTTTGACTCCCCCTCTCCCCATACACACAAGCAATGTCTGAAAGAATGATTACTGGAATTTGAATTGCAGACAATTGTCAAACTATTCAAGGCTTTATGAGATGGAGGAAATGGATTTCACCAGAGCATAAGAAAAGGTATGGTATCCAAGTAGCACCTCAGAGAAATGCTTTTACCTGAAAATGCCACTGCTTACAAAAAAATCAGCCAGAAGAACTTTAAATTTATATTACACATTCATTTATGTCTGAAAAGAAGCTTTAAGAGTAGGAACATAATGCCATTTAATTGTCCTATATCCCTAGGGTTGCCAGATGCTTTCACAAAAAATCTCGAACATGGCAAGAAAAAAATTAGTTGAGCAAAAAAAAAAAAATCCCCGTGCTCCCTCTGCCCCCGCCAGACGCAGCAGGGCAAGAATGTCCCCGCCAACCTTCCAGCCAAGTAAAACAGAAAATACCAGACATTTTACATGTCTGGTATTTTCTGGGGTTTTTTACTGGACACGGGCCACGAATAACGGACTGTCCGGGTGAAAACCAGACACCTGGCAACCATATTTATCCCAGAACAATAATTACAATCAACAATTTAATTGAATTGGCCTCTACTTCTAAATTTGTCAAAAAAAGTTCAACAGCACTTCTAGATACAGGGAGACCAAAATATTGGAACCCATGCTTAATTCACCCTCCCTCTCAACTCTTGCTGGCATTTACACATGCAAAGTAACTGCATTTCTGGAATAAAATGTTAGCACAGCACTTTCTAGAAATGACTCTGTTACTGAGTCTTTGTAACCTCAGAAATGATTCGTTATTGCTGCACCTTTAAAGAAAGTCATATAGTTGATACAGATCTCATTTTATCCACAGCAAAGTTAACTAAGAACCTTCTTATTCAGAGACACGGGTAACAGACATGTTTATCTTCCATATCTTAGTATGCTATTATATCAGGACACTAAAATAGACCAGATTCTTCACTGTTCTCATTCCATAATAGAACTCCCTTTCTTTCTCTTCACAGATTTTCCCTTACCCAGGATTTAAAGTGGCAGAATCAGGCTGGACTTCGCTAGGCCCCACTCAAGTTCAGGGGGAGTCTCGAATGTACAGGGCTTTGGGGGCAGAAAGAGCAGGGCTAATGGGCTAGCCTTCCCCACCCAGCCCTCAGCATCACCCGGACTGCATCACGTAGGTCTCCAGAGGTAATCAAAGGGCCCACGGTAGCAGCCTGGAATCATCACTGGGCCCCAGGGCAGCTGCTCCCTTTGCACCACCGCCACCCCCGTTGTCAGCCCTGAAAATGGTGTGATGAAGACAACAAATAACTTGGCTTTGGCACTTCAAAAATCAAATGGCAAACTGTACAATTTGCATTAGGAGAATCCCAAAGGAAAAAAATTAGATTAGTCCACAACCCATCTCATTACTTTCTGTTGGAGTTTTCTCCCAGGTCCACTTGAGTTCCCTGAATCTCAAAAACAAGCAGATTACCCCTGATGAAAAAAGATCCCATATAAGAATGTCATAAATCCAAGAGAGACATTTAGCTGAAAAGTCTTGATCAGTAGGTTGAAGAATTGGGTTTTGCCCGCGAAAGCTCATGTTACAATATATATGTATTTGTTAGTCTCTAAGCGTACGTCTACACCTACAAGCAGACCTACAAGCAGACAGTTATTTCAAAATAATGTCAAAATGCTGTCAAGCTGGAGGACTTCTTACGCTGTCTCCTACAACCCTCATTGTACAAGGAGTAAGGGAAGTCGAAGGAAAAGTGCTCTGTTTCGAAATAAGTACTATGTAAATGCTCCCATTTACAAAATAAGCTATTTCAAAATAAGCTACACAATTGATGTCGCTCAATTTGCGTATCTTATTTTGAATTAAGCCCTGCTGTATAGATGCGCTGTAAGGCTAACGTTATTTCGAAATAACAATGCAAGCATCTACACAAGCAATTCCATTATTTTGAAATAATTTTGAAATAATGGACCGCTCATTTCAAAATCGGTAAACCTCATTCCATGAGGAATAACGCTTATTCCGAAATAGCTATTTCAAAATAGCAGTAGCGTGGATGCTCCACTGCTGTTATTTCGAAATAGTTCCTCCCCAGGACCATTCACAGTAATTACTCCCCAGTGCCTCCTGGGGCTCTAAATCAAGGTAGCACATCCACACTAGGGAAGCCTGCCTCAGACTAGTTTTGAGGCTTCCCTGCAGTGTAGATGTGCTATAAAAAAATTGTGAAATAGCTTATTTTGAAATAAACATGCTGTGTAGATGTACCCAAAGGTGCCACAGGAACACTCATTGTTTTTAAAGTTACAGACTAACACAGCTATCTCTCTGAGACTTTTAATCAGTGGGATAACTAGGTAGGAGTCACATCCCCAATGTAAATAGATTATTAATTAAACTTTGTGCATGGTGTGATAAATTCCTGCAGCACAGTAGTGATTACATCTAGGGAGTTTAACCCTAACCTGCAACCAAGGAGGAGAAGAGGCGAAGAGTAATTTTGCTTCCTGTCTCTTAACCTACACTCAGCTAGTAGTAATTCCTTTTATTTATTGACCACAAATGCTTCACCAGAACAGGAGAGCTTTCCTCCATCAGCAGTTCTTTCTCCTCTTTAACGTTTCACTAGATTATGCCCACAATAGCAGCTCATGTCCACCCCAAAGTCCTCACACAATGCAGAGACAGGCTGGAAAGCTCCCCTGGAGTTCATCTATGTTTGTTAACAAGCCTTGTTATGTCATGCAGGATAGCACACATAGCATTCTGCTTTAAAAACCCAAGCGTTAATATTAGCCTATTTTAAAAGTCAGTAATGTAATCTTTGAAATTGAGTCTAAGGGTGACAACATCTTGGAAGAAGAAAACAAAATAGAGCTGTGGTATTAATATTAACTACTGCTTTAATCTCCTAGGAGTCTTAACACTAGAATTATAAACATTAACAAATGACTGGATGCGCAGTATCTGCATATCCAGTACTTTGATCTATGCCATCAAATGTCAGCAGTGCCCCACTGCTATATATATTGGACAAACTGGACAGTCTCTAGGGGAAAGAATTAATGGACACAAATCAGATATACATAAAGGAAACGTACAGAAACCTATTGGTGAACATTTTAACCTTCCAAATCATACTATGACAGATCTCCAAGTAGCTGTCTTGTCACAAACCAGCTCTACAAGCCATATCCACAGGGAAGCCTTGGAATTACAGTTCATCCGCAAATTCAATTCACATGCTAATGGACTCAATCGTGATGAAATTGGTTAGGACGTTACCAATTTAACAACCACTGAAGGTGCTAACAGCTCTCTGAGTAGTATCCTTCCTGACATGGGGATCTATCTATTGACTTTGATTTTTATCTGCTTAGGTTTAAGTACCCATTCTCCAGATACTTACTGATACTCTGTCTCCCCCCCACCCCTTTCCCTCTCCTATTTATTTCGAGTGTTCACATCCCAAACTCATAACTCTGGTCATCTGAAGAAGTGGGCTGTGCCCACGAAAGCTCATGATACCATCTACACGTTTTGTTAGTCTATAAAGTGCTATCAGACCATTTGTTGTTTTTTTCTGTAACAGACTAACTCGGCTACCCCCTGAAGCTCCTTGATTATACAGGCATCTATTTTCTGGCTTTCTTCATCTAACGCCACATCAAATATAAACATCTCTCCTCGCCTTCAAGTCTTTATATATTTACACATCTCTGATCTTCCCTTACCCACACTGCTGAACCCTACGCTTCCCCCCACTCTTTCCTGTTGCCTCATCAAAACACTGTTATTCCTGACCACACGTTCCTTAGTATTTTGTCCTGACTAACTCTTAACACAGAAACTAGTCCACAAACTAACAGATCAGAGTATTAGAAAGGTTTTCCTAGATATTCAGATTTATTTTTTTCATTTGCTTTATTTCATCTCATTACTCCTAGTTATACTGCCCTTGGACTGAAACCTCTCTCTATTTGGTGTCTACAATCTTCAGAGGCTCATAAGTGATTATTATATCCTGCCATAGGGACTCTGATTTCACACCCATGTGAATCAAGAATAACTTGACTTTAACAGGGTTCGAAAAAGGACTAGATAAATTCATGGAGGTTAGGTCCATCAATGGCTATTAGCCAGGATGGGTGGAAATGGTGGCCCTAGCCTCTCTTTGTCAGAGGCTGGAAATGGCTGACAGGAGAGGGATCACTTGATGATTACCTGTTCTGTTTACTCCCTCTGGGGCATCTGGCATTGGCCACTGTTGGAAGACAGGATACTGGGCTAGATGGACCTTTCGTCTGACCCAATATGGCCATTCTTATGCTTTTATGATGTTACACTAATATATAGGTTTAGAATGAGAATCTGATTCTTCTTCTTTCATTTAGCTACATATTATTTCAGTTATCCCTAAAAAGGTGGGGTGCCACACCTTCAGGAGTGGTTTATTTCAAAGAAATAGAATATTACTTGATAATATTTTCATGGTCTCCAATACTACTCCTTAGCCAACTGAGACAAGAAAACATAGGGAATATTTTTAGAGAGTATAACAAAAACTCGTCACTGCTACTAAATTAACCTTTATTTGTATGGATTAACAGCATGAGGAATATGGATTATGTACCAACTTTTACAGAAATACATATAGTAATAATATAAACCTTCAGTATACCAGAACATTCCTTCAAACAACAATTTATTTGCAAAGCTTTTGGTGTCAGTAAAACACAGTGTAAAACAGTGGCTATTGTTGGTCCCTTCACACACTGTTCTTAATTTAACAAACAGAGCAATTTAGAAGGTCAAATAATAAAACAATATCTTAAGAAAATAGCAACTTCTGCAGCTTTAAAATAAAAATTCATTGCCAAAATGTTTATCTTCTCAGTTCATGAAACCATAAAATAAGTACAGCACCGTGAATCATCTCAAAACTTCAAAGCCTGTATGCCCAATGTACCATTTTAGGGCTATTAAATTGTTCAGCTACTGTACTCAGAGTAAATAATTAGCCAAGCTTCTACTAGATGTGCCAAAAATTGCACCTTTTAATCCAAAATGCCTCAAAACTACCTTCTCTCTCCTTTCTCCCCCTCCACTATTTATACAACATAAACATCTACCAAACATGCCCTCATACACACTCATCAACTATCACACTGAAAATACTAGCTTCCTTCCTTGCACATGACGCTCCAGTTAGGAATACAGTGAAATATTTGAAAATAAAATACTGTACAATAATTCCCAGTATTGGTATTTCATCAGGATTGCTATTGTACTGTGATGCTCATAAATTTGGACATAGGACCACTGGGTCTAGAATAATGAACTGCCTATATAAGAAAAAAATCCCTAGGACCTAGTGCATAGTCTGCAAAGCCGTAGCAGACGCAAAAACCTTTACATAGTGCAGACATTGTAGGAGAGAGAGCCAGGCTATGCCATCCTCGATCATACTCTCTGCCCATCCAGGCTGACATGTTATTTGTACTAGTAGCCCAGACGTAATGCTTAAAAGGAGGTACACTTAGCCAATTGTGAGCTACTGTGTCACCTGAGAGTTTTTTCATGAGTTCAGCTAGCAATCATGTTGTACTTTAACACTAGAGATTGCTTTTGGGGGTACAATGTTTAGACTCTCACATAAGGAAATAGTAATGTAGGAACATCAATCAAGTTACTAGACTGATTCAGATACAATACGCCAATGTGAAATTAGAATAGATTCAGCCTTCAGACATTTATTCCTGGTATAATAAAGATCTGGCTCAACAAAGAAACTGAGAATATAGTACAATAGCTTCTACTTCCATCAAGGGAAGGGAAAAATTAATTTAATGGTGACAGTGGCAGCTGTTTTATTTGCTGCTTACTTAGTTCCTTAAAGATCCTAGAAAATGGCATGTTAAATGATTGAGTAGATTTAGCACAGTTATTGCACTAAAAAAGTTGACATAATACTGATACTTGACAAGTTTCTGTTGGTAAATGTAGTAAGAGTCTAGTCTAGTGGTTAGATCAACAAACCAGGATTCAAGGCTTGTAGGCTCTGTCCTTGTTTCTTCCACTGATTCCATGTGCTGCCTTTCTTGTACAAGATCTACTCCCGATGCCAACATAACCAGGATCAACCCTGCTCTTTGCCATGCTTACCAAGAACTGTTTCTCAAGTTCCCATTAGCTATACCTATGCAACTCCAAGATTATTTGTCAGAACAAAAACTCACTTAAATGCAGTCACAGAGTGTCTACTTACATGTGAATGTTTTCTTACTTCAGAAGATTGCTGTAATGCATAATCAATCAATATGTGTAACAGATTATGAGATAGTCAAATGGAAGGTGCTATAAATGGGCAAAATATTACCACTAGATACATCCCCTTTAGATGTGCTCATAGAAAGTTACTGCAATGCAAGGATTATAGCGAACCAGTTCACAATATTAGAGCAAAAGAGTTAGACCCAAAATTTGTAAGATGTTCAGTACTTGTGATTCACATTAATATTAATAGGCAGTTAAGGTAAAGTGCACCCGCCATGAAGTGATGAGCACCACAAAGACCTACACCCTCAAAGTTCATGATCTGGACTTTTGCACAGACGCTGCACCTATTTTTCAAATGGGAAAGGCTGTATTTTCACTATTTCACTATCCAATTCTATTTGGATTCATAATAATTGTTCGGTGCCTTTTCAATCATTAAGTGCCATATTATAGAGATATTCAGCATGGGTGAAAATTTACTGCTGAGCAGAGAGACAGCTCAAGGCCCTTGCACTACTAAATATGATATAAGAGGTAGAAAGGTCTTGCACTAGCTCTATACACAGAGATAAATTTCATTTCATGTCAGAAAAAGACAATACAAGATAGTATGTTATAAAGGTATTATCTGTATGAGTTTGGGAGATCTGCATTAACTCATGGGTGTGAGGATACCAATAAGTTTTGCAGGTCAAGTGCAAAGAGTATCAGTGAAGCCTCTTATAATCACTATGCATTATAGAAAAGCATTTTAGAAATGTTTGATGGTACTTTAAAACTTTTATCCAAAATATTTTGTATCCATACACCAAGCCAGGCTACGTTACTAGTCACAAATCCCACTATACAGTATTCAGAGGGAAAGAAAAATTACAACTAAAATGTTGAAAACCCTCCAACAGCTTTTTTTCCTCTAAAATAATGTAACATTTGAAGTCCTACATCACACAATCTACTAGTTAGAAACTGAAAATGGCCTGCCCTGAACACCAATGTAAACTAATTTGTGTGTGGTTTCTTTTTTAGAAGGCAGTTGTCTGAAGCAGCTAAGAGGTTTGGAGTTTTGAACGTTGTCCCAGCACAGGATTAGTAGGCAGATAAGATGGACAAAGATGTCTGATTAATGTAATGTATCACATAGAAACAGTGCATCACGCATATGGACCCATTTCATATCGCTCCATTGAATCACCATTGCCCCCTGCAACAAGTTTAAACTTTTTGTCCTTGCCTTAAAGGGCCTTTACATATTGGCCTTGCCCCACCTCTCAGATCATGTTCGTATCTTTCTTCTATGCCCCCCTTACTCTGCCAGTGCAGCCATATTCACTATGCTATTCATGTTCTTTTGCCATTTACGTTACTTCCATGCTGCCTTTTCTATGGAATAGACGTAATTAACTCTCACTGACTTTGAAACAGGCCCTAAAAATTCAGCTATGTTAAAAATAAAATTTCACATGTGATTTCCATTAAGTTTCTATGAGAAATGACACACCTCTGACAGGTTCTCATTGATCATAGATTGAGCCCACAAAGTGACATGTGAAAGATGATAAAAGAAGAACCCATAAGGACAGGAAAACAAGCTTTGTGTTATTGATTTACTAAGTAAAGCTTTGCCAAGTTAAAGTGAAGGACAACAGAAAAGAGGCATGACCTACAGCATTTGACCTAACTGAATCTGTTATAGCTGACATTCCCAGAACAGCTGTTCACAGAATCTACATAATTTTAATGAAATAAAAGGCTACAATATGAAATGAAAGAGATAAAAAAAATAGCTACACAAATAAAAATTGGCTACACTAGTCAAAAATTTATATATACCAATAGGCCTACTAAAGAGAAGTGCTGTGATAAAGTTAAAGAGACAGCTTGCATAATAAATGTTAAATGAATGTAATGCTTATGAAGGGTGTTGGATTGATAGCTCTGCCACTGATAACCTCTTTTTATCCACAGAACAGGAGCACTTCCTTCCGCAGAAATTCAGTTTCCTGACACTACCCTGTCAATGACCATCTCTGACCACTACTAGATGTCAAAGAGTTTTTGAAGACCATCCTTGGACTGTCATCAGGGGTGCCCATCCATGCCAAATTTGGTAGCATTTTATGATCTGGACACCTGTTTGCTAAGAAGTAAACTCAAGAAAACAAGCTCCTTTCACAAGGGACTATCTTTTATATTGCAATAACTTTCATTTGTGACAGACCGAGGCAGAGTTTGATTCACTGGCCTGGCAGTGAAAGAGTATATACTGTGCCAGTTACCCTTGACGTGTCCAACATATTTCTCAGACAGCATATTATAAGGTACAATAAAGAATTTTTCTGAACCAGATTTTCCCTAAAGTTTCCTTCTAAGAAGTTTGTCATTCTGCAGATAAGGATAATGAGGAAAATCTGTGTGTGTGGAGCAAGGAGAGGGAGAAGAAAGTTTATTTGCTGAAATATCATATTGGAACATTTCCCATTAACCAGTTTTAAATTATCTCTTTTCTTACCTGGGACCCTTTTGGCCCAGTTGATCATGTGCACCAGTTCTCTGTCTGCAAGGTTGGTCAACAGGGTCATCATGGAGGATTCACTGAAAGGTCTGTTAGGATCATACTCAGAATAGACGATGGGTGGCTCAGCTTCCAGCAAGGCACTGACCATCTGATCGTCTGTCAGGGCCAAGGCTGGACTGTTCTTCTTGCTATGCTTAATTACAAGAGGACTTGTCCAGAGGGTGGGGGTTCTCATTTCAGTAGACGCAGTCCCTCCACTCCTGGCATCCTGCTCTTCTCGCTGACGTTTGTGTTTCAGCATACGCCCACCTCTGCGGTCTTTTCGGATCCCTGGAGAAACATACCAATACCATTAACTTCCTTTCCTTAAATCTGTACAACTAATCACATCTATAACTTCAACCCATCAGCAGATGTTTGTGCAGAGTTTGTGCAGCATTCCTTTTGGGCTTGTTTTCCCAAGAATCAGTCATGAATATAGAATCTAAAGCAGGGGTGGGGAATGGTGTCCCAAGCCTCTGTGTGTCAGAGGCTGGAAATGGATGACAGGCAAGGGATCACTTGATGATTACCTGTTCTGTTCATTCCCTCTGGGGCATCTGACATTAGCCACTATTGGAAGACAGGATACTGGACTAGATGACCTGTGGTCTGACCCAGTATGGCCATTCTTATGTTCTTATCTAATCTGTAACTCCCCCAAACCATGTTCAATTCATCTTTCAGCATACATGGGGTTCAATAAAGCTCTCACACCCCAACACCTGACCTTTCACTGTTTTGCCTGCTAATTAAACTAATATTTTTCTAAGCCAAGTACCTTAAAAGGTTTTTTGTTCCCATTTTTCATAAAAGCTTCCTAAAAGCAGGAACAAAAGACATTTTGGCAAAACTTTATCCTACATAAATTCTCACAAGTAGATTACTGGAGTCTGTGGAATAAGAGATCTTAACTGCTATTTTCTGTTGCATGGTTCATAGGACTACGACATTTGAGAATTACAATTTGCCTATGTAATTGTGAAAGTAACAATTGTGTGAAAAGAGCCATATGGTTCACATATACTTGAGCACATAATTTCACCACATCCTGGATTATAGAACCACTGATTCAACACATATCTGCTTTAAAAAAATCTCCTTAATGGAACTATAAAATGTGCATGTCTATGAAACCTGTTAACATTTGCCCATTCGCTGTGGTGACTTTATAGTGATAAATGTTGTAAAATTAATAGCCAGACAGAGATGTAAATTCACTCTAAGGGTATTAAGAAAATGCCCATTTTGTGTAGGCTAAAACACTATCCCCCAAAAACCTATTAAAATCACCACTTGGCATTAGCAAAAATGAAACACTGATGTGTGTGAAAAAGACTTTTTGTATGCTTTGTTAATCTAGTCTTCTTTTTTTCTTCCCAGACACATTTTACAGAATGATGAGTTTAGTGTTAGTAGATGTTGAAACCAGAAGACCACAAAAAAAAAAAACAACTTTGTGCCTGGAGGCCAATGCGTTCATACCAAATTATTTATATTCCTTCTGATAAAATCACTTGGTTCACTGCAGCAAAAGAAGATTAGAAAACATTCACTTAGGGAATGTCTACTCTTCAGGGCAAAAGTCGAATTAAGATATGTAACTTCACCTATATCGGCTTTGGGTGCGGTCTGCACACCAGGAAGTCAAAGGAAGAACACATTTCCTTCAACTTCCCTTACTCCTCATGAAATGAGGGTTACAGGAATTGGAGTAAGAAGTCATCCATCTCAACATTATTTTGAAATAACGTCAGTTATTCCAAAATAACACTGCTGAGTAGATGTACCCTAAGAGTATAACATGTGATATAGTGCAAAACAACACCAGATAATTCCACTCAGTGGTCAAACAGGCCAGCACTGAAGACAAAAGGGATTACTTTAACATTTTAGACACAGAAATATTCCAATATTCAGTAACTGTATTCACTAATAATTTATTTCTTTGAAGGTGGGTTGTGCCTTACAGATTTACGTCACCAATAAAGTTGGCTGCCCTATATTTCTTATTTCTAAAACAGCAATAAAACATCTAAAATGTAGATGTCTGGTGTAATTAATTTATATATATTAAAAAACATTTCCTGTGGGATGACAAAGTGACGTCATCACGTCACTTTGTGTTCTGCCTGCCTCCTCCCTCTCTTCCTCCCCTTTTCCAGTGCTCGGCTGCCGTACTCGTAGACGGGGGGGAGAGCGCAGGACCTGCGAGACCTTGGAGCAGCCATCCTCCCACCTCTGGTGGGCAGGGGGAGAGTGCAGGGCCTGTGAGGCCTCAGAGCAGCCCCCTCCCACCATGGTGGCTGAGGGCAGAGCTGGGCCTGGCATGCCGCAGCTGGGAGAGGGGGATTAGGGTTAGGTCGCAGCGCGGGGACAGTGGGTGGTGAGAGAAAGGGCCTGGGCTGAGGGGGCAGGGAGGAAGCGTGAAGGGGCCCGGGTTGGCATGGGTGGGGTGGGGTGGGGGAAGAAGGGGCCTGGGATGGTGCGGCTTGGGCGAGGGAAGGAGGAAAAAGGGGTCCGGGGTGGCGCAGCCGGTGGCGCAGCCGGCTGGGGGAGAGCCAAGGTTACCTACTTCCTGTGGGGGGGGGGGGTGGCAAGCACAGCAAGAGGGGGCGCATCCCCCTAGTTATTCTACAATGTCTTTTTTTCTATATTGTATTGTATTGTATTATATTTTTTTCTATATTCTATATTTTTTTCTATATTGTCTTTTTTTCTCCTCTTCAAAAACACAATGCTCTATTTTTATAGTTCAGGTTTATAATTTGACTCAAGGGCTCTACAATCCACATTCACCCTTATTTTCTACATATTTTGTCTATGTTCTAAATATGTTCTTCCTGAAGCCTAACATGCTATGTGGCTGATCTTGCACAGCAATCCACCACCCTGGGTTGTACACAGGCATAAAAGTCCATGTGGGCCAATCACTGTGCAGGATCAAGGTCCAATTTAAAAATGGAAGATTCCTCAATGGACATAAAAGATTCCTCACTAGCAAGGCATGGACAAAATTTCCAGTATTCTTTGTGTGATCAAGATGCAGAGGGCCAAAGCCTCACGTAGTGTAAGTTAGCAGAGTAAAGGATATAAAACCAAAAGAATAATTTTGTGCTAAGCAAGGGGAAAAAACTGTAGAGCAAGCACATAATAGTTGTTTTGGCTCTCTTGCTGTCCAATGTATCCACAAGGACCAATCTTTTTATAAAATGATTTTGACACGTCTATACACACACGCCTCATTTCTGAAGAACTTCTGATAGTGCTCATGATTATTGCCATGAGCAAAGGTTTTGACGTAATTTCTAAAGGTAAGATGCTGAATTGTGGGATGGAGCTAGGTGGATCTGGTGGCTTAGTAACTCTGGCAAGCTTGTTGCCTTCTCTCCATACTGCAAAAGAGTCTTTGTAGACTCATGAATTCAGCCAGAACTAAGCTAAATACAGTAATTCCTCATTTAACACGTGCCCGCTTAACATGTTTTCGCAATAGCATGATTTTTTTTTTAGGGAACGTTTTTTGAATTACACAACCGTCCCCGGAATAACACGATTTCCCCAGCCAGCCTATTGCTGGCGGCTGTATGGGGCTTCCCCCACCTCCCTGTAAAGCGATGGAGGGTTCGCCGCTCGCCGCGCTGTTCCCCGCTGACTCCCCCTCACCGGACGCCTTGCCCCCACTCCTCCGCCCCCGCTTGCAGGCCAGCAGCTGGGTTTCCCCAGCCGGCCTGTTGCCGGTAGCTGCACGGGGCTTCCCCTGCCTCCCTGCAAAGCGGCAGAAGGTTTGCCGCTCACCGTGCCATTCCCCGCTGACTCCCTCTCGCAGGACACCTTGCCCCCTCTCCTCTGCCCCCGCTTGCAGGCCACCCCTCACCGGACACAGTGTGGGTCCCGGCAGACCCATCACAGGTGCGTACTCCCAACCCAATCCCCCCTCCCCTCTCCTTCCCTTCTCTTCCCCAGAGCCAAACACCTCCCCTCTCTGCTGTAACCCAGTCCCCTTTCTCCCCCAACCTTATGTCCCAACAGACACCGCCGCTTGAAACGCAACCCCCACCTTTTCCATTATTTTCAATGGGAAAATTGACCCCACATAACATGTTTTCACTTAACACGATCATTTTCTGAAACATATCTATAGTGTTAAATGAGGAATTACTGTATCTCATTCCAGGGATTCCTAGCACAACATTCAACTAGTACACACATCATAGTACACACATCATAGTAGAATCATACTTATGACAACCAATACAATCAATGTTTGTTAAAATACTTTGTAAAATTCTGCATTGATACACAGTATATACATTGCAGCACAAGCACTGCAAATACTGGCTTCTGGTAACATCTTTTGCCTATGAATGAAATTTAAAGTACTGAAACTGATCTGGCCCTTATCTGGATTGGATCACACCTACCTACCTGTCTCTCTGTTTCACCTGGATCTTTCAGTCAACTAGCGTTCAGGGTTCTTGCTAAGGTTGCCTTGATTTGATTGTGTGGTGGCTGTTGACAGGCCACCTACAACTCTGGAATTCACTTCTGCTTTGGTTCAAAAAAACCGGTTTGTCATCCTGAAGTACATAATGGTGGAACAACCAACTGTTTTCATACAACTCTGCCTTGTGGTAAAAGAGGGGATATACAGTACTGATAATATGCTATTTTCTAGATGGAGCATATTATTTGTATTTAATGTCAGTTCACTGATTTTGTTTCGTTTAAATCATGTGTCCAAAGACAAATGAAATGGATACTTTATTATAATCAGAAAAATAAAGTCTAGATGGGGAATATTGTAGTTTAATTTGGAAATTATGCCACTTAGAATAGCATTTAGATTAGGATTTTTCCTCTCTATATGTTAAGGAAATGGTCAGGGTTCCTCTGACATGAGTGGGATAAAATGTTTCAGTGGGAAACGTTTTGGAAGAATAGAAAGCCACATGTTAATTTCATTTTCTTGCTGGAACTCAGATTTGACACTTATCAACAAAAGCTGAATTGTCAATAGAATATTCCACACTGAATATTCACTTAATTAAACAGGTTCACTTCTGCTAAAGCCTAAATAAAAATAATCTAAGAAAAAAAGATATTCCTTTTTTCATTTCCCCGGACACATCTGTGCCTTCACTAGAAGAAATCAGAGCCAGCCTCACAGTTAGAGAATAAGAGCTTTAAATGTAAGCAAATATTTTAACCAAATTTATATAACCTGTCTCCTCAACAGCTCCATATTAGGCTGTCTCTGTTTTTAAGTCAGACAGGGAAGTGATGGGCACTACATACAGGAGGAATGTGTCTGCCAGTTATTTTATGTGCCATGTGTTGTTGCTGATCTGTGAAAGAACTGGCTACTTGTAATCATGCAAATAATTCATATTTAAAATGTGTATATTGGATTGGTTTTTGAGATTTTCCCACTATTTACTTTAAAATGAAGAAAGGGTTTTTTTTCATTAGTCAGCTTTTTGAACCAAGAGAATATATCCAATATAGCTTAGTGCAAGCCAAAATTTATATTTTACTTCAGAATAAACATCTTAATACCTCAGATTCTACTTTACAGCCTCAGAAACTGAATCTAAGAATTTTAAATTATTCCTCGTGTCTCACATCAGGCACTGAAATCATTATGATCACAGTCAGAAAGTCCCTTAAATCTGTATCAGAATTATTGCTCATCAGAGATTTATAGAAATTTCTACTACTAACTCTTTACTTATCTACTAGATGGAGAAATGAGATGGTTATTTTATTACTCATTGTCTTGGACTAAGATAAATTTGAAAAATGTGAGGGCTTCCAAATTTCCTTCAGCTTATCATATTGTAATTTGGGTTCCAATAAGGAAAAGAAAAAAAAGCAACACACAGATATTCCTAAAACAAACATTTCTATCAAGCTACCATTTGAGTGACCCATTTTGACAGCCAAACTTGAACTGAGCATTTAAATTTCTTAAATGTATGTTCAATCATCTCGAATGAGAATTGCCAAAATACTGTGAGGAAGGAAATACAAAATGGAAGTATTGAGAATCTAACAAAAAATATCTTGTTCTTGCAATATTTCCATTTAAGTTTTAAAATACAGTGGTTAAGAATTTCAAATTCCAAATAAACAGCCAATTTTCAAAACTGTTCAAAATTTTCCCATAGAAATCAACAGAAGCTAATCAGTAGCTGAAAACTAGACAATATGCAGTATATAGTTCCTGTATTTGGATATAGAAGTAACTTTAGCCACCTATTTTTGAAAACTTTTGCTCATAAATTCAGATAATTTAGACATGTTTTGAATAACCAACAGAACCCCCGGGGTTATTATCTTTTCCTAACCCAATGTCCAATTACTAATTTTCCTCACAGTCTCTATTTTTCCTTCCATTTACTAGTGGACAGTGAAAAAATATCAAATACATTTATACATTTATGTCAATTGTTCATAAACGGTGAAGTAGGGCTTAGAGAGCAGGAAAATTAGTTTTGCATAAAATTGACCCCAAACTGCATTTTTTTATTTAGAAGATCATTCAGTATTTTTAAACTCCAAGTTGTTTCACGCTGGAAAAACACTAATGCTGGAATGATTTATATGTTGCTATTTTATTTCTTCCATAGTCCTAGAAGCTTTGACAAAAATGGCTATCAAACAAAAAAAAAAATACTGTTTTCATAACACATCAGTACTTAAACCATGGTACTTTTTTAAATTAAAATTTTATTTTAAAACAATTGTTTGAATTAAGGAAAGAAGGAATTCATAACACTCAAAGAAATTTTCGTAAAGCCTAAAATAAATAAATAATTAAATAAATAAATAGAAGCTTCAGAGAGGTAGGTAGCTGAGTGAGTCTGTGAGGCTGCATCTAGACTACATCCCTCTGTCGGCACTATACTGCGGTTTTCAAAAGAACCGCAGTATAGACATGGTTCTTTCGAAAACGGGGCGCTTTTTTGAAAGATCCTGTAAACCTGTCTAGACTGCAGTTTCAATTTCGAAATAGCGCTTTTTCGAAAGAGCGCCATTACATGATTATGCAAATGAAGCGCAGGATATTTAAATCCCGGCTTCATTTGCACTTTTGAAGTGCTTCATTTACATCTCTCTGTGGACAGAGGGATATAGTCTAGACACACCCCTAAGAGGAAAAACTTTAAAAACAACAAATAGACTAGTAGCACCTTAAAGACTAACAAAACATGTAGATGGTATCATGAACTTTCATGGCGCAATCCACTTCTTCAGATGACTGGAATGTCAGAAGTCTTGGATTTGGACTTCTAACACTCCAGTCATCTGAAGAAGTAGGTTGCACCCACGAAAGCTCATGATATCATCTACATGTTTTGTTACTCTTTAAGGTGCTACTAGTCTATTTGTTGTTTTTTAAGTTTTTAAATAAATAAAGTTCTGCATGTTTTGTAAATGTCAAATGAACACTGGATTCCTCAGTCATTATTGTGTATTTACTACCGCAGAAGTATTAAGCATGACAGTGAATGATTCTTTGCTCATTTCACCCAGAATAATTACACGTGTATGTGTGCATGCACACGCACACGTACATACCCCCCCACACACACATAATCTGCTCACATGTGGTGGCGATATGCATTTGATCAGAGTCATTCACCTTGTAATATTAACTCATTTACTTGCAGCCTATCTACTAACCTATTTCTGCAAAGATTACTCCTAAGATACCAGACATCTGAGCAGTTTTTCAAAAGCTACCATTTAAATACATTTTTAAAACCACAAATATTTATTTTTATGACGTTTTTCTTCTTCTAAAGCTGGAAATTCCCTAATGTGAATTAATTTGATATAACCTTGTTCTGCTGCAAATAAAAGTATTTATATAAAGAAAAAACATTTTACAAGTTTTTATGACCTAAAACCTATTCCCATAATTATTCATGAATAGCATATAACATGGGCAGAAACATGGTTAAATCATAAGAACATAAGAACATAAGAATGGCCATACTGGGTCAGACCAAAGGTCCATCCAGCCCAGTACCCTGTCTGCCAACAGTGGCCAATGCCAGGTGTCCCAGAGGGAGTGAACTGAACATGTAATGATCAAGCGATCTCTCTCCTGCCATCCATCTCCACCCTCTGACAAACAGCAGCTAGGGACACCATTCCTTACCCATACTGGCTAATAGCCATTAATGGACTTAACCTCCATGAATATATCTAGTTCTCTTTTAAACCCTGTTATAGTCCTAGCCTTCACAACCTCCTCAGGCAAAGAGTTCCACAGATTGACTATGCGCTGTGTGAAGAAGAACTTCCTTTTATTTGTTTTAAACCTGCTGCCCATTAGTTTCATTTGGTGGCCCCTAGTTCTTGTATTATGGAAACAAGAAAATAACTTTTCCTTATTCACTTTCTCTACACCAATCATGATTTTATAGACTTCTATCAAAAACCCCCTTAGTCTCCTCTTTGCCAAGCTGAAAAGTCCTAGTCTCTTTAATCTCTCCTCATATGGGACCTGTTCCAAACCCCTAATCATTTTAGTTGCCCTTCTCTGGACCTTTTCTAATGCAAGTATATCTTTTTTGAGATGAGGAGACCATATCTGTATGCAGTATTCAAGATGTGGGCGTACCATGGATTTATATAAGGGCAATAAGATATTTTCCATCTTATTCTCTATCCCTTTTTTAATGATTCCTAACATCCTGTTTGCTTTTTTGACTGCTGCTGCACACTGCGTGGACATCTTCCGAGAACTATCCATGATGACTCCAAGATCTCTTTCCTGATTAGTTGAAGCTAAATTAGCCCCCATCATATTGTATGTATAGTTGGGGTTATTTTTTCCAATGTGCATTACTTTACATTTATCCACATTAAATTTCATTTGCCACTTTGTTGCCCAATCACTTAGTTTGGTGAAATCTTTTTGAAGTTCTTCACAGTCTGCTTTAGTCTTAACTACCTTGAGCAGTTTAGTATCTTCTGCAAATTTTGCCACCTCACTATTTATCCCTTTCTCCAGATCATTTATAAATAAGTTGAATAGGATTGGTCCTAGGACTGACCCTTGGGGAACACCGCTAGTTACCCCTCTCCAATTCACCCTTTATTCCTATCCTTTGTTTCCTGTCTTTTAACCAGTTCTCAGTCCATGAAAGGATCTTCCCTCTTATCCCATGACAACTTAATTTACATAAGAGCCTTTGGTGAGTGACCTTGTCAAAGGCTTTCTGGAAATTTAAGTACACTATATCTACTGCATCCTCCTTGTCCACATGTTTGTTGACCCCTACAAAGAACTCTAATAGATTAGTAAAACATGATTTTCCTTTACAGAAACCATGTTGACTTTTGCCCAACAAATTATGTTAATCTATGTGTCTCACAATTTTATTCTTTCCTATTGTTTCAACTAATTTGCCCGGTACTGACATTAGACTTACTAGTCTGTAATTGCTGGGATCGCCTCTAGAGCCCTTTTTAAATATTGGTGTTACATTAGGTATCTTCCAGTCATCGGGTACAGAAGCTGACTTAAAGGACAGGTTACAAACCATAGTTAATAGTTCCACAATTTCACATTTGAGTTCTTTCAGAACTCTAGGGTGAATGCCATCTGGTCCCGGTGACTTATTACTGTTAAGTTTATCAATTAATTCCAAAACCTCCTCTAATGACACTTCAATCTGTGACAAGTCCTCAGATTTGTCACCTTCAAAGGACGGGTCAGGTTTTTGGAATCTTCCAGTCATCCTCAACCATGAAGACTGAAGCCAAGAATTAATTTAGTTTCTCTGCAATTACTTTATCGTCTTTTAGTGCTCCTTTTGTATCTCTATCGTCCAGGGGCCCCACTGGTTGTTTAGCAGGCTTCCTGCTTCTGATGTACTTAAAAAACATTTTATTACCTTTTGAGTTTTTGGCTAGCTGTTCTTCAAACTCCTTTTTGGCTTTTCTTATTACATTTTTACACTTAATTTGGCAGTGTTTATGCTCCTTTCTATTTACCTCACTAGGATTTGACTTCCACTTTTTAAAAGATGCCTTTTTATCTCTCACTGCTTCTTTTACACGGTTGTTAAGCCAGGGTAGCTCTTTTTTAGGTCTCTTGCTATGTTTTTTTAATTTGAGGTATACATTTAAGTTGGGCCTCTATTATGGTGTCTTTGAAAAGTGTCCATGCAACTTGCAGGGATTTTACTTTAGTCACTATACCTTTTAATTTCTGTTTAACTAACCTCCTCATTTTTGCATAGTTCCCCTTTTTTAAATTAAATGCCACAGTGTTGGGCTGCTTAGGTGTTCTTGCCATCACAGGAATGTTAAATGTTATTATATTATGGTCACTATTTCCAAGAAGTCCTGTTATAGTTACTTCTTGGACCAGATCCTGCGTGCCACTCAGGACTAAATCGAGAATTTCTTCTCCCCTTGTGGGTTCCTGTACCAGCTGCTCCAAGAAGCAGTCGTTTAAGGTATCAAGAAATTTTGTCTCTGCATCTCGTCCTGAGGTGACATGTACCCAGTCAATATGGGGATAGTTGAAATCCCCCACTATTATTGAGTTCTTTATATTGATACCCTCTCTAATCTCCCTTAGCATTTCATAGTCACTATTACTGGCCTGGTCAGGTGGTTGATAATAGATCCCTACTGTTATATTCTTATTAGAGCAGGGAATTACTATCTATAGAGATTCTATGGAACATGTTGATTCATTTAAGATTTTTACTTCATTTGATTCTAAATTTTCTTTCACATATAGTGCCACTCCCCCACCCGCACGACCTGTTCTGTCCTTCCGATATTTTGTACCCTGGAATGATTGTGTCCCATTGATTTTCCTCACTCCACCAGGTTTCTGTGATACCTATTATATCAGTATCCTCCTTTAACATGAGGCACTCTAGTTTACCCATCTTATTTTTTAGATTTTTAGCATTTGTGTACAAGCACTTTAAAAAACTTGTCACTGTTTATTTGTCTGCCCTTTTCTGATGTGTCAGATTCTTTTTTACATGAATGTTTTTCGTCTGATCTGGCCCATACTTTATCCTCTTCCATCCTCTCCTCCTGACTAAAACTTAGAGAATCTCTATCAATAGATTCTCCTCTAAGAGACGTCTCTGTCTGATCCACATGCTCCTCTGCACCAATCGGCTTTCCCCCATCTCTTAGTTTAAAAACTGCTCTGAGACCTTTTTAAGTGCCAGCAGTCTGGATCCACTTTGGTTTAGGTGGAGCCCTTCCTTCCTGTATAGGCTCCCCATATCCCAAAAGTTTCCCCAGTTCCTTATAAAGCTAAACCCCTCCTCCCTACACCATCGTCTCATCGAGACTCTGTAGCTCTGCCTGCCTACCTGGCCCTGCACTTGGAACTGGAAGCATTTCTGAGAATGCTACCATAGAGGTCCTGGATTTCAATCTCTTTCCTAGCAGCCTAAATTTGGCCTCCAGGACATCTCTGCTACCCTTCCCTATGTCATTGGTACCTACATGTACCACGACCACCGGCTCCTCCCCAGCACTACACATAAGTCTATCTAGATGCCTCGAGAGATCCGCAACCTTCGCACCAGGCAGGCAAGTCACCATACGGTTCCCATTGACTGCTCTCCTTCCCTGAGACTTTCATCCTCCTTAACAGTGCAGGGGCTGTCTGACTAGAGGTGGGACAATTCTACAGTGTCCTGGAAAGCCTCATCATCATACCTCTCTGCCTCCCTCAGCTCCTCCAGTTCAGCCACTCTGGCCTCCAAAGCCCGTACTCAGTCTCTGAGGGCCAGAAGCTCCTTGCACCGAATGCACACATACGCCACCCGCCCACTCATACATGCTGCTACAATGAGTGCAATAAACAGGATAGCCCCCATTCTGCTGCTGGGCTTCTGCCTGCATTCTCTCCTACAGCTACCTAGATTATTGATAGGGTTTTTAGTTAAATCAGGAAGTTTTGATTAAAACCTTTCAACTAAACTATAAAGAATGGCAAGGATACCTTCCCACTCCCCTTCCAAACTCCCTCTCAAAACTCCCTGTTTGCTGCCCCTGATCGCTGACTCACTGCTTTATAAAGCTCTGGCCTTCCTGATAGCCCCGCCCTCTGACTAAGGCTCAGCCAATGAACAGAGGCTTTTAGATTTCAAACCCTTAGAAGCTCACAGCTTCCAACTGCCAGCCACAGCACACGCTCCTTCAAACAAACAAACCAAACACACAGACAAACACAAGCTCAGCACACAGCAAGTAACCCCCAAACACACACTACAGACAGCCACTCACCTCAAGATTCCCATATTTGCTCCTCCTTTACCTGGAGAACTCCCTCTCAAAACTCCCTGTTTGCTGCCCCTGTTTGCAAAGCTTCTTGGTTGCTGACTTACTGCTTTATAAAGCCCTGGCCTTCCTGATAGCCCCTGTTGCTATTCACTTAACTGTAGTTTAATATATACAGTCTGAGATGTAGCATACATATAAGTTTGTCAAATCAATTTCTGACTCTTTAGCTGACTCTGTCAGTGTCTGCCAAACCAATAAGGAAAGCAAATAGTTATTCAAAAAATGCCCTACAAAATACAAACAAACTATGCTGCCTGAATTGACTGAAACTAACCCATCTAGCATCAATACTGAAAAACAGAAGATGACCATCAACTCTACTAAAACACTTAAGATAATCTTTAAATTATCCTTACTCTCAGTTGAAGATATATGCCCATGTAGCTATGTTGGTTATTATGTAGAGTAAGAATTTGTGAAACCAGTTATTACTGATAGGGATAGTGAGCATTTAACAGCTGCAGTAATAAGAAAACCTTACAAACTTTTTGAACGGGATAAAATAAATAACTGATAGCATGTGATCAAGCTTTATGTAGCATGTAATCATGTTTTACATTGCATTAAAAAGACAGAACCTACAGCTGTCCAGATCTCACTTTGCACCAACCTGGGCCCTGAGTGACTACTGAACAATACTGAAAAGATTACTGAAGTACCCATAGATTGCAGCAATGGCATTCTTCTCAAGGTACCCCGTAAAAATAAAAAAAAATAACCCCATGACCTACTCCAACTTCTTGTGGTTTCTGAGAGTGCCCCAGAGCAATGATTAACTTGATACAGATGCAGGTGATATCACCACCTTTCTTCAAGAAGACATCTGAAAATTCATCACCACTGTTCAGCTTGACCCCAAGCTACTCATTCATTTCTGTGACAACTTGTTTGTACGTGCAACCTTACACGAATTACTCCAGGCTTTGGGATTGAGCAAAGGGCAGCAAATGCATGCCCTTAAAGTCAGGTCAGACAGCAGATCTTGGCCCTAAAATGGTGGGCTCCTAAAGAACTGACTCCATGTAAAAGGGAACCATGCACTTTATCTTTGAAACACAGCCTTGTAAATATAAGCATTAATATAACTTTTTTAAAAAACTGGTCTTATTTGAATATGCTCAGCACACTCAAATTCAGCAATGGGCAATCTAGGCTAGTGAGTGGACTGTATTAGTGGCCTCCTTCATCTCAGTGGGCCGGAAGATTGTCATAACCAAGCCATCTCCCAGGATACAGCAGTTTTGCTAACTGCACTTGCATGCCTAGAATTTGTGGTGCGTGCCTATTGAACCATAGCTGCACTTTGACTGGATGCAGATGAAGTGCACGGATCTCAGTCAATATTGAGTGCAATCAGCACATACCTCACTTCATGTGCCCTTTCTTTACGTGTGTGTCACTTTAGTAATACCGGTAGGAAAAAAAACGCTATGTGGACAAAAAGCAGCAGAATTTGGCAACCCTGCACATGGGCACTGGTAAATAAAATGTCTTGTGGACCACACAGAGATCTCCAATGGGCCACTTGCAGCCCACAGGCTGCAAATAGCCCACCTCTGCTCTAATTTGTTCCTACAAAACAGTGATACTCCCATTGTTTTAGGAGCCAAATTACAGATCAACATTATTGAAAAAGTCACAGTAGTGTGAATTCATTCTTTCATTTACTATTTGTGTAAGTGTGTGTATAGATTCTCACAGCAACATGACTGAGCAAGTATTATTTTACCTGTTATAATTGGCGATAAAGTAGTAAAAGCATTCTCATTGGTTAATAAGTACGTCATACCGTGTTTTAATACCATATGTTGCAAAGATCCATTTGCAACTCACAATTCTCAGTCTGAGTATCACCATAGAAATACTAATTATTCTGCTTTTTGTTTGCTTGCTTTTAAGAAAGTACTACTGAATCAAAAACCAAAACCTGGTTTCTAGTATTGCCTACATTCTATTATATATATTAGCAGAAATAGTGACATTAGAAGTGCAGATTCTGCATGTGATGAAATAATGGAGAAAACCCTATATGCACTTGAATTATGACAACCAATTTGATTACTATCACCCTTTTCAACTGAGAGTCTCCAAGCAGCTTACAAACTATTGTTAAGTTCCAAAAGCTCCTGAGAAGCAGGGAGCTGGGGATGAGATTACATATTTTGTCCAAGGTCACACAACAACATAAGTAGCAGAACTGAAAACAGAATCTACATCACCTGACACATTGCTGTGCCTTAACCATTAGACCATGTGGGTTTAAGATGAATACCTCGGGTGTTAAATCAATGTCAGATGAATTTCAAACTGAAACTTTTGGCCCACAAAAAGTGTGCTATTTACTGAACATGTGAATGCCAGATGCAGATTTGTGGAGGCATCCTTGACTTGGGCATTTTGCATATTTAGTTCATATACTTTTGCACATGCATTTTTACAAATCTGGATTCACTTACAATGGAAAAAGTTTGATTCACATAAATGAAAGATTGCTTTCTAGTGTTGTTAATTGTCTGTTCTGGTACTGGAATTCTGTGTTGCCACAAGGAAAACACATTCTAGCTCTACCTCAAATTCTCTACTTCCTTGTGTAATTACAGGCTATGAATTTAATGGAAGAGATGACCAGAGGGTCTGGAAGAGAAACCATCTCACATTATCCTTTAAAAGCTGCTAGAAAGCCACCTCAGACACAAAATAAGAATTAAGGTATTCATTTGTTGACATCATAGCCCAAATAATAACTTAGAAGAACTACCCCTTTCTCCATGTCTGGCCTCTTTGTCCTCTCACCTCTAAAACACTCAAGAGTGAAGGTACTTTTAAGCATCCCACTGTCTCTCAATTTCACTTATTTTTCTATAATTCATACCCATTTGATTGAAATCCATACAGACAACAGATATAGGGACAAAAATGTACAAGGCAAGAAATCCAATAGTCCTGGAAACCTGACACTTCTATCAAGCTAAGAGAGCAAATAACGGATAGGACAGCAGGGTTAGAGTCCTGTTACTAGGCAACTAGATTGTTGGTAGCAGCTTCTCTCCAAGGACCGAAGTGCGATTTTGTTTTTCCATGTCAGTGCTATTACATATAGAACTTCTGCTGATTTGCCAGATAAACAGATTTTAAGATTGGAAAGAAGCTGCCATCTAGACACTTGTTACGTAGCTTTGGTCTCTCATGAACTAGGAATTATTTTGTTTTTCTGGTATATAGTCTTTCCAGTTTTTTGACACTTTATTCCATCTTCAACAATACAATCAGTTTATCTTATGAGAGTTGCTCAGACATATGGTTTTCAACTATTATCCGTTTTATCAGTGCAACTTGTATGACACGATAGTGTTTTACTGCAATGACTTACTATCTTGTATGCCACAACAACAAACCTCATAGTGTCCTTTCCCCATATGTGTAGGATGCATTTACTATGTTATTAACCAATTGCAGCTGGTAAAATAATACTTGGTCAATCATTTATTTTGCTGTGATAATCTATACACATAAACCAAAATAGTAAATGAAACAATGAATTCCCACTATTGTGGCTTTTTTGGATAATGGTGATCTGTAATTTGGCTCCTGAATCACTGTGGTCAGAACCTCACTTGTTTTATAAGAAACCAGTGGGAAACCACTCTAATTTCGAAGGGATTTTTTTGTTTGTTTTGAAAGAATAACAACTGAAAATAGCTTCGTACATTTCTTTGTCATCATTCTTGCCTTTGGTCCATGATCAAAGATAAATCCTAACAGGGAATTGTAGATATTGCACCCTTTATTGTATGGTAATTCTCATTATTCTCTCCAAAAACTTTTTTTTCTCAGCACCACTTGTGTTCCTGAAAGGCGGGCAAGGATATCAATGTTCTCCATCAATAGGCTTGAACAATACTTATCCAACGTGTTTCTCCTTCCCTTCCTTCTCCCTAAAGTTAGTACCAGCTCTATAAAATGCATCCACATTTTAGGCCAGGGGTGGGAAACATCAGGCCCAGGGGCCGCATACAGCCCCTGGCTTGCCTGGATCTGGCCCCTAAGGCTGAGGGGCCCTCCAGCATTGGGAAGCCCACTCTGGTACTCCAGCTCGCCCCACTTTCCCACCACAGGGCTGGATCACACAAAATATACTAGACTGGGACCCCTAGGCTTTGATGTGGGAGGGGAATGTGGGGAGTGTCTTTCTCCTTCTCAGATGGGGCCACATCAGTGAGGGTTTTTGAGGGACGTTTTTGCTGTTTTTTTTAAACTTCTCGCTTGTGTATGGCCCCCAACTAATTTTTCTGTGGGTCAATGGTCCCCAACCCAAAAAAGGTTCCCTGCCCCCCGTTAGGCTGTGGTCACAATTGTAAAAGCTTTCCTTTACCTATAAACCACACAACAATATCACAGTTATCCTATCTGGCTTCAGTCACAGAAGGGTAATTAATAATGGTGCATTCTCTGATTCTCAGGGATCTACCTCCTAGGATTTTAAAATTGGTTACTTCCATATGCATTTTTCAGTTTCTTTTAAATGTGGGATTCTTGATAGGATGCTGATCTAACTAAGCTGTGATTTAAAGACCAGATGAAATAATAATATGATTAAAAATATAAACACCTGATGAAAAGAAGGAAGGTTTCAGAATTAAAACAAAACCAGGCAGGAAAGAAAGTGAAAAGAATAACATGAGAAACAAGAAATACTGATAAAATTGCAGAGAAAAAAGTGTCAAATAAAAAATTATCTACAGGCAGAAGTTAAGAGAAAACTGTAAAAATCAGTAAGAAGGAATTGGAACTGTTATAAGGAAACAGCAGTTATTTTGCAGAAGTTTTTAAAGAGGAGGATGAGGAAGCTGAACTGCGTAATACAGGGATCACACTTTTTGGCCTACTAGCACATAAAGCCCACATACAGTTTAGGCAAGGCAAACATAAGCTTTAATGAAATAATGAGGAATTATACTTGTTAGAACCAGGAAATAAAACATTGAATTGCTACTATACTTCTGAAATTGACAAGCTATCCAAAACCTTGAGATAACAGTGGTTACACCATCAGTATGTGTCATTTGGGCATGTAAAACTATGGGTGTGGAAGTAGTAAGTAGTAAGTTGTCTCTCTGCCTGCTCTTCCTCTTGAGACTATTACAGTGGATGCAATCATTCCACATAACCAGGGCTCGACAAACTGCTGAATCTACTCGTCCGTGGCGAGTAGATTTCAGCTGGTCACTCCATGCGCCCCATTCACCGGCGCTTCGCGCATGTGCAGTGCCGGTCTGCGCATGCGCAGTGCAGGGCTAGCGAGTGGCTCTCGCCGGGGTTTGTCAAGCCCTGCACATAACACTGGGCAGCACTCAGCCTTCTAGTTCTCTGAGGGACTGCACTTCTAAAGTAGAGAACAGTTCCAACAGATAAGAACAGGCCTCTGCCTCTTCTATCTGTAGTAAAAAATTACACATTATTTGTAGATCAATACAGTGACTAAGTAAATACCTGTTCAATGTACCAAATGTACCTATTAAGCTGTCATCTTAATCATTCTAATTTACATGAGTGAATAGGGTTGCCAGATGGTTTAACCAAAAATACCCAACACCCCCAAAAAAAACACCGGGGGAAAAATTCTGTTGAGGGGGACAAAAAATGGGGGGAGGAGACCAAAGCTGTTGAGCAAAAAAAAAAAGGACTCCGAGAGTTATTAAGCAAAAATAAATAAATAAATAAAAGCATTAAAACAGCATGGCCCCTTTCAGAGTGCGTGCAGAGTCAGATTAGGGATAGGAACAGGGGAGAGGTTGAGCACTAAGACCCAGGGAAGGCATTGCTTCCCCTTGGTCTTCAGGATTTTTGACGGCAGTCATTGTGTTTTCTTGATCAAGCCAGAACACAGCTTCCCTGCGGATAGGGTTACCAGATGGTCTCCCAAAAAATATCGAACACACGGGCTAAAAATTTGTCAAGCAAAAAAAAAAAACAACCACCCATACTGAACACACATCCTGCGTGGCTACTACCAAGAGCCACCAAGCTGGGAACAAAGGGGGAGGCAGCAGAGCTTGCTCTGCAAAGCAGCTGCCTGCTACCCAAAGCAGACCCCAGAGCAACACAATGGCAGAGTGGGGGGGAGGCGACCATGGGTAGGAAGGTGACTCCCCCCTAGCCAGGTCTTTGGGTGTCCCAGTGGGAAGAAGCAGAAATTCCACCCCAGTCAGTTTTGGCTGAGAGCCCATTGAAGGTTCCTAAACGCAACTACAAAGCACCTGCGGGCTTCTCTCCTGTATTATGGTACCACAACGTGCTTGAACAGCTCTCAGGAGCAGGGACAGGGCTTCTCCTGCTCCCCAAGGTGCCACTCCTCCTCAGACGCAATCAGCTGAGGGCTCCCACCGCCGATTGTGCCTCGCCTCCCAGCCTCCCCCCGTCCGGCTTCTGCACGCAACCAGAGGCTCCCAGTGCTGATTGCGGCCCTGCCTCCCAGCCTGGGACTTCCTCTGGTTGCATGCAGAAGCCTGGTGGGGGTGGGGAGCGTGGCTGGGACTCCCAGTCACTCCCCCCGCCCGTCTTCTGCACGCAACCACAGGCTCCCAGCTGGAAGGCAGGGCTGCGATCAGCGCTGGGAGCCTGTGGTTGCATGCAGAAGCCAGGCGGGGGGAGTGCCTGGGAGTGCCAGCCACTCCCCCTGCCCCCACCAGGCTTCTGTCCAGCGCCCAGCTGGAAAAACAGAAAATACCGGACATTGCACATTTCTGCTATTTTCTGAATTTTTTTATCAGACAGAGGGCGCAAAAACTGGACTGTCCGGTAGAATACCGGACACCTGGCAACCCTACCTGCGGAACCGGGTAAGCAGGGGGAGTGGGGGCTGCGGGTTTCGGGGGCTGGGCCCAGTTGCCAAGTGTGTCGTAGGGTTGCCAGGTGTTCGGTATTTTCACCTCCTGGACGGAAAAAAATCAGAAAATACCGGACATTTTAGGTGTCCAGTATTTTCTGAATTTTTTTTACCAGACAGGAGGAGAAAATACCAGACTGTCCAGGTCAATACCGGACACCTGGCAACCCTATGAGTGAATATTAGTATGAATTAGGTGAAATAGAATAAACTGTGTGCAACATATAGGATTACAATATCATCATTTGTGATTTTCTCTAGTTCTTCGCAATGAGACATGGAAATAGCAGGGTATGTGAATGCATTGCTGTGCTCTACATTTGAAAGATGAAATAAGAATGGAAACTGGCAGCGTAATGGATGAGAGATACTGCCTACATATGCTGTAGGTACAATCAAGCCCACTTGCACTCTGAAAAAAAGTTACAACTATTAACAATCAGATATTTCTTCTCCAAAATGAACTTTGTTCAAATTATTATTAATTATTATTATTATTTTTTTTTTTTTACAGATCATGACTGGATACTGAAATTCTCATCAGAATACAGATAACATTTTGAAGAAAGAGATTGGGTTGTTTAAGGTACCCTATAGTCTACCTTTATTTACAGATGTGACTTTACCTCATTTCCAGAATTTAGATTCAGTGCAATTTGGAAGCTTCTTTACCCCAGTGGGTGCCAAAAATGCATATAATAAAATTAGTGACACTTCTTCTAATTGAGTTGGAAACTAATTTGATTAACAATTTGAAAATATGGCAGCTAGTTATGTTTCACTCTTGCCAGAGGCCTCCACTAATATATCTAACTACTGCACTGCCTTTATTTTGCTTCATATACAGGATCCCCTAATCATGGATTTATTTAAATCAATGGTTTTAACAAAGTGAAGTGAAATTAGGCTCTAAGGGTACCACAAAAATATATGGCTGCTGGGGCTGCTATCTGGCCTACATAAATGTAGAAAGCTGGGTTGTATTGTTTTTTTAAAAATCAATTTTCATTATTTTAAAAACTATGTTTATAGAAGATGGAGATTTGCCCAAGCCATTTGTGATTGTGTTCTAGGTCCAAATGTCCTATTATGTTTCACTGTGATGGTCCTCCCAAAGAGATTTAGAGGCCTGGCAAACGAGATGCTTTCTTTTTTCCATTTTGTTCTCTCTATATAATTTACTGTGATCATGGGGAAGTTGATTGTGAAAATATTCCAAGTACAAGATTTATAGATATTAATGTACTACTTCTGGATGCAATTCAGACAATCTGAACACTCATTTATTATAGAATGCTTTTACAGAATGCCATTAAATGAAACTTGAATGGTGCTGGAGACCCAGCTGGGTAAACAGTTACTTTGAATGAGAAATGCTGTTAGGAATTAGCTGAAAAAAATCTAGAATTAAAGTCTATTTTGAAATAAATGTATATTCAACTATAGAAACACCGTAAGAAGACAAAATCTTGGGTCACAAATGAAATACTGCAAATGTGTGACATCAGAAGAGAACTCAAAAGAGACAAGAATAGCACTGAGAGAGCTGATAAATTCAGAGTGATTGGCAGAAAGATCAAGAAAGGAATGAAAGTGTCCAAGAAGATATGGACTGAAAAACAAAGCTTTAAAATTGAAGGTGTATCAATAATAAAAATAGCCAACAAGCCTTCCAGGTTGTAAAAGATCTGACAAAGGAAAGATGGACCAAAGCCAATGCAGTTCAAAACAAAGAAGGGCACAGTCTAACAGAAGACATCAACAATAGGTGGACACACTACTACTCAGATCTATAAAACCATCAGACAAAGGGAGATCCTAATGTCCAAGAGAGCCCATTTCAACAGAGGATGATGACTTTCCAACACTACATATGAAGAAGTGGAGACAACTGTGAAAACTTTTAAGAATGAAAAGACTACAGGCATTGACAACATCCCAGCTGAACTGATGAAATTTTGAGGAGAAACCGTGATATATGTACTCACCAAGATCTGCAATAAGATCTGACAAATGGGCGAGTGGCCCTCTGCATGGACACAGTCATTAATCATCATTCTACCAAAGAAATGCAACCTGCAATTGTGTCAAAATTACCAGACTATAAGGGCTTTGTCTACACTGCAGGGTTTTTGCGCAAGAAGCTTTTTGTGGAAGAGATCTTCTGCAAAAACTTCCTGCACAAAAGCGCGTCCACACCTCAAAAGCACATCACAAAAGCAAGAGAGGCTATGTCTACACTACAGGGTTTTTGTGCAAAAACAGCCCTTTTTGCACAAAAACCCGTGGAACAGCTGCACCTCAAGCACGTTTTTGCACAAGAAATCTACAGTCAATCAACGGAACAGAGGGCTTTTTGAGGTGTAGGTATACCTCCTTCTACAAGACATAACTCCTTTTAGCGCAAGAGTTCTTGCGCAAAAAGGTGCGTGTGAACGCTCAACAGGGGTTTCTTGCGCAAAAAGAGCTTATCCAAAAAGCACAGATGCTTTGATGGTCATTCTGTGAATGGCCATCAGAGCTTTCTTGCGCAAGAATGTCCATGCAGTGTGGATGCTCTCTTGAGCAAAAGCATATTGCTTTTGTGATACGCTTTTGAGGTGTGGATGCGCTTTTGCATGAGAAGTTTTTGCAGAAGATCTCTTCCACAAAAAGCTTCTTGCGCAAAAACCCTGCAGTGTGGACAAGGCCAGAGCATCCACACTGCATGGACACTCTTGCGCAAGAAAGTTCTGCCCTAGGCACATGGAGCCACAGAGGCTCCCAAGTGCTGGCTCAGCTGCCCTCATTGGCCAGGAACTGTGACCAAAAGGAATGGTGGGAGTGGTGTCTGCAGGAGCGAGGACAGCACATAGTGGCTCACTGGCTGCCCATCTGCCATGGGGCTGCAGGGGCCTGACAACTGCTTCTTAAGAGCTGCAATAATTGCTGCTGACGGGAACCCACACCACCTCCTGCATCCCAACCCCCTCATCCTGAGCCCCACACCAGAGCCTGAACCCCCAGCTAGATTTGTTACTTCCCAAGCACTACCCCCCTTTCCCATCCCAGTCCCCTCCCACACCCAAACTGCCTTTTCCTGAAGCGTGCACCCCACTACCCACACAAACACCAACCCTCTGTCCAAGACTGGAACCCTCTCCTACACACCAAACCCACACCCGCTACCCCCAACCTTCTGCCTCAGGCCAGAGCCCCTACCTTCACCCCAAACGCAGCCCATCTGTCTAGGGCCTGCAGGGACCTGACAGCCACTTCTCGAGAGCTACAGTAAGGGCTGCTGGGAACCCACACCACCTCCTGCTCCCAAAGACCTCATCCTGGGCCCCACCCATCCCAGAGCTTGCACAATAGCCAGAGCCTTCACCCTTCCACCTCCTGCATCCCATCCCCACACCCCAGCCAAGTGTGAGTAAGCACAACAGAGGAAGGGGAGATGGTTTGGGGGCAAGGCCTCAGTGAAGGGGCAGGTCCATAGTGAAGAGATGGAACAGGGTGCGAGGCCTCATTTCAAGGGTGGGGCAGGAGATTCCAAAAACATTTTAAATCAAGATGGGAGTCCTCGGGTTGCTAATGTTTGGGAACTGCTGTAGTAACCCAAATAAACTTGCAAAAATCCATAGAACTTGGACTATGCATCTTGTATAAAGGAGGAGGAGGAGGAGGAGGTGTACAGACCCTTCAGGTCCATCTGAGTTCCTAGATCTTTCATTCAGGCATGTGGGAGTAGATTGATGCTGCTTACTCACCATTCATATGAAGTGGATATAAAAGGAGCAGAGCCTGGTCTTCACACTTCACAACACTAGCAATCAAAACAGTTGGTACAGAGGCAGTGGTCATTTGCTGCTGTTATAGGCCACCAGGAAATTATAAGTGTGATAGGGTGAGGTCACAGATGACCCCTTGGGGTGATTCCTGGGGTTCTGACAAGGCAACTGACAGCCTCCTTCTTTGCTCTCTGGAGCTTCTCACTGCCCTCTCCTGCTGGGCCAGCTCCCTGGTCTCCCCCAGACAAGGCAGAGAGCTGAGAATCCCCCGCCCCCTTCCCCCAAGAAGTAATGCAGACACTGAATCTCTTCAGGTCTAAGTAGAATGCAGTTTTGGCCCCAGCTTCCTAGGATACTACTCCCCAAATGGAATAAAAAACCCCAGTGAATTATTTGGGTAAGCCCCTTTAACAATGAAAGAGGGAATGTACACACTGATTGCTCCCCCAGGTAATAATTATTTACTCTGGGATTGATAGAAAATAAAAATGATTGTATTAAGTACAAGCAGTAGGATTTAAGTGGTAACAGGTGAGAACAGGAAGAGCAAAGCAGATCACAAACTCAAAATAACAGAAAACACTTAGCAACTAATACACTAAAACTTCAGTACAAACTTATTACAAACTTACTACAAACTCACCCTAAAACTGTTTCTTTCCTGGCCAAGCCTTTGACAACCAGGGCTGTTCCTCACCCTTGGGTCTTTAGTTCCTTCCCTCGGATGTGCCAGCCAAACACCAAAAACTCCTACTTTCCTATTGTTTTTAAAGATTCCCTTATTGCATGGGGAGTCACCCGACCAGTCCCTACCAACCACTGCTAAGACTTAAGGACAAAAGGCTATTTGTGTATGATTGCCCAGACACTGAGGCCTCCTTTGATGGCTTTCATTCACACATTTAAAACCCATGAAGTATTCCCTACTCCATATGTCAAATTTTACACACAAGAATGATACATACAGCAAAATAAGATTGGTAGGTTACATGAAGTAATTTGCTCAAAGCATCTTTAAATTATGTACATTTATGTCCATAAATCCATTTCATAAAGCATGGGTGGAGGGTAAAACGTCACAATAATGCCCACCCCTGCCAAAGCAAGAATGAAACAAAGAAACCATAACTCACTGGTGTTTCTCACAGTCAGAATGTCTCAAGACTATGCTTATAGGGATACAGGTTGCACACTACCGCCTGGCTCTTCTCAATCCTTCCCACATCATCAGATGATACTTAGGGCATGTCTAGACAACCCGTGGCTTACAAAAGAAGATATGCAAATTAGGCATGAATTTGCATATCTTACATAAGAACATAAGAATGCCCATACTGGGTCAGACCAAAGGTCCATCCAGCCCAGTACCCTGTCTGCCAACAGTGGCCAATGCCAGGTGTCCCAGAGGGAGTGAACTGAATAGGTAATGATCAAGCGATCTCTCTCCTGCCATCCATCTCTACCCTCTGACAAACAGAAGCTAGGGACACCATTCCTTACCCATACTGGCTAATAGCCATTAATGGACTTAACCTCCATGAATTTTTCTAGTTCTCTTTTAAACCCTGTTATAGTCCTAGCCTTCACAACCTCCTCAGGCAAAGAGTTCCACAGATTGACTATGCGCTGTGTGAAGAAGAACTTCCTTTTATTTGTTTTAAACCTGCTGCCCATTAGTTTCATTTGGTGGCCCCTAGTTCTTGTATTATGGAAACAAGAAAATAACTTTTCCTTATTCACTTTCTCTACATCATTCATGATTTTATAGACCTCTATCATATCCCCCCCTTAGTCTCCTCTTTGCCAAGCTGAAAAGTCCTAGTCTCTTTAATCTCTCCTCATATGGGACCTGTTCCAAACCCCTAATCATTTTAGTTGCCCTTCTCTGGACCTTTTCTAATGCAAGTATATCTTTTTTGAGATGAGGAGACCATATCTGTATGCAGTATTCAAGATGTGGGCGTACCATGGATTTATATAAAGGCAATAAGATATTCTCCGTCTTATTCTCTATCCCTTTTTTAATGATTCCTAACATTCTCTTTGCTTTTTTGACTGCCGCTGCACACTGCATGGATGTCTTTTTCTGATTCCTTTTTCAGAAGAGTTTTTTTTAAATAAAAGCAGACTAGACGGGGTTTTTCGCGTGAAAACCCCTTTTTTCCAAAGAATCCTGTAAACCTCATTTTTTTTAGGAATAAGGGTTCTTTTGAAAAAGGAGGAGATTGTGCGAAAAACCCCGTCTAGACGGCTTTTTTTCCGAAAAAAACTCTTCCGAAAAAGGGATCGGAAAAGATATGCAAATTCATGCCTAATTAGCATATCTTCTTTTCGGAGCTGCGGGTAGTCTAGACGTAGTCCTGAGGTATGAACAAGGCTTCACCATCCATGTCCTCTGTGTTGTTAAATCCCAGAGGGAGAGCTACCCAGGCAAGCTTTGATCTAGTTAGATTAAATGGCAGTAAAGCTGCAGAAGCACAAGGATAAACACAGATACAGAACTGGCTACTAATTATGCTGCCACAGCTTCACCACTGCTGTTACTCAAGCTACAGGTTGAACCTCTCTAGTCCAGCACCCATTGGACCTGACTGGTGCTGAACCAGAGAATTTGCAGAACCACAGGAGGTCAATATTATCTAACAGCATTGCCAACACTTCCACTGCTTACTGAGCTCTTAGAAGTTATTTGGGGTAAATCAGAGTTAAATAACAGCTCAGAATACTGAGAGCCAGGACTGGTGGCTGTAAACAAACTTTATGGGACCACAGGAAACTTGGCCACACCCATGATAAGTGGACATCCAGCTAACTAAAATCATGCTGGACCACAGATGTTGCCAGACCAGAGTACTGGACTAGAGATTCAACCCATAGCTTTGTTATAACTAAAATCAAAGCAAACCTGGGTGTTTCTGCATCACATGTTGGGACTGCAGACTAGACGTGCTCTGAGTTGTGTTTAACAAAGGGGCCTTTTGCACATTCCTGTAGCTGCCCAATGACACACCTGTGATGGCAAACACTCTTGCTTCATTTTTAGCAAATTTTCACTCATTTGAATAAGGAGTTGTTAAATCTGAGGAATCTTGGCATTGGTCCATAATTTGTTCCAATTAATATCTAGTATTTTTCTAAGATATTTGCTTTCAAAATCATTGAGACATCCATGTGCACCCCTTTGGTGGATTTACACTTGCTCATGGCTATGGCTAAAGTCACATTCTATTCTTTAGGCAATAACAGCTACCTTCAACAGTGTGAATACTGAGATAAAGCAGTACAGCAAAGGGGAAACTTAATAATTAGATACTTTCATAAAATGAGCACTTTTTTAGTGCTCCACTTTTGTAGTTAGAACAGCAGTTACTGCAGTTGGAGATGCTAATTAGTTGTTTGTTCAATCAAATAGCGATGTAACAGTGTATTTGATTAACTGATTAACCGATAAGGAAAAGCTTATAGGTTAATGCTATAGACTACATGCATCCCCCCACCCCGGCCAGTAAATTTTTTAGCAGGCTGGACAGTAGCCTGGCTCAGTCTTGGATTGCACTGCGTCCAAGACCTACTCCCGCTGCGGCTCTGCATTTAAAGTGTATTGGGAGCCAGGTGGGCAAACAGCCGGGCTGAGTTCTGACTCACGCTGGGTCCAGGAGCTCAGCCCTCACTCCCAGACAGGGGCTGCTGCCACCCCACGCTGCTGCCTCTGTATCAGAGGCAGCAGCGCAGGGCAATAGGAAGCTTGTCTGCGACAAGAGCCATTTTTAAAACTGGGTCCCCTCGCGGACTAGCTCCTACACCTGGCACCCCGTGCTGCTGCCTGTGTATCAAAGGCAGCACCGCGGAGTGGCAGAGGGCTCCTTGGGAGTGGGGCTGGAGCACACTGACTGCTGGGTCCACCCCGGGGACTACAGAATAGTCAACTAATTGATAAGGATTCATGAGGTTAATCGACTATTTAATTAACTGATATTGCAACTATTAAAGTAAAAAGTTAAGTGCAAATACTTGGTTTTCATGTGCCAGTTCAGTAACTGCGTGTGCAAACCAAGTAAGGAGTTGCTTGCAAAGTAGGTATGCAGGTTTTTTTCTTCCTTTTTTAAAATCACTATTTCTCTCTTAAATCACTTTCCATTGTAGGAAAAGGAATTGGAGTTAACATACAAGAATTTGCAATATTCAGTGCATCTTTGATTTTTTTCAACTATTAGTATGATGTTCCAAATACACATTAAAGCATAAGTTTGCAATTTGTTGAGTGCCCTCACTCTATAGGTGGTGCTCAGAGCCTCTGACTAATTCCCCTCTCCTTATCCTGTTGCACCTACCATCAAATAGGAACTGTAAATGCTTTGAAAGGTTGTTTAGGTTTGCTGTAATTTCTGTAAGTACTTTCTTACTAGACCACATATTGTAATGTCTCTTATAGCAGCAGTACACTGGAAAAAGCTTTTCCATAATGATGCTTCAGAGCTAACCCAAAGTCTAGTCATTAAGAAAAAGAATAGCTACCTTTGGGAAATAAAATGTATAATAGCAGTAAATTTAAAGGAACATTGATGTGCAATTCTCAGTATGCTGGCCCTTATTCTGGGTTCCACTCACAAATTCCAATATGTGGAAATAATTTAGTTTAGAGCAAATCCAAACAGGAATTTACAAGTTCATAATATTAAACATATCCCTTCATTTTTCACTGCTGCAGTGCAAGTCTCCCACCCCTCCTTACTTATTGCCATTGTAAACAACTTGGACACATGATTTTTATATATGCCACTGTGTAAAGAATAGAGGTGGCTGAATAATGTATTTAATTAACTTTAGCACCACAAATAACTTATTTGACTATTTTTTTCTCATCATCAAGTTCTCTAACATGCAAATAAAATAGAAAGTAAATAACAAGGGTTGATTGAATCCAAAAATTTAGGTTTTTACAGACAATAAATGTTCCTTTGAAGTGTTTGCATCCCAAGAATTGCAATACTGGACTAGTCACTTGGCAATAGATTGTGAGACTAAGAGGAAACTTATTTTACACAAAAATCAGACTAACAAACCTGTTTTCATTAGTCCAGTACAGTGAAACTGAAGATTAGAGGAAAATAATGATAATATTCCCTACCAGCTATACTGCACTTTACAAACTTCATCAATCAATTTTCACAACATACCTATGAGGCAGGTATATGGGATATTATCCCCAGTTTTTGGATGGAAAAAATTGTAATATATGTAAGGAAAATGGCCTGAGGTGGGGAGGAAAGCGCTGTTTTTCATATTTAATTTTTCTCCTAATATTTTCACTTTAAGTCAGACTGGGTTATCTCAGATGCTAGTTACTACAACAAAAAGGCATGTGGTAGCATGTAATGGGAAATCTGGTATTTCCTAGTACTTAAACATTCAGAAAACAAAATGTGATCATTAATGTGATAGCAGATGGAGATGCATTCTCATCTTTCTGCTGCACATTGCTTACTTTTAATTGCCCATTTATAAAATGCATAACCTTGCAAGGGAATAATGGTTTGCTCACTTATCAACATAATTTGCTCCCAAATGTATATCTGTATCCTCAACACAGGTGTTGTTTTTCTGCAGTCCTCCCTGTTTCATTACCGAATATTGCACTGCACAGAAGGTTGTTTTAAAAGAGATGTAGCTAAATACAGACACTGTGGGCCAGAAAAGCACAGACTGATATACTTTGGCATTTGGATCATATGTCAGTGTCTCATTTGGTGGATTAAATGGTTATGTGAAAGCTCACAAAATATATCATACTTTCAATTCCTGTTTGTTGAGAAATAGAACATCTCTAGATTTGATGTAGGACATATTTTGGTTGGCTCTGACATTCTGCAGAGTAGAAGAACCACTGCAGTATATAGACATACAAATGTATGCACTCAGGACATAAATGAAAACATCTTAATGGATTGGGAATTACAGCTAAAGCTAATAGCTGAAGACAACAGACACAGTATTTAATTGAACTAATTTGAAATCTTTGATAATCTTCTCTGAAGGGCTTCCTTTGCCTATCAAATAAGTATTGTATGTAAGGTGACCTGGATGAGTCATCACAGAAAAGAGAGTTCCTAAAGTTCTATGATGTTCCTATAAGGGCGTGTGAATTTCAACGAAACTATCCGTAAGTCAATATCTTTGGCTACACAATTCCTAGAATGCTTTCAATGCCCGCCCCCCCCCGGAAGTTAATTCTGGCTCTGTTGGCTTAGAAGAGTTCAAACTTCAGTCTCTGCAAAAAGTATCTTTGGCAGTAGGAACACAGAGGATTGCAACTATGAAAGTAAAAAGTTAAGTGCCAGTACCTTCCATCAGTTTATTAACTGTAAATTAACCTGATTATCAATAATTAGCCTATTGTCCCACAATTGGTTTACTCCCAGCACTCTCTCAGCCCCATTATCTAAGGACAATGTCATATTTCAAAAATTTTCCTTCTTAGAAAAAAAAAAAACATTTAGACCCTCTGATTTTCACAGCCACCCTACATTGCAATGGACTTCACTATCCATAGACAAGAGAGTAGATAGAATTTGTTTCAAGGAGAAACAAAACAAGAGAGTTATCACTAAATATTTCAGTAACCCCTCTGATTATGCTGAATTCTGCACAGGAGCCAAACAAAATAACTTTAGGGAGATGGTTCAAATGGAATGAAATGAAGATGTCAGATTAGATTTCTGAATCCATTGGAAACTAAATCTAGTGACTCTATGGTATACACCAAAGGTGAGGAACCTAAGGTCTGGGGGCCGTATCCAGGCCCTGGCTTGCCTGGATCCAGCCCCTGAGGCTTGGGGCTCCCTCCTCCAACATCAGGGACCCCCCGCACCAGCACTGAACACACCCCACGCCTGTACACACACACACCCCAGTCACACCTTCAACTCCTAGCCCACTACTACCCTCCCACACTCCACACCCTGCTCCTGCACCTTCCTCCTGCCCACACAGCATACCCCCACTTCGTTCCTGCATCCCCCTCCCACACAGCCCTCACAACCCAAGCCTGCTTCCCAGCAGCCCCCTTCCCCATAGTGAACCCTCATTTTTGGCCCCACCCCAGAGCCTAGGGAGGTCCACAAAATCTATTAGCCTCAGGAGAATGTGGAGAAGTGTCTTTCTGCTGCTTAGTCTGGGGCCACATCAGTGAGGTGTTTTATTTTGGTTTGTTTGTTTTTTGCCTCTCACTTTTGTGCAGCCCCTGACTGATTTTTTGTGGGTCAGCAGGCCAAAAAAGATTCCCCACCCCTGCTTTACATTTTAAAATGTCTCGTGGAGATTCTGTTTAAAGACTAACAAATTTGTTTGGGCTTAAGTTTAATGTGGCATTGGACTCCTTGTTGTTTAAACTTAGTTTGGTTTGGCAATTGTCTATGAGACAAGTGAAAGTTGCTGGAAAATTCTGTGTACACACAAGCACACCTCTGGGCAGAAAAACAAAATGGCTGAACTTAATAGAAAGTCGTAGTTTTTCTGTATGAGGATATGTCTACACTACAAAGTTTTTTTTGAAAAAACTTCAATTACGTCCACACTGCAATCGTGTTTTTTCTAAAAAAAAAAAAAATCATAAGAACTGAGGGATTTTTCTGACATTGGTAAACCTTTTTCTATGAGGAAGAAGCCTTTTTTCAAAAGAGCTCTTTCAGAAAAAGGTGTGTGTGAACGGGGAAGAGGGGGAGTTCTTTCAAAACAAGAGGAAAGAGGAAAAAGCACAGGTGCCCTAGTGGCCATTCCGCACACAGCTTACATGAGAGATAGCATCCATTCAGGGTGGATGCTACCTGTCGAAAAAGCAGATCACTTTTTCAATGTGCTTTTGCAGTGTGGACGCTCTCTTCCAGAAAAGCTTCTTCCAAAAGAAGCCTGCAGTCTAGACATAGCCAGGCAGTATGGATGCAGCAGCTGCTCAGGAGCCAGAAGATGCTGAATCACATTTGTGCATCCTACAGGTTTCATGCAAGGTCATGAAACTGAAACAGCACCAGATGCACTGAGATATGACATCCTCTTGTCTATGGTCAAGAGGCATTCCTCTGGATATCTGATATCCAATAATCAAAAGAGTCTCTTTCACCTTGAAGAAGATTCGGGAGAGGAGTGGTAATTAGATTTGGTCCCCTCCCTCAGATCATACCCAGATAATCATAAAAAGAAAACTACTCTACTGCCTGAGATGCCTTTATCCATGGAGTCATATGAGATTCAACCTCTTCCCCCATCTATTTGACATCTTATTTATAATATCAAGCCACTCTGTAGAAATTGCAAGATAAACACACATTCAAGTGCCATCAAATGACATCCAGCTCGATGTCTACTTTATATCTAATGAAAACCATCTCCAAGCTATTGAAATGGTGAAGCCAAACATTCCAAATAAGTGTCTGGTACTTTAGATTACCATACACCATCACATATTTGGTTAAACCACATATCACAGAAAAATTAGCTTCCCAAGTCCACTTGTATCAGCTTCAGTGGCAGACAGAAAATTGTAGCCAATACATTTTAGAAACCTCCAAAAACTCACATAAACTTCTGTATAAACCAGGGTGTTTTTATGATACTGTCTATATGTCATAACTGCAGTGCTTAATTTGTAACGGAAAAGGTGCCAGACCTCAAGCAATTAGGTATCAGGGCTCAAGAAATTTATTAACTTTCATAACTGACATGGAATGCCCAGAGATGCTAGGGCTATGAACTGCCATGCCTAGAGGGGCACTGGGGCTCAGCTTTGGCATAAATTAAGCATTGCATGACTGAAAGCAGAAAAACTGAATTCTGTATACAATTGAAAATCATGTAATCCCAACTCTCCAATGTAATGCTAAAAAACCAAAAACTAGCCATCCACAACCTTGTGTTTTATAAAACACTGGTCCAGAAGTTAATATAGCATTCCTATCACAGCCTGGTCATTCCTGTTTTTAGCTTCCCCCAAGCTAGTTTTTTAATTCTGTGGTGAGGTGAAAATAAAAACCAAGGACGCAATGTTTTCCTAAGTGATGGCTGTTAAAATATTGATTGGTTTGAAATACTAGGATAAATCCCAGGGAAGATGGGTTAGTAGGCAGAGTGCAACTGAAATAGTAAAAAAGTTCATGCTGAATATTCTTGTCATGGTTTTTCCCTCAGCCACATGGCTGAAGAATTAATAAATATATTCTATAGTTAACTTTTCATGTGCATACAGTGAGAGCGAGAATGAATCATGATGGTCTAGGATAGTATCAAAGCTGGCCCTAGAACGTGTTTGATGCCCTCCCTCCATTTGTTAAGCTGATACCTGATTTTGATTGTTTCTGTAGCCCATTTCATGACTTTGATTCATGATTTGCATGCATGATTTATTCTTGTCATATAAGACAATAAATGTGCATTCTACAATCTGTAAGTGTGCATTTATTCATGCCATATATAAGCAAATAAAGAAATCATTGCCTCTAAGGTTATAGAAACTTTTTAATATCAGGAATAACTGAAATGTTCTAACAAAGAAATTGCACCAACGTTCAGTGGACCAGTATTAAATAGCATTACAATAGATGACAACCATAGAATATTAACCCTAATCTTTTCAACCAAACGGTATCTTACAATTACTCAATAAAACAAGGTTCACAGTATCATAGCTAGGCTCTCACTTCTCTTCTTTCTTATATCTCACTGATTGTTAGTGACATCCTGCCCCTTGTATACTTGTGACAGCATGGCTGATAACACTGTGGGAGGTTCAAGGAAAATGTAGTTCTCTGACAGTCTGGAAGGTTCCAAGAGATTTCAAAAATATCCAGAACATTCTTGGTCAAGGGTGGGCAATAATTTTCACAGAGGGGGCCACTTCACGAGTTTTGATGCGTGGTCATAGGCTGGCCCCAGGTCTCCCTGGAAGGGGTGGGCCCTCGGGCAGAAGGGATAGGGCTGGGGGCTACAGAGAGAGACAAAGAGAGTGTGTGAGTCTGAAAGAGACACTTTGTGTGTGAGAAACAGACTTTGTGATGACTGAGTGTGTGCAGCCCTGTGTAGCAGTGACTCTTGGGGAAGGGGGCACACAGACAGGGTGTGTGTGATGCCTGCTGCTAGGTAAGTTTCTAAGAGACATTATGCTCTGTCTGTTTAAGAGAAATCTGTCCTGCTCTGTTGTCTTCTCCCCTGCACTCCTCTGGAGTCACTTGCCACCCATACTTCAGATTGGAGCAGCTCTGCTATGTGTCTCCCTCTCCCCAACCCCTGCTCTGCAGATGTAGGTTACAGAGGCAGGGGGACACCTTGCCTTCTTCACTCCCCTCACCCCTTCCTCCCCCACTCTGCACAGCTCACAGGAGAATCCTGGGAGCAGCTCAGCTGCAGGATGGAGCAAGATAGAGGAGGGGCAGCTCAGTACATGCTGCAGCTCCAGGCTGTAAGTATGCATGCTCTGCTAATCAGCTGGACAGGCCAGAGAGAAATGCTTGGCAGGCTGGATCCGGCCCCAGGCCTGATTTTGCCACCCATGTTCTAGGTGGTTAGGGAAAATTAATCCATGCATAGGATATGTGAAACATTTTACTTAAAAAATTCTATTTTCCCTTTTGTTACTAACCTGAGTCCAGTGCCCTCCAACCTCAGCAATGGGTTGCCTGCCACTAAATCTGGCCCTGGATAGTATGAGTTTTTATTAGCATGAATTTGGGATGATCTGCTTTACTCACTAGTTACAAAGCAAGGAGAGTCAGAAACCAATGGGAAACTAAGGAATTCTAGAGCTCTACAGGGAGACAAAGCCAGTTATCTGAAGAACTCCAAAATTTCACAGAACATTGCAAGGTACTGCTAAACAGAGAGCCTATAGGCCCATGAAGTTCTCATTGCATGGAGAAGTTGGGGAAGGAGCTGGTGATCCCACAGACATTCTAAACTTTGCCCTTTTCCTTTTTTAAAAGGACAATTAATAAATACCTATAATGTTATCTATAAATTAAGGTTGCCTCATTAAGATACCTACAGCGAAGGATCATCACAGAAATAAATATATAAGTAATGGTAAATAAATACCCAAATATCCTTAGTTCATACAATCTTAAATAAACGTTTATATACCAAACCTTAAAAGCTGCACAATATAAAAAGCATTCCTACAGCCATACTAACAGCCTAGCAGCCATTGTGTTTGATCAAGTGGCATTTTCAAATACTAAACAAGAACATGTTCAGCTAAGAATCAAGGTTCAGTACAAGCTACCCTTTGCTCTGTTTGGGGAACAGATTAAACTTTGGGATGATAGATCATCCGTTAAGTGTGTGTGCACACAGTGGGCGAATAGAAATTTCAATAAAGTGTCATATTTCAGTTCCAGCTTCCGTTCAAGGGGTTATTATAAACAACACTAAGAAAAAATGTTTTAAGAATACTTTGTCTACATCCTTTTAATCAACTGTTACTTTAAAATAAGCAATTATTCATGTTTATATTAGTTCTTACTACCTGTACCAATTTGCATGGGTACAGAACAGCGTGTCTAGTAAAATGTTATAGTCTCTTCAGATACAACACAGTTTCATAGTTAAGCTGCTTTATTCTTATTCACCAATTTCTATTTTTAATAAATTGTTGCATTAGAAGATAATTGCATGACAGACTAGGATATTTGGAACTTTTCCAGTTGTTGCATTAAACATTTGCTTACCTCTGTTTCTGAAAATGCTTTTAATAATTCCCTGGCGTTTTTTTGTTTGGTCTTTAATATCTTATGTGACTATGAAAAAACAAAGTACAGCTCCCCTCCACAAAGGATGAAAAATCAAGAGGTTTAGAAGTTCCTCACCAGAATAGAGATGGAATCTTCCAAGAATGGGTTTTTTTTATGTCTTTTTGTTTGACCTTTTGTCCTGCCTGAACATTCCAGCTTAGCTAAATGAAACTGAAAGACCAGCATTGGCCCATCTGGATACAAGTGGGTACTAGGTCCAGCAGTAACTGTGAGGACACAAGGGAAGAAGAGTGGCTTTTTGCATCCAATCTTAAAAGATTGGCATTTTCCCTACTCCAAAACTGGATGTAAAGAAATGTTTCTGTAAGATTCTGTAAGGCATTTTTAAACAACTAACAAAATCATCCAAAGCGCAGGATTTGGTGGTGATGGAGGACTTCAACTATCCAGATATATGTTCGGAAACTAACACAGCGGGGCACAGACTATCCAATAAGTTCTTGGACTGCATTGAAGACAACTTTTTATTTCAGAAGGTTGAAAAAGCTACTGGGGGGAAGCTGTTCTAGACTTGATTTTAACAAACAGGGAGGAACTGGTTGAGAATTTGAAAGTGGAAGGCAGCTTGGGTGAAAGTGTTCATGAAATCATAGATTTTGTGATTCTAAGGTATGGTAGAAAGGAAAACAGCAAATTAGAGACAATGGATTTCAGGAAGGCAGATTTTGGTATGCTCAGAGAGCTGGTAAGTAAGGTCCCATGGAAGGCAAGACTGAAGGGAAAAACAATGAAGAGAGTTGGCAGTTTTTCAAAGGGACATTATTAAAGGCCCAAAAACAAGCTATTCCACTGCGTAGAAAAGATAGAAAATATGGCAAAAGACCATCTTGGCTTAACCAAGAGATCTTGCATGATCTAAAAATAAAAAAGGAGTCTCATAAAAAATGGAAACTAGGACAAATTACAAAGGATGAATATAGGCAAACAATACAGGAATGCAGAGGCAAGATTAGAAAGGCAAAGGCACAAAACAAGCTCAAACTAGCTACAGGCATAAAGGGAAACAAGACGACATTCTATAAATATATTAGAAACAAGAGGAAGACCAAGGACAGGGTAGGCCCATTGCTCAGTGAAGAGGGAGAAACAATAACAGGAAACTTGGAAGTGGCAGAGATGCTTAATGACTTCTTTGTTTCAGTCTTCACCGAGAAGTCTGATGAAGGCATGCCTAACATAGTGAACTAACCAATTAGCCCGTCATAAGACAGGATTTTCAGGTCTCTCCTCCATGTTGGTCTTCTCTCCTGAGCCTCTGGTCTCTCTCTCTCTCTCTCTCTCTCCTCCTCCTCCTACTGCCTCCCCTTCTCTCTCTCAGCTCTCCTCTGCCTTCTGCCTCTCTCTCCATCTCTCTCTCTCTTCTTTTCTCCTCTTCCTCCTGCCTCTCACTCTCTCTCCGCTCTCCTCTGTCTCCGTTGGGGATGCACGCTCGTCCAGGCCCCGCCCCCTGGGCATGTACGTCACTGCCCCGCCCCCCTTCGCCTCCCGCTGTGGCGTTCGGCTGACTTCGGCGCCGCTCAGCTGGGCCGCCGCGCGGGAGCAAGTGGTACAAATGGCCTCTCTCTCTCTTCTCCTCCTACTGCCTCGCCCCTCTCTCTCTCAGCTCTCGTCCGCCTCCTGCCTCTCTCTCCTTCGCTCTCTCTTTCTCTTCTCCCCCTCCTGCCTCTCTGTGTTTCTCTTCTCCTCCTCCTGCTGCGTCTCTCTTACTCTTTCTCTCGCTGTCCTCCGCCTCCTCTCTGCCTCCTCTGTTCTCCTCTCTGTCTCCTCCGTGTCCTCTGTGTCTGTTCCGCTTTCCTCCTTTTGAATCTGGCACCCTTTCCTGACGTCAGAGATGCACACTCATTCAGGCCCCTACTCTGTGCTGATTAGGCCTCAGTTGGAGTATTATGTCCAGTACTGGGCACCACATTTCAAGAAAGATGTGGAGAAATTGGAGAAGGTGCAGAGAAGAGCAACAAGAATGATTAAAGGTCTAGAGAACATGACCTATGAAGGAAGACTGAAAGAATTGGGCTTGTTTAGTTTGGAAAAGAGAAGATTGAGAGGGGACATGATAGCAGTTTTCAGCTATCTAAAAGGGTGTCACAAGGAGGAGGGAGAAAAATTGTTCTTCCTGGCCTCTGAGGATAGAACAAGAAGCAATGGGCTTAAACTGCAGCAAGGGAGGTTTAGGTTGGACATTAGGAAAAACTTCCTAACTGTCAGGGTGGTTAAACATCGGAATAAATTGCTAGGTAGGTTGTGGAATCTCCATCTCTGGAGATATTTAAGAGTAGGTTAGATAAATGTCTATCAGGGATGGTCTACAGTACTGGGTCCTGCCATGAGGGCAGGGGACTGGACTCGATGACCTCTCAAGGTCCCTTCCAGTCCTAGTATTCTATGATTCTATGATTTTATTAGCATGAATTTAGGATAATCTGCTTCACTCACTAGTAACAAAACAAGGAGAGTCAGAAACCCATGGGAAACTAAGGAATTATATAGTTCTTGCAAGAGAAGAAGCCAGTTACCTAAAGAACTCAAAAACTCCATAGGATCACCCTACAATTTCAACTGGAACGCAGAATGAAGACAATACTTTAATGGCAACACTAACTATTGCAAACTAAGGATGTTAAGTATCGACTAATTGACTAATTGAATAGTCGATACATTTTGCATCAACTATTTGATTAGTCAATAGGGCACCTCCACCTTTGAAGTGTGGCAACAATAGGGCTGTTGCTACACTTAAAGGCAAAAACGCCGCATGGAGCCCTGATCCTGGGCTCCACGTGGCGCTGCCGCTTTGAAACGCCACATGCAGCCTGATGCCCGGCTCCCTGCGGTGTTTCAAAGTGGCAGCACCTCATGGAGCCCGGGATCAGTTGGAGAGTCCCCCGCTGATCCCAGGCTCCATGCACCACTGCTGTTTTGAAACGTCACAAGCAGCCATACGCCGGGCTCCCCGTGGCGTTTCAAAGTGGCAGCCCCACACAGAATCTGGGGTAAGCGGGGGACTGTATTCCTTTAAAAATCCTGTATTCCTTAAAAAATGAGGTGTACAGGATCTGTCGAAAAAGGCTTTATTTTTGACAGATCCATGTCTAGACTGCCTTTTTTTTTTAAAAACTCCGTTTCGAAAAAAAGTGGCAGCCATGTTTATGCTAATGAAGTGCAGGATATTTAAATCCCTGCTTCATTAGCAATTTCGATGTGCCTACAGAGAGGTGTAGTCTAGACACACCCAGAGTTTGGGTACTAGAAGCTGCTGCAGGATAGGAAAGAAGGTAGGATTCCAGCCCGATAATTTCCTTGCCACTAGCAATATCTCCCACATGTTTGAAATGTGTTGGTTATTCCCCTTCTGTCTGCAGTTTCCAGAGATAGTTCAGTATGGACTGTGCTAGTTCTCTAACTATGCCCCCTTCTGTAGACTGCTGCCAGAAGATTCATTCCAAAACTGTGTAAAAATTCATAGACTACGATTAGTAACAATAAAACCAGGAAACTATATATAGTCAACAAACATATCAAACATATGGTCAACAACATATCAGAATCAAATACTGTGCTATTGCTAGGAAGCCACCCGTAGAAGGTAGCATTGTGAAATATACTACTAGCAGAAAGGAAATAATCAGATAAGAAATTGGCCATTCTGCTGTTCAGCATCTCCCAAAATTCTGATCTATATGGAAAGTAGCATGCTGTGAACAGAATTAAGGAGAGATAAGAAAAGCAGAGTGAGATGGGGAAGATTTCCTCCCGCACACACTTCCAAGTTAATTGCACAAATGGCAATATTATTAGTGGACCACCAGCTGCAGTGTCTTCCTGCTGGAAAGGACTTCTGCCAAGGAAAGAAATGCAACACTTATGGTGTCAGATAAAGGTGTTAATTGATGACATTGTTGTGCTGCAGATCTCTGCAATGGAAACAGGCTCTTTCTACCCCCAAAGTCACCATAGATCTTGTAGCATGTGCCTCAATGCCATATGGAACAGAAGCTCATGACAGCTTGTATGCCTCAACAATGCATAGCTTGATCCATTTTAGCTAGTGTTAGCTTGTATCCTTGGAGCCCAAACAAGCAGCCTGGGTCTTCTTGTTGATTCAGTGTGCTTGACCAAATTTCTTCAGTGCTCTACCAATATCTAAGGTGTGCCTCAGCTTTTCTTTCATATGCAATGGTTTTGGACAGAAATAAAGGAGGACAATCTCCTGGGAGGCATGAAAGAAAATTAATTCTAGTCAAGAATAATTCTTGGGTTCTTAATAGCACTTTGTCAGCATGGAATGTACATCAGAGTTCCAGTACAGATAAATCTGGCATTTCAAAACAAACAAACAAACAAAAACAAAAAACCATAAACACACACAACAACTCTCCTAGTACACATGATGGCAACCAGAACAGGGTTCAAAAAAGAGCTAGATAGATTCATGGAGGTTAGGTCCATCAATGGCTATTAGCCAGGATGGGTAGGAATGGTGTCCCTCGCCTTTGTTTGTCTGGAGATGGATGGCAGGAGAGGGATCACGTGATGTTTACCTGTTGTGTTCCTTCCCTCTGGGGCATCTGGTATTGGCCACTGTCAGCAGACAGGATAATGGGCTAAATGGACCTTTGGTCTGACCCATTATAGCCCTTCTTATGGTCTTACGTTCAGAAAACAGGTTTTGAGGATAAGTAGAATGGAAATATTGATGTCAGTAGCTCAGAAGGATGTGTGGTTGAGCTTTCAATACCAGTGGCAGATCCTGCCTATGAAAGATTGTTCTAACCACAGATTTAGCCAAACTGACTGCTTTGACAAATCTGGATGGTGCTCTGTCAAGGAACCAAAGGATCCTGTGAATATAATGCTATTTATACTGACATCGTGTATCAAGATCATTCTACTGAGAAATGTGAAATTCAGTCTTCTATGTTCAGGTTTGGACAAAGGCATGTTTATATATTATCACAGTGAACTCTTAGAATCTATGGAGTCACCTCTGGATTTTCCACTCAAAACCCTTTTCTAGGGTTTTCCCTTGATATACTTGTTTCTTTCCTTTGGTACCTTTGTGAGGAGAATGGATAAAAGGAATATTTTTGTCTGAGGCTGGGTTTGTAGTCCCTCCTTAGAGCACTGAGGGCTGGGACTGTTTCAGTTTTGCAGTACTCTGCTCTGTTTTGTTCAGTGTTTCCCTAAAAATGGGGAGAGCCTTGGAATTTAAATGAGTACAGAATATATTAGGAGTGAGCATCAGCCTTCTGGATGAAGCCAGAGGCATCCGCCACAACGGCTGTTGTTAGAGAAATATTCTTACAGGTAGACCATTTGTCAGGAAGTCTATCCTTCACAGCCTACAGGTAATCCAACCAGGACACTGGGGTTCTTGCAAAGCAGTTGCCAAGCATACTTTAAACGTGCCTGACAAGGCCTCAAAGCCCTTTGAGAGTGGTTTCCACTTGTCTATTAGTTGTATGGGATTATATATTTAGCTAGAGTTTCCACTAAAGAATCAACCATTCATATATCTGTAATGGCATTTTTTAGCTCTTGGAACGTATTATATCTAAATGCACGTCTACTTATGTGCTTACCCATAACAGGCATTTCCCATTCCTCTCTGATCACAGTCTCAAAGGATGTGTCCAGTGAGATTGTTCAGATGAGACTCTAGAAAGCAGGAATTTGCTTTTAGTCTTACTTTTCCCTCCTGGTCAAGCTGGATCTGCATTGTGAATACAACCTTTTTGCACACACTTTCAAACATTTAACAGGAGGTGGAGGGATCCTTTTGGCATTTAGTCCATGTCCTTCTCAATGCCTGAGTCTGAGAGCTTCCCTTCCTCAACAGAAAAGAAGATGTTTGAAGGAGAGAGTGAGCACCTCATTTCTATATCCTCCTTCCCCCCTTTTTTGCTTTTTTTGGATTTTTTTAGCCTTTTGGCCTGCTTTGCAGGTATTGCTGACTAGCTATGGCCAACACATAGTCTTCTTGCAGTTTGTTTTATGTAGCACCTTGAGTGCTCAGGATACGTTCTCGTTCATTTCCTCCCTCCCAGGTTTGCACTTTCCCTAGCTGTGGGATGCAGTTTTATTGCCATAGGTTCCTGATATGAGCTGGGAAGAAGAGCTGAGTATGTGCATAGCTTTTCTCCTAAGGAAACTTGGGACCCATTTCAGGGCTGGCGGGGGGAGGGGGGAATATATGCTTCTTACAGGTTTCTTCTCCGCCCGCCCCCCTTCCCTGTCCTGTGTGCCTTGGAACATTCCCCTAGGTTAGCTGGCTGAAGTTCTCCTCAGTCCTGAAGTCTTTCCCCCTTCCTGCTCAGCACCTGTTGATCAGGCTCTTCTGTGTGAAAAGGATGACTTCTTGGGGCAGGGTGGGGACCTACATGCCTATCTGACCTCCCCTTGCCTTAGCTGGCTGCAAACATGGCAGAGCACAGTTTGCTCTCCTGTGAACCTGTAAAAGCTGCCTCACAAATAGAACACTTCTTAGCTTTAAGCTAATGTTTGAATGACAGCTTTACCACACCTTATGGGGGCAAATGAGAGGAGTCTGTCAGAAAGGTGTTGCAGTAGTGGCTCTGGGTGGCTGACAGCACACCACAGCTCAATATTCAAACCAGGAGATGAAGAAAAGTTGTTTGCTACTGCCTGAAAAATTGGATAAAATAATCAGCTGTCAAAAAAATCTGGAGCAAAGTGAGCCACCGCTGATGAGTTCCCACAGAGGCCCTAGCAGCAGGCTGGAGAAGGGGGAGTGGCTAGCATAGATTATGCTACACCATTGAACTACCTCCTCAAACTGTGGACAGGAGGAGACAGACTATCTATATTAGAGACACTGAGCTGCAGGAAGACAAGAAAACAAAAAGACAAGGAAAAGGGAAACTACAACTGGTAAATACCATGGCAATTCAAAGAGGGAGGCATATTTTCCCCACTAAGTGATACTAACTGTGGCAATAAATACGTAATAGCAATTAAAAGTTTAGTTACTACATACACACACAGGCTAGATTACACCCTTTATCTTTGTACATCCTCTCATTGATATCAGTGGGTATTCTGGTATAGGTGGGAGGGGTAAAATATCCTAAAGATATGGCTATGTACCATAACTAAAAGATTAATTTCACCTTCTCCACCAGTTGACTTTGCAAAGCTCTGCTAAAGTGAGTGAAACTAGAGCTTTGCAAACAACTGGTGGAGAAGGTGAAACCTAGCCTGTGGGTGTATGTAGAAACTTTTAATTGCTATTATGTATTTATTGCCACAGTTAGTATCACTTACTGGGGAAAATATGCCTCCCTCTTTTGAATATGCCATTCTTTTTAGGTGACAAATCTGAGGAATTGTCCCAGATTGAGGTGTCATTAGAAGAGGTTTTGGAACAAATTAATCAACTTAACAGTAACAAGTCACCAGGACCGGCTGGCATTCACCCAAGAGTTCTGAAAGAACTCAAATGGGAAATTGCAGAACTATTAACTATGGTTTATAATCTATCCTTTAAATCGGCTTCTGTACCTAATGATTGGAAGATAGCTAACTTGACACCAATATTTTAAAAGGGCTCTAGAGGCGATCCTGGCAATTACAGACTGGTAAGTCTAATGTCAGTACCGGGCAAATTAGCCGAAACTATAGTAAAGAATCAAATTGTCAGACACATGGATGAATATAATTTATTGGGGGAAAGTGAACATGGTGTCTGTAAAGGAAAATCATGCCTTACTAATCTGCTAGAGTTTTTTGAGGGAGTCAACAAATATGTGGAGAAGGGGGATCCAGTGGATATAGTATACTTAGATTTCCAGAAAGCCTTTGACAGCGTCCCTCACCAAAGGCTCTTAAGTAAAGTAAGTTGTCATGGGATAAAAGGGAAGGTCCTTTCGTGGATTGATAACTGGTTAAAAGACAGGAAACAACGGATAGGAACAAATGGTAAGTTTTCCAAGTGGAGAGGGGTAACTAGTGGGGTCCCCCAACAGTCTGTTCTGGGACTCATCCTATTCAACTTCTTTATAAATTATCTAGAGAAAGGGGTAAACAGTGAGGTGGCAAAATCTGCAGATGATACCAAACTGCTCAAGATAGTTAAGACCAAAGCAGACTGTGAAGAACTTCAAAAAGATCTCACCAAACTAAGTGATTGGGCAACAAAATGGCAAATGAAATTTAATGTTGATAAATGTAAAGTAATGAACATTGGAAAACATAATCCCAACTATATATACAATATGATGAGGACAAATTTGGCTACAACTACTCAAGAGAGAGATCTTGGAGTCATCGTGGATAGTTCTCGGAAGATGTCCACGCAGTGTGCAGCGGCAGTCAAAAAAGCAAACAAGATGTTAGGAATCATTAAAAAAGGGATAGAGAATAAGATGGAAAATATCTTATTGCCCTTATATAAATCCATGGTACACCCACATCTTGAATACAGCGTACAGATGTGGTCGCCTCATCTCAAAAAATGTATACTGGCATTGAAAAAGATTCAGAAAAGGACAACAAAAATGATTAGGGGTTTGGAATGGGTCCCATATGAAGAGAGATTAAAAAGAGTTGTACTTTTCATCTTAGAAAAGAGGACATTAAGGGGGGATATGATAGAAGTCTATAAAATCATGACTGGTGTGGAAAAAGTGAATAAGGAAAAGTTATTTACTTATTCCCACAATATAAGAACTAGAGGTCACCAAATGAAATTAATAGGCAGCAGGTTTAAAACAAACAAAAGGAAGTTTTTCTTCATTCAGCGCACAGTCAACCTGTGGAACTCCTTGCCAGAGGATGCAGTGAAGGCTAGAACTTTAACAGGGTTCAAAAAAGAGCTAGATAGATTCATGAAGGTTAGTTCTATCACTGGCTATTATCCAGAATGGGTAGCAATGGTGTCCCTAGCCTCTGTTTCTCTGGAAGTGGGAGACAGGGGAGGGATCACGTGAGGATTACCTGTTGTGAACCCTCCCTCTGGGGCATCTGATATTGGCCACTGTCAGCAGATTGGATACTGGGCTAGATGGACCTTTAGTCTGACCCAGTATGACCGTTTTTATGTTCTTACGTGAGGATCTCCAGATTTCATGAGCTCTGAGTCCTACGCTTCATTAGTTTAATTTGCCATAGGAGTGCCACTGCTTCAGTGGTTTCTGTTGTAACAGGACTGAATCCATTTGGATGAAAGCCTTGCCCTGACACCAGAAGGAATATGAGTGTCAATGGAGGTGCACAGCACTGCTAGAGCAATGTGTTCCTGGTGTTTTTTCCTGTGGAGGTGGTGTGCTACACGCAAGTTGGGCTGCAATGCTACCATCTTTGGTTACAGATACAGTGAGTTACAATAGTCCATTCTGCAGGTGACAGATGCATGATTCATAGAAACTTATTGGAGATGAAGATTTTAGTTTATTGGTGAAGCCTGATGTAACGGTGGCAGAACATGGTGCCAGCTCATGCTAAGGTCACTAGGCCCCAACTGAACACTGACCAACGCATAGCTAGAAACCAGTTAGTCTTACCCTCACGTTAGTATTGCTAAAATTGGTATTAGGTTTATGAATCTGTGTTCATATTTAGATTTAATGAAATGCTTGTAAGCTGCTGCATGTTTTAATCTCACTGAACATCTGTACCCATGTTATATAGTTAAACGTGTTTGCATTATAAATCTCTAACCATGTAACTCACCAAACAGAAAAGAAGCATAAATTAGTGTAAAGAAGGTACATAGACGGTACTAGGTTGTGCACACAAGACAACCAACTGAAATCAAATGTGACATTGTGAAACACAGGACAAATTCTTTGTTGATTAATTTCCTGACACCCCTGAAGAGGAAATTTGCATGTGGACTTGCAGGCCCATATGCAGAAATTTCTGCTCGGGGGGGGGGGGGGGGTACTTTTTTTTTTTTAAACGAGGATCACAATTTTTTTTAACTAGAAAGGAGTTCAAAATAGTCATACAATGACTGTGCATAAGAGAGGTTAATGAAAAAATGTGAGTGGAAACAGTGACTGGTAAAATGATTTCATCATAACATGCTAAAAATGTATACAGTAAGAAAGGTTTTATAGAAATTACCTTCTGGGATCTTGCTGTAATATCGTAAGTGAAAAACAATATTCTAAAATATTCCAGTCTTCATCTTCAAAATTTTTCAGTTAAGACTATATATTGGCTAGTAGTAGCGAAAAAGATTTTAGGGTTTTAGCCCAATTAGATCCTATATTGGGTGCCCGAGGTGTTGATCGCAGTCAACCGGTCGATCTCAAGCCATCAACCAGTGGATCATGAAGCAGCCCAGCAGCCTGTTTCTCCGGCCGCCCAAGAGAGCTGTGGCAGAATTAGCCCCTGGCTGCAGCAGCCCGGCCCAAGTCATGGGAGAGGCTGGTGGCTTCCCTGCTCCTGCCACAGCGGCCCAGCTCTGCCCTCAGCCTTGCTGCACAGGGAGAGGGAGTAAATCAGCTCCCGCCTTCCCCTGGCTGGCCAGAGTATGGGGGAAGGAGGCTCCGGCTGTGCACCACCCCAGCCTTCCCCAGCCCATCCGGAATTGGCCCCAACCCCACTGCCCTATCCCCAGGCCCCCACACTCTCTCTCTGCTCCCACCTTCTGCACTCTGTCCCCCATCCCCCTGAACCTCCCATACTCCAACCCTTTGCCCTTTCCCTGAGTCCCTCATACACCCCACCCCCGATTCCTACACCCCCATCCCAGCCCCCGACCCTGATTCCTGCACCTCCCCTCACACTCCTAACCCTTTGCCCTCATTGCTGCACCCTCCACACACCCAACCCCCTGCCTTGAGCCCCCCAGACTCAGCAGCAGGAGAAGAAGCGGGAGCAGCAGAAGCAGAAGAAGCTTTCCAGCGTAGGGGAGGGGTTGACATCACACTTGCCCCTTTACGCTTACTTGAGGGACCATCGAGGGGCATGTGTGGACTTGTACCATCAGCTTGAACACTGGGGAAAGTAGTAAAAATCCCTGACAAAAATAAACTGGATCTCTATGCTGCTTGGACTTGGGGAGGGGAAGATTTGCATAAACAAAGGCTCCCCATTGTCTGACTTAGACTTATGGAGCTTTCCTACTGTAGAAGTTTCTACCATCTTTTTGAAATATAAGACTATAACTCTTTTGTCTGTATATATTTAACCTTGCAAATAACTCATTTCTTTTTCTTAGTTAATAAGTCTTTAGTTAATTTGTTACAGGGTTGGCTACAAGCATTGGCTTTGGCGTAGAATCTAAGATGCAATAGACCTTGGTCCTTTGAGATTCAGAATAACCTAAATATTATTGTGGCTTTTGGTGTAAGGAGCTACCTATTACAAAGGTAGGCTTTCCTGGGTGGCAATATAGACCGGAGACCCACAGGGACAGTATGGCTGTGTCTACACTGGCATGATTTTCCACAAATGCTTTTAACGGAAAAGTTTTCCGTTAAAAGCATTTTCGAAAGAGCATCTAGATTAGCACGGACGCTTTTCCATAAAGCACTTTTTGCGGAAGCGTCCGTGGCCAATCTAGGCAGCTTTCATAAAAAAGCCCTGATTGCCATTTTCGCGATTGGGGCTTTTTGTGGAAAACAAATCTCAGCTGTCTATACTGGCCCTTTGCGCAAAGTTTTGCGCAAAGGGACTTTTGCCTGAGCAGGAGCAGCATAGTATTTCCAAAAGCACTGATTTCTTACAGTAGGAAGTCAGTGCTTTTGCGGAAATTCAAGTGGCCAGTGTAGATAGCTGGCAAGTTTTTCCGCAAAAGCGGCTGATTTTGTGGAAAAACTTGCCAGTCTAGACACAGCCTTCGAGACTCCATGGCAGTTATAGTGCTTGATACTTTGCTGGTGAAATGTAAGTATATAGAATTTACAACCAGTTAGGAGTTTTGCTGTTTCTTACCAATCTACCCTGAAGGCTGATCTTCATGCTCCTCAGACACTACAGACAGTTTGACAGACTGGTTTCTAGCCAGGCATTTGTCAGTGTTCAGTGATTCCTAGAGGTCTTAGCATGAGCTGGCACCTTGGTCTGCCACCTTTACATTGGGCTTAGCCAATAAACTAGCATCTTCATTTGCAATGGCTTTCAATTAATCATTCATTTGTCACCAGCGGATTTTATTATTTGTAACTCACTGTATCTATGATCAAAGAAGGTGGCATTGTAGCGCAATTTGTGTCACATCCAGCACACCACCTCAACAGGAAAAAACACCTGAGGATGCACTGGCTCTTCCTATTTTCAGCTATTAAAGTAATTAAAGTTGAAGGACAGTTAAAATATGGTTTTCTACTATTATATTGAAAAGTAATCAATTGCCACAGTTGCCATATGGATATTATGTCATTACTAACAGAAATATCCAGGGGACTGCAGGTTATGATATTGCATATATACAAGAGGGCAGAGCTCAGGTAGTAGCTGCAGCCTTAATTGTGACATTTTCTGATTTCTTAAATATATTGCCCTACTAACACTTCTTTACAGTATTTTTTGCTTTATTTTGAAAGAATTATATTTTTTACGATGTAAATTAAATCCAGCCAGGTATTCCAGAATATTAAGAGAGAGCTACAATATACATGTATGCATTCCATGAATCAATTATCTAAGGTCTATTTCAGTCTGAAACTAGAAGCCAAATGCAGGGAGTAACTGGCTGCTCTGAATCACTGGGATGATAGAAATAATAACAGACAAAAGCAGGAACATTCTGAATAGCCTAAAAATTGTAGTCCTGAGACAAACCTCTCTCACCTAAGAAAGTAAATAATGAGCATTGGCAACCCTCCCAATGAGTCTGAACATTCACAAGATATCACCATCCAGATTTAAGTCTCTGCAAGATGCTATTGCTAAGGCTTTCTTTACAAATAGGTTTAGATAAGGTTAGTTATTTTTAATTAATACATTTTATTTTGAAATAGTTTCTCTGTTAATGAAAAATTATCTCCCTTCCATTTTAAATCAGGTGCATCTTATCTACAAATATATAATTCCTTTTCTTTTTTGTATATTCTTTTAGCCATACGCTGTTTTAATGTTTAAAAATAAAGTTATTTTATCTCTGCCTGCCCCATCTCCTTGCCTTCTGTCTGTTTCTTATAACTGAAATGTGTGGTAATTTAAAGGGGGGAGAAAAGACATCTACTGGGGAAATGCTCAAAACTTGCTACTCAAACATCTCCAAGGCCTCTTGGAAAGAAACTTTGCTCTGAGAACAGCCTAATAAAAGTTATTTGATGGCAGTGTCATCTATTTATAACACTTTTCCTTTACACATTAAACACCAGATATCTCCAGTACAATCAGTTTGGGGATGTGCAGCAACCAGTGTTCACCTCTGAGACTGATTCTTCTCTTGCACCAATACTACACCAGCATCAGTCCAGTGTCTTAGTGTAATTATTTGTGATTTAACTTAATGTATCCAAGATGAGAATCAGGCCCTGAATGTTTAAATACAGGAAAAGGAAATTAATTCAGGTGCATTGTGTGCTGTTGTGTGGTCCTGGAATAACAGCTCTACAAGTGGCAACCTTTTATAAATCTTCAGAAATAGTATAATAAGAGCAGTTTCTTCAAACCACCCAACCCTGATGTGCTTCATTCCTGATCTAGATACAAGAAGGTGATAAACAATCCATTCCCACACAGGTCCTGGCCTATCTTCAGAAACCATCCACAATATGGCAATGATGGACACCTGTTCACTGGGAACTGAACTGGGACCATCAATGTGTTCCACAGAGAATGCTAAATGGCATATTGCAGAAAGGAACAACATTTAGGACTGAATGTCACTCATGATAGCCTGGTCACAGTCTACTCCATTGTGAGAAAAAATTAATCATAAAATATTAAGTGTGAAATCCTACCCACACTGAAGTCAATGGCTAACTTTCCATGAACTTCAATGCAGCCAGGATATCACCCAAGCTTTGTTGTCATGGTTGGGGTTTTGGTCCCAACTACAATATTAATTGATTCTTTGCTTAACCATTAGTCAAGCAGCTATCAATGCTAAAAATGTGTTTATTGTTGTGTACGTACCGCCTTTCATCATTCCCACTTCATAGCACTTTCGCAGTCGGCAGGCCTGGCAGCTCTTTCTCCTATTCTTGTCAATGGTGCACTGGTTAGTAGCAGGACACATATAGTCATTGTGCCCTGTAAAGCGAGAGGAAAAAATATAAATTAGAATTACTGAAAAATACACTATCCCTGAACAAAGCAATTTCTAGAGTTCATGTAATACTTTATCTTATTTTTCCCCTTTAAGTATTTTTTATGACAGCACTAGTCATAATGAATTTGATAGCTTCTCCCAAAAAAGCATGTTAGGCATATATCTAAGCTTTATTATGGACACATCAGTGGTAATGCTATAGTTAAGACAGAATCAATACTTCCATTCTAAGTTTCATTTTCAGTATCCCATATCAAAGTAGTATTAGAAATATAATGTGAACACTACCTTACTAAAAGAATAAACACCACAAGTCTAACTGTCAAAACAGAGACTGATGGGCAGGACTCCTGCGTTCTATTACCAGCTACCAGTAATCTAGTGCCTCAAGCTTATCTATCTGGAAAATAGGTGAAAAATCTACCTACCTCCCACACAGGTCTGATTGTGAAGCATTGTAAAAATTCTTGGAATGGAAAGAGCTACAGAATATATTTTAGCACTCGTAACATTTCTGGGCATGAATGTACATGAAAAATGTACATGGAATCATAAAACATGAAATAGAAGTGCCAGATATCTATCAATCAACTAGTTGCATTTCATACGAAGGCGGGTTTCAACTCAGGTTATGTGCCTACTGGCAAGATCCATCAAAAACACTTATTTATAAATTACAAGTTTTAAAAGTGTCAGTGTTTAATAGAGTATTCCAGAAGTGGTGCCTTTTCACTGTGAGCTCCATTGCTCTCACTGCATTTGAAACCTTTTGATTCTTGTTACAGATAACTACCATGTATTTAAGTCTGCTACAATAGAGGCTATTACTTTCAATAGGCATGTTTTCTATTCCTAGGAAGAGGTATTAGATTTACACACAAGGACTGTTCTTGTCTCACATATTTAAAAAACCTATAACGTTCCAATTATAGAGAAAGTTTGGTGAGGATGGAAAACACTGTCCAAACAGATCTTGCCCAGTGTTCTTTGTTTTTCTAACTAAACAGGACAAGGTACAGCACAGAATGAAACAATTTTACTGCAGAACTGTTTGTTCCTTATTCAGGTCAGGGATCAGTCTGAGGTAGAGTGGGGTGGAGGCTTGACAGAGGCCTTGGTCTCATCAAACCCTCTATCCTTGATTATGCATTAGAAAATACAGAGTAAAAACGGCTATCAGATTACACCAAGAACATCTGCTCTCTCATGCTGCATAATTGGGATCAAATCACAATAAGCTGCAAAACTGTAAACTTGCTAAAATGGTGACAACAGACCCCACATGCTGCCTGAAATAAATAGGAATACTAATTATTAGAATTAAAATTATTTATAAGCCCTGGTTAATAGAGTGGTGTGACTAGAACAACCTGAATCTGCAGGCTGTGCTCCAGGACTGAGCTAAATAAATATTTCAGAGAAACTACCTCAATCTAAGCAAGCCCATTTAAAATGTTCACTTCCTTCAGTGAGTTCTATATCTGATTCAAAACATTTCACATGTAAAAAAGTCAAGTTAGAAAAAGAACAGTTCCAGCCACATAAAGATGTGGTATCTGTTAGAAAACAAGTAAAATCTCATTGCATCTGGTCAAGTTAAACAGCAGCAGCAACAAAAAATCACTGCAGATCTTTTCCCCATATGGCCAGCCTCAGTTTATAAACCGAATGTAAGAGTTCTGAAATGGGGAAGAGAGAGGAAGCACACACCCTTATTGCGAGTTATATGTGTTATTGTAGGTGCTGCTTACCTTGACTGCTAACGATGCTGACTTGCTCTGATAGCAGTCAAAAGGTCCAACTAACATCTGAACTTGGAGTAGGTCCTATTCCTTCAATTCAGCAAACTACTTCATAAATGTCTGACTTTAAGAAGGGAGGTAGACCCACTGAGGTCAAAATTAACATATGCTCATAAACTGGGGTCTAAATGGTTAATTTTCCCATTGTGGATATTTTTAGAGATATCATAGGTTTATATCACTTAACAATTCTTTTTAAGTCTGCCTTATTAATTAGTAAGAATATAGCATTCAGTATAGTTTACACTTTACAGAGCCATTTACAAAATATGGTACCTCACGCAAAGAGCCTGCATTCCAGTTACAGATGTGAAATCACATGCAAGAATAACAAACATTTGGGAGGGCAGGCTTGAGGGAGCACAGTGGCAACAGCAGCAAGTTTTTCAGTTTAGGTCCAAATGGTTCTCTTTCATGATCAGAAAATATTTCTTGTTATGCACATTGTTTGAAAGGCACTAAAACTAGGGTTGTCAATTGATGTGCATTAACGCATGCGATTAACGCAGGGAAGGATTAATGCATTAATTTTTTTAACCATTTATCGCAGGCGTTAATTCTGTGCTGCTCTGGCACTTCAAAGGGGCAGCACATTAGGAGCCTGGGGTCAGCTGGAGTCCCCAGCTGATCCCGGGCTCCATGCAGCACTGCCCCTTTGAAGTGCTGGTCCGACACTTCAAAGGGGCAGCACTGTACGGAGCCTGGGGTCATCTGGGGAATCCAGCTGATCCCGGGCTTCTGCAGTGCTGCTCCTTGGAAACGCAGCCTCTGCATTTCAAAGGGGCAGCTGCACTGAGCCTGAGGTCAGCTGAGAACTCCAGCTGATCTCGGGCTTCCCGCGCAATTAATCACAATTACATTTTTTAATCGCTTGACAGCCCTAATTAAAACACTTACATTGTGAACTGGACTCTCTCAAGTGTCCTTAGAAGTCATGAGGCAAATGTCTAAGTAAAGGCCCATGGCACTTTTTTAAAGACCTTCATTGAATAGTCCTATGAGGTCCTGTCTGACAGACAATAAACTGCAGACCCTATCTACCCAGATGGAATCATTGATATGAAGGCTGCAGATAGTGTAAACAGTAATGGTGGTTATGCATGTGGATACCTTTCCACAAGGAATTTGACTGAGATCATCAGTTCATTTCACGTAGGCTCATAAACAGCCACCAGAAGGTACTAGCTTTCAGTCACTGGACTTAAATTAGTAGCCTATCCTATTATTATTCCGTGGGCACTCCCACAAAAAGATTAATTTCTAACATGATGGATGACAACTTTCACTTCATTCAAGGAAAAGAAGAATCTATCCCTGAAATTATGTAAATGAGCTCAAAAGTGTGTTTCATTTAATTAGTTTGGTCACCACACATACACAAAACCTAAACTAACTGAAATGAACTAGATTTCACTACAGTAGCACAAAGGTTTCAGACCCTTTGTATAATTAGGGTGCGCCTAGACAGCACCCTTCTGTTGCGATAAGCTACACAATTTGTGCTACGCAAATTGACTAACTTATTCTGAGTGTAAATCAAAGGAGCTTATTTTGAAATTTGGTGCTGTCTACACAGTGCCAAATTTCGAAATAAGGCACTATTCCAACAAATCCCTTCACCCTCGTAGAACAAGGGTTACAGGGATGCTTGAATAGCACACCCGCTATTTCGGGAAAGAGCAGGCGCTTTTTAAGGCGTGGCTATTTCGATACTTCCAGTATCTCAAAAGAGCAACTCAGTCTAGATGTACCCTTAGATACTGCCACCTTGTTGTGTTCCACAGCTCTCACATATTTAATTTAAAGCCACTGGAATTATAAAAACAACTAGGAGTCTTGTGGCACTGTAAGACTAACAGATTTATTTAGGCATAAGCTTTTGTGGGCAAAGACTCACTTCATCAGATGCATCTGATGAAATGGGTCTTAGCTCATGAAAGCTTATGCCTAAGTAAATCTGTTAGTCTTAAGATGCCACAGGACTCCACGTTGTTTATGAAGATTCAGACTAACACGGCTACCCCTCTGATACTTGGAATTATAAGAGACAGCTATATCGATGCAGTTAAACCGATTAAAATTATAGTGGTGACAAAATATCAATTCTGCTAATGTAAGCCTCGTGTTTATTTTAAATCACTATTTCACGCCATTTTTCACCCCAGTTGCAACAGGATAGTAGATTCTCTGGCACAGCATTGGAGATACAGAGCTATTCTATGGACCCATCTTGACAGTCACATCAGATGTATTACATTAATCCAGCTTAAAAAAGGTAAAACGTGGCGTTTCTCTAAGGCAACAACAGACTCGGGTTGAGACTAAAACTTTGTAAGGCAAAACCCTAGATTTATCTCAGATATTCAGAGTAAGGTTTATATCTGTTGTCTTGATTTAAGAATAAAGGAGAAACCTTGGGAAGGTGGTGAGATGCCGGTCCAGTGCATGCATACACATCCAATGAGTGCTGAGAACTGCCAGTTCACACCTGTCTCCAACATTTTTTACTCTCTCTCTCAATAAATCCTCATTTTGATTTCAAGAGGTCACTGGTTCCTGACAGTCCTCACTAAATAAAGGAGGGTCACACCTACTTCCCTGACTATTGCTCACACTGTGTCCCCAATGAAATACACAATTTGGTTTATCATCTATTATACCCACAATACAAACCGAAAGCCCTTGGATTTTGAATGAAATGCTGAATCACTTTGTTTTTAAATCTACTAAAAGCTGTTTATTGCATGAAAAATGAAGTTTGTAATATCTGATGAAGGTTGTATAAATTCATTATTTCCTTTTCATCTAGTAAGCAATTAAGGAAAGTTTAAAAAGTGCCTTTGTAGTTTATACATGTCTTTGCTGCATAGTTTCACTCTAAGAAACAAATTGGGATATTCAGCTACAGTGACATGAAGCCAAATACACACACACACACACACACACACACACACACAGAGTCAGCAATTTCAGACCAGTCATTAAGTCATAAAATAGATTGGATATGCACACCTGCTTTAAAAGGCTGAACTGAAGTCAACTGAGATTCATCAATTTATACCATGTGAAGATATGACCAGAATTCTGAGAAGAGCAGGACAAATCATACAAATCAGTTGAGTTCTCTGGAGTAAGAATGAAATTAGCCTTTGCAGGTTCATTTGAGGGTTCAAGTTAAATTCTAAGCTCTTCTCTGGAGCAGCCATCTTTTTGTTTTCTCTTTGTGCATTACTAGTCCGTGATTGGAGCTCCTGGGTTATATGGTAATAAAAACAACACAGTAGTTTTCAGGGGGATTCACTGCTCATCTACACTCAACCCACCCAACAAACTCTAGAGTCCCTTTCTCATCTGAGCTTCCTTCAAGAAGGTGGGAGCACTTGATGAAGAAGCAAATGTGGCTGAGCAAGAAGAGGGAAGTTTGCAAATTTCCTACCTATGTAAACTTCAGCCTGGGTTAGCAAAGACAAGAGTATAAGAATGCAGATCAAAGTTGCCTCAGAACTGATTGAATACCTTTGGGCTTTCATTTGACTATTTCACTCTTTTTCAACTGAGTTTTTAAAAAGGAGGAAATGCAATAATGAACCTGATCATATCAGATCTAATTTGTTAACTGCAGAGAAATCTGTATGTGTAACTCTCATGGATAGTAATGGAAACAGCTACAAGTGTGGCTGAGAGCCTTTTTTGTTTAGAATATTACCTGGTTCAATCATCACTGGATATGCAGTATGTTACCATCCAACATATATGTTCTCAGCCAGTTTGAATTTACTAATTACACTCACGTGGTGTACAGCCATACTAAGGCACATATCTACATCATGCCAAAAGTCCTAGTCCAGACATAATGCAACCAACTCTAACTCTTAACTCTACAGCTAATTTATATGCAGCAATTCCAGTGATTGTATGAGGTAGACTCAACAGATGGTGGCTTGCATGGCCCATATGCTGCACCCATGTAACATCACGGGCTTTCATCTACTAGTGTACAGTAAACTACCTAGTAAGACTCCTCTCTGCCTTTCAGCCCTCCTTCTGCCTATCCAGTTATCCAGACAAATTGAAGAAAAGAGTTGGAGAGCACACACTGCATAAGAATTGGTGTGGACACTGAATATGCTGTTATCTGGACTATTTCATAATCATTAAGCACAGAAGTCTGTAAAGAATGACACACAAAAAGCAAAGCATTACTTTAGAAATGCAGCTGATTATTTTATATTATAGCAGATCAGTGCTGAGTTTTTCCCACCAGCCTCCAAGTCCAAACCTTAAATGGCATTTCATTTTTCTTCTCAGAGATTATATAACAGAATGAGGAAAAAGGCTAAAGCATTGCTTGTGCTTTAAAATTCCTCTCCATCCCAATGTGCATCTTTTCAATTTTAGACAAGATAATAAAATAGGAAGCATGCTTTCTCCATATGACAATTTAAAAAAAAATAAGATTCCAGTCCACTTGGCTGTGGCAGATCCCAATCTCTGAAGGAGTCTGGCAAGGGACTGTGACATTTTCTTTCAGCCTCTCTCTATCTGATAAATCACAATTGTTTTAAATGTCTGGCACATGATCAAACCAACAGCTGTATTAACGAAAAACATGATGTATCGCTCACAGCTATCTCTCTCATTGTGATCACTCCGGAGACAATAAGTATTTTCAATGATGCTCCTTACGGCTCAGAAAGAAAGTTATAGAGTTACACATCATGTAGGACCTGATGCAGGCCATGGCTTATTATTTCTGGAACTTTCAAATGACACTTCTTACATCTCTACCCTCTCAAACTTCTGTGTCAGAAAAGGAAAAAATCCTACTGTGTAAACACTTTGTATCCAATGTGGAGATGCAAACTAAAAATGAATTATCAAGCTCTCCTTAACCCACCCAAAATTCAGTCAGCTACTCCCTAGCATAAAATATACAGATCTAACTCAATTTCATACATAGCCTCAATTGTTGGATTATCATGCCCACAAAAGCTCATGATACCATCTACATGTTTCGTTAATCTATAAAATGCTACCAGGCTATTTGTTGTTTTTTCAGTGTAACATCACAGGCTTTCAGCTACTAGTGTAGCTGAATATCATAATTTAAAGCAATGTAAGGGTTTGGTTGTGCCAAGAACATGGGATGTGCTTGGAATGGGATTGCTTCTCAGAACACCAAACAGAAAAGAGACAGAATTACCAGGCAGATGAAAAGAGCTGGCTGGAGATGTGCCCGGTCATTCAGGACTGCCCCAGCCCTTAGCTGCCAACTTCCTAGGCACCCTTTGGGAAAGGGGGGGGAAGGGCCGAAACTCCTCTCCCCCAATTCATATGGGAACATTGGCTGTCCCCCTTTGTCATGGACCAAAGGGAAAGTTCACAGTTTGCTGCATTCCTCACTCTGGCTGGGGAGCACAAGTGGCAGATGAACCTGCACCTGCCCCAGCCAGGAGACATGCACCCACTTCTCACCTGACCCCAAGCTGCTGTGCTTAAAGAAGGCTGGGGTATTCCTCTTTCCCCGGTACTGAACCCCTTATCGCCAACCCTACCCCAGAGCAATGATTTAAAAGAAGAAACACAAAAATGAATTGTGTTAAGGACCCATACAATTCTGAGTAAATCTTCTAGTGTACCATAAAACTGTTTACTTTCAGATACCATTTCAGGTTTTCTATGCAGAGGGCTATGATCAAAGAATTTCGGGCCTGTTTTTACATTGTCAAGGTGTAAATGAAAAGTAACTCCACTAAGGATGATAGTATTACGCTGTAGTAAAACTGGTTTGATAAGAGAGGTAAGCCCTTTGCTTCTAGACAATATATCAGCATTTCTTAAGGATAAAATTTTTGTAACAAGGGCCTTCAGCTCTGATTTTTCTAGTGAATATTTTTGCTGCTGGACAGATGGGACTGAGTATAACATAAGTTAGCATTGAGTACAGCTAATACAACCTGCTCTGCCAGTAATTCCTGGTGATTCAGCAACCACTTCAAAATGCTTTCCTCTGGGCACTATTACGATTGACAAGACAATGTGATAATACTGGTATTTGTGGTGAACAGTCCTAGCTCCTGCAATGAAAAAAGCCAGCTACATGCTTAGGAATCCAAATGATCAGATCAACACTTCATAAAAAGAGTGGTGGCGATCTTTTGAAATTCATACCTGGTCTTTACAGCTGGATTTGCAAGAGAGCACAAAGAATTTAGGAACCCAACTCTCATAAGAAATCACAGGAGGTTGGACACAACTCCCTTATACTGTAAATGTGTCCCTTAAATCTTAAAAAAGTTATTATGGTCTATCACTTAGAGCTGGGGTCTGAAAGCCATGAGTTCCATTTCAATTACCTGCTCTGTTGCTGACTGTTTGACCTGCGGTAAGTCTTCCAATCATGTCAGTCTCTGCTGATCCATGTAAAATATTTGATTTTACTACACAAATTAAACCTGACAACTCCCTGAAGCACTCAGAAATCCTCCTATTTACATGGCTCACATTAAGAGATTAATTGCATGTATTTAATTTAACAGCCTTCTCCACCTACATTCAAGTCTAGAAGTGCAGAATGCAGTCTGGAGTGTGAAACAACATGTGAGTTCATTTGCAGTTCTTTCTAAATAAACTATCAAATATTCCTGGTTGCCAAGCTCTAGGAATTCTGTCCAGGAAGTGTGCACCGCTTTGGAGTAGTAAACAGAGAACCTCTCACCACTTTCAATACTAATCTATGTAATCAGATAATGAATAGTATTCTGCTCATGTTAGTGAAATATGTTGCCAAGTGAATATAAATTTTAAAACAGAAATTAAATATGCCCTAGCATTGGTTGGTCACGCTAAGCTATGCTTGTGAGGAGCAGAGAATGGAAACTCTTGTCACTAAAACAAGGACTAAAAATCTCCTGAGTTTTACTCTAGGCTCTGTTATTTGGTGCCTAGTTTATCTGTCCATAACATGGACATAACACCACTTATGGTTCCTACATCACTAATGTAGGTGAGGCCTACTTCATTAATGCTTATAAAATGAAGTCAGGTACTCAGATGGAAGGCACTACTGAAACGTAAAGTATTATTATTAATTGTTATTGTGTACCTTACACTGTCTTCTGCTGAGTACTCTAAACATTTAAGATCAGAGATATTTTGATGTTTTGAAGTCAACCATTACCCATAGTGACATTATGCACTTGAAGCCTTAAGGACATTTATATGTTACTTGTACCCTGCTGAATATTTCTGGCCTGCCATGGCTTTCTTAGCAAATTCAGTTCCATACCTGTGATTCGTTAGATACACCACTACACCGTGTTGGAGCTGAATGAGATTAGAATTACAAACAGGTAGGGAAGTTCTCCTAATCTGAGTTAATATTCCTTTTATTTGTAGTTCACCTCATTTAAATGTGAATCAAATCAAAACAATTCTTAAATTAATAATGCAAAGAATAGACTACCCCGCAGACTGATTAAATCAATATAACCTGGTAAGAATTTCTAACAGTTCACTATTTTGTTGGCATTCTTTTCATTACATGTGAATTCATCTTTTTCCATGTCTCTATGTATCACTGTTAGTCCTGTTAACTTTTATCAGTGTTACCATTTTCGTTGTACTATTTTTTTCCAACATGCAGGTGCTTAACTCAGAAGAGGATTCAGAATAATAAATTAGCTTGTTAAGTAATAATAGACAGACATTATATCAACAGCTGAGGAAAATAATGCATATGTAACAAATTTTAATATTGAAGGGTATGGAGGGACCTATTTACTTTATCTAATGCAATATGCTATCACTAGAAAATGCTAATTCCAACCTGTTTTCAGAATGAAATCTTTCACTTCCATAAAAATGTAAGTAGGGGTAATGAGGACATTAGGATTCTTGTTTTGATAGAAAATAAAAATAAACTTTAAAAACTGACTAGAAAGGAATGGGCAGAGCTCTTGGTAACAGGGAGAGCTATCTGGTTAGTGGATATAATCAGTTATTATTAGGTACTGGAAAGAAGGAAGCAGGTGACAGGAGTTCCTGTGGGGCTCGGTTTGCTCCAATATAGAAACTTTTGAAAAGTAGGTGGGTTCTTGAGAGTGTGGCTCTACTTAGAGTTGACTAGCTCATCTTGCTGTTCTGTCGTGACATTGTTAAATTCAGTAGGCTTCCTCATTCGAACTGCAGTGTGAAAGATGACGTGTAAGCGGATGATCTAGGGTTTAGTAACTAGCAAACAGAAGTGTATGGATTTATCTAAGATGACTAAAGAAGTGGTAGAGATCAAGTGACTCAATGGGCTAATGAAAAGAGATGGTTCTATTAAAGTAAAACATATACAATGGTACCAGTTAAGTGGCAAGATAGAAAGGATTTGTGCTTGAAGTGCAGCAAATCAGTTTCTTTGGATTTCTCAAGATCAAACACATCGCCAAATGAAACACTGTAGATTGAAGTGGAAGGAGAGAACACTAATAAGTGTAATAATCCTGTGAGTGAGTCATTACATTGTTGCCATACATGAAAACATTGGCATGATGGTAATTTATGTTCCTGCTTCAGGCCTGTCAATAGCATCTTCATTCAGAAGAATCGTTTTTCAATTTTTAAACCACCACCTATCCCAAAAAACCAGCAAAGATGAAAAGACAATGACTTGAACTTAATAAAAAAAGCTGTAGCTTTCAAACAGATTCTGTAAAAGTAGCAGAAAATACTAAATCAATGAAGCAAAGCACTCCAACCTATGAGTAATTTAAACATTAAGGTCCACTGGTAGATGCTGCAAATGAGGAATCAGAGCAAATGTTAAAGGAAGAAAAAACCCAATACTATTGATATTTGAGCACAATTTTTAGCTGAAACTGAGAAATGACCTGATAAAGGATACAAGCATTCATCCATCCTGGGAAAGCACACATTCCTATATAAAACTAATGATTGTATTTGATAAAATAGAATTGCAGTTATTGTGTTTGAGTTGCTGAAGACGTATTCAGAGAAAAACATGAAAAGGCATTTGCCATTTGGTCAGACAAAGGATAAAAATGAAAAGTGAGACAATTTCTCAAGTGCAAACATCCTAAAAGTTTTGACCCAGGTAGTTTTGTGCATGCCCAAACAGACTTAGTTTCTTAGGGAATTTAGGGACCTTGAGAGTTAGACAGCAGTTGAGAGGAGGTTTTGAAGATCTAACTTTCGGACTTCAGTGCCTAAATTGTCAACTAAGCATCTAAGTCTCTTTTTGGATCTAGCTCTTTATTTTTAGCACTTTCAGATTGTCCACAGGTCATAATGTCTCAGATTCAGAAAACAACATTGGTAAAAGTATATCAGTATCAAAGGGCAGATACACAAGAGGTATGCCTGGATACAACACGTAGGCACATATTGGGGGAAGGGAATGGAAGAGATGTTGAAATTCTCAAAAACCTGGCTGTCAGTAGTTTCATTTCCACCCAGTGCTATAACTGGTCAGAACATAGGAAAAACCTGAAAGTTTCTGAAAAAAATTCCATTTTTATTGACTTTTTTGAGCAGCTCTGTTAGTTAAACTGGAGAGTTGATTACTGAATTCTTACATTTTATTTTCAGGATTGTAAGCTTTTCATCTGGGTTAATGCAAGTGTCTTTATGTTTGAAGATCAAATATACCTGTGAGGCCAATCACATATTATATGATTTATTTTTCATTTTATAAAATATGGGAGGGTGTTGCTAGATTTGTTCAATGTTGGGTTTTTTTTCCTGGTTGAGAAAAAAAATCTCAACGACTGCTCCAACAGAATACCTTGTTTACATTTTCCATGGTTCCACACTAATGAAAAAATAAAGGTTTATCTTTATTTATGCTTCAGTATCAGTGAAAGCTATGCAAGAACAACTATTCTGATAATACTTATAATACAGTCTTCAGCTGGTGTCTGTAGCAGAGCAATGCAATGGACAAACTAGTGAGTTATCAGTGCACAAATTTATTGAAGAGTTTCTGTCTTCTTGGCTGCAGGATAATTTATACAAGTTGTAACAATTATGAAAGAGGTTAAACAAGGAAATACAACGATGCAGACTGGCAATAATGAAATAATGGTGTGAGCAATTCATGAATGCCACTTGGAATTAAGGGATTGGGACAGTAATATCTGTACTCTTCTTGTTAGGCATCTTTTGCTAGTGGAAATGAAAGACATAGGAATTCAAATCTTGTCCCTTCCCACCCCCAACACAAAATAAAAAAGTTACTACCAACCCTGAAAGTTTGCAGTTCAAACGGTTATTTCAACAGGGTCCTGCACTATCACTCTTCTGCTAAATCAACAACTGATAAAGCCCCATATCCACTGCCAAAAGGTTCTCCTCCCTGTGGCCAGAATGCATGATTGGTACATACAATCCATTCTCAGCTGCATGACTGAAATACTTCATTTCATTGGGATAGTGCTGGAGTGCTAGCAACCCAGACGTCTGGATGGTTTAAGCGATTAAGGAATGCTCATTCACATCATCAGAGAGTTTGTGTTTAGGAGCTTGAGAAAAAAATTATACTTTCTGGTTGCAGATTTTTCTGCCTAACTGATCTTACCTTACTTCATAGCCTCATTCATAACTAGAAATCTCTGAAATATCACAGGATTTGTAAAGATCTTCAGCTAGAGGGATAAAGAGGAGGAACCAGACAGAAAATAAAGGGAAGAGTGGAGGGGAGAGGTGAAACTTTGTGACACTTTGGCACCTCTGAGACTGAGAATTTCTCCCATTGTGGGGTTAATCCTGTTAGGTTCTAGGCACCCTCAACTCACATTGTAATCAGTGGCATTTGTGGATGCCCAGTACCTCTGTCATACATGGCATTTTGCTGGATCCAACTCTGGAAAAGCAAGAGTAACTCCTTCCCCTCCTATGTCCTTGATTGCAAAGAAATACAGCAATAAACAGAGGAGGGAGGAAAAGAGAAGGAGTAGAGAAGGTAATTGTCCTTTTATATACGTCACTGACAAAACCAATAGTACATAACAAAATGCAGTATTCGTGTCTGCGTTTCCAAAAGGATTGACAATTTGGAAAGGTGGCAAAAATGCTTTACTCAAGGAATTCAATCTCTTTAGTTTCTGATAATCAAGAAGTGACTTGATTATGATTTATAAGTACTTTCATGGGGTGTGAATAGTAGGTATTGAAGGATTCTATAATCTAGCAGAGACAGGCAAACAAGAATGAATGGTTGAAAGTTAATGTTAGACAAAAATCAGACACAGTATTTAACAATTGGAACAAACTACCAAGAAAAGTTCATTAACTTTTGGAGTCCATAAATCAAGACTAGATGCCTTTCTGGAATTGTGTTTTAACTAACAATGTATTAGTAAAGGGGGGCAAACTACAGTCTGTGGGCCTCATTGGCCCATCAGACCATACAGTCAGGCCTCTGAGCTCCTGCCACTGAGGTAGGGTCTGGACAACTGTGCTAAGAGAAGCCAAGACAACTCCCAGGCAGCACAGCAAGCAGGCTAGCCTCTGCTCCCTCTGCTTCTGCACCTAACCCGCAGTCTCAGCTCCCCCAGTGCCTAGGCATCTCACACTCCATGCCACCAGACCCAGTGCTCTGGGAGGCACAACTGCAGGATGGTCAGAGGTTGGAAAGGAGGCAGAGGTTTGGGGGGGCAGGCAGGGAGTGGGGGTTGGGCCAAACTTGGCTGTTAGGGGAGGCAGAGTCCCCCAGCTTCCCATGACAGTAAGCCCAACTCCTAGGTAGCAGAGCAGGACCAATCCCAGTCTCCTAAGTGCCAGCCTCTTTGTTTTCCAGCCAGTTACTAGGGTCAGATCCTCCATTCTCCTACAGCCCCACCTTTAACATAGAGCCTTGAAACTGCCATTATAGAGCCTTCCCATGCTACACTCCATAGAGTCTCCCTTCCCCACCTCAATAACATCTGCAGTCATGGCCCTCCATACATTTTCTGTACTCAGAGGTGGGTCTGGACAAAAAGTTTGCCCATCCCTGAAATAGAAGGACAAACGGGTGAAATTCTACAGCATATGTTCTAAGACTAACTTGATCTAGTGTCCCTTCTGGCTTTAAATCTATGAACAGAGAAATACACCTTAGGGTATGTCTAGACTACAAGCCTCTTTCGAAAGAGGCTTTTTTGAAAGTATCTCGCGAAAAAGCCTCTTTTGAAAAAGAGCGTCTAGACAACAAGAAGATTTTTCGAAAAAGTGGCTCTCTTTCGAAAAAGCCCTGTTTTCATGCAATAGCGCCTTTTTTTTGAAAGATGACTTTTGAAAAAAGGTGTTATTCCTTGTAGAATGAGGTTTACCGCCTTCAACAAAACTGCCGCGTTCTTTCGATTTACTGTCAACAGAACGCAGCGGTAGTCTAGATGCAGGTAAAGTTTTTTCAAAAAAAGGCCACTTTTTTCGCAAAAACACTGTAGTCTAGACACACCCTTACTGTGGCTGCTTCGAATGCTAGAATAGAATTTTAGATATAAAAATATTACCTTCCAGGTCACTTCCCATGGGAAAAGTAAGGTAGAAAAAACAGGTCTATGGGTTTTAAAAAGCCTGAAGTGTTCTAGCAAACTTTGAAACTCAGCAACGCTTAAACAAGATGCAGGAGGTAAGGAAAAGGGGGGAATGGAAGAAGAAGAGGAGAACACCAAATCTATGAATATATGCAAGTCAAACCATTTTCCCTCCTTTATCTTATTGAAAAAGATAGAGAATAAATGGAACTGGTTTATAATTACAAGCATATGTTTGGATTTTTTTTACTGCATTTAGAACACAGGAAGTTCAACTCTTAGAAACAGAAATCACTAAATGGCTGTTCTTACCAAAGCACCTCCCTAGAGGTCTTACAGAATTAGAAACAGAAAATAAAATAGCTAAAACCTTTTTAAGACCTCTAGCCAATTCATTACAGCATGTGATGAGCTCTCTTAATTATGTCAGCCAGTGACCAATATCTTTTTTTTTTTAATTTAAGGAATCTGAATGGTTTTAACATTCTTTTAGCTCTATCATACCCTCAATCTGAAACATTTCTAATTATTCTGGTGGAATGTGCCTGGTACAAGAACCACTCCTACCATACCTCTGGATTCAAGGTCAGTCAAATCAGCGCATCCCTGCTCATAACGCCTACAGCTTGCATGCCTTTGAAGAGTAAAACACCCTTACATCCCCAAGCCAGACATGCAATGGATTGTCATTGTATTATCTGTTTTGCATTCTTCTCCAATATTTGAAAATATTCTAAGGACTCATTATTTATAGAAAATCCCTATCCAGGTGACACTAAAATAGCATTTGTAATTGGGATATAAACTGCCAAAAGACTTAAAATATAAAATTACAGGATGAACTTGATGCTGCCATTAGCTCTTGCTGCTGATGAATCAAAAAAGAAACATGTACAACGTAGGAGTTCAAGGAAGCAGTAGAGCATCCAATTCAGGCTGTATTTTGAGCTTTCAGCTATTTGACATAAGAAAAAGTCATCCAAAGGCTACAAAACATCTCCTAAGCCATTTCAGTCACTGTGGGAGAAACACAAGCAGTTCACCATCACTATTTGACCTTACTAACCAAGAAACCAATTGCCAATTATTTGAATTTAATCCATTTGTGAAAAAGTGAGCACATTAATAAAACCCACAAGGATAACAGACCAAAAATGTGCTATGTTCATTTAATTGATATCTGTAAATAACTTGTATATAGTACCATTAATAAAAACTCTGAACATTTTGAAAACAAAATCTTCAGCTGGTATCTCACTGGTCTCTGCTCTGAAACCTTTGAGAAGGGAAAGAAAAAAGACCTCTACTGATTAATCAGTCTGGTTCTGCTGTATTTTAAGCTGTTTCATTTAAATACAATGAAACAAATAATATTATTTTAAAAGTGCTACATAGTGTTAAACATGCACATACCTGCACCCCATCTCATTTATGTCATTACGATTTCCTTGTATGGATCTAAGGGAATTTCTCTCTCTCTCTCCACACACACACAGTGGATCATTCACAACTACCACTGCAAACAAAGTTTATAGCACTTCACAGGATTAGGCTCATGCATGAAACTCTTTTTCATAAGTCACCTAACTTATATAATTAGGTGTATTCTTTGTGAATGTGTTTGGCTAATTTAACTTATTTTAAAAGAATGAACATTTTCATCAAAATAATTTATTTCATATTCGCCTATCTTAGTGCACAGCAAAGAGTGTTTCCCCAGCTCAGTCCATAAAGTATGGATCTGGATCAACATTTTCCCCATGTATTCAGTTAGGATTTTACATTGAGATCATTTTCAAGCTGTAACAGAATTGAAAAAAGAAATAGCATTAGAAGTAATTAAGCTGTCACTAATTTTACGTACCTACTACTCAATAACAAGTATAGCATGCTTTTCAGTCTTTGTCCATTAAAAAAAGTTAATTCCTAGGAAAAGAGCAATTTATAACAAATACCAATTACTTAAAATAAGAACCAATTTATAACAAAGTAAAGCATCATAACACTATTAAAAAGAGTACTGTTTCTAATAGGACTATTGAGAACCCTGACTACCAATAGGGACACATATGTGTGAGTGATCTTGGGATGTTGTCCATTTGCACCACTAATAGGAAAACAGCCCCTCCAGGAAGAATAATTTGTGGAGAAAATGAAAATACAGGGTCTGTCCTGAACACTTATTCAAAGTACCTTCACTCACCTGGCTAGATCCACTGACATCAAGAGAACTGCATGAAAGAAAGAACGATTGAATGAGAGAAAAAGAGATTGAAAAAAAGCATGTTTGAAATGATAGGATAAAAATGCAGATTAGAAACATTCTGAACCTTCCAAAACAATTATTGTTATCAAGGCAATATAAAAGCTTAGGTGGGGTCTGTGTGACCTGTTAAGAAAAATTGCAAGTAAACTTATATTTCTTTGCCAGGCATAATTTTGTGTTAATTATCTCAAAGCCAATACATATTCCAAAATGCTCTGGGGGAAAAACTGCTTAAAAAAGAGAAATACAGAATTATTATTTCCAGTGTCCTCACACAACACACACAGACATACATTTTAAGGCTAAAATGGACTATCATGATCATCTAGTCTGACCTGCACTTTGCAGGTCACAGAACCTCACTCACCCACTCCTGTAATTTACCCATATATGCTGACTGAATTACTGAAGATTTTGAATCTTGATTTAAAGAATTCAAATTAGGGAGTCCAACTTTTACTCTAGTTCAGACCAGCAAGTAACCTGTGCCCTAAGCTAGAGAGAAAAAAAGGCAAAAACTTCCTAGGGATTCTGCCAGTCTGACCCACAGGAAAATTACTTCCTGACCTCAAACATAGCAATCCATTAGATCCCAGCATGCAGGCAAGACCCACCAACTAGACAGCTAGGAAAAGAATTCTCTGTAATAATTCAGAGATCTCCCAATCCTGTGTCCCATTACCAGCCTTCGGAGATGCTTACTAATAGCAATTACAGAGAGACCACATGCCATTGTAGGCAATCTCATCATGCCATCCCCTCCATAGACTTAACAAGCTGAGCTTGGTAATATATTAGACTTTTTGCACCCACTATTTCTCTTGGAAGTCTGTTCCAGAATTGTATTCCTCTGATGGGGAGAAACCTTAATTTAATTTCAAGCCTAAACATCTTCATGTGTAGTTTATATCCATTTGTTCTTGTGCCAACACTGGTCCTTAATTTAAGTAATTGGTAATATGATCGGCAATCTTTCATAGGGTGAGGTTTTTGGTTGTTACTGCCACAACTGAGCGATCTCTCCTTTTTTTCCCTCTTACTGTGATACTAAGGGGGCATCTACACAGCAGCCTAAATTCGAAATAAGATACGCAATTTGAGCTGTGCAAATTGCATATCTTATTTCAAAACTATTTCAAAATAGCTTATTTTGAAATTTGGTATATCTACACAGTGTTAAATTTTGAAACCATCCCTTATCCCTCATGCAACGAGGTTTACCAGGATGGTGAAATGGCACATCCATTATTTTGAAAAATATTTCAAAATAACGGGCAGCTTGTGTAGACATGGGGTACCCCGAAATAGCTGTGCAGTGTAGATTACCCTAAACAGTCTTCTGGCCATGCAAAAATTACTTATAATGGCAAATGCACTTGATAGAATAATTTGGATTATTTATTGAGTGCTAACAATTTACTTAGCTGCTAAGGTTTTTTTTTAAAGTCCTCATACCCAAATAATACATTACCATCCGACCTGCAAGTGTAATAACCAAGTCGAACACAGTGCTACGGAATGAATAGAATGCTGAGCACCATGCACAGAATGACTACAGCATACAGACTCAAGACCTAAGGGCAAGGGATATGATGACAAAAAGGGGGTGGGGACATAAATTTTTCCAGTTTAGATATAATGTCATCATGATATTGTTGTAAACATCAATGATATGGAAAAGAGGGTGTTCAGGACATGAAAAAGCAGATAGGATGAGCACAGGGTAACACTCACCCAGGATCCTACCACTGCAATAAACCCACTACCCAACTCATCTATACAAGTGACACCATCACATAACCACATAAGCCACAACATCAGAAGCTCATACAACATGCACATTCTCTGATGTGATCTATGCCATCAAGTGCCAGCAATGCCACTCTGCCAATGTTTATTGCCCAGACTAGAGAGTCTCTACAACAAAGGATAAATGGACACAAATCAGATTTTAGAAACTGTAACACACACCTGTAGGGGAACATTTTAACCTGCATGGGCACTCATTAATGGATTTAAAAGTAGCAGTTTTTCTACAAAGGAATTTCATAAGCCAGCTACAGAAAGAGAGTGTGGAATTGATATGCAAATTTGATACTTTCCTTCAGGCTTAACAAAGACACTAACAGGGTGGCCCATTATAAAACCAGTCTTCATTACATTTAGCATGTAACTGACATAAAAAACTAAGTATGGGACACTCAGCCTCATTAGCACCTACACTGCTATTGACAGCTACATTTTTTTCTTTCCTCTTTCTTTTTCTGTTATAATTCTGATAGTCCTCCTTTTTTTTCCACTCAAGCTCATCTGAAGTGGGTTTTGCCCAGGAAAGCTCATGGTACTTGTGACATAGTGAGGATTGTGTTACCTCTGTTCACTTTTTAGGTGGTGGATGATTCCTACTGTCCTGTGCTGTTCTGTTGTAACTCTGTGTATGTATGTGTGCCTCACTTTCCCTGGGCACTGAACCTGTGTCCAGCTGGGGATGGGAATGTTGGGTGTGGCTCTCACTGAGGGGAGGCTGCCCCTGGCTGCCCCATTTTAGCACATACACAACAATAACTCAGGCTGTCCTGTAATCTGAGTCTGAGTGGGGGGAGCAACTAGGTGACACCTTGCCCAGGAATCTGAACGAAGGCGGGGTGGAGCTGCTTCCAGGCTGGGGGATGAGTTGCTGGGTGTGTGAGCTCTGTTATATGGCAGAGGATGCAAGGAGGGGGCCCAGGGTGCTGGCTCTTGGCCCCCCTCTTCCCAGGTTGGATTGTACTGACTGCTTCTGGTTCCTGTGTTGACAAGTCTGTGCTACACTGTGTCCATGTCAACAAATAAACCTTCTCTTCTGCTTGCTGACTGAGAGTCACATTTGACTGCAGATGGGGGTGCAGGGCCCAGTGACTCCCCCACACTCTGTGACAATACTATATATTTATTTTGTTAGTCTCTAAGGTGCCACAAGACTACTCGTTCTATCACTATAACAGTTTCTCCCGAAGTGGGCTGCTGTTCCCATTGGCTAGAAATGGCATACTGGAGTCCATGAGAGCTGCGAGGCTCTGTAGCTATGCGGCCTTTATATAAACAAAGCAGAGTGGCCCATAGCAGCTTTCCCAAAGCAAGCCCACAGCTGGCTTTGAGAAACAATGCACTATAATACCAATTCTTTCAGAAGTACTACCCATAGGAAGTACTAGGCAGTGATACCTCATTTTGCAGTTGTACATTTTATTTTTTTTCCTAAGTGAAGTAATCATTGAATTCAGACCAGTTCTCCAATTTATCAAGGCTAGTTCTAATCCTCTCCTTCAAGTGTTTGAACCCCCTCCCAGCTTGGTGTCATCTGCAAATTTTGTAAACATACTTCTCTACTCCATTATAGAATCATAGAATCATAGAATCCTAGGATTGGAAGGGACCTCGAGAGGTCATCGAGTCCAGTCCCCTGCCCTCATGGCAGGACCAAATACTGTCTAGACCTTCTCTGATAGACATTTATCTAACCTACTCTTAAATATCTCCAGAGATGGGGATTCCACAACCTCCCTGGGCAATTTATTCCAGTGTTTGACTACCCTGACAGTTAGGAACTTTTTCCTAATGTCCAACCTAAACCTCCCTTGCTGCAGTTTAAGCCCATTGCTTCTTGTTCTATCCTCAGAGGCCAAGATGAACAAGTTTTCTCCCTCCTCCTTTTAGGAGGGAGGAAACCCTTTTAGATACCTGAAAATGGCTATCATGTCCCCCCTCAGTCTTCTCTTTTCTAAACTAAACAAACCCAATTCTTTCAGCCTTCCTTCATAGGTCACGTTCTCTAGACCTTTAATCATTCTTGTTGCTCTTCTCTGGACCCTCTCCAATTTCTCCACATCCTTCTTGAAATGCGGTGCCCAGAACTGGACACAATACTCCAACTGAGGCCTAACCAGCGCAGAGTAGAGCGGAAGAATGACTTCTTGTGTCTTGCTCACCACACACCTGTTAACGCATCCCAGAATCATGTTTGCTTTTTTTTGCTACAGCATCACACTGCTGACTCATATTCAGCTTGTGGTCCACTATAACCCCTAGATCCCTTTCTGCCATACTCCTTCCTAGACAGTCGCTTCCCATTCTGTATGTGTGAAACTGATTGTTCCTTCCTAAGTGGAGCACTTTACATTTGTCTTTATTAAACTTCATCCTGTTTACCTCAGACCATTTCTCCAGTTTGTCCAGATCATTTTGAATTATGACCCTATCGTCCAGAGCAGTTGCAACCCCTCCCAACTTGGTATCATCTGCAAACTTAATAAGCGTACTTTCTATGCCAATATCTAAATCGTTGATGAAGATATTGAACAGAGCTGGTCCCAAAACAGACCCCTTTAATATCCAAGTAATTAATTAAAATGACAACTAGTACCAGATCCAGGAATGTCCACAGCAGGACTCCGCTACATATTCCCTCCCAGTTTGCCAACAAGCATTGATAACCACTCTTTAAATACAGTCTTTCAACCAGTTATGCACCCACATCATACAAATTACATCCAGACCACATATCCCTAGTTTGCTATGAGAATATGTCATATGGAACTGTACGTTAAAAATTGAGCTATAGCATGTCTCCTGCTCCTCCCACTTATCCACTAACCCAGTAACCCTGATAAAGGAGCAAATTGGGCTGGCTTGGCATGATTTGTCCTTAAAAAAATCTATGCCTGATATTCCTTGTAAGTCTATTATCCTCACAATGCTTACAGATTGTTTGTTCAGTAAGCTGTTCCAGTATTTTTCCAGGTATCACAGCTAGGCTCACTGGTCTATAATTGCCAGGGCCCTCTTTCATCTCCTTTTAAAAGACCGATACTAAGTTTTCCCTTCTCCAGTCCTCTGGGACCTCACCCATTTTTTAGGAATTCTCAGAGGTAATTGTGATGGGTTCTGAGATTGCTTTAATTAGTTCCTTAAAACTTTAAGGTTAATTTTATCAAGCCCTTCCAACTTAAATACATTTAATTTATCTCAATATTCTTTAACCTATTTTGGCTTGCATTCCTTCTGCCTTGTTGTTAATATTAATTGTGTTAAGTACCCTTCTTAATGAAAAAAGCAAAATGGCATTATAAACCTCTCCCTCCTATATGTCATCAGTAATTAGCTCTCCTTCCCTGCAAAGTAGAACACTTACCACTTTCCTTCAAATTTCTATAACTCCTAATGTAATTTAACAACCTCTAATTATTGCCTTTTATGTTCCTTGATAGGTGTAACTAATTTTGTGTCTTAGCCTTTGATTTTTATCCCTAACATGCGCATGCTCTTTTGCGTTCCTCTTTAGCAATTTGTTAATATTTCTATATTTTTATTTTTAAGGTCAATAAAGAATACCTGTTGGAGCCATGCTGGCCTCTTAATATTCTTTCTATTTTTCCTTGAAATTTGGATTGAGACAATATTAAAGGCACATCTTCAAACTGAGAAACTGCCAGCTCTTCTTTTTCCCCTTATATTTTTTTGTATTACACCTACCCACCAGTTCTCAGTTTATTAGTGTGGGTTGTTTTTTTGACATTTATTGTCCTTCCTATTTATCACTTCATAATCACTTTCACCCTGATAGCCTGGCATATTCAGATTCACTAGCAATTCCTTCCTGTTAGTCAGAATCAGGCCTAACCTGTCTGTTTCCCTGATTACTTCCTTCACTTTCTGAAACAAAATGTTGTCTCCAATACAGTTCAATAACTTACTGGAAATTTTGGTTTTTGCCATATTTTTAAACATAGCTGGGTAGTTAAATTTCCCATTACAACTAGGTCTTATATTTTGGATATTTCTGTTATTTGTTCAAGAAATGCCTCGTTGTTTTCCTGATTTAGTAATCTGTAGGAGTCCTCTACTATGACATCACTCTTTTTTTTTAACCCCTTTTATTTTTTTCAACTGGTCTGCCTCTCACCATCTCATGGACCTCAGAATAGGTCTATTTATTCTTGATATATAAAGCAAAACCTTCTTCCATTTATCCAGCCAGTCCTTCCTGAACAAACTAACAAACTATGCTCCTTCATACCAATATTCTAGTCATGAGTCACATACTATGTCTCTGTCTTAATAGAAGACTATTAAACAAATTAAGGAAAGAAGGGATTTCCCGCATAATAACACAAGGTCGAAGAATCTCACCTGACAATCGCTGCATCATTACTTCTCTTTGATCTATAATATTCCATCCAGAAAAAATACCCGTGATTGATTTAAAGACTTTAGGGGGTTCCAAAAGTTATTTATTTTTGCTGTTAAAAATATGCACTTTATATCTGGTCTGAATTTATCTAGTTTCAACTTTCAACCATTTAATTTCATGTCTATTTTTTCTGTCAAATTAAGAGAAATCTATTAGAAATATCTTCCCTTTGTAAGTACTTGTACATCATGATCAAGTTACTTCTTAACCTTCTCTTAGATAAATAGACTGAGTTTCTTTAAGTCTCTCGTTGCAAAGCATATTTTTCAGACTTCAAATCACTCTCATAGCACATTTTCTCAATTTTTCAGTAAAGTAGTAGGTTCTGACATTCAAGTCTGCAAACTTCCTAAATGAGTGCTCTGTCACTTGAGTTCAAGTATTGGCTGCATGATATAAGACAAATTAGGAGCATCTTTTCTATTTTATCCTCCTCTCTTCAGAAGTGGCAACGAAATGAGATAGCTTAGCATCCTTTACATCTCTTCGTTTATATCTTAGAGCTATGAATGTTTATAGAGAAGGCCAATTCATTGGAAGAGCAGTGGCCCTGATAAAGAACATATGAATAGAACTAGGTAGGAAATTGTTTGTGCCCTGTGAAAATTTGATTGTATGTGAGAATCCCATACTGAATCAGGAGAAAGTAGAAAATTCTCAAAATGTTCAAGAACTAAAACTCCAGAATATTCATTTTCAGTAATCAAAATGTTCAAATAATTTTGAAGTGTTTTCATTTTGAAATATTTTCCTTGTTTCAGGGATTTTTATTTTTTTCCCTTCTTTCATGGTCTCTATTCTAAAATTTTGAAATGAAAAGTTGCTTTAGCTCAAAAACCTGAAACTTTCTGGATTGACAATATTAAAATAGGGCCAGTTTGATAGTATCAAAACTTTCTATTTTAACTGAAAATATTACAAGTCAGGCACAGAATAATTTGTTAAATCCAACATTATTTCATGAGCAGTTTCAGTTTAGACAAAATCGATTGAGAGCGGGAGAATTTCTGACCAAATCTACAAATGAATTATTTCACAGATACTTCTCTATACTCTGTAATGTAGACAATGCAAACTGCACGAATAGAAACACATAATATTTCAAATAAGAGCCTTTCCATCCATCTCTTCCATGTATTCAGCAAAAACAATAATTTTCTATGCCACCTGTAACTAATGACTCAAATGGTAAACATTTAATTATGGACTCTGTCATGTAAACAAAGCTACGTTAATTCATTTAATTTATCAAGCGAACTTGATTTCACTATGTCTCCCTCTCACCCCCCTTATAATTGAGCCATGCCTTTGTTAATTTTACTAAGATAATATAGATGAGCCTAGGAAAGCAGAAATAAAAGTGATTAGTAATCAACCACTACCACCGAAATCCTTCCACCAATGTAATTGAAAAATTACAAAAACGCTTTTCCTCCAAAAACATGAGAGGCTTTGCTCAGGACATTTCACTCATGTAAGTGGTAGATGTGCAAAGAGACAATAGTCTTGTGATAGGAGATTATTCTATGTTTAGGTCAAAACTTGTGTGAAAACAGCTACAAGAGTCTGCTGTGCTCAAATGAGCAGGAAATCTCAAACGTATAGAGGTCACCCACATTTTATGCATGGTTAGGTTGTATTCTGAAAGAATCTGAGTTGCTTCAGGCTGTGTCTAGACTATAAAGTTCTATCGGAAAAAGATACGCAAATTGCAAACCGCAATTTGTATATCTTTTTCCGCTTTTCTTCCGAAAGAGGCTTTTCCGACAAATGGCCCGTCTGCACTGAGCCAAATGTCGGGGGGAAAAGCCTCTTTTGGAACATCCCTTCTCTTTTGAAAAGGAAAAACTTAAAAACAACAAATAGACTAGTAGCACCTTAAAGACTAACAAAACATGTAGATGGTATCATTAGCTTTTGTGGGCCCAACCCACTTCTTTAGATGATTTCCTTTTCAAAATAGATTGTGTTCTGCAAATAGTTGGGATGGGAGTGATGTGGGGAGAGTCACCCTCATGTTGTTGTTTTTTCTTTTATGGCTGTTGGTTTGCCTTGCCACTTTATATCACACAGGGAGATGCTATCACAAAAAACAACAACCCCAAAAATGCATTGTCCAGGTAAAACCCCATAGAATAAAGTGCACCTGAGAAAAGTAAAATTGAAATATAGAAGTTAAAGCTACTGAATGACACCCAGGAATGTCATGGGTGTAAAGTTTATGTTGGGCAAATCATTTGACTTCCTGGTATTTAATTCAGCTCTGCTCCAAATTTGGGTAGGTATTTTGAAAAGAAAACGTCTCCTTTATTCTATTTGCATTCAAAAGAGGTGATGCCTTGGACTACCTTTCTAATCTAGCACTGAATTTTATAAGAATACATCAGTCAGCAAGAATTAAGGTGCACTCTGACAAGGAACTCAGAAGAAAGGGCTGTTTCAGATAAGGAGTATTTATTTAAAGAGATGTGCACTGTATATGGGCAAAGAGAAGGCAGGAGGAAGAAAGAGAACAACCCGGCAGTATTGAACAGGATTTGGCACAGTGTTTTATTTTAAATTAGATTCCTCACCAGTGCCATGATGAGACATGAATACATTCAGATGAGCATGGTGGTTGTCAGTTTGTGAAAGAGTCTGTTTGGTTCTTCAGGAATCAATCTGTAGCCTCAGCACCTTCACAAGCACACAGTTCCCTGGGAATAAGGAACTTGCCAATACACTTACACAAATTATTACCTTGAATGCTTCTTTTGAAGAAGGCCTTGCAGCCCTCGCAAGACCAGACTCCATAATGATATCCTGAAGCATAGTCATTGCAGACAGCACAGTAACGGGTTTCCTTGGTGGATTCCATGGACAGGCTGCCCTTTTCACTGGTGCTGGACATCCTCTCCCTGCTCCCTTGGCGCCTGTTATCTGAGCTTGGCCTGTAAAATGAACATTCGGTGAATGCATTGACATTAAGAAGTCTCATCCTCCCCCGAAAGCTATGAGGCTCTAAGAGAGAATAGCATGCCTATGTTTCCAAATACCAGTATGTCAACCTGGTGGCACTCTCTCTTGTTTCCGGCTGCTAAGCTACATTACAAGATAAACACTTTAATATTATTTTTACATGTAAGCAATTGCCAGAGATGTGTTATGTGACCCCAAAGAGGAAAGGAGGAAAAGGAATAGGAATGGAAATGATCTGGGGACTGCAAATGGGAGGGAAAGTGGCCTTTGAGACATCTTGTTGAGACATGGTCCACACAATGAAAATATTGAACCACAAAGCTATTTTGAGAAATAGGATGCAATGGGCTGACACAGAATCTTGAACCAATACCACTAAAATTATTTGTGTTACCGTTTAATATTTTATCCACTTACCAAATAAAAGCTTATTTAATTTTCAATTCTTGAACAGATGTCAGTTATCTTACCAGGATCTCATGACTTTGTCCTAGCCAACTACATTGTGCTTCTGAATCTAACAAATTGGACCTTCCCTCCAGGTTTTTCCTTTAAGGGCTGACATTTTGTTCTTTTCCCCACTTAGTGCAGCTTTCCTGTTTTGTTTTGTTTTTAAAATGAGGCATCTGGAACAAACAGTAACTTTGAGCTCCTAGCCAGAACTCTGGAACAATTCTCCAAAGACTCCCAGTCTCAAATTCCATCTTCCTTTCAACTAGCTAAAATCCCCCAATTTCTCCTGCCACTCACTCTTCCACCTCCCAAATATCCACCCAAAATTTCCTGGAAACATTTCCACACCACTCCCAACTGCTACCACTCGTACCTGTCAAAACTCTTGTGCCTTCCCTAACCAAATTAATTGACATTCAACTGACAATCAACTACTTATAAAATATAAGGCATTGTCATGATAGTCTGTTCTAAGAAACTTAAACTGCATTATTGTTGTAAATAAAGTAAACAGCATGTTTTTAAGTCAAACCAAAGATTTTGGATCTAGTCCTGTGTTCCAGTTCATTTTGGACTCTCCTTTTAATATTCGTATATGGTTTATTTGTGACTTGTGTAAGTCGAAAACAGCTGTGAACAGTGAAATGCTGACATGCCAGAACTCTGGCTTTCTGGAGGTTCTAGAAAGTATGGAAGTATGACAGAATTCCTGACACCGTAAGCATGACCACAATATGCAAAGTAACATGCTTTTGGATGTAATTAAAATTTAAAAGGAGGTGATATTGGTTAAAAATTTATACAGTAGTATCCATTATACAGTAGTATCCATTCTTCCTCCCTCCTTAGGTCTACTTATAATCTTTTCTATTTTTTTCCCTCATGCCACACTTAGACATATCATTTTATTGGCCTTCATTGCTATGATTTTTTCCTTTGAAGTTGTTTTACCTCAGTGTCTCATTTAATCACAACCCTTGTATCATATCACTTGACTATTACTTCTAACATGTTGCCTAGATTTATAATAGGTAAAAGAAGTTGAGAACTAATTAAACCTGCATTTTTTTAAATTTCCCTATATCCTTCCACCACATCAAAGCTGCCAGACTATCCCTTCCCCTCCATCATACATAGTTGCCAAACCTGCTGATACCATTACATAGTGAAGGAGAAGAGACACCTCCATAGTCCAGTTTTGCTGCTTTTCTGAGATTCCAAACTTTCCCAGTGGGCCAATTGGAAGGGAAAATACTTCACAGCAACAGGGCCAGCTGAAGAAGTGGATGGTGCTGGCATGGAAGAGGGAGACTAGTTTGGACTTGTAAGCAGAATTCATGGCTTAACCCTGCCTCAGTGTGAACACAGATCTTACTTCTTGTCCCCTACCCTCAGCAGCCTCAACATAATTCAGGAAGTTTTCAGCGAACTCCAATGAAAATAAAAAATAAGCAAAACACCTATAGCCATATTTTAACAATGATACCCTATACACCAGTTTAGGTGGATGAGATTATACTTTTTATTATTAATTACAATTATTAATACATTTCAAGTCTGAAAGGGATCATTGTGATCATCTAGTCTGATCTCCTGTGTAGAGGCCAGGTGTTATAAAGTATTTTATATCACAGACACTCAATAAAGTTTGAGGATAATACCAAGCTGGGAGGGGTTGCAAATGAAGGACAGGATTAATATTCAAAATTATCTGGAAAACTGGAAAAATGATCTATTGTAAATAGGATGAAATTCAATATGGACAAATGCAAAGTACTCCTCTTATGAGGGAACAATCAGTTGCACACATATAAAATGGGAAATGACTGCCAAGGAAGGAGTACTGCAAAAAGGGATCTGGGAGCCACAGTGAATCACAATCTAAATATGAGTGAACAGTGTAACACTGTTGCAAAAAAAAAAGGAAAGAGGGGGACACAACATCCGGGATGTATTAGCAGAAGTGCTGTGAGGAAGACACAAGACAATTCTTCCACTTTACTCCTAGAATAAGAGGTCAGATGTGGACAAATTGGAGAAAGTTCAAGGAAGAGCAAGAAAAATTATTGAAGGTCTAGAAAATGTGTCCTATGAGGGAAGACTGAAAAAACTGGATTTGTTTAATCTGGAGAAGAGAAGATTCAGGATATAACAGTTTTCAAGTACATTAAAGATTTAGATGGAGATGGGAGAAATTATTCTCTGAAATCTCTGATGACAGGACAAGAAGCAATGAGCTTAAATTGCAGCAAGGGAGGTTTAGGTTAGACATTAGGAAAAACTTCCTGTCCAGGTGACTAAACACTTGAACACATTTCCCAGGGAAGTTATGGAATCTCCATCATCGGAGATTTTTAAGAACAGACATCTGTCAGGGTGGTCTAGATGACCACTCAAAGTCCCTTCCAGTCCTATGACTCTATGAAGCTAAGCAGATCGAGCTCCTTGAGTCTATCACTATGAGGCATGATTTGCAATCCTTTGATGCATCTCATGGTCACTTTTCTGAAGCCTCTCCAAATTCAAAGACCCACTTCTTAAACTGTGGACACCCAAAATGGAATAGTATTCCATCAGCAGTGGCATCAGTGCCAAAAGCAGAGTAGCAGAACCGCTCTGTTCTTACTTGAGATTTTCCTATCTACATATCCAAGGTTTGCAGCAGCTCTTTCAGCCACTGTGTTGTGTGGTAGGAGCTCCCAATCTGCTGATTATTCACCATGACACCCAAATCCTTTTCAGGATCATTGCTTCCCAGGATAGAGGCCCCTATCCTGTAAGTATGGCCAAATTATACATTTACATTAGTCTCATTAAAATGTACAGTGTGCTTACACCCAGTTTACCAAGTAATGTAGATCTCAATTTATAGTCTTAATTATTTCCCACTCTACCAGTTTTTAGGTCACCTGCAAACTTTATCAATGGTGATTTTATGGTTTTTTTCAGGTCATTTATATAAATGTTAACTAGCATAGGACGAAGGACCAATCCCTGCTTCTGCTCAGTGATGATTCTCCATTTACAAGTATATTGAGATCTGTTAGCCAGTTTTAAACTAATTTAAATATGTACCATATTTGATCATTCAAGGTTGCTGGGGGAGGGGTTAACCAAAACACTGAGTAATATCAAGTCAAATGCCTTACATAGGTCTATGTATGTTCCATCAGCACTATTACCTTTATCAACACATTTGTAATCCTATCAAAAGAAAAAAAAGGTTGTTTGACAAGATCTATTTTCCAAAGATACATGCTAATTGGCATTAGAACATTACACACCTTTCTTTTTTTATTAATTGAGTCCCATATCAGCCACTCTGTTACCTTCCCCTGTTTCAATGTGCCTTTCCTCAGCTTCCCTAATAACAGAAACAGTTGCAAGAGAGAAACATAGTGTCCCCACTGTGGGGATTCCTACAGCTGTGAACCACTCATGGGAATGAGTGTTAACCACACCAAAAGTGGGATTAAATGTTTCATTGCTATTGCCACGTGCCAATTATTGCTGAACCACTTGTCCCAAATAGCAAGCGTCAAATGTTTGTCAGCTATTCTAATTCAGCTGTGCAGGGCTTCCTGCAGTTAAGGACAAGTCACTTTTTAAAAAGGTTGCAGTAAAAGGCATCATTATTTCAGCAAACATTTGGAGACCTTCAGTCATCAGGGTAGTCTACCAAACCATTTTAGATCACACCACCTAAGTCATGTAAGAGCCTAAATCCTATTAATAGGCTTTGGACCAGGCCCTATTCTCTACATTGTACATTCACACTGAGCTCCTATACCAAACACACCTTTTTATAATGATGCCTTCAGTGGTTCCCATGTTTGAAGTAGGTTAGGATTTCCCAGTGAGTATGAATTTAAGCAGAGTTTTTGAAAGGTTCAAAGCCTCATTAATAAACACATATACCTAAGGTTCTTTCTTCATTGTGTTTTTGATAGGATAAGAACGATTTTATTTTTTACCAAATTTTCATGTCATTTCTGGAAAATGCATGAATAAACTGAAATATTGCAACAGTCTTCTTATCTTGTTAGTTACAGAATCATATAGCACTAAGACCAAAATGGAAGCAAGAATGCACGGGATGAAGATTGAAGTGAGTCAGAATTTATGACTGTGTGCACCTGACATTATGCTCATATTATAGACAGCTACTTTTTCTACTCCAGAATTTGGGATTACTCCATCTTGGTTTGGATTCAAAATTATATTTAAAAATCTGAAGCAATACTGCCATATATTATTTGTTTGCTTCCAAACATTGCATCAAGATTCTTGGGTGTGGTAACATGAATATCATGTATAAAAAAGCCCCAGAAATCTACAGCTGAATCTTGGTAATTCACATGGATGACTATTGAGACCCATTGCAAATTAATAAACTTGGGAAAATACAAATAAGCAAATACTTAAAGTGGAGATAACGTGTCATAGAATATGCTTTATTTGACCAGTATAGTTTAGTTTTAATTATTTATATTATTATTTATTGTATTATTTATATAAATACATTTCAAGGTATGCTATCAAATTAATAGTAATATTTTCTGCAGTATAATTTGCAAGTATAATAGACTTATAACAACACCACCCTTCACTACAGCACAACTTTACCTGAAATGTGGAATCAGAACGTCTTTGTGTGCAAATTTAAGGATGTGAAGATTAACAAAGTGCAAATGAGAATGAATCTACAGTGCCTTATTAACATACTGCCCTTAACAATCCATCTTTAAATAGATTGATAGGCCCTTCCAAATTTATGATTTAGAAAGAGACCTCACATGGCTCTTACATGGCTTCTGATAGGGTACATACTGTGCAAAGCCCTGAATGGGTTAATGTGGGACTCAAGAGGCCAATTATCCAGTCGGGCTGCTGCTGGAGGGTGGGCCAAACTTAATTTAGGATGAGTCCCAGCTAGGTGATTAAGCAGAGGAACTTCAGAGCAGAAGGAGGCTGTAGTCCCAGAGAAATTTTGCAGTCCCTCCATAGGAGGTAGAAAGGTCAGAAAGAGTCCCAGAGGAGAGGAGGTGAGAAGCCTCCTCTCTCCAGAAAGCAGCCTGAAAAGAAGGCTGAGAAGGAGAAGGGGTGGGGAGAACAGACAGGTTTCTTCAGGGGCAAACTGAAAGCCTAGCTGACAAGGGGCCCCTGATGACTTTCAGCCTGTCTGAAATCCGAGTGAGGGGAGGAATGTGTCAGGACCAACATCATGGGGTTGACAGAGGCACAAAGGGGCAGTCCTTAGCAGCAGTGGCACACTTGTGACAACAGCAGAGTTGAAGGGGTTTTTTATATATATATTTTAGGCAGACTATGGTCAAGGGCTTAGGTAGAGTCGGTAGCCCCAGAAGGGGCAGGACTCAAAAATGATCTGGCTGAAAGGCTAGGGTGCTCTTTTGGCCAAAGCTGGATAATGGACAGTGGAGGAAACTGAGGCAAACCGCGCTGTAATGCCACATTCATCCAGGAGGGGGTAGTTGAGGAAGCAACTTTGTATATCATCTCAATATTGTGCAAGCCACACGACTATAATGGATCCAAGACAACATTTCAGGCTCGCCCAGAGGGGTGGAGGGCAAGTGGGGCAATTTGCCCCAGGCCCCGCAGGGGGCCCCATGAGGATGTCTGAAGTCTGAGGTCTGAGACAGGGAGTGCCAGGAAGGGGCCCCCAAAATTGCTTTGCTCCAGGCCCCCTGAATCCTCTGGGCGGCCCTGCAACATTTGGGCCGTATCAAAGATGAATTCTCTGAAATGAGTGACTTTCAGAATAGTCTTACATCACATCTCTTATTAAAAGTTGCTGCATATATCATAACTATGAGATGTAGATGGAACAACTATGAAGGTAGATCTCCTTTGATTTACAAGGCCCTGCCCCGGGATTAATCTCGGTGTGTGTGGGTGTGTGCACGCACGTACATATCTATGTGTGTCTTAAGGCATTTGGACACTGGATGGCACTGATATGTGAAGAAATCAGTTTACTCCTCAGAGATGTGGAAACATCAGCAGTTGAAAGGATATTATAAGACTGAGGCTACAAAACTGAGTTTTCTTCTAGCTGTGGTATAAAAATGGTGATCCACACCTAGATCTACAATACTTGAAAAGAAATGGTCCAACCCTGAGCTTCAAAACTAATGGGAAACTAAGAAAAAATCCTTACTGACTGTCACGACATATCTGAAACTATGTACACACTCCATAGATGTATACAGTAGTGTTATCCAATATTATATTCTCCAGTGAATGTATTGAACCCCAACTGGTTAAACTTCACGGGCATAGTACAGGAAGACAAATACTAGAGATGTGATTCACATAGAGTAATGCTCAAAGCAGGCTCTACTACAGTACAATATGGGAGGAATTCATCGAAATTGCTACTGAACAACAATATAGATGTTGCTGTTTCATTTATTTACTTACATAGATATCCACTGCATCTATGAGCCCATTCTCTACTCATTACATTTTTGTAATGACAGATTAATAGTGCAATAAATCTTTAAAACAAATCTCCAGGAGAGCCCAACAACACAATCAATCTAAAGGCATACTGCATTTTTAGACTCTCCTTCCCTCCCAGAAACATCACCACTCAAACATCCCGGCTCTCGTGCATCACAATGAGAAGCAAACTGCACTGCCACAGACCCCGCACCAGAAATATGCTGCTGCCAGCCCCTCCCACTTATTGCAGAGGCCTCAATGTCACAACTCAGTGGCTAGAGACTGGGCAGCATGAAGCGCAGATGCAATGTGCTCCCCACAAGAAACCACATTTGGCAGGAGATACAGTTCAGAATGATTTTCAAGAGTAGCTTCACAAAGAGCACATTACAACAATCTGACGGAGAGGTATCAAAAGCACTGATGATAGCACCATGTCCATTCCAAAAGAGAAGGACACAGCCTTTGTGTGACTTCTGGAACTGAAAATTAAAGGTTCCCCATTGTACAAAGCAATACATTGGACTTTTATGATTTAAATTGAAAATCTTCTCTGGGTCTGTATTATGACCAGATTATACTCAATAGGTGATTGGGAAAAGCCACTGTTGTCTCTCTGTTCAGTCTATTTTATAATCCCTTTCTGTAACAGGCTAGCAAAATCTATTCAGCAAGCATCTAGCAAGCAAGTTGTTCCTGCTGACTCACAAAGGCAAACAGCGCTTATTAACTCCGCCCTGGCTATACTAAACGGGGAGTCTCTTTAGGCTGAGGGTTTTAGGCTCTGGGTTGGAGATGTCCTGCAGTAAAATCCTAGGAACAGCCTAGTTCAGACGAGAAAACTTGGGCTGAATTGTGTGTTATATTAGTGTTGTTTCAACTGTCAATAAAAAAGCAATCCCAGGAAGAGGGGTCAGTTTGGAATCTAACCCAGGATCTCTATGTCCTGTGCTAAAATGAGGTAGGAATTCAATCTGTTCACAACCAAGATAAGAGGGTGGCTCTCAGGGCTTGCTGAGAGTAAGGGGACACTTGTTAGGGAGCAAGAGAGATGCAAGTTTATGGGATTCCCAGCTTTGCAAACAGGACTAGTTCACATTTACAGGATTAGACTAATGTTCTGTGCCTATCACGCCTAAAAACCAAGACCCATTTCAAGTGTAACAGGTCTAGATGGAATAATTTGTACTGTACACCTTTATTCATCACTAGTATGTATTGTTCTACTATCCAAAATAGAATTAATATGATTCTAGAATATCGATTTCATTTGATACAAAAAGGTCATACTTAATGATCTGGAAAAAATTAACATTTTACAAAAAAATGGAAACTAGAAATAAAGTAATTGTCACACAATGGTAATCTGAGATTGAAGATTTAGCCAGACTAAAAAGGTGCTTGATATCTTTTTTTTTTTTTAATAGACTTTGAGGAGATACCCTCACAATTTTTAAAAGTTATGATGAACCAAATTGTAATAATATGTAGCAAAGAGTAAAATAATATGTAATAGCCCATGGAAGCAGCATATACTGAGAAGGGGCTAGGAGCCAGAATTCCTTGATTTTACTCTGCTTCATTATCAGTATGCTGTCTGATCTTTAGAAAGTCAATCAGGCTTCAGTTTGTCCAGCTATAAAAATGAGTATAATATCTGTCTTAGGTATTTACAAGGCACCTATTGCCTTAGTATCTATCTCACAAAAAGCTGTGAAGTGTTATGGAGACATTGTCAAACACAATTATTCTCAAAATAGAGAGTCTGAAAATACAGAAGGCCACTATATATTAGGTTGGGATTGGGCTGCCAGGTAACCAGGCAATTGTCTGGTGGGTCAGTTCCTTATATGGGCTACATGGACATTCTAATCTCTCTTCCTCCCATTGCCTGTACAGATTATCTCAACCACAAGAAAGAGTGCTACACCTGAAATGCACCAGAGCAAAACATTATTTCTGAACTGAGAGTCTGCATGTTACTTCCAGCCACTTGATAGAACATGCATAGCTTCCCCTGACATCTCTACTGGTACAGGAGGACTGCAGTAGCTCCAGTACCTCTCTTGGCCTACCACCTATCTCATCTGAGCTGTGCTTCAGTGCCCTATCTCCTCCCTTTCCCCTGGAGGAATATATGGAGAACTGAATGAATGAGTAAGTAACTGGGGGTATGTCTACACTAGCCCCCTAGTTCGATCTAGGGAGGCTAATGAGGCGACCGAAATTGCAAATGAAGCGCGGGATTTAAATATCCCGCTTCATTATGTTCGGCGATCGCCATTTTAGAAATTGACTAGCCGAAGTAACTGCCCGGCGTCTGCGCGTAATGAAATGGGATTCGAATTAAAGCCTAAATCGAATTAGCTGGTAAACCTCATTCCAGGAGGAATAACAGCTAATTCGATTTAGGCTTTAATTCGAATCATTCACTACTGCGTGTGACGCCGGGCAGTTACTTTGGGCTAGTCAATTTCTAAAATGGCGACGCCGAATATTGAAGCGTGGGATATTTAAATCCCGCGCTTCATTTGCAATTTCGGTCGCCCTCATTAACCTCCCTAGATCGAACTAGGGGTAGTGTAGACATACCTTGGGTGTGCATGAATTAAGTAGCGAAAATGAATGGCTCTGGGGGATTGACCACCTAATTTGAGACTAAGGGCCTGATATCTCAGAATCCTTAGCACTATATACCATTTTATATGTTCAAGACCACAGATTCCGGCTATGTCTACACTACAGAGTTTTTGCGGAAAAACGGCTGGTTTTCCACAAAAACTCGCAGAGCGTCCACACCTCAAGCACATTTTTATGCAAAAAAATCAAAAAAGCAGAGGGGGTTTTGCGCAATAGGTATTCCTCTTTCTATGAAGAATAACTCCTTTTTGTGCAAGAGCTCTTTTGTGCAAAAAGGTGCATGTGAATGGGGAACAGTGGAGGTTTGCGCAAAAAGAGGCAACTGAAAAAAGCACAGGTGCCCTGGTGGCCATTCTGTGAATAGCAATCAGAGTTTCCTTTCGAGAGAGCGTCCACGCAGTCTGGATGCTCTCTTTCAGAAGAGCACATTGCTTTTTTTATGAGCTTTAGCAGTGTGGATGTGCTCTTGCGCAAGAAACCTGCAGTCTGGACGTAGCCTCCCTCTCACTCCAGTTGAAGCAGTGAGTGCTCAGACCCTGGGTGCAAATCAGACCCCAGGGTCTGAGGTCAGGCACCCAGAAACATTTTGTGACTATCTGTGAAAAATGTGGTTTAAACTTGACAAGCATCACTTTTCTATCAGGTGAAGGCAGCAGCAACAAGGGCCAGATTCAGTACCTAGGGGTTCCTCTTAACGATACAAAATAGAACCAGCTTGAGACACCACCCAGAAATCTGGAAAAATTTAACTAGGCACCCCACTAGGCAATACTTCCCCACTTGCAAGCACTCAGAATAGCAAAATAGAACTTTTATTAAAAGGGAAAGGGAAAATACCACAACCACATTCAAAAAGCACATGGTCATGAGCAAACCTAACCTTTACCTCAGTTTCCATTTATATGGCCCATGCAGACTCGCAAAGGAATATTGTCCCAGCAAGGGCTTCAAACCATATACAGGGCGTACCTGCTCTAAGTCACCCCAGTATACATCCATTCTGCATTAAAGTCATTGACCCTTGTACGAACTGATGCGTAATAAGTCCTCCCATTCCCTGTTCTTAAATTACACAAAAAAACCCTAATCTGCACAAATGGACGTCAGATGTAGTAAAAAAATTCCCCGCTTTCGCTATAAGTCCAAGTTTTTTGGAACGTACTTTGGACTTATAACAAGGACAGCCTCTGTGTGTGTGTGTGTGTGTGTGTGTGTGATTATATGTATATATAAAATATATAAAGGAGAATGTTTGTATGTTTGTGCGCTAATAACTTGGGCATTATAAGAGCTACCTCAACCAAATTTTGCATGGGGTAACCTTTCCTCCAGGAGAAGGTTTTAAGGTACTTTTGGCAGTGCAGGGAGAAGTCGCTTCCCAGGGGAAGCGGCGGGGACAGTCATCACTAAAGGCCGGCGGCAGAGGCGCGAGGGGAGGGGCTGCGCTCTGAGCAGCAGCTGTCCCACTCGCCTCTGCCAGGCCATTCCACTGCGCAAGCGCGTCCGAGGCGGGGGAGCCCCTTCCTCCCTCCAACCCGTGATGTCATAAGGAGGAGGGTGTCATAAGGAGGAGGAAGAAAACTTGTTCATCTTGGCTTCTGAGGATAGAACAAGAAGCAATGGGCTTAAACTGCAGCAAGGGAGGTTTAGGTTGGACATTAGGAAAAAGTTCCTAACTGTCAGGGTAGTCAAACACTGGAATAAATTGCCCAGGGAGGTTGTGGAATCTCCATCTCTGGAGATATTTAAGAGTAGGTTAGATAAATGTCTATCAGGGATGGTAGACAATATTTGGTCCTGCCATGAGGGCAGGGGACTGGACTCGATGACCTCTCGAGGTCCCTTCCAGTCTAGTATTCTATTATTCTATGATTCTATGTCACTCGGCCTGGGTCCCTCCATTCCCTTCCCCTCCGACGGCGGCTGAGGGTTGCCAAGCAGCGGGCTGGAGCTCGCGGCCACCGCTAGGGAACAGTTGCAAGCGCAGCGGGGCCAGCCCAGCGGGGAGGTGGCGGCGGCGGTGCTGGGAGCAGCTCGGGGTCTGGCGCAGCTTCCTGGTAACGTGGCAGGGAGCCCAGCACCTGCTCGCCACAGCCCGCAGGAGAGGGGAGCCACCGGCGCGGCCCCATGATGCCGTAGATAGTGGGGCGAAAGTTTCAGGGTGAGTGGTGGGGTCGTTGCCCTCCATGGCACCTGCAGCCCTGGGCGCAAGCTGGGCCGCCCCACCCACCTTAGGTCCCGTGCTCACCCCCTCCCATCCGCCCCTCACACGGGGCACCCCCGGCAGGACCCCACCCTGAGCAACTCTCTCTCTCTCTCTCTCTCTATGTGTGTATATATATATATATGCATACGCCATAATCCACAAATCTCACATCCCTCATAGTAAAAACAGTTCCTCTGAAAACCTGGAAATAAAGAAAAATTAAAATGCAGGAGCACTCCAATCCTGTTCAAGTGTCACCATTCCAAGGTTACCCACCCAAGAGTCATTAATCTTTGTGTCCCAGTTCCTTTAGAACCTTTTCAGGGCTTCAGTCTCTGGGCTTCCTTCTTGAGAGTTACAAAACATACATCTCTCGCATGTGTTTTCTCCTGTAGCCCTGCCTGACCTCCCTGCCTATGATTTCTACTCCTGCTCTTCACAGGAGAACCTCTCCACACCCAAGATCAGCCACTTGTTCCTGGGCTTCTGCTTTAAATTAGGTTTCCCCACAGAGTTACAGTCCCCAAGCCTTCTTGCCTGTGAGACCTACCCCAGCTCCTTGGGACCACCCTCTAGACTAGAGTCAGCCACTTGCTTCTGGGACCATCTTACACTGCTCAGTCCAAAGGGCCTCTGCCCAATGCTTCCTACAATATGGTAGATTCCCCAGTTCTAGACAGTGCTCCAACAGTTTCCCTTAGAACCATCACCAGCATCTCACAGTTCCTGTTGCTCTCTTTCTGGGTTCCTGCTGCTCTTTTCCTCAGGCAGTTCTCTGTCACCCTGCCAGTCCTGTCTCTGTTCCAACGCAGGTATCACCTGCCTCTTCTGACTCAGTCTCCCTCTCAGACAGCTGTCACTTGCCCCCTTCCTAACTGACCTAGGGTATGTCTAGACTACATGGCTCCGTCGACGGAGCCATGTACACTAGTTTACCTGACATAGTCAATGAAGCGGGGATTTAAATAATCCCCGCTTCATTAAAATTAAAATGGCTGCTGCGCTGTGTCGACAATCAGCTGATCCGGCACAGCGTGGCAGTCTAGACGTGGATCGGTCGACAAGGGAAGCCTTTGTCGACTGCTCCTGTAAACCTCATTTCACAAGGCATAAGGAAGCGGTTGACAAAGGCTTCCCTTGTCGAGCAATTATTTAAATCCCCGCTTCATTGACTATGTCCAGTAAACTAGTGTACATGGCTCTGTCGACGGAGCCATGTAGTCTAGACATACCCCTAGTCTCCCCTTCAGCCCCAGGTGCCCTCTGGAGTCTCTAACAAGTCACAAGTGCACTGACCTCTTCCTTCTTAAAGGATCAGTGTCATCACATGGTATACCCCTTGACTCAGTTTTTTTCTATTATTATTGTTTAAATGGTGAAGCAGCAATTTTATACAAATGTCATGTTCTTCTCCCTCTTACTTCAGATAGAAATCAGGAATCAATGTTCCATTCAATGTTTTTCATGCAAACAAGAGAAGCAGCAGCAATACCAACTGATACTTTTTTGTTTGTTTTTTGTTTTTGCAAAATCAGAGTTTGACTGTGTTTGGCAGGATCCAGCTTTACCCATTTTATTGAATTTCAAATGTAATTATAAATTATATACATCTTGACCATTTTCTGTTTTACCGTCTTTTGAAGGGCCTAAACAAATGTCTTGGTAGGATGAAATTCCTCATAAATCTGCTTTTACTAAAAAGTACCACTGTATGGGAAATTAGTTTTATTAATCCCCAAGGACAATATACAGAGGACAGAGAACATTACTGATAGACTTCTACTTTAATGAGGCTACATCATATCACAGTGGGTTTATACTAACTGATGAAAATACATTAATAACTAACATAGTTCCATGCCTGTCAGAGTCACTCAGAGACGCAGATGAATTTGTTTTCTTTTCCCCCAGGAATTGTGCAGCTGGATTTCAGAGACATAAATACAGCCCCACTTGTAATACCTAAATACAGCTGCCAACTTGTAAACTAAACCTAACTTTGGACATGAAATATGCCGGGGAAACATAGAATCATAGGACTACAAGGGACCTTTAGAGTTCTTTTAGTCAAGTCCCTTGCACTCATGGCATCATGAGTATTATCTATATCAGGGCTATCCAACTTTGGAAGCCCCGGGGGCCACAATGATTCTCATGGCACATGCTGAGGGCCGAAACATAAGTGTGGTTGCATATACATGCAAATGTATATGCAAATATATGCAAATAGCTTCTTTCACACTGACAGGCATGAATACAAAGATTAAGGCAAGACTACCCAACACACAGGCCCCATTTAAGTCAGTTCTGCTGATATTCATAAAATGCAATATTGACCTGATTTCCACCTGTATGACATCACTGACAGTCCAGGAATTTAACTACTAAAACGCATACCAACAGAAAACCATTATATTGACTACTTCTTTGTTTTGGCTTCCACCCGTGGGCTGTGTCAGCCCCACATAAACCCAAACTGCGCCGCAAACCACAAACAATTGGGCCGCGAGCTGCACGTGGCCCACGTGTTGAATAGCCCTGATCTAGACAATCCCTAACAAGTGTTTGTCTAACTTGCTCTTAAAAATCTCCAGTCTTAGCCTTCTCTATTCCAGATTAAATTAACACAGTTTTTTCAGTCTTCCCTCATGTTTTCTAGTCCTTTAATCATTTTTGTTGCTCTTCTCGACTTTCTCCAATTACCTTTCCAGCTGCAGTGCTAGTATGCCCAGAGTAGAGAAAGAGCATCCATTTGGGAAGTTAGTGTGGATTATCTATTCTGAGCTATTTCCCCATGTAGACAAACCCTTAACCTGTGGAGGGCTTCTGTATTTGATGGCTAGACCATCAACACATACTGGCCAGGCAATAGTACACAATGATTTTAGTTAACAAGAATACTTCAGCTAACTAAACTGAATTTCAAATAGCCCCTTTTCAGATCACAGCTAATTTTAACAGCTACCAATCTGTTTAATTTAAAGATATTGGAATTGTATTTCCTGGAGGATTAATATTAATTAACATAAATCAGTGTTAGGTGCAGGGCTACTCAACACATGGCCTGCAGGTGGGAGCCAAAACACAAAAGGAGTCAATATAATTGTCTTCTGTTGATACGCATTTTAGTAGTTAAATTCCTGGACTGTCATTGCTCATTAAAAGTGCTGTCATATGGGTGGAAATTGGGTCAATATTGCATTTTATTAATATCTGCAGAACTGACTTAAATGGGGCCTGTGTGTTGGGTAGTCTTGTCTTAATCTTTGTATTCATGCCCATCAGTGTGAAAGAAGCTATTTGCATATATATGCAACCACACTTAAGTTGCAGCCCTCAGTATGTGCTGTGAGTATCATTGTGGCTCCCAGGACTTCCAAAGTTGAGTAGCCCTGGTTTAGTATATCATTTATTAATCTGGCCTACACTAGGATGCCCTAGTTTCACCTGAAGAAGTGGGTGGTGCCCATGAAATCTCATGATACCAACTACATGTTTTGTTAGTCTTTAAGGTGCTGCTAGACTATTCATTGTTTTTTAAGTTTTTCCAGTTACAGACTAACTCGGCTACCCCTTTGAAGCTTTTTTTGAGGGACAGTTTCAGTGTCTCAAACACCTTCAGTTGAAACCATATTTTGTCTAAGTTTCACAGGACCCAGACTAGTAACCAGCCGACGCACTCCAAGAGTAACTCCCTGCTGCAGTCATGACATAACTGTACCTTTCTCTGCCAACCTCTTCCTCTCTGAACCATGCCAGCCCCCTGCCTGTGCGTATGAAGCACAACATGAGACAATCCACAATTCATTGCAGAGAAGCATGCCACATTTGATAAAGCAGCAGCTGACAGAGAAGGTTGCAGCACAGCTGGCCCTGTCACAGATTTGACTGGATCTGGCAGCAGTAAAAAGTGGAGGTAGGGCTTTGATAGTCGAGGAAGCAGGAATCTGAGCAGTAGCATTAAGGGCCAACAGAAGCAGCTGTGCCCAGACTATTGAAATAGGGGGACCTGACAACAGAACACCAAATGCCTCTGAAGGGAAACAAAATGAGGTGCCCATGTAAGCAGTGTAAAAGAAGGAAGTGAATCTGAAAGGCTGGAAGGATAAGAAAAAAATACAAGTACTTGTCAATCCCCAGTTTCCCAGACCATGTTGTGCCTCTCTCTGGCATATGCATTTCATAACAATGTGGTTGCCTTTACCTACTGTTTTGTTAAGCCCTAACTTTACACAGAGTTGTAAAGTCACATTTTAAGGGGAAGACCACATAAAGGCCAAATCTAATCTTATCTCCAGGCTTGGCTGGCTGCTCCTACAAAGGATCTCCCTCAGAATTATTCAGTCCATACCCTAGGTCTCCTTTCTTCTAGATAGTCACTCCCACCTCTCTAAAATCTGCAGGGAAAGGGTTAAGCGGGTTCTGATGACTCAGTCTGGTAGGCTAGGGAGTTTGAAGGAAATGCTGCCAGCTTGTTACTCCCGCCTACAGAAAAAGATGCAAACTGGAATTACAGTTGACTTTAATCACTCATAAATCTGTCTTAAGCACTTTGTGTTGTTTCCATAGGTTCATATGTTTCTTTTATTATTAAGCAATCCCTCTTTTTGACTTTTTAAGACTAGCATGATCAAACAAAGAAAAACTGACCAATAAACCAGTTTAAAGTATTACATTGACTTTAAACTTAAACTGTGATGTTAAATGTGTAAAAATATGGGATTTTGTAGGAAAACCCCTCTTCAGGCATTGAAACAAGAAAATAATTGTTCCCATTTACTTTGAGTTTAGAAACAGCTGGCTTTTAGCTCATGAAGTAGAGCAGAGGTGGGTAAATACCAGCCCACAGGTGAGTTAGCTTCTGTTGGGCCCCCCACCATTATATTTACCTGTGCCTCTGCAGGTATGGGTGATCACAACTCCCATTAGTACAGATCACTGTTCCCAGCCTCCAGGAGCTGCAGGAAGCAGCGTACCAGTCCATGCCAATCTGCAGCCAATGGGAGCTGTAATGGCCCACACCTGTGAAGGCACAGGTAAATATAGTGGCAACTTCTAACCAGGGGCTAGCTCTGGTGAACTGCAGCTGTTTTATTGGCCACCCCTGCAGTAGAGGCTCCACTAAGCTCCAGAGGTCCCAGGTTTGGTTCCACCTGTTGATGTCACATAAGCTTAAGTATCAAAACTGAAAACACTATCTGCTGGCTTCATTTAGTATTAATAATCCCTTCATAAGCATATAGAATACACAACAACAGATTGTGTTTTACATTTTTCTATTAAAAATTCATTAAAGAACTACCCAACAACTTCCTCATAGCACTGGAAAAATCTGTGAGACCTGCATTAGACAATATTTCCTTTTAAATTATTCTAATGGACAGACCAATTAGAGTCCCATCACAATAGTACTGAAGAAGCCAGGTTAAGCAGAGCTGGTTGGTAAATAGAATTTCCATTTCATGGAAAAAAATCTAACATTTCAACATTTATTTTCATTTCAAATTAGGATAAAAGGTCAAAATGTGTCATGGAATTGAAAATTCAGAACAAAAATCAAATTGGAACACAGGTAGAGCAAGAATTTGAGAAGAGGTCTCCTACCTCTCCACTGAGAGACCTAACCAGTGGACTATTGGCTACAATAGGGATAGGTACGTCTATCTTTGTCTCTCCTCTACCCTGAAAAAGGACTGACCTGGCTTAGGCACCTAACTCCAAGAGAGGACTCATGGCTGCGAATCTTGAGCAGAGATTGATGCCTTCTTCCAGTCTGGAAAGTCAGGTACTTAAGTCCCTTTCAGAAGCTGGGTCCTATTTCATCTTCCTTTCATTTATGGCTAGTTTAGGCAGCTCCACAATTATTTTCCTGGCTTCTGTGAATCTCTCATTCAAGCATTTATTTCCCTCCATACTATACCTGGGAAGCCTGGGACCCTAACTCAGGGCTGCAAAGGCTACTAGGCAGCAGGGCATCTAGAAGCTAGGCATTACAGTGCTGAACACTGTAATGTCTAAATCCCCTTTGAGAATTTGGCCTCCTATTTCTTTTACCAGATCCATGTGCCACAATGGCTGGTTCAAGACCTCTTATACTGCGAGTTTCGGTGGAAGGTACTGTGAGTGAAGATGTCCTCACACAGCACTTCTGTTCAATCTACTCCTTACTGACTCCTTAACACTAACTGCAGGAGCAATAAGCTAACTGTCCAATGAGAGTTGTGCTGCAAACAGCACAGACTTTGGAAATCTGATAGGGCATTTTCACTCCCAAGCTCCCCTAGAGCCTAGGCACTAGACAACTGTCCCAGTTGAGTCCTATTGTTATCAGTTCTGCCCAGGTTCTGTCTATATCCACCCACAGTTAAGACACTATATCTCATTCTTCACTTTCAAAATGTTCAGCTAAAGTAAAGTCAATCCAATCAAGTTTTTTATATCATAACCCATCATCTTAATGTTTGACCTGCACTATTTTAATCTTCAGCTTCTGTTTAACAAAGATGGAAAATTATACAGAGTTGTATAGTGATATGGAACAGCATGAATCAAACTCATTTCATTAGTGACCCAAACTGTTATTTTCACTCAATAATACAGAAGTTAAAAGGTTAATGCACTAACAAATGAATCATCTCCTAAATCAACTCAGTTTTAATACTAGTCAATATATAAACTCTATACAGTTGAGTGTTGGCAACTTTTGGCAACAGTTTTACAAGCATGATCTATGAACCAGGAAATGTCCATGTTGAATTAAGGAGAGAAACTCAGCTGGAACTCCTAGAGTGGCTCACCCAGTTCCTGCTCACACACAAACCCAAAAAGGACAGATAATAATGAATCCTTAGACCTGGCATCCCATGGAAACCTTGATTCTATAGAACAGCGGTTCTCAAACTTTCTGGGCTCCGGAGCCCTTTACATGCGTAAAAATTTATGCGGAGCCCCAGCGGTCCACTGATTGTATGTGTTGTACCTATCAATGTTTCCAGTTTGTCAACCTCGCAGAGCCCCTGGAGATGTCTCGCAGAGCCCTGGGGCTCTGCGTAGCACAGTTTGAAAAACACTGCTATAGAATATTTTGAAAAAGCACATTGTGTATGATACAGAGTAGCATACATATGTGCAGCCTCTAAACAAATTCTGCCAGTAATTGGCTGTTTCAAGGTATTTCCTGGCCTGGCACCTTTGTCTTGCAGCCACACTAATGCTTTTAACTGTTTCAGCTGCAATCAAAAGGATACCAGTGAGACTCTGGTGGGAAGAATATTTGAATATCCAGCTTCTCTGCATCCACGTAAACCATAGAATGGTTTGGGTTGGACAAATTTGTCAGGTGCTTGTGTATTTCCACTTGTGCAATTTAGCATCTCTTGGCCCAATGCTGCTTTTTACAAAGAGCTTGAGATTGGCATCTCTACAACACATATTGAGAGAAATCCCTTGGCTAGTACCCACTCAGTACCACCAGTAAAGGTCAAGTCTATGACCATAAAATTGGCACCAAAGATTGTCAGCACTGCATCCATAAAACTTCAAAAGCCCCAACTCTTCATCCAATTGTCTACCACAAAAATGTACTTTTCAACATGAGAGGCTGTTAATAGCTTCAGGTCTTCATGAGCTGCCCATAATTCAAGCTCCAGAGCAAAGATTCTCATATCCCTACTACACCTCAAGCAGGTTCTCTTTTTCTCAGCTTCATTAAAATCCTCTATGCATTGGTTTCAGCATGTCATCCAGTTGTGAAATCACATTTAGTCTTCTCTTCCTTGTGATATCAAAGTTCTTTAAAGGACTTCTACACCCTAGTCAGAGAACTGAGTTCGGCCTGGTACATCAGTACAGTCCTCCTGAGATTCATAGAGTCTCCTTTTGAGCCCCTCAGAATGTTTCTTACACCACTTCATCCAATGCTGTTGCCCTTGGCACCAGCTCTAACACCTATACCCACCTGTCCTTTGGTGACAAGACCCAGGCTCAATGATGTGGGGAGCAAAGTAGATAGTTGTCTGGGACCCAGCAATTCAAAAGGCTCTGGGGCTTGCAATGGTGGCCAGAGCCCCAGGCCCTTTCAAATGCTGTTGGAGAAGCTCTGAGCACTGGGGAGCTGGCGTGGCGTGCTCCAGGCAGCACTGAGGGTTAGCTGCTCCTAACCCCACCCCTTCTACCTGAGGCCCTGCCCCTTTTGGGAGCATGGAGCTAGGGTTCCCTACCTTGTCCAGGGGCCTGGCAATTCTGTTGGTCCCCCTATGAGACCGTTGCCTCGACACCTCAATTTGAGTCAGAGACCCATTCAGGTATGTTAAAAGAGGAGAAGCACATCTTTCCACTAAAGGAGCTTAAACAAAAGAAAAGGAAGCACAATCTCTTTCAGCTGTCTTACTTTCCAATACATGAATGTTTAGACACTTACCAAATGGCATAACTGTCATTTCTTGTCCACAAACTTCCAGGGCCAGACATCTCTTCATCAACTAACTGGACAAGTCACCATTTTGGATCTTACTGGGAGTTTCAGTTTCTCCATGAATGAGTTGGGAATCACCATCAGGTCTCCGGCTCAATACACCACATGCTTTAGTGCTGCCTGGATTCTGCTACTGCCTGTTCACCTGATCATCCTGAAGTGCCTCCGACACCTTTGGAGCTGAATTTGGAGGGCCCCTCAACTTTATTTTGGAATATTTGCATCCCTTTCTGTTAAAAAAAAAAAACCTGCCCCCCCAGTAAAAAGTTTGGCCAGGCCGCTCTTGCTATAATGGGCCGCAATACTCCTTGGGAGAAACCAGCCGCACCCTTCCTGTATACCATTGCCTTTAGAAAAGGGAAGGTGTGAAAAGGGGAAAATAGCCTTGGACTCTCCCACCCGGCACCTTGGCGTGAGAACTGCAGGGCTTACCTGGTTGCATGAAACCTGCACAGTTTCGGCCCAGCCCCTGTGACACATACCCCCACTTGGTGACCGTTGGGCCGTATATGGTAATATGCAAGCACGGGAAAGCGATGTGCAGACTTGGGGATAAATACCCATCGCACAGTTCGCTCGAGGAGGTCTTCGCAACACACACACCACCGTGCGTGCCTTCCCGTATACTTCAAGCGCTGCCGGCCTGATCAACCGACCAGCCATCTCCCCCAACTCTCGGGCGTAACCAAGGCCTTTGCAACCGAACCGATATCTTTGAAATGTTCCGTGTGCTGTGTAAGTTGGTATGTATGATTTGATTTTCCTTGTTGTATAGCTTAATGTTATAGTTGTTTTGGTAGTACATAGAGTTTGTAGTTATCGCTGTTATTAATTAGTATAGCTTGATATCTTTAGAGCAGAGACTATTCCCCTTGCCGTTCCCATCCTTAAATTTCTGATACGTTCAACTAGAAATCGTAGAATAAATATAATACATATTGTAAATTCATTACTGACACGGTTAATTAAAAATCTTAGGATAAATACAATAAATTCATCACTGTCATAAATAAATATCTTTTATTTACTAAAACGGTCCACCTGGTTCTGTCCTCCCCCACTTGGGTATGCATCATTGGACCTGTGGTTCTCACGACACTTTCCTTTTCTCAAATCCAAATCTCGTGGAAGGACATTATGCTGGCTCTTCACAACTGCTTATGTGGCTTTAAGAACAGGATTCTGTGAAAATCCTTTTGAAAACTGTGAGACCAGCTCCAACTACATCACAAACACTGACCATCAACACCAATATTCCCTTCCAGCACTGTATTGTCCTTTGGCACTGATGTCCTCACTGGGGCTGAGTCCTTATCTAGAACCACTGCAGCCTTCATTACCAAGAATAATACTGGCACCAGATCCCTCAGATCCATAACACCCCTGAGGAATGGCATGACGTCCCCTTTTAGAGGATTCATATGAGTCCCCACTACAGGAAAACACTGACAGGACCTCATCTGAGACCAAACTGGAGCTTCATCTGTCTTATCTACTGGTGAACAGAGGCAATTCCAGGAGTTACGAGAGAGAATGGCTCATGCAAACAGGGTCAACAGCACAAGACATATTTTATCCCCATCTGATATTTTACAGACATACACCAAAGAAAAGCCGTTGACCTTCAGCACTGGTCTCCTAAATTTGGCCAAGCAGATCTGGCTGCAGGCCACGGATAGGGGCAGTGGGGCAAAAAGTGCAGTTGTCCCAGGGCTTGGTGATTCAAAAGAGCCCAGAGCTCCTGGCCACCCCTGCCACTACCCAGAGGAGCAGCAATGGCTAGAGCCCCAAGACACTGCAGTGCTGCATCTGGGCAACTCCGAGGGCTGTTCGGGCGGGGTGGGGGCTGTCACAGCAACTTTCTTAGGTAGTTGAAGACCTGGGTTCATAGTGCTCTTCCAAATCAGCAAAGAGAATACCCACAGCTGAGTCTCCCGTATCCCGCATGAATACCTTAACAACTGGGCTATTGTGTATTGTAGGCTATACACCTGGACAGAGATGGGAGCTGTAGCTCCTAGCTCCTCACCAATCTGCTAGAGCTCCAAGGGTTATTTTATTTTTATTTCCCTTCCATGGTATATTTCAGAATTCAGCCTTTTGTTCCAAAATGAAACTAAATGTTTTTTGAAATTTCCTATGGAACAAAAATTCCAACTTTTGACTGATCAGCTCAGCATATCTAAAAATCAGGAGAAACATATCTCAGGTTGAGCCCTAGAATCAGAGGGCCCTTTTAAATATTTTGGCTTGAAGTTACGATGACTTTGGTGTTAAAATAATCAAAGAAAAATATGAAAAACAGTGGTAAGAAAAATTATATTAAATATTTTTCCTCATTCCTCTGTATGTATTTTGAATATTTTTAGATTTCGGGGTCTCCTGTCAGGGATTTCTGTCTTTTTATTAGTATTTGTGTGGGAACTATCACAATTGGGGATGCTGAGTAATCGTTATACTTGCACTGGGGATTTCAAGTGGAAGGACAATTAGCACTTTAATTACTCTTTCAAATTATGCAGTCAGCACTGGCACAAAGTATGCACATGAATATGCACATAAGGGATGAACATATAAATGTGTGTTCTGTACCTGTTTGTACATGAAATTACCAATATATATATCATGGGAGTTCAATTTTGGCAGCTATATTTGGAAAAAACAGGCATGTATATATTATGGATATGTTTTCCTTACTCCTGTCCTTTATGCTGACACTAATTTTCTTGCAAAATGTATAAAATAAAAAATTTAGTTTTGTTTTCATAAATGCTTCCAATCTACTAATGGCATTCGTAAATGTTCATGCCAATGGAGAATTAGACCACTGTTCTTGGCTTTCATGTCATGGTACTTCATTAACTTTCCCACCATTTATTGTTTTTGGACAGTAGCGCTCAGCTTTTCTACACAAGTACTGGGCGGAGAAGAGGGAAAATCTAACAGAAAAACAGTGGTAACTAGGGTTTAATATTCAGTGTTATGGCCTCTGAGCCAGCACCCCCATCATGCATTTTACAATCACATTATCACCTGCGCACATGGGACTACTGTGGCATGCTGCCAATGTACAGACTTGTTTCCCCTGTGAATCCAAATATCTGTGTTTTTTTATAAACACAGAGTCAATCAGTTTTCATCAACGATTAATTAGATGATAATTTGTGGACTTCTATTTATACTGTAAATTCCATCCATGTCCTTTGTATATATGGGAAACAGTATTACACACCTTGGCCAAAGTGTTCAATCTTGGGAATCTAAATTAAGGTGCCTATAATCCTATTTAGATGCCTACATAAGCAGATTGATTTTCAAAGATAATGAGTGCTCACAAATCCCATTGAATTCAACTGAGAGTTGAGGTGGTCAGCACAAGAACTGGTCAGAACATTTTGAATTAATTTTTTTCATCAAAATATGTTATTTTCTCAAAGCTAGATGTTTTGCAGACAATACAAAGGACTCTCCAAGAACTTGCAGGGAGAGATGAAGGGGGGAAAGGAAATAGAGAAAAAAGCCCCAAATTAAAAATCTTTCCATTTGGATACAGGAAAATGTGTCTATGACTTACATGAAAATTTCCTTTCTTGAAATAATTAGAGCCACAGATCCATGACACTCTGCTCCATACAGTCTTAGAGGTAGACCAAACCTGCCAGTCAGTGGCAGGGGACTTATGGCTCCACCTCTGAGAAACTACCAGTTGAGACACTTTCATAGACCTAAGAAAAGGTAAGTATTCTATATCAATAAGGAAAATTAAATATTAACTAAATTGAACAATCTTCTGCATTGCAATGAATTAAATAAACAACAAACTTTGAGTGCCAATTACTAATTCAGTATCTTTTCCCAATTAACACTCAATTCAGAGTGGATTGGATCTGTAGACCTCACTACTTGAAGAAAGGAAATTTTCAGATAAAACTCAGATAAATTTTTCTATTCTTATTTGTATTGAGGTCCACAGATGCAGGACATTAGGATTTTTATAGCACTGTCCACTTAATAAGGGGAACTCTAAACATTTATGTACAGATGTGAAAGGGGATAACCCTTTCCTCAAAGTTATTGTGATACTATAGTGAAGAGCTCCTGCCTACTGAAGGCAGCATCAGATGATTCCTGATGTCCAGCTTGTAGAAAGTGGCATGATCAAATGACCAGAATGATGTTTTATGAAATTTCTGGAATCGGGCATGCAACCATTTGCCGATGAGGCTGCCCTGGCTCTTAGGAAATTAACTCTAGTACTGGAAAATGGAGCTATGCTTTCTGAATTTTAAGATACAATATCTCATCCACTTGGAATGGAAGATTTTGAAACCTTCTTTCTTTTTGATAGTGGATAATAAAACAGTTTGTCAAGGATTTGTCCTTCTGATGTCAGCTGTGTACTGAAGTTCTTTAGTAAGAAGACAGGGTAGGTTCTGAGTACCACTTTAACTTTATAGAATGTGCAGTATTGAAGCTGTCGCAAAAGAATCCCTAGTTCAGATACACTTCCAACAGACAGAGTACCATGAAAAAAGCCATGGAACACTTTCATGAGTGGTTCAGATGGAGGGCCTGTAATGAAAACAAGAAGGAGGAGGATGTAGAAAAGACTCTGCCCTCAGAAAAATGATCAACATGTAGGTAAAGATGAAATTCACTACTTGTCTACTATGCGAAGGATAACAGACAAAGCAGCAGCTTGACCTTTTAGAATCTTAACTACCAGGCCTAACCAGAGCTCATTCTGAAGAATCTGTGGCACTGCTGCAGACTGAACAAATATGGGGATGAGACCCCTGTCCTGGCACAAATTATTAAACCTCAACTAGGCTCTTGAATACGCTAAGTTAATAGATTTATTTCTAGAAGCTAAAACTGTGGATATTAGCTCTCTGAATAACCTCTTTGGTTAAGAGTCAAGAGCATGGCTGTTAGGCTCAGACTATCTGGATCTTGATGCATGATTGGCCTTTGTAATATCATTTCCTTTCTCAATGGAAAGTAGATGGGGAAGTCTTTGTACCTTGTCAAGAACATCAGAGTACCAAGACTGCCTTGATTAGGAGAGGAATACCAAACTTACTAGTGCTTCTTCTCTCCTGATCAGATCTTCTAGAGCCTTCTTGTGAGGAGAGAAAAAGAGAGAGAAGGCATATGAGATTCTCTTGTAGCCATCCTTGTAATAAGGAATCTGTTGCTGTGGATCTGTGATCCCACTGACAAGATAACAACACTGAAACCTTTTGATTCAGGTTGGAGACCAAGAGATCTATCAGAGACACTACATTTTTTTACCAGTAGATTAAGCATTTCTAGGTATGGTTCCCATTCTGGATGACCATGGCTGTAACATTCAGTTCCGTCTTGGATGTGAATGCAGTGTATTGACTGCAGAGTCTCTTCTGACCAAATCATCAGGAGATGAGCTTCTCTTTGAAGGAGTGTAGACCTTGTCCCCTTTGTCTATTGATGTCTGTCATGATCAGCACTTGAGGTAAATCAAGATATGAAAGCAGAAGCTTAAGACCATATTGGATTTCTCTGCGCTATCTCCAGTTTACTCTGTGCTTCTTCTCTTGTTTGGAGCAGATTCCTGGCACAGTCCTTGAGCCCATGTGAATAACCCAGGAATCCTCCTGAGGTTAAACAGCTTCACTGCAGGACAGTTAAGAGTTAATTTAGGAATCAAGGTGCTCTGTGGTGGTCTCATCAGCACTGGCCCTCTAAGAATATCCACATGGGAGAGCAATGATTCCAGAAGTCAGAAACATATATGAAGGGTATTCCCCTTCAAATAATCACTGTTTTGATAACTTTGATTCTCACAAAACTGGCTCTCACAAAACTTGGTTGTAAAGTCTTAGGCTATGTCTACACTACTGCAGTAAATCAACCTGAATTATGCAACTACTGCTACATGATTAACTTATCTACACAGTACTGCATCACTGGAAGACACACTTTTCTTTGTGTTCAGGGCCCCAATAAATACTTATCCACCACTGGTGGATAGGTGTAATAATACTCTGGTCTTACGGTTTCAGGTTCATTCTGGATCTGCCTGTCTGCCATCTTCTAACAAAATTTCAATCCCTCTATAGCTGCTGAAATGTATAAATTGATTCACTGCTGCACCTGGCTGTTAGCTTACTCCTTCCATGCCAGCTATTATATTGAGATGCCATTATGAGCTTTGAATAGATTGCAAACTAAGTCTCTAATCTAATGCAGAGAGTGTTTCTTCCCGAATGCATGGACCTGTCCTGTAACATAATGGGCTCTCACTGAATTTGCAAGCTATTCTATATTTTGTCCTCATTGTTCGACATGTGGCTTCATGCCTTATTTACTTCACACTTTTCTAACCCTGCTCTAAAGACAGAATTATTAATTTCCTGATGGACTTTTCCATGGTCCTCATCACTGCAGTATCTTAAGTGCTTCACATTTATACATTTATTCTGAGGTTAGAGGGTATGGTCATTCTCAATGTGATGCTTTGAAGCTGATTTTTTCAGAGTATTGAGTACTATATAGAACTATCTATGTTGAAATCACAGCTCCCACTGGCTTTATTTTCAACTGTGAGTGCTCTGAACTTCTTCAAATCAGACACCACTATCTCAAGCTGGGCATGAGGAACACAAGGAACAAATACTCAGAGACCACCCGTGAAAGGTCTGGTTTAAGTGACTTGCTTAACATCACATAGGAAGTTTGTGGCTGATACTGGGATAGAATCAAATTCTCCCAGGCAGTACTCAATTGACTTAACCATCCAAGCATCTTTTCTACTTCTGCCTTTTTCACTGCATGTCCTCCAACTTCTGCAACAAATAATATAGGGATCCCACAGACAACTACCTCACTCACTACACAGGCTTGACTGATCTGCAGAGCATGGTACATCCTGTGCACTAAATGATGTAGGGATCTTGTGGGAAACATATGTGACCGTGTAATTTAAGTCAGTAAAATATGGATAAGGCTAGGATTTTGTCATGGTTATTTTTAGTAAAAGTCATGGACAAGTCACGGGCAATAAAGAAAAATTCACAGAAGCCCACAACCTATCCCTGACTTCTCTTAAAAATATCCATGACAAAACAGGGAACTTCTGGGAAGCTGCAGGTGCCAGACTGGGAGCTCCAGAGCTCTACCATTTGCAGCTGGGGGCTGCTGGGTCTCCTGCCACCCATGGTAATCAAGAGCTGCGGTGGCCTGGCCAGGAGCTACAGGGACCCCTCACCCCACCCAGGGTGGCTCAAAGCCCCTTGGGTGCTGGTGACAGCCAGGGGCACTAAGGTACCCCCACAACTTCTGGCAGATTGGAAATAATGGGGCCCTGCTTCGTCAGTGGTCCCCGGTAGCTCCCAGCCTTCATGAGCAGTGGCAGGACCCTGCAGCTCCCAGCCACCTACAAGGTAAAGTCACAACGTCTTTGGAAGTTTTGGATTCTGTGATTTCTGCAACGTCCATGACAAAATTGTAGTCTTAAATATGAATACTCACAAGGGGGGCAAATTAAGGTAGTAAGGGCAACCTTAACTGAGACGTTTACTTTTTGTGAGCTTCACTTTACAATCTGAACATTCTGTAATTTATGTATATTTTCCTAGGGTTTTTTAAGTAATAGAAAAACAGAAATCCTACATGTAGAATCATATTGACACCTACATGGGACATTAGATCCATTCTACAGACCTCTGCCACTTGGGCTAATGAAGTAACAGTCAACCCTACTAGATCATCATCCTCCATGTAGGACCAACATTAAAAGGAGATGAGACATAAGCACCTTGCCAGTGGATGTCACAGATATTTGCTGACAGCAGAAGCATAGTGAGACTCACTCAGGAATCTTGGTTTCCATTACGGGCTCTGGAAGGGAATGTACTCTAGTGAGCACACACCCATTTGCCCCTGTTTCCCCCAAAGCTGCAGAGTCACCTCTAAGGGCCACAGGAACATGCTGGCTACTTCCAGGAGCTGTATGGAGCCAAGGCAGGCAGGGATCTGGCCTTAGCCCCACTGAACCCCCAAACTTTTAGTAGTTTAAAATCTCACAGATTGGCTGCAGCAGTCTATGGGAAATCGAGCCCATTCCAGGAGGCTCCTGGTAAAACTGGGAGAGTTGGAAATCCTATTCATAACTTGGTCAAATGTAGGCAGGATTTCTTGGGAAAAGCAATCAAGCACACCCTGGACATCAGCATGACCACCCACTTCCCACTACCAAACAATTCTACATCATGGAGGCTATACATCTTCTCAGTTTCAAAGCCAACTGAAGACCATTTTAACACAAGCAAAGTAAGGGTACATCTACCCTAGCCCCCTAGTTCGAACTAGGGAGGCTAATGAGGGCGACTGAAATTGCTAATGAAGCGCAGGACTTAAATATCCCGCACTTGATTAGCATATTCCCGGCCGGTCGCCATTTTGGAAACTGACTAGCCCCGAAGTAACTGCCCGCGTCTACATGCGACAGAGAAGCGGGATTCCGAGATAAACCCCTTAGTTCGAATTAACTGTTAAACCTCATTCCACGAGGTTATGCTAATCAAGCACGGGATATTTAAATCCCACGCTTCATTAGCAATTTTTGTTGCCCTCATTAGCCTCCCTAGTTCGAACTAGGGGGCTAGTTTAGACGTACCCCAAGGTATTTTCCCCTCATTCTCAGAAACAGCTGAACCATTTTGGCTGAAACTTTTAAAAAAAAGAGAAAAAAGAAAAAATCGGCTTGCGGCAGACATTTGACATGAAAAAAAATCATCCTGAACAGTTAAAATTCAACTAAATTATAAGCAACTGAAAACTGGGTCTTAAAATGGGAAGCAGAGGGCAATCTTCAGTATAGACAGCACAGCCAGTTCATTCTGTCCATAAGAACAGTGAAATTTGCATCCAAGTCATTTGAGGAAAATTCTCTTGGTAGTATCCTTCGGTGTGTTTTCTGTTCTTTTCATCTTGTTTGTTATGCTTGGGACTTGGACCATCAAGAAATAGCAATAATAAACATCCACTCAGCCACCCAGTCTTAGCAACATTTGGCTTCCCTGAGGCGCTGTGCCACATGCACACTCCTACACCTATTCTAAGTGTACTGATTCTCACATGCTTCATCAGGACAAAAATCCAGTTACATAATTTTATGTTGCATCTGCTTTTGTTTGGCTTTTTAGCACACCACCTTTTGTCATTAACCGTATCTGAATCATCTTAGATATTAAAGATTTAGCTGAATTAGCAACCATGGGAGTTACATGCATATCCCTGCTACAGATCAAATGAGGACAGTGTCCACAAAATATTGGGCCAAAAGTTCTCATGGGGAATGAAGCTAAGAGAGAAATATTTCTTTATTTACACATGTTAAGTTTAAAATAGTCCATGTAATACAATCTATTTCCAGGTAATAAAAGAGCTACAAGAACTTGCATGTTAATGGCATACATATTTTTTCTTGCTTATATAGGTTGAACCTCTCTAGTTTGGCACTCTCAGTCCAGCAACATCCATGGTCCAGCATGATTTTAGTTAGCTGCAAGTCCACTTGCCAAGTTTCCCGCAGTCCCATAAAGTTTATTTACCACCACCAGTCCTGGCTCTCAGTGTTCTGTGCTGTTATTTAGCACTAATTTACCCCTAAATATCTTTTAAGAGCCCAGTAAGCAGTGGAAGTTTTGGTAATTCTGCTAGACAATACTGAGCTCCCGTGATCTGACAAATTCTCTGGTTTGGCACTGGTCAAGTCCTGAGCGTGAGAGTTTCAACCTTTATTAATCACTTTTGATTAAAGAGTGCTTCTATTCCACTATCGCTACATTACAAGCTATGGATATGATTCCCTGCTCATGTACAGACACTCACAGTAGCTTGGTGCCAAGGACATACCCACTGTTTTCAGACAGGTTTGTACTCAGCACAGATCAATCATGCCTCCACTGACGCTACATAGTTCATAGTGTAAACAAGCCTTATATAAAGGAAGTAAACAGACAGAGCTGTCCTTCAGTGTATTAGCTACCTAAATTATGACTGGAGTTTGCACATCTGCTCCAGACACACTCAAGTAGGCTTCGCCACTGCTACAAGGATTTTAAGGGAACACCATTGGTACAAAGGATTCTTTGATACATAGATTGAAACAGATCTAGCTGTTGGGTTTAAAATATAAGCAAAACATAAACATGGGTCATTTATTTTAATTTATTTTCTATCAGACACCAGAAGCTTGAATCACAAAGAAACTTCAGTGTTGCAGCACCTATCTTTTAGGCTCCCTGATACCTAGGTGACCTTCACAATCCTGAATAGGGTGACCAAATTTCCCAGTTTTATAGGGACAGTTCCAATATTTGGGGCTGTGTCTTATACAGGTGCCTATTCCCCTCCTGTCCCCCGCCCCCCGCTCCCTCTCCCCCACACACACACACCCTGTCCCAATTTTTCACACTTGCAATTTTGTCACCCTACTCCTGAGTTAGGGGATGACACTCCCTATACAAGGCACGGAGAGAGGAGCCTGAGAATGGGAGTCACAATAGCCAGCACACTTAGCCACCCAAACTCCTTCCCAGAGCCTGCACCCTCTCCTGCACACAAGCTCCCTCCCAGAGTCAGAATCGTCTCCCACACCCAAACTCCCTCCCAGAGCCTGATCCCTCTTAAAATTGAAGTATTACCAACTCCAGCCCTCTCCCCGAAATCTGAGAAGAGCAAAATACCTTTTCTGTACGCCTTGAGCAGGCAATATTTCCCCTCTTGAAAGCGCCGAATTTGTATATAAACAAATAAAACTTTATTGGGGGGAAAGGAGCACAGCATTATTTTGGGACAGCACAATGATAAATCAACTGTATGTTTAAATGAATAGTAAGTAAAACAGCCAGTCCCTCGGCATCTTGGGGAGCAGCCTTTTGCCTCAGTTTGGTGTGACAGTACAAAAGATGTATGTAGGTTTGACTCCTCGCTTCTCCTTGTATGCCCCTTACCCACCGTCATCAGTAGTCTGTGAAGTCTCATAGCCCAGGAATGCACTCAGCCAGGTCCATCCCCAGCCCCTAGGGAAAACAGCTGTCTGGCTTCCAATGAGAGACACCTTGCCGCCACCCCTGCCTCCTCTCTTGCCGTGCCATTGCCTCTATCAGTGATGCCATCATCTTTTACTGCCTCTGCTTCATCTCTCATTTAGCCACAAAGCTGTCTCTGTGCCATGCTTTCTTACCATGCTGCCCCCTCTAGCACTGACGCCATCTTGCTGGCATCATCTCTGACCACACCTCTGCCTCTAATTCCAATGCTGCCTTTGTGCCATCACCCATTACTCTGGTTCCTTGAGATGCTGTAGTCCATGTGGATCCCCCCGGAGGTGTGCATGCACCCCATGTGTACAAGGTCAGGTTTTTTTAACACAGCAGTGCCTATTAGGGCTACACAAGCACCCTGTGCTTCCTCATGCTTTTGTGTAAGGGAATAAAGGGCAGGGCAGGTCCCTCATTGCCCCACATTTCAAAGCTTGTGGTAACTGAGAACTCTGAACAGCACGGTTGGAGAGTGGGTTTTGGGATCCACAATGACTACAGTATCTCAACAAAACCCAGTTATTGTAGGGTAAGTGTCCATTCTTTCTTCTTTGCATATGTATCACTAGGCATACCCTGTAGGTTACTTTCTGGTTCCCCTCAGGAAGGCAGGAATGAGAAGTAACAGCTACATCAGTTGAAAAGTGATTATAATGCACTTGACCAATTTGATCCTGCAACCCTGGAAAACAGACTATGCTGGATTATGGAATTTTCCAGACCATGGGTTTTCACCATAATGAAGGGTAAACAAAATCCATTACTAAAACTTTTGTATGTACAAACCATTTTAGAGTACTGTGCATGTATAACACATCATAAGATGAATCCTTAATGCACTGTATTTAAACTGTTATTGGAGGTGGGCATGCAGAGTCTGGGAGGGAAGAAGGGAAGGTGCAGGAGAGTGCTGGGGGCAGGGCATGAGGGGAATCAGGGTGGGGGCACTGACATGGTAGCAGGGGAAAAGCCTCAAGCCTTTCACAGCATTGCTGTTCTCTCAGCTGGGGATAGAGGAGCAGTGTGCAGAGCTAGTTTCCCCTTCCCCTGCCAGACAGAGCCCATGAGCCGGATCCAGCCTGCTGCTTGCCTGGATTCAGCCAGGGAGGCTCAGGGCTCCCCCCTCTGCAGCAGGGAGCCATCTCTGGAATCTGAATCACTCATGTTCCCAGGTCACAGACACTTGGATTAAGGAGGTTGAAGTGTAGTGCTTTCCTGAACATGACACCTCACCAAACAGCTAATTCCAGTATTTGATAATGGGTCAGTGGGTTACTACATGTTACCACCTTGCAGATCTCTGATGTCTGAAGTAGGAAGAAGAATCAACTGAGCTGCAATGAATGAGGCACACTAGTCAGCTGGTAACAAAAGGAGATACATTCTGTTATCCATGGTAATATCTTTTGAGATGAAAGAGTTTGGCCTTTTGGTTGCCCAACCATAGCCAGAAATAGATGAGTTAACAGTATGAATGGTTTAGTCCCATCAGTATTCTAAAGCAGAATCCTGGGAACATGTGGTTTGTATACTTTCTTTTCTTTCTCAGTGCCAAAGATGGTTTCAGAAAGAATCCAGGTAACGTGATGGATTGCTTCACGTGAAATTCAGACACCATTTGAGGGATACATTTCCAGTCAGGTCTCACACTGCCTTGTCCCTATGCAATGTTGAAGAGGAGCTTCAGCCCAAAGTGCTTGAAGATCACTCCCTGTTCTGGCTGAAGATACATCCAGAAGGAAGATCATCTTCAGAATGAAATTGTATAAGAAACATTCTGAGAGGCTCAAAAGGAGACTATGAATCTCAGGAGGACTGCACTGGTGTACCAGGCAGAACTCAGTTCTCTGACAAGGGGATAAGTGTGTAGAAGTGCTTTAAAGAACTTTGATACCATGGGGAAGAGATGACTAAACATGATTGCACAACTGGATGACATGCTGAAACCAATGCAGAGAGGATTTTAATTAAACTGAGCAAAAGAGAACCTGCTGGAGGTATAGCAGGGAGTCGAGAATCTTGAGTCTTGAATTATGGGCAGCTCAGAAAAGCCTGAAGCCATTAATAACCTCTCATGTTGAAAAGTACAGTTTTCTGGTAGACAATTTCCTGCTTTTTATCAGGATTTCCTGGACCTGTAGGGAGTAGTCCCTACCACAGTCCTCAGGGGCACTGACTTCAGGTCTGGATGGAGCATTTGGTTGTGGTTCTGTGAGATCAGATCTGGTCTGTCTGGGAGCTGGATGAGATGCTGAATGGACATCTGCAGTAGATATGTCAGCCAGAACTGCCTTGGCCAAATAGAGCTACCAGAGTGATTGTGGTTTTGTCTTTTTTTAATCATGAAAATCACGCTTAGAATCAGGGAATCTGGTAGAAAGGAGCACAGCAAGCCTCTGTTCCACTGTTGGAGGCAGGTATCCAGTAGTAACCCGGGGCTCAGGCTTCCCCCTACAGTAAAAGTTCTGACATTTTCTATTGTGGGGAATCCCCATTAATGGACTAGCTCTTCTGTAATGGATATGGGCAAAGACCATCCATAGGTGATCACTGATTGCCTGCTCAAGAAGCCTGCTAAGTTATTGCTGACTCCTGGGAGACAAAGGGTCATTAGCAGCAACCAGATTCTGATAGAACTAATTCCAGGAATCAAGGACTTCCAAGCAAATGGGTGTGAAGAACTCAGTGATGGTCGTGAGTTCACAGCTCTTTATGTTCTTTCAGGGCACTACTATTAAAAACAATCATTCTTGGGTCCATGGAGGCATATGTGCACCTATTGTGGGACCTACACTGATATACTCAAAGAAGAACTAGGAGCTATAGATCTCATAGGTACTTTTAAGGCCCCATCATAAAATCAGACTCCCTCACAATCTCTAATAGATTTATTCTCACAAAACGCCTATAACATTGGGAACCATGGGACCATCCTTCTTCTATAGTACAGCCATTTTTGTAAAACTGACAGGGACAGGAGGACAGGCACTATAAACAAAACTAATCCCAGTGTTCAGGACATATGGTCAGCATTCCTATATTATGGATGCCTAATACTAACTGTGAAATCAAAAGGAAACTTTCCACAGAAAAGAGCCTACTACATGGGTATCCCCTTGTGCTATATACCACATGGTGTATTTAATAAGAAGGGAAACATTTTATCTTCTGGATTTTTCACATTCTGTAGTACTTTCTAAAATTCCTCTCCCTATATAAACAGCCACAAGTTTTAGTCACTGAAGTAGTCAAGCTAAAGAAAACAGCTTGGGCTTTCTTCTTCCAAATTCTGATATCCTGTGTGAGGATTTATGAACTGTAGTAGGATAGGGATCAATGTATCCTGGCAAAAAAAAATTGACCGCTGTAGGAAAGTGTTAAGAATTAACATGATAACATTGATGGGAAACAGCCAAACCACATTTTATAGTTCAGCCTTAATAAGCTTTGGAGATATGAAGCATCTGCAAAATTAAACAGATACTTTATCCATATTAAGCTATACTCTGAGCTTGAGGCACAAGAAAAAATTCTGGATTCATTTGAGAGAGAAAGACAGATTGAGGGTATTAGTGATGCACGGATGATTTTTCATAGAACGTTTCCTCAAGCATATTGACTTGATTTGGTGTAGTGTTTTGCTACTGACAAATAAGTGACTCCATAATTGACTGGATACTAGGTCCAACCTGGTTTTGTTTGAGCTCGTGCTGGATTTGGTGCCAGCTCTCCATGCAGACAGAGGGCAGACAAGGTTTTATTTCTGACCCTTGGAAAGGACAAGGCCCGTAAGGTAACATTTTAGTTTGGTAATAGGGCAACAAAAAGGAATTAATCTGTTGCTCTTGGGATTTACAAGCGTTAAATTAGCCACTGGAGGGCCCCTCTTGTGTTTCTTGAATGAAAATGTGTACACCAAAATCAAACATAAGAACTGAGATCGACTGTAGTCATTGTCTTAATTGATAGCAAGATACCCATACACATAAAATATAATTAAATTTTTTTCATTAAAATACACAGTAATATTTGATAAATTAAATACCAAAAATAGTGGAAAGATAAAAAACGCAAAAATTCTAAGACAATTGAAAGATTGACCACTGCTACTTCTAACTCATGATTTGAACTTACTATATTTGTAAGATAAGAAAAGATAATATTCACTACTAAAAATACAGTATGTCATTAGCATGCAGTAAAATTAAGAGGAACTATTTTTCAATGGAAATGCATTGGAAATTGCAAGGAAAAATATTTTTAAAAATCAAATATAAGTGACACTGAATTCATACACAGGTTTAGCAGTATACATGCAAAAAGTCATGCTAAATAAATAGAATTTGTATTTAACTTCTTCAATAAGCGAGTGAGGTGGAGAAAGAAAATTTCTAACATTTTAGCCATGTGTTAAAAAGGGGCAGTGCATGGCAGAATAGACCTTTATCTCCTACTTATAGTAAATAATTATTAAATAGTTATTGCTCCAGCTGATTTAGCCTCAGAGAATACAGCAGTTGCACACCCACAATAACGTTATTGTGATGCTCCATTGCATATATCATGACACTCCTACAAAATCAGTATAATAATATTACACTAAACGACTAAATCTTGCTCTCTGTACACATCTAATCTCATTTAAGTCAATGGGACTACTGAAATGAGTAAAGCAAACTGAAGATGGGTGGAATTGGTGCCCTATACTGCCTATTTGGATTTTAACCCATGAATTTATTTTAAAATATCTTCATAAATTGAGCACTGATTAAAATGATTTTGATGGAATACTTATTATTTGGTCTGGGCCCAAGAGGAAAAAACAACTAAGTTCAGTGTTTTCAGAACAATATCCTATCATGTACAGCCCTACAGAGATAGAAACACCACCGCTTTCCCTAACTTAGTCCATCTCAATCATGGCTGTTCATGTGAGATAATTAGTACAGACCATCAGTAGCAAGTTCATTGTAATACCACTCTATGATTTTTTTAAAAAAGATGCTACCTCTGGTTCCAGCTGATGCACACATCCTTTTGAAAACTGCAGTCATCCTCTCTGATCTATGGTCTGATTCTTACTCATACAGAGTATTATTTTATACTGTGAACAATTCCCCTAAAGTAATTTATTATTCTAAAGCGTAAGGGCGCAAGAATCTCTCCCTGGATATTACAAGCAGTATTTTTTCCTAAGATGCAGTTGTTGCTAGCAAACTCACTGAGACCTCTAAGATAACTGAGACAGAGACATAAGAAAAAAACTGCCTTTAGCATAGCCCATCAAATAGCCTGTAAAACTTTCCTGCCAAATATTAAAATTTGGGAGAAAGTGGATATAGGGGAATTGCATTCCTGGTATTTTCCTAATAAAGAAAAAATATATTTTCATTTTGTGGGTAGGGTGTTTTACTTTTAAATTAAGAATGAGGAAGGAGAGCTGATAAAATCTTTGGCATCTCTTAAAGACATTTTATATATGCTATGCCATCTACAAATTCTCTCCAGCCACAGAGCTAGTAACATTCTTCTGCCTAATCCAAAAAAAGTACTGAAAGGCATCTACAACTATAAAAATATTAATGCCAATAATCAAAAGTAGGACATTTTTATAGACGTATTCCACTAAAAACACAAGAAGCTACAGAGAAAAGAAATTAAAAATGCTTCATCTTTTAATAAAATGTGCTAATTTAGGGAAATACTATCTCCTTATCTCTCTGCAATCAGTTTAGGTTCAAAGCATTTATTTTAACTCCTAAATGCTCTCTGTATGATTGAAATGCTGTTTGTCATTAAGTAACTACGCCAGTTTTGCTAAGGAGGGTACTGCGTTTCTGAACAGCTTCTTATATAAGCCCCGCATAGCATTCTATAGGCAGCCAGAGGAAAGAGCCTCTTGCTACAGACTCCAAATATAATTTACATGAGGTCTGAGCTAGACCAAAGGTGGTGGAGAATTCCCTTCTAGTGTATTTCAGACTCTTCTTTTTATTCAATGTGGGTTTTGTTCTGGTTTTCCAGTCTTTTGCAGATTATTATTTTAGGCTTGTTTTTCCCAGGTCACATTTATCAGACTTATTTTTCATATATGTACACTTTCTAATATTTATAGCAACAATTACTCAAACAGTCACAACAGCTGTTTTGTTTACCCAACACTATCATTTACAGACTAATTATTCACTGGCGTCTCAATTGATCAGACTACATGGTCCTTTATACAGGGACAATTCTGTGTGTTTTCTTATATTCCATTTTCCATATTCTATTCAAATAAATCAAAGATAGGATTTACCTGTAGAAGGTCGAAGGGCCAGCTTCTCTCATCCCAAAGTTGCTCTGATCATTTTCAAGGTAGTAGGGTACCTGTTGGCTGTGGTGATGGATGAAGGGAGAGAGCTGTGGCGTCCTTTGTAAGAACAGCACAGGGCTTGGAGGGACATTGTTTAGAGAATGAAACCCTCCCAGACTGCTGGACCCAAATGATTCAGAAGCAGGGGCATAACTGAGGCTAGTAGAGCTGTACACCGGAGCGGCAGTGGCAAAGTCATATGTGGTACCTTCTGGGTAGTTAAAAACCCCCGTCTTGTTGCTCTCCACATACATCTCACTGAGTGTCCGATCCAGGGGAATCTTCAGCTGAGGTCTGTTCAAAGGCTCCAGTTCATTGCCTTGAATCTGGTGGAGCATGGCAACTCCAGAGGTTTTGGTATGAAGGGTCATGGTCATTGTTAATGGCAGCAAGCAATTGGCATATCTGTTTTTACTGTCAGCGGAGGGATCAACAGCTGAGAGTTCACCTGAAAAAAGAGCAGAACCTGGTGTCAGCCGTGGCAAAAATCATGTTAAAGAAGCACTGCACAGGTATTCAGCTGGACTCAGCAAGGAGGAGACTACAATCCAAAGCTGCATGAGCAGTGAGAAAACTCTCTCCTTCTCTCTCTCCCGCTCTCTCTAACTTTTAAGTACTCCTCATCTGAGCTAATATGCATTACAAAGGTGCTGGCCAGAAGCCAAGAACTCTTGCCTTGCACTGACATTGGTTTAAACATCTTCAGGAACAATTAGTTTTGGAGTGATACCAAATAATTGTTTCACTAAACTTTACTCCTATTAGTTGTTTAATTTTTCACTTCATGGAGTTCTGCTGCTCTACGGTGGCTAAGGAAAAAACAGTGCTTATACCAAACTAGGAAGACTAATCCAGTGGTCAGCCAGCTTACTGCTTTTTATGCCCCTGCCAGGCTCCAATCTATCTCTGTTTATCTCTACTCCTGTTTGATTCATTTTCATGTTTGCTGGAAATATGTAATGTGTACATTGTAATGACCCTGGGTAGGACTATGCTGTAACTGAGATATGGCAGACCAGAGTATGTGTGTGTGTATGTGTTTGTGCAGCCAGCCACTCAGTAAAACTGTATTTAACAGAATCAATGGATGTACTTTATCTATGTAGGAGAAAAGTCATATATAAATGTGCTACATTATAATGATTCCTGGTATTTAGCTGAAGTGTAAAAAGTTACGTGAAAAGGCAGGGAAAATCTTTAGTTAAATTCTTCTATTCATTTCTACTTCCTTCTTGTTTAGCATGTAACATCAGAGTAACATAAGCTTAAATATGAAACAAGACATCTTTCAGACCATCATATCAAAACCCCAGACAGAAAAAAATCATGTTAATTGCATGAAATATGAACTAGATATTAATAAATCCAGCCCGAGGATTTTCTTCCTCTTTGTCCATTGACAATTATGCTTCCATTTCACATCAGAGTTTGGAAATCAAAATAATTCAGAGGGACCACTTTAAAATAAACCAAAATAAACTCCTTAAAGCTATATTTAAAACTCAGCAAGAAAAAACAGAATTGTAGAGGAAAGGTGTGGCAAGCAAGTTTCATCTTGCAGCTTACTTCCATATTATTTGAACTTTGCAGAACCTACTTCATCAGCCTAACGAAAACCTCTGAAAATTGTTTCAAATTCTATAGCAATACTATATTGATCTACAGTTCAGCTGGTACAGTAGGTTAGTGGCAACCCCCAACAGATTAATACAAGACCCTAGATAGCACAGTTTGAGTACTGATGTATATCCAAGCTATACTAAAATAATTCTACATTTATTCGGCCTCACATTGGAAAGTCTGATAATCAAATGAGATGAGGGTTTAAAAAGAATCCACTTGGAAATTTCTTTTTTATGTCTTCATCTTAAAATAGTTTCAAAACAACTTTACTATAAATGTTTTAATTCTATAAACAATACTTGAACCATAATATTACATTTTTTGAGGTTTTATTAAAAAAAATCCAATGTTTAATCTGCACATGCATGATTTCACTGAAGTAAAGCCATTTGAACACATACAGAGACAGCAGCATATGCTTATATATATATTAACTAGACAGATTCCCCTCCACCCTTCCTTCCCAGCTCAAATTTCAGATTATAGACTTTGATCAAAGAGATAACAGTGTTTAAATAAGACTGAACTATACAAGTACCTGGTAAGAAAAACATCAGACAGTCATGCCCAGAAGAATCGCAAGATCCTTCCAAGAGATTCTAAAAAATGCAAAAGTGTGTAAGTGTGTGTGTGAGAGGGGGAGTGAGAGAAAGTGTGTATGTGTGCGTGCGTGTATTTGCCAGGGCTTGTGAAAGAGCAGGCAAGCACAGCTCTCAACATCTTCCTGAATACAAGAGCCAGTAGCTGTGCTCCACAGACTATAATGAAGGACAATTACAAGTTTAAGGTAGGCTATGCCTACAGAGTCACTTGGTGCATCTGTAATATTCTGAACATAATATTGTCTAGCATAATATGTTCTTATAGTGCATAATCTGACAAACACTGTGACTGTCCCAGAGGAAGAGTAGCATTTATTTTTACAACATTCTGCAAGAGGGAATCTTGTGTGACCCATTATATCATTATGTAATAATATACTACATTATAATGCGTACATAGAAGAGAACAGATTTAAGGTTAAGCACGCAAATTTAACTTCGCCACTTACTGACTTTTAAGTATTTCACACTGGATTCTCAATAGCAACAAGGAGTCCTGTAGCACCTGAACAGGACTCCTTGTCACTTTTGCAGATACAGACTAACACGGCTACCCCTCTGATACTTGGATTCTCAATGTTCTTTTAATAGGGTTTTTAATTGAATTTACCCATATCCAACTATTTGCTCGATGGCATTAGCACCTTCTGTGTGGTACAGTAAGTACTAACCATGGTCACCTTACGTCATCTTAACTCAGGGCCTCTGCACTAATTCCACATTGGCCAGTGTGGATGTCTGCAAGGAGGGCAGGCAGGACCCAGGAGAGGGGTAGATACAGTATCCCATGCAATTGATGCACAGCGTCTACTAAAAAAACTCCTTAAGCTAAACTATAATAGGTTGTCAGTGTTTTGCCTCAATTACCCAACCTAGTCAGCAGATGCTGATCCTGCTGGAAAAAGGTTAAGTGGGCTCTGCTGATTCACCATCAGATGGCTTGCTACCCCACTATAAGGACGGTAGAAATAGCTCTCCACAGAGAAGATCTAGGTGGTGAACTAAGAAGTCCTGTGGTAGGAATCTAGTACACAGTCACGCCTGGAAAGAAGGCTCCGGATTAATTTTATTATATTTTCTTTATTAATAAATCCAAATCCCAGAAAGGAGGTGAATTTTTGACTCTGCATAGTGTATGGACTTTATTTTGGAGCAAGAAAAATAGGCGTCAGCACATAAGTGAAAAGTCTTTGATAAACCCTAACATTTTATTTTCTTCTGTAAATCTCAAAGCAATTTACAGATGGGGCTAAATATTCTGCACAAGTTCATGTAATAAATGACTGAGACCCCCAGAATTTGAAACCAGGTCTTTATTCTTAGCAGTCAAGGGGTTTATTCCATTACACACACGTCCTCACAGACAAGTCACACTGATTTACTGTATCTAGATTTTCCATCTGGGAAATATGCCTGATAAGAATAATTGGCACGTGTTCCTTCGTAGATCCCAAAGCGCTTTATAGAAAATATGTGCAAAGAAACTCCAGTTTACAAATGAATCAGTCATTTGCCTAAGCTTACATCATATCTTGCAAAGAGAAATCTGCCCCATTTGCTGTGCACATTAATTAAATAACAAAACTTACCCTGAGGGATGAACTGCAGTGCCTTCACTACACATGCTGGTCAAAAGTACTTTAAAAATACCCACTCAATGGCAGGTCTATTGGTTTTAGATAGGGTGCTTCATTTATTAATGTGCATACAATTCCAGCCCAGCTAATAAACATCTTGGGCTACACCTATGCAGCATTTTGGAGGGAGCAGGAGTGAGCCTCTCAGCCCAGGTTGACAGACCTTGGTTAGCAGGCTCATGCTGGCACTCCAAAAATAGCTATATGGACAGTGCTATGAAGTTGCAGCTTGAGCAATGATGGAGGGGCAGTTGGGCCAAATTTGAGACGCATTGCAACCTCTGCACCTGCTTGGTCTCCCACCTCTGTAGACCTTTGGCACCCAAGGACACTCAGTAAATGCCAGCCCCTGGGGAAAAGCAGAATGGGACCCCAGGAAACCCCAGTCCCAGGCAGGTGAGAGGACTGAATCTGGGTTTTGGTGCTTCCAGGGGAAGAAGAGATGCAGAAGGAAGAGGGGAGCTAGAGCTCCCACAATGGCCAGGCCCTGGTAAGGATGGCGCAGTTCAGCATGACTGCTTCTCTGGATAACAGCTGAGGGTTGGGTGAGGTGCAGAGGGGGGAGCTCAGAGCTGCATGTGGGGCACAAACAAGGGAAGAACATGGAGCTGCATGCAAAGAGAGACTATGGGGGGTGCAGAGAGGAGAGCTTGAATCTGGATGAATGGGGTAACATCTGGGGGAAAGGCCAGGGCTCTGTGAGGCAGCAGGAAAGGACCCTGTGTGCAGCTGGGTCTTGGTGCAAAGGCAGTGGGAGAGAACTTGGGACCAGGTACAAGGAAATAGCAGAGGAAAGAGCTTGGGACTGGGTGCAAACAGGGGAATGAGAACTCTGGATCCACCTCCTGGTTGCATCCCTGGCATTTACAGGGATATATTTACAAGATCAGACTGTCTCACTCCATCTTGTAAAATCTGGAGAGAATTTGGTTTTACAAAACTTCAGCAGTTGAGATTTACATAACTTCAAGAGGGGGGAGATTGGATTTTATCTAAATTCCCAAAGTTTAGAAGTCTGCAGATAAAAATAGTTCTGGCTTTGATCCATCACAAAATATGCCTATGACCAAAAAGGGATGAAGAAAGTAAGGAAAGAGGCAATAGCAATGGAGGGACATTGTGAAGGAAAGGCTGGGTCTCTGCAAGTGAGCTGTGCCAAGCACACAACAACAAGAAATCAAAGCAGAAACTATCCGCATGCATACACACGTGCACACATGCATTCTCAACCTTCATAGTGGTAGACACAAAAAGTTTATCTCTGAGATTCTCTGAGAGCAGTTTAGGAGATGTAGATATGTGTGTTTTATCAGTGTTAATGGAATATGTGTGGCGAAATCTTCTGCTGTACTTTTACAATCCCAAACTAAATACTTGCTATTTTGGAACACTTCAAAGCTGCACTTGAAACTGTACTAAATAAAAACCTAAATAGATAATGCACTAGCTGAATCATAATTCCTTGGTTAAATGAACATTGTTTATAGTTCATGGATCTCTGAGCTTGAGAATGTACAGGTTCTCCCCTTCCCCCCATACTGATAGGTAATCCGTATTCATTTCAGGGCACTGATGCAGCCAGTCGGCATGTAGATCCTACAGTTTCTGTTGACTTATTTGGTGAAAATCTAGTTTTGAATGGTCACAAGATGCAGATCTAGGAGCTGCATTCACACTAAGCTTTGGCTCCTTCCTCCCCACCCCCATCCAATAAACTAACTAGCAAAAAGCAGGGTACTGAACCAAATTCGGATTTTACAGTGGGAAAAACATTGTGACATTTCTGAGGCTTATCTCATCACAAGAAACAGAAGACAGAAAAAAGATCATTTGGAAGCCAGAACTGTGGAAGAAATTACCTAGAACTGTACCATAATAGAGGAAATGAAGTTTCAGGGTTTCCAGTCCTCTTTGAATTCTGTCTTGGGCCACATCTATACTGACCCCCTGGATCAACGCTCCGGAGATCCATCTTCTGGTGTTCCATTTAGTGAGTTTAGTAAGGACCCACTAAATTGAAGGCTGAGGGTGCCCCTGTTGATGCCAGTACTCCTACTCCTCATGAGAATTAAGGGGAGTCGAAGAGCGCATTTCTCCCTTTGACCTCCCACTGTGGGGATGGCGCCAATATTCAAATTAAGGTGTGTCAACTCCAGCTACGCAATTAATGTAGCTAGAATTGCATATCTTAATTCAAACTGATCCCCTAGTGTAGACCGGGCTTCAGAAAAGCTTTCTACAGAATGAAAAGGCCTACCTGCACATCAGGGAGTGCTAGAGAAGCTTCCAGGGTGTACAATTCCAGGGCAGCCCCACCATACCAAAGCTTGAACCCCAACTCAAGCCAGGACTCACAGGGGCTATATGCACAGGTGGGAGTCTGGAGCATCCCTGAATGGGCTGCCAGGACTCGCAAACCACAGGACTGTCCAAGGAGCCATTGGTCCTGGAAGTCTGGTAGCTCAGGGGATCCCAGAGCAGGGCAGTCCACACATCCAGGCTGCCCCCGGTGCCTAGGCAGTTGCTGACTGAAACAAACACACATTTCGGTTCAGTCAGCAGCTGCCATGGTCCCAGCAAGCCTATTTCCTTTCAGGAATATCATGAGTTCATGTTTCCAAAACATTTTTTTTTTAATTTCCAGTTCATGTGAAATTTTCTCATTTCAAAATCTTTCATATAACCAAACATGTCACGTTTCAGCCAGCTATATTTCTGACCCTGGAAAATGACAACAGCTTGAGATATAAGATGAAAAGGCAAAAGAGTTGTTATATGAAAAAATATTCAAATCATAGGATTCCTTGAAGACACTGACATGCCTAAACCTATTTCATTTTTTATCTACCGGCTTTCAATTTTATTAGGAATTCCAACAAAATATGGCAATTTCAGAATTGAAAAGGTACATTGCACATTTTCCCTTAAGACTACTGGCCATGAAAGGCAATAAATTTTATTGGTTTGGTTCCCACAACTACTAAGATAGACATTGGTTTAGTTGCTGCAATTAAAGAAGAATCTGTTGCACATAACAGCAAGAACACCATGTTTTCTAGGTTCTCCTGTTGCATTGCAGAGAAATCATGCAGCTCTTAAAGCAGTGAGGAGGTTCCTCAAGATACATGGCTAGAGATACAGCACCATCTATCTGCTTTATAAATCTTCACTTGAAAAGAACATAAAACCTTCCCATCACCACATGAAGCACTGAACTATGTTCAGGATCTGCTTACACCATCAGCAACGAGGTAAGTTCTTCAGTGTATTATGCAAATTCTATCATGTTTGTATGTTCATATATAGCTGTGGGGGACATTTGTAATCTGTGATTTACAAGTAACATACTACAAATAGGGATGGTGCCAAAAGGTCTAGTTTTATCTTTTGATTTTGGATTGGTTTATATAATCAAAGATGGTGGTTTAATTTTTCATGGGAAAAAATCCAAATTAAAATTGAGAATTTGGGAACAATTAGTTTAAAATAATTTTAACATCAACAAATATATATTAGAGATTAGGTTGACTTATTTTTATTATTTTAAACATTGTAGTTATTGGAAAATCTTGCTGCTTGCTTCTATAGCAGATGGCAGCCTATTGTATACAATGTTTTTAGCTCTTATCATGGTACCATGTTACTTTTATTATATTCAAAATATTAAATTCTGCACTTCAAACACCCAGGGCATTTAGAACTCAGTCAAGCAAAAATTATAAATGAGACTTATAACACAGTCTATTATTTGGGTTGCCCATCACTTCCTATTAAAAGATCCTGTTTCTAGTTACTTATAATTCTGCCAAACTTTAACTGTTTGTGCTGAAATAATGCCAAGTGTCAGCTGACTTTTTCAGAACATTTCAGCAAAACCAGTTCATCCATTTCTGGTAGCAAGAATAGGGCAAAGATATGGTTTTGCCCAGGTTACAAAAGGGCTACGTCTAGACTACATCCCTGTTTCGTAAAAGGGATGTAAATTAGACGTATCGCAATCGCTAATGAAGCGGGATTTAAATCTCCCCGCTTCATTAGCATAGGCTGCCGCGCATCGGAGCTTGCCGAAAAAGCGCCAGTTTAGATGCGGATCTTGCGAAAATAAAGCCTTTTCCGAAAGATCCCTTATCCCTTATTTCATAGAGGATAAGGGATCTTTCGGAAAAGGCTTTATTTTCCGCAAGATCCGCCTAGACTGGCGCTTTTTCCGCAAAGCCCGCGTCCAAAAAAAGCGCAGTTATTTTTATGCTAATGAAGCGGGGGAGATTTAAATTCCCGCTTCATTAGCAATTGCGATACGTCTAATTTACATCCCTTTTACGAAAAAGGGATGTAGTCTAGATATAGCCAAGTATTTTCTTTAAAAGACGTAATGCCTCCATGCTTTGGAGAGGGGTTCTGAAATTTGCCAGAATGTTGGCTTTATGTCAGAAATGAGCCTTTTGCCATTCCTGTGAAAATCCACCCAAATTTGGCCTTGTGTCTTTGAAAAATCAGTTTTCACATGCTCATTAGAGAGTAAGACTTCTTCAGAGAGAGTAGTTAAAATCTATGAAGGTTCTGTATTCTCTAAGCAAGCTCAAGCTTCCCACAGTTGCTAGAGATGACCAGATTGCACATTCTCCATCCCCACTGAGCATGTGAGCATGCTGCATCCCCTCACAGCTTCTATATATGATTGGACTACTTATATGCTATTATAAACTAAACTTGTTCCAACACTGGGCTACAGGGAATCAGAAGGATTTTCCAATTTTTTTCTGCTTTCAGCTGTTTTGGGCTGGAGTACAGTGGCGTACTGGAACTAAGAACAGGGAGCTTGTCTCTCCTATACTTTTAGTGCTCTCCTGGTGAAACCAGGCAACGGAGAAGAAGAAGGTTCCATATTCACATGACACCAAGGGGAAAAGTAGTGCAGTGAGACTGAGACTGTGAGTTAGAGGGTAATACTAAGATTAATTGGACAAGGAGAATGAGTCATGGGGTGAGACCGGGATGGGATGGGCAGGGATGCTGGGCCTACGGCCAGGAATGGCCTTAGAGAAAATGAGGCCTAAGGTGAATTAATATTTTGGTGCTCCTGGTCCCTGTTGCCTACCCTTGACCTCCACTGCCTCCTCAGCCTCCCCACTCCTTGTACATAGTCCCCACTGTCTCCCCACTGTCTGGGCCCGCCACCCCTCCTACATAGCCCCCACTGCCTCTCCAGCTTCCCCACTCTGAATGGCTCCTGGGCCCAGCTGCCTCCACTGCCCATTGCCTAGAGTTCCCTTCCACAGTCTTTCATCCCAGGCCCACACCGTTCCTTGCTCTTGACCATGTGACACTCCCCCCTTTGACTGCCTGTAAAACTGGCCCCGAGGTGGGAGAGGAGATGGATCTGACAGAGGAGATAGATCTGGAGCTGGGGTGCATAGAGAGAAACTGAACTGGCTGGGTAGAGAAACTGTTACAAAGATCCAGGAACAAGTCTAGGGAAGGGAAAATATTGATTAGATTAAGAATCTAAGGAAGGGAGCCTGGGTGGGAGGGAAAGGGGAGAGACAGATCAGACAAGGAGCTGGATGGGGAAAATATGACTGGCTGGTCATGGAAACTAAGACTGGGGTGGGGAGTGGGAGTGATTGGGATTCTAACAATCAATCAGCCCAGAGAAAGACACTAGGATTGCCTGAGCTAAAAGACTGGGACTGTGATGAGAAGTCTGTGGAGTAAAGAATAGTAAAGGCAGATGGTGTTGGAGTAAATAAAAGACAGAACTGGGAAAAGGAGAGATTGGGGAGCATGGGGCAGGAGGAGTCAGACCTAGTGAGAACAGGCAAAGGAGTCTGTACCCACTAGAGCACATTCACCTACAGGGCTTGGAATGAAACCCAAGATTCCTGACTCTCACTACAGCCGCTCCCTGAGTTGCGAACGGTCGAGTTACGACCGTTCGCACTTACGACCAAAGCTCCCATGGAGCGGTCGTAAAGGCGGTCCCCGAGTTACGAACGTGACCCGCGCTTATGAACAGCGCGGTCGCGTGTAACTCAATGGGGTCCGAGTTACGAACAGTTCGAGTTACGGACCAAGTGTTGGTCCGTAACTTGTTCGTAACTCGGAGAGCGGCTGTATTCTGATGTCTGCAAATATCTGTGAAACCTACTGACAAATCGCGCTTCATCCCCCCATAAGCAGGGTCTGAACAAGTTCTCTCCTGACAGCTAGCTGGGCAGGGGAAAGACTTGAGGAACAAACTGTATTTACCTGAACACACCTACTCTGCCAAAATATCCAGCAGATGAAGCAGAGTTGCTCAAACTGATCAACTTTGTCTGGTTTTGGGTTATAAAATCACTTTAGTACCAAATGCAGGGGTAGTACAATGTTGTGATCAATGTTGCTCTCTTTATTGCATTAATAAAGGAAAATAGAACTTTCCTTAATCTGTCCCAAATGAGGGGTAACCCCTCATTAAGCCAGGGGTTCAAAGACTAGAACTCTTTGAAATTACTCCACTCGGTATAACGTATTCCTCCCCACTGTTCCAAGATAAAATAATAAAGGCACCTAATGGGGTTAATACTAAGTGCTTAAATTGGAGCTAAAATCACTTTTGCTGGGATAGCATGTCTGCCCAGCCTGCTAAAAGCTGAAAATTCTAAGAGCTAACAATCAGTAAGGGTACGTCTACCCTGCAACACTATTTTGAAATAACTAGCACTATTCCGAAATAACTTAGTACCGATCTGCACAGCAGGCAATTATTTCAAAATAGTGTCAAAATACTGTCAAGCTGAAGGACTTCTTACTCCAACTCCTGTAACCTTCATTGTATGAGGAATAAGGGAAGTCAGAGGAAGAGTGCTCTATTTCGAGATAAGTGCTGTGTAGACACTCCCTATTTCGAAATAGGCCAATGGTGGGAAGATAGGAGTTACTATAGAGAATCTTTTTTCTGGGTGTCTGGTTGGTGAGTCTTGCCCACATGCTCAGGGTTCAGCTGATCACCATATTTGGGGTCGGGAAGGAATTTTCCTCCAGGGTAGATTGGCAGAGGCCCTGGAGGTTTTTCGCCTTCCTCTGTAGCATGGGGCACGGGTCACTTGTGGGAGGATTCTCTGCATCTTGGGATCTTTAAACCATCGTTTGAGGACTTCAATATCTGAGATATAGGTGAGAGGATTATTCTAGCAGTGGTGGGTGAGATTCTGTGGCCTGCATTGTGCAGGGGGTCAGACTAGATGATCATTATGGTCCCTTCTGACCTTAAAGTCTATGAGTCTATGAGTCTATGAAATAAGCTATTTCAAAATAAGATATGCAATTGACATAGCTCAATTTGCATAGCTTATTTCGAGTTAAGCCCTGCAGTGTAGATGCACCCTAAGGGTACGTCTACACTTGCTCCCTATTTCGAAGTAGGGAGGCAAATGAAGGCGACCGAAGTTGTAAATCAAACGCGGGATTTAAATATCCCGCGCTCGATTAGCATAGTCGCATCCGGTCACCATGTTGGAAATTGACTAGCCCGAATCAACTCGCCGCGTGTAGACGCGGTACTCCTAGGGAAAACCCCGTACTTCGAATTAACTGTACTCCTCCTGCAATGATTCTGTGCTTATGAATGGGGAAGTATTGCCTCTCAGAGGCGCCTGGGGCTGGTGTGTAATTTCCCTGGGTAACTGAGTGGGAGCTCAAGCTAGTTTTGGTTTGTATTGCTGAATCAACCCCTAGATATTGAGTCTAGACCTGGCTGCTTCTGGCTCTATCTGACAGAAGGGTTACACCCCTTTAATGCTATTTCCCACAGAGAACCATGACCTGTTATTCAGTGCTTAATTTGTAATGAAAGAGGTGCTCAAGCAAGTAGGTGCCAGGTGCTCACGTAATTTTTTTACTTTCAAAACTGACACAGCAAGCCCAGAAGTGCCAGCGCTATGAATAGCGAAGCCTAAATATGCTGAACTCAGCCCTGGCACAAATTAAGCACTGCCATAATTATTGTTAGTTACTAGAATTTACTGTGCAGTGGATATAAAGATGCCAACCCTGCTAATGAACTGGTTTGGTGTCAATATGATGTGATGTGATGTGATGTGATGTGATGTGATGGAATCTTTGTGGTTTTTTCACTTTGCTTGTTTAAAAACCTAGGAAATTACATTTAAAAAGCAATGTTCAAAGAACATTATTAAGATTGCACAGTTAAGCAATCAAAAGTGCTAGGAAATACTAGAAATAAAGTTTTCCATGTAATGTTAATTCAGTCTTTTGTATCTATAGATTTCGATATAGTCTTTAAATATATGAGTCAAGAGGCAAGGAATGGGAAATATTTCAATTATATTTTATAAATGTCTTATGCTCCTCAGTGTATTTGTGTGATTTTTACCGTGGCTAAATACATAAAGTTAGATCAAAAGTGCTAGTGAAAGAAACTCGGTGGGAAAGATTAAACAATGGCCTCAACTACTTTTGCTCTACTTCAGTCTTAGACTGCTTTTGTCCTGTCCTGCCCAAGGGGGGGTGTGCCTGACTATTGGCCTTTGCTCTGCATCATCCAGGGGGCTGAACCTGACCATGCTAATTCCCTTATGATTGGCTTTCAGCCACTAGGTGGCATAGCGAGGTTGAACAACCTCCCTCTCATGCTGACGGGGAGGATCCACTCCAAGTCACTGCACTAACAGAGATTTTGGGCTATAAAGATAGCACCATTAACAATCCCATAAGGAAATGAATAATTCCATCCTCACAACAGGATTTGAATAGTGTGCAGTAAACAAAGAGAAAATAAAATATTGACTAGCTACTCACTGAGGTGAGAAAAACCATACCGTGCAGAAGTCCAATGGAAAAAATAATTTGTAATCATGTGATTAAAGACTGTATAATCTGCTATATATTTTAGAGAGTTTGTCCATTTAATCAAGAACTCCTCCTAAATGCTAAGAGCTAAGGCCACCAAATTCAGTTTACAGCTTCCTCTTATCATAACTTAAAGCAATGTAAAGGTTTGGTTGTGTCAGGAAAACAGGATGGGCCTGTTATAGGATTCTCTCAGTGGTCCTCCTGGTCCTCCTTCAAAATGGTAAGAACTAGCACCACCAATTCAGTATACAGCTTCCTCTTATCAAAACTTAAAGCAACATAAGAATTTGATTGTGCCAGGAAAATGGGATGTGCATGGAATGGATTGCTTTGGTGGTCCTATCTTTTACCGTTTAGAAGGAGTTCTTGATCAAACAGACAGACAAACTCTCTAAAACAGGGGTGGGGGACCTCAGGACCAGGGACCATATGTGGCCCCCGGTTTGCCTGGATGCAGCCCCCTGATGCTCGTGGCTCCTTCCCAGAATTAGGGAGACCACGATGATGCTCCACCCCCCATGGGGCTAGAGCACACAAAATCTACTAGCCTGGACCCCCCATGGCACTGCTGTGTGAAGAGAATGTGGGGCGTGTCTTTCTCCTTCTCAGTCAAAGGCCACATCAGTGAGGGTTTGTTTTGGTTTTTTGCTTCTCACTTGTGTGCAGCCCCCAACTGATTGTTCTGTGGGTCAGCAGACCTCGATCCAAAAATGCTCTAAAATATATAATGATTAAATAGAAAGCTCAAAATACATACATGAAGTAGGCAGAAAAGAGAAAAGCTGAAAAAGTTTTGTAATCACCATAATTTCAAAAAAATAATGGTACATATGGTTCATTTTAAAAACTTAAATTAAGCTTTAGAAACGTAAGTACATTACAGACCTGAGGAATGCCGGGTAAATCTGCTAGTAGTGCATATGCACAAGAAGGAGGCTGAAGTAATGTTGCACAGGCAAGTTAGGTAATTCCTATCTTTTGAGTACTTGAACTTTGCAATAACAATGATGATTTTTTCACATAAGTTTCTTTTAGTTTGTTTTTAACAAAATAACAAGATTTATACACAGCCACTACACACACACATGCATACTTTTAAAAAAAAGAGAATTGAAATTGCTCACTTGCAAGAAATAAACATGAAAAGAAATAAGAACAAATGACTTGTGGGATATTGTGAAGGATAAACATTCTGTATGTCATTCACGTCACATCAAAGCAGCATAATTATTCTTTAAAAATATTTACATTGTAAAGGTCTATAGATCCTAATGCTTTAATATCAGGACTCTTAAATGTGAAAAAGGTCAATATTGACAGTATATTGTATACATACCTTAAAAAATCACTGAGACTTAGACAGACTTAAATTTATTTTCAGTAGATATCAACATATAAGACAGAAATCACTATGAACAGACCAGGTAATGGATTATGCTCCTGAAATATTACATAAAATGCCGTCTTTCAATAAATGAAATCCAGCTAAACTCCTTTTTTGCTGTCAGCCCTGGTATTGATACAGACATTTAAACTAGAATCAGATATTAAACAAGATAAATTAGGAGATCTTAAATTTAGACAATTGAAAAGCAAAATTAAAGTCATCAGGGATAGCTCTATAGCTGGAAGGGCTAAGGACAATATGAACAAATATTTTTCTTCTTTAATATATCAGAGACAAAAGAAATCTTGGTACTGATTGAGACCCTATATTAGATAGAGATGGCAAAATTGTTCTGCATTTAAAATGATGCAGAAAATGGAGAAGTGTTCAATACATATTTCTGTTTTGTATTTGGAAAGAATCAACATGATCTTCTTGTATTGCACATGGATAATGAAGTATTTTCCAATCTTTAGTCACAAATGAGGATGTTAAACAGCATCTACTGAAGGTAAACATTTTGAAATCAACAAGCCGAAATAAAAACCAGCAAAGAACTGGCTGGTGAGATTTCTGGCTCCCTAATGTTAATTTTTAATAGATCTTGAAATAATGGGGAAATTCAAGAAGACTAGAAGAGAGCTAATGTAGTGCCAATATTCAAAAGGAGCAAACAGAATGACCTGGTTAATTATAGATTGGCTAACCTCACATCAATCCAGGACAAAGTAATAGAAAAGCTGACAAAAGAGTCAATCAATAAAGAATTAAAAGAAGGAATATATTTAATGCAATCAATTTGGTTTTATTGAAAATAGATCTTATCAAACACACCTGTTTTCATTTTTGATGAGATTATAAATTTGATTGATAAAGGTAACTATACAAATGTAATGTACTTAGACTTTTCTATGGCATTCAACTTAATACTTCAGAATATTTTTATTTAAAAGTACCATAAATTAGCGTATATAATCCACGTATGTGTATTACCCACACCAGTGCATAACCCGCAGTTTTTCCTGATTGTGTAAAAAAAGTGTTAGATAACCCACGCATGTATATAGCCTGTGGGAGATGAACCGCGGGTACTGTTAATAAACGATAACAAGGGTAATTAACTCAGGCGTCAGGGTCTGAGTCTGTTGCGCAGAAACATTTGAGCTCCAGATACATCATTGCACAATTGCCAAAGTGTAGAGTAGATGGCCGCAGCCCGACAGGGCAGACTGGCTGTGTCGCGGGAGGCTATATACGCTAAAACACAGTATGTCTATATAACATCATAAAAGCACATATTACGTGGATTGAGGACTTACTAACTAAGGGTATGTCTAGACTGCATCCCTCTGTCGGCAGAGGGATGCCGATTAGGCAGGTCGACATTGCAAATGAGGCGAGGATTTAAATATTCCGGGCCTAATTTGCATATGATGAAATAAGCCAAATGATGAAATAAGCTATTTTGGGTGCTGTGTAGATGCACCCTTTGTGAGCTTACTGTTAAGTATGTGCTTAAGTGTTCTGCTGGATCAGGTTCTGAACTCTCTCCCTCACTCTCTGATCTTCAACTATTGCAGCAGTCAAAACTGGCAACCACTCTTTGCTAACCACTCTCCAAATCTTTGTACCTCACATACAAGGTTTAGTTCTTACTTTGGAGAAGTGTCCAGTCTTAAAACAGACTTGATGAACCTATAGTTATGCCCACTGAAGCAACACATCATCTAATCATCAAGCCAACACATAAAAGAGCAGAAACCTGGCATTAATGGGTAGTTACTTAAAGTTTTCTAAGTTGCCTCTATGCCGCTGTAGAAAGATAAAAATGCATTGTCATCTCTCAAGCGGAACAAATAGGACCTCAGTGATGCAGGAACAGTTGCTCTTTCTTGGCAGATGTTTGCTTGTTGAAGGCAGAGAAGATTAAAGGACATTTCTTCATGCCAAGGAAAAGGTCAACATTATTTATTATTTCAGCATTCCCATTTCTTTATCTGTTTTTCTACCATGTTCATTGTTTCCTGCAACAAGATGGAGCTCTTTCTGAATTAGACAGCTATAGTCAATAAATGCAGTGCAATGGCTATTTTGTAATGTCAGCTGTTGAATAAGTTCATCAAATCAGCCTGAGCAACAAGTTTCCTTTTGCTGGTGGCATTTGCATGTACAGTTACTAATACTTATAACCTCTGGTGAAAGTCTTTCACTTGCAAGTTCTATAGTGCCTTGCATTAATAAGAGCTAGAGGAGGAATAATCTTCATGATTAAAAACATGGGATTTTTTATCATTTACATTTTTGGAACATTACTAGACTATGCCATCCACCCATTTTAATATCACCCATGAAAGCCTGTGCCCAGCAATTACTGAAGCCAAAACAGCAAGTGACTGACTGTCTTTGATATCATCGTGAGCTCAGTTTGTGTATTTACAGAAGTGTAAAAAGTCCTAGTGTGAACTCAACGATTTCAAAACCTATACTCACACTGACAGATCACTTGCGTAGATGTTCATTACAGAATGATTTTCATATTTTCATCAGATATCATTGCAAAATAGTTTGTTATTCAAAATAGCAGAATAAATACTGCACAGCACTCTATCTGTTGCACAACATTGCACTTCGGCAACCACCCACATTATAAAATCTCAAACACAGCAGCTCATGTCTTGGAATATAAACAACTATTAAAAGTTCCTTTCTAGTTTGGTATGGCCCTAACACAGAATATATGGTTACAAAGTGTTTGCAATTGGTGCAGGAATTGTTCTCCTTATTGAGATCCAATTCTACAGTCATTACTCTTGTTGTCAGTTAAACCACTCACATGAGTAAGAAGCAGAGAAACAGATTTGGGTAATTTTTCCCCAAAGAGTTTGATACTGTGGTCTATCCAACAGGCTCATGTTTATGATTCTGGAAAGTGATTTCTTGGAATTAGTTATTTTGGGGCAGGTGCATTTCTCAAATTTGTCTTTTAAATCAATTTTATTGTTTTTGGGATGCCAGTGAGACAGTTTCAGGGAGAGGTTATGGTTAGATATGCTCTCACTGATTCTTGCCTAATCTTTCAGTACTATATAGGGGGAGTTAATGTAACAATATATTTGTGACACATGCAAGTAAGATGGGAGAGCCTGAGTTTGATCCGAAACCTAAAATGTTTTATGGGCACATTTTTGGGTGGTTTACAATATCAGTTGGTTCTTACTCTTCAATATATTTTAAATCCCAATTGCACTGGGGGACTATGTGCATATCCACATGTTGAAGATTGTATCTTGAGGTTCTTCCCTTGGGAGAAAGTGGGCACCCCAGGCTATGTCTAGACTGCAGAGTTATATCGGAAAAAGATACGCAAATTGCAAACCGCAATTTGCGTATCTTTTTCTGCTTTTTTTTCCGAAGAGGCTTTTCCAAAATTTGGCCCATTTACACAGGGCCAAATTTCAGAAAAACCTCCTCTTTTGGAACATCCCTTATTCCTCATACAATGAGGAATACAGGGATGCTGAAAGAACGCATCCGCTTTTTCGGAAACTGTTCCAAAAAAGCGGACGTGTTCCTTGGACGCGGCAGAGCTTTTCCAGGATACCTCCAGTATCCCAGAAAAGCTCTGCAGTGTAGACATAGCCTCAGTTAGCCCATACATTGTTTCCTTGGTAACAGCACTTCTGTTTCCCAGTTCTGGGGTATAAGGTATTACCTTGTAACTTTTATTGAGTCAACCCTCTTCTGGAGAGTGGCAAGGGGGGGAAAAGAGACCAAAAATATTTTCATGGCCCACAAGAAGCCACATCCCTCCCCCATGCAAAGGAAGGAAGCAGTCTTTCAGACTCCAGAGAAAGTCTCAACTCCCAACCCCCTCCAGAGCCAGAGGCTAAAACTTAGGTCTTGGGCATTTCTACAAAAAAAATAAATAAACTAGCCTATATTCTTATCTCAGAGGGTTCAGGCTGTAGTGTTCTGAAGCCATGCTTCAAACACAGTGCCCTGGTCTGAAAGCTCTAGTTCTTTTTTCAGATGGGTAGCCATGTTAGTGTGTTTCAGCAGAAACCATGCATCAGATGAAGTGGGTTCTAGCCATGAAAGCTTATGCCCGAATAGATGTGTTAATATTTTAGGTGCCACAAGATTCCTTGGTTTTTTTGCTAGTTCTTTTTGTTCTGTCTGCCAGCCCAAGTGGGCAGAATTCTTCCCTTTAAAGGCCCATCCCAGGCCTGACAAATTACTCAGGTGTGGCCATAGGAGCTTATCAACCCCTTTTCACTGGATAATGGGGGGTGGGATTTTAATGTCAGAACCTGGCTCACTCACTTCTGACAAGAAGTCTGGATTGCTGCACATCTCTCTTGTGCAGAGATGAACTTGAAAGTTATTGGGCTGAAGGAATAAACACCAATGTAGGATGTGGGAGTTCATTTCCTTTATCATATTCAGCTAGTCAAGCAGAGCATGATCAGTAATGAGAAAAAAAGGGTTAACTGACAAATAACAGCTGAGAACATCTATAGCTCATTTGACCACGAGAGATTCTTTTTCAATAACAGAGTAAGCACTCCCTTGCTCGCTCTCTCTCTCTCTCTCTTGCTCTCCCTTGCTCTCTCTGAAATCTCTTTTGACTTTGGATATAGGACAAGATATTCCTCATTGTTCACTCTCTGAAGCCATGTCTACACTAGGAGATTATTTTGAATTCATTAAATTCAACTTCTGAGCATTTGAAGTTCCATGTCCTCAGTACGGGGAAGAATCGAATGTCATCCGAGGCAGGGTCCATTAATGTGGGTGTACTACTTCAGACTCAGATCCTTAGGAAGCACTCTGGGCAGCTGCAGGAGGCTTTCCAGAGGGCAATGAGTTCAAATTAGCAGCGCCGGAGTGTCCACGCTAATGTTATTTTGGACTTAAAAGTTCAGGAATAGGATTATTCCTCATGAAAAGCAGGACTACAGAGTTCAGAATTCCATGGACACTTATTCCAGAATAATGGGCTTCGTAGTGTGTACACATCACTTACAAAATCGATCTTGGGAGACTAATTTTGGACCAAGGTTCTAGTGTTCACTAGACCTGAGAAAGGCCCCTCTGAAGGCATACCTTAGAAGCATCTATTCACAGAATAAATATTTTTGTTACATCTGGATTACAAAGGACTGGTTCTTGGCATAATCATTTTAAAGAGTTCCCTAAAAGCCTTGGTCTATTGGATCTTGCAGTCTATCATCCTTTATTAGATCTCTGAGAGAGGCTACAAAATGGTAGCAAAGCCAGATATAAACTGGCAGTAGTATCCAGATAGGTTGAAGAACATGCCTCTTTGTGCGAAGGGTGGGACATATCAATAAAGTCTATATCCTTGTTAACCATCAGTCTAAATCAGCCTCCCCCAGGTATATCTAAGGTCTTCAAGTTTGCAATTGTGCTCTTGGCCGTACGTTGAGCCTTGGCCAAGAATTGGAGGACTGCTTGGATATGACACGGGCAAGGATCCCAGTCTCCACCATATATTACTATATTATTTAAATAAATAAACTGGTGCACAATGTGGGACACCTATTAATTAGGCAAAGTTCCCAGAAGGATTTTAAAGTATAGTACCATGTCAAGCACACTGCAGTAATGTAATTTTGAGGTGACAAAGGCACGGATAACATTGCAGAGGCTGTCTTCAAAAGAGGCTGCATTCAAGCCAGAAGCAAATGAAAAAAAGAAGTTCTAATCACAACTGCTATTTGTAAAGCCATGTTAGTCTGTAAGTTTATATGTATTTGTTAGTCTCTAATGTGCCACAGCACTACTTGTTGTTTTTAACTGCTATCTGAGTATCCCATTGCAGCTGGGTTTTAAAAAGACTCCCACATTATCTCAAGTGAGAGATGATACTTGCAGGAACTCAAAGGAATCAGTAATATCTCCATAGTATCAGACCATTGCTTTTCTAAACTTAACAAACTCACCTCTGGGCTTGTCTACATTTTAAATGCTACAGCAGCTCAGCAACAGTGCTGCAGCTGCTTTGCTGTAGTGCTTCAACATAGACACACCCTACACAGTCAGCATACCTACTTCACCTCCCCAAGATAGCAGATTGGAAGAAATCTTCTGTCAACCTAATGCTATCAATTCCAACTGTGGGTCAACTTTACTACAGTGTTCAAAGGTGTGGTGTTTCATACCATATTCCAGTCCCAACCAGAGACTAGATAATTAGGCAAGATGGAAGAGAGAGTTGGGTATCAGAAGAATACTGGCGACTTCATTTTCTTATTTAGAACCAGGAATAGAGATGCTGTTTGGTTTGCCAACCAATGGACAGACACTGGGTCAGACAACCAACCATTATTAATATTGTGTCCCCAATGCAAATGCTGAACATAATTGTGTATATACCCTGCACACCATCATGGCAGATTAATTGAACCAAATCCTTTGTAGATCACAAGTAGTAGCTCCACCAGATGAGCAAAAAAAAATGAGATTTCTTTGCACAAGTGAGCTCCCTCACATGCCAAATAAACAACTAGAACTTGGAGTCATGAGGGAAGCCACTATGATGACAAGGCAATTGCTTCCAACACAAATGAAGAGGCATTAAATATAACAGTCACTCCGTGTGTGCCTCAGTTTTCCTGGGCACTATACCAATAGCCGAGATGGTGATGGGAATTTCTCCTCCAAGTATGTACACAATGGCTGATTCTTTCTGTAACTTGAGCCTAGGAGGGCGGTATAACCAGGTGACACCTTTTGCCCCAGAAGCTGGACAAAGGCTGGAGGCAAGGCCGGCTACAGGGGGACACCAGATGCTAGTGTGTGAGGGAGTCTCACTGGCTTGTGGTGCAGAGATGGGGGCAGGGCTCTTGGCTCTAGACTACCCCCCTCTCCCTCCAAGATGGATTGTACTGACTGCTTCTAGTTTCTGTGCTGTAAAGTCTTCTTTATGCTGTATCCCTATCAACTAATAAACTTTCTGTTCTACCAGGTGGCTGAGAGTCACATCTGACTGTGGATGGGGGTGCAGGGACCAGGAACTGCCCACACCTCGATGACAACCACTTATGAGAAAATGGTAAAATCAGAGTAAGAACATAGGCTATGTCTACATGTAAGTGGTCTTGTTCAATCCTAGGCCCCGATTGGTGCTCAGGCCTATACTTATTAGTCCGGTGACCCCTTTAAGACAGTGGGGCCTGAGTGTGGGGGAGGCTGCAATGCCCACACCAGCCTAAATGTCAACACAGCCCTGACCCTGGTTCAGGGCGGGGCAGGCAAGCAAACAGTTTCTGCAGTCAGTTTTTAGCCCAGGCCCTGGGTCAGGGCGGGGCAGGCACGCAAATAGTTTTCTCGGTAGGGTTGCCAGGTGTCCGGTATTGAACCGGACAATCCGGCATTTTTGCCTCCTGTCCAGTAAAAAATTTCAGAAAATACCAGACACCTATCCATACTGAGTAGTATGGTCATAAAGAGAACCAGAGAAAAACAATATTTACTACAATAGTTTCCCCATCTTTAATAATATGCTCCTTAGGAGCACGAAATGATGTATCTCCATGCTTTCCAGCAGAGAGGTTGTCCCATGTGTATAGGCCATGTCTTTCCCTCAAAATCTTCAGTATTTCCATCCTCAGAAAGCAGTGCTGCCTACTGCTTTAGAAATGACATTATTAGCGAGGGCTGTCTAACCATTTGGAATCTTAATATCTTCTTTCTTGTTCAGGCTTTATTAGGACTTCTGATATAAAAACTTTTAAAAATGGCAAAAAGATTTTTTTTCACTTCCACCCCCATCCCATATGAATTGTATAAGACAGCATTTTAAAATACACACTGAATGGGTCAGACTGTCTTTCTAACTAAAAAAATGAGCTCATTAAGTATTTTCCTAGATGCTGTCGTATCTTGGATGAATAATAAGCAGATTATTATCTTCTATAAAAATTGTTCTCTTTAAAATACCATGTATTTTAAAAATAACATTTATATGTTTTGACTTTAAAATGACAAAATGCAGTAAAATGCAAATTGGCAGTCAATACTCAATTCTTTCATGGACTCTTCTTATCATGAGTTAAAAACAGAATAACAGTGCTAGCTTCTCATTTCCAAGCTTTTGACAAATGTTTTGGAGTAGCTATAACTCAACAGTATGGGCTTTGGGAGCTTCTCGGCTGACTGCCATGGTACAAAAGAATTATCACTAGAATCAAACTACAGGAGAACCTATCCTGCATCCACTTCTTAGCAATAGAGAGAAAATGACTGACAATGTGAGAATAATGGAGAAGGTTGGAACCATTCACCACAAAATATTTGAATTCAGCATAGGAAAGAATATGACCACGAAATGTGTTCAAGAGAAATCCATTTCAGAAAAGTACATTTGGGGGAATTATTAAATCTAGAGCTCAATTCTGAAACGTATATTCCTGAGTGTAGTCCCAATTGTCCAATGGAACTAACTGTGTCAGTAAAGACTACTTATGTTAATATGGGTTACAAAATTATTCTCCTAGGAAGCAGTTTGATAGATGGAAGTATTCAAACCCACCAGTGAAAAAGGAGTATGGGGAATCCAAAAAGATACCATAATTAAGTCACAACAAATTACAACTTCCATAAAAAAGAAGAATACAAGTAACAAGAAAAGAGACTGCTGTTGGTCCTGGCTGACAGACCAGCTTTGGGGGCCATTGCAGCAAATAAAATTTGGAGCAAATAAAAGGAGACCTGAGGGTGCTCTAATTTTCACCAGTGGCTGAACTGATCCTTTTCTAGTTCCAGGAATAGAAAGTGAGGAATAAATATTGCATACAGTCACCTTTGCCCTCCTTCCCCAAGGTTCTGTGCTAAGCAGAGATTGGCCAGACGTAATGAGTTAGGCTTGTATGGTAAGGCATTCAGAGAAAGTAGCAAAGTTAAGGTTGTGCAACCATTTGTGCAAACAATGTAAGTTTGGTATTTCCTCACTTATAAGTGCTCCTCTTTGTGATTTCTTGTGACCCGTTTTTATTTAATTTTTAATTATGTTCCTGGGTTTTTGTTGTTGCACTTTTTCTGAAGAATATATTCTTTTTTAAAAAATCTTGTATTAGTTCTATTGAAACTAGGTGTGCTGCCACATTGAAAACTTCATGCAACTTGAACATCTGGGCCATGTCATTCTTGGTATAAATGGCTTCAATGGAACTAGGCTGATCCACATCAGCTGAGAATTCGGCCTTTTAAAGTTGCCAGTGGCATCAGATTCCAGCATTTAAGATGGGAAAATGTATTTGAAAAGTGTAAGAGTTTTCCAGGAGTCCCTTCTTCCTTCACTGAGCTCATGCTTAAATGTGAAGTAAAGAATACAGGATGTCCTGTATTCTTGCTGTGATACTAAACTAGCCATGTATACATATGCAGTGCAGCACTTTCTTTCAAACTGTTGGAAGACTTCTGAAAAAAAGTACTGAATGTTTCTTTAAAGACTACTGCACTTGTACAAATTATGATTTTTCAGACTCTCTTAATTCAACCAAACCAAAAGCAATTTTTCATAGACCATTGAAAAGAACCTCTCTTCCCTCACAGCCATTTCCCTGCCAAATTTTCAACTTCTATTTTTTTAATGGAATTTATACACAAATTACTTGCTAGATTTGAGATTAATGCGCAACATTAAGTGCACAAAGGGATCTATAAATAAGATTCCAAGATTGTCACTGTGTGTGTCAACTCTGAAGCCTAGAGGGTCTGCATAGCATGAGGGTCTGCAGAGGCCTCTTGTTGATTAGAATATCATTAGTGGTGCTGGATGGGGGTGCTGAGCCCTCCCCCACACACACATCTGTTTGTGCTGCTCAGTGCCCCAAGCTGAGGTCACACGTAGGGTTGCCAACTTTCTTGGACTGGACAGACAGGACAGCATTGCCACAGCTGGAGATGGCAGCTGAGCCCCAGGCTGAAGCCAGGAGCAGAGCCTTGAGCCAGTGGCAGTGGAACCTCCAGGGCCAGTGGCCTGGATCATGGAGACAGCAAGCTGTGAGTCCACAGGGATGGCAAGTGGCAGAAACCTGAGGGGTAGGGGAGCCAGGTGGACATACAGGAGGAGGAGGCCACCTGGAGGCAGGGACTGAAGGCTGGCAAAGCCACTGGATAGTCAGAAGTGGGGCCAGCTTCTGGGTGCAGGGAAGCCAGGTGCAAAACCTGGGGCTGCTGCAACTACCGCCCACACCCCTACTTCCCATACCTTTGGAATCATCACTGGGTTTGGTGGCCTGTGACTGTCCAATTTTTAAGCTTTCAGACATTTTGACTTTACAAATTACACCCGCACAGCGTGCAGCTATAGTAAGGCATGTATAGTAAGTACAGTAAGGCATGTATAGTAAGCTACAAGAAGGCATGCCAAGAGACCTAAACTATGGTATCACAAGTAACTCAACCAATCACCATCCTTATCTACAGCTAATTTTCATGAAACAATTTCATTGGTGATATGAGGGAGACTTCACAGATAGTTGATTATTTGACCCCACTGCCACAATTCTTCAAGACCATCCACACAACAACACAACCAACCTGAAACACACATGGCCCCTCACAGCCTACATACCCCTCATTTGCCATCCCCACAAATCAACACAAATCTTTCCATGTGAAGTGATGGAAACAGCTAGAAGAATGGCTAAGAGCCTTTTTTGGTCAGAATATTACCGGATTCAGTCATCATTGGACCCGATAAGAACCAGATGGAATGTTAGAGTCTAAGGGTTCTATAGCAGTTGGAATGTGATAGTTGATCAAAGAAGGTGGGAGTATGAGCCATGTGGAGTAATAAACAAGTATTTGTGTCTCCAGCCAGGGGGCAGCCCTGTGCCCAAACTTCCAGAAACGTACAAACAGCAACATTTTTCACTACCACAAAGCACATAGAAACAGCATCCTGAAAATACTACTTACCTATGTAGCTTTACTCCTGCTCCATAGGATTGCCTGTTCCCTCATACATGCTGCTTTGTTTTGTGCTAGCATATTTACCATGTTTTGCAAGTGTGTTTCCTGACACATTGTTTGGCAAAATAGTACACAGGCATACCAGTACTGGAATAATTTGATCCAAGCCATACAGGATTGAGCACAACTGAAAATGGGTCCTGCATGTTCTGGTATACAGTGGTACCATTACCAGTATCCCCCCCCAAAGCTTTGCCTACACACAATGCCAAGAAAGAAAGCTACTTTCATGGCCACTGAAAGGATAAAATAGGGAGAATATTAAGGGAGAATTAATTGGATATAGAGTGGAGATGATGGCTTTTGTGATCCAGCCCATGCAATGGCTTTCAGCTACCGATTGTAAAATAAAGCAGTCATGTGACACAGGAATGGCCCAAGCTATTTTGGTAGGCAAGGTGGAAAACATTTTCAGCACTGTATCACCAATAGGCAAAAAAAAAAAAGCAAGTCAATCAGAGTAGAAGAAAAAAAGGAACAGTTGCTATGTAATTGTGTTAACTTGTCCACCCCTAGAACTAGCCCTGCGTTTGCACATATAATTATCTATCAGGCAAGTTTTGTTGACATGTCATAGAAATAGCATGTGAGTGCTACTACGTCTATGCAAAATAACAGTTAACCACAAGGCTACTGTTGGATAGTATACTTGTCCTCACGAAAGTGTGATGTAGATAAATATATTCATCCGTGAATTTCTCTGGCTAACCTAATAACTTGCAAAACACACCTCCTAGGTTTTTAACCTTCTTATTTCCCAATCCCATACACTCCAACTATGCAATTCCCCACCTTACTGACATCTAATAAAGTTATTATGGTAATATTAATATACAATTATTCAACAGCCTTCATAGTTATTTATTGATATTACAAAAGCCTCACTACACCTCTGTAGGCGAGTAGTTTTATACCCTCTATACAGCCATAAAGAAGTTACATGGCTTTTTGAAGATCCTAAAACAAATTGATGGCAGAGCAGGGACAGCTAGAATAAGTTATCCTGGCTTCTAGCTCTTTCATCTACACAATGCTCCTTCCTCCGATGTTATTCACCAGAAAATTACATTGCATTATAAGGCTCACCTTTGTGGATCTGTATCTTTCATAATATTAATTAAACAAGGAAAGAAAAAGTTATAGGAATACAAATTTAAACCTCTAAAAATCAGGAAATACAGAATTAAGGTACATGCTACCCCCACATCACAAAGTTAACTCTACCCCTGAAACTGGAAGTAGCCACTGGGAATAGTAATAATACAATAAGGTTCATACCATAAGAAGTAGACTTGAGTAGCAGGGGAAAGCACTCTTGAGTATTTGGGGTTGTGTCCCACAGATTTGAATACCAGCGTTTATTTTCATGTATTCCCAATCTACTGGTTGGTGACCACTGCACTACACTGACCTAAACCCAAGTTTTATCTTAGTAAAGAGAAGGTGTTAGACTTGGTCCTACCATGTTCATGTGCTTTGTTGCAAGAGTAGAGTACTGATGTGTGTTATCAATATGATAGAGCATTAGTCAAAGAAGGCAGAGATAAGATTATGTTGTGAGCATGGCATGTTCCTTAACTTTCTACCTTCTAGTTTTCAGAGGTTTATGTGCCCATTATTTTAACTCTTCAATTTCTTGCTTCAGAGTTCAGCTGAACTTGAAGTTCTTCATGAGCAGCCTTAGCAACCTTAATTCTGCTTTCATTTAGTGAATCTCAGTTCCATGCTGGGGAAAGGGTCAAGAGTATGAGTCTTGATTACATTACCCTAATTGCTTACTAAAGTCTTTAATCTTCCCTTTAATTACTGTTCATTTCCTGAATAACAAAATCAGAATCTGCATATGGATTTTGAAGCACTTTAAACATTCATTTTTAAAAGAAAAATTTTGGTCTCAGGACAAACCTTCCAAAAGGAGCCCCTGCAGAATGCAGATAAATAACAAGCAATGTGCACAATACACATTCTTGGAAAGCTGGCAAGAGTTAGGTTCAAACTCACAATGTTGAGTTCAAATTCAACAACCACAGCATATTACTTTAAGCCACCCATTTATTGTAACAAACTGCCTACAAACTTTCTTATGTCAACAGAGCCTTAGTCCTGCTGCATTTCTCAGTCTTCTCCATTGCAGTTATGTGCTCTAGCCAGAATTATAAGGTGGGGTCCCCCACAACCATGTCCTCCTCCAGCCAGATTTTACATGGTACCTGACCTGGTAAGAAGCTTCCAAACACACTTATTGTGTCAAGCCCTGCATGCCACTTAGGTACCTAAATGCCTGCCTTCTCCCCCAGTTTGTGAATCGTTTTGTGGCTTAGGGAAATAGGTGGTTAGATGCCTAGAAGGAATCAGTAGTGCACATGCCCAGAGGCAGAAGTGTAGGCACCAAAAAAAGTTTTACCCTGAAAATTTAGGTGCCAAGTGAGTTTAAGGACCTACAGTGTTCAACAGGACTTTTCTCCCACCTCTACCAGTCATATATTGCTGTTGCCTGAATTGAAGCAGCATTTTACCAGATTTTGCATTTCTGCCAATCTTGATGAGGAAAATGGGTATTAACTCTCCCATAGCAGCAATGAAAGAGCCCAAGTCCTTCGTCAAGTGTTTTTTTTACATAGAAGGCCAGTAAATAATTAGGTAATTGGGATAAAGAAATCTGATGGGTTCTTCATGATGAGAAGCAGGTCACCTGGGAATCCATGGAAGCATTTGTTAGTGAGAAAGCTTGGCTCTGTTATTAACACCCACAGCTTGGAATCTTAAATCCTGGACTTTTCGCCTCACTCTACCACAGAAATGGCTTTGCATCCTTAAGCATGTCCTTCAGCTTCTTTGGGTATGTGTAGATTAAAGTCTATGGTCCAATTGTAACCTAAATTTTCCAATTGATTATAACACCTTTGTAAATACAAATCTAGACATTCCATAAAAATTTGTTGCACGAAAAAAAATCTGTGCAGTGTCTAGATTAGGGTGTACAATGATGGTATTTAAGTATTGGCAATCAATTACCTCAAGTTACAATGGCACCACAACTTGAATTAATCATTTAATTCAAGTTACAACAGCACCATAAAAGCTAGTCTAGACATATCCTTTGACTCAATTTGCGATTGAAGTAGAGATAATAACACGCACCTCAACTGGTTGTTATAAGGCTTAATGCATTAATCTTCAGAAGTATGTAGAGCTCTTCAGATGGAAGACAATATACAAGTGTTAATTATTAGTATTATTATAATAAATCATTAGAAGCTTGCATAAGCTGGATAAGCATAAAAATCTTAGGCAAAGAAGAATCCTTCTTGTATTCATTTTTAATTGGGATTTTATAATGAAGAACATCACCAACATTACAGATGACACTGAAAAAATGCAATGAAGTAGCCTGTCACTCTAAACTCATTAAGGTATTGGTCCTGATTACATTGATCGCCCGGATAGTTTTGCTTCTCTAAGTTGAGTAGTGTGTCCACATTAAGAGAATGTGGCTCAGACTAATTTCTAGGCTTCCCTGTGGTGTGGACACAGTATTTCAAAATAATTATTTTGGGAGTTATTATTTTGAAACTAGCCAATTAGCCCGTCATAAGACGGGATTTTCAGGTCTCTCCTCCACGTCGGTCTTCTCTCCTGAGCCTCCAGTCTCCCGCTCCGTCTCTCCTCCTCCTCCTACTGCCTCCCCCTCTCTCTCTCTCAGCTCTCCTCCACCTCCTGTCTCTCTCTGGGTATGTCTACACTACAGCACTAATTCGAACTAACTTAGTGCATCTAGACCTAAAAACTAATTCAAATTAGCGTTTTGCTAATTCGAACTAGCATGTCCACATTGAGTGGACCCTGAACCGAAGTTAAGGCTGGCCGGAACCAGGACTTAGAGTGTGGAGCTGCTGCCTCAGGCTAGCCGAGGGCTGTGCTTAAAGGGACCCGACCCCCACCCCGGACAGACAGTTCTCAGGGTTCCCCGCTTGCTGGTCTACCTCCCTGAGGGACAGCAAAGCACTCCTGTCTTGGAGTGCCCTGAGTGCCCTCACTCGGCACATCACAGCTCTCGGCCATCAGCCCGGCTGCACTTGCTGCAGGCTGCCATCCGGGGGGGGTCAATCGGGGGGCTGTCAGGATCCAGGAAGCCCTGCAAGAGAGCTTCCACCCCGAGGAGCCCGCAGAGCCACCCCAGTCCTCCCCATCGGGGCTCAGACCCCATTCCTCCTCACCTCCTTCCACTTACCCTCCCTAGTCCCCTTCCTGATGTAAAAATAAAGGACACGTGTGTTCAAAAATAGAAACTCTCTTTATTTAACAAAACTGGGGATTAACCTCTGGGGAGACTGGGAAAAGGAGGTGGGAGAGGTGAGAGAGTGTGGGAGAGGGGAGGTGGAAACCTGGGAGGAGGGAGCTGGAAGGGGAAGCCAGGGAAGAAGGAGGAGGGGAAGTATAAAACTATGGTATGCCATATCTTCGGTACTGTGTACAGATGTGGTCTCCTCACCTCAAAAAAGATGTTTTGGCCTTGGAAAGGGTTCAGAAAAGGGCAACGAAAATGATTAGGGGTTTGGAACAGGTCCCATATGAAGAGGCTAAAGAGACTGGGACTTTTCAGCTTAGAAAAGAGGAGACTGAGGGGGGATATGGTAGAAGTATATAAAATCATGAGTGGTGTGGAGAGGGTGCATAAAGAAAAGTTCTTCATTAGTTCCCATAATATAAGGACTAGAGGACACCAAATGAAATTAATGGGTAGCAGGCTTCAAACTAATATAAGAAAGTTCTTCTTCACAAAGCAAATAGTCAACCTGTGGAACTCCTTGCCACAGGAGGCTGTGAAGGCTAGAACTATAACAGAGTTTAAAGAGAAGTTAGATAAAGTCATGGAGGTTGGGTCCATGGAGTGCTATTAGGCAGGGAGTAGGAATGGTGTCCCTAGCCTCTGTTTGTGGAAGGCTGGAGATGGATGGCACGAGACAAATGGCTTGGTCATTGTCTTGGTCATTAGGTTCATCCCCTCCGGGGGTACCCGGTGTTGGCCGCTGTCGGCAGACAGGCTACTGGGCTAGATGGACCTTTGGTCTGACCCAGTATGGCCGTTCTTATGTTCTTATGTTCTAAGCTCAGGGCTCAGGGTCGGGGGTCTCACTGGACCAACTTGATTTTCATGCAAACCTGCTCCTGGGTTTGCATGTGGCCTTTGGTGGCCAGGCTGGCAGCTATCCTGCCCTAAACGGCCGCTTTCCTATGCCTAGTGTGGAGATTGTGGACGTTGGAGGCCTCCCCCCAAACCTGGATGAGGTCCACGATCTCCGCACTAGACCAGGCGGGCGCCCACCTCTTGCGGCCCCGCGGGCAGGCTCCTCGGAGCCGCCAGCCTGGTCCTGGGAAGAGGCAGCGGGCTGGGTGGCAGCGGGTGGCTGGCTCATGCCATGCCAGGTGCAGGGTCTGCTGGCTGGGTGCTGGCAGGCTTGCACCTGGCATGGGCACCATAGCCAGACCGTGGCCCTTTAAGGGCTCTGGGGCCGGGAGGGGGGCAGAAGAGTTTCCCTGGCTTGGCCCAGAGTGGCCACCAGGGCAAGCTGGGAAGGGCTAACCTCCAACTAGTTCGAATTAAGTGGCTACACAGCCCTCAATTCGAACTACTTAATTCGAACTAGGCGTTAGTCCCCGTAGAATGAGGTTTACCTAGTTCGAATTAAGCACTCGCTAGTTCGAATTAAGTTCGAACTAGTGGTTTGCATGTGTAGCGCCTATGAAAGTTAATTCGAATTAACTTTGTCGTGTAGGCATACCCTCTCTGTCTCTCTCTTTCTCTTCTCCTCCCCCTCCTGCCTCTCACTCAGGGGACCGTGGAGCCCAAACAGCCGTTTGGGCTCCGCACTCCCCGTGCTGCATGGGGAGCGCGGAGCCCAAACAGTCGCTTGCGCCACTTGCTCCCACGCGGTGACCCGGCTGAGTGGCGCAGAAGTCAGCCGAGCACCATGGTGGGAGGTGAAGGGGGGCCGGGCGGTGACGTTCACGGCTAGAGGGCGGGGCCTGGAGCCACTGTCACGCCGCACCTCACGCCCCACCCCCCTTCTCCTCCTGCCGTGGTGCTTGGCTGACTTCTGCGCCGCTCAGCCGGGCTGCTGCGGGGGAGCAAGCGGCCGTTTGGGCTCCCCCTTGGCGGCCCGGCTGAGCGGAGCAGAAGTCAGCAGAGCGCCACGGCGGGAGGCGAAGGGGGGCGGGGCCGTGACGTACACAGCCAGGGCCCGCCCCCTGGCCATGTACGTCACCACCCTGCCCCCCTTCCCCTCCCGCCGTGGTGCTCGGCTGACTTCTGCGCCGCTCAGCTGGGCCGCCGCGCAGGAGCAAGCAATGCAAGCGGCCATTTGGGCCCTGCACTCCCCGTGAAGCACGGGCCGCCCAGAGGGAACAGCCAGCATTTCAGCAACAGCGCCGCCCAGAGGGAACAGCCAGCATTTCAGCGTTACAGACTCACAGACATTGGGCTACTATATATATGATCATTTCCTATTATAGACATGCCCTAGGAAACAAAAGACACAGAAAATGCACCAAGCTGAAACACACTGAAGTGATCCACTGCACTAAAATGGTGAAGTAAGTAATGGCCAGAAGCACAGAGTAGGAATTAGGAGCATTAATTTTAGGACTGATTACTTGTGAAGAGAACAGGAATATATCACGCGAGATTTACCTGGTGTTTCTTGGGTCCTTAACTCAAATAAGTTTTGTTTTTCTTCATTTAAATAACTGTTCTGGGGTAGGACTGGGGATGAGGAGTTCAGGAGTCAGGATGCCCCAGGGAGAGAGGACAACTCCAGCTCTCACTGCAGCATCTTGGGACCAGGTGAGACGTGCGTGTACATGGTCGCTGCAGCTGCAGTCTGCACAGTCGAGGGAAGGGTGCATGTCCCTCAGCTGACGGACAGACAGATACGCAGACAGACACACAAACAGATAAATTCTCTGAAATATATGGTAGATAGCTGTCCCTCTCTCCACTCCTGCTCCTTGCTGGCCCAAAGGAGATATAGCTGTCCTGATCCACATCTCTGGCCTCTTGCTGGCCCCTTGTGGTCATTCTACAGTATAATTGTCCCTCCTACCAGACTCCTCCTTTTCCATTTTATGAGAAATAATTGAATTCCAAGCACTTCCCAATGTCCTGGCACAACCAAACCCTTACTTTGCATTAAGTTATGATAAGAGAAAGCTGCATACTGAATTTGGTGGTCATAGTTCTTACCATTTAAGAGGAGTTTTTGAACAAATGAACTCACACACAAATGGACAGACACACATTTCTAAAATATATATAGTAAGATGTAGCAGTACTGGTATATGTCAGAAGAGTTGAATTTAAAGACCAATGCAAATGAAAGTATCATGACAGTATCCCAAAAATCATTCCAGAACATAGCACAACAGTTATTACTGGAGTCTATCATAGTGAATGCATAGACCAAACAAGGGAAGTTACATTTGGGTTCTTAATTTTAACTTTTTAATAACAAACAACAATTTGCTATTTAATATATGGTCCGTATAATGGGCCTCCTGCACCCAGTAAAGGAAGCAAACCTGGATGTTCAAGAAAACAGTTAGTTTAAACTGAAATGAAAGATCTTCCTATCGATCAATAGATTTGATACACCGCACAATATGTCCTTTTCAAATGCTTCCAAAAGTGAAAGCAAAGATTAATCAGAATAAAAAATATAGGCTTCATGGAGGAAATTAGTGAGCCAATGAGTTGGGGTATATGCCAATACTCTCCAGGCAAAAAATAAATGGGAGAAGAAGAATTTGAGTAGACCTTAAGCTGTTGAATAGGCAGTGAAACAAGAAAGATTTATCCTTCCTACATTAGATTAATATTGTTCCTAAATTAAATGTTTTCTTCTTCACTGGATTTTGGCTATCTCTGCATAATGACAGTGTCAAAATCACATTTATAACCCCATTTGGAAGAGTCTGTTTTCAGCAAACTCCATTTGAAATTGCCTTTTTAATTGAAATCATCTAGAGAATAATGTCTGAGCTCCAACGTGCTCATTAGTAATAATAGCTGTCTATACCAATGGAGCTATAGTGGATTGAAAGAGCTTGAAAGAGAGGCGTAATCTACTGGTGAAAGTATACAGAAGCACAGAAGTTAAAAAACCAAGCACATGGAAACAGAGAAAAACTCTCAAAGCATGACAAGCTGTTCAATTGGTAGGAAATTCAGAGATCTCAGATCAGAGGGGCATCACCTAGGAAACAACCTCTCCATTCTTTCCCACAGCAGTTGAAATGGATTTTACTGAGATAGTCTCTTGAAGATGCCTATAAACCTACCTATCCTCGATGGAACTGAGGAAGATCCTTCCCTCCATCTTCTCTTTGCTTAAGAGTCCCAGAGTTGGACTCAAGCCCAAATGTTTACACCACAATTAAACAGCTCCTTAGCCTAAGCCCCGAAAGCACAACTTAGCTAGTATCTTGATATACCCTCAAGACAATGTTTAGGAAGTCACGGCCTCAGCTGTACTGCTCCAGCCAAAGAGCCTTCAATCAAGCCCTGAGACCTCTTCTGGAGGGAACTCTCCTTCAGGGAGCATGAAGAAGTTCTTCTGGTTAATGTGAAAATCTTAAGAATCTGCTGGTTACCTCCAGGTCATTATTACCTGAGCAAGGATTTTAACAAGAACTCCACACTTTAAAACCTCTTGAAATGAGCTGCAGCGTTTTCCCAACCAGCAAAACAAAACCCATATCAAATATTTAAGCTTTGAAGTTGCAACTAAACACAGTCCTGGCATAATAACCTATTTCCACAGCTACAAGTGACAGAGGCAGCCCAAAGTGACCCATGGTCACAATGACTTTCCTGCACTCAGGAAGACAGAAGAGGAACATACTTCATGTTTGAAAACAATGCTGAACACTCTGATTGAAACTAAAACAGGGCAAGTGCCAAGCTAAAAAAAAAAAGTGAAATTGGGGCATAACAGCAGGGCCTTCAAACACAAATTCAAATTGAGCATCAACTTTGAATGAACCCTTTTCATTCATTAACATTACATGATTGGTGATTATGTTCATCACTATGGTATCTGATTATCAGCCGAAGTGACCACCCTAACCAGGCCATCCACTGCCCAACTTTTCAGCCCCTGGTGGATCTGCCCTCCAGTTCTCATTCTCATCACCAACTAAGACTTTGTCCTTCTGACGTAGGCGTTTCTGAGAGAGCTGGGGGTAAGGGAGGCAATGGTCACATAAATGTACCTGCTCCCTGAGAACTCAGAATTAACTGGGGTTTTTTTAATGAAAATAAATTAACAAAATGTGATGGTGAATTGCCTATAACTAGCCATTAGTCACTTTTGCCACTTCCTGGTAGTAAATGGAACTTCCTGTAGCAACGGAGGCACCTTTCCGCAAAAATGCTGGAGGTCTGCACATTTACCATATTGTTTGGAGTCTGTCTCTTAGTCCGGAGACTCCTGCCAATTCCTTGGAATCGTAAGTTCCAAAGTCTGTTGCACTATGATTTATTCCCAGGAGGGAAGTTCAGAAATTTAGAAATATGGGCTAAAATGAAACTGAGCCCCAGCAGCTAAAATGCAACTCAGTTTAGATCAAAGCATCTAAGGGATTCTGTCTCTTGGAACACTAAAGCATTTGGAATTGTTTGCTATTTTAAGACATTGCACCCAAACGTGACATCAGAGATTCAATTAATGTAGGACTGAAAGACATCATTTGTGTCTATAAATGTGCTGGGCAATGGGCTGCCAATTATTTAAAAACCTATGTCACCTCTGCCAATGCTAAGACTTCCCAGCCATGCAGGCAACACAAGCAATTCTGGTAATGTCATTTTAGTTCTTGGGAAAGGTGTTACTTCAGCTTGGATTTTCTACAGTTTGCCAAGAGAGAGGGGGGAAATTCTCTTATTTTATTTCTATATTTAAAATTAACTTTTGCATTAATTCAAACATGGGATCAGTAAGAGACTTAAATGTAAATTCAGTTATCTTTCAACAATGTATTGCTAGTTCCTCTCTTCGTAGTGCTTTTTTCTGAAGTGGTTTGTGTGACAAGCAGACTTTCCCCTTATCCCTCAGCCCCTTTGCCAGTTTCTGCTTTATATGGAGAGATCATAATCCTGCGTCATCTCTATCATTGTAAAATCCCAGCCATTCCCACAGCAGCAGTTTGATGTCACTAACAGGAAACAATGAATTCTAAGAATGAGTAGGAAGGAAATGAGGTCATTTTACAGGGAAAAGGCCCCGGGTTGGATAACATATGGATAACCACTTTACAAGCCTGACACAAACAGGTGAATGCAGACTTGCTCTCCCTAAAAACATGCAAGTAACTCAGGGGTAAAAGTAAGTGGAAGTGTGTGAAAGCAAAATTACCCTCTTCCTGGCTCCACCAGTGCTTCTACTCACTGTCCTGAGATGGGAGAGTTCCCCTTCCTGATGTGGCTGAAGAGAGAAAGATTACTCATCTGAGAGGCTTAAAAGTGTGAGGATTAGAAGGATTGGTGACTGATTGAGCACCAGGGGAGAGAGAAGGAAAGAGACAGCCTATAGCCCTCAGTTCTCCTCTACATGGACTGCACTGGTTCCACAATTCTGTAGAGGTGAGGAAGGAGTAAAAACTAAACGTTTCTGAAACACAACTGATATTCCCTACACACAGTGCGCTTTTGCAGGCCACACACCCAGCTTTGTTTGGATGACAATGGACTTAGGCAGGAACAACTGACTCCTTTCCAATTCCTTTATTTTCTTTTTCCCAATTGTCTTCTCTTTGCCATCACAAGATAATTCAATATCATTTCATTGCCTGTTGGCAACATTGACGGCAACACACAATCACCAACACTGGTGAGCTCCCCCTCAGATTTTGATCTACCTAGTCACTGCTTTAAAAAGGATAATCAAAAGCATACTGTTTTTTGCTGGGGACTCTCACACGGGTAAATAGCAGTTGTAACATTATAAGACTATATACTCTGGCCTTCCTCCCGGAAGGAGCACTGGAAAGGGGATCAAAGCTTCAGAAGCCAAGCAGAGATTCTTTATGACTGTGACAGGGGTATACCAACCCCATACTGAGCCTGCGAAGGTTAACCCTGGTTACCTGGCTGAGAAGGTCCAACCCCTACAACCCTGCTGGGCATGTTCCAGCTGGAGGCCAGCTATAAAGGCCTGTGGAGTAGCTCAGTCAGGGCTGACTGCCACCAGGGAGGGATGCGTGGTCAGAGCTCCTGAGGAAGGGCTGCAGGCAGAGTGAACCATGTAGGCAGTCCATGAGGACTGGCTGGAAAAGCCCCCAGTCTGGAGGAAAGTGGCAAAGAAGACAGCAACAGTGAGTCTGGTAAGAAGGAGCCCAGGGCAGGAATTTACCCTCCCCAAGAACGTGGTGTGTTTCGCACAGATTCCCCTCTGAGCTTCTGGTAGACCACTCCACTGCTAATAGGGCCCTGGGACCTGGTGGGGAGGGTGGCCCGGGTCCCCCTACCCCACCCCCATTAACAGTAAGAAGGTGCTACAAGTGTTGCCATGGACTCTGACTGCTAGGCCATGCAGCCCTGTGTGAATGGACATTGATATTGACTCAGTGGCTCCGGCCGCTAGGCCCCATTGCCCTAAGGGCAGGGCATGTTGTTACTGACTCTGGATGGTAGATCTCACTGCTCTGAGGGAAGAGAGTGTTATTACTGACTCCGGCCACTAGGCCCCACTGCCCTGCGAGAAAGGGACTGTGGCCACTAGGCCTGACTGCCTCACAAAGACAAGGTCCTAGGCCATTGGAGCCAATATGCACGTGGGGCGGAGCACCCTTTAAGAGGCCTCGGAGGCCTAATGCCCTATCACTGAGGGGGACAGGCATGCCCACCCCATTTACCACTGTAAAGCAAAAGAAAATAGACAGACTAAGGGAGACTAGCACACTCTGCATTGGTCCTCACAGTTTCGGTCAAAAATAAGTGTATCCTTCCACTGGATGCCTGCAGGTACAAAGAAAGCAGGGCACTGGCCACCTCCCCAGTTCATTAAGCAATGCCACTCGGCCATGGAGTACTGCTGAACAGATAGCTAGCTCCTCTGTAGCATCTGAGGAATGCTAGTAAAAGCATTCTGCCAGGATACCATGCAGTGTCAATAACAGGAGAAGAGGCTCCATGTGCCCTTTTCCCACCAGCATACTCGAGTAGGACTAGCCAGACTTTAGTCTGTAGATTGCAGCTAACTACCTTGGGATATTAATCAGTAAATGTTATGTACACATTCACAAAACTTTTAAGCAAAGCATGTTAAACACTATTTTTCATGGGGTGCAACTAATAAGCCTAATTATTCATTTACTAGCTGTTCATTCATCAGTAATTGTACACGTGGAATATTCCCACCTTGTCACATATTAGATTCTCACCACCTAATTTATTCTATAAGGTCTGCTCTTTCAAAAGCACTATAATTTATTCCAACATAAAACTGATTTAATTGAATTATAGGGGACCTGATAGAGCCATCGATTCTTATAAGATTCAGTTTTCAGTTGCTTATAACTAACCATATGAGCTGAAATTTTTCATGATGGCCTTGGCCCGATTTTTTTAAAGGAAAATCTCGGCCAAAAGAATTCTGCCATTTCTGAGAACAAATCTAGGGGGGAAAACATGTCATTTTGCCCAGGATAAGAAATTCTGAGGATCTATATTTTAACAGTTTTAGCATCCCTACTTTAGAGCAGAGATTTGAAATTTGGCAAGGGAGTGGCTTTTGAACTAGGAATGTGTCTTGTGCTATTCCTTTGAAAATCCACCCAAATTTGGCCAATTTATAAGCCTTCGGGGAAAAAAATCACAGTTCACACATGCTCAGTAGAGACTTCTTAGATTTTAACAACTAAAATATCTGACGATTTCATCCTCACTGTCATGCTTGAGCACTGTCTCAGCTGCTAGTGTGACTAGGTTGCACATGCACCCTCTCTACAGACTGAATGAGCATGCTCAAGCCTGTAGCTAAAGGAATGAATCTGGACTTTCTCTGTGTTGGCTTCTCCCTGCTGTTCTGGACCAGGAGTACTGGGGATTAGGGCTTAGCAATGAACCTGAAATCAGAAAGCCTGTTTCTCCTAATCCCTGACTGGCTCCCTACTGGGCCCAGGAAACATCGAGGGATAGAGAAGAGACAGGAATGGCAAAGGGACTCTTTGGAGGAGACAGGATGAAATGGTCAAGCACAGGGAAAATGAGCACAAGAGTGTGTGCTCATTACATCACACTCAACTCCATAGCCTAAAACAGAGGCCTTAAATTCCTAGCCCATGGAATTTAAGTTGTGCTGTGGAGCAAGTGCACCTACCGAGTGTGTTCTGCTTCCCCATGGGTCCCAGTGTGTGTGTGTCCGTCCATCCGTCCATGGAGGGCTTCCTCAATCTGTTACCCTGAAGATGCACCTCAGTGTCATAGTACCCCAGTGTGACGAGGACTCCAATAGTGGTTCCACAAGTGCCAAACACAGAAGTAATTTAATTTCTTGATACTCCTTAATTCAGCCCCTTTGTGCATATGTATTACAGTCTTTCATTACATGATCACGTACTATTTTTCCAGATGAGTTCAGTTGCATGCAGTGCACAAGAATGGCCTGTTCCAGAGATGAATGGAGGTTGTGTATTAAAAGAGGTGAGGGTCTTTATGACCCCTGCCTCATTTTTTTTCCACAAACTGGAAGGTCCTTAGCAAATGAGGCAGGGGATTACGGGAAGAGAAAGGATGATTTCATGGTCAAGAAAGTTGAAAAGTGTCCTGGAAAATTAGACTCTATACCCGCCTCTGCCACAGAGTCCCTGTGAGATGTTGGAAGAGTTTCTTAAATGACATTTTTCATGTGAGAGCTAATTGTGTGTTCCTTGTTTTGAGACCATGAGGTCTGATCTACAGAAGTATTGAGCACTCACAGTTGCAATCAATATAAGAGCCAGGTGAGGATGAAAAATTTACATCCACAGATGCAGCTCTCTGCAGATATAATGATTATCAGTGGAGCTGCAGGGCTATATTGGGAACCACAGCAGCAAAGGCCTAGCGGGCTGCCACTCCCAGGAGCTAGCGCCCTGTGTAGGCAGCGCCTCTGGTATGGCTGTACCGCCCCCAACCCTGCCTACTGGGGCAGGCACCTGGCTCACTGACAGCTGCCCCGGTCATGCTACACTGTGATGATTATTATGAGAAATCTGGATCTACATGTCACAGATTGTGCTTTCATCCCCCACATCTCATCCCTTCACCTGTTCAGTGTTCAGCAGAAAGCCCCTACAATTGCCTGCAAAGGGCCAAACATGGGATATAAACAGCACTTCAGCCTTGCTATTTAAATATATATTACAAACTAAAAATCACATTAAATGTTTGCAGCAAAATGCAAACATCTGAAATCTATATTTTAAACAAACATCTGAAAACCTATGTATATTTTAATGCAATTTTATTTCATATAAATTTGACACACATGTTATGCAATCTGATTACTTATTAAATCTGCTTTCACATCAATTTGATTTCATATTCATATTTTAACATAGATTAAAAACACATTGTTTTTCATGTAACATGCTGAAATTGGTGCCAGTAGAAATTGTTAACACAGCAGGAATTGTTGTGATATTTACTAATGTGTTTATTTACTAATGTGATATTGTGATGTTGTGATATTTACTAATGTGTTTATTTACTAATGTGATATTTACTAATGTATTTATTTTTGTTAGGGCTGTCAAGTGATTAAAAAAATGTAATCGCGATTAATCATGTACGCCTCCTGTTTGAAATGCTGCCGCGGCGTTTCAACCGGGCAGCGCTGCATGGAGCCGGGGATCAGCTGGAGTCCCCAGCTGATCCCAGGCTCCATGCAGTGCTGCCCCATGGAAGCGCCGCGGCTGTGTTTCCAAGGGGCAGCGTTATTAGGAGCCTGGGATCAGCTGGGGACTCCAGCTGATCCCTGGCTCCACTTGCGCCAGAGCGGCACTTCAAAGGGGCAGCGCAGCATTAAAGCCTGCAATTAACACGTTAATCCTGTCCTGCGTTAATCGCAGGCATTAACACAGGTCAATTGACAGCCCTAATTTTTGTAAAAAATCCATTCCTTATTCTCACACAAAACCACAAAAAATAAATGTGGGTCTGGGAGGCATGAAGTACTTAAGTGATCATAGCCATAGTAAAACCACTGCTCTTTCTGCCTGTCACTTGGGAACATTTTCAAAACTTCTCCTTAACTAGCACTAGTAAAACACCAAACACATCCCAGGAATTCTTCCTTGCAGCACATGCTGTTCAGTATCCCTTTGCCCTCCCATGGGTAATTCAAAGAGAAAAATTACCTTTTCAACAAAAAATGCAAAGATATGAAGAGATTCAATTTCTTAGAAAGGTGCTGCATTCATGGTCCCTGCACATGCACATGATTACTGATAACTGAAGATACTTGCTTTTAGCAAACCTGATAGATAGTAAAGCTGTCTCTAAACAGAAAATTGTGAGCTGTCTCTAAACAGAAAATTATATGTTACATTTGATTGGCTGTCTAACAAAAATATCCCTGCCAAAGAATTTGCATCCTGAACATTGAAAAGCTGAATTCTGCCTCTACATGCATTTGACTAGCACTAACTGTACCCATTGGAAGACCCACACATGTATCTGAGATCAGAATTTGACACAAACTCTGTTTTCAGTACCCCAATTTCCATAACAGGGTTGCACACTGATTATTTCTATTGGAACCAGGAGAGATAACCTCCCCCACCTCAGGAGATGGACCAGCAACAAATCCCCTCAACAGCCAGAGAAATGGAGTAATAGGCTTTGGGACACTTCAGTGCGTCCATAAATCATTTGACCACATGATCACCACCATACTTCCCGCTAAGAAGAGCGCTTGCACCGCCACACACGAAAAATTCTCTACCCCCGCACCTACTTTGCAGAGCCACGCAGCAGCACTCAACTTCCTGCTGGAAGGTGAGTGGTGCGGCAGGCAGCAGGCAGCCCCAGCAGGCGAGGCCAGCTGAGGCAGCATAGTGGGGGACTCACTGCAGGGGGGGCTGCTGAGACCACATGGTGGGGGCTGGCCGCTCTAGCGGCCAGGGCCGGGACCTGCTGCGTGGCAGGAGGGCCGGCTGTGCTCCAGCAGCCAGGGCCAGGAGCCAGCTTCGGGGGCCTGAGGCTACGTGGCAGGAGGGGGCCAGCTATGGTGGCTGGGACCAGCTCCAGCCCTTCCCCAAGGCTGGTGCTGTGTTCAGGGCTGCAGAGTGGCTTCCCGACTGCTCCCTGGGCTGCCCATGTGGTGGCTGCCCATGTGGTGGCTGCCCAAAGCTGCAGCCAGGCTGTGGTGCAGTTGCTTCTGGGGTTTGGGGGGGGCCCTTGCATCTCTCTTCCTCCCTCCCATACCCCTCATTTGTCCCTCAGAGCCCCCGACCCACTAACCCTCTGTCCCTCACCCCGCTCCCCACATGTCACTGCCCCACCCCCAGCACCTCACTCCCTGCACGCCCTGGGCGCTGGCAGGAGCTTCCCTCTGCCCCAGGTGGGGACTCACAGTCAGCCCCGTGAGGAGCAGCCCCTGCTCTGTACACAGGCTGCCCAGGGAGCCGCGCTCCCTGTGGGGGGGGCATCTCACCTTCTCCCCAAGAGGTGGAGGGGGTGCTACCTGGGAGAGTCTCTTGGTGAGCAGTGCCACTGGTGGGTGCCACAGTGGCAAACATCCAAACAAGTGCACGTGACCTCACTGTTGGCGCACAAGAAAAAACTCCGCTCATACATGGAAAATCTTAGAGGGAACATTGATCACAGCATGCATTCAAGCACACACATTGAAACACTTACACAAGTACTTTTTTTCGTCATCTTTATTTATTTGGGGGTTTTTAAGACATTTTACACAAACTTTATTACAAAAAGAGTTACACCTAACAGTTTAGAGGCACAGATCAGGACAATGATTCACATGGTTACTGAACCCTGCTGCAAGAATGAGGACAGATGAACCTTGCACACATGAACAGCCCCAGTCTTTTCAAGAGGACTCCAAATGGCCCATATGGTTCTGATTGCAAATTCTGACTCTTCATTTTCCTGAAGCAGCCCTAATGTTGACAATTTGCACACAGACATGGGTTTCTGGATTGTGGTTCATTCATTTTTAGGCAAAATATGACTCATTCTTAGGAGAAAAATTAGGGTATTGGGTTTTTTTAAAATAAGTATCTAATTTTTTCTTTATTATGTAAGAAAGAAAATTAGGTTCCATCCTCCAAAGCCCTTCACTTCTGGGAAGTTCTTCCTGTGAAGATCTTCAGAGTGCTTCAGAAGATCTTCAGGGTCTCCTGTGCTAGACCCTTCTCGGAAGAAATTACAACACTGCAAAATGTATGTGAGAGTGAGTGTGAAAGATTCATTATGTGGTGTGTGTGTGTGTGTTTGTGTGTAATGTGCATGTGCACTTGTGTGTATAATATTGTATTTATGTGGCATATCCACATTTTATTCTAGATTGGCAATATATCATTTTTACTGCCTCTCTCTCTTAAAGTTGGAACATTATGTACCAAGACTGCAGAAACACCATTAAAACCATCATGTATATTGTAATAAAAATGATCATAAAAAGGCAATTAAAATCTGAAGACAAAAGTTTAATTTTTGCTGGTGTGAAGAATCTGAAATGTCCATTTCGGGAAAACATTACAGTGGCTAAAAAACCTTGACTAAAGTGTATTTCACCCACAACCCATTTGGCTAATCAATGATTCATTCATTAGAGTGTATTACATACAAACAAATATGTATTTGTGGTGCTCTGTGTAAATTTGCTGGTGTCTCCTTTTGGGCTTAGGCTATAAGGGCATTTGTGTACACAATATTATCTGTTTATAAGAAACTGATTAGCACAACATACTCCCCTCTCCATTCATACTGTGCTGAATGATTAGCGGAGGAGGGAATAACATAAGCTTTTGAGCACTGTAATTGCCCTTGGATCCATGTAATGCAAATAATTTAATCTTACATAAAGCTTTACCAGTATAAAACTTACTTCCTTCAGATGAGGAGGGCAAAATCAATGCTTCAAAATTCCTGACTGCCTAAAACATAATGAAAGTATGTGGGTTGTATTTGGGAAATAAAAGTTGTAACCTCATTTCATTTAATACTGAAAGCCCTCCTCTGCAAAAAAAGTACTGCCTGGGCTCAGCATGCCACATGCTCACACTAGGTCTCTGTTTACCACTTGGCTCAGCCAGAACAATAAGGTTCACCTAACTGAATCTGTGTACACAATCAGGAGAGCTGACAGCCTGCATGGGCTTCTGGGTAAGGTGTGGGCAGCTCCACACTCCAAGAAGGACCGGGGACGGGGCAGCCAGCACTCTGCACCACCCAGAGCACAGCGCCCCCTTCAGCCCTCAAAGCTGCATGGAGCGGGCAGTGCAGCACTCTAGCAGTGATTTAAAGGACCTGGGATTCTGGCCACCTCTAGCTAGATTATTTACTGCTTGCTCCCTTTGTCCCCACCACATCAGCAGGCCTGTATACAATGCACTTAGACTATATGAAGGATATTCAAAATAACCTGCATGCTAAATAACCAACTTGGCCTAGATTACTCAGCTAGTTTCAATACATATATCTGCTCTGGCTGAGACAGAACTGAGAAACATTTGTATGTAATTAATCATATTATTTATTGCCTGCCAGGTGAATTTTAATGTTTCTCTCTATGTGACTCAGAGAGAGAGAAGAGGCATGCTACACATTTGCTCACACAGGGCGTCAACCACAAGAGTTACTTAAAAACACAGAAAGAGAGGGAAGGAGAAAGAGACTTTCCCAGAAATCCCAGAAGCTCAGTCGGAGAGAAAAAGCAATAGGACATGTTCAGCAAATATTAAATGATGACTAGTAGTAACTCCACACTGGTTACAGTCCCTGAAGCTACAGCACCCTCTGCCCTCCTAAAAGAAACTGCAGCAGAGAAATATGCAGAGAAAAGTAGAGCAAGATGAGTCTTCATTGTGATGCTTATCATTCATTTCCTGTAGATGCAATATGGTTTCTTTATAATTGGCCTCAGTTATATTTAGTTGTAAGCAGAATGTAAGTAAGCCCATGGGCTACTTCATAGATCCTATTGCAGACAGAAGACTGTATTTCTAGTCCATTTCCTGGCACTCACTAGGGTGCATTAATAGCTACACAAAGAACAAAAGGAGGCTCTAGATCTTTACAATGCACCAGACTAAAGAACAAACCAATATTGATTCCTAGGGAAATACAAGAAAAAGAGTGTCAAGTGATCTCTCATTCCTGTTTCAGTACCAGCAAGGCTGAATAAAGTGCCACTGTTTCACTATCAGTGGAGGATATTGCACAAGAAATTCAAAGAACTTACAAGACAGGAGAAGGTAAGAAAGAAACAGGACGAGCAAGATCTCAAAATAGAAATCTTCACCTCATATATAATGTGGTGCAGGAGTTTTGGAAAGAGCAATACAATATAAATAAGCTGTTCTTCAAACACAATAAATAAACCATTCATATTGTAACAGGTCAAGGTACCAAATCCTTGAGGCTTACACTGCCCAGTGGCCTATAACACTAGAATGATACTACTTTGCACTTCTACAGAAACTTACAGAAGAAGATTTCAAAGAGTTTTACCAATATTAACATAGTAAATCTCACAGCACTTGTGAGGTACTGTCCCTGTTCTAAATACGGGAAAGATTAAGTGATTTCCCTGACATCACAAAAGGAGTTTGTGTCAGAGCTGAGAATAGAACAGGATCATGCAGCAAGATTACTGAACTGTCCACTAACAGGTAGGAATAAGAAAATCACTTACATTATTATGGCCATCTTTAGTCACCCAATTCTGAGTCCCATACTTCAGCCATACCATGTTTTGCACTCCAGAAATTTAGTGTTCACTTCACAAACACACAACTGTCCTGTTTTGTTTCTTGACATTTACCAGTGTTACACTCCCTTTCACTTCTGTGGAACAAATTGGTGTATCTTCATTTCTTCCCTGTTCCTAATCTCATTATTTATAGTTTTCCAATGTTGCTTACAGGGCAGGGAAACACAATGATGGCTTGTGCCTCCCTTTTGTTGATTTTATTACCCTAAAATGCACTATTATTCACACAACAACATAACATCTCCAGTTATCTTTGCAAGTGACAAATTTTATAAAGCTGGATGAATCATTTCAGATAAAATAATAAGTCCCTTCCCCAACCCGCCCCCAAAATTCCACTTGCTAAGGAATACATATCTATACAAATCCAATCTACTTTTTTGGGAGGGCAGAAAGTTGGCTTTTTTATACATTTCATTTTTGTATATGGCTGTACTTCCATGTTGTATAACAGATTGCTTGGACACTTCAATATTGTTGCTTCTATGGTAAGTGCTATCTTCATGTTTTGTCCAACACAAGCGTGACGGGGTGTACCAACCCCACACTGGGTCTGCAGGGGTTAACCAGGCCTACCTGGCTGAGAGAGCCCCTTCCTCACACAGCCCTGCTGGGCATGCTGTAACTGGAGGACCAATAAAAAAGGCCAGTGGAGCAGCTCAGTCAGGGCTGAGCACTAGAGGGGAAGGAGCTGCTGCTGCCAGAGCTCCAGAGAAGGAGCAGCAGTTGGACACCACAGCAGAGGCCAGATAGAAGAAACCAGCTGGGGAGGCTCCCAGTCCAGAGGAAGAGCAACCGATGAACACCGCAGCAGAGGCCAGCCAGCAGAGACGGGCTGGAAAAGCTAGGGAAGCGCACAGCCCGGAGGACGCACGTGGGGAAGACACCGATGGTCTGGAACAGGGTAGTGATTAGTTCAGGATCAGAAGCTGGAGCATCCTGTGAGCTCAGCATGTTTTGGGCAGATTCCCCGCTGAGCTAATGGTGGGGTACGCCCACCACTGACAGGGCTCTGGGCTGGGACCCAGGGGAAACAGGCTGCTCCTGACTCGGGGACTGTAACAATTACAGGGTGGAGCACCCCAGATGGGGCCTGAGAAGCTCAACAACCTGTCTCCGAGGGGGCTGGGCATAGCACCTCGAGACAACAAGATACAAAAGATGCCATCTCCCTAAGAAACATCCAGTCTAAAAGCTGTTTTCTCAGTATTTCCACCCCAACTGCAAGCAAATAGTACAGGAAAACCCACAAGAAGAACTGTTTGTGTGAATTTCCAATCCAATATTGTACACCTAAGAGGTTAAGATAAGCTTGTAGATACTTACCTGAGCTGAACCTTGTTGTTCACCTCACTCTTATAACAACACAGGATTTGGCAGAACATGATATATTGAAGTAAAGTACCAAGGACTGCATGGACAACTTGGCATTAGCCTGAGGGAAGCACTGAACTTTTATAAAAATGTACACGGGATTTTAGCTAGATAAATGTACAACTATTCTTTCATAACAAAATGGTTTTAAGGATACACAACAGAGAGCAGGAAGGAGTATAAAAAGGCAGACCAGCAATGCTTCTCGGACACTACCTTGGTGATTGGCTTTTTCTTTGTAGTGGATATATGCAGCGTAGAATGTTGGTATGAGCCTTTTTCTACTCATTTGTTCAGTTTCAAGGTAGAAAAGGTTTGTTCACAAATACAAGTATCTCAAAAGTAGGGATGTCAATGTTAACTGGTGGCCCAGCTAGGCTTCTCCAGCCCAGTCAGACCCACCAGCCACACTGCGCGGTAGCGGGCAGCACTCCAGCTCAGCCAACTCACCCCCATTTAAGAGGTTTACCAGTTAAACATAACATTTAACCAGTTGACTAATTGAACAGGACTTTACATCCCTACTTAAAAGCTGATTGAACCAACAGCCACCTTATCATTCAGTTCTGTCACTCAGAGATCCATCACTCAACTCAACAGCCTCTAGACAAGACTCTGGACATCCAGAATGTAGAGCTTCTGTGCATCTGTGTGAACATGTGGCTTCAGAAAGAAGACTGATAAATATACTAGATTGATGTGGAAATCATATACCACTTTGGAAAGAAACTTAGCTTGTGACCTAAGTTGCACCTTGCTCTTATAAAAGACATTTCCAGGATTCATCTCTAAGGCATGTAGCTTCACCCCTACCCCCGACTTGTTCTCACAGAGATGATGGCTATTAAAATAGTTATCTTCACCAAGAGGTGAACAAGAAGCTAACAGCTGGAAAGGAGAAGATATCAGGGCTGATAACTCTACATTAAAATCCCATTGTGGGATAGAGTGCAAACAATCTTTCTAGCCTTTTAGGGAACTTGATAATCATGGGGTTAGAAAATACTGTCCTACCACTAGTCTCTGAAAGACAGAGATTGCAGTTAGGTGCACCATGTCAAACTGACTGTCAAACTCAATTCTTTTTAAGCATAATAAATAATCCAAAATCTTGTGAATCATAAGCTAAGGAGGAGACACACTATGGCTAACCATGAACGTAAAGAAGCACTTCCTCTTACTAAGATAAGTAGCCTTTGTGAATGGCTTCCTACTAATCAGCAGGGCATTCCAGACTGCTGCCAAATGACATGTCTCCTCTGGACTTAGCCTGTGATGAATCAGGCCATGAGATACAATGACTGGGGATTCAGTTGCAGCACCTGCTCACAGCTCTGTGGTAACAGGTCCTTGATGAAAGGGAGGAGTAAAAACTCCCAGATGGGTAACTTGTGTAGGTCTCAGGTCCATGGTTGCATCACCCACACTGGAACCAAAGGATCATATCCCCTCATTGTTGTTTCAGCTTAAGAATGACCCTGGGGATAAATAGCACTGCAGAGTGCACATACAAGGGGCTTCCTCCTGATCTATAGGAGGAACAATGTTTCCAAGATGGACCTAGAGCTGTGGCCAGGCCTTGAACAGAATTGGGACTATTTCCTCCTCAGTTGGGATGAGAATAAGTCCACTGTTGGGACTCACCCTGCTTGAAACACTGGTTTTAGAATAACCATGTTGCGAGATTATTTGTGGTGAGAACTGAATAAGCTGCTCAGTCAGTCCACTAAGCCAGGTGAATCCCTGGGAGATGTGAAACTATGAGAGTCAGGGACTTCTGTATGCAGAAGTTCCAGACCTGACTGCCTGCTGGCACATGCTGTTTGTCTGCTGTCCCCCTCTTCACTGACAAAAAAACAGTGCTATGGTGTTGTAGGTAAGCATCTGGATAGTCCTGCTCTACACATGTGGCAAGAACTGGTGACAGGATATGCAGATAGCCCACAACTATACAGTATTATATGTAGTCTGGCCTCTTGAGTGGCCCACAAGCCCTGAGCCTAGAGGTCTTGCCTAGATGTGCTCTCACCCAATGGTTGAAGCATCCATTACCAAAGCCAAGAGGGCAGAGCTGGGGAGAACAGGACTCCTGTGCACACATTGTCTTTGTTACTCCACCAGTCCAGTGATGATAGGACCTTGTCTGGGACAGACATGAGTCTGTCCAAGAGGTGACCCCTCACAGGGAGTGCACTGACCTGTGCCATGTCTGTGAAGCTCTGAGATGGAGTCTGGCATGTGGGGATGGGGAGGAGTCAGGAATCCCCAATGACAGAAGCCACACTGAGCTGTGCATGGGTACTCCCTTCTGGCCGCTGAGTCCACAGCATCCAGAGAGGCCTGCAGAGCTGACCTTGCAAGCAGCTGACCTTCCATGATGAGGAACTGGTACTTACCTGAAGACAACCCGTGGCTGGACAGAGCATCCCAGTCTGCATAGTCATAATGGCTCGCTATGCAGAGCAGTAAACCCACAGCTGAATAAACATTTCTACAAAAAAGATTTCATTTCTTTATGTCCTTTTCTTTGGGAGTCACTTTTTACGCTACCTTTTAGAAGTCTGCTCTCCTCTAATTGTAAAGCCCTAACAGGACACGAGTTCAACCTCAGGGGACCTGACCCAATCCTGAGAGGGTTGAGTTATTTTCAGATTCAAACCCATGCCATTGCCATGGCCTCGCTGTCCCGGAGAAGCAGCCATGTGCCCTGACCGCACTGGTCATCTCTGCCTCAGCACCCTGTGCACAATAGGAAATGAGAGATGGCTGGGTGCCTCGCCCACACTGGCTGCCACCACCCCATCTTTCCAGTCAGTGAGAGGCACTGCACCTTTTTGGCACCCTGACTCTGCAATACACAGAGCAGCAAGGTGGTGGTGGCCGACAGGAGCGCAGCATGCTCCCACCAGGACTGGGCTATGAAGCCACCACTGCACAATCAGAGATGACCAGACCCAAGCCCTAGATGGTCATGTCATCTTCAGACCCAATCCAACTCGAACCTGACACTTGTAATTGGATCTCATTGGCTTGCAGGACTCTACTGTCTTGGTGGTATTCTTCATTTACTGCTGCCACCACCAAGGAGCCTGGTGTAGGGTGTTGATAAACGTGTTCATACCCCTAGGATGGAACTAGTACTTGCTTTCCATGCACTTTGCCACAGATATGATGGGCAGTTTGGTTTGCCAGAAAGCTTTTATAGGCTGCATGTGTAGGGAAAGCAATTTTCCATGTCAAAGCCAGGTATAAAATGACTGAGTCTGAGGGACTTCTCCTGCACAAGTACTACTTGTATCACCAGGGACGTAGCCATCCTTTTCAGGAACTCTTGATATGTTTTAACATCATCTGACACTGGAGAAGATTTTTCCAGCGATTATGTGTTCAGAGGAGGCAGGTTAGAACATTATTCAGGCTAGTCTGGAACTATCAATGTAGAAGGTCTGTCCAAAGCAGAGTAACAGCTTGTTGCAATCCTTGATACCTGAGAGGAGCTCACTGCCAACTCTGAGTGTCGAGTCACTACCATGTGCAGAAGGTTCTCCCTTCAGAGATGTTTCATTAATGTAGTGGTTGCCTAGTACTAGCTGGACAGTTTTGCATCACTTAACTAACATAACTTACATCACTCAGGGGTGAGGAAAATCCACACATCTGAGCAATGTAGTTATACCAACCTAACTACGGCATAGACAGCACCGTGTTAAAAAGAGGGCTTCTCAGGCAGATCAATTTCCTGCACCAATCAGAGAAGCTTTCTCAGCACAGGTAGCATTTTTGCTAGTGCTCAGCCTCTCGGATGATTGGTTGCTGAGAAAATGATATCTGTAAAAAAAATAACAACCACCCTACCTGAATCACTGTAAAGCAATCAGTGCTGTATGGACAGAGTGGAAGCCTTACACCAGTTCAGGATGGTTAGTGTGGCTAGAGCTGATTGGAAATTTCTGACAGAAAATGGTGATTCATCAAAACCTGTGCTTCCCAAGTCTGCAGGTCAGGGGCAGCTCCAGCAAATGGCCTATGCACATGATAAAGTGATGCAGATTAAATGAGTCAAAAAGCAAGGGGAAAAGGTTTATTTGCCCCGCCATCTGAACCATTTCTATCAATTTAAGACAATGAAGATTTGGGTTCAAATTGCTATTGTAAATGGGTTATAAAACCAATTTTTCCTCTTCTGGTTACCAAGAAAAAAGTGAACAGAGGTGCTGAAACCGACTTATAAATTCTTCTATAAGTGTTTTATTGTATTGATGGTTTCCAGAACATGCTAACATCCTGTGAAATTAGCAGGCAATTTATAGGAGTATGCTTTAGTTTGCAATTGAAATATAACAGTCATTCCAGGAGAAAGGGAACATTTACTCCTGAAGTCCCTCACAAAAAGCCTTGACCAGAAAGTTAGAGTTATTTGAGTTTTCAGATACTATCTCTTAAAAAAGAAACAGGCACAGAGCAAGCAGCTGTCACAAAGTAGGAGGTAACATCAGTGCTCTGATGTACAAAGAAGGGAGTAAGGTTCATGGTTTCAAGTGCATGAGTTTCAATGATTTTGAAAAAGCCCATATACCCTGACAAAGCAGAACAGCAATTCCTTTACATTTGGCTTCCACTTCCATGGCATATTCTTCAGTGTTCCATAATCTGCTTTTTCCAGTATTGCAGGATCAATATTTTTACCAAGTGGGAGAGAACAGATCTCTCTTTTTAGCATAACCTCCCACTTTTTTTCCCAACTAGTAATGTAATTAGTGCACCTGCACAGCTGTCTTATTTCTGCTATCATTACCCCCAGGAGTTAGACTTTAAAAAAGAAACATTTTATAGCTGTTAGTAACGTTGTGGTTTTCATGTTCTTTGATGTCACTATCATTACAAAGTGTAGTCCCTTTTTCAATACAAGAGACTGCTTTCTGATGCTATCATCAGACACTGTGGATGAACCCATTGCCAAGAATAGTAACCTTGATAACATAAAGCTGGCTTGTGTAACTTGCACTTCAGGGCAAAAAATATTATAAGGAGAGAAAAAGAGAAGCAGGAAGGAGGAGGAGAAGGAGAAGGAGGAAGAGAAATAGAAAAGGGAGGGCTGGGGAGGAAGAGAGCTAAGAAGGAAAAGCATAAGAGAAAGCACTGTGGGACTTGTACACAGGATGAAGAAAAAATATAAAGCAAAGAGAAGAGTGGGAAGTGAAAAGCAAGAGCAAAGAGTGAGAATGGTAATGAAAAAACAACGACATGAAACTAGGGCCCTGATCCAGCAAAGCACTTAATTATGTGCTTAAATTCAACCATAATATTAAACTCCCTGAAGTGTAACATTAATTTAAAATTTAAGCACATGCTTAAGTGTTCTGCTGGTTAACTAAGGACAAAGGAGAAAAGGAAAGAAGATAAATAGATGAAAGACAAGTGATATAGAGAAAAAGGAAAAGAACAATGGAAGAAGAATATAATTTGTTTTGTCATATAGCACCCCTGCTTGGTGGTTTGAAGATACTGCGATGTACTGGCAGATAGGAGGTCTGGGTTTGTCAGACATGTAATTAAAGGGCCAACCCCACTTAAGGAGAAGTGCATCAACTCAGAGAGAAGGGGTGAAAGGCTGCAGGGACTCCAGACACTATTGAGACCTTAAAAGCACAGTATCTTGAGGGTAGAGGTTCCCTCACTCCTATCACGAATCCTATCACTGCCTTTGAAAGTCTGCCTCTCAAAACCTTAATTGAAAATGTAAGAAAAAAAATCAAATTGAATTGTTCATTTTGGTTTGAATAAAAACATTACCATGTGTACCTCAAACTGATTAACATGCATCCTAAATGACAGTATGCTGAGTCAGGTGAGGTGCAGGTTATTTAATAGCTTATTCACTACCTCGAAGAGGAAATAAACATTCTCTCAAGAAGCTAAACAGAACTTTATAACAGTAAGACTGAAATGGTCACTAACAGTACCTTCTCTTTGTAAATCTTTAACTTCCCTGGGCAAAGTGCATTTCAGCATCTGCATTTCAGCTGGTCTTAAACTCCCTTTTGATTGTACTTCTCACTGTCCAATAGAATATTCAATTAAAGGAAAGGTCCCCCAGCCATCCCCATTTACTTTTACCAGTTCTCTCTTGTTTTTTCTTCTTTCTTTGCCAGTGTTCCCTGTCCAAACCCACTCTAGTATTTTTCAGAATGGCACTGCTGATTAACATTATGAACAGCAGGCCCATCAGCACAGTTTGAAGCTATACCTGCTATTGGATCTTTCTTGTTGAGCAAAACTCTCTGTTTAACACCGTTTTAGATGTGTTTTTCAGGATGTGAACATCACACTTCTTTACATAAACACCAGTACTGAAACTATGACCTCATTGTTCCATTTTCTTACCCAATCTATTACATCAAGGGAAAATCATCTTAAACTTATATAATTAATGGGCAGTGTAAGAAGGACACTTTGTAAGCAGAAACATTGAAAATAGGCATTATGATAAAGCAAATAAGAAACTAATGATGTGTTTGCCATGTGATAAATATGGTCACAGCTGAGTCTATGTCTAGACTACAGGCTTTTTTCGGAAAAAAAAACTCTGTAGTATAGACATACCCTGAAAGAAAATGACAATGTGATATTAGGATCTGTATGCTATGGCATCACATCACAAGGCAGAGACAAAATAGTTTCTCTCTATATATATGATTCTGGTGTTACTACACCTGTGGGAAGTTTTTCACTCCCACTGGCTTCTTTATATCAAATTTTTAAAGACCAGAGTGAATGAGGCTATGTCTAGACTACATGGCTCCGTCAACAGAGCCATGTAAAATAGTTTATTCGGCATAGGCAAAGAAGCGGGGATTTAAATAATCCCCACTTCATTAAAATAAAAATGGCCGCCGCGCTGTGCCGACGATCAGCTGATCCGGCACTGCGCGGCAATCGCGTGGCATGGTCGACAAAGGAAGCCTTTGAAACAAGGTTTACCGGAGCGGTTGATAAAGGCTTCCTTTGTCGATCGCGCTGCGTCTAGACTGCCGCACTGTGCGGATCAGCTGATCGTCAGCACAGCGCAGCGGCCATTTTTATTTTAATGAAGTGGGGATTATTTAAATCCCCGCTTCTTTGCCTGTGCCGAATAAACTATTTTACATGGCTCCGTCGACGGAGCCATGTAGTCTAGACATAGCCTAAGTGTCCTAACTGGTAAAGAACAAGTTGAAGAGGACAGGTCACTAACACAAAGAAATCTATATCACTTGGTAAGCTGTGTGCAATATGTGTTTCAATATGTAAAAAAATGTAAGATCATACATCTAGAATCAAAGATTGCAGGCCATCATTAAGAATTGGGCACTCTAGCACGACAAACATTTACTTTGAAAAAAAGTTATGGTCATGATTGATAATTGGCTAAACATGAGCTCTCAGGGAGACACTATGGCTTAAAAAGTCTAATGCAATCCTTGGATATATAAACAAGAGGCTATTGAGTAGTAGACAGATATTACTTCTTTATTTGGCACTTGTAAGACCAAGATTACTGGACTACTGTGTCCAGTTCCAGTGTCCACAGCACAATAAAAATGGTGGATAAATTGGAGAGGGTTCAGAGAAGACCCATGAGAATGATTAAACCACTGGAAAACATGTTTTATAATGAAAGACACAAGGAAATCAATCTCTTAAGCTGTACAAGAAAGTTAGGGATGATTTGATCAGTCTGTAAGTACCTATATGGAGAAAAATTTTATAACAGAGCTCTTCAATCTAGCACACAAAGTTATACCAATATACAAAGGCATGAAGTTGATGTTAGCCATCACAGGGGAAATAAGGTGCAAAATTTTATCAGTGAGAACTACTTACCGAGAACTGTGGTGCATTCTCCATCATTAGCATTTTTTTAAATGAAGATAGGAAATGTTTTTCTAAAAGATATGCTGTAGTTCTCACAGGAATTAATTCAGGAAGTTGTATGACCTGTGTTATACAGGAGATTGATCACAATGGCCTTATAATCTATGAAAAAAGGTCTTTACGAGCCCCATATCCACCAGGAAAGAATTCCCCTGACAGGGCATGTCTACACAGTAGGGCTAAACTCGAAATAAGCTACGCAACTTGAGCTACATCAATTGCATCTCTTAAGTTGAAATAGCTTATTTTGACCTTGGGCACATCTACAGCACTTATTTCAAAATAGAGCACTCTTCCTCTGACTCCCCTTACTCCTCATATAATGAGGTTTACAGATGTCAGAGTAAGAAGCCCATTATTTATTTCAGAATAATGGGCTTGCTGTGCAGATGCACACTACATTATTTCGGAATAACTGACATTACTCCGAAATAACGCTGGTATGTAGGCAAGCCCATGTCCATGCAGGCACTGCAGAAGACCTCTGTAAGCCTGCCTTCCAAGTACCCTCTTGCAAGCCCCAGCACAAAGTGGATGCTCACTCGCTTTCTATCTTGTATACGGTGTGTGTGTGTGCGTGTGTGTAAGCCCCAGCACAAAGTGGATGCTCACTCGCTTTCTATCTTGTATACGGGTGTGGGGTGTGTGTGTGTGTGTGTGTGTGACAATCTAGGAGACAAAAGTTCTCTATTCACTACACAGGTGTGGCATGACCTTCAGGAGTTTAAGCTTTCCATATTCCCTGACCACCATCCCTCAGCTCTGACCTACACTTATACGAATGTGAATGTCGTTCATTTCCCAGGCCAGTTCAACTTTCAGCAATGTTGCTGAAGTTGCAAAAGTATAAATTGTTATGGTGGCATTTTCTGATGTGAATATCAAACTGGAGTGGGATCCCAACAATTTCACAGGGCTCACTAAGGTTGAATATATGGTAGCAACTTTCAGTCCTCTTGGCTATATTTAAGCTCTTTTTCTCTGGGAGAATGAGTGTTCAGTATTCACTGACGTTCCCTACACTTTCTTCTTGTTTTGTTTTAATTTAACTTGCTGGCTATTTTACAAATACAAAGCTTGGGTTCAAGGATGCTACATTGCCCAACTGCAGAAAACAGAAATTTGTTAATGACATTGCATATTACATTTCCCAGGCCTAAAATCTCTGTCTTGAACATAATTAATTAATTGTCAGTGTTTTGTCTAGCTGTCAGTCATTTGAGACTTAGAAGGTCAAAACTGCTTGGTAGTTTCCTTGACAGAGCCTAGGATTTATCCATGAGGTAAGAAAACAAAACCTTCATTATACATGATTTCTCTACATTTTCATCAAAACACCACGTTATTTTAATATTTGGTTCATGGTGCTTAAAACATTTCTCTCTTGAGTGCCCACTGATTTTGCACTTAGTTATCTTTCTCTCTTGCATTTCTAAAGGCACCTCCTTGCGGACACTGTATCCTTAATGTTGCTATATTTTGAAAGAGAAAACTCAAAGAAAATTAAGTATTAAAAAAACCAAAACAGCCTAGTGCTGTGCCAACTGTCACTTCAGAAGGTAACATGTGCAAGTGCCCTGCCACCTTAAAAAAAAAAAGTTTCTCTAAGCTAAAAATACTTTTTATGAAAATGAAGGAATAATAAAGAATGCATTGTTGACAGGAAGACTGTCCAAGAAAATGAGGTGCTAACAAAATAATAAAAATATATTTATTGGTGTCATTAATCCCCAGGTTCTTTAAAAGTTATATATAGAGGAATCACTGCAAACACCACTGACATGCAGCTATGTCTGGCGCAGAGCACAGCAGCTGTTTAACAGTGCATAGCAACATGACACAACAGTTTAGGACAAGAAATGAATCCAGGTGAAATGTATTTAATGAAAACTGCAAAGAGAATTTGAGCTGGCACAGTCTAATAATCCAAACTGTACATTGGCCAGGATACTGATATTAAAACCTTACTCTTGTGTAAAGTGCCATGAGATTTTTAAGTGACCATGAGCAGTCAGGATCTCTGTTTTCCTTCTCTTCCAAAAATGGGATATAAAGGCAGGGCAGCAGTATCTATATTAAAAAGGGCCCTTTACACAAAGCCAGAAATCATTAACAGCAATAGAAATAGAATGATTTATTGGCAGGATAGGGATATTGCCTGGCAGTGATCATAGATAAACACACAGGCAGTAGAGCTGAGTTTTGTGGTATTCTTGGAAGGGGTAAGGGAGTTGCTTAATCTACTATATACTTGAGACAGTAGTCTGTCTGCATGTCTGTCTATTCAAGAACTCCTAAATGGTGAGAGCTAGGACCACCAAATTCAGTATGCAGCTTTCTCTTATCATAACTTGAAGTAAAGTATGGGTTTGGTTGTGCCAAGAAAATGGGATGCATCTGGAATGGGATTGCTTCTCATAAAACCATACAGAAAAGAGACAAAATTACCAGGCAGATGAAAGGGGCTGCCCCTCTCCCCGACCACCTGGGTCTGCTCCAGCCCCGAGCCTCACATCCCTCAACACCCTTTATGGAGGGCAGGAGGGGATGAAACTGCGCGCGCGCGCGCCACACACACACACACACACACACACACTCTCACTCTCACTCTCTCTCTTTATATAGGGATTTTGTTGGCTGTTCCCCTTCATCAGGGAGTGAGGGGAAAGTGCACAGTTTGCTGCATTCCTCACTCTGGTTGGGAAGCTCAGGGAGCAGATGAACCTGGCCCTGCCTCAGCTGGGAGACATGCACCCATCCCTGGTCCAGAAAGACCATGAATGCTCATGGACCAGAGTGCTCAGGAGCCTAATGGTAGGAAGGCCAGCAGCCCGGCCAGGAGCAGCAGGACTGGAGCCCCACAAAAGTGCTGGGGCCAGGCCAGAGAACCCCAGCAGCCCATGGCAGCACAGGGCTGGAGAAAGAAGAAGCTTGGCCGCCCACAGCAGCGCGAGGATGGAGAATCCTGACAGCCTGCGGCAGTGTGGAGCTGGGGAAATCTGGCTGCCTGTGGCAGCACAGGGCCAGGGAACTGTGGCAGCGTGAAGCCAAGGGCTAGAGAATCCCAGCCACCCACAGCGGCATGGGGCTGGGGCCAGCAAACCCTGGCAGCCAGCGGCAGCGCGGAGCTGAGGAAACCTAGCCACCCCCACCAGCATGAGGCCAGGGAATTGTGATAACACAGGGCTGGGGGCTGGAAAACCCCAGATGCCCATGACAGGCCAGGGCTGGGGGACTGGTGGCAGCAGGGCAGTCAGCTTGGCTGTGGCGGGGGCAAGAATAGAGGGGGCCAGAGGCAGAGGGCCAGCTGGCTCAGGGCCATTGACAGGGGACACCTCCCCTGGTCTGGAAAAGTCTCTTGTTCAGGACTGGTCAGGTCCCAAAGTTGCCAGACCAGGGAGGTCCAACCTATAGTTATAATAATATGACAAATAATTACATCAGAAACAGATTGCTGTGCATAGAGATTAGCCCAAAATCTGAACTCCAACATCACAAATTCAGGGTTTAGATAAAATGGGACCTGACTGTAAGACATCCTGGTGTTAGTTTTGCAAAACAAAATCCCTACTCCCTACTTTGCAAAACCAAATCCAGTTTTGCCCACCTCCCTCAAAAGTACAAATCTGACAAACCACAATCACTTACCCTGCAACCCACACAAGCTTTCAGAGGGTGATCAAATTAAACACATATGCAAGCCACCACTGATATTGGATTTGAAAAATTAAAATACAACTAATAAGGGTTTTCAAAATTGCCTCCATTTGTGTTCCTATGTCTAGCTGCCCTTCTGGAAGGGCTTATTACATATGGGTTGATGATTCAGATAGAGAATAAGACAGCACAGAAACTATCCTTATAAACCTGGCCATGAAATTTGATCTGTTTTGCCAGAGAACTGGAGGACAGTTTGGTAAAAGACCATGCAGAACTACAAAAATCCCAAACCACCACCATTATGTGACTGTCCCATGTAATTCAATAGGAATCTACATCACACAAAGAATTAGGGTTGCCACCTGAACTGTTTTGACCAGCCTGGAGGTTTTTTTCTAGTGCTTTGCTGGTCGCTGGTCACAAGATATAATTATTTGTGCAGTCATGTCAAAGCTGGACAGGCATCACAGCTGACCATCTGGTGCCTGCATGTGCAGCATCCTGGGGCAGACACCAGCCAATGGGGAACTGGAGCTTAAGTCCTGTCCCCAAAACCCTAATTTTGTATAATTGTCTGAAACCTGAGGCCCTCTGCGTGGTTCTTCTCAATTCTGAGACCTGGCCCTACCTTTCCTGGGAAATAGCCCCACCCACAGGCTAGCCCCACCTTTCCTAGGACCAGGACCAGCCCACACCCCAGCCAATGTTAGTGCCTCAGAGGTGGCAACCCTAATAAGATTCCAATATTGTCATTCTGGCGCATGTTTAGATTGTCTGTACAGTCATTGTCAACAACCACAGGCATGGGTTTTTTTCAACACAAATTTTCCCTTGTTCAAAACAGCTACCATCTCCAAATACTGTCAGGACCTCAAGCCTGTAAAATAGCTGTCATTTGCCTATCGCTCAACTGCATGTAACCCTTCTGCCAGGTAGTGCCAGCAGCAGCCAGGGTTGGGTTCAATATCTAGGGGTCCCTTTTCATCCATCTCACACAGAACAGGCTCGAGTCCCCACCCAGTAGCCTGGGAAATTCATACACCCCTGGGCACCTCTGAGAGGCAATGCTTCCCCACTCACAAGCACAGAGTCTGAGTGTAAAAAAGAAACTTTTAATGAAAGATGAAGAGAAGTTACATGGCATTAGCTTGGAAAAATGCCACAAATATCGTTCCTAACCCCCCACGAGTAACTGTCCCAGCTCAAATGGATTTAGCAATGTCCTTTGCCCCTCAGGCTCACTAGTCCAACAATGTAAGGGTTCCATTCATTTACCCAAATTTTCTCCATACCCCACTTCAAGCGCCTTACAGCTCTGTCCAGTCAGTGTGGACCCTGACACATCACCCTGATGACTCCACTCATTGAGCCTGTGGCCATGCCACCTTCGTGCTGCTCCTGTGGTCTGCTTGCGCCGCCTGCCACCACTCCTACCGGCTGCCTGTCGGTCATTCCCACCAGCTGCTCTGCTGGCCACTTGCCGCTGCTCCTACCAGCCGCCTGCCGGTCGTTCCCACCAGCAATCTTGCTGACTGCAATGGGTCTGGCTCCAGGCCAAACCAGTAACTTCTGCTCTTAGTGATTTCAACTCTTTAGCTACCACCTCGGCTGGCAAAAGATTCCACCTTCCACTGGACTAGCAAAAAGACTCCTGGTAGAGTCTGCTTTACGTCTATCCTTAAAACAAGGGGGGCGAAAGGCAGATTGACCCAGTCTTACAGCTCACACCTTGCAGGCATGAAGCAGGCTGGCTCAAGCCCTTTTCTCCCCAGTTCACTCAACTCTGGAAGGTTTAAAACCCCAATGGGCAGATGAAGGCTGTCTTCTCCTTATCCTCTGCTCCCAGGGCGATCTGGTAGTATCCACTTGGAAGATCCAATACTGAGAGCCACTGGCTTCCCAGTAAACAATCTAATGCAACTTCTACTCAGGGCATCGTGTACTGGTCAACCACCATACGGCTGTTCAGGGTGCGGTAGTCGATACACATCCGAATTTCCCATTCTTTTTGCAGACCACCACAATGAATGAGGCATAGGGGCTGCGGGACTTGGTAATGATGCCATTTGCAGCCAGCTCCTGGAGATGATGGCGCACATCATCCACCTCTGAGAGTGAAATTTTTCTAGATCTCTCCCTGAAAGGTCGGGGGTCATGTAGCCTGATGTTGTGCTCAACCCCTTTGGCACATCCCACATCCCACTCATGCAATGAGAATACCTTGGATCTTTCACAGAGTTTCTTCTTCAGGCGATCCTTCCACTTCTCAGACAATGGTGAATCTCCGAAGTCAAGCATTGCTGGATCTATAGTTGGAACTTGAGTTTCACACTGGGGTCTCACAATTGATTCAGGCTCAAAGAAGTCTGCTGTCTTTTGCCCTCGATTCACAACAATATCACGACTTGTTTCATTAGCAATCAGTGCAGTGACCTTGTCCTGGGCTGCTGCTAGTAAGGTTATAACTCCACTGGGGACCAGGACCCCTTCAGGGAGCTCTCCTTCAGCTGGTTGTTCTACCATGGCAAACGCTCCTTTATTGCCCTTCAGCCAGGTACTCATGACAAGCACTTCCTGCTCAGTCCTTGATGGCACTACTAAGGGGGCTGTGCCCGTGTACTTCAGTGTCCCCATCAGTAGCTCAGACATTTCTTTCTGATCATCCGCAATCTTCCTATAGGCTTCAGCACAAAGGGTATGGATCATCAGAGTGTCCAAATATTGGGTCCCCAGCCTGTCGTCTGCAGTACTCTGTGAGCACCTTGAAGAGACTGGAGTTGGTCCCTATCAGCACAGACACATCAGAGACCCCTTCAGATCATATCAAGGCAGCTGTGTCCACCTCTTCTCTTACTTCTGCCACCTCCTCGAGGAATTCCAGGTGCACTATGACATACCCTTCATAGGGGTATTCATTCATGCTGAGACCACACATGCCAAGGCCAGTCAATGGCTGAATAGGCAGGTGCCTGAGCATCTGTTGGTAGAATGACTGGAATATAATAGTCACCTGTGATCCGGTGTCAAGCACCGCTTTGCACTCCGCCCCTTCATTCAATCCTCACTGTGACCTCCGCTCGAGGCCCTATCAGTCCTGAGGGGATCCCAGCTGAGCAGTCTTTTCTGGGGGATCCTTCAAATCCTGTGGGCCTGGGTCGCCCCTGTCCCCAGAGCCTCTCCCAACTGATTCTCAGCTTTCCATAAACTAAGCTGGGATTTTCCTCATTTTGGCAACTGGGGGCACTGTGCCCATCTTGACCACACCGGTAGCAGAAGAGCGGTTCTCTCCTCCTTTGCCTGGGTGGGATGGGGGCTCCAGGTGCTGACTTCTCCATCACCACAGCCTGAGGCTCCTCATCCCTGTTAAATCCTTGCTTGGTCAATGACTCTTTGCCACTCAGCCTTCTGTTCTGTCAGGACCTGAACTTGTTGGGCAAGGTCTTCTCTGGTGATTCACTATCAGCACACCGGCTGTTTGTCGGGGTGTGGTGCTGGCTGGCTCAGGTGTCTGGGCCTCCGAAAGCTCACTGGCAGCCTGCCTTTCCTCCTCCTCTCTGACCTCCTTTATCAGCTGGGAGTAACTTGGGGGGGTGTTCCTGTCATTTTCTTAGCCGGAGATGAAGTAGAATTGGGCTGTAATACTGAGTTCCTCTTACAATTTGAGCCAGTCTGGTCTGGTCCATCTGCTCAGCAGTCACTGCTCCCCTAATGACAGCTCTCGGTAGCAGCCTCTTCAACCTCTGTATATAGGCTGAGACCGTCTCTCCCCAGTGCTGCTTAGCATTGAGAAAGTTACAATAACTGTCATCAGGGCCCTCTATGCTCCCAAAGGTGTGAGTGAGGGCCTCTAGGCAGTCCTTTACGCTGACCTCGGGGTTAGCCAGCTTCAAGGTGCAAATCACATCTAAGGCTGGGCCCCTGAGACTCTCTTCTAAACATCTTCACTTTTCTCTGTCTGGGACAGCCCACTGCTCTAGCATTTCAGTGGTGTGTTCTAGCGAGGGTTCAAACTCCTCTTCCCCAGGAAATAACCTTAACTTACTGATTGTTGGCACAACGCGCGAGTCAAGATGCGGATTGGTGGACAAGGGAAGCCTTTGTTGACCGCTCCCTTATGCCTCGTGATTTTTTATATATGGCTCCAATGATCCAAGTCTGATCCACATCCCCTTATTTACTGGCCTAGTCTACCAAGTAATGAAACAAAGACCAAAAAAGAAAAAGCACATGAAACCAACATTTGAAACGTAAGGGTATGTCTGCATTGCAGTCAGGAGATAGGACGACAGCACATATAGAGATACCTGAGCTTGTTTGATCTACCTAGAATAAAACTAGTTCCAGTAACAATATCAGTGAAGCGATGGCAGCACAGGTGACTATACAGGCTAACCCTACCCATCCAGGACCTTGGTTGCACACTCAAGGCCAGATTAGCAGATAGGCAAACCAGGGCCTAGGGCTACCGTCTTTCTAATCACAAAAAAAGAACACTCCTGTCCCACCCCTTCTCCAAAGTCCTATCCCCACATATCCCTGCTCTCTCCATCACTCACTCTCCCACACTCTCACTTACTTGCTCATTGTCACCAGGGTGGAGCAAGAGGTATGGGAGGGGGTAAAGTCTCTGGCTATGGAAATTCATGGAAGAGCTGGTTTGGCTTGGCCACCCCCCTTTCACAACTGGCCCAAACCTGACTTGTGCTGCAATCCTAAACACCAGGTTACAAAACCACTCACTCAAGTTTGTCCCAGCCACTACTTCCATCATAATAAAGGGGTGACTGGAGCAAACCTGAGCAAGACATATTAAAACCAGGTGCATTGAATTGCATTAGAAGGTAGGGACCCAGAAGAGTATGTTTGCATAGGGCCCAATCATGGAGTAATCAGTGCTGTTGTTACCTGAACTAGCAAAATTAAAGCTAGCCCAGGTATGTCTGCACATGCTTCTAACACACCTCCCACATGCACTGTAAGCATATTGTAAGAAATGACTAATGCAGTTAATTAGACTTAACTAAATTCAGCATATTGTATGATGGGAAAAAACAGTACTTTTGGGTACCAAGTAATCAAAAGGCCACAACACTCATGTCATTATATATAGCAGGTGTAACACCACTTCATAAGCAAATTAAATTGCAAATGTATCCTGTACATTTAGCAAATATTTGATATCACATAGTCTGATTTAAAATCCTGCAAACAATATAACAAGCTTTCCTCTCCTTCTTAAACTAGCTAGTTGAGTGCTAACAAATAGCTAACAGGGATAATGATGTCTTAGTAGGTGTTAATTTTATCCCAAACAATAAGAATTATTACAATTTACAGCTTTAAAAACTGACCAAGGAGGATTGGATGCACCAGGATTGAAGTCTAGTGTGAACTTCCATCTGGAAAGAAGCCCTGTATGAACTCCTATCACATTTTGCCAAGGGCGTTGTCACACAAAAGAAGCCAGACTGAAAGAATTCAGTCAAAAGAGATAGTCAAGTTCAGTACGTATTTTTAAACTTTACCTCTCTATTACTAATAAACCACAATATAAGGCCCTGATTCAGACATGAATTTAAATATATAGTTCACTTTAAGTAGGTACTTATATCTCATTGAAATCAATGTCTTGGCAGAATCAAAACCTAGATTATTAAGGCAGAAAAACATAGGACATTTAAATTGCTTTTCCAAAGGGAATTTGAGTTTAAACTCTTCTGTATCCTTTTTCTATTTAAAATTGATATTCATGTATTGCTATCTGTTAATGCTTATGTGAAGCAAGTTAAACAAGCCTCCTGAATTTTCATGCTTTGGTGTTTCCATTTGAAGTGAAGATGGATTTACTTTGATTTTACTTGCCACTAGTTTTGCTGTTTGTTTATTTAGACCTGCCAAACTGTTGCACATTTGTCTCCCCACTTCACATGCCCAATGGGTTGTCCTGTAGAGAACAAAATTATAGCATAATGTATTTCTTTCGCTATAGCATGTTCCTCTAGACAGTAATGGCCACTCTGAGAAGTGCTTCCTCGATTCCTTTCCTAACTCTCAGTGTTTCTTCTGCTGGCTCCTGCAGTCCTTGTTCCATGCATGTTCCTTGATGCAATAAGTGATTATATTCAAATACAGTACCATGGCAGCATGCAGGAAGTGTGTGTGTAGGTTGATCCTCTTGCCCCACTTTTTCTGCTCACCCTCTGCCTATAAAGGTCCAATCTCAACCACAATCCTTTCTCTCCCTGTATATCTTTATATTCTCTCTGGTCCCCCATCTCTTTCCCCTCGCCACCATCTTGACTGTCTTCTGAGAATGGTGCATGTTACTGTTCAGAGACAGGAAACAAGTCTGGACACCTATTGCTTTCTATTAGCTGCCTCTGTTTGCTGCCCTGGGTGGCACAGCAGGGCTGAGGGACTCAGCAGCAATGGGAAGGGATAGGCAAGAGAAACTGGTTGCCTCAGCAGAAGCCCAGAAGTACTCTCTAGTAGCCAGGAGGAGGAGCTGAAGGAACACTTTGCTCATTATCTGCTGCACTGTTTATGAGTGACATCTCTGCTGGCTGGAGTGAGACAGTATCAGCATAGATACCTGTGATGTTCATTCTACATGAGTGGCATTTTTCAAGTTTAAGTGAGGTGAAACCAAGAACAGAGGAGGACAGAACATGAGGGAAAGGAAAATATTTTAGAGTTCATACACACGTGACCTGATCCTACTCCCACTAAATTTATGGTGTGGTCTAATCTCACAGCTGCAATTTTTTTTGTCTGTTTGTTTTCTAACAGAATTATAAGCAACAGCAGAGGAGAATGGATAAGTAGCAAAGAAATTAAAATAGCAGAAAACAAGGAAGCAAGACATAGATGATAACAGATCCTCCAATTACTTACCTTTAATTTATAATTTGTATACTGCATTATATTGCTGTTTCATGGGGAATTTGCCATATTTCTTTTAATTTGGGGGCAGGCAAGAAAGTGCTGAGATTCCACTGGGCTGAATAAGTAGAGCCATAATATTATACAGCTGCTAATGGGACTTGTTTCGCTATTCTGGGCATGTTAACGTTAGGCCCTGCTCTGGTAAGAGCTGACACCTCCTAGAACAGGGCTACTCAACTTTGGAAGCCCCGGGGGCCACAGTGATATTCACGGCACATGCTGAGGGCCGCAACTTAAGTGTGGCTGTATAGACATGCAAATATATATGCAAATATATGCAAATAGCTCCTTTCACACTGACGGGCATGAATACAAAGATTAAGGCAAGACTACACAATGCACAGGCCCCATTTGAGTCAGTTCTGCTGATATTAATAAAATGCAATAGTTACCTGATTTCCACCCATATGACAGCACTTTTAATGAGCAATGACAGTCCAGGAATTTAACTGCTAAAACACATATCAACAGAAGACCATTATATTTACTACTTTTTTGTTTTGGCTCCCACCCATGGGCCACGTGTTGAGCCCCACGTAGACCCAAACTGCACCATAGAGCACAAACAAATGGGCCACAGGCCGCATGTGGCCCGCAGGCTGCGTGTTGAGTAGCCCTGTCCTACAAAGTGCAGATCATCCTCAGTTCCTATAGAAGTCAGTGGGAGTTAAGGGCACTGAACACCAGGGAGGAATTGCTCAGGATCTTGAGGGAACAGTTTGATTTGGTTAAATACAATTAGAAATATATTTTAAAATGTTATGAACAGACATAGTTGCTTAAATGGCAAAAACTGAATACATTCCCCTTCCCAGCCTGTTCAACTTTGACACAAAGGTGTTACCATAAAATAGAATTGTTCCTGACTTCGCACTCAAAATATTAGTAAATTTGCTTCCTGATGTTCACTCAAATAGTCTGTTTTGAATTTGTTTTCATTTCTGAATATCATGCACTAGCACGTGGCTGTTGTATTTGGGTTCTCAACACCACAGAGTGGAATATTTAAATAGAACAGATATCTGAATACATTGCTATCTTTCATCACATACATTGAAATGAAGGGCTGGATGAAAAAGGCAATGTTCCTCACCTATTTTTTTTCCTTATTCTAAAACCTTCCATTTGTGTATGATGTCTGCTTTGTAGCTTTTGACAAGAACTCTAGTTGATCCCTTTTTCTTTATTATCTTGATGTTTCCATTTAGATTTATAAAATTTTGGTTTTATTGTTTTGGATCTTAATAAAAAACCATATAAAACAACCTCTTTTCATTTAAATTTAAACATTGAGAAAATTCTATTCATATTAAGTCTGAGAATTTTCATCTTAAAAAAGGAAAAAAATCCAAAAATTATGAGGCTGAAACTGCCACTTAAACAGAACTAAAATGTACAGAGACACATTTTCTGCAGTACAGTATAGAAAAAATACTAAGAGATATGTTCATGCTTCTTATCACTTTTCTTCTGTGAAATTGGTTCATTACATTTACCTGAGAGATGCCTTATGATTAAGTATATATCTTAGCTATGCAAAAATAAATACATAAATAAAGTAACAGAAGCTCTCATGGCAGCCTTTTACCTAAAAGTACTGCAACATGGGGCCTGATATAAAGCTCACTGAAGTCAATAGAAAGATGCCAGTTAACTTCAGTGGGTGTTGGATCAGGCTGTCACTACCAAGTTTACCTTCAAATTCTATGCAAAACCTGAAACTAATAATTGGTATCTCCCCATACTGACTTTCAAAATGAAAATAGTCCTTCAAAGATTATCTGTAAATTTCAAAAAGTGTGTTGAAATAATAAAGTAGTCACAGCAAAATGCTATATACATATGTGCCACTCGGGAAAACAAATATGTATTATCTCAGAAAAAAAGGTTCACAATGTGAAAAGAAGGCTCAGAATAATTAAGAGATAATCTTTGCTTATTAAGCTGTAAATTTTGTGCCAGAAATCCTATTAAAGGAAAAGCTGGTGCTCAGATAAAGACCCTCTGTTTTAGAACGGGTTAAAGAATGTACCCGTAATTGAAAAGAAAGAGAAAAATATTTTTATATTTACTATTTAAATATCATATCCTGTAAATAGATTTCAGCATCTATTAGGATCAAAATATAATATTTACACTCATTAAAGGGTACAATGTAGTCTTTGTGTTTCATGAAAGTAATAAATTCATCACCCCCGAAAGATGCTGTATTCTTTCTCTTTATAGATATCTACAGTATTGTGTCCTTGAAATGAATTTGTTGAACCTTTTAATTATTCAGTTTAATGCAACTGGTTTAGACAGGATCAAGAGAGCTAATAATTTCATTTATAACTGTTCTCCTAGCTGATCAATTTTGGCTGAAAGACTCATGTGACTATGTCTGCAGCTTGAGCACCCGGTAATTTTTAGGCTATGGCAGATTTAATGCTAAATAATACTGCATAAGAGATTTTCACTGGACACTTATTCCATACTTAATGACAACATTTGGAATGCATTCCCTTGGTTTTTTGCTGCTTTTTGCAGGACACGGAAAACAAAGAGACAGTAAATAAAATTGACGTTAGAAAATGAGTTAAAATAATACTTGTAAGCATTCCCATGGGCACCATGAGGTGTGCGCAGCAATGTTTTGAGTAAAAACAACATGTAAAAGTGAGCATGAGGGAAAGAAACTGAAAAAACTGAGAGCTATTTTCACTTACATTTATCCAAGAAGGCTGTTGGCATTACTTCTGGAGTGCTGTAATTGGCTGAGAAGGTCACATGACCCCCTGAACTAAAATAGAAACTCCTCAGTAGAGGGAAACTGAAGCAGCAGCAGGTCTGAGACAAAATACATGTTAAATTATATAGCACACATATTTCAGACTGGAGTGTTTAATTTCTAGGGAAAGTATTGTCCATTGAATTGAAAAGGTGATTTCCAATAGGCCAGATTACCCTTAGACTATGACTTTGATATTCCCAATATCACTCTTCTTTTCAGCCCATGGGGGAAACAGTTTTCTACTATAAATTTCAGCTCCCATCAGTGTATAATTGCAACTAGTGATCTTTTTAAAAATATGATCTGGTTAATTTAAACACCAAAAAAGCTTCTACTGTTCTAGCTGTTTTCATTCTCATGTCTAAGGTTTTATTAACTCAGTCATATTTCTGGTATCTAAAAAGGAAGTCATAAGAAAAATGAGTATTTTCTTGAGGTAATTGGCTGCATTATACAACATATGCAGCAGAGCCGTCCAGTTTTCACATTCTTTCATAAGTAAAACTTATGGTTACAAAACTACAAGTTACTAAAACATGTGCCATAAATCTGCAAGTTATAAATAAAGATAAAGTGCAAAAGATCCCAAACTAACAAACTGTGCTGATTCCTAACAGCTAAATGCAGATTAGCTATTTTGATAAAACACTGTCTGATTTCAAGGTTAATGCTTCATTGCAACATTCAAAAAAGCAGCTTTTCCAGACACTTCATTTGAAAAGATTTAGGCAGATAATGCAATGACACAGTAGTATGAATTACTACAAATCACCTAGGTAACTTTCACATCAGGAAACTTCTTAACAATTTACTCAGGTTTCTTGCTGAGTTTTTTAGACTGATGCAGCTTCAACTTGATACATTTCCAAGTGTCTTTTTTGTTTTATATATCTGCCATTTATATTACTGAAGGGAGGAAGGACCCTGAGGGATACACAAAGCAAGAATGTGTAGGGGAGGGTGATCAAGCTGCCAGGGATGTCTGCTATGCTATGATGACAGGGCAAGGGCAGGAGAGGATTTATTGTTTCACTGGAAAGTTCTTCACTGGGATGACCCTCACCTGACAGTTCCAAGGAAAAATATTGAAACTCCAAGCCTTTAAAAGCAAATATTCAGACAGACTTTGGGACCAAAGTAGATACAAGGAACACAAACTTTGCTCAGAGAGCCACAAAAGGAGGAAAGAGGAGGAGAGGAGCAGTAAATTAGGCTAGCCTCCCTTGCCAAAGTAAAACAAAAGGAAATTTGTTTGAACTGTATGATCTCAGAGGAAAATTTTTTAAAACTCTATATAGATGCATCAAAGAACTAATTAGACATCTATTCTGACAGTGAGAGGGCAGGGTTGGCTGGTTTTGTTTTATTTTCGGCTAACATTTTGTAAACTACTTTAGGCCAGATTCTGATACTTTATATTAAGTAGGATTTTACTCCACTAGACATCCCCATTGCTTAGGATGAGAATTCTTATGGAGTAAAATATTCTTGTGGATATCATAAACTGGTCCTTTCTAATGTCACTTAAGTGAACTCCACTTTTACCAACTCTTTAACTCATTAGTATTTGAAAGGAAAAATGTGGACATTCGCTATAGGGACAGGAATGGAAGAATGTTTTTACTTCAAAAAGAATCTTTTCAAACTTCTTTGGCCTAATTTTTTCATGCCAAAACATTTTTTCTTTATTATGAGTCAAATAAGAATATGAAAGTGTTTGTTATTATTCTGTCATGCAAAGATACCGATCACTGTGCTATCGGAGTAAACACCTAACCCTGCATCACGGAAGTCAGTGGGAGTTCTCTGTTGACTTCAATAGGAGCAGGATTGGGCCCTAACATTCCAAATAAGAGGGAGACCGACCCAGTATACTTCCCTAAGATTGAGAGGAATCTGATCAATCAGCTAAAAGCCCACCCCATGTATTATTATTAAATAAGGCCCAGATAAAAAAGGGAGCATCCTGAAGCTCTTTTTAAACATGGCAAGGTTCATGCTTAACCATATTTCTGAAGAGATGGGCAGCAAAAGTGCAGGCCCTCTGTTGGAAATGTCCTGTTACTAGTTTCCAGAAGCTTCATTCCTGGAACATGGAGTTTCAGAATTCCAGAATGCATGCTGTGCTGTGGCTTTCAGATGATGAGAGCATCCTATAGCCTGCCTGAGTGAGCCTAGATGAATTAGGACTTTGTCAGTAGGAACTAGTGCCCTATAATTTCACATGAAAGTCAATGGAGAACCAGTACAGAGAACAGAAATCAAGAATGATGTGTTCTTTTTGACACACCCCAATCAAAAGATGGGTGGCTGCATTCTAGATTACTACAGACCTTCTTAATGGCTTTCACAAATAGTCTCTGGTAGTGTCTGCTAGAATTGTCCAACCAAGAAGTTACAAACACATGGCTTATTGAGGCAAGAGCCATACTAACAAGAAAATATGTGACTGGTGAATAAAACAACAGACCCTAAGAGTGTAGAATAATTCAGTGATAGCTGGTGAGATTACTTCATCTGAAGGAATGATTATATTGTTAACTAAGGCCTCAAAGTCTTTCCTCTTGCTGATCAGCATCTCCTTCTAATTCTTCAGGTTAAGCTGTTCTTAGTTGACTTTCATGAAGTCTCTGACATGTAATAGTGATACTGGAGAGAGCAGTGTCTGGGTCTGAGAAGAGCTGTGTGTGACAGAACTCAAACTTACCAATATAGTACCCACAGCTGACAGCACGTGAAGAAGTCAGTCCTCATCACATTCTGCAACTGATTTAGAAAGGTTTAAGTGGAACCTCTCTCAGGAGATTCTAATTGCCCCTTCCAAATCATGCTCACTATTATTTCAGCAACATCTCGTGATCAAAGGCACATCTTGATGGTGACATTAGAGGCTCAAATTTCCCACCTTTAACTTTTCAGCAGTGTCATCTGCCTACATTGATGCAATTCCCAAAATGCATCACAGTAGCATGATGAGGAATGCTAGAATATACCACTCCAATGTTAGTGTCATAGAAATCTAATTATAGCAATAAGAGAGTCAACCTTTGGAGGAAACATAGTCATCAAAGGAAGCAGGGACAGGACTTGGAAGGTAAGGACAAAAATATGTTCTTGAAGTGATAAGTGGAAAGGCATGGATGGCAAAAAGAGATGAAGTTTAGAAGACAACCTTAATGATAGAGATTAGGGTGAAAAGAAGAATAAACAAAAGTCAGGCAACAAAGGGTCCCTAATGCAAGGAAGAAATATTAAGAACCATGAAAAAGTTATTTAGAGAAGAGAATGACACTGAAGATCAGAGGTGAAACTATGAAGCTAATTGACATTTATTACTTTTCAGAAATATAGAATGATTCTGACAGATCTGCTAACTTCCCATTTTTAGTAGCACTCCCCATTCCCATCTTAAACTACTCTATAACATTGTGGTGTACCATTAAATAGCCATATTCATCAAGTCATTTGACAAATGCTTTCTTCTGCAAGATTCAATAAGATCTATACTTAGCCAAATTCCACATACATATTATACAGAAAATACCAGGAAAATTAATCAAATAGTATATTGGAGAAATATGTTGGGGAATGGGAGGTAGGTTGCTATTTGACCTGCCCTAATAATAAGTTATATATTTTAAAATGTATTTAATAGGTAGTTGATTGACAGTATGTAGCATTTAAATATAGTGCACAACTCGTAGGAGAAGATGTGTAAGGGCCTTGAAAGTTATTTATATTCTGGCTGATTGGCTTAGTCCTCAAGCTAGTAGACCCTGGGTAGTTTTTTCAAGTCTGGTATAGGATTTACACTTATCCCCAAACATCTGATTATATGAAGAGAATCTTTCCCAAGGCAAAAATCAATAAAACAATAAAATATTTTCAAGCTGCAAAGCAGCAAAGCTGACTGGCTATTCCCTGACTGTTTTTAAATGCAATATTCTGATCACTCCCTGTTTACTAGATAGATAGATAGATAGATAGATAGATAGATAGATAGATAGATAGATAGATAGATAGATAGATAGATGTTCCTCACCACCAACACCCCAAAACCTAAATCATATCACTATGATTGTGTTCCCAAATAAAGCAAAGAAGTCCCTTAAGAATAGAAAAATTCGGTCAAAAGTATATCTAGAAAGAGTAATACTTTTTTATCCTCTATTATTAATTTAGATTAATTCAGACTTACTTAACAATAGAATAGCCAATAACAATATATCAAAAAGCTATTAAGTATTTCAGCTAATTATAATGGAATAAAACAGACATGCTTATCCTGATTTGATTCAGAAAAGACATTCAATAGAGTGTTCTAGGTTTTTCTTTTTCAACTTAGATCCTGGATAAATGAATTTTTCTAACAACCAAAGGGAAAAAACAATTATGAACCAAATACAACCTAGGGTGCGTCTACACAGCACTCTAAACTCGAAATAAGCTACACAAATCACATATCTTATTTCAATTGTATTTTGAAATAGCTTATTTTGAAATTTGGCGTGACTACACAGGGCCAAATTTCAAAATAACATGCTATTTCAACACATCCCTTAACCCTCATGGAACGAGAGTTACAGGGATGCCAGAACAGTGTACCCATTATTTCGAAAAATATTTCAAAAAAATGGGAGTGTTTAAAAGATGCGACGTAGTTATTTCGGTATTCTGATAGCCCCACTGTCTAGACGTACCCCATAACTGTTAAAATTAAAAAGATGAGACAAACAGGACTATATTCTTTTACCTCTCTTACATATAACAGTAATCAAACCAATAACACTGTCTGCATAGCCATTTGAACAAACTATAATATCTCTGGTGTCAAACTTGGTCTCTGTGAACATAAAGATAAGCCTGTGTACAGGTGACCACCTAATTTATTTAAATTCATTCCAAATATTTCCCTCTGGATTTCCTAAAATAAGATGGCAACACATATGTCTTAAAATTAATGTACATAAATGCAAAACTATTCTCACAGAGCCACTATTGTGGAAAACTAGGGTTGCCAGATAGTTTCACAAAAAAATACCGAACACAGAAGGAAAAATTGGTTGAACAAAAAACAAACAAACAATAAGTTGTTGAGCAAAAAAAAAAGCCACACAAAAAAAAGAGTCACGGCCCCTTTATATCCGCACACACTCCCACATTTCCCCTACCTCCGCCAGATGTGGCAGGGGTAGAATGTCCCAAGTGACCTTCCATCCGAGAAAAAACAGAAAATACCGGACATTTTACATGTCCGGTATTTTCTGGGGTTTTTTTACCAGACACATGCCGCAAATACTGTGCTGTCCAGTCCAATACCGGACACCTGGCAACCCTATGAAAAACACAACTCTCAATTCTCAATGTAAGTGGTCATCCAATAGATTTGGATATCTACCACTGGATATAAGAAGATATGCACAATTTTGAAAAATAATCTTCCATCCCTCCTAGCCCTGGTCTATAATGGGGGACTTCTTTCGAAACAACTACCCTTATTTTGAAATAACAAGCAGAGAATCCACACTACTCAGGGGCTGGTTATTTCAAAATAATAACTCCTACTTTCCACAAGGAATAACGCTTATTTTGGAATAGTTACTTTGAAATAACAGTAGTATGAGCGTTCCACTGCTGCTGTTTTGACATAACTTACTCCCTAGATATTCAGAGTAGCCGAGTTAGTCTGTGCAGGATAAACTTGAAAAACAACAAATAGTCTGGTAGCACTTTAAAGACTAACAAAACATGTAGATGGTATCATGAGCTTTCGTGGGCACAACCCACTTCTTCAGATGACCGGTCATCTGAAGAAGTGGGCTGTGCCCACGAAAGCTCATGATACCATCTACATGTTTTGTTAGTCTTTAAAGTGCTACCAGACTATTTGTTGTTTTTTAAGTTACACCCTACAGTCATACAAAGTAATTACTCCGCAGCACTTGCTGGGGCTCTAAGTCGAGGTAGTACATCCACAATAAGGGAGCCATTTTTAATGTAGCAATTTTTAATGTAACTGCAACTTTGTGAATTAAGTTTATTTCAGCAGACTCTGGAAATGCAATGCAGTTTGTAATGGAAATTTTACTGTTGTAAGAATGGGAAAATCAAGCCCTTTATTCGAAATAAACTATTCAGGTTACTTCTCTGTCCAGCCAGAAGAATACAGCCCAGCAGTTAATGCTCAGAAATAATTAAAAAATTAAAAATGGATAACCAACATTTATTCTCTAATATGTTCAGCACTAGAGCTTCAAATAGCAAAAAGCGACAAGCAATCACACAATAATGAAAGAGAGACCTAGATATTTAAACTGAGGAATCTGGTGAGTAGCACTCAGATTTTTACATATAAATCTCAATTTGCATTAGATTTGCTCAAGTAAAAGGCCTTATTACCGACAAATTATATTATTGTCTGGTTATTACTAATAGACTATATAGGTTCTACCCAATATATCATAATGCCACTCAATAAGAGTCACATTTCCTCAATTATTTAATCATTCAGAATTTTTTAACTCCAATTCAAAAATTCTATCCTGCTGCAAATGGGAAAATAATACAACTCACTTCCATGTTATGACTTCTGGACATTAAAACTCTGATCCAGCCAGCCAAGCCACTGGAAAGACTATCAGTGACTTCAATGGCCTTTAGTTCAGATTTATATGAATGGCCTCAAGGGTATCATGAGATTATTAATAAATGTTTTCTGTTTGCTAAGTGGAACTTACATATACTATAAAACAATAACAGAATAAACTATGATTTGCATACCTGCAGTATCTTACCCCACTATATCCTGTTCATAATAGCCAACACATTTCCCAGGTCCATGGCAAGGACCTGACAGAGAGAACACCTAATATAGGTCCTTGGCTTTCTCTAGCTGAAGTAAATGGGAATTTTGTCATTATCTTCCACCAAAGCACAATCAAGCATACAATTATAAAAATGTTTTCTTTACACTAAAGGGACATCAAGAAAATAAATTCACATTGATTTAGTTGATATAGTAAATTACTTAACCACTTGTGGACAAATCCTAGGTCTTCGTTTTCAAAAGTCACTCGTAATTTGTGGCGCTTCAATCTTTGGTTATCCAAATTGAAACTTGTTAAAGGGAACTAATTTTCTGAAAGCGATGAACAGGTGCCCTTTGAAAATCAAGCCTTTAGGGGATATTTAAAAAATGGAGGCACCCTACAGTGCTAGTCATTTTTTAACATATAAGCTATGAAATAGGAAGTTTGATAGAATTAAATAGTTATGTAGAAACTATTCTTAAAACCTGAAATTTTAATAGTAAATCACTTCCTTTTCTTATAAATTTTAAATTAACCCATAACATTTAGTAGACAAGGATAGTGTTCTATAGCAGGAATACAATTGATTTTTTTAAAACCGTTTTAGAGATATTTAGGGAACCAGAAAGGTCAGCACTCAACAGCAACCACAATAAGGGAATTTAGGTGATGTCAAACAGAAGCAAGAAGGAGGGTGTAAAAATGTGGAATGGAGAGAAACATTAAGAGGGAGGAAACAGAGGCGTTCCAAAGGTAAAAGAAACTGAGGAGGAGATGGAAGTTTGCAGGGACTGAGCAACGGGCTTCTGCAGAGCTCTTGCCTCATGCCATGTGTTCGTTCGTTCATTACACTGTTCACTATGCAACCATTTTAGCAACTCAGTAGTTCACAAAGCAGCCCTTCGTAGCCATGCTCTTTAAGAGCTCTATAAGAAAAACCCTTTGTAAACACATTGCATCTGTTAAGCGTGTGCTTTATTAAACATGGCCTCTTCAAAGCTATTTTCATAATACTCAAAACCAAGTATTCTCATCAAGAGCTCTTTTTCATCCAAATGTTAACGTTCTACCCTCAGAATTTCCTCTGCAGTGCTATTCAGAAGTTACACACATTTTATTATAATGAGATAATGGATTTTTATACTCTAATGGTATAAAATTGTTGAACCAGTTTTTCCTCCAACTTCCCATAAAAAATAAAACAAAATTCATCTTTGGGCAGAGATCAAGCATAGCACTGAAAGTTTTGTGTAACTGAAAAAAGAAGGATGGAATAGAACTGGGCATACAACCTTAACTAGAGCAGCTACCGCATTGCCTGGTGAAATAATAACCGTGACATTAACCATCACAAGTCAGGCAATTCAAAAGTAACACTGACACTTCACCATTAACACAAGCATCTGTGATTTTTCCATTGCCATCTAAATTAAGGTCACTGCCATCCTTCAATTTTAACCTCTTGCCCTTTTTGTATTGCTGTCACAACTTAATTATTTAAGTTCAGTGAGATCAATCTTGTAGCCGTTCCACACAGAAATCCTACAGAAGTCATAGGGGAGAGTATGTGCAGAGTGCCCAAGGTTTTGGCATTTCATACTACAGTATGTACACTATTCCCAGGGTAATGTTACACAGTCCAGTGTGATGTATTTTAAGAAGATGATACTTGCAGGATATGGTTCTCTTATACACTTACTAAACAAAATAAAAACTCTTACAGACCTAAAAGAATAGTAAAATACAAGCCCCAGAATCTGTGATTATGGGATGGAATCCTATAGAAAGAAACACAGTCATTATTAATATCCATGGTCAGTACGTTTTAATGGTAATTTAGTTTTCTTTAGTCTTACTAGCATTAATATTTTAAAACATTAATTTGCAAACATTCTCTAGATTTTGTTTTTCATACATTTCTTTTGAAGTAAGAAAGGACAAGGCAGTTTGGAAAGAAAAGAATTAACTGATACAGCCCTTTTGCCAAAACACAGAAGATTTGGAGTAAGGATATTAAGAGGTAGGAAATTGGATAATCTTGTAGCTGACAAAAATTTGTATCAACTGCACACATAGCTGATAAGGGAAGGCGCTATTCCTGCTGCGGCTCTGCTGTTTAAATGTAGCAAGAGCCAGGCGCGCAGGCAGTCTCTGCAGGCACTGCAGAGCCACAGTGCAGGTAGCTCCTGGACCCAGCACAAGCAGGGACTGAGCCAGACTTGCTCTGCCCTGGCTCATGCCGGGTCCAGCAGCCCCTATCCGGGGGGGGGGGGGGTCCTGCAAATAGGGGCTCATGCTGGAGCAAGGGTGGTCAAGCAGCATAGCAGAGATGGTACTGGGAGAAACCAGCTTTTAAGCCGGCTCCCCCCAGCACCAGCTCCTGCTTCCCTCCCCCCTCCCCTCTTGCTGCCTCTGATATTGAGGCAGCAAGAGGGCAAGCAGGTAGTCGACTCCGCTATCTGATAAGCCTAGGCTTATTGGCTAGTTGACCAACTGACTACTCTTTTTACATCCCTAATTTGGAGCTTGCAAAAGTGGATTTATTTATTGCTATTTTTCCACAGTCATCATGAACTAAATGAACCTGGCCTTCCCAGATAAAAATAATAATATTTTATATACCACTAGAAGATTTACCCAGCATTGCTCAGGTCCTTAAACTCAATTAATTTTTGTTTTTCTTCATTTCAGTCATTACTCTGGGGTGGAACTGGAGATGAGGGGTTCAGTGTGCAGGCTACTCCAGGGAAAAAAGGACTACCATTGCCCTCTCTCACCACTGCAGCTGGAGGCCAGGTGAGAAGCACCTCTCCATGATCACTGCAGCCCCAGCAGGCAAAGCCAGGGGAGGGTGCATATCTCCCACCAGGTTCATCTACCCCCTGCACTTCCCAGCCAGATTGAGGAATGGAGCAAACTGTGCACTTTCCCCTTGTTCCATGACAAAAGGGAACAGCCAGCAATGTTCCCGTACGAATGGAGGGAAGCTGCAGATTCCACATCCCTTCCTAATGGGAGCATGGGAGATGGGAGGCTCAAGGCTGGGGCAGTCCTGGATCGGGGGTGCATCCCCAGACAGCCCCTTTCACTTGCCTGGTGATTCTATCTCTTCTGTATGGTTTTGTTTGTCCTAGCTCTTACCGTTTAGAAAGCGATCTTGACCAAATGGTCAAACATACAAACAGACTCACTCACTCATAGACCAATTCTCTGAAATATTTCATAGATTTTTAAAGCAGCATGGTGTGTTTTAATGCTATTAATTCAAATTCAATGCTATTAATTCAAATTAATTCCATGATATTAATTCAAATTCAAGTCACTGTTAATTTAAGGCAGTGTTTCTGAAAGTGTTCCGAGGAATCACTCTCAGTAACACATTAACTGGCTGCCCCAGTTTGTTTATTTACCGGTGCTGCGGCTACGGAGCCTCATGGCTCCCATTGGCTCTGTTTCATCCTTTGCAGCCAAGGGGAGCCACTAATTTAAGGCATGGGAATTAATTTTATTTAAAAAAATAATTTGAGCATCCAAATAGTGTTGCTCAAAATGAGCATGCCAGTAAATAGCATACTTGTCATCATCTAGAAAAAAGGGATTTTAAATTTACCTGGATTAGTAGAACATTATTGAATTTGCCCTGCATTCTCTTTCCCTCCTTCTATCATGATTCGTGGCTCTCAAATCCAGGCTCCAAAAATTAGGAAATTCTCCATAAATTGCCTGCGGACTTCTACCAGAGTCAGGAAATCCATAGCATAGGGAGAATCAAAGCTTAACAAGTATGAAATAAGTTGACCCAATGGGGAAACGATTGATGTCAATGGGAATATTTACAAAGGAAGTTGCTAGTAAACAACACACCAGGTATAAGAAAAATGGCCCTAATTTATCAAGAAATAACCCTCCCAAGTTATGTCACATGGAGACAGAGGCAAAATGAATACTAGCAGCAACCACGACAATTTTATTATAAAAAAAAATAAGGTAGATTGTCTCCAGGACCAGGTAAAGATGTACTGCAGTAGTCTTTAGACCAGAAGTGAGTAATAAGCAGCCATGGCTGGATGCAATTCACCAGGTTAACCTCTAAAGGGCCACCAGATGCTTTATTTACCTGTGTGTCTGCAGGTTCAGCCACTCATGGCTCCTGTTGGATGCCATTCCTGGCCAATGGGAACTGGAGGAAGTAGCACAGACCTGGACACTACTTCCTGCAGCTCCCTTTAGTTGGAAACATTCCCAGCCAATGGGAGCTGCAAGTGACCGTACCTGCAGACGTGCAGGTAAATAAAGTGTCTGGTGGCCCGCCAGGAGCTAAACCTGGTGAACCACATCCAACTTGTGGACCGTTTATTGACCACCCTTGCTTTAGACCACACCACCTAGAGACTAAACTTTATGCAAATTAATCTTTCCACCAGATGTCCACTTTTTAATTTTCTTTTTTGTGTTTTTAACTATTTAAAAATAACTACATTTCAACTTATGTACATCTGTTACTAATCTCTAAATCATACTGTTTTTTAACTATATGGCTAGAACAGGACACAACTTGTTGACAAGGCTCTCTTGTGTGCAACAGCTGCATCTGGTGGATTTAGAATGATTAATCTTCTTCTCCTTGTTCTGCATCTGAAATTTGTAGAGTTGCAATTTGTACAGTTGATTATTCTGTCTCTGGAATGAATTAAAGATGTCAGTAGTTTCTGTTGAACTTCTCAATAGTGTATGATCAGGGGGATGCATTGTTTTTCTTTACAACAGCTGGGAGTTCTTCCATCCTTTTCCACCATCTAGTTTGACACAAACATGATCACCAGGTTCCAGATCAGGCAATTATCTAAGCAAGTGATGTTGGTTATAAAAATGTTCATAAGGTTTTTTTGCCTTTTAATCCAATTTGAATACTTTTCTTGGGTCTGGCCACTTTGGAGCAGAATTATTTTCTAGAGTTTCAGCTGTAGTCCTAAATTGCCTTCCTACTGGACTGGCCAGAGCCAGTGGCTGCTTACAGTGTTCAGAGAAGCAAGGAATGGATCTCCCTGCTTCAATATTTTCCTGGTTGTCTGTACAGTGATCTCAGTCTCTCCATTTGCTCGTCACTAACGCAGGCTGGTAGTGATACGTTCAAAATCAAATCTGGTTTAGAGCTTAAATTCCAAATTCAGTAGCAACTAATTGCAGCCCATTGTCTATCAGTAGTTGTTCTTAACACTGCAACATAGTATTTCAATATATCTAGAAAAATAATCCACTGTGGCTAGATGCTCTGAATTTGCTTCTGTTAGCCTTCTTGCAGGCTATGGGTGGTAGAGATGCAATTTGAGGCTCTTTGCATTCTCTTGGTCTGGGTGGTCCTTTGCATTCTCTTGGTCTGGGTGGTCTGCAAAGTTCACATGAAGATATTGTATTCTTCATGCACTTGCTAAATAACTAAGGGTATGTCTACACTAGCCCCCTAGTTCGAACTAGGGAGGCTAATGTAGGCATTCGAAGTTGCAAATCAAGCCCGGGATTTAAATATCCCGGGATTTAAATATCCCGGGCTTTATTCGCATCTTCCCGTCCGGGTGCCATTTTTCATTCCACGAGGTGTAACAGCTAACTCGAACTAAGGACTTAGTTCAACTTAATGTTTGACTGCCGCATGTAGCCGCGGGCAGTTAGTTCGGACTAGGGGGATTTAAAAATGGCGCCCGGACGGGAAGATGCGAATAAAGCCCAGGATATTTAAATCCCGGGCTTCATTTGCAACTTTGAATGCCTGCATTAGCCTCCCTAGTTCGAACTAGGGGGCTAGTGTAGACATACCCTAACTGGGCCTGTTCGTGGCATTTAGTTAGTCCTTATGTCCTCTATGGATAAGAGCTCAAATTTCTTTTCTCAAAGCACTTGGGATGACAATGTGATCATCTTTCATCATTAGTCCATGGGACGTGCTTAATTTACATACACCAAAGTCTCTTGCCCCAGCCACGGTGTTCTTGGGCCATCCTGCCCAAATGTAACTACAAACTTCCTGAAGTTGCTTGTCTAGCAAGCTTATCTTGCTTTCTGTAGCAAATATAGTCTCTTACCTGACAATGATCTGTAGCCTCCCACTGCATTTACATCTTCCTGTAGCCCACATGTATTTGAGAGCAAGTCTGGGCTCGATGACATTGGGCAGACATCATCAGATTTTTATGAGGAGTACATTGAGCAATTGGGTTAAATCACATTAGCCTCATCAAAAGATGCGGGTTTCTCAGTAGTGTTTGCTCTGGCCCTTTGCTTTTGGTTAGGATTATAAGTGATTTGTGCTGCGTGGACCCCCAGTCCACACAGATCTCTGTAGAAGTTCCCATATGCCCATTGACACACTCCTTTTCAATCTTCATATGTCATAATTCTTCTTCTATAAATGTATGAGAGCAGACTGGAGCTGGCTTCCATTCAGATCTATGGAGCTGCTACAACACACTACCTAGGCTATAGATACCGGAATCCACAGTGACTGCTGAGAGTTTCTTTATATCATACACCTTAAAAGTGGAACAGTTGAGAGCATTTTTTTTTACCCTTCTGAAAGGAGTTTCTTGATTTGGAGCCCATAGCTAGGACGTATTGGACCCTAGTAATTCATTCAGTACTTCTGACAACTTAGAAAGGTCTTGAAGGTATTGGACAAGATAATTTATTATCTTTAGCACGTGTGTTATTTCTGGTGCATGTGTTGGTACATTCAATTCTCAAATTGCTTTTACTTTCTCAGGACTAGGACTAATCCCATCTTTGTTTATTATGTGCCCCAAAATTCAATTTGGTGCAAGTAGAAAACACATTTTTCTTTATTTAGTTTGAGTTCAGACTTGATCAGTCTTCATTGAGAGTTCTGTCATGTTCTTGCATGGACAACCCATATATTAAATTGTTGCCCATTAAAACAACAGCCACATTTGTGTTCTTTAGCAGCTCTGCCATCATGATCATTGAAAGCAAAATCTCTCAAATGGTACAATTAATGCAGTTAGTTTAATACTCTAGCTAAAGAAATTTAACAGAAACCACTTGAGGCATGTTGCTTGGAGAACATAGTAGTTCCTGCCATTTTATGGATGATGAAGCATTCTAGTGCTGGGAAGATATATTTTTCTCTCACTACTGCTTCATCAAGTCTTTCAGGTCCATGCAGATTCCTATTGTTCCATTTTTCTTCATAGAGGGTACCATTGGTATGCACCCAGAGATTTTCTCTATTATACCATTCTTTTCCACTGTCTTTCTACTTTATGAAGTAATAGGATAAGGGTTCCGTGGAATGTATGTACAGTAAATAGTTCAGAATTGTCTCAAAGTCATTTCTACTGGTTCTCCTTTTAAAAGTCCAATATCACCAAATAGCCCATTAAATTCTTCCACCTTTCATACTAGACCCATTATGATAACAACACTAAAACTGAGAAGATTCAGAGGGGTAGCTGAGTTAGTCTGTACAGGATAAACTTAAAAAACAACAAATAGTATGGCAGCACTTTAAAGACTAACAAAACATGTAGATGGTATCATGAGCTTTCATGGGCACATCCCACTTTTTCAGATGACCAGAGTGTTGGATGTCCAGAACCAAAATTAAATAGGGAAGAAGGGGTGGGGGGGACAAAAGAGACAGTGGGTATATCATGCTACACAGCTACATCATAAGCATCCAGGAACCCAGCCCTGCAATCAACCCTGGTGCCAACTCTGCCCTCATATCTATACAAGTGAATTCATCACTGGAGCCAACCACATAAGCCACTAAATTAGAGGCTCATTTAACTGCACATCCAGTAATTGGATCTATGCCATCAAATGCCAGCAATGCCCCACTGCACTATATATTGGACAAACTGGACAGTCCCTACGGGAAAGAATCAAAGGACACAAATCAGATATCCGTAAAGGTAACATACAGAAACCTGTTGGTGAACACTTTAATCTGCTTGGTCACTCATTAAGAGATCTTCAAGTTGCAGTTTTGTTACAGACTAATCCCACAAGCCAAATACACAGGGAAGGGTTGGAACTACAATTCATTCACAATTCTCATGCCAATGGTTTGAATCGAGATACCAGATGGCTGGGACATTATCAACCAACCAAATAATGAAGGTGCCAATGGTTCTTTGTCTGTGTAGATTCTGATGTTAGTACTCTTCCTCTCTAAATGCCAACTAATGGTCCTTATCTGCTTCTTTTAACTATCCAGTCTTTAAGTGCTTATAGACTATCAGTTTTGCCTGTTACATACCAGCTCAGTTTTCCATTTGATATTTATATACCCACTGCCTCTTTTTGTTTCCTCCTCCCCTCCCCCCGCATTTAAATCTGAAGAAGTGGGTTGTGCCTACGAAAGCTCATGATACCATCTATATGTTTTGTTAGTCTTTGAAGTGCTACCATAGTATTTGTTGTTTTTTAAGTTTATACTGAGAAGATTGTTAACCTCTGATTCTCTAATAATATACTTTACAATTATAGCTTATGTCTTTGTATATTTTTTCTGTAGGAAATTGTACAATGCAATTCAAAATACTTCCAGGGCAATTTAGGACCATGTCTGCTGGTTTCAGCTCCAGGAGGGGTTGAAGATGATGATAAGTCCCTTTTTTTATATGACTATTATGTCTGCACCTGAAACTATTTTAAAATTTACAGTCTTTCCAAAAATATTCAGTTCCACTTGCCAGGCTGGCTCCAAAGGCTGGATAATGCATGGGATTGATTTCAGAAACAATGGTCTTGATCCTCAATGGTCATGTCTTGAACTGCCTTTATCTGACAGACACTAGCAAAAAGTCTAATTTGGGGGCGTTTACAGCATTTGACTTTTTTAACTGCACAATCGCCTTTTGGACAGTGGTCTTTCTCAGATCTTGTACATCTAGACTGGAAAATGTTATATTTTTCCTGGGACTTACTCACATTGCCTTTTGCAAGCTGTGCTATATCTCCCATCATGACTGTTTGTAAGTCCCTTCCTCTAGGTTTCTTTCTGGCAGCCATGACCTCTGTTTTGATTTTTAATCATCTCTGATTGTTTTGCTGTTTCTATTATTCTTAAGTTAAATCTCTTTTCATCTACAGTTTCTCTACCAGCCCCTTATCTAAAATGCCATTCACTACTCTGTCTCTAATCTCATTTTTATCTCCAAAATGAGTCTTTTGCTGTATCATACAAACATCTTCTGAAAAATTCCACAGATTTTTGAACATTCTGATAGAATCACGCTCACTCATAACTCACATTATGCTGAGGTATAAAAGTTCAAATTTAGCCAGCACTACCGCATAATTGTTCTTGTGGTTCTCCTGTGGAAAGAGGAAAGATTTAAAAATATGTTCAGCTTCCTTGCTGTGGCATAGACTAGGGAATGCACTTACAACTCCCCATTCTCCTCATTGTGTTTAGTTGCAATGCAAAAACATGCAAATCTCTCCTTCTGATCAAGCAGATCTGCTGGTCTGTCAAAGTTGAAGTTTTCTGGGGCATGAAACTATGTCATGTTGATGAAATTCAGCGGCTTCTATTGTTCTTCTGACATGATGTTGAGTTAGTCACACAGCATCCATTTTGTCTCTGCCTCTAACAACAACAAACTTCATTGTTAAAAAAAAAGTTGATTGTCCCCAGAATTTAATAAAAGATGTGCTGCAGTATTCTTCACATAGTGCCACATACTGACTAAACATTACAATTCAGCTAGAGATTTCCATCACAAATGGATGTCAGCTAGCAAACTAATGATGGCTAGCTAATGTCATGCAAGAGATTCAGGCTTGCAAGAGATGGGCTGTGGGAGAAGAAATCACTGTTTTACATCCCTAGTTCTTCAAAGTGCTTTTTTTCCCCTTTGGGCTACTTCATAAGAGCATCCCTATGGATTAACAGTCTCACAAGCTCAACCTCCAAAACTGTATTACTTGGTTCATAAAATGTTCTATTCTGAGGACCATCAAGTAAGACTTTCACATCACTTAAGAACCACAATTTTAAGCAATGTTGATCGTCTCCAGATGGATTTGAAGTCCGTCCTCCATAGGCAAAGAGAGAATGACCATGGAAAAGGACGTGTGTTTGTGGGAAGGAAAATAGAACAAAAAAGGATGAAATAGAACAAAATCAACCCCCACCATAACTCTCAAAATGTAATTTCTTAAAAATTCGTGTTTTTGGTAAGCATGATCTTGAGAAAACCCAAGTCAAGTCAAAAGCAAGGATAACAGACACGAAAAAAAATAAAGGAGGCTGTTTCGTACTATTCTCTCTCTTGCCCTCCCCAAAACAATTTAGTATAAAGTATCTATCAATACATTTCTCTCTGACAACTCCCATTTTTATATTTTTGAAAGGTCTATTAAAATGTCTTGCTGTTAAAAATTTGTTTATTCATCTAAGGACACCATATATATATATATATAATTAAAAGAGCAATGAAAAGGTGCCTATTTTTACCTTTCACCATTGCTCTTCCTCTGAAACACTAGGTACATTCTGTTTCTTTTCAAATATCAGGCAGCAATGACCTAATTTATGAACTTTTCTCAGTAAAAAAAATTGAGAGTGGAACGTTTCAAATCGTATTTAGGAGTCTTCAAAATCAGCAGGTAGGTACACACTGACAGATTTATAGCGACAGATGGGCTGATATCTACATTTGTGGGACTAGATGCTCCTTAAGTTCAGGGAAACAGCTGCTCCCAAGAGGCAGTTAACACTTTCTTCAAAATGCAGGCCAAGAAACACCCTTGAATCTTGAGCCCAGGATAATCTCGGCTTCTGTGAGCAAAGAAACAAGCTCTGGTCTTCTTGATGTGATCAGGTTGTCTCTGGAATAAAAAGCATTACGCATCCAGACACAAATAAGGAAAAAACTCTTCAATGTTTATTAAATGCTCACAGGATTAATTCAAAGTACATGAGCAAGAGAGTTGGGTTTTTTCTAGTTTACAACAGACCCCATCTGAAAAATAATCCCAGCAGGACAACAAGCTAAGCCAATGAAACACAAGTCAGAGGTATTTACATCATTAGAACACTAACTGGCTAAATATCCTGATACAGTCATCTTTACGTAACAACTAATGAGAAATGATTAACCTTTTGTAGGGTTTCATAAATCAAAGGATTTTTGCCTTTCATTCAAACCTGGAGAGAAAGATCAAACTTTCTGTTTTAATTACATATCACTGTAGTCTAACCGCTGTATTTAACTGTTGGATTCCGTGTTGCAAGTACAAAAAGCTATAATAGAGAGAATAAAAATAAAAATTAGATTCAGAAATAGGTGAAGAGGGAATTATATCTAACTACAATACAGAAAATAATGGAGTATGAATAAGTAATCAGGCACAACAGCAAAAACAAAAAACAAAACAAAGCAAAGCAAAACAAGCATAACAGTAAAAACAAAACAAAAATCTTTCTATCAATCATAGTCAGTAGAGTACATTAGAGTATCCCAAGATAAACACTGGAAGACTCATTTCTCAAAACATTTAAAATTAAACTAGACAGAACTCTAGAAAGTGTCCTGTATGCCCTCGTCTACAGGAGGGTGTTACTTCAAGACAACCCCCCTTAGTTCAAATTTATAAGTGGAGTGTCCACACTATCACGCCCATTATTTCAAAATAAGGGACTGCTTGTTTAAAAATCTGTACTCCTGCTTTCCTCAGAGAAATACTTCTGATTTCGAAATTGTGATTTTGAAATAGTGTTAATGTGGGCACGCCGGTGCTGCTATTTTGAAATAACTACTCTTCAGAGTAATTTGAACTAATTACTCCCCAGTGCTTCCTGGGGCTCTAACTCGAGGTAGAGTGTCCACATTAACAGAGCCTGCCTTGGACTAATTTCGAGGTTTCCCTGTCATAGGGACACTCTATTTTGATTTTCTAAAATCAGAAGTTGTTATTTCAAAATAATTTCCTAGTGTAGACATGCCCTAAGGGGTAATCTTCCTGAACCTTGGTAGGAACATGAACAGGCTGTCTAATAAGCTTTTTGCATCTCCAGCTTTTATAGTTCTAATCTACCAAAGCTCACATATCATGTTATATAGTGATAGAAATGTAGCCGTGTTAGTCTGGTGTAGCTGAAACAAAATACAGGACTATGTAGCACTTTAAAGACTAACAAGATGGTTTATTAGATGATGAGCTTTCGTGGGCCAGACCCACTTCCTCAGATCAAATAGTGGAAGAAAATAGTCACAACCATATATACCAAAGGATACAATTAAAAAAATGAACACATATGAAAAGGACAAATCACATTTCAGAACAGAAGGGGATGGAGGGCAGGAAGGAAGGTAAATGTCTGTGAGTTAATGATATTAGAGGTGGGGAAAGGTAGATGTCTGTGAGCTAATGGTATTAGAGGTGATAATTGGGAAGCTATCTTTGTAATGGGTAAGGTAGTTGGAGTCTTTGTTCAGCCCCAGCGGAGAGTGTCGAATTTTAGCATGAATGCCAGTTCAGAGGATTCCCTTTCAAGTGCAGATTTGAAAGTCTTCTGGAGTAGGATGCATGTGATTAGGTCATTGAGACAGTGTCCTTTCTGGTTGAAATGGCAAGAAACTGTTTTTCTTTGTGATCCTGTCTGATATCTGTTTTGTGGGCATTGATTCTTTGGCGAAGTGTCTGACGTTTGTCAATGTACAAAGCAGGCGGACACTTTCATGATAGCATAAATTATATTTCTGGATGCGCAGGAATATGTATTCTTGATCTTATAACTCACTTGGTTAGGCCCAATAATGGTGTCAGCAGAGTGAATATGTGGACAAAGCTGGCAGCAGGGTTTGTAGCAAGGGAAAGTACCAGGGTTGGTATTAGTGTGGTATGTCCTGTGGTTGTTGGTAGAATCATCTTGAGGTTAGGTGCTTGTCTATAGGAGACTATGGGTCTGTCTCCCAGAGCTTCTTGGAGTTTACTGTCCTGTTCCAGTATAGGCTGTAATTTATTGATAATGTGTTGGACAGGTTTAAGTTGGGAGCTGTAGGTGATGACAAGTGGTGTTCTATTGTTGGTTTTCTTGGGTCTGTCTTGTAGTAGTTGGTTTCTAGGTATTCGTTTGGCTCTTTCAATTTGCTTTTTTATTTCTCCGGGTGGGTAGTTGAGGTTTATAAAAGCTTGGTAGAGATCCTGAAGTTTCTGGTCTCTGTCAGTGGGATTAGAGCAGATGCGGTTGTATCGAAGGGCTTGGCTATAGATGATGGCTGTATGCTTCATCATCTGCTTAGCCCAGAAGCTCATGCAACGCGTGCTGCAACTCACTGACGAACCGAAAACTTCGGGATCTCTATAGCTATAAACCTCAACTACCACGAAAATGAAAATTGAATGAACCAAGCAATGCTAATCAACACTACAAGACAGACAGAAAACCAGCACAATAAGTCACTATCACCTACAGCTCCCAACTTAAACCTGTCCAACACATTATCAATAAATTACAGCCTATACTGGAACAGGACAGTAAACTCCAAGAAGCTCTGGGAGACAGACCCATAGTCTCCTATAGACAACCACCTAACCTCAAGATGATTCTGACCAACAACCACAGGACATACCACTAATACCAACCTGGTACTTTCCTTGCTACAAACCCGTTGCCAGCTTTGTCCACATATTCACTCTGCTGACACCATTATTGGGCCTAACCAAGTGAGTTATAAGATCAAGAATACATATTCCCGCGCATCCAGAAATATAATTTATGCTATCATGTGCCGAAAGTGTCCGTCTGCTTTGTACATTGGACAAACGCCTCAGACACTTAAAGAATCAATGCCCACAAAACAGATATCAGACAGGATCACAAAGAAACAGTTTCTTGCCATTTCAACCAGAAAGGACACTGTCTCAATGACTCTAATCACATGCATCCTACTCAGAAGACTTTCAAATCTGCACTTGAAAGGAATCCTCTGAACTGGCATTCATGCTAAAATTGACACTCTCGTGGGGCTGAACAAAGACTCCAACTACCTTACCCATTACAAAGATAGCTTCCCAGTTATCACCTCTAATACCATTAGCTCACAGACATCTACCTTTCCCCCACCTCTAATATCATTAACTCACAGACATTTACCTTCCTTCCCGCATCCCCTTCTGTTCTGAAATGTGATTTGTCCTTTTCATATGTGTTCATTTTTTTAATTGTATCCTTTGGTATATATGGTTGTGACTATTTTCTTCCACTATTTGATCTGAGGAAGTGGGTCTGGCCCACGAAAGCTCATCATCTAATAAACCATCTTGTTAGTCTTTAAAGTGCTACATAGTCCTGTATTTTATATCATGTTATACATTTCCATGTCCCTAATATGTTTTTCATTCTTTGATTCAGTCTACAAAGGGTTTCAAAAAACCACGTTTGTATTCAGTATAAAACAGTTTCTAATGTGAGTTCTCTGGTGGCAGTGTGAATGTATATGCTTTAAAACTGTGTAGCTTTTTAGACATGGTTCTATTATAGCCTGTTACTATACATGTTGCCAAGTTGAATTTAAAAATGATTCTACACTCAGTTTTGAAGCCCAGCTTAGGGCTAATACTTATGAAAAGGCTTATTATTACAAAAAATATTAAATTAAATGAACATTACAGTTGGAAAGTCAAGCCCTTGAGCACTATGAAACATCCAAATTAAGATTGCTTATGAAATCTTATTGTGACTGGCTTATTTGTACATATTTTGATGCAGCTTTTAACTACATGATAACATGCTATTTTTTCATAGGACTCCTACCTTATTCAGTACACAGGACGGACAGTGCTCACTTAATGAACAACTATTTAATATTTTATTTTATTCTCATCATTCAGTGTGTGGACCGTCCTCTGACTGCTTCACAAACATGAATGAATTTACCTTTACAACATCCCTGTGAGGCAAGATGGTATTACTGTTTCTGTTATACAGAGGGGAGAATGAAGCAGAGGTACATTTATGTCAAAAATGTAAACTAATTTGGGGTGCCCAATATGAGAGGCCTAGGACTTGGTTTTAAGAGAACTTTGTGTATTTTAGAACTTCATCTGTTAAGACCACACGTTTCACTGACTTCAGTTACAGCTGCGAATGCTGATCCACAAATCACACCCCAGGTATCTCACATCAGACACTCAGAAAATGAGTAACATACAATTCGTGGCCAGCTGGGAAAAGGTTGATTCAAGTGATTTGCCCAGCATTACACAGAAACTTGTGACAGAGGCAGGGGATAGAATCCAGCTCTTCAGGGGCAGTATTCCATTGCCTGTGCCACAAAACCTTCCTCTCTCTTCCTGCTCATACCACTCAGTCTCATCCTCCACCACCTGCCTTCAGATCATCCCAGTCCTGTGCTCCTCCTATTGGCTCTAAGTTTCAGGCCCCCATCCCACTACTTCCCCCAATTCCTTCCAGTCTTCCCCCTCACTATCTCCACCACCCACAAGCCCACTCCCTCACCATTATTCAGTCATATCAAAATGTTTTCCCCACCTCCCCCCTCACACTAGCCAGGAGATACACTGAGAACAAATAGAGTCTCTGCTTTCAGCTCCTGTACCTGGAGGCCCAGCAGCCAATGGCTGCCAAGAAGAACTACAGCGAAATTCCTGCTCAGTACTTGCAGCCTCAAGCTACAGCATGCTCAGTGAGAATGGAATCTTCAGAGAATTTAATCATTAAACTGTAACAAGTATTTACTGAGTGTGTGCAACCTCAGATTTGCTGAAGCTCATAACTTGGCCATATTTGAGTGGATTTGCACAGGGATAGCAAAAAGCAAGTCTCTGACACAAAAATGACTCCTCTATTAAATTCAAGTCCCTGCTCAAATCATAAGGGTGCTTGAGCTTTTCAACTGAACTTTTTAAATATGGACAAAACAATGCATTTTTAAATAATTTAGTTTTTGGAAGTAGATGGACTATTTTGGCTGAAATTTTCCAAAGGAATTCAGCCTGTGGCAGATACCAGGCATGGAAAGTTTTGTCCAAGTGATTAAAGTTTCGCAAAGTTAAAACCCATTGAAAATTGGGTCTTATATTGTAAGGTATTGGGCAACCTTAACCTTAGGCAGCACTACTCTAAAAAGGCAGCCACCTCTAAAAAGTTTTAATTGTGTTGTATCATTTTGCATTTGATATTATTGTATCGTAACCCCACACACACAAAATACTTTGTGTTTTTAATATAAGTAGATAAATAAATATGCTTCCAGTTCAAAAGTGCTCAGACTTTAAGAACTTGCTTAAGAAGGTAAAACTCAGAAGTAGCACCTATGCATTATAATCAATGTAGACAGAATAGATTCTTATTCTGACACCATACAAGTTTATATATCATATTTACCAAACAGCTAAATGGTGTGTGGAATGAATGCATCTGTCTTGACTCATATAATGATGTTGCTTTCTTTTCTCTTTCCTCTCTCCCTACCAGCTTCATTTCTCTTCCCAAACCTCTTCAACCACACCAATTTCTTCCCAAGTCTCTCCTCAGACTTCTTTCATTCTTTATGGTTGCCAGTCTCAAGCATTTAAAAATGAGGAGTCTCAACCCTTAAAAAATCATGGGATTTTAAAAAAATAATTAAAAAAATTTTTTTCATTTGCCATCTGTTTTTATAGTTTTAGGGATCTTGTTTTGCAGTGTCTTTCTGCAACAATGAGAGTTAGACATTTACTGCTTTAAATTAAATCTCAGATTCTCACATAATCAACTTTGGGAACAAGAGCCTCAAGAAATATACTAAATAATGCAAAACTTGTGATAAAATCATGAGTTGGAAACACTCATTTTCTATCAATCCTCCCAGCCTCCCCTCTTCATTTTATGAGTCACTCTTCCTCCAGCATTCCTCTCTCTCCCCCAAAATCTCATTCCCATAAGTATCTCTTTCATTTGTCCCCCCCCCCCCCCTTGTGTCTACTTCCCATCAGTTTTCTCCTTCCCCTTTTTCCGTTGGGTAAAGATTAATTGTCACTGAACTAAAAATTGATGGTTTCCCATGTGCAAATGATCACAATTTAAATTAATTTGATATGTCCACACAAAATATAGTCTAGATCAGTCATATATATTTTGGGTGCTTGAAAAGGGGGCTAGTTGCTCTAATATGATAATTGAGAATTATTTAAATTGCTTTAATATGGTAACTGAGAATTATTAAAGAATGCATTGTTATATACACACAAGTCCCCAATCACATACATACAAATCCCCAAGTGAAAGTAGCAATTCAAACTAAAAAAACATGTGACAAATAGAAAAATGTGAAAGTTGACAGCAATGAGTACAATTGGCTATTAGGAAATACAGACAATTGATAAGGGAAGCTATCCATATAAACTACCCCTTAAAAATATAGCCAGAGGGATTAAAACAATGAGGAAATTATTCAAATAAATCAGGAACAAATGGAATCTTAACAGTGGTATAGGTCTGATACCAGAAAAGGCTGCTAGCATTGTCAATCAAGAGAAATAACTTGCTAGGCAGTATTATTGAATCTGGGGTTATTGTTGATCATAAATGGAATGTGACAATAAGATGCAGTTGCACAAAATCATTGTTAGGGTATATTAACAGCAATGACATATAAAAGACATGGGAGGAAATTGTTCTGCTGCATTCAGCACTAGTGAGGGCTCAACTGGAGTACCTGCATCCAGTTTTAGGCACCACACTTAAAGAAAAATGTGGACAAATGTGAGAGAATCCAGAGGAGAGCAACAAAAATTATGAAATATTTAGAAAACATGACCTATATGGAAAGGCTTAAAAACTGGGCATACTTAGTCTTGGAGGGTGGGGGAGAGGGGAGCGAGAGGAGATCTGATGGCAGTCTTCAGATATGTTAAGGGCTACTGTACAGAAACAGTGATCAATTGTTTGTGATCATTGTAAGTGATCACTCTGGTCATCTGAAGAAGTGGGCTGTGCCCATGAAAGCTCATGATACCATCTACATGTTTTGTTGGTCTTTAAAGTGCTACCAGACTATTTGTTGTTTTTTAAGTTTATCCTGTGCAGACTAACTCGGCCACTCCCTGAAACAATTGTTCTCTGTCAGCCAAGGATAGGGAAAGAAGTAAGTGACTTAATCTGCTGTAAGGGAGATTTAGGTCAGATATTAGGAAAACTTTCTCTCTGTAAGGATAGGTAAGTACTGGAATAGGTTACTTGGAGATGATGTGGAATCCCCGTCACTACAGTTTTTTAAAGAACAGATTAGAAAATGTGTCAGGGGTGGTCTATGTTTGCCAGGCCCTGCCTCAGCGTGATGCTTATTTAAATTCACATCAGCATGGCCTGCTGCTATTCACCTCAGGGTGTTGAAGCAATTAGCTGAAGAAATCTCAGGGTACATCTATACTGCATGCTTATTTCAAAATAAGCTATTCCAGAATAGTTATTTCGAAATAGCTTATTTTGAAATAGAACGTCTACACTGCAGGAAAGCCTCAAAATTAGTCCAAGGCAGGCTTCCCTAATATAGACGTGCTATCTCGATTTAGAGCCCCAGGAGGCACTGGGGAGGAATAATTTAGAATGGCCCTGGTGAGGGGCTATTTTGAAATAGCAGTGGAGCATCTATTCACCCCTTATTTCAAAATAGGTATTTCAGAATAGGTGTTATTCCTCATAAAATGAGGTTTACAGATTTCGGAATAAGCTGTCCATTATTTCAAAATTATTTCAAAATAATGGAATGGCTGTGTATATGCTCATATTGTTATTTTGAAATAACGCTAGTTATCATACATATAGTAGCCCAATGTCTGTGACTCTGTAATGGTGTAACTCTTGGTATTGCCTCCGGGTGGCACTGTTGCCTCTGTAACATCCTTCACCTCCCGCCGTGGCGCTTGGCTGACTTCTGCGCCGCTCAGCTGGGCCGCCGCGGAAGAGGAAGCGGCGCAAGCGGTCATTTGGGCCCTGCGCTCCCCATGCAGCATCTCCGTGAAGTCAGCCAAGCGCCATGGCAGGAGGGGAAGGGGGGCCGGGCGGTGACGTACACGGCCAGAGGGCGGGGCCTGGGCATGTACGTCACTGCCCCACCCTTCGCGCCCCCCTTCGCCTCCCGTGTTGCATGGGGAGTGCAGAGCCCAAACGATCACTTGCGCCACTTGCTCCCGCGTGGCGGTCCCTGCTGAATGGCGCAGAAGTCAGCCGAGCACCATGGCAGGAGGCGAAGGGGGGCAGGGCGCTGACGTGTGGCGTGACAGCAGCTCCAGGCCCCGCCCCCTGGCCATGAACGTCACTGGGAGCAGGGAGCCCAAATGGGCTCCGCGGTCCCCCGAGTGAGAGGCAGGAGGGGGAGAAGAAGAGAAAGAGAGAGATGGAGAGAGAGGCAGGAGGCGGAGGAGAGCTGAGGGGGGGGGGGAGGCAGGAGGAGGAGGAGAGAGAGACAGAGAGATGGAGCGAGAGACCGGAGGCTCAGGAGAGAAGACCGATGTGGAGGAGAGACCTGAAAATCCCGTCTTATGACGGGCTAATTGGCTAGTCTTGAAATAACAGTGCAGTGTAGATGCACCCTCAGAGCCACTGGCAATAAAATTTGCAAACTCATGGACAGACAAACTCCCCTTCATGGAGGGTGTCCCTCCCCTTCATGGAGTGTGTCCCTCCCCTTCATGGAGTGTGTGCTGTGATTGGCAGGTGGAAACAGTTGGCTTCTAATTAAAGTTTGAATTCTAGAAGCCTCTGCTGATTGGCTAAGCCTTAGTAGGGGGAGGGACTTTCAGGCACTCCAGGGCTTTATAAGGCAGTGGGCAAGTGACCAGGGAGCTTGCGAACAGGTGAGTGCTAACAGGGAGTTTAGAGAGGGAGTTGGGGAGAGGGATGGGGGCGAGGTTCTCTTGCCTTCTTTTTAAATCCCTTCTCCAGGACAGCAGCAATGGATGGTGATAGGTCTTCTGTTGTTACCTGCATGGAGAGTGCCATGTTTGTCTTCCTCCTGGAAGAAAGAATGGATTTCGTCTGCAAGAAGTGCAAGCTGGTCGCCACTTTGGAAGAAAAAATTAGAGGGCTGGAGGCCCAAGTGTTGACCCTGCGCTTGATGAGAGAGGACGAAGACTTCCTCGATAGAAGGCAGCGTTTAATCCTTCAAGCACGGCAGGTGGAAGAGCCAGAGAGGGCAGTACGGGACCAGGAAGAGAACTGGCAGCATGTAACTTCTAGAAGGGGAAAAAGGCCAGCACGGAAATCCCCCAGTGCTGTAGAGGTAAGCAATCGCTTTCAGGCTCTCTCCACAGGCTCTGCAGTGTTGAATCGTTTGGATGGGACCTCACAAGGAAGAAACCGGAAGGGAACACCATCTACTGGAAGGCATGGGATGCTTAGTCCTAGGGATGGGGGGTCCATGGCCACCACCCCCAAAAGAAAACAACGGGTGGTGGTGGTCGGGACTCCCTCCTAAAAGGGACTGAGCCATCCATCTGCCGACGGACCTGGAATCTCGAGAGGTGTGCTGCTAACCGGGAGCTCGCATTCAGGATGTGACTGAGAGGCTTACCAAACTGGTCAAACCTTCTGATCGCTACCCCTTCCTGCTTCTCCACGTGGGAACTAACGATTCGGCCAAGAATGACCTTGAGCAGGTTACTGTGGATTATGTAGCGCTGGGAAAAAGGATCCAAGAATTCGGAGCGCAAGTGGTGTTCTCGTCCATCCTCCCTGTGGAAGGGAAAGGACTGGGCAGGGATCGTCGAATTGAGGAAGTCAATGCGTGGTTGCGCAGGTGGTGTCGCAGAGAGGGCTTTGGTTTCTTCGACCATGGGACTCTGTTCCGGGCACAAGGATTGTGAGGAAGAGATGGGATCCACCTAACCAAGAGAGGAAGGAGCATCTTCGCGGGCAGGCTTGCAAACCTAGTGAGGAGGGCTTTAAACTAGGTTCGTCGGGGGATGGTGACCACAACCCTGAGGGGAGTGGGAAAGTTGGATACCGGGAAGAAATGCAAAGAGGAACGAGCAACAAAGGAGGACCCCTGTTTCGAATGGAGAAGATAGGGTGATCAACTGGCTATCTGAGGTGTTTGTACAAGAATGCGAGAAGCCTGGGCAACAAACAGGAAGAACTGGAGGCCCTGGCTCAATCCAAGAAATATGATTTAATTGGGATAACAGAGACTTGGTCGGATGACTCGCATGACTGGAGCGCTGTCATGGAGGGGTATAGACTGTTCAGGAAGAACAGGCAGGGGAGAAAAGGAGGAGGAGTTGCACTATATGTAAGAGAGCACTATGATTGCTCTGAACTCCAGTATAAAGAGGGAGAAAAACCTGTTGAGAGTCTATGGGTTAAGTTTAAAGAAGCAAACAACAACAGTGATGTTGTGGTTGGTGTCTGCTACAGGCCACCGAATCAGGTGGATGAGGTAGATGAGGCTTTCTTCGTACAACTGAGAGAAGCTTCCAGATCGCAGGCCCTGGTTCTTGTGGGGGACTTTAATCACCCTGACATCTGTTGGGAAACCAATACGGCAGTACACGGGCAATCCAGGAAGTTTTTGGAGAATGTTGGGGATAACTTCTTGGTACAAGTGCTGAAGGATCCGACCAGGGCCGTGCGCAGCTTGACCTTCTGCTCACAAACAGGAAGGAACTAATAGGGGAAGTAGAGGTGGGTGACAACCTGGGAAGCAGTGATCATGAGATGGTAGATTTCAGGATCCTGACCAAAGGAAGAAAAGAGACTAGTAAAATACACACCTTGGACTTCAAAAAAGCAGATTTTGACTCCCTCAGAGATCTGATTGGCAGAATCCCCTGGGATGCTAACATGAAGGAGAAAGGAGTCCAGGACAGCTGGCAGTATTTTAAAGAAGCCTTATTGAAGGCACAGAAAGAAACCATCCCGATGCATAGCAAGAGAGGCAAACATGGAAGGAGACCAGATTGGCTTACAGGGGAAATCCTTGCTGAACTTAAGCACAAAAAGGAAGCTTACAAAAAGTGGAAACTTGGACAAATGACCAGGGAAGGGTTTAAATGTATAGCTCAAGAATGCCGGGGGGTTATCAGGAAGGCGAAAGTGCAGATGAAATTGCGACTGGCTAAGGATGTGAAGGATAACAAGAAAGGTTTCTACAGGCATGTTAACAAGAAGAAGGTGATCAGAGAGGGTGTGCGGCCCCTACTGGATGAAGGAGGTAACCTAGTGACAGATGATGTGGGGAAAGCTGAAGTACTCAATGCTTTCTTTGCCTCTGTATTCACGGACAAGGTGGGGTCTCGGACTAATGCACTAAGTGACGCAAGATGGGATGAAGATGGACAGCCCTTGGTGGGTAAAGAACAGGTTAGGAACTATTTAGAAAAGCTAAACGTACGCAAATCCATGGGTCCGGACTTAATGCATCCGAGGGTACTGAGGGGTTGGCAAATGTCATTGAGGAGCCTTTGGCCATTCTCTTTGAAAAGTCGTGGAGATCGGGAGAAATCCCAGATGATTGGAAAAGGGCAAATGTAGTGCCCATCTTCAAAAAGGGAAGAAGGACGATCCAGGGAACTATAGGCGGTCAGTCTTACCTCGATTCCTGGAAAAATCATGGAAGGGATCCTTAAGGAATCCATTTTGAGGCACTTGGAAGAGAGAAAGTGATTAGGAATAGTCAGCATGGATTCACAAAGGGAAAGTCGTGCCTGACCAATCTGATTAGCTTCTATGATGAGGTAACTGGCTCTGTGGACGTGGGAAAGTCAGTGGATGTGATATACCTTGACTTTAGCAAGGCTTTTGATACGGTCTCCCACAATATTCTTGCCAGCAAGTTAAGGGAATGTGGATTGGATAAATGGACAGTAAGATGGATAGAAAGCTGGCTAGAAGGCCGGGCCCAGCGGGTAGTGATCAACGGCTCGATGTCAGGATGGCAGTCGGTGTCTAGCGGAGTGCCTGCACTTGGGACAAAAGAATCCCAAGCATTGTTATAGACTGGGGACCAACCAGCTAAGTAGTAGTTCTGCAGAAAAGAACCTGGGGGTTACAGTGGATGAGAAGCTGGATATGAGTCAACAGTGTGACCTTGTAGCCAAGAAGGTTCTAGGACCGGTTTTGTTCAATATCTTTATTAATGATCTGGATGAGCGGATTGATTGCACCCTCAGCAAGTTTGCCGATGATACTAAGCTAGGGGGAGAGGTAGATACGCCTGAGGGCAGAGATAGGGTCCAGAGTGACTTAGACAAATTGGAGGATTGGGCCACAAGAAATCTGATGAGGTTTAACAAGGACAAGTGCAGAGTCCTGCACTTGGGACGAAAGAGTCCCAAGCGTTGTTATAGACTGGGGACCAACCAGCTAAGTAGTAGTTCTGCAGAAAAGAACCTGGGGGTTACAGTGGATGAGAAGCTGGATATGAGTCAACAGTGTGCCCTTGTAGCCAAGAAGGCTAATGGCATATTAGGTTGCATTAAGAGGAGCATTGCCAGCAGATGTCATTATTCCCCTTTATTCGGCTCTGGTGAGGCCACATCTGGAGTACTGTGTCCAGTTCTGGGCCCCCCCACTACAAAAAGGATGTGGATGCATTGGAGAGGGTCCAGTGGAGGGCAACCAAAATGATTAGGGGGCTGGAGCATATGACCTATGAGGAGAGACTGAGGGAGTTGGGTCTGTTCAGTCTGCAGAAGCGAAGAGTGAGGGGGGATTTGATAGCAGCCTTCAACTTCCTGAAGGGGAGGTTCCAAAGAGGATGGAGAAAGGCTGTTCTCAGTAGCGACAGATGGCAGAACAAGGAGCAATGGTCTCAAGTTGTGGTGGGAGAGGTCCAAGTTGGATATTAGGAAAAACTATTTCACTAGGAGAGTAGTGAAGCACTGGAATGGGTTACCTAGGGAAGTAGTGGAGTCGCCATCCCTAGAGGTGTTTAAGTCTTGGCTTGACAAGGCCCTGGCTGGGTTGATTTAGTTGGGATTGGTCCTGCCTAGAGCAGGGGGCTGGACTTGATGACCTTCTAAGGTCTCTTCCAGCTCTATGGTTCTATGATTCTATAATTCTATGACAGGAGAGGTCCCATAAGACTGGAGAACTAACATTGTGCCCATCATTAAAAAGGGGGGGAAAGGAGGAGATGTAGTCTAGACTGGAAAGTCTGACCCAGGGGAACTGACAGACTCATGGGGCCCCAGGCAAGATGGGGGGGCGATTTTGTGCTCCTGGAAGGGCCTGGGACTCAAACGGAAGAAGTGGGGCCAGTGCAGCCAGCCCTCAGTGCCACCATGACCATGGAATACCCGCCCCCCAGCCCACAAGTATATCATGTGGCACTCCGGTGGCAATTTAAAGGGCCCAGGGCTCCAGCTGCCACTGCTACTGCAGTAGTGGCAGCCAGGAGCCTCAGGCCCTTTTGAATCATTGGGCCCTGGGACAGTTGCCCCCTTCCCCTCTCCTCATTAGTGGGCCTGGCCTGACCTGAATACCTAGGAAGTTACTAAAGCAATGTATAAAACATTAAATTTGTGAATACATGGAGGATGAAGGGCTGATCACTAGCAGCCAGAAAGGGTTCACTAAGAACAAAACATGCCCAATCAGCTTGATTTCCTTCTTTGACAGGGCAGGGGGTTTAGTGGATAGGGGGAATGTGGTGGGCATAACATACCTGGAATTTAAGTGGGCTTTTGGCACAGTCTCACATGATGTTCTGGAGAAATGTGAGCTTGGGTAGAATTTCCATTAAGTAGATACATAATTGGTTAAAACACCTCAAACAGAGCAACTATTAATGGAATGACGTCAGATTGGAAGGAGGTCTCCAGTGGGATTCCACAGGGTTCTGTTTTGGATCCAGCGTTATTTAACATCTTCATTAACGATCGAATATAGGAATACAGGGCATACTGATCAAATCTTCATGATACAAAGCTAGGAGGGGTTGCAAACACTTTGGAGGATAGAACTAAAATTCAAAGGGATCACGATAAATTGGACAACTGGGCTATAAACAACAAAATAGAATTTAATAAAGAGAAATGTAAGGTGTCATACTTAGGAAAGAAAAGCCAATTATTCAAATACAGAATGGGGAATAACTGGCTTGGCAGAAGCACTGCTGAGAAGGATGTAGGAATTGTGGCAGATCACAACCTTGAAATGAATCACCAATGCAATGCTGCTGCAAAAAAAGTAAATGCAATTTTGCATTGCGTTAACAGAGACATAATCATGGAAGTGATAGTAATGCTCTACTTGGTGCTAGTTAGGCCTCAGCTGAGCACTATGTTCAATTTTTGTCACTACTGTATAGAAAGAATGTGGAGAACTGTAAAGGATCCAGAAGCGAGTGACAAAGAAGGGATAGAATGCAAACCATAAGAGCAAAGGCTGAAGAAACTGGATATTTTTAGTTTGGAAAAGAAGAGATTAAGAGGGGACATAATACCGATCTTTAAATAATTGAAAGACTACTATAAAAAAAGATGGAGAAATTGTTCTTTCTTGACACAAAGCACAGGAAAAAAGTAATGGCTTTTAATGACAGTATAGCAGATTTAGATTCGACCTTAGGAAATAAAACTTCTTTACTGGAAGACCAGTAGGACAATGGAACCAATTGCCTTTTGGAAGTCATGGCATTTACTTCACTGGAGGTTTTCAGAAGACGACTTGATAGCCATCTGTCTTGGATGGTTTAGACACGACAAATCTTGCATTGTGGCAGGGAATTAGACAAGATGGTCCTTGCAGTCTTTTAACTCTATGGTTCTAAGATCCTATGATTTCTGCAAGGCATTACCTTTGACTTTTGAAATGTTCTGAGCATCTGGAGAGGTATCAGAAGAAAAGAGAAAAATAGCCTATAAATTTAATCTCTATTGTTGATAAAATAATGGAACAAATATTCAAAAATATATCCACTAAACATCTGGATGGTGACAGATTCAAGAGAATGAGACAGTATTGGATTATTAAAAATAAAAATCTTGCCAGATCTACTTCATTCTTTCCAAAAATGCAATTACAAAATTAGTTGAAGAGGTGAATGCATTAGAAGCAATATATTTGACATTTAATAAAACATTTGATACGGTGTCTGATACAGATCTTAATTGAAAAATTAATTCAAATTGTCTTGGACAGAAACACTGGTAAGTGTAATAAAAACTAGCTAAAAGACTATAAACAAAGGATAATGATAAATTGCAATTTATTATGTTAGAAAGATGTACAATGTGTATCAGACAGTGATATATGTTAACACTGGTCTCACTGAATATGATCATTAAATGATTTGTAAGAGAAAGCATACATTATACTCAAACATTATATTAAGGATCTGTCTACACTACAAATACATATTGGCTTTTTGAACAAGTTTGAGACTACGCTAATCCAACATGGTTATAAAGTACTACGTATACAAGTGAGTTGTGTCCATCAAGTAGCATTTTCCATATCTGTGGTCTTGTGTACATTGGAGAGATTTGGCACACTAATAACCTTTTGGTCTCTCCCTTCTCCCCCACTAGTATGCCTGTAGCACCCCTTGCAGCAAATTCCTTCAGATAGTGCAAAGACAGCACACTGCTCTTAACCTTGCTTGCACATCCACACTTACCACGCCCTCTGACTAGGATTATAACACTGCATTCTGGGAAAAACTGGGCAGGATCCAGTAGTGCCTCAGGAGGCAAATAGGTGAGCAGAGCAGCACCAACTGCTCACGGGTCAGTGCACTCCAGGCTGTCCTAGCACACACCAGGGAGGATTAAAGAGCAGGCAAACTGGTTAAACAGGCATGAGCAGCGGGGCCAGCATGTATTGCCAAACAAATAAAACCAAAAGGACACACAAGTTTCAGGTTTTGGGTTTTTTTAATCTTGTTGAGACCACTCCCATCTGATCTGATAAGACAAACTGTTTGAGTTCCAGTCCCTGAGAACAGCCATGTGTCTACCTACACATCTACACAGAGTGGAATAGTGCTACATGCCATAATTCACTGTGCTGTATATGGACCCAAACTATGTTAGAACTAATCTCATCACTAACTAGTTACAGACTCAGTCATTAGTAAGGAAGGGCCTTAATTTGGAGGAGTTAAAGATACGACTCAGATTGCAGCGATAACTCAAAACATCTCATCCTTACCTGGGCCCTTCACAATTCTGCCTCTTATCTACGTGTGTGCTTTGCCTTGTCATATTCTTCTAGCCTCCACCCTCCTCTGCTTCACCAGAGCCTGCCAGTTTATTTATCCCACACTCATCTCAGAGCAATTTTCCATGTGTCTCTTTATGTTTGGAACATCCTCCATGAACAGATCTAAGGGTATGTCTACACAGCAAAGTTATTTCAAAATAACAGCCTTTATTTTGAAATAACTTTCCTAGCATCTACACAGCCAAACTGCTTTTTCAAAATAAATTCGAAATAGCAGAGCGCTTATTTCGAATTTGGTAAACCTCATTCTACAAGGAATAACGCCAAATTCGAAATAGCTATTTCGAAATAAGTGCTGTGTAGACACTTATTTCAAAATAGGGGTCCTCCAGCCTTCCCAGGGTGCCCTGGTGGCCTCTCCAGCCTCAACCAAGAACACTCCTCTCCCTCCCCCCATCCCCAGAGCCCTTAAAGGGGTAGACTCTGGCCACAGTGCCTGTGCCAGCTCCAAGCCTGTCAGCCTAGAGCCAGCAGTCACTGCTCCTGACCCAGTGGCCCCAAAACATGAGCCAGCAAGCCATTGACAGCCAGCCCTTCACCGCTCCCCAGGAGCAGTCTGCCAGCTCCCAGGAGCCTGCCAGGGCCCAGAGAAGGCGAGTGCCTTCCTGGTCCAGGACAGAGATCATGACCTTATTCAGGTTTGGGGGGGATGCCCCCAACGTCCATGATCTCTGCACTAGACGGAGGAACACGACCGTCTATGGCGGAATAGCTGCCAGCCTGGCCACCAAAAGCCACATGCAAACCCAGGAGCAGGTTTGCATGGAAATCGAGTTGGTCCGGCGAGACCCCCACCCCTGAGCCATGAGCTTCCCCTCCTCCTTCTTCCCCTTGCCTCCCCCTTCCAGCTCCCTCCTCCCAGGTTTCCCCCTCCCCTCTCCCACCCCTTCTCCTCCCCTCTCCCGCCTCCTTTCTCCAGTTTCACCACAGTTTCATTCCCCCCCCCCAGTTTTGTTAAATAAAGACAGTTTGTGTTTATGAAAAAACGTGTATTTTATTTTACATCAGGAAGGAGGGTTGGGGGGGGTAAGTGAAAGGACATGAGGGAGGAACGAGGCACAAGCCCCCAGTGGGGCAGACCAGGGAGACTGTTAGTGCTCCTCAGGGTGGAAGCTCTCCCGCAGGGCCTCCTGGATACTGACAGCCCCCCCGATGGACCTCCCAGATGTCAGCCTGCAGAAAGTGCAGCCAGGCTCGCAGCAACGTGTCCAAGAGAAGAACCAGAGTGCCCAGGGGCAGCTCCAGCTCCATGTTGCAGAGTGCTGTGGTGTCCCCAGTGAGGGCAACCAGAGCATGCAGAGACAAAATGCTTTGCTATCCCTCATTGAGGTAGGCAAGCAAGCAGGGAAAGCTGAGAACCGGCTGTCCGGGGAGGTCCCTTTAAGCACAGGCCTCAGATAGCCTCAGGCAGCAGCCATGCAAAGTAACTCCAGACCTGATGCCCTGCCGGACCTGGTTCCAGCCGGCCTTAAATGCGATTCAGCATCCACTCAGTGAGGACACGCTATTTCAAAATAGCAAAATGTTATTTCGAAATGTATTTTGTGTATAGACGCGTTATTTCGAAATAAGATATTTCAAAATAAGATATTTCGAAATAACACTGTAGTGTAGACATACCCTAAAAGACCACTACCCTTTCCTACTCCTGATGATTTTTTTTCTACTGCTACACATATAAGAAATTAGCCAAATTGTTAGTGGCTTGCTGGAGAGGCAGTTGGTGGAAGGAAACTTTTACTAAATGTTTTATCCTTTTTCTCCACCAGTTGTCTGTTGCTTGTCCTCTAAAGTATAAGACCTTGGGAGATGAGCCTGAGGATTTTTCATACATTTGTACATTATCTGACTATACAAATAAATAATCATCTCCAAAAAAGGCATCAGGTCACAGAGCAGTTGGTGATAGGCTTTCTCTGAATATCTGTGGTGCAATTGCACAAATTTTAGGGCACCAAAATCAACAGGTAGCTGGAGAGTTTGACCTATGAGGAAAGATTAAAAGAACTGCATAAGTGTAGCTTGACTAACTGATGACTAAGAGTCAACAATTTAAGTATAGAAAGTATATCAAGGAGGGAAAGGAATTATTTTGTGTTGTGTACAGGGGCATAAATAGGAATAATAGTATGACATTTTTAAAGGGCTTATGGCTTTTAAAACTGAAATGGGCAAGACACTAAAACCATATTCTAAGGAGCAATCCTACACTAGCCTAGACAGGGACTGAATGATCTAAGAATTAGGTCCTGTTTCCTAAACTACTACTGTTTTACCCCTCTGCTGCAGAAATCAGCCTTGATACTAGTTTTAATAGGATCCAAAGTGTGTTAAATCCATACTTCATGGATTTTTAAAACATAACTTGTCCCCCCCACCTCATTTTTATGAAGCGGGAGATGGCTTATAAAGTGGACAAATAATATGAGTTTTGTTGTATATTTTTTACTACCTTAGAAGCTCAATGGTACATACTTGCAAGCTCCCACATCCTCCAGAAAACAAATTAGTCTTCTTCCTTTGTGACTGATTCTTGAAGTGTGGCTGTCTTGAGTTCTGTCTCAAGTACAGAATTCAGGGAGGTACCCTACTGCCCAAATTCTGTCCAGATGTCCCACTTTATGAATACTTCTTCTTGCATGTTCACCATGTAACTAGTCCATTCTGCTAATTCTTAATGTCTGATAGGCCATTTCTCATATTGCAGATGGAGGCAACTTGTCCCTTTGCAATTGTTTTTTTAAGAATTTCTCTATGGGTACATCTACACAGTAGCATTACTTCAGAATAACTGATGTTATTTTGAAATAACAAAATACGCATCTACACAGCAAGCCATTATTTTGAAATAATGTCGAGCTGGAATACTTCTTACTCTGACTCCTGTAACCCTCATTTCACAAGGAGTAAGGGAAGTCGAAGGAAGAGTCATAGAACCATAGAGCTGGAAGAGACCTCAGAAAGTCATCAAGTCCAGCCCCCTGCTCTAGGCAGGACCAATCCCAACTAAATCAACCCAGCCAGGGCTCTGTCAAGCCGAGACTTAAACACCGCTAGGGATGGAGACTCCACTACTTCCCTAGGTAACCCATTCCAGTGCTTCACCACTCTTCTAGTGAAATAGTTTTTCCTAATATCCAACCTGGACCTCTCCCACCACAACTTAAGACCATTGCTCCTTGTTCTGCCATCTGTCACCTCCTCGCCTACATTCATTCTTTCCTTCTTTTTCCTGGGGCGACCATTCCATGGCTGGCTACATAGCAGGAACACAGAGTCTATCAGAAAGAGGCATCAAGGGGGGAAGCAGGGAGTACTTCAAAGTGTCAGTGCCACGCATACAGCCTGGGGTCTGCCACTTTGAAATGCCACTTGCAGCCCAGGGCCAGCTGCTAGTCCCCCGCTGACTATGGGCTCCATGCACTTTGAAATGCCATGGGAAACCTGACATCGGGCTTCCTGCAGCATTTCATAGTGGCAGCCCTAATGGAGCCTGGGGTCAACTGGGGACTCTGAGTCCCCAGCTGACCCTGGGCTCTATGTGGGGCTGCAACTTTGAAATGCCACGGAAAACATGGAGTCAGCAGGGTATTGCTTGAGTTCCCTGCTGGCCCCATGATCCCTGTAGCATTTTCGCCTTTGAAGTGTAGCAACAACCCTTGGCACACTTCAAAGGCGGAGCTGCCCTTATCGACTAATTGAATAGTCGATGCAAATTGCATCGACTATTCAATTAGCCAATTAATCTAAATTTAAAATCCCTACTGTAGACAACGCCAAAAGCCGAATTAAGCTATTTCAACTTCAGCTACGCAATTCACGTAGCTCAAGTTGCGAATCTTAATTTGACTTTTGCTCTGCAGTGTATAAGTGCCCTATGTAACTGCTCCACCTGCCACCCATCTCAGCTAAAGACAAGTGTTTCAAAATGCTGTTTGCTTTCCAAAGCCTAACCACAGATGTCTCTTTGTGGTCACACTGGATGCCATTTCCCTAACTAGAGTTCTTCGATTGGTATAACCACCCATAAATGCAACAGCTAAAGATTTGTTAATGACTAGTTTGAATTCCCCATTCTTGTTCAGAATACTGTCATTTTCTTTTAGCATAGCAAATATATATTTAAGATATTATCGATTGCCAAGTTACAGAAGATTCTATATGGTTTATTTTTGTATTAAGTGCTCTATTTTCTTTTTTATTATTATTATTATTATTATTTAGTCTTCGTGATTTAGTAAGAACCCCAGTTTCCTTTACCACTCTTATTCATTGTATCTATCTACTCTGCAGGAATAGACTGGTACACACGCATGTGTATAACAGAATGAGCCAGCTGCCTATGATTTTGAATTTTTGCCCTTTCTTTGAAGAAAAAATGGCACTGAAGCAGGAAATTTTTCTTTGTCTTCTTTTTAGCTTCTCTGTACTTCTTTGACTTCTTATTACTATTTTTAACAACACAAATTGCACACTGATTTTTGCATGTGAGCTAACCTTTTCAACTTTCCAGATCACAGATATGATTTTCATTAAATCACTATGACTATGTGTACTGTATTCTATTTCAGTTAATGACTACCTCTAATTACCTGACAACTGTGTGCTATGGCGTATCTGCTTATAATAGGTTTAAATAAAACCTGATAAACTAGTCTATTGAAATGGCCTGGGAAGTAAAATACCTGTGTCCCTCACAAATTAAAAATGTAATCTGATTCAGACCCTCCAATAGAATTGCAGGGCCAGTACAGGACTGCCTTGGTATTACACAGTATGCGATAAAACTTGCACTTGGCTGTGGTTTGTAAGGTTTCAGAATTGACACTCACTATATGCTTCCCTGTTGGGGCATTAGTTAAGTGTCATTAGTCATGCTGTGCAGTTCCATATTGCCTTTCATTGAAAACTCATCTGAGAGGTCATTATCAAACTTAGTTTACATATAAGGAAACTGAGGTACACAGGCATTAAGTAACTAGTCTGAGAATTCTTTGCATAAATATGGAAGAGCCAGAAACAGAAGCCAGAAATCAGGATTCTTAATCATGTGCTTTTACCACTAGGGAACACTCTCTCATATGTTTCTTTGGTTGAAAAAGCTGGAATTCTGCCTGTTTGTTTATTTTCTGATTCAGTCTGTTCCTGGAATACAAAGGGGGAAAATAACCTCTTTCTGAAGCTCCTGTTCTGAATCCAAAATTTCTAAATTGCTAGCTGTGCTAAGTGGAGCTTAGCACATAGCAGACAGAATTTGCTCTCAGGAGTGGGCATCATAATTGCAAATTTGTTTCAATTGTAACAGCATTTTCAATTGCGTTTGGCTTTTTTTCACTTCTTTACCATTATAATAAGCATAGTGCAGTGGGAACACCAGCTGCTGAGCATGCTTCCAAAATAATAACAATTCCCATTCCTCCACCAATCATACATTTTCAGTGCTCTCATTTCAAGATTTACATTAATTGTGCAAGCAGGAAAACAACAATTGCTGTCTCTATAGAGAGAAAACTTATGGTAGGGCTTTAACCAGGACAGGCCTGCATTGATAGGTGTGGCCCATATCTCAGTTGCAGACTGGTGGTCTTTTATGTTGAGTGAGAATTCCTTTTTATGTCCCAGCTATAAAACCAAAGTAAAGATACTATTTGTTAGAATTCCTCTCCTCTGTGGGGCTTTTTTTCTGCTGGGCAAGCAATGATAGAAATTTGTAACCACAGCTGATACAAACTGTCCATCAAAGATTTACATTTTGACAAAGCATTTGATTCCCAAGAAATATTTCTTCCTAGACCTGTCATAGTAAAAACAGCAGGCACACACAAAATGCTGAAGTGCAATAGTTCGTGAAGTGGAAATGGAACTTTTCTCATTTGGGACGTATCTGCCTCTCATTCTGTGCTCGGGAAATGAGAAGACATTGGTAGAAGCAGACTAGAATGGTTATTCAAATTGAGTACAGTTCAGTCTCTAGGCTCACTGAAAAACTACTTAAATTCACTCTCATTCATCCAGCAGGCTCAGCATAGAAAACAAGCCAGGGAGAATGGAAAACTTTGGAAGTGCTTATTTTGACATAGCTTGAACTGAGAGATCTATCTACTTGCCTTCCATGAAGTTCCTCTTCAGCTTCTATTTGCTTGGATAAAATGTTAAATGTGACAAATGCTACACACCTGCATGAAATTCAGAGCACTATCTGCATTTTTGTCTCTTCAGTGATCTTTTTCTGTTTTCTTGTGTTTGGCATGGAAAAGTGGCCCTGCTGCTTCCAACTTGTGGTTTGTGTGTATTGCCTAGTAGAAATGCAACTTCACTTTAGAACACTAGAAAAGAAAGCTGTTTGGAAATATTGCAGTGGCAGGGTAGTTTCTGATGAAGCAATGTGAACTCCTATTAGGGTGGCTTAAAACTATAGTACCTGACACTAAAGTCAGTGGACTGCAGTGGAGTACTTCATCCTCTTTGCCATGGCTGCTGCAACTGTTTGAAGCAGACTAAATGGCAACTGGCCAGTGTGCAAAGATGAAGCAGAGTCTTAGGATGTTATCGTGAACTAGCCCCTTACTAGAGTCTACAGAGTGAGGCTCACCCTCACACCCCAGGAGTCCTCTCACTTCATTCTAAATGACAAACCTATGAACAAATGACCTGTGTTAATGTAACTGCATGAATAAGGTCTGGGGTGAGGTACAGTATACAGAGTGTATGAACAAAAGGTTAGGTAAATACTTACAACCAATTGTTTACATAACCACAAACATTTACTCTCTCAAACATGTTAGAAAACAAAATGAAGCTTTATCTGAACACCCCAACTTGGGGAAGGTGGGAAGGGAGGTTTTCAGTTAAGTGTTTTAATTTAATGTTAATCCTGTGTTTACAATCCAAAGCCCCCCTTCTCTTACTGAAAAGCAGGAAAATACATTTTAAAAGGGATGGTCTAACTATGCATCTGTGTCATTCTGTCTGGCAGTTACACACTACACAACTATAAGAAGATACCAGAGTCTGCATGGGACCATTGTTAAGTAATCTCCTTCCCAACATTACCCTGAAAATTCAGTAGCTCCCACATTTGAAGCCATTTGAATTTTGGCGGCCCAGTGTCTAAGAACCAGTGCCATAACATTCCAAGCTACAGTTTGTGAGCTTGGATGGACAAGTTACTGTGGTGATCTGGTTGCTGCGGCACAACATTTTCTAAATCGATAAACATTTTTCTGAGAGACATCCCTCTAACCCTAAAGGCAACTCTATTTACTTTGTAACTGACAAATATTTACTAGAACTCACGTGGATTTATTCAGGGTGTACGTGAATCTGTGTACTAGTTACCACAAATTTAATAGCGTACAGGGTCATCTTTTGCTCGAATATTCTCCTTCAAGCCCTTTCATAATAGACTGAATTAAGATCTGTGTGGTGCCAACAGGTATTCCTACATTGTGGCACTTCATACACAGGAAGCTGTGAGCAATATATATTGCCTAGAGTGCAGAGGACAGGCTGTCATCACTGCTCTGCGAAAAGGACACCCTTTTCACGCGGCAGCACAGCTCATTTACTGTCCCACATGTCAGTTTGCACTGCAGTAGGATTAGTCAGAATCCCTTCCATCAGCGCTCAGAAACCCACATTGTAAAATGCATAGTGGACGCACGTACGAACATGGAAGAATACACACCTAGCCCCTGTACGTACACACAAGCGTGCGAACTAAAGTTACAATAAATATAAATCAAAGCACAAATGACTAAGAAACAAATAAGGTTACCTACTTTCACAGGAGTGTATGAGATGCAATCAGTCTTCTGATTTTAAAGCAAAAACAAAGCAGATGAAATATTACAATTTCATGCCCATTGAATGGCTCCTGTGCATGTGTGCCTGTATTTTCAGCTGTGACGAGATCCGTTTACTGGCAATAACCAGGAGGCTGATATGACCATGAAATGAGGAAACACAGTGACTGAAAAATAAAGTACTAGCACCACCATTCGTCTAGGGATGGAAAAACTATCATAAACTTTAAAGGCCCCTTTGGATCCTGTCTCTACACTGTAAGCATGATTTTAACTTACTTACCATTGCTGTTACTGGAGATGTTTGATGAAGATACATTGTCAGCGTTATTAATTTGCCAGGAAAATCCTAATGCAGTCCAGATGATTTTCTCTCTCTGTGCTATAAATCTTGAAGACGTTTAAAACTGGTTTGAACTGAGTTTCTTAAAAATCTATTGGATGGACAGAAAAATATACAGAGATAAGCATACGCTGGAAAAGAAAAATACGAAGAATGCTGGTAAAGATGTGCGGAAACGGAATCGGAGATTCATATCCCCATTAAGGAACAGGGGCTTTTTTATTGCCCATTCATTGCCCTCCACCTTCTTATCACTAAATAGCTGGGTACTTGTCTGAAGTGGCCCTGGAAGGGATTAGTTCCCCACCGACTCGTAAGCCCTTCCCCTTTGTCACATGATCTTTCCATTTCTGCCTAGTGTTTCCTGGAGCAATTTAAGTTTGCCTCTGACTCTGAGGTAGAAAATGAACTAAAAATATAGCTTAGCAATTTAAAGAGACACTCTCCAGTTAAAAATCATATTTGTTAAAAAACAATTTTGACATCTGCATTACAAACTGCGATTTCGACTTTCAGCATTGAAATAGTTTCTTAAAATGTCACTTTTTGCCATCTATGCCGTTCACTAACATACTGCATGTCACACAGCTTGGGGAATGAAAAACAATAAGCCAGTCACTTTAACGTTTATCTCAGAAGGGTAGCTGTGTTAGTCTGTAACTTTAAAAACAACTAGTATTCCTGTAGCACCTTAGAGATTAACGAAAATATATAGTATCATGAGCTTTCGTGGGCAAAACCCATTTCATCAGATGAGCAGAGGGGAAAACATTTGTGTATAGCCACTTTCAAATCAATTGCGCTTTCTGGGTCTCATGAAATACAACACTTCTGCAACTATTGGGCTGAAAAAACTGCAGAGAAATGTTTAAATCCATGAACACCTCTAAATTATTTTTTTAAATACATGAAACCATTTCTATTGGGCTTATATTTTATTAAACCTTGTTGTTACCATGACCTAGTTGTATGTGGGCCTAAATTACCCAACAAAATCAATTTTATAATGTTATTAAAAATGAATTTGTAATTTCCTTACCAGGTCTCCTCCTCCCCACAAAAAACATAATATAGCGGTTGAAAACATTCATTAGTTTCCCTTGATTTTGATTTTGGAAGGGGAAGGTTGAGCTTGGTCCTATGTCGATAGCCACATTAGAAATGCATAACAGATAATATAACAGTAGAGACAAACATGATGAAAAAGAAGAAAAGGAGTGTCCAATTTTTTTACAAAGGCAGATTGGGCTGGATGATCCTTTCTAGCGCCTAACATTTCTAACCTTTAGCCAACATTTGTGATTTCATAGAAGCGTAAGTGTTTGAAATGACACTAAATGCCATTGGCTCATCTCATCTATCTCCCTGATACTGCCAGATTGCTGCCTGTTGTATATTTACTAGTGCTCTTTCCCAGTTTTTAAAAGTTCCTAAACAAGGGGGTTTCTACTATTTGCCTTGGGAGATTATTCCACATTCTAAAAAATAGACCTCACTGTCTAGAACTTGGCGCTGATATTCAATTTATATTTTCTGTTCTTCATCCTATCCTATGGCTTCTAGTTTTATGCACTAAACAGTGTTTCTCCCTCCTTGGGATATGTGACTTTCAGAATACAATCAGACCACACTCTTCAGATATTTACAGAAATTCATATCCTCACTGACTCTATGCTGACTTAACTATGCATGTGTGAACTCTTAAACTTCCCCAATCTCTCTAGTCCTTTCATCATTTGTATAAACATTTCTCTGCCCAAAACTCAGTGCAATACATTTTGGGGTATGGCCTCACTATAAATGTCTAAAAAGGATTTATTACCCCTGACACTCACACACTCTGTTCTGTGATACCTGTGTGCATGCAGCACAGATTTGAATTGACCTTTTTGGTGCAATAATATATTTTTTGCTTCTGTTTCTTTTTTCTAATTTGAATAAAATTAGGCCCCACTGAACCACTTTCCAAATGCTACTTATTTCCCACCTTGGGGAGGAAAATCAATCCTAAAAAACTGTGAAGATTTCATCGACCACAAAAGGGACAAGAGATAATTGATCTATGAGTCAGAATAAAATGCACAAGATCCTTCTTAAAATACCCTTCATGTCTCACTCCTCTCATCTTCCTGTTCCATTGCCATCCCAGACAGGGATATGAGGCTAGAGGAGAAATGAACAGTGACGCCTGGCAGAGGAAGGCAACATTTAAATTCTTTGCTCACAGATGGGGAAGATCTGTGAGTGAAGGGTCTGCAGATCATTGCCTTTCCCCTAAGAATCTGGCTTCTGGCACTATTACAAATCAGTCCTCCTTAAAACGGGGAGAAACATTGTCCTGCAATGTTGACTTGCAAGGCAGCAGTACCGTTTCTCTTCCCTGGAGCCATTTGGACCAAACAACAGTCCTTCTCTCACCTAATTTGGATCATGTGGAGTATTGAAATGAGCAATTGGTGCCAGAAGGAGTTGGATCAGCCAGTAGCCACGCAGCCTTCATAGGCGATGCCACAGTGAAAGAGGAGGAGCCATGGGGACCAGCCAGATATGTTTCTCCAGCCTCTGGATGAACCCTGAAAGAGGGTGTGGTGTGTGAGATGGATCCTTCACATCAGCCTGAGGTCCTTTCCCCTCAACTGAGAGGGGCAGTGGAAGCTGGAGCCCTCAGCCCACCCCTTTTCTACAACCCACATAAGCAGCAGAGCCTCTGTACAGACATGCAGCAGAGAGCCTTCCAATGAGCCCTGGGGAAAGGCATGGCAAGAGATAGATTCCAATTCCCTACACAATTCACCCTTCCTTCACATAGCTGTATGGTTTAGAGAGAGCTTGTGCTTAGCCTGCTGTTCTCTAGAGAAAGCCAGCTTTCTGGACCATCCATCCAGCTTTCTTGGGGGTTAGAACTCATCCCAAATTAACGTCCCATTCCTCCTGCAGAAGGGCAGCAGGTGAGCAGTGACAGAAGCAAGTGGTGAACAAAGCAGAGGCTTCTCTCTCTGCCATTGTTAATCTGGCATCTTTTAAAGCACTTTTAAATAAAAACAAATGCATTTTCCTCCTGTGGATTTTAGCTCCACAGATGCTATTATTTCAGTGTTACTGTAAAATATCATGGTACATTAAACACAGAAAAGAACAATCTTGTGGGTATGAGTCGTGTCTTTGTGCCTTTGGCTAGTGCTCCACAAGTAGTGAAACTATATTCCCAGAATAATTCTGTCTCTTCCTGGCTGCTGCAGGCACAACAGACGCAGTCTTCTGATGTGCGGGTTTTTCATGAGAACTGAAACAGATCATTTCCCAACTGAGTCTATTTGCCAGTCCCACAGCAGGGAATGAGGTGAGTCTTCCTATAGCTTGTCTCAGCTCCTTCTGATACTAGCCCTACCGAATGTACACCCTGGCCCATCAATTGCCCCTCCTTGGATTCCAGTGACCCTTCAGGGGGTTTGGATGGCCCAAATGCTCCGGATTTGTCTAGGTTCTCAGGGCACTACTATTAACCAGTGCCTGGTTTTGAGCCTTCTCTAAGATTCTTGGCCCAGACCTCCAATTTTCTGACCCACTTTCCCTAGGACTCAAGACTTCTAATGTTAAACAGTATTGAATAGCTTTTGGCAGACCCACCTGCAGGGGTGGATGAGAGTTTTGCGGGGCCCAGGGTGCAGGGCCTATTGAAGCGTGGGGCCCGGGGCAGCCGTCCTGCTCGCCCTGCCCTATATCCGCCGCTGCCCACCTGTAAGCCCTTCAGGTACATTCTCCTCTCTTTGATATCTGGAAAGTAACTAACAGAGACGGCAGTGTGCCTACCCTGGCAAGCAAAACAATTCTGCCCCCTGATGGAGTCAATCTGGTCATGATGAGAGAGGCTCCTGACCTCATATAAATTTCCTCCTTTGTAGTGGAAATGCCCTTCTGACTGGCTGCTTAGAATAGCCTATCAGAACTGCTGCAAAAAGCAGGCAGAGCCCCTTCCCATCAAGTACTGGCACCATTCTCATAAGAATCTCAGGGGAAGGAAGAACAAACCCAGCCACCCCCAGCTCAGGACAATGGAGGCTTCTCATCCTCTGTACCTTTCCAGCTAGACAACACTATGCCTGGGAAGTGCAAAAGGGACTAAATAGTTCCTGGAATGACAGAAGGAGCAGAGGTGCAACTGTGAGGTGGGTTGAGATGTGGAGCTGGCAGGCAGAATTAATTGTCAGGCTCTGGCATGCAGATATGGAGCTGAGGTGGGCATAATTCATTAATTATAATGAATGTTGAGGCTTGGGGGCCACATCCTCAAGCAGCCAGTCAGAGCTCCTGCAGGAGGGGTCAGATCACCTGACTCTGAATTTGACAAAGATGGCAATACTAACACACACACACCCTTACCCTCACACACACACACACACACACACACACCCTTTGGGGGGCTGGGAGAATTCAAAAATCAAAATACATTTCAAAAAACCTTGAGGTAATCTTAAAAAACAAACAAGCCAGATTTATTATTTTGAGGAGTCTTATTCATGCTTATTTAACATTCCTCTTAAAATCAGGAATAAGGGATCTTTCGGAAAAGGCTTTATTTTCCGCAAGAGCCACGTCTAGACTGGCGCTTTTTTCCCGCAAAGCCCCGAGCCGGAAAAAAGCGGCAGCCATGTTTATACAAATGAAGCGGGGAAAATTTAAATCCCCGCTTCATTTGCAATTCCGACTTGTCTCATCTGCATCCCTTTTCCGGAAAAGGGGTGCAGTGTAGACACAGCCATGCAGTGTACGTGCTGGCAGAGAGGAAAATTAATGTCCAGAAAGTCACAACCTGCAATAATGTTGTTTTGTCTGAAGTGTAACTGGAGGGCACAGTGCTGTACTCTGTTCACCCTAGTGCTGGAAGCCCAGAGTTCATAAGGTACACCAGGAACCTCCCCACATTAAGGGAAAAAGGAGTCATCATGAACATCCTTCCTCTTATTGACTCTGACTTTTAAGGAGAAGGTGAGAGATGAGAAAAGAGTGGCAGGACCTCAGGGGCTTTCAGCCAGTGGGAAATAGAACAACATTGAGTGAGGAATGCTGCTAAATTAGCTTGGGACTCATCTTGCAGGAAGGCAGTGAGGGAGCAGAGATAAAAAGCAGTTAGTGACTAAACAGGAGACAAACCAGTGTTGCCAAAGTGGTGCTTTTCAAAGCACTTTAAAGAGAAAAATCTATTTTCCTGCAATGGATGCCAGCTCCCGGCACATTATTCTTCCAGCGCCACAGAAATACATCAGTACACATTAAACATAAAAAGGAAAATACTGTCAGTTTATACCATCCTGTGTTTTACTTTGGCTTACACTTGAGAAATCGTTAACTTCCTTTCCCAATTTGATCGGGACGCTCACTGAGGATGCTGCTGCACAAACAAGAACATAAACAAAAAAATCCATTCTAATTTCTAGCTTCATAAAGAGCCCAGTTAGAAATCGAACAAACAGAAAAGCAATGCTTACCCAGTGACAAAGAATCTCCACTGTCAAATTTCTAAAACCAATACAGCCTTAATTGTACAATTAGTAATTATGTACAGTAGTTGTTTTTACTTAATCACTTAAAGCAAGAATATGGTACCACCGAGTTTCTTTTAACTGTCTTTATCCATCATATCACTCTAGATTCCCTTAGATTAGTATTTCTTAAATCGATAACTATAGTTTCTCCTGGGTTTCGTTATTCTACTGCTCACATACACATATACTTCCCATTACACAAGATAATGTATATAGAGCAGTGGCAGAATAAGCCTCTGAGTTTTATAACCTTACAGAAAACAGAGGATATGGGGGAGAGGGACACTTTTCTTTTCTTTCAAGGGGAAACTATTCCTAATCTCTCCGTAACTTCCATTTACAATAATAGAATTTACACACACATACCAAGGGGAAACTAAATGAGCCTACATGTGCTTCCTAGACCATAACATCTGGCCATGAGTCATTTCAAGGTGTTTCACATAAATTATGTATGTTTTTGTTACCTTCGATGAAATAGTTGTAAAAAGAATATAACTATTACAAGAAAAACAAATAATAAAGGATTAATATATGTAATAACATACATAACTTGAGTTCACGCTGACTTTACTTGGAGTTGAAGATGCTCAATTATTTGCATCATGGAAGACATTTGCTCAGTAGTGCAATAACAGCCACACAGAAAACAAAAGATAGCGTTGTAAACAATTACCTAATATCACACAGATAAATAGATATTTATCTATATACTATGGTCATCCGAAGTCCAAATGTCCAAAGGATGGACAAGGATGATGAACTTACCCTACATTTGCCAGAAGCTGGGAATGGGCAACAAGGGATGTATCATTTAATGATTACTTCCTCTGTTCATTCCTTCTGAAGCAACTGGCATTGGTCATTGTTGGAATACAGGAATTTGGTCTAGATGGACCTTGGCTCTGACAGAGTATGGCCATTCTTCTGTGTTCATTATTATTGTTATTCATTTTTTTCAGGAGATATAAACGTTCATGCTTCAGGGTACAAGCCAACCACTATTCGTTGAGGGTGGAAGGGTAGCAAGAAAATCCCCATGTGGGCAGGTTAATTCATAGGTTTTTTGTACCTTCCCTCTGAAGCATTCTACATGCCTGATATAGAATATTAAACATCAGGCTGTACTGGTCTGATTCTGTGTGGCAAATCCCATGTTCTTGTATTCTTATGTAAACAGAGGACTAGACAAATTGGCCAATTTATGTGAGATTCTCAGAAAAATAAGGGAATAGCAGCAAAAGCAAGATGCAGACATCTGTGCAGTCTATTGAGGTCAACATTTTGCCAGCATGTGTGCAGCTCCCACAGACCTTATCCGAACTTATTAATGTGCATACAAGGGCAGAATTTTAGAAAGACCAAGCAACTAACATATCTGAATTATCCTTCATCCATCATATAACAGGGTTATTTAGTAACTGTTATATCCCCCTTTTCTCTTTTTCCTTTTGATTTTATTCTCTTAAGATTACCTCCATATTTGGGGGGTGGCATATAATCCAAAAGCATAATGTATCCAAAATCTTCCTTTTCCTCTCCCTTCTCACTGCTAACGCTCATAAAAACAATGTATGTACTAAATAAAGCTTCATTAGTACATTGGTCATCTTGTGTCTGGACTACTCCCATTGTTTTGTCATGGCCCCAAACTGACTACCTAGAACCTATGCCATAGGGAGTAGTCCATTAAACAGAAGGAAGTAGGCCATTAAACAGAAGGAAGTGTATGTTACTGGTTTTCTGACCTGTGTGCTATTGTGACATAGGAAGAGTCACATTATGTATTAAGATTTGTCTATATGGCAGTGCATGCCTGCATGTGTTGGTCACGCTCACATCTGAGCATCTGCTCTGCAGAGCCGCATGTACCCACATCTACACTGGCATTGCAGATACATGGTTGGCACTGGCATTTCTAGGAGCATACCTTAGGGTTTTTAGCATCTTGCCAAATGGAGCTACTCTAGGAATTAACTTGCAGTGTACTGTGGGAGAACTTGTTTGTCCTTCCTAGACCACTTTGTAGAAATGCTTTTACCCCACCAATACATTTAGCTGAGGTACTTCTGACGCTACACGTTCCTCACTTCTGTTATTTCTAACTGGTACCAAGGCCTGGATTCAGTGGATGAGCTGCTCTTGTTTGGGGCTCAAGAGTTTGTGTAGCAAGGTAGACATTTCAGCAGCAGTTTCTGAACCAAGGAAGGAGGAGCAGGACTACACATGGGGTTTCTTCCTTGTCAGACTGGAGAGACATGATGCTTGGAGAAATCACTGTGGAGTCCCCATATGCAGAGTTGTGCTGCTAGTAGAGGACAACTAGCATAGTATGGTTGGGTCACATGTTATCGTGTCACCCTGGGATGACCAACATCTTCAAAATTCTCACATGAGGAAGGCCACCATCATGAAGCTCTGTGTAAGGACCTTGCCCAATTATCCAACACTAGAACATTCATTTGTGGGAGACCATACCGATCCAAAAGCAAGTTGCAATTGACATCTGGAAGCTGGCTACCCCCAGACTGCTGCAGGTTTGCTACTTTATTAAAAGCTTTAGATACAACTTTCTGACTCATTGTTTTTTCCAGGTTCTTATACACCAACATACTATGTATTCGAATCAATGTATTGTATTTACAGTTAAAAGTATGAAAAGAAAATAATGCTATTAATCTGCCTATCCACAAGTAATTATTTACAAATGTGCAAAGTGAAGTAAATGTGCACAGAACAGTGGAAAATCGGTGTATAACAGTGTAGTTAACTGAAGTCCACATTCCATAGTCAGTCTCACAGGTGATGAAATTGGATGTCAGAAGTGTTGCTTCCATTCTCCTGTCTCAGCATAGCGTACTGAATGTGTTGCACCTGTCTGTACAGGTCGTGTGAGTTGTGCAGGGTGTACATCTGCCCATTCCATTACATAGAGCTTCTCATTGACCAACCAACTCCAGAGTTTTCTAGTGGGTGTATTGGCTGTAGAGTGTGATACTGTAGAGAAAAATCTACGGGCACTTGCGATTGCCAGTAGTGGAGCTGGATCTGGAGGCAGTTGTGGAGATGACATTGGAGCCAAAACTGGAGCTGGTACTGGCAGCTGCACCGTTAGCCATTGTGGTGAACAGTTGCTCCAACAACAATTAGTGCCGATCCCGTTTCCTGTAGTCACATTTAGGGACTTGGATGACCCTTCTTCCCTCATGCTCCTCCTTTGCTTTTTCACGTTCCCAATGGTCATTCATCTTACACCTCATATCACTCAGCATTTCCTTTCTGTCCCTCCTCCTTTTCTCATGAGGGGCCACGATCTTGTTCCCATGAGTCCTGGTTTCTAGTATTAGTGCAGCTGAGGTGGAAGTGTCTGCCAAGAGCATATTATATTTTTTCATCAAAAGAAAAAAAAAGGAAAGAATCCCTTCACTTTACGTGATACATCAAAACAAGGCATAGTTTGAAACTTTTAGCAACCTAGTATGCTTTTATTTCATCTTTCATATATTGGGCTGTTCACTAGCTCCTTCTGGCAACCTACACAAACCAAAGACAAAAACTTCAGATTTAATTAAATAAATGAACAAACAGATTTAGGGTCTGCTTTGGGGAAGGGGGATAGGGCTACCAGAATCAGATTACAGTGAAAGTCCATCGATCCATGGATAGGAGATTTTTCATTGCCTGGTTACTGAACAGCATATCAAGAACAGAGACAGCTGTTAGACACAGAAGCAGCAACTGGAAGTTTGCCTTACCCAAGAATCCCACACAGTATCTTGAGTTTCTCCTGTATGAAAAGTTCTTAAGTATCACCTGCCAGGAGTGGGGAAAAATCTGGATGAATATCAATATAAAGCTGGATGAATAAGTATTTTTCAGTTTGCTGGCAGTCTGAAAAACAGAAAAAAAGAAGTGTCAAAAAGAATCTGAAAAGGTAAAAAAAAAAAATCAGCAAATCAAAAAAGCAAACACTTTGTTTCCAGCTGAATTAAATTTTTCCTTTTGTTTAATTTCTGGACAATTTTTGACATAAAAGCAAAGGAACTGATAAGCTACATTCACAAAATGGGTCAGATAAACCTGCTCTTTTGTTGTTGACTAAATTATTTGTCCCAATAATTTTGCCCATTAACAGGATGTTGAACTAGGAAGTTTGCTTAAAACTGAGCTGATTCAACCCTCTTTCTTCCTCTACTCCCATCTCAGGGTATGTCTACACTACATGGCTCCATTGACAGAGCCATGTAGATGAGCTTTGTAGACATAGCAAAATGAAGCAGCGATTTAAATAATCGCCGCTTAATTTACATCAAAATGGCTGCCGCGCTGTGCCAATCAGTTGTTTGGTGGCACAGCGCAGTAGTCTGGACGCTCGGCGGTCAACATCAAAAGCCTTTGTCGACTGCCCCGGTAAACCTCATCCCACAAGGCATAACGGGGCGGTCGACAAAGGCTTTTGATGTCGACCGCTGAGCATCGACGGAGCCATGTAGTGTAGACATACCCTCAGCCTGGGTAGCATGCTGCAAACGGACAGAACCAGAAGGGCAAGCACTGAGGTGCACCAGGGACTTTTACCACTTACTACACACACTGTTATTTATAATCCATATTGCCTGAGATAATGTTCTAATGTTGGTTGCCATACAAAGCTATTTCATTCCACCAGTCTGAATGAGTTACAAAAGCTTCAGGAGGTAGCCAAGTTAGTCTGTACAGGATAAACTTGAAAAACAAAAACTGGTCTGGTAGCACTTTATAGACTAAGATGGACTCTCATGCTTGCTAAGACTGCACGCCTTCATAAATGTGAATCTCACTTAGTGGTGGGAGAACAGGAGAGGACAACTGCCCTCAACCAATGCTAGACTTATCTCATTGCATGCAATATCCTCCATAACAATAATTTTATTGGCCATAATCCAGAAATTCCCTACCACTTATGCTACAGTTTTCCGCATGTTAACAACAAGGACAGAAGATGCCACCCAGCTGCAAATCCAGTTCCTTCTTCTGTGTCACTCCCACATCAGACTATTTCCCAAGAACATCCCTGAACAGTCCTGAGAAAATTCATCTAGGACACCTACATCTGTGTGGACTGATGCTGGGCTTGCAGTTCTGTCGTTTGTTCCTATGACTTTGCCACTGGCTCCACTTGCAGTCTCTTCTGGTGCTGTCCCCATAATCTCTTCCTCTGACGTTAATGTTAGATTCTCTGGAATCAGAAGATGATCTTGGAGCATGGGGGTGCTCATGGCAGTGTCAAGCCCCCAGTCAAACTCACACAAGATGCATATAGAGGGAACTGCTGTTGCCATCATTAGCTTGCCAATAGAGTGTCTTTAGGTGCTTGATGCATGCCTTGCACTGCACACCAGTCCAGCTGATGTCCACAACGCCAAACTCTTCTAGATTATCTCATAATAGTGGATATTTCAGATACTTCTCCCAAAATCATGATCCTGGCTGTATTTACACCCATTAACCACAGCCATGAAATGCTCTTCTGGCCAGCCAGCAGCACACTAGGGGGTGGACGTTTTAATGTCTGGCTGATCTGGGCAGGAACTAGAGTAAGCCACATGGAAATGAAGTTGTATATAAACAAGCAAGTGTATATAGACCAGAATCAGGCTTCAATTGTAGAGACAGCAAGAGGGAAGTGAGCAGGTAGAAGGACTGAAAGATACAGGGGATCATGGGTATGATAATATAGGACAGTCTAAATATGAGCACACTTCATACTTCAAAATAGTGACATGACTCAGAGCTCACCATGCACTTTGCCCCATATCCTCAGCCTTGCCTGCTAGCATGAGTACAACATATCTTTTTACATTCTTTCAAGGGTTTTGAGTGTGGATTGGGTGGGGAGTGGTAAGCAGCAAGCAAACAGTACTTCAAACTGAAACTGACCTTAGTGTATTAGACACAATAAATCGAGAAATTGATCTGTTTATAAATGTACAACAGTGCTCTTGAAATAGGACAAATATTGGTTACCTTGCATAGAATCAAAAATATATTTTCTAGTTGCATCCCTTTTTTATACATTGAAATCAGTTTGAACTCAATAGTTAAATTAAAAACATATTTAAAATTATGGAGGAATAAGACATTCATAGTGTTAAATTAAAGTGTGAAACTTAAAGACATTTTGAGGAAAAATCACATATCTCCTTCCTTAAACTCAAATTTTTAGCTGTTCTTTCCTTTCACTTCTAATCACAGTGTGGGGGAGAGTTATGTTAGCTAAATGAAAAGTGCAAGGAAATGAAAAACAGTAAAATATAACATATTTTAAGTCAATCTCCTTTGAGCTACAAAACCCTCAAAAATAATAAGCATTTAAGCATTACATTTATTTCGATGAAATAACTATGTTAAAATGTATTATTCAAATATAAATAATCTGTTTAAAAAAAATGTATAACTGCCGAAGTCACTGACTCGCTGGGTGCTCAGTAATTGACCTTTATCTGATTGGCTGTCTGACAGGGCTTTGGTGGGTCATTCTGTTAAAGATAAATATGTGTACTTTGCTGCCCAAAGAAAAATGTTTATTAGTTATCACTAGCTCAGTTCTTATAATGATCAATGTCTATATATATTCATTATGGAATTCCTTTATACATGTTGTATAGCTAAGCTACCAGATGTCAATAGCCAATTTGGCTTAAACCAATTTTCATCGAGAAGTTTATTGAACAATTTAAATTGGAACCATAAATAGAAGTCAGTCCTATGGACTCTTGACAATGAGGGATAAAAATGTTAACCTCTCTACCAAAATATTACATTCTAATGTTTAAACTGAAGTCTACATCAATATTAATAATACAGCTTGAATTATGAGAAAGAAAATCTAAATAAAAAAGGCAGTAGAAAAATCAGTGGAAAAAACTGATTAAAATACATGCGTCCTTGTACGACATTATAACCAACTGATTCCATTAGAATGGCAGCTCAGTCCTAAGCAACCAGTCTGAATGCCATATTGAAACATCATTAAATCACTCACAGAAAACTTTTCCACCCGTCTGTATAGACTGATATCAGATCGGCACAGTTTGACTGATTAGGAGTCACCTTTATATGTCTCATGACTACCTGTAGTTTCCTCGATGTAATTTTCTTTGCCCCTTTGAAAACCCGTATCAGTCCCCCGACCAATCCCAACTTATCTGCAGAAGAAACAACCCAAATTCTGCACAGTTCAGTACCCAGGTACATTAAATTTTGGGCAGGGCCTCCTGTTTTCTCTGTGGCAAGGGGAACCTACACGCACTCAGCTAGGTTCTGGAATGCCTGAAGCAAGTACTCACAATAGCCTTTTCCTAATCTTCCTGCAAATAAGATGTCATGGAGATAGTGAGCTGCACACAATTGCCCCCTCCAACATATAGCTGAACCTTTCAAAAGCAGCCTATGCCATAGACTGCTCTCTGGGCATGGCTTTACCAAAACAGTAGTGGCTTTCAAACTGAAACCTAACAAGTTAAAGTCCATGGGATGCACTGGAAGCAACCAGAATACATTCTTGATATTGCATTTAGTTAATGCCACCCTAGGATCACACTCTGTCACCATGGCTATCACAGTATCAAATGAGGAGTATCGCACTGAACGTAGCTAGGGGTCAATATAGTCAATTTACCAATGAGCCCTGTGGTAGGAGAGGTGATGGATCAGTCTGTATTCCCCCTTCAGTTTCTTTGGTACCACACTTAGAGAAGGTACGTGCAATTCCAGCACTGGAAGGCATGGAAAGGGGCCTGCTGCGCATTCCTTCCAAGGTGCTGGCAAACTTTACCGCCATGTCCTGAGGAGACTTGTATGTCAGTGTAAGCCTTGGGATATTCACCTGTTCCTCATCATTCTTGTCCACCCTCGCTATCCCCAAGCTTGGAACTCAAATCCCTCCTATGCACCTTCTGTATGAAAGATCAGGACCCCCTCTGGAAGGGGTGTGTGCCTCCAGTGCCCAGCTGCTCCCCTAACCCTGTGACTCTCCTTCTGCTTTGTTTTCAGGTCATTAGTCCTCACCCAACCTTCACTCTTGTGAAGACTGAGTATCATCCTTCCCCACAGGGCAACAATCCCAGACCCACAATTCCCCTACAAAGCTGCCCAAATGAACCCTAACCCATATCCAAGGCCACTGTTACTCCAACAGAGCAGGGCAGGGCTAGGTCCCTCTAATGCCTGTGGAGGGGCCTCCTACTATGACCTGACCCTCCACCCCCAAGGAAGGGGGAAAAGAGACCAGATCTTCTGCGTAGCTCCACCAAAACAGCTTTCGGAGCAGCACCCACAGGGACACTAGCTATATTCTTGGTCAAAGCCCCAAGAGCCCTTCCCCACCAAAGCAGGAAGAGGGGTGTAAGCAGGACAAAAGGAGCATTGTGCACCCTTGCTGATGGAAGTGTCTTCTCTCACCATCAGTTCCATCAATTTCCCCCACCCTTTGAGAGAGATGGGCCACATTTTTCTACTACCTGCATTTTATTTTCTTCTGTCTGGATAAAATCCACCAAAGCTACAGAGCAAGCATGGGCAAACACATGCAAATACATTTTTCCTTTCAGTTTCTTACTTAATTGCTGATTCCATAGTACTCCAGCCATCTTTTTCACTGCTGCCCATGCACACTGGGTTTTTCTTTTCATTTCTTCAGGTCTGTCGCCAAGAGCACTGATGTACTTTTCAACACACATTCTTTCTTCTGCTTTAGCTTCTCTCCTGAAGCGCCAATCCACAGCTTGTGTTCCACATTCCCTACTTGAATAAATTCAGTTTCGTGTTTGCCTTCAAACCATGGTCTTCAAATACAAGTGCCCAAACCGAGGATATTTATCTGTACCTCTTCGCTCTCAGCCAAAAGAGCCAGAATGTCAGCATTCATTAGTCTTCTATTTCTTCCAGGCTTGGTTCTCCTTCTAATGAACTCTATACCTGGGATGAAGATGAGGGGAGTCAGCACAGTGCCTTGTCTCCATCCCACAATCATCTCAAAACCCTCCAAAATTCTGTATATTATTACCACCTTAGTTCTTGACACTCAATAGAGCTCCTCTATCATCACCACTTCTTGAAGTCTCCCTCCCATCCCTCTCAATACCCCAAACATCAGTGTGACACTCTGTACCTTGGGTGAGCACCCTGTAACTCCCTTTAGTCCTTATTTTTATATAATTGTGATTTTACATATGAAGCATGCCCTGCGAGGTATCAGGGGAAAGGTTATGATCTGCTGAAAGCCTTCTCTCTATCTGTAGATCAGCAGTTCTCAAACTTTTTGGGCTCCAGAGCCCTTTACCTGCGTAAAAATTTATGCGGCGCCCCAGCAGTCCACTGATTGTATGTGTTGTACCTATTGATGTTTCCAGTTTGTCAACCTCACGGAGCCCCTGGAGATGTCTCGTGGAGCCCTGGGGCTCCACGGAGCACAGTTTGAGAAACACTGCTGTAGATCATCAATGCATATGAAACTACATGTTGTATGATGGACACTAAAACATGCAGTAAATTGGGAAATGAGCCACATATTAGCTTTCCAGAGAAAGCATGAAAACTAACCAATTCCTGGGCGGGGTGTCAATGGCCATTGTCCAGCAAGGGAGCTACAATGCAATGACTCATCTGCATGAGGCCACACCAAGGGAATTGCTCAACTTTCCCTGGAACTCAGCAATGCCCCCAGACATGCCTGGACTTCTGCTTCCCAAGCACATGGACTGAGGTTATAAGAACCAAACACAGGGGTCCATGTTTGGCCTTTCTCCTGCCCCACCATGCTGCAAGCAACAAGACTCTAACAGAGGGGACTGGCTCCAATTTCAAAGAAGAATCTGTGTACTATGGACTGCAACAGCCTGTGGGTGAGAAAAACTACTTGATCTAGTTGCTGCCCAGTGTAATAAAGGTTTAGACTGTTTGTTTATATTTTCTTTGCTTTTGGTCACTACTCGGATTTTTTTGCCTAACACAAATAGTCACTTAAATTCTATCTTTGTGGTCAATAAACTCTTTTTACTGTTTATCTTTAGCCGTGAGTTTGTGAGACATGTTTGGCAAATCTGCTTAGGTTTTACAAAAGCTGGGGTATGATTACTTTCCACTGACAAAGTCTATTAAAAAATTAGATGGTATATTCCTGGGTACAGTACTGGGAGCTGGGGTGGAAGGAGGATTTGGCTGGTGCCTTATTCAGAGATTCATGAGTGGCTCTGGGAGCATTCATGCAATCTGGCTGAGTGTTGGGCTCCACACAAGTGTGCGCTGAGTGATCGGAGCACATGGAAGGGGTGCTGCTCGTCACCAGCAAGGCATTGTGACAGACAGGTCAGGCTGGAGAGAGTTATGGAAGCACAGCAGTCCCACAGTCACAGGCTGCAGTCTGGGGGGAATCCCATCACAACCAGTTCCTGCAGAACCAAGTCCTAAGTTTTCACAAGATCAATAAATGCTACAAAGCAGAGGTGAAAATAAGTGGGTGTGCCCTGGTGCACAGCTTTGGCAAGAGCTGGCTGAGCTGTGGCAAAAACCAGCAGGCAGCTATTTAAAAGAGGTGGCAGGAACCCGGGCTGCAATAGGACAGTACCCGTAAGAAATTTTAAGTTACTCCTTTGTAGCAGTGGTGAAAGTAACTATTTCATGTTAAACTTAAAAAACAACAAATAGTCTGGTAGCAGGCTGTGCCCACGAAAGCTCATGATACCATCTACATGTTTTGTTAGTCTATAAAGTGCTACCAGCCTATTAGTTGTTTTTTAAGTTTATCCTGTACAGACTAACTTGGCTACCCCTGAAGCTTCTATTTCATTTTAAATAGGAAAGGATACAGTAGAAATGTCCCAACTCCTTTTAAAGCTCCCTTTTGGAGAATTCACCTGCATAACTGTCCTAATCCAATACCATTTGAGTCAGTAGAAATATTGTCCCCATTGCCTTCAGTGGGTGTTGGCTCAGGTTCCAGATACACCCCACAAAGCCCTATTGTAGGGGTTTAAGTGGTTTGTGGTCTCCTCATCTCAAAAAAGATATACTGGCATTAGAAAAGGTTCAGAGAAGGGCAACTAAAATGATTAGGGATTTGGAACAGGTCCCATATGAGGAGAGATTAAAGTGACTGGGACTTTTCAGCTTGGAAAAGAGGAGACTAAGGGGGGATATGATAGAGGTATATAAAATCATGAGCGGTGTGGAGAAAGTGAATAAGGAAAAGCTATGTACTTGTTCCCATAATATAAAAACTAGGGGCCATCAAATGAAACTAATGGGCAGCAGGTTTAAAACAAATAAAAGGAAGTTCTTCTTCACACAGCACATAGTCAATCTGTGGAACTCCTTGCCTGAGGAGGTTGTGAAGGCTAGGACTATAACGGGGTTTAAAAGAGAACTAGATAAATTAATGGAGGTAAGTCCATAAATGTCTATTAGCCAGTATGGGTAAGGAATGGTGTCCCTAGCCTCTGTTTGTCAGAGGGTGGAGATGGATGGCAGGAGAGAGATCACTTGATCATTACCTGTTCGATTCACTCCCTCTGGGACACCTGGCATTGGCCACTGTCAGCAGACAGGGTACTGGGCTGGATGGACCTTTGGTCTGACCCAGTATAGCCATTCTGATGTTCTTATGTTGAAAGGGTTCGTGTGAGCCCTGTGCCCTAACGTGAATTCATCCCTTGTGACTTTCACTTGCTCTCAATTTTGTACCTTCTTCCATCCCCCACCTGCACTTTGACCAATTTTCCAGCTCCCTTGCACAATATTCTATCACCACCAGCAACAGCCTTTCGGAGAAATGAGGAGTGGCCCTGCCTACACTTCCCTCCTCACCATTCAGGAGTCACTTTTTGGCTAGTATAACTGTTTTTCCATATCCATGTTTCAGTGAGATTGTAACTCTCCATGCGGTCCTGGTCTATAACTGTGGCTCCTAGCTACTACATTTTTTTTAAAGGATAATAATTGCAAAACTTTGCCTCTTTTTATAAATGAACTTTTGAACTTTTTGAGAGGGCACTCCTGGTTTTTCTTATTATGCAATTTTTTTTCTAAGTAGAAGTATGCAAACCCCAGTCTCTCTCTGGGAAAATAGAAGAAGCCAGACTACTGTAACTTTCTGGCAAAAAAAGCAAACTTGTTCTTAAATTATTCTGAAGATTTGAAATATTAACTTTCCAGTTATTTTGAACTGTAAATACAGAATCATCAAAATTAGAAAGACAGTACTGTGCGGGTTACCTAAACTTAGTTCTGTGGACCTAAGGCAGCAAGGCAAAATTGTTTCCTACAATATATTTCCTTGTGCTTTGAGGGGGAGCCAAATAGTGAGGCGCTTCCATCACTCTCTTAGGAGACTAGCTTAAGAACTCTCCTTGTCAGGTGGTGACTCCTGATTTCAGCACTTGCAGGTGATAATCCTGTCACCTCTTAGGGTACGGCTACACTTACAGTAGTGTGTAGAGTACAGGCACTGCATGCTCAGCTAACATAAGCATAAAATAGCAGTTTAGGTGGTAAGTCACTGCCTAACAAGTTAGAGTGACCTACAGCCCTGAAACCCTAGTGTGCATATTAAACATAGCTCTCTACAGGACCAAGCAATGTCTCCCCCCTTTCCCTCCTCCTCATCCCCTCTGCACTGTTATTTTTAGCAGTGTAATTGATCACTGCGTCCCTGCTTCTGGAGCCTTTCCCCATTGCTCTCCTTCCCCCGCGCAAGCCTTTTACTGCTGCACGTAGCTGAAGTGAGTGTAGACCCAGCCTGCTTTTCACTGAGGGGTGTAGCTATATGTACCCTACATACTGCCACAAGTGTAAGCAAGGCTCTAGGTGTGTTCTTAAGCTAACCAATATGAATTATGTTCTTTCAAACTTTCCTTATGAGCTGGTCTTCAGTGCCCTGCTCTGTGAGGTAATGTCGCTATGCATTCAACTGAAAATCCTCTGTTTCAGATTATTTCACCAGGTGTAAAAAGAAAATATTTTTCCAAGTTGTAGCTTATTTTGTTGTTTCCTCTTCATGTTTCTAAATTCCATGGTCTGCTTTTTACTGTTTACAACAACTCTCACTTTAGGCTTATTTGCAAATTTTATTAACATGTTTCTGGGTTGTTAATGAAATGGTAAATTAGACTAAAATTGGCTCCATAAAACCCCAAATACCTTTTCCTTTAGATAGGGTCCTTCCTCCAATTTTCAATCTACATGACAACATTCATATCCACACCAGTTTGAAATGATTTTGTGAGCCTTCATCAGACAGTGCATCTTGTTTTAGTAAATTCAGATATGTACAGTCCCTTCAGTCACTGTTAACTGGCAATTTGCCTGTGAAGCAGGTTGCAATTATTTCACTCAGAATATACAACTGAATCAAGGCCCCAAAAAACACTAATTCTAGATGAAACCTCACCAGCAGAAAAGATGCAATAAAATGTTGACTTTGATATATCCCTGATATATATCCTTTGATATATCCCTTGGTCTTGCCCCAGCACAGCAGGTTGGATAAGATGACTTCTCAAGGTCCCTTTCAAATCTACCTATCTATGATCATTTCTGTGATGTGGGCAATCTGTGAGCAGCACAGTGGCTGTTTCAGTACTTGCCTGTCAAACTTTAGGTACCCTGAAATGCTCTCTAATAACATCTTTATTTATAAGATCTTGTGGATTTACAAGGAATATGTAAGGTCCCTGGGCTGAGATCCTTTACATATGGAGACCAGGCACAGACAAGATACACTAGCATATGTTTTACATGTAATGAATTATCATCCACCTTCCCACCACCACCACCTGGGGATCACAAAAAAGCAGTCAGAGATGGCAAGAAATTAAAAATGTACAATAATCTAATACAAATTAAATCATGTTCCTCCTCTCTAGCCACACCTTTACCCTTCCAGGTCCAGTGTTCTCTGTCTGCCTCTTGAAACACACATAATAATGAATTGTATGGAGTTATCATTTTTCTCTTTTCTAGCAAAGGTAAAGGTGTTGTGAAAATGTTTTCAATAAGGGAGTCTTCACCCTGAAAAGTGTAAGGAACTGCCCCTTGGAGAACCAAAAGAGGTGTGAGCTTTCTGGCTGCTACTGCACTTTCAAACAAAACATATTGTCATTTGGGGAAAAGTTTGCTCAGCTCAGATGTTGATGGAAACTAGTGCTGGTCTGGATAACATCCACAATGAGTTTGTCTCTCCTTTGGGCCAGTCTGCCTACTCTGATTTCTCATTCATTGTGCCCCAGATTATAGCATCCAAGAAGTCTGGAGCAGAGCAAAGATCATAGCTGTTCCCAAAGCAGAGAAACCATTGGAGACCCCAAAAGCTACCAGTTGATCTCTCTGCTATGTGTTACCTACGTGCTGATGGAGAGACTACTCCTGATGAGGAGCAAGATGTAATTGATTCTCAGCTACCTTATTATGCTTGGGGATGAGATGGGCACTATGTGTCCAAGATCAGATGCTTAAATCAAGACATAGAAAATGTATTTGAGGCAGCAAAGAAAGTTGGTGTGGTCCTTATTAGCTTGATGGCAGCCTTTGACACTGTGCAGCACGTAAGCCTGATGGTCAGGCAGCTACACATCATTCCTTGTAGGGAAATGATGCAGTTCATCCAGAAAACAGTAACCAAAGCTTCACCTTGCAAGCTGGGGTTAAAAATCAGTCACCTTAAAAATCTCCCCAATGGCCTCCCATCAGGGTCAGTGCTGGCTCCCCTTCTGACAGTCTTCCTGAAGGTCACAGGCTGAGATGCACATGTATACTGAGGACATCTGTATTGCTGACACTGAAAAGGATTTCGATAGGATTCAAGAGAATTTCTATCCACCAAGTTGTGGATACTTTGATCACTTTCTGTCAGCAATGCAGACTAATTCTTAGGGTGTATCTTCACAGGAGATTTAATCCACAATTTTTTTTGGTGCATGTCAAGTAACTTGAAGGCTGACTTGTGCCACCTTCAAATTGCCATCAGCCAGCATCGACCTAACAATGCTCCACAGAACTATGATGACAAACACCAATACACACAGTCTGCTTGAGCTGTATGACCCTGCTCAGAGCCAGAAGAATCTGTCATTGGATGCTGCTCATCACACCACTGAGCAGTTGATGCAGGAGCAGGAGACCAGTCTATGGCAGTGGTGGGCAACATGCAGCCACTCATGTGGCCCACTCAGTAGGCTTGGTTGCCCATTGCTGTTCTATAAGATGCTCAGCATCAGTGTCAATAGGATGAGATGAAGGAACAGGAGGGTGCTGAGCTGTTGGAACACAAGTACCTGCTGGATCACCTACACAGTACTCAGCACCATTCCTGGGCTGTGTCTTAGCAGCAGAGGATCGAACTGCACAGCTAGGACAATCAACTGTAGTAAGAGATCTTTCTGAAGATCTGTGTAGAACCAGCCACAGAGCTTCAGTGATAGCATATCAACATACAGTGGCCCAGACCCATGGAGAAATGGGTCACCGTTGCCATCTGGAAGCTGGTCACCCCGAAATGTTATCAGTCTGTAGCCAACAAAGTCTAGTGGGGAGATGGACTGTAGGGGCCATTCTCCTGCAGATCTGCTGTGCCATTGTTAAGGTGTTATCTAACCTGGTCATGAAGCTCAGAAGATCATTGTTGGCTTGCATGCAGGGAGTGCCCAAACGGTATAGGTGCAATTGATGGAACCCTTGTACCTATCATTTTATCATCACCATCCCTGCTGAATGAAGACTTTCTCCAGAGTGCTGTGCACTGACTGATGGACCATGCAGCAAGCTTACAGACATAAATGAAGATTATCTGGGCGGATCAACAATGTTAGGATCTTTCCACATGTGGTGTTATTAAAATTAATGAAGAAAGGATTATTGTCTCCCAGAACTCTTGTGGACACTAATGGTATAGAGATTGGTCCAGTTATTTTGGGAGCACAGCTTATTCCCTTATGCTCAAGCTAATGAAGACATATACAGGCTGCTTGAACAGAAGGCAGGAACATTTTAACTACTGCCACAGCAGTTGCAGAATGGTTGTCCCATATGCATTTAGCCATCTGGCAGACAGGTGGCACTGTTTATAGAATAGGTTGGAAGCTGCAGGGGAAAAAAATGATCCAACCTTTATAACTTCATGTAGTGTTTTGCACGCCATCTGTGATAGCAAGGGAGAAAGCCTGGGTGGGAGACTAAAATGTTGACACTTACTCAGAGATTCAAGCAGCCAGCAAAGCATCCCATAGAGAACACAAGCACAGCCACTAGGATGCTATAAGAGTTGCGGATTGTTTGCATTTTGAATCTCATGGCTGAGCATGTTAACCTGTACACACTGTATTGAGACACAGCTATTGGGAGCACTGGGGTATTGCGTGTGGATCGCTGAAGTGTAGCATTTCCTATGTGCTATTGTAAAACACGCTGAATTATTTCAGCTTTCGTCAAAGGCTTTTCTGTGTTAACTGCAATGACTCATCATGAGTATCCTGTGAATTGTTTCTATAAAAAACAATAATACTTTAATGGAGAAATATCTTTGTATTTGGAAATACATTTAAATAACCAATCTACAGAATAATCCACTATAAATACACTTTTAATGCATGCAGCAGTGCAAACACAACTCAAAGTGCAACAGTAAGACCATTTCAAATACAACAGTTTGGGGACGGCAGTGTGAAGATAAATGTGAATATATACTTTGCCTCTGGCTCTCTTCATCCACGTGAATTCTGGGGTGGAGTGATGGATTCCCAGATGCAAGTGTTCTCAATGCTCAGAAATTGGATCTGAAAGGTGAAGGGGAGCTGCTGGGAGCACTGTGGTGAGGACACAGCAGTTAAGAGCTGCTGCTGGTTCCAGTAGCAAGCACTATCCAGGGAATGAAGGACATGGCTGGGTCCCCAATGACAGCACTGCTGGGACTGCTGGCCTTGCTGGAGCATGTTTCACAGGCGGGCATTCTGGTTCAGGATAGTGTCCATGAGCGGTCTCTGAATCTCTCTCTTTTCCAAGGCTCTCCATCATGATGATGCTGTCCAGGGCTGTAGCCATGCATTCCGTGGCCACAGTGACACTGTCCTTGGGCACGGCAATGAGCTCCCGGGACAGCTGCATTTTGTTCTTCCTCTGGCTTCTCATATGCAGCCTCCTCTTCTCAGCCAGCCTGCTTTGCCTCTGTGTCTCAGCCATGAGTTCAGCAAACGTGTCAATGCAAGTCTTCCCTTTCTCCACTCCTCAGGTTGGCCAGCCCATCAGCAATAGACAGAGGCCCTGTCCTTGACAGTCTGGCTGTTGCAGGTGTTGCGGCTGAGGGAGTGAGGAGCGGGATACAGTTGCCGATTGTTCATATCCCAGGGAAGGCGTGATAACTGTTTTCCAGGACAGAGATAGCACTTTTCCTCCCTGAGACTCTTCCCATTTTTTGGCACAGATCAGTGAGGGTAAGTGGTCTGCATGTCTGGAGGGTGCTACGTGCATTTGAACTGCAATCTGTTGTCTCTGTTTGCATGCTGTGAGGGGAAGGGCAGAGTGGGGTAGGGCAGGGTAGGGTGGTCAGAGCTATGCTCCCAGGTTGTTTTTGCAGTTTTGCTTGTGTGTTGGAGGGGTCTCTACTTGAGGCCATCTTGACTCCCTACAACATTAGATTGAGGCAAGTGACCAGAAGGCTAAGAATGGGCTTATTCAAAAAGACAAAGGGCAGAGTGAGATACACTATGAAGTTAAGGAATATCTACATTGCAATTAGACACCCATAGCTGGCCTGTGCCAGCTGACTCGGGCTAAGGGGCTGCTTAATTATAGTATAGACCAGGCGTGGCCAAACTGTGGCTCACAAGCTACCTGTGGCTCTTTTACCATTAAATTGTGCCTTATGGAGCCATGCACATCACCCCATTCTCCAGCTACTGAGGTGGGGAAGCTTGGGACTTTTGCCTTGCAGTGGTGTTATGAGGTAGGGGCTTCTGCCCAGTATGGAGGCAGGGTCTTTAGCCCCATGGAGTCCACCTGCTAGTGCTCAGGGCTTCAGCAGGAGCAGGCTGAATCCCCAAGCTCTGGCAGGCATCTCCCGCAGAGCTGAAGCCCCCAGCAGGTTACCCCAGCTCTCAAACTTCTGAAGATTCTCCTATGTGGCTCAGAAGGTCAGTAAGGTTGGCCACCCCTGATATAGAAATTCCAGCATGGGCTGCAGCCCCAGCTCTGGGACCTTCCCACCTCACATGGCCTACAGCCCAGGCTCCAGCCCAAGCCTGGATACCAACACTGCAATTGAATAATTCCTTTGCCTGAGCCCCTTAGCTCAAGCCAGCTGGCACAGGCTAGCCAGGGGTTTTTAACTGCAATGTACACTGCAATCCTTATTCCTCAGGATTGTTCTCCCAGAAACACTGTAGAAGTGAAAGGGGCTTGCAAGCTTTACTGGGGGCATGGGCATGTGGTTATTCCTTACAACGTGCAGAACAACATAGGGTATTTCTCAGTCTTTAGTTCTGCTTTATCTCCCCAACACATAGCAGGAAAAGAAGGTTGGGTCCTACAATTCTTATCAGTGACATTGTGTGTTATAGGACATTTATACCTCAGAGGGAGTTGTATTGTCTGTGCCTTGAGCAAGCATGCAATGCCCCATGTAAACTGCAGAAACTAACCACATTCCTGCTCCTGTAAGCAGTGTCTCAATGAACTGCTGAATTTTGCACAAATGAATGTTTTCGGTCTGTGAGAAGGGGGGGCAAAGGCGAGTAGAATCCATATGTAGTTACTGTGCATGTTGTCAGCGGCCATTTTGAAGCAGCACAAGGGACGTTGGGGGCGAGGAGGGGAAAGGGGAGGGGAATGCCCAGCCCACATCTGCCAATAATAAGAATAAATAATAAATTGCAAGGGAAGGTACTTACATGCTGAAGTTCCCTCTGGAGGATATGACTTTTCAGTCCCAACTTGGGTTTCTGGCTCAAAGTCATCTCAACCAATACTGGGCAGGAATCAGAGTCCAGCATGGCAGGGCAGGACAGGGACTGGTTCTCCATATAGCTGTCATCAGGGTCTGAGTTCCAAAAAAAGAGCCTGGTGCTCAGAGGGAAGCACCTCTCCAGCATCCTTCTGCTCATCCTCCAATGGAGCCAATCATCCCCACTCAGGGAGCAGTGTGGGCAGTAGGCTCCGAATAGTGCCTGTGACAGATTGACACGATAATTATGTAGAATCCTGTCCAGTTCATCAAAAAAAAATGAACAGGTCACATGTCCCCTGCCAAACTGAGAGAAGGATAACAGGACACTGTTACCAGCAAGGCACACTGATAATACCCTTAGAGAAAACTGCGTTAACTGACTTGTACGCTGCCTTGTCCCAGAAGATAGATCCGGCCTGGAAATACCGTATCTATCACCGGTTGATCTCTCAAGATGTTAAATAAACACAGACTCGGTTAAAATTTGAATAATCAATTGAACTGTATTGGATATAACAGATAACACAATAGAACACAACACTAACAGACCAACCCTCACCCTCTGAAAACAGGAGAAAGAACAGAAATAATAAACAGATATTGTGAATACTCAGTCTGTCTGAGGACTGCAGAAGCTCAGGACCTACAACTCCTTCAGCCTTGTTGGCTGTCAGAGGAGGAACGCTGAGGCGTCCTTGATGTAATGAAGGCACGATGGAGTAGGCCTCTATCTGCACAGCTGAGTTCGCGCACAAGCAGTCTGACAGCACGCCAGAGGGCTTTCGCCACAACGGTAGTAGGCGGCTTGTGGAGTCCTGATGGTGTTACCAGGAGCGCAGGTAGCTAAGGCTCACTAACTGGGCTTTCACCACAGCGTGGGCCAGAGCACCCTGAGGAAGGCAGGCAGGAATGGAACCGGACCAGAAGGGTTAAACAGGGCCTTCACCACAGTCACCTCTGTCTTGGGATCCTCCTTCTCCAAATGGTGGGAGAGACTGCCGACCAGAGCTTCTTGATCTTGGGGTTTAAAGAAGCTGAGGCGGAAAGTTCTTGGTGGTTGAGTGCAAACAAAGCGTGCCGGGTGCAGACAGGTGGTGCTGGGTGCAGCAGCTGGGCAGTGTGCATGGATGGGGTGCCGTGTGCAAAACACTGTTTTGGCGGCAAAAAGTCCTTACAGGCCTGATGGATTCCATTTTGTATGTCCCATCATGCATCTGCACTCCATTTTGAAATGTCCTTCTCCATTAACCTCAAACTGTATAGAGTACATTTCTGTAGATTTTTAAAACCTTCTCAACAACACACTGTACTTTCTCTGAGTTGCTTGCTCTTTATCTGGCATGATCTCTCGTGAACATCTGCTTTGTAATAGCCACAAAAAGGTCCTTATTTCATAAGAGTTTCCTGAATCAATGTTTTTCCCCAGATGGTGATGAGATCTAAGATCTCAGCATGGCTCCAAGCAGCTGTGTGAGGCATGTTGTGGGAATTCTGCAGTGCCATTACAATCATATCACCAGAATAATGATACATTGGGATCCAGGCGCAAAGGGGCAGCTTTTAAAAGTATGTAAAGTGCTGTCCTGGAAATGTGATACCAGGGCAGGGAAGGCATGCAAGTAAACGGACAGGTCAGCAACCGCTGCCCTGCAAAGCACTATGGGATTGCTATTGGAAGAATGAACGAAGTGGTGTGCAACAACTGGATGCACATCAACAAAAGATCAAATTCATACAATTCAAAGCAAACCTCATCCACTTTGCAAGAGGCCCTCAGATATAAGGAGATTTAGTGCCCAGTGAGGGGTGAAGTCATGGGCATGCAAGTGTTTTCAAACCAGATCAACTTGATCTGACCATGTTCAAAGTACCTCTGGACTGGTCCCAGGGGTTATTCCAGCTGAATGCTCTGCAGTCTGGGGGCAGAGCTGCCACATTCAGCCCATCGACACAGAGCTAAAATTGGTCACTTGTATCATTAGTGGCTGTTTGAATTATACACCAACCTCCAGTTTGTTTGTTCTAGCACATGTAGCTCTGCCAGACCTTCGATGAGACGCCATTGCTGTTAACTCTGGAAAGCAGTGACAGATGAAACAAACCTATTACATCCCCATTCACTGATGCTTCGCTTTCAAACACCAACTCAAAGTTCTGCTCATGTTGGGGTAAGGAATCCCACTCCTATGGACTGGTATATGACACCACAGCTGATCTCTTGACACCCCTTTCCTCATGCACTCTTGGAAGTTCTTACAGAGAGGAGAAAGTGAGAAAAAGAGTCTAATACACAAAGTCAATTCAGGAATTCATGCCTGCACCTGCCTCCTTCTCCACTTGATTGTAGACCCAGGACCTGGCTCACAGCTACTCTATGATTTGTCTAGAGTTGCCACAACTCTGCACCCGATTGGCCTGTTTCCTCTCCATGCTGTTGACCATGGGGTAGCATTACAGACAATAACTGAAATGGTGGCAGTGTCCTCAACATGACACCTGAAAAGCATTTTACAATGCCTATCCTTCTTTGATGCAGAGGGCATCCTCTGCTTTACAGAACTTGGACAAGAGTTCTGATGTCTGAGAAGGAGATTTTAGATCTCCAAAATAGATCAATGTTGGCAAGGGTGAGTAAGCACCGCGCTGCAACAAAATCCGATTATCTTTAAATACAAAATGTAATCCTTTAAAAGTATCTGAAACAAAAATAAAATTCTAATCTATCCTAGAGACAAACACCTTTGCTATTTTTCTATCAGTGATATGCATACCAGAGAAAATAACAGGGAAATAACATATCCTCTTGTCTTTACACAGGAAAAATATCAGCTGAAGACAAAGAGTTTTCTGTGAATAATAACAAACACTAATTATAATACATATCATTTTTAACTATAGATATCAAAGTGCCTTACAAACATGGATGGGTATTATCTCCACTTTACAGATAGGATGCAATCTTCAAGTTTTGGGCTTAGTGAATTTAAGCACTGTGTTGAATTTGGTCTTTGGTTCACTTTCAGAGTTACATTTTTCTCCAGCATAGGAGGTTGTTTCCTCATCTAGAAAATAACAGCTTGTAATTATATTTGCAAAGTTTCATGTGCACTACATAAACATGTAGCAGTACATTGTATAACAATATGTACAATTAATGTGAACTATTTGGATAAAACACATTCTGTGAAATCTGATAAATTATTGTGTTTATCAATGACATACATTTATTATAAAATATATGACAAATCTACAGTATTTGGAGTGCAGGAAGAGGCATAACCTTTCTTTGAATGCTCAAATGGGTAATCTAATACTTTACATTCATGGCATTTTCCATTTTCAGAAGAGATGTACAAATAGTAACCCTTTAATTATTAATATTATCTGTGCTATATTTAACTTGTTTGAAGGAATCTGGTCATCTGTGAATAATTAAATCTTGTTTTCTGCTACAAATATCTCTTTCTTGACATTTTTGTATCTATATTGTAGAACAGAGTCTTTGTCAGAAAAACTATGCATAGATGGAGTATACAGATTTTTTAAAAAATAAAATCCTTTTTGTCCTTTAGAAATTAGAGAGTGTATTTCCAGATCATACCTTAAAGATTAAAAAATGCTGCTGGTATTTAATATTGCAACTCCTCCAATCTTTCGGGTTTAACAAGCTACCAAAACAGAATCTATTGATTAAATATTTCATTTGGAGAAAGCTAATAGGGTTCATGAGGATCACTGAGACAATTTTGACAAGCTACAGAGATTCATTACATGCTCACACAACCCTTTCGTCTACAGTAACAAAGCACAAAGCGTGCTCCAACTTTATAATTATTATTCCTGGTGTTTTGATCCCTTTACATTTTCTCTCTTACCATTTATACTTTTTGTCTGCAGTTTAAAATTCTTTGGCTTTGGTCTCCAGTTCCATCTCAGTTTAGATCGAAGAGGTCTGAAATACAGTTTTGAGCTCACAATCGCTAGCAGGTTCTACAAGTGCTTCAAGTGCCTGATCCTACCCTTTTGAAGTTAAGGGGAGCTTTACCATGTATGTAGAAGATCAAACTCAAAGAGGCCATTCAATGTTAGAAGGACCATTGATGATCTTCAGAAGAAGTCACAGTACAGCTCTCCTCAGCAAGGTCACGCTGCGTGCAACCTTCTTCTAGAGCCGTGGTCACCAACCCGTCGATCGCGATCGACTGGTCGATCGCAAGGCCTCGACCAGTCGATCGCGAGGCGTTCGGGCACCCCCGCCCCCCATTTTCCCCCCACTCCGAGAAGCCCCACTACCTACCTCTAGCGTAGTACTGGCTTCCCACGGGGTGGACGGAAGTCCTGGGTGAAGTCTGCGTCACTTCCGGGGGCTCCGGAAGTGCGCAGGCTGCTCCTCTCCCACAGCTCTGTCACGTGCTGGGGGAGAGGGCATTGGCTCCAGAAGAGGGGTCCGGTGGCTTCCCTGGGAGGGGTGAGTTGAACGCGGGGATTTCCCTGCGCCGCGGGAGCGAGGGTCGGCCCCAGGGTTTGGCCTGGGGAGGCTCCCGCGGGGGTTTGGCCACACGGCGGGAGGGGGGTTTGGCCCCAGGGAAGGCGCCCGCGGGGGTTGGCCACGCTGCGGGAGGGGTTGGCCGGGCTGGGCCGGGCCGTGCCGCGGGAGAGGGGGTTTGGCCCCGGCACAGGCACGCGCGGGGTTTCCCTGCGCCGCGGGGAGTCGGGCCCGAAGGAGGCACGTGCTGGCTTCCCTCTGGGGGGGGAGAATCCTGGGAGGAGGCAGATGCAGGGGACTTTGCTGGCACTGGCACCCCACCCCCTGTCTGCACTCCCCAGACCCTACTCCCCTGTCCCCAGCTACAGAACTCTGTCCCCATTCCCGTCCCCACTCCCCGAACTCTGTCCCCATTCCCCTGTCCCCCGCTACAGAAACTGTCCCCAGCTACAGAACTGTCCCCATTCCCCTGTCCCCCGCTACAGAACTCTCCCCACTCCCCTGTCCTCACTCCCCGAACTCTGTCCCCACTCCCCTGTCCCCAGTCCCCTTCCTAGCTACAGAACTCTGTCCCCATTCCTGTCCCCACTCCCCGAACTCTGTCCCCACTCTCCTGTCCCCACTCCCCCGTCCCCAGCTACAGAACTCTGTCCCCATCCCCAGCTACAGAACTCTGTCCCCATTCCCGTCCCCACTCCCCAAACTCTGTCCTCACTCCCCTGTACCCAGCTACAGAACTCTGTCCCCATTCCCATCCCCAGCTACAGAACTCTGTCCCCATTCCTGTCGTCACTCCCTGAACTATGTCCCCACTCCCCTGTCCCCAGCTACAGAACCCTGTCCTCTGCCCTCCCAGAACCCTGTTTCCTCTCCCCTGCCCCCAGCCGCAGAACTCTGTCCCCACAAAATGTATAATTATAAATGCTTCATTTTAGATTTAAATAGCATGAATAAAAAAACCATTTATTTCATAACTATAAACACGTGATTTTAATTTTATATATCGCTTAATTTAAAAATAAATTGTTTATCAGAGTGTGTAAGTAAGGGCTGGGGATAGCAAGTGATGGACAGGAGGAGAATAGAGAGGGCAGGGCTTCAAGGAAGGGGCGGGACGGTAGATCTTCACCTGTTCTGAGATTTTAAAAGTGATCTTGGGTGTAAAAAGGTTGGAGACCACTGTTCTAGAGGTAACTGTTAGCTAAGGCTAACTAACTGACTTTTTTTTAAATTGTTAAACGCATAATGAAAACACAAGCATTATTAATTGAAAAATTGCATGGTTTATTGCTTTCCTCCATTTTATAAAACAGAAAAACATTGGGAATACAGAGCTAAAGAGGTTTAAAAAGTCTTTTTTTTTTGCCCATTTTACATGTGTATGTACATGTTTGATAGTTATATTATAATACATACATAATATTATAAACAGAAAAGAGCATCATTACGTTTAGTTACATAGGGACAGCAGGATGATTCTGTACACAGAGATTCATCTCCAGATTATGTATTAAATTATTTTAAAATCTTCTTTACAAAAATGGTAAATTAAAATAGTAATTGAAATAAGTTCCAGAGGGGCACCTGTGTTAGTCTGTTTTCACAAAAACGATGAGTCCTGTAGTTCCTTAGAGACTAACAAATGTATTTGGGCGTCTGCTTTTGTGGGCTGGAGCCCACTTCAGTATCCAGCGAAGATGTATCTGATGTATCTGACGAAGCGGGCTCCAGCCCATGAAAGCTTATACCTAAATAAATTGGTTAGTCATCTTTAGGGTGCCACAGAACTCACTGAAATAAGAAACTTTAAAAAACAGATACAAAGTTAATACTGCAAAAATCATAGAATTGGAAGGGTCCTCTAGATAGGGATGTAAAATTACGCTTAATTTGTTAACTGGTTAAATGTTAAGTTTAACCTGTTAACTGATTAAACATGGTGGGGTGGGGGGACCATTCCAGCCCGCTGGGCTGGAGCAGCTCTCCTGCCTGCCACAACCAGGCTGAAGTGGTGCCTGCACGTGCTTGCAAGGCAAGAAGGGAGTTGGCAGTGGTGGGGGAGGGCTCGGTGCAAGCCTGCCAACTCCCAGCCCGTGACCCATGTGGGCTGGGAGCTGGCAGTCTTCCGCTCTCCATACCCCTCGCTGCCACTTCTGCCCCTCCCCCCTGTGCAAGGCTGCCGACTCCCAAGGGTAACAGTTAACTGTTACCCAGCGAGCATCACCTGTTAAAGTTAGCCATTCACATCCCTACCTCTAGATGTCATCAAGTCCAATCCCCTGAACTCATGACATCAAGCACCATATCTAGATCATCCCTGACAGGTGCGTGTCTAACCTGCTCTTAAAAACCTCCACAAGATTCCACAAGCTCCCTAGGCAATTTATTTCAGGGCTTAATCAATGATAATCTGGAACAATTTATCCAGTCACATCTTTGCTTTGATTTCCTCAGATCTCAGGTCACTGCAGGAGTGCTTTTTGAAATAGCAGTCTTCTAGTGGAAACACAGCCCTCACATAAAATAGTACTGATGATTCAGTATGGCTATGTCTAGACTACAAACCTCTTTCGAAAGAGAGCGTCTAGACTGCAACCACTTCTTTCAAAAAAGAGAGACGCTTTTTCGAAAGAGAGCACCCAGGTAGTCTGGATGCTCTCTTTCGAAAAAGGCGTTTGCAGTCAAGAACGCCTTTTTTCGAAAGAGCACTTTCAAAAAAAGGTGTTCTTCCTCATAAAATGAGGTTTACTGCGGTCGAAAAAAACGCTGTGTTCTTTCAATTTACTTTCCAATTTACAGTCTAGACGCAGGTGAAGTTTTTTTTTTAAAAAGGCCACTTTTTAAAAAAAAACCCTGTAATCTAGACACGCCCTATATGACATGCCTCATTGTGAATCAATGTTAAGTCTCATGTAACTTGCCAAACACCAATCTAAGTAATTACATTTTGCCTACCTACATTCATATTTCAGTTTCAATTGGCATTTTAACTAATGTAGTATGTTCATTTCCTATGTACAGAGGAGTTGAGTGATGTTCCATGCTATGTATATACCTGAAATGAACAAAGTGTTTCTTAGTCACTTGCTCATTCACTTCTCAGATCTTTTGATATGAATTATATTATTCCTAAATGTAATCTATTAATTATATTGAATATTACATAATAATGACCAGCATCTTGTTTAATTTAAATAACAAGCACTTACAAACAGTTGGATTAATGATTTAAAAAATGCAGATTACAGGTCTGCAGTGTTGTTGTAGCTGTGACAGTCCCAGGATATTAGAGAGGCAAAACGGGTAAGGTAATAGCTTTTATTGGACCAACTTCTATTGGTGACAAACACAAGCTTTGGTACTGACATAGAGCTCTTCTTCATTCTAATAAAATAATTCAAAATGATCTGGACAAACCAGAGAAATGGTCTAAGGTAAATAGGATGAAGTATAATAAGGACAAATGCAAAGTACTTCACTTAGGAAGGAACAATCAGTTTCACACATACAGAATGGGAAGCGACTATCTCAGAAGGACTACTATAGAAAGGGATCTAGCGGTCATAGTGGACCACAAGCTAAATATGAGTCAACAGTGTGACGCTGTTGCAAAAAAAGCAAATGTGATTCTGGGATGCATTAACAGGAGTGTTGTGAGCAAGACACGAGAAGTCATTCATCCGTTCTACTCTGCGCTGATTAGGCCTCAAATGGAGTATTGTATCCATTTCTGGGCACCACATTTCAAGAAAGATGTGGAGAAATTGGAGAAAGTCCCGAGAAGAGCAACAAGAATGATTAAAGGTCTAGAGAACATGAGCTATGAGGGAAGACTAAAAGAACTGGGCTTGTTTAGTTTGGAAAGGAGAAAACTCAGAGGGGACAGGATAGCGGTTTTCATGTATCTAAAAGGGTGTCATAAGGAGGAGGGAGAAAAATTGTTCTCCTTGGCCTCTGAGGATAGGACAAGAAGCACTGGGCTTAAACTTCAGCAAGGGAGGTTTAGGTTGGACATTAGGAAAAACTTCCTAACTGTCAGGGTGGTTAAAAACTAGAGTAAATTGCCTAGGGAGGTTGTGGAATCTCCATCTCTGTAGATACTTAAGAGCACGTTAGACAGATATCTATCAGGGATGGTCTAGACGGTGCTTGGTCCTGCCATGAGAGCAGGAGACTGGACTCGATGACCTCTCAAGGTCCCCTCCAGTTCTAGTGTTCTATGAATCTATGATTCTATATTATCAGACCCACGTTGGCTCTCCTTAGAGCAGGGCTACTCAACACGCAGCCTGCGGCCCGCAGCCTGTTTTTTGTGGCCCACGGTGCAGTTTGGGATTATGTGGGGCTGAACACACGGCCCATGGGTGGGACCCAAAACAAAAAAGTAGTCAATATAATGGTCTTCTGTTGATATGGATTTTAGTAGTTAAATTCTGGACTGTCATTGCTCATGAACAGTGCTGTCATATGGGTGGAAATTGGGTCAATATTGCATTTTATTAATATCAGCAGAACTGACTTAAATGGGGCCTGTGTGTTCAGGGCCGGCTTTAGGAAGCGCAGGGCCCAATTTGAACCGTTTTGGCGGGCCCCCACCCCCCACACCCACACCCACACCCACACCCAGGATTTTTTGTTGAGAAAAAAAAAAACCACACACACAACAAACCACAACCACACACAAATATCACATCGGAAGTAGATCTGATCAAAATGTATATCAATATAGTTGAACATTTTCAAAAAAAAATGCCATCCTTTATTATGCAAAATTTTACACAAAATTAAATCAGTTGCCTTAAGTGTAGGTCAAATATTTTCAATTGCAAACTATCCAATTTTTTCAATAAAGTTTAAAGTTTGATTTTTAAAAAGTTACCAGAGAGCGTTGCAGTTTTCTGTTACTTTGATTTACTTTTTAAATAGCAAAAATGGAGTCTTTGTTAAGAAAGTGTCAGTTCTGTGGTCAAATTCCAGTCCTTAGTGATTTCAGCACCAATGATTTCACTAGGTAATATGGTACCTCACTACCATTGCCTCCTTTGCACTGCCCTTCAACACATTTGCCTGCATGTTGAGTCCAAGGTCTGTCTACACAAGATTTTATCAATGATTTTTGCTCAAGCGATCACTGAGACAAGACAAGGACTCTCAATTGAGTCTAGTCAGCTCTGCCTTTAAACACTGGATGTAGTGTCAGATATAATTGAGGACTCCCAAATAGACTCTACACCACCAGAAATAAAACCTGTTTCCATCTTCTGTGACTTTCAGTTAGATGTGACTCACTATCCTCTGCTTAGTGTTCAAGTTATGGTAGACCCTAAGCCAGGTCATATTAAGTTCAGGCCTTTTAATCATACAATATGGATAACAACATTTCATTCTCCCAGCTCCAAGTCTTAAGTGAATTTCAATCCAAAAGAGCCAAAATTGATCACCTTGACACAGCAAGTGTGTCTACTGATCTCTGTGGCAAAGTAGGTTGTCTATATAAATAAGGTCTGCTTGTGAAGCCTTTTCCTACAGTTGATTAACAGATGGCCGTAGATAGCTCATTCAGACCACTGGCTGATAATAGTTAGTTACCCTGACCAGTCATTAACCATAGTCATGGACTCACCCTACTCTCCATTGTCTCTATGATTCTCTGATGACCTGTGACAAAAAGGAGGGTGGAAAGGGAAACTGAAGGAGAGACCTCTCTTAATTCACCAATCAAAGAGCAGTATTGCCAACCCAAAAATCACAAGGAACGCCTACACAAAGTTATGAGAATGGTCTACAAATCATAAGATTTTTAAAAATAAAACATGTTGAATTTTTATTGGCCTTTTGTTTCTTGAGTATTTAGGGTTCATGTTTTAAAGCTTTCCTCCTTAGCTGTAAGGCCCAGAAGTATAGAGAACTTTTTTTAAATGAAAGCTGAGATTCCTACATAATCAATTGACTCCAGGCCTTTAGAAAAACACCAAATGTTTTGAGACTCATGGTAAAACAATGGAGGAATTCTTGTGAGCCCATGCTTTGCCTACAGTATAAATAAAAAAAACCAATATCTTCTCCACTAAACATCCTAATGAGATACTGCAAATGGTGAACTGAATTCAACAGCTCCTGATATGAACAGGTATCAACCTAGTTTTTCATATTTGAGATGGGTTACCAGGAATATTTGAGATGGGTTACCACGACAATATGAAATCTTTCCACTCTCAAGTCAGCATATTCACAAAGCACCTATAATTTTGATCCATGCATTTATTGGATAGTGAAAGAGAAAGGAGGGGAATTAGTGTAGATAAATGTTCAAATTTAAAAAAAAAAAAAAAAAGCCTGAAGGAATTAGGACTGGGCTCCTACATCTCACGTTCAGAACTGACTAGGACACTTATGACTAGATTTTCAAAGGTGTGTAAAGATCAGATAGATATCTTTGAAGATCCGAGTTGGCAACTGTCTCTTTAGGAGCTTAATTACCTTTGAAAATCTGAGCTTAGATTTCCAAGTCCAATTTTCAAAAATGACTTTAGTCACTCAAGTGCTTTTGAAAATTTTAACTGGGGGCCTAAAGAGACAAAAATAGACAAAAGGCAGGAGATATGGTATTCCTTTTAAAAACGTGTGACATCTATTTTTATATTATTATATTATATACTTTTATATTTTTATATTATATTATATTATAATATAAATTTTATATTATTTTTCTCCCAGGGGCAACTGACCCCTCCAGCCCCCTCACTATGCCACTGCCCCCCCTCCTGCAGATCTATCCTCTTATGCATGTGCAAGATCTGTGAGAGCCGTCCCATGAATCTGCAGTTAGTGTCTGTGGCGCCTGCTTCTGGGTGCTGTCTCAATGCTGCCACATTCACCTCCAAAGAGGGCTTCCCAAAGCAGGCCCTTGCTGCTGACCCCAAGGCATCCACAGGTCCAGTCTCCTTTCAATGGGCCCACTTCCCAGGGCTCATTGATCTTGGATCTGGCTTCCATCCCCTCCAACCCCCATCAGAACTACTGTGCCCTCCTGGCTTAGGAAAAGAATAAATAGGAGGATTGGAAATTAACCTGCCCAGTCTCACGTCCCCTAGGCAGGGAATGAGCCATCTACATTAGGCCCCAGCTGGAGTATCATGTCCAGTTCTGGGCGCCACATTTCAGGAAACGTGGAGAAACTGGAGAAAGTCCAGAGAAGATCGACACAAATGATGAAAGGTCTAGAGAACATGAGATATGAGGCAAGGCTGAAGAAATTGGCCTTGTTTACCTTGGAAAAGAGAAGACCAAAAAAGGGACATGAGAGTAGCTTTCAAGTATCTAAAAGAGTATCATAAGGAGGAGGAAGAAAAATTGTTCTGCTTGGCCTCTGAGGTTAGGATGAGAAGCAATGGGCTTAAATTGCAGATATTTAAGACCAGGTTAGACAGACACCTGTCAGGGGATGAGCTAGAGCAACTCAACTTTGGAAGCCCCAGGGGCCACACTGATACTTACAGAACATGCTGAGGGCCTCAACTTAAGTGTGGTTGCATATGCAAGCAAATATATACAAATAGCTTCTCTCACACTGACAGACATGAATACAAAGGTTAAGGCAAGACTACACAACACACAGGCCCCATTTAAGTCAGTTCTACTGATATTAATAAAATGCAATATTTACCCGATTTCTACTCATGTAACAGCACTTTTCATGAGCAATGACAGTCCAAGAATTTAACTACTAAAACACATATCAACAGAAGATCATTACACTGACTACTTTTTTTGTTTTGGCTCCCACTCGCCCGCCACGTGTTGATCCCCACATAAACCCAAACTGCACCGCGGAGTGCAAACAAACTGGCCGTGGGCAGCATACCAAGTTATTAATAAATATTTTATAAACCTTTCCCTTTTCTCTCTGCTGCCATGTCTCCTCTCCTTGCTCCATCATCTCGCCTGGTGCCTGCTGCCCCCCCAACTCCTCACCCTCCTCTGCTGTCCTGACTCCTGCCCTTCTCACTGCCCTCAGCTCTCCTGCGACCTGTCCCCCTCCACCAGCCCTTCTCTCCCCCCTGTGCCCACTCCTCCAGTAGCCCCACTCTGATCATGTGAGCCACCCCTCTTCTAACACCTCCCTCTAGACACCTGCCCTGCCTCTCTCCTCTGGTGTTGGTCCCTCCCCTGCAGGTGTCTGCCCTTCTGCTTCACGCCCAGAATCCCCTGGCACCTGCACCTTCCCTTAGCCCTGCACTCTCCTCATGCCTCCCCCTTCCCTCACTGCCCCTGCCTCCTTCTTCCCTGATGCCCACCCCCTCACCACTCTCTGCCCCCATTCCCCTCACGCCCCTGTGCCCTCACACATGCCTTGCTCCATCCCCACCTTTCGCATGCCCACCCCTTCTTTGAAGCCTTCTCCCAGCACCTCCCCTCCAGCCCCAATGCCCTTCCCCTCTCCTCTCCTCTCCTCTCCCAGCATCACCCTGTCCCCTCCCACTGACACCTCCTCCTGCCCTTTCCTCATTGTCTGCACTTGGCCCCTGCCATTTGTCTCTCCTGCACCCTGTCTCTTGGTACCTTCCCCTTTCTTCCCCCTCCGCACAAGCCTCTTCCTCTCCCACACCTCCCCTAGTTTCCTCTCCTACCTTCTGCCTTGTGCGGGCCGACTCCAAACCGCTGCAGCTGCCGCGCCGCTTTTCAGTTTCAAAATCCCGGGTGTGACATCGCCATGCCCGGCGTCTCCGCCACCTGCATGGCGGCGGCAGCAGCAGCCGGCAGCGTGCGCGGGTAAGGGCAGGGAGCCCAGCCGGCCGAGCCGAGGGAGCCGACTTCCGGGTGCAGGGCGCGGGGCCTGATTCGGCCGAATCAGCTGAATCGGCTCAAGGCCGGCCCTGTGTGTGTTGTGTAGTCTTGTCTTAATCTTTGTATTCGTGCCCGTCAGTGTGAAAGAATCTATTTGCATACATTTGCATGCATATGCAACCACACTTATGTTGCGGCCCTCGGTATGTGCTGTGAGTATCACTGTGGCCCCCAGGGCTTCCAAAGTTGAGCAGCCCTGCCTTAGAGGACAGTAATGAAGCTCAAACAGTTAATCTCCTTTTAGACCGAAGTGTAATAACTACTTTCTCTTATTTTTCTTCTCATTCCTGTCATAAGCACAAGCAATGATACCATGTAGTTACAGTACCAAGCATGACCACAGTTTCAATGTATACACCTTACATTCAGAACACAAAAGTAATCAGCATTTATCTTCAAAGCAAAAGTAAGCAGTGATATATGGACAAATTACTTTTCAGGTTTTTTCAATTCTGTACTCTTCAGTAATAGACCAGACTTCTTCCAGAAATAATTTTGAAAACTATGGTAACAGTACTTGAATTAAATGCACTTAAGGTCTGTTTTAGTTCTTAGAGATACTCTATGTATTAGAAACAAAATACAGGACTATGTAGCACTTTAAAGACTAACAAGATGGTTTATTAGATGATGAGCTTTCGTGGGCCAGACCCACTTCCTCAGATCAAATAGTGGAAGAAAATAGTCACAACCATATATACCAAAGGATACAATTTAAAAAAATGAACACATATGAAAAGGACAAATCACATTTCAGAACAGAAGGGGGATGCAGGGGGCGGGGGGCGGGAAGGAAGGTAGATGTCTGTGAGCTAATGGTATTAGAGGTGATAATTGGGGAAGCTATCTTTGTAATGGGTAAGGTAGTTGGAGTCTTTGTTCAGCCCCCCGCGGAGAGTGTCGAATTTTAGCATGAATGCCAGTTCAGAGGATTCCCTTTCAAGTGCAGATTTGAAAGTCTTCTGGAGTAGGATGCATGTGATTAGGTCATTGAGACAGTGTCCTTTCTGGTTGAAATGGCAAGAAACTGTTTTTTCTTTGTGATCCTGTCTGATATCTGTTTTGTGGGCATTGATTCTTTGGCGAAGTGTCTGAGACGTTTGTCCAATGTACAAAGCAGACGGACACTTTCGCACATGATAGCATAAATTATATTTCTGGATGCGCAGGAATATGTATTCTTGATCTTATAACTCACTTGGTTAGGCCCAATAATGGTGTCAGCAGAGTGAATATGTGGACAAAGCTGGCAACGGGGTTTGTAGCAAGGGAAAGTACCAGGGTTGGTATTAGTGTGGTATGTCCTGTGGTTGTTGGTCAGAATCATCTTGAGGTTAGGTGGTTGTCTATAGGAGACTATGGGTCTGTCTCCCAGAGCTTCTTGGAGTTTACTGTCCTGTTCCAGTATAGGCTGTAATTTATTGATAATGTGTTGGACAGGTTTAAGTTGGGAGCTGTAGGTGATGACAAGTGGTGTTCTATTGTTGGTTTTCTTGGGTCTGTCTTGTAGTAGTTGGTTTCTAGGTATTCGTTTGGCTCTTTCAATTTGCTTTTTTATTTCTCCGGTGGGTAGTTGAGGTTTCCCGCCCCGCATTCCCCTTCTGTTCTGAAATGTGATTTGTCCTTTTCATATGTGTTCATTTTTTTTAATTGTATCCTTTGGTATATATGGTTGTGACTATTTTCTTCCACTATTTGATCTGAGGAAGTGGGTCTGGCCCACGAAAGCTCATCATCTAATAAACCATCTTGTTAGTCTTTAAAGTGCTACATAGTCCTGTATTTTGTTTCAGCTACACCAGACTAGCACGGCTACATTTCTATCACTATTCTCTATGTATTAGCAATAACAAGGATGGTTGTAGGATGCAGGACTTGATCCTGCAAGTTCTGTGCATGCCCAACTCTGACTGGGCATAATCAAGGCCCAGTCAGTCCTCTGACAGTCTGATCACCTGCCTTAGGCAATGGGAGTTAAAGAAGCTCAGTACCACTCCAGAGACATTCAGCACCTATAGGCCTAAATGACATTTGGGAAACGAGAATGTGATCAGCTACCATCAAGTTTCCTTAGGTAAGAAACAGTTCAAGAGGCCAGAGGTTTATTATTGTGAACTGTGTGTCTGTGAAAGGTGCCCATCTGACAGATTATGAGGTCTGTGATAACACAGCTACAGTAGAGATTGTGTTGACGAATGTAATTTTATTACATAAGCTACAAAAGGCTAAGAATGCCGATGAAAAAAAGTATTTTGTTTGCATATATGATATAAGAAGCTATTCTTCAAGAAGAAACCCACAGAAAATATATCATCTGATTTTTTTCCCCATCAATTTACAAAAGGAATGTTCTTCATTGTTTCCATGAGTCATCAGCTGACCTTTAAAGCTGCCAGAAAAATCTGACAGTTTTGTCAGGCAAGGTTTTTTTTTGTTTTATTGTCCTTTCATTTTATGTAATTTCAAGGTTATTGTTGAACAATGTTTATATGAGTGGAACCATCTAAGATCAACCCTCTCCTGCCAAAAAAATTTAGACAATTTAATCTATGCAGGATTATCACTTCTTGTGGCACAAGGACCAAAACAAATTGAAAACTGCTGCTTGAAAATTATTAAGAATGAGCAACCTTACCAGTTCTTTCAGGTAAAACCCCAATTCTTCATCCCTCCCTCTTCCCTGGGCCAGTTATCCAGTTTCTAAATCTGTTCTTTCATTTGATTTTGTGTTCTAATTCTACCAGTACATAGGCTTTTTCTCTAACTTCATGCTACTTTCTCCTACTCAAGGCGTCTCTCGCTTTCTCTTTCTTTGATAGCCTAGTCTACCATGTCTAACACAGAGAAAGCTTTTAGTAAAAACAGCATTTACAGTAGCTTGGCTCCGAAACATCTCTTTCTTTCTTGGAAGTATGCTCAAGATTTTCTTTGTCAACATTCTAGAACCTTTGTGTTCCCCCTCATTTGTTTTTCCTTCATCTTATTTACATTTTCAAAACTATAAAATAACTAACCAGTTCACAGGAGTATCATTGGTCCCCCTGTTTTTAAAGAAATGCCAATGGCTCATATTCTCAAAGTTAAAAAAAATCTCCACCAGGTAGAGCACATATTCACAGGACTCTCTCTTTACTCTTCTGGGCTCGAAGTCAGCAAAGCATTTCAGCTCGCTTAAGCACTTTACTGAATCAAGGTCCTATTGCATAATCTCTCTGTTTTCAAAACACAGGAGTGACAAGTTTGTTAAGTAACAAAATTAACTCAAGATCACATTTTTTTAAAACAATGCTTTATCTTATTTTTGTGGCACACATGATACAATATATTGTGTTTTATCCAGTACAAATACTGTGATAATTTGTTCAAAAAAAGATAGGAAGAGAAAAAGATTAAAATTCAACAAATTATATGCAATTTATTTTAATTTCAGTGATTAGTGTGAAAATTGTAAACAAGTTGAGCCAAATTCTGCCTTGTTTACCACTGCAAATCTAACAGCATTACATTCAGTGGAATTACTTCAGTTTTATCACAAAAATTGAGAGCAAAATGTGGACCTTTGATTGAAAACATTCTATAGCTTTATGCACATTACAAGCAAATACATTTCAATTTTTTAAATAATTTCTATCTAATATAATCCTGTACGGTAATGAAAGGGTAACCCTTGTAAAGAAATAGTGGCCAATTCTGTAAACTTATTCTTTATTCTTACTCACTGAAACAAACCCAGAGAAAACAATACTCTGCTCCTAAGAGTAACGGTTAGCACATGGTATTCCAAGCCTTTTCTATCTTAAAACGTATTTTGGGGAAGGTTTTAATTCATTTGGATTTAGGTTGCTGCATCCTGGTTTGAAAATAAAAGATTCTAAGAGAATTTTAACTAAAATCAATTTTTCTTGTGAAAAATAATGAGTCTGAAGTTCTTAACATTACATGAAACAAAGTAGAAGATTACAAATCAGCTTAAACTTTGTTCAGGGATTAATTAAACTGCATGGTTAAAAAATCATTCTGAACTTTGTTCATGTCATGTTTATTTTTATTTGCTTTAGCTAAATGAGCAAAGATACCAGTAATTCTTCCAGAACAAAAGCAAATATTGTACATAAGAGATGTAGTCATTGATGTACTATTTCTGCATATAGAACAATTTAAAAATTAAGGCAACAAAGTCAGAGCCAAAATTAGAACACAAGTTCCTGATTCTGCTAGTCCTGGGCTCAAAACACAAGAGACTAGATGGCCTTTCTTTGGACTTGAGGGGAAATCCTGCCTCCACTGAAGTCACCAGGGGCTTTGCTACCATCTTCAAAGAGGCCAGAATTTCACCCTTGGTCTCTTGGTTTGAGCACCCAAGAACATCCCTGCTCTAATCTCGCAGACACTGAATCTGTTTGTGGCCTTTAGCAGGTCATCTAATTTATCTGCCTCAAACTCCAGCCCTGGAGGTGCTGGTGGTGGTGGCCCGGCTGCTCCCAGGGCGGGGAGGGACATGGGTGGGACTGGAACCCACAATCACAAGTTCTGGGATGTTTCAGAGAAAAGCAAAATAAAAAAAAATCAATCTACACGGCATGTAGCCAATTGTGCATTACATATGAAATCCCTCCTAATCCTGTGCTAAAATTGTTTTTCTAAAAAAAAAAAAAAAAAAAAAAAAAGATCATGAAGATTATAAATAATTTTCCTTAAAATATAGATTAAGAATGTTTAATGACTGAAGTAATCTCTGTTGAGATGCCCCATCTCCTGGAAGCTTAAATTTATTTCACGACAAGGGCATATGCCTATTAGGTGTTATTTTGTGCACATGGGAGATATGCAAATGGAAGAGAGATTAAGTACATGAAAGGACATCTGAATGCTCAATTAAAATAGGATTTACAATTCAATTTAATAAAAAAAGAATGTGTTATAGAAGATCTTGAAAGAACACTAGTAAAAATCAGTTCTTCAAATTAAAAGCCATTTCTGGACAACAGTCAAGCGATATTTTTTTAATCAAGTTTCTTCTTGTCATTTAACTTTTGGGAGAATTGGATCAGAATATTTTTAAATTAATTTTTAATTAAGAAGAGCTACAACTTCAACTGCTTAAAAAGCAACCGCCAGACAAATACAGCAGCTAAGAAAAGATTTCTGCTGCTCTAAAAAAACATCATTAAGATTTTCTTTTCAGGAAGTGAAGGTAAGATGTGATCCCACCAAAAATATCTGTCCTGTTTAAATGACAGGACCGCATGTGAAAAGATTAATATTGAAGAGAAAGAAAATAATTTTAGACCTTTGTTTTGGCACCTGAGTAGTGAAGCAAGATTGGTACTAGAAAAATTGAATTCTTCATGCCAAAATGTGGTCCTTTTATGGCATACAAATGCAATCAGATTTATCCAAACTAAAACCCTTTCATGCATAAAAATGCACAGAAATGGAGGTCTGATCTTGAAAGTGGCAGCTGGGCAACTTCCATTCCACTGCATCATCCTTAGCTGAAGGAAAAGCTAAAGGGCCAGAAGGTCTTTTCCCCTCCTTGATTTTTGTAGAGATCAACATCTATTAGAAAGTACATTACATAACTGAGGGTCAATCTTGGCCATTCCAGGGCTCCCATACTATTGCATGTGTAACCCCCTTTTCCCTCCCCGGGTTACTGGGGAGCAGGTCACACTCACAGGTGTGCCTGGGCGCCTGATGTTTTAACCCAAAAGAGATCCTGAGCACCCCAGTGGTGATGGTGTTTAGTTGGGGAAAAGCCCTATCCACCCCCTTGCTGCAGTCCCCTGCTGGTAATGAATGTAAAGTGGCGGTGCCTCCACCTGGCTGGCCTTGTACACACTCACTGGTGTGCCTTGAGAGCCTCCAGGAACATACTCATTCCAACATAAACCTGGATCTAATTCCAGAACAACTACAAATCATATACATCTAATAGAATACTTTAAAATAAACAATCTTTACTTAACTTAAATAAACAGGGATTAACAGATTTAGCAATGATTAGCATTACAAAACACATAACAATAATTGAAGCTTATATAGCTAACATTTGTACTACCCAGTGACCCCACCCCAGAGTGTGCACACCCCTGGACTCACAGTCCCAGACACTTGCTTGCGTTGGCGTGCTGATGTTGAAGCTGTAGTGGAGGTTTGGTCCAGGCTAGACAGCAGCTCTGTCCCAGGCAGCACTTTTTCAACCAGGCCCAAAACTTACTGCCTCATGCTGTGCCTATTGGAAGCAGCCTGCTGAATCTCTGTTCCACACAGGCATCTAGTTCCAGTCTGCAGCTGCCCTCCAACAGCCCCTGGACTGGATCAATGTCCTTGGCAGCAGCCTGGCTCCCCCTTCGGTTCCAGACTCCAAGGCAGAGTCCCAGACTGCTAGGCCTCTTTTCTTCAAGCACATGGAGAGAGAGCAGTCCTCTCTCACACCAGAGTCCTTCCTTCCTGTTTTTCCCAAGGGCTCATGGGAATTGTAGTCTGGATTGCAGCACAGGGTCTTTCCAGGAAAAAAACAGAGGCCCCTTTAGTAAGGGGACTACACATGAATATTGGCTAGCCTTGTGCTATTCACATGCTCCCAACTCCTCTATGGTATGCTAACTGTGCAAAAAGAAACATGTTGCAATTACAATGTGTGTTGCATCACAACACTGCTCTGAGGGGAGAGCACGCTGTTTCCAAACTTCATATCCTCTGGCATTCCACCACCCAATCAAGCTGCTAATGGTGAACGAAGGTGGGTGCAGAGAGGCTAGCAATGATGAGAATAACACGTGTAACTGTATAGCTACCTCTCTTATTTGCCCAACTACTCAAGAGAACTTTCACAATCTGGCTGCCCTACAAACCATGCAGCAGAGGCAGGCCTATACCTCACATATGGTGTATCAAGCACATAGATCTTGATTACATACAAACTTTATATTGGAGGTGCTTTTCTCTTAACAACTTATGTGAATTCATACAGGTAACTGCCATTAACAGTAGAAGGAATTACATGTGATCATTCCTAGTCAGGGAAACAGACACTTGTTAGTTGTACTAAAATATTGCTTATTAAAAATACTTCACTATCTATTGTGGAAGAAATTAAAGGTGGCTCCTTTTCTGTATTTTGTTTGTTGCCAGTACAGTGGGTGAATTCCTAGCTCTGCTGAAGGCAATGACTAACTTCCTCTTGACTTCAAGGGGGCCCATAATTTCACTTCAGATATACATTTACAGAGATGGTTATAGAAATATTGGCTCAAATTACCCACAATGACCCCCAGACACAGTGCTGAAAATGAACAGTGCTGAGCTCTGTCCAGCTGATCTCTCAAATTCAGTGAAGAAATTCAGCCGTTCAGTGAAGAAGCTGTAAGTGGCTTTGCAAGTGTCCATCTTGCCTCACAGCCACATCATTGAGGCAGACACAAGGAACAAAATGGTGCTGATGAGAATTGATCAATCTCTCAAGATGTGTGATGATTTCATAGTCAGGGAGAGCAAGGCTGGTAATATTAAGACCCAACATGTGTGAGACCACCTCACGGAACTCTGCCAGCTGCAAAAGCAAACAAACATATCAAGTCATCTAGACAAGGGGAAGGCAAGAAAAATATTTACATTGATACACATTCAGAGAGAAGTAGTCCTTGCATCAGGGATTCAAAAATTATATAACTGCTCCTTATCACTTGAAAGATTTGTCATTCTTCTTCTTCTGCATGATTAGAGAGTTTAGTGGACTAGATGGTTTGGGTGACTGGAAATAAGACACAGAGTCTTCTTCAGGTTTGATAGAAGAAAAAAGTTATCATATGAAGGCTGTTGGACAGCCAGTATTTGAAAACATGTGATTTTGGTCCAGTTCCAAGTGGACAGGTGTACTCAGGAAAAGTCACCATCAGTGTTGTTGGCAGTCACAGCAAGAAAATTAAGACAGCAGTTATGACACTGCATGCACACAGGTGACACAGCTGGATGAGTAAAAATGGCCCAGTTCTATGTAGTCACTTTTTAGAGCAGAAGCACACCTTTAATAAAAGCTATAAGGCAACATTCAGACATGTTATCTCCCTAATTAGATTTTCTAACCAAGCTAGTTTGGCACTAAGGAAAAGCAGAAGCATCAGCAGATGTGCCTAAACTTATAGCTTCTAACGTCCATATTGTCTGTTAAAAGCTGCTGCCCTAGGCCAGCCTCTCCCAACTAGTCCCCTTTAAAATTACCTCCAACTGACTGGCAGCAAAAGTATTTCAAACAAAGTGGAACTCTTTATGACAATGTCTTTTCCACCCAGGTATCTCTGCTTTTACATTCTTCAAATCTTTCTCTATAACTTGGAGGAAAGGTCAACCAACCTCACTCCTTTTTATCCTGTGTCAGAAGAGGCCACAGGTAAACAATTCTGCTCTTGCTAAGTTCTCTGCATTATAATGGAAGAGGCAAGTGTACAGAGAACTTGTCTTGGTGTTTTATCCTTTTCCTTAGTTGAAGTAACAACCTTTATTTTTTCAATCTTGTCTTCATTTTTGGGAGGCAATTCCACAGTAATAAGCCAGTTAAGGAACATGTGGGTATGCATGGTTTAGCATTGCTAAATGCCAGAATGAAGGGATGCCACAAATTATCAAGGTGTGTCTACACAGCAAAAACCACCCATGAGTAGTCTGTGTGAGCTGGCTTGGGATGCCTTAGAAGAGAAAGGGTCCCAGAACCCAGGTTCCAGCTGAGCCTGAACACCAAACTCTGCAATTTTAAAAGCCACCCAGCCCGAGCCATGCAAGCAACAGCACTGCTGCCATGGACCAGCCAGGAGCATTTTATTGTAGCATAAACATAGCCTCAGATTAATAAACTACTTGATTTCAGCCAGTGAAAGGTGCACATTAAAGGTATATAAAAATATATGGAAATCTCCTCACTCTTCCCTTCCTTGGTGTGGATAAAAGTTATTGGTATAAATGGCTATATTTGAGGAACTGTAAACATTTTAGGAATTTGGAGTACTCATATACTTCACATCTATTCCACCCTTCTGTCCACACTATATCCATCATCATTTTCTTGGCCATCTTCTTGTTCTTCACCTGCAAACTTCATACATGACCATATCATCTCAGCCTCCTCCTTTACAGCTTCTCTGATACCACGAACCTTAATCTCACACCTTAATGACATCATTCCACATGTGTTCCAAAAAGGTCATCACCTCACTACCCTCAAATATAGCATTACAATGGCTTTAAGACTTCTGAAGTGCCTCTATTTGGCCACTCCTATCTGTGATCCATACAGAAAAGATAGTCTTACCATTGTTTGTATAGTTGTCCTTAAATAACCTGGGTAGCTGCTTATCATAAATCATTCAAACTTATCTTGCACCAGATTTCCCCTGGACTCGGCAGCCTTGCTTACCATTCTTTGTCAATTCCTCCATTTGCTGCTAAAAAATCATGAAGGTACTTAACCAGACACCTCGCCCTGATTTAGACACTGGCCCTCAATGTTAATATACAGAACAAAGACAAATGAATAAGTCAACCACACAACTTCAGTCTTTGTTTTACTTATTTTGAAGACATACTTTGTCAGTTTCCTATTCCAAGCATTGATTATCTGGATCAAATCTTCTTCACTATCAGCCATTAGTGCAATATCATCAGCAGAGATCAATTTCATACTACCTTTGCTCTCTTCTGAAGACTGTCAAAATTAGAAATACTAAACAGACCAAGTACTGATCTCTTATAGAGCCCCCAAAGGGCATCTATTCTTTTTTTTATCATGGAACCTGTTGCCTGCCCTTGGAATCAGCCAAGGAATAAGCCCAGACAAAGGGTGAACTGGAGCAGTACTGCAGTTTGTTTATTAGTACAGATGGTACAGCAATACTCATACACACATCACAATCATGATGGCAGGTTAGAGGCAAGCTGCAGGCGCGGAAGAGTTAATTTAGATTTCGCAGGTGGCTGAGGATGGCCAGGGAACAGCTTCCCGAAGATTGGACACAAGGCAACGAGAGTTCCCCGAGTCCCTTCGGATCCTCAGGAGGGCTCTACTGCTTCTGGTCCGGTCCCAAGCTTGGTGTGCTATTACATCTCTTTCAAGGAGAAGAAGCTCCACCTGGCTGCCTGTCACATAAATGTATGCAATTTGCAGGAGTTTTCCTTTGCCATACAAGATAATACATGCTGTGCTGCTTTATGATTGGTGGGCTCTCACTCATACTTCCTCATGCACTTGATACATATTCATAAGCATGAATATAATTGATTCTATTAAAGAAATGTGGTTTTAAAGCAAGCAGCTAACATTATTGGGGACTTTCTGAATTTGCTCAACATGACAGGAAGCTTGTTCAGACTGCAGCTACCGAGGAGAACAGAAAACTTGTTCAAACTGCAGCTGAAAGGGCAAATGAGGAGGAGGGGGCCACGTCTAGCTACAGAACCATCGTAAAAACCCATCACCATTTGGACAAGATCCTCTGTTACCCCCACAGAATCATAGAAGTCCCAGAAGTCACCTAGATGATATGTTGAATGCTTTCTCCAAACTGAGAAAAGCCCACGTATACTCACTGTTTCCCTCCAGCTTCTTTTCCATCATCTGTTGTTTCTTTTCTAAAACCAAAACTATGGCCTTTCCTGAAAAGGGTTCCACTATTTGGAAAATGTGGCTATCTGTGACACTCTCCATTTCATATAGTGTGAGAGCAACTTAATTCCTTGGCACTTTGAAGAATCGTGTATCTCACCTTTTGTTTATATGTCAGTACCACTATGGATATTCTCCATTCTCTAGGCATTTTCTTCTCTTTCTAAACTGTACATAGGATTCATCTGAGCCATTCTGCTCCAAGCAAGACATACTGTAGCATTAAGGAAATATTTCAGTATATATCTACAATACTCCTTATGTTGCTTTTGTTTCACTTGTCACTGTTAAAATAGTGAATAAAAATGTCCTTTGTTCAGCGCTTTTGCAAGGAGAGCAATGTTGCTATTTGGTCAGCTTGTTATAATGTGCTTTGCTCAGCAGGGCAGTCAGCTCTCTTTTCACCTCTTTCTTGAACATACAGATTTTCCTGTTTTCTTTCTATAACTCATTAGCAGGAAAGTTGATGTTCTTAACGTGTTTATCTATTGACCTGAGACAAGGTGGGAGATGTAATATTTTTGATTGGACCAACTTCCGTTGATGAGAGACACAAGCTGTTGATGTTAGTCCAGTCAAATATATTACCTCATTCACCTTGTCTATCTAATATACTGCGACTGACACGGCTACAATTGCACTGAATATCCATTGACTTGTCAGAGGCAAATGTCAAGGTTGCACTGCTTAAAATGGTATCCAGTAAAGCAACAGGTTCAGACAACGTCATGGCCAATTGATTAAAGACTTTAGAGCAGTGTTTCTTAAACTGCGTTCCGTGGCACACCAGTGTGCTGTGAGGCAGTAGGAGGTGTGCCTCGGGAGAACAACAGAATTCAAAATGGCCGCCCTTAAAGGGGCAGGTGACCTTTTTGTGTGTGTGTGGTTTTTTTGTTCAATAACTTTCCCCCGACACTTTTTTTCCCTCAATAACTTTCCCCCTGACCCTTTTCCCCCCCGATCTTTTTGTTTGTTTGTTTTGCTCAACAAAAAATCCTTGGTGTTCCTCATAAGAAAAAAAAATTGTTGTTTGGTGTACCTCGGTCTTAAAAAGTTTAAGAAACACTGCTTTAGAGAGATTGGTCTATGCTACATTTGTGCTCCTAATTTGAGACATTGTTGTATTGGTTTCATGGACATTTATTGAAATGTCATAATAAAATATTTACAGTGACCAGAAAAAATTATGAAAATTCTGCTTCAACTTTGCAATCAATCATGACCATCATGACAAATCTCAAAGGGTCGTGGCCTCAAGCACCACCTGGGTTTATCTCTCGCAAGAAGTTTGAGTGGTCAGGTTGAATATTCAGCATATGTCCATCCCTGGCAATACTGTTGTGCCACCAAACCTATGGGTGCCCACATGATCTGTGACAATGTCAATTACATTCCATGGTACACACTTCAGAATGCATTGGTTTTCCATTCTTATATGTCCATACCATATCTGAATTGGTGCTGATGGAGAGATTGCTGGATTTGGCTTGGAATATCCTCAGTTCTGATTTTGCTCTGCCACTTGTTATGCAACAAAAACATAGTGTCCTTCAGAATGGTGTCCTTCAGCTTTCCTCAGTGTCCATATTCCAATTTCATAAAAGAGAATTGGTATATTTGGTTCTATAGATCTGCAACTTTGTAGAATGCTTCATGTCACTATGCCCCAAAAAGGACACTCGGGGGCTGAAACATGATAGCAGCAGCTACTATATATGAGCATCAGCATCTTTCATGCAGCCTCCTTTGTAAACAATGCAACATGGAAAATAAAAGCAAGACTTTCCTGGTGAAATATCACAAATTGAGATGAATATTATGCACTGGATGAGCTTTCATTTAAGGCTTTCTTCAGACACAACAAATTCTTTAGACACAATAAATCCTGCATCTTTGCCGGGGCTTAGACTAGATGACCCTTGCAGTTTCTTCTAACCCTATGATGCAATTCTGTGATTCAACAACTATTATTTCAAAATTATCACATATATGCACAATCTTAAATGTCACTTCAGTTAGTAATGATTTTCCCTAAGAAGAGAGTAATAATTTCTATATACTCAATATTTCTGATGCAGAAATAAATTCACATTACTTTTTCTTTACCCTCAGTCAAAGAAGCAAGTTGAAAAGGGTCTTATTTGGCACAGATAACAGGAAGAGCCAAAGGAATCTTACTGTACACAGACCAAAAACTGAACCGAGTACTGTGAAAATTACATTCCTATTAAATAATAAATATTGCGTTTCAGTGTTTGAACTGCATCAGTGTCAAAATAAAATATATTTAGGATTTTGTCTGTCACTGTGTATAGAAGGCATGTAGGGATCTCAACAATACTCTGTATTCTCTTTAGACTTATTAATACAGATGGTATTAGATTTAATAAAATGCAAATATTCTTGAAAGTACAAGAATGGGAATGTTTTTATTTTCACAGTGCAAATAGAGAGCTCTAAAGGTACGTCTACACTGCAGACCTATTTCGGGATACTAGAAGCATCCTGGAATAGCTATTTCGTGTCTATCGAAGCAGCCCATATTTTTGAAATCTATTTTCAAATCAGGGCAGCTTATTCCGACATCCCGGTAACCCTCGTTCCACGAGGGTTAAGGGAAATTTCAGAATAGCAAAATATTTCGAAATTTGGCGCTGTGAAGACAGAGCCAAATTACGAAATAAGCTATTTCAAAATAGCATCGAAATAACCTTCACTATGCTAAGGTTGCTGTGTAGATGCATCCTAAAAGATTACAGTACAACAATGTGTGGCTTAAGAATGAATGCTGCCTTAGGAATTTCTAACATTTCCCATACCTGTAATGACTAAAGCCCTGACATCTTTCATAAAAAGACAAAAATCCATTCATGAAATCTTTGCCTATTTTCACTGGTGTACTTTACCTCTTTATATTTTTGATGTTGCATGATGAGACATATTTCTTAAGTTAATATTTTAAGTACGAATTAGAAAAAATTAAAAAGCAAAAATGGTGACACATTTGCACCAAGAATATATCATTCTGGTACTTTCAGTAGCCACTCATGCTAACTGAAAGGTCAATTATATTATTTTTAGATAAAGATTACTGAGGCTCAAGGTAGCTTTAACCACTATCTGACAAAGTTTTCAGGTAAACCTTGGAACTTGCATATTCAATATAAAAGCTATTATACTAATAGAGCCACTTCTTGAACACCGCACCAGCTACTTATCCTTCATGACTAAAGACTCTTAAAACACATGGGTAAAAACAAACAAAAAATCCTATCTCAACAGCTGCTTTTTCATCAGGCCCTTGGATCAGGGTATGTGCTATTTACAAAACAAAATTTGTTTTCACATATGACCGACATATAACAGTGAAAGGGTGCTAAAATCTGTATGCATTTGTAACTTACATGCTTATTTTGCAGAATTTGGAGTTTTTAAAGACCAAGTGAAGGAGAGATGCAATGGGGAACTGATGTTGATTTTAATTGAATACTTTTTGACTACACCAGGGCTGCATGACTTAATTAGAGGAGTCCCAAAACTTCCAGAGGTAGGGTATGGCAGTTATTAGTCATGCTCATCAGCTGTTTCTGAACCTACACAGAAGTTTTCCATTGCAGGCAAGCAGTCTTGTAGGCTTCACATATTTATTATCATAAAGATGAGCCAAAAAGGGAGAAAGGTATATAGGAGTTGTTTGAAACTCCTGGACTCATTAACCCAGTGTGAAGAGATGTGTCTGCTGTGAGGGCTGTGACCTAATACCACTACCACTTTACATAAAGTCTGAAGATTCCAAATCTCATTGGAAAACTGAGGATACAGTTGGTATCATGAGCTTTCGTGGGCAAAACCCACTTCTTCAGATGACCGTAGTATAAGAAGTCCAGACCCAAGAATAAATAAGGGAAAGGGGGGGAGGGGAGGAAGAAAAAGAGAGACAGCGAGTAGATAGTTCAAATAGTTACAAGAGGCTGTTAAGAACCATTAGCACCTCCATTGTTTGGTTGGTGGGTTAAGTCATTAAAAGGTGGAAGATAGTGTCCAAACTGGACAATCTCTATGGAAAAGAATTAATGGACACAAATCAGATATCCAAAAAGGCAATACACAAAAACCTGTTGGAGAACACTTTAATCTTCCTGGACACTCATTAATGAATCTCCAAGTCATCATTTTGTTTCAGACCAATTCCACAAGCCAAATACACAGAGAAGGATTGGAACTTAACTTTATTCACAAGTTTAATTCTTATGCAAATGGTCTGAACTGGGAACAGGATGGCTCGCACATGGGAGGAGGAGACTTCACGCGTGCTCCCCCCACCCCCAGGCCACTCAGAGTCTGTGAACAGGGAAGCACAGAAGTGTCCTAGCTCTGCCCCTTCCAAGGTAGCCCGGGGCTACCTCAAAAATTTCTGAAGTGACTCCTGGTCAAAAATTATTGCCCACCCCTGTCTAAAATGATGAAAAAGAAAGGATGAGCTGGTGTGGCTAGAACCCCCATCTTATTTTGACTAATTTATTGACCTGTGCATCAAGATGGTCAATTGCTTATCAGAATGCCACCGAGAAAGGATGATGGCTTCTCTGTGTGCACCCAATTTAACAGCTACAGCTAGCCAACATACAGCACCCACCTACAGCCTGAATTCATGCATGTTGATATAGCCTGGACCTCCAAAGTGGAGAAGGCCTGACATTAGGCACCAGGTTTCTGTTCCTATTGTGAGGAATCTAGAAACTTTGCCTCAGCTTGTCCCATAAAGGCCCATTTGGCATCTTGATCAGAAAATGCCAAGTCCCAGCCCCCACATCGGCCTACCGGTACCTAAATCAAGGCCCCACACAACTTCAGCTTCTGTTCAGTCCATGGCATTCTGTCACATCTGAGGTCAGCATGAAAGTACTGATTGACTCTGGTATCTCTGGCAATTTTATGGACTTGGGTTTCAGTCAGATTTAGAGGACTCATAAGACCTTAGCTGATCTAATAGAACCCTTTGACAGATCACTCCTCTCATCAGGTCCCGTGCCTCATTTCTGAGTACCCTTACTGACTCTTGTCTCTGGCTCTAATCCTTGGATTAATTCTTAGTTCCTGACTTCAGCCTTGGCCCATTGCTTTGACTACCAGCTCCTGTCCCTAGCACTAACCACCAAGCAGTGCTTAGGCTCTAACCACTAGGTCAGACCATCAGTGCAACCATTCCTGACACCTGATTTGTTAAAAAATGTTACATTTGATATATTTTTAAAATATTTTTGAATTTTCCATTAATCTGTCACCTACTCATAGCAAAGTAACTAGATTTTACTAGGTTGATAAACATGAAAAATTGAATAAATAATAAAAAAGTTGGCATTCTAAACTATGTTTTAATCTAACTTCTCCAAAACATGGCATAAAATGAATACTTAGTGGCATACAGTGACACAAAAAGTCTTATCTGGCACTCTTTTGGGACAAATAGCATAACTAACTGATGACTTTGCCACTCATGACTGATGCAGCCATCCCAAACTCATGTCACTAAAACCTTAATAATAACAACATATACACAAGTTTTTAAGAATGGCAGGATAATTAGTCCATATCTAAGTTCTCCCTTTAACAATTGTCTATCACATTTACACCTACCTGCCTTTCTCTTTTTGAAACCTCTGCCAGAGTTGTTTTAAGTGCCTTCAGTTCACTAGTAACTGCTTCTAGCATGCTCCTTGCCCTTTCTTTATCTTCCTTTGCTTCGTGCTCCGTAAACAGTAGTTCTGATTTGATGCAGATCAGCTGCTTCTCAGCCTTCTCCTTCATCTTCTCCAGCTTCCCTTGGGACTTGTTTAGTTCCTCAATGGTTCTAGTTTGCTCCAGAGTTTTGACCTGCGAGATCAATGACAAGGAGACTATTAATTTCTCACATTGCCATTAATAAGAATCATATAGTGAAGATGGATTTTCAGGAATATGTTTTTTTTTCTGCTAAGCTGAAGATAGCTTTTTGCTACAGTTGAGCTACAAACATTTTCACAAGAAATTCAGAACTAGGGAAAAGCTAAAACTGTTTCATTTAAGTTCAAAACTTTTTCTTCCAGGTTTGATAGAATAGATTTTCTGAGGACTATTAAAACAACACACATAAAAATGTGTTCAACTATACCCATGATGAGTATTCCACATGCCTTAACATTAACTCCAACTCATCAGGATGGTATTTATAGATGCTATGTAGTGCATACCCACAGGTCAATGAAAGTTTCCAAACTATCAAAGATCTCTTGACTTTATTACGCTCCTTTCTTTGCCACAGACAGATTCCAATAGTTTTCCATTAACATATGTTATTAATACTTCATAGTTAGTGTTCTGTGTTTAAAATTTTTACTGTTTTTCACCGATAAATTATTAGGTTTTTTAATTACACAAGTTCCATTTTTACTGACTTATACCCATTTATCAACACACACACACTCTCTCTCTCTCTCTCTCTCACCTTCTCTACTTCTATATGCACTTTATTTTTGTTAAGCGTCAATGCTTTCCAGGGATGGGGAACCTTTTTTGGGTTGGGGGTCATTGATTCGCAAAAAAAAAATCAATCCGGGGACACACAAAAGTGAGAAGCAAACTAAAAACCAACAAACCAATTCTCACTGATGTAGCCCCCAACTGAGACACCTCGCTCCCCTTGCATTCAAGGTGCCCACAGGGTGGAGGGGAAGGACAGGGCCAAGGTTCAGGGCTTTCCCCAGGCCATGTTAACTCTTCTGAGGACCTGGGCCTATTAGATTTTGTGGGCTCCCCCAGGCTCTGGGGTTGGGCCAAAAATGAGGGGTTTCGTGTGTGGGAAGAGCAGGTTGGAGGTGGGTGTGCAGGGTCTGGATGGGAGGTAGAGTGTAAGATGGGACTGGGGTAGTGATGAGGAGTCTGAGAGGAAGATAGGGTGTAGGATGGGTCTGGGGTCTGCACAAGAGGTAGGGTGCAGGAGGAGTGTAGGGATCTGGGTGGGAGGTAGGATGAAGGAGGGGGTGGAGGATCTAGGCAGGAGGTTGGGTGCAGGAGTAGGCTGAGGGTGGGGGTCTGGGTGGAAGGGACCATGCAGGAGGGAAGTAAGAGGGGGTGGTCTGGGCAAGAGGAAGGGTGCAAGACCAAGCTGGGGGTATGAGGTCTGGGTGGGAGATAGGATGCAGAAGCAGGCTGGGAGTGAGGGTGCGGGGTCTGGAAGGGAGAGAGGGTGTACTATCAGGGTGGCGGTGTGGGGCCTGGGTGGGAGGGGGTGCGAGAGGGAGATTTTACCTGCACAGCTCCTCGGGGCCACATGTGGCTACACACACTCACACACACACACACACACTCTCTCTCTCTCTCTCTCTCTCTCTCTGCTCCCAGACACCACCCTCCACTGCTCCTATTGGCCATGATTACAGCCAATGAGAGTAACAGGGAAAAGCCTTCAGGTGAGCAGTTCCCTACACTACCATTTCCCCAGCCAAAGGGAGAGGGGAAGAGTGGCAGCGTGTAGAGCTGCTTCCTTCCCCTGACAGGCAGAACCCACAAACCAGATCCAGCCCCGGCTTGCCTGGCTCTAGCACGCAAGGCTCAGTGCTTGCCCCCGTCAATCAATATCAACAGCTGTCTTTCACTAACGTCCTAGTGAAAGGACACAGCATGATTGTGCCAATGAATTTAGTCAGGCTTCATTTTGCCAGGCAAATGGTGTTAATTGTCAAGGGGCCTCTTGGTCACGTCATACAAATATACTGTCCAGCAGCAAAAACCCTTCCTAATGTAGACAACCTAATTGGCAAGTATTTGAAAAAAATGACAATGCTTTAGAACCATGATGTCCAACAGGCTAGTGTCCAATAGTCACATGGTGTCCAATAGTCACATGTGGCTATTTGGCCGGTTCAGTGTGGGTAGTTCGCTATAGCGGCTACTGTTTCAGAACTGGTTGGACAACATGGCTTTAGAATCTAAATTGATGGAATTAATTGATGGAAATGTGGTGTTTAGACAAATTTTTGATCAGTCTTCTGATGCCTTGGACTGTCTGATTTTTGGCCTTTTTTGGTTTTTTTAATTTCAAAGCAAATAAGTCCACATTGGTTTATGCTGCTGTGACATTCATACTATCTGCTGACACCCATTTTGTTGAGGCAGCAATAACTGACATGTTTGAGATTTACCAGCTAATTTAGGAAGCTGCTAACTATTATCTGTCCTACTCACCTGATTAACATTGCACTGCCAGCAGCTACTGCTACAAAGTAATGAAAGAGGTGGCATCTTGCATCATTGGATTTGGGTCATTTTCAAGCATGCAAACAAGTTGAAGGCTTTGTTTTACACAGTGCAAGACAAATGCAGAGCCAACTGCCAATTACCTACCTGTTATGCCACATCAGGGGATGAGCTAGTACTTTGTTACCTGCTATGTGAATAATGTGTGGACAGTGCCAATATGCTTCCTAGATCATACTGAATTTGTTGGTTCAGAAACTCTGAAGAAACTGGCTAATAACCAAACTTACCACCAGATTCTATGCACCAAGGTAATATTAATTGCCAAAAACCTGGAAGACTGGAGTTGCTAATATAGTTACCAGATCTTCACAAACAAAATCTCAGCTGAATTAAACATAAAAGCAGCAGATGAAAAACATCCAAAGAGAAAACCCACCTGCTTCTGGAAATCCTTCCAACAACACAACATGAGAAAACCAAAAAAGCATTCAAGACCTTCAACATAATGTTCAGCAACTAATGGGGGACTGAGACCCATAAGCTGACCCCCAAAGTGTTTGGGGCTGAAGTTTCTTTTTGAAATTTCATCCAGGTGTTGCACCCTTCTCCTCAAGGTGAACTTTGCAACAGACTATTATTGTTATGCCAGATGGTTCCAATGATTTGCCCCTAAAGATGAAATTTCAAATCTGGGAACAGAATTTACTACTTACATGAACAAACCTAACCCTGACAATGTGAAACCTGATGTGCTGGCTTTTTGGAACAGTCCTCAAGATACACTTCCCAACTTCAGCAAAGTGGCGCAGCAAGCCCTGGGATCTACTGATGAACAGCGCTTATTTTCAAAGTTGGACTATCTCCAAGGTAGCAAGAGGCTCAATATGAGTGAGGATAATTTGAAGAACATTATGCAACATATGCAAACCAGGATTTCTTGAAAAATTATTAGCTTGGAGGGGCAAAATACCTGTGTACATAAAAAGGTTTAATTATAGTGCTGTAAAATTATGGGTTTTTTCCTGATTTTTTCTTTTTTTTTCCTACTTTTTCATTTTTGTTTTTTCATTATTTAAATCCAATTTCATCCTGGTTTTAATGTTTGGAAAACACTGACAAATTCCTGGGATTTAAAAAAAAAAAAAGCTGAAAATGTAGAACACTATTCATGACAGAAAATGAGCTCCAATTGTGTTCGGCATTTTGCCTCCATTGGTATACAGAAATGGTAAAATTTAAGTTTAAAATGTACCCACTTTAAGTTCATTGGTGTCAGATAGTCTGGCTTTGAGGTCAGCGTTAGAGTCTCTTGCCAGGGCCAGCTCCTTCTGTAACCTCTCCATCTTCTTATGTAACTTTCTAATAGTGAGGTTGGCCTCATCCCTCTCTACAGCCAGGGCTGTTCGCACTTGTTTCTCCTCTTCCAGCTGGGATATTTTCTGCCGCAGAAGGTTCATATGTAGCTCTTTGCTCTCAAGCTTTTCTTTCTGAGCTTTCAACTAGTTTTAAGAGAACAAGGGGATTAAAACAAAAAACAAACATACACACAACTTTACTACCAATTACATGAATGGCTTGCCATTGTAAGTTTGATCCTTTTGAAACACAATTCTGCAAGTCTGAACTTCCAATAGTTTCCTGCAGATCTCTACACAACTTGTCTACATTTGTACTTCACCTCTGTCAGATTAACCTACACCTCACTTCTTACTGCTTCCCCATGTCACCTCCAACACTGACCCTATCCTATATGATTAAATACTTACGCATCATGCATAATACCTGAGCTTGCTTTTATGATTACCAAACATACACTGTCCTGCAGTTTAGCCTACCAATGGGTGAAGAGCTCAATCACAGCGGGCTGACATAGTATTTGAGCCAAATCACACCTATATATCAGATTTTATCAATGACATAGCTGAGTCTGAAAGTTTAAAATCAGGTATTTACCAAAATACTAGTTCAGTTTCAACTTTTAGTGAATGTGATTTCTATACTTTGCCAATGAAAGGATATTCTCCATTTAAATATTTTTGGTATGCTATAACAGTAGTTTCGGGTTTAGCTGACCTACTTTTGTACTGTTTTATTATGTGGTTTGGTTGCCCAGGGTTGAAAACATATTTATCAGCATCTCTTCAGATGACAGACTATCTTTGTAAGTGTTTGTACACAGTGGGGCCTTTGCAAATTATTTTAATTGCAATACAGTAGCAATAATAATGCTCTTTTCTATAACAGACAGAAGATGAACTCAGATCTCTTTTGCCTACCTTCCTTTGTAAATTGTGTGCCATGGTCTTGTTTTCAATCACTGCATCACTTTCCAGTTTGATCAACTGCTCTGCACGGGCCAGAATTGCATCTAGACTCATGTCAAACCCAATCTCAGCTGCTACGCTGTTGAGTTTCATTTTATCTGAAAGCTGTTCCAGAAACTTAAGATACTGAAAAAAGAAATGGGAAAATGGGAAGATCAGAAGAGTCATTTAGAGACCTTAAAGAATACAAACCATTTTCCTTTATGCTGGTAGCCATCTAAGTGTAGCCAACAGTCTCCATTTCAGAAACATGAAGCATGTATTTAGTATCTTCTTAGAGTGAATACAACTTTTGGATATTTCTCAAACTGACCTTTCTTCGCAGTTATTTGCTAGAAAAGAGTTGAATCTATTGTGTTTAGTACTTTAGTGACACCAGGGATCCTACAAATCTGCTTGCCACACAAAAATATGGAATTTTGCATTTTTAAAGAATCTTTAGTTTTTACATTTTGTTACAAAGTAAAAATATATGCAGTGGAACTCTGATTGTCCTATCAAATTGAGACTAGAGCCAGACCAGATAATCAAGAGAATGGAACGGGTGTGGACTGTCAGCTGCAGGCAGCAGGACTGGGGCTGTCAGTTTAAAGATTGTAAATATAACCAGTGGAACATTGTGTTCAATCAATACATATCTATATTGGCTAGGGAAACTAAAGTTCAGCATTTCATTTAAATCACGGAAAACTATGGATTTTATGGGGTTTTTTAATTGGAATATTTTGGGATTTCTATCACAGCAAACTTGGATCCCTGGTAATAGCCTATTGTGATATATGTCAAGCACAACTAATCTAATAGACTACAAATCGAATCTGGATTATGCTGTCACACCTGACATGGTTGTGTAATATTTTACTTAATTGTTCTGGAATGAGAAATGACATTGTAAATCCAATCACATTTTGTCCCTAGCTTATGTAGGGCGAGGTTTGAAACAACATGAATACTTCTTGAGGTAACTCTGCAAGAAAAAAACCGTAGATCGCTAGATGTGAGGTCAGGTGTTGGGGAGAATATACAGACAGTGTGATAGTGGAGTGAGGAGCAGCACGTATAGTAGGCTGAAGAGATCTACTGATTCAATTGTTGGATCTTTCTTAACCTTCCATCCCCTTCTGTATGCGACTTCTTCTGGGATCAGTCTGAATTCTGGGTGGAGACAGAGATGCATGTCACCCTCTAGTTCAGAAAACTTACTGCATGGAATATTCTCCTCCTAATCAGTCAAGAGAGACAAGGAATCCACAATTTTGCTCAAGCAGGGAGATTAACTTTTAGACCTACTGCTAGGCTGAGGCCCTACAAGCATTTCTCCCCTAGAGCTTGTCTTCATATATAGCACACGGGGTGCGGGAGGTGCTGCAGCACCGTCAGGTTTTGGGTATTCTGGCCACATGCCCCTATTGCTCAGGTTCCCACCTGCAGGGGCTCTTCTTCCGGTCCCAGGTTCTACTCAGCTGCTGTCCCTCTGCTCAAGGGTTCAGTGGCTGGCCCCCGGTCCCACTCAGCTGCTGGCCCCACATGAAGGGTTCCGCCCAGCCACTGGGCCCGGGGTCCTGATCACTGTTCCCACATGCAGGTCCTGGTTGCCGGCCCCACTGTTGCACTTTAGTGAAGATGCCACTATGCCACTGGGAGAGCTTCTCCCATTAGTGTAGTTAATCCACCTCCCCAAGAGGCAGTATCTATCTTGGCAGTAGAAGCTCTCCTAGCAGCATCAGCATAGGGGTGAGGTCTGTATAACTACATCACTCAGGGATATGGATTTTTCACACCCCTGGGTGACAGTTATCTTGAGATAGGTTTGTAGTGTAGACCTGGCCCTCATCACTAGGGCTTTGAAATTACTTCAAAAGAATATTTTGTTGAACATGTCTAGTGTTAGCAACTTCTCTGTCAGAACTCAGACTGAAAAGAAAGCATGGTTAGGAGGTGATAATGACTGCCACCTAGCAGGTCTTTGATCTATAGACAATCGTAAATTCGATTAATGCTAATAGGCATGTGCAAAGTGCTCTCTTTCAGGCTGAGCACAATTAAGCCCTTTGATGTATGGAGACAGCTGGATGCAACAGAAGCGTCAAGTGAAGGCAAAATGGTGCATGTGAAGACCTGAGCAGAAGCTAAGACTTATAATTTCAGTGATTACCTCGGACGGGTTGTAAATGCAGTGGCTAGGGGATTGTTTGGCAAGGGTCAGGGGGTGCACATGTGTCTGTTTCTTTTTAAAAAGCCACCAGAGTGAAAAAAACAGCAATGAATGTGACCCTGAGAGGGAGCAGAGAGATAGCGTTTCTTGGGCACAAGAACTGACCTCACCAGGATAGACTTGGAAATGGCAAGCAAGAAAATGTCCTGTTTCTCCTGGATTCAGGGAAATGGGACTATGTAGACGTGCTTTATAAATAAACTCAGCTGCACCAGAGAATATACCTGACTCAGATCATTCATTGTTTCCTCCTGATAGAAACAATCCTACAAAGCTAATCGCTTGGGCCAAAGGGGGCAATGGTGTGCAAGCACTGCTAAGAGCTCTTAGTTCCTTGCAGCATTGGGTCCAGTATGTTATCCTGCATGGACTCGGCCTCAAAATTACTGATCCCCACTCTTATTTCTGAATGCATTTTGCTGAATCTCTAAAACATCTGTTCAAAGTTGGGCTAATGAACACTTAAGAAATGAAAATCTGAAATCTCAGTCACTTATTCTGACTGCTTAAATTATGCACTGGAAAAATTAAAACTAGCCAGGAAAGATATCTTAAAACAATACTATTTGATTTGGCGCTATATGAAAGAACTACATGATGTCTCTTCATAGCTTGCATTATTAATAGCCTAGTGAATATTAGCTTGCTATGGAGGTATAAGTGGTGGAAACCTTGTTGGACGTAGGGAAAGGAAGGTAGCAACATTTTTTGAGGACAGACTTTTCAAATAAACCTGGAATATGGGAGCGACTGGAAAGTTTACTATGCATTCTGGTGAATTTTATTTTGTTTTATTTTCCTGTTATTTTCCCTTATCCTTTTCAGAAGGCAATGACATCAAACTATTGCAGACAAAGACCCTCTAGAGGTGGGTTAAATTTAGCAAGATTTTCTATATGAGCAAGACAGTGATAAAAAAGGTGGAGAACCAGTGTCCAGAGACAGCAATCTGGTAGACAACTCAAAATAGTCACTGGCTTCTCACGAAAACACTGATGCTGGACAGATGACCTGGATACCAACCTTTGTCTCTCTTCTCCACCTAGTTAGTTTAGTCCTTCAGATATTAGTTAATATTTCAAGCCCTTGTTTAAATGTTGTATATGGCCCAAAGCACCAGCATTTGAACTCCCATAGTTTGAGCACTCACTAAAATACAATAAATACATTCAGTTACATCTCTGACTTGTGAAAAACATTCCCACAAATGGAAATAACCTATGCTGTTACTTTTTGTTTCTCAAGCTTCAAACCGTCTAGCATCACGTCTCCAGACACCAACTCCCCATCCAAATGCATGAATTGATCCTGAAGTGTCTCAAATTGTTTTTCTGCTTTCCTGGCTTTTTGCAGAGCCTCCTGGTGCAATCTGGTCTGATTCTCCAGCTGCTCAGTCAGTTTAGCTATTTGGGCTTCAAGCTGGGACACCATCTGGGAAGCAAGAAACCAACAAGACAGAAACTGAATTTCATCCTAGGTGAGACAAAAGCTTTTCTATCCTGAAATGTGGAGTATCTGTATTAACATTTACAAAGATGTTAGTTAACTTGAGCTAATTGGTAAATCACTTTAAACTAAAATAGACCACAAACTCCAGCCTGCATATACACTGAAAAAAAAGAACATTTTAGAAAAACTGACTAATACATAGTAATAGAGATGTAGCCGTGTTAGTCTAGTTTAGCTGAAACAAAAAACAGGACTATGTAGCACTTTAAAGACTAACAAGATGGTTTATTAGGTGATGAGCTTTCGTGGGCCAGACCCACTTCCTCAGATCAAATTGTGGAAGAAAATAGGCATGACCATATATACCAAAGGGATACAATTTGATTTGTCCTTTCTATATGTGTTCACTTTTTTTTTTTTGATTGTATCCCTTTGGTATATATGGTCATGCCTATTTTCTTCCACAATTTGATCTGAGGAAGTGGGTCTGGCCCATGAAAGCTCATCACCTAATAAACCATCTTGTTAGTCTTTCAAGTGCTACATAGTCCTGTTTTTTTGACTAATACATGTTAATTAAGTGGCAACTACAAACACATTACCTCCTAGTGTAGATAGCATTTAACAATTTAAAAAATGTGTTGGCTGGTCCTGGTTAATAATAGAGAGCCTAGAATGCAAGAAGAAGAACTGATATGTTTTTAAAAGATGTCTCCACTCAGTGTTAATGTGCTTTTAAGTACCACTTAATTAAAATGTGTTTGCTAAATGCATTTTTTCTAAAGCTGTTAAGAAGTAAACCTCACAATATAAAGCAAAGGTTGTTTATCTGTTCTCTATTAACTTTACAACACTTATGTGATTCATTAACCAATAAACTCAATGGAATGGAATTAAAAATGAACTGTTTAATAAACAGAAATAGAAACAAGATAGCTAATTACAGTGCTGCCAAATATTAAATTAATTGGTTATATTCAAAAAGTTACTTTTTCACCCCTCTCATTTTATTTTCCTGTAGCTATTTGGTTTGCATTGCATGTTCATTTTTAACTCCACCCTTAGAGACTTATCCAGCTCTCCCTTCATTTCTAGCATCTGTTGGCCTCATGTTTACAACTGGCCTGATTTCACAGCATGTACACACACAAAATTGCCATTAATTTCAGTGAAAGTTCTCAAAAGGTAGGGGCTGCAGCCTTGGGTTAGTGTTCTCTCCCCCTCCCCCGGTTTTTTGGGGGTGATTTGGGGGTATTATGGCTTCCCCGTTTGTTCTGCAGCAGTGCTTTTTATATCTAAGCTAAAGATCCCTGCAACACCCACAAATCCTATGGGGTTTTCTCACCCAGTGGGTTACTAGCAAAACAGTTGTGGCTAGTGAAAGTGGGGATAGAGACACACTAACTGGAGAGATATGAGGGCAGCATCTTAAAAATGCTGTTCAGCCCAGCTTGCTGAGTCAAAGGGCATATAAGGGGTCAGCTCTCAGTGCTGATTAACCAATCCTGGGGGGGGGGGGGGTGCGGCACGTGCATAAATGTTTGTGTGCTCATTCATCTGTTTCTAGGGCATGAAGAACCCACCGCTGGGGAACCTCAATCCTGTGGGATAGTTCCATTGGGAGTGAACTGGCAGAAGGGAGACATAGACGCCGTATGAGAACACAAGTGACACAAACAGCAAGCACACTGATAGATTAAAAAAAAAAAAAAAAAGCTCACTGAAGAGTAACACTTATAAATGAGCATACCCCAACGTAACAGACAAATCTGGTAACAGATCGGTAGAGAAACGCAGGCAGCACATGACCCTAATCACATGGCACTTGTTAAGTAGTTGCTGCCGAGTGGGGAAACAGACACAGGCCTGAGCAAACGCTCTCTCTTCCCTTTTCAGCCTAAACTCCTTTAATGAGGTCTCTACTTTCTCATGGAATATTTGGTAACATTCTGTAAGTTTTAAAATAAGAATCATGCTGAGAATACTGAGGACTGTGCAATAAGAAGTTAAGAATTGTGCCTTAAAAGTAAAGATTTTAGAGCAATACTGAGACTGCATGGGTAAATATCGCTAATGAGATAAGGGAAATAGAGATGGCTGAGAAAAAACCCCTCAGCTGCTCACTTGAGACAGGAGAAAATGACAGGTTAGAGAGATGGGTAATGAAGAAGGGGAAATATGCCCCTGGGAAAGGAAATGTTTTAAGGGTGAAACTCCCCTGACTGAAGCAAGTCTGAGCTTTGAACAATATTGCACAACTGTTAAGCCATGATATAGTGCAAAGGATGTGGCTGCTGCCTAGGCACTATTTTAGGCATGTCTGGATATGGTTGAAATGGTAAAGGAAAGGCAGGAACTAGAGCTGGAGAAAAAGCAGTTACAACAACGTTTGAACAAGTGTGAGACAGATGGTGTTAATTTATAACAGAAAGGTTTAAAAAGGTGACTGTACTTAGAAATATTCAAGAGGAGAGGGAAAATGCCAACAGGCATGCAGAAAAGGATAGGAAACAGTTAACACACAAAAACCGTTAGAAGAAGTTAGAGCAGCAACTCACTTCCTGGCAGATGAAAATAAGGCAGCCAAGGCAGCGGGAGGCCATCAGAAGTGTGAAGTAGAAATCACTACATTATGTGCCCAACTTAGCACCCATATGGGGGTGGTATCAGCTGCAAGGTTAAGAAAAAATTGTGATTGGGAGCCCCCAGGAAAAATAGAGCTACTCCCTGATGCTAACCCCAAAAGCCCATTCAACCTCAATTGGCTACACATGTACAATGTTGTCCCTGTTTTCACGAAGGACATTAAACTCATATTTGCAGGAGCAGATCTTCTCATAACAAAGCTGGTCATAGACACAGGAAGATGGTCTCTGGGGGCGTGACTAGACTACAGGGTTTTTTCGCAAAAAGTGGCCTTTTTTCCAAAAAACTTCCCTTGCATCTAGACTGCTGCCGCGTTCTTTTGAAATTAAATAGAAAGAATGCATTGGTTTTTTCGACCGCGGTAAACCTCATTTTATGAGGAAGAATGCCTTTTTTCAAAAGTGCTCTTTCGAAAAAAGACGTTCTTGAATGCAAACAGGGCTTTTTCGAAAGAGAGCATCCAGACTGCCTGTGTGCTCTCTTTCGAAAAAGCGGCTCGCTTTTTCGAAAGAAATGGTTGTAGTCTAGATGCTCTTTTTCTAAAGTATCTTTCGAAAAAGCCTCTTTCAAAAGAGCCTTGTAGTCTAGACATAGCCTTAGTCAGGCCAAAGCTATTGCCATGAGACTGGGACCACTGAACCATGGCACAGCCATGGCATGACTGGGAAATGTACCCCTCTGCTGACGGCATGGACCTAAACCCAACTGGCTCAGTTATACACTTCTTCTTGTGATGCAGATGCTCTGGACACAGGCATAGGTTCTTGAGAGTGGACTGCTGCTGGATCCCGGGAATGGATTATAAGAGCTCTCAAATATTACTGCCTTCTTTTTTCCCTCAGGAAACTATATATCATGGAAGAGCAGAAACCAGGGGAGTCCCCAAAGCTTACCTAATTCAAATGAAAGATGCTGGCAGCGCTCTGATTCATTATCCCAGTCAGAAAAGAATGGAATTATCACGTTCTACTATCAGGGACCCAAATTAGTACACAGCACTTATGCAGAACTAAATTCTCAGACAAAAGTGGCCATGCGGGCGGTGGATATAGAATGCCTAACCTGGAAGGAACTCGTGGCAAAAATCAAAGAGGCAGGGGATTTGCTGAGAAAGATTGGTGTCTTAAAAAGACATGTCAGCAAAAAGACTACCTTAAATCTAGTACAGGCTATTACATTTGCAAATAATGGTTCTCACTCTGCCAGTCACCCTCCCAATTATAATCGCCTTATCTCCCACAACCCTGGGCAGCACCAACCCAAGGAGACCCTTAGGAACATGATTTGGATGGAACTGGTAAAGTTAGAGGAGGATATGAGAAAATATGGTTGGGTGCCCTCAGCCTTCTCATTAATGCTTTATCACAGGTCATGCAGAGAAAAGTTAATGAAGGGAGCCCTACCTCGGCCTATTGCCCCAGTACAGAGTGAGTCCCCGACATCCATTCCATGCCCAAACCAGATTCCTGTCCCACATTCTGAGAAGTAGAGGGTCCTGAGGGAGTGGGCCAATCAATAGAGGTGCCTAGTTCCCCACGGCCCTCCCCAGACAACTGCAATACTTCAGTGATACATGCCCACACACTGTGAGGGCTACAGTGAGGAACCCAGGGATATTTGCCCAATTGCTAGTAGACGCCAGAGCATGAGTAAACATTCACAGTCTTTGGTGGATCTCCAGAGGGTGACCTACCAAAAAACATAAGTAGATTATCAAGGAAAGAACTGGAGACAACCTGGGTGACTCACACAAAAGAGCATCAGGAAAATCACCCAGAAGAAGCTCATGGAAACAACAGAGCTGATGCCTTAGCCAAAGCTACTGCTCTTAATAACCACACTAGAGAGAAAGACTGGGTAGAACAAACAGAAGCAGTCACTACCCAAGGAAAAACTTCAGAAAAATGAATAGATGCCTTGGATTTAAGTCTTCTTCAAGAGGGGGGTACAGAAATTCAGTCCTTAGCCAAGACAGGTAAAGATTCCACAGGAAAATGCAGGATTGAGAAGACTGGAGATGTCTGGTGAGTGGATGAAAATAGTCAAGAGCACTGGACAGTCCCTATTCAGGTACAAGGGGATCTGATCCCATTTGTGCATGAGCAAGGACATAAAGGAAACCAGGTTACTTTAAATAAGATTAAAGATACCTGGTGGTGGCCAGGCATGAAAGTGGATATAGATCTGCAGTGCGCTATGGTTAATGCTGATCCCTCGGTTAAAAAAAATGCATTGGGGCACTAAAGAATAGATGGTCCCTGGTCCCAACTTCAAATAAATTACATAGACCCTTTATCCACCACAGTAGAAGGAATAAATACTGCCTGGATATTCCTTCTCCAAATGGATGGAAGCCATCCCTACTAAAACTAACATTGACTCACTCATTGCTAAGCAGTTCTTTAACATAAGTTTTCTCAAGAATAGGAATTCCCAGAGTAATAAATTCAGATTTTGGCTCCCATTTTGTAAGAGATGTTATGCAAGAACTAGGTAAGACTGTATGCATTAAGCAACATTTCGACATAGCTGGACACCCTGAATCCTCTGAACAAGTTGAATGAACCAATCACACAACAAAGGAAGCTTTAAAAACTCATGGAGGGATTGGGATGAAAAACTACCAATCATCTTAATGGCTCTAAGAGACTCTAAGGAAATACAGGAGTTAGCTCTCCTTGAAGTTATGACTGCAAGGCAAATGCACATGCCTGAAAGTTGGTGGTTGACTTGGCTCTATGTAACAGAGGAAGAATTAGGCCTCCAGGTCTGGTGGAGACTAGTACAATTACCAGTAGCAAAGTGTACAGTTATTCCTGATAACTGTGGCAGGCAAAAAATAATCGAAGTTATCCAGGAAGATGGGTCTGTTATTGTCTATATTGGAAAAGCATGTGAGTGTGTGTAACAACAAGATGTAGTATTTTATTGATTAATCGATATTGGATTCAATCCATGGTGCCTTACATTAATCACCATATCTGTAATGTAACCACTGTTGTTAGTTGTGATAGTAAGCTTACCATGCCTATATGGACTGTAAAACATTTAAAAGCCTATCCTGAGCACTACAAGGAGTTGTCCCCATTTCACTGGGAAAGGGTCTCATAGCTATTAAGGACCTATTAACTCATCTCTCCTTACAAACTGAACATCAGAAGCTATTCCTCTTCAGAATTCGGGGCAAACTCAAGATTCAACACTACAACCAGGAGAAATCTATGCTGAGAAGCTACAATTAAAAACACAGGCCATCATTTCTAGTGGGATACCTTTCTGGGGTGGAGCCCCAGAACCATGGATCTTTTAAATATAATGCTTCACCCCATTGTGGTGATAATCAGTTTGCAAATTATACTAGCAATAAGTCTGGTTCTAATGGTTTGCTGGATCCAATGACTAATGTGATGCCTGCAATGGATTAAAGATCAGACCAGGTACCACAGAGTAAGGATGTGATGGGGATACTTGCTCAGAGCAAGCACTAGAGATGTAAAATCCTGTTTAATTGGCTAACCGGTTAAACAATATGTTCAACCAGTTAACCAATTAAACGGGGCCGGGCGGGGGGGGGCACCACAGGCCAGCTGGAGAGGTGCCTGCCACTTGGCTGGAACAGCCCCTCCTGCCATAGCAAGGGGATGCACTGGATAGGACATCAAAACAGATCCTCCCTGTGGCAGGCCAAGGAACCCCTCAGGCAGATTGGCGGAGGGCCCCCCATGGGGATGAAGCAGCCCCCTGCCTGCTGCAAGGGAGGAGCTGCTCCAGTCCCACTGGTTAAACGTAACTGGTAAGCCTCACCTGTTAAGGCTGAGTTTTACTGGTTAACCAGTTAAACCTTCACATCACTAACAAGCACCCTATCAACAAGGGGACCAGCTCTGTGTTCTTGGGGAACCAGGGCATAGTATCCAGCTTGTCTGTCTCACAAAAGACCTCTCCCCCACAACCAGGCTCTGCATGAACCAAAGCCGATGAGAAGAAAGCCTTAAAAAAAGCAATGACAAGGCAGGGGAAAACACACCTGAACGCCTCCGGAAACTCCCGTAGCTTCATTTCCATCAAAGATTGCACAGAAAGGCATCTCCATTAGCATATAGAATGGAGAACAGAAAGTCCAAGGCAAGATGTGCACTGAACGTGGGACCCAAAAAGCAGGGAGCATTGCCTAATGGGAAATCTCTGCTCCAGATGCTAATGAACCCATGCCTGCACCCATCCAGATCAGTAATTATGACAAATTCTGGTAATAAATCTTCTGTTGGTATCCAAAATACTGAAACTGCCTAATTGCATTATGAGCTCCCTGGAAGGAATACAGCCTATCGCCAGGAATGATCAGTTTCTATTGTCTAGACTAAACAAAACAACTTTGGAATACTCCCTTGAATCATCAGTTTATTCATAAACAAATCTCCCTTGAACCACTGTTGTTTCCCTAAAAACCTCCACCCATGCTCAAGTCAGGGTTCTGATCCTCGCATCCAAATTCTGCATCAGTTCTAGTGGGGTCTTGACTGATCGTGTTGGGGGCTCTGCTTGTCTCCAGCCCTCCAGACTTCCAGCCACCAACACCACCTGACCAATTCAAGCTCCACTGAGTGGAGCGATCCAGTGTGTGCTCTCTCGCACTCTTTTGGTATAGCCTTCTGACTGTGCCTTAGGTGATGAGCTGTGGTTTGCTAGCCCTAGCTTTTGTAATCAGATTTAAGTTAGATTTGAATATGGTAACTGTTCTGTTTGTTTGGGTTCCCTTGTATGGTTACTACCTGGAAATAAATAACTTTCATGGTTAAGCTGTAACTCAACCATGAACTTTCATGGTTGCTTCTCTTTCTCTCGGTCCCCTCCACACCACTAGGGACTGGGGTTTGGGGAGGGGACTTCCCCTACTCATTCTGCAGAAAAGCTGCTTATACCTAAGCTAAAGATCCCTGCAGCATCCACAAATCTTGTGGGGTTTGCTCACCAAGTGAGTTACCAGCAGAATGATTGTGGCGTGAAAGTGGGGAGAGAGATGTGCTAAACCTGGGGGCATATGAGGGGTGGCAGTTTAAAGTGCTGTCCAACCCAGCTTACTGGTCCATGGCCATAAAAAAGGGTTGGCTTGAGAATGCTGATTCCTTATATTGGTGGTGAACAGTAGGGTTGCTAGGTGTCCGGTATTCACCCGGACAGTCTGGTATTTTCGGCTCCTGTCCGGTAAAAAAAATTCAGAGAATACCGGACACCTAAAATGTCTGGTATTTTCTGAATTTTTCCCCGGCCAGGAGGTGAAAATGCCGGGCACCTGGAAACCCTACAATCATTCAGTGCCCGGCTCCCAACACCCCCAGCCTCCGACCCCAGCCCCCATGCTTACCTGGTTCCCCAAGGCTGCCAGCACAAAATGGATGCTGGCCAAAAGACCTAGGGGAAGCAATGCTTTCCCCTGGGTCTTAGTGCTCAACCGCTCCCCTATTCCTATCCCTGCACTAACTCTTTTTTTTTCCCCTTCAACAGAATTTTTTCACTTTTTTTTTTTTTGGGCGGGGGGGGGGGGGGTGTTCGGTATTTTTGTTTCAACTATCTGGCAACCCTAGAACAGCTACAGGGAGCTGTGGGGGTGGTGCTTGCCTGTGAAGACCTGCTGCCTGCCTCCCATTAAGGGGTGCACAGAGTCTCATTTGCAAGCAGAAAACAGCAGCTTTGAGTGGCAAGAGGCCACCATGGCATGCAGGCAGTCCCTGCCTGCCTAAGTGCCCCGATGCACCACTGGTCAGGAGCCATTTATTGTAAGCACAGCCTTCACCTCACAATCCTTTCCATACACCAACACTGTGCCCCAGGGCAGAACCCACCCCCGCCCCCATACTCCAGCCCAGCCCCTACACCTCCTTCCTTAACATAATAGAAAAGTGTTGCCTGTGACAACTTAACAAAATTCTTGGAGTGATCCCCCTGCAAAAATTATTGCCCATCCATTGGACAGACTAATGTGTAACTGAAGCTCTAAAAATGGTCTCTCTTTTGTCACCTCATAGAAAGAACTTAATCCCTTCCCTGACGATCTGAGTGCAAAGTACACGCCATCTTTAATTTTCTGATTCAAATCCTAGAAAGGGACAAGTTGGTACATAGTTCCAATGTCCAGACATGAAGACCAACACAGGCATGTAACTTTGTAAGATTTGGGGCCTCACATTAAGATTTGAAAAACAACTGCATTTACTCATGAATGGTGAAGTGTAAGCAAAGCTAGACTAAGAACACAGAACAGCCTATATACTCTCTTGGGAATGATTCATTTAAGAGTGTGCTCAAATCCTCTCTCAAATAATTATTTCAAGGTGTAGCCTTCAAACAGAAACTCTCCTGAGAGAAGCAGTCCATACTTCTTTATTAGAGTGCTTCACTTTGGGAGAAGGCAGACAGAATAATTATCTTTGACACATAGTTGCCAAATTATAAAGTTTCTTCAGCATGAATATTTGGGGTTTTTTTTAAATCTTTGTATTTCCTGATTTCAGTGATAACTGATATATAGCTTCAAATCCTACCACTTTTTATTTAGAAAATGTTTTTTAAAAAGTAACAAATTTACAGGGTCAAGAAGCAAAGAAAGAAGTGAAGTTTTGTTCTTCTCTCCTTTTTTTCAAGATGAAATAAAAATATGGAAGAACAGGTTGTAGCTTCATAGTTAAGGCCAAAGTCAGTCTTGCATTTAAAGCAGGGGTGATGCCCAGTCATGGCATACAAACAGGCTTAATTCTGCCCTGTAGTGACACTAAAGGTATGTCTACACTCACAGGTGATTGGGGGGGGCCGGCAAAGAAAATCATGTGTGGTCACGTGACCGCTCCAGATTTCTGCAAGGTGATCCACTGAGGTGAGTCACAGGGTAGAGGTGACACTCCCTCCTCACCTGTATTACTGCTCACCACAATGAACGTTCAGGGGGACATGCCCCAAAATGAATACCTCTTTTCTAAAACTAATGGCAACTCATGGGGTAGTCACATCCAACCCCTTAAAATGGTGCCCCCCAATACTATCAACAGTTATGTGTCACCTCTGTAAATAGGTTCTGACATACACATACCCCGCTGAACATGTGAGTGAGTTTTCTTCTAGAGGCCTGAAATGGACAGTAGTAGGTTGAGGGGATGTAGCCAGACATGAACCCCATCTTGTTTCTCCCCCCCCCCCAGAGAGCAAGAGAAAGGCAGTCAGCCTTTGATGCCCTGGGAACGCAGGTGTGCTGCCTGTCCTGACTCTACCATAAACAGAAACCAGACAGTAAATGGGCTGGCTGGACGACCCGGGGCCTCCGTCGCCCTGATGGCTAGTACCAGTAATTGACACGCCTGCACTGTCCCAGGAGAGGAATCTTCGCCCATCACATACTAGAAGTGCCCATTGTCTGCATTTTCCCAGGTGTGAATTATGCTTTGCACCCTTCGTGGGAAACTTGGCATTCAAAGCCATTTTTCCTAATTGGCCACTTGAGACCAGGAAGAAGCCTCGTGACCCAAGGGGTATAAAGAGGGTTTAGTAGCCCACCCCATTTGAGCTCCAATCATCTATACCTGCTGGCAGGTATTGATTGTCTCCCGAGGTCTGTGGGGACGCCCAACCTCGCCCTACTTCTTCCCGAGGATTGAGAGAAAGACGCTGGCCACGCCAAGTCTGGAACGCATGAGGGTGAGAATATATACCTGCTATGTGTCTATTTTGCATGCATTTAATAAGAGCTCAGAGAACCAAAAGGGTTTCATGGTACCTGTAAGTGACTTTTGTTTTAAGTGTAATTTCTGTCCTGTCCTTTTGTAGTGGCTGTGTTATCTGTAACACAGCAGTAGCATTTAACAGCTAAGTTTACCCTGTAACAATAAAATAGTAACTGTTAAGCTTTAACCTGACTCCTTCAGTTGCTGTAACAGAACCAAGCACAATTTAAAAGAACTCCAGCCGGTCATAAGGGACAGATCCGTTGGGGCCCGTCAACCTCTTCCAGGTTGCCGCTGCTAAGGACCCGGTCCTGGCAGTTGAAGTCTCGGTGTATAAGCTCTCCCTGTAAACTTATTGGGGCGCCTGTCAATCTCTTCCAGGTTGCCCACTGCTAAGGGACCCCGGTCCTGGCAGTTGAAGTCTCGAGTGTATAATACACACACACACACCACTCACTGCCCTGACCATCGGCTGACAGGGGAGAACAAGGTTTTTTTCTGTTATACTGCGTAGGTAATATTTCAGTACTCTGTAACTTGAGCTTTATGCTCACTTAGCATTCCTTTCTGTAGTATCTGTTTCCATGAGTTTATTTCCTCATAGCTTTTCCTCATTTTATGATGATCTCTCCTTTTTGTTGTTCTGCTTAGGTCATTTAGCATCCACCATCACCTCCCCTGAACAGTAATTAACTTTTAACTTGTTTTGCAATAAAATGAAATGCATTTCTTTTCAGATGCCAGATTACTCTAAAAAAAAAGCAATGCTACTTTATGTTTTCCAATTCATATGAACATTTAAGCAATACTGAGTCTGAGTCTAACTTCACTTAAACTGGTGCAAAACATAAGCACTGTAAATTCCAACAAAGTCACCTGTGTTATGTGGGATCAGAAGCAGACTCAGTATTTTTAAGTATCCACAGCTTCATTGTCATATAGAGTTTTTGTTCAACTTGCTAACAATCCAAACGCAAGGCATGTTTTAGGAAAGCTCCTATCTATTCAGGGCTGAGGGCTGCCTCCCCCACTCAGCCCTTAGCACTGCCTGAACCATGCAACACTGGGCTCCAGCAACCATTTAAAGGGCCTCGAGCAGAGTTTCTCAACCTTTTTTTTTTATATATAAAGTACCCCCTTTTTTTAAAAAAAGTTGTAAGTACCCCCAGTACCTACAGTTTTCAGACTCACACAATTTTTTTCTACCATTGCAACACATTTGTTTAAACAGCTTAATTATAGCCGGGCAGGCAATGAAATTGTTGGGTGTAAAAAGTACAAAAATAATAAAGTGCTGTAAAACTTGAAACAAAAAATTATGTTTTTCCCCAAATTTCAGTTGTGTTGATGTACCCCCCAGACTTCTCTCAAGTACCCCTAAGGGTACTCGTACCACTGGTTGAGAAACACTGGCCTAGAGCACCGGCAGCACCAGGCACACCTTTTAAATTGCCAGACCCCATGGCAGTTTCTTCATTTCCCCCCACTGTTGGTGGCCTGTTCTGTTCTGCCCCAACATGACACACCTGCAAGGTTTGTTCAGCCTGAAGGGGGAAGAGCTTAGAAGGAGAAAACTTACAGCAGAAAGTGGCAGTGAACAGGAAGAAGGCTGCTCTGCCCCAGAGACTGCTGATAACCAAGGTGCTCCAGCCAAGGAGGCTACAGGGCACATGGCTCACAAAGCTGGCCTAACTGACTGCGAAGCAGTATGCCCCACGAGGAATGGCAGAAGGTAAACCCCACAAAGGGACAATACACCCTGAGGAACTGCCCATTATTTCAGCCAGATGCGCCTCTCTTGCAAGGGGAAGTGAGGAGGAGAAGCCAATCTTTTGCCAGTATGTGTTTGCCTCAAAGAGTTTCCTATTACTATTTCCTAGTACTATTAAGATTCCTTTAATGTGGTCAATGGTTAAAGCACAAAACTACCGATAATTGTCCTATCTAGTGCTATCTTTACCACAAGCCTTGGGCAAACTATTGAATCTCTCAATGCCTCCTTTATTCCATCTGTAATATGAGGATAATAAAGTACTTAGTTCTTCAAAAGAAAAGCACAACTATTGTCTCTATCGAATTAACAGATTTTCAACAATAATGCTTGGGGACCCTAACAAGCAGTTGGGAGAAGGCAGTATCTGAAGTGGAATAGGAAGTAAGCTACCCATCCAATGCTAGCTACAGATAGCTGTGAAAAGACCAGCATGAGAGCCGAGAATGAATACTTGGCATGAAGGAAAAAAATAACAGCCAGGAAGAGTCAGTGGTGAAGTAATTCCTACAATTTGTGCATGTACTATTCCATAGTAACAAAGAGATTGAACAGTATTAGAGAACGAAATGGACAGATCCAGCATAAGACTGAGTCATATAAAAGACATAAATCACCTGAAGACATCCCCATGAAACTTCAGACATTACTCTTAATCATCACTGGGCTTAAGTCTGTCCCCTGGGAGATGTCCCAGTTAAACATTCCAATCAAGTGTATTGTATAAAATGATAGCAAGCAGTCAACACATGCCCAAAATATTACTTCATACAAGAAATTCTCAAAAGATCTGGAATTTTAAAGCATACCCATTACAGTGACAAAACCTCATGAAGAATTAACATAGGCATAACTTGAGGTAAGATCTCTATTAAAGTTGGTGGCGCCTTTCCATTGTAAAGGATCATTTTCAGTTGCTTTTAACTTTCACATCGTTTTGTTATTTCAGATGAAATCTAGCACAGTGACTCTCAAATCAGGGAGCTTTTAGCTATTTATTTCCCCTAAAAATTTCATCAAAAACACTGAGCTACTTTCAATCAAAGAGAAAGGGGGGGATGCCATTTTCTACATTACAAAAAATTAGTAATTAAAAACAGTTCTAGTGCCTCAGTGGGAGGTGCTGGAAATTTGAAATTTGGCAGGGATGTTAAACCTAGGAGATGTTTTCCAGTGGTCCAGAGAAAATAATTTTTGGTGTGGCAGAGTCATAAGGGTTTAACAATGCACTTCCCGTATTTACATTGTTTTATCATCGAACAAAAAATAGTCTGCCAGTGGTTCACTGGCAAAGTTACTGCCCTCATAAATGGATTAGTAATTTTCATGGACTAGATACATTCAACCTGTTGTGTCCATATGCATCTGTAAGAAAGCTGAATGGGATTTTAGGGTGTTTTTTTTTAATATGTAGATGCTTTGTGGAATGTGGTACTGCATAAGGAATCAGGGCTCAAATAATAAAGGTGCATATGGAAGAAGACAGGATTCTGAAGAAGGCTGTTGGCTCTTCCAAGGATAGGTTACAATGTATTTATATTAGAACACACAAGCTGCTGCCTTACTGGGGCTAGATTTTGTGCTGCACCTCTCAGGAAGAAGAGATATAAACCCATCTTGGGGCCTTCTTAACTCTGCCTGCTCCTGGAGCTGGTACTGCCCTTAAGACTGCTTACAACAGTCTCCACATGGCTCCCAATGAAATGTTTCACTGTTCAAAACAGCTGTATTGCTGAATATAACGACTACTCCCCCAACCCTGGCAGCGTACTGTCAAAGTGATATACAGGTGCCACAGGGGGCTACGATCTGGCCCTCTGTCTTTAATTATATGATCACTTCCTATTTTTTTCCCTCACAGAATGCATAATTTATTCACTGTGCACTATGGATTGTGTTCAGTGAAAGAGGCAGATTTTTTCCCCTCATTGTTTAATGTGTGGTCCTGTACCTCATACATAGCACACCATCAAAACTCTGCTCAAACTGGAATTTTTCCTTCATTCATGGACTGTCCTATGATGCCACTCACAAGATCATCTGCTCACTTAATGTTACTGACTTTACTTTCAGAATAAACCTTACAGCTGAGGGAAACTGAGGCACAGAGTGATCATGTAATTTACGCAAGAACACACCAAAGTGAGACCCAGTTCTGCGTCTTCTACACAAGAGCATTCTTTTCCCTCCCTGAGGATCCGGTCTTACTTCAATACTATATCATCTTCACAGCCAACTCTACCACTTCAGTCAAAGAGCCAAAGATGCTCTGAGCCCAGGCATGTCCAACTTGCATACTGAAAGAAACAGGAGCCCTGTAGAAAAAAATATTATAGGACCACATTTTAAAGCTTCTATTATAAATACAACATACATGCAGAGTATGGAATTATAGTGAATATGGAAAAAGAGCCTTACAAAGTCAAACACACTGAACAGGAAGAGTAGCAGGCCACTTACTATCTTTTTGCTCTCTTCCCTATGGCCCAGTTCTCGAATTCTCTCCATGATAGCCTCCTCAGAGGCTTTAACGGTTACAGAGCTATGGCTGAGAAGGGAAGCAACTTGCTCTTTAAAAGCACTCAGCAGGCTCTGAGCAGTCCTGGCCTCTTCTATGCTGCTCTTCAGACTCGCATCCAGCCCACTGGAACATCTCTTCAGGTGATGCAGTTCCTGCTTTGAGGCTTCCCAAGCCTTCTGGCTAGCAGCCAGACTCTCTTGGAGGACTCTGATCTCCCTCTCTAGATTCTGTCTGGCTGTCAAAGCACTCTCCAGATCCTAAAATATGGAAAAAGCATAAAACCAGGCTTAACACAGGTCAGAAACAAAGAAGGGGGAATAAATGGCTAATTTTCTGCATCAAGAGAGACAGTAGCAGAGAGGTGCTAGAAGAGGAAGTTACTTTTCTTGTGCAGTAACGATGTTTCTGGGAGATGTGTCCCCCTGGGAGTGCTCCACTGTAGGTGTATTTGCACCCCTGTGCCACTCAGAGATTTTTGTGGTGAGTGTCTATTAGGGATATTAAAATGTGTTTAAAAAGGTAACTGTCTAACTGCTAAAAATCCTGGTGATTATTTGCTTACACGCTGTGGGCTCTACAGTATAAAACTTAAATAAGCTTTATATTGCAGAGCCTGCAGCAAAGCCTCCCCGGAAGTGGGCCCACCAACTCCTGCCAGCCCTGCTCCTGGGGAGGAGGCTTTGCTGTGGGCTCTGCAGCCAGCTCCCCAGGAGTGGGGCTGGCAACCCTTGCTGTCCCCAACTCCTGCGGAGCCAGCATGTAACCTGCAGCAGCAGGGAAGCTTCTGAGCAATATGGGACTCTCTCAGGCACCAGACACAACGAGAGTGTCTGGCGGTTACATGAATCAACGCTTAGAGTCTTCTAAATGCCCAAGTGGCATTTGGTTTTGGGTTTTTGGTTTTGGGTTTTTTGGTTTTTTTTTTTTAATCCTAACACGGTAGAGAGGGAATATTAACTATTAAGAAAAATAAAAGAAATAAAAACAACTACTATTTATGCTAATGATGGAGGTAAGAAAGGGGAAATTGCTTGATCTGTTGGAGGCCAAAGGCCCTTGAGAAGGAACAGATAGCCTTGAGGCAATAGGGTGGGAGAGCACATGTGTAGGGGAGCAGACACTGTTACAAAAAAATCGCTGATTAGAGGTGCAGGAGCACACCCACACCCACACACCTACAGTGGAGCACTCAGAAAGCCACACACCTCAACGAAGAACTGGTATTACTAGGACCAAAGTTGTTTATTATGGGTCCAATCTTGCAAGTCCTTCACAGATAGAATACTTGTTGATCTAACAGGAGCCCCACCAACAGAGAGCAGGCAGTATCTGCCCTACATTTAGAATGGAGAAGTAAGATTTGAAGATGACACAAAAGTACTTATAGCTATAAAATATAAACATTGCTAAAACAAAATACAGGACTATGTAGCACTTTAAAGACTAACAAGATGGTTTATTAGATGATGAGCTTTCGTGGGCCAGACCCACTTCCTCAGATCAAATAGTGGAAGAAAATAGTCACAACCATATATACCAAAGGATACAATTAAAAAAATGAACACATATGAAAAGGACAAATCACATTTCAGAACAGAAGGGGATGCGGGGAGGGAAAGGTTAATGTCTGTGAGCTAATGGTATTAGAGGTGATAATTGGGAAGCTATCTTTGTAATGGGTAAGATAGTTAGCGTCTTTGTTGAGACCGACGCGTAGAGTGTCGAATTTTAGCATGAATGACAGTTCAGAGGATTCCCTTTCAAGTGCAGATTTAAAAGGCTTCTGAAGCAGGATGCAGGTAATTAAGTCATTGAGACAGTGTCCTTTCTGGTTGAAATGGCAAGAAACTGTTTTTCTTTGTGATCCTGTCTAATATCTGTTTTGTGGGCATTGATCCTTTGGTGAAGTGTCTGAGACGTTTGTCCAATGTACAAAGCAGACGGACACTTTCGCACGTGATAGCATAAATTATATTTCTGGATGCGCAGGAATATGTATTCTTGATCTTATAACTCACTTGGTTAGGTCCAATAATGGTATCAGCAGAGTGGATATGTGGACAAAGCTGGCAACGGGGTTTGTTGCAAGGGAAGGTACCAGGGTTGGTATTAGTATGGTATGTCCTGTGGTTGTTGGTAAGAATCATCTTGAGGTTAGGTGGTTGTCTATAGGAGACTATGGGTCTGTCTCCCAGAGCCTCTTGGAGTTTAGTATCCTGTTCCAGTATAGGCTGTAGTTTATTGATAACGTGTTGGACAGGTTTAAGTTGGGGGCTGTAGGTGATGACAAGTGGTGTTCTATTGTTGGTTTTCTTGGGTCACATTACAAAGATAGCTTTCCCAATTATCACCTCTAATACCATTAGCTCACAGACATTAACCTTTCCCCCCCATCCCTCTTCTGTTCTGAAATGTGATTTGTCCTTTTCATATGTGTTCATTTTTTTAATTGTATCCTTTGGTATATATGGTTGTGACTATTTTCTTCCACTATTTGATCTGAGGAAGTGGGTCTGGCCCACGAAAGCTCATCATCTAATAAACCATCTTGTTAGTCTTTAAAGTGCTACATAGTCCTGTATTTTGTTTCAGCTACACCAGACTAACACGGCTACATTTCTATCACTATTAAACATTGCTAGATTGTGATGACACCCGTTAAGAAAAAACTGTGACTGGGCAAAGTCAATGATGCATGGAAAAATTTTAAAAACAACAACTAGTCTAGTAGCACCTTAAAGACTAACAAAACATGTAGACGGTATCATGATCTTTCGTGGGCACAACCCAGAAGTGCCCACTAGATTGCTTTTCTTCTAGCCACTTGTGACAGGGTTACCGCCCACCTCTTGCAGGCATCCCCATTGGTTGATAGTTTCTTCAGTGGGCTTCAGTGACTCAGCCCTTCAGCCAAGTCATATACAGCATCTGTAAGTCAAACAGAACAAACCTCTTCTGGGTCTTTACCTCCTCCCAGTTCTTGTACGGTGCCATACCCCCCAGGGCTTCTGCCTTTGAGACACTGTCTTTCTGCAGCCTTCCCTGGACTCACTTCCTGCTCAGTCCCACAGCCAGCCAGGAGCTCCTTCGTAGATCTGCAAATCTCTGCCTACACTGAGATGTCCCTGATCCTACTGCTCTTTCAGCCAGCCAGGAACGTGGTCCCCCTCTCTTCCAGCTCCAGGCAACAACTAAACAGACTTCTTCTCTGCCATTCCTTTGTATATGGCCCTCCTTCAGCCCCTCTGATTGGCTGCTTCCCCTGCAGCTACTCTAAGCCGCTCCTCTCTGGGACCAGATGTGGAAGGAGCCTGAAAAACTCCAACAGGGGGTCTCGGGGCCTAGTCCATCCCATCACAACACCCTTTGTGGTCATTTATGTCATCTCAGAACATGCTGGTGGAATTTGCTTGGCAGAACAAGTGGTCAACTAGGACAGTCAATTGACCCCAGCATCTGTCCATCAGGTTTTGATCTGACAAAGCACCTATGGTCATCTCTGAACCAGTTTTGAACAGGACAGGGCAACTGTGTGGCCAATCTCTTCAAATTAATTTTTTTCTATTGATGCAGTGACAGTCAACTTCAGCATATCGTTGGGCAGAGAGTGCACGCGCCAATGGGTCTGGACTCTACAGGTCATGGGGACATGGCAGGGCAGGTGGGGCAGGACAGCAGCTCTATCTAGCATCCCTGTAGGATAGTCTTTAAAAATGTCTGATGAAGTTAATCCTTGCATAGTCTATGCTCCTTAAACAGAATGTACACAGCAGAGAAACACAGAAAGACAATGATAGCAAAGGTCCCAGAGAGGCGATGTTGTCATAAAATACTGGAGTCTGGGGAATATTGCACAGGAGCTGCAGCTCTGTGGATACCCCAAAATCCTGGGAATAGTCTGATGGATCTCTTTGGATCTTACTGTTATAGAGCCATGACCCTTGCCTCCTCTTACGTGAGCTCACAAAGCTTGCCAAGTAAATCTCCTCTTCTTTGTGATGATCCAGGCATCAGTTTGAGAAAGAGATAAAGATGTGCAGATATGTCAGGGATATATAAAATAGTGAATGATATAGAGAAGGCAAGTTGGACAGTACTGCATACCCTGTCCAGTGATACAAGAACAAGGCACCATTCAATGAAAGAGAAAATAATCTAACACAGACAAAACCAAAAACATAGCTTGCTTCATTTAATCAACCTGTGAAACTCTTTGTCCCAGGATATTAATGAAACAGTTCAATTTCTTTTAAAGCATTATATATTTATGTGAATAAGAATAAAATCTGCTGTCAAACTAGTTAGGATTACAATGTAGAAAGGAACATAATCCTTCACACTTCAGGGAATACTCTGATTAACAACTAACAATGGGAAGGAATTTCCCTTCCCACAAGACACAACTTTACAGGAACAGGTAGGTGGGTATGTTTACAGGGAGCCTTTTGCGTTCTCCAGAAGCATCAGGTTTCAAATACTATGGGAGGCAGGATACCAGACTTAAATGGCCAGTTTTGTTGCAGTGTCATAATCCCCTATGTTAAATACATTTACAAAAACCACAGAAACAAAAACCTGTTGAATAGAAAAATACTTGTCATTAGTCATTACTAAATTAATTTTAGAATTGCTAACCAAATCTTGGCAAGGGTCCATTTTATCTCCTTTTTCAACTCTAAAGCGGTCCTTTTAGCAGTGCAATTATGGCAGTGCCAAAAATATAATTATAGCTATTACAGAAAAGAATGAAGGGAAATCTACTCCGATTACAATATTATTTAATCAAACTGTAGATTTTGTTTCACAGGTGCAGCACAATGAGAGCTAGCAAGAATCAGTGTGAACATTGACCAGTTATGATCTGTTTATTTTTTTAAAAATTTACAAACATAAAAACAATTGCTCCAAAAGACTTCTGAACTGAAATGACAAACTGGACAAAGCAGTTCAAAAGGGACGTAATTATTGCGCTTCTTTCTTATTTTAAGTGTCATGGGTTATGGCAAACCATTTATTTTTTTAAAAACTTTCCTTTTAAGAGTCATATTTACAAGTCAGCTGAGCCCTAAATCTTAAAAAATAAACAAATACAAGTTGCAAAATAAAAAATTTAGTAAAATTCCATTTTAATATTGCAATGCTGAACAGTCTATGTATATGTACTTAATAGGGCTGTCTATTAATTACAATTAACTCATGCACTTAACAAAAACTTAAACGTGATTAGTAGTAGTTTTAATGATACTATTAAATTGAAGTGAAATTTATTAAATGTTTTTAATGTTTTTCTGTATTTTCAAATATATTTAATTCAGTTACAAAAAGAATACGAAGTATACAGTGCTCCCTTTATCTTATTTTTATTACAAATATTTGCACTATAAAAATGGTAAACAAAAGAAATAGTATTTTTAATTGGCCTCATAAAAGTACTGTAGTACAATCTCTTTATTGTGAAGGTGTAACTATATAAAAAAAAATGTTGGTAACATAATTACATTAAAAAAAAAGCAATATAAAACTTTTAAACCTACAAGCCCACCTCAGACAACTGATAAGAAAAAATAAATTTGTTTACATTTACAGGAGATAATGCTTCTCACTTTTTATTTACAATGTTACCTGAAAGTCAGAAAAGGATTCACACTGCATCTTGTAACAGGTATTGCAAGGTATTTACATGCCAGTGCCAGAAATGCTAAGGCCTTATCTCCACTTGCCAGAGGATCAATGCTCTGGCATTCGATCATCCAGGGTTCAATTTAGCGGGTGTAATAAAAACCCACTAATTAGAACGCTGAGGGCACCCCGGTCAGCACCGGTACTCCTTGCTGTTGCAAGAAGTAAGGGAGTTGACGGGAGCATTTCTCCCATTGACCTCTTGCTGTGGGGCCAACCCAGAAAAATTGGTGCAAGGTACATTGACTCTAACTGTGCAAGTCACATAGGTGGAGTTGCGTATCTTGCATCGATTTTCTCCGCCAGTGTAGATATGGCCTAAATATTTATTATGCTTCTTCATACTTCAGTCACTTTTCCAGAGGACATGATTCCATGCTGACGATGCTAATTAAAAAAAAAATACATTAATTAAACCTGTATGTTTCCTGAGGTTTTACCTGTATTCAACCATATATTTCATGTTATGGCACACTCAGATGATGATCCAGCACATGTTGTTCATTTTAAGAACACTTTCACTGCAGATTTGACAAAATGCAAAGATGGTACCACAGTGTGAAACTTTTAAAGATAGCCAGAGTACTCGAGCCAAGGAGAAAGAACCAGAAGTGCCTTCCAAAATCTGAGAGATGAAGTCTGAAGCATACTTCCAGAAATCTTAAAAGTGCAGCGCTCTGATATGGAAACTACAAAACCCGAACCACCAAAAAGGAAAATCAACTTTCTACTAATGACAATTTGACTCAGATGATGAAAGTGAACATGCATTAGTCCGCATTGCTTTTGATTGTTATTGAGCAGAACCCATAATCAGCATGAACAAACGTCCTCTGGAATGGTGGTTGAAGCATAAAGGGACATCTGAATATTTAGCACATCTGGCACAAATATTTTATGGCACCAGCTATTACAGTGCCATACAAATGCCTGTTCTCACTTTCAGATGACACTGTAAACAAGAAGCAGGCAGTGTTATCTCCTGCAAATGTAAACAGACTTGTTTATTTGAGCGATTGGTTGTACAGGAAGTAGGATTGAGTGGACTTTCTAGGCTCTAAAATTGTACATTGTTTTACTTTTAAATGCAGTTACTTTTTTACATAATTCTATATTTATAATTTCAACTTTCATGATAAAGAGACTGCACTGCAGTACAGTATTTGTATTAAGTGAATTGAAAAATACTATTTCTTTTATTTTTACAATGCAGGTATTTATAATAAAAAATCAATATAAACTGAGTACTGTACATTTCATATTCTCTGTGGTAATTGAAATCAAAATATTTGAAAATGTAAAAAATATCCAAAAATACTTAAATAAATGGTTTTCTATTCTTTGTTCAATAGAGTGATTAATCAGGATTAATTTTTAATCATTTGATAACCTTAGTATTTAACACTTTTTTAATTAATAATTTTAATTAAAAATTGCCAATCTTAGTAAATGTTGGAACTGCAGACAAGAAAATGCCAATCTCTCAGATATTCAGTGTTCATCAAAAATTGTCCATATTACAAGCCAGATCCACAAACCACTGACATCAATGAAAATCTCCAACTGACTTCAGTGGATTTGAAATCACAGATTGGCTATGTCTACACCACATTGTTCTTCCAGAAAAAGCTACACAAATTGCAAACTGCAATTTGCGTAGCTTTTTCCGCTTCTTTTTTCGGAAGAGGTTTTTCTGACATTTGGCCTGTCTACACTGAGCCAAATGTCAGTAAAAAAAACATTTTTCAGAACATCCCTTCTTCCTCATAAAACGAAGTTTACAGGGATGCCTTAAAAGCACGTCTGCTCTTCCGAAAAAAATTTCGGAAGAGCAGACGCACCTCCGGTATCCCGGAAAAACTCTACAGTGTAGACATAGCCATTGTGGAGTCATGCTGCTAGACAGAATTTCTCCATATACAAGTCAAATGAATATTTATGATTCTGAAGTATGAGTTTATTATACAATACAAAAAATCTGGCGTCTGACAGACAGCATGCTTCACTACCAGTTCTTCAAATGGAATTTTTAGGAAAACATTTTGTTAAATATTATTCAATATTATTTCTCTTTCTGAAGAACAAATTTTACAGCAATTTTTTAAAAATAAATCTGGTACTGATTGCATCTCCATGGAAGAATACTTACAATACTCCCTCAAGTGTATTTCAAGGAATAAAATATGGATTACTTAGCATACATTTCTACTCATCTTTCACACTCCTACCTCAGAGAAAAATGCTCTATACGTTTAGACTGGCATACATAATGTCTTCCCAGTTATCACTTTGAGAAGACAATAACCAGGGAAGTACAGTTGTTGAATGAGAATGAAAATATCACTTTGTTGACATATAGAAAATATCAACTCTAAAACAGAACTCTCTAACAAAAGCATTTTAATGTAATATTTTTGAGGCTTCATAAACTTGAAGCTGATAACAGACAAATAGTTTAATAAAACAAATAAACAAAAATGTATCTCCATTCAACACCCTAGCCTGATATTTTTCAAAATAATTTTTGTGGGTAACATCATGTTGAAATCTTACATTGTTTACTTTTATTTCTTGGCACATTATTCTACTGAAAAATGCATTTTTCTAGAAAAAGATCTCTAAACCACACAGACATGCACACCAGAAAACAATTTACCTTGCTAAGCTTGTCCATGTCTTGGGAGTAAGTTACAGCCTTTTTCTGCTCTTTGCTCACTTCTGAAACAAGCCTCATGATGGTTTCTCTGCTAGCTTTTGACTCGATCTCATGACTATTGATAGCCTCTGCAAGAGTGGCAATCTGCCCTTTTATCATCATATTTTCTTTATGCAGCTCGCTGACCTAGACAGACGCATACAATTCAAATAATACATATTACTACAATTCTTACACTGTTTCCTGACAACAATCGTCTTCACTAATTCAAGTGCATTTTCTGTTCCTCATTATCATAAAAATGTTGTTTTCAAAACCTTTAAGGTCAGATCTATGACTACGTTCTGTTATTCATTTCCAATGTTTCCCTGTAAACAAAGCAGAAAGAGAAGAGAAACTGGAGCCCAATATACCACAAGAAAAGTATGCCTTTGAATACCAAATGTTAATTTGGTTTAGTTATCCGCGTACAAATTCTCAGCACTATATCAAACATTATCATCTGGAGGGCTGTTGTCATTTCTGCATGTCCACTCTGGTGATAAGATTGGGCAGAAAATAAAAATAGATTATACAACTATATTCATGTGGGAAGCAGACAGCTTTTCCATTAGATTTATGGCTAACAAGCTTTTGGAATGGGAAACCAGCACAGGACATTGAGAAGTGATGTTACATTTGAAATATTCTGAGCCATAGGGAGCCATGTGATTTGGCACCAGATGCTTCTTAACCATATATGAGAGTTGGGGTATTTTGTAAACAAAATTACTTGAGGGGCTCTTTTGAGCAGCAGCCAGAATTCAGGGAAAAACAAGCCTCAGGCATGATCTTGATCTGCTGAGGTAATGCTGCAGCAACTCCAAAGAGCGCAAGTCTCCACCGGTCTAGAACCCAAGCTTCCAAAACTACAGGCAGTTGACAGCTCCAGGCTGTAGCTGTAACCAACTTGCACTCTTCCCATGACCTACTGTGGATACAGACTATGGGAAATTCCACCTCAAGGGCCTTACAGACAGCAGCCCCATGGCTCCGACTTGGCTCACTGCCCTATACAGGAAGTCCCCGGGTTACGTACAAGATAGGGACTGTAGGTTTGTTCTTAAGTTGAATTTGTATGTAAGTCGGAACTGGTACATATTGTAGGGGAAACTCTAGCCCTAGGGAAAATCACGTTGCGAGAAGCAGGGGGAGCCGGGGCTGACGAGCCGCACGCCAGGAGCCAGAGGGAGAAGGTTTCCCACCAGATCAGGGACCGTGTGTTGTGCTCAGCGAAAGGAGGGCAAGTCAAAAGCGAGGCGGGCCGGGTGTGCTGCGACCCCACGCAGCGCTCTGGTCACCTCCCCGCGAATCCCTCGCTGGCCGCGCAGGGGAGGAGGGCTCGGGAGTCACTCGCCTGGGGTGGCGCTCGGGGCAGCGCCGGCTGAACCGCCTGTCAGGCGTCTCGGCGGTCCCGCGCCCTCTGCGGCGAGAAAAGCCGCTCCGCGTCTCCCTGGTCTGCTGGGGGGGGCGCCGAGCAGACCGCCGAGCAGACTGCCAAGACCAGCAGACCGCCGAGACGCGCCGTGGTCCCGCCGCCCGCATCCTCCGCGGCGAGAAAAGCCGCTCCGCGTCTCCCTGGTCTGCTGGGGGTGCAGCTAGTGCGGGGTTGCCTCACCCCGCTCGTAAGTAGGGATCCGACGTAAGTCGGATCCACGTAACCCGGGGACTTCCTGTATAAACCCAAGGGACATGCCAAGAAGTGTACAGGCAATAGCATGGATCATCTGTAGTTGCCATGACCTTTTCTGGTCCTTGCATGACCTCAGCTTGATTTAAACTTCGCCACCTGACTCAGACCTTGAAACCTGACCTGGACTCTAACCCTTGGTATTGACACTTGCCTGGACCTGACTACAAACTCCTCTGCTGCTCCCAGCCTCAGGTTTGCCACTGCCCGGTCCTTTGGCTCTGAGGATCAAGATAGGTGTGGCTATAAATGTGGGGTGCAGAATATCTCATGACACTTCAAAATGAGCAAAAACCATACAGGATTATATGTTCCCTTGTGTCCTCCTGGAATGATGACACTTAAGGTGGAGGTGCTCCTATTCTGTCTTTAACTCAGGTCATTAGTGGGAGAAAAGGGACACAGATAAGGGAAAATAATATCCAGAAAAAATACTCTATGTTCTAAAACACACTGTCTCCATAAAAGGAGACAAAGGTGCAAAGGTGGAAAGACTAGAGAGAGAGTGCAAAAGATGTATACATTAGGGCAAACAGATGGTGCAGGTGATTTCATTTTCCTGAATGGGAGCTCAGCTTTCAAAAGTTTGAGACATGCCAGACGTGAAAGGTATTAAAGATTTTGGGCATAGTTCTGAGATAATGCTATACACAATGAATGACTACATTTATTTGTACCTTGTAGTAATTGTGAGTGTTTTGATACAGGGGCAGATTTTCGGTTGTTTCAGTGTGTATCAATGAGAATGTTTCTGTTTAATGGCATGAATGCATTAAATAAGTATTAAGAATAGTGCCAGGATTCTCATATTGAAATTCTATAGTTTTTAGCATTTTTAGACAAGCATTCAATTGTACTTATTTTCTTGATTTGTACTTAATCATAAGTTAGTATTATATGAACATACATTAGGCCTCTCTGAGTTCAGTGAAGCTGTGGGAGATCAGTACCTCTAGAAACCACGACAATATGTGTAAACACTATTGCAAATTGTAATATATGCTCTATATTCTTATTTGATCACAACATTCTGATCTTGTATATATAAGTGGTTAAAACAGGTGTTTCATTTTTCTTAGATAAAAGGAAATTGCTCAATACAATTTTCTGCATCAAATTATTTCAAAGACAGAGCACCCTTGTATATGAATATCTATTAGAGCAATATAATACAGTTAAATATTTAACAAGTCTCTTTAGTATGTGGAAAAAATAGCTGCATATAAACACCTTTGAAATTAAATGTTTGTGTGGTTCCTCTTTTCCTCTGATGTCTACGTCCAGGAATCCAGAAAGCTGTGCTAAGAATTCACCATGCTTCCAGCTGATCTCAGAAACTTGATTCTTGCTTTCTTCACACTCATTCAAATATTTGCTAATCAGCCAAAATAAACACATACATCAAAAGGAATATTTAGAAACAGTATTTTCCAAGCAAAATTATCCCATGCTCATTGCTTTCTCCTACCTATTTTAGCACAAACTTCATCAAAGTTAAATGTGGCTTAATACATATAATATGGGTCAAAAGGGGCAGAGAGCACTGTTAGACACAGCACATTCTGCTCTTAAGGAAGCAAGCACCTCACAGTCTTTTCAAATGATGCCCCTCTGATGATGGGCTCTGAAATTCTCTCTTCAATTAACACAAGCAAGATGATTCTATAATGTGTTTGTTTGGTAATTGTTGTGTTGAGGAGTAAAGCATGGGTTGGAAAAGAAAGAAACCCCAGAAGCACTCCCCAATACACACCCTTGGAAAAAATACCATGTATTAAAAACATGTTCTATATTTTAACAAATCACATAAATTCTTCAGAGGGGTAGCCGAGTTAGTCTGTAACTGGAAAAACTTAAAAAACAATGAATAGTCTAGCAGCACCTTAAAGACTAACAAAACATGTAGATGGTATCATGAGATTTCGTGGGTACAACCCACTTCCATCTGTACCCACGAAAGCTCATGATACCATCTACATGTTTTGTTAGTCTTTAAGGTGCTGCTAAACTTTTTTTTTTTTTTTTAAGTTTTTCCACATAAATTCTGTAACTGATAAAACAATTACTATATTTTTAAACATGCTGAATGAATTACTGGTTCCACATCACCAGTTGACTGGATGCTTAACTCTCTGGTTGAAATATTTCATTTTTTAATTTCTGGTGGAGAACCTTTCACATAAAGCCAGAGATTTTCACCTTGAATTCTACACAAAGGGACATTACTTTTCAGGTACAGTAACTGGAATTCTTCAAGATGTGTGGTCCATAAGAACATTTCACTGATGGTGCACATACAACTCATGAACCTGAGATATGGTCATGCTATCAATTTCCTAAAGTAAAAATAGGACAGCTGGGGCCCATCTGAGCCCGAGCCGTCTCCCCATTGCCCGGGACAGGCTTACCCTCCACCTCAGCTCCATGACACCCATGGCCGGGGCTGATCCCCTCCTTCCCTCCGCCCCAAGTTCTCTGTTCCCTTCCGCACAACTGAGGCTGAGTGCCCAACCCCCTAACACCCACAGCTGGGGCTAAGACTGAGCCCCATGCTGCCTCGGGCTGCAGCTGAACCTGAGCCTCACTGCCAGCCCCTCGTCTTGGGAAGAGCAAATGGAACAAATGCCCACTTTTCTCAAAAAACACTCAGTATAGCTGGAACAGAATTTAAAAATGGGACTCTCTCAGCCAAAACAGAACGTGTGGTCCTTCTAGAATAGAGACTGGAGTATTTGGGGCCAGCAATACTCATACAGTGCACATGTAGCCCAAGCACTCATGCTCATGAGCCCTTACACACCAGCTGCAACTTGGGTCCTTCTCACCACAGAACTCCAAAGAGGGACTTCAAGATAGAGGAGATGGAAGGGCAGAAATGTGGAAAACACATCTCAAAGAACTTGTCACTATACATAGTAAGTAACTTCTCTTCTCCTTCGGGTGATTGCCCATATCCATATACCATGGTGGTGACTCCCAAGAAGTGATTGTGTTAAGGAGGTGGGAGTTAAGAGTAATTAGTTGAAGAGTAAGTGGAGATCTACTTTTCTAAATGCAAATTTGGGCCTGAAAGCCTCAGTCAAAGTGTAGTGCCTTGCGAGTACGTATATTGAAACACAAGTAGCTGCTTTACAAATGCAGTAGAACCTCATTAGGTATGGAAGTTGCTCATAACTGAAAAATTTGGAAATAAGAGACAGACTGATTGAGAGTCTCTGTGTAAGGATGAAAAGGGTAAAAGGCAAGAGTGATGTTATGATAGTGATCTACTACACACCACCAAACCATGAAGAAGAGGTGGATGAGGTTTTTTTTTTTAGACAACTATCAAAATCATCCAAAGCACTGGACTTGGTGGTGATGGGGGACTTCAACTTTCCAGACATCTGTTGGGAAAATAACATAGCAAGGCACAGATTATCTAACAAGTTCTTGGCATGCACTGAATACACTTTTTTATTTCAGAGGTAGAGAAAGCTACTGGAGGGAGGCTGATTTCAATCTGATTTTGACAGGAGGAACTAATTGAGAATTTGAAAGTGGAAGGCAGATTGGATGAAAGTGATCATGAAATGAGAGAGTTCATGATTCTAAGGAATGGCAGGAGGGAGAACAGCAAAATTAAGACAATGGATTTCAAGAAGGCAGTCATTAGCAAACTCAGGGAGTTGGTAAATAAGATACCATGGGAAGCAAATCTAAGAAAAAAACAATTGAAGACAGTTGGCAGTTTTTCAAAGAGACATTATTAAGGTCATAAGAGCAAACTATTCCACTGCGCAGGAAAGATGGAAAGTATGGCAAGAAACCATCTTGGCTTAACCATAATAAAAGAAAATAGTTCAAATTACAAAGAATAAATATAAAATATCACAAGTATGAAGGGGAAAAATTAGAAAGACTAAGGCACAAAACAAGCTTAAACTAGCTAGAGACATAAAAGGTAACAAGAAATATTCTACCAGTACATTAGAAGTACAGGAAGGCCAAGGACAGAGTAAGACCATTACTCAATGAAGAGGGAAAAATAACAACAGAAAATGTGGAAATGGCTGAGGTGCTTAATGACTTCTTTGTTTCAGGTTTCACCAAGAATGTTGATGGCGGTTGGACACCTCCTAACACAGTGAATGCCAATGAAAATGGAGTTGGACCAGAAGCTAAAATAAGGAAAGAACATGTTAAAAACAACTTAGACAAGTTAAATGTCTTCAAGTTGTCAGGGCCTGATGAAATGCATTCTAGAATACTTAATTAACTGATTGAGGGGATATCTGAACTATTAGCTTTTAGAAGTCACAAAGTGGGAGAGATCCTAGAAGATATACTTTAACAAATATACTGCCCATCTGTTAAAAGGGATATAAGGACAACCCATGGAATTATAGACTAATCAGCTTAACTTCTGTACTGGGAAAGATAATTGTGCAAATAATTAAGAAATCATTTTGCAAACATCTAGAAGTAATAGTCAGCATGGATTTGTCAAGAACAAATCACGGCAAACCAACCTGATAACAGTCTTTGACAAAGTAACAAGCATTGTGGACAGGGAGGTAGTGGTAGATGTGCTATATCTAGACTTCAGTAAGGCTTTTGATACAGTCTCTCATGACCTTCTCATTAACCAACTAAGGCAATACAATCTAGATGGAGTTATAAGGTGAGTGCATAACTGGTGGCAAAACCATCCCCAGAGAGTAGTCAATGGTTCACAGTCATCCTGGAAGGGTATATAAAGTGAGGTTCTGCAAGGATCAGTTCTAGGTCCATTTGTGTTCAGTATCTTCATCAATGATTTAGATAATGGCATAGAAAGTACATTAAGTTTGCAGATGATATCAAGTTGGGAGGGATTGCAAGTACTTGGAGGATAGGATGAAAATTCAAAATGATCTGGACAAACTGGAGAAATGGTCTGAGGTAAATAGGATGAAATTCAATATGACAAATGCAAAGATCTCAACTTAGGAAGGAACAATCAGTTGCACAATTACATAATGGGAAACGAGAGCTTAGCAAGGAGTATTGTGGAAAAGGATCTGGAGTGCATAGTGGACCATTAGCTAAATTTGAGTAAACAGTGTGAAACTGTTGCCAAACAAACAAACAAAAAGAAACAAGCATCATTCTGGAATGTATCAGTAAGAGCATTGTGAACAGGACACAAGAAATAATTCTTCTACTTTACTCTGTGCTGATTAGGCCTCAGTTGAAATATTGTGTCCAGTTCCAGGCACCGCATTTCAGGAAAGAGGTGGACAAATTGGAAAAAGTCTAGAGAAGAGCAACAAAAATTATTAAAAGTCTGGAAAACATGACCTGTGAGGGAAGACTGAAAGAATTGGATTTGTTTAGTCTAGAAAAGAGAAGACTGAGAGGGGACTTGATAACAGTTTTCAAGTACCTAAATGGCTGTTACGAGGAGGGAGAAAAAATATTCTCTTTAACCTCTGATGATAGGATAAGAAGCAATGACTTTAAACTGCATCAAGAGAGGATTAGGTTGGACATTAGGAAAAACTTCCTAACAGTCAGAGTGGTTAACCACTGGAATAAGTTGACTAGGAAGACTGAGGAATCTCCATCATTGGAGATATTTAAGAGCAGGTTAGATTAACACTTGACAGGGATGTTCTTCATCTTGCCATGAGTGCAGTGACCTGGACTTGATGACCTGTCATGGTCCCCTCTAGTCTTACGATTCTGAGACAATCATTCAGGTGAAGTTGTATATAGATGTTGCATCTTCTCAGGTAAGATGCCACTACTGACAGCATCTTGCTAAATCTCCTCCATAACGTGGTGAGTCCAAAAGATATCAATACTGGCCCTGACCAATTGTAAATCTTAGATACTCCTTGTAGGCAAAATGATGGAGATGTGGAAATACGCAACCTGCAGCTCAAGAGATGAGTGCCAGTCTCCAGCCTCTAGAGGCTGGACTTATCAAGGTGAGGAGGACCCTGAACTTCAACTAGTGAGTCCCAATGTGAGCTTCTGCCAGTCCAGAATGGGTTGCCAGCCTCCTTTTTTCTTCTGGATAATAAAATAGTTATTCTAAAAGCCTTTTTCCCTGTACTAAGGGACCTCTTCCATCACTGAGAGAAAAGGAGCATGAAGATCTCTTGGCATAATAGAGCCTCATGAGAAGAATCCTAAGGAAGCACAGTTGGGCATAAGCACTGCCACAAACCAGGTGGAGTATCCATGTGTTTTGTGTCTATGGCTCGTTGGTGTGTGGTGAAATAGCCATGGGAAGAAATGCCATCACATCTTCAACATTAACTATATCAGAGACTTATCTAAAAACACTTGTCCAAAATTACTGGTTATGAGACATATCATCAAATGTATCATGTCTTATTCATTATTTTTTCCCCAATGTAAGAGTTAATTAGTTCCACGTACAGCATATCTGTACAAACAAGTTCTCTAGGACTACTGCGTCTCATCTGAAGATATGCCAACCAGCAATTCTCTTGAAAGTTATAAATGTCTTTAAGTTACAACTACACATAACATTAACCTTTTTTAAAGACATAGTACATTTGATCAAGTGGCTTTTTGAAGAAATACATCTCTCATATATCTGAAGCCACAAAACTGATCTAGCACAACTAACCTGTGTGTGTGTATTCTAACAGTGTTTACACTTTAGTTTTGTGTGCATACTGTCCTAAAGGTTGTTAAATTGATCAGAAAGTCAGCAGAGGATATTGCATCTTTTGCAATGTTATCAAGTTGCATATGACAAAAGCCATAGCCCAGTGAATAGTGGGGAGGAGGGGAGATCAATGGATTGGAATATCTAACAAAAGTCACACCAGAACTGCATGTGGTAGTACTGTCTTTTAGCTTACTTTCAAACTTAAAACTCTGCAATGGCTCTCCCCCTGCCTATAAACATACCTCAGTATCTAAGCACCTTAATATGGCATTATATCACACCACAAATGGCATATGTAACATATAAATATAACATTAATACCTACAAATATGAAAGATCAAATACATGGAAATGACAAATTTTAAATATTCACAGCAGGTTTAGCCACATTGTACAAACTGTCTTTATTCTAGTGTATACTAAACATAAAAAGTGATATATTAATGGATGGTAAGACTGGATTTTCAGTATTTTCACTATTATGAAAACCTTAAATTGTATGGTTTCATGACTATTGAGCATTTAAATATGTAACCTCAATATTAAGCATAAGTTTTTGTATTTTTATAGAATCACTCATAGAATCATAGAATACTAGAACTGGAAGAGACCTCGAGAGGTTAAAAAGTCCAGTCCCCTGAACACATGGCAGGACCAAGTACCATCTAGATTATCCCTGATAGATGTTTGTCAAACCTGTTCTTAAATATCTCCAATGATGGAGATTCCACAACATCCCTAGGTAATTTATCCCAGTGTTTAACCACCCTGATAGATAGGAAGTTTTTTAATGTCCAACCTTAACCTCCCTGGATGCAATTTAAGCCTATATCTTCTTGTCCTATCATCAGACTTTAAGGGAAGTATTTTTTCTCCCATCTCCTTGTAGCTCTCTTTTAGGTATTTGAAAGCTACTATCATGTCCCCTCTCAGTCTTCTCTTTTCCAAACTAAACAAACCCAGTTCTTTCAGTCTTCCCTCATAAGTCATGTTTTCTAGACCTTTAATCATTTTTGTTGCTCTTATCTGGACTTTTTCCAATTTGTCCACATCTTTCCTGAAATGTGGTGCCCAGAACTGGACACAATACTCTGAGGCCTAATCATTGCAGAGTAGAGCAGAAGAATGACTTCTCATGTCTTGCTCACAACACTCCTGTTTATGAATCCCTGAATTATGTTTTCTTCTTTAGTAACAGTATCACACTGTTGACTCATATTTAGCTTGTGATCCACTATGACCCCTAGATCCCTTTCTCACGTACTCCTTCCTAGGCAGTTGCTTCCTATTTTGTATGCAAGAAACTGATTACTTCACTGAGGAAGGAACACTCTGCATTTGTCTTATTGAACTTCATCCTATTTACCTTAGGCAATTTCTCCAGATTATTTTGAATTATGACCCTATCCTCCAAAACACTTGCAACCTCTCCCAGCTTGGTGGTATCTGCAAACTTTAAAAAGCATACTCTCTCTGTCATTATCTAAATTGTTAATGAACAGGGCTCGCCGAACCGCGGCGAGCCCCGCTCGCCAGCCGTGCTGTCCGGCGACCTGCGCATGCATGCAACTCTTCCGGGGCTACAATTTACTCGCCACGGGTGAGTAGATTGTATTATTTGTTGAGACCTGTTAATGAAGATATCGAACAGAACCAATTCCAAAACTGATCCCTGCAGAACCCCACTCTCTGAGAATGGTTATCCAACTAGTTATGCACTCACCTAATAGTAGCCTTAACTAGGTTGAATTTCCCTAGTTTATTGATAAGAAGGGCATGTGAGACTGTATCAAATGCTTTACTAAAGTCTAGATATGCCATATCTACCACTCCCCCTTCTCCAACAGGCTTGTTATCCTATCAAAGAAAACGATCAGATTGGTTTGACATGATTTGTTCTTTATGGACTGTTTTCATTTTTCATATTTTCGTTTTCCTGCTCTTTCTTTTAGGGGAAACCAAAGTTATTAGGCTGGAAGAGCTCACAAATTCCACTGGGAAAGCTAGTGGATCTTCTAAAAGAGTAGTTCTCAAAATGCAATCTGCAGATCATTGGTGGTCTGCGGCCTTATAGGTGAGACGCAGCTTTAGGCTCAGCTCCCCCCTCCCTTGCAATCTGCGGGCAGTCCAGCCCTGTGGGCCCCCCACCACTGAGAAGGGGGGGTGGAAGCCCTGAGCCTCACGGGCCGGATCCAGCTTGTGGGAGGAGCAAGTGGCTCTGCGTACTGCCGTTCCCCCCACTCCCCGGCTTGGGGAATGGCAGCACATGGATGCACTGCCTGGAGCCTTTCCCCCACCGCTCCCAATAGCCAGAATCGGGGCCAATGCGAGCAGCAGGGAATGCAAAGCCAGGTAAGTGCTCCCCACCCTCCTCACGCCCAGACCCTGCAGCCCATCTCCCCTCATGCACACTTCTACAGCCGAGACCCTCTACCCTCTGCCCATTCCTGCACCCTCCATCCCACCCTGATCCCCCAGCCTGCTCCTGCACCCTCCCTCCTGACCAGACACTGCACCTTTCCCCTTCATACTGGCCAGACACACCAACCCCAACCTGCTCCTGCACCCTCCCTCCCTTCCAGACCTCCCACCCCCAGCCGCCTGCACCCTCCCTTTGGCCAGACACCCCACCCCCAGCCCACTCCTGCACCCTCAATCCCGGCCAGACCTCACACCCTGACCTCTCCTGCTTCCAAATTCCCAGCCTGACCACCACTCCCAGCCCACTCTAGCACCCTACCTTCCACCCAGACCCCCATCCTCACCTTCATCCCTAGCCCACTCTGTAGCAGCCCCCTCCCGCACACCGAGCCCCTCATTTTTGGCCCCAGCCCAGAGCCTGGGGGGCTCACAAAATCTACTAACCCTGGGACCCCAGAAAAGATAATCTGGCCTGTGAGGAGCCCTGAACCTTGGTCCTCCCTTTCCCCTCTACCACCACACCACCCACATGGGGCTGGAGCACCAGGGGAGTGAGGGGTCTCAGTTGGAAGCCACATAATTGAGGGTTGGGGGTTTTTTGGATTTTGAAGGGGTTGCCCCTCACTTTTGTGTGACCCCTGACTAATTTTTCTGTGGCTCGGTGGCTTCCAACCCAAAAGAGGTTCCCTACCTCTGCTATAAATAAAGATAATGTCGAAACCTTTTGTTTTGGACATAAATTAATATTTTACTTTATCATGTTAGTTTACCAAACTTTATTTTAAATAAAGTTAAAGCATTTAATCTGTTTAACTATTTTGATTTTGATTAATTATATTTCCTTTTTTACCAGATATATACGTCCCCTTATGTTATAGCTGCGTATTTAAGTTTTTATGCTCCAGTAACCTAATATAAATAATTTAGTATTTAAGGTATTTAGTGATAACAGAAGGCATTTTGTAATCATGGATGGTTAGCTGGTGGTCCACAGAAAGGTTTGCATTGAGCAGGCTGGGCCGAAGGACAAAAAGTTTGAGAACCACTGTTCTAAACCCTTAGAAATTCAGAATGGGCAGATTATAGACTCTGGTAGTTTCACTAACAGTTGTTGAAAATCCTACAGATTGCAGTTGCAAGTGATTAAACACTAAACCTCCCTCCCGCAGAGTTTATTTATAACCTCTGCAAAAAACCTACTGTTGTTCTGACAAATTCTACTGGCTGCCATCAGACAAGTCTTTGATCCCAACAATCACAGACCTAGTTGCAGTCAACAGGTACATCAAGGATTCTTTCAGACCTAATGGAATAAATAATTCCATTTTTATCTGATACAGTTATAAACAATGAAGGATGACCCACACTAGATGACAGGTCATGGATTTCTCTAACTGACAACACAGGAGCTAAGAGATCAATTTTTCAGACTGTGTGCAGTTGAAGAAGAGAAAGCCTGCAGAAAGTGTGGTGAATACGACCCTCAGAGGAAGCAGAAAAAGACATTGTCAGGCACAGAGCTTACTTGAACAGCATACTTTGGGGGTCTCTGAGCTAAGAAGCGGTGCCTGCTATCCGTTTCTACTGTGTTCAGGGAAACTGGGCTTTGTGTACTGTGGCAAAGCTCTGTTAGTTCCCCCTGTCCTAGGTAGCGGCTACTAGGGGGCTCTTGCCCTTATCTCCACCACAGAGCAGCCCTTCCCTGGGCCACTTCCCCCAAACACTCCCACAATACCTTCTTCCTGGCCTTGTGGGAGAAACCTCTTCTGTTTGCCACTGGACAGTTTTTGGCCCTCTCCCTCTCTGCCTCCCCTCCCATTCTGCCTTCCCCAGGTGATTGCCTTAATTGCTGGGCAGCAGTCTCTAGCAGCCTATTCATGGAACAGGAACTTGTTCACCCAACTAACTGCCTGTATGCCTGCCCTCTATCAAACTTCTGTGGCCTTCTGTCTCTGGTCTGCCACAGTACATTCTTTGTAAATAAAACAAGATTACACCAAAGAATATACCTGGTTCATATCAAGTTCTCCTCCTAAAGAGTACAACTCTACAAAGCCCTGAATACTGGCTAATTGTTCAGGCCAAAGAGCCAATCATATCTAACTCAGTACAAAGCTGTAAATCTGTTTCTGCACTGAAATTTGCCTACAGAAGTAGTTTTCTATGTTGGCAACTATAGTTGACTAACATCTCAACCCAAAACCACACCACAGTCTCACTGAGGCCAGGTTCTACATGAGACCCAGCAGCTTGGCTTAAGGTACTCAACCCCAGTTAAGTAGAATAGCTGGAGTTGGCTTATCTTAAGCTGAGCTGGGTGGGATGTAAGCGACTAGTCGACTAGTCCAGTGTTTCTCAACTAGTGGTTCAAGTACCCTTAAGGGTACTTGAGAAAAGTCTGGGGGATACATCAACACAACTGAAATTTGGAGAAAACTGAATTTTTGTTTTAAGTTTTACAGCACTTTATTATTTTTGTACTTTTTACACCCAAAAATTTCATCGTCCATCCAGTTACGATTAAGTTGTTTAAACAAATGTGCTGCAATGGTAGAAAAAATTGTGTGTGTCTGAAATCTGTAGGTACTGGGGGTACTTATAATTTTTTTTAAAGGGGTACATTATAAAAAAAGGTTGAGAAACACTGGGCTAATTGACCATCCGATAAGCAAATGCTTATTGGACAGTCAACTTGACTAGTCACTTTCACTGCCCTTGCTTCCTCTGTCAGAGAGAGACAGCAAGGTGGGGAGCTGGAGCCGGTGCTGGGGGGAAACGGATAAAGCTGGTGCCCCCCAGCACCATCTCTGTGGGGGACAGGGGAGGCAGAGGCACAGCAGGAAACGGTGCGAGCAGCAAGGGGGGGGGGAACAGAAACTAGTCCTGGGAGTAGCCGGCTTAAAAGCCAGCTCCCCCTCTCCAGCACCGTCTCCAGGGTGCCACCTGCCCCCCGCCTCTATCAGAGGCGGGGGATAGGGGACTCTGCTGCAAAGCAGCCCCTCTCTGCAGCAGTCCCAGCAGGGAGATGGGGCCCCCAATGGACGGGGCTGTTGCCGCCAAGCAATCCCTGTTCAAGGCAACCAGGGCTGGCCATGGACAGGGGCTGCTGCCTGAGCAGCCCCTCCCTGCGGCCAGCCCTGGCCACTGCTAACAGGGGCTGTTGGACTCACAGCAATCCAGGACTGCATTTTAAATGTAGTAGGAGCCTAGCAGTTCTTACTACATTTAATATGTAGAGCTGCAGCGTGGGTGACTCCGGAGCCAGCACTACTCAGTCCTGGTTGGAGTCGGCTCCTGGAGCTACCCCCACTGCGGCTTTGCAGAGGCGCTTACTGACTAATCGTATTGTCGATACAAATTGTATCAACTATACGATTAGCCAGATAATCGTATTTTAACATTGTTCGTTCCCACAGCGGTAGGCCGATGGGAGCAAATGCTCCCATTGGCTTCCCTTATGCCTCACAAAAGAAGGAGTACCGGATGCCAACAGGGGTGCCCTCTGAGTTCGATTTTGCAAGTCTTAACTGGACTCACAGAATCGAACTCTGGAAGATCAATCGTGGCACTGGTATCGTCCGTGTAGTGAAGACAAGCTCTTAGTCTCTTACGTCAGTTTGGCTTCTTGGTCATCGATCTTCTCCTTCAGCTCCCAATTCTCCTGAAGCATAGCCTGTGCTGTTAGGTCAGTCTGTTTCTTGGAAATGGCAAGAATACCTGATTCCTCCTCCATCTCTTGAACTCGATTTTGCAAAGAGAGGAGTAGAGAAGATTGTCTAGCATTATTTTCCTTGTAGCTTTCCACTTCAGTCTTAAGATCTTGCAATAAGACTTTTTTAGAGACTATTTTGGATCTGAGATCTAGAAGCTACAAACAGAAGAGAGGGAGAGAGAGAAAACAATATAGACAATGTATATGAATTATTTTTTTAAATGATTATTTTAAAAAAATCTGGCAGGAAATGCCTTTTTAACCAAAGTATCATATTCTTCCATCCTATTACCAAGGGATTCCATGGGGGAAAAAGTGACAATAGCTACCATTTCTTCAATACCCACCGAAAGCAATATGTAAACACCAGCCTGAGTATGAAGTAAACAAAAATCCCCACAGTGCTTTCAGTGCCATTTGAAATTATAGCAAAAATATTCATTGGCTAAATGAAATAGACAAAGTAGTAAGAAGAAAAATGTTCTTCTTTAAATATCTATAAATATATTTTTAAAAAACAAAGCAGAATCAGAAAGAATCACTGTTGTCTTTTAAATTATATAAAATTCCATTTAAAATTAAGTTAAAACAACATTAAGGTTACAAAAAAAATCACATATTCAAAAGTTAAGAAATACTAGAATTAAGGTTTTGTGTGAAACTTTAATGATACAGTCTTTAATTGTATGATAAAATACTATTTTTTTTTTCACAAGATCTCTGCCTCCCTGCTCTCAGTTCTGGTATCTGGTGCCACGGTGGCCTCTTGCTGATGGAAGGAGTAATTGCAAGGAAAGTCCTGGTCTGGAAGCTCTATTATGGGATTAAAGCATGCTCACTGTGACTGGCAGAGAGCTCTAAGGACCTGCAGAATGTTCAGTGAAGAGCAAATGTTTGGAGAATGCTCTTAACAAACCTCTACAGAACATATGCTAACAGTGATTTTCAGAGGCTTAATTCTGACATCTGTATTAGATAGATTTCCATAGGAACGTCAAACAGCACCTCTTTAATTCCCTGATGGCACCCTGCACCTAACTTCAAGTCCCTGTTCCAAAGTATGAAAGTGTGAGAGCTTTCCAACAAAACAGTTCTAATCGTTTTTTTAAACACTGGCAAAAGAACTCATCCTAACCTCATTCTCTGAAACAGTTGATCCATTTTTGCTAAAAAATGCCTGCAGCTGAATGTTTCTGGGAAGACACTTAGCATGTAAAATTTCAGCCTAAATGATCAAAGTTATAAACAATTAAAACCAGGGACTTACAACAGAAAGTACTAAGCAACACTTGTTGCTTCCAGTTCCATTTTAATGAAAAAGATTAAATAAGTGGCAATTGCCACATTACAACTAAGATAAACAACCTATGTCAGTGCTCTTTTAATGAAAGAAGGATGGACTTGTGATTAAGGAACTGAACTGGAACTCAGGAGATCATAGTTTAATTCTTGGCTCTGCCAAAGACATCCTATGCGACCACAGGCAAGATACCTAATCACTCCATGCTTCAATTTCTTTTTCACTCTTGTCCACTTAGACTGTGTACCATTCAGAGACTCTTATTATGAGTCTGTACAGGACCAAGAACATGGAGCCTCCGAACTCAGGCAGAATATGTAAAGGTAACAGACAACAATATGAATTTAATAAGAATTTGGGTATTTTGGATGAAAGTGAAGGTGGCTTTCTTTAATTCCTTTCTGCCTTTTCCAAAAACTGTAGTGAAAAGATTCTATAAAGTGGTCTCTCATAACAATAAATAATAGATTATTAAAGTATTCACTTTCTTCATTCAAAAATTGGAGTACAGTAAAAGATCAACAAGAATCTCATCTTCTTTAATTCTTTCTAATGAAATGTAAAGCTAACGTATTGATCACGTGTTTTAATGATAGATAGGGAAGCATTTTTTACAACAATATGAACATTAACTGGCCAAATTCCAGCTCATTCTACTGATCTATATTCATCCCTATTTTTAGTGCCCTAAACTACTGCTTTTTGTTGCTGTAAACTATTTAAAAGTTGTTTGATTTTACTACAAATCTGGCTAAATTTAATTCACGGGCAACGTGAGTTTTGATTTTGATACATCATACAAGTGGATCCTGAGAAAACCAAAAAGACGGCATGCTCTTATAGCATTTATTAAATACATAGGTGCTGCCTGGATGAAGAGTGCTATCAATATAGGACAATGAAAGGACTATCTTTAATTTCTATCAGCACAGAAAAGCCACCTTTACTGCATAATTGGATCAAATAAGCTTCATCCAGCAATGGAAATAAAAAATGAGCATGTTAAGAAGTGGGAAAATATTGAAGCCTTGGAATCAACAAATATTATAATTACTAAGATAACCACAGTGTTGAAATAATAACTTGGTTAGAATTGTGAAATAATGTATTTTACATTCAAACAAACACGGTAAGAAAATCATCCTGGTGCCAATTTCAATTAATACACAAGATAATGGTTTAAAGACTGGAAACTGAAACAGGCAGATAAAAGCTCATATGGAGAATGTAAATAAATGTAATGTGAAAATAAAAACAAAATCCCATGATTAATAAAACAAACATACATTTTTCATTCTCTGTGAGGAGATGTAGTGGATCTACTTTCTCCACAATGTGTGTATTGCTCCCATTAACAGGAAAAGAACCTTAAAGGGGTTTTATGGAAGGAGAGCTCTTTAAGGCTTACCTCTGACTGGGCACATTCATATTTTACCAGAAGTGCTGCTAGTTCACTATGGGCAGTTTCAGCCGCAGCCCGATAATGATTTGCCTGTTCTCGAGTGACAGGAATATCCAGAAGAATATGATCATAAGATCCCTGGGAAGACAACACAAGTCAGGGCAACGAGAACCATCAGACATGAAGTTTCTGAACAACTATGCTTCAGATTTGATCTGTCATTTATTCTGTAGCTCAAAGCTAACACACTAAAATACTGTGTGCCAACACTGGGTGTGCCTTACCCATCAAAAGTGTAAACAGACATAATTGTACTCAAATCAATGGAGTCTCTCTACTGACACTAGTGGTAAATTTAGCCCTTGATTTATTAAACTGTTAAAATTCTAGAGTACAGCAGCAAAGTTACTTATGTGGGTATTGCACAATTAAATATTAAAAACAAAGAAGGTTTTTCCAGACCGTCCTTGGCCAGAGAGAGGTCATATTTCCCTAATATTTCAGTATTTAAATACTGAATTTAAATATTTCAGCATTGCACATTGATTTACAGTTTAAAATATCTATATGAGGAGGAAAATGTAGTATGAGGAATTAAAAAGCATCAATGCGCGGTATGAAGTCATGTAACTATCCACCTCCAATCCCCACCCTTCTTTTAGTTGCTGTTCCTCTTGGCTTTTAGACTTTTCCAATTCATAGAATCATAGAAGATTATGATTGGAAGAGACCTCAGGAAGTCATCTAGTCCAACCCCCTGCTCAAAGCAGAACCAACCCCAACTAAATCATCCCCACCAGGGCTTTATCAAGCCTCACCTTAAAAACTTCTAAGGATCTAGATTCCACCACTTTCCTAAGTAACTCATTCCAGAGCTCCACCACCCTCCTCTTGACCGTTTTTCCTAATATCCATCCTGGACCTCCCACACTGCAATGTGAGACTATTAGTTCTTGTTCTGTCATCTTCCATCACTAAGAACAACCTGGCTCCAACTTCTTTGGAACCCTCCTTCAGGTAGTTGAAAGCTGCTATCAAATCCCCCCTCACTCTTCTCTTCTACAGAATACACAAGCCTACTTCCCTCAGCCTCTGTTCATAAGTCATGCACCCAGGAGCAGCCCGAGGTGGGCTGCAGCAGCTGGTGCCCCAGGCGGAACGCGCAATCGGCGCCCCCGCCTGCACGGCCGCCAATGGGCCGTTAATGGGGTGACGTCATCATCGGGCGCCCCAGGCACCCCATGACATCATCATCGGGCGCTGCTGAAGGCAGTGCCCTAGGCGACGGCCAAGTCGGCCTATAGCCACGGGCCGCCCCTGCATGTGCCCCAGTCCCCAATCATTTTCATTGCTCTCTGCCAGACACTCTCCAATTTGTCCACATCTTTTCTGTAGTTGGGGGCCCAAAATTGGGCGCAATATTCCAGATGTGGCCTCAACAGTGGCCAATAGAGGGGAATAATCACTCGATCTGCAGGCAGTGCTTCTATTAATGCAGCCTTATATTGCATAGCCTACTTGGCAACAAGATCACACTGTTGACTCATATCCAGCTTCTTAACCACTGTACTCTCCAGGTCTTTTTCTGCAGAACTACCGCTTAGCCAATCAGTCCTCAGCCTGTAGCAGAGCATGGGAGTCTTTCATCCTTAAAAAAGACCTTATCCAAAATTTTGACAATATATAGAAGTGTTCAGTTTTTGGATGCTCTGAATCCTGAGTTTTGTTTTCATTCTCTTCTTACAGTACCTCTCACAGGAAGCCCAATTAGCTTAAGTAAAAGAGTTTATTTAATTGAGAAAAGAGAGACATAAAACCCAAGCCTTCAATTTAGGTCTACTCCAGGGTCTGCGTAACAGTCCCACTAGAAAGCCCATATTTTGTAGTAATTGTAGACTGAAACAATATTAAATCGGACATTCTTAGACCAGAATTGTGTTTAGTCCATGCAGGGAATGAAAAGGAATAGGGAGAGTGCACAAAAGACCTCCCTCCACCTCCATCAATTACCATGTAGAAATGAAACACAACTGTGGTCCTTGCACTATTACAGAGGAAAGATATCCTCCAGTCCAGCAATGCTATTAGAGCTAGACACCACAGAGAGAGCAGAGTTTGGACACAATCCACACTGGCACACAGACCTAGTCTCACTCTAGAAAGGGCACGCTCCACACTCTATAAGGGTGTCTCAGAGCTTCTCTGCCCATTAATACAACACAAGGGCACTTTTACAGGCAGCCCCCGACTTGCACGCAATTGGTTCCTGGGGTAGCGTCGCAAGAAAGGGGCGTCTATCTTGAACCTGCATTTACGATAGGCACTGGGCGCCATTGTAAATGCGGGCTGAGGACATAAGTCGGGGGTTTTCAGCCCCTTCCGCACTTACAAAAATGGTCATAAGTGCAGGGGGTTGCAACTCGGGCCGTCGTAACGCGGGGGTTTCTTGTTTTCCAGAATAAGTCTCCACGCATATTGTTCTTCACAAAGAGTTATCCCAGAATAACTATGCCTGAATAACTCAACCTGCAGACAAGTCATCAATGTCTATACCTCTGAGCTCCCGCTGAGGCAGTGCACCACACCAAACCCTTTGCATGCCAGATTCTACACTTGAATTTTGTGTCCACATCTCTCTTTTCTAACTTGAAAGAGTGATTAGCAAACAAAAAAGGGAGTTCTTAACAGAAACATATAGGCAATCTTACAGATGGCACTGGCAATTTAGCTACAATAGAGAAAATGCATACACAGGTGTAGTGTGATATAAATTTTTTTTGAGTGAGTTTGGGATTTTGCACATTAGTCACAAGTGGTAAAGGTACTAAAATTATGCAGGAGATCCTCAGCAATTGTTTGGATATATTTAAATATTTTATATGATTTTTGCATCTCTCTGCTTGTAAATTCAGGCTCCCTTATCAATTAAGTCTAAATGTACAAGCCCTAGAAGGAGAGGAAAATTATAACTGACATTTTTAAAACCTCTAAAAACTACTACAAAAGTTTTCTAGGTAAAAATATTAAATAGTAAGTCATTATTTAAACCAGAGCAATAAACTAGCACTATGTATCTCATTGGAAAGAGGGAATGCAGAGCTATTTGGTTATATAGGGCTCTTGTTTCCTCAATGGGTCACAAGAGATCAGAGAAATCTGCCACTTGGGCAAGACTGAGTATTATCCCTCATACTTCTGCAGAGAATCATTATTTGGGGGGTAACAGTTAATTTCACATTTAAGGAGGAAAGGACAAAACACTTCAGTGTTTTAAGAAAACTTAAAGTGACAAGGAGTCCTGTGGCACCTTAGGGTATGTCTAGACTACAGGCTTACGTCGACATAAGTTTTGTTGACAGATTCTGTCGACAAAAGTTATGTCAACATAGAGCGTCCCAAACTACATCACTTTGTCGACAAAGCAATGAGTTTTGTCGACAAAGAGCATCCAGACTGCGGGACGCTCTGTCGACAGAAGAAGGCACCCAGAAGTGCTTCTGGAAGGTCACAGGGGCAGCCATAAAGCCCAGGCACTGCTGCATGCTCTCTGCAGAGACGCGTGCTTAAAGGGATACTCCTGGACAGCCATAGCTCTGCTCCTGCTTCTGGCAGGGGAAAGCAAAGCTGCTGCAGTTTTTCTGGCTCTGGGTGCCCTGCTTTGTCGGACACCACAGCTGCTTATTTTCTGGTTTGTCTGTGTGTTTGTTTGCTTCTGTGTTTGCTTGTGTGTTTGTTTGCTTGTTTGTTTGGGTTTTGGCTTTTTTGGTTTTTTGTTTCTTTGTTTGTATTTTTGTCGGTTTCTTTTGTTCTTTTGTTTGTGTGTTAATTTGGCTTTTTTAGCCATGGAGCCTGAGCTTCCCCTGGGCAGGCAATGGCCCCACACCGTGCTGATGGAAGCTCTGCTGCATGCTCAGGAGAGCATGATGACCTTGGCAGCAGAGCTGGATTCTGAGCCCAGCTTTGAGCCCCTTGCTCAGGCTGCAGCCCTGCTGCCCTTGCTCCCCAACTTATTCCTGGAGAGGCGAGTTTGGAGGCTGGACACTAGTTCCAACTGGTGGGACTGGCTAGTGCTGCAGCAGTGGGACGACAACCAGTGGCTCCGGAACTTCAGGATGCAGAAGGCTCTGTGTCTGGCTCGCCCCTGCCCTGCAACGCCAGGACACCCGCTTGCGGCCCGCCATCCCCCCTGGAGAAGCGCGTCGCCATTGCGCTGTGGAAGCTGGCCACCCCCAACAGCTACCGCTCTGTGGGGCATCAGTTTGGCATGGGGAAGTCTACCGTCGGGGCCGTCTTGATGGAGGTAAGTCACTCTCAGGGGACACTCCAGGGGGGCAGTCAGGACCAGACACAGGGAATTGGGGATGGGGTGGCAGAGGTAGAAGCCCTCTCAGCCTCACCCTGCCATGGTGCGGGAGGTGGGGGAGGGATTGTCTGGGGGGGCTGTTGGGGTCTGGGGGGGGAGGGGGGAGCACCCCTCAGCAGCTGAGCCAACCCCTCTAATGTCCTGTTCTGTGTGTTTCTATTTGTCTCTTTCTGCAGGTGGTGACGGACATCAATTCCGAGCTGCTCCACAGGACCGTCAGCCTCGGAGACCTGCAGATCATCCTGGCCGGATTTTGTGGGGCTGGGTTCCCAAACTGCGGCGGAGCACTCAACGGGACCCACATCCCCATCTGCACCCCGCCCCATCGAGCAGCACAGTACATCAACAAAAAGGGCTACTTCTCCATGGTGCTGCAGGCCCTGGTCGACCACAGGGGACAGTTCACCAACGTTGGTGTCGGGTGGTCAGGCCGGGCACATGATGCCCGCGTGTTCAGGAACTCATACCTGTACCAGAGGCTACTAGCTGGGACATTCTTCCCAGAGAGGAACCTGGCAATCGGGGATGTGCAGATGCCTACGTGCATCGTGGCCGATGCGGCCTACCCTCTCATGCCCTGGCTCATGAAGCCCTACACCAGCCACCTGGATGTGAGCAGGGAACTGTTCAACTCCCGCCTCAATAGGGCTCGCCTCCAGGTGGAGTGCGCCTTCGGCCGTCTGAAGGGCAGGTTTAGGTGCCTGCTCACGCGGCTGGACATAGGGGAACACAACATCCCTGATGTGGTTGCAGCATGCTGTGTGCTGCACAACCTGGTAGAGAGGAAAGGGGAGGCCTTCCTCCCTGCATGGAGAACACGGGCTGATGTGGAGGGGGGACACTTTGAGCAGCCCCGGACAGCTGCCGTCCGGCAAGCCCGCCAGCTGGGCTTGCGCATTTGAGAAGCCCTGAGGGAGCAATTCTCCCATGGAGGCCAATGAGTTTCCCCAGGGCCTTCCAACTGTGGGGGATTGCCCCATGCCCTGGTGCCTTCCTCCCCAAAACCCATTCACACACTGAGAACAGACAGGGGTTGGTGAAAACATTTGAACTGCTTATTGCACTGTTCCTTTGTTGAAAAACTAACATATAAAACTCTTTTGTTCAGAGAAAATAAAATACTCTTTTGTTCAGAGACAATATAAAACTCTTCTGTTCAAACCAAATAAAGTGTTTGTGAACAAACTAAAGTGCTTCCCTCAGTGACTCTCCCAGGTGGGAAGGGGGAATGTCAACTCGGAAGCGGGGAGGGAGGCTCAGGGCTAGGGTGGCTGCCTGGAGGAAAAGCCCCTGGCACTTTGGCTGCGGAGGCCTTCTCACACCTGGCTGCGCGTGCGGGCTAGGACAGTAGGGGGCTGGGCAGGAGGTGGGGCTGTACCTGAGTCCGGGATGGCAGGGGCTGGGGGGGGGAGGCAGGCTGAGGAGGAGGGGCAGGACCAGGCACAGGACCGGGGAAGGCCATGGCCTCCCGGATTGCTGCACAGATGTCCCTGCGCTGCTGGGCGAATTCAGCCAGCAACTGCCAGTGCCACTCAGCCTCTGCCTCCAGCTTCCTCTCCATGGAGTCCTTTGCATCCTTTGCAGGACTCCAACGTGCTGGCGCACCAGGTCCAGATAGGTGCACCAGTGCCGCCGGGTTCCCTGTGGCCGTCTGGGTGGTGGGGCAGGTGTGGCTCCTCCCTCCTGGTCAGCTGGTCTGGCTGTGGAGGACAAGAGGGAAAAGTCATCAGTCATGCATGCTCACCCTTTCCCTGAGAGGGCATGCCCTCCTTCTTGTCAGCAGGCAGTGCCTGTCCTAGGGTCAGAGGCTGCTCATGTAAGCAGTAAGGCATGGTGTGACCTGGCCCGCAGCCACTGCCTCCGTGGAGCCCACAAGGTGTGCAGGCCACCATCCTGCCCCCCCTAGCACACACCCCGTGGCCAAGCAGCACAGACAAGTGTCAGGCCACGGTTGGGGTTCCCGCAGGTTGCTGAGAGGCCTGCAGCTGTGAGGCAATCCCGGCATCCCCAACCCATGCCTGACCCTGGCGTCAGTGCCTGCAGGAGCAGGTGGTGCCTAGCAGCCGTGAGGGTGCAGGGGTATGATGGCCCTCCCTGAGGGCGGCCATGGGTGTGGCCCCTTTTCCCCCCAGGCTGTGATCAGCATGACATGTCACAGCACTGCACCATCCACTTTGCTCCCACCTGCCCTGCCCTGTATGTGTTGGACCCTCACAGCACTCACCTGATGTTCCCTCCCCAGTGTCCGAAGTTTCCTGGGAGGCCTCCTGCGTCTGGGCATCTGGCTCCTGGGTGCTCCGGGTGCTGTCCTCCTCCTCCTCCTCCTCTTGGAGCTCCGGGTCGTCTGGCAGGAGTTGCAGCCACTGCTGCAGAGAGATCTCCATGGCAGACTCCACAAGCCTCTCAGGAGGCAAGGGTTCCCTGCCCCTAGGATCCTGTCCAGGTCCTTGTAGTAGGCGCAGGAGTGTGGCCTTTCCCCGGAGCAGGAGCTGCGCTCACAGGCCCTGACGTACCCCTGCCTCAGCTCCTTCCCCTTGGCTCTGACCTGCAGTGCTGTGCGGGGGTGGTGGCCTTTCCTGGCCAGGCCATCTGCCATTCTGGCGTAAATGTCCACATTCCTGTGCTTGGCCTGTGGGAGTTGAAGTGCCTCCTCCTCAGCCCACAGCTCCAAAAGGGCTTTAATCTCGGGGCCAGACCAGGAGGGTGCCCGCCGTTTAGTGCCCCGGGGTTCCTGGGGGGATGTTTCCCTGGAAGGGCTAGGGAGTTCCTGGGGGGGCTTGTCCCTGCAACATGTCTCCCGACTGCCCCTACTGGGAAGAGCTGCGTAGTCAGGATCCTGGCTGGAGCTGTCTTGCAGCCAGACTGCTGATTCTGGGTGCCTGTGCCTTTTAAAGATGGCTGCAGGCAGGAACAATAGAGTTGCAAGCTGTGGCAGGAGTGTCCACCAGGGGTCCTTCCTGGAGGCTTTTTCTGTTGACATAACTTTTCCCCTGCGTCCACACTGCCCTTTTGTCGAAATAACTACGTCGACAAAGGAGTTATTCCTCGTGGAATGAGGATTACAGCCGTCGACAAAACTCCTGAGTTATGTCGACGTTATGTTGACATAACTCGAAGGCAGTGTAGATGCAGGTTTAGTTTTGTCCACAAAAGTCCACTTTTGTGGACAAAACCCTGTAGTCTAGACACACCCTTATAGACTAACAGATGTACTGGAGCATAAGCTTTCGTGGACAAAGACCCACTTCGTCAGATGATTTACTGCATGGCTCTGAAATGTCTGTCATCACCATGTGACTGCACACACATGTTCTTCTCCTACCCATATTTTTTTAGCAGTTTAGAAAATATCAGCCTGCTAAGGATTAGCATCTTGGGGAAAGTCACAAAATAAATTCTCTAGAAGAAATAATGCCACATTTGTTCATTGGCCCAACTTCTGCTTTTTAACATATGCCTTAGTCCAGGGGTTCTCAAACTTTGTGATACTGTGACCCCCTAAAATGCTAAATGAATTTGTATGACCCCCCACCCCACCCTCACCAAAGTTGTTAAGCAAAAAAAAAAAAAAAAAAAGGTGGGGGAGCCACCACTTTGTCCAGTTTGGGACTGCACCCACTGGTCCCCCAGAGCCAGCCCCCCCCCCAGTCTCTCCATCCCAATGCACTCATCCCTGCCTCAGAGCTAGGCCCCCCTAGCACCCCCCCATCCCAGTGCACTCCCTCCTCCCACTGAGGCAGGCTCCCCGTGTCCCCATCCCAGTGCACTCCCCCTCCCCTGAGGCAGGCATCCTCTGCGTTGGGAGCCCGCTCCAATCAAATCTCCTCCTCCCGTCTCCCCGCCCCCCCGCCCCCGCAGAGCCAGGCACAGAGGAAACTCTTACTTTTAAAATGGCTGCTCCTGCCGCCCGGACCCGCTACCTCAGCTCACAGCTTGTAGGGGAGGCATCACGTGGCCTGCTGCCGGTCTCTGCTGCTCAGGTTGGCCAGAGCAGCGTGCGCTCCAGCGCCCCCTAGCGTGGCACCTGGCAACTGCCCCTTCCTGCCCCCCCTTCACTAGACTCTGCGGCACTGCTCACTCCCCCGCCCCTGCCAGACGCAAAACTGGCACAGTTTTGGGGAAACTATAAAAAGCATAGGTCTGATAACAACACTGTATGTTTCCAATGACAGTGTAGAGTTTTCGTTACTCTACACTGAGGAGGCTGTGAAGGCTAGGAATATAACAGAGTTTAAAGAGAAGCTAGATAATTTCATGGAGGTTAGGTCCATAAAAGGCTATTAGCCAGGGGATAAAATGGTGTCCTTGGCCTCTGTTTGTCAGAGGCTGGAGAGGGATGGCAGGAGACAAATCGCTTGATCATTGTCTTCGGTCCACCCCCTCTGGGGCACCTGGTGCTGGCCACTGTCGGCAGACAGGATACTGGGCTAGATGGACCTTTGGTCTGACCCGGTACGGCCGTTCTTATGTTCTTATGTACTTTGATGTTATAGAGAATACAAAGAAGCATAACACCCTGTTAATGTAATTAAATAATTTTGTTTGCTAATCAAAACATATACACAAGTGAAAACTACATACTTTATTGTTGAAAGAGTAAATATTGATAGTATAACTTATAATCAGGGCTTCTGGGATTTTTTGGTTATATTAATTTCATATTTTGTTTGATGTATTCAAAAATTGGATATTTTGGGACTCTCTCCCTATATAGACTATAATGAGTAATGCATATTATTTTAATAGTACTTTAATGAGTAATTCTTTTGTAATGTTCCCTAATGCCCTTTGATGTAGTACTGGTTCAAAGACCACTATGTTAAAGCACAAGAGGGATCTTTAATGTTTAATGAATGCCAGCAGAGCTATCCAGCAACACATTAGGGTGATTTAGAAATCTCACTCTCCATAGTCTGCAGAGCACATTGAATCTAAGAGCTTGTCTGCGTGGTGCAGTAAACAACCATTTCCAGCATTTTTTCAGTGTTTACTGAATAAAATCTAAATTTCCTTTTTCTTTTCTTCCCTCTCTACCTTATCAGGGTTGTCTTATAGGCGTTTATCACTTAAAAACAAAAAACAAAAATCAAAAGCCCTACTAGTAACACTCTGGACTATGTAGAAATCCCTTGCTGATAATTTTACCTCTTGACTCATCATAATATTTTCCCAGAGGCTACAACCTTCTTTATTTCAGTAAGACTGACTTCCTAGAAACCATACTTCGTAAGAGCTAATGAGTTGAAGCAATGGGTACAGCTGCAATGATCCGGGAGCATTTAAAGTCCCCACAATGCTCAGAGGCCAAGCCAGATCTATTTCATCTTCAACATGAACATAAAAAGAATGCCAAAAACAAGCTTGAAGTGCCTTTATGTGATCTTTAAAAGTATGGTCTAACCAAGACAGAAACCACAGCAGCAAATAAAGTGTCTCTTTTGCACACAGAGGAACCAGCCTACAAAAGTACATCAGGTTCTGCAAAACGCTTTCCTCCTACACTTACAAACATACACCTATATTCAGGATTCCCAAAGCCCTGCACAAGCAGGTGAGTTATCCCACAGTCAAATCCAGACTACTTCAGCCAAGAGGTGGGCAATAATTTTTGCAGGGGGGGGCCACTTCATCAATTCAGGTTCATGGTCACAGGCCAGCTCCACCCACCCCCTCCTCAGAAAGGGGAGCATGAGAAGTCTCCTTCCCCACCAGGTGTGCACGGCACCTAGAGAGAATCACCCCTTTCTCCCAAGGCCCCTTCCACCTGAGACCCCACCCTAGAGGGAAAAGGGTGGTTCCCTCTAGGCATTGCACACACCTGGTAGGGGGAGGAGACTTCACGCACTCCCATCGCAAACATGACTGGCGATCTATACATCAGTGCCAAGCAGATAGTTAATCATGAGTGACAGAGATTTTAAAAAAAAAATATATTAAGGCAAGCAGATCTGGCACGACCTTAAATAAATACATCATAACTCACATAATGTCTCATCTCTACCATTCATTCTGTTCTCCACAGCCTCGGGTGAACATAATGAAAAAAATTAAACAACATTTTTAAATAATAACCACAAGCAAGATGTATCAACTGTCCCACCAGAGATTTGCATGGTATGGTACAGTTCAGACAAAGTGTCTCCAATGTGGATCTATAAAATTCAAGTCAATATACACTAAATGAAAACAAAACCACATGCAACAGACGCCTCTTCTGTCCCTTCCACGTGGGGAACAGCAGCAGCCACCTAGAGTGGACTATGAAAATCTCAAGACCAGCTACAGCCAAAGGAGTAAAGGATATAAGGGAGAAGTAACCCTGGAGGTTAGGTCCATCAATGGCTATTAGCAAGGATGGGTAGGAATGGTGTCCCTAGCTTCTGATTGTCTGTAAATAGTTGACAGGAGAGGAATCACATGAGGATTACCTGTTGTGTTCCCTCCCTCTGGGTTATCTAGTATTTACCACTGTTGGCAGACAGGATACTGTGATGGATGGACCTTTGGTCTGACCTAGTGTGGCCATTCTTATGTTCTTATGGATAAAGGCAGTGCCTTCCCATTTCCCTTCCCTGCCAGTTCCAGGGGAACAAGCCCATTATACTGGAGATAGAGACCTTTCCTCCAACCCCTTTACATGGGCAACAGCAGCCGCCGGGAACCTTCATATATCATCATTCGCTCAACTCTCACTTGGCCTTCAGATACATATTTATTTCATTTCTTATATTATCTTTCATCCCAGCCCGCTTTCATTCCAAGTGCAAGCAGGTGGATACCACAACACAACACATCATACTCAGATCAGAAGCTACAAAAACTCTTTTTAGTCTAAATATAACCCTTTTCCTGTGTTTTTTTAATTTAGTGGCTGAGTACAACGAGAAAAATGTAAACCTCAGTCTACAGGTGTTCCTATGGTTTCCCTATAGGGACTTATCTGATCTAGGTCCCAGTTTCCTGTTACAAAGACCTATTTTCATCTTCCTTATATAATGGCTTGAGTTGGCAAGCTGCACCTGCCACAGTGAGTCAGCAGAACATCAGTAGTTTTATGAAGGGTTCAAAAACCTCCTAAAGATAGCGGATCACCAGAAGAGCCATGCCACCTTGTTATAGTCTCCTCTCCTTTAATATCACTGCAATACTTTAGCTGTCTGTCACCCTCTGCCCATTATGTTTTTGTTATCTTTCTTTACCCTCCCCACCATTCTTCACACTGACTTCAACCCCAACAACATCCCTATCAGAAAACAATAAAAAACCCTCCATAAGCTAAGTGTCAATCATCATCCTAACTGACAGGTTGATACATTGTGTCCCTTTCCCCAACACTTTTTCTGTTTTGACTGTATGCTCTTCAGAACAGATATAGCATCTTCCTTTGTATGTCAAAAGCAACAAGTATATTTTGATTGCTAGTACAACAGAAAGAAAAAATGACTCACTAACCTTTTGGGCCTCTGTTCTTCCTTTGTTTCTAAAAAAGCAAATGGGAGAAAAATGAATTAAAAATGCTAGCTATCAAAATATAGCGTATCTGAGAATTCTCATACATCTGCTCTACTGACCTATTTCCTGAACTTCCATCAACAGGCTCCAGCTGCCAGAAGCTCTCCAACTGCAGCCAGAGAAGCCTTCAATCCCTTGTCTACCCGCTATCAGACTCAAGACTCTTCACATGGCCTATGATCTCTGCTTCAGTTACATGACCAACTTTTGTCCAGTCACCTCTTCTAGCTCTCCCCATAAGAAGAGCCTTACTGGGTCAGACCAAAGGTCTATCCGGCCCAGTACGCTGTCTTCCAACAGTGGCCAATGCCAGATGCCCCAGAGGGAGGGAACACAACAGATAATCATCAAGTGATCCCTCTCCTGTCATCCATTTCCAGCCTCTGACAAACAGAGGCTAGGGACATCATTCTTACCTATCCTGGCTAATAGCCATTGATGGACCTAGCTTCCCATGAATTCATCTAGTTCTTTTTTTAACCTTGTTAAAGTCCTGGTCTTCACAACATCCTCTGGCAAGGAGTTCCACAGGTTGACTGTGTGCTGTGTGGAGAAAAACTTCCCTTTGTTTTAAACCTGCTACCTATTAATTTCATTTGGTGACCCCTAGTTCTTATATTATGGGAACAAGTAAATAATTTTCCCTTATTCACTTTTTCCACATTAGTCATGATTTTATAGATCTCTATCATATTCCCCCTTAGTCTCCTCTTTTCTAAGATGAAAAATCCTAGTCTTTTTAATCTCTCTTCATATGGCACCCATTCCAAACCCCTAATCATTTTTGTTGCTCTTTTCTGAATCTTTTCCAATGCCACTATATCTTTTTTGAGATGAGGCGACCACATCTATATGCAGTATTCAAGATGTGGGCGTATCATGGATTTATATAGAGGCAATAAAATAGTCTCTGTCTTATTCTCTGTTACTTTTTAAATGATTCTTAACATTTTGTTTGCTTTTTAGACTGCTGCTTCTCATTGAGTGGATGTTTTTAGAGAACTGTCCACAATGACTCCAAGATCTCTCTCTAGTGGTTACCCCCTCAGATCTTTACTCTCCTTCTTCTCACGTCGTTGATTTCACCTCTCTTTTTTTTTTACCCAATTTCCTACTTAAATTAAACCCTCTAGCACAAATATGAACAAAACAAAAAAATAAAATCCATGGAATGAACATGACACTTGTCACCCTGAACCAAGCTGTTGTTTGTATGTTGCATCCCTTACCTCCACCTTTAAACAGTTTTCAGTCTTCTTAGATTGCAAGTTCTTGAGGCAGGGACTATATCTGCCTATGTATTTGTACAGTGCCTAGTACCCTGGGTCTCAAGACTAATTGGAACCATTGGGTTTTACCACAATTAAATGAACAAATAATAAAAAAGAAGGAAACGTTGACTAGTATTGATAAACCCAAAGCTTTACCATCTATCAACATCATACCAGATTCATATTTAACAAAATAAAAAAGAGTTGTGCTCACAGTTTCTCTTTTTAATTATATTATTATTAATGGACACAAATGCATTAAAAAGGGGTTCGTTCTGAAGAGTTAGGTCAACAGGAGGGGTGAGAGTCTGGGTTTGACCTCTCTGATAGGTCTGCATTGGAAAATAAATAAATAAATAAATAAATAAATAAATAAATAAAGTTGTGCTCTTAACTTAGATGACCTACCCTGTACCAGGTAATACAGATTAAAATAGCAGCTAAGAGATGGAAATTTGACTTTTAACTTGAGGTAGCCTGTAGGACAGCCAAGAGTTGAAATGGAGTTCTACATTAAAAGCTAAATTGATGTGTCTTCATTGATATTTTAACCAGACCTAGTTTATACAAATCAGCTAAGCTGAGTTAAGAACACACTTTTTTTTGCAGTGTAGATATATCCTAAGAGAGAAGGTACAGAACTAAAAAGCTCTGAGGCAGAGGAGGCCAATAAGATAGTGGTGGTTCACCAAGGTTTAGTTACCTGCACCTCTGCAGGCAAAGGCACTTGGAGCTCCCATTGGCTGCGGAACTCCGATCCTGGCCAATGGGAGCTGCAGGAAGTTGCGTGGACCAGACTCCACTTCCCACAGCTCCCACTGCCCAGGAACAGCTGCGGCACAGTTATTGCCCACCACTGCTCTGAGGGATGTAGGTTAATGTGGCTTTAAGCCTCTCTTACACCAGCCTGCTTCTAAACTGCTTTGGGAAATCACGGCAGCCTGCCCTGGACTGCCTATGGGTGACCATGCTACATGCTACGGTGCCTCCCCCCCACACTAAGGCTTGAAAGGGTACCCCAGAAAACAGCCTATCGTTGTCTTCCCTAGTTCCACTAGCTATCCACAGCTTTTAGAGCCTTTCACACAACTTTGTTCATTTTACCTTGTGTAAAGGGCCCAGAAATGTTTGAGATTAAAGTAAAATAATACACCTAGACCCTCTCAAACTTTACTTTAAAAGTACTTACTGTAACACACTTATAATATTAATCAGTGTACTTATAATGGATTCTACTCTGTTAAACCGAGCTAAGTATTACCTGACTGCAGCTGGTATGTGGTTACATATGCTGCCTTTTGAGAAATCCCTGACCTTGATAATTTTTGTACTGCTGAATGCACCTCTTTTCCAAAGGCGGTGGAGGAAGGAATTCTAAGGTGCATGAAACAATATATTTCAAGCTTGTATCTCTCACCTCCAAAAGAACATAACATAAGAATGGACACACTGAGTCAGACCAAAGGTCCATCCAGCCCAGTATCCTGTCTGTCAACAGTGGCCAAGGCCAGGTGTCCCAGAAGGAGTGAACCGAACTGCCATCCATCTCCACCCTCTGACAAACAGAAGCTAGAGACACCATTCCTTACCCATACTGGCTAATAGCCATTGATGGGCTTAACCTCCATGAATTTATCTAGTTTTCTTTTAAACCCTGTTATAGTCCTAGCCTTCACAACCTCCTGAGATTGTGTTCCACAGATTGACTATGCGCTGTGTGAAGAAGAACTTCCTTTTATTTGTTTTAAACCTGCTGCCCATTAATTTCATTTGGTGGCCCCTAGTTCTTACATTATGGGAACAAGTAAATAACTTTTCCTTATTCACTTTCTCCACACCACTCATGATTTTATAGACCTCTATCATATCCCACCTTAGTCTCCTCTTTTCCAAGCTGAAAAGTCCTAGTCTCTTTAATCTCTCCTCATATGTGACCCGTTCCAAACCCCTAATCATTTTAGTTGCCCTTCTCTGAATCTTTTCTAATGCCAGTATATCTTTTTTGAGATGAGGAGACCACATCTGTACACAGTATCAAAATGCGGGCGTACCATGGATTTATATAAGGGCAATAAGATATTCTCTGTCTTATTCTCTATCCCTTTTTTAATGATTCCTAACATCCTGTTTGTTTTTTTGACTGCCACTGCACACTGCATGGACGTCTTCAAAGAACTATCCACGATGAGTCCAAGATGTCTTTTCTGATTAACTGTAGCTAAATTAGCCCCCATCATATTGTATGTATAGTTGGGGTTATTTTTCTGATGTGCATTACTTTACATTTATCCACATTAAAAAGTTGGTCAAATAAAAGATAATACCTCACTCACCTTGTCTAATATCTTGGGACCAACATAGCTAAAACTCTTCTTAAACAATCAGTTGCATAGACTGATCAAAGATTTGCCAGTCCCAGGCATTCAAAAATCATGAGCCTCAAAAAAATTACAAGATTTTTTTTCCCAAAAAACCCAAATTTATTGGTTTAAAGTCATGAGATATTTCACCTTCTGATTTCTGTGCAGTCTTCTGTATACATTAATATTTTCTCCTGTTTATTTTACAATTACTGCATTTCAGTTTTGTCCCCTTTATTTTCACATTAGGTAAAAAGGTTAAATACAATGTCTGATCACTTTTCACTATGTTATTCATCATCACAATGAAGTCCACCTACCCAGGTAGTCTTCTCCTTTCCAAACAGATATAACTTTTGGCTTGTAATGCCTTATTATTTTTTATGTACTTCTCTGAACTTGTTCAAACATTACTATATCTTTTTCTGATTTAGTTGGGGTTTGTCCTGCTTTGAGCAGTGGATTAGACTAGGTGAACTCCTGAGGTCTCTTCCAACCCTAATCTTCTATGAGTCTATGAAACAAGCATAACCTAAAAACAATAGTCTAGGTGAATAAAACCAATTACTTCTGCATTTTCAGTATTTCTCTTCTGAAAGTAAGTCTTACCCAATAGTCATTAAAAGATGTTGTTAGAAAGATAACACTGTTATTCTCCACTGTTGTGTATTTAATAACAAACTTAAGTAAAAGCTGTTTAATATGCTCAAAAGAAAGTCATGTGGCAACCAAAATAATATTCTTACCGTCTAATACTACAACTAGCAGTTAAATTCTCTCTCTCTTCCACTTTCCTCTTCATTAGTATGAGTTGGTCTTGGATCTAAATGTAATAAATAACTGTTTAGCATGGTTACAAACATCAGTTATCCCAAGACAATTATGAAAATATTAGTATTTCAGTTTTTATAACAACTTCTTACATATTCTGATAAAGACTTGATTAATTAAGGGATGTAGTAAAAAGGAAAAAATTGGGGAAATGAGCCCCCTCCCCTGCTGCTCTGCATCAATGGTTTTGTGAAATAAATGCCATGGAAAAGCTGAAAATTGTATGATTTGTAATTATTTTAAGATCAACACATCGTAAATGCTTTACAAATAAATATGGAAATGGAGTTCCTGTTCCATGGATGCTGCTGCCACCAGACAAAGGGTGGGAGGAATAAGATGAAGCAAAAGCAATTGATTGTTCAGAAAATTGCCACTTGTTCACACACAGTTTCACTTGTTTTGTTTTATCTGTGGGTTGGTTGGACAAAAGTATAAGGCTTTGTAGAAGAAATTGGTTGCAATGAGAGATTTGTAAAGAAAGGAGAGACTGCAAAGGTGATGGACATTCAAACAATGCCTATATTCTATACTAATATCCTCTTTATATTGTTTTTTATATCTTGTATTACGCTGAACAAATATATACGTATGAATACCTAGTTGGCTTATACACCAGACAAATTTTAAGGGTCACATCCCGAATCTCTCCACTAGCTCTGATCATTCACAATTATTACACATAATTACCTTTACAGGTATGCAGAACTAAGTATTTTGTTCATTTAGAAGTCACCTAGCTTCAGCTCATGGGGTTTTTTATATTTAGTTTTTACTATCAATTCTAAAAGATTAAAAACTCACACTACTGAAAACTGTTTTCTAACAGATTGAAATTGACAATGTACTTTGGAATGTTGAAAAACAAAAATTCTAAGCAGAGCAAGAAAATAATTTAGTGCACTATTTAAAAAAAAAATCACATCCCACTATTAGCAAGAATGAGGTAATACTCAATTACTCATTCTATTAATGGCTGTTTTTCCTGCTGAATAAAGTATTGTTAAAGTGGACTTTATTAACTATGTTTTTGTTTTTAGCAGACAAGTGGTTTCATTTCCAAGCAATATCCTTGAGCCTCACCTTTTAACTTCACATCAAAGCCATCATACCACAGTTTCAAAGGAATGAGTTGGAAGAAAGATAAAGAAATGAAGGAAAGCTTTGGATAACATAAGTAAATTCCTAGCACACTGAAGATACTCACTTTAGCAACACTGAACAAGAAAAACAATTGTCCTTGAATTTGTAAAGATAAAGTTTTAATGATCACTCAGACTTTATTTAAATCATTGAACCAAATCTCTACTGCTTTGTAATACATGAAGCAATGCAGCTGCTAAAACTGACAAAATGATGAAGTGAAACTAAAAACTGAAACAAAAAAGGGAACTTGTAGTTGCATTTGGCAGTATTAATATCAATCATCCTCCACAGAGACAAGCAATTAAATAAAAGAGCTACCTTTTTTCCTCTCCGAATATCAGAAATGTCTGAAAACAGATCAATAGGACAACTTTCAGGTAGTTAGAAATTAGCCATTCTGGCTTGGAAACATCAGATGTAAGGCATTAGACTAGAATTTCTTGAGCTACCTGCCCAAACTTTCCCAAAATTCATTTCCCCTCTCAAACACATTAATTAAAATTAAAACTGCATATCTTACCTCCCTTCAGACTGTTCTAATTTCTAATTTTGTTGTTGTTAAAATAATGGATTAGCTTTTTTCCCTAAGTTTGTATATCCTCTGTCATGGGCTTCAGGAGCATCTTCACCTGAGGGTTTTTTTGGTTTGGGTTTTTTTTATTATTAATTATTATTCCTGATGTGTGTGTCAATCTGTAGGCTTCCAACAGGAAAAAAATAATTCCCTCTGAGCTAAAAGCCAGCTGGCTTTAATTATTATTCCTGATGTGTGTGTCAATCTGTAGGCTTCCAACAGGAAAAAAAATAATTCTTCAAAAGTATTTTTCTCTCCAGTTTTAAAATATAAGATGACTCTAGAAATGCTGGTTTAGCTATATGTAGAAAAAGGGATGAATTCCAAAAGAGTCAAAGAAACTCTACACACAAAAATATGAACTTTGAAACTCCTAAGGATCTGTGGACCTTCTTATGCTATGGAACACAATCTGAGAACCACTACATCAGGGAGTCACTAAAACAGGAAGGGTTTCTGTCAGCTGTTAAGTGAGCTGGATTGCATATTCTTGTCTAAGACTACCTTCACTGCTAAAAAGGGTGTGTTTTGTCACATGATACATAACACTCATTAGCAACCCTGCAGTAAAATCCCAGTGGAAGAGAAGACATTGTAGTTACCACGTATGATACAGCATGTGAAAGATAATGTAGAATCAAATGAAGTAAAAATCTTAAATGAATCAACATGTTCCATAGAATCACTATGGATAGTAATTCCATGCTCTAGTAAGAATATAACAGTAGGGATATATTATCGACCACCTGACCAGGACAGTGATAGTGATGTTGAAATGCTAAGAGAGATTAGAGAGTCTATCAAAATAAAAAAACTCAATAATAATGGGGGATTTCAATTATCCCCATATTGACTGGGTTCATGTCACCTCAGGATGAGATGCAGAGATAAAATTTCTTGATGCCTTAAATGACTGCTTCTTTGAGCAGCTGGTACAGGAACCCACAAGGGGAAAGGCAATTCTCGATTTAGTCCTGAGTGGAGCGCAGGATCTGGTCCAGGAGGTAACTATTACAGGACTGCTTGGGAATAGTGACCATACTATAACAACATTTAACATTCCTGTGGTGGGAAGAACACCTCAGCAGTCCAACATTCTGGCATTTAATTTCAAAAAGGGGAATTACGCAAAAATGAGGAGGTTAGTTAAACAAATTAAAAGGTACAGTGACTAGAATAAAATCCCTGCAAGCTGCATGGACACTTTTCAAAGACACAATAATAGAGGCCCAACTTAAATGTATACCCCAAATTAAAAAACATAGTAAGAGACCTAAAAAAGAGCCACCGTGGCTTAACAACCATGTAAAAGACGCAGTGAGAGATAAAAAGGCATCTTTTAAAAAGTGAAAGTCCAATCCTAGTGAGGTAAATAGAAAGGAACATAAACACTGCCAAATTAAGTGTAAAAATGTAATAAGAAAAGCAAAAAAAGATTCTGAGGAACAGCTAGCCAAAAACTCAAAAAATAATAGCAAAATATTTTTTAAGTACATTAGAAGCAGGAAGCCTGCTAAAATACCAGTGGGGCCCCTGGACAATCGAGATACAAAAGGAGCAACCAAGGATGATAAAGCCATTGCGGAGAGACTAAATGATTTCTTTGCTTCAGTCTTCACGGCTGAGGATGTTAGGGAGATTCCCAAACCTGCACCGTCCTTTGTGGGTGATGAATCTAAGGAACTGTCCCGGACTGAAGTGTCATTAGAGGAGGTTTTGGAACAAATAGAAAAACTTAACAGTAACAAATCACCGGGACTAGATGGCATTCACCCAAGGGTTCGGAAAGAACTCAAATGGGAAATTGCAGAACTATTAACTGTGGTTTGTAACCTATCCTTTAAATCAGCTTCTGTACCCAAGGACTGGAAGACAGCTAACATAACGCCAATATTTAAAAAGGGCTCTAGAGGCGACCCTGGCAATGATAGGCCAGTAAGTCTAACATCAGTACTGGGCAAATTATTGGAAACAACAGTAAAGAATAAAATTGTCAGACACGTAGAAGAACATAATTTGTTGGGCAAAAGTCAACATGGTTTCTGTAAAGGGAAATCATGTTTTACTAATCTATTAGAGTTCTTTGAAGGGGTTAACAAACATGTGGACAAGGGGGAATCCAGTAGATATAGTATACTTAGATTTCCAGGAAGCCTTTGACAAGGTCCCTCACCAAAGGCTCTTGTGTAAATTAGGTTGTCATGGGATAAGAGGGAAGATCCTTTCATGGACTGAGAACTGGTTAAAAGACAGGAAACAAAAGGTAGGAATAAATGGTAAATTTTCAGAATGGAGAGGTGTAACTAGTGGTGTTCCCCAAGGGTCAGTCCTAGGACCAATCTATTCAACTTATTTATAAATGATCTGGGGAAAGGAGTAAATAGTGAGGTGGCAAAGTTTGCAAACGATACTAAACTGCTCAAGGTAGTTAAGACTGTGAAGAACTTAAAAAAGATCTCAACAAACTAAGTGACTAGGCCACAAAATGGCAAATGAAATTTAATATGGATAAGTGTAAAGTAATTCACAGTGGAAAAAATAACCTCAACTATACATACAATATGATGGGGACTAATTTGGCTACAACTAATCAGGAAAGAGTTCTTGGAGTTATCGTGGATAGTTCTCTGAAAACGTCCACACTGTGTGCAGCTGCAGTCAAAAAAGCCAATAGGATGCTAGGAATTATTTAAAAAGGGATAGAAAATAAGACAAAGAATATCTTACTGCCCCTATATTAAACTATAGTACGCCCACATCTTGAATATTGTGTACAGATGTGGTCTCCTCACCTCAAAAAAGATATTTTGGCATTAGAAAAGGTTCAGAAAAGAGCAACTAAAATGATTAGGGGTTTGGAATGGGTCCCATATGAGGAGACGCTAAAGAGACTGGGACTTTTCAGTTTAGAAAAGAGGAGACTGAGGAGGGATATGATAGAGGTATATAAAATCATGAGTGGTGTGGAGAGGGTGAATAAAGAAAAGTTATTTACATGTTCCCATAATATAAGAACTAGAGGACACCAAATGAAATTAATGGGTAGCAGGTTTAAAACTAATGAAAGGAAGTTCTTCTTCACACAGTGCACAGTCAACCTGTGGAACTCCTTGCCAGAGGAGGCTGTGAAGGCTAGGACTATAACAGAGTTTAAAAAAGAGCTAGATAAATTCATGGAGGTTAGGTCCATAGAAGGATATTAGCCAGGGGGTAAGGAATGGTGTCCCTGGCCTCTGTTGTCAAAGGCTGGAGAAGGATGGCAGGAGACAAATTGCTTGATCATTGTCTTCGGTCCACCCCTTCTGGGGCACCTGGTACTGGCCACTGTCGGAAGACAGGATACTGGGCTAGATGGACCTTTGGTCTGATCCAGTATGGCCATTCTTATTTTCTTATTAGAAGTATGTATAGAAGATCTTCAATCTATCTCACCTTCTTTCTGTAGGAAATCGTCTAGACATGCATTTGTTGTTGCACCTCTTAAAATCCACAGAGTTTCCAAAGGCCAAAAAGCCACTCCTTGAAATCGGTGGCTTTAATGGGAGCACACATCATGAGAGTCAGTATGGAGAATGGTTTTCAAAAGTGGTGTAGACAATAAACAGATAGGCAGGTCTTCAATTGAGAGTGAGTATACTAGGGTGATGACCATCTATCCCAGTATGGCTGGGACAGTCTTTTTTTTAAGTCCCATCCCAGCCATCACAACTTTTCTGTCGAAAGAGGGCATTTGTTCTTGCCAATTGATTGTGGTGGGAAAACAGAACAAAAACAGAACAAATGTCCCTTTTTATCAAAAGGTGGGATGCGGAAGAACGTGGGATATAGAGAAGAGTGGCAATACCAGCCCTGCACAGTCGGGGGAAGAGGAAAGGCTTGGAACGGGGTGGAAAAGCTGAAGAAGGGTCAGGCGAGAAGACCTATCTGCCTACGTTCTGTGGGAGTAAGGTCTCAGGCGTGTCCCGCTTCCCCTTTGGGATATAGGGTCACCCTAGAAAGAGTATATTCATCCTTACTAGAGAAACGGTTAAAACTTGGGTACCATAGTTGCAAATATAAAAAAAAATGAAAGAAATATAAAATTACAATGAAATGCAAATTGATGCCTTTTTTATTTCTGGAGGGGTGCAGGATTATTTTAAAAGTTTAAGTAAATACCATGTGGTAAAAGGTGCTGGATTAATAAAGTATTAGTTACAATGGGGATGAGGAGGTTATGATGCTTATTGGGGCCCTACAGTGAGGCTGAGGACCAGTAGACCACAGAGGCCAAAATCAGCCTGGAGTTTTGCCATCAGTTCCATTCCCAGCACATGCCTCCCCATAATGAGAAGCAGCTGTTTCCTCTGGTGCACCACCTGCGATTCAGACTACATTTACCTATGGAGACTATACTAGCACAGCTATCCCAGCACAATCCTGCAACATAGGCACTACCTACACCACTGGAAGGAGGTTTTTTGTCACTGTAGGAACACTACCTCTCCAAAAGATATTATGTAGATGGAAGCATTATTCTGGCAACATAACTGCATCTACACTGGAGGGTCTGTTGGCAAGGTTTTTTCATATTGCTGACCAACACAATTATGCCAATATAACTTTTCAGGACACCCCATGCCTCAGCAGCAGGGGAGCTCCAATCTGATTGTTGTAATGAACTCTGCAAGACTGGAAGTTGCCTCCTGAGATTTAACAACTGGCAGCAGGCCTGTGCAGTGTTGCCAACTCTGCATAGCAGGAAGTTACCAGACAAACTTCGAAAAGTTACTAGATATAGCTATTTATGCACTTGAAAGGAGTCAAAAACATTACTAAACAACATTTTCAGAGATATATATTGGCTGTCAAGTAATTAAATACATTAATCGTGATTATTTTTATCACACAATTAATCGTAATTCATCATGCTGTTAAACAATAGAGCATAATTTTGGATGTTTTCTAATATTCATTAATATTTATTTCAATTACAAGACAATACAAACCAGACAGTGTTCACTTTCTGCTTACTTTTATAACAAATACTTGCACTGTAACAAACAAAAGAAATAATATTTTAAATTTACCTAATAAAGATACAGTAATGCAATCTCTTTATCGTGAAAGTTAAACTTACAAATCATAGAATCATAGAATACTAGGACTGGAAGGGACCTCGAGAGGTCATCGAGTCCAGTGCCCTGCCCTCATGGCAGGACCAAGTACTGACTAGACAAAAAAACTACATTCAAAAACAAAACAATGTAAAATTTTAGTACCTTCAAATCTACTGTCCTACTTCTTGGTCAGCCAGTTGCTTAGACAAAAAATTTGTTTACATTTGCAGGAAACAATGCTGCCTGCTTCTTGTTTACAGTGTCATCTGAAAGTGAGAACAGACATTCAGATAGTACTGTTGTAGCCAGTACCACAAAATATTCATATGCCAGATACACTAAAGATTCATGTGTTCCTTCATGCTTCAACCACCATTCCAGAGGGCATATATCCATTCTGATGACAAGTTCTGCTCAATAACAAGCCAAAGCATCATGGACCAGCATATGTTCATTTTCATCATCTGAGGCAGTTATCACCAGCAGAAGGCTGGATTTATTTATTTATTTTTGGTGATTTGAGTTCTGTAGTTTCCGCACTGGAAAGTTGCTCTTTTAAGACTTCTGAAAGGCACCTCAGCCCTCTCAGATTTTGGAAGGCACTTCAGATTCTTAAACCTTGGGTCAAGTATCTTCAGAAATCTCACATTGGTACCTTATTAGCATTTTCTCAAATCTTCAGTGAAAATATTCTTAAAGTGAAAAACACATGACGGGTCATCATCCAAGACTGCTATACCATGAAATATATGGCCAAATGCAGGTAAAAGAGAGCAAGAGACAGTCAGCTCTCCCCCAAGGAGTTCGTTCACTCACAAATTTAATTAATGCATTTTTTAAATGAGTGTCATCAGCATGGACACATTTCCTTTGGAATGGTGGCTAAAGCATGAAGAGATATAAGAATCTTTAGTGCATCTGGCCTGTAAATATTTTGTGATGCCAGCTACTAAAGTGCCATGCAAATGCTTGTTCTCACAGGTGACACTGTAAATAAGAAGCCAGCAGCATTATCTCCCTTAAATGTAAACAAACTTATTTGCCTCAGCGATTGGCTGAATAAGAAGTAGGACTGAATAAACTTACATTTTTTTGTTCTCCAGTGCAGTTATGTAACCCAAAAAACTATATTTGTAAGTTGCACTAAAGAGATTGCACAACAAAGCTTGTATGAGGTGAACTGAAAAATGAGGTTGGGGGGGTTGGTTAATTTCAGCTGAGGCTCCCTTTCTTGGCAGCCTGGATTTGATTCAACAGGTTAGTGAAAAGGAGAGCCCTCAGTCAGGGTGAAGAGGGCGTTCGCCTGACCTGAGCTCGGTGCTACAGGGAGCCAAGAAAGTAAATTTAAAACCAAAAATCACTAGCTGAACCCCTTTTCCCCAGTGTTTGATTTCCAAAAACAGCTGAACATCTAACTCCAGGCCAAGCCAAAGGAAGGAGAAAAGGAGAGAAATCAAGCTATCTATCTCCACCCTGGATCCTGTAATAAAGGCTTCACAATCCCTGGAGGCAGGGAGCCTATTGTGGCACATAACCTTATTTTATATTCCACCCCACTTTCTATCACTACAGCTCTCCTGATTAATCTTCCTCTCCCATTTATCTTTCCCTGAATCACAGGGAGAGCTACCTACTACAGAGCAGCAGTTTTTGCATAAAATCAAGCCTTGGCTAACGGGCGGCTATCTCCAAAGTGAGCCGGGCTTTAGCAAAGTAATAGCCTCCACAAACTTCTTTTCCTTGCCAGTAGATTATAGTACTCTCAGACACAGGCATGCGCAGGAGGTGTGCCAGGTGTTCCCAGGCACACCCTAATGTCTCAAAAAAAAGTGGCTTTGTGTTTTAATTTAATCGCATTATATGCTTTTTTAGTTTTAAAGTATGGATTGTTGTATTATGCAATAAGCGCCGAATGTAGAAATGTATAGAAAGCCCACGTTCGCTTGCAGTATGTCCTTTATGATTGAGTATTCAATAAATGTTCGCCTTTAAAAAAAAAAAATTCCCTGGGTGCACACCCTAATGAAATGTGCTGCGATGCCTATGCTCTCAGACCAAAAAGTCCTAGAATGTGATTGACATTGACTTGGCGTGCAAAACAATGCAGTAAGAAGTGTATGGGATGGATATTAACACTGAGCTGCTTGTGAATGATTTTGTGACTATACATATTGGCAGGGCTTGACAAACGGCGGTGAAATCTGCTTGCCAGCCCCGCACTGCGCATGCGCAAGACCCTCATTGGGCATGCGTGCGCCGACGGTGAACGCAACCGGCTGAGTAGATTCAATGATTTGTCAAGCCCTGCATATTGGTGCCTTCTTTCTTCAAAGACAGGACTATGCAACTTTAAAGACTAACAAGATGGTTTATTAGGTGATGAGCTTTCCTGGGCCAGACCCACTTCTTCAGATCAAATTGTGGAAAAAAACAGGCATGACCATATATTCTCTATTACTATTCTTTCTTCACGTGTCACTGTAATTGGCAATAGAAGTCGCTTGTCTTCTGGTCACTTTGACACTTATTTTCTCACTAAGGAAAGTAAAAATCCTTAAATCTTGTGACAAAGTAGCTGCAGAGCCCTGATTGGCAGCAGAGCAACTGGCTACCACTAGGTCCCTTGGCCCCTTCAGACACAGCCCACTGAATTCCCTGGCCCCAGTGATGCCTTGCACTGCTGTTACTCTTTGGCAACGTGTCTTCTGACTCGCAATAAAGGAGCGTGCCCACAGCGGTGCATAAACTCCTCGTTCCGGCCCAGGAAGGAGGCGACCCTGGAACTAGCTGCCACGCTGGCGGGAGGGTCAGGCACCGGGGCTCTGCGGCACCAGGGAACTAGGCGGCATTTCCGCAGCTCAGCCCATCCCAACCCCCTCCTCCTTCAGGCAGCAGAGAAGCGTTGCCCTGCCCAGCCCTAGGACCCCGCGGAGCTGCAGGGGGGCAGCTGAGCGCACAGAAGAGCAGCCTGCTAGGGACTGGGGGGAGGCTGTACCCAAGCCCGGCTCCGCCCCGCAGGCAGCGCAAGCCGGGCCGGGCCGGGCCGCGGCTCGGTACCTTAGCGGCGGGGCAGGCTGCAGCCGCGGCGCAGGGGGCGAGCAGCAGCGCCGCGTTGCTGGTCACGTCAATGAGCCGGGCGCTGGCGTCGCTGCTGCTGAGACTGGAGCTGCTCATGTTCCCCGGGGGGCTGCTGCGGCACGTGGCCATTCGAACCTCCCCCGGCGCTCGCGCCCTTAGCTTCCAGCGTTACCAGGGCGCGGTCGCCATGGCGACGCGTACATGGGGCGGGAGGGAGAAAGGCAGAGGCTCTTCAGCTCTCGCGAGAAGGGTCCAAATCGCGTTCCCTTGTTGGCAGCTCCCCGCCATGCACCCCCCCTTGCACTGGGCACGCCCTTGCCCCAGCTAGCTGTGCCCTTGTTACGGTGTCTCAGGCCAGGGGCCCATGGGTCTGTGACGTGCAGCCCTGGTCAGGCTAGAGTAGTAGTTCTCCAACTTTTTGGCCCCTGGACCACCAGGCTCAGTGTAAACCTTCCCACAGACCGCCAGTAGTTGCTCCTGGAAACTCACCCTTAATTACATAATGATGCCTGCGCCATTTTGCTAGTGGTGCAGCTAGGGAGGCTGGTTTAATTTAAATTATTAAACAGATTAAGCATGGGGGGGAGGGGGCAGGCTGCCCCTGGGAATAGGGCTGGAGTTGAGGTGGCATGAGGGGTCAGAGAAATGGAGGGGCATGGGCAGGAAGGCTGGGTGTGGTGCAGCAAGGCGGGGGTGGGCAGGTAGGTGACCCCAGGGTGTCAGCCCTGCAGTCTATGATGCCCTAGGGAGCAGGCACTGAGGTGGCTTGGCCCCTCCCCACAGAGTGGGTGCAAAGATCCAAAGGACCCTGAGCCCCCACCTGCCTCCTGCCTGTGCAGGGTCCTCGGTGCCAGCATCGCCTCCTCCCACTGCTGCCGGGCACAGAGCAGCCCAACCTGCTGCTGGGGAAGGGAGAGCATCGGCTGCTCGCATACCACGAGAGCTCACCCCAGCCCCACACAGCCCTACCTGCAACCTACCCCGTGGGACCAACCGAGCGATGTGCCACTCTTACCATGGCAGCAGGGCTCCTGCACGTGTAGCTCCACAGCCCACATGGGCAAGGAAGGGTGAGTTTGCTTTCTTCACCTCCCTGCCTCCTGGCTAGAGCTGATATTTCAGCCTCATGGCTGCACGCCAACCACAGGGCTGCAGAAGCAGCACAGAAGAAGGGGGAGAAGGAGGAGTGAGCTCCTGCCACGGACCACCTGGGAGGTGGCCATGGACCACTAGTGGTCCACGGACCGCACTTTGAGAACCACTGGGCTAGATGATCTGACAGTTTCTTTTTTGGCCTCCAGTGCTTTTGTGGCATAAACGCAGGGCTTTCTTGTCACAGCATGTTCAAGACCACCATGTCACGGGCACCTCTGTAGTGGCAGCAGGGGAAACCCTTGCAGCAGACTCGCAGGGAAATCCCTTGGTGTGCTCCAGTAGGGTGCAGGTGTGATTTGGGGAAACCACTGTGTGTGGAGATGGGGAGGGGGACAAAAGTTTTAGTAATTGCCACTCATTTCTAGGGATGTTAAAGTGTTTAGGTGAGTAGACATTTATGTGCAAGGGGTAGGGGGCTCCACAGGAGCCAGGGTCCGTGGACAGCCTGCTTAAAAGCCAGCTCCCCACGAGCACTGGCCCCTGCCTGCCCTCCCCCCAGCTGCTGCCTCTGATACACAGGCAGTGGGGGGGGGGAGCGGAGCGAAGCAGGAGTGGGAACTGTATGTAACCAGGAACTGATGAACATGGGCTCATTGGTTAACAGATTACACATTTACATCCCTACTGCTTTCTGCAGGCCGTGTTCATCGTGGAAGACATTTCACTGCTTAGGGTGAGCAGGGAAGCAAGGAGGCTCTTTACTTAACTGCGGGATCCGTCCGAGACCATACGTGGCTTGTCTTTGCACAACGATGGTCCCTTCCCCTACTGATGGTACAGTGGTGAGGAATGTCAGCCTTCTGGGGTCAAATACCACATTTGCTTTGCCAGCTAATCTGAGGAGAAAGGTGGCACATCAGCTGCATGAAGCTTTCAGTGAGGTCTGTGAGGCAGATTACCGAGATGGTCTATTCACCATCTGAACCCTCTGCTGTTAGCAACATCACAGAGAACTAAGCCTCCTTTCTGTAATCCTCCCACCCCTGGCAAATTGCTTGAGTGCTTCCCAACCCAACTTACTGCAGCATCCGTGGCCTCCTAGGACAGCAAGTGGCTCGCCCCTTTTGGGGTACAAAATAGCTACTGACTGCAAGCCCCTATGGATGCTGAGTTATGTCTTAGTCACCTGTTTGATCACCTGAGCAGGGTAGTAGAGTTCAAACAGGTGACCAGAGAGGCCAAAGCAAGCATTGTGGGAAGGGTGCTAGATGCAGTAGTACAACATGGTGTCCCCACTGGCACCATAGCCACTATTCAGAGCATAGCAAGCTCTATGCATCTCACAGAGGTGGTTTACCATGTGTCTTGGCAGTGTGGACACCATGAAAGTTACAGCGCTGGGGGCTGATGTACTGTGCAGTAACTTGCCAGCATAGACTTGCCCCTAATCTTTTCTTAGTTAACCTGCAAATTTGGGACCACAATTCTTCACTGTTCAGCTGGCAGGCTGCTCACTGAAGCGCCACAAGCCCTCTCAGTGGCTTTTCATATCCGTCAACATAGCCTCTGTCTCTTTTGACCTACCTCCAGATCTGCCAATGGACCGGGGGGAGGCAAAGGAGGCAGTTGTCCTGGGACCCAATGATTCAAAGGGGCCTGGGCTCCCAGTTATTGCCACTGCTACTGTGGCAACAGCAATTGCTGGAGCCCTAAGCCCTATAAATTGCCACTGGAGCGCTGTGCCATGTGCTCCATGCAGCTCTGAGGGCTGGGGAGGGGGATGCTACACTCTGGGTGGAGCAGAGGGCTGGCTGCCCTCAACTCCATCCCTTTTGCCTGAAGCCCCACTCCTTCCAGGAGCGTGGATCTGCCCCCCCCCATACATCTTGCCAAGGGACCCATGGAGGCTGTCAGCTTCCCTGCCCACTTCTGACTTCATGCTGCCCCTTTTCCAGATCTCTGACTGGCAGATGGGCATCAACAGTTGTCCCCAGATCGCCTATCTGTAGGGGTTAGGTCTATGTACCCACAGGTAATTGTTTCACCTCCATCTGTACTCCAACTTCTATCCAATCCATCACTAAGGTAGTATTCCTTTTCTTCGCAGTCCCTCTGGTCTCCTACTGGGTACAATCTCTGCACATCTGCAAGGGCCACTGTCCTCAGCTCCACAGATCTCTTGTTGGTCTCCATTGCACCATAGCAATGAAATTCCAGCTTCTTTACCTTTTCATTGGCAAGGTCAGAGCCCTCACTCTTTGGAGAGTGCAATACCTTCTTAAATGCCCAGCTTCTTTACCCAAAATACATCTAGCCATTGTCCATGCTCAGGCAACAGTATCTGTGGGTTCTTCCATGCTCCGCAGCCTCCAAACAAACATTTATAACACTGCTCAGATAATTACAAACCCTTTTCATGTATCCAGCTTCCCCACAGCCATACTATTCTTGGGGCTGGGCCTCAGGCCTCTTAGTCCCCAAATCTCTTCTCTTCACCCAGGATTCTTTTCTTATGTTCTCCAAAAGGCTCCTCTGTTGCCCATTCAGTATGGACAGTAGCCTCTGCAGCTCCAACTGCACCTCCCACTGGTTTAGGAGCTGCATATGTACAGTCCGTATCTGTTTTGACTTCTTCTTGCCACTGAAATAGTACTTCAAGTAGTTTTTACTCTAGATGCACAGGCTCAGGTGCACAGCCCTCCAATTCATCTTAAAGAGGCCCATCACCCTGTCACAACTCCCTCTTAAGTATTCAAGTCAAATACTACTGCAACCTCTAAAAACGGTGGGCTCTGATTTGCACATACTATTACAGGGTATAAACTTGAGGAATACGTGCTACAGCTAGCCTTCTATAGCTTTAAACTATTACTTCTCTATTTACCGATTCCTGGAAACTGCACTATTAAAGTGCAGGTAGAGCACAAGGAAGCCTTAGCAGGAGTTGTTTGATGTACTTTATCTATAGTAGGTTGCTCCTCTGCCAGCACTGTCCTACCATTCTGCCATCGATTCAGCTCCCCAGCAGTAGCACCTGTGCAAGTAAAGCAGACTTCCAGATAGATAGTCATCACCATTTTATACACCAAATTCTGGCCAAATTCCTCTCTCAATTAAAATGGCATAAATTTAGATTAACATATTTGATTTATTACAAAAAAGTAACATCTTGACTAAAATTATGTTCCTGCACAGATGTCCTTTCCATAGCACTGGCAGCTACACTATGAAATTTATAGTACCTATCCACTTGAAATTGCTGTTGGGGCCCCCTAGGAAATAGTTTCTAAGAATTTTTCATAGGCTGACAGTGCTCCTAAACAGAAAAAGAAAAAAAATAAATGGAGAAAGTTAGAGGAAAGAAGAGAAAAAAAACACAGGAAAGAAAATATTACAAGTGGGGCTTATAAAAAACAAATGTACAGTGAATATAAAACAAATAGACTGCAATGCCATGCAAGTGTAATGGTCTGCTCACTAGCCTAGAAGCTAAGCATTCTTGAGTTTATAGACCAGCTTAGCTACTGTGCAGTCTTTAGCCTTGATTATACAAAGGTAAGTGAATTTAAATCCCTAGAATTACTTCAGATTTATGAGTTAACGGAGAGCAAAATTTTGCTTTTAGTGTCTCATTTTCCCCCATGTCTAAAATGGGACTAATAGTAATAATAACAGTAATAATGAGCAGGGCTCGACAAACCGCTGAATCTACTCGCCCGTGGCGAGTAGATTTCAGCTGGTTGCTCCGTGCGCCCCATTCACCGGCGCTTTTCGCGCATGCACAGTGCCAGTCTGGCACATGCGCGGTGCGGAGCTGGCAAGTAGCTCGCGCCGGGGTTAGTCAAGCCCTGATAATGAGCTCCATCTAGATAACAATGTGCATTAAATAAAATAGGTAATACAATTTTCAAAAATATAGTCTCTAGAGAAGGTCAAAGAGATGTTTTTATTTGTTAACAGCACTGTGAAAATGTAAAGTATTGTGCAAATACTGAAGATCAGTAATTCCAGGGTCTCATGTTTTCAGCATTCACAAGAGATTCCTTATACTAAACCATAGCCTTAAGTGCTGCTTTAAATCACCCTATGTAAAACTTGTGTAATGAACTCAGTCCCTTCTGGAGCAGCACCTCCAGGGAAACAAAGACTCATTTAATAGGTATGGCACTGATAGCTAGCCCGCCCAGCCCACAATATCAAAGAAATGTTAAGGGTATTAATTCACTTGTGCTGTTAGGAAGCAAATGAATGCCAAGAGGCATTGTAGTGTGGTCACTCACCATTCACCTGCTGGCCGTTCGTCACTCTACCACTGCCTTGCTGGGCCTGCCGGCTGCTTGCTGCTCCCACCGGCCATCCTGCCAGCCACTTGCTCACTGCTGCTCCTGCTGGCCAATCATGGTCTGGGGGTGGGGAAGCAGGGAAGTATCCTGGACCGCCCCTTCCGCTTGAGGCCCCGCTCCTTCCGGGGCCGCCTGGGGCCACTTCAAAAATTTCTTAAGTGGCCCCAAGCACAAAATTATTGCTCACCCCTGTGTTAGCCCCCTGTGATAGCATTAAGATGAGAGTTTGCTTGATAAGTGAACTTCCTGAAAACCAAATGAATGTTCACTGTATTGCTTTAAATTATCTATTTCTATTGTAATAAGTAGCCAGCCATTGTATTAGACATATCATTATAACTAGATTACTATACATAGAAAAATGTTAATTTCAAAGTCACTGGTCCTTGGTGTGGTGACCTAAGGTCAAAGATTCGATATACTAACTTTAAGGAAATAATGGAAATCCACAGACTGTCTGCATTGGCTACCCATCTGAGCCCATGGTGGGATGAAGGTGCCTGTCAGCTTGTCTCCCTGTGAGCAAGATCTATAAAATACTGGAGTCTAGGGGCAAATATTGTCAGTGATATCATGGGCTATTCCAGATAACAGGCAAAGGTTTTCAAAAAGCTATTTTTGGGAAGACCAGAGAAACTTACATAGACTCATAGAACCATAGAGCTGGAAGAGACCTCAGAAGGTCATCAAGTCCAGCCCCCTGCTCTAGGCAGGACCAATCCCAACTAAATCAACCCAGCCAGGGCTTGGTCAAGCCGAGACTTAAACACCTCCAGGGATGGAGACTCCACTACCTCCCTAGGCAACCCATTCCAGTGCTTCACTACCCTCCTAGTGAAATAGTTTTTCCTAATATCCAACCTGGACCTCTCCCACCACAACTTGATACCATTGCTCCTTGTTCTGCCATCTGTCACTACTGAGAACAGCCTCTCTCCATCCTCTTTGGAACTCCCCTGCAGGAAGTTGAAGGCTGCTATCAGATCCCCCCTCACTCTTCGCTTCTGCAGACTAACAGACCCAACTCCCTCAGTCCCTCCTCATAGGTCATATGCTCCAGCCCCCTAATCATTTTGGTTGCCCTCCGCTGGACCCTCTTCAATGCGTCCACATCCTTTTTGTAGTGGGGGGCCCAGAACTGGACACAATACTCCAGATGTGGCCTCACCAAAGCCGAATAGAGGGGAATAATCACTTCTCTAGATCTGCTGGCAATGCTCCTCCTAATGCACCGTAATATGCCATTAGCCTTCTTGGCTACAAGGGCACACTGTTGACTCATATCCAGCTTCTCATCCACTGTAACCCCCAGGTCCTTTTCTGCAGAACTACTACTTAACTGGTTGGTCCCCAGCTTGTAACTATGCTTGGGATTCTTCCGTCCCAAGTGCAGGACTCTGCACTTCTCCTTGTTGAACTTCATCAGATTTCTTGTGGCCCAATCCTCCAATTTGTCTAAGTCACTCTGGACCCTATCTCTGCCCTCAAGTGTAGCTACCTCTCCCCCTAGCTTAGTGTCATCTGCAAACTTGCTGAGGGTGCAATCCATCCCCTCATCCAGGTCATTAATAAAGATATTGAACAAAACCGGTCCTAGAACCGAACCTTGGGGCACTCCGCTAGAAACCGACCGCCATCCTGACATCGAGCCGTTGATCACTACCCGCTGGACCCGGCCTTCTAGCCATCTTTCTATCCATCTTACCATCCATTTATCCAATCCACATTCCCTTAACTTGCTGGCAAGAATATTGTGGAGATCAGTATCAAAAGCCTTGCTAAAGTCAAGGTATATCACATCCACTGACTTTCCCACGTCCACAGAGCCAGTTACCTCATCATAGAAGCTAATCAGATTGGTCAGGCACGACTTTCCCTTTGTGAATCCATGCTGACTATTCCTAATCACTTTCCTCTCTTCCAGATGCCTCAAAATGGATTCCTTAAGGATCCCTTCCATGATTTTTCCAGGAACCGAGGTAAGACTGGCCTATAGTTCCCTGGATCGTCCTTCTTCCCTTTTTTGAAGATGGGCACTACATTTGCCTTTTTCCAATCATCCGGGATTTCTCCCGATCTCCACGACTTTTCAAAGATAATGGCCAAAGGCTCCTCAATGACATTTGCCAACTCCTCAGTACCTCGGATGCATTAAGTCCGACCCATGGATTTGTGTACGTTAGCTTTTCTAAATAGTTCCTAACCTGTTCTTTACCCACCACGGGCTGTCCATCTTCATCCCATCTTGAGTCACTTAGAAGTCCAGGAGCCGACCTTGTCCGTGAATACAGAGGCAAAGAAAGCATTGAGTACTTCAGCTTTCCCCACATCATCTGTCACTAGGTTACCTCCTTCATCCAATAGGGGCCGCACACCCTCTCTGATCACCTTCTTCTTGTTAACATGCCTGTAGAAACCTTTCTTGTTATCCTTCACATCCTTAGCCAGTCGCAATTCCATTTGCGCTTTCGCCTTCCTGATAACCCCGGCATTCTTGAGCTATACATTTAAACCCTCCTGGTCATTTGTCCAAGTTTCCACTTTTGTAAGCTTCCTTTTTGTGCTTAAGTTCACCAAGGATTTCCGTAAGCCAATCCGGTCTCCTACCATGTTTGCCTCTCTTGCTACGCGTCGGGATGGTTTCTTTCTGTGCCTTCAATAAGGCTTCTTTAAAATACTGCCAGCTGTCCTGGACTCCTTTCCCCTTCATGTTAGCATCCCAGGGATTCTGTCCATCAGATCTCTGAGGAGTGAAAATCTGCTTTTTGAAGTCCAAGGTGTGTATTTTACTAGTCTCTTTTCTTCCTTTGGTCAGGCTCCTGAAATCTACCATCTCATGATCACTGCTTCCCAGGTTGTCACCTACCTCCACTTCCCTATTAGTTCCTCCCTGTTTGTGAGCAGAAGGTCAAGCTGACGGCCCCTGGTCGGATCCTTCAGCACTTGCGTCAAGAAGTTATCCCCAACATTCTCCAAAAACTTCCTGGATTGCCTGTGTACTGCCGTATTGGTTTCCCAACAGATGTCAGGGTGATTAAAGTCCCCCACAAGAACCAGGGCCTGCGATCTGGAAGCTTCTCTCAGTTGTCCGAAGAAAGCCTCATCTACCTCATCCACCTGATTTGGTGGCCTGTAGCAGACACCAACCACAACATCACTGCTGTTGTTTGCTCCTTTAAATTTAACCCACAGACTCTCAATAGGTTTTTCTCCCTCTTTATACTGGAGTTCAGAGCAATCATAGTGCTCTCTTGCATATAGTGCAACTCCTCCTCCTTTTCTACCCTGCCTGTTCTTCCTGAACAGTCTATACCCTTCCATGACAGTGCTCCAGTCATGCGAGTCATCCCACCAAGTCTCTGTTATCCCAATTAAATCATATTTCTTGGACTGGGCCAGGGCCTCCAGTTCTTCCTGTTTGTTGCCCAGGCTTCTCGCATTAGTGTACAAACACCTCAGATAACCAGTTGATCGCCCTATCTTCTCCATTCAAACAGGGGTCCTCCTTTCTTGCTCGCTCTCTGCATTTCTTCCCGGTATCCGACTTTCCCACTCCCCTCAGGGTTTTGGTCACCGCCCCCGACGAACCTAGTTTAAAGCCCTCCTCACTATGTTTGCAAGCCTGCCCGCGAAGATGCTCCTTCCTCTCTTCGTTAAGTGGATCCCATCTCTTCCTAACAATCGTGCCCGGAACAGAGTCCCATGGTCGAAGAAACCAAAGCCCTCTTTGGTTTCTGCGACACCACCTGCGCAACCACGCATTTACGTCCTCAATTCGACGATCCCTGCCCAGTCCTTTCCCTTCAACAGGGAGGATGGATGAGAACACCACTTGCGTCCCGAATTCTTGGATCCTTCTTCCCAGCACTACATAATCCGCAGTAACCCGCTCAAGGTCATTCTTGGCCGTATCGTTAGTTCCCACGTGGAGAAGCAGGAAGGGGTAGCAATCCGAAGGTTTGTTCAGTTTGGCAAGCCTCTCAGTCACATCCTTAATGCAAGCTCCCGGTAAGCAGCACACCTCTCGAGATTCCAGGTCCGGATGGCAGAGGGATGGCTCAGTCCCTCTTAGGAGGGAGTCCCCGACCACCACCACCCGTCGTTTTCTTTTGGGGGTGGTTGCCGTGGAACCCCCATCCCTAGGACTAAGCATCCCATGCCTTCCCGTAGATGGTGTTCCCTTCCGGTTTCTTCCTTGTGAGGTCCCTTCCAAAGCATTCAGCACTGCAGAGCCTGTGGAGAGAGCCTGAAAGCGATTACTTACCTCTGTAGCATTGGGAGATTCCCATGCTGGCCTTTTTCCCCTTCTAGAAGTTACATGCTGCCAGTTCTCTTCCTGGTCACGTACTGCCCTCTCTGGCTCTTCCGCCTGCCGCGCGTGAAGGATTAAACGCTGCCTTCTATCGAGGAAGTCTTCATCCTCTCTGATAGAGCGTAGGGTCGACACTTGGGCCTCCAGCCCTCTAATTTTTTCTTCCAAAATGGCGACCAGCTTGCACTTAGTGCAGATGAAATCCGTTCTTTCTTCCGGGAGGAAGACAAACATGGCGCACACCGTGCAGGTAACAACAGCAGAACCATCACCATCCATCCCTGCTGTCCTGGAGAAGGGATTTAAAAAGAAAGGCAAGAGAACCTCACCCCCTTCCCTTTCCCCAACTCCCTCCCTAAACTCCCTGTTAGCACTCACCTGTTCGCAAGCTCCTTGGTCGCTTGCCCAAGGAGCCTTATAAAGCCCTGGACTGCCTGAAAGTCCGTCCCCCTACCAAGGCTCAGCCAATCAGCAGAGGCTTCTAGAATGCAAACTTTAATTAGAAGCCAACAGTTTCCACCTGCCAATCACAGCCAATCAGAGCCCCAGCCAATCACAGCACACACTCCATGAAGGGGCGGGGGAGGGCAAAGGGGAAGTGGACAAAGAATCTCTTGGAGACTGACAGACTACTATACCTCATTTATCATTTGGACTGCAAATGCTGATCCAACTGTGATGTATTTTATCTGCTTTAGCCTCTCAATAACTCATTTCTTTTCTTATCTAATTAATCTTTAGTTTACTAAAGTATTGGGGTTTTGTAAGGTCCTAAGCATCCAGTGACCTAAATAAGTGACCTTTAGGAGTTGGAAGAACCTAATGTATGTGATTTGGTTTTAATAACCTTTTATTTCATAAAGTCCAGTTTATTTAGGTGGCAAAAATAAGCTAGAAAGCTTAAGGGGACCGGTTGTGACTCCATGGTAAAACTAATATAGTGATCCAGGAATACATTTTTGTTACACACTTGGCAAAATCTAATGATGGAATATACCACCAGTCTGGGGAGTCTGAACCGGATCTGATAGTCTGATCTGAGTTTAACATACTCAGCAATACTAGATTACATTAATTTTTGTACTCTACTAGGCTACATCTACACTGGCAGCTTCTTGCACAAGAACAGCCGTTCTTGCGCAAAAACTTGCCGGGTGTCTACACTGCACGTGCATTCTTGTGCAAGTACATTTACAGTAAAGTGTCAGAAAATGGGGCTTCTTCCGGAAGAGTTATTCCTCTCCCCATGAGGAATAAGCCTTCTTGCGCAAGAGCTCTTGCGCAAGAGGGCAGTGTAGACAGGCAACATGAATTTCTTGCGCAAGAAACCCCTATGGCTAAAATGGCCATCAGAGCTTTCTTGCGCAAGATAGCATCCACACTGCCATAGACGCTCTTGCACAAAAGCACATCTCTTGCTCAAAAGCACATGCCAGTGTAGACGCTCTCTTGTGGAAGACTTTTTGCGCAAGAACTCTTCCACAAAACAATTCTTGCGCAAGAAGCTGCCAGTGTAGACGTAGCCTTACAGTATATGAAAATGGGCTGAAGGAAAATAGGCTTAGGAAGGTGAAGGTTGGGGAAAAAGTAAAACTAGTTTCAGGATATCAAAAATTAAAAATATTAAAAAACAAAATCTCTGCATGGGGTTGTAATGATAGTTGCATCTACCATCAAAATCTGTTCATATTTGTGCTTTCTAAAATAAGAGACTACACAATCAAAGATATATTAGTATTTCTCCAAGTATTCCAGTGATACTCTATGGTTCAGCGGAAAGGGCTCAGACCTAGAAGATATGAGTTCTAGTCTGGCTCAATAGGACAGTCTGTACTGCTATGTACACCACTTTCACAAGACCATGCTCAATTTGCTGAACTTTATTGTCCTGGTAAAATGTGCTTTATCAAAAGTATGGGTACAGTTATAAGATTCTACTCTATCACATTGCTCTAACATGCTGTAAGTTTAAGAAAAGATGGTCCAAACCAGTTTCTCAGAAACAAAGTACAGACCAACACCCGGCTAAGTTCCCTATAAGCTGTGCAACCGCACATCTGAGCTCTGACCAGAGGTTCAAAGCTCCTGCACAGGCAGGGAGCTCAGCTGACCAGCGGGGGGGGGGAAGGGCATTGTCTCACTAAGCAAGTAACTAAATGGAGCTGCTATTGGTTGAAACTGAACAGCTCCCAGAACAGGTAAATAAGGGAGATAAGGACAGACTAAGTGGCTGGGGAAGGAGGGAGGGAGTAATTGGCTGAGCGGGAGTCAGTGAGGAGAGGAGTTTGGAGAGTCCTATCTGTATGAGGAGATAGAGGCAGAAACTCAACATTCTCAAGCCTCCTGGGACGGGTGGAAACAAAGGGCTGACTGCATGGGGGTGGATGGGTGCTGGCATTGGGATGAAGTGAAGGCAGGGAGAGGAGTTTGTGCTGTGAGGTGGGGAAGGTATGGATAATTTGTGCTTTAAGTGGGAGTTAAGACAGGACAGACTGATGGTGCCTACTAGTTTGAGAAGCAGGATTTTATCCCAGCCCCCACGTGAGCTGGGGGGAGCAGATTGCACAGGGGTAGATATAAAGGGCTATTTTTTTTGCAAAGTTTCTGACCAACTGTAGTTGATTGACATTCACTTTCCTTTACCCTACTACAGCATCTTTCTTTCTTTTATCAAGGAACACAACCCTTTCCTTATTTAGTAGTTTTTAAAAATAATCCATGGATTTTAAAAGATGAGCAATGGATCAAGGATATTAGGGAATTTATCGGAGAAGAATCTAGCTTCTATCTTAAGCTACATAAAGAAAAAGTTAAACCTCAGCCCACGTGAGAATTAGACTTATGTCATTTTCACCAGAAATTGACTTTCACCTTGTAAAAGTCCACTGGTAAACCCTTCTGAAACCAAGAACACTTTGCTGAAGTCTAAAATAAACCTATAATCTCTTTTCTGAAATTTAGAAAGCAGCTTTTCATTTGGACAAGATCCCAGGTCCCACTGGATAAACAATTAGTTTGGCTTTTGTTTTTAATATTTTTAATTATCACATAGTGATGGAGGGAGTGTGGGATTTGCATGACCTCTTTTAGCCATGATTTGGACTTTTTTAAAAGCATGCCAACTTCCTTGTAAAAGAACTATAATTCTTATTAATAAAAAGAGTATCCAAAACCTTTGTTCTTCCTATGGGCCGCTTTTGCTTGTTTACGTTGATTGCCAGAAGTTTTGACAGGATGTTACAAACAGATTACAAAAATCTTTGCTGACTACTAAAAATTTAGACAAAGGATGTATTACAAATTGGAGTTCAATCAAAAATATATATAGATACTTGTTTATGGAAATATTATTTACTTTTTCCAGAAACCCAATAAAAATATATTCATCTTGTTAGATTTTATCTTTCAGATGATCACATTTTTTGGCCTCCACTGTAACATACCATTATTTACAAACTGACTCTCTGGCAATAATTGAGTTTGGTCACATCCCTTCCCTTGAACTGAAGGGGCCACAGCAAATTCATCAGATAACTTAGCTTGCTTTTCCGTATAGTCTCTAAGCCACTAGCTGAGGCCTGTTGTACACATAAAACTTAGGTCAACTTAGCTCTGTTGCTCAGAGGTGTGGAAAAAAAGTCACAGAGACATTATTAAGCTAACCTGTGCACCAGTGTAAACACTGGGAGATTGATGGAAGAAAACTATGGCTTCTTGAGGGAGTGGACTTATTACAAAAACAGAAAAACCCTTTTAAGTGTGGGAGGTCTTCCTTGCTTGCTGGTATAACCAGCGCAGGATGGGAAGGGCTGGTCCGCTCAGCTCGAGTCGGGGCCCAACTCCCAGATAAAGTTGATAAGCCTCCCATCACAGATATGAGCTCTCCTTCCGTTCGCCCCTTTCCTTGATGGGACATTGGAGACCTCACTGATTCCTTCAACTTCTCAAACAGAACTGGCAAGGGAAAACTGTTCTGATTTGAAGATGGTACAGGAGAGCCGGGGAGGGAGCTCCACACCGATGCTATGGTGCTGGGGCCAAGACTGACCTCTATTCTGGTGCTGGGATTGGCACTAGATCCATTAAAAGAGCCCTGCAGTGAATGTCTTTCTCTTTTGGTCTGGAGCTTAGAAGACTTGCAAATGCAGCACCAGCTGCCTATTAATTTCATTTGGTGACCCCTAGTTCTTATATTGTGGGATCACTATGAGCGTCTCGGACATTAACACATGCTGGTCCGGAAAGCTGCACATCATTTGGAACAGTGGCCTGTTCAGGAAGCTGCATGTGAGAACTTTCTTCACGCATCAGAAGATCACAGTGGTGGAAGTGGAAATGCCCATTGGGATCCTTGGAGGTACTGCCTACCCCTTTAAAGCCATGGCTCATGAAACCATACATGGAGAGCCATGACAGCAGCAAGGAAGGGTTCAACAACATGCTGAGCAGTGTGCTTTTGGCTGTTTGAAGGCTTGCTGGTGATGTTTGTACAGGAAGCTGGCCTTGGGCAATGATAACATCCCTATTGTTATCTCTGCATGCTGTACCCTCCATAATATCTATGAAGGGAAGGGTGAAAGCTTTATTCAGGGCTAGAGTGTTGAGGCACAATGCCTGAAGGCTGAGTCTGAAGAACCCAAGACCAGAGCTGAGGAGTATAGTAAGGGCCCTGAGTATCAGGGATGCCTTGAGACAACAATTTGATGCTGAAAGTCAGTAAAACTTGGTGTTATGCATGGGAGCACAATGGCTATGTTGCGAGGGGGTCACTGGTTCATGTGCTGTACTTAGCACTACAGTGGGTATAGCTTTTCTGTGGTACAATTGTTTGCATTTAATGGAATAAAGATTTCTTTGAAACACATGAATCTAATTTATTAAACACAGTAAATGTAGAACACATGAAACATCTGCACTGTGTGGGAGGCAAAAAGGGAGGGAATGGGAGAGGCAGAAGATGAGGCATGTCCCAAGAATTTCACAGGTTTGTATATGTCCAAGTTTCATATGCAGCCCTACCGTTGAAGGATGTATGGAAAACAGTTTTGGAATACCAGCTGTAAGGGAAATGGGGGCGTGATGCAGCTGCTCTATCTGTAGTGCTAGCAGCACCTCCAGCATGTCCGCTTGTAAGTCCATAATGTTTAGGAGCTGTTCCGTGGTCTGCGAATGCTCCCTCCTGTCGCTGTCCTTCTACTCCTTTAATTCTGTGTTTGGTGTCAGCGTGACTCAAGACGCCTCACAAAAGCTCTTCTCTAGTTTTTATAGAGGACTTCCATGCCCTTTTCAGATGCTCTGTAGAGGTTAGAACCTCAGACTGGCATTCTGAGGCCAGCTCTATCAAGCCAAAATTGCAGCATGTTACAGTGTCCATTGTTAACACTAGAAACATTTGTCCTGTCCACATACCTAGCACTGCCTGACTGTCCCTCAGAGAGCATACATAACACACAGGAATCCCATTACTAGGGCAGTAGGATAAACCCTAGGAGCAGAGGGGCAGGAAAAAAGACCAGAAAACCCCCGCTATAGCTACACAAGAAAATCCCTTGGTACAGCTGGGCAGGAATTCTCATTCATGTCAGGGAGCAGGAGTTTTCATTGGGCATGGCCATACTCTACTCTGGGCAGGTGTGACTTGGGAAAAGCACAGTGTGGGGGGAGCAAGAAGTGAAAGTTAATGAAGGCCACTCATTTCCACAAGCCGTGTCCCCCCTGGAAGACACTTCACTGCTTAGGGTGAGCAGGAAAGCAAGGAGGGTCTTTTACTTGACTGCGGTTTCCATCCAGGACCATACACAGCTTGTCTTTGTGCAGTGATAGACTCCCCACACACACACGCTGATGGCATGGGGGCAAGGCAATGTCAGCCTGCAGGAGTCAAATACCACACTTAATTTGCCAGATAATTTGAGAAAGGTGGCACAAGCAGCTGCATGCCAATTTCACTGAGGTCTGAGAGGCAGACTACCGGGAAGTAAGAGATTGTGTCAACAGTCTATTAGCCATCTGACCAAACCTCTGCTGATAAGCAGCATCACTCAGAACCAAGCCTCCTTTCTGTAATCCTCCCACTCCCAGCAAGGTGCTTATGTGCTTCCTGAGACCCAACCCAGGCACATCAATCACAGTCTCTGATGGCTGTGACTAGCTTGCCTCATCAGGGATACAAAACAGCTCCTGACTGTAAGCCTCTGCGGATGCTGAGTTTTCCTCTGGCTCTGGGTCCCTCTTCCCATCACCACACACTCCCACAATTTCCTCCTCCTGTTTTGGTCCAATGTCTGATAGCCCCCAAGGTATCCACGGGGGTCTTTGGAATAGAGGTGGAGTCACCTCCAAGTATTTCATTCAACTCTTTGTAAATCCAGTAGGTTGTGGGCACAGCAGCAGTTTGCCTCCGGTACCTTGTGAGCGTTTCACAGCTTCTTGGAAAAAGGCAAATGTAGTGCCCATCTTTTAAAAAAGGGAAGGAGGACAATCCAGCGAATTACAGACCAGTCAGCCTCACCTCAGTCCATAGAAAAATCATGGAGGGGATCCTCAAGGACTCCATTTTGAAGCACTTGGAAGAAAGGAAAGTGATCAGGAATAGTCAACATGGATTCACCAAGGGCAAGTCATGCCTAACCAACATGATTGCCTTCTCTATGATAGGGTAACTGGTTCTGTGGACATGGGGAAGGCAGTCACTGTGATATACCTTGACTTTAGCAAAGCTTTTGATACAGTCTCGCATGGTATTCTTGCCAGCAAGTTAAGGAAGTATGGATTGGATGGACTGTAAGGTGGATAGAAATCTTGCTAGACTGTGAGGCCCAATGGGTAGCGATCAATGGCTTGATGTCTGGTGGGGGTTGGTATCAAGAGGAGTGCCCCGCAGGTCAGTTCTAGGGCTGGTTTTGTTCAAAATCTTTATTAATGAACTGGATAAGGGGATAGATTGTACCCTCAGCAAGTTTGCAGTGACACGAAGAGGGAGAGGTAGATATGCTGGAGGGTAGAGACAGGGTCCAGAATGACCTAGACAAACTGGAGGATTGGGCCAGGAGAAATCTGGTGAGGTTCAACAAGGACAAGTGCAGAGTCCTGCACTTGGGACAGAAGAATCCCAAGCATTGTTACAGGCTGGGGATCGACTGACTAAGCAGCAGTACAGCAGAAAAAGACTTTAGGATTACAGTGGACGAAAAGCTGGATACGAGTCAACAGTGTGCCCTTGAAGACAAGAAGGCTAATGTCATTTAGGGTGAATTAGGAGGCACATTGCCAGCAGATCTAGAGAAGTGATTATTCCCCTTTATTCAGCACTGGTGAGGCCACATCTGGAGTATTGCGTCCAATTCTGTGCCCCATTCCTCCCCCTCACCCATCACAGAAAGGATGTGGACACATTGGAGAGGGTCCAGCAGATATGACCTTCCCTAGCCCAGCAAAATCCCTCATCTGGGATCAGTCAGGTCCCAAGGGTGCTGGACCAGGAAGGTCCAACCTGTACTTGATTTGTCTTTTAGAAATATATTTACAACTTTTTATATATTAATGTTGACTTGCTGATTTCCAGAGGCTGTGAACTGTTTGCAACATATAATTTTCCTAGAGTTTGTATGATTATAGGTAAGAGCCATCGTTGTAGTTCAAAATTCAAAAAGTATGAATTAGAGCTACCCTTGCCCATATCCTGGTGACCATATTAGGGGTAGTCAGAAATGCCTTACTTGTTAAGAAAATTCAAATGGCACACAAGGAAAAGCCCAAGAAATTGACTGAGAAATCCCCTGTGCTGTTAGGTCATTATAATATGCAACCCTTGTTAGAATAATTACATAGATATAGTGTAAGTATACAGGAAGCATTTCCCTAAATACGGAGGGCACGTCTACATAGCAGGGCAAAACTCGAATTAAGCTACACAACTTCAGCTACATCAACCGTGTAGCTGAAGTTGAAATAGTGCCAAAAGCCAAATTAAGCTGTCTATACAGCAGGAAGTTGAAGGAAGAGAACACTCTTCCTTCAACTTCCCTTACTCCTTGTAAAATGAGGGCTATAGGAGTCGGAGTAAGAAGTCCTCCAGCTTGCCATCATTTTGAAATAATGGCTTGCTGTGTGGACACACACTACGTTATTTTGGAATGATGTCAGTTATTCTGAAATAACGCCGTTGTGTAGATATACCCTGAGGTATTACAAGTATATCCTAATTCCTTATTCTATTTTGTTCCTACATTAACAAAAAAAAAAATTAGTGAGCAGCTCCCCCTAGTGAAATAGGCACACTAAAACCTACATATTACTGAAAAGCGATTAACAAACATTCAGGAAAATACTTCATAAAATACTCCTGATAACTAAGCATATTTTTCTGTAGAAGTACTTTACTGTAATAAGTAGGGTCTATTATGACCTGTTTGCATTGGATACAACAGGGTTTTTTTTAGAAGTTTAATTAGCCTGCAAGCCCAATAGCAAATCAGGAAGGTTCTACTTTGTATTCAGTATTACATATAAAAAAAACCTACGTTAAAATAAATGTTATGATTCGAAGTCAAAGTGCAAAGTCAAGCCTCCAAATTAAGTGACAAAATTAAGATTGCACAGGCAATCTTAATTTGGCCTCCTATAGTATGTAAGTTATGATGGAGTTTTTAATTACATCAGTACATACAATTATTTCCATCCTACTTCATTTAGCGTGCAGGATGAATGGTGTCCAGGGAATGGATCTGGGTTGTCATGCTAATGATGCTCTTATCTGCTGGATTCCTGCCTCATTTGTTGCAGAAGTTGGAACTGCCTCATTCACTACACAGGACAATGTAGGAAGAGAATGGCTGTTTTCAAGGTTTAGGCAAAGTAAAATGCCACCTTGGAGAAATGGATTCTCTCACAGGTCAATGGTAACTGTGCCCTGATTATATACAGCTTCTATAAAATACTACATTTTCAGACAAAAAAAAGTCATCCCCTGGGCTTCTTAAATTGTACACCAAAAATTAGTGTACGTTAATCTCTTTGCCTTTATTCCCCATCTGTAAAATCGGAATACTACCATCTAACTTCATAGGAATTCAAACACTCATTAACATTTGAGAAGCACTCTGATGAATATTTTTATCCTCAGAGCAAGGTTTGAATAGCATTCAGTAATTAAAGCATGGGGTTACATCCTGCACAATGACAAGAATATTAAATCCAATAGGTGCTCTTCAAGTGAATACTGTCCGCTCTATGCACTGAATTGAGTAGGGTTACCATGGAAAAAATAGTATGTCATGTAAAGATTATCAAAACATATGTGCAAGGATTGGGGGAGGGAGAAAAAGGGGTGACAACAGTCTAGGCAACCCTAAACCTAGCTAAGGCACTTGTATAACCAGCATTACTGCAGAATCTGAGCACTTCATAGCACTCCTGGGAGGTAGGGAAATACTACTAATCTCCATTACCCAGGAAATCTGTGAAAACCGGGAACTGAACAACTGGACAGAGGATCTGACTTCCTGGTTACACCCAACCCAATGGACAATTCTTTCTGGCATTTCCTAGCTGCTGAGTGATTCAATTTTGAACCTTAATATTTTTTCTGTAGATCGTGTTTGTAATTTCCTACGTTTTCAAAAAGCAAACTGGAAAAAAATTCCAACCAACCTGTTGCATTACAGGAAACCTAAGTGGTCACCAGCAAAGTGGGAACCTCTAGACCCACACATGTATCTGCCACTTGTAATTACAGCAGTGATAGGTTGTCACCCTATATATGCACTCTCTTTTAGAGGGAGATGAGGCAGTTTGCACTGCTATTTGTTGACAACACAGGAATTGGAGATTTAGTCCATGTTTTCAGGAGAGTGTACAAAAATGGTTAGACCCCCATCTTCCCTCCCCCACACTAGACCCTACTCCCCTTGTCCTTCCTGTCTGTCCTTGTTCCACTTTCCCCACCAGACATGCAGCTCCCCCGAGACTGCCTGCCCCATCCTTCCCTAGGCCTAGCTTCTTACCCCTCTGTATTACAATATGACCACTGCCCCCACCTCACTGCGTAGACTGAGAGCACAGGAAAGAAAATACCCCTACTCTCAGTTCCTCTTCCCAACACTTGGTTGCTGGAAGGAGGTACTCTAGGGAAAAAAATCTTGCTCCAGCAAAGGGCTGCTGTGTTCAGAATGTTCAATATTTTCCCCCTAACCTTGTGAAAAGCCGCAGCACAATTTTTGCTAAAATTTTCCAAAAATATCAGACAGATACCCAACACAGAAATTTCAGCTGAAACAGCTATGCCTGGTAGTATTATAAGCAGATAAAATGGGATTATATCATTAAAGGAAACTTTAACTGTACATATTGCTACTTGTGCCATCTCTACTACAAGAAGGATTAAGGCTAAATCCTAAATGAGTTTACCATGAGATCTGCTTCCTCAATTATACTCAGGTTACATCTAAATAAGGCAGGAGTGTGGTTTCACTGCTCAATTATTCATACTAGTGCTAACTCATTGCACTAGTGAAAAAATAACAGCTGTGTAGTTGCAGTTACACAGGTAGCAGCAGCAAAGACACAGTTTAGTTGTGAAAGCGTGAGTATGTGTTCTTAAGTGGACAAAAAGCCCACATCTCTGGCCTGTCACAGTTATAAATAAATATTTTAAAAGATGGACTCTTACTCCCATTTCAGATTCTGGCCTTGTTAAATGGGGTAATTTCCCCATGACAGACAGCTGGCACTACTTACCTATGTCTTACTACTCTGCCCCAGCTGGGCATCTGAGTTTTCTTTACAGGATCATGGTCTCACCCTAAACAATCATTCTTTAACCCACTGTTGACTATACCCACTTAGTTTTTGCCATTTTGAAAGCTATTAAATTTGTGCATGTTAACCAAAGAGAAGAGAAACGTTGTCAATTTATGTAAAATACTTTTTGTAAGAGACAAATTAAACAAGTTTAAAATAAGACCTCTACTGCAGTGATACAGAAAACCCAGAAGTTAGATTCATGCGTTCAAAAAAAAAAACGATCATGCAACATATGGCACTTGAAAATGCTAAACAGTACTGGAACAGTAAATACATGCCAAGGTGGAATCAGTTCTTAAGTAAATTGTAACCCACACTGAAAATTAATTCTCTTTACTTATTGAAAAATAAAGTATTCTTAGGGACAACTGAAACCATGTTCATTTGCAATATCTGTTGACATTCTGGATGATAAAATATCTACAGTTTCATAACTTGGTGTAAAAGTAAAGTTTGTAAACAGTTGCAAAACAACTTTATCGTCTGTAAATCAGTAGTAACAAGCCACTTGCCAGAAATAGTAAACAGGTAAATGAAAAGCCCAAAACTGAACAGCAAAAAGCACAGCTTCAGTGCAAATTAAATCTATCCTTAGGTAGCCTATAAAGCTCACAGTTGAATCACAAAGACATATCAAATTGAACTACTCCATATTTCCCACTTATCATCCAGTTAGGCTCAGAAGTCACAAGCTGCTCACCTTGTCCAGGTTTCAAACCAACCTGAACATCAGATTTTAGTGTTCTCAAGCTACAAAGAGGTGCAGGATGAAATTTATTCAAGGCTTGGTGGAATGGAACAGTAAACTCCCATTTTCTATCACCAGTTAATTTCCTATAGTTCAGATCACCTTTAAAAATAATTAAATTCGATTTCTGCAGCTCAGTGTATAAGTCAGTAGCAACCTGAGCCATACTACAAAATTCGTGTGGCAGAGTCCAGAATATGTGATCATGGTAAATCAAGACTCCTTTTCTAATACTGCCCTCCCAGGTGATCCCACACTTAGACATCCATCTATTATTAGCTGACTGCAGCTGTTTAATAGTCCAGTTTAAATCATGCTTCGTAGTATCCGAAACATACCAAGGAATACACTTTCCATGAAAATGGATTTCAGTAACTAACTTTGATGATAACAGAAAGTCAGCCAGTACCAGATCAGTAATAAGTTCAAATCCAGCATTATCCAGGACTATGTCAATTCTAGTAACTTCTTTTGGAGTTCTTCTTTTCTTGATGTTTATAAGCAGTGACCAAATGCTTTCCATATCATCCACTAAGATAAAACGTTTCGAGTCATCCAGCAATTTTAGAGGATTGGCTTTCTGAGAGTTGTCTTCACCAGCAGAAATAGAGAGGTCGCATTTATTCCCCCACAATGAAACCTAAAGAGAAAAAAAGTCCACTTTGATAAATCTCATTATTCTGTAGTCTTTTGTTCTGGAGATAAAGGGGCCTGACTCCACATACATACTCCAACCGTAAAGCTCTAGCTCTCTCTCGCTATGTATATGTATATGCAGGGCTTGCCAAGCGGCGCGAGCCCCACTCGCCAGCAACGCGGAAGCGCACGCTGCACGGCCCCGCAGTCTACTCGCCTGCCTAATTTGTCGAGCCCTGTGTATATGTATATGTATTTTAGAGTGTGTCTTGTCTGTAAGTCCGTTTGTTCAAGAACTCCTCCTAAACAGTAAGAGTTATTGCCACCAAATTTAGTATACAGCTTCCTCTTCTCCTAAAGCAAGGTCAGAGTTTGGTTGTACCAGAACAGGAAACCTTGGGAAACGGACTGTTTTCCATAACATGAAAAGGGAAGGGCTGCTGTCTGGGGGAGTAGCAATATGAGAACGGCTACTGGGGGCAGCAAGCCTGCAGGGGAAAGCTATCCTGCAGAGTGTCTACTGGGGGCAGCTGTACCACCAAGGGAGTGGCCAGCAGGGCTGGGGCTCTGCCATCTTGCCTGCCAGCACACCAAGTAAATAGCCCCCCATGCCCTAAACACTTACCTCCCCCCTTCCTGCCCCCAGCCCTTGACTTTTGACAACACTGCCAGGTTGGGGGGAGAAAAAGGCCCCAGGTGGCTGGGGAACAAGAGGAGGGCTATGCTGGGGGGAAGGGGTAAGAGAGAGAAAAAGACACCTGGTGGCCACCTTAGGGTGGCTGCACTGGGGAGAAGACCCATGCTGTATGGACCCCCACCATGAGCCTCTCACTCCCCACCCTCACTCTCTCATACACAACCCCGCCTCCTGCGCCATTCACCCACATTCCCAAGACCTCTACCCTGAATTCTGCACCCCTCACGCTGCCAGCCCCCTGCCCTGAAGGAGCCAGGCAACACCAGGTAAGTCTGCTATTGTTTTACACATAAAGAGTTTAGAATGATTTCTGGGAGAGAAACCAAAACAACATTATCCAATTCCAAAGAGCACCAAAAATAAATTGGAAGGAGGAAATACAAGCCTCTTTCCCACCTTTATCTAATCACAACAGATTAGATTTGGTAAACACACTGACAGAGCTAAAGAAATTTACAATATAGACAGAACTCCAAAAAGCCTTGGCAGAGTAAACATAGGACTAATAATAGGAGAATGAATGAGTTTTGATTACCTAGCGTTTGATAAAGTTGGTTTATATTGCAAAAATATGCAAATATGCTCTTTTATGAAACAGCTAGGTAGGCTGCATTGCCAAATTTTAATTTTATTAACTCTCATGGTATTTGATGTTTTCCTAAGGCCTTAGATCCTAGGGCAACAAAGTTGCGAAAAGTTCAATTTTCAGATAAATAAGTAAGTTTCTATCTCTAATGTTTACAGAGAAATGTTTGAAATTGTAAACTAACAATATTTTTAAATCAGGTTTTTGGAGCCTAATTCATGACCTTTGAATACTTGGGAATGGCAATACTAGGGATGTTAACTAGTCAACTAACCATTTAACCGATAAGTAATTGCTTATTGAGTAATGGTCCCAGTTAACCGCAACAACCAGTCTCCCTCACTGCGCTCTGCATTTAAAACTCAGACTGGAAAGCTGGCTCAGTGCCAACCCAACTGCCACCCCCCACTGCTGCTATTGATACATAGGCAGTTACACGGGATGGCAGGCAGGAGCCGGTCCCTGAGGGGAGCCTGCTTGCTGCCCCATGCTGTTGCCTTTGATAGAGAGGAAGCAGTGTGAGGTGGCAGGGGGCTCCCTGGGAGTGAAGCTGGGAGCACAGTGGCTGCAGGCCCTGTCCCCAGGGAGCATCTAGTAACCATGTAACCACTAAAATTTAGTGGTTACACAATTATTAAAATAATTGCTTTCTAATATTCCTAGGCAACACTGGATGTACATGAAAAAGAAGTAGGGTTTGGAACATGTAATAGACCATCAGCAGCATGGAATCAATATGATTTTTGTCAGTTACATGGCTACTCATAGGATTTTTGAATAAGATCACAAATCTAACCAGACTCATGTTAATTTCACTTTAGGGCTGCTCAGATCTTTAGCTAGTAGCAGAGACATATATGTTTGCAGACTCAGCAATAAACTGCATCAGTCAACATGTGATAGGGTATTTGCAAACATAAGGGCTATAATATAGTGAAAGTTTAAGTTTTGCAGAACTCAAATGTTGTAACTTGCCACAGGTAGGAACTGTGAATAAAAACTGCCAAGTTTACCTGCAGCAGCTTAAAAAACTCTCTCTGAAGTTGTTTTTCATCTAGATCCTCAATGTTTTTAAGAAGTTCCTGTAAGTAAGTGCATAAGGCAATAATAGCTTGTTGGGATTCAAAGAAGCTGTGAAACTTTATTTCTTTATATACATCGTAGTCATCAATAGGAGGACTAAAATAGAAAGAAACAGAATATTAATAGCCTTCCCATTTACTCTCATAGCAGCAGCAAAAGAGTTAAACACGACTTGGTTTCGTAAATGAATGTTAAACTCAGGGTCCTACTCTGACCTTCCACAGTAACATGGCATGCTAGACTCTTACATGGCTCCAGTAACACTTACTTTTGTCTGATAGTCTGTCTCATCCATTTTAATCAACATATACAGATGTTTATCAACAAAGACTATTTACAGTAAACTTCCGATAATCCGGCACCTTTAGGACCCAGGGGGTGCCGGATTATCAGACATGCCGGACTATCGGAAGGGGGGGGCTATGAGGGGTCTGGAGTGGGGTGGGAGGGGATGCCACCCCAGACTCCTCATAGCCCCCTTCCGATAGTCCGGCTCTGCCCCAGGCGTCCCTGATTCAGCCGCTGCTGGTCAGTTTCAGCAGCAGCTGAACGGAGGATGCCTGCAATAGAGCAGCTGGGGTGCTGCCGGGTTGGTCCCGCAGCGCCGAGGGGCGGCGCTACGGCACCAACCCGGCAGCACCCCAGCTGCTCTTGGGGACGCCTGGGACAAAGCAGCTAGGGTACTGCCCGGTTGGTCCCGTAGCGCCGAGGGACAGCGCTGCGGGACCAACCTGGCAGGACCCCAGCTGCTCTGCCCCGGGCTTCCTGGAATCAGCCGCTGATCTGTTTCAGCAGCGGCTGAATCGGGGACCCCTGGGGCAGAGCAGCTGGGGTCCTGCCGGGATGGTCCTGCAGTGCCGTCCCTCGGCGCTGCGGGTCCAACCCGGCAGCACCCCAGCTGCTCTGCTCCCGGCTTTCCCGATTCAGCTGCTGGTCAGTTTCAGCAGCGGCTGAATAGGGGAAGCCTGTCAGGCTGCCCCAGCACTTCCGGGTTCCTGATGGTGCCGGACCATCAGGAATCCCGGAGCATTGGATGCCGGACTAATGGAGTTTTACTGTATAATGCCTGTGTCCAAATGTGTCAGTCATGATATGCCCCTTCTCCCCATCATTATATGGGATACTGCATATACATTCAGGATGCCTCGAAGAGTTTTCAATCTACAAAACACAAATTTATGAAGTACTGGAGATAAAACATCCAATCCCACTAAGGGTGAATAACTGGCCCAGGTTTTTTTCCCCCCGTGTATTTGTATTTATGGTTGTGTGTCAACTTTTCACATGGACATACCTAAACGTATTATGAAGGTAAACGTATTATGAAGGCAAGGGGTTGTTTTTGTGGAAATTATCTGAACCATTTAAAAAATTAGCATGCTAATTCTGTTAAACTGAAAAAACCCTCAAATTTATAACTCGAATGATAAATACAATTTTTTTGACAAATGAATGAGTATACCATGCAAAAAAAACCCAACTTATTTTAGTCAAAGATCCTCCAGGATTTTTAACTGCTGAACAAAATTTAAGTCCATCATACTATTGACTTTCCCTAAGAGATTACAAAAGAATTCTTCACTTTTGGTCTGTAGAGAGATTTAGAGAATACAATTCCAAATAAATAACACAAAATACAATGAATAGAGTCCCAAAAGTGCAACCAACATGGAAATTGACATTTTCTGATTAAGGAAAATGGCCCTTTTCTCCCATTTTTTGAAAACTAAGAACAGTTTACCCATTTGAAAGATCTTTGTATGACACAGAACAAATGAAAATTTTAAAAGCCTCTTTAACACTGTGATCTTTCATTATTTGTTTCTTGCATGGGGGGGGGAAGCATTTTTTTTTTTAAACTATATTCTCAATTCTGTGGCTTACAGAAATCACTCAATATTTTTCTACACAAAAAGGGTATTTTCAGAAGTGCTTAAGTCTCACTGAAAGTCTGAGGAACATAGGGGCCCAGTTAGACTTTTGAAAATTTTATCCAAAATACCAGAGGTAAGACATGTATTAATGTGTGCAATTACCATTAACCCTACTACCATCATGTTTTCATCTTTTAGGGCCTGCTACTACTGTTGAAATTAATGGGAATTTTGTCATTAACTTCAAGTGACAGCTGAATTGGGCCCTTTGTTTTTAAATGAAAAAAAAAATCAGCCAGTTTAACTTTTTAGCGGGCACACACACAAAAATGTTAGCTCAACCTTGCATATTATTTAATAAAAGGGAAGGAAATCAGAGTATGAATTAAGCTTTGTTCCAAAGGAAGCAAAGCCCCATTAGTACCTTAACTGGAGAAATTGTTGCTAAAACTTACAGTGGTGGAGAACATTGAAAAAAAAAAAAAGACTACTGTTCTATATTTGTAAGACAGATCTGCAATTTAAACTAATAATCCTTTAGGAAGCATCAATAACTTTCCAATCTCAACCTGAATTACATTGCAAGAAACTGAAAATTCAGATTCAGATGTCTCAAAGTGAATCACAAGAACTGAGGCAGAAAAGTGACTGACAATGTACTTCAAGGCCTTCAGCACAAAAATGATCAAAGACTGTGAAGGAATTGGAAGAGGTGGAAGAGAGGATAAGGAAAGATGGTGAATGTTTAAAACAGAATTCTGATTTATTTTAAGCATGCTCCCTTTTATATTCTCCTCATCTTTCCCCCCTCAGATGCACAAAATCAGGAGATCTATACACAGGTAACATTGTGTCCAGTTCTGGGCACCACATTTCAAGAAAGATGTGGAGAAATTGGAGAGGGTCCAGAGAAGAGCAACGAGAATGATTAAAGGTCTAGAGAACATGCCCTATGAGGGAAGACTGAAGGAACTGGGTTTGTTTAGTTTAGAAAAGAGAAGATTGAGGGGGGACATGATAGCAGTTTTTAGATATCTAAAAGGGTGTCATAAGGAGGAGGGAGAAAACTTGTTCATCTTGGCCTCTGAGGATAGAACAAGAAGCGATGGGCTTAAACTGCAGCAAGGGAGGTTCAGGTTGGACATTAGGAAAAAGTTCCTAACTGTCAGGGTAGTCAGACACTGGAATAAATTGCCCAGGAGGTTGTGGAATCTCCATCTCTGGAGATATTTAAGAGTAGGTTAGATAAATGTCTAGCAGGGATGGTCTAGACAATATTTGGTCCTGCCATGAGGGCAGGGGACAGGACTCGAAGACCTCTCGAGGTCCCTTCCAGTCCTAGTATTCTATGATTCTATGTTAGCGTGTATACTTACTTCTGAACTAGTGCTTCATGAATCCGGCGATACATATAGCATTCCACATATAACCAAGGGGATTGAAACCAGCTTGGCTTTTCATTCCCAGCTAATAAATTTTCTTGATATTCTAAGTATTGATTCCACAGTGGAACATCAGGGAGATTATCATCCAAAGGAACCAGTGGTTTGTCCGTTTGCAGCTCATTCCGTAACTTAGAGAGGAGGGATATAGTGTTCTTCTCTGCCTCAATGCCTTTCTGAAATAAAATGGAAAATAAGTACAGCTGTCAATCCCAGTACAACTCACATGATTAACTCAGAAAAATTAATCATGATTAAAGAAATTAATTGCAGTTTTAATTAAACTGTTAAATAAAATACCAAGTTAAATGTATTAAATATGTTGGATGTTTTTCTACATTTTCAAATATATTGATTTCAATTACAACACAAAATAAAAAGTAGTATTCTATTATTAAAAGAGAATAAATGGTATTTATTATTCTTTAAAGGTGAAATTAATTGTGATTAATTTTTTTCAATGCTTGACAGCCCTAAAAAGCAGTGCCCCTAGTCCAAACATAACATACTTTGTGATAGATAAATTTTACTGCAAAGGGAAATAAAATTTTGAAACTTAAATCTTAATAACCAAGTAAGTATTAAACTCTCAGGATATTGCACTTGAACAAAGATAAAAGTTTAAGTCATGCTCAGTGACACTTTTGTTCTACATCTGACATTCTGTAGTTTCACACCCTCCAAGCTGGAAGAACCTCCATATGCCATGGTGTGTATTTGATTCTATGTTGAGATAAAATCCTTTTGCTCATACTGTACTTCATTCTGTTCAATAAAATGCCTGGGTCACTGGGAAGAACAGTTAAGGGTCTATTACAGTAGTGTGTATATGAGGTTCTATACTCTGCAATGTGCAGGTCAGCCTAAGATGATCATGGTGGTCTCTGCTGACATGAAAGTCTGCGAGTCTACGAGAACAGCAATCTGAAACCTTGCCATCCCCACAAGGACCAAGAGGCATACACCACATTTAGCCAAAGATCAGATAGAACTGAGGAAGTTTCAGGAGCCAGAAAGACAAAGACGAAAAAAAATAAAACTAAGACATAGCATATAAGATATAACCGAGAAAGAAAAGGCAAAAGACAACTCAGGCATTGAAAAGAAAGGCTACATGAGAAAAATGATGAGGGAAACAGGAATAAAATCAAAGAAAAGAGAGAGATCTCAATGAAGTTTTGTTATAAGAAAAATGGTATGAAACAGCAATACTCTTACCTCTCCATGTTCTTCAAAGAATTCATTTTTATGTCGGTGCAAAGTATCAATAACCCTAGTTAGGATTTGAGGCAGCCTGTCTTTAATTGTAAAATATGCAAAAGATCTAACAAGGAAAAAAATCAAATTGGTACATTAATTACTTATATTAAACACTAACAAATGTAATACCTTTTCCCTTTTATTCATTATTTTAAGTATGATCTATCTCATTTAAGGATAGCATATGTAAATGCAGTATTTTTGGTTTTGCTAGCTGCTTTTGAAATTATTAGAAGGAGTTAGCAAATATGATAAATTAGTTTTTAATTTCACCATATCCTAATGGACTAAAGAAATACTCTGCCCTGGCAGACCAGTGAAAAGCAAGTGAATTCCAGTATTAAATGCCCTTTCACTGAGAATGCACAGCTGTCAAAGGTTGAACTCAAAGGAGGTAGGCTCACGTGTCTAAATGGCTCATTAGAAGAAAGAGACACTGTTTTAACCTTGTTATCTAGTGACCAGGCTAATAAAAGCAAGTAACCACAGATTCTACCATTTATGTTACAACACACCCAGTTCCTAAAACAATTTTTGTCTCTCTTTCTCTATATTATCTATATCTATATACACACACACACAGATTTGAACAACAACAACAACAACAACAAGTAAAACAAAATGACATGCTCACTAAAATCGGTTGGAACAATTTCAAGTCATCAAACTATGTTGTTTTGTCAAAACAAACATTTCATGAACACATACTGTCTCCACTAAACTTTTGCTGGGAAGGTTTTGGCGCCTGGAAGGAGCTGCTAGTTGAGATGCTCTGACTGAATTCAGATAATGAAGGATGAAAAATCTTGGCTCTAAATCAGGCAGAACAGGGACCTGAACCTGGGTCTCCCAAATTCCAGACCACCAGACTGCAGACTAGAGGCGGGCAACTTTTTAGCCTAAGGACTACATCTGAGTATGGAAATTTTATGGCAGACCGTGAATGCTCACAAAATTAACAATTCAGAGATAGTCAAATAAACTATTTAATAAAGAAGCATTTTAGTGGAAATAAACATAAAACCTTTCTTATTATAAATATATCATAACTTAACCCTTTCCACACACCTTCCTGGATTAATTAAAACAATGCTGCTTGTCACCCTTCTTTACAATGGCATCATAGTCCATTGTCATGCTCCTTGTGGAAATCCAGAATACCAAACTGAGATGCTGGTCAGTTCACTGGAATACGTAGAGAGATTTGTTGCAATTCAACAGGGGAAATGTTTATTTGCACACATATGTGGAGCTTAACAAAACAAGGATTTTCTGTGCCACCATGCAAAAAGTTGGGAACTTTTATGCTTCCTTGGGTGAAACAAACTCTTCTAGTGTCTTTTCTATCTATAAGAAAACTCCACAGAAAAGTCACTCAAAATTTTACTAGATTTCTTTGTCTGTTCTGTCAATACTTTTAAGTATTTCAGTTTTGGAATATAAGGCCTTGACTACACTGGCACATTTTGTCACCAAAACCTGCCTTTTGGCAACAAAACAGCAAGAGCATTCATACTGCAATGCGACTTTTGTCAGGAAAAACAGCCAATTTTGGCAACAAAAAACTTCCAACCCTGTGAGAGACTTTTATCTTTTCCTCTCCCTTTATTGTCGACAGACAGTGTGAACTCTACTATTTGTTTAGCTGAGAAAACTGGCTTTCGCCAGCATCCCTCAATGCCTTCCATGATGGCCATGCTCAGGGTTTTGTGATCTCTGCTGTCCTGCAGGCATTCACCCTTCCCCTTTCAAACCTCCAGGAAATATCTGACAGCTATGTGAGCTGCTCTGTTTGGGGAACAAAGAACAAATTATTGGAATGCTCCTCTTCTGCCTTGCTAGGAACACAGCGAGAGTCAGACTGCTGCTGCAAGGGATGGCTGAAAAGACTGCTGTGCTGTTTTGACATTCCTCAGCAGAGAGAGTTCACATAGCTATGTGGGAATCCTGGAAGCGCAGGGATCAACTCCGCTGTCCCACAACACTGCACTGTGGGATGCTAACCCCCACATTGCTTTGCTCTGTCAACAGGGTGCTACCAATGTGGCCATGAAATGTCGACAATGGGAGGCAGAAAAACTGGTTTGACCAGTTTTCACTCTTAGTGACTTTTGCATGTCAACAGCACTTTCATCACCAAACCTTCCCACTGAAGACATGGCCTAAGCGAATGCTCTGTTCTTAACTTGTTTTGAAAACAGCTCTAACTTGGCTTTGAAAGCTGTCACGCTAGACTACAATTTGTGCACAAACATTTTTTTCCTTGCAGCTTCACATTTTAATGTGACAAGATATCCACATCAAAAGGAAGGTCCCTCAAACCGGTTTGAGGGAAATCATTTTTTTTGCCTAGAAAAGTGCAAATTTCATCTCTTACCTCCCACGCTTGCTGCAATACCTTTGCTAGGCTAAGCCAGGGGACATCTGTATAATAAAGTAAATCTTGGCATTCGGTGTCAGTATTGTCAAGAAGGGAAATGAATTACTAAATGCCCTCACTTTTCAGCAGTTCACTATTTTCACTACTGTGCAAACAATATGATCAATGTCCAAGACATTTTTGCAGAGTGCCTCCTGATATAATACAAATCACCTCTATCAGAATCATCTTCGTTTATTTAGTCATGAATTCTTTTTAAAAGTCCTACATTTTCCCCAATTTAATACGACAGACCAGTTTACTTCAGGGAAGCTTCAGATGTTCAAGGCAGACACGTGCCCCCTCATAAATCCGATCCTTAGTTGTGTCTTTCATTGATAAAAATTCCTCTATGTCTACATTCCAAATGTGTCATCAGTTCCTCTGACAAAAGTCAGCAGCTGTGCGGTGTCCTTAATGTCAATGCTGTCATCAACAGCTAATGAAAATATAAAGTCCTGTACTGTCTTGTTGAACTCAGAAGCCAAATGTTCATCAATAACTTCTATATGGTAACAATTCTTCATGATCAACTAATATTCTCAAGTTTGTTTCTGCTATTTCGAGCACAGCATGCCAGCATCAATCATACATTCTTTCAAAAACTCCTCTTCAGCAAAAGGCTTATTTTATTCAGCAGTTTTAAACACTAAAATATAATTTGCCTTTGTAGTGGCTTCCTGAACTTCAAGGTGGGAGGGATAGCTCAGTGGTTTGAGCATTGGCCTGCTAAACCCAGGGTTGTGAGCTCAATCCTTGAGGGGGCCATGTAGGGATCTGGGGCAAATCCATCAGGGATGGTACTCAAGTCCTGCCATGAGAGCAGGGGGCTGGACTCAATGACCTCTCAAGGTCCCTTCCAGCTCTATAAGAGAAGCTTGTTGCACATAAATATTTCTCATGCCAAGAAAAGCTGAGAAAATTGATTTTTCCTCATTTCTTAAATTGCTGCCATAATTAGGATGTTTTGTTGAAAGATGGCAATTCAAACGGTGTTCCTTGAATGCCACAATGCTCACCTGACGAATCAGGCATACAGCCTTAAAGTTTATGTTTGTGAAAAAATATTTTGCATTCCATTCGTCCTTGAAAACCTGACGCTCACTATTGACACCTTTTTTTCCAGCCCTTATTTTAGAAAGGGAAAAGAAAATCCTAATTGCTATCCTTATTTCAAACTTTGATTTTACAAGATTGCACACTGTGGAAAAAAAACGGGTCCCTCTCTCTAGTCTGAATTTGTTGGATGTCAGTGCCCCTGAAAATTTTAAGTCATGGCATTCTATTCCAGAAAAAGAAGCAGAGGCAGGAGTAATTTTATGCCTCCCACAAATGGTGTTCTTAATATTGTACTTTGAGCTGTTTGCACTCTACTGTGTTCATTAGAAGTTTGTATATAGTAAAGGATGTTCCCAAAGTAGTGTAAGGGGGAACTCATGGGGTGTGGCACAAGGGTGTGATGGGCTCTACAGGGACAGTACAAGGGATTCCTATGGGCCCTACCATCAATGAGACCAAGGTACTGCCAAGGGGGGAGGCAAGCTAGCTGAGCCGAGTGCTGCCCCTACGTGATTTCAAGGCTCTCCAGGGTGGGACTGTAGGAGACCAGGAGTAAATTATATTCACTGCCATGGGGCAGAGGGACCCTGCCATATAGATACAGGATTCTGATCTAGGAAACAGTGTACCGAAGTCACACCTGCACAATGTGGCTCTCTGAGTGCCAGAAGATGGTGGAATTGCGAGTCTAGTGTTAGAAAGCGCCAAAAGTGCAGAACAGGACAAACCCCTTATCCCACTCCCTGGAAGGAAATCGAGGGCCAGATAAAGTCTGCCAGGCTGCATGTGACCCACATGCCATAGTCCCCCAACACTCCATTATAGAGTAAATGACACTCAGGCACTCCCTGTCACAATTCTGTTTTTCTGAAAACATTTCAAAGAAGTATTTTTGGTGGTGATGTACCAATGAGGAACAAAAATAAGTTTCAAAAACTTGACAGTCACTACAAAATATATATATTTATAGTATATAAATAGGAAAAAAACAAAAAAAGAACAAGTGGGACTGCTAATTACTGAGGATGGAGTGGAGGTTAAGGATAATCTAGGCATGGCCCAATAGCTAAACAAATACTTTGCTTCAGTCTTTAATGAGGCTAATGAAGAGCTTAGGGATAAGGGTAACATAACAAATGGGAATAAGGATTTGGAGGTAGATATTACCATATCCGAGATAAAAGCCAAACTTGAACAGCTTAATGGGAGTAAATCGGGGGGGGCCCAGATAATCTTCATCCAAGAATATTAAAGGAACTGGCACATGAAATTGCAAGTCCATTAGCAAAATTTTTTAATGAATCTCTAAACTCAGGGGTTGTACCATTTGACTGGAGAATTGCTAATACAGTTCCTATTTTTAAGAAAGGGAAAAAAAGCGACCCCCGGGTAACTATAGGCCTGTTAGTTTGACATCTGTAGTATGCAAGATCTTGGAAAAAATTTTGAAGGAGAAAGTAGTTAGGGACATTGAGGTTAATGGCAATTGGGACAAATTACAACATGGTTTTACAAAAGGTAGATCGTGCCAAACCAACCTGATCTCCTTTTTTGAGAAAGTAACAGATTTTTTAGATAAAGGAAATGCAGTGGATCTAATCTACCTCGATTTTAGTAAGGCATTTGATACAGTACCACGTGGGGAATTATTGATTAAATTGGAAAAGATGGGGATCAATATGAAAATTGAGAGGTGGATAAGCAACTGGTTAAAGGGGGAGACTACAGCGGGTCATCCTGAAAAGTGAACTGTCAGGTTGGAGGAAGGTTACTAGCGGAGTTCTTCAGGGATCAGTTTTGGGGCCAATTTTATTTAATCTTTTTATTACTGACCTTGGCACCAAAAGTGGGAGTGTCCTGATAAAATCTGCAGATGACACAAAGTTGGGAGATATTGCCAATTCAGAAAAGGATCGGGATATCATACAGGAAGATCTGGATGACCTTGTAAATTGGAGTGATAGCAATAGGATGAAATTTAATAGTGAGAAGTGTAAGGTTATGCATTTAGGGATTAATAACAAGAATTTTAGTTATAAGCTGGGGACATATCAGTTGGAAGTAACGGAGGAGGAGAAGGACCTCGGAGTCCTGGTTGATTATAGGATGACTATGAGCGGCCATTGTGACATGGCTGTGAAAAAGGCTAATACGGTCTTGGGATGCATTAGGCGAGGTATTTCCAGGAGGGATAAGGAGGTGTTAGTGCCGTTATACAAGGCATTGGTGAGACCTCATTTGGAATACTGTGTGCAGTTCTGGTCTCCCATGTTTAAGAAGGATGAATTCAAACTGGAACAGGTACAAAGAAGGGCCACTAGGATGATCCGAGGAATGGAAAACCTGTCTTATGAAAGGAGACTCAAGGAGCTTGGCTTGTTTACCTTAACCAAAAGAAGGCTGAGGGGGAGACATGCTTGCTCTCTCTTTAAATATATTAGAGGGATAAATACCAGGGAGGGAGAGGAATTATTTAAGCTTAATATCAATGTGGACACAAGAACAAATGGCTAGTAGGAAGTTTAGACTTGAAATTAGATGAAGGTTTCTAACCATTAGAGGAGTGAAGTTCTGGAACAGCCTTCCAAGGGAAGTAGTGGGGGCAAAAGACCTATCTGGCTTCAAGATTAAGCTAGATGGGTTTATGAAGGGGATGGTTTGATGAGATAACATGATCTTGGTAACTAATTGACCTTTCATTATCAGTGGTAAATAGGCCAATGGAGGGATGATAGGAGTTACTATAGAGAACTTTTCCTGGGTGTCTGGCTGGTGAGTCTTGCCCACATGCTCAGGGTTCAGCTGATCGCCATATTTGGGGTCGGGAAGGAATTTTCCTCCAGGGTATATTGGCAGAGACCCTGGAGGTTTTTCGCCTTCCTCTGTAGCATGGGGTACAGATCACAGCTGGAGGATTCTCTGCATCTTGGGGTCTTTAAACTATTTGAAGACTTCAATATCTGAGATAGAGGTGAGAGGATTATTCCAGGAGTGGGTGGGTGAGATTCTGTGGCCTGCATTGTGCAGGGGGTCAGACTGGATGATCATAATGGTCCCTTCTGACCTTGGAGTCTATGAGTCTATAAAATAATACTTCATCTTCCCACAGCTCTGGCTCTCTCCTCATTAAGTGTTTTTCCAACTCAGCTAAAGAAGCTTTGCCAAGGAGGCAGATATCTTACCCCATTGACAGACATCACTTCCAATCACTTTTTCAAATGATACTATAATACTGTCAAGCTAGTACTTCTTTATATATATATATATATATATATACACACACACACACACACACAGATAGCGCGTGCTATATAAACCTGTATATACAGTTACTATAATACACAAAAAAATTCCCTGTGAAGCAATTAGGATTGCTAACTGCACAACATACTGACTCAACTCAATCTCAAGGAAAAACTAGAGTACTTAAAATATAGAGTTTCTGTTCCTCCACTCACAGTTCATCTTCACCACAAATATCAAACACCACAGACCACAAACTGCAACCATGGCTCTACCCTCCTTTTGGTTTCTTCACATACCCTTTTGTCAGATTTCTCTTCCTACACCTCTTCCCCCAATATTATTAGTTACTGAAGTCAAGTAAATCGTAAAGCGTTAGATGCAGAAGAATTGCTATAAGGGGACAGCTCATCTTTCTGTCGTGACAGGACAAAATTAAGGTTGTCATGCATGGTCTGTTTTTGTACTGCATAAGCCCTTCTCTGCTTCTATAGACTAAAATCTGACACAAAAGTGTAGCTCCTGATGGGGAAGATTTCATATGTTCCAGATTCCATTGAACCATGAGACCACCATACGCAATGTATATGCCCTTAATAATTAATAACTAATAATCCTGAATCCAATCATTGTTTCTAAATCCACCCATTACACCAGATCTACTCAAAACATACATCTCTCTATCAATTTTTTTGTAGCCAGACAAAGTTTTGAAAGAGATATTGGTCAATAACCAAACAAAACAAAAAAAAAGGTAAAGCAGCCAAAAATATCCCATTTCAGAGACTACCTATTTAAAAACAAAACAAAAGCTACTTAAAGGACATAACAATTAAACCCATGTGAAATTTCACCTCAATATGCCATTTAACTTTAGAGAAAAATATTTTAAATGGTATTTCAAGTCAATTTTTGGCACTACCAGACACCTCCATTTACTTGTCAGCCTGCCATCTCTGCATTGTTACAAGGGTGAGTGGGATCTGCTGAAGAGCAACATCTTACAATAATAGTCACCCATCACAAAAAATATAATTCTAATATATACCTGCAAAGCTGAGAACTGAAGCCCATCATAATCCACCTAGTACTAACCAACCAGCTGGAGGGGCACCTCCATGGGCACTGAATACAGGCAGATATACCAGCGCTGGAGTCCCCAGCACAACTGCCTCGACTGAGGAGCGAGAGCTGGGGCTGGGTTTCTCCGGAGAAGTTTCACCTCCAGTGCCATGACAAGGCTGCCCGCAGGGCTGGTGTAAGAGGCAGCCCAGCGGTTACGGCGAATTACCCCGGCGGAGTTGGGCTAACAAGCGCCCATGACAGCTGGGCCAGGGCACCGCGCTGCGAGCGAAGCGGACGGAGAGTGACCGCTGCCCGCGCTGGGTCCCCGCCTACGGAGACAAAGTTCAGGCTGCAACGGAACCGCGCTCGGACCCAACGGCTGCCCACCCCCTCTCCCGCCCCACAGCAGCCCGGCGCGTGGCACCGACCGATGAGCGTCACCACCCGGGCAGGGCTCGGCCTTCCGCCCATTCCCCGGCGGCCCCGCCCGTCGGGCGCTCTCGGGCACAGCCGGGTGGTGGGGGGCTGTGATGTCACCTGCCCACCACCCTCGCCGCGGCGCAGCGATGCCGGTTACACACCCCTTGGAGCTGCCCGCCAACGAAGCCGGCAGGGCCGCCATCTCCCCGCCGCAGAGTAGTGGCGCGGCCCCGCTCCGGAAATGGCGTCAGCATTAGCGCCGCAGGAAGGAGGAACCCGCGCGCGGGGCGGGGCCGCAGGGGGCGGGGAGCGAAGGTCGGCGGCGGGACGGGCGGGCTCGTGCTGCAGTTCCCGCGCGCACCAGCGAGAGGAGCCCCGCCCCCACCGACGTTGGGCTCAGATCCCTGGTAGGGCGCGACCCCCGCCCCTTGTGAACGGAACCGCGCGGCCCTGTCAGGCCCTTCCCGGTGTGTCGGGGGGGACAAGACGCGATCTCCCCCCCCAGGCACAGGCTACGGCGGCGAATCGGCTCCCGCTGGCTGCCAACGGCGGCCCGGCGGGGAAGCGCTGAACTGGGCTGTGAGCGCAGCGGGGTCCTGAAGGCAGCGCTGCCCCCTCCCCAGGTCCCGACTGCTCTGCTGCTGGGTGCCGACAGAGCGCATCTCGTGCTCTCCCCCATGGCGGGGTTTCAGGCCTGGAGCAGGGATGCTAAATATCAGTTAATTGAATAGTCGAGTAACTGTTACCGCCAACCAGGCGTATTTGAACCTGGGCCTGCTGAAGCTTAGTATAAGAGTCTCTGTCCACTGAGCTAAAAGCCAGTTAGCTCTTAGCCCATCCTGTAGAGGTCTCTTGGTCTTATCTGTTGCTGTGCTCTAGGTGCCACTGCATGGGATAGTGAGCCACACTAGGTGTGTGGGTTACATAACCTCATGAATTTTTATCAGTTAGTTGATTATTCTATAGTCCTATGGGGCAGCCACTGTATCAGAGGCAGCGGTGCAGGGTGCCAGGCAAGAACTGGTCCACTAGGGGAGCCAGTTTAAAAACCAGCTCTCTTTCTGGATCAGCTACCTGTCGCCCAGTGCTGCAGCCTCTGATAAAGAGGCAGCAGCATGGGCTCTGAGCTCCTGGACCCAGTGTGAGCCGGAACTGAGCCAGGCTGCTTGCCCACCTGGCTCCTAATACACTTTAAATGCAGAGCCACAGTAGGGGTAGGTTCTGGACCCAGCGGGAACCAGAACTGAACCAGGTTGCTGGCCAGCCTGCAAAAAAATTACTGGCAAGGATGAGGGGAGGGAAATGCTGTAGTCTATAGCATTAACCCATAAGCTTTTGCTTATGGGTTAATCGACTACACTATTACATCCTTAGCCTGGAGAGGGAGGCGGAAGCCGCTTGCATCTCTGTTTTAGGCCTGGTTGCTGCCAGAGTTCGCCAGCAAGGACCAGTTAACTGGTAAGCATACCGGTAAGTATCATGTTTACTGGTCTGCTTATTGGGTAATTTTTTAATATTTCTAATATATGCTGAGTTTATGTCTTGAGAATAGAGCTCTGATTTTTGGGGAGGAGGTACCTACCATCTCTTACTTCCTCTGCCATTACATAAGGCCCCTAAGGCCAGATCTACAGTACAGAGGGAATTAAGATACGCAACTCCAGCTACATTAATTACGTAGCTGAGTTGACATACAGTAAACTTCCGATAATCCGGCACCTTTAGGACCCAGGGGGTGCCGGATTATCAGATATGCCGGACTATCGGAAGGGGGGGCTATGAGGGGTCTGGGGTGGCATCCCCCTCCACCCCACCCCAGACCCCTCATAGCCCCCTTCCGATAGTCGGCTTTGCCCCAGGCGTCCCCGATTCAGCCGCTGCTGGTCAGTTTCAGCAGCGGCTGAATCAGGACGCGCTGAGGTGCTGCCAAGTTGGTCCCGTAGCACCACCCTCGCGCTGCGGCGCTGCGGGACCAACCCGGCAGCACGCCAGCTGCTCTTCCCCAGGCATCCCCAAGAGCAGCTGGGGTGCTGCCGGGTTGGTCCTGCAGCCCCGAGGGGCAGCGCTAGGGGACCAACCCGGCAGCAACCAACTGCTCTGCCCAACTTCCCGGTTCAGCTGCTGGTCAGTTTCAGCAGCAGCTGAATCGGGAAGCCGGCGCAAAGCAACTCAATTGTCCGGCAGCCAGAGCACTTCCGGGTTCCTGATAGTGCCGGACCATCAGGAGTGCCGGAGCATTGGATGCCGGATCAATGGAGTTTTACTGTATCTTAATTTGAGTTTCCATGTGGTTTCCATCACGGGAGGTTGACAGGAGCAAATGTTTCCCTAACGCTTCGCAAGGAGCAGGTGTAGTGGGGGCGCCCTCTGAGTTCAATTTAGTGGATTCTGCTAAATCCACTATATTGAACTCTAGAAGATCCATCGTGGCAGCGTTAATCTTCCCTGTAGTAACAACATGGTCTAAGAACTGATCGAAAAATTCCTCTCTCCCATTCAGTTCATATAGATCTCATCCCTATTATATATCCCACCTATAGTACGTTCCAACAACATAACTGGTTCACAGCTTCTCTTGTTCTGCCATAAGGCATAGGTAAGTTCCCATTCCACAAGACTGCAAATACTTACAAACATGCTTCACTTTGGGAGCATGAACTCCCAAAGTGAACTCGTATATTTTTACAGAACAGGTTCAATGGCTGTCTCCCCATTGAACATTTCCAAAAATTCTTGCACAGTTGGTCACTGTAGCTTCAGTGCAGCTTCACACAAACACAAGTGCATTTTAATCTCTGTTGTCTGCATCCAGTTTACATGAATGTTCCCCCCATTCCTAGTACTGATGGGGCAGCAGTGGTCATAAACAGATGTTGGAAAAATTTCTTGAAATGCTTTCTGGAGATAAGGCCTAAATGCAGAATGGCAGTGCTGATGGTTAGTGCATGGTATTTAAAGGGCTTGTGTGGAAGAAACTAAAACAAATCACAGATTTTGATAATCCTATGTACTACATGTAGTATACTGATTCACTTCCAACTGACAATTGACTTACTTTTTTTTAATTATTATTATTATTATTATTATTATTACTTGTATAGTGCCGGCAGTGTTCTGGAATCTTGAAGACCTCAGAAAACAATCTCTAAACATGTCTCTGTTAGTTGTCAGGTAAGCTGGTGAGCTCTGATTATCATTATTTCTTAAAGGAGGAATCAAGACATAATTGTATATTACATTTCATTTGCTGCTTTAAATTTGACCTCAGTTGTGACTTTTTTGGTGAATCTTAAACAGAGTCACAGCAAGTTTTATGTTTAAAACTGTTGAGTAAAACATCATGCTTGGAATGGGTTAAGTTAGTGAACTTAATCCACTAAGGATGGATTTAACTTTTTGTAGACATGTTTTATTTAATTATTTATATTATGTTAACACCTAGATTTGAGGTCCTGTTACAGTGCATATTTTTGTATGTAAGTCTTCATGTACAAGAAAATGGCAATTAAAATATAATTGCAAATACATGGTGGATGATTGGAAATTGGGTGCATGTTAGGCATACCATAATTCTAATTTTCATATTTCATTGGAAATGCTCCCATTATTGAAAAACTTCACATTCCCCCAACCCCAGAAAAAAGACTCCAAACCCTGAGCAAGTGTAATTTTAATTTCATTCTGCATTATGTTCCAATGAGGGAAAGCATACTTTCTCATACTAAGAAGCCTGAAGACTCACTGAAGGTGTCTTTATGCAATAAATGTTTCAAAAAATGCTCTCCAAAAAGGCTTTTTTTTTTTCTTAATATAACATTTGCTGCATTTGTCTTTGTATTATTAAGTTTATTTGACTGAAAACAAATCCTGTATTTGTATCAGGCAAATGTTCTTAGTAAGGAAAAGCAGGTGGGAAAAAGATTTAGAGTTGTGTACCTGTTTATAAATGGAATGTGCTCTATGAGGTATTACCAGCATGTTATATCTACCATCTTTGGGAAACTTTAGTAGCTTATTCGTATTGGCACACATGATGTGACCCAAAATAGGGATGTAAAATCTTGGGTAATCAATTAACTGGTTAAATGTTAGGTTAACCTAACATTTAACCAGTTAACTAACTAAGAGGGATCTCACCACTCCAGCCTGTGGGACTGCAGCTCCCAGCCCGTGCACTGGGGCTGGCTGCCAAGGCTGAAGCAGGCCTCCCACCTGTAGGCGATGGGGCTGCTCCTAAGGCACCAGTTAACCGTTACCCAGTAAGCATTATGCAGTAAGTTTGTTGCTTAGTGGGTAACCAGTTACCCTTTCACATCCCTAGTTCAAAATCTTCAGGAACTCACTCTCATTATGGCATAATTATTGCAGTTAACAACATCATTTTGGTTAGTACTAGTTATTGGACAATGTCAAACTCTTGCCAAAATCAGTGGCGTGAAATTCAAGCACCCTTTTGCAATTTACTTATAGGACTGAGGCCTTTTTGACCTAATTGGTATCAATTTCTTATGGGACTCTGTATCAGAGATTAATAACCACAGCACTTGGATCTGTGTTCAGCTATTTGGAACTGAAACGTGTGTTTTATAGATGACCTTTTCTTAGCAAGAGTTCATGAACTAATGTAAATGTGAGAGAGAAATTGTAAGGTCTGTATAGAGTTTGATGTCCTAGTCAGTTTGAGCATCTTAATGCTTGAGTTGAAGCTAATGAGACCTACTCCTCATAGGTGCTACTTAGCATGAATAAGGGTGCAAGAATCTAACTGAACGTATCTACTTCGCTACCAACTAGCATAATTACTATCGCATTATCTTTCCCTATCTTTTGAGGATGCTGGTCAAGAAATGCATTTTGACCTCATTCAAGAAGTATATCAAATATGAGGGTAAAGTATTTATAACCATCAGTATTTTATTACGTAGAATGCAAGAGAAGTATTGATAAGTGCTTTTCTTTAAATACAACAGAACAACTGAATGTAATATGATTTATTTCCAAGAGTTGATTTTTTTTTTCTTTAGCCGTGCAGAGTGAAGAGATGACAGTAAAACTGCTGGAATCCCTGGCTAGATGTTCCAGTGTTTTAATGAAAATATGTGAGTTCCAAGGCCTTCATAACCCTAGGCATTCCTTGTTACAACTAAGCAATGATGTTAGGGCATCATTCAGAACTCTAGCAGCAAACACAGTCTTGAACTTGTGCACTCATCAGACTGCTACCAGTTGCTTGACAAATCTGCATGTACAACTCAAGTATTGGCAAATGTCAGAAGCAAAAGCATCTACTACACCAAAAAATGTGAATTACCGTATTGGAAAATTTTATCCTCCATTCAGGAACCATTTTAGTACTTTAGGGACTATGAACTACAAGGATGGAGCAAATGGTGTTAGAAAGCTTACGAAAATACCAACAAGATCTTATTCAGTTGTATCAACTAGTAAAATATTGCCAAAGCAAAGTATTCTGCCAACTAAGAGACCACTGAAGGCTCCTAGGACCAAACAGCCATCCAGAGCTAACCAGCCATTAGTGTCAGAAATGGAGGTAAAGTATAAAATTTGTGTTTGTGGAATGTAAAAAGAGCACTGTCATTTAGGTCTCAGTTTTTTAACACATACTTTTCAGAGAACTGAGTGAACTCTTTTTTTGGTGAAAGGAGGGAGAATTAAACATTTAAGTACATGATTGTGAACACAAACAGTACGACTATGCTAATAGAATAAAAACAGTGAAATTCACTAGAAATAAGTGTTTAGGATGTTATTTAAAATGAGGCAGATTCAGCAACTGAACTGCACAAATTATGAGAAGATATTAGAAATGAACGAACTATGAAGGCTAACAGATTTAGCTTGTGTCTCTAATTTGAAGTGTTGAAAGACAAAATCTGATCTTCAGAATCATTTAATCTGAACATTTCTCTCAGTTCTTAGTTGGGAGGTTTGTTTAAATAGGCAACAGAAATATAACATTTGTTCCTCGTTGAGTCAGATTTTGCTGTTTTTAAAGGGATAGTTACATCATGTCACTCTATAGAGAAATAATTATGCAAAAATGTTCATTTCATTGGAATCTTACGATGTTTTCCTATAATCAGTCCTGGATTAGCTCATAGTTGTTGCATATACATTTCCCCAGGAGTTGTGGAAAAGACAGCTATGCATTTTGTAGAGCTAATTTCTAGATCTGGGAATAAACACACCATTGCACTAAATGTGATCCAGGACAAATCTTGCTTCCCTGATTCATGTGAAATTCCTCTGAAATCAATAGAACTACTTGAATAAGTTGAATAAGGAAGACTTGGTCTGACATTTATGAATGATGGTAGTATTTGTCACAGAGCTCTGCAGACCTGTTATTTAAATAATTCCCATATAATGGCAGAGTGTGGAAATTTTATTTACAGACCAGGAGGACTGAAATATTTAAAAAGAAAAACTTGTGTGCGCGTAGGAACCTATATTGCATCATAGCAAACATGCTCTGCCAGAGCAGTGTATGTTTCTGGTATTCAGTAGGAAAAAATTGATTGTGGGTAGGGGTTTTTTTGTTTTTTTTGTTTTTTTGTTTTTGGGTTAATCTAATAACAGCTATCTGTAATCTTACACATCTTTACTATCCATTTCTCACCAAATACTAGACCATACTTAAAAGTTTACTCAGTGATGATCATTATTTGCATATTAGACTGTTTGAAACTCTGTGAACATGGCCTAAGTCGTCAAGGGCATAGATGTTAATAAGCTTCAGAGGGGTAGCCGAGTTACTCTGTAACAGGAAAAACTTAAAAAAACAACAAATAGTCTAGTAGCACCTTAAAGACTAACAAAACATGTATGGTATCATGAGCTTTCATGGGCACAACCCACTTCTTCAGATGACTGGTCATCTGAAGAAGTGGGTTGTGCCCACAAAAGCTCATGATACTATCTACATGTTTTATTAGTCTTTAAGGTGCTACTAGACAATTCGTGGAAGTTAATGCCAGGCAACCACAAAAAAAGCAACAGTATTGAGAAGATGGAGTGTTTCATTCAATAGGCTTCAGCATGTATTGAAATAGGCTTCAGTATTTATTTAGACACACATTTCTTTCAAGAGAAAAATATTCTAGACAGAATTTTCCTTTTTAAAGGTGTAAGATCATTTTAATGCAGTAGGAAACTGTTGTCAAAGGGTATGGCTAAAAAACAAATCATGGTGCAAGATTTATTTATTTTGCCATTGGAAACCCAACCAAAAAGCTCCTCGAGACAGGAAGCTGCTGCAACTTTACATGAGTTATGGGGGACCAGTGCATCCCCAAGTGAGTTTGAGATGAAGAATATATTGATCAAACATATCACTTGATAGTTTCCATCATAACTTCCTTCTGCAGAGCAGGGGCACATACCACAATCTTTTATTTTTCAGAATGAATGCTGCCACCAAAGGGGCAAGTTTCTCATAGAGATGCAAATTATATTTCTCTTCAGCAGATTTGGTGAATCAGAACTATATATTTGCTTTACAGGATGTAAATGATTAACAAGTTTCAAAGGTTGTTGGCAGGGAGAGACCAAATGACATGGGAAAAATCAAAATAGAAATGGCACAAATAACTCAGTGATATCAAAACTTCCATTTCAGTAAATATTTTGTTTTAGTAACTTGCATCATCAGGATCCAAACTTTTGAGATACATTCTCCTTGAACAATCAAATTGTAATTTGGGGTTTTGTGGGTTATTTATTAGATGTGATGGTAAGAACCCCCTATATTTTTAAGTAGTAATAAATAATAAACCTCTATCTGAGGATTTAAAAAATACTTAATTCATTAATAGTGGAATATTCCACATGTTTGAGAGGTAGGGAAATAATTTTCTCATGTTACAGGTAGGAAAACTGAGGCCCAGAGGTAGAATGATTTCCCAGGTCACACATGACAACTACTGAAATAGTTCTCAGGTCTACTGACTCTAACGTTTAATCACAAAGACCAGGTTTCTTGGAGGAATCAAATATATAAAGTAAATCTAATAAGTGGGTGTCAAACACCTTGGAACAGAATGTTCCTATGACCATAACCCTTTGGATGGTGAATTTTGTACACTTGAAAGCTAAGCAGAGTAAGCCTGGACAGCAGTTAGGAACTCTCAGGAAAACCCAGGCCCTGTCAGAAGCGGTGTTTGATTCAGTAACTGGCCCTTTCCACCAACCCACTATTAAATTTCAGCTTCAGGGTGGTACTGCAGAAGAAGCCATCTGTAGAATGAAGCTGAAAACTGAGGTACTTATATCTTTTAGTCATGTAAGCTCTTCTTTCTTTTTCTCTTTCTTTCTTTCTGGACATATGCTTCTGTCCTTAAGTTATGTAGTTTAGTCACCATACATGTGCAGAGGTTGTTATAATTTGTTAGTGAGTGCACTAAAGTGATTCATACATAATAGCATGTACTGTGCAGTCTTCTACTTTGAGTATGTATACTCTGCAATATAAGTCCAAGGTTAGTTGGACTCGAGTCAGGTAACCCGGGTTAGTGAAGTCAAGCTTTGGCTTGAGCATCCATGTTGTATTTTAATCCTAAAGACTTTTCTAACCTGTGCTGTCATTTTGGGTTCTGGTGTTCATGCTGAAGTGTGAAGACCTCAGTCAATGTGACCATACCTCAGAGTCCCTAGTGACACTGCCCCTTCCCCCAGAATGTGGCTGTTCTAGCCCTAGAATGGTGAGGCACTGTAGGAAAACTTTTCTGCCCAAACTGCATGTACAAAAAGTTTAAACAGCCTTCCAGCACAACCTGCAGGGCAGTCAGTTTTGGTCTGTGCGCGTCCAGCTGTCTGATCGTGTGCTTGATGGTGATCAGAAGAGAAAGGGTTAATGCTGACCTAAGCTGCTGCTGTTCTCCAGGGTGTACTGGCTTCCGATTTCAGTAGAATAGATTACATATTATTGGGATAGAGAGAACTAAGGAAGTTGTTTTATGGAATTGAGATGGATCCCAAGAGTCATTCAGAGCTAAGTCAAACAGTGCTGAGCCTAACACAGCAGTGCAATAGGGCTTGAACCCTGACTACTAGTTTGATTTAAGGTCAGGTGCTCCAGCCTTGCGAGATCCTGCAACTCTTGGATCCAAACCCTAGTTTTCAGCGTAGATGCAAGAGGGTATTGTTGTTGAGCTGAGGCTCAAACTTACGTCTATACTGCAACGTAAGCCCATGCTTAAGCCTGAGATAGTTACTTAGGTTTGGATCTGCACACTCCCATGTGGACACTAGACCCTAGGTTCAAGTGCAGGCTAGAAGAGCCTTAACATAGGCTTAAAATGCAATATAGACACTCAAGTTTAGGGTTCCATAGCACAGTTCAGCTGACTTGAGTCTCACTAACCATGGGCTTACCGTGCAGTGTAAGCAGAACTTTGAGGCTTATGAAAGGCACTATATAAAACTAATACATTGCTTATTTTGTGATACTTTCATAACAGTGTAGTGCAGGTGCAATTTTTTTCCATTGTTAAAAGGCAGAGGAAATGTCTGAAGTACTGAAATAGTACTATATTCAGAGGAAGCCTGAAATCACTTCTTTGCTTTTTCATAATGAATAGCTCCACATACTGGTATGCTGACATTATGTAATACAGCAAAAGTCTGATAGAGAACATATTGCAAGAGGAATACCCCTCTGGCCCCCACGCTCCCTGTGGCGCCTCAGCCTTTGAAATGTACAAGAGCCCCGTGATATGAAACATCACTAGTATAAGAACAAGAGAGGCAGTTTTCAGAGTACACATAGGTGGAGTTTGTGAACTAGTTTATTGTGGCTCGTTGATTAATCAAGAGAATATGTAGCTGATGTACTGTTGCGTCAGATTTGCAATTGTGTCGTAATACACTTGTTTCATCAATTACATTGTGCCTGCAGTTTGTTTCAATATGGTATCTTAGGTATTTAACATATGTTTTTTGAAAATTGAAAGATTTTCTGGCAGTTGTCTGCTATCCTGCACTGGAAACAAGAGAGAGCACACTCTTTTTGCATTCGTACTGTACTAATCCTTTGCAGCATGAAATGTAGTACATCCCCAACAGCTGTATACAGATTGAACCTCTCTAACTTGACACCCTCGAGACCTGACTGGTACAGAACCAGAGAATTTGCTGAACCAGGGGAGGTCAATATAGTCTAGCAGCATTACCAACAGTTCCACTGCTTACTGGGCTCTTAGAAGACATTTAGGGTAAATTAGAGCTAAATAACAGCACAGAACACTCAGAGCCAGGTCTGGTGCCCATAAACAAACTTCATGGGGCCACAGGGAACTTGGACACACCCATAAATAGACAGATAGCTAACTAAAATGCTGCACCATGGATGTTGCTCGACCACAGAGTTCCAGACTAGAGAGGTTCAACCAGCATATCTGTTGATTGGTGCAAAACAGGGCAGGACTATGGCTAGCGCACCATCAAATTCACAATCCATTTTGGTCAATTTCATGGTCATGGGATTTTAAGTCATAAATTTCATGATTTTGGCATTTCGTGGCATTGCAATGGTAATTTTTCTGACCTAAAAAAAGTTTGGGGAGGTTACAGTACTGCTACCCTTCTCAGCACTGCCATCGGAGCTGAGCCACTGGAGCACAGTGGCTGCTGGTTGGGGTCCCAATTCTGTAGGTAAAGCTGCCAGCAGCAGTGCAGAAGTAAGGATGGCCTGGAATGTTGCTGCAACCTTACTTCTCCACTGTTGCACGTGGTGCTGGCTCCTCAGTGAGGAGCTATATTCTGTGGCCACCCAGCTCTGCCAGCAGCAGCACAGAAGTAAGGTTGTCATGGTATGGTATTGCCACCCTTACTTCTGTGCTGCTGCTAGTGGGATGCCGCCTTGAGCTGGTTGCCTGGCCAACAGCTGCCATCTTGTGATACCCCAGTAACTTCCTTTTGGGTTAGGAACCCCAGTTTGAGAAATGGTGGTCTCCCCCATGAAATCTATAGTATAGAGTAAAAATCACACACAAGATCAGGTTTCATGGGGAAAGACCAATTTTCATGGTCCTTAAGGTGGTTTTTGTGGCCATGAGCTTTTTAGGACCCTAGCAATGGCCAATTTCTACACCCCCGTCCTTTTGGAGTAGTTTACTTCCCAGGGGTTGCAAATGTGGAGTAGGCTGTGCACTCTCAAGAATATTGGTTCTGTCAGTGTGAGACAAGGGATGGACAGGAACTGGCCCTATTACCTTAGTTTCTTAAAAGTCTGATCCTTCATCGTTGACGTCAATGAGAGCAATCACGAAGTCCTGAACAAAATTAAGTAGTAGTAAGACTGGAAGGGTGGCCTTTCTGTTAAGGTGCTGGACTGGCATTCAGGAGACCTGAGTTCAGTTCCTAGCTCAGTCACAGGCACTTCATTTTATCTGTTGCTCCGTTTCCCATCTGTAAAGTAGAGATAATTATTATACTTCACTTATCTCTGTGGGAAAGAATAAATTCATTGGTATTCATGGTGGTCTGATATGATGATGACGCACACCATAAAAAACTAATAGTTAAACAAATGTCAAATCCTATAACAAACTTGGCCACAGCCAAACAAATATCTGTAAACATGTAACTTCAGCCTTTCTTTAACCCAAGCTTGTATTCCTTTGGCACAGGATCTGATGCAGTGCACAGCCTTCGCAACAGCAGACGAATATCATCTTGGTAATCTATGCCATGACCTGACTTCATATGGATATGTTGAAATAACAAGTTTGCCTAGAGGTAGATTTTTAAAACATATCTTGAACAGCTTTACCTTATTTTGGGAACAAAAGATGGATGAGTTGTCTAGAACAGTAGTAGCAATTTTCTACACTTTCATATGTACTTTATCACTGACATTGTATAGAGGAATATTTTGATACCTTCGAACAAAATTGCCTTCTCTCAAAATTCTGTTTAAAAAACTGAAGACAAAATAAACCTTTGACAGAGCAGCGTTCTCTGCAGTTGTAAATACCTAGTGATTTCCCAAAAACGATATAATGGAACTGGTTAGAAAATAGGATACCTCCTCTAAACCAGAAACCAATTGCCCTGGAAAAATGATTTTGAATGTTTGATAAAATAATTTCTGTTTTTGCAGGAATTTTCAAATGGAAAGTTGTCCTGTTGTTTCTCCTTCTCTTCCTTTTTGCTTTATGCTGCTTTTATTGATAAGGGTCACAGTGGCAGCATGAAGAGTAGGGAGGACCAGACCACCTTTTCCTCCACAACAGATTCCATCTGCTCCTGGGGGATTCCCCTGTGTTCCCTGGCCATTTGGGGATATAATCCTTCCAGCGTGTTCTCATTTGGCCTTAGAGCCTCAGCATGGTGGGATGTGCCTTATATAGTTCCAGTGGGAGCCTCCCAGTGACATCTTTATCAGGTGCCCAAGTCACCTCAACGGGCACCTCTCGATCTCGAGAAGTAGTGACTCTAAGGGCCCTCTTGTATAGTCGAGTTCCTCACTCTCTCTCGAAGAATAAGTAAGCCTAGTCATCCTGCAGAGAAACCTCATCTTTTTGGTCTATACTTGGCGTTCATGACCTTAGGTAAGAAGAGGGACATAGAGTGCCTGTGAACCATAAGCTTTGTCTGAACTCTGTGCCTGCTTCACCACCATGAATCAGCACAGTGCCCACATTGGTGCTGCTGCACCGATCTACCAGTTGATCTCATGCTTCCACTTGCCATCACTCATGAACAAGACCCCTTCTCTTGAATGTATTCACTACTGGTAGCTGCTCTCCCCTTGCCTGGGGGGAATAGTCCACTTTGTTTCAGAAGATTATGATCTCTGATTTCAAGTTGCTGATTCTCATCCCAGCCACTTCAAACTCAACAGTGAAACATTTACGTGTGCATTGAAGATCAAAGATACAAGGACATCATAATCTGCAAACAGCAAAGATGATGTTGTCTGAGTCCCCATACCGGATGTACTCTACAGCTTGTATATGCTTTGATATCCTCCACTGGTTAAATGGTTAAACTTTCACATCCCTAGTACAGACTAATAGCTTTAATTCCTCTACAGCTACTCATAACTTTACCCATCTTCATCAAAATGAAAGCTGACCAGTCTTCGCAGTTTTAGCTGTTAATCAGAGCCCTGCAGATAGAAGTAAAAACATGTCTTTTACTCTCATAGCTTTCTCAAGCTACAGCAGGCATTGTTGTTGCTTTTTAGTGGGGAAGAAACTTGGAATGGGAACAGAGTAGTGAATAAATCTTTTGTGGAAAGCTGAGTAGTGCAGTGGCGATATCCTCATCCCACCCCCACCCCCACCCTGCTACAGCGATGTTTGGGGTAAGAGAGGGAAGGAGGGGATGCTGCTGCTTTCTAGCAGCTATAAGATTTAGAGCAGGGGTCTGCAATCCATGGCTCTTGAGCCAAATATGGCTCTTTTTGTCATTCCCAAAATACACACTTTTTAAATTAAAATGAAAAATTAATTTAAAATTTTAAAAATGTGTAATTACTCATGTCAGAATGATTTTTTTTGGTCTGTTTCACCTTTAACTGTTCATTTTAACAACCATCCAGCCTCTCCATTCGTTGGGGGTCATATGCATATTCTTGTGTTATTTTATTGGTCAAGGTATCCTTCCATCACCATACGTGATGGTGAATATTGTCAGGGCTTGACAAACAGAAGCGAAAACCGCTCGCCAGCCCCGTACTGTGCATGCGCAAGAGCTGCATTGTGCATGTGCGCACCACGAATGAACGGGACGTGCGACTGAAATCTACTCGCTACTGGCGAGTAGATTGTATAGTTTGTCGAGCCCTGAACATTGTAACCTCCCAGCAGTAAAAATGGTGATATGAGAAAGATGGTGGGTACCAACATTTTCAAAATGAGTGAATAGACTTGTATGCAATGGGGGGTAGGGCTGGATCTCCACATTGTCTCATTTGTAGTGAGAGACTGTTCTCAAACAAACAAGCAAATTTCATGACAAAACATGCAGCATTTGCTACAAAATACCATGAGGGTGATGCACGAAACAAAAGCCTGCGAGGAGCTGCTGCGAAAAATGAACATTGGACAAAATAGCCTTCTGGCATAGTCAAGAAAAGTCAAGACATGCCATTATTGGCAAAAACAGTTCATGACAGAGCTGTGAAAATGGCCCATCAAGTTGACAAGGAACAAATGCAAAATTTGAGTACAGCTACTTATTTTGCATTTGGTTTAAACAAGATAACCGACATATGTGACATAAATCAGTTGTGTATTCTGGGACAATATATTTGTGGAAACCCTGTGCACAAAGAAATGATTGAGATATTACCAATGAAAAATCAAACAAGGGGCAAGGACATTCTTAAAACTGTGATGAACTTTGTAAATGAGAGAGAAATACAGTTGGGTAATCTTGTGTCTGTGTGTATGGGTGGTGCATGTAGCATGGTCAGCAAATATAGGGGATTCCTTACTCTTGTTAGAACAGCTGAACTGCCCGTTTTTGAACTTTCATTACATTGTGCATCAGGAGGCACTTTGTGTGCAATCTTGTGCAACTGAACTAGGAAATGTAATGGGACTGATCGTTCACATTGTCAATTGGATTCTTGCCTGAGCCCTTAATCACCATCAGTTTCAGTCATTGCTTGAAGAAGTAGATTCGAAATACCCCACTCTACTGATGTACAATGTTGGCTGGTTATCTCGTGGCAAAGTTTTGTCTCATTTTGCCATTTGCGTTAATTAGATTAAGTAATTTTTGGATCTGAAAGATGTCACACACACTGAGCTTGCAGACTGACTGGCTGCTCATGTTTTACTATCTCATTGATGTTACCGGTCATTTGAATGAGTTGAACTTTAAGCTACAAGGGCAAGGAAACAAAGTTCTGATTCTGCAGCAGGCACTGTTTGGATTTGAGTCAATATTGACGGTCTTCATCAAAGAAATCAACATAGACAGATTGGCACATTTTGAAAGATTACCAATGTTTCACGATTCGTATCAGAGAGAATCCAAATAACAGCCTTGATTTGCAGCAGCTTGCTGGGTTTGTTTCTGAGCTCCTGATGGCATGTAAGTCTCATTTTGTTGACTTTTGCAAAAACAGTGTTCTGTTTAAGTTTATGATTCATCCACATAAAACGTCCATAGAAAAACTAGATTTGACAGTCATTCCAGACATCTTAATCAGCAATTTGGAAATGGAAATAGCAGATTTCAAGGAGTCGGATATCTGGCTGGAAAAATTTGTTAAGCTAAATTCTGATTTAGAATGCCTTACTCGACAATGTGAAGAATTGGCAAAAATGCACAAATGGGCTAACATGAAGAAATGGAGCATGATGATAATCTGATTCTCCAAACTTGGAAAGAACTTCCTGTCACATACAACACCTACTGGCTCTTTATTGACCATTTGTTCTGAATTTTGATGTAGTTTGGCTCTTTGGTTTGAAAAGGTTGCTGACCCCTGGTTTAGAGGCTTCCTATATATTGAGCACCTTCTACACTGAGGTTTATCTTAAAAGCCCAGAACAAGATCCCCAGACAATGGCTTGGTTAGAATCTCAGCAATTTCCCTTTCCTTGCCACTGGCTAGATTTCTTATCAGGGCAATTTCCGTGATCATTGACACTCTTCCTCATTTGTATTGGCCTTTGAGTGTCCGATAAACTTTTCAGCCTTGCTCTATATTATGAATTTTAAGAAGTGTCCCTTGAATACTACAAGCTGTGCATTAGTAGGAGGAGAGAAAAACTTGTTGAGTGTTTGCCCTCTAAATAAACAAATACCAAATGGAAAGGTTACCGTTGAAAATAAGCGGCAGAACGGCTCTTGCGCAAGAGGGGGTTTTTGCGCAAGAAGGAGCAGTGTAGACTCCTTCTTGCGCAAAAGCCCCTCGCGCAAAAGTGGTGGCTCATTAAGTATGCACATGAGGTGCGGCGATATTCATCGCCGTGCCTCATTTGCAGGGCTCAACAAACCGCACTGAATCTACTCGCCCGTGGCAAGTAGATTTCAGCCAGTCGCTCCATGCACCCCATTCACTGGCGCTTCGTACATGTGCAGTGCCGGTCTGGCGCATGCGCAGTGCGGGGCTGGTGAGTAGCTCTCGCCGGGGTTTGTCAGGCCCTGCTCATTTGCATATGTTCTTGCGCAAGACCTGCCAGTGTAGACACAGCCTGTTTGAAGTTAAAGGGAATGGAAGATACTGTTAATAGGCAGGCTTACCATGGTGTCAGAGTGCTTCACAAATGGTAATGAATTAAGCCCCACTACACCTCAGTAATGAAAGAAAGTGATAGTAACTCATATTACAGATGGATACATAGTGACTGTTTATATTTCTATAAATGAGTACAGATTAAATACAAGATACTTATTTTGTCTGTAAAGATAAATGCGGAAGAATGAAACACCTTATAGCAGGTCTGTGTGTATTAGAACAAGGGAAGCCATGCTTCTATATTGAAATGAATACTGGCTTTCACTGCTGCTCAGCTGGCAGTTGACTCTAAGTGTGGCGCTTCTTTGCAGGGTGGGAGCAGGGAGCAAGAGACTTCACGTGCTCCTCCTCCCCAGGCCCTGATTGACCTGGGGGCATTAGGGGGGAGTATGTGAAGTCTCCTCCCACTGCCAGGGGCACTGGTACCTAGAGGGAATTGCCAGCTGTTCAGTACAGCTGGCAGTTCTTTCGGGGGGTGGGGAGGGGAAGTATCCTGGCCTTGCCCCTTCTGTCTGAGGCCTCACTCCTTCCGGGGCAGCCCAAGGCCACTTCAAAAAATTTCTGAAGTGGCCCTTGGTCAGAAAGGTTCTCAATCTTTTTCCTTCTGAGACCCATCTAACATTCTGTAAAAATTCCACACCCCACCCATACCACAGTAACTGTGTTTTAGTAAACTAAAAGCCAGGGACAGCTTTGGTAACAAGTACCTCAAGCCATAAAGGGCCTGCAGAGCTAAATTTCTCAGGTGTCTGCTTCAGCCTGGGGAGGAGGAGCTTGGGTTTTGGCTTTAGCCACAAGCAGTGGGACTTGGGATTCAGCTTTCTGCTCTGGGTCCCAGTGAGTCTAACACTGACTGTGCTCTCTAGTTTATTTTAGTGGACCCCCTGAAACCTGCCTGTGGCCCCCCAGAGTACCAGACTCTGGCTTGAGAACTGCTACTCTATGCCATCATTGATAAAAATATGGAACAGAATCGGACTTTCGACCAGTCCTATGGGACCCCACTTGATATGCCTTCTAGCTTGACTGTGAACCACTGCTAATTAGTCTCTGGAAGCAGTTTTCCAACCAGTTATACACCTGCTTTATAGTAGCTTCATCTAGGTTATATTATTCCTAACTTGTTTATGAGAAGGTTATGTGGAAGTATCAACAGCCTTACTAAAGTCAAGATATACTACATACACTGTTTTTCTCCTATCCACAAGGTTTATTACCCTGTGAAAGAAAGCTTAAGTTGATTTGACAAGACTTGTTCTTGACAAATCCAGGCTGATTGTATAGAAATAGTATAGTAACAGATTACCACAGATTTTCCTAAAAGACTACAGGCACGAGGAAAACAAGTTTGTGATGGGATACAGAAATGGGAAGCTACAGCTTAGCCTAACTAGATTGTTGAAATGCTTTGTAATGGTTCCTCATCTTTTCTCGCTCATTGTTTGTTCATACAGTTCTCTGATAACTTCACTAGACTGAATTCTGGCATGGTATAAATGGACAAAACTTCCATTAAAGGCAATTGGATTTGTGCCCTCTTATACTATATTACTTGACAGGATGAATTTGGCAATGTCAAATGTATTGTAACCATAATGGAAAGTTTAACAAATGCAGATGAAATAACTGGGCTGTGATACTAAAGTGGGAAAACGAAGGCATATGCTGACAAGTACCCTCTTCCATCAAAGAACACTGATATTGTAAGTTTTGCTTAGCACTTGAGAGACTTATCAGTTGCTACAACTTCCCCAATTCTGTACTGCCTTAGCAAATTAAAGTCATTACTTTTAAGTGACCTATGTCAAGTGACTTAGTGATGTCAATTCAGTTTCTCATGTAAATGAATCCACATCACACTTGTTTGTCAAGTAAGTTTGCTGTAAGGCAAATAATTGAATGGGGACAGACAGTGATTTAAACACTTTGCCCCAGCCCTTGAAGTGATGTTTCCACGTTGATGTTAATGCACATTTGGCTACAATCTTAAGGATTTCTGCACTATAAATGTTTGTTGGATAGCTACACCAGCACTCATCCTGGCTTATCCCAATTCCCCAAATGAAATAAAGCATACGATCAAAACCACACACAGTGCTGGTAGAACTGTGCCAACAGTAGGACTTTTGGTGGCATAGCTATATCTGTTAGAGGAGATGATTTTTCACACTCCTAACCAACATAACTAGAAAAGCAAAACTAGTGTAGAGCTGGAATTCGCTGTGCCTGTTATATGAAAAAAGGATTTCAGTCTTCGGGGCTGGCAAGCTCAACAGGAAGGTTGTCTGTAACTGTGGGGCATTCCATTGTTCCTTACTGGTCTCACACATCAGAGTTCCTCTGGGTGGCATCCACTGACTCCTTGGTCTAGAGCTGTGTGTACTTTCCAGTGTACTCTGATATCCCCATTTAGTTCCTTGTTTACACCTCTGACCTCACTCCCTGTTTTTCATTTGTCGTCACCTGCAATCAGTTCCATCTTGTATCCTACGTTTTTCATAAGTACTGCGTTTCACTAGCATTTTTAAAGGGAATGGACTAGTGGAATCCAGAATCAAAAATTGGAAATAAATGTGCATCTTTGAGAACACAGACAATTTTATATATTGCAATTGCTTCACATATTCCCTCTTGGAAAATATTTATATTTCAAAAATATTACTTTTATTTTGGAAGTATTGTTCCCAGATAGAAACTGATCAACTGGAGTTAGTTGTATGTGTTTTAACAGGTTTAAAATACAGCAACTGTTCTGCTTTCTAAAGTGTTTTTCCCTTCCATTTATTTTTAAACTAGATGCAGCAAATGTTTTGGTTATTGGCACAGAAAATGCTGCAAAAGAATATGATCCTGGGATGATATTTTTCTTCAGGTAAGTTGCAAACCAAGCCTGCCACATATGATACATGTGGATGTAGCAAGCTACTTGTCACAGTTCAGGGCAGCTGCACCTGCATTTCCTCCTTATGGTCTGGGAAGGGTACCCATTCTAGACTTCAGACTCCTGAAGCAGTAACCTCTTTTCGGTAGAGCCCCACATCTTTCTGTGCTGTGAAAGTCAGACTGCTTCAGCAGACCTGTTTTGCCTTCTCCTCAGAGGATATAAACCCATACACATGCGAATAAATTTTCCACAGATTATTCCAACTCCAGCAAGGGTCTGGCAGGTGTTTTCCCAGCCATCTCCTAACGCAGGGGTGGGCAATAATTTTTAAAAGGGGGCCACTTCATAAGTTTCAGAAGTGGCCCAGAGCCGCTCTGGAAGGGGTGGGGCCTTAGGTGGAAGAGGCGGGGCCAGGAGACTTCTCTTGATCCCTTCCCCCTCCCCCCCCAAACTCTGATTGGCCTAGGGGTGGGGGAGTGTGTGAAATCTTCCCCCTTCCTGCCTAGAAAGAATTGTCAGCTGTTTGAAAACAGCTGGCAGTTCCCTCTATGCACCACAATGGGAGGAGACCTCACATGCTCCCCCTGCCTCCAGGCCAGTTAGGACCTGGGGGCAAGGGAGTGTGCAAAGTATTTCACTCCCTGCCCCCACCCTGCCAGAGGTGCGTGGCAGCTAGAGAGAGCCACTGGCTGTTTTAAAACAGCCAGCATTTTTCTCTAGCTGCTGCGTACCCTTGGCTGGGGGAGGAGACTTCGCACACTCCCCCATCCCCAGGTCTCAATTGGCCTGGGGGCAGGGGAGGAGCAGGGTGGACATGGGCCGGATCCAGCCTGAGGAGACCCCTTTGCCCACCCTTGTCCTAACGCCATCTAAGGGATTTTCTGTGGTTACATAAAGTTCACAGCTGCTCATTATTAAGCCTCATGTAACAGGTGATCAGCAGACAAAAATCCCCTTTTTAGCATGAAGCTTCAAAAGGCTGAGTTGTTGCACAGCCGGAGGGGTACACTTACATACACCTTCCCCTGGAGATTTCCTGGGAAACCCACAACTTTAAAATTCATTCTTATCTAGTCCATCATTTCAAATAGTCCTTTGACATGAATAACAGTTTCCAGAGTTTACAAGAATCATGCCTCCCCCTAGAGACATAACGTGCAATGTCCCATTAATACTATACATTTTCATTTTAATATAATGAATTTATACTGAAATGTAATTTAATAAATTAAACCTTATTGAATTAAAGAGTGGCCAGGCTATTGCAGAAAACTGACATATCTGTAACGTATTTTAATTATATTTTTAAAAAATGAGAGTTTTCTTCTGGAGATTAAGGAAACACCATGTGCCCACATAACACTTAAGTATTTAAATAATTCTGATTTTAAAATTGCATGTGTTTTTCTTTTTTGTATTAAACAAAAATTAAAGCATGATAAACAGCATTTGTTAAGGGGCTCATACAAAGACTAAGCATTGTAAATTTTGTTGATTCACTTTGTGGCGAGGCAGTGCCTGACAAAATGACTATCATTAAAGCACTTTTAAATACAAAAAAGTGTAATCTTACCCTCAATTCTAATGCATTGTTATGTTCCATTAACACAGGGAAGGGTCTGTTGTGTTTTGGAATGTGGAAGAGAAAACTGTAAGTCAAAAAAGAAGCTGTATCATTTAAATGTCAAAGCTAATTTAAGGCAAACTTCTTGTTATTTCTGCAAGTCTGAGCAGATGGGTTTACATAGGTGATCTTTTAGATGTGAGGGGAGGATTAATCTCCCCAGTGAAGGCAACCACTTTGAGACTTCATCATAGAACCAGGGTTGGAAGAGACCTCAGGGGGTCATCGAGTCCAATCCCCTCCTAAAAGCAGGACCAATCCCAACTAAATCATCCCAGTCAGGGCTTTGTCAAGCCAGGACTTAAACTCTAGGGATGTAGATTCCACCACCTCACTAGGTAACCCTTTCCAGAGCTTCACCACCCTCCTAGTGAAATCATTTTTCCTAATATTCAGCCTAGACCACCCCCACTGCAACTTGAGACCATTGCTCCTTGTTCTGCCATCTGTCACCACTGAGAACAGCCTCTCTCCATCCTTATTGAAAACTCCCTTCAGGTAGTTGAAGGCTGCTATCACATCCCCCCTTACTCTTCTGTAGACTATATAAACTCAAATCCCTCAGCCTCTCTTCATAAGTCATGTGCTCCAGCACCCTAATCATTTTTGTTGTCCTTTGCTGGACTTTCTTCAATGCGTCCACATCCTTTCTGTAACAGAGGGCCCAGAATTGTACACAGTACTCCAGAAGTTGCCTCACCAATGCCAAATAAAAGGGAATAATCATTTCCCCAGATCTTGTGGCAATGCTCCTACTAATGCATCCCAATATGCCAGTAGCCTTCTTGGTGAAAAGGGCACACTGTTTACTTATACCCAGCTTCTCATCCACTGTAATCCCCAGGTCTTTATTTGCCAAACTGCTGTTTAGCCAGTCGGTCTCCAGCCTGTAGCAGTACTTGAGATTCTTCCACCCAAGTACAGGACTCTGCACTTGTCCTTGTTGAACCTCACCAGATTTCTCCTGGGCCAATCCTCCAGTTTGTCCACGTCACTCTGGACCCTATCCCTACCCTCCAACATATCTACCTTTCCCCTTGCTTTGTGTCATCTGCAGACCTGCTGAGCGTGATGTTTCTTTGCTGTTCTGAACCTTATATAGTTATTTACACCAACACAAAGTGGTGTAAAATACTAATGGAGCAGCATAGGAGCATTTTTTACCTACTTCTAATTCACTTTGCACTAGTATTTTTTTTCTAAAAATAAAAACTACACAAGGGGTAGGGCAACAGAGAAGTAGATATAAGGTCTGGTCTACATACACTTTTTGTACTAGTATAACTATCGGGGTGTAATTTTTTTTTTAATCTTTAAAACTAAAATAATTATACCTGCACAAGCCCTAGTATGAATGCAGTTACATTGGTGCAAAGGTGGCACATATTAGTGTAGATTATTTTCCTTTTTCTACTGGAATAATCTAAACCAATATAAGTGTCTGTAGAGCAGTTTTATTACTTTTTACTTTCCTGGAAGACCCCCTCATTACTACACATAGTTCTGGATGATGTTTAAAGTTTTGCTTACCTCTTTTGCCTGTCTTTAATTTCCAAGGCTTATTTAGCACCTGCCTCCTCATTTCTACAAGGAAGATTTTATTTAAACTGTTGAACAATGATCCATCTACAATGATTTCGCTGCGGTTTGTCAAGCCCTGAGTATAACTATAGCCAAAGATAGATATTAACTAAGAATTTGGAGAGATTATGTGAGCTTGTGATTGGGTGCAGACCATATCCCATATTGCTTTGCTTGCCATGAATGCAAATTTCTTTGTTTCTCTAAAGCACTTATATTGTTGCACTTTACAGAAATGCCATTTCAAAACAATGACTGCACTTAGCACTAGTGTGGTTTACAGTGAATGAGTATCTTGTCTGACAGTGCTGTGTTGCTTGAGCCCTAGTTTCAGACATCTTGCCCCTTTATGGTTACTTCTTCAGTTCTGTAATGGCTTGTGTCTCTGGGTCTTCTATAATCTGGCCCTCCAGCTAGATCACATAAAAGTTCACTTCTCTTCTGGGGTAAAAAGAGGTCCAACGGAAAGTTCAAAACAAATGCTCACATTTATAGTTCTTCTGCCCCTCTCAGACACCACTGAAGTCCTCTGCTTCTTGGTCCCTCGTCTGAAATCCTGCAGAACTTTTATTTTGTCTTGGTTCCTCCATAGCCAGATTCCCTCCACTGCTTCCCTACCTCAGGGACACCAGCAGCTTCACTTAGGGATCTCCCAGTTACTTATAGCCCCTATATCAGGACTCAGTAACAGGCACCTACTCTGTTCCTTGTGGATCTTTTCTATTCTTTCTTCCCCTCCAAAACACGAGCCCCAGAAGTAGCTCCTAGTTCCAGAGATTCACCACTTACTCCTGTGGCTCAGGCCAGGTCTACACTAGGAGAGCAAGTCAACCTGAGATACACAACTCCAGCTGCATGAACAGCATAGCTGGAATCCACGTACCTTAGGTTGAATTTCTGCAGCGTCCCTCTGCAGGAGGAATTTCCCCTTACTCCTCACAACCCGGTGGAGCACCAGAATTGACCAGGGCGCTATAAGTGGTTGATTTAGCAGGTCCTTACTAGACGAACAAATAGCCTTACTAAAGCAAGCACCTGGAGATTGATCTTCACAGCATCAATCTTCCAGTAAGTGGAGACAAGCCCTCAGTTCACTATCCACAGCCAGCCCCAAATTGCTGGGCTTTCCCTGTGGGATTGTCCTCCCTCCTCTGCAGTCTCTCCCTCCAGGCTGAATTCCCAGCTCTAGTGATCTCAGATGAATAGAATTGTACAGGACTATTCAAATAATTATCTGTAAGTTGTTCTCCACTGTTAGCTGGGGCTAAACTGGTAGGCCACAAGTGAGGTTAAGCCCCATTTGCCTTAATAGACCAGCCAGCCTATGACAGGCAGTATTGAGCCAGTTTAGCACAGATTTTCTATTCAGTCTCAGTGTAAGGATGATCTTAACTGTTTTATGACAGGCTCAATCCCAAGGAACATGTATCAAAAATAAAAAAGGGTGATGAATAGAAATATCAACTTAGCTTATCAAACAAAAGTATATGTTGTAAGGAGCACAATGGATGAAGTCCTACTTAGTGTCCAGACTTTGAAATCTTTATTGTGTGAGATTGACAGAAGGAAAACAAATGGCCAGAAAACGAAGGCTAACTGTCTTGCGTTTTTAGTATAGTTCCGTGAGAACTTAATGATGGTCTCAGCTAGAACCTGGATCTCTGATCTTATGTGAAAGACAGTAGCTTCAGCAAAGAACAAGCCTATGATTTCCTAACTAAACAAAATAAGGACAAGTAAATTCAGCAGCAGTGTCTCATGGCCCAAGTATTTGGTATTTTCTAAGAAAATGTGCTGATTACTGAATCGCTAGTATTAAAAGTCCCTGTAACACTGTGGATTCTACCTCAGGTCCATACAAATACTGCTTAGCCTACAGGATCTTGTGGGATTGTAGCCTTAGATTTTATGACTGCTGTAAAAATTAAGGTACTTTATCTCAGCAGTACAAATCAGAATTTCTCTACCTTTTTAGCAGTAATTCTTGGAACACTTGGCAGACCTTAGTCACTTAAGTATGGAATTCAAAATAAGACAATATTTTAGGAATTGAAGCCCTCTATATAAACATAAGGCAGTGACTACTTATGGTATTATGTACACTGTCAAATACTATGAAAGCAATGAAGAGAGCTAACACTGCAAAGAAAATTACAGTCTTGAGTGGGATCTAACTGATTCTAAAGTATCTGACTTTAGAAACTGCTTTATTAGAAATTGATTAAGCTAAAATGTTGCATTGAAAGTTCCACTGTTCTCCTTATTTTGAAGAGGTGTGTTTAAAATGTGGGTACCTCCCAGTGAATATAGTATAGGTGTCTAGATGGCCCTGACAATTAGTTGGCTATACAATACTTGGGGGGGGGGAGAGAGAAGGAAAGGAACTGTGGCCATAATTTCACGTGCTGAGGGAACAGACATCTTTGTGAAGCTATTTTCAACCCTTGGGCTCAAGTCTGAATACTTCAGGGGAATGCAGAACTCTCACTGAAACCACTGAGGGTTTTGGATGTGAAGAGTATGCAATTAGGGAATCTATTATTAGTGACCTTCCCATCTTACTCTCTGATGCTGCAGAATGGACCTACAGAGTGAAGGTAGACACAGACTGAGCTCTTTGACAATCTAGCAGAGCATTCATGACACTGCATTAAACTCCTTTAATAAAAGGAAATGATTGGTAATTACTAAGATTAAGATTTTGTCATGGTTATTTTTAGTAAAAGTCATGGACAGTCAAGGGCAATAATAGAAATTCATGTGAGCAATTACTTGTCTGAGATTTTTACTAAAAATAAAAGGGGAAGAGAGGACAGGAGAGGGTAGAATGACAGCTAGAGCCCCATTGGAGGGACTGACATCCCCAGCCCCATTGTCATGGGGATGCACAGCATTAGCCATGGAGGGGGGAGCACACAGCCTAGGTTCTTGGCCAAAGCTGCAGAGGAGAGGAGCAGGAAGAGGCACATGGTGCCAGCTCCTGCCGTAGTCATGGGGGACAGAGGAGGCCATACAGCCCAGGCTGTGGCCAAGTCCATTGGGGTGGGGAGAGGGCACACAACCCATGCTCCTTGTACAGCTATGAAGCCTGGGCACCCAGCTCTAGCTGAAGCCATAGGGGGTGCACAGTGATTTGCATGCTCTGAAAGTGCTGGGAAGGAGAGTGAGGAGGAGTAGGAAGTGTGTGGCTCCGGTGCCCTCAATGTACGAGGCACATGGGGGAGAGGGGCAGGCCACAGGTGGAGCCCTAGTGGGCCACAAGTTGCCCACTGCTATCCAGGACTTTTGTATTCCACATGGTGTCATTCATACACTCAAAATGGCTGAGAATTTAAAAATGTCATGGTAACAGAGAAACCAGGTGATGACTCAACCTAGTGATATTCTGAATAAAAAGAGCCTTCAACCATGCTTCTAGCTGTTTCCATTACTGACCCTACAGTTATAATAGAGTGGCACAGAGTAAACAATCCTGGAATTTTATTATATGGATATTCTTTTCCTTTCCCTAGCATGTTCCATTCTTGTATTTCAAGGCTCTTTTCAATGAGTTAGTCCTCACAAATCACACCTTTGTGAAGGATTATCATCCGCATTTCACAAATAAGGAGATTTGAGGCAATGATGTAAAATGACTTGCCAAGGCTACATTTAAAAGCCTCTGGCAAAGCTGGGAAGAGATCCCAAGTCTTCTGACCTCTTGCCATGTTCTCTAACCACAAAACCAATCCTCTGACCCAATCACACATTGTGTGATACAAAAAAAAATATAAAATAATATTAAAATGGTTACTCTATCCTGATGCAAAAAGGTATTTTCACTACACCTTTAACGTTATTTAAATCAACACCTACATACTGCTTTAATTTAAGTATTTGATGACTTATATGGGGCAGTTTTGTAGCATTTGCTAACTGTTTTAATAATGTGTAGTTGTCTTTCTAGATGAAGAATATAATGCAAGTGCTGGAGCGACATGAAATTCAGCCTTATGAAGTTGCACTGGTTCATTGGGAGAATGAAGAAATTAACTATAGGAGAGGAGAGTAAGCATTTTTATGCATCCTTTACCTAAAAACATTCCTTCCCTATCATTCTTCCAAAGGAGTAAGATAAGTGTTGTGAGGGGTAAATACTATGGGCTACAAACACTAAATCCATCCAATTTATTGGAGTATGCATTAATGTTCCTTTAAAATATTGCTTTGAAGCATTATTTGTGATTTTGATTTACTGATCTTACTAATGCATTCTAGTAAACTCCATGGCTGCATAATTGTAAGCATTCTTCAGCAGTCCCTAATGGAAAAACTCACCTCATGAAGGCAGATATAAAGGAAAGCTACACATTGAGACAGCTCTGATACAGAATGGTCATCTCCAGGAGTATCTTTTAAATACTTTGAAGTACACCCAAAACATAACAGTTCCTAATAGGGGTAAAATTGGCATATCATGGTAGAAGACATTTGACCTTCGTTGACTTAGTTGCTTGTTAAATATATCTTGAGATCACGATGAGCTGAGGTTCTTGTAGAGAAAGATTCTTCGAGTGATTGCTCATGTGCATTCCAGTTAGGTGTGTGCGCGCAGCGTGCACGCGTCGTCAGAAGTTTTTCCCTCAGCAGTACCCTTAGGGCCAGCGGGGAGCCCCCTGGAGTGGGGCCAGTATATCAGCCCATATATACCCCTGCTGGCCCCCTCACCCACTCAGTTCCTTCTTACCGCTGTGACGGTCGTTGGAACAACCCTCAGCACTTCTAGCGATAGTTGTCTTCAGTATTGTTTCTGCGTCTTTGGTTAGCTTAAGTACCTGCAGTTAAGTTAAAGACTCTTTTGTTCTTTTCGTTGCAGTTTCCCGTTCCCCGCCGCGGCACACCGTGCGCCTGCAGCAGGGCAGGCCCAGGCCACAAGGCTTTAAGTCCTGCAAAAAGTGCCACAAGCCTATGCCCCGAGGCAACCCTCATTCCTCATGTTTAAAGTGCTTGGGAGAGACGTACCTCGCTGAAGCCTGCAAAATCTGCAAGGCGTTCAAGCCTCAAACGATAAGCAAACGAAACGCGCGAGAGAGTCGCGTCTTAAGATCATCCTTATGGAGGCAGCTCTCTGGCCGGTACCGACGCCAGAGTCGGCACTGGGTCCTCAAAGCGCACCGGCGTCAGTGCAGGACTCCCCCCTGCACTGTCTCTCACCAGCACCGCAGAGACCTCGACACCGGTCTCAGTCTCCGGCACCGCAGAAGAGGAGGAGGCCTAACGGGACGGTCCCCTGCTAGGCGTGTGCCCTTCAGTGGGGCACGCGGCGCTGGCAAGTCCGGAGCCCGGACCTTCCTCCCAGCATAGGGAGCCGAGCCTCTTTGGAGGACTTTCCTTAACCCTCCACACCGGAGGCCTTAGAAGCGGCAAGGGTGCTCATAGACTCTTCCCCCTCGCTGCCCTCTACTCCAACGCCTTCCAGGCAGCACGGGACGTCCCGGCACCGGGTATCAAAACAACCCGAGACCACAGCACCGGAGGCCCGGGACCACCGCTTTCCCTCCCAGCTCCACCGGCGGCACCGACCAGCGGCGCATCTCTACCCATGGTGCCCCATCAGGACACGGCAGCGGATACACCGCAGTACCATACCCTGGCACTGGCTCACACCGCCCTGGCACCTACCTCTGCACCGGATGCCCACACCACTATGCCACCACCGCCACCTCGGCACAGTGGGAAGCTGGAATCTATGGCCAGGTGTGCGTCAGCTCCTCCCTGTCCGCCTTCTTGGGGCTCCTGGTCCCAGTCGCAGCACCGCTCCCATTCGCGGCACCGCTCCCGGCACCATAGTCCGCCTCATATATACCAGCAGCAATGGACACAACCAGTGCCGGTACCAGTGCTTCAACAATCATGGCCGCCTCCGGCCCAGTGGCCTTTTTGGACTCCCTGGGCGTATCACCAAGCCCAGGGAAACCCCCCTTGCAGGTCGACTTCGGTCACATCAGGTCCTCGGGCCCCTCCTTCGGCAACCCCACTGGTCAGATAACCGACCTCTGGCCAGTCACTGCCCCCTGGCCAGCAGTCTCCTGTCCCTTCGGGGAGTGCAGCTCCGGTGAGCCAACCTCCCCCACCTTCACCTGCTGGTACGCAGCAGGATCCGGTACTCTCGGGAGTATCTGTCGGGGAAGTCTGAAAGGGATCATCGTCCTCTTCCCCTGATGAGGCTCTGGGAGATCCTGGACTATCCATGGCCTCTATGGACACCAGGGCCCACCAGGACCTCCTCTGATGTCTGGCCCAAAGTTTGGGAGTCCAGACGCATAGGGTGTCTGATGACTCCGATCCCCTGGTGGACATCCTCCACACGGACGCCCCCTCTAGAGTGGCCCTCCCTATTAATAAAACAGTGGCTAAGATCTCCAAAGCCTTGTGGCAGACTCCCGTGTCCCTCCCTCCTACAGATAAGCGGACTGAACGGAGATACTTTGTTCCCCAGGAGGGTAATGAGCATCTTTTTTCCCACCTCCCACCGGGCTCTCTCATGGTACAAGCCATGAATCAAAAAGAGAGACAAGGTCAGCCCGCCGTTGTCCCTAAGAACAGGGAAGCCAAGAAAACTGACCTGCTAGGCTGGAAGGTCTACGCGTCCGGTGGTATCCAGTACCGCATCGCAAACCAACAGGTCCTCTTGTCCCGGTATGCGTTTAACACCTGGGCCTCGATGGACAAATTCATGGACCTACTCCCCCAAGAGTCCTGCGTAGAATTCAAAGCTCTCCACGAGGAGGGGAGAACGATTTCCAAGGCGGCTCTCCAGGCAGCTCTAGACGTGGCGGACGCTAGTGCCTGAGTATTGGCCTCCGGGGTGGTCTTACGCTGCAGTTCCTGGCTACAGGGTTCTGGGGTTCCCCTAGAGCTCCAGAACACCATACAAGATCTCCCTTTTGAAGGCTTCTCGCTCTTTTCTGAGCAAACTGATCAGAGGCTCCATGGCCTCAGACACCCGTACTACCCTAAAATCATTGGGCATGCACACCCCGGCTACCCTGAGGCACCCCTTCCCCATTAGGAGTGTTCCTAGAGCACCTCCCCAAGGTCCACGTACCGACTTCTCCCGCTGTAGGAGGAGAAGCGGTAACGGCAGGAACAACAGGCGACGCCCTCGCCCGACCCCTGATCACAACCAGGGGCCCCCCCAACAAACCCTCCAGTTCCTGTCAGGGGTTTTGATGGGACCTACGAGGGCAACCTTCCAGTCTCCCCATTTCTCTTCCGGGACCGTTTATCCCACTTTACCCCAGGCTGGCAGTGGTCACTTCGGACCACTGATTGCTCGAGATAGTGGAAAGGGGTTATGTAATCCCTTTCCACTCCTCTCCCCCTTCCCAACCTCCTACCCCGTCCCTTTTCAGGGACCCATCTCACAAGCCTCTGCTTCAAGAGGAGGTCCAACACCTCCTTATGATAGGGGCGGTAGAACGCATTCCCTCAGAGTTTCGGGGAAGGGGGTTCTATTCCCGCTACTTTCTGGTCCCAAAAGCCAAAGGGGGCCTGCGTCTTATCCTGGACCTAAGAGCCCTCAACTCCTTCATCACCAAAGCAAAGTTCAAAATGGTAACATTGGCGTCCATAATTCCCTCACTAGCCCCCGGAAACTGGTACGCTGCCCTCGACTTAAAAGACGCTTACTTTCACTTTTCCATTGCTCCCCCCGCAAATTCTTCAGATTTACTGTGGGTCCGGACCACTACCAATTCATAGCCCTCCCATTTGGTATTTCCATGGCCCCTCGGGTCTTCACCAAGTGTATGGCGGTGGTAGCCGCTGCACTCAGAAAAAGGGGTATCCAGGTGTCCCCCTATCTAGACGACTGGCTCCTGGAAGGGGGGAGAGGGGGCTCGGAGTCGCAAGTGCGAAAGCACATCGTAGTGCATGCACTCTTCGACGATCTAGGTCTTTTGTTAAACCTGGACAAGTCATCCCTAAAACCCACTCCGATAATAGAGTTCGTGGGAACCACCCTGGACTCTACCTCGGCGAGAGCCGCCCTACCCAACTCCGGGTTTATCACGATACAGGTGGCAGTCAGGGAGCTCCAGAACTTTCCAGTGACCACTGCACGGACTTGCATGCGCCTCCTGGGTCTCATGGCCATCTGCACTTATGTAGTGCAACACTCCAGGCTGACCATGCGCCCACTACAGATGTGGCTATCGCTAGCCCACAACCCGGTCGTCTATTCATGGGACAGGGTGGTGACGGTCCCCGCTTCTGTCCTCCTCGCACTGAACTGGTGGACTAATGAGGCAGAGGTCTCCGCGGGGGTTACCATTTTCCAGGTCGGTCCACCCAACTTGTCACGGACGTGTCGGACACCAGCTGGGGAGCCCACCTGGGAGACCTTCACACGCAAGGTATGTGGTCTGCGGACGAGATCTCCCTGCATATCAACATCAGGGAGCTCCGGTCAGTCCAACTGGCTTATGCGGTTTTCCTTCCCCACCTCAGGGGCAAGTCTGTCCTCATCCTATCGGACAACACGACAGCAGTGGCATACATAAACAAGCAAGGCGGGGCCTGTTCCCCTCCCCTGTGCTTGGAGGCGATTCACCTGTGGGAACTTTGCATTGGGGTGGGATAGCCACCCGACGGCCTTGTACCTCCCGGGCTCCCAAAACGTCCTGGCGGACAAACTGAGCAGGTCCTTTGCAGGATATGAATGGTCTCTGAAGTGGGATGTAGCCCAATCTATCTTCCATGCGTGGGGGTCTCCCTATCTGGGCCTCTTTGCCACAGGGCAGAACAGGAAGTGCCACCGATTCTGCTCCCTCATGGGACAGGGACAGGGCTCACTGGGAGATGCTCTCCTTCTCCCTTGGCCGCAGGGCCTACTATACGCCTTCCCACCATTCCTGCTAATCCATAAGGTCTTACTCAGGGCGTGGGAGTTCAGGGCGTCCCTGATTTTAATCGTCCCGGCCTGGCCCAGGCAGCACTGGTTCTCAACCCTCCTCAACCTGTCATACAAGAGACCGATGACCCTCCCGTTGCTCCCGGACCTGATTACTCAGAACTCAGGCAGGCTCCACCACCCGGACCTGCACTCGCTGCATTTGACAGCATGGAAGCTCCGTGGCTAATGGCCAAGGAACTTCAGTGCTCAGAACGGGTCCAGGAAGTCCTACTGGGTAGCAGGAAGCCCTCCACTAGGACCACATACCTGCTAAGTGGAAACGGTTCTGTATCTGGGCTGCCCAGAAGGGTGTACACCCATGGCGGGCTGCGATCCCCTTGATCCTGGATTACCTGTTAGACTTCAGGCTCCAGGACCTCTCTTCCTCCTCCATCAAGGTTCACTTGGCGGCCATTTTGGCCTTCCACCCAGTGGAAGGGGGGAAAACCCTGTTTGCTAACCCAGTGGTCAGCAGGTTTCTGAAAGGGTTGGACAGGCTCTACCCACCCGTCCGCCAGCCTGTCCCCCAGTGGGACTTAAACCTGGTCCTTTCTAAACTTATGGGACCCCCGTTCGAACTCTTAGTGACGTGCTTCCTTCTATACCTGTCTTATAAGGTGTCTCTCTTGGTGGCACTCACATTTGCCAGGTGGGTATCCAAACTCAGGGCGCTCACCTCGGATCCCCCCTATACGGTGTTTTTCAAAGACAAGGTTAGGCTCCGCCCCTACCCAGCTTTTCTGCCCAAGGTGGTGTCTTCTTTCCACACCTCCCAGGGTATTTTCCTGCCGGTCTTTTACCACAAGCCGCATGCGTCTGGGAAAGAACAGGCTTTACACACTTTAGATGTGCGCAGGGCATTAGCTTTTACTTAGACAGGACAAAACCATTCAGGAGTCACCGCAACTCTTTGTGGCCATCCCGAACGGGCGAGGGCTCAACCTGTGTCCTCCCAGCGGATCGCCTCCTGGATCACCGCTTGTATCAAGGAGTGCTATGCCCTAGCGGGTGTACCGGCTCCACCCCTTAGAGCGCACTCCACTGAGAGCTATGGCAGCCACCACCACTTTCATGGCGCAGGTTCCCATCCTGGACATCTGCAGAGCCGCGACATGGTCCTCTGTCCATACCTTCGCCAATCACTATGTGCTAACGCATCAAGCCAGGGAAGACGCTGCCCTGGGTAGGACGGTCCTCCACTCCTCTGTAGCTTCAACATCCAGCCCTCCTTCATAGGTTCTGCTTTGGAGTCACCTAATTGGAATGTACATGAGCAATCACTCGAAGAAGAAAGAACAGTTACTTACCTCGTAACTGTGCTTCTTCGAGATGTGTTGCTCATGTCCATTCCAAATCCCCGCCCGCCGCCCTTTCTCCGGAGTATTCCGGTAAGAAGGAACTGAGTGGGTGAGGGGGCCATTATACCGGCGCCACTCCAGGGGACTCCCCGCTGGTCCCAAGGGTACTGCTGAGGGAAAAACTTCCGACGGTGCGTGTACACACCTAATTGGAATGGACATGAGCAACACATCTCGAAGAATCACAGTTACGAGGTAAGTAACCGTTCTTTTTTCATTGCAAATCATTGCTATTTTACAGAATACATAGCATTTAGTCATTTGTAGTACAATGCTGTTACATAAGCTGGCTATTTATGGCCATCAGAAATGGAAAGTGTTGTAAATCATGGTATATTCAACTATTGAATTAGTCTATTGTTTTTAGCTTCTACTTCACCAGCATTTGTACTTAAAATTTCTGGATGCTTCCCAGACTCTCAAGTCGGAGTTATACAAAGCACCTTGAAACTAACATGACTCATGACTTCTGCTTTGCTGCTGACACACTGAACAGAGCTGGGGGGAAGGGGAGAATACCACAATTGCAGGAAGGGAAAGCAATGGAAATGGAACAACAGAATAGGAGAGAGAAAAACAACAATGATGTAGAAAGAGAAAGCACAAGAGTGGAGGAGAAATGAGTGGGAAAGAGAAGTCCATAGTTCTGCTGTTTCTCTGAATTTTTTCAGTAGTCCTGTAGTTGTTGCTATAGCTTCTGCAGTTGTCTTTAAACCCAGCAGAAGATGCATGAGGAATCCTTGTGTAAAGATGTACCCTGGGTATTCATTTTAGAGGTGCCTGGGTCAATAAAGATGCCTCAATCCTGTTTTTACAGAGGCCAGTCAAAGCTCCACAGAGGACAAATCTTGTTAAATTCTGACCTGGATATTGAAGAAGTAATTCTGCAGAAATTTGCCTTTTCAAATGCTCTTTGCCTTTCTGGTAAGCTAATACTTTATGTAGTGTCTAGTTTTACCTGAGACTGTGAAGTGCCATATATATAATGGTGAATATCTCTTTTCCATGTGGATATCTGATGTATTTATATGGGTTACACTCAATTGTGAAAGTGAGATATGTACATAAGTTGCCAGAGATTCAATAGTAGGATTGCTGTCAGTTTAACTTTTGTTTTGAATATTAGAGCTCTACTTAAGTCACATGTACATCTTTTGGAACAAGCAGCTTGAGGAAACATACTTTTCTGGTATTACATGAACTAGAAAATAGCAACAGTTTTGGCGTAAAGCACATAGTGTGCATTGTAAGGAATCCTGCACTGCCACTGCCCGTGCATGCTGAACATTTTCTGTTGATAAACAGAAGACTTTTTTATCCAGTTATAGCTGTTCTGCACTTTTTATGAACATCAACTTCATCAAAAACAGTAGGAAATTGACCTCATTAAAATAAATATTAACACTAACACTTCAGAAACATTGTTGTGACCCTTTGCATTTACAGAGCAATGTCATGCAACTCTCAGATTAGTGATTCTAAAACAAGCCTTCAGCAGCTACAAGTGATAATGTATATTTGTAGACTTACAACTAATAAGCAAGAACAGGTTGCCGACTGGTGCTGAACCAGAGAATTTGCCAGATCACGGGAGGTCAGTATTGTCTAGCAGCATTACCAACATTTCTAATGCTTATTAGTTTTCTGAGAGCGATTTAGGGTAAACTAGAGCTAAATAACAGCACAGAAGACAGCCAGGACTGGTGGCTGCAAACAAACTTTATGGGACCACGGGAAATTTGGCCACACCCATAAGCGGTCATCTGGCTAACTAAAATTATGCCGGACCATGGATAGTGCCGAACTAGAGAGGTTCAGCCTGTAATATGCATTTGTATGGCTGATTATTTAGATCATTCAGGTCATAAGAAGTCTACTGAAATTTAATGGAATCTTTAAACATTGATAGATAGGCACTGTATTTTATGGTTATTTGAAATCTGAGATGACATGTGAGATGTAATGTCCTATATTGTTTATTTTATGTTGCAGTAAAACTGGCCATTTGGGAATCATCCTTGGATAATTTTGTGGAATCTATCCAGTCAATTCCTGAGGTGAAATATCTGTTTATTTATATAGAAATAATTAAAAAAACCCAAATCATTTAATTAATTCAGGGAAAGGGGTGGGAATCCTTAGCCTGTCTCTTTAAAAGCTGTTGTTCACAGTTTTGTCTGTTCGGTTTCTAACAAAAGGGAATAAGTGGTCCATTTTCAGCCTGGCAAAAGTTTAACAAGGGATGTTCCAAGAGTCTTATGTTAGGAGTAGTGCTCAATATATCAATCAGTAATCCAGAAAAAAGTTGACCAGTTGGATGTGACTCAGCAGGTTAAATTATTTAGGCAAACAAGACTACAGAAGATTAAGGATTCCCAGAGCAACCTAACAATGCAGGGTAAATGGGTAGTAGAGTAGCAGATGAAATTTGGTGTTGATAAATATGCAGCAATACACATTAGAAGGAATAGTTTGAACAACCAGTACAGTGCTTAGGGTATAGAACTCATGGGGTTTTTTTTAAACCAAGCTTAAATAAAATAAACTGTTATGGAATGTCTTTGCTTAATAATTTATCACTAACTTCTCTGCAGATACTAAAGTCAAGAAAAAAAGTGAAACTCTCTCATGCTGATGTAATGCAGAAAATTGGGGAACTCTTTGCCTTACGGTAAACTTTTTTTTAAGAGCTCAGATGCTATCATTGCAAAGAAGTCTAATAATAGATACTTAGACTCCAAAGCAAGTAAGAAAGAACCTCTGTGACCTATGATATAAGGAAGCTTGGCAATCCTTTAAGTGATACACTCGAGCCCGATCAATTTATTTTAAAGAAGAGAAGGCAAAGGGATAATTTAAACCCACTTTATAAGAGTCTATATGGAGAACAAACATTTGATAGTGGTCTCCTCAATCTAGCAGAGAAAGGTGTAGCACAACCCAAAGGTGTACTTTTTGGACAGTGAGGGTAATTAGCTATTAGAACAGTTTAGCAAGGCTTGTGGTAGATTCTCTGTCATTGGCAATTTTAAAATCAAGATCTGATGACTTCTTAAAAAAGATGCTCTAGTTCAGACAAGAATTACGTTGGGGAAGTTCTATGGCCTGTGTTATGTAGGAAGTCAGACTAAATCACAGTGGTTTCCCCAGTGCTTGCAAAGTGCATGATCTTGAGAATTTAAACTATTCTTTAGAGAATATTTTGAGTTCTATGGACAATGAGAAGCACTGTTGAGAATTTGGAAGAGTGTCTAGAGGAAAGATGTGTTGATGCAAAGCGCATTGTGGATCAGTAAGAGTTTTACTGTCATAAAAATGATTCTTTTGTTGTGTCCCACTCACAAATCATGTAAGTCTGTCTGTGATACACATTACTATATATGTCCCATATAACTTACGTTCGATAACAGGTGGAAGAGGAAAAAATATGAAGACAGACAGCTACATATGAACACTATCTGCTAAAGTTTGGGGTTTGATATTCACACCTAGAGGAGCCTACTGCCAGTGGACTAGAGAAAATTATTGTTAGTGATCCTGATGCCCATTTCTAGCACAAAACATATATTGAATGCTGGGAAGGTAGACACAGGAAAGTAACTTTTATACTATTGTGACAAAAGGCCTGGCTGGAGAAGATGCTGCACCCTCAAGTTTATTGTTGTACATGCTCAGCACCTCCGGCCCAAACATTCTGTCACGATAAGCTTTTTTCAAAACCATCTGTCTATATTCATATTGCTGTATAGCAAAAAGTTACTCATTCATGAGGGTCCAGCAACTTTCAGTATTCTTAGAACAATCCGTTTAAGCAGTTCTTACAGTTTAAAATTAGTTTGCTATCCCCAGATTTGTATTTTCTATAATGAAAAGGGGAAACACTTCATATAGTTACAGCTGTTTTTAAAATAAAAAATAGAAATTGATAGAACTGAATAAACTTTTAATCATTGATTTGAAATAGCAGTATATTTGAACCTTTAATTAAAAAATAACTTTGAACTGTCATAACCATCCTTCTTTAGGCACCGTATAAATCTGAGTTCAGACCTGCTGATAACTCCTGACTTTTACTGGGACAGAGAGAACCTTGAAGAGCTTTATGACAAAACTTGTCAGTTTCTCAGCATTAACCGCAGAGTCAAGGTAAGTTTTTTAATTGGGAGGTTCTTCCTCACCCATTACAAGTCTTTGTAATTCTGGTTAACCTTCTACTAAGCAAGACTATGAGTTGCTATTAATTTGACTCTGTCCAGTGAAGCAGATTGGGAGAATGATTTTGGTTTTAAGCTATTAATAGAAGTTCAGTATTTACTGCAAAAGGATTTTTAAAAAACCCAGGCTTCTGAAAGTCTTCTATAAGTGTTTAGTTGTATTTTTGCTGTTGCACTTCCCCATGACAAAAGCTGAACCTTTATCATTCAGGCTTACATGTAAAGAGGGTTTTTTTCTGAGCCTTTTAAACAAAGTTAAATAATTTTAATGGGAAGAGCTTGTATTTTGTTCTAAAATGCCAAACAGTAGGTGAAGAAGCAAATATTTTTTTCTTCTGCTTTTGGGGTTTTTTTTTTAATCAGGTGGAAGTATGTTAAAGAAACAGAAGTTAAAAGACTAGAGGAGTGAAGAAGTGTTTTTAGCTAAGCCAAACAAGGTTTCTGTGACAACTTAATTGATTGGTAAAACGAGCTGTAGTAAAATGAATATGGTTCTTAGGCCTTGTTTACACTACAGAGTTTTGTCAACACAGGTTATGCTGACTGTCAGAAACTGGTATAATTACATCACTTGTGCATGTTCACACAGTGCTCCTTTTGTTGACAGAGCGCATCCACAGTTGGTGCCTTGTGGGTAACTATCCCACTGTGCTACATAGATGACCTAATAACTTTGTTCATCTTGGCTCTTATAAATGTTTATTTTTACTGAACATAATTCATCCTTATGATGAATTGACAGACTAGCTTCAAAGTTTTCATTAAAAGCCTTGCTGCTGTATTTGTATATGGCACCACGAGAGGCTGTGCTATAGACTTTTGCACAGAGAAAAATCTTTTACTAGTCTGGGAATCAAACAGCTCTACCAGTCATGTTTTACTAGATAACTTCTGGATTTGCTTAGCTTTCCTTAATGATTTTAAAGAATTTGTTTAACTTGGGTTTTCTGCAAATGCATACTCTTCAACTGAAAGCATACATTTCTACTGTAGGTAATGAACGAGAAACTTCAGCACTGCATGGAGCTGACAGATCTGATGCGAAATCACTTGAATGAAAAACATGCCCTGCGATTGGAATGGATGATAGTCATACTCATCACTATAGAGGTTAGTTTGATGTTCATTTGCCACATTTTTAATCATTACTCTGAAGAAGAAAATTAAATAATTAAAATATTATGATGCAGGAGTCATCCCTGTTGTAGGTTACATAAGCAGCTGTATATTTTACATGGCATGATTTGAAATATGTTTATGCTTTCATAGCCTGAGGGGGAGGGGAATTTGTTATTTCATGCATCACTGAGCCTTTTTGTTTGTTTGCAGCTATTGTCCATCTTTTCAGATTGTTTTGTTTGTCCGATACCTTTTTTGTAGTATTGAAGAGAACCCGCACTTTGCAAATCCTTGTATTTATTACTCTGCAGGTCATGTTTGAACTTGCCCGAGTAGTTTTTTGACCATGGCAGAAGTTAAGAGCATCTGAGGAAAAGTATGACAGGATTATGAAAGCCATATTCAGAACACAAAAAGTTCCTCTCTCACTTCTATTTTCTGTACTCTTCTGGAAAATGCTGTTATTGTCTTACTAAATAAATGTACTTATGTATAAAATGTACATCTGTTCAAATAAACTGAACTTAGTGAATAAACCATGTTAGATTCAGCACCACTAGATAACTGATCTTTTGATATCACATGAATTTAGCACAACAAGGAGTCCTGTAGCACCTTAGAGACCAACAGATTTATTAGGGCATAAGCTTTTGTGTGAAAAGCCCACTACATCAGATGAATTGGAGTAGATGTTACAGAAGCAGAGGTATATTAAGTGAAGTTTCTGCAGTGATTAGGAAATGCTATGTGACAATGTCTCTAAGGTGACATTAGTTTCCCCTCAATCATGGAGGGGGCTTACTCGGCCTATTTAGGTCCATGGATACCAAAGTCTTCACTGCTGCCCCCAACCCCCAATGAAGTTTGCTGCCTACTCCTTTTGGGGACTGAAAACATTCTGATATACCTATCCCCGCCTTCCCATTTTTTTGATGAAAGATGGTCTTCCGTTCATATTTTGTTGCTAATAGTTGCACATTACATCTGAGTGGTCCTAATGCTTGCGTTAGCGTGCAATTAACCTCAATATAACACAAGTCTTCATCTCAAATCACTCTAATTGCCAGTCTATGCAAAATGCTTATTCCTCCCCTCCCTTATCATAGTATTTCATATCTTATATCATCCCTCTGAATGATTATCCCCATTTTACAGCTATGGAATTGTAGCAGAGAGACTCTGTGATTTGCGCAAGGCCACAAAAAGTTTGGCAGAGCAGAGAACTGAATGCTGGTCTCCCCAGTCACAGGTAAATAGCCTAACCACTGGACTGTCCATCAGCTCCTGATTCACCATTAATTCCTATTAATGTTTCAGAGACCACTATTTCAGCTTAAGGTCCTTCCTGTGTTTCACTAACGAACGTCTACTTGTTCCTAACAGCAGAAATGTTATGTTTGACTAAGCTTAATTTCTTTGAGTAGCTCTGCATATTACCACTTTTGGGATACTGCAGCACCTTGCGGCAGATCCCTCTTCTAGCAATGTCAGCTACTGTGTCCTCACATGTCTTGCCCCTTCCCTCTATGTTCCTGACACACTTAGGCTGAGGCTACATTGTGGATAGAGCACCTCCTCCCCACCCTGTTCCTTGCAATTGCATGCCTAGATGGGATGTGAACCCCTCTGGGCACTTGAAGCTGAAGTTCTGAATGCTGACTCTGGCCTCTCTAATCCCAGGTCCTGGATTGGTTCATGACAGTCTAAAGGATGAGTATTTCCATATCTCAATTTGCCAAAATCATCAAAAGTACCTTACATTCATGGTGGCTGGGCATTATTTCTAGTGCCAGGTGTTCTCCTTTGGCCTTTCCACCCAGCACCCAGGGTATTTTCAAAATGCCTTTGTGTGGTAGTGGTGTATCTAAGGAATATATTTATTGGGATTACTGGTTGTTAGGGGCTATTGTATACGGAGACTCATTGAGCCACATGGTCGTCCTGATTAAGCTTTTCTCAGACCTAGGCTTTTTTCTCAACCTTCCAAAGTCAATTCTCTGTCCTACATAAAGGATTCTTTTTATAGGTGCTATATTGAACTCAACACAAGGAAGAGCTTTTCTCCCAGAGGAGAGATTTCTCAAAGTGAGCAATGTCTGTTAAAAATACAACATTGCCCTACACAAAGGGTAAGATTCATCTCTTGGATCTCACGGGGTACTACCCATGTGACTGCCCAACTAACCATGAGACTGGTGCATCAATGGCGCTCCCAGCTCTACACTCTAGGTTGGGATGATCTTCAGTTATTGGTCACCAAGCCTTAGAACATCATAGTGATGCTACACTGGAGGTCAAGCAGGAAGAACATACTCAAGGGTATGCAATCTGGTTCAGCAGAGACAGCTCCCAGAGGCACAGGTGGTCCCTAAAGGATCAGACCATATTTTTCAGATATTTATGTTCTGGAGCAAGCATCAACAGTCTATATGGATGCTTTCTTGCTGCAATGGGAGAAGAATCTGATGTAAACCTTTCCTCCTTTTCTCGAGATAGACGGTGATAAGGAATATACATCGGGGAAAGCAAGGATGACACTCATTGCTTTGCCTTCAGAGCTGAGATCCTAGCCACAGCTGTCCAGCTCTGAAGGCAGCGCTGCCACCAGCAGTAGCACAGAAGAGTAGCAGTAACAGCATCCCCTCCCTTAACTCCTTTTTGGGTTGGGATCCTTACAATTACAACACTGTGAAATTTCAGATTGGACAGGTTGAAATTTCTCATGTGCACCACCAATACTGCAGTTATATGTGAATGTTCAGTGAGTCCTAGTACAAAAAACCTAGGTATAAATATACTAGGGGGTGGTGCCCCCTGCCTGCTACGCTCACCAACTCCCCTTTCTGGGGATAGGTAGTCCCAGCTCTTCCCCCAGCCTCCAGGGAGGGCCAGGTCGAGGCGTAGCAGCCCTGGCCAGCCCCCCTCCAGCCGCTGGGAAAGGGCTGAGCAGGACTGAGGCTGTCCTGGTTCTCTCCCCTCTGGCCACGGGGGGGCTTGGAGTGGGCTGAGGCCACGGCTGGCCCAGCCCTCTCCCTCTGGCCCCGAGGGGGGAGGCCACATGGCTCTGGCTGTGAAAGGGGATGCCACACGGCTCCCATGCACCCTCTCCCCCAGCCATGCCGTACATGTCCTACTTGCCCCCTACCGCTGTGAGGCCACATGGCTCCAGCGCCCTCCTTCCCCGCATCTGAGCCCCTACAGCTCCCGCGTGCCCTCTCCCCACACCCAAGCCCTCACAGCTCCTGCTCACCTCTCCTCACCCGTCCTAGACAACCAAGGAACCTCTTGGTTGAATTTAAATTCTGGCAGCTGCCCACTCATGTGCCGTAGGGACACCCTCATTGGCAGCATGTGGGGGAGAAGTTAACCACCAGCCCACGTGGCACAGAGCTGATAGAGGATCGCAAGGGGCGGGGGGAAGCCACAAGCCCAGGAGTCATGCAGCTCACAGCTCTTGCCACCCTAGGCCTCGGTGGGGCAGGTCGGAGCATAGGGGAGGCTGCATGACTTGTGGCTCCCATGGAGCACAGGGAAGGGGGAGGCCACACAGCTGAGGATGGAGGGAGGAGCTGCGGGACGCAGAGTGATGCATGATGCCACTCTATCGTCCCGCAGGACAAACCTTTTTAAAGTATAGTAAGGTAAGATATTTAAACAGTCCATAGGTATGGAAAACAATATATTAAAACAAGGGATAATTAACAAGGAGCAAGGCTTAAGATATTTAATATGAACTTGAAAAGAAAATTAACACTACTCTTGGAGTACATATATTATCATCCTTTCTAACAACTCAAGCTAGTAAACACCCCAAAATGGGGCATACTGCAAATAGCTATATAAATAAATCAAAGATTTGGCCACTAAGTATTGGCATTGGAAATTTTTCAGAAAAGGGCAACAAAAATGATTAGGGGTTTGGAACAGGTCCCATATGAAAAGAGATTAAAAAGTCTTGGACTTTTCAGCTTAGAAAAGAGGAGACTAAGGGGGGATATGATAGAGGTCTATAAAATCATGACTGGTGTGGAAAAAGTGAATAAGGAAACATTATTTATTTATTCCCACAATACAAGAACTAGGGGGTCACCAAATGAAATTAATAAGCAGCAGGTTTAAAACAAAGAAAAGAAACTTTGACTATGCACTGAGTGAAGAAAACCTGTGGAACTCCTTGCCAGAGGATATGGTGAAGACTAGGACTTTAACAGGGTTCAAAATAGATTGCCATTGATGGACCTAACCTCCACGAATTTATTAGCCAGGATGGGTAGGAATGGTATCCCTAGCCTCCGTTTCTATGGAAGTGGGTGACAAGGGAGGGATCACGTGAGGATTACCTGTTGTGTTCCCTCCCTCTGGGGCATCTGGTGTTGTCCACTGTTGGCAGACAGGATACTGGGCTGGATGGACCATTGGTCTGACCCAGTATGGCCGTTCTTACGTTTTTAAGTAAAAGCATACAAATATGCAAAGCTTTAAGATGTTAAATCTGAGTCAACTAGAAATAGTCATGCTTGTCTTGCAACTATTAATACAATATTTACTGACACTGGAAAGGAGCGTAAAAGGCATTTACTCAAGCTTATACACTTTCTCTGGGGAATGTTTAGGATCCATGCTATGCAAGTGAAAAAGAGATCTGTAAAAACAGATAAAAGTTCTGGTTTGAAACTTCCACCTTGTGCTTATCACTAATTCAAAAAGTAGAAGCCCCAGAACACTTGTCCAGAATCCAACTCCAAGTGAAAGGCCAAACAAATTTAACAGGATCCATAGTAAAGTTCTTCCAGTTTTAATAATTGAATATGTATTTATTAACTAGTAATATAGGATTTAAAAAAATCATTAAGATCAGCGTTTGCAGATATCAACACTAAAAAGAGTGTTATAATCCTTTTTTTACCTTAAGTCATTAACACCTATGTAAACATTGTTTGAAATGTAATTATACATATATCATGAGCTAGTCCTTTTGCTCCAGTATTCAAAAGCAGCCTAAAAGCTTTTAACCCGGGGGAGGGGGGGGGGGGGGAATTTGGGTGATGGAAGAAGTAGAGAAGAGGATGCTGGCTCAGGGAAGGGGGCTGCAGGCTGGAGCATGTTGGAGGCAGGTGGAGGGTTGGGGTGCTGAGGAAGCCGCAGGCTTGTGGCTGTGAGGGTGCAGGAGTTTGGGCTGGGGTGCATGAGAGGCTCAGGGCAGGGAGGCTGCGAGGACACAGATTTGCAGTGTGTGGATGGTGCAGCAGTGTTGTCACAGAAGACTGGGGATGTGGGGGTGCAGGAGTTTGGGGATGTGAGAGGCTCAGGACAGGGGGTTCCAGTGTATGATAGGCTCAGGTTTGGAGTCTGGTGGGGTGCAGGAGTGTTATGATGCTGTGGCCAGATGGGGGCTTGGCCCCAATTGGCCAGGCTTCATTTTGAAATAAAATATTGTCAAACACAAAATGTTTCAGCATTGTCTTTATTTATGAGAGGGGCAGGGAACCTGTTTTGAGTCAGGGGTCACTGACCCACAGAAAAGTCAGTTGGGGCCACACAAATGAGATGCAAAAAAACAACCCCTCCAAAACCCCCCAAGCCTCACTAATGTGGCCCCAACTGTGCTGGTGGGGGCAGGGGACAGGGTGCCAATGAGTGCCAGGGCAGGGTACTTGTGGGGGTCTGGGTGGGGGAGAGGGGACAGGGACCGGTACCTGGGGATCCTGCAGCTGTGCACCAAGGCCCAGGAAGTGCACAGGCTGCTCCCCCGTCCCCCAAACCTGAAACACTGGTCCGTCATGCGCCTGATGCCTTCCTGCACAGAGAGGGAGGGAGAGTCCCAGACTGTGCCAGCAACAAATGCTCAGGTAGTGCGCACCTTATCCCTCCACTCCCCACGGCAGAACGCGCTGACCAAGCAGCTGGAGCCAGCACGCTGGGGACTTCATTCTTCCCTGCTGCCTTCCTGCACGGGCGGGAGGGCGAGTCCTGGACCACGCCAGCTACAACTGCTCGGGCAGCGTGCGGCCGTGGGGAGCAGAGGAGCAAGATGCGTGCTTCCCAAGCAGTTGGAGCTGGTGCGATCCAGGACTCTGCACCCCCACCCCCAGACATGGAGTACCTACCCAGGATTGCATCCAATTCATTATCTTGGCTCTGTATTGCAGGATGTCTTGATCATACCCCTTCTGACAGAGAGCTTGAGAAATGTGACTGTATGTGTCCCAGGCCCTACAGGTCATTCAAGTTGTGATTGCACCAGTTCTTCACCCCACACACTGATAAGATCCAAAAACTCTGGGGTGCTCCAAGCAGAAGAGCATTTTCAGGGATAGCCACTCTTTTCCCTGAGAAGACCCTATGAGGAGCACTACATACTAGGCCAGCTAGCAGGAAATGGATTTTAAAGTTCCCCGGGGCTTACGGGAGAGGGGGAGGGCGCATTTCTGTTTACGTGCCTGCAGTGCAGCAGAGGTTAAAGTGCTTGTCAGAGTGGCTAATCAGACATTGCAGGAAAAATCCTGGCATTCAATCAACTTGAAAAAAAATTGTAATAGACACTGCATGATTATCAACAGTAAAGGGAGGGGGACAGAAAAAAGACCCTTGCAGAGGTGGAAGTTTTTTTGCCACCAAAACTGGGCATTTTTTGCAACTTTTGTTGCATTGCAATGTGAGTGGTCTCTGGGTTTTGTCGCCAAAAAGGGGGTTTTGGTGACAAAACTTGCCAGTGTAGACACGCCCTAATAAAGGAGAATCTGTAAAACATCTAAACAGTTTGTTTTGTATGCTAAGATCAACATGGGATATAGAGTTTCTTCCCACACTATTTCCTGGTGGATTAAGCACTGTATTGGTGAGTGTTACAGGTTAGCAAAAAACATATGTACCTGCTACAATTTAATCACATTCCTGTAGAGCTGTGCCTATTTCCTTCACTAGTATGAGGTATATACCATTTGCTAAGCTCTGCAGAGCTGTAACATTAATTTGATATACGCCTTCAGCAAGCACTATGCTCTGGATTTGGCTTCTAAAATGGCCACAAAGAAGGACTCCAACTAGGACTCTTCCTTCTTCTAAGTTAGTGTCACCATTGCTTATCAATCTTTTCCACAAGTCCTGTAACTGGACTTTGTGCTGGCTCTGAATCTTCACACTTTCCATCACTCCTTCCTTTCTAATCCATTTTCTTGAATCTCTATATTTAGTGCCCCCTCAGTATAGCAGTATGCTTAAGAGAGAGGCATGGGTGCCCTAGCTGACACTGCTTGCACAAGTTCTACCACAAAGTGGCAGTTGCCCACACGTGTGAACATGCAGAACCATCTTGAAGAACTCCAAATATAGATAAGCACATGGAAGAGCCAGAAAGGAAAAGTGGTTACTCATCACCATCTCTAGAACCCCAGCGTTCCCTCTAAACTGTGTGACAGAACAGCTTCACAGGTGATTAGTCAGGCCCACCCAATCAGTGAGCTGTGAGCCTCTGACTGGGCCAGGCTGATTAGTCACCTGTGAAGCTGTGCTACTGCACATATTAGATGGAACACTGCTGTAACTTCTTCATTTTGCCTCTAAATAAATCTTTTTATGGGGGTCTTTTCATTAACTCAATGTGCCAAAAGCTTAACTTTTTTCAGTTAGTTTTCACTAACTGTAGTGAAAACACATGCTTAATCCTAGTCCAGATAATGGAACCATATCAGCTGTTTTACCAGCATTTTTAAACCTAAATGTATCCACATTTCCTGAAGCATCTCTATCCCATTTTTAATCTTGTATTCACCTTTTACTCATCCCATCTCTTGCTACCATATGTATGCCTGGTGCAAAACATGTTCTGGCAACTTGACTGAAATTCTTTTCACATAAATCATCAAACTACTATCAGCTAGTAAAAGTTTCTGGGCAGGACTAAACTTAGACTTGAGTCAAACTGATAAGTTACTGTGGAAAGCACCCATTTGTAATCCTCTGTGCTCTCTCTAGAGCAGTGTTTCCAAACTTGGATGTGGGCTTTTCTGGAAGGGTGCCAGATTAGTCCAAGGGGCAGGGAAAGTTGCATTTTATTAGATCCACCCTTCTGCAATACTAAGAACGTACTCCCATGTTTTCAGATAAGCCACTGGCCTCCCTGCCTTCCAGGCAGTTTTTCTATCCTATTCCCTTTGCACCAATACAATAGTCAACTACTCACTGTGAATTTTAAGTAGTTGAGGGGTTTCCTTTTGGGACAATTCAGATAGTGGTACTTAAGACATTTGATCGGGAAAAGGTTTAAAGATCACAGGAGCATTCACAGATGAAGTACTCAACTGGAGTGCTTCACTGTGGCAGCCTATAAAACTCTCCAGAACTTGGATGCAGGGATCTTGACTTCTATATGGCCGAAGAACCTAGCCCAGAATTGTCCTAGATTAATAATAAACTTAACCCTGCATTATTAATATATCATCCTAGATGCATTGAATAGACATTTTCCACATAAACTTTTCTATGGTACTCACATCATAGTATCCACTTTACACACCATTCATGAATTTATCTTCACAAACCCCCTGCAAGGGGAATAGTATTATCTCCATTTTACACACAGATGAGGGTAGAGATGAAAGCCAGACATGTCAAAAGTGGGTGAAACTCAATCTGAGAAACTGGGGCCTGATTTTTCAGAGAACCTACCATTTTATAACATAGTATATGTACAGAGCAGAACTCCCCTTGACCACAATTGCAGTCAGTATTCAGCATTTCTTCAAAGCAAGTATCTCAAGTTGGGTCACCAGAAAATTAGGAGCAGGCAACATTTTGATTTTTTTGTGACCTGCCAGCATTACATGAACTCTGGGGCTGAGGCAGGGATAGAATCTAGTTCTGTAGCGCAGCATTTGACTCCTTCAATCCTGCCTCTTCTTTGCCTCCTTTACACACCTTCCAGCTTCTGCAACAAATGAGGCAGGTAACAGACTCATTCTCATTCTTACAAACACTGATTCATTCTGAGCACCATCCATCTTGTGCCCTGAATGAGGTAGGTGAACTGTGGAAAAATAATAAATTACACACATTAAAGTTTTATAAATAGATTGCAGACAGCCTGCAGGACCCCTGGAGACTCTCATCCTCCCGAGACAGCTTGCAGGCCTTGGGGGGCTGCTGGAAGAGGGGGGAGCCCCAGAGCCTTGCCTCCCCCCCATAACCTGCAGGCTGCAGAGGGGTCGGTGGAGAGTGAGGCTGCCCCCACAGCCTGGCCCTCCCCCAACAGCCTGCAGGTTACAAGGGGGCCACTAGAGGCCAGGGGCAGCCTCCGGAGCCTCACTTCCCCCCAAACAGCTTGCAGGGGGAACCATTAAAGGCCAGGGGCAGTCCACAGAGCCTGGCCAGAGCTCCCCACCCAGACTGCAGGATGGAGGGGACTGCTGAAGGCAGCCCCCTGAAGTAGTGCTCCTTCCCCCCCAACTAGATGCAGGGCAGGCATCTGGAGACCTGAGCTGGCCTGCAAGGTGACACACACCCACCCCAGAAGATTTCAGGACAAGGGAAGCCACTGTCCCAATCAAGGCTCCCCCCGAGCATCTGTAGGCCTGGGGAGCAACAGAAGGCTGGGGTCTGCTTCCTCCAAACAGGATGCAGGATGGAGAACAGCTGGAGGCCAGGGCCAGCCCGCAGATCCCCAACCCCTACCCACAGCCCCAGATTCCCCCCTCCCAGGAGGAGCCACACTCCAGGGAGTGCAGCCCCAGCTTCTTGTGAGAAACCACCAGCTGGGGAGCACTGCCACAGCCCCCTAGGAGGCACCACCGCGAGAGCAGCACCACCCTCACTGCCATGCACAGGCCTAGTAAACCACCCTCCACCTCATGCTCCAAGTCCTGTACTTCCCACCTGCATTGACTCCTGCATCTCCACCTCCTTCCCCCACACCTCCCAACCTTCTGCTCTAGGCCACCCACTCCTGCCTCTCCTTATCCCCACACCCTCACTCCAGCCTTCATTTTTAAATACAATAATTGAAATAAAGCATGTACATTTATTTTATTTTTTTAAATACTTCAGTTAAAGACCCAAGCAATGTTGGGTACATCTTCTAGTTATCAATATTATTCAGTTAAGCATATGTGATTTTGTGCTTTTTCCACTCTAAGCCCATAATTGCATAAACTTTTAACTATACAATTGTGGGGGAAAAAAACCTCGGCAAAGGTGGTATGGATTTGTTCCCTCACTTATAAGATATGCAATCATTCATATTGATGATAGATTTGCTCTATGAAAAATGTCATACCCAAGTCAGCAGTACAGTCATTCACGGCTATCCCTCTGAGTCATATTCTGAGTTTGAGTACAGTTAGAGTAAATTGAGGCTCAAGAAGCTGAACTGGGAAGGAGATTGAGTCTGGACATAGAGACCTGATTCCACTTCTCCAGTCTTCTACTTGGCACCAAATGTAGGAAATGGGATTTAAGCCACTTCTGTATGTGTAGACTCAGATTCAGGTATGCAACAGCTAAATGGGCTGTTCACCCAGCTGAGGCCAGTGCATTTCAGTAACACTGAAGGGACGGATAAAAGTCTTTCCATTACCTGGAAATACGCAAGTATTACTACTGATTTAGGATAAGTACTAAATCCATTTGCTTCTAACTGGTCAGGGTTTTTGTTGAGATACAACTGTCCTGAGTGGAAGAGAAACACTGTGAACAGCAGGAAGGAAAGTGATTATTCAGGGCACTGACTGACTACTTTAGATTTAAATGATGCCAAGCATCTCTTGAAGGTACCACTGGAAACAATAATTTGTATGTCAGCCTGAACCTAAGTCAATAGGACCCTCTAAACACCCCATAGCTGCCTCAAAACTGGCACTGAGAGCCATGCTATAGTCTCTTCGTTTAGTATTATATTTACCAAAAATTTAAAAAAAAAAATCACTTGAGGGGTTTGGGTCTTCAGTCCAGGCTTCTCCCATTGCTAAACTGAATTCTTATTGCATTCATTCTTAATGAGATTAGCATCCATCTTCATCACCCCACCAGCACCTGTAACCATTAATACTGTGCACTGAGCTAAAACATAGTACACAATACTAGTGAGCAATTTTATCTTTAATTTGGGTGTAGGATACTTGATGGGACAGAATAAGGCCTACTGTTATGATAGGATTGCAGCTTGCAGTCCATAGTCACCTGTATAGTCATTTCTGTTCTCAAGACCCATACTCAAAAAAGTAAGGCTTGCAGGATCAGACTTACAGGCCGTCCTCGCTATAAGTCCAAGATACATTCCAAAAACCTTGGACTTAGAGCGAAACAACTTAAAGAGGGTAATTTTTTCCCACATCTGATTTCCAATTAAGCAAATTGGGGGGAGTGTTTTGCACAACTTATAGAAGCGAATGGAAAGACCTGTAACGCATCAGTTCCTACAAACGTCAAAGACTTTAGTATGAAAGGGATATATACCGGGGCAACTTATAGTGGGGATGCCCTGTAGTATTTTAGTCTGTTTGACTGTGTCTGTCAAGAGTCATACATGGAAAGTAAATCTATTTTATTAAACTAGCATTCAGTGACAAATGGGAAGAAATCTGCTTTTAGAAATATCATATGGCTCCGATTCAAAAACCATCAAAGTCAATGGGAATCCTTCTACTGACTTTGATTAGACCAAGGGTCCTTTTAACATCAAGATATTAGATTACTAGTGATTGAGAAAAGATTATGATCTGGTAGGTATGTGTTTAACCAGTGCAGACTGGAGCAGCTATCTGTCGCTACAGCCCCTGTGCATGGTGGGCCCACCTGCTAACTAGGAGGCTTCGCTGCAGGCTCTACAGTGTAAAGCTTAAATAAGCTTTATACTGGAGAGCCTGCAGCGTGTGCAACTGCTAGGTTTTTAGTGGTTACACGGTTACATTTTAAAACCACTTTTTACATCCCTAGTTTAGGTGGATTATGAACAATTACATTTTCCTCCAACTTTAGAGCCTTATTCACCTTCTCTTATGCTAATACATGCAACCCTGCATGGATACAAAATTTGCATCCACACAGACAAGCTGTGGATATCCACATTTATATCCATGGATGTGGGTACTCACAGATATAAAGCGAATAACTACAGATATGCAGAGCTCTACTAATGTGAATGAGTAACCCCAGGGAAGCCGCTGGAGTTACAATATAAAACTGTTTAAATATGACACTCAAAGCCCTACTCTTCATTGATCAAATAGGAAATGTATGTTTTCTTCTTCAGAGTAGCCCATTCAGAGAATTATCCATTTCTTTAAAATTATGGTTTTACTGTTCTCAATGAGAGAGTAGCATCTCTCAGCATCTTTTGTAAACTCCCTAACTTAAAACATTTGGCTTATCAGTTATGTTAGTTTATATTTCAAATAATCAAGCCAAGTATGGAGCACTGTCAAAAAGAGCACATACCATTCTGGTAAGTACACCAGAAATTTTCCCATTTATTAATTATGTACTGTAGAAGCTTCTTCAAATCACATATTCACTCACAGAATTGAACTCAAAGCTGTTGCCATCAACCATGAATATACAGCTATGGACATGATACTCATACCTTGCTTTATAAAACAGCTAGCACGTATGCTTTATTCTCTCTTGGAATCTCATTGTTTATTCACAATACCAGAACATTAATATAGGTTATAGATTACTAAATTTCAGTTGGGTGAGCATAAAACCAACTGAAATATTTTTTAACAGTACATTCTATTTAAGATTTTTTTAAAGTCAGACTTTAAAGGTATTTAAAATTTTATGGGTTATTCTTTCTATGGAATGGATTCAAACTGAGCATACCCGTGCATACCTGCAGAGCCCCACTGACTTCAATGAGACTTCACACAAGCGTAGAGACCTCTTGACAGATTCATGATTGGCTCTACAAGTGTGTTAATTTCTATTATTTGTGCAATATATGGCTAAGCTCTTTTGAACACCTGTCCCCTACGAACTGGTCTGACACACATTCACCCACCATGTCATTCACCCACCATGTCATTTAACAGCCATCAGAAAATTCTCTTTACTCCATAACATGGGTTAGAGTTGACATGGTATTACTGTACAGCCTTCTGTCAAATGGAAAAACTTTGGCTGTCATTTAAAAATCAGAACAAGCAGCCCCCTAGCAGGTAAAGCTTTTTAACTAGTGCTAGTCAAAAAAAATTTCACCAAATTGTTTTGATGAAAATTAGGTTTTTCAGCTAACTGAAATTTTTTGTAAAGTGTTTGCTTTCTGCCTTAAAGCTTTCCATTTTCCAGCTAAAAATCTGAAATTTTCAGTAGACAAAAACCTATTTCATGACCAGCCTCTATCAATGACATACATACGCACACAAGTGCTAAGTTCAGGTCTGGACTTGATGACTATAGACATGCAGCAGAAAAAAATACATGTAGATCTCTGAGAAGGGGGGTACCTTCCAGTTCTCAATTGACCCCCTGTCCTTTTCAATTGCAAAAGTACTGATATTTGTACATAAGTAAACAAAATTCAAAGACCAAGGATCACATTAAACATCAATGTATTTTGTTCAAATTTATTTACACTACTTTATAATACACAAGTGTTCTGCACAATATATCAAAACTTAGTAAGATGAAGTCTTGCTCCAGTACTGCCTCTCCCTCCTCACCCATGTCCTAAAAAATGGGCAAAGTCACAAGTGTGTAAAAGCTGCAAACTTTTTATAAATTTGTTTCCAAACTTAAAGCTAGAAGTATTTCAAAACTACACAAGCAGAAAGTATGGACTAAGACATTCCAACTGCATTCATACTTGAGCAATGTTTTAACTTAATATGTTAGACTGCAGAGTTCATGTATTTGACAGTCCTATAAAAAGTAAAGTCAGTCTCATCTAAATTAACCTTCTTAAGGTATGTCCCTACATAAGCAGCTAAATGCACAAGCCTGGTCTGTGTTAGCTAACTTTGGTTTGCAGGGCTCAGACTGAAGGGCTATAGCAGTGTAGAATTAAGCAAGAGTCCCAACTTTTGGTTCCTTTCCCCGGCAGGTCAGAAAGGTTGGACTCTAGCCCAAGCCTGATTGTCTACTATGCAATTTTACAAGTCAAAATCAGCTGACACAGGCCAGCCACAATCATTCAACTGCTGTTGTAGGGCATACCCCTAAATCTAGCCTTTAAGTAAATAGTCTGTACTTTCTGCTTTGACAATCTTTATTCCCGCCCCTTTATAACAGACTTTTTTTCCCCCATCTTCCATATTAACCAGGGCAACCTAAGCAGGGCCACAACCACTGCCAATAAATAAAACCATCTAGATTCACAAAGAGTGCCTGTTGCTGATGAGCAGAAGCAAACTAAGACTTTACTGTGGATTCAGAAATGATGCTGACATAGTCCTTGGCTACACTTACCGTTAAACCATGTCGAGCACTGTATAAGTTTTGCCCAATGCTGACAATGGGTAATTTTAATAAGTTAGACAAAATATAAGTGGACATTAAACAGTATTTTAAACTCAGTTTAGGGTCCCCCCCCAGTTTCCAGTATAATTTTGAAGACCCCACCCTGGCAGAGGAGCACTCCCAGGGAAGTGCAAGGTGCCCTGCAAAAAGTAAACTAGGGCTGTCCAAAGTAAGCAGGTTTAGGGAGTTTTGGAGTATACAGTCGGTGCACACTCCACACAGGCGGCCATGGACTCCTCCACCCCAAGTTCAACCGGGCCACTTTGGTCGGCCGCCTTTGAACAGGTCCCGACTTGAACCAGGCCTTGGGTCCCCTCCCCAGGAGCAGGCTGCGCCCTCAGCAGGAGGATGTGGTTAGAACTGGGGGGAGCTGCACTCGGGCTTCACCTCCTCCCCCCGACTTTTTAAAGAGGCCGCTCCCCGCCAGTAACGCGCGGTGGGGCTGGCTCCGGGGCCCCATTCGGCCGGGGAGGGGGGAGCGGTGGCTGGCGGCGCGGGGCACGAGCTGAACGGGGAGCCCCGGCCCGGTGCGGCCTGGGCTGGGCGCCGCGAGAGGGGGAGGGGAGGGGCGGGGTGGCTCCTGCTGCTGCCGCCACCAGCGCTCGCCGCCTCCCCTCCCCCCCGGCGGGGGCTCCTCGCTGCAGCCTCTGTGCTCCGCTCTCGGTCATGTGACCCTAACGTAACCGGACAGGAAAAGCCGCCGCCGCCGCCGCGCTGACTCCGTTGTTGCTGCTGCTGCTGGGCGCGGAGACGGCGGCGGCCCGAGCGGGACCAGGCGCCACTGCGGCCCGAGCCCCCAGGTGAGCACCCAGCGCCCGGCGCCGCAGGGGAGCCGTTCCCACGTGCCCGATCCCCGCCGCCCCGGGCCAGCCGGGAGAACGCGGGTCCCAGCGGAAGCGGCCGGGCCCGAGGCCGCTATTGTGTGTGAGGGGAGCGGGCCCGGCCCGGCCGCGGCAGCCAGAGCGGGGGCCGGGCTGGCGAGGGGCAGGGGGAGACAGCGCCAGGTGCCTCCGGAGCTCCCTGGCCTCCCGACAGGGCCGGGCGGCTCCATCCGGGCAGCGCGGGGGGGGGAGGGGAATAAGGGGCCGCGCGAGGCGACGAGGAGAACCGGTCTCCTGTCTCGCGCGCCGCCCGAGCCCCTTTGGCCCGCGCGCGGGGCTCGGTTCGGTCGGTTGGGGCCCACTCGCCCTCGCGCTTCTCTTCCCCGCCCCTCGCGCCCGAAGCGGAGCGGCCCCCTGCGGCGGCATCCGGCGTGGGGGGAAGGGCGAGGGCTGAGGCAGCCGCGCGCGGAGCGGGAAGGGGCGGCTCCGTCTGGTTCTCCTCAGCAGGCTGGGCGGCCCTGGCGGCTGCGGTGGATCCCGTCTCGCGCGCCCTGGCGGCTCCGCTCGCGCTGCGTCTTGTTTGCGCCGGCTCCGTCCCGTCCGTGCGCGCCTGGATGGCGCGTCGCGTGCGCTAGGGGGCGGGGCCCAGCCAGTAAGAAGCGGCGCGCGGCCACCCAACCTTCCGCCTCGGCGGCCAATGAGAAGGCGTCCTCGGTCCCCGTTGCTACAGGCTGAGCGTGGCTCGAGGGAGGAGCAGCAGCAGCAGCAGCCGCGAAACTCCACCCTGCCGCCGCGCGCGTCAGAGCCCGCTGCCTGCGGGCGTGGGGGAGGGGAGCGCGCCGAGCAGCTGGGCCCGGCCATACTGAGGGTTCCTGCTACGGGCGCAGGCCGCTCCCAGCTCGCGCGCCATTTGCTCCTTGGGGGAGGGGCTGAAAGCTGAGCGGGCCCGGGGGGTGCGGGGAGCTGCCCTGCCCAGACTAGCGGTGCCAGCCCCGCCCCTGGCCGGGCGCCAGGCGGAGCCCCGCTGCCCCCGCTCCGGCAGCGGCTGGCGGCGCAGCACAAACCTGGCGCCAGAGGCCGTGTCCGCCTGGGCGCTGCGGCGTAGGAGCTGCGCGCCGCCGGCCTGGGCCTGGGCCTCGTTCGCCTCCAGCCCGGCTCGGCACAATAGCAAACGAGCCGGTGGCGCCTTCTGACAGTCTCCCAGCCCCGCCAGTGGCCAGACACTTCCCACCTGCTCTCCGGTCCCAGATCCACCAACAGTTGCTCCCTGTTTAGTTTCTTTAAGGTTATTTGTCATGACTCACTTTTTATAATGGAATTCACCGAATTTTTTCACTTTTATACTTTTGTTCTCTGTAAGGGTCTGTCTACACTATGGGACAAAGTCTGATTAAGATATGCAACATCAGCTACCTTAATTGCCTAGCTGAAGTTGAAGTACCTTAACTTGACTTTTGGCGCTGTCCATGCTGCAGGAAGTCATAGGGAGACCACTCTCGCTTGGACTTCCCTTACTCCTGGATTGAAGTAGGACTACTGGCATCCACTGAAGTGCCCCCCTCAATTTGAATTATCATGTCTTCAGTAGACCCACTAATTTGAACCCTGGAAGATTGACAGCGGCAACGTCCATCTTCTCTGTAGTGTAGACATACCCTAACAGACATCTAAATGTTTGCAAAGAGACAGTGTAAGTGAGTTACGGTTTTAGGTGCTGCACAGTTTTCATGACTTAAAAAACTGACTCCTGGCAGTGATCACCAGCAGATCATAGTAGCCAGCAACTTAGTAATAAGATCTCCTTAATACTAAGCACAGAGATGTGGTAAATTTGTTTTAAACACAACATTGTATAATAGGCTGATTTATTATATCAATCTTATTTCATATATGATCACTAGGTTGAAATATTAAAGTCATGAAATTTCTCAGGCTGAAAACAATTTATTCTAAACAAAATGAGAGGTGGTTCTATCCCTCTTTTGTCTTTCACCTTGTTGACCATGAAAATTGAATTGGTTGTTAGTGCCTTTGGGTGTGTCTACGCAGCACCCTAAACTTGAAATAAGATACAAATTGTATATCTTATTTCTAGTCTATTTTGAAATAACACCCTATTTCAAGGGCTTCAGGGAGTAGCCGAGTTAGTCTGTTACAGAAAAAAACAACGAATGGTCTGGTAGCACTTTATATTCGTTGTTTTTTACCCTATTTCAAGAACGAGGGTTACAGGGATGCCGAAATAGTGTGCCTGTTATTTTGAAAAATATTCGAAATAATGGGCAGCTTGTTAAGATGCAGGGTACCTATTTTGGGTAGGTACCAGGGTAGACGTACCCTTTGATTCTAAAGCACTATAAGTTTTGAATACCCACAATTGTGATCAGTGCCCATACGTACTGTTGTCCTATATATTAATTAAGCCATCTCTGGAATGGACTATTAACTTCTGTTCAGTAGTCACATTGACTCTACAGTTTAGAAAAGGATATGATACTGTATCCAGAACAAACATAGGTAGAAGAAGGTAAATAAAGAGTGCTTAACAGATGCTACCATCTGAATCATTACCACCACTATGTCACCTAGATGTCTTCTGTCCGAATATAAACTGAACCCATCCTGATAGTTTGTAAATCCTGAGATGTTCACAAAAAATATTGCATAAAAATGAAGGCTTGATCTTGCAAAGTATTCCATGTTGTGACTATGGACATTAAATATTGGTTAATTGAATAGTTGAGTAACCTCATGAATTCTTATTGGTTACTCAACTATTCTACAGTCCCCGGGGCAGGGGCTGGCAGCCAGTGCACTCTGGCCCCACTCCCAAGGAGTCCCCTGCCACTCCACGCTGCTGCCTTAGTATCAGAGGCATGGGGTGCCAGGTGGGAAGCTGGTCCGCGAGGGAATCCAGTTTAAAAAACAGCTCCCCTCGCAGACAGGCTGCCTGTCGCCCTGTGCTGCTGCCTCTGATACAGAGGCAGCAGCGCGTGGTGGTAGCAGCCTCTGTCCCCAGGCAGAGGGTGAGCTCTTGGACCCAGTGCGAGCCAGAACTGAGCTGGGCTGCCTACCTGCCTGGCTCCTAATACACTTTAAATGCAGAGCTGCAGCAGAGATAGGTCCCAGACTTGGTGTGAGCCAGGACTGAGCCGGGCTGCTGGCCAGCCTGCTAAAAAATTTACTGGTGGCAGGAGTAAATGTAGTTGATAGCTTTTGATTATTGGTTAATCGACTACAGCATTACATCCCTAGTTGTCACAGAGTCTATATGAGTGGAGCATGTTACAGGACTAGAATCTGAACTGTGAATGCTTTATTTTAAATCAAATATTTTCTTTTGAGAATTATATTTGCAGAGCCACAAATATAAATGCCAGCTTGTGTGCTTTATGGCCTTTATGATAGTTGGGATCGGGAAGCATTAGTGGTGGGTGGTGCTTCCCTTTGGGGATGCTAGGTTCTTTCTCCACCTCTTTCTCCCCCCCACAGCTGGAGCCCCAAGGCCCCTCTCTCTACCACAGAAGACCCAGGTTGGCCAAAGCCCTGAGCATTCCCCACCTCAGCTATCCGTCACCAGGGAGCCCCAGGCTGGCCAAACCCTTGCTGTGCCTACCCTCTCTGAACTCAACCTGTCCAAGGGAAAAGCTTCTGTTTCTTAGAATACACTTTTGATATCACGGCAGCTGAGGAGGTGGTATGTGTCTCCTCAGCTGCACAGGGCATAATAAAATCTTCACCGACAAACTTTGCAGTGGTGGGGTGGAGGGTACCAGCAGCTGTGGTGGAGCTTCCCTGAGCCTATTATACCCACCGTCCATGCTGGAAAGCTAATTTTTTTCCTATAAGCAACAGTGTTCATAACAAAATACTCCTTTGTACACTGCATACTGCCCCACTCTTGACTCACATTATATATAGATTTGTAAGACTGGGAGAGACCTCAAGAATTTTCTAGTCCAGTCCCCTGCATTCATGGAAGGACTAAGTAATATACTATCCCTGACAGGTATTTGTTTACCCTGCTCTTAAAAACTTCTAATGATGGATAGTCCACAACCTCCCTCAGCTGTTTGTTCCAGTGCTTAACTACCATGACAGTTAAAAAGTTTTTCCTAATCCAACCTTAACCTCCCTTATTGTAGTTTAAAACCATTGGTTTTTTGTCCTATCAGGTTAAAAAAACAAACAATGTTTCTCATTCTTCCTTGTAACAACCTTTTCTTGAAAACTTTTACTTAAAAACTGTTATCCCCCTCTTAGTCCTCTCTTCTCCAGACTAAACAAGCCCAATTCTTCCAGTCCTTCCTCATATGTTAAGTTTTCTAGACCTTTAATCATTTTTGTTATTCTCTGGATTCTCTCCAATTCATCCATGTCTTTCCCAAAATGTGTTGTCCAGAATCGGACATTGTATTTCAGTTGAGGTGTGAGTAGATTGGAAGAATTAGTTCTTGTGTCTTTCTCACAATACTGCTGCTAATACTTCCCAAAATGATTATGTTTCTTTTTTGTAACAGTTGTTAAAAAACTATTGACTAATATTTAGCTTGTGATCCACTACAGACCCCATCACTTTCCACAATATTCCTCTTTAGGCAGCCATTTCTAAAAGCCCTGTGTGGATACAAAATTGGTATCCACATCTGTATCTACAAAAATGATCCATGAATATCTGCATCCGCATCTGCAGATGTGGCTATAAAGCGGATATCTGCAAATTTGCAGAGTTCCCCAGGGCTATTGCTACACTTCAAAGGCAAAAGTGCTGCGGGGAGCACGGGGCCAACTCTCTGGCTCCGTGCTCCCTGTGGCATTTCAAAGCAGCAGCACCGCACGGAGCCCGGGGTCAGCGGGGGAGTCCCCAGCTGGTCCTGGGCTGCATGTGGCATTTCAAAGTCTGGCTCCGGGCTCCACGTGGCGCTGCTGCTTTGAAGCACCCCCATCTCTTTTCCACCCCCCTTTGCTGCCTCTTTCTGATAGACCATTTCTTTGTTTTCTCCAGATCATTTTGAATTTTAATCCTGTCCTCTCAAAGCACTTACTACACTTCCCAGCTTGATGGTCTCCACAGACTTTATAAGTGTAATCTCTATGCCATTATCTAAATCATTGATGAAGATATTGAACGGAACTAGTTGTAGAACTGATCCCTCTGGTTGATGTGCCCTTCCAGCTTGACAGTGAATCTCTAATGATTACTCTCCTGGAAGAGTTTTCCAATCATTTATACTCCCACCTAATAGTAGGTCCATCTAGACAGTGGTCACCAACCAGTAGATCGGGATCTACTGGTAAAACTTGGAGCCTCTGACAGGTGATCCTGACTGGTTTGCCAAGAGGCTATCAAGCGCCGGCACTTCAGCTCCCCCTCCACCCCCATTGCTGCGCACCTCCTGCCCTTTGCCTTGGAGCTGCCTCCCCCACCCCTGGGAGCCTCCTGCTTGCTGTGCAGGTCGGGAGGGAGAAGAGGGGCGCTGATGCCAAGGTGCCCCCTCTCCCACCCTGTATCCTATCTCCACAGAGCAGAGGGGGGGCACAACAGGACTTGGGATGGAGTTTGATGGCTGCTTTTGAGAGTGGTGCAGGGCCAGGACAGGGGTGAGCCTGCCTTAGCCCCACTGCACCTCCACCCAGGAGCCACTTGAGGTAAGCAGTGCTCAGTTGGAGCCCACATTCTGAAACCCTACCCCAGTAATGAATCCTCTCGTGCACCCCAAGTCTGTGCCCTAGCCCCAAGCACCCCTGTATCCAAACACCCTCTCAGAGCCTGCACCTAGAACCCCCCCTAGAACCCCCTCGGCACCCCCTCAACGGCCTGTCCCAGGCTCAGCTCAGAGCCCCTCTCTCACTCCAAATCCCTTAATCCAAGACCAGAGCCTGCACCTCAGCCCTCTGCCCCTGCCTGGAGGGAGGATGGAGGAGGTAGGGGCAAGGGTATTTGGGTTTGAGGTAGATCTTGGATTGCACTTAAATTCAAAAAGTGATCTAATGCTTAAAAAGGTTGGAGACCACTGATCTAGACCTATATTTACTTAGTTCGTTTATGAGATTTCATATGAAGCTCTGTGTCAATTCAATGTATTCAAGCCAACTGGTGCCTAATTCCCATCATAAAGTATAATAATACTTTGGTCCTTCAGCAGGTTTGAAAAACATCTAATACCCAGTACTCTGATGAAACTTGTTAACTCATGTAAAATACATCCAGGGCCATCCCTAGGGGGGTGCAGGGCCCAGGAATCCCTCCCCCATCCACCCCAGACCCTGCCTCTTCCCACCCCTGCTCTGCCCTCCATATCACCCCTTCCCCTAAGCTCCCAACCCTTCCCTCAGGCCCCCTTCCCCAAGTGATACTGTCTGAGGAACTAGCGGGGTGCATGATCCCATCAGCTGAGGTTGAGTCCCCCACACCAGCAGCGGTGGGAAGCAGATTGACTTGGCCTTAGCCTGATCCACTCCCCGGGCTCCCAGCTGTATTGGTACACTTCCTGCTAATGGTGAGTGCAGGGGTGGTTCCACCACTTTTCCAAGCTCTCTCCCCTGAGCTACACATCTGGGAACTGGGAAAACAGAGCAGGCTGGAGCCTGGTTGCTCCGTGTCCCACCACTGGGGTGGTCCTGACCTCTGCTGATGGCATCAGGCCCCCCACTAATCCCCTGAGAGCCACCGGGCTCTCCAAAGTGCAGGGCCCAGGACAGTTGCCCTGAACCATCCAATCGACAATACTGCTCTCTCAAAAAGTGATTTGAAGGGAAAATACAGTTTGCATTGTTGTTTAAAATGTTCTGTTGTACTTTGGAAAACATAAATTCCTGTATGTCGTGTGGTCTTGTTACACGTTGCCCTTTCACACTTCACTGTTTCTTTCTTTTCTATTATAGATCATGTATGTTTTTTATAATTGTTTGTGAATTTTTGTTTTTCCTTCTTTATCTTTCACTGCTATATTTATATCCATTCTTCCTTTTTCTACTGTCTTTTCTTCTCTATTTTCCATCTCCCACTTCTTTCCAAAGTCTCTCTCCTGTACATTATTCCTACTCATTTTCTTCTAACTATCATATGGCCATACCCATATACTCACTTACATTCACAAACCCATTTAGGCTTTCTTGCTCCCCCTTATCCCAAAAGTTAAATGCATTGGGTCTTAGAGGATGCTGCACTCCCCATTCTGCCTCCAATTCTCGAGAAAACAGTAGTAACTCCTGAGCTGCTTCTCTACTGAACTGTTTCCTCCATTCTCCTCTCAACCACTTTGCTCCTTTTCAACTTCGCCTTTAATACAGACAGCTTCAAGGTCTGGGTTGCTTCTGCTTACAGGTTTGCCTACAGGGAAAAGAATCATTCTTGTGTCCTTTTGCCTGCTCCAAATTATCACTCACTCTGGGTACATAGGTATTCTAAGCCTCTTTGGATTTTCAGTTCTTCAGCTACACATGTTTGTCAGGGTACATCTAGACTACAGGCTTTTGTCCACAGAGGCTTTGTCGACAATCCTCTGTCGAAAAAGTGCATCTAGACTACAGCCAGTTCTGTCGACAAAGCAAGCTGCTTTTTCGACAGAGTCTAGACGCTCTCTTTTGAAAAAGCACAGTGTGGATGCAATAGTGCCTTTTTTCGACATAACTCTGTCGAAAAAAGGCGTTATTCATCGTAGAATGAGGTTTACCGCCGTCAACAAAACTTCTGCGTTCTGTTGACTTACTGTCGACAGAACTCGGCGGTAGTGTAGACGCAGGTATAGTTTTGTCGACAAAAGTCCACTTTTGTCGACAAAACCCTCTAGTCTAGACACACCCTCAGTGATCTCCTTTACCTACACTAATGTATTGATGGAGGTGACTGAAGTCCTAAAGAGATGTGATTTACCAAATGACCAGACTGGAATTATATAAATCATTAAATTAGTAGCCAAACCTTCAATACAATCTCTCCTTAAAAATAAACTTATTTGCCTCTTGTTCAGTTCTTTCTTTTGTCTCCCTTTCCCTTCTCTGGTGTTACGTATATTTACCTCTTACTTCGATATATTTTACACTAATACCCTTATTTTTGCCATTGACTTGTTATGTGACCTGAACAAATCAGTCAGAGCTCTATAAAATGGGGATATTTATCTACTTATAAGGCACTGTTTATAAAGAACCTTCATATTCTTTCATGAAAGGTGGGGTAGAAGCACAAGTAGTATCAATATTGAAAAAAGGATTCATGTACATTTGCTGTTAAATAAATACTTTTACTTAAAGATCATTTGCTTTTCAGATTATAAAAAATGGATCTGGCCAACCATGGACTTATACTGCTACAGCAGCTGAACGCTCAGAGAGAGTTTGGTTTCCTGTGTGACTGCACTGTTGCTATTGGTGATGTCTACTTCAAGGCACATAAATCTGTCCTTGCTTCTTTCTCCAACTACTTTAAGATGTTGTTTGTTCATCAGACCAGGTAACTATAGAAAGGTTGATTATCTAGCTGCATTCTGAAGCATTAAAAATATTCATTTGAGTGTTTTTATAATATTTATAGAGAACCCCTGGAATCTAGTTGTTGTTGTTGGAGGGTTTTTTTTGGGTTGTTTTTTTCCAAAAAGAACTTCATCAAGAAGTGTTGGAATTGTGTTTCATTGGAGTCAAGCTAATCTCCAAAACTAATATACTTCAACAAAAATTCATCTTTAAAAAACAAGCGCATGTTAAAATATCTATAAGTGAATAGTTAAGGTAGCCAGCCTGGTCTTCACTTCTATATAGTTCTTGGTCACTGTCATACATCCAAATAACTTTATCCCCTCAAATCTTCAAAAGACAACCACGAGCTAGTAACTAATTTACAAGGAGAGTGTGAGAAATGGCATTGTAAGGTTTGTTAGACATTTGTTTTTCATCTTTGCTTCAAGTAATTGGAAAAATATTAAAAAGTTAAGATTTCATGGGGATGACAGTGGGCAATAAAGGATTACATGGCAATGGGGTACAGCTTGCATTCCTTAGCAGCTTATTTCCAGCCATAGTAAATTTTGGAGTGTGTGGGGTTTTTTAAGAGTAAAATTTTTGAAAAGCAAATGTACTGTTTTTGGGTGTTAGCTCGACTGCAGTGACACAAATTCAGCCTTAGCTCTTAAAAGTTTTTTGAACTAACACTAAAATGTTGAATCTGGTATACAAGTAAAGAGCTTGCACAGATAACTCTATCCATCAATCAAAGTCTGGGGAGGGGAAAAATATGAGTGGCAGACTAAGGAGAGAGGAAGCTTCTATGCAGACAGCAACCTGTGGGAACATTATTCCCACACTCCTAACACTGTTGACCTTAGGTACTGTATGGGTGAGGTCATGCCATATTGCTGATGTCATTTTATACAGAAATCTAGTATCAGTGTCAAAGTACTTACACTTGAAAAGGAAAACAGGACTATACCCGGATTATATGGTTAATGTCTCATAGCTATAACATTGAGCATTTAAAGTTTAGCATGAATAAGAGTCTATGCCTATCGCTTTCCCTCCAGTCCTCTGCATTCTTTTCACACTCCCTCCACTCTTAATCTCTTGCTTCCCTTCTCCAAAGCCCTTCATCCAGGGTCCTTTGTCCTCAGGTCCTACCCTTTCTAATTCATTGTCCCTTTATCATGCCCCCTAGTGTCTCCTCCCCAATCTCTACCAAGAATCAGCAGTAGGTAATCTTATAAACAATTGTAATACTGCTCAGTATACATGTGAAAACTGCTTCTTAAGACTATAGCCTAAATGTATCCGTATGTAACAGAAAAAAGGCTGGGAAAGGAAAGAGAAAATATTGGCTGTAACATGATTCATTTAGCCTCCAAGCTCATGAGCTAAATTTTGTCCTAACAAATTATTAATTTCATTAATTTTTATGTTGTTCAATGAAACCTATGTAATGATCTCTGATATGATGAAACAGTAGTGAATAAAAGCTCCTATTGTTTCAGAGCTTTCAGTGTGCAAATTACACTTCTTGTTTTAGCCATCCTCTACTTAAAGTGAATTGCCTGTAAGTGAGGTGGCTTTGGTAGGATTTAATCTAGCCATTAGCAAGATTTAAATATCAGACATTTGGGGGGAAAACACCTACAGCACAGTGGACCTGTCCCGAGCACGCCCCACCCACAGTACAGCAGGCCCAGCTAGGCTGGAGCAGCTTCAGCCCAGCTGGGCCCACTACACTGTGGGTGGGAGGTGCTCAGACCAGGCCTGCTGTGCCACAAGCAGGGGGCTGCTCTGTCTGGGCCTGCTATGCTGCTGGTGGGGAGCTGCTCTAGCCCAGCTGTTCCAGCCTGTGAACTAGGGTTGCCAGGTGTCCCGGTTTTGAACCGGACAGTCCAGTATTTGAGCTTTCTGTTCGGGGGAAACAAATTGAGAAAATATAAATGAGAAAATAGAAATGTATTTTCTAAATAAGATTTAATGTAGATTGTGATGTAATGTCATGTGTGTCCAGTATTTTTGTTGAAACCATCTGGCAACCCTACCTGTGACAAAGTGCGGTGGGTCTGGCCAGGATGGAGCTGCCTGGCTGGACCACCAGTTAACCACTTACACAGTAAACATTACTCAGTAAGGGTGATGCTTACTGGGTAACTGGTTAACCCTTTAAATCCCTAGTTACTAGCAGTCATGTCATCCTATTTCCTAAAATTCAGTTAAAACAAGAAGGTTATTTTTAAAAGCAAATAAATGTATACAAAATTTTATGTTTGTATTTCAAGCATATATAATACCAATTATTTTTTATTCAAACTTGAATGACCTAGATTAGATTCTTATTGTTTACTAAACAATTATTTTTCTTTCAGCGAATGTGTCCGTTTGAAAGCAACTGACATACAACCAGATATCTTCAGCTATCTCTTGCATTTGATGTACACCGGGAAGATGGCACCTCAGCTCATTGATCCAGTTCGATTAGAACAGGGAATAAAGTTTCTGCATGCATATCCACTGATTCAAGAGGCCAGCCTTGCCAGTCAGGGTACCTTTTCTCATCCAGATCAAGTTTTTCCATTAGCCTCTTCTTTATATGGCATTCAAATTGCAGATCACCAGACAAGACATCCCACTAAGGTAACCTCAGCAACTGAGAAACTTGGGCGAGAACCAAGGCCACAGCCTTCCAGGATGAACCAAGAACCAGCATCTGAGGGCTCACAACTCTCACAGTTGGCTTCAAATCTGCCACAAGTGACCCGAACAAATATGACCACTTCTGACGCTTTGCAGTCTTCACTGTCTCCAGAACTGGTTTCTACGGCTGGTAATAGTTCTCCTCCAGAGGAGGAAGTCAACATGGAAGCATCTTCTTCAGATGAACAGCCTGCCTCACTCACAATAGCACATGTAAAGCCAAGTATTATGAAAAGGAATGGAAGTTTCCCAAAATACTATGCCTGTCATCTCTGTGGTCGTCGATTCAATCTGCGAAGCAGTTTGCGCGAGCATCTCCAGATCCATACAGGAGTACCCTTCACATCAAGCCAACAGGGAGAAAGTAGCATTTCCCTGTCTCTTTGTAATAATGCAGCTGAAAAAGACACCATGGAAGTGCCAGAAGCAGGAATGATTAGTGACAGTGAGCTGCAACAGATCTCAGATTCCCCAATAATTGATGGACAGCAGCAGGCAGAAACACCACCACCTTCAGACATTGCAGACATAGACAACTTGGAACAGGCAGATCAAGAAAGAGAAGTTAAAAGACGGAAATATGAATGTTCTATTTGTGGACGCAAATTTATTCAGAAAAGCCACTGGAGGGAGCACATGTACATACATACTGGCAAACCTTTCAAGTGCAGCACTTGTGACAAAAGCTTCTGCAGGGCCAACCAGGCAGCCAGACATGTGTGCTTAAATCAGAGCATGGACACATATACTATGGTGGACAAACAGACTCTGGAACTCTGTACTTTTGAGGAAGGCAGTCAAATGGACAACATGTTAGTACAGACCAACAAGCCCTACAAATGTAACTTGTGTGACAAAACATTTTCAACGCCCAATGAAGTGGTCAAACATTCGTGCCAAAATCAAAACTCTGTCTTTGCTCTAGAAGAAGATCGATCCATTCTGCTAGGTAGTGGAGACACAGAAGCTACAGAGACTGATAACTCAGTGTTAACCTCCATCAAAAAGGAGCAGGAAGCAGTGTTGTTGGACTGAAGGTGAAATCTATCATAATTTTTTAAAGTTCATTCATTTGTATCAAGCCAAGGCTCCCCCTACAACCAGAACTACACTGGCATGGTAAAAAAATTAAATCTTGCCCCTCCCATGAACAAACAAACAAATAAATAAATAAAAGGCCTTTGCCTCAAGCCACAACATAATTGATTTTAATACAAAGGAAAATGTGTAAAGGTAATTCAGCTAACTTTGTCAATAGTAAACTCAAAATTTAATAGATTTTAAACAAATTTTAGATTATTTAAATGCATACATAGATGCAATGAAGTATGTAATGAGAAATATAATACCGTTTTGGTAAACAAAGGATATATATATTTAATTATAATTATTTTCCCTGGTAACAAGTCTTCCATTTGAGAAGAACTAGCAGATGATGCAGCGTGCTTTCTAGAGCTACATGTACAAACTGTAAGATTAACTAAAAGAGGCTTACAACTTTTTGCAATGATCCCAGGAAACTTTGTTTTTAGTCTTCAGTTTTTCTTCAAGTATTCCCTGGGGCATGTATTTCAGGTATCATCATTGACATTTTGTCCATTCAAGAAAATTTAGTTACTTAGTCAACTTTGACAAAGTAGCAGTAATAATAATGTGATGGCAATCTTTTTATATGTATATATAGAAAGCGTGTGTGTTTGTGTGTTTGGTATCTACAGGTAAATAAATGCACACACCCTATCTAAACAATTGGTCATCTGCTTTCAATTTCAACTAAAAAGATCTGTGAGTTTTAGTTATTGGACAGACTAGCCAACACAACACTTATATTAAAATTAAATTTAAACTGCTCCAGGATGTGTGCATTTTTATTATCGTGTTTGAATGGAAACTAATATAATTAGTGCTGTCACCCAAGACAAGGAGGAAACTAGAGAATAGAGAATTTGCATACTAGCGAGCACTGTGCAATTATCAGTGCTGCATTCTCATGTGCTGTAGCAGTAGATCTGAGTCATTCCTGATATGAGGGGAGAAGGAAGACTTGATCACCTTGATCACACAGGTAGCCTCAGCCTTCAGTGGGTCTAATTGCTTGACTTAAGGTGAAAAAGATTTGGCCCTTTGTTTAATATAGTCATCTTCTGTAGCGGACAGAGGGAAAAGTGGCAATGGATCATGGTTGTTTTAAAAGCTGCAGTGCTGGCCAGTGACTTCTATTGTTTAAGGGATTCCCATTATTTTAGACTCCAAGGCAAAGTATGCAAATGCTGGGAGGGCTAATACCATAGCATTAGCTATTGCTCAGGATAGCACTGCATCTTTGTATTTTAAAATCAAGTTGCTGATTTTTATATTTAATTTTTTATAGATGCCTGGATTTTTTGCCAGTAGCCTAAAAACTAAGCTGACAGCAGTAAAGAAGCCCACTGATCAGTCATTGGGTCAATAGGAAGGCTTACGTAGGCAGAGTAAGTGCCCCACCATAAGTGGTGGCAGTGGAGGGGAAGGGGAAAGGGCAAGTCACAAACCACAGCTCTGCTCTGTGTATATGTTTAAACTGAGTATCATCCTATTTTGTGTATAGTTAAGTTCTCAGATTTGTAAGTTTTTATACATCATTTCATTAAATAAAAATTGAATTAAATGGAATGTTATTTGAGTGTGATCAAATTATTGGCTTGTGATCTGTTCAAAGGACTCTTTTTGATGCAATATAAAAGCTATGGGAAACATGAAGTATGAGATGTTAATACAACTCTTTCATATAAGTGAACAAATGGCTTATTTAAGAAAGTTACACCAGCCTAAAATAGCGGATTTAGATGAGCCAAAGTACCATCTGAACCTTCAGTTAAGTATTGCTGTGATAGACTGACTTCTGAATCTAAGAATTCATTGCACAGTATTATCTTTGAATATGAGTGCCCCTATGAATTGCTATGCTATCTCAAAATAATGTCATGCTTTGTCTTATTTATTACCTACTTTGAGAGCTGACTGTTTAAGTCTTTGTTAGAGGCTTCAGCTGAGACTGTGACTTTCCTGTAATTTAATCTTCACTGGTTCTGTGGTCACTATCTGAAGCATACCCAAAGGAGGAAAGAACTCCTTACATACCAATAAGTGATGCATACAGATGTTTCTGGCTGTTCAAAACTATTCTGATGAACTAACTGCTTCAATTGGGAGGAAAACTTGGCCATAATAAGGCGACAGAAAAAGAAGGTTTTTTTGTGTGTATCCATCATAAAAGTTATTTTTAAATACCATGTTATTGTCTGAAACTGGATAGTGACATGGTTGAATTTTTTATTTTAATATGCTATTGCTACTGCTTCATCTTTTTTTCCCCCCTTCACCTCTGGTCAGGAACACTCCAGTCCACAGGGTTACTAAAATATGGGATCATGGTGGCATAACTTACAGCACCTTACTTGTATAACCCTGTAGCAAAGACAGAACCTCCTGCCAATGAAAGGGATTTTTCAGCAATTATAAAATGACCACTTCTCCAAGTGAAAGGAGCAAGGTTCAAAAAAGCATTCTCCTGCCAGCAGTTATGTCTACACAGAGGGCTAGGGTGGCATAGCTACAGCACTTGGATGTGGATTTTTCAGTCCTGTGAGCACTGTACTTATGTTAACTTTAAGTATAGGCTAGACCAAAGAAATAACTGATGCCCGTGTGCCTGGTACATGAATTTAAAAAATAAAACACACCTATGGCCTAATTTCAGAAGTGCTGAGCACAACCAGCTCCAGTTGAAAACAATAGAAGCAGCAGATTATTTAACTAACATTTCTAAAAGTTTAAACAACTGTGTACGGTACAAATAAAGAGCTTTTTATTACCTTTCTGTTATGTCTCTTTTTGGCCATAGACTTCTGTCGTCCCAAGAACTCTTCTAATTCTGCAAGGGAAGATACTTCATTGGAAAGAGCTAATTTTATGAACACTTCATGTACTAATAAACAAGTTTAAGTATTGCTGCTGATGGTGCTTGCCGCATATAAACACAACAAATTACTACCCTGTTTTTAGAAAGTCTTCTGCTTTTCAGTTCAACATTAATAGGTATTTAAATAGTGTTTAAGAGAAACTAATTGTTCTGTGAAATGTGTTCTTATAAAAGTTATTTTAAAGTATCACAAAGTCCTCAGGTTTATTTAAGAACACTCAACTCTTCACAACAGTTGATGTCTCACGAAGAAGCATCAGATTCACTATCACTTAGAAAATATTTTGCTACTGTCCAAATATAGAGTGCTAGTTATATACTTTTTTTTCATTGCTTTCTGAAGGGTTAAGTAGCTCTTTGTTGTTTGTCCTCAGCATAATTAACTCAAGACTAAATAGGACAAATATGCCTCCATCATTAGGCACCTGTTATAATAAATGGGATTAAGGCTAAAAAGGGAATAGCTTTGGTAAAAATACTATAATTCTATTATTTAATAAAAGTTCTGTGAAATCAAAACATATTCCTAGATAACAATATACTTTTGGCCACTGCCAGAATATAGTAGGTGTGATGAGTTGAGTCTCTGGAATGTACCCCAGACAATAAAGTTACTTATTATTTTATATGTTTAATGATGGGCTATGTATAATTAAAAACTGTTATTGATAAAGGCAGGCAGTCAGTGTAAAAGTAATCCCAAATGTTAGTAGGGCTATAGTTCTACTAAGGCAATGTTCCCTGGTCTACACTAGGACTTTATTTCAAAATAACCCCCCTAAGGGCAAATTTACAAGCAGAGCATCCACACTACCAAGCCTGTTATTTTGAAATAATGAGCTGATTAATTCAAAATCTGTACTCCTGCTTTTCATCAGGAATAATGCTAATTTTGAAATCATTATTTAAAACTAGAAGTAGTATGGATGCACCGATGCTGCTAATTCAAACTAATTGGCCTCCGGAGGCCTTTCGCAGCGGCAGCTCTGACCACTCTGGCTATACCTGGCATCTCCACTGCTCTCCACCTTCTGCGGAGCTCTAATAATCTCGGCAAGAGGAGAGGGGCTTCTTGCACATGGCTAGCTGTGCAAGTCCTGTACGCGAGACCACGACCCGAGGCACCAGTATGATTTTAGTTAGCTGGCTGTCCATTTATCATGGGTATGGCCAAGTTTCCTATGGTCCCATAAAGTTTGTTTATAGCCATCAGGGCTGGCTCTCCATGTTCTGTGATATTATTTAGCTCTAAGGCCATGTCTACACTAGAAAACTATTTCGAAATGACTAAATTCGATTTAAGAACTCCCAATTACTCCAAAATAGCTATAGTGTTTTAAATCTAGATAATTAAAAAAAAATTGAATTATTGTAGAATAACTTTCAGGTGTAGCCATGCACTAAGTAATTTACTTCTAGCTCCATCAGTATGTAATTTATACTCAAATTAGATCCTTTAAATTCACACTGGCTTATTGATGTGTCTGCCACTGCCCCTCAGTTGGTATGTCTACTTAATTCAATGAGTGTTCCATCTGTAGGGACAAACCCTCGCCTCAGTTTCTATCTTTCTAGTTATGTATATGACTTGCATCACGAATCTCTGAGGCCAAATAATAGTACCAGGCTACAGCTAGACTGGCATGATTTTCTGGAAATGCTTTTAATGGAAAAGTTTTCCGTTAAAAGCATTTTCGGAAAAGAGCGTCTAGATTGGCACGGACACTTTTCCGCAAAAGCACTTTTTGCGGAAAAGCGTCCGTGGCCAATCTAGACGTGTTTTCTTATCGCCATTTTCGCGATCGGGGCTTTTTTGCGGAAAACAAATCTCAGCTGTCTACACTGGCCCTTTTGCACAAAACTTTTGCGCAAAAGGGACTTTTGCCTGAACGGGAGCAGCATAGTATTGCCGCAAAAAGCACTGATTTCTTACAGCAGGAAGTCAGTGCTTTTGCGGAAATTCAAGCAGCCAGTGTAGACAGCTGGCCAGTTTTTCCGGAAAAGCGGGTGATTTTGCAGAAAAACTGGCCAGTCTAGACACAGCCCTAGACACTGAAGATCCCTAATAGGGGGACATGTGTCTCTACCCAGGCCCTAAGCTGAGGCAGTCCATATGCTACTCAAATGTACTGGGGGAGCTTCTGCAAATATTATTGCTTCTCTATGGAAGAGTTATACGTGTCTCCATAGAGTGTGCATGGCTCCAAAAACCAAACATAAGCATGGCAATACAGAGTCAGATCAAAGGTCCATTTAGTGCCAATAGCCTATCTTCTTACAGTGGTCAGTGCCAGGTGCCCCAGAGCCATGAACAGAACAGGTAATCATAAAGTGATCCATCCTCGTTCGCCTATTCCCAGCTTCTGCAAAACAGAGGCTACGGCCACCATTCTGGCTAATAACTATTGATGGACCTATCCTCCATGAACTTAGCTGTTTTGTTTTTTTTAAGTCTTTTATAGTCTTGGCCTTCACAACATCCTGTGGCAAAGAGTTCCACAGGTTGACTTTCTTCCAGCTGGTCAACTTTCTGGTTGGTACAGGATAACTAAATTTGTTCAACTATAAACTCATTCAAGCAATAACATCTGTAGATCCAGAAATTGTTCTTTTCCCTAATATTTCCTTGGTCTTTATGTTCCCTTGGAATTTTTTTTATGATTAAATAACATTTGTTCTTTATCTACCCACCACTAGTAGGATAGCTGGTTCCCGCTGCCTGACTCTGTGTTATGTGAAAAAAATACTCCTTTCTACCTATTAATTTCATTTGGTTCTTGTCTTAAAACAAGGAGTAACTAACGCGTCGTTATTTACATTCTCCACACCAATCATGATTTTATAGACCTTTTTGTAGCTTTTCACAGTCTGTTTGGGTTTAAACTATCTTGAATGGTTTTGTGCCATCTGCAAATTTTGCCACCTTACTGTTTGCCCCATTCTCTAGATCATTTTTTAATAGGACTGGTCCCAGTACAGATCCCTGGGGGACAACATTATTTACCGCTTTGAAAACTGACTATTCCTATCCTTTGTTTCCTATCTTTTAACCAGTTACCCATCCTTGAGAGAATCTTCTTATTCCATGACAGCTTACTTTAGAGCCTTTGGTGAAGGACCTTGTCAAAGGCTTTCTGAAAAAATCTAACTATACTATAGCCACTGGATATAAACAATGGGGCTTCGTCTACACTGCAAGGTTTTTGCGCAAAAACCTATGGAGCATCCACACCTCAAATGCGCTTTTGCACAAGTAAATCAACAGTAAAATGGCATAAAACCGCCTTTTATGAAGCATAACTCCTTTTTGCACTACAGCTATTGCACAAAAACGCAAGTGTGGATGCTCCAGAGAAAAAAGCACAAGTGCTCTGATGGCCATTCTGTCATCGCTTTTCCGATGTGCTTTGAAGTGTGGACGTGTGCTTGTGCAAAAGGCTTCTTGCGCAAGAAGCATGTAGTGTAGACGTAGCCTGGAAGTTTGTCTTGTCCTCCAGATCACTATATTCTTGCTCTCCTGAATTATAAGTAATGCATTCTAAATCCCTGACTCACCTTTCCCAATTGTAGAGGCGTGGGCTGTTCTCTACTGTCTTAGACTGGACAAAAAGGGATAAGAAATACTGCCATACAGATCTGCTCATGTTTTGTATTCACTTTGTGCAGGTGTGACCGACTCTGCCAGGTGCAGGTGCAAAGAGGTGGAGAATCAGGTCCAGAGTGCTCAAACCAATACTAACAGCAAGGCTTCTTTGCCAATATCAGCTGAGGTTTCGCAAAACATAGATGAAAGCGGATACAGATATGTAAATGTTATATATCATGCAGGTAGTGATATCTATAGTTAAAAGTTGCTCACCCTTTCCTATCATAGATATGGGCCTGTCATTTGACCGTGGGGACAATTTCTTCCCAGTCCCACATAAAATTAGTTAGACTCTGAGCATGGGAGAAAGAACCAGGCAGTTATATACCTGAGAATGTTTGGTGCCACCTCAAAGCCCTCATTCACCTCGCTGTCCCATAGCCAGCTGAGATGCTTCAGAGGATGGAGACCAAAAACAAACAAAAAATCAAGAATACTTTGGGGGAGAAAACACCCTAACTCTTCTGATGGTTAGAGACTTTGTTTCCAGGCATGGCAAGTTTATTTTGATTTGGTCGTGTGTTAATATCTTTAGGTTAATTCCTTTTCATACACACTCCCCTTGTGTACCCGTCTGATGTATTTATAGCAAGCAGTCATATTTCCTCTTAGCCTTGTTACTAAACAAGCCAAATGCTTCCATTTTCTTGAGACAGGCCCTCCATTCCCTTGATCATCCTAGTAGCTTGTCTGCACCAGTTCTACTTGCTTTTCTTAACACGAGGAACTAGAATCGTGCACAGTGGTATGCCAACTGAGGTCTGACACTACCAGTGACACTAGCTCTAAAGGAAATGCCTCACCTGAAAAAATGTAGGAGTACATTTCCTTTCTACAGCTGAATCGCACTGGCAGTTTGTCATCCTGTGATCAACCAACCATGGTTTTCCTCTCCTCTTCCATTGCTTCCAACAAACAAGCTCACAGAGGAAACTCTTCTTATTGGCCCCTAAGTGCATGAGCTTGCACTTTAGACCATTGAACTGAAACCCATTTCTGTCACTCCAAAATCCTGCTCCCACCCTGTTTGGTGTCACCATGGCAGTTCTCTTCCCACAGAAGCCTTCAGAGCTACAGGCACAGGATTTGCCTTATGTTCAGGTTATATTTAAACTCAACTTTGTGTTGGTTTGCTTAGTACAAGTTTACCCTGCATTGTTCAATGTCTATTGTATAAACTCATTCATTTAAGCAGTAGGAATTGATGTTTGATAGTACACACACCAGCTAAGGCACAAGGTAAGTCGTCGGACCAAATTCTCAGTTGGTGTAGCTCCACCAAAGTTCCTGGCCATTACCAAACAGCATCATCCTACTATGGTAAAATGGTGTCTGTTCATTGCCTGTTATGCTAGAAACTGGGAACACTGGCCTTTGAGAAGAAGTGGTTCCAGGTCCCAGTGTAATAGAATCCCATTTTCTGAGCAATTCAGTTTAATAATTAGGATGTTTCCTATTCAAAGGATGAGTTTCCTGGCCTCGGGGCTCATACACTATGGTGATGAGGGCCATACAAGGACAAGTATAGACAGCATAAATAGTGAGGCCAAACACAGCATCTATTAACCAAATGTAAACCATGTCCTGGTCAACACTGATTTTTTTAACTCATTTTAAAAAAATACACATAGGAACAGCCATACTGGGTCAGACCAAAGGTCCGTCTAGCCCAGTATCCTGTCTGCTGACCGTGGTCAATACCAGATACCCCAGAGGGAGGGATCACAACAGGTAATCTTCACATGAGCCCTCCCATCACCATAGAAACAGAGGCTAGGGACACCATTCCTACACATCCTGGCTAATAGAGTCATCGAGGTTAGGTCCATCAATGGCTAGCTAGCTCTTTTTTGAACGCTGTTAAAGTCCTAGTCTTCACTACATCCTCTAGCAAGGAGTTCCGCAGGTTGATTATCTGAGTGAAGAAAAACTTTTTGTTTTAAACCTGCTGTGTGTTAATTTCATTTGGTGACCCGTAGTTCTTATATTGTGGGAATAAATAAATAACTTTTCCTTATTTACTTTTTCCATACCAGTCATGATTTTATAGCTTTCTATCATATCCCCTCTTAGTCTACTCTTTTCTAAGCTGAAAAGTCAAAGTCTTTTTAATCTCTTTTCATATGGGACCCATTCCAAATCCCTAATAATTTATGTTGCCCTTTTCTGAACCTTTTCCAATGCCAATATATCTTTTTTGAGATGAGGCGACACATACAAACAATCCTTGAAACCCCACAAGAGGTTTTGTTTTTTTTTTAAAGCCCAAGTATTTTGGCTCTTCTTCCTCTTTCCATCCCAAAGCCTAATATTAATCTTGGTGCCTGCATGTTTTTCTCCAAAATGCAGTACTCTAGGTTTCAAAAATTAAATTGAGAGGAAGCGGCTACAAAACGAGTATCAACATAAATAAGAGGATGCACACCTTGCAGTCTTAAAAAGGGAGGCTTATGAGATCTAGGGCCTGATTCTTCTTGTCTTAGGGTACATCTGCAAACACCTGGAAGATAATAAGGTGATAGGTAACAGCCAGCATGGATTTGTAAAGAACAAATCATGTCAAACCAATCTGATAGCTTTCTTTGATAGGATAATGAGTCTTGTGGATAAGGTAGAAACAGTGGACGTAGTATACCTAGACTTTAGTAAGGCATTTGATACGGTCTGGCATGATATTCTTATCAATAAACTAAGCAAATTCAACTTAGATGGGGCTACTATAAGGTAGGTGCATAACTGGCTGGATAACCGTTCTCAGAGAGTAGTTATTAATGGTTCACAATCCTGCTGGAAAGGCATAACAAGTGGGGTTCCGCAAGGGGTCTGTTTTGGGACCGGTTCTGTTCAATGTCTTCATCAACTATTTAGATATTGGCATAGAGAGTACGCTTATTAAATCTGCAGATGATACGAAGCTGGGAGGGGTTGCGACTGCTTTGGAGAATAGGGTCATAATTCAAAATGATCTGGAAAAACTGGAGCAATGGTCTGAGGTAAATAGGATAAAGTTTAACAAGGACAAATGCAAAGTATTCCACTTAGGCAGGAACAATCAGTCTCACACATACAGAATGGGAAGCGACTGTCTAGGGAGGAGTACTGCAGAAAGGGATCTAGGGATCATAGTGGACCACAAGCTAAATATGAGTCAACAGTATGATGCTGTTGAAAAAAAAGCAAACATGATTCTGGGATGCAACAATAGGTGTGTTGTGAGCAAGATGCGAGAAGTCATTCTTCCGCTCTACTCTGCGCTGATTAGGCCTCAGTTGGAGTATTATGTCCAGTTCTGGACACCACATTTCAAGAAAGATGTGGAAAAATTGGAGAAGGGCCAGAGAAGAGCAACAAGAATGATTAAAGGTCTAGAGAACTTGACCTATGAAGAAAGACTGAAAGAATTGGGCTGGTTTAGTTTGGAAAGGAGAAGATTGAGAGGGGACGTGATAGCGGTTTTCAGGTATCTAAAAGGGTGTTGGGTATCAAGGAGGGGGGAAAAAAATTGTTCTCCTTGGCCTCTGAGGATATGGCAAGCAGCAATGGACTTAAATTGCAGCAAGTGTAGTTTAGGTTGGACATTAGGAAAAACTGTCAGGGTGGTGAAACACTGGAATAAGTTGCCTAGAGAGGTTGTGGAATCTCCATCTCTGGAGATATTTAAGAGCAGGTTAGATAGACATCTATCAGGGAGGGTCTAGATAGTACTGGGGTCCTGCCATGAGGGCAGGGGACTGGTCTCGATGACCTCGAGAAGTCCCTTTCAGTTCCAGTGTTCTATGATCTACAATGCAACTTTATTTCAAAATAACTAGTGTTATTTTGAAATAACTTAAGTCCGTGTCTACACAGCAGGTAGTTATTTTAAAAGAATGTAAAAATACTGTCAAGCTGGAGGACTTGTTACTCCAACTCCTTTAACCCATAGGCTACGTCTACATGGCGCTCTCTTGCTCAAGAACATATGCAAATGAGGCACAGCAATGAATATTGATCTGCCTCATTTGCATACTTAATGAGCCGCCATTTTGCACAAGGAGCAGTCTACACTGCTCCTTCTTGCGCAAAAACCCCCTCTTGTGCAAGAGCTGTTCTGCCTGAAAAAAAAGCAGAATGGCTCTTGCGCAAGAGGTTTTTGCACAAGGAGCAGCGTAGACTGCTCCTTGCACAAAATGGCAGCTCATTAAGTATGCAAATGAGGCATGGCTATTTTCATCACCGTGGCTCATTTGCATATGTTCTTGCACAAGAGAGCGCCATGTAGATGTAGCCTCATTGTATGAGGAGTAAGGGAAGTCAGAGGAAGAGTGCTCTATTTCAAAGTAAGTGCTGTGGAGACACTCCCTATTTTGAAATAAGCTACACCAGGGCTACTCAATTTTGGAAGCTCTGGGGGCCACAATGACACTCACAGCACATGCCATGGGCCGCAACTTAAGTGTGGTTGCATGTACATGCAAAATATATATGCAAATAGCTTCTTTCACACTGATGGGCATGAATACAAAGATTAAGGCAAGACTAAACAACACACAGGCCACATTCAAGTCCGTGCTGTTGATATTAATACAATGCAATATTTATCCAATTTCCACCCATATGACAGCACTTTTAATGAGCAATGACTGTCCAGGAATTTAACTACTAAAATACACATCAACAGAAGATCATTATATTGACTACTTTTTTGTTTTGGCTCCCACCCGTGGGCCACGTGTTGAGCCCTGCATAAACCCAAACCTCACTGTGGACTGCAAACAAAGCGGGCCGCATGCAGCCTGCGGATTGAGTAGCCCTGAGCTACACAATTGACATAACTCGAAATAAGCTATGCAAATTGAACTAAGCCCTGCTGTTTAGATGCACCCTTACAAACACAACTAGTGTTTCTTTTTGAAATCAGTGTTGCTAGGATAGTCTGAAAGAGAGACACAAGTAAATAAAATATTTCCCCCCAACATGTTGTACATATATTGCAGCTTCAATGTAATCAATTATATTTTAATTCAGATTTAAAGATAAGAATGTGACAATGTTTTCAAGATGCAAAGGTTGTATTGTCTGGAGATTTATCATTAAACAGAGAAACCATTTGCAAGAAGTAGAAACTACAAAACACGTAGACACATGAGAATGAACTAGTGGTTGTACTTTATTTAGTCAGTGAAAATCTACCTTAAAAACAGAAAATAGAAAATCAATATTTTTAACCCAGTACATTGGATTAGAGGAAGCTGCAAGCTTGGAGTTTAAGCACAAGCTACAGGTTGCAGCCTGAGTATTTCAGGGGCCAAAGCAATACACTGGAACAAAGTCGTATCTGTATGTAGAGAGGTTTTTTGCACCATTTGGAAGGTCTTAGTGGTGCTATATTGTATAGATGTCTGTTACAAGAAGAAACATTGATTATACAGTTAGCATGTTTGTTGCATTGCTTAGCTAGGCCCAGGATTAATATAAAAAAAACAAGCAAGATTTAAGCACTTGCTTCTTAATTTCTACCAACAGACAATTTACAATTTGATAAAAGCTAGCTTTCTTTAAATGTGGTTTAGACAAGAAATAACTTTACATATTATTAACAGCTTTGGAACTACAAATATTAGACTCAGGATTACACAGGTCATGCTATTGTTTTGTTTTACCTGTTGCAATTATTGCAATATGGCTTAACATACATAAGTATATAATTTTGGACAAACGTAATGGATTTCACATTTGCATGGTGTTATAAAAAGCAAAATTAACACAAGCAACATAACCTCTGGGGGGAAACAGCCTTCGTCAGAATTATGTTTGTAGATTCATGGCCAAAGATAAGGGGGAAACCCATCGCTAAGGAAAGGCTGACTGGATTGTTTGATATCACATTTCTCATTTAAACTGTTCTGTATTTTTTCTGTGAGTTAAGAAAAAATGTTTATTTCCTGCACTCATGAAAGCACTATAGCTAGTTGCACTGGTGACAATGCAGGTTAGTGTAATTTATAAATGGGCCAAAAATAAGGCCCTTCAGCAATGTTCTTTGTAGCATATTAACTTTTTAGATAGCCTTAAAGGACACTTTTTTTTTTCCTGCACATCCCCTCAGTCCCCATCTGTTAATTATATCAACCTCTCCTTTCAATGTTATTCACACAGAATGTGTGTGCATGCATGTGCATTGTGGCAGGTAAATCAAAGTCCTCATAGGAGAGTGAAGATCCTAATTCATTTAAATTCACTGTCAAAGTGGTTTGAAAAAATATTTATATGGAGCCGTGAGTCTCATATGCATGATTAACTTTCTGTGAGCGAGGTGAAAGAAAGAATTAAAAGGCTCTGGAGTTATTAGTTATGATTAAAAAAGATATCCCAGGTTAAATTTTTTGACTGCAGCATCATATGCCTGTAGTAATAGGCTCCCAGTTATAGGACTGAACTGTTATTCAACTATAGTTAAAACTTTCAGGGAAAAAAAAAAAAAAAAAGACTCAAGAGAAATGTTAGTGGATAAATTAAAAGCATTTTTTTACAGATTCCTTGGCTATGCACTTTGTGCTGCTACAGAGTAGCAAGGGAGTGAGGGGGGAGATGGTAAAATGAAAAAAGGGAAGAGTTATAAAACTCTATAAACAAAAATACATTCAACTCTCTATTTCCTTATGTACCTTAAAATGCTCAGATGATAGCTTTAACATTTCACATAAGTCCTTTCTGCAGAAATGTGCAGTTTATTCATCTGTGTTACCCCAAGAGTTAGTATGTCTAGACTGCACCCCTCTACTGGCAGAGGGATGCAGATTAGGCAGGTCGAACTTGCTAATGAAGCGGGGATTTAAATATCCCGCGCTTCATTAGCATAAAAATAATACGCTTTTTTTCGGCACGGAGCTTTGTCAGAGAAAAGTGGCAGTCTAGAGGCTGATCTTTCGCTGAAGAAAGCCTTTTCCGATAGATCCTGTATACCTCGTTTTATGAGGCATAAGGATCTATCGGAAAAACTTTCTTCAGCGAAAGATCAGCCTCTAGACTGCCACTTTCTCGACAAACTCCGTGTTGAAGCGTGGGATATTTAAATCCCGCTTCATTAGCAAGTTCGACCTGCCTAATCTGCATCCCTCTGCCGGCAGAGGAGTGCAGTCTAGACATGCTCTTGATGACCCATACTGTATGATATTTTGAGCATATTCCCACTGTATTTGGCATAAACAAGCAACACAATATTTGGAATTCTCGTTTAGCAATTACAGCACAAGCATCCTGTCACTTTTCAGCTAAAGACTAAGGTCATGTCTACACTAACACTTATGTCAGCAAAAGTTGTCGTTGGAGGGTGAATGCTACAGAGTGACATAAGTTTTGCTAGCTTTAAGTGCTTGTGTGCATAGTGCTATCCATGTCCTATCAACAAAGCTGCAGCCACTGATTGAGATGCTTTTATTATGCCAATGGGAGAGGTCTTTCCCATAGGCATAAAGTGGCTGCACAAGCAATCTTATAGCAGCACAGCTATGTAGACATGACCATATTTTGTCAGCAGATGCTGTGCAAGATAGTACATGTTTTAGGAGAAACCCATATCTGCTTGTCAGAGGTGAATTAGTTGGCTAACATACTTTTTATGAGAAATAAGCTAAAAGTTGCAGAAATCTTCCACCAGATGGTGCAATCACAGTGTAATCAGTCACTTCTCTTTGCATACTGTCCAGCCCCAGAGAGTGGGAGGCACCTGTATAACAAGAACATTTGGGTACACTAGAAGGAAACAGTTCATTGTAAAATAAATTATACCATACTGATAGGATAATGAAGCTATTGGTCAACATCTTACTCAACCTGAATGTTGTCAAGTTCACAGAGTGCAACATATAACTTTTAGAAACCAGATCAAAAAGTACAGCATGCTTTTTCTGAGCTTATATGGTCAGGTACAGAATACTTTTAAACATCTAATTATTGTTCAGTTATTTAATGTCAAGCCTGCAACTTTACACCTGAAAAAATTGAGAAATATTTTGTTCCAGGTTTGCCAACCCTTAATTAAAACCAACAGAGCTAAGTATAGGCAAATATTTTATTTAAATCATTTTCAGAAATCACAATCTGCCAAATGTACATGAGCATAATGAAACACACTGTTCTAAAAAGAAGTGGGCACAAATATGGAGTGGACATAATCCAGTATCTATCAAAACATTTTTTTTTCCAAGAATGTCTCATTTCATGGCATGTGTGTGGCTCAAGGAGACAGGGAACAGTAAAATGCAAAAATAACAACAATTAATCCTTTTCTTCCTAACGCTAAAATAGCCTTTTTTCAATTCAAGATTTAAGCACAATAATTTATTGAAACTGCCATTTCAAGGCTGCAATAGAATCTGAAATGCATCTATTTGTAACTCTTTAGGACTTCTATCTTCCACCAGGGTGGTTTCAGAAAAATCAAACTGGAATAAAGTGAACTTTAAATGCTTTCAATACAATTATAGTGCACTCCCTACAGAGGTAAATGCAAAATTAACTTCTGCCTAATAATTTACATTAGTAGGTTTCCAAATAAGAATTGTACCTTTTGACCATGAATGTTCTTTTATGGAAGCAGGAACAACTAGCACAATGTCTTAAATATCAGTTCTTATCTCCATCCACTAAGTGGAACACCTGCCTAAATTTCATGAAGATAATTTGTGGCCAGCTGTTGCTCTCTCTCAGTGCTTCACCATGGTCACATGCACTTAGTCTCATATATTGTGATGCAAATGTATATCATTTTGCATTTTCAAAAATCATAAGATGAAAAAAATATACATTAAAATCAGAACTGGGTTTATGATAGATATATATATATATAAATACACAAAGAATTACACTCCAGTTTTGGAAGCATTTTAGTAGGGGGAAATCTGGAACAATAGAGACTGGGCATTGCCAATAGGCATTTAAATCAGACATCACTTTTTCATAATTTTATCAAACAAAAATAAAGAAGTCTTGAAAAGAGGAAATGTTAACATCCAAGAGTAGAGGGTGATGACTAAAGCTCCTGATGTTGTCTCAGGATTGTCAGCTGCTCTCAAGGAACAACATCAGATATTGATGGTCTGTCTAGTCTCAATTCAGAAACATTGGTCTACAGACCAATCAGCAGATTCCACATTCTGCTCTTGCCTTCTTCATATTCTGGTATCTCCAAATGTAACACACACATATAATGGAACTGCTGAAATAAAAAAGCAAAGATATTAACAGTCTTATTAATCACAAATTACTCAATTTCTATTCTCTCTCAGAACTTCCTTAAGGGGGGAAGCTGTTTTTCAGGAGTGGTGTTGGAGAGAGATCTCATCAACTCCAGTTTAAAAAGAAAAAGCTAACCTACACACCCAGGATTTTAGGTTAACACAGCATGGAAGTTTCCCTTTGCTCTTTCTGTGAATCTCCCAAAGTTGAAAATGGAATGGTGCTCCAACTCCTGCAGGCCTTAGGACAGGGGTGGGCAATAATTTTTTTGCCCGGGGGCTACTTAAAAAATTTGTAAGCAGCCCTGAGGCCAGGATGCTTCGGGCTTCCCCAACCACAGACCATGATTGGTCTGGGAGTGGGGGAGCCTCTTTTCCCCCACCTTCCCACTAAGCACCATGCCCCCTGGCGATGGGAAGAGACTTCCTGTGCTCCCCCACTCCCAGGGCCTGGGGAGCACACGAAGCTTCCTCCCGGCCCGCCAGGAGCGCGCGGCACTTTTAAGTGCCGCATGCTCCTTGCGGGGCAGGGGAAACTGTGCATGCCCCCCACCCCAGGCCCTGATTGCCACGCACTCCTCGCAGGGCGGGGGTAGGATGGAGGAAACTTTGCATGCTCCTCCTGCCCCCAGGCCAATCAGGGCTTGGGAGCGCGAGAAGTCTCCTCCCATCCTGTGAGGAGCACGCGACACTTCAAAGCGCCGTGTGCTCCTGGCAGGGTGGAGGAAACTCTGTGTGCCTCCCCCCACTCCCAGGGCTTAACTGGCCTGGGGGTTGGGGAGTGGCAAGGCCTCTGCAGGCTGGATCAACCCGCTTAGTGGGCCAGATCCGGCCTGCGGAGGCCTTTTTGCTCGCCCTTGCCATAGGAGGTGCACAGGAGTTGGGCTCTCTTCAGCATTTAAAAAGGAGACAAGGTGGGTGAAGTAATTGTCTTTTGTTAGACTAACTTCTGTTGGTGAAAGGCCAGCTTTTGAGCTTGCACAGAGCATGTCTTCAGGTCTGTGGAAGGAACTAGCAATCAAGGTGGTACAGATTAGGGATGATAGATGTCGCTTAATTTAATAATCGTTAACTGCATCAAATCTTATCAGTTATGATTATTCAACAGTTCCCGGGGTGGGGCCAGCATCCAGTGCGCTCCTAGCCTCACTCCCAGGGAGCCTCTCCCAATCTACACTGCTGCCTCTCCACGTTCCCTGCACAGACTGGCTCCCACTTCCCCTTCCTTTGCTGCCTCTGATAGAGGCAGCAAGAGTGAGGATTGCATGTAGTTATTTGGATAACCGAATAAGCTCAGACTTATTGGTTAATCATTTAAACGAATATATGCTAACATTCCTAGTAGAGATTATTTAGCACAAGGTGTTCGCCTGTAAGAATGGCATACAGGATCTGACCAAAGGTCCATGTAAGTCCAGTGTTCTGTCTTCTGACAGTGGCCAATGCCAGATGCCCCGGGGGCAATGAACGGAACAGGGAATCCTCTTCCATCCCAGCTTCTGGTAAACAGAGGCTAGGGGACCATCCCCGCCCATCTTGGAGGGGCCTCCCCTCCATTAACTTATCTGGTTCTTTTTGTAACTGTTATAGCCTTGGTCTTCACAACTGTACAATCTTCTTTACAGTCCTCCTTGAGCTCCATGCTCTGGTCAGCCCATGCACAACATACTGGGTCATACCAAAGATCCATCTAGTCCAGTATCTTGTCTTCTGACAGTGGCCACACACAACCTTTTTCTTTCTGAGGCCCTCCCAACATGCTACAAAAACCCACCTGTACCACAATAACTGGTTTTCTGCATATAAAAGCAGGGCTGGCATTAAGGGATAGCAATCAGGGCAGCTGCCTGGGACCCCATGCAACAGGGGCCCCTGCAAAGCTACACTACTCAGCCTTCGACTTCGGCCCCGGATTGTGGGGCCCTGGGCTCCAGCTTGATGTAGAGGGGCTTCAGCTTTCTGCCCTGAACCCAAGTAAGTATAACACTGTCCCCATTTGGTGGATCCTCTTAAACCTGCCTGCGACCCCCTACGGGGCCCTGGACACTTGGTTAAGAAATACTGTTCTACAACATCCTCAATACATGCACATTTCCCCCTGCAGAACTCCTTAAGATTCACAGAAACTGAGCACCTAAGGAAATCCAGGCAGAGGGGTAATGGGTAGCAGGAGATATGAGAGAGCAGCGGGACACAGAGGCACACCCTAAATCAGGGATGGGCAATAATTTTTAATGGGAGGCCAATCCAAGAATTTGGAAAGTGGTCGCGGGCCGCACTCTTCCATGATATTAATGGAGGAGGTACAAGGTCTGGGATGGAGGTTGGGTGCAGAAGGCAGCTTGGGGTAAGGGAGAGAGTTTGGGTGAAGGAGGCAGTTGTGACCTGGGGCACTGGACTAAGGTGCAGGGGGTTAGACTGTCACCTAGGGCAGGAGGGGACTGCAATTTGGGGCAGGGAATTGGGGTGCCAGATCTGGGAGGGCAGATGGGTACAGGAGGAGGGCAGAGGATTTGGGTATGTGGAGTGGGGGGCAAAGGATTGGGGAAGGGAGGGACTGAGGCACCAGAGACAGGCTCTGGCCAGGAGGCTTACTAGCCAGCAGCCGTTCCTGAATCAGCCTCCCAGCCTGCCAGTGTTCCCTCTAAATTGTGCGGCAGCACAGCTTTACAGGTGATTTATCAGCCCAGCGCAGTCAGTCAGATTCATGCAAGAGCCTCTGACTGGGCAGAGCTGATTAATCACCCATGAAAGTGTGCTGCTGGGCAGTTTAGAGGGAACACTGCTGCCTGCCCTGCCCCTGCACAGGCAGTAGCCATGTGCTCTGGAGCCCCTTGTGCTTCATGGCTGCCTGTTATTGAAACAGGATTGTGCTGGGGGCGGAGCAGCTATAACTTGATGTTGAAAACAATGAAAATGGAGGGATCACTCTTGACATTTCTTCTACCCCCCCTTTTTTGCCAGATTCTATATTTAAAATACCTATTTAGCAGATGCTGTGTGGAGCCCCAGGCAGGCTCCCTGGTTGCCTTGCCCCACTTGCACACTGCTCAGAAACGTGGCTGCGGGGTGGTTTTTCTTTAAAAACTGAGTCCGGAGGGAAGGGGCGGGGGAAGCTTTAGGAGCTGCTCCTGAACCCAGCACAATCCTATTGGCTGGTTTCTGCCTAGAAACCAGCCAATGGAAGCTGCCTGTTTCAATAGAGATAACTGTTCCTTCTAAGCTGGGCAGTAGCACAGCTTCACAGGTAATTAATCAGCATCTCTTCCCCCCTTCCCTCCCTCCCCCACGAGGCTGATTAATCACCTGTGAAGCTGTGCTGCCATGCAGCTTAGAGGGAACACTGGCTGCAGGTCCCATATTACCTAAGATAGTTGCTGGAATAGCCCACTATTCACCAATGAGCAAAGATTGAAAACAAGAGGAGCAAACTCTTATTGTACAACCCGGGTGGTGGGGAGAAGGAGGCTGTAGACCACAGCTCACTCAAAGCAGAAAGGAGAATAGCAGCTCTCTCTCTCCATTTAGAAGGGAAACAATGCTGTGTTGTACCCGAACAGTTGATTTTCTATGGTGCTAAGTATCCACAGCTCCAATTGCCACTGAAGAGAAATGGCAGGTAAAGGATAATACAGAAGCAAGTGGAGTATAAATGAAATTGACTAGTTCAGCTGCTCAGCTTCACATCTTACCCAAAAGATTCATTGTTTCTGCCAAATAAAAGTGGCCTCATTTTTAGAGGTGCAGGTTGTCTTGTTGACAATAGAAGCTGTGAGTACTCAACAACTTTGAAAACAAAGCTCCTTATTTAAGTTTCTAGACAGGAACATAATGGCCAAAATAAGTCCGACCAATGGCCTGTCAGCAATCCATCCCCCTGTTGCTCACTCCCAGCTTCTGCAAATTAGAGAAAGGGAACACCCAGAGCATCAGGCCTGGACAAAGAGTTTGCAGGGCCCAGGGCAGTTGGCTATGCCGCGCGGCCAGGTGATTCCCTCAACCATGCTGACTAATCTTTTCTGAGCTACATTATAGTTTTATTCTTATTCACTTCCACACCATTGACAGTTTTCTAGAACATAAAAATGGCCAAGTCAAACCAAAGGTCCTTCTAAGCCCAGTATCTTGTCTTCCGACACTGACCAATGCCAGATGCCCGAGAGAATGAACAGAACAGGTAATCAACTGCTCTCTCCCTTGTTGCCCATTTCAAGCTTCTGACAAACTACCCATTCTGGCTGTTAATAGCCATTGATGGACCTAACCTCCACGAATTTAAATCTAGGTTTTTTTTAACCCTGTTAAAGTCTTGGTCTTCACAATATCCTCTGGCATGGAGTTCCACAGGTTGCCTGTGCATTGTGTGTATGATACCTCTATCATATCCCCTCTTAGCCCAGTCTTTTTAATCTCTTCACATATGAAAGTTGTTCCATATCCTTAATCATTTTTGTTGCCCTTCTCTGTACCTTTTAAAACTCTAAAAGCTTTTTTCCTCCACCAGAACTGCATGCAGCATCAAGTTGTGGATGTATTATGGATATATATAGGAGCACAATGAATCTTTTCCTTTTCTTATTACCTTTTCATATTGTGTCTTACTACCTATCCCTTTTCTAATGGCTCCTAATGTTTTTTTCCCATTACAGTTGAACATTGAAAGGATGTTTCCAGATAAATGTCTACAATGTCTCCTAGATCTCCTTCTTGAGTGCTAACAGCTAATTTAGATCCCATCATTTTGTACATATAGTTTGGATGTTTTTCCATGTACATTACTTTGCTTTTATCAAAACTAAATTCCACTTGCCAATTTTTTACCCGGTCTCTCAATTTTTGTGAGATCCCTTTGTAACTCTTTAAACTCGGCTTTGGACTTAACATCTTATGTCATTTTGTACCTTCCACAAATTTTGCCATCTCAGTGATTACCCCTTTTTCCAGATCAGTTATGAATATGTTGAACAGCATGGACCCGGTTTAAAACACTCCATTCTGACTATTAACTTCTACCTTTTGTTTTCTTTTAACCAGTTACTGATCAATGAGAGGACCTTCTCTCTTATCCCATCACTGCTTACTCTAGGTAAAAGACTTTGGGGGAGAGACCCTGTCAAAGGCTTTCTGAAAGTCCAAATACACTGTATCCACTGGCCCACCCTTGTTCAAAGAATTTTAATAGATTGGTGAGGCATAATTTCTCTTTTCAAAAAGCAGTGTTGACTCTTCCCCAAAAGATTAAGTTCATTTATGTGTCTGGTAATTCTGTAGTTTCAACCAACATGGGTTTAAGTGTCTCAAGTTTGGAAAAAGAATTTAAATATTTTGACTGTGGTTTGGAATCCTGAGGAGGGTCTTTGATGCATGCAAAAAGCATTACATAGTATCAAATCAATAAAATAGTGAGAAAAGGAAAAGATTCTGAATAATACTGCCAAAAATTAACTAATAAAATGCTACTTACATTAGGCCTCAAGATTTGGTGAGCTCGGTCTTTGATTGTGGACTCTCACAAGATGTGTATTCTTGATAATTTACATCTTCTTCTCTATGTGTCTTCATGTCTTCCACTGGTTGACTATGTTCATCTTCCTTCCTTTCTATGTGTATCTGCTGAACCATGCATTTCTCTTGGGTTTTCACAGTCAGCCCTGCTGCTTCTTCCTTTAGCTTTGGTTGGTCATTTGTTGTTGTCTCTTTAGATTTAGATAAGTCTTCTGAAACTATCATATCCATTGCTGGTTTTTGAGCCCCTAAACTTTCACTTGAAAGATCTTTAGGGACAGGCACAATTTTTCCTGAATCCTGAATTTCTCCCTCTTTTGACATACCAGAAATTAATGGCACATCTTCTGTTTGTTGTACAGTAGCCTGTTTCTCTGCAGACTGTGTTAAAATAGGTTTGATTATACTTGGTTGCTGGAACTCTCGTTCTTTATCCTCTATTGTGTCTCCACCTTTTACAAGAAGCTGCTGATCAGCCTGTATGCTATCCTGAACTCCATATATATTTATATCTTTTTGGCTTCCATCTGTTGATTCCATCTGCTGCTGTGACACAGCAGCTGGCTCTTCTGGTTTCTCGAGTTTGTCAACGGCAGTCTGAATTATCTTTAATACAATTTTTGTACTCTGTGATTCTATGGTGACAGACTGAACAACATCTTTTTCAAATTCTATGTGGGTTAGAGATGGGCTTTTTTTATCTTGAGAAACTATTTTATCGTGTGTTGTGGAGCTTGTTGCTGTCTCAGTCATTCCATCCACTGTTGTGGTGCTCATCTCTGATACCGACACTGTTTCAGTTTCTTCACTCCTACTGACTGTAGCCCCAAATTCTGAATGAGCAATGGTAGTTCCTTGGACTAGTTCAGAAGACAGTTTCTCAGGCACAGCTTCTAAAGTTTCAGCTGGGGATTCCATAGGTGCCACAGTTTCTGCAACGATTTGTTCTTCAACTGCTGCAGCTGTAATCAGCTGTACGGATGCTTTTTGAGCCTCAGAGCTTTCAATGCTAGGAATGGGTGAACCAGTAGCTTCCAGCTGCACAGCTAAAATCTCTTGCTGCATGGGAGTCGAATAAAGTTTATCACCACTTGCAAATTCCAATTTTCCAGATTCAAGCAGCAAATCTTTTTCTACTTCCCTCATTAGCTCAGACTTGATTTCCTCTCTCTGACTGCAACTTGAATTTGTTGCAGTCAGTAGAAGTGTTTGCTTTGCTTCCATGGGCTCCTCTTCATCTCCCTTTCCATGCACAGGCAGTTCTTTAGGACACATGTTACTCTGCACAGAGGCCTCATTTACAACTGCCTCCAGGTATTCCAGCTGTAAATTACATGGGGCATCTTCTACATCATTCTGCATGGGGACCTCAGATGCAACTGCTTCAGTGCTTTCTGATTCTACGGTAAGCACAGCACCTTCTGCCTCTCTTGTCACAGGGGACTCAGTCACCACACTCTGCATGGCATCCCCAGTTACAACTTCCTCTGTGCATTTGGATTCTAAGGAAAGCAAGGCACCTTCCACCTCACTCTGCATAGAGATCTCACTGCCCTCACTCTTCATGCTGGTTTCTATTGCAGTTATTTCTCTGCATTTAGATCCTATGTTAAGTATAGACTCGTCCTCATTCGGCACTGTAGCCTTATCGGCAATTTCTTCCATGTAAGTCTGCATTGTAGCCTCAGTAGCAATTGTGCTTGTGCATTTTGCTTTCAAGAGAGGTACGGCATCTCGCACCTCACTTTGCATGGGGGCCTCAGTTGCAAGTGTTTTTGTGCATTCTTGTTCTACAGTCTGCACAGCATCTTCCACCCCACGCTGTGCAGAGGCCTCAGCCACGTCACACTGCATTGGAGCCTCAGGTGAAACTGTTTCAGTGCAGTCTGATTCTAAGGTAAGCACGGCATCTTCTACCACCTCCTTCACAGGAGCCTTGATCACCTCGCTCTGTATCACTCCTTCAAGAACAGTTCCTTCCACTTCACTCTGCATGGTGGCCTCAGTCACTTCACTCTGTGCCATGGCCTTTATGCCCTTTGATTCTTCGTTAAGCATAGCATCTTGCCCCTCCCTTTGTGCAGAGGCCTCAGTTACACCATTTTGCACAGGAGCCTCCGATGAAAGTACTTCAGTGCATTCTGATTCTAAGGTAAACACGGCATCTTCCACCTCTTTCTTCACAGGAATCTCAGCTACCTCACTCTGCACAGGAACCTCACTTGCAAGAGCTTCTGGGTAAGTTGGTTCTAAGGCCTCCCTGTCATCTTCCCCTTCACTCTGTACTGGGATGTCAGTCCCTTCAGGCCAAGAGTGGGACTCAGCTGCAACTGCTTCTCTACATTTTGATTCCAATGTGAGCATGGCATTTTCTGTCTCACTTTGAATAGGGGTTTCAGTTACATCACTCTGCAAAGGGGCTTCTGTTACAGTTACTTGCATGCATTTTGATTGTAAGCTAGGCACCATGTCCACCGCTTGCTTAAATTCCTGGGACAACTCAAGCTTTGCATCATGTATTTCACTTACAGATCCAACCAGTTCTGGAGAACCTTCATCTATGATTTCACCTGGAGTTATTTCTATTAACTTTACTTCAGCCTCTTCAGTTGAGATTTCTTCTTGTTTTTCTACTGATACATACTCAGCTTTCACTTCAGGCCCTGCCTTGGTAGTTATTGTGACACTACTGTAAAATTCCTCCTCTTTCAATTTATATTTCTCTAGAATTCCTTCTACATTAGTAAGTGTTTCTTCATGTCTTTCCACAAATGATTGTTCGGTTTCTTGTAATTGACTTTTATCTGCCAATCTATCCAGATTTTTAGCTTCTCCTCTGTGTTCCTTCATCACAGCATACTTTTCACCCATCTCTGACATTTCCTGTGGAACACTTTCATGAGCTTCATTTCTGCCTTGAACACTTCCTACAGTTACCATGTGTTGAATGTCACTCTCTTCAGGTTCTTCTTTCTTTAAGGACTGTTTAGCCAACACAGTTTCTTGACATATGATTTTAACTTCATCTTTCATTTCAGATCCAATTTTCTGTACTGATTGAGTAAGGACTCCTGTCACAATTCTTTTGCTTATCATCTGTGCTTCATCTGACAGCTTCACTCTTTCTACAACTTCCTCAAGAATTTCCTGTGTTTGTTTATTTAATTCTTCTAAATTTTGTTCAGTCCCTTCCATCTCCTGCACAGGTGTAACTTCTTCTGTAGTGTTTGGGGATTCAGTTAACCGTGACACTGCAGAAACCATCTCAGTCGTCTCCTCTGCAACGGACATCTCTATTGCTCCTTCACCACAGGAAACTTCTGTTGCCTCTTCTAGTGCTGTCAATGCTTCTGAAGTTAACTCCAGTTCACTTACTATAGTATCATCACTAATATCCTTACTCAACTCTGGCAAAGTTTTAGTAACCACCACTCTCTCTTCTACAGCAACTTCAGTTTTAAATATCTGTTCAGTTGGTTGTTGTTCATCATCTTTTTCCTGTTCAATGGACTCGGTCACAGTAGCAGATATCCAAGATGGTGATCTTTCTTCTATACTAGTAACTGCTCTCTCCCCTTCTACAACAGTCACAGTAACTGCATGAACCAGTCCTTCATTAGATTGCTCAATAATTAAGGTATCTTCTAATTTTTCAGCTCTCTTTTCATCTAAAGTTCCTTCCCTTATTTCCTCAGCTTGTGTTGCTTGTTGGGCTTCAATTTTTTCTTGTTCAGCTGCTTCATACTCAGATAAAGGAACAACAGCTGGAACATCGGAGTCTTCTTCATTGGTTTCTGTCATCTCTTCTCCAGCTTCCTCAACACAAGCTTGTTCTGGCTTCCCATCAGACTTTTTCTTCCGACGACCAGGTATTAATTTTTTAAATGAAACCCATGTTTCTTCTTTTCCAGGTTCACCATCTGAAGTAGAATGTTCTATGCTGGAAACTAACACAGATTCTTCAGTTCTCTCTTCCATTTTGGTTTTGGATTTTCTTCTTGGAGTGACTAGCCTTTTAAATGATTCCCAGGTTGAAACACCCTCTCCTTCAGATGGACTTCCAGCTTGTTCTGGTGAGGAACTTCCTTGTCCTTGATCACTTTCTTGGGAACTAGTTAGGATAGCGTCTGGTGCAGTTTCTTTGCTTTGTCCAATGTCATCTATTTTTTGACCTTCTTGAGCAAGCCTCTGTCCTACTTCCTCATCAGAAGAGGATGATTTCCTAGCTCTTTTCTTAGAGGAGCCTACACAAATTAAGGCTTCCCATGATACAGAAGTATCAACCTTTCGTTTTGGCTCTTCTGTGCTTTTTTCTAGCTTCTGCTCCTCACCATTTACTTTAGTTTCTTCTTGATTTTCAGAGACTGCACTTTCAGTAGAAGACAAGGTAGCACTCTTGGCCTTATCAATTTCTTCTTCTTTGTCACTTTCAGAAGGCCTTCTGACACGTTTCTTAGGCGTCACCATCTTTTTAAATGATGCCCAAGGAGTAACACACTCTCTTTTCCTCTCTACATCTGAAGTTACTCCTTCTTCTGTTTCAGTGAGCTGTGTTACATCTATGGCTTTATCCACAGAAGGAGGCTCTGTTGATTCATCAGGTGAAGAGGCAGAGCTCTCTGCTTTTTGTTCTTCTGGACTTTCTGGGGAATCAGCTAAATGTTGAATTTGTTCTGCTTGTTCCCCTGGCTTAGTTTCTTCTCTCTTTCCTTTATGCTTCTTTCCAGAAAGTTTCTTTAAACCAGTACCAGTAAAAAGTTTCTTTAAGGGGCTGCCTTGCACTTTGGCTCTTTCTTGTGATGACAACAGTTCAACCTCATTTGTGATACCTTCTGGAGGTTTACATGCAGCTGCATCTTCAGGGCTTGGTTCTATTTGCTTGACATGGTCGTCCACTATTATGTCTACTGTTTCTTTGGCCTTCAACTGTTCAATTCTTTGTAGCTCACCATCTCCTTCAACTGATTGCTCAGAAGCTGAAGACAGCATCTGTTCTCTCTCATTTGTTTTAACTTCTGTAGTGCTAACATGAACTTCTACCTCTGTCTCTATCTTTTCATCAAAGATTTCACTTGCTAGTGGAGCTATTGGTTCAGACTTCTCAATTTTTTCACCAAACACTTCTATTGCCACTGGAACTACAGTTTCAAACCCTTCTTTGGATTTTCCTTTAGATTCTTCTAATTTTTCACCTAGTATTTCCATAGTTGTGGAAGCTGCTAGTTCAGATTTCTCTTCAAAGTGTATTTCATTTTTTTCTACTGGGGATATTTTACCTTCTTTCACTGGTTTTGATATTTCTTCAGGGGATAGATCTCCTTTTTCTTCACAGAGTATTTCAAATTCCTTGTTTACACTTTCAATGGTCTCTTGTGGAAGTGGCTGTTCAGAAGGAATACTTTCTTCCTTCAAACTTGCTTCTGCTAGGATCTCTACTGGGATCTCTGTCACTTTCCTTTCTTGCTCCTCCTTTTCTCTCTCAGTTTTCTCCTCACTTGTTTCTAATGGGATCTCTGCAACATCTTTTTCTTGCTCTTGTTTTCCTCTCTCAGAAGTCTGTTGCTCATCCTCTTTAGTCTTCCTAAAACTTGTCTTTTTCCTAAACCCAGCCCAACCCTGAGTAAAGAATTTTCTTAGTGGCGATGCAGTTTCATTAACTAATGCATTTGTTGGAGACTCTGGTGACTTGCTAGGTTCTTTTCTTCCTTCTGCCTCTTCATTTCCTTCAGCTTCCTCACTAGGGCTTTCTGCTGTCTTTTCAGGAGGAGATTCATCTTTCCCTTCCTCACTGATTGGTTCTTCTTCAGTCTTTTCTGCAGAGAGAATCACTTCACTTGGTGTCGCTTCCTCTACCTTTTCTAGCTTGACATCTTTATGATCTCCTGCTCCATTAGCTGCCATTTCTGCTTCCTCTTTTTTTACGGTCAGTAGCTGAACAGGTTCAGACTTTTCTGTCTTATCTTTTTTAACAGTAAACTTGAATCCAACAAATTTAAAAACCTTTTTAAATCCAACATCATTAGCCTGAGACTCACTGGGTTGTTCTAGCTCTTCTACATTTTCTTCTTCTGATTGCAATTGTTCATTAGCTTCTTGAACATCCTTCTGTCCATCTTCCACACCATCCTTATCAGTTGATTCTGATGGCATGGCTTCCATATTTTCAGGTAGCTCTTCTTTTACAATCACATCTGCAGGTTCTCTTTGTCCAACTATAAAAAAGTAAAAATCAGAAACAAATTAGATTTGCTGTAGTCTTAATTCACAGCTTAATTTACATATTTAAATCACTCAAATGATAAGGTATTTCAACTTTTAATGCATATACTAATTTAGATATTAATGTGACATAGTTCAATATTATGGTGGCATTTCCAAGGTCTGCTAATACAGGCTTTATCAGCAGTTCTTATTATAAACTTAGCTTCCCCCTCATTTGTAAGAAGTGAAGAAAATCATGTCTGGACTTGTTGCTTGACAGAAAGCTCATTCAGAACATTCTAGGCTCACTCTTTCTATGCAAGTGAAGTTCAAGACTATAAAACAAGTTAGGTTTTATGTGGGTAACAGCTGTTCACTTCAGAAATGCTACTACTACTGAGGATAGCATTAGCAATTTTTTTTCTGAAGCAGACTTCCAACCTCCTTCCCAGTTAGAAGAGCATAGCATCAAGAATGAAAGATTACAGTGGACAAAACGCTGCTGGAAGGGGAAGTTTTTCTTATGGCTCCATCTGAATACAATAAAACATGACATGGTCCATGGCCGAGCCTAAAACAGAATGCAAGTATTCTGACCACCAGTTGTCCTCTGCTTCAGCCACAAGCCAGACATTTCTGCACTGTTTAAGACTTTAAAAAATTAAGCATTTTTTCAAATGGCAGTGCATATAGTTCCATGCCTTTACACATCTTCAACAACAAATATGATCATAATCACCAATCCTGCAAACTCACCCTGAGATCTTACAGTCTTTCATTTTTCCACATATCGCCAGTATTGAAATGTTCGACAGCTAAATTCCTCCCCAGTGAAACAGCTGGTAAAATTAGTGAGGTTGTAGGTGTAAAAAGGAGTATAGTTTGGCTTGCACAGTGATGATGATGCATGAGAAGGCAAGAGCCCAATTTTAATCTCAGATCCTAGCAGCTTTATGTCTAGCACCATCCTGGGTGCTGCTCCTGTGACTTTTACCCCCGTTAGACATAGCAGTGTCCCAGTAAAGGCAGAGGACACATGTGATTTCAAAAATCCAGTAGTCTCAGGAGGAAAGGAAAAAAGAACGAGTATACTCCATCCGGTCTATATTAGGCACTCTTTGTAATGAATGTCCACTGGTGCAGCCATGCTGGTTTTAGTATTGGGAGGAGGACAGTTTCTTTCTGTTCCCTTCCACTCTTATGTTTATATGCACGGGGAGGACAGAAGAACACAAGCCCCAAGGAATCTATTTTTCCCTCCTGTCTCCCTGCACAGGTATGGTAGTCTGCATGCAGAATACAGAGCCTTCTACTCTTACTCCCCAGCACTGCCACACAAACAAATCACAATTTAGCCCTAAAACTAAAAATCGTTTGTTTTTCCGTTCTACAAGAGATTTTCCAAAACCTTACTTTAAAAAGAAAACGTTTCAATTAAGATTTTCAAACATTTAGGTAACTTTCTACTTACAGTGCACCTTTCTGCACCACATGCTGACATGTGCTTCATTCAGTGTATCAATCTCTGAGCCCTTCCTACTTCTCTACAGCTCCTCAAAAGGGACAAATCTCTTACAGCTTTCATGCTAAGAGCATTTTGCCTCTAGGTGGAGATAGTTTAATTTATGGATTAAATCAGGGGTGGGGAACCTCAGGCCCAGGGGCCGGATGAGGCCCCCCGAGGCTCAGGAATGCCTGCTGCATTGGGAAGCCTGGTCTGGCACTCCATCCCCCCCTACTCATACAAAATCTACTAGCCTAGGCCTCCCTAGGCTCTGGTGTGTGAGGGGAATGTGAGGAGTGACTTTTTCCTTCTCAGTCAGGGGCTTCTCACTTTTGTGCGGCCCCTGACAGACTTTTTCTGTGGGTCAGCGACCCCCAACCCAAAAAAGGTTCCCCACCCCTGCCTTAGATAGTATATAATCAGAATTCTAATAGGCACTGTAGTTTTTCTGGGTGGAGAGCCAGGGTTTTTTATTTACACTATACATTATGATTGATTTGGCAAAACGTGCCATTGACTGTGTCTTTATTAGTATATTGCCAGTAGGGAGCAACAACTCAAGAGAGACATCAGTTGGAGACTTAAATGCAGCATATGCATGGTAATGTTTAGACCATGGCGGCTCATCTAGACTACAAGGAACGGTCGAAAGCAGAGCTTTCGAAAGTGAAAGTAATTAAGACACGACTTTTTTGGCAAACTGCCCCCTTTGTCAAAAAGCTGCCCTTCCTCAAAAAAGGAGGTTTATGCGGCTTTTCGACAAAAGGGGGGAGGGGGAGGAGTTTGCCTGAAAAAAGCCGTGTCTTACTTTCACTTTCGAAATTCTTTGCATATCTTCTTTCGACCTTTCCCTGTAGTCTAGATGAGCCATAAGAGTATAATACTGCCTAAGTGCCAGGCAGTTAGCAAGAAAGCTAAAATGAAACTTTTTCCTTTCTAGAGGGGAGGGAGGAGAGGGAAGAAAATGTAACTGGGAAAGCTCAGAGACTCTAACACTCAAACAGAAGAAATGAATGTCGGAATGCACTGTGTTCCACTTACAACTACTATGACAGTTAAAATGATTAAATTCCACATAATCAACATAAGACCTCATGCTGATCCTGGTGTTGCTAAATGCCGACAATATCAACTTACTGCTATTTGGTTTTGAAGAAATACAATCCCACAGAACAAGTTGCAAACACCACATTTAAACCCTTGTCCTCCAGTAAAACACATGCTGATAGAACCTTGCACCTGTAAAGTGCAATTAGCTTCACTGGGGCAGGAGACTCACAAAGGAGTACCTGTCTGCATTCAATAATTGTAGAATCAGAGTTATATTTTATAAAATCCACTCAATTTCCCACAGGGGCTTACAGTTTAACACAGAGGGAAGGCCCTTGGTACTCATATCTGAGAAGGATCACTGAATTTTTAAAGTGAACTAGCTTAGAATTTTTCATATTAGTAGTAACAGGTTGATATTTGTATTTATTAAGGTAGTTCTGAAATAACTCATGAGGCAACAGTGAAATTACTATGCAAGAGACAATAAAAGGAAGCAAATGTGTTATAGTTGTGTACTCAAATATAAGTCATTGGCAAAGAAAAATTAAAGCAAAAATAGAGATAGTTACATTAAATTCTTTTTGGAATTTTATTTTCGGAATGAACTATACATTTTTGTTTTTAAACTTATTTCATGACTACAGCAGGGTTGCCAATTTTGGTTGGGACTATTAGGTGGCTAAATGATTTTAGGAAGATAAGGCTGCACTGGGTCCCCTAACAATACTAGACCCTCTGCAGGAGGTATTCCTGGAGGTTTCATCACATGACAATCTTTAATTCCTGGAGGGTCCTGGACTATACTTGAGGGAAAAATGTTCAAAACCTGGCAATAAGACCTTACATTATCTCCATAGTTTACTGTAAACATTACCTATAGCACTAGGCTACAGAAAGAATAAATTTAAAAAAACCCATATAAACCTGCAACCCTAGAAGGTCATATTAATTAAGTCAACAATGTAAGTATTAAATCATGGCTAATCTGGTGGCCCAAGTGAAATGTTCTATTATTAGGGAGACCCATGGGATTTGGGAGAAATGAAGAACGTTCTTTACCTTTAGAGAAGATTTACAGGTAAATTATAGTAATAAATCTTCACTCCTACATCACTGCTTCTAGCTTTTGACTACTAGGAATTCTGTCAGCTGGAATTCTAAAACTATTAACTGCCTAGAAGTGGCAGTTATAGAAATCTTCTGGGGGTAGCCAAGTTAGTCTGTAACAGGAAAAACTTAAAAAAACAACAAATAGTCTAGTAGTACCTGAAAGACTAACAAAACAGACCCGAGTGCTGGAAGTCCAAATCCAAGAATAAATAGGTGGGGGGGGAGGGAAGAACCAGAGTAGATAAGCTTCAGAGGGACAGCAGGAAAGACTTAAACAACAAAGTCAGCACCTAAAAGACTAAATAGTTACAAGAGGCTGATGAGAACCATTAGTTTGCACTTGGAAAGGAAGATGATCAACACCAGATTCCACACAGACATTGAGAACCATTAACATCTTCATTGTTTGGTTGGTTGATAACGTGCCAGCCACTGATATCACAAAAACATACAACACTTTAATCTTCCTGGACACTCATTAATGGATCTCCAAGTCGCTGTTTTTTGTTTCAGACCAATTCCACAAACCAAATACACAGAGAAGGATTGGAACTTAACTTCATTCACAAGTTTAATTCGCATGCAAATGGTATGAATCCTGATATCCGATGGATCACCACATTATCAACCAACCAACCAAGGTGCTAATGGTCTTTCCCGTTACAGAATACTCAGCTATCCCTCTGACTGGTGTTTCATTTGGAGACAAGAAAGGTAGTAGTGACTGTACTCTCTCACCTGTTGCAGTTAAAAATAACTCAGTTTCTCTTTTCCCACCTTCAATCTCCACTTCAGAGTGATAACCATCCTCCCCCTCATTTTGCTTTTATTTTCCAACTTTAAATGATCATCTTTTCCAATCACCTCCTTTAAAAAAAATAAACTCAAATCCTGAAGATTGCTTTAAGAGGGGAGAAATTAAGCTAATTTCAGTTTGCTGGACTTGATAAGAAAGGTAATTCTTCTGCCTCTTGACACTACTGTCAGAAAGTCAAGAGGAAAACTGGTAAGTCTCATAGCTGTCCCAGAATATCACTCAAGCTTGGAGACATAGCAGAAGAGCTGGGACTGCCTTTAAACCCTGGACATATTGTCAGTAGCATATCTCTTTCACAGCATGTCACAGACAGATATCAGCCCAACAATGCCTACTGTCTCACCCCATTTCTATACCATCAGCTCCATACTTCTATGGCTCCAGCAGGGTGGAAGAAAGAAAAGTGTTGAAAAACAGTTATTAGAAGTTTGACACACACACACACACACACACACACACACACACACACACAAAATCAATCCTTAAGTCATAACATTTTCTTGAGGTTAGCATGCTGCTGCACTGGCATCAAATGGAACCAAAGCTGTTTAAATCACTCCTGATGCAGGGGCTGCATGCTGAAGATCTGTTAGAGAGGGGAGAGAAGTTTTGAAAAAAAAACAAACAAACACTACTGCTCTGTGAACTATCCCTATTCATCAGAGGTAGATGATACATTTAAGTACAAAGGAAGGGAAGAAGTTTCACTGCAAGATCCAGGGGCTACCTATGTGATGCAGCCAGCATACTGTTATTAGAAATATTAGCCCCATTAATTTCCTATTAGACTTTTATCCCTGAACCCTGGTAGGCACCCATCTTTCAGATCAGCATTTGGCTAAAAAAGATTGGGCCTAGCACCCGAGAAAGTTTTTCTGTTCCTTCTTCTCTGTAGTAACCGGAAGATGGGGCAGGAGGAGAAAACACACTGTTACTCTATGCCTTCCTTACCTGATGATGTGGATAAGAGATGGATATACGGGAGTCACAGTGGAGTTGTCATCCTCATTTCACAACTAAACTTTCATTTAAAAAACCTCCTTACTCACACACTCAGCTTCCAAAGGACAACCCTTCCAAGGGACAATGGATTTTTCAACCCTTGGAAACAGATGTTATTGTCTAAACGGAAGGAGAAGGATCTTGGGACTATTTTATGGCATTGTTTCTTCTAAGTAGTAGTGTTCTAAGGACAGGTCTATGGTGCTGTTGTGCTGCTATAGTGCTTCAGTGAAGAATCTACTATTCTCGTCTGCAAAGTCAATTTACCTCTGCAAGACTGGAGTTGACACAACATCTGTCATGGGGGGAGCTTAGGTAGATATAACTGCATTGCTCAAGGGGATGGATTTTTCCTGCTCAATATAGTTGTAATACAGATTTATCTGATAGAAGTTGGACCATAACAGTATTTGGTTTAGTGAAAACCCTTCTCACCTGCTGCTTATTATCTTAAAGAACAAGTCTAGTGTTCTCCAGCCAGAAACCAGTTTATCCTTAAATTACTGATTTTAAATCTCTGCTGTACTAAAAACACAGATATCCAATTGGTTGAATGTTATAACCACAACAATTAAAATATGTAATTTCATTAGTTTCTACAGATTCACCTGAAATCATATATATTTCCTAAATATTATTACTCTGCCAGATTGCATTATTAAATATATTGTCTTGTTCAGGGAACCCTAATGCTAATCTCAAACTAACAAGTTTAAATGTCACCTGGTTTAGAAGTAGAATACCTACAAATATATTAGCTTTACTGGGAAAGAAAGAAAATATGCTGTAACCCTAACCCTGCAAGTGTTCCCTCTAACTTTTTCTGTCAACATGCAGAATGACTTTTGTTATGTATGTTATCGTGGTAACATGTAGATATGCACCACCAGTAGAAACCAAAAATCTAGACATAAGTTACTCCAGCCACAACGCAGGTCAGGCATTTCAGAACTTTCAGAACTCACTACTCAAATAAATTTAAGCATAAAAATTATGAAAGGCACAGACCAATTAAAAACCTAAAATAACACACTTTGAAAGGAGTAAAAGAAGCAACATCACCACAAGCATATGCTGGGTTGGGAGATGAGTGAGGCTTTGTCTACACTTACAGTTTAAAGTACGGCTGGGTTTTAAACTGAAAATGTGTCCACAGCATGAGTGCTAGGTGAGAGCTCTCCCAGAGCTCTATGTAAACCACCTTTGCAAGGTGCAGGGGAGGTATTTTTTCACACCCGAGCCAGAAAGTTAGTGCTGTAAAGTGCCTGTGTAGACTTGGCCAGAGTGTACATGTGTGAATGACAGAGATATACATGATGTGAGAGAGCGGCAGATATGTTAAGTTCCCTCTTGAAACATGCTGAGCATATTCAGATGTAGGAGCAGCTGCTACCAAGTTACCTCCATCCGAGCCCTGTCATGTCCTCCCCAGCATGGAGATTAGGGATGTGAATGGTTAACTGGTTAAATGCAGGGGCAGAACAGCCTCCCACCTAATGCTCCAGACCAGTTGGCGCAACCTCCGTCTGCAGTGGGCCCGGCCCACCATGGGCAGGCATGCTCCAGCTCCCCCGCCCACCCTGTTTTAAGTGGTTCATGTTTAACTGGTTAACTGATTAAAACAGAATTTTACATCCCTAAATGGGGTACAGAGGTGGGGAAACACCCTGACATCAACACCCCCCTCTGTTGTCTCCACTACCCTGTATAGCAAGCAGAAGGCTCGGGGAGAAGAGTGGGGGGAGAGAGAGACAGTTCCATGGCAGGGGGTAGGAGAAGCATGGCAGCAGTAGAAAGGGCAGCTGAAATGCCAGCACTGGATAGCCTCTTGGCCAAATCAGTCAGGCAGGATCACCTGTCAGAGGCTCCAGGATCTACCAGGAGATTCTGATTGGTGACCACTGAGCTAGAGAATTGCTGTGATGTTGTGTTGAGGATGGGGCCAGTCTCCTTTGCTGTTGTCTCTTGAGGGCACAGAGCTGAGTACCACCTACACAAGACTGGTCAATGATTTGCATTTCCTGCCTAGCAAGTTAAATCAAGTCATCAAAAATACAGATGATTATCTAGACACACTAAATGTTTACCAGATAGGTAGTGCATTCAGCATCCAAAGCATCCTAGGCTAGATTCCTCACTGAAAACAATCCCCTCCAGTTTAAGCTGTGGGCCAAACCTCTCTTGTATGGTCTTAACTTTGCATTGATTCATTGGAACTCTGAAACAACTTTGAGCAAAAACTTGGATGAAAACCAAGAGTGACTCTGTCCTTATGAAACTGTATAGACAACCTGGCATGAGGACCTGAATCTCCTCTGCCCTTCCAGCTGATGTAATGTAATGGCAACCAGAAAGGCAGTAAAGTTGTATAGATAACAAGGCTCTAAGGACTCAAAACAAGAGACCCAGCAACCAAGGGTGGGATGCCAAGAGGAAGAGAGCCCCTCAGTGGGGAGAAAATACATACATGGGGCCCTTCAGGAATCTTGCAACAGAAAGGTGAGAAAAAAGGGTCGATTGAGAGGTGATGTATAGATATTGTTACTTGTGGATCTTTATGGAACTGTTGGAAAGTCCAGATTATTTCAGTCCTGAAATATAGTCCAATACTGCTAAAATAGGTGATGTTAAGGGAGAAATCTGGTACAGAGATGTCCACATAATAAATATTTATTTAGCTTTATCTGGTTGAAGGTTTCCTGCTCTACAGCAGAACGTTCTGAACCTTGGCTGAACAGCTTTTCTTTTGGTGAAATCAAGCTGAGTGAGTGCAGGACCATTGTTCTGCAAAGCCACTAGGGAAATAAGCGGTTGTATTGAAAAATTCATCACATCAGAGTACCAGGACTGACTGGCCCATACTAGGGATATTGATAATCATCAGTCCTGCATCTTACCTCCATTTCCTCAACACCACTGGTTGGTATCACAGGAATCACTGGAAAGGCATACATCAGCACCAGTATCCAGGGATGATGTAGACTTACATTCACTGTGGAACAAAATGACAACACTTTTGTTGTCTGGGTGAGTGGCAAATAGGGGATTCCCAGAAATAGACCTATCACCAGAAAGGTCTTTTGAGGCATATAGCCTTTGGAAAAATGAAGTAATGTGATTGGTGTGTATCATTTTTCTAGATGCTAGGGACAGTAACTTGCACCTGGGCTCATCTTTAGGTGTTCCTCTCAGAGATCAATACCTGTTGCATGTTGTGATAGGCAGGGCCTTATAGGTGGACGTGGCCCAGGAACTGAGTGGAATCACAGCAATCTTGGATACTAATGGTAACTGATTCGGATTGATTGTAGCTTTGAGCCTGAGGAGCCCTTCATTGATTAATCTAGGATGAATAATTTCAGCTGTGCTTCCCCCACATTCTATTTGGAGAAAGACAGATGGTAATTGGAACAATGACCCATGATATCTCCAAGACAAAGAAAGCACCAGGTATGCCCATAACAGCATCACACGAAGGACAGATACCGGTTGAACCTTTCTAGTCCAGCACCCTCAGGACTGACCAGTGCCAAGCCAGATAATTTGCCAAACCATGGGAGGTAAATATTGTCTAGCATCATTACCAACACATCCACTGCTTACTGGGTTCTTTACAAGAAATTTAGGAGGCAAATTTGAGCTAAACAGCAGCACAGAACACAGAACCAGAACTGGTGGCTGTAAACAAACTTTTTGGGACCACAGGAAACTTGGCCACGCCTAGTTAACTAATTAAATAGGATTTTATGTCCCTAGTGGAAATTAATACAGCACCGTGTTAAACAAACTATTAAAAAAACAGGGAAAGCAGCGTTTTTCCTTTTTACAGTAAAGTGACAAAGGTGTATTATCATTGTTCAGTTGTAAACTTTTGAAAGAACCATAACGTTTTGTTCAGAGCTATGAACATTTCAGAGTTCTGAACAATCTCTATTCCCAAGGTGTTCATAATGCTGAGGTTCTACTGTAGATCAAAGTTATTTTGATATTTAAACTTAATGAAAAGTTGTTGAATGGTACTTGCTTTGTTTTCACATATTTGTGTCCTGTTATAATGCAGTAACAAAATTTAACATCGTATATATCCCTGTAACTAAAAAACCCACCAAATGAGAAATGCCTTATGGAATGCAAATGAAGAATTTTGACACAAAAGAGCTTCATTTCAAAGCAAGTTGTCACTGGAGTGAAGATAAAAGACTCAAAATGCATGGCTTCCCTCTCCATCATCAGAAGAAAAGCCCATGGAGAAGCTCACATGGTAGTGACACTATCAGCTTGTCTTCTGTAAGAAGCAGAAGCTTCTCTTGGGACTAGGAACAGCCTGATGTGGTGTGATTTTTGGTTTAAGTGACTTTTTATTCAAAAAGTCCAGTTTGGGGGGGTGGCAAGACAGACTGGAAAGACTAGGGGGCTGCTGTCTGTGATTCCATCATAAGAAGGGATAGTGACCCCAGACCTCCCACTTGTTACAGGCTTGGTGGAATCTAATTATAGAACATTCTACGAGGTTGGGATGTCTGCCCTGTTTTCCAAATGTCTGCACTGAGGTAATTTTTCAGCTGTTAATTCCTACCTCAACATTTGAGCTCTTCCCTGCCAAAGCAGAAGCAAAGTAATTATTAGTGCATACAAAAATGCCACACTGTTTAAAGGAGCTAAGTTTCAAAACACACATTTCCATATGAAAAAGTTTGCCAGCATACTTCACGTTATGTCCTTTTCCTCAAATTGAAGAGCTGAAACACCAGACAATTACCACATTATTGAAAAGAACAGCAGATGGCAGTACACCAGCATTTTTACAGATAACACTATAGTACGTCAGGGACATATGTCCGTCTCTCTTGAAGTTAATGGTATAAAAAAAATAAGTAATATCAAGTTTAAAGTAGGGATAATAGTATAATTGATTAACTGATAAGCAAAAGCTTATAGGTTAATACTGTAGACTACACGCATTCTCCTCCTTCCTTCCTCCCCCACATGCCAGTAAATTTTTAGCAGTCTGGCCAGCAGCCCAGCCCAGTCCTGGCTTGAAATGGGCTCGGGACCTACCCCTGCTGCAGGCTCTGCATTTAAAGTGTATTAGCGCCAGGCGGGCAGGCAGCCCGGCTCAGTTCTGGCTTGCGATGGGTCCGGGAGCTCAGACTCACCCTAGATAGGCACTGCTGCCACCCCACGCTGCTGCCTCTGTATCAGAGGCAACAGCATAGGGCGACAGGCAGCTGGTCCGTGAGGGAAGCTGGTTTTTAAACTGGCTCCCCTTGTGGGCCAGCTCCCATCTGGCACCCCTGCACTGCTGCCTCTGATACAGAGGCAGCAGTGCGAAGTAGCAAGGGGCTCCTCAGGAGTGAGGCCGGAGCGCACTGGCTGCCAGCCCTGCTCCCAGGGACTATAGAATAGTCGACTAACCAATAAAAATTCTTTAGGTTACTCGACTATTCAATTAACCGATATTTAATATCCCTAGTTTAAAGTATCATTAATGGTTTGTCAAATTACATTAGCCCTACGTTAATATCCTTCGGCGCTGTTTCTTTGGGGTGAGGGAACATTCTTTAACAATCTGAAATGAGGTGAAATCCCCGAAATCAATTATTTTACCAGACTCTTGATATTGTGTAAGAGGCAAAACAAAGAAAGGATGAGAATGTGCATTCCCTTGCTGTGTAGATCTGACTGTAATACTGAGAGTACAAAAAGAAAAAAAAAGATCTAAGTCCAGTGGCAACAAGACAAGTATCGCCCTTCATTAGATATTTAGATAAATGCAATAATTCTGCCACAGGGCACATAGGCAGTTTTGAAAATTTAGCCTAAGTCGTACTTTCAAAAGTGACTTATGCATCTAAATCCCTTTGGAAGAAACTGCGTCTGTGCACAGACAGTGCATTGTGAATATTTGGAATACAAATACACCAACCAACCTAAAAATACACCTACAAGATCCCAACTAATGAGCTAGATCCACATTTAATAGCAAAATGACACCTGTGTACTCGACAACTGGCATCACTAATGGTAACTGTATTGAGTAAAAATTTCTTCCTTTTCACAGACTGAACAACCTCATCTAACTCAAAAGTCTAAACTCCAATAAAAACCTGGCCCTCATGGCATTTTAAGTAATCAAAAGAAAAGTTCAAACAGTAAGTTGCAAGGGCGGAGTAGGGATAAAACTCTTCTAAAAGAATCTGGGCTTATTCTCTCTTTGGGAATGTAAGTCTTTTGTAGACTTCAGTGCATTCCACAAGCAAAAGCATTACTGAGAATTACAGGTAAGAAGTACTTAGCAATAGTCTGAATGCAACTCTCTAACCTCCCCTCTCAATTTCCACATCTAAACAATGGAAAATTCATGATTTATTCATTTTTCTAAAACTGAAGTCATCTGCTTCACAAGCTGAGAGGACAAACAATTTATGAACGCCCTCCTTTCATTCATTCTTTGCCCTAGAAATCATACAATAGTTAAGTGATTTCCATAAAACTATAGTTAAACAGGAAGCTTGTCTCAAAGTATGAGTGGGATTTCCCAAAGGGAAAAAGCTCTTGAAATATGTGGTATATCAAATATTTTAAAAATTATCAGCAAAATGCAGAGAGGGTGGAGAATCTGTGACAACAGACAAGTTACTAACGTTGCTAATAGCTTTTCCATTATAAAAATCTCAATTTCAGGTGGCAAACAGCAAAAATTGTGGGGAAGGGCGGGAGAGACCGAGAGAGAGACTGTCTTTCCTCCCCTTTCAGCAGAATCCCCTCCAGGTATTCCTCCCTATTCCAGCCCCCCATGCAGTCTCCAAAAGTGCTTCCTTACCCTCCATGGCCTTGTTTACACTGCAAAATTTTACACTACTTGAACCAAGTTAGCAAACATGAAATGGAGTATGATTTGTCCTTATCTATCCTGACTACTAAGTTATATGCAGCATTGCATCAGCTAACTCAGTTCTTCACAGCCATGTTCTTTCCCGGTAACATTTTGTAGTGCAGATATGGCCCAAAGAGCTTAAAAACCCACCGCTAGCCCAAGTCAACTAAGTTCATGGAGCTCAGGCTGTGTGGTGCTGAAAAAAAATTTAAAAACAAAACCAAAAAGGCTTGATAGCATGGTGGGATGACATCTGAGCTTTCAGACCTTACAAGGCTGGAATCTGAGCCCAATCTTTGCAACAGTTTTAGCCTGGCAGCCTGATCCATGCAAACCTAACTCAGTGAACCTGTATCCAAAGGGGTCAGAAAGCCTCATGCTCACTCCATCAACCTCCCTGACCTGGAAGCAAAGTGCTTGTTCTTTCTTCAACTGAAACCTTGCCTCTCTCCTTAATGATTTGCAGATCAAAGGACTGGGGGCATGTTGGGAATGCAGATTTTGGTAGCAGAGGTGCCAAAGACAGGAAGGGCAGCAGGAACAGGACTAAATGTAGGGCTGACTCCTGGTAGGCAAAAATCTTAATAGCTAGAAATTGTCCCTCAAGGCACAAGTCCTTCTAATGGCTCTCCTTAATTAAGTGTTGAGCCCCTAAGAATTAACCACTGAGTGCCCCCCCCAAAAAATAAAAAAAAAAATTAACCAGTTTTGGCCTCTTTTTAGTATTCTTAGAACCCAAATATACAGTTCAATTTCAATCAGTTTAATAAGACTCAGTTGCTGAGTCTGAGAGATGCATATAAAGCCATGGTAGCCACTGCCCACATGTGGCTATTTGACCAGTTGAGTGTGGCTAGTTCAGCAAAATGCACAACTGCAAAGAAAGAGGGCATCCAAGGCAAGCACTTTTTTTTTTTTTTTTTGCGGTCTACAGCCCCCCCCCCATGCTAAACTCCATTCCAATTCACCTGATGAAGTAGATTTTACCCTCAAAAGCTTATGACCTAATAAATCTGTTAGTCCTCATGGTGCCACAGGACTCCATTGTTTTTGCTTCTGATAGTTTAATTCACACCTTTTATTATTAACATGTATTTGTTGGATTTGTTTGTCTTCTATACAGAAACTCTCTCAAGCTATGTACTTTTTAAAAAAAATGTTAAGATTCAATTTAACTTTTCAACCTGTTCTTAATAGAACCATGAAAAGAAAAGTATAGTGGCTACTGCTTCTTCAGAAATGGTTGGACACCACAGATATAAAGTAATGCCTTTATGAACAGCAGTACTGCATGGCAATCACTCTGTATTTACTTTTTTTTAGTGCTATCAGTATATAAGCTATGATACAGAATGCTAAGGCACAGAATCCATTAATTAGTTAATTAATATGTTAAATGCTTTGAAGATAAAAAGAGCTATATAATTATTATGAAAGCTACAGACAAGAATTAATAACATACCTAACTATTTTTTGGACTTTGTAGTAAGATTTTTTTTTAAATTTGTTAAAGTAACTTTATAGTAGCTTTCAAAGCAATTTGGATTACATACCTAATTCTCATTTCAATAATTCATTAAATAAAAGTTAGAAGGAAATGAGGAGTGCAGAAAAGGGTACATTCAAATAACTTACTTTTGTTAAAAAATAAAAATAAAAAAAAGGATACAAGTCATATTTAGGATGAAGGCTGAAACTGTCTTTACTGTGCACCACTCCATGCGCCTCACATGCACAATATGTTGGAGTGACAAGAACATAACATGGATAATCTCACACAATCCATCAGCTCAGTACTTATCTGGGAGCATTTACTGTTCCAGTTTCAGCTCCTAACTGCTGCTGCAACTAAATCAACTTGTATTTTTAATTCAATGGTGTAGTTTGTACTCTAGAGCTCAGTAGCATTTTATGCAGACGGAAATAATATTAACACAATATTAAGATGTCCATACATATTTCAGTCATTTTCTATCACTAAAATCCAATGAACAACATGGCGAAAATGGCAAATGAATAACCTTTTTTGCATTTATCTTCTATTAAGTTGGCAGCTACTGTTCACAGCTTTTCTTAACTTCTCCCACATCTCCCTTCCCTTTAAGGGTGAGAATGCATTCCATTTCTAGTAGTTGGATGGAAAAAAAAAGGCAACAGTTAAATCTGTAGCATTTCATGTTCTTGCAGTCAACCATGTCAACATCTGGAGCTGGTTGAGTTTCCCCCCTAGGATTTGTAGCACAGCCCTGGATTTTTTCCATAAATTCCCTAAATTCTGAATCCATCAGATATATGTCATACACACCCTATACCCCTGTTCTATATACTCCACCAGTCACTGAAAGACTCCAAACAGGGATTTTTCATCTTAAGTTTATTAAATGTTTAAATACTAAGGGCCAGATTCTGTTCTTGGTCATATTGTAATTATTGGGGTTATATGAGTGTAAGTGAAAGTCTCTGGCTTTATACCTATAGCATAAAGGATATGAACCATTTCTATCTCCATTGTGCCTAGCATTGCAAAATATTTTGACATGTAAAAATCATGAAGCGTTCTGACACTCAGATAACAGAACAGCCAGACACACAACAGGGAAATTTAAGAATGATGTGGATGGACTGATTTTCTTCCTTCTGATAAGTCTCGTAAAGGTAGCCCAAAACAACTAAGCTTTCAAGTGTAAAACTGATTTCATCAGATGAATTAGAGTGGAGTTTGCAGACGCATGGGTGTATGAAGACAACAAAAGGAAGAGGGCATCCAAGGCAAGTACTCTTTTTTTTTTTTTTTTTTTTTTTTGCGGTCCCCACACACACACACACACACACACCCCCACACCAAATTCCATTCCAATTCACCTGATGAAGTAGATTTTACCCTCAAAAGCTTATGACCTAATAAATCTGTTAGTCCTCAAGGTGCCACAGGACTCCATTGTTTTTGCTTCTGATAGTTTAATTCACACCTTTTATTATTAACATGTATTTGTTGGATTTGTTTGTCTTCTATACAGAAACTTTTTCTCAACCTATGTACTATGTACTTTTAAAAAAAATGTCAAGATTCAATTTAACTTTTCAACCTGTTCTTAATAGAACCATGAAAAGAAAACTAGCAAAAGGAGTCCAACATTTGTAAGAGTTGGTGGACTCAATAACTCAAGGTTTTCATTCATGTAAAAAAAAAAAAAAAAATTCTTTCAAGATATTAATGGTAGGATAACTATTTAGAAATATTAGTCAATTCAACTTTTTTGGCAACCAAAAGATTTAAGTTCTGAATTTCCATTTTCATTATGAAAAATTAGAATTAAGACATGGTTTTATAAACTTAGGAATGTTAGATACTGTGTAATTTAATAATCGTATAACTGCATCAAATTTTAGCAGTTACACAACTATTCAATAGCCCCTGGGGGCAGGGTGGTAGCCAGTGTGCTCCGGCTCCACTCCCAGAGAGCTCCCTCCCACCCCGCACTGCTGCCTCTCTATCAGTTTTTAAACTGTCTCCCTGCACAAACTGACTCCTGCCTGCCACCCTGAAGGGGGCGGGGAGCTCCCCAGAGACAGTGACTGTGTGCTGGCATCTCACAGAGCAGCCTCTGCCCCAGTCCCCCCCCCCCCCCGCAGGGATGTAGCATCACAGGCATGGGGGTGGGGCAGTGCCAGTGCTCCCCCTGCTGCCTGTGGGCGGGGGGGGGGGGAGGGGGCTTGCTTGAAAGCTGACTTCTAGATGTACGGCTCCCCCCTCTCCTCCCCCATTGTCCTCACTGCTGTCTATCAAAGGCAGCAGCATGGGGGTGGGAGGAGGCAGGTGGCTCTGGTGCTCCTTAGAGTTGGCTTAAAAGCCAGCTTCACAGGCACTGTCTCCTCCCCACCCCTTGCTGCCTCTGATAGAGAGATAGCAGTGCTGACAATGGGGGAGGGAAGGGAAGTCAGCCCCCAAGGGCTATTGAATAGTTGTGTAACTGCTAAAATTTGATGCAGTTACACGATTATTGAATTACACGGTATCTAACATTCCTTATACATTCTGATTCAGAGGCAGTATGGGGTTGCATATAGTAATCCTCGACTATTCATTGACATCCCTATTATAAACACAGTTGTGTTTTACAGCAGGTTTGAGGGTATTCACTTTTAATAATAAAGCAGATGTTCAGTCATTTGGTTTAATAAATAACACAGGAAATATTTTAGACATTTTTTATGCGCTATAATAAATTTTACATTGAAGAGCTTAAGGTACTGCAGTCTGAAGAACTGCTGACTCCTGGCAAGGTATTTTGCAAGGTCTTTCTTCTCCTTCCTGACCTTCCAATGGCTATATTTACATCTACACCTCAAATTACAAACAGCTCTTCTATGTAAAAATCCATAGTACTTCCTTGACCATTCTATCCCACTCACCTATTTTTGAGCACGGATTTATTGTGCCTATTTATGGGGAGGGATTTCTTTGTAGATAGCAGTAATTAGCATTTAAAGATTTGCACTTTGGATTTCACAATGAACACCTGTAATTCATGAATTTTCCAGTGATTTATTTTTACATAAAAATTCAGTTGACTCCACCTTGGATGTGCTTCGTAGTGTTAAGGAGACTGTCAAATAGCTAAGTGTTGTAACCCCACACTTTTTTTGTTTACCTAACAGTAATAAGGTTGGGGTTAAGGCCAATACATCATTACCATTCTTCTGAATTTTATTTCTCTTTGGAAAAAAAGCAGAAGCATGGTTCTGATGAAAGTAATTACATTATATTAACTCATATGTAACTAACTTAAGTGAAAGCACAAGCGTTAGGAATGTTATGGTATTGCCTTTCATCATAAACACTTTATTTTCATACATTTATGATATAGTAGTAAAAGTTTACTCCAGAATAAGGCAGATTGAGATCCGATTTATGAAATTCCTATCATAAGGTATTTTATTTTACCAATTTAATTATTTAAATCATATATTTGTATAGTTATTTAAATATTTCTAAAACATGTATTTGCTTTGATGCTTTTAACTTCATTAATTTTTCAATTACTGTATTTAGAGATTCTTAGCTGAATGAATTTCTCACAATGGTTATGACTTCAAGTCAGCACAGCTACTATGCATCTTAACCAAATCAGCATGCTACAAATAATTATGAAATCAGGGTTTTAAAGCTTGGCTACTCTCCTCATATTCAGTGGGACTTTTTTTTAAAACATTCTTACTTTCTCCAATATATCATTATATTTATTATAACTACTGCTCAGCTATCTGAAAAAAGAAAACCCTGATGCATCCCTTAGGGACAAAGAAGAGTTAAAAGATATATATCATAGTATTTACTTAAAGAGCATTGTTATAAATACAAATCAGGATGTTTCTGAAATGTAACAATGAATAATGCCAATTCACAATAAGAATAAAATTGAAAGTTCTCCTTCTCAAGACATCTTAATGTAAGATAAATTTTAGCATTACTTGCCATTTAAATTTTACTTGCAAACTGCAGAGAGATTTACATGCATCTAAATTAATTTACACTGTCAGCTCACATATTCCTGTTTTTTAAAAAGCATAGACCACTACATTTAGATGTTAACTGATCCTATGAGCAAGTTCAAATTCTTGCAAAAGTCAATTTTGGTAGTTCATTATCTTTTTCTTTCTTTCATCATTATTGTGAACCTATAAAAAAGGTTTCCTCAGAAATACATTAATTAGCCTTTGATTACTAGCAATAAAAGAAAGGAAAAAAGAAAGTCCTTAAAGACAGACTCAGCATGCAATAAGCTCATTAAGCATCTAGTTTAATGAAAACCCCATTGTAAACAACAGCACCAAGTAAAGCTTTGACCACAGAACCCCCCTCTTCCTCTACCCCCTCCAGCTGTTACAGACTACATGCCATCCCTCCCAGGCTCAAATTCTCCCAGAGGGAAACTTGGATGTTTTGTCCTCAGTAGAAATGCTGTACCTGTTGATCTAACAATTTAAACACGAAAATCCAGGACTCAGGTATTTGTGATGTCCATTTACTAGCTCAAGAAAATGCCAAGAGACTGAATGAATAACGTTGTTCAAACAATAAAATAGGAAAACTGAAGCTGAAGAGATTACTTAAGAAATTTTTACTCAGTTGAATGCAAAATCCAGAACCAGCAAACAAATTAATCTACAGTAAGTAAGGTTTTGTTTGTTGTTCATACTTTTCTAAACTTCTAATCAAACTTTAAATTTTCACTAGAAGATGCGACTATCTGCACAAAGAGTTCTGTGGGGGAAATGCTTTCAAAATCACCAGAGTAGCAAACAAGCAATTAGCATATTTTTCTGACACACTACAAAATTTTCAATTCTTTAGGATCTTGTTTAAAATATAAATTATTTAACAGATGAGGGATAGTTCCATTCTTCACACTACTTTTACTTCATTTTAATAGCTATTACGATCAAAACCAAACAATAATTGAGCAAGGAATGTACCTTTTAATTAAAGTCCATACTGCACCTAACTATATGCATGTGGGACAAATAGACTGCATAAAAATATAAAATCTGAGCATCCAAGTTTTCTGGGGGGAACAAACGGCTGAGTGATCAAAAAGAACAAACTCTTTCAAAACAGTGTGATCTATAGCCTTAGGATGTATGAGAGATAGCGGATATGACAAAATTGGTTATTCATAATTCAACTGAATGTAAAACAAAGTTTTAACAAGTTAATTCAACCCTTAGAATTCATGGCTTCAAGAAGTTGGTTGGAATGCCTTCTCAGAAACGATTAAAGTGACTATGAAGTACTTATCTACATAGACACAAAAAACTACAGTGATTAAACTCAAATTTATAGTGAAAGTAATGTACATGTCTTTGTAAACTACTCTCAAATACAATTTTTGTTTTGCCATTGTAAAGTAAGCATGATCAAGCAACAAAGATGCATTAATGTTTTTGTAGGGTCTAAATTACATCCCCTACTATAAATCTGTTTCAATTTCATTGAACTGAAGGATAATAATTTTGTATTGCATTATCTCTCGATTCATAATTATTCACAGCATCAAGGCAATCATGGGTGGTCTTCTTTTGCACTTATTTGTCCTCTAATTCAACTGCAAGCTTATTTTCTTCTACTCCCGTATAATAAAAAAACATTTTTTTAAATCTGGAAGCCCATCAATTGTTCCTGCATTACAAATTCTATAGCAAATGTCCTATTATAAGGGACAAGAAATTCCAACGTATGTACTGTGAATTTAACAATGATTATTCTGATAAACCGTTTAGGACAACTTCTTTAAAATGTGCCCACTCCTCCCCTCTCTCCCCCCAGCACCCTACCGTGACAGTTAAAGGAGCACTCCTGTATGCACGGGACAGTCTGCCACGCCCCAGCCTCTATAGGCTGTAAAATAATTCTGCAACATAAAATCACCGGAGTGCCACAAAGGCAGAGAAAACCAATAATCAATAAAAGTTCACACGGTACAGCATGCCACTTTTACCCACCTGTAATCGTTATGGTCCCCAGCATTTTTAAAACAACTCTGCCGGCCAGAAATTTTCTCCCCAGAGTATGACGCTACCTTATATTTCTGTCCTGTGAAGACTCAGTGTAAATCAAGACGTGACACAAGCAAAACAGCGTCTTGCGCTAACGAGAACACACTGAATCCCTCCCTCCACTGCCTGAGGAGGAAAGCAAACTGAAGGCGTGTTGCAGCAGCCCCCTCTCGCTTGTCAGGCAGTCCTTTGTGGTCCATTCGCTTCGCGGCTATCTCGTTTTAGGACTATAAGCAACTGACGAGAGTGGGAGGTAAGTCATGTGGTTCATCTTAAGGGAGACCCCTCCCCTTATCCGCTCCAATCCCTGTTGTTGGCAAGCAGCCCGGCCCCTCATGTGGAGACCTGGGAATTGTTCATACAAAGGCTGCCTAACTACCCCTTAACTATTTTATGACCATATTTTACTTCTTTTAAATGTTTGTCATATAAGCTTTTTTTTTTTTTTTTTAAAGTGAAGGAATTCCAGAAGACTGTGCTAATCCTCCTTCCAAACCCAATTATCCAGGCAGCCTTTAAAACATGGATATTATTTTGAATTGGGTTACTTAAGAATGACTTCTCAAATTAAGAAAAATGATGCAAAGGGAAAAAACACACCCCAAAACAATTTCAGGCTAGTTTCCTCACTAGAAGCTGCCTGCCTAGGTATCTGGAAAAAACTACTAGATGTGACACATCCACTACACATTTGCTATAAAGTCATATTTCTTCTACTAAGAAAATGGATATTAAAAAAAAAAAACCCACCTTTCAGGTAACTTTAACACAAAAACAGACCCTGATCCCTCCCCTGCCCTCCCCAAGTCCTGTTTAAAAGCCAAAAAGTGTACCTTACTGTTAAGTATATTAGAAAAAGTTTTGTATTGTTAGTGTCTAAGAAACTGTTTCATCCCCTCCAATGTGGTCAAAAGGCTCTAACCCCAGCAACAAACATCCTCTACCCTTAACTCCATCACACCCTGTGTGCCCCCACTTCAAGAAACTTCCAGCTGCTGGTCATGGCAGATCCTGAAGAATGAGAAAAATTAGTACAGCCTGAAACCTATCCCTCTCCAAGTGCCAAGACTTACATGTAAACTCCACATGCAAAAAATATCCAAAAATAAAGGACAGAAAAAATTAAGTAAGAACCTTGTAAAACCTGTGAGAATTGTTTGCTGTAAAGAACCCTCCTTCCCCTAAGGTCAGATTCATGGGGTTTTTTAATTTTTTTTTATCAATTTCCAACAATAAAAGCAAGTGGACACCAAATCTGCGTGGAACATAGGGAACTTCAGAGCAAATGGGGATATTCCTCAAATTGAGGGACATCTGAGAGGAATTGCTAGAGCCCAACCTCCACCTCTTCTCTTCACATATGCCCCAGGCCATACAGAGAATCTTCTACAAGGGCCAGAGAGGACAGGCAAGCTGATGATCAGCATTTCAGAAATGAAGTTTTTTTTTACTTGATAAACTGGCTTCCCAATAGTAGATGTGCAGCTGTTTTTAAGATGACGCCATTAGTGGCAATAGCTCTAGAAGCAAAACATTTAAAAGGCCTGGTTTTTGTAGATACTAAGCACCAGCAATTTTATTTTATTTCATTTGGAATTCGGGATGCACAGAAACCCTGAAAAACAGGCTCTTAGAAAATATGAAATGTATGGCACTAGAATGCATGAAGAACAACAGACTGAACTTCCTCTCAAAATTAAAATAACTATAAGAGGCTAAACTGGTCGGTCTTTTCCTTGCTGGAAACTGGCCGCATGAAAATTGTATTTGAGCAGTTTGGATTATAAATCTTATACGTTCCCTTTTAATTTCTTCTCTTCTGCTTGTGCTAGTGGTGTTCCATTATTTAAACCTGATTAGGCTAGTACTGAAGTCAACAGAAATAGGATTGGCCCCAGTTGGTAATAAAATCAGTATTAGAGGGGGAACAAACAGGGAACTGGGGAGAGGAGAAAGAGGAGTGGGATTATTAAAGATACTGAGAGGAAATAAAAAAAATCCCACACAAAGTGAAAACCATGAGCTCCAACATCTGAAGTGTTATATGATCTGTCATTTCATTACACCTTACCTCAGTTTTTTAAGACACACCTAAAAGTTTAAGGTAAATTTTCCCTCCATCATGTAGATGTAGAGATTACCCATTCTCAAAAGGAACCTATCCGTTTAAACTAAACTAACAAGAAATACCCAGTATTTAACCTGTATAGAAGATCATTATAAAATGAAGGAGCCACATACAACATAGATCCAAGTAAAATGTAGAGTGGCTCTATCTGGGAGCAAAATATGACTCTCCATAAATACTTAGTGCTTCATCATGAAGGTAGGCAAACTCTGAACACCTTTACATTCTTTACAATCCATTTAATAATTAAAGGAATGTGAGGCAGTTGATTGGTTTTGCTGATAATTACTCTTTTACAAAGGAGGAAGAAGTAAAGAGGAGAGAATATGTATTAGTAGTCAAAACAATGGAAAAAAACTTAGTTGTAAGATAGCTCTATGAAAATGGGTTAAAAGCTTGTTTAAATTGTCTTTATGTTTCTAAAGCCATGGAAACACAGCATTGCTGACTGTCAAGGAGTTCAATTTAGAGATAGGTCTGCTTTGATCTAGTCTCCCAAAAGTAATCAGGAACAAGTTGTGGAATTCATCTGATTAGTTACTGTGTCTGGGTTTACAATGACAAGAGATTCTATCAATGAAGATAAAAAACCCCAAAAATCCAGAATAAAAACAAGCCATTCCACATACAATACAGATGGCCGCTATTACATTAATTGAATAGGATTTGTGGTAAAGATTTTAGAACCATAAACACAAAAAGCATTGAGTCCTTCCTGATTACAGTTTTTAAAATATTTTTAATCAGGGAAAGTTTAAGCAGAACAGTGGTTCTGAACCATGGGTACACAGTTCTTCTAGGGGTACATCAACTCACCTAGATACTTGTTAGCTTTACAAGAGGCTACATAAAACACCAGCGAAGTCAGTACAGATGAGAGGTGAAAGTAAGTGGATGCACCGTGGTGCATAGCTCCAGCAGGAGCTGGCTGAGCTGTGGCAAAAGCCAGCAGGCAGCTATTTAAAGATCTTGCAGGGATATGGGGTTGCAATAGGACAGTACCCATAAGACATTTTAAGTTACTTTCATCGCTGGTACAAACTAAAATTTCATACAATGACTAATTTATACTGTTCTGTATACTATGCACTGAAATGTAAGTATAGGTTGGACCTCTCTGGTCCTGAATGAGGGAGTTTGCTGGACCAGGGGAGGTCAGTTCTGGCTTCCCTGCCACCAGCCCCTAGTTTGACTCCGCTCATGGCCTACTGGAGACTGCCCACCAAGCTTATGATTGCCGGCCCCACTGCACAGGACTCCCAGCCACTGGTCTGCTGGAGCCCGCTGCTGCACTGGCCCGCTGGGCTCCTGGATGCCGGCTCTGCTAGGCTCCCCACCACTGGCTCCACTGCCCTGTTGGTCCCGCCAGAGCCCTCTGCCATGCTGGCCCCCCTGCTGCTGGCCCAGCTGGACTCCCAGGGCAGGGTTCCCAGACACTGGCTCTACTGCCTGCGCTGGACCCCTGCTGTCAGCCCAGCAGGACTCCGACAGCAGGACTCTCTGGCCCTGGTATACAGAGGTTCAACAGGTACAATGTTTATGTTCTGATTGATTTATTTTATAATTATATGGTAACAATGAGAAAGTAAGCAATTGTCCAGTATTTTTGTATTTGTAAGTTTGATTTTATAAACAAATAATTTAAGACAGGTGAAATTTGCGGGTATAAAAGACAAAATCTGTATTTTAGATTAAGGCCTAATCTACACACACAGTTTTTGTATTTATATTGGTCAGATAACACTGGTCTACAATTTTTTAGAAGTCGTCTGCTTCAGAGATAAAATGTGCTATTTATTATGTATTTTGATGTGCTGAATTCAAATATGACAATTAAAACAACTGATTGGCTACTGTTTCCAAGATATTTAAGTTTTTACATTTTACGTCTGTATATTGTGTAGATAGTAGAGTTTTAATCATAAATTGTAAACCTAGGTCTTTTCATGTGTTTATGGTTGCTTTACATGATAATATTTCACCTGTCCTGTTTATGTAACACTTTAAAAATCAGCAATAGGGTTATATAAATAAAATGTATTATGAAACAAAAGGCAAAAAACTATTATGTACATAGTTTAGTCCTATTCAGTGTCTACTCGGCGCTTCTTGGCTTGTCTCTTGTATTCATTAAATGGAGCATCTCTTGTCACTGTCCAGCAATAGTCTGCAAGTATTGATGGGCTCCATTTGCCCTGATAGCGTTTCTCCATTGTTGCAATGTCCTGGTGAAATCGCTCGCCCGTGCTGTCGCTCACTGCTCCGCAGTTCGGTGGAAAAAATCTAGATGAGAGTGCAAAAATGTATCTTTAGTGACATGTTGCAACCAAGGCTTTTGTATGCCTTGAGGAGGTTTTCCACCAACAACCTGTAGTTGTCTGCCTTGTTGTTTCCGAGAAAATTTATTGCCACTAACTGGAAGGCTTTCCATGCCGTTTTTCCTTGCCACGCAGTGCATGGTCAAATGCATCATCTTGAAGAAGTTCACGAATCTGAGGACCAACAAAGACACCTTCCTTTATCTTAGCTTCACTTAACCGTGGAAAATTTCCACGGAGGTACTTGAAAGCTGCTTGTGTTTTGTCCATGGCCTTGACAAAAGACCCAGCTTGATGTGTAAGGGTGGTAACAAAATCTTCCTTGATTCAACAAGTGGTGGATGCTGAACACTTTTCCTCCCAGGCTCCAATGACTGTCGGAGTGGCCAATCTATCTTGATGTAGTGGGAATCTCTTGCACAACTATCCCATTCGCAGAGAAAACAGCAGTACTTTGTGTATCCAGTCTGCAGACCAAGCAAAAGAGCAACAACCTTCAAATCGCCACAAAGCTGCCACTGATGTTGGTCATAGTTTATGCACCTCAAAAGTTGTTTCATGTTGTCATAGGTTTCCTTCATATGGACTGCATGACCAACTGGAATTGATGGCAAAACATTGCCATTATGCAGCAAAACAGCTTTAAGACTCGTCTTCGATGAATCAATGAACAGTCTCCACTCATCTGGATCGTGAACAATGTTGAGGGCTGCCATCACACCATCGATGTTGTTGCAGGCTACAAGATCACCTTCCATGAAGAAGAATGGGACAAGATCCTTTTGACGGTCACGGAACATGGAAACCCTAACATCACCTGCCAGGAGATTCCACTGCTGTAGTCTGGAGCCCAACAGCTCTGCCTTACTCTTGGGTAGTTCCAAATCCCTGCTGACAAGATCATTCAGTTCACCTTGTGTTATGAGGTGTGGTTCAGAGGAGGAGGATGGGAGAAAATGTGGGTCCTGTGACATTGATGGTTCAGGACCAGAAGTTTCATCCTCTTCCTCTTCCTCGTCTGACTCAAGTGAGAATGATTCTGGTGCATCAGGAACCGCAGTCCTTCTCCGTACTGGGCGTATAGCTGATGGAATGTTTGGATAATGCACAGTCCACTTTTTCTTCTTTGACACACCTTTCCCAACTGGAGGCACCATGCAGAAGTAACAATTGCTGGTATGATCTGTTGGCTCTCCAAATCATTGGCACTGCAAAGGCATAGATTTCCTTTTCCTGTTCAACCACTGGCGAAGATTTGTTGCACAAGTGTTGCAGCATATGTGTGGGGCCCACCTCTTGTCCTGATCTCCAATTTTGCAGCCAAAATCAAGGTGATAGGCTTCTTAACCATAGTGGTTATACTGCGCTTTTGTGATGCAAAAGTCACTTCGCCACAAACATAGCAGAAGTTATCTGCACTGTTCACACAAGTACGAGGCATCTCTGCTCACTTTGGCTAAACAGAAATGTGTCCCTTTCCAAAATCAAACACTGACAAATAAGAGAGCATGACACTGTATAATTTCTAGAGCTGATATAGGGCAATTTGTTCAGCAGTGTGATGTAAGCTTCGTTATGATTGCATCATCCATGACTTCTAGGAATAACATGATGCAATTCATATCATGTTTGACGCAATACCAGCTTCAGATTGCATCATTCATTGTTTTGCCTAAAAGCAAGTACTGTCCAAACCCAGTCATAGATTTATTCATAGATCCAGTCAAAGATGTATTTTAGTCATTTCTGGTTTAAATTGAGATCCCTTCCCTTTATAACTCACTTATCCTCTGCCATTCCCAAGTCAAGGGTTGTATATACTGACCCATTAGCATATCTTGAAAACTAGAGCCAATCAACAATTTTAAGCATCATTTTCGTTCTCAGTGACCCAGAATTAGTAAAATTTGACTACATTTATTTCAGAAGCATTTTGGCTGTAGAGCAGTGTAATAGGATTCATTTTTTTCTAATACTGGTTGAACCTCTATAGTACAGTACATTTGGGACCTGACTGGTGGCGAACCCGAGAATTTCCTGGACCATGATATTCACAGAAATATTCCATTAGTTGTACAAATTCTTCACACAACTCAGAATATCCATATGTGGCCAAGTTGCCCAATATAAAGTATACTGACTCAAACTGTGAAGAATGAATGAATATACATACAAGAGAAGTTTAGTCAACCCAGAGGCTGAAAAATTAGATGCGTCCATATTTTCCCCTGATAATCCAGAATAGACAAACATATGGCACATGGATTTACCTTTAGGACAACTTCAGAAAATAAGTTATGGTCATTAAGGCTATATCTACACTACAGATTTTTTTCCGGAAAAACAGCCATTTTTCCGAAAAAAACTTCACTTACCATTCACACTGCAATCACATTCTTTCGAGGGGGGGGGAATCAAAAGAACAGAGGGGTTTTTCCGACATTGATAAACCTCTTTCTACGAGGAAGAAACCTTTTTCTGAAAGAGCTCTTGTGGATGGGGAAGAGGGAGTTCTTTCGAAAGAAGAGGAAAGAGGAAAAAGCACAGATGCCCTGGTGGCTACTCCGTCCATAGTAATCACAGCTTAAATGCAAGATAGCGTCCATTGAAAATATATTTTTCCTAAATAAAATCTTGAGATAAGAGCGAGCAAATATGACACTATCTCTCTCTATACATTCCAACAGAACAACAACAAAAGACAAGCACCAAAATACACAGAAGCAGAAAATTTGATTCTTAAAAGTAAAGACACTTGAAATTCAGGAATAATTCTTTTAAAGGGCTACCAATGATACTGTTTATGATAGAAATGTGTGCACATGTTATGTTGGCGACAGCTGACACAATGAAAACCAGACTTAAATTTTCATACATTCACTATAAGAGAGGACAGAAACACAGCAGTTAAATCTCTCCAAATTAATTCAGAGAAGATCATTTAAACCCCTACATTTGAAATATCTTGTTTTGGTAAAAAGATCTAAAAAAGATACTGATTTTTAATATACTAGCACTAATTCAGAAAGGGAAAAAAACCTATCCTATTACAAACACTTTTATATCCAATATTTTTATTAAAAGATAAAGAGCAATTTGTTCCATGTGTATTCGTGATTATAAACATTGTGACCAACTAAAATGAATGCCTCTCTATATATGTAAACAGCAAAATATAAATAGGCACCGTATAGAGTAATCTAAATTTATGTAACCATCATATAGATTAAATAAAATGCCATGAAAGAAATCATGGACCCATCAGGAGTTTTGCTATTTGATGTCAGTCAGGTCAGGATTTCTCTCTCTCTCTATCTTTCTTCAGAACTTTACAGAAAAAGTTCAAAACATATGGAATACTGACAAGTCTCACTTTATATTTGAATACAACTATTTTGTCTGAAAGCTTCAGAGAGGTAGCTGAGTTAGTCTGTAACAGGAAAAACTTAAAAAACAACAAATAGACTAGTAGCACCTTAAAGACTAACAAAACATGTATGGTATCATGAGCTTTCCTTCTTCCTGTCATCTGAAGAAGCAGGTTATGCCCACGAAAGCTCATGATACCATCTACACGTTTTATTAGTCTTTAAGGTGCTAACAGTCTATTTGTTTTTGTTTTTTTTTTGTCTGAGTTTGTTACTTCATTGTTTAATGTGAGAAAAGCAAATGGTATAAAAGCAAAACATTGTGCTTTATATAATCACTATAATTCATAACATATAAGCAGTTTTCTATACATTCTCTATAACATGAGACCATTCCCCCTTCCCACATACAATTTTTGCATCTCTTCATTGTAACTTTCTTAAAGATTTGTTTATCTTTGCTTTCTGCTTTATAAAAATCTGCTATCCTGATTCTGCAAGCTGCACTCTAGTAGAGTCTCTGTGTTAAATGGAGAAATCTGATTGCATGGATTTGGCAGATAAGAGACCAAATTAGTATTTACTGTGCTAGACAGATGAGCCATAGGCCTGGGGGTGGATACCTGGAGCCTGTTATGTTAGAGCAACTGTGGTAGCCTAGTTAGGGATCCTGGCTGAAGTATATTTGTTATAACCCAGTCTGACCTCCCATCAACACTCGTTAAGCAAACCAGACTTAGAATGCTGTTAGCCTTCAAATATGCTTAAGCCACTTTTAAGCAAAAGTTATTACATTATGTTGAAAGGCCCATATAGACTGAGCCGTAATTTTTTCTCTCTCCTCCTCCTCCTCCTCCTCCTCCTCAACAGTAAGTGCTAGGACTACCAAATTTGGTATTTTATCCTCTTTATCATAACTTAAAGCAGTGTAAGGGTTTGGTTGTGCCCCCAAAATGGGATGTACCTGGAATGGGATTGCTTCCCAACGCCATACAGACGAGACAGAATCATCAAGCAGATGAAAGGGGCGGGTGGGCTGGCTGGGGTGCCCCCCCCCCCAAGACTGCCCCAGCTGTGAGCCTCCTACCCCCCACCACACACCCTTTATGGAGGGTGGTAGGAGGTGAAGCCACACACCCCTTCCACAATTCCTATGGGAACCCTGCTGGATGTTCCCCTGTGTTAGGGAGGGAAAGGAAAGTGCACAATTTGCTGCATTCCTCATTCTGCTTGGGGAATGCAGGGGTCAGAAGAACTTGGATCTGCTCCAACTGCGGGGCCTGCACCCCACCCCGGCTGTGCCTGCTGGAGGTGCAGCACCCATGGAGAGGCACTTCTCACTTGGCTCCAAGCTGCTGTAGTGAGAGAGGGCAAGGGTAGTCCTCAGTCCCCAAGGCAGACTGATCCCTTCATCCCCAGCCCCACCACAGAACAATGATTTAAATGAAGCATGTACATTTTCATTTTATTTTCCAAACAACAAAAATTGAGAGAAGGACCCGAGCAATACCAAGTAAATCTTCTAGTCTAGCTATGTTTTACCATGAAACTTGTGATTTTACCACACTTCAACTATTGGAGACTCTCATATTTAATGCTTTTCAAAAAGCCCTAGCTTTGAGTCATGTTGACTATCTAAGAATCTCAGTTTTCACTGAAAAATCAGAACTATGTTTCTAGCCCTTCTGACTGCAGAGATAAGCTTGAAAATATGGCTCAAGTATAACCTAACAGTTCTAAACCCAGAAGGCAAATAAAATGAACACCCAAAGTGATTACTAAAAAGCTCATGATTTTTGAACTACAGGGCCACCCCGCTATAAGTTGCCTCGGTATACATCCGTTCCACACTAAAGTCACTGACACAGATAGGAACTGATGCGTTATATGTCCTCCCATTCCCCGCTCTTAAATTGCGCAACCCCCACCACCACCACCACCAATCTGCGCAAATGGAAGCCAGCTGCAGGAAAAAAAATCCCCACTTAAAGTTATTTCACTATAAGTCCAAGTTTTTTGGAATGTATCTTGGACTTATAGCGAGGACAGCCTGTACTGTCAAGAATTTTGGGGCCTAGCTCATTAATCTGAATGCCGGGAGTTAGCAATACCGCCCCTTTCCATGATCTATAAAGAGACACAGATCCAGAAAGTTTGCATGCTATACAGAGAGATTATGATTGTTAGTGGATTAAAAGTGGTGGGGTTGTGGAGGTGGATACAGAAGTAAGATAGACTGAACATCCTCAACACAAACACCCCTCTTTGGAGGCAAAACAGAAGTACACAGAGAGCAACTCCAGATGCTGCTAAAGATGCCACGTCACTGGGGAACAGGATAGGCTCCACGCCCACCTCTGCTAGTCCTGCATACCAGAGGGAGATGTTGCACAGATACTGTGACTGTACTAAGGGAGCTACAAAGGCTTTTTTTTTTCCATTTTCATTCCTTTGTTCTCCTCTGCATGCCTTTGCACAGGAAGGGAGCAGAAAGGCCTCAGCCTTCAAAGGAAAACACAGCATGTTTGCTAGCCTTCCTCACCCATCAACTTGTAAATTATTCTCTGGCCACAAGCTCTTTTAAAAAAGAGCATTAAGAACAAGTCCTCGTGTCAAATTATGCTTGAAACCAGGTAAAGTTTTAGGTTCACTGTGCAGATTATCCTTGTTCAAAATACCACAATCCCACCCTATACATTCTGACTCACAAATACATTAAGGTACAGGGCATCCCCGCTATATGTTGCCCCAGTATACATCCGTTCTGCACTAAAGTTGTTGACTCTTGTAGGAACTGATGGGTTATAAGTCCTCCCATGCCCTGCTCTTAAGTTGTGCAAAAAATCTCTCAAATTTACGCAAATGGAAGTGAGCTGTGGGGAAAAACTGTCTTGTACCAAACTCTGAAGTTTAACTTATATCCTATTAAATGTTTAGAATAAGCCTTCTCCACAGTATGGTACATGTTCCAAAGAAAATCAATTACGGAACACATTCAATTTTGCTCCGTATTTGTTTGTTTTTAAAACAAGGGGTTAATGAATGTCATGACTGAGCGCATCCATGAACATAATCCGGACAGGTCAATTAAAAAGTCTGTCTTAAAATTAAAACCCTTATTTTTTCCAGTGGTGATTAGGGATATTAAAATGTGTTTAGTAAAGTAAATGTAACCGCTGAAAATTACACATGGTTACACATGGGGCCGGGGAAAGCAGCTCCGCTGGAGCTAGTACATGGGGGGAGCCATCTTAAAAGCTAGCTCCTCATGCGAACCTGCATCCACCTGCCCCCCACGCCGCTGCCTCTGATACAGAGGCAGTAGTGTGAGCCAATGGAGCCTGTGCGTAACCATGCATGCTAACCATTGAGCCCAGGAACTCAGGAACTTGTCATAAGCTTTGTCTTTGCTCCTACAAAAATGTATATTTTACCTTAGGACAATTAATGTTTGAGAACTAATTTGAGGTAAAAATGTAGTGAAAAAAAGCTCTTTAATTTTGTTGTGAAAGTACAGGACTGTGTCCCCACCTCAGGTTGACCTTGATCCATGGTTAAACTGAAGTGTCTTGTCTTTATTGGAATAACTCAAATGTGTAAATGATCCCAAATGAAAAAAAAATACATTTGTAAGCACTTAAGAAGCCACAAATGCACATGGTGAACATTCATCCCTGCCCTATAACCCCTTGCATTTGTTCCAGTTTTTCCCTTACTACAACAGCAGCATCAGGACACAGCTTGTAAATTAGGGTGGTAAAGAGGAGGCAGAAGGGGCAATTGTCTATCTCATATCAAGCTTCCATGGGAGTTAGGCACTAAACTGCTATTTCTGTCTTTGAAATTCCCGGTTCATTGTTTGAATGTGTCCACACACTACTGCTGCACACTCCAACTCAAGCATTTATTTATCTGGCATAAAAATTTTAATTTTTGAGCTGTTCTACAACACTTTTGAAGTCAGGGATATTTATTGGGGGACAGATTGGGGAGGGGGATGAGAGGGAGAGAGCTTGGATCTGTTCATGGTACTCAGTGGAAGTCAACACATTCAGGGCTGGAAATCTGCCATTGTTTATAATTATCTGAGCCCTAATCTTCCCTAAGCTTTCAGGAATCAGCTCCCAAAAATCTCAATCAGCTAGCCTTACATTTGCAATTAAATTAAATTAAATACTGCTTTTCCCTCACTTCCACAAGATTCCTCTGGGTTGTCACCCAGGACAAATCAGTATGTACCACCATTTAAATTAGCCGAGCCTTCCTTTCCCTCACTGGAACCCTTGGTATATGTCTAGACTGCACTTTCCTTACAGTTGTGTGTAATGTACATACGTGGCTAGCTCCCTTAACAAAGGTAAAAATAACAGGGTAGACACTGAAGCACTACTTAGGTGAGTAAGACACTTCTAAACCCTCTGAGTATGTATTCAGGTATGTGCCCTTCACGGCTCTCTACATGCCCAAGCAGTACCTCCCTGCCTACACTGGTATTTTTATCAGGGTAGTGGTCCTCTGCCTCCCAGGTGCTGAAGACTTTTCCTGCCACAGGGACTTTTCAGAGTCTTTCTTGGCTGCAGAGAAAGACTCATGCAACAGGGAGCTAGCTGTCAGAACCAGCGGGCTATAGCAGCTCCCTGCTACAGCCTTTCTCTGCTGCCTCCCATCTACCAGAGCCTTTCGCTGGTGTGTAGCTATATACATCAGTAAGGATGCAGGCTGTGTACCTACACATACCCTACACAACCTGATAAGAGGTGCACAGTGTAGACGTAGCTTTAGAAGAAACATTTTTCAGATGGCCTCTATTGGGCGTTTATGTGACTCTTGGTGCCTTCCAGAAGTAGCCTTATGGATAGACTATTTGCACTGATCCACACCCAGGCCCAGTGACAGGGGGCCCCAGGGCCCAGTGATTTAAAGAGGCCCAGGGCTCTTTAAATCATCAATGCATCAATACAAAGGGCTGGCTGCACTTGGCTCTGCCTCTTCCACCCAAGGCCATGCCCCTTCAGGGGAGCGCGGAGCTAGTTTCCCCACCCCTCCAACTTCCCCAGGGGCCCACAGAGGCTGTCGGCTCTCCTGCCCACACCCCATCCTACCATAAAACAAAAAGCACTGGTTATGGGACAGCATTTGGATATTGCTGCTTCTTTTTTCAAACAAAGGGCTGTCCAGAGCATCCTCACAGACTGAGAACTGTAGAGGTTAAGACTCCTTTGAAGCAAAAAGAAATCTACTGATGAAAAAGCAATGCAACACACATTCCCATTTCTTTCAATGTTTTGCTTTATTTTTCTTTTCAAAACCCACTAGTAATAGGAGAAAGAACCCAGAAATGTTCATCCAGCTCAAGCAAGATAAATGAGTAGCAATCCAATAGCTAAAAGGGCAGAGCCCTTAGCAAAATAAGAAGGAAACAACATAGAATCATGGATGAAATCTCAGTGGAATTGTGAAAGGGAAGGAGAACAATGAGCAGCACATTAAATGGAGCTGAAGAAAGAAATTCAAAGAGGATAATGCTGCTTATAAGCCTTCAGAGATACAGAGATAAGATTTCTGAGCCATAGGGGAAACAGACTTCTGACCCATAAGGAGAATCTTGACAAAGATATGGGGAAATAGATATTTGTAAAGTAACCATGAGATTATAGGAGCTTTTTGAGCTTTTTTGCAGACTACATGCCAGCCTCAAAGTACCCTCACTATGGCCCTCCTCATTAGGGCTTTAAAAACCATATACAAGAACATTAACCATGTAACCTACGGGTAGGGAACCTTTTTTGGGTCAGGGGCTGCTGACCCAAAAAAAAAAAAAAAAAAAATCAGTAGGGGGCCGCACACAAGTGAGAAGCAAAAAGCCCTCCTGTGACGGGGCGGCAGAGCTCCGCACTTGTAGCCCTTCCCTCCTTACGGGGGACCAGCAGCAGAGCAATGCGGGGCAGAAACCGTTGCCCCGTGTGGCTGAGCCGGGGCAGCAGAACGGCTCAACGCCGGTCCCACCAAATGGGGCTGGGGAGTCCCAGGAGGCGAGGCCCGGGACATGCGCTGGTGGTGCCGCACAAGGGCCTGGCCCGCCCGGTGTTGCTGGGCAACCGCACACCGCCCCAGCTGACAGAGCCGGCGCACTTGGGGCCGACCGGGGAGGCATGGCTGGGCGGCGCAGTACGTCCCCTGCGGGCTGTGGGCGGAGTGAAGTCAGCGGGGACGCCAAAGGGCGAACCGGGGCAGAGGCCAGGGGAATAAAAGGGAGGCTGGAGGAAACACGGGGGACGGGGACAAAGACGCGGGAGGAGAATAGACAGAGAAAGGAAGAAGGAGTTGAAGAGGGACTAAGACAGGAAAGGTCCAGGATGCGGGAGACTGCGGACAAAAGGGCGTGGCGTATCTAGGATGCCGGGAGAGAACGCCCAGCGGACGTGGAGCCTGGTGAGCCAAGAGGGGGAGGACGCGGCCCAGGGTAGGGCTAGGGAGGTAAGCCCACGGACTGATGAGTTAAGGGGCAGCACCCCGTCAGTCAGGTCGCAGGGGGAGGCTCGGCTGCCCCTTGACCTTAGGGCCCTGGGTTGGGACTCGGAGAGAGGGCGGGCCCGAGTCCCCCTTCCCCTCCTCTACTGCCTACCACCCCAGCCAACTGGAGCAGCGTCCGCGGTAGCAGCAAAGAGAGTAGCCCTATGAGGCCCGACGGGGCCAGTAACTGGAGGACCAGACTAACGAGTCCTTTCAAACCCCCAAACAAACAAACAAAAAAATCTGTCACTGATGTGATCCCAGACTGAGAAGCAGAAAGATACTCCCCACATCTCCTCACATACCAGAGCCTCAGGGGCCCAAGCTAGTAGAGTTTATGTGCTCCAGCCCTATGGTAGGACAGTAGGGGGGTTAGAGCACCAGCGTGGGCTCCCCAGTGCTTGGGGGGAACTCTGAGGCTCAGAGCCCAGATCCAGGCAAGCCAGGGGCCACATCGCCCCCTCTCCCCTGGCCTTAGGTTTCCCGAAACCAAAATTCTATTGGTTATACAGCTAAATATTTTATCAGGGATGTAAGGGTAGGGAGGGAAGGATGCTGGAGAGGTCTCCCACCTGCCCCTCTCCCAGGATCCCAGTAGCCAGCCCCACTGCTGCGGGCTCCTGGCTACCGCAGGCTCCTAGCAGCCAATCCCACCGCCGCAGGCTCCTGGCCACCACAGGCTCCCATCAAGCTCCCAGCTGCCAGTTGAACAGTTACACTCTTACATTTCTACTCATACACACAGGCAGATTTACCTACAGTGGCACGTCATAGAACAACCTCAACACGTATTAGATGGTCTCATTTTCTCCTCCCTGTTCTATAGTTAGACTACAGCTAGAACTACGAGAACATAACCCCAAATACAGTGCATTTTCCACTCTTCACAGTTCCTAACAGTGGATTGACTATAGATCTCACATTGTTTACATTTATTTTGGAATGGCGCTGGCAGACAGTTATTGCAGCCAGGCTGTCCATTGTTATTAAATAAAGTTGCTTTTCTGTCCCTTTGTCATGATGTTACATGACAAATTGAAGTTATGTGACATTAAGAACAGGGATATAGAGCATAATCTTGCTGGCAACCAGGTGACAACTAACAGAAATTCTGTAAGACAAAGCCCTTTCCTACATGCGCAGCCTTCAGACACAGTTGTACCAGGGCTCTATGTAATGCAGTTATGTGAAAATAAGCACTACAACTTTAATAAAAATCTTACAAGTGCAGAAACTCAGGGCACTTGGAAACACGGCACTGTCCTATGACCCCCTCTGGGTTATTTAATAATGCCATACCTTGCACCATATCAGGTTGTCTAACCTGTCCTCTATTCTGCAAGTGGGTGGTGGAAATGGCAGTAATTCTTACCAGATTATGAAAGCTGAACCTCATACACTCTCAAAATATTTTTCCCAGTTTACCTAAATCCACTAAGTCAAGATCTGTTCTGGGTACTGTGGACAGGCAATCAGAGGCAGAGCAAGGATTGATTAGAATGCTCTTTGTGGAAATGGAGAAGCCATTCCTGAAATACGACACTTGGGACATTTTCACTGATTTAATATGTAATGGGATTTGCTATTTGGTGAAGGCAAAGCTCTGACGACAGTGTGCCCTGAAAAATGCATGCGATACAACACCGGAACTCAGTGCTCTATAGGAAATAGCTAATAGATTCTTATTTCATATTCTAAGTCCATCTAACTATCCTTGACTTCAGCACTCAGTGCTCTGTAACTTGTCCATTCTCAATAGTCTTTTACTTACCATCAATTACAGCTACTTCTGCCTGCTGTCCATTGAGCTCCCCTGGCTGTAGGTTCAGCTCCACTTGCTCTTCTGCTATGCCATTAATGTTGGATATCTGTCCATTCTTCTGTAAAATCTGTATTGGCAAGGGTAGGGTGGAGAAAGTAAAGGGGGGAGAGGGGGAGAGAGGATGAAACATATTATAACGTTCAAGATCATGGCATCATTCCTTCTCCATTTTTACAAAGTAAAATATTATTTACTGCTTCTACATATACAGGGCTCGACAAATTATGGAAAACCCTACTCGCCAGACAAAAAAGGGACTCGCCACCCTCACCCCCCAAAAAGTGTTTTTTTTTTAATGGCATAAATTCCTAATAAGAACAGTAATTACTAATATGTTCTTAATAAATATAACCCAAGTTATTAATAAATATCTTATAAACTTCTACTTTTTCCTTCTGCTGCCATGTCTTCTCCCCTTGCTCCATCAGCTCCCCTGGTGCCTGCTGCCCCCCAACCCCTCACCCTCCTCTGCTGTCCTGACTCCTGCCCTTCTCGCTGCCCTCAGCCTTCCTGAGACCTCTCCCCCCTGTGCCCACTCCTCCAGTAGCCCCACTCTGATCAAGTGAGCTACCCCTCCTCATCCCCTCCTAACACCTCCTCTACACACCTGCCCTGCCTCTCTCCTCTGAGGCTGGTCCTCTCCCTGCAGGTGTCTGCTCTTCTGCTTCACCCCCAGAATCTCCTGGCACCTGCACCCTCCTGGTTCCTCCCCTTCCTCACTGCCCCTGCCCCTTTGCCCTCTTTTCCTGATACCCACCCCTCAGCACCCTCTGCCCCCATTCCCCTCATGCCCCTGTGCCCTCACACATGCCTTGCTCCATCCCCACCTTCCTCATGCCCACCTTCTTTCAAGCCTTCTCCCAGCACCTCCTCCTCCTCCCTCTAGCCCCCAGTGCCCTTACCCTCTCCTCTCCCAGCATCACCCTGTTCCCCTCCCACTGACACCTCCCCTCCTGCCCTTTTCCTCATTGTCTGCACTTGGCCCCCTGGGATTTGTCTCTCCTGCACCCCTGTCCTTTGGTGCCTTCCCCTTTCTTCTTCTTCTTCTTCTTCTTCTGACCTCCTCCCCTCCCCTCCCCTCCGCACAAGCCCCTTCCCCATATTTTTCCCCTCCCCTCCCCACAGCCCAGCCCAGCCGCTTCCCCTCCCCAGGGCCAAGCAAAACATTTCCCCACACACTTTTTTGTTGTCTTTTACACATTTGCATTTTGCAATGGGTTTTTTTTTTGTTTGTTTTCATTTTTGTCCCAGCATTTTAGCCCTATAAATAGCAAATAGCATTTTCATTCATTTTTTTCCATAAAGGCAAAGGCGCTTCAAGTGAACTCCCCCTTTCGCTGCTGCTGGGTCACAGCAGCCTTTTCCCTGCCCTGTCCAGCCCCTCCCTATGGGCAAGCACCCCTCGCTCCCAATCCACAGGGGAAACAGGGTGCAGGGACAGCACAGAGCCAGAGGGGTGCAGGGAACAGTGTGGGGGATGGGACAGGGGTGGCGCAGGGAACAGGAGGCGCAGAGGGACACAGGGATCGGGGGAGCAGTGTGCGGGGTGCAGTGGAGGCACGGAGAATGGGACGCGGGGAACGGGAGGGGCAGAGGGATCGGAGTCTAGGAGCAGTGTAGGGAACGGGCAGCACAGAGCTGGGGGGGAGCAGGGATCGGGGGGAGCAGGGTGCAAGGGCGGCGGAGCCAGATGGGGCGCGGGGCGGGTGCAGGGAGCCGGGCGGTCAGCAGGGAGGGTCTCTCGCCGGCGAGGGGCTGGGGCTGTGGCAGGACTGGAGCCGGTGGGGCGGGGCCTGGCTCCGCTGTGCGCTGCAGCCAGCTGCTGGGGACCCGCAGCCAGCGCGGAGCTGCCGCGGCCCTTTACAATTGGCGGGGCCACTCACGCCAGCGTCCTGGTGTCTGCCAGCTCCGCCTCCTCATGCCGCAGCTGCACGCAGGCAGCCCGGCGCTGAGTATCGCCGCAGTTCCCCCTTCCCGGCAGCGCTCTGCTCCTCCGCCGGCTGGCGGATTGGATGGGGCCGCGCCGCCCGTAGTGCGGGCTTCAGCCAGCCCTTTACAACGGCCACCGGGCCAGTCCACCCCTGCACTCGCCAGCTGGCAAAATCTACTCGCCACAGGCGAGCGGGTGAGTGCATTTGTCGAGCCCTGTACATATACATATATACATTACTATGGGTATAATTCGTTTTAGTTCGAACTAGGGTGGCACAGGCATAATGAAGCGATTTAAATATCCCGGCTTTATTTGGATGTTGGTGTCGCCATTTTTAAATGCCCGTAGTTCAAACTACCTGCCCGCATGCTACACGCGCACGACTAGGTAGTTCGAATTAAAGCTCCTAATTCCGAACTACCGCTACTCCTCATTGCAGCAGGAGTAATGGTAGTTTGAATTAGAGCTTTAATTCAACTCCCAGTCCGTGCCGCGGTAGCTGCAGGCAGGTAGTTTGAACCACGGGCATTTAAAAATGGCGGCGCTGGGAATATCCAAATAAAGCCCGGGATATTTAAATCCCGGGCTTCATTTGCAAGTTCGAATGCCTACATTAGCCACCCTAGTTCGAACTAGGGTGGCAGCATAGACATACCCTATATATTTAAGGGAGTTTGTGTGTCTGTCTGGTCAAGAACTCCTTCTATACGGTAAAGACTAGAACCACCAAATTTGTTATACAGCTCCCTCTGATCATAACTCAAAGCAAAATAAGGGTTTGGTTGTGCCAGGAAAACGGGACGTGCCTGGAATGGGATTGCTTCTCAGAAAACCAAGTGGAAGAGAGTTAGAATCATCAAATCAAGTACAGTCCTCAAAACTGACATAACTGAGCGAATGGTGAAAGAGGACTCAGGGCAGGCTCACAGAGGGCAAGGGCTCAGGATGGGCACACAGAGTTCCACCTCATCACCACCACCCCGCCACAGAGCTACTGCAGAAATGGTGTTCTGGGCCAATGGGGGGCTGTGCCTCCCCCCAAGCTGTGGCAGCACTGTGCTGGGGCCATGGGAGAAGGTGCCTCACCTTCCCCAGCTACATCTGCTCTATGCTGGGGCCAGAGAAGGGGATGCTTTCCCCCCAGCCATGGCACTGAACCTGGAGCTACTCCAGAGCTGCGGCTGCCAGGGAACGAGTGGCTCTTCCATGGCCTCCACTCAGCCTAACCTGGACTTGCCTCAGCCAGGAGACATGCATCCCTACTCAGGCTGCGTCTTCTGCACGCAGCTGCAACAGCCAAGGAGAGGTGCTTCTCACCAGGCTCCAAGCTGCTGCGGTGAAGGAGGGCTGGGGTAGTCCTCTCTCCTGGGAGCAGCCTGCATACTGAACCCCATATCCCCACCCCCACCCCAGAGCAATGATTTAAATTATTCATGTACATTTTCGTTTTCCAACATGGCAGCAGTAACAGAGACATAAATCTCTATGCAAGATTTTTTAATGCAGTGTTTATATATGTCAGAACGGCGTTGTCTAATCGACTATATATTTGAAAGAGTTTGTCTGCGAGCAAGTTCAATCTGTCTCTCCATTTGTTCAAGAACTCTTCCTAAATACCAAATTTGGAATATAGCTTCATCTTCTCATGACTTAAAGCAAGGTAAGGATTTGGTCATGCCAGGGGGACGAGAGGGAGGGCTGGGATGGGGCAAGTACCCCTTCCTCACTGCCTCTGTATCAGGCTGCTCTCTCCATGAGCACGAACTCCTGCCTGCCACCCTCCACATGTAAATGTGTAACCACTGAAAAATGCACCCCAAAACCACCCTTTGCTAACATCCCTAATGGGGACACACACAAAACCCCATTAGGACTTAGTTCGGATTAACTTCTGACTGCTGTGTGTAGCCACGGGCAGTCAGTTCGAACTAAGGGGATTTAAAGATGGCGCCCGCCCGGGAACATGCAAATGAAGCCCGGGATATTTAAATCCCGGGCTTCATTTGCAAGTTTGAATGCCTACATTAGCCACCCTAGTTCGAACTAGGGGGCTAGTGTAGACATACCCTTAGGTCTTTAATTCAATTCATTTTGGGGAGGGGGGCTGGAGATGAGGGTTTTAGATACTCTTTAGTTACAGATTTATTTTGCACATTTACATAGTTCTACCAGGGCAAAATTCCTTATTGTAGATAGGACCTTAGACTGTATCATGTGTCTAGTCTCACCCTATGCATAGGACATTTCCACTCCTAAACATACTCATTATCTCTTATCCTCCCCTGAAGTGCAAGAATCTGTGTCCAGGAGAATGTAGCCTTTTAAATTCTAATGTAAAGGCTGGAGGAGGACAATCATTTGCAATTGGAAGGCAAATGACTACTCCCTCACCTTGCTGAGCCCCACCCTGCCCAATGGAAACCAAGACAATGAGGTATGAATAATCATCTACTGAAAGATGCTTAAAAAGCCCTGTGCTAACCATCCATTGAGCAAACACTGGTATGAGTGGCAAGAAGAATCTTGTATGTGAGACTGTGTAGAACTGATCTGTTGGCTTATTTTGGTTTGTATAGTAGTTTCCCAGCAGAGACATCCCCCTCCAAAGAATGGTTGCTTACAGAACCAAAGTGACTCTGCTATCTGCTTGTCAAGTTAGGAGCCACTTCTACATTAGAATTTCTGCCATTCTGCGGATAGGGATACACAAGGTAGCCCCTGATGTACCTCTGTTTCTCAATGCTCAAGAGACCAAGCCAGTTGTTGAAGCATGGTCTGTTAAATGAGAGAATTTGAGGAATACTCCTTGAGTCCCATGTCCTAAATGGAGCCTCACAGCAAGAGATTAGTGTAGCTGGAACCTTAACCCGCTTCTGTAGCTAATGTCTGGGTTATTAGATTATGCTAATAATCTATTATTCAGTATATCTATCTTTGTCCTTAATACCAATCCTGTCCAAACCCAGCAGCCAGTGTCAGTGCAGAATTCTTCCAGGCAAGTGGGTGTTTACTGGACTTGGCCACAGCATGAGTGCACTAGTCATTTTCTAGAGATGAACTGACCACTCATTACCAGGGACCTGAATGGTGGAAATGGTTCAGCTTTGGAATTTTTCCTTCTCTCTCCTCCTGTGCCCTCAAATGTGAAGTGTGGAACAGGTACTGAATGAGCAGAACCACCCTGGGGATTGAATCCTACTTGCTCCAGATGGCCAATGGCTGTGAAAAGTGAACACTGCAATCTCAATGGAGGTGTGTCTGTTTCTGTACTCTCCTTGAGAATAGCTGGAATGCATTTAATTCCATTCTTGCTGGAATGATTTAAGGACAGGACATCAGGAGTTTAATTTCCCTCATGTCTCTATCACCACCTGTGAAAGTGAGAGATTAGCCTTCCTAGCTGGGGGGCGGAGGAGGAGGGAAAGTAGTGACTCCATCTGCCTGGAATCCTTAGTGTGACTAAGACTCTCAAAAGCGCTCTCTGCTGTGTAGAGATGTCTAACAATTAACACCACCAAACAGAAACATGCATGCATTATTTATTTCACTGCCAAGCAGGTGCCTGGTCTGAACAATGGCATAGTAGCCAATGTACTCTCAGTTGCAGGTCAACAGATTCAGAGCATTAGCACAAGAAGTATGTTGTTGGAAGCAATAACCACAGCCATGGGAACACTAGCTCCACACATCTCTTTACATCCCAAAAAATGGGTCACCATTACATTTCACAAGGGTCGCCAAGTGTCTCCCCAGGTGGCTCTTAAGGAGCCATTCACACATTTTTTTTTATTTGCCCTGGGTCACCAAGTCTTCCTGAATTGTCAAAATGGATCCCCATCTGGAAAAGGTTGGGAACCACTGTCTCGGTCATCTACTTCCAATGAGTAGCAGTAGCTATGCCAGCAGTTGAGTGACATAGCTGTGTGTACACTGCCACTTATTCCAGCAAAACTTATGTCAGGTTATTTTTACACCTTGAGTGGCATAAGTATTGTCCTTGGTTTGTCTTCAGTACACTTTTATTTTGGTATAATGGTATCACTCAGGGGCATGAAAAATCCACTGACCCTGACCTTTTGGTTTGCTGGTAGGTGACCCACACTGGCTCCACCCCTTCCTCAAGGCCCAGCCCCTATTCCACCCCTTCCCATCCCTGCTCTATCCTCTCCCCTGAGTCCTACTGGGCTGATTGCTCCCCTCCCCTTCTCTGCCCTCTTCTGCAGTAAGGGCAGTGTGTGTGGGGGTGGAGGGGGACAGGGAGGAGCAAGCCCTGAAACAGCCCCGCTCAACAGCTGAGCAGCAGAATTGCTGAACATCTCATGGGGGTGCCGGGCCAGCGGCTGAATACCTGATTGGTGTCCAGACCCCCGGCCACCAGAGCAGCAGCCCTGGCCAGCTCTGTGGGTATTGATCACCCCCTTTTTTCCTCTGCAAGTACCAAGCCCCTGAACACCTATGGAGTTAATGCCTATGTCCAGAGTGACATGTTTACACAGACCATAATCTTCCATATAGACAGGATAGTGTCAACTAGAGAGCTTCTCCCACCAACAGCTACTGTGTCTCATGCAGGTGGACTTACTAAACTGACAGGAAAGCTCTCTCCTGATGGCTTAGAGAGTGTCTTCACAATGCGCTAGTGGCACAGCTGCACTGATTCCGCTGCATCAATGTAAATTGTACTGTAGATCTGCCCTTAATATGAGTTTAAACCAGGTGCAACTTCATTAGTCAAATTACATCCAAAGTTCCTGTTAGGGTAGAACCAAACACACACACTGATACCCCATTGATCTTTTGCCGATTCTTGGGGGCTCCCACTTCAGGGAGAGCCAGTCATTACACTAAGAGGGTCTCTAGGCATGTTACCTTTCTCCCCAAAGAGGGAAGAATACAAAGTGGCATCTGTGCTTCACTGCACTTTGTGGTGGGGTGTAAGGAAAGAATTAATACAGCCCTTGTTGTTCATGATATTTTATAATGACATGGGAGAAGCAGAAACATTACATCTCCGTGACCCTCAGCCTGCACTTACGTCAAGCACATTGGTGGACAGTCCCCCTGCAGGGCAGTTCCCCAGCCCCTAGTTCGCATTAGTCCTCAGAAGGAGAGATGTGATGCCTCCATCACTAAGGAGGTGGCCACTATGTTACCTTTTTGATCTGGAGCCTAAATCAGTGAGTTCTTACATTGGGCACTTGCCACAAAGAGGTGCCAGGAACTGATTGGCTGCCTCCACTCCACACAGGCTACCTAGAAGTTCAGCCAACCCATTACTGAGATTATGTAGGAAAAAAATTATCATTTACACAAGAGAAGTGCACTCCCATCCTCTTGTTAAAGCTCAGCTAGCTGTACCTGGGGCTAACAGGGCCCTCTCAGGACTCCAGCCATGTCCATACTTTACAGTTGACCTTCCTTCAAGCTCTATCCAACTTTTTTGTGTGTGAACAGTTTGCTAAATACTATGCGCTAATATCTCCAACCATACTATCCTCACAATGGGAAATATGTTCACCAGCAGTCCAGTATCCCACTTAGCTTTCCAAATCACTTGGAGTCTGGAACACACTCCCAAGTCATTCTCCCCTAGGGGAATAACAAATGATACATAGCCCATGCAAAAGAGGCACGAGGTTGTCCCAGCACAAGACTGGTTTAAGAAAGTTGGCAGTTTAAAGATATGAAATAAGGTAAGATTAACTAGGATATCATCAATGACCGAAACTCAAAAAGAGAGTCATGCAAAAGCGGAAACTAGGTCAAACTCCTTTTGTATTGAAAGAACCCTCCCCGAAGACTCTCCTTTGGCTGAAGGGAACAACTCACTGAAATGGAAGGCCCTAAAAAAGAAGCCAACAGAAGGCTGCATTGAAGAGTACAGCCATCCCCATTGCCCCGCCTCCCCAAACAATAAACCCAAGGAAGAACTTCCACTTATTTCCTAAGGCCTACTTGCAAGGTCACTGGCTTCCTGACATTGCCCTACATCCCAGCCCAACCCTTCCATATCCTGGGGATTACCAGTCCACGGTAAGGATGTTAAAGACTAGTCGACTATCCGATAAGCAAGTGCTTATCGGATAGTCTGTCAGCTAGTCAATCCCCACCCTCCCACCCCCATTGCCTCTATGACAGCGATTCCCAAACTTTTCCAGATGGGGACCCATTTTGACAATTCAGGAAGACTTGGTGACCCAAGGCAATTCAAAAATGGGGGGAAAGAGAGGGAGCAGAGCCTCCTGGGGAGACACTTGGCAACCCTTTTGAAATGTAATGGCGACCCATATTTGGGTCCCGACCCATAGGTTGGGAAACCCTGACCGGAGAGCTCTCTGTTGTCAGCATAGAGCATTAGTGTAGACATAACCTAAATGTCCTTGCCTTCTTCCATATGATGAGCATATCAAAACTTGTTTCTTTCACCAATAGAAGTTGGTCCAATGAAAGGTATTACCTCACCCACCTTGTTTCTCTACTACAGGGTTCTTCAGGGCTAAAACAAGACGGCAAAACAACTTTTAAAAGAGGAGCAGTTCCCAGTCATTACTCATATCTAAAAGCTCCATTTCTAAAACAGAAGTTTAAAATTCCCCTAGTCACATATAATTTCCTCCGATACCTAGTCACACTCATGTGACACCTACATTGAAGACCTGCTAATAATTAAATGAAGGTCCTTTGCTAAATGCTACCTTTCAAACAAAGTAAACAAAATAATCTCTGTATGTGTGAGGCACCAAACTGGGTGGAGAAAGGTACATCGCACTCAATTATAAAAATCCTTCCCAAACCAGTTAAAACAAGCTTTTGAATTGAGAGGTTATGTCTTTGGATTAGCAAATATCCTATTGCAAAGGAATCTCAAACAGGCATACAAAGCACTTGGCAAAGGTGTTAAATCTGCTTTTCATTTCAATGACCCACTTATTTGCCAAATCTCTGTTAGAGAAAGCCCCATTGTTGTTTGCAGTTTTGTTGTAGCTGTGATAGTCTCTCTCATATCCTCAGACCAAGGTGGGTGAGATTTTTTTTTGGAGACCAACTGCTGGTGAAAAGAGGCAAGCTTTTGAGCTAAGAGCTCTATGCAGCTCAAAAGTTTGTCTTTTTCACCAACAGAAGATGGTCCAATCAAAAATATTACTTCACCCACACCTTGTCTTTGAGAAAACTCCACACACTCCAGGCTTCCTCACCAAAAAACGTGTGCATTAGGGTTCATGGTAGTCTGTTGAAAAGCCCTTAATTAAGTCAAATTGATTCCACCTGGTGGTGTTCCCAAGCTCCTCAAAACTGCCCTTTACAGCTACAAGATTTATGAAAAAGGATACCAATATATAGCATAATACTAATAACACAGATGGAATAATTTGGCTTCACGGTTTTCATCTCATGCTGAGACCAGATATTAAATAGAAGAGGAGAAATGGGGAAGGATTCAACACTCAGGTTACATTTCCACTTCTCATATTTTCTTGTTCCCAAATATAAAACAAAGGCCCTTAGAATGAGTAGTACTCCTGAGTAAGAGGAACTGCAAACTTGTATATAGTCATTTTGCAAGTCTACACAGAATTAATTGTAAGCTTTAAATTCCCTTCTAACATAGTAAAGGCAGTAAAAAAAGATGGATTATTGGCTTAATGTTTGTAAAGTACTGTATTTTGAGTTTCTCTAATGAAAATCTACCAACAGAAAAGGCAGTAAAAAAGATGGATTATTGGCTTAATGTTTGTAAAGTACTGTATTTTGAGTTTCTCTAATGAAAATCTACCCACAGATATTACACACTTTTAAAATCTTTGTACCAAGCTTTCTAGAATAAATTTAAATGTGTTCTGCTAAATGTAATTTATACAGAACTCATAGTACTTAGTACAAAGCAGTCCTGTGAGATCATTAATTCAGAATTGAAATTATGTAACAAATAAATAAAATTGGCAAACAAGGACCTAATCTATCAAATACTTGTATAATTTTACATACATGGGTTGATTCATTGGCTCAGATAGAACTATTTATGCATAAAGTTAAGGTCATGCACACACATTTATTTGCAGGCCCTCAGAGTTAAGGTTCCTTAAAGACAAATTCAATCACCAACATCATTAAAATTCAAGGAAATCACATGGCAATAATTATTCATGTGTTATTAAACTCAAATATTGTAGACTTCACACCTCTACCTCAAACTCCCTAGAGTTTCCTTTTTCACTTCTTTTCTCACTCAAACACAGAACCTTAACAACCACATCTAACTCCTCTCCCCCCAAGCTCCGGCCACACACACACACACACACCAGAGGGTGCGTCTAGACTACATGGCTCCGTCGACGGAGCCATATAAAGTAGTTTACTCAACACAGTCAATGAAGCGGGGATTTAAATAATCCCCGCTTCATTAAAATAAAAATGGTCGCCACGCTGTGCCGACAATCAGCTGAACCAGCACAGCACGGCAGTCTAGACACGGCGCAGTCGACAAGGGAAGCCTTTGTCGACCGCTCCTGTAAACCTCGTTTACAGGAAATGTGTTTTTTGTGATGGAATAAGAAATAACAGTTCGGTAGCCCTGGTCTACACTAAGGCGTTATTTCAAAATACACCCCCCCTTAGGTCATAAGTGCAGTGTCCACACTACCAAGCCTGTTATTTCAAAATAATAGGCCGCTTATTTCAAACTCTGTACTGCTTTCCTCAGGGAATAACACTAATTTAGAAATAGTTACTTTGAAATAGCAGTAGTGTGGACACTCTGGTGCTGCTATTTTGAAATAACTACTCCCTAGACTAATTCAAGCTAATTACTCCCCAGTGGTTCCTGGGGTTCTAAGTTGAGGTAGAGCGTCCACATTAAGGGAGCCTGCTTTGGACTAATTTCGAGGCTTCCCCATAGTGGGGACACGCTAGTTTGATTTTCTAAAATTGGCAGTTAAGTCGAATTTAGTTATTTTGAAATAATTTCCTAGTGTAGACATGCCCTAACTGAGCTCTTTTTTCCTGCAGCATTTTGTCTGAAAATAAGACATCACAGCTGGAGGCTGAAATCTTGAGTTATAGCTGTGCCCTCACATTCCAAGTCCTCCAAAAGCTGATCAATGTAAAATTTCAGCCCGACTGCCGTTTATGGCAGAATGAGTTATAAACCCCCGAAAGTACTGTAGCATGATTATGGTATACTCTGATCAGAAAAATTACAAACAGTTGTTTTTTGTAAGTGCAAGGCAATTTCAAACTTTATTTATAACATTAAACAAGAATATTTTTTCAGAAGAGATTTCTTGAAGCCTAAATGATGGACACCTGTAAAGGTGTTAAGGAATATTTTATTCCTACAAAAATATACAAAAGCACTTATCATATGTCATAGGTACCTTTGTTACAAATTACAAGTTGAACAAAACCAGACACTTAACCCTTCATCAAAAAACTTGGGCCTCAAGAAAATTTCTCCCCCCTTCCCCACAAACTAGCCTTATCAAGCACATCTCCACGCAAAAGCTTGAGTTCTCTTGCAGAATGCAATGGTGAACCCTACCCTCCACCACAGCCTTCCTTTAAACTAACAACTCCGACAGGGCAAATTGCTGACTGGTATAAAGACAAAACTCACTGCAAAAGGGTTTATACCCTGTTTTACATTTTTCTCAATCACTCATGATATACTAAAAAAGAAAATATGGCATAAAACAAAAGTACAATTTAATTACCAGTGAAAGTTGAAGGCTTATTGAATAGTACATGGATTCATCCATTTACAAAAAAATACAGTAGTTTCTTAGTCTGCTCTTCTGCTGTCCTTATGAAGCCTGCATCACAAATAAAGTTCTGAACAATCTACTTCTAACCTGTAGTTACTTAACCAATTGGTTGTGACCCAACATTGTGTTGCCTGAATGTGTCAGAGTGTTCTGTGGTAAGTCCAGGGTGGGAACTCAGGTCTGGGGAAAGGGGTCAAGTCCTACCCTCAGCAGAGTGGGGGCCATAGCAGTGGCAGGGAGAAAGGGCTGGTGATTGCAGAGCCCACCACCCTGGGGTGGCTGCTGTCATGGCTCAGTTCCTGCAGGCTGTCTAGGCTTGGCTCCAAGGGTGTTGCAATCTGATGCATGGGATTGCAGCACTGCTCCAGCTTAGCCTCGCTGGCCTCCCTGTTATCGTGACAGAGGGCCAAAGTGAAGTGGTGTTGAGGCCAGCGTTCCCTCTAAGCTGCGGGGGGCAGCACAGCTTCACAGGTGATTAATCAGCTCCTCTTAGTCAGCTCCACAGCAGCCCCTATCCGCGGGGGGTCCCAGCTCCCCACTGAGACCCACTGTGAACAGGGGCTGCTGGACCCAGCGCATGCCAAGACTGAACAAGCCCCGCTCAGTCCCAGTTTGCCCCAGACCCAGAAGCTACCCCTGCTGCGGCTCTGCAGTTTAAATGTAATAGGAGCCGGGCTGCCTGCGCACTCGCGACTTACTAAATTTAAACTGCTGAGCCTCACTGGAGGTAGTGCCTTTCCTTATCGACTAATCTTGTAGTCAATACAAATTGTATCAACTACATGATTACCTAATTACCCACATCTTAACATCCTTAGTTAAGAATATTTAGATGTTTTTGCACTAAAGCTATTTGCTGGTTTACAGCAGATCATCAAGGTTATCAAATAAGTCCTCTGTCTCAAGAGAGTTGAAAACCACTGCTCTAATCTAGGATTACCAATCAGCCAAATGGATCTACTAGTCTGCTGTCTGTGTGCTGGCTATCCTCCCATGAGTCAGCAAAATAAAATAAAATTAAACACAGCCATCCATCACCACCACCAACCATGCACACAGCCTTTACAAATACGTTAATCTAAATCAGGGATTCTCAGACAGGGGTTTTGACTTCATGCCCACTTTGTATCTAGCATTTAAAATCATGTTAAATATATAAAAAAGAGCTTTTCATTTGGGAGGAGGGCACATTCAGAAACTTGAAGTGTAAAAAGGTTGAGAACCACTCATCTAAATCTTGGCACTTTTCTTTTTGTGGCATTGAAGTACATGTTTTAAAAGGTTTTAATTCACACACCAAAGAAGCGAAAGCATTTTTTTTCTTTGCCTGACTCACACCATTAGACTATATCAGCATTTCCCAAACTATGGGCGGCGGCCTGGTACCGGGCCACGGGAAAAAAATACCGGGCCTCAGCGTGGCTGCCGGGAGGGGAGCAGAGCGGGGCGGGCTGGGAGGAAGTGGCAGGGAACTGGCCGCCCAGAAGCAGGGTTAGGGGCAGCGGGGCTGTCCCGCGGAGATCCGGGCGGGTGGGCAGGCGGCGAAAGCAGGGCTGGGGGCAGCGGGGCTGTCCCGCGGAGATCCAGGCAGGCGGGCGGGCGGGCGGCGAAGCAGGGCTGGCGGCAGCGGGGCTGTCCTGCGGAGATCCAGGCGGGCGGGTGGCGAAAGCAGGGCTGGGGGCAGCAGGGCTGTCTGCGGAGATCCGGGCAGGCAGGCGGGCAGCCAGTGAAAGCAGGGCTGGGGGCAGCGGGGCTGTCCCGCGGAGATCCGGGCGGGCGGTGAAAGCACGGTTGGAGGTAGCGGGGCTGTCCAGTGGAGATCGGGGAGGGCAGGCGGCGGAACCAGGGCTGGACAGGAGCCGGGGGACGGGGAGATCAGGAGGAGGAGGACGGGAGAACCAGCTGCCGGAAGCAGGGCTGGACGGGGCAGCGGGCTGGTCGGGGGTCGTCCGGGGAGATTGGTGGAGGGCGGGGAACCGGCCACCGGAAGCAGGGCCGGACAGGGGCAGCTGGGCTGGACTGGGGAAATCGGGGGTGGGGGTGGGGAGAGAAGCGAGACTGACCTGGGCACATGCAGACCCTGGCAGACAAGGGAGTCTGGCCGGGGATTCCATTTTGCCCCACAAACCCACCCTCCCTGGAGTAGTTGCGAACTGCCTGGCAGGTAGACACACTCAGACAGCGTGAGCACATCTACCAGACAGGCAGTTCACAGCTAAGGACTGATACACCTAATTATAATAAAACTTACCTAATTAGAAAATACCAGGCATTTTATATGTCTGGTAATTTCTCAATTTCTTTCCCGGACAAAACCTTCAAATACCGGACTGTCGGGTACAAAACTGGACACCTGGCAACCCTATCCTTCCTTGCACCTTCCCTCCTAGCCAGATACCATACCCCCAATCTGCTCCTGCTCCCACCTCCTGGAGTGCTCATGCGGCGCCGGGTCCCCCAAGCCCTGGCCCGGGCTGGATGGAGGATGCAGCCGGGTGAAACACTGAAAATTTATTCATTTTTCATTCTTTTTTTTATATGCGTTTATATTTTTGGGCTGCAAAAAACAGTACTGAAAAAAAACGGGTTCCAACTAAAGTAAAAAGTTTGGGAAACCCTGATCTAGCCAGCTTTCTATCCATCTTACAGTCCATTTATCCAATCCATATTCCCTTAACTTGCTGGCAAGAATATTGTGGGTGACCGTATCAAAAGCTTTGCTAATGCTGGCACTGGGGGCTTTGGGAGGACCAGAAACAACATATCTGAATATTCATCATTTGCTTAATGAATATGCAAATATGCAAATGAATGTTACTGGTCCTCCAAAAGCTTGTGAATGGATTTACTGGTCCCCATGTCAAAAAGTTTGGGAACCCCTGGACTATATCAACTAACGATACACTACTGTACAACACTCACAGTCTGGTTTGTGAGTGTTTGTAGAAAGCTGGGAAAACAAAGTAATTCTGATGTCATTTATTAAAGCCAAAATGCTGAAAACGCCTAAATTATTGGCAGGCGCACATTGTTAATACTCCTATTACGTGAAAGAATTACATTACATGAGAATGAGCTATCAACTATGTTCAACTGCCATACATTTAGACACAGTTCTACTACGCAGAAGATACTTTTCCTTCCATCAACTGACGTTATACTCAGATATGCTTTTGATATATATGTTTTTAATTCTATTAATTGTTTTCTCACTTTAGGAAATACTCCAGAATTTTCCCTCCCCATTTCTCTGATCTAATTACTAGAAGTATTCCACAATTCCCAAACCAAAGAATTTTAATTGAAAACCAAGTTAAGTTTGCTAAATGAAAACTTGGTTGTCACCTATGGTATAATTTACAAAACACCCACGCATGTAAGGAAATTATTAGTTAATAGCATAATAGCATAGTTAATAGCATTTTACACTGACTATGTAAACAAACAAACATACTATGCTTCAAGCACTCTAATCTGGTTGTGTGTAATCCAGGAACACCCATGGTTTGAACCCTGGCAAGGAGAGGAAGAAGCAGCTCTGCATACTGCCACTCTCCCTGCTCCCAAGCTGGGGAACAGCAGCACAGTGAAGTGCTTGTCTGGAGGTGTCCCCCCTCCCCTCCCCCCCCCGCCTCACTGCTCCCATAGAAGTGGGGGGCGGTGCCTGGGAGCAGCAGGGAGCATATAGTCACATGTGCCCCAGAAACGGGGCTCCAGATAAGCACCCCACTTGCACCCCCCCTCATGTACTCTTCTCTTCCTCCTTCTCAGACCCTACAAGCCTATCCTATTATGCACCTTTCCTCCCAGAGTCCCCAGCCGTACCACGCTCCTGCACCTCCTGGACTCCATATATATTGTTGTCTATGTTACATGTTAAATAAAAATTCAGCACTTGGCAAAATGTTTTTATTTGCACCTTCAAAACAAAAAGTATACATGAACACCTATTGTCCAGAAAATTCCATAATCCAGCATAGCCGATTTCCCAAGGTTGCCGGATTAAAGAGGCTCAAGTGTATCTGTATGAAGAAATGAGTATTTAATTATAGAGCCTTTATATCTTAGTTACTCCAGATGAAAAACGTGGATAACAATAATGCTTTGTACTTACCTAGTAATTTTTCATCTGTAGTTCTCAAAACACTTTAAAAGGTAGCTAAACATTAGTCTCTTTTTTAGTTGGCCTGCTTCAGATCTCTGTGCTTAGAAGCAAATTGCTAATGCTATAGATGTACTATTTCAGAGATCAAGATTCTGCTCCCAGTTCTACCACAAACTTTTTAGGTACATTTTGACAAGTCACTTCTCGGTTACCCATTCTGATATTTCAGAGTAATACAAAGAAACATTATATCCTTTGCAAACATTTCCAAGAAGGAACATTACATGTTTTAGGGATGTTAATGGGTAACCATGTAACGGGTGATGCTTACCAGGCAACAGTTAACCGGTATCTGGGGAGCAGTCCCCTCCCTGCGGCCCGCTGTAGGTGAAGGGCTGTTCCAGCCCGACAGGCTGCTGCGTGGGGATGCCAGCTCCCCGCCCATAAGTAAGTGGGAGACGGCAGCCTCGCCCAGGGCCAGCCAGGCTAGAACATTTAACCGGTTAACTAATGAAACAGGATTTTACATCCCTAATATGTTTAACTATATTAAGTACTGAAATTATTCAAAGTTGTAAAAAAGGTGTTCCAATTGTAAAATTCTGTTCTATATAGGAGTTTGTTTTTTTATACTCATACTCATCACCAAGGTATCGGAATGCCTAGAAAAACTTAATCCGAAAAATCTCAAAGCAAAGAATGGTCACGAAACCATCGATCCTCATGAAACACACATACAGAATGCTGTAGCTGGTCTCCTCAGCAGCTCAAACTACCATGAGCAAATCAAACCTGTCATCCACTCCCCACACTGGCTTACCACAGACTACCATATCAAAGTCAAGGTGCCAAGTATTTAATGCTTCAGGGGGTAGCCAAGTTAGTCTGTACAGGATAAACTTAAAAAACAACAAATAGTCTGGTAGCACTTTAAAGACTAACAAAACATGTAGATGGTTTGGGCCCAGGGTATCTAAAAAAATCACCGAAAGCTCCGTTAAAAGGTCCACAGTCAGCAGCTCTGGCACAACAGAACTCTCCACAGCAAGAGTAAAGCTGGTCTATGTAGGAAACAGAACTTTCTTGGGACCATTTAAAATTAGCCATTTAAAATTAACTTTTTGTTTCACAGTTTTTGAAACAAGACATTTTGACATAGTCACTATCACTGTCCTGATCAGGTGGTCCATAATATATCAATTAACACTCCAACTCATCTGATTAAGTGGATTTAACTCAAAAAAGATGCACCTAATGCATTTGTTAGTCTCTAAGGTGCCACAGAACTGCTTGTTGTTTTTAAGTTTGAGAAAGTCAGCATCCACATTTCTTTAGCCCTACCCCTTTCAGAGAGCTAGGTATTTATCTCTACACAACCAGGAAATCCTAGCCTGGAGTCAAATACAGGTTGTACCTCTGAAAACTAGCACTCTCTGGTCCAGCAACATCTGTGGTCCAACAGGACCACAGATGCTCCTGGACCAGAGAGCCCAGGAGCATAAGGGCAGGAGGGCCATCTAGGGTCAGGGCAACAAGGTTGGCAGCCTGGCTAGGGACAGTGTGGGACCAGGGCCGGAGCCCCACGGCAGCCTCCAGCAACCTGCGGCCGCGCAGAACCAGAGTCTCCTGGCAACCCCTTGGAGCATGGGACTGGGGCACCACAGCAGCCCTGGGAGCATGGGGTTGGAGTCGGAGACCTGTGGCAGCAGCACGGAGCTGGAGCTCCACAGCAGCCTCCTGGAACATGGCTGCCCCCAGGGGCACAGGGCTGCAGAAGCTGGAGCCTGTGCTGCCCAAGGAACTGGCGGCAGCAAGCAGTCCAGTCTGGTTGCAGAGGAGGGAGAGGAAGGATACCTGCTGGGGCATCCTGCCAGCAGCAGGTGATGGGTTTGGCGGCCTGGGGCAGGAGACCTCTCCGGTCTGGGAAATCCTCTCATTCGGGATCAGTCAGGTCCAGACCAGGGAGGTCCAACCTGTACTTAAGCCATTTCTTGCAAGAATCACTTAAATGCCTGCAAAGGCCAACCGTTAGCTTGGGGATTGGAGTATCACCACAGGTGTGGACAAGTCAATTGACAGGAGGGCTGGAAGAGGTGGTGGCAAAGCCCGCCCTGGGACCCAGCTATTCAAAGAGTCCTGGGGCACATGACTGCCACGGCCGCACCTGTGGTAGCAGCAATTGCCAGAGCCCTGGGCCCTTTAAACCGCTGATGGAACACTGTGCCGTGTGCTCTGTACAACACTGAGGGCTGGGGACACACACGGCTCTCTGGGTGGTGCAGTGAGCGTACTGTGAACGTTACAGGGAGTGTCAATGAAAACTGAACCAATATTACTGTGTGATAGTCTGATGCTCAAAGTGCTGTCATAAACTAAGAGTTGCAAAGTTTCACCCCAAAGATGCTTTTGAATTTTGGCAATTGAATGTTCTTGCCATATATCAGTTTAAATCTTTAAGGTGCTTTGAGATCCTCCAGTATGAGAAGCAGAGAATAAATGAAAGATTATTGGTATGGAAGATTATTCATTTTGACTTGGGGGAAATTCTCATTCTTACCATCTTTAGCTATTTAAAAACTGTAGAATCAGAGCATAATTCTAATAAATAACGAAAGATAAGAAATCTCAATAGATTTAAAACTTACCTCTACTTTTCCTCTAATCTTTAAGTGCAATACTTTCATATTACTTTCTCTCTCTCTCAGATCTGTCTCCCCACCTTTTCTACTATCACGTGTCATTCTTAACTAGTTTTCTTGTCTATCAGGAGAGCAGAATTTTAAGATTTTCAAATAAAATTCTTTGCTTAAAAAAAGAAAAATGAAGTAATCACTCAAAGGATTCTATTCCTTCTGTAAAACATAATTAAAGCAAACAAAACAGAAAGCACATACACAAAGTAGAAAAGTGCATCTCCTGTTGGGATACAGATATTTTAGTGTTAACTACGGCAAAGACAAAAAAGAAAGGACATAAAAATGGCACTTTCACTTTTTAAAGGAGATCCTCTTTTCAGAGGAAGTTGCACAGACTCTTTTATGAGGGTACATTCTCTCACAGTCTTCACTTTGTGGGTCAGTGCAGTCTGTCCAACTGCATTAGTATTTCAGAGAAACTAATTTCAATTTCCAGTCCCATTAATTGCCTCATTTCTCTGAAGGGATCTGAGTTGCAATTTAGTCCGAGTTTTGTTTAATTCAGTCAGAAGTGGTCCTAATTCCACTGGGAATTGTTATATAGTTTAGACATATATGACGTTTTGGGAGATGAGTGAGAACCTCTTCCAAGACAAAAATAAGGGTAAGAACAAGAAGATTAGAGGAAGCGTAGTTCAGTTCTGCATGTACACATAGAGACAAATACATGCAGTTATTACATCTGTCAGGTCTCCGAGACACACATTCATATCTCTTCTGGGATTATGAAAAAAATAATGAATATGGTTTCTCTCATGTATAAGGAAATTAAAAGAATCAGTTATCCAGTTCATTGGTCCTTCGCAATCCTTCAATGTATTCATTCTTCAGACAAAGGGACTTTCACTGATGTAATGTTTCTGCCATGTCATCATAATACCATCATGTGCACCAAGTTTTTTTTAATCCTTTCCTTATACCCCACCACAGAAAATGAAAATATCAAGCTAAAAATCTTAAAATGTACACTAAATACCACACAAACCCTGATGCAGCCAAGTACAATCAGCTCTGTTTTCTATTGTGTGTAATGCAAATCATTAAGACTTTACTACACTCTTCCATAAGCAGCACACACAGAAAATAACATTTTATATATGTCACATCACAGGAATGAATGAATGGTTCTTAGCCTATAACTGGGTGATAGAGAAAGTTTAATTATTCTCAATGGGGAAGCAGAATGCAGCCATATCCTTCTCTATTTCTAACCATCACCATCATTCCCAACATTCCTCACACCAGATCCAGACCCATTCCAAGGATTCCTCATTCCAGACCCAAAAGCACCAGAGTTAATTTTGCCTCATTCTTTTAATCCTTGTACACGGATTCTACATTAGATTGCTAAAATAGTCAGATCCAGCTGTCTGAACAACTGACCAAAGTAACAGGAATGCACTGCAATTTCCCTCTCCCCCACTCACAGTATGATTTTTAAAGCTCACATATTGATGGGCTAATTCAATATGCAGTTCCACTATACATTGCCACATTTAAAAAACACTCCTTAAATAACTTCATTTATTTAAAATGCTGCTAAGATCATTTACAAGCTGTATGTACTCTTTCTTGGTGAAGCTAAAATAAAGTATTGATCCTTCAAACACATATGTAGGTACCTAATTCTGCTACCATAAGTAGTCCCATTAACTTCAATGAGTAATTCCATAGTGTGTAAGAATTTGCAATATCAGAGCCCTAAAAGAGTAAAAAATCCAATCCTGCCTATCTTGGCCAGGAGCCCAGTTCCGAAGGCAGGGACACTGAGAGCAGCAGCACAGAAGGATAGCCTGGTATGGTGTTGCCACCCTTACCTCTGTGCTCTTGCCTGCAGAACAGGGCCTTCAGTCGGCAGCTGCCACTCTCCTGCTGCCCAGCTCTAAAGACAGCACAGAAGTAAGGGAGACAATGCTGTAACCTTCCCCTCCCTCCCCCCCCCCCCCCCCCCAAAAATAACCTTGCTAGTCCCCAGCAACTAATTCTCTTTTGGGCCATGGCCCCCAAATTGTGAAATGCCGATATCAAAAGCCATCTGCCAAGACATTTTCCCTTGGCAGAGGTACCAAACTGTATCTGCTGTTAGAATGTAGATTTTTTTTAAAAAAATCACTATACAAGAAAGTTTCGCCCGCCCTTGGCTAAACCTAACAGAAGTCTTAGTACTGTAAATATAAGTGAGACAGTCTTTTACTTCTCCCCTGCCAAAGCCTGCTCACACCATTCACACTAAATAGCCTCAAACTTGAATGGTTTTTAATCTTTAAGTATTTGGGCTCTTTAAAAGACAGTCTGGGGACTTTACTCTGGTACTTGAGTAAGGTTGGTTTTACCATTCAGTAATGGGAGGCATGTTTATTTTTTCAGGCTGATTCAGCTTTGTCAGGAGAACACAGCTGTTTAAACAGCAGATATAAGTCTGTCGCAGCTGTTATTTGTCAAGCTCTCAAACCATAAGACATTCTGACATCTCAGCTGGTAAATTCTTTGGAAAAAGACATAACCCCCAAATATTTACTGTCTAGTAGACACTTGCTGGTCTTAAGATTCAGGTAGGATAAGCAAGTTACTATTCAAACTGTAATTTTCCAAGGATACTGTTGGAATGATTCCCATTCTTTGGTCTGGACCCCTGAATGCGACCAAGCAAGGATCACAAGAAGCTCAAAGTTTTAAAGCCATTGTTTCCAGCAGAGGGGTATCTTGTGTCACACCTGTATTTTATTACAGCCATTTTCTTCTAGAGGCCAAAAGCAAAAGATTTCTTCACATAACTGTAAGTGGCTTTTTCAGCCCTAATTAGGAACAAACACTTCTTCAGCACAGCTTCTTCAGAGGAGGGACCTCAGGGGGAAGAGGGTACAGGGCCTTGTGGTGAAGAGGCCTAAGGCCCACTACAGCCCCACCCACCAGAAGAGGCTGGCACTGCCCCTGAGCCTTTGGCAGCTGCGGAGTGGCACTGCAGAGAACCCAGGACAAATTAACATCCCACAGGAGGGATAGGCAAACTTTTAGCCTGAGAGCCACATCTTGGTATGGAAATTGTATGGAAGGCCATGAATGCTCATAAAAGTGAAGGTTGGGGTGCAGGCTGGGGTGAGGGCTCTGGCTGGGTATCCAGGCTCTGGGGTGGGACTAGAAATGAGGAGTTCAGGGTGCAGAAGAGTACTCCGGGCTGGAACCAGGGGTTTGGAGGGGGCTTTCGGCTAGGACAGGAGATTGGGGTGTACCGGTGGTTGAGGGCTCCAGCTGAGGTGCAGTTCTGAAGTCAGGCTAGGGATGAGGACTCTGAGGTGCAGGAGGATGCTCTGGGCTGGTATCAAGCAATTGGGGACACCAGTGGGAGAATCAGGGTTGGAGCAAGTGTTTGGGGTAGAGGTTAGATTAGGGCTCAGGGGTGTAGGATCTGGGTGCTTACCTGAAGCAGCTCCTGGAAGCTGCAACCTATCCCCATTTTGATTCCCCCCTTTGCAGCCTAGCTGAGCCATGTGCCAGCTCCTTACCCCACCTCCAGCTGAGCTATGCACCCCACTTACAGCCCAACTGAACCACACACAGCCCAACTTGTTCTGGGCCCCCACCTCCCTGCAGCATTCCAGGACTCACTGCTCCTGGAACATCCGTGGTCATGCTGCACATCAGATGTTGCTGGACCAGAGATCCCAGATTTTAGAGGTGCAACCTGTAGTTAGTTTGGTGCTCTAAGTCTGAGGAAGGGAACAAACAGCAGAAATGTGTTTCTGTTATGAAAATGTATTTAGTAACGCAGTGTTGTAGAGTTCACATTTACTGCATCTCAATAACCTATATGTCATATTTCCTTAGTTTATAAAGGGGAAATGTGTTTTGGTTTTTTTAACTGACAAACTTGGCAAACTCAACCTTACATCTGAAAATCAAGCTGTGATTTTTCTGGTCATTTGCACTTTTGACCCATCTCAGTTTCTCTGGGTAAAGCGCTCTCTGGGTGAGATCCTGCAATGCTCCCTCACTTTAGACTGGGTCCCAGGGGTGCATCCTTGTGTACAAAATGTGATTCATCAGCAGACTTGACTAGATTTGGCTGCCTTGCAAGATTTCCTTTTGAGATCTGTGATCAGTGTGAACACAATGACATAGGAAGAAGAGAAAGGAAGATCCAGTGGTTAGGGCTTGGGCAACCTGGGTTCAGATCCATGATTGTCACAGACTTGCTGTATGACAAGTCACTTAGCATCTCTTTGCCTTGATTCCGCATGTGTAAAATGGGAATTCTACTTCATGGGGGGATTTGTGAAGACACTATGGCTACATCTATACTGCACTCTCTTGCGCAAGAAAATATGCAAATGAGGTGAAGCGGTGACTATCGCCGTGCCTCATTTGCATACTTAATGAGCCGCCATTTTGCGCAAGGGGCTTTTGCGCCAAAAGGAGCCATTTACATGGCTCCTTTTGGCACAAAACCCCCCTCTTGCGCAAGAGCCATTATACCTGAAAAAAAAGCAGTATTCACCACTTCGCCTCATTTGCATATTCTCATGCGCAAGAGGGGGGGCAATCTAGACATAGCCAAAAGGAATAGAGGCCCTGCCTTATAAGTACTTAAGATTATTTCCCAATGATGATATAGGCTTTTCAATACAAGATATCCAATTATTTCTCAACAGTAAATCTCAACAGTAAATCTGGCTGCTTCTGGGGTGCAGCACAGTCCACTGTGTTAGGACAAACAGGAAACCTGCCATATCACCCCCCTCTAGTCACCTGGTCACCTACAGCCAGTGACCCAGTGCCTGACATTCCCTGACCCAGTACTGGCTTGCAACAAGGAATGTCCCATTTAATTGCTAGCACTGCGTTTAATTGTTTAACCAATTAAAAGGGAGTCGACTGTTAGGGTCAGGCTGCCGCAGATCCCCCCTCCCCTGTGGGGGCTGCCTCAGCTGCCCCTGCCCACATGGGATATGGGATGTTAAATATTGGTTAATTGAATAGTCAGTTAACCTCATGAATTCTTGATCCGTTAGTCAACTATTCTATAGTCCCTGGGCAGCTCCTGTCCAGGGGGTAGGGGGTCTGAGCTCCTGGCCCCAGCACAAGCCAGAACTGAGCTGGGCTGCCTGCCTGCCTAACACCTAATACACTTTAAATGCAGAGCCGCAGCGGGGGTAGGTCCAAGACCCAGTGCAAGCTGGGACTTGGGCTGCTAACCAGCCTGCTGAAAAATTACTGGCAAGGGGTGGGGTGGGGTGGGGGTTGGGGGGAAAATGCGTGTAGTCTATAGCATTAACCTATAAGCTTTTGCTTATCGGTTAAATCAACTATACTATTAGGCTTTAGGTTTTTGCACAAGTAGCTTTTTGTGGAAGAGATCTTCCGCAAAAACTTCTTGTGCAAAAGTGCGTCCACACCTTAAAAGTGCATCACAAAAGCATGGACACTCTTGTGCAAGAAAGCTCTGATCGCCATTAACAGAATGGCCATCAGAGCACCTGTGCGTTTTCTGATAGGCTCTTTTTGTGCAAGAAACCCCTGCGGAGCATCCACACACATGCCTTTTTGCGCAAGAGCTGTAGCGCGAAAAGGAGTTATTCCTCATGGGAAGAGGAATAGCTCTACCGGCAAAAGCCCTCTGTCGTGTCAATTTACGGTATTTTTTTTGCACAAAAATACGCTTAAGGTGTGGATGCTCTGCCCGTTTTTGCGCAAATACCTCGTAGTGTAGACATAGCCTCACATCCCTAACATGGGATGGGAGCTGGCGGCGGGTCAGGCTGGAGCAGCCCTCTGGGGACTGTTCCAGGCACTGGTTACTCTTTGATATCACTAGTTGCAACCCGTACTTTGAAAACCATTGGACTAAATGAGCTGATGGTCCCATTTGGCTTTAAATTCTACAACTCTGAGAAATCCTCCTCCTGTACTTCTAGTTGGCCAGAAGCTGACATCAGCCTCTTAGTAAAGCTGTGAAGTGATATGAGTAAGACTCATCATTTGGGAAAATGCACCCAAAATTATATCTTTGTGTATAATGGCCAAGAAAGAAAGAGAGCAGTCCAATGCACTCACTATTAATCACTTTGTGGTCTGCAGACTGAATTCCTCAACGGCAATCTCATATTGAAAGCTCTTGCTGGCAAATGTTATTTGCTTTTGTCTTCAGAACAGTCTGCATTAATAATGAGTAAGTTGGAAGTTATTTACATACAGTATTGTTCTCCTAGCACTGTCACAGACCGTGAGCGAGAGCCTGAGGGTACATCTACATTGCAGCGCTATTTTGGGATAACGTCCATTATCCTGAAATTGCGTTCTGCATTGTCTACACAAGAAGTCCATTATTTTGAAATACATTTGAAATAACGGGCTTCTTATTCCAGCTTCCTGTAAGTCTCGTTGCATGAGGATTAAGGAAGATGCCGAAATAGCGATTTATTTTGAAATTTAGTGCTATGTAGACAGCGCCAAATTTCAAATTAAGCTATGTACCCTGACAGAGCACCCTGCAAATGAATTCATAGAGAAGGCCAGGTTAATGCACCACTCAGAACCATGGGTCCTACAGATACATGGATCCCCACTGGTTCCTAATATGAACTGTGATAGGACAGTGTTTCTGCATGATTAGTGCAGAGACTGGCACCAGTCCCTGAGATTTTCCTGATGCAATGTATTAAGAAGGCAGAAGCCAGTCCCTTGTATCAATAAGGTTGAGAAAACACAGTGGTAGGAGGCTCTCCAATAAAGGAGGTGATGCGGTGTATGAAATACTTCATAGTGAATCCTTTTGGTGGCATGAGGCTCTCCACATTATCAATCTCATCACTGTAGTACAGAAGCACGTAACATCATCATCACCTCCACAGACCTTCCTGCATCTCCCATCTGAACAATTCCAACCTCCCTTTGTTTTTCTTCCCTGAGTAGTCTCCTGCAAGGGCTCAAGAACGGTTAACTAGTAATCCGAATATAGTTGTAACATCATAGGCATCTGGCTATTCCACTGTCTTTTGGCAGCTCCACTTAGAAGAAAGGACAATAGAAACTTCTCATGAATCCAACTTATCAGTCACTACAAACAAAATGTCTGAAATAGGCTGGTTGCTCATCTGAGAAGGTAAAAAGCACACATCTAGAGTTTGTAATGATTACCTAAATTTTGAGTTTGATAACACTTCAATGAAAAAATAAGTTTTGATGGGGGAAAATGTCAGAAAGGTGATATTTAATAATAGGTTTTGAAATGTAGGACAGTGACAGCCCCTCTACCTTTCCACATTCTAGGAAATGTTAATATTCTAAAGTACTGTATATTTTGAAAATTCCAAGCTCCTAGGAATTTTTTTTTTACTCAGATTCCCTTGTTTAGGAGTGTGATTACCCCCCCCCCGTCTTTATGAAAATGGGATTATGAATATGAATATGCATAACTTGAAGATGCTTTATGCAAAATGCCACTTGTAACCTATCAATTTTAATGTCCCTGGATTGGTAGATCCTATTTTTTGTGCATGTATCATTCTTGTATGAGCAGTTAGACATGTGAAGTGTGATTATGAGTTCTGTGTGTGTTATTGAGGGCCATAATTGGGGGGTTTGGTCCCACTTGAGGGTTGTTTTCTTGGGTGCTGAGTCCTCAGAACTGCATCCTGCCAGAGCTAACATAGTTCAGTGTCTGGCCTGCTCTACAGGGGCAGTAAATGGAACCCTGCAAATCCATGAATATCCCCTTTATATCTGCTACTACCAGCATCTGCGGCTGTGGATGCGGATTTCTACGGCTAATTTTTGCGGACGCAGATACAAATTCTGGATCCACACAGGGCTCTATCAGTAACCCCAACTCTGTGCCTTGTCTGGGGGAAACGAGAGGATCTAGCCCAGCAGAACAGGGTGGTGGGAAGCCCCAGAGAATAAGGAGGCAGGAGGCAGTGACATGATCAGCACAGTGGGGAACAATTCAATTCTAGAATTCAGCAGTGTTTTAGCATATTTGGAAATAGACTTAGATTTAGTTTATTGATGCATTTTGATAAATATTTGTCTTCCAAAAGTGCAGCCCCGTTTACAGATTTATGAAAATACTTATGCATAAGTAATGTGTAATGAAATGTGACTGTTTACATATTTGACTAAACATGATACCTAAAGAATAATCCCAGCCTTGGGATGTACATTCAGCTGTATCAGAAACACCTCCATCTCTATTGGCATAGCTCTCATACTCAATGAGTGCTTGATGATAGCAGCTATTATCAAATAAAGTAACTTTCAGAAAGGCAATATGAGTTATTAAGTTGGACTGTAGAGCTCCCTTATACAAATCAACAAAGGCTAATGATCGCTAGTAAATTTTTAACTTTAATGAAACATATCAACAAAATGCTTGAATATGAACCTTTATTAGAATCCAGTTAAAGACCAAACATACTTAAGCCAAATACATACAAAATTTGAAATCTTATTTTGATTCCTAAACCGCTCCTCTTTCCTGTTCTCATTCATTATTGGCAACTCCCTGTCACACAACTTAGCAACTTTGGCACTATCATGGACTTCTCTGTTCCTTACTAACAAATCCACCAGGCTTTTACCATCACAGTCTAACATTTCTTCCTTTGTATTTCTAAGATTGACTTCTTAGTGGGCTTTCATTGCTAGAAGAGAGACAAGGCAGGTGAGGTAATATCTTTTATTGGAACAACTTCTGTTGGCAAGAGACAATTTTTTGAGCTCTTCTGTGCAAGCTCAAAAGCTTGTCTCACCAATAGAGACAAGCTTCCAATAAAAGCTATTACCTCACCCACTTTGTCTGGGACCACTACTATCCTGGGACCAACATGGCTACAACAACATAGCAAATTCACTGCCAAAACACTATTCTGCACATTCACAAGGTATAGCACAATTCAAGAAAATACATAAAAGAATGTGGATTTTAGCACATTTACAGTGAAGGCTAGAGTGGCAATGGAGGGAAATCCTTCTGCAAATTCATAGGCACCATAGGAGGCTCTGATAGGTGTAAAGTGGCCCATTCAGTGTGATGTTTCTTAACTGAATGAGATCACCCCATGGGGCTGTAAAACCCAAAACAATCGTTCTGAGACAACAACAGCTGCATTCACCTCAGTGGGTATTTCCATCCCCCTCTGTATGCTAGTCTAGTCTAGAGCCAGTGATATGCATGAACTGTGCCTGTTCTCAGCTCTCCCCCAAAAGGCAGAACTTCTGCAGACTTGGGGGATAGAGAACCCTCAGATCAGGTCAAGCCCCCAAACCAGGGCACATGAAGACTGTGGGAAGGTGGGGGTCTAATCTTTGTAGATGAGCACAGGACCTTAGATCTTGGCACACACACAGGGGCACAGCAAAAGTTGCTCACAAGAGGGGCAAGAGCCTCCCAGATCTGGGCATACATATGGGAGGGCCACTCTCTCCCATATTCCATTTCTACTGCCCAATCCCCTCCATTTCTCTGAACCTTCACACCTCCTTCACCTGCACCCCAATCTTTCTTCCCTCTCCTAACTACCCATCCCCATTTTTCTTCTTTCCATAATCCTTGCTGCAGCCCCATTCTCTTATTCCCCCTACCCAATACCCTCTGCTCCCTAGAAGCTTTACATGTCTAATTTTATTACCAAATATTTTGTTTACATTCAACATGGATTCACCAAGGGCATGTTATGCTTGACCAACCTGATTTCCTTCTAGGATGAGTTAACTGGTTCTGTGGATAAAGGTAAAGTGGTGGATGTGATATACCTTGATTTCAGCAAAGTTTTTGATGTGGTCTCCCACAGTATTCTTGCCAGCAAATTAAAGAAGTATGGCTTGGATCAGTGCTCCACAGGTTTGGCCCAAGTGGTAGGGGGAAGGGGAGGCCATGCAGAACTCCCCCACAGCACTCTCCAGGGCTGGGGAGAAGGGAGGGAGGGCAGGCAGGCCTCCAGCACTTCTTGGTCCGGTGAGGTGGGATGGGTGGGGAAAGGTGTAGGTTGTCCTCACTGGCCACATTGGGTGTCCCAGCAGCGCATGGGAAGGGGGGGGGAATGCTGGTGGGTCCTGTGGGGGGCAGCCAGGGTTGGGCTGGCCAGCTCTGGTGTGGCTGGGGGACAGGGAGGGTTACACAGGGAGGCCACTTACCAGCAGCAGGCAAGATGGTGGAGCCCCATCCCCAGATGGCCATTCCATCAGTGGTGTGGCTGCCCCCCAGTGGTTACTCTGCAAAATAGCTCTCCCCTGCGCTTGCTGCCCCCAGTGGTGAGTATGAGGATCACATCCCTCCTCTGTTCCCCCAAATTCCAGGCACATCCTGTTTTCCTGGCACAACCAAACCTTGACCTTGTTTTAAGTTAGGATAAGAGGAAGCTGCATACCAAATTTGGTGGTCCTAGCTGTTATCATTTAGGAGAGTTCTTGATGGACAGAAACTAGGGAATTTTTCTGTAGTAACCTAAGCTACTGCGGCGCTATTTTGGGATACTTCCGGTATCCTGAAATAGCTATTCTGCATCTTGATAGCACGCTTGTTATTTCAAAAGATATTTTGAAACAACAGGTGTGCTATTCCAACGTCCCTGTAAACCTCATTCTACAGCACCAAATTATGAAATCGGCTATTTCAAAATACACTCGAAATAAGCTATGCAATTTGCATGGCTTATTTCAAGCTACGGGTGCAGTGTAGATTCACCCTTAGTGAAACTCTTCAATCTAAACTCTCCAGAGCTCACTCTGCCACTGCTTCTCAGCTCAAGAATGACAAAAGGAAACACTGGCTACCAAATTCCCAGGTTTCCTTCAGTTCCTCTGGTAGCTCAGGTTACCACAGCTTCGTGGCTTCTCCTGGTTCCTTGGCAGTCCACATGGCAGGCTGACAAAGGGCTCTGGCTCCCAAGCTCGCAGCTCCTCAGCACCACAGGCTCACTAGCTCTTGCCTCCTTGCCTGCCTCGTCTCCCAGGACTTCCATTCTCCTGGCCTTGTAACAACTACTTCAGAGTTGAGGCTTCCTGGGGTGCTTGCCTTCTAACCAGGCAGAGTGATCAGAGTGGCTCAGGGAGTTTCAGAAACATTTTGAAAAGATCAAAACAAAGTGTTAAATTTTGACTTAAAAAAAACAACAAAAAACAGAAAATGTCAAATTTCTGTTCTGCAGAAAACTTCAAAATTTTTGAGTTTTGTTTTGGATTTTTTTAATTTGGAGTTTCCCCCAGAACAAAATATTCCAATTTCTAGTAAGCTCTATTCCTGTGTAAGTTACAAGTCTCAGCATTGCTCAGTCCTGGGAGAATTCTGTAATTTTACTATGGCTCCAAGTACAACTGCAGAATTCTCCCAGGACCAAAATTGCTGTAACTTACACAATATTTCACACAGACCAATGTGGCTATGAAAAACAGAGACTACCGGGGCACAGTGTGCTTTTAGCTATGCCTCTTCCCCACTTGTGACACATGGGTCCAGGAAGGGCACCAGCACAGGAATGTTCCTGCAGCTCTAACCTGGTGGATTGAGCTCCTTTATAGGGGATGTTCCCCCCTGGGACTTTTTCTGTCCCTTAGGTAGGATTAAATGGTCCCAGCAGGCAGTGGAAAATTGACTCCCGTGTTTTTTTCTTGACAATAAAAAAAAAATAAAGGTAAAAGAATCACAGGTATTGATAAAATATATGGGCACACAAAGGCAGGGGGTACGCAGAGATCTTTCTGGGGGTATTCAACTCATCTAGATCAGTATTTCTCAATCTGGGGATTGAAACCTCCTGGTGGATTTGCAGAACAGGTTAAGGGAACTCACAAGGGGCTGACATTAAGGGGTAGAAAGCAAGGCAGGATGGGCCTACGCCACAGGGGGGTCCTGCAAAGCTAGCTTACATGCTTGAGCCCTGCTGCCTGGGGCTCAGGCTTCAGTTAAGGCTCAGGAGTGGAAAAACAGGCTCAGGTATCACATTGAAATGTAAGTATAACATGTATATTCGAATCTATTTGTTTGCTGAGAAAGTAAACAATTGGTCAGTAATAGGGTGCTGTTACACTTTGGTGTTTTTATGTTAGAATTTGTAATAATCAAGTAGTTTAAGTGAGGTGAAACTTGGGATACACAAGACAAATCAGACTCCTGAAAGGGGTTCAATAGTCTGGAAAGGTGTCAGCCACTGCCCTCGGGCATAGGAAGAGGAAGCACAGAGAAGCAACTTTTCACAAACAAGCTGTATAAATTGTAATAAATAGTTGGGCAAAATTAGCACTTTATTATGGTGCTGCATAATTTAAAAATCAAGTGGTATCTATGCTCATAGGCTACATCTACATTGCGCATTCTTGCACAAGTTATGCAAATGAGGTGTGGCGATGAATATCACCACACCTCATTTGCATACCTAATGAGCAGCCATTTTTGTGCAAGAGCAGCCATTTTTGTGCTTATTTTCAGGCAGAATGGCTCTTGCGCAAGAGGGGGTTTTTGCACAAAAGCCCCTTGCACCAAAATGACGGCTCATTAGGTATGCAAATGAGGCATGGCAATATTCATCGCCGTGCCTCATTTGCATATCTTGCATAAAAATGCGCAATGTAGACATAGCCATATGGTTTACATTTTTGGCAGATTTTTTTTTTTGTAACTTTGGTAGAGTTGTGACTGGGTCTTACAGCTGGCATAGCTCTGAGGTGCCTTCATTCATAAGTGATAATTCCATCTGTTAATTTAAAATAAAACAAAAGATTTATTTTCCCCCCCCAACATGTTTGTGTTATACCAGGTGATTTCAAAAGACAGGCTCATATCTTTATCTGTTTTACAAACATACTCTACATCAGCGGTCCTCAAACTTTTTGGGCTCTGGAGCCCTTTACATGCGTAAAAATTTATGCGGAGCCCCAGCGGTCCACTGATTGTATGTGTTGTACCTATCGATGTTTCCAGTTTGTCAACCTCGCAGAGCCCCTGGAGATGTCTCACGGAGTCCTGGGGCTCCGCCGACCGACCACAGTTTGAGAAACACTGCTCTACGTTATTAAACCACATACTCCTCAACAAAAAGCATATTTATTTTCAAAAGATAATCTGTCTCCATTGTTTCTTTCTATTTCCCACTCTTCTTTAAAAGATGCAATTAATTTACAGTCTACTCAAATTTTAAATAAAAGTTTTAGCTTTAGGAATTATATTTACTCCTGAGGCCCCTTGCCAATTTATTTATAATTTAATCAAAGTTTTCTTTTGAAAGTGCTGATCTGAAGAAATGGGTTTTGCCCATGAAAGCTCACAAAACTTGGGATGTTAATTGGGTTTAATCAGCTAATTGATTAATTGATGGAAAATTCTGTCAATTAGTTGATAAGGGGGGGAACCTGCAGAGCTACAGTGGGGTTAGCTCCTGACCCCGGGAACTAACCCTGTTGCGGCTCTGACTTCTAAATGTATTAAGAGCTACCAGGCTCTTAATACATTTAAAAGCCGAAGCAAATGCAGGGGGAATGGGGCACAAGCCGACAATCAGCTTCCCGGCTCATGCCCAGTCCGCTTCCCCCCAGGCTGCGCTTCAGCCTTTTTTAAATGTATTAAGAGCTTCGTAGCTCTTAATACATTTAAAAAGCACAAGCACAGTGTGTGTGGGGGAAGGGGGAAGCTGTCCTGGCTCGTGCCCAGTCCTCCACTACACCTCTGCCTCCCCTGCCCTGCCCTGCCACCCGCAGAGATGGTGCTGTGGGAGGAAACAGCTTTTAAGCCAGCTCCTCCCCAGCACTGGCTCCTGCTCTCTATCTCTCTCTCTGGGGGGGGGGGGGAGGAGAGGGGGAGTAGAGGGGAGAGGAGGGAGGCACAGTGACTAGTTCAGTCACTAGTCAACTATCTGATAAGCATATGCTTATTGAATAGTTGACTAGTAGACTCGTCCCTTACATCCCTACATGAAACTATATATTGATTTTTTGATAGTCTCTATGGTGCCACATGACTAATCTTTGTTTTTAAAGTTTTCTTAGTTCTGTAAATGTTTTTCTTCCTGTTTCTTTGTGAAAGAGTAAACCATCAATGGGAACACAGCTTGGCAATATCAGGCAACAGCAAAACAGTATACAAATGATTGCTGAATACATGGAGTTCGCAAAAGGGGAAAACAATTCTTTAATCTTCCTGTTACAGTAAATGTAGTTTTTTCTTGTAACAAGTAAAAAAGAAAAAGAAATCAGACATTTGTGACTGATATCACTTTATTACTTTAAAATGTACCTCATAGACAGCATGGACAAATATTATTTATAACAGTTCATAGTTGCATGCTTCTGCCTGCCATGTTACTGGAATCAAAGGTTATACAGTTGCATGAACTGTGTTAACTTTGTCTTAGTGGAGAAGCCTTTTCCAGGCACAATGATACATAAACTTTTCCTTTTACCCACTAGGGTGTGTAAGCAATGCATTGACCAAGTCCACCTTATCATGAGTTCCATGAAGATTTCTTAGAAAGTAGTACAATGTTTGGCTATAAATCATCCTGGATCTGCTCCAAAGAAATGTGGATGAGTTGCAATATTTTAATGGTCAATTAAAATGCTTCAGCCCAGAGTAACAGTGCATTAAGATACACATAATGCCACAACTTAGAATTTGTCCCTGTCTCAGTCTCAGACCTGTGAAAACCATGTTAAAATGTTGAAAGCATTTCTTAGAGCACAAATATACAAGCTATTGTGAAATAAAGGCTTAATTTCTGTGGCTATTGCAGCATTTTACTATGTCATAGAATTTAACATTGCAGTCTGGCAGATAAGTGAATGTTTACTTTGGAAGTACAGACTTGACAACTAAAAAAAAAAAAAAAAAAATCAACTGAATGCAGCTGTTCAAATGTTTTAAAAGATATTAAACTGTGAGATGGTTCTTGGGGTGTCCAGATCTGTGAGTCACCTACCCCCTGCCTCTTTGGAGAAGGAGCCTTGCTTGCGATAGCTGGGTGTTAGCACCAATCTGTCAACCACTCAAGCAAGCAGTCTCTTCAAGCTGTACTAGCCCTAGCTTTATTTTTCAGGTTAACAATAGATGCACCCCAGTCCCTGAGTCCATTTGAAGTATTCCCCTGTGATACTCAGACCCTGCAATTGGCTATTCACAAAAATCCCAGATCTCCTCCCAAAGGAACAGTGTGCCCCATTTACCAGTTTTATCTTAAACCACTATTTTCTTAGAATGTACTTACCTGCAAACACTAGCGATGTAAAATCCTGTTTAGTAGGTTAACTGGTTAAACAAAACCAATTAATCGATTAAAGGGGGCACAGGTGATGCTCCCGTTCACCGCTGCAGGCAGGAGCTAGTCAAGCCCAGCTGCACTGGTGCAGTCCCTGCCTGCGGGGTGCCCAGGAATGCCAGAGCAGCCCCTGTCTGTGGCAGGCCCCCTGTGGAGCTGCAGCAGCCCCCTGCTAGTGGCAGGCAAGGAGCTGTTCCAGCCCCCACTAGTTACCGATTAATCTTTCGCATCCCTAACCGGAACCAGTAAGCATCATCCATTAAGGGTAACGCTTACCAGGTAAATGATTAAACTTTTAAATCCTAGCAAGCCCTTATTATAAAGGAGAAATAGATTTATTTAAAAAAAAGAATAGAATTTCCACTAGAAGCAAGAGGGACTCATGATAATGAATGGTTATAACAACAACAACAAAAAAATCACAAAATGCAAACTAAGACCTATGCTTATCAATGGTTACGTTTCCTATCCCATAAAGTAGGCATCTCACCTAAAGTTCTGTCTGATACAGAACTGGCTGGCCTCAGAAATCAGCATCCAATCTTTCATGAGAAACAACCCCATGTCTCCTCAGTGAGTGGGATACAGAGTGCCTCTCTCTACTAACAGTCTTTTATCTCTATTCACACACTCAGGACATTCCCTTGTCAGCTGTAATGTTCCTTTGTTTACCTCCAAGTGGTTTTAATTCTTTGCAGTTGTCTTCAATGGTTTTCCATGGACTGTTCTGTAATGGGGCAAAGGTATACAACTGAGCTTTCCACTACCCACCAGTTAATCAGGACAATTCCCTCCAGCCTTAATTGGCTGTCACCAAGTAAATATTACTCCCCAGTAACTCTTTTTAAACTTAAGACCATAACAGCATAAACTTCAATACTGTTACATTATTCCTTAAATATTATAGGCCTCGCTTGATATGAGTAATTGGAGATGGGTGAAGCCTCATTTCTTGAGACAAAAGATTAGGGTGGTAACAGAAAGTCTGCACTCACTCAAATAAGGGGGGAAGGGCACCCAAGAAATCATTTGCATTGGACAAAATAACAGTGGGTAAAATAAGCCTGATGAGCTGAAAAAGGCGAGGTCTACACTATAAACTTGTATTGGTCTAACTACCACACTCAATGGTATGAAAAATCCACACCCCTGAGCAATGCAGTTATACTGACCTAACACCAAATGTACACACCACTACGTGGACAGGAGGGCTTCTAGAGCGCATCTTGCTGAGGTGTAACACTAAACTTGAAGTCTCAACCAGCTAAAATACAAATAAAAAAGCAATAAAATAAAATGTTGCTAAAATACAGCAATTATGAGAGCTCAGACAATGAAAATTGCCTTACCTATAAAAAACTGACTCAAAACTTAAATATAAAAATAGAAATTGCAGTTTAAGATAGTTTCATATACTATATATTTATATTATAGTTGAATATAGTTAGCAACTTAAATGTGTCATCTGCTCATAACTTACAATTTACAACAACAAAAAAAACCTTCAGAAGGATAAAGTATAGTGGGGGGAGTGTGAAGGTTAAGCTAGCAAAGCAAAGAAAGGCAAGCAAGTTTGAACTGCAACCAAAAAGACAGCATCTCTGTTCTTAGTTCCCATACTCAGCATCAAAGTAGCCTATGGCTGCCAGTGGACCTATGAAAAAGACAGTCCTAGTCACAGCCCCTGCAGCCCCATGGTGGAGCATGCCCAGAATAGATAAAATCATTAGAGTACCAGAAGTTAAGTATACAGAACAGGACAGATAGATTAAAATCTGCCTGTTTTCTCCTCCCACCTTCCAGCAGTCAGAAGTTTAAGGTCACACCAGGCATGGGGTTACATCCCAGCCCATCTTGGCTAATATCCATTAATTAACTTATTCTCCATGAACTTATCTAGTTCTTTTTTGAACTCATTTATATTTTTGGCTATCACAGCATCATAGCAATGAGTTCCATGGGTTGATTGCACTGTGTGAAAAGTACTTCCTTTTGTTTGTAGTAGACCATGTCTACATGTGATGGGGTGAACTCACTGGACAGAGAGGGGTTAACTCCTCACAGTAGGCTGAGGAAGCCCTGCCCCCACATCTCTACCAGGCAAGCTCCAGATGTAGCAGCAGTATAAGAGGGAGCAGCCCTGTTCAGTCTGGGCTGACTGCCAGAGGAAGGATGTTTCATGCTGACTCCTGCCCAGGAACCAAGGGAGCCTGAAATGGCTTCCCTCTACTCCGGGTGCCAGTTGGAGGGGCGGGGAGAGCCACAGGGAGCAGCCAGCCACTTAAAGCGACATGGGGCTTCTCTGAAGCAGATGGGTGCTCTTTGCATAAGGGTCCCAGTGGGGCAGTTCCACAGACCGTATCTTGCCCATCCTGGTATAGACTCTAGCTGTGAGGCCATATAGCCACGCTCTGTGGGGACTCTCACTGCTAGGCCATACAGCTGTGTCCAGAAGGCGACCCTATTAGCTCAAGTTGTGAAGCCATATTGACCTCACCCCCCACAGAGCAACCTGCAATCTCTACTGACTCTGGCCATCACGACTTATTGCGTTGCAAATCCCAGCTTACCCCTGTGGACTTGGGCCATTAGCCCTACTGCCCCGCACATAAGGGCTACCCTGGACATGGATCACATGATGCTATTGCCCTGTGGCGTAGGGATGTTAAATATTGGTTAATAGTCGATTAACCTCATTAATTCTTATTGGTTACTTGACTATTCTATAGTCCCCGGGGGTGGGGTCGGCAGCCAGTTCACTCTGGCCGCACTCCTGAGGAGCCCCCTGCCACTCCACGCTGCTGCCACTGTATCAGAGGCAGCAGCGTGGGGTGCCAGGCGGGTGATGGTCCATGAGGGGAGCCAGTTTAAAAACAGCTCCCCTAGCGGACTAGCTGCCTGCTGCTCTGCACTGCTGCCTCAGATACAGGCAACTAACCAGAACCAGCTGCCTGCCTGCCTCCTAATACACTTTAAATGCAGAGCCGTAGCGGGGGTAGGTTCCGGACTTGGCGTGAGCCAGGACTGAGCCAGGCTGCTGGCCAGCCTGCTAAAAAATTTACTGGCCGGGGATGGGAGGAGGAAGGAGGGAAATGCGTGTAGTCTATAGCAGGGCTACTCAACTTTGGAAAACCCAGGGGCCACAATGATATTCACAGCACATGCTGAGGGCCACAGCTTAAGTGTGGTTGCACGTACATGCAAATATATATGCAAATATATGCATATAGCTTCTTTCACACTGACGGGCATGAATACAAAGATTAAGGCAAGTCTACACAACACAGGCCCCATTTAAATCAGTTCTGCTGATATTAATAAAATGCAATATTTATCCGATTTCCACCCATAAGACAGCACTTTTAATGAGCAATGACAGTCCAGCTATTTAACTACTAAAGTGCATATCAATGGGAGACCATTATATTGACTACTTTTTTGTTTTGGTTGCCACTCACGGGTTGTGCATTGAGCCCCACGTAAAAACCGCACTGTGGGCCGCATGCAGCCTATGGGCCACATGTTGAATAGCCCTGATCTACAGCATTAACCTATAAGCTTTTGCTTATTGGTTAATTGGTTAATCAACTATACTATTACAACCCTGTTGTGGAGCATGGTGATTTCATAGATTCTGGCCAATGGACCCTGAAGCCCTGCAGATCACCTTGCAGGGTGATCCTGCAAGTTGCCTTTGGGTCTCATGATTTTGAGACAGAGGACAGCTTGAAGAATGGGGTGAACTCACTCCGAACAGTTTTTTGACAAAAGTTACACAGTTTAATTAATCTGCATGTCCACACTGTACCCTGTGTGTCCCCAGAGTGAATCCACACTAGCAGTTCTTGCATTCATACAAACAGCTCCTCCTCTCCCCCAAACTATAACAACTCCACAGTCCATCTGTGTCACAGTAACTGTTTTCTGTGTATAAAAGCCAGTGCCGGCATTAGGGAGTAGTAAGCAGGACAATTGCCTCATGCTACAGGGGCCCCAGTGAAGTTACATTTGTTAGGCTAGCTCTGCTTGGTAGACCCCCTGAAACCTGCTCACTGCACGACTACAAAACAAATAGAAGTTGATTCAATAGAACATATTACTTCACCCACATTATCAGTTTAGATAGAGGTTCAGAGAGAAGTAAGGAGGACTTGTTTGTTTTGTTTTAAATAGAGGAATAGATAGATAAGCAATTTTCCAAATACAGAATTTAATAAAAAAAAGATTTGTTTAGAGTTCTACAGATTGTAACTAAAAACATATCAATGGAGGTATTAAACTAAAGCACAAACCACAACCACCATAAAAATCAAGGATGCAGCAACATTCCAGACACTGCATTGAAAAAAGCACCCACCACAGCCACACACCCTTGCTTTCTTTATGTCACCCATAGCTGCTACTAGATGCTTGAAAACAATCGAGGGGTTAAAGATTTCATGTATCTGACAACAGATCCCATGATAAAACACAAAGTAGGGTGCTGTGTATCATCTATGCCACAGCCTTCCACTCGTATTTTCCTGTTGTAGCAATCTTATTTATCTATAATGTTATGCTTCTTCATCAGTATCACCAGAGATCCTATGAAATTCTATTAAACAGGCTAACAGATCTCATTACTAAAACTTTTTTCAGATACTTAGCATGAATTAGTCCATTTGAACCTAAACACTTCTCCATCCTTAATATTTGTTTTTCCACACATATTGATAATTATATCCCCCATCTGAAGACAATAGTAATGTTATGCATTCCCTGTAACACAGAGCCTAAAACACACACACACACACACACACACACACACACACACACACACACACACAGCATTTATAGCCTTTATGTGAACTGCAGTGTTAATGTATAACACTGAGGCTACAGTGCCTCCCTGACTACCTATAGTTTTCTCAAGCAACAATAGAGTAAAACTGATTTCTTGTCAATTTTATTAGTGCTGCTTAAATCCTCCAAGCAGGGTACAGGGAAAGCATCCTCCTTGGAAGCCCTTTTCCTTCCTTCCTACTAGCTTCCCAGCAAATAGGATGGGGTCAGGAGAGTGGGTCTCTCTATATAGACCACGGATGGGGAACCAATGGCGCATGGGCTGGATGTCGCCAGTGGCCTGCCTTGATCCAGCCCATGATGTTTGGGACTCACGCCCCCCCAATCCTCCCCCAGTGGAACGAGCTGGTGCTCCAGCCACGCCTAGAGGGCACTGAGGTTTGGTGCCCATTGCTGGCTCCTTGCTGCAGGGGAGGGGGAGCCCTGAGCATTGCAGGCAGATCAAAGCAAGCCACTGGCTGCATCCTGTCTGTGGGCTCTGCCTGGCAGGGAGAGGAAGTGTCTCTGTGCTTGAATGGCAACCGGGGAGCCACCTTGCATCCGAGCTGCACCAGGTAGGTGCCCCATCCCTAACCCTTCCCACAGCCCCCCTTCCACCCAGATCCCTCCATGCTAGCCCACTCCTCCACTTCCCCTCCCACCCTGACAACACCTACAGCCCCCTCCTGCATTCTCCTTCCCACAATCTGGACCCTACCCCACCCAGACCCTGCACTCCACCCTACTCTTGCACTTTACTTCCTGTACAGACTCCAAACCCCAACCCTTAGCCCATTCCTGTACCCTACCTCCTGCCCAGACCCAGTACTTACCTCCCCAGACTTCCCCCAACCTACCTGTGGATCTTGTAGCCCCCTCCCACCTCATGTTTGGCCCCACCACAAATCCTAGGGAGCTTCAAAAATCTACTAGCCTCAGGCCCCCAGAAGAGATAATCTGGTCCTGAGCCTTAATGCCCCTTTTCCCCGCCCTACAGGGTTGGAGTGTGAGTTGCATGAGTGAGGTGAGTGTCTTTTTGATCAATTTCAGTCCGCTGCAGGGACCAATGGAGGATCCTAGCTGCTAAGCTGGCCTCAGCTGGGGAGGGACAAGACTTCCTCTTCTCCCCGCACAGTTGTTCTAAGGGAGAGACCAGACCTACCCATGGGTGTGAGGTTCCCAGCCTGCAGAGTCACTCTCATGCTAGCTCTGATTAAGTCTAGAGCACTAAAAATAGAGTACAGCTGCAGCAGTGTGACTGGTGTCAAGAGCTTCCATTCCAATTACTTGTGTATTGTCTTGAACAGGTGAGTATTCAGGGCACCTGGCCCCTCGCACCAGTCATGCTCTCCCAGCCACATTCAATGTTTAGTGCTCTAGCTCAAACAGTGTATCTCCTCAAGTTGGGAATTACATCCTAGCTCAAAGTACAAAGTTTAGACATACCCTTAATACTTTCATTACGATTTAACATGAATAGCACGAAGCATCAAACTTCAAAGTCAGCCATTCATATAGTATCTCACCTAAAGGAAGAGCAAGAGTTACTAGGGACTATCTTCAGAGCTGCCAATAGGCATGAACTCTCCTTCCCATTCAAGGTTTTAAACACAAAACATTCTGATGAATACCAAGTGATATAATGCTGGCTATCTGGGGAATTCTGTTCTTTGAATGTACTTGTCAAAAGTGAAGACAAAAATAAGGCCTGATTTGTAAATATGCATTTTAATATTAAGAGTATTAAGTACATTTTAATATGAGCAAGTATTGCCCAAGCTCAATTCTCACTCCCATTCTGAATGTGGAGGGCGCTTCTGCAGTAAACATGGAATATAAAATGCTGAAATGGAACCCCCCCCAAAAACCTTGCATATATTTGGTAAAGAAAGGAGACCCTATGGAAAATGTAGGGCATTATTTTTAAATTATTTACTCCCCCACATGTACTTCACATGTGTTTTCAGAAAAAAACTGAATAACCTATGTATTTACAGTCCTGACCAGTTTTATTGGGGATACACATTTATTAACAAATCTTCTACATTTCTCTCAAATAGGAATATACAGTCACAGCTGCTGCTGCTTTCTGCTGACTCTACCTTCAGAGCTGGAATCCCAGCCAGGGGCTGCCACTCTCCAACTGCTCAGCTCTGAAGCCAGAGACACTGGGGGCAGCGGCACAGAAAGAAGGATGGCCTGGTATGGTGTTGCCACCATTACTTCTGTGCTGCTGCCTGCAGAGCTGGTCCCTCAGTCAGCAGTCGTCATTCTCCAACCACCCATCTTTGAAGGCCTCGCAGAAAAAAGGATGGCAATAATACAACCTCACTAAAATAATCTGAGACCCCCATGCAACTCCCTTTTGACAATCACTGGTCTCTGTGGTGAAATACGTATAATAGAGTAAAAGCATGCAAAAGAACAACTTTAATGAGGGAAGACTAGATGTCACAGTCTATCATACATCTTTCATGGCCGTGACTTTTGTAGGGCTGTGCCCCTACCAATGATATTCTTCAGGAGCTGTGACTATACATTCCCATTTGAAGGAAATGGGAAAGATTTGTTAATAAATGTGTATCCCCAATAAAACTGGTCAGGACTGTAAATACATAGGTTATTCAGTTTTTTTCAGGACTGCAACCCCCTCTACAATAATTTTGCGACTCCTCCACAACTCTTTTTTGGTCATGACCTCTGCAATTACAACACTGTGAAATTTCAGATTTAAATAGCTGAAATAATGAATTTTACAATTTTTTAAATTCTATGACCATTGCATTGTCCAAAATGGACTACAAATTTGGTAGGGCTCTAGTTGAGGACAATTTTACAAATGGGGAAAACTGAGGCACAGAAGGGTGAACTGACTCAACCAAGGTCACTTATGCAAACCAGGCACACTTGAATTCTAATCCTGACTCTGCCAAAGGCTGCCAGTTTGGTATCCTAACCACTGAACCGCACTGCAGATTTAACTGTAGTGGTTGAGACCAGGGATGTTAGTGTATAGACATTTAAATGATTAACTGATAAGCCTGAGTTTATCAGTTAATCCCAACAACTACACACAAGTGCCCACACACATGCACTCTTGCTGCCTCCATATCATAGGCAGCAAGGGGGAAGGGAGGCAGGAGCCAGTACCCATGGGAAGCTGGGTTTTAAGCCAACTCCCCGCATGTGCCAGTTCCCACAGAGCCACCTGTCCCCACACTGTACTGCCTCCCACAGAGGCAGCAATTAGAGGTCAGGTGGGAGCTGATGCTCTGGGGAAGCCAGTTTTTAAATCAGCTCCCCTCACGGACCAGCTCTGCCTGCCACTCCATGCTGCTGCCTCTGATTCAGAGGCAGCAGCATGGGATGTCAGGGGGCTCCCTGGGTGTGGAGCCAGAAGCACACTGGTTGCTGGCCCTGCCCCCAGTGGGAGCATTTTAGTTACAATATAACTGCTAAAAATTGTAGCAGCTATATGGTTACTAAAATAAATGATATCTGGCATCACTAGTTGACACCATTCCTTTCTTGCTATAATTTATAAACTTCAGACTTAAACTCAGATGGATACTCCTACCCAAACATTGAACAATTCTGAAATAAATACCAAATATATATATATATATATATATATATATATATATATATATATATATATATATATATAAAATTGAGAAAATATAACAAACAAACTGGCATCCAAAAGATGTTTCTGCTCCTTTTCCCCATTGCACCCTCTCTCTCATGTGTGCATGCCTGAAAATAAATTTTTATTTTACAAGTGCAAGAGGACATTCCATTCTTTTTTTTGTATATAAATGCACACAGGATTTTGATGAATAGGCATTCTTGCCTCTGCATATGCATAATATTGGATACTGACAAATTCCCTGAAGTCACAGATTAATAACCATATTTTGCAGCTTAATCTTCAAACAGTCCTCTCAATCTCAAATTTTTGGAACCAACTCACTTTTATACAGCTGCAGAAGTAATTACCACTACAAAAAGCAGGATCCATTTTCTTTTTTTATTTTCAAGGTTTTAGTTATAGTCCTTGCACAATCAAGATGAGATTAAAAAAAAAAAAATCTAGGTATAGGTCATTCAAATTCCCACAGATCCACCCAGTCTCCAGCCCTGTCCTTTCCACTTTCTAACTTTGTTAAAGGAAAAGGCATTAAAAATTACAGTATGGATACAATTTTGTGTTTAGGGGTGGTTGGGAGGAGCAAAGAGGATGTCTTTTGCTTTTTTAAAAATTCTTAAAAATTGGAATTATAAATTTTGGGGGAAAGTCTGTGTTAGAAAAATTTCTAAGATATAATTTTTTTTTAAGAAGTGGAAAAACTACAAATATTTAACTGCAGATTCTTGGATAGTTCATCGTATTTTGTAACCTAAAATCAACCACTCCCAGTTTTGTTGAGATCTTTTTTCTTTGGCTGATGCTGGGCACACTATACACAATAGGAGATTGCACTGAATAACTGCAAGGGTGTGCTGAAGAACTAGACACAAATGGAATTGCATTGTCTCAGCCGCATCGGAACTGCTTACTAAGACAGCTGTAATCATGCACCTTTGCTCAGATCAGCTAAAAAATACTGCATAATCATCCAAACTATAAAGAGATAGGCTAGCTAAAGAAATATGCAGCATTTTTGGTGCAGGAAAACTAGAAATGTTAATTTGGAAGTAAATACCCTTAAAACTCAAATGGAAATAAGCACCTAATGGGATTTTCAAAAGTTGTTAGGCACCTAATTTAATTTTAAAATCTGGCCCCATCATGACCAGAAACAAATCTGTCAGCTCATTACTACAGTTAATACTCCCTTTGTTTATGTAATCAGTTCATTTCAATTGCAAGCCATGTTTCTACAGGTTGGAGCTCTCTGGTCTTGCACCCTCAGGCCTTGACCGGTCCCAAATGAGGGAATTTGCCAGGCATGGGATGGGTCCCCCACTACTGGTCCCCCAGACTGCCTCCCCTTCCTGTTGCCAGCCCTAGCCATGCTGCTCAGCTGCTGCAACTCCAGCAGCCCGTACTGCCGCATCCCCAGCGCCGCCAACGGGGCTGCCACAACTGCACATCCCCAGCCCTGGCCCCGCTAACAGGGCGTCCGCGGCCCCACTGTGCTACTGGGGCCGCCAGCCCTCTTGCCACTGGGGTTCCCAGCCAGAACGCCCTGGTCCAGGAACACTGCCGGACAACGGAGTCCCATTTTTTGGAGGTCCAACCTGTAGTACTTTTCTTCTTATGTATCCAGCACACCTAAGATAAAAAAATTTTAAAATGTATCACTACATTTCAACTGAATTCCAATTTCTATCTAAATATAGTTTGAAACAAATCCAGAGTAAAATACCGCATGTTATATTTCTTACTTATTATTCGCTATTTTCTAACCAAAAAAAGTAAAAATTAAGAATGTGAACAAATACATAGCTTACAGCTACAGCTAAAACTATACTACAGCACAAATGTATTTTGTGGCATTAAGCATTAATTCTTTACCTTCTCCTTTTACCTTCTAATTTGTTGTCTGCAATTCTAGTCACCAAAAGTTTGCCATAACTTGAGAATTTTATTGAGGGAAGAGGGATGGAGAAGAAGTGGATCTCATTGGTGATACCTCCCATTCAGGAGCATTAGTTGGAGCTCTTTTGGTTTTTCTGGCTTCTAATGTCTGGGGTCTTCTCAGACCACACTAAAGCATGTAGCAACCTCAGCCAATCACTAACTTGAAGAGTTTGGGCACTTTCTGCTTGAACTCTGCACTGTGCCGCTTGTGTTTACTTGCTTGTATAACTGATAACTCATTATGTAATAACTAAAATGACAGCTTAGGAACGGGAAAATAACTAAATACAACTAAACCCCGAAAGAATCAAATGCAAATACTTTTGTACATGTAAACAGAAACACTCATGAACATCTCTGTCTATTGTGAGAGTAGACAAGCAGGTGTACAGAAATCAATTTAGCAGGTAACATTTCATTTCAGACCCTCTTTTATGGGTCTCAATCTCAGTTTGTACTATGAGAACTCATTCTGGGATGAAAATTATGTACAAACATAACTGGAGGTGATTTGGCACAACCTTATTCAGGATCCCTCCACTTAAGATAGTGGGACAAAAGTTTATGCTGTATTGTTTGAAGAAAACACAATGATCACTTTAAGACAGGAAATGTCAGCCTTCCTTTTCAAGTGGCAATCATATTCCTAAAGAAGTGTATTTCAGGACAAGAACAGGGCTAAGGAATGAAGGAGTTACCTTAGGGCAAGGGTGGACAATAATTTTTGCAGGAAGACCACTTCACAAATTTTGGTACCTAGTTATGAACTACTGTAGTTTGTGGACCACCTGGAAATCTAGCCTTGTGTGTGCTTTATAAACTTCATGGGGGAGGAGACTAGTGTTTCTCAAATTGGGTGTCCTGACCCAAAAGGGGCTAAAAGGTTATTTTAGCAGGGCCACAATATTGCCACCTACTTCTGTGCTGACTTCAGAGCTGGGTGGTCAGAGAGCAGCAGCTTTTGGCCAGACGCCCAACTCTCAAAGCAGCACCCTGCCAAAAACAGCACAGAAGTAAGGATGACAATACCATACAATATCATTCTTACGTCTCTGCTGCTGCTGGCAGTTGCTCTACCTTCCGAGCTGGGATCCCAGCCAGCAACTGCCACTCTCCAGCTGCTCAACTCTGAAGGACAGCACTGCCACCAGCAGCATAGCAGTACTGCAACCCGCCCTCCCACCCACACTGCAATAACCATGCAACATCCCCGACAACTCCTTTTGGGGTCAGAACCCCTACAGTTACAGCACAGTGAAATTTCAGATGTAAATAACTTGAAGTAATTCAATTTATTATTTCTAAAATCCTATGACAGGAAAATTGACTAAAATGGACCGTGAATCTAGTAGGGCCCTACATATATGCATGCTCTTTTCACAGGTATATCTCCATAGAGATCAAGGACACTACTTACCTATGTAAAGGTAAGTATGAGTGTAAGTATTTATAGGATTGGGGCCTAAATCATAAGCTTTATTGGTAAGAACTCAGGGTAGAGGTTGTTTACGGTCCTACTAAGAACAACAGCTACAAATATAAATACAAAGAGACTAGAGACGAACCATTACCCTTTTAAAACCTAATCTGCTATCTGTCCACTTGTTCAAGAATTCCTCCTAAATGATAAGAGCTAGAACCACCAAATTCAGAGTTCAAAAGTCCCACACTTAAAAGCATCTCTGAAGAAAGAAAAGGAGGGAGGTGTTGAGGGAACAAGTAGGAGGGGAATTGCCAGCAGCTACTTGAGGTGAGATACTGACAAATCAGGCAGCAGTGGAAAATGCCTCTTCTCTCCCAGCAGTATGTCTAGGTTAAGTGGAAACTTCCTAAAGTTACAAATAAATGATAGATTAAGTAAGACCCTGGAATGTAACCCTTTTGTGATTTTAAACCTTTTCTCTGGTAAACAGACAATATGTTTGGAAGGAGCTGTTTTGAGTCATGTTAATCAGTTTCTGGCTACAATTTCCTAGCTCCTGTACCCTAATATTTTGCCCCATCCTAGAGGCACCCTCCTGTACCAATCCCACGAACCACAGTCTTTTCTTCTCACCATACCTCTTTTAGTTTAATGCCTTGATAGACTGAGTAATAATTTATCAACAATCCTTTACATTGCCTTGACACAACAGCTGCATTTGTTCAAATTGAACAATAAATTATGATAGTATGTGAAACAATAGAAGATATTTCCCTCAGATCTGAAAATCATCTTTCCATTCATATACAAATTTATTTAAATACATTGGCCTTTAAAAATGATTATTCACATTAGCTAAGCACACAAACTACAGCATTAAACTTAAATTATCAGAAAGTACACATGTTCTAGAACCAATTTGCCTATACCAGATAGATGAACAAAAGACAACTTTATTTCAAAGCAGTTTAGAGAAGTGAAGAGAACATGTTGACCAACTCAGGGAAGCATTTAGTCCTTAGAAGCAACACACACTGAGTGCTACATTCAAATAAACGATAGTGAATTAGTGTGCAACATCAGTGACTTTAACTATAATTAGTCTCAGGAACTATTAACTTGCATATATAGATGTGCCTAGTAGTGAGATTTACACAACAGTGTAAACTTCTTTGTCGAATATCAGTAGTGGGACAATTTCATTGTTCACGCAAATAACAAATTCTAAACTAATTCATTTATTTAGGCAACAATAAGTGAATAAGTAGTTGCCAGTAAATTTTTTACAATGCTTATAAAAATGAGTTTCAACTATCAGAACGGTTTTTAAACTAATCCTACCATTAGAACAAATGGGCCAGGTGACCTTCAGTAGCACTAATCAACAGTACACTTTAGTCTGTATTCATTTCCGGCTCTTATGAAAATTGTTCCATCACTTAATCGAAACCTTTGTCTGACCACAGCCACTTAACTGCATACTAATCATAACACCATCTGTGGGAATTAGACATTCAGTCTTCAGAAGAGGTGATGTTAGAAGGATGGTTATTATAAAAGGCATCAAAAGGGGAGCGAGAAATACAATTGCCTTGCATCTTTTTAATAGTATGACTGATAATCTGTCAGTGCTATAATGGAAAGACAAGGTCACTCTTTTTTTGTTACATTTGCTGGAAACATCTAAATCTACTGGCATAATAAATATACACATTTTTCAGTTTTAATGCAGTTAGCTTCTCTTTTAGTTCTCAGAGTCCTGGTTCTCTTTGTTTTCTACAGGTTGAACCTCTAGTCCAGCACCCTCAGGACCTAACCAGTACCAAACCAGAGAATTTGCCGAATCATGGGAGGCCACTATTGTCTAGCAGCATTACCCACACACTTCCACTGCTTATTGGGCTCTAAGAAGACATGAAAGGGTAAATTAAAGCGAAATAACAGCACAGAACACAGAGATCCAGGACTGATTGCTGTCAACGTACATTATGGAACCACAGGAAACTTGGCCACACCCATGATAAGTGGACATTCAACTAACTAAAATCATGCTGAACCACAGATGTTGACAGACCAGAGAGTGCCGGACTAAGGGGTTCAACCTGTAATAACCGTGTTTCTAATTCTTACAATAAAAATATCTGTGTCCTTAAAAAAAAAAAAATTTAAAAAAAAATCACACATTCAATCAGCTTAACAGCCACTGACTTTCAAACTTAGCAATGAACTAAAACGCAAATATATAACTACCCAGAACTCCCAACTCACAGCTCAGATAATTTAAATTAAATTAGTAGCATTTGTTGCTGGTATTAGATTTTTGCCACAATACATAAGCAAATTAGACCAGAACAGAGGTCGGCAACAGAGGTATAGCTTCCAAGCCAAATACGGCTCACAAGGGATCTAAATATGGCTTTTTTGCAGCCGTTCGGCGTTCCCTGTAAGGCACATGCCTGCATGGGTGCTCACAAAGAATTTTAATCCCACCCACCTCCTAGGGTTGCCAGATGGTCTCCCAAAAAATACCGGACACACGGTATTTTTTGGTCGAGAAAAAAAAAGGAACGCGGGATAATAAGGCCCCCATTCTGAGGTGCCTAGAGTGGCGATCGCAACCCCGCCTCCCTGCTGGGACTCCCCACCTGGGAGGCGGGGCCGTGATTTACGCTCTGGGTGCTTCAGAAGCCTAGCCGGGGTGTGTGTGGTGGGGAGACTGGGACTCCCAGCCACTCCCCCCGCCCTGACTAGGCTTCTGAAGCGCCCAGAGCAGCGATCGCGGCCCGCCTCCCAGCTGGGACTCCCAGGCTGGGAGGCGGGGGCCCGCCTCGGCTCTGGGAACCTATGATTGCGCAGAAGCCTGGGGGAGGCGAGGGGAGTGGCTGGGAATCCCAGCCACTCCCCGTGCCCCCACCAGGCTTCTGTGCAATTACAGGCTACTAGCACTGATCGTGGCCCCACCTTCCGGCCGCTTCCCCTGCCCACGCCAGGCTTCTGTGCAATCACAGGCTACTAGCACCGATCGTGGCCCCGCCTTCTGGCCGCTCCCCCCGCCCACGCCAGGCTTCCATCCGGTGTGCAGCCGGAAAAATCAGAGAATACCAGACATTGCACATGTCCGGTGTTCTCTGATTTTTTTACTGGACAAAGAGCGCAAATACCGGACTGTCCGGTAGAATACCGGACACCTGGCAACCCTACCACCTCCTCACACAGCAGCACTCAGCTTCCTTGTATGTGGAAGGTAAGCTGCTACTGTTGGTGGACTTGCTGGGAGAGCGGGAAGTCAGAGCTGCGTGATGGCTGTCTGGTTGCTCCTGGGGCAGGCTGCATGGCAGGCAGCTGCCGGAGCTGAAGTTGGGCTGCAGTGTGGCTGCTCTGGGGGATGAAGCTGGGGTTCACCCTGGCCTTGGCTCCCAGAGCAGCCGCAGCATGGTTTCGCTTTGTGTTCTGGAGCAGCTGCACCATCGCTCCAGTTCCAGCTCAGGTGGCCAGCGGAGCCACATGGCGGGCTACTGCCCTGTGTGCCAGAGCTGGAGCTGAGCCACGGTGCAGTCCCAGGAGTAGCTGCACTGTGTCACCGGCTCCAGCCCTGGCACATGGGGCAGCTACCCACCATGCAGCCCTGGTAGCAGCCAGGCAGTCCCCCCATCTCTAAGAGACACTGGGGGGTGGCACAGAGGCCCCCTACCAACTGCAGGAGACACGGGGAAGGGAGTTGACTAGGAACCACAGCCCAGCATCCCCCTGCCCCAAGACACATTGGGGGAAGGCCAGAAACCACTGTCCCCCAGAGGAATCATCGGGGGGCGGGGGGGGGGAGAAAACTACCATCTGCCCCCTTCCCGGATCAGATGACGGGAGGGATCCAGAAACTGTGCTCTCCTCAGAGCAGCACCATCGTTGACACTGCTGGCAGCCCTGGTAAGCCCTCCCAACTCCCTGTCCTTGACCCCCCCACCCGCTGCCCTGATTCCTACACCCCCTCTGCACTAAGCCCCACTGCATATTCAACCCCTACCCTGCCCCCGCTATGAACCCCTAGCCATTGCCCTGACTCCTGCATCTCCCACCTCCTGCCCTAAGTTCATTCACACCTACACCCCATTGCCCTGAGCCCTCCACCTCCTGCCCCAATGACGGCACTCCCCCCCACACAAACCCCTGCCCTGACTCCTGTGTTCTTATACGGCTCTTTGTTGACCATTTGTTCTGAATTTTGATGCAGTTTGGCTCTTTGGTTTGAAAAGGTTGCTGACCCTTGGACTAGAATAACATAGCCTGTGTATACCTATTAATTTCTCTGAGAAGTAATATAGCTCATTCCTGGATTATAAAACATTTTGACTGCTCAAGAAACAGTGACAAGATAAAATATATATCTGCTTCTAAACTACCTTTATTTAAAAAAAGTATATGACTTTAGCCAATAAGATGTTGTCAGCCTGTACACATTCATGTAATTCATTTATTCAACAAAAAATTAACCATCATTATGGAAGTGATCTGTGAAAGAGAAGCCTGACAATTTTCTCTAGAACTAGCTGCAAACACAGGTATGAGTAGACAGATTTGTCACAGCTGTGCGTGTATGAACCCAAGACACAATGAGTGTGTCAGCAGAGGATCCCAAAAAGAGAGCAGGGCAACAGAGCTTTTTAGGGCACACAAAAAATTTAATTTTTTTTTTTTAAAAGGTAAACTTGGATTTCTGAGCAGTCCTGCTGTTTATTTCTACTGTAGTTCTGTGAAACAACTTTGTGTGCATTCTTTGTAAATAAACAGGACTCAACCTAAGAAATATCTTATTCATCTCATCCATTTCTCTTCCTAGCAGAAGGAAACCTGCAAGGCCCAAAGTATTGATTAACCACTCTGGCCAGCAATCTATTACATACACACTAAAACCCCCACTCATATATAAAAGGGAAGTTATGTAGGTAAAGTCAGACACTAGAAAATTAGGAAATACCAGAATTACTGTTGCTCATGCAGCCTTAATTCTGCCTCTTTCAGTGTGGGCATGTTATGGAAGGCATAGTTAAAAACCACCTGCAACACTGTGGGTGTAAACACCACAGCATTATACAAGCACTTTGGGCCAGATGCAGGAACAAAACCAAGTTCTCCAAGGTGACGATCACATGCTTAACCACAGGCCCATCCTTTCTAAAGTATATTACATGTAACCATCCACCCACTCATGCATCTTTAGCGGCGTCTGAACCACCGCCCTCATGTCAACACTCCATCACACAGTTCTACATTTGCACTGCAAGTTTAACATTAGTAATCACCAGAAGAAGGTTTTTATTTTATGTGAACCTGCCAGGCAAGAGAGTGGAACAGGAGGTTACTGCACTAAGTAGATTCGTTTTACAGACAGTATAGCCAAAGACAAAGAAATGGATGGCTCTTCCTAAGAGATAAGTGAATATGGGGGTTTGGGCCTGCAATATTAGACAGCTAGATTCTAGATTAAACATATGTAACCAACTGGTGGGATATAAGGCCTTGTTTAATAATAAGGGCTTGTGAGGGGTACAGAATTAACTTAACATCTGTCAACAGAAGTAATTAGCTAGAGTTGGCAGGTGTCCAGTTTTCAACCAGAACGTCTTGTTGAAAATGGACTTGACGTCTCTGGTCAGCACCACTGGCCAGGCCATTAAAAGTCTGGTTAGCACAGGGCTGGCAGGTTTCCTTCGTGGCTCCACACAGTTCCTCAGAAGCAGCAGCATGTCCATTGGTTCATAGGCAGAAAAATGGCCACAGTGGCACTGTGCACAGCCCCTACTCCACCCTGCACTCCAGTTCTGCAGCTCCCATTGGCTGGGAGCTGCTCAAGGTGAGCACTGCCCGGAGCCAACAACCCTCACGCCACCACACACCCCAGCTCCCCGGCCTGAGCTCCCTCCCACTCCTGAACTCCCACCCAGAGACCAAACCCCTTCCTGCACTCCAAGCTAGAGATGTTACATTTCGATTAATCAGCTAAGCGAGTAGTCGATGGAATTTCCATTGACTATTCAATTAGTCAATATGGGGGGCGCTCGCTATCCCGGCTGCGCTTTTGCCTTTGATCCAGAGGCACCAAGGGGATGGGGTGGGGTGGGGGTGAGGGGGAAAGAGATTAGTTGAATAGTGACTTCACTACTCAATAAGCCTAGGCTTATCAAGTAGACGACTAGTTGCTTACATCCCTATTCCAAGCCCCTGCCCCAGCTCAGACTCCCCTCCCAAACTCCAAGCCTCTCAGCCCCATTTCCCAGCTTGGAGCCTCCTCCTGCATCCCAAACCCCTCATAGCCAGACCCTCATCCCCAAGTAAAGCCTTCATCTTCCTCTGCACCCTAACCCTCTGCCCCAACCTGGTGGAAATGAGCAAGTGAATAAGGGTGGTGTAGTGCAAGTGATGGGGGTGAGAGGGATGGACTGAGCGGAGTGTGGTGCTTCAGGGAAGGGGCAGGGTCTGGGGGGAAGGTGCAAGGGTATTAAGTATAGAGCCAATGGCCAACTGATTCTTTTCACAGCACATGTTTGCAAAGTCCAAAAATTATTTTGATGAGCAGTAAAAGCATCCCTTTTGTTGGTCCTTTCTGAAGTTTAAGTGCTGGAACAAGGGACTGGGATGGTGTGTGCCATTGACTGCAAAAAAGATCCATATTTTAGAGTTCTTGTTAGACCCTGCTCAGGTGGCAGCAGTAACCAAGAATGGTTACATCATACCTCTCCCTCACCTCCAAGACAAAAAAAAACAAAAACCAGAGGAACTCTGATTCAGCTAAGGTTTTGGCCAGCTATCACTATTATTTCGTGGCTCAACTATTGTTACTTCTTGAGCCAACTTCTGAGCCAAAGGGCATTGCAGAGGGATCACAAAGTTATTTTAGTGGTGTCATGGTATTACCACCATGACTTCTGTGCTGCCTTCAGAGCTGGGCACCCAGTGTACGTCTACACTGCACACTTATTTCAAAATAAGCTATTCTGGAAGAAATATTACGAAATAGCTTATTTCAAAATAGCACGTCTAGACTACAGGAAAGCCTCAAAATTAGTCTGTGGCAGGCTCCCCTAATGTGGATGTGCTACCACGATTTAGAACCCCAGGAAGCAATAGAGAATAACTACTTTGAATGGCTCTGGAGCTATTTCAAAATAGCAGCAGTGAAGTGTCCACACTACAGCTACTTCAAAATTGCAATTTCAGAATAGGTTTTATTCCTCATGGAATGAGGATTACAGAAGTCGGAATAAGCTGTCCGTTATTTCAAATTTATTTTAAAATAATGGAATTGTGTAGATGCTCACATTGTTATTTTGTAATAATGGCCATTATTCCAAAATAACGCTGCGGTGTAGATGCACCCTCCGAGAGCAGAGAGTGTTTGGCCAGGGATTCAACTCTAAAGGCAGTACACCACTAGCAGCAGTGCAAAAGTAAGACTATGCCACTCTTACCTCTGCACTGCTGCCATCAGAGCTGGGCAGCCAGAAAACGGTGACCGCTGACTGAAACCCTAGCTCTGCAGGAGGCAGCGCAGAAGGGTGGCAATAGCATACCATGCCATTCTTATGTCTACATTGCTGCTGGGAGTGTCTCTGCCTTCAGAATTGGGCTCCTGGTCAGCAACTGCTGCTCTGCAGCTGCTCAGCTCTGATGACAGCCCTGCCACCAGCAGCAACACAGAAGAGTAGCAGTACTGCAAGCTCCCCTACAATAACCTTGCAACCCCTGCCGCCACAATTCCTTTTTGGGTCAAGATCTCTAAAATTACGCCACCATCAAATTTCAGATTTTAAAAGCTAAAATTGTGAAATTTACAATTTTTAAAATTCTATGACTGAAATTGGCTAAAATGGTCTGTGAATTTGGCAAGAGTCTATCCATTATATTTGACCAATTTACATACAGGCAGTTCAAATAATCTACTATTACTCCTATACCTGACTATATAGTCTAATTTCCAATGTGTAACACATAAAATGTTGTTGCTCTCAATACTTCTAAATGTCATCTTTTTGCCACTGTGGTTATAGTCAAACTGAACATTTGTGTTTAGTCTGGCTGACTGGCAAAAACCAAGAGACCAACTCCTGTAGTTTTACAGGTTGAGGCTTCATCAGGGGTTGTACGGAACTAAAATAGATTTGAAGAAAAAAAGCAGTTCCATTGTAGTTAAACTCACTATTCCTAATAAAGCTGCTTAAACCATACACCACTAACAAGATGGGAAGCTGAATCTCTAGGTGGTTTGATCATTCTGTAATACTGGTCAAAAATCTGAAATCTTCAAGACATGATGATTTCCTCCAGCACTCTTAAAAATGGAAAGAATTTACACACATTTTAGAAATCCTACAAATGTTTCTGCAAAAGAAAAGCCATTTTCTGGCATTCAAGGCATTTACAGCATTTACTTTATACCACCAGTTAAATATGTACACATCAGGTTAATTTAGGCTTAAGACATATGTTTTCTAAAAATCAGGTTTTATAAAGTTTAACAGTTTACTTTAAAAGAAAATGGGATAAGTATTCTACCTTTCCCCCTCCTAAAAGCAACACACACTTTTATTGCCAGATTTTGTTGTACTTTAGTACAGCATCTACTGAATGTTGATTTAAAACCCTACCCCAATGAGTTTGATTACCTGGAAAGATAGTAATTCTTTGGATTATTTGGGAATGATTAAACTACTGGAAGACATTCACATTTGGCTGAAGAGTTTTTAGCTCTCACAGTGCAAATACAATTTGACCTCACTCAGCTCTTTACTAGAATTCAGATACAGTTACAATACAGCTAGTATTCATAGCAGAATCTGGAAAGAATTTGGGGAGTAAAATCAATTTAATCATTTAACTCCACAGTAGTCTGGCTATAGTAAACATGGTAAAGATTTTAAATAGTGAACATCTGAAGTGGTATAGTGTTTTTTTCCTCAGCAGCTTAGCTTTAACAATTAAATACTGCTCTTAGAAATCATTAGATGTTGTCCGTGGGTTTCTGATTTCCTGACTTCCTCCAAGCCTTGCTTGATCCCCCAGAATAGATAAGAACCACTCTGGTTAACTTCCACCAACAAGACATCACTAACTGAGAGCATTAAAAGTGAAATATTTTGGGGGTAGAGCTTTGCTATCCTGTTACAAATATTACATAAATTGTAGAATGCTTCTGTTGAGCATATTCTTAAAACTCCTGAACGGATCAGACAAAAATAATAAATATGTTGAAATTAAAAGGTTTAAGTTCAATACAGTAATTTTGAAATGGGACCTAATCATTGCTTTTTTTTTCCTGGGTAATACCCACTTGTATAGGAATTTCAATGAGGATGAAAAACTGATCTGGCATATGCAACACACTCAGGTTCTTTTCAGTCCTGTAATTTTTTCCAAACACACAATGTGGTTTTTTTCCAGTTGAGTACTATTTTATAGAACAGTCTATATTTCTTTTTTATTGAATAGCAGTAACTTTATTTTTTAAAAGACATTAAAACAAATTAATCATTTCTGTACTGGCTAAGAGTACTCAATCATCTTATTTTGTAAATAATCAAAGGAAGAGAATAACCATTCCTCCATTATTTTATAATTTCTCTAAAGCATAATAAAACCAGAGTAACCTCTTCCACATTTCCCTATGTCATGGTCAAAATCCCTAGAGGTTGAGAACATTTATTCAATCCCCAATTAGATTTATAATTTAATCTCATAGATTAGGGATAATAGCAGGTTTCAAGGATCACAGGAACTTTTTGAGGAACTTATATTCGTTAAAGCAAAGCTTTATTAAACCATGACCTACATCCAAGAGCACTTAAGCATTCTTTGCATTCCTCCCCATCATGGAAAGACTGTTTATCAGGCACAGCTACACAAATGGCTGGGAATCTCTAGCAACCCTTTCAACACAGATTCAGGAAAATTTTCCTGCTCTTTTGTCAAATGACAATGACTCTCCACATAAAACAGAAGACTCTTCAATTCTTATTCAAGAAGTGCACATGTATAAAAGTTTACAATGAGCACCCATCTTCATTTCAAACACAGCTTACAAGTAAGGATAATGTGTTCATTTACTAAGATACCACATGGTCCCATAGCCTGGCCCCCACAAGAGTGCAGATGTAAATTTGAGTGCCACCCTCTCAAAGAAAAATCCCTATCCAAGAAAAATATAGTTTTAAGAAGGAAGGTAATGAAAATGAAAGGTAGAAAAAAAAGATTCATTCTCAGTATATGGGCTTGGTAAAGACAGAAGCCTCTTAAAATAGTCTCTGGGTTCTTTTACTAGGCAAAGGAAAGTCCTCTGTCAAACACATTCAGTGGGAGAACTCTTGTTTAAACTGCCATGTTTTCACACATCTCTATAAAAGTGCATATTAATAATCACACCTTCAGCAAAAATATTAGGTCCTCACCATCTGTCCAGAAGGAAGAAACTTTACTTTAGTCATATACCAGCGCAATTATTACATAGTGAAAAGCCTGGGAATCAAACCTACGACTTTCTGGAACTTAGAACATGAGCCTCTTCCACATGAGCTAAAAGGTAGCTGGTTCTCAGGTAAGGCTGTACAGAAGACTCATTATTGTCTCTGTAAGTGATCTCAGTGCCACTAGATGGGACAGTACACCCCACCCCAAAGGTGTTTTGAGTTATACAGGCTCAAAAGACACAGTGGGGGAAAATACAGCAATGACACAGTACCACAGCCCTGCCCACAATCCCATGTTAGCCAACATAGCCAAGAGGAACTGAACTGGACTTGTTTCTTCCTGCACATAAGCAGAATGACAGCAATGCAAAGTCAATGAAGGAACTTGGAATTATGAAGGGAGTACATCTTCCTTTCATGATTAAGCAGAGGGTAAAGCAATTTTTGAGGGTTTTAGAAAGTGATCTCCACACTGACTAAGATCACTCAGAGCAAAGGCTGCTTAGTTTATATTTGAGGGTCCCTGAAAGAGCTTCTGCCCCAGGAATTCCTCTATTTTCTTTTCCAAATCTTTCCTTAAAGATGGCTACAGATGTCCAAATAGGACGGGGTCTGTGCATGTTACTTTTTTCATTTTTAATAGGATTGGCAAATTATTTAGTAAATATAAGTAAATATTCTTTTTGTGCTTTTCTGTATTGGCTATCACTTTCTCTTTCTTCCATGCTTTTTTGGTAGGGTGGATGCCAAAGTCAACTTCTACAATATACCCAGAAAACAAGGGCTCAGAATGGGTATGTCTACACTGCATTCCTCTTCCAAGAGAGGAATGGAAATGCAGCCAAGCAAATTTGCAAATGAAGCGGGGATTTGAATTTCCCATGCTTCATTTGCATAATCGCGTCCGGCCGCTATTTCAAAATACCCTATTTCGAAATAAAAAACACTGTGTAGATGTGGTTATTTTGAAAGAAACCCCTTCTTTAGAAATAACCGTTAAACCTCTTTTTTTTTTTTTTTTTTTAAGGAGTAAGGGTTATTTCAAAAGAAGGGGTTTCTTTCAAAATAACCGCGTCTACACAGCATTTATTTATTTCAAAATAGCAGCCAGACTCGATTATGCAAATGAAGCACGGGAAATTCAAATCCCTGCTTCATTTGCAATTTCGCTCGGCTGCTTTGCATTCCTCTCTCGGAAGAGGAATGTAGTGTAGACATACCCAATGAGAAAGCAATATTGTGCTATTAAAAAACACAGCCCTAACGGTTGACTGATGGAGATAAAAGCCTCCTTATGTATCACGTGGGTAAGAGGCTCTGATGAGGGTACATTACGAATATGTGCAGATGGATAGAGTCCTGCACGGATACAAAATTTTATCCACATATGAATCTGTAATTCTGAGCCATGGATAACTGCATCCATATCCACAGATATAAAGTGGCTATTCATGGATTTGCGGGACTCTACAGATGGAAAACGAAGCATAATGTAATGATGTTAGAGGAACAGGAGTTTGTTGATAGTTGTTTATTTACTTACTGCCACTTGTTTTATGTATTCACAATACTAAATCTATTTGTGTAGTATACTGTAGAGCGGGGGTCAGCAACCTCCAGCATGCGTGCTACAAGCAGCACATGAGCCGATTTTTACTGGCCCGTGGGGCAGGAACTCAGCCCCACTCTTGCCCCCTGTGCAGCAGGGAGCCCGTGCTGTGGCCCCAGGCTCAGCCTCACAGCTGCAGGCTAGAGCACCAGCTCCGCCTTCCTGCTGGGGGAGGGTGGTGCAAGAGATCTTGGAGTTATCGTGGACAGTTCTCTGAAAACTTCCACACAGTGTGCAGCGGCGGTCAAAAAGGCAAATAGGATGCTAGGTATTATTAAGAAAGGGATAGAAAATAAGTCCCAGAATATCTTACTGCCCCTGTATAAAACTATGGTACGCCCACATCTTGAATACTGTGTACAGATGTGGTCTCCTCACCTCAAAAAGATATTTTGGCCTTGGAAAGGGTTCAGAAAAGGGCAACTAAAATGATTAGGGGTTTGGAACGGGTCCCATATGAGGAGAGGTTAAAGCGACTGGGACTTTTCAGTTTAGAAAAGAGGAGACTGAGGGGATATGATAGAGGTGTATAAAATCATGAGTGGTGTGGAGAGGCGGATAAAGAAAAGTTATTTATTAGTTCCCTAAATAGAAGAACTAGACACCAAATGAAATTAATGGGTAGCAGGTTTAAAACTAATAAAAGAAAGTCACACAGCGTGTAGTCAGCATGTGGAACTCCTTGCCAGAGGAGGCTGTGAAGGCTAGGAATATAACAGAGTTTAAAGAGAAGCTAGATAATTTCATGGAGGTTAGGTCCATAAAAGGCTATTAGCCAGGGGATAAAATGGTGTCCTTGGCCTCTGTTTGACAGAGGCTGGAGAGGGATGGCAGGAGACAAATCGCTTGATCATTGTCTTCGGTGCACCTTCTCTGGGGCACCTGGTGCTGGCCACTGTCGGCAGACAGGATACTGGGCTAGATGGATCTTTGGTCTGACCCGGTACGGCCGTTCTTATGTTATGTTCTTATGTGTCCCTGTGGATGCTTCCTGCTTCAGGCGGGGCCTGCTCTGCAGAGCTGGGGCTGGACGGCCGGCACACATGGCACACCAGGGCCCGGGCTGCACCACGCTGCTCCCCACGGTCTGTAGTCAGTGCTGGTCTCAGCCTGTCCCAACTCTGGAGCTTCAGTCTGCAGGCAAAGGGCTGGGCCAGACATGGAAGAGACTCTGCCCCCCCCACCTCTCCTCGCCCCAGCACTCCTCCTGGGGGCTGCGAATCCCAGCACTGCTGCCCTGCTGGTGAGTGCACTGGGGGGCACAGGAATGTGGGGGCAGAAGGAGGATGAAGGAGGATGCGGGAGCAGGAGGGAAAGGGGCAGAGGTTGCACTGAGGGGCATGGGACAATGCAGGGGATCAGGCTGTGGGGGCAGGATGAGAGAGGATGTGGGAAGATGCAGGGGAGCAAGGCTGGGGGGGTTTATGGGGCTATGGGGAGCAAGGCTGGAGCAGAGGGAAGATATGGATACAATTTTACTTTGCAGAAGTTGCACTTTACTTTATTCACCACTTCATTGCCTTCTCCCTCCCCAACTAGCTATTTGGCTGCATTCTCACCCTTTCACCTTTTCTGTGTTACTGCCCCCAATCACCTCCTGCCCCCAAACTCCCTCTAATACCCCCACCCCACTCCCTCTCCTGCTGCCAAATGCCCTTCCAGACCCTGCCTTCCTTACCCCGTCCTGCGCCCCATCTCCCACCCAGATCCTGCATCCCTATATCTCACTCAATGACAGTCCTGTCCCGCACATCGAACCCCTCATTTTTGTTCCCGCCCCAGAGCCTAAAAGAGTCAACAAAATCCACTAATCCTGGAACACCAGAAAAATAAATCTGGCCTATGGGAAGCCCTTAACCTCAGTCCTCCCTGTCCCTTCCCCTCACTTCTGGCACTTCAGTCCCACGAGAGTGAGGTGTCTCAGTTGGGAGCCACATCAGTGAGGGTAGGGGGTTTTGGGAGGAGTTTTTTTTCTTCTCATTTGTGTGGTTCCCAACTGATTTTTCTGTGGGTCAGTGACCCCGACCCAAAAAAGGTTCCCCACTCCTGCCATAAATAAAGAAAACATTGAAAACTTTTGTGTTGGACATAATATTTTACTTTATTTAAAATGAAGTTAGTTTATCAAACATGAGAAAATTAAAACGTTTACTCTGTTTAATAATTTAAATTAAACCATTTTTCCCAGCTGCAGCACTAGCAAAATGTCCCAGGCGTAATTACGTAATTAACGGTGAGTTTCCATTAGCAACTCATAGTCCACAGAAAGGTTTGCATTGACCCAGGTGGTCCACGGAGCACGTGGTGGAGAGAGCCTCATGGCCCAGGGCAGAAGGGTTAAATCTTGGCACACCACTTCGGAAAGATTGCTGACCTCTGCTGTAGAGCCAACAATGTGTTCAGTGGGCATCAATGATAGGGATATTAATGGCTATTCAGTTAACCAGCTAACCGATAAGCATTTTAGGGCTTCACTCTCTCCCTCGCACTGTATCGGGAGCCTAAGTGCCTAACTCAGGCTGTTATGGATCTCGTTGTTCCAGTGGTTTTCTAGAAGACTGAAAGTTATGTGTTGTATTGCTCAGGAAAGAAGCCAAGAAGAAATGTCCATGGTGAAGGAAATAAACGCTCAAATTTCTGACGTAAATATACATCCATTCATAAGCCATAACTCTATTAATGATATCACAATAATTTAAATGTCTTTAAATGTCAAACAGAATTATTACTTCAAAATTTGTTCTTCTTGATTTTACAGTGATTAAGGGCTTTGTCTCGCAAAACAATTTCACCTCAATTACACCAGTTACACGAGGGCTACGTCTACACTGCACGCTTCTTGCACAAGAACTGTTTTGCACAAGACTTCTTGTGCAAAAGTTCTTGTGCAAGAGTGCATCCACATTGCCATGTGCTTTTGCGCAAGAGCGTACATGGCAGTGTGGACACTCTTGTGCAAGAAAGCTCTGATGGCCATTTTAGCCATAGGGGTTTCTTGCGCAAGACTTCCATGTTGCCTGTCCACACTGCCTTCTTGCGCAAGAGCTCTTGTGCAAAAAGACTTATTCCTCAGGGGGAGAGGAATAACTCTTCCATAGGAAGCCCTCTTTTCTGACGCTGTACTGTAAATTTACTTGTGCAAGACAATGTAGACGCTCTGCAAGTTTTTGCGCAAGAACAGCTGTTCTTGTGCAAGAAGCCTGCAGTGTAGACGTAGCCACAGAGTAATAGTAAATGAATACATTTTAAAAAAGGAAACAGACTTTTTCCTAAAGCTGTTGTATTGCGAAAATTCCTCTTTTAAAATAATGTAATCTCTTAATGAACAGGGCATTTTGTGTATCTGCTGCAGGGTAACAGACCCTTTTAGCCTTTATGATCGCAGATGGCATAATTCAGTGTAGGTCCATTGACTCAAATTAAACCATAATGATTTACACCTGTTGAGGATCTGGTCTCTTAGGACTTGGCCTTATAGAAAAGTGCACCTGTTTAAATCAATTTTGAAAAAACTAATCTAACAGACACACTTGAACTAAATTGATAAAAACAAATTAAACCATTTAAGTATATCTAGATTAAGAGTTGGCATTAATTTAACTAGATCAGTTTTTAAATCTATTCATAGTTAAATTAGAAGATTTGCCTGGTTGTTGCTCGGGTCCTTAACTCAATTTTTGTTTCTTGGAAAATAAAATTAAAATGTACACGCTTCATTTAAATCATTGCCCTGGGGTGGTGTTCGGAGGTTCAGTATTAAGGCTGTCCCAGGGAGAAAGGACTATTCCAGAAGCTTGGGGGCAGATGAAAAGCGCATCTCCATGCTTACTGCAGCTCCAGCAGGCCCAGCCAGGAGAGGGGCGCATGTTCCTCTGCTGTGGAAGGTCCAGGTTCATCTGCCCCTTGCGCTATCCAGCCAGATTGAGGAATGCAGCACACTCTGCACTTTCCCCTCACTTCCTGGTGAAGGGGAACAGCCAGCAATGTTCCCCTATGAATTGGGAGGGGTAGCTTCAGCCCCTTATTGCCCTCCCTAAAGGCTCAGGCCTAGGGCAGTCCTAGATGGGGGCAAAAGGGACACCCCCAGCCAACCCCTTTCACCCTCCAGTAAGAGGAGTTCTTGAACAGACACAGACACCCGGACAGACTCACGAACTCTCTCGAATATATGGTAGATTTGCACGCTTGTCTCCAGTTTTTTCAGTAACTTTCTGTTCATACTTTTTCAGAAACAAAGGGTATATATTACTCCAGGAAGTTCACTTATGCTTCTCCCCCTTTTTTCTTTTGAAAGAATCAAAATACACTGTTCAATGAAATCTACTATGTATTTGAGAAGGGTTTTCTGTTCAAGACCTCTTCCTAAATGGTAAAAGCTAGGACGACCAAAATCTGTATACAGCTTCTTTTGATTATAAATTTAAAGCAACATATATGGTTGTGCCAGGAAAAAGGGATGTATCTGGAATGGGATTACTGCTCAGAAAACCAAACAGACGATCACCAAACCAAGTACAATCCTCAAAATTGACATAATTAAGTGAATGTTGAAAGAGGGCTCACAGCAGGCAGTGACTCAAGGCGCATGCGCAGAGTGCCACCTCTGCCTCCCTGCCCCAACACAGAGCTGCCACAGCACCTCCCTTCCAGGCCAGCGAGAGATTGTGCCTCCTCCTCCCCCACCCTCACATCCCACTGGGGCAGCTCTGTGCTGGGACTAGAGGTGCCTCCCGTTCATCCCCCACCCTGTCTGCTCATGCTGATGCCCCAGGAGGGGGTGGGTGCCTCTTCCCAGCCATGACACCCAACCTGCAGCTGCCCCAGAACTGCCACTGCTGGGGGACAGGTGATGCTTCCAGGGCCTCCACCCAGCCTAATCTGGATCTGCAATAGCTGGGAGACATGCATCCCTACCCACTGTGCTTCATGGAGTTGCAGTGGCCATGAGGAGGTGCTTCTCACTTAGCCCCAAACTGCTGCAGTTGGGGAGGGCTGAGCTAGTCCTCTCTCCCCAGGGCAGCCGGCATACTGAACCCCTCATCTCCAGCCTAACCCCAAAGCAATGATTTCAATGAAGCATGTACATTTTCATTTTATTTTGCAAAAAAAAATTAATTGAATTAAGGAGCCGAGCAAAACTGAATAAACCTTCGAGCAATGCATACTCTGTAGATAGAAAAAATACACAGAAAATATATTTATTTTCAGATAATGTATTTTTCATTTACAATTTCCAAAAAGTTCCATTATTACTCAACAGGCTGAAAAATAGTTTACATAACTCTAATCTTATTCTTTTTTGGCTTCTCTCACTTGAGTGTGTCACATAAATCAATAGTTTTATAAGTTTACCCCATAAAGAAACCCGATTCTCAAAAAATTCTGTAGATGTTCCCTAGCTAAGAAAATGAAGAAAAATGAAAATACAAATTTTTTTTACAAACATTATTTAGTTACTTTGCAGAGAAATGATTACACTCACATGCAAAATATAAAGAGAGTATAGCTTCAATTTCAAGAGCAACACAGAGGCACTTTTAGGTCCAAAGAACTGTGGCAATCCCCATTTTTATGCTACTCATTACCAAGATTAATACAGATTACTACATTAAATTTTAAACAAGACCTATATTTTCACATGCATTCTCTTTTTGACATATAAATCATCAGAAAACACAGTTCAAATATAGATGCCAATATATGTAATAGATTTATAACAAACTCCACTAAAACCTTCTTATATTATACTGATCTGTTTAATAGGATTCCTAATAGCCAAAGATAATCCTATTGGTTTTACTTCATTAGTGTTTATAAAAACAGTTTGGATACATGTTACAGTCTGGTTGGCTGATGAAGGTCCTGAAAACAACATAACTCTTCTAGCCAATGTATATTTGGACTATACAGCCACCATCGGCCAAATCACTATGCCATGTTCATACAACTGAGAATTTTTAATTAAGCACTTATTTAACAATAGTAAGTTTTAAATGGTAAATTCTAATTTTAATTCTGTAGTGGTATTAGAATACTATAATGTGTTTGAGTTGCTGTATTTAAAATCTCTCAGAGCGTCTCCTCTCCTACATCTAAGAGATAATTGGATTACACAATGCACTCTGCAGGGGACTATATTTAAAAAACACTTGTAAAAAGTGAAGTGTCTCCTTTTGTTAAGAGGATTGACCATACAGAGCACATTAAACAAGTATTCTAACAAACATTGCTCTGTACTTCTGCAACAACTGAGATTTGGTTTACACTTAATAATGAGTTAGGTCAACTCAGCTACATTGGTCAAGGGGTTGAAAAAAAAAAAAAAAAAACACAGCCCTGACTGACACAGCTAGGCAGACTTAAACCACCAGCATAGATGCCGTATGCCAATAGAAGACTGCTTCACTGTTTGCACTGCTGGTCCCAGGATGTGAGAAAGACAAGGTAGGAGTGGCAATATATTTTAGTGGACTAACTTTTCTTGGTGAAAGAGATAAGCTTTCATCAACAGAAGTTGGTCCAATAAAAGATATTACCTCACCTCTCGCCCCTGCCTTGTTTCTCCAATAGCTAACTTCATTTGTGGATGTGGTGTTCAGGGTTCCCTCTAAGGAACCTTTGGCTCCTGCCCACCTCCTCAGAAGAGCAGTGCAGTGGCTGCTCGGCTGCTCTGGGGCAGGGTGACATGGTGGGCAGATGATTTGCCCCAGGAGCAGCAGAGCAGCCACCATGCAGTCCTGGCACTAGCTTCAGCCCTTCCCCAGGGCTGGAGCTACAGGCTGTGTGGCAGGTGGTGGCTTCTCCAACAGTCCCAGCTGGGGCCAGAGCTGGAGCCACGTCGTGGGTGGCAGCTCCTCCGGTAGCCCCAGCTGGGGCCAGAGAGCCAGAGGCCATGTGTGCAGCCACGTGGCTGGCGGCAGCTGCTCTGATGGTGAGCCAGAGGCCATGTGTGCAGCCACATGGCTGGCGGCAGCTGCTCTGATGGTGAGCCAGAGGCCGTGTGGCCTCGGCTAGGCCCTGAGCTGTAGGTTGCATGGCAGGTGGCAGCCCTGGCTGGGGTGGAGGCTGATCCTGCCAGGCTGGATTGTCACTGCCTGTGTTGTGCCAGGCCCCACAGAGCTGGAGCAGCCCTACTGTTGGCAGTAAATAGTAAGTATCACCCAGTAAGGGTGATGTTAACCATTCACATCCCTATTTTGAATAGGAGTTTAATAGTTGGGCTTTATTGTTTTAGATTGATTTTGTGGGTGCGCTATGTTGTTTTTGGTTTTAAACTACCCAGCTAATGGCCTTTTTTGAGCTTTTAAAACATTTTAAGTAAGAAGCATTATTTTTTGTATTTCATAGGAATACCTATAATTATTTTAAAATGTTTATTTTAATGATAATTTGTATTGTCTTAGTTGCTTTATTATTGACAAAGGGTTTTTGGATGTTTATTTTGGGGTTCTCTTTTTATTTTCACTTATTTTATGATTAATATTAATCACTTAAGAAAAAAAAACTTTGTGAAAGCATCAGGACACTTGAAGAGTTAACTAACAAAGTTAAGGCTGTCATTAGATGCTCGCTGCCAGATAAAGAGTAGCTGTCAGTTTTGTAACCTTGAATAAAATATCTGAATTGATTTTTAGTGGAATTTTTAAAATGCTGATTTATTTTATCTATTTTTTAAGTATTTTTTGAGAATTTGAGGTCCCTTGCTTTGTTTATTAGAAGACATCATATTTTAAACTTTCTTGACTTACCTTTTGCTAGCTGAAGTGTTGAACTTTTTTTTAAAAAATGATTTGAGACTTTCAAAGAGTTTTGGGGGCATGTATGTAAATTGCAAATTATGAATAAATGACTCGTTTAAGTTGATTACATTTCTAAACTGCTATTCATTTCTATATTTAAGCTTTAACCAAGGTTGGGTTTTTTTCCAGCTGAGATCTCTTTTGGCCTGGGCTTTGATAACTTCTGTATTTTAGCAATGTTTAGTTCCATCTTTTCCTTCCATGTTTCAGCTATCTGATCTTAACTAAATTTTTTATAATTAAACAATTTAAATGGGATTATTCTTGTATCTGCTGCAACCATCATAATTCATTATTTACAAGCTCATTTGTTAGGAAGCACCCATTTCCTTCAGAAAGACTGTAAGGCCTTCCATGTTGTGTGTGGTGACAAATCACATAGTGCAGGGGTGGTCAATAAGCAGATTGCGGGACAAATAAAGTACATTGGCACTTAGAGTCAGCCACAATAATAAAGATTCGTGGGTGAAAGCGCTGATTTAACAGATCTTTTTAATCTTTGTGACTGGGAAAGGTCTGGGTGCAACTGTGGCACATATCTAAACAAGCGCACATAACCGCAATATTGATGCACAAGACAAAACTCACTCTGCTCATGGTTGGAAAATCTTAGAGAGAAAACTGGTGGTGTTCCTACACCAAACAGGAAGGTGTAGTACAGGCTGCATCTATACTACACAATTATGCTGGCATAGCTACACCAGTATAATTTCCATAGTGTAGATGTCCCATGAAATCAGCAAAGGTGTTCTTGCCAGTAATCCTTTGATATGAGTGTCTGAAGTCTGAGCTTTCATGGCAGAAAGTTGTTGACTTTGGAATTCACTTCCCAACTTGGTTGAACAGAGCAAGAGCTTTGTTAAATGTGAGGTGCTAAAATTCACTTTGACCTTGTGTACACTAGGGGCACTTCAATACTTCAACAAACAGGTGTGTTCCTCACATGCCAACTCAACTTTCAACTCAGATGGACAGCTTAAATTCAACCTCAGGTTCCTCTATAGACTTTTACTTGCACTGCTAACATGAGTTAAAAGCTGAGTTAACATGTCTTCCCCACTATTTTAATCCAAGATGGCTAATGTAAGTAAAGATACACCTTTTCCATTTTATTTTTAGTATAGACATGTTTGAGGAAATATTGGGTTGGGTGGGGGGAGGATAATGCAATCGCCAGATTGTCAGTACCAGTGTGAGTGTCAGGGTGAAATTCTGAATCTTTTGAAGTCAACAGCAAAACTAATACACAATGTACGTCTGTTTATTTGCAGGGCTTGACAAACCGCGGTGAGAGCTACTCGCCAGCCCCGCACCGCGCATGCGCCAGACTGGCACTGCGCATGCGTGCAGCGCCGGTGAATGGGGCGCACGGAGCAACTGGCTGAAATCTACTCGCCACGGGCGAGTAGAATCAGCGGTTTGTCGAGCCCTGTTTATTTGTGATGTACTGATATAAAAAAAGGCATAAATAATGGGCACTGGTTCTGTAAGTGAAATTACAAAATAGAACAGTGGATTAATAGTTGGATTTCAAAAGAGAATTCACTGTTGATAATCCCATTATGCCATTTGGACAGTAGTAGTAGGATTCAAAGAATAAACAGCAAGAACTCTACTACTGCCAAAAAACTAAGCTGAGCAACACCACTGGCCGTAGATTCTTTTTAAAAACCTGCTACCACCAAGCAGGTGGGAAGAGAGAAAAGGAGGGGGGGAGGAAACCTTTGGAAATTTTAAAAACTCTTTCCTCAAACACGTAGTGTAGTGTATCAGAGGGGTAGCTGTGTTAGTCTGAATCTGCAAGAACAACGATAAATCCTGTGGCACTTTGTAGACTAACAGATTTATTGGAGCGTAAGCTTTCGTGGGCAAAGACCCACTTCATCAGATGCATGTAGTGGAAATTCCAGAGGCAGGTATAAATATACAGGCATAAGAAAAGAGTTCCAATCAAGAGTAAGGCTAGGGATAACAAGGTCAATTCAGTCAGGGAGGTTGAGGCCCACTTCTAGCAGCTGATATAGAGGTGTGAACACCAAGAGAAGAGAAACTGCTTTTGTAGCTGGCTAGCCATTCACAGTCTTTGTTTAATCCTAAAAATGATAGTATCAAATTTGCAGATAAATTGTAGCTCTGCAGTTTCTCTTTGAAGTCTGTTCTTGAAATTTTTGTGTTGCAGGATGGCTACTTTTAAATCTGCTACGGTGTGTCCAGGGAGATTGAAGTGTTCTCCTACAGATTTTTGTGTATTGCCATTCCTGATTTGTGTCCATTTATTCTTTTACGTGGGGACTGTCCAGTTTGGCCAATGTATATGGCAGAGGAGCATTGCTGGCACGTGATTGCATATATTACATTGGCAGATGTGCAGGTGAATGAGCCTATAATGGTGTGGCTGATGTGGTTAGGTCCTGTGATGGTGTCGTTGGTGTAGATATGTGGGCAGAGTTGGCACCGAGGTTTATTGCAGGGATTGGTTCCAGAGTGGGAGTTACTGTGGAGTGGTGTATAGTTGCTGGTGAGAATTTGCTTCAGGTTGGCGGGTTGTCTGTGGGCGAGAACTGGCCTACCTCCCAAGGTCTGTGAGAGTGGGGAAATCATTCTCCAGGATGAGTTGTAGATTGCTGATGATGCATTGGAGAGGTTTTAGCTGGGGACTGTAGGTGATGGCCAGTGGTATTCTGTTATTTTCTTTGTTGGGCCTGTCTTGTAGCAGGAGGCTTCTGGGCATACGTCTGGCTCTGTTGATCTGTTTCCTCACTTCCTCAGGTGGATATTGTAGTTTCAAGAATGCATGGTGAAGATCTTGTAAGTGTTTGTCTCTGTCTGAAGGGTTGGAGCAAATGCGGTTATACCTTAGTGCTTGGCTGTAAACGATGGATCGTGTGGTGTGTCCGGGATGGAAGCTGGAGGCATGTAGGTAGGCATAGCGATCTGTAGGTTTTCGGTATAGGGTGGTGTTTAGGTGACCATCACTTAATTTGCACTGTAGTGTCCAGAAAGTGGATCTCTTGTGTAGACTGGTCCAGGCTGAGGTTGATGGTGGGGTGGAAATTGTTGAAATTAAGGTGAAATTCTTCCAGAGCCTCCTTCCTATGGGTCCAGATGATGAAGATGTCATCAATGTAGCGTAAGTAGAGAAGGGGTGCTAGTGGACAAGAGCTGAGGAAGCGTTGTTCCAGGTCGGCCATAAAAATGTTGGCATATTGTGGGGCCATGCGGGTGCCCATCGTGGTGCCACTGGTTTGGAGGTATAAATTGTCCCCAAATCTGAAATAGTTGCGTGTAAGGATAAAGTCACAGAGCTCGGCCACCAGTTGTGCCGTGGCATCGTCAGGGATACTGTTCCTGACAGCTTGTATTCCATCTATGTGTGGGATGTTGGTGTAGAGAGCCTCTACATCCATGGTGGCTAGGATGGTGTTTTCTGGAAGATCACCAATGCATTGTAAGTCAGTGGTGTCTCGGAGATAGCTGGCAGTGCTGGTGGCGTAGGGTCTGAGTAGAGGGTCCACATATCCAGACAGTCCTGCAGTGAGAGTGCCAATGCCCGAGATGATGGGGCATCCAGGATTTCCAGGTTTATGGATCTTGGGTAGCAGACAGAATAACTCTGGTCAGGGCTCTAGGGGTGTGTCTGTGTAGATTTGTTCCTGTGCTAGTGTAGGGAGTGTCTTGAGCAGACGGTGCAGTTTCTTAGTGTATTCCACAGTGAGATCTGAGGAAAGTGGCCTGTAGAATTGTGGTATTGGAGAGTTGTCTGGCAGCCTCCTTTTGGTAGTCTGACCTATTCATGATGACAACATCACCTCCTTTGTCAGCCTCTTTGATTATGTCAGAGTTGTTTCTGAGGCTGTGGATGGCATTGCATTGTGGATGGTAGTGTAGTGTGTTTATTTGATACATCTATAGGCTAATATGTAGTCATAGTTGAAAAATTTTGGATGCTACAGACAATAAAAAGTCTTGTTTTTTATTAACTGTGCTGTCAAGCATTTTGCAACTATAACTTTGTAGTATCCTACAGATGTACCCTATCAAATAAACACAGTAACAATGGAACTACTGACTTTGGCAGATTCATATTTTATAGTTACATTTCAAATACTTCAAGATTGCCTGCTTCCCACTAACTGAAAGCATAGATTCTTATATTCATCCACAAATATATGCAAACCTTAGATATAGTAAGGGCACAAAATAAATATATGGTGGCTCAGCTGACGAATGCATCCACTATCATGTTACTACTTACTCAAACAGACAAGTCATACTAAAGACCTGAGTGGGTATATTTGCATTAATTATTAATTCTTCAATTATAATTCTAACATTTGAAAACAACATAATGGCTTTGTATTCTTACGTTCTGTCTGAAGTGTATTACTGAAGATTATTGTGTTAGCATATTGTGCAAACTGATACCATGATATGCCTGAAACAATACACCCAACCCCAAATATGAATGTGGCACTCTCTAGAAGTGAACAAGATATGTTGATCTAGACCAGACCAGACTACATTCTGAGAAACTATGACTTAATGTTCTGGGTCATTTTAATTGTTGGAAGAACTATAATAAAACCTATGTCAAGATTTTGAAATAATTTTGGGCCATAACCAGGATCTCAGACTTGACTGTCCAAGTGGCTTTGCCCTGTAATTGACCTGCCAAGTCTCTCTCATTCTGGATTAGTTTTCAAAGCAGTTTGCAAAAGGAAGGATTTTGATGTGTGGTTCAATAAAAATACACACAAAAAGTTCATTCCTTTAAAAGTGATCACATTAGCAGCTCTTCAGTAAACAAATTAGCTCTCTAGTAGTTTTGAATGTTTAAATAGTAAAACAGGTTGTAATCAAAAGGAAATACAGCATAAAGGTCTGGTAATGTCTCAATTTGAAAGGATTGAAAGGAATGAGTATGAAAAAAATGCGTTGTGCACTTGTATAATACTACATTTCTATAGTATTCTAACATGCAAGTGTACACTATTATACTGTAATAACAGCACAAGATGTTATGGTTGAGATTTTTAGTAGAATGAGGTTACAAAAGGGAACAAAACTAAACCTCATGAAAAAAAATCTTCATCAGGCTATGGAAAACAAAGCAATGAAATGCTCTTAATTTAGACTGGGGTGGGGACAATCAGGCCCGGGAGCTGGATGCGACCCTTGGCTTGCCTGGATCTGGCCCCTGAGGCTCAGGGCCCCCCCAACATTGAGGAGCTTGCACTGGTGATCCAGTCCCCCTCCCGCTACTTCCCCATGGCACTGGAGCACACAAAATCTAGTAAGCTGGGCTCCCTTAGGCTCTGGTGTGCCAGGGGAATGTGGGGAGTGTCTTTCTCCTCATTCGGGGGCCACAGTGAGAGGTTTTTTTCCACTTCTCACTTGTGTGCGGCCCCTAACTGATTTTTCTATGGATCAGTGGCCTCAAAAAAGGTTCCCCTCCTCTGATTTAGATGCAAAAATAATATTCTACAGAGATTAAATAATTACTAATACAGCAAAACTGTTTTGAATAAAAATAGTGAAATGTATAAAAGATTCCTTTTCACAGCTTTTTCTAGATGACATGATTAATTCTGTTAATTAGAAAGATTTTTTTCTTCTGGAAAAAAATAAACAGATCTTTAAATAAATATACCCCTCCTCAAAAAGAGTATTTCCTAAATTACCAATGAATCTACCATTTCTTTATTCTGCTTATTGGATTCATATTACTGAATTCATATTATTATGAATTGTATGTCCCTTCTTAGCAAGTAACATTATGTTGACTGTAAAACATATTTTTTACATAATTTGAAAAGGCACTAGGTTCAACCTCAGGATTTTTTTCTTCTCAGAGTAAAGTAATGCCTTAAATCACCTTTGTCAGATATTTCAGATGTTTTACGATTGCTGCCATTAATGTCTATCAAAAAGTTTCACAACAATGGTTATGCCTGCTGAAAAATTTTCTTTTGAATACCAAACTACATCTGCTAAACAGTGCAATCTTATCAACATTGATTTTAAAGCTATTATATAGTTTGTTTAATGTGCTCTATTGTATGTCAAAACATGCAAACAAGATCTACTAGAGGCCAAGAACTATGGAAAATTGTAGCTGAAAGTTAAAATCAGAATCACAAAGGTCAAGGAAACCAAGTCACAACGAGTTCTCAAGCTTTCACACCCACACATTAGATTAAAAGAATTTTTGAATGCTTAGATCTTAAAGACCTCAACTCTGAAAAACCGGAAAAACTGGACAAATTCTGCATAAAAATGTACTGTTTCCCCTCTGTTCTATGGAACAATTTAAAAATGAAGCTAATGTTATGAAAACATCCTTGATGCACATAATTTCCTTCTAACCTCCATCACCCTCCCAACCAAGAACGTTTCAGCAGGGGAAAACGCGTTCCTTCTTAATTCATTGTAAACTGCAAACCCTAATAAATTTTCTAGTCTTTAAGGTGCCACAGGACTCGTTTTTGCTGAAACAGACTAACAGGGTTACCCCTCTGAAACTTGCCATATTAAAATAATGGATTGCAATTCACCGACACATCTATTATGACACTTAAATTCTCATCTGTGTGGGATCATCCATAGCTAATTAATACCTTTTCCTACGAGAATACATTATGGTTATGGAAAGTACCGTTTTGGACTACTATTGCCAACTCTGCTTTTCGTTTAACAATGGTACATGTTGCACACATGTATGACAAAGGCATGAGACTCCAGTGGGGTGTTTATTCAGCACAGATGCTGTCATAACGTGGGGGGGAGGGAGGGGGACAGGGAGGGGCGGCTGTCGAGTTTGAGCAACTTGTTACCGCAGGAGAGACCGCGCCACTGGAAAAGCCACGGATTTACAGGCTTTCCTTCGCACAGCCCAGGGGCAGGCACCTCCCACCTGCATGTCGCGGGAAGGCGGAGACTGCAGAGAGGAGCAGTGGCAGGAGCGCAGGGTACCACCGCGCGCTGACTGCAGGAGCGCACCGCAGTCAGGCCGCCCGAGCCCTGGGTGGGGTCTCCCCAGACAAGCACACGCAGACGCAGACGTAGGGGATGAGACGGGCTGGGCTGTGCCCCCCACACCCACCGCGGAGCCAGCCCCAGCGGCACGTAGCTCGCCCCGAAGGTGAGCGAGCCGCTCGCCGGGGCAGGGCAAGAGGGGACCCGCCCGAGCTGAGCAGCAGACGCGGCGCTGCGGGCCGGCGCTGGGCTCAGGCTCAGGAGCCCGCAGGCGGCGCGGAGCAGCCGGGGCGGGGGGAGCGTGAGGACTGCGGCCGCTGCTTGCGCAGTTCCCTCCGGGCCGGGCCAGAGCTGCGGGCAAAGCGCCGCGCCCTAAGCCCCCAACTCCACGCGCGGGGAGGGCAGGTGCCCGCGGGCCACGAGGCAGGTGTTGAGGGAAGTTTGGCGGGGCGGGAGTAAGGAGGGGACCGCCCCCCCCCAGCACACAGCAGGCTGGTACCTTGGCGGGCTCCTCGGGCTGCTCCAGCGCCGCCGCCGCCGCCGCCGCCTCCGGGCTGGCGGGCTCGGACTCCGCCGCTGCAGTGGGCGCGTCCTGCGGACCCCGCTGCTCCGCCGAGCTGCCCGCGCCCATGCTGCTGCCTCGGGCTCCGCGGCCCCGGCTCCCCGCTTCTGTCCGCTCGGCCCGGGGGAGCCCGCCCAGCTGCGCTAACCCGGCGGGTCCGGCCGCTCCTGCTCAGGGTGAGCCCAGGCTGCGAATGAGGGAGCCAGCCCAGCTTCCTGCCAACTCCTTTAAAAAAAATCACCTCCTCCCTGTCCCCCCGCCCGCCTCTCCCGCTGGCTCCATCACATGAGCAGAGCCCCGGACACGCCTTGCAGCATCCACTCTGCCTGATACCGAGGACAAGAAAGACCCAGGCGTGCCCAAGCCCTGCCCCCCACCGCCCAGGTTAGCCAGGGCTCCTGAGCCATGGCTTAGTGACGGGTGAAGTGTGTGTGTGTGGGGTTGAAAGATTCCCCCAGGGCATTGGGCTTCTGGGCCTGCCTTCCATCCCTGAGCCCAGAAGCAAAGAGGCTGACCTTGGCTCTCAGCTACACAAGCCCAGAGCTGCGCCGTTCGCCGTTCTCGCTGAGTAAGCCTCTCATTTTCCCCTCCAGCAACGGCAAGGTTAAAAAAAGGTACCTGCCCTCTTGGGGGCATCAGTCACAGGGTGCTGAATTTGTGGAAGAAGATCATGATGCACTGGGGCATGAAGAAATTGTAATCCTATCAGATGTTGCAATATACCCATCCATAATCAGGGCCCCATTGAGCCAGGTTGTATGCAATCACATTTCAAGACTGATAGCTTCCAGCCCAGAGGCTTTACAATCCTGAACTAAGCCCATTAAATAGTTGAGCACCTACCACAGAAAATATAGGTGCTGAAAGATACAGCACGTAGTTGCACTGTTAGCTCAGCAGACTCCACTGAAGTTATGTTGGTAGGGCTGGCTTTCGGATGGGACTTCACATAGACCCCAGACATCTTTTTTTTTTTAAATCTCAGCGAAGTAGCTATTCAAGTCTGTAACTTTAAAATGAAATGGTCCTGTAGCACCTTGTAGCCTAATCAAAATATGTAGAATCATGACTAATTCCTCTGATGCAGTGGGTTTTACCCACAAGAGTTCATGATTCTACATACAGTAGGTTAATCTCTAAGGGCATGTTTATACAGCAGCATTATTTCAGAATAACTATGTTATTCCAAAATAACATCGTGTATGTCTATACTACAAGCTTTTATTTCAAACTCCTGGCAACCCTCATTTCATGAGAAGTAAGGGAAGTCAAAACAAGAGTGTTCTTCTTTTGACTTTCTGCTGTGTAGACCACACCAAAAGCCAAATTAAGCTATTTCGACTTCAGCTATGCAATTGACGTAGCTGAACTTGCATAGCTTAATTCGATTTTTGCCCTGCTGGGTAAACGTATCCTTAAGTGCCAAGGGATCTTGTTCATGTGGAACTATACAAGATCCCCAGGTACTTTTCATAATATAGAAACTGTTACCTGAGATCTGTTGACTCAATTCCAGTTAAGAGTATTTATACATTTTTCTGAAATGCTCGTGCATTTTCAACTTAAAATGTACTTCTCCACAGACAATGATGGAACATTGTACTGTTAGTACAGCATGGTTGCTGTGTTCCACCTCATTTCAGTGGCAAGTACTGTGGTGTGATCTCAGTGCAGTGTTTAGTACCTATTTTAGTAGCTCTTTGGGAAAGAGCACTATATACGTACATGTCAGTTGGTATATGTAGAGATGACCCTAGCGCAATAGGATCTTAGTTCATGACTGGGGCTTCTAGGAATTATTTATATTACTGTAAATAAGTACTAGGTGATTGGAGGGCAAACTTCAAAGGAAACAAACCTTTCATCTGTATGAAAACTTTATTCACATGATTTGAAATAAGCTGCAAACATTGGAGGGAGGAAAGAATGCCACATTCATAATATTTCAGTAAGACATAGGGTCATGATCTTTGCATCTAATTAGCAGTATACTATTACCACGGGAAAGTTGCGTTTAGCTTGAACCAAGCTCTTCACATTAGAAAAGTGGAGGGCAGGGGAAAGCTGTGGTAGTGGAACAGCAATGGAAACTAGTGACTTCAGTGCAGCCTAATCAGTTTCTTATGTAAAGATGACCGTGCTGCAGGCTGCAGTCGTTATTCTAAAAGAGAGATAGATGTTTGGTCAGGAGTTCCAAACATCTGCTGATTTTAAAAATGTCAAAGTCACTTAACAGTTATTGGGATAGCAATTAATCCACTGTTTATACATCCTCATTTGGAAGCTTCGTTACATAACTTAAGCATTGACTATCAAATGGAGGAATTACAGTAGGTTAACCTCGGATTCTGCATGCTGATCTGCATAGGCAGTCCTTTATAGCCTTGTGGCACCCCATTGAAGTCAGAGGGGCTCCTGTGTTTGCAGGACTCTACCCATGTGGGTCAGCTTTTGTGTAGAATAAAGCAGTATAAACAGAAAGGTAATCCACTTAAAAGGAAGCCCTGATTTGCTAATTTTTTATACTACAGTTTTAAGATTTTTTTCAATGAAATAAAGTGATTTTTTTACTGCTTGACTCTGCTGAGCTTCTGAATGGGCGGCTGGGGGTGTGTGCGTGTGAGAGAAGTGTGCTTAAGTAAAATTTCTCCAGATAGCTTGACGACAAATTGCTGCTTCATTGAAAGCTAGTGAGAAATCCAACAAAGCAGCATAGACTCATAGAATACTAGGACTGGAAGGGACCTCAAGAGGTCATCGAGTCCAGTCCCCTGCCCTCATGGCAGGACCAAATACTGCCTAGACCATCCCTGATAGACATTTATCTAACCTACTCTTAAATATCTCCAGAGATGGAGATTCCACAACCTCCCTGGGCAATTTATTCCAGCGTTTGACTACCCTGACAGTTAGGAACTTTTTCCTAATGTCCAACCTAAACCTCCCTTGCTGCAGTTTAAGCCCATTGCTTCTCGTTCTATCCTCAGAGGCCAAGATGAACAAGTTTTCTCCCTCCTTATGACACCCTTTTAGATACCTGAAAACTGTTATGTCCCCCCTCAATCTTCTCTTTTCCAAACTAAACAAACCCAATTCTTTCAGCCTTTCTTCATAGGTCATGTTCTCCAGACCTTTAATCATTCTTGTTGCTCTTCTCTGGACCCTCTCCAATTTCTCCACATCTTTCTTGAAATGCGGTGCCCAGAACTGGACACAATACTCCAACTGAGGCCTAACCAGCGCAGAGTAGAGCGGAAGAATGACTTCTCGTGTCTTGCTCACAACACACCTGTTAATGCATCCCAGAATCATGTTTGCTTTTTTTGCCACAGCATCATACCGCTGACTCATTCAGCTTGTGGTCCACTATCACCCCTAGATCCCTTTCTGCCGTACTCCTTCCTAGACAGTCGCTTCCCATTCTGTATGTGTGAAACTGATTGTTCCTTCCTAAGTGGAGCACTTTGCATTTGTCTTTATTAAACTTCATCCTGTTTACCTCAGACCATTTCTCCAATTTGTCCAGATCATTTTGAATTATGACCCTATCCTCCAGAGCAGTGCAACCCCTCCTAGCTTGGTATCATCTGCAAACTTAATAAGCGTACTTTCTATGCCAATATCTAAATCGTTGATGAAGATATTGAACAGAGCAGTCCCAAAACAGACCCCTGTGGAACCCCACTTGTTATACCTTTCCAGCAGGATTGAGAACCATTAACAACTACTCTCTGAGTACGGTTATCCAGCCAGTTATGCACCCATCTTATAGTAGCCCCATCTAAGTTGTATTTGCCTAGTTTATTGATAAGAATATCATGCGAGACCATATCAAATGCCTTACTAAAGTCTAGGTATACCACCTCCACCGCTTCTCCCTTATCCACAAGACTCATTATCCTATCAAAGAAAGCTATCAGATTGGTTTGACATGATTTGTTCTTTACAAATCCATGCTGGCTGTTCCCTATCACCTTGCCACCTTCCAAGTGTTTACAGATGATTTCCTTAATTACTTGCTCCATTATCTTCCCTGGCACAGAAGTTTAACTGGTCTGTAGTTTCCTGGGTTGTTCTTATTTCCCTTTTTATAAATGGGCACTATATTTGCCCTTTTCCAGTCTTCTGGAATCTCTCCTGTCTCCCATGATTTTGCAAAGATGATAGCTAGAGGCTCAGATACCTCCTCTATCAGCTCCTTGAGTATTCTAGGATGCATTTCATCAGGCCCTGGTGACTTGCAGGCATCTAACTTTTCTAGGTGATTTTTAACTTGTTCTTTTTTTATTTTCTCTTCTAAACCTACCCCCTTGCCACTAGCATCCCAACCCTTTAGACAACTTCAGGAAGAAAAAAAACTTTTCCCCTTGCAAAAAGGTTTTCTTGTATTAATTTATGCCAGGTTAAACTGCAGCAAACAAAACAAGGGGCATGGGATTTTCTGGCCTGATGCTACACATACACACACACAGCTTCCTTTCCCATGGCACAGCAGCTAGACCAGCATATTAAATACTTAAGCATGTTTTATTTCAGTACTTTTAAAAAAGTATCAGTATCAAAGGGGAAACAATACTTATATTAAAATATACCAGATGGAATCTGCCAAATACTGTAGTCTATACATAATATTGAGTTCATCCAGTAGTGTAAGTATATTCTACATTTTAACAAGGTCCTTCCCCTAAAGAGTTTACAGCATAGTTCAGATAAATGATAGTCTAAATACTTTATTCAGTGTGTTTAGTGTAATAAGTTTAAACTATCTTTTCGGCTAAACCCCAGTCAAAAAACAAGGTGTACATTTTAAAGCTATTTTTATGAGTAATCTGGTCTCTGAGTTAACATGCTCATTAGTCAATATTTTCTTTAAACCATTCAAAATATGCAAAATTTGAGCAACTGTCACTTTTTCTGCATCACTCAGTAGTTAATGATTAAAATCTACATCAGTCTTCATTTGGGTTTAATAGAATAAAATTGTTTTACATCATTACAAAGTGATCAACATCTGTAATCAAATTAAAAATCTTTTTACTTCATACAAACATTTATTTCCACATTTGTATATATGTTAGCAGGAGTCCATTGTGCTGAGACACCAACTGACCCTTTTTTCTGACCAGCAGGGAATCAGTATTGGATTGTTTATCATAGATAATAGCAATGGTTCAAGGGAAAACAAACTGGTGGGGAAATGTGCCATGTAGGTGGACAAAAATCTGCCACACCTCCTAAAGTGTACTTCTAATTTTTTTTTTAATTACTAGTACCACAGTGACTGTCACTAACACTGGATTGTTATTTCCCCAAGAACAAGATGTTTTTGGGGTAGAGGAGAGCAGGGCCCCTATGTTTTAAGTAATTTTCCAAGATAAATTAGCCCACCAGAAATGTGTGCCCTAGTTTTACAGGGGAAGGGCCTGAGGGGGGTGGGGGAAGAGGAGGACATTTTATTAAGCTAATCTCAACAACACAAGTGAGAGTTGTCTTTCATATGCAAGGTATGTCAAAATAATGATGCTTTACTGCATAATTAAATAATAGCACTTCAGTGATTGTGTAAGAAAACAGTACATGCCCTTCCATGTAAGACTTTAGAATCTGTTTCATTTGACACAGCAAGGATTTATTTTACTATTTTTAAAACAGTTTTATGCAAGTGTTTTTAACTTGTACATGCCAACAAGAAAAGGGCAACAGGAACAGATATTAAGGGAAACTCAAATGTAATGTATTCTAATTGTTAAATGATTACTTTAAAAATGTCTTAAATATAATGAACAAAAAGGAGTCTGCTATCTTGACAATTTGATGAGGAAAAACAGCTAAAGACAGCTCTCTCATTTGAAGACAGACAATTAAAATAAGTATTAAGTATGCAACACTTACATTACGATAGTGCTGCTCTTAATACCATTTTCAAAATATGAGCAACATTGGAATTAACATCTGTTAATTCTCCTTTATTTACCATTGATTAAAAAATAGGCATGACTTGTAAATGAATCCTCATGCAGCTGGGTATTTTTAGATGTACAGTAATAGCAGTAATAATGATAACAATACTTTGAAAACTTACAGTGCTTTACTTTGAAGAGCTCAAAGTACTTTACAAATAACCTTACAACTACTCTGTGGGCTGTACAGCTACTATTTACATTTCTACTGGTGGTGAAACAGCCATAAAGAAGCTAATTCCCCTCAAAGTTACACAAGGAGTTCAGTGACAGATCAGAGACCAGACCTTAGCTATGATCAAGATTGCAACTTTGTACTATACAAATGCTAATAATTTTGAAAAAAAGTACATTTTTACTTCACCTGTGCTCCCTGCCTTCCTTTCTCCGTCTGCCTATGTCTGTTGTTGCTTTTTCTGTGGTCTCCTCAGCCTTCCCTCCACTGAAGGGTCTAACACTTTGCTGCTGTTCTAGTACTCTTCACTGCACATTTGCTCCAGGCCTTGCCCTTCCTGCCTGGTTTACCCTGAGGGATGGTGGGATCTGGGGACCCCCAGGCCTGGCTCCAAGGCTGCTGCTGACAGCCTGATCCAGCTGTCTCAACTGTACTGGAACCCTCAACTCTTCAAGAGATGACATTCTGTTCGCCAGTTTTAAAGGGGCCAACACCTGAAAAGTGTGTGTCCATACAAAATTCTTCACAGACCTTAACTCTGAATCTTTCCTGATGTGACCATCTTCTAGAAAAGAAATAAGCACTTATTCTATTATGTAACTGTGGAAGTCCACCCTTCTTCTACTAGCTGTCCTGAAGCGTCAGCACTGGGAGCAAGGTGGTCACGTCATGGTGTTGAAGTTGGATTTGAACTCATACCAAAGCATTTCAGAATTAAAAGTAATGCTCCTACATGCAAGAAAAAAGCCTGATAGGACTCGGTTTCCTTCTGAGTTTACTCACAGGATAATTGCGCAGAGAGTTTCAGTTCCCAGAACTCAAAATTCCCAAGGCCCTGTACTTCCAACTGACCTGGGCTCCTGTAATCCTGTGCCCAGCACTTCCTGCTCTGTGTAAGTGGAGGTGGGGTTCCCCGACAGTAAAAGGGGAACCTATGCATAGTAACGAACATGGAACAAGTAATATACATTTTCAAGCACTTTATCCTATCCTATCATCGTTCTGTATTTGAAATGATATACAGAATGGCAAGAGACCAACATATAACACAACATGAATTATATTGTTATAGCAGAGAGCCATTTTGATCTAAATTCCTCCATCACATAGAATTACTTCTTCAGCTGCAGTTCCTCTAAGCTTGCTCTTAGTCCAAAGGTGAATTTAGAATTTTTGAAGAAAACCCAATTTTTAAATATTAAAATAATAGCTGTCATTTTTAAGTTTCAATAATGGGAGAGAGGAGGAGGGGAAGGCTGCATTTAAAATTTCTGCTTTGAATTCTGTGGTTCTGAATGAGACATGCATACCTTCATGAAAGTTTTGTTGTGAAGTAAAGTTTGCATTGCAGTATCTGCTTTATGAATAAAGGCACACATGCAACTGGATCCATAGAGCCAAAGCCTTGAACCCACACAACTTCACAGAAGATGATAGAGCTCTACATGGGTCTGCCTTTAGAGTTCTGATCGCAGAATTTGGATCTTAAAATGTCTTTTTGATCCAACATCTTTTTCTTCATTGCTACTTTCCTATTCAGGGCCAATGACTGAGTTTTCTTCCAAAGTTCATGATTGTATGCCTTGCTATCATACAAAGTGCTCTTTTCATCCTATAACTATAGCCTAAGAACACTTTTGGCAATTTATTTGGAATGAAACTACAATCTCTCCTCCCCCCCAATCAACTGTTTGTTTCCATGTTTTAATTTACTATAATCATTTTTTCTATTCAAACTAACCTTCCTGATTTTAGGTGGGTACGCTCTTCAGTCATCCTAATAGTGATGTCAGGAGCCAGAATCACTTCTCATGGTAGTGAGGCAGTTTACTGCAGGTTTAGTTACAGCAGCTTTTGTTGCTGAAACAGTTGGGGCTCATGCAATCTTTTACCATCACCCTCTTGTCTTCCAAGACTGCAGGTCAAGGAAGCTGTGGTGGGAAGTTAGAGGACCCCCATGGTTAATATGGAGAAGGCTGTCACTGCTCTGTCTGACAGGGCATGCTGGTAGAATCAGGTGTACTGCAGAAGCTTAAATGCAACATGCTGACAGGACAGGAGACTGCTTCCAATGACAAATCAGCAAGGAGAAACTGGAAGACAGCTAGATGTTTCAGCACACATCCAACTCTGGGACTCACAACTCACCTCATAACATGCATCAGCATAAACCACACAGGAGCGTTAGGAAGTGTGTTCATGTCTCTGAATGCTTGAATCCTTATAACATATGGCAAAGCCCTGGAGTGGCCCCAGAGTTCCTGCACTTCTAGGCAGATAGCGTTTGCCTCAGAGGGTTGCTATAACCCCCACACAGCCTCCTGCCATTTACTAGAGGCAAGGGTCACTGCCTACTAAGCCATCCCCATCATGGGCCAAACAAATAAATTTGGGGTGAGACCCACTTTAGTCCCAAAGGTGCAGGGAGGCTTGGGAGAACCCAGGCCCACCCCCTGCTCCATGTTGCAGCCCGGGGACCCTTATGGCAGGAGCAGGTTAGTAATTTCTCCACCACTAGAGCTGCAGCTTTTCCCTGGGCCACTTCTCCACCCAACTCCTCGCAGGACCTTTCTCCTGGTACCTGACCACACACTTCCCTAGTACACGCCCTCCCAATCCTTGGCCCGCCTTGAAGGGAGGCTTTTTAAACTAGCCCCAGTAGGTTCTTAATGGGCTACAGGTGCTCTGATTAGCCTGCTGATTCCAGCAAATTCTTAACTTGGCCCCAGATGCCTGGGTGACTTAATTGCATTGCAACAGTCCCTACCCTGCTCACTCAAGGAACAGAATTATTCACCCAGTGGTCAGTAAATCTGTTAGGCTACATCTACGCTGGCAGCTTCTTGCGCAAGAACTCTTTTGAGGAAGAGTTCTTGCGCAAAAAGTCTTCCACAAGAGAGCGTCTACACTGGCATGTGCTTTTGCGCAAGAGATGTGCTTTTGCACAAGAGTATCCATGGCAGTGTAGACACTCTCTTGCACAAGAAAGCTCTGATGGCCATTTTAACCAGAGGGGCTTCTTGTGCAAGAAATTCATGTTGCCTGTCTACACTGGCCTCTTCTGGAAGAGCTCTTGTGCAAGAGGGCTTCTTCCTGAGAGGGAGCATCAGAGTTCTCGCGCAAGAAGCCCTGATTTTCTACAGTACGTCAGTTTACTTGCGCAAGAACGCGCGGCCAGTGTAGACAGGCGGCATGTTTTTGCGCAAGAGTGGCCGTTTTCGCGCAAGAACGTGCCAGTATAGGCACAGCCTTAGACTTTGGTAGCCAACTGATCCAGGTCTGTCACACATAATTTACTTCTAATAAATGGCAAAGAATCCAGAGCCTTTGACACAAGAGATGGAGAACTCTGCCTTGTTTAACTGTCAGGCACTAAGATATTCCAACTAGATACTGCAGAACATGGCACATATTAATAGTGTGGACTGGGCCTGATCTGAGTTCTTTAATGCACAGGTTTGAAATAAAATTCAGAAAAAATGACACATTGTACTAAAGCATCAGAGGGGTAGCCTAGTTAGTCTGTAACTGGAAAAACTTAAAACACAACAAATAGACTTGTAGCACCTTAAAGACTAATAAAACATGTAGATGGTATCATGAGCTTTTGTGGGCACAACCCACTTCTTCATATGTAAGGTTCATATGAGTACATGAGTGAGGGCAGAACTGAGCCCTTAATTATTAACAAAAAATATACAGACTGCCTTTTCCTGTGATTTAATCACTGTTTTCCAAGCTACTTTTTGCTTGCCCCTCTTGCCAGGAAACCCCATTCTCTGGGTTCTCTCTTAAATTGTGCCTGGTGCTAACACCCCACGATTCTAATCTGGCAATGCTGGTCATCCAAATTGTGCAGGTGTAAATTATTCTTGCAGGTGCAAAGTAATGGAAACAGACTTTGTTCTTCAAATTTGGGATCATAGAAGCTAGAGAGGGGAGAAAGACCTGTTGGTATGTTCTTAGACTTAGTTAACCAACATCCAGTTAATGCAGCACTTATTTACCCACTGACAGCTGTAACATCACTGAGTGGAGCTGGCAGAACTTATTTCCCTGCCTGCTTCTGTTGGTCACCCTCTGTCCCCAAACTCCACTGGAAGTGGAAGAGCAGGCAGACACTATTCCCCACCCACTGCCACTTTCTATCCCAGCTGTCACAGAGCTCTCCATCCTGATTGCCACAGCGGCCCATCACTTATGACAGCAAGGTCTCCCTCAGGCCATTGGGAGTTCCCCTAGCCACTGAAGTCAGCAAAGCTCCCATTCATTTTAGTGATGCAGGCTCAGGCCTGTTTTAGATGCAATAACCTGCTACACTAAATGCTGGGACATTCCCCAGACTTAGGCAAACCAAAAGTGAAAGAATTGCATTCACATTGCATGGGCTATTGAAAATCTGGCATTTCTTAACTTGTAATTTTTTACTTTGAAATCTAAACAATTTTTAACAGATTTGTATGCATTTTAACTTTTATTGCGTATTTAGTTTTCCCCTTTGTTTCTGTTGGTGAAGATCTCTCTCCATGGATGATGTTGTGGATGGCTCACATAACAAGCCAGAACATAACAGGTTCTTCAGTCATTTAAGTAATTTTACTCAGACACGTCCAAGTTTCAGAACCAGGCTATCATATGGTAGAATCTCTTAGTATGGATCAGATTTGGCTCACATTGGAGTCAATGTGAATTTTCCATAAAATCAGGTAACACCACATGATGCTCAAATCCTGACATGTCTTTGACCTACTTTCTCCAAAGATTGTCTGTTGCCACGTTTCAATTGGGACAATTTATCCTAAATGTCATGGACACTTTTCTATCTGCCTATCCCTAACAAAACAGGAAGTACCATCCCCTAGTTTAAACTGAAAAATAATTCAAGGTTTACATACAAGTTAGCTAGTGCTACTCGTATTTAAAATATCTTAAATTGATCTGATCATCTTGCCAAAAGTGGACGTATTATATTTTCCACAAAAGGCCTTGGATCTTTGCATTGTTGTTCCAACACCTTGAATAACCCTAATCATCTCAGACCTGGGGTATCTGTGATTATACATATGGCATAGCAGATTTTAAGTGGGGTAGTCTTGCTTTAGGTGCCAACAGAAATAAACTATACACAACTTAATTGCTTAAACTTTTAAGTGAGGAAGTAGATGCTCAGTTTTGTGAACAATGAAATTTGAATGATATACAGAATCTGGAGGAGAAGTGTATAATAAAATGGTCAAACATAAATATTGTATCATCTGAGAAAGGAAGGGTTATCAAATATTGTAATATGGAAGACCAGAGAAATAAGTACAATCCACATTGTGTTCTATTCAAATTTATCATGTGTAAGAAGACTCGCATAGAAGGGTTTGAATACAGCTCTTCCACACAACTAAAAACAAATGTTTAGAGTTAGTGTAAATATAAATTATACAATTGAACAACAATGTTGAAAAGCAGAATTTAAATGTGTAAATGGAAGAAATTGAAGAAAAAACAAAAGATCTGATTGTAACCAACACTCTCCAAGACCATGTAAGGCATGATTGGAAAGGAATAAAATTGGAGAACGAGGTGAGAAAATAATCCCTTTGCTAGACTCCATGAACTATCAGACAAATTTCAGCTTCAAATACTCAAGAAATCTATTACTAAATAAGTTATTCTGACCATAAGTGTGCAATTTAGAGAAACATTAGTAATGCAAGCTGAATTTCAGGCTTGAGTGGAAGTTTGCCTTGAACAAATGTGCCATATCTAGTAAACACTTCGACAGTATGCCAGTTTTCAGATGACATCATCTGGCATCCTGGAACTACACTTAGAAAGACTCAATGGTCCTGGACTGAATCTGTAGGCTAATTTCATATTGACACTGAGGGAAAGAGATGAGCCACTTAGCACAGTGTTCTGGGAGAACAGTGAGTCCAGTTGGTAATAGCTCCTTATTGTGTTGTTTCCCTGACCCCAAGTAAGCGATTCAGTAGGTTCTTTGTGGGATTCAGGGTCAATGGTAAAGGAAGGCATGCAGCAGGGAAATGAGATACAGATGCTCTTCAGAAAGTCATCACCCCGCCAAGCCCACAGAACTTTAGCAGGTAAGTTAATACTGTAAGCGTCTGCAAGTGTGGAATCCCACTGGGGTTCCGAGGCTTGTGTCTGTGGCTACTAAGAGCCTCTGGTAATGCAGACTCCTTGGAGCTAGTCCTGGGGGCTGAGAGAGTTGGAGAGCTCTGCACTCAGTGCAGAAGCAGTTGGTAATTTTTGAATTTCAGAGCCCAGACTTTCCAACTTTCCTTCCGTTCATGATATGGTGGAAACTGAGAATCAGACTAGCTGAATTTCCTGTACCTTAAATGAATATTCTGGGAAGTGGATACAAGCTGTAGGGCAACTGGTTGAGAACAGCAAAGCATTTTTCAGAGTGAGGAAAAGACAGGGAGTGAGTTAAAAAGAAAAAAAAAATGAAGAAATAGTCTACATTACAGTTTGCCAGACTAGCACAAAGCACATTCCCTCCAAAATGACTGCTAGAGCATTAAAAGGCATCCAGTTATACCATGTACTTATCAGCCTTGGATCTCTGATCAAAATGTTTTTCTGCAGAAGTAAAAAGGGTTGCTTCATTATAATTTTTAAAGAGCAGAGGCAACCGCCAGACATTTACAATTATTATTATTGACTCAAGTCTGGAATTCAGTGTAACAGTTAAGTAAATTAAAAATTGGTTTCCAGGGCCAATGTAATATATGTGTGTGCATTGTGCTGTGTGTGTCATTCTTCCACTCTACTCTGCACTGGTTAGGCCTCAATTGAAGTATAGTGTCCGGTTCTGGGCACTAGGGTTGCCAGATGGTTTCAACAAAAATACTGGACACACTTGACATTACATCACAATCTACATTACATCTTATTTAGAAAATACCAGATATTTATTTTCTCAATTTGTTTCCCGAACAGAAAGCTCAAATACTGGACTGTCCGATTCAAAACCGGACACCTGGCAACCCTATGGGCAGCACATTTCAAGAAAGATGTCGAGAAATTGGAGAAGGTCCAGAAAAGAGCAACAAGAATGATTAAAGGTCTAGAGAACATGACCTATGAGGCAAGACTGAAGAAATTGGGATTGTTTAGTTTGGAAAAGAGAAGGCTGGGAGGGGACATGATAGTGGTTTTCAGGTATCTAAAGGGTGTCACAGGAAGGGGGGGGGGGGAATTGTTCTCCTTGTCCTCTGAGGATAGGGCAAGAAGCAATGAGCTTAAACTGCAGCAAGGGAGGTTTAGGTTGGACATTAGGAAAAGTTTCCTAACGGTCAAAGTGGTTTTTCCTAATGTCCAACCTAAACCTTATTAAACTGTGGAATAAATTGCCTAGGGAGGTTGTGGAATCTCCATCACTGGAGATATTTAAGAGCAGGTTAGACAGGACATCTGTCAGGGATGATCTAGACCAGGGCTACTCAACTTTGGAAGCCCCGGGGGCCACAATGATACTCACAGCACATGCCAAGGACCGCAACTTACGTGTGGTTGCATATACGTGCAAATAGCTTCTTTCACACTGATGGGCATGAATACAAAGCACTTCCCACAATGCCCCGGCACCTCCTCTCTGGGTGCTAGAAAGGCCAACACCCTGTACCCTGTCTGCTTGCATCTTTCAGTGTTCACCCTGCCTCACCGTTGTGGAGGGTGTTCCCAGTGGAGGCCATCTTCAAAGAATCCCACCCACGGGCTGCATGTTGAGCCCTGTGTAAACCCAAACTACACTGCAGGATGCAAACAAACGGGCCATGGGCCGCATGTGGCCCACGGGCTACAGGTTGAGTAGCCTGGATCTAGATGGTGCTTGGTCCTGCTGTGAGGGCAGGGGACTGGACTTGATCTCTTGAGGTCTCTTCCAGTTCTGGTATTCTATGATTTATGTCTATGTGCATATGTGTAGATGTTTTAGGAGTGAAGCAGAAGAGAGGCTATATGTACATTTCTACAGCCCAAAATTTTGCCCAAGGTGGCATTTTATTAATTATAAAACTCCTACTTTTTATTGGTTCCTAAACTGGTCGTTAGAGAAACTATTTTAACAAGTGATAAACCCCACTGAACTAGTCACATTACTAACTACTACAACCAGTCTTAAGTGTTTGCAGGAGCAGGAATGTTGGTTATAGACTCTTTAGACTAGGGCAATATCCATTCATTGTTAAAGCAACCCACACAGCTAGGCTCAGCATAAATGCTAACTCACAACAATAATAATATGCAGTTCAACATTGCAATTTTTCATATGTAAAAGGGAAGTTTATTTTTTAAATGTTTGTAAAATGTAAAAAAATGTACATTTTTAAGAGCAGGGATAAATGCTCGATTAGTCCAGTACAAGCCTTCCACATGGTTTATTCTTGCTTTAAAAAAAATGAATATAGCTGGTATTATTTCTAATGCCAGCTGAGCCACCATTGCATGTCAAGCAATCCTTGATAAGAGTTCAAGCTGGGAGGAGGGGAGAAGGAATATGGGGTAAGAGCCTCCTCCCCTTGCAAATTCTTTTTGTTGACCTGTCAGCTTCTCTGTTACTACATTTGGACTTGAATTTCTCAGCAAGGTCAAAGCAGATTAGAAGCTGCTTTCATATCTGGCAGAAATATTACTCTTGTAAACTGGGGGGTGTTCCCTGAACTTCAAGTGGAAAAAAAGTTTGTCTCTTAACCAGTTATGGAATGGGACACATCAAGGCCTCTCTGAATTAAGTAAGATTTGCACAAGCAAGTTATCTTCTTTCTATAATTTTTTTATCCTCCCCAGCCTGTCTTGCTTTAATTCAAAATGCAGATGCTAAAAGCACAATTGAAAACACTATTTAAGACAGGATTTGGAAAACCATAAGATCTCATGATCTTTAGAATTCACTGGTTTTTATTTAATTAGAAAAAATGTATTTTTTCCTCAAATCAATGTGAAACTCAGGAACGACATTGCTGGTGGGTACTTGGCTTTGGGAGCCACCTAGAATTCTTACCTCTTAGTCTAATCTGCATTTGTAGGCAACTTGCTCAGTGGGAAGCATGTTTTCTTTAAATGTCCAATAGCTACAAGAAATGGGAAAGGAAACAGAGCAGGGAGGCATGGAAAGGATAAAAATAATAATTTGCTCTTCTACAGCATCTTAACACACTAGGTTCTCAAGATGCTTTATAAACAAAGCCAGAAACACTGATATGAGGAAACTGAGACACCGCAGTTATGGGGCATGCCAAAGGTCACAAAGGAAGTCTGTGGTAGAGCTTGGGAATAGAGCCAAATATCCTGGCTCTAGCTTTATTTGCATTTGAAAATATTTACACATTTTTTCCCCGTTGTTGCCAAGACCAAATCCAGGTCCACCAGTGTTGGGAGCCCTAGTGTGGGCCAACCACCTGTTTTAAGTGCCCATTTTACCAACATAGTGCTTAAAACACTGTTTGACAGCCAGCAGTCCACATATATCCAGGCTCCCAACATTATTAATAGCAAGGGAACTGAAGTGCTGATAGCAGTGGAATATTTTGAACAAAATCCCCTAATGTACATGAGAGAGATGAGCAGCAGAGTAGGCTGGGGAAAGATGTGCAGTAGCACAGAAGGGACACAACTATTGTGTTTACCCACTGGTGGGCACACACTACAGCAGATTAACATTAAACAGAGATTCTGCTTTGGTTTTTGGGCTTCTTAGGAGTGCAGCTGACCTTCACTATGAAGGTAAAGACTCAACCTGGCATCTTTGTAGCAGGGAAACCAACTGGAAACTTACCCTGGTTTAAATAGAAGTAGCTGTATGAAGCCTCACTATGCTGGAAGTCAACATTTGTGTCTGTCCAGTGGGGAAGGAGAATTACAGACCAGAGAGGAAAGAGAGTGTGACGGACCCGGCGGGGTCTGCACTAGCCGCGGGGCAGGATCTCCCCGGCTCGGAGAGCAGCGGCCGCTGCCGGCAGCGGCGGGGCCGGCTCTGCACCGCCGGAGCCAGGACACCGGGCAGTGCAGCCGGGCGCACGCCGGGGGAAGCGCGGACGGGCGCGAGCCACAGTGCGGCGTCCCGCCGTGGAGTCTCGGCCCGCCCCGGGGGGTGGAGCCCCGGGCGCACGCAGGGAGGAATGTGGAGGGGGAGACGGGGCTTACCCCCCCCAACGTCACTCCCCGGGGACGCTAAAGACGGGAGCCGGACGCTGAGGACGGGGGGAGTGAGGAAGCAGCCACCCTGGCTTCCCGAGGTACCAAGCCTCCTGCCCCCCGGGCAACGAAGAAAGACAGCACCGGCAGTTGGCAGGCCGTGTGGGACGGACCCGGCGCCCGACGGGTGAGGACCCGACGACGCTGCATCGAGGGCGCCGGCGGGCGGGAATGGAAGGAGCCCGGGGCGGGGCCTTTCTGGCGCCCGTGGGCAGACGAGTTGCGGGCAATGGCCCCGTCTGCCATGGAGAGCGGCCGGTAGGCGCCGAACTCCACTCAGGGCCTTGGGCCAGGACCCGGAGGAGAGGGCGGGCCCGGGTCCCCCACTCCCCACACCCACACGCCCCATCCTCCCCAAAACACCCCAAGGGACTAAAACCCCTTACGTGACGAGGGCAGCTTGAGGACCAGGGTCACGACCCAGCCCTGCGGACGGGCAACCGCTCGGTAGAGGGTGAGAATGGGGCCGGGACCCCAAGGCCTGCAGTTGGGCCGAACCTCTAGCCCCGAGAGGGGCGACGCACTGACGGGTCCGTTGAACCCCCTCTGTCCTTTGGGGCAGAGGGGTGATCGCACCCAACCCGCATATCGGGCAAATACAGGCGGAGGGTCCGCGGAGCCCCTCCACCCCTCCTACAGGAGTGGGGGAGCGGTGCTCGCACCCGTAAACCCCGCCACACTGGTGGAGAATGTGGGCAGCCTGAATATTGTCGCCCACAGAGACGAGAGGAACCAGGCAAGCCGACCGATTGCCTTGACGGACGCCGCCGGTGAAGCGGGCGAACCCATGGAGCCCCGACAGTTTTTAGAGTGGTTCGGGGAGACTCAGTGGCAGCAGCAGCAGGCCCAACAAGAGCAGCAAACTCAGTTGGTCCAGCAGCTGACTACCCAATTTCAGGAGCACCAGAGACAGTTGATCCAGGAACTGGCCGCGCAACAAGACCAATGGCGGCAGACGGTGGAGCGAAGGTGGGGCACGAGCACGGGTGGACCCGGGGGAACCGGGGAGGGACCGAACCTACCCCTGAGTCTTACCAAGCTGGGCCCCCAGGATGACCCCAAAGCTTTCCTCACCACATTTGAGCGCGTTGCAACGGCAGCCCGATGGCCGCCGGAGCAATGGGCCACCCTGCTGGCCCCCTACCTGAGTGGACCGGCCCAGTTGGCATACCGCAGCCTAGCGATCTCCGACGCGCTGAGTTACCCCAAGGTGCGGGAGGCCATATTAGACCAGCTTGGCCATTCCCCCGAGACCTGCCGACAGAAGTTCCGCCAGGAGGCGTTTCGGCCCGGCGATCGACCCCGGGCTGTGGCTCAACGACTGCGGGAATGGGCGACCCAGTGGTTGGAACCCGAACACAAGTCCGGCGCGCAGGTCACGGAGATGGTGGTATTGGAGCAGTTCGTGCACATCCTGCCACGGGAGGGCCAAAGGTGGGTGCGGAGGAACCAGCCCGCAACCCTTAGCGAGGTAGTCACCCTGATGGAGGCCCACCTCCTGAGCGAGAAGAAGGGGGCAGCAGACGGGAGGCCTTACCAGGCGTGAAGGTAGGGGGGCCCAGGCCCCAGGGTAAACCCGCCACGCGGGAGCCAACCCCAGGAGTGCGGCAGGGAAGGGACAACATCCCTTGGCTGGCCCTGGTCTGGCCCAGCCCGGCCCCAGAGAAGGCAGAAAAAGGGGATCAGCTGGAGACGGCCCCAAAGGAGGCCCGACCAGGCCCCCGGGGGGCGTGTTTTCAGTGCGGCCAGGAGGGGCATTTCAAGCGGGAGTGCCCCTTGATGGACTGCACGTTGAACCAGGGAACGCGACCCGAACCGGAGGCCGGGCACCCCGGAGAAGGGAATCGGGTACTACGGCAAATGACGGTCGAGGGACGCGCGGTCCAAGCCCTAGTGGATTCCGGTTCCTCAGCGACGCTTCTGCGGGCTGACCTCATTCCTCCCGGGCGACCCGAAGGCCCGCCGGTATGGATGAGATGCGTCCACGGGGAGGTGAAAGCTTACCCAACCGTCCAGGTCCGCATAACGGGCGACGGGCAGGACCGCGTTTGGAAGGTGGGCAAGGCCAGGGCCCTGCCCTACCCCATACTCATAGGACGTGACTGGCCGGGGTTTGAGCCTCTGCTCAGGAGCCAGGCGCCGCCAGGCCCCGGGGAGGCTGGTGAGGGAGGCCCCCCCAGAGAACCCCGGGGAGAGGGGACCTGCATGGAGCTGGAGGCGGCCCCGGACTTCACGGCAGAGCAGAGGATGGACCCCACTCTGCAGAACGCCTGGGACCATGCGACCGCACCGGAGGAAGCGGAACCAGACGTAGCGAGGCCAACCCAGGGACCACAATTCCAGGTATGGAACGACCGCCTGTATCGGGTCACCACCGAGCGGGGCCGGGAAGTCCGGAAGCAGCTGGTAATCCCCACCCACTTCCATTGGGAGGTACTGGAATTGGGGCACGCTAACCCCTGGGCGGGACACCTGGGGCGCGAGAAAACGCTTGAACGAATCCTGCAAAGGTTCTATTGGCCGGGGGTCTTTCGGGCCGTGCGGGACTTTTGGGAGTCGTGCCCTTAGTGCCAAAGGACCGCACCGCCCTGGGTGCCGAGAGCCCCGTTAGTGCCCCTCCCGATAGTCGAAGTCCCATTCGAGCGGGTGGCCATGGACTTGGTCGGGCCCCTGGAACCGTCGGGAAGGGGGCATCACTACATCATGGTGGTTGTGGATTATGCCACCCGCTACCCCGAGGCTGTCCCTTTAAGAAATACGAAGGCCCCGACCCTGGCGCAGGAGCTCCTGAGGATTTTCTCGCGGGTTGGCCTGCCGCAGGCCCTCTTGACCGACCAAGGTCCAAATGTGACGTCCCGGGTCATCAAGGAACTCTGCAAAACGTTGAAAATCAAACGGTTGCAGACGTCGGTTTACCACCCACAAACCGACGGGCTGGTCGAACGATTCAACCAGACACTGAAGGGGATGTTACAACGGTTTGTGCAGGATGACCCCCGAGGATGGGACCTGATGCTGCCCGGGCTCTTATTCGCGGTAAGGGAAGTCCCGCAGTCGTCTACCGGCTTCTCCCCTTTTGAGCTGTTGTACGGCCGGCAACCGCGAGGGATCCTAGACCTCCTCAGAGAAGAATGGGAACACCAACCCATGGCCGGACGGGGGACGGTCCAATACATTACCCAGCTGCAGGAGAAACTAAGCCGTTTAGGGGAGTACGCACGCCTGAACCTCGCGGAGAGCCAGGGGCATCAGGCGAGGCATTACAACGCCAACGCCCGCCGGCGGGAGTTCCAGCCGGGCGACCGCGTGATGCTGCTCCTGCCTACGAAAGAGTCCAAACTGCTGGCCCAGTGGCAGGGGCCCTTCGAGGTGGTCCGGAAGGTAGGGGAGGTCGACTACGAAGTGAAGATGTCAGGCCACCGACGAGGGACCCAGCTTTTCCACATCAACTTGCTGAAGAAATGGGTCCCCCGAGAAGCCCTGTTGATCGCACCGCCTTCCGAGGGGGAGGACCTGGGGCCTTGGAGCGAGGACGAGACAAAACCCCCTGAGATTACGCTAGACCCCAAGCTGACCCCGCAGCAGCAGGAACAGCTGCGCAGCCTCCTCCAGCGACACCAGGGGACCCTCACGGCCCGACCCAGACGGACGACGCTGGGGGTACACCGGATCATCACGGAGGAGGGCCGGATCGTGCGGGAACCTCGGCGTCCCCTCCCCCGGAAGATGTGGGACACCGTGAGACGGGAGGTCCAGTCGATGCAGCAGTGGGGGGTGATAGAGGAGTCCGCGAGTGAGTGGCGCAGCCCAATCGTTCTGGTCCCCAAAGCTGATGGCACGACACGATTTTGTATCGACTTCCGGCGGGTGAATGCGATATCCCGCTTTGACGCGTACCCGATGCCGAGAGTAGATGAACTCCTAGAACGGCTCGGGCAGGCCGCCTACATAACGACCCTGGATCTGTCAAAGGGGTACTGGCAGATACCCCTCGACCCCGAAGCCCGAGAGAAGACGGCCTTTTCGACCCCCTTCGGCTTGTTTCATTTCCGAACCATGCCTTTCGGCCTGCATGGGGCAGCGGCGACGTTCCAGCGGCTGATGGATCAGGTATTGGCCCCACACCACGAGTACGCTGCTGCCTACATAGACGACATTGTCATCTATAGCCCAACATGGGGGGACCACCTGAAGCAGGTAGAGGCAGTGCTCTTGGCCTTGGGGGAGGCCGGACTCACAGCGAACCCAAAGAAGTGCCACTTCGCCCAAAGGGAAGTTTCGTACTTGGGGTACTCGGTGGGGCGGGGGCGGTTAAAACCCCTCTACAGCAAAGTACAGGCTTTAAGGGATTACCCGACCCCCACGACGAAAAGACAGGTCCGCCAGTTCTTGGGGCTCGCGGGGTATTGTAGGAGATTCGTCCCGCGGTTCTCCACGCTGGCAACGCCACTGACAGAACTCGTGAGGAACACTGAACCCCCCAAAGTGAGGTGGAACCCCCAGGCGCAGCGAGCCTTCCACGTGCTGAAGGAAAGGCTGGCGTCGGCCCCCGTGTTGTCACAACCAAACTTCGATAAACCCTTTATCCTTTATACAGATGCCTCGGAGGTGGGACTTGGAGCCGTACTAGCGCAGGGAGAGCCAGACGAGGACCATCCCATCCTATGCCTCAGCAGGAAGCTGTTGCCCCGCGAACGGGCCTATGCTACTGTCGAGAGGGAGGCACTCGCGGTAAAATGGGCAGTAGACGCCTTGAGGTACTATCTATGGGGAAATAAATTCAGATTGGTGACAGATCACGCCCCTTTGGTCTGGCTAAATTCTATGAAGGATACAAACGCCCGCATAATGCGGTGGTATCTGGCCCTGCAGCATTACTGTTTCGAGGTTGCGCATCGACCAGGGGCCACCCACCTTAACGCGGATTTCTTTTCGCGAATAGAGGAGCGAACCCCAACCCGGGACCAGCTTCTCCAAGGGGGGAGGCGTGTGACGGACCCGGCGGGGTCCGCACTAGCCGCAGGGCAGGATCTCCCCCCCCGGCTCGGAGAGCAGCGGCCGCTGCCAGCAGCGGCGGGGCCGGCTCTGCACCGCCGGAGCCAGGACGCCGGGCAGCGCGGCCGGGCGCGCTCCGGGGGAAGCGCGGACGGGCGCGAGCCACGGTGCGGCGTCCCACCGTGGAGTCTCGGCCCGCCCCGGGGGGTGGAGCCCCAGGCGCATGCCGGGAGGAACACGGAGGGGGAGGCGCCGGAGAGGCGGGGCTTACCCCCCCCGACGTCACTCCCCGGGGACGCTAAAGACGGGAGCCGGACGCTGAGGATGGGGGGAGCGAGGAAGCAGCCACCCTGGCTTCCCGAGGTACCACGCCTCCTGCCCCCTGGGCAACGAAGAAAGACAGCACCGGCAGTTGGCGGGCCATGTGGGGACGGACCCGGCGCCTCCGACGGGGTGAGTGACCCGGCACGCGCATCGAGGGCGTTGGCGGGCGGGAATGGAAGGAGCCCGGGGCGGGGCCTTTCTGGCGCCCGTGGGCAGACGAGTTGCGGGCAATGGCCCCGTCTGCCGTGGAGAGCGGCCGGTAGGCGCCGAACTCCGCTCAGGGCCTCTGGCCGGGACCCGGAGGAGAAGGCGGGCCTGGGTCCCCACTCCCCACACCCACATGCCCCATCCCCCCCCCAAAAACACCCCAAGGGACTAAAACCCCTTACGTGACGAGGGCAGCGTGAGGACCAGGGTCACGACTCCAGCCCTGCGGACGTGCAACCGCCGGTAGAGGGCGCGAACGGGCCGGGACCCCAAGGCCTGCAGTTGGGCGAACCTCTAGCCCGACAGGCGGCGACGCACTGACGGGTCCGCTGAACCCCCCCCGTCCTTTGGGGCAGAGGGGTGATCGCACCCAACCCGCATATCGGGCAAATACAGGCGGAGGGTCCGAGGAGCCCCTCCACCCCTCCTACAGGAGGGGGGGGAGCGGTGCTCGCACCCGTAAACCCCGCCACAGTGAGGGTGAGAAATAAAGAGAGGCAGAGAAGTAGGAGGGAGGGAAGAAATCCTCAGAGAGGGAAATATGAGAGGGAGGGGGAAGATAGGAGGAGAGACATATGGCAGCAGTAGGGGAGGCAGGAAATGGAAGCAGAGAGAAACAGAAAAATAAGAGAAGAGAAGGAGGAAGAGGGGTCATTTTTATAGGGTTTTTGCAAATACACAGTAATTTGCTTTGTAAAATTAATAAGCAAACTGAAGAGGTATAATCAGTCTAGCTGATTATCTTTTTTGCTACTATGCCAGTGTTCACTTTCTGGTTGAATTGCTAATCACTGGTCTGTCTCTGTCCCTGCAATTTGTAATATGATTAATAGACTGAATTCTCACTGCATGTGTAGGGGAGGGGCAGAGATGAGTGGAAGCATTGCTGAGAGAAATCAATTCTGTTTTATCTAGCTGGCTACAAGAGAAGGTACACCAATCTTACTAATATTAAAGATGGTAAGGTCATTAAAGGTACAATTAGCAATTCCAAGCTGCCACCTTGCAATGATTGGTGAAGCAAATGCAAACACACAGGTTTATTCTGAGCATTGTGTTGGTCATTCAAAACCGGGTAGGCTTAGATTCAAGTGTATGTATATTTCTGGAAGACTTCTTTAGGGGCAATAGCCCCTCCCTCCCCCCCCCCCCAGTTTTCCAGTCTGACCAGAGGAGTGACTGGCAAATGAATAGAGTGAAAGCGACAAAAGTGGCTTTAAACCAGTGTCATGATCCATCCTCCTCCTGTGATCCTGTGCTATCCAGGCACCAGATCAAGGCCCAGCATACATTAGAGCTCCCATAGGCTGTTACAATAGACAGAGCAGCTACAGAGACATTTTAGCCCATGCCTCTGTATTTCCACCTTTGGGAAGTATCCTGATAGCTAACATTCATACTGTGGAAAGTGACACTACTAGCAGAATTAGAGGTTATGACAAAGCAATAAGTTTGACAGAGGAATGTTGTGTTCCAAGTACACAAGTAGCCATAATAAACAATTTCTCTTTGGGATATGGCTGTCACTAATTTACCTCCAGAGAAACAGTGGCTTTGCTTGTCTACAAGTCACTGAAACATTTGTCAGTGCTTGGAAGAAATCAGGGATCCAGCCTGTAATTGTGAAGCTTAAAAAAAAAAAATCTGTCTGGCACAATGTCACAGCAGTGATACAGCTCTTATCGGTCATTATCTGGAACTATTCTGCTGAGCCTCAGCTGTCTTCATAAATCAAATACATAATTCAGAAGCACAATAAGTCACTTTGGCCAGTTTGATAATTTATAAAGGCTGAGTTGGGAGTAACAGGCAATACAAAGTCCACAAGGTAATACGAAAAATAAAACCAGAATTTTTGTGTTTGATTTTCAAACATTTTCACTGGCTTAACTATTCACATTGAAGTCAATGGTAAACATGTCACGGATTTCAGTGGATAGACATAGGCCAATGAATAGTGAGATTTTGAAAATCCCACCCTAAGGCTACGTCTACACTACATGCTTCTTGCACAAGAAGCCTTTTGCGCAGGAGTTTTTGCGAAAAAACGTCTTGGCAAGAGCATGTCCACACCTCAGAGCACATGGCAAAAGCAAATGGCCATCAGAGCACCTGTGCTTTTTCCCATAGGAGTTTCTTGTGCAAGAAACCCCTCTGGAGCGTCCCCACGTGCCTTTTTGCACAAGAACTCTTGTACAAAAGAGAGTTATGCCTCGTAAAAGGAGATTTACGTATGGTGGAAAAAGCCCTCTGTTCTTCCGTTTTACTCTAGATTTTCTTGCGCAAAAGCGCATTTGAGGTGTGGACGCGCCACAGGTTTTTGCGCAAAAACCTTGCAGTGTAGACATAGCCTAAGAGTTTACCTGAGTTATACAATAGGGCGAAGAGCTTATGGAAAGCGTCTCCATAGCACGATTTCAAGTGGCAGGACATGCACCCAATGACAGGGTCATTATATCAGATAGCCAGACTCATTAGCAGATCACAGTCTGAGAGCATGACCCCGTATGTATCCATTTCTCAAATTAACCCCTTTTTGGGTGTCACTCTCCACCCCACAAAACATTCTGATGGGGCAAGTCCCTTTGGCTGTTTTGTTAGAATCTCTGTTTCCCTTGGGATATTTGCATGGATGGAAGCCCAGTTGAAGAACAGCAAGAATTACATAAAGACCCTGAAGTTCTCTCTAGTCATTGTTCTTTTTTTAGGTGCTTGCAGTCTATGACAGACGACTAGCTGATAGGCACCTTAACAATATGTACCTTCCATGCACGTCCCCATTTGTTTATCACCTAGTTTTCAGTCATGTGCTGTCTATGCTCTGCAACCTGCAATGACTGCCCAAAGTCTAGCATGCACGTCTCAATAAGTTATTAGCAGGGGTGGATTTACAATGAAACATATCATGCCCTGGCCTGGGAATTCCCCCTCCCATCCCCCCCCAAAGACACAGGGCTTCCAGGGCTGGGCAGTCCAGTGCTGGGTCCAGCACACCCCACCCCATGTGCAGGCTGTGACCGCTCTGTGGGAGGAGGGAGAAGGGGAGTCCCTCCGCAGAGAGGGTTGTGGGGTGGAGGCAGGAGAGCAGGAAGACTCACAGCCTCAGGACAGCTGGCAGGAGACGAGCAGCACGAACATGGGCTGGAAGGCTTCAGAGGAGCACAGGGCAGCCGTCCAGCTAGCCGGAGAAAAGCAGCACTCTGAAGCAGGAAAGCACTGCTTCTATCTAGCCATAGACTGTGTGGCTGCCCAGTGCTCCTCTGAAGCCTTCCAGCCCATGCTTGAGCTGCTGGCCGCCTCTTGGTGAGGGGTGGCTGCCCACGGGATGGGGAGGGCAGCTGGCTGTGGTGGGGGAGGGTGCGGCCGGGGGATGAAGAGCCTGCAAACTGCACAGCTGGCAGGAAAAATCCACACTTTGAAGTAGGAATGCACCGCTTCTCTGGCAGCTAGCTGCGCTGTCCCTTCTCCTCAGTCATCCAGCCCCTGTAATGTTGCGCTGCTGTGGGCTGCCACCTGGTGAATTGCTGCTGCCTGCAGGTGAGGGGGAAGAGTAGCTGGGGCATGGAGAGCCTGGGGTGGTGAGGGGAGAGGGCAGGTGGCTGATGGAACTGTGACCTCCCCCCTCACCTTCAGGTAAGTAAGTTGAATAAGTTTCTTCAGAGTTTTATTTTTCCATTCATGCATCATCTAAACATTTTATTTTTACATGTTAGCTTAATGCAAATACAAACTTTCATCTAGACCAGAAGTTCTCAAGCTGTGCTCCAAGAACTCCATTCCGTGGACTGAGGATAGGTTATGTGTTTTGTTTTTTAATATAAATCACTCTTATCCAAAGCCCTTTACAATAGTTAGCTAATGGTACAAACAATATGTGGAAAGATCATTAAGTGGTCCACCAGGACCCTAAGCAATTTTCATGTCGTCTGTGAAAATAAGTTAGACTACAAAAAACAATCAAGGTACCTCACTTTTTCATTTAATTCTTATTACTTATAATAGAGGAGGAGGAGGATGAAGAAAAAAAAAAGAAAAATGGGAGGGGCAGGAAGAGTGATTTTTTTTTTGTCTGGGTCCCCGGGCTCCCCCCCGCAATAAATGAAGCTGAGCACAGGGCCTCACGAACTCTAAATCTGCCACTGGTTATTAGTGTACAAGGTCTCATATGATGTGGGCCAATCTAGTTGAGGTACCATCTATTGTCTTATTTCCTATATCAACTGAAATTGGAGGAGCTAGAACTGCTGACTCTCTTGATGTACTCTTGGAAGGACAGGCCTCTAACTCAGGAATGCTTTCTCCTTCAGCATGCTCAAGTGTAAATCTTGAAGTATTCTTTCGATGGGAGTTCATGACTTTGTGGTTTCCTTTTTAGTTTGTGGTTTCTTGTGAGTGATAATTTTAGCCTGTTATGTTGGAGTCTGTTTATTTTCTGAGAAGGGCCTTTTTAAAAAACAAGTTATTTTTTTTTGGTTCCAGCTTGTTAGGCACACAACACACACAAAAAATTGTTTTGTTGAGATCTTTAAAATACCAACAAAATGAAGGCTCTGACCCCACATCTGATTGTGTGGCTAACTCCTACACTCACAGCCCAACAGGGTTACATAGGTCTCCGTGTAAGTGCAAAGGTCAGTCTGTGCAGAGGAAATTATAGTTTGGGGCCTAAACAGATAAAGGCTCCATCAACTTGTGAATCGCAGGTCAGAAATTATGGCAATGGAGGATCTGTCATAATGGATCAGACCCAAAGTCCATTTAGTCTTGTCTCTGTCAACATTCAGTGTATGACCTTTCAGAAGATTGTGGAATAATTTACCCATAGAATAAATTTCTTCCTAAACCTTATCAGTTAGCGCTTGGTTTACGCCTTGAAGAATAGTAGTTTATATTGCTAATTTATTTATTTTATCCTATCTAATGTTTATTTTAAACCTCATTTTAGGCCAATACAAACATATGTGAAGAATGGCCTAACTTTATTTTTGCAATGCTAACAAATAAATCTTATGGAGAAAAGGTGGTTGAATCTTCCAGCTTTTATCCACTCTGTATTCAAATGTATGGTTTTATCATTTTAAATTTTATTTCCTTGGCTGCTAAATGGCATTAAACTTCTTTTCAAATAACTTTGAAGTCCTGATCTGCCTGCCATTTGCCATGGGGTCTGCAGTATTCTGACTACCTGCCATGCTATAATAATAATGTGAGCCATGTTGTAACCGTATTCCTAAGTTTTACAATAGCTCTGCAAAAATGACAGTGAAATAATTATTGATGCTTATGTAGGTAAGCAGGCAGTCAGAATGTTCTTTGCCCAAAGGTCCCATATGAAATGGAGCTTCATGAATGTGTCTTCTTAACCCCTTCACAAGTACAAAGATTTAAATGACCTTGCAGCACTGTCCACCTCTGCCTCCCACCCAGACCTTACAGGAGATACTCCACAGTCCAGGACATATGCAAGGAGAGAAGATGGTGTTGGGGCAGGAGGTATGCATCATGTCTCCTCTGGTGCCACAGAAGTACACAGAAAAGTTAATATAGCTCCAGGATATTCCCATTCCCAATGGAGGAGTCCCACTACATTGTGAGAATGCACAGAAAAGTTAATAGATCCTGGGTCTATATTAACTTTTCTGAGCGGTCCCACAATGGAGTTGACAAAGTCAGGGAGCCTCTGGAAGGGCTCACATTGATGATGCAGGGGTTCACAGATGATGCAGGGGTTCACATTCTCCAGATAGATGGCTGTGGCCTCTTGTGGATCCCAGGGGACCAGTCAGATTTGGGAGTAGCTTTTCCAGGATGGGTGGTGGTGGGGAAACAGAAATTCTGCCACCTTAATAGCATAACGCAGGGGAATCAATCCCCCCCATCACAGGGCATCTTGTCCATCTCCCTGGGAGGGGTGGCATTGGGCCCTCAGCAACCCCTCCAATAACATTCCATCCTATGTATCTCAGTTCTACCCACTCTCTGGTAACAGGGCCCAGCAGCCAGAGTCTGTAACAATGTCCCTCTCCCTTAGCGCAGCATGACCTAAAAGCCAGAGCCAGTAGTAACACCTAAGAACATAAGAACGGCTGTACTGGGTCAGACCAAAGGTCCATCTAGTCCAGTATCCTGTCTGCCGACAGTGGCCAGCACCAGGTGCCCCAGAGAGGGTAGACCGAAGACAATGATCAAGCGATTTGTCTCCTGCCATCCCTCTCCAGCCTCTGACAAACAGAGGCCAAGGACACCATTTTATCCCCTGGCTAATAGCCTTTTATGGACCTAACCTCCATGAAATTATCTAGCTTCTCTTTAAACTCTATTATAGTCCTAGCCTTCACAGCCTCCTCTGGCAAGGAGTTCCACAGGTTGACTACACGCTGTGTGAAGAAGAACTTTCTTTTATTAGTTTTAAACCTGCTACCCATTAATTTCATTTGGTGTCCTCTAGTTCTTCTATTTAGGAACTAATAAATAACTTTTCTTTATCGGCCCTCTCCACCACTCATGATTTTATATACCTCTATCATATCCCCTCAGTCTCCTCTTTTCTAAACTGAAAAGTCCCAGTCGCTTTAACCTCTCCTCATATGGGACCCGTTCCAAACCCCTAATCATTTTAGTTGCCCTTTTCTGAACCCTTTCCAAGGCCAAAATATCTTTTTTGAGGTGAGGAGACCACATCTGTACACAGTATTCAAGATGTGGGCGTACCATAGTTTTATACAGGGGCAGTAAGATATTCTGGGTCTTATTTTCTATCCCTTTCGTAATAATTCCTAGCATCCTATTTGCCTTTTTGACTGCCACCGCACACTGTGTGGAAGTTTTCAGAGAACTGTCCACGATAACTCCAAGATCCCTTTCCTGATTTGTCATAGCCAAATTAGCCCCCATCATACTGTACGTATAGTTGGGGTTATTTTTCCCGATGTGCATTACTTTACATTTATCCACATTAAATTTCATTTGCCATTTTGTTGCCCAATCACTCAGTTTGGTGAGATCTTCTTGGAGTCCCTCACAGTCTGCTTCTGTCTTGACTATCCTAAACAGTTTGGTATCATCTGCAAACTTTACTACCTCACTGCTTACCCCTTTCTCCAGATCATTTATGAATAAGTTGAACAGGATTGGTCCTAGGACTGACCCTTGGGGGACACCACTAGTTACCCATTCTGAAAATTTACCATTTATTCCTACCCTTTGTTTCCTGTCTTTTAACCAGTTCTCAATCCAAGAAAGGACCTTCCCTCTTATCCCATGGCCATGTAATTTACACAAGAGCCTTTGGTGAGGGACCTTGTCAAAGGCTTTCTGAAAATCTAAGTATACTATATCTACTGGATCCCCCTTGTCCGCATGTTTGTTAACCCCTTCAAAGAACTCTAATAGATTAGTAAGACAGGATTTCCCTTTACAGAAACCATGTTGACTTTTGTCCAACAAATTATGTTCTTCTACATGCTTCACAATTTTATTCTTTACTATTGTTTGACTAATTTGCCCGGTACTGAAGTTAGACTTACCGGTCTGTAATTGCCCGGATCGCCTCTAGAGCCCTTTTTAAATATTGGTGTCACGTTGGCTACCTTCCAGTCATTAGGTACGGAGGCCGATTTAAGGGATAGGTTACAAACCACAGATAATAGTTCAGCAATTTCCCATTTGAGTTCTTTTAGAACCCTTGGATGAATGCCATCCAGTCTGGAGATTTGTTAACATTAAGTTTTTCTATTTGTTCCAAAACCTCCTCTAATGACACTTCAATCCGGGACAGTTCCTCAGATTCATCACCCACAAAGGACAGTGCAGATTTGGGAATCTCCCCAACGTCCTCAGCCGTGAAGACTGAAGCAAAGAAATCATTTAGTTTCTCCGCAATGGCTTTATCGTCCTTGATTGCGCCTTTTATAGTTCGATCGTCTAGGGGACCCACAGGTTTTTTAGCAGGCTTCCTGCTTCTAATGTACTTAAAAAACATTTTGTTATTTCTTTTTGAGTTTTTGGCTAGCTGTTCCTCAAAATCTTTTTGCTTTTCTTATTACATTTTACACTTGATTTGACAGTGTTTATGTTCCTTTCTATTTATCTCACTAGGATTGGACTTCCACTTCTTAAAAGATGCCTTTTTGTCCCTCACTGCTTCTTTTACATGGTGGTTAAGCCAGTGACTCTTTTAGGTCTCTTGCTATGTTTTTAATTTGGGGTATACATTTAAGTTGGGCCTCTATTATGGTGTCTTTAAAAGTTTCCATGCAGCTTGCAGGGATTTGGCTCTAGTCACTGTGCCTTTTAATTTCTGTTTAACTAACCTCCTCATTTTGTGTAATTCCCCTTTTTGAAATTAAATGCCAGGGTGCTGGACTGCTGAGGTGTTCTTCCCACCACAGGAATGTTGAATGTTATTATATTATGGTCACTATTCCCAAGCGGTCCTGTAACAGTTATTTCCTGGACCTGATCCTGCGCTCCACTCAGGACTAAATCGAGTGCCTCTCCTTGTGGGTTCCTGCACCAGCTGCTCCAAGAAGCAGTCATTTAAGCCATTGAGAAATTTTATCTCCGCTTCTCTTCCTGAGGTGACATGTATCCAGTCAATATGGGGGTAATTAAAATCCCCCATTATTATAGAGTTCTTTATTTTGGTAGCCTCTCTAATCTCCCTCAGCATTTCAATGTCAGTATCGCTGTCCTGGTCAGGTGGTCGGTAATATATCCCTACTGCTAATTTCTTATTATTGGAGCATGGAATTACTATCCATAGCGATTCTATTGAACATGTTGATTCACTTAATATTTTTATTTCATTTGATTCTACATTATCTTTCACATACAGTGCCACTCCGCCACCCACCCGGCCTGCTCTATCCTTTCGATATATTTTATATCCCGGTATGATTGTGTCCCTAGATTTTCCTCATTCCACCAGGTTTCAGTGATGCCTATTATGTCAATCTCCTCATTTAATACTAGGTACTCTAGTTCACCCATCTTATTAGTCAGACTCCTAGCATTTGTGTAGAAGCACTTTAAAAATTTGCCACTGCTTATTTGTCTGCCCTTCCCTGATGCATTGGATTCCTTTGAATGCGGTTGTTTGTCTGCTCTGGCCCATGGTTTGCCCTCTCCCCTCCTCTCTTTCTGACTACAGCTTAGAGAATCTCTATCAATGGATTCTCCTCTAAGAGAAGACTCCCTCCAATTTACGTGCATCTCCGCACCAATCGGCTTTCCCCCATCTCTTAGTTTAAAAACTGCTCTACGGCCTTTTTAATGTTTAGTGCCAGCAGTCTGGTTCCACCCTGGTTTAGGTGGAGCCCATCCTTCCTGTATAGGCTCCCCTCTCCCAAAAGTGTCCCCAGTTCCTAATAAATCCAAACCCCTCTTCCCTACACCATCGTCTCATCCACGCATTGAGACTCTGAAGCTCTGCCTGCCTACCTGGCCCTGCGTGGAACTGGAAGCATTTCCGAGAATGCCACCATAGAGGTCCTGGATTTCAGTCTCTTTCCTAGCAGCCTAAATTTGGCCTCCAGGACATCTCTCCTACCCTTCCCAACGTCATTGGTACCTACATGTACCACGACCACCGGCTCCCCCCCAGCACTACACATAAGTCTATCTAGATGCCTCGAGAGATCCGCAACCTTCGCACCAGGCAGGCAAGTGACCATACGGTTCTCCCGGTCATCACAAACCCAACTATCTATGTTTCTAACGATCGAATCACCCACTACTAACACCTGCCTCTTCCTAACAGCATTCCCTCCCCCTCAGAGGTATCCTCAGTGCGAGAGGGTACCGCAACATCCTTTGGGAGGAGGGTCCCAACTACGGGATGGTTTCCCTCTGCTCCCATTGAATGCTCTGTTCCCTTGAGACTTTCATCCTCCTTAAGAGCACTGGGGCTCTCAGACTGGAGGTGGGACAGTACTACAGTGTCCCGGAAAGTCTCATCAACATATCTCTCTACCTCCCTTAGCTCCTCCAGTTCAGCCACCCTGGCCTCCAAAGCCTGAACTCGGTCTCTGAGGGGCAGGAGCTCCTTGCAATGGGTGCACACATATGCCACCCGCCCACAGGGCAGGCAATCATACATGTTACACTCGACGCAATAAACAGGATAGCCCCACTCTGCTGCTGGGCTTCTGTCTCCATTTTCTAATGAATAAGTTTAAGTATAAACTGGGATTCTTTTTAAACCTCTGGAATATAGATTATTATAAGAGTTATGTTTTAAAGGTCAGAAATCACTAGTGCCCTCTAACCTCCCTCTCTAAACTCCCTGTTAGCTGTTCCTGTTCTCAAGCTCCCTGGTCACTGAGTCACAGGCTTATATAGCTCTGGTAGCCCCTTCCCCTGACTGAGGCTCAGCCAATTAACAGAAGCTTCTAGATTTCAAACCTTTTAGAAGCTCCTTCAAACAAACAAACAAACAAACCAAACAGACAAACACAAGCTCAGCACACAGCAAATAACTCCCCCACACACGCCAGACAGCCACTTACCACAAGGGTCCCGGTTTTACTCCTCTTTTACCTGGAGAACTCCCTCTCCAAACTCCGTGTTAGCTGTTCCTGTTCGCAAGCTGTACCTGCCTCTCACAGGGCTGTGTGGCCTACTGGCCACTCAGTAACAACAGGTGTCCCCCCTCACGGGTTTGATGTAGAGGGGTAGGGGAAACCCACGCCCACCCATTCCACTGGGTCCCAGCCCAGGGCCTTGTCATGGTAGAGTGAACCACCACTAGCTCAGCAGGAAATCCCACTGCACCACGCCAAGCTCCTGGGATCAATGCTCCATCCCGGGCTAATTCCTACCAGTCTCTTCCAGGTAGTTCTCTCCAGCACTTTCTTCCATACCAGGGAGCCTCCCCTGCAGTCTCCTGTTAATTGGCCACCGTGGCTTGGTCCGTCAGCAGTTCTTTCTTCAGAAGCTCCACCAGCACTCCCTTCCCTAGCAGCAGTCAGCCTAGGCTGAAGAGCTCCATAGGCCTTTATAGTTGGCCTCCAGCTAGAGCATGCCCAGTAGGGCTGTGGAGGCAGGGCCTCCTTGGCCAAGTGAGCCAAATTAACTCTCCCAGCCCCAGTAGGAGGTTGATACACCACATCACACTTGCCCAAAATGATCATCCTAGGACCTGAGTATTAAACACCTGAAAGGTCTACTGAATTATAAGGAGGCCCTACAACACATCATTAATTATAGTATAGATGGGGCCTAATATATGGCATCTTATGTTAGCTATTCCTTGTGAAGCTTTGAAACCTCTGCCCCGCTAGAAGTGTCCAGATGTGGGTTTGTTTGTATATTTGTTTTGGGAATGTTTATAGGAGCCTATGACCTTTACAAGAACAATTGGTATTTTTAGGAAAAAAGAGAATTTCAACTATCTGATATCTTCTCTAAATATAGGCTAATGTTGCATGAAAGAGTTAACACAAGGCACCGAATGTAGGATGCATGAGGATGAATGAGTATGAATGTCGTTTTCTCAGTTGCTGTTTAGAAGATTTTCTGTTTCTGTTTATGTCCTTGAGTTGGCCTGGCATGCAAACTGGAATCCAATACTAGCATGAATACTGGGAAAGAATATCCTAAGCTCACATTTGTTTAAGAGGAGCCTCTGTGTCCCTATGAGAGGTGACAGTTACAATGTATAAGATATTTGTGCTGTTCAAGAAGGCAATTTTATTTTATTTCTTTTCTGTTTGCTTATGTGACAATATGGACAACAACTGCTTGAGAATCTATTACTTGGGAGGGTCCTCTTTTCATTTGGATATCTCTGCATAGCAGGAAGGTGAAACAAGAACCTGTTGCTTTTATGTGTGAATTTTACCCTAAATCAAAACTCGCTGGGTAGTGTGAGTATATTTTTTAGGGATATTTTGCTGATGTAGTTGTATTCTACTTTGTTGCTAGCAAATATTATTCATGTGAGGCAGGGTGTAGCATTCATGCAATATTGTAATTACCCTGTCTCCACACTTGTAAAGGATATGCTAACCTAAATGCAACAAAGTTATAAACAGTGAAAGCTTATCTTTCAGTATTATTAACCCTAATTCAAAAACTATGAGTCTGAATAAGACTCTTCAAAAATCATGGTGTTGCCCTTAAAATTATGAGATTTTTAAAAATAGTAAGATTGGGATTCTTTACATTTGCCTACTTGGTTTATACTTCCAAGCTTTTCTTTGAAACCTCGAGGGCCAGAAATATACTTCTTTTAAAATGCAAGCTCAGTTTCTAACATCAAAACATGATTCCAGTATCTGAGGCTTAAAAAAAAAAAAAGACACAAACATTGGGAGAGTTGGCAAGGTAGAGGGACACTAAGTATGAAGAGATCTAGTTGTGAATAGAAGTTAGTGACCAAGAGGAAACATTGGAGGGGGATAATTTAATTCGAGAAGGGAGAAAAGAACAATGCTTTGTTTGTATTCTAGACAGCCAAACAACTTTCTCAAACTGTTTTTGTTGCTTTTTTATTTATTTGTATTTTTTCTTGTTAAGAATGAAAGAAACAAAGAGATTAATTATTGCAGCAGAACCTGGCTATGTTGTTGATAGAGATCATCCCCAAACTATCTTCATCTGAGCATAAACAGTACAGAGACATTACATTCACAAAACATTAAAAGTGAGAGAAGACAGTCTATACAAAGAGCTTGTCTTGTTGCTTGCAAAAGTTGCCTTTCAGTACCAGATATAGCTACTGCTTTTGTCAGCACAGCGCATCTCATGTAAAAATTATGGCTCTGTTTCATGGGAGCTGAGAAGTGACAGGAATATACATTTGCATTTCCATCCCTAAAAAGGAAAGTAACTAGACATTTAGCCTTGCCACTACATATGTTATACAAGACCATTCATCAAATAGTCAAAGATTCCAGTCACTGTTTCAATGCAAGTGTTCTGTTTTAGGCATTATAAAATATCAGATTCTGCCTTAACTTAGTTTATGCAGAAAAGCCTTATCTGAAGAAAACAGGTAAGTGTACTGAAAATAAGAGAATAGTTTAAATTTGGTTGTGGATTTAGTGAACCAGTTTTTCATTGTTCCTTTTCTGATTGACTGAAAAGTGTTCTTAAAAGGCAAAGATATGCCTTGCCTTTTAAGATCACTTACCTTTATAGGGCAAATGTCATCACTGACTTTCCTCCTTATGCCTCAACAAAACAAAATAGGAAACAAATTATGCTGAGCCTTCACTAGTGGAAAAAAAGATCCCTGTGAATGTGGTCCCAAAATGTAGTGTTAATAGACAAGATTGAAAATATTGAAAAATAGATGCATGTTTTGCAGGGCAAGAAACAGACTTTACCAGGTCCTGGGCCCCTGGTGAGGGAGATTGGCTCTGGGACCCTCAGAAGGGGCAGGGCCTTAGATGGAAGGGGAGGGACTAGGAGCTTGCCTCCCCCAGCCATCCTCAGCATCACCCAGACCACTCTGCACAGTGCTCTAGTGGCAAGCTCAGGCCCTTTTAAATCTTTTGGCCAACTGCCCCCTTTCTCTCCTTTCCCACCCTGTTATCAGTCCTGATATTTTGAAAGGACATTTGGAGCAGCTAGATCAGGGGTTGGCAAAAGGGCCTCCGAGGGCCGAATCCCACCCTGCCAGGAGCATGTGGCACTTCGAAACACCGCGCGCTTCTTGCAGGGTGGGGGGAGAGCAAAGAAGGCTTCGCGTGCTCCCCCGCCCCTAGGCCAATCACAGTCTGGGGGTGGGGTAGCTGCGTGAAGCTTCCTTTGCCCTGCCCCGGCCCTGTGAGGAGCCTGCAGCACTTCAAAGTGCCACGTGCTCCTCACAGGGTGGGAGGAGGCTTCCCGCACTCCTCCACCCGCAGGCCAATCAGCATGCCAAGCTCTTCCAGAGCATGGGTGCCTAGTGGGAAGGGGGGGGGGCAAAGGGGCTCCCCCACCACCAGACCAATCATGGTCTGGGGTGGGTAGCCCTGCCCCTTCCTGTTTAGGCCCTGCCCTTTCCAGGGTGGCCCAGGGCTACTTCAAAAATTTTTGAAGTGGCCCCGGGCAAAAATTATTGCCCACCCCTGAGCTAGATGTTAATCTCTGAACAAAAGGTACATCTGTAATCCATACATTGTACAGATTATTATTGGTGGAGTTGGTAGCAGTGCCCACCTGGACACCCTTATGTGGGAATAAGAGCCCTTTTTCCCGTTTCCCTTTGCAGACAAGTCCTTAATGTGATTGTAAACCTCTTTCTAACAATATAAATTGTGCATGTTGCCAAAGTGAACATGCTATCAAACATAGTTAAATGCTGTACTCAATTAAGGGGGAAAGTAGGGGACCTCTGAACTTCAAATGACTCATTTTAGTTTAAATAGTTGTGAGAAATGAGGGAGCTATGAGGCAGATGTGATATAGCTAAAAGTAGCAATGGGGCCTGCCCATCTACCCCAAACCCCGCTGAAATTCAAAGACTGGCTAAAAAAGATCATTATAGACAGACACGTGTTAAGTACAAGCAAGTCCAACACATTCATGGTTAGGATTAACATTGCAATAACACAGACTTTTTCTTAGCACAGCCACATGTCAGTTGGGCTAGGCTGAATGCTATCCTACACAACTGTATTTGTATCTACTGATGGCAAGGGAGAAAAAATGGTGTTTTCTCCATGGGCAATAGACTTCAGGAGAACCTCACAACACAGAGAGATCTTTGATCCCAGAAAGTAGTTATGCTGGATACACATACACAGCTGGGCTGTTCTTTCCATTGCAGAAGTATCATACTGTAACTCAGATATAGTCTGATAATTATGATGAAGCTCTTGTCACAAGCTGGCTTGAAACATTGGCCATCTACAAATTTAGAGATGATGTGTTAACCATATAAATAATTATTTATAAATATAATACTGTGATGGGGTGTCTGCCCCACACTGGTGGGGAAAGTGTTAAAAGCCGCCCTGGAGAGGCTATGCAGTAGATAGGCTACTCCGTACAGCCCCTCTCCCGCTGTCAGGGCAGAGCAGGCCCATATGTAAGAAGAGGTGTAGGCAGGGGGAGGGCGGGGCAAAGCAGGCCACTGCCCTTGGGACCAGCGATTCTAAAAGGCCGGAGCTCCTAGCCACCGCCACTGCTACTGCAGCAGTGGTAGCACCTGGAGCCCAGGCCTTTCAGATTGCCACCAGAGTGCTGCACTGTGCAGTGTGCTTCAGGTGACTCTAATGGCTGGGGGGGGAGATAGCCTGGCACGTCCCGAGTGACGCTGAGGGCTGTCTGCCTGGCCCTGCCCCTTCTGCCTGAGGCCTCACCCCTTCTGGGAGCCCAGAGCTGCCCCCCTCCCACACACACCTTGCCCAGGAGCCCAAGGTGGCTGTCAGGGTGTCTGTCAGCTGCCAGGGCAGAGGAGTCAGTTCCCTCTTGGGAGCCCAGGAAAGAACTGGGTCCTTGAAGGGCTGAGGGAACTGCCAGCACCCTGGACAGAGCAGTGGAAGGATCAGGTGGAGTGAGAGGAAGCTCCATTGTGATTATTGCCAGACGGAGGCCTTGACACAAGGGCAGAGAATGTGCAGGGTGCTGCTGCGGGGAAGCGCCCCAGAGAAGCAGATAGAGGAGTTGGGAGAGGGGCAGAGAGAGGGGCAGTGTGGGGCTATCATCTATAGAGTCCCTGGGTTGGGATTTGGCGTAGTGGGTGGGACTGGGTCCCCTTCCCCTGCCTCACTTACCACTGAGGAGCATGGCCAGTGGAGGGCTGCAATATGCCACTGAGGCCAGTGGTTAGAACTTGGATTACAGCTGGCCACTGAGGTGAGTGGTTGGACAGAGGCCTGCTCTTCTCATTCCTGGAAGCAGGGAGAATAGAATGGGGCTTGGTCGGAGGGCTGTGTCCTGAAGAGGATCCCATGGTCTGGAAAGTGCTGTGAGTCTGGGGCAGAAGTGATGATGGTGGTGAGACACCATGGGAGGAGGATGCCCTGTGGAAGGATTGAGCTAATTCCCAAAACGGCAAAGCAGGAAGTGCCATGGTGATGCATCTACAGTTACAAAAAGACTTATTAAATAATTGAAATTGTATTAACTTTTAAAATCCTGATCATGCCTTCCAGCGGATTTCCTACTGCATCCAGGCCAGTCTATTTCAGTCCTATTTGGATGGAAAGCTTTTTGGAGCAGCCTCTGCATGTATCTGCTACAGCATGGAGTATGTTGTCAGCACATAGGAAGGGGCTAACAATAATACCAAAACGTTGTACAGAATCAGCAGTGCTATGAACTGATTAACGTTTCGGTCCACACTGTATTGTAAAAGATTCTTTAGAAATCTAGAGATTGTATTTCAGCCCTTTGGGTTCCTGTGTGAGTGGAGACTTATCCAAAGATGTTTATACAAGTTTTGTTTGAACAGATAAATATGGAAACTAGAAAACCCAGATGAGTGCTTTGCAGCTTAAGAGGAGGCATACAATTGTGCAAGCAATTAGGGAGACAGTGGGGCAGATTTTCTATTCCCCTCTAGGGCTGACTGTAACTCCCTAACATTAAAAGCGTTAAACCCTGTCTACTTTAGGGCTTACAAACATGTTAGTTAACATACATAAACTGACATGTTTTTTGAAAAAACCTGTTTTGGACATGATCCTGATCCTGCACTCAAATCTGCTTGAGTGGACCCCCTGGGACTGTGCAGAACTTGCCTTTAGTGGGACTCTGCCTGGCTAGATATCACTGCAGGATCATGGCAGATGAAACTGGCAGAGAATGAACAATAAGGTGACCAGGTGGGGACTGGACAGATACCAATCAAAGTTTTAATGGTAGAATAGGGTGCAAGCTTAATTTTTTTGTGTCTGGGTCTTATGTGGGGGATATACAGAGAGGAAAGGCCCCTCTTTTCCCAAGCAGCTGTGCAAAGGAAAAAGACAAACTTGGCCTTAATCTTAATAAAACTGTTACATTTTAACATTTTAAAAGGGGGGGGCATGGGTCTACATCATGGGACAGCAGCCTATATTAATCTCATAATCTTATTCTGTATTGAACTGACTTTGATTTATAAGAACTCAAAAAACATCCAAAATCATAACACTTAAAAAAAACCCCACTCACATAACTTGAAAAATGGCCAGATTTAGTTAAACCCTGTTGGGGACGGGAGGAAGAGACAAAGTAAAATAAAAATTTGCCCACATTCTATCTGTGATATTGAATAATCCCTGGACTGGAAATGTTGATAGACTCAGAAATACAGACGCTGTAGTGAGTATAGCTATGTTCAACATGTTTCTCTTTGAATCACACACTAATTTCTTATCCAAACAGAAGGAACATCCTGTTGCTAATACAGTACATAGGGATATTTTACATTGCAAATGTACTTTATTTTCATTTTTGATAATTTTAGTTTCAATGTCATCATCTTCTGGGTCTGGAATTGTTTCATAATGTTGCCATTTCCAGTGTGCAGTGTATTCTGAACCAGAGTGATTTGATCACTCACACCCAGAAATAAAGGGAGATTTTCAAAGGCACATAGGTCAGTTTGGTATCCAGTTCTCATTGAAAGTGAATGGGAATTGTACACCCAACTTCCATTTTTACTTTGAAAATTCCCCTTCTACAGCTTTATATACAACATACCTTTTGGGTGACTATTAAATATAACTCTATTAAGTTGGCTAGCTATCTTTGTACTGCAAATATTCTTACCCAGGTGGTAGAACAGGGGTGGGCAACAAGCAGTCTGCAGGCCAGAAGGGGTTCACTAGTGTTAGTCCCCTGGCAGGCGCCTGACACTTTATTTACCTGAGCATCTGCAGACACAGAACCCTGAAGCTTCCAGGGGCCATGATTTGCCATTCCCAACCAATGGGAGCTGTGGGAAGCAGTGGCCAACCCATGCCACTTCCCGCAGCTCCCACTGGCCAAGAACCGCGAACTGTGAGCAGCCCTACCTGTGGATTCTCAGGTAAATAAAGCATCTGGCACTCCACCAAGGGCTAACCCTGGTGAACTGTGTCTGGCCCATGGGCTGTTTATTGCCCACCACTGTAATAGAAACGAATGGATCAGTGACTGGGAATAGTTGTCTTTTAATATCCTGTCATTGTTATGATAATAATTCTCAGAGCAAGGGTGGATTTGGTAAATATTTACTCAGTGCCAGCTCTCCTAGTCATGTCTAGACTGAATATGAGAATCCACAGCTCTGCACTTAAAAAAACCAAAACCAGTAAATCAACACTGGTTATTGAAATCTGATATAAGGCAGAATCAGACTGAAGAAAGCCCAAATGATCATACATCCTATTTTTAAGGGACATTTCTGAGTTGTTGCCTAAAGTCCCATACAGTCATACAGTGTATCTAAAAAGGAGCTCACTTAGAAGCATTGGATCAGATAACAATATGCTTTTAAGCAAAATTCCAATATATGATTGTGGTGTAAAATTATGCATTTGTATCACAGACTAAGAATAAATATTAGGGAGGGAGGGGTGATAACACCAATAAACAAGCTTTCTCTTTACATTTTCATATACTCCTACTTTAATTTTCTGAACTATAAGTGGTCACATAATCCATAACAACATTATTTTCCATCTCTTGGGGAGGACGGGAGTGCGGGCCATGGGAAGGGAGAAGGATACCGCCCTGCAGAGGGATATAAAATTGATCGAATACGTGAGACAATGTTGTTAAAGGTGAAGTTGTTTTTCAATGCGAGCACATGCTTGATTTATGATGTGTGGAATAGCTTTCATTGATTTTCTAATAGCACCTATTCTTCAGGGAAATCCTTTCCTAGTGTCTGATCCTATTGTCATTGATGTAAAAGTTAAAACTGCTAATTCAGTGAGGCAGGATAAAGCTTTTCATGCACAAAACACAACTGATTGCAACATTTTCTTTAGTGAAGGCCAGTTTCTGAGGGTTTCATAGTAACAAAGTAATAACTTTCAGCAATCAAGTATGCTTAAAAGGAAACTGTCCAGTTGATTTAGGGGCTTTATGTAGGTTTGGTAAAATCCTTGGACAATGGAAGTATTTCCTTTTATTTATTTTATCCCAGTGACAACAGACATTTTCATTGGATTTAAACATTTTCTTGCTGTGCTAAGGCAACACATTGCAACATTGTGTACTTGTGTGCCAACCAGAAATGAAAGACTAGAAGCAAAATTAAACTAGAAGCAAAAATAAAACGGGTCTGTTTACACAGCACAAGCTAAGTGAAATGTAAAAAGTAAACACAAAATAAATAATAAAGAAATAAATTAGACTTTCAAAAGTCATTCACTTTTAATAATCTAATAAAACAGGGTTTGGAGTTTAAAAAAAAACAAAAAACATGCTGTTTAACCTGACACCATTCCTTTCAAAGAAGCCTTATTTAACAATCCAGGGGAGCAGTTAAGCATTACATTCTGTCAACAACTTAGTCAAAACATGTGAATGTTTGAAGATATCTGAAATATGAATTATGTGTGTTGAGGCTGGCCTCCCAGGCAAAGCAAGACCACCTTGTGGAGTTGGGAATGTTAGCTTTTGCATGCCTGACTTGGGAAATTTACTTTTGTGTATGAACTTCAATGTAATCTTATTTAATTGATTTTTTTTTTAAAATCCCTGCACAAGAGATTAATGGAGAATGCTTGAAACAGAAATAGAGGCCCGGGAAAGATTCTTTTTGATTCCCTGAATTGTGCCAAGCAGTAAAAAGGGAAAGATTGAAAATCCTATGTAGAGGGATCTGGTGAGATGTTTTATACTAGCTAGGATAAATCTCTATATCTTTATATATAATATCTATATATAAAATTCAGTCTGCCAGAAACAAATGATAATTTTCCAAGGACAGCATTATTCAAAGGGAAAATAGATTCCCAAGGCAATTAAAATGTATATAAATTCAATCCTGATGAATGGTCCTCGTCTTGTGATGAAATCCTGCAGGTTGCTCGCTCCAGTACAGCCTCTTAAGGTGTTTAGGCACAGGGTTGCTACCTTAAAAGGAGTTTCTGGTATTTGAGGGAAGTAACAGGCCATTGTGTCATACTCTTATAGAAGAAAAATTGCTTGTAGTGGGAGGGAAGTTTTTTTGTACTAATTTTCACAAGGCCTATTGAGAAGGAACAATGAGAATATTTTATACATGTTTTTGTATAATATTATATTTTATACATGTTTTGCATAATATTAAGCACTATAAATATATGGGTGCTGAATAACTTTTGAAAATAAAGTGTCATTAGAAATTAGACAGTTATATTTCATGCCCTTGTAATATTTCCACTTGAGGTCTGTAATATTGTTTTTTTCTCTGTTAAATCTGTCTATAATATTAAGCCATGAGGCTGTTGCACTGATTCTTAACTAAAGATGTGATTTTAAGTCAATGCAAAATTGGCATAGCACTTATTTCAATTTAAACCAAGTTTCTTTTGATTTAGCATCAGTCAGTTAGCAAATTGGTTTAAGCTACACTGAACTAAACGGCTGTGTCTACACTGGCATGATTTTCCGGAAATGCTTAAAACGGAACAGTTTTCCGTTATAAGTATTTCCGAAAAGGAGCGCCTACATTGGTCCCGGAGTTACCGTTATAACGACGACAAAGCCCGAAAAGCCTACATTGGCGCGCGCCCGGAAAAGCAGAAGCCCGAGCCATTTTGAAGAGGCAAAGGCCACCAGACCTTTCCGGGCGGGCCGAGCGCCATTCAGACACGCGCTTAAAGGGGTCTCGCCGACAGCCGTTGGTCTCCTGCTCCCCTGCCTTGGGACCTCTGCCAGGGACTGGCACCCTTAGCAGGTTCAGTGGTTGCCCTCTGAGTTTTGGGGACACCACCCTTTGGCCCCAACTGCTTTTCCCTGAGTTTAGTTTTTCTGCCCTGCTCTGTCTGCCATGGAGCCGTGGGTGGCCATTTGCCTGCTCGGGCCCCTGTTGGAGCTGTACGAGTGCCTGCTGCTCGTGCTGCAAGCCGGTGCCATGGTGTACATGAACCAGGAGGCAGAGATCGCATTGGACTCCCTCACCAGGGAGGCCCTGGCAACCGTGTGGCATCAGCACCCCACTGTAGAGAGGCCAGTCTGGAGTTTTGAGAGCAGCACCGACTGGTGGGAGCGGCTGGTCCTCGGGGTCTGGGACGACCACCAATGGATCAGGAATTTCCGCATGAGAAAGCAGACCTTCCTGCAGCTGTGCACCTGGCTCACCTCCGCGCTGCAGAGAGCCACCACCCGGCTGCGGGCACCCATCCCCATCAAGAAGAGGGTCGCCATCGCGCTCTGGAAGCTGGCCACACCGGACAGCTACCGCCGGTGGCCCAGCAGTTCGGGTGGGAAGATCAACCGCCGGAGTGATCGTCATGGAGGTAAGTCCCAGGGGAGTGGGGTGGGGAGGGTGCTGCACTCCAGGCCCAGGGACAGCCAAGATTCCAGGCTGGGTTGCCCAGGGGTTTGGGCCGCCCTCCCTTGCACAGGCCCGCTGGTGGGGGCCGTGGGCGAGGGGCCCTGGTGTGTGTGTGTGTGTGTGAGGACAGAGGGAATCAAGGGGGCCCCAAGGGAGCGCACACTCACCCCTGCCGACGTGATGTGTTCCCTTGTGTTTCTCTGCACCCTTCTGCAGGTCGCCCACACCATCAACAACATCCTGCTCCCACGAATCATCCGCCTGCGCGACGTGGATGATACCATGGCCGCTTCGCTGCCCTCGGGTTCCCCAACCGCGGGGAGCCCTGACGCCACCCACATCCCCATCCGCCCCGAGCATCGAGCGCCCATTTCATGAACCGCAAGGGGTACTGCTCCATTGTTCTGCAGGCCCTCGTGGACCACCGGGCCGCTTCCTGGACATTTACGGGGCTGGTCCGCCGGGCACACGACGCCCGCATCCTCCGCAACTCTGAACTGTTTCACAGGTTGAAGGCGGGCACCTACTTCCCCGGCGAGACTTGACTGTCGGGATGTGCCTATGCCCATCTGCACGCGGACGCGCCTACCCCTGATGCCCTGGCTAATGCGGCCCTACACGGGCAGCCGGACCAGAACCGGGCCCGGTTCAACGATCGCCTCAACCGGGCCCGAAACCCAGTGGAGCTGGCCTTTGACGCTTTAAAGCCCGACCGTTGTTTGCTCACCCGCCTCGAGATGGGTGAGCAGAATGCAACGGAGGTACTGGCTGCGTGCTGCGTGCTCCACAACATTGTGGAGCGCAGCGGGGAGGCCTTCCTCCCTGCATGGATGGCAGCCGAGGCACAGACCTTGGAACAGCCCGACACAGCTGCCGTCCGCCAGGCACGCCAGGATGCGGTGCGCATCAGAGAGGCCCTGGTGGACATGTTTGCCCAAGCCCCATAGTAGGGTCGCCTGGGTCTCCCAGACTACTCCCGCCCGCCCCCCTATCCTTCCCCACCCCTCCCCTTACCTCCCCAATTGTAAAGCGCCGGGTCAAAGCACATCGGCCGTCATCGTGACTGTTCGCCGGGTGCGCCGGGCTTAGTTAGGGTTTTTCTTTTAGTTTAGGCTAGGTTTAGGCCACCATCACCTGTCCCAAAGAACAGCCACGAGGATTCGGGGTTCGTGCAGAAGGCTCAAGTCAGCGTACCTGATTCCAGTCGCTCTTCCGTCGAGGATCTCCTGGCTGTTCTCTCCGAGGCCCGGAAGGACCAAAGGATTGAGGCGGCCAGCTTCGCCATCATCTTCCATCGAGGATCTCCTGGCTGTTCCTCTCCTGAGGCCCGGAAGGACCAAAGGATTGAGGTGGCCAGCAACACTACCCAATTGTCCTCCCTGCGCCTAGACTATGTTTAATTATCTGTAGTGTGCATCTTTTAACCGTTCTTGCTTGTTTGTGAGCTATGTAAATATAGTTTGTGGTTTACATTTTACTGAAAAGTCTCAGTATTTATTTATGCGCCACAAACCAATGAGCACTTAAAAAGGGCCCCCCCAGTGATAGAGTACAGATTTTGTTGTCTGCAGTTTGTAACCCTGTTAAATTTAAGTGGCTAATTGGCATCTCACATCATTTCCTACAGTTACTAGAGTAACACGATAACCAACACAGGAATGAACAGAAAAATAGAAAACTGTTTATTTACAAGGGGGGGAGGGGACCTTCAACTGGGATGGGGACCTTCAACTGGGACGGGGGCAGTTACTGGGATGGATGGCCCCTGCGACTGCTCCTCCGGGGCCTGCACACGCTGGGCAGACCGCGAGGGGCAGGCTGCACGGGGAGGTGGGCACGACCACGGGCACGATCACGGGCAGGAGCAGGGGCACGACCACGGGCAGGAGCAGGGGCAGGGGCAGGGGCAGGAGCAGGGATAGGAGCTGGGATAGGAGGGGGCATGGGCTGTGCTCCGGGAGGGATGGCGGGGGCATGGGGTCCGGCCATGCCATAATGGATGGCATGGACCAAATGTGCCGTGAGCATGTCCATGTTGTGCGCATCCTCGGCACTCATTTAGGAAGGCAGCCCAGCCCTCCTGCCGCCACTGCAGGTCCCCTGCACCCGCCGGCGATGGAGGCCTGGATTGCCTCCACGGCGCGCACATGGCGGTGCAGAAGCTGGTCTCTCTGCTGCCGCCTGTGCCTCCGGGTTGGCCAGCTGGGGTGCCGCTGCTGCCGCAGTGTCGGGTCTGGTGCTGGGTCCCGCTGCAGGGAAGAGAAGAAAGGATGGGTCAGTCGGGCAGGCCGTCCACTGTCCCCACATCTCATGCCCTCCACCCCTGAGCCCAGGTGACCCCACAGTTGTGTGGCTTGGGCCCACTCGGTTTCCCTCCTGCCCCCGTGTTGTATGTTGGCAAGGAGGACCGCCCCTGCTGGAGTAGGGTCCCCCCTCCAGTATTGTAAGCACAGGTCTGTATCCTGACCCCGTGGAGGGCGGGAGGGTGCTTGTGCTGCTCACCTGTGGAACTCCCTGCCGGTGGAGACTGTGAAAAGCTTTGGGCTAATCGCTGGTGTTTGACAGGGAGCGAGATGCATCCCCACGCAGTGCCTGGGAGCACATCTGGCAGAGGCGGTCTGGGCTCTCAGATCCCCTCGCATGGGATATCTCCTGGACGAACCAGAAGCGTGACTGGGTGGGGGAGTCCCATCCTTGCAGCAAAACTCAGGGGCCCTTGTCCTCCCACTATCCCTCCCGCAAGGCTGGTAGCCCCGGGACATGTGCGGCCACAGTGGGGACTTCCCTCGGGAACCAGCCAAGGCACCGGGAGCAGGCGAGGGACTGTGACGCTGCGGTTTTCCCAGGAGCAGCTGGCTGTGCCTCACAGCCAGGCATGGGACAGTGTGCTGTTCTCCGTGCTGCACCCTTGGCGGAGGTGAGGGGCTCTGGGCTGCGTCCCTGGGGCCCTGGCCGGTTCCAGCTGGCATCCACCCTTCCCCCTGGTCCCGCCGCATGTGTGTGAGCAGCACGGTCCCAGGCGTGCCCTGCAGCTGCCTGCCGCGCCACGCGTGCCGCTCGGTCGCCAGGCTGCACGAGGTTGCACGTGCTGCTTGCTGCCTCATGCGACGCAGCGCAGCTCACGTGGCCTGAGTGACATGCTCTCCCCTCCTCCCTCTGGGCACCTGGCTCCTCCCGCCCCGCCCTTTGGGAGTGCAAACTGCAAAGACTCACCAGTGGGTTCCTCCCGGCCTCGGCCTTGGCCTCGGAGGAGCTGCTGGAGGGGCCTGCTGGGTGGTGGCCTCCTGCGCCGGACGCGCTGCTGCTGTCCTCTCCTCCCCTGCTCGGTGGGTCGTCTGATGGGGCGCTGGCAGGTGTCCACCGGGACGTCTGGGGCTTGCGGGCTGGCTGGCCCAGGAAGGCGTTCAGCCGGTCGTAATAGGGGCAGGCGCCTGGTCCTGCCCCTGCCCTCGCTGGCCCGGACGCCCCAGCCGCAGCTCCTTGACTTTAGAGCCGACCTGCTCGGCATTCCGGGTGGGGTGTCCCTGCTGCGCCAGGTTGTCGGCCAGCCGTGTAGAGCTCGACATTGCGGGCGCTTGAGTGCAGGTCGTGAGACCTCCTCCTCCTGCCACAAGTCCAGGAGGGTCTCCAGCTCCCTGGGGGTCCAGGATGGGGCCCGGCGCTTATGCGGCCCCTGGGGCCTCCTGTGCTGGGGTGCAGGGGCTCACCAGCTGGAGCTGCCATGGCGCGGTCCGATGGGTGGCTGGGCAGCACAGCGTGGCAGAGCTCAGGCTGCAGGGTCTGCGGCGCTCCTGCCACGTGCGCCCAGCAGCCTCCCTACCAGGAAGTCCAGGGCTCCTACGGGTCTCGTGGTGACCAAACCGCTTTTTCCGCTTCTGCTTTTCCGGAAAAGCTGTCTACACTGGCCCTTTTCTCGAAAAGCTTTTCCGAAAAAGGACTTTTGCCCGAGCGGAGCGCATAGCTTTTCCGAAAAGCGCTGATTTCATACAGTAGATCGTCATTGCTTTTCTGGAAAAGCAAGCGGCCAGTGTAGACAGCTCGCACCTTATTCCGGAAAAGCGGCTGATTTTCCGGAATAAGTGGCCCAGTGTAGACACAGCCAACCATTCTTAGGCTTGGTCTACACACACTTTTGTGCTAGTATAATTTTTATTAGAAGTGTTTTTCTTAATCAAAATAATTATACAAACGACAACAGTTCTAGTGCATGGATGTAATCATACCAATATCAAAGTTGCTTATCTGCATTGCTTATTCCTCTTCTTGAATGGAAGTATAGTTAATGTACAACTTGGGTGCGTCTAGACTGGCAAGATTTTGCGCAAAAGCACTTGCTTTTGCGCAAAAACTTGCCAGCTGTCTACACTGGTTACTTGAATTTATGCGCAAGAACACTGAAGATCTAATGTAAGATTGTCAGTGTTCTTGCAAATACTCATGATGCTCCCGCTTAGATGTGCCTCTTCGCAAGAATACTTGGCGCAAGAGGGCCAGTGTAGACAGGGAAGAACTGTTTTGTGCAAAAAAGGCCCGATGGCGAAAATGGCGATCGGGGCTTTCTTGCACAAAATCGCATCTAGACTGGCCACGGATTGAAATAAGAGCATCCACATAGGGGTTTGCAGCAGTTTAACCTGATTTAAAAATTGATTTTAGTTAAACTAGTGCAACTCTCTTGGATAGTCAAAGTCTTATAATCAGACCTGACTAACAGATCCTCATCTCAAGAATATTGTCAGGAAATTTATCTTATCAGAGTTAACTGGTTGATTTTAATTAATGATTTTATATCAATTGATCACTAAATCTTTCCTTCTTTGATTCTTCCACACTGATCTCTAAATTTGAGTTTATTCAGAATTCAGCTGCTAGACTTTAGGGTAGGTCTGGGTGAACTCAGAACCCCCATTATATTGGCTTTTAGCAAGATTTTATGTGGACTTTACTGTCCTACTTTATATCTTCTAAGAAATGTCCTGGACTGGTCCTTCATTTATTTCTGATTTTCCTGCTCCCTAGTCTCTTTCCAGCTCTCAACTAGTGCTCACAGCAGCCCTCACAGTACTCTGATCTGTTCCATCCTTGAATTTGACTCGTTGCAGACTGAGTATACATTTATGTTCTAGAAGTAATGTGATAGTTCCTCCCCCCATGCTTTATGAAACTAGCTTATGAATATGAAGGTGCTTTAGACAAAATATATCATGTAACCTCTCAATTTTAATGTTACAATCTGCTAGGTCTGAGTATCTTATTTTGGTGCATGTTCCATTCTTGTATGTCAAGCTAGAGATATGAAGTATGAGATTGTTTATGGTTTTAAATGTGCTAATGAGAGCCATCAAAGGTGCTCTGGAAGCCTTAACGCGTGGGTGATCAACTTAACAACTTGTAAATAGCCTTGTTTGTTCTTTAAGTCTAAGCAGGGGTAGGCCCTAGGAAGGGTGACCATACTACCTTATACTGGGTGTCACAAAGGTGTGAGGAGTCACTGGTCCTGCACTCCCATCCGTAGGCAGATGTGACTCTCATCCAGCAGGTAGAACAGAAGGTTTATTAGTTGACAGGGATGCAGTGTAGACTTGTCAGCACAGAAACCAGAATTAAGGCCCCTGGTCCCCTTCCCTGCACTCCAGGGTGATGGGGAGCCCTAGGCAGTATGGAAAAAGCCAGCATTCTAAGGGTTAAATTCCTACTGTGCCTAGAGTTTGGCCTTGGACCCTTATTTATGGAACTTGCTATCTTTCGATCTCAAGAATTTAGAAACTCTCTCTGGTTTTAAAATCTCATTTGGCAATTTTTCTTTTTAATCTAGTTTTATCCCTAATTTCATCATAAACCACTGAGACGTCTTGGCCCTGGTTCACCAAATTAGTATACATGGAAAGACACTCTGCTTACATCTCTCCTGACAGAGAGTGTCAGCTACCTCTGCAGTGCTCTCCCTCCTTCCACCAGAACCTGTATCTGTGGCTCTAAAGCCAATGCTGGTGGAGGGAGTAAAGAGTCTCTGGGCAGGTCAGGGAAGGAGTAAGCAGGCTGAATCAAGACAGGTGGTGGGGAGGGGAAATTGCCCACTACAAAATGGGCTGTATGGTCTCCACCTCTTGCAGGCTCCTCAGGGGGAATCGCTCTTAGCATGCCTCCAATAGAGTAGTGCTGCTAGGGAACCAGAGACCACATAAATAGAAAGGCTTTTGGTGTAGCCAGCTCTGGCCTCTTCAGTAGATCCCTGCTTAGTATAAATATAATTAAAAGAGCAGTAAACAGCAACAAAAGATAGTTTTCTACAGATAGGGTTACCCAAAATAGATTCTCAAGGCAATGAAAACACATGGCTTTTGAAGACAACCCCTTCATAAGTTAAACACTAGTGGAGGGTCTCCCATATGAAGAAATGCTGCAAATTACCTTCTCCTGTCCATCCTCTTCAGAGTAGTCAGGCAACAGAAATGACTTATTACAGGCTGTTTTCACACACAGGGGTGATTTCAGCTGATTTCTCACTTCTGAGGATGTCTAAGGAACAGAGAATCCAGTTGCTGGCATCCCAAAGCTGTCCCAGACCTGGATGCCACTACAGGTTGGACCGCCCTGATCCAGCACTTTCAGGGCCTGAATGGTCCCAGATGAGGGATTCTTCTGGACCAGGGGAGATCATTTCTGGCCCCCCTGCTGGCAGCTCCACTCCTTGTCCTGCCCCTGCAATGGGCTTCCTGGCTCCCCACGCCCCCCTCCGGCAGACAAGCTGAGCCATGCATCATCCCTCATCCCCTACATTACACAGGCTCCCTTTCAGTAACCGGGTTTGGTTCTTTAAAGGATTTGAAATTACAGACAGAGGAATACTTCTTTTTAGGGTTAAACAAGGATTTTTATTTTTACTTTATAATTAATTTTTTTATTTAAATCAATTCACTATCTTTGATTCTTTTAAGACAGTGTAATATACAAATAAAACGTAGAAAAACAGTACAGTTAAAAAACAAGAAATAATAACTCCTCCTACAGATATATCCTCCAGATTTATCTTTAAACAATTTGTGGAGTTATCAAATATATAATACTCACGTTAAGAAAGATAGAAGCATTGTTTAGATTCAGGAGATATTCTTTTCTTTATGTTTCTCCTTTTTTGGATTTTTCGTTGCAACTTACGACTGGTGGTGTTCCCCTTTCGGAGCTTATGTGTGGCAGCGAGATTTAGCGCCGGGGAGGGAGCCTTGGTTGATTAGACCTAGCTTTTTGGATTCGCAACCCGTCCGCTCTTGGTCTGTTCCATCCAACCTTATATACCCTGTTTCGGTATTTCGGTATTCCTCCACTCGCCTGACAATTGCTGACATTAGATTTTTGTTGTTTTATTTTGCCCTTTCAAAACTTTTGTTTGCTCCATTTGGGGTAATTAGCACCTTGTTGCATATTGCTGTTTGTGTTACTTACTTCCCTAAAAACAGGGTTACTGTTGGTCATCCAATCAAATTTTGTTTTTTTATCTTACTTCTCCTGTATCTCACAATGCTGCCTTTCCTTTACACTTACAATTAAACTGGTGCTCATTTGACATATTCTGGGTAGGCCTCAACACCTTCCTTTGACACTCCCCACCCCTCACAGCGTACCTGGACTCTCTGGTCCAGCCATATCTGTGATCCCATGTTGCCAAACCAGAGAGTTCCAGTTTATAGGGGGGCAGGAGTGGCCCGAGGCGGGCTGCAGCAGCTGGCGCCCCAGGCAGAAGGCGCGATCAGCGCCCCCGCCTGCACAGCCGTCAATGGCCATGACGTAATCATCGGGCGCCCGGGCCAGCGGCGCCCTAGGCAACTGCCTAGTTTGCTTAGGCTCATGGGGCACCCCTGTAGAGGGGCAACCTGTAGTGACTTTACCACAATGGTGCCAGGAAAACTCATGGCAGAGTGGTGTGGGCAAGTGTCTTGTCATTGTGAAAGGATTACCAGGCTGCCATTCTGCCAGTCTTTGGGAGAGGACTGCAGAGTATCTCCATGAATTCATAAAGATTTCCATTCTCAGGAGGATAAAAGGGGCAACCCTATTCAGATAAGCAGAGTACTCCACCTGTTTCAGGACACTAACCTGATTTGGGTTGTGTAACTGGCCTGCCCTATCATCCTTCTTAAAATTTGTTCCCTGACTTATTTTTAATACTAAACCAGGAGAGCAATGAAAAGTCAATACTTTTGTCTCAACATGCGGGTGGGCCGGATTCCACTTTTACATGGGGAAACCAAGATACATGGGAGGAAGACAAGGTTTGAGGGAAAGGAAAAGCAAGGAATAATGGATGTACACACTTACCTGAGTCCCCTTTTCTTTCAGTAGCAGACTGATCTGCGCTCTCCTGGTGGAACTGACTAAACCCCTGCAGCGCTCCTGGCTATGGTATGGTTTGAGTCCCTTACTGCATCTTCCCTTTCCTCTACTCGGTTCATGTTATAGGGTCTCCCTCTTGAGCTCCACCAAGGCATCCATAGTCATCTGCAGGGCAGTTATAAAATCAACGGGTTTGCAGGGCAGCACAGGATTTCTTCTTGTTCTCCCTTTCTTTGTGGCTTGGTTGGTGTTGTTCCTTCTCTTTGATGCGGCACTACTGCTGATCCCTGTTGTGCCCTTTTACCTGCATCCCTTGTGCAATAGATGTTGATGTTTCTCTGGCTGGTCCATAGCTATGCTTGCACAGCCTCTTCTCCCCAGGGGCTGAGGAGATCCAATACTGCTTCCCTGCCCCAGGCAGAAGAGTGCATCTATGACCTTTGTGGGCATGGAAGAAGGCGTGGCTGGGCAGTCAGTGTGCTCACCAAGGTGAGTAACCAAGAAAAGGCATTTCAAAAGTACACCAGAGTTTTAAAGAGGCAGAGGGCAGTTTCTGGTCTCTGTGACCCCTGGGCAATGACCAGAACAGTCACTGTCATGGAGAGAGGGGAATGGTGGGACAGCTGTTGGCAGACAAGTTGTGCTGGCCTTAACCGTGTGATGTCATTGCCCTAAGTAGGTAGACTGTGGATCTGTGTTTCTTGGGAAGGTGGTGTTACTGCATCACTGTCACATAGCACACTTATGCCCACAAGAAACAGATTGCTATATAGACACATGCTAGGTCCACAAAAGTTAACCTATGTGAAACTTTTTCATGTAGACTAGGTGTGATGGGGACTTGAGCCCCCGTACCAAGAGCAGCGCCGCTTCGGCACTCTGGGGAGCAGGCTCCAAGTCGCGCTGGGTCTGCCGTGCATGCACGGCCGCGCGCCCAGAACCGGCGGGGCTTGGGACCCGGAGGAGAGGGAAGGCGGGTGAAGCCGCACTGTCGCCCCGATGGTCCGCTGAGCGCGGGGAGTTTAAAGGGAGGCCAGGAAGCAGAAGAGGGGGAGAGAGTGGGAGAGCCAGAAAGAGCGGAGCAGAGGCTGGCTGTGTTCTTCCCAGTAGGAGACCCGAGGGAGGTGGGTGAGCCGAGAGAACCCCGGCCCCGACCCGGAGCGCCCGGCCCCATCTAGAGCAGAGCGGAGAGACCGGAACCCCAGAGGAGAGCCCCGCTCGGACATTGAGTGATGCAGACAGCCAGAACTCTGGGGCATAGACATTGGGGGAAGGGATAAGAAGCACAGAAGGGACAGAGCGGGGAATACGGCGCGAGGTGGACCCTGGAGGCGGTCCCTGGACTCTGTTACACCAGGGATGTAAAATGTCATTTAAAAATGTAACCGTGTAACTGCTAAAAATCCTACATGGTTACAAGCTTTTATATAAGCTTTATACTGCAGAGCCCACAGTGAAGCCTCCCCAGTACTGCCAACCCCAGTCCTAGGGAGGCTTTGCTGTGCACTGTACAATATAAAAGTTATAATGCAGAGCCCATCCTGGGGAGCCAGTGTGTAGCTGTAAGAGAAACTGATAAGCTGAGGCTTAACAGTTAACCATATAAACGGTTACACTTTTGCATCCCTAGTGTAGACGAATCCTAATTCTAGTGTGCCAAATGCTAACCAGTCATCCTAACATTCCATTGGTTTTGATTAAATCTGGATACACAACCAGAAATCAGATACCAAGCCCATCCTTGCAAGGTAGGAGAGTTGGGACAGTTGTCCTGACGAGTGCACAAACAAAGGGGGAACATGCAGAAAAACAGTGAGAAGAGAAGCCCAGAAACTGGAGAGAGGCAATGGGATTGCAATAAAAACAGGGCAAGAGAAGAGAAGTAGAGGAAGAGAAACAAAGGGTGAAAACAATTGGGTGAAATAACACCAGGGAGGCTAGGTAAGAGAACAGAGGCAAGTACTTTAAGCACCGCTTAATTTGTGCCAGGGCTCAGCCTTGGCACCTCTAGACTTGGCAGTTCATAGCCCTGGCACCTCTGGGCTTGCCATGTCAGTTAGAAAGTAAAAAAAACCTGCTTGAGCTCTGGCACTTTTTTCATTACAAATGAAGCAGTGCCTTTAAGGGGGGCAGTGGGCCTGAGAGATGTAGTGGGGGCTGCAAAAATTATGTCTGCAGCCCTTGCACATGTTGCAGAAAACCATAAATGGATTAGCCTCTCGCTCCCTTTCTTTGGTTGTAGACGTGAACTGAGTGTGTTTATGGAGAGGCAGGCATTGGAGTTTCAAGTTCTTCCTTATTTCACAGATTTAATCTTCATGCTCAAATGTTTGATATACAAGTGTAAATGTATTTCCTTCAATTCCCCTTTCCTAGGAAAGCAGCTGACTAATAATCTCTGTGGTTGGCAGCTGGTTTACCAGAGCACAGCAATTGGCTTGTATACAGTGCAATGCCAGAGCCGTATGCAAAGGGCAGTGTACAACAATGCTGACTAAACACTAATATACCTGTATGTTAAGTTCATTGGGAATGAGGTGCACACCATCAGGGTACACATGACTCCTGTTTTTAATTCAAAAGCATGGCGGGAGTGGAAGGAGTGCTGATTTCACACATACAAAGCACTAATGCTATTTAAGTTTATAAGGGGACATTTATTTTATCTAATCTCTGAAACAGCTTTAAACATGCCATGCATTCTGAACCTATAACATCACCACTATACTTGGAGTATCCTGTGAGTGCCACCTTGATGCAAGCTACCTGCAAAAGGACGGGGAAGGAAAGACTCTCTTCTTTTCCTCCCATTCCACAGCTGAAGGGCAGGATGCATGCTGTATACTAAGGGGTGGCAGGAGGAGAACACTCCTGTGCTCAGGCAGGTATTATGCCTCTTTCCTTGAGGGCATGATGAGGAATTTAATTCTGCTTCCAGCATAAGGCTGTGATTTAATAGCCACATCTGGCTTGGTATTTACATACTGATGCACATTGAGTCCTCATTAGAGGAGGGAGCTGTATTTCCCTCTTCCTCTTATCCCTTGAAGCAGAACATTTTGGCTGCTGACCTGCTTGGAGAGGAATAGGAGGCATGATTTGTATACTGTTCCCCTTATCTGGTGAGGTTATTACAGATCAGAGGAGGAGACAACTCCCTCTCTCAGGGGAGGAGTAGGCCACGTCTCCAGGCTTCTGGCCTAGGAGATTTTTCACAACAAATCTAAGAGGCTAGCAAATGCGATGCTGGGCATGTTTGGGGGGAGAGCCTCCCAGGTTTGAGATGGAATTCTTGAAAACTGAGGCCTCCTCCTTTCCTCTGATCTCAGTGATTTGCATCAGTTTCTAATCAGCTACCAGTGAAAGAATGTGTCTGTTTGGTAGCAGAGCACCAGGGTTACCGAAACTGGATTTGAATGACAATATTATCACTCCGGTCATCTGAAGAAGTGGGTTGTGCCCAGGAAAACTCATGACACCATCTACATGTTTTGTTAGTTTTTAAGGTGCTACTAGACTATTTGTTGGTTTTTAAGTTTTTCCTGTTACAGACTAACTTGGCTACCCCTCTGAAAATATTATCAATGGGCACCATGGGAACAATACCACACATGAATAAGAATGTATTTCTATAAATAATGCTATCCCCCCAAGGATATAATTAATAAATCTACTTAGCACTTTGTAAAGAGATTTGCATCTTCAAACAGCTTTACAAACACCAACTAATCAGGAACTGCTGAAACACATGCAGCTGCTCTAATTTCTCACTTTCTGTTCATTCTGGAGAAGGGATGATTATAAAAGTGTTGAAGATAAACATTTCCTTCTCCTACCCACTCCCAACGTAATTGTCCTTCTAACAGACTAGATCAAACACTCCTAAAAGATATTTTTTTCCTCCTTTAATAAGGCATCTTAATGCACGTGAAATGGTTGGTATTTAGCATTTCCACTGGGCACTGACTCATGCTTTCAGGCTTTGTACTTTCTTTTACACACATTAATGAGGAATATAAAATGTGTATAAAAGCATGTTCCCTGGCTCAGAAGCAATACAGTTTAAATTCAAGGCATAACCATTCATCACAATGCTTCATGTCCTCTGTCTTTGGGAGCAGTTTTTGTGCAATTAATAGGCACATACCAGCATACTAACTGCTCACTAATGAAAAAACGAGGAGTCCTGTGGCACGTTAGGGCGCGTCGATACAGCAGGGCTAAAGTCAGAATAAGCTACACAACTTCAGCTACGTCAATTATGTAGCTGAAGTTGAAATAACCCAATTCCGGTTTTTGGCACTGTCTACACAACAGGAAGTCAAAGGAAGAACACTCTCCCTTCAACTTCCCTTACTCATAAAATGAGGGTTACCATGAGTTGGTGTAAGAAGTCCTCCAGCTCGATAATATTTCAAAATAAAGGCTTGTAGGGTAGACGCACATTTTGTTGACGTTATTCCGAAGGACATACCCTTAGAGACTGACAGATTGAATTGGGTTTTACCCAGAAAAGCTTATCCCCTACTAAATCTGTTAGCTTCTGTAGTGCCACAGGACTCCTGGTTGTTCTTGCAGATACAGACTATACTCCTTGAGACAGCTCACTAATGGTGGGTGGAGCCCCACTATCCGAGAATCTGGCTCTAGGGCGTGTCTAGAAACTAACACCTTTTTTTCCCCCTAACGAGGACATATTTGTTGTGTAAATCTATTATATAGATGTTGACTTCTGCATTTCTATTGAATTTAAGGATACCCTGCAGACAGGATTCTGTAGTCAGGGTTAATCATAGTGAAATGTGAAAACTACTTAGCAGTTTGGAGCTAAAATGTTTACTTTTGTGTCTGTATGAGTATGTCCTCTAGTCTATAGCCTAGGGAGTCAGCTCTTCAGGTCATCTATTAGTCTATATATAACATTTTTAATCATGCCTGAACCTAAGGAAAACAATCAGAAGATAGGGGTGCACTTAAGCATAATGATGAAATATGAGACCGAGGAGAGAGGGGGTTAAAGTTTGTGTTTGCTCATAGCTTTTAAACCATCTGGATTTGGTTTTTGATATGCATCTGCATTGCAAACCAGAGGATTCCCCTGTTTTCCTTTGCTTTCATTCCCTGCTGTTCGGATCCTGGACCACAGCCAGCTCTGTAGATGCTGAAAACTGGGTAAGACTGTCCAAGGGGAGCTGCAAAGGCTCAGCAATTTTCAGGGGAAGGCCTGTGAATAACAAGAAACATATGGACTGATTGTGATCTTATACCAGTGTTACATAATGTAATAACTGACTGCAGGGCAGATATTCCTGGTTTATATGGGTGGGATATCAGGCCATAACCCTATTTTATGGCAGTAGGCAATTTTTAATGTTTAATTAGTTTTCTTCTCCACCATCATTTCATAATGTAATGAATGTTTCCGCACCAAAGAAAATGGAAAAACAAACTGAGATGAAAGCAGAGCTGTGCAATAGTCTCACGTTTTTCAAGTGACATTTTGACTTCAGTAGGCTCCGTCCCTGACCCAAAGTGGCTCCTTGTCAAAAGCTTTGTTTCTTCAATATGAAATCTAAAGAATGTTTGCTTGTCTGGGGCCAGATGCTATGAGGTGTATGGTAAAGGCCTTGTGTGAAACTGAGAGCCCCCATTTCCTGCAGTAAGAGCACTCCGCACCTTGTGGAATCAGGTCCAGAGTTTGCAAAGTGTGGTTTATAAGATGATGATGATGATACATAAACCACTAGTCAGCATGTGTGATCCAGATACTGGCCCCCTGTTGTGGTCCTGTGGTAATGTTAATAGATGGGATTTTTATCAAAGTCAGGCTTTGCGGTCTGTGTTGTTTCTAACATGCAGTTGAGATTTGAGATTTCCAAGTTAAATAAAATACAATCCTGAGTCAAGAAAACAATAAACAGCTTTTGTAGTCTGCTGTATTGCTAGGGCAACGTGGAAAACCATCAATCTGACAAAGGTATAATAAATCTTCACTTGGATTTTTTAAAGGAAAAAAATTAAATTACAAATGGAATAAGCACACAAAGGGCCATATCTTTAGCTGTAGTCGAGGAGCAAATAGCAAAACAGATGGGGAGGGGGGTCATTGAGTCTGGTGTCTTAACCCAGGAGTTCTCAACCTTATTCTTTCTGAGCATCCTCCTCCCTCCCCACCATGCATAAACTCCATGGCCCACCTGTGCCACAATAACTGGTTTTCTGCATATAAAAGACTGGGGTAGCATTAGGGAGTAGCACAGAGTACAAATGCCACAGGGCCTCCCCGTGAAGCTACATGGCTCAGCCTTTGACTTCAGCTCCGGGTTGGCAGGGTCAGAGAACTGGGCTTCAGCCAGCTTTTGCTTGTTCCTGAGGGCCTCAGTGTGTCTAATGTTGGCCCTCCTTCAGACCCCATGAAACCTGCTCATAGATCCCTACAGGGCCTCAGACCTTCTGTTGAGAGCCACTGCCTTGACCCATAGATGACTCATGCCTTCCTATAGAGGGAGGCACACAATCTAAAGGGGAGAATGAGTCACTGCCCTATGTGTCTCCCCTGACCAGTGATCCCCCACCCAGCCCAAGGCCACAACACTCTCTGTCCCCATCCCACATAACCTGCAGGGGCAGGAGGGGGTGCTCTGTCTTTATTTGCCCACACCTCTCCTCTCCCCAGGAAAGGAGCCTGAGAAAGCTGCCAGGGACAGTGGCAGAGTATGCCATATGGGAATGGAGCTCTCTGGATTGCTCAGTCCTGTTCCCAACAGCAGACCCTGGGCACTCACTTACCAGGGCACCACCTAAAGTCCACTTTGGGAATTAGCAACACCCAGCTTCATCTTTATTACTTGGCCCTTCTGCCAGGTCACTAAGCACATTTCCTTCTTCTAGAGTATCAAAGTCTCTCCTCACTAGCTGTCTTCCCATTCACTGCCCCATGCTGCCACTTCCCTAGATAGGAAACCCAGGCCTGCCCTCTATGCTGGGTTCCAGCTCAGGGACCCTCTAGGGCTAGACAGCAACCAAACTTCGTTCCCTCTTGGATCTTGCTGCCTTTCCCATAGTCACTTTGTACCTTCTAGCTCTCCCCCGTTCTCTGGGTTTGCCAGCCTCACAACTCCCTTCTTCCAGGGAACAAATGTGAGTTATGTGCCTCTATAGCTTCTCTCCCTCCCCTACTGCCAAACACACCTGCCTTCTTCCAGGAAGAGATTGCAGACTACTTCCCTATACCCACCCACAGCTGCTTTCAGCTCCTTGGCTTTATATAGGCCCTCCTGTTCTTGGCCAACTGAGACTCAGCTAATTAATCCACACTCCTTGGCTTTTCCTTCATGTGCATCCTAGGCAGTTAACTGGCCTACCTACCCACCTCCACCTCTTTAAGTCTTATGTGGGGTGGACACCCCATCGCAGCAATCCACCAACTGCATTTTGTCTTTTTCTGTAACCTGTTGGTACATATTCTCAACCTCTGACCCAGCACCATAGCCCTAGTCCTGACCTGGTGTGGAGGGGAAGCTGTAGTTAGAGAGGGAACCTGCCCTCCACTCACCCTGTAATGACAGCTCCTGTCCCAAGGGGCTGGGCCTGGGGTCCATTCTCTGTTCTGAGTACAGGAACCTGGTGCATCGGATCATACAGCGCTACTCAGTTTTCCCAGCTGCTCCTACTTCATGATAGGAGTGGTTGGGACAAACCTGAGTGGTGCTGTGACCCTGTGTGCCCGTGTGGTGTGAGCAAATACCCTCTATAACACCCTGCTGTTCAGAAAACAGCAAAATAGTGTCTTTAGGTGGCATTTTAGAGAGTTCTCATTTAAAATGTTCAAGCGGGCCCAGGATTATGATCTGACTCGAGCAGACACAGTTGGTGAGAGGAGAGGGGGGAGGAAAAGAAAAGGGAATGAGAGCTCGGAAGTGCCTGTGCCATGGTAGCTGTTGTGATGGGGTAGCAAGAGAGGAATTCCTACTTCTTTCATACCAGGAAGCACAGCACCAAGACTGACTTGAATCACTAGTGATGACAGAGAGCATGTGGAAGTCAATTTTCTTCATTCAGTCATCCTATATAACCCACACTTTGTTCAAATTCTGTATTCAGTCCTGATCCATAGCAGCCCATTGCTGGTAGTGCCTCATTCCACTCAGCTGTCAGAAGAGGAGCGTTTTTAGTCTGGAGTCGTTTTTCATAGAGTGAGTGTAGCATACTTAGTCAGGTTATGCTGAAATCTATCAAGGACCTAAAATTAGGGTTTGTATAGGAATAGAGAGTCTTCCATTACACTTCATTTAACAGACAACAGCCTGTAACTACCTAGATGTGACTGAGCCTGTGCCAGAAGATGTAGTAGAACCTGACAAATCGCATGCAAAACTGGCAAAACTGAATGTGCTGTGCTGTTTTTTTTATGTAATGTATTGGAAGAGAACTCATGCTATAGCTAGAGGAAATGCATCTTGGATACTTACCATTAAGATGAATATCAAGATAGCATGTGTCAGGAGCAACTGATGGAGCACTGGAAACACCTCCCTGCTTTATCCCATTTTATCTTTGAAGTGGCAGCTGGGATTGGAGTTGGCATCCCCTAAAGGAGAAAAGTCTGACACCAGTGCTTCTGTTGTGTGGGAACAGAATGGTGTTCCAACATTTCTGGGGGAGCTGGAACTGTGTTCTGGTACTTCTGGAGTGGACAGCTGAGTCAGCAATCCTGGTACTTGGTAACTTGCCACCTTGAAACCTGAGCCATCATCTCTGCTTCTGGAGCAGGGAGCCAGGTCTGGGGGATCCCCCTGAGCTCCCTTGAAGTTCACCCAGGTTATCAAGCCACCATCTCTGCTTCTAGGACTTGGTTGGGAGGACCCCTGAGGTCTGCCAGGTTACCAAAATACCATCTCTCCTGGAGGAGGGAGCCTTGTCTGGAGATTATTTTAAAATATTTCTCCTACCTAGGGGGCTTCATTCCCAACTCCAAATATAGGGGATTCTGCCTCTTACACCTTGCTGGGAGATTTGCTGCCTGATCTGAGCCATAATAAAACTGGCATCTATGATTACCACTGAACTAAGAGCAGGTTGAAGAAAAACAGATTCTTATTTTTCATGTTTGTTCTTTTCCTCAAGCCCCATTTCCTTCCCCTGTGCTCCTCCACACAAACAAGCTTTCAGTGTCTCTCTCCTCTCACCTCCCTGTCTCCAGTTTCTTTGCTCTCCTCTTGCTCCTCACCAGTCTCTTCACTACCCACATTCTCCTCTCTTCTGGTTCCTGAGATCTGGCAGTGAGATTTTGTAACTCCTGTCACAGGAACTCCTTTCAGTCCCTGCCACATCCTACATCAGTGATCCCCAACCTTTTAAAGCACAAGATCACTTTTTGAATTTAAGTGCAACGTAAGATCCACCTCAAACCCAAATACCCTTGCCCCACCTCCTTCGTGCCTCTTCTCCGAGGCCCAACCCTGCTCACTCCGTCCTCCCTTCCCCATTCTCCCTCCCTTTCACCAGGCACAGAGGGTTGGGGCACAGGCTCTAGTCTTGGGCTAAGGGATTTGGAGTGTGAGGGGGCTCTGAGCTGAGCCTGGGGCAGGGGTTTGGGGGTGCAGGAGAGGTGAAGGATACAGGCTCTGTAAGGGAATTTGGGTCTTGGGGGCTCAGGGCTAGGGCAGGGGCTTGATGTGCAGGAGGGGGTTCATAACTGGGGCAGGAGTTTGGAGCTAACTCCAGCTGGACATTGCTTATCTCAGGTGGCTCCTGGGTGGAGGTGCAGTGGGGTTAAGGCATGCTCACCCCTGCCCTGGCCCTGCACCCCTCTCAAAAGCAGCCAGCAAACTCCCTCCATCCCAAGCCCTGTTGTCTGTCTCCCTCCCCAATTCTGTGGAGATAGAATACAGGGTAAGAGAGGGGGCACCCTGACATCAGCACCCCTCCTCTCCCTTCTCTGCTCTGTACTGCAAGCAGGGGGCTCCCAGGGAGGGCAGGAAGCTCCAAGACAAAGGGCAAGAGATGCACAGCAGCGGGGGGAGGGGTAGCTGAAGTGCCGGCACTTGATAGCCTCTTGGCCAAACCAGTCAAGATCACCTGTCAGAGGCACCAAGATCTACCAGTAGATCCCGATCCACTGGTTGGTGACCACTCTCCTACATGAACCACCAGTCTGTCTCCTCCTTTCTCAATCTCTTCTCTGCATTCCTGTTGCAATCTCTAGAGACCCTCCACTTCTAGCTGCATCCCTGAATCACTCCACCTATCACCAAACTCCCTCACCCCCCAGATCAGTCTTTTCCTCACCTGAGGAAATCACCCCTATTATTTCTGTCTTTCCTCTTCTCCTGTCCTGCTTTTGTCTCCCATGTTTTGTGGGAATGGGTGTGGGTGGGAAGACTCCAGGCCAGGTTGACTTAGTGAATTCCAGATACATGTGCCTCAGTTGGACCCAAGAGTGAATTGTTTGCTGCTCTCCTTAGTGCTGCTGCTCCTACTCTGCTTAGCCACCTGGCACTTTGCTGGCTAGAGGCAGCAATAGCATCATAGGAGGAGCAGCCAACAATATCAAATGGTGAGCTGCAGCCAGCCAGGCAGTAGTTATGGATATTGAGGTGCAGATCGGAGTTTGTTCCCCTCATTCCTCCCATGGGCTTATCTATGCCACATGCCCTTCACCTTTCAGAGACTAAGCATCTGTCAGAGAGAGAGGAACACTTCTTTCCTCTGTTGGCCTGGGAAGTGACATTCAAGGACAGCACAGCCAGGATGACAACAAGCTTGGCCTATAGAAACTTTTTATCATTTTCTTCCACATTTAAAAGAAGATTTACAGACTTAAAAAAATACTTTCAGCTCAGCTGTTAAATGCAAACAGTAAAAAAAAACCCAAAACCCACCACCAAAATTTGGTGGAAAAAAACCAAAACAAATAATCTTCCCTGGCCCTTAAAGTAATGATACAAAGTATGATGTATAAAGCTCCGTAGATAGAGTATGCATCTGTCAGGAAAAGCTGTCCTGTCAAGCTTTCCCAGATGTGCACAAGCATTTCTTAATCATGGTTCTTCAGTTCATTTAAAACAATCCTGCAGCAAAGGCCCTGGATTAAAGCTATCTGCTTCTTTAGTTTGGTGTGAACTGCTTTTTTATGGTAAGTAATTGAATAAAAGCTTAAAGCCAAGTCTTTGTCATGAGGATTCATTTGTGATATTTACTGCAAACAAGAATAATCACTGGAATTATTTTCCCTTCTGACTCAGTGACTGGAATGCAAACCAGTAGCTTCCCTGTTACCACCCTCCCCATCCAGTCCTTTTGTTTAGGAACAGTTTCAAGGAGCTATGCCAGTTTAAATTAGCTGAGAACTTGTTTTATTGACTTCATAAGAAAATTTGTGAGGTTTTAAAATCTATTAAAATAGTGTCCTCGAAATAGTTTTATTCATAGCATTACAGTACCTTCATCTCACTTTTGCTTTCAGAAGCTACAATTCAGTTAAGTCTCATAAATCTCGCATTGTAGTTTATTGTTCATGTAATATTACCATAAGTCTTTTTCATGCTTTATATAATACAGTAAATGTAGTTTCCTATTTCATTAAACTGCAGGTGTACTTATTTATAAAATACCATAGATAGAAAATACCATATTTAACATGTTATTTGCATATCAAGATATTCTCTAAGAAGTGCACTTCTAATATAGCAAATAAAACTGAGAAATCTGTAGGCTCAAGGCATAGAACTTTCACTCATACAAAGTACAGGTTGAATCTCTCTAGTGCAGCACTTTCTGGTCCAGCAACATCCGTAGTCCGGCATGATTTTAGTTAGCCAGATATTCACTTAGTCTGGGATCAGCCAAGTTTCCCACAGTCCCATAAAGTTTTTTTACAGCCACCAGACCTGGCTCTCAGTGATGTGTGCTGTTACTTAGCTCTAATTTACCCCTACATGTTTTCTAAGAGCCCACCAAGCAGTGGAAGTGTTGGTAATTACTGCTACACATTATTGACCTCCCATGGTTCAGGAAATTCTCTAGTTCAGCACCAGTGTGGTCCTGAGGGTGCCGGATTAGAGAGCTTCAAACCGTAGATAGCTACAGAAAGAAACTATTAACAGAAGCCACCCTTAGTCTTCCACAGGTTTTATTTTAAGGTTGTGAATGAAAATGTTGGATTGCATTTGTTAAAAATTTTCAGTGGAAAAGTTTTCAAGTTTCTCAGCCTTATCTGCAAATTGAAATTGTTTTGGAGTTACTAAAATGTTCATAAGTTAAAATTCTAATTTCATTTCTGGGAATTAATTTTTCCTATTAGGAAACAGCATGGAATCTGGCTCCAGTGAAGTTAAGTGTTACTAAAGCTTTCAAAGGGGACAAGAGTTCACTCAATTTTTTGTCTTAAAAGAGGCAAAATGGTTCATGACCAGGGCTCGCCAAGTGGCGGCGAGCCCCGCTCACCAGCTGCGCGGTTTCATGCGGTTCTGCGTATGCGCAGATCATTCTGCGCATGCACAGATCACTCTGCACCGGCTCTTCCGGGTTGTAATCTACTCGCCACAGGTGAGTAGATTACATTTTTTGTCGAGCCCTGTTCATGACAATTGTCTTTACCTTCCCAACAAAATTCAGCACAAAATAGTTTATTTACATCCAAGCAGACTATAAAGTGAGCACTGATAAGAAAAAAAAAAAGAACAACAACAAAAAAAAGAACAGTGAATTCCTATGTCAGAGGCTTCCTGGGTTCCTAGAGGCTGGGATACAGACATAGAAACATAGAATAAAAGCTAAAAGGGATCTAAAGAAAATGCCAGGTCTGTATCACTGGTTCATGATGATAGAATCTCATTAGAAAACAGAATGGTGTGGCCATCAAAGTAAAATTAATTTGCCAGCAAGGAAATGCTATATTGTTGTAGTGGCCTTCTTAGGCCCCAATCCTACAATCTCTTGAGCAGTTGGCTGCCACTGAAATCAATGGTATTATTCACGTGAATAAAGTTGTGTGTCTGTGTATGCTGACTGTTCTCAGGACATGGGCATCGGGTGAAGGTGCAGCTGGGGAAGGCAAGCCCCAGCCTCAGCCTTACCCCTTCTGCCTAAGGCACCACCCCTGGAGCCAAGCCCCATCCACTCCCAGCCTTGCTGTCCCGGGCAGCCACATGGAGAGCCAGGTCTGTAGTGCCATAACACCAGCTTGGCCCTCCCCAGCAGCCACGTGGAGAGCTGGGGCTGCCGCACCACCCCAGCCTTCACTGCTGGCCATGTGGAGAGCTGGGGCTGCCGTGCTGCCAGCCTGGCCCTCCGTGGTGGCTGGGCGGAGCTGGGCTGTTGCACTGTGGCCTCACCCCTCTCCAGCAGCTGGACTGCTGATATGGGCTGCCTTCCCCGGCGGCTGTGGGGAGCGAGGCTGCCACAACCCCAGTCTCCCCCAGCAGCTGAGCAACGCCGAGCTGCTGTGCCACAGCCCTGGCCCACACTGGCGGCCAGGCTTCTGAGCTGGGTTGCCTTCCTGGGTTGGTAGGGGTATCTGGGCTGTTGTGCCATGGTCCTAGCCTTCCCCAGTGGCGGCCTTAGCCTTCCCCAGCAGTGGCCCCAGCCTTCAGTGGTCAGGTATGTAGGTAGTGTTGGGAAAGCTGTGCCATCCCTGGCCTACATTACAGACCACCCATGTCTCAGGATATGGTCCTTGAGGGTAGTCAAGGATGGATCCAGAGCTGAAATGCAGCAGAGTCTTATGACATTCTTTGAGCATGATTCCTCACTCTCCTCAAAATAAGGTTGTCTTTGGAAAGTTTCCAGTCCTTTCATATGTCCTGAATCTCTTTCCAACTAAGGAGCATCCATTCCCTCATGCAGGGTCTATTCTAGGCTATGTCTAGACTACAAGCCTCTTTTGAAAGAGGGTATCTAGACTGCAACCACTTCTTTCGAAAAAGCGAGCTGCTTTTTCGAAAGAGAGCACCCAGGCAGTCTGGATGCTCTCTTTCGAAAAAGCCCTGTTTGCATTCAAGAACGCCTTTTTCAAAAGAGCACTTTTGAAAAAAGGCATTATTCCTCGTAAAATGAGGTTTACCGAGGTTGACAAAATCACTGCGTTCTTTCAATTTAATTTTGAAAGAACGTGGCAGCAGTCTAGATGCAGGGGAAGTTTTTTCAAAAAAAGGCCACTTTTTTTGAAAAAACCCTGTAGTCTAGACACACCTTTTAAGTCATTCACATTTCTTCCTTTCCCCATCCTCACAACAAAATTCAGAAGAAAACTAATTAGATTTCAAACTTTTTGCAATTTTTAACTTTTGATCCCAATTTTCTGATTAAAAAAATAATTTAACCAAATCCAACATTTTCATTTCATATGAAAACTTTCATTTTGAGCTTTTGTCTCACTACTCTTTCTTTTATACTGATTGTACTGCCCTTAAAAAAAATGATTCCCAGGAAGGAGTTTCGGGGGGTGGAGGGGAGGAGGGAAAGAGCTTGAAACATGTGAGGAAGTAACACTTTCTAAACAAACTTTTTTGCATGAAAAAATGAGATGACAAGGTTTTTCCCTTACTCTTTCTGAAAAAAAATAATCAAGTTAGAAAAAGTTAATAGGAGAAAGGGAGGATTTAAGAAACCAAGACAGTGGGATTCTCCCTATTATTCCAAACCAAAACAATTAAGAAGGTTTTTTTTCAAAATGTTTCATTTGAAGTGCTGTATTTTCAACACAAAACAAAAATTAATTGAAAATAGAAATTTCCCACAAAAACATTGTTTTGTGACAGCCCCCTCACACCCCCTTTTCTGACACTATTCTCTGCTTGGCTTTGTAAGAATAAATGATTCACTCATTCTCCAGGTAGTCATGACCTTACATGGCAGAGATACCTGGAGTGAAGGAATCATCCTCCCCGCCCCCCATCTGTCAACAAACATACCTTGTGTTTTATCTTATCTTAAATCCTTAGCTAAATAGGAAAAAATAGGCACATAGCTGTGGCCAGTCTTTACATTTTTTTCAAACCTTAATTACTAACCAAGAAAACAAAAGGGTTTGAAAGATGAGAGGGGACACATTCCTCACCTCATTGCAGCCCTCTCTGGCAACATTTACGTTCAATTAAAGGTCTCATGACAAGGCTTTCCTTGGAATTTGTTTTAGAACCTCTCCTTTGCAGCCCCACCCTCCCTTTTCTCCTGACTCTAGTCCTTAATTTGTGCCAGGGCTCAGAGACCAGTGGCGCTCCCAACCTTCCCAGACTATTGTACCCTTTTAAGGAGCCAGAAGTGTCATACATACACCCTAAGTTAAGTGTCTCAGCACACTATTATTGAAGTCCCAGCCCCAGGCAGCAGGGCTGAAGTATGTAACTTAGCTTTGCAGGGCCCTCTCCAGCATGGGGCACTGAGCAATTGCTTTGCTTCCACCCTCTAATACTGGCCCTGCAATTGTGATCCCCTTAAACCCATCCCATAAACCTTGTTGCAAGTGGCAATCCCCAAACTGAGAAACACTGATTTAGAGGAGTTGAGTAGCTCTTGGAAGATCTGTGTGTACCTCAAGGTGTACACATGGGGATGCCAACTTTCCATTTTCCCCAAAACTGAATGTTAAGTTCCCTTCGTCACTTACTCCCCCTCTCCCTCAGGACTCACCTGCCACCTGCAGAACCGAAGTGGGAGAAGCTGATGCAGAGGCTGCTTTGCCTGCCTTTCCAATTGGAGTGTAGCAGGCCTGTGGGGATATCTGTCTCTGGAATGAGGTGGGCCAGAGAGAGCCAGCACCCAGGGAGGCTGAGAAGGCAGGATGGGCCATTGCTACTGGCCCCACACCTCAAGTGCCCTGCCCTGTCAGAATCCCTTCTCTTCCAGCAGCAGCTGCTCTTCCTACCTTCCTGGTGGCAGAAGCCAGTCATGGGCACTGTGGTAACCAGACCTTTGATGTTCAGCCAACAGTCCATTTGAAATGACACCTGTACCCAGCCCGGAGCTGCAGTGTTTTCCTGGCCCCATGTTTCCCCCTCCTGCAGGTGGAGCTCTCTGTCCTCTTCTCCCTGCACTGCCCCTCTTCTCCCTGCACGCCCAACCATTCACTGAGGCAGAAGTAACTGTCCTATTGCCCGTGAGAGCAACCAAGACATTGCCCTGGCCCGGGCTTACCAGGGCTGAGCCTGGCACCTCTAGGTGTGGCAGTTCATAGCCTCAGCACCTCTGGGCTTGGCATGTCAGTTGTGAAAGTTAAAAAAAAAAAATTGCTTGAGGCCCAGCACCACTTTCTTTATGAATTAAGCACTGCCGGGATCACATAAGACTTGCCTGATCCAGAATCCATTGGCATCATTTAAAGAATCCCATTGATTTCAACAGACTTTGTATCAGGGCCAATGACAAAACTCTCAACTTCTATGGGACCAAGATTTCATCCTCTGTGATTGTAAGATCATAGAATCATAGGGCTGGAAGAGACCTCAGGAGGTCATTGAGTCCAGCCCCCTGCCCAAAGCAGGACCAACCCCAACTAAATCAACCCCACCAGGGCTTTGTCAAGCTGAGACTTAAAAACCTCTAGGGATGGAGATTCCACCACCTCCCTAGGTAACCCATTCCAGTGCTTCACCACCCTCCTAGTGAAATAGTGTTTCCTAATATCCAACCTAGACCTCCCCCACTGTAACTTGAGACCACTGCTCCTCATTCACTGCAGCTCTGCATGGATACACAAATGTATATCCATGGTTATGGATAGCCACAGATATAAAGTGGGCATCCATGGAGCTGCAGGGCTTTTCCAACAGTGGCGAAAGCAGAAGCACGTGGTGCCGCTGCTCACAGGAGCCAGTGTCCAGCCTTGGCAGCTCCCCATGCATGGTGGCACTGCCCCAGACCTGCCCACTGGGGCGGGCACCAGGCTCACCAAGAGCTGCCCCTGCTTGTGCTAGTGTATGCCAGCAGCTGACATGTTCCCAGACAGGAATCCTTTCCAAGCAGTGATGTGCGTCTCCTGTCTGGAGTGGGCCCAGAAAGTCTGACGGATAGAGATCACTGCAGGGGGTTTGAGTGATATGCATGGGCGACCAACGACCCGGCCCCCTGGTGAGGCTAGTCCCCACCGTCTCCTCTTGTGTACTCCTCTTCTATCCCCCCTCAGCCCAGTAGGAGCCCTCTTAAAATCAGGAATAAGGGATCTTCCGGAAAAGGCTTTATTTTCCGCAAGAGCCACGTCTAGACTGGCACTTTTTTCCGTCAAAGCCCCGAGCCGGAAAAAAGCGGCAGCCATGTTCGTGCAAATGCCGCGGGGAAAATTTAAATCCCCGCTGCATTTGCAATTCTGACTTGTCTCATTAGCATCCCTTTTCCGGAAAAGGGTGCCAATGTAGACACAGCCCTTATGTATAAGGTAAAGTGTTGTATAACCATATCTAGAGGAGCTTCTGTAATCTATGATCTCATTGTATAAGAGCCTTCAAAACAGGCCAGAACTAGAGCCAATACTTGTTCATCATGGGAAGGCATAGGCAGATGCATATGCGCGCGCGCGAGCAGACACACACACTTTAATTTACGTTTCATGTTAGAATGAATCCACATAATCAAACCAAAACAGATGAAAGTTTGAAATTGGAAATGGGGGATTTTACTTGGTTCTCGTGAAAAGCCTTAAAACAACTCAGGCTTGCTTGAAAGTTCTATGAGCCTTTCGGTTCATCACAACAATACTATGCTTGGCTCCGTGGGTCCATAGGATGAATGCCCATGACTGCATTGTATGACTTTATTCCGGGACTTTAAAAGCTTCACAAAGTTACTACTGATCAGATACAGACAAAGTAATCATGGCTGACCTCAAGGCTGTCACCTGGCCATGGTTGGGTGACATCTCCTCCTGACCTTAAGGCCAATTGTAATGCTATCCCATGTAGTGACACCGAGACCACTTACAGAGCGATTAATGGGTCTTCTCTATAGCCTTAGTTGAGAGACAGCTGGTTTTCCATTCCTGTGGTAGAGGCTCATGCACTAAGCTCCAGAGGTCTCAGGTTCTATTCCACCTGCTGGCGTTACACAATCTTCAGGGCTCAGTGTGCAGGGACTTTATCTCTGAGGCAGGCTATACAACTAAAAAGTTCCAGCTACCTGTGACCAATGAGGCCTTCAATCTGCTTGAGGCCAATTCTCAAAAATACATCCCTATTACTGATCAAATCAAACTGTCAAAAAGTGCCCATTGGTCACTGTTTGCAAAGCACATGAAATGCCTCCAGTCTCCTGCTGTCTTAGTAACCAGACTGGAGAGTGAGGGTTGCTGTGAGTCTGGCCCAATGTACATTTAACTCACGTGGAACAGCTTAAACAGACAGGAGAGCAGCAAGCCCCAGGGCTATTACAGAAAAGGGCAGGCATAGACACCAGGACAGACTGAAACCCACAGCCTAACTGCTGGACTACAGAAGAAGTCAGAAGCCACTCTTGGCCTAACCAACATTGAATTAAACAGCTTCCACATGCAAGCAAGCCACACATCACCCAGGTACATGCAGCACAAATGTGTTTGAAACCCTTCCAAAGCCCTTAAGGCAATAAGACGGCAGATTCAAACCCACACCACCACTAAATAAAGTAGGTTGTTGAACCACTGGACTGCAAAGTGCAGAGCTACCACTACCCAAATAATATTTACCTAAAGTGTATCAGGTACATCATGAGAAATTATTTTGGCACCTAAGTGGTTCTTTTTAGCATCATGAGACTGTGCCATTGTTATTAAGTAGCGATTAGGCAAAGTCTAATGACTGAATCCTTTGTAGTTCAGTGGTTTGGGTGCTTACCCAGCTGTGTGGGTGAGATGGGCTCTTTTCCTTCTTCAGCTTCCTGAGAAGGGACATGAGCAGCTGTCTGTGAAGTCAATGTCCAGCTGTTGGACTAAGAGGTGGTCTCCCTGGGGTGGTGCAGGTGCCTCTCCCTGTTCTGCTGCTGTTGTTCTAGTTTCATTCCATATTCATGGGTATCACAAGGCTAGCAAGCAGCCTCATGGTGCCTAGCAGTTTGGGGGTGTGGTTAGCTTGAGTTACTTGGCAATCAAATCCCCCTTTATGCTTGCTGAGAAGGATTTTGCACTTTTGTCTCTTACCTCTCAAATGAGCGGCCTAAATGCTGGGCTAGGCACTATTCTAACATGGGATCTCCCTTGCTCTTTCCTGCTGGAACTATTCCACTTTCACTCCATATTCATTAGGCCACGGTTATAACAAGCAACCCTGTGTAACTTACCAGTTGGGGGTGTGTGTCCAACAGGTGGGTGGCTCGGGTTCACATCCCCTTCTTATTGATCTTTTACCTCTCAAATGACTGTCTTAAGAGCTGGGCTAGCAGATATCCCAGAGTACTGGCTACCTCAGTGTTTCTTTTTTGAGGCTGGGCCACTGTAATTAAAGAATTAAATAATCATTGAGACACAAGCAACCTATTAGTCTCCCTGTAGCCCAGAGGTTTGGGTACTTGTCACTTGAACATTAAGGGTGAGGCTTACCAGTTAAACAGTCACATCCTTATTCTGGACCAAGCCCAACTTCCCCCAACTTTCTCCTACCTTTGTAGACCATTGCGAAATTAAAACCCTCACAGGGATAGAATTATTCTAGTCTTCACAGAAATTTTTAAATGGCATTACGTTGTTGGGCTTGTCTTCACTGCACAGTCAACTCAAGAGATGCCTTAAGCGTTGCTCCTAACTTGATTTTTGTTCACACACAAAAACTCAAATGTGGTGGTATTTTTAATTCAATTTAGCTGGGTCCATGAAAGGGACATAGGATGCATTTTGATTTAGCACAATTAATCAGCTGCAACACAGTTGCTCTGAAGTGTGGACAGGCTAGCTCCCCTCAGGTGTATCTAGTATGTTTCTAGAATTCCCCCCATGTGCTCAGAAAGGACTGCTAAGTTCTTCCCCAAACCACTGGGAAGGAATTCATAGAGTAACTTAACTTACTGACAGAATGGCTGTTATTATGTGCTTATTTTTCTCAAAATGTTACTGTACGTGGGGAATTGTCATCAAGTGGGTACAGTTCCAGTGGAGTCTTGTCTGGAACAGTTCTTGGCTCTATGCGAGTTAACATTTTTATGCAGGTGGGAGTGGGCAATAACAAAGAGCTCAGGTCACTGATTAGAGCAGTGGTCTCCAACCTTTTTAAGCACAAGATCACTCTTTGAATTTAAGTCAGTCTTGGATCTACCTCAAACCCAAATAACCTACCCCCACCCCTTCTCCGAGGCCCTGCTCCACCCCTTCAGTGAGGCCCCACCCTTCTCACTCTGTGAAGATGGGATACAGGGGAGGTGGACAAAGTGACATCAACACCTCCCTGCCTCTGTCTGTCCCCCTCTGCACAACTAGTAGGAGGCTCCCAGAGGGCAGCTCTGAGGCAGTAGCAGCAGGGCAGTGCAGGGAGGGGCAGCTGAAGTGCAGGCACTTGATAGCCTCCCAGCCAAACCAGTCAGGATCACCTGTCAGAGGCTCCAAGATCTACTGGTAGATCCCGATCTACTGGTTGGTGACCACTGGCTTAGAGCAATCTGGATTGCTTGGTAAACTGGGTGCCATAAAACTAGATGTGTTTTAATATTGCTAAATGTAAATGTTTACATCTAGGAACAAAGACTATAGGCCATGCTTACCTGTTGGGGGATTATATCCTGGGAAGCAGTGACTCTGAAAAAAGATTTAGGGGTCATGTTGGACAGGAGCCCCTAACGTGCTGTTGTGGCTGAAGGAGTTAATGCAGTCCTTGGACGCATAAATAGGGGAACCCTAAGTAGCAGTAGAGTGGTTATATTGCCTCTGTGTTTGGCACTGGTACAAATGCTTGTGGAAAAGTGTGTCCAGTTTTGGTGTCCACAATACAGTGATAGACTCTAAGTAAGAACTCTGATGTTACAGCTTAACAAAGAGAAGGGTAAGGAGTCACTTGATTAGTATAAGCATCTCCATGAGGAACAAATATGTAATAATGAGCTATTCAGTCTGGCAGAGAAAAGTATAACATGATCCAGGAGCTGGAAGCTGAAGATAGACAAATTCAGGCTGGAACTAAAACCTAAAGTTTTGACAGTGAGGGCAATTAACCACTGGAACAATTTACTAATGGTCATGGTGGATTCTCCATCCCTGATCATTTTTAAATCATGGATGAATGTTTTTCTAAAGCTCTGCTTTAGAAATTACTTTGGGGAAGTTCTATGACCTGCTATACATGAGGTCCAGCTATGGTCACAATGGCACCTTCTGACCTTGGGACCTATGATTGAATCCCCTGAATTTATGGCAGACTGTGCTAGTTTTAGCCTTTTTTAATTCTGAGGTGCAGTATTGCCAATCCCAAATGCTCTGAAATTATGAGCCAGGACTCCAAAAATTGTGAGACATTTAAGAAAATATTAAATTATGGGTTCTTATTTGCCGTCTGAATTCATAGCCTTCATGTTTCTAAGCTTTCCCCTGAAAACATGCAGCTTCCTTCTTTTAAGAAATGAAAGCTGAGAGACTCACCTGTTCTCTTGGCTCTAGTAAAATATTCAAATATTGTAAAACTCACAATAAAGTCATGACAGATAGGCATTGGTATAACTGTGTATAGTTCTTACTGGTCTAGACAAGGCCTGCATAGTGAAATGTCAGTAAGAGAGGTTGCAAATACGAACAATCATACTGAGTGACCCTACTCACAAAGCAACTGACATTTCTCCAAATTGCCAGCTTTTAGACAACGAGAATGTACAATCTGTGTTCCTCCAGCAGCATTTTAAGGATTCTTTCCAAGACATTTTCTTTAAGGAACTAGCCTATTCTGTACCCCTTAAAGCATTATATCTTTTAATTTAGAATTAAATAAAGTATATTTAAAAAAGCCAACTGTCTTGACATTTTGAGAATGTAGTTAATTTGGTTAAGCTTGTTACTCAGATTCCTAGTCTTTGACAAATCAGAGCTGAATCTTGTGCCATGCCAAACGTCATATGTAAGTGGTTATGACCAGGGCTTGACAAGCGGCGGCAAGCCTCGCTCGCCAGCCGTGCAGTTTGGCACGCTGTACATGCGCAGACCGCGCTGCGCAAGCGCTGATCGCGCTGTGGCACCGTGCCGGGCTAAAATCTACTCGCCACGGGCGAGTAGATTGTCCTAATTGTTGAGCCTTGATTATGACAGTGCAATGTTGGGACTTTACACCAGATGGAAACACATTTTTCTTCCACATTCATTTTTAGAAGAAATAGTGAGGAATGAAAGGAAGAGAAAGGCCTAGAATTCTTCTTAGTCTACATGTGTCTACACTTAAATGCTACAGTAGCACCGCTCCAATGTTCAGCTGCACCACTTTAGTGTTGTAGACACCACTTATGTGGATGGGAGGGGGTTTTCCTATCAGCACAGTTATCCATGTTCCCAAGAGGCACCATGAACCTTGCACTGTCTGTAAGTCACTGGGAATTACATCAGCTTCTTCTCTCAGCAGTAGTATACACTACAAACTTAGGTTGGTATAACAACTTTGGCTCAAAGGTGTGAGAAAATCCACATCCCTGAGTGACATAATTATGTCAACCTAACCCCTGGTGTGGACAACGCTGTCCTTGGTATGGGTACAGATGTGCTGCTGCAGCATAGTAAGGGTATGCCTCGTGAAACGAGGTTTACAGGATCGGTCGGCAAAGACGTTCCCTGCCGACCGATCCGCGTCTTGACTGCCGCGCTGCACCGACAATCAGCTGAGCCGGCACAGTGCGGCGGCCATGTTTATTTTAATGAAGCGGGGAGTATTTAAATCCCTGCTTCATTGACTATGTCGGGTAGTCTAATCTAAATGCCTCTGCCGGCAGAGGCATGTAGTCTAGACATACCCCAAGTGTAGGCAAGCCCTCAGGTCTATGAATATTTTTGTATTCTTGTGAGAAGTATCTATATATAGGTAACTTTTCAACACAGAGCAGCCCTTACTTTGCTATGGCTAGATGTCTGATTAATTCCCTTGGGTGTAGTTCTCCCTGTAACCCCTTGATTAGTCATGTACGTTGTTGGGGGTGTGTGTCCTAATTTATACTAAAGTATTCCCTTCTTTGTAATTGTATTTTTCAACGTGAGTGTGTGACTCTTGTTGTAGCAGCTAGCAAACCAACAGTAATGCTTGGGGGGAGGGCATCCAGTTTACAGACTTGCAAGGTAGCCTATAGCTGGAATATATGTAACACAGCCCCACTTACATAACTTACTTGCATTGTTTTCCCCCGTGTTTAATTTTTCTAGCCTGTCTGTGTTATCTAGTCTAGAAATGACTTAGTGCACTATAGTTTGAAAGGCAAGACTGAGGTCTGCACACACACTTGCTCACTTTCATTTGCAGCACTAGTCCTGGTATTTGGATGGGAAATACATTTGTGCAATTGCATACATATTTTCGCGTGCAGACATTTAGCCTCCCGTTCCAAAAATCTGACACAAAATGTCCCTTGGCACTTTCACAAGAGGTTGGATACTAATGCTGGTATATTGGCCAAATTCCAGCTGGAATAATTCCACATTCAACTGGACACGGTATGTCTCTCTTTACTTCCTCTCCTGAACTGTTGTGTACTTTTTATTTGTGATGTTAAAAAGTTGTTGCATTGTACCCTAATAATTGGTTACACACTGGTGGCGGCCATCATGACTCATAGACTTAGTAATATAAGTGTAAGTGGCTTGGGTCCTTCAGGATAAAAGATACTATAAACAATTCTCTCACACATTGGCAGCACTTTTCTTGCAGTGCCCGTCCTATTACCTTCTTCATCCACACATAAGGATTTGCAGAGAGAAGCTGTCCAAGTTGCTGTGATAGAGAATAGTACCTCTTTCTAGAATATTTATTTCTTTGGGGGCAGTATGTATTTGAAACTCTCTGAAGCAACAAAGGTCAGGGAATAAAAATACCTCAGTTACTTTCCCAGACCCCACCTCATCATGGATCAAGAAGGACAAATCCTCTCCCACACAGGCTTCATGCCTACTCCAAAGGAAACTCAGGGCAATTATTAATCTTGCTCCCATGGAGAGGACATCATTTACTTAGCATTTTGCTCAAATAACATGTTGAGCATGTGGTTTACAACTTTGATTTCTCCTCTTTTTATTGTAGTTGTATTGCACTGCTGGGCTGCCTCAGAACCAGTCTTTCTTTCCCAAGAAAAAGGGTAGTGAATAGTGAGGATGGAGACTCAGCAGGCTTATTCATTTTGACGTAATTAATAAAAAATCTGTGAATAGCCACATGCTTCTGATAGCTTGAGTCAAGACTGTAACAGCTCAATGAGTTATTCTCGATTGTGGCTTCCTGTGGATGTACTGTTCTGTAGCCTTGGCATGAAGGATGTGTTTGCAGTCCCAGGAGACAGGCCCTTAATTAGCAGTGGGACTGAGACAAAATGGAGGCAGAGGCTTCAGTTCCAGGTGCAAAGCAGAGATCAGGCCTGTGTTGTATGGGGTGTTCTTTGGCTCTTTCTTTACAGTAGCTGGCATGCTGCAAGGGGTAGGGGGGAAGCACTGAGAAAGGGAGAAGTTACAGAACTGAGGTGAGGAGGATACATACAGCAGTTTTTTGTTTGGTTGGTTGGTGGGGTTTTTTTTGTGTTTTGTTGTTGTTGTTTTTAAAGTCTAGAAGCTGTGACTGGGACCAGGATCCAGGTTCTTTTCAGATCTTTGAAATTATGGCTTTAGGAGTTTTATATCTAAATCAAGTGGGGTCCTGCAGGGATCAGTTCTGGATCCAGTTCTGTTCAATATCTACATCAATTACACTGGTCTACAATTTTTTAGACGTCGTCTGCTTCAGAGATAAAATTTATTTATTATGTATTTTGATGTGCTGAATTCAAATATGACAATTAAAACAACTGATTGGCTACTGTTTCCAAGATATTTAAGTTTTTACATTTTACGTCTATGTATATTGTGTAGATAGTAGAGTTTTAATCATAAATTGTAAACCTAGGTCTTTTCATGTGTTTATGGTTGCTTTACATGATAATATTTCACCTGTCCTGTTTAGGTAACACTTTAAAAAATCAGCAAAAACATATAAATAAAATGTATTATGAAACAAAGGCAAAAAACTATGTACATAGTTTAGTCCTATTCAGTGTCTACTCGGCGCTTCTTGGCTTGTCTCTTGTATTCATTAAATGGAGCATTTCTTGTCACTGTCAGCAATACTCTGCAAGCATTGATGGGCTCCATTTGCCCCGATAAGCGTTTCTCCATTGTTGCAATGTCCTGATGAAATCGCTCGTGCTCGTCGCTCACTGCTCCGCAGTTCGGTGGAAAAAATCTAGATGAGAGTGCAAAAATGTATCTTTAGTGACATGTTGCAACCAAGGCTTTGTATGCCTTGAGGAGGTTTTCCACCAACAACCTGTAGTTGTCTGCCTTGTTGTTTCGAGAAAATTTATTGCCACTAACTGGAAGGCTTTCCATGCCGTCTTTTCCTTGCCACGCAGTGCATGGTCAAATGCATCATCTCGAAGAAGTTCACGAATCTGAGGACCAACAAAGACACCTTCCTTTATCTTAGCTTCACTTAACCTTGGAAATTTTCCACGGAGGTACTTGAAAGCTGCTTGTGTTTTGTCCATGGCCTTGACAAAGTTCTTCATCAGACCCAGCTTGATGTGTAAGGGTGTGTGGCAAGGGCCCCTCTTCCCCAAGCCACTACTGGGGAGGCCTCCTCCCCTTAGCCCCCCCCAGTTAGGGGTTTTGCAGCGGGTCTCAATGGTAGGGAGCCCGGGCCACGTGCCCACAGGCTCCCTCCTTAGCTGCCTTTACCTAATGCTGGTCAAAATTGTTCTCTCTGGTTTCTTCCTCTCTGCCTCTCCACCACCTTCCTTTTGTCCTCTCCCTCTCTCCTCCAGCCTCCAACTGCTGAGGCTTTTAAAGGCCCTCAGACAGACAGCAGAGAAGTCAGCTGGCCCCAATTAGCCTGAGCCAGCTCCCTCCCAGCTGCATCTAATTGGGCTGCAGTTCTCTGCTTCTCTCACAGGGGTTTTTCCCTTTTGGGCTGCCTTTTCCCCTCTCTGCAGCAGCTCCCTGGCCTGACCCTGTCACACATCCTCCCCCTCTGCTCAACCCCATGGGGTTGGGTTACTTGGGTCGGACAACAATGCACCCTTGACAACCCGTCTGCATTCCCATGCTGGGTTCCTGATCTGTGTTGCACATGGAAGTGGAAGGGCTGCAGGGACAGGAACCACCGGGTAACCCTCGAATTTCTGTCCTTGTTTCGGTGCATCCACTGCAGAGGTGCATGATCGGTGACCAGGGTAAACTTCCGCCCAAGAAGGTAGTAGCGAAGGCTTTCCATGGCCCACTTTACCGCGAGACATTCCCTTTCTACCACGGCGTAGTTTCGTTCCCTCGGCAGAAGCTTCCTGCTGAGGTACAGGATTGGGTGCTCCTCTTCTCCAACCATTTGAGATAATACCGCTCCCAGTCCTACCTCGGAGGCATCGGTCTGCAAGATAAACTCCTTCTTAAAATCAGGGGCTATGAGAACTGGATCACCGCAGATGGCATTCTTGAGATCTTTAAAAGCTTCTTCCGTCTCCATGGTCCACTTTACAATGTCGGGACCACGTGCTCTAGTCAGGTTGGTCAGAGGGCAGGCCCTGGAGGCAAAGTTGGGGATGAATCTGCGGTAATATCCAACCAACCCTAAGAATGCCCTGACCTGCTTTTTCCGGGTTGGTCGGGGCCAATTCTGTATTGCATCCACTTTGTTGAGCTGGGGCCTCACTATCCCCCTTCCCACGATATACCCGAGATATTTGGCCTCGGCCAGCCCAATCGTACACTTTGCAGGGTTCGCCGTAAGTCCCGCTCTCCTTAATGTCTCCAATACTGCCTCTACTTTTTCAATGTGTGTGTCCCAGTCAGGACTGTGGACAACAACATCGTCCAAATAGGCAGCTGCGTGTGGCATGGGGCGCAACAGCTTGTCCATGAGCCTCTGAAGCGTTGCAGGAGCCCCATGCAAACCAAAGGGAGGACCGTGTATTGAAAGAGACCCTCTGGAGTCGAAAAGGCTGTCTTTTCTTTGGCCCCTGGTGCTAGGGGGATCTGCCAGTACCCCTTGGTCAAATCAAGGGTGGATAGAAATCGGGCCTTGCCCAGTTGGTCAATGAGTTCATCCACCCTTGGCATGGGATAGGCATCGAATTTGGATACTTCGTTTAACTTTCGAAAGTCATTGCAAAAGCGTAGGCTTCCATCTGGCTTGGGCACCATAACAATAGGGCTAGACCACTGGCTATGGGACTCTTCAATGACTCCGAGCTTCAGCATTTTTTCAACTTCAGCTTGGACCTCTTTTCGTTTTGCCTCAGGTATCCGGTATGGCTTAACGTGCACCTTCACCCTGGGGTCTGTGATGATGTCATGGTAAACCTCCGTAGTTCTACCCGGTTCTGTCGAAAACACATCCCGATTCCGCTCAATCATGTCGGCTGCTTCGGCCTGTTGGTCGGAGTCAGCTCAGGAGATATTCCCACCTGCCTTGGTGGGTTTTCCCCTTGGGGTGGTGGCCCCAGCACAACCAAGGCCACTTCTCTGTCTCGCCAGGGTTTCAGCAGGTTGACGTGATATACTTGCTCAGGCTTTCGCCGGCCAGGCTGGCGAACCTTATAGTTTACCTCTCCACTGCTTCTATTATTTCATATGGCCCCTGCCATTGGGCTAGGAGCTTACTCTCCGCCGTCGGCACTAGCACCATCACCCGGTCTCCCACCTGGAACTTCCGGGAGGTTGCTCGCCGGTTGTAATAGACCTGTTGGGCTTCCTGTGCCTTTTCTAGGTGCTCCCGCACTATGGGGGTGACTCTGGCAATCCTGTCCCTCATTTGGAGCACATGATCAACTACATTTCTCCCCAGGTTGGGTTGTTCCTCCCAGGCCTCTTTAGCAAGGTCTAGTATGCCCGTGGGTTACGCCCATACAAAAGTTCAAATGGGGAGAAGCCAGTCGAAGCTTGGGAACTTCCCTTACATGAACATGAGGTAGGGCAGTAGCATATCCCAATCTTTGCCATCCCTTACTACTTTCTTAAGCATACTTTTTAGGGTCTTGTTAAACCGTTCAACTAGACCGTCGGTTTGAGGATGGTATACCGAGGTCCATGGGGCCCGTATGCGGAAGCAAGGTACACAAGTCTTTCATAAGCTTGGACACAAAGGGGTCCCTTGGTCCGTTAGGATTTCTTTAGGAATCCCTACCCTAGAAAAGATTTGAATTAGTTCCTTAGCGATGGTCTTGGATAGGGTGTTGCGTAGGGGCACTGCCTCTGGGTATCGAGTAGCATAGTCCACTACAACTAGTATGCTCTGGTGGCCCGGGCAGACTTCTCTAGTGGGCCAACTATGTCCATAGCAATCCGTTCAAAGGGATTTCAATGATTGGTAGGGGTACTAATGGGGCCCTCAGGTGTGGTCGGGGCCCATGTAGTTGGCACTCAGGGCAGGAAGCACAATACCTCTGGACTTCTACATAGATCCCAGGCCAAAAGAACCTCTGAAGAATGCGGTCCAGGGTCTTATCCACCCCTAGATGTCCTCCAAATAGATGACTGTGTGCCAATTCCAGTACTGCCCTCCGGTGCTTTTGGGGTACCAAGAGTTGTTCCACCTCTTGGCCCTGTATATGAGCTACCCTATATAGAAGCTCCCCTTGATTATATAGTAGGGCCCCGTGCCTTGTTCCTCCCTCCACTGGGACCCCATTAACTTCAACCACCTCCTTACGGATATTCTGATATATTGGATCATTGGCTTGATCCTGCCCAAAGGTCTCACTTGGGGATCTCACCTGCTCAGGCTCCAGGAACCTAGCCCCCTTTCCTCCCCTGATGAGCTGGGTCCTGCTTCAGGCTCATCCTGTCCCGGGCTTCTGCTCTAGTAGTTGGGTAGGCCTCCCCTCTACCAGTGCCTGCTTCCGACCTTGGGTCAAGATCCTGGTCCCCAATTTTTTGCGGCCCTCCTCTCCCGTCGGGTTTTCGGGGTTCCCCAGGCATCGAGAACAGGTCCTGGGAAAACTCATGGAAGGCCGGGAGGAGCTATCCTCCTCCCCAGTCCCGTGGTAGCAGGTCACTAAACCCGGGAAGTCTCGTCAATGACCACCGGGTAGGGGAGCCTTGGGACCACCCCACAGTTACCTCTGTAACCCGCCCTTGTACTTCTATCTCCACAGGGATGGTGGGGTAATAATTAGTATCCCGTGTACACAAGATACCCCAGTGTACTTGGCTTGAGTCAGCTGATCTTGCCCCACTAGCTTCCCTGAGACCAACGTAACTGCACTCCCGGAATCTACTAAGGCAGTGGTTTCTACCCCATTCATTTTCACGGGCTGGGTATACTGATGGGGGCCCACTGCTACCCCAACGAGGTTGACTAGGACACTTTGTAGGTTCCCAGGTCACATTGCATAGGCTCGTCTATGTTAGGGCACTGAACCGCAATATGCCCTATCTCCCGCAGGCATAACACCTATAACCTGGGCGGACAGCCCCTTTCTTTTTGGGCTGTTGGGTCTTGATCCCTGGCCCTCTCCTGTCCAGACCCCAAGGTCTTTTGCCCGTCCGTCGCTCTTCCGCCTCCTTTCTTCCTGTCTGGACTCGGTCAGAAACTTCAGGGCACGGGTCCTTGGGGTGAAGGCGGACCTTCTGCTCTGCTGCGCCTCGACTCTGGGGCTGCGGGAAAGTCCCTTAGCTGTCAATCGTCTCTCAGCGAGAGCCACAAGCTCATCAAGCGTCGTGGGGTCATTCTGGCCCACCCATTCCCGAAGGTCTGGGGTAAACCCCTCATGTACCGGTCAAGAACGATCACCTCGATAATCTTTTCGGGCTGTGGATGTCGGGCCGCAGCCACTTCCGGGCCAGATGGACCAGATCAAACAACTGAGTTCTGGGGCCCTGGTCATCTCGATATCGCCAGTCGTGAAATCTCTGGGCTCTCACTGTGACCGTGACCCCAGCCCGTGCCAGGATCTCAGCTTTCAGCTGGGGGTAGTCGGATGCAGCTTCCTCTGCCATGTCAAGGTATGCCTTCTGGGCTTCCCGCTCAGAAAAGGGCCCAAAATGCTGGCCCACTGAGCTTGAGGCCAGGCCTCCCGCAAAGCTGTCCTTTTGAAGGCCAAGAGATAGGCCTCAACCTCATCGTCTTTTGTCATTTTCTGTAAGTAGAAATTGGCCCGTAAGGGTCGGGCCGCATCTTGATCACGTACCTGGACTGTCAGGGCTTTCAGCTGGTTCACCACCTCCTGCAGGGTGGCCCTGTCCTGGGCTACCTGGCTCATCAACAACTGGTTGGTTTCTTGTTGGATCCGCACCGACTCCGCTGGGCAGCTGCTTGCACCCGAGTAGCCTCTTGTTGGGCAGCCGTGGCCTGCACCAGTGCTTTACCAGGTCCTCCATGGGTACTTTTGCTGCGAGGGTCAACTTGGCTAGATTTGGGTTGCTGTGAGGCCTCACAGCCACGATCCCACTCCTGACACCACGTGTGGCAAGGGCCCCTCTTCCCCAAGCCACTACTGGGAGGCCTCCTCCCCTTAGCCCCAGTTAGGGTTTTGCAGCGGGTCTCAATGGTAGGGAGCCCGGGCCACGTGCCCACAGGCTCCCTCCTTAGCTGCCTTTACCTAATGCTGGTCAAAATTGTTCTCTCTGGTTTCTTCCTCTCTGCCTCTCCACCACCTTCCTTTTGTCCTCTCCTCTCTCCAGCCTCCAACTGCTGAGGCTTTTAAAGGCCCTCAGACAGACAGCAGAGAAGTCAGCTGGCCCCAATTAGCCTGAGCCAGCTCCCTCCCAGCTGCATCTAATTGGGCTGCAGTTCTCTGCTTCTCTCACAGGGGTTTTTCCCTTTTGGGCTGCCTTTTCCCCTCTCTGCAGCAGCTCCCTGGCCTGACCCTGTCACAGGTGGTAACAAAATCTTCCTTGATTCAACAAGTGGTGGACGCTGAACACTTTTCCTCCCAGGCTCCAATGACTGTCGGAGTGGCCAATCTATCTTGATGTAGTGGGAATCTCTTGCATGACTATCCCATTCACAGAGAAAACAGCAGTACTTTGTGTATCCAGTCTGCAGACCAAGCAAGAGAGCAACAACCTTCAAATCGCCACAAAGCTGCCACTGATGTTGGTCATAGTTTATGCACCTCAAAAGTTGTTTCATGGTGTCATAGGTTTCCTTCATATGGACTGCATGACCAACTGGAATTGATGGCAAAACATTGCCATTATGTAGCAAAACAGCTTTAAGACTCATCTTCGATGAATCCATGAACAGTCTCCACTCATCTGGATCGTGAACGATGTTGAGGGCTGCCATCACACCATCGATGTTGTTGCAGGCTACAAGATCACCTTCCATGAAGAAGAATGGGACAAGATCCTTTTGACGGTCACGGAACGTGGAAACCCTAACATCACCTGCCAGGAGATTCCACTGCTGTAGTCTGGAGCCCAACAGCTCTGCCTTACTCTTGGGTAGTTCCAAATCCCTGCTGACAAGATCATTCAGTTCACCTTGTGTTATGAGGTGTGGTTCAGAGGAGGAGGATGGGAGAAAATGTGGGTCCTGTGACATTGATGGTTCAGGACCAGAAGTTTCATCCTCTTCCTCTTCCTCGTCTGACTCAAGTGAGAATGATTCTGGTGCATCAGGAACCGGCAGTCCTTCTCCGTGGGGTACTGGGCGTATAGCTGATGGAATGTTTGGATAATGCACAGTCCACTTTTTCTTCTTTGACATACCTTTCCCAACTGGAGGCACCATGCAGAAGTAACAATTGCTGGTATGATCTGTTGGCTCTCTCCAAATCATTGGCACTGCAAAGGCATAGATTTCCTTTTCCTGTTCAACCACTGGCGAAGATTTGTTGCACAAGTGTTGCAGCATATGTGTGGGCCCACCTCTTGTCCTGATCTCCAATTTTGCAGCCAAAATAAAGGTGATAGGCTTTCTTAACCATAGTGGTTATACTGCGCTTTTGTGATGCAAAAGTCACTTCACCACAAACATAGCAGAAGTTATCTGCACTGTTCACACAAGTACGAGGCATCTCTGCTCACGTTGGCTAAACAGAAATGTGTCCCTTTGCAAAATCAAACACTGACAAATAAGAGAGCACGACACTGTATGATTTCTAGAGCTGATGTAGGGCAATTTGTTCAGCAGAGTGATGTAAGCTTCGTTATGATTGCATCATCCATGACTTCTAGGAATAGCATGATGTAATTCATATCATGTATGACGTAATACCAGCTTCAGATTGCATCATTCATTGTTTTGCCTAAAAGCAAGTACTGTCCAAACCCAGTCATAGATTTATTCATAGATCCAGTCAAAGATGTATTTTAGTCATTTCTGGTTTAAATTGAGATCCCTTCCCTTTATAACTCACTTATCCTCCGCCATTCCCAAGTCAAGGGTCGTATATACTGACCCAATAGCATATCTTGAAAACTAGAGCCAATCAACAATTTTAAGCATCATTTTCGTTCTCAGTGACCCAGAATTAGTAAAGTTTGACTACATTTATTTCAGAAGCATTTTGGCTGTAGAGCAGTGTTATTTAGATTATGGCATAGAAAGAATTTGCAGATGATATCAAGCTGAGAGATGTTGCAAATGCTTTGGAGGATAGGATTAACATTCAAAATGATCTGGCTAAACTGGAGAGATGGTGTGAAGATAACATTTAATAAGGAAAAATACAAAGTACTCCATTGAGGAATGAACAATTAGTTGCACATATACAAAATGAGAAATGGCTGCCCAGGAAGGAGTACTGCAGAAAAGGATCTGGGGGGTCATAGTGGACCACAAGCTACATAATTGTCAACAGTGTAATACTGTTGAAAAACAAACAAACATCATTCTCGGATGTATTTAGCAGGAGTGTTGTAAGCGAGACAGGAGAGCTAATTCTTCTGCTCTCCTCTGTGCTGATTAAGCCTCAACTGGATAATTGTGTCCAGTTCTGGGTGCCACATTTCAGAAAAGATATAGTCAGATTGGAGAATGTCTAGAGAAGAGCAGAAAAAATGATTAAAGGTCTAGAAAACAATCTATGAAGGAAGATTGAAAAAAATGGGTTTGTTTAGTCTGGAGAAGAGAGGCAACAAGGTAACAGTTTTGAAGTGCATAATTAGTAATTTCAGGGAAGAGAGAGAAAAATTATTCTCTTTAGCCTCTGAGTATAGGACAAGAAGCAATGGGCTTAAATTGCAGCAAGTTTAGGTTGGACATTAGGAAAAACTCCCTAACTGAGAGGGTAGCTATGAACTGGAATAAATTGCCTGGAAGGTTGTGGAATCTGCAACATTGGAGATTTTTAAGATCAAGCTAGACCAGTGATCTCCAACCTTTTTAAGCATGAGATCACTTTTTGAATTTAAGTGCAATCCAGGATCTACCTCAAACCAAAACACCCTTGCCCTGCCTCCTTCCTGCTCCTTCTCTGAGGCCCCACTGCTGCTCACTCCATCCTGCCTTCCTCAATCCTCTCCTATCCTCACTCACATTTATCAGACTTGGGGCAGAGGTTTGGGTGTGGGTGTGGGTGTGGGGGATGCAGACACTGATCTAAGGATTTGGAGTATGGCAGGGGTTCTGAGCTGAGCCTGGGACAGGGAGTTGAGGTGCAGGAAGGGGTTCAGGGTGCAGGCTCTGGGAGGGAGTTTGGCTGCAGGGGGATTCGGGACTTGGGCCGGGGTTTGGAATGTGGGCTCCAGATGGGCACTACTTACCACAGGAGGCTTCTGGGTGGTAGTGCAGGGGGCTAATGCAGGCTTACCCCGACCCTGGCCCTGCACCACTCCCAAAAGCAGACAGTAAACTCTCTCCATCCCTGCGCCCCCCCGCTCTGTGGAGATGGGGTGTTGATAGGAGCACCCTGACATCAGCAACCCCCCCTTCTTTCCGTGCCCTGCACAGCAACCAAGAGCAACCAAGGATAGGGGGCACCTCCAGGGCAGAGGACAGGAGCAGCACGGCAGTGCTGAAAGGGGCAGATGAAGTGCCAAACCTGTCAGGATCACCTGTCAAAAGTTCCAAGATCTACCAGAAGATCCCAATCTACTGGTTGGTGATCACTGAGCTAGAAAAACACCTGCCAGGGATGATGTAGAATATTTAGCTCTTCCCTGAGTGCAAGGGACTGGACGAGATGACCTTTCACGGTCCCCTTCTAGTTTATGATTCATATTTCCAGTTTCTGGATGAGACACACAGCAGTGGCTTCTAACCAGTGTATGAACCCTGTAGAATAATGATCATGGTACTAACATATCATCCCTGGTTTACAAGTAGAAAGACATAAACAAATTCCAAATAATTTGAAAACAAATGAAAGTAACCAACCAACCCAAGCTACCTCTTTGCACACATTAAAAAAAAAAGATTTATTAGTTCTTGTTTCAAGATGAGTCGCATAACTCACATGTAATGTGGCCATCCTTCAATCATGCCTCATATACACAATTGTTGATATAAATTGTAAATGAAGAATCATTAAATCATAATTACCCAAAAGTCAAAGGTCAAATTCAAGGTTTATTTTACATCTAGGAGAAATTACATTTTGAATAACCCCATGCCAAGACCTCTGACAGCCATTGTCTAGTCAGTAGTAACTAGCCATAGCTGATTAAATTAACAGATTGTTAAGGAGTAAGGGTTTGCATCTCTGAAGAAGTATAGGGATTAAACAGACATTTTCCAAATACCAAGAGACCAACGAGCACTGTATTGACTCCAGATGCAAAGCATACATACCCAAGTAAACTGAGCAGGCCTTCCATCTCCTCCCTTCATGCCCGCTCTAGTATTATGAATGCAAGTCACATGCCTGTGATTCCTCTCAGCTGATTTATCTAACTGGATGCAAATGATGTCTGAATACCAGTACTTGATCTGTTTGCACACAAAGCAGTTTTTCAAGATATTCATTATTATAACCAACCCCATGTTTAGGCCTGGTTTTGTGACCATTTTCATAAGCTAATCCCCTCGCCTCCTTAACCCAGTGGCAAAAGAGACATTTCATATCAATGTTCCAGAACATATTATTTTAAGTTTTAACCTTAGAAATCCTCTACTTCTAAGAATCCATATAGACTTCTTGTTCTAGGAAAAATGCATCTGGTCTAATTCAGAGAGTCTATCATGGCCAAATGAGTGAGATGCCACACATACATCACCCAGTTCTACAGATTGCCTTCCTCTTCTATGTCAAAAAAGCTGAAGTCATACTACAAAACTCCTACTTATAATCAGGGCTATCCTTAGGATTTATGGGGCCTATGCAGTACTAGTAACCTGGTGCCCCTATGCCCAATGGCAGCCGAGGGAGGGGGATGATTATTTTTTTAGAGATGAGCTTTTTTTAATCTTCAGCAACACACTAAAGCAAATTTTAAAGCAAATTGTTGTCTAACCCAGTAAATTCCCAAACTGACAGTATATACCTGGACTTGGCAAGTGCCTATTAAATTCATGAACACTTGAATGGCCCTTTCACAGGTTCAATGTTCTGCTAATAGGCCTGGCAGGGTTTTTCACTTTTAAGATAACTAAATTGTCTCTGGAGGAAGCAGAGCCACGGAACAGGGATAGGAAGAGGCAAGTGAGTGGACATTAAGATCCAGTGGTGCCCCAAATTTTTGGGTGCCCTACGCACTATTATGGGGCCAATATGAATGAGGCAAGTGGGATTCTTAAATGGCATAATAGGCATTTTTTTCTGTCCCCTCAACATATGTCACAACATCTTAGATGTCCTCTAACCAGTGCTGCCATCAGCTGACCTAGCTACTGCTAGCTTGGGAGGGGGATTACCTACAGTGACAGCAAAACCTGTTCTGTAAGATACATCTACACTATGGCAGTACAGCAGCACCTTGCTACGGCACTGTGGTTGTGCTGCTGTAGCACCCATAGATTATAGATGTGGCTCAAGAAATATTTACCTTGGCTTGGATTCATACCCGATTGTCAATGTGTAATGTACACTCCCCTTTACATTTTGCTTGTCAAGTTATAAAAAAGCACTAGTTAAAGCAGTGTGCCACCTGGCACCTAGATTTATAATTTTAGACTCTAATATTCAACACTAAATGGTTGTAAGTATGATTAAAAGGCACTGACTTTTCTTTCACATGAACAATTTTTACATCATGGTACTTTTATTAACTTCAATAGAGCTGCTCCTTATTTATAGCGGTGTAAATGATAGACTCCTTGGAAAAAATTGAATGACTGTAATTGTAAATGAATGTAATCATAAGAGAGCCTGAGTTACTTTAAGGAAGCCAGAGTTACACTACTGTATATATTACCTCTGAGTTTGGCTGGTGGTTTGGCTGTAGAAGCTGGGAAATTTTAGGATCTGGCCTGGCCTATATGGGTAAAGAAAAGTTTTCACTGGGGTTGTGATAAAGTCACCTTGGGAGAGGGTACAGATTGTCCCCAGCTTACAAATGGGTTGTGTTCCAAAAGTTCATTTGTAAGTTGGTTGTTTGGAACTCAGAATGCATTTTCTCATAGAAGCAATGTTAGAAATAGTAGGTAGGTTCCCAGGCAAGCTCACAAAAGCCTATTTAACCCATAAGGTAGCTGAAATACTTTATATTTGCAATGAAAAATAGTAGAAATAATTTTTTTATTTAACCTTGAATGCTGGTGCTTGAGGAAAGGCAGGTTTAATTAGAGGGGGGATAAGGAGGTAGGTGGAGAGTCTGAAGGGGACTTCTGGGCAGCCCCTAACTGCCACCCTCCTCCTGCAGGCTCTGTGTCAGCTTTTCTGGCCAGCCTCATCCCCCGGTCACCCGCCCCCTCCCACCCTAGGTTCAGGACTGACTCTGGCAGCCTTCATCCCTATCCCCCCCGACACCTCCTGCCCCCCACTAGGCTGAACCCAGCCCTGGCTCACCAGGAGGCCATGAGTGGCATGAACACAGGCCAGAGCATTCCAGAGGAGCAGGGGACAGCTGTATAGCTGGTGGCTGGAGAGAAGAGGTGGCTTCCCCTTCAAAGTGGCACTTCTTTCCAGCTGCTGGCCATCCCCCCTCCGCCTCCGGAGTCCTCCAGCCAGCGCTTGTGCTGCTTGTCCTCATTTGTGCCTCTTTCCTGCTCTCCGAAGGCTGCAGGTGAGCTTTTGTTTGTGGGTGTAGATGGTCGTACGTCAGATGTTTGTAACCTGCGGAGTGCCTGTATTGGAGTCAGGTACCAATCCAGACAAGCTTAGTTGAATTAACTGATGAGTGATACAACCATTAGAATGAATTTTGAATTAAGTTCATATATAATGTCTGATGATGAATGTAATGTAGAGCCACGGCATGCTAATATTAAAATGGTCTGTCATGTAGAAATGTTTGACCATTGTGGCAGAGTCCATATACAAATAAGCCAATCCTGGATTTATATCTGGCTATTTATTATAATTTATTATTATTATTTACCCTGTGGAAGCACATTGACTCAGTGGAGCTACACTGCTTTACACCTACACAGCTGAGGATCCTAGGAGAGATCCCAGTCCCTTGGTGAAGCAGTGTTTAGATTTGCAGAAGTGGTGGTGATGGTGGTGAATATTGTCTGACTGCTAATGAGTCTAGACCTCAGTGATCAATTCTCTTCCCCACTTTTTTCTTGCAAACAGTGATTCTTCATATATACGAATAAGTGCTGAAATATTAATGATGTTACAAACTGCACAATTCATTGACAACTGCACCCAGAACAAAGCAACACACTTTTAAGGGGGGAAGGGGAGAGCTGACTGTTATCTGGATCAATGACTTGCTCAGCATTGGAACTTTTGTTTGCTAGTAATTAAGTACAGTTAATACCAGGGTCTGAACTAGGTGCCTATTGAAAAATATATGCTTTTAAAAATTCTAAGTAATTATTGTATTAATCCATTACGAAAGAAAATACAAACTCTTCCAACTGCTAACTTTTTTGTTTTGAAATGATTACATATATAGAACCCTTGTTAAAAATTGAACATTTTAAAACAAACTGGATGCTTAAAATATTAGAAAAAATAGATTTTAAATAGGGTGTAAAATCTCAGAAAGAGAGGACTGAATGCACAGCTAAGAATCGCAATAGGCAGCTGCAGTTTTCTTGATAATAAATCCAATTTACTTCAATAGAACTCATATTTCGCACAAACAGACTTCAGAAAACTGCTACATGCAATTTTACACTGATTTCAAAGTGTCCTTTCTCCCCTCTGAGCTTGTGTTAGTGTCTAATTTTTTTATTAACTGTTATACAATAGGTTCCATAACTGTGAGATGCCAATGCGTTTTGTAGCTGAACACACACTTCCTGTGTCTACACTGCACCCCTTTTCCGGAAAAGGGATGCAGATGAGACAAGTCGGAATTGCAAATGAAGCGGGGATTTAAATTTTCCCCGCTTCATTTGTATAACATGCCGCTTTTTCCGGCTCGGGGCTTTGCTGGAAAAAGCGCCAGTCTAGTCGGGATCTTCGGAAAATAAAGCCTTTCCAAAAGGTCCCTTATCCCTGATTTTAATAGGAATAAGGGACCTTTCGGAAAAGGCTTTATTTTCGAAAGATCCCGTCTAGACTGGCGCTTTTTCCGGCAAAGCCCGAGCCGAAAAGCGGCATGTTATACAAATGAAGCGGGAAAATTTAAATCCCCGCTTCATTTGCAATTCCGACTTGTCTCATCTGCATCCCTTTTCCGGAAAAGGGGTGCAGTGTAGACACAGCTTTGCTGTTTTCCTTGATTTAACCCAAATATATATAGAGAGATCAACTCGTGTCTGTGTATGTGCTGTTTTAAAGGAGTTGAATTAGGCTAGCTAATGGTGGTTTTTCCTTGTCACCTTCTTAATACATAAGTCTACGGTGTAGACACAGAACTTGACTTTGTTCATGATAGCTACCTACCAACCAAGAAGTACACACAACTATGCCCTGGTGTCTATTTGTGAACAAACAATTTATCATCTTTGTTTATTTCTGATTAATGACATCTGCAGGTTTCTGGCACAGCTTCAAGGTTTCTGCATAGACATGCAGAAGAGCCCAAAGGTAAATCTGACAAAATCTAGCATCTGGTTTAAGAAGAAAGAGAGATGTTTATTTGATACATGTCAGCAACAATACTCATGTAAATCATGGCTTGCATACATTTACGTAACTGGACTGGAGTTTAAACAAACTAATGATACATTAAATATATGTGTGTGTGAATGTTGGAGTTTAGTGTGTAGCTTTATAAAGCTCAGAGTCATTATGAAATCAGATGTTACGCAAATGAATATATGGCAACAAATCCATTTTGTTACCATCCCTATGCCTTGATCCTGCAAGTGACTGGAGAGACCAGTGATTCTTTTAGGGAAGGGGCCAGTGGAAAGGGCTCCATCTCCCTGAGGCGCAGTAGCTAGTTCAATGGGAGAATTACAAGTGTCTACAGGGGGATTTAGAGTGGATTATCTCTGTTCTATTTTTCACAACCCTGAGTGGCATACTTAAGCCTGACCAAATTGTAAGGACTAGGTTTACAAATAAAACCAGCTTCTCTCTGAAGCCTTTGAAAAACCCTTGAGTGTTGGTCAGTGATTTGCACTATGGCCTCACACTTTTTGAATTGGGCCTAGAGAGTTGGCCATTGGACTGGAAGGTGAGTTTCATTGTTATTAATGGTTGTGACTGATTTCAGTAGGAGTACATGTAGGTCTGTGCTGAGAACTTCTGCAAATCACCCACTAAGGGTACATCTACACTTCATTTCAAAACCCCACGAAGCGTAGACGTACCCATGCAGGCTCAGTCAAGCTCACAAAGCTTAGGGGCTGTTTAATTGCCGTGTAGACTTCTGTGTTTGGCCTGCAGCTTGAACTTGGGGACCCTCCCACCTTGAAGGGTCCAGCGCCTGGTGCCTGCCTGAACCTAGAAGTCTACACTGCAATTAAACAGCCCCATAGCTCATGCCCTATGACCGTAAGTGAGCTGGCATAGGCTGGCAGCAGATTTGTAACTGCAGTAGTACCATACCGTAGAATTTGAGTCACCCTTGTTCGATTATAACATTTCTTGCATACCTAAGACACTACAAAATTTATGAGAACTGACTTCCTTTTCCTCCAAAGTACAACGACTAACACACAGTGCACAGCCGGCCTGCTGTCTTTGGAGCTCCTCCGTGAGGCTCTGGTCTAGCATCCCACTGTTCCCCTGCAACCCTGCCCATGCTGCTCTTCCCATCCCCAGTCTTCCCTTTTCCTGCACAGCCCCCCACACCTGCCACTCACTTTTCTCCACCACTTTCCTTATGCCCGCCTCTCCAGCCTCTTTGCCCCTCCCCCACAGCTCTCAGCTCAACCTGGAATAAAAATGTGAAATCTCAAAATGTTGTTGGTTGTGGTCAATCAAAATGTGAACTGCTTTGATTTTGACCTTGTGCCGCTCATGCCTCTTTGCTTCCTGAGAGGCAGAGAGAACAAGGTAGTATTAGTAGGGAGGGGGCAAAGAGAGGTTTGGGGTTGAGACCCCTTGGGGGAGGAGTGCAGAGTGTTGGGGATGGAGGATCCCTCAGGAGATGGGGGTGGAGAGAGGTGCAAGAGGCAGGGGCCCCATGGGGGAGGAGGCAGAGAGGCATGAGCTGGTGGGAGGGCCTCAGGGGAGGGGCAGAGGGAGTGAGGTCTGGGGTGAAGTGAAGGTGGATCATGGGCAGGGACTCAGGGGAGGAGGTTGGGGGCATGATCTGTGCACCAGTGGCCCTCACACTTCTGGAGCTTTTGGTACTCAGACTCAGTCTCCCAAATGCAGGAGTTGTGCACTGCCCATGCACTAACACTTGAACTAAAAAAATGCCTCCGACACCTTATTGAGATTTAGCAGTATTGAGCCTTTGATACATGGTTGATCAGTTCTGATTTCATCCAGTAGACAGCAGTGGTATACATAGCCACTAGCTAATTACAGTGTATGTCCTAGCTTCAGTGTAGATGACCACAATAACCATCCCAAACTCTTGAGTTTCACAATGCGCATTTCAAATTGTGATCTACTGTGTCTTCATTCTGTGTTCATTGTGGTTGCTAAGCACCACCCATGCTAGTGGCACAAGTGTGTTCATAGTAAAGTGTGAATTAAATTGAAGACTTTAAAAAGAGCAAAAATTTAATAAGCATCATAAACAAAATGTATGATGGTGTGGAGTCGTGCTTTCTTTAATACCGGTTTAGGAAAGGTTTCATCACACAGTTTTAATACAGACATGTCAGCCTTATTCCAATCCCAAAGAGGTGGAAAGCAGTTGTCCTACCTCAAATATTTTCAGGTGTGTAAAAGATTTTTTTTATCTAAACTTGGAATAAAAATGTGAAATCTCAAAGTTTTCTTGGTTCTGGTCAATCAATATGCTTAGTTTCAACAAAATTTGAACTGCTTTGGTTTTGACCTTATTTGCTTTTAATTTTAATTCATGTGCACTTCTAAATGAGAAGTGTTTTGAATCAGAATTTTATGTCAAAACAGTATTTTGACAATTTCACAAACTTTTTTCCCCAATTTTTCTTTGAGTCAGGAGATCTTGTGCTTGATTTGCAAACAGTTGCAGTTCTGACATCAACATTTTTTCAAATAAAAAAACATCAGTTGTCTTCAGTCCCTGTCTGATGCCCTATTCACTGGGCCATACCGCCTCATCCTAGAAGCAACCAGAAGAATATTTAGGTAGCTATATCGATGACAGAAGCTTCCCAATGGTGGTTAAATTCTGTGGCACATCCCATCCCTCAGTTTATCATCACTAATATTGATGCTAGAATATCTAATATTTAGGTGAATAGTAAATGATGAAACATGTGCCAGCGTTTTGAGTAAATTACCATTTCTTCAAGATATGAGCAAATTTCATTCAACTTTGCTACAGGGAATGGCTGTAAAATTTTTTGTAACTGCTCAAGCTCAAGTCAAGCTGGCTGTAGCAATGTGAAATGCAAGGTCAAAAGGCAAACACCCTGCAAAACTTGAGATTAGTGTTTATGTGCATGAACAAATGGCTATTTGGAATGGGTCCATTTTAAGCACACTAAATAAGGTATGGCTTTTACAATGGTGAGTTTTTCTTTCCATCTGGTACTGTGGTAATTTTCTCAGCAATTACGAACTGAAAAAGCCCTCCTGGGCCATATTTTCAAAGTTAGGCATGTGTAATCACACACACATTTGCATGCACCTAATGTAAATGCTCAGATCTTATCCCATAGCATCATTTGTCCACCCTCTCCCCCCTCCCCTGATGCAGGCATATTCTTTTACTGTTTCTACTTACAACTTGCTTAAAAGACAAGTAATTGGCTTCCTACCGCTTGTCTTCCTATATTGGCCAAAGCTCAAGGATTGGACGGTTAATGCAAGAAACATACATGAAATATGCGAGTTATAATCCTGGCATGCTCTTTGCATTAACTCTGGAATTGTTGGAAGGAATCTTGGATTCTCTTGTCAGATTTAAGAAAATCACTGCATGGATAAAGAAAGTAAGAGGGGAAAAAAAACCCAACCCTCTCCCCAGAGGTGCTACAGGAATTGGTTATGACAATTCTATAGGTTTGCCACTCTCCTTTTTCCAGATCAGTACTGTACTGTTCTGTTGTGCTAGACTGGTGGCAGGACACATGGTGCTGCTGGACAATTACCTTTTTGAATGAAATGTTAAACTAAAATTACCTGCTGTTTTAAAGGACCCATGGCCCTTTCCAAGAGACTATGGGATAGCAAGCAGGGTATCCTAACCTAATTCCAGCACAGGTCATTTACCTACTGAAATTCCCACTGCAGTTTAAAATCCCACAGGAGATTCTTTTTCATTTCTTCTCAAGTGGTCTATAGTATTACTAAGCAGGTTTGACCAGTTGCTGTAGTTTGGTTAGTACACAGGCAGCTGAGTTTCAGCAGAGGAAGTAACCTGAGAAATGCTTTTTGGGAACTGTAGGATGAAAGAGAATTGCCTGAATACGAGTCACTCGCTCTTCCCCACAAATCATTTGTTGTACTTTTGTTAATTTCTTCAATTTGTTAGTAACTTTCTGGCACTGACCTATACAGAACTGTATGCTGTATCCAGGTGTAATCTTGCTAGGACAGTATGAAAGCTGAGACATTTCGCTATAAATTGTTAAAAATTGTACCGGGGCAAAATCAGACTACAAGTGCATATCTAAATTGTTTACTCTCAGGCAGAGCTTTCCAAATATATTTTTCCTGTTGAATTATGGGATTTATTCCTACAGTTTGAATTTATCTATGTTAAATCTGATTTTATTTATCCCTGTCCATATTTCTACCTTCCTTATTTCCTTTTATACTTCTTTCCTTTAGTCTCAGAGGGGTTTCTGTGTTAGTCTGTAAGTTTACAAAAAAAAAAAAAAAGTAGTCTTGTAGAACCTTTATGGTTAGTCTCTAAGGCTATGTCTACACAGCAACGTTATTTTGGGATAATGTCAGTTATTCTGAAATATTGTAGTGTGCATCTATACAGCAAGCCCATTATTTCAAAATAAATTTGAAATAATGGGCTTCTTACTCCAACTTCTGTAAACCTCATTTCATGAGGAGTAAGGGAAGCCAGGGGAAGAGTTGTCTGTTTCCGAAATAACTGCTGTGTAGGCCAAAAGCCAAAGTAAGCTATTGACTTGATACATTTTTGACACTTCACTAGGCAGAAGAAAAACACCGCTTTTAACCATCTTAATTTGTCAGATCTTGTATTGTCTGTGGGAGGCATTGTGGAAGAGCCATTATGCAGTCTGCACAGACACTGCATCAACCTAATTATATCGACTGTGACTTCATGGTGCACAAGGATGTGGTGTTTCTAAATCAGCATGAAGAGGCACTCATGTTGGTGGGAGCCAAATTTAAGCAAAGATACTTCCATAGCTAGGTTGGTGCTAAGAAACTTATGTTGACGTAACAGCATAGTGCAGGAATAGGCTTTAGGTATAGCTTGGCAGTGGGTTGTTTTGGTATCACATGTTGAGAAATAGCAACACTTTGGTTTAAAGTACTTTTAAAAAATTATGATAACACTGAACTGTTTCAATAAATTCTCTTGGTCTCAAGAATAACCATGTTTATGGTAGCTTCCAGAGGCCTCACTTTGGAACCAAGCTCCTTTGCACTAGGTACGGTACACACATACAGTAAACAAATACTCCCTTTCTTTAGGCTATGTCTAGACTACGGTTTTTTTTCGAAAAAACTTCACCTGCGTGTAGACTGCCGCCACATTCTTTCAAAATTAAATTGAAAGAACGTGGCAGTTTTTTCGACAGCGGTTAAACCTCATTTTACAAGGAAGAACGCCTTTTTTCGGAAGAACTCTTTCGAAAAATGGCTTTCTTGACCATAAGCAGGGCTTTTTCAAAAGAGAGCATCCAGATTGCCTGGGTGCTCTCTTTCGAAAAAGCTTCTTTCGAAAGAAGTGTGTAGTCTAGATGTACCCCTAGAGAACATACATCCTATTGTTGCCCTGGCATTATACCTCTGATGGCAATTAGCAATCAATGATAGTTTAGTGTCAACAGTGCAGTCGGTGCTGCACTATAGAAAAAAGATGGGGACACTTTAGCTTCTTAAATTAATATTTAATTATTTTTTAATCAAATCATAGAAACGTAGGGATGGAGGAGACCTCAAAAGGCCATTTTATACTTAGCCATTTGCTGAGACAGGATCAAGTGTATCTCGCCCATTCCTCCCTCCTATAATTATAAACTCACTCCTTGTGAGTGGCATAGAAGGAACGGATTATACATGGGTGCTGGATGAGTTATTCACATGTTCTTTTCTTCACTAACACTTTTCTCTAGGAACAAAAATATACAATTCCTACACTTCTTTTAAAGTCCTTTTTTGCTCCATAAGGTCTTGCACTATTAATTCCTCTCATTGTTCTAGCAGGTCCCAATTGCATTGCAGCTTAGCAAAGTGGAACTTTGTCCAAACATTTCTCAAAGTTTGAGAATTAAAAAGTTTACTGGGTGAATAAATATTTAAGTTTTTACATGAAAACCACACACACACAAATACATATCTGCTCACATATGGCTGTGTGTGTATAATCCATTACACTCAAGTGTATTGGGCAGAGGAACACTATTATGACCACACTTGTAGAAATATTTTAGTTTGACTGATTTGTTACATAAACACTGAGGCCTCATGCATTGTGTAATCACACCACTCCATTATAGCAGTCCTATTCTCAGCTCTAAAGCCAAAGGCACTTTAATTGTTTCTATGATTCCCCTCAATTGGGGATTCTAGTTCAGCTCCTATAATTGGAAGCTTTAAGGATTGTCTCCCTGTGTGAAAAACTATAAAAAGAGACAAATTGCCTCCAGACGTAAAGTACCACATAGGGTTGGATTTGAAATCCTTAGAGTTCAATGAGATGGTGGTGGGGAATGAGGAAAAATAAAAAAAATCCAACCTCCAATTTCAAACCCACTTGGTCTCCTTGATTTTAGGGCTCAATCTTTGGGCCCTGTACAGAACTGGGCTTGGTGCAGGACCTCAGCTGTACAACACCTGTGCTCTCTGTAAGAGACTCTAAGGGCTTCTCTAATTTGTGTCATCTAGTGATAGCCCCCAACGAGACATTATGCCCTCCAAGGAGTGTTGAAGTGAAGCAGCTAGTGAGTGGGCTGCATGAGTGGCCCTCCTTCATCTGTGGGCCTCAAGATTGTCATAACCCAGAGAGTCTGCTGGGACAGGGTAAATGTGCTAACTGCACTTGCGTACCTGCGACGTGTGAGGAGCCGATTGAACCGTAGTAGCGCTTTCATTGTCTGCTTAGAGAGTGCACGGCTCTCAAGGTTGTGTTCAATCAGCATGCATCTCATTTCACGTGCCCTTTACATTCGTGTCACTTTGGTAATACCGTCAGGAAAGAAACTATACGGGCAGAAACCAGTGGAATTTGGCAACCCTGCATGTGAGCAATGGTAAACAAAATGTCTCAGGCCACACGCACAACGCTGAAGGGCCATATGCGGCCCATGGGCCACAGGCTGCCCACCACTGCTGTGGGGCATTAGAAGGAACAGGGGTGTGTGCGCGAAGAGGTTGGTGGTGTTTTCGTAGCTGACAAGAGTAAGGATCAAATGTGAAGTGAGGTAAGAACTAGAAGATTGAGAAAGTTTGGGTGCAGCTGCTCACTGAAGTTTTGGGAAAAGCAGGAATAATTGTGGGAAAATTTCTCTGAGGGGGCCTAGAAACTTCAAAGTAGGGGAAAGGAGGTAAATACAGGTGCTTTGCAGAGACAGCTACACAACAGAATCCTACAAATGAACCCAACAATCCCGACAAGTTACAAGAGACATAAACCAGCCCCACCCAAATAATTAACCCCACCATTTGCAAGTAGATAAACACGTGTTTTCCCTCCTCCATCTCCCTTCTAAACTGAAAATGCTGCTCAGAGGGCAAAGCAACATTTATTGTGTGAACAGGCTATTGGAAAGCACCCACTACAGAAGGCTGTAAAACTCACCTGGCTAGAGCCTCCTGAGGGAGGGAGAGACCAGGACTTGTGGTATCACACAAGGTGCCCCAATCCTTTGTGCCCCAGCCAAAAATTTATTGCTAAATGGGGTGTCCCCTCATGTCCCTTCCCTGTTCCTCTTGGTGGCCCTCCCTGCACTCCTCCCCTCATAGTTGCCTATGCCAGAAAGGATGAAATAACATGGACAGTCACACATCTGACGCATTCTCACCATGAACTGCAAAATCTATCTGCAAAGGGAATTTTGATGCCAATTTTTTTGATGGGATTTGTTGCAAAAATCAGGACATTGTTCTCACTTGAAGAGGTGCTCAGCTACAGATTTAAAACATTTATCCCAGAAAGCATCAGATATTGCCCCCTGCCAGAGCCATGCTGTGGATCTGACATGGAAAACACATCATAGATAGCATTACCTATGCAAGTGGATGTAGGTAACGTGTTTATATACCAATGTTCAGAAGCACTGACTTTGTGATTTCCTGGGGAATGTTTGACCCCCACTCTGCACCAGGCCCTGCATCCATGTCACCCCTTCCCTTAACCAGTACCCCACTCCATCTCCCACCCTGCCTTCTCAGAACATGCCCCGCCCTCTTTCTTCCCTTCCCCCACCCCCATCACCTCCACCATACCTCTGAACAGCTGAGAAGCAGCAGGAGAGTAGTGCAGGTGAAGAGGGGCTTAATTGTGTGGCCTGCTTGCAGCCCGGAGACAGTGGGAGGGAGAGGGAGGAGCTGATCAGTGGGGCTGTGGGTGGATGCTGACTACTCGATATTTTTTTCCTGTAGGTGCTGCGATACCAGAGCACCCACAGAGACGGTGCCTACACTAATATTTGTTTTCCATCGACCCAACAGAACTGTGGAGTACATTGAAAAGAGATACTGTTAGGGAAAGTTTCCAATCAGCATGTGGTTCCATGTTTCTGCCAACTGTATCAGGTTACCATCATTGCCTCATTAGGGTTCAAATTTAAATCTGAAGTGCCCTGGGGAATCAAAGCGACTGCTTGTGTGTACCACTCTCTCCAACACAACTTTTCTATTATAGTTCACAGAGAGGGGATTAGTTATTGCTCTGAATATGCAGTATCCAAGGGAGTGTTGTGACAATGGAATGCTGATTGGATTTATGGCCTACAGACTATTATCCTTGAATGTTGAGAAAAGCCTAACAATTCACTTCAATTAAGTCATGCTAAGGAACTCCCAGTGCATGCTGGGAACTTGGCTCTGAGAACTGGGCTTTGTATATATAATCTGAGATTGTATTTAAGACACTTTGTTTATGAATTAATATTGTTTGGATTAAAAAGACTATTAAACTCTGGTAAGGACTGCTGTGGAGAAGCTGGGTATTTTTCTGTGGACAGAAATGAAAGGAGACAGCTTCATTTCTCTATTTGTTTTGTGTCTTCCCTTTGTTTTCTGTGCCAGTTAATGCTCAGTGCCTGTTGTTGCTGGGGTTTAAACACCATACCCTAAATAATCCTGAATTTCAATTTTGTTTACCCAACTAATGCTTCCTCATGTGGTTCCAGCTACCAAAAGGGAGGAAGAAACTTAGCCCCAAAACTGGCTTCTCACCTCTGATCCACTCTTCCAACTTGACTGATATACTAGTGATGCTGACTGCCCAAGGAAAGAACCACAATCCAGGATTAAAGCAGTTATAGTTACTGGACTATAAGGAACATCTATTTTCCCTTCTGGTTTTCTTTTCCATCTCCTATTGGTCTCTCTTCTTTTTTTAAATCTGTGATTGGTTGGACAAACACACTTGACAAAGCCAGCAGGTTCATGAGTTAGCTGTATCATTCCTGTTAGGGATGGTTTAGATAAATAATGGGCAACCTGTGGCCCACAGGCTGCATGTGGCCAATCGAGGGTCTGTGTGTGGCCCACGAGACATTTTGTTTACTCATGCGCTCATACGCCAGAGTCCTACTGGTATTCTTAAAGTGACTTGCACATAAATCCAGGGCACATGAAGTGAGGTGCATACTGATTGCACACAACATTGACAGTAAAAGCTGTGTGCTTCCACTACAGCCAATCAAAATGCTGCTACTGATAAATTGGCACACCGTGCAAATTTTAGGTAAGCAAACACAGTTAGCAAAAGTGCCCTATCCTGTGAGACCCTCTTGCAACAACCTTGCAGCCCACTGAGATGGAGGGCTACTCAATAGCCTAGGTTGCCCATGGCTGGTCTAGTTATTATGTAGTCCTGCCTTAAGTGCATGGGACTGGACTAGATGACCTTCTGAGTTCCCTTCCAGTCCTACACTTCTATAATTGTTCCAGTTAACATTGCCAACATCAAGAAAAAAGGTCAGGAAAGGAAAAAAGCTGGTTTTGCAACTTGGCTGCATCCTCAATCACTTGGCTAATAGCCATTGAGGGATTTATCATCAAGGAACTAATCTAATTAGTCTCTGTTAAACCCAGCTCTGACAACCTCTGGAACTCATTGCCATAAGAAGGAATGTACTTTTATTTTTTTTTATGTTTACACCAATGAGAGTTTTGGAGTTTAGGATTTTAAAATACACACAAAAAATGACAGCAAAACTTTTAAGAAGCTTGAATATATTTCTGTGTAGTCAGGCTTTTACTCCAGCAGTAGCAAATAAGGAGTACAAAAAAGCAGATCTATTGATATAAATGATTATACTAAAGTGACCATGTGGATCCGAACATCAACATTAGGAAGCAAAGAAAAATGGTGAGAGCTCAGAACAGGGAGTCAGGACACTTGGATTGTATATCTAGCTCTGCAACAGATTCACTGTGATCAATCACGTCATGTTGCTTCTCTGTGCCCATACTGCAAATGCTAGTCTACCTACTGTTACAAACTCATTTGAAATCCTCACGAAAGGTATATCCTCTATAAAAGTATATCATTGCTTCATTTCCTCTCGCCATCCGGGATATTTTTTTGGATTTATCTCTTGAGTCTGCAGCAGCTTTTATAAAGAGCCCCAGACTTCACAAATATTGCTATGTACTATGGAATGTGAAAAGATTCCAAACCTTTTATAGCAATATGTTCATGAACAGTCATACTTCAGCATGAAGTATGTTTTAAAAGCTTCTGACATTCCACAATACTTCGCAACTTGCAGGCATAGTATGCAGGTCACTTGTAATATTTCATAACAGAGTCTCTACAATGAGCAATATTCACTGCCTTCTCTTCTGCAACTTCAATTCTTTCTAATACATTCTCTCCCCAACCAAGATCTTGTTATCTGTGCTATGTTGTAGTATGAAAAGTCCCCAGGCAAGGGATCATATCCTTCTAGATGTCCATAAAATACCAGGAACACCTACAGCGCTATATAAATAATGATACTGATACATAATACTTTTTCCCACTTTAAAGAATAAATAACCTAGAAGGCATTTTAAACAAAGCAAATGAAAAGGAAAAACAACAGACTAAGGGCAGGATTTTCCAAAGAGCTCAGGGATAGCTTAACTCTGCACTCTCTCACGGGTAAAACTCCCACTGATGTCAATGGGCCTAGAATGAGGCCAGTGCTGAGTGCCAGAAAATATCACTCCCTACATTTTGAAAGGATAAATAGGTGAAGAAGCTGAAACTGGTTAGTTCAAAAGATTTCTGCAGATATTTGTGTAGGGAAAAGCAAACCTGGGAAATAAAGCTGTTTTAAATGTCTCAAAAACTGTGTGGGGATGAAGATATCAACATAGTGCAGCAAAAAAAAATCCTCTACCCAGATGACTGTCTAGAAATCACATGTGCCTAATTAACACCTGACTATCTTCACTAGGTCTTGTGCTGCAGTAAGATAACTAAGGACCAGGGATATTGCTGAGGGAGGAGAGACAGCATGGTCTAAAAATTAAAAATATGTACCTGGAACATCTGCTATGGGGACAATATACTACACCTCTGTGTATATAAAGTGGAAGTTTGGAGTCGTTTGTTAAATCCTATCACTCCGAAAGACGCATATTTCTCATCACTTGTCAACAGCAGTGGATGCTTCAAAACCAGGAGTGCTTAGAATCCTTCCTGCATCGAGGTCAGAACTGAGTTTGCTGTGGTAGAGGCATGTATAAAACATGGCTGTTGCTAGCCGTTTCTTTCAGCAGAGTGGAGCAGAATATTTTCTGATAATCATTCTAGGAAACCTGCAAGTACAGATTTGTATTTTTTGCCCAGGTAGCGTTTGACCTTTCAACACTACAAACACAAATGAATTGTCGGATTAGGCTACAATATAGGTATACATGTGGCATAGACTGAGCCTATGGCACAGTTTAATTAATCCTCTCAGACCAAAACCCTCTTCCTGCAATTGTCTGGAAAACTGTGCTCAAATCTTGCTAATAGCCACCTTGTTTATACGTCACTGTAGCTAGTACGGACATAATCACAGAGTGCCCAGAGTCTAGCCTGGCATAAGCTAAATTGGTGGGGTGAACTTATTAACAGAAAATGTCAAATTATTTGGAACCAGACTCTCACCTGTACTGTAACTTCATGCTAGACGTCAAAGTTTCAACACAGCAGTCCTCATAGTTAAAATGAGTTTCATTCTTGCACTAAAGAAGAGCATTAATTCAGCTGTGCCCCCCACATGTGCTGCTGTCTTACTAGAGTCCAAGGCACTGGAGCAGTTAGGGTACATATTTAAAACCAGGTTCAATCCCAGCAAAACTCAACTCTGTTTAAAAAAACTGGTTTGGGGACCATATGATAGCACGGTGCTCCAAAACATGGTGGGAGTGGCAGTTTAAACAGGACCAAAAAGACATTGTTCGAGACTATAACAAATATAGTAACATGTGTAAGCTGGGTGGAACATCATTGGAGGATCTCACTTGGGAAATATACAATTTCTGGTCATTACTTCACTGTTTTCACTGAAAAAGCTAATGACATATTGTCTCTCTGGACCCCATTGTTTTGTGGCTCTTTTACTAAAGGAACCAGCATTTCAGCATTTCCTGAGAAGGAGCACTTTCAAAAGCTTGAAAGCCCAATATTCTGTGAATTTTCAGAATCTTTTGTTTTATTCTGGATTGTTGCCAGAAAAAGGTCCAAAGAAAGAAGAGTCAGTTACTGTGTTGGTCTAAATGCACACTGCATGAGGTTCTACTCCGCCATCTGCTAGATACATGTTTAAATAAATATCCAATTCAGCTATGACTCACTGTCACATGTTAAGTATGAGGATTAAGACCATGTGAGGCCCAAACTTCTGTGTCATGTGAAAGCGCTATGGTTTCGAGAATGCTCTGCTTTTTGTGACTACACATATGTAGCCTGTCTACTATCTACGGGTGACATGAGCATAGTAGGAGAAAGCCATAATCATGTGCCTGAATGTGCCCAAGAACCCCCCAAATTGCAAAACTCTTTAGCAAACAACCCTCCCACTCTAACCACATCATCACCTAGGCATTATGGGCCTTTTCTTTTGAGAACCAAGCCCTACCAGCTTGAATTTCCTGAACGCAAAACTGGCTTAATCTTATTTTTTTTTTTTTATTATAAATTGCCTAATAAAGATCAAAATATTGAAATGTTGAGAAAATCAACCAAATAAAAACTGGCTTAGAGTTCTGATCAGGCAGACCTCCATGGCAGCAGTGGTGTCCTAGTCCAGGGTGTTCTCGGGTGATACAGAACAGCTGGAGCTCAGTAGTGTCACTTTTGGAGGTTCAGGTCTTTTGTTTGTGTCCAAAAATAAATGGAAGGGGTCAACGTTATGCTACTGGAAACTTAAATGAGACTATATTAATATGCTAAAAAATTAGCATTATTTCTGAATAAGACACCAGACATTTTAGCAGCTGGTCCTTGTATCTTGTGGGATAATTATTTGAACTTGGTTGTTGATGTATAATGTATTAGCATGACATTTTGGGCTGTTCTCCACTTTACTGGGTGGTGGTGTAATAATGTGTTTTCACTGTCCAAAATATTGTGCAAAGGAGTTCACTGAATAAATCAGGTTAGAGGATGAAGACCCTTCTTTTCGGCACATATTTGGAAAATAAACAGCAACAATAAGAAAGAAAATACACAAAACTAACCTGTTCAATGTGTTCTGTTTGAAAGCTTTCCCTACTATTGCAGTGATTCATTCAATGGGCACTCAAAAGAAAAATCAAAAGAACTGCTTCATTTTGGATTTCTGATAGGCTACCGCACCTAGCTGTCCCTGGCTGGAGCATGGGAATAGCAAATCCCAAACCCCAAAGAAAGAATGGTCACTTTTCACTGCCAGTACCACCTGCTGATTGTGAATACAACACCAACCCAGAAGGTCTACTGTTTTGGCTCCTCCTTTTCTTTAAAATTAAAGGACCCTCAATTTTGCACTGTAAGAAAAACCCTACAGAATGACAATAACTCAAGGTTGGAGATTAACATTCTTCAAAAACCTGACAAGTAAGACATTCATTCTAGCTCCTTAAACAGCTGATTTTAAAAAGAAACAAAGCTTTTTGACATTTGGAATTCATAGCCAAGATACGGAACAAAGTAGAACAAAATATCATAAAACTAGTACCAAGAGCCTTTGGCAGATAAAAGTCTCTGTGACTATGGGACGCACTATGTTTTATGTTTTTCAAAACTGTCCACGAAGAAACACAAATTCTGTCTTTAAAAATTCTTGCTTGTTATTCTTCAACAGTTTTCTCATTTGAAATTTGGCTGTTCCCCAGCAGTGCCCACAGCAACACTTACTGATAACTTAGAAATGTGCAACTAATTTGTGTGTGGTTTCAGCTCCTGAATACCAGCAGCTGAACTGTACTCTTTCAAGAGCAGCAGACTTTATCAGGCAGTGTAATCCTGTTTATGTTAATTTTTTAGATGGCCATTGATGAGGCAAATACTTTTGTACCAGCTTAAATAAAGAATACAAAATTCTGGAGTGGAAAATTTCACTTGTGGGTTCACACCATTTTATCAACAAAACAAATATTCAGAAATGCAAGCAATAGCAAGCAATAGTAAGTGCAGCAGAAGATTTTTCTGCACTGAATCAAGAATAAATTAGTTTGTAACAATTTTTTTTTCATACAAATGGGCTGAAGGAAGAGTAGATTTTTGCTCTTTGGTCTATCTTGATATATCCCTCCAGCAACACATAACAGACATGCTTCATATTAACTCTTTTCTCCTACTGCAGGAAATAGTGAAGTAGCAGTTTGTATTTTCAGAATTCTGGAAAAGAAAAGAATCGCAGTGATAATTTTCATCAGCTGAAGAAACAGGAATAAAGAACAAAAGTAAAAGTATAACAAGGTTCTGTAATGTTTCAGTGTATACATTTCTGTACTTGTCAATATTAGATAAAATATTTAGCTATACCAAATGCTACAAATAACATATTTCCTCTTAATACAAACTCTTTGTGTACACCCATTGGACATAACACACAAAATTCACATGTGTGCTAGCACCATTATGGGCTCTGCAAGAATTCACATTTTGCAATAAAGATTTCAATTGATTTAAAACTTGGTGCACAGAATTTTGGAACCGTTTTCTTAAAGTAACAACAAGAATTGATCAAGAAACTAAAACATTATAAACATTTGTGGTTTTCAGATAACTTTTAGTCACCTTTCCAGTGGGAAAACAAAAATGATACACTAGTAGTAAAGACCAATTAAGAATAATCTCTACTAGTTTATATGGGGAGAAAGTCACCTGCAAACAGATCTGGGGGAAACAATGCATAATAAAGTACAATCCCCCAAACCCAGCATCTAACAATTAGGAAAGCAAACAGAAATCTACAGTGCATCAACAAGAGAGTAAAGCACAATTCAGATGACACAGTTAGGGCAATGTAGCAAAGGGACTGGTGGAATCACAAGTAAAGTACAGTAAACTTCCGATAATCCGGCACCTTTAGGACCCAGGGGGTGCTGGATTATCAGATATGCCGGACTATCGGAAGGGGGGGCTATGAGGGGTCTAGGGTGGTGTGGGGGGATGCCACCCCAGACCCCTCATAGCCCTCCCTTCCAATTGTCCGGCTCTGCCCCAGGCGTCCCCGATTCAGCTGCTGCTGGTCAGTTTAAGCAGCAGCTGAATCGGGGCGCCTGCGGCAGAGCAGCTGGGGTGCTGCCGGGTTGGTCGTAGCGCTGCCCCTGGCGCTGCGAGACCAACCCGGCAGCACCCCAGTTGCTCTTGGGGCGCCTGCGGCAGAGCAGCTGGGGTGCTGCCGGGTTGGTCCGGTAGCGCTGCCCCTTGGCGCTGCGAGACCAACCCGGCAGCACCCCAGTTGCTCTTGGGGGCGCCTGGGGCAGAGCAGCTGGGGTGCTGCCGGGTTGGTCCCGCAGCGCCAAGCGGCACTACCGGACCAACCCGGCAGCACCCCAGCTGCTCTGCTCAGGCGTCCCCAAATCGCGCCGCTGAAACTGACCAGGGCTGACTCCGGGAAGCCGGGGCAGAGCAACTCTGCCTCGGGATTCCCGGAGTCAGCCGCTGGTCAGTTTCAGTGGCGGCGACTTGGGACAACTGGGGTGCTGCCGGGTTGGTCCTGCAGCGCCGAGGGGCAGCGCTATGGGACCTACCGGCAGCACTCCAGCTGCTCTGCCCCAGCTTTCGATTCAGCTGCTGGTCAGTTTCAGCAGCGGCTGAATCGGGGCAGCCGGGGGCAGAGCAGCTCCAATGGTCCGGCTGCCCGGAGCACTTCCAGGTTCCTGATGGTGCCGGACCATCAGGAGTGCCGGACCATCAGATGCCGGACGAATGGAGTTTTACTGTATTGTGTTATCATTTTTTATGAGGAGGCATCTAATATACCCAACTTATAATGGGATCCCGTTATGCTAGGTAGTGCATATGGAGATAAAGAGGACTTGCTGTGTGTCACTTGTTTTTGTATTTAAATATATGTGAACCCATGGTGAAAGGATAGGCAGGCTTTTTAGAAATTCAAAAAATAATTTGTGGAGTCATATTACAGGGATTCTATTGAAAACTTAGGAAGGATTCTGAAAGGGCAAAATCATGTTCATCATTATGTGGAAAGATTATTAAAAAGGGCTTATAGTAGAGCAGGGGGTTTCACACTGTGGACTGTGGCTTGTAAGGACAAGCCACTAGCTGGCTATGAGATGCTTTGTTTACCTGCACCTCCAAAGGTACTGGTAATCGCAGCTACCAATGGCCGCGGATCGCTGTTCCCAACCAATGGGAGCTGCGGGAAGCTGCATCTTGGTCCTCACTACTTCCTGCAGCTCCCCTTGGCTGGGAACAGTGACCTGTGGCCAAGGATAGCTGCAGTCGCCCATACCTGCAGGTACACAAAGCATCTCACAGCCAGCTAGTGGCTTTCTCTTAGTTACAAGCCACGACCTACAGTTTGAAACCCCTGGACTAGAGAATGAAGCCCTGGCCCCTCTGAAGTCATTGGTAGGTCTTCTATACAGGATTTCACCCAAAGCAATTAAAAATCTGAATAGGATAGGACTGATTTTCCAAGGAGTAAAATGTATAGAAGGTAAAAGGTAATGGAAGTGAGAAAGTGTGTCAGGAAACATTTTGCTACCCAAGCTGTAAATATAGTGTACTAACAATATGCATACAATGTACTAACACAGGCAGCAGATGACTCTACTATGCATGCTCAAGGAGTTAGGCAGGCAATTGAAAGACACAAACATGACAAGTACATGCAGAAGCTCAGAAGATAGAAAGAACACGTGGCATCCCTACCTTTTTACTATGTCAGTTTAGTTTGTGACTGCACATGTGTGTGCACACACGCACACACACAGAGCTATAAGAAATCTCTCTTTCACATGTTCTTGTCCCTAATTTTCCATCTCTCCCCAGGGTAGCAATAAAAGAAGATTGTACAATCAGCCAAGGTTAGCAGTACAGTAATATTTGGATGTAAAATTAAGGAATAAGTCTAAAAATGTGATTTGTATACATGCATACATGGATTCTTCTGTTTTCTTAAGGGGACTTAAAGTGTAGGAAAATGCTTAATCTCCACCTATCTTCAAATGCCCATCATGGACAAAGATAAACCAAATAACTTCTTTCATTACTGTGGGGAAGAGGAGAGAGAGGGGGGCCTAGGTAGTGACATGATGAATTTGCTTCTCCCTTCCCTATAGCAAAGAGTTTCTTCTACAGTTATCTAAACACCTGCTGCCTAAAATGCAGGACTGATAAACTGGAAGGGGAATACAGCTAAGGACGGAAAAAAAAAAAGGGGGAGGGGGAGGGGACAGAGAGGGGAAGAATGAGAAAAAGAGCAAAAAGAGTGGGAGATTTTAAGAACATCTTTTCCAGGTGACTGTGTCAGAATGAATACAGGCTAAAACTCCTCCAAAATAGTTTTCTGTTCTCTGCCATCAGGAAGTGGTAGTGTTCTGTTTTGTGCTTCCTTCTGTGTTTGATGTAACTCAGAATGCCTTGCATAAAATGAGCCAGGTTAACAGCTCTTCAGAAAAGCTGCAAAGGTGTCATAATATTGGTTCTTTTTGCTGCAAACCATCCTGCTTCACCTAATGCCTGGAAGGGAATGTAAAATGCAAGATCACGACCAGGGTCATCCCAAGGGGGTGTGTGAGGCCTGGAGTACCTCCCCGTTGCAAGCCCTACCCCTTTCTCCTCAGCAAATGGCCTGGTGGATAATGGGGCCTGGTGTGGGAGACAGCAGGGATTGTCCTCCCCCCACAGGTGGCAGTAGCCAGAGTGACCTGGCAGCCTGCTCCGCTCTGCCCTGCCACCCTATCTGGCCTGCTGCGCTCTGTTTCTCTGTAGTGGCGGGAAGTAGTTCTCCCTGGGACCAAAGCACTCTGCTTCCTGCTGTCATGGAGAACCATTGCACAGTGGGCCGGGAGAGGGCGGTGCAGTGCAGTGGAGCAGGCTGCCAAACTGCTCCGGCTCCTGTCGCCCGTGTGGTGAATGGGTGGAGACGACCTTTTCTGCCATACCTCACCAGGTCCTGTAATCCCGCAGGTGCCTCCTGTCTATAGGATAGTTGGGGCGGATGCTGTGGACCTCCCCCAAGCATGGGCTCTGGGGTGGCTGCCCTAATTCATCCTATGGATGGTATGGCTCTGAACACGACTGACAGCTGGGCCTTGCTTGGTCATGACAGCTCAAAGACAGTGAAAGGACAGCAGTCTGGTAACTAGTAAGAGGAGAGTAGATACAAGAGACATCTACATCATCTAGGTTGAGAGAGCTGGACCAAAACACAAAGTGAAAATGGCTTCTTGCCACACATAGCATGGGATCCCTCTAGCCTTCTCTTTCCCAAGATGGGGGTTGTTTCCAGGATCCTTCCAGATCCACAGCACAAATAACTTAATGGCTTGCTCGTCTTTTAGTCCCTCCAGCCAGCAAAACTGCCTCCATCTACCACTGGTTTGTCTCCCTAAGAAACTCTGTACTGAGCTCGCTGATAGCAACAGAATGATTCTAGTGACACAAACATCACCTGTTTGAATATATTTATAAAGCCTCCTGAGGTTAAGCACTGTGCAGAATGGGATATAGAATGCACATTAGCACAACTGTTCTAAGCTAGGCATGTATGTTTATAATGAAACATCTGTAGTTCTTGGACTAATCTCTGAATATTTTACAATAGCCACATCTTAGCTGGCAAAATACAATATTATTGTAAAATTAATGTTTATGCTAGCACATATACTTTATGGTGGGAAAAATGAGATATCAAAATTGAGGGGTTTTTTTAAAAAAAATTCTGCCATATATCTTATTTCCCTATCTTTAGTTCTACCATTCTTTTCCCCTCCAGGTCCCTAAAAAGCTAAATGAACTTCTTATTCAGATCTCAGCATTTTGTGAGTGAAGAGACGATGCACAAAACCCCTACAGGGTAACAGTCTTTTCCAGAGGTGCTGAGCACCTGCCACTTTGGCATTAATGATATCTGTGTATCCAATGCACTGTGGAAAATCAGAACACTTATTAGGGGGGCCTAACTATAGGTACTGAAGCTGGAAAATCTAGACCCATATTTTTCAACATATTATGGTCAAAATGTCTTCAGAACTCACACTGATAGGGTTCTCTCCACATGTGGTAGATATTAGCGTACACAGCCTATGTATGCTGGGATGCACATGATTCGCAAAAAACAGATTAAAGTTTAATATACTGGTATTTCCTTTTCAACTCCAAAAGATACCCAATCTGATTAAAAATCCAAGTTTAATATTTTGCCTTTGTACATTACTCCAAAGCAAAGTTCTTCCATAGCTGGAAGTAGAATCTCTTGTTTTCTGATTATTGTTCTTGAAGCTATATTTAGCAAAAGGAAAGCTTTTTCATACCCTTTGGGTATGATGAACTTTGATAAGACTACGTAGCAAACATATTTGTTGAACAATTTCACTTAAGAAAGCACACATTCATCTGTTTATAGGTCTTAGCATAGGCTTCTGCTGTCATTTTACATTGTTCAAAGAGGATAACAAGCCACTTTATGAGCAAATAGACATCCAGTTTATAATGTTAATAATTCCTCCCAAAATAACAGGGTAAGTACCAAGAAATGCCATGCACAGAGCTACACTCCAGTAAAATAGCCATTAGCATTTCCGTTCAGACAATTACCTTATATACTATCATTTAACTTTCAATCTAACCATTTATTGCTGTAATAGACAAGAATACTGGAAAATGCATAGGCAAATTAACTGTTAATTTTTTTTTTCCCTGGGTACTTAGGCCATCCAAAAAAGTAGCAAATCAATTTATGCTAAATACAGGACAGGCATAGAGTAGCTAGAAAGTAGCATCTCTGAGAAGAAACTAAGAGTTGCCAGGAATGATACACTGAATGAGTAACTAACAAAAAAAGGTCAAATGTCATATTTGTTGATTTTATTCAGGGTTATTATGTCTAAAGAGAGGTAAATATTCAACATGACTTGGCATGCTCTAAGCCTCAACTGGAGTACTGAATTCAGTTTCAGTGATCACTGTGTTTTTAAAAAGAGGGACAAGCTAGAGCAAGTTTAGAATAGAAAAGATGAGGGGCTTTGAAAATGCACCTTCAGAGGAAAGAGGAAGAAATTTAGACTTGAAAAGTCTGCAGAAAAAACACATGGAGGGAAAAAAGTCTTGAAATACATACAATAAATATACTGTTTGCAGTGATGGTGTTACCCTGCTGGTCCCAGTGATAGACAGACAAGATGGGAGAAGTAATCACTTTTATGGGACCAATTTCTGTTGGTGAGAGAGACAAGCTCTTCTTTGGGTCTGTTAAAAGTACTCAGGTAGCCCTGACATGCTAATTACCTTTCCTACACCTCAGGAAGAGCTCTGGGGCCTGAAAGCTTGTTCCCTATTTCACCAACAGAAGTTGGTCGAATAAAAGAGATCACTCCACTCTCCTTGTCTCAAATATACTGTTGTATGATAGAGAAGACAGAGATCAATTGTAATCTCTGTGTAAAGGGACAGAACACAGAGTAATAATGGGTTTATGATGAGGCAAATTTCTTAAACTATTAGAACCTCTATACCAGTGGTTCTCAAACTTTTTGGCCCACAGCCCACCCAGTTCAAGGCAGATCTGTCTGTGGGCCACTAGCCAACCACCTATGATGACAAAATGGGTGAACGAGCGGGTGAGGGTGTAAAGTCTGGGTGGCAGGTTGGGCGCAGGAGTGGGATGAAGGATAGTCTGGGGGGAAGGGATGAGGGTATGGGGTCTGGAAGGGAGGGAAATGGAGGGTACTTACCTGGCTCTGTGCCCCTCTCTGTTCCCAGGCACTGCCCTCTGCTGCTTCTACTGGTGGTGATCTGCAGTATGTGGAGCCTCTTCTCCCCTGCTCCCACAAGCCAGATCTGGTCCTCAAAGCTCATGCCACATTCCTCCCCCACAGCGGGAAGCTGGCACTGGCGCTCAAACTTTGTTGGAGGGTGCAGGGCTGGAGTGCCAGCACAGGCTCCCTGCTGTGGGGGAGGAGGGCAAGCCCCCAGACTGCAGACCAATTGCAAGATAGTCGTGCACCACTAGTGGTCCATGGACCACACTTGGAGAACCACTGCTCTATATTGATTCCTTGATGTATCAATGACACATCAATGACAAAACCCCTACCAACTTCTTACTCCTGAAAATAAGTAGTAATTTTGTAAAGTGAGAAAGAAAACAGTCCATTATACACGCTTACACGTGACCCACCTGAACTTGGGCACTTCTCTCAAAACAAGCCTTTTACTTGCTCTGTAACTGGATCAAGGTCAATGTCATAGAAGCAAGGCCTTGTAGGAAGTCCTGGCATGGTGCTCATCTGTGGGAATAATAAAATAAAGTTACACTACTGCAACTGTAAGCAGATAATCGTACTGGACATGCACACTGTTGAAGAAGTGAAAGGCCAGATTGTTCGTCATGGACTGAGCTACAGCTGCAATTTTATTTTAATTAAATTTCAAACCATCTGCTACTTCAATTCATTTTATAAATCTGAGCTTATGGGAGACAGGAAAGGGGAAAATAAAACTGAGACACAGTTGTAAACTAGGAAGACGCAAGAGTGGCCTAGATTTCTTTGTGCTTCTGAGTATTTATCCATTTAAAGTTATGATACCAGGAATTTTGTACATCAAAGTAAAAGGCCATCCCAAATGAATTCCTCTCATGTTACAAACATGTTAAACTGCATGCCTTTGTGAATGAAAGCAGGACACAGAAAAGGAATGAGCCTTAACACCTTCATGACTATGAATACTTAATTAACACTGAGAGTGAACTGAGATGATTAAAATAAATAATGTGTGATTCCTAATACATCATTTAGGCATTCCCAGCTCTTGGGCTCCATGCATGTTTCCTGAGAATTCATTGCACCAAGAAGTTATAGAGCTTGAAGTGAATAATAGTTCCAGCAGAAATGCAATAATAGTTCCAGCAGAAGATTCAATTCCATGGGTATGTCTAGACTACATGCCTCTGCCGACAGAGGCATGTAAATTAGACTACCTGACATAGTCAATGAAGCGGGGATTTAAATATCCCCCCACGTCATTACAATAAAAGTGGCCGCCGCGCTGTGCCGACGATCAGCTGAGCCGGCACAGCGCGGCAGTCAAGACACGGATCGGTCGACAGGGAACGCCTTTGTCGACCGCTCCTGTAAATCTCATTTCACGAGGCATAAGGGAGTGGTCGACAAAGATGTTCCCTGTCAACTGATCTGCGTCTTGACTCGTGCGCTGTGCCGACGATCAGCTGAGCCGGCACAGTGCGGCAGCCATTTTTATTTTAATGACGCGGGGGATATTTAAATCCCCCGCTTCATTGACTATGTCGGGTAGTCTAATTTACATGCGTCTGTCAGCAGAGGCATATAGTCTAGACATACCCCATGTGTGTTGGCTGAAATATAAATGTAGGAGCCCATTTTCCCAAAGTAGTCTAGGCAGTGAGGAACCCTACATATCATTGGGCTCCTAAATTGCTTTTGAAAATAGGACTTAGGCTCCTAAACCATTTGAACACTTTTGAGAATTTTAATCCCAGTGATGGACCAATGCCCTGTATAAACATGCAACAAAGGGTTACTGCCCCAAGGAGCTCACAATCTAGATGCTACAGCTACACTCTGAGCTTGGGCTGTGATTCCCAGAGATATACTCACTCTAGCTTTCCTCTGAGCTGGTGCATTAAAAATGGTAGTGTAGATAGCATCATGATAGCATGATTAGTTGCCAAGGGTACACACTCAGGGTGGCTAGAACACACTGCTGCCGTCTGTGCTACCCTGGATACACTATTTTTTTATGGTGCTAGCTCAGACAAGAGGTAACAGGAGTATATCTCTGGGAGATGGGAATCACACCCCTGGGCTTGTAGTATAGACATAGCCTATATGTGCTTAAATTTAATCATGTGCTCAAGTGTTTTGTTGAGTTCGAACCTATTTGCATCAAAACTGTTCTATAAACTTTTGAGGTCCAAGATCTGAGCTAGGGTAAATCACCATAGGGTCTCTGCCTAAAATAAATGTATGTATCTAGTAGGGGAAATGACATTTTCTCCGGCCACAGTGCAAGCTGTATTAATTATGCTGATGGGTCTCAGAAAAGGAAAACATACTCTTGATATGTTAGCCCCAGAGACCCAAATTTAATGGCCCCTCTCAGACTGGAGCTGCTTCTATTTCTTCATAAGCCTGTTTTAATGCATGGACCATGACCTAGTCAGCATTATCCACAGCTTTACACTGCAGTTTTGCTCTGAAATCTAGTTTAATATTACTATTACAATAGTGGAAAAGAAACTATATAACTTAAGATGCCCTCACAGAAACGTACATATCCATGTATATTGTATAAAGTAACTCTACTTTCCATGGGGAAAGGAGTTCAGACAACATGAGCGGATTGGTGATATATTCAGTGTCTTTCTTTTGCTAGACCAGGGCTGGGCAAGATGCGGCCTGAGGGCTGGATCTGGCCCACCTAACACTTTGATCCAGTCTGCGGACTGCATCTGGTGACTTTCTAGTTATATCCTGCTGCCCATGCAACTGAATTTGCAGGAGGTGGCTTAGGCACCAGGATCCTATTTAAATGGCTCACAGTTCCTGGTCTCAGCTTTACCTCAGCAGGGGCTGGAACTGCAAGAGTCTTTTAAATTGCTGCTATTTAAAGGGCTCACAGCTCCAGGCCCCACCACTACTGCATTGCCTGAGAGTCACTTGGGGTTGCTGAGGCTATTTAAAGGGTTCCTGGTTGTGACTCTACCCTGGCAGGGGCCAGAACTGTAAACCCTTTAAATAGCTGTAGCAACCGTGGGTGACTGCCAGGCAATGCAGTAGCAACTGAGCCTGAGCTAGGACCTCTGAGCCCTTTGCTGTATTACTTTATTGACACTAGCTTTATTTGTGCTAGCGCAGATAAAAATAACAGAGTAGACATAGCAGGACTGGCACAGTGTGGGCTAGCAATGCAAGTACGTGTCTAAGATCTCTAGAGTGCTCATACAACCCTTGCTAGCATATTGATGGTACTGTTTTTAGATATGCTAGAATGGGTACATCTACCTATGCTGCAATCACACCTCAAATTGCAGCGCAGACATACTCTGGGCTAATATTTGGGATTAGTTTAATATTGTTCTTTCTTTGGAGACCAGACCCTGCACTAATTGGGATAGCAGGGTCTTTTTTGTTTGTTTGGGACGTCTCAAATTTAAGGATTTACCCTTGATAGAAAACTGCCATAATAAAATTAAAAACATTACATGCATACAGAGCTCCCCTGAAACTTTGGCATCTGGCTGTGTTGGAGATGGCCTTATTATAACACAGAAAAGGTTCTCTCTCAAGTTCCCTATAACTTGTAAAGTAGATCTACAGATATGTACATCCTATTACAAGGACAGTCTTCATTCACCATATAAACACCACATGCTAACAAATAACATTCTTAAAATCACTGATTCTAAATTAAAGTTAATTAGTTAATACTGTGGCAAGATTCTCTGCCCATATAAATCATTCAGAGACCACTAAAGTCAATGGAGTGATGATGAGTTACACTACCTGATGATCTGTCCCTGTGCTCCTAATTTCTTGCAAAGTGACACCCAACAGATTTACATTAACGCAGGGGTTCTCAAACTTTGTGATACCGTGACCCCCCCTCTAAGTTGCCTGCAACCCCCCCTCTATGTTGCTTGTGACCCCCCGGGCCGGGGGGCTGGGACCCACAGTTTGAGAAACGCGGCATTAATGGATGACAAACATTTGAATTTTCTGAAGTGTGAATTCCAAACTCTTTAATATTAATACAGAGGCTATGATTCTTCTGACACTGAGGAATAAAGGAAGTGATGTCACCTGTATTAAAAAAATTCCTGCTGCATCAAATGAAGTATACTTTGTCTAACTCACAGTATAGAAAAGATCTTTTGTCTAAATGAATCACAGAGTAAAACTAAAGTGCCTCGTCATTGTCACTATTGCCAGCAGTTCTGAATAGCAGTGGTGACCTGGAGTCAGTTCTCTGCTGTGACCAGCTGGCTGTACCGATGTAACACAGGACAGAATTTGGCCCTTTATGTTTACTGAGGGGTCAAATAGGAGGAAATGGCTGGATGGCTTAGGGATTACTATTGAGTTCTCCCTCATTAGTGCTCCACTTTATGAAAATTAAAAGGAATGATAGAGAGAAGGTTGCTCAGTAGATTGCAAAGCAAAGTCAATAGGTCTGACAAGCTTACTTGCTGCATGGTTGCATATTCAGAAGCAATACTCCTTTCCCTCCCCTGCCTTATATTTCCTCCAAACAAAGTAGAAGGAGGGATTAGTGTTTGTGAGTTTATAGGTTGACCCCAAACTAGGGATGTGAACAGGTAACTGGTTCCCGGTAAGCTTTACCCTTTCCAGGTGATGCTTACCAGGTACCAGTGCCTGGGAGTAGCCACCCACTCACGGCAGCCTCAGCCCCAGAGCTGGGAGCCTCCTGCTGCCAATGGCAGAAGCAGCCCTGGGACCAGGAGCCTCCTGCCACCAGCAGTGGCAGAAGCCACTCAGCATGTCCTGCCACTGGGACTGAGCGCGTCCTGTTGCCAGTTATGGTGCTGGATCCCACTTAGCCCCAGACCGGTTAACCTAACAGTTGACCGGTTAACTGATTAATCAGGATTTTACATCTCTACCCCAAACCCAGCTGGCAGAACTCAGAAGCGAGCTGTATTGCTATAGATGCTGTAGATACTCAGTGGATAAATAAAAGACTTCAATCTCCAAAGCCTTTTCATCTTAAATGAGCACTAAATTGACACCAGTATTTTAAAAGTAAAAAAAAGAAGCAGATAACAGGCTTTGAAAGAGCAAATTCTCCTCTGAAAACAAATCACTTTGGTAATTAGCCAGTCTGTTCAGCAGGAAAAATGCACTGAAACAGCAAATCAGAATTTCACACTCCTACAGTGCCTTTCATGCACAACAGATTCCAACGTGTCTCACAGTTTATACATCATATATATACTAGTCAGGGATCACTTCACCCACCACTGATACTCAGTGATCTCTAAAATGTAATATGGCAACTATGTAACACCACACAGCAAGGTTACAAAAACAGGTTGGGGTAAGTAGCCGTGAATAAGAATGTTATCCAACTGAAACTACCGATGGAATTTATGGAGGCAGAATAAAATTACCCAAACTGAATTTGACCAAAACTATAGCTATTACACCTTCTCTAGCCCAAAGTGCAGTGAAACATCAGTAACCACAGGTGGGGCAGACTTTATGTTTAAATTCTTCTTTCAATATATCTGAATGATTTTTCCATAAAAGAAATCTCACCTATCAAGAATTCATGAACCTTTTAAACATCTGCTATGAAATACATGAAGGGAATTGGGGCAAATTTGTAGGAACTCACTTGTGTCAATAATGTTTAACATTTGCAATTCTGTACACACCCCTGAAAGCTTTCTTGCAACTTTCCATTTTCCGCAAATCATCCTTTACAAAGATTCTGTGATAGGTGCAATATTTGTGCTTATGCCTACACTATTACAGACATACAGTTACAGTACTATATGTGCAATAAGGTTTGGAGAAAAAAGCAATACGGTTTAAATTATAAGTTATTGTGTGGATTCTGTTAATTATACTTCTTGGAAATCAACACTAATAAAAGTAAAATTATTTTAGTTGAAAAAGGACTAATACAACTGCTGTCTGTCTTAAGTATTCATGATGTCAGAGTTTTAGACACCTACCTACTAAAAAAGGTAGGATACTAATGCTTCCTTACAAGAGCAGCATGTCAATTATTCTTAAGGAAGCTCTAACTAAGGTTGTTCTCAGAAATCTTGCTAATATTGAGCTACACCTAATTCTCCTTTTGGGGGAAGGATGGTGAAAGTTCATTTAGAAAGATGTGACTGTAGCATTCTGGTAGTTTCTACAATTCTCACTCAGGTCTCCTCAACTCCAGACAATCCTATTTTAGGTCTGGGTACTGGGCAGGAAATGTTCTGGTTGAGTTTAATGGGCAGAAGATAAAAAATGGGATTTTCAAAAGTTCTCAGTATTAGCCTAACTCTGCTATCATTGAGATCAGTGCAGTTTTACCATTGATTCCCAAAGCATCTTTTGCCTTTGATACCACAAGGTAATGCTGACATGTCTTCAATCCCTAGAAGAGTTTCACTAACTTGTGCTTGATGGTCTGTTTCTTTCTTCATGAGAAGTAGGGCGACCATATTTTCCCAAAGAGGAAACAGGATATCCCTGGGCCAGTCCAAGCTGCTCCCCTTGCCCAGCCCAAAGCTCTCCCTGTCTCCTGCCCATGTGGGGCCAGCCTCAGGTCCCCTTTTGACTGATGTCTGGGGCTGGGCTGAGCCCCCTTAATCTCTTCTGGGACTGGTGATGATCAGTTGGCATACAGGACCAATGCCAACTTTCATCAAAAAAAGTCAGGATGCCTGGGACAGGACCTAAAAAAGAGATTGTCCTAGCCAAAATGGGACATATGGTCCCAGAGAGAAGATTTGTGCAATTGTTTGTGGCACTTTTAGAACTGAATTCCACATGCAGAATCCCAAATGCTAGCAAAGGTAGCATTTTAAGCTATTTAAATTTCAGATTTGTTAAGTATATATATTTGCTGGATATGTCCACTACAGATAATTTGTTATATTTATAAGAGATTTTATTCTTGCGGTAATAACTCAGAAAATATAATTAGCACCTTCAATTATTATTTCCATACAGATCTCCTCTAGAGGATACACTAGTTTCTGCCACGTACTGGTTGGAGATTTTGCATCAGTTTTACTTACTTCTTTGGGTGCATATTATTCAATCAATATTATTTGGTCTAAATGTCTTTTTTGCCCAGATCTGGGGCTGCCCAGGGAGCACAGCCCGCCCTCTGGCTTCTCCCTGGGGCTGGTTGGGATGGGGGAGAGAGGGCACCCAAGCTGCTTGCTGGCTTCTCCCTGTGGCTCTGCAGTAAGGTGGCCTGGGGGCAGCCTGGGGTGTGAGGGCTGTACAGCCAGCCAGTGGCTACTCCCCAGGATTGGGGCCCCTTTTTGCCCCTCTATGGACATTTGTGAGTATAACTGTCCCCGTGCATGCTGCCCTCCTGTGGTCATGCATTAGTATAACTGTTGTTGTTATCACACCCCTCCCTTTCAATGTGAAACAGTCAAATTCCATGTACATTCTCATTGTCCTGGCCCAATCAAACCATGACCTAGTTTTAAGTTATGATAAGGAGGAAGCTGCCTACCAAATTTGGTGGTCCTAGCTCTTACCATTTAGGAGGAATTCTTGAACAGACGGACAGACACATAGACACATGCACAAGCTAAAATATATAGTAGATACAGTACTTGGCATTGCTATAGTTCTATTTTCCTCCATATCACTTCACTTTTGCTCAGCACTGATGTGATATTTGCTACACCATACGGTAAGTAATACTTACCAAAATCTTTAAGCCTCAATCCACCTGCACTTTAGGCATTTCTAAAGTGCTTATTGCAACAATAGTTAGGCATCCTCCTGACAAATAAAAGACATAGGCTTTGGTGTATCTTCTGACTCACTTACAGGCAATCTAATCTTCTAAAGTTACAGAGAAATGTGTTGGAGTCGTGACTATGTGGGTGAGTAAATGATCAGCAGTTGCCTCCTTACCAGCGTCATCTCTATGCAAAGGTGACAGAAGACCTGTACACAATTTAAATCTCAACTAAATGCTAAACTGAAGCCTTGGATGAATTTCAACTGAATGTGATTACAAGTTGTACAATCAGGCTCTGGTATTCTATTAACCAGATCTATCAAGGTTTCCCAGCATGAACCATTTTGTTTAGCTTCCATTTTTATTGTACAGCTTCCTATCCATGCTTGACATAACCTGTCTCTTATTTCCAATATATAAACAAAATTAAAAATCTTTATAGGACTCGACAAGGTATTTTTAAAGCAGATGATTTGACATCTATAAGCAATTTGTGTTTAGTGTCTTTCAGATACATGTCAACATTTGTCTGCTTTGCAAGCAGAATAAGATCTATAAATTGGGGTGTGGTGGGAACAGACACTATGTATCTCAGACAAAGAATGGAAATAAACAAACCAAAAAATACAGGATATGAAAAATCTCTGAAGACCCCAGGAAGTAAATTTCTCCTTCTTGTGGTTTATGGAGTTATGCTAGTCTCACTGTGGAATCTGAGTTATTCACATTGTTTAATTAATAAAAGGGCACAATCAGATAAACTAAGACACTTCTGAACCCTTTGAAACTGAAATTGTGCAGAAAGCAGATGGTGTTTCTTAAGGGAATATGGTAGAGTTATAATTTTGGATAGTTTATCAATAAAATCCTAGAAGAGAGGATTGTATATTCTCTACCCTCTCCATTAAAATCAATACAACAGAAAAACTCCACTTATGAAGATCACTGCAACACAAACATGCATTAAGTTTAACTTGATTTTATTATTAGACAAACACACAGCCATCTCTTAAATCAGGAGTGCCTAAACTTTTCCTGTTGCCACCCCTCACCCAAAATAATGGAATCAGTTCATGTCTCACCCACCTCCATTACTGCACAGTTGGCTCACCAGTTGAGCTGAAGGCAGTGCTGGGGGGATAAACTATGGTTGAGTGATGAGCAGGGGCTAAAGGCAGAGCTAGGCTGGGGGTGGGGGTGGTAGAGTGGAACTGGGGGACGGGGCTGGAGCTGTGTTGAAGAGCTAGCAGTAGGGGGAAGAGCTGGGGCTAAAGCTGGCAAGGGGACCCTGCTACGTGCCCCCCACATTCCTCCATGCCCCCCTAGAGGGTCACATACCAGAGTTTGGGGGAACACTGTTCTAAACCGATGTAAAGGAGCTATGGTTATTTACACCAGCTGAGGATCTGGCCAACCATTTTCTTTACTTGAATTACTCACAATCTTAAGGCCTATGGAGATAAAGTGAACTCACTGGCCAGAAGCAATCATGAGGATCTGATACTACAAACACTTACACACATTCTTCATTTTAAGCAGAGGAGTAATCTCACTGACATCCACCAAACTCATACAACAGGCCAATTTACTGAATTGGGGCTCTATAAAACTTCAGTAATAGTGCATGTTTTCGGCAGGAAAGGAAAATAGTATAAAAGTAAATGCAGAAAGAGAGTAAGTAAAAGAAGAAGAAAAATAGTGTTTAATGAAAAGAAATACAGCTGATATGGCTGCTTGGTTTGAAGCAACAGAGGAAATATATACCTACAAAGGGAATGCTGTAGAGCTATCCCCAAGACAGAAAGCTCTCTTAAGTGACCTTCATCCTGCCTTTTAAAAAATAACCCCCCACAGATTGGAAAAACAGATGCATAATGCAAGCAAAGTTGGGGCTTTCTTGGAAAAGAATCAACAGCTCAGAAAAACCCTAATACATTTAGACATAGAAATGGCATAATTTCTAAAACAAAACAAAACTCACTTATTGTAGTAATTAAACAATATTTTAAAAATATAATTCCAGCAAATGTTTTAGTGACAACTCAAATATGTGGTTTATGAAAGTTTGTCAGCAACAATTTTTAGTCAGTGCTTAATAAAAAAAGTATAATTATAAGATTTCATGAAGATTTGTCCAAACCTGGTAACATTCAGACAATAAAATGAAGTTCTCTTTTTTTCTTTTTCTTGTTTTGTTTTTTGTTGAGAAAACTTTAATGTAAAGGAGGCTTGTTACACTCATACTCTTGACATGAAGATACTGTTAAAATGTTAACTCCTCCCAAAAGTACAAAATAATGCTTATAAAGAAGATTTGCAACTTTAATCACATTCTGTTGTCTGAAAGAAGAGCTCTACTTCACTGGAATGTTATTTCAGGCGCTGACTAATACCTGATATCAGTTTTTCCATTGATTTTTTTTCCTGTGATGGCTTCTTAAGCAAAGGCTTGGTCCCCACATGTCTGAGATTTGCTGGCAGTTGCTCTGCCTTGGGAAAGCATTGATAATCTCTGCAATAAAAGAGACAGGCATGCCTCATCTGCTTTCATGAGGTTTAAGGTATTGGTTATATCTCAGAAAGTCCTAATGGCCTGGGACCAGCTTACTTGAGGGATCAACTCTTTTTGTCAATGTCATATTGTCACAGTTCCAGTTATTAGGTTGTTTAAACTGGATTGCCCTTATACAAAAGAGAGGGGGTGACTGGCAGGACTCCAAGGGCATATCTAGACCACGCTAGACTTTCGAAAGAGGATATGCAAATCCCGCGGAATCTGCATATCTTCTTTCGAGCTCACTTTTGAAATTCCTGTGGAATTTGCATATCCTCTTTCGAAAGTCTAGAGTATTCTAGATACGCCCTAGGAATCTGGAATTTGCTTTCCCCTTGATCTGTAATAATCTAGATTTTGGTGACATTTTGGGAACACCACAAAAGACATCCTTTTCACCTGTTTTTTGGAGAAGACTCAGGTTATTTTTCCTCCTAGATGATAAAAGGTCAGAAAGAGATTTTTGTAGGTAGATGGCTAGCTAAGTTCCTGTTGAATTGATCATTTTAACACTGTTGAGATGTAAATAATATTGTTCGTAGTGTATTAGGAAACCTGGAAGCTTTTGGATAGGCATCTCTTTAGTTATTTAAAGGAAAATGAATAAATATGCAAAGTCCATCACTATAACTCAGAGAGGAGTTGGGTGATTGACCCAAAATATATCGGTGCATCACATAACATGGCAGCCATTTCTCTCAGTTAAATAAGTAGCATTTTCATCTGCGAGGACACAAAAGCACATCTGAAGCTAAAGAAAATTATCCCTCTAACTATAATACAATATCAACTTTTTAGGTTTTATTTCAAAAATAATCACACGAGTGTGAATTGCTCAGATGCAGCTACTAAATTTGCATGTCTACTTTTTGAAACACACAATTCTTAATCACTTATCCTAATATTATCCACACCATCCATGATATTTTTGGATGTTTTACAGATAATACAGAAATGTTGCCTGTCCTGAGCTCACAGTTAAGGACAAACAATGCCAGAAGTGAGAGCTACAAACCCCCTGAAAGAGGAACAGACAATGAGAAAACAAGGGTTAAAAATATAAGGTGACTTGTTCCAAGTATGTTCCTCAAAATCTCTTCACAACCCACTATAATCTTCTTCCAGCACAATGTACTCTGTTACTCAATCCCCACATCCTCCCTCAGCATCCAATGTCTGACTCCACACAGCAACTCCAGGTAGACAGCATTTACACCTTCCCATGAATGATAGCTCTCTTCCCTCTACATCACCTCTGAAACCAGAGCCTCTTGACCTGTTTCCATTCCTGACAAGGTGCCTTGTTGATTAGAAAATGTTGAGAAAATCTTTCAGGAAGAACTTGTCCACAGGAGGCAGGAAAAGCCCCATCTGGCTTAAGGGAGCCAGGTTATCACTGATGGTTGGTACTATTGTCCCTCAACAGAGAAATTTGATGGCCAGAATCAAATGTCAAATAACAAGTTCATTGACATCACAGGAGTCCAGAGAATTTGCCAACGGTACCCTCTCCCCACCTGGCATCCAGATTCTGTAGGAAGAAGAGTTCCAGGTGAGGCTAATCCCAGCCTGCTAGTATAGTATCTCAAATTAATTTTCTCTGCATTTATTGAAACCTGTACATTTCATACCCACGATTTTCCCACAAGGGCCAGTCATGTATATAAATCAGATATCATGGTGGCAAGTGCATGCACTCTGCCTCTTTACTAGTGACTTTTTGGTTAAAAGTCTCTTTCTTTCACACGGGAGTCTGCTGCTGACAGACTGACTTGCATAGAACAGACACAATGTGTACTCAATACCAAGGAAATTTCACTCCTTCCAATTATAGATGCCTTGGGAAAATACTCAGATTCAAATATTCAGACCTGTCCCTAATGGACACCAAATTTCAAAGCCCAAGCAGCATGCAAACTTTTAGTAAGTAGAAGAATATGTAACTGTTGATAAAGTGACTCACTCATGTACAGTTAACTAGATCCACTAGTGTCTGAATAGATGCAGTTTTCTGAATTCTGAGGGTACAAGATACTGGGGGGAAAAAAAAAGCTAGTTCTGTACAATGTCAACCTGTAGGGGTTACCGAGAGAGGGAATATGGCAGAGGATCAGCTTGCTACTTTTTTTTTTTTTTTTTTAAACACAGTCCTGTTTCATTTTTAATCCTGACATCTGGTTGATTATATGGTCTCATAATTTAACTTCTAAAGTACTTAAAAAGAGCTAGTAGCCATCTATTAATTACCAAAAGGGTTGCAGTCTTTTGGAAAAGATCTGAAATGAGAGGTATTCATAGGGGGGCGGGAAGAAAGAGAGTTGAGTTCATTATGTTAATCTCATTTCAGCAAACATTACCTAGCTTTCAAGACTTTGGCATAATAAAATCCAGGATGCAGATTTCACAGGAACAGCTCGATTTCTGTCTTTGTCATTATTTAGTTCTCATGAATGGTGCCTAATTGAAAGCTCTGGAGACTGAAATCTATTTTTTAAAGAACAGGTGTACTGCAGACAGCAACAGCACAATTCTTCATCACTGCACCACCAGTGTGCCTCAGCTTTGACCTGGGGAATCATCTTTACACATCAGACTGGTTAAGGCTCTGCATCCATGTGGTTTAGTGATGTGAACACCTATCCATTAGGAATTGCTTTGACACTACCAATTTATTTTATATAAGCCATTAATAGCCACAGGATGGTAACAACTTTCAGTCACTGCTTGCCTGGACTAATAGATTAGAGGTGTTTTTCTTCCTCCTTTCTTCTTAAAAGAGCAGAAAAAAATCGAAATAAGATTCTTGTGATTCTGCAAAGGAAGGTAATGGGAAATATGCACTTATGCAAAGAGCCATTGATTTAACTGTGGACAGAGATGTTGCTGATTGAAAAACAAGTTTTGTTTGCCTCATCTCTGCTGTCCAGGCAAATTGTGGTTATTGTATCACTGATCAGAAACATAGGACTGTAAGGAAACGGCTTGGTCCCAGGGTCCAGTACTCTGCCATTGCACACAACCCTGCATACAAAACTATTCCTAAATTTAGGAAGCCAGGTCACTTGCCCTCACAAATCCTATTGGGAGGCTGGTCTGGAATCTCACTCCTTTTCTAATTTCTAGCATAAATTTCTTCATGGGCAGTTTCTTCCCATGTTTTCTTGTGCCAACATTGCCTTTTAGCTTAAATGACTCTTCTCCCTGCCTTGGGCTAACCCCCTAATGTATTTATAGAGGGGAACCATTTTGCTCTCTGCCTTCATTCTGCTAAAAAAAACAAGTCAAGCTCTTCCAATCTCTTTTTATTAGATGGGCCTTTCCTTTCCCCAATGATCTTACTAGCTCTTCTTTGCACCTGTTCTAGCCCAGATTTACTTTTCTTGAACCTGGGTGACCAGAACTGTATGCAGTATTCCAGATGAAGTCTTTTACCAGTGCCTTGTAAGATGGCATTCGTACTTCTTTCTCTCTACTGGAAATGTGTCAGCTGATATGTCCTAGGATTGCATTTGCCTTTTTAGTGCCAACATGCCATGGCTCATACTCATCCTGTGATAAACTAATAAATACACCCAGTTCTTTCTCCTCCTTTGTCACTTCCTACTGATGAGCTTTCTGCTTTACAGCAGATTTTTTGATATTAGTCCCTAAGTGCATAATTGTTCCCTTTGTACTATTAAATTTCACCCCAAATCTATTATCCCAGATCTCAAGGTCATCCCATTCTTTCTTGGTAATATTGCAACAGTCCTCTGTACTGATGATTCCTCCCAACTTGTTACAGTAAAACTCCAATTGTCCGGCATCCAGTGGTCTGGCACGCCTGATAGTCCGGCACCAACTGGCCAGCCGGACAATTGGAGCTGCTCTGTCCCCGGCTTCCCCAAGTCAGCCACTGGTCAGTTTCAGCAGCAGCAGACTTGGGGAAGCCCGGGGCAGAGAGCTGGGGTACTTTGCCCCCAGCTTCCCCAAGTCCGCTGCTGCTGAAACTGACCAGCGGCTGACTTGGGGAAGCCGGGGGCAGAGCAGCTGGGGTGCTGCCAGGTTGGTCCCGCAGCACCGCCCTCTCCCACGCTGCGCAGTTCCCCGCCGACCCCCCCACCAGACCCCTCATAGCCCCCCTTCCGGTACTCCGGCATATTTGATAATCCGGCACCCCCTGGGTCCTAAAGGTGCCGTATTATCAGAAGTTTACTGTACCAGCAAATTTCATTGGCATATACCTACTTTTCATGTCAAGGACATTAATAAAAATATTAAACAAGATGGCTGCGTCTAGACTGGCATGATTTTCCGCAAATGCTTTTAACGGAAAAGTTTTTCCGTTAAAAGTATTTGCGGAAAAGAGCGTCTAGATTGGCACGGATGCTTTTGCGCAAAAGCACTTTTTGCGGAAAAGCGTCCATGCCAGTCTAGACGCGCTTTTGCGCAAGAAAGCCCCGATCGCCGTTTTAGCCATCGGGGCTTTTTTGCGCAAAACAAATCTCAGCTGTCTACACTGGCCCTTTTGCGGGACAGTTTTGCGCAAAAGGGACTTTTGCCCGAATGGGAGCGTCAAAGCTTTTCCGCAAAAAGCACTGATTTCGTACATGAGAACGTCAGTGCTTTTGCAGAAAATCAAGCAGCCAGTGTAGACAGCTGGCAAGTTTTTGCGCAAAAGCGGCTGATCTTGCGCAAAAACTGGCCAGTCTAGACACAGCCGATCAGTCCCAAGACCAGGGTGGGCAAAATATGGCCCGCGGCAGCATCTGTCCCACCAAACATTTCTATTTGGCCACCTGCTAATTAGCAGAGCAAACATATTTACAGCCAGGCTCTGTGCCACACACAATCTCTCTCACACACACTCTGCTTCAACGCACAGTCCCTGCACATGCATACGAACACACTCTCCTAGTCTGTATGTAGCACAATCTGTGTCACAGATATACAGAGTCTCTCTCTCTAACACACACTCTCTAGCCCCCAGCTCTGCTCTTCTGTCTGGGGCCCACCTCTCCTGCTAGGGGTCCAGAGCCAGCCCTTGATGACTTCTCAAAATTCATGGAGTGGCATCCTCCCCCCCCTGCAAAAATTATTGCCTACCTTCCCCAAGACTGATCCTCGAACTCCAATAATAGTTTCCTTCCAGCATAAAGTTTTGCTTTCAGCATAACTCATTGTCATCTCTCCTGTAGCCACTTCTTTACCCACTCTACAATTCTTGTACTAATCCCTACCTTATGCAGCTTAATTTCCAATGTGGTAACAAGCCAAATGCTTTACTGACGTCCAGATAGATAAAATCTACCACATGTTCTTTTCTGGAAAAAAATATCAGTTATCTTTATTAAATAAGCCATGGATTCCATATGTAAAGAAGTGGAAATATTGTCATCTAATCCCACTAAGAATTCATTTTTTCCCCATAGTTACAAAATATATTTAAACTTTATTTTTAGTCTAGGGTCAATAACAAAGGTTTTATACTCTTGACCATCTAGTGTGGTAACACAGGGTGTTCTGCATCTGTGCTAAAATATCATGTCCCAAGTAGGGATGTTAAATATTGGTTAATTGAATAGTCGATTAACCACATGAATTCTTATCTGTTTCTTGGCTATTCTATAGTCCCCAGGGGTGGGGCCAGCTGCCAGTGCACTCTGACCCCACTCTCTAGGAGCCCCCTGCCACTCCGTGCTGCTGCCTCTGTCTCAGAGGCAGCAGCGTGGGGTGCCAGGCGCGAGCTGATCTGCGAGGGGAGCCAGTTTAAAAGCAAGCTCCCCTCGCAGACCCACTGCCTGTCATCCTGCGCTGCTGCCTGTGATACAGAGGCAGTAGCATGGGGTGGCAGCAGCCCCTGTCCTGCGGGGGCTAAGCTCCCGGGCCTGGTGTGAGCTGGAACTAGGCCGGACTTCCGGCCAGCCTGCTAAAAAATTTACTGGTGAGGGGGAGAGGGGATGTGTGTAGTCTATAGCATTAAGCTATAAGCTTTTGTTTATTGGTTAATTAATTACACTATTACGTCCCTAGACCCAGGCTAAATGCCTTTTCTGAAGACTAATTTCCTCCAGTTTTTCCATGACTTGTAAGCTTTACCTCAACTCGTTCTTAACTGAGAAGATCCAGAAAGGAACCAATTTGTCTGGGCATATGAACATTAAAGTGTTGACTTCTCAGACTCCGTGAACTGGATTCCCTAATGAGTATTCTTCTCAGAACTGATAACTGCTGAATGTCAAGTTCTGCCGTATTTCTTATATCAGTCCAGACCATACAGCAATTCCCATTGACAGGTAGGTAGAAATACAGAAACAAACTATAGCTCTGCTGTATGTCAACTTCGTATGGTAACTTCTTCAATGTTTTGTTTCCACGGGGTATCATCCCTGATACGATATGCTCTCTGAAAGTGTTTTCTTTCTGCTCTCACTCAAAAAGAAAAGAGCTTTTAAAAATCTATACTATTTTTTTTTCAAAGTAATAAGACACATTATTTATACTGTGATAGACCCTAGTCAGGATGGGATTCTACTGTGCTGAGTGCTGCATGAAGACATAGTCCCTGTCATGAAGCACTTTTGAATTAAAAAAAAGGCACAAGTGATTCTGACAAAACTAGAAGGTAAGGGGAGAAAGAGGATGCTGGTACTGGTTGAACCTCTCAAGTCTGGCACTCTTGGGACCTGACTGGTGCCAAATCAGAGAATACGCCAGCCCATGAGAGGTCAATATTGTCTAGCAGCATTACCAACACTTCCACTACTTATTGGGCTCTTAGAAAACTTTAGAGCTAAATAATAGCACAGAACATTGAGAACCAAGACTGGTAGCTGTAAGCAAACTTTATGGAATCTTGGGAAATTTAGCCACCCCCATGATAAGCGGACATCCAGCTAATTAAAATAATGCCGGACCACGGATGTTGCCAGACCAGAGAGGTTCAACCTGTTCAGCCTGTCTCAGTAGTAAGTTTATGGGATTGCACAAACTTGCACTGGGCTAGGCTTGATGATTCCAAACCATGAGAAATATTTTATTAATATTTTAACAAAGATGAGGTACTAGTTGGCTGATTTTCTATAAGAGCCATGGCAAAAGTGGGACCAAAAGGAGAGGAGTGGAAAGTTCCATGAATAAAGGCCAACTGGGCTGTGGGACAGAAGGAATGGTTGAGCTAGGCAACGGATGGAAGAGAGAGAGCAGCAAGGACAAATAAGTGGGAGTGGATGTGTGGTCAGAGTTATGAAGGGTCCTGAAGTTGAGGACAAGAAGTTTGAAATTGCAGTGGAAAATGGGAGGGAGGGAGATGAAGTTATTTATGGTCTTGCATGTGATACAGCAGCAGTGGGCAACCAAGACTAGTGAGTGGACTGCATGAGAGGCCCTCCATCTCAGTGGGCCACATGACCAGTGGGGGGCAACCTGGAGCTTGCACAGTCCCTCTCTGCCCTCTTCCCCCAAACCCTTCTTGTGCACTGGGGCACTGAAGCCCCCCACTTCTTACTCCTCTGCCTCCCTCCCAACACTTTTGGAGCACCATGAATCAGCTGGTAGGCACTCTGTTTCCATTTCTCCCCTTCCCACCCTTGAATGCCATGAATCGGCTGTTTGCAGCTATTCAAGCCTGCGCTAGACCAACCGGGCCCCCTGTGTGTGCGTGGGCGGGGGGGAAGGATGAGAAGCTGGGACCCGTAGTGGCAGTCTCCACGGGGGGAGACCCACGGTGTCAGTGACAGCCCACAAAGGGGTGGGAGCCACTCCATCGATGGAGCAGCACCTCCACCTCTCACACCCTCTTTAACTGGTTAAATGCAGTGTCAGCACTATGTTTAACCGTTTAACCAATTTAAAAAGGATTTTACATCCCCAGTGGGTACTAAGTGGAGAGTCCTGTAACATAGATGTTGTAGGAGTAGGGGAAGGAGAGAGAGAGAGAGAGAGAGCGCGAGCGACATACAAGATTCAGAATTAAAAGCTTTTTTTCTTTTAAACTCTGGGTAAACTCTGACTCACATTTTTGGCTATATTCCTGCATTCTAATTAAGGGTGTGATATCAAGATGTTTAATGGCTGCAATCTATTGAGCAGGCACAGCTAGATGCCTGCTGCATTGAATGATGAGGCTTGTCTGATTTCTGATACATGTGCCTGGAGGTGAAAATGAAGCTATTAAAATGAGCAGGGTTTAATGTAGAAAATGATTTACATTAATATTTTAAAGGTTTTCAAATAAAAAGGCCTTTGCAATTTTTATTAGTGGATGGCCAGCTCACTCTTACAGACATTTTTAAAATAACTCTGATGAATATGCACCCTGACACTGGAAAGTACTAATAATTTACCCATTGTGCCTGATAAATATGGTAGTAATGCAGAAAAACTACAGGCTGCCTTGTAGCTGGTGCCAATTTATCTGCTTAGGATAAAACAAATCTGCCCATTCCTACTCCATTAAGGAACAGCAATCTCCCTTTTTGATGTCAACTCAAAATATGGCTGAAATCTAGCATTTTTACATAGCTTAATAGGGAGTATGAATGACCAGATGGCAATCAAGCTAATGATCCAAAGGGCAGGCAGCTAATGCACATTAATGGAATCACACTTTGGAAATTTCCCAAATAGAAATAATGGATTCAAGAAGAAAAAAATATTTAGAAATGATGTCTGATTTAATTATATCTCATTGCTGCAATACTAATACACAAACTTATTCTAAAATGAAAGACTAAAATAAATGCTCTTATTTGCTGAACACACACATACCCACACACACGCCACATCTAGCATGGGACAAACAAAATACCATTATATATATATATTTATTTATTTTTTGCAAATTAAAAAATTTGTACCGCACATTTAATACTACAACCAAACAGTATACATAGGCTTGACAGGATCAATTAAAAAAAATTAAGGCTTCATAACCATTAAAAGAAACTACCAACAGTAAATATCCTGAAATCAAATTCTAATCAGTCCTCAACTGCATTGTGCATATGTCAATTCTGATTATTACTGATGGATTTTTTGTTAGTGTGTGTACATTGATATCTATGTTAGCGACATTTACTGATAAATATCTAATCCTTCCAAGCCTATGGGTTTTAATTTTTAAAGCATTTTACAAACATGAAATGTTTGTTATTCATAAATGATCTGGAGAAAGGGGTAAGCAGTGAGGTGGTAAAGTTTGCGGATGATACCAAACTGTTTAGGATAGTCAAGACAGAAGCAGACTGTAAGGGACTCCAAGAAGATCTCACCAAACTGAGTGATTGGGCAACAAAATGGCAAATGAAATTTAATGTGGATAAGTGTAAAGTAATGCACATCGGGAAAAATAACCCCAACTATACGACAGTATGATGGGGGCTAATTTGGCTACGACAAATCAGGAAAGATCTTGGAGTTATCGTGACAGTTCTCTGAAAACTTCCACACAGTGTGCAGCGGCGGTCAAAAAGGCAAATAGGATGCTAGGTATTATTAAGAAAGGGATAGAAAATAAGACCCAGAATATCTTACTGCCCCTGTATAAAACTATGGTACGCCCACATCTTGAATACTGTGTACAGATGTGGTCTCTCACCTCAAAAAGATATTTTGGCCTTGGAAAGGGTTCAGAAAGGGCAACTAAAATGATTAGGGGTTTGGAACGGGTCCCATATGAGGAGAGGTTAGCGACTGGGACTTTTCAGTTTAGAAAAGAGGAGACTGAGGGGGGATATGATAGAGGTGTATAAAATCATGAGTGGTGTGGAGAGGGCCGATAAAGAAAAGTTATTTATTAGTTCTCTAAATAGAAGAACTAGAGGACACCAAATGAAATTAATGGGTAGCAGGTTTAAAACTAATAAAAGAAAGTTCTTCTTCACACAGCGTGTAGTCAGCCTGTGGAACTCCTTGCCAGAGGAGGCTGTGAAGGCTAGGAATATAACAGAGTTTAAAGAGAAGCTAGATAATTTCATGGAGGTTAGGTCCATAAAGGCTATTAGCCAGGGGATAAAATGGTGTCCTTGGCCTCTGTTTGACAGAGGCTGGAGAGGATGGCAGGAGACAAATCGCTTGATCATTGTCTTCGGTCCATCCCCTCTGTGGCACCTGGTGCTGGCCACTGTCGGCAGACAGGATACTGGGCTAGATGGACCTTTGGTCTGACCCGGTACGGCCGTTCTTATGTTCTTATGAAATAATTCACCCTCAATACAGCTAAAGAACATGTATATGGAATCCCCGTTTTATCAAGGGGAAAAGGAGGCAGAAAGATTAAATGAGTTGCCAAAGACCACAGGAGGAGTCAGTTTTATGGCTGAGATTAAAATTTAGGCAGCTTCCTGTCCTGGGTTCATACCAGAGTTCCCTATCATTTTTTTATGTCCATGTGCAGAATTAATTTTGTTATGTGTACCAATATAGAGATGATGTGCGACATCTCTTCCATATTGGTGTACGTAACAAAATTCATTCTGCACAGGGATGATCTGTGGCAGGGATGGAGCTGAGGGGTTCAGAATGTAGGAAGGGGCTCAGGGTTGGGGGGATGAGCGCTCTGGCTGGGGAGTGGGCTCTGTTGTGGGGCTTCAGATGAGATGTTTGGTGGGGCAGGAGGAAGCTCCAGGCTTGGTTCAAGGGATTTGGAATGTAGAAGTGGGCTCATGGCAGGTTGGGATGCGAGTGCTGCGAGGTCTGGCTGGGAGTTAGGATGCAGGAGGGGACTCAGGGCTGGGCATCTAAAAGGGAACTAGAGTGGTGGAATGGGCTTAGGACTGGGGCGCTGGGTTGTAGCGTGGGGTCTGGGAGGGCATTGGACTTAGGGTGCAGGAGGGTGCTCAAGGCTGGATGCATACCTGGAGCAGCTCCCATTTGGGGGTGGTGTGTGTGTGTGAGTGTGAGTGTGAGTGTGAGTGTAACAGGTGGCTCTGCATAGCCCCACCCTCCGCAGGTCCCATTGGCTATGATGATGCTTGATCAATGGGAGCTGCAAAAGCAGTCTCTCCAGCTGAGGGCAGTATGGGGACAGACCTTCCCAACGCTCCTGGTGACGTGGCTCCCGTTAGAAGGGATGGGGGGATGGAATGGCAGCACATGGAGCTTCCCTACCCACCCTCTTGCTGGAAGGACTGGCATCAAACACAGGGACTTTATCGGCTGCATCTCTAAATTCCCTTTCTTAATCCAGTCCTGTTGCTGGAGCCAGAGAAGTGTTTTTCTCCTCTGGCTCCAGCAATGAGCTGTCAGGGTCAAGGGACAGGCATACTCCTCCAGCCCCAGCAGGGAGCTGCCGTGGTGGGAGAGCACCAAGCACCTTTTCAAAGCTTAACAGGCAGTGGAGCAGCTACCCAGCTTCAAGGGAATTCTAGTTCATACCGTAAGAATCCACTACCTCTTACATCAGGAAAACCCCTTTCCATGAAAAATGCCTTCTCTTATATAAGAAAACAAACAGGGTTCATCCTACGAAGTCTTCATATTGAATATCCTCAATAAAAGAAATCCTCTTAGAGTCCTTGTACCTTGAAATGAAGTACAATGCTTGAACCTCTGTTATAAAACACTTTAAAAACCATTGTTCATGTTATACAAAATAAAGGGACTATATTTTCCTATAAATAACCAAAGAATGCTGCTAAACAGTATTGTTAAATCAAAGTTTGGAAACACTCATTTTTGTATTTGCCAGGGTATCAAAAATGAATGGATGTTCTGTGAGGAGCGTCAAGTGTTTTAATCGAAACCACAGAAGAGTGTCAGAATAACACAACCCTTACGTAACTGTGTGGAATGTGGCTAAGTTTAAAAGGAGGACACTTAGAATATTCTTGATATTTATGGCCACTGCTGCAGCTCCAAGCCTCCATTTTTTGGAAGACAGGTATTCTGTTATAGGGAACAGCAGAATGATGCAGGAAGAACTTCTCCAACCTCTCTTTGATTATGACATACTGTGCATATTCTTTGAATGTTTTAAACCTAGGCTTATCGGTTAATCCAAAACGACTACACACAACCCGTCCTCCTCTCCTGCTGCCTCTGTATCAGAGGTAGCAAGAGTGGGGGAGGTGGAAGCTGGTGCCCATGGGGAGCTGGCTTAAAGTCGACTCCCCATGTGTGCTGGTTGCCGTGGAACTGCCTGCCCCCTACCCACTGCCTCCCACAGAAGTAGCAGCGAAGGGGGCAGGAATCAAAGCTGGCTGCCCATGAGCACCAGATCCTGTGGAGCCACCTCCCCTCCCACACTGCTGCCTCTCATTGAGAGGCAGTAGCACAGGGGTGGGGCAGGTGGGAGCTGATATGCACTCCACATGAGCCGGCTCTACAGAGCCGCCTGCCTCCCTCCCCCAGTACTGCTGCCTGGGGTGGCGGGAGGTGGGATGCTGGAGCAGCCTCTGTCCGTGGGGATCTTGCCCTCCCCTTCCCCGCCCTGGATAGGGGTGACAGGCAGGTATGGCGAGGAGCTGATTTTTAAACCGGATCCCACTCGCACAACGGCTCTGCTTGCCACCCCGCACTGCTGTCTCTGCTGTAGAGGAAGCAGCGCGAGATGGCAAGGGACTCTCCAAGAGTGGGGCTGGGAGCCCACTGGCTGCCAGGCCAAGCCCCAGGGAGTATTTTAGAGACCGTGTAACTGCTAAAAATTGTTGCAGCTATATGAATGCTAAAATACACAATATCTAATATCCTTAAAGTATGTCCAGCATGAATCATATTAGCTTGAAATTAACATAGGGTTAAAATAAGATATCTACAAGGCTAAGTTAAACAAACTAGTAAAGAATAAATAACAGCTTATGGTTTTATTATGTCACAGTTCCCTCCCCTCCACCCCTTTAATCAAAACAAGCACATTTCTAATAAACTTTCAGTTTTGGCAAACAAGCCGTTTACAACTTCACTGCTTAGCCACAGGCACAACAGAAACACAATAAGCCAGAAAGCATCTAAAGTTCAACTTGCTTCCCCTACTCCCCTTTTTGTGACCTTGGTGAATGAAAGCTTCCCATGATGGCACATTTTCAAACAAATATATTGCTCCAGAGTTTAAGTTATTCTGCACATATTTAAGTAGAGTAATGCCATCAACTGATCAAGTATTTTCCCACAGAAGCCAGCCAAGAAAGTCTACAGTTTTTCCAAATACATACTCTCTATATGTATCAGTGAGTATCCATGTTCAGAGGTAAACATCATTCCAAACAGTCAGGATTCTTGTATATTACTTTCCTCATGTGTATCTCTGGCTTAGTGAATTTGTTTTAACCTTTATTTTCACCTTGTCTACTTCTCTTCCACTGCATACTATATACATGTTAAACACTGAGTGACATTTTTACAAAAGTTACTGAACTAAGAGTCCTGGAAAGTGAAATTAAGAAAAAGTGAATTAAAATATCACTTCACAGATACGTAGGGGGTCTCCACACTGTTCTACAAATGCATCTCAATTATTTATCTGGAGGGAACACCTATACAGTGGTAGGATATTTATATTTCCACATCAACTCAGCCTGTTGCTTCTTTCTTAAGCCTTCTAATAAAGGTGAATATTTTGGTGGTGTTTTTGGTAACAAAGATGCCTACTGGCTGGGAACTAGACAGATGAAATCAACTGAGTTTGCACAGTGTCTCTAGGCAGATTATGAACAACAACATTCAATCAGTCACTGGCAGCAACCCAAGCCATAATATAATTGTAAACGCTTTTTGCTCCCTTTCCTTGCTCTCAGGTGCATGTAGAATAAGGGCAGTGCATATGGGCAAGAAACTAGGAGAACACGATTTAGCTAGAGAGAGTGGTCAATTTTAGATCACCTAAACACAAAATAATAGGAACTGCAAGATTGAATCAGGCCAAGGTCCCTCTAGTCAAGTATCCTGCCTCCAGATGTTGCAGAGGACATGTAAGAACCCCAACAAAAGGTAAATGTGTGATAATCAGTTCCCAACCCTCTTCTCCCCCAACACTGTTGGTTTCATCCTGGTCTTCAATACTTAGCAGACTGTCTGAAGCCCTAAAGTTTGAGGTTTAATATTCCTTCCAGTTTGTTATTAATTATAACTCTGGATATTCTTGATAGTCACATATATGTCCCATCTTAAATTCTTGGTCTGAATGACTTCCTGTGTTAACAAGTTTCATAGTTTAATTGCATGTTGTGTGGAGAAGTATTTTCTTTATTTATTTGGGGGAGAGGGGAAGCTTGTTTGGTGGAGGAACATGGGCACCTCAACCTCACTTTCACAGTCCAGAACACTATCCCTGATGACACCACCGCACACCTGATTACTGAGCTCTGTGACACTGTCCTCACCCACAACTATTTCCAGTTTGGTCACAATTTAAATCTTCAAGTCAGCAGCACAGCTATGGGCACCCGCATGGCCCCACAATATGCCAACATTTTTACAGCTGAACTCGAACAAAGTTTCCTCAGTTCTCGCCCCCTAGTACCCTTATTCTACTTACACTACATTGATAACTTCATCATATGGACCCATGGGAAGGAGACCCTTGAATAATTCCACAGGGATTTCAACAGCTTCCACCCCACCATCAACCTTAGCCTGGACCAGTCCACACAAGAGATCCACTTCCTTGACACTACACTACACTACAATTAAACGACAGCCACATTTCCATCACCTTATACCAGAAACCTACTAAACATTACACTTACCTACACGCCTCTAGTTTCCATCCAAAACACATTTCTTAATCAATTGTTTACAGCCAGGCCCTAAAATAAAACCAGATTTGCTCCAATCCCACAGACAGAGACATACACCTGCAGGATCTCTATCAGGAATTCCTCCAACTTAAATACGCACCCGGGGAAGTGAAAAAACAGATCGACAGAACCAGACAATTACCCAGGCATCAGCTTCTTCAAGACAGGCCAAACAAACAAAATAACAGAACACCACTGGTCATCACCTACAGCCCCCAACTTAAACCCCTCCAGTGCATCATTAACGATCTATAACCTATCCTGGAAAATAATCTCTCGCTCTCACAGGCCTTGGGAGACAGGCCAATCCTCACCTACAGACAGCCCCCTAACCTGAAACAAATTCTTTCCAGCAACCACAGAGCACACCCAGGAACCCACCCCTGCAATCAACTCCGGTGCCAACTCTGTCCTCATGTCTACACAAGCAACAACATCACAGGACCTAACCAGATAAGCCACCACATCAGAGGCACAGCCACTAACGTGATCTGTGCCATCAAGTGCCAGCAATACCCCTCTGCCATGTATACTGGACAAACTGGACAGTCTCTACGACAAAGGATTAATGAACACAAATCAGATATTTGAAATGGTAACACACAGAAACCTGTTGGGGAGCATTTTAACTTGCCTAGGCACTCATTAATAGATCTAAAAGTGACTATCCTCTTACAAAGCAATTTCAAAAACAAGCTGGAGAGAGAAGCTGAGGAACTTGCCTTCATTTGCAAATTTGACACCTTTAATCAAGGTTTGAACAAAGATGTGAACAGGATGGGCCTCTACATTCAACACCCTAATGACATCAAAAGCTAAGTACCGAGCACTTTCAGCCCACTCTGTTAGCCTCATTTAGCATGGACACTCTGACAAGATTTCCCTCCCTTCTCTTTCCCTCCCTATCCCCTCTTTTTCTGCTATTTATTTGTACCTCTGGACCCCTTGCTCGATTCATCTGAAGAAGGTGGGTTGTGCCCACGAAAGCTCATGAAACCATCTACATTTTTTGTTAGTCTATAAGGTGCTTCAGGACCATTCGTTGTCTTTTAATAAAACATCAGTTTCCACAAAGTAAGAAGAAGAAAGCTTAAGGTGGCTGCCAAATGCTCATCAATAGCATGACAATCCAGACAATTTCACATATAATAAAGGCTGTGAAGTACACAGCATAGAATCATAGAATACTAGGACTGGAAGGGACCTCGAGAGGTCATCGAGTCCAGTCCCCTGCCCTCATGGCAGGACCAAATACTGTTTAGACCATCCCTGCTAGACATTTATCTAACCTACTCGTAAATATCTCCAGAGATGGAGATTCCACAACCTCCCTGGGCAATTTATTCCAGTGTCTGACTACCCTGACAGTTAGGAACTTTTTCCTAATGTCCAACCTAAACCTCCTTGCTGCAGTTTAAGCCCATTGCTTCTTGTTCTATCCTCAGAGGCCAAGATGAACAAGTTTTCTCCTCCTCCTTATGACACCCTTTTAGATATCTAAAAACTGCTATCATGTCCCCCCTCAATCTTCTCTTTTCTAAACTAAACAAACCCAATTCCTTCAGTCTTCCCTCATAGGTCTTGTTCTCTAGACCTTTAATCATTCTCGTTGCTCTTCTCTGGACCCTCTCCAATTTCTCCAAATCTTTCTTGAAATGTGGCGCCCAGAACTGGATACAGTACTCCAACTGAGGCCTAACCAGCGCAGAGTAGAGCGGAAGAATGACTTCTCGTGTCTTGCTCACAACATACCTGTTAATGCATCCTAGAATCATGTTTGCTTTCTTTGCAACAGCATCACACTGCTGACTCATATTCAACTTGTGGTCCACTATAACCCCTAGATCCCTTTCTGCCGTACTCCTTCCCAGACAGTCGCTTCCCATTCTGTATGTATGAAACTGATTGTTCCTTCCTAAGTGGAGCACTTTGCATTTGTCTTTATTAAACTTCATCCTATTTACCTCAGACCATTTCTCCAATTTGTCCAGGTCATTTTGAATTATTACCCTATCCTCCAGATTAGTCGTAACCCCTCCCAGCTTGGTATCATCTGCAAACTTAATAAGCGTACTTTCTATACCAATATCTAAATCGTTGATTAAGATATTGAACAGAGCAGTCCCAAAACAGACCCCTGCGGAACCCCACTTGTTATGCCTTTCCAGCAGGATTGTGAACCATTAATAACTACTCTGAGTACGGTTATCCAGCCAGTTATGCACCCACCTTATAGTAGCCCCATCTAAGTTGTATTTACCTAGTTTATTGATAAGAATATCATGCGAGACTGTATCAAACGCCTTACTAAAGTCTAGGTATATCACATCTACCGCTTCTCCCTTATCCACAAGACTCGTTATCCTATTAAAGAAAGCTATCAGATTGGTTTGACATGATTTGTTCTTTACAAATCCATGCTGGCTGTTCCCTATCACCTTGCCACATTCCAAGTGTTTACAGATGATTTCCTTAATTACTTGCTCCATTATCTTCCCTGGCACAGAAGTTAAACTAACTGGTCTGTAGTTTCCTGGGTTGTTCTTATTTCCTTTTATAAATGGGCACTATATTTGCCCTTTTCCAGTCTTCTGGAATCTCTCCTGTCTCCCATGATTTTCCAAAGATGATAGCTAGAGGCTCAGATACCTCCTCTATCAGCTCCTTGAGTATTGTAGGATGCATTTCATCAGGCCCTGGTGACTTGCAGGCATCTAACTTTTCTAGGTGATTTTTGACTTGTTCTTTTTTTATTTTACCTTCTAAAACTACCCCCTTCCCACTAGCATTCACTATGTTAGGCATTCCTACAGACTTCTCGGTGAAGACCGAAACAAAGAAGTCATTGAGCATCTCTGCCATTTCCAAGTTTCCTGTTACTGTTTCTCCCTCCTCACTGACCAGTGGGCCTACCAAGCTTATCTCCAGGCAAATTCAGTGGTATTTACAAATCCTTGGTCTGCTCAATATATATACAAAAGATTAACACATCAGAAGTCCTAAGACTGCTACTACATTATTGATTGCAAGGTAACAGCCTGTTTTAAGTTATTAAGTTATTAGTTTTACAACTTGGCCAATTGATAACTGTGCAATAGGAGTAGTGATCATGACATGTTTCAGCTAGCAATAGGAGAAGCCTCCACTGCATGTATGGTCACTGAGAGGGAGATGACTGTGTCTGGAGGAAAGAAGATAAGAAAGGGACATAGAGCTGCTGGGGTAACCTAATGATTTGTCAACACATTGTAATATATAAATTATGAAGGCCAAAATGTTTGAATCACTCAACAATATGAACACATTGCAGAGTCTAGCTGTCACAAGTTTACCATATTGCCAATAGTTTTTGTTTTTTGGATACAACTGCTTTGCTGGTTTAGTTGTTAAATACTTTATGAATTCCAAAGGTACAGCTGAAGTGACTCTGATATTATGTAATTAAAGATCTTTTCTTCTTTGTGTATCTTTTGGGATTAGTGGAGAAGGAAGATTAGAAGTCTGGCAAAGTCCAGAAAAACAGGACAGGGTCAGGAAGTCAGTTTTGAAAACAGATGGTTTTATAATTGAATCTGAAGATGGACACAGAACAAAAGGGAAGGTGGCATTCAGAAGCTAGCATATACTTATATCCATTTACTGTCATTAAAAGCTACTTTATTTTAAAAGGACTTTTAGACAAAAAAGAACTTTCACAAATATAGGGCTGGGAATCCAGGGATATGGCCCCTGTGCCTCACTCTTCCTCTCTCTCTCAAAAAAAATTGCTAATACTGTCCACCTCCTACAGACACTGAGAGGCTCACAGCTGTTGCTAAGCAAGATTCCCCAGTGAGGGGAATCCTGAGCTAGCGTGAAGTAGATGCAGCTAAAGCCAACCTCCCCTTGAGATCTTCCTGCAGAGAAGCAAGTACATTAGGGATAGCGCATGATGTGTGAAGTCTCAGGATAAATTTTTCAAATGCTCCCAAGTGCCATGGGACTTAAGACTTTTGGATACTATTTCAGCTCTACCACTCATTGTACAACCTCGACTAAGCCACTAAGGGTATTGTAAGGCTGGCTCATGTCAGGCGATTTGGGGTTGGGGGGGAGGGGGGGGTTCAGGCTGGAGAACAGACTCTGGGACTGTGCCAGGTCCAAGAGCTCAGGCTCCAGTCTGAACCTGAATGTCTACTCTACACCACAATTAAACGGCCCCATATCCTGAGCCCCATGAGCCCGAGGCAGCTGAGACAGGCCAGACACGGCTGTTTAATTGCACTGTAGACGTACTCCATGTGTATATTTTCAAAAGCACTTAAAGTCCCACTGGCTGGAAACAGAAACCAGGAGACCTGACTTCTTGTCCTTTGCCTTAACTACTAACCTACAGTTCCTTCAAAAAGCATAAGAGTACATCTGGATTTGTATTTAATTCTTGCTGAAGTCAGTCCTTTCAGTAAATATAAAAACTGGAGATAAATGATTGTGAAAGTCCATAATCAAATACAAGTTGGACCTCGCTGCTCCATATCCCTCGGGACCTGAGTGGTCCCGAACGAGGGGATTTGCCAGACCACGAAAGGTCCCTCCCCTCGTGGCTGTGCTGCCAACAGGCTAGGGCTCCAGCCTGCCCCTGCTGCTGCCTCAGTTCTCCCAGGGCTCTCCCCGGCCCCACTACTGCCAGGGCCGGAGCGCCACGGCCAGAGCCACGCAGCCAGGGCAGTACTCGCAGCTGCCTGGCTCCATGGCTGGGGCCAGAGCTCCTTGGCTGCGGCTGGAACTGGAGTTCCCTGGCCTCTGGAGCCAGAGCACAGCTGGAGCTCCATAGTCGGGGACAGGGACAGAGCTCCCTGGCTGCTGCTGGGATCAGAGCTCCCTGGTCGGGGCCAGAGGTCCACAGCCGCGGCCAGGCTAGAGTTCCCCAGCCTCTGGAGCCAGGGAGCTCTGCTGGGGCCAGAACTCCATGCCATGCCCTTTGTTCCCCTCTCCCCCACTTTGGGCTCCCTGCTAGTCATCGGTGCCCCTTATGGCGCTCCTGCCTGCCAGACCTCCCTCTTCCTGGCTCTGTGGTCCAGGAACATCCATGTTTCATGCTGGACCAGGGAGTCCTGGTTAAGGGAGGTACAACCTGTAATAAAAAAGAAAACTGCATACCCTACATTCTTTCGTGAAAAGATAAAAACAAGCATTAAGTCTCACACTAAACTTTCATCATGTGCAATGCTGGATATTTACTTAGCTGACAACTCTTTATTCTTCCTACCTTCCCTTAATGTTTGGGAATTTAAGAATCCCTCTAACTTGAATGTCAAAAAATAGTGACATAAGATTGTGATTTCTCAAGTGTAAAGACACAAAAAACTGTCAACATTATTTCTGCCTATTGTGATGAGTAGGAAGAATACTTAGCCGTAAAACAATCCTATAAAACCTTTCACAGTAAATCTCTTTTCCATCTGGGAGCAGTAACGTGACTGGTCACAACTGATGCAAAGGGTAAAGTATGAAGCTGCATTTTCTTCTACAGTATATACAGTATTTAGGTCTGGTTCAAGGCCAAGCGAAGACATATGCTGACATCAAATCAGGGACCATTAAATCCTTCACAAGATCAAAGATTTTATTCACACTAAGCCTTGCTTCTACGAATGCATCCCTGGAAACTGGTGTCCCAGAGGTTACTAGGCATGCAGGTCTCTAGTAACAGTCTTGTATGTACTGTATAAAATATTTTCTGCTTTGTGCCTCTTTTCCACTGATGGGAATAATCATAACAGCCCTATAGAATAAAAACATTTTTGATAGCTATGGCTGTCATATCTGTAGAGAAAAATCTGGAATAAGGATTTAATGAAATTGTCCATTTGTCACAAACAGTCCAAGGAAAATAGACTCATCACCCTTTTCAAAAATGAGGTTATGAAACATATCAAATGTTCCTTAGTGATGCCTAAAACTGTATGGTGTCTAGCAGCTTGCCTGGAGATTTTCTGGAATAACTATTCTGCCTTAAATTCATACCCTACTTTATTCTGGAATAAGGTTTATATATAAGGAAGGCCAGAATCTTAATTTTCCTCTCATTTTACATAAGAGCAATGTGATAACATAGGTTAATCTACTCAGTTTTGCCTTTTGAAAAGATCTTTGAAGAGTTTTGGGATTTAAAAGGCACTTAAATTATTTGAAACTATTGTTATTTCCCTTAAACATGGCTGGCATACCCATCTGCAAGTCAGTACCCACGAATTTCCTTTCATACCAGTTATTTCATTTATAATACTGGCATCTGAGGATCAGGAATCAAGCTTCATTAATTTTCTGAGCATGAGGAGGTAGAATTATGGACATAGTTATGAGCCCTAGTACCCCATACAGCTTACCATGGGTTTTATAAGCTGTGCCCTCTCAAATCAAAACAGTTTGTAAGTCTGTGTGTATTCTTGGACTTGATTTCGCTTCACATTGTGGCATGCAGAAAAGGGAAATAAATACCACAAGAATTTAAGCCACCTATCTACTGCTTGTTTTTGTTTCTCCTTTTACTCTTGAATGACTTAAGTTCAACTAATAAAACATAGAATTGTGTCCCTTTTGCTTGCCTTTGTTCAGTCTCACCACTGGAATTCTAACTTGTAATTGCTCCGGGAGAATCCAGTTGGTATGACAGAATGGTAAGTTATGTTGAATCTTTCTTCTGAAATGATGATAAAACAAAAGGCATTAGAATGACTGTTTCTTTTTTTTATCGTATTTCTGGGAGACAGGATGCTAGCCAGCACCCTTTTGATATACTCATGTAATGTAATGTCTCCTTAGCATATTAGAAAGTTTTCTTTTCCCCTACCGGGCTTCAGACCACTTGGGTAAACTTTAATATTGCCCTGTCTTTATCTCTTTTTGCCTTACAGAAAAATTACGTGTCCCATATATGAACAGGGAAGTACTAATACATCTATCTATTTGCATAGCTGTGCCGTGCATTCCTCTTAAATTCTTCCTGTGCTGAATTTGTAATTGTATCTGTCTTGCAAAATTCAATTAAGGGAAAGACAATGAAAATTAATTAAGTTAGCTCTTCGACAGCACAGTGCAGTGTCACACAGAAGACATTCCATAGGTCTCCAATGGGGTAACGAGACAGTTGAAGAAAAATGCTGAATACTTCTCTGTTTCTCCCCCAGTTCATCAAGCCTATTAGAGAAAGATGCCCACAAATTGGTTCAAGGAAATTTCCTCACTGTTACCACTCAGTCTGCAGAAAGCAAGATATGACACAAAATGGATTTAAAGAGACCAGGGTGAAACTAACAGAACAAAGAAAAAAAGAGGGGTAATAGGTAAATGCCGATTATGAAGATCTCAGAAATTCTAATGTAAAATAGCATTCCAGCACCTACCTGAGGGCCATAGGAAGGAATGGAGGAATGAAAATGTCTTTTTGCTATTATTCTAGGAATGAGTGACACAAAAAGGTCCACTTTGTCAGGATGAAGACTTAAGTGGGTTAAAAATATCTAAGTTCACTATATAATGAAGATTTTAGTTTGAAACTATCCAAACTGGTGATTTTTTTTTCAAGAGATGGCAAAAATCTTTATATACTTTATCCTGAGAATTAAGGAAACTTTATAATTATGTAGCCCTACTCCATCACACGTTAAATACATCAAGGACTAAAAAACCAAAAATCAACAGTACCTCAGTTATGCCCCCAAATATGCAGATGTATTTGTGCATGCAAACTGGATTTATAATTGCATTTGCAAATGGCTATTTGTGCATGAAATTATCCCTCTGTGAAAGCAGTTACTTGCTGACACAACATGCACATTTTCCAGCTGCAATTTAGAGACTAGTGTGTGAAAATTTGACCCAAAGGACCAGATTAAGCCAGCAAAAGCCAGAAAATACATCATCTTGGCTGAAAGTTTCTTGAACTCATCCTGTTGTGAGTAAGCACAATATTCCCCCACTGTTCTGAGCATCTGTAGATAGAACATGGCATTCCTCTGTGCTCTGCTTTGCCAAAATGCACTGATTTACGAGTACTATGGCCATGTTTTATTCTGAATGTCCTGTCTGTGTATTTCCTGCTGTACATTTAAAAACTCAGGTTACAATTTAGGTTTATATTGTGCTTTTCCTTATTCCAACTGTTCTAAAACACTTCACAAAATAATGAGTTAGAGGCCGAGTAGGAAGGGCACTGAATGGGCAAGCAAACAGCAGTCACTGGACTGTTAAAAGCAGTTTGGGTCCCCTTCCACCTGTGCTCCCAGTTCATCACACACAGTATCCATCATAGTAATCCATGTGTATCAGGCTGTGCATCAGGAATGCAGCCAAACAGCCCAAGAAAGCTTCATCTGATACCAAATGCAGCATCCTACCTGGTCAGAAATATATAGATTGGTATGAATAAATCATTCCGGTATTTTGTTCTCTCTGCACTGGCTCTCCTCTGAATACAAAGTCTAGTGCAAGGTTTCTGTGTTCATACTGCAAGTTCTGCATGGGATTGGCCCTAGCTAGCTGAGCAATCATCTTTTTCTCACTGACCATGGTGGCCTCCCACAACAATTACATTCTGTTGCAACAATGAAACTTTTGCCAACAGAGAGAGGATATGCAGAAGCCAGGACTATGTACGCTCTGGAATACACTCCTGCAAGACATAAGAATTACTTCTCCACTTTCAGAGCTAAATGAAAAACCAATTTCTTCAATGTAGTTTTCCTTCAATAAGATCATCACATTGCCTGACCAATCTGATTAGCTTCTATGATGAGGTAACTGGCTCTGTGGACATGGGAAAGTCAGTGGATGTGATATACCTTGACTTTAGCAAGGCTTTTGATACGGTCTCCCACAATATTCTTGCCAGAAAGTTAAGGGAATGTGGATTGGATAAATGGACGGTAAGATGGATAGAAAGCTGGCTAGAAGGCCGGGCCCAGCGGGTAGTGATCAACGGCTCGATGTCAGGATGGCAGTCGGTTTCTAGCGGAGCGCCCCAAGGTTCGTTTCTAGGACCGGTTTTGTTCAATATCTTTATTAATGACCTGGTTGAGGGGATGGATTGCACCCTCAGGAAGTTTGCAGATGACACTAAGCTAGGGGGAGAGGTAGATACACTTGAGGGCAGAGATAGGGTCCAGAGTGACTTAGACAAATCGGAGGATTGGGCCACAAGAAATCTGATGAGGTTCAACAAGGACAAGTGCAGAGTCCTGCACTTGGGACGGAAGAATCCCAAGCATTGTTACAGGCTGGGGACCAACCAGCTAAGTAGTAGTTCTGCAGAAAAGGACCGGGGGGTTACAGTGGATGAGAAGCTGGATATGAGTCAACCGTGTGCCCTTGTAGCCAAGAAGGCTAATGGCATATTAGGGTGCATTAGGAGGAGCATTGCCAGCAGATCCAGAGATGTCATTATTCCCCTTTATTCGGCTCTGTTGAGGCCACATCTGGAGTATTGTGTTCAGTTCTGGGCCCCCCTCTACAAAAAGGATGTGGATGCATTGGAGAGGGTCCAGCGGAGGGCAACCAAAATGATTAGGGAGTTGGAGCACATGACCTATGAGGAGAGGCTGAGGGAGTTGGGTCTGTTTAGTCTGCAGAAGCGAAGAGTGAGGGGGATTTGATAGCAGCCTTCAACTTCCTGAAGGGAGGTTCCAAAGAGGATGGAGAAAGGCAGTAGTGATTCAGTAGTGACAGATGGCAGAACAAGGAGCAATGGTCTCAAGTTGTGCTGGGAGAGGTCCAGGTTGGATATTAGGAAAAGCTATTTCACTAGGAGAGTGGTGAAGCACTGGAATGGGTTACCTAGGGAAGTAGTGGAGTCTCCATCCCTAGTGGTGTTTAAGTCTCGGCTTGACAGAGCCCTGGCTGGGTTGATTTAGCTGGGATTGGTCCTGCCTAGAGCAGGGGGCTGGACTTGATGACCTTCTGAGGTCTCTTCCAGCTCTATGGTTCTATAGCCTATATATATATATATATATATGGGAGAGAAGAAAAGAAATATTGTAGCTATATAAATATGGAATGTTAGTCAGTCCAATTAGATTATGCTCACCTCTTTTCAAAACATTTGATCTTTATCAGCCACATGAATAATCTACAGTGCAGCATCCCCGTAGTACTGTTCTACATGGAATATAGACTCTGGTTGTGATGTTGAACTTTGACTTATAACCTAATGCTCGAGAGCTATTAACAACAGGAATTATGAATGCTCACTGATGAAAGAATAGATTCTTTTATAATGGAAATTATTAAATATTTCAGGTGCAATGCTATATGCACCTGCTTTGGATTTACATCTCCATATTTTTGAATCACTAATGGAAATAGTAGAATTTTAGCTTTTTTGCAAGCGAATGGTAAAAGATGACTGTGCAGGATACAGTGGTAGTTATTTCTAGGAAATGAGAATCAGCAGACAAATCTAAATGTCATGTGATCCATTACAGATATGTTGTAAACATCCAAATAATTCTCTTTCGGGAACCTTATGATCCAAGTACATGTGAAAGCAATTCATATTATGAAATATAGCACTTGATATAATAAAACATTGTCAGTAGTGTGCTTGGTTTTCTCAGAATACTTTTCCCTTCTCTTATCATTCTCAATAGGTAAGAAAATGTTCATTATCGATATTTGGCTATTTTAGACTTAAGATGATAACAAAAAAGAGAAACTTTCTTTTTAGTAGTAATTTACTTGTTTCTCTTTACATTTGTTTCTCTGGAAAGATTTGCACATACATAAAAGTACCCTTTTCTAAGTTTTAGTCATATTTTCACATGATCACTGTCATTAAACAGCAAGGGAGCTACAAGCCTGGACCCTCCAAGGGGCTGATACATGATGTAGGTCAGTGGTTTTCAAACTTTTTCTCTCATGACACAGTTGAAGAAAATTATTGATGCCCGTGTCCCAACATAATTATATCTTTTGACTAGAGTGTGGGCTCTGGGCTGGGACCAGGAATGAGCGATTTGGGGTGCAGGAGGTGTTCAGGGCTGGGGCAGGAGGCTGGACATGGGCTTACCACCAGCAGCTCAGTCAGCAGAGCAGCAGGGATTCTAAGGCTGGTTTCCTACCTGTCCTGTCACCGCAGACCATGCTGTACCTGCACCCCGGAAGCAGACAATAGAAAGTCTGACTCTTACGCGGAGGTGCACAAGTGGCTCCGAGTGCTGCTCTCACACGCAGGCACTATTCTCTTCAGTTTCCATTGGCTGGGAGTGTGGGCCGATGCTCATGGGGAGAGCAGTGCATGGAGTCTCATGGCCTCCTGCCTAGGAACTGAACCTGCTCCTAGCCATTTCTGGGGTGCAGTGTGGTCCATTGTGATAGGACAGGCAAAAAGCCTGCCTCAGCAACCCTCACTAGTCACCTGGTCACCCTACAGCAATGTAACCCAGTGCTGGCATTCCAGTACTGGGTCATGACCTGTACTTTGAAAACCACTGATGTAAGGGACTATTGCTGACGCATTTTTCTGCAGCCTTCAATAATTCTCTATATTTCATTCAAGAGTTATATGAAACTAATAACCGATGACACTTCTGCTTGTTAAAAAAAGCACCTTAAGAGCATTGACACGTCACACAAACGGCCTAAAATGTGTCAATTTAGGGTACTATCTACAAAGCTACTATAACATTATCACACACAAAGGAAAAAAGTTAACTACACACCAAGGTGTGGAAACAGCAGTATTCAGTGAGGAGGCACAGAGCCTGAGCCACCTTCTCAGAGCTAGTTTCCCCAAATTTAAAGCTACGGTACTTTGCAGGATGGGGTGTGAAATCTTGTGCTGCTGCTACCTACACTGGATGTGTTCTGTGGAGTGTCTTCAAGACTCCTAGAGGGGCCAATCTGGCATTTTAGCAAAGCGCTGATGGATCATTCCCTGATGAATTGGGAAATATATTATTTCAAACTTCAAATCATGAAATTGGTAGTAAACATGTTACTGACACTAGTACCATTACGGAGACAAAGACATAACTGTCCAGAAATATGGATAATAAACCCAAAATTTAAATCTACTTCTGAAGTGACAGAAAGCCTATTTCTCTCCTCATCTAGGCTTCTGTGACTATTGCTTTTCTTCACTCCTTCTTATAAATGTCCATTTGCCTAGCCACCCTCATTTGCAATCTTTTGGCTTCCTTCCAAGACGAGTGTGATATCCTCTTCACCTCTTTAAAGATATGATCCAAAGCCCAGCTTTAGCTTCACTGTATTTCTCATGAGCTTTGGCTTTCAAACCACTTGAAAATTTATCAGTGCCTAAAACTTGTGAGATTATTGCTGAAAAAATAAAAAAACTAAATTTGGAAGTGCTGTAGCAAAAATGTACCCCTCCCTCTGATCACCAAAAGCTCCAAACAGATCTTGAAATGCAATTTTTAAAAAGGGTTGCTTGGATTTATTTATTTTGGAGGACAGGGGAAAAAAGAGCAGTTGGGGTTGGACTTGATAAACATGATCACCATGAAAGAAAGTAATTCAGAAGTTTTTTCTTTAATCAAATAGATCTCCACATTTTTTTAAAAAGTAATTAAAAGATCTGTTTAAAAAAAATCAATAAGGATGAGATATTTGGAACTGCTTAAGAGATCTGGGAGCCCAGTTACTACTAAAACTAATAGGCATTTTATGCCCAAATCTTCCATATGGCTTTGAAAATCTCAGCCTATGTTTCTTATAATATTAGGGCCACTTCTTCAATGTCTAATTGAAAAAAGTAGCCCTCACAAAACCTTGCTTCAAACTATGATAAAATGAGAGATTCTAAAGGATATTTGGTTAACTTTTTAAAATGCAAAGGGAACTGTATTAACATTAAACCTACTATGGAACTCATAAAATTGGTATGGCTGAGAGATCACTGTTCCAGAACTGTTTCTTAACAGTGCCATGTAATTTCTTTGACAATTTCTCCCCCATACAAAAATCCTGTAAAACAAAACCCCCATACCCATCCTCAATACATTGTTTTGTGGCACTTACTAAAGAAAGATCATCAGAGGTATGCACACAGCTGTATAACATCTGGCATACAGGTGTATGAGATTGCATTTGCTTGCTGTCTGGCCAGTATCCACATTTTTTTTTAAAGGATAACAAACAGACCTTGCCTGGAAAGACAGATAGCAGTACTTTGCCCACTGTTCAAAATTAATTTATCCTCAATGAATTAATCTCAGGAGAGTAAGGTAGAGGGGTAGAAGAAAGAAAGAAAGAAAGAAAGAATTCTACTATGGAATGGTGTACGAAGACTTTTTTTGGTTTGATAGAAATGGTTTAGCTTGTATGTAGTAAGAAGTGGGCATCACTAGTAAGGGTCACATCAAGTAAATATTCTCCAATACAATACAAAATGGAACAGGGGAGCTAATATTTTCATTCATCAACTTAAAGTTGGAAGGTAGTACCAGCAACATCACTGAAGCGAACCCTAAATATAGCATTAAAGACAGACTAAACAAACCATTGTACAGGATGTAGGACATGAGGGGCAAATGTGAAGATCTCATTCAAAGGCAGACAGAACAATTATGCAAAGCACTGAATTCAGAATATTCCTTTCAACCAGAGAAAAATCAACAAAACATTAAATCTATGCTATATCTGCCTACGACCTCGACTCAGAAAAGCTCTTAAGCAATGTGTTTATCTTCAAGTCTGTATTTACATCCATTCTTATTCAGCAAAGCATTACAGCATGTACAACCATGTGCTTAACTGTTTTGCCACTCAGGAATGTATTTAAACTGGTGGTTAAAATAGTTTGCTGAACAGAGGCCTAAGACACATAATGGAAACTACAGGTTTTCCCCAGAAACCCCTAATTAGGCATGCTTACGCAATAACTGGTTAACTGAAGGCTCAGCCTGGCCAGAGCAGACCTCTGCCCATAGTCCTGCCTGGCCAGGCCTGGCACATTGCTCCAGGCTTAATTGGTTAAACATAAATGGTTAACTTTTAACTGGAAATTTACATCCCTACCCATAATCAGTGCTATCATCATACTTACTACATAAAAGCAGGCTCTTAAACAAAACAACCCAAAAGAATGTATTTTCTGATTTACAATGTGTTAACTGTTATCTGTACAGCTTGCAAACCAGCACGGCAGTGAAACTCAATGTGCCTAACAACATAAAAGTACATGTGTTTTTCTTTTTTCTCTTCTTGCTCTTAAGGAAAAATCCTGCCTTTACAGAATTATAGCACCAAATTGTGAGTAGGATAGGATATAAAGTAAATAAAATCTGTCAAATACAGCATAACTACCTCAGCAATACGGATTCCCACCCGTTACGCCCTTCAATCAATGGAGAAAACCATAATTGGAAATCTTAATGTGTTCTTTTTACATTATCTCTTCTGTGAAGTGTTTCCCTTCTGACAACGAGGGAAGCAATTCCTTCTTGTCATGCAATCCTGCACCCCAACCCCCAAGATAAATTAAGATAAATTGTACATGAGCACGCATACATGGATAAGTATGAAGAGGCCAAGTAACAGATGGGTGACTTTTCAAAGGAAGGGGAGTCCTTAGCATAAGCACAGAAACTTGCCAAACTTTCCCAGTGCTGGACTAGATTAGGAGCACGAGTTGGCAGCCTCTTTGGCAGTGGGAAAATGGATAATGAGTGATAAAATATGGGCAGGGTAATAAAAAACTAAGGTTTGATGGCACCTGAACCTGTTGAGCCTATTTCTAACTAAAATGGCATGTGCCACCCATTACTGGGATCTTTAAGGTTTGTCTGTCTAGCCCTGAAGAGCACAACATTTTCCACTACTGATGTGTGAAATACTTTTTAGTTCACCTAAGTATCTGCAAATCTGGTTATTTTGAGTTGGATTTGTTTTTACCATTAGATATTCCTCTAGTCTAGCTTCACTTTAAAGGCAGCTGCTATCACTCACCAGACTTATCTGGCTCAGATATTTTAAAATGATAACTCAGCTGTTCCCAGTTGCCTTTGCAATATTCCTCAGTGAGTTGCCTGCTATGTCATTAGCATTCAACCTAGGAAACCTGCAGATTTAGGGTTGCTGTTTCCTAAAGCAGAAGCAATCCCAGGAAGATTTACTTGGACCTAGGGAAGAGAACCTCTGTTCCTCTGCTTTGTTTAATCCAGGTTTGAGCTGCCCAATTGGGGAGATTACCTTGTTTTCACTTTCCACTGTTCAGCAGCCGGCAGCTTGGCAGTGTTGGTAGGGAGGGGCACTGCGGCTTGCAGGATTTCAATCAGCTGAGAAAGGGATGGGCAATAATTTTTGAAGGAGGACTGACCTGGGAATGGGGGAGTACACAATTAGTCGATAATGGGAGGTGCTCTGTTCCAGCTTGTGCCGAATCCAGGAGCTACCCTCACTGTGGCTCTGCAGTTTAAATGCAGCAGGAGCTGAGCACTCAGGAAGGCTCCTATTACATTTAAACTGCAGAGCCACAGCAAGGATAGGTCCTGGACCTGGCATGAGCTGGGACTGAGCAAACCCTTAGCTGTGCCTGCTAGAGCTTCAGCAGCCATGTAGAGGTGCTTCTCACCTGGCCCCAAGCTGCTGCTGTGAGAAGGCTAGGGTAGTCCCCTCTCCTTAGGGCAGCCTGCATTCTGAATCCCTCATCTCCAACTTCACCCCTGAGTAATAATTTAAATGAAGCATGTACATTTTCATTTTATTAACACCCTACTCCCCCCCCAAATTAAGGATCCATGCAGAGCTGGGTAAATCTTCTAGTACTAAATAAATAAGACAAAACAATCTCAGGATATGAGAATACATTCTACTCAGAACTAGAGATGATTTACATAAAAGGAACCATGTCATAAAGATGCATGTAATTAATTCTTAATCAGATTTGAATGGAGCTGGAAATCAAGATATTACCACATCCCAAATATAAATTCCACTTGCCTGTTTTGGCATAGGATTGCATTAGGGTTAGTCTTTTAATGCATGGAGAGCATGTATCAATGGATATGGTGGCATGAAAATATCACCCTTCAAAGTGATATGGAGGCAGAAACATTTAACATTCTCCTTTTCTTTTTTAGGATAATTTTCCTGCACCATTTCCCCAAATTGTTGAAATGTCCCAAAGACATTTCAACAACTAGTTCCTCTCTCACTCCCAATCTTTCTCTTGCCCTGTTATGATTTTGGCGGGTGTTTAATTAACAAGCGAATATAATTACATGAAGAATTTTAACAATCTCTCAATGCTACTGAACACAACCTAAACCAAATGAAACAGGATGCATAAAAAGGGACATTTGCAAAGAGCTAGTTCATAGCTGCTGAGAAACTGGAAAAAAATTAGTTTCAGATTTTAAAAAAGATCTAATGTCTGGTTAAAACGTAACACAATACATTAACACATTAAAGACGTGTAGGCCTCATTCTTCAGAAGTGCTAGCCACCTGTAGCTCCATTTGACTTTAGTTGGAACTCCGGGTACTCAACATTTCTTAATGGTTAGGCAATTGATGTGCTGAGACTACAACCTATCATGCTGATTAATATTATTTCATTGCTCCTTTCTGCTTTCCTATCTGTATCTGTCTGCTATTTTTTGTTTTATGTTTGTACAGCACCTACCACAAAGGGGTCCATGAGTGGGGCTGTGGAGTGCTACCACAATACAAATTAATAAAATATCTTTTGAAAATTAGGTGCAGTGTTTTTCATTTAAAGTTAGGGGTTTGTAATTTTAGAACAGTAAAAGGCAACTTAGAACCTTTTCTGTAACATTACAACAGGCCTCTGGTTTCTGTGATTCCTTCTACACAACTTCAATAGCTCTTGTCACAGCATATCTGTGATTTCTCACATAATGTAACCTCTTGGTGCAGCTGCTTTTATTTGCTCAGTGCAAAATTTATGTTCTGAAATGTTCATCTTGCTGAGTTGCATTAGCCAATTTTTACATGCAAGGAACACAGCTAAAATGAACTATCTGGCTAAAATGAACTCTGTGGCTTTTTGTTGTTGTTGGTTAACACACAATCCATCTATTTAGAATGGAAAACTTCATCACAAAAGTCAAATAGCTTTAATTATTTTTCTATGAATGTTTGATGGTTCATTAGATAATCAATGTTATTACTGTGTAGCATTTCAATTGTATTCCGTGGTACGTGCATCTCTCCCACCTCTGATACTTTTGTTCAGAGATTATAATAGGTTCCTGGTCCATAAACAGAGTCTCTAGATGTGACTAAAATACAAACACAACAGCAGCTGTAACTGCCTTCTTTTAGGTAACTCAGAGACCCAATGAAACATATTTTACATACTCATCAGCTCGTTTGATCCTTTTTATCCTTAACAGACTCCTTTTTATCCTTTATAGGTAAGCATCATTACCTATAGTGACAACAGATGCAAGTGACAAGGTAATAATATCGATGCAGGCCTCCTGCAGTCCAGCTCTAAAATGCACACTAGGCAAGTTCTTTGAATGCTTATTAGCAATCAGTAAGAACCCACCCAGGCTTATGCATGCTCAGAACTCTGAGAAAGGAGTGAGGTCAGTGAACAGAGCACTGGATTGAGCAAACTTGTACTTGTCTAGGAATAGTACGTAATAGGCCTTTCTGAGTGAGTGTCCATTTTCTCGAAAACACCCAATCGGGAATTCACACAAACTGTTATAGCCCTATGCTTTTGATGGGAAGGAAAATTAGCTTGGGGGGGAGGAGGAGGCCCTTGTTCGTTCCCTTATTTGCTCACAATATCTTCCCCCTCGGTTCAATTACAAAAGGATGAATATAAACAAATTAACACAAGTACATAGGGACAAAATTAGAAACTGTCCCCAGAGGATAGTTAATGGTTCACAGTCATGCTAGAAGGGCATAATGAGTGGGATCCTGCAGGGATCTGTTCTGGATCCAATTCTGTTCAACATCAATTATTTAGATAATGGCGTAGAGAGTACACTTACAAAATTTGTGGATGATACCAAGCTGAGAGGGGTTGCAAGTGTTTTGAAGGCAAGGATTATACTTCAAAATGATCTGGACAAACTGGATAAATGGTCTGACATAAATAGGCTGAAATTCAATAAGGACTAATGTCACTTAGGAAGGATCAATCATTTACACACATAAAAAATGGGAAATATGAGGCAATAATGTAGCAATGTTGCAAAAAACTAAACATCATTCTGGAATGTATGAGCAGGAGTGTTATAAGAAAAACACAAGGGCTACATCTACACTGCAGCTTTCTGCGCAAGAATGGCTGTCCTTGTGCAAAAACTTGCGGAGCGTCTACACTGCAGGCGCGTTCTTGTGCAAGTAAATTTACAGTAAGGCATCGGAATAGAGAGCTTCTTGCGCAAGAGTTATTCCCTCTCCCCACGAGGAATAAGCCCTCTTGTGCAAGAGCTCTTGTGCAAGAAGGCAGTGTGGATGGGAAACAGGGGTTTCTTGCGCAAGAAACCCCTATGGCTAAAATGGCCATCAGAGCTTTCTTGCGCAAGAGAGCGTCCATACTGCCATGGACGCTCTTGCGCAAAAGCACATGGCAGTGTGGATGCCCTCTTGCACAAGAATTTTTGTGCAAGAACTCTTGCACAACACAGTTCTTGCGCAAGAAGCCTGCAGTGTAGACGTAGCCAAGAAGTAATTCTTTGGTACTACTCAGCACTGACTAGGCCTCAACTGGAGTTCTGTGTCCACTCCTGAATGCTACATTTCTGGAAAGATGTGGACAAACTGGAGAAGGTTCAGAGAAGAGTTTAAATTGCATCATATGAGATTTTGGTTGGACATTAGGTAAAACTTCCTGTCAGGGTGGTTAAGCACCGGAATAAATTGTCTAAGGAGGGTATGGAATCTCCATCATTGGCGATTTTAAAGAGCAAACATCTGTCAGGGAGGATCCAGGTAATATTTAGTCCTGTTCTGAGTGAAGGAGACTGGACGAGATGACCTCTCAAGTTCCCTTCCAAGTCCTATGATTCTATGATCTACTGCATTCATTCTGCTTATCAATCATGTTTAAAAAAACCCCTCATAGTCACTGACAAAACTTCTATGGCCACTTAATAAAGTATACATAATATGGTCAACAAAACTTAGTTTCTGTCCTCATCTCACTGTAGCACTGAAAGTCTATAATGTAGTCATTTCCTTCTGGATATTTTAATACCCAAGAACTGTCCCGATACTGTTTGTCCACACAGAAACCACCATGATTTATTTACAAATGCTGCTTCTTCTTATGTTAGCCTGTCATCATGTCCATGAAAGGTCAGATTCTTCACTTCTTAGAACAAAACAGGCTTATCGGGAAGGAAAATATTTGGAAACTGAATTGTGAATGTCAGACACATTATATAGTGAAGGTCAAATGATATTTTCAAATAGTATCCGTAGGCCCAGCCTGTTAGAGCCTAATTTATAAGGTATAAGCTACATATGTAATTCTCTTTGAAGTCAATAAGAGTTCCCTACAGAGCAGACTGCAGGATCTGATTCTTCAGTAATAACTCAAATATTTTTCAGTAAGAGGATAGGAGAGCTAGGGTTGTAAACTGGAGGAGGAGGAGAAGGAGGGAAATGGAATTCAGTGACTTCAGGGAGTGGAGTCCTGATGTCACAGGTGCTTACTGCTCAGGAAAGCAGAGCCAGAAGTAATCTTCTGATCAGTACTCCAATGGCTAGTTCTTTCACAGGCACAGCCAGAAGCACTTCAGTCACCATAGTTGTCCTCTGCTCTGTCTGGCAAGTCTTACAATGCTTGGCAGAGCAAAGAAACAATCCTTCTTGAGGCCTTAATGCAAGAGAATATAACATTTAACAGTCAGGGACTAACGCATGGGCTAAACTGATGCATACATCTAGAAAGGGGTCATTGGTCCAATCAGAGTTTTAAAATGTTTTAAAAATACAGCACAAAAAAGGGACATACACACACTCTCTCGCTCTCTCTCCTTGTGTATATGCTCCATCATTTCTGTATGGAAAAACTGTTAGGTGAATATATACACAGTCATACTGCAACACTTACTACTGGGGTTGCTGAAAACCATTCCCCTTATCCCAGACCATGCCCTGCTACCAAAGCTGAGACTGGGAGCAGGGCTGTGTCTCTGGGAGTGGTGGACCTGGATGAGAAACAGAGTCCCACGCACAGGGGGCTGGCAGCCAGGACCAAGAGTGGAATGCTGTGTAAAATCTGGGGGAGCAATAGCATCCCTGGAAACCCATGTTCCCGAACCTATGTGTACGTGTCCATTAGCATGAGCAAGTACTGTAACTCCGTGCAATCCATTAGCATATGCATTTTGAATCGTTGACCCCACTGAAGAAAAAACTTGGCCAGGTTTTGCATGTACATCTCTATTGATCTAAAAGGGTTCCCCCTAAGAGCCCATGTGTGCTTTTTTACACATTGAACTTTCTCCTGACTAGATAATTTCTACCCAATTCATTAAACTCCATGATCTTTACTTTTGTTTCTATCTTGCTTCCAACAAATTAATTGCAAATACATCTTTGCAATACGAACAGCATCATTCAATTCTATTGGTCTTTACAGAAAGCTTCTAGCACCAAAAAGGCAGGGTCTTTGATTTATAGCCTTAAATGAAAATTAAAAGTGTCTTGAGGCAACTTAGAGGGGAGCATATTATTATTTTCATATGAAGGGGATACGTCCCTTTTCCTGCCCTCCTCTATCATTTTCTGTTTCCAAAACTGAACACGTTCTATTCCTTCTGTGAAAATTATAATAACTATTTCCATCTGACATAACAAAGAAAAATATTATTTTCAAAAACTATTGCTTTCATTACACAATAAAGACCTAAGGTCATTTGTGGAATTATTTTAATTTACTGCAGCAAAGCACAGTAAAATGAAACAAAAGCAAGAAATGCTGCACGGTTTAGTACAGTATATAATGATTAAATAATAAATATATATGCTGTCTTCACATTCTATAATCAGAACCAACTGAGGATAGACAATGGACTGACAAAATGGAATTGAAAATACTGCTGATGTGTCAGCAGCAAAACTGACCCTTTATAATTCAATTATATTGAAATATGGCACAAATACCAGTATGTCACCCAAACTATTCACATTCTTTTAGCAACAGGTTCATGCTCATGATTTACATCCCTCTTTATTTAAGGATATTACAAGAAAATTCTTCACATAGCAAATTATGACTGAGATATTCATTTTATCTAATCACCAATTATAACTATTTTATGGTCTTGGTTTGTATAGCTCTGTTGACAAGTGCAGAGGTTAACCCTTTGCCTCTGAGGGTCAGAAGTTTTGAGTAGTATGTGATAATGCAAAAATAAATCACTGTTGAGTGGCAAGAACGTGGTGACACCGAAGCCAAGAGGAAAACAATAATTTAGTGATATAAACTATCAAGATAGTTATGTTTAACGTTTGGTTTAACTTTTTCCCTCTGCAATTTTGTGATTAATTTGCTAAAGCAAGGGATGAATACCACTGGTTTAAACCAGATATACTACAAACAGCATAATGAAAGTTGTGCCAATGCATCTCAGTCCTGATCTATGAACACTCCTGCTTCAGTTCTGTCGAATACTTTTAAGAGTCTAACTTGACTGCAATGAGGTTGCACAAACGACAATGAATGCACAATCTATTCTGCAGAATCTTTACTTCTCTAATGATTCATAAGACGTAAAGAGTCAAAAGTGATCTTCAAAGCCTATTTAATTTGGCCTTGATCATGTGGTTTAGACATATGACAGATAACATGTGACCACCACACTTACTTTCACATAAAAATGAAGATTTTAAAAACTCAGGTTTCTATAGGACAGAGATTAGTCTAATCCATGGACCTGTCTCACCTAGACCTTTTTTCTTCCTTTAAAAAATTAAGTATCAGCTCAAAATAGCATTACATGGAAATTGTGACTTACTCCATCTTGTAGCAAGTAAATTGTCATATTACCTACATTCTACTGTTATTCTCCAGTATTTTGTGCTTTTTATTATGTTCAACACTGGAAGCAAAAGAATTTCAAAGCACATTTAAAATTAACTTTCTTCAGGATCTTTAGTAGGTGAATACATAACTGCACATTACTACATAATATTAATAATAGGCCTCATTCATTGCCCTGCTCAACAGACCTGTTCCAAGTGTATTGAGATCCACTGATTTTACAGAACAAAAAAGGGGGCTGAATAGTTTTACACACACATTTTTCTAGTATAGTCACAAAAACCTTGTATTATTTTCATTACAGTTAGCAATACAGAGCCTACCCAGCTCTGAAAACTAGATTCAATTCCTTCTTGGGTATTCACTAAAACTTTCCAATAGTAAAGGCTTCATTGCCATTTTTTCACAATTACTTTTCAGAGTAGAGTCAAATTTAAAGGTGATCAGAAAAACATTCTGTGAAGAATGTGAGAGACGGCCATACTTTTATTACTATTACGTGATCCCTGCGTATTAACGTATTGCTTCCTAAAGGATAACAGAGTATATCCACACTGTAGCTTGGGTAGGCATATTTATGCTAGTTTTAATCTAGCTAGTGTGCATAACATTAGTTGTCTAGAGGTGGTGGCACAGACTTCAGCATTGGCTGGCTACCAGAGTGCAAGTATACCAGGGACCTCACTTTAGGGATGTTAGCTAGAGTGTAATTGAATAGTCATGTAACCGCATCAAAATTTAGTGGTTACATAACTATTCAATAGTCTCCAGAGGCAGGGCCAGCATCCAGTGCGCTCTCAGCCCCACTCCCAGGGAGCCCCTGCTCTGCTGCCATTCTATCAGAGGCAGCAGCGCAGGGTGGCAGGCGGGAGCCAGTCCGCAAGGGAAGCCAATTTAAAAACTGACTTCCCATGCAGACCTCTGATAGAGAGGAAGCAGCCCCTGTCCACAGGGGTCCAAGCTCCTGATAGAGGCAGCGCATGGGGGAGGGGGAAGGCAGGCAGCACCAGCTCCTGCCTGCTCGCCTGGCTGTATGGGGGACAGCAAGGGGGGAGGAGGCGGGTCCACGGAGCCAGCTTCCTTTGCCTATTGGCTCCCGCCTGCCTCCCTCACCCTTCTCTCTGATACAGAGGCAGCAAGGGGAAGAGAAATGCATGTAGTCGACAGGATTAACCAATAAGCCCAGGCTTATCAGTTAATTATGTAGTTGTCTACATGCTGACATCCCCACCTCAGATATGTACCCAATGCAAGCCTGTGCTGCCATGTCAAGACTACTATTGTTACTGATGCTAGCTAGATGAATGTTAGTACAGACATGCCTACCCTGCCTACTATCACAGCTTCACTTACAGATAGATCCTTCCAGTTCATCCACAGGAGCCAAAGTCAAAGCTTTAGAGAGCTGAATCACCAGTGCTAAACTGACAAAATAGTTTAAGAACTAAGAACTTTAGTAGCCCTAATAAACAGAATTTGAAAGACAGGATCTTCAGGGCAGCAGATTGAAACCCAGTACCCAGAAAAAAGTGGACACGTAAGATAAGATGAGCCTTCCTAACTTTTGGGAAATGTTAAACTTTTGGTGATGCAATATTAATATAAGTCATTTGTTGTTTTAACCCTTCTTTCTCCAACTGCTGTGTTCCTATGCATAAGTAATAATATTTTATGTTTTGAAGAAGCTGTCCAACTTTGCTGCATTTTCCTACTGTTTACAGCTCACAAAGGAACTTCTTTTGCAAGCACCAAACCCACTTAGACCTGTTAAAGAAACACAGATGGAGAACAAGGATGCTGAGACCTGGAAACCAAGTCTAAAAATGGGCTAAACTTTGAGACTCTATTTGAGAGAAGTGCAAGTTCTTTGTCAGTCACTTGCAGGGGTACCTGCTGAGAGGCAGAGAGAAGTGTACAGTACAGCCAATTCTAAACAGTAATACGTACATTTTAAAAAATACTTCTTAAAGAATACTAAATTCTTTTAGTGATCTGAAGGGTTGAAAGAGAGCACTTAATTATTCAGGTAATTTCAAAAGAACTGAACTGCTCTTTAAGCAAGTCCTAGAGTCCTAACTCATTGCTGCTTGCTAGCTGTTATAGTCAATAAAATATCACAGCATGATATACATACTCTATGTCACTGGAGCCCACTGGATGCCTACAGAGACAATAATTATGAGTATTATAAGTTGACCATCACATTTGTTAAACATTACCAAATATTATCCTTCTAAACTAGGAAGCATATATTCTGCAGCAACTAGATAGGTTTCCATTAAGTGACCTAAAATGCTATCAGGGTGTAGTGGATTAAATTTCAATCAAGCAACTGCCATTACTAAAAAGACTAAAGAGAGGGACCTTATCGCCCCTAGCAAGGCTGGGGTTCAAATATACTTTTGCTGGGAACTGAATTTCAGAGGTAACGGGTCACTATTAATACCTTATTTCTCCACTTCCTCAGGCTTTTGCCCTAGGGAAGTTAAACATTCCCTCTGAGTGCTGTTTTACTAATAAAGCACAGAAAGTAAGAAGGTATCCAAGACAACCTGGGCAAAAAGCTTTCATGGCAATGTAAATCCCTTATTCTGTGTGTGTATTTAAAATATTTTTATTTTATATTCCAATTCCTAAAATATAAAAAATGGGCAACTAGTTTAAATTGAATTCAATTTTTAAAACTATTAAGTCTGGGTCTAGAGCTTATGTCTCACGTTTTATCTTGAAGCACAATTTAATGGGGAAATAAGAAAACAAAACCCACTGTTCCTGAAGAAAAAAAATACATATAGTTCTTTAACTATATGGGCGACAACAAGATGGTATAATACATTCTTCTCCACTGCAAATATCCCTGTACACGTTTATTTTCTTTGGCAATACTACTACGCAGGCACCATATGTTAGTGCTGGAGGGCAAAGGTAAGAAGAGACGAAGACAATTTTTTGCTTTATATATCAATTCCTCTTCTCAGATTCAGGAACATCCACCAGTTTTTACAGCTGGGTTAGATTTCCTTCTCATGGGACCACAGAGGCAGCTAGTGGGAGGGCCCAGCTCTATCTTTTATCAAAAAGATTTTTTCCAAGACTAACCACAACAACATTAAAGAAACATTTTACTGCATTTTAATGTAGTAATGCAGAATAGGCATTTAAACGAAGGATGTTAAATATCGGTTAACTGAATAGTTGAGTAACCTCATGAATTCTTATCGGTTAGTCGACTAATCTATAGTCCCTGGGGGCAGAGCTGGCAGCCAGTGCGCTCCGGCCCCACTCCTGAAGGAATCCCCTGCCACTCCACGCGGGGTGCCAGGCGGGAGCTGGTCCATGAGGAGAGCCAGTTTAAAAACCAGCCTCCCTCAAGGACTGGCTGCCTGTCGTCCTGTGCTGCTGCCTCTGATACAGAAGCAGCAGCGCGGGGTGGCAGCAGCCCCTGTCTGGGGGGGAAGGCGGGAGGCGGGGAGAATGCATGTAGCCTATAGCATTAACCTATAAGCTTTTGCTTATCGGATAACTGGTTAATCAACTACACTATTACACCCCTAATTTAAACTGGATGGAAGGGTTAACTTTGGCACGCAGATAAACGTATCTCTGTCCAAGAACAGAAGAGAGTTGGGAGAGGTGATTGACAGAGAATTTGGGAGCAGAACTGGGCCAGACGATTGGTTCATCTAATCCATTATTTTACCTCTGGTGATGGCCCATACCAGAGGCTTCAGTGCAAGATGCAAGAAACTCTGTGGTGATAATTTATAGAAAAATCTACCCACTGGGAAAATTTCTCTCTCACCTTGGGCAGTAAGTGGTTGGCTTATGCCCTAAAGGATGAGAAATGTAATATCTTATTATTTCTTTTAATATTTTAAGGAGGTTTTGCCTCTACTTTTTTTCCTGTTTTGGGGAAGGAATCACCAGCAAGTTTAGACAGGAAGGCCAAATTGGAGATAAGACAAAAGGGGGTATTCTATATTCCATTCCAAGGCACTGACGACCTCAAATGTATCTGCAGGTGCCTTTGAAAAATTTTAGAGTGCTTTGTGAAATTAATCTGGTGGCATATATCATTGTTCTTCTAGATTTATATGCCTCTGATGCAGTTTCTGATTTATCTTTATGGAACGTTTCTCCCTTGAAGTAGGTATGAAATTTAAGTATGAGGCTGAAACCCTTAAATTTTTGATTCTTGCAAAGCAAGTCTTTAGTGCATACCAGATATCCAGGATATAGCATGCCAAAATTTGTCCTATGTTGCTGAGCAAAGATTAAATGAACGGTTGGCAGGGGACAATGTTTATGATCTGTTTTTCTGGGGAGGGCAATTTTTTCTAGTATTCTAAATTCCATCTTATCTTCACAGAATGTAAGATAGGGACTTTAATGGAGAGGATTCCCAAGTTTGATATTTCAAATTCTTATAATAAAAGTTTTATACAAGTAGCATATACAGTGATTAAAGAATGACTTTGTAGGTTAGGGTACTAGAGTTTTGTTCCTGGCTCTATCACTGACTTGTAAAAGACCTTAAACTCTGTGTCTGTTTCCCCATTTCTAAAATGGGGACAACATATTGCCTTCCTTGCAAAATACTAAGAGCCTAAATTGAAGTACACAGGACAGATGTATAAAACATTATAATTATAAAACCAGAATAGCATGAAAATCATAGGAGCTGTTCCTGGTGTCTATATTCTTTTCACACGTAATGAGACAACATGCTTCATTTTTCAATTGAAGATGATTAATCTGCCAAATGTACATTCCTTTCCCTCAAAACCTCTAACAGAGTAACCTATTTTTAACCCCACATCTTCGTTTAAAGATTAAGCACAAAATAGTTTTACAACAGGAAATAAGAGTCCATTTTCTGTTTTAACAAGGATAATCCCATGACCAACAGGCACAAATATTCAGTCCTCTTTATTATTGTCAATTAGTTCATTATTGATCATATATTATGCAATTTAATGAAGAAATCAAGTTGCCAGGGACATTAAGTTCAAATCTTTTGCCTTATTTATCCAGTCTCAATAAAACAGTTCAGTCACAAACTAGCAGCCTCCAGCTAGATTCCTGCTACTGGCCCTTAAATCACTTTTAAACTTGAAACAATGTATTTCCAAACTCAGACATATGCACACTTTTTTTTTCCTGTAATATACAGATAGGAAGAATTTGAATAATCAGACACAAACTCCACTCTTTGAATTTCTGGCTGCAAGGGACATATCAGATATGTGTCCCTCCGAACACAAACAACCATCTGATAAATGGTTTATAGAAACCAAAGAATGACTGTCTATTTCTAGCTATTCAGTCTCAGGATTAAGATTTTGTCCTGACATCCACAAGTGAATGGAAGGATCTGTCAACTCAATTCAAGTTGAGTTACAAATAAATGTATGTAGTTTTGTGTATCTAAATTAGAGAACTAAAGGGTTATCACTGAATTCTTCAAGTCTGGTCTAAATTGCTACTGACTTGACCATATGAATAGCTCTAAATCTTCAGATTACAAACAGAGAAATCCATTAGCTGGAAGAACTGGTTCTAGGGTAGAAAGGTCAGACTGTGAAGGGGTGGCTGAATGTTTCCCCAGTAGAAAGCGAGCAAGACATGGCTTTTGAAACTTTGTGCACACGTGGGGAGGAATTCCATGAACGTAAGTATTTCTGCCTTAGCAAAGTAGTAGTTGGTGGGGTGGATTAGGAGACATCTCAAGACTGGGCTGTCTGAGCTGCCAGGTTCTCTCTCAGAAACTTCTGTGTGTTAAACTGAGAAGGGAGGACAGAAGTAGTGGGGAGTATGAAACCCCATTTAATTCCATTCCTATAGCATGAGAAGCAGAAGGTGGTCCTGCAGCTGTAAGATACTCAGAACAAAGGAAGCCATGAGTTCCCACTCAGTCACAGCCACTCTCAGTGGTGAAGTTGCCACACACTGTGACAGCAGTTTAAACATGATTTCCAACAGCGAGTGCTTAGTTTTTAGGTCTGTCTTTATCTTCTTCTGTAACAAAGCTTTGCAGTACGTATGGACTAGATCAGTCATTGTTGCTCAGTCAGTGAAGCAAGACCCAGTGGTGGTATATGACAGGGCAGAATACTGGTGGACAGTAACCCTCTTACAGAGAGCAGAAAAATCCTTCTGCGATAGAAAGATTTGTGAGATATGGTGAGCTGCAAGGGGACATCTGTGAGTGTCCTAGATTATTTTTCAGCATTTTGCTGTTTGGTATATTCACTTTAATTACATTTTTACTATGCACTGACACTGGACATCTAAATAGGCCTGTTATAATCCTCGTACATACTCTTTTATTATTAAGGATGCCATCCTTTTATTATTAAGGATGCCCTCATATAGAGAGGTATGATCGAAGAGACCACCTGATTGTCACAAAATATGGTTAATGTAAATTGATTGTGTAGCCAAGATTTTCAAGCATGGATTAGGGATGTTAAATATCAGTTAACTGATTAGTTGACTAACCTCACGAATTCTTATTGGTTAGTCGACTATTCTATAATCCCCGGGCGGCTCCTGACCGGTGGGGAAGGGTCTGAGCTCCCGGACCCAGCACAAGCTGGAACTGAGCCAGGCTGCCTGCCTACCTGGCTCCTAATACACTAAATGTAGAGCCACAGCGGGGCTAGGTCTAGGACCCAGTGCAAGATGGGACTGAGCTGGGCTGCTGGCCAGCCTGCTAAAAAATTTACTGGCAAGGGGTGAGGAGGAAATGCATGTAGTCGATAGCATTAACCTATAAGCTTTTGCTTATCGGTTAATCGACTATACTATTACATCCCTAGCATGGACCTTAACTGTCCCCATGCTGTACTAAAACCATGGATGTAATAATAGCATAACAAAGTCCTCTGCTACAGTTTTACTTGTAGTATAATATAATAGCACTTGACCCACCATCTTGTCCAGAAAAAAACAACATATTAGAATTCAGGCTGTCAACATTAAAGTTTTAACCATATTTCAGCACAATTCACCTCAGCGGTGAACTCAGATATACAGGGACAAAGTTAAAATGATTATCGAGAAAATCTGACTAGCTTCATTGTACAAACTGAGCAAAGTGCAAGAAATCCAAAAAGGCCTCCTACATAAATGGAGAAAAATAAATTTACACTGAACTTATGTTTCCTTCCAAATCATCCCCTCTCTCCAATTGTCTATCATTGTTGACAATACCATCATCTTCTCTCTAATCAGATTTATAACCTGATGTTCATCCTTGACTCTTGACCTCTCTCTTGCCTCTCACATTTAGGCTGTGTTCATATGCTGCCACTTCTCTCTCTCTGTAGACACTGACATTTTTTTGTCTTTCCAGTCAGCTAAAACTTTTATTCAGACCCTGTCATCTCCTGCCTTCATCTCTTTGGGCTACCTTACATACATCTCACTCCTTCAATCTATTAAAAAAATGCAGCTGCTGAGATAGTTGTTCTGAACACATAAAAGCCCCTCTTTTTATCCTTATTTTCAACTGCATCAAATTTAAAATTTCTTGTCCTCACATTTAAGCCTCTTCCTCACTGTATCTACACTAATCTACTTCTCTTTTATCACATTAACCTACATAATTTGACCAGTATTTTCTGCCTTTTCCTTTTCACACGTACATGCTGTCTCTCTCATACATGGAATATCCTCCCTGAATTTATCCATTAGGCCAGTTTCCTCTCCAACATAAAATCCCTTCCCAAGACCTATTTCTACTGTGATGTCTACAGGGAAGCAGCCAACCCAATGAGACACAGGGATTGAACCTCTATAAACTGGAACTCTTGCGTCCAGCAACATCGTTGGTCCAGCAGGACCGGATGTTCCAGGATCAGAAAGTCCCATCGGATTATGGGGAGACCGGAGTCTGGTGGGTGGCCCAGCCGGGTTGGAGGAGCAGAAAGCCCAGCATGCATGGTTCAGCTGGGCTGGGGGAGGAAGGGATGGGAGCCATAAAGCCTGGCGTGAGCAGCTCACCTTAGAGAGAGTGAGAGGGGGGACAGGAAGTTCAATCCAGTTGGGTTGCTGGGGGAGTCAGGGAGCCTGGTGGGGCCGGCAGCAGTGGGGCAGAAATGACCACCCTGGTCCGCAAAATCCCTCATCTGGGACCAGTTAGATTCCGAGGATGCCAGACTAGGGAGGTCTAACTTGTAGTTGGAGGCAGCTCATTTTATTAGACTTTTCCAATGCGAAACCACCAACGTTATGCAATACACCCATGTAACGAGGTGATCTTGTTCTCTTCTCCAACCTTCACTTCTATTTATTTGCCACATCTCATTTCAAACGAGACTGCAAACTCTGCGTGCAGGATCATTTCTGAATCTGTATTTGTGCAGCACCTAGCACAATGAAACTTCTTAGTGTTATCACAATACAGACAGCAGCATAAGACTAGCAGGACAAGAAGCACAACTGGCAGATCAAGTGGTGCACTCATCAGCCTATTACACTTTAGTTTAGACTCTAACTGGGCCCCGCTTTATGAGCATACTAATAGTTGTGCTTAATAGGTCTTCTTAACCTAGACATGCTGGTTATAAATCTTACTACCATGCTGGCAGGCAGTTGTTTAGTCACAGTTGGGTTTGGGCCCAAATCCCCTTCAAGGGTCTGCCAAACACAAAGTCCCCTCACAAAATGTATTTATGTTATTAGCCACAATAATAAGATACAAGTAAATTGTAAATGCATTAGTGGTAGGGATGTAAAAACCTATTTAATTGATTAAACATTATATTTAACCGGTTAACCGATTAAAAGGGGCTGAAGCGGCCCCCTGCCTGCTAAGGCTGGGCGCAGCCCCTGCATGTGGACACCCTGCTGTGAACAGAGGCTAATCTAATCCGGAAAACCAGACCAGTCCCTGTCCATGGCGGGCCCTCACAGGGCTAGAATAGCCACCCAGCCTGCATCAGGTGGGAGCTGCCCCTCTGTTTAATCGCTCACATCCCTAATTAGGTGTGTAAAATTCCTTTCTTCACAAAGCACTCAAATAATTTAGTTTATTAAGAGGTCTCCTCTTAATACCACTGAAGGCATTATTTTATCATAGAATAATACAATACTAGGACTGGAAGGGACCTCGAGAGGTCATCGAGTCCATTCCTCTGCCCTCATGGCAGGACCCAGTACTGTCTAGACCATCCCTGATAGACATTTATCTAACCTACTCTTAAATATCTCCAGAGATGCGGATTCCACAACCACCCTAGGCAATTTATTCCAGTGTTTAACCACTCTGACAGTTAGGAACTTTTTCCTAATGTCCAACCTAAACCTCCCTTGCTGCAGTTTAAGCCCATTGCTTCTCATTCTATCCTCAGAAGCCAGGAAGAACAAGTTTTCTCTCACCTCCTTATGACACCCTTTTAGATACCTGAAAACCGCTATCATGTCCCCTCTCAATCTTCTCTTTTCCAAACTAAACAAGCCCAATTCTTTCAGTCTTCCTTCATAGGTCACGTTCTCTAGACCTTTAATCATTCTTGTTGCTCTTCTCTGCACCTTTTCCAAATCTTTCTTGAAATGTGGCGCCCAGAACTGGATACAGTACTCCAACTGAGGCCTAACCAGCGCAGAGTAAAGCGGAAGAATGACTTCTTGTGTCTTGCTCACAACACACCTGTTAATGCATCCTAGAATCATGTTGGCTTTTTTTGCAACAGAGTCACACTGTTGACTCATATTTAGCTTGTGGTCCACTATAACCCCTAGATCCCTTTCTGCCGTACTCCTTCCTAGACAGTCGCTTCCCACTCTGTATGTGTGAAACTGATTGTTCCTTCCTAAGTGGAGCACTTTGCATTTGTCTTTATTAAACTTCATCCTGTTTACCTCAGACCATTTCTCCAATTTGTCCAGATCATTTTGAATTATGATCCTATCCTCCAAAGCAGTTGCAACCCCTCCAAGCTTGGTATCATCTGCAAACTTAATAAGCATACTCTCTATGCCAATATCTAAATCATTGATGAAGATATTGAACAGAACTGGTCCCAAAACAGACACCTGCAGAACCCCATTTGTTACTCCTTTCCAGCAGGATTGTGAACCATTAATAACTACTCTCTGGGAACGGTTATCCAGTCAGTTATGCACCCACCTTATAGTAGCCCCATCTAAGTTGTATTTGCCTAATTTATTGATAAGAATATCATGCGAGACCATATCAAATGCCTTACTAAAGTCTAGGTATACCACATTCACCGCTTCTCCCTTATCCTATCAAAGAAAGCTATCAGATTGATTTGACATGATTTGTTCTTTACAAATCCATGCTGACTGTTCCCTATCACCTTATTATCTTCCAAGTGTTTGCAGATGATTTCCTTAATTACTTGCTCCATTATCTTTCCTGGCACAGAAGTTAAACTGACTGGTCTGTCTATTACTGGATTGTTCTTATTTCCCTTTTTATAGATAGGCACTATATTTCCCCTTTTCCAATCTTCTGGAATCTCTCCTGTCTTCCATTATTTTCCAAAGATGATAGCTAAAGGCTCAAATACCTCCTCTGTCAGCTCCTTAAGTATTCTAGGATGCATTTCATCAGGCCCTGGTGACTTGCAGACATCTAACTTTTCTAAGTGATTTTTAACTTGTTCTTTTTTAATTTTATCTTCTAAACCTACCCCCTTCCCACTAGCATTCACTATGTCAGGTATTCCTTTATCAGACTTCTTGGTGAAGACCGAAACAAAGAAGTCATTAAGCATCTCTGCCATTTCCAAGTTTCCTGCTACTGTTTCCCCACGCCTCACTGAGCAATGGGCCTACCCTGTCCTTGGTCTTCTTCTTGCTTCTAATATATTTATAGAATGTCTTCTTGTTTCCCTTTATGCCTGTAGCTAGTTTGAGCTCGTTTTGTGCCTTTGCCTTTCTAATCTTGCCCCTGCATTCCTGTATTGTTTGCCTATATTCATCCTTTGTAATTTGTCCTAGTTTCCATTTTTTATATGACTCCTTTTTTTATTTTTAGACCATGCAAGATCTCCTGGTTGATCCAAGGTGGTCTTTTGCCATATTTTCTATCTTTCCTATGCAGCAGAATAGCTTGCTTTTGAGCCCTTAACAATGTCCCTTTGAAAAACTGCCAACTCTCTTCAGTTGTTTTTCCCCTCAGTCTTGCTTCCCATGGGACCTTACCTACCAGCTCTCTGAGCTTACCAAAATCTGCCTTCCTGAAATCCACTTTCTCCCTTCTACCATACCTTAGAATCATGAACTCTATGATTTCATGATCACTTTCACCCAAGCTGCCTTCCACTTACAAATTCTCAACCAGTTCCTCCCTATTTGTTAAAATCAAGTCTATAACAACTTCCCCTCAGTAGCTTTTTCAACCTTCTGAAATAAAAAGTTGTTTTCAATGAAGTCCAAGAACTTATTGGATCATCTGTGCCCCGCTGTGTCAGTTTCCTAACATATATATGGATAGTTGAAGTCCCCCATCACCACCAAATCCTGCGCTTTGGATGATTTTGTTAGTTTGCAGGCCTGTTAGATTACAGGCCAGAGTGGTCCTGGGGCAGACTGTCTCCTCTTGGTGGGACACAATGGGAAATTATTGAGGACTTTATAATTTTTATGGCTATTGTCAAGCCAGGCAAGGAGACGGGATATCCCAAGAATCACTGTTAGCAGAGTGAGAGCATATCATTTCACAACTCATCACACCAAGTGTGGAGCTGTTTCCCGTGTAACAGGGAGGAATAACATTCTGTGACAGGCTGACCTTTCCTCCAGATAGGTCAGTATGCAGCATCTGTGACATTCCAGGGTTCGCATGGTGCATATTTTCAGTTGGATCTTGTCTTATAAATAACATTAATCTGTATTTAAAAATCTTTATTTCAAATTTGACTTGGGTTGGAAATGTTTCAAGTTCAAAGTGATGTTATCAGAGATGAAACACGGCAAAATTGGAGTTTTACTTTGAATCACCTCACAATTAATGGCAAAGTCAAATAAGTTTGCTTTTTCATCTGTTAATGGAGGGACACATTCTTTAAATGGTTGAAAATACTGTTTCTTAACTGAACTGAACTGGACTGCAATAGAAGAAGCTTGCATACTTGTGCAGTATATGGAACAGAACAACAACAAAAGTGGCTTAACTGAAACGTGAGAAAGTACAAAAAAACAGTGGCTTTCTGAGGGTGGGTAGAATCACTCAACAAAATCAAGTAATTCTCCACCCAAGCATTACTAGTGAGTGACTTCACCGGTTTCCTAAACGTACTCCAATAGTCTTCCTGCCTCCACTTTGTAAAGCCAAGCAGTGATGTCAACTGTCCACCTGTGAGAGCAATGCAGCCTCTAGGTCAGGGCCACTGGGAACTGTGATAAAAGCCATGCCACTGTTAATTACATACGCCTCATGTTTTACTGCTGATTTCCTCTGATAAGGCTCAGTTCATTTTTCCTGGAAAGACTTCCACACTGAAAGGGAAACAGAGCCAGCCATAGCACAAAAATAACATTGCTTATAGAATGCGGAGACAACATGCCATGTTTATGTATACAAGAAGCTTGATGTCCAATTTCAATGATAGGTTAAATATGAATTGTATTAATTTATACATGCTAGTGATATAAGATTAAATCAGATGTTTGTTGCAAATAATTTGCTGAGACTGCTATAGCCTATCTGAAAACAATCAACCAAACAAGAAAAGAGCAAATTGTAGAACTAATATGACTCTTGCATATAATCATATGATCATTCTATGTGTATGTTACATCCATTGTCTATTTAGATTGTAAGCTCTTTGGACACTTGTTCTGTGTCTTTAGCTTTGTTATAATACAAATACATAATAAAGAATGACTAAAAGTACATACAAAGAGACTGTAGGTTACAAATTAAACTGTTCATTCAGTTCTTTTTACAAAAGAGATCTGCAGATGATCTATGTATCTTTCATTAAAGATCAAGTGCCTGGCTCACATGAGCCTTTCAAAGGCTGGCCTGTTGCAAATTATATATGCAAAACCTACTCTATAACTATCTACATTTTGGTTCCAGGCTTGAAACTGGCATAACTGCTCCAGGTGGGTAAACAATATAAAGGCTCAAGTGTTCCTTTTATTCTGGCCACTACAGACCCATGGACAACCCTCCCTATGCACATTACTCAAGTTAGTCCTAACAGTCATCTGCACAGGACATACATTTATGGTAAGTCATGGCTAGTATGCATTAAAATACGCATACCAGGACTCACTACTAAGTCCAACCTCACCATGTCATTCTGTGGCAACATTAAGAGTAGCATTTCTATGGGTCTGAAGAGGTACCAGATATTATCTCACTGTCATTTCCCTAGCTGGCCATATGTATGTGCAGTAGAAGCTCGAATTTGGCAGTGAGAAGAGGATTTTTAATGATTCCATTCTACTTTCAGTAATTAGCGTTTAGTGTTATTAATATATCAGATGTTATGAGCTTGTCATTTAATGACATTGAAGGGTCCAACCATGTGACTGATAGCACTCTTACAGGATCCTAGTAGCCACTGTACCACACTTGTGGTGAATGCACTCACCCTGGTCATGTACATAGAAAGCATACCCTAAGGCTAGTGAGTCCTAATGACACAGTTTCCTGACCTCCAGGAACTCTCCTTCTCAGGAACAACTTCCTTCCTTGCTTCTAACACTTGATTGTTTCAGAGGGCATTTAAAATAATAAGTTTGATGCTCTCAGTCATTCCCCAGTGTGCTGCCATGTAAGGAAATCATGCTGCGCTCTGGGAAGATGAGATAACACCAGGAGAGTTTTCTCCTCCGGAAATCCAGTAGCGCCTGTGTCCCTTCTCTAGCATCATTCCATGATTCAGCTACATGACTAGGAACAGCTCATACCATGTGATGTCAGAAGCTGTCCAACCATTGTTGAAAAAAAAAAAAATGTATGTGGCTAGCGATAAGGACAGCAGCCAATCACAACAGTACACCAAATGAAAAAGTGTAATGTTACATATTATAATCCTTGTACTCTAAGCTGTTATTTTAATGGCTGAGTAGAGAAAATATTTCTACAACGAACAGAGTTACAAAGTCATTACTAAAAATGCAATACTATATACTAATTAGTATTTAATATTTAGAATTCCTGATTCTGGCAGCTGTATATAATACACATGCAAAGGGTTCAGACCATCCATCTAAATCCAGCAGACCATGAATATAAACTGAGATTTTTTTCAGGAAACCAAGGAAGCCAGGGTTGTAAATCTCACTTTCTGTGTGATCTGGGTGCCTAAATCTTTTAAGATCACTTGAAAATGTCCAAAACACCAGCAGAAGAGTTACTTTTTCAAATTAAATTTAAAACTCCAATTGAGCAATTACACTAGCCCATCTTGTCCTACTGGCAGGAGCCAAAGGCACAGGAAAATACAATATTTGAAACATGAACTATCTGCGATCACTTATATAACAAATGAAAATTTGCTTAACTACATATAGTGTGTTGCTCTGAATAACAAAAAGAAAATTTGCTTTCATGACCAACTGTGCTATGAAGAGAGAGAGAACATACATTTCAAGTCTAATATTTATCACTCACCGTTCCTACTAATGGGTAGATGAACCCAGCTCCGATGCTGGCCCGCACATCACTAATAGGCAGAATGAAGCCAGTTGGAACTCCTTTCCTTTCAGGCTGGTGGGAGAGGGACAGATGAGTTTTTGCCATACAAATTGGCAGATTTCCAAAACCCTGGAAGAAGACAAAGAAGGAAGAAATATTTGTAAGGTTATTCACAGATTAATAAAGTCATTAGATTCCAAGGCAAGAAGGGACCAACGTGATCCTCTAGTTGGACCTGCTGAATAACACAGGTCACAGAACTTCCCCAAGTAATTCCTGGTTAAATGAGAGTCTATCTTTTAGAAAAAACATCACATTTTGATTTTTAAAATTGCAAATGAAGTCCCTCACTTACATCATCTCACCTGTTACATAACTTTTCAGTCACCCTGTTTTAGGATTAAATAAAGGCACCTAGTTCTCAAATGGGTAGAGACACACATGATATTTAAAAAAGATACTTATCAGCGAGAAGGCTGCCTTTCACCAGATTGATTGGAAAGCCTTGGTACAAATAGCACCATGATATGCAACATAGCAGTAACTGATGCTTTAACAGGAAAGAGATTGTGATTAACCACATAAAAGGAGGAGTTTGTACATATGAAATTCATACTGAAAAAAATATTACGAATCCATGTGCTGTGGTTTATATACCAGCTTGAAAAATCAATCAACACACACATATGTAGATGGTATCAGGTATAAATAAAGCTGAATTTATCATATTTTGTCAAATATGAAATCAAACCTGTCCAATAATTGGCCCAATTCTCCACTACCTTGTACTTTGTGTAAATATTTATGCTTGTGCAAAGTGAGTCTTCAGGAAATGCCTACATGGCAACAACAAAGCACAATAAAGGGCTGTGCTTTGTAAAGTATTCTAACTTATAGTACCTATCTTTAAAATGGGGAACAAGGAAGACCTGGGAAATTATAGACCAGTAAATTTAATTTCAATATGTGGAAAGATATTGGAAGAAAATTACTAAAAAGCAATTTGTAAGTACCTAGAGGATCATAGGATTATAAGAAAAAGTAAGCGTGGATATGTCAAGAGCCAATTATGCTAAACCAACTTAATTTCCTTCTTTGAAAGGATTACTGGTCTAGTGAATAGAGGAGAAACAGTAAATATAATATAACTTGATTTTAGTAAGGCTTTTCACATAGTTCCACATTATATTTTCATAAGCAAACTAGGGAAATGTGCTCTAGATGAAATTACTATAAGGTAGGTACACAACTGGTTCAAAGGCTATATTAAAGAACCGTTACCAAAAGTTTGGTTTTTTTAAAATCAAACCAGGAGGACATATCTAGTTGAGTCCTACAAGGGTCAGTCCTGGAGCCAGTACTACTCAACATTTTCATTAATGACTTGGATAACAGAATAGAGATTATGCTTATAAAAAATTCAGATGACACCAAGTTGGGAGGGATGCAAGCACTTTAAAATTCAAAATGGGCCTTGACAAATTGCAGGGTTGGTGATTCAATAAAGGTAAATCCAAAGTATTACAGTTAGAGAAGGAGAAAAACCAAATGCATAAACTACAAAATGGGCAATAACTGATTAGGTGCTAGCACTGTTGGGGATGATAATGGATCACAAATTGAATAGGAGTTGTCAATATGATGCAGTTGCAAAAAAGATGAATATGATTTTGAGGTGTAGTAACAAGAGTGTTATATTACCTAAGAAGTAGGAGGTAACTGCCCTAATCTACTCAGCATGGGGTTAAGGCCCTGGTTGGAATACTGTGTCTAGTTCTGAGCATCACACTTAAGGAAAGATGTAGACTAACTTGAAAGAGTCCAGACAGCAACAAAAATGATAAACAGCGTTCAACTGTTTGCCATGTCTACTGAAGGTAGGACCAGAAATAATGTGTTTAATTCACAAAAGAGGAGATTTAGGTTACACCCAGTGGTTCCCAGACTTTTCGGCATCATGCCCCCTTTTTGATTTTTGAGAAACCCTCACGTCCCCCACCCCCAAAAATAGCAGCAAAACTTGATGGACCGGCTCTTTCTTGGGGAGATAAGACTGGGTCGCCTTGTGCCCTCTCTGGAATTTCTTCACGCCCACCCAGGGAAGGCGCATCCCCCAGTTTGGGAACCTATGGTTACACCAGTGGTGGGCAACCTGTGGCCCATCAGGGTTCTATATGTGGCCTGCGAGACATATTGTTTACTGTTGCCCACACACAGAGTTGCCAGATTCCACTGATCTCCATCTGTGCAATATTTTTCATAACAGTATTACTAAAGTGGCACACATGCAAAGCAAGGGAGCAAGGTGCATGCTGATTTCATACAACACTGACTGAGGGCAGTGCATCCAATCAAAGCACTGCTATGGTTCAGTTGGCACACCCCACAAATTCTAGGTATGCAAGTACAGTTAGCAAAACTGCTATATCCCGGGAGATCGTCTTGGTTATGACAATCTTGCAGTCCACTGAGATGAAAGAGGGCAATCCACACACTAGCCTAAGTTGCCCATTGCTGGGTGAGCTATTAGGAAAAATTTTCTAACTATAAGGGTAGTTCAGCTCTTGAATAGGCTTCTAAGGGAGATTGTGGAGTCCCCATCATAGCAATCATTTGAAAATCAGTTGACAAACATGTGTCATGGATGTCGTAGGTTTATTTGGTTCTGCTACACAGCAGGGAAATAGACTTGAGGAGATGTTGAGGTTCCTTACAGCACTACATTTCTATGATTCTACGTGTGTTCCTATTTGTTCCTTTTGGGCCCTGATGGTTTGCAGGTACATAGTCTTGTCCAAAGCAATTAACATTAACTGCATTAGCGTACTTTACAAATCACACCTTTTTAATGCACTTTGCCATGTAGACAAGCCCTAAAATGGTCACTTTGTACTCCATCTACACAAGTATAAACGTGCAAGGCTATGGAGAATCAAGTGTCGCTGACTGTATACTTTGATAGCACTTTTACCTGTTGGCTGTAACGGTTGATTTGAGATTGCGCTGCAGGAGACAATTCTATATCGTCAGCTCCATAAACCTTCTGAGCAATAATCCTTATTTTTTCAATAATAGGAAGCTGTAGAAACAAAGAAGAGTGCAAAAAATATTAACAGAGGTCATTAAGGGAATCAGATACTCTGTACTGAGAGATTGTCCAAGCCTCTCAATCAGATTCAGTCCAGATTTAGCAGGTGTCCTCTGCTAAATGGAGGGCCTTTGTAATGGAAAAAGTATTATACAGCATGAGTATGCAGGGTGGAAAATGGTTCTGGCTGATCTTCAGTTCTGGGAGGATGGAAGCCGTAGGTGGTTTGTGCAGCCCCCAAACCAGGCAATAATAGCCAGACAGAGGGCACAGCCAAAATGGCTGGGGGGACGATGGTTGCACTGATTCCCCTTCCCTCTGGCAGAAATCCCAAAATAGTGGGGACTGGAATATCATCTCAGAAGGGATCCTGGGGTGCAAGGGAGTCTCACAAATAAAATAATATAAATTTACTTTTCATTTGCAGGCCTCCAAGAAAAAGAGAAAATTCTTGGCTTAGTTTTAAGAAGCAGGAGTTGACATGAGCCAAAAAGCTGCAGTGGATTATGGTGAACATTACTAGGGTTGACTAGGATAGAGGGGAGACAAAGGGAGAACTAAATCAGGACTCCAAGCTTGGGGGGGGGGGGGGGGGCTCCAAAATGTCTGTGTAAAACTGAAATGGGAGAGGGTAGGGCCCCCCGACAACTATGTGCTGGGGCTCCAAATAGACCTAATCACTACATAATTGTGTTTGATACCATGATTAACAAAAACTGCAATTAATACAACAGGGCACTGAGTAGTAGCAAATGCTCTTCAGGAATAAAAAGGAACTTTAGACAGTAGTAGGGTACCATATAGTGGTCAATAATGTATTGACCAAAATTCTTTCAGACTCTCTCCTCTCCTGCTTTCCCCTCACTTGTAAGCACTAATTTTGTAAAGCACCATGAGATCTTTGGAGGAAAGGTTTTATACCTAAAGCCTGGTGCAGATACAAAATTTGGATGCAGACACCCTGATAAAACGCAGATATCCGCAAATTTATAGGGTTTTAGATACAAAATTTGTATCCACATCCACAAAAATGAGCTGCAGATATCTGCATCCACATCTGCAAATGAGGATAACCACAGATATAAAGTGGATACCCACAGATTTCCAGAGTTCTAGTTATAGAAGCACAACTCATTCTTGAGTTGTATTTTAAAATCACATTTAAATTGATAAGTGTCCAATTTTAAAAGTTTTACCATGAAACCTTCAGATCTCTTTTAAAGTAAGTACATTAAGAGGTGAAAACAGGTAAATAACAATACTTCAAAAAATGTAAAGAAGGTCCTGGTAACCTCTCATTTTCCCTAAGCTTTTAAAGCATAAATATTTTCACTCTCAGTCAAGAATTTGGTTCATGAATACTAGCACACAGAGCTTGTGTGCACCAGCTTTTGTTTCAGAGATCCAGTGTCCCTTTAAAGATATTACACTTACTATTACTTATATATCAATTGCACAAAAGGGGTTTGTGTCAGCTTGACTTCCCTGCTCCTTCCCCCCCACAAGAGTCTGGTAAAATGAGGTCTAATGAAAACCATGCCACTGGATATCTTTTGAACATGAAGACTACCTGGCTAATGCAGTTTAATTGCATGGGATTATATCACATTCTTGACTTCAGGCTTTCTAACAGATTCCAACCAGTTCAATAAAATCTAATAAAGGTTGGAGATAATGCATCATAAATATCCTAGCAACACTAAACTGAGTGGAATACTTCAGCTGGCATAGATAGCCATCATGAGACTAAACCTCTCCCATGACCATTATTATGATACTTTTATGTCAGCTGCAGTTGTAAATACAGAGGAAAAAATGCAAAATATCTCTGTTAACTGTCTTTTGGGTGCTGACTGGATGCAGCCAAGTAAACCACAGCACAAGAAAACATTCCACTGTCTACTGTCAATAAGCTGACTGTCAGAGAACAGAAAGCCTCCTGTTGCTTTTGTCTGGTTTTTAACTTTTTTTAAAAGCAGCAGAATGTGTTACAGTCACAATAAACTTCTCAAAAGGGGAGTGCTGTTCATTTAGAGTCAAACTGTATTTGCTTCACAATATTGCAGACTATTTTTCCAGAAACAGGCCATTCCAAGACAATTCTTGTACTTATTCCTCAAGTGACCATATTTAAAATTTCTAAACAAAGGGCCTATTCCTGCCAGGTGTTGTCTACTACCAATGCTGATTACTTTAGTCAGGGCAGAGGGTGTCCTGCTGCTCCCAGAAGTTGCTCAAAAACTTGCAGGATTGAGTCCAAACCTGTCAATGGAGTGGTATGAAATAAAACAGCATACTGCTTTGCAAGAGTTTAGAGTACTCCTCAAGCTTCTTTTTAAACTACTCTTGGGTAATGAAAATGCCCACATTTTTGAACATTTGGCCAGGCGGAAACATAAACTACAAGAATGTGCGTGACTGCAAATGGGAACTTTTACACACACTGTTTTCAAAGGTGGAAAAGGCTGTCATAAGACATGTACACACCAATGGGGAGGCTAATGGCTGTGGGCTTGCATATATACCTGAGCCTATTTTCAGAATGGCATAGAACTTAACTTGTGCACATCCAGTTTGGCCTAAGCACGGTCTTGGCAGGAGCAAACTAGGAGCTCTCTAATCAGCTCTGAGCTTGTTCTCACACACACTTTGCTTGAGTTTGAGGGGCACTGTACTGGGTGCAGGATACCACCGTTTATCTGAAACAAATCTTCTCAAAAAGGAGTATACTTTTTTAGAGACCATGGCTATCTCTATTTAATGCCAGTTCAGACTTTGGAACTAGAAGTTTTCCTCCATGACTCATATTCTAAATAGAATAGCTAAACAATTGAATGTAATGTTTTTAACTATCATCTAAATAGAAACCACAAGATACAGTGCATGATGAATACACTTGATTCAATTAAAACAACAAAAAACAGTATTTGTCTAGATTGAAGTTCTACTAATTGAAGTCAGTTTTCACTTATTTACCGTAGCAGCAAGCAGGATGACTGCATAACATGTTAATAGTTCATTATTTTTCTTGTATTTGCTTTTTAAGAAGGCTTTGTTGAGAAAATAATGACACTAAGTTATCAAATGCTTTACTACTAAAATCCTGTAACTCCAATAGGGTCACTAAGTAATATCTACAAACACTGGCCATTCACAGAAACAATGATAGCGAAACTGTTTTTTCATAACAAAGGCTTTAGGCTATGAACTTTGCCAGTTAAAATTAGAATTAATAAATTAAAAGAAAAACACTGAATTTCTTGTTTCTCTTCCATACTGAAATGATTGCAGAAAATCCAGCAAGACAGAATTTTCTAAGTGGAGAGGACTAGTCAGAAGAAACTGGATGCATCCCATGTTGCAAGAACTCTGGTGAACAAGTGGCACCAAATCAGGGAAAGGATATTGAGTGGGCATTGTTAAGAGAATTCTAAGAGGCAAACAGCATCTTAAACAGCGGTAAGGAGCAATAATAGTCAGAGATGGCAATTCAACAGAAGTTGAGAGCCTTCAGCATATTGCAGTGTAGGAGCCAGTACTTTTAATGATGTTAACAACAACATTCATAGGGCTAGCTCTTGTAACTGATGGGCGTAGGGATCCACATTTACTAGACCAAGTTATAATAATCACAGTGTCATTCAAAGAAATCTAGATCTCATTACCTTTGCTAGTGAGCTAGGCTTGAAAATTTTCCCAACACCTACTAGCCCAAGGATTAAACCAATTAGCCAGGGCTGCTATGTGCCCTCTGTCCCACCACCATGTCACTCCAAAAGAATATCACAGCTTGGTACTAATTACTAGGGGCCTACCAAATTCAGCCATGAAAAACACATCACGGACTGTGAAAACTGGAATTTTCTGTTCTTTTACCATATACTATACAGATTTCATGTGGGAGACCAGCATTTTCCAAATTGGGAGTTTTGACACAAAAAGGAGTTGTGGGGAGGGAGGAGGGGAGTGTCACAAGATTATTTTAGTGAGGTTGCGGTATTGCAATCCTTACTCCTGAGTTGCTTGCAGCTGGAGAGTGGTGGGTGGCTGGTCGGCGGTGGTTGCTGACTGAGACCCGACTCTGCAGGCAGCAGTGCAGAAGTAAGGGCAGCAGTACCATACCATGCAGTACCATGCCATGCCATCTTACTTCCACGCTGCTGATGGTGGCAGCTCTGCCTTCAGAACTGGGCCCCTGCAGCTATTGCTCTCCAGCTGCCCAGCTCTGAAGGCAGCAGTGCAGAAGCAGGGCCTCTGACGGGGTGAGGCAGGTGCATCTGAGTGGTGGGGAAGGGAGAGAGCAAGGGAAGGGTGACAAAGAACACAGCTGCCCCGGGGCCTGGTGATTTAAAGGCTCTGGGCAGCTATCACAGCAGTAGGAGTGGCCAGAGCTCCAGGCCCTTTAAATCGCTGCCACAGCCCTGTACAGTACAGTCTGAGCAACACTGTGGCCTGGGTGGGGGAAGGCTAACCCCTCCCTTCAGCCCCATCACTTCTGCCCAATGACCCCCCCACACCTTGTCCAGGACCCAGCCAAGTCTGTTGCCAGCCCTGTGCAGAAGGATAGCAGAACCGCAACCCACCTATAAATAACATTGCAATCCCCCCTACAATTATAGCACCATATTTCAGATTTAAATAGCCAAAATAATTGAATTTACTATTTTTAAAACCCTATGACTGTGAAATTGACCAAATGGACTGTGAATTTGGCAGAGCCGTACTTATTATTTAATGTATTTAATTTTAACATTGTCACCATACTTTCTATTCAGAAATGTAATTTACAGGAGCTCTCATTTATAATAGACTCTTACATCCTGGTTTTACTCATCGACTCCCCTCTCCCCACTTGCTTTCTTATAATAGTAGATCATGGGCTATATTTTTCTGAGTTGTTTCCAGTGTGCTTCCCCTTTTCTTTCTCTCTCCTTCTACTACTCGGTTGTTCTCTCTTCACAGTTTTCATCTTTTTTCTTCTCACCAAAAACTTCGACGCTCACACCTTTCAATATTGTATACTTTATCATATTAGTCTCTCACCAATCCACAAGCTCATCCAATCAATCCTATCCTCTTACGTGTAACACCTGGAAATGTCACCAGATATCAGTGAGCCAGAGTTAAATATATTATTTAAAGATGAATATTTAGGGGGAGGAGAAGGAAATGTGTTTCAGGGCAACTTCAAGGTGAGAATCTAACTCCCTACCTTACCTGATAGGAAAGATAAAGATGGTAACATTCCTACCAGGGTGTCAACTCTGCTCAGAACCCCCACCTTTGTCTCAGGTACTGGCCAACAGATTTGAAGTCCATTCAACCTCACTGGCTCCTAGAAGACGGAGAACTCTCTCCCTTTCCCTCCCTGCATCCAACCTTAAAGACTGCCTCATCAGTTTAGTTTTTAATCCTCCTCTTCAGCACCTTTTCCAAATAGCATCAGAGTCAAATCCAACATTGTTGAATAGCTTGAGTGAAAACTGACAAGACTCTAGTCAATCTTCACTCTGCGGAACTTGGCAAAGGTAGGAGCAGCAGCAGAAACACATGAGTTATTGGAATTAGATTTAAGAAAACAGCACTGCATTGATTCATTCTTGCATCATGTTTGAAAGGCTCTCTTCACAAGTATAAGGGATAGAGATTTCAGGATATTTTATCTTTAAGTTTATATTTTGCAGAAAGTGCTGGTGCTCACACCTGGAAGTTTTCTAAACACCCTGTTTGGTATGTCCATGCTGTTGGGCCTTCAATTCTTCTTTAAGTTTTATAGTTCACACACTTTAAACATTCTGTCACAGGCCAGCTGTCTATTGATAATATGTTGACCTGGTTTATTGTTATGTGATGAGAACAACTCCTTGGATTTGTTATTTTGTTATGTGGCTTATATTTAAAAAAAATCGTAAAATAGCCTAGAGCTTGGGATTGATGCTTTTTAACTTATACATGCACTCAAAATATAAAAAATAATAACCTCTGAACTAAATGAAACCATCTTTATACATTCCTCTCATTTCATATCAGGAACACTTCTAAGCAAAACACATGACAATAGTATGGTTGAAGGTGTTGTGGGGTGATAGAGTGCCATGCTAAAATAACAGCTGATCGAATTTTAAGCTTTTATTTCTTTGCGTTTTCCTTTACACTTAAATATGTTTTTATTCCATTTGTATATTCTGGTTGACCAAATGATTCCCAAACCCTAGTACATGCTTTCTCTGTTGGCATAGGATGGATTTTGTTTTTAATTTGTGGAAAAGCTCATATCTAGTTGAGTTAAACAATTCATGAAACAACACCTAAGCCCATGGCCTTGGAGATTTATTTTCATCTCCCCAACATTCAAGCCCCAGCTGTGCCTAAAAATTGCTTCACACAAAGAATAGGGAAAATATTTAATAAAAACAAATATAAAACGGCCGTGCTGTCAAGAGCCTACCCCAAAAAAAAGCGAGAGGGATGGGAACAAAGAATTTCCAACCTCAGAACTTTTGATTTGGTGCAAAACACATCCAGATTCTCACTGAATCTCTTGGGGGAGACAAGGGTTTATATAACAGTATGGGAATAGGCTTTTTTTTATTTTATTTTATTTTAATTTTATTTTATTTTATTAATGTGGCTATGTTGATAGTTAGTTCTTTGATCAAATGGGTGGAAGAGAAAACAGCATTTTAAAGTGACTGAAAAAGGGTAATAAGTCATGGGTTGGGAGGTTTTTCAACAACGGGACAAATGGGGTATTATTATTAATTTCTTTTGTAATAGCATCGGATGACCCATTCAGGGTTTGGTGTCTCTTCTGTATGGCATAAAACCCTCTCTAAACATTCCCCGTCTCCCTTATATTAGGACTTGGACAAAAAGAAAGAAGAGACCAAACAGACAAATGGAAGGATACAGTGACCTTGAAATCATAGGGTATGTCTACACTAGCTCGTTAATTCAAGCTAGGTAGGCAAATCAGGCAACCGGAGTTGCAAAGGACTTAGTTTGGATTAACTTTAAACTGCCGCGTGTAGCCGCGGGCAGTTCGTTCGAACTAAGGGGGATTTTAAAATGGCGGCCGGACGGGAACATGCAAATAAAGCCTGGGATATTTAAATCCCGGGCTTCATTTGCAACTCCGGTTGCCTGATTTGCCTACCTAGCTCGAATTAATGAGCTAGTGTAGACATACCCATAGTTCCCTCTAACGTGCATGCCTGTGGGACAAGAATTTGAGTCCTACTTACCTCCTCAGCAGGACTGCGCAGTGGCTGCTCGGCTGCTCTGGGTTGGGGTCATGTGGGGGGCAGCTGCTTCACCCCAGGAGCAGCTGGGCAGCCATCACACGGCCCTAACCCTAGCTTCAGCCCTTCCCCAGGGCTGGAACTGCGGCCAGGGTGGGCTGTAGTGACTGCTCCGGCAGTTGGGGCCAGAGCCATTACATGGTGGGCAGTGATAGCTGCTCCGGTGATGGCTGCTGCTGCCCTGAGCCCACGCCCAGGGCACCATAGCCAGAGAGTGAGGGGCAACTGGGCATGTGTGTTGCTGGGCAAAGGTGGTGGAGGCTACTGGGCTGGTGAGCAGCATGGCAGGACATGCTGGAAGCATAGGGTGAGGATTGGGGGCACAACTGGGAGGAAAGCACAGAGGTTGGGATGAAGGGGGCACTGTGCAGAAGTTAGGGGCAAAGGGGGCACAATGCAGATTAGTGGTAAAGGGTGCACAGGATGGGAATGTAGGGGTTGGGGAACCCATGGATGCAGGAATGGTGGGAGCGACCCTGGGTGCCAAGCTGGGTGGGTGCAGGGTTATATATAAATTTTTGTTATTAACTGATGGGTGCCACAGTGGCACACATCCGAAAAAGAGTACATGACGTCAATACTGGTGCACAAGGCAAAACTCATTCCACCCTCACATGGAAAATCTTAGAGGGAACACTGTTTAGAATAGCGGGGCTGTCACTGAAGATATTAAAAAAGAGTGTTCATTCAACTCCAACTCCCTCTTCCCCCCAGCTATCTACCCCTTCCATTCAGTTTTCAGAATGAAAAAATACAACCATTTTACTCTAAAGGAAAGCATCGGAGTACTTCATTCCACGTCCCCTTTACTATTTATCCCTAGTTCCAGTTCCTTTAATATACTTTCAAACCAGGATCCCATAAACCTAACTCTTTTAATAACAATTGTTTTTTTTCTCCCCTGCTGAAGTCTTACTGCTTTTCTGTCCCTCCTCTTTATGCTGCTCTTATTGGTCTAGATCAGTGATTTTCAACCATTTTTCATTTGTGGATCTCTAAAATATTTCATATGGCTCCATGGATCCCTTTGTAAATCTTAGGAATAGTCTGCAGACCCCCAGTCGTCCATGGATAACAGGCTGAAAACCACTTTTCTAGGCTTCTGCCTTCCCTCCCATTTCCTCTTCTACACACTTTCAATTTACACACTCTTTTGTCTCCCCTCCTCTGTTACTCCAACTCGTTCTTATTCTCTGCTGTTTTCTAAGGCTTGAAGGTGCAGACTGAAGAGGAGACAAAGAATGCAGAGCTGCTGCCTGGGGTCTTGGCATTGTTTGATGCTTTACTGAGCTCCTCCTAGTGGCTGTCATCAGCTCTCTTTCACTTGAAATTAGATAGGCAGAACTGGCGTCAACATGTGTGCTGAGCAGCCACAGGAGCATAAAATTGCTAGAGCAGTGAAAGTCCTGGCTCAGTTCGAACACCATTGCTGAAGGTGCTAATGGCTTTGAATACTCACTAAGGGTGCGTCTATGCAAATTGCGTATCTTATTTCAAATCTATTTCGAAATAGTTTATTTTGAACTTTGGCATGTCTACACAGTGCCAAATTTCGAAATAATGCACTATTTCGAGCCATCCCTCAACCCTTGTACAACGAGGTTTACTGGGATGGCGAAACAGTGCACCCGTTATTTTGAAAAATATTTTGAAATAATGGGTGGCTTGTAGACATGGGGTAGCTATTTTGGGATACCGGAGGTATCCTGAAATAGCCGTGCAGTGTAGATGTACCCTAAGAGCGGTTGCCCTTTTGCTTGATTTCACAGGAAGGCCCTGATTCTGATAAAGGCGTCCTGAGTTCTGCCAATGCTGGACTCTGGAAAAGTTCCAAAATACCTTTGTGCCTGACTCTACACCACATTTGTGACATATGGATGTCATGCTAACATGGGAAGTTGACAAAAATATTGGAAAAAATAGAAGTAATCTGGAAAGTCTGAAATGCCAAAGAAACTCTTTCCCTTCCTTCTCCTATGATTTCCTGCTTCTCCCGCTCCGCCCGCCCTCTGTCAATTTAGCTTTCTTTTGTAGCATAAGTTTGCAGCTACAGAGAGAGTCAATCCTGAACCTTCTAATTTGTCAAAACAAAGGGGCAGTATGAGAACCGAGATACTTCACTGGGTATGCACTACTGCAGCAAGTTACCTCTCCTTTGGTTTTGATTTTTGAAAAGGAGCAATTTAATTATTGAAGCCATGAAAATTTTGGAATGGGATACACATGCTTCCATCCCCCTCTCTTCTACCTTCATAACCCAGGTTATCTAAGCTTATGTTAATAGGTCGTTGAGATATAAAGTGTTAACTAGTTAACCAGTTACCTGGTAAACATTAGCCTTACTGGCATGCTTACTAGGTAACTGGTTAACTGGCAGCCTGGCCTAGTTAGAGCAGGCCCCACCTATGGTGTGGAGGACCCTGTCCAGCCTTTGGGAGCAACTCCCCCATTTGTGGTAGGGTGGGCTCAGCCCACCCTGGCCAGAGCAACTTGTGGCATAGTGGGCCCAGCCAGGTTGGAGCAGTCTCCTGCACGTAGGATCCCGGTGAACCGGTTACACATACTATTTAAATGGTTAACTTTTAAATAGGATTTTACTTCCTTAATAGGTCAGTCAGTTTATTGTGAATAATAGTTTTCTGTTGTAATTTAAAGACTCATGCTTCAAGAAAAGCGAACCCAGAAAGGAAGTCTACACTGATAAGAATTGAAATTCTGATATTTTCCATGTCGTCAAATATATTTTCTCTAAAAACCACAATGAAATACAGATTACTTTGTATGTAAAGAGTTCAGAAGGTCTTTGCAGCTAGCCTCCTCATTCTCCAACTACCATCCCCCCAAAAAAGACAAGAAAAAACATCCGAACAACAAAATAAAATGGGTTAATATATGCAGCAAGAGCAAACTTTGTCTTTTTAAAATTCACATGCTAATAAAAGATTTCTTACAACTACAACTACTGCTGGCAATATTTTAATCAAAGTTATGGCTCTTCAAAGCCTATCATATAAAATCTCAGCCTATTTTTTTCCTGTTTTGGGTGTGCGATTTGGATATTACATATACCTCTCCTGACACTTAATGTGACAGACTTTCTGGGAAACTTGTTGTAGGCTGTTCCTTGTCCTAGACACCAGACATGTTGATGTTCACATCTCCTTTTAGCCCTGATCTAGGACCTTATTCCAAAATACACTCCTCCCACCCCAGTTTGAATTTATAAAAGTGATGCGTCCATACTACCAAGACCATTATTTCAAAATAACGGGCGGTGGAATTCCAACTCTGTAATCCTGCTTTTCACGAGGAGTAACGCTAATTCTGAAATAGTAATTTTGAAAAAACATTAGCATGGATGCTCTGGTGACACTAATTTGAACTTACTGGCCTCTGGGAGACATCCGCAGCTCCCAGAGTGCTTCCTGGGGCTCTAAGTCCGAGGTAACATGTCCACCTTAGCAGAGCTTGCCTCGGAGTAATTTTGATGCTTCTCCATAATGAGGACATGCTGGTTCGAATGTGTTAAACCGGGAGTTCTTAAGCTGAATTTAGTAATTTTGAAATAGTTTCCTAATGTAGACATGGCCTCTCTTATTTAGAATCAATACATAGCTATTTTTCACACCACCCTCCAAATAGGCTTGACATTCATTTTCTCTCCTAATATTTATTTACTTGTTCATATAAGCTCTTGAAAAGTATGCATTAAGAGGGTGCTAAATGCTGACAATCTAATATTTAAAAATAATCACTAGAGGAAAAATCAAATTTAATGTAGTTTGTTTTATAAACAGGAATAACTTAAGAGTTTGAAAATAATCCCTTATTTCACACGTGCACATTACTATATTTAGATTGAGATACAACAGTGTAACTATGATTCTCAATTCCTATCATCATTTGACTATATGTGACATGACATATACCAGTTCATCTTGTCAAGATATTTTTTTCATATATTGTGTAGATTTCAAAACATGTGAAAACAGAGTTTCTTAGGGTATGTCTACACTGCCACCCTAGTTCGAACTAGGGTGGCTAATGTAAACATTCGAACTTTGCAAATGAAGCCGGGATTTAAATATCCTGGGCTTCATTTGCATGTTCAAGGCGGCGCCATTTTTAAATGCCCGTAGTTGAACTACCTGCCGCAGCTACAGCGGCACGGACTAGGTAGTTCGAATTAAAGCTCTAATTCGAACTACTGTTAAACCTCCTTGCAGAAGGAATAACGGTAGTTCGAATTAGAGCTTTAATTCGAACTACCTAGTTCGTGCCGCGTAGCCGCGAGCAGGTAGTTCAACTACGAGCATTTAAAAATGGCGCCACTGAACATGTAAATGAAGCCCGGGATATTTAAATCCCGGCTTCATTTGCAAGTTCGAATGCCTACATTAGCCACCCTAGTTCGAACTAGGGTGGCACTGTAGACATACCCTTAGAAGACCTAAAGTTGTAAACATGATGTGAAGCAACACACATTTAAACTGGCTGCTTGGAAAAAAATCCAGAGGAATCAAGTTCAGCTGATTTGGAGTAGTCTCCTAATTTGAAACACAAAAAAACTTTTGTTTTACTGCATAAACTAAGAGGGAAAAACAATCTAAGAATCAGATTCAAAGTGTTTTTTTGTTTTTTGTTTTTTTTACAAGACTCAGGGCAACATTTGGAAACAATGTTAAGATGTTGAAAGAATCTATCCTGGGACTTTTTAAGATCAACTTTTAAACTCTCTGAAAACAACCTGACTTGTTGGGAGTCGTCAGGACTTTGTGCATATCTAAAAGTAATCCAGAACAACGGTAATCAATGAACATCTACAGACTAAACAGATGAAGACAGAATCTGGAGGAGGAAGAGATGAATAAAGAGGTTTCTGCAATATTCTCACTCGCCCCTACACCCTGCTCCCAGGTAGCCCTGTTGGCAATCTCTTGGATTTCACAGATGATAGCCTTTCATGAAATGAGAGCCAGTTATCACTGGTAGATATACTGGCGGCTAATGAGATTGATCTGGGATCCACAGATCTTGTCACAACTGAAGCAGCCATTTTCCAATGGAGGGGGCAGAGCTCAGCTGGAGCATGTTCCAATACCTTCCAATAAAAATGAAACAAAACCAGAACGCTCATTGAATTTGGCAGTCTGTGGATAGGACTGGAACATGAATAAAAACTCAACTAACCCTCTCATCTGAGTTCCTTTAGGACAAGGTTGAGGCAGAAAGAAAGTGAAAATCCCCTCCCCCCATGAGGTGGGAGGCCTTGCAGCTCTGGGTTTCCTCTCCCCCCGCCCATGAGGGGAGAAGCCTTGTGGCTCTGAAGGTATAGGGAAGTTGTAAGGAGGGGCTGTGGGATGCAGATTGTCACTCTGCCGTCCCAGAGGAAAAGTTTTTTTATATAGAGAGATATCTTTGGGACAGTTACCATGAGGAATCTGTTCTTCTTCTGAGCAGAAGAATTCAGTGCCCAGCACCGCCACAGTAAAATTGCCCTGTGTTCAGATACCCTTTTTCCATTCCACTAAGGAGATTATAAAGTTACTGATTGGCCCATTTACAGACCCTTGCCCTCTCTGAGATATCTGTGGACAAGTAGTAGTGGAGAAAAAAATATCAAAATAAGGTTGCGGGGAGGGGGGTGTGTGTGTGTGTGTGTGTGTCAGGAAAACAAAAACAGAGACAGAGACTCAAGAGAAATGAGTCAAAGAAAGTCCTTCTCCTGCTTCCACCATCAGAAATAGAGGCGAGTACTATGGATTCTTCAAGCAATGTTACTAGAACTGGGCAATTTTGGGGGGCAAATAGTAAATTTGTTGAAAAATGCATCTTTGAGAACCCTTGAAACTTGCAAATGTGGATCAATTCACCAAATACTTTCATCTAGAGGGAAAAAAACCGATTTTTTTAAAAAAAAATGTCAAAACAAAACATTTTGGAAATGAACCATTTCAAACACATCATTTCAAATCACTCTTTCATTTAGAAAATGTCATTCCAGACAGACATTTAAACATTCCCTAGTATAGTACTAAATAAAATGTTTTTTTTTTTTAATTTCAGCAAGGAAAACTGGGGGAAGCAGGGGGGGGGAATCAGTTTTGGTTTAAAATCAACGGATTTTTTTTTATTTTTCAGATCATCCACTGAACCAAATAAATCAATTATTTGCTCAGCTTTAAGTATGATCATGCCGAATCATTACAGGTAAGATGAGAAGCAACACTTAAGAGTTAAGTAAGACTGCCTGACACTTCCCGTTATGTGATCTCATTTTCAGTTGCTTGTAATTCTGCCAAACTTCAACCATTCCAGATGAAATATTCTATGCTGGGTATTTGCCACAGGCTGAAATTTTAGCAAAGTTTCAGCAGAAACAATTCTGTCATTTGCAAGAATTAAATTAGGGAAAATACAATAGTTTTGTTTGTCTTAAAGTCTTACAAACATTATTCTTGATAAGTTCTAGCATCTTCATCTATTGAAACAGGGATTGAAATCTGGCAGCGTTGGAAAGGGGTCAGCACAGAATCAGTTGCATTTTGCTGTCCCTGTGAAAATCCATCCAGATATGGCCAAATTATAAGGCTATGAAAACCATTATTTGCACTAGTTCAGCAGAGGCTTTTTAGTAAAATTCTTAGTAATATAATTCTCCAAACATTCTGTCTGCACTGAGAGTGTTCCATCCTGGAGCTGTAGGGGCTAAGTGGAATTTGCCTTCAATTCCTCCTCCTGGCAACATGGGGATGTTGGAACACTGGAAACTTTGCAGACAAGCAACTGAAACACAGTCATGTAAGTGACTTTCAAGGTCACTAACTAGAGATGGGAATACAACCTAAATCTTGAGAAACTATGCTTCCCCTAAAGAAGGAAAGCAATACTTTAGGGAGCCACAGGTGAATGCATTTCAAACAGGAACACATTAAGAAAATGAAAGTTCACCTGAACGCAACAAAAAGTGTCCACTGAGTGGTGAGGCCTCATCAGAGGGGATATTTAAAGCTAAACAAGACAAAGCACAACTGCATATTTACTAGTGGAATGAGAATCCTGTACTGTCAGAAATACTCTCTTCAGTAACTGCTATTTTAAAAAAATCGGTACTGTCTGAGATTTTAAGGAAAGAAAGCACCTTCTTATAACTGATGTCTAAAAGGAACAATCATTAGATTTGTTGCAACATCCTCTTTGTTCTGCATCTGAAACTATTGCAACATTTTTTCATGTTTTCTTTCTTTTTAATCATCTTACCTCCAAATTATACAGATATTTGAAGCTGTTTTCCTGACTGGCAGCTTTTCTCACAGCCTGAGCCAATTCCACAGCTCCTCTGCCACCAGCTGACCAGTGATTGCAGGGCACTGCATCAAATGCTCCAGCCTCTTTTGCAATCTCACAGACTAAATCAACTTCAGCATGGGAGTCAGTTCTGCCAACCAAACAGTTTTATGTCATTATTTTGTTTATTTGCTCTTATACAGCCTTATTTGTTAAGCACTGCTCGGTAGTTACAGTTATGAAACAAATGATAGAAGTCTTAAACTTATTAAATGTTTATAAAGCCCCCAACTGTCTCAAGTACATTGAAAAGGAATGTTTCATAACAAATCACATACAATACCATTCTCTGTTTATGTGATTTGAAAGCCTCTAAGAGGGAAAGTTACAGGGACTTTTAAACCTTTATACTCTTCAGGATGTATAAAAGGAAGTTTGATGAATTTACTTTTCCCCCCCTAAAATATCTTTTCTATAAGCCAAATGTATACTTTTTTTCTCTTGCCTTTAAAAGCTTCTCTCTTCATGACATTAGATAATTTAAAAAACAAATGAAAAGGACGGTACACTAAATCAGTGTTTCTCAACCTTTTTTTATAAAGTATCCCCTTTTAAAAAAAAATTTATAAGTACCCCCAGTAGCTACAGTTTTCAGACACACAAAATTTATTTCTACCATTGCAGCACATTTGTTTAAATAACTTAATTGGAGCCGGGTGGGTGATGAAATTTTTGGGTGTTAAAAAGTACAAAAATAATAAAACACTGTAAAACCTAAAAAGAAAAATTCAGTTTTCTCTAAATTTCAGTTGTGTTGATGTACCCCCCCAGACTTCTCTTGAGTACCCCTAAGGGTACTCATACCACTGATTGAGAAGCACTACTCTAAATGAACCACTGAAAAACAAATTAGTGTTCTGAATTAAAAAAAAAATTTGAGGACTGAACAAGAATATTTAATTAGGTCACTACATCAGCAGAATCCTTGTAATTCTTTTAAATGGCATACGAAGTTAATATTATTTGCGCTTCCTGGATTTCATCCATCTGTGAGTGATAATATATTTAACATACTATATGAGGTCAGGGATTAAATGATTATACTTAATGCAAAGCCAATAAGCTTGATCTTTGGGTCTACTAATATGAGTAAAGGATGGGTTGACTTACTTGAAGACATTTAAAGCAACCACAACAGGAACTCCAAAGAGTTGAGCAATCTCAATCTGTTTCTGTAGATTACAGCAGCCATCAGCTACCAGCTGGAGATTCTACATAATTAAACAAAAAACAGAACAGAAATGGCAAGATGTGTCACATCTTTTCTAGCCAAAGAATTTTCCTAAATTACAACAGACATGGTTAGTTATAATTATTTTGATATTTATGGGTAACCTTTATAATAGACTTCAGACAAAACACTTTGACGTATCCTATTAATTCTGATTTCAGTAGCAGCAGCCACATTTATACAACTGAACAGGGTCCAAATCTTTTCTATTTGAGCATGCTGCCAGATTGCTCCCTTCTGGGACACAAGCAAGACAGAGATGCTGCTGACTGGCTGCTAATTAATAAACAAGATTCCAGAAAATATCTGTGGGCTGGTTGACATTGGCAGTGGTGTGGACTACTCTCCTTTCCTGCTCTTCTAACTCATAGCTCCATCCAAAGGAGTTGCACAGTAATGCAATCACTAAGACATTTGCTGCTGAAGCTTTCCATCAAGGACTGGTGCTCTCTCATCTGACTCCTCCTAGGATCCTTTTTCACCACGCATCCAGGTCCAGGGAGGACTAGCCTTCTCATTCGCCTTCCACGCTCTATTCAGGGAGAGCTCACTCAAATCAAAATCCAGTGAATGATGCCACTTAGATTGTGAGAGATAACACTAATGTGGGCATTCTAGTCATCCATTAAAGGCCCAGATCCCAAAATCCCAGAGAGGATAGTTGACAGGGATGCAAGCTGATAAAAGGGCCCATCCAACTCCCACTGAAGTGAACAGGAACTCCCACCGAATTCAGTGGCAGGCCATCAGGCCCACAGAAGTATAGTTCATAAGACTCTCAAACCTATGACATTTAAAATATCAAATTAGTCCACCCACACAGCTCCCTCTCTCCCACACATGCAAACAAGCAAGTCCAGGTGATTTACTCCTGTTGAGTTTCTCAGGTTGTTTTGGTTTTAAGGCTTTGGAAAGGATGTATTCTGATTTTCCATGGAAAAGTACATTGGAATAGGAATTCTTTCATCATGCCATATAAGGAACAATATTAAAAATATTTTATCTGTATTAATCCCTTCATTACTGAATCAACTCTGTAGAACTACTGTATGAGAGCTAGGTATTATTATATGCCACACATAACATGGTAATGGCTTGCAGAAGTAAAGTTTTGGAATATTTCAGTATCCAAACACTTGATCTTAGCCTTAAATAGGCTGAGAAGCAATAATAATAACAACTTATTAATAAGTTGTTGCAAAACTTTTGTTAGAAAAAGTAAACAGCAGCTAAAGCACAAGTAATAGGCTATACAAAAGCTTTCTCCACAAAGATGAAACACAGCCCATGTATTTATTTTTTAAACATCTATATCTTACGTTTGAACTGTGCCATCTTGCTGTCTAACACCCAGCATGAAGAACAGATTAATATTAAGCCTTAAAAGTTACTTGAGAGTGGACATGACACTTTATTCTGAATGTGTTAAAAAACCTTTTCTTGTCTTATTTCCTTGGGACATTTGTTTATGGGCTTTTGTATAAAGTGAGACTTGGAAACAGTGGCTGCTTGTCCTTAGCATGAACAGGGATAAATATATAGACATTTTAATTCTTTGTAACACAGTTCATATTTATCATTGTATAAATGCCATACTATTACTTCCTGAAGATTTTCATTCATACTTTAATTTTACATACAAATGGCAGGGAAAGAGGGACAGAAAAAGGGAAAGAAATGCCAACATTTTAGCCCCTGAGGTTAAAGGGCCTTAGACAAAAATATTAACCTCTCCAAAGGCAAATCAAATGCCAGTGAAAAAGGATATCTGAATAAACACAATGAATAATTAGGTACTCTGGGTAGCCCATGAATTCAGATAACATACCAAGAACAATTTTCAGCTCCTGAAACTTGGAAAACTAAAAAAGTTTCCAGAACAGCTTTACTATAGTTACCATATCTGTCTGATAATCTGAAATCAAGTGTAACTGTTTTGATGTATATAGAAACATTAAATTTTTAAACTGATCAAGGAAAAAAAGGAGGCTACAGTCCAGAGTGGATCTCTCTAGACAGCTCAGCATTTCAGTATTATAACAATAGGTGCTCTAGAAATACCAGACAACCACTCAACTGAAGTAACTTTCAAGATCAAAGATATCTAACACTAGGAAATGGCTTCTTACATCTGAACACTTCTATTGTTATCATACTATGATATTGCCCCCAATCTACACAACCTGGTAAATAGGAAGATTCTCTTCCCTTTGAAGATAGTTTTCATGTTTATTTTTAAATTATATCATAAAACATCAATCACAAAGCACTGGTTGCATCTACTGGCAGCATCTCTGTATCTGAGAAAATCAACATTCTGCTCTTGCTTTACTGTTTGCAAAGTAACTGGCAACTGGTTTGGCAGATTTTTTTTTTAATATCTTTTCAAATCAAAACTTTTTTAAAAGAACAGGATTAAGTTTTACTATAAGTGCTCTTACCTCTTCTGTATATTCTCTCTTAAGAGGGGCACCAGCAGTTACCTGAAATTGTAAGCAAGTAAAATTCACAATCATGTAACAGTGCTAGTCAACTGCATTCCTGGTCAGAAGTATCATAACTTTTGTGCTGCAAAAAATAATGCACATTGCCAATACAAAACAACAATAAGACCACTATCTTCCTTTCTGGTGACAAAAAGTTCAGTACAACCACACATCACGGCCTTACAGAAATTTACAGTCATACAAAGAGAAAGGAAAAATTTATCACTTTCCCTGTATACAAAAGGTAAGAATTCTTCTCTTCTCAGTTTATTACAGCAGTGACTTAGTGTCAGGGTTTTCTTAAAAAAAGAAAAATAGAAGTTACAGTTAGAAAATTATTGGGTAAAAATGGCAAGTATTTATGCGAGAGATTGGTTCTCTGTGTGCATTTTAAATTCTTTCTGCTGATTTTGGTGTAAAAAATGAGCTTTTACAACTGTATACAATGTTTGTACTAAGGATGTTAAGGACTTGTCGACTAAGCAAATGCTTATCGCATAGTCAGTTGACTAACTGATTCCTCCCCCTTCCCGCTGCCTCTATCAGATAGGGGGTACTTCAAAGTGGCAGCACCGCACAGCTGATCCCCATCTCAACTGTGCATCGCTGCTGCTTTGAAATGCCGAGGCAGAGTTTCAAGGGGGCAGTGCCACATGGAGCCTGGGGCCCCAGCTGATCCTGGGTTCCGGGCGGCATTTCCATGGAACCCAGGATCAGCTGGGGGAGTCCACAGCTGATCCTGGGTTCCTCTGAAATGTGGCACGGAGCACGGGATCAGCTGGGGAGTCTCCCACTGACCCTGGGCTCCATGCTGCGATTCTGCTTTGAAATCCACAAGAGTCCCCGCTGGGGGTTCTGGTACATTGCAAAGCTGGCACACCCGCATGCAGCCCTGTGTCAGTGGGACTGCCCTCTGGCCCCAGGCTGCATGAGGAGTTCTGCATTCCTCCTGTGAAATGCACAAGAGCTCCAATGGGAAATTCCATCGACGACTCGACTAGTAAAATAAACGATAGTTAACATCTCTAGTTTGTACTGAAGTCTAAGATTGCCATATCTGTTTCAATAGCTATTTCCTATAATAGCCTTGGGAGACCTCCTTGAATTAAGTATCTTTGGGATCCATCATATTCAATGATTTATATATTATTGTGGGGTGGGACTGTATGTAACCTTTTAACGGGGGATTTGATCACTGAGAGACCAGGGGATTCAAAAGGACTATGCTAAACAATATGCGACACAAGAATGGACTTTTGGATCAAAACGAATGAAGTAGTTTTCTTGGAGAATATCTAGCAGGAGATGTATGCAAATTCCTTACCTTCTATTATACTAAAATCTAGCCTTTTGAAGCTTCATCCTGAGACATAAGCCACGGTCTATTGATCACTATTATATGCAGCCACGCTCAAAGGACCTAGTTGGATAAAGGAAAGACTGATCTCCTCTTGAGTGTCCTGATTCTGATTCTGAGATAGGTACGGGTTTCAAAGGACTGACACCTACCAGCTCCTTGGCTGGCAAGTATTCTAATATGTGTGTAGATCCTTTTATTGTTTTCAATATTGTTTTTTCCTTTGGAATGCTTTCACATTCAGAATAAATGAGCTTGCTTATAAAGTGTTATGTGGTAACGTATGTCAATTAGGCAATTTGCAGCCTTTAGAGCAGTGGTTCTCAATTCGTTTCAGTCCATGGACCACCAGGCCAATCAAAAAAATTTTATGGACCACCACCAGCACATGTAGCACAGGACAAATGAAAGAGCAACCGCTCAGCATGACGGTGGCAGCTACACTGACGCTCAGAGCCTCAGACGGAAGTTACTGGCAACACAACATGGTTGCGTCCTAGGTGACGCTATGGATGACGCGCCGTGTGCTTGTGAACATGGCACAAAACAGCCTAACGGTGTGTGACTTTGGACAATGTTCCTGTGGACCACTGAAAAAGTTACCATGGACCACCAGTTGAGAACCACAGCTTTAGAGTGAAAGCAAACTAGAAACGTTGGCTTGTTTAGGCAGTCTGGCTTACTGGGGAATATCACAGTGTAGGCAGAGAACTGTGCAGCCTGGAAAAATCCTGCCCAAGTCATTAACAGACATGGATTTCTAATGATGTGACATCTGAATAGCAGGGTGCATAGATTGAGTACGCCAGAGGGAAAGGTGTAATTTCACTAAACCATGACAACTATAGAAGAGAGAGCTGGATATAATTCTGACTTGGACATCTATAAGACTTTCACTAGGTTCTGATTGTAGAATCCTGTTTTTACTGGTGATGATGTGAGACACGTCAAAAAACCTGCATGACTTTCAAATTTCAGGCTGAGTTTGTGGGGCATATAAAAGAAGGAAAATGGATACAGAGTCAGTGAGATACAAACATAAAAGACTGTGATGCCATTTCAGAGTCAATTTCCAGTGTACAATTACAGTTTAAAAGCTGGTTCCTCACCAAATTTGAAGTAGCTCTGCTGCTTAGAAATCACTTTTAACATGTATAAAATGCCTACAATTTCATTTAGGATTTCTTCAGAATGGAAATAATAAAAATCACAGGATGGGAAGGGAACAAGAGTTCATTCCCCTGCACCATCCTTGACAGCTGTTTGTCTAACCTGCTCTCATGCTTTGCTGCTCTTCTCTTGATATTTTCCAATTCGTCTACATCTTTTCTGCAATGTGGCACCCCGAACTGGACCCAATACTCCAGGTGAGGCCTAATCACTCTGGAGTAGAGCATGTAAAAATGGGAAAGCCACATGAGATGCTTGCCCCAACTGTAGTCACTTACACTGGGAAAAATGCTGGAGTAGAATGAAGAGACTCCCCTGCATCTGCCGATGGAGGATTCTCCCATTGCTAGAACTGTGGAAGACTGCTATATTGTTGCCTTCCAAGGACCCCTGGAAAATTCTGGTGTAAAGAGGCATGCCAAAACCAGGGCTGCAGCACACAGGGACACCTGTATTACTTGCACAGCTCTTATGGGGTGGTCTAAATTATGCCAGAGATTGCTACTCAACTAGGGATGTTAGATACCGTGTAACCGCATGAAATCTTAGCAGTTACACGACTATCTGAAGGTCCCGGGGAATGGGGCTAGAAGCCAATGTGCTCCCACCCCCACTCCCAGGAAGCCCCTTTCCACCACATGCTGCTGCCTCCATATCAGAGACAGCAGCACAGGGTGGCAGGTGGGAGCTGGTCCGCCTGGGGAGCCAGTTTAAAAAACAGCTCCTCGCGCATATTGGCTGCCTGCCACCTTGCACTGCTGCCTCTGATACAAAAGCTGTATCAGAGGCTGGTCCATGGCAGCAGCACTTGTCTGCGGGGAACAGAGACACCTGTGGACAGGGGCTGCTGCTGCAGACCAGCCTCTGTCCACTGCAGACTGAGGCTCACTGCGGACAGAGGCTGCTCTGTGGGACGTGGAGCAGCCTCTGTCTGCGGAGAGCTTGGACCCCCCGCGGACAGGGGCTGTTGCTACAGACCAACCTCTGTCCAAGGTGAGCCTGGGCCTGCTTGAAAACTGGCTCCCCATGTGTATTGGCTCCTGCCTGTCCTCCTCACCACCCTCTGTGCTATTGCCTCTCTATCAGAGCAGCTGTGCAAGGCTGCGGAGAGGGCAGGTGAATCTAGTGCTCATGGGGAGTCTGCTTAAAGTCAGCGCCTCACGGCCACTGTTCCCCTCCTGTCCCCGTCCGTCGCCTCTGATATAGAGGTAGCAAGGTGGGGTGGAGTGCGTGTAGTCGGCAAGACATTGACACCCCTGTACCCAATCATAAAATAAAGAACATATATTCAGATGACAGGAATTAGAAACACTGCCTTTCCCTCACCCACATAACTAGTATATAGATTTAGATGTAAAGTTACTAAATAATCAATCATACGTGATACAGATATTGTCATCTTTCATATATATGTGTATTGCACTCCAGCAGCACAAGGAAGGTGGAACTTGCCTGAAGGTATAACAACCCAGCACAGAGGGCAAAAGCAGTTGACAGCAGGAATAGACAAAGCACCCTTCTGGCTGCTGGAAAAAGTGCTTGTGGACAGCTGCAATTCTGAGCAACTGTAAGGCTGCTTTACATGACTTCTTGTGATCTGTATCAAGGAGTCACAAAAGTTTGCTTTATCTCTCCACTTTTGTAGCTAACCTTTGAGATCTATGATTTGGTCCATTCTGTCCTAGTATAGTATATTATGTACATTTTTGAAAGACAAGGATTAGATAAAATAAACACATTGTTTTTTAAATTCTCTTTTTGATAGAATGAATGAAAAATTTCACTACAATGTACCATCTGTGAAATTTATGGAGGAACAATGTGTCACTAGACAACAGTGCTGTATGTGCCGGATAACAATAAATTATGATAACAAATATTTTGGGTATTTAAACTTAGAAAGCCTGGCACCATAGGTATGAATAAGGGAAAATCTCAGCACTTATTCTCCCTGTGATGATTAGATATAAGGAAGGCTTTGTGCATTCCACAATTCTGTGGTTGTGGAAACAGCTCTGGAATTTGCCCCCAATATGAGGCTCTGCAGAAAGCTGTTTCTCTGGGCAGTATCAGATCCTTTCAGAGTGAGCTGAACAGAGAAACTGAAACATGTTGCTAGGCTGGTTAGCAGAGTGCCAGTCACTTACAGATTCTGCCTAATTGAGTGGGAAGTATCTCTGCCATTAGCAATCTACAAAGCAGGGGGAGCAAAAGATTACTGTGATACACTGCGAATGGGGAAACAGATATCAGGCAGTTTAGAGAAGAAAAGGGGGGAGTGGGAAAAGAGAGGGTGTAAGTTCCCTCTATCTTAGTGGTAGTCACAAGACCAGAGTCTCAAAACTCACTGATTCCACTAAGCACACTGCAATCTGAATTCATCTCTCCATCTCAGCTGCCAAGCTCGCTGGCTCATAACTGCTAGCATGCACTCAAGTATTAACAACCCAGATTTACAAATTACTATGGTAAGAAGCATGGGAGTGAATGTATATAAATAATTTTAAAAGGGTTTTTAAAAACATATAAACAAACTTCACTCCCTTTTCTAAGAATGAGTACTCAATAGCTATCTAATCCTCTCTCATATGGTTTGACTCCTATAATTTACTAGGGAAATTCAAGAATGGACATAGAATCATAGAACCATAGAGCTGGAAGAAACCTCAGAAGGTCATCAAGTCCAGCCCCCTGCTCTAGGCAGGACCAATCCCAACTAAATCAACCCAGCCAGGGCTTTGTCAAGCCGAGACTTAAACACCTCTAGGGATGGAGACTCCACTACTTCCCTAGGTAACCCATTCCAGTGCTTCACTACCCTCCTAGTGAAATAGTTTTTCCTAATATCCAACCTGGACCTCTCCCACCACAACTTGAGACCATTGCTCCTTGTTCTGCCATCTGTCACTACTGAGACCAGCCTCTCTCCATCCTCTTTGGAACCTCCCTTCAGGAAGTTGAAGGCTGCTATCAAATCCCCCCCTCACTCTTCGCTTCTGCAGACTAAACAGACCCAACTCCCTCAGCCTCTCCTCATAGGTCATATGCTCCAGCCCCCCAATCATTTTGGTTGCCCTCCACTGGACCCTCTCCAATGCGTCCACATCCTTTTTGTAGTGGGGGGCCCAGAACTGGACACAATACTCCAGATGTGGCCTCACCAAAGCCGAATAAAGGGGGAATAATGACATCTCTGGATCTGCTGGCAATGCTCCTCTTAATGCAACCTAATATGCCATTAGCCTTCTTGGCTAAATCAGTGTGATGGGACAGTTTAGGAAGGAGAATTTCTAAGTAACCGTTTACCTCAAAAGTTTTCACAGACACCTTTTAAAATTCAGAATTTTATACTTATTTCCAATGTTAATGGTAATTTTTAAGGCTTATCATTTGTGTTTCAAGAATGGTGAAGACACTTACATTTGGCCCTCCTCCGTGCATTTTCAAAGCTCTCACTGTAGCAACGAGCACAACCACGCTGGGAACTAAGCCAGATGCTCTGCATTTGATGTTGAAGAATTTCTCCATCCCAATGTCAGCACCAAACCCAGCTTCAGTTACTGTTAAGGATAGAGAACTCAGTTAAAGGCAAGGGACACTTCACTTTATTCCTGTATGCTGCATACTTTTCAAAATGCAACTGCATTCATTTTGCCAAACCCCCAGATAGAGTTCCATTTACATGACTGATTTTGATTATCTTCAACCATTCACTGCTCACAATAAGTTCTCTTTTTCCTGATAAGTAAAATATGTCACTCAAGAAGGCTGCATAAAAAAAAGTTTAGTAGCATCCAGTCCTCTGTTACAACTACTTTAAAAACAAACAAACCTTTTCTCTAGGGTTACCATATTTGAACTTTCAAAACAGAGGACACCTGGTGCCTGCCGGTGCCGCTGCGGTGGCAGCTGCTCCACTCGCACAGGAGGCTGGGCTCGGGAGCTGGCAAATTCGTCCCTGCACATGCCAAGCTCGTGGCTCTGACTGCCACTGCCCCCGCTGGCTCTCATGGCCGCATGCTGTGCTCCCGCTTCCCCAAGACGTGTGGCAGCATGTGTGCCAGTGGCTACTTCAGGGCCAGGAACAGAGAGTGGGGGGACCAGGGAGGCTGCTGGCTGGGGTCCGTCCTGGGGCATGAAGTTAAAGGCACCGAGGGAAGAAGTGACATGGCTAGAAAAGGAACCCAGGAATCCAGCTTCCCAGAATCCCTTCCTTTCCCCTGCCTGCCCCACCAAGCACCAGCTCCCACAATCCTCACAGAGCTGAGACTGGAACCCCCAAATCTAACTAACAGATCCATTGCCTATCTATAGGAAAGGAAAGAAGCCAGAAATCTGAATGCCCAGTTCCCTGCTCTAACCCAGTCACCCTCCCAGCTCTGCTGCTCTAACCCAATACACTCACCTCTCCCCTCAGAGACAGGCACCCCCAGCTCCCTGCTCTAACCCAATGTCCCTTCCCTCCCCCAGAGCCGGGGACAGAACCTAGTAGGGCAGTGACTCCGTGGGAGGAGCCAACCCCCGCCCCCCTCCCCCCCCGACATCGGACCTGCCCTGGGTCTCACCAGAGCTGCCACCGCCGCAGCCATGTGCTTTTCCCTACAGGCGCTAGGGCGCATACGCAGAGCGGCTGTTCATGACTGGGCACATGGCTCCGAATGTTCAATTTGAGTGTTGGGCACATGCTGTGCCCCCTCCACAATCCCCTTTGCATGGCAAAATCCCAGACATTTTTAGCCATTTAAAAAAAAGCCGTCCGGCCAAAGATTTAATAAGTGAAAAGGAGGACATGTCCAGGAAAAACCGGACATATGGTAACCCTACTTTTCTCTATTCTCCCATCTCACATATTTTTACTAAATAGGGATGGATCTGGATCTGAAACCTTCTGAATTTTGGGAAAATTTAATCCAAATTTGATGTGTGGCCCATGTTTGCACAGAATTGTAATTTCAAAATTGAAAAACAGGGTGTATTCATGATGGATCTGCTCTGAGACAACATTCATGCAAATAAAACACTAAACACCAATTAAATCATATTGATATGGCAAAACTGAACAGTAGGAGTAATTAATCTCTGGAATGATTTAGCAAAGGTAGCAGTGGATTCTCTATCCTTGACAATTCTTAAATCAAGACTGAATATTTCTTCTAAAAGACATGATCTAGGAATGATTTTGGAGACGTTCTATGGCCTGTGTTATAGAAGCCAGACTAGATGATCACCATGATCCTTTCTGGCCTTGGAATCTATGAAACTATTAATCTATGAGTTAAAAATATCAAAAGGAAAATGTCTATATTAGGTGAAATAACAATACTGTTGCATCTGTAGAGCAGGGATGTGAATGGGTTAATCGGTAACCCTCATCCTTAATGTGTGTGGCTTACTGGTTCTGGATAACTGGTGGAGGCTGGAACAGTTCCCTGCCTGCCATGGGTAGGGGGATACTCCATCCCGGAAGGACCTGCTGCAGGTGGGGTGCTCCAGCGGACCCAGTCTGGGCTGCACTACGTTTAACTAGTTAACCAATAAAATGGGATTTTACATCCTTACTGTAGAGCCATTTGTACTAGTATCTTTCTTCCCCAGCTGCTACATATTCAATTGCTTCAAACCAAGCTTTTCCTGTAATTCTAATTTAAATATACCAAGTAAGAATTTCTTTTTAAAGCAAGTACACAACTGATTTAGCAAATCAAGGGTTTACAACTAGAGCTGGTAAAAAAAAATTCTGGTAGAATAGTTTCCCTGCTAGAAAATACTGAATTGATGGAATCAAAATGTTCCATAGGAAATGGCAATACCATCCAAAGTTTAGATTTAAACCAGCCCTGCATGCCTGCCTAATTTCCCCATAGCAAATCCTTCAGCTCCCTGGCAGATCACCTGATGGGGTGCTAGACTCCAGAGGATCTCCATCTCCCCAGCAGTCCACAGAGTCAGCCAAACTGTCTGAGCAAGCCGAAAGGTTCTGTTTAATTTTGGTCCAACCAAAATTTATGAAAAATCTTGCACTCCTGTGAATGATTTTGAATGTTTGACCATCATCCCGCTTTTGGACTAATGTTTTCCCCAAAAAGTTCAAAAACATTTTCTGGAGGAAAATTCTCTTTCCTTGACATCTCTGCTTAGCACAACACCACACTTTCCAAACTTAATACACAAAATTAAATTAAGACATCACAGATGCAGGCATAAGCATCAACTTATGTCAAGACATTTGTTTTACAAACAAAACCATACATTATGTTTATTTTTGTCTGTTATATTTTTGTTGGACATAAATATTCAGCAGAGTTGGAACTTGCTTAGATGGCAGGTAAGGTGTGGGCAAAAGTGATAAGTTCTTTAACTGGCTCTCTGAAACAAAGCACAACGGTTCATTATAACTTTAAAATAGTTTTAGAGGTGGCTTAACATTAATTCAACATGTGGGAATTTTTTTCCTAGTGAGTGGAACATGGTCTACCATTCCAAAGCCAGTTAGTTCAACCAACATTAGCAGCATTATGAAGTGGAATAACAGAGAAATATATTGTACATAAAATGAATATTTAATAATAGATTAAAAAAAGAGGTCTCTAACAACACAGCCAAATCATATAAATTTTTGAAAGTCAGTGTCAAGGATTTCCATTGTTAAAATGTCAGGGATCTGATCTGCATCAAATATTTTTCCTATAATAAAACTGAGTTCCTGTACAAAGATACAGAGGAATCTGAAAAAACAATGCAACTCACAGGATGGCTACAGTAAGTAAAGGAGACTATGGAACAAGTGGCATTTACAGATAATTGCTGTTTGAAACTCTTGAAGCTAGATTCTATTTTGCCTTGTGCACCAACCCAGTTTTTCCATAAGTTCCGAATACAAAATAGCAAAAAGAATCCACATGGATTTCCAGTATTTTTGACTTATGAACTGAAAAAAAAATTAACATCCAATCATTGACAATAAATACAGAAAGACACAGTGTTTACCATAGACCTGGGAAGCAGAGATGTGGGGGATGGTGCAACACACACCAGATTTTGTGCCTCATGCCAGTGTCCCAGACACCAGCCCATGATCTCTGCTGCCACCCGGGGTCCTGGTCACCTGCCCCACTGCCTATGGGGTTCCTGACTGCTAGCCATGCTGTTGTCCAAGGGTCCTAGAGATTACACTCCTGGGGCTCTGCAGCTGCCTCCAGCTGTGGCTCCAGCCTGGGGTGGTGAGGGACACAGATGGGGTAAGGCAGAGAGCCTTTGTTCTAGTACCACCTGTGTTTACAGACTCATTCTCTAGCCCTCAACCCAGTTGAAATCATACTTGATGAACTCTAAATGATCTTCACTGAGGTCCGATGTGAATCAGGAAAGATTTGCATCTTCAATACCTGACTTCCCCACATAAGCTTGCCGCCATCATTTTCCAGATTCACTATGGGCTACTGTTACAACTTCACCAAAATATTGCTTTGATTACATCAATCTGCTGCACATTTGCAACTTACTATCCCAGAGTTAGTCATAATTCTTGCATAATCAACATGGACACCAAAGTCACAACCATGTTACAAATGTAACTAGAGCACTGGAGGGCAAATATCGGCCCGTGGAGGGGATCTTGTTCGCCAGGATCAGCCCCTGGTGGGCTGTTGCCACAGTATTTACCTGTGCCTCTGCAGGTATGGGTGCTTACAGCTCTTGTTGGCCGAAGATCACCATTCCCGGCCAATGGGAGGTGTGGGAAGTGGTGTCCTGGTCCATGACACTTCCTGCAGCCCCCACTGGCCTGAAAGAATGATCCGCAGGCAATGGGAGATACAGGCACCCATACCTGCAGAAGCACAGGTTAAATATAGTGGTGACAGACCACCAGGGGCTAACCCTGGCAAACTTTTGAACTAGAGCTTGCCCTCTGTTTTCTACCTATTGCCAAAGATGAATACAACTTCACTACTTGCTTGCCCATCATTGACATGTAACTATAACCTGAGAAAAGTCCTCAAGATACATATTAGGGATGATAAATATCGGTTAATTGATTAACCTCATGAATCCTTATCAGTTACTCAACTATTCTATAGTCCCTGGAGGTGGGGTTGTAGCCAATGTGCTCTGGCCCCAATCCAGAGGAGACCCCTGCCTCCCTTCGCGGACAAGCTGCCTGTCGCCCCGTGCTGCTGCCTCTGATACAGAGGCAGTAGTGTGGGGAGGCAGCAGCCTCTGTCTGGGGTGCGGCTGAGCTCCCGGACCTGGTGTGAGCTGGAACTGAGTGGGGCTGCTGGCCAGCCTGCTAAACAATTTACTGGTGGAGGGGAGGGGGCAGGAAATGCATGAAGTCCATAGCATTAACCTATAAGCTTTTCCTTATCAGTTAATCAACTGCACTATGCATCCCTACTCCATATAAAGATTTATGTCACTTTTTGGACCCTTTCTCTCTTCAACCACAGAAGACAATTCTGACATACAATGTGAAAAAGGTCTCATCACCTCTGTGCATTTGACTTCAGCAACAGTGACAGTCATGTCTGTTTATTCCAAGGTCCACAAATATTGTGCGCGCACGCGCACGCGCACGCGCACACAGAGAGAGATGTTTAAACTACATCCAATCTTTTGTTCAGGTTTCTATTGGTCTGGGTATGACTGTTTCCCCTACAAATCAAGAATGTTTCTGCTTCTTGACTGCCCTTCCCCATAACTTCTCTTTCACCCAACAAACTCACTATATATATTTCTGTTAGGCTCTAAGGTGCCACAGAACTACTCATTGCACATTCTTTGGGATCATCTCAATTGTCTCTTATCTCTGAAAAGGGGGACACTAGATTTTGCAATCTCCCAGCCAGACATCAAACCAACATGCATGATGTTCCTTGGCTTTCCAGAGTCCCATTAAAAGCTCGTGGGAAATCCCAGAATTCAGTGAAGGGGGACACCTTTATTTGTTCAGCTAGACATCTACAACTCTACAACCTTCTAAGTCCTCTTTCCCTTCAAATGATCACATGCCCTAAAAACTCAGCATTTTATAAATGCATTTAACCCTGTACAATCTGAATAAAGCTAGGTTTTTGACAATACAGCTAAAGGCAGGATGGATTTTCTTATTTTAAAGGCCAAAGTGGGAGAAAGACAAAGTCAGGTATTTCAGAGCTTGACTTCTGTATGAGGAAGGAAACAGGATGCAGTAGAAAAGCTGCTGGGACGAAGGCTACCAACTGCAAAGGAAATAAAATGCAGAGTAACGAGAAGATTAAGTAATGTGCCAAACTCTTGTACTTTGAATCCTGTTTGTGTTCAAATAATCAGTGAAATCACTTTTATATTATTTCCTGCTTTCAAATCAGCGTGCCAATGAAAACACAAGAAAATAGAGGCTATGGGGACTTTGGAAGGTTCAAACTGGTTTTATTTCAATGATTACAAGATTAAGGAAACCATTTAACCAGCTATTATGAAAAAAACTATTAACTTAAAAGAGGGCAAAAGTATTGCTTTATTTCAGGATTATAATGTATATTGTGTATGTCTGTCTCCAAAACAAAAGTGCAATTAGCTATTGCACATGATATGTAAAGGATTTTCAGCAAGAAATAAATATATAATAAATAACCCCTTGCTAAGTCACGTTCATGACAAGTAATGGAGAAAACTATGATTAACAGAGAAATACTACAAAGTTAATTACACAGTAAAATGTATAAAGTCAAATCAGCCAAAATTTGTTTCTGGAAAGGTAAATCGCTTACTGCCTGACTTTTTCCACAAGCAGAATTGTTTTTAAAAAAATCTTAAAACAGCTTAAAAACATAAAACAACTGCCCCCACCCCATGAATCTTGCATTAGGATATCCAGTAAAAATCAGAAAAAGGTACTCTTTATGAATGTTCTTCTTTCTGAACTTATTCCAGTCCTCCAAAGGAAGCAAAATACACTACAGTAGCAAGGTTGTCACTTTTCATTCTCTCAGAGGAAACAGACTAGGTGGCCAGTTTCATAGAAAAGGGTTCAAAAGGGTTTTGTTTTTCAAATAAAACACTCAGCATGGTGGGTTTAAAATAAACAAAATTTAGCAGGTCTCTAGAAATCAAAATTAATTATTGGGATCATAAGTAGAAAACGCTGCAGCATGTCTCTTCAGCGTGACAGGCTACCATGCACACATTACACCTGTTGTTGCTCTCTACACTTGGCTTCCCATAAAACACTGAATTAAATCAAGGCCTTGACCCTGCTCTTCAAAGCTCTCCATGGCCTACGCCCAGGATATCTAAATGACCATCCAAAATAAAGAACATGCTTAACAACTCAGCTGCTCTGGCAGAATGGAACTCTCAACAATCGAAGTAAAGCTGGTCTGTGTAGGAGAAAGAACTTTCTCTGGGGATAGTTCAATGCTGTAGAATGAACGCTTCCAGGAACTAAGGACCAACAAATCCTCACCACTTTCTATTCCAAGTGCAAGGCACATTCTTTGACCTTGCCTTGTCTAATATAAACAAGTAACAACAGGCATATTTATTTAAGAAACCAACATACCAAAAATAAGACATTCCACTCCCCATGCTTTTTCCCTTTGGGGAGATTATGAGAAAGAAACACCACATGACTGATGGCTAGTCATGTTGCTCAATGCACTATTGGAAGGTGCTCAGATATGGTGACGAATGTGCTTTAAGAACCTATAGAGAACAGAACAGAATTATGTTTTTTGTAAAGAAAGCTACAGTAGAATGATCCCAGATTTTTCACTTTTGATTTGTTTCTTTTAAAAACCCCCACCTGTGTTCTTTGTTGTTAATGATTTGTTGTAAAGCTCCTGCAGTGGATTGTATAATAAACATTTGAAAACAGCTTTTGGGACAGTGCACATTAAAAATGTGTGTAAAAAAACTGCAGCAGCTTTGATTAAAACAATTAGGGCTTGATTAAAAAATTAGAGTGCATATTACTCTATTTTAACATCTATACCTTTGACTCCATAAATGAAGCATCTACGTACATTTTTCCTCTCACTATGGACTGTTCACAAGTGTACAGTTTACTAGTTCAATTTTATTTAATAAATAATTAAAACCAAAACAAACAAATCCAGACACTCACTGCACATACTTCTTCCTCTGGGGAGCGGATGAGAGAACTGAGTGGATGAGAGAACCATGACAGATGTTAGTCACATGGCTTAACACACTACTGGAAGGCAGTCAGATATTACAGTGTACACAGAATGCAAACATATTCATAATTTAGGATTCCTTTTTCAAGAGATCAGAACTCAACAGATGCTGTATGAACATTTTTCATTTAGATTTGCTATAATAAGGTTAACTTTAATTAGCTGAAATGGTAGGGAACTATCTGAACTGCAGCTCAACTTCTTTGAGAAGACTTAAAGCTGGATTCTTGGTCACATTAAGATCTCTTTAAAATTGCTGATAGTGTAAATGGACCTCAAGCATAACCTGGGTATAAAAGCAATTTACAGCCATATTAAGGCTACTTCACACTTGCACACATGTGTAAAAGGGTCCTATTGCAAATGAGAATCTATTACAGGAATGCAAACTTTTTCTGTCGATATTTTGTGGCTTAATGCTTCTCTAAATTTTGTATTGTACAGTAGTAGTATCTGGTGTCTGTTACTAGAGAAAAATATTAAATATATACACAATATAGAAATATAAAGGGCACTTAAATCTCACAGGGATGATCTATACATTCATCCTAAATCAAATGGCTAAAACAGGTTCAAATAGCAATGGTTTTTTTTCTGTTTTGCTTAAAATTCACTTAATCTAAAAAGCAGGTAAATTTTAATAAAGTGTGAGTAGATTGGAAGAGGATTACACTCTACACTGGGCAAAACCCAAAACAGCAAATTATTATGGGACCTTAGACAAGTCACTTAATTTCCTTATACTGTGGTCAATTCAGCCACCAAAACAATTAAAAAGCAAAACAAGCTTACTTAGGAAACAGATGCAGTATGTAAACGAAACACCCCTAAGGGTTTGGCCACAGGGACAGGGGAAATAAGAGAAAGCTCAGAAACACATTGAGACAGGAAAAAGGATAACAACAAGAAAGAGATATTTGTGGGAGAGGTATAAAAGAAAAACCAAGGGAAATGATTCTTTCCCAACTTTCTACAAGTAGGTACTTGTCACTACAGTCTATAATTCTACTTTAGGGTCAGGATGGGTATGTGCAAACCTCTCTAATGGTTCCCTATCAGGGTTTCATGTCATCACCAGAATCCCTCAATGGAATTATTGCCTTGCTATACACAATTGGGGATATTTTATTTCTTGAACAGTACGAAGGATGTCAGAAATATCTGAACAGTTCTGTAGTTCATACAGCTGATCAGATTTCATAGTCATGACCACTTTAGAAAAATAGTAAAGTTTCTTCACCTAAAAATACATTTATCAAGCTATAACTCAATATGTAAAACAGTTACACATTAAGCTGTGCACACAAGTTTAGATTTATGGACTGTTGGAGACTTTACAAAAAGAGAAACAATTTTAATCAGTAAAGCTACGAAATTCCACAATAGGATTTCTTGTAAACTGAGGCTGATTTCAGATGAAACTAACTTCCCTCCTATCAACAAATCAAAATCAAAACAAAACATTTGTATTGGAAGCACCAAGTCAGACACATACACATAAAGCTAAGTTTCAGGACACAGAATTGTGAACTTGAATTCCTGAACAATGCAAAAGGAAATGGAAACTATGAACAGTGAGCTGCCTTTTACTCCTCTGATGTAAACATATCTGTTCTGGTGCAGCTGTCTCCTGGTAAACTCAGGAAAAGAAGAGTTCAAAGTCACAGGCGTACATGAACTTTGAACCTGGAGCTCAAGGCATGTTAGCTGTAATGTGCTGAAAAATTCTTGTTTAAGCCACAAGTACCAAGGTGCAGAGATGCCAAAATAAACTAGGTTGGGTCCATGATTTATCTAACAGGATACCACATTTTTGTTACTGCTACTAGGGATGAATAAACCAGATGTTTGTCCATTTTGACTCTTGCAATTCATCAGACCTGTCGCTCTATCCTTAGGACTGATTTTGGAATTTAGTAAGCTCTACCTTATTCAGAATTTTAAATGATGCTTCTCTGTTTCCTTTACTTCTGATGTGTCTTCAGATTCCAGTCAATTCAGCTAGTACTCGTTCTCTGAAATACTCTGACACACATGGTCCTATTTTCATTGTCCATACATGTCTAATGCACCATATTGCAATGACAGTTTGTGGATCTAGAAGAGGAAAGATGTTGCAGCTACCAGACAGTAGAGGGACACACGCTGGAGGATACTCTAATGGACATGAGAAACATTTTTCATTCTGTAAGGAATTAGTAATTGAATTTGCTTTAAAGGATTTAAGCTCCAGTTTCACTGCATAGCACACCAGACTGAATATATACAGCCGCTCCCTGAGTTGCAAACGGTCGAGTTACGACTGTTCGCACTTACGACCAAAGCTCCCATGGAGCGGTCGTAAAGGTGGTCCCCGAGTTACGAACGCGACCCGCGAGTAGGAACAGCACGGTCGTGTGTAACTCAATGGGGTCCGAGTTACAAACGGATCGAGTTACGGCCAAGTGTTTGGTCCGTAACTCGTTCGAAACTCGGAGAGAGGCTTTATAGCACCATGGTGTCCAACATGCTAGCCACTAGCCACATAGGGTTGCCAGATGGTTTCAACAAAAATACTGGACACACTTGACATTACATCACAATCTTCATTACATCTTATTTAGAAAATATCGGACATTTCTATTTTCTCATTTATATTTTCTCAATTTGTTTCCCAAACAGAAAGCTCAAATACAGGTCTGTCCAGTTCGAAACCGGACACCTGGAAACCCGATAGCCACATGTGGCTATTTGGCTGGTTGAGTGTGGCTAGTTTGCTGTAGCAGTAGCCACTATAGTGAGTGCTGATTCAGAACTGGTTGGACACCAAAGATATAGCATTTTACCACTCAATTTGGCTGAATATGTGGTCATTCACTTGTACCTCCAAACTACAAGGACTGCTTATCCTTAACTGTAACAGTATCAACTGAAAGATGCCCTATGCCAGTGGTCTTCAGCCTTTCCATGCCTAAAATCATTCTTTGGCTCTAAGGGCAACTCAGGATTTATCATGCCCTTTCTCTGAGACCTCAACCACTTCCTAAAGCACCACCTACTCCTTCCCAGAACCTCACTCACTTGCATTTGGATGGGGCAGGAGGTTGGCATGCAGGAGGGAAAGAGGAGCCTCCAGGTTGGAGCAGAGTGTTGGGGTGTAGGAGTAAGGAGTACAAGCTCTGGGAGGGAATTTGCCTGAGCTTAGAGCCAAACTCACTCCCAGAGGGCATGTCTAGACTACATCCCTCTTTCGAAAGAGGGATGTAAATTAGACAGATTGAAATTGCAAATGAAGCAAGTATTTGAATTTCCCGTGCTTCATTTGTATAATGGCGGCCGTGCATTCTTTCAAAAAAGGGCTTTTCGAAAGTGAAACCGCCGTCTAGAGGCGGTTCTTAAAAAAATAAAAAAAAACTCTTTTTTGAAAGATCCTGTACTCTGCAGACAGCTCCCAGTCAGCAGTGCAGCCGTGCTCAGGTAAGCTGCCTCTGCCTGCTGGCCCTATGTGCAGCACCTGGCTGTGAAGGGCAGAGGGTCTCCATGTGCTGCGCTGCTGCCTGCACCCCCATTAGCCAATTCCTGGCTAATGGAAGCTGCTCAGGCGGTGATGGGGGCAAGGGCAGCACAAAGCTGCCTCTGCCCCATCCCCTCTGCAGGCACCACTTGTTTCCCCCAATCTCAGTTCCTTCTTGCCAGAAACTCTGACAGTGGGGAAGTAGGGCAGGATGTTGAATGGACATGAGGAACACATCTCGAAGGACACCAGCGATGGAAAAAGGTAACTGTCTTTTTTTTTTTCAAGTGCTTGTTCACGTTCACAGTAGGTGACTCCAGGCAGTACCAATGAAGGCAGGTAGGAGTTCATGGATGTGTAGACAGCAACACAGCTCTGCTGAACCCAGCTTCATCTCTGGCACCATGAATATGTGGGCAGAGAACTACATTGTGTCTTTGCAGATGTCCTGGATAGGGAGATATGCTAGGAAGGCTGCCAAGGATGTATGTACTTGAGTCAAATGGGCTCTGATAATCGGCGGTGGCAGGACCCCTACCAGTTCATTACATGACTTTATGCAGAAGGTGATCCAGTAAAAGTACCTAAGCTACAATTAACACTAGGCACCACAGCAGCATTTCTGAATCAAAGTATTTATGTTTTCAACTGAAAATTCTTGTTTCCTGATTTCTACCAGAAAGCAGAACTTTTCCTATTGAAAATATCACCAGAAACAATGCTTTTTAAAAGTTTTCATTGAAATTCTTGGAGGTGAGGGGGTGTCAGCTCATTTTCCAACCACCTCTAGCTAATTGAGTTAAGTGCTTTCACATGCTACACATACATTTAATACTTACCCAACAATAAGACAATTAATGTAAGTCAGTATTATTATCCCCATTTTATATATGGGGAAACTGAGACAAAGAAAACAACCTATTTATTCAGGCCAGCTAGCAGGATACAGAACTGTGATTTCCTGATTGCAATACCACTAAGACTATGCTTCCTCTTCATTTGATTTATGGGCCAGTTTTCAGAAAGAAAACTGGCCCATAAAACGGCTTTAAACTGAATTCTCCCTGAGCTGAAGTAGTTCAGTGTCTGCACTGCTCTTCAGGGGGGGCAGCAACCCCAACTCTGTGCCTTGTTTGTTGGAGACAAGAGAATCTGGCCCAGCAGGACAAGGTGGTACAGAGCCCTAAGGAGCAAGGTGGTGGATGTCAGTGGCATAATCATCACACCAGTGCACAATCCAGGAGGTCTTCTGTGACTGCTCCCCATCACAAATGCATTAACTGAAAAATAGAAATAAAGTACTTTCTCCGTAATGCCAGTTGTAATTTTAGATCTTGTTTGTAGCAACAGTAGATAGAAGAATTCAGATAGAAGTGTGATTTTTTTTTCCAACAGTCCTTTTAGTACCTTTGCTACAAGGGAAAAAAACCTACACTTTCCTCTAAAGTGTTAAAATTTCCCTTTGCTAAGACATATGACCCTGCCTTTCAAAAGAGTGTACTTAATGACATTACCAAGGTAACTGTATATTTTCTCTTGCTGAATAGATCACAGCTTAGTGAAGAATTACTGCAGTGTTAAAAAAATAAAACCTCTTTACTTTTTATGTGGAGTTGTACAGAACAACAGTTAACACAACAGCAGCATCAGTAGATCTCACTGAGCAATTTTTGAAACAAGGTTATTGACCAGTGCTGTTCACACCTTTAAAAGAATTCTGCTGGGACACAGCCTGTAATTTTATAACTGTTGCTTTTTTCCTTTTAACTACGTCAGTAATATATTCAATACTTTCAGGTGAAATGGGTTTTCTTACAACTAAGTTGTCCTTTAATTCTGGACATCTCAATATCAGGAATATATATAGGTATTTACTTCTATTTGTAAAACTACAACTCTAAAGCTCTGGGCATAAAGCATAATTTTATGGGACTAAACACCTTCTCCCTTCAACCTTCAGACCCCTACAACCGCCTCAGAAAAAAATCTAGGAAGAGAGATAGGCTTTGCAACTGTGCTTGGAAAAGTCAACATTGGATCTGAAAAAAATCAAGGAGGGGGAGGAGAGAGACCTAGGACAGCTTCACTGAAAAATCAGTCCTCTCTCCATTCAGCCCCAGGGCTGTTAGCTTGAGAACGTCTTCTAACCATTGATTTTACAGTTTTGTTTATCTCATGAAAATGTTGGGATGACTGAGGAGTATGTTCTGAGCGAAAGTAGAACAACATTTTAATATGCATCTTTGAATACAATGGCTTTTTAATAGCAGTGGAAACACACAGAAGTGATAGCAAAGGGAAACAGAGTGTGCTGACTAAGCATGTTTTCTGCAGCAGCAAGTAATATCCTTGGAGATTGCCACAAATCACAGAGCAGGAACACAGTGTTAAATCAACTAACATGAAAGGTTAGGCTGTGTGTATGTGTGTGTTCAAATGTGCAGTTATCAGAAGGGAGGAGGCAGTGTATCTTGACACTTCTGCTTTGGTTATAAAACAAAAAGTGTTTGTACACAGGCAGTGTAGCTTGGAGCCCACAGGTAACACTGCAGAAAGCAGTGTTGATCAGAATGATCAGTATTTCTATCTTCTGGTCCAATCATTCAAGACATGCCAAATATTGAGCCATCAATCACTCCTATGTAAGGTTAAATTCTAAGATATATATCAGGTTGCTGTTAAAGCCAGAAGTTTCCTCCCTGTACTGGGGTTTACAGAGCCTAAACAGGTTAAGGGTGTGAAAGAGCTGTACTAGCCCAAGAAGGTCCCTGTACCTAGGCAGCTACAGAGCATGCTCCAAATGAAGGATCAGCTTAAAAGGGAACTCTGACAGTCAAGGAGAGGAGAGTGAAGGAGAGTGTCTGAAAGGAGGAAGCCAGTTTGCTGCTTCTGGACAAAGCGATTCACAGAAGACTCTGGACAGTAGGTAGGAGCCAACTGGTAAACCAAGGGCCTGACCCTTTTCCTTCCCCTGCTCTCTGCCAAGGGGGGAATAACTGGTGTGGGGTGTACCCATCTGACTGCTGAGTCTGATTGGGAACCCTCTGCTGGAGGTGGGGAGAGTGCAGCAACCATACCCCACACTGAAGAGAGAGCAGAGAGGTTGAAAGTAGTCTAGGGAAGACTGGTCTGATGTATCAGGAAGAGGTGACTCTAAGACGCTCCTCCCTTGATCTTTGTTCCTCTATCTCTATCTCCCTCCCCCCCCACAACATCTGGGAAAACTCAGGGAGCACCAGGTTGGCTACTAGATGCAGAGACTGCCTGGCAAGGCCATCCTAGGGCTCTGGGGATTGCTGAACCACTGTCTGCCCAATGGCCTGAGAGTGCTTCAATCCCCCACATTCTTCATTCACTAAGACAAACATGTTGTAAGGGACAGTTTCTTCAACTCCATTCTTCCCCATAATGCAGGTTAATGCCAATTTATCATGGCAGGGACAGGAGTCTTCATCATGATTTAAGCACAACCTTTAACCTGTGTCTGGTGAAACGAATAAAAATGGAAAGTAGCTTCTTTTTTATTTTCATTCATATTTAATTTTAGCTGGAGGGTATCCTCTCTCCATGAATTGATTATGAGGATGTTACCAGGAATGGCAATTTTGACAAAGTTACTGACCCATGTTTTATAAATTTGTGAAAAGGGACATCTAGTAATCACCTGCAGGAGGAACAGTATTTCACTGTGTTAGCAACAGGTCTCAATGGGAAAAATATGTTGAAATGTATGACACTAAATCTATAAATTACTCTTCAAGATTATGCAGGGAGCCTAGAAAGAGAGCAGTTTGCTGCTGAGAGCCTCCAAGGAAGAAAATAAATGTTTTGAACTCATGAACAAGTTAATATGAACAAATAGCATGCTTTTTCATAAATTGTTCAACAAGAAAAAGAACCAGCTAAATGCATGAGAAATGCAGAGGAACCTTGACCTGCACGGCCAATTCTAGAAACTTCCAGGGCTGCCCATGAACTTTGCTAGTGGGGTTAGTTGTTTAATTAGAAGTTGTCTGCTAAATTTTTAAAATCTTAGCATTCAGGATACAGACACAAACTACATCTACAGCCTGCCTCATAAAATTACTGAAATGACTTATTTTTTTACTTAGTATTCTTGGGAAAGAAGGAAGAATTCAGCTGCTGAAAATCACTGTGGGAAAGTAACTCCACTTGTAGAGCACTATACTGATCCTAGGATAGAATCACAACTGATAGGTGAGATAAAACCATTTGGGTCATACAGTCCCCAATTCCTACAGAGAACAAGATTGTAACATTACCTACCACGATTTTTAGCTAACTCAGCTAAAGTACAAACCAACTTATCTCCCTCTCCTCCTAGTTAAGCCATTTGTCTAATAACTAATGTGAATTTCTCCATTTTCGATTTAAGATCATCAAACTTCATTTAGCCAACTCAGCAAGAGAAGTCCCTTTGCAACCTACTATTAATAATCACTCAAGTATTTGTACAATATTCAGTTCCCTCCTTTATTCACCTTTTCCTAGGGTTACAGTTGTATCATATACATTTCTTTCACACACACTTCAAAATGATAAAGGATAAAAAATTATACATGACCTTCTCTGAACTCTAACTTTTTGTGTACTTTTTTTTTTTTTTTACAAATGCTGTAATGAAGGGACCCAGATTGCATGCTGAATGCCAAACTGGCTGCAGCAAAAACTGAGTCTGCAATCCCTGATTGATGAGACTATTTATTCAACCCTTTGGGAGCTCTGCTTGTGCTATGGGGATGGAGGCAGCGTCCTCATGCATGAGAAGCATCTTCCCTGTTCCTGAGCTACATTCCCACTCTGAAATTATAATCAGAGTTTACATTGACGGTCTTTTGGAAGCATTAGCTCATCACATATTTGCAGGGGAACAAAGGGCATGTCTATACAACCCCACACTTTGGACTATGGGAGTGCAACTGGTAGTGTACATCAGCATGCTGCACTGTAACTCTCCCATGTGGACGTAGCAGCCATGAAGTACTGTAAAAGGTTCTTATTTTGCATTAATGCAGCCCTGTTTGAACCTGCAGCATCTACACAGGAAAGTTACAGAACTTTGGTTTGTGTTACAATTCACCCCTTGTAGTCTGAAAGTGAAGCAGTGTAGACATTCTAAAAGTTGCATTTGTCAACTTCAATAATGTTATCAACATAGTAAATCAAGTATTAAATAGAGCCAAAAAATAAGACATACAAGCCAACAAAGACATATAAGTTTGCCCAAAGTTTAAAAGTTGTAGCACACGTGCTCTTAATGCGTTCAAATCGAATCCCTCATTTTTATTACCATCAAGTTAAGCACAAGAGTTATAAAAAGGTATAAAATGAAAACAATGCCAAAATGAAAAATAAGGTATTAGAGTAGGAATCCCACCACAATTCACTATTTTAATGATACTTTCAAGAGATGTCTGTTCCCCTCCTGTACGAGGGACAACTCAGTTTAATACAATTTTATATAACAAAAAAACAGTCCTTAGTCACTATCTAATGTGAACACCCAATCTTCAAAACCGTACACCAATTTGCTCAGTTCTGCTGTTCCCCCGAACTGGTTTAGCCATACTGTGTGTACTGAACAGATTCCACGGTGTATTCCTTCTTCAACATGTAAGAGCCACAGTCTATCTGGAATTTATTAAACGTTGATTTGGAATGTGCTAGAAATGTGGCCCAATACGGCTTTAGTGAGCCTGCAATGTTTCTACAGAAAAGTGTTTACCACCAACCTACCTGGATTGAGTAGCAGCATTTGAACAATTGAGCCTAGCTCACTAAATCAACAGAATGGTCACTATGTTTTTAATATAACCTAGTTTTATTGACATGAGATAAGTTCTATAGTTTTGTTTATATACAGTGTATGTTTTTCATAGAATCCTAGGGCTGGAAGAGACCTCAGGAGGTCATCGAGTTCAACCCCTGCCCAAGGCAGGACCAACCCCCCCCACTAAATCATCCTAAACCAGGGCTTTGTCAAGCTGGGAGTTAAAAACCTCTAGGGATGGAGATTCCACCACCTTCCTAGGTAACCCATTCAAGTGCTTCACCATCTTCCTAGTGAAAAGTTTTTCCTAATATCCAACCTAGACCTCCCCCACTGTAACTTGAGACCATTGCTCTTTCTTCCATCACTACTGAGAACAGCCTCTCTCCATCCTCTTTGGAACCTCCCTTCAGGAAGTTGAAGGCTGCTATCAAATCCCCCCTCACTCTTCTTTTCTGCAGACTGAGTAAGCCCAAATCCCACAGCCTCTCCTCGTAGGTCATGTGCTCCAGCTCCCTAATAATTTTGGTTGCCCTGTGCTGGACCCTCTCCAATGCGTCCACATCCTTTCTATAGTGGGGGGCCCAGAACTGGACGCAATACTCCAGATGTGGCCTTACCAGTGTCGAATAAAGAGGGATAATCACGTCTCTAGATCTGCTGCAAATGCTCCTCCTAATGCAGCCTAACATGCCATTAGCCTTCTTGGCTACAAGGGCACACTGTTGACTCATATCCAGCTTCTCATCCGTAACTTCCAGGTCCTGTTCTGCCGAACTGCTGCTTAGCCAGTCGGTCCCCAGCCTGTAACAATGCTTGGGATTCTTCCATCCCAGGTGTAGGATTCTGCACTCGTCCTTGTTGAACCTCATGAGATTCCTTTTGGCCCAATCCTCCAATTTGTCTAGGTCCCTCTGGACCCTATCCCTACTCTCCAACGTATCTACCTCTCGCCCTAGCCTAGTGTCATCTGCAAACTTGCTGCGGGTGCAATCCATCCTATTATCCTGGTCATTAATAAAGAGTTGAACAAAATCAACCCTAGAACTGATCCTTGGGGCACTCTGCTTGAAACCGACTGCCAACCAGACATTGAGCCATTGATCACTACCCGTTGGGCCCGACAATCTAGCCAGCTTTCTAGCCACCTTACCATCCATTTTCAGTATAATACAGTGCCGATGACCAATTGTTTCCTGTGCAAATTTCAGCACATGCTACCTACAGTTTAAGTCCATATAATTGGCTGTTCATTGTTTTGTCTTTTCTCTCAAACTCATTTAATCGCCGACCACTCAAATGTGTAGAGCAAAACAGATTAGCAGAAAATATCAACACAGAGAGAACTCTTAGAATTCTTTTTTGCTTTTGAGACTGAAAGGTATCCCAGAAATTAGCTGTCAAACCGTGATACTGTTTCACCAATGCATGTATAGTTGCATGTAGCACAGGACTGGTGGGCCTGGAATTTCTGAGTTTTAATCCCAGAGAAGACATCGATTCCATCTATAAATTTAAACAATTCCCAAGCAGTGGGCCTTAGATTGTGCACATCCAAAGGAATCCCAAAGCAACATCTATTCAATTGAAATTCCCATTCTGTTCATCTATGTATGCATAGGCACTGCCAATAGAACATTTTTAGACTGTTGGTTTTGACATAATCCAGGGCACAGGCATAAAGTATATTTTCCAAATATCTATAGCTCTGCCAATCAATTCCACATTCCCAGTAAAAGGCACAGCTCTATTCTGTCATATTTCAAGGTCCCATTCACATTTGCTGAGTTGCTGGAACATTTGTTTTGAAAAAGTCAGCATTTCTCCTCTTTGCAAACTGCATTCCCCCCCCCCCCTTGCATGTTTGAAAACTACTCAGTCATTTTTTATTAAACTTTTTTTTTTTGGGGGAAGAACCACTCTCTACCTGAACATACACCTATGGAATTTCAGCTGAAAAGGTAAATGACTGAGAAAGCTTAAAGCAACTGAAAATAACCCTTTACAATGAAAATATTAAGGCAATATTAACTTACAAACAAGCTGCCCATAATTAAGTCATTCCAGTTCTAACAATAAAAAATAGCTATTCAATCAAATAAGTCTATTTAAGGTGTTTAATTCTTGAATGATATTAAAAAAAAAACCTATCTACTAAAATAAAAAAAAGTCAGCAGTAGGGACTGGACTCAACATAGTATGTACAGTATTCTGTAGAATCTGGTGGGTGGACATAGGTTAATGTAAAATACTCAGAAGCAGAAAGAATGAAGGATGTCCTGCCAAATAATCCTAAACACAAGAGATGCTCTTAACTAGGGAGCTCACTCTTATTTCCATACTAAGTACTTAATTAGGTTCAGTTATTTTCTAATACATACAATGTTTGATTGTATTTGATTAATATTTTTGTGTGTGTGAGATTAATATTTTTATTCAGGAATCAACTTTTTTCCCTAAAAACAATAGTGCTAATAGGTTAATGAAAGGCTATTATTGGCTTTTCATTGAGAACTGGGTTTTAAAACTAAGTAAAATTATTAAGATGGGAAGATAAGAGAAACAAGGAGGATATTACAATGACTCAAATTCAATTTACTAGCATCACATTTTATTCAATAGGATTCAGCCAACAAGTCTGCCTTCTGAATGAGTGACAGCTTTCATTTATTTAATTTACCTGAAGGAGAATGGACCTGGGATCCGGAATAAAGGATAGTCATTCAGAGCTACAAAAGCTGTGCTTTTACTTTCCATCACTAATAAAAGAATAGATTCAATCAAGGGCAATGAGTTCCAGCACTTAAAAAAGAGATGTCAAGAGCAAATATACAAAACTATATTAATATAGCATGTCAGTTTGCCAGTGCATTTTTTTAATGACAAGAGATGGCAGGGCATTAAAAGTAATATGGTCCTATCACTATTATTTATATTATAGTGTATGTAGCCAGACAGGAACCCCCCCCTGTAACATCCATTTTTTGCTTGCCTGGAGCATACAGGGCACACAGAGCAGTAAAATAAGCATAGTCTTTGAAAGCCTTGAACAGGAGGCCCAGATATGCCAGCTCAGTGACCCTGGACAACTGTAAGCAGAGATACGCCAATAAGTTGACCTTGAGGCTGTGAGAACTGCCTTGGCTGGCACCTATGTTGATACGAACACACACTGTCCGCGGGGGGGGGTGGGGGGGTGGGGGGGAGAGGAGGAATCGCTCACTGAGAAAAGAATGCCCAGTACTCACAATTTAGTTATCTCCCTTGCAAGTGTAAATTAAGTTGAAACTTCCTTGTAAGAACTGGCATCACAAAGACAGACCAACACCATTTGGCATCATAGATAAGAAAGAAGATACGTGACCCTATGGGTATAAAGATGGGTCCAGCAGCACACTTACTCTGAGTGTCAATCTACCATCTATCTGCTGGTCGGGTTAGGTGATTGGCCTCCCGAGGTTCCACGGGGACGCCCACCTCGTATTCGTCTTTCCTAGGAATTGAGGGACCGGCCCTGGCTTGACCCGCTGGAGTCGAGAGGCACAGAAGGGGGTAAAAATTGTACCTGTATGTGTCCTTTGTCTTAAGTGTACACATAGATTTAGAGCTCTTTAAAGATTAAGCTGTCACTTGGTACCATTATTTCTATTTTCTATCTTTATTTTCTTTGTAACCATTTTAAGATTTATATTTGCTAGCAGTTAAGAAATAGAGCAATAGCCACTGTAACCATATGATTTATAAGCTTCTTTAATAAACCTGTAACTGTTTAAGCTTTAACCTGACTCCTTCAGTTGCTGTAACAGAACCAAGCACAATTTAAAAGAACTTCAGCCGGTCATAAGGGACAGATATAGGAAGAGCTGGGACATTTGGATCGTGTCGCTTCCGGAGGACAGATCCTTAGGGGCATCTCTCAGTCTTCCCTAGGCTGCCCGCTGAGAAGGGATCCTGTATCCCAGCAGTTAAAATCTGAGTTGTAATAAGCTCTTCCTATAAAATCTGGGGCATCTGTCAGCCTGTTGGCTGCCCTCCGCGAAGGGATCCCGATCCTAGTGGACTAAGACACGGACGTTAAACTCCTTGGGGCACCCGTCAGTCTCTCCTAGACTGCCCACTGCGACGGGGCCTTGTGTCCCAGCAGTTGAAGACTCGGGTGTAATACACACACACACGCACTGCCCTGACCATCGGCTGACAGTGTAACATAACCTCATTGTGTTAGATGCTTTTACACACAGTGACAGTCCATACCCAAGAGAGCTTACAACCTAAGCAGACGAGATAGACGACGGCGCCAGAAAGAAACCCTGCTCACCCATTTCCCAAACCAGTTCCTTAACCATTAGACAGTGCTACCTACTAACATTTGCTACATCTTACTCTTAATTTTCAACTACCAGAATGGTAGCTGTCTTAGTCTGTATCTGCAAAACAACAAGGAGTACTGTGACATCTTAAAAACTAACAGGTGCCACAGGATTCCTTGTTAATTTTCAAGAATGCTTCCTTACTCTATACCAAACTTCCAGATTGTAGAAAATTATAGCACATGAATGCATGCTCCTCCAGGTGTGCAGCCTAACTGGAAAAATATGAGATGTTATTTTCAGTACTACAATCATGAACTACATCATGCTGGCCCTAGAACTACACACAATGATACATTCTGATCACTGAAAAGAAAAGTAATTTGAATAGCTACATTCTGTTACTCAGAAAGATGGCAATTTTAGGCATGTAACATTTCCTGGTCAATACTAAGTTCACTACAAATACAGAATTACTTTAAAGAATCAATCAATCAATATAACCCATAAACCATAGTTTGTAACTGGTAATGTTTGAATAATGCAACCTGCTGGGGACTCCAGGCCTTTCTACTCCATCAGTATTACACTGGGATGCTGTTCATTAGCTTCAGTGAGAGTGAGAGTATTCTGATAATGGTCATACAAGTGAATCTACCAAAACCATACATATTTGTATTGTATATGCACACACAATATTACATTTAACAAAAAATTCCAATGGTAGCTGCATTTTTCTCCTGTGATTCTGTGCATCATCTCAGCATTAATCTTGATTATTACATCCCATCAATCAACAATCCAGGTATCCTGCTTCTTTAGCTAGAAAAGAGATACAGCTGGATAAGAATTCTATTTTAAACATTTTTTTTATCGGTTTTGTCACCACAGTATCTGAGCACAAGAAACAAGTCTGGTAGGCAAGTCTTCATTTACAATATCATGTTACTCCAAACTATATCCCTTTACATTTAAAATATTTCTGCCACATGGGGCAATTATACCCAAAGACAAATTTCAATATATTTATGTTTAATTTTCTTTTGGAGGTCAGGGGATGAAAGGAATAAAATCAACAACTGGACGGGGATAAATCCTGTGTTATTTTACAGGATTATTTACTGGTTGTGGTTCTTTTGACACAATTTAGAACAATATAGATACCAACTAAAAGTGAGACCTCCTTGGGTGAGGCACTATATGAGAATATAGTAAGAGACAATCTTTGCCCAAAGACCCTAAAAGTCTAAACAGACATGGCTGAAAAAAGGTACAGGTTGCACTTCTATAAACTGGGTGATCAGAGCATCTCCATATGCTGGGGAGGCTGGGGCTGCCCAGGGGGCTAGGGTTGCTAGGTGTCCGGTATTGACCCGGACAGTCCGGTATTTTCGCCTCCTGTCTGGTAAAAAAATTCAGAAAATACTGGACACATAAAATGTCCCGTATTTTCTGTTTTTTTCCCCTGCTAGGAGGTGAAAATACCAAACATCTGGCAACCCTACGACACAGTCAGCAACTGGGCCCAGCCCCCGGCCCCTGCTTACCTGGGGAGGAGGAGGGAAGGAGACTCGATCAAGAAAACAAGATGGCTGCTGGCAAAAAGACCTGAAGCAAGGGGAAGCGATGCCTTCCCTGGGTCTTAGTGCTTAACCTCTCCCCTCTCACACTTAAAGGGGCCATGCTGTTTTATTTTATTTTTTTTGCTTAAGTTTCGGGGTCTTTTTTTTTTGCTCAACAACTTTGGTCCCCCCCCCCCTTTTTTTCCCCCCCATCAACAGAATTTTTCCCCCGGTGGTATTTTTTTGGGAGGAAGGGGCAGGTGTTCGGTATTTTTGATTAAACCATCTGGCAACCCTACGGGGGGCCAGGAGCTGGGAAGACATGTGGGTTAAATAAACAAACGTAGGGAGCAAGAAAGGGTTAGAGTGGGAGAACAATCCTCACCACAGCCCCCAAAATAGCCAAGAACTCACTGAAATGGAGAAAGTAGGTATCAGCAACAGAACTACCATACACACACTGTCCTGGAGGCAGACAATTTAGCAGCAAGTAGGAGCAAAGGGGGCATGGCTAGAGTATGCATGAGACTCTGATCCATCTCTGTGAACTGCAGAGAGAAGGGGAGGTAGCTCAGATGTCCGCAACTGGTGGAGATGTTGGGCTGCAGAATCAAGGGAAAACGTGCCAGGTGATATAAACCATGTTTTTAATTACATGTGAAAGACAGTCAAAGACCTGTAATTAACCTGATTAGTAATTAGCCTGATTAACATGGGTCCTACAATTGACACGTAATTCCTTCTGCTGTTATATATCTTGGTTTCTGTTATTTCCACTCCAATTCATCTGATGAAGTGGGTTTTACCCATGAAAGCTCATGATTCTATATATTTTGATTAGCCTCTAAGGTGCCACAAGGACTACTTGGTATTTTTCAAGTTACAGACTAACACGGCTACCCCTCAAAGACCTATAAGGTTTTCCTAACTACTGTGATAAAACTTACTGCACATACAGTATCATTATGCCATATTATTAAATTAACATATTCCCTACTCCCAACAAAATCAGGAAAGAAGGAATTCTGTTAGCACAGTAGAATGCTGTCAAGACACAACCTTTTTTCTACTGTGAAAATAAGAAGGACTGAAGAAGTTAGAGATGGAATGTCATAATGAAATGTAACTAGAAGCTGGGGAAAAATTGCTGGGGAAAAACTAGAAGCTGGGGGGCAACTATATGGAACATTTTCAATTACATGTAACAACAAAAAACCAAAAAGGTGTATGTACTCAACATGCAAATTTAATGTATCATATATCCTACTGGAGCCAAAAGATGTTTAGCCAAAGCATTTAGGCTTTATTTCCTTTTTTGGAAGAAGACTATTACTAAGAAAATACTTCAAAGCATTTTACAACATTAAAAAAATCTACTGGAGATTATTCATGTAGTATATTAAACACATACTTTTATAAGGTGGTTTATAAACTTTTGTTACACAGTGTCTGCTTGGAGTGTATATAAAAATGATACCCTTTTGAAATACAACTGCATATATATTACTAGAACAGTAAGAAGCTAGCATCACTAGTTTGTTTATTCTAACAAGAATTCAAGTGCAATATAAAGAAAGTCAATTATTTAAACAGCTTATAAAACTTTACTGTTTCTACTTAGGTTTACACCAGTAAAAATGTCTGCCAATGTCTTTCAAATTATACTAAGTGCATCAGCTAAGAGCAAGAAGAACAACAAAAAAAATATTTTCTGAAGAGGAAAAAAACCCAATATGGCTCACAATAAATCCCCTCTCCCCCGCATAAAGAACCTCTCAAATTACACGTGAAATGACAAAGTTGTATTCTAGTCATTCTAATGACTTCTGTATGGAATGAGGCAACCAGTTCAGGAAAATAGCTTGAACAAGCAAACAAGTATACAAACCATAGCCCAAAGAATTCAGGATACATTTTTTATAAAAAAAAACAAAAAAAACCAAAAAAACCCCTAACATATCCACTTCACTGTCTGATTTGCAGTCTTAACAGAAACTCAGCCTAGTGTTTCCAGAGATGTGGCAATCTGTTAGGCCACTCACTCTATTTTTTACATGATGGGTACCTAACTCAAATCCCTTGACTCAGGGAAGCACACCCTGTGAACCTTTATTATTAAGACAGCCTATCTTCTGGTACATGGCTTCAGATGGCACATACCATTGAATTAAATGTTGGGTAAGTGACCTACCCACTCCATGCAGCAGCAGGTGGCTCCATCCATCTATCAAGATGATAATGAGGCCAGTCCACAATCAGATGGCTATCCTTGAGCTCAATTGGGACAAGACAGGGAGTTCAAGAAAACCCTCATGCATGGTAAAAAATATACGTCAAACTACCTGTGACAACAACATATCCTGTTGCAACAAAGAAGAATCTTTCCAGTTCACATGGTTGTTCTGAGACACATACATGTGAGAGATGATCCAGAGACTAGGGCACACAGGTCTGAATTGTCTATCTTCCAGGAAATGTGCCAAAGATCCAAAATAAAGTGTCCTGCACTGGTGTTCCCTGTAAACTATGCACTTGTGCAGCCACTCAGAAATTCAAATGCCTTCCAGCTAATTAGCAGAGTACCCACAGGCTAGGTTTTGTGTTTCTATTGGTGGTGAACATTCATTCATGCCTCGGTGCACATAAAAATTATTTTTCACTTGGATGGAAAAAATCCACACCTGCACAGAAAATATTACTGGGAACACTGTCCTGCACCAGTGGTTGTCCTTGTTCCTTAGCGTGGTAACATGTAATGTATTGTCTGAGAGACTTAATTATTTCAGGAATAATGTATTGTGACTTTAACCAGCATTTCTGATGACGCTTTGAGATTAAATTGAAATGAACTGCACAGTAATGTGGCCAAGGTCCTGCCTTCATGTGCTAGCCAGGATTGGAAGATTGATGCAACTCAAACAGCTCCAGTTTCCAGTGATGGTCTAAAGGGCAGAGGTGATCATTGAGTGTAATTAGGCACAATGACAACTGAAGCCCCAAATTTCTACATAGCATTCTGCAGGTGCAATAATTAGGGCACTGACAGATACACATCCACAACATTGCAGTACCCCAATAGTGGCTGAGAAGACTGTTGTGGAGTATGACATGACTGGATTTTGGCTTATATCTTCTTATATCTCGTGGAAAGGAAAGAGCAGTAAAGCTTTAGCCACAAAGCTAAGGCTCAAAAGCAACTGTTCAGAACGACTAGCAGCTGTCAATGCGTCAACTGGTTGGTGAAGATGGAAACAAGGTGGTACTGTCTTCAGTGCACTCAATTTAGTTGTGCCTCCAAAAAGTACTTGGCCAAGGAGTCAAGATCAGATGACATGCAGGATTCCAAATCCTCAAACCTTTTTCTAGCTAGTGCCTGGCAGATATCTATATCATACAAAAACTCAGTTGCTGAGATGGGCAGCAATTCAGATATACATATATATTAAAGAGCATGAGAGCAAATACAGACCCTGAGGAAGTCTGTTGTTCATGCAACATGGGCAACTTGAATCATCTTCACACTTGACAATCACTGTTCTATTAGAAATCACCTTTGTAATAAAATCTACAAGTTTATTCTCTGGGACCCCATGGAGTATAATTTTAGAACTAGTTCATGGTACCCAGCTGTTTTGCATGCCAATGAAAAGCTAGCCTTTAATCATCCAGCACCAAAACCAACAGATCTGATTATTCCCCCAACGGACCACAGGTAGTACAACTGATACAGAAAAGGAGCAGTCAGGAAAAGAGAAGTCTGTGAGCGGATTATGCCAACAGAAGGCAGTAATGGGACAGGACTAGTAGAGGAAGGGAATGGTAGACCAAAAAAGAAAGAAAAAAAAAAGAGACCATGAGAACTTTATGAGTGCAGAATGTAGCTATCAATTGTTTAGAGTTAGATCATGTAACATTTTTTCACATTAGTGAGCACTAACACAAGTAAACTCACGAGAGACATGTCAACCCGAGCACCAATTTAACTGTGTGCGGCCAGCTGTATTCTATATTAGTGAGGTTCTCAAGGTCTTTTCTTTTTTGGTGTCTTCTTTCTCTTCCTCAATCAGATCACTGAAGTAAACGGATCATAAATGTGATCAAGGGTTGCAAAATCTAGTCCTTTAGTAGTGTTTCTTAGGTGGAACCTTCCGATTTACTTCTTGAAATAGCTCAAGAAAAATCTTAAAATGGCTTGTGTCCTATTGAGACATTTGAGGTTAGTTCATACTATCAAACCAACCACAATGAAATTTCAGCTTATATGGGTTAAAGGCAGGGTATTCTCAGTGAGAGTCTGTTGACTTTGAAACCTACTCTCTCCATTGGTCTGAGAAAGTCTAAACTCTCAAATTTAAGGGCATGATGTATGGCTTATCTATATACACACATTTTCATGAGCATTTATAGGGCTTTTCTCAAGGTGGAAATATTTTGATTCCTATAGTTAATGCTTTTGGTAACTTCCTATGTTAATGTACATATTTTTATTTATTTATATACATGGAACTACAGATGTTATGTATATTTTATAAATCAATATATTATTGCTTTGATAATGTTTATTTAAACACCCTAACAGTTTAGACTCACCCAAAATAATATCTGAGTTCTGCTTAATACCACCTACAGTAAAACTCCATTAGTCCGGCATCCAATGCTCCGGCACTCCTGATGGTCCGACACCATCAGGAACCCGGAAGTGCTGGGGCAGCTGGACAGGCTTCCCCCATTCAGCTGCTGCTGAAACTGACCAGCAGCTGAATCGGGGAAGCTGGGAGCAGAGCAGCTGGGGTGCTGCCGGGTTGGTCCTGTAGCGCTGCCCCTCGGGGCTGCGGGACCAACCCAGCAGCACCCCAGCTGCTCTTGGGGACGCCTGGGGCAGAGCAGCTGGAGTGCTGCCGGGTTGGTCCCGGCAGCACCCCAGCTGCTCTGCCCCAGGCGACCAGATTCAGCTGCTGCTGAAACTGACTAGCGGCGTCAGTTTCACCAGCAGCTGAATCGGGAGGCCTGGGGCAGAGCAGCTGGGGTGCTGCCGGGTTGGTCCCATAGCGCCGAGGAGCGGCGCTGAGGGACCAACCCAGCAGCACCCCAGCTGCTCTGCCCCAGGCGTCCCCAAGTCAGCCGCTGCTGAAACTGATCAGCGGCTGACTTCAGGAAGCCTGCCCCGGGCTTCCTGGAATCAGCCGCTGATCTGTTTCAGCAGCGGCTGAATCTGGGACGCCTGGGGCAAAGCAGCTGGGGTCCTGCCGGGTTGGTCCCGTAGCGCCGTCCCTCGGCGCTGCAGGACCAACCCGGCAGCACTCCCGCTGCTCTGCCCCAGGCGTCCCCAAAAGCAGCCGGGTTGGTCCTGTAGCGCCGCTCCTCAGCGCTGCGGGACTAACCCGGCAGCACCCCAGCCGCTCTGCTGCAGGCATCCCCAATTCAGCTGCTGCTGAAACTGACCAGCAGCGGCTGAATCAGGGACGCCTGGGGCAGAGCCAGACTATTGGAAGGGGGGGCTATGAGGGGTCTGGAGTGGCATCCCCTCCCACCCCACTCCAGACCCTCAACCCCCTTCTGATAGTCCGTCATATCTGATAATCCGGCACCCCCTGGGTCCTAAAGGTGCCGGATTATCGGAAGTTTACTGTACTATAATCTGAAAACAAAAGCTTTAATATTCAACTTGAGCAAAGAAATATTTAACAAGTAGGTAGTTTCTAGATTCACTTATCTGCATAATATTTATAATTTAAAAATACTGTTTAAAATGTTAAACCATCAAGAATTCAGTGTCTGTGCTTTCTACAATCACTGCTTGAAGTTCCTCTTCTCCTGTCTGCTTGTCCTCCTGCCCCCAATTAAAATGACTCTCTAATGGCCTACCCCATTGTCAAAGTTCAGAATCAGTGCTCCCTCTCATCTTCCTTGACTATTGGCTGCTTTCAGTGCTGTTGAGCAGCATGGTTATCTTCCTGATAGCTAGAGCCCTGCGCGGATAGAAATGTCTATCTGCAGATGCGTATATCTGCGGATAAACATCAGGATCCACAGAGCTCTACTCTCAAGAACCAATGAGGCCAATGGAGAGGAGTATGGTCCTGTCGTGCCCAGAAGCCAGAGCTGTCACAGTCAGCTCTTTCAGTTCTTCCCAGCAGTGCAGTTGTACTGCTCCCAGCCGTAGGGTTGCCAGATGGTTTAACCAAAAATACCGTACACTTCCCCCCCCCCCCCAAAAGAAAAACACTGGGGAAAAAATTCTGTTCAGAAAAGAAAGGGGGAAACCAAAGTTGTTGAGAGAAAAAAAGACCCTGAGAATTATTAAGAGGAAAAAAAACCCAGCTTGGCCCCTTTAAGAAATGCCTTTGAGGCTTTTTGCCGGTGGCCATCTTGTTTTCCTGCTCCAAGCCAGAAGATAGCTCCCCTGTGGAACCAGGTAAGTGGGGGCATGGAGGGGGGCTAGGCCCAGGGGCTGAGTGTGTGTAGGGTTGCCAGGTGTCCAGTATTTTTGCCTCCTGGCAGGGAAAAAAAAATCAGAAAATACCATACATTTTAGGTGTCTGGTATTTTCTGAATTCTTTTACTGGACAGGAGGCGAAAATACCGGACTGTCTGGGTCAATACCAGACACCTGGCAACCCTACCCAGCCCTGCTTCCACCATGACTATAATGACGACTTTCAAACCTGTCTCTTTGCGCAGGAACTGTTTGGCATCTCCTTGCGGATGTCCACCAACAGTTACAATAGAGCTGAATCATTCCACTCCCTTCTTTTCTCATTTACCAGATGAAACTACCACCCCTCCTTCACACAGTCCCATAAACTGGGGGGATACCTTCAACTCAGACCTCTTTCCTAATCCTCATATTGAGGAGGTAGCTAAATCTTGCAGACTCTTACTGAATAACGTGTCTAAGGTAGGGCTTTCTCAATTGCATCTATGCAGTGAAAACTCCACCCTAGGCAATCCTCTAATGTTTTGATTACTACAACATCCTATTTTCCTGACCTTCACAAATGCAACCCTGCCTCTCTTCTGTCCAATCAAAACACTGCTACAAAAGATAATTTTCTTAGCTTGGCACTTTGACCATGTCAAAGTGTCATTGAGTTGTAAATTTGTCTACTGTACTATTCAAGATCAGATTTTATATAAATAACAGTGTTGCTTTAAAATGGTTAATCTAGGCAACAAATGTTATAGACAGACAGAGCTTAAAATGCTTATGCTTGCAAACATTCTCATTCACATATCGGGGGGGGGGGGGGGGGGGGGGGGCCGAGAAAGAGAATCTTCCAAGTGCCTGTGAGAAATCATGAGGAAGAGAAAGGTATTTTGTACTCAGTGTACAAATGTTTGACAGCAGATTCAAGATATGGCTTTTATTAATTGCCAGTTCTCTAATCCTAAAAGGAAGCAAAATTATAAAGGAAAATGACAAATTTGGTGTGATTAGTTAAAAAGGCTCCTTGGAACAAGGTTGCTTATCCTCAAGGTTGAGGTCAGAGCCCATAAACATTACTGAATAGCTTTTGTGGATCAGGCCTGAGTATGGCATTACTCCTAGAACAGAGATGCCTGAGAGAACTGGGGGAAAAGGGAAATCTGAAAAACATTGTAACTGAATACAAATAAAGACATTATATTTCCTGAACAACAATACGTGACGTACAAACTAGGCTCATAACGTCTTTTTCTGCCATACCAGCTGTCTGCTTTGTTTAACTATAAATTTAAACCACAAAGAAATGATTTAGAATTGATTTAAGAAATCAATTCAAGCAAGCTTTCATATAAAAGGAAAATGAAAACCCAGGAAGGGACTGTACATTTCTGGCACACAGAATAAAGAGGCATGGGAGAGATTGCAAAGGTCTAAAATATAATACGTAAAGATCAGTACTGCAGACCTGCCAGGGAGCATGAAATTATGAGGCTCATTAGTTTGGTTAGTGTCCTTCTACAGTTAAGCTAATTTTGTCTATAGAGTGTGCAAGAAACATACCAGTGCAGACAGAAATTGGAAACAAGCTGTTTGGCATCTCTCCAGAGCTGTCTACAGTACTTCCTTAGAACAACACTAAATTATAAACTCTGCTAATAGAAACAACAAAAGGAAATTGTAGCTAATTGGTGCACAGAACCAGGGTGAAGCAGTGAGAAGATCTGACGATGAAAACAACTGAAGAACTAGATGCTGATTGGCGTATCAGAGATACAGACGCAAAAGAAAAGCTCTAAAAGAGAGACATTTAGAAATAAATGGGACAAAGCACGTAAAATTACACTATGTAGAACAATCCTGCTCTGGGGAAGAAAATGGACAAAGTGACCTACAAGACCTAGTCACCATGATTGCCCATATGAGACTTCAGTTCTCTTGAATGAATCAAATATTAAACTCCCAGCACAGATAATTTGACAAATACAAGACTTTACAATAAAGAGGCCTAACTTCAGCTCTGGCTGTATTTTGATCAAAAAGTCTACGTTAAAATGGTGCATAAGGACTTAATTTTAAATCAGCATTTCAAAAATCAAAACAAAACACCCAAAAGCACAGCACCACACATTTCCAACTCATTTCTAGAATAAAAAATTGTTAGAGGTAATACACTGTAGAATAGTAACCCCAATGATGAAGAGTAATAATAAATAGGATGCTGAGGACACTCTTGCTTATCTTTTTACAATGACAATAATGGCTAAATTTTGTGATATTTGGCAAAGGGAGGTAATAAAATAAAACATAAAATGGATGCATATTTCTCGAAACTCAAGTTACAGGACTGAATACACCTTCTTTACCACTTATTACCAGTTATTGCAATATGTGCCTATTTTTACATGAACTATTAACTCAAGATGAAGTCTTTTCCATGCAGATTTTTCATCATGACAACTCTTTGTATAACCTGAAAGGACAACAAAGCTAACACCAGTTTATGCAAACAAAATTGACTCTTAGGCAAGGTGTTCTATTGTGCTTGCAGACAAAAACACTCTTGGTCAATCCAAAAGGATAAATAATACACTATCCCATGAACTGAACAACATTCAGCTCCATGTAAGGCAAATGAAGAGCCTGGCTAAGCCTCTACAACAATTAGCTATTCACAATGCTTCTATATCTTCCTTTATTATTATTTATTTATAATATCATAGCGCCTAAAGGATCCAACTGAGTGCAAGGCTCCGTTGTTCCACTAGGCACTTTACAGACTTACAACAGGAGGCAGCTCCTGCCTTGCAAAGACACAATTTAGACAAGACAGACAGAGAAAGTATTTTTATCCACACTCTACAGATAGTGAGTGGAGGTATGGAGAGAGTAAGTGATTTACCCAAGGTCACAAAGAAAGCATGTGGCAAAGCCCAAACCTGAATTCAGTTTTCCTGACTCATAGTCCTATGTATCAACTACAAGCCAGCCCTCCTCCACGTATTGATGCCATGGGTCTGCAACTGAATAATATCTGTGTCACAGATTTGAAAAGTCAGTGACACAAAGTAGGGGCTTTTAGCAAACATTGCACAATGCAGCCTGGTGTACACCTTTTAGTGGCACAGCACTAATGTAGACAGGGCCCCAGTGAGGGCTAGGACAGTTTTTACACCACTTGTTTTAAACCTATTCTGCATGAAATCAGATAACATATTTAAAAAGCTCTGGCTGTTGCTACTGTTATTTATTAGCATAGTGAGAATTTTTTTCCAAAAAGCTCTACGTTAGATAAATTAATTAAGGTCCCACCTCAACAAACCATTTATATATGTTATTAATTTAAAGTACATGCCTAAGTGCTAAATTGAACAAAAATTTATGCTAAATTGTACAAGTTAAGCATGTGCTGAAGTGCTTTGGTAAATCGAGGCATAAGAGTCTATTAATTCAGAGTTTAGAGGAAAACCTTCTTTTAGTGGACCATAGACTGCATTAACTAAAATGTAAAAATAGTCTACTTTTTATAGAGATTTATATTGTGCACCTCTGATGAGTAGCTTGAAAAGAAAATCGAGAATTAATGAAAACTATACTAACTACATTGCCTCACACTCTAGCAGAGGAGGTAGATTCAACAACAATGGAAGAGAAAAGCATTTTAAACAGATAAATGTATAGCAAATTATCTGAAATGCAAATGCAGATTGTGACTGCCTGAGAGCAACACTATGCTGAACTGAATGCGGAAATAATAGTAATGAAGGTGATTCTTTCACCTTCTATATCTTGCATAAAGATTGAAATATATTTGTGACATCCTCCTTCCATTGTGAAAATATGAAACAGACCTGCCATGTGGAAAGGTTACTGGATAGCAACAGAAGTCACTAAAATGAACACAATTAAAAATGTTAAACCCTTAAAAAGCTTTTGATTTATTAGAAGAAAGGTTGTAACAGTGAACAGGACTCACGTCTGCTATACACCTTAATGCAATATTGATTATATTTTGATAGAATAACTAATGTATCAAGAGTACAAAGTTCCCACCTAGTACGACTTTAAGACTATCACATGGGAATGAACAGATCCTGTCCAGATGTACATCAGCAAAACTGGTGATAAAGAAAATCCACCCCTTGCAAAACCAATGCACTTTAAAACAGATTGCCACCACTGCATTAAACATTTTTAAATGCATACAGTCTACTTGGGAATTTTCCTTTTCCTTTATGACAACTCTACATTTTCTTTAATAAGTTACCATTTTCTTAATTATTGATATTCACTTAAACATGAGATACCAGAGGCTTACTTAAATATTGCATACAATGTTGTTCTTGCAAAAAATTAAAATGCCCAGAAACCACTGCCTAATCATACTGTAAAAAAAGGCCTGCAATGACCCCCGATATTGTAGCCATCTATTAAAACTTTGATTTTCAATCTTTAGAACATTTTAAAATGACACACAGATGAATCAAGCAATTCATACCAGTTGTAAAGATCTGTGGACTGTGTCTGTGGACCTGTGTCTGCAGACATTCTCACAATGCCATTGGGAGGCCAAGCAGATGCAGAACCACAGAGCACTCTGAAGAGAAGACTTGCCAGGAACTACAATCCGGAGGACTTAAAGTGACATCATCCTGCATCTCTCTGATTGGCTGAGAACCCTAATTAACCCTGGATCATGCCTCAGGAAGTTGCTGGTCAACCACACAGGCTTTGGGTCTGCTTGGGGATCAGACTTCACTTTGTCTTTTCATCTCCAGTCTCAGATCCCAGCATGAATCTGTCCCTGATACTTGCCTCCTGATTCCCACTTGGTACCACCTCTGATGTCTAATTCTAACCTTACTCCAATCCTGATTCCAGTTTACCAAAACTGGCTCTAGTGGTTTCTTCAACTCCTGCTTACTGTCTACCATCTCTAACATGTGGATTGCAGCTCAACTGTGACTGCTAGGCCAGACCACCTGTGTCCCTGACCCTTACATCGGTTTAATTTTAAATCCTCATTACTACTTAAATTGTAGAGAAATGGTATAACAAACAGATACATTGTTACATTCAATGTTGATTTTAATCGGATTTAATTCTTCACGGTTTTTTGACTATTCAGCTTTCATATGTTTTTAATTTTTTTCCTCTTTTCATACGTTTGAAATATTTTATAAGACTCATTATCATCTTATGCAAGACTTTGTTTTTCCCTATCTGGGTTAATGTAGTTTGGTTTACAGTGTAGTGAATGACAAACGATTTGTAACAATCTCAGATCGCTACATACCCTATTGATTCTTCAGAATTGGTGGTAAGTTGATAAATTCAATACTGTAAACATCTTTTGAGAAAAAAAAACTTGCCCTCTGTACGCATTTTATACCCACATGTGGGTATAAAATATGCATATATATGAATCTCTCCAGCATTAAGATTAGACATGGAAGAAACTGTTCCTGAAGATAATATTCCAAAGGGTTCACTGCCAGTTTTGAATTCCATCTTGTATAAAGTCTCCCTAAAGAGCAAGGTACTATTTATGGAGGATTTTAATGTGAACGTGTCAAATGAATTCAGTTCTGGCAAACTCCACATCAATATAACTATTAAAAGTCAACATCCTAGTTCTTCCATTACTACTTGTGAATCCAAGGACAGGCAAGGTTTCAGAGAATCCTTGGATGGTAACTACCTTGACAAAATGTAAGCACAACTCCTTAAAGGGAGCAGACACACACCACTTGCATTTATCTATACACTTGATATATCTTCACCTGTGGTGCTATGTGGTGACAAAATAGGTTAGATAGTAAGTCACTCAGTTCCCCAGCATAGTCATAATAAAAATAAACTGCATCTAAGCTTCTTAGGGATTCCAAAATGTGAGAAGTTAGAAAAGCAGGTCAGTTTGTTTTCAGTCATCACAAGCTGTAATAGACAGGAGGAGTGCTGACCAGCACCCGGTGACTAAACTCAGGTGGCTAGCGAAGGTGTTGGCCGGGAGAATCAATCGAGATAGAGTGTTCAGATTTGATCTGGACAAAGATTCCTTACCTGCTTTCTTCGTGTGGGAGAGAAAAAACAGGATTTGAGAGAAAGACAGAATGATTTAAACTCATGCAGGACTACTATGTCTCCAAGAAATGTGGGGCATGGGAGTGGACTGAACAAAGAGAAAATTGAAAGTAAATAAAAGGAAAAGTGAATCTAGTTGTATTCAGGGTAATTTTTCTTCATTTTGTGGTTTGGTTTGAACGGCTTTGTGTGAATCTATGCCTCCCCTCCCCATTTACCATCTAGCACTATGTCCAGAGACTTTTCTCTGTGTTTTAATTTGTTTTTCTTAGTTGCTCGGTAACATCTGGCAACCAAGTATACTTTATCAAGTTTATCTTTTGTTTTTTAATTTAAAAAAATCACTTTTTTAAAAGGTGATGATTTGATTCTTGTGTCCTGGAAAGTCTGTCTGTCTGTGTGCATCTGCATGCCTCAGACCGAGGGATCAGCTACTTGAGACTGCAGCTTGTTTTCTTCTTTTCTTTTTTTCAAGCTCTTTTAGGGCAAAAGAGCTTGGAGTACCCCTGGAGGTGGGTTCAAGTGTTTACTCCTGATTTTTTCACTTGATGGTGGCAGTGATTCCCCAAAATCTGTCTATTGTGATTCTGGGGGGAAGTTTTTCCAACCAGTGCCTATAGAGGCTAAGGAGGTTTGTTCCTTCTTTTTGAGCTTTGCAGGCCCTCACCTTCTGCACTCGGAGTGCCAGAGTGGGGTAAAAATAACTAAATTGTAAGAAATTCAGTGTTACCTTTGATACCTGTAGTGAGGATTAACATAAAATCTTCCTTTACATAAGATGTTTATATTTTAGAACTCAGCAGGAACCAGATAAAATAGGCAGCAATAACTGAAATGCTTTTACAAAATAAAAGCTTCATCCCTCTGCATGATGTAGATGTGCATGCAAAAGTTATAAGGCACATGAACTTGTGTTAAGAATGTTTAATCTACCGCTGACCTTGACATCCAGAAATACCACCTCTTACTTATCAAGTTTAAGGTATGTAGCCCAGCCTTCTTTTTTTTTTTTTTTTTTTGGGGGGGGAGGAGTGAATACATTGTATATGAAAATGGACCAAATGAGCATGTAGGTAATGCCACCTTATGAAAATGTCAAATGGAAAAGGACGAAGTTGTTCTAATGAGAAAAATTATAATATTGGTTATTTCTCCCATGTTTGAAATGAAGTTATAAATATAGTTGTGTCTGTTTAACAACTTATAATTACACAACATCTTATTTTCCAAAAAAATCTTTATGTTTGCTTAACCTGAATCATCACTCTATATCAACATAACTCTAAGAACCAAAAAAGAATCTTAACTTTTAATTTTGAGATTATTAAAAACAAATGACTATTTAAAAGCTAATTTACTTGTCATTATTCTGCAGTGCTAATAATTAGCAAGCAAGAAAGAAATATCAGGAAGAAATTGGCAGAATTTCTTTGGGGTTAATGGGGCTCTATCCATCCATGTGACACTCAATGAAGGTTAGGAATGTAGTTAGTACAGTGAACCGGTCAAACAGAAACTAAGCAGCTCCAATTTTTATACTATGACTTTTGAAGAAGTATTCTTAACTTCAGTCTGGAAAACAGTAATATATAATTTGTCAGTGCAACTTTATCCTTCAATATTATTTTGCTGATTGTGGAAACTACAAAGCTACTGTTTGGCAGTCAGAGTTTAAGGCCAGAAGGAACCATCTGATGATCTAGTCTGACCTCCTATTATCACAGTCCTCCAACATCACCCAGCATGTGCATACTAAACCCAACAACTGGCAGGAATTGGTCATGAGAGAGTAGTAGTTTTAACGACAACACTAATAATAAACAAACAACAACCACCACCACAATAATAAAAAAACAACTTACCCACAAATCCTCCTTCTCCAACCAGCTTAAGGGCAATCTTGTCTGCCAAAACTGAAGAGTTCCCATGTGCAATATTAGCAAAGGGTCCAGCGTGCACAAATACTGGAGTCCCCTGACAGATACAAAAAAGAGAATTTATATTCCTGGTTATACAACAGCCAGAAAAGGGAATTGTCTCCATAGATGTGTACTTTTTGATATACACAGTTTTGAAAAAACTGTGTAGGGGCCAGAGGGACTGCAAACTATATGTTAATAGATAATTTTTTGGGGGGGGAGGAGGGGGGGGAATGATTAGCAATATTTCAGGGGCATATTCCAATCAGATGAAACTCTAGCTGTTAAGAAGCAATGAACAATCATTTTTGGTTTGGGGATCTTCATTGATCAGAGAACACTAAATGACAGAAATTTAAACTGCAGGATTACACACACAATAGTATGCTGTATTATATTAATACTACTGTAGTGCCTAGGAACCTGAAGTACCATACAAAACACAGAATAAAAGATGGTCCCAGAGTCAACCTAAGTATAAAACGAGACAACAGTATAAAACGGGAGGAACAACCCGAGGGAGTGAAGTGAAACAATGTCCAGTTAATAGGATGTGCTATCCTATCCAGCAGTCTAATTTTGTCAAGATTTTTAAACTTTTAAAAGCAGACCCACAATTAGGATTAGAATTAAATGAAGCGTATTATGTAAACGCTATTGACAAAAGCCTTTTGCATGAATGAGAATATGTGACAACTCATTGCCTGGAAATATCTTTAATTTTGTGCTTATAGCACTCTTTGAATAGACATGAATTTTAGCACCAATGATGTAAAGTGAAATGTTTTGTATTAAATATTTTAATGCTTCCAAGATTACTGGACAGAAGACACAAATAACCTGAGCAAAGATGGTTGCTCCTGATTTTATTTTCACTAAAATGTGTTTAAAATAGTTTATCCAGTATATGTGAGAACTAATGCCAAGTATGTCTATGTTCTTCAAGAACTGAGTATGGATAGTGAAATAATGTGGTTATTTAAATCTCCTTTACATTATTTAAAATGCTTCAGTCCTGATAAGAGAAAACAGTTCAGAAAATTAATAAGACTAGATGACTCTTAATGCTTTAAATGACTTTTACGTTTTAATGACACTATTTGTAGTCCTCACCATTACAGAATGCCAACCACACTTATCTAATGTTATCTGAGTGATTTCCAAACACACAATTACTTTCCTTCAAGCAGGCAAAGCTGTACTTTAGACTCCTACATATAAAATTTCAGGATCCACCTGTGAAAACACAATTTGTCTTTGTGGGAAGATAAGTGTGTACATCCATGTGAGCACACATATGCATGATAGGAATGTTATTGAAAAGATAGACAATTCCCATGAACCATCTGATGGCTATTCTGCTATACATTAAAGATGAAACAGTGGCACAAGAGACAAAAAAAGAAAAAAAAGTAACAAAAATCATGTCTTAAAACAAAAAGAATGATATAGATTATCAACAACACTATACTCCCACTCCCTGAAGACAGTGTTCCTTTATGTCCTTTAGGGACCATAGCAGTGAAACGCCAGTACAGTTTTATTAATTTATGAAAAAACACTCAGCTTGAACTAGGGAAACTTTCAAATTGCAAGTGAGCTTCTAAACATATGATCCTCCCCTCTATTCAAAGTTTGTTATTAATAACAGCACGTCCTAGAAGTCTTAATCATACACTAGGCATGTTACAAAACACACAACAAAAAGATGGCCCTTGCTCCAAACAGCTTACAACCCAAGTAAAACAAACAACAAACCATTTCCTCCAATGCTGTTTTTAATAGTTTCTGCATATCTAGCCTGTTTCTATAATCCCCAATTTTTTTCATATTATATGAATAACCTGTACAACTATCACAGCTGTAAAACTAATACATCGAAGTCTGCTGTGGATTCTAGTCCTCTGAATTTATTTTTACCATGGGCTTTATTGCTCAGTAGGGTTACATATAGTAGTGTTAGCCATCTATTTTTTAAAATGACAGCTAAAGCTATCTGAAAAAGAGTTGCATAGTGTCTGCTCACAAAGCACTTTTTAAAAGTTATCATGTGTCCTGAAGTGCTAGATTCACATGACTTTAAGCAGTAAAAACCCCAAGGGGTTGTTTAATCAGTCAATTGCATCTGAGGCACCTTAAGGCGACAGACTTTTAGATATATAAAGAGCCTGATCTTGCAGCTTTTAATCAAAGAAGGCTCCTACCAAAACAAAGACCCCCCCAAAGCAGTCCAATGGTGTTCAAAACTCCAGAAAATAGATGCGAGTCAGTTCAATGTTTCATTCATTCATTAGCTCTTATAGTCAACAAAATTCATGGAGCAAAAAAGCATTGGCTGGTTAGAAAACTTTGGTGCCTCAGGCACGCACTTCAATAAATGAATTAAAAATCTCAGAATGATGCTCATTGCTATAAAAGCAACCCCCCCATCCCAAAAGGACTCACATCAGACATCTCCAAAGCCACCTCAAAAATTTATGAGAAACTCATAATGTCTCAGAATGTACAGCTGCAACTTATTTTGCAACCCATTGCCAATAAACTATATATACAAACTATCAACAGCTCTGTGTATACACTTATTAAGGGAAATTCTTATTTACCAAAAGATTGCAGAATAAAGTGATGCATGAAGCAAAATATGCAAGATTATCAATAGCCGACAAGAAGTTTATGGTATTTATTACTGCAGTCCTTGCTAAGAATGGTAATTTAAAAATAACATGAGTTACAAAGCAACCATAGTACCACTCCACAGAGTGGTTGGATACTATCATTTCTCTCCTACATGTGGTATAAATAAATGTCAAATATTACAAGTGCAGTTCATAACAGTATCCTGCATGACAAATGTGGATAAAAAACTATGAAACCATTAAGTACAGCTAAAACAAGCCTAATACATCAGATGTAAAAGTTGCTGAAGTATGACATTTATTATAGGCAAAGCTGTTACCATTACCTATTGTTTAAAGCTCCTGTTTTCAGTTGCTTACAAATTTGCCAAACTGTAACAATGCTTTTGGCTGACATTTCCATGCCAGGTTTCTGCCAAAGAGTGATTTTATTTTATTTTTAAAAGTTTTGCAAAAAGATTCAGTTATCTCTGAGAATGAAATTAGGGGAATGATATTTTAACTCATGTTAAAACATTCTTCCTTTTCATGGCTCCAACACCTCCATGCTTTGGAGCAGGCACTGCTCTCAGGAAGATGCTTTTTCTTGTCACCATGAAAAAACATAAATTTGGTGGAGTTGGAAAATCTTTGAAAAATCTCAGCTGACAAATGCTTAAGAGACTTGTAAAAGTTCTGCAGCTATGTTCTTAGACGATTCTAACTGCACTTAGAAGTCTCCAGCTTCAGACCACAGGGGTTGAGCAGTATTTTCTCTCCAACTGCTGCAGGCTACTGAAGAGCTGGGCAGAGGAGACTGTCCATCCTGTGCTCTTTCACCAGTTCCCCTGCTTCCACCCCAGCAGCAAGAGAAGAAGGATGCAGCTTGAATGGGAGGACAGGATTACTGGGAATAGAATGAGAGGGGGACTAGGAGTCAGTGGGGAGTGGAGTGGTGGAGACTAGATGAGGAACCCTGAAGTGAGCACTGGAAATGGCCCAGGTGTTTAAAACAAGGAGCAGGAAATGGGGTGAGAAACAGGACAGATATAAGAACTATAAGGGAGGTAGGGAATAATCAGAAAAGGTTCACGCTTCAGGGGGACAGGTTACAAGGGTTTATAATCACTGGAGCACATTTGCCACCAAAATATTCAACCCAAGATTTTAGAATCTGAACATAACTCTGCTGTCAGCAAATATCCGTGGAATCTATGATGCAAAGCACAAGTCTCTCTCTCATTCCTCTTTATCAGTTGCTCCACATAAAGGATGACAACCTACTACTGCTATCAGTTACTCCATCAGCTCTACTACCAAAGATCTGTGCTATGGCTCTAAAAATTCCAGCCCTGATGAGCCATGTATTGGGCAGGATGATTTCACATGATGGAATTTCTATTTTTTCCAATTGACTCAATCTACTTACTCATGTGAACACTACAATCTGTGTTGTCCTAACCAGGATTTTAACTTGAATTAGTTAATTCAAGGTAATTTGATTTAAAAAAAAACAACATATTTTTGGGTGGCTCAAATTAGCACTGAAATTAATAGGGGCTCAAAGTGACACAAAATGTCTGCATGTGAGGATCTGATTGCAAAACTACTGCTGCCTTTAATACATATTTGGTTGGTAGTGAATGTTTTGATATTTTATTTCAACAAGCATTTTGGGGTGAGAATAGGAAGGGAATCCCTAGGCACCTATGGACACAGGGAAATGATGCTAGAACTTACTATTCATAATGGAGTTTGATCATTGTTATTGACAGTGTAGTAACACAAGAAGCCCTCAGTGTCAGATGGCAAAGGAGTTACAAGAATATCCCTGATTCTGGTATGTACATTCTGATTTTCCAAAGAATGTCTCAGGGGGTCTTAAATGAAAGCCAGAGTCATACTGGTCATTAATATTACTGTAAAATGTATAGACAGACAGATAATTTGCAAGGAGTTATATGTATTCTGAAAATATGCTCTAAAGTCTGTATCTCAGCAGAAGTAGACAAATAGGTTTCCTATCAGATAAAAATGCTTATTCAGCTGTCTCTCTGGATAAGTCTACTGTTAAAACGTTATAGTGCTTTAGCATCACCGCTGGGAGAAAGCAATGCCATAAACCAATAAACAAGGAGCACATCAGTGGTGCTTTACAGCACTGTAATTTGCTGCATGGAGGGTGCGGGGGCAGAGCTAGAAAGTAGCAGCGCAGAAAAGTGGCAGTGTACACTAGGGATGTGAAGGTTTAACCGGTTAACTAGTGGGACTGCCGTGGGCAAGGGGCCCGCTGCAGACTAGAGCTGTTCCAGGGACGTCCTGTGGCGCAGCCTCTGTATGTGGTGGGCCTGGGCCCTCCTAAGACAGGGGTTGCTCTGATCAGGATGCCAGAGCAGCACATGCCCCACCACAGGTAGTGGCTGCTCTGGGGTCCTCGCTGGAGGTTAAAGGGTCAGCTAATTAAATGGGATTTTATATCCCTAATGCACACATGGCCTCTGTTGAGATGCAAATTAAGCACTGCAAGGTAACACAATGGAAACACATTTACATGCAAAGTCAACAAGGGCAAGACACTGGGGGAGAAATCTTCGGAAATAAACTTGTCCTTGATTTCATTAGAAGCATCTCTCAATGCTACAGTAATAAGCAAGTAGCTGATCCTGAACTGAATCTTACAATCATGTATGTTGTCCCTCTGGAGTCAGCAGACCAGGTATTTCTGTGAGTGTTCAGTGGAGAAAGAATTGAACATAACAGGGGAATGCATCGAAGGGACTGAGGTGCACTGTTTATTAACCTGCAAGGCAAAGTGGGGGCTGGCATTGCCCAGAGAGGATTTTTTTTTTCTACTAGAAGCGCACATTTGCACATGCCTTGATGCACAGAAAAATTTATTCTGCATATGGATGGAAAAAAATCCACAGATGGATGAAAAAAAAAAAACCACACACACACACACACAAAAAAAGTAGAGGGAACATTGCTCACAATCCTAGGTACTTCGAAAACCATCCCAGTATTTCAGCATAGCCTGGAATGGACCAGAACAGACTAGAGGCACACAAGGCCAGAAAGCAGTACTGTTTAGAAGTGTGAATAAAGAAATACACAATGAAGAATAATTAAAAAATAAGAGTGGTTATCATGACCAAATGCCAATGAATCAAATAAAAGTTTTCCAACATATATAATTTTCTTTTAAAATAACACTGCAAAACAACTCTTTACATGATATCATTTCCAAACATATACAGACAGAACTAATAGTGTGATATGAACTAGACAATACAATCAAAGCTACTTAAAGACTGATGTAGCCAAAAGGTAGTTGTCTGTGTACCCAGTGTAATACCCAAATTCATGGAAGCATTTTTCATGGTTCTGGGCAATCTCTGGTTTCTGTTATTGATTGGTACTGAAACACACACCATTTACTTATACAGCTTCATGAAAGAAAAACCTTTGCAAGAGAAACCTATTCAGCTCACAGAAGGCAAGCTGCAGTGAAATGCATGGCATGCCAAACTCTATTTTAATATTATAACATTCCTTGGATGAAATGAAAAACATGTATCAAATTCCTGCCTTTAACAATAATCCATTAAAAAAAACTCAAAACAAAAAAGTTGATGATGTTTTGAATTCTCATGGGCTGAAGTTCTTAGAAACTGGGGGCTTGATTTCAATATGTTCAGCAGGCAGGGAATTGTGTGTATCATGGCAATGTCTAAATATTTTTACAGTTAAGTTTTTCAGCAATAAAAACCTACTTACAAAAAAGCAGGAGAGCTACTTGCATTTGGCACAAAGCTTTCTAGGATGACACAAAGTTTCTAACACTCAATTATTTATTTTTCTCAACATAAATGTCTATAAGGGAGCCGAATGAATAATCCACAACTAATAATTTATTTCAAAGAATTCTGTGGCTATTCCAATGTCCTCCAAATATGTGCACTATTAAAAACATTTTTTACAAATATTGTTCACTTGTTGTGATTGGTCAGAAGTTGCCCTGTATTGTTTCTGGCAAGAGAAGCATAATCCTGATCAGATTACTGGGAAAAACTACTGATCCAAAGAAAATTTTAAATTCTCTTTTCAAAAAGCAACAAAACTCAATTTCTTCTCTACAAGCACTATGCCAACCAAGAGTCAGACTGCAGGGGAAAGCCTGGTCACACAAGGTAGTAAGTGGGTGTAAGGCACCCATACCTTAGACACCAGAACCAGACGGCAGTACAGGGGACAGCAAGTTCTGTGATGCTGCTACTTCCTCCATACTACCTCCCACCCAAGAAAGAAGGATTTAGCAAGAGCCTTGTTTCCACCCACTCAATGAGCCAATAGCATAACTATGCTGACTGTGCATCAGGTAGTAACCTAGTTCAGGGTACAGCCTTCCTATCACATTAAGGTGCAAATGGAAGGCAGATTGTGATTGTGACAATTCACTGCTCCCTGCTTGGAACTCATATCAAAGTCTTGAGTGAAACTAAAAGGTTCATGGAAAGCAAATACAAGACGACAACTAACACAGCTGAAGCTGATTAGTTAAAGCACGTAAATTTGCTTTGACCCCTAAAAAGTTATGTGCAGGAAGAATTGCAGATGTAATTTGGAATCTTAAAGCAAGGACTAACAGGACATCTAAAAAGGTTCACAAAAGTTGAACTTACCTCTAAAGTCTGCATTAGGGTTGGTTTAATTGCATCCTTCATCAAAACTGCCAAAGCACCCGTTACTCCCTAAAAAACAAGAGTACACATTGTAAGAATTCATTTTACATCCATCCAAACAGTTTAAATTTAATGACTTTGAAATATGAAATTTAAGTTCTAAAGAGAAAATTTGTTCATAAGATAAGAATGGCCATATTGGATCAGACCAAAGGTCTATCTAGCCCAGTATCCCAAAGGTCCATCTATCTCAGTATCCTGACTTCTGAGAGGAGCCAATGATAGGTACCCAACAGAGAATGAACAGAACAGGCAATATTCAAGTGATCTGTCCCCTGTCTCCCACTCTCAGGTCCTAGAAAACAGAGGCAAGGGCTACCATTCTTGCCCATCCTGGCTAACAGCTATCAATAGGCCTATCCTCCATGAATGTATCTAGTTATTTTTTGAACCCTGTTTTAATCAGGGACTTTATAACATCCTCTGTCAAGGAGTGCCCAGATTGTGCATAGTGTGGAAAAATACTTCCTTTTGTTTGTTTTAAACCTGTTGTCTATTAATTTCATTTGGTGACCCCTAATTTTTGTGTTAAGAAGAGTCAAGAAACTGTATTTCTGAATCTCGTCCTGAAGTGACATGCATCAGTAAATGTTGGGATAGTTGGTATCTCCCATTATTATTGAGCTTTTTATTTTTATAGCCTCTCTAATCTCTGTGAGCATTTCATACTTATTATCACCATCCTGAACAGGTGCTCAATTATATATCCCTACAGCTATATTCTTATTAGCACATGGATTACTATCCATAGTGATTCTATGGTATAATTTGATTCATTTAAGATTTTTAGTTCATTTGATTCAGTATCTTCTTTCACATAGGCTACGTCTAGACTGCATCCCTCTGTCGACAGAGGGATGCAAATCAAGCACATCGAAATTGCTCATGAAGCAGGGATTTAAATATCCCATGCTTCATTAGCATAAACATGGCCACTGCTTTTTTCGAAACAGAGCTTTTTTGGAAAAAACGGCAGTCTAGATGTGGATCTGTCGAAAATAAACCCTTTTTCGATAGATCCTGTATTCCTCAAAAAATGAGGTTTATCAGATCTATCAAAAAAGGGTTTATTTTCAACAGATCTGCATCTAGACTGCCGTTTTTTTTCGCAAAAGCTCCGTTTAAAAAAAAAAAAAAAAAGCGGTGGCCATGTTTATGCTAATGAAGCACGGGATATTTAAATCCCTGCTTCATTAGCAATTTTGATGTGCCTAATCTATATCTCTCTGTCGACAGAGAGATGTAGTCTAGACACACTCATATAATGGTGCTCCTCCACCAGTACAACCTGTTCCGTCTCTCCAATAAAGTCTGTACCCTGATATTACTTAAGTTTGTATCAATATAATAAGTTTGTATCTTAATAAATCTAAACCCCTCCTTCCTATACCATCATTTTATCCATGCATTGAGACCCTGCAGTTCTGCATGTCTACCCAGCTTTGCGCATGGAACTGGAAGCATTTCAGAGAATGTTACCATGAAGTCTCCGCTTGAGAAAACCCTGGCTGGGATGATTTAGTTAGGGCTGGTCCTGCTTTGGGCAGGGGGCTGGGACTGGATGACCTCCTGAGGTCTCTTCCAGCCCTATGAGTCTATGTCCAGATCTATGATTGAGCAGCCTAAATTTGGTCACCAGGACCTCTCTCCTATCTTCCCTATGTCATTGATACCATTGATATGTCACCACCACCACTGGCTCTTTCCCAGCACTACATGTAAGTCTAGTTAGATGTTTCAAGAGAGCTGCAACCTTTGCATTAGTCAGGCAAGGCATCATGTGGCTCTCCTGGTCATCACAAACCCAGCTATCTGTGTTTCTAATGATCGAATCGCTCATAACTATTACCTTTCTCTTCCTACTCTCAGAGTGTAAGCTGTGTTAGTCTGTAACTAAAAAAAAACCCAACAACAAATGGTCCTGCAGCACTTTACGAGACTAACAAAAAACGTAGCTAGTACCATGAGCTTTCATGGGCACAACCCACTTCTTCAGATGTTTTAGACAGGCCATCAAAAACACTGAGAAAGCAAAGGGGCGATAAGCCTGCCAATACTGCACAAGGATATGAAAGATGTACTTTGCTCATGAGGAATGACCATCAATAGCATAGGTTTCCAGGTACAAAGTGGAGAAATGAACATGTAGTCTCTGAAAGACCTATATAAGCATATGGTTGAGAAAAGGATGTAAACAGATACCATGAGATATCTCATTTATAATCCCTACATACTAACTGAAAATAACTCCTCAAACATCTCTGTCAATGAGCCTAAATTTGAACCAATAGGGCTAGCAATGCAAACACTGAAATGAATATATTATGAGGCAATTTTACAATAATAATTATTATTACCACACTTTGCATCAAATTAATTTGTCATTTGCAACACATAACAATTGAATTCAGATCTTCAGAAGAGAAAGGACTTACCCTCTCATAATGATGAATTAAGGAAACTGAGACTAGGGATGTAAGAGATTAGTCAACTAGCCGATAAGCAGAAGCTTACTGAATAGTCGACTAGTGATGCGACTAGTCATTCCCACCCCTTGCTATCAGAGAGAGGCAGCAGGGGGGAGAGCAGAAGCTGGTGCTGGGAGGAGCCATTTTAAAAGCCAGTTCCCCCTAGCACCATCTCCGAGGAAGGTAGGGGAGGTAGAGGCACAGTAGGAAACGGCGCGAGCGGGGACTAAAGCAGTCTCTTCTCAAGCCGCTTCTGCTGCGATTCTGCTTTTGAAGTGTACCCGGCAGGGCTCTTGTACATTTCAAAGGCTCAGGTGCCGCAGGGAGCATGGGGCCATCATGGGAGTCCTCTGCTGACCCAATAGGGCTCTTGTACATTTCAAAAGGAAGCCCTGTGCTCCCTGCTGCTCTTGCTACAGTTCAAAGGCAGAGGCACCCTTATAGACTAATCGAATAGTCAATGGAAATCCCATAGTTAATTAATCTAAATTTAACATCCCTGAGACCACACTTTATGATTTCTGTTAGATATTTCCACATTTTTGTCTGTTACAAGTGTCTAAATAACCACAGTCATCACAAAATAAATTACACTGAAATGGGATGAGACACTGGGAATGAAATAATATATTTGTCCCTTGTCTGCGGATTAATAATGAATAGATTTTCAATTGCATGTTAGTTTCTTAAAAGAAAAAAAAAAAAAAAAAAAAAAAAGGTCTTGCTTATATTTTGAGGATCAGAAACAAAGAACACCAAAATTCTGATGTTTATCAAAACGGATAAAGGTCTATCATTTCTCACACGGAAAGAGAGAAGGTGCTATTCCATTTATGACTAAAAATCTAATAGATAAACAGAGACACATGAAATAGAAATAGGGATGTTAAAAGAAATCAGATTGCCACCATGTCTCATTGTTCCTTTCTGTACACCCAAACACACTAATATAACATTGTAACTAAGAACATAAGTTATTTATTTTAGACAAAGAGAAAAAAAAAAAGATGAAATGCCATTGAGAAGTCAGCATTAAGTGCTCAATCAACTAGTATCCCATATGCTATATTCTAAAAGTTTATTTTAACTTGATTTAATGATTTTTTCCTCTTTATTGCCCCCAAGCTACTTAGTAAAAATGACTGATGATATTGTTGCTTTTGATTCTCTAGATCCTGGTCATTTAAAAAAAATCTTTGTAAAGTGTAGATTTTTTTAAAAAGGATATTAAATTTTTTATCTGTTCAACATGGCTTTACTTGCTGTATAAAGAAACCATTTGATTTATTTACAAAACCTGAAGCATTTACCAATTAAAACTTTAAGTACAGAATTTCCACCCCAATGCCTAACAATTTAAAATTAAACCAAACAATTGTTAGCAATTTCTCCATTCAATCTCAGGTTTACTGAGTTAGTGCGATCAGAAATCAAATACAGAACATTGTTCTTCCTAGGTAACAAGTCGCAGAGGGATAGCTGCTTTAGTCTGTAACTTAAAAAAAGCTTAAAAAACGAGTGGTCCTGTAGCACCTTAGAGACAAAACAAATATATATACAGTAAACTTCCGATAATCCAGCACCTTTGGGACCCAGGTGGTGCCGGATTATCAAATATGCCGGACTATCGGAAGGGGGGGCTATGAGGGGTCTGGGGTGGAGTGTGGGGGATGCGCCCCTCGGCGCTGCGGGACCAACCCGGCAGCACCCCAGCTGCTCTGCCCCAGACTTCCCCAAGTCAGCTGCTGCTGAAACTGACCAGCGGCTGACTCCTGGCCAGCGGGGTGCTCTGCCCCGGGCTTCCCGGAGTCAGCCGCTGGTCAGTTTCAGCAGCGGCCGACTTGGGGAAGTCTGGGGCAGAGCAGCTGGGTGCTGCCGGGTGGTCCCGCCGAGGGGTAGCGCCACGGGACCAACCCAGCAGCACCCCAGCTGCTCTGCCCCGGGCTTCCCCAAGTCAGCCGCTGGTCAGTTTCAGCAGCAGCTGAATCAGGGAAGCCGGGGGCAGAGCAGCTCCAATGGTCTGTCTGCCCGGAGCACTTCCGGGTTCCAGATGGTGCCGGACCATCAGGAGTGCCGGACCATTGGATGCCGGACCACTGGAGTTTTACTGTATATACATGTAGTATCATAAGCTTTTGTGGGCACAACCCATTACTTCAGATGAGTGGAGCAAGAGGCATAGAAACCCTAAAATTGCTTTAAATCTGCTTTACATTTTGGGATTTCTGTGCCTCTCTCTCCACTCATCTGAAGAACTGGAGGAAGAACAAGCAGCCCATGAAAGCTCCTAATACTATGTATATATATACTTTTTTTTGTTAGTCTTTAAGGTGTTACAGGACCACTCATTGTTTTTTAATTTTTTTCAAGTTAAACAAGTGTATATTTTCAAGTAATAAGAATATAACAGCAGCCATACTGGGTCAGACCAACGGTCCATCTAGCAGTATTCTGTCTTCCAACAGTGGCCAATGCCAGATGCCCCAGAGGGAGTGAACAAAACAGGTAATCATCAAGTGATCCCTCTCCTGTCGTCCATTTCCAGTCTCTGACAAATAGGGGCTAGGGACACCATTCCTGCCTGGCTAATAGCAACTGATGGACATAGGTCCATCCTCCCTGAATTTATCCAGTTCTTTTTTTTAACCCAGTTAAAGTCCTGGTCTTCACAACATCCTCTGGCAAGAAGTTCCACAGGTTGACTCTGCGCTGCATGAAAAAAAACCTTCCTTTTGTTTGTTTTAAACCTGCTACCTATTAATTTCATTTGGTGACCCCCTAGTTCTTATATTATGGGAACAAATAAATAACATTTCCTTATTCACTTTTTCCACATCAGTCATGATTTTATAGATCTCTATCATATCCGTCCTTTAGTCTCCTCCTTTCTAAGACGAAAAGTCCCAGTCTTTTTATTCTGTCTTCATATGGGACCCGTTCCAAACCCCTAATCATTTTTGTTGCCCTTTTTGGAATCTTTTCCAATGTCAATATATCCTTTTTGAGATGAGGGGACCACATCTGTACACAGTATTCAAGATGTGGGCATACCATAGTATTATATAGAAGCAATAAGATATTCTCTGTCTTATTCTCTACCCTTTTTTTAATGATTCGTAACATTGTTTGCTTTTTTGACTGCCGCTGCACATTGAGTGGATGTTTTCAGAGAACTATCCACAATGACTCCAAGATCTCTCTCTTGAGTAATTATAGCTACATTAGTCCCCATCATATTGTATGTATAGTTGGGATTATTTTTTTCCAATGTACGTTACTTTACATTTATCAACTTTAAATTTCATTTGCTATTCTGTTACCCAATCACTTAGTTTGGTGAGATCTTTTTGAAGCTCTTTACAGTCTGCTTTGGTCTTAACTGTCTTGAACAGTTTAGTATTGTCTGCAATTTTTGCCACCTCACAGTTTACCCCCTTTTCCAGATCATTTATAAATAAGTTGAATAGGATCAGTCCCAGTACAGATCCTTGGGGGGACACCACTAGTTACCTCTCTCCATTCTAAAAACTTACCATTTATTCCTACCCCTTTTTTCCTGTGTTTTAAGCAGTTATCAATCCATGAGAGGACCTTTCCTCTTATCCCATGACAACTACCTTTCTTAAGAGCCTTTGGTGAGGGATGTTGTCAAAGGCTTTCTGGAAATCTAAGTATACTATATCCTCTGGATCCCCCTTGTCCACTTGTTTGTTGCCCCCCTCCCCCCTCAAAGAACTCTAGTAGATTAGTAAGGCATGATTTCCTTTTACAGAAACCATGTTGAATTTTCCCCAACAAATTACGTTCATCTATGTGTCTGACAATTTTTAGTCTTTTCTATAGTTTCAACTAATTTGCCCGGTACTGACTTTAACACAGAGTTTTCACTTTATGGTAATGAACATAAAAGCCTGTTTTGCTTATGCTACACATTATGGCCACTCAGAACCGTACAGTGACAGGCTAAGATAGATCTCTGATTCTCCTGTTGCAGAAGCACAGTCCCTTACCATTTTAACTTAACATTAGAGGTTAGTAACATAGGGAGTATGACACATAGCTGAGCATTTCAGATTCCACCCCGTGAAGAGCAGTGCAATACATACATGCTAGGCAGTACATTTCAACACTGGCTAAAAAGGAAACTAAGGACACAAAGGCAATTTTTTGTTTCTATGATACAATTCTGTATTTCATTACAGGTTTGCCACTTTCATACTACAGAAGGTAATGGAAATGCATTTATTTATTTTACCGGAATCATTACTCCACATCAAAAGAAAGAAATAGACATTGACATTTTCAGAGAACAAATGACAAAATATTAATATTGAAATGCTCTGGAGGACTAAGAAACACCTCTCCCACCATTTCCACTGGCAATCCCCATGTTTCAAGGTAGTTCAAAGTCTAGTTTGTTTGACTCTAAGTTTAGAAGACTTAACAATGCTACTCAATTAAAAACACGCCACCTTACACTTGCCAATTGGTTGGGAAATTTCATCTCTTCCTCCCAGACAAGGACCTGACCACAGTTATCCATGCGTTTGTCAACTCAGAACTCAATTTCTGTATCTGAACCTGAATGTGATGATAATGTAAAGCCTAAAGCTGGTACCTAATGTGCCTGTCCACCGTTTCCATATACCACCATGAATACTTCAGAGCTGAACTGTTGTATTTCCACCAGCTCCCAGTCCACTTGCAAACCCAATTCAAAGTCTGGGGCCTAATCTTCAAAGCCATTCTCGGATCAGGCTCCAGCTATACTAGAGGCCATTGGGGAAAAAAATTACAAAAGCACTTACATGACTTAGAAGCTGAAGTCACAATTTCAAAAATGACTTAAACACCCACAAGCTTATGTCCCACTGACTTTCAAGTGCCTTTGTCTCTTTTGAAAATAGCAGTTAGGCGTTTTTGAAAATTTTACCCCACATCTCGATTTGTGAGCCAATGAGGCAGTTGTGCTCCTCTGAGACAATGCCTAGAACAAAGTGCATGAGATCGTTGGATAAAGCACCAGAGAAGATCCAGAGGTGGTTAGACTCCATGAAAATAGCTGATTTACAGATTTTAAAGACATTACAAGAACATTGGCCACAGGACAGTGGAGAATAGACGGTTCCTAAGGAGGATGACTGGATAACTGTGACTTTTCTTTCTTCCATTTATAACAAAACCAATCGTGGGATATATTTTTCTGAAGTTTTAGAACAGTAAGCAGTTTATTAAACACAAGAAAGTTGACTTTGAATAGCAGCATCTGAGTAGTCCCACTGACTTCAACAAGACCTATTTGTGCTTAAAGTTAAGCACATATACGTTTGACAGACTGGTGCCTAAGTTTGCAGAAAAAGTATCTGGGCTATAAAGTACTTATAAAATAAAAATGACACTGTAAAATCTAATAGATTTTAATAATTGTTAAAAATCCTTGGATAATAACCTGAGAAGCTTCTTTTACTAAACAAATAGCTACATATGTATTTAATATTATTCACGGCTGCTAAAATCTAAGGCATACCCATTTAATTTGACATGGAGATATGGCACCTGTCCGTCAAAGTTCTACTACACAACAGCTGCCAAAAAGCAATTCAGCCTTCAGTTTGTTGTACAACGAACCTCGATTTTTGGCAAGCGATTCTTTATGTTCCATTACAGATCCTAGATATTGAATTCATTACACTTGTGGAAGCTGTCTTCTCGATTCACAAAATATTTAATTCCTCTCCACCACTCCTCCTGCTTCCCAACCCCCTCTGCATCTGGTTTCCATCTGCCAATGTATGTTTTAGGTTTCATTATTGTAATACCATAAATATGTGGCATAGAAAGATGAAATTAAGAGCAACTGCATTTTTGTACAGCATATTAAACATTATTTGCATCTAGAAACAAATGAAAGAGACAGAGGGTTAGTGGTTTAGATTAATGTATATTAAATAATGAACTAAAACTATTTGTCAAAACATTTTAATGCATAAAAATAAATTTTGGACAAGAGAATTAGTGGAATTTGGTTTATTGATACAAGTTCTAGGTGTGGCTGATAGTGTTGCCTATTATTAAGTTTTCCCATTATAAAAACCCTGCTTTCAGTTGTTTATAGCTTTGGAAAACTTCACTTGCTCAGGCTGAAATTTTCCATGCTGGGTGTCTGTCTCAGGCAGATATTTATTTTATTTTATTTATTATGAAAAATGTAAGTCCTAGCAGTTCACCCGTTTTTGAGAATGAGGTTATGGAAAACTTTGCTTTACCAACATTAAAGAATTCTGGTGACCTTCTCCTTGAAAAGCTCTAATCTCCTAAGACTTTGGGGGCAAGCACTTGAAATCTGTGGAATGGACCTATGAAAAATGGTCAGGCCAAGCCTTTTGCTGTCCCTGTGAAAAACTGTCCACATCTGGCCAAGTCATAAGCTTTGTAAAATCACAGTTTAAACATACTCCACAGACACTTAAGATTTTAGCAGTTAAACGCTAAGCTGAGCAATGGGTGGAGGGAGTGGAGAGGAGCAAGTTGGGGGCCATGGCCCGGGAGCAGAGGGGAAGGGCCATTAGGCATCTCCGGGGGGAAAGGCCACAGTTCAGGGACTCTTCCCCTACGTTTAGGAACCTTCTGTCATTCCTGAGGCCACAATGCACTTTCTGCTCATGAAAAACCTGCCGACAGCTATTACCCACTCAGGATCCCACAGACCGAAGAAGAGAAAAGAGGGAGGATTTGTATAGATACAGGGATATTAGCCAGACATCAGAAATGCACATACACTTCAGAATTCTGGCTGCTGATGACAACATTCTGGGTATTCATAGCAGGGTTAGGATTTGGTACCAAGAAAAATGTGTATATGCTTCTTTCACAGCTGAAAGTGGGAAGGGGCAAGTTAGCAGACAGCTGGACAGACAGTTGAATAAAAATAACCAATGTGTGTCCTTAAAAAAAATAGATCTTACAGATGTGTAAAGTTAATCCTTCACATGCATTATCACTAACCTAAGAACATTTTTTAAGATTACTGCTGTGAGTATTCACGAGGTAGCTGCCACTGTAATATTTGAGACTACTGTATCAGTAAAATAAACATTACCACTTGAAAGGGAGCCTTTTGATTCATTGTAGCACCCAATTATCTTGCCTTGATACATGGAAGCTTACTCAAGTAGCTTATGTTACAATTGGTTTCAGATGCAGAAGTAACCAGAAGGCTTAGACAAAGGTAAGTTTTACGTTCTGTTCCAACTGTGGCCAGATTTGAGATCAAATAAACCTATCCCTTAAAGCTCTACATGCATTGCTAAAAGCAAAATTTAAAAACTAAAAGACATAGTGTGCATCTGCCATTTTACTGATTCAAAGTAAAAAAAGGCAAAGTAAATGAGTCACAGGGCTTTTATATTGTACATACCAAATCCTCTGCTGTCACTGGGTGTCCATTTTTGTCATTAGCCACCACCATTTTCCCCAGTCTCTCTTTCATATCTGAAAGGCTCGTGGTCAGTGCTAAGATTGCCATGATTTCACTGGCAACAGCAATGTCAAACTGAGCCTACAAAGATAAAACAAGAGTAGTAAACCACACCAGAAGCAGGCAAGAGGATACTTTCAGAGAAAAACTACAAGAAATGTAATATATTACCTTGACAGTAATTTAAAAAGTTCTTCAACAACCAAAGAGTATTCAAACAGAAATAACTAACAATGGAACAGAAATTAGATGTTTAAAATGATAAAATTGGGGAGGGGGATGTTTTGGCATTTCTTATTTGGGGACTCAGCACCTTGTTGTACTGAACCCCTCAACTGCTATTTTCTTTAATGGGAGTTCAAGTTTCTTACCCAGACAGAGCAGGCCATTGTGTGGTCAGTGAAACAACACTAGTCAGTTTCACTTTCCACATCACATGGTCTAGCACAGTGCTTTTAAATTTGGGTTTATAACACTGCTCAGGAATTGGTATGTTTAAAAAAATCCTCTGCAGCTCATGAAAATATTTATATTTTACGAAATTCTAAATGGGGCCTACAATGTTCTTTTAAAATAGGATTTTCTTAGATTTAGCATATAAAATTTGTGCTTTTTTCCCCTCATAGATTAACATGTACGTAATTTTAAAAACACAGGAACGTTGTGCAACACCAGTCCTATTGCTGTTGTAGAAAGAGATCTGCACTACTTCTTTAGAAGGATCCAAACTAAGCCCCTGACAAAAGAAGCATCTCATTGATGACACTTACATGCCAAAATGACAGACACTTTGTAAATATCTAAGGCCCCGGTTCTACAAAGACTGCAGGATCAGGACCTACAACAGGCCCTTATTTCATGTACCTCATGCTGGGTACTAACATGAGAGGACTCTAGGTTTAATAAACTAAATTGGCTCTTTATTAAAGAACTGTATACAGAGCTGCTCCAGCCGCAATTTAATATTTTAAACATCTGCACAAGCCACAAGGAACAACTGCCTGGTGTTCCTCCCAACTCCTCTCTCCTGGTATCCATGCTCCTCTCTCTTCCACTTTCATTCAAGTTGCTAGAGTAAATCTCTCAGCACTTGATTAAATTTAAATATGTGAATAGTTGTGCTGCCAACGTGGCAACTTGTTCAAAGTTAAATACATGCTTGAAAGCTTTTCTGGATTGGGGATATAAATAGCCATATGTACGTACACAAGTAAATAAAGACTATTTGTATGTAAGTAAAGATTTATAGGATTGAGAGCGCAAATGAAAATAAATTTACAAAACAGATATTTTCAAACTTTAATTTGAGCTAGCTCTGTATTAATTGAGAAAAAAGGTTTGCATCTAACAAAACAGTTAGGGGTACATGGTTAGATCTTCCCGGTTCTGTTAAAACATATGCTCAAGCCTTCCTAGAACTAATGAAAATAAGAAAATCCAGGGGTTAAGGACGATACTACTCTAACATACCATGTAGCACTGAGAGACAATGAATGAATCTGAGCTCAAGGAGAGATTTCAGACACCACAAACTGCAACACCATCTAAGTTTATCAGGATGGTTGTAAGAACACAGTTTATGCTTTTAGAGTTCATATCACCATCATTAAAATTAAAATGCCTATTTTCCTTTGGCATGTTAGGTTTTCATTTTTTATATAAATTAAATAGAAAGGGAAAAGAAGCCACTCCTGGAATTTGTTTGAGAAATGCTATAATATTTTATTTAAAAACTGCCACAACCATAACTATTACAATACATACTATTTTATACTACCAATGTTACTTCCTCTGACACAGAAAAGGTCCAGACACCCCAGGGAATCTGAACTCCCAAAAATAAGCAATTGAATCAACTGATTCTATGCAATATTTCTGTACTATAAAAGTATATCAAGTAAGGTCTTTTATGGAAGCTAGTGACACACTAGTAATTAATATCACTGTGAAATGTCTGTGCTTTAACGACTGTAATCAAACAAAGAGAGAAACCAGTTTTTTCCCAGACTGGAGAAAAGGCAGCTGTCTACCTGACTCCAGTATAAAGTAAGCAAGAGAGACCAACAACAATGGAAGCTCCCTTTACATACAAATCATCAGAAGGATGAGAAGTTCACAGGAAGAGAAGGACAACAGGGAGCCTTCCTAGCATTTGAAATAAAGACAATGAAATTTGGGGGTAACATAAGGGAGGCAAAAAGACACTTGAAAAGGCTAGAGCTCTTCAAATCACAGAACAGTGGATCTTTCAGCTAAGGAGGCTATGGAAAATGAATACAGGTGAGAAACCTGCTTCAACTATGAATATAACTTGCTGAGGTTAAATTTAGTCAATAGAAAGTGTGTTTTGTTTTGTCTGTAACCTTTTGTACCTATCACTATCACTAGAAATCTCTTCACCCTATGTTCAGTAAAACTCCATTGGTCCGGCATCTGATGGTCCGGCACTCCTGATGGTCCGGCACCATCAGGAACCCAGAAGTGCTCCGGGCAGCCGGACCATTGGAGCTGCTCTGCCCCCGGCTTCCCCGATTCAGCCGCTGCTGAAACTGACCAGCGGCTGAATTGGAGAAGCCGGGGGCAGAGCAGCTGGAGTGCTGCACCCCAGCTGTCCCTGATTCAGCTTCCCGGAATCAGCCGCTGATCAGTTTCAGCGGCGGCTGACTTGGGAATGCCTGGGGCAGAGCAGCTGGTGCTGCCGGGTTGGTCCGGTAGCACCGCCCCTTGGCGCTGTGGGACCAACCCGGCAGCACCCCAGCTGCTCTGCCTCAGGCGTCCCCAGAGCAGCTGGGGTGCTGCGGGTTGGTCTCGCAGCGCCAAGGCGCGCGCCACGGACCAACCCAGCAGCACCAGCTCCTCTGCCGCAGGCGTCGATTCAGCTGCTGCTGAAACTGACCAGCAGTGGCTGAATGGGGATGCCTGGGGCAGAGCCGGACTATCGGAAGGGGGGGCTATGAGGGGTCTGGGGTGGCATCCCCCACACCACCCTAGACCTCTCATAGCCCCCTTCCGATAGTCCGGCATATCTGATAATCCGGCACCCCCTGGGTCCTAAAGGTGCCGGATTATCGGAAGTTTACTGTTCTTTGTTAATAAACTTATTTTTAGTGTAACTATAAACCACCTCCATGGTATATCATAACAAGATGTGCAAGTCCTCAGCTAAATCTGGTTGGTGCTGTGTAGTGCCTCTTTAAAGAAGCAGTGAATTCAATAAGGTTCTATGGGCACTGCATCAGAAGAACTGGATTACATGGCAGGCAGCTGTGGGACAACTTGGAACAGGGGAGGTGCTGGTGCTACCCTGCAAGAAGTAATCAGACTGTTGAATGCCAAGGTAAGGCTATCATGCTGTGTATCATGCTGCTGTTGGTGCCAAAGCTCAGAAGCATTAAAGGCATCCGGTCAGGTGGTAACAGAACCTCTCATTGGTCTGGGTTGACCCTCTTCACATGCCTATGAAGCACTGAAAGAAGCATCAGTCTTGCAGTCAGATCTCTACCACTATAAGGATCTACCCCCATATGGATCCAATTGCAAAATCAATGCAAAATTCACAAAATAATCTTTGGAAACTGCAGCATCATTAAAATGCACACCCTCTCTACTGTCTTCCCTCTTTCTATATGGGCATCACTGATTTTGAATGTATGTGTTGGGTGACAAGAGTGCTGTTTTAGTTGGGTCTCTGGCTATGCTGTGAAAGCTAGTTTCCACACTACTCTCTTTTCTATACTCAAGTGAACCAGGTCAGAGTATGACAGAACACATAAAAGATAAATACAGGACAGAGAGATTCATGTAAAACACCTCAACTGTCAGTTTAGTATTATATCCCTAACTTTTAAGAGCCAGAGTTTGACACCGTGATGCTGAGTAGTCCTTAACCCCCACAGGAAGCTGAGTCTTGCCTGGCTCATCTCCATCCAGAATGCTGTTCCAGAGATAATTTTCTAGCCTGTTGCTTTAACCAGGTCACCCCTCTCTCTTTTAATCCCTCCACTGGCATATCCACTCCTTTACCATATCAGACATAACTGTTTGTATTCACTTTGAAAGCCCTTCAGAATAATTTTCCACTTTACCTGTCATCTTCCATTCACTATCAACCTGTCAGTGCTTGACTCCTATAGTCTCACAGGCTTGAACTGCAGCTGCTCACCAAGTTAAAAGCTGAATTGCCAAGTCTTCGTTGCTATTTTAATCTGAGTTAGCTAACCCAATTTAAAACATGCTTTTTTTTCCAGCATAGACTTTGGCTCTGAGCTAAATTGTTACAATGAATGACTGAACCAAATCTAAGTGCTGAAAAATGTTCCTTCCAAGAGCTGAAAGGATTTGATTTAGTCAGAGCCAACCATCAGAGATGAATATCAGTTAATTTTGAATTTTCTATTTATGTCATAGAAAGCAGGTGTTGAAAGGGAAGTCTCTTCTATATATGTATGAATCCAAAGTGAACACTGATCTATATCCCAAATCATATGAGCAATTTGATAGGTGAAAAAACATCAGTCTGAATATGGGCATTAAAGTCTTCTTTATAGTACTGCATCTTTTGCATCCTTCTGTCTCATAACTCAGAGCAGCTGCGGAATGGAAAATTAAGAATGGGATTTCAAAAGCAATAAGAGTTGGCCGAATTCTGATCTTTCCTGGCCCCCAAAAACCTGGATTTGAGGTTTATGGATTTTGATTATTTTTAAAAATTATTTTAGTCCTATGTTCTCCTCACACTTTCTCTTTATGCCACTCTTTTCAATCTACCCGTGCATTAACCAGCACAAGCACAATATGTTATGTTTGACCTGCTTTACTAATGTTAGCAATGTCATGCTTTTAATAAATTGTTGGGATTGTACTGAAAAATACTTGACACTAACTTTCTTGTAGTAATAGTGAGACAAGCCCTACACATGACGAATGCTTGAAACTAAAGAAAGAATTAACATACGTCATATTTGCAAGGAACATTTTCACCAATTTCCAGTTTGATTCAATTATTGTGTATACTCTCAATACTATCAAATGAAGATAATTTTAGTCAAAACTATCTGTAGTGGGGATTTGGGTCAGAATATTACCACCCGTTACCTTGCAGAAATGTTTAGTGACTTATGGATATTTTGGGGCACTGGATCAACAAAAGTCCATTTGTATAAACCTTGGCTCAAGAAACCTGGTGTATTTAAAATCAATGGATGTTAGTTTTAAGTTTAGTAGAAAGTTCTGTATTAACTGTTTCCAACTGGCTCTTGTGAAATGGTGCAATCTGCTGAAACTTCAAAGACTCTCACATATACTTAAATTATATACACTGAGCAGTTCCACTGACTTCAATTAAAATTAAGCTCATGCTTAAGTCTTTACAGTTTAAGGACCCAAGTCTGTAATGTATGAGAAAATAAAGAAAGTTATGATGCATTGTAAGTTATACTAAGAGCAAATAAAGCACATGAAGAATCATCTTTTTTTCCACATTCAAATCAAATAAATAATCATTAGGGCTGTCAATTGACCTACATTAATGCGTGCAATTAACGCAGGACAGGATTAACGCGTTAAAAAAATTAAACACATTAATCGCAGGTGTTAATGCTGCACTGCCTCTTTGAAGTGCTACTCTGGCACTTCAAAGGGTCAGTGCAAGTGGAGCCAGGGATCAGCTGGAGTGCCCAGCTGATCCCATGCTCCACTTTGCAAAGCCCCTTTGAAGTGCTGTCCCTTTAAGGTGCTGGAGTGGCACTTCAAAGGGGCAACGCAAGCAGAGCCAGGGATCAGTTGGAGTCCCCAGCTGATCCTCGGCTCCGCTTGCGCTGCCCCTTTGAAGTGCAGTTTTGGCGCTTTAAAGGGGCAGCGCATTAGAAGCCAGGGATCAGCTGGAGACTCTGCTCTGGCACTTCAAAGGGGCTTTGCAACGCAGAGCTGGGGATCAGCTGGAGTCCCCAGCTGATCCCCGGCTCCTAATGCACTGCCCCTTTAAAGCGCCAAAACGGCACTTCAAAGGGGCAGCGCAAGCGGAGCCCCATTGAAGTGCAGAGTAGCACTTCAAAGAGGCTTTGCAACAGCAGAGCTGGGGATCAGCTGGAGTCCTCAGCTGGTCCCCAGCTCCTAAAGTGCTGCCTCTTTGAAGTGCCGCTCCGGCACCTTAAAGGGGCAGCACTGCATGGAGCTCGGGGTCAGTTGTGGACTCCAGTTGACCCCGGGCTCTGCCTTGCGCTGCCCCATGGAAGCACCGCCGCGGCATTTCAAAAGGGCAGAGCAAGGCGGAGCCCAGGCTCCATGCAGTTTTGAATGCCAGAGTTGCGTGCGATTAAATTTTAAATTTTTTTAAAATTGCAATTAAAATTTTGAATCACTTGACAGACCTAATAATCATTAAACAAAACTAAACTGAGGACCTAAGCAAAAGATAATAAAATGTAAGTAGGGAGAAAATGTTATAAATTTTAAAATAACTATAAAATGTTTCATAAATTATTTCATTGCTAGGCTCACTTTAGCATATGGGGCAATAAAGTTGAGACTCTGGAAGTTACTATTTACAGATATCAACATTTTTTTTACACTACTTTTGGAACACCAGGCAGCGTACATGGGTTCCAGTTTCTAGAGCATGACCCTTAAGCTTTGTCTACATTTCAAAAATTAAAGTGCAGCTATGGCTTTAAAGTGAAAGTGTTGCCGTAACTCTATATAAACCACCTCTACAAAGGGAGTAGCTAACAGTTCTGGGAAGGAGCTCTTGTACAGTGGCGCTTTACACTGCTGTAACTTACTGTCCTCGAGGGGGAAGGTGTTCTTTCACACTACGGAGCCAGAAAATTGCAGCACAGTAAATTGGCAATGTAGAATTAGTCTTAGTTCCTCATTAGTGCTTTCAGTTTCATTGTGAGGAGACACATATATCAACTAGATTTTGATAACCTAATCCTAAACAATTTATTGGAAGGACTGTGGAAGAGAAAATATTCTACACGTTTCAAAGCAAATTCTGCTCAGAAAAACATCAGTATCTAATATGTATCGTACATACCTGTCGGAAAAATCCCTTCTCAGTATTTGCCTGTCCAATTGTAATTTTTCGTAGGAATCGGTCATTAGTATCCAATACTGGAAAGGCAGGAAAGGGGCAAGGACAAAAGAAGAAAAATAAAACATTTACATTGACAGAAAATCACCCACCTACTCACTCTTCACATATGTTTAACATAAGAATACATTATTTTTGCAGCATATGCCTCTATACTCAGATGAGCATACTTCTACATGTAAAGTCACTGCAATCATGCACATTCGCTGCTCTTTCCTAGATATGCTCACATTTACACCTTTAAATGTCTAGTCTGAAAACTCACAACTGTACTTTTCTTCTGTTGGAAGCTAGTAAGATTTTACTGAAATCCCTCTGTTTAGCAACTACATCAAAATCTTACTCTCTATCAACAGGTATAAGAAAAGCCTATTTTAGTGGATCAGCACCATATAAGACCCACCCATTACTAGGGATGTCAACAAGTAGTCAACTAGACGATTAACCAATAAGCCTAAACTTATCGGTTAATCTTGTCAACTACTCGCATTCTTCCCCTTGCTGCCTCTATATCAGAGGCAGCAAGGAGGTGAGGGGAAGGAGCTGGTGCTGGGGGAAGCCAGCTTAAAAGCCAGTTGCCCCCCAGCATTGGCTGCGTGGTATCAGAGGCAGCAGCATAGGGTGGCAGGCAGCTGGTCTACGTGGGAAGCAAGTTTTTAAACTAGCTCCCCTCACAGACCAGCTCCCCTTGCACTGGCTGCTACCCCCGCCCCCAGCGACTATCGAATAATTGTGTAACTGACAATATTTTGTGCGGTTACACGACTATTCAATTATATGATAGCTAACATCTGTACCCACTACACTTCTTCATGAGAAGGTGTTGAGAACAGATTTTTAGACTACATGATGGCCCCTCATAAGTATTCCCATGGGGTACCTTTAGTTTGAGCCGTTTGAGTTCAGAAATATCATTACATAAATTAGGCCCCATGTCACTTTTCTGCATCTCAATTTACTGTTACCATCTCCTATTTTACTTCCATGTCTCACTGACATCATTTGGCAGGAAGTCTTTTCCAATTATGAAACCCAAGCAACACTTACTAATGTACTTAACTCTTACTTAAACACCCACTATGTTCTTAACTGAGAAATGTATTCACAATAACCAAAATGTAGCTGAATCCATTTCATGGATTCCCTCCCCCATTCTTTATTTAAGTTTATGCTGAAGCAAACTTGTTTCTCCAGTTTCAGGAAAGGGTCCTTGTGCATTTCTGGCAGCACTGAACCTCAAGCATGCATTTTTGAGCACCAAAATAAGGACCAATTGCTCTGAAAGGGCTTTTGCTGAGAAGAGCCCAGCAACTTAGTGTGGAAGTAGGTGTTCACAGTGATGCAGCTTTGAATTTACCCAGGCATAGGCTCATGCAGAGTTTCACCAAAAGTGCCTTTGAATTTACTGTTACCATTTGGGTACTCCTATAATATCCTCTATGCTCATCTACACCGACTCCCACTTAGTTGCTTCTTTTAAACCAGTGTTTCCCAAATGGTGTTCCGGGGAACCCCAGGGTTCCGCGAAGTGAAAATAAGGGTTCCGCGAGAAAATTCCATTACAATAACATGTTATTATTTAAACAATAATAATTAATATTAAGCATTTATGAATTTTATTGAAAACAATTTTCATTTGTGTTGATCTCATGACCTTGTTTAGCATTTGTTTATTATTATCCTTACTTATTCGTGGTCTACTTTTTCAGCTCCATATATAAGACTGCTATTAGGGGTTCCACAAAATTCTTTTGAGTTTAAAAGGGTTCCGTGGCCAAATAAAATTGGGAAACACTGTTTTAAACACATGGAATACAACATGGAGGTCTGGTTTTTATTTAGTTTGGTTTCTGGTATCAGAGTCTTTACATTCTGAGAACAAAATAATTAGATTATATACAACTAAGGCAGGAGTATCTGAACTGGCAAATGGCATAAAATACTGATAGCTCTTGACTATGCCATTATGCTTATACTATCCTTTCTGGCTGTCTCATTAGACATAAAATATAAGATAGTCAGATCAATCTTTAGAGATGAAAGAATGGCAGAAGCCTTAGTACCATCATGCCTTTTTATGGTGTTGTCCACTTACTTTTCTCTCCATCTACTCTTCTAATAGTCTCCACAAGGGTGTGAGTATACACAATATTGGAGATCATTTTATTGTATTTATTTTGCTTTATTTTATTTATTATAATTTTAAGTATACTTGTCTATATAAAATAAAACTCAAAAAGTCTGCATGTCACTCATTTTATTGTTAGTACAACTTATGTAGCCAACTCAGTAAAGAACCTATTATCAGACCTAGACTTTAGTAAGGCATTTGATATGGTCTCGCATGATCTTCTTACCAATAAACTAGGCAAATACAACTTAGACGGGGCTACTATAAGGTGGGTGCGTAACTGGCTAGATAACCGTTCTCAGAGAGTAGTCATCAATGGTTCACAATCCTGCTGGAAGGGCATAACAAGTGGGATTCCACAGGGGTCTGTTTTGGGACCGGTTCTGTTCAATGTCTTCATCCTATTTACCTCAGATCATTTCTCTAGTTTCTCTAGTTTGTCCAGATCATTTTGAATTATGACCCTATCCTCCAAAACAGTTGCAAACCCTCCCAGTTTGGTACCATCTGCAAACATAATAATAGTACTCTCTATACCATAACTAAATCATGGATCAAACTTTTACAGGTGTTCATCTAGTCTTTTCTTAAAAACCTCCAATAGTAGGGATTCTATAACCACTCTTGCTAACCTATTCCAGGACATACCTTACAGCTGGAAACCTTTTTCTAATATACATGCCAAATGTCTCTTGCTGATGAAGAAGTTGATTACTTCTTGTCCTATCTTCAGTGGGCATAAAGAACAACTGATCCCTGTTATTCTTTCTAACAGCCCTTAACATATTTAAAAACCATCATCTGGTCTTCCTCAGTCTTCATTTCTGAAAACTAAACATAGCTAGCTTTTTAATCTTTTTGCATAGGTGAGGTTTTTATCATATTTGTTATTCGCATCTAGATTCTCTCCAAGTTGCCCAAATCTTTCTTAATATGGCTGCCAGAACTGAATACAATACTCCAGCTGATGGATGGCTCCCAGGGCCAGAATGAGAAAATTACCTCTCTTTTAGGTAACTTTTTGTGACACTTTAAGAAACCCCAGAATTATATTTTCCCTTTTTCGCAACTGCATCATAATGTTGACTAAGATTCAATTTGTGATCTGCTAGAACCACCACATACTTTTCAGGAGTCATACTGCTTAATCAGTTACTCTTCATTTTGTAGTTCTGCAATTGATTGTTTTGTTTCTAAATGTGGCTCTTTGCATTTACTTTTATTGAATTTAATCTAGCTGAGTTCAGACCAAGTATAATTTATCAAGGTAATTTTTAATTCCAATCCCGTCCTCCAAAGTACTAGCAACCCCAGTATGTCACACCCACAGACACACAGAGACTGGTGTAATCTATGTACTTTAAAAGCATATTCTCCACCGCATTACCCAAATCATCAATGAAAATATTAAACTAGACTGGACCCAGAACGGATCTATGCAGGGCCTCACAGAATACCCACCCTCCCAGTTTGAGAGTGAATCACTGATGTCAACTCTGAGTGCAGTCTTTCAACTAGTTGTGCATCTACTTTATAGTACTTTCATCTAGACCATGTTTCCCTTTTTTATTTATGAGACTGCATGTGAGAAGGTGCCCAAAACCTTACTAAAATCAAGATCTAGCAAATCTACTTCTCCCCACCTCCCGCATCCAATAGGACAGCACCCTGTCAAAGAATGAAATTAGACTGGTTTGGCAACATCTGTTCCTGACCAATCCATGTTGGTTATTTGTCACTCTATTATCCTTTAGTGCTTACAAACTGATTGTGTAGTATCTGTAAAGATACTGGAATAAGTTATCAAAATCAGGCCAAATCGCTCTGGGTCCTCTTTGCTCCCCTAAAAAAACAGGTGTTATGTTTACTTTTTCAATTCTCAGGGGTTTCAGCCATCCTCCATGGCTTTTCTGATATAATCCCAAATGGTTCCGAGATTGCTTCAGGTATTTCCTTAAGCAACCTTTTGTGAATTTTGTGAGCTCTGTTGACTTGAATACAGCTATCTAAATATGTTTTAACCTGATCTTTCCCTATTCTAGATTACAGGAAGGAATATTTTTAGTTAATATTAAATATGTTAAGCATCTGGTCACAAGTAGCTTTTTTCAGAGAAGATAGAAACAAAACAGGCATTAAACACCTTAAACTTAAAAGAAGGCTAATGATCAAGTACATTGTTGAAGTGAGGCCTTCTTGACCTACCTCTTTGCCATGTTATGGTAGATGGGTCAATATTGAGGCGTACAAATTTACTAATCTCATCTGCTGTTAAAGTGTCTGGATTGATCTTGTTTATCTTCATCATCTATACAAAAATTAGAAGAAAAACAATAAAGCAGACTTCCTACTTACAAAGTTATACAAACATCTACCACCCTGTTTTTTCTCATATTTTTACAAACTTTAATTTTTTTTAAAAGCACACTTTAATAAATCACAACATGCAGGCTGAAGCTCAGCTGATAAATTACACAGAAAATGATCCTATAGCAACAATGGAGAAAAATGTTGAGAGGAAAAAAGATAAATACTCAAAGGCAGTTACCCAAAATGTCTCTGTATAACATAGCCCCAACCCCTTAAGATAAACAAAAGAGAAAAGGCAACATAAGACACAGTATGAAAAAGATAATTAAGAAATAATTTATGCCTGATAACTCTTTGTCTTGGCCAAGGATATGTCCTTGCAAATATCCATGTGTGGCTTTACATGAGTATTATGTGCAGTGAGATATAAACTTCTGTCTGCCTAACTGATGTGCTATATTAACAGCCTCTATATAACAGTAAAAAACCCCTAAACCCTGCCATTTAGAAAGAGCAGCACAAGATCGTATGACTGTTCCATAACATTTGTTCCTAATTCAGCAAAATTAAAAAAATGTTTAAAAATGAATCTGCACAGAGATGAACCAAGAGAAAATTGTGTAATAAAACCCCAAATGTATCCAAAATGGTTGGGTCTTCTCTGGCCCTAGCATGAGTTCTCCAAGAACACTGTGTTTTTAATATTAATATTCAGGGCTTGACAAACAGCGGCGAAATCTACTCGCCAGCCCCGCACTGTGCATGCGCAAGACCCGTGTTGCGCATGTGCGCGCCGCCAGTAAATGGGGCGACCGGATTTACAGATTTGCCCTGTTAATATTTATAATTTTTTAATTTAATATTTGTTTCAGTCACACAAATACAATTCACATGTGAATGTTAGCTACACTAAATATTTTAAATGAATTTGCAATAGTGTACTAAGCAAAAAATGCCTTTGCTCACATTGCCCATTTTACCAACCCACATTTCATAAAGGCTGTGGATGCCCCTTTGCATCTGATGAAGTAGGTCTTTGCCCACGAAAGCTTATGCTCCAATACATCTATTAGTCTATAAGGTGCTACAGGACTCCTTGTCCCCTTTGAGACGGTCATTAAAAATCAAGATATGTTGTACTCCTTTGAAAATAACACTCTCTCCCAGCATTTGTATAGTATTCTTCCAAACAGTAGGTGTAAAGCTGGGGGACTATTGTGAAAAAATGGTCACAAACATTTGAATAAAGCCACAGATTTGCTCTGACAACATTCACCACCTCTTTATTCACTTTCTGCAAACATTTATATACAACTGAATATATATTCATTACCCAATATTATTTGCAGAGAGCAAAAGTATCGTGAATATTCACATGGATGTTTCTGCATCACCAATAACTTATTGAAACCCACTTCCTTGTTACAAGAGCTTCGTTCAATCAGGAAGGAGAAACAGTATTATTACTACTTAGGCGACCTATCACAGATACTGAATACTCAAAGCATTACTTCAATATACAGCTCATGAATGTTTATACACAGAAATTTGTTCACATAGGAAATTTGTGAATGATGACATTGGATAAAATCAAATCTGAAGTCTTTTCTTGGAAAATTCACTATCAGATCAAGTTGCTGAAGATACCTTACCCCAACTCTAAAAATCTGTATTCATTATAGGTAGGCCAATAGCTCTGCCTAGTATTAAGGCTGTCTAACAATTTTCATTAGAAGGACCCTGTTTTCAGTTGCTTATAACTTTGCTAAACTCCAAACTGTTTGGAATGAAATTTTACATGTTGTCTGACACAGGGAATACTGCCGTGGAGAATTTTTTTGAATGGGAAATTTCAGCTAAAACTGAGAACGAGACTAGTGAAAAATATACTGTTTCATCCATATTAAAAAGACCTGGTGACCTTTTCTTTTGAGATGCTCTAGCGCATCCTTACTTCAGAACAGAGTCTTGAAACCTGGCAGAGGGACTTTGGATCAAGGTGAAGCCCTCATGAAAATCTGCCCAAATCTGGCTGAGGGTGTGTCTAGACTATATCCCTCTTTCGACAGAGGGATGTAAATTAGACACTTCGAAATTGCAAATGAAGTTGGGATTTGAATTTCCCGTACTTCATTTGCATAATCACATCATGGCGCTCTTTTGAAAAGGCGCTATTTCGAAAGTGAAACTGCAGTTTAGACGCGGTTCTTTCGAAAATAGCCTTTTTCAAAAGATCCTGTAAATCTTACCAAATCCCGGCTTCATTTGCAACTTCAAAGTGTCTAATTTACATCCTTCTGTCGAAAGGGGGTGTGTCTAGACTACATCCCTAAGTTATAAGACTTGGAAAAATCAGTTCACACATGCTTCCTTGATCTTGGCAGCTAAACTCCCAGAAGCTTTGGCTCCCAATGAACATGTGTGACTACGCTATTTTGGTCCACAGTGTGCCTCATGAGGTATCACGTGAAAACTCAAATCTACTGAGCTAACACTAATATCCTGTTAAAATGTGTACATAAACACTGTTCATCAAGATCTGAGATTTTGCTATATGTTTTTACTGGCGCATGTTGCACTTCTGGGGAAAGTCTATAGTGCAGCTCTTCAGAGACAACAAGAGTATGGGCCAACACGCAACAAGGCACGAAGGCATGTCTACAATACTTGGAAGATCGATGTTGTCTCAGTCGATGTTCTGGGGTTTGATTTAGCAGGTCTAGAGAAGAATCACTAATTCAAACTGAGAGAGTGCCTCTGGCAGTGATGGGACTCCTGTTCCTCTCCAAGAGAAAGGAAGCTGACAGGAGCGTTTTCTCCCATCAACCTCCCGCTGCGTGAATGGTGATTTAAGATACGTTGACTCCAGCTACATAATTAATGTAGCTGGAGTTGCGTATCTTAAGTCAACATTCTCCATTAGTGTAGGCTAGGCCTAAGAGAACGATGTCTGCTTAAAACGGGCATTCACCAGCAGAGGAGCTGTAATCAAGACGGATACAATTCATCTGAAGGACTGTCAGCAGTTAAGGTACACTATGGAACTGCCTGAACCCAGGAAGGACTTAACCAATAATAAGAGTCACAATCTAGATAGGGATCACTTATATATCAATCTCTACTGAAACAAGCTTTCTTGAAAGACTTTGAACTCCTAGGACGGTGAAATTCACCTAAATGGATTATGAATTTGGTAGAGCCCTAGTCATGACGTAGTTAAAGACTGTATCATAATGCATATGTACAAAAGGGGCACAGGCACCTTCACTTCTGGCATTGCCTAACTTGTAGGTGCTTGACTTTGTGGCCCTAATATAATGTTATTTTAAAATAATTATTTTTAAAGTTACAAAAAACTAACAGCAAAACAATGGAGTTGCAATATGAATTCTCAGAAGATTTTAAATTAAGAAGCAGAACTCATTTGCTGCTCTAGTAGCACAAAGATACCCACTCCTCCCTGGAGAACTATTTGATTTGTCACGGATAACAAATATCAGCACCTTTCTTTTTTTCCTCTAGGCACCTGAATGTAAACAAAGACAATCTAAAAACTGAAAATAGTCTCCAATAGACTCCCTCAGGCAAATTTCTGAAAGAGCCACTTTGCAACAGAGGTAAATATATACAACACATATCCTGTTTTAGTTTCAACAAGACAACTGAGTAGCACAATAAGTAGCAATACATAATTTAAAAGAACCATTTTTTAACAATATATTTTAACCTAAAAAAAAGTGTTGCATGGTTCCATAAGCACTTTGCAAACATCCATTGCCACCCAGTGGCTGTCAAATACACTAATCAGGACCATGCATTTTTCCTCAAAGGAACAGAAAAGTAATATGGAACTTTCACATGTCATAGTAAAACAGCACACATCCTGGATGCTTGTAGCCAAAAATCTCCCTACTTCCAACATCGATGGATTGTGTTATATAATAACTTGACAAGCTCAGGGAACATTTGGGATGAAAGTAAATATGCAGAGAAATGTGAGGATAGCCAGCAATCTCAACAAATCTCCAATAAGTCCCTCTTAAAAATGAGAAAATAAAATAAAAATTTAACAACTCTAGAGTAATTCAGCTCTCATGTAATTATGCCATAATGAAAAGTATAAAAACAATAATCTTGACATTTATTCATAAAAGACACAGTTTATAAAACATTACTGTCTCACTTCGAAATAAAGGAGATACTGGTTCATAAAAAAAACAACCCTGGAACTTGACTCTAGCTGCAAAACAGGAAGCTTCTAGAAAGGTTGCTAAATCCTTAAGGAAAGCCAACTTCTGGAGAAGAAACTGCACCACATTAAGGCATTTTAAAAATCATTTAAAATAGCATATTTTATAAGATATTTTATATTTGGTGAAAAAAAGAGAAAATACATTAGCAACTTACTTTCAAGCGGGCAAGCTGAATAGAAGAAAATTCTCTCACACCATTAACTACTGGAACCAGCCTATTATATAAAGCCTAAAAAACCCACACAGAAGAGAAAAATGTTACAGCTGAAATACACAAATACAATAAAAGTATAACTTGATTCAAATAACGTAGATTATAATCTCAACACATTTTTGGAACAATGAGAATTGTTAGTGTTTACTTACATTTAGCCAATAAAAAAAGAATTCTGACTAGCGAGCAAGTTTTCAAACTTGCGTGACTTAATAGTATCTAAGTCACATTTTCAATGGTGATTTAGGCACTTCAAGACCTAAGTTACATTGACTTCAATGAGACTTAGGTTCCTAAATGCCTGGGAATGTAGGTGCTTTTGTAAATTTTAACCAAGGTCTGAAAAACCATTTCCTAATCAGTAATTGTAAAGAGATTTAAGTGCATTTTTCTGGATTCAAAAGTCTGTCATGTCAATGAAGGGCAAATTAAGGACATAAGGCAATGCTCCTTGGATAGAACAGACCAACCACTAACAAAGAAGGTTCTATTTCCCTTAACATGGATTTTCAGAACTACCGGGTAACAATTAAGTTAGAGAAAAGGTACATGGTAACTTATTTCCTAGTAGAAGCTCTCCGTAAGTGAGTTGTTGACCCTATCCATGATTTTAAGGCAAGAGCTAAGGCCAACAAATTTGGTACAGCAGACTTCCAATAATCCGGCACCTCTGGGACCCCGGGGGTGCCGGATTATCCGATATGCCAGAGTATCAGGAGGTACTCCGGCAGGGGGGCTGTGACGGGTCTGGGGGGGTGGAGGGCGGCAAGGAACAGCGCGGCGGGGGGCGAACCCTCCGCGGTTTTGAAGGGAGGCGGGGGAAGTCCCACGCAGCTGCCGGCGACAGGCCAGCTGGGGCTGCAAGTGGCAGTGGCGACTTGGGGAAGCAGTGGGGCAGAGCAGCTGGGCTGCTGCCGGGTTGGTCCCGCAGCGCCGCCCCTCACCTGAGCGGCGCTGCGGGACCAACCCGGCAGCACCCTAGCTGCTCTGCTCGCCGCTTCCCCAAGTCCGCAGCTGGTCAGTTTCAGCAGCGGCAGCAGCGGACTTGGGGAAGCGGCGCGGAGCAGCTCCAACTGGAACCGGAGCACTTCTGGGTTCCAGTTGGTGCTGGACTATCGGGAGTACCGGACAACTGGATGCCGGACAATTGGAGTTTTACTGTATATAGCTTCCTCTTACCATAACTTAAAGCAACATAAGGGTTTGGTTGTGCCCGGAAAATGGGACCCCTTCTCAGAAAACCAAATGGGAAAGAGACAGAAACACCGGGCAGGTGAAAGGGGCTGGCTGGTGGTATGTGCCTCCCTCCCTCTGTGTCCAGGACTGCCACAGCCCCGAGCCTCCTACCTTCCAGGTGCCTTTTAGGAAGGGGGGGAGGAGGGCTGAAGCTGCCCCCCCAATGAATACAGGGACATCACTGGCTGTTCCCCTTCATCAGGGAGTGAGGGAAAAGCGCACTGTTTTCTGCTTTTCTCACTCTGTCTGGGGAGCACAGGGGGCAGATGAACTTGGACCTGCTCTAGTTGGAGCACATGCAGCTCCAGTGGGCACAGCCAGGGGGACAGTGGGGTGGGGTGCAATGGCCATGGAGAGGTGCTTCTCACCTGGCCTCAAGCTGCTGCAGGGAGAGAGGGCTGGGGTAGTCCTCTCTCCCCAGGACAGAGTGCATACTGAACCCCTCATCCCCCAACCCCACTGGAAAGCAATGATTTAAATGAAGAAAAACTGAGTTAAGGACTCAAGCAGTGCTGGGTAAATCTTCTAGTATGATTATATAGGGAATAATTTGACTATCCAAAAAGAAAGATTTTGGCAGAGAACCATAGGTCTGGAAGCCCCCTGAATAGATTGTTAAGGACAAAATAATGGTGGAACGATCCAAAAAACTATAAAACTGTATAATCAACAAAAATATGTAAGTAATTGTTTACAGGAAACCTTAAAAGGAAATCACAAATTAAAAATTGCACAAGTAAAGCTCACCTTATCAGACTGAGTGCCTTCATGCAAGATCCTTGCATCAATAGCAGCAGCAAGCAAATTATTAGCCGCAGTAATAGCATGGATATCTCCAGTCAAATGAAGGTTGAACTACAGATTCAAGATGAAATACAAGAATGTATTTAACATGCTGCATTAATTTAGTACACATTAACGAAAACAATCACTAGTTGTTCACCTTTGGGATTACAGATCAAATCAGTCACTTAGCAGTATTGCTAAAATATTATGATTAGACAGACTGAAAATATAACAAGCCAAATTAATTTACTTGGCGTCAGCTCAGTGTCTGATAGACTATAGTCAACAAGAAAAAAATATTTCATTTTGTTAGAGACACATTTTAGCATGAGGCTGCTGCAAGAGACACCCACCTAGACATGCATCAAGATTTTAGAGACTGGCCAACCTGGTTGAATATAATGTAATTTGGTTACAGTTAGTGGAAGGACTTTTATGCCAAATAAATAAGAAATCTGTATTTAAAATTAAATAATTTCTTGAAATAGCTAGGCCCCTGTCTCTGCCTTCATCCACAAAACATATTTCACACACTTTTTGTAATAGAAATATATAGACAAGGAATACTTAGCAACATGTCAGATACTATTGTGCCTCCTTGTAACTTATTCACAGCTAGCAGACTTTCTTTAGTACACTTGAAATCTGGTAATAGTTGGGACATCATGTAACATCCTTTACCATCTACAGCAATTTTTCTACAGTTTGCATATTTAAATTTATTATGCAGGTATTCACAGTTTATTTTGTGACAGGGTCAATCACCATGAATCTGGAGTTGAAGCAGCTGCCCACTGTTACCGTGTGAAAAGTCTATTCACACCCTACTAGAAGACCATGAAAGCCTGCCTTCTCTGTAACTGTTGTGGAGAGCCTGAACTTTCAGTGATTGGAAGGGGGAAGCAATCCCTCTGCAACTTTACCCTCTGACATAAACATACGCTTCAAGTGCTTTTCTGGATCATGTCCCTAGCTGGCTGCCTGCACACATAGCAAACCCTGAGAGGGGAGCTGCTGGTATTGGTCTTATTTCCATTGTTTGTCTTACCTCTTCCATTGGAATGACTTGAGCATATCCACCGCCAGCTGCCCCACCTGAGCAATTAAGAATATGATCACGTCAGATTGAGTTCTTTCAGAATTGATGTGAAACACACAAGAAATAGAGCACACAACTTTGATAAACACACAATTAAAATCAATATTTTAATTTCTATTGTGGAATTCACTCAAACACTGGAACCAAAAAGCGTATTAACAACAGTAGGCATCAGCAATTAGACAATGATCTCAGTGAGCAAAATCTGGCAAAACAAATTTCCACATCTCTACACTCACTTGTAAGTGACTTTGTAACTTTTCACAAATTTGCTATTTCAAATAAATGTGGATATGTTTAAGATTTTCCCTCAAAGTTAATTAATTATTAAACCAGAAAAAGACACAGCACGACCCATACAAGGAATTAAATAAATCCTGAGCCTTTTAGCTGAATGCTTATTTTCATCAGTTTACTTGATGAACATCTGAGACTACCATTTATATCGGGGTGGGTAATAATTTTCACAGGGGGGTACACAATACATTTTGGTATGTTGTCACAGGCCAGCTCCACCCCTGGAAGGGGAGGGGCCTGAGCTGGAAGGGGAGGGGTTGGGGACTAGTCTCCCCTCCAGAGTTGTCTGGGGCCAGAGGCTTTTAAGTAAAAACACAGCAAAGGCCTCAACTCCCAACCTCGCCACTACCACATTGCCTGGTAGATGCCGAGGGTTGCTGTGGCTATTTAAAGGGCTTGCAGCTCTAGTCCCTATTTAAACAGCACTGCGACTGTGAGCTGTTTAAATAGAATCCTGCTGCCTGAGCCACGGCCTGGAAATTCAGTGGCACAGGCAGCAGGATATAACTAGAAAGCAGCCAGATGCAGTCTGCGGGCCAGGTCAAAGTATTAGGTACACCGAAAACGGCCCCCAGGCTGCATCTTGCCCACCCCGATCCATATTTTGCAGCATTGCTACCCTTATTTACACAATAATTTAAACAAACATAGAATCATACAAGTTAGAGAAGGTAAAAACTTGTTAAACATTCAATACAACTCCTTGCTAATTCAATATTGACTCCTGCATTATGTTTTCTAGCGTTTTGTACACACATTTCCTTCTCATTGAAGGATCTTACAAGCAGTCTGCAAATATTAGTCATGCTAGCCTGGAAAACTGATACCTTCCAGCCAATCCACACTTCAATAAAACAACTAAGGAGTTGAAAACCAAGAAAAAACCCAAATGCAAATATTTCATTTTAATATGAAAAAGGAAGTAAGTTTTGCAAACACTAAGTACCTTTAACTCCAAAAGTAGGTCCCTGGGAAGGTTGTCTCAGACATGCAAAAGAATTCACATTAAGATGTGCAGTTAAAGCTTGAACTAGACCAATTGTGACAGTGCTTTTCCCCTCTCCTAGGGGTGTAGGCGTTATCCTAACAAAACAATACAAAGAGAAGGAGATTCATTCATCAGTATTTATCGACTAATGCCAGCCAAGCCAGGATCTCAAAACATACATCTTTTTAATTGAATTAACATCATTGGTACAATGAATTTCAACAGGATTGCACTACCACCACAATATATATTATGCCCTAGCTAAAGCTGAAATATTGGTGTATATGTGTCTTCTATTCGAGCTATTTACTAGGACAGCAGAAAAACAGAAAATTATTTTGGCAAAAATTCTGAGGACTACTGAATTTTATATAGATTTTATGTAGACGCAAAGGTCTCACCAGTACCATGAACAAGTCATGCATCAAAAACTAAGCATGCAATTGAGTGTCTGATGTAGTAAATCATGGGGCTTTCTTATTGCTCAATATATTAATAAAAAGCTACTCAATTTTTCATTAAAACTCGTTTGAAAGTCTTGATCATTTTGTTTTTTAACTTCCATATCCTCTGACTCTCAGCAACAATGTAAGAGGGAGATTTATTTCAAAAAGGAAAGAAAAAAAAATGAACCTACTCTAGTCAGTGTTTAGTTAAACATCATGATGATCTCTGAGTTTTGCAGATTTAGAGCCCGAAGGGACCACTATGATCATGCAGTCTGACCCTACATAAAACAGAGTTATAAGTCAAAGATTTAATGCTTAGATTGCTGTACCTAACTCAAAAACATGTACTTGAATTACCCCATTTGTTTTAGAATGTAATTCAAAATTGACTTAAAAGATGCCAAGTAATGGAGGATTCTTATTTTCTTAGCGTTCAGTTTTGACCTGCCTAGTCTTGTTCACCACTCTGAGAATTAGTGGTGTTGGAGGGACTTCCAAGAATAGACCCTTTGATCAAGGAAGGAAGGAGAAAGGGGTCTATGAAAGAAAGATGATCTAGGTTTCTTTTTGAGCAGATGAAAGGATATTTCCTGATGATGAACATGGCAAATAGGTCCACCTGTGAAAATCCTCACTTCTATCACATCCTATGAAGTATTTGCAAGTCCCACTCCCATTCATAGTCCCTAGACTGAGAAACACCTGCTGAACATATCAACTATGATATTCTGAACTCCAGGAAGGTAAAAGCCTGAGATCTCTTAATCTGATGAGCTATACAACAGTTCCATAAGTTTATAGCTTCGTTGCACAGGGAGGAGCAATCATGCTCTTTCCTGTTTGTTGACACAGAACAGGTGAGCCACACTGCCTCTCATGATTCTGACTGAGTTGCACATAATGAGGGATCAGAGCTGAAGGCAGGTATTCCTGACTGTCCTGAGTTCCAACAAGTTGATGTGGAGACTAGTTTCCTGAGGTGAACTGTCCTAAGGCATGCTCCCCATTGTAACAGTGATACATCTATTGCCACAGTTATTGTTGAAGTTGAGCCCACTTGTCATAATATACTGCCAGGTTTACTGGAAATGGAAAAAAGAGGAATCTGAAAATGTGTTGTGGGCAAAGGTTTGCAGCTCATGGACTAGAGGTGGGGAAGGAGTTGAGCCTTCAACCTACCTTTCAAAATTGCTGTTTCAATGACAACTAGACCCTGGTTGAAGAAGGATGGGAAGCCATTTTCCCCTGAAATGTGTCTTTTTCTAGTAGATTCAGTGGTTATGAAAAGAACGAAGAACTGTGGCAGGCACAATCTCTGTGCAATCTAAGATCTGCTATATCTTCTTATTTGTAGGAGTGTAAATACCCACAGACCTCATTTGTGGCTCTGGAGGTCCCAAGGAGAGCTTCTGACCAAACAGGAGATCCTCAAACATATTCTGAATCTTTCTTGGGAATCCTGACAACTGCAGCCATGATGCATTGCACATAACAAATGTTGTGCGGATGGATCTAATGACAGTGATTAGACCCAGGATGTTTGGAGAGAGGTTTAGCTAATATTTGACCCTCATTAATGATAGCTTGGAAGTGTTCTATATGCTCCTATGTAAGATGTTCAATAAAGAGTGCAAACTTGTTGCAACTCATATAGTCACACTTTATCATGATTGCTTGATTGCAATCTGAAATTGCAGAAGACCTGTCATTCAGACACAAAGATAATACAGAGGTGTGGGGAGACCGCCTTTTTTCCCCTATCCCCCCGTTCCTTAAAAGTCTCCTCTTTTTAGGAGTTTCTAGTGTACGGGAGCAGGTGTTCTGGCAATCTGCAGCCAAGACACCACCCAAGAATCCCAGTGTGGCCACAGGAGGGCCATCCAGGACTGATCCCTTCATCCTTGACACAGAAGGTTTTTGTCAACACACGAGTTCCCACAGTGATGTGGAGAGGTACCCTGCATGTATTGGGAGGAGACTGATCAAATGTTGCCATCATTCTCCTCAATGTCCTTCAATAGAAGGGGAGGGGGAGGGGGAGAAACCGTAGAAATGGATGGAGAATCCTGTAGTATCTGGGAGCCCTGCTAATCTGGACACAAGTGTCTTGATATCGAGAAGCAGAAAGGACTTTGGCTTGTCCAACTCTGACAAGACCCTGGGGTAACAGAATTCCCACAGTACTGAGTGAGTCATTATCAACACAACAGTTCAGTTATGCAGTACTATTGATTTGGTGCATGTAGGTATTGGGCCAAAAGGTCTGAGTTTCGATTTTGTTGGTACCAACGGAGCCAGGTGGGAGGACACCACTGGTAAATTGGAAATAAATGATGCCAATCTGGTACCACAGCTGTATTTCTATGGAATACTCTAGGATCTTCCTGCTCCACCAGTACCAGCTTTCACCTGCATATACTGAGTTGTGAAGTCAAGGCCTTCAACACCGCAGACCTAGCAAGAGATTGGGATTTCTTCAGAGCTGGCTCCCTGTGATAGGATAGAGAGCTCTTATTTTTTTTCAGAGCCTTCTCAGAGTCCTTTAAGATCTTCCTTCTTCTGAAAAAACCCAAAGGGTATGTTTACACAACAGGGTTAAACTCGAAATAAGCTACACAACTTGAGCTACGCTAATTGTGTAGCTTAAGTCAAAATAGCTTATTTCGATTTTGGGCGCTGTCTACAGCAGTTATTTTGAAATAGTCTGACTTCCCTTACTACTCATACAATGAGAGTTACAGGAGTCGGAGTAATAAGCCTGTTATTTCAAATTTATTTTGAAATAACGGGCTTGCTGTGTAGACGTGCACTGACGTTATTCCGAAATAACCCTGCTGTGTACACATAACCTTACTGAAGTTGAAGGTGCCTTTGATGTGTCCAGACACAAATGTACATGTGAGGGGAGTCTTGGTCTGATTCAGAAGGGAGCACCCCAGCAACAGCTTTAGTTTGGTCTCCTAATACTTCCAAGCTCTAGAATCTAGATTTTTAGAACCAGGCACAAGTTACACTATGGGACCATACAGAACTCTCTCAAGCAACAGATACATTTAAAATGGCTGTCACTGATCAGAATAGCCTTTGGACAAGAGAGGCAGCATTGGAAACAGAGAGACACTCATGCCCAGCCAGGCCAAGTAAACTCTCCAGAATAAAGTAAGAAAGGAAAAATTGAAGCTTCTCACAACTATCTAAATCTGGATTAGCAACACTAACAATAACACTGAACTGACTAAACAATAACTACAAAATATGCCCAGGATGCACAAAGCAGATACTTTAGATGCCATCTCAGGCTAAGGCAGTAGAGAAACAGCTGAGGGTGGTTCACACATAAGCATCCCTATACTGTGGTATGAGGTTGTGCAGAGTGCAGGTGCAGGCCAAATGGATAGTGCTAATGGAAAAATCTCTGATCAAGGGCTCAAGAAGAACACGAAGTGGAACATCCATAGGGATACTACGAGAAGTATGTTATCTAAAATATAGTACAAACAACATATGGCTCAGAAAATTTTTCAAACACACTGAAAATTATTCACTTGGGGTCTTTCTTTCATCAGCAAGAGAAAAACGAATAAAAACCAAGAGTACATTTTCATTCACATCACTCCCACTGAATCCTCAAGGAATAGCTTTGCCAAAAAAGTAACACTTCAGAGCTTAAATCTGTGGTATCTTTACTGCTTATAGTGAAACGAATAGTTTACGTAAGCTATGTGACATTAAGGATTACATTTTCATTCCCGTGGAAATATAAGCATGCATGCATATGCTAGCCAAAAGGGGCAACTCCTATATTATGACCTCTTCAAGACTCAAGTTAAATATACAATTCTAATTAAAAACATTTCATTTTCCTACTCTAGCAACTTTGCAAAGTACTGCTGTCCAATGCAAGCTCACTTCGTAACTACAAGGCAAAAATCAAATTGAAATCCTCTTTTTGCAGAAAGTTATTAAATTGTCCAGAAATTCTTTTAAGCTCTTCTTGACAGTATTTAAGATGATAACCTGACAGTTTACAGTATAATAAAGAAACACAAAAAACACTCACTTTGTCACATATTTACTTTTTAATCTCTAAATAGCAATAAAAATATCAGGATGATATGGATTTACATATCATGATGTATGCAAGGTGAATTAATAGGAATAGCCTTATGTCCCCAGTTCAGAAAAGCACTTAAAACACATGCAATTCTCCTGCTCAAAGAAATTTAACATATTGACTTCTTTGAGGCTTAAGCATTTATTAAAGTGCTCTCTTGAAGCTCAAAAGACAAAACATCCCCTCTACTATTAGTTATCACTTTGAACAATTCAGAAGTGACCACTTTAAACTTTTGTGATTCAATTTAGGTAGAGATGGGATAGTCAATTTAAAATGTATATTCAACCCCGTCTACAAAAGTGTCATGTTTTCCAAGACTGAAAATTCTGAATGATAGACAAGAATTTTCTCCTCCAAACCATAAGGTACAATGACAATTTCTGAAGTAAACATTCTCCCCTCACCCCACTTCCTTATCTCCTAGGGCTGTACTTCCCTGTTTTTAAAAAAAGGTACTGTCATCTTTCTTTCTTTCTTTCAAAAAAAACAAAACAAAAAACCAACAACAACATCATCCTATGTCACATATCAGTGGCAAAATACTCAGGTTATTATAACCTTCAACAAAAATGTAACATATGCCCAAGAGGAGTTCTGCATAAGTAAAGATTGCAGGCTGGGGCCCTGGAAATGTAAATATTAATAGACATATCCAAAGACAGAAACAATTTTTATGCCTGAGCAAAGTAGAAAAATCAATTTATTTGCTGCTTTTTACATTGTAATTTTAAAAATACTCTCTTATGTTCTTATTCTATTTTAATATGAAATATGTAAGCACTTTCCAATAAGGAAATCCTGCCTCACTGAAGCCAAAGAGGTTTTGCTCTTGATTTCAATGGGATCAAGATACCAACCAACATCTTTAAATTCACTTGAGTTTAAACATTTTCTTGGGGTATATGAACATGACCCTAAAATCAATTCAGTATATACTAAAACGATATCATATTTCTGACTGATAAGAAAAATTCCTGAAATTCTTACGAAGAAAAAAGGTTAAAACCAAAAAGTACCATAGGTGCTATATATTTTACTCAGATTTCTGAACATTGTTGGTAAATAAGCAAAATTTCACATCCATTTTGAACTCTCCAAAAAGGGAAGATAAATATGAACCCAAATACAAATTGCTGATTTAAAAATGCTGTGCAAGTAGGCGTGGGAGTAAGATTCATTAAATAAGGAAGCAAGTATCTCCTGTTTAATAATCTCCAAGTTTCTTCTGCAAGTGCTAATACTACACACATTAACAAACCCTGCAAGATTGAGAATGCCTTTTAGCATTTACTAAGGATCACACACTTCCACAAAGTTATAACAAGTGGACAACCAAACTTTTAGGGCAGGGATGGACAATAATTTTCACAGGGGAGCCACTTAATGAATTTTGTTACGTGGTCACGGGCCAGCTCCCCCTCTCCCCCAGAAGGGGAGAAGCCTGGGGTAGAAGGGGTAGGGCTGGAGAGTAGACTCCCCCCAGTGTTGTCTGGAGCCAGAGGCTTTGAATTGAAAACACAGCAAAGGGCTCGTGGATCCTTGCCCCACGGCTACCGCGTTGCCAGGAAGCTGCCTGGGGTTGCTGCAGCTATTTAAAAGGCTCGCATCTCCAGCTGCTGCCAAGGTAGTGCTGTTTGTGTGAGCTGTGAGCCATTTACAAGGGATCCTGCTGCCTGAGCCACTGCCTGGAAATTTGGTGTCACGGGCAGCAAGATACAAATAGAAAGTGGACAGATGCAATCCATGGGCAAATCAAAGTGTTAGGTGGATCACATCCAGACCCCCGGGTAGCTTCTTGCCCAGCCCTGTTCTAGGGGATGATAAAACTTAGGGAGACAGACATACATATGGACTGCTTTATTGCTTTAAAATCCTTTTCTCCCATGCTTTGCTATGTTCTGGCTATTAAAATCACACAATACTTAGTGATCACCAGCTCCCAAAGGGAAGATTAATAGGTGCCATGCCCAGTTTTCCTACTGAGAAATCTCAGTTGACACACACGGTACTGTAATCCAAGATCAAGTCTAAGGGTACGTCTACACTGTGGTGCTATTTCGGGATACTGCTGGTATCCCAAAAAAGCATTTTTTGCATCTTGGCCGTGCCCGTTGTTTCAAATAGCCCGTTATTAAATAGCGTGCCCGTTATTTCAAAACGTAATCGAAATAACAGGTGCGCTATTCTGATGTCCTGGTAAACCTCGTTTCATGAGGCTTAAAGGACTTGTCGGAATGGCGGTCTACTTCAAAGTAAGCTTGAAATAAGCTATGCGATTTGCATAGATCAAATTGCATAGCTTATTTCGAGCTAGCGCTGCAGTGTAGATGCACCCTAAGTGTGGGAAAATAGTGAGGTTATACCCCAGCATAGGTGAGGCAAGAGCCTAATACTTGTAGATATGACAGAGGTTAGGCACCTAGCCTATTTGGTTAGTTTTATGTTTAAAATAATCTAACTTTTATAAGTAAACATTTATTTATTTCTGCTAGCTCCATATATGCTATAAATTCCCTTCTCACTTGTGTTACTCATTTTTGTAAATTACAATATGGCTACCAATGACTGACTATAGCTCTGTTGCACATTTTTAGAAAGATCACATTTGGAATGTAAGCTTGTGCTTTGATCTTAAGTAATACTGGAAATAATTAATTTTAACCAGTCAGTTTTACTCTGATAGAGTGGAGTAACGCTCATGTTTATATTCTTCTTTGTAGTTTCCTTTAGTAGAGTTTTGAATACAAACATAAAAAGCCCATAATCATTGTTTGCCTTATAATTTCTAACGTCCTCTTCTACCATCAGGTCACCAATTTCCTGGTAAGATATGAATTTTTCCATAACTTAGGAAAGTTTGTTTTTTCAAACTACGATCGTAAGGAAGTCTGCATTCAACTGAGAGTGGAAATATTTCTGTGGGAAAGCTACATGAGGTCTGACAAAGAAAAAATAAACATACAAACACTGAGATGATATGCTGCACCAGCTGTAACCTCCACACAGTTAAGGGTATTGTTAAGAACACAGCAAGAAATGAACTATATACATTTTAAGAGGATACCACAATGGGGGTTAGGCTTTTTGCTTTGCTTTCTTGCTATTAACTCCTCAGTACCAGTGGTTCTGGTGATACTGATGTACAGTTTCTCTTATACAGTGCTCTTGTTCACAAAACTCTGATATTGCAGTGTTCCCATCCATTCAGAATGGAATGTGGGATTCTGTTAAATGAATGACTAAGCCTCACTGAAATGGTTACAGTGGTATTTCTGGCCACTCTTACTATCCCTTTAATAGCTGTAAGAGAGGTTTTTTTAAATCAACATATTGATTTTATTGCATTATTGGTTTTATAAAATGTTATCACACAATGGTATTACAATATCCTGAGGAGGTCATTGGCAAAGACTGAATTAGGTGTAAATAATCTAAAAGCATGAGCCTCTACTGCTTGAGCTTAGAGGACTGTTACAGTAGGTCTATGGAGACTATATCAACATAGCTATGGCAACGTATAGCTATGCTGGCATAACCTCACAGTGTAGAAGCAGCCTATACTGACAGAAAGGATTTTAACACCTTCCTGCGGCTATAACTAATCTGACAGAAGCACTAGTCTGTCAACATTCCTGCATCTACACTGGGGGTAAATTGGCCTAATTACATTAATGAAATTCACACTTCTGACTGAAGAAGCTATATAGACTTAACTTTTAAATATAGGCCAAGCCTCCAACTCAATACAGATTCATATGAGACACATCTCTTATTCCAATCCCTACACCGTGTTAAATGTAGATTTATAACATGATCTAACTACACAAATACACACTAGTATACAAGGTACATGACTAACTATTCAGTGAACAATCTTTACTTTGGACAATTAAAAGTTGAAGTACATCATTATAAGACTGAATTTTTGCAAGTTATTTCTATAAATATCCCTCTCCCTCTCATCCCTCCTCCTCCCCCCCAGTCAGCTGGGATAATTCAATTACTTGCCACATATCTATATCCCCATGGGAAGCGAAAATGAATTCTCAGAACTCTGCATCTGTAAATCCTGACCCTCCTGGAATTAAGAAGTTAGCCAGAAACACATCTTTTACGTGGCTGTAGTGTACTTTATATGTGATGCTTAATGAAACATAATTGGATAAAATATAAATTACACTTTTGACAAACACCATAACATATAACATCCTAATTCATCTCAAGTAGCATCTATTTACATTAGAAAAATATTAAATTTCAAGAGCTTACCCACTCCATAGTGAGGGAGAAGCCATGGGGAGCCAACGCTACAGCCCTTGTGTAGCGGGGGGGACAAGAAACAAGTGGCTCAGTGTGTTGCCATTCCCTCTCTCATCCTGGCTGGGGGAACAGCAGCATAGGGATGCGCTCCCTACAGACTTTTCCTCCATGGCTTCCATTGGCTAGGGGCACGGACAATTGGAATGGCAGGGGGAGGTGCCTGCAAGTGCAGCACAAAGCCACCTGTGCCCCTCCGACAGCTGTGCCAGGTAAGCACCCCAATCCTTTGCTCCCTCCTAGACCCTGCACCCTCACCCAGCTCCTGCATCCTACCTCTGTCCCAGACCCTGCACACTCATCCCAAGCTTGCTCCCTGGCAGCCCCATCCTACACATGAATCCCCCCAATTTTGGCCCCACCTCAGAGCCTAGGGAGCCCCGCAATCTACTAGCCTTGGGGCCCCAGAAGCATCAACTCAGCCCTGTGAGGGGAGCCAGTGTTCCCTGAAAGTTGTGCACTTGGGTGGCCACCCAGGAGAGATTCAAATGCTGCCCAGATGATTAGCAGACTGCCCACAGCCAGCAGCAGGTGTTTCTACTGATAGTGCACATCTGCACATACCTTGGTGCACATAAAATTTATTCTGCACATGTAAGGAAAAATTAGGGGAACATTGGAGGAAGCCTTGCGCTTCAGCACTGCCCCCCTCCCGCACGGCTGGAGTGAGAGGGGAGCCCTGGCACCCCAAGTTGAATGAGTGAGGTGTCTTTTTTTTTCTGCTTCTCAGTTAGGAGCCACATCAGTGAGGGGGTTTGGTTTTTTGTGGGGGTTTTTTTGTTTGCTTTTGCTTCTCACTAGGATATGGGTCCCTTTTGATTTTTCTGTGGGTCAGTAGCCACGACCCCCAAAAAAGGTACCCATCCCTGCTCCTTACATTATTGTGCTTTTTTTGACAGTGAAATCAGTTACATACACTAGGACAAATCTACTGGCAGAAGCCACATCACATAGGACATTTTAAAACAGACTCATGGTAGCACAAGTAAATATCACAAAATCAATACAGGTTTCATGTCACGTTCATTACTGTGGTATTTGTCTTGAGGAGCTTTCTATGCTGGATAGCAAAATAATAGAAGTTTAAGATGTCTCAATATGCGATCAACTGCAAGAGTAGTAAGAAATTGATACCTCGCTTTGATAATTACTTTGTAATCATCCTAATAGCTACTCATCTTGTAATTTTCAACACATGGGAAACTTACCAGGTAAATTGTGTTTGGCTGTATTCAGAAAGTGCAAGTAAGAAAGATTTGCCAGATTTCAAGAAAGAAATCCCACATGCAGCTATCCAAACTAGGTCTGGCACTTAATATTTCTATACATCTGAGCTTTGGAGAGCTTTTCTGAAATTAGGGAGGATGTTCAGTATCTCCAGCACCCAACATAACCAAAAACACACCAATGGACTCAATCATGGCTTTTATGAATAGGTCTCTATGAAACTTGAGGCTATACATCAGAATCTTCATAATTTCCACAGGCAGTGCAACAGTTATGCTCTGGATACATGTCATATGGGTACAAAAAAGCTCAGAATCATGACCAACAAATGTATAATGCACAGAAGATTGCAGAATAGATTCTCCAGAAAATCAATTTTGCTTATGAAATGCTTATGAACATCATGCATAATTAACAACTCCCCATAAACAGAGGTAACCTGTAAATGCAGCATACAAAACTCTCAATCGCTCTCTGTGAAGCCATGCATTTTACTTAGCCATTTGAGCACACTTGCTTCAGTGGCCAAAACTACAGCTTTTTTTAAAGCTGTTTGTATTTTTCTTTGATTTTGAAGCAACACAAAAATCCAATATAAAAATTTTGCTATTAATTTTGTCTGGCAGGGGTCTAACCAGATGGCTAACAAGATCATTTCCAATTCCAGCTTCTCCAATTCCATGCTGTTCTCTCACCATTCTGAAAGCCTTTTCCCTGCAATAGGCATTGTTGCTCACTTCCCTCACATCATTATCAGCTACAGTCAATTGAGCAAATAAGTATTGTGGGGAACTTGATCTCTATTCCCACTCTCATTATTGATAAGACCACACACAAGAAGCAATGCATTTTAAATATGAAAAAAAAAAAAATCACATTTGAGAACCTTGCTGGCACTGGAAAAAAAAGTAGAAAACATTCTACACCCATCAGTAAGGAAGCATTCTATGTTAACCCTTATGTAACAGAGTTACTACAGCTACTGGCCGAATTACAATAGCCTTAAACCTTCCTGGTCCTCCACCCTGGAGACCCAACCAGTCTCAAACTGGGGGCAAAGCAGAGTGAGTACACCCACCAAGAGCAGGGGGCCCACCCACTGCTGCCCCGCACCAGGCCCCCCTGCTAATCTCCAAGCCTGGGTCCCCAGGGACATCCACTCCCCCCTCCGGGCTGGACTGCGAATATGCTCTAGCCTGTAGAAGGCCTGGGAGTATGAGACTCCTGGTCTAGATAATACTTAGTCCTGCCTTGAATGCACAGGTCTGGATTGGAAGACCTCTAAAGGCTCCTTCCAGTCCTAAGATTCCATGATTTCTCTATTTCTCTCACAAAGCAACATTTAGAGCCGTGGTGCCAACACGCTATCCACTAGGCTCAGCGGTTCCCATCCTTTTCCAGATGGGGACCCATTTTGACAATTCAGGAAGACTTGGTGACCCAAGGTAATTCAAAAACGCGGGGAAAAGGGGGAGCAGAGCCACTTGGGGAGACACTTGGCGACCCTTTTGAAATGTAATGGCGACCCATATTTGGGCCCGATCCATAGGTTGGGAAATCCTGCACTAGCTACATGTGGCTATTTGGCCAGTTGAATGTGGCAAGATGGCTTGAACACTGTGGCTATTTGGCTGGTTGAGCATGGCTAGTTCTCTATATATAGTTCTCTATTATAATAGCTACTGCTTCAGAACTGGTTGGACATCATGGATTTAGAGTATGTAGTGCACTTTTTTCTAGACTGCTGCCCTTAAAAGGCCACATTGTGAAACAGAACAGAAAGAGTGATACAGAAAAGAGGAAGCTTATAGGCGGCAATTCCTCATATGCAGAATTCCCAAACTCCATCTAAATAGAGTTCCGCATCATATCCATGTTCCCTCCTGAGCTACTTCCAAAGTATGCATTTGTGTGAAGATTGATGTGATCCAAACGCACTACACTGTTGCCAGGAATCCAGATTTCCCAGTACAAATGTACAAAAAGCTAACTGTGTTTGTGCTAACATGGAGGACACTAGTTGATCAAGGAAGTGGCAGGACAAAGGCATCTAAGAATGGCTCTCTCCACTGGACCAGCTGGAAATCTTAACTTACAGATTTTGTTACACTTCTGCCAAAAACAACAAAAAAGAATGTCACACTAGCACTGGATTAAATTTCGCAATGAAAAAAATGTGATACATCTTCCCTTCTCCCTTCCCTTTCCCCCCTACCCTACTATGTTTGGTTGCTAGAAAAAAGGTGCTAAATAGAAAGATGCCATTAAGAGAATTTTACAAAAACCAACTAAAACTTATCAATTCACAAAATGGGGCTTTTGTTATAAAAAGAAAAAGATATGCTGCAATCTACTGTTTCATGGAAATGGTTGCATAGAAGTGCACACTGTAGTAAGATGAGAGCCTAAAATATAAGCCCATGTAGCACAGGCCTGGTTTGAGGCCTGAGACCTAGCTAACAATGGACAACACTTGGCTAATGTAAAGCAAAGCTAAGCTGTGAGCAAGGGCAGGCCCCTGCTCACAGAACTTGGCATGATGAGGGGCGGGCGAGAGTGTAAAACACTAATTGGTAATAGGCCCAGGTGTAGAACAGTAATTGGTACTAGGTACTGACTGTAAAACAGTAATTGGTACTGGTCATAAGTTGAATGCACATGGTAATATCAGCTCATTAAAAAAAAAGAACTTGGTACCCACACTCCCCACAGATACAGACACAGGCTCAGGAAAGGGACTAAAATGACAGCATGATGGATAGAGATGATCTAATCAAACCACAAAGTACAGGGTGATGATGGGTGGCATCTAAGTAGCGTTAGAAGGTGGTAACCTGACAATGTCAGGAGTGATGTGTAACTTGTTTATATTTGTATGTAAAGTGGTGTCTTTGGCGGGGGGAGGGGGAGACAGTCTTTGTTTGACCTGCGGGCATTAGGGACCTCCGACTGATTGAGTCATTTCATTGTTACAGATTACACATGCATAGTGGTTCAGTAGAGTCTACTGACAACTACTACTGTACTTTGTTTAACAGTAAACCTGACTGGGCATTTCCACCCTTATCTGATCTGTGGACTTTGGGTGCTGTCTCAGGGTCTGCTGTGGTGACTAATTGCGCAAGTTGATACGGCACACATCACTGAGCACACACACAAGCAGCCTTCTGGTTATCATCATCAGTGGAGCCAGAGACCTGTCAGGACATCACAACAGTAAATCCTGACCTTACTACATCGGTGATCCAACAACAATTTTTTAAAGAACAGTATTTTAAAGAAGCCTTATTGAAGGCACAGAAAGAAACCATCCCAATGCGTAGCAAGAGAAGCAAACATGGTAGGAGACCGGATTGGCTTACAGGGGAAATCCTCGGTGAACTTAAGCACAAAAAGGAAGCTTACAAAAAGTGGAAACTTGGACAAATGACCAGGGAGGGGTTTAAATGTATAGCTCAAGAATGCCGGGGGGTTATCAGGAAGGCGAAAGCACAGATGGAATTGCGACTGGCTAAGGATGTGAAGGATAACAAGAAAGGTTTCTACAGACATGTTAATAAGAAGGTGATCGGAGAGGGTGTGCGGCCCCTACTGGATGAAGGAGGTAACCTAGTGACATATGATGTGGGGAAAGCTGAAGTACTCAATGCTTTCTTTGCCTCTGTATTCACGGACAAGGTGGGCTCCCGGACTAATGCGCTAAGTGACGCAAGATGGGATGAAGATGGACAGCCCTTGGTGGGTAAAGAACAGGCTAGGAACTATTTAGAAAAGCTAAACATACGCAAATCCATGGGTCGGACTTAATGCATCCGAGGGTACTGAGGAGTTGGCAAATGTCATTGAGAGCCTTTGGCCATTATCTTTGAAAAGTCGTGGAGATCGGGAGAAATCCCGGATGATTGGAAAAGGGCAAATGTAGTGCCCATCTTCAAAAAAAGGGAAGAAGGATGATCCAGGGAACTATAGGCCGGTCAGTCTTACCTCGATTCCTGGAAAAATCATGGAAGGGATCCTTAAAGAATCCATTTTGAAGCACTTGGAAGAGAGGAAAGTGATTAGGAATAGTCAGCATGGATTCACAAAGGGAAAGTCGTGCCTGACCAATCTGATTAGCTTCTATGATGAGGTAACTGGCTCTGTGGACGTGGGAAAGTCAGTGGATGTGATATACCTTGACTTTAGCAAGGCTTTTGATACGGTCTCCCACAATATTCTTGCCAGCAAGTTAAGGGAATGTGGATTGGATAAATGGACGGTAAGATGGATAGAAAGCTGGCTAGAAGGCCGGGCCCAGTGGGTAGTGATCAACAGCTCGATGTCAGGATGGCGGTCGGTTTCCAGCGGAGTGCCCCAAGGTTCAGTTCTAGGACCGGTTTTGTTCAATATCTTTATTAATGATCTGGATGAGGGGATTGATTGCACCCTCAGCAAGTTTGCGGATGACACTAAGCTAGGGGAGAGGTAGATATGCTTGAGGGCAGAGATAGGGTCAGAGTGGCTTAGACAAATTGGAGGATTGGGCCACAAGAAATCTGATGAGGTTTAACAAGGACAAGTGCAGAGTCCTGCACTTGGGATGGAAGAATCCCAAGCACTGTTATAGACTGGGGACCAACCAGCTAAGTAGTAGTTCTGCAGAAAAGGACCTGGGGGTTACAGTGGATGAGAAGCTGGATATGAGTCAACAGTGTGCCCTTGTAGCCATGAAGGCTAATGGCATATTAGGCTGCATTAGGAGGAGCATTGCCAACAGATCCAGAGATGTCATTATTCCCCTTTATTCAGCTCTGGTGAGGCCACATCTGGAGTAGTGTGTCCAGTTCTGGGCCCCCCACTACAAAAAGGATGTGGACGCATTGGAAAGAGTCCAGCGGAGGGCAACCAAAATGATTAAGGGGCTGGAGCATATGACCTACGAGGAGAGGCTGAGGGATTTGGGTCTGTTTAGTCTGGAGAAGAAAAGAGTGAGGGGGGGGATCTGATAGCAGCCTTCAACTTCCTGAAGGGAGGTTCCAAAGAGGATGGAGAAAGGCTGTTCTCAGTAGTGACAGATGGCAGAACAAGGAGCAATGGTCTCAAGTTGTGGTGGGAGAGGTCCAGGTTGGATATTAGGAAAAACTATTTCACTAGGAGGGTAGTGAAGCACTGGAATGTGTTACCTAGGGAAGTAGTGGAGTCTCCATCCCTAGAGGTGTTTAAGTCTCAGCTTGACAAGGCCCTGGCCCGGGTTGATTTAGTTGGGATTGGTCCTGCCTAGAGCAGGGGGGCTGAACTTGATGACCTTCTAAGGTCTCTTCCAGCTCTATGGTTCTATGATTCAAACATGTGATGAACTTTCCATTTTACAAAGCAGATGTATGAGAAAATATTTTCCTTCTAAGTGAGTGAGAAAAGGAAGCAAAGGAAAGCGAGTAAGAAAGAGAGACAGGTATTTCTAGATGAAGCATTACATTTTAAAAAAATCATGGGAACAAAGCATATGATAAGCCTGCCTGGAGACATATCTACATTTTAGGGAAAAACATGGATTTTATTTAACTATGCAGTTTGCTATTCAATAAAAAAAGTATTTACCATTAATACCAATAGATTACCATATAGCTTCCATTAAAATGGTTTATAAACAAACAAAGTCACTGCACTTCTGAGTCAAATACTTTAAAGCTGATGAGTCAAGAAAAATCAAATAGTTACAGAAGACATTTTAAGAAGCTTAAATCAATGTACCTTCCATAAAACATACTTAACTTCTGTAATCACAGCTTGGGGGGAAAAAAGGTTATTTTAAAAAGGGGGAGGAAAAAATAAATGCTTGCTTTCATAATGCATCAAGTACTACAAGTTTATAATGGGCAATTTATTCAGTAAATTAAAAGATACAAACCACATGTTTGTGTTAGCAGAGAGAAAGGGGAGGGGGAGGGGGGGGGAAGAGAGGGCAGAAGGAGGAAGCCTAGTGTATATTCTTACCCAGCAACTAGAACATATTTTCCATCTGGTTGATCCTTTAACCTTTCCAGCAGGGACAAACGTACTTTGGCTTTGGTTTGGCCATAGATTTCAATTTCATCTGCAAGCAATCCTATCTCCTTGGCAAGTACGTCAACAGCTTTTGGACTCTGTCCTCGGGAAATCTCAATATCACTGGAAAAGAAAACAAATAGGAGCCAAGAGACTTCTCTCAGCTTAGGTGGTCGATGACAGAATACAAAATAACAGCAAACACTGCAACAATAAAGTTATTGTAACCGCTTTATGATCTCTTCTCCCAGATTTTGTTATCTGAACCTAAATACTAGCTAACGCCTAATGTAATATTGGAAATCGTTTGTGTTATCCATTTTTCCCCAAGCAGTGTTTACTAACATTTATTTCATTGTATTCTTTCCTTTAATTGTGTTCCAAATACTGCCCAATGACTTCATATCAGACTAGTCAGTGGCTAGTCTGCTAGATAGTCAAGAATATCACTTTGGAACTGACTTTTCTGTCCATTTCTTTTCCTCCTCTATAGCAGTACATTTCAGCATTTATAAGTACATGTTACTGCAAAGCACATACATTCCTTATAGATAGAATTGATATAAATATGGACAAACATACTTGCACATCAGAGAATGTGAAAGCCAACTTTAAGCCTCACTACTTCCTTATGAGGTAATGTAAGGAGACAGGTAACATATACAAAGATCAGCTCACTCACTACTGAAATACAACTATATGTGAGATAATGATGTAGCGCTTTAGGGTGTGTCTAGACGACATGGCTTTGTCGACGGAGCCATGTAAACTAGTTTACCCAACATAGTCAATGAAGCAGGGATTTAAATAATTCCCGCTCCATTAAAATAAAAATGGCCCGCCGTGCTGTGTCGACAACCAGCAGATCCAGCACAGCGCAGCAGTCTAGATGCGGATCGGTCGACAAGGGAAGCCTTTGTTGACCACTCCCTTATGCCTCATGAAACGAGGTTTACAGGAGCGGTCAACAAAGGATTCCCTTCTCGACCGATCCGCGTCTAGACTGCCGCGCTGTGCCGGATCAGCTAAGAGACTAACAAAAAACCATATATAGTATTACTAGCGTTTGTGAGCAAAACCCACTTCCTCAGATGGAAGAAGTGGATTTTGCTTATGAATGCTCATGATACCATATATATGTATGTTTGTTGGTCCCCAAGGCGCTATAGGACTACTTGTTTTTAAAGTTACAGTCTAACACTGCTACCCCTCTAAGACCTATATGTGGAATAGTACACAGTGGCTGTTTAATCACTCATAATACTACATAATAGGTTAGTGATCCCCAACCTTTGGGGGCTGCCGGGCGCCGGGGGCCGGGCCATGCATGCGCTGTGCACCCAGGGCCACGCATGCGCCCGGGAGCGGGGCCGCTCATGCGCTGCGTGCCCGGGGGCGGAGGCTGCGCATGCACCGTGCGCCTGGGGGCGGAGGTCACGCATGCACCGCGCGCCTGGGGCCCGGGGTGCAGGAATGGCTTGGGCTGGCCCTGGTCACTCGGCGGGCACACATAAATGCCCCGGTGGGCACCATGGCACCCGCAGGCATTGCATTGGGGACCACTGTAATAGGTAAAAGATAAGATAGAAAGAAGAACAAGGCAACACAATGAAAATGCAGAGAATTTAGTGTGGGTTAGTTAAACATCATATACTATATTGGAATTTAATATCCAACTTAACAGGCCTCCCCTTACAAAAGAAATGTCATAAGAACATAAGAATGGCCACCCTGGGTCAGACCAAAGGTCCATCCAGCCCAGTAGCCTGTCTGCAAACAGTGGCTAGGCTCCAAGTGCCCCGGAGGGGGTGGACCGAAGACAACAATCAAGCGATTTGTCTCCTGCCATCCATCTCCAGCCTCTGACAAACAGAGGCCAGGGACACCATTCCTACCCCCTGGTTAATAGCCTTTTATGGACCTAACCTCCATGAATTTATCTAGCTTCTCTTTAAACTCTGTTATAGTTCTAGCCTTCACAGCCTCCTCTGGTAAGGAGTTCCACAGGTTGACTATGCGCTGTGTGAAGAACTTTCGCTTATTAGTTTTAAACCTGCTACCCATTAATTTCATTTGGTGTCCTCTAGTCCTTATATTATGGGAACTAATGAATAACTTTTATTTATTCACCCTCTCCACACCACTCATGATTTTATATACCTCTATCATATCCCCCCTTAGTCTCCTCTTTTCCAAACTGAAAAGTCCCAGTCGCTTTAGCCTCTCTTCGTATGGGACCTGTCCCAAACCCCTAATCATTTTAGTTGCCCTTTTCTGAACCCTTTCCAAGGCCAAAATATCTTTTTTTGAGGTGAGGAGACCACATCTGTACACAGTACTCAAGATGTGGGGATACCATAGTTTTATACAGCGGCAGTAAGATATTCTGGGTCTTATTTTCTATCCCTTTCTTAATAATTCCTAACATTCTATTTGACCGCCGCAGCACACTGTGTGGACGTTTTCAGAGAACTATCCACGATAACTCCAAGATCTCTTTCCTGATTTGTCGTAGCCACATTAGCCCCCATCATACTATATGTATAGTTGGGGTTATTTTTTCCCCCAATGTGCATTACTTTACACTTATCCACATTAAACTTCATTTGCCATTTTGTTGCCCAATCACTTAGTTTTGTGAGATCTTTTTGAAGTTCTTCACAGTCTGCTTCTCTCTTGACTATCTTGAACAGTTTAGTATCATCCGCAAACTTTACTACCTCACTCCTAGCCCCTTTCTCTAGATCATTGAATAGGATTGGTCCTAGGAGTGACCCTTGGGGGACACCACTAGTTATCCCTCTCCATTCTGAAAATGTACCATTTATTCCTACCCTTTGTTTCCTGTCTTTTAACCAGTTCTCAATCCATGAAAGGACCTTTCCTCTTATCCCATGACAATGTAATTTACACAAGAGCCTTTGGTGAGGGACTTTGTCAAAGGCTTTCTGAAAATCTAAGTATACTATATCTACTGGATCCCCCTTGTCCGCATGTTTGTTAACCACTTCAAAGAACTCTAATAGATCAGTAAGACAGGATTTCCCTTTACAGAAACCATGTTGACTTTTACCCAACAAATTATGTTCTTCTACGTGTCTGACAATTTTATTCTTAACTATTGTTTCGACTAATTTGCCCAGTACCGACGTTAGACTTACTGGTCTGTAATTGCCAGGATTGCCTCTAGAGCCCTTTTTAAATATTGGTGTCACGTTAATTATCTTCCAGTCAGTAGGTACGGAAGCCGATTTAAAGGACAGATTACAAACCACAGTTAACAGTTCTGCAATTTCCCTTTTGAGTTCTTTTAGAACCCTTGGGTGAATGCCATCTGGTCCTGGTAATTTGTTAACGTTAAGTTTTTCTATTTGTTCCAAAACCTCCTCTAATGACACTTTAATCCAGGACAGTTCCTCAGATTCATCTCCCACGAAGGACAGGGCAGGTTTGGGAATCTCCCCAACATCCTCAGCCGTGAAGACTGATGCAAAGAAATAATTTAGCTTCTCTGCAATGGCTTTATCGTCCTTGATTGCTTGTCATGGGATCTTTAATATTCGTACATGAATAAGGACTAATGTGAAAACTCTACTGCAGAGGTCATTTCTTAGCATTTACTAATGTTAGACTGGGGGATTTGTTCAATTCTGATTCAGAGAAAAGGGTACCACTTAATTAATCATCATCATTTCCTGCGGCACTCAGGTGTCTCGAATACCAATTTGGCTCTATCTAATGGGATGTGTCAGAATCACAATACAAGATGATTAGGCTACAGACTATTTCTACTCATTCCCTTCCATTAAATTCATTGTCTCCCCTTAAACCAATTCTTCTCCCTAAATAGAAGTGTAAACCAATGAAACGTCTTGCATAAAAAATAGTTTTTGTCTTTCCATGGTTCATTGCATCAAACTCTATAAATATGTACTTTTAAAAGGTGAATAATTTATTTATGACAGTGAGACATGAAAATTTCAGCAGCTGGAACACCCTATGGATGTGCAAGATGGTATCGTGGAGCAGCAAAGAGAAACGGAAGTGTAGTTGGCAATATTTTTTTTCAACTCTATTTCATTTTTAAGATATTGAAATTCCTATACATGCTTGATTTTAAAAACAGCATTAGCATTTTCTAGTAATTTGAGAGATGACAATCTAGACATGGCCTTCCTGAATTTCTTGCAGCACTCTAAACTTTCTCTACTTCCTTCACCACTCCTGAAAGAAGTGACTCCTATTCTATGGAATCCGCTTCCTCCATCTCTTTCCAAATCTGAGACTACATCTACACTGCAGGCTTTTGCCAGCAGAGAGTATGCTAATGAAGTGGTCATTAGCATTTGTCGTGCTGCATTTGCATATTCTCTGCTGATGCTTTTACGCAAGAGGTTTTTGCGCAAAAACAAGCAGGTCTGTTTTGCGCAAAAGGGGTCTACACTGCGCGTTTTTGCAGCAGAAAATATAGAATCATAGAGCTGGAAGAGACCTCACGAGGTCATCAAGTACAGCTCCCTGCCCAAGGCAGGACCAATCCCAACTAAATCAACCCAGCCAAGGCTTTGTCAAGCCGAGACTTAAAAAGCTCTAGGGATGGAGATTCCACCACCTCCCTAGGTAACCCATTCCAGTGCTTCACCACCCTCCTAGTGAAATAGTTTTTCCTAATATCCAACCTAGACCTCCCGCACTGTAACTTGAGACCATTGCTCCTTGTTCCTGTCACAGAGAGGCATAAGGATCTTGCGCAAAATGGGAGGGTTGTGCAAAACAGAAGCGGCTACACTGCTTCTTTTTGCGCAAAAAACTCTTGCACAAAAAGAAATAGCAAAAAAATGCTAATGAGATCACAACTTATGCTAATGAGTCTCTCATTAGCATGTTTTCTGCTGCAAAAACTTGCAGTGTAGACAAAGCCTTAGAGCAGTATAATGCATCAGTGATAGCGAGGACAACACTTCAGAGATTCAGGAATAAAACACCAAGGTGAAACCAGTTTTATACACTCACCTTAGAAATCTCTTTTTAAGGATCAATTAAGCTGTCAGTTGATTTGCCTAAGCAAAATAACTGCTTACTGTTGTTATTCTTTCATTGAAAAGCTCTTAAAAACATTTGGGGAAAACAACTTTTTAATATAAAAGGACAGCCTTTTACCAAGGAGACTACATATGGAGACATTCAACATAGTGTAATTAGAGACAGAAAATAATTAGCTTTGAATACAACAGGAACAATTTTCTATTAACAAGATGGTGCAAGGAAAGACTTTACAATGTTTTGGCATTTATAACTTAATTGTAACTGGCGGTAAAGGCTTTTAGTGTTTATGTCTAGTCACCTAATTATTTCTATCAACAAATATGTTCCAGGATGTTTCTAGCAGCAAACATTACTAGGCATCAATATATGTCTATGGCATAATGAACACAAGTAATACTACTACAATACTTCTAGCACACAGATTATAATAATCAGCATCCAGAAACCATCACATGCTCGCCTGCTGGTGCTGGGTATATTACATAATTACAGAAAAAACATTGTTGCTGAGATCAGAACCAATTACAGTCTGTGTTCTCTGTGGTTCAGTTCTGGAAGCAACTACCTGAGCAAAAATGCATCACCCTTAAACCAGTGTTTCTCAAAGTGGTCCATGAAATCACTTTGAGAACCCTGTCAACTGGCCGCTTTGGTGTATTTATTTACCAGCACCGCAGCCACAGAGCCTCGCAGTTTCCATTGGCTCCAGTTCACCATTTGCATCTAAGGGGAACGTGGGCTTCCCACAGCTCCCCTTGGCTGCAAACAGCAAACCGGAGCCAATGGGAGCCACGAGGCTCTGTGGCTGTGGTACCAATAAATAAATACACCACAGTGGCCAGTTATCAGGTTTCTCAAAGTGGTTTCGTGGCCCACTTTGAGAAATACAGCCCTTAAACACACACATGAAACCCTATATATGAAAATGCTTTATTTCTTCAAAGTATAATTGAACAGTAGTTTATGAAACACACAACTTCCCTTATGACTCTTACAATCAGGGCTTCGTGCAAGTTTTTTCCAGCATCGTATTTCAGTTTTCATTACTAACTGTTCTTGGAATTTTGCATATTTGAAATTCAGTGTTAGAAACAGCTAAGGGAAAGGCTGACGGCCTGAGGCAGGATTCCTCAGTTAAAGGGAATATAAACCAATCGGCAGAGCAACTTTCATTCAATTACATATTGTCATACAGAGAGCTGCAGCAGCATGCAGAGTAGAGGAGGGGCAGGGAATCTAGAGACTGATTCAAAACCCACTGAATCTTTCCATAGACTTTGACTGATTGTGAATCTACCCCTTATAATCTCACTAAACTCACTGTCTCTTCTGATTCCATTACAGTATCTACCTGGTAAAAAGTTACCCTAATGTCTCCAACTGGCACAATTCCCAGGTAGATAGCTCCACCAGCAGCTTAATCCGACCATCTACTGTTCTCCTTGGAATTTGTGTATGTGTTTTTGTGGCAAAGGAGACAAGGCAAAAGTATAATTTATACATCCATGTTTTAATATATTCCAAATACATAGAATACAACAGTGTATAAAACATAGCTCTTTAAAGATGTTACTTTATTTTAAAAAGTTAAAAGGTCTCCAATTTTACTTTTTTACATGCATCAAAAATTCCAATGCCCATGTTAAACAAATGTATTTTATTGTTACCTTAAAAAAAAAAAGTATGAGGTTTATATTTTTGTTGTTGTTGCTCAATGTATTGTTTTGATTTCTACACAAAAGAAACATGGGAAATAAAGGGCAACTTTTAATCAACATGTTAAAGTCTGCAGAAGTTTTTGGTGTTATTAGTTTAAGTACAATATATTCATATGTATCAACTTTTTTCAGCATCTGACAGGGACGGCCAGTTTTTAAATAGTTAATTTTAGTATTTTCAATATGCATAAGTGTTTCATATTTGATACTAAATTAAAAGATTAGAACAGGTTTTCTGTCAGAACAAGACTATATTTCCTGACCACAGTGAACCACTGCACTGAAATTGATAAAATACAAGATTTAAAAAAACTCTACATCTACTCAGTATGCACACTGAGAATTTTATTACAGTGTCCGTGGAAATTCACTACGAATTTTATTGCAGTGTCTTTGGAAATGAATCTAATTAACGCCCCAGAGCTCCTTGAGAGTGAAAAGCAGATGTTCCCTATTTTAGTTCCTATGCTTCTTTCCTTCGTTTTCAATGAAAAATCCATCTGTCTCCATATAAAATTGTATATTGTTGTAAAGAATATTTTATACCTTCCCTATGGCAAGTAACTGTACATTTAAAAGGGAAAAAAATACAACCATAAAGTTACAGTAATTAAACAAATGGAAAACCTATCACTGGTAACATTTCATATATGGTGGCAGGGGAAGGAAGCAGGTTTCTTGTTGGGTAGAAGTTTTATCATCATCAACCCATGGCATGAAGCATAGCTTGATCTATTGTTTCTTTAACTACATTTTAATGGGAGGTTTACAAGGATGAAAAGTCTGAAATTGTATATATTTGCCTATTAAAAGCCTCAGGATATCAACTTTTTTCTTTCTATCTGCACTCTATAAAATGCTTGTTCTTTTGACATCTGTTTTAAGTTACAAATCAAATCTGTCTCAATGAAATTTTTAAAACAAGAAACATTTAAAAGCAGGCACTAATTTTAACGTTAAGATGTTAAAAATGCAATACTCTCAGAAGCAGATTTATACAAATTATAAATGAATTTTCCAAGGCTACTCTCCATAATCTGGGTTCAAACCCTCAGGTTTCTCGCATGTGCACACCCACCCACATCCATCCATTTCTCCCTTCCTCTCCCACAAAATACACACACACAACTTTATACTAATAGCAAAGCAAAGCTACATTTCTCATGCTGTCGGCAACTGTGGTAATGCAAGTATGGATCCCTGAAGCCATGAACATTGGCAGTAAATGAGAGAGGAACTGATCGAAAATAAATTGGTTATACAAAAAGAATGTCTCTGTAACTCTTTGGCTATGTCTACACTGCCCTCTCTTGCGCAAAAACATATGCAAACGAGGTGAAGTGTGGAATATTGCCACACCTCATCTGCATAATTAATGAGACTCCGTTTTTGCATAAGAGGCTTCTGCGCAAAAAAGGAGCCGTCTACACGGCTCATTTTTGCACAAAAACCCCCTCTTGCACAAGAGCTGTTCTTCCGCTTTTTTTCAGGAAAAGCCTCTTGTGCAAAAATGGAGCCTCATTTATTATGCAAATGAGGTGCAGCAATATTCCACACTTCGCCTCATTTGCATTTTTTTTTGCACAAGAGAGGGCAGTGTAGACATAGCCTTAAAGCCTGCAGACATATTGTTGGGCCTCAATTCAGGAAAGTTGGCTAAACAGGAAAGCATGAGCTCAGGTGCCTTTGAAGTCACTGGGATTTACACACATACTTAATACTAAGAATGTCCTGAAGTATTTTCTGAAAGGTCCCACTGATTTAGGAATTTTCTGTATTTTTCAGGGAACAATTTCAGTTCACTTTTCAGTTTTAGAATTCATAAACTAGTGTCTACTTATAACAGAAGAAGCAAATAAGCAGAATAGCTGCTTTCATATTTTAGACAAACATATTTAAAGAGACATAAAGCTTATTATGTTTATTACCTTGGCACTGGAGAGAGGGGCTGAAGTTTTAAGCAATGGAGGTTCCACAGCCTATATTGCTGAGACTGGATCCATCTCTCACTGGTTTTAACCATGTTCTTTTACAGAGAAAAGAGAAACACTGAATGACAGCGGCATTATAAATATTCAGCAGTTTGATTTCAATTAGGTAGAGCCTAAACACATGATTTCATAACTGCTAAAATAATCTCTATACAAAGGATTGTTAACAAGCATACCTACAACATAAGGCTCTTCCAATTCCATGTCTTCGAGAATAAAGAAAAAACAATGACTGCATTGTTTACTCAAGATTTCAAGGAAGAGCAGGGTCATTCAGCACAAATTGCACTAAAACCTCAGGCTAAGCACTTGGAGGTATTCCTCCTCCAGGCTAGACTTTTACCAGTCTTTCCACAAACAGAACTCTCTCTTTAAATAATTACAAAATGTGTCAACTATTTAGTGCTGTTTTCCTCTTGCTCTCTAGGATCCTCAGTGCTGGTTTGTTCCATTTCTAAAGGGCAAGAAAATGGATCAACCCTTGAGATTTCCTTTTAAGCTCTCAGTTAATAGTCACATGCTATAAAACTAAAAACTGGTTGCTCCCCTCCAGTGTGACATCGCACATTATCACTGACTTTAAACACTCAGTACATTTCTACAAACAGGTCAACATATCTGAGAGCCCTAACCAGTTAATTCAAGGAACTGGCACTGTTAGTAGGAGGTAATTCACACTGAAGGAGAAAGCTGGGGCTTGTGCATTGAAGCAGACGGCATCGTAAGTAAAGGAGTCACCATGAGGGAGTCTTCATCTAGCATTACCACTCCTTTGGGCCTTGCAGCCGGCCTTCTTCTTTAAATGCTGTCCTCAAAAGCTGATGTGGCAAAGGTGACAACCCAAGCCTGACACATCTGAGCTGAGAATTATGAGGGAGGGGGAGCTGATGCAGGATTTGTGTGTTTTTAAATGAACACATTTATTTTTTGGGTATTATACTATTAAAAAACATTCCAAATGAATAAAACTAACACTCAACTAGCCATGCAGGCAAAAGTAGTGACCAGGTATGTAAGAGTCTAACCATTTAAACGGGTAACCCATAAGCATGAGCTTACACATGGGCTCCTAGTCTGGCTCCCCAAGAGCGGGGTGGCAGGCAGGAGCTGGTATGTGCCAAGAGCCAGCATAAAAGCCAGCTGCAGGCACGCACCAGCTCCTGGGGAGCCGACTGCCATCCCTCTAATACAGAGGGAGCAGTGCGGGCAGCAGGCGGGAGCTAGTACACACGGGCTCCTGGGGAGCCAGCTGCCACCCTGTGCTGCTGACTCTATATGAGTATCTGCAGTGCAGGGCAGAAGCCAACTCCCCAGGAATGGAGTTGGCAGCTAGGAGCCAGCGTGTAACCGCTAAAATTTTTAATGGCTACATGGTAACATCCCTACTAACAACACAAACAAAATCCGAAAATGGCAAAGTTGAAGTGTGTGCTCAGTCTTTAAACTTGCTTGACTGTGAAATAAAAGGAGGCAAAAAATATGTGAGACTCACTCAGATTAGATTTCCTGGTTCTCCATTTCTATAGCGCTTCACAAATATGAGTAACTCTTCAAAAAAACCATTGGATTGCAGCCATAAATAAAATTCCCTCACTGACACTTAATGTCTAATTTATTTTTACAGATCAACCTATAGATTTTATCAAGCTGTGTTACAGTTATTGTATTTTGATTGTATTTTCTCATTTAGCTTTACCTTGAAATAAAACAGGAATGAATGACACCCCAAATTACCATTTCATTGATTATATTACTACGGCAGCTGCAGGTCATATTTTTCTCCTTTTTTAAATTTGCCAGACTTGTCCAGTTGCAGCTGTAAGTGTACAGACTATGAACTCTAGGGCCAGTCAACACAGTGAATTTTACACCATTTGGGGTCATACTAACCTGCATCCGCATTGCTATTGTCAGAGGACCTACAGCCTCTATAGCAGCCTGGTTACTGTACTTTAAATCTTGACCATATCCATATTCCCCTGTAAAAGAAAACATTGCACCAGTGATTTACAAGGCCTTTGAGAGTAGGAATGGGAAGACACATGTTGAAGAGATATCTTTATCCAAAAAACAATCTGATGTCTGAATGTGTATCCCCAGTTTAACAACCTCACCGCCAAGTTACCACTGTCGCCTTAATTTTAAGCAGACACCAGCTGTAACAGTGGTGTGGGAGTGTATATGTATTGGATATCCAAAGGAAAGCAGTTCCAGTTAATTTGTGATATTTGTGCAAAAAGCAACAGAATATGTTAGGATTTGGAAAATTACATATATTTGAAATAATCCATTGGACAAATAAGGAAAAGATTTTTAATCTGCTTTTCCCTGTGCATATTATTTTGAGACGGTAATGAAATTAAGAAATGCATTAATGAGTAGCACGTTTCCTTCAGCAATGTTACTTTAAATGTAGATTTTCTGTACAAATGAACCCAATGGTTATAACCGGCTTCCTGTAGGATGTCTTTCAGTGGTCACGAATTAGATTAGATGTATTATTTTGTCACTGTATCCTTGTTTGTTTTCTCAACCCAATTGTTGCTTCTTGCCAGCAATTTCTTCAGGGTAAGTCCCATCTTTCAATCTAAACTTTAGCTAGCACAGTAGGGCCCTTATCTGAAATGCAGACTCTGGGCATTACAATAATAGTAACAACAATATAACAATAATAATAAGGCATTTGCTGCATTAGCCTTATACCTCAGGGAATGGGAGTTCAAACCCTGACCCAGCCAGGTTGTCTCTTCTTAATCCCCATCTGAGCACATCATAAAAACATCCACACAATCTGGCACAATCTTAAAGAGTCTCGGAACTAAAACACCAGGGATGTTGTGGATCGGAATTAAAGGCGTGCTGACATAAGTGTGGGGAGAAACTTCCACACCAACTGCCCACATAATGCTTGACTCAAGCCAGTGCTGTTAGTCATAATGTCCCACTCATTCCCATGAACACTGAAGTCACTGAAAGACCCAAAGACCTTGTTTGCATACATATTTAGCCTAATTCAATTAATCTTTTAACACTTCCTCAAATGCTTCCACATCAAGTACCTTTACCTTAGTGACAAACTAACTAAATAATAGAGAGTATATTCCTAACAATTAGTTGAGTAACTACTCAACTACTTGTTTCCCTCCCCTGAGGCAGAAGGGGGGAGAAACCATCTCCGCGGTGGGGTGGGGGGTGCTAACCCTGCTGCAGCTCTGCCCTTGAACTGTTCAGTCTCAACTCGTGCCACCCCCGGGACACTGTGGCTCTGCACTTCAAATGTAGTAAGAGCCTAGTAGGCTCTTACTACATTTAAAGTGCAGAGTTGCAGCAGTAGTGCCCCCACCCCCCATTATTGACTAATCAAGTAGTCAATGGAAATTCCATCGACTACTTAATTAGTCAACCTATAGTTAACATCCCTATTCCTAACGCTAATCACATAGTAAAAACATTTAAAAGGCCTTCTGTTTTTTGTTAAAGCTTCTTGTTTAAAACAAGATCTTCTGTTGTTTTTTCAATTTTAGACTAGAATCTTGAGTAATTTACAGAAAGTTATAAGAGTCTGACAATCATAAACAGACTATGGTTGCACTGAGACCATGCTGGGATTTTTGCCAGAACAACAAACGAAGTAGGAGGGATGAAGTTAAATTCCCCTCTTTTAGACATCTGTGCTTTGCAGAAACATTTCAAGTTTTTATTTGATTTGGCTTACTATGCCTTCCTTATCAATGCAGAGATTAGCATGTGTATAAATATACATTAGACTTAGAGATTTCCCTTTAACAGCGTTCTCTCAGTCAGTATGTACTTACATCACAAAGTCAGACTCACCAGGCTTTTGCAGGGACCATGGTGAAATTAGAGAGGTAGAATTCACACACTAGCCAAGGGGAAAAACTAGTGTTTGTGACATCTCACTTGCAGTAGATATTCCAACAGATGGACTAGAATAGCGTCCCTTATCACTCCACGCCCACCCTGCAGGAGTTTAGGTCTGTTAGATCAGTATAAATGTACATTGTGTGGCCCCTCTTCCATCCTGACCCAAGACCTCCTCCAAGCCTAACTCCCCCAAGCACACAGTTCTGCCCCACTACAAAAAAAGATGTGGATGCATTGGAGAGGGTCCAGCGGAGGGCAACCAAAATGATTAGGGGGCTGGAGCATATGACTTATGAGGAGAGGCTGAGGGAGTTGGGTCTGTTTAGTCTGCAGAAGTGAAGAGTGAGGGGGGATTTGATAACAGCCTTCAACTTCCTGAAGGGAGGTTCCAAAGAGGATGGAGAAAGGCTATTCTCAGTAGTGACAGATGGCAGAACAAGGAGCAATGGTCTCAAGTTGTGCTGAGAGAGGTCCAGGTTGGATATTAGGAAAAACTATTTCACTAGGAGAGTGGTGAAGCACTGGAATGGGTTACCTAGGGAGTAGTGGAGTCTCCATCCCTAGCAGTGTTTAAGTCTCGGCTTGACAAAGACCTGGCTGGGTTGATTTAGTTGGGATTGGTCCTGCCTAGAGCAGGGGGCTGGACTTGATGACCTTCTGAGGTCTTTTCCAGCTCTATGGTTCTATGATTTGTATCCCAAGTTGTAGAGACTCTGCTTCTGCTCCCAGGCAGTCCCATTGGTTCCTAATTGGATGAATTTCACAACTATATACATAGGCACTTAGGCTGGGATTTTCAAAGGTTAGCAAGATCCCACAGAAGAGGTCATTATTATTATTAATGTAACACCATAGTAATTCATACAGATAAGCAGGATGCCATATCAATGGAAACTGCTTTTTAAAAAACATTTTAAATGAAAAACACATCCCATCTCAAATATATAAAAAGTTGCATTAAAAGGAAATTCCATCATCAAAAGTGAATGCTTCAGAGTCATCTAGTTTATATAATCAGGACAACACAAGAAAATCATGTCCTCACATTTTCTTGGTACTTATCTTTTATTCTGGGAAATAAAACATTCACCAGTGTGACAATGGGTATTTACATCCAGGAGATAACAATGCAGCTACCACCATGCAGAAAAAAAAAGTTATTTCATGGCTGTTGTTGCCTTCAGGATGCATTTTACCACTCTGACTTCTCGAATGTTAATAATAGGACATTTTTAAAGTGTGAAACAAACCAAAATAACTTTTTGGACACATCTAACAATAAGATTCTAATATGCATTTAAAATTTAAAAAAAGCAAATAAAAGATTGTGTCCTCCCTGATGTCACACACACCTAACAACAGGCCTTTTATTAAATAACTTGAAATTCAGCTAAGTGAATTCTTCCTGTCCGACATAACAAAAGTATCTTTTGTATATCTTTCCTAAAAATTTCAACAAACACCGAATTAAAAAAAATAGGTAAACTGTATTTCTGCTTATCTTCCAGTATTTCTCCATGAGACAGACTGTCACAGAAACACAGGCAGGAAACAGAGGAGGCAGAGCTGCAGCAGTCCTAGAGCCAGCACGAGCCATGACCGCTCAGCCCCGGCTCACGTCAGCTCCAGGAGCTACCCCGCTGCAGCTCTGAATTTTAAATGCTCTTATATTTAAACTGCAGAGCTGCAGCAGGAGTAGCTCCTGGACCTGGCACAAGTTGACTATTTGTGTAGTCGATACAAATTGTATTGATTACACGATTAGCCAGGCACCTGCTTCTTAGCATCATTATTCTGCACCTCAGCCCCCTACCCCAGGTCACAACTCCCCCCCACTCAAACACCCTCTCAGATCCCACACACCTTCTGGCACCCCAATCCTTTACTCCAAGCTCCCTTCTAATCTGCACCCAACCTCCATCACAGACCCACACCTCCTCCGTTAGTATCATGGGAGAGTGCATCCCCTTGACCACTTAGCAAATTCTTGAAGTGCACCCCCATCAAAAATTATTGCCCACCCCATGCCTAACATAAGGGCTACCTGGATGGAGCCTGCACTCGAAACCCCTCCCACACCTCAGCCCCCACCCCCAATTCTGAACCCCCTCCTGCATCCAAAACCCTTCGTCCCCCTCCCACACCTCTAGCCCAAGCTTGCACATCCCAACCCCTTGCCCTAACCCACTTCTGCACTCTGAACCCTCAAGCTCCAGCCCAGACCCTCTTCCTGCACTTTAAAACCCTCACCCCTGGGCTCAGGCCAGTCTCTGCACCACTTTCCTCCCCCCCCCCCCCCCCCGCCCAGCTGGAGCCCTCAGCTTTCTTGCACTCCAACCAAGAACCCATGCCCTGAACCCTGCATGCCCCTGCCAGAGCCTTCACTCCCTCCTACACACCACTCTGCTGCTCCTGTCCAGTTTAAGGTGGTGGAGAGTGAGTGATGGAGAGAGGGGAAATGGAATGCGTGAGAAAAGGGCCTCAGAGAATGAGCAAGGCAGAGGCAGGGACTCAGGAAAGGGATATTCAGTGGTGTGCGATTAGAAAGTTGACAACCATAGCTAAGGGCATGTCTATACACCAAGTTAGTAAATGGCAAGCTGGGTGTAAATCTATAGTGCTCTGGCATGCCACACATTAACTGTCCATGTATACCCTGCAGCTGTACTTTTAAAATTCCCTAATATGCTTTGAATTGGATCTGTTTATTTAAATTTATTTTAAAATCTGTTTTTTCAAATAGTTATTTCCTACAATATTTTCAATCAGGATTTGCTTTCTGAAAATAGCCTGCTAGCTTTACTAGGACTTTCAATGGGACTTTGCATCTGGGTAGGTCTCTCAGCTTTCTCTTCTGTTTAAAAACTAGATCAAATGTGGATTTCATGCCTAAAAGAGCTAAATTATACAATAAAAAACAAGCCAAAGAGTGACTTGGGAGCAATAATTGGTTTTGTAGCTATTGTGGTGGTGTGACCACAAATCTTTAGAATTATATGAAATAATACAGAAGGTATGTGGATAAAACTAAAAACCCAACTAATTTGTTCTTGGGAGGAGTGTGAGACGACATATTTTCTAAGAACTTATTACATTGCTCTACTCTGAACAACAAAGATTACTTCAAAAAGTATATTGCTTTGACATCAGAAAGTGAGATTCTTTTATTATGACACAGTATTATGAAAACAGTATTATGTGATAAGTAGAACTTTTGGGGGATGTTATTTGAATGGGTTCAACTATAAGTCTGACAATTCCCACAAGGTTATTTTAATATCTTGAAACTTAGGCTTGTTGGACCCAAGCTCCTATACTAAAATAAGATGAGCTGAATGGCATTAAACAAATTTAGTTTCATTGTAATCCTTTGATGCTGATGTTGGAAACATTTATGCATGTGAATGATTTTACACATCTGAATAGTCCTATTGAGTTTAATAGGTCTATTTTCACATTTGTTCTGTTCTTTGCAGAAATGTTTGCAGGATGGACTCTTAGATGACTATTACATAAACTCTTCTTCAATACATATCATCAAACAAATAATCTCTATGGTAATTTCTTTCATAAAATCACAGAAGAATGGCCAACACTTACTGGCAGCTTTAAAAAAAAAAAATCACAACTCTATCATAACCAAATTCTACCACTTCATGGATAAATGCATGGTGAAGTTACTATCAAGAAATAGGATCTTTTAGTAAAATTAACTAATTAATTACATAATTTAGTTTATAGTTGACCTGATGCCAGTTACACCAGTTTTACCACAACGGACTTCAAAGAGCCACTGATTTCAATAAAGTTACATTAGCAGTATGGGTAACAGAGTGGCAATTCAGGCCAAATGTAAATAATCCTAAGTGTACTCCTGTGTAAACAATCCTAAGTTAAAAAAGTTACTTGGCATCTACTTTCTCCTTTTTACAACATGGGACTCATTTCAGTCTGTTCTTGTACATTTTTTATGAAGGTGTGTCCTTGTGGCTGACACACTAGCTGAGTTTTGAAGTCCCTTTCCACAGAGGAAGTTTTTAATTACTTGTCCTTCTGCATAAAACTAAACTGGATGAAGCATAAGAAAATAAAGTAGGGAACAATCCTGGAGCACAAGCAGATCTATAGGATAATGTGATTGTTTTTTACCCTTCTAATTTGAGAAATATATACATTCTATAATACCAATAATTAAGCTATTAAGCTCACCAGCTGTTACATGCATAAACCCAAGCTCATAACTGTCAGGTACATGAAGGATGAACTTATACACATGCATACAATACATATACATTTATTTTTATACCCTATTCTAAACACTGTAGTTATTTGCTACCACACCTTGTACTTATAGCCCATACACTTCTTTAAAGCAGCATACAATTTTAAACTGAACTTACCTGATAAAAAGTCAAGATAACAATTGACAATGGTTGTTCCTGGTCTTATCCAACTGACTGGAATCTCTTTAGGCTTGGTACTGCCTACAACCACCACATCTGCCTGATGAAGCTAAAAAATAAGTAACAATATTCTAAAATTAGGAATATATTATGTAGTGTAGACCTAACATTCAGACTCAATTTATATTTAAACTTCTCACAGTATTCACACATGGATGCAAAAAACCCAGACTACAGGCCTGATTCTTATATTACTGAAATTCAGGGATAACGCCATTGAAATCAATACATACATTCTGATGTAAAGTCAGAAAAACAAATCAGAATCAGGGCCTATAATATCACATGCAGATCATACCCTGAAAAGGCCTACTGTGGTTAAAGGAGTTATCTGACAGGATATTTCAGAGGAACTTCTGTTTTGTGGAAGAAACTAAACATTCAAAAGTACTCTCATTTGTTAAGCAACCACATCCATGAGAAATACAAGGCACTGTTCAAAGATGGATTTGTGAAAGTGGGGGAAAAACACGCACTCAAGACACATTAGTTGGAAGGCAACTTGAGAGTTCATCAGCTCTCTACATTCATCAATGCCTTCAAAAAATTCCAATTAAAACCTTACATTTACCAAAAGCAGCCTCTGATTGCATGGCTATGGTCTCATCACTCCTGCAGCTTCAGTGGAGTCACACAGCCTTACATTAACGGTCTACAGTGGATGTATTTGGGGCCAGTGTTAAACTCTTATTCCCATTTTAGAGAGCCATCTGAGAAGAAGAGTACTTCTCTTCACTTGCAGTGTTTAATCAGAGTGGTATTGCACAAACTGAACTGCAAAGTGGGACAACTTTAGTATAGCTGTTAAGAAACATTGACTGACACAACAGGCAGCCTCCTTTCTAGAGTGATCAGGATCCCCAAGGCTTCCAGCTTAGTTTTTGTTCTATCGCTGGCTAAAAATCATGTCACTGTACACTGTATTCCAGACACAAATTATTTTTGCATTTCTAATATTACAATTATTTTAAAAGGTCTTAGGAGATCCTTACATTTATAGACCATCTTTCACCCTGTAAGATCCTAAAACCCATAGCAACCTAAATTCACATTTCACCTACCACTAACTACACTAATTGCGCAGCCACTTAACAGTGCATAGCACCACTAAACAAAGAAATAAGACAGTAAGTGAAGACTACTACATTTCTCTAATTAAAAGAACAAAATTTAGGTGTATAAAATACATTTCATAGAATCATAGAATCATTGAACCACAGAGCTGGAAGAGACCTCAGAAGGTCATCAAGTCCAACCCCCTGCTCTAGGCAGGACCAATCCCAACTAAATCAACCCAGCCAGGGCTTGGTCAAGCCGAGACTTAAACACCTCCAGGGATGGAGATTCCACTACTTCCCTAGGTAACCCATTCCAGTGCTTCACTACCCTCCTAGTGAAATAGTTTTTCTTAATATCCAACCCGGACCTCTCCCACCACAACTTGAGACCATTGCTCCTTGTTCTGCCATCTGTCACTACTGAGAACAGCCTCTCTCCATCCTCTTTGGAACCTCCCTTCAGGAAGTTGAAGGCTGCTATCAAATCCCCCCTCACTCTTCGCTTCTGCAGACTAAACAGACCCAACTCCTCAGCCTCTCCTCATAAGTCATATGCTCCAGCCCCCTAATCATTTTGGTTGCCCTCCGCTGGACCCTCTCCAATGCGTCCACATCCTTTTTGTAGTGGGGGGCCCAGAACTGGACACAATACTCCAGATGTGGCCTCACCAGAGCCAAATAAAGGGGAATAATGACATCTCTGGATCTGCTGGCAATGCTCCTCTTAATGCAACCTAATATGCCATTAGCCATCTTGGCTACAAGGGCACACTGTTGACTTACATTTATTCAAAACAGAACACGCCAGGTCATCAGAACAGGTTAACATCCATGCTTTGGAGAAATATCTTCTTTGATAAGCACAGGTAATATTTCTGTCTCATCCAGCCTCATTCCTTGATTAATACACAGCTACTAAATTTAAGAACAGTCTACAGAGTTAAGGGTTCCAAATGGATCAACACAATTTCCTATGTCTCCTAGGGATGTGAATGGTTAACCTTAAAAGGTGAGGCTTACCGGTTCTGGTTTATCAGTAGGGGTTGGAGCAGCTTCCCATATGCCACAGGCAGGGAACTGCTCCAGCCCCACAGGGCCTACCGCAGTCAGACTGGCTGGCAGAGGGCAGCACCAGTCCTTTGGGGCTGGAGTGCCCCCCGTCCCATTCACCCCTCTTTTAACCAATTAAACAGGATTTTACATCCTTACTGCCTCCCTGCATTTTCCTTTGGAGGTCTCCCCCATCTACCTACTGACCCAGCATATTTTAGATTGAGTCCTGATGAACACTGGGACAGCCATAGGGCATCAGACCTATTGTTCTCCAGTCCAGCATCCTGTCTCAGACAGTTGCTGGTAACAGAAGTTCCACAGGAAGATACGAAAAACCTCACAGCAGATATGGAATAATCGATCTCCAAATAAAGTTTCACCAAAGCCCCTGGAATTAACCCTGAAGTACAAGTTTTTACGTCCCTTCCAAAATCTTTCATCATTAACTACTGGAACACTGGATAGTCTTGTAATTCAAACAAATGCCCAAAGCCTTTGGATCTTCCAAAATTTATTGGCTTCCTGTGGCAATTACTTCCATAGTGACATCCTGTGGCAATTAGGGATGACAAATTTAGATTAATGGGCTAATTGAACAGTCAACTATTAGATTAGTAGATAAGGGTGCCTCCACTTTTGAAGTGTAGCAACAGCCCTGCGGCTGTTGCTACACTTCAAAGGTGAAAGAAAGCACTGAGGGGAGCATGGGACCAGCCAGGGACCCAAGCAGTCCCCCGCTGCCCTCATGCTCCCCGCGGTGTTTCAAAGCAGCAGCACCACGTGGAACCCAGGGTCAGTGGGGGAGTCCGTATTTGACCCTGGACTGCACGTGGCGTTTCAAAGTGGCAGTGCTGGGTGGAGCCCAGGGTCTGGCCCTGAGCTCCAGATGGTGCTGCCGCTTTGAAGTACACCGTCTCCCCCCACCCCGCTGCCTATTTCTGATAGAGGCAGCAAGGGTGGGGGGAAGCGACTAGTGTGTTGACTATCCGAGAAGTATTTGTTTATCAAAGTCGACTAGTTGTTCACATTCCTAGTAGCAGTTACTTCCACAGTCTAATAATTCATGGTGTGAGCGTATTTTATTTAATTTTGTTTAAATTTGCTGCCTTTCAATCTCATTGGCTATCCCATTTTTCTTGTACTGTAAAAGAAAGAACACACACACCATCTACCTTCCCCGTGTCATTCACTATCTTCTAGGGTGAACAACTGCAATCTATTCATGTGAGAATTTTTCTGCCCCTTTAATCATTTTTGTTGTTCTCCTCGGAACTCTGACTAATTTTTCCAAATCTTTTTGGAAATAGGTTGATCAGTAGAGCCCTGCACAGGTACAAAAACGTGGAGTCACATCGACCAAGCTCAAACCTTCATCCAATCTGCAAACCAGTTTTTAACCTTCATCTGCACTGCACCAGCAAGCCATCTGGATCGGAAGAGGGAAAGAGCACAGATGGGGACAGGAGCTCTTGCAGTGAAGAGGCCGACAGAATGAGAGCAGGGACTGGGGTAAAGGGCATCATGGGGGCAGGATGAGGGTCTCAAGGATGGGTGGGAGTGGGGGGAGGGAATGGATGTTGCATCATATGCTGCTGCCACCGGGGAATTGTGAGCGATGGCACCTGGTGGCAGCAGCTTGTCACATCACAGCGGAGCAGAGGATAATGCGTTGGCACTCTGCCCACCTGCTACAATCTCTGCAGTAGGTGGTGGGCCCTGATGCCCAATAACTGGCTCATAGCCAGGGCACTGCCCCCCGCTTCTCCTCCACCTCCAGCCCCAGACAGACCGACCCTCTTCCCTTGGGGTGGGACTGCTCGCTTCTTTATTGAGAGCCCTCCTGCGCTTGCAGAAATCAGCCCAAGCTTGCTCCCTTACACGCACTCCCAGCTGCACTAGCCAGCAGCACCAGAACAGTGTGTAGGGTGGGTGCCATGTCTCTCAGAGCTGGAATTGCTTAGTAACTCATCAGGAGGAGGGACCCTGGGCAAGACTGGCACTGGGCTCCTGGTACAGGGAGGGACATTAGAAATTAAAAATGATCAAGGGCACCAACACAATACTATTAGGTTCTATTGTGTTTTGGTTTTAATAATTCATTCTAATATGGAATTCTCTTATGAGGGAAAGGAAATGAATACCCTGGTCCCCAATCTTTGTGTGATATTGTTCAACACTGGAAGTCAGTCTCGCGTGTTAAATTTCATGCATACTTTAGCAGATGACTGCTTTATTTGGACAAGGGAGCAAGTTGCTTTCCTCAACTTGACCTTTGTTCTTATGTCAAACCATAATCAATAGCATACCTGATCTTCATTCTAGGATATTAAGATTCACCTAATTAGAGACATTTAGCTCATGTATGGCAACTGCTAGAACAGGTATTTATCAAGTTCAGTGTTGATTTAATCTGAGCTATTGTGCAATGGAGCTGGTTCTTGGCTTTGTTTATATTATTCAGTTTCATTTTCTTAGCATTTCAATAATAAATGCAGTAAAATTTTGAGAAAGACTCCTTCCTCTTCTAAGATGACTTCTCATGATCCCTCCCTTACTGGAACAGAAAACAACATGTATACTCTACATTACAAGTGAACAATAAGAGCATACTTGTGGGCTATTCAGTGGCTTTCTCCGTATAAAATGTGAGTCTTAGCAATAAAAAATATCTACTTCACCAGATTGATAATCTTAACAATCATTGCAGTTATTTACTTACATTTTGGTTAGAAAGATTTTCAACGAGAAAAGCTTTACTTTGCATTGTGTAACATTCCAAGATTTAATATGGGAATAAGATATGTACCTATAACCATGGCTCAGTTAAGAATTGGGGTAAGTATACCAAATTAGGGACTCAAATATTTCAAGAAAACTGAGGTACCACACAGGCCCTTTGTACTACCATCTCTTCTGGGTACTGGTACTTTTTTGATCCCTAGGAAGGCAAAAGGTTAACTGGTAAACATGCCCTTTTACCAGATAATAAGTTAACTGTTATGGGGCTGCTCTGCCCAGGCCCAGAAAGCCAGAGCAGCTCCCCATCCGCAACATGTTGCAGAGGGCTTGACCCGGCCTGGCTGGAGAAATCCCCACCTATAGTGTGCAGAAGTGGGCCCAGAAGAGCCCCTCACCAGCAGCATGCTGCAGCGGGTCTGGCCCAAGCAGCCTCTTCCCCTTTCCCCCTCAACACACACAGTGTACTGTAGCAGGCCCAGCCCAGCCGGAGCAACCAGCAGTGCGGCAGCCTGGCTGAAGCAGTCCCCCACTGCAATTAAGCAGTTAAACACATAGTTCAACCGGTTAACTACCTAACTGGGATTTTACATCCATACTACAAACTGATCTACACATATCACTGTATGCACATAAAACTCAATTAACACAGCTAAATTCTTCCACAACAGTAAGGCTACGTCTACACTGGCATGATTTTCCGGAAATGCTTTTAACGGAAAAAGTTTTCCGTTAAAAGTATTTCAGGAAAAGCGCGTCTAGATTGGCCCTGGAGTTATCATTATAACGATGCGCTTTTGCGGAAAAGCGCGTCTAGATTGGCGGCGCGCTTTTTCGCAAAAGCAGAAGCCCGGAACCATTTTGAAGAGGGCAAAAGGCCACCAGACCTTTCTGGCGCTGGGACCAGATGTCATGGAGACCCTCCTCCTCCTGCCAGAGGTCCAGGAGGGTCTCCAGCTCCCTGGGGGTCCAGGAGGGAGCCCGCCTTTTGCAGCCCCTGGGGGCCTCCTGAGCTGGGGGTGCAGGTGGCTCACCACCCGGACCTGCCATGGCTGCCTTCTGATGCTGGCTGGGCAGGACAGGGGCGCCGTGGCAGACCTCAGGCCGCAGGTCTGAGGCACGCTCCTGCCACGTGCACTCAGCAGCCTGCGTGCTCTTTAAGAGCTCGGATTACCAGGAAGTCCAGGGCTCCTACGGGGTCTCCAGGCATCCAAACCGCTTTTTTCCGTTTCTTCTGCTTTTCCGGAAAAGCGTTAGCTAGCTGTCTACACTGGCCCTTTTCCGGAACAGTTTTCCGGAAAAGGGACTTTTGCCCAAACGGGAGCAGCAAAGCTTTTCCGGAAAAGCGGCTGATTTCTTACAGTAGATCGTCATTGGTTTTCTGGAAAATCAAGCGGCCAGTGTAGACAGCTGGCAAGTTTTTCCGGAAAAGCGGCTGATTTTCCGGAATAACTTGCCAGTGTAGACACAGCTTACAGGTTAATACTGAAGCTGTTATAATTAAGGTACAATCCAAATATGTAGTGTCAACTAGTATATCCTATGTGATGGGAATAAGGATTGTACATTTGTATAGTGCTTAGCACTGAGGCCTCATATTAGTTGAGACCTCTACATGTGATCTCAAAAAATGATAATTCTCAAGAAGCTTCCTTCAATACATTTGATCAATTCTGTAATAATGCAACTTTAAGTTTGAAAAACAATTGACCTATACAACTCTTCTCATCTCTATGCCTACAGATCATAACACTGCATAACTGTCTTAACAAGAGTAGCATAATATTTCTGTAGCCAATGTTAACAGCAGATTGGACAGCCAAAATTGTACATATTTGTAAATATATCATAAAAACAGCTAGAATTTTTACATACCTCATATGTAACCAACCGCTGTCCAGTGGGTGATTTATAACTGTATAAAACAACTGTATAAAGCTTGCAAACTAATTTCCTTTCCCCCATTTTTAAAAGAAAGAAAATGCAAAAAATAAATCTCATATTCTAAGTTTAATTATACTAAGAGAAAGACAGTTTTTAAACCCTTGCAAGGAAAAAAATTAATTCATAAAAGAAAACGAATAGTTGAAGCACACAAAATATTCAATGTCAATGCTACAGTGAAGAGGTTTTTTAATCAGTTTCCTATAAACTTACTTGATGGAATGATCAAGGAGAGTTGAAGAAGCTTACACAACCCCATCAGGCCATTTCACTTCACACAGGATGATTTTTTTCCCCCAATAACCTATTTTTTCACTGCTTATAAAACACTCAGAAAAAGCTCAAAGAGGCATGCAGACAGTTAATCTCCTAAATTGATATAAATCAGACCTTCAAAATGGAAAAGATGTATTATCATCAAGTCTATCCCTCTGCAAGTGTATTATACAGTCCAGAGACAGAGGATGCATCAGATGCATAACAGATGCAATTCTTCATTTTAGCCAAAAGGATGAGAAGATATTGAAAAACGGTAACATACAGTCATTGTATAGCCAAGTATATGTTAGAAAATGGGTAAAATAACACTGTTACCAGACTATACCGGAAAGAATGACAAACATCAAATGAAATAATCCTTAATATAATACGCAATATTTTAAGGACAGTCAAAGATCTTCATAGGCTGATTCTCAAGAGAATCTTGCACTCTCACTGGCAAATCTCCTCATTCGGGAAGACATGTTCCAATAAATAATTTGAAACCTTACCTGATAACAAAAATTCAACCCTCTCCAATAAGATTTAAGTAGAAGCAGATTAAGTACTACCACCCATTCCCAAGGCAAAAGACAAAATGTTAAAACAACAGTAACAATGCAGATAGGGCAAGCCAAATGTTTAATGGTAATGATATGGAGTAACTGTATATTCCAATAATTGAAAACCTATTTTGCTCTAAGGGTTGTATAAATATTTCATTTCCGTAATTTTTACAATATCCATTTTTAAATCATATGATTAAAGACAAAAAATAAATCATTTAAAACTGAAACATAAATGGGCATAATGAAGATGGATTTTCTAGCTCTGATGTAGGACTATTTAGTGCAGAGGAAAAGGAGAAACTGATACTGAATTCCCTGCAGCCACATTTAGTGTAAAGAAATATACAAATGTGATTTGAACAGAAAAAAAGAGCGATCGTTTAAAACGCTGTGGCCACTGCAGGTGTCATGGTTTAAATTTTATCTGAACTTCACTGATGTAGTAAATTTTCCTATTTTTTTACCAACGCATACCTCCTTACCTTCTTCCTGTCACACCTACACCACCATTAGGCAACTAAGGCTAGTAAGTAGGTCATATGAGTGGCCCTCCTCCATCTCAGTGGTCTGCAAGTTTGTCAAAACCAAGATGATCTCCTGCAATAGGGTAGTTTTGCTAACTGTGTTTCATACCTAGAATTTGCAGGGTATGCCAATTGAACCATTGCAGCACTTTGACCGAATGCAGAGGGCATGCGTAGCTTTTACAGTCAATGTTGTGTGCAATCAGCATGAACCTCACTTCACGTGCTTTATGTGCATATCACTCTGGTAATACTGGTAGAGTAAAAACTATGCAGATGGAACCAGTGGAATCTGACAACCCTGTGTGTGGTCAACAGCAAATGAAATGTCTTATAGGCCACACACAGAAACCCAATGGGCTGTATGTGGCCGATGGGGCCATAGGTTGTCCACCACTGACCTACACAATGAACATGTATTATTTTTGACAAATGGCATTACTCTGATTTTTTGGGGAGAGGGGAAGAAAGATATTCAAACACATGCCTGATGAAGGGAGGGAAGGCATTTTCACAGATTTCACAGAACATTAAAAACCAGTGTTCCCCACTTTAAAATCATTAGGATTTGTAGCATGTGTGTTTAACAGCTGAATTGACTAATTAAAGTGTTCAATAACAACATAAACATCATTCTTATTCATCAAAAGGGGATCAAAATAAGCCATGATAATAGGGGACGATGTTATTATCACTAAGGCTAAGTCGTCACTATCAGTTCTTCCGGCAGAAAATATGCTAATGAGGGACTCATTAGCATAAGTCATGATCTCATTAGCATATTTTCTACCGTTTCTTTTTGCGCAAGGGGTTTTTGCGCAAAAAGAAGCAATGTGGACTTTTTTTTTTTTTTTGCTCAAAAACCCTGTTTTGCGTAAGATCCTTATGCTGTACTTCCAGGTCCTACCAACATGTAGAGCAGGGACCAGAGCTCAGATTGCTTCATTTGCTCCTCCTAGCTTCTACTGTCCTTAGTCTTTGGCTTTTGGAATGTCTGATTTTTTAACATGCAAGAAACAGCAATAATCATATAAACATTTTAATGTCTTAAAAAAACCATACACAGTAGAAGAGTAATCTAACAAAGTATTATCACTAGAAATTCCTATATATTTTTTTCTGTTGTGCTCTAGACAGCTGTTCCATTTATGTCTCATGCTTTTTTATGTTTGCCTGGGTCAGACACCAGAGAGTCCCACCCAGTTTACAAACCCTGATTCTTGTGAGATTTGAAAGGGCAGTCCACAGCTGGCTCCACAAAAGACAGTTAAATAGGTGGAGACTCCCGGATGAGTTTCAGCAAAGATAACAGGCCTGCTTGTAAGCCAAAGAGAGGAAAAGAGGTACCCTAATCAAACCTGCATTTGGTTGAAAATGTGAAAGTGAGTTCACATGGGGTTTGCCAATCTTTTATTATTTGGAAACAAAGTGGGACTGTGTGTCTAGGCTTCTTTACAATAAACATGAATGCAAGGCAAGGACTTTTAAATTAGTCACAAGATGGGCCATGTTCAGAAATAATTGAAGAAATGGTCTCAGTAAATTTTCTCATGAATGCAAAGCGTTCTTCATGTTTTGGCAAGATAAGCATTTGTATTTTTCATCAGAAAATACAATAGTTTTCCATCAACTGGATAACCTAATCTTGGCCAAAAGTTAATAAGTTATACAGCAATAAAATGTTGTATTTTTCTCTTTATGAACAGTGGAACAGAATATTGACTTTTAAAATAACAAAATTTAGCTGTTTTTTTACAATTGTGTGAATAAGTCTTTGTAAGCCAAATTCACTCTGAAGGGACAGTATCTGCAACAGCTTTCTATATAAGCATCAACAGAAGGATAACTAACTGGTGATTTTAATTGTATCTAAAGCCTTAAACATTTATTGGTTCATCATAATCCCATTTTACACATAATGTAAGTGGAAATTAAACCTCTTTACAGCAGTTGCACATATTTATTCTAGAATTATCTGAAATATTGGAATTGTAATTTATAACCATTTGAAAATACAGGGGTTTTTAACAATGGAGTCATAATTCATCTGTGAGAGGACCATTATTTTTAGAATAGTTAAAAATCAAGCTGACTCACATTCTAATGCAGAAATATAGTAACTTGTTCACTGCACCAAAATCAAAAGAAATAAACAGGAGCAGAATAAAAGATTGCATTTTTTACATCTCTCTCTCTATAAATATAAAAACAATTTCCTGTGGGATGACAGAGTGATGTCATCGTGTCATTCTGCATCCCGCCGGCCTCCTCCTTCCAGTGCTCAGGAGCCAGGGTCTTCCTCCTGGCCTAGCAAGGCCTTGGCCCAGCCCCCTCTCTTCAGGTAGCTGGGGGGAGAGAGCTGGGGCTGGGCCAGCCTCAGCCCAGCAGGGGCGGGGAGAGGGAAGAGGGAGGAAGGGAGCAGGCCAGGGCTGCCACGCCTCTGCCTGGCCTACCCCAGCAGCCGGGCTGCCACACCTCTGCCTGGCCTTCCCCAGCAGCGGGGGGGAGAGCCAGGGCTGCCTATCCCGGGGGGGGGAAGGGGGTAGGGTTGGTGACTGTAGCGCAGCCCCCTAGTAACCTTTAATTAAAAAAAAAGTCAAGCATGTTAAAACTGTCCCTTTATTTCTGGTATGCTGTTAGGGGCAGGGAAAGATTCAATTTACCAAAAAATTAAAATAAATCTAAAATGCAGCTGGTAAGTCTAGCTTAGGGCCATGCCAGTCTTTAATATATTCTATTTTAAGAAACCTATTTAAAAGGGACTGGTTATCAGGGTATCTAGAACATGAGTTATCATGTGACACAATTGTTTGCATGTTTCAAGTACTTTCTTCTTACTGTGCCCTGGTTAATTCTTATAAACAAGCACTTTATTGCCATTTATGAGCATTCTGCTTTCACAGTACAATTGGAATGTAAACTTCATTAGATTGCTTATTTTGCTGGGGATGCAGGATAATAATTTCAATAATCAGAAGGACAATATAAAAGTTAGTATATAGAGGCAGACAATGTAATTGGGATTAATCAGCTAACTGCTATTTGTTCCTTTAGAAATCTCCTGCATAATGTTTAAGATAACGAACATTTAGGTATTTACACGTGAATGAGAAATATTCACTGAAATTAACCAACCAACTTAAAGTACACCCCAACTTCACAAATTTTTCAAAATGTTCCTGTAACAGAACCAGTCTGAAACAAAAAGAGGCAATACGAAAAGTAATAGAGGTACTGGGCTTGATCTGAAGCCCATTAAAATCCAGGGAAATTTTTAAATTTCTTTGGCTCAGGCACCAATAAATTATCTATTAGCAAATAAAAGCAAATGAGGAAAAGTTACTAGCACACTTTCCTCTTTAAATGCTAAACTAACAAAGCTACATCTTGAGTTACATGTGTAAATAATACCTAGCTCATGTAACAATTTATATCAAAAAATGGTAAACCTGAGATTTGTTTCAATGAAAATGGACACATTAACTTAATCTGAAAAAACTGATGTATAAAATAAAATACTTATCACAGCCATCACTACATTAGTTTAAATTAATTTGCCTTGCCATGGTACATATCACAAAGCAAACCTGTCTGCTCTAGGACAGCAAATCTCCGTAATATATTCAAATGTAGATATACATATACAGAAGTCAGGAAATTTGAAGTACGATTGTGTATTTAATTTTCCCTTTCTCTTCATTTCAAACTTTGATGAATATTTACTGGGGGATTGGGGTAGACATACCTCATCAATAAGCAAAATGCATTTTACCAAATTTTCACAAAACATGTCAGACCTTTCAACTTGCAGAGAAAAGAGGAACTGTCAAGTCACAATCCTCAAATATAACCACAGTTCTTGTAACGTGACACTATAAATATGGGGTCATTAATGCTTATTAATGGCAAGCAAGAAACCCTATGTTTAACTCCTGATCTCTGGGTTCGCTTGGGACACGAGAAAGGTGAAAATCTCTAGATATGCAATAAGCTAGAGAACAAGCACTAAGCAACAAGCTTACACAACTACATGAGAAAGTTTTTTAGAACTCAGAGGGTTACTGATCAAGTGCCATGGGAGTCTAGGCTTGCAGCTGAGATAAATGAAGGCAAGTTTCTCCAGAACCCCCCTGATCATAACTTCAGACACACTACTGGCTGAACCTCCTAAATCTGAGACTCTCTGGTCCAGCAACATATGTGGTCCAGCAGAACCATGGATGTTACCAGACCAGAGTGCCCTGGCACCTGGAAATGTGAGCCAGCTGGGAGTGCAGTCGCAGGGGAGGACAGCAGGCTAGGGGCCGGTGGCAGAGGACCAGTCAGGTCCCAAGCAAATCAGTCAGGTCCCAAGGGTGCCAGAACAGGGCAGTCCAACCTGTAAAAACTCCTTTGGGCACAAAAGTTAAAATGAACTGAGACGACTGAATGTAAAACCTCTCATCTTGCCTCAGCCTTTAATTCTGTTTCCCAATAGGGATGTAAGCGACTAGTTGACTATCCAATAAGCATATGGGATCACTTCTCTATCAGAGAGAAGCAGCAAAGGGGGAAGAGAGCAGGAGCTAATGCTGGGGGGGAGCCAGCTTAAAAGCCGGTTCCCCCAGCACCATCTCTGTGCAGGGGAGGGGGCAGAGGTGCAGCAGGGAACTGGCGGCACTTCTGCCTTTGAAATGTAGCAAGAGCCAGCAGGGCTCTTGCTACATTTCAAAGATGGAGATGCCCTTATCAACTATTCGAATAGTCGATGCAAATTGCATCAACTGTTCGATTAGTTGATTAATCTAAAGTTAACATCCTTATTTCCCAACAGTGGTCTGCTCGGACAGGTAAGTCACAGGAAATGCCAGAAAGCTAAGAATTGTTACAGGCTAACAGCCACAGCCAGAGATCAAATGTGAAATAATAGCAGCTGTGAAATTGTCAAGAATGTCAGTTTCACTGCTGATAGGTTGCCTACTGTGAAACTGAGCCCAAACCCATTCAAGTTGGCAGACCCAGAGTGAAGAGGCCCCAGCTGTGAGCCCCAAGTGGCTGTTCAGCGCCCCACCTCCATTGGTGCAGCCGTTGCTTGTGAGGACACAAACAACCGGCAGAAGGAGAGTATTACGGATACCAATAACTGATGTAATGACTGTGGTGGCTGCAGGTCAACCTACCTTAAGTCAACCTAATTTTGTACTTTAGGCAACCCCTTACCATAGTAATGACATCACCACATATGTATAAAACGTCCCCCTCTAGTACATGGTCATAAAACATAAAGATAAAACATGATTAAAGAATGAAACTGAAAAAACAGATTTTAATTTAAACCATGGAAACTTCTCTCCACAGATGAAAGAACTGTACACTTTTAAAAATGTTCTCTATCTCTTAGAGCACAAAAATGACATAGCCCTAACAGTGATATCATCAGCTGTAAAACCACTATTTGACAAAGGAAAAATTTCTACATCATACCGGCTCAACTAAAATACATAGTGTATTTTCCTTCTTTCACTCTAGTTTTGAATCCAAAACAAATACTCTGCATTAAATTTTTGAATTGGCTGCCACCTTGTGGTATTCTATATGAAACATCAGTTTAGGAATATTCACTATAAATTGCTCAATGCATGTAAAAATTAAAAACAAGGCAGTTGGAGAACATATTTTTCTCTAGCAGTTATTATTTTTTGCAATTCAGGAGAATCTTGAGACCCTAGAATTGTCCCTTTGCTAACAATTTTGTAAAAAAGAATTAAACATTTACTAGTTTCAAAGGAATGTTTCATAACAAGTCCTGCATACTCTTTGGCTACATCTACAATGCAGACTTCTTGCGCAAGAACTGTTTATTCATCGTGGGGAAAGGAATAACTATTGCACAAGAAGCCCTCTTTCCCGATGCTTTACTGTAAATTTACTTGCGCAAGAACACACGTGCAGTGTAGACGCTCCGCAAATTTTTGCACAAGAACAGCCTGGAGTGTAGATGTAGCCTTAGGGTTTAATTAATCCTTTTCCACTGTCCCTCAGTACTAGAAAGAGTTCAGATCCACGTTGTCCCAGAAAAGGAAGCATTTACGAATGTCTTTAAGTCATAAAATATGTAACAGTATCCTCATGCAAATGGTTCTATTGCTTTGCTGGAGAGAAACAGGTGCCCCTAGCACTGAGGAAAAGGTTTGGTTGAAATGCACGAATGAACAAAACTTGTTTTAAATTGTGTGTATGTGTGTGTGAATACTAGCATACACAACCTAAAACATTTCACAAGTGGCTCTACACAACATTCTGAAACAAGGCTCTTAACATCTCACAGAGCTACAGCTTTTCAATGAGCAAGGGAAGGAAAATTATCTGAACGTTGTAAAGGTCCCAGCAATGGAACAGTGAGCTTGCTCATGAGCTATATAGCTTGATATTTGTTCTACCATCCATCACAACAGTACTGAAGCACCTTCCATACAAAACAGATTGACAGAGAGGTCCCTACTGAATTTCATGGAGCATTTGGCTGTTTCCCTTTTGGGATTATACTTAGCTCTACTTGGAACAGTTTCATATATCTCTTCTTGAAGTTTATTAGGCACCCAGCTTCCTTCTGCTATGATCTCCTCTGCTCCAATCATTATCAGCAGGCCCCTCCTCAAACCTTTCCTTCAATCAGGCAAGTCAAATTCGGAGAGAAATCTGAGTTCAAAGTATGGGCAAACCGATATTTTTCCTCATTACTAATAATCAAAAGGCCCACAGCATAACAGGCTCAAATGGGCTGGAGCAGCCCCCACCCTTGGCACAGTTCAGCGGGCCCTGCCCTGCCCAGCCCAAGCAGCCCCCCACCCACGGCACAGTGCAGCAGGCTTGGCTCGAACAGGCCTGGAGCAGCTTGCAGCACAGCAGCCTACATTCCGCTCCCAGCGGGGAGCTGCTCCAGCCTGACTAGGCCCACTGCACCATGCCACAGGCTGGGAGTTACTACAGCCCAGCCGGGCTGGGTTAATCCCCCCACCACAGGATCACAGTTAACTGGTTAAACATTCCATTAACTTTTTAACCAGGATCTCTACCCCAACCAACTCTAAAGCATAAAAATCTTATGACTTGTAACAATGTAGACTAGTTAAAATATTCCCTGCCACTACTAGTGACAGAGGGTCTCTCTTAACACTTTGATGGAACCCAGGCCTTCCTAAATTATCTGCTTTCCCCCCCCCTAAATTGTCAGAATTATCCTACAATGTCATAAAATGTTAAAAAGACTGCAGAGTTGCCAAGTGGCATCCTATCATTTGGCTTAAGGAAATATTTACCTTGCTCTGAAGTTGCTGTGTTTTCCACTGGCAGCTCATAGTCATGGCACCTTTTCTCTGAAGGAGGCACTGCAAAGAGGCTTCCAGAGGCCCACCAGCTCCTACCAGTAACACCTTCTTTCCATCTATAGTTTTAACTGCTCAACAAAAAAGCCAACAATCAGGTCAGTTGCCTGTTGCTGTAACAGACGTTTACTACTAAACTTCTTTGGAGTGAGCAGCCAGCCCACAGATTCCATTAAGTGGACATTCTGCCATTCTCCTTCCTGAGGGACAAGGTTTGTAATTACCAGAAGCCCTAAAAGATGGTTCCATGTGCTAGTATTTTTCTTATTATTACAAGGTTGAAAATCACATACACTTGCCTCTGGAAGAACCCACCCAAACCTAGGTTCCAATTTGTTTATGTAACAAGTGACAATCTTACCCTGATTAGTGTGAATGTTCAGTACATATTGCTGAATTAAATGGGATCTGGGTTTGTTTGCATATAATCGTTTAATGTATCCAGCTGTGCCAGATACTTCCCCATTTTATTTAAAATTCACCTACTTTTAAAGGATGTTTGCCTCCAAAATTCACAAGTGCAATGAGATACAGGTCTATTTTTGAATGATTGCTGTAATTGATTTAAGCCAGTACATTAACAGTATCTTTACAAAAGATGTAAAAAACCCACAATATTTAGGGTGTTCACAGATAAAGTAATCTGTAATTTCAATTACCAAATATACAATGTAGTCCAAAATGTAGTCCATTCATTAATAATCTTGATTTGTCCAAATTTTTGAGAGACTCAAAATTCCTCTCTGATCTCACAGGCAAAAACTATGTCAATTTTGGTTTTATACAAGTTTTCCATGGAGACCTTAGTAAAATGGGTTTGCCTGTAGCAGCATCCAAGCCAATAATATGTGGGTTTATAAACAAAGGCCACACCACTACTCCTAGAAACAGATCTGCAGTTCTGAATTCAACTCTTTGATGGAGAATCTCAGCAAGATAAGGAAGCAAGGACCTGTTATTTCAAATGCAAAATTAAGCCAGAAAATCTGAGGCTATATCTGTACATAGTACAAGAGCAGCAAATAGCAAAACAAAACAAAGTTTTGCTTTATGGTTCAGCACTATGTCCATAAAATTTGTGTGTTCCATTGAGCTGTGATGACTGACACCAGTCTTTATTTTACATTTATATTTTTGTAATAAAAGAAAAAAAAACTAATCAAATAGGTGTTTGTAGAGTTTATTTTAACTTGCTGCCATGGCTTTGCAGGTGTCAAATCCACTACAGTGTACTGAGTTTACAGGTTCTTATTTTGTGTATATCAGAAAAATGGATAAAGAAATACAGAACAAGACTAATATATGAAAAAAATGGGTATTTGATTACCAAGGTTCTTATACGGGATCTCAGAAATCATCAGGAATAGAAAAACTTGTACTTGATAATATTAGAAATAGAATTGCACAAGACTGTCTTACCTAGTTTTTCAAGAAGCTCCATCACAGCACTGGCAGTGGGAAAAACTGAACAGTTGTAAGTATCTCCACGCACCAACCGTCCCAGGTTTACATCTGATACTCTAGGGAAGAAAAATATGGAAACATACAGAACAGAAAGTGAGCATGAGATATACTGTAGTTAGAGCTTGCTCTGTATGTTATATCCTATCTGTGTTAAAATACAAACTGGATGTCTCATAGAACTAGTAATAATATATGGTTACGAGATTATTTTAATCTCTAAACTTCTATATCCAGTACTTCCCACAAGATCTTAGAATTCAGACAAACACAGAACCATCAAGATAGATAAAAGGAGGAGGAACAAGGGCTAGAAGAAAAAGTGGGTACAAGATAATTTGTGACATGTTCAAGCAGAATATGAGTGAAAGAAGGAGGGAAGGAAAAACAAGCAAAGGAGCATCTGTCAAGGGTGGGTGGAAAGCTACATGAAAGCAATGGGGGCTTGAGGGGGGGTTGGAAGTACTTGTGATATTTGATGCACAGGAAGTAATGTTATTTCAGAAGGTTGGAGTAGTATGAGAAAAGGCAAGAGTGGGAGGAGGAGACAAAAGGAAAAAAAATGGTACAGCAGCCCAGGAAAATATTGCTGCAAATTAAGACAGGCCCTAGGGCTGTTTAAGATATGCCAGGGGCCTAGGAGCAGTTCAGGATAGATTGGGAGGGTGCAAGTCTGGCTTAAAATTACCCTAGACCCACGCTCCCCTTTAGAAATTCAGCCAAGGCTCTCCCCTGAAGCTTTCTTAAAAAATGCTGTCAATGAAATCAATAAGATTGATAATGCAGCACTGGAAGAGAATAAACTACACTATAAACACTATTTACTAAACATAAGCTTGAGAAAGATTAAAGCACAGTCTTATCAAAATTACTTAAGCAGTTTGACTGATTTTATAATCTTTTTGTCTACATTTAATAACACAGTTAAGCACAGTGACCGAAAAATCCATCAGTGAAAAGCAACGGTGAAAGTAGATTTTAGAGCCATAAAACTTGTAACCGCTCTGGCTACCTCTCACTACTTCGCTTACCCATCTACATCTTTCTCTGGTTTTACTGCATTTAATACTTTGCTGTTGTATGCATTTTCAGAGAGGTGAAGGGCAATGCCATGAACCACAGGATCTTCATTGAGTCTCAAGATTTCACCAACAATCTAGGAAGTTAATAAAATGCTTTAGAAGTTAGAGGCAGAACATTATGAAATAAAAATGGGTATAACTGTAAACTCATGCTGGTAAACCCGGGGCATTTGTCATCTGGCTATTTCCCTTACAATTTACAACTTGTGTATACTCCACAGATTTGTGGCCTGCTTGTTTTTCTGCAGAAGTGTATGCACATTAACAGTTATTCCCATACATGGAGTTGCAGGGATATAACTAAGGGTATGTCTACACTTGCACCCTCTTTCAAGAGAGGGATGCAAATGAAGACATTCGAAATTGCAAATGAAGCCGAGATTTAAATATCCCACACTTCATTTGCATATTTGCGTTACGGCACTACAGTAAACGTCCGATAATCCGGCACCTTTAGGACCCAGGGGGTGCCGGATTATCAGATATGCCGGACTATCGGAAGGGGGGGCTATGAGGAGTCTAGGGTGGTGTGGGGGAGATGCCACCCCAGACCCCTCATAGCCCCCCCTTCCGATTGTCCGGCTCTGCCCCAGGCGTCCCGATTCAGCCGCTGCTGGTCAGTTTCAGCAGCAGCTGAATCGACGCCGCGCAGAGCAGCTGGGGTGCTGCCAGGTTGGTCCGGTAGTGCCACCTTGGCGCTGCGAGACCAACCCGGCAGCACCCCAATTGCTCTGCCCAAGGTGTCCCCAAGTCAGCCGCCGCTGAAATTGACCAGCAGCTGACTCCGGGAAGCCCGGGGCACCTCAGGCTTCCCGGGGGTCAGCCGCTGAAACTGACCAGGGGCTGACTCCGGGGAGCCCGAGGCAGAGCAGCTCTGCCTCAGGCTTCCCGGAATCAGCCCCTGGTCAATTTCAGCGGCGGGTGACTTGGGGACGCCTGGGGCAGAGCAGTTGGGGTGCTGCCGGGTTGGTCCCGCAGCGCCGAGGGGCAGCACTGTGGGACCTACCGGCAGCACTCCAGCTGCTCTGCCCCCAGCTTCCCCGATTCAGCTGCTGGTCAGTTTCAGCAGCGGCTGAATTGGGGAAGCCGGAGGCAGAGCAGCTCCAATGGTCCGGCTGCCCGGAGCACTTCCGGGTTCCTGATGGTGCCGGACCATCAGGAGTGCCGGACCATCAGATGCCGGACGAATGGAGTTTTACTGTATTTTGAAATAACAAACGCTGTTAAGACGCGGTTATTTCAAGAGAAAACCCTTCTCTCGAAATAACTGGTAAACCTCATTGTATGAGGAATAGCGCCATAACGCGAATATGCAAATCCCAGCTTCATTTGCACTTTCAAATGTCTTCATTTGTTGCATCCATCTCTCGAAAGAGCGTGCAAGCGTAGACATACTCTAAGAGAATTTGTTCCTAACACTGCGGTAATGATGGTCAACAGATAAGTGTATGTAAAGAGACCTGTTCCATTATGAATAAAAGAAAAGAGAGCTGTGATATTTAAAGGGCAAGAACACAGAATAAGATCCTGCAAAAACAATTTCCATTGGCCATACTAAAACCAAAACCACAAACTAACTAGAATTCAGAACCATCAAAATGTTTACATAGTTAAACCTGTGTAACTGTGTGATTTTGTTGTAACCTTGGTCCTACCTCCCTTCCTCCCCTAACTCTACCTCCACATTTTATTTATCATTCTCATTTCTTATGCCACATCCAGAATAGAGATTGTAAACTCTTTGCACCAGGCACCACTCTTCTTTGTTCTAAACTGCACCTACTAAACTTTTTGCAGGAAGTAAAAATAAAAACTAGCAGTTGAAACCATGACCTGATAGACAAAACCTCACAGGATCACAATCCCTTTTTCGGAATTTTAAGAACCTAAAAGGAGACATTCAGCTCAAAGCAAGGTACCACTAGCTTCAGAGTCTGAAGCACCACAACCCCAAGTCCTCAGGCTCATTGCTCTCATCCTCTTGCATCCAGGCAGCCACCAAACCCTGTCAGTTCTTGCTCTGTGACACCTCTAAAATCCATTCATTACCCCATCAACAAAACCTTGATCCTCCAATCTTCCTATCTGTCACAATCCACCTACTGTCTCCTATCTTGCTCATTCTACGCTTAGTTCAAAATGCAGGGAAAAGATATTCTGCACACAATTTCATTTTAACTAACTCTTCCCCCACACCAATCTTCTTGGTAGGCCCACTGATTTGTTTGGGGCTTTGCTGCAGATATCCTAGAATTAATTGTTGTGGAATGTCACGTTTTATTGGAATAGCCCCAGGTAAACTGTGATATTCCAATCTCTGGCATGTTTAAAACAATTATAAAAAAGTTCTTGAAATCTATGTCACACACAAAAGACCAAGACACATGAACCCCTGGGCCCTGAGTTTTCATAGTAACAACCTAGGGCTTTGGATTCTGGAATAACTATATCGAATTGGTCAAAGAAGTTTGTAAGACCTGGAAACAACAAAGGATAAGAAATGAGTTTTTACATCTATCTGTGAGATTCATGCCCATACGACCCTAATTAAAGGGGATTTCAATACACTTCTATGATTGGCTAGTGGACATCTTTAACTCCTTTTTTTCTATTTTAAATGATGAAAGGAGAAAAACATGTTTGCTTTTGTTTAAATCTTCTGTTGTCCCTTTAAGCTTAATATATTAATTAAATCACTAGGTTTCCTTTGTAAGCATTCTGTAATTTCAGCATTCTATTGACATTTCATATAGCATTCATTCATTCCATGTACTGGGATGTTTAATATTAAAAGGATTTGGCCTGTGACTATGCAGCATTTTAACAAAAAACTTGACATTATAACAGCTCCAAAGATCCCATTCAGAAGTAAAATCACAGTTTAAATAAATGTCGTTTTGTACGGCATTCATCTGAATAAGAACATAAAAACGTGTTACAATAAAAGAGCACTTAAATGATCACAAGAAGAAGATTTTATTTTTAAACTTCAGTAACTTGTCCCATGTTTTCCAAAATATCAAGATCCCAATATAATTTAAGGTATAGCCTACTAAATTATTTATTAAAAACAAATTAGTTTTCAGTAGACCACCAAAATAAATGTAAAGACTTTCTTTTGGAATTCTGTGTGTTTGGATTTTAAATTGGGGTAAAGTGAAGTTATGGAGCATATGATAAATTAGAAACAAAAGAATAAAAAAAGACTTTTTTAAAAGGGAAAGACAGTCCCAGAAGAATTAAAATGACTGAATGTAAGGTTTGAGTTAACAATCAACTGAGCCAGTGCAAACGTTGTTCTCCACCAAAGAAAAGGTAAACCTCTGTACATAAGAATGTGTGTTCTGATATCCAGCGCAGGAGGTGACCTTAGGTGTTATAAAATAAAACTTGGAAAAAAGGTTGTCTTTTCCTGCATTATGAAGTATTTAACCTGGTAATCTCAACCCCAAATAACAAACAAGTGATACAGTCACATCTCCTTAAGTAGTGCAAGAAGCACAAGAGTTGAGTCCTACATCTTTAAAGCTGGTTCCTACAATATTTCAGACAAAAACACTCTCTATCCAGATTTAATTTTATGATTGAGTCCATCTCTAATAAAAACATCTATATCACACCTGATACATTCCATTTCCTGTAAAAAGTTAACCAGCACACTCTTCTGCATTACCTGAGCTAAGCTGTACCTTTGTAGTAAACTTTCTTTGATTCTCTGATGCACAAAGTTGTATAATTTTACATTTATTTTAGTTTATGTTTATCATGGAAAGTAAGGCTGGCACTCAAAGCTTGTGAAGATCCAGGCAGAGAAACACATTTTCCAAATTCTAGTTTAATGCTTTCAATCAGAAGACAACTTTAAGCTGAGCATGAAAGTGGTTTGGTACTAGATGAACCTTCATGAAGAATGTGGGGCTAAGCTGAAATAATTTACAAACACTCTACAAGATCTGACTAGTGAGACACAGAGGGATACTATGGATACATAGGATTACTGGAATGCTTACTGCAAGCACGTTAGATTAGTTTAACAACAGAGCTGTTAAGAAACTAGCCCAAAGACAACATAATGACTCCTGATAAAAAAACGTCTAAGTAAATGCGAGGAGGGAGCCAGCCATGGTTACACCACCTATGACAGACTGATGCCAAGTATGCTGCAGGATCTGAAAAGACAAAACCTGCCTGACCTTCTGTCCCAGAGATAGTAAAGCCCTTCGGGAAGACAGACATGTTGTAGGCCTTTTGTTGTGTAAAATCCTTTTCCTCTTATGTTATGCTCTGTTCCCAATTATAAGATTAAACAGTACTTTGTGTGAGGAAGCTGTCTGGTCAGTGTATTAGCCACTGATCACAGCTCTCAAAAGGAAGACTTGCAGATGCTAAACTTAGTTGGACTGAGTAATCATGATTAGTACGCAGGGGGCTGTAGCTCGGGTCCCAGGCCTAGAAGGGGAGAAATGTAAGGTTCCATCCTTGGACAGGTGAAGGCAAGAGGCGTATCACTTGAGGGGATACTCAAAGAGATCAGAAGAGGGGTACAGCTAGCTCTGTAATCATGACAACCTGTATTATTGCTATGGGATCCCTATAGTTTAAAAAAAAGCACAACAAAAAATTCTCTTTAATGATTTGTAATAACAAGACCACCTGAAAACAGAATTAACACAAATCCTTATTTTCTATTAAAATATATAATCCAAGAGATAAATAAAATTTAGATTTTTATGTTTGAGACTGTTACTAAAATATTAGACTGCATACAAGCTAAACAAAACCACAATAAGCAAACAACTAGAAAGAATGCTTAAGCACTGAAGTCCCATCTTTAAAAATACATCTGACCTGTGTAGCCTATAGGACTAACATGCTCTCCTGTGTATATATTTTCTTATATATTCCTTATGGTTTGATTATATGATTATTATAACAGGTTACAATCGTTTATATTAAAGTAGTTTGGCTATAATGCAAGGGACTGAGGGCATATCTAGACTTGCTTTCACTTTCAAAAGAATATATGTAAATTCGGCGCAAATTTGCATATCTTCTTCCAATCGCTTTTTCCAAAGAGGTTCTTTCGAAAAAGAAAGTCTAGACATGGTTCTTTTGAGAAAAACCCCCTTTTTCGAAAGAACCGTTCTTCCTAAAAAAATGAGGTTTACACAGCTCTTTCGAAAAAGGGGGGTTGTTCTCAAAAGAACCACGTCTAGACTACTTTCTTTTTCCAAAGAACTTCATTCAAAAAAGCGATCGAAGATTATATGTAAATTCATGCCGAATTTGCATATCTTCTTTCGAAAGTGAAAGCAAGTCTAGACATGCCCCTACAGACCACATCCTGAATGCTGAGCTAAGACAAAGTTGGCTAACATATTCAGGGCCTTTCACCAAGGGTACGTCTACACAACAACATCATTTCAAAATAACTAGTGTTATTCTGAAATAACACAGTCCATATCTACACAGCAGGCAGTTATTTTGAAATAATGTTAAAATACTGTCAAGTTGGAGGACTTCTTACTACGACTCCTGTAACCCTCATTGTACAAGGAGTAAGGGAAGTTGGAGGAAGAGTGCTCTATTTCGAAATTAGTGCTGTTTCAAAATAAGTTACGCAACTGACATAGCTCAATTTACGTAGCTTATTTCAAGTTAAGCTCAGCTGTGTAGACCCACCCTTAGATAGCAAGTCAATTCAAGACCTTTCGCCTAGGTAGACAGTGATAAAATAAAGCAACCTTCAATGGCACATGGGCTTCCAAGAATACCCTCAAACTTAACAGATACTCCATAACTTGGAAAAACCAGAAATAATTGGTTGAGACCAGACCGAATAACCAGGTAGGACAGAAATAACCAATGTGACAACCACAAAAGGACCACAAAAAAGACACTTCACCACTAGTAAGGGGAGGAAACACAAATAAGGAGAAAGCGATGCGTATTCAGTAGGGGATGTTTCCAACATAACATCAGCACGTAACATGTTATAAAAATGGCATCCCAGCCTAGGGACAGGAGGAGAAGGAAAGGTAGTCATTGGGAGGTGCCAGAATGATTGTGATGGCGATGACGATGACAATGGAAAACACTTCAGGTTGTTCTAGAATCACGGTGTCCAACCAGTTCTGAACTAGCCACACTCAACCTGCCAAATAGCCACATTGTTCAAACCATCTAGCCACATTCAACTGGCCAAATAGCCACACGTGACTAGTGGCTACCGTGTTGGACACCATGGTTCTAGAAGGAATGGTGTAAGTATATCGAAATATAGATGTACATTCCTTATCTTGTTAAGAAGCTGGGGTGTTTGTGACTGTGCTAAATGCATTAATAAGTGGTATTTGTAAATATACATGAGTTCCTATTGCACGAGTGCTGCAACTGTGCACATCAGGGATCCCAACAACAGAATAATTTAAATACCGGGCCTGATCCTGGGACAAGGAACTGTCAACCCTCAAAGTGGTAACTGGAAATCCATGAGTAATCTATGTAATTATACACAATCTAAAGGTCAGACAATACCTGAGTAAGACATATGCCTTTCTGGAGTCTCAGAATAACCTGTCTCTGCAAATCAATGGATGAAAGAGAGACAGCTGCTACTTCTCTTTACCTCCATGATTCACTGAATTCCTACTAAAAGCATGAGCTCGCAACCTCAGAGGGTATGATTTCATATCCACAAACATTTACCTGCTTCTGGGTTGTGTTTCTCAATAGATTAGGTTCCCATTTATTATGAAGACAGCAATACATATCTTGATTGTTTTTGAAAGGACTGGTTTTCTTAAATGGGTAACAGATGCAGTGCATCATTTACAGCAGTGGCTTACCAAAAATATTAAATTAAGGATCCTTAACAACCAGAAGGTTGAGATAAACAGACTCTGTCTGATATATCTTTTACATAGAAAAATCTCTTTGTTACAGAAAACATTTGGAAATTATTTTTGTGACTTTAGTAAAATAAAAAATAGTAAAATTCTGGAATGAATAAAATTTTCAAAACACAAACTGTGTATGAAACCTACATTTTTGTTGTGCTTTGCAAGTAGGCAGTTATTTAGAAAGAATGAAGTGTCAGATGAATGTATTTACCTACTGTACAACCTGAACTTCCCATGCACAAAAAGATGAGATGAGGAAAGAAGAGAGTAGAACCTTTAGATCTGAAATTCCTTTTTATTTTAATTAATTTGGCCCTTTCACAATGTTAATAAAGGTTTCTGTATTTATATAAACAGGTCCAAATTCTAATCTCAATTACATTAGTTCAGTGTCTCTGACATAACTGGAACCAAGGTGAAAATTTGCTTCCCTCTATATTACTACAGGTTGAACCTCTCTAGTCCAGCACTCTCTGGTCCAGCAACATCCGTGGTCCAGCATGCTTTTAGTTAGTTGGATGTCCACTTATCATGGATGTGGCCAAGTTTCCCATAGTCCCATAAAGTTTGTTTCCAGTCACCAGACCTGGCTCTCAGTGTTCTGTGCTGTTATTTAGCTCCTATTTACCCGTAAATGTCTTCTAAGAGGGCAGTAAGCAGCGAAAGTGTTGTTAACGCTGCTAGACAATATTGACGTCCTGCAGTTTGGCAAATTCTCTGGTTACGAAATGAAGGCATGTGTTAACTGTTATTTTTAACATTACCTGTAGTGGTGATTTAAACAGCCAGTACCAAATATATTAATATTTAATTCCCTGGCTCCACTCCCAGGGAAGTGCGAGTTTAGTTTAGAAGTTTCCCTACCTAAAATCTGATCTGATACAGTGGGGAGTATGTATATTCTGCAGAACAGAGAGGGAACAGAAATTGCATTAGACAAGGTATCAAGTGAGGGTCTCAATCATAAAAGTTCTCTCTATGCAGAATTTGCACTGACTTCAACAGTAATTCCACACATAGAGTGTTTGCAAGATTATGCCCAGGATGCACTCTGTTCTTGTGGTTAAGACATTAACCTGAGAACTAGAGGATCAAAGTTCTGTTTTCTGCTTTGACACGTCTTGCATATGTTTAAAAATGGATATATATGCCTACCTACACAGGCATGCTATGATTATACATTTATGCAATGTATGCAAAGTGCTCAAATGATTCAATGGTGATGAATGCCATAGATAAATATACATTTTATAAGTTTCCATGTTCTAATAAAATGTAAAGAAAAAGATTCCCACAATGTGCTATATTACCTCATCTTCACTACTACTCTGAGGGAGGCAAATATGAACAACGTGCAGACCAATCTGTCAAGAAAACAAAACATTTTAAGTTACTCCAACAATCAGAGAGCTCACAATTAAAACAAACCACATCTCCTACCCTCACCTCTTCAGCAAAATTCTGGTTTATTTCTTGCACCAAATCTTCATCACTTGCCTTAAAGGGACAAAAAAAAAAAAAAAAAAAAAAAGCAGAATGTAAGTAATTGAAGGACAAAAGTTAGCAACAAAGAGAATTCTATGATTATATAGTATTACACTTTTTGAAACATTGTGTATGCTCTGATACAAGGATCTACAGAAGGAAGGTGCAGCACAAACATGTCTCTCCATAGGTGAGAAACTAGACCTAAAGGTGCTGCTGCACCTCTGGCTTGAAGAAATTTCCCTCGTGTACTAGAGATGTTAAATATTGGTTAATTGAAAGTCAATTAACCTCATGAATTTGTATTAGTCAGTCGACTATTCTATAGTTCTCTGGGACAAGGCTGGCAACCAGTACACTCCGGCCCCACTCCCGAGGAGCCCCCTGCCACTCCACGCTGCTGCCTCTCTATTAGAGCAGAGCCGGCAAGTGTGTAACCTGGGGTGGAGAGGCCTATTAGAGGCAGCAGCATGGGATGCCAGGCGGAAGCTGGTCCACGAGGGAAGCCAGTATAAAAACCAGCTCCCCTCAGAGACAGGCTGCCTGTCACCTCGTACTACTGCACAGGGGAGAGAACCCCGCGTGAGTCGGAACTGAGCCAGGCTGCCTGCTCACCTGGCTCCTAATACACTTTAAATGCAGATCCGCAGCAGTGATAGTTCCCGGAGTTGGGCTGCTGGCCAGCCTGCTAAAAAAATTTACTGTCGGGGGGGAGCGGGAGGGGAGAAAATGCGTGTAGTCTATGGCATTAACCTATAAGCTTCTGCTTATCGGTTAATCAACTAGACTATTACATCCCTATCATGTACACTACAGGGTTTGCAGTTTGTTTCAATGGCTCTCAGCACCCCTACTATACAAACTGTTATAGCCCCCTTCTCTCTTTCAATAGTGAAAGGAGGCTAAAGCTGCCCTGTCTACAAGAATCTGACAGAAGGCCACTTTGGAATATTTATCTTGGCTTGGTGTGTTCAATATACCTTAAAGATAAGAGTTGGATGTTTGACCTACTTTAAACAAATTTATTTAGTTTTTAGAAAAGGTGCCAACAATATTTGAAAGTGAAGTCATCTTTGCATCCCTATAACAGATAAAGCATACTTAGTCAATAGCAATAAAAGTATTCTTTACACTGTCCCCAAAATATGCCACAACCCAAATTTTTTCCATCTCTGTGAATGTGATGTGAACTAGGGATATAAAAAAAGTCAGTTAAATAGGTAACCGCTGAAAATATCAGCAGTTACATAAGCTGTGGGCTCTGCAGTATAAATGCTTTATACTGTAGAGCCCACGACCAAGCCTACCCAGAAATGGGGTTGCCAGCCCCTGCTGGCTCTGCTCCCGGGGAGGAGGCTTTCTTGCTCTAGAGAAGCCAACTACCCAAGAGCCAGGCCAGCAGAGGCTGCTGGCTTCACTCCCGAGAAGGCTTCTCTGCCACAGGGAAGCTACTTTCCCAGGAGCAGAGCCTGCAAGTGTGTAACCTGGGGTGGAGAGGCCAGTCTGGGCCCACCACAGAAGCAGGGCTGGAGCAGCCCCCTACCCAGCTACTCCAGTTCCTGCAGTTCACTGGCTAACCTTTCACATCCCTAATGTGAACCACTCTCTAGAGGGAACTGGACTAAAGTCATCAATTCTTGTCACAGACTCCAACAGAAATTTATCTTAAAGTAATTGCTCTTAGCAACTACTGATTTGGGAAAGATTTGAACCAATGACTTAGAAGTAAAAGGATCTGCATCCTATTCACTATCCTTCTAGCAGTACCAGTCCCTGCAATTTTCGCGTTTTAGTAACTCGGTGTAATGCATTATTACACATTTTCTCAATCTGGAAGCCTGACACCAATTCTGACAATGGAAATTGGTTTCATATGAAACCTAAAGAGCTACCCCATTACTTTGTATGGAAACCAGCCATACAACAGTAATTATGTTTGTATATTTCAAAGACAGCAACTCTGCTGGGAGGACTTTTTAAGATTTGGCAATAAAGCTAGTTGTGATCACTCTTGAGATGCCTAAATTGCAGAACTTATTGCTACTTTTACAAAGTACCAATAATACTTCGGACTTCTATTGCATTTATTATTGGATCTCATTCCTAGGAAATACCAATTGCCCTTTTATTAAAAACCTCTCTGCTTCTCTACTGACAGTATATATTTAAAAAAATAAATTATATATGTTTGAAAACAAAAGTAAGATGAAGCAATCCTTTAAATAAATAAATACATACATACTTTACCTGTACAATGGCAAGTGTTGGCTTAAATGTAGGGTGTCCTTTCTGCAAGGATGCCAGGACTTTCTTAGAACTCTGAATGATTTCACTGGAACACAACAGTAACATGGTATCAACCTTTGTTACACATTTCCCTGTCACAACATTAGCAGAAAGCTGTTGACATTAATTTTCCACACTACTTTGGTGACAGAATTCAGAATTACTGAGTAAATATGTAAGCATATTCAAAGGTTTTCATTTTCAAGGCAACATGTATATATTAATAAATATGGTAACATTTGGCAGCCAAAGTAACAAAATAAAGTAAGCCAGCCATAATACCTTCATTATTTAACTTGCATTTACCACTGCACAGACATGCCCAACCCTTTAGATCATGCACTTCTAATTATTCCACAAGGCTTGGAAAATCCACTCACCAGTGAACAGGATACTTTATTAGATAGAGAGGAGTACCACTAACATAACATAAGCACTTTCTGCATAGTTTGTTTCATTTCAAGTCTCCCTCTCCCTAAAACCCAGGAGTGGGAATATTACAAACATGATCCAAACAAGAAGGATCTCTCTGAGACCACAGATAGTTCCATAACTCCTGTCTATAGCTTCCCTAAATAGCAACAAAGTGAACTTGCTAAGTTAGACTTGTTTAAGTGCTGCCATTTCCTTCTTGTGAGCAGCATTGAAACAAATGGAGTCTTGTCTAGTTCACTGCTGTTTTAATGGGATGCAAGTTTTTGCCCACCAAAGCTTATGCCCAAATAAACCTAGCTGCCACAGGCTCCTCCTTGTGTAAACATTACAAACTTTAAAGTCTAGTCTTCACAGGAACATTTAAGGAATGCAACTTAAAACTGAGCTTGTAAAAGCAAGCTCTAGAAAAACCCCAAGAGCAACAGAAATTTGCCACCTCTCTGCAGGGGTTGAAAGACAAGCAATACAACACCAAAGAATTTGAGAAGTGAAACAAGAGTACAAACAAAAGCTTGAGTGACTCTTCCTCTCCAAACTGAAGGAAATATGTGTAGTAAGGCATCAATTTTATAGTAAGCAAATGAATCAGTTCACAGCAGCTGATGTATAACGTGGGTTTTTTTTAAAAAAAACATTGTTCCCAGTGACTTGATAGAGAGCAGCACTTGGTTTTACCCTTTAACGCGGTTACACAGAGCCCGTGAGGTACGTGCAACTTCGCGGCCGTTAGCGGAACTCAGGCCGCCGCTCATTTAGTTTTCCCTGGCCCGCTGTCAGAGCGCGCTGGGTTCTCACCAGGAAGTTACGTGCACTTGTGTTTACCGGTGTCGTGCCGGGAAACACGCGAGGCGAAGGAGCAAAGCCTCCCCCCCGGCCCAGACTGTGCAACGGGAGCCCGCAGAGCAGGCGAAGATCCCGGGATGCTGCAAAGGCACCGCCCGGGGGGGCCGCAGGCCAGTCTGGCGCGCGCCAGGAGAGGCAAGCTGAGCGCCTGGCGGCGGGAGGGCAGCACCCGCCTTGCCCCAGGGGTCCCGGGCGCGCCCCGGCCTCCACTCCGCCAAGTTGTTGCATGAGACGCATCGGGGCGCAGGAGGCCCCCGGGCCCCCACGTGGAGCTGTGGCCCGGCTCCAAGCGGGAAGCGCGCTCGGCCGCCGCAAGCAAGGGGGGGAGCAGCCAGCAGGGCGCTTGGCGCGCTTGCTCCGCTTACCCGGCGGCCGAGCCGCGCGCGCTGTAGCCCCCGCCAGCCTGTTGCGTCTCCCCGCAGCCCCCGGTGCTGGCCGTGCCGCGGCGGGGCGAGCCGGCTTGCAGCGCCGCGCTCCACTCCCGCCTCGCCCGCAGGGAGAGCGGCCCGGCGGCTCCCCGGCTGAGGCGGCAGAGCGCGACGAGCCTCATGCTGCGGCAGCGGCTGGAGGAGTGCGGCGTGGGGGGGAGGCCGTGCCAAGCCGGCTCATGGCCCTCAGAGGGGCGGGCTCCAGCCAGGAGGGGAGGTGCAGCGCGGGCTCTAGCGGACGAGCTGCTAGGGGCGCCTGGGGTTGGCAGCAGCCAGGAGCTAGGGCCCGCCCCCAGGGCAGAGCGGGCCGGGCGGTTGGGGCAGGTTTCCTGCTGCCTTCGTCTGGAGCAGCAGGAGCCTAGGCTCTGAGGAGTCTGTCTTGCAACGCTAGGCTGAGCCAGGCACCGGAGTGGCTAGGGGCAGCAGCGAGCCTGTGACAGCCCGGCCTGGAGCGCAGAGGCCTGCTGCGCCTTGGCTCCAACCAAGCCTGCTGTTGTGCAGTGTAGCCTCCAACTGGGACTCTAGACCTGAGTCTCAGCTGATGTACCTCGTGCACTAGAGACAACACCGGAGGCTCCTAGGATCCAGCAACTGCAATCTAGGCCTCCACTACCATGTAAATAATTAAGAATTAGGTTAGAAACCCCAGTTCCACAGGCAGGGCTCCTACAGCTGCAGGTTTACACTACACTGTCCCTCTGCCTTTGTGCTATATTATGCCTCAATGTTCCTATCTTTCCTATGGGCAGTACACCTAGGCCCCACAGATTACACTGTTTCTGTGAGGTTTTAGCTCCTACTTCAGTGGAACAAACAGCTTGCTTAGACTAGATACAGTCAATTTTTCCTCTATACTACAATACAAAAAGCCTATGTTCATCACAGGTTATATCTGTAAATTTATGATAAACTAAGTATTGCTACCAGCTAAAAATAAATGCGTAATGTAAACAACCTCCCTCTAATATTAAGAGTATTATGACAAATAGAAATGTTTTGTTTTCTCCCATCCCCCAGCAGTGCTTCCTGGTCCTGGCACTGCTGCTGCCAGACGCCAACTAGGGATGTGAAATTCCAGTTACTCAGTTAACCAGTTATGTATTCACGTCCCTACTCCCAGCCACTTGGCGCTCTGGTCCAGGTCATCCACCAGTGATCCTGCCCAGCCATGGATGTTGGTTGGACCAGAGAGTCCCAGTTTAGAGAGGCTCATCCTGTAGGAAGATGAATGTATACCCATCATCAATAATAAAATAACTTTGAAAAAACTTAACACAACAAGTAGTGTAGTAGCACCTAAAAGACTAACAAAACATGTAGATGGTATCATGAGCTTTCGTGAGCACAACCCACTTCTTCAGATGACAGGAGTGCTGGAAGTCCCGATCCAAGAATAAATAAGGGGGGGAAGAGAAGAAAAAAAAAAGACAGTGAGTAGATAAGCTTCAGAGGGATAGCCGAGTGAGTCTGTAACAGGAAAAACTTAAAAAACAACAAATAGTCTAGCAGCACCTTAAAGACTACATAGTTACAAGAGGCTGATAAGAACCATCAGTTTGCACTTAGAAAGGAAGATGACCAACAGCAGATTCTACACAGACATCAAAAACCATTAGCACCATCATTGTTCGGTTGGTTGGTTAAGCAATAAAGACATGGAAGATAATGTGTGAGCCATTCAATATCAGTTGCATAAAAATTAAACTTGCTCTGCAACCTTCCCTTCCCATTTACGGTCACAAATGTAATATCTCAGAGAACTACATTATTTCCTACCATGGAAAATAAAAGGAAAATATTGAATGTAGCTTATTATTACAGTCTTTAGTGCAATCAGTATTTTGTCTCTTTTGAAAACAGCTAACCATGTTTTGCTTTTAGTTTCATATTCTCTTCTATTTCTCTCAGAAACAAGGGCTGCTGCTTAGATGTAAGTTCTCTGCAGACCAGTTATAGTCACTTTAACTATTTTAACATATTTCAGTTTTCTTTATCCTTCCTGCAGCCCTAAAAAGGGTCCTGTCTGACCTAAGGATGTTAAGGACTAGTCAACTCTATTAGATAGAGGCAGCAAAGGGGGGGGTGGGATGGAGAAAGGATACTTCAAAGCAGCAGCACCACACAGCTGAGCTGGGGATCGCCCCCATGGCAGTGTTTCAAAGGGGCAGCCACACAGCTGATCCCTGGCTCAGCTGTGTGACACTGCCCCTTTAAAATGCTGCCTTGGCATTTCAAAGGGGCAGCGCCGCACAGCTGAGCCTGGGATCAGCTGTGTGGCGCTGTCCCTTTGAAACGCAGAAGCAGCATTTCAAAGGAGCAGTGCCATGAACCCAGGCTCCATGCGGCATTTCAGCAGAACCTGGGATCAGCTGGGGACTCCCCAGCTGACCCCGGGTTCCGCACTGCATTTCCCCAGAACCCTGGGGTCATTCTGGGGAAATGCGGCACAGAACTTGGGGTCAGCAGGGGAGTCCCCCGCTGATCCCAGGCTCCATGAGGGTGCTGTGACTTTGAAATGCACAAGAGCTCCCGCTGGGGACTCTTGTACATTTCAAAGCAGGCACGCCCGCATGCAGCCTGGAAGCAGTGGGACTTCCCGCTGGCCCCGGGCTGCATGCTGAGTTCTACATTCCTCCAGTGGGGGCTCTTGTACATTTCAAAGGAGGAATGCAGAAGTGCCTGTCAAGTAGTCGATGGAAATTCCACTGACTACTCAACTAGTCAATTAACCACAAAACATCCTTACTCTGACCCAGGGGTGCTGAAACAATTTTTATAGTGGGGGTGCTGAGCACCACTGAACCAAACTGTAAACCTTGGATATGATGGAAAGCCCTTTTAGCCATGGGGTGTTCTCGCACCCCACATTTTAGCACCATTGGTCTCATTCTTCAGAGGCCCAAAACCAATCCCAGAGTCTGATGATCCACTTGAATATAAATGGTACACAACCCAGGATTTGTCCATCAGAGATGTCTTAGAATATAGTGAATGACTCTGATGCATGCAACATAAGAGAACTGTATGCAGAAATCAGCCTTAGGCCTAGCAGAGATGTGCCAGGCCTTTTGTAGTGAAATACTTATTGAAATACTATCATACACTAGCCCTTTTCACTGTTTCCAAGGAGCATAACAGTCTGACCTTTGGGTCAGACTAAACATCCATCGAGCTCAGTATCCTGTCTTCCAACAGTGGTCAATGCCAGATGCCCCAGAGGGAATGAACAGAACAGGGAATCATCAAATGATCCCTCTCCTATCATCCATTTCCAGCCTCTGACAGACAGAGACTAGGGCCACCGTTTCTACCATTCCTGGCTAATAGCTAATGATGGACCTAACCTCCACATTCCCCTAGAGTCAGCCCTGCCATCAGGAGTAGTTTGAGCCCTTTGTCTGAACATCTGAATGCTTGAAAAGGTACTGGGAGTGACTCTAAAACTTCACTATGTAAAATCTAGGAATAGAAAGAGGAGGTTACTTACCTGTAACTGGAGTTTCATTATTCAAGATGCATGGTCCCTATCTGCGTGCCACTGTTGGTTACCCATTCGCACATGCCCAAAGCCAAAGAATTTGAAAATAGTGGCTATGGCTCACATGCCCTTGTTCGTCTCATGCTTTTAACTGAGGCAATACTGTCTGCCTCTTTAGTTCATTCACCACCACAAATCAGAGAAGATCCAAAACAGAGAAAGAGAAAGGCAGGTAATAGAATAGACAGGGATCACACATCTCAAAGAACCTCCAGTTACAGGTAATTAACTTCCTCTTCAAGTGATGGGTCGCTACTGTATTTCATTGTGGTTGATTGATAAACCGTATCTAAACAAGTGAAAGGTGTAAAGATGAGAATGGTAGGGTCAAGAGGAGAACCACCATCCCAAAGGAGGCATCAGTAGCTGAATCTTGTATAGGATGCATGCGCTAACCAATGGACACTAATTTCAGATTCTCTCACGCTGGGTTCATGGTGCACATGCATAACCCACAGTGGAAAACAATAGTGCCTGTCACTTCAAGAATTAACTTTTCCGCTCCCCCCCCAGTTTAGTTCATCACCATTTCTGCTATGGTGGTTGAATGTTTTCAAGCATGTTGCCACTTCTCATTTTTACAACACCATTTTTCAAGTCTTGTGCCATTTTTATTTTATCACTGGTAGCCTTTATGCTGTAGTCTAGCCACTGACATTTTATATTTATAAACATTTGGCACAATGTTTATAGGATCAACAAGTATTTAGCTGGATTTAAAGTAGAAAATAGGCCCTTTCTGGTTTTGCATCCAAACAGAAACTATGGTAAAAAGGGAGATTTTGGATCCAAGGCTTCAAATTCACCCATAGTCCCAGTATCTGAAAGAGTTATATTCAAGGTTCTAGTTCTGACCACTCTCCATGGCATTTAGGGGTGGATGTAAAACACAGGCAGAGAAGTCAGTGGCTGTACATATACTAAGAGATAGAGTCCTGTTACAAGATTGTACTGTCTTATAAACATTTCATTTAAAATGAACAGACAGCTTGATTCTTGCAAACAGATTTTGTATTTATTGCTTTTCCCCCCTAAGCAGTACATATTTGCATATTTTTCTTAGTTTTGGCATGCTTTAAACTCAGCTTTTAAGCAACACAAAATGGTGAAAAGTTTGTCTTATGAAGTTACCTACATGTACAGATATTTTTACATAGTCTTTACAAAACACATAATTAAAAAGTGCTATACAAGTTTAATCTCTTATCCACAGAACAAGATATTACATATATATGCAGAAATTAATATAAATACAGTTAAACTTGGAACAAGTAACTTCATTGTTCAAACTCTTTGTCTGGTAGCATAGTGCAGGAACTACCAACAAATACAGAAGTTTAAACAATATGGTAATGTGAGCATTTTCCTGGAAATATTATAGGATTAAAATAAATTCTCTCTTTCAAACAAATTTGCTTTAAAAAAGATGGGTTTATTGCCAAAGGGAGGAGAAAATGACCTAAGGGACAGCAACAACAGAAAGAGACAAATGCTACCAAAAAAAAAAAAAAATTTTTACCACCTGTATTACAGAACTGGTATGTGTATTCCATTCACATTTTTGTTGCCCTGAGGCTGAAGATTAATTCACATTGACAAACTCACATCAGCTTTGTTCCACTGACAAAATTAACTTTAACTTTTGCTGTGAGGCAATTTATTCTTAATTCCTCACTCCTCCTTCCCCCATCAAAATAAACTAGCATCAAGCTAACTGAGTCTGGTACAATGAAGTCTAACACAGTCTGAGAAAATATGCAGAAAAGTGTTTTTCTGCAGAGATATGAACAGTAACTCCAATGCCACTCATTTGTCAAGTAAGTATAAAGAGTTAAATGAATATGGATTTTTACTGGCATTACTTCAATGTCTTTGTAATATGTTTTTTGGATGGGAATCACCATAAGAACCATGATACTACACTTAATCCTAATGGATCAACATTTTGCAGTTGATACTGACTTTCCTTATTCCTGTTACTGGTCATTTTAATTTATTTATTTGTAAACTGTATCCAGAGCTGCCAGCACAACTCATACTTCCTACTAGTAAAGCCTAGGAAATATTTTTTTATCTTTGCAGATCTTTTTACTCATGGAAGAACTGAAAGCTGTTCATCTTCTACCACCAACCAAAATACCTCCAGTGCTCAGCCTTTTGTCAGTTGCAGCTGCCTGTCTTCCAAAATAGCAAACAAATTATTTAAAGTACCCAAAATTAAAAGTCATATGATATTGATCCCTGGAAACAGTTATACATTGTTTTAACTCTTCTTTTGTTCCACTGACTACATGAGATTTCATTAACTTCTAAAGTTTAAACAGAATTCCTAACAGTTTAGACAAATTTATATATGCTATAGTTAACACGCAAATGTTACTTTCTATTTATATTTACATTATTTTACAGGCTATATTAAATAAATACCAGCATTACTAAATTTCAGTATCTTAAATATATACATTATTCTTCAACTGTGTTTCATTAGATGCAGGTTCCAAATCTATTAGAACATTCGCTGTAACAAAAAAAAATGACTTTGCATAACACAAAACTGGAACTTATGGTACAATGATAAAAATAAAACTCCAAAATACACATTCATTAGCAAAGACTTGTGTAGTAATATTTCAAAATAATCAACAAGCACAACTCCTGAAATCTGCATCTCATTAAAACAGAAGCTATTAAATATATACCCTGGCAACTTCAGATGTATCTCAGAATAACCAATACAGTAACAGCTGATCCTTCTAAAATAATTTGATGGGTTATTGTGCTTTGTAACAGAGGAAAGTAATGCATTACAAATGTTCTGTTTCCAATAACAAGACCATGCTTAGTACAATACATTTAACTTCGTAACACTTTATCTATGTTTGGAAAATTTAAAGCACCACAAACACAGATTTACAAGATATATCCATATCTGTACAATACACACATTTAGGCTTTCTTTTAAGTACAGTATTTAAAAGTAATAGAACCCAAAATTGTGCAACAAAGAAAATAAAGGGAGCTAAACAGAGATCAGTATAATATGTATCATTTGCAAAAGAATGGAATGTATTCTGAATCTATAAGGAAGCTGCATTGTTTTGAAACATTGTTTCTAAAGACAGTAAGCCAGATTCACCTCTTTTTGGTTCAGAAAGTGCAAATTTTACCTGCTTGTGCCAATAAGAATCACACTTCTGATATAGAGGATTCACCCTACCAGGAAGGGCAGCATGAAGTTCAGTCAGAGGCATTATAGGAGCACCGTACTAGCCAAGCCTTCGGCAAAGATATATTAATTAACACATCGCCTGGTCAAGCCCCTTCACTCTGCCAACATCAGCTATTTTGGGGCTGAGTAAATTTCCTGAAGGCCTCAGCAGATAGGAAGTTGCTAGAGTTGCCACCTGGCCAGTTTTTAAAACAAGCCTCACCAGTGAAACATTTTAAATGGGCCACCCCCACCCTGAGGGTAAAGGGAGAGGAAATATTCTGTAGAGACTTCCCATAGGCTTCTCCCTTTAAGAGCTGCACCTGCCTTGGGGACTCAACTCCCTTCCCCTTCTTTCTGGCCTGCTCTGGAACCAACCAGATGCTCTAGGCTCTATCTAGATAGGAGAAAGGGGACAAGTGGGTTTGTTGTTATGGGGCCACTTTTCCCATCAGCTGCATATGGATTTGACCAGGACTCAGAATCACCTCCTTCCCAGCCAAACAGGAAGGGAGCATGGTGGTGGTGGGGTGTAGGGTGATCACCTGAAATGTAAAGGGTGGGGGAACCAAGCTGGGGAGGGCAGTGGCCAGTTTTCCTCCATCTTGGCGGTGGCAACTCTAGAGGTTATAGATACTTTGCACACTACCACACCTCTGACAGATGTGTCATCACTGGGGCTCTGAGCTAATGACTACACTACATTTTCCCTGCATAGATCCTGATGAAGTAATATAAAAATAATTTGTGCTTTCCCATCTGAAGGGCCTCAAAAACTGTGGGAAGATTTTTATATGTTTGTACTTCCACTGTATTTTCCCCTATTCTGGGGAGCGCTAATGGGCTTTATTCATTTGATTCCTAATGGATAAAGCCAGGCTTGTCTCTTTTTTAGCTAGTGAGGTATAAGAATCCCATCTCCAAGGTTTTCAGGTACACCAACTGAAAAGGAATGGTTTGTTAGCTTTTTTTGCCACTTTAAAATCCATTATTTATGTGATCAGAAGGAGAGGACAGTGGGATAAATCTTGCCAGAAACAGAAGAGAGGCGATTAAGAAGGAAAAAACTATTTTGTGTGAAGGAAGAAGTGTCTGTTCTGAACTAGTACAAGATGGCATAAATTATCTGTCCTGCCGGCATGGAAGAAAAGCTAGGAATGGATGATGAGATAAAGGAAAAAAAAATCACACACACACACAATCATTTTGGAATTATATCACATGTTGAGACTGATGTTTATAAGTGGTACAGATGCCATTTTCATCAATCTAGTCCCAGATATTTCATTTTGGTCTGTGAGCCAGATGTACATTTTCATCCGGCAGTGGAAAATGGAAAAGCTGGACCAACAAATGTTAGTGGAGAATATCTTTAAGTTGGCTGTCTCGCACTCAAAGAAAAGAAAAAAAGGGGGTGCAACAGAGGGAGAGAAAGGAGATCTTTTCATATATGCTACCTTGACAGAGAAACTGATATTTAGTGAAAAGTTTGAAAAATATTCTATTCAGGAAAAAAATTACCCATGCATCACTCTCTCAATTTCTCTTCCAATGCCTTTTATTTATATGTATGTAACTTTGGTCTTACATGACCATCTCCTATTTGTTCACAAATGGCTGCTAATCAAAAAGTAAAGATGCCAGAAATAGAGGATGACGACTTTTAATGAGAGTTGAGTTTGGCCCTCAAAGTAAATGTGAGCCCAACCTTAAGGTATTTCTTTCTTGCTTTAAAACGATACGAGCTAAATTCTTCTGACAAGCACATTTGCTATCATATTTTGCTTCCTTTAACATTTCTGATAGTCATGACAGAAATGTTACCATTTTTACAAAATACGCTCTTTCAGAAGGTCTTTTAAAAAAGCCTTCTGGTGATCTGACACTATTGGTTATAATGGAAGTGTATGAAGATGATTGTTCATTTCTAATATAGGTAGCACAACCCTTTTTATCTTTTGTATTACATTAGGTTGACAATGGACATTAAGAACTACAGTATGTTCATAACAAAGAAAGGATCCGATTGCAAGAAGCCCAGTAATCACATTCATGAGCACTTGGTATTGAATTACAAGATTGCATTATCTATAAATATATCCAAAGGAACCTGCCATCTTACAAACACAAAAAAGCTAAGAGCTTTCACCTACAACTTACATTTATGTGCTCTTTATGGTCTTGTTCTTAACAAAAAGCTGTCCATGTTACAACCACCTCAATCCCAATAGGCCTTAGCTACCTCCACAAGCCCAAATATTGAGTTCATCAAGAAACCAAATTACCTTCCCATTCTCTAAAGCTAAAAGTCTCCAGAACAGGACTGGAGCACTCTGCCAGGCTGATACAGGGGAAGATGCTATTATGTGTGCTTTAGCTGTTTATGGGTAATGTCTTCAGACACCAAGGTTATCAATCTGGCACCATTCACAAACAAATTTACTTAAAAATGTAAGTTCTGTGTTCTACAGTACTTGTACATATTGTGTTTTATGCACTGGTCCTACAGACCTGGAGCCTGATTTTCATATGATCATGTGCAAAAATGCATGTGCAGCTGTAAACTCAGTTTGTTGGTGCAGTTCCCACAAGTGTGCTCCGAAAACTGGTATTTGCTTACTCAGATGGCTAGATGCTCAACTGCGCACTCCCATATGTAATTACAGTAATTATACATGCATTTTTGGATTCAGGATTGGCTATCTTCCAACAGCCTGCATACTAAGATTTCCAGAGAGAGAAAGGAGAAAGAGAGAGATGTAAAGTATATGCAAGGTTAAATGAGACAAATTATAAAGATCTAAGTAGATCTTAATCCCAGACAGTGCACACATGGTCACTTGAACTTTCTGTACAGTAAAAAAAAAAAAAAAAAAAAAAAGGTACATTGCACATCTACATGTCCTATATTACTGCAATACAGTGCTTGGTGTTTAAACATTAAAATACATGATGCCAGTATTGGTTGTACTAATGCATACTCTGACATGTACATGTACAGTACAATTAGAAATTACTGACAGGGTCAAGCAAAGCTACTTGAGCTAAGACATTGAAACTTTTCCCTTAAAGACTGGACAATATTCTGTTGATTAGGAGATGGAACTCTCCACAGGTAGTCATTCAGTTTATCTGAATCATTGTATGCAGTCAAGTATGGGGTAAGGGCAAGTTTGCTAGTCACTGATTTTGCAGGAGTACAAGACATGCTTTTACTACAGAGAGTCTCAGAAGAAGCAGAGTCTACATTGTTTATCTTTGGGTCTGATTTCTTTGTTTGGTTCTGGGATGTCTCTAAGTCAGACCCCTCATCTTCAGACTTTATTTCAACATAGTCGTTGTCATCTTCTTCTCCTTCAGTATCTTTGAAATTAGAAAAATAGTTCAGCGTAGCTCTTTGTGCATTTAGAGGCAAGTTCTTGTTCACTCTCAGAACTTTTTGAGAGTCCTGAAGAATCATCTCTGAACAGTTTTCAGGGAGCTCCTTCTTTACATCACATACTGTGAATCCTGAAGCAGCACTTGGCACAGACTCCTGGCTGTCAGATCTAAAGTTTCTATTTGAATACAGCTGTTTCTTGTCCATTTCATTTAGGTAAGTTATTGGTTCCTCAGACCTGTTGTCCACAACCGAGGAAGAGGACTGTGACCTGCTGTATGCTTGTGGCTTTGTATGGTTTGCTTTTCTTCCTAGAGAATTATAAATATGATCTTGGTGTAAATTCTCTTTGTTAGGCTGACTAATAATAGCACTCCACCTTTGTGTTGGGACATGCAGACGTGTAGAAATCTGAAGGGAAGGCACTGAACAAGCTGTTGGCAATGGTCTTGGATTGCTTTTTGGACCAGTCTCTGCTGGGGTGTTCTTGGACTTCACATCTTGGACTTCAGGCCAGGGAGAGAAATCTGCTAGTTCTCCATTACTGTACGTAGAATGCAAAAGCCAGTCTTCTGCCCTTAAGTGTTCACTAGCTAACTGAGCATGAGAAGGACATGTTGATACTGGGATTGAATACCTTAAGGCTGATGGCTTCTGTGGGGTAGCCCATGCATCCTTTTGCATTTTGGGTGAAGTGTCTCTAAAAACAATCTGGTCATAAAGCTGGGAGTATTCAGCAATTCTGGCACCTGGAGAAAAGAAATATTTAAACTTGTCAAAATTAAACACCACTGTATAAAACACAAGTTATAAGAAACTTAAAGTTTCAGACAAATTAATACTTTGCAAAGGTCAATGACAAAGATTTAAAACATCAACTTTTTCAACCTTACAGTCCACAGAACAATGCAATTCATCAAGACTCCAACATTTCAGATCAATGACATATACTGAGCCATTCATGATATTTCAAAATGAAATTGACAAGTGTGAAATGCTCTGTGACAAAGCAGTGAACAACCATGCACCAAACATTCTGGGAATAAAATGCCAGCATCAATATGATCTATACTTATGAAAAGGTACAGTTATGTAAGTAATAGTTATAAACATCACTATTGCTAAACATCAAGCAGTTCATTTTCCTTTTAGTTTACCATTTCAAAGTTACTGGAGAATGTATTTCTTAAAAGAAAACTATTTCACATATATTTTCTTCTACTGATTTTAATAGTTCAAACACTCTCAGTCTTAAAAACACAGTGTGGCAGGCATACCTTCCCTTTCATTTGCAGTCATATGGATCATCTTTCAGCCCATCCCTCTGACAGCAACTCCATACATGGAAAAGTAACATTAGGAAAGTGATATTTTTAGCTGTATTTCAACATGATTGAGCAGCTGGGGAAAGGAAGAGCCAGTACTATGTGCCTAGTCAGCTCTCGGCAGACCACCAGCAAGTGCTCCATGGGCCACAGTTTAAGAACCTCTAATAAATAGATTAAATGACTATAACTCTAAGGAATACTGGCAACACCCCCATTTTAGGGTGGGACATTCTCAGGTTTTGGTCCTGTCGTAAGTGACTGGTTGGGAAGAATATTTCGTTACAGTGCTCACATTTGTCACTAAAATGTCTTCTTCTCCTATTGTTGCTGAGCAACAAGAGGCGGAGTCTTCTACAATTGTTCATTGCTCCTGTACTGGCTTCTATAGGCAGAGTCAGCCTGCCACACCTCCAAAAAGAGAGGACAGAGTCCATATGTGGGAGAGGGGTGAAAGAAAAGACAGACTCCTGCATTTGTGGAAGAGGGAAGCACACACACCTATGCTGAAGAGGAGGAAATGGAATTCATCAACAGTGGCAGAGAGAGAAAGAGATGAGAGATGCCCCCATGGATGGGCTGGAAATAGAGGAGAGGGGTTTATGTTTCAGAAAGATGCCACAGGGAGCAGGCCTACACAATGGCTTCAGCTTATGCCAGCCAGGGTAGCAGGTCACTGGGCTCCCCCCAGAAGTTACCAAGGGAACTGATGGTTATGCAGAGTGCTTGGAAAAGACAGTTACCTGTTTCCATAACTAGTGTTCTTCGAGATATGTTGCTCATGTCCATTCAACATAGGTGTGTGTGCTTACCACATACACTGGTGCCAGAAGACTTTCCCTCAGCAGTATGCATAATGGACCAGGTCCAGTGCCCCTGGAGTGATGCGCACGTGACATGCTACGTAGGTCTCTGCTTGGATCCCTCCCTACCCAGTTCCTTCTTGCTCGGAAACTTATAGAGGGGAAGGAGGCTGGGCAGTTGAGTGGGGCAAAGAGGGCCTGATGGTTTGCCACCTGGAGTTGGAAGCTGGCTGAGGAATAAAGCTTGCTCCCAAATAAGCCCAGATGTTTGGAGTCCTTATTCTTTGGTGTGGGGGTGGGCTGACAATGGTGCTCCCTGTGGTCGACCAATTCCACCACTAGGGAGTTGGGTGCAAGGTGGGTATACAAATAGTCATGGTCCTTGGCAGGCACAAAGTACTTTCTCCCCACCCATTTGGAGGTAGGTGGGATAGATGAGGGAGACAGCCACAGAGCTTTAGTAATCTTGGCTACTCCTTCATGCACTCTGGCTGGTACCATCTGGCCCAGAACCCCAAAGAGGATATCAGCTGTCTCCTGGCCTTCCTCGACCTGGAGATCCAGGTTGGTCACCACCCTCTTGAGAAAGTCCTGATGTGCCTTTGTGTCATCGGGGCAGGGGGGAGGAGCACAGGAGGGGAAGCCACTCTAGCCTCGTCTGGTGATGAGGAAGATGAGGTTTGGCCCAACTGGCCCTCTTCCAAGGGAGAAGGCTGTTCTCATATTCCTTCCTCCAACTGAGAAGTAACCTGCTTGGCCATCTCTGGAGCTGGGATACAGCTTGCAGGGGACACCAAGAGGGCCTGCGATGCTCCGGCCACCAATCGGGCACCTGGGGCTGAACATGGAAATCTCAGAGGGTTCATGGGCACCAGTACCAGCCATTGCACCTGAGGCCATAGGGTTCCTTGTGAGGCCATCTGCTGCTCTAGCTGGAAAGGTGCTGAGATCGGTGCCGAGGATTGCACCGGGGGCAGGGAGGCCACGTCTGACGTGGTGCCTGCTGAATGGATGCTGGTCAAAGCTCATGACCTGGAGTGTCTCTCAGGTACCCTGGGCAGCACAGACTATAAAGTCAGGGAAGTGGGGATGAATGGACTGCTGTCCCCAGGCTAAGTCCCTACAGGGGATGAATGGACTGCTAATTTCTAACTATTTACACTTAACTAGAGGGGAAACTATTTACAACTGAATAAAGACTTTAACTGAAGCTACTGCTAAGGCTGGAGCACACTGTTCCAAGTACATGTCACTGGTGGCAAGAAGGAACTGAGGCGGCAGGATTCTGGGGGGTGTCCTGTATAGCACAGCTTCAGGTGGTACTGGACCCAGTCCCCTGTGGGTACTGCTGAGGGAAAAATCTTCCAGCACCAGTGCATGTGGTAAGCACACTCACCTATGCTGGCTGGATATGAGCAAGCACACAAAGAACCTTGGAAATTTGATTAAACATCTGCAACTTGGGTTGTTTATTCTAACTCTGGGGCTTCCCACCATGAGATTCATATTGCTAAAATGGCTGCAAGGTTTGCTGATCTCATGTTTTTCAACATTGTATCATTCTGATGAAACATTACCACTGGCTGGTACCTAGCAGTCTCAATGCAACATAATGGAGCACAGAAAAATACTATTGTATTTGATTAATATTTTTTTGCTGCAAAAAATCTGATCTTGAAGAGCAACCTGAAAACTGCATCAGATCTTATTTATCACCTATCTGTGATATCACAGATAGGTGATAAATGTTAAGGCCTAGGCAAGCAGGCTTTAAAAGCCAGAGGCAGAGCGACCAGGGAGCGAAAGCGGACAGGAGCTGCAGACAGGGGAGTTTAAGAGGGAGTTTGACAGAGGGAGGCCTACTATGGTCAGGAAGACCCGCAACACCTGTGCCAGCACTGCTTCTGTCTCCTCCACCTGTGCCTGTAGCCAGACCGAGCGCCTGAGCATGGATGCCTCTACCCAGATCCTGGTGTGGTTTTGCAGGGACTGTGGCTTGCAATTCCCACTTACTGATATCCAGGCTGGGGAGATCATCCAATGCAAAAGGTGCCTGCTGGTGGAATCTCTCAGGCAGCAGGTGGGAGAGCTACAGGAGGAGGTGGCTAGGCTGAGGAGCACCCGAATCCACGAGCAATTCCTGGACCATGTTCATGAGGAGACAGCTGAGGTAGCTCTCCCAGTACACAGGACTGTAGACACACCACTGGTGGAGGAGGAGACGGCTCAGGGTGGACACTGGCAGCTGGTTACTTCTGGCAGCAGGCACTGCTCCACTCCTGCTCTGAACCCTCCCACCGTGGTACTAAGAAACCATTATGATCTTCTTTATACAGAGATAAGGAATCACCTCCACAACGGAGGAGGAGAAGCCTCATATGCCCAAGGCTGCGAGGTCTGCTGCCACCACTGCGAATAGGAAACGTAGAGTAGTGGTGGTCGGAGACTCTCTTCTGAGGGGGACGGAGGCGCCCATCTGTCGCCCTGACATTTCATCTCGGGAGGTATGCTGTCTGCCGGGGGCCCGTATCCGAGATGTTACGGAAGCATTGTCGAGGATTATCCAGCCCTCTGACTACTACCCCATGCTACTCATCCATGTGGGCACAAATGATACTGCAAGGTGTGACACTGAGCGGATCAAGAGTGACTACAGGGCTCTGGAGGTACGGGTGAAGGAGTTTGGAGCGCAGGTGGTATTCTCTTCGATCCTTCCTGTCGAAGGTAGGGGCCCGGGCAGAGACAGGTGCATCCTGGAGGTGAATGCCTGGCTGCAAGCATGGTGTCACCAGGAGAGCTTTGGCTTCCTCGACCACGGAATGCTATTCCAGGAAGGGCTGCTAGGCAGAGATGGCGTTCACCTTTCGAGGAGGAGGAAGACCCTATTTGGACACAAACTGGTTAACCTACTGAGGAGGGCTTTAAACTAGGTTCAACAGGGACAGGTGAGCAAAGCCCACAGGTAAGTGGAGAACATGGAGACCTGGGAGATGGGTCGGAAATGGGAGGGAGAATGGGCTATAATGGCAGAGAGAAAGGAGGGTCAGGGCAAAACTGGGAGGCAAGGTCAAATCAGTATCTTAGATGCCTATATACAAATGCGAGAAGTATGGGGAATAAGCAGGAAGAACTGGAAGTGCTAATAAATAAGTACAATTATGACATTGTTGGCATCACAGAAACTTGGTGGGATAATACACACGATTGGAATGTTTGTATGGAAGAGTACAGCTTGCTCAGGAAGGATAGACAGGGAAAAAAGGGAGGTGGTGTTGCCTTATATATTAAAAATGAACACACTTGAGTGAGGTGGAGATGGACATAGGAGACGGAAGAGTTGAGAGTCTCTGGGTTAGGCTAAAAGGGGTTAAAAACAAGGGTGATGTCATGCTAGGAGTCTACTACAGGTCACCTACCCAGGTGGAAGAAGTGGATGAGGCTTTTTAAACAACTAACAATATCATCCAAAGCCCAAGATTTGGTGGTGATGGGGACTTCAACTATCCAGATATATGTTGGGAAAATAACACAGCGGGGCACAGACTATCCATTAAGTTCTTGGACTGCATTGGAGACAACTTTTTATTTCAGAAGGTTGAAAAAGCTACCGGGGGGAAGCTGCTCTAGATTTGATCCTAACAAATAGGGAGGAACTGGTTGAGAATTTGAAAGTGGAAGGTAGCTTGGGTGAAAGTGATCATGAAATCATACAGTTCACAATTCTAAGGAAGGGTAGAAGGGAGAACGGCAAAAGAGAGACAATGGATTTCATCCTGAGAGAAGGCAGATTTTGGTAAGCTCAGAGAGCTGATAGGTAAGGTCCCATGGGAATCAAGACTGAGGGGAAAAACAACTGAGGAGAGTTGGCAGTTTTTCAAAGGGACATTGTTAAGGGCCCAAAAGCAAACTATTCCACTGCATTGGAAAGATAGAAAATATGGCAAAAGACCACCTTGGCTTAACCACGAGATCTTGCATGATCTAAAAATAAAAAAGGAATCATATAAAAAATGGAAAGTAGGACAAATTACAAAGGATGAATATAGGCAAACAACACAGGAATGCAGGAGCAAGATAAGAAAGGCAAAGGCACAAAATGAGCTCAAACTAGCTACGGGAATAAAGGAAACAAGAAGACTTTTATAAATACATTAGAAGCAAGAGGAAGACCAAGGACAGGGTAGGCCCACTGGTCAGTGAGGAGGGAGAAACGGTAACAGGAAACTTGGAAATGGCAGAGATGCTTAATGACTTCTGTGTTTCGGTCTTCACCGAGAAGTCTGAAGGAATGCCTAACACAGTGAATGCTAGTGGGAAGGGGGTAGGTTTAGAAGATAAAATAAAAAAAGAACAAGTTAAAAATCACCTAGAAAAGTTAGATGCCTGCAAGTCACCAGGGCCTGATGAAATGCATCCTAGAATACTCAAGGAGCTGATAGAGGAGGTATCTGAGCCTCTAGCTATCATCTTTGGAAAATCATGGGAGACAGGAGAGATTCCAGAAGACTGGAAAGGGCAAATATAGTGCCCATTTATAAAAAGGGAAATAAGAACAACCCAGGAAACTACAGACCAGTTAGTTTAACTTCTGTGCCAGGAAAGATTATGGAGCAAGTAATTAAGGAAATCATCTGTAAACACTTGGAAGGTGGCAAGGTGATAGGGAATAGCCAGCATGGATTTGTAAAGAACAAATCATGTCAAACTAATCTGATAGCTTTCTTTGACAGGATAACGAGTCTTGTGGATAAGGGGAGAAGCGGTGGATGTGGTATACCTAGACTTTAGTAAGGCATTTGATACGGTCTCGCATGATATTCTTATCAATAAACTAGGCAAATACAACTTAGATGGGGCTACTATAAGGTGGGTGCATAACTGGCTGGATAACCGTACTCAGAGAGTAGTTGTTAATGGTTCTCAATCCTGCTGGAAAGGTATAACAAGTGGGGTTCCACAGGGGTCTGTTTTGGGACCGGCTCTGTTCAATATCTTCATCAATGATTTAGATATTGGCATAGAAAGTACGCTTATTAAGTTTGCAGATGATAACAAGCTGGGAGGGGTTGCGACTAATCTGGAGGATAGGGTCATAGTTCAAAATGACCTGGACAAATTGGAGAAATGGTCTGAGGTAAACAGGATGAAGTTTAATAAAGACAATGCAAAGTGCTCCACTTAGGAAGGAACAATCAGTTGCACACATACAGAATGGGAAGCGACGGTCTAGGAAGGAGTACGGCAGAAAGGGATCTAGGGGTTATAGTGGACCACAAGCTGAATATGAGTCAGCAGTGTGATGCTGTTGCAAAAAAAGCAAACATGAACATACATAAGAACATAAGAACGGCCGTAGCGGGTCAGACCAAAGGTCCATCTAGCCCAGTATCCTGTCTGCCGACAGTGGCCAGCACCAGGTGCCCCAGAGGGTGGACCAAGACAATGATCAAGCGATTTGTCTCCTGCCATCCCTCTCCAGCCTCTGTCAAACAGAGGCCAAGGACACCATTTTATCCCTGGCTAATAGCCTTTTATGGACCTAACCTCCATGAAATTATCTAGCTTCTCTTTAAACTCTATTATAGTCCTAGCCTTCACAGCCTCCTCTGGCAAGGAGTTCCACAGGCTGACTACACGCTGTGTGAAGAAGAACTTTCTTTTATTAGTTTTAAACCTGCTACCCATTAATTTCATTTGGTGTCCTCTAGTTCTTCTATTTAGGAACTAATAAATAACTTTTCTTTATCGCCCTCTCCACACCACTCATGATTTTATACACCTCTATCATATCCCCTCAGTCTCCTCTTTTCTAAACTGAAAAGTCCCAGTCGCTTTAACCTCTCCTCATATGGGACCCGTTCCAAACCCCTAATCATTTTAGTTGCCCTTTTCTGAACCCTTTCCAAGGCCAAAATATCTTTTTGAGGTGAGGAGACCACATCTGTACACAGTATTCAAGATGTGGGCGTACCATAGTTTTATACAGGGGCAGTAAGATATTCTGGGTCTTATTTTCTATCCCTTTCTTAATACCACCTAGCATCCTATTTGCCTTTTTGACCGCCGCTGCACGCTGTGTGGAAGTTTTCAGAGAACTGTCCACGATAACTCCAAGATCTCTTTCCGGATTTGTCGTAGCCAAATTAGCCCCCATCATACTGTACGTATAGTTGGGGTTATTTTTCCCGATGTGCATTACTTTACACTTATCCACATTAAATTTCATTTGCCATTTTGTTGCCCAATCACTCAGTTTGGTGAGATCTTCTTGGAGTCCCTTACAGTCTGCTTCTGTCTTGACTATCCTAAACAGTTTGGTATCATCCGCAAACTTTACCACCTCACTGCTTACCCTTTCTCCAGATCATTTATGAATAAGTTGAACAGGATTGGTCCTAGGACTGACCCTTGGGACACCACTAGTTACCCCTCTCCATTCTGAAAATTTACCATTTATTCCTACCCTTTGTTTCCTGTCTTTTAACCAGTTCTCAATCCAAGAAAGGACCTTCCCTCTTATCCCATGGCCATGTAATTTACACAAGAGCCTTTGGTGATTCTGGGATGCATTAACAGGTGTGTTGTGAGCAAGACACAAGAAGTCATTCTTCCGCTCTACTCTGCGCTGGTTAGGCCTCAGTTGGAGTACTGTGTCCAGTTCTGGGCACTGCATTTCAGGAAAGATATGGAGAAATTGGAGAGGATCCAGAGAAGAGCAACAAGAATGATTAAAGGTCTAGAGAACATGACCTACGAAGGAAGGCTGAAAGAATTGGGTTTGTTTAGTTTAGAAAAGAGAAGATTGAGGGGGGACATGATAGCAGTTTTTAGATATCTAAAAGGGTGCCATAAGGAGGAGGGAGAAAACGTGTTAATCTTGGCCTCTGAGGATAGAACGAGAAGCAATGGGCTTAAACTGCAGAAAGGGAGGTTTAGGTTGGACATCAGGAAAAAGTTCCTAACTGTCAGGGTAGTCAAACACTGGAATAAATTGCCCAGGGAGGTTGTGGAATCCCCATCTCTGGAGATATTTAAGAGTAGGTTAGATAAATGTCTATCAGGGATGGTCTAGACAGTATTTGGTCCTGCCATGAGGGCAGGGGACTGGACTCGATGACTTCTCGAGGTCCCTTCCAGTGCTAGTATTCTATGATTCTAATGACTGGAAGTTTGCTGAATCCAGGTCTATCCACTTTAAAATCCATCTTACTTTGAAATAGTTCATAGAAAATTCTCACAGCAAATATTTGTTGTCCCATCCTGCTCTGTGCAGTGCAGGTGCTCTAGAAAGCAAAGACTTTTTCTTGCATGAGCGCATCCCGATGCCGGAAGCGACAAACAGGAAGTTTCTATAAAAAGCTGGACTTGGCTTCTGTGATGTCCTATGTCTCAAAGGAGCACAGAAGAGTGACTAGGCGCACCTCAGCTGAAATCTGAAGACTGCAATAGGCAAGAAATAACTGCTTTTTTGCAAAAAGCCAAAGAATGCCCAGGATCACGCTTTTATTCCCAGGCTACCTTGACCTAGGGATGTGAGCAACTAGTCGACTACCTTATTAGATAGTCGAGTAGTCACTTGACTAGTTGCTTCTGCCCCCTCCCCCACCTTTGCTGCCTCTATCAGAGAGAGGCAGCAAGGGGGGAGCGGGAGCTGGCTTAAAAGCTGGTTCCCCCCAGCACTGTCTCTGCGGAGGGTGGGGGAGACAGAAGCGTCCCTACTGCTGCACTGCACCTCTCTCTTCGAAATGTGTAAGAGTCGGCTGCAGCTCTTGTACAGTTCAAAGGGAGAGGTGCAGGAGCGAGAAAGCAGTTCCACTGCGTCTTTTCCTTTGAAATGTACAAGAGTTGCGGGTGGCTCTTGTACATTTCAAAGGGAGAGGCACAGCGGGATAGTGAGTGCCCCCCTTATTGGCTAATTGAGTAGTCAATGGAAATTCCATCAACTACTCAATTAGTTGAGTAATCGAAATTTAGCATCCCTACCCTGAACCAGCCTGAAAGCAAGATGGCTGACATTGTGCCATCCTTTTCTCTTCCCTTCTATCCAAGGATTTTACTCTTAACATAGGATATGCATTTATACTTCTGTTTGCACTACATAAAGATCTCAATCTCATCTCAGTGGTAACACATTAAAGTTGTCATCACGCAACTGATGGATCAAGAGAGTAATAGCATTTTAAATCAACACATAAATGTCACCAAAGTTATTGAAGAAATCTATTAGGGGAGTAGGAATGAGAAAGGACAATATTTTAAACATACCAATAGCAGGACCACCTTGTTTCTTTTCCTCTAAAATGGCTGCAAGGTCTTTGTGTCTCATTTTCTGTTGCTGGCTGCCAGGCTGTTCCTGCTCTGGACTTTTTACCTTCAAAAGCTGATTAGCCTTCTTAATTTTTTGACTGTATTGCCTTGCCATCATAAAGACTCTGTTTTTTGTTTTATCCACAACATCCATTTCATTGTCAGTGCTTTCTGTATGTACATTGGATAGAATACTATTGGCAGATTCATAAGGGCTGTCTATAAAAGGCAAATCACTGGAGAAAGAAGATCTGTTAAGACTCAGAAATGAATGATCTTTGCATGGTGTTGCTTCATCAAATCCGAGACTGGCCTCACTTAATCTAGCTACCTTGTGTTTCAAAGTTTTAGGGAAAACGGGCGTTTCTGGCAGTGAGAGTGTGGAAAGTGAATACTCCACTTCTTTACTCAGTTTAGGAGTACTTCCAGCATGGAGTCTTTCCTGCATGTCATCTTTACAAACAGGAAAGGCTGCCAGGACACGGTCTCTTGTCTTTTCTTCATTCTTCTTGATGTAATTCTCCAGGTCATTCCAGATCTCATCTACTTCTTCTGATAGTTTATCGGCTGCAGACTTGTGGGAGAGTGAATCAGAGTTGGAGGAGCTATCTATTAAGCTCAAATAGTCATTATCTAAAGGAACATGATGGTATGGACTTTCATCTTCACTGAACTGGAGACTCTCTTCAGAAACAAACTGCCTTAGATTGTCACAACATGAAAAGTCTGTTTCCAGGCCCAAAAAACTCCTCCTTTTAGTGCATTTAATGCGATTACATTTGAAATTCAATAGTGGTGGTTCTGGAAGCCCTATAGTGTCATAGATGTTCTCCTCAACAATCCTGAGCTCGTGTGAACTTAAAGTTGGTGCCTCTCTATTGAATAGGATTTCATCTTTGCTAGCGGGAAGAGAGGTCCTATTTTGATTTGCTTGCTTTTTTTCAGAGGCTGCTTCCTCCAAGGTCTTTTTGCTTTGACTTTTGTAGAGAGAGTCTTTAGAAGATCTTTGGGGGCCATGATCAGGCTCTTCCCTTCTAGTCAGCCCCATCAGTTTTAAATCTTCATAACTTATATTATCATAGACATGTTCTATATCATCAATGGTCAGCTCTTCTGAAGATTCTGGATAAGTATTCATATTGCCCACATCAGTTCTAGAACTACTTTTCACTTCCCTCCGGGAACCGTGCTGGATAACGTCATTGGCTCTATGTCTTGCATTATTTAGGCAAGAGTTATTTTCACCAGCACTACTAGCCCGTCTAACAATTCTGTGATGACTAGAGCTGGAGATGTCATTTTGATTATCTAATCCCACATGCCAGCTGCATGGACGACCAGAAGCATCCCTCTCTTCACACACAGTTGAGCTTGAATTGGATGTAGATACTGTTGGTACAAACATCTGATAATCATCGTCATCATCGTCATTCTCCTGAGGTGGCCGTCTACTGGGAAACAAGGCTTGTCTGATCTGATGGTCAGTCCAGATGTTTCTCACCGTGGGTGTTCCCCCCAGCATATCCATGATTATTGAGTTGTTCTGCGGTGTGCTAAACTGTCTAGATGATTGTCTAGCAGAACAGGAAAAGGAAAGGTCTGTATTCAGCTGGGTAGATTCTTCATCTGAAGGATCTTTGGAGCTCTGTGGAGATTTGAAATATACAGTTTTGTTAAGTCTCTCTGCAGTGATGCAAGAATTTCCTTGATACTGAGGTTTATAAAACCTTGACCCTAACATTGTGCAGTGTGGAGCCTGACAGAGGAATGTAGGAGATCTGGCTCCACTGTTCCAGACCACTTATCAGCCCTTGCAAACTGAGATGGAGGTGTAAAACTTTAGTGGCCATCCTCAGTCCTTTCCACTATCTAGCAATTAAATATAGGTGGAATACAATGGGGGTGGCAATAAAGCAGGTAAGACTGATCCCCTTAGTCATCTTTTCCCCTAAATAATATGTACTGGGGTCTCTTACGTCCACATCACAGGGCATGGTCTTGAATTAATATCATATATGTTAACGAAAGTTCACTCCAGAAGGCAAACTTTTTTCCTTGAACACTTGCATCATTTTATGACACTTCACTGGATTCTAAAATATCAATTACTTCACTTTTAAGAGGTTGCCAAAACTTTGCAAAGCATCCCAAGGATGTGCTAAATCTGCATGGGCTTGATCCTACATGTTACTTAATACCCTGAAAGATGCTGCACATCCTAACCTCCCACTGACTTTATGCTTGCAAAGTTAACAATGTACTTTAATGCTTTGCTGACTCCGGCCTTTCATGGGAATTTGATGCTCATTATCTTGTACAATTGAGTCTTTTAAAAGAAAAGTATAGTATTGTATGCCTGTTTTCAGCCTCCCAATATTACATCAATCTATTTTGTAATAGCATCAGATTAATGGGCATATCTAGTAATTCTCATTACCCAACAGATTTTGCACTAAAAAGTTTAGTTTTTAATTTTAGACTGTATGATTAAGATTTCAATAACTTAAAACTGTAATATATACAAAATAGCAACTAAGTAGCAAATTACTTTGGGGTGATAAGTTTTAATCTAAATAAATGCTAAAGAGCACATATTGTGAAATACCTGTAGAAACAGATGAGTGCCTAAATGCAATTTGTTTGATTCATTATTTTTATAGAGATTTGACTTATTCTTTTAAAATTTATTTAAGCTTCAAAGAAACATTTTTGAGCATAAGACATTACTTAGATATGGCAATTTTCTTTGTATCTACATCTGTCCATCTAGAAAGACACATATAGAGGCCTATGGCGTAGCTCTGATATATAGGATATTACAAATAAGAGACACAATCAGTCTTCATACATTTAGTTTTAAATACCTGCACTGAACATTTGTTGAGATTAACACTTCTTCGTTTTTCAACATTTTCAGCAGCTTGGCTATTAAGTCTTTTCCTAGCTCCTTTTGGTTTTTGTTGTGCACTCTGTGATTAAAAAAAAATGGGTATATTATGATCTACAGTTCTTTAAACAGCAGTGTATTTAGTCACAGCCAAATCTGGGAAATGCCAGAGTTCAACGTGAACCAACTAAATAAGAATTTGCTGCAGAAGAGACATTTTCTTGTGCTATCCCTTTTGCAAAGCTAGATGTCAGAGACAGCATTCATTGTAGAATGCTACTTTCCTCTAGTATTCATAATAAAATTATTAGAGCAATGCAACTTAACATGGCATGGCAGAGAGCAGGCTTGGGCAAAAGTTTTCTGAGTGGACTCTGTTATAGCACGTCCTTACCAAAGCACCCCTTTCAGCATTCTGCAGCGCAACAGCCACTTAGCCTTAGTTTCCCAGCTGCTCTTCTTCAGTTCCATTCAGCCCCTAACACCTTTCTGGGTTGTTCTTTCTCGATGTGAGAGCCATGTCTGCGCGCTCTCTCTCTCCACCTGCTCCTTCCAACCCTGTCCTTGGAAATCTGCCTCCTGCATCAGGTGTCTTAGTTTGGGCTAACTTGACCTTCAGCAGCCCTTCCTTCCTTCCATGCATGCATGGAGGCTTGTGTGCCCTATCATAACTCCTTTATATAGTGACGAGTAGCTCAATTTAAATCTGTGAGTGCCTTACACATATGTGAAAGTCACATATCTGGCCACTCAAATTGGCATTTAGGAATGTTGGATGTTCCCTTGTATAGAGTAAAGCAATCAAGTGTGGGATTTGGACACCTAATTAATATGTCCACGTTTAAAAAGTGGCCCTAGAGTCTTTCAAAACAGCTGCATGTGCACAAAGATATCCTGACCTATAGAGTGGAAAGGGTACCACTTGTACAATGGCATCCAATCACCTTCCTTAAGATCATAAAAGTGATAAGTACCAGAGCAATGAGAAATTAGTCCTTATATATAATGAGTAAAAATAGTGGAAGGAAGTCTGCAGGAGTAGGACCAAATAAAAACAAGCTCTTTCAGTGGAGATGGGCTTGAGTGCCCTGGTCCCCTTACAGAGGGGTGAATTTAATCCCCAGAATCTAGTACAGAAAGAATTCAGTTCCTTCCTTTCTTGGATTGCAACAAAGCATTTATGATGCCTAAATGAAAATGGTTCTTTTGGATGTGACCGTTATTATGGTTACAGTGTTCCACAACTGAATGCCTAAAACTCCACCAACAAAGCTCAATGAGTATTTAGGATATATCCCGTGGCTTAAGCAAAAATACTTGGAAGCAGCAGCAGTTGTAAGCAATACATCTACTTTAAATATGTATTGATAAAACATTCACTCTGCCATAGGGATGTTAATGGGTAACCAGGTGATGCTTACCACTAACTGGTTAACCGGCTGCTCCAGCCTAGCCGAGCCCACCACGCCACACCCAAAGAGTGCTTCAGCCCCATCCAAGTGGCCCCCCACCTGTGGGATCCCTACTCTGACATAATAGTTTGTGAATAAATTAAGCCCCCTACCACACACACAGAGCAACAAGATTACCTGTTCACACTCATCCTCATCATCAGCATCTGTCTGCTCTGTAGCACATGGGTGGAGATTTTCATCCTGATCACTGCTGTAGGCTGGTTCTATGGATCCTTGAAATTCATTCACAAGCCCACTGAGAGTCAATGAACCTTTTTTCCTACAACCGAGCAGGGATTCATTTGATCCCAATTTGGCAGCTTGAGATAGTAGGGCTCCTTCAATACTGCTCCGCTTAAAAACAAAAAAACAGTAAATCTAATTCATGTAGCCCCTTTATGCTGCATATTTTAACATGCCATGATCAACAAAACCCCAAAATACAACAGATACAGATGAATGCAGTGAAAACTTAAGTGACAAATAAAAACTGGATCACTACTCTTTGCACAGGGATCATATATGACATACTCTATAGAACAGCTGTGGAAAAATGGCATAATGGGACTTGATGTTACTATGTCAGAGACGCATGCTGTGATGCCAGATAAAATGTACTCCATTTGCATGTAAAAAAAAAAAAATCCTCTAAGTGCTAGCCCTGCTAAATCCCCTTAAATTCTGAAACTTAAGGTGAGTGTTTTTTCCTGCTTGATTTGGAAGGCAATGAACAATTCTTTTTGCAAATGGATACTCTGGCTTGTCAAGCATACTTCTCCATATTGACTCTGCATGGATAACAGAATGATGTGTACTACAAGCCCATTTTTGCCAGAAATATGTGCATTCTGAGTCAAATGTTACAAGTAACAGAACTGTTAAACATGCCATCTTTGCATATCACTTTCGTTATCCTAACTGCATTTTAAAGTATTTTTTTTATTATAGATGTATTGTATTGTATTGTATTATATCATAAAATCTACTCATCCAGACATGTATCCAGTTCTATTTATTAGGTATTCCTGAAATAAAATTTATACTTCTTTATAATGTTATGGGAGATTCTCTGAAATGTATTGTTTTTGTATCCTTTTTAAAAATCAATAAAATACAATATATTCTGAAACTTTTATAATTTTTGAATATTCTGGATTCAAAAAACCTCAGGTGCTATTGGAATCTACTGAGATATGTTATATAAAAAGGACTTACCTTGTGCATCTCTGGACTTATTTCTGAAAATATATACAAAAATACATACAGCATGATAAATAATCATAGAGGTGTCAATTTGTGCCAGTTTATTAATGTTTATCAATATTTCAAGCCTGAATCCTGTTTGAGATTTAGAATTAGTTTGCTTAGCGCTAAAACCTTACTTTCCCCACAAACAGAATTAAAATAAATAATAAAGTAAAAGTTTATTTTATTGTTGCTCCCTTTTGACCTGAACGGCAGTCCATAGTTGGGGTTTCAGGATGTTCCAACTGGAAACAGAAACTGATGGAGTCTGGTATGTTCTTTGATGCCATCTTTACTTGCAAGGAATGTACAACATCCTGACTCTCCAAATGTAGGAGGAACCAAGAGCAGTTAGATTCACAAACCTCTTTAGCTATAAAAAAACCCCAAAACTCTCTAGGTTTTTCCCCCACAGTCCTGCTCCATGTTCGATGGCTACTGCTTAGCACTCTTGCTTTTTGCTGGCCCATCTCCATCTGTTCTGTGTATTCTGCCTCCATTCACCTCAACACAAATTGATACTCAACAAAATCCCTCTCCCCATTTTGTTCAGAAACCTCTGGGCAAGTTTACAGGCCATTTTGTCTCAGATGCGGAGTTGTGATTAATTTATCCGGACCATGATGTTAACTGGAATTGTATTCACACCGCAATCCCTGAGAGTTCCCAGTCTGTCTCAGCATAAAACACTGATGATCCCAATTAAGCTCCTGATCCTGCAAACACATTAATAACTATGTATGTGAGTAGTCTCATATGGTCTACTTATTTGCTTCAGTGTTTGCAGGATCAGGCCTAAAGATAAGGAAAATACACTAACTCATTTTGCTTTCTCTGCACTGCATTTTTCTCAAGGCTGTGCTTGAGATTACATATTATGGATAAGATATCCAGCTGATGGAAATCAGTGCATCTCCATTAACTACATCAGTTTACAAAAGCTGAGGATCCAGTCCTACGTGTGCTGCAAATTTTAAGCACAATGATAAGAGTCACAAAGAAGATGATAGCACATCTTTGAATTCCATTATATTGGTTTACCTAATCTAGGTATGTATAGCTTAGAAAGTTGATTTTTTAAAAACTTTTAATAGCATGTACTATTAGATGCAATATAACTTACCGCTTGGCTTCATAACTTTATGAACTCTGGATGAAGGTTCTGAAAAAGATAAATGTAGTTAACACTTCAGTGTTCCAAAGAAAGTCACTGGTATTTTGGCCAATGTTTTAAAAAAAACGAATGCCAAAATTTAACCCCTAATTCTATATACAGAGACCTTGGGTTGGATAATTTATACTTACAAGCCTACTTCGAGGCCTTCTCTTTTGAAAATCTTGGTCTAAATCACTGGAGATTTACTACTCTATTAGAAATATTTGGTGAGATTTATTTCTTAATGTTGGTTAAAAGCAGAAGTACTGAATATTCCAAACAGGACCATTCAGTTAATATTTCACATTGTCAATATAATCTTTCACCTTGGAAAGGGAGAGATTTTGCCTGCAGAACAACTGAAAATCTTTAATGACTTGATTGTTTCTCAGTGATAAATGTTGCTTTATGTTAAGTCACTACATCAGTAGTCTTGCTTACTTAAATGACTTAGTATAAACTGAATATTATGTTTCTCTGGTCTAATTGACCACTGTGTTTTTAATAGCAGTTAAAGATGGACAGATAGGCTATGTCTATACAGCAGCGTTATTTCAGAATAATGTAATTTATTCTGAAATAACGTAGTGTGTGTCTACAAAGCAAGCCCGTTATTTTGAAATAAATTTGAAATAACAGACTTCTTACTCCGACTCCTATAACCCTCACTGTATGAGGAGTAAAGGAAGTCAGGGGAGGAGAGCTCTATTTCAAAATAACTGCTGTGTAGACAGTGCCAAAAGTTTAAATACGCTTTTTCAACTTAAGCTACTCAATTAGCATAGCTCAAGTTGCGTAGCTTATTTTGAGTTTAGCTCTGCTGTGTGGACGTGCCCATAGTGACATAGTGGGATTCAAAGCTAGTCAATGTATGTAAATATTTTAACTGCAACAAGAAAAACAATAAGTAACCAGAAAAGATTATTAGAGCTGAAACAAATATTTCACTACTCCAACCTTAACAGTAGTAATCAAATCTCTAGTCTTCAGAAGGTTGGTAGGATTCGGAGTAAAAAAAACTGGCTTATATTAATTTAGGTAAAAACAGGTTCCCAGGTATTAACTGGTCACCTTTTTTAAAAAATAAGCATGTCAGTTTTACATAAAATAACTGGCATACTTATGTATGCCTAAATAAACACACAAACATCCATTGTTTTAAAATGTGCAGTCTGAATTTTTTTATTTAAGTAATAAAATCAAATGGCACAAGACTATCAAAACAACCTGTTAAATTAGTGGTTCCCAAACTTTTCCGAATCACGCCCCCTTTTTTATTTTTGAGAAACCCTCACGCCCCCCCTCCCAAAAAAATAGCAGCAAAACTTGGAGTGGGATTGACGGTGGGTGTGTGGCTGGGTCACCTCGCACCCCCCCCTGGAATTTCTTCATGCCCCCCAGTTTGGGAACCCATGTGTTAAAAGATGCCTGTATTTTTTCTCCACCCAATCCACTATAGCTTTAAAATCTCACTTGGCCATGACATACTGCAATATGCATCCTAGGTGTGGAAATATGCAGCTTCACTTGAAACCCACTATTACCTCACAGCAAATTTAGCTGTATGTAATGTGTGTGTATGTGTCCATGTGTCTTTCCCCTCTCACATATGGACCTCAAGAGAGGCATCTATCACTTTTACATATACTAGGCACAGAAAAGTTTTAAGGGTTTTTTTTTTAATTATTTTAATTTCAATTTCTTTTTTTGGAAAATTAATTTAGTTTAGTTTTTGGCATATTGCTACTTTCCTACTATGTTCAGTAGTCAGAAACTACAATAATGTTCATCATTTGCCCTATACCCCCCATTGTATACTAGTCTACAAGCTTGTGAGGAGAGACAAACAAAAACCCACACGCCCTTTTATTGTGTTCATAAATATATATGAGTTTTGAGCTTGAAAGAGCAAAACCAATAAAAAGAAGAAGGCAGAAATTTTCCAGTGGTTTGTGTGTGTTTCTGCCAGAAAATGCCATTTGCACCATTCAATGGGAATGTCCAGTTGCTACAGAAACAAGGCAGGCTTCCCATGAAACTCTGCCTGCCAGCTAGGTTTTGAAACCTGTCAGCTTGCCTGCCTAGCTCCACAGGAGCCTGAGCTCCCAACTACTCAACAGCCAGCCTCCCAGCTCCTGGGCAGGCCCTGCCAACTCTTCAGTAGCCTGCCCCTTGCTATTAGCCCAGCAAACAGCACTGCAGGTCAGGAACCTGAAACAGGTAGTGGCAGCACCAGTATTTTTCTGTCATGGAATATTCCCTTTTGCCAGAAATTCTGAGATTTGAGATTTTGTTCTGATTCAGAATGAAACAAAATCTTCAACGCTTAGAATTTTTGATAGGATGGTTGGTCTGTTTTCTAGCCAGCTCTACCAATAATGTTCATCTCAAATCCAGAGAATTTTAAATCAGGAGTTAACCTACTAATTGTAAACAAACATGACACTCTGTAGGAAGCAATTTTAAAACAGCAACCAGTGGATGTCATTTTCTTTTCACATAATGCCTCTTTCAGTAACTCGATCTCTATCCCCTTCCACACTAAGCATAATTTTAAAACATTTCAATACATTTTCTTTCCACTTTCTTTAGCAGTACAAATTTTAAATTACCTGACTTCCTTCTCACCCTCCGTGGGGTAAGACCTTCTTTAGAATTATATGATGCTTTCATTTCTCCCTCCGGACTATAATGAAATCCTGGATGATCTGTAAAATAGTCAGAGGTATCAACCACCATTAAGTGTCATCTGATAAGTCACATCAGCTCTTCTGCGAAGAGTTTACCTTCCTTTTGTGTCTTATATTGTGAAACTGTCAGACAAACAATAACTGATAATGTTAACTCTAGTGCTGCCAACTAGCTACTAAAAATATTACGTATTTCATACCACTTTACCAATGGATTGCTAATACAGCAATATTGTTGCACAATTCCTGTGGCTAACTTAGAAGCATAGAACCATAGAATACTAGAAATGGAAGGGACCTCAACAGGTCATCAAGTCCAGCCCCTGCCCTCATGGTAAGAACAAGCATCATCTAGACCAGGGCTGGGCAGAATGTGGCCGGGGGGGCAGATCTGGCCCACCCAACACTTGGATCCAGCTCACAGACTGCACCTGGCCACTTTCTATTTATATCCTGCTGCCCAAGCTACTGAATTTCCAGGAAGTGGCTCAGGCAGCAGGATCCTACTTAAATGGCTCAGAGCTCCCCATGATGGTACTATCCTGGCAGGGGCTGAAGCCACAAGCCCTTTAAATAGCTGCAGCAATTCCAGGCAGCTGCCAGGCAATGCGGAAGCAGCAGGTCTGGGAGCCACGAGCCCTTTGCCCCACCCCTTCCACCTCAGACCCCACCCCTTTTGAGAGGTGGAGCCAGTCCATGACCACGTACCAAAATTCATTAAGTGGCCCCCTTGCCAAAATTATTGCCCATCCCTGATCTAGCGCACTCCTGACAGGTGTCCATCTAACCTGCTCTTAAATATCTCCAGTGATGGAGATTCCACAACCTCCATAGGTAATTTATTCCAGTGCTTAACCACTCAGAGTTAGGAAGTTTTTCCTAATGTCCAACCTAAACCTTGCCACAATGTAAGCCTATCCTATCAGGCATTAAGCAGAATAATTTCTCCCCCTCCTACTTTGTAACACCCTTTTAGGTGCTTACAATATCTATGGGAAGAGCTCTGTGGGAAAGGGAAATCCTGGAAGGGTCCTATAATGGAGTTTTCTTGAAGTGGTAGTTTGGGAGCAATTGCCTCCCTGAAATGCTACCCTCATATCCCTCAAGATCTTCCTAGATTGCAAGAGGACAAGGCATCCATGAGGAAGCCTTATGCTCCCTAGTGGCTCTGCCTAGATTCCAGGCTGCTATATTACCAGAGAATCCTTAGTTGACAGGTCCCCATATTTCCTGCTTTTGTGGGTTTGCCAGCATGCAGACCAGATAAGTGTTAAAGACAAACTACATTTCTCTATTCTCAGCTTTTCAACACAACATTGCTGAGACTCAGGATCAACCATGCCCTGTCTTTCTTCAGGATAAGAAAGAGTATGATGGAGTGGTCTCGCTGTGTTTACTATTGGAGATCTGATCTAACCTTTGCATTTGCTACAAGTCACATCTATTGGTTGCCGCGTAGCCTCAACTCCCATTGATCTGCAAAGGATCAGGCCTTATTTTAAAAAAAATACACACAGGTTTCTTATATTTTAGATGGAAGCTAGAGAATATGTAGCTAAAGATGAATGTTTGAAAAAATTACATTATGAAAGAAAAACTTACGTATGGCATCCATTTCTAGAATTGCCTGCTTAGCCTGAAAGATACAAATTATGCAAAATCAGGTCATATTATACAAATATACTAAATTACATCACATGGCTCAATGATTAAAAAACATATTTATACCCAACAAATATTATAGACAATTTTTCTTTGGTCATTTTAAATACAGAGTAGATTGTTCCACACTGTATACATTATACTGGACTGACATTTTACTCTTCCAACTTTAGTAAGATAAATTTTCCAGGTAGGAAATAACTGCTGCTGTTCATTGTGCAGGTCCCACCATAGTTCACCTTACTACCCACTATCCTAGCAGTACAAAGGGAGCAGTGACTGACTACATTGTATTAGCTGGGCATCTTTCTATTATAAGGAAATACCAGCAGGCGTGGAGCTGGCATACCTGATCACATCAACCCCTCAAGTGTGTTATGTTGAGAACATGTAGCCCTTTGACTAGATTTGGCTTGACAATCTCTTTCGGGATTGTCGTCAGCTGGTGGAATTTAAAGCAACACATTGGCTGCAAAAAACTGGCATCAGGATCAGGGAGCGGTAATTCATTCTCTGACAGCTCCTCCCACTACCTACTTACCTGTTCAGAATCTTAAACATAAATTGGGGATTTTAAATATATGTCCCTTTGACTATAAATGCATTCTGGACTCTTGAGAGTTATCATAACCAAAAACAAAACAAAACCCCCAAAAACCTCTCAAAGAAATTAAATTGAAAGCCTACTCATTTGTTAAGAGGAGAAAATGTATTGTGTGCCATGAAAAAAAAAAGTATCAACGTTGTTCCCTCTAAGAAATTTCCAACCAGATTTATTTTTAAACGTATTATTGAATATCATCTTTCCCGGAGATAAAAAGCACTACCAAAATATTATATTACTGTTTAAATATCTGAAGTCAATATCGCAAGACTTTTCCTGTGTTAATATCTTTCTAAAGAAAAAAAAATATGAGAGCTCAATAGGCATATTGTAACAAACCAAAAAATAAAATTAAAAGTGTAGACAGTTTGCCTTTCCAAGGATGCAATTCAGTTATCTTCCACTAGGTGTCATGAATTGACTACCACTAAATTGTGAAAAGTTGGGGTGTGGAAGATCCACAGGTGTGAGCAGACAGCAATAGATGTTTGACTGTTTTCTTCTTGTCATAAGTATAAATTATTTTCAGGGCTGCAAAGGGATAACTAAGATTACTGTTTGTTATATAAGCAACATTTTGTATTCGGAATGGAGTCTTGGGTAGAAATATTTTTTTAAAATCCATTAAGAACTAAAGAGAGTTTAAGATTAGTAAGTAGCTTAGTATGAAAGTTTAATTCATCCTAAAGTATCTTACAATGTGTTCAGTTTACTATTATAATGTTCATTATGTTACAAATATGGGATTCTTCGACAGCTTTTATGCAAAACTACCATTGACTTCAGTGGGAGTTCTACATATAAGAATAACAGATCAAGAACATCTTTTTAAAAAACAACCAGTAGTCCTGGGGCTCCTTAGAGACTACCAAAAATATATGAACTATATCATGAGCTTTTATAGCAGTGTTTCTTAAACTTTTTGAGACCACAGAACACCAAACAAATAATATTTTTTTATGGAGGAACACCTAGGAAAATTTTCGTTAAAAAAAATTGTCAGACAAAAAAAGACAAAAACAAAGAAGAGGTCACGGCACACCTGTGAGTTGTTCCACGGAACATAGTTTAAGAAACACTGGTTTATAGGCAAAACATAGATGGAGAACATAGCCTTTTTCTAAGTCCTATCAATTGGGTGTAGGCACTTCCAGAAATGCATTGCTTTTGCAATACCAAGGTAGTTGCATCAGTGCAACCTCACAGGGCACAAGTACTGCATTAAAAGGGATTTATGTCAAGTTTCAAATCAAGCTAAAATACACTGACACAAGTCACTTTTTACACTGGGGCAATGCATCTACAGATTTGCTTAGGTGCAGCTACGCCTGGTATAACTACAGGTGCCAAAAGACAAATCCCAGGGTAGACAAAGGGTTTAACAAATTGATGAGATTCTAAGTTTTGTGTACTGACTCCAGTAGTTGTTTTTGCTAGAGCTGTTCCCTTTTAGCTTTAATGAAATCATCTGAAGATGTGTAAGTACCAATATATTACATGAATTCCATTTCATTAGTGTAGAGAGGAGTGTTTCTATATAAAAATTGCTTCCAAATTGTCATTGTGTCTGTCTGCTAATACAAGTTCCTTAAACAATACAAATATTTAGAGGAGAGAGTTAGTTTATTTACCTTAGCAGGAATTTTAGCTGGGTGATTTTCTAGAATTAATCTCTTCAAGTGAAGAATCCAAAGGCGTTTATCTTGTTGTGATTTAGCCTGTTGTAAAATTATGAGATGGTCAGATGACTCATTACTATAACCACTTAGGGATTGGGGACTATAGATATAGTGATGTAGATGGAGTACTTAAGGGCAGAATCAAGACCCCTGTTAGGGGAGATAGATTTTAAATACAGAAAATGGGCGAATGTTTTATCTGGCATCATGTATAACATGTCAGGTTATGTTCAGAGCAGGGAGGTTTCTGTCATACCTGCACAGTGTGCTGCATCTTGGGATTTTTGTAGTGGAAGACACTAAAGCTAAGTGGTTCCTTTGGTATTACTTCAACAAGCATGAGATTGCCACACTGTACAGAGAGAAGACATAGTGAGTCTCTCAGAGGAGAGTTTAAAGAAAGCTAGAAATTGGTTCAATCAGCACATTACAATGGGCTCCATGACATACCAATATATGAGCTTTGTATGTAAACATTTCTTCTCTCTTCTTTGTAATAAGCAACAGTTTGTCAAAGAGAAACAAAGTGCGCTCATTTTTGGCTCGTTGAATGCGGAATGTTCCTTCTAAAACCAGCTCCCCATAGCTAGTGAGATCCGGCCCTTTCCAGTTAGTAAGTAAACTTTGTATCTCCTGAAACAGAGAAAACAATGCAATTCTAAACAGTATTTTATTATACAAGTTTTAAATTCAAAAGTTCAATCTACTGAGGACATTAGGACATGTTCTGTTTTAACTAGAGCTGGGTGAAAACCTTTTTCTATGAAAAATGTAAATGTTCTGACACCAAAATGTTTAGCAAACTCCTGTTGACTTTGCTGAATTATTTTGATTAAAAAAACCCTAAAAAAATGACAAGGACTAAAGGGCATGGATACAGAATTCTGGTAATGTTGCTATCTCGCAGAACCACAGTTGTCCTGTAAAGAACTACAAAGCTTCAGTTGCCAGGACTGTTAATCTAGCACTTCTCACCAAGACTAAAATCACTAAGGGTACGTCTTCACTGCAGGGCTTACTTCAATTGCCTATCTTATTTTGAAATAGGGAGCGTTTACACAGCGCTTATTTCAAAATAGAGCACTCTTCTTCCGACTTTCCTTATTCCTTGTACAATGAGGGTTACAGGAGTCAGAGTAAGAAGTCCTCCAGCTTGATGGTATTTTGACACTATTTCGAAATAACTGCCTGCTGTGCAGACGTGGACTAAGTTATTTCAGAATAGTGCTAGTTATTTTGAAATAGTGTTGCAGTGTGGACGTACCCTAACTTTTTTAGTTGCCCTATTTTGGTCCAATTTTTCTTCAGGTTAGATGTACACAACTTGGAGAATAAAAAAATAATTTGCAAATATTGACTCCAATTTGTGCCGTTCCCCCCATCAAATCCAAAATAGTCCATAATAATAAACTTCTGGGAAGACTGCAAAAGACATCTGTTTGAATGGGCTTGGGGAGAAAGCTGAAAGAATGTTTCCTAGACAACGGAAGGAGGAGATGGCTGGTAGAGTTTCTATTGAATTGATACTTTAATGTGACTGAGTTATATTTGTATTGCTAATGGTATGTTCAAGTGGCAACACAGTTCTGATTTAAATCAAAATAAACAATACGTAAAGATAAACATAGGTTAGCCCAGTGATGGCCTTAAGAAAATGAAGTTCTACAGTAGTGCTCTCCCTTTTCCTTGTTTCTTCTAGTTACTTGGTTTCCAACTCTCTTGGCATAACTCCCTAAGAGCACTGCGTCTTACATGTCAGGTGCTAGTAACCCATGAGTAGACTCCACCGATATTAAGGACATTTTCAAAAAAATTTCCAACCAGGGTTAGCACTGCTTTAACCCAGATGGTGATAGCAATGAGGGGGAAATGTCCTCATTACAGATATTACCCTACAGAATTTTATTTCTGCGACAGCACATAGCTGTGAACTTCTTTCAAATAGCACAGTGATTGCTGTACATCTGACAGTAAAGCATGCATGGCACCTCCATGCAACATATTACAAATTAACAGATAAAGCAACATTTCTGGAATATACTCAAGACTGCAATTAAAAATACAACAAATGGAAAAGTTCTCTCTAGTAACTTGTAAATCAGTTACAGTGTAACCCCAGAAATTGATTTATCCACTTTGGAAGAGAATTCATGCAGAAATGCAGCCACAGTAGCCACAGAATTACAGACACATCATTATATGATAGCACAGAGACATCAGTGCCCCTGTAGAACACAGAAATTACTGTTGAAAATGAGAAACTGAGCCAAAAAGGTTTCACCGCCCCACATATTTGCCAGCTCAGGCTGTAAATTATGAAACTAAGCTGTCCAAAAGCATCTAACCAACTTTATTGTCAAGTATTCCAGGTATCAATATCCCTATTTATGTCAGTGACTTAGGTAAGGTTACATGGGCTCAGAAAAGGCATTTTAAAATGAATCATCTTGTCTTCATTTATTTAAATCCTCCAATTACTAAACAAATATAGGATTCAGTGAGTGCCATCTCTACTCTGAAATAGAAGCAATGGCAAATAATGTATAGATCACTTGAATGGGAGATGTCTGCTTCCCCATACTCTTATCTGCTTATCCCTGCTGGTTTTCTAACACAACAGAAAGTCTATTCAACTCTTTGTGAGAATATCTGGAGTCAGTCTAACTGTGAGAGGGAATGATGGTTCTTCATACATAGTCTGCACAAGAAAAATCTAATATAGACTACAGTGACTTCCTGGAGTCGATCGCTTTACAATAAATGCTTCATTGCAGAGCAATGGATTTTTTTATAAGGCTGGATCTGACCATCTCTCTGTATACTTACAAAGCAACAACTCATAGGCAGATACAGCTGAGAGGAAAAGATAAAACAAGACAGCAGAAATGTCTCCAACCAGACAAAATTAAACAGGACAAAAGTCTGAAATAGGAAACCACAAGAGTTCTCAGAAACAATATGCCCTTCAATGAAATAGTAGTGGTGTACAATGGAGGTGTCAAGAAAATAAAAAAGTTATCTAATTCTATATCATTGCAAACAAATATTTAACAGGAATCTGCAAGTAGGACAGATCATTCTGAGGCTCTTCTGTAGCAGCTATGACCAAAATTTCTGAATTCAGAAAGAACACTCACAATATTCAACAATAGTCTAGGATACAGCAATATAGGCACAAATTAAAAGAGTACAGTAAAACTCCAATAGTCCGGCATCCAATAGTCCGGCAATCCTGATAGTCCGGCATCAAAATGGCAAGAGCCTAGTGAGTGAGCTTCGGCCAAAAATGAGTCACAAGGTAACAGCGGCAGCAGGTGAACTGAGCAAACAGGGTAAAAAAGGCTTAAAAAAAACTAAAACATTACAGTATACTGTATACAGTATGTACAATAAAAAGGGTTAAGAACATTTTATATACAGTATATAATGTATACAGTATATATATAACCTGTTTATAGTACCTCCTGATAGTCCGGCATATCTGATAATCTGGCACCACCTAAGTCCCATAGGTTCCGGATTATCGGAAGTCTACTGTAGTAGGAAATGCTAATGGTGTATGTATTAAAAACAAAAGCAAGTCATATACAGAGTTGCCAACCCTTCAATATTGTCCTAGACCAGGGCTACTCAACTTTGGAAGCCTAGGGGGCCACAATGATACTCACAGCACATGCCAAGGGCTACAACTTAAGTGTGGTTGCATGTACATGCAAATATATATGCAAATATATACAAATAGCTTCTTTCACACTGACGGGCATGAATACAAAGATTAAGGCAAGACTACACAACACACAGGCCCCATTTAATCCAGTTCTGCTGATATTAATAAAATGCAATAGTTACCCTATTTCCACCCATATGACAGCATTTTTAATGAGCAATGACAGTCTAGGAATTTAACTACTAAAACGCATGTCAACAGAAGACCATTATATTGACTCGCTATTGTGGAGCATGTTCCCAGTGGAAGTCATGCTCAAAGGATCCCACCTGTGGACCACTTTTTGAGTAGCCCTGTTCTAGAATCTCCAGGAATTGAAGATTAATTTTTAATTAAAGATTATGTCATGTGATCAAACCTCCAGGAATACATCCAATCAAACTGGCAATCCTAACAGACACAAGAGAAAAATTGCCAATAACCATTGAAATCTCTTTGTAAACTCACCTGCAGCCTAACAGCATGTTCATGTTTCCTCTTCATGTCATTAATATGCCATGCCACTCTCTGCATTGTATCTATGGCTTCTAGCACTACATCATAGCCCTCAGTGTCCTTGTCAAGGTGGTTTTCTATTTCCTAGTGAAGAGACCAATAAGAAGCCAGTTATTTTCAGCTTGACTTTTCAAATCAGATACAAGGTTGACACAGCTTTTATTGTCTTGGCACCAAAATCACCTGAATACAGTGTTGCTCCCTCTGATATTACTCTGTTATTGTTATCAATTTGGGCTAGACACAAGTGGCGAGGCCAAGTCTTACAGTCCATAGTACCATTGCTGATGCAAACGCACACACTAGCAGAAGGAGACATTAAGCCATCAACAGAGTACATGTCAACATATGCATGTGTGTACACACAGGTGACTACTACCCACCCCTAATTGGACAGGACAATCCCAAAATGTATATTTCAAGTCCCAGTCTTGGGCTGAATGACCGTGGAACAGAATTTGTCCTGGATTCCTATGGTTCTGCTCTGTGCTTTCTCAAGACTCCGAGGCTGGGGTGCCAGTAGGGTTACCACGTTTGAAATGCAAAAAACCTCCACCTACCCACAAGGCAAGCACACCGCAACCCCAATCCCTAACCATAAAGGAACTCCACAGCCCCCTTCAACAGCCACTGATAGTATGAACAAGAGGGATAACATCGCACATCTCACTCTTACATGGCTCAAACCCTCCCTCCTATACATTCACAGTGCGCTTGGCTGGATGCAGGCAAACATCTGCTGTTATTTTCAACCGTTCTGATCTGTTATCACTGAAACTATGGAAGGAAGTGGGAATGCTGCAGCCTTTTTAGCTGGACACAAACATTTAAAATTAGATATCCCAGCGTATTGTGATGATAATGCAAGTTTTTGGACCCACATAAAACAAGCCAGCAGATTAGATTATTTTTCTGGAAAGTGGCAACTTCATAAAACAAATAGCCAGGGTGCTCAAATACTGGACCAAGTAATAACACTAGGTGCCAGCCTCTCCCAAGTTGGCATGGGGGACAGTGCTGAGACAGGCTTAGCGCACTTCTACCCACAAGGCCCGCTACTCCTTCTCTTCCCCCCAAAGGCTTTGTCTCTGTTCAAGCCAAGAATCAGAACTGGGCAGTAGCAAGATGTGCTCAGGAAGCTCTGGACCCTCCACCTGCCTGGGGGAAGGGGCAGAGCGGGAGGAGAGGATATCGGACAGAGGCTGCTCTTAGACACCATGGCACCCCACTCAAAGCCCAAGCTCTGGCTCATGACCTCAAGGTGAGGAGGGGAAGCAGGGGACAAAGCCCCAGAGGGGAGCATAACTCCTGCATCGGTCCCATTTCTGCATTTTCAAAAGGTGGTCACCCTACCACCTCACACTGCCTCTTTGGAGGCCAATGCTTATTTGATTTCTGAAAACCAATGGTTGTATATATGTGCATTAGGCTGGGGGAGCGGGAGGGATGGATACAGAAGGGATTCACTAGACACTTTAAGTTAGGATCTGTGTGTCTACTTTTAATTACAGTATGATCTTGTAACATTTTCCACATGTTTTCTGTTAACAATAAAGCAGGAATTTGTGAGCATGTTCTGAATTCAGTCCAATGGATATAGAAATGTTTCCTGCTTCCCCAATCATTACTCCTCACCAAAAAAAAAAAAAAAAAAAAAAAGGATGTTTATAAATATTTATCTTCCCTTCTAACTGCTCCCAGCATTTGGGCATGGAAAAAACTTTTTCCATCTGAAAATTTTTTTTGCATGAAATTGCTAACTCCTGACAGCAAGACGCTCCCAAGCAAGATTGGAATTGCAGACCGGAAAAAATCTAATTATTTGGATGCATTAACCTATTCAGTGTGTCTAAAACAATTACCATACGCTCCCTACTCACAATGTATTTTATATATTGTCAAGAGAGTAGAGGCAGAAAATGCTTCCATATGTAAAAAACTGATCAACAAAAGGAGACACATTTTTAAGGAGAACTATCTTAATTTCCCAGTGTAGTAATACTGCAGGGATGAAGAGGCACAGCAGTGCTAGACAGAAATGTTTTTGAGTGGGCACTTACATGAAGTAGCAGGTGGTACTTTAATATTCGTTGGACAGGTTTTAAGAGATATGATCCCAAGGGCAAGGAGTGTTGTAAAGCTTCTTGCCGTTCTCTGAAGAACTTGGCCAGTGTCTTGTTCCTCATGCATTCTGTTAGCACAGCCACTGACCTGAAAATATATAATAAATCTCCTTAAAGATATGCTGTTTCTGTATCTATGTACCTTCAGTCAGGAATTGGCTTTCCTTCCTTCCCCTTACTGGGAATATCAAACTCCTGCCAGTCATTATATAGAAATTCCTATATTAGTTCTGAGCCCACATCTACTTTCCTTTCATATGCAGAACTCTTTTTGGAATTAGACATAGCAGAATAAGGTCCTTATTATTAGTGGAGGCTAATAAGAATTTATAAAATAATAATAATACTGCCTTAGACAGTATTTTCACTTTTTATATCATGAGTTGAAAGGAGAGGAAAGGTATATGACAAAATATTTTTGCTTGAATTTTAAGTGTATTCTTTACTGATACACATTCCAAAAAGGGACAAAGCAGGAAGAAAAGGCCCCCAAAAAAGTGAACAAAATATTCCTACCTTGGATAATTGGTGCAGTACTGTGTATATATGTGAAAATCTTCACTCTGTGTGTAGGGAGGAAAGAAAGATTAAATAATCAGATTTTATCACAATTACCTTCAAACACCAGGATCACCACACGTTTTTCATCTGACAATGCAAATTCAACCATACTGTTGCCATTTATTACTCTATTATCCCCTCCCTACAAAGGGTTCAATGTTTTTCCTTAGCTGCTCATTTTGCCCAAATTCTAATTGGATGCCTGCCTTCACATCATTCCACATCATTTGATCAACCTCCCCTGAAACATCTGCCAATCTTCCTTTCCCTGTCTTTCAAAAAATTCTAAATTCAACTACTATACAAGTGAAAAGAAATAAACCACACTATTTCCTCTGTTCTTTCTTTACTGACTTGCATGTTAAGGGTCCTATCCTGTGAAGTGCTGAATTCCTTCTGTAGATATGTGGACTATCCTCAACTCCCACTCATCCAGTACCCTTGCAGGATCAGACAAGTTATTTGGAGATAGAAAAACTTACTGTTTTTTTCATACTGATTTATCAACGGCCCCGCACACACAACAGTGCTATCCAAATAATTTATACAGTGTTGTAGCTATGTGGTTGGTACAAGGATAAGAGAGAGGCAAAATGGGTGAGGCAATATCTTTTACTAGAACAATTTATGTTGATGAGAGGCAAACTTTGAAGTTTACAAAGCTTGATTCACTTTTTCTGAAGCATCCAGCACCAGATTTTGTGAGAAGACAGGATATTGGGCTAGATAGATCATTGCTCTGACCAAGAATGACCATTCTTATGTTCTTAAGCAATTAACGTTTGAATTTTCTGAGCAATGAGTTGTTCATTTTGACCTCACCATCTACGAACACTACTTTAAAACTATGTTGCTAGCCTTTTTTTAATATATAAAGAAAATGTAAAGACAAAGGAAGAGTAAATATGGATATAAGCTGCTTGCCAGTACAGTTAAGTTCCTTTCTACAAGTTGTTTCTCAAACAACTTGCATGCATGTGCAATGCATCTGTATTTAAGTGTGCACCTTTAGAGTTAAGGAAATTTTCTACTGGGCATGTTAAGTATGCAGTTTTCAGACTGTCAAATAATTTCACATTTGAGCAGAGACTAAGTATGAAAAATGTTAGCCACAAAAGGTAGGTATTTTAGAAAAATATACATATATGGAAACAGGAAGTTACCATTGGAGCTGTTCTGTAACTGAACATTAGAGAGGTTACCAGGCACCCACTGAAAAACAGAATCTCCTAGTTAAGGATGTTAAGAGGCATAATCGGGTAGTCAATACAATTTGTGACTACACTATTAGTCGAGAAGGGAAGGTGCTCAGAAGGAGCTAATCCCACTGTGGTGCTGGAGTTTAAATGTAGTAAGAGCCAGGTGTGCAGGCAGTCCGGCTCTTACTAAATTTAAGCTGCAGAGCCTCAGCAGAGATAGCTCCTGGACCCGGTGCAAGCCAGGACTGAGCTGGGCTCATGCCAGGTCCAGCAGCCCCAGTCCACGGGGTGTTCCAGGAGGGAGCTGGGACCCCCCCTGTGGACTAGGGATACTCCGGGAGGAGCCTTCCTTCCTCCCCCCCCCCCCACTACCTCTTAAAGGCAGCAGCACAGGATGGGGGTGGGCGGGGGGCAAGTGGCACCACGGAGACGGTGCTGGGGGAAACCGGCTTTTAAGCTGGCTCCCCACAGCACTGGCTCCTGCCTTCCCCCCTTGCTGCCTCTGATATAGAGGCAGTGGGTGGTGGGGAGGAAATGCGAGTAGTCAACTTGACTACTCTTTTTACATTCCTACTCCTAGTAGCTTTTTGTACTAATTGGGCTCTAGGCACTGCAGCTTGGTTTCCTTTGCTTTCCTGCTTGCTCACAACTTCCCCCCTACTCATCACTACTTTATTTTGCATGGGACCTTAAAAACGACATTGTTTTTTGCATTTTGGTGATTTCTGGGTATCACTCTCCATGCCACAGACAGCTGAAATCTATGCAGTGTTTTGGTAACCTGAGAATGAAAAGAAAGTGTTAACTATAAAATATTTTTGAAGCAGCTGCACTCCATCTTTGCTATTATGGGATTTAACCCTTGAATAATCAACAAGACACCCAGATTCCACTACAAATATCTTCAGAAGTCATTCTGACACAATGCAACATAATCACCATGCTTCGGGAATGTTTTTTTCTGAGCATTGATAGCTCATTAATGCAATCTGTATTAGAAAGAAAGTCACAACTGAAATATTTAGAGTCCTGTACAACAATGTCACTTCAGCAGAGGGCTCTCATGGGTGTTTTAAAATGGTCATTGGACCACTCAGGTGCTTGTCTTTTCTTTTCCCCTCACACCTTTTCCAGGCTCTTCATCAGAAGTAAGCTTGTGCCCCCTTCACTCTGAGTAATGTGTTACTTCAAAATTAGCTCCAATTAATCCATTGGAGCTATTTGCATATTTAAGTATATTACTCAACAGGGTGGTGCGATTTGAATGCATCAGTGGAGCCAGTTTTGGGGACAGCTCAGTAATTATTTCAGCTTTCATCAATTAATTTTAATATATTTTGTTTAAAATCCTTCTAATTCCAGTCCCTATTTCTCCAGAGGAATGAAGTTCTCACAGGACTCATTCGATCATTATTGTGCTATGATCCTTCTATATGCCCCCTCATCTCCATTACTGATCATTTTGGTTTGGTCTTGACATAGATTAGTTCACTGATTTATTTTAGATTTTCATGGGTGGACTAATTTTGCTGTTTCTGCTAGTTTTCATAGTGGCCTACATATGTTGTGTATCCACACCCAGAGACAATGAGTTTGTGTCATAACCTATTAATGTGCATGCTTGGAATGGAAAGTTAAGGCTTAAAACCATCTCAGCTAAAAACTAGGAATCAACCAAACCCCAGTCTGTAGCAGACATTAGATTTCATAATTTTCTTAAGCAGCCATTATCAATCTAGCTGTCACTCTCATAAAGGCTATGTCTAGACTACGTTCTATTTTCAAAAGAGGATATGCAAATTCCATATCTTCTTCCGATCTCTCGGACACAGATTTTTTTCGAACAAAAACCTTTAAAAAAAAACGCTCTTCCTTAAAAAAAAAAAAAAAAAGAGGTTTACACTTTTTTTCTAAAAGGGTTTTTTTCCCCTGCATATCCTCTTTTGAAAAAAAACCCCAAAAACATAGTTTAGACGTACCCAAAGAGAACAGTGCTATAAATGACAATGAACATGATGAAATTCAGTTTCAATTAAAGTAAGATGAATACAGTATGAAAAAGTATCCAATGCAAATAGGAAAAGGCAACGTAATACTACAATATTATGAGTAAAGCAGATTCCCATGGCCACAGATTCCCATGGTCACTTAATCATAACATATAACTTATAAACATCACCACATGAATGAGGTACAGCACCAGGAATTTATAATAGATTCTTCTCTGCTGGTCAACTAAGAAGGACTTCAAAATAGGACATGAGGAGAGAGATTTGCAGAAGCTTCATTCTTGCCTTCAATAAACAGGAAAATCAGCTAAATGAAGATATAGTAAGGGATAATGGAGCACCACAAGCTAGAAACAGAGGTCTGAGGAAAACAACTGAAATGCTACCTGAATGCACGGATTCTGAGCACTAAAATGGAGGAACAAAAACTCTTGGTGCAGGAGATCAAACTAGCTATCATAGGGATTATTGAAACATGGTGGCACATCCATGCCTGAAACACAGATATTGAAGGATGTGTGTGGTTTAGCAGACATGGGGATAAGGGTAAAGGTGGTGGGATAGTTTTATGCATCAATGAAACAATAAATTGTGAAGAAATATGAAGTGATAAAATGGGGCGGGAGGGGGGGAGAATCCCAGAATCTGTTTGGGTAAAAATCACTTTGGGGAAGGACTGAAAAAGATGTCCTGCTGGAATAGTGTTAAGGCTCTGCTCTAGACCCCCAGGCTGTCTAGACTGGCAAGATTTTGCGCAAAAGCAGGTGCTTTTGCGCAATAACTTGCCAGCTGTCTACACTGGCCGCTTGAATTTGCGCAAGAGCACTGACTTTGTAATGTACAAAATCAGTGCTTCTTGCGCAAATACTTTCATGCTCCCGCTCGGGAAAAAGCCCTTTTGCGCAAGAGGACCAGTGTAGACAGCGAAGAACTGTTTTGCACAAAAAAGCCCCGATGGCTAAAATGGCGATCGGGGCTTTCTTGCGCAAAATCGCGTCTAGACTGGCCATGGATGCTTTTGTGCAAAAGCACTTTTTGCGCAAAAGCATCCGTGACAATCTAGACGCGCTTTTGCGGAAATACTTTTAACGGAAAAACTTTTCCGTTAAAAGTATTTCCGCAAAATCATGCCAGTCTAGACGCAGCCCCTGTGTCAGACTAATAGGGATAGTGCTGTGCTGCTGCTTCTGGTTGTTTTCTGAGCACAGCATTGTCTGCAGTGCCAGGACAGGCAGGAAGCCTGCCTTAGCTCCCCTACCACACCAGTGATCGGGAGCCATCAGAGGTAAGATGGCTTACCTCATGCTCCAAACCCTGACTCAATTGCCTGCCCCAGCCCTGAGCTGCCCCCTCCCCAACCCAGAGCTCCCTTCTGCATCCTCATCCCTGGCCTCACCCCAGAATCCACACTCTAGTCAACAAGACAAAATTAAGTTGGGTCAGAAGCACCAACAATTTTCTTGAACTGGGTTGTGAGAAAAAAAGTTTGAAACCACTGGATTAGAAAATGAGTGCTACTAATGCTGGTAGAGACCAGTTGTTCCTGGATGGGTTAGATGAAAGTTTCCTTTATCAAATCATCACCAAATCAACAAAGGGTGGATGCAATTTTAGATTTGGTTTTCGTAGATAGTGAGGAAATACCGGTTGCAAGAAATAACCTTGGAGCAAGTGATTATGAGTTGATTAAGTATAATTTAAATGGAAAGATAACCAAAACCAGTGTGATGCAGGCACATGCAATCCTAGGATATATTAGGTGAGGCATTCCAATTGCAATAGAGGAAGTGTTAATGCCATTGTACAAAGAACTGGCAGGATCTCCTGTGGAAAACTGTGCAGTCCTGGTCACCCATGTTCAAAAAAGATGAATTTAAACTGGAAGAGGCACAGAGAAGGGCTACTAGGATGTTCAGAGTAATGAAGGAATGTCATATGAATGTAGGCTGGAAGAGCTTGGCTTGTTTGTTTAGTAAAAAAAACTAAACAGAGAGAGGCTTTCTATAAATATATTAGGAGGGTAAATAACAGGGAGATTTGAGAGCTATTTAAGCTAAAGGATAATGCTGGCATAAGAACAAACGGATACAAACTGGCCATAAGCAAATTCAGCCTGGAAATTAGAAGGTTTCTTCACATCAGAGGGGTGAGATTCTGGAGCCGCCTCCCATTAGGAGTTGCAGGAGTAAACAACTTAATTATTTTTGAAGGAGAGCTGGGCAAATTTGTGAGAGCAATTGTATGACAGGGTTGCCTGTAATGGCGGGGGGCATAGCTCAATAGCCCTCAGGCTCACTTCTGATTTATAAGCTTATGTTCCTAAAGCTGCAGGGACATAGCTTTAGGAACCAGCCACCAGCCAGTTCCCCCTCTCCCCACGGGATGTATTCTGGGAAGGTGGGTTTTTTAAAATGTCTTTCCTCCGAAGCTTCAAATCAGGGCCGGCTCGAGCCATTCCTGCGCCCCGGGCAGCGGGAGTGTGATGCATGCACAGCGCGGCTCCGCTCCCAGGAGCATGCACAGCCCCGCCCCCCGGCGCGCTGCGCACCTTACAGCTGCAATCGGGCGCGCGGTGCCTGATTGCAGCTCTAAGGGGCGCTGCGCAGCTCCCGGCCCCGGGCGCCTGATGGCAGCTCTAAGGGGTGCCGCGTGGCCCGCAGCGCCCCTTACAGCTGCCATCAGGTGCCCCCTATAGGTTGGCGCTCCAGGCAGCTGCCCGGCTATCCCCCCCTTAATCCGGTCCTGCTTCAAATATGGCCATGACTGGAGATAGGACACTGGGTGGGGTGGGCCAAGGCTCTGAGGTGGCATCTTTTTTTCACTCAGGAACTCAGCTGGCTTGTGCTTGCTCATACGCTCACTGTCTAACTGATCACCATGCGTTAGGTCGAGAAGGAATTTTCTCCCAGGTCAGACTGGCAGTGGCCTTGGAGTTTTTTCACTTTCCTCTGCAGTGGGTCAACTTACCAGGATTATATGTTAAAATGGTTAACCAGTTAGCTTTTTAAACTCAGGCCTGCCGCCCACCCTGCCACCCGTTCCCACTGCACCTGGGGGGTCCTGCCACAGCTGTGAGGTCCCACCACCTGGCCTGCCAGACCCTCCGCACCCTGGGCTGCTCCAGCACAGCACAGCTGGCCACCACCAGAGATCATTAGCAAACACTGGTGAGCTTACCAGGATGTTAGCAGTTAACCTTTCAACATCCCTAGATGGCAGTGGGGAGGAGCAACAGTGCATCTCAGCCTCTCCTATTGTCTGGCTGTGGCAAATACTAACTTAGTCTCTTGTGAGTCTTATTTCGTTTGATCTCATTTCAGTTGTTGAATTTACGGTGTGGGTAGTTGGCTGGCCTGTGATATACAGGGGCTACTGATTTTACAGGCAAGATCTCCAGCTGTTTATTACATTGCTAGGCAGCAGTATAAAACTAAGCTAGATAGAGAAACTGTTTTTATTTAACAATGAATGTTTTCCATTAAATTCTTCAACATAACCTTTTTTCTGAAGTTTGATAAACAGGAAAGTTAGAGGAAATTGTATATAGTTTAAGCACAGGACACAGTGTAATAACAGTGGCATCAGAACCTGATATTGTTCTTTATAAGAACAATGTTGCTCAAAAGCATGTCATTTCTCCAAGTTAGTTGTTTTCAGATTTCAAGCAATATACCGAAAGATGCTAAAAATCATGTTTTTCCCACTCGTCTGATGACAAAAACTCTTCCAAATGGAGAGATCTACACAAGAGACTGGCTCTGCTGGAGCATGGAAAAGCAGGCTCTGTCTTGTGTACCCTGTTTCATTTTTAAAAGTAAAGCTTTGAATGCACCAGTACTGTCTGATCCATCTGGTTGGAGCACCAGTAGAGGTTGGAAGAAGTTGAAAGGCTGAATACCTGCACATGAAACTTCAGTATTGCATAAAGATAACTATGTTACATGGAAATCAGCTAGTAGAGCAGCACTAGCTGACAGCTCAATTGAAAACTTACTCCTGAGTGAAACAAACACAAACTAATCATTGGAAAAAACTCCTTGAAAACATATTGAATGTCATTCCTTCTCTTTCTGAACAGGGATTAGCGTTGTTTGGTTCCAGTCAACGTATCGGTAACCCTACAAATTGAAACTTTCTTGATATACTTGAGCTTTTTAGCAAGTATGACCCACTTTTATCAGGCCATGTTAAGCATGTTTGTGAATCACAAGAGAGCACAACGTGCATGCAGCTCCATTATCTGTCTACCAGAATACAAAATGAGTTTATTGAGATGTGTGGGATATTTGCGCAAACAACAATTGTTGGAGAGAGATGATATGCAAAGTACTTTTCAATTATTATTGATGCAACTCCAGACTGTTCTCGAAGAATAGATGACCTTGGTTGTTCAATGTGTTAAAATTCCAGGAAGTTTCAATTGAAAAACGATTCATTTTGTTAGATAACTTCACAAAAAAACCCTGAAGAATAAAATGCTGCATTTATTAGAATTTAGAAGGAATTAGAAATTCTGGAAGGCTTCAAATTCAATTTTCAAGTCTGTATTGACCAAGCCTATGACAATGGATCCAACATGGCTGGGAAGTACAATGGAGTACAAGCAGTCCTTGAACAAAATCCAAATGGTATTTTCTCCAGTTGTGGCAACCACACACTAAATCTTGTCGGCGTTGATTGTGCTGAATCATACAAGGAAGTAATCACATACTTTGGAATAATCCAACAATTGTACATCCTGTTCAATGCTAGTCCTTGAAAGTGGGAAATTCTGAAGCAGCATTTACCAGTTTCCCTTCACGGCATATCGACAATGAGATGGTCAGCACGAATTCACGGTGTTAAACTAGTTGCGCAGCATTTGAACTCTGTGAGAAAGGCTTTAAGTGAGCTTGACTCTCTTCGGGTATGTCTACACTACAGCGTTATTTAAAAATATATTATTTCAAAATAGTTAATTTGAAGTAAGTTATTTCAAAATAACGCATCTACACACAAAATGCATTTCAAAATAGCGTTTTTCTATTTCGAAATAGCGCATCCATACTGAGTGGACGCTGAATCGCATTTAAGGCCGGCTGGAACCAGGTCCAGCAGGGCATCAGGTCAGGAGTTACTTTGTGTGGCTGCTGCCTGAGGCTGAGGCCTGTGCTTAAAGGGAACCCCCCTGGACAGCCAGTTCTCAACTTTCCCTGCTTGCTTGCCTACCTCGATAAGGGACAGCAAAGCATTTTGTCTCTGCATACTCTGGTTGCCCTCACTCGGGACACCACAGCACTCTGCAACATGGAGCCTGAACTGCCCCTGGGCACTCTGGTGCTTCTCGTGGACGTGTTGCTGCTAGCCTGGCTGCACTTGCTGCAGGCTGCCATCCGGGAGGTCCACCGGGGGCTGTCAGTATCCAGGAGGCCCTGCGGGAGAGCTTCCACCCTGAGGAGCACTAAGAGCCTCCCTGGTCTGCCCCACTAGGGGCTTATGCCTCATTCCTCCCTCACGTCCTTCCACTTACCCCTCCCTAACCCCCCTTCCTGATGTCAAATAAAATACATGTATTTTCATGAACACAAACTCTCTTTATTTAACAAAACTGGGGAGGAATGAAACTCTGGTGAGACTGGGGAAAGGAGGCGGGAGAAGAGAGGGGGAGAGGGGAGGAGGAACCCTGGGAGGAGGGAGCTGGAAGGGGGAAGCAAGGGGAAGAAGGGGGAGGGGAAGCTCAGGACTCAGGGTTGGGGGGTCTCGCTGGACCAACTTGATTTTCATGCAAACCTGCTCCTAGGTTCGCATGTGGCCTTTGGTGGCCAGGCTGGCAGCTATCCTGCCATAGACGGCCGCATTCCTCCATCTAGTGTGGAGATCATGGACGTTGGGGGCATCCCCCCCAAACCTGAATAAGGTCCATGATCTCCACCCTGGACCAGGAAGGTGCCCGCCTTCTCCAGGCCCTGGCAGGTTCCTGGGAGCTGGCAGACTGCTCCTGGGGAGCGGTGGAGGGCTGGCTGCCAGTGGTTTGCTGGCTTATGTTTTGGGGCCACAGCGTCAGGGGCAGTGACTGCTGGCTCTGGGCTGGCAGGCTTGGAGCTGGCACAGGTACTGTGGCCAGAGTCAACCCCTTTAAGGGTTCCGGGAAGGGGGGAGGGAGAGGAGTGTTCTTGGTTGAGGCTGGAGTGGCGAGCAGGGCACCCTGGGATGGCTGGAGGCCCCCTATTTTGATATAAGTGTCTACACAGCACTTATTTAGAAATAGCTATTTCGAATTTGGCATTATTCCTCATGGAATGAGGTTTACCAAATTCGAAATTAGCGCTCCGCTATTTCGAATTAATTTCGAAATAGCGGTTTGGCTGTGTAGACGCTAGTGAAGTTATTTTGAAATAATGGCTGTTATTTCGAAATAACTTTGCTGTGTAGACACACCCTTCCTCTCTTAGCACACAGGCTCATACTGAGCTTAAGTCAATTCAGCAGTATACATCCAAATCTGAATGCATTTTAATATCTTCCATGTGGATGAAGCTGCTAAAAATGATCCATGAAACTAAATCTCGTAATTGAAGCACGCAATGCTACTGTAGATGTTGACATTGATAACATTGAACAACTTCTTAAAGATATTCAAAAGATATCTGTGAACAGTGGGATGCAATCCTTCTAAGTCCAAGTCAGTAGCATAGGGTATTGACATTTCATCTGAGTTTTCCACCAATCGCAGCCCAACATCTCAATCTGACGCAGAAAGAAAGGCACTATTGAGTGAGGGGGGTTTTTTTGGTTATAATTGACTCCACCAAATCTGGTCTTGCATGTCGATTTGAGTCACTGCAACAAATTTGTACCCTTTTGGGATTCCTTTGGGAGTTCAGAGAACTACGTGATGAAGATCTATATTCAGTGGCTAAACAGTTTCAATAAAGCTACAACGACAAAATTTCAAGAGATCTCTGAGAGATCATCTTCCTGAAATGTATACATTCCACCAACTTTAAAAATCGGACTGCAAGCCAAACGAACAGCTTCAAGAAATATTTAATCTTGGCCTGTCGACTGTATTTCCCAATATCACCATTGCATTACCTATTTTTGTCAGTCTCCCTGCATCAGTGGCTTCAGGTGAATGCACATTCAATGTGTTAAAACAAGTAAAGAACTATCATCATTCTAAAATGGGACAAGAGCATTTGAATGGGCTCGCAATGCTTAACATTAACAGTGATGTTGCACATAAATTAGATTTTTCTTCACTTATAAATGAGTTTGCACACAACAAAGCCAGAAAAGCATTCCTAACATGAAGAGTTTTACTTGCAGTGAAAACTCACAAGTAAAGTTACATTTTTAATATACGTACTATTAGCATAACAACTTAATTGTTAATAAATAAATGTCTCAAGTGTTCATTTTCATATATTCTTTTGGTTTTAGTATGACCCTGTGGCTAAGAAGTTAGATACGAGTGCGTCTAGACTACATGCCTCTGTCGCCAGAGGCATGTAGATTAAACTACCGACATAGGAAAATGAAGCGGCGATTTAAATAATCGCCGCTTCATTTAAATTAAATGGCTGCGCGCTGATCCCATCAGCTGTTTGTCGGCTCAGCGCGGTCTGGGCGCTCTGCGGTCGACATCAAAGGCATTTGTCGACCTCCCAGGTAAACCTCATCCCAGGAGGCATACCTGGGAGGTCGATAAATGCCTTTGATGTCGACCGCAGAGCGTCCAGACTACCGCACTGAGCCGACAAACAGCTGATGGGATCAGCGCGGCAGCCATTTAAATTTAAATGAAGCGGCGATTATTTAAATCGCCGCTTCATTTTCCTATGCCGGGTAGCCTAATCTACATGCCTCTGTCGCCAGAGGCATGTAGTCTAGACGTACCCAAAGTGGCCCAGGCCTCTATCATTCTCTGAGTGGGCCTGCATGTATCACAATTCCCCTTTCCTGCCTCCTGCATCCCGCACACCCAAATCCCCTATCGTAAGCCCCTCATATACCCTAACTCTGACTCCTGCACACACCCCCACGCACAGTGCCCCCAAGCCTCTGCCCTGAACCCTCCACATTCCACCCCACACTTAAATTTCTTACAGGTGCTGTTGTATCACAACCACCTCGCCCACCTCCACACACACCCTGAGATGTGATAGTACAGTAACTTTAAGAAATGTAAGTTACTTTCAACCCTGCCTACAATCAAATCAAATCTTTTTATATCATGACCTGATACTCACACTACAATCACCCAGTCCCCTCCACAGGAAATCCCCGAGAGATCAGATAGGCATTGCACTGCACTTTTAAAACCAACATAATCAAACTCTGTTGGACCAGCTAGGAATGAAAAAATTGCAGAGTTGAATATTCCTCAACTGATATCGCTTGGTTCTCTTCATTTACAGAATAGGTCTGTAAACTCAAGTGCCTCAGCTGATATAATCTGCTTTAAAATAGATTATAGGGAGAAGGTTGTTTTACTGGGGTATGTCTTCATTACAGAGTTTGCCTGAGTTAGCCTACCACAGATAGCACAATTCCTCTGCAAAGTGGTACTTGTATCCCATGGTTCTTAGCAGCATATGAAAGTGGGATAATAATTTGCCAGGTACTCACTCTCTCTAACCATGCCAGTGATAGGAGAAAAATACTTTGTGTAAATGACTTCCAAGGGAAGCTATTTATTATGAATACAGACTGTTCTGAAGGTGAAAGCAAACATCATTTGGCAGCATGAACTTCTAATGAGAATCTTACTAAGGAATTCAGTCTGCAAGCCACAAAGTGATTCACAGGGCACCTGAGTGACCTTCCTGCCCCTCTCTTTTCTGTCCACTGAACAAAAATTTCATTTGGGTACATTTACCCAAATGATGGGTCTTACTGATAGGCAAAGTGGGTGAGGTTAAAAAAAAGGTAAGCTTTTGAAATTCTACAGAGCTCTTCACATCTTGCAGGGGTTTATCAGAAGGCTGGTACCAGGTTTTTCGCCAACTGGCAGCAGGCAGGGGGGATTTCTTGGGAAGTACCCATGTGTAAATGTAGCAAAAGTGAGCTGGCAAACTTGTGGTTAAAATGCATGCAAATGAAGGAAGGAGTTATACAAGAAACTCCAGCCCACGTAGCATTGTGGGATAGGACTGGAGAACTAACTGCGCTCATGTATAACTAGCCTGTGTTCTCACAGCAAAGCAGGTAGTTGCCAGCCTGTGCTTAAGTGAAACCCAATTAAAGCATGTACCCTCAGCCATGATGGTTAGCTTTGCCTTAAAGCACTGTGAAGGTCAGGTTAGATGTTTTTCTACATGGATGGAAGGGAGATTGAGGATGCATGTGGGTTACAGCTTGGGCTAACTTTACCATGAATCATTCTCTCTCTCTCTCTCTCTCACTCACTCACCCCCCTGAGATCTAGAGCCCAACTCAGAGAGATGGAAGCTAACACTTTGAATTGCACACAGCAATGGTAGCTAGGAAGCCTGAGAGTGGTGAAATAATATGTTTCTGCAAATATTTTTAATTAGCTGCCATTGGGGGAGTCTACAGAATGTCGAGCTGAACTAAATCCCATAGAGTACATCTACACTTGCTCCCTAGTTTGAGCTAGGGATGCAAATGTAGCCGACCGAAATTGCTAATGAAGCGGGGATTTAAATATCCCGCGCTTCATTAACATAATCTCGCCCGCACGTTATTCCACTCAACAGCTGATTCGAATCAGGAAGTGCACTCCGGGACGCGTTCGTTTGAATCAAACCCCTTGGTTCGAACTAATGTTACTCCTCAAAAAATGGATCCTCAAAAAATGAGGAGTAACATTAGTTCGAACCAAGGGGTTTGATTTGAACTAATGCATCCCGGAGCGCACTTCCTGGTTCGAATCAGCTGTTGAGTGGAATAACGTGCGGGCGAGATTATGCTAATGAAGCGTGGGATATTTAAATCCCCGCTTCATTAGCAATTTCGGTCGGCTACATTTGCATCCCTAGCTCGAACTAGGGAACAAGTGTAGACGTACCCTTAGAGAGTTTCAAAACTCAGTTGGATCCTTGTGTGGAAACTAAGGTGAACCCTGGCCTACATAATAGCAGGAAAAGATCTGACCAAGCCAAAGTTGTGGCACTGACCTCTACAATCACCAAACTAGGGATGTTAGATATTGGGTGATAAAACAGTCGATTAACCTCATGAATTCTTAGCCATTAGTCAACCATTCTATAGTTCCTGGGGGCAGGACAGGCAGCCAGTGCACTCCGGCCCCACTCCTGAGGAGCCCCTTGAGACCTCACACTGCTGCCTTTGTATTGGAGGCAACAGTGTGGGGTGCCTGGCGGGAGCTGGTCCGTGAGGAGAGCCAGTTTACAAATCAGCTCCTTGCAGAATGGCTGCCTGCTGCGCTGCCCTGCTGCCTCTGATACAGAGGCAGCTGCATGGGGTGGCAGCAGCCCTTGTCCATGGAGGATCCAAGCTCCCTGTGGACAGAGGCTGCTGGGCGGAGGGGGTAGGGGAGACTGCTGTGAAGCAGCCTCTGCTTGCAGCGGGCCTAGGCTCCGGCAGCAGCCCCTGTCTGTGGGGAGCTCGGATTCCCCGCAGACAGGGGCTACTGCCACAAGGCAGCCTCTGCCTGTGACAAGCCAGTGCTCGCCATGGGCAGAGGCTGCTTTGCAGCAGCCTCCCCCGCACTGCTACCTTTAATAGGGAGCAGGCAGCACCATGGAGCCAGTGCTGGGAATCCAGCTTTAAGCCAACTCCCCCCAGCAACAGTTCCTGCTCTTTCCTCCCCTCCCCCCCCAGCCTCTGATACAGAGGCAGCAAAGGGGCAGGGGAATGCAAGTAGTGGACTAGATTAATTGATAAGCCTAGTCTTATCGATTAATCATCTACTTGACTACTCGTTCACATCCCTACATAAAACTAGACTTAAAGTGTGGTCATCTCTGCTTGGAGTCTGAAATCAGGTTGTATGGGCCACAGGTGCCATGAAGTATGTTTGTTCCCTTCCCAACCCACAAAGGACTACAAAGGACTACTTAAGGACTACAAAGCCTCCTTAAGTAACAAGCTTTGGCTACCTCTGTACCACATGTAAGAAAAAACTTCAGTCAATTCAGAGGGATTTCAGATGCGATATGACAACCTGTACATCTAAACTATATCTTGCTCTTGCTTAGCTCAACCCAAGATTAATGTGCAAGGTGAATAATGTCAAATCTTATTTTGGAACCATGTGTTTCCTACACCTAAGGTCAAGTAAACAACCACCTCTCCAGTCCTCTCTACTCTTGCCTCCCTGTGGTTTAAAATACACATAAAAGGCACTTAAAAAGAGAAAAAGGTAAAAGATGTGTCAGTGTAAGCATTTGTGGTGTTGATAGGCTGAAGCCAACTGCCTGCTTCTCTTTCATTAATGATCTGACAAATTAAAAGCAAGTCTCCCCATCCTCGTTAAGTTGCAGATTGCGTTTCAGAAGCGTAATTTCTACATTTCTGAGTGCTAAGTGAGAAGGACAGAATGCCAGAATTAAACACTCCCTTACAACTCCTCACTTAAATGTAAATGTGTGGAATACTTAAGTTGGTCTTCTAAATTAATGCTGGCGTCCTTACAATGAACATGAAAGAGTGAGAGCTGGCAAGAAAAGATATAAACAAACTTTTATATGACCAATTAAGCAATAGTTAAGCTTGCAGTAGAAGCCTTTTATGAGTCAAAATGATTCAGACAACTAATGTACTGAAGTTAACATATTTCTCCTTCTACATATTCAAGTGGGTCCCACCACTGGTAAGCTGGCACTGCACTACTGGTTCAACTGAGCAATACCAGTTCATACCAGCAGAGGATCTGGTCCATAGTGTATTAAAATATCATTGATCTCCATCGTTCAGGGTTTTTAAAATTCCATAAATGTTCTGTGAACAAATGACCATTTGCAAATTGTAAGATGACTACAAATACATAGAAAATTATCTTTTGTCTCTTGCGAAACCATTGACAGCCTGTAGCTATTTACAATAAAATACTAAGTGGTATGAGCAGGTTTTTATTTAAACAATATCGTAAGTTATTTAATATGTATGTAGTGTCATAGTTTTGCCTACCTCTTTTGTTTACTAAGGACTTTATATTATTAACTGGCTTGCCAATAAACCTAAGCTGCTGTTTTTGTCTGTATTTACTATGGGTAAATTTGGAGCAATATTAAATTGTTTTCCTAAGTTTCATTTTGCACAAATACATGTCAGCCCTAATACGATAATAATATATTTGTCAAAATGTGTCAGTCTAATAAGTACAAGATTTTTACACCAGACATTCCCCTGCATCCTGTGCCCTCAAATATTTTAATACTGAGAGCCTGAAAGTGACTTACTATAAGCAAAACATAGCTGAATTGAATAGTCTGCTTTCATTTTAAAAGCTTAATGAAATGTAAAAAGTAAACAACAATGAAAATAATGGAAAGTAATCTTTTTAAAAGCTATCAGGCCAAGTCCAGAACTGGTGTAAATCAGCATGGCTCCATGGAAGACACTGAAGCTTTGCCAATTTATACCATCTAAGGATCTAACCCATGATGTTTAATGTGATGGATTAAATATGTTTATTTCACATCAAAGTTCTTGCTTTGTAGCATATTTGGAACAATCAACAGATTGCCAGAATTCCACATGAGCCTATCCAGCACCTGCAGTTCTTCAATGAGACAATTTTATCTCCATGATCCTAGGCTTGGAATATACTAGAGACCCAGAACTAACTACTGGAATCTACTAATACATAGCCAGAGACTACTGTACTGAATTCTATCCCAACAAAAATAGAAGGCTGTGGTAATTTGGCTTAGAATCAGAGGACTGGAAGGGACAGAGAGGTTTTCTATTCCAATCCCCTGCACTCTAGGCAAGACTAAGCATTATCTAGATCCTCCCTACCTGTCTGTGCAACCTACTCTTAAAAATCTTAAATGATAGCGCAAGGGTGGGGAACCTAAGGCCCAGGGGATGGATGCAGTCCCCACCTTGCTTGGATCTGGCCCTTGGAACTTGGGGATCCCCTCCCAGCATTGTGGAGCCCATGCTGGTGCTCCAGTTCCTCTGCTGTTCTCCAAGGGGCCTGGTGCACACAAAATCTACTAGCTTGGGCCCCCTTCAGTTCGGGTGTGCAAGAGGAATGTTAGGAGTCTCTCGCCTTCTCAGTCAGGGGCCATGTCAGTGAGGGTTTGGTTGGCATTTTTTTTTGCTTTTCACTTGTATGCGGTCCCTGAATGATTTTTTTGTGGGTCGGTGGCCCTCAACCCAAAAAAGGTTTTCCATCCCTGCGATAGAGCTTCCATAACCTCCCTAGGCAATTTATTCCAGTGCTTAGCTCCTGACAGGTAGGATGTTTTTCCCAATGTCCAACATAAACTGCCCTTGATGCAATTTAAACTTACTGCTTCTTATCCTACCCTCAGAGATTAACAACAATTTTTCTCCCTCCTCCTTGTAACAAAAACTATTATGTACTTGAAAACTCTTATGTTCCTCTCATTCTTTCCTTCTTCCAAACCAAACCAAACCAATTTTTTGCTAGATCTTTAATCATTTTTGTTGCTCTTCTTTGGGACTCTCTCAAATTTGTCCACATCTTTCCTGAAATGTGGCCAGAACTGGATACAATATACCAGTTGAGGCCTAATTAGCATGAAGTAGAGCAGAAGAAGAATTAATTCTTGCATCTTGCTTACAAAACTCCTGCTAATATATCCTACAATGATCGTTGCCTTTTTTGGGGTGGGGGACAATAGTTACACTCATATTTTGCAACTGTCGACTCTCATTTATCTATAGATCCAGTATGATTCACAGATCTCTTTCTGCAGTACTCCCTCCTATGCAATCATTTCCTATTTTGTATGTGTGCAACTGATTGTTCCTTTCTAGGTTGAGTATTTTGCATATATCCTTTCATTTTATTTTTGTTTAGTTCTGTTTTTGTTTGTAGTAGTCTGTAATTTGTCTAGATGAAATTAGGAATTCCTGGCATTCATACTCCAAAAGCTTATGAGACTGCTTACGCATCTACCCATTACCCAGTTGTTGGACAATTATACAATCACCCCTACAGCATTTTAAAAAAGGGAAAAAAGAGGGTGGAGGAAGTATGATCAGTGACCCAAAAATGGTGCTTGAAACCCACTGGACAGGAAAAAAGTGATTTTTCAATTTTGTTCTGCAACGATTATCTTGTTGAGATCACTCCAGATATCATGTTTAGGTATTCAGAAGTTAATAGGTTTATCTTAGGCCTAGTCTACACTACCATGGGCTGTTGATCTGAGTTACACAATTTCAGCTATGTTTTTCATTTAGCTGAAATCGACTATGGGAAGTGAAGAGCTGACAATCTCCCATCAATTCCCCTTACCCTTCTCATTCTGTTGGACTACCAGAGTTGATACAAGAACACTTGGTGGTTGATTTATCAAGTCTATACTAGATGCGATAAATTGACCCATTGCTGGATTGACTGCTGCCTGTTGATCCAGGGGATAGTAAAGACATGCCCTCAATCTTGCATACAGTGGCAAAGTGTTTTACTGAAAATCTTATTTCTATCAAGAATCTTATCACTTACCTTAGAAACAAAACATTCTGCAATAGCCACAGGGTCATTTTCACAGTTTTCCAAATCTTGCAAAAGTTCACTAATAAATGGGAAAAATGGGAAAAAATGGGAAAAAATTACATTTATAATATTTTTACACAGCCATACAGGACTATGCTTCATCTTTGTCTCTTCTCACATCATAAAACCTATTTTTAAGCATTAATTTTAACCACACCAACATTCACACCTACACATTTCTTGTTTCCAGTTAGTACAGCATGTGTTGCTATGTTTAGGATAGTCAAGACAGAAGCAGACTGTAAGGGACTCCAAGAAGATCTCACCAAACTGAGTGATTGGGCAACAAAATGGCAAATGAAATTTAATGTGGATAAGTGTAAAGTAATGCACATCGGGAAAAATAACCCCAACTATACGTACAGTATGATGGGGGCTAATTTGGCTACGACAAATCAGGAAAGAGATCTTGGAGTTATCGTGGACAGTTCTCTGAAAACTTCCACACAGTGTGTGGCGGTCAAAAAGGCAAATAGGATGCTAGGTATTATTAAGAAAGGGATAGAAAATAAGACCCAGAATATCTTACTGCCCCTGTATAAAACTATGGTACGCCCACATCTTGAATACTGTGTACAGATGTGGTCTCTCACCTCAAAAAGATATTTTGGCCTTGGAAAGGGTTCAGAAAAGGGCAACTAAAATGATTAGGGGTTTGGAACGGGTCCCATATGAGGAGAGGTTAAAGCGACTGGGACTTTTCAGTTTAGAAAAGAGGAGACTGAGGGGGATATGATAGAGGTGTATAAAATCATGAGTGGTGTGGAGAGGGCGATAAAGAAAAGTTATTTATTAGTTCCTAAATAGAAGAACTAGAGGACACCAAATGAAATTAATGGGTAGCAGGTTTAAAACTAATAAAAGAAAGTTCTTCTTCACACAGCGTGTAGTCAGCATGTGGAACTCCTTGCCAGAGGAGGCTGTGAAGGCTAGAATATAACAGAGTTTAAAGAGAAGCTAGATAATTTCATGGAGGTTAGGTCCATAAAAGGCTATTAGCCAGGGGATAAAATGGTGTCCTTGGCCTCTGTTTGACAGAGGCTGGAGAGGGATGGCAGGAGACAAATCGCTTGATCATTGTCTTCGGTCCACCCCCTCTGGGGCACCTGGTGCTGGCCACTGTCGGCAGACAGGATACTGGGCTAGATGGACCTTTGGTCTGACCCTGTACGGCTGTTCTTATGTTCTTATGGGCAATAATAAATAAGTACTAAAATCCCGTGATTGAGAGTGAGAGAGAGAAACAGAATACACAGACAGGTTTTCAATACAGTATTTTCCTTTTCCTTTGCGCTCATCAGCTTTTTCACTATAACACCTTCAACGGTTCATTGACTAACTGGACTAAGCATTGGTTTCAAGGCAAAATACTGTGAGTGGCCTAGTGCAGGTGAAGACCCAAAGTCTAGTTAGACATCCAAACCCTGTTGAAAGTCAATGAGAGTAAATGCCCATGCATTTGAAAATATTTTGCATTATCTTTTGATTGTACGTGAAGTTAGACATGCTTTTGTTATGTTCATAATTTATAATCAACATACTACTGATGATGAGTGCATGTAGGGCAGCATTTTTTGTCTCCGACTCAGGACAAACAGTTAAATGGTTGTGGAATACCGTACACATCAAAGACCGGGGTAATCCAGTTGCAGTAGCATTAATGAAAAATTCATCTTTTCAACAAACAGTGAACCATTTGGTGAACAAAGGAAGAAAAACAGAAAGTACCAGCAAGTAATTAGAAATTCATTTACTGACTTTTCATTTTTCAAGTGTTTTGACATGTTTATGTTGAAAACTTCAGGCTACCAGTAAAAAAGAAAAATCAAGGAAGAAATACAACACCATCATAACCACACATAGCCCAATAAATTTCTTGTGACCAAAAGTACTTAGCAGATACATAATTCTCTTCTGTTTCTTCAACTTTAATACAAAGTTACTTTTTCCCCTAATTGGAGCACCTAGAGTTACTTCTAAAAAATCCTATTGATAATAATTCAAATGATGTCATCATGAAGATTACAGAGCAGCGATAATCTAACGTAGTTATAGATACTGCTGCCCCTGACCAAGTATCTATGTAATTGAACAGCAGGATAATGGCAGGGCCAGACCATCAAGATAGTGCAGGATCTAGGCCAGCAGCTTTCCCTTATTCCACCACAGATTTGGCACATGCTGGTCCCCTTTCCACCATGCTTAAGAAAGATTAGTAGAAGTACTGAAGAGTATTTCATTGTAGAACTTCATGTCAATTTGTAAGTACAATACCTGATTGGGGTGGAGAGGTTGCCTTAGATTATCTTTTACTAGTGAAAAGCATTTGTAAGGATTCTTCTGGAAGCAGGGCAGAGGAGCAAGGCAGCAGAAGCTGATTAAGAAGGGATTTTCCTTCCCTACGTATGGTGTGAAACCAAAGTCTCATGAGAGGGTAGGTCTACACTACAAGGTTTTTGCGCAAAAACTGGCAGAGCGCCCACACCTCAAGCGGTTTTTGCACAAGAAAATTGACAGAACAGAGGGCGTTTGCCTGTAGAGTTATTCCTCTCCTCACGAGGAATAACTCCTTTTGTGCTACAGCTCTTGGGCAAAAAGGCAGGTGTGGACTCTCCGCAGGGGATTTTGCGAAAGAAACCCTTATTGGAAAAAGCACAGGTGCTCTGATGGCCATTCTGTGAATGGCCATCAGAGCTTTCTTGTGCAAGAGTATCCATGCAGTGTGGATGCTCTCTTGCACAAAAGCACATCGCTTTGTGATGCGCTTTGAGGTCCGGAAGCGCGACAAGAAGTTTTTGCGCAAGAACGCTTCCGCAAAAGGCTTCTTGTACAAAAACCCTGCAGTGTAGACTAAGCTAGAGAGAGTGCGGTCTTCCTTGAAGATATGAAGGAAGACAGGAGAAACAGTTCAGGTGTGCACTGCTCTCCTCTGAGAAATAGCAAAGGAAGCTTTCAAAGTGTGCCTGGGGGGGAGGCATGACACAAACACTGCAACTAGCATTACAATATCCATCTTGACAATTGGTGCAGCCTAAAACTCAACAGCGTTTCAATCATAAGAAGAAACTTGAACTGGATCACACTCTGTCATGTAAGTTAAGGCCACAAAATCTTGGTATAACAAACCCTTATGAAATTATCATCATCAATAAATCCATGTGTGTACAATAACCACCTTTTAAAATTAACTGACCGATCTTTATTTCTCTGAATACTCATAGGCATCAAAATCCTCATTCCGGATAAAAAGCCAAATACAAGTTTGGAAAAACAAACTCGCTTTGAAACTATAAAACCACAAATGCTCACACACAGAGACACACAACTGCCAATTCATAACTGCCAAATTAAACGTTTTTCAAATGTAAAAATGAATAAAGTAACCAAACAGACTCTAGAGTGCATTTAAGACCCAGATGCCAAGTTTCAGACAGCAGTGAATTTTTATAGCAGAGAAGTAATCTCTCTGAATCCCTGAATCTATATTGGGATCTATAATGAAACCAGTCATAATCTTCAAAGCTACTATTGCCACATAGAGCTTTAAACTGGGAGCTCTGAAAGACATTAAAGATAGTTTTATTGGAGCTTTGAAAAAATGTCAATGTAAAGCACATGAAGAGTCTATAAAATTGTAGCAGCACTATTTCTCCTCAAAAGTGTTTTAAAAAGATTAACTTCCCAAGTTCCTTTTTTGCAACTCTGCTATTCCCCTGCAACAGTTGATAAACTACTAAACAGCACATTAGACTAAACAGCATTTACAATTTTGCCAGAAAAACTGCATATGTACTAGAGGCTATTGCCAGCACAGTTCTCTTGGTCATAAGTCACACGTCATCCCACCCCTGACCTTGTAGCTGTGCCAGCAGAAGTTTCATAGTGTAAACTTTGCCACGCTGCAAGTAGGGAGTGATGACTGACTTCTCAAGCTGGTGAGGAGGGGCAAGCATTTTACCCTGTCAGGCTGAGACTGAGGCATTGAGAAAGGCAAGCTGGCTGGAGATCACTCCAAATAAGTCAGATGTGATGTTGGTAAGTTGCAGAAAAGAACCTCAACATAGAGCATGAGGATTATATTGGTCCCTTAAATTGACAGTATGTGTCTGCTGTGTCTTACTCAGTTTGGAAAGTGTAAGTTCTTGCTGTTGGAGGATTAGGTGACAGCAATGATCAAGATCATTTTCCCCACTGTCTGGCCCAGAAGTTATAATATCAATGCCTTGATCTTATGCATCTATTATCTATTGATTAAAATTATAACTTCAATCAAATTCAGAAGCTGAAGATGATGCAAGATGCAGCAACTCATTTAGGGCAGGTCTAAACTACTTCCCTCTTTCGAAAGAGGGATGTAAATTAGACAGATAGAAATTGCAAATTAAACCGGGATTTGAATTCCCATGCTTCATTTGCATAATGGCAGCCACGCGTTCTTTCGAAAAAGGGCTTTTTGAAAGTGAAACCGCCCTCTAGACGCGGTTCTTTCGAAAAAAACTTTTTTCGAAAGATCTAGATGGCAGTTTCACTTTCAAAAAGCCCTTTTTCCAAAGAATGCGCGGCCACCATTATGTAGTCTAGACATATCTTTAGTGTACAGGGTAATTCGCTATGAGCACATTGCACTCATTTTTCCATGATCTGCTTTGGGTTTGTGGGAAGAGTTCTAGTCATTGGTTGTGTTCCGCTGGCACGGGTTCCCTTCTGTGCCTCTTCATTGAAATGTACAAGTCTCGCGGGTGCCTCTTGTACATTCCAAAGGGACAGGAGCTGCAGTGGAACCGGCACGAGTGGGACTCAATCCCTGCTCGTGCCATTTCCCCGCTGCTCCCTGAACCCCCGCCCCGCACTCTGCAGAGATGTTGCTGGGAGGGGGTGTTAAGCCGGCTCCCACCCAGCACCAGCTCGTGCTCCCCCCCTTCCCTTGCTGCCTCTCTCTGACAGAGGCAGCGGGTGATGGGGGAGGGAAGTGATTAGTCAAGTTCCTACTCTATCACCCAATACACATTTGCTTATCGGGTAGTAGACTAGTCGCTTACATCCCTAGATGGCAGTGGGGCCGGGGTGGTCAGGTGGCCTCGGCAAGAGAATCTCCAGCGGCAACAGGGCCAAGTGGCAGTGGGTGAGCCTTGGCCAGGGAGCCCCATGGAATCCCCAGCAGCAGCAAGCAGGTGGCATCTGGGTGGCCCCAGCAGGGGAAGCCGGGGAACCTCCAGGAGCAGGAGCAGGAGCAGGAGCAGGAGCAGGAGCAGGAGCAGGAGCAGGAGCAGGAGCAGGAGCAGGAGCAGGAGCAGGCAGGAGCCCCAGCCTTGGAAGCCCGGAAGTGGGGCAACCAGCACGGGACTGCTCAGGTCCAGCAGTGCAGGATCAGGGAGTTCTAACCTGTAGAATTGTTATTATATCAATAGTGTTTTCAAATGTCCGTGAATAGTACGATAGAGAGGTTTGGGTTTTTTAAATTTTTTGTTATATAAACCAAAATTAGCTTGGGGGACGAGCTCTTTGCAGATGATTCTTTGCGATAAATGAAGAGCTAATTCTTAAACACTTACATTTTACAAGTATTTTATACATTGTTTTGCAATTTTAAATAAACTTTAGTACTTTACAAAATTATATCTTTAGAGTGCCAAAATTCCTTTCCTTTGAGGGAAGAAAGTACATACAGAACAGGAAATTCAAAAGCAAGTTTGTTTGTAGCATTTCTTTCCAAATGTCCTGTCAGAACTGGCAGGATTGTGGACCTATGCCTGCAAATGTTGCATGCCCTGTACAACCCGACAACAACACTTCAAGACTAGAGATTTCCTCCAAAAGGCAAAATATATGCCCAAAAAATGAGGGTTTTTAAAAATTATTAGAATGGGCACAGATAGCCTAACCAAAAACATGAAACAAACCTTGTTGAACATCAATGAAGTATCAGTTTCTTATTTTATATTCATTAGCATACTGACCCAGGAAAGAATATTTTTGAGTTTTTTCCCCATAATACAGTCGCCTCCCTTGTTTTCACTTTGCCAAATATTACCTTACCTGTTGAAACGGTAGATGTCTTGTATGTTTCCAAACAGGGCTGATCGTTCTTCTGACCCCAGGGAAAGCTTGGATTGGTCAGTGATACAATCAAGGTAGTCCTGTGAAATAAATGAGAAGGAGGCCTTAAAACACTCCCATCCCTTTTCTGGATCAGTAAACGGAGCTTTCCTTAATTGTGCACGAGACAAGTCCCTTCCTATCAGTTTCACATTATATTATAGTAATCCCCTCAGTAGCTCTTCTCTGAACAGTCATTCTGTTATGAAAGATAATACTTATCTGTTCATTCAAACAAAGAAAAGAACTAAAAAGACTGAATGGTACATTATATTGCCTAGATCAGACAGCATACATGTTTATAGCACAGACAGACAAATTAGTTCAGATTTCACCCATTACAGTTGCATTGTCTCAGATAATTCTTCATGTCAGTGATGTTGTTCCACATTCATTCTCTTTTTAAATTAGTGTTTTTTAGGATTCTTTTGAGTTATATTGGTAAAACACTTGGATTTAATAGTGACTCCATAAACAGAGTTTTGGAAAATACAACTGTTTCATAGCTTTAAAGAGGATTTATTTTTAATTCCAGAAGAAAGAACACACACTCACCACCAGTTTGCAAAGGACAGAACTGCTATATTTTTATCCACGAGCACACAACTGATCCATATGGACCATTAAACTCCATGCAACATTGACAAATACTCCAGCAAAGATTTATTTTCATGTCTAGAATTGTTTCTTTAATGCCATATGAACAAGAACTTAAAACAGGACACTATTATTCTTGAAAGATCATAGCTACCAAACTCTCTCTCTCTGCTTCTGATAAGGGCTCTTCTCTGAATGTGTGTTGCCTTTCATTATTATGCAGCTGTAGTATTAGGGCTCCTTGGATAAGGGCAACTAAATCCAAAGAGCTGTTTATCAGAGCATAAAGTCATAAAGCAAGGAACCCAGGCACACTGCTACATTTATAAAGAAACTCCGCAGGAGGAAGGCAAACAATAAAGGAAAAGTAAAAACAGCTGAAACAATGTGAAATGAAAATAAATAAAATCTCTTACCCTGGGGCTAGACAATGTGGTGTGGCACTCTACCAAAAGCAACACAACATTCCACAGCACTAAAAAGAAGGAATGCTGTGAGCTGTCAAATAGACCACAAAAATCTTTAAATATAATGACGTTCCAAAGACTTTAAAAAAATATATAACAACAGACAATGCAGGACCCAATTCATCGTCAGTGTAAATCCAGTTGAGACAAAGGATTTACATCTGATATAATCTGACCCTTGTCATTCAGAAGTGCTTACAAGGAGTGTTTTGAATTACAGAACCTAAGTCTCCATCCACTGATCCCTGTTTCGCCACTAGAATTGCACTAGCTGCAGCACAATGACAGATGTAAGAAAAATCAGGTATAATCATTCCTGTTCCTTTTTGTTACACCATTCAGTCATCTGCATTCCCATCTTCACTTACCTCACTTAAATTCTAGCACCAACATTCTCCCTGATTAAATGCATCATTTACCAAAAGGATCTAACAAAACTAGGTCACAGGGCTACAAAATGGCAGATGAATTTTAATGTTGTTAAATGCTGAGTAATGAATTTTGGAAAACAATCTCAACTATACATTCAAAATGATAGGGACTAAATTAGCTATTACTGTTCAAGAGAGATATTGGAGTTATTGTGGATAGTTCTCTGAGATCATCCAGTCAATGTGCTGCAGCTGTCAAAAAAGTGAACCAAATGTTAGGAGTCATTGAAAAAGGATAGAGAATAAGACAGATAATTTCTTATTGCTGCTATATAAATCCATGGTATGTCTACATCTTGAATACTGCATGCAGATGTGGTCACCTCATCTCAAGATACCTAGGCATTGGAAAAAGTTCAGAAAAGGGCAAGAAAAATGTTTAGGGGTTTGGAACAGCTGTCATATGAGGAGAGATTAATAAAACCGGGACTTTTCAGCTTAGAAAAAGAGAGATGACTTAGGGTCGATATGATAGAGTTCTATAAAATCATGACCAGTGTGGAGAAAATAGATAAGGAAAACTTATTTACTTGCTCCTATAACACAAGAACTAGGGATCACCAACTGAAATTAATAGGTAGCAGATATAAAACCAACAAAAGGAAGTATTTCTTCGCACAGTTCACAGTCAATCTATGGAACTCTTTGCCAGAGGATCTTGTGAAGAGTTCAAAAAATAACTAAATAATTTCATGAAGGATAGGTCCATCAATTATTAATAGCCAGGATGGGCAGGAATGGTGTCCCTAGCCTCTGTGTCAGAGGCTGGGAATAGGCAACAAGAGAGAGATCACCTGATGATTACTTGTTTTAGTCATTCCCTCTAGGGCACCTGGCACTGGCCACTATCAGAAGACAGGATAGTGGGCTACAAGGACTTTGATCTGACCCAGTGTGACCATTCTTAGGTTCTTACCAGCACCATCTAAAAAGAGCATCTTATTTCTAATTGTTACAGTTAGAAAATGATACTGCTCAAAGCTTCACTGCTTCAGAAATGGCAGGCAGCAAGTAACCAGCACAGCCTTGATTCTTCAAAGAGCCACTGTGTCATCTCTGCAAGGCACAATCCTACTCCTCCTTCCCTCCAGCAGCCAGTGACCTCACTGTTCCAGTCTGCTCTTCACGTGTATTCTGTGGACTTATTGTGCAAAGCCCCTGGGGCTTTCTAAACCCTATACCTGACCTTTTGGTTTTACACTCAGGACCTGCCTCAGAGCACACAATTTGGAAAGTTTGCAGTTTAAATTGTTGCATTCTGTCTAGCTAGGTCCAAGAGCCAGAAGCAATGACTCTTCCAGCTGTCATTGAAAATTGTAGATCTTTTCAACAAAATTTAAAGAAGGCATGAATGTAATAAATTAACCTTCCCTGCACCACTAGTAAAACCAATCATGTAAGAATGAATAATATGGAAATCTCAGATGCAATTCCCATCCTTTAAAAATGTTTACGGTTATTTTTAGCACTACAGGAAGGATTGCAACAGAATCCTGGTGTTATATGAGTCACGACAGAACAAGTTTAAGAAAACACATATTTTTACCAAATAAAGGAAAAGTTTCTTCTGCACATTAGTGCAATCTTACCTGTGTTCCATTTTCCCCCAAATTACACAACAATTTTTACATTTTACGTTTTCTTGTCACCACTGTACAGAAAATGACTTCAGTTTTATGACTTCGTTCACATCACCTCTGGTGATACTCCTGACATCTCTCTCATATACCCCAACACACGTGTGTCTGTCACCAATTCTTAGTAAAGAATAAAGAACCAGGGCTTTGCCAAAAAGGAAAACAGATCCACATAAGTTGGTGCTTCAGCTGCTGCTCACTGATATGGTGAAACTATAGATCCAAAAACTGCTTTACTCTTTCACAAGGCCATAACAAGGGCGAGGCGAGTGAGGCGCAGAAAAATAATTTAGAAAACGAATTATTTTAAGACAGCGCCACTTCCCTTCCCCGTCCCCTCATTAGCATTGGCCGGCCCGCAGTTTACATGTCAGGCTGCACGTTGCCGCTCCGCGATCCAACAGTCACCAGTCCTGGCAACCGCCCAGCGCATCAGCTGCTTCCAAGTGGCATACAAGGCTGGGCACTGGCTCAGCCATGCCAAGCGCCTCCTTAAGGTGCCCTTGTGCAGTTCCCAGGCACGGAGCTGGGGGAGAAGGACCTCAGATTGCCCCACACAGGGGCAGAGGTGGTGGTGTCAGGCTGGGAGCCAGGACTCCTGGGTCTTGTATCACCTCTGCCAGGGGAGTGGCTCTCGGTCTTAGAGGTATGTGATTAGAGCTGGGGGTCTGGGAGCTACCATCCCTGGGTTCTGTGTGTCGGGGTCCAGGCCCTTAGCCTGTTGGAATCATGGTTTCCCCTCCAAAAACAGGAGCCCATGCTGCTGAGCCACCTGTGCCAAGTGCTTTGAATGTGCTACATAAACCAAGGCAGTGACTGGCTTCTTGCAAAAGAAGTTTTGGTAAACTAAAATGAATTAAGAACTGCCTTCGAGCATCCACAGGTCAGGAAAGATTATCAAATATGTCCATCTTATTAATAGAACATGAGGTAGTGAATAATATTAATTTCAACTCAATTCTTGATGAGTTCGCCTCATTAAAAGCGTGCAAAGTACAATTATAAACAAATACCTAATAGAACCTGACATGGTGATATTTTATAATTATTATATATGTATTAATTGATTGTTTATGCAGATCTCATAACTATAATAAATAAACATTGTGTTGTTATTATTATTTGTTATTTATGTATTTTCCCCTTTTTCTATGAAATAACTACTATGAATATATACACGAGGGGGCACGATTTTATATTCTTGCCTCAGGCGCAAAATTAGCTAGTTACAGTACTGCTCTTTTGAGAAGTTTTCCTTATAGCTACATTTCATGCTCTCCCTTTCCCGAAATTACTTTAAAAAGAAATTAGGAACTCATTATTTCTGTGTTTGTTTTTTGCAGATTAATGTGAACAATGCATCTGTTAAAGAAAGATGACTGAAAGAGTTAATGAAGAAGTTAATGAAGGGTATACAATCTCCCTTTCAGGGAACTACTAAGACTCTTAAGATTGCTTTCAAAATCCTAATAACTTTTAATAGTACTGCACTCACCGACAAGTCCTACAACTATGAAAGTGATGTTCAACAAATCAGAAAAGGAAAGGGAATAGAGAAATCCTGTGCAAAAAGTGGCTCCATCGAATCAGGAGGAGGAAATTTATTTTCCCCCAATTAAAAAAAACCCCCTTATTTTCTTTTGTCATTTGCCTGAAAGAAACTTGAGAGAAGAAAGAAAAGAAAAATCTCAAACTTTTTTTGAAGCTAGTAATGCACATGGAGGTGTTATAAGCCAGAACAAGGCATCTAGTAGAAGTTTGCTAGCTTTATTAATATCGATATTTATATAACTATCATATCCAGAAGCCAATCAAGTCAGTGGTGTGCAAATATATAGTCCCTGCCCCAAAGAGCGGTCAGTGTAAACAGGACAAGTTATAACAGGTGAATGAAACAAACAAGCAGGCCGGGGTGAGGGTGGGGAGCAACAAAGGTGAAAGGGCAACAAAGATAGGATATATGCAATTCTGAGATAATCAGGAGCAATTGTCACGCCACCTGCTTAGCTTTGTTTTCTGCTTAGCTCTGTTTTCTAGATTTCTTTTAAATGGATGAGGTGATTTTTGAGCTATCACCACAAGGTGGTTTTGAAAATAGCTGAGCACAAAATACAAGACAGCACTTGTATTTAGTAAATGGAGTGCACCTTAAGCAAATATCTCCCTAGTTTATAACAGCTTTATAATAGTATATAAGCCATTCTGAAGACTTTATAAACTCAGTCAAAAAGTAGATGTGGTATGAAATGTAAAAACCTTCAGTGGGTCAGTGATGAAAGCAGACCAAAAGTATACAGAAATGATTTTCTCCCCTATTTTTAAATTACCTCTTTGGAATATGACACTTTAACCTCACATCAGTTACTGAATTCTACTTCAACATACTGCATATCAACAGCTGTAATCATCTGAAGCCATAATGAAAGGTTTGAAGCTCTCTGATAAGAGGCCAGGCTGCAGACATAATGACACGGTGCAGAAACCAACAATATTTATTAGTACTGAGCACAAGGCATATTAATTGTATTTGTTTCTTGTCAGCACTCCTGGCCCCTTGGCCCCGCCGCCTACGCTAAGCCATTTGTTCATAACCTTTGCCTTTATTGCTGTTTTATTGCCTCCCAGAAGGGAGAGCAAAACACAGACTTCACTTTATGAAAAAATGAAACCTTCTAAAACTGTTTTATGGAACACGTATTGCTTTACTGACATCACAATTTCTTAGTCCTATTACTTCAAATCTTCCCACAACTAGAAGAGTCATGTGGCAGATTTCCTCTAAGGATTACCATGCCTTCTTTACCGGGTTTGACATTTTCTCTATTCATCTTTCATCACCCTTCAAATCTATTGAAAAGAAAATCTCTTAAAAGGTCTTATCTCACACTTCTGTGTCCTCCTCCATAATCACTGGGCATGACCTGCAGGGCTATGCAAAGGAGATGGAAACTGACTTCAGGTTATAGAGTAAATGATTTGCAATTAGGAAATGGAATATAATGTCAATTTGTAAGAAAAGAGCTTTGTGCAACCTTACATCTTGAGTAAATTAAGTTTTTGACATCCAAACTAGGGATGCAATAGTATAGTAGATTAACCAATTAGCAAAAGTTTATAGGTTAATGCTATAGGCTACACGCATTTCCCCCCTCCCCACCACAAGTAATTTTTTTAGCAGGCTGGCCAACAGTCTGTATCACTCCTGGCTTGCGATGTGTCCAGGACCTACCCCTACAGCGACTCTGCATTTAAAGTGTTATTAGGAGGTAGGCAGGCAAGCAACCTGGCTCTAGGGTTGCCAGATGGTTTAACAAAAAATACCAAACACCCCTCCCCAAAAAAAAACCACCAGGAAAAAATTCTGTCAAGGAAAAAAAAAGGGGGAGACCAAAGTTGTCAAGCAGAAAAAAAAAAGAAAAAAAGAAAAAAGAAAAAAAGAAAAAGCCCCCCAGATCAAGCAAAAACAAAAAAATTAAAAAAATTTTTTTAAAGGAGGCTGCCCCTTTAAGATGGCCGCCATTTTTAAAACCCCGCAGCTCCGACCCAGTAAGCACAGGGAAGCCAGGGGACAGGGGGAAGCCAGCGGGAGGCAGGGGCCGTTTGGGGGTGCCACACGAGCAGCTTTGTGAGCCGCACTTTTGGGGGGCAAGAGCTGCTTGCGAGCCACGGGTTGGCCACAGCTGGTGTAGAGGGAGGCATCTAGGGTTGCCAGGTGTCCGGTATTGACCCGGAGAGTCCGGTATTTTCACCTCCTGTCCAGTAAAAAAAATTCAGAAAATACTGGACACCTAAAATGTCCAGTATTTTCTGATTTTTTCCCCCGGCCAGGAGGCGAAAATACCTGACACCTGGCAACCCTAGCACCTGGGCCCAGGCCCAGCCCCCGGCTTCCCCTCCCCCCCCAGGCCCTGACACCCCCAGCCCCGCCCCAGATCCCATGCTTACCTGGTTCCACAGAGAAGCTAAGTTCTGACTTGAACAAGAACACAAAATGGCCGCCGGCAAAAAGCCTAAAGACCAAGGGAAAGCAATGCCTTCCCTGGGTCTTAGTGCTCAACCGCTCCTCTGTTCCTATCCCTGTTCTAACTCTGCACTCACTCTGAAAGGGGCCATGCTGTTTTATTATTTATTTATTTATTTATTTATGCTTAATAAGTCTCCCCCCCCCTTTTTTCCCCCTGTGGTTTTTTTTTGGGGGTGTCGGTATTTTTGGTTCAACCATATGGTAACCCCTAGAGGCATCACGTGGCCAGCTCCCAGGTCTCTGCTGGTCACGTGGGCCAGAGCTGCGTGCGCTCCGCTCCCAGCCCAGCCCAGCCCAGCGCCCCCCTAGCATGGCGCCCGGCAAGTGCCTCCTCTTGGCCCCCTTCACTACGACTCTGCCATGCTCCTGACTCATGCTGCCATGCCCCACCCCCACCAGATGCGACAAGGAAAAATTGTCCCCGCTGAGCTTCTGTCCCAGAGAAACAGGAAATACTGGACATTTCACATATCTGGTATTTCCTGGGGGTTTTTTGTTTTGGTTTGTTTTTACCAGAGGGAGCCCGCAAATACCCGACTGTCCGGGTGAATACTGGACACCTGGCAACGCTACCTGGCTCAGTACCAGCTCATGCCAGGTCCAGGAGTTCAGACTGCCCCCCCTCCCCCCAACTGGAACAGGGGCTGCTGCTACCCCTGTATCAGCAGCAGCAGCGTGGGGCAACAGGCTGAGGAAGCTGGGTTTTAAACTGGCTCCTCTCGCAGACCAGCTCCCACCAGACATCCCATCCTGCTGCCTCTGAGGCTATGGCTACACTGCCTTTTTTTTGCAGAAGAAGATATGCAAATCGCGCTTGCATTTGCATATCTTCTTCTGATTCTTTTTGCAGAAGAGGTTTTGCCACTATTTGGCCCTGTATAGACGGGGCAAAATGTCAGAAAAAAACTCCTCTTTTACAAGATCCCTTATTCCTCGCATATCTTCCTCTGATTCTTTTTGCGAAAGAGGGTTTTTTCTGACATTTGGTCTCGTCTACATGGGGCCAAATAGCGGCAAAACCTCTTCCGCAAAAAGAATCAGAAGAAGATATGCAAATACGAGTGCAACAGCAGTGTAGCCATAGCCTGATATAGAGGGAGCAGTGCAGAGTGGCAGGGGGGCTCCTTGGGAGTGAGGCCAGAGTGCACTGGCTGCTGGTCCTACCCCTGGGAACTACAGAATGGTCAAGTAACCAGCAAGAATTCATGAGGTTACTCAACTAGTCAATTAACTGATATTTAACATCCATAATCCAAACCTCAGGGAACAGAGTGCAAATTAATTGGTGACACTTTTACCAAACCGATCACCTATATGTTTCTATATGGAGATCTAATTCCACTTAAAAAATTATCCTTAAAATAGATTGCTCAAATGGCAGACTAAAATATGGGAATATCTATGGCATGCAGCAGTAGTTTTCAACCTGTGGTCTGTGGATCCTTGCGAGTCCTCAGACTGTCTTATGATTTCCAACAGATACGCATATCCCTTTGAAATTTGTAGTGCTCCACAAGTGAAAAAAGGTTGAAACCTACTAGCAGAGGGTAGGAACACACTGTAAAGGCATGTTCTTATGCCTTTGTCTTGTAAAGAATACTCAACTTTTATTCAGCTCTACAAGAAATTACATGCATGGGACAGAAACTTCCAGTGGCCAATTTACAGAATGGGATAGAACATCTTTAAAGAGAGGATACCAAAAAAGACACAGGTCAATGGGCAGAACTACTTAAAACAAACTAACAATGTACACCCTCCCCTTTGCAAAAAAGGAAGCACATAAAACATTCATGACATCAGTTGATCCATGTAGACATTAATAAAGATTCTTACCGACAAAATAAAATCAGATATCAAATTCAGTCATCCTCTTCCGACAAAGCCATGAGCAGAGAGAAAAAAAAGAAGATTGACCATACATTTTGCCTTCAATGTCTTAGGGCACGTCTAGACGACCTTCAGCTTCTGAAAGAAGATATGCAAATTCGCACAGAATTTGCATATCTTCTTCTGATCCCTTTTTAGGAAGAGGTTTTTTCGGAAAAAAAAAAAGCAGTCTAGATGGGGTTTTTTGCGCAACCTTCCCCCTTTTTCGAAAGAACCCTGTAAACCTCATTTTTTGAGGAATAAGGGTTCTTTTGAAAAAGGGCGGGTTTTGCGCAAAACCCCCTATCTAGACTGCTTTTTTTTTCCTTCAAAAAAACCTCTCCTGAAAAAGGGATCGGAAGAAGATATGCAAATTCACACCAAATTTGCATATCTTCTTTCGGAAGCCAAAGGTAGTCTAGACATGCCCTTAGTGTCATAATTCAACAATTGAGGGTCTTCTGCTACAAATCCTCTCCTCCACCCTCCAACATGCTCAAACCAAGGGATTTAACCAACATACGGATTTCAAGAGTTGTAGCAGCATATTATAGGAAGATAGGTGGTGGTAAGATGCCAAGACTTAAGTCATGTAGGGAATATACCTTGAATTGCAGTTGGAAGAAACTGGAAAGCCAGTGCAGCCTTTGGACAATTCTCATAAGATGCACCCTGTGGCTAATAGTGCCAAGCAAGTGGGCAACTGCCATCTGCACCAGCTGCTTATACCTCCCTGGTCCGGCACCCTCAGGATCTGAAATTCTGAACGAGAGCTTTTTCCAGATCAGGGGAAGTCTCCTGCCACTGGCCTCTCAGCTTGCTGCCCCTCCCTGCTGCCAGCATGGCTGAGGCTTCCCGGACTCCATGGCCACAGCCAGCCCCTCTGCTGCCAGCATGGCTGGGGATCCCTAGGCTCTTTTGTCCAGCAACATCTGTGGTATGGTTGTTGGACCAGAGAGTTCCGAATTTGAGAGGCTGAACCTGTATTATGTGTAGATTATATCTACAGATGTATCTGGCACCTAAATGTCACAGTTTCTGGATACCATAAAAAAAACCCATAACAATATTGACAGATGTGTTGCCCACATCAAGCAGGCAGAATCAGACAGCTGGTTGCTGGATTCAGTTCATCATAATTAGTATAAAGTACAGGGGAAATGCAGTTGCAAGTAATTCACAGGTTTGCTCCTTGTTACTATATCCTTTTTGCTTGACTAGAAGTGACCAGTCTATGGTTTAATTTAATAAATCGTTGAAATCAATCCCCTCCTTTCAAAAACAGACAAACTATTGAGTTAGTTTATTTGTTTATGAGAAGACCTATCTTTATAGTACAGGTTGGACCTCCCTGGTCCAGCACCCTACAAGGGAATTTGCCAGACCAGGAAAGGTCAGGGCTCTCCCTCCCCTCCTAGCCACCAGCCTCACTGCCGACACCGGTGGCTGGCAGGCTGGCCAGGCTCCACTCCCAGCTCTGGTGGCTGCACTCCTGGTCCTCGCGGCCGGGTTGTGCTCCCAGCCCGCTGTCTCCTGGGCTGCCAGTTGATCTCCACTCCCTGCCTCCGGGGCCGCCAGCCCCTCTGCCTCTGGACTCCCAGCTGATAGCCTGTCAGACCAGAGACTCCTGGACAAGAGAGGATCAATCTGTCTAGTCAATTACATTAGCAGAAGACATGTCACTATTTTAAAACATCTCTCGCTTTCTCCGTCGGTGTTTAATGAATTCACCTACTACATAACGGCAGCCATACTGGGGTCAGACCAATGTTTCATTTAGCCCAGTTTCCTGTCTCCCAACAGTGGCCAATGCCAGATGCTTCAGAGAAAAAAAAATTAACAGATAATCAAGTGAAGCATCCTATTCCCAGCTTCTGGCAAACAGAGGCTGGGATACTTCAGAGCAGGGGTGGGTAATAATTTTTGATGAGGGTGCCACTCCAAGAACATGGAAAGTGGTCAAGGGCCTCACTCTTCCATGATATTAATGGAGGCGGTGCAGGGTCTGGGATGGAGGTTGGGTGCAGAAGGGAGCTTGGGATAAGGGAAGGGAGTTTGGGTGAAGGAGGTAGTTGTGACCTGGGGCACTGGACTGGGGTACAGGAGGTTGGGGGACAGAGGATTTGGGTATATGGAGTAGGGGGCAGCAGTAGAGAGGAACAACTGGGCCGGGAAGCAACTGGGTGTCAGCTGTAGGCTCTGCCAGGAGACTACCAGCCAGCAGCCATTTCCCCACCAGCCCTGCCTGCCCTGCCCCCCACACTGGCTTGCTTCAGTGCCTTGGAGCTCCCCAGGCGAGTGGTGGCTGCCTGTTAACAAACAGTGAGTCTGCTGGCTGGAGTTTCAGGCCATGAAACCAGCCAATAGGATTGTGTTGGGGACTGGAGCAGCCCCAAAAACTTTTGCCCTCTCCAGACCTCACAGTTTTAAATAGGCAAACCACCCTGCACCTGCATTTGAGCAGCATGGGGTGGGACGAGGCGGGGAGCCCGCCTGGGGACTCCCGTGTTCGTGGGCTGGATTCAGGCCAGACGATCCAGCCCACGTGGACCTATTTTTGCCTGGTGGCCTGCTTCCAGATAATAGTTTTGCATCCCTTACCTATTCTAGCTAATAAATCCATTGTGTCCTTCTCCCTCCATTTCCTTCTTACGCCTGACTCCTTTTGATAGCGTTTGTTTTCAAATCTCTTTCTGGCCTCCTTTAACTATATTTTTACACTTTCCTTTGCCCAAGTTTATGCTCCTTTCTCTTTTCCTCAATAGCACTTAACTTTTTTTTTTTTTTTTTTTAAAGGATGAATTTTTGCCTCTGCTGCTTCTTATACTTGGTTGTTTAGCCACAGTTGCACTTTTTTGGTCCTCTTACTATTTTTTTTAACTGGGATATGCATTTAAATTGCTGGAAATTTCCCCATTACTGTAGCTAGCAGATTATTCTGATGGCTTCTTTATAGTCACCCTAACCCCATTCACATTTGCATTCACTAGTGGCTGTAAAACTATAAATAATATTAGGAATGATCATATCAGTCAAAGTGAGGTTCTATCACTCTTCCAATGGCACATTCCCTTCTTCAAATTATTTTAAATCTCACAGCTTTCTGCCCTTTCAATTTTAAAACTTCACCAGAATTGCAGCCCTGTCCTCACTGTTATCAGTAAGTGTCAAGATAATCAGCTACCTTAACCAGACAAATCTAAAACTCATCAGTGGCAGCAGCAGCTGCACATCAATATTTTATTTCAATTGGCTTTCAGTGACATATTTATTGAGATTTTTTTAAAATGTTCCGCAAAGAGAGGACATTTCCTTCCACATGAAAATGTTGCTATTATACAGATGGTGAAGGTGTGCTATCTAATGGAAAATATATCTAACTAGGATGACCAGCTGTCCCATTTTTAAAGGGATGGTCCTGAATTTAAGCCTTTCTGCAAGTGTCCTGACTTTTTCTGACAAACAGGAAAATTGTCCCATCTTTTCTGTCTCCCCCTACCATCAGTATCGGCATATCCTGCTGCTGGCTGGATCCCTGATCGCCAGCTGCTTCCCCCACCACCCTGTTAGTGGTGAATGGGGAGAGGGGTGCCCAGTGGCCGACAGTAGGCATGTCAATGTGTCATCAACTATTTCAGGGCAACAGGCAGTCGGTCTGCACAGGGAGCTGGTTTTTAAACTGGCTCCCCTGGCAGACTGGCTGCCGCCTGTCACCTTGCACTGCTGCCTCTGATACACACTGGGTGCTGGCCCCAACCCCTAGGACTATTGAGATTTCACCCAGTTACATGACTATTCAACTACACGATATCTAACATCCCTGTTACATCCCTAGCTGATGGCGATGACAGGTGATGCAAAGCTGGTGATGGGGCAAAAAATGCAGCATGCAAGGCCAGGCATTCCCCTTACTGATTCATCAGTGCAGCCCTTGGTGTGTGCCAACTTTCAGCCAGCAAGGACCCATCCCCTCCCGCCCCCCAGTAATTCACAAAGCCACATCCTTGGGGATTGGGTGCCATGAGGGGAGAGAGTGGGGCAGTGGCAAGAAGAGGGAGGGCTTGAGGAACGGGGACAGACAGACAGTTCCCCTACCTTAGCATGCTGGGATTCCCTGCTCAGATTGTGCAACTGCTCTGGCCTGGGATGGAAAGCGGGCTGGGAGTTTGAGACCAGTGATATTGAGATTTGTAGTACAGATTCACTTCTCTATTACTATATACTTTTTTTTTTTTTTTTTTTTTTTTTACAGTGCAAGTATTTGTTTTTAAAAATAGTATAAATTGAGCACTGTACATTTTGTATTCTGTGCTGTAGCTGAAATCAATATATTTAGAAAGGTAGAATAAATTTAAATTGGTATTCTATCATTGTTCAACTGCGTAATTAATTTTTAACTGAATTAATTTGTTTTGAGTTAATCTCATGAGTCAACTGTGATTGACAACCCTACTTTAAAATCAGCAATTCAATGAGCAAGAACATCCAAATTAAATTCATATATTCTTTGTGGACCAAATTTTTCACACAAAAAATTATCCCAAGAGAAATAATTTATCCTAATCCTTTACTGCTTTTTTGTTGCAACAAAGAAGGATTGATGTAATCTAAGTTTTTACCACACATAATATATGAAATTAAGTTGGAGATTTTTGTTCCCCACTGAAGGGAACAAAAAGTCAAAACTTACAAAGATGTTTTTAGAAGTTTAACCCACTGTATTATCAGAATCAAACAAACCACAACTTTAGATGCACACAAAGCATAATGTCACATACGCTAGCTATTGAGTTCTTCTAACTCACTCTCTCATGTAATTAACTCCAAGCATACTGTAAAGATGACAAGGCCAAAAAATGGTATTACCAGACCATCTCAACTACACAGAACCTCTGAAATGCACACAATTTATGGCTATTTTCTATTCAATTCAGTATGTTCCTCAAATATATACTACTTAGCATTTTATATTGTCAGAGATCAAGCAACTTCCTGAACTATTTTTATTCCCAATGATTTTCCTTCAGTTTTAAAACAGCTTTACTTAAGGGAAGCTTTCTGCTATATAACCTGTTAATATCTGCCTCCTTGCAACATCAACATTTAAAAAAAAAAAAATCAAAGAGTCTTCTATAAAATTTTGATGGCAGATTTTTTGCTACAATTTATTTTGATTAAGCAATTTAAATAATCTTATAAGTTTTTAATAATAGTTCACTCCACTACCGAAATGAACAGTCAGTTACATATAATGTAAGAGTATAATAATTTACCAAATATTTACAAGTTGTTACCAGTATGTAAATGTGTATTTATATATGTAATAATTGCCATAAATGCCATATTTTTATTTTATTACATAAAGTTAATTTAACATAAGATGCTAAGAAACCAAATGTTTGAAAATTCTTAGCACTTTTTTGCCATTGAAAAAGAAAGATGGTATCTTTGTCCAGAAGATGACCAAAAAAGGAATTCAAAGCAAATGATTTTCAGAGAGACATGATTTCTCTAAAATTAAATAGTGAGTCTGGAAGCATATTTTTCAGAAAGTACCAATCAGACTCAGTAGAAGCCTGTCACTCATTTGCCATGATAATTAAATCCTTAGGTTGCTCATTTCACATAGAACCATGAAAAAGGATTTTATGTGACCCCGCCCTTTTCTTTTGAATTTTTGAAGTAGTAACTAAACCGATCATGTCATTAAAGAATTATTAAAAAGTCACATTGAAAGAATGGTGAAATGATTTTTACAAACAAGGAAAGAGATGATGGTATATAGAAGATGTGCTTTTCATAAGACACTTCATTGAAGTGAACTCTTTTCCTCACCTTGTATCTATACTTGTTCATAAACTTGTGTCTTGTTTATCTTGTTTTTCTTCAAGACTGTAGACAAGTGCAGAACTTGTAGGATATACCAAACAAATAAAACCTGAGGGGGGCCGGGGAGTTAATTTTGATTGGACTATTTGAAATTGCTTTGCAGGACCGCCAAGAAAAACTTCTAGTAAAGCCAAGGAAGACCATAATTTGACATGTCAGTATCTTTAAGGCAAAACTATAAGCAAAACAAAACAAAATAATTCCCTCTCCTTTCCACTGCCTCATATACACACTACTAGGCAGAAATGAGAAAAGGGAAAGAAACCCTGGTTAGACCTTTTTTATTTACAAGGGGAAAATAAGGGAAACAAGAACACAACCCCATTTCCTCCCTTTACATTAGTATTGAAGGTTACATGCAACTTTCCTAGTCTTTGTGCAAAAACAGACAGTGTAAGAAATTAGGGTTGCCAGGTGTCCAGTTTTGAACCAGACAGTCCAGTATTTGAGCTTTCTGTTCGGAAAACAAATTGAGAAAATATAAATGAGAAAATAGAAATGTCCGAAATTTTCTAAATAAAATGTCTCTCATTAGCATATTTTTTGCCGAAAAAACTCGTAGTGTAGATGTAGCCATAGAGTACGTCTACACAGCAGGGCTAAAGCCAAAATAAACGACGCAACTCGAGCTACGTCAATTGCTTAAGTAGAAATAGCTTATTTCACCTTTGGGCGCTGTCTACGCAGCAGGAAGTTCAATAAAGAGTGCTCTTCCTTCAACTTGCCTTACTTCTCATAAAATGAGGGTTACTAGAGTCGAAGTCCTCCAGTTGGACATTATTTTGACATTTTGTCGAAATAACTGCTTGTAGCTTAGACGAGGACTATGTTATTTCGGAACAACAGTCAGTTATTCTGAAATAACACTGCTGTGTAGACATACCCATACTGTCCAGAGGGAAATAGATGTTAGGAATCAGAAATGCTGAGATCTGGAGAAATCCCATTGACTTCACTTGTATAAGGCCAGAGAGGAATTTGGTAACCTAGGCAAGATTGTGTCAGGAATTCCTATTCCCTCCGCCCTGTGAGTCAACTACTAAGACATGCCTGCTTCTTAGATATATGGAAAATAGTGTCAGTCTTTAAAAGCTGAGTTTTTATTGTAGTAAGCAGCTAGTAGTTAATGTATTGTTTAAGAATCTTTCTTGGGGTGTACAACAGTAATGGCATGGTTTAATCAGGCGTCCTGGTTGTATGATATTAAATTTTCAGATTAAAATCTATCCCAACAGTGTAAATGTGATTATTTGAGTGGTAAAACTTGTCCAAAAAGCTAATATGGAAAAAAAAAAACAGTAAGACAAAGTCAGGTCTTTTCAAACATTTAAACAGCACCAGAAATTACTTGGGATTAGCCTTCTCTCCTTCTATTCATGCCTTTTATGCCAAAATATCTGACTGAAGATATAAGTTCATAGCAACCTTTGGGCCTACACATTAGATATAGATATAGACACGTACACAGAGGAAATCTAAGGAGTTTGTTTTCCAAGGAAAACAGAGACAAAAACTTAAAAGTGCAATGAAGACAAATACATATGCGTTCTTCACTAGCCACATAGCCAAAAATTTAGCAGTGGATTTAATTACTGCTATTTCAGGTGAGTGATAAGTTGCAATACTGAAGCAGGACTTACAAGTTGCATGGTTTGTTACTGAAGGAAAAAAGTTTCTTTTGTTTGCACAGTTTTCTTGTGAAATCACATAAATGGCAACTCTTTCCTTCTCCCCCAAACAACCCAAAAACATTCCCTGCAAGACAGTACTTTCTCTCACCTCAAAGCCATGCACTATGATATGTGTTTTTGCTTTAACATCTATTGACATATAAAGGTCAGAGGTATTCCTTGTTACTGACAGAATTTATATTTAATAATAATGTAAACAGCAATAATCAATTTTTTATATTCTCCAAAGAAAACAGCCATCATAAAAAGTCTCAGAAGATATGATCCGATTGGAAACTCACTTTGTTTTTTAACTGGTTACACAATGAAAAATGAAAGGAAGGAAAGGAAATTACAATTACTTTGCTCAGATCTGTCATGTTCAAAAGCTATTCAAACCTTAAAATCATCTCTAAAAACTTCTAAGCATAAATCTACCAGTCAAGTTCTTCTGCCTACCTGCTGTTAACTTATTTTCCCAGCATTGCGGGACTTCATAGAAATGTACATAACAGAGCTCCCCATCTGCTTCCAGCAACTAAATCAGCACCAGAGGGCAGGAGTTAGATATATTGTGTATAGGTTTTCCAAATGACAAAGAGGTTCTATGCATTTCACTAAATAGTAACACAACCTCATCATCCAACCTCAGTTAAATTACAAGAGACAAAGTTTCATCCTTAGATTCTCTTCAGAATGACAAGCACTCCTAAATGATGCATTCTACCTATAACTACACTTCTCCCTCCCTCCCTACTCCTTTCAAAAGAAAAGGATCAAAGCTTTCCCTCGAACAGAAGTAGATTAACTCTCACCCTTTTATGCACTTTGATTTGCATTTAGAACAGCATTTACTAAGCTGTAAACAGACAGCATGGTTGAATGATTTATTCACCACTACAAGTAGAGTGAGCACAATAGTAGTCTTGTCAGCAATTTGATAGTTCGTTGGAGCAGCAGGAGCAGCCATCTCGGCCACTTATCTTCCACTGAAAGCTTTACAAAGATTAACAGTGGATTTGTAGAAGTCTTATTTATTACTGTAGCATAATTTACCATTCCATGCTGACCCAAGACAGTGGATTTTAAAAGTCAGCTTTAAGCTATTCATTATTATTACTATTTGTATTGTGGTGGTGCATAGGGTCCAACTCACATTTAGTGTAGGTCAGGGTTTCCCAACCTATGGGTCAGGACCCAAATATGGGTCGCCATTACATTTCAAAAGAGTTGCCAAGTGTCTCCCCAGGTGGCTCTGCCCCTTCTCTTCCCCCCGTTCTTGAATTGCCTTGCATCACCAAGTCTTCCTGAATTGTCAAAATGGGTCCCCATCTGGAAAAGGTTGGGAACCGCTGGTTGTAGGCACTAAACAAACACATAAAAAGATGTTCCTCGTCCCAAAAAGTTTACATTTTAAGATAAGACACAGCAGATGGATACAACTAACAAATAAGGAGAAGCCCAAGAGGATTATTATTTTTTACATCAGAGTTTTCCAGCTACTAGGGACATACCAAGCAAGACAGGAACAGCTCTTATTGTGAGTAATGAGATAAGGCAATTATTATGTCTATTATGAGCTAATCACAGTTAGTCCAAGTTTTATGTATTTCGGATGAGGTTAGCCTAGAAACCATCCTAATACGTGCCCTAATTTGCATATAGTACCTCTGTTTTGAGCTTTGCTTTTAGAAGATATCCTTTGTTGTTTACAATACACTTTATTCATACTGTAGTAAGCCCCTTCCATGGGCAAAAATGGCTATAGCAAGGAAGCTTCAGAGGGGTAGCTGAGTTAGTCTGTAACAGGAAAATCTTAAAACACAACAAATAGTCTGGTAGCACTTTAAAGACTAACAAAACATGTAGATGGTATCATGAGCTTTCGTGATGCCCCAAAGGGAGGGAACGCCACAAGTCATCATGTGATCCCTCTCCTGTCATCCATTTCCAGACAAACAGAGACAAGGGACACCATTCCTACCCATCCTGCCTAATAGCCATTGATGGACCTAACCTCCATGAATTTATCTAGTTCTTTTTTGAACCCTGTTCAAATATGCCCATGAACAAATGTATTTGGGAGTAATTTAAATTGCTCATCCAAAATCTTGTAAAGACTTACAGAGCTATTTCTGGTAAGTATAAAAAACAAATGGAAAACTAATCTACTTATAACTGCTTTTTAGAGAGTCTTGCCTTTACTGAGAATTTTATCTTACGAAAAGGAGAAAGTGGCACTAAGCAGCAAGATCTCTCATTAAGAAAGTTATTATTCGGCTTTAAATCTAAACTGAATGACTTTTCTCTCAGTAGGGGGTAGGTAATGTAAAAGTCTTTAGCTGACCTCCCAAAGAAGGGAAAGCCTGTTTCTGAAGTGTCACACTGTTCCTGGAAAAAAGTAAAGTGAATTGCTTAAACACCCATCACCTGCATTCTCTCTTTTGTGCAGGAGATTTAAAATGAACAAACCTGTCAGCAATCATTCCGAAGCTCATATTCTGTTGCGAAACAGGAACACCTATCCCTGAAGCTAAAGTATTCCCCTGCAACTTTACAGACATCGTTACACTAGTGCATGCCTAGTCTTTTGTGTTCCATGAGTTCAAGAAAATACAAATTGTGAGATTAGGCAACAGGTTCACAACTGCACCCTCTCTCATACCAGATGATCACAAACACCAAGAAGAAGGTTATTGATTATAATTATTACTATTTTCTGATTACAGCACTGTCACAAAGCACAATAGATTTATGCCTGCCTATGGGGGGAGGGAGAAGGAGAGGGGCTTAATCTCTCTCTCTCTCTCTCTCTCTCTCTCTCTCACACACACACACACACACACTTTATATATAGTAAAGGCAAAATTAGACACCATATTTAGGAGTCAAAATGGTAGTTAAAAATCAGTAAGAATATAAGGGGCCTTGCACAAATGTGGACACACATATTCTATTGCAAGTAATGTCTTCATACTCTACACTAAGTTGATTAATCTAAATTTAATACCCTTAACCTAATGCCTGCTGTCTATTGCTACATCTCGTTGTGGGGAATACAGGGCCGTGGGGAATTCAAGCAGTCCCCCACTGGCCCTGCACTCCCTGCTTTTGAAATGTACAAGAGCCTCTCAAAAGCAGGGAGCATGGGGCCAGCGAATACCCTGCTGGCCCAGTGCTCCCATGGGCACTTTGCTTTTGAAACGTACAAAAGCCCTGCTCTTGCTACATTTCAAAAGCATAAGTGCCACCAGTTCCCTGCTGCGCCCTTGCCCCCCCTCCAAGATGGTGCTCCTGTCAGGCCTGTTAAGCCAGCTCCCCCCAGGCACTGGCTCCTGCTCCCCACCCCCCTTGCTGCCTCTAAGGGGGGGTGGGGGCTGGAAGAAAGCAACTAATCGACTGGTCGCTTACATCCCTGCTCTAGATGTGCAGAGCTTCCATTTATTATAGACCAAGCTGGTAGCACTGGTTTTGCTAAGGTTACCTGAAACCAGGAGGGCGCCTAAAGTGGGCCAGAGAGCACTCACTTAGCATCTAAGCACTCACCTAGCATCTAAGCCACTTAGCATCTAGGCCCCAGTCTGTTCATCCAGTGAACCAGCCAGGGAGTGGGATCAGGGACTTACGCTGTTCTCCTAGTGCTCTCCCCAGGACGAGGGGGCTTGCTCCACTCCATGCAGTTTTCCAGCCAGGTCCTGAGCAGTGTCAGGGGCTTGTCCCATTCCACTTGCCTCGTGTTCCTACCAGGGAGCAGGGTTGGGAGCTTGCAAGCCCTGGTGCCATGCTCCCTGGCAGGAGCACTAGATAGGCAGGGAGAGCGGGGCAAGCCCTAGCTGGAGGGCTCACAAGCGGAGTGAGGTAAACCCAGAATACTGAATGGGCAGGGGGGAGGGGCGCAGCACAAGCACGTATTCTAATGGGGAACCATGGACACAGCGTCTAGTTCTCCTTTGTAAGACTGGCTGGGGAGGGAGGTGGCCCCATTGCTCCTCCTCTCCCTCCCCATCATGGCCTGCCAACACACCCAAAGTCAGGGTCCACCCATGTGTCCTCTCCTAGCTACGCCATTGCAAGAAACATCTCAATTGCTCATAATGTTAAATCCTAGGTATTGCCTCAACCTAAATTTTTCTGGAGATTTTCATCCCAAATTGTTCAGACAAATATGAGAAAAGTTCTAATGAAAATTACATTATTTTGCCCATGTTCAACTGTGGCAAGCTTTTCTTTCAAATGCTCTAGTGTCCCTTTGCTTTGGAGCAGGGACTTGAAATTTGGCAGGTCCCTTTGTGTTGGGGAGGTACCATTTGCCATCCTTGTGAAAATTTCCCCAAATCTGGCCAACTTAAATTTTTTGAAAAATTGCTGTCGCACACACTCAGTAGAGTCTTGTATTTTACCAGCTAAAGAGGGATTGAGTCAGGGAGTCTAAGGTGAGACTAGGACTTGGATGAGAATGGTGAGGAGTGGAAACTAGCTAGGTCAGTAATGTAGGTTCGCAAGGGAACTCGTGTTGTCCAGTCCCTGCACCAAGGGAAAAGTATTATCATTCTAGACAATACCCGATACATGTTTGTCTAACCTGTTCTTAAAAATCTCCAGTGAAGGAGATTCCACCTCCTCGATTTCACCTCCTCACTAGACAACACATTCCAGTGCTTATTTTATTCTTAGGAAGTTTTTCCTAGAGTAATCTAAATCTTCCTTGCTGCAATTTAAGACCATTGTTCTTGTTCCGTTCTTGTTGGTTAAGGAGAACAATTTATCACACTCCTCTTTTATAACAAACTTTTATGTACTTGAAGACCATCATCATGGCCCTCCTTAGTCTTCTCTAGTCTAAAAACAAGACAGTTTTTTCAGTCTTCCCTCATAGATTATATTTTCTAAAGCTTTAGTTTCTGTTGCTATCCTCTGGGCTTTCTCCAGTTTGCCCACATCTTTTCCTGAAGTGTGATGCCCAGAACTGAATACAGAACTCCAACTGAGACCTTATCGGGTGCTGAATAGAGCAGAAGAATTACTTCTCACATCTTACTTACCACTCCTGCTAATACATCTCAGAAACGCATATGCTTTTCTTGCAACAGAATCATATTGTTGATTCATATTTCATTATGATCCACAATAACTCCTATATCCTTTTCTGTAGTATTTCTTCCTAGGCAGTCATTTTATATTTTATTATTTGTGCAGTTGATTATTCCTTCCTAGGTGGAATACATTGCATTTGCAGTTAGTCAATTTAATTCTATTTTTTCAGGTCATTTCTCCACTTTGTAAAGATCATTTTTAATCCTAATCATATCCTCCTAAGTGCTTGCATCTTGGTATCCTCCACAAACTTTACAGGTGTACTCTCTGTGCCATTATCTAAATAATTGATGAAGACAGTGAATAAAGCTAGACCCAGGACAAATCCCTGTGGGCCCCCACTACAATATCAAGTAAAAATCACAGCACCAATTTGCCACAAAGGTCCGTTTTGTCACTGTCCAATAGTTTGATGCAGTTAGTGTTGAGACCACTCTGCTTTTCAAAGATTAAGGCAATGGTGTCAAAATTCCATGTTTACACAATTGAAACCTCCTCCCCTGGGAAATTTTACTTTTCTGATCCATTCTGTCATCTCTCTACTTAAGCATGCTAATTGCAACTTTCTTAAATGCTCTAAAAAACAACAAGGGCAAAAAGGATATGCGTAAGGTATTACATAGGTCAGTCTTATCCCAAGTTTATCCATCACCATGTTTGTATATTGAACTTCAGCCAGCCAGTGTTAATCAACCATTTTCATAGCTCATGTTGAGATATAGCCCTCCACTATTTTTATGTAGGAACAGACATACAGATATCTTTGGGGTGGTTATCTATTAAGAATATCCTCAGAAACATATTGGACCAGCAAAGCATGCACTGTTTCACATTATAGATTCATACAGCACAGTTACCTGCAAGACATTTTTAAACTTTCAAAGCTCCATGTCTAACACACATATTTCAAAATCTTAGAAACAACATTTGGGGAAAGGTTTCCTTTAAGCGTATTTCCATTTCATATTAGAGAAGGCAAAGTTTCAGGACTTGATGAAATCCCTACTATTTCATAGTCCAACACTACTTCTCCCACCTCCTAGCACAATTTTATAGCCCTTAAGTTTCAATTTGTCCACATTCTGGTAGTTTTTTTCCCCTATTCCAACCGCTCCCCGCAAATTCAGGGTATTTTCTGCCCTATCCACATAGGCCCCTGCTCATTTTTATTCTTCTAGCTTCCCCATGATCTTCTGTGCTGCCAGTTCCTTTATTTCTTACTCTCTCTCGCCTCCTGTATTTTGTCTTGTTTCCTTCTCTACTTTTTCTCCTGTGATTTACTCTCATTTCCCTCAGATTTTGCACTGGTTAGTTTGTCTCCCTTCCCGCCCCCCCGGTTTCCTCAAACCTTCCTCTCTCCTGTTATAACCCACACTTCACACGCTCTGGCCGTCTTTTGCCCCTTTCTTAGATTTTCTTTTCTCTTTTTCCCTCCATTTTCTGTCAAAGGACCAAACTCCGACCCAGAGGTGTGCAGCAGTATTCATTATCTGCTTCGCCCCCATTAAAATTTGGCTCCCCAGCAAGTCAACTGGCTCCAAACCTCTATGGGCCATTTATGGAACTCCAGAGCTAAGAACCCCATTGCTTTACCATGTGGTAAGAAGCCACTGAACTTCTTAGAGTTTGAAATGCTCATACAAATGACCAGCTCTCCCTAGATTCTGCCCTTTTTCCTCTTTGCGATGCTTGGACTATTAGGCAAGTTTGTATGGCATCGCTGAGGTCCAGTGGAAGGGAATCAGGGAAAGGGTCATGTACAATGGGTTAAAAACCCATGACCACCACATGCATAGTGATGGAGATGAGGTTCTACTCTTGTCCAATTATCCATATTCCTCAGGAAGGTGTTTACCTATAAAGGATAGGGTACCATCAGGGCAAACCAAGATTTCCCTTGCCTAGTATTTTGACTTTCAATCTAACAAAACCCCACAAAGCTGAGAAGACTTCTTAAATTAGATGTTCTAAATGCTTTAGCAGTTTCATAGATGCTCCTGAAGAGCAATTTATAACACTTCATAATTTTACAGTAATTTATCTTATTTACTCAGCTTTTGGTGATGCTTAAGCTGTTTTTAGCAGGGATTTATTGGCCATTCTAAAGTTAAACATGTAATTTATTTCAAGGTTATCTTTATTTTAGATGCCTTGTGTTGTATAATTTACTGCATGGGTGGGGAACCTCAGGCCCAAGGGCTGGATGCGGCCCCCAGCTTGCCTGGATCCAGCCCCGGAGGCTCAAGGCTCCCCCCCGTGAGAGTTGGTGCTCTAGTCACCCAGCCACCCCACTATGGGGCTGGAGAACACAAAATCTACTAGCGTGAGCCCCTGTAGGCTCTAGCGTGAAAGGGGAATGTGAGGTGTAGTCACGGGGCCTTCACAGTCACAGGGCCACGTCGATGAGGGTTTGGGTTTTTTTGCTGTTGTTGTTGCTCACTTGTGTGTGGGCCTCAACTGATTTTTCAGTGTGTCAGCGATACCTGACCCAAAAATGGTTCTCCACCCCTGATTTACTGCATGAGTATCTGTATATAAACATGTGCAGAAGAATGGGAGGGAGTATAAAAGTAAAGAGCAGGTTGTGTTTACTAGATCAATCCTCTATTTACTGAATAATGGCTGTACATAGGATGACTTGTTTTAACACTGTATCACAATCTTTCTTTGAAACCTTACAAAAATGAAATCTGAACAACTGATTTAAGCGTAATCCCATCAGTCATAGAAAATACTGTAATTCTGCAAGAAAAGACTTGTGTGGGGATTTGTTTTTAGACATGCATTGGTGTTATCAAAGCCCCAGTAATCATGTTCCCCTTCTCTTCTAAATTCTTTTTGCTTTGTCAGTAACAGACCATCTTTTCTTTTCCAGAATTAGTGATGTATTTCTAACACATATAGAGATGCCTAAAGCTATACACTATAAAGTTACCAGACTAGACATTCATGTCCTGTGAAATCTCGTTGTAAACCTATACATGCAGGGCAGGAGGTCAAAGAACCAGAGGGGTCATTTTAATAAACAGGTAAGGTGTGCCGGGTACAATGGAGATGGGCATGGGATAAAATCTAGACAGAATTACATACAGATCCCTAAAAAGCAGGTCACAGTGATCCTTTCCCTGCAGCTAGAAAGGAACAGTGGTTGTTGTGTTTTTTTTGTTTTTTGTTTTTTTTTTTGGGGGGGGGGGGGGGGGGGGGGGAGTGTCTCAGAGCCTGGTGAAATCTCTTTCAAGTTGGTGTGTATAACAGTCTCCTTTAAGCTCCTTTATAGACCTTATACCTGAAACAATAACAATATTAGCTGCCCAAAATACAGGTCACATAGAAAGCTGAAGGAGAAGCTGAGCCAGACTTCTAAGGTATCTGAAACAAAATGCAGGAGTAGAAGAGTGATGCAACAGCAGCTGAGCTTGTGTGTGTGCATGCACAAGACAGAAGAGTCACAGAAACAGACAAGGAAGGTATCAGAAAGCCAAGGACAGCCAGAGAAAGATTTGTAGGATGATTATGAGATCTAAAAGTTTTTGTGTAAAATGTTAGGTGGAAAGAGGCTTGGAACAGTGAGAAAATATACTATCTCCTCTTGTCTAATTCTTACTGTGCTCAGGGAAACAGGACTTTGTGTACAGTACACAGTTTGTAAATAAATAGAGTAGCATCAAATAACTACTAGACTCCACCATCAGTTTTTCTTCCTAATGCAAACAGCCAACAAGAAACTGAATACATTGGTAACCTAAACAAGAAGCCAAAGGTAAAAAATATTAAATAGAGGAGGGGCTTTGTTGTTGTTGTTTTTTACTACTAGTTAATTAAAATGAGCAGCAATTTATGTTAACCTACCAAAGATCTACACACACACAAAACAGGAATTACAGTGTTGCATGTGTTGATTTATAAAGAAGAAAAGCTCTGTAGAAGCTCAAATGTTCGTCTCTCACCAACAGCAACTGGCCTATTAAAATATTATCTTGCCCCCACTGCTCACTTCCCGTTGTCTTTCGTACTCTGGGATCAACAGGCTACAACAACTCTGAATACATTTACACAAATGTTTTAGAAAGTTTATATGCAGGTTGTAGCATGTTGCCAGTGCTGCATGGAATACTGCCAAGTTTATGTACCCCAGTTATAAGATCACATATTTTGTGGGTCCATTTCTTTGTGCATCTCATTTGTAAAACTTTTTGTGTTATACAATTTATCAAATTAGGCAGCTCTAACCAAGCCTCATACCTTTACAATGCTCTTCAAATCCTGCACATATGTTCTCTCAGTCTCCAGAATCTCTTGGACAACTCTGTCAACATAGAGGAGCTTTGGACTTGTGGGCTCTGTGAGCAGGGACATGGCACAGTTTTTGTTTGTTCCCTTAGATTCTGCTTTCCGTGGCATATTTGGCCTTTTTTCAAGGCTTTCCTTGGTGTTCTGTTGCTCTGTGGGATTATTTCTTTGTAGTGGCTTGCTGGAAAATCGGCTGGCTGGAATCAGTTCTAGCTTTATGGCCCCTGCTTCCTTATCCTGATTAAACAAACCCAAATGACTGTTCGAAACTAAGGTCATTCTGCTGCCAAAGGAACAGTGGCTATCCCTGGAGGAGACAGAGGAGGATGTGGAACTAAAGCTGACAGGACGGTCGCTGTCTGACAATTCCATGGTATTTATTCCACAGTAGCGAAAAGATCTGTTCCCCCTGTACAAATCTTCTTTTGTTGTCCTGGGGCCAGTGCTCTCTGTCACAGCCGGTAAGACATCAAGAGGCAAATGGTAGTCATCTGAAAAATAAATAAGTGTTTTCATGGTTACAGTAAATCATACAAAGTCGCCAGACATCTAAAACCACATACACACAGAAACACACAACTGAAACACACAAAACAAATGCAAATCTATTTTTCCCCCCAGACAACTTATACAGAAGGCTTTGAAAAGCCAAATGGTGATCACTGAGATACAATCTAATGTAGGGATGGGCAAATTCTGGCTAGCGGGCCAGATCCAGTCCACCAGGATTAATCCTTGGCAGGCCCCCACTTCTCTATTTACCTGAGCCTCCATAGGTATTGGGCAACCTCAGCTCTTGTTGGCCACAGATTGCCATTTGCTGCCCATGGGAGTGGCGGGAAGCAGCGTCCTGGTCCTGTTCCACTTTACGCTACTCCCATTGGCTGCAAATGGTCACCTGTAGCCAACGAGAGCTATGATTGCCCAATACCTGCAGAGGTGCAGGTAAATATATTAGCGGTGGCCCGCCAGAGACTAACCCTGGAGGCCAACTTTTTTTTTTATTTGTGGTTCAGGCCTCCATTCTTTCCTACAGGCTGAATTCCCTGGAAGGTTACATCACTGATAATACAAAACAAATCTACCTCTGGTCTAGCTCTGTGTGGTGCAGCATATGAGAGACAGAGACTTACTAGGGAGTCTAGCCCATAGGAGAGATTAGGGCAAAGTACAAATTCCATGAGAGAATGCCCTGAGAAGAAAATTAAGTTTAACATGGAAGTGGCTCAAAATGAAGCATTTCATGTCATTTCAAAGAAACATACCCATTTTTGGAATGTTTCATTTTGAGGGAGAATGTTTTGGAATGTTTAATTGTTTTGATCAAAACGTTTACACAATTAAAAAAAAAATTTAGAATTTCCATTTCATGAAACTTTTTGAAACTTGAGAATTTCCCATAGGTTGGACATGCTGAATTTCTCTCCACTCCTCAACTTAATTCACTGGGCAGCTGTCCATGTTTGAGCAACCAAGCTGGCAGTCTCAGTAGAAAAATCAAGAAATGAATGAGCTTGTGAATTGAGCCTTCCTACTTTTGTAACCATCCAGTGAAAGTCAGAATTCAGGCATTAGGGCAATAGGTGAAATAATCTATTACTGCCACCAGTTATGCTGCACTTGGTCTGTGGATAGCAGGAATATCATTCAGAGAATGCTGGACAAGCAACTGTGGCAATCAAGCAACAAACTATTATTTTAAATACATAAATAAAGGTGGGTTGTTCTGTTTTTTCTATAATAAATTCTTCCCTCTGATGCACACTCAACATTGATGGGTACTGACAAGTGTATATCACAGGAGTTTGGCCATTAAAGACCGAGGCCTGATTATCCTCTCATTTACACTGGCTTGACTCCATACCCCATCTTACACTTTTAAGGGAGCAAAGGACCAGATCTTAAGACTATGTTACCTTCTGCTATACACTATAAAGGACAGGTACTTTTTGCAACAAAATATTTAAACTGAAGTTTATTTTTTCCCACATGGGCAGCAAAAAATGTCCACATCCTTAATGATTTTGATAAGAAAAAAAACTGCATTTTTGTTATCTATGTGAAATCACCTTACAAGTTCATCTAGAAATTAGAGGTTAGCTGTGCAGAGTTAGACGCTCTTTAAAACTGCACAGGAGAAACAATGTAACAGATACCCTTACACTAACTTATCATAAAAGAGATTACTAAAGTACACAAAGGTGGTTGGAACATAAACTTTTCCTCTTTCATTCAATAACTTTGTACACTGTAATTCTGTTTCATTGATATGTGGTCTGGTTTTCAGATAACATGAAGGTATTACTAAGTAATATTTGCTCCACAAATACTTGTGCAGTTCATTAATATACCCCCCCCCCCCACAATTTGGGTCAGTACAACTGAAGTAGTACGAAATGTTAATAGAAGTTTTTAAAAAATGTATTATGCAGACACAAAGTATAAGAACAAAAAGTTTCTATAATGTTCTCTTTGCTTACTGTACAGCAATTTAAAGGCCTTTGAAATAACAAGGATTAGTTGCAGTAGTTAAAATGCACTTCCTCTTAAAAACCTTCAAAAGCATGACCTTGGCAAATTCAAGAAAGTTCAGGACACCTGAAAATAGAATTACCTGCATAAGACTCATTGGACCAAGAATTATCTGTTTTCACAAAAGTCATTAAAGTAAACATGCAGCACGGTGTAAAAGTATGCCACTGAATGGTACACAAAAGTATACCAAGCAAACCTTTTACCCCCTTAAAGATCTTGTTCTGTTTTATCCTCTCTCCTGCTCCCCTGAAACTAGTTTTTTCCTCTAATTAAAATGCTTAGTACTTTTACAATTATGTGCAGCTCTTCAGTTTGGCTTCACAGAGGTTTATGAGAGCTATTTAAAAAAATAGGTAAGTGAATCTATAGATTCACTTCTCAAAATGTCATGCTGAATCCATTAAAAAAAAAAAAACCCTCAATGATGCTGTATGATCTCAAGTTACCTCAAGCAGATTCAGATTCTACAAAAGTTGGTGAATCTCAGCAAAATTCTATGACATGCTTGACTAGATATCTGAGCTTCAAACAAAACCAGAAAGCAAGTTTGTTTTCAGTGGTTTTGTGTCCTATTACAAATATTTTGCACAGTTGAAATTGCTTTTAAAATTTGGTTAGTGAAAACTTAGAACCGTGATGTCCAATGCGCTAGCCACTAGTCACATGTGGCTGTCTGGTTGAGAGCAGCTAGTTGGCTTGAACAATGTGGCTATTTGGCCAGTTGAGTGTGGCTAGTTCGTGATAGCGGCTACCTCTTCAGAGCTGGTTGGACACCACGGGCTTAGAGACTAGCCCTAACAAACATTGGATCTGAATGCCACTGAACTTCAGTTCTACCTATACGTTCTTCTAACATTCCCCATCACCATCACATCTGACTTTTTCCCAAATCATCCCCACAAAACCATTGTGAGGTGGGACAGTATTATTCCTTTTTTTTTCAGATGGGGAACTAAGGAACAGAGAGATTCACCAACTTGTCCACGGCACATGAACAGTCTGTCAGAAAAGCCTGAGAACTGAATGCACTTCCAGGCCATAACTACAAACCAATTCTTCTTCTTCTCGGTGAAGTTCAGATTTCTGCTTTTGTTAGTTTGGCCCTTTTCCATTATAAATACCTCTTTATTGCCAGTCAGGAGGTAAATAGTTTTGGCAAAATAATCTCAAAGGTGTTAACACTGGAAAAAACATCACCGCCCCAATAAAAGAGCTGTCATATATTATGATTCCAATGATTTAAAAGGGGTGGGCAATAATTTTTAAAAGGGGACCACCCCAAAAGGGGCAGGGCCTCAGGTGGAAGGGGCAGGGGCCAGGAGACTTCTTGTGCTCCTCCCTCCTCATTGGCCTCAGGTGGGGAAGTGCAAGAAGTCCCCCACCCCCACTCTGCCCCCCAGAGAGAAACACCAACTGTCTGAAAACAGCTGGCGTTCCCTTTAGGTGCCTAGCAGGAAGAGACCTCGTGTGCTCTCCCTGCTCCCAGGCCAATCAGAGACTGAGGGCAGGGGAGCGCACAAAATCTCTTCACCCCCCCCCAAGAGAAGTTTTAAAACAGCCAGCATATGTCTCTAACTACTGCGCACTCCTAGCAGGGTGGGAAAAGGATGCAAGAGAATTCGCACACTCCCTGCCCTCAGATCCTGATTAGCCTGGGGGTGGGGAGCACGCAAAACTCAACCCCCCCACCAAAGGCATGAGGCAACTAGAGATAAGCCAACTGTTTTAAAACATCCAGCGTGTCTCTAGCCACCGCATGCTCTCGCGGGAGTGAGGAGACTTCGTGCGCTCCCCCACCCCCAGTCCCTAATTGGCCTGGGGGTGGTGGAGTGGCAGAGTTACTGTGGGCTGGATCTGGCCCATGGAGGGCCCTTTGCCCACCCCTGATTTAACTGCTTTTATTGTGTACACGTCAAAGAATATGGTGATCAGTGCCCTGTGTAAGCTGAGCACTTGGGGGGGGCTACTCAGGAGAGATTCAAATGCCACCCACCTAATTTGCAGAGTGCCCATAACCAACAGCATGTGTTTCTACTGGTGATGGACATCCACACATGCCTCGTCGCACATAACAAAATGTATTCTACATATGGATGGATAAAAATTAGAGGGGACATTGATGGTGACTGTCCTGTCATACTCAAACTTCTCTTCATAATGAGCAACTTCATTTTTCAAACACTTTGAGGGCCTGGTTTAAACAGCTGCTGAGCACCCACCACCCCCAGTGACACCGGGACATTGTGTGGGTGCTCTGTACTTTTGAGGCAAAAAAGGCTCTAATCTTTTGATTAGTTAATTAGTTAATGCCAGGTCTTCTGAGAAGTATAGACTTACACAAATGTTGTATTCTTTCTTCTATATTTGACCCAGTGCATTGCCTGTTACTATGTTATGTGTTTTGTTATTCTACTGAAACTTTTTCAACAAGTTAAAAAAAAAAACATCTTTTGGAAGAGTTGAATAATAGTAATTAATTTGTGTACTGAAACACTATCAACCCAAAATTTGCACACTTTAATAGAGGAATGACAATAATTACTTGTTCATTCAGCACAGACAGTGGGATAATTACATGTTTGTCCACGGTGGTGAGGAAATGTGCTTGAGGACCCCTGAAGGACTTTCCTGTTCATGGATTTCCATTACTTTAGTAAGGCTTCCCAATCAGTCTGTCTCACTCCAGTGAAACAACATGAAACCTATTAGCACCTCCCCAATATGAGAACTATAACTAATAAAAACAACATGCATATTCTGTAACAGTACAAGGTAAAAAATATATTCATTCCCTACCAACAGGCAACTGGGATATTATATCTAGTGCTTAGAATAGCCACAGGCAAAGCAAACATCTTACCATAACTCATGTTTTCAACCATCATTTATTAAAAATTTCTTGCTCAGATATGCAGCAGGTGATAGTTGATATTTCTTTAATACATAACTCCCCCTATATTTTAATAGATGCATTTGAAGAGATGTACTTACAATAACTGTGAAAAGATCCCCTTCCATTTTGTCTATTTCAAATGCCCTAAGCCACATTTTTGGCTGTTCTAAACCCCGCCGCCCCACCAGTTAGTAAAATATACACTAGTATAATGTAATTTGAGATACAAACAAAAAGTAAGCCTTTCAGTGTATTAGTTTTATTCCTCAGTATTTTCTGCACATGATTTTATAGCTATATTCTCAACTAGCTACTTGAATTTTACTATTCAGTATTTCCATTATTCATATGAAAATTAAGTTTAAGTTATAATACACATAATCACTGTTCCTGAAATCAGTAAATAGTATGTCTTACTATTCTTAGTTGTGGGCTTTTAAAAGTTTTTAATAATAAAAACAAGTTGGTCCATGCTGTATGTGAACTTAGAAGTTTTACTCAACCAACCTGCTAAACATATTTAATTTCAAATGTGAGGCTAGTCGTATCTGGAATTAAATATGAAAAATACTGTGAAGTTTCCCATTTGAAAAAGGAATACAAATGCTCACACAGTAATGATGCTGCTATGCTACTATTTACAATAAAACATTTGTCTGATGAAGCCATTCTCTGCTATGAATATTAGTAAAGTGAACAGTCCTCTGTACAAAAAATTAAAATACACACAAACACACACAACTAGCCTTCCTATTATGGATTAAAACTCAAATTTTAGCTTTTACTTCATTATTGAGCCCTTAATATAAACATACACAAACGGTTTCTACAAATTAACACCTTCTGTGCACAAAATCACAATGCAAAGACAGTACTTGTAACATTACAGAACATTATATTGTGGATTCACTCATAACCCTTATGTACAACAGCCATCCAAGTACTTTAACTGAACTTTGAGCAACAGAAATCCCATTTATTAGAGATCACAAGAAAAGGATTTTGTTTCCTTCCCATCAGCTAGCTTGCCTCCATAAATTAATCTCCCCACTGTGTCATATTTAAAGTAGAATAGCCTTCTGTCATATCAGAGCACACTAATGTCCCAGAACATTGTTGTGAGGGAAAATCCTCTGCGACAGTATCTCACCACTGTGGAATGTCTCTGGCTCCTTACACAGTGAATGAACAAGTCCTCTCTGTATCTCAAAATGCTCTGTGAACAACTCACAGCCTACCTGTGTAACAGAGAATAAATGCATCCTCTGCCTTCAGCTGCTCCAGAATTACCTCACTGAGCACTTAGGTAAAATGAGAAGCTCTTACTAGTCTGTACAACTCCCTCAGTAGAAATATTGCAAGAGTCAGCTTTTCTATATAAAAACCCTATGCACAAAAGCTTCACAGAAACCTGATTCACAACTTTTCACTGCCTTTTTCCCAGTGTACCCACCACAGTTTTCAGCATCATGAAGAGCATTAAATGAAACATGACATCATTCAAGTCAGGAACAGGACAATAGACACCACTGTGGGTAACTTTAAAATGCACACTTCACTGAGCAACACACTGGAACTTCTATTCTTTCAGGCACAAGTCTGTAAAAACATCAAATATAACCCACACTTCCACAGCACATCTTCCACTTCACCCTTTAATTCACTATACCATACTGATAAGTATGCAAAGGAAATAACTAACTTATTGGTACTGTGAAGTCCCTGTGCTAGAAATTCCATGTGAATTTGTGCTGCTAATTAAATAGAACCATTTTGGATCTCATGATGGATCTACAGCAGGTCCAGAAAAACTTTTCAAGTGAATTTGTAAAATCTTAACATTTTTAGAGTTAAAAAAAATATTTTTAGAAAACTATTAAACCCAAACTAATTGGACTGCGGTGATGCAGAGCAGTACAGAAAGGAGCCTGGTTAGGGGACAGGGAGACAGGAAAAAGAATAGGGAAGCATGAAAGTGAAGAGAGAGGAGAGAGAATGAAAAAGTAAGGACAAAGAATAGAAAATATAAAAACAAAACAGGAACAAAAACACACTTTATAGTAGGTAGAGAAGCAGAGTTACAAGTGGAGAAAAACAAGAAATAAAATGTGACTCAGAGCAGGGGAATATTTTTTGGCCAGACAAATTAACAGAAGGTACAAAACACCGTGAGCTAGGAGTGAAAGAAAGCATAAGGAGCACAGCTGGATACATCCTGGTATCCCTGCTGTCACCTTTGGCTATGTCATATCTAAATTTTAATCTGGATGGGAGAAAGGGTTGGAATGGCCTGGTGGAGAAGAGGGGCACCACTTTTCTCTTCCTCCAGTGTGGTCAGAATGGTCTCCTCCCTTAGACCCACCCTGACAGTCAGGGGTCCCAGATTTTCCACACTGTAAGATGCGACACCCAAATTCTGGCTCTTCAGCCCTGCGAGAAGTAGCGTTCCTCCCCACACACACCTGTTTACCCTAACATCCTTTCCCTATCTTATCTATTTGGGTTGTAAACACTCTGGGGGCACAGATTACCTCTTGCTGTGCTTGTATACTGTCTAGCACAATGCAGCCATAAATTGATGCTATTAGGAGTGATGGTAATACAAATTAACAACAACAATACATTTACATAGTGAAAAGGTTGCTGCATCCTTTAGCATTTACCCACAGACATCTTGTGGCTTGATTTGGGTACAGTGAGGGCTGACAGTGTGCCAACAGTAAGCTCCTCAATTCCCAGTCACTTGTCTCAGACAAATTAAATCTGCTCCTTGCAGCTTTAATTTATGCTACTGGCATAAGGTCCAGAGACCCAACACTATCAAGATTCCGGCTGTGTCATACCTATTGTACCTCCCTACATACATCCATTTCCCTTGCTGCTCCTCAAACCCCCACTGCCTGGCATTTAGGAAAAAGTAGGGGAGATTCAGCCTACTGAGAGACTCCTCTAATAGGAATCTTTGGCCACTTTAAATGCACTTTGCTCTGCATAAACCTGATGAACCAATTCCAGCCCTTAGTTCATACCATGTTATTAAAATATTTATGATAGTAATAAAGTTCTTCAAAGTGGCAGAGAAAAAGGGTATCTGGGATAATGGTACAGGAAACAATTTATACTAGTCCATGTTCCATTTTATTTAAGTTTTACCTTTTTTTTTTTTTTTTTTGGTGGGGAGAGTAATGGGGGGGGGGGGCGAGGTGTCCTTATGAAATATCAAGAGGACTTTGGGGTTGACTGCCATAAATCATGATCAAGTATAGTAAAAATAGTAATTTTTTTCATTTCTACACAAAGTCTTGTCTTTCTAAAATTAATTTGTAAACTGAGTTTACAGAGGCAGAGGTGATGTCATTCTATAATTCATCATGATTAGCTAAGAACTTACTAAACAAAAAGGTTCCCTTCAACATTTTAAAAACCCATAATTCAATGGCAAGAGTACACTCAGTCTCAAGTTCTTCTGTAGGACACACTGACATCCTCACTGAAAGTGCAGTGTAATGTATTAATAACTCTCTGCAATGCAGTAGCTATTTAATCTGTATACAGCACTGCAGAGATTTCTAACAAAAGACACGTATCACGTGCTGCTGATGCATTGCAACACAAATGAATTTGCATGCACCTAACAATCCATTTACAGGCATTCCAAAAATATTGCTCTCACTGTGAATTTATTTTGGACAAATAAAAACTATAGCACGTTACTGTCAGTACATCTGCAGTTTAGTTTAAACTAAGCTATTTTCATATAGGTACGTATCTAAGAATAAATACTTTGTTCTTTCTAAATTAGATTACAGTTCTACAGTACTCAAAAAGTAACTAAAAAAGTAATAGTAAAATGTTTTTTAAGTACATCAGAAGCAGGAAACGGCTAAACAACCAGTGGAGTCCTTGGACGATCGAGATGCTAAAGGAGCACTCAAAGATGATAGAAGTCATTGCTGAGAAGCTAAATGAATTCTTTGCTTTGGTCTTCACAGCTGAGGATATTGGGGAGATTCCCAAACGTGAGCCATTCTTTTTAGGTGACAAATCTGAGGAACTGTCCCAGATTGAGTGTCATTAGAGGAGGTTTTGGAACAAATTGATAAACTTAATAGTAACAAGTCACCAGGACCAGATGGCATTCACCAAGAGCTCCGAGAAAAACTCAAATGGGAAATTGCTCAACTATTAACTGTGGTGTGTAATCTATCCTTTAAATCAGCTTTCATACCTAATGATTGGAAGATAACTAATGTGACATCAATATTTAAAAAGGGCTCTAGAGGTGATCCTGGAAATTACAGACCAGTAAGTCCAATGTCAGTACCGGGAAAATTAGTTGAAACTACAGTAAAGAATAAAATTGTCAGACACATGGATGAATATAATTTGTTGGGGGAAAGTCAACATGGTTTTTGTAAAGAGAAATCATGCCTTACTATCTGCTAGAATTCTTTGAGGAGGTCAACAAATATGTGGACAAGCCTTTGACAAGGTCCCTCACCAAAGGCTCTTAAGTAAAGTAAGTTGTCATGGGATAAGAGGGAAGGTCCTTTCATGGATTGATAACTGGTTAAAAGACAGGAAACAAAGGGTAGGAATAAATGGTAAGTTTTCCAAGTGGAGACAGATAACTAGTGGGGTCCCCCAAAGGTCTGTCCTACGACCCATCCTGTTCAACTTATTTATAAATGATCTAGAGAAAGGGGTAAACAGCGAGGTGGCAAAATTTGCAGATGATACTAAACTGCTCAAGATAGTTTAGACCAAAGCAGACTGTGAAGAACTTCAAAAAGATCTCACCAAACTACATGATTGGGCAATAAAAAGGCAAATGGAATTTAATGTTGGTAAATGTAAAGTAATGAACATTGGAAAACATAATCCCAACTATACACACAATGGATGCGTCTAGACTGGCAAGATTTTGCAGAAATGCTTTTAACGGAAAAGTTTTTCCGTTAAAAGCATTTCGGCAAAAGAGCGTCTAGATTGGCACGGGTGCCTTTGCGCAAAAAGTGCTTCTGCGCAAAAGCATCCATGGCCAGTCTAGACGCGATTTTGCGCAAGAAAGCCCCGATCGCCATTTTCGCCATCGGGGCTTTTCTGTGCAAAACAGTTCTTCCCTGTCTACACTGGCCCTCTTGCGCAAGAGGGCTTATCCCTGAGCAGGAACATCATAGTATTTGCGCAAGAACACTGACAATCTTACATTAGATCGTCAGTGTTCTTGCGCAAATTCAAGCGGCCAGTGTAGACAGATGGCAAGTTTTTGCGCAAAAGCGTCTGCTTTTGCGCAAAATCTTGCCAGTCTAGACACACCCAATATGATGGGGACTAATTTGGCTACAACTACTCAAGAGAGAGATCTTGGAGTCATTGTGGATAGTTCTCTGAAAACATTCACTCAGTGTGCAGCGGCAGTGAAAAAAAGCAATAGAATGTTAGGAGTCATTTTAAAAAGTATAGAGAATAAGACAGACAATATCTTATTGCCTCTATATAAAACCATGGTACGCCCACAACTTGAATACTGTGTACAGATGCGGTCGCCTCATCTCAAAAAATATATATTGGCATTGGAAAAGAGCAATAAAAATGATTAGGGGTTTGGAACGGGTCCCATATCAAGAGAGATTAAAAAGACTTGGACTTTTCCTCTTAGAAAAGAGAAGACTAAGGGAGAATATGATAGAGGTCTATGAAATCTTGACTGATATGGAAAAAGTCAATAAGGAAAAGTTATTAACTTATTCCCATAATATAAGAACTAGGGGTCACCAAATGAAATTAATAGGCAGTAGGTTTAAAACAAACAAAAGGAAGTTTTTCTTCACTCAGCACAGTCAACCTGTGGAACTCCTTGCCAGAGGAGGAGGATGTAAAGGCTAGAACTTTAACAGGGTTCAAAAAAGAGCTAGATATTCATGGAGGATAGATCCATCAATGGCTATTAGCCAGGATGGGTAGGAATGGTATCCCTAGCCTCTGTTTCTTTGGAAGTGAGTGACGGGGGAGGGATCATGTGAGGATTACCTGTTGTGATTCCTCCCTCTGGGGCAGTGTTTCCCAATTGTGTGAAAGTAAGGGTTCTGTGAGAACTTGGCACTCCTCCGTCCCCTCTTAAAGAGACAGCCTTTTTGCAACGGGACTCGGCAGTTTGGCTGGTTGGTTTTTTTTGCTTGACAAATTTTACCCTGGCAAATCTAGGGCTTCCTTTAAATTCTTTTAAGCTGAAAAGGGTTCCGTGGCCAAATAAAATCGGGGGACACTGCTCTGGGGCATCTGGTATTAGTCACTGCCAGCAGACAGGATACTGGGCTAGATGGACCTTTGGTCTGACCCAGTGTGGCCATTCTTGTGTTCTTATGTTCTTACTGTACAGTTAGCAAAAATTTTATATTTCTTGCTTCCCCAAGTGGCATTCAATTCAGAAGGTTAATGGTACAATGTCTGACAGAATGCTGCTTAAATTCTTAACAAGTATGTATATTTAAAAAAATAACTTCTGTCCCATTACATTAATGGTAATTCTTTATTCACAATCATTTTCCTGTTCTAAGTACCTCAGAGGAAAATGCACAGTTGCTATGATATAATGTAGACTAGGTGTGTCTTCTACATCATTGTAACTGAGGCTGGACAGAACTTCTCTCTTTGCCCCTCACTTGTTCTACTGCTCTAAGCAAACCCCCCCTACCATGCGGATAAAGCATTGGTTATCTGCATGTTCAGTCTCATTTTAACCAAGGTAAAATGTTGCTGAAATTCACAACCTTCCAAATTCAGCTACAATACCATTAGTGCACAGAGTTGTCACTCCATGCACGAACATATCATACTACAGTAAACTTCCGATAATACAGCACCTTTAGGACCCACACCAGACTCCTCATAGCCCCCCTTTCCGATAGTCCGGCTCTGCCCCAGGCGTCCCTGATTCAGCCGCTGCTGGTCAGTTTCAGCAGCAGCTGAATCGGGGATGCCTGTAGCAGAGCAGCTGGGGTGCTGCCGGGTTGGTCCCACAGCGCCGAGGGACAGCGCTATAGGACCAACCCAGCAGGACCCCAGCTGCTCTGCCCCAGGCGTCCCCGATTCAGCTGCTGCTGAAACAGATCAGCGGCTGATTCCAGGAAGCCCGGGGCAGAGCAGCTCTGCCCGGGCTTCCTGAAGTCAGCTGCTGATCTGTGACTTGGGGACGCCTGTGGCAGAGCAGCTGGGGTGCTGCCGGGTTGGTCCCCTAGCGCCGCTCCTCAGCGCTGTGGGACCAACCCGGCAGCACTCCAGCTGCTCTGCCCCAGGCGTCCCCAAGAGCAGCTGGGGTGCTGCCGGGTTGGTCCCGCAGCCCCGAGGGGCAGCACTAGGGGACCAACCCGGCAGCACCCCAGCTGCTCTGCTCCCAGCTTCCCCGATTCAGCTGCTGGTTAGTTTCAGCAGCGGCTGAATGGGGGAAGCCTGTCCGGCTGCCCCAGCACTTCCGGGCTCCTGATGGTGCCGGACCATCAGGAGTGCCGGAGCATTCAATGCCAGACTAATGGAGTTTTACTGTACTTGATTTCTTTATTCTGCCCATTATAGCCAAGAATTAATTTAATCTCAGGCAACAAACAGGCAATTCAGAATTTTAGATGTTAAGTTACAAATAAACTCCAAAAAGGCCTCCATCAATAACTGCATTGTGCAGCTTTAACAAATAATTCTTAAGCAGAATAGTTATATTTAGTAAAAAAATCTCATTATGCCACAACAGATATTGCTACCATTAAAACATTTTTAAAATGTTGTAAACTTTTAAGCTCTTCCACTAAAGAGACAACAATTCCTGGACACATACAAAAAGCAATTCTTTGAAATGGCTGCCTTTCTTGAAAGTTTTTGTGGCAATGGTGAGTTTCACTGGAATTTAAAGTTGATCTCAGCTTTGAGCTAAATTATTTCACTTTTTTTTAAAACTGGAAGCATTCTCTCGAAGCCTCTGTGTCCCAGAATGTTTGGAATTTAAACAGTACTGAAGTACAGTATGACTGACTCAGATTTATTAACAGTAACAATTCTTCCCTTTGAACTTCCTATCTAAACATAACTAGAACAAACAAAAACAGCTTGCATTTATCTGTTTGGAAGGAAGACTGGACGGCCCTCTTCTTAAGTCACAGGAATAGGAATCAGGAAATATGGGCTCTGTTCCCTCTCAGTCACAGACTCACTTTGTCACCTTAGGTAAATCACTTAACTTTGTATGCCTAATGTACTGACAGAGGAAAAAGTTTTCTTAATTTGCAGGGCTTAATTGGAGCCTCTTCCAAAACCCATTGAAGTCAGCTGAAGTTTTTCTGATAAGCCAGACCTTTAGTAATTATTTTCAATTAGCTTTTTAGAATGGAAGATGACATACAAGTTATAATTGTTAAATAACTGTTATAATGTAAGAATTGTTATGGCAAAGAATAAATATCGCCAGGTTTTGACAATAAGAAATATTGCAAGTAAGATAAGAAAATTTTTCCCAATAAACTGTCATGTGTAATTTTAAATTGGAAGCAGTGTTTGGGCAATTATTCTGCAAACCATTCTTTAAAAAGAAAACTCTGCAGAAATAGTTTCTAACGAGCACAGTGCCATCTATTCCTCCTCTTCCCCAATGCACATGTGGGCATTTTATACATGAATTTTGTCCAAAATTCAAACAAGACTTGGACTTTTCAGCTAAGAAGAGAGGAGACTGGGGGTGGGGGGGGGTGAGTGAAGATATAACAGAGGTCTATAAAATCATGACTGGTGTGGAAGAAGTTACTTACTTATTCCCACAATATAAGAACTAGGGGTTACCACATGAAATTTATAGGCAGCAGGTTTTAAAACGAACAAAAGGACGTTTTTTTTTCCCACTCAGCGCACAGTCAACCTGTGGAACTCCTTGCCAGAGGATGATGTTGTGAAGACTAGGACTTTAACAGGGTTCAAAAAAGAGTTAGATAGATTCATGGAGGTTCAGTCCATCCATCAGGATGGGTAGGAGTTGTGTCCCTAGCCTCTGTTTGTCTGGAAATAGATGACAGGAGAGGGATCACATGATGGTTACCTATTGTGTTTACTCCCTCTGGGGCATCTGGCATTGGCCACTGTCAGCAAACAGGATACTGGGCTAGATGGACCTTTGGTTTGACCCAGTATGGCCATTCTTCTGTTCTTAACTGCATAGCAGCAAAGTGGTTGACCATACCAGAAGGTCAATCTACTCTCAGTATTAGTACACAAGAGAGCTGCACCTGTAATTTTTCATCAGAAACCAACCCTCACTTTCACTTGGTTGTTGATCCTAAAAAGTCAACCCTGAACTTCCCCTTAAATCCTTTGTGTTGTGTATCTTCCACTGTGTTGTTACTAAGCTTTAATATGGCCTTGTGAAATCTGTTTCATGAAAAAATAATAGATCAAACCATCGATGAGATCTGATCAAAGAGGTAAGAAATTTTGAGGAAGTTGCTTTGAAAACTTCTAGCATGTTTAATACTGCAGAATTGCCATTCCTTCTTACCACTATTATTTCTAATAATAATATTCTATTATTTGTATTTCTATTTTACCACTATTATTATTTGCAGGCAAATCATCAAAACCAACAATTCTCAGGGCATAAACAATTTCCTCGGAGCTTTTCACTCATCTTTTGCAACTAATAAACAAGAGCAGGACAGATGATCTCAGAAGATCAGTGCCACAACATTCATGTACATTAATACTTAAAGCAAGTAGCCTATGCTCCTTTCAATATCTAAAATGAAAAACTCCAGGATTCACACTTCAAAATAGAATATTATAAGACAGCAAGTAAACAGATTACAATCTACATTTCATTAAATGGAGCATTTGATGTAAAACTCAGAAACTAATTGGCTGATTCTTTCTGCCAAGAGCATTCCTCTGAACTTTCTTCTTACAAAACCAATGAGCCTTCTGGCTAAAACTGAGCAAATCAACTTAATATTAAGGAGTAGGAACTCTATTCCTCTTTTGCAGACAACTACATGCAATTATCACGTAATAGAACCTTATATTAAACACCACACACTTTTTCCTAATTGTGCTACGTGGAAACATAGCAAAGGGGTATATTAAAAGTTCCATTGGAAATTTGATTTTTAATAATATTTTTCAATCAGCAAAACCAAATTTAAAAAAAAAAAAACAGACAATAGAAGGAACAAGAAAACCTTGAAATTATATTGCTCATAAAAAACTGTGCTTCCCAAGTTATGAGGAGGTATCAGATAAGGGAAAATCCAACTAAAATGTTGAGGAAATGTGTCACATGACAATTGCAGGAAACTGTCATCTCTCTGCTTTATTTACGCCAATGAAAATTAGTCTGCCATGCTTCTTTTCTATCACATTTCTCAAACATAATAAAAACATTTTAAATTAAAAAGTTATACACTGATCCATATAGCCCAACCATGATCCAGCAATCCACTCCTCTCCATCAAGCTCTGGGTAAGTTCAGCTCTGGATGCAAACCCTATGGTACAGGCACAGGTGAAAGTAAGCGGGTGCACCCTGTTGTGTAGCTCCAGCAAGAGCTAGCAGGGAGCTATTTAAAGAGCTGACAAGGGTTGCCATAGGACAGTAGCTGTAAGAAATTTTAAGATACTTTCACTGCTGGGTACAGGCAAATCTTTGTTACATTTTGACAGATTTTAAACCTTTTCTGTAATAATTTTAGGAATTCCTAAACTAACTAAGTTGGAGAACAACTTTTGTTTCAGGCAAGTTTGAAAAGAAGTAAGAGTCAATCAACTCCATCCTACATACATATGAACTTCTTGCAAATTCAGTGTATGGCGTGCCATTTAAGAGGCACTTTTGCCACTTACCCATAGGCATTTGTCCTTAAAAGAAAGACCAAGAAAGCAACATTATTTTCTTCTAAATCCTGTGACCAAAATAAGAACTTTAAACTACAAATCCACAGTGAAGCTCCTCTTGTCTTTTTCATTCTTTTCCTTCATTCCAAGTAGAGTTTTCCTATCTTGTCCTGAGACAAGCTTCCAGTTAATATCCCACCATAGAGCTCATGAACTGGAAAGAAAAGAAAGAAATCCTTCCACATTCTCTTTTCTTCTGTAGTAGGTAAAGGGCTGAGCTGTAAAATTTCCCTAGGGGATACACAACCTACAACTGAGAGACTGGTAAGACAACCTGTTTCAGATTGTATAGCACAAACAGAAGAATTCTCCTCCTTTCCCCCCCCTACTTTCTACCCCACACTTCCTCTAAGCCCAGTTTTAAGGAGGCCACAAGTTTAAAATCAGTTTCTCTTTCTCTGTCCAGACATACTTACAGCTATCAGACTTTTCATTGCTGAACAATGCTGCACATTCACTATTGAGCTCTGAAGCACAGCGAATCTCTAGGAGGTCACTATATTGGTATTATTTCACAGAGTGCAGCCTGTTACCACAGCTATTAGCTGGCATGCTCACTTTTCAAATCACAATCTCTCTGGAAACCCTGACTACCATTATTTTATTACAAAGAGCCACATGTTAAAAGGAGTGGCTAATGTTGCCCCTATTCCTTTTCTTTTGCTTTAAATATATATACAGGTTCTCCTTCAAAAAAGGTCTTTTTATAGTAAATCTATAGAAATAATGTATCTATTTTAACAAATATGTATACTTTATCAAAGCATTCACATCAGCAATAAAGGTGAGAGATTACCACTGACTATTTTTACCAGATATTTAAATGCATGAACTAATTTGGAATTAGCAATTTTAAGTAATCTCACACTTATTACAATTTTTTGAAGTGTTATCCCATTTGATATAATTTTTTTTTTTAATGAAAAAGAATCTAATGGATTTTTTCCCTGGCAGTGTTCTTTCTTTCCATTATATTTTATATTAAGCAATGATTGTGACCAATATTAATAATATATTTTTCCAATCAGACTCCATTAATGGCCTAAAAAAAAAACTATAGCATCAAGACCATATGTTCTCTTAAGCCCACAGATTTCAAAGAAAGAACAACTGGTTCAATTTGTCTGTGTATTTGACCAATATAATCCTAGTCACTATAGTTTCAACTGGGAAGCTCTTTCAGCTGTCTAAAATACCCCCAATTTACTAATCCAATACAGTACTAAAAACATTTTAACTATGTACTAAACATGCCAATTATAAATTAATTGCAGGATATTTTCAAGTCTAAAAAATGTTTTTGGGAAGCTATCATTTCCTGTAACTAGAGCAGAATTATTTCAAAACCATCATCCACGGGAATTGCTTCCAAGCACAAAAAGCTTGGACACCCTACAACAAGGAAAGCCAAGATGATCACGGTCAGATTATTGCTATTACTATGGCAACTGTGGGGGTGCTCTGAAAAAGCCTAAGAGCTGAAAGGAGAAGTTGTAACATTTATGTTTTAACATTGAAAAACAAAACTGCTACCCAGACACATCAGAGTTATTACAGAATTATAATACTGACAGTGACATTATAAGTATCAGACGGGCAAATCCCACCTATAACTCCAGATTCATGGAAGGCTTCTCCTTATAGTTACAAGTTCAAGAGTATCTTTTGTATTCATTTAGCGACAAACTCTGCTTTGCTGCTGGGATTTTAATGTAAAATCTTAACTAGATCAATAAAATAAAAAACAAATCCTCTAAGGGGCACTATATTTTACCCTGCCATATAAATGAACTTTATTTGATTATTTTTTCCATGTATAGCTAGTAAAATCTTATTGATATCTTTTTTCCTTCTCCACTGTAAGACTTTTTAATCAAATTCAAAATGAGATTTAAGACTCTATTGCAACCAATATTTTGGAGTTTATTCTGTAAGCACAACCAGTTTTAAGATTGTAAAAACAAGACAAAAACAATAAATGTGGTAGTTTTTTCCTCCGTGATAATTTGGAACACAAGATCACAGATGATTCAGGATCATAATGTAGTTTTATGTACTACAGACATGGAAACATATTGACTAGCAGCAGGCATATGGATTTTCTGGTTAAATGCCACAATATAAACACGTGTTAGGAATAAAATATTAAACACACATTTTAATTTTGGGTGCCCAACTCAGGACACCTGCTAGTCCTTTTGAGCACTCAAAACTACAGTTTCAGTCCAGAGGAGCTGCGAGTACATAGGGCAGAGCTTCAGCTAGTCCCAGCATCCTTGAGACCCAGATAAGGAACTTTGCTGGACCAGGAGAGGTCATTTCTGGACCCGCTGGCCTCCTGGCTGGCTTCCCACCTCCTGCTGGCCCTACTGGGCAGCCATCGCTGCTGTGGCTCCGGGACCCACTAGGCAGCCACATGCTGGGGCTTCAGAACCCGTCGGGCAGCCACATGCCACAACTTCCTGCCCCACCGAGCTTCTGTGCCTCCTAATCCCTTCTGGGCAGCCCTACCGTCACGCGCTGAGTGCCGCCTCCCTTCTCCTTCCCGCCCCCCCCCCCCCCATTAGCTTGCTGCAGGCAGCCCACTGCCCTGCCAGGCCCACAGGGATCCTTGCCATTGGTCCTCCACCAGGACTCTCTGGTCCTGCAACATCCGTGCCAGACCATGGATGTAGCTGGACTAGAGAATCCCAGTTAAGAGAGTTTCAACCTGTACAAATGTTCATAACTGTAGACTAGGACAACGTATCGTAAATATCTCAGGCTGGGCACCCAGAAAGAGTCCGTAACCTTAGCGGAGCTATAGCTTCTCTTCCTGCTGCAGTAGGAATTTATAAGCTCTACAGGAGTGTGAGGATAAACTAATATTGGGAAAGTCTTTGAAATACTTTCAAAGAAGTTTCTGTATGAGGAGACAGTTGTGTTTTAATGTATATATGCATGGGGGAGCTGTAAACTGTTACTATCTTCCAACATCTTTTCACATATTTACCCCTGCTAGTCCTAAATACTAACACCACATGTTATTACAACCTGATAGTGATCTTGCTTTGTAGTTAAAGACTGCTGGATGAAAAATTAATCTGTCATCGTACCCAGCTGTTACAAAACTTCCATTTATAATGGGAGACGTTGAAAAGGTTAAGTAGTGTTGCTCTAATGTTATACTTTCAAGGTTAAAGGGCTCCAGGTGTGATAAAAGTAGGATTGGTATTAAATTGCAGAAACCTCCAGAAAGATCTAATTGCTTTGATGAACAGAAATCCTATGACAGAGGACAGACAAAGCTACTTTTTTTATTTTAGCAACAAAGAGAACTACATGCACCAGTGATTTGGGAATCTTGGCTTTAAGTACAGAGTTTGGAGCAAAGAGACACCAGGCCATTAAAATACAAACAGTGTAGCATTTCAGTAACTGATGCCTTTGTGAATGTTTGAACTTTTGAATTAAACTGTTTATTACAATGGTAAAGGTGTTTCAGTGTCTTTCTACAAAAAAGTCAGTTGCTTTGATTTTCCGTGATAACTATCGCCCCTCAAAGCTTCCCATAAAACAGAAAATAACCTTTTGACAGCTTAGAGTTTTCACTACAAAATATGGGTTGGGGGAGTCAATGGCTTAATTGTGATTCATTAATTTATAAGGCATCTCAAGAAATCTATGCAGGATGCACTTTGTTTTTGTGGCAAATCACTGTTCACCTGGCTGGGAAGGAAGAGTTGTCTCATAAGCAGATTTTTGTAAGTGTACCATATCTTGTTATGCTATGCTTGATTTACACACCAATCACACACAGAAGATGTTCCTTTCTGTTGTCATTTCCATGTACTTCCATTCTCCAGCGGGACCACCAAGGTCAAGAAGAGACACAGATTCTCTCCAACTACTCAAGAGCAGCAAACAATCTCAACTCACAAATTCAAAGCAAATAAACTCAATAAAACCAAATGTTTTGTATTGGTTTAAAGGAGGGAAGGTGAGAATTAAAATTAGCCTAAGAATAAACATGGACAGGATTGCACAAATGGTCTGGGTTTGAAAAGGCTGGATGATCTCCCTTCAGTTTGGAAAGAAAAGGCACCTAAAAATAGACACACACACAAAGTCTCTCTTCTATTAAAGAAAAAAATGTCAATGGTAGTTACTTGACACCAAAATAATAAATACATTATACTAAAAATAAACCATGGGTCTGAGTTAAGGTTATTTGTTATGTGGACAAAGTCAGATTTATGAGGTCTCTTGATTGTTCGGTTATTTCAAGACCTTGTATTTTGGAAATGTGACAATTAGTTACCTTTGGCAGTTAGCACCTTAACATTTCTTTCTTTTAGAAATAAGATGGAGGGTTATCAGGTCATAAAATTAAAAGAATGAGCAAACGTGGCCAAGATAATAATTGTGGGGAAAATCAACACTTGTATTCCTCTAGCAATCTTGAAATTTTGGTTCAAATCTCCTGCCTACATGAACATAAGAATGGCCATACTGGGTCAGACCAAAGGTCCATCTAACTCATTAGCCTGTCTTCCGACAGTGGCCAATGCTACTAGATGCCCCAGAGGGAGTGAACTGAACAGGTAATCACCACATGATCCCTCTCCTGTCATCCATTCCAGCCTCTAACAGACAGAGGCTAGGGACACCATTCTTACCCATCCTGGCTAACAGGCATTGGATGGACCTAACCTCCATGAATTTATCTAGCTCTTTTTTAGCATTAGCTAAATACATCACTCAAGTATGTTTTTAAGGGTCCAGGAAAGCACTTTACAGAAGGAGCACACTGTATACAAACACCGTATCGTCCCTGCACCTTTGCTTTTGTAATTCAAAAAAACAAACCAAAGGCAGGCATAGTGTACATTCTCTATCACCTTGAAAGGTTCTAGAATAGAATAGAATGTCCTTAAACATTTTTCTATTCCTATCCTTGAAAAATTCTTTACATTGTGAAGTGTTCACTAGTTGCATATGGATTAAAAACAGTTATAAGCCTTCTCCTGAATGGCGAGCAAAATATACTTATACTTGTTAATTTTGTGGTATAATTTCACTGGGTAGGTAGAAGATACAAAGGCATAACATTTTAGGGAAAATCGGTAAAGAAGCCATTTTAAAGTTATTTAATCTTAAAACAAATTTACTCAGTTAAAAAAAATTTATCAAGATGTATGTATATTTGTTATACATATAACAAACCAGACTTAAGACTAGAGCACTGGCTCCAAAGATCACAGCATCTAACATTACAGCTAAAGGAACAGCTACCCAACATCCATGGATGTTTATGTTCTTTATAAGCTAGTACAAGCCATTAGAAAGAGAAATGTTCACATATGCATACAGGGATCTACCCACCCTAACTCAGTAAAGCATTTAATTACATGCATAACTAACCAGGAGTTGTCCTACTGATTTCACTGCAATAACGGACAGAGCTATGGATGTGTTTAGTGGTTGCTGACTCAGGGCCACAGCACAGCCCCCCACGTTAGTCAATTTCAAGAAAACTCATACTGACGTCAGTGAATGTTTTATTGGACAGCTAGCCCATACTGAAATTGAAGGGAGTAGGACTGTGCTTAGAAGTACCCACAACAAAAAATAATTAATAACTGCTTAATTACAAGCTATTTTCTCTTAATATATCAAATGCACAAATTTCCAAGGAGTAGTAGCTATTTGGAAAGTTTAAACTATACAAACAAGCTATTTTTAAATTAGAGGGAGACAAATAAATGTTAAACAAAAGACATTTTCAGGTCAGTTTATGACTTAATTCAGAAATGGCTGACTCATCTTTGCAGAATTTACATTGCCAGAAACTTTGCTTGTAGAATAAATTTGGTAACATGCAGACCTGATATATTTTTTGATGCTGATTATGACTATTTATATATTATATATATCTATCCATCCTCAAGTGCGCACACACACAAACAATAAAACATTTGTTATACTGATGCAGAAAGATAATTGTACTTCAAATCCAGGACTGACTTTGCAAGCTATTTTATTCTGTCAAAATTAAAAACACATATCTTTTGAGAAACCTTCAGATCAAGTCACTGAATTATTCAGACTAAAGCAGTATTTGAAGTATTGAAAATAGTGATATGGCTCTTCCTCTCAGCCATCCTCCTATTCCTTAATCCCCCTAATTTCTAGAGAAGTGATGTACAGTATCCCCACCAACATTGTTCACCCCTTCAGTGCAATCACTGAGATGCAAAACTGTTTTGTGTAAGCTGTGTACATAAGGTAATTAATATAATAAATCAAAACAACATGACACTTAATATTCTCAACTCAGGTTGTAAACTGAAGAAATCCTGATAAATGACTGAGATCTTATCAGTGTACAGCACAGTCATATAAAATTGGTATCTAAATGAGGATGGTGCAATAAGATCAATGGATATAGTCATAAAATGCTGACTTTTGGGTAGTAAACACTCTTCAAACTTTTGGGAGCAAATCACAGAATACTATTTTGATGGTTTTCTCTTAATATTCAGTTCCATAATATTTAGAAATTAAAATAAAAGGTATGGTACATGAAGTTTTGTTACACGTTTATTAAATATCATTTAAATTGATGGCATACAACGCAGAAACCAAGGCCATTTAGAATGTAATAAGATTAAGACTATGTTAATAACAAACTGACAATAAATATCAATACATCATACATTTTTAACAAAGCATTTCAAGATGCTCCATTACAGGATTCTATACAATTGAAACTTAGTAGTATGCTTTACATTCAAAAAATAAGTAGGTAGGGCAGACAGTTGAAAATAAAACAAGAAAAAAATGCTTACCCTAAAAAAAGGCTCCTGCAAAATCACATTCATTTTTCACAGACTGGACATATAAATGGTAATTAGGTTAAGGTTGCTTTCAAGCATTTTACATATAGAAATGCATCATCCTGTTGTCCAAAAATACATCTGCAAAGTGAGCTAAATGTGGACAGATCAGAGAGTGCACTCCTGTGATTATTAATTCATTCGCCAAGAAGCAGTACAACTGGTTACCGTCTCAGAGGCGTTTAATTCAATATTAACAAGTGGCTAAGAGACAGCCTGTGATTCCCCTTTTAAAACTGCAGTTTTGATACCATACCTGGCAGACTGCCATCACTGCAGGCCTCAAAGTGGTAAAGGGCTGAAAAAGAATTTTCCTGAAACAATTTCTTTTAAGTCTGCTGCTCCACAGTATCTTCAACATTCTCTAGGTATGCATGTTTATTCCACTGCCAGTTTCACATTTCCCCATGCCAGAAAGCTTTAGAAATCTAAAACCACATTTTTTTAAATTTAAGAATCCTTGTGCCTTTCTTTTCATAAGCTTTCTGTCAAAGAACTGCTAATTTTCAAATTGCTTACCTGAGGTATTAACTTGAATTCACTGTATTAAACTGCAGAAAGGACAGGGGGAAGAAGACTGCTGAAAATACTGATGCATGTTTGCATTGAACTACAATCTCATTGCTTCACGTATTTTGCATTCTGCCATCACTAGTTTATATTGAATGGGGGGAGGGGAGAAGGAGAGAGAAAAGCTGAAGCAAAATCTTATTTTCTCCCATAAAAAAATAGAACTAATTAAGTAACTGATTATCATATTTAATATGAATAGTGTTGAATAATCACATTATAGATCCCCTTCCTTTTTCCTTCTCTCAATGATAAAAAAAAAAAAATTAAGAATTCAGAATAAAGTCAGACATTGACTTTGATTCACAGAACATAAGCCAATAAATGCTTATTTTTAAGTCTCTCTCAAGTGTCCATCATTGCAGTTCCTAGGATGGAAAGGGAAAAGGATGGTCCCATGACTAGGACTTAAGACATTTAGGTTCCATGCCCTGCTCTACCATTGTGCTGTTACTATCCTCTCCTGGCTTTGCCCCTTCAAATCCCTCCCCTCCGCTCCTCGATATCCCCTGAAGCAGAGCATGTCCTTCTACCAGCCCTTCAATGGCCTAGTTGGCAGGCTCTTTTCTTCCCCCACTGTCTCTGGCTGGCCCAGAGCCCTGGGAAAACCCAAGACCCTCCACCCTAGGGGACTGGCCAGGAAAAGCCAAGCCCTGCATTGTGCTGGCACAGTGAAACCTCTCCATCCTTCAAGTTAAGCTCTGGAGCAGTGTGGGAGGGATGAATTTCCAAACTGTTCACCACCAGATCTTGTAGGTTCCACAGCACCCTCTTTTCCTACCTCCATTCCCTTCCAGCTTGGGTCCTGCTACCAGGGAGTGTGGGGCTGTTCCATCCCCTAGGTATGCTCCTCTGCTTAGCCACCCACCTCCTCTCTGGCTGAGTTCACTGAAGCCCCTTCAATCAGGTTTCTTGGGCCCTGGTATACAATGAATCCTTAGGGCTTCCTGTTCATGCAGTATACTGGGAGGAAGTAGCTGGGTTGTACTGGTGGCCAGCAAATGTTAGCTGCCTTTTGACATTGTGTGGGCAGGAAAGGACAAACTGCTTTTAGCTACTTGGGAGCAGTGGTGGGGGAGAGGAAGAGATGAGCTCCACCAGATCATCCCTCCCCGACTTCTCCTCGCCTGTGGCTGGAAGCAGCTCCCATTCCTTTCCTTCTGCAAAATGCCAAAAGGCTGCTGCTGGCCACATTCTAGTGGAAACCCTGGCAGAAATGTGGGGAGCAGTCATGTGACCTTGCATGCCCTCCCATAGGAAGATGCTGTCCCAGATACCAGGAGAGGCAGGTCCATCCTGGGGGTCCAGCCAGGTGTGGAGGGTAGTGAGTATCAGGCAGAAAGAGCTTGGGTTAGTTGCTCATCCCCCTTCCCCAATGGGAGAGTGGTACATGGAAGTGTGTGTGTGGCGGGGGGTAGGGGAGTGGAGTGGAAATCACCTCCTCCATTTGAATCCTAAAGCCTAAAGATAAGACGCTAGGGGAAAAGAATCCAATTATGCAACTTCTTTTTAACAGCATCCCAGTCAACTTGATGTTAATTTGAATGTTTGTACAACTGATTGACGTTGAACTTACTTTAGTCAGAGTAATTTTACTAGACTTCCTGTGTTCAGCATAGGGAAATATGGTCATACTAATAATTGCCGACTAGGTTTTTCTTGCATGGTTCCTCTAAAATTGCTGGTTTTAGTTACTACCAGAGATCACTAGCCTAGGTCCCCAGATAACTGGTCTATTTCAGTATAGCAATTCCTATTTTCCGATCATCTGTTCATGTTTCTTTAATGCTGAGTTCAAGACAAAGCTACTAGAAAATGTAATGAACTGATAAGCAATATCACTTTTACAATCCAAAAATAAGCATTACAACCAAAAATCTCAAAAAAAAAAATGCATCATCACGCCCCACCAAACTAAGCCATCATGAAGCAAATTTCATGCATCTATGTATTATCCTATCCTTTAGAAAACAAACCAATCTGCAGAAATCTGAATGAATTCACTTAATCTCAAAGTTGTCTTTAAAAATATATATATATCAATATAAATATATATAAATGTATGGGATGTGTATCTCAAAAAGCCTTGAATTAGACCTAATCTGTTAAAATAAGGTTGACGATGACCCTAATTCCGGAATTGTGTTGTGTGCACTTGTGTTTAATTTACTTACATGGTAAAAACATGAGACTGTTTACAGATCAGGGACTCATGATATATAAAAAACCACCATCACCCCAGAATTCCTGTGATTTACTATTACATTTACTATTTACATATACATCATACATATTTTCTTAGAACCAGCATCTTATTGGTTCTAGTAGCTCTTGGTTAGTCCTGACACTTTTATCAAGCTATTTCTAACAAAAGTCACTAGAGCTTAGCAAACTGATGTTTGGGTTCAAGGATCAAACTGAAAATCACCGCCCCCCCCGCTCCCAAAAAAATTTTGGTTTGATTTAAACTAAAACATCATGTTTTCAAGTTTTCTTGCCAAAATGAGGGAGAAAACAGGAAAAAAATTATACTGAAGTTTCGTTTGACTCAAATTATTGTTTTATTTTTGTTTCAGATTGAATGAAATGTTTTATTCAACTTCAAACATTCCCCTCCTCCCACTGGACTTTTATGTTTAAGATATTTTTGGGGTGATTTTATTTTAAACCTAGCTAAATACAACAATGAAAGAAAATTAAATTAACTGTTTCAACTTTTTCAAAAAATAAACCTCCTGTTTTCCCACTGTAGCTATTTGATCCTCAATATGCTGATAGGTTCAGTGCTCTACAAAATACATTTTTCAGTGATTTTCATTCACCAAAAATGCCATCCATTTCTAGAAGCTGTTTCTGTAGCCCAAAGACAAGTTCTAATGTTTATGTATTATGGTTGAGTCTAAGGACCCCAGTGAATGATTAGGGCTCCAGTGTGCTTGGCATCACATAAACACAGAATAAAAAGACTGTCCCTTTTTACTTTAAAATAAGTGTGGGACTTGACAGATTAAAATTTCAAAGAGTAACAAAACAAAAAGGATCCTCAAAATAAGCTCTGAAGAGAGAACACACAAATAACATTCATATATCATTACCTGAAAGTAGTAAATGTCAAAAATAAAGTTCACGTAGCGGTCCCCACCATAATTTTACTGCCTTGTGAGAATGTGTTATTATATAATGAAATTGTATCATATCCGACAAACAGCAAATTATTCAAATATCATATGTTTTTCCTTATATCTTTATATACACATCTAGCATAATGTTTTTTATTCTTTTACCTAATTTTATTGTAATACTAGTAAGCATATCTTTATCAGCTTCACACTCCATGAATTCATAAATGTTTCCAGCTATTCTTTTTGTGGAACCAATAGCTTTATTCGCATATAGTTGTTTTCACTTAAGTTAAACAGAGTTCTGAGGGTCTTTAATATTTAAAATGGAGGAGGAACTGAGTCCAACTGACAGAGAGCCAATTGATGATATTGTTTATCATTTTTAAGTATTCTCATGCTCTAAATCAATACTCTTGTTTACTTATTTTCGTAATAAAGCACACATATAAGGCAAATAAACTCTTTCAAATGTGAATCTCTCATGTATGGAACATACCCAAAGATCAATATTTAACTTGGAGGAATATTTGAAATGCTGCAGTGATTTTTATAGCAGCTGTGACCAAAAGCTGAAGGGTTTTTGTGCTTTTATTTTACATATAGTCAATAGAAACTGCCTTCAACTTACTGTCAAATTACAGAAGAAGTTACCTTTAAAGGCACAAATTTCACACAAAGTTGCATGGCACATACATTTCCTGTCCAAAGTAAGCTTATAAGTGTAATCTAAAAATACATATTCACATTTATATCAAATAATCCATACCACATAAGGCCATCTTAATGTAAACTTGTAATAGACAACTGTAGAGGGGAAACTCCCAACCCTGTGAAGACTTACCCATGCACTTACCTTTAAATAGAAAACTAAAGCCAATGGGACTAAAATGAAAAGTAAGCATGTGAATAAATCTTTGGATCTAGACCTGAAAGAGATGTCTAAAAAGAAATGTCTAAAGGAAATATTTCTGAAACCAAAGAATTTAACTTAATCTACTAAAATTTCTTCAGAGTTGATTCTATGTTTCCAAATTTTTGAATTAGGTAACTTATGATTACTAATGGGTCTATGCCAGAAACAACACAGCTGCATCTTTAAGGAAAAGAATTCAGGGAGGAGGTTATGACCTGCTTTGTGTTTAGAGAAAAGTCAACGGGCTTTGTCTTTAAAAGGAACTGGAATACCACACTTCCAGGATTTCCCCCTGAATATTGTTGATTCTTTTCTCCCTTTTTGAGTCCCTAAACAACAATTAGGCCCACATTCACCACTCTTGCTCCTGCTATCCTAAAAAAATTGTGATGCTCAAAATCTGAATGAGTCTTGGACTACACTACAATCTTATGTAAAAATAATCCACTTGTGTCGACCTATTCATGCACATGATTTGTGGTTCAGGCCTCTTTTTGTTCTAAGGAAATCTTAATGTAAATCCTCCATTAGACCAGTCACATCACTTCTACTGTTACAGGTTAATCACACAATGCAATAATAGTTTCATGAGCTTTTGTTTTAAACAGGCATTTCTATTTTGGTTAGATATACTGCTAGCTGGGAACCCACACGATTTATTCCAGCCAAACTTCTATAGCTGAAATTTCCAATAGAGTCCATATATTTTCCACAGATCTACGAAAATTCTTGAAGATAGGGCTCAGTCCAATACCCACTGACTTCAGGCCGTTAGAGTACACCAATAGACACAAGTCCTTCAACTACAATGTACAGTAGTACCTCAGAGTTATGAACACTTTGGGAATGAAGACTAACTTTGAACAAAGGTTGTTCTTTCAAAAGTATACAACTTGATTAATACAGCTCTGAAGTTTTACTATGTAGAAGAAACTACTTCTTTCCCTACGTTTTTAGTAGTTTACATATACCGTATTTGCTTCCCTTCTCCTGTGTGTGTGCCTGGCTGTGTATTTCCAGTTCCAAATAAGGTGTGTGGTTGACTAGCCAGTTTGTAATTCTAATGTCCATATCTGAGGCTCTACTGTGTTCTAGAGTACAGTGTAGTAATTTTAAGTAAAGAAAAACTTTCATTTGTTAAAGTAACATTTAAAATATGTTGCAATATAGCTATATATCTAAGAGTACATTGACATCTGAGAAAGAGGTAATAGCTCTCAACCAAGGAAGGCTTGCACACATGAGCTTTAAAAACACTAAAAGGAAAGGCTCTCTGCAAACAAAAGAAGAAATTCAGTGACACTACTACCCTATCTACATTGAAGAAGTTTCCCAAATCATCCCACATATCTTTCAAAATGTTCTGTATTGTGCATAGGGTTGCCAGATGTCCGGTATTCAACCGGACAGTCCGGTTTTGGGGCCCTCTGTTCGGTAAAAAAATTCAGAAAATACCGGACATATACAACGTCTGGTATTTTCTGGTTTTCCAGCTGGGCGCCCGACGGAAGCCTGGCAGGGGCTGGGGGAGTGGCTGGGAGGCAGGGCGCAATTGGCGCTGGGAGCTTCTGGTTGCATCTGACGTAGGAGTGACGCCTTGGGGAGGAGGAGAAGCCCTGTCCGTACTCCTGAGCGCTGTTCAAGCGCTTTGTGGAGCAGTAGCTGGACTCGCTCGTGCTTCGCTGGGACTATGCACAGGACAGGCAGAGCCCTGGGATCTTCATGTGCACGGGTCAGTCCCGCTCCCCACCAGCCGATTCTCTCCCCTCCCCCGGCCAGCCCCGCTCCCCCTGATCTCCCCCAGCCAGCCCCGCTCCCCCCGATCCCTCCTGGCCAGCCCCACTGCCTGCCCGCCCCGACCAGCCCTGCTTCCCGCCGGCCACCTCCCCGATCTCCCGGCCAGCCCCACTGCCCCCGACACACCCTCCCCAACCGCCAGCCTTGCTTTCTGCCCCTCTCCTCCTCTACTCCCCCAGCTGGTCCCTTCTCCCTCCCCCCCAGCAAGTGTGTCCAGTATTTTTTCTGAAGCTACCTGGTAACCCTAATTGTGCAGGACATTTCAAATCTGGCTCCAATTCATAAAGTTAACCCACAGTGCACATTGCCACTGGAAAGTCACACTTTGGCATCTAAACACAACCACATCCACTGGCAGTTGCATACAATTCCTCCTCCCCTGCTGTGTGTAGAGCCACTTCTGCCTAGTCACCTTCCAAAGCAGCATACAGCTGAGAAACTACTCTGAGAACTAGGGATGTCAACTTGCCTGGGCTTACCAGTTAATCTTGTCTACTACATGCACTCCCTTCCCCGCTCCCCCACTTGCTGCCTCTGTATCAAAGGCAGCAAGGTGGGGGTGGGGGAGAGAGAGAGAGAGGTGGGAGCCAGTGCCTGTAAGGAGCCAGCTTTTAAGCCAGCTCCCCAAGAACACTGGATCCTGTGGATCTGCCTGCCCCCTCGTCTCCCTTCATGCTGCTGCCTCCAATAGAGACACAAGCCAGCTGCCCGCGTGTATCGACTCCCACAGAGCTGCCTCCCCCCTCTTGCTGCCTCCCGCATAAGCGGGTGGGAGGAGGCAGGAACCAATGCTACAGATGGGGCGGAGCACCCCCCGCGCTGCTGCCTCTATCAGAATTGTAAAAAAGTGGCTTTCTACATAATGTATGTGGAATTATGTAATTGTTTAGTTTCATTATAAAAAACTCCAGGCTATTTGCATGCTTGTGTGTATTTTTAATAAAAATAGTGTCCGTAAACCTGCCCAGGAGCCTTTGGCTGCGTATTTTGGGGCTTAAGGAGTGGGGAGAGATCAATCACACAGAAGAGAGAGAAGGGCAGAGGCAGAAAGAAAGAAAGCTAAGCAGTAGCCAGTGAACTCAGAATGACCCTTGGAAAAGACTAGAGAGCTGCTGAGTCTGTGGCCTAAAGCAGTTTGGAAGTGCAAGCTAAGAAATTATTCCTTTTGTTCTTGGTTCTACCTGCATTTGAAGCAGCAAGACTTCAAAAACTTGTAAATAACCAAGATTGGTATTTTCTTTGATTCAGGATCCATTAAGTTCTACTTCCAAGTGGAAGATCTCCAGGGACCCAAATTTTTATTAGCTGCTCAGGTGGAAAAGGAGCAACCAAAACAGTGGCAACTGGTGAGGTGAGCCAGGCAACTCTCTGTAAAATTTAGAGCTGTTGGGCTTTTTTAGAGTCACAAACCTGGCCCAGTGATGGACTTGATGGAAGGAGTTTCAGTGGTTCACAAACCTGGCCATGCAGGACCACGACAACAACAAGGAAGTGAAGCTTATATTTATATAGTGGGGAACAAGGCAGAGAGATCTGTATCACTCAAAGCCCACCACTGCCTTCACAGCAGTCCTAGGTGCCATGGTGACTTATTCCCCAAAATGTGGAGCAATATGTTTTTCAGAGTCTGCCAGGCAGGGGACAGACTTTTATATTACACACACTGACTATTATATGCAATTTTGGGGACTTCAGCAGACTCTCTGGTCCTGAATCAGGGAGTCTATCCTCTTGGGATCACCACCTGCAGAGGTAGTGCTCCAGGAAAGTGGCCTCATATTAGACAAGTTTCTTAGGCCCGAGGCATGCAATGGAAGCCTCAAGGGAAATGATAAAAGCATTAGGTGGCACACAATCCCAGAAGTACATGAAGTGAGACAATAGCAAAGGAGAACAGATAGCCTGGGATCTGTGTCCATAAGATGAAGGCCTAAAACATAAGCCCACATAGCACAGGCCTGGTCTGAGGCTTGTGGCCTAGCTAACAATGGACGAAACATGGCTAACAAAGCAAAGCTAAGCCAAGCTGTGAGCAAGAGGCAGGCCCTTGTTCACAGAACTTGGCACAAACAGGGCTGAGTGCGCAAAACACTAATTGGTAATAGGCCCAGGTGCAGAACAGTAATTGGCACTGGTCAAGTTGAAATCACATGGTAGCACATTAAAAAAAACCTTGGTATCCACTCAAGGCTGGATTACCCAATAGGCAGGCTAAGCATGTGCTTAGGGCACAAAAAAAAAAAAAAAAAAAAAAAAAGATTTTACGGTATAGTATTGTTTTTATTTTGAATTACATATGGGGGGGCACCATAATCTTTTCAGTGCTTAGGGTCTCTAAAGGTCTTAATCCGGCCCTGTACCCACTCCTCACAGATACAGACTCAGGTTCAGGAAAGGGTCTAAAATGACAGCATGATAGATAGAGATGATCTAATCAAACCACGAGGTACAGGGTGATATCTAAGCATCAGAGGGTGGCAACCTGATACGTCAGCAGTGAGGTATGATTTGTTGCACCTGTATATAAGGTGGTGTCTTAGCAGGGACAGTCTTTGGATGACTTGGAGGGCAGTGGAACTTTCCCACTGGTTGAGTCATTCCATTGTTATGGGGTACATATGCATAGTGGTTCAGAAGAATCTACTGACAACTATTACTGTACTTCGCTTAACAATAAACCTGGCCTGGCACCTTTGATCCTTATCTGGTCTTTGGGGGCTTTCTCGGGGTCTGCTGTGGAGACTAAGTACACAAATTGACACAACACACATCACCGAGCACACACGCAAGCAGCCTTCTAGTTATCAACAGAGCCAGAGACTTGTGAGGCCACCTCGGCAGTAAATCCCGACCGCCTCCTGAATAACTGCATTGGGTGACCCCAACATGAAAACACATTTTCTGGAGGGAGATGGCAAAGTGGGTATAAGAAAAGTTCACCTCATTATGGCAGCATTGCAAGAAAAGCGGCAGGTTGAACCACTTTAGCATTATGTGCAAGAGTGGAGGAAGCTCTCAAAAATTCACTCAGACTTGTACACAAGAGGGTGGCCTATCAGACAGCAGCAATATCATTACTCTTTCCTCCAATCCAAGAGCATATCAAATTTAAACCAGCACAACAGGAAAGCAACAGATGACAGCAGCAATAGGGAAATGCACTATGTATTTTAAGATGGCCTGCAGGGTCTCCTGCATTGCAATTCCTTGGAGTGAAACACACTCATTACAAACATCAGGCACGATATAAAAATATACAAGGCAGCCCACAGGGAAATGTGACCTTGTAAGCAATTGACCCAAAAATAACAGAGGTTATCAAGTGAAGTTTTTGGTAGTGGATGGCAAACATCACACACACCTTTTGGAGAATACAGTTGTACTAGCCATGAATCTGATGAGAGTGCAATATCAAAATGTTATAGCTGAAGTTCAAGAAGCAAAAGAGGCAGTCCTGTGGACAATGGGACAGTTTTAAAAAGAATATGAGAATGTTTTCAAAGGCAAGAGGGTGTCTCAAAAAAGAAGAAGACAGTTACTGGAAGTGGACCCCACAGTGGAATGTATGTATTTAGGAAGGACAACTCCTGTGGCACTACATAATCCAGTATGCTAGGAGCTCGAAAGTCTGCAGAGGAGGTTATCACAGCACCCAACCATAATCAGTACAGTCTGAAAAAGCACTATGGTGGTGGCAAAGAAGCCATCAGAAAAATTATGTATATGCGTAGACCCAAAGCCACTAAAAAAATGCCCACCATGACTCAGAATTACTAACATCTTGCCAGAACTTTCATGGCCTGTGATATGAGAAATGGGTTTTGGCACATCAGCCTAGATAAACAGTCTAGCAACACCATTCTGTCACTACTCATGGCTGTGAAAGCTGATGGGCATAGGTCCAGCACCACAGGTGTTTCATAGAAGATACACCCAAACACTGGAAGGACTGCCTGGGGTGAAAATAACTGCAGATGATTCATTTTTGGCAAAGGAAGCAATGACACGGAAGCTGGATGAGATCACAACCGACAAATGACAAGCTTTTCTACAGTGATGTGGAGACAATAAATTAAACACTCAACCCAGAAAAAAATGGAGTTCAAACACTATGGAATAACAGATTGGATGTCAGCCCACAGAAAATGACTGAAAGGAGAGCCCAACAAGATCACAGTCAGAAACATGCTAGCTTGCACAGAAGTGAAAGGGGTACAGTGCTTCACAGGAATGATGTTTGTCTAACTTTTTGTCCACAATGGCTGTAGGAGCAGAACCTACACATTAGCTCACAAGGCAGCATGTTGAGGAGAACTGGGCAGGTCCAACAGCAACCTTTTGACTCACTGAAATAAATCATAACAGAGGCCCCCATTCTGAAATACTGCCAGGCGACCACTGAGACTCTAGTTTGATACCTCAAAAAAAAAAAAAAAAAAGGGGGGGGGGGGAATGGAGTTTGTGTCATTCACAGGAGCAGTCAGTCAGTTACTTCAGCACAGGCCTGTCAGACTGAACAGGGGGTAAACACCAAAAGCTTCTGGCAGTGGAAAGATTCCATCAGTGCACCTATGGCCACCCACGTATATAGTGCAAACCACAAGCAGCGGCTCAACACATGGCCTGCAAGCCACATGGTGCCCAATTAGTAGAGCTCTACAAATTCATAGATATCCACACCTGCAGATGCAGATATGTACAGCTCATTTTTGTGGATTGGATGTGGATTAGGGATGTTCGCGCATAGCCAATTACATGATTAACTGATAAAATGGCTTATCAGTTAATCCTAACTCCTCCCCTACCCCTGTAATCAGATGGGGGTGGGGGAGTGGATACACATTGGGAGTCTGCTCCTGTGGAGCCATCCCTGCTGCTTCCCACAGAGGCAGCAACTTGGGGTGGAGGGAGCCGGCTTAAAAGCCAGTTCCCCACGAGCACTGGCTTCCACAGAGCTGCTTGCACCACCCTCTGCCTCTGATAGAAAGACAGCAGTGCTGGGGAGGAGTGTAGGGTTGCCAGATGGTTTCAACAAAAATACTGGACACACTTGACATTATATCACAACTACATTACATCTTATTTAGAAAATACCAGACATTTATATTTTCTCAATTTGTTTCCCAAACAGAAAACTCAAATACTGGACTGTCCAGTTCAAAACCAGACACCTGGCAACCCCAGAGGGGTGAGGAGGGCATACAGGAGCCGGTACACAGAGGAAGCAGCTTCCAAACTGGCACCCCGCGTATATTGGCTACTGTGGAGCCACCTGCCCCCCCATGCTGCTGCCTCTATCACAGGCAGCAGTGGGGGAGGGGTATGCAGGCAACAGCCAGTGCTCACAGGGGCAGGCTTAAAATTTCCAGTGGTTATACACTTACACAAATACACAATAGTTAACATGCCTACTACCAGTCTACTACTCATTTATTCATACTTGTATTTATGTATTTTATTAATTTATTTATCTTCAACTCTTACCACTTATTTGACATTTAGTTTATTTCTCGTTCATCTTTCAAAAGGTTACAAACAGGCATTGCAAGGGAAATTCCAAAGCTCAATAAAAATAAAGGATTAGTCACTAGATACCGCTTTCAAGATAAGGACATATATCGACAATAATTAAGCCCTGCTAACCACAGAATGTTTACTCTGTATAAAAACTGGTTTCACATGCTTTCAGTGTGATTGTTAGCTACATAATAGCTGTCAAAAGTGCAACCTGTTTACACAGAGTGAAATAGTAACGGAATGACAATAAAGTATGCTTAGGGTGAAAAACTCAGAACCTTGTAGGATTTCAACAAGATTAAGTAAATTCCTGTGTTATGAAGGAGTGATAAGGTATTGTCAACCAGATAGAACATGCTCAAAAAAAAGCAAAAACTTTTAAAATGGTACTATGGTAACTACTGAGCAAACAATTAAAATAACCTCAGTAAAACAGAATACATCTTAAAATTGGAGCTTCTGTGTGCTCTTTTAAGTGACCTTTCAGAGAATTAGGATTTGGGACCTACAGATTGTAAGATACAGGTTTGATTTAACTTTCATTGTACACAGTACAAGAAGTATTCTATAGAGTATTTGTTAAACATGATCAAGTAGTTATACAAAAAGATAGATGGTCCTCTGGTTTAAGTACTAGCTTGCTGAGAGATTAGATCTATTCTTGGCTATGACATGGATTTCTGAAGTGACCTCAGCACATCACCTAGTCCAGTCCCCTTCCCTGAAGCAGGACTAAGTATTAGCACACCCTCACTACCTCACTTCTCTGTGTATAAAATAGGGATGCTATTTACTTTCCATAGGTGTGTTCAAAATTTATATGCAATCTACGGTAGCACTGATCTCTCTTCTGTTGAACAATTTTGAAATCAAAGTATGACTTAAAGGTGACATTTACAAACCTTTTCTTTTTAATTTTGTTATAGCTCACAGGTCTTCCTTATGCTTTATTCCTGTATTTTATATGTATACACTAAGGATGTTAAAATGCGGTTATCAGGCTAATTGTATAGTCAATACAATTTGATTCGACTGTAAGATTAATCGATAGGACCACTCTGCAGAGCCACAATGGGGGGTAGCTTCAGGAGCCAGCTCCAGCTGGGGCTGAGCAGTCTTGGCTTGTGCTGGCTCCCTGAGCCACCTGCATTACAGCTCTGCATTTTAAATGTAGTCAGAGCCGCCAGGCTCTGACTACATTTAAAATGCAGAAGCACAAGTATTGGTGTGAGCCAGGACTGCTTGGTGCCGGCTTGCGCGGAGTCCAGCAGCCCCTTTTGTGGCAGACAGCCCTATCTGTCGCAAACAGGGGCTCCTTGGCGGCAGCAGCCCCTGTACTCAGGGGGGCCCAGCTCCCAGCTGGGACCCTTGCAGACAGGGGCTGCTTTGCAGCAGCCTCCCCTATATCCCCCCACCCCTGTCTCTGATAGAGGCAGCACAAGGGGAGCAGGCAACACCCCAGACATGGTGCTGGGGGGGCGGGAACCAGCTTGAAAGCTGGCTCCCCACAGCACCAGCTCCTGCCCCCTTCCCCTTGCTGAGGGAACAGGAGCTGGTGCTGGGAGCTTAAAAGCCTGTCCCCACCCCAGCACCATCTCCGGGGTGCCGTCTGCTCCCCCCAAGCTGCCTCTATCAGTGGGGGGAGGAGGGGGAGAGAGTGGAGATAGGGGAGGCAGCCCCTGTCCACAGGGATCCCAGCAGGACTGCTCGAGTCCCGACTGGCCCTGTGCTCCCTGCGGCACTTCTGCTTTTGAAATATACAGTAGCTCTAAGGGTTCTTGTACATTTCAAAGGCCGAAGCGCAGCAGTGGGAACTGGCACAAGCTCGCTGTACTCCTGCCTCCTCTCGGAGACAGTGCTGGGGGGACAAAAAAAAGTAAGAACCACATATGATTTTAAATGCTGAGTAACTAGTAATGGCCTACATCCTTAACATGATATATGCAAGCAGGCTTCTTCAGCTGTAAAGAAACCCATTAAAGTCAATGGGCTTCACATAAATTTAGGGGGCAATCCATGCATTTTGCATGTACTTATATAGACCCTGATCCTGCACAGAGTGCATTAAAAAGGTCAAACTGAAAGCTGACTATCTTATGTATGTCATTTTGCTGAAGCAGAGCAATACTGAAATATACAGTTCACAGGTCAGTCTAAAATATTCAAAGTCTTCCATGTAACATATTTGTCCTTTGAAACTGAGCTGTTTCAGTGAAAACTGTGACAAAAATTAGCTTCTAAAATTTCTAATAAACCATGTTATATACAATCCTAATTGTGAAAGAAAGTGAACACGAAGTAGTAAAGCTGCTGTTTTACTTTAAATTTCAAGCATCATTTAGTGTTTAATGCAGCATTTCAAATCATTTTGTGCCAGACAGCGGGGCCAATAGCCACTGTGAGCCCTGGTGCAAGGTGGGGGCAGAGGGCAGTCTCTCTCAGCCTTCAGAGCTGTGCAGAGTGGTGTTTCGACCGTAATTCAAAAGGGCACAGGACTCAATAAGTTGTATAAAAGAAACTAACATTGATAACTCTATAGAAGATGGAAACATCATAGCACAAAATTTCTGCTTGGGAAACTTTAATCTCAATTAAACCAATAAAAGGCAAAGAAATCCAGAGACATTTAGCATAGACAGATAATTATTTGCTCCTTTCCTTGTGTTAAGGTATTGCAGAGATCTCAGAAAAATAAAATAGTTCAACATTTATACTCTCCAACAGGTATAACGGGATGAGTTAAGAAGAAAATAATATTGTAAGATTGCCATTTTACAAGTTTTTTAAAATCATTTAACTAGGGGTTTTGTTTCTCATGCATTCATGGATTCCAGGGCTAGAAGGGACCATTTTGATCATTCAATCTGATCTCCTATATAATTAATAATAATATTTGGATTACTTCATGTTCTGATATTCACAGCTGCAGGTGGCAATTTTTCACCAAAATATCTGTTTACAAATTACTGGACTACTACAGCAATGATCAAAGTTGAAGATCTCAGCCCAGGGTTTGGACAAACAATTTATTAAATTTTCCATGTTTTTCCTTTAAAAATCCTTAGGGATATTCTAGTTGTATTTATAATGTTGTGTGTCAGTTTGCCTAGGAACTGCTACAACAACTTTTCTAACAAAAACCATTCAATGTTCAAGAGTTAGGCACTACTGCAGCATATGGTAGTTCTCATGTTGTTAGCCATGTTACCCTGTAATCTGAACTCTATTCATAACCTTTAAAATTACTATTAGATTGTTTCAGAGCTTAAAAATCACAGATTGCTCCCAAGGTTTCTTTAAAGTACACACACACAGCTTATATAATACATGCACACTAGCAGATTTAGCCTGTGTTCTCAGGTCTTTAACCCAAAGATTTTTTTTTAAAACATATAGGGAAAACATATATGCTTTATTTAAAATGATATTTATTTTCAAAAATACAATGTTACTTTTATGAAGTTAATTTTTATCTCAGATTTCGTAAAGTGGTTAAAATTGTTTTTCTTTTGTACTTTTTTAAAATGGGAATTCTATTACATGTATTCTTTTCCTTCTTCTCTATAAACTCTTATCATTCACTATGTTTTAACAAAAGAAGGGCTATGTCAATTTGCTTTCCAATAACATTGTTGTCTAGTTTCCAAAGCTTAAGCATTGATTTAGCTATGCCACACAGAGCACTACTACAAATTTCTCTGTTTTTACCACTTTTCTGTAAGATTTATTCAGACACAATCCTATTCCAGGTACATCCTAAATTTCTGGCTCATCTTGATTCAATCTTTCAACATTTACTCAGTTATGACAATTTTGAGGACTGTTCTTGCTTTGGTGGTGCTGCCTCATTTGTTTGGCTTTATGAGAAACAATCCCATTCCTCAGCACAACCAAACCCTTATGTTTCTTTAAGTTATGATAAAGGAATTTCAGCTGTATACCAAACTTGGTGGTCCTAGCTCTTACCATTTGGGAGGAGTTCTTGATCAAACAGACAAACTCTCTAAAATATATAGTACATGTTACAAGTTACTGATTCACCTGGATTAGCCTTTATCCTACATTGACACACAAAACAGTTCCTACCATTTACATCAAATGGGTATAGAAACAGATTGGTCATTTCTACTGAATCTGATGTATAAACTTCACTTTACTCTGCACTCTGCTCTCTGCTAAAGGCATAGTGTCTTTGTACAGAAACCTCTCAAGGCTATTTTATGAACACAGTAATATTTAACTTCATGGAATTTATTGCTTGCAATACATAAATCTGGATGGTTAGGGTGGCATTTTCTCCTTGATCACAAGCAAAATCTGAAGGATCATATATTTGCTTTAACTGTCATCCAGCTTCAAAACAAACTATGGAGTCTTATTGTGTTGTTTAAATTATGTACTCCCTGCCAAGGAAGGATTATCAGATCTAATGTTTTGAAATAAGACAATTAGCAGCTGGGGCTCCATTGAAGTCAGAGAGTTTTGCCATTAATTTCAGTAGGATCAGGATTTCACACAAATGATACCATAGCAGACATTTCTGTGACACATCCAACATGGAGAACAATGAACAGAATATTGGATTTACATACACAGCTCATTAGGCTGTTCTGATATGGCAGAGTTGTCATCACCCACTGGGTTACTTTCTAAATCCAGGGTCCCTCAATCATTGGACTAGCAGAAAATGGTTTACATTCTTCAGGAACATAATAAAGAATTTAGGAATAATTCTAGCTGAAGCTAAACAAGCTAACACAATTGTTGAATGAAAAAGCAGGAGGAAATACCAAGCAGGAGTTGAGAAGTCATGCATCATCTATATACAGCATTAGTGAGACCATTACTGGAATTCTGTGGCTGCTTCTGGTGTACACTCTTCAAAAAGGATGTTGAAAAATTCTAAGTTGTAATGCATTCAGAAAAGAGCAACAGGAATGATTCAATGTCTGGAAACATAGCTTACAGTAAGACACTTAAAAATCTCAATCCATTTAGCTGAATCAAGAGATGGCAAAAAGGGGACTTGATCACAGTCCACAAGTACTGCCTGAGGAAGAAATTTCTGACAGTGTAGGTCTTTTTAATCTAGCAGGGAAAAAAATCCAATGGTTGGAAGCTAAAGTTAGACAAGTTCAGGCTAGAATTAGGATAACAAAAATGTTAAAAAGTGAGAGCACATAACCACTGGAATAATTTACCTTCGGATGTGGTAGATTATCTAAAAAAAGTGCTGTAGCTCTCACAGCCAGTTAGGGGCTTGATGCAGGAACTACTAGGTGTGAGTCTGTGGTATATGTTATGCAAACTGGATCATCATAATAGTGTGTTCTGGCTCTAAAATATGTGAGTGGCCCCTATGGCTGATTTTAGGATTGTAATTTATTGTCTCTGAAAGGAAGTCCACCCAGCCTTCCATAGCAAATGATATATCACACAACATGGAGTCCCGAAGGAGGTTTTAAAAAAAGAAAAGGGAAAGTTGTGAATAATCTTTAGGCTATTCTTTGGGAGAGGAGGAAAGAGAGAGAAACAGGAGCTCTTCTTTATTTTCTGCGATATTCAAGATGCCAAGATGAAACTTTGAAAGCAGAAACGCAAGAACTAAATAACATTATTACATATGTCCATGCTAGGGAAAAGAAATCCTCTAAATCTCCATTTTGCTTTCCATCCTCCTCAAACCTAATGTGTTATCCACATTGAAAGATTATTTCCTGGGACATTAAAATTTAAATTACCTTAATTCTGAAAAATACTGACAGTGTAACAATCAAAACCATATGAATGATTAGTTCAATTATTAATTTTTTATAAACTAACCTTATTCTAAGAATTAAAACATTTGCCATGCTGAATAAATAATATTCATGATAGTTAAGATGTTGTCTCTGTGGCTATGTTTAGACTGCAGGCTTCTTTGAGATCTTCTGAAAAAACGTCTTCCCAAAGAGAGCGTCTACACAGCAAAAGCGCATCAAAAGAGCAATCTGCTTTTTGAAAGACAGCATCCACACTGAATGGATGCTCTCTCACACTTAAGTTGTGATTACTATGGATGGAGTGGCCACCAGGGCACCTGTGCTTTTTCCACTTTCCTCTTCTTGCGAAAGAACTCCCTCTTCCCCGTCCACACACACCTTTTTCCGAAAGAGCTCTTTTGGAAAAAAAAGCTTCTTCCTTATACAAATTGGTTTACCAATGTTGGAAAAACCCCTCTGTTCTTTCAAATTTTTTTCAAAAGAATGAGAGTGCAGTTTGGACATAAATGAAGTTTTTTCGGAAAAACAGCCATTTTCGGAAAAACTCTAGTGTAGACATACTCTGTATGAACAGTCCAAGTTTTAAATTCATGTAGAATACTTCAATCTAGGACATGGGAAAACTGATTTCTTTTGAATAAGGATAGAAGAGGTTCAGAGTTAATTAGTCTCATATTTTGCAGAAGCCAAATCTGTTACAATATGGCCCAACTGAAACCAACATGCCGCTTTTTGAACACCATTAAATTTTTTAAATTAAGCTCCTCATTCTATTTCCACATGCATAATATATTGTAAAAAATAGGATATTCAACTTACACACTGTAACATCGAATAGCTGTGCTTTTTTGCAGACTGCAAGAAAAACCCATTGGGTTGAATCTTTGTACTATAATCTTAATTTGTCCCAGGATAAATCCCACTGAATGATTTGCAAGTAGAAAAATTAGCACCTTCAAGTACAGTCAGTATACAGCAGAGAATGTTGAACTCTTTTTTAATGTCACGTACAAGCAGACACTAATGTTTTTGTTTAAGCTCATCTCTACAGGAATTAGAAACATCAGAGAGAGAAGGCTTAGGAGAGAAACTGTCCAGGAAATCTAGTTACATTTGCACTTATAGGTGCCACGTGAAAAGCTACTCACACAATATTGTTTCACTCCCAAATCATAAAAAAGATGAACACTGAGGAAAGACCCTTAAAGAGAAGCAATATAGAACCATGCCTCCTTTTCCATCTCTTTATACTGTATTCAGCATGACTGTATTACAGGTATTTTCTTTTTCATAGTTCACATTAAGGATGTCCTGGTATGGCATTTTGAGTGTGTGCATCCTTTCCAATTCTTTTTTTCCAGATAAAGAAAAGGGTGTGGTAGCTTTAAAAGTAGCTGTAAAACAAGTTAGCCTATATAAACTTAGATTTGATGAAGGGTGGTTATTTGTCTATAGCTAGAACCAACAAAAATACAGAGCCTGTTTCCCACTATGGCTAAATGCAAGCACTTAGGGTCACAGCAATAATTCAATGCTTTTCAAAAATTCTCCAACTTGAAAGTTCGCACACTCATTTTTTAATCTGCAGCACTACTCAAATTCTCATTCTCACTTGGAATATGAATGCAATGCTATTGCTCAGGAATGCAGAGGTCCAAATATGGGCCTGTAACAAAGCAGCTGCCCCTTCAATGAAACTGAGCCAGCTCTCCTGTTTCAATCCAGGTGTGACCTCATTTGGGGTGATGAGGAGGGTGAGGCAGTTGCTGGGAGCTCAATATGAGCAAAAGTGGAAGGCAAGAATAGAACTCTTGAGCCCTGAGAGCACAAAAATCTCAGAAGACGAGCCGAGGCAGGAAGGCAATGCAGGGCTCACCTGCAAACTTCTCCAGGCCAGAGAGCTACAGCCAGAGGATGGAAAGGGCTGAAATAGAACATGTAGATGCCTGGTGCCTTTCTGAGCCAAAACGCTGTAGCCAGAGAGAGAGGTGAAGGCTGAGGAACAATGAAGGCTAAACTTATTGATGTCTCAAAGCAAGAGCTAGATCCAAACCAGAGAGGCATCCCAGTTAGAGAAGCTGGGGCGAGGTATGGCGAGAGATACCAGAGCCATACGTGTAAGGTTAGCATGCTGTGACACATAAAATGCACACCTAAGAGTTTAAGTGAGCTCAGAGATGCTGGAGCTGTACTTGATATATTGGACTATTGGGACTTAAGACTGAAATTACTATCTGGACTGTGCTGGGTGATTCTGGATCATGATTATGGGACTTGTGTAATGAACTATCCCTACAAAATCTACTTGTATTAAAAAAAAAAAAAAAAAAAAAAACTTGCAGAGGTTTTGGAGAATCCAGAAGAGGGAAACTGAATCAGGGGCCACTTTCCATAAGAAGGAGAATGCTACTTTCTGACAGGGCTCCACAGCTTCAAAAGAGGAAAAGGGTGAAAGGAACTGGAAGTGTATGGTGTTTATACATAAAAACACTATGTCACTATGTGACAACAAAAAACTTCACTTAGAAAAAAGTCTCTCTCATACAAGCAGAACATGTCTTTAATCCCAAGAGTTAAAATATCATCTGTCAGAAACCAAAGAGACCTTTTTAAAAGTGGAAATCGCACATTTTTTTATCTGTCTTTGGATTTTTAAATTCCCACTGTCACATTCAGATTGGAGGTACATAATTATAGCATTTTCAACTCTTGCCACTTTCAAGTAAGGCAATTTGGCTCAAGCTCTCATTACAAGATCATGGCCCAACTGTACTAACTCTGTACAATTGCATAATAAGAGACAGACCCTGATCAGAAGAACTTGTAATATAGTGCAAAGGATAGTGCAGACTTTGTGATGTAGGTAGAATTGGAACTCACACTGTGTTCAGTACTTTTAACCCCAAGCATTCAAAAGTCACAAATCAGGCTTCTCTCCCCCAAATCTTTTACTTTAAATAATAAATTTGGGCTTCTTTATCTCCCACATTGTGACTGTTGAATCTTTAGGATATGCCAGGTAACAGCTTTAATAAGCAAAAGGACTAGAAGCTTTTGTTTAAAAAAGAAAAAGCAGAAATTTTCAGTCACTTGACCAGAAAACCAGAAAATGGTGTTTTAAAACAAACAAACAAAACACCCCTCAAATATAATTAGACTTATACAATTATCAAACAACTTGTAAACCTTTACTGAGCTGGACAGGATTCTAACTGGAGACATATAGGCACTGACATATCCAATGCCTTGTGAATGTGCATGTTACACATTCGAAGATGAGGCTTGCTTTCTGAAAAAGTAAATTTATTTAATAATTGCAGACCCGGAGTGCCATGTGGGAGCACATTCTGTCCAAACGCTTTAAGCGGGAGGGCAAGGGTCCGGTCAGAAGCCAGGCTCCCCTCCTTGCTGCCAGCCCTGGCTCCCAAGTTCCCCTCGTGGCTACCACCCCGCACTGTTCACCCCAGCCAGTGGGATCCACTCCCAGCCTCAGCTAGGCTCCTAGCCGCCAGTCCTCCGGCAGCCAGCGCAGGTCAGCTCCCAGCCCGGCTGTGTCCCTGGACAGGCTCCTGGCTGCTGGCTCTGCTCTGCTCACAACCCTGGCCAGGCTCAAAGCCACCGGCCCACAGATGTTGCCGGCCAATAAAGTCTCAAACCGGATAAGGTCAACTGTATGACACAGAATGTTTTTTGACACGTGCATCAGCCCCTACTGGAAGACAACACACACATTGTCAGTGAGTTACACCAGTGTTTCTCAACCTTTTTTTTTTTTTAAATAAAGTACCCCTTTAAAAAAAATTTTAAGTACCCCCAATACCTACAGTTTTCAGACACACCAATTTGACACTACCATTGAAACACATTTGTTTAAACAACTTAATTGTAGCCAGATGGGTGATGAAATTTTTGGGTGTAAAAAGTATAAAAATAATAAAGTGCTGTATTTAGAAACAGCAGGGGGAGGAGGAGCATTCGTTTATATTCCTAGATCCAGTGCTCAAATTGTGTCAGGCAACTAAGTGTGGCATTTCACATGCCTCGCACCTCAGGGCTTCCCCCATCAGTTATGAATGTAAAAAAGTGGCTTGAAACCCAGCACCGCTTTCATTACAAATTAAGTACTGCTGGGTTGAGAATCAGATCTTGATCAATTGATTTAGTTGGGGTTGGTCCTGCTTTGGGCAGAGGGCTGGACTCCATGACCTCCTGAGTTGTCTTCCAGCCCTAGAAGTCTATGATTCTATGATTACTTTTGGCTGTGCTATCTGTAACAACACCCATTTGTGTAACTTAAGGGGACTACGACTGGAATCTCTTTTGTATAATCCTATAAGTCAGCGATAGGGAACCTCAGGCCCCGGGCCTGGATGCAGCACATGGCTTGCCTGGATCCAGCCCCCAAGGCTCAGCACCCCTTCTCCCCCAAGCATTGGGGAGCCAGCACTACTGCAGTCACTGACCCATGGAAAAATCAGTCGGGGGCTGCACACAAGCAAGAAGCCTAGGAGACCCAGCCTTGTAGATTTTGTGTGCTCCAGCCCAACACTGGAGTTCTGTCTCCTGCACCACTATCTCACCACGGGGCTGGAACACACAAAAATCTACAAGACTGGGTCCCCCTAGGCTTCTCACTTGTGTGCAGCCCCCAACTGATTTTTCTGTGGGTCAGTGGTCCCCGACCCAAGAAAGGTTCCCCACCCTCTGCTAAAAGCAAATAAGCAAGAGAACCTCATCTCTCAGAACGTATGTAGTAGCAGAGTTACAAACCTGTGACAGGTCTGAGACACAGAGCCACACTGTACTACATATTACAGAAGTATTTAATTTGCCATGTTCCTTCAAAAAAAGCTTAGCGTTAGCTCTGTAATAAAACAGAGCCAAGTTCCCTTATCCAATCTGTTTGAAATGATATTGTACAAGTTCTCGGTTATGGGTGAAACAGATGGATGATATTACCACTCCACTCCTCAACATTACAGTATGAGGGGCATAAGAAGTGTTGAGAAGGGCACTGAAATATTTAGAATGAAGAGCTATCAGTGAGACAACTGAGGCTAAAAACTCATTACTCTCAATAAATAGGCAAGAACTGACAACATTGCTGGGCAGATAAACCTCAACATCAGAGCGATGAGGCATAAACAGCATTTAAGGAACTCCTCAAAGTCATGAAATCCACGTTACCACAACTATCGTTATGAAAATTAGAGCTCTAGATTTTTCTTCTCCCCCTAACCAACTTTCACTTTTTTCCTTTTAGAAAACCTTGAAAATTAAATGCCAAAAAAAAAAAGAGACACAAAGTCGGGGAAGTAATGTCCTTTTACTGGAACAATTTCTGCTGGTGAAGGAGACCAACTTTCAAACTACACACAGCATGTCAGGCCTTCCTGAAGATGACCTCATCTCTTTCATTACCAGAAGTTAGTCCAATAAAAGATGCGCTCTCACCCACCTGGTCTCTCTAATGGTCTGTGACCAACACCGCTATGACAACACTGTTTTCCTTGTGAAATGTACTACTTAAAATGTTACTATGATGTCAATAAATTCATAACATAAGATAGATAAAATAACTTGGCCAGGCTGCATGTTATCTTAACCTGTACCCTGAAATCTTAACACTGCAATGAAATCTGAGTGGGTGGATATCTGAACTCTACTGCGGTCCCATCTAGCTGTAACAGTCTACACAAATGGATATGATTACAGGACTGGGGGAGAGGGGGTATAATGCTGTATTATTGTAAGACTGAGTGTGTGAGGGAAGTTAGCTTTCTCCTTTGGGTTCTTTGTCGTTCGCCATGTATGCAAAAATTTGGGAAGTGGGAGTTTAATTTAACTAACATTATCACATTAAATTCTTTTATAAAGAAGCATCTTCCTCACATTCATTATGTCTTCTGTATATATGCACTTAAGAAATAGAATGCCATTTCTTAAGCATTCCATCACACAAGCTAGTGCAGGGAAAGATGGGGGTGTAGATCATTTTATTCTTCTTGATACAATGCAGTTGTTTCAATGTTTGCATTACATCATAAGCTACAGTTTGTGGGGATTACTGTTAAAATAAACATAATGGAATCCATGTTAAATATTTCCCCATAAAATCCACAACAAAAGGTAACTGTTACTATTAAAAAGCTTCAGAGGGGTAGCCGAGTTAAACTATAACAGGAAATACTTAAAAAAAAAAAAAAACACCAACAACCCCAAAACCCATTGAATAGTCTTGTAGCACCTTAAAGACTAACAAAACATGTAGATGGTATCATAATACCATCTACATGTTTTGTTAGTCTTTAAGGTGCTGCTAGACTATTTGTTGACTATTAAAAAGATGTGTTTATATTTTAAATTGCTAAATCAGTTGAACAGTATGTTGTAACAAAAGCATTGCAAGTGGCTATCACAAAGTAATGCTGCTTTTAAATTAAAGAGCCTAGTAGAAGATAAATCCAGTGTGCAGCTTTTTGCCAATAATGTTAATGTATCTGAATATAGACTGATACAACCAATTTGCTACCCTCTTCCTCCTGTGGTTACAAATTACTTTGATAGTGCTGCAACCATTGTACCCAGGATTCCGGTTTGCTGACTCCTGCAAAAGTATATTTTAGTAGTTTGACACATCTCTGTACAAAATACCAATGTTTCCATAAATATTTTATTGCTCTTGAAAACATCAAAGATGTCTATCTTCCTGGTCTGTCAGCAAGCAGTAATTTCCCCCTTTTAAGATTAAACTACAGGGAGCCAAGTTAAAAAAATATGTTAGGACTAGTAACTAAGATTTCCTCTGTACTTATTTTTCTGAGTTTAGGATTTATCAGGGCCTCATTCTAATGTAATCAGAGTTTGAAGTAACGTATAGCTAGGAGACTGAAGTGAGTTAAACTCTTGTCTGAAAACAACATTAGAAAGGGAAAAAACTAAAACAACTGAATCTGCAACCTAATTTTGGTCATGCTGTAAAATGTTTCAGGGTACAGTGCTGCGTAACAGGGAGCAATTCATGTAACATCACCCCTTTCCCTTTTGTCAAAGGGCTAAAAGTACTTAAAAGGGTATGTTCACCAAAAACTAAGAAGATATTTAAAATGGTGACCTTGAGACTCTTATCTTGAAAGGTAACACACTTTAAAAATCCAGCATTCAATCAATCAATACTTTTCCCCAATCCTTCCATTTCTTTCATGTTGCTTTATTAGAAATATGGTTTTTCACAGAAGAAAGATAAAAATTAATAAAGCAGGAAAAATAGTATATTAATTTATTAAGGACATAAGCTAAAATTCTGAGGAAGTTTTCAAAAAGAAATCAGAGCAAGTTTTGCAGATCAAAGTTGAATTACATGAAAGGGACTACTATTGACTTAAAATCATTTCTATATTTAGTTATATTACATATTTTTGGTACAAATTAAGGTTTAGATTAACATAATTTAAAAACTAGAGAAAAATATTTATTGTTTTTAGTGTATTTACATACTGCAGTTGAAAGTAGTTTGTAAACAGTTCATTCCTTCTATTGTTTATATGAATTTTTCCACCAAGCAACATGAGAAAGGAAAACTTGATTTAAAAAAAAAAAAAAATCACAGGAATTGGCAGAGAGAAGATGTAGTAACTACATTTATTTTTTGAACTGACAAGATTTTAAAATGATCGAGACCCTTCAAAGATGACTGTGTTCTTTCAAATCAGTTATGTGGTCTGTGCTGTCCCAGATAAGAGGTTATTCAGATTATCCTCCCCATTAGCTCGAGTTTCAGCCTCAGTTTTTCAGGCCCTAGCCTTGAGTTTGAAGCAATGGGCCTATTTCTATGGAATATGAGATTCTCCCAGACAAACATTGGACACCCAGACTGTATCCATCAGAGATTAGCATTGCCTCTTTGCAAGCAGAGCATCTCAAAGCCCAGGGAGACAGGCATCCTGTTGATGGAAAGTGTCAGTTTGACAAACACTGAAGGAATTACTTTTGTTAAACAAGTACACTAACAAAAGCTATCCCAAGAACTAAGAAAACTAAAATAGCTTAAGGATTATTTGAGGAGAGTAGGTTGACAGCACGGACTGCTGTGTTCTGTCTCAGGACAGGGATGCAACGAGGACTACTGGTCATACATGTGGTACTTTTAAACACCAGTGGGTCACAAGGCAGGCACTGCTGCAAAAACCTGTGAGTGAAAGCACAGGTATGCACCAACACCTGGAGTGGAGCACCCACAGGGACACCTCTTTAAGAAGCAACTATGAGATTTTTCGTGACTAGACAACTAATTATGAAGAAGCACTATGAAGCAATCAAGAAACCTTTAAAAACCTGCAGTTTCAGTGTATCCAAAACTATTAGTAAACTAGCCAATTAGCCCATCATAAGACAGGATTTTCAGGTCTCTCCTCCACGTCAGTCTTCTCTCCTGAGCCTCTCTCTCTCTCTCTCTCTCTCCCCCTCCTCCTACTTTCTCCCCCAGCTCTCCTCCGCCTCCTGCTTCTCTCTCTGTCTCTCTCTCACTTCTCCTCCCCCTCCTGCCTCTCACTTGGGGAACCGTGGAGCCCAAATGGCCGTTTGGGCTCTGCACTCCCTGTGCTGCATGGGGGGCACGGAGCCCAAACGGTCGCTTGCGCCACTTGCTCCCACGTGGCGGCCTGGCTGAGCAGTGCAGAAGTCAGCCAAGCGCCATGGCGGGAGGCGAAGGGGGGGCCGGGCGATGATGTTCACGGCCAGGGGGCGGGGCCTGGAGCCATTGTCACGCCGCATGTCACCGCCCCACCCCCCTTCACCTCCCACCGTGGCGCTCGGCTGACTTCTGCACCGCTCAGCCAGGCCACCACGTCGGCGCAAGCGACCGTTTGGGCTCCGTGCCCCCCCATGCAGCACAGGCCGCCCAGAAGGAACAGCCAGCATTTCAGCAACAGCGCCGCCCAGAGGGAACAGCCAGCATTTCGGTGTTACAGACTCTCAGACACTGGGCTACTGTATATATGATTAAAAACAAATTTGCCAAACAGCTCTCACAAAAAAGAGGGAGGGAGAGGGGAAGAGAGGAGGGAAACAGGACTTCAGCATTACCCATAAAACAGCCAGAAGAGGTGGTGGTGACAGCAGAGAATACCACAACACTCTCTCTCTCTCTCTCAGCAAGAAAAGGAGAGACCAACAGAGATCCACACCACAATATCCCATAGCCCAGCAATCAGAGCACTTTTCTGAAGAATGGAAGATGAAAATTCACATCTCTTCTCCACATCAGGGGACTTGAACCCCAGTGTCATGTGAGAGCCCTGAGCATTGGGCAAGATGTTCTAAGGCGGGCACTGGCGCCTCCTCCTTCTCCAGCCATTTGAATCTAATCTTCACTTCCTTTTGCCTACATGTGAAAAGGTGCCCTGAACTGAACATAACAGTTCATTTCATATCAACCTAAATGTTTGATGTGGCCTTGAAATTTGTCTTTTTAAACTGATTCTCTTTTTGTCAAAATGGAAAAAAAAAATCAGTTATTCACCCCACTCTATCTATGACCAGTAGCTCACGAACACCACGTTGGACAAAATACCATATGGCTCCATAAGTCAACCATCCAAAAATTGTGCGCTACAAATTCTTAATTTATAACTGCTAATGTATAATTCACAAACTGAAAAAGGGCTACCTTAACTGAAAAAAAAAAATGTTGCAAATAACTCCCCAGCTCCAATAAATTACAGTAAAAACGCTGGTCATGAACCTGACCTCCTGCTCTTCACACTGGAGAGAAACTTGCATACTGGGTGAATTCTGCTGTCATGATCTATACTAACAATGAGATTCGTGCCACAAGTTTACAGAGTGACACTTGAGCAAATACAGAATTTGCTTTCACAACACAAATTCCAATTCCCTTTGCAAGCTACAACACAGAACCCTTTCCTGTCCACTTTCTTATATTGACACAGCTATTATAGTGTTCAAGATGCATCGGCTATAATTGAAATATAAAAGCTTTAGTGTAGAAAAATGTATATAAATGGATCTTGGCAGGTTCTTGTTAATATGCAATCTATTTATTATTCATTGTTACACACTCAAACTCCCAGGGAAATATTTCACATATGTGGTAAACATACTCATAAGAACTCTCCAGCTATAATGCCTCAAGCTTTTCTCTGGTTTAAAGCAAACACTAGCATTTATAGATTTATTTGCTGATTCTAAAAGGCTTGACAGAGCAGGTAATAGAAGAGCAAACATCAGGGGCCCTCAAGTCAAGGACCAAGTTCCAGGAAACAAATTACAGGAAACTGATTTTTCACTGGTCTGCTTCACTGTGCAGTTTAACTAGTGGGGATCATACTAAAATTATATTCTTAGCTAAGTAAAACTCTAAAAATTCAGTTAGCATCTTATTGATACAATAGTCAAACCCCTAACCCTTACGCTCACACAACTGCTTAACAATTAAGGTATAATAAATCCTATATAAAATAGGGACTGTACTGAAAATATTACAACATTACAAAATGCAACATTAACAAGCTGGAAGTAATTAGTTAAGACAATTCACAAAAACATTCTATTTCCCTTATCTTACTATACATTTTCAAAATGTGTCTGTCCTTCTGTGAGTCCGTTTGTTCAAGAACTCCTCCTAAACGGTAAGAGCTAGGACCTTTTTGTAATTTAAAGCAAGGTCAGGGCATGGTTGTGCCAAGATAACGGGATGTGCATGGAATTAGACAGTTTCTAATTAAATGGAAAGGGAGGGGTCTGATAGGAGGGAGTTATATGCAGAATGACACAGGAGGGCAGCAAGGGGCCAGAAATAGGGACCAGGACAGCTATAACCCCACTGGGCCAGTAGGTAACAGAGATGAAGAAAGGGACAGATGTTCTATCCTCTCCAGCTGAAGCTTAGAAGTAGCACTAGGGCCTCAGATGGGAAAGGGGCCTGGTAAGTCAGAGCTTCCCTAGAGTGTAGAGGTTGTCAGTCAGGAGAAGGACGGCGAGAACTCCTGAGCACAGGAGAGAGACAGAATGAGTAGAACATTTCTGAAAATGTTCGTGCTAAGTGAAAACGTGCTATGCGGGGTCAATTTTCCCATTTAAAAAAATGGAAAAGGTGGGGTTTGCATTTCAGGTGATAGTGGCGAAGTCAATTCTTTGTTGGTGCTGGGTCGTCAATGTCAACATTAGATATCTAGCAACACAAGTCGCCACGATTTGTTAAAACACAAAGTTAACACATGAGTGAGCGAAGGAGCGCTGTGACCATGTGTATTCATCTGCTCATGAGTATTAACACTGTTTTCACCAACATATACTGCCGAGCAAAGTAGTCTGCCATTTGATGATTTTCGTTTTATTTCGGTGACGGTTGTGCGCCGCCAGCCCGGCCTGGTGTGCTCTGCTGGTGTGCTCTGTGCACAGCCCTTTCTCCCCCCGCACCTTCCCATTCCGCTGCGGGGGAGTGGCAGTGCACGGACCCGCTCGCTCTACCGCACTCGCAAGCTGAATCTGGGAGGGTGGGGACTTTCTCCCCCTGCCCCGCCCTACCATGCTCCTCCTAATGGGAGCCAAAGCTGGTGCGGGGACTGACACGTGGCACTAACATTAGCACCGTGGGCGGCCCAGCTCCAGGCCCAGTAAGTGGTCCTGCCTTGGAAGCAGCTGGGGCCAGGGCTGCGGGGACTTCTGGGGCCCAACTATGGACTCCAGTCTCGCAAACTAGAAGGCAAAATGTGGGGGAGGGGCTCAGAGAGAACTACAGGGAAGAGGGTGGGAGAGGAAGGGGCTTGTGCTGAGGGGAGGGGCAGGGCAGGAGAAGAAAGGGAAAGGCACCAAGGCCAGGGACAGGGTGGAAGAGAGACAAATGCCAGGGGGCCAAGTGGGTGTCAATGGGTGGGAGGGTGGAGGGGACAGGGTGATGCCGGGAAAAAAAGAGGGGAAGGGCATTGGGGGCAAGAGGAAGCAAGGGGAGGGGGAGGTGCTGGGAGAAGGGTTGAAAGGAGGGGTGGGCATGAGGAAGGCAAGGATGGAACAAGTCATGTGTGAGGGTACAGAGGGGCATGAGAGGAACTGGGGCAGAAGGTGGTGAGGGGATGGGCATCAGAGAGAAAGAGGGCAAGGGGGTAGGGTCAGTGAGGGAAGGAGGAAGTACCAGGAGGGTGCAGGGGTAGGGGAAGGTGCAGGTGCCAGGGGATTCTGGGGGTGAAGCAGAAGGGCAGACACCTGCAGGGGAGAGACCAGCACTGGAGGAGAGAGGGTTCGGTGGGGACCAAACTCATCCCCTATGGGTAGGAGGATGGTGGGAAAAGTTCTTAGAGGGGGTTACTTTTACTTCTGCTCATGTGTCCATCTTGACCCCGAGAGTCAGGGGCATAGTAAACAGAGGTCAGGGAGTGTACGTAATGTGTCCCTAATTTTGGTTCAGAAAATATGGTCACCATACACAGAGAGAATAGAGTTCAAATGGCTGTCCTTAAAAGGGGCAAGCTTCCTCTTCCCCCTCCCCCCCTGCAAAATAATATTGTTTGGTGTTCCTCGGTCTTAAAAAGTTTAAGAAACACTGGTCTAAAGCATCGTGCTTAAGGCTGACTGGATTGTATAACTGACAGAAGCCCAGCACAGCAATAACAACCACCATTTTGTTTTGCAGCAAGAACAAAGAAAGAAAAGAAGTCATGGTAGAAAGCTGTGAGCAAAAAACCCATGAGTAGTGTCAAAGTGATCTCTATTACCTTTCCAGCTTTAGAGGGGGAATGTATACTGAAATTTCTTTCCCCTCTATTCTTTCTGAGTCTCCTTAAATCTCTGTCCCTTTTTTTCCTCCTGATGGAGTGTTAACAAACAAGCCCCATATGCTAGGATATTGGCCCATACTGAAGTGGTGAATTAAAATGCATTATAGTAACAAAATTTCTCTTTCATAGACGTAGTTCTCTTCCAAACTTGCATTGAAAGTCTTCCAATTGTTTCTATGTCCAGGTGCTAGTTTATCCCAATTCTTCTCTGGGAATCAAATGATATGTGAATACTTGCATTCAACCCATCTTCAGAAACTGAAATCTAATACTTCTATATGGAATTTAAGGTAGTTTATTACCATAAACCCACTCATGTTTTACTAATGCTACTTCACAGACATGTTTTTTGTAATTCACTGTTGTATACCTTGTATTTCTTACAATCTGCTTCAAATAAAATTTTAGATAGAAGAATGCAAACATCAATTCCAAGTATATTTAAATAATCACAATGCTTTTATTGCACAAGATACATCATTCATCAGTTAGGTATACAGAAACATGTGTGGGGTTGTCCTAAGAGAGCAGTCATTTGAAGGGTTTGGTATAAAATTGCATGCATGTGTCTCAATCTTCCATTTAGAATGCCTTTAGCAATGACTACTGAATCACACAATAATTTAATCAACAAGAACTTAACAGGCTCTTTGTAGATAAATACAGCAAGTTTTCAAGGAAAAAAGGAATTATTTGTCTGCTGTTATCATGCAACTTTTTATAAATATCTTTCAAATGTCAAAGTGAAAACTGGGGTCTAGATATCATTGGCTAAGTGTCAAAAAAGATACTTTAGAGATTAAAAAAATTCCCGGTTGCAAGCTGTGTATTTCTTCCCCAGAAAAGGACAGTTCCATAATGTGCAAAGGTAGGGGCTGCTGTTGGGAGCAACGTGATAAATGAGTGGTCACTTGGGGCACGAAGCGCAGAGGCGAGCTATCCTACAGTGTCCACTGGGGGCATCCACGCCACCAAGGGAGAGGCCAGCAGGGCTGGGGCTCTACCATCTTGCCTGCCAGTACACCAGTAAGTAGCTCCTCCCAAAACCTTTCCTCCCCCCTCACCTGCCCTTGCTCGCAGTACCAAACAGGGCAGGGAGAGAGCCAACAGGCCCCTGGCTGGTGGGGGGGAGGAGAGAGAGAGATATCAGGTCCCTGGGTGGGTGGTAGGGTTACCAGATGGTTTAACAAAAATACCGAACACTCCCCCACCCCCAAAAAAAGAAAAAATTCTGTCAAGGGGGAGATCAAAGTTAAGCCAAAAAAAAAAAAAAAGCGCCCCCAGAACAGAATTGTGGAGCAAAAAAATTTTTTTAATATATTTTTTAAAAGGAGGCTGCCCCTTTAAGACGGCCGCCATCTTTTACCATTTTTAAAACCCTGCAGCTCCACCCAGTAAGCACAGGGAAGCTGGGGGAGGGGAGCCGTTTGGAAGGGGCGCAGGAGCGGCTTCGCAAGTCGCACTTTTGCGGGGCAAGAGCCACAGGTTGGCCACGGCTGGTGTTGAGAGAGGCATCACATGGCCGGCTCCCTGCGCTCCACTCCTACTCCAGCCCAGCGCTCCCCTAGCATGGCGCCCGGCAAGTGCCCCCTCCACTACGACTCTGCCGCGCTCCTCGCTCCCCCAACCCCTCCAGATGAGTCAGGGGAAAATTGTCCCCACTGGGCTTCCGTCCGAGGGAAACAGGACATACCGGACATTTCACATGTCCGGTATTTCCTTTTTTTGTTTTTACTAGACTGAGCTCACAAATACCAGACTGTCCAGGTGAATACCGGACACCTGGCAACCCTAGTGGGAGGGGTCCTGGAGGAGAGAGAGAGAAATCAGGCCCTTGGCCCCCAGCCTCCTACACCTCCCCATCTCCAAAGCTTGCAACGCTGACTATGTCTACTAGATAATATATTTAAAATGACAACATTACCACTAAGAATCAAGATTAAAACTTGTAAATGCCCCCATTAAAATATGTGGATGGTTTTCAGAGAAGTTGAGGATTTTAAGTAAGTTCAGCTCCAGTGAAAATTCAGATAATTTAAGTGCCTAAATACAGATCTCCCACAACTGAAAATATCAGTCTTAGCCAAAAAGCGTATTCTCATTACTCTTACTGCAAAAGACCACCAGACCATTTGTTGTTTTTTGCAAAAGACTAGTCATCCTCTCCAAAAAGGAGAAAAATTATCAGGTTATTTAGACTTTTAGCTTCAAAATCTTTGCAAATACTATGCATTTAAATACTATCAAGAAATAAAAATTACAGAAAAAGAGTTATTTTTCACTTATTTGTGAATAGCCAACATGAAACAAATTGATCTTGAGAAGTAAATGTTTTGAATTAGGCATCAATATAGGACAGCTTTCCTAGTTCTTCTAGAGGTCATATCGTTGAAAAGCCAATTCCCTCTTTTTATTTAATTTTAAAATCTATCACAAGATGAAGTCGCATAAGGTTTGAAGGTTTCTTGCCTGAAATATTAGTCAGAGAAAACAAGAAAGATTTCTCAGTAAGAAAACAATACTAACCTTCATTCCTGGGGATGCTTTCTGAACCCCCTGGTGTTTTATCTGGCATCTCAGCTGAGACCAACTTAGTGAAACCTGAGGGACAAAGAAAGAAAGTATTCTAAAGCCAAGCCAGTACATTCCAGCTGAAGGACACCTTTCCGTGTACATGTTAGGGATACAATTTCAGCCTAAATCACACTCACACTTCAAAAAAAGAATGCCATCAATTTCAACAAGTGCTATGCAACAGGATAACATCAATCTCAGAATAATAAGTGTAGCGCTAATGCTTTATAAACACAATTGGATGTGGCAATAAACCTGACAGATACGCACAATAACTTTAGGGATAGAGGCAAAGTAGAAATTATTTTGGACAGTTTTGTTTGGTTGGGGTTTTTTGGTTTTTGTCTTATTATTGCAACATTTTAAAGTGAATTCTCAAATCTCAAGTCTCTGTAGTGACCATTCAATCGTAGGGTTATTCACAGCCACATGTTAACCAATACAGTAACAAATTACTCTGGGGGTGGGTCACATTACTGAGAAAGACTATGAAGTAGATGTCTTAAGCTTTTATAAAATGTTTTTCTTAAGTCTGTTGGGAAAAGCAGTATTTGCTAATTTAAAAAAATCACTGTATTATGATCTGAGTATTAAAACAGAATCACAGAATTTAGGGAGGAAGGTATTTTAGGTCTTTCACTGCAGAGCCACTTGCAATAATTCAATCTACAACATTTACCCTAACTGTGAGTTCAACTATCACAAGATGTCAGAATATCTATATAGCATCGGGTAGATAAAGGTGAAAGAGAGAAACTGAAAGCCAAAATTGTTTTTGGAAAGTAGGCCTAGATTGTATACAAAGTAATGAGGGGAGTTTCCTTTTATGAGTCCTTAAAGAAAGACTTTGAAGAGAAGACTGGCTATTAGAGCAAGCCTTACCACCATGGCTGCCACCCCCACCGTTTCTGTGGACACCGTGTCTTTGTTTTTCTGATCCTGAGAGACTTCATGACCAGATTAGGCCAGAAAGAGGGACCCAGTTGACTTCTATTGACTCCAGCTAAACCTCAAACCACTACTTGGGATGAAATAGGACTTTGGCTGCAGCTCTTATTACTGTTGCTAATCTCAGCTAACTTCTTCTTTCTGCTCCCAAATGACAGTTATTACCATCTAACAGATTGTTAAACAATGCAGTTTTTACCTTTTAAAACTTCTAACTAAAGGGGAAAGGAACATGGGCTGTTAAAATGAAAAAGTAATGTTTTGAATAAGATTTTCAATTTCAGCAGATTTAACTGTTTTCCTTCTTAACCTATCTTTAATACAAGGTTAAAGGGATTTTTAATTCTGTGTTCACCATGGTATTCAGCAGGGCCTGAACCTTGTTTAATGCTGGACATTTTCTGGGTTAACACCTTTGGCGAACAGGAAGAGGACACAGTATTTATTAGAGTATTGTTCAGCCTGTTTTTAGGTGTTTTCCTTCAAACAGGGCTTTTAATCACTTCACTTGGGAGACTATTCCATAGCCTAATGTAACCAACTGTCAGGAGGTATTTCCTGAAATTCATCCTCAGTTTTCCCTCTCAGCTGCATCCCACTACTCCTGGCCTGTTTGCACCAGCCATCTACTTTGACTTTCCTCTGGCTTAAACCCTTCAAACATTTGTAGGCCATTATCACCCCCTCCAAGTCACACCCTATACTGAATATCATCTCTTAGCAATACCACAAAGATTTTTTTTTCAACCTTTCTTCAATAGTCATTTCATCTACTTGAAATGACGGACTGATTTTAAATCTAAAGTGATTTAAAATATCCATTAAAATCAGTATTTAAATAAGCAAACAGGAAATCTCAGTTTAAAAATCATTTATTGTTATCTTATTTTCCTTTTAAACTTTTTTTATGTTCCTAAAGAAAGAGGTTGATTCTCATTATGAAATCACCTTGTTTTAAAGGTTACTACCAATTAAATATACAGTCTTTACACTACAGTTTCTACTTCTATTGCTAACCAGGAGGATACACGAGGCCTATCTGCATTTCTTTAAGCTATTGCATAGTTTAACATATGTTTATGCAGATTCTTAATTTTTGCATTTTTATTATGTTGAAAAATGGCGTGATTCATTTCTTATTTACAAATATTTTAAGATGCAATTGTGTGGATATTAGAAGGCTATTAAAAGTGTAAAAAACCTATAGCTTTTTAAATATGTTTCTCATTAGTTAAGTAAGTCTACCGTAAATGTTCTGGATACCATTTTTTCTTCTTAAGTTTAATATGTCATTTTTAAATTCAAACTCATTTTTACAAACAGAAAGTATGATCTGTAGTTAGTGAATTGAAGTGATTGTTTCTAATCACCATAACTGTAAAGATTTTAGTAGTAGTAGGTGTTATCCTTTCACATCTAGTTTTTATTCATAGATTGGAAAATAAAAAGTTTTCCTTCTTTTTCAACTCTCAATCTTTCCCTCAACTTGAATTGATTCCACAACAATATTTGGCCATTGGTTTATGCCAATAGATCACGTTTTGTATTGGCTCATACCTAGTATGTGTTAAACATTTTTCAAACCCTCCATTTAAAGTCTCTTCACATTTTGACATTTTCTCATTACTGGTTAAGAGACTCTCCCTATTACTAGTAAACCTTTGACAGCAGGTGTACAAAACAGAAGACAACAGTTCTCTGCCCCAAAGAACTTTCATTCTAACCAGAAAAACAGAGCTAACTCATTGGGGAATGAATGGAACATGTCTGATAGTGGTTCATTAAGTGTGATGCAGTTTATGTCACCAGACATTTTTGTATTAAGTATCAGCAGCCCCATTTATGGCATTAGAAATTTAGAAGGCATAAAAATTGCCAAACTCTGTCCATAATAGCTTCCTCAGAAAAGGAAGTTGGTTTGGTTGGTTTATTTGTACAGGTGTACTCTGGAATTCAGAGGATGAGCTTCAAGATCACCAAAGACAATATTTTGGAAGACTTCTGCATCATGTTTTTGAGATATGGCAACTTAAGGAACAGCATGTGTTATTAAATAAGGGGGCTCATATCTGATGCATAAGCTTTGTTCAAATCCCTACTGCCAAACCTAGTACAAAAATAAAAATTTCAGCACTGTCCTCCATCAAAGGACCCATCCGTATCTATAAAATGTAGCAATGCAATATATTCCTGATTTCCCAGACATGACTGTCCAATGCTACTGGTGCAAAACTATAAATGATAGGCATAGTCTTACAAGTTTCAGGATGGAATTCAACATAAGAATATAGGATAAACATTGATGCTTATTTAGAAAGCACCAAAAGCTCTGTTAACTAAGAGGGATTTTACAGAATAGTTTTGTTCATTTTGTATTTCAAACCAAATCCTACACAATCTATACACAGGCAAAATTCCTACCGATTTCAGAAAGTGTTTGGTTTGAGTAAGATCTGTGAGATTTGGCACTTAGCAGATAAATTTCACCCACAAATAATTAGACTACTACATATTATGAAGTAGTTTATTATTATTTCCTAATTCCCCACCACTCTAAATTCAATAGTTATGACTTCATAACAACATTTATTCAAATGAAAATTACAATACAGGTAGCTATATGGATAGCAGTTGTATGAACTCTCACACCATTTAAATAAGCATGGTCATGATTTAAGAAAATATTTCTAGAAATCCTTTAAAAACTCAAATTTCTAATAAAACAGAAAAGTTGTAGCCACTCTCAAGGAGAGATTAATTTTTCATCTCCATCTGCTTTTCAAACAGATTACTAGAAATCAATTATGTATGCTCATCAACATGAAACAGTTGAACAAATACATAGACACTAATTTTACAGTCTTGGCAAGCTCATGGCCATCACTTTGGATTCAATGATGCATACTGTTTGTGACTATCTAGTCAGAGTCAAATGGTAGTTATTCAGTAAAGCCTAATGGTACTAGTCAGTTACACTGTATGTTTGACTGACAACACTCCCCCTTCTCCCCGTAGACACAGTATTTAAATTCTATTACTCCTTTTAGAATTACAGAGAACTATTTTATAACCTCTAGGTTTTACGTGTTTCATATTCAAATGCAGACTCCTACAACATTTTTAAAAATAAAATATATCAGCATCTTTTCATATTGAGTAAAATGGAATTCAAGTGGCATTCATCACTAACATACCGATGAACCATTTAATAAATAAAATTCCTAATCTCTTTCACAAATGTATGGGGGTTTTAAGGGTTGTACAGGGACTAAACAGAAGCAAGAAAAACTTAACAAAATAAAACTATTTTGTTGGCCCCTCATTTTCTGTCTTCCTTTGTTTCCATTTTTTCTAAAGTATAAATTCAGAAATTGCCCCTTCAAATTGCAGACCTGTTTGATCTTAAAAAGAAGTCACAACCTTGCTTTTGCAACACCCCAATCTATTACCAGAAAACATTGTATTTAAAATGAGACACCTGCCAATTTTCACATTTTAAGATTGTAATGACTCGCATATGCCCATCTCTTCACTGAGCATGCCCTTTTGTTTGATGCACAAAATCAAACAAGATTCAAGCTAACTTTTGAATGACCTTGACATTTTTCTTAATAGAGTTCTAAATTGAAAGCCGAGTTATTCAATTACTCCACACAAGAAACAGGGCTTACTTCATCGATTTATATTTTCAACAGCTTTAATGTCTGTCTATAAGAAGAATTCATTTGGATAATCCAAATGAATGTCAACATCACCATTCCACTATCTACCAGTTCACAATATACAAGTATAATACAGCGCTGCTAAAGTGTGTGATTTGCTACAATGTTCAAATTTTTTACCTAAATAAATATGCAATACATTGAGAAAACCCACTTGTAGAAAAAAAGAAAATTCAAAACACTGCTTAGAAAACTTGTTCGTTTTATGAAACCAGTAAATCTAATCACATGCACTACCTTTCACCCTAGATTTTTACACACTGACAATTTAAAGACATCTACCGCCATTACTTCAGTACTAGCACAGTGGCAACATCGGTTTACACACACTTTACCTTTCTACCCCAACGTTATCTATACCTACTCTGAGCAGCACTGACCAGGACTAAATGAAGTTTGATCATGAAGAAAGGAAATTCTTTCTTTCCAACTCACATCAAGAAGTTAAGATCACTTCTGTTTATAAACAGAATTCAGAAAATAGAGCTTATTAATAATAATAATTATTATTGGAATGCCAAGACTGGAGGAAGGAGAGTTGTACAAAGGCCTTAACTCTGAATTCTGTATTGTACAGACAGATCAAACTCAATAAGGCTTTTTGTATGAGTAAAGTTACTCACACAAGCTCTTGCAGGACAGGATGTTAATATAACTAGATTAAAATCATGATTAATACACAGCATGAACTCTGTCATAAAATTAAATGTTTCCCACTTTTAAGACTCTTTTCGAGCCAGGAACGTATACACGGTGCTCCAACTAACCTAAGTTTACTGTGAGTCTTATGATACATGTGTGTTATGCAACATTAACATTACCTTTAAAAAATAAAAAAAAAAAAGACAGGGCTGACTGTGGCAACTATCTTCTCAATTGCTATGAAAATTCTTGATGGAATCTTACTTCCTCTACAAGAGGGAGCAGGTGATTAATTCTAGAGTCCTAGTGTGGCTCCTGATCACCATGAGGCACCATCAACATGATTGTCACAGCCAGCCAAATGCAGGAAAAAAACGCTAAGACCACCACTAGGAACTGTGTACTTGGTCAATTTGACCAAAGCCTCTAACTCTGCCAACCGCGAGTCTCTGTAGAAAATCATATCAAAATATGGCTGCCAAAGCAAATCTAATTATTATTGTAAGACTCCTCCCTGTTCAGACTGATTGCCTCCAGTCTGCGCAGTGGCTCTACCTCTGAGCCTTGCATCATCTGGACTGGGGTAAAACAAGGTTGCGTACTAGCACCCACCCTTTCCTTCATTTTCTTTGCAGCCATGAAAACAATAGTTTAAGATCCTTTGCCACAGGGCATTGGCATCCAATACTGAACTGGCGGCAACCTCTTCAGCCTTCCTTGTCTCCCTGCCAGAACTAAAGTAATAACGGTAACAATAACCGAACTCCAGTACGCAGATGCATGTGCTGTAGTTGAACATTCAAAAGAGGATCTACAAATAGCCCTTAATTGCTTCCAAAGCCTAGGGATAACTCTGAGCACTGGCAAAACAAAAGTTCTCCACCAGCCAGTCCCCGGTCAATCATCAGACCCAGTAAGAAAGATTTACATTGATAGAAGAACTGCACAATATAGAACCTTTTCTGTATCTTGGAAGACATCTCTCACTGAGGGCAGACGTGGATGTCAAGATTCAGCACAGAATCTGCCATGCCAACCTTGCCCTTGGTGTTGGCATGCCCTTGGTGGACAACCAATGCCCTTGGTGGACAACCATTGGTGTTGTCCATACCAACAGAAGTCTGATATAAAACCTATTCATCAAATTAAGGGAGTGATCCTTCCTTTTTGCAATAGCTGTAAGTAGTGCTTGGTTATATGCTTGTAGAATGTAGATGACCGGTAGATAACAGACAGAAAAATGAAACTCTGCTTACCTTCTAATCAAAGTAACAATTCTACTGTGAACCTCTGGGTTACAAACAGTTGTGAGTTCAATCATCCAAGGACCTCTTGAAAAATAATCTTACATGACACTTGTGAACATTTTTTATTTGAACTGCAGTTATTGAAAAAGCCATTATCATTTCTGCCCTTGTGGCTATAATTATTAAACAACATGACACTTAAAATTCCCAAGTTGATTACAATTTACAAAGGTAGAGTATTTGTGATTCTAACTAATTTCTGTAGGAATACTGAAAAATGCTACATAGGAGCTCAGTATTATCATCACCCAGTTAAGAAGCATGAAACACACCATAATATCATGGATAAATGTATAAATAAATGAGAAACATAAACAGTATAGCTTAAGTAAAGTAAGCAAGGTTCTAACAGTAACCAAAAGCATGCAGATCTGTGGCCATGCATTTTTGCATGCCATAATCAGCCAAGGCCACCCAAATGGGCCCAGTGGGAGGTCTAGGAACAAGATTTCTTAAACTTTCTAATGGCAGACTTAACTCCATTCATCTGAAGAAGTTAGGGTTGCCAGATGGTCTCCCAAAAAATACCCAACACGCAGGCTAAAAATTTGTCAAGCAAAAAGAAAAAAAAAACTGCTAATGCGGAGGCAGCGGTGGGGCGGGGGGATAGTATAGACATTGAGCTTCTCCCATCAACTTAGATACCTCCTGGTAGCACCCAAGCACCTTTACTAAAGAGCTGCTGGTGCAACACTAGTGTAACATAAAACCGAGCCCTGACCTGAAGAAGAGCTCTGCATATAGCTTGGCTCTTCTCAGTGCTCTCTGCCCATAGAAGGGAGCCTGGGTCACAAGCGCCTAAGTCCAGCCCAGCTCCACTCCCCATGGCCAGATTACACAACTCAGAGTGGGCGGGGGTCAGACCATGTGTGGCTACTACCAAGAGCCACCAAGCTGGGAACGAAGGGGGAGGCAGCAGAGCCTGCTCTGCAAAGCAGCCGCCTGCTACCCAAAGCAGAGAGGCAGACCCCAGGGCAACACAATGGCAGGGCAGAGGGTGGGGCGACCATGGGTAGGAAGGTGACTTCCCCATAGCCAAGTCTTTGGGTGTCCCAGTGGGAAGAAGTGGGAATTCCACCCCACTCAGTTTTGGCTGAGAGCCCATGGAAAGCGCCTAAACAACCACAAAACAACTGTGGGCTTCTGTCCTGGACTACGGCTCCACACCATGTACTTGAACAGCACTCAGGGACAGGGCTTCTCCTTCTCCTCCCCAAGGCGTCACTCCTAGGCCAGAAGCAACCAGCTGAAGGCTCCCAGCCCCCGATCGCGCCCCACCAGGCTTCTGACGCAACCAGAGGCTCCCAGCAGCGATCGCGGCCCCGCCTCCCAGCCTGGGAGTCCCAGCCACTCCTCCCGCCCATGTCAGGCTTCCGTCCGGTGCCCAGCCAGAAAAATCAGAGTATACCGGACACTGCACATGTCCAGTATTGTCTGATTTTTTTTACCGAACAGAAGGCGCAAATATCGGACTATCCGGTAGGATACCGGACACCTGGCAACCCTAAGAAGTAGGTTGTGCCCACGAAAGCCCATGATACCATCTACGTGTTTTGTTAGTTTCTAAAGTCACGCAAGACTATTAGTTGTTCTTTAAGTTTTTCCAGTTAGACTAAAATGGCTACCCCTTTGAAGCTTTTGCTACATAAATACAATTAATTTATTACAAAAGGAAATAGCACAGCGAGTAAACTCTCTTAAAGCATAGCCTAAATAAAAGTATTGATCACTAACTGCGCTCCAGAAAGGGTCAACACTTTGAAATAAAACACCTCCCAATGTCTGCATTTTTATTTGAACTAAACAAATATATTGAGTCTGCAGAAAAGGCCTGAAAAATTTATGACATTTTTGGCACTTCCTGCTTCTGTTCAGTTTGGTAGTACATAAGAATTCCAAGAAAATTTCTCCAAGGTATACCAGCACTTCAGACCAAAAGAAGGATAAGTAGAGGTATGTGGAAATTGAAGAAAAGGTTAATTAAACTTTTCAAGATACAATGCTACTGTTGGTAGGCAGGTCATATTAGCTCTTATTTAAATAAACTAACCAACCCAATGTTAGCTTTACATTATCATATAGGAATTTGAGAATCCCTAGAACTAGTCAGAAAAATGTAGTTTCATTGAAACCAAGACTTCCCGGAAGAGCAGACTGATTTAGATTATTTTTTCCAGACAAAAGTGAAAAGGATTTTGAGGAGGTAAGAAAGTTCTGTTTCAACATTTTTAGAATGGAACTATTTGATTTTTCATTAAACATTTTCTATTATAAATATTAAATGTTAAAATTGGCAAGAAGAAAATGCCATTTACAGGATATTTTGAAATTTTAATTTTTTTTATTTTGAGTTGGAACAAAACAATTTCAAAATTGCAAGATGCCCCACCAAAATAGAAGTTCTGGTTCCCTCACAGTTCTAACAATAGAGGTGTTGAAGTGGTCATACAAACCGTCATGTTACATAGAGGTGAATGACATTTAAAGGAACATTCAACTGGCATTGTTTCCATCTTTACCTCTCAATCTGTGAACCTTTGATCTTTGGGGTTAATACATGGCTGGTCCAATGTCTCCTGGCCTTAAACTCTGTGAAACTATGTTGAATTCCTAGATTTTTTTTTCTTTCCATGCTGTATGTTTTGAATTGACAAAATTTCCACAAATCTGATACTATTTCTTCAAAACCTTGTCATCAAGAACTGATTTAATGGACACAACTATCCTCAACACAGGTCCAAGGCGTTATCACAAAACACAAATGACAATTTTTAGAAGCACTCTCTCAGAATTTAATATTTTCATAGTTAACAATACACCCAGTGCAGACCACAGAATACCCCTGATGTGCTCAAAAAGAAATACACTGGCCAGCAAACAGGAAGTGTGCTCTGTGTTAACTTTATTTGAGTGGCTTTAAGGTATATCACGAGGTGTAACGTACTGCATCAGACTCTTGCTTCCAAAGTAACATCCAAACAATGTGGGTTTTATTATAAAAATTTCCTAGGACACAGTTTTCAAGATAACAAACCGTGACACACTGAAAATTTCTATTGCATTATGTTCCCTGGCTTTGCTTTTTACAAAAAGTAAATTTTACTGCTGGATGCTATGTAGGACCACATCAGGAAAATCAGATTTAAAAATCGAAACTACAAACCCATTCAAAGGATGTAGTACAAGCAAAATTAGCACACAATGGTCTGACATTTTCCAAGAGAGTCATTAGAATTTTTAGACTGAAAGGGCTTTGTAACACATTTCAATCTATTCTCAGTCTCAGCCTAAATAGATTGTTACTGTTAATTCAAAAAGAAGAAAGCCAGGAACTCTAGTGTAGAAAGTATCCAAGCAGTTTTGAATACATTCTCTTTCTGTGTAAAGAGCTTTGGAGACATACATGACAGTTATCTGGAAGTGAACCTGCAACTTTGAACACAAAAGGCACAAATCCATTTTTGTTGAGCTCCACAATACCATAATTAGCTGTATAGCAACTGAAGTCAGTCACTAGAGGGAGTTAAAATCACACACACTCACACACACACACTAGTAGTTTACCAGTAGTAGTTTACTTATTTCTTAAACATACACACTTTGATATCAAAACCATATATTTCAAATTGAGTGATCTTCAGCATTTCATCTTGATGAAACATGCACTGCCTATGCAAGATGACAGAATTACACGGAGAACAATTGTATATATTTAATCTTGATTGCAATTTAATCTTGATTTAATAAGTGTGGTGCACATAAATCCATACTGACAATATACCTCTAAGTATAAGACACCACCACTGCTGACAAATTATGCCAGCATATAACAAGTCTTTCAGAATTTAGGAAGCCATTTCCTTCAGCAATAATGAGTAGAGACACCTTAAGGAAACATGGGTCTCACTGGTATCAAAATACCAGAAATACTTTAAAAAAAACACAAACATTTAACTTTTCCCATAACCTCAGATTTGGCTAAAAAGACACTTAAGTGTGCTCATTTCATTTTCAGAAATAATTTTTAAATACAGTTTTATAATTCCCAGCACCTGTACTGCAGATTCTTGAATTTAGTCAGAGGCGGCTGTTGCTGCTACTCTGATGTTACAAGCAGAGTCAAGAGATCATCAGCAAGGGCAAATCCTGGATTACAGACACTGCCTGTACAAATGGCAAACAGTTGCCCAGTAATCTTAAGCAAACAGCTTTAAACAGAGAGAAGTCCCAGACTTCTGTGAGGTAGGATATGTGGAAGACGACCCCTAGATTTACTTTTAAGGCAGATTAGACTTCTGCTGATTATTTTCCTATTATTAAAGCTATGTGGGAGTGTTTAATACAGAAGCTTCTCCTTTTGCTTGAGCCAGTGTTTAAGCTATCACAACTCACTGTGACACTACAGTCACTTTCAAGACAAATTCAACCAGACAATTTTACCACAGCATTCAGTAGTAGGAAAAAGATCTGCTGTGAGGAAACAAAGGTTTTGTTCAAACACAACTTGGGAAAGTAGCAAAAAACAAAAGGTAATAAATACAGGAATGTATCTGAATATTAAATGCATTTGAGTCCAATATATAGGCTGTGAAATGCTACAATGATATGTGGCAGTAAAAACACAGAGATAGAACGTAAATAAAGGATTTCAGAATGATGAAGAAAACATTTATTCATTAATGCAATCCACTTGCTAACACTACATTGGACATTTGTACTTCAGACTTCTGAAACTATAGAACAGCAGTTCTTATGCTTTGGGTTCCGACTCAAATTTTAATGGAATCACCAAGATGAGCATTAAATTTCCTGTTACATGGGACTCAAGTTAAACTCAAGCTCCACCACCATCCAGGTCAGACTGCCCCAGTTGTGGCCCCTTCTTATGCCCCTCCTTCTTCCCAGGGCTTGGGCTCCACCCCTTCTCCCAACCTAGGGTCAGGTAGTAACATTCTTTCCTGAAGTGGGTCACTGTACAATGAAGTTTGAGAACCCCTGCTATAGCATGTAAGGCTTCTATATCCTTGTTTGATGTAATGGAACAGATAAGTGTTACCAACTTTGTGATTTTATTGTGAGTCTTGCAGTACAATAAGGAATACACTTGTATACATTCAAAAATGCAAATGGTTTACCACAACTTTAAATAAGCAGATAAGGGGATGCCTGGGAAGTTGGTGTTTTGCCATAAAATTAACCTCTTTAATAATTTCCTCTTCAAATCACCTATTCCTGTACACAACTCCCATATTTTCCCCATTCCCCTTAATCGTACAACAGAGCACTTCCTAAAGTAGCAAAACTATGAAGAATCTTACCTCGAGTCAAATGCGGTCTATACAAAAATGTATTTAAAAAAATCCTTTATGAGCTGCTACACAAATTGAAGATGTATATCCTCTTTCCCAGTAAAGACCCACTTATCCAGATCAATTTCTTTGTCCAAATACCTCTCCCATCTGGGTTGTTTAAAATAAGTTACTAGCCCTCATGGTTTCAGTGAAATACTTGTGTTAAGCTTGGAAATGTATCAAAGATCTAGAAGACAAATAAAAACTCAGTTTTCAAGGAGGGAGTAGAAGGGCAGATGCTACAGGTCACGATTTTAAAACCAATCTCTTGATTTTGAGTAGCTCATGGTTTTTGAATGTTTCATGCCAGAAATACTGAGAAATGGGGTTGTAAAAGGCTTTCTCCCCCCTAGGCCTTTTAGTTCACATGCTTTATTTAATAATATCCCACGTATTAAAGCCATCATTACTTTGGGAGAGAAATAGGACTCTTTACTGAGCCTCAACAAGTCTTAATCAGCCCATGGACTTTTAATAGAACTAACTAACCTTCAGGACTGAGCACGCTGCTTTTACAACAAAGTATTATGAATTAAATTCCACAAATTTAAAGACATATAAATACAATGAATTAACATCTGAATAAAAAAGGAATACTCCTGTGCACCATTTTAAGAATTCAAAAGTAGTTTGACTCATAACAAATTAGTGCTGTGCATCAAGCCAAAATAAAGAGATATTACAGGTTGGACCTTCCTGGTCGGGCACCGGAACCTGACTGGTCCTAGATGAGGGATTTTGCCGCACCAGGGGAGGTTATATCTGCCCCCCCTGCTACCAGCCCTCCCACTACCATCCCACCCAGCCCTGAACCAGTTGCCGGCCTCCTGGCTGGGCAGTTGAGCTGGGCAGCCCTTCACCAGGACTCTCTGGTCCTGAAACATCTGTGGTCTGGATGTTGCCAGACCAGGGAGTACAGTTAATAGAGGTTCAACCTGTACTATTTAGCATATCACCCTATATATTTAATCAGCATTCATCCAAAGCTATGCATTGGACAGGTTTTAATTCTCTCTTCTGTCTAAAAATGTCTGAGTTACTTGGTTGTCTTTTCCCCTTTGTGTTGTTGTGTTGTTTTTAAATTTCACAGCTATTTCATTAGGAAAATTATGGAACCTCCAACAGAGGTTGATTCAAACCAATAAATTAGTGTTGTCTAGAAGGCCCATTTACTCCATTTGAAAGTTTCCTAAACGAATTAGTTGTGGAGTGAGTAAGACAGATTTTCTTTTTATAACTGTACACATTGTTTTGGAAAGCAATAGCAAAAGGATGAAACGGAATGTTTGGCTTGGCATTACCAATGGTTATTCATAACCAAAACCACTGTAATAATGGAAAACTGTCACTTCACAATCACATACGCCACTACTTACTTATTCATTCTCCCTAACATAATGTTCAAGATAGGAAGTGTAAAAAGTTTTGATTTAATAAATAAATTGCAGAGAAATTGTTTATACAGACAGACTGGTTTGTAAGTTACGTATAATTGCAATGGATTTGTTTTATTAAGGACAGTAATGTACTAGTGCAGTATGCTGAAAAGCCTTAAGAGCGCCATACTAAATTCATGTAGTACTCAAACAGCCTTTTTCAGAAATAATTGTTTTGCATTATTCCCCAAAGAACAGTTGTGTTGCTCAACTAAATTAAAGGGGGAAAAAGTCAAATATAGATATTCGGATAGATGGACTAAGTGAGACATTTATAAATTTGAGTGAAGTAAAAAAACCTATCCATCCTTTTGTTTATGTTCAATGATTTATAAAAATTTCTGGCATTTTGTTGTACCACTGATTGTTGATCACAGACTGTATGATATCAAAAACTATACACAACAGAGAACATAAAACCATCATAGATTAAAACTTCAGATATGCTTCAAATATCCAAATGAAATGCTGATACTGTTTGCTTCCCAGATTCAATCTGGGCAGTTCACTCGTGAACTAGTTCATGCCCTTTCCCTCACCAAGATATTTTGGATATTATAGATCTAGATATAGAGATGTATATTAAAAGAGAAGGAAATAAAAAACAGACTAACACCACACTGTATACTAGCTTCTAATCTGCCTGAATAAATGGTCTCAATTTAAATTGGGCATTTCCTGTAAATGCAACATGTTATTTATCAAACTACTTCAACAAAAGTGCAACTGTTGACATGTGGTTTGAAAATAATTTATCTCCTGAAGCTGAAGTTTGCAATTATCTAGAGAATTCACTGACTGATTTTCTTGGGGAAGCCAAACCTACCTCCGTAAGCATCAGCTTCACATACAGTGGACATCTACACTGCAATTAAAAATCCAGTGCTAGAGTTACCAAATTAGCAATGTACTTCAGTGTGTACTGAAATATTTTGCTAAATGGGGAGGGATGTAAGCACATGTTTAAGTGCTTTGCTAAACCAGAGCTATACTCAGCTGTCTTTACAATTAATGCGAACTTGGCAGTGTTCCACATTGATCAGAAAGTTGAAAGACATAGTTCCATCATTCTAGGATCTATGCCAAGCAGTTTTAAAGACCACTGCATGTAAAACTATAACCACATACATTGTGGGAGTTGAATAAAAGTAATCTCTCGATAGACATCCAGTATCTGTGTAGAAAATAAAATTTGACTAATGAAAAAGCAAAAAGAGAAAAAAAAAAAGCACAAACTTTAATTCCATAAATTAAGTTTCTTATTTCAATATGCTTACCTAGAAAATCTAGAGTTATTGCTTAACATTGTATGGTTAAAATCTGACTTGTTACTTGCCCAGCATTGATAACACTAGTTCTATTCAGAAAACATGAGGGGGGGAAATTACATCATTTTAAAATGTTGTATTAGTGAAGGTAATTTCCTTTAGCTGAATGCCCTTTTCTCTTCCCCACATCAGTTTAAAAAAAACAAAGAGAAAAAGAAAAAAATCAAGTTCAAACTAAGAAGTGTCTTTTGCTTACTCCATTTTATATAGACAGTATCTAAGTAACTTATTTTTGGGGACATCTTTTGGGTTTTATCATTTTCTTCATGTTCTTGAAACTAATCGTTAAATAATTAAACCTTTGTAACAACTGTATTAGGAAAGCTAAATAAATCATTTTAGTGGAGCTGTAAAGTGGGTCACTTAACAGATAGGGAATACCAAAATATTTATTAATATTGATATTTAAATCCATATTCAGCCAAGCCAAATAAATCTTTCTGCACTGTGATTTGATAATTCATTACTGAATACTAGGTTTTGTGGATATATTGCTGGATGACAGTAACAAAGCATCCTTAAACTTGTTTCACCTTATAATTTTTAGATGATTTAAGTTTCTCTAGTCTGTTCTTTGACTCACTAACAGATATTCTTCACTTCATACAAAGAGTAGGAAAAATTGGTCCTATCTTTTACCCCAAAACATTTTTTTCTTTTCTGCACCAATTTGTACGCATGTCAATTTTATTCCAATTCAATTTTCATCCTCTTCAGAGTTGTACTCCCTTACTTTTTACCTAATCAGTCCAGAGATAATCCTTGAACTAGACAGACAATTGTATTATATTGATTGGGGTGGCAAGGTTACTGTTATTGAAACAAGGATGCCTTGGCCTTTTCCTTTGCCTACCATATACAAAATGTGTCTCACTACGTTTTCCATGTGGCTCATTACAGACACTTAACCCAGAGCCTATGCAATTTGGACCTAACTTCAGACATGCAAAGCATGCACAAATCATTATCAACAAAGCTGTGTATATACAGGGTTACTTTAAAAATAGGCTGTCACGTTATTGGATTTTAAAGATCACTGTTGCACCTATGGGGGGGGGGGAAGAGGTGTTTGCCCCAAAGTCTATACAAAGGGGGTCATGTGAGGTGTCAAATGAAAGCTTATGTTCCACTGATTCTGTATATGCTATTCATGTGTTTGTATAATATCTGTATGTGGAGTTATAAATATGTACTCTGCTCTGCCTCAGACAGACAAATTTCCGGCATGAGCACAATGTGCCAGGAATGTTCGTTCAGTGTCTATGCTAATTAGCAAGGCTCCAGAGCCAATGAATCTCTAGATGCCAATACACACCTGAGGAATGTGTCTGGAACCTGCAGACCAGCCAGAATAAAATGATTGCTGACTTGGGACACAAGGATAGGTCACTGGGCCATGTGACCTGATCCAGCTTGGAAGAGACCAGGGATGGATATAAAATGCCATGTGGCAATCGCCATCAGGTCTTCAGTTCAGCTACTGATTCCAGATGCAGCCTTGCGAGGAACAGCGAGCTAGAAAGAAGTGTGGACCCATCCTGACATAGGATGTACACCAGAGACTTTTAAGATATCAGTTTATAACATCTCTGCTAAGAGCCTGTATCGAGAACTGGGTGAGTCGATGGATGTAATGTATTCTCCTTAACAACCTTACTCTCGTGCTTTTCTGTCTTTTAGTAATAAACCTTTAGATTTTAGATTCTAAAGGATTGGGCCAGAGTGATCTTGCGGGTAAGGTCCAGAGTGTAAATTGACCAGGAACTGTGGCTGGTTTCTTGGGACCAGAAGAACCCATTCGGGGTAGGTGAGATTGGGTTCTATAACCCCTCACCTGTGTGTTAGGCCTGGGGCTGATTGCGGCATGGAGGGAGCTGAGGTGTCAGAGGGGTTTTGCTCATGAAGCTTCTGGCTGGCCAGATTGGCAGCTGAAGTGCTTGGTGTGACTGGTTTGTAGCCTATTCGGGAAGGTCTCCAGTCTGGGGCTGTAAGGAGCCCCAAGTTTGAGCAATTCGCCCTGAGCGGACGCCCTCAGCTGTGCCCAGACCCAGCCTGGTCTGTCACACAGGCCATTAATTTAGGTCTTGAAAAAAAATACAGGAGAAAGGTTAATATCAAGCAAAACATTGAGGGGAAAACATCATATTTCCCAATTAGGCAACAGGCGAAAAAAGGGGGGAGAATAGTATCAATATTTACACTCCCTTGAAAGTTTACACATACTGTATTAAAAAGTGTACATACAAGACTTACAAAAAAAAGTCAAGAAAATGAACTTCATCAAGTCTCTGTATATAGAACTATATAGAATACTAGAGCCAAACACGTATAAGTTACCATCTGGCATGCATCTTTCAGAGGCTAAAGAGGTCATATTTCATAACATACATTTCCATAGGCCAAACGCTAAAGACAACTAGAGCCAATAGGTTAACTCTACATTCTCTACTTGGTAACACAATGCATACTGCTGTACCACAGGGCTGGATGCAAAACTCATTCCATCAAATCTGATACAGAATTAGAATGCAAGGTTCAGATTCAACAACAGTGAAACATCTACTCCTAAGAGAGAACAAGCTTTAGATCTTAATCAGTAATATGAGCTATGATTTTCCACTTCTACTGTATTTCCAGCACTAAAACTAAGAGTTGAGAAAAGTAAAGAGATTTATCTTAGCTACTGCCAGCAGCATTTATTCATGTCCCACAGTTAAACCTAGTGAATTCAGATGAAAGCATTTCTTCCATTTTTCAGGATACAAGCAACTCAAGTAGCTACCCAAAAATCAGTAAGGAAGAAATGAATAAAAAACAAACAAACCAAAGCCTAACTATGGTATTAAATACAGTACATATTAATTTTTACATAATTGTTTTTACATGTTTGGCTGGTTTATTTACACACTACAGTTTAATCAAAGCACTGATTTGTTAAATAAAACCACAATGGAATGCCAGTAATGCTTCTAGTGTAATCTCATAACTGGTATATAGGAAAGCCTAATAAATTTCTAGTTTTTCTGATCTACTCCACCATTTGTACTACAAAGAATTTCAGCATATTCAGTACACATTAAATTAAATTAAATTAATCAATGGAAGGCATAGCTGACATCTACGAGGAGACCACAGAGTCATCTACCACTTGTGAGACTGCATCAGTATATTCATCTCTAAACAATAAAAAAAAGCACCCAAAAAACAAAGAACCATTACACCGTTAACATTCAATCTAAACTGCAGTTGAATGCATCTTCTGTCATCAGGCAGACTCGAATAGGAGAGGTTATTACCTTCTTAAGATGTGGGAGCATTTTGGGTCCTCAGGAAAGGAAAGAAAAAAGGAAGCCGCAGTGTTTTATTAAATTTAACATCATCCTTTTCTGCAGGATTAGGGCATGTTTCTTTTCACTTTTTCTTCATTACGAACCCCTAGGATTGCCAGGTGTCACCATTTTTTAGGAGCCAGAGGGGAGAACATGGAGCTGCTTCTGGGAGCTGCTTGAGGTAAGCTCTGCCAGAAGCCAACACCCTGAGACACGCCCCCTGCCCAACCCTCTGCTCTAGCCCTGATCCCCCTCCTGCCTGCCTAACTGCTGGGTTCCAACCTGGAGCGCTCTCCTACACCCCCAAATCTGTCATCCTTAGCCTCAACCCCAGAGTCTGCACTCCCAGCCAGAGTCCTCAAACCCCAACCCCCCTGTTTCAGCCTGGAGCCCCCTCCCACACTCAGAACTCCTCAGCTCCCCCACAGCTGGCGTCCCCACCTGCATTCCAACCCCCTGAGCCAGCCCAGTATAAATGAATGAATAAGGGTGGGGAGACTGAGCGATAGAGGGAGGGGGGGGTGGAATAGGTAGGAATGAGGCCCCGGAAAAGGGGTGGGGCAGGAGGTAGGGCAAAGGTGTTTGGTTTTGTGCAAGTAGAAAGTTGGCAACCATACCATCCCCACATCCACTGTAGTACTTCCCATGATATCAATGGGCTGATGTATCATGTATCACGTTGTTGAAGTTCTTTGCCTCTGAAGTGCTGACCCAAATACAGCATGCCAATTTAACAAGAATTACATCAGTTACAAACTCATCTCGTTTTCCTTAATTTTTCTAACCCTGGCCCCAATCATGCCATTTATGGGAGGTTTAGGGGGGCTTGAAAGTTTGAACCCCTGGATTTCATACTAGAGGTCTGCTTAAAGCTGCATGCCCTGGCTCCAAAGGCAGCTCTTAACTGCAACAGAGTTTGAGCTGCTTGCGGCTTTGCCTTTGGGGCAGGGAGTTTGTTATATAGGGAGGCAGATGATTAGGCTAACAAAAGACTGGTCATTCACGTAATTAAAGGATTGTTAGATCATCATGAAAATATTGCTAGATACTTAAAAGATTTTTTTGGGGGGGAGGGGAGAAGAGTAACAATGAGTTTTGTGCTTCTGGGAGTTGAATCTGGACTGGTGCTGTTAAATTGTTAAGTGTTCTTGAAAGAAGGGTAAATAGCGAGGTGGCAAAATTTGCAGATACTACAAAATTACTCAAAATAGTTACATCCCAAAGCTGACTGAAAAGAATTACAAAGGGATCTCACAAAACTGGGTGACTGGGCAACACAATGGCAGATGGAATTCAATGTTGAGAAATGCAAAGTAATGCACATGGAAGAATATAATCCCAACTATACATACAAAAATGATGAGAACTAAACTAGCTGTTACCATTCAAGAAAGATCTTGGAATCATTGTGGATAGTTCCTTGAAAACATCTACTTAATGTGCAGTGGCAGTCTAAAAACTAAAAAAATAACAGAATATTGGGAATGGTTAGGAAAGGAATAGATAAGAAGGCAGAATATACCATATTGCCTCAATAAAAAGTCATGGTATGCCCACATCTTGAATACTGTCTGCAGATTTGGTCACCCCATCTTAAAAAAACAAAACAAAAAACCCCAGATATATTCTGTACATCTTCCAAATCCAAAAAGGCAAGAGAAATGATTAGGGGGTAAGGAGCAGCTTCCATATGAGAGATTAACCAGAGTGGGGCTTTTCAGCTTGGAAAATAAATGACTAAAGGAGGGGGCATATTTTAGAGGTCTAAAAAATCATGAATGGTATGGAAAAACAAAATAATGGAATGTTATGTACTCCTTCACTAACATAACACGAGAATTACATTTATAGGAAGCAGATTTAAAACAAATTATTTCTTCACAGTCAGTCAATCTGTGGAACTCTTTGCCGGGAGATAGTGGAAAGACCCAAACTAACAGGATTCCCATAAGACCTAAATAAGTCCAAGGAGGATAGGTCCATCAATGGCTATTAGCCAGAATGGTCAGGAATAGTGTCCCTAGCTTCTGTTTGCCAGAAGTTGGGAATGGGTGATGGGACGGATCATTTGACAAATGCCTCTTCTGTTGATGCCTTCTGAAGGACCTGGCATTGGCTAGATACTGAGAGAGATGGACCATTAGTCTGATCCAGTATGGCCGTTCTGATCTTACATACAGCCCAAATGTATCTGCTCCCTGCTGAGACCCACTAGACCTCCACTTCCAGAGTGGAGATAGAGCCCAGAGGCCCGACAGTCTGTCTGTCTCTCTCTCTGCAGTTAGTATGAAAGTAAGACTATATATTAAAACTTTAAGGCTAACCAGTGTCCCCTTAAGTGACTTGCCACAAGATGTAAGAACGTTAATATTAGAACTGAGTGGGCAATAAGATACCTTTGTAATTAGCTGACAGAAGCAATGTATCTGCCAAAAAAACTAGAGTTTTCCAGTGCCTTAGTAGCTCTAGAAAGAGGTGGGATGTGTGGGGGGTGGAGGGTGAATGGAATGGCCCCCATCCTAAATTTGCTGCTTAGCTTGTATTGAGCATGCTCATTAACACTACTGAAGCTGCTGTCCTCATCTGTCCCCTCATGCTCTCACTCTCTTCCCCTGCACCCTAATCAGGGGATGAACAAGTTGGCAAAAATCTGAAAGAGCGCCATTGACTGGCCCTTTCCTCCACCACCCTCACCAGGGAGGCCAACACCGCTGAAAAAGGAGCTTTTTATTCCCCCACTGACCTAGCCGGTTTCATGAAATTAAATCAGCTCAGAAGCCTACCTTAAAAACAAAGCAGGCATATATTTATGGTCTCAAATGCAGTAGGCCAAGTACACTAGCCCTGCACCTCTATTCCACTAAACTGCACTCTCCCTCTGTGTTCGCAGTTATTGGACTCAAGGTATTTCAAGAACAGCCTTTGAAATAGATCACAGGTTTCATGTTAATAGAAACATTTTCTACTCTTCATTTGGAAAAGTTTCTGACCAAGATTTGAACTCTCACATAAAGCTTGGTTGGTGCTTCCTTTTCCTGAGTCATGTAGGGATGTCAGAGTGTAGACGACTACACGATTAACCAATAAGCCTGGGCTTATTGGTTAATCTTGTCAACTACATGCATTTCCCACCCCTCACTGCCTCTGTATCAGTGGCAGTGGGGGCGGAGGCACGCAGGAGCTGGTGCCTGTGAGGAGCTGGCTTAAAAGCTGGCTCCCCATGGCCACTCCATCTGCCTGCCCCTCTCCCCAGGCTGCTGCCTCTGACAGAGAGGCAGCAGCACAGAGAGAGAGGGGGGCAGGCTGGAGCCAATATGTGCAGGGAGCCCACTTTCAAGCCAGCTCCCCACGCTTATCAGCTCCAGTAGACCTGCCTCCCTTCCTGCCTCCTACAGAGGCAGCAAGAGGGGGCAGCCAGAGCTGGTGCTGGCGGAAGCCGCCTTAAAAGCCAGTTCCCCCCTAGCACCAGCTGTGGTGCCACATCTTCCGCCCTTCTCCCCTTCCTGCTGCTGAGCTCCCTGCGGACAGAGGCTGCTTCACAAGCCGGGGTCCGCCACAGACAGAGGCTTGTCCACAGCAGCTGTCCATGGTGGTCTGATAGAGAGGCAACAGTATGAGGTGGCAGGGGACTTCCCGGGATTGGGCGCTAGGAGTGGGGCCGAGAGCTCACTGGCTGCCAGGCCAGCCCCCAGGGGGTATCGAATAGTTGTGTAACTGCTAAGATTTCATGCGGTTACACAACTAGTCCGTTACATGATATGTAACATGCCCAGTGTCAGATTATAAGGTAACATTAGGTACATAATGCTGCCCATTTTTTCATGCACTGGTGACAAGAAATGACATAAATGTCTCAAGAAGACATATGGTTTAAAGTTCACCCCCCTCTAAAGCCTTTGCAAATCTCTGGAGAGCCCTACGTACCAAAAATTAAACAGGGGCCCTTTGGCATTCCACAAGTCATGGGATTTATTAGAGAATTTTAACAAACCAATAAATTCCAATACCATTTAAAAAATGGTATTAAACTTGTCCTGAAGCACTATTAAAAGTGTTATAGTATCTGTGCCAAAGTCTGAACCAATTTCAGCAAAGCTACCTCTGAGGAAAGCATAACATCTATTCCATGTGAAGGGAGCCACTAAAGAGGCGCATGCCCCAGCTGTCGAAGTCTCAACCCTCTTTTCGGTGCATACCACTCATTTTTCAGTAATGCGCTGAACTCTTTACAGAGTTTTGCAGCTATTTTTGCTGACAAAAGCAAAGGCTGCCAACTTGGGACTGTTGAGACACCAATGGAAGGATTTGTGCTAATTACCTCAGTGGCAATACTAGTTCATACAGCTAAATGTTATGTTGACTTCAATAATATTTCTATTTGAAAGTATAAATATCAAGTTTGAGGCAGAGGGAGGAGAGACACAGCCTTACATTTATGTAGTCCAAACTACTGCACCATGCACAGTCTTTTCTGCACTGGAGAATTTTGGTATTGCAACAGACTCCTCAAACATACTAGATTTTGAAAGATGGTTTTCATTTTGGTTGACTCAATCAGTTCTACCGCACTATAAAACACCCTATGGCTTCAGGGGCCAGAAGACCCCAGTTCAAATTTAACTGATTGTTTTCAAGTATTTTACACACTTCATTAATGTTCAAGACACAATGCACCAGTCCTAGAAGGCAGTCAAACACTGATGCTGAGAGAGGTTGCACAAGATTATTTCAGATAAGATTGGTAATAGAATCCAGAGACAAATTCAATCTAACCACACTACTTTTTGGAAGGAATGTGTCAACTAGACAGGCATTGTATTTCACTCACCTCCCAAAGCCCATGACAGGAAGCTAGCTTTCCTAATCCCCAACATTTTAGTGCTGTTTAGTAAATATTTGTGTAATGCCCAGTTAAATTCCTAACTTTAGTACTAACTTTAGTACCTGGAGCATATGAAGGGTAACAATTATTCCAGTAGTGGCCTGGGTTGGGAATAACCCTTCTGATGATCCATACAAGGGGTTTTCAGGTCTACATACAAGTGGATTTAAGCAGGAGTTTTCTTTTGTTTATTTAATTCACAAAGTAACAAATCACTGTTTACAATTAAAAACCATTGCAATCATTCAATTGTGGTGTGTCATGCAGCAAAATACACAAGCTCCATATTTGAACCATTTGTCACAAATCTGGAATGCAGGTGTCACACGTTGCCAAGTTTCAGACTGAGAGGTAAAACTGCAAGCACCTGCCTGCAATGCTTTTAAGACACACCTTACGTTACAGAAGAATAGGTAGTTGAAATGGACAGCTATTCCCAGAATTGTTGTAATTGCAGAATTGTTGTAATTGCGTAGATTTGTACCACTGCAGTGACTACTGCAGGGAAAAAGTAATTTACAACAGCTCTTCAACTCTGGATTGTCACAGCCACATATCCCTGCTTTGAGGACCCAGGCTGGAAACTACAGGTATCTACAATCCACTGGGATTGTAAGAATGCGAGGAAATGCTGTTTGTGTACATGTCACACAGATTTAATATACATGGTCCCATTAACAGTTCAGTTAAAAATTATAGCTCCCTTAGCTTTTGTTCTGCATTTGTATGCCCCCTAGCATAAAGAGGTCCTCATCCATAATCAGAGCCCCAGGAGCTGTCTACAGTAACACAATTTGAAAAGCAGTTTTATGTATTCATAACAGGGCAATTTTAGAGTGTAGAGGAGGGTCTTGAAGGTAGAAAGGTCAGCCCTATAAAGAATTTAATTAAGATGTAGTTCAGAATCCTGTGACACAGCTTTTAAACTAAGAAGCTGCACTAATAAATTCCTAGAGTAAGAGATTAATGAGTTTGCAGTCTCTTTAATGGCTACAGTCACTACTAATGTCACAAGTTTGCTTTTCAGCTAAACACCAGCAGGGGATACAGAAATGTCAATCATCCGCACATGCTATTTTCAAACAGATGGCAGTTTATTGTGGCCAACCGAGCAGAGAAAGTTTCTCAACATGTTCATATTCAGAACACTGCACAAATGATGTTCACCCTTAAAGATACTCAGTGCCTCTCAATTCCCGTTGACAGAGCCGTGAAGGATCAGACCTTCCCTAAAGAGTGCATACATACATTAACATGCATCATCATTCTAACAAGGAACTAAGGCCAAGATTTTCAAGTGACTACAGGTTGAGCCTCCTGTGGTACAGCACCCTTGGAACCAGACTGATCCTGAACCTAGGAATTTGCTGAACCAGGGGAGGTCAATGCCAGACCCTTTGCTGTCGCTGTATACATGGCTCCGCTCTGGTGGCAGCAGAGGGGCTGGCCTTGACAAAGCAGGGACAGTAGCAACACTTGGGGAAAGAGGCTACAGAGCCTCATCATCAGAGGCCAATAGCAGAGCCCTGTGGATGCTGGGCTGCAGTTCCAGCTAGGTTTGCCAGGTGTCCAGTATTGACCTGGACAGTCCGGTATTTTCGCCTCCTTTCTGGTAAAAAAAAATTCAGAAAATACCGGATACCTAAAATGTCTGGTATTTTCTGTTTTTTCCCCAGCCAAGAGGCGAAAATACCAACTGGCCCAGCCCCTGGCCGCCCCCGAACCCTCTGCTTACCTGGTTCCGCAGGGAAGCTGCGTTCTGGCTTGATCAAGAAAACAAAATGGCTGCCAGCAAAAAGCCTAAAGACCATGGGGAAGCAATGTCTTCCCTGGGTCTTAGTGCTCAACTGCTCCCCTGTTCCTACACCTATTCTGACACTGTTGACTTTTGCTCAACAACTTTTGTCTCCCCCTTCCCTCCCCCCCTCCCCAACAGAATTTTTTCCTGGTGCTTTTTTTTTGGGGGGGGGGGGGGGGAGGAGAGAGTATTTTCAGTTAAACCATCTGGCAACCCAACTTCCAGCCCCCACCACCAGCCACGGGGCTCCACAGCCCCAAGAGCCGCTCCCAAGATTGAATGCTGCAAATGAGCTATTTGCAGAACCCGAGAAGCTCTGGGGGAGTGGAGGAGTTACTGAGTGCAAGCTCCCTACTTTTCCCCTGTGAGTGCTCCAGCCCCAGAGCACCCACAGGGATGCTGGATCAGGGATGTTGCTGGATGAGGAAAGTCCAGTTTAATAGATGACCAACCTGTAGCTATTTTGAATGCCTGATTTGCTATACCTTTGCAAGACCACATTTGCAGAGGCTGGATGTTCAGCACTTTCTTCAATATAAGACATCTGAAAGGGACTGATTTTTGATGCCCAAAGTAACTAGTCACTTGTACAAAAAAAACCTGACCCAATGTTGTAAATCATTACAATACATTGCATCAGTTAAACTGTTCTTCTTGGCTTTATTTAATAAGAAAGCATGAATTATAAATCAAATCTGAGCCTTAATTTTTTTTCCACATTTCATTAATCATATGTATGTTTACTTAGCTAAAAGATGTGTTTAATCTATTATATTATTAAAAGTCAACTGCAGACAAGACAGGCAACATCCTGGATGAATCTAGCTAATTATTGAAGTCATTTGTTTTTAAATTCAATAGGACAATTCCCAACATCTTTCCTTAACATCTATCATTTTCCAGAAACCTAACTAAACTCTATAAATCTGTATCCTAGACTTTTCTGAGGAAACACAATAGTGTGACTCCACATTTCAGATAACTGGTTCCACAATCATATGAACAAGAAGCTGTTCACTGATTTATATGACATTAAACCTGAAGTAAACCACCTATTTTGTTACATCTCAACATTTAAATGTCAACAGAACAAAGTGTTACTACAGCTTCAGTCTTTTTTTCCCCCCTCCAAGTGAATCTCTCAAACATCTAGAGAGACTGACCATTAGTGTACCCACAAAACTCACGTACATCACATGCTGCTTATTTCAACTGAGAAAAAGCATGTATGGAAAGCACTAAAGAGCACTACAGACTTAAACGTGGAATGTTCAAATGGACAATTCATTTAAGGCAGGGGTGGCCAACCCGTTCCATACAAAGAGTCACAATAGCAGTGGAGACAGCATGAAGAGCCAGGGCAAAGTTGCTGAGGGGAAAAAAAAAAAAAAGCGCCATGCTGGAGGAAAATAGGTGCTGGTACATCTGTCCCAGGGCATGGCTTTTTTTTTTTTTTTGGGGGGCGGGGCAGGAGGGGATTAAACAACTTTTCCTAGGGTCTTCGCGCCCCTGCCCTTTTTGGGGGGGGGGGGGGGGCTCAACAACTTTGCCAAGACTCTTCACACTGTCTCCACTGCTATTATGGCTTACAAAAAAAGCACTGGGAAGGGGTGAGAGGTGAAAGCTCTGGGAGGGAATTTGGGTGCAGGAGGAAGTAGAGAAGAGGATGCTGGCTCAGGGAGGGGGCTCCAGGCTGGAGAGTGTTGGGGTCAGGTGGAGGGTTGGGGTGCTGAGCAAGCCGCAGGCTTGTGGCTGTGAGGGTGCAGGAGTTTGGGCTGGGGTGCATGAGGGGCTCAGGGCAGGGAGGCTGGGAGTATGATGGGCTCAGGACACAGATTTGCAGTGTGTGGATGGTGCAGGAGTGTTGTGGCAGAAGACTGGGGATGTGGGGGTGCAGGAGTTTGGGGATGTGAGAAGCTCAGGACAGGGGGTTCCAGTGTATGAGAGGCTCAGTTTTGGGGCCTGTAGGGGGTGCAGGAGTGTTATGATTCTGTGGCCAATTGGGGGCTTGTTGGCCAGGATTCATTTTTAAATAAATTATGTCAAACACAAAATGTTTCAGCATTGTCTTTATTTATGAGAGGGGCCGGGAACCTGTTTTGAGTCAGGGGTCACTGACCCACAGAAAAGTCAGTCGGGGCCACACAAGTGAGATGCAAAAAAACAACCGCTCCAAAACCCCACAAGCCTCACTAATGTGGCCCCAAACTGTGCTGGTTGGGGCAGGGTGCTGGTGGGTGCTGGGGCAGGGTACTCATGGGGAGGCGAGTGTGGCCAGGAGGAGGGGACAAAGACAGCTGGGGCCAGTACTTGGGGATCCCAGGTCTCAGGAAGCACGCTGGCAGAGCCACCACTGCAGCCATACGCGTCTCCCTCCAGGTGCTGGGGTGCGTGCGCTGAGCAGCTGGTGCACTGAGTGGCCGGCACACCGTGAGCACCCCCACTCCAACTCCTTCCCCTCCCCCAGAGACCTCCCTTCCCCGTTCTAACCCAATCCCCCTTCCCCACTAACTTTACGCCCAGGTCCCAGAGCCGCCGCTGGCGCCACCGCAGCACCCGGAGCTGCTGCCGCTGCCTCGCTCAGCAGTCGGCTGCTAGCACGTGCAGGCTGGGATGCTTTGTATGACCCCAGCCTGCATGTGCAGCAGTGCAGGATATGACGCAGTGCACTCACAGCAGCCCAGCCGTGAGAGCGGTTGACCTGAGCCGTTCTGGGTTCTGTCCCGGTTCCATCAGGAGCCGCAGGTTGGCCACCCCTGATTTAGGGTGACTCATTGGTTAGGAGACTTGAAATAACTATATAACCTATAACCAAAGGCTTAAAACCCAGCAGGGATAACTCATTGCTTTATCCTTCCAGGTAATGTAATGCACATAAATTCATGCATGTGAAGTTCAGATCTGGATCCAGAGTTTGCCGCATGTGCAGGTTATGCCCGAGATACACAAAATGTAGTAAGGCACAATACAAAAGTTTTGTTTCTTTTATTAGAACTTGAGCAGCATATGTCCTGTCTGTTCTTCATGGACATTAATGAATCCATAGCAATAGTCTTAACAGGGATTTGTGTTATTTTCAATCCTCACTATTGTTCAACGTACTATGCAACATTCATCCACTTGGCTGCTCACCTCCACACAAGTTGTACATATGTACTTAAGTATGTAAAGCTCTTATCGTGTAAAGTCTGCTTTTATAAGGCACTTGTGTATTCTGAAATGTGAACATATTTTTTCTACCCACACGTTATCTACAGTACAGTGACAATGTCACCGGTAGCGTACTACTGTATGCAGCAATCGAGAAGTTCTATTTGATTTCTCTCTCATTTGCCCATTTCCTGGGAAAGGGTTTTGGGCCACTTTTATGATTTTTTAACTTTGGGGACTGGCAATTCTCTTCACAGTATAAACATAAAAAACATATATACACACACACACACGCACATATCATACCATATATGTACATGCTTATACGAACTTGTATTTTGCTAAGAAGGAACAGTATAAAACCTTAACAGTCCACTAAGTTGGAGTTTGCCTCTCCTCCTGTTTTTTTGGTTTTTGATGAGAGTTAGACAACTCTGGTTTCATCTAAACATCCATAACAATTTAAAGAGAAGAGCAATATAAAATATGTGATGTTCTAGTGAGACAAGTCTGCTTATTTTTTCCCCGAAGTTCATCATGAAATGTCAGCAGATTTAAGTAATCATAACACAAGACATTACTACACTAAAATTCTTTGAAGTTCAGGCTAAGCTGAACAAATATATCAAAGCCAGTTAAAACACTTCTGTATTTTCCTCTCTCCAGCCTCAAGATGCAATATTTCTGAACTATAGCTTCAGTTATCAAAATATTCTAGCTGCATGACCTAACCTACCATTGTACAACGTCGTTTGTAAGAAAAACAAATATTCCACCAGCAGAAATTAAACACTCTGAGTAACAGCAACATGTTGTGCAGAGTACAGAATACACCCCTTTGGGAATTTTCTTGTCTACTCTTATTTCTACTATGGAGTAGAGGGATATGAAGGTTTAACCAGTTAAGGTTTACTGGTTAAGGTTAATTGGTGAGGCTGAAGGCTCTCCCCGCCTGCTGTGGGCAGAGGGCTGCCACGGACAGGGCTGCTCTGACCAGAACGCTGGCGCACCCCTGCCTGTGGGGTGCCCTGACCCGCTGGAACAGCCTCTGTCCAGAGCACCCCACAGGCAAGGGATGCTCTGGCTGGGCTGGAGCAGCCCCTTCCTGCAGTGAAAGGGGAAGGGGTTTCTAGCCCAGTGGCAGTCGAGGCCCTACCCTTGCCCTCCTTTAAAATCAGTTAACCAATATGTTTAACCGATCAGCCAGTTCAGCGGGATTTTACATCCCTACTATGGATCCCAAAAAAGATGGCCATTGGCACCTTTATAATGCCTGCTATAAATAGCATTCTAGCAATCCAGCTTATGCAACACTGGACTTGTCCAGGAGAGCCAACTTCAGCTTAACTTGGCCATCTTATTTTAATCATCCAATCTGAAAATGCAAAAAAATTAGTAGAAATTGTTGAAAGTAAAATTTGATTTTTCACTTTTAACGATTTAAGACACGTTATAGTTAAGCATTACATGTTTCCATAGAAAGACAAACACATTTTAGTTGCGTGTGATTATTTCAGTAAAGAAACAACTCTCAAAATCTTAATGTGACTACATACAACACATGTTTGCTACATTGTATCAACTGTCTTTAACGGCTCCCATCCCAGAATACAGATAAGGAAACCCCTTCCATTTAAAGCTTGAGTACAAAAAAATATCCAATAAAAAAATTCAGAGTTACAATCTGAGGAGGCAATCACACGAACCTCATCTGGAATGGGAAGTATGCAATCAGGTAGCAGCAGAGACCTAACATCTACCCACCCACAAATACAGTACAGGTTGAACCTCTAAAAATGGACTCTGACCCAGCAACATCCATGGTTCAACAGGACATGGATTTCCTGGCCCAGAGAGCCCCGGTGGTTGGGAGTAGGGCACTGGAAGGCTTGCGACTGGGAGCTCTGCCAGGGTGATGGCACCAGCACCAGGATGACTTGCCCCAGCAGGGCCAGAAGCAGGCTGGCTGGAGCCAGCAACCACAGGGGAGCAGCGGCAGCCCAGCCAGGGGACAACAGCCCTGCGGGGGTGGCAGCACCAGAGTCAGGCATACAGATAGTGACTGCAGCTGGTGGCCGGGAGCCCTGAGTGTTCTGGGTGGCAGCGGCCAGTGCAAGGGGCCAGCAGCTGAGGCCGGGAGTGGAGGCGGGCAGGGGGCCAGAACTGAGTATTGTTATACAAGCCAAAAATTAAACTGTGAACCTGTTTCCAATGCAAACATGAAGCAAAAATTTGACCAGGTTTTTGCTCCTATTTTAAATATAACTAGTATCATATTTCAGTAATGATCCTGGACACAAAGTTCTCTGTTCCAAACTATAAATAGCGCACAGGTTCTTTTGACAGGCGTAAGCTTATTTCTCTGTATTATTTGTTGAACCATAAGCGCTGGTGCTCACCAGTCAGTCAATAGAGAATACAGTTAGGCATAATACAACTTCTTTTAAAATCCCTTTTAAAAGTCCAATCCCTCTTTGATTATCTAAGAAAATAAGTATCTGTTCCAAATCCTATTACTTAAAAAAATCTCAGTTAAAGTGCATTTTAACAAAAAATTTGAAAGAATGAATATTTGCTTATTGTACAAAAGGGAGACTTCTAAACTCAAAACAGAAACAATTTACAGTATATAAAAAAGGAAAAATTCTTCTTAAAATGAAATATGCATTGATATTTATTTAAAGAAGCTGTTTGATGTATTCTTTAAAAGTTATGTTTCAAAGGCCAATACATTTCCTTAGTTTAAATACACATACAAAACACACATTCACCAAGGTTATAAACCAAACAGTGTTGAAATCTGTTCTCCAAATGTATGGAAGAGAATTTTCACAACAGCACTAAACACCAGCAGGGCTGCTACCAGAAAATATATCTGAAGGGTTAAATTATGTCTATACGGGAAGAAAACTTGAAAATATGGTTTGGTAATGTGTGTCTCTTTGTTTTTTAAAGTAGTTATATGGTCTCTTATCTGCTTTGATAACAGGGTTAGCTGTCCATTTCCCATAAAAAACTCTTGTACATTTAGACTGCAAAACACAACAAAACTTAATACAGAATATAGTATCTTTCTTACCAAGTGACTTCACATATCTAAATTATATACAATGCGCACTGGCTTAAATTCAAATTTTTAACAGCTTATGGAAAGCACTTAAGGCTGAACTCATCATCATAATGTTTAAGGGATGGAGGGAGAAGTTACCCACACCTGAAGAACACAATACAGGTAGGACACACCATTGGGACATGAGTGGTCCTGAACCATAGAATTTGCTGGACCAGAAGAGGTCAAGACTCGCCTCCTGGCTATCAGCATTTCTCTGTGCAGCTGGAGCTGCACTCCCTCCTGCCTGCCCTGCTGCATCCAGCCCCACATTGTGCCAGAACTGGTTGAGGCTGCATTCCTTACCACACCAGCCCTATACAGGGGCTGGTCCTGTTGCCTCCCGCCCAGCCAAGGCTGTGCTCCCCCGCCACACCAGCTCCGCTGCCTCCAGCCCCAAACAGGGCTACACTCTCCACCATGCCATCCCAGCCCAAGGCTGCTCTTCTGCCAAACCGTGGATGTTGCGAAACCAGAGTGTCCTGGATTTTAGAGCTTCAACCTGTGGTTATTGCTCTGCCAACTTCCATGCTAGCATAATTCTGAATTACCACAGAGCCCTATGAGCAAACCTTTGAGGTACTGCAGCTATGCATATGTAGACAGAGTAGTTTTATTTTTCCATGTATAAAATACTTTCTGAAAAGTTCTCTAACACAAAATAAAATAGGTTTACTTTTACTAAAGGTCAAGAGAAGAAAACAGTTTCCCAGAAAGAAAATGAATTATTTAATTTCTTCTCCAAACTGATATTTTTTTAGAGATTAATTGCTGTGTTAAAGATGATCACATGTTTGTTACAGCTCCATAAGACAAGATTTTGTCAAAGTTGATGCTACTTTTTTTGAACAAGAAATGTATTATATACATAGTGTAAATTAATGCCATCCAAGATCAGTTTAAAATAGTTTCTTTTAACCACATTTAGTATAAGGATACAAATTACTGCTACAAGATGATTTTTTTTATTTTACCATATATTAGGAAAGTTTTCATTTGCTTCTGAAGGAAGGATACCATAACAATAAGTAAGGGCATTTTAGCTAGAGTTTGAAAAAGTAAAAACAAAACAAAACAAAACAAACAAACAAACCACATTAGGGTCTCTCTCTCATATTTATATCTAAGACACACAAATCTCTCACGTTTTAAAAACAAATTCATTTTAAGATGCCATATAAGAATTCACTGTTTTAACAGTGGTTCTAAGTGACTGTTGAAAAGTAATTTACCACACTTATAAATTGTACAAATAGATAGATAATTCTATGGGTTTATCCTGTATTACTTGACTGGTGCCATGTCAAATATTTAGCTACAATGTAACACTTGCCAACAGATGCAAGGTAAATCTGAAATCCTATGGGGATAACTTAAATATTTAAAAGTCTTGACAGTTGTGAGGCATGAATAGAAAAATCTATACCTCGCATTCAGAAAACAAGGGGATTATTTAATTGTTTAAACTACTCATGGACAATTTAGTTTACTAGTAGTAAAGCTGGCCCAGTTTTCTGTAAAACAAAACAACTACATATTTTTGCAGCTTCCGTTTTTCCTGGAATATGAGAATTTCCCCTTTTATGAAGGTTGAGCTCAAAATACATCCACATCTCATCACATAATTTGAATGCATTCAGCCATAAATGCCATAAAAATGTTACTGAAACAATAATAATAATAATTCACATCAGTAGGAGCAAGAGGTCAAGATAACAGACTTCATTTATACTAGTAAGTCATGGGGCCAGTTATTTTGTATTGGCTGTAATTTTATGTTAGGTGGAAAAAAGAGTCAAGCCACTGTTTAGAAGTGAATAGCAAGAGAAACAGATAAACTTTTAGTGTGATACCACTCCTCTGCTCCCTCCCCCCTCCCCACTTTTACTTCTTGCTATCACAAAGCATCAGGAAATTAAAGTTTATGATTACACCAAAGCAAGTTAAGGGAATACCTTTCATACAAAAATTGACAGCATCACATTGGTTGTTCGGAGACATTTCATTCTGAACCCTGGCTTTTGAAGTAATAGTGGGCATGAAAATGAATTCACATGTAGGTCAAAAATGTGTGCATGTACGCATGCAAAATTTCTGTGCCACCCCCAACATGGGAGTATGAATTAATAAGAAAAGCCACTACATAAAGTCAATATTTGTAAACTGCTATCATATAGGACCATTAATCTCTCATATAAACTGATTAGAGAAAGAGGATAGGGAAATGCAGTAACACCAGACACCGCTATTTCATAACTCTTGGCAAATGATGACATTTTTACATGGAGACCCCCGTGTTTCACAGTAAAAATAAATAAAAATCTGAGCTTTATTCTGAACTGTACTAGACTTTCCAGAGTGCTAACTACACAAATATCTCCTGCTTTGCTTTTCCTTACTGCAGCTACATTTAATCCCTGTTTAGATGGAACAACAAGGACAAATAAAACAATTTGATGTTAACTGTAGCAGAAGTTATTTATGGAGGACTTCATGAAGCTATTTTTCCATATATATGGAGAGTGCAATATAAGAATTCTTGTTCTATAACACCTCCTACTTTTAACATTGCCTCAACCAGTGCAACTGAATTCCACACTATTATTATTTGCACAGCTTTCAAAGGATAGTGCCATGGAGCTTACTATAATAATTTCTGCCTAAGCTCTTTTCAGAGAGATCCAAATTTCTGAGTGGTACTCCACAAAAACAAACCACAAGGTTTTTAAAAAGAGACTTTAAAACACTTTAGAAATGTCAAACAAAAAACAAGTTTCGCAGAGAAATATACAGCTGTACAGCCTGGTAAGTTTAAAAACAGTGTTCTTAAAAATCTTATGTGATAAAAGTGATGTAACACTGTTATTTGCCTACATGTGACATAATATAATTATTTGTTCATCTTTTCCTAAGTGGGAAACATGGGTCAGTTTGTGATTTGAAGCAATATATCAACAACACTGCCACGACACGGCTCACCACACAATGACACGCAAACGTAACTCAGTATATACCCTTGAAGTCTTTGCAAGATGTTGGGATTTATTTACAATATATTTGTTTGGAAAAGTATAAGCAAAATCATCCTCCAGCTTACTTTTTATTTTCCTGTGTTCTGGCAACACCTGTGTCTATGAAACAATGTAATCAGATGTACCGAATATCCCTCCTATTAACTAGTAATACAAAGAAAAAATCTTCAAGACAGTTTCATCACTGTACAGGATGCTAAACACAAAGCAACAGATGTGCAGTAATCAACAATAGCTTATTCATTTCCTTTGAGAGAAAAAAAAAGTAATGGGCAGTAGTTAAGAATTCCCATCTACTAGACATAAAAGGAAATGTACACTTTTCCCTGATCATTTCACTGTAACAATAGAAAATGTCAGAGGGATAGTGCTCTCTACTTACTTGTATGTATTTAGGGAAGTAGAGCGCACGACTTGCCAGTTTTGCTTGAATTCATTTTATTTGACATTTTCATGTGCAAGAATGTATCAAAATATCCTTTTCACTATGTAATGGTGGTTGGATTTGGACCACCTTGTTTTGCTGAATTTATTTAAAAAAAAAAAAAAAAAGGCAGAAAATGTTTTCACTAAAATTGACAAGATACATAGTAAAAATGGATGTCTCAAACAAACAAATTTTGTAACAGACTTAAAACAAAAAGGGTCTTAATATGCTACTTTATATATGCCAAACAAAACTAAGAACATGTTATTAACACAAGCATGCACAAGTATTTATCTGACCATTACATTTCTCACTGTATTGGTCTCTTTAGAATTCCAGCTGTGTAAGTGGACACTTTAGTTAAAGGGTCATGTTCATTGGTCACCTTTTTAAAAAGAAAGAATATCATTCTGGTGCAAGTGGGTCTAATACATTGAGTCTAATTATGACACAGGAATATTAGGTCTTATTTGTGCATGGTCTCTCTTGCCCTGCTGTAGAATGACAGACCGAACAAACTGGATTGGGTTATAAATTTATAAAAGTCACTCTATTAACTCCTCACTATTTGCAAGGCAAGTTGAGAAGGAGGTTTCTTCTTCTTCTCAAGTGACTTTCTTCCAGGGTGCCTTTTTCTTTAAAATAAAAAAAAAATGTCTTATAAGTCTTACTATTAACACTACAAAACAGTGAAAGTCCCTAATTCACTGCTCTTCCCCCCCCCCAAAAAAAGCTTATTTTTCTCATTTACATTCTTTGAGATCATCAGCTTTAAATGCAGATCACTGACAGAATTTCAGTACAATTTCAGAATAAGAAACCCTATTTTAAAAAAAATAAAGTATATACAACGTGCTCGTCTAATCAGTGGAATAGTGCAGGCTCAATAGAAATAATAAGCCAAAATGGATTAGGCAGTTTATAATGGCATTATTTCAATCTGACCAGAATCAGTAATAACTGTATATCATTTACAATTGATGGCTATTGTAAATAAGCAGTCCAAAAATCTAGGTCCCAAGTAGGGTTGCCAGATGGTTTAACCAAAAATACTGACCACCACTGTACCCCCCCCCAAAAAAAAAACCACCAGGGAAAAAATTGTGTTGAGGGGGAGGTGTTAAGAAAAAAAAAAAAAAAGGATTCTGAGAGTTATTAAGCAAAAATTAAATAAATAAATAAAAAAGCATTAAAACAGCATGGCCCCTTTCAGAGTGCATGCAGGGTCTGAATAGGGATAGGAACAGGGGAGTGGTTGAGCACTAAGACCCAGGGAAGGCATTGCTTCCCCTTGGACTTTAGGCTTTTTGCTGGCAGCCATTCTGTTTTCTTGATCAAGCCAGAATGCAGCTTCCTTGCGGAACCAGGTAAACAAGGGGTCCGGGGGTGGGGAGCAGGGGATGTCGGGGAGGAGAAGGAGGCCAGGGGCTGAGTGAGTCATAGGGTTGCCAGGTGTCCAGTATTTTCACCTCCTGGCGGGAGGGGAGAAAACAGAAAATACCGGACATTTTAGGTGTCCGGTATTTTCTGAATTTTTTTTTTTTACCAGACAGGAGGCGAAAATACCGGACACCCTAGTCTGGCAACCCTAGTCCCAAGCCTAATTTAGCAAAAGACTTAAGCACATAATTAGACTTAAGCAGTTTAAGTATAGACTTATATCCATGTGTGTATTTGTGTGCTTAAAAAGTTAAGTATTTATGTTTCCAGAGTCCTAGTTAAAAAAAGTCTCCACATCACAAAGTGACATCACCACAGCTTGAACCGTTTTTGCATATTCTATATTCCTTCCCACATACTAATGACAGAACACCTCTCTAAAGAACCAACTTCCATACATCTGTACAGCATCCTTCCCATGCAGCTTTCCCAGCTCCTTATGCATTTGATTTTAAGGTATGAGGTATAAATCTTACATCTAGCCTAAATAAAGAATACAATGATGCACAGATAAGCAGTGAACTTTTTTTTTAAAGTTCATTTGACTTTAACACACACATTTCATATTAAATGTCCTCTACATTCACAGAGCAACTGCATAGATCTGACATTTCCTTCTTTGTTACAAAGACAGCATGATTTTCAGAGGTTCTGAGCACTAGCCGCTTCCATTAACTCCCCTCAAAAAAATATATATATACACATCAAAACTGCTGTTGTAGTGCTGACAGATGGAAACGAACCTGGGACCTCTGGAACTTAGTGCATGAGACTATCAAAGGGGTGGGGAACCTAAGTGGGGAACCTGAGTGCCGGCTGTGACCCCAGCTTGCCTGGATCTGACCCGAGTCTTGGGGCTCCCCCCTCCAGAACTGGGAAGCCTGCACTGATGCACCAGCCCCCCACAAAAAATCCCTTGTGGGGCTAGAGCACACAAAATCTATTAGCATGGGCCTCCCTAGGCTCTAGTGTGCGAGGAGTTAAGTATGTTCAGAGACAGGTAATTGGCTATTTGTGTGGTCACTACAATTTGTATCAACTACACGATTAGTTCTTAAGGGAAAAGCCACTCAGTCCTGGCTTATGCTGGGTTCACTACGCTTGTGGTGAGCCTGGACCCGCCACAGAAAGAAGCTGCTTCACAGCAACCTCCCCTCCCCCACCTCCACGCTGCTACCTCTGATACTGAGGCAGCAAGGGGTGTGGGGAGAAATGCGAGTACTACTCAACTACTCCCTTACATCCCTAGTGAGGAGTGCCTTTCTCCTTCTATATGGGGGGTAGGGGAGGGCACATCTGTCAGGATTTGGTTTTCCTTCTCATTTGTGTATTGCGCCCAACTGATTTTTCTGTGCGTCAGGGGCCCCCAACCCAAGAGTTTCCCAAGTCCTGCTCTGCCACTTGAACTAAATGCCAGCTGTCTCTCAGCTAAGACTGTAGAGCACACTCATTCTCTCTCACTCTAAGCGCCACTACATGGGACAGTACACCACATCCAGCAGGTGTGTGGGTTACATTGTGACAATTTTTAAAGGAATCAACCCTAGAAAACAATCAGAAAAACAGAAAAAAAAATCCACAATGCAGATGTAATAGTTGAATTAATATCTCCCCCCGGCCCCCTTCACAATCTTTTACAGAAGAATCATCATCAAAAACATCATTGACTCATAGACTTTAAGGTCAGAAGGGACCATTATGATCATCTAGTCTGACCCCCTGCACAATGCAGGCCACAGAATCTCACCCACCCCCTCCTAGAATAATCCTCTCACCTATATCTCAGATATTGAAGCCTTCAAATAGTTTGAAGACCCCAAGATGCAGAGAATCCTCCAGCTGTGATCTGTACCCCATGCTATAGAGGAAGGCAAAAAACCTCCAGGGCCTCTGCCAATCTACCCTGGAGGAAAATTCCTTCCCGACCCCAAATATGGCGATCAGCTAAACCCTGAGCATGTGGGCAAGACTCACCAGCCAGACACCCAGAAAGTTCTCTATAGTAACTCCTCTCATCCCACCACTGGCCTATATACCACTGATAATGAATGGTCAATTAGTTACCAAGATCATGTTATCTCATCAAACCATCCCCTTCATAAACCCATCTAGTTTAATCTTGAAGCCAGATAGATCTTTTGCCCCCACTACTTCCTTGGAAGGCCGTTCCAGAACCTCACTCCTCTAATGGTTAGAAACCTTCTGTCTAATCTCAAGTCTAAACTTCCTACTAGCCAGCTTATATCCATTTGTTCTTGTGTCCACATTGGTATTAAGCTTAAATAATCCTTCCCTGGTATTTATCCCTCTAATATATTTAAAGAGAGCAATCATGTCCCCCCTCAGCCTTCTTTTGGTTAAGGTAAACAAGCCAAGCTCCTTGATTCTCCTTTCATAAGACAGGTTTTCCATTCCTCGGATCATCCTAGTGGCCCTTCTTTGTACCTGTTCCAGTTTGAATTCATCCTTCTTAAACATGGGAGACCAGAACTGCACACAGTATTCCAAATGGGGTCTCACCAATGCCTTGTATAACGGCACTAACACCTCCTTATCCCTCCTGGAAATACCTCGCCTAATACATCCCAAGACCGTATTAGCCTTTTTCACGGCCATGTCACAGTGGCGGCTCATAGTCATCCTATAATCAACCAGGCTCCGAGGTCCTTCTCCTCCTCCGTTACTTCCAACTGATGTGTCCCCAGCTTATAACTAAAATTCTTGTTATTAATCCCTAAATGCATAACCTTACACTTCTCACTATTAAATTTCATCCTATTGCTATCACTCCAATTTACAAGGTCATCCAGATCTTCCTGTATAATATCCCGATCCTTTTCTGAATTGGCAATACCTCCCAACTTTGTGTCATCCGCAAATTTTATCAGGACACTTCCACTTTTGGTGCCAAGGTCATCAATAAAAAGATTAAATAAAATTGGCCCCAAAACTGATCCCTGAGGAACTCCGCTAGTAACCTTCCTCCAACCTGACAGTTCACCTTTCAGTATGACCCGCTGTAGTCTCCCTTTAACCAGTTGCTTATCCACCTCTCAACTTTCATATTAATCCCTATCTTTTCCAATTTAATCAATAATTCCCCATGTGGTACTGTATCAAATGCCTTACTAAAATCGAGGTAGATTAGATCCACTGCATTTCCTTTATCTAAAAAAATCTGTTACTTTCTCAAAAAAGGAGATCAGGTTGGTTTGGCACGGCACGATCTACCTTTTGTAAAACCATGTTGTAATTTGTCCCAATTGCCATTAGCCTCAATGTCTCTAACTACTTTCTCCTTCAAAATTTTTTCCAAGATCTTGCATACTACAGATGTCAAACTAACAGGCCTATAGTTACCCGGGTCGCTTTTTTCCCTTTCTTAAAAATAGGAACTATATTAGCAATTCTCCAGTCAAATGGTACAACCCTTGAGTTTAGAGATTTATTAAAAAATTTTGCTAATGGACTTGCAATTTCATGTGCCAGTTCCTTTAATATTCTTGGATGAAGATTATCTGGGCCCCCTGATTTACTCCCATTAAGCTGTTCAAGTTTGGCTTTTACCTCGGATATGGTAATATCTACCTCCATATCCTTAGTCCCATTTGTTATGTTACCATTATCCCTAAGCTCTTCATTAGCCTCATTAAAGACTGAAGCAAAGTATTTGTTTAGATATTGGGCCATTCCTAGATTATCCTTAACCTCCACTCCATCCTTAGTAATTAGCGGTCCTACTTCTTCTTGTGTTGCATATTCCCCAACAGAAATTTGGCAAAATAGTTATTTGGTACCTCTGCATATAATTAATTACAAATTAGAGCCATAAAGGGCCAATTCAGACCCAACCACTGAGCTGAGCATTTACAGAAATGTAGGATCAATGCACCATATTTCCGTGCTCTTCTCCCACACTCAAGACATTCATTCTTTTTTCAATCTTTAAACCCTATATTTCCCCTCAGTCTGTTTTACAAGCTATTCTAAGATATTCCCAATATGGATGTTTGATAGCAGGTAATAGAATAGTTGACTGACTGCATGAATTCTTAGTGGTTAGTCGACTATTCACAATATCAGAGGCAACAACTTGGGGTGCCAGGCAGAAGCCAGTCCGTGAAGGGAGCCAGTTTAAAAGCCAGTTACCCTCATGAACCGCTGCGGGATAGCAGCATCCCCTGTCCATGTGGGGGAGGGGGGAGTCCGAGCTCCCTGTGGTCAGAGGCTACTTGTGGTGGGAGGGAGGGGCCTGGGCTGGCCACAGACTCCATCTGTGGGGAGCTCGGACTGCCCCCCCAGAAACCAATCCCTGCCTGTGGAGAGCCAGGGATGCTTCACAGCAACCTCCCCTGCCTGCTCCCTCCCTCCCCCCGCTGCTATCTCTGATAGAGGCAGCAGCGCGAGTGGGAGGGCAGGAGGCCCTGCAAAGCCAATGCTGGGGGGAACCGGTTTTTAAGCCAGCTCCCCCCAGCACCGACTCCTGCTTCCCCCCGGTTGCTGCCTCAGATACAGAGGCGGCAAAGGGGGGTGGGGGAGAAATGTGAACAGTCAACTAGAATCTGGATTAATGGATAAACCTAGGCTTATCGGTTAATTGTATAGTCGACTACTCATTGACATCCCTAATTCCCACACTCCGGGTTTTTCAGTACATCAGTAATCACTGTGCTTCATTAACAACCTGCATAATGTCCCTTTCATGTTTCCCAAAGAACTTTCGGAAAGCCTTTTGCTTCTTTGAGCACAGCTATTTCAGCAAGCAGTGAAGATGGGCAATATCAGAACCTTTGTAGTGTTTTAGCCAGTTTTGTTTCTTGTTCAGCATTGGAACATATTAAACTCATCAACATTTGAAAAGTAGCAGCTTTGAATTTGAATGGGCACTTTGAATTGACTCATGTATGAAAATCAATAGTTTTCCAGATCTAGAGCAAAAGCTCAATTTGCATTTTTGCATTTGTGTATACTGTCATACTGAACACAGATAAAATTATTTATTCTGTACAGTTTATAAAAGAACATTTGTGGACAAATACATTTCTTTGTAATTGAATTTTAGCAAAACAAAACATAGCAACAATTTAGGCCAGAAGATTAAAACATGCAGCATACTAATCATTGCTATTTTAGTAAAATATTGACAAAGAATTTCTGCTAGTTATTCTTAAGCCTCCATGAAATATTTTGTTAATTAAAGTGATAGTTATTCTTTTGATTCATCAGAGCGTAAGGCCTTTTTCATTCTCAAATGAAAATTATGGAAAGAATTTATTTTAATTAAATATGATACAATCAAAAACATAGACTCTAAATTCCTCTTCAATATACTAGCTCTGCCGGGAAACTGCTGTAAGCAATTCTCAGTGAGCGCTTTCAATTGCATTTGAATTGCTAACAAAGCACAGAAATATTTTATAAACCCTGACATCAGCTGGTAATGGATGATGTTAAAATTAATGTTGTAACACCACCATCTTAAAAAGTTACAGAGAGGTAGCCATGTTAGTCTGATCTTGGTAAAACAAAAAAAAGCAGTCATGTAGCACTTTAAAGACTAACAAGATGGTTTATTAGGTGATGAGCTTTCGTGGGGCAGACCTGATCTGAAGAAGTGGGTTACTGGGTATATTTTATTTGCAACTCTGATATCCAAAACTCTGCATTACAAACAGGATGTGCTATTAAAGTTCTACATACATACACATTCCACTGGTTTCAGCTTTAGCAACTCTAGCTGAAAGGAATAAAATCAGATCTGCAAGTAACTGGGCTTCCCCAAATATTTTGCCTCTACAGTACCCTTAGAGTTACCCACAAGGCTTATCACTGAATACCCACTTTCTTCCAAGACAATAAAAGGCTCTTTTGTTGGAATCAAGTCAGATAAATTTGTGAATTGGGGTCAAGTCATTTCTATGCTCTGTTGCCATTTTTAATAAGTTTACTGTAGAATCTCCGTCCTTATTAAGCCAAAGGTCTCAGGACAAACAGAACCTTTTGAATAGTGGGGGAAAAAGTTGTCTGTTCTGGTCATACCGATTCAGACACTGTTGAGTCAACTTTTCCTCCTATCCAAAAGGAAGCAAGGTCCCCCAAGACCTTCAAATAACCAGAATTCTATCTCAAAGATATAGACTCTCTAGGGGCATGTCTACACTAGGAAATTATTTCAAAATAATAGTGTGTCCACACTACAGGGAAGCCTCAAAATTAGTCCTAGCCAGGTTCCCTTAATGTGGATGTGCTATCTCAACTTAAGAGTCCCAGGAAGCACTGGGGAGTAATTACTTTGAATGACTCTGGGGAGTAGTTATTTTGAAATAGCAGCAGTGGAGCATCCACGCTACCGCTATTTTGAAATAACTATTTTGAAATAAGCATTATTCCTCATGGAAAGCAGGAGTTATTATTTCAAAATAACCAACCCCTTATTTTGAAATAATGCTAGCATTATTGTTACTTTGCTTGTTATTTCAAAATAACTCCCTAATGTAGACCAGGGCTAGGTCTATGATAACAGTTTCCCTCTAGGCTTATATCAGTTTGTTCTTGAAATGGTTTTTCATTCATGCAGGAAATTTCGGGACAAGCTAGGAACAGAAAGCAGATCTCCCGAGTCTGGTCATGTAGCTATGCACAGGATTAATTCTCCCTTGGTAAGAAAATGCACTTCCTCTTCACTCTGTTTTCATCTGTTATAGTTCTAGGACACAGAGGAATATGCAGATAATATGCATAATAATATCAGTAATCACACATTTTCCCATTAGGCACATATTTCATCATACTCTCCTGAGCAGATTCAATCACACTATCCATGCCTGAAGTCTTTCTTGGTGCATCCCCCTATGCTCAATTCTGATCACTCAGAACACAATCTCCCTGGTCCATTAAGACAGAGGAGTTTAACAATGATGATTAAGCTTTGTTGTGACTCAACCAGGTTACATCCCATTTTGGTTGCACCAGTACTCATCGGTACATCATCATTATGTGGTTTTTAACATGGTTAAAATGTCGTTTGGCCCTGTTCACACTGTTCAACCAAATTTAACACCAAAGAGATGCCAGGTTGCCAACTCTTGTGATACAGGTGCTTAAGACTTCTTGTGCCAGTTTGAAAGAAAAAAAAAAAAAAAAAAAAAAAACCTTTAAAAAGAATCTAAGTTTTCATTTAAAGAGTCTACCTCTTTTTTCTTAAGCTAAGATACTAGCGACCCTCATAGATCTGGAAAAACAAAAAAAGGCAAAGACTACTCTCTACAGACTCTCTAGATCAAGAGTGGGCATGAGGCTGCCAGCGGGCTGGATCCGACCCGCCACGCCACCGGATCCAGCATTCAGCCACCTCACTGGAACCCTTAATTAGAGAGTAGCTCACACTTTTTAAAAAGCCAGCTGCATTCCACTCTGGATAGCTGGGGAAGGAAGAGAGAGTCTTTGCACGCTGTCTCCACCTCCCAGCAAAAAAACTCTCAACTCCCACTGGCCGGTTTCCAGCCAATAGGAATTGAGAAATTTTTCTGGTGGCAAGAGCAGCATGGGAAGCCTTCTCCCTACCCCACACCCAGAGCAGAGCCACGTGGATCAGCAAGCAGCCTACAGCAGACAGTTTGCCTAAGGTTTCTGCAGGGCTGCTGGCTGGGAACTGCCTAGGTAAGTGCATCCTAGCCAGAGCCAGAGCCTGTCTCTGGCACCCCATCCTCTCTCTCCCCTCTGACTACCTGCCCCAGGCCACCACCCAAACCCTCTGTACCCCTTTTCTCCCTTCTCCCAGGTCACAACACCCTCCCAGACCTTGTGCCCCCTCCAAGAGCCCCCTCCCCCCCCGCCAGAATCTTCTTCTGCACCCATACCCCTTCCTGGACCATGTACCCCAAGTCCCTGCCCCAAATCACATCCCCCTCCTTCGCCCAAACTTCCTCTCAGACCCCTCACTCCCTCCTTCATCAAGTCCCCTACCCCAAGCTCCCTTCTGCAGCCAACCTCTGTCCCAGACAGCACCTCCCCTCCATAGAAATGCGGCCCTTGACCACTTGCAAAATCTTGATGTGGCCCTCCCATTAAAAATTATTGGCCACCCCTGCTCTAGACTTTTTTTGGGTCGGGGCCGCTGACCCACAGAAAAAATCAGCTGGGCCCAGGCTAGTAGAGTTTGTGTGCTCCAGCCCTATGGGGGAAAACAATGCTGAGGGGGAGCCCCGAGCCTTAGGGACTGGATCCATGCAAGCCTTCATTTCTCTAGCCCTGCTCTAGACCCAGAAGGCACATAAAAGCAACACCCCATTTTTAATACTTTGTTTTTGATTTTTGAACCTGCCTATGATTTCGGGGGAACGGGAGAGGATGGAAGATACAAGCACAATATTTGAAGGTGTGGGACTGGCAACAGTGCCTGTTGTTGCAATTAATTATTGTCTTTGAGCAGGCAGTGCCTATCATCCTAGCCCTTCAGATGTTACACTGGCTATGTCTACACTACCACTTATGTTGCTACAATTTACAGTTGCTTAGGGGTGTGAATAAACCACTCCTAAGTGACAGAAGAATGGGTAGTTCTGTGGCACCTTAGAGACGATCGATCGATCGATAGTATCCTGAGCTTTCATGGGTAAAACCCAGTGTATCAGATGGGTTGGAGTGATGAAGTGGGTTTTACCCACAAAAGTTCATGATCCTATATATTTTGGTGCCACAGGACCACTCTGTTTCTAAAGTTACAGACCAACATGGCTACCTCTCTCAAACTGAGTGATGTAAGTTACACGAGCGTAAGTCCTAGTGTGGAGTGTGCTGAACTGGCAGGACTGCCACATAGCCGCTGTTGCTGCTTTGGGATGAATTAAGTTAATGGGAAAGCTCTCACATATCAGAATGGATACACAGAGAGCTTCCAGCAGCACAGCTGCACCATTCTTGCACCCTTTCTCCCTGTCGGTGGGCCTGTACACATCAATACCAATATGCTCTGGTATGCTGTCAAAAGCCAGATCGGGTATCTGTTTTCAGAGAATGGTTCTGCAGCCTATTCTAAAAAATTTTGATCAACTGACCACTAACCTCCAACAGCGTAGAATTGTGGACTTTGTGGAGAAAATACTTTCCCAAAAACTGCTGGTTTTGAAGTATATCCACATTCAGCAACTCCTCCATCTTTGGTCAACTCCAGATTATCATATTTCAGGCAGTTATGCAATTGGGAACTGAACTGGTATAACAAAAGTACCTCCTTTAATTAATACAGGATCAGTAAGCCACTCGTTAAGATTTACCTGCTTTTTAGATTTCATAATCCAGTGATATTCTCCCTCCTTTTTATTTTGTGTTTCACAGTTTTATCCCACCACGATCCAAGGCCAAGATACCAGAGAGTAGGTAGAGTCCCTGGAAACAAAATACCAAGTGTTCTGACTCTGAACTTTAAAGTAACTATTAAATAAGACTCTAGATATAAACCAGATTTGCACACAAAAAAAATCACTGTAAGGTATGTTTATATATTTGGAGTAGAAACTGTGCACGTTCAGCTGCAATTGATTTCCTGTATGGCAAAATACTGCAGGCATTTAGCTGGCTGGCAATATTACAGAGGCCTCCTACCATTACCAGTTCTTGAGACCAGAAAGCTCTGCATGATGCTTATGTCTATGCCAGAATAAATAGAATCCCTGCTGAGGTTTTAAGCTACTTTGGTTTAGGGGGAACCAAACCATAAACAGGCAAAGTTCTACATCTTAAAAAAAAAAAAAAACCCCACACTTGCCTTACCCAACTTGAATTGTGTTATACAGTATTGCTTTCTATTCACTCTTACCAAAGACCTAGGCTACCCATATAAAATAAAGACATTCTGTTTAAACAACAACAAAAAAAGCCAGCAATCTACACCAAAATGTTAGATACATTAGTTATAAGGCACTAATAAAAAAATTCACCACCTAATTACTAAACTTACAGCAGTAACACAATTCTGAAAACTACTTTCAGAACAGACTCACATTGTTCATGTCACTCAAGAAAGTAGTCTTGTTTGCATTTTTTTAAAGTAAAATTACCTGAAGAGAAAAATATATTTTTAAATTTAGCCCCAAAGACATCAGCAAGCTTTCTACTTTCAACATTTATATATGTTGACTAATTGCCAGTAAAGTTTCTCCAAGTTTGAAAACAATAATGCAAAAGTAATTCACAAGGTTGATTCTTTGATTATATTCTATCACAACCTTTCAAGTTTCCAGGTACCTGATTGTACTTTGGCTGTAATTAAAGTAAAACCAAGATTAAAAAAAGGTCTGCACACTTTCTCTCCTAATTTTCTATTTAGTCCCTATGTTTCTCTTATTCCTAAGAAATACTTCCAGTAAACAAGGGACTCTTTCTGAATTCTAGAGCAATGAGACAGTTTGAGCATCCTAGTAGTGGCTAGGCTGTGAACAGGTATAAAGTTGTTCTTATACACAAGCATAAAAGCCATTCTTCTCTATTGCACAGAAAATTTAGCTGGGAGGCTGACTCTTTAAACCAGTTAGCCATCCAGTACATTAGAATTTGATACTGTGGTTTATATAATTTAGAAAATGTATAAATATGCTCATTTTTAAAATGGTTATTCTGGAAATTCACTACAGCTAATAAAAAAAACTTCAAACTAAACTTACTCTTAGAAAACATACAGCATTTAAACGACATTAGCAACAGATATCACTAGAATCCCTTAGAGCTGAAATCTAAGTAGGAGTATTTCAACCCAAAAGAAGCGTTATATGGGGACCAAGTTAAACACACACACCTAAAGAAAGCTACTATGTAAAATATTTTGGCTGCTTGGAAGACTTCACACACATTCACTAGCATTCTCAAAAAATGTGTCAGGACAAAGTTTTCTTTTCAGAATATTTTCTGGATGGATGACAGCCCAAATGATTTCCAGTAATAAGATTACAGGTGCTATATACTGTTCTCACAGCACTCTTTGAAATCATCATTTTGTTGCCAGTATCAGCATTGAGATGCTGCACTTAAATAGTCACTGGACTACACAAATGGGCCAGACTTATGGTGCTGAATGAAATATTGGATATTCTCAAAAGATTTTCCCAAAGCACGTAAATTGTTTCAACACAATACATGTATTTTAAAAAGCAGAGCTTTTAGAAAGAGATCCTCTAATATGTTGTGGTTAGCAGAAGTACCACCCAAACTGAGACAACCCAACTGTGTCACTTTTGACCCAATATAATGATATTCCTCAGTCTTACAAATAATTTAATCGGACTTCAAAATACTCCTACAAATAGGATGTCAGGCCATCAAACCAGCCTGTTAATCTAGACTCCCATATAATCCCTAGCTAAGTCTCATATCCAGACAAGTCCAAACACATTTGGTTCATTTGCACACACCACAAAAAACCTTGGTGTAAGAATCTAATGCAATTTTTAAGAAAATACTAATATTTAAACACACTAATATTTTTCCTAAGACAATTCACGTACATTGATATTTAAAATAACCTAATGTTACTTACATAAGCATGAAATTAATTTAGGTAGACAAAGCAACAATGCAGGCTCATTAATTTGCATTGAGCAGTAAAGTAAAAAAACCCACCACATGTAGTGATAGTTAATGGCACTCTATAAAAAGGCACTAGAGTTTAGGTTATTTTACACAAAGCTATATGGTACTAAAGAGAAACTGGCATCCTGACAGAACCAAATATAGGAGTAACATTAAAAAATGAAGTCATCTTTTTTCTCAACTACAAAGCCCAAACATCGTCACCCCACACACCTTCAAAATACAAGTAAACTCCAAGAAGGTTGTGCATTCGTAACTTAGGCCTGAGACAACACTGAGAAGTCTTCAGAAGCTGCCAGTTGTGATGGGGTTAAGCTGCTGACAATCTTCATCAGAGCTTGTAGCTCAGGGGTGGGCAATAATTTTAAAAGGGGGCCACTTCATACATTTCTGAAGTGGCGCTGGGCTGCCCTGGAAGAGGCGGGGCCAGGAGACTTCTCATGCTCCCCCGCCCACAGACTGATTGGCCTGGGGGTTGGGGAGCACGTGAAATCTTTGCCCCCTACCCCAGCGCCTAGAGAGAATCACCAGCTGTTTTATAACAGCTGGTGGGTCCCCTTAGGCGTTGCAGCAGGAGGAGACTTTGCACACTGTCCTTGCCCCCAGGCCAATCAGAGCCTGGGGGTAGTTAGTGGTGTGTGAAGTCCCTCGTCCCCTACCCCCCGCCCTGCCAGGGACACACAGAGGCTAGAGAGAACCTGATACCGTGCACCCCTGCCGGGGGAGGAGACTTTGCGTGGTCCCCCGCTTCAGGTCTCAATTGGTCTGGGGGTGGGGGAGTGGTAGGGCGGATATGAGTTGGATCCACTGGCTTGGCGGGCCACATCCAGCCTGTGGAGGCTGTCTTGCCTACCCCTGTTGTAGCAGATTAATCAAATTAGCCACCAGCAGCTTTTTCTGAAGATTTCTACGGTATGTCTACACACCAACTAGACACCTGTGGCTGGCCTGTGCCCTCTGACTTGAGTTCACAGGGCTATAGGGAATTTTCACTGCTGTATAGACTTCCAGGCTTCGGCTGGAGTCTGGATTCTAGAACCCTGCAAGGTGGGATGGCCCAGCCCAGAAGCAGGGACAACTAGTGGGAGGACCATAAAGGAGGCATCAGCAGGGAGGGGAGGGAAGGAAGGAGGGACATGGGCAGCCAGTATGCTAGGTGGGGAAAGTATTGCGTTCCCAAACCCGCAGCCTGGCCTTACCCACACTCTGCCCCCAGAATGCCTACTGTAGGTGCTCTGGGGCCAGGGAGACTTGGGCCACATACCACATGCTCTCCCCATGCTCCAGGGCTGAGGAGGCTGGGGCCACAAGTCCTTCCCATTGTAGGGAGTGGGGTGTGAAGGGGGGTGGCTTGGCTCCTGTGAGGGAGTGAGGCTTCAGCAGAAGGGGTAGGGCTTGCCTTCCCCAGCCCTACCTTCACTGACCACCCATAGGGAGGGAACATAAAACCTCCACAGGACTTGTTCTCACCCACCTCTGCACTCCTGAGTGAACGTCCATGATATTGCTATTTGGATACAGAGATGTAATAATTGCCTTAGAAATATCACAAATCAGATAAACTAATTAACAGGACACAAGTAAACTGAGTTATTCAATTTCATTAATACTAGCAAGTTGCAGAACGCTACTATCAGTAGGATGTGAAATTGCGAGTAATTGACCAAATAGTCGATGCATTTTGCATTGGCTATTCGATTAGTCATTAAGGCACCTCTGACTTTGAAGTGTAGCAACAGCCCTAGGGCTGTTGCTACACTTCAGAGGCGAAAGCACCATGTGGAGCCTTGAGTCAGCTGGAGTCTCCGCCGCTGACCCCAGTCTCCACATGGCGCTGTCACTTTGAAACACCGCGTGGAGTCTGACACTGGGCTCCCCGCGGCAATTCAAAGTGGCAGCACTACATGGAGCCCAGGGTCAGTGGGGGACTCCCCAGCTGATCCCAGGCTCCACGAGGCGCTGCTGCTTTGAAACACCGCGGGAAGACTGGGGACTCCCCAGCTGGCCCCAGGCTGCACGCGGCGTTTCAAAGCAGCAGCGCTGCATAGAGCCCAAGGTCTTGATCCAGGCTCCATGTGGTGCTGCCACTTTGAAGTACCCTCTTCTCTTTCCCCCCACCTTCCTGCTTCTTTCTGATAGAGGCAGCAAAGGGAGGGAAAGCAACTAGTCAACTAGCTTATCAGATAGTTGACAGGCATTTGCTTATCAGATAGTCGACTAGTCCTTCACATCCCTAACTCTCAGCTGCTTTACAATGGAAGATAACAGATAAGTATCACTCTTCCCATTTCAGACATAGGAAATCAAGGCACAGAGAGAAGTGACTTATCTAAGGTCACACATGTGGTTAATAGTATAGTAGTAAATCAGCTCTTAAGACTGCCAGTCCTTTCTCTTTCTCCCTTTCTCTCAGAACCACTCTCCCTCAGAGAAAGTTGTTCATGTCTGGAGAATAAACTAAACAATAATCTACACCTCCTCTTCCCAGCTGTAGCTATCGAAAGATTTCAATCTACAAAAGTTACGACTGGACACTTGTGCTCCTAACTCAACAGGTCCTGCAACAACTCACTTCTTCTTGGCTGTGCTCAGTATGTTTGTCAGATTGCTGTAGAATTGCATCTTTGTCTTCACCTCTACAACAATAGCAACTGGGACTCGGCCTTGCAAAGTCTGAAATTCTGCAAATCCAATTACTTTAATGTTTTATTTAATAAATAAATTTTAAGACCTTGGATAGGCGAGAATACAAAGGTTTTCATAGAATGCTAAGTACCCATCAAATATTATGGACGGAGTCGTTTGGATGTGAGGCATCAACTGTAATCAGAGACCACATGGTTGTGTGGCACCCAGAACCCTGTAAGATCAAGCCTTTTAAGGAACACCCAATTTCAGAGGTAGGCATATCTGCAAAACAGCTGCTAGTGCAGATAGTATTGTCTAAGTATTTGTATAATACTCACAGCTGTGTTATCTGAGTGCCTTACAAGAACCTCAAAAGTGATTGACTCAACAACAGAGCATGTCATAGACATGGATTAACCCTTTGCCTGCACAGTTCATAAGATGCTTTCACACCTCCTAAATTAGCAGCAACAGTTTTATCCCACAGACCTTTTACCAATATAAACTGAACCATTTAAGTCACAGATCAAATTTAAATGGATTTAACCTAACGGAGTGTTGGTTAGCCAGCTAGCTTGTCAAGTGTAAACCAAAACAGAATCATGTCTGAATAAAAGAGTTCAAGCTAAGTCCTTAAAAAGGCTAGAATTTGGTTCTGACATGGGACCAACAGATTTACTAAGCATACCTTCTTGAAACTGATGCAACATGAACTGGTTTAAATAATAATGTAAAAGCCCATTGTAGATAAGTCTTAAATTATTGAGGTCTGCCTCTCACACCCCATTTACAAAGCTCACATTCACTTCCAAGCTCAAATGCTGATATTTCACTCTTGCCATCACGAAGGCTGCTATCCAGTGCAACATATTTATTGGTGTGAGATCCTTTTTCCTACCCGTCTTGCAGCTCGGATGTTTCTCCTATAGCCCCAAGTCCTGCAATCATGTTAATACATAGGAATCTAAGCTTTTTTAAAAAAAAAATCCCATTCATCATGATTGCAGAGTAAAACTGGAAAATATAACACTACCTACCCTCAAGGCTCAAGACTCAGAAGGGACCAGGGGAAATTTCACAAATTTTAAGCCATAAGCCTCACACACACACAGTTTTTCTGGGACCCCAGAACAAAAGACTCAATTTGTTTTTAAATCTGTTTTTCAAAGAACTAGACTTCAAACATTTTTGTAAGAAAATAAGTTAAATGCTATTATAGGAATGCTTGTGTGTTCTCTCTCAGTGATCCCCTTATCAGATGTTTCTCACCCTGAAAGTAAAACAGCATCTTTTCCATTTGGCAGTCCTGCATATTCAATCCATATTCATCACCACCATAGGTTCTCTATGCCAAACTAAGTATTCAATGACACTCCTACAGTCTTATTTTCTTCAAATTTGGAGGAGTGACTCTTACTCACTTTCTCTTAAAATTGCAGAAATAACATATGGTGGGTATAAATAGTAAAATCTTATTTTTGTTACTAAACCATCAACAGGTATGAAGAGACTGAAAAGAATCAGGCAATAGATCTGTTGCATAACAAAGTGCCATATTCCTCTAATACTAACCTATAAATTATATAAACAGTAACCTGCAACAGAATTTGTATGCAGAGGAAAAATTCATTTAAAGTAACCAATTTACAGATATCAGAGGGGTAGCCGTGTTAGTCTGAATCTGCAAAAGCGGCGAGGAGTCCTGTGGCACCTTATAGACTAACTGAAGTGTTGGAGCATAAGCTTTGGGGCAAAGACCTGCGCCGTCAGATGCATGCATCTGACAAAGTAGGTCTTTGCCCCAACTTATGCTCAACACTCTAATCTATAAAATCTCAGGACTTGATTTATAGATTCATTATCAGACTTACTTTCAAAGGAGGAATCTGGTTTCCTTTGTCTTACTAAATGCTTTGATTTGAGTCTTTTTTAAAAAGGAAGAAAATAGGAATTCTGTATTTCACACTGTTTTTTAGAGTTGTATACCTCAGGTGAAGTATATTACACATTTAGTAACATCTATTCTGAAGTGTGTTTTTAAATTTAGTGCTGCGCTCTTAAGTCTTTTAGAGCGGCCACCTATGAACTTCACAAAGAGAAATTCAATATACAAACTCATTTCACTTTGAAGTGCTGTGTATAATCTGTAACAGTATTCTTTTAAACCGCTTATAAGAGTTTATATTTATGCTCACCCCCACCCCACCCCACCCCCAGTCTGTGATATCTTTGGTTACACTTCAACAGTTTTCCTAACTGTAGGCTGCAGATGAAGCCACTATATAGACAGATTACACTGATGCAGACCCACCAATAATGCTGATTGTGAGTAGAAAACTGGCATCCTTACAAACTCTAGCGTAGTTCCACCACTTCCCCAAGGTTCCACCCCATGCCCTGCCCCTTCCGCAAGTCCGCCCTCTCCACACGACATTTCTTCTCCTTTGGTGGATCACTTTCCTCGACCCTCATTCACTTTCACTGGTGACAGAGGGTTGGAGAACTTGAATGAGTAAGGGCTCTAACTGGGGGTACAGGCTCAGGGTGGAGCCAGAAACGAGGGGCTCATGAGGCAGGAGGGGGTTCTGTCCTAGAGCAGGGCTCCAACTGGCAGTGCAGGGTTTGGGGTGCGAGAGGGGGCTCCAAGCTGGGAGGGATTGGGGGGAGGGTCAAGGAATACAGAAAGGGGATTTGTGGGTTGAGGCAAGAGATTAGGGTGCAGGTAGGGATGAAAGTTCCAGGTGGGGCAGGAGTGAGGGCTCTGTGGTGGGGCCTGGGATGAGGATTTCAGAGTATGAGAGGGGACTCTGGGCGGGGTTGGAGTGCAAGGGGGAGTGAGGCTCCAGCTGGGGATGCAGGCGCTGGGATGGTGTGTAAGAGGCAGCTGTAGGTTTGGAGGGGCTCAGATCTGGGGAAAGGGCTTGGAGCACAGACTTACCTAGGACAGCTCCGTATCAGTGGGGCTAATGCAGGCTCCCTGCCTATCCTGGCTCTGCACTGCACCCGGGAAGTGTTCAGCAGATCCAGCTCCTACGCTGGGGGGTGGGGACAAGAGGCTCTACATGCTGCTCTCGCTTGCAGGCAATGCACCTGCAGCTCCCACTGGCCATGGTTCCTGGCTGATGGAAGTGTGGAGCCAGTGCTCAGGGTAGAAGTAGTGCGCAGAGCACCCTGGCCCTCCTCCTGCCTAGGAGCTAAACCTTGCAGATGCTTTCAAGGGCAGTGTGGAGTCAGGATAGGTAGGGATTAGTCTGTCTTAGCTATAACAGCATTGTTGACCAGACTTTTAATGGCCCTTTTGACAGTGCTGACCAGAGCCAATAGGGTCCATTTCAAATGGGCATTGTGGTTGAAAACCAGAAACCTGGCAAACCCGAAGGGTGTGTCTAGACTACAGGGTTTTTTCGACAAAAGTGGCCTTTTAAAAAAAAATAAACTTCCCCTGCGTCTAGACTGCTGCCACGTTCTTTCGAAAGTAAATCAAAAGAACGCAGCAGTTTTTTCGACCGCGGAAAACCTCATTTTACGAGGAAGAACGCCTTTTTTCAAAAGTGCTCTTTGAAAAAGGCGCTATATGTAAACTGCTTTTGAAGAATCCAGACTGCCTGGGTGCTCTCTTTTGAAAAAGCGGCTTGTTTTTTCAAAAGTACTGGTTGTAGTCTAGACGCACTTTCGAAAGAGGCTTACAGTCTAGACGTAGCCTCACAGATGATGGCTGTGCTACTATAGACAGGGTACCACTGAGGCATCTGATTTCACTCAGAACATTGGTAGTCATAGTAAATCAATATCATGATAGCATCTGAAGACCTCAGTAAGGATTAGAGGGCTGTTGTGCCAACTACTGTACAAATACAGAAGAGAAAATATTCTTGCACTGGAGAGTTTCAGTTGAAAGCCCAAACTCAGGAAAACATGCTTATATGCAATTTATTTCAATATGGCTTAAACATCCTTTCTGAATAGGCATCACCCACGCTGCAGGTGGGTTCCCTATCATCTGGGATACAGAGTCATTCTCTCTCTCTGGCCCAATGACTACTTATGTATTTATCCATAGTGGGAGAGGGCAGAGTAAAAGAATGAAAATAGTGGGAGACCCCTGCTTCAAGTCCCCCTGCTCCAATCACTCCAATTACTTATCCACCCTGGAACAGGAGAGACTAAGGAATCCTGACATCAGACCCACAGCTCAGGAGTTAGAGCGTTCTCCTGAGAGGTTGGACTTGAACATGGATCTCCTTTCTCCCACAGTGGCAAGCTAGTGCCTTAACCGCTAGGCTCAAATTTAAGGTGGGCAAGAGCACCACCAGTTCCTCTTCTACTATTTTGCATGGAGCAAAGCAGCTGCCTAACACATTCCAGCAAGAAACACTTTGAACACTTGACTTCAGATAGGCACCTATCTTTGCTTACCAGTCCATGGATTAAATCCAGGGAATTGGAAGTCATTTACCTCTGCAAGAGGGGTAAAGGTTAAGATACACTCCTCATCAGCATCTCCCATTGGCTAGCTTAGCTAACTCTCTGTCTAGCACGTTTCTCTTTCCCTATTCATCATATAAGGATCATAGGTGCCTAATTCAGCTTTGTGAATTGCAACATTGTTCCTATTATTTGCAAGGTGCTGTGACGCTCAGCACTGCAACACATAAGGGCTTGACCACACTGGAAACACCACAATAGTACATCTGCAGCTACACCACTGTACCATTTCAGTGTTAACACTACCTACGCCAATGGGAGGGGTTCTCCCACTAATATAGGTAATCTACTTCCTCAAGAGGTGATAGTTAGGTTGATGGAAGAATTCCTAACCTTGCCTCACCATTCACACTCCTGAGCAACACAGATGGGTAAACCTAACATTTTAGCATAGACCAGGCCTAGATCCTTTCACGGCTCCCATCCTTACATCCTGTTCTAGGAAAGAAAGAAGTTGAAGATGACTCATAGCTAGTAAGGATACTGCTTTGTGATTTCCATAAAAAGGTTAAACGGAAGCAGAGGTCCTCTACTAAAAAGATCTCAAAAGCCATGTATTAAATCATCTTCCACATGGCCTTCACTTCAAAGGTGCATATAAAAATGCAAGTTAAATAAATCCTCTCCCTCTGTTCCACAAAAACAGTAACAATTTGGACAGAGAGTAACCCTTTGGAAGCTATATTTCTAACTTCTCTCCATAAATGTGATTCTATCAATTAAAAGGCACTCTAGGTAAGAAATCTTGTTGCTCTATCTATTAAAATGAAGACAAATTTGTGACAAGCTTTCCACGAGTTACATAGCATTTTCAAAGAAGTATTTGACCCCAAACTCAAAGAAGTTTGAAAAAGCATACTCCATACTTTAATTCTAACACAGATCCTCTTTTTAAAGAAGATCAAAGAATTATGATAAATATAATTAAGAACAACATTACTATAGTAATGACAGAGAAGTTATAGAAGTTCTAAACATTATAACATATATATAAACCTGTCAACATCCCACTATACATTGTTTGAGCTTTTAGAAATATTTGTTTATATGCTAACACCATGAGAATGTGACAGTACTAAAGCTACTGAAACGAGGAATTTGAGAGTGACCATTTACACTATTAACTGATGAACCTGCGTTCATTGGTTACCGTGCATAGTTACATGAATGCCCCTCCCCTCCTCCCCCCCACACACAGCCTGTATCAGAGGCAGCAGTGCCGGGGCTGTCCCCCTATGTACCGGCTCCCTTGGGAGCCAATTGCATCCCCTGCATGTAACACTGAAAGCTTCAGCAGTTACTTGTTTAACAAATGCATGTTCACATTCCTAACTGAAACAGTCTCACAGCACTGTGTATAGTTTCCAGTTTGCCAACTTTAGCAGGGAGTGAAGAGCAAAAGTTAAATAACTGAGTATTTGAATGTAAAAGGGAATTACTTAAGAGATCCGCTCTCCTCTCCCCCATTCTATTCTAAAAAGTATCTATGAAGTTAATGAGATTTAACTTCATTTATTTGTGTATATTGTCAGCCAAAGCATCCATGTATATATTTAAAAACTTTCAGAATTAAGACAACTGCATGGCACAAAAACCCAGAGCTTCAAAATAAAGCGTAAGGCAGTTATATACTGTACCTATCTAACCATCTATACATTCAGTAGTTGCTACAATCAGATTTAGGTATGTACAAGCTAACAGGATTCCTTTATAAATTTAGCTAGAGGCTTGAGCAACAACCACAAGTGTTAGGCAGGTCCCTCCAAGAAGGAAACAAAGGCAAGGAAGATTAGTAATAGTAAACCGAGACAGAGCTAGGATTAATTATCTTAAAATCACCCATTCATTGTGATTTATGCAGTTTCATGTAATTATTTTCCTCACACTTTTGATACTAACAATATTAGCAATGGAAAGGCAAGAAATAAATTAAATCACAACTATATCAGTACCCCAATTAACAGTTAAAGGGGAAAGAGAGATACTGAGAGCCCGCACAATGTGAAGTTAATGTTTTTGTTCCAAGCCCCTTGGTCCTCATGCTAGGACTGCTATGGCCCTGAACAAAGAAAAGGAGAAATGAAGTGAATCATCTAATTCAACAGTGACCCCTTTGGCTTACTGAAGGATTGGAGTTAATGGGTTCTGCAGGGCACCTACTCTGTTCTTCCAGAAGGATAATGGCTATAACATAAGGACTTCAGGGTCAGGAAAAGAAACAAGGATAGGGAAACTGTCAGAACTCCAAAAGGGAAACAGGAAGACAACTTCCACCCCACTGCCCCCAAAAGAAAATATATATGAATATGATGATTAGTCACATTTTAGATGCTTTAGGGAACATCCACCAGAACCAAAATGACATTAACTGCATTTATCTTTAAAAAAAAAAATCAGCTTTAATAAAAAACATTAAAATTTGGAGATTTTAATAATTAAACATAGCTTTTTAGCTGTAAAGTGTTCAAATACAGAGGCATTATGCTATCCGTATTCAATATTGAGAGATTTGAAAGTGCAATATGTTAGATATGAATGAAAACTACTTGAGGTACTATAGGTACAAAGTATCTCCTTTGCTCCGATTTTTTTAAGACCACCACACTTAACCGTAGCCAAACACAAAAGTACTTTTGTGGACAAAAACAGCTGAACATTGCTTGTACCCTTCAGAAATAGATTACACACACAGCATGCTTTCCGACCTGACGGGCTATGCCTGCAGTGCATTATTCACACACCGCAGATTCTTACAGTCCCGGAGCAGAGAGAGACGAGCAACACAGAGGGAAGGGCCGTCCCACCTTCTGGGGCTGATGGAGTTTGCTCGTTCAAAGCCAACATAACTGAAGGGATGGGCTGGAGTTTAAAGCCGTGGGGCTTTTCCCCCGTTTCAGAGCAGTTGTAGGCTCAGTGGCTCTTCCACTGGCTTACACGTGTCCGAGCGGCAGCAGCCGTAGTGTGGCAGCAGCTACCTTCTTAGGAAAGCCCGTCCCATTACAGCAACTGCCCGACCGCCAGGTGTTTCCCTCCAGCGGCAGCCACGCTTGCTGCCTTCCCCGGGTCTAGTCCGTAAGCCGTAGGGGCTCGTGCTCGCCAGCCGCACACGCCACCTCCCCCCGCTCACACCCCCTTTCCCACCCCCGAGGGCGCGCGGGGCGACACAGGCACCTCTGCGGGCTCCGAGCGGCTCCCGGCTGCGGCGCGTCTCTGCCCGGGGCCCGATCCCGCGGTGTCGCCCCGGCCCGCTGAGGGGGAAGCGGGCGCCTCGCCTCCCTCTGCGCTTCACGAGCGGCTCCCGGCTGCGGCCCGAGGCGCCCAGGACCCAGCGGGCAGAGGGAGGCTGCGGAGCGGCTGCCGCACACGGAGTCAGGCCGCCCTGCTTCCCAGCCCCGCCGCTGCCCGCTCCGAGGCGGGGGGACCGCGCCCCCCTCCCGCCAGCTCCCCGCATCCCGCTGTGCCCGGGCGCGGTACCTGAGGGCGAGCGGCAGCGCCGGGGACCAGCCCGCTCGGGAGAACAAAGCGCCGCCGCCCCGCGGAGGTTACATGCGGGCGGGCGGGCAGCGCCGGTCTCCTGCGGACGCGAGGTGCCCCAGCCGCAGCGCGCTCCGCGGCTCCCGGGCAGCAGCTGCGCCTCCAAACTTCCTGCTCCTCCAGTGCGGCTCGTTAAACTCCCCTCTCCCCTCCTCCAGCGCCAGCCGCGGCTCTGCCTGCGGGCTCGGCCCCTCCCCGGGGAGGCCCTGCTGCAGCTGGCTCCTACCCTCCGCCCAGGGTGGGAGTGAGATTAACCACTTGGACTTGGCGCTGGAGCGAAGCCAAAGAGAACAGTCAAATTACAGCTCGGCGGAAAAAAAACCCAGCTACTGTTTTCACACACACACGAGCAAGCATTTCCCTGCTTTCCTGGGGCTTCCTTCCTAGCCTGGGCTACACTTACAGCTCTCACTGCCTTTCCCCTTCCCGATGGAAACTCCAGTGATATGGGAGTGACGAGCTTCTTCTTAAAGCGCGTTACTAGTGTCTGTAGCCCAAGAGGAAGCTCACTTTCTGGAGATGCACTCCTCGGTCATATTACATGATGATAAACCCGTGTCCCTTTAAATTATTATAAGACAGCGATTAATGGACTAATTGCGTCGCTTGAGATTTAGTTCAGGCCATTAACAAAAGAAAGGGGGCACTGTTAAGTTGAAATATACTCAATTTTTTAAAAAAATTCAAAGTAGTTTTGCATTCTACGAACTGCCTCCTTGAGTTTTCTTGGCAATTTTGTGGCTTTATAACAATATTGTCCTATTATAAAACATGCTTTTCTGTGTTGTGTTGCTTTAAGAAAGAGCCAAACAGAAGAAACGGCCTAACAAAAGCCCTAATCCTGTAACTGTGGCTAAGCAGTCTCACGGAGCACAGGGATCAAGTTCTGATGTGGAATCAGGACCTAACTAACCATAGGGAGAAAAATTAAAATTGATTCTGAACCATTGTGGTCAAATGCATAAAGTTAAAAAACTGAAATAAGTAGAGAAAGATTTCTTGCAATCGTTTTCCATGTATACTATTTTAGGTATAATAAACATAGCAGGTCAATCTTCAGCCTGAATAGTGATAGCTTTCTACCTGTGCTATTTGTTTACTCTTTGTATCTCTCAGCTTGGACAATCAGTCATTTTCACTTTTTAAATAAACTATCTGAATACTTTTAGTAACCCTTCATTAGTCAGTTTTACTATCAGATTTCTCAGCCTTGCCACCACCAAGGGTTTAAAAAACCAACTGACTTTAAAAAAAAGATATTTTTTTAAGTAATAAACTTTGTGTTATTTATATTTGCTGTTTTTTTTCAGTCTTTAAACTTTATGCTTTCAACCATTTCTTCATAATCATGAAGGTAAGAAACATACTTAAAATGAAAACTGATTTTCTTACAAAATCACAAGACTCCAAGAGCTGTGGTTTAAGAAAAATACCAAATATGACATCTCTGATAAAATTACAAGAATTGATAACACTAGCTTTATTCACCAGCATATGCTATGTGTCTTACAAATACTGCAGGAGAAATGTTTGTTTGTCCCTAAAAATATTCTTGTTAATCTTTTGTTTAGTAAAAATTTGTTTTTATGCAACCTAAGTTTCATCCTATGTTGCTTTTTTCTCAAAGCAACACAAACAGAGGAGGCCTTGTGAAAACATATAAGTCAATGGTAGCCTAATACCTGGATTCTGCAATGTACACTCTACAGCAGTAGTCTCCAAACTTCTTAACCGCAAGATCACTTTTTCAATTTAAGAGCAATGTAAGATCTACCTCAACCCCAAATACCCTTGCCCAACTTCCTTCCTGCCCCTTCTCCGAGGCCCAACCCTGCTCTACCCCTTCTCGGACTCCTCACCGTTCTCACTTGCTTTCAACAGGCTGGGGTAGGGGATTGGAGTGCAGGCTCTGGTCTTGGGCCAAGGAGTTTTGAGTGTGGGAGAAGCTCTGGGCTTAGCCCAGGGTGGGGGATTGTGGTCCAGGAGGGGTTTCAGGGTGCAAGCTCTGGGAAGGAGTTTTGATGCAGGAGGACTCACCTGTGGGGCAGGAGGTTGGATGTAGGAGGTGATTCAGGGCTAGGACAGGGGTTCAGGAAGCAGGCTCTGGCTGGTTACCGTTTGACTGAGACAGCTTCTGGGTGGTAGAGCAGTGGAGTTAAGGCAGGCTTACTCCTGCCGTGGCCCTGCACCACTCCTGAAAGCAGCTGGTATTTACAGCAATGGCTCCATGACACCATGTTCTGTCCCTCATCTACAGGCACTGAGTCCACAGCTTCTACTGGACACGGTTCCCTATTATTGATCAATGGGAGCTGAAGGACTAGTGTCTGCAGGCAAGAACAGCATGTGGAGACTCCCTGCTCTGCCTTTCTCAGGGCCTGCAGGGACATGCCAGCCACTTCCACAAGCAGCAACTACCATCGGGATAATTACTCCAGCCACCACAGGTTAGGTATTTTAGAACTCACTACTCAAAGAATTAAATTGAAGTGTAAGAGAGAGATGAAAACTATGAAATGCACAGACCAGTCAAAAACCAAAAATAACATGCTTTGCAAGCAGTAAAAGAAGTAACCACCACCCTCCAGGTATGTGTTCAGTCAGAAGATGAGTGTGAAGGACAGTGTATTTGTGAGAATGACAGACACACACAGTGAGTGAGACAGATTTGCATTGCCAAGCTCCCTCCATCCCCTTCTCTCTGTGTGGAGATAGGGTACAGAAGTGGGAGGGGGAGAGGACACTCTGACATCATCACCCCCTTTTCTACCTCCCATACTCTGCACGGCAAACAGGAGGCGCCTAGTGGGGCAGCTCCAAAGCAGAGAGCAGGAGCAGCATGACAGTGGGTGGAGGAGCAACTGAAGGGCCAGCGCTCCATAGCTTCCTAGTCAAACCAGTCAGGTTCACCTGTCAGAGGCTCTAAGATGTACCCGTAGATCCCAATCTACTGGTTGGTGACTACTGCTCTACAGCTTTGGTCAGTATAAGTTATGTTTCTCAGGCTATTAACCCTACCCTCCATCCCAGAGAGAAGGAAGTTACAGTAACCTAAGCTCATGGGAGCTGTTCATGGGAGCTAGATTAATTAAATTGACAGGAGCATATAGTGGTGCAGTGGAAAGTTCTGTAGTGTAGCCATAGCCTTTTCTACAATTTCCATCTCTGTAGTATATAAAACCCCACTTCAAGAAAGCATGTAAGCAAATGCTTAACTTTAAGCCTGGGCTTAAATGCCCCTCCTAAAGAAGGATGCTTTCCTATTAAGGCCTAAGGACCCAATCCTGCAAGATGTTCTCCATACCATGATCGTGCACAATAATTTGCTTTCAATGTGTTTCAAGAAAAGGCAGAAAGGGAACAGAGAACAAAATGGTTCCCAATGGGACCCGCTGCGGACAGGAGCTGCTGCCAGCTGGGTAGACAGCCCTGCTCAGTCCTGGCTCGCGCAGGGTTCAGGACCAAACCCCGCTGTGGCTCTGCCATTTAAAACACAGTAAAGGGGTAGGGGGGAGGCAGGCTTCCCAGCTTCTACTGCCTTTTTAATTTCAGAGCTGCAGCAGGGTTTGGTTCTAGAACTGGCACAAGCCGGGACTAAGCGATAGGCAGCCAGCTCAATCGAGTAGTCAACAAAAATTCTATCAACTACTCGATTAATAAATTAACCTCATTTTAACATCCATATCAGGGATTTGATATCTGACTCAGACTGTACCAGCACAAGGGCCTACTGTAGAAGATAAGTTGTACTGGCAAAACTGCTTTTTCTGGGATAGCTTATTTTACTCATACGGGTGCACAACTTTGTTGGTATAGCTATGTCTACACTAGGAATATTTTGCTGATATAGTATTCCTATGTTGCTAAAGTGATTCTAAAATAGTCATAGATATTCATTTATCTTTAAACCCAGTACATAAATCCATCCTGCTTCAGCCTTGCTGCACCAAAAGATAAGCATACGTTTCAGCGTTCTGCTGAATCAGGGTCCATGGAACAAATGTTCTTAGGAGAGCCAAATGAACATAAATGTACACACAAAAGTTAGAAATATGCAATCTTCTGATAGCAGAAAACCACTATACATGAAAAAGGCAGAAGGAAAAAATGCACCATAATTCTGCTTGTGAAAAAAAATGTCTGCAGAAACAAAAAACTGCATGTGTTCCATGAGTAAGGGTGTGGCTTTGGAAAATGAATGTTGTGTAAACATGGTCACTCCCTAACCATGCTAAATGGACAAACACTATGATATATTTTCCTCATAGCATCCTGAAGTCAACTACTTCACCTCTGAAACAGATTCATTGTCAGGCATGAGGAGGATACTTACCTGTTTTGTGGGGCTAATTGTTAAACAGGTTTTTGGAGCAACACCTACACTTACTATTGCAAAAGTTAATGAAGAGTGAGTTAATATGAGCATAGGCAACAAATACATAAGTTTATTTGTGATAACGGCAGGTGTCGATATTTTGACAGTTTGTGCAAAAATATTCCATAGCCCTGGAAAAATATACTAAGGTTGCTGCTGTATGAAAAACCCTCAACATAATTTAGTAACAGTATGTGAGCAGGTTTAAAACATGTCCGTTATTGAAACAAGTTCCATTGTATTTTGGCTATCTGGCCTTCATGCTTTTAGTTATAACTGAATTTATTAACAAAAATGGATGCTGTCCATCCTAAGTGGAAAAAAAAAAGCTAAAGCCATTTTCAGCCACAATTGATTTTAAATTGTATTTGTATAAACATATTATGGACTTGGAAAGACATGGCTAAAGTTGATTTGTGATTAATTAGCTATGTTTTAAAACTGCTGACTCTGCACATAGAAAGTTTATGCTGTAATGGTTATAGGTCATGGTTTAGCTCAGTAAGACCCCAAACCTGTAACACTTGTACACATTATCAATGATTTTGGAGTTCAGTAGAGCTGCTCAGGTGTACAAAGGTAGGCTATGTCTAGACTACAAGCTTCTTTTGGAAGAAGCTTTTCCAGAAGAGATCTTCCAAAAACACTTCTTCCGAAAGAGAGCATCCACACTGCCCAAGTGCATCGAAAAAGCAATCTGCTTTTTCAAAAGATAGCATCCACACTGAATGGACGCTATCTCGCATGTAAACTGTGATTGCTATGGGCGGAGTGACCAGCAGGGCACCTATGCTTTTTCCTCTTTCCTCTTCTTTAGAAAGAACTCCCTCTTCACCATCCACACACACCTTTTTCCGAAAGAGTTCTTTTGGAAAAAGGCTTCTTCCTTTTAGAAACAGGTTTACCAATGTCGGAAAAACCCCTCTGTTCTTTTGATTTTTTTTTCGAAAGAACACAATTGCAGTGTGGATGTAAGTGAAGTTTTTTTCGGAAAAACGGCCATTTTTCTGAAAAAACTCTGTAGTATAGACATACCCTGAAGCAGTGTTTCTCAACTTTTTTTTTTATAAAGTACCCCTTAAAAAAGAATGATAATACCCCCTTTAAAAAAAATAAAATTAGAAGTACCCCTAGTACCTACAAAAGACAAGACTATGCAGCACTTTTGTTTCAGCTAGACCAGACTAACACGGCTGCATCTCTATCCCTAGTACCTACAGTTTTCAGACACACACAATTTTTTTCTACCATTGCAACATATTTGTTTAAACAACTTAATCGTAGCCGGGCAAGCAATGAAATTTTTGGATATAAAAAGTACAGAAATAATACAGGACTATAAAACTTACAACAAAAAATCAGTTTTCTCCAAATTTCAGTTGTGTTGAATTACCCCCCAGAGTTCTCTCGAGTATCTCTTAGGGTACTCTTACCACTGGTTGAGAAACACTGCCATGAAGCACTTGCATAGGTGCTTGCAGGATAAAATCCTGTGTTTGTATTTCTCACACAGTAAGGTTGAATGGCAAATCTTAAAAGCAGACAAGTCTTCTTTAGCTGTAGACACAGTTGTATATCTATAATTATATCTGCAGTTAATGGTGTGAACAGATACTACCATTAAATTATGTTGGTATAGACATTTAGATGACAAAATATTAGTGTTTGCAGGTGCAATAGTTGTGGGTTCAGTTTTGTACAAAAAGAGAAAGATTTGCAAAATCAATCCTTAAAAGTTTCAGATTTCAAATAATTAAATGAACAGCTGTTTAGAAAAATATTGCCCTTATGCTAATTCACCAGTACAAAAGTAATTCATGTTCTCCTGAGTTGAGGCTGTTGCTTTAGGATGATTGTAGTGTCATTGTATCATAAGCTAGTCAATAGCAATCTGACATCAAAAGAGGCTTTATTTAATTTAAATTAAGAATTTTGTTTATAGTTACAGTGGTGGCTATCCTTAGCTCTATGTCAGGATACACAACTCTTTAAATGTCAGCAGGGAACTAGGACTGAACATTTTGGTCCTTTTAGGTTAATTAAGCAGCAACATTACTTTTTTCTCAAATTGATAAATTGAACAATATTTTCATAAATAATTGTTAATAGGTAGATAGGAGTTGCCAAATTTTTGCATATAGAGCCATCAAACTACATTCCAAAACAATATTTATCCCTTATTTTTCACTATAACCTTTTAATGTCTAATGTTTAGCTCTCTAAATACAATAAAACTTTTGAATCTTTTCCTCCTTGCCTTTTTTAGTGCTTGAATATTTGACAATTCTGGTTAGTTCAGTCACTAAGATCTGCAATAAAGGAAGAGATGCAAATAGCATCAATAGTCACTTTAAAGAGCAATCTAGGCTCTAAATGGTCACCCCCAACTTAAGTCAAAATCTTGCAAAGGTTTAAAACATGCTGAAATTACTTCAAGACTTGTGTAAGGTTACAAGCATGCTTAAGTCTTTGCTGAATCAAGGCCTTATACTGTATTTGTCAGGGACTACTTCTCTATACAAGTAAGCTTTCTTTAATATTTCATGTCTTTTGAATATACAGATTTGCTTGAAAAGTTCCCAAAAACATATATGCTCCACAATGGAACACAGTAAGTGCTGTTATACATATATACATATATAAAATAAACTTCAGATTCAAATAATCCATGATAAGTTCAAGGTCAAACACTGTACTTTGTTGTTAGCCCAAGTCCATAATTCCACAGGAGTCTAGATCCTTCATTTCATTATTGTTTTATGTTCCACTTCTCAGTAGTCACACTCCTGTATTTTTCACTGAATACTGCTTTTCTATGAAAGGAAAAATAGTTTTTCATCTGGCATTTCTGAAAACATGTTCATCCAAACACTTAAAAATCCTCAAGCATGCTAAAGTTACACAAAGACTTAATGTAAGAGTATACATTTTCCCATGGAATATTTAATTTGAATGGCATGGGGTTCTCTTAAATTTTCGTGGCCTCTGAGTATGGCCACCAACTGTTGCTGGTGGCCGCTCTAACCAATTTTCCTAAAATACTTAACTAACTTTAGGAAAAACAAATAAATATGCGCATATACATATCCAAATAATTTTAATCGATTTACGTAGGGTGCCTTTGGCAAACTCAGCAATAAAAGTCATATACTACCCTACTGCCCTGGACTGAAGCCTACCACTGGAGTCCCACAGCTAACACTGAGGGTATAAGGCTGCAGCCTGCAGGAAAAGGCCATCTTTACCCATGAGGCTATCAAGAATTCAGGAAAACCTGTGCGTGGGCACATTTGAGAAATACTACATTGCCCAACAAAGTGTTCCAGGAAGAAATTGTGACTTTGGAAATCACAATTCCTCTTCTGCTACTTTCCACTGCAGATTAAGTGTGTGTGGGATAAATAGTAAATTACTTCATTCCCTTTCCAGAATTCAGCTTGACACGCCCTTCGTGGGAATAGGTTATAGCTAGGGTGATTGTAGAATCATCATCCTTGGAGGTATTTTAGAACAAATTAGGTAAAAACTTGTCAGGGATGGTTTAGACCAGGGGCCACAATGATACTCACAGCACATGCCGAGGGCTGCAACTTAGGTGTGGTTGCATATACATGCAAATATATATGCAAATAGCTTCTTTCACACCGACAGGCATGAATATACAGAGCACTTCCCACAATGCCCCGGCACTCCTGGCACCTCCTCCCTGAGGGCTAGAAACACCGACATCCTATACCTGTCTGTTCCAGTCCACTTGTGTCTTTCAAAGCTCATCCTGCCTGGAGACACCTCGCCATTGTGGAATGTGTTCCCAATGGAGGCCATGTTCAAAGGATTCTACCTGTGGGCCACGTGTTGAGCCCCGCATAAACCCAAACCGCACCGTGGGCTGCAAACAAATGGGCTGCGGGCCGCATGCAGCCCACAGGCCACGTGTTGAGTAGCCCTGATCTAGACTCTAAGTATACTTAATCCTGCCTCAGCATATGAGGATGATTTCTTGATGTCCCTTCCAGCCCTGCATTTCTATGATTCATGCTTGACCAGCTGTGCTTCCCAGCACATATAGAGAGGCAGAACCATGGCACCTCACATTGTCTGCCCTTCCTATTTCCCTTCCCCACTCACTTGCTCATAGGGGCAGGTACTGGGCATTGCCATCTGTGTTCTCTCCGTCCATCCACTCCCCTTACTTAAACCGTGATTCAAGAAGCCCTAACTCAGACAGGCCTTGTGTGGGGAAGGTGTCTTGATACCTGGGTCGGTTGCCTCTTCTGAGACCCTTTGCCAATCCCGAGTGCTCTCCTTTCACGTGACAGGCCCATGCTTCTACTTCTCTCTGGGCTGGGATCCGACAACCTCATCATTCCCCAACTCTGTCTCTGGGTTACCCCTTGCCTGGCAGCCAACCATGTTACTGAGCAGGTTCAGCTGGGCTTGGACCCTGCTAGAGTTCTCCTTCAAGGTCCTGTGGTTAGTATATAGTAGTTACACGAGCAATTTCTCCTACCCAAGTATGTTTTGTTACAGAGAACTGGGAAAAGAGGACTTAAAAATAACAACCTGACCTGCACCTATATTGTATTACCTATTCTTGGCATTTTCCTCAAGCCCCTAGGTGGATATGACTTAGCCTTAGTGTCCTCTGTTCTCTCTGGGAGCCAAGTTACAGCTAGCTAGTTGCAGACCCTGTCTCCCAAGTCTGTGTGTCACTCTTGCTGCATGCTAAGTTTATATCCAGGTCAGCTACTTGCTGAGCCATCACTTTCCTCCTCCTTTTCTTCAGGGGACACCTTTTTAACCCCCCAAGGGTCTTAAAATTTTAGCCCTAGCCCTGGGAAAAGAAATACATTTTAATCTGAATGGTGCCAGCCAGGTAAATTCTTCCTCCAATAATGACCCAGACACCATTGTCTTAATTATTTTGAATCAGAGAACTGTCTACTCTATCTGTGTCATTGTTTTACCTTTCCTGGGTTTCTTAATTAGGGATGTCAGCAGTTAACCAGTTAGCATTACACTTATTGAGTGATCCTTACCAGTTACAGGTTAACTAGCATCCCGGACAAGATGGAGCAGCCTCTCATCCAACGCAGGCCAGACCCACCATGCTGCGGGTGGGGAGCACTCAAGCCTGGCTGGGCCCACTGTGGTGCAGGCAGGGGGCTGCTCTAGTCCGACCAGGCTGAAGCAGCCCCCCATCCGTGGGATCCCGTTTAAGTGGTGAACTGATTAAACGTAACTTTTAACTGGTTAACTGATTAAATGGGATTTTACATTCCGATTCTTAACTATTTTCTTTGATTGAACTATGAATTCAGGCAGGTAGCAATATGAAATTGAACATGAGCATAATTAATAATACAGACATTTTCACAAGTTCACACGCAGTACTTACTCTTAAATGCACCCCTGTACAGCCACATAAAAAACATCTAGCCCATAATGAATCATCCAACATACACCTTGATATACACAAAAGAGTTGAACAACATGCACTCTGGCACCTGGCCATGGGCTGTATCCTGCAGTCATTACTTCAGGAAAAAGGAAAAGACAAAACTTTTAATTGACTTAATTTGGAATTTTGACTTATTAAGGACTTCAGGATTATGTCCTGTAATAGGGCTTTAGGGCTTTCCCTAGCATTGCTATCCACTGAATATTCCCCATAGACTTTGTTGAGAGTGCCACACAAACAGGGGGGATCAAGCGTGAAGTTTTAAGAAAAGGCAGTGTTTCTTTAAATGCAATTATGAGTTACCTTTCATCACTGTTAATACAAATTACTCACACAGTGGTTTGGAACAATGAGCCTGATGATAGGGGTCCACTGTAATTAAAAAGAAACATCTTAGAATATACAACCACAGGTCTGTCCTTGCTCATCTAAGTTATTAAAAGAAATTTTACCATTTAAATTAAAAACTTGTGGGTCCATAGGTTCAAGCTGTGTCTCATAAACTGCAATCTTCCATTATAATTAGACTAATTGCTTTAAACTACCCTGTGACTAATGAGTAAGAGCCATTTTAAAAGATAATAGAGTAATTTTAGTCGCTGGCCTAACTCCAGATTCATCCCTGGTGTAATTCCGGTGTATTTACCGAAGTATTAGTTTCTATGGATACCTAGATATGTCTACACCACAACTAAATACCCCTGGCAGGGCCATGTCAACTGACTTGAGTTTTCAGAGCTTGAGATATGGAACTGTCAGGCCTGTCAACAGGGGGGCTGGAGGGCAAAGGGGGCAATTGCTCCAGGGGCTGCTGATTCAAAGGGGCCTGGAGCTCCCAGCTGCCATCACTAATGTAACAGCAGCAGTGGCCAGAATCCCAGATGCTGTAAATCACCACCCAGAGCTCTGTGCCACACATTCAGGCAGAACTCGGGGATGGGTATGTATGCGGTGCTCTGGGCAGGATGGAAGACAAGTTGTCCCAGCCCCGCCCCTTCCTCCCCCATGCCCAGGGGCCCACCGAGACTGCCCGCACTCCAGGGGATGGTTTACATGTGGTGTAAATGTTTGAGTTCAGGCTACAGCCCAATCTCTGGGACCCAGCCCAAGCTGAACCTAGAACATCCACACCACAATTAAACAGCCTCATAGCTGAGCTCCATAAGCCCATGTCAACTGACACAAGCCAGCTATCAGTGTTTACATACCTCAGTGCAGACATATCCCAATAGACCAGCAGTTCCCAAACTTTTCCAGATGGGGACCCATTTTGACAATTCAGGAAGACTTGGTGACCCAGGGCAATTAAAAAAATGTGTGAATGGCTCCTTAAGAGCCCACCTGGGGAGACACCTGGTGACCCTTTTGAAATATAATGGTGACCCATATTTGGGTCCTGAGCCATAGGTTGGGAAACCCTGCAACAGACCTAAATTCTCCCCTGCATTCAGGCTGCTTTGCCCTGTGCTACCAGCACAAAAAGATCCTCACGGTGAACAGGTATTCATGGAAGATTAACCAGCACAGGGTTTTTTTAATCCACTAGGTCCTGGATAAAAGCCAGCAGAGTGGCTCTTATGCCATACCACCCTTTTGCTAGAGTAGGGGGCGTGGACTGGCAAAGCTTGCCTGCACAATGGTGAACCCTTGCTGCTATAATGGACCATTCACGTCACTAGAAGCTAGCAAATTTAAAGCAGTTCTCAGGCTGCTGTAAATTACATTTAGTGACTGGCAGTTAGCCAGCCCAGGGTGCAGGAACAGAATGATATTTTAAATGCTACTAAATCTGAATGGTAATTTCATGGGCGGTTGGTGAAGCTTCCACTTGGGGAGGCAGTAGCTTCCCAGCCTAAGCTCTGCCCTGTTCCCTGCCCAGGCCCTGCCCCCTCCCGCTGTCTCTTCCATGCACATCCTATGTCCCTGCTCACTGCGGGCTTATCCCCTTCCAGTCAAATCCCTGAACAAAGCAAATTATTTTTGAAAAAACCCTCAATTTTTCTTCCTCAACAAAATAGAGCATGTTTTGTACCATGTGCCAGATATGCAGAAGATAGCTAATTAACAGCACTAAATTTGGGAATAAGAAATGTGAGTTACAGGTTATTATATACCCTCATAGCTGACATGCAGGCAGCTTGCAAATGCCCCAAACTCTTCTCATTGATCCTGGGGAACACAGAATGGCAAGCACCAGTTAAAGCTAATTGAAAAATCTCTGTCCTTTCTTCACACAATCAAACAAGGTGTCAGGCCTCACCCTCAGCTGGCATTTGCACTCCAACAGGAAGAAAATGACTAGAATCAGACTGCAAAAGATGCCAATTCATTTTCACTTCTTCACAAACAAGTTGAGGGCTTCCTATGTTGATTGTTTCAATAGCAGTAAGCTCCTCAGACAATGAATAAGAACTGCCAAAGGACATGCCAGTAAAATACAGGCTGGCTGCAGCTTTAACCCATTCAGCTCACAGAACCAAGAAGGTAAAATGTCCCACTGAGGCAGCATGATGGTGACAGCTTTATATATCAGACTGGTAGACCCAATATCTCCAGGGGTAAAAGAACCAAATTCCCAGCCCTGTTCTCACCAGGCAAACGTCATCTCCCAATCACTGAAAAGAGTTGAGACCTGTCCTACCAATAACTTCTCTCTTCCTTGCCACCACGTCACTCCTCCCTCTGCTCCCCCCCTTCCCTTCACACCACTTTCTCCTCAGGATCACACCACTCAAGATTACTGCCCTCCCCAAGCAAGTGCTCCCCCTGTCCTGACCATCACACAATTTGAACAACAACAAAAATCCTAAATTGCCCCAGCTCAAGCCACTGCTTACCTGTGGGCTCCTCTGGCCATTTATTGTTCTGCCCACTTAGCAGGCCAGCACAGGGTACCTGCCTCCACAAATGATCCCGCTCTCCCTGCAGCACACAGACAGCATAAGGCTGGCTGGCCTATGTGCATCTTTGATTAGCCCTTTGAAAAGTGATGATGGGCAATGCCCGGTGGAGCCCTGCTCTCACTACCACTGCCTCTTCTGGCAATTTCCTCCAGTATCACACAAAGCGAGGAGGAGTCATCCCATAAAGTCCCAAACTGAAATTCTCCTACAATCCAGGAGCAGTGTCTAATGCATGAATAATGCAGAAAGTGTTTGAAATCATAAAAAACACTTTGCAAAATTGCACTTCTAGGTGCTTTCCATCTTCTGGCATCAAAACACCTAACTAAAACCAATGAATTTACACAAACTCCTCTGAGGCAGGCAAGTATTATTATTATATCTTTTTTTGGATGGAGAAACTGAGGCACAGGATAATCAAGTTCTTTATTCACTGGGGTTTTTTTTTTTTTAAATCAGTGGAAAAACTCCCCTTGAGACCAAGCCTTAAATGATTGGTCCAATGTCATACTAGAAGTCTGTGACAGGAAGGCCATTGAGAAACCCCCTGAACTTCACATTTCTAGCAGAGGAGAGAGCACAGGCCACTGGCTGCATTGAGGTGGGGAGATCACCCTGAAATCCCAGCTTCCCCCCATACAGGAACTCAGCAGTGAGGCTGAACCTGACCCTGACACCATGTAAGGGCTGGCTCTGCCCCTCTCTGCCAGGTATACCAGGTGGAGCTGGGCAGGCTCAGTCCCCATGATCCAAGTGTGGAGGGAATTATTGTGGGGGAATCCTGGTGTGGGCAGCTCAGTGGGACACCTGGATGCACAAAGGCTTATTGGGGTGTTCTGGAGTAGGGACAATGGGACTCTGGTTGAGCTCAGTGGAGGAGTCAAAGGGAGGTGGGCTTGGCTGAGTCCAGGTGCTGGGGAAGTGGGACTTCACAGGATGGGGGATCCAGGTGCAGCTTGCTGGGGCTCAGGGAGGTGGGGGTCTGGATGTGGGGAACTGTTGGATGTGTCCACGTTTAGGGGAGCAGGGTTTGTCAGGGTGAGGGTCAGATGGGCTTGCTTAAACAGGGAGCCCAGCTGCTGCTGAGGGGACACTACATGCTGGACTCCTGCTCCCCCCATCCCGATTTCTCATCCACTTTTCTTCTCCATCCCTCGTCTCCCCACACTCCCCTCACTCTCCATTTCTCCCCCACCGCCTTTTCCCCCTGCACCTCCTCACCCCCTCTTCCCTCATTCTCACCCCTTCCCCAACTCCACTGCAAGGCACAGAAAACAGGAAGCATGTGGGGAGAGGACAAGAAGGGGAGGAGATCGGGCAGCTGTCTCTGCAGGGCTCCTTGGGCTAGGCAACCTCCCACCACCACCACCACCACCAATCCACATACTAGTAAGGGAGAGGGGGACAATGGGGAGTGTGTGTGCGTGGGGGGGAGGGCAAAGGGAGAAGAGTCCCCAGCAGCAAGCTCAGTAGCAGCTGGACTGGGAAACTGAAACCAAGCCCACCCCTACTCCACACACTAACAGGGAGGAGCCAACTGAGCAGGGAGAGTGCAAAGGAGAAGGGGGGCAGCAAGGAGGAAGCCCACTTTGCCCACCCTAGGCCATGGTGCAGGGGATGGGGCTAGATGGGGTGAGGGGCTGAGTAGGAGAAGAAACCGGCAAGCAAGCAGCAGCAGCACCAGGAACACAGAAAGCTGAGTGGGGTGGTCTCTGCAGAGCAGGGCCAGCAATCCTCCTTGAGCCAGTGAGATGAATAAAATTGAGGCTACTGCAACAGCAGGGAGAAACCACGTCACTGTAATTCTAGCCTTGCGTCTGTGCCATATAGGTTCAGGGTGGGCTGCTGAGGAGGCTCCTGCTACTCTGCCTTCCCAGCTGCCCTGGATCCTGCCTGAACCCCACTAAACATTCCACAGCAACCTCACATGGCAGATAGAGGCAGGGAGGGTTGGGCGGGGCCAGCACAGTTCCTGCTTTTGGAAGGCTGTGCCTCTCTTTGCCTTGCAAACCAGATGCCCATGGGTAACTTATAGCAATTTTGGATTCATTTACACATATATAAGTGACCACATGTAGGGTTGCCAGGTGTCCGGTATTCACCTGGATAGTCCGGTACTTGCAGGCTCCGTCCGGTGGAAAAAAAACCAGGAAATACCGTACATGTGAAATGTCCGGTATTTCCTGTTTCCATCGGACGGAAGCCCAGCGGGGACAATTCTCTCCTGATACGTCTGATGGGGGCCGGGGAGTGAAAAGCATGGCAGAGTCGTAGTGAAGGGGGGCAGGAGGCGGCACTTGCTGAGCGCCACGCTAGGGGGGCGCCAGGCTGGGGTGGGAGTGGAGCGCACGCTGCTCTGGCCCACGTGACCAGTAGAGACCCAGGAGCTGGCCACGTGATGCCTCCCTTAACACTAGCCATGGCCAACCCACGGCTCGCAAGTCGCATGTGGCTCTTGCCCCCCAAAAGTGCAGCTTGTGAAGCCACTCCTGTGCCCGCCCAATGGCCCCTGGGCCCTGCCACCTCTCCTGTGCTTAGGGTTGCCAGATGGATTAACCAAAAATACTGAACCCTTCCCCCCCCCCCAAAAAAAACCGGGAAATTCTGGGGGGGAAATTCTGTTGAGGGGGAAAAAAAGGGGGGGGGGGAGGAGACCAAAGTTGTTGAGCAAAAAATAATAAAAAAAGGACTCAGAGTTATTAAGCAAAAAAACCCCAAAAAATTAAATAATAAAACAGCATTAAAACAGCATGACCCCTTTCAGAGTGCCTGCAGAGTCCGAATACAGATAGGAACAGTGGAGTGGTTGAGCACTAAGACCCAGGGAAGGCATTGCTTCCCCTTGGACTTTAGGCTTTTTGCTGGAGGCCATTTTGTTTCCTTGATCAAGCCAGAACGCAGCTTCCCTGTGGAACCAGGTAAGCCGGGGGCTGGTGGTGTCGGGGGCCCAGGGGAGGGAAGCCAGAGGCTAGGCCCAGTTGCCAATTGTGTCGTAGGGTTGCCAGGTGTCTGGTATTTTCGCCTCCTGGCCAGGGGAAAAAAAAAAAAAAAAAAAATCAGAAAATACTGGACATTTTAGGTGTCTGGTATTTTCTGAATTTTTTTTACCAGACAAGAGGCGAAAATACCGGACTGTCCGGGTCAATAACGGACACCTGGCAACCCTACCTGTGCTTACCGGATTGGAGCTGGGAGCTGCGGGGTTTTAAAAATAGCGCCCAAGATGGTGGCCATCTTAAAGGGGCAGTCTCCTTTTTAAAAATTTTTTGGTTTTGCTCCACAATTCTGTTCTGGGGTGTTTTGTTTTGTTTTGCTTGACAACTTTGGTCTCCCCCCTCCCCTCGACAGAATTTTTTCCCAGTGTTTTTTTTTTTTTTGGGGGGAGCGGGTGTCAGTGTTTTTTGTTAAACCATCTGGCAACCCTAACTACATGCAAGGTAGTGCAGAATCAGACCCAAGACTAATTGCAGACATTGTAATAATCAGGATTGTTACTTGCCAAATGATAACTTGAAGTAATCTCATGGGTTAGCAGCTGGATACCCAAGGAGAAGGTAAGAGCATTGCTACAGCTATGAAGTTTTTTTCTCTTGCAAAAGTGAAAAAGAAATGTTCTTTTTATTCTTAGGATCCTAGTTTCAATCCCAGTAAAGACAAATGTTTTTGATAGTTTAAGTAGTGTATATAGCACAACGGGTGTGCATTGCATTTTAAATACAGAAAAATCAGATTAAAAAAAACTTTCAGTCTAGGAAGGTGAGTACAAGACAGAACATGGGGGGAGAGAATGACATGAGACCAGAGGGAAAGAAAGGAAAATATAAATTTAATGGTTGCAGGTTTGGCATAGTATGCCTTGTTAATTCCTTTTGTTTAGTTTAGAGCAGCATCAGGGGAGTGTGGGTCATTGTTGGAATGATTCTAAAAAAATAAGGTCTGGATTTCTGTTTTTAGAAGGTCATAATGCCACCTTGTAGAATCTCTTTTTATGCTTGGTAGGCCTGATTAGAGCTTTTTTTTTTTTTTCCTTCTTAATCAAATTCAGTATTTCTAAGGGAGTCTAGAAGAAAGCAGAGCAATGATGAAATTTTCTGTTATTTCTTAGGGATTGTTTTGTATAATGCTTAATCTCACTCCCAGCAGAATTCCACCGGTTTAGTAAGTGACTGGCAGTTTACTGTCCTTGCAAGAAGTTCAGAATCAAGTTATTTCCAAGAATATAGCCTTCTGAGTCTTTAGTCTGCTATTTCCAAAAAAATACTACATTTTGGCAGCAAGGGTGCCTAATTTATACTGATACTATTATCAGTTTACTGTGAGAACTGGCTAGCCCATGAAATTGAAGGTTAAATTATCTTAAAATTGTCTTGCCCTAAAACTACATGATATGATTGATGCAAGAAAGAGAGAGTGGGCATGTGCTGCTTTCTCAGGCTTGAGGTTCAACTCCTCCTTCCCTGCCCTCCGATTCTTTCAATACTGTGATACCCAGTAAATTGTCCCATTTCACCAGTTTCACTTGACAAGGAGGCCAACAACCCCTTAAATCCATTAGCTGCATGTAAATCAGAGCAGCTGCACTGTGAGTCATTTCAGGACCAATTAATTGAATAAATGATTGTAATTGTGCTTAGCTGAGCTAGCACATCTTCTGTGAAATCCTTGATCTCTTCACAGACAAAGCCATACAAGTTAAGTCAGCCATGGCAAAGGCATAATAGTTAACCACTACCTCTACATCAAGGCCATTTTTAAAGTATGAAATATAAAGTCTCTGCAGTACCAGAGCTGATGTATGGCCAAAGGCCCATGGCCCCAGGAAACTGATCCACGTGTAGCAGGCACCAACAAGATTTCTTCATTCTAAGAGCAAATAGTGGCAAAGTACCTCACAACCCTGGATATGCCTGGGAAGCATCACAAGGTCCACAAAATAAACTAATCACAGTTTAGCTGCTCTGAACTAAGCCTGAGATTGAGTTGCCAACCCAAGAGGGAAGGGCCTTGTCTCCTGTCACTAAATCTCTTTAACTATCCAACTTTTCCCCAGCCCCCTCACTTTTAAACTCTCTATCAAGATCTAATTGGTCAGTCCCTGCCACAGTTATTCTATCACAGTTAATACATTCTTCTCTGGAAGTTAGGAAAGATTTCCCCCCAGTAGCCAAACTAACAGTGATTTAAATCCTGTTGTCTGTGTTTACTTACTGATCTTTGCAAAGTCAGAGGGAAAGCCGTGTTAGTCTGTAACTAAAAAAACTTAAAAAATAACTAATGGTCCTGTAGCACTTTAGAGACTAAAAAAAATATAAAGATATATATATGAGCTTTCATGGGCACAACCCACTTCTTTTGATGATAAATATGGAGCAACGGATCCAGGGGTACAAATATATAACAGAAAAAGAGGGGAGAGGGGAAGGAAAAAAACCCTGTCAAAGTATCTATGCTAAATGAGACTAATAGAGTGGGCTATAAGGGCCTGATACTTAGCTTTTGATATCATTTGGGTGTTGAATATAATGGCCCATCCAAGACATATTTGTTCAGTCCTTGGATAAATGTGTCAAATTTGCATATGAAAACCACTTAGGGGTACGTCTAAAGTACACTAATCTTCTTCTGATTGCATTTTCAAAAGAGGATCTTTTGAAAATGAAAGTAGTCTAGACTTTTTTTTTTTTTTTTGAAAAAAACAACAAACCCTTTTCCGAAAAAAACCCGCTCTTCCTTAAAAAAAAAGGAGGTTTACATGGTTCTTTTGAAAAAGGGGTGGGGTTTTTTGAAAAAAAACCGCATCTAGACTAATCCCGTGGAATTTGTATATCCTCTTTCGAAAGATTAGTGTAGTTTAGATGTACCCTTACACAGACTCTCTGTCTCTAGCTGGTTCCTGAAATTACTTTGTAAGAGAGTAGTCACGTTTAGATCCATTAGTGAGTGTCTGGGCAAGTTAAAATGTTTCCCAACAGGTTTCTGTGTGTTACCATTTTGAGTATCTGATTTGTGTCCATTAATCCTTTGTTGTAAAGACTGTCCGGTTTTGCCAGTATACATGGCAGAGAGGCATTGCTGGTGCTTGATGGCATTTATCACTTTAATGGATGTGCAGTTGTATGAACCTCTGCAATAAAGTCAGGTGCCAACTCTGTCCACACATCTACATAAATGACATCATCACAGGACCTAACCACATAAGCTATCACATCAACACCCAAATGACATCAAAAGCTAAGTATTAGGCACACTATTAGCCTCATTTAGCAAAGATTCTTTAATTGACAGGGTTTTTTTCCCCTCCCCTCTCCCTTCTTTCTATTATATATTTGGACCCCTGGGCCCCTTGCTCCATTTTTTGTCATCTGTAGAAGTGGGTTATGTCCACGAAAGCTTTGTTAGTCTCTAAGGTGCTACAGGATCATCCATTGGTTTTTATGATCTTTCCAAAGATTTTCCTCTAAGCAATTGATCTCATTTTGCCATTACCAGCTTGACTATTTTCCACCTGAAATGAAGTGTGAAATGCTTAGACAACAGCCTACCTGCTCTGGGATAACAACAGAATAAAATGCTTTAAGCAGATGTTGAAGAGTCTGGAAACAAAACTTGTCAATGTAGAAAGCTAATGATCACAAATGCATGAACATGCAAGTGGAAAGGGCCCACCAGCTTTGTTAACAAGGGAATGGGACGTGGGGAGGGGAAAGGGATGGACTTATGACACAAATGGGAGATAGGAGCTCAACACCTATTGACAGTCAATAGGAATTAGGCACCCGTTTTTTGTGCCTTTTGAAAACATCCCCCATCTCTTTATGGCAGATGATGACTAGGCCTCAGTTGCAAATGCTTTTGTGTACTCCTGTCTGGACTATAGCAATATAACATACACCGTTGTGAAGCCACTACCCACCAGGAAACACCAGCTAGTACAGAACATTAAAGCATGTGTCCTTTGCAACACAGGCTACTGTCAGCATATGAAGCCTGTCCTCTGCTCTCTATGCTTCCCATAGAATGTTGAGTCATCTTCATCGTCTCATTTTCAATGCGCTCAATAGCCTGGGTCCAGCATTCCTAAATAATCATCTACCACTTCAGGATGATGACCACAGTCAACTCAACCTCTCTGGACCACAGGAACTTTCTAGCTAAAGGGGAAAGCTCATATGTGCAAGAAACAGAGCCTTCCCAGAGGCTGTGGTGTAGTCAGGACCTGGATGTGGTTACCATCCGAAATGCTGGCAGACCAACTCAGGTTAGGCTCATCAGGAACTAACCTGTGTATGAATCTCAAAGGCTTGAAAAGAGGCATTGCAATTGTAATCAGGACAATTCACTTCTGTGCGGGTATCAAAGGGATGTTAAAATAGACTAGACCCATTCATTTGTGTTGATAAGAAATCCAGGAAGAATGCTGTGTGTAGGTTTTTGTTTATATCATGTAACTGCAATTACCTTTACATTAAATATTCAGCTGTACTCAATTGTCATTAGATTAAAAGGCCTGTAGTTGGCTTTGGTTGTGTGTTCACTGAATGAATCAGAGTAATATTATCCATATTGTCTTTAGCTTATCTTCCCCTAACTGGCAATTGATTTATGTAAATCAGTGTAGCTGGGTTACCTGTGTATGCATAGGAAATAGTATAGGAAGTAGAATGTTAACTTCAAAGCATGGGTTGTTGTGGGCTCAACAGAGGAATCTCCAAACACATGTGGTGCTCCAAAAACTTGACAGCCTGTTTCAATTATAAAAGAAAAACTGCCTGTGATCCTGCCACCCCATATCTGCTGAAAAACAGGAAAAATATGAGCCATTGGATGGAGATCACCAAGTAATTACTTGGGATGCCTCAAAAGATTCATGGAAACTCTACATCTAAGCCACCATTTGTGCTTTTGGTTGTATAAGAGACTTATCACAAATTAGCAGAGTTAACACTATTGCTTTCACCCTGATCTACAGACTCTGAAATCGACTTTAATGTATAGGATTCACTTTAACCATTTAATAATGCTCTTCCTTTTTTTTTTTTTTTAATTAATAGAGATTTAAATTTACTAAAGATTGGCTGCAGCAGTGAGTGCAGCGAGAGCCTGAATTATATTTTGACCTGAGGTACGTGGCCAGTTCCTTAGAGTTGGAAGAACCTCATATGTGTTTTCTGCTTTTAATAATCATTTGTCACAGAAATCCGGTTTGTCTGGGTAGTAAACCAGGGGTTGGATTGCCTATGGAAAGACTGTCACTCCATGTTAAACTGGAGTAGCAATAGAGAAGTACTCATTTAGTGCTGGATTGGTTAAATCTAACTGTAGAATGTACCACCAGTGTGGGTGCATTTGCCCTGTTTTCTGTCAGTCTGTCCTGAGTTTGGAATTTCTTATTGTGATCCATCCTAGGCACCATAACACCACTATGTTGTCTAACGTTACACCTAAAAGGGGTAGATTACTCTGTGGTAACCTGGTAGATTACTCTGTGGTAACGGTCTATGTTTCAGTTCTTGCCACTTCTGGAAATTCAATTATAGTGAATTATGTGTCATCAAACTTCATACTATGAACAAGTCCATTAATGGTAGTAAAGATGGGACTAGAACAGTGGATCTCAATCTTTCCAGACTACTGTACCCCTTTCAAAAGTCTGATTTGTTGTGTTACCCCCAAGTTACACCTCATTGAAAAACTGCTTGCCTTACAAAAGCAGACATAAAACTACAAAGGTGTCACAGCACACTGTTAGTGAAGAGGTGCTTACTTTTTCATTTTTGCCATGTAATCATAAAATAAATCAATTAGAATATAAATGTTGTACTTGCATTTCAGTGTATAGTATAATAGAGCAGTACAAACATGTCACTGTATGAAATTTTAGTTTGTACTGACTTCACTCATGCTTTTTATATAGCCTGTTGTAAAATTAGGTAAATATCTAGATGAGCTGATGTGTCCACTGGAAGACCTCGGTGTACTCTTGTGGTACTCATACCCCTGGTTGAGAACCACTGGACTAGAACACAGGCCTCCTAACTGCTAGCCCTGTGTTTCCTCCCCAGTAACTAACTTGCATGACAACATATCACTGATGTCAGGATTTGAGATGAATATGATAAAGAAAGCAATATACTGATGGTTACAGTGTGGACTACAGAAACTGGATTAATATTTACCACCTGGAGCTGATCTCTTATTACAGAGTTGGGGCTAAAATAGCTGAAACAGTCTTAGGATATGTCTACTTAGTGGGACTATTTCAGGATACCAGAAGGATCCCAAAATAGCGATCCCGCATCTTTTGAATGCACCTGCTATTTTGAGATAGGTTCCACAAGGGTTAAGAGGTTCCACAAGGGTTAAGGAACGTCTCAAAATGGCACGTTATTTCAGAATTTGGCATTGTGTAGATGTGCCAAATTTTTAAGTGTGCTATTTTGAAATTTAATGATTTGCTAAGACCCATAATTCATGTCCTTTCCTTAGGCAATCTTAAATTGTCCATGAAGTAGTTTTGTTGTCCTTGTGATGAACTACACTCAAGGTCCTTGATCAAGGTCCTTGATCTTCTAGAGTCATTGTCAACATGGAGTGACACAATGACTGACTTCTAGAAAATAAGTTGACTTGATGCACTGTCAGGCTGCCTAGTAATGCCAAAGAATTCAGCCTCATGACCCAGACATCACAGGTTCAACGTGCCACCATATTTTTATGGAAACATTTTTGCATACAAATATTCTTAATTTGCATATGCTTTATGGAAAATGTGGCATGGAGCGTCCCGATCTGATGCAGCACAGCGGGGTAGCCACAGAACCCCACAGGGCGTGGCAGCAGCTGAGCAGCCATGGAGCTCCAACCCAGCAGGGCAGCCATGGAACCCCATCCCCGAGAAGCCCCAGCTGGGTAGGGCAGAAGCAGGGCAGCTGCTGAGCCCATCCCCGGGAAGCCCTGGCCAGGTGGGACAGAAGCGGGGCCATAGAGGCTGGGGAGATCTGTAAGCCTGGACTATGGTTGGTCCTGCCCAGCCATGGGACCAGGTCATCTGACACAGGAACTCTTTTTGAATGTGGTACTTTTTTCCATGAGGTGTGAGAAAGGGTTGAAGCTGAACATAAAGGATTCTTGTCTTAGGCAAATTCTGTTTAGAGGCAGTGAACCAGCTAGGGAACCAATAGTGGGAGCTAGCAGATGCCAGAACCAAGGCACCCCTGCTTATCCCTGAGATAACTGCTGGAAACAGCTAGTAGTGAGCAGAGGGAAAGTAGGGGGGGGGAAAAAAGGCTGGCTGGTTGTAAGGAAAGATATTAAAATTTAATGTAACAAGTTTCTCAGAGTAGTTTGTTTTATTTAGTCTAGTAACTTATTTTGATCTGTCTGTTACCACTTGCTTTTTATAATTAATAAAATAACGTTTGTTTGTTATTAAACCCAGTGGAAATAATTGTTAGCAGGGGAGAGCGGACAACAGCTGTGCATCTCTTTCATTGAAAAAGGGAGCAAACAACATCTGAGCTTACTCTAAATAAAAGATTTATGCAGAGTAAGATGGATTTATCTGGGGTTCTGGTCCTACTGGGACTGTGCATCTGGGTGCTGTGTCAAGACCCTTTGACTGAGCCTTTCCAGAGCTGAGTTGCTCTTGGTGTTTGTGTTGCTCTGCTGTGGGCCGTGACCCCAACTCTGTTCCTTGGCTGGAGGAGACCAGAGCTTCTATTCAGTGGGACAGAGCATTGCGGGGCCCCAGAGGACAGGTATGCAGGCTCAGCCACATGAACAGCCCCATCAGGTGACAATCTCAAGGGGATCTCTATGACCCAACCCACCACACGATGAACTGTTGGTGCACAGGTTTGAGGGAACAATATCAGTCATTGAAAGCTGCCAACAATTATGTTCATACACAAAAGACTTTTAAAATATATAGTTAGGTATGACTGCTATCTTATCAGTTATCTCTGCTTCACCCTACCACTACCCCCCAGCCTCCCATTATATTCAAAATGAGAATCTGAAATGAGGAAACAGAAATCAAACGAAAGCAGTCATTGTTAGTATCCCACTAAAATAAGGAGGTTGTTATCTTCTATTAATTGATAGTTGTTGATAATAATTATGATTGTGGTATTAGTAATAGAGTTGGCTGTATTTGTGATCGTGCTTAGGAGCCCCAGTCATGTACCAGGACCACCAAACTTTGCAGGGTTGCCCCCCTCTTCCCCAAAGCACACACTTCCTAGAGATGAGGCTGGGAGCCCCTGCAGGGACATGGGGCACAGAACAAAGGTAAGGGGGCTAAAGCTGGGGCTGCAGCTGGGGCGGGGGGGCGGAGCTGAGGCTGGGACTGGAAACAGAGCCATAACCAGGGACTGGGGCCAGGTGTGAAGCCCCTGTCAGGCTGTAGTCAGGCAATGAAGCTGGGGGTAGGGCTAGGGCAGAGCTGAGAGAAGAGTAGGTCCAAGTGGCATTTGCTCCCTGCCCACCTCCGGTGCTGCATGCAAACCACCTCCCCTCCCCCGAACATTTCTCTTTGTCCCTTAGGGGCATATCCCACAGTTTGGGGACCTCTGTGCTAGGGATGTAAGCGACTAATCAACTATCCAATAAGCAAAAGCATATCAGATAGTTGACAGATTAGTCAACTACTCGCTTCCCCCCCCTTGTTGCCTATCATAAAGAGGCAGCAAGGAGAGGAGGAGGACGGTGTGCTGGGGGGAAGTTGGCTTAAAAGCCAGTTACCCCCAGTTCCAGCTCTGTGGGATGAGGCAGGGGTGCAGTGGTGGCACTTCCTCTTTGACATGTACAAGAGCCCCAGCAGGCACTCTTGCACATTTCAGTTAGAACGCTGCATGGAGTCTGGGGCTAGTGGGGAGTCCCCCACTTACCCCAGGCTCCATGTGGGCACTTCTGCTTTGAAATGTACAAGAGCCCCAGTGGGGCACTGAGTCCCCTGCTGACCCCGGGCTCCACATGGCATTTTAATATTAGAAACGTGCAAGAGCCCATGCTGGCACCGGGCTCCACGCGGCATTCCAATCTTTAAAATGCATTTCAAAGGCGGAACGCACGCTAGTCCTTATCGACTAATCAAATAGTCAATGGAAATTCCATCGACTATTCGATTAGTTAATCTATATTTAACATCCCTACTCTGTGCTAAGGGCTATACAAACACAGAACAAAACGCAGTCCTCCCCCAAAAGAGCTTCCGTTCAAAATATAAGACAAGAGTCAACAAGTGGATACAGTCAGATGGGAGTAAACAGGGAAGCAATGATATCTTTTAATAACAGGGGCTTAGTTAGTTAGGGGAGCTGACCTGTGCGTGCACTTGTGCCCAACTTTGCTGTTTCTTTGTTCAGGCCATGGCAGTCTTCAACTATCTGGAAACAATTCAACCATTTAATAACATTTTTACAGCTTTGAGGCCTCTTCTAGAGGCCTCACCCTCAACCCCATATCCATTCAGTGTTCTCCCTCTTATGAGAGTCTCGACATTTAATGGAGGCCTGGATTAACATCACAGTAGTGCAGACTCCCTGGTATATTTGACACTTTAAAACAAGGGAAACTTTAGGTTGTGGGGCTGTATTTCAAACACTTTCCTTGTTATCCTGGCTAACCAGGATTAGCAAATCAGCCTGGTATGCAAGTGTTTTTGTAACATGACTTCAAATGTGCTCGAAGAGTGAAATATTTTAAACAGTGCAAAAAGACCTACAGCTATAAGGCTGTAGCTGCTTTCAGTTGCAAGCATGACAGAGCACTGACTGTTGCAGCTGTCAGATGCAGTGGAGGTGGCAGCTTTGTCTCTGAGAGACATGGTGCAGATGGCTCCAGGGAATGATTTTGCCCCTATTTCAACTGCCAAGAGCCCTCATCCTAGGAGTTTTTCTTGTATTCCCGTGGGCCACTCTGAACTGGGTGCATTATGTAAGTAACAGCTTCTAAAAAGAGCCTGTACTGTGAATAAGACTCAGAAAAAAATACTTTAAAGAGCCAAACTGCATATGATTTGGAACAATAGTAACCAGCCCTGCCAACTGTAAACTGTATGGACAGGAACCTCCTCCTCCCTTTCAGTGTGTCTCTGTTCCATTGTGCTTAATAGCAACCTGACCCACATTTATACCTGGTATACACCTACAAAACAGACAGACCTGGATTAGTGAGAAGCATACGGATCCTTTTGCCACCAGAAAAGGTAACAGAGAGGATCTCATCCCATAGAGTGGAAGCCACTATTGCTCCTTTGAAGATTTGTAAGGTTATAATTACTACAGACTCTCAGTTAGCTAGATTGTTGAAGGGTATGAAAAAGCAAGCAGACAAATAAACAATACTTAAAGAGCAGAAAGATTAATATTTCATCACAGGTGCTGAACAAACTAGCTTATTTACAGCAGTACAAAATATTTAGTGCTCAGTGTATTTGTGGCACATAGGGGCGTGTCTAGAGGGACAGTTGCACCAATTTAACTGAGGTTATTTAAGTCTCCACTGATACAAATCAGTGGCCAGAGCATGCATATCCCTGCCCGTGACTCTTTGCTATCATGCAGATCATTATACACACCAGTGAGAAAGATGTAATCTGTATGTACTATCAACCTTAGCTATTGGTGGCTCATAGGTATGTAGAAAAGGAGAAAGGCTAGAATGGATCTTTGAGGGAGTCTGAAGCTAAGCCGTCTGACTTTGACTTCAGCTAGCAAGATAAAGCTCTGATCCATTATTTTCATGTTGAACCACAACATGGGGAAACAGGGAATAGTCTGCAACTAATTGGCAGGCGGCCCTACACACTAAATAGTATCATAGAGACTTACGTGAGTCTAAGATGGTAACCACAACCTCCCATCTAAACAACCTCCTGGCCAATCATTTAGTCTGTGTTAAGGATCATCCCCTTCCTTTGCAGCCAGTATTCACTTATTTACATGTCAAACTGTATTGCAGTCTAACATACTGATCGCACCTACCACACTTAAAAAAAAAAAAAAAAAATCACCTCCCAGACTGCCTTGAACCAGATGGTCAGAGGAATCCATTGAATGGCAGATGTTTTAAACATGTGAGTCCTGGCACTGGTAGTCATTCTAGTGGAATATGGTGCAGCAGTCTGGGGGCAGAAATCAGCATGCACATCTCCTGATGCCAAGCAGAACTCAGCCAACCATATCATAGTGGTAGCTTTAGCCACACAAACATGTAATCTATGTGTTGGCTCATAGTTCCTGCAAAACTTTGATGAGATGCCATAACCCTTAAAATTGCATGGAGAGCTATGATGGATGAAAACAATCTCCTTGACACAATACTAACAATGAGTCCAATAGATGTAAATAAGCAGTGCACACTTCCTACATGAAGACCTGCCCATCTCCAGATGGAAACACCCACACCTACAATTCCTGCCGATTTGCCACAAAATGACATTGCAACATGCATTGCAGTGGCAGCCCATGCAATTACATGCAGTGCTACAGGCCCAGCAAGTGAACAATGGCACATTAGTGCTGACAGCTCCATCCTCGTATTGCGGCAGCAACTCTGATATTAGGGCTTGTTAGCATGCCTGTCTTTATATCCACCTCTTTGCAACCTGGGACTCAGATCCTGAGCTAGACTTAACAGGCTGCTGACTGGAATGGCCAGAGTGGTTGCCACAATGCAGAGATTTGGCTTAGCCTGGCTGTCACGGTGTAACTGCATAGCAACGATGCAGATGGTCAACCATGAGGTGGAGGAGTGCTCTATCAGAAGATTGGAAGATGGACTTGAACACCATACTACCCTCGATGCAGCAGGGGAGATGGTTGAACAATCTAGCTGTAGGTTTTTGGCACACATGAAAGAAGATCTTAAAGTGGTTTAATCAGAGGTGGAAGTAAGTAAGGGGGTGCACCCCAGTGTGTAGTTCTGGCAAGAACTAGCTGAGCTGCAGCAAAATCCAGCAGGGTGCTATTTAAGGAGGTGGCAGGGACAATACCTGTAAGAAATTTAAGTTCTTGTCACCCCTGGATTTAATTGAACCACTGCATATGCTGGTGTGTCACCCTTATTTCAGTCTGAGTGGTTTATTTTGAGTTAGCTTTAATCACTCAGGACTAGGTTTAATAGTGATAGAAATGCTCCACACAGAAGTTTGCATCAGTTGAATTAAACTGAGAGAAGTTTGTGTGCAGACAAGGCCTTTTAATTAATTAGATAATTGTTGATAATGAGAGAGGTTTTTTTTTTTTTTTTTTAAGAAAAAATGGAAATCCATCATATTTAAAATCATTTTTATTAAATAGGCTCTGGTGAAATTCCCATACATCAAGGACTTGGGTGGAGTCTTCCCAGAGAAGGCCCTGAAATGGTTTCCTCTTAACACATCCTTGTAACTCAGTTACCACCGCACACAATTTCCTGTGCTATATGCTGTATTTTGTAAACCAAATTGTGCACTATGAACCAATAAGACTCAATCTTCCAGAAAAAGAACAGACTGGAAGAGTGTCAGTCATGCATGCTGATTCCTATAACCTGTACATTCTAGAACAACTCGTTGGATTGTGGAGCAATAGCTGCACTTAGAGGCAGTTTGTGAAACGCTAACCATTTTCAGTGTAATATGATAATTTGCCACTTTTCCTCTCTTAGCTGCAGGGTTGTGATCCTCAATAATGAAGTCAAGTCAACTATTAGTTCAATTTTTTCATCACTAAATTACTCATAACAAGAACAGCTGTTAAATACATGTTTTGATTGGCAAAGTTAAAATTGCACCCCCATAGGGGGATGCTGTGTGTATTATCGAAACACACTAACCCTGCAGAAAGAACAGATTCATATTTCAGCTGCTTAAATCAGCTTCTTGCAATAATTTACATTTTGCTGTTAGTCTACTATTCACATCACGACCAAGCCATCCTGAAGTATTGAGCTTTGTAGACAAATAAAGAAATCCTCATACGGAGTTTACTCTGGGATAACAAGAATTTTGCCTTAGTAACAACCTATGAGATGTGAAGAACTGGACCTTATGTAGAGAGTTAAACCATGGCCTGGTTATCACAAGGGGCCCTTGTGGTCTTGATCTTGTTAATTATATGGTGCTGCATAGCAGTACAAGAGGGGAATCAGGCAAAGAACAGCAGCTATGTTTTCCCTCATGCAAATGGGGAGTATGGGGTGGGCATAGAGCAGAGTCCAGTGCATCAATAGTGTGCGAGGAACGTATGCTGAACACGGTACGGTGCCACAGTTTGCCCCCGCTGTCTGAATCAACGTCCCCCTCTCAGGCCACATCTGCAGTTGGAGCTTGAGATGTGATTCCCTGCTTGCCTAGACATACTTGCACTATTGCTCCTTAAGCTAACATGATAAAAATAGGAGCATACCTGAGGTAGCTGTGCATGGTGACATGAGCTAGCCACTCCACATGTGCACCCACGGGGTTTAAGCACATTTGTAATCAGAATGGCTAGCCCATATTGCCACTTGCTGCTGCTTGTGTAGGTACCCTGCAGTTTTAGTGCAAATATGTCCATGCAAATTGAGCATTACACCCCAGCTCCTAGTGTAAAGACAACCCCTTACTCTAGGCTTATGTCTATCACAATTGAACCCATAGTGATGACTGAAATTCACTTAACTATAGGTATTTCACACTGGAGGTATCTGGAGGTATCTTCAGCAAGGTTACACAGAATTTTTTTTGGGGGGGGGGGGGGAGGAGGAGAAGAGGGGAAAGGGAGGAGAGAGAAAAGAGGAAGAGGCAGCAAGTAAAAAATAATTTCTCCAGTTTAATCTTTTAGGTGAGCAGAATGCAATCATTCAAGCTGGAATTTAGTTTCCTCTGTTCCAGATTTTTGGGGTTTGAAGGCCTACATGTAACTGTGGTAGGTTCAAGAAATCACATTGAGTCATTTTAACTAGCACAGGTCAAAACATTTCCAGTGCTGTAACCACTAGGCTAAAGCATCAGACCTTTCTGGCCCCATGAATAATTATACACTTAGAATGGAACAATTCTAACAGGAAAGCACATAAAAGAGATACTGACCTGATAGCTCAGTGCTGTGGGAACTTAACTTGGGATGTGGGTCACTGAGGTTCAAGAGTGACTGGCTTTGAGTCAGGCAGACTAGGCAGTTGAACTTCTATCTCCCACTGTCAGGTGAATGCCCTGTCCACCAGCTTTTAGCTACTTTAGGTTGGAGTTGGTGGTGGGAAGTCTCAGTCTCGTGGTTCTTCACAAAGAAAACTAATTTTTTAAAATTTCCATACTGATACAGAAACAAAATTTCTCACAAAACAGATTTAGCAGAGGAATTTCTTATCCAATCATACTTTACTCGGACAAAGCACAAGAGATACAGGGAACTATGGGGGAGAGGGGGAGGAAATCTGCATGTAACACTGTCTCCACAGAGAGAGGCATTCCATGATACATTTCCTAACAACTTCATAATATAAACCAAAATTCTAAATTATACAGATTGATTCCCCAAATTGTCACAAATATCCCAGAACTTGGAGAAATGTGGGTTACTCAGTCCTATCACAGAATCATGAAGTAACTAGAATTGGGTAGTTCTCAAAGGATTCCGATGTTCAGTTCGGATAAACACCTATGGATCTGAATGCCAACGTAAACATTAAAATGATCTCTTAAACCTGGAACAATCTGGCAAGAGATCTGATAAGAACAGGTTATTCTTTGTTAATATATTCAGATTCGTAAGCTTTTATCTCAACTAAATACATGAATCCTTTAAGGCCTATTTATTTCAAGTTTCAAATATCCATTGGTGCTTGTTACTGCTGGTCAAATTACAAATGACGTAAGAATAAATTCTCAGGGCATTTTAAAACTTCTGCTTCTGATCTTGGATGGAATCCGGAACTTTAAGAGATGCACTAAATTGATATAAATTTAAAATGTGAAACTCTTTCAAACTTTAAAAAGAGAGATGCACTTTGAATTTATTACACTGATCTGGATCAGTAAATACTTTATTCCAAACTGGAAGTGACAGCCATTATATATGACTTTTACACAATATATTTTCATATTGGTTTGTGTAGACTCTACGGTTGAAACAAAAGAGCAATAAGTATCTGTTTTCATTATGCTTTTCTTTGAAAGAGAACTATCTGAGAAGAGTGCATTCTACTGAGACTTCAGAAATTCTTATTTCTGTGGTTGGTTTTGAAGACCACCCAAATTGTGCACAATTCAGAAGACCTCCATTATATTACTGAGCATCTGCAGCCCATATGAGTATCACAGAGGAATGAAAAATGACTGTATATACAATATGAGAATAAGGGCCAATCAATACTGATAACCTTGATCACTGCATGCTGTTTGGGACATCCCATCTCTAAAAATATATTAGAAATGTCAAAAGTACAGAGAAGGGCAACAAAAATGATTATAAATAAGGAACAGCTTCCTTATGAGGAGAGATTAAAATGACAAACTGTTCAGTTTGGAAAAGAGACAACTGAGAGGGAAGATTAGAGAGGCCAGGTCAGGTTAAGGTACACAACTCCAGCTACGTAAAATATGTAGCTGGAGTTGGCTTATCTTAAGCAGAGTTTGGTGCCGTCTTCACAAAAGGAGGCCAATGGGATCAAATACTCCCATCAGCTTCCCTTATTCCTTGCCACTGTCAGCTGTATAGGTGCCGACTGGGGCCATCCTCAGTGTTCCATTTAGCAGGTTTTAACTAGACCCGCTAAATTTAATACCAGAAGAGCAATCTCTGGCATAGCAAGTGAAGACATGGCTATAGAGAGAGCCAAGAAGTCAAACAGTGTTGAGAAAAAGTGTTATTTACTCAGTCAGGAAACAGGAGAACCTGGGGTCACCTAATGAAATCAATAGACAGCAGATTTAAAACAAACAGAAGGAAGTACTTTTTCCACACAGCATACAGCCAGCCTCTGGAACTTGTAGCCAGGAATGTTGTGAAAGTGAAAAGGGTAATTGGGTTCATAAATTAGATAAGTTCATGGAGGATGGGTCCAGCAATGGCTATTAGTCAAGATGGTCAGGGATACAACCCCATGCTCTGGGTGTCCCCTAAGCCTCACACTGCCAGATAATGGGACTGGACAACAGGACCTGGATGGATCACTTGATAATTGCCCTGTTCTGTTCATTCCTGTTGAAGCATCTGGTCTTGGCCACCATCAGAAGAGACTACTCGGATAAACAGATGATTGATCTGACCCGATATGGCCAGTTGTGTGTGTTCTAATTAGCACTCAGCACTGTTGAATTTCAAAGCACTGCACATAGCGATTAACCACAGAAAGCCCTGGAGAAAGAGAGAGCTGTGGAAAATGAGGCAGAAAGGTTTAGTCCTTACTTTTCCAAAATGTTGATTCTCTCTGAACTTTGGGAGCTGTGAGTGCTCAGTCTATTTCTGAAGCTTAGGCTTTGAGTGTCTCCAATTAGGCACCCAATACTACTGTAGACTTTTGAAAATTAAGTTTGAAATCACTCTGAAGAGTAGGGAGAGTGGCAGTATCATTAATATCTAAATTAACCCTTAGGAGTGCCTGGCAACCGGTCCTGTCTCCATACAACACTTCTGAAGTAGAATTCAACATTATTTACTTCTTAAAATGGAAATGATAAAGACAGTGCAGAGCAATGGACATGGTAACAAGTTTTCAGGCTCCCAAGGGTCAGCGGCAGATACCATGACACGAGCCATAGACATGACATGACCTTGAAAATGCAGACGTCTGAGTGGACATTTACTGGTTTCAGTCTGAAATGGAAGGTGACTACAGTACAAATAACTTCTTTGCCCCTTGCCCTCCATTTACTGAAGTATCAAAACCACTGAACAAGATGCAATAATCCAAATGAGTAAATGATTTATGAGTATCTTGACATTTTGATCGCATCCTTATTCATTTAATAATACAATCATTCTGTTTCAAAGCCTGTATATGGAGAATAAATTTGCCTTGTAACTCCTTGGCTCTGAAACTAGGTATAAATGCAAAGGGAAGTTTTTATGGCTCAGCTTACTCACTGCCAATTGAACAGTAATAAAAAAATGACATGACAGATACTCCTCTTGCCTGAAAGTATAATTTGTTTCCATGTGTTTCACTGTGCTTTTTAGATTTAATGCAGTTCATAGACTGAAACCTTCTCCAATCTATTTTAGTCCTGATGCTATTAATGTGACTATTAACAAATGCACATTCACTAAGGTTGGGCAAATTCATTTACTCTAATTTTGAACTCTAATTTTGAACCCTTAAAGACTATGGGTTCAAAAGTTCAGCTTGAACTTTAATGATACTAGGTTCATGTTCTGCTAAGGAGAAAGAAAATATTTTAAAAATAGCTTAGAGTGCAAAAAGCTGAACTAGGAGGAGAGGAAAGTTTCTGCTTGAAAAAAATTAGTTCTTCTATCCCTACTGTAAAATGCAGGCTTTCATTTAGGAAGTGTCACTGTCCCTCAGGAGTTAAAAATCACAGGAAAATACAGTTCATTCATTCAAACTTTCTTGCAAATAAAAAAAACAAATTTGGTTTCAAACCGTCAAACTCCACAAGGTTTGTCCATTCCTATCCCCACACATTATTCAAGTGGACCATTACTTGTGAAAAAGTACAAGCTTGTTTTTAGTTTAGCTTTATTTAAAGAGATTGCACAGTTGACTTCTGATATCTATTATTTTTAAAGATTCACTCTTTAAAAAAGGAGCAAGAAGTTGTGAGTGGGTTAGAACACTGTGTGCTTCAGATCCAGTCAACCCAAGGAAATTTGGAGGAAGTAAAGGGGAAAAACCTCAAATTATTACATGCTTGAGGTTTTATTCTCCAAAACCCATCTACCTATAGATCTTCCACTGAAATCAAAAGGGGTTCTACATATGATGACGTACATGAATGAGTCCATAGTGTACTTGGTAATCTGATTGTGCATCCTTTAGACATACAACAGGGATGAAACGTGGCAGCTATGATTCCATGTTTAATTTTGCTCAGCAGTTACATGTAACTAAGAAAACTAGGATTAGCCTTCTACTGTAAGCGTAATAGGTGTGTTTATAAGCTGCGATATTTGCACATTTTATGTGTGTTTTAAGCCCATCAGAAAAGGAAATACAGATAACGTGGAGCCAATTATGGGGCTGAAATCAGGAGTGAGCTGAACTTCTTGTAACCTTTCAGCTCCTGAATAGTGGAAATACCACTGCAAGAAGATCTCATAAATGGTTCCATGAAATGGAGCAAAAATGGCAAAAATGGCCCCTGAAAAAGAAATTCAGGGATATTTTCTCCCATTTTGTTTATCTGGATGCCATGATATTTAGGTTTAAATGTGTAGCACTAGCACACGGTAGTGGGGTACTTCATTGAACAATAATGTCTAGAAATCCCAAGAACTGTTTCCCAGTGCTTCATCAGTAAAGAAAAAACAATAAGGACAGAAAAAAAAAAAAAATGGACCCAACAAATTAGTTTATCCTTCCGAATGCCACACCAGCACATAACTGGATTTCTGAAAATACTGCAAGGCCCTCCTGCTTGGCTGTACCAGTTACCATGTAGCATTGAGCAAACAATTGATTTTTTTTTTTCCAACGGCAATTTAAAACATTGTTTTGAGTTGAACTGGAACTGATCTTTCTGCAAATCAAAGAGTCAGAGAAAAAATTGGAGATTGAAAGACATTTCATTTGCTCTGAAATGAAATGTTCTGATTGTGAGTATTTTTTCAGTATTTTAAAAAAGGTGAAGAAAATTCAAAACAAGAAGCTGTTTTGTTTTGAGTAGAAACAGACATTTCATTACAACTTTTTAAGTGAAAAAAATCCCTCTGTTCTCTAGTACTGCGCCTCCTAAAGCAGCTGAAAGTGACGCTTGTTTCATTTTGTCAGTAAGCAAATTAATCTCTACATGGAAATGGAAACTATTTACACCATTAAGACAACTTTCTCTAACAGGCATTGCAAACCTGAATCTGCACAGACTAGTTTGTGAATAAAATTGCAAACATCATCTGTATTTTGCTGTTAGTATTACAAGAGTTAACAACATTTCCGTGAACTTTTCTTTGCTGTTTGATAAAATAGGCTGCTGTAACATTTTACCTTAACAACAACAAAGGAACGCAACTATCACATGAGAGTATTTGAGCACAAACCTGCATAAGATGATAGAAAGAAAAAAAAAATGTATCTGTCCATATGGTTTTCCAGCTGTTCATCTGCTTCTTAGCTCCACCATTCAATAGCAAAATTAAGCTCATGTTCTGTTCTTAGCAGGACTATTTATTTTTGTAGTGGCAGTTTTCAAAGTACTGCTTTGATAGTCTTCCACCATTTATAAAAATTAGTCCATTGTCCTTTCACAGAGGGTTGGAGGAGAGAGCAGTGCCAGCAACATCCCCACTAATGTTTGTGGTCAAAAAAAGTGGAGATCCCCTATAAAAAGAGGGCAATGAAGTTAATGTCTGTTAAGCATATGTAATGCCAGGACACAACAAAGATGAGTACAGCATGAATATCTAGATAGGCTGTTGATAGCCTGCCTCTCTTGGCATCTGCTGCAGCAGTCTGTTGGCAAAAATCATCTTATGTGCATTTTCTGCTGCCTTATCTTTCTCTTATCTGGGGAGAATGGGAGGGAGAAGATGAGAAGAACATTATGAATTCTATCAGAAAAAAGGAAGAGGCCTGTATATCTACAGTAAAGACAAGCGGACCCACTGTCTTTCTACAACCTTCTATGCAAAGCATAAAGATTATGCTGGGACTTGGTGTGGTATCTTGGAACATAGTTTGCTTCCAGGCTGGATTTCATTACTAACACATTTCACTTTTGTACAGAATATGGAAAATTCTCTCAATACAATATGTAGAAATGATGTCAGCCCTTTGATATGGGAGGATGAGGGACAGCTCTTTTGGGGTATTTGTTTTAATGATATCACAACAGCATGTTATGTAGTTTGAATTGGATTCCTTTGAGTCTTAGCAACCCCATTGATCTTCCATAATATTCCCTTATTTTGGTGCTACTTTAACACTCAATCTACTATACTTCCTGGTGGAATTGTCCTTTAAATTAATTTCTTTTAACGGATACGTTTAAAGGAAAGAAGTGAAGAGATAGCAACTCAAACTTATTGAGTCAAGAGATAATTAAGAAAACAAGAAAAAAACAGAATAATTCACTGTAACTGGGATGAAAAGTGAGCAGAATTATAAAAACTCTAGTGGAATCAGATCTGTCAATAAGAGCCAGCTGCTTCACGCTAATTGCGGAATTTTTAAAAGCCCCAATTTTAACTCAAGCTGACTTTTAAAACATTGTTTCAAATCAATATTTTGAAACAAAAATTAAAAGTTTTCCATTTCAAATTTAACATGTATTTTTCCTGCAGCTTTCTGATAAAGCACCTATCCCCACAAACTAAACCAAACAATGTTTAAGTTGAAATGTTAATTCAAACCAAACATTTTGCTTGATAAACTCAGCAACAACAAAACTCCAATTTTTTTGGTCATCATTTCAACATTTTCACAGAAAAAAAAAAAAAAACCCACCCAGTTTCATTAAATTGTATTTTTTGGCAGTAAAACTTTCCATGTGGAAAACATTCACCCCCTCTACTAAAACATGAGCTGCCCTATTTGGGATAAACCTGCTTTGGAACAAGCAATATGATGGACTATATGAACTTATTAATTGCAAAAATTACACCTTTGGATTTAAAAAAAGGGAAAGTTCTACAACTGAGAGAGAAGTGCCCCATAACTAGAGTTAAAAAGTGTAACTTAAATTTTTCATTGCTGCTAAGTGGCTTTTAAAGATTCATTCTTAAATTAACTCACCTCCCAGTGCATATTTTAGCTGTTAGATGGATTTGTGGAGCGCTAACAGAGTTACATGTTCACCTCCCATTGACTTTCGTGGTCTCACCTTCCTCTTTGAAAATTTCAGATTGAGCTCTGCCCTCCCCCCGTCCCATCTGTGATTATTGGAGAGTACAGATCCTGGTGATGCACCCAACCCAAATGGTTAGAAAATCCCAGGGTTGCAGAGCACTGGATGTAGTTTTGTGTTCTAAAAAACATTCTTGCATTTAAATCCCAGTGCTTTCTGTGTAGTAGATAAATCATTACAATGGTAGCAAAATATCTGGGGCAAAAATCTTGGCCCACTGAATTTAATAGTATTCTGACTTCAGTGGGGTAAAGATTTCACCCCAGCAATGGAGGAGAGTAGAGTCAGGACCACCTAAATTAGATTAGGCCCACCTCTATTCCTCTGCAAACTTTTCTTTCATGACTTTACCACGAGTTACACAATGGCATAGGTTTATATTATTTTGTAAGAATCAGAGACAAAACTATATTTTTATATCAGGTTTCCTTTAAAGGAACATAATATGTTCCCCGTAGCTATGCTTCCTTAACTTGCTGAGACTCCATCACCTTTGCCTATCTTCCATGCACTATAGTACTTTCAAGTCCAATAGATTAGATTAAATACTTAGGCTATGTCTACACTGCAGAGTTTTTCCAGGATACCGGAAAAAACTGTGCCACATCCAGGGAATGCATCTGCTCTTCTGAATTTTTTTTTTTCAGACGAGCAGACATGCTTTTTCGGAATTTCTGTAAACCTCATTTTATGAGGAAGAAGGGATGTTCTGAAAAAGAGTTTTTTCCCGACATTTGGCCCAGTGTAGATGGGCTAAATGTCAGAAAAGCCTCTTCCGGAAAAAGCTACGCAAATTGTGGTTTGCAATTTGCATAAGTTTTTCGCCTTCTTTTTTTAGAAGAAGAGCAGAGCAGTGTAGACAGAGCCTTAATGTAGTCAAAATATTTTCTTCATTTCACAGAGGGGATTTAACATGTGCTTTATATCAATGTCTTTTCCTGCAACCAGACACAAGGACAAATGAATGCATATCCTTTGGCACTACATTGGAATAAAAATACCCCAGCACTTTTTTGAAAAACAGTTCAGGCAGTTTTCTGAATGAGTTCCATATAAATGAAAATGTGTACATTTGATGCAAAATCCAGATGCATGAGTCATCCCTTTGTTAAGAGTGCAGTGCTATCCAGAGCCAAAGCCTCAGAAACACATTAGCAGGAACAAACTGTAAAATCCGGGCCAGTATGACATGATTCCAGTGATAATTTTAACAATAGAATGCACCCCTAACCAGAGATTTAGATCTGGACCCCAGATGGACACACAGAAATGTTTCCTTGCTTGGGATGCTCGAGTGCAAAAGATCACAGGCTGCAAATCCAAAACTCAGTTGACTATTAGGACTGAGATAATCCTTCTCTTTTGAGACAAGTGACTCATTTCTAATTATGAAATGTTAAAGGTCTGGCTTACTCAACAATTTTGAGGTAGAAGTGGCATCTTCTTACTCAACAGCCCTGCCCCCTGTGTGCATTCAGAGCGCACAGATTTTAATGACAAAAACCCCACATGCTTTTTACAGATTTTTCACTCCTCTTAGCTCTGTTGAGCCAAACACAACTAAGTGAGCTCCGATTCTCTTCCATGGGTGGGCAATAATTTTTGCCGGGGGATGGTGCACTCCGTGAATTTTGGTAAGCTGTCAGGGACTGCACATTTCTTATTAATTCAATTACATCACCATCTATTACAGGGCTGGGCAAGATACGGCCCATGTTAGGCAGGTCTGATCCAGCCCATGGGATGTATCTTGCCCAGCCCTGTTCTATTCCTTGCACATTAAAGACTCAATACTACCCCACTGGTGTTAATGGCAAAGGTTCTATTGACTCAATGTAGGACTGACTAAATCAGTCACCAGTGCACAAACCCATCAGAGGCAATCAGGTGGCACAGATGTCACTGAGGGCATAATTTGAAGGCACTGGGTGTTATGCAGATGTAACAGGGTGTGTAATTTGAAGGCAACTGGTTGCACAGGTATTACTCAGTGTCTAAACTGACCTGCAGAACCTGTCTCATCAGTAATGATATCTGAAGAGATGAGACTTCCAGCTTGACTCTCAGCCCCCAGGTTATTTGAAGGGCTGGCAATTTTAAAAATCTATGTTTTGATTTGTATTATAAACACATTTGATGAGGAAATCACAGAATTAACATGGACCCCCTCCACAAGGCCATTTTACTCAGGCACTTTTAAATTAACGCATATTTTACATTTAGAAAATTGGTGAAAACATTTTGTACTTCTCTGAAGGCCTCCATTTTATAGCATTTTAAAGACAAATATGTTATATTTCACCAATCCTATGAATACTACCTTTCCTGTCAGATAGGTGAAGTGGGATAGAGGCCAAAACCTTCCAAAGTAGCCTTTGATTTTGTGTGTGTGTCTCGATGCCATCTGAGGCCAGTTGTATCACGTGAGGTACCCAAAATCAGAGGGCATTTTGGCCAAAGTGTCTTGTCTGTGAAATCTGTGGCAGAGCTAAGAAGCCAGATGTACTGGCTCACAATCCTATGTCTCAACTGCTACAATATCTATGAATTAACAACTCATATGTTAAAAGTATTAGTTAATATTTGATTTGCAGGTTTGGTAACATTTGTAGGGCATAGGTTCAATGCAAAGATACAGTATGTAAAAATATTATTTTCCACCACCATATTCTTGCTCATGGAGACATTCTTGTGGGTGGTAGGTTTATGCAGTGGGAAGCCATTTTTCCATCTACACCATGATGCCCTGGTTCAGAAAGGACATAAAAATGCAGTAAGAGCATCAAAAGGGCAACAAAAATGATTAGGGATTTGGAATGGGTTCCATATGAAGAGAGATTAAAAAGACTGGGACTTTTCATCTTAGAAAAGAGGAGATTAGTGGGATATGATAGAGGTCTATAAAATGACTGGTGTGGAAAGAGTGAATAAAGAAAAGTTAATAACTTGTTCCCATAACATAAGTACTAGGGGTCACCAAATGAAGTTAATATGTAAGGTTTAAAACAAACAAAAGGAAGTTTTTCTTCATGCAGCGCACAGTCAACCTGTGGAACTCCTTACCACAGGATGTTGTAAAGACCAGGACTTTAACAGGGTTCAAAAAAAGAACTGGATAAATTCATGAAGGCAAGGTCCATCAATGGCTATTATCCAGGATGGGTAGGAATGGTGCCCATAGCCTCTGTTTGCCAGAGGCTGGAAATGGATGACAGGAGAGGGATCACTTAGGCTAGGAGTAAACTACACCTCTCTGTCAGCAGAGGGATGTAAATTAGACGTATCGAGAGTGCAAATGATGCAGGGATTTAAATATCCCACGCTTCATTTGCATAATGGTGGCCACCGCTTTCTTCCGAAACAGGGCTTTCAAAAAACACACACCACACAGCAGTTTAGATGGGGCATTTTTGACAGAAATGCCCTCTTTGAAAGATCCTGTACTTCTCATTTTTTGCACTTTCGATAAGTCTAATTTACATCCCTCTGCTGACAGAGGGGTGTAGTTTAGACGTAGCCTTGATGATCCCCGTTCTGTTCATTCCCTCTGGGGCATCTGGCATTGGCCACTGTCAGAAGACAGGATACTGGGCTAGATGGACCTTTGGTCTGACCCAGTATGAATGTTCTAATACCCCCAAAATGACAGTAATGGAGGAGATAGCATCACCTTACTATTCAATGAAGACAAAAACAATTGTTAGTTAGGAATGTCTTGTCAGGAACTCGCTTTCCTATTTATGCTCAGGTCAATGTAGGGTCCAAACTTGAGGACCTCTTGAGATACCTTCCGGCTTGACATTTCTAGAATTGTCAGAGTTACAGATGTCATCATAGAGCAAATGAGCTATAACAAGTCCCTTGCTGCTCCTCTGGGCCTTGTTATAGCTAATTTGCTATACCCCCCAAACCAAGGCTTATGTTATGCTACAGTCTTTATTTTTCCATCAAGAAGTTTGAAGTATTTCTTCCTGTAATGCAGAGCTAGATTTCATAATAATGCAGTTTTTTAAATAGATGCAATTCCTACTCAGCCATTTCCTGCCATGTCATAACTATCTGGTCTCTCGGATTATGACAGTCACATTTGGTTAGCAAATTGTGGAGTGAAAGCTCTGTTTAAAGAGGCCAAAGACTAAGTGGGCATCGATATTGAAGAGGCAACTAGATAGCACCAAAAATACAAGGCCTCTAATCTCCTGGAAACTTGGACAATGGAACATTGTTATGTGGTAATGATTTCTAGTCACAACCAAGCAGTATCTTCATCTAACACAGGACAAAATTTGAAATATAGGTTTGGGGAACCACCTTTCCTCTCTGTTCCTCTTGAGTGTGCCTGTGGGAAATCAGACAAAGAAGAGCATAGTCATCTCCTGCCTCAGACAATGGAGCTGTAATAAGTGTACATTAAGACTTTATTTTGGAGGATTATTTTAAGCCTGACCAAATTCCCATTCAAGTAAATGAAAGGGTTCCCATTGACATCAGTGGCTGTTGGATTGGAGCCTACGTACAAGAGGCACTGATGTAATAAAAGCACTAAGTGCAACCAAGACTAAGACGACACTGATCTAGTACTTTATGGTACTCAAGTTTTTCTTTTAGTTTGTTTTTAGATGGAAGAGCAGCAGAATTAATCACTACTGCAGAAATGATGGCTTAGACACTATTCAAATTTAGAGCCATCATTTACATTTATAAGTTAACTTTTGTTTTGTGTCAGTTTAAACTCAGGTATCTGGGTCATCTATAAACATCTATTCTGTCACGCAAAAATAAGATCAATGAGGGTTCTTTGGTATTGAGGGGGAAATGTCTCACATTTCTGGAATGATGGTGGGAAAATCCCTGGCAAAAAGAAAAGAAAGACAAAAAGAAACATCTGCTGGAATCATGAGTGGATTTTTGGCTAAGTTCAATCAGCAGGGGAGTCTGAAATAGATCATCTTGGCCTTCGGTAGTAGGCGTTAGTGGAGTCATCTACACTAAGTACTACAGTGGAGGCCAGGACACACATATAGGGAATTAAACCATTTTAGAAAGTAAAACAATCCCCAGAAATCTGAGCAAAGGAGCCAGCAGCAGACCTTACATTCCTGTGCACACAAATAAATCTGTCTCATTAAAGTAGAAGAGAAACAGTTTCTGAGGCTGGAATAACATTGAACAATCATACCAAAACACCAGAAGACAGGAAGTCAGAGATGAAACAAGTGGCTACAATATTCTTATTGGTCTTAATGTCCAAATGTTCTGTGCTCTTATAACATCCACCAAATCCATGGATAGGAGACCATCAGCTCTGATGCTGCTTATTACATTCCACAGAGTTTTGTATCAGAAAATGTTCCTGCAATTGTAGATCAGTAGCAGAAGTAAGACATATCACGAGCAATACAGTAATAGAAACAGCAGAGGTGAAAGCAAAGGGATGTGCAGTTTCAGCAAGAACTGTCTGACCTTTGGCAAAAGCCAGCAGAGAGCTATTTAAAGAGCTGATAGGGACCCAGGTTGCAATAGGACAGTATGACCTGTAAGAAATTTAAATTCCTTTCACCCCTCAGAAACAGAGCCACAAATCAGAAACATTCCCTCCTATTAGGTTGTAAGTTAAGATCAAAAGAGGGCTTGGTAATCACCAGGGAAGTTTGTCACTAATGTGTTTGTACTATCTCACTGGAGTAAAATATAAACAGAATAAAAAGAACAACATAGGAACAATGATGTATACATTTCCCACAACACTTCCCCCCCTTCAGTAAACACACCAACAGTTCCACATGTTCTCTCAAGTCAAGACTTCCTTTCAGGAGCTCACATGAAAGCACTCACTGTGTTTTCCATTAACTAACTTCTAAAGCCAGAGCAATCGCCAGATTCCCAAAGCACATACTGTAAAACAGTTCTGACAGCAGACTGACTAGGATCTTAAACAGCCCATAACTAGTGACCTGACTGCAAATTTGTTGAAGCATTGCACATCAGAACAGGGCATCAAGGACATTCTTTACCCTGTATAATCGGGAAGAACTCTCTGATATGATCAGGAAGAACTTTACCTGATATGCTTGCCTAGAAAGAGCTGGTGTTGTAGGACAGCAAGCAGCTTATCTGTTTGTCTTAAGTGAATACTCAATGCCACTTAACTCAAGCAAACTGAGCAACTGTGGTCAGCGATTTATCTTGATGGCCTGAAAGCTTAATTGGATACATGTGTTAACAATTTTGATCCTGTGGCTATATTAGATTGTTTCCGCAGTTAAATGGATCAGGCTCCTGACATGAATAATTCTTCACAGTTGCTGCAGATTGATTTCTGCCCTTTAAATGATGGCCAAGGTCCCAAATAAAATATCATTGATCTTTTATTACATCTTCGTTGCTCCTAGAAAACTAATACCATAGGTCCAGATTTTTAAAGATATTTAGGCCTTGCTACAGTCAATTTGCAATGCCTAGTCAGTTGTTAAGCATTGCAATGCTGAATGGAACAATTAACTAGCTTTTAAAAGCTTGCTCTGAAGATGTCATATCTGGTGTTAAGTGTGGCTTAAAATAATTTGGGACTCTAAGCATGTTCAACATAACCCTTGTCAGGTGTCTGCTTCTCCTCAAACCAGTGTTTTGGGGCCAAAGATCATCAATATATAAAATAAATAATGAATAGCAGCTATGTATGGCAATTTGCTAAGTTCCAGATTTGTGACAGATTCATTATTATTATTATTTTGGAAAAATGTTCTCTCCTAACTTCAGAATTTGTGGGATTCTTCCCGGGAGCAGGAAGAAATCATGACTAGAACTGAGTAAACAGTTGTTTAGTTGAGTGGCTGAACTGAAAGATCCCCTCCTCCCAAAATTTGTTTGTACTGAATGAACTTTCACACATGAATTTGAAAATATTTAATTTTGAAATTAAATGCTGAAATTGCTCCTTTTTGAAAATGTCAAAGCAAACCATTTTGAGGTTTACAAAATGTTTCTGTTTTTATGGCAAAAACTATCTGTGCTCTAAATATAAACAAACAATTAAAATTCATTTTGGTGCATTCGCTATTTTAGAAATAAAATAGTGAATAGTGAATTTACTATTTTTAAAAATTTCAAAACTAACAGTAAATTCAGAAAGTGACAATATATGCCTGGAGTTGGCAAATGCCTGTTAAAATGGCATCATTACCACTTGAATGGCTCTTTCACAGGTTCGATGTTCTGCTAATAGGTCTGGCAGGCTTTATCACTTTCCAGTTAGCTAGTTCAGGGTGTGCAACCTTTTTGCATTCACGACCCCTGGACCCAATAAAAGGGGTCCAGAAAAATTTTCGTTGAGAAAAAAAAAAAGCATGGTCCCTTTAATTGCCGCTCTGCTCCTGCCACTTCCCCCACCCCTGCCGCGTGTATGGGCACCAAGCCGGGAAAAGGAAAATACTGGCCAGCCTGGCTCAAGGCACTGTGACCCCTCTGCCCCGAGAACAGCTGCGACTCCCTTCCACGGGTTGTGCACCTCTGAACTAGATCCTCTCCAGCAGAAGCAGAGCTACAGAACAGGGATAGGAAGAGGTGGGTGGGTGGACATTAAGACCCAGTGGCGTCCCACATTTTTGGGTGTTCTATGCAGCTGCATATTCTGCGGATAGGTAAGGACAGCTCAGAGTCTTGGGAGAAATTTGCAATTTTACTAAGGCTCCAAATGGAACAACTGCAAAATTCCTCCAGGACTCAAGCATGCATATGTCTCAGGTTGGAACATTCTTCCCTTAAACATCCGGGAAATAAAATTCCAATTCAATAAATGGAATACATTTGACTTGTCTTCTATTATACATCCTAATGTCACAAAGTAAAATACTGTCTATAAGAGACTTTACATTTCTTTTGAATTTACCAAAACAAGACCGAGTCTTCTTGGTGCCCAATTTCAACTGGACAGTTTGAAATCAGACCAGTAACACTTAATTCCATTATTTGCACTCAAAGAAAAGCTGTGTAAGACGAGTATAAATATTAATTTAATAAGCTGGATCTCTACAAGGGCTTGTCTTCCTGTGCAGTGCTGCAGCTGTGCAATTACATCAGTGCAGCTATGCTGCTATAGTGCACCAGAGACGATGCTACTATATCAAGGGGAGAGCTCCTTCACTGAGTTTAGTTAAGCCTCCTCTGTGAGCTAAGGGAAGGGAAGACGTCCTTCTGCTGACATAGCACTGACTACACCAGCCAGCAATGTTCCCTCTAATCATTTCCATACATGTGTGGAATACTTTTTTTATCTGCACCAAGGCATGTACATATGTGCACCACCAATAGAAACAAAACACCTAGTTGTGGGTGCTCTGCTAATCAGCTGGGTGAGATCTGAATCTCTCCTGAGTGGCTGCACAAACACATAGCTTACAGGGAACACAGCCGGTCGGTATAACTACATCACTCAGGGTATGGATCTGTCACACATCTGAGCAATATAGTTATACTAATGTAAGTCCACAGTGTAGACCTGACCCAAGACAGGTGCACAGCTTAAGTAGTTTGCCAAAGGACATTAGTGACACACCACACCTTGGAGGAGAGTCTTGTGGGGGTGCTATTAGAAATGTATAGCACCCTCTTCCTCCTTAGGACTCTACCTGGGAGGAAGAGGAGACAGACAGACACACACACACATACACACGTCCTGCAAGTAAAATGTGCTTTTATTTGGCATGATGTATTTTCTTTTACCCTGTCTATGACAAGGGGTGAAAATGTGTAAGAATGTTCTAAAGACTTTATTTGACCTCCACTTTTTTTTGTTTTACTTTTTATATGAAGACAGGATGAGCAGCACATTACGTCTGTTGGGTGCACGTTTCCTTTGCTCACAGAAATACAGAGCTTTAGGTGAATGCTAAGAGGTATCAGGAGGCTTCTTTCCTGCTGAGAGAATATCTTTAATAAACATTTATTTAGCTGTCAAATAAAAATAATGCTACCTCTTTGCTAAGTGATAACATTTTTTGAGGCCTTATGGGTCAGTTTAATATTTGGAGCAGAAAGCAGTGCACTGGACTCGAGTATTTCCTCAGAGAAATTTGTTCATTTGCAAAATGTACATAAGCCCTGTTTCCTCAAACAGTGGTCAGGACCAAATTAATTCTTCTGGGGACCCAGGGCTAGTAGATTTTGTGGCGCCCCTAGGTTCTTGGGGGGAGCATAATGAGGGGTTCAATGTGTAGGAGGGGAGTGTCATGGAGTGGACTTGGAGTGCAAGGTTTAGGAAGTAGAGTGCAGGAGTGGACTGGAGATACAGTGTAGTTGGAGGTACAGTGCAGCAGTGGGCTGGGTGGGAAGGAGAGGATAGAAGGTAGCAGGAGATTGAGGCGCTTCCCTGGCACAGCTCCTGGGCAGGGGACATGTGGCTGTGTATGGCCTACTAGGAACAACGCATGTGACTCCAGCCAGGAAAGTGGGAGAGGGGGAAAGGAAACATGCAGAGCTGTTCCCACTCTCCTGCCAGACACAGCTGGCTGCATCCCAGAGCCTCAGACTAAGGGGACCCAGGGCTAAAGTCCCTAAAGCCCTTTTCACAATCCAGCCCTCACATTGGCAACAAACACCAAGGCAACTATCTTCTCACAGAATCTTCAGGCCTACACCCATCTTGCCCACAGAAGCAGCCTCATATACCTCTCCCTTTCTAGTTGCTTAATTATACCAGTATATTAAAGGGGTACAATATTTGTAAGTAGACAAGATCTAAAAGACCATGTTCAGAAGTCTGGGAAACTTCTCCCTTTGTAGCAAATAGAGAATGGCCCTGAAGGCAGCTGCAACACTAATGCTCTTCATTAATAACAAGTTCATTCTGATGAAAAAATGAAGACACGGGAAATTCATTTTAGCTTTTCCTTAAATGCTATTAAATTAACACAATATAAGTCTATAAAATAACAGAACTTGCCTTGTAACAGCTTTGAAAGTCTGTCTTCAAATGTTATGCAATATTTCTCGGGTAGCATAAACAGGTCATTAGATTGTTTAAAAGACAACCTTCTGTTTGAATGTTAAGTATTTTGAATTATATAGACTTTAAAAATTAAATTTTGTTTTTCCTATTATTACATTTCAATTTCCCTTTAAGGTTGCAGGATCATAGGGCTGCACACTACGGATCTATACTGTTGCTATATTTATAGTTCATTTGCTACAAAGGGAGAAGTTTCCCAGAGCTCTGAACTTGGCCTTTTCGATTTTGTCTACATACAAATATTGTACCCCTTTAATATACTGGTACAATTAAACAGTACACACCCCATCCCCTCTCCCAACAGATGCAGTTGTAGAAGTAAAAAGGTGATATTGGCTTTTATAACAATTCCTGTAGGGAAGGGGAATAAACTAGGCCAGTATAAATAACCTTTATATGAATACAACTGTGTCCACATAAGGGTGGACCCAGATTTAACTATTTTGACAGGGGGGGGAAAAATCACACCTCTAACTGAGAACTGTACTTAGCTGGAGCCTTAATCACAGGCTCCCACTCTTAGGGAATGTCTGCCTTGCAGCTGGAAGGCCTGGTAGACAAACTCACACTAGATCAGCTTGAACTAGCATGCTAAATATAGCTGTGTGGATGTTGTTGCTCTGGCGGACACTTGGGCTCAGCCACTCTCTCTCAGGCCCAAGGAATTGGGCAAGGGGTTGTGCTCTCTCCCACCCACGCTGCAACATGCACACTGCCAATTTTTAGCATACTAGCTTCTTAAGTTGAACTAGTATGACTCTGTCCTGGCTGGGAAGCACACTCCCAGCTACAGTTGTAGACATACCCTTAGGGACTGTCTATATACAGTTTTTATATTGCTTTAACTATTTCATTTTGAAACCGGTATATGTTAAGCAATACATCTTTCTAACACGGAGGCAGTTATAAACCGATACAAAAGTTTCTCATACCAGTAACATTAATTCCTGTCAGTGTTGGGGAATCAGCTACACCTTTTTGTTACTTGAGCCCGCATAAAGAGTTGGACCAATTGCACAATTTTGGTAAAATGTATCACACCCCTAATAGAAACAGTTAAATCAGTACAAAAACCATGTGTAGCCCTAACCCCGATAATGTTGATGAAGAAAAGGATTCTTGTGGGCAGTATTCATGCTCTCAGAAGCAAAGTCTTCTCGCTCCATAAAGCCTGAAATAACTAAAGGTTCCATTTGAAGTTTGGAATTAATGACCTGAGAATACTTTTTTCTCCTCCTTCCCCTTTTCTAAATAAAGACCATCTGCCTTGGGAAACAAAGCCAGGGTTCCCTAGAATAAACAAACATTTTCCAGATACCATCCAGACCTTTGGTTTGCTGAAACTAAAGTTATGGCCCTTATCTTAATTAACATGTGTACAAAACACTGACTAGAGTCAGATAAATATTTCCTCCTGCTCACTTCTCTGTTTTGTATTGGTGTAAACAGTCAGAAGATACCAGCAGGCAGGGATGAATGCAGGAAGGGCCAGTGGTCAATCAATAAAATAAAACTCACTAGATATTTTCTGAAGATTGCATTTGTTTCTATTTAACATGTAAGTCTTTATGCATGTAAAAAGATCTAGCATTCTGTCTGGCCACTGGTTTAAAAGGGTTAGTTTGTTTAATTATCAAGAATGATTAACGTTCTGCCTTCTCTGTTGCATCCTTATTGATTACTATGTGCATAGCTAATAACTGTCCTGTTTATTTTTCACTTGTTACCTTTCCAGTACATTACCTCTCAGTCTCTGTTCCTCCAAACCATACTAAAACAAACATGAGAAGATTCCCACGTCTCCCCTTGGCTGGAAACAGCGAAACAGAGCCAATGGGAGCCGCGAGGCTTCGTGGCTATGGATCCTTTAGGTAAACAAAGTAGTGTGGGCCTGCTAATGGCTTTCCCAAAGCTGGCCCATGGAACACTTTGAGGAACACGGATATAACTGATCAGAAGCGATGTTGAAGTGTTGTCATGAGACATGTAAAGCTGCTCAGAGCAATAATGCTATTCCATTGCATAACAGGGGTTCACACACACATAGCCATTTCTCTCGATTTAAAATTGAAATGAAAAGAAAAAAGGGACCGAGTGGGTGCAGTAGGTATGAATACAGTTCAAACTCCTGATGAATTGATTGCATTGAACCTGATCACCAGGAGTTGCATTACTTTATGGAGAGTTTGGGATTTTTGTTTTTGCTGCTTCTGGGAGGATTATTTATTTTAAAGCTAGGATTTCAGTGAAATACTTTACAATTGCCTCAGTTTCTTTTAGAATGTAATAGCTGACAAAAATCAAAATTCTAAAATATTTAGAAGATATTTCATTTTTGGGGGGGCTTTTCAAATCACTATTTTTCATACTGTCATGATGAATATTTGTATAGACATCTTGGCAGCTATTTTTGTTCATTCTAATTGTGGCTTTAAAATAAATACTATACTGTGACATTACAAAAAGAGAGTATTTCAAAGGGAAAAAAAAAAGAAAAAAAAAAGGCCAAGATCAATTAATGCCCAGGAAATTGATTGTCTGGGATGTAGCTATCTAATTTTGAGGAATTATCCTTGCTCGTTGCATCAAACAAAGATTAAACGTCTTTCCTTTTTCAGTCCCTGATCTCCCATCATACTGCTGCCCTTGAAAAAAAGTTACCCTTCCCCTTCCATCCCCAACAAGTGTGTATAAGGTGAATTTTGCAACTATTTCTAGGACCAATAATTCCTGATGTTGATCACTCTGAATGTTACTCTGACATGTAGACCCTGTTTCCAAACACATGTCATGACAAAGGTCAACTAAATCTAAAGCTGCTTGAGTGGTTCAATCACCTCTTCTGATACCCCCTAGCAGATACACATACAAGGAAATGACTATGTACATGTATGTTTTTCATTCAAATATTTAAAAATGTTTGCTCTGTGGACTGGTTGCGAATATTTTTTATAAAAAATTCAACTGTTGCTCAGATGTGATAGGTCAGAGAAGCTGTATAGAATTGTTTCCATTCCTTGACTGGGTAAGCACTTCCAGTAGCAATATTCGGGTGTGCAAGTTTTAAAATGGGTGCCCATAATACCAGTACCATAAAACACTTTTGCCAGTAAGACTTGTTCTCAGAAACATTTATAGAAACTAGTCACAAATGGGACATGAACATTAGGAAATCTTGGTCCTGAAAATATTCACAAAATTCACCTTGTACATACTTGTTGGAGGTAAAAGATAACTTCCTTGGACAGCAGCGGTGTGAGGGGGGGGGGCCAGGGTCTGAAAAAAGAATGAGGTTTAAACCATAGCTCTTTGTGATTAGGGCAACTGACTACCTTGGCATTGCTTACCAGTTCTGATAGTTACTTAATCCTTTCTTCTGTTTCCCCTAGTAAGTACTGCAATCCACAGTCCCATGTGTAGCCTTCATCTGCATATGGATTTGGTCAGGCTGCTTCTTAGCCCAAAGGCTGGCCCATTCTTCCTGCCTCATTTCACTATCTTATTTTACCAAGCTACATTTTAATATAGTGCTTTACTTACCTTACCCTTTTACGAACAATGTACACCTCAAGACTCTTTCAGTCCTTTTATGAAAAAATCAGGGTCAGGCCACCCTATGTGATGAAGTATTTTATTTATGCAATTACACGGGTGCTTGAGAAAAGCTTGAAGCCTTACATCAGCCCTACTTAATTGTTTAAGGATATTCGAGTGAGGAGAAGCCTTGGAGGAACTGGAAGAGGAATATCCTGCAATTGCCTTTGAGGCCACAAAAACAGCAGCAGGACAGGAAGTGTGTCACAGGACATCACGTTTCCTTCCGACAAAATCTACACAGATGACCAAAGACACTTAAAATAAGTGTTTATGCCAGAGGAAACAACAAGAAAACAGGAACCATCCCTCGTAATGTCAGGGAAGCAAATGCACTTTTCAGAAGAAGTCTCTAATTCCAGCTTCTCAGTTGTTTTGCAGTCTCTTTTTAGATTACTGGGAGCCTTGGCCATCTGCTTTTCTTCTTCAATATTTGCCAGCAGTTTCTCCGAACATTTACAAAGGGTGATATCTTCAGATACTCAATTCCAACCCCCCAGGGCACCAGGTTTGCAGAAATTTTGGTGGTGCCCAGAATGCCCAAAGTCTGCATTCTCCCGATTCAAACTCCCTCCGGGAGGGAGTTTGTGTGTTGGGTGCAGGCTTTGGACTGGGGAAGGGAATGTGGGTGCAGGAGGGGGATGAGGGGTGCAGGTTCCAAGATGGAGTCTGGGTGCAGCTCTGGCCTGGGGCAGGGCTGCAGGAGGAATTGTGGGGGGCAGGATCAGGGAGGGAGTCTGGGAGATGGAGGGGGAGAAGGGGTAGGCTCTGAAAGGAGTAGGGTGCATTGAGGGGAGGGGATGGGACTATCACACTGACCTAGGGCACTTCTCTCTGGCAGTGGCTCCTGGAGGGAATGGGGGCATCCATGCACTGCTGCCCCCTGCCACTCCCGTGCACTCCCCCTCTCCCATGAGTCCACTGGCCCTGCCTGCTGCCCCCGGGCAATTTAAAATGCCCCAGCGGACCCTCCCCAACACCACCAGAGGCAGCACAGTGGGGTTAGAGTAGCTTGCAGATGCTCATTGGCATTTGAGTGCCTGAGGCCCAGGGGAGTGGGGGGTGTATGTCCATGTGCTGCTCCAGCTGCTGGGAGACACAGAGAGCCTGGGCCTCAGGGAGGTGCCAGCAGTGGTGGGGAGTGAGCATCCAGGAGCCACTCTTGTCCAACGGCACTGTTGGTGGTGGTAGCCGGGGTCCCAGGCAGTTTTAAATTGCCCAGGGGCAGCAGGCAGGACTGGCAGATGCATGGGGATGGCAGACAAGGCCAGGGAGAGACCCAGACCCAAACTTTGGTGGAGCCCAACCCTGAGCCAGGAATATTCCTGGTGCCAGGACATCATGGGCCCATATAACTTACCACATATGCCAACCATGGATTTGAATAATCTAACATCACCCTAACAAAGTGTCTTTAATCACAGGCTCTCCATCAAGCACCCAGTTTCTATTCCCTGAAAGGTATAACACATTTTATAACCACTAGCCCGCTGTATTAGGAATTTTGTAAGGTTATTATTGAAACGTGTATGTATTTCCACATGTGCTGTACTTCAATCCTTCAGAACATTTTATCTAGTTGTTTATACCAGGATTTCTCAACCTATAAGCTAGGACCCAAAGCTGGACTGCCAGAAAGTTTTAAAAGGGTCACGTGGGAGCTCCTGTCCCATGGGGCTAGATGGGCTCATCTCCCTGCTTCAGATACTACAATCTCTAGGGTCCCAGCAGGACTCAGGTTTGGCCCAGCTGTCAGGATGACAGGAGTCTGGGTAGGGCAAGTTTGAATGTGTGGCCCTGCAACCCTAACAAGGCAGGTCATGACTCCATTCACACAAATTTGGTTCAGTCAGGGCCAAATAGTTTCTTCCAAAGCCTTAAGAGTGATGCTCTTCTGAACGGAGCTAGTGAAAAGCCTGGAATAAAAGGTCCCCTTGGACTCTGTTGCTAAAAAGGAAGGCTGCTGTATTTTGGACCAATTGGAGTCCTTTTGAGGACAGAGATTTCATTCCTCGGCAAACTATATTGCAAAAAACAAGTCCAGAGGTTATGGATGACCACGTCTACTAGCCAGGCTTAGTCAATCTTTTCTCTCCAATCATAGTATCCATTGTCCATATTGTGTATCCATTGTCTACAAGGCCTGAGAAGCTACATGTCAATTGAACAATCTGAGGCCTGAACACCTGAAGGGAGGAGGTCATTCTCCCAGACTGTCAGTTTCCAACCAACTGGTCTTCATTTACCCACTGAGATGTGGGCAAATGGGAGATAGAGCTCCTAACCAGTGTTCCCTCTACAATTTTCCATCCATGAGCGGAGTGAGCTTTGTCTTGTGCACCAACAATGAGGTTATGTGTGCTTGTTCAAATGTGTGCCACTGTGGCACCCACCAGTGGTGCTGCTCCCTGAGAGACTCTTCCAGGTAGTGCCCCCATATGCACACGCAGCTCCGACCCCCGGAGCAAACCCAGCCTTCCCACCATGTGGTCCCAGCCAGGGCTGCTGGAACAGCTGCTGCCACCTGCCACGCAGCCCACAGCTCCAGCCTGGGGAAGGACTGAAGGTAGGGCCAGGGCTGCACGGTGGCTACCCTGCTGCTACTGTGACAGGGCAGTCGCCCACCACGTGGCCCCGCCCCGGAACAGCTGAGCAGCTGCCACGCAGCTCTGCTGAGGAAATGGGCAGGCCTCAAATTCTTGATGCGTGCCTGCGCAGGGATGCACCTTAGAGGAAACACTGCTCCTAACCCTTAATGCAGTTGAGACAGAATTTGGGTGTCATGTTCAGAGTGCTGGCATCTGAGTCCATAGCACTTTATGATTTTCCCCCAGCAGCTTGCAGAGATTTTAAATAGTATAGAAGAGTCTTGCTCTGAAGTCAGTAGTATCCTGGCTCTTTTCCACTTGGGCTACATGTTTCTGTAAAAGTCAGAGTGCATCTGTCACACATGTTCAAAGTCAGAGTCATCAGTGTTATGCATCAGCTCAGGAAGTTCTGTTTCAGAAGTAGATCAGCCTATATTTCCTGACATATTCAGTTTTGAGGACTTGCATATTTTCTAGTTTCATAGTCTACTAATAATTTATCCCTTTGAACTAAAAGAAAAAAATGCTTTGCCAGACTTTTAATAGATTACTGGTTTTTTTTAGAAATCCAGAATCTCCCCACACACACACACTCAACTTGGCAGATACAAAACCAAAGACTAAACTAGAATTCTAAAATGGGAAACATCTGAGTAAGAATGGAGCAATTAGTTGGCATCAATGACAAGAGCATTTTAAATCACAAACTAAAGCATGTCTGCTTCCTAGAATCCTTAAATAGAAATTTCTACAAAGCAAATACTCTTGATCCATGGTGATGACTTGTTCCAGTTAATGAAACATTTAAAACTAATTGATAATAATTTTAGGAAATGGTTAACATGCTCTTTTTTTCGCCATTAGGGACCTGAGATTCAGGTATGTATGATGATTATTGCACCAGTGGAAAAAAAATACATTGGTATTAAACATCTGTCACATCAAAGGGTTAAAAGTACTAGAAATGACCAGTTAATTTTTTTATTTAAATTGTCTACTAGCTTTCTAGCTCATACCTCATTTAACCTAGTACTGACTACTAAAGTGAGAAAAGAAAGATAGAATTACTAAAGAGAAAACAACCTTAACTCTGACTCAAGTGACATACTTAAAATGCTTCAGGGGGTAGCCGAGTTAGTTTGTACAGGATAAACTTAAAAAACAACAAACGGTTCCGATAGCACTTTATAGACTAACAAAACATACAGATGGTATCATAGCTTTCATGGGCACAGCCCAATTCTTCAGATGACCGGAGTCATGACCAGATGACTCCGGTCATCTGAAGAAGTGGGCTGTGCCCACGAAAGCTCAGGATACCAGCTACCTGTTGTGTTAGTCTATAAAGTGCTACCAGACCATTTGTTGCTTTTTAAGTTTATACTTAAAATGGCTCTTCAACTAAGCAAAATACATGTACGTACTTGGAGAATTTTTAGAGATTTAGACATTAACAGATTTTTTGGGGTAAACTATGGGGTCAAAATTAAAGTTGTTTTCAAAAGTCTTATTGCAATAGAAACTCTTTAGCAATGCCATCTTTCTTTTTCACTTCTCTCTTTACAAGCTCTTGAACTAAAATTTCTTTACTAATAGAACAATCAACTTCAGTGTTGCCAATTCTTACTCTCCTAAATTCCTAGGTAATAAGTTGTATGATTTTTGACATAGAAATGATGAAGCTACAAAAATGACATAGAAGCCAAGAATCAAAATTGTGTTTCATTTGGAAATGTTTTTCAGCTCTTTGGAGTCTGAAAGAGCTAGCACACAATATGACAGTTTTCCAGCAAAATTGTTTTCTTAAGCACCGGGCTTTGATTTTGAATAAAAATGCTGAGAACAATGCACATGGAAGGGTTCCCTCAGTGCCAGTTTTAATTAGAGCCAGGAATATCTGTTTGCTTGACCTACATTATGAGGTATTTCTACTTGACAGGCAACAGTGGGCCCATCTGCTTGACTTAGTTCATTACCAGAAATTAGTGGCAACTGGTTTGAAGTTAACTCTTAAAGTATGCTGGAAAGTGAAAAGGGGTAGGGGGGGGAAGAAGACTTTCTTCTTTGCCTTGGTGATAGCTCTAATGTGAAGAACCAGATCTATTCATTGGATTGGTCTCCCATGTGCTTAGTTTTTAAGACCTTTTTACCTTTTTTTCAGTCGATCCACTTCTCTTAATGGAATAAAAGTACTTCAGTGTCAAACAAACCTCTGTAGGTGTCTGTGGCATTCTGCTTCCCCCTCCTCCCCACACACACCAGAGCTCATGAAAATAGAGCTTTTAATTCTGTCCCATCATCACATTTTTACTCCAAAGAAGTCCCCTGAGTGAGGCTATTGTCTGAAGCACCTTTGACATCGCCCTCCCTCCCTCCACTCCGAACAATTCAGTATTCTTATCTGAATTCATGCTTGGTTTGCTTTTCTGAATCTGACACAGATTGGATGGCCCAGATGCTTTCTCTCCTGCACTTCTGACCAGCTTTTGTCCCAGGCTCAAGTGCCTTCTGATTTATATCAGGCTGAATAGCTTGGGAGGCAGCAGACAAAGCCAGGGCCTGCGCCAGTTTCTCTCTCCTTTACAGCAATTGTGTCTCCAGTGTGCAACAAAGGCATCAGCCCATACAAAAGGAGAGGCAGAAGAAAAGAGGCAAGAAAAGGAAGAAGTAAGAAGCTGCTGTATAATGGATCACAGAGAATGAAAATGCTGGCAGTTGAATCACCACAAGAAAATACTCCAAGGCAGAGGGACTAATAGGATTCATGGGGAAAATTCTGGCTTCAGAGTGTCATCTCTGTACAGAAAGACTCTGTATAAAGACACCAAACTTGTCTATGCCCCCACTTCCCAGCTGTTTCCACTTCCTTAACATATGGTGAACCAAATAAAATGTTTACTAATTTCACATCCATCTTAAAAAAAAAAAAAATAGTGTGCACTGCCAGGACAGGAAGAAGGTGAAAAATTGAGCAGGCAAGAAGAATAGTGGAAAATATACTAAGGCATTGAATCACTGCATTGCCCTGCCCAGAGTGCTTCTAGGTTAACCAATTTGCTGCCAAACTAGACATTAAGAGCCACCTCAGGCTTTACCAGACTCCCAGGATCACATGGAACATCCAGCACAAAGAAAAATCTGTTTCCCTCATAGTGCCTGGCTTTGACTGAAAGCTATAATTAGAACATACCAATTGCAGAGGGATTGGAACAGGGGGAGCCAAGGGTCATGGCTCTATTACTTCTAAAAGTGGTAGCCCTCCCACTTTTTACCTGCATTGAGGATGGGCAATGGGATTAAGAGGAGGAGAGGGGTAAGTGAGAATGGGTGGGAAGAGAAAGGGCATTGGGGGAAGAGGTAGAATGAGGGGGGCCATTGAGGAAGGGGCACAGGAAGAGACATGCCACGGTTTGGGGTTTGGTGGTCCCCGATTTTAGAGAGCTTCCTGCATTCCTGAACTGTTGTTCATTCTCTAAAAGCAGTGCATACTGTTAAGGTTCAACAGGCCCTGAGTATATGGATTGAAGTGATTTTTCTAAATAATAAAACAACAACTAATATCTGGCTCTTCTATAGCGCTTTTAATCAGCAGAGCTCAAAGTTAATATCTACCTTCCTTGGCAAAAGACATTTCTGAGAAGTCAAAGTTAATGACATAACTTCCCCCAACCCTCAGATTGAGACTATTTTGACTCGCAGCTCACTAATAGTTTGCTCTCCCCCACTGGAAAAAAGTAAAAAACAAAGAAAATCACCTAGAAAAAAACCAGAATTGCTACTTTTTTCCCAGGGTGGATATCTCCAGGACCTCAAGCTCCAAAAATTCCAAATTTGGGTCACTAACCCTATCCTGTACACTCCTGTGGTATATCAAATTTCAAAGCAATCCAACTAAGCACGTCAATTATAGAGGACTTAAAGATAGCCTTCAAACAGATGTCATGATGCAACTTTAATTGTAGTGGCACAGGATAAACACTGTGTGGACATCAGATTTCACACTCTTGTCTACTCAAGGAAATGGAACATCACTAAACACTCTTGCTGGTGTTTTTTCCCTTAGGAACACTGCCTCAATATAACAATAGCTAGCAGAATGCATCAACTACTTGCTTGTGAAGAACTGCATTTTTTTTTAAATCTCAAATGAATCTAGTTAGAGATGCAAACACCCTCAAACTTTGTGGAAGATAGCTGTGTCATGCGTCTATACTATGCATCTACGTAGCTGTGGAAATGGCTTCACTTTTAGGCTCCTGCAGATGTTAAGTGCCTCTCTACTTTGATTTAGTAACATCACCTCCCTGAGCAGTACAGAGTCAGGGCTGATGTAATTAAGGTGTTGCAGAATTGATGTAGATATGGCATTGCTTACACTGACTGTTATTGGCTTTCAGGAGACATTTGACAATGCTCCACGCTGACAATACAATTGCTACAAGCGCACTGCCAACACAAGGTGCTGAGCATGCACACATACAATGATTTCATAACTGTGGTGGCTGTAGGCCAACATCTGTTAGGTCCACATAATTTCGTAGTGTAGACATGGCCTTAGGAGCTGAGCTTTGCAGCTCAGGCTAATCTCTAGAGACAGCGTTAAGCAAAATACTTCCAAATGCCAGAAAAATTTAGGATTTGCTTTCAGTTTTTGGATTGGTCCTTATTTTATTTGAACGGCTTTTTGTGTCTTCAATTCTGTTACTCAGTGAATGAGGGAGGAGGAAAGGGAGTCTTTTACTGTATCATATCGGACTGACAAGTTTTGTTATTAAGATACGAGGACCTAGAAGCAGAATCGTGGAGAACAATTACTTTATTTTTTAGCTTTATCTTTGACACATCACTGGTGATCTTATTGCTGTGATACCTGCTGAGTAAGGCGGGCGTGGCCTTGATCTAGCTGCTTCAGGAGTCCTGCCAGACGGTTCTCCCTCCTGAGTCAGCAGTGCTTGTGCTGCCTCCACCCATTGGGATGCAATGACACACCCTTTCCTTCCTTCATTTGGAATTGCTGTTCTTTCCTGAGAGCTCTACCTCCTGAGCCCAGGGCAACCTACATAAGGTCACATTCCCTCCCTTCAAGGGAAAACATGTAACAACTGAGATAATGAATCTGCAGCCACCAGGGAACATTTTATACTTTGCCGAGGAGATATCTCCTCAGATCATACCAGTTGTATGAGATTAAAGAGAACCTTTTCACTTCCCATAGGTGGGACTAATGGTCTCACTAAGGGTGCATCTACACAGTGGAGCTACCTTGAAATAAGCTACACAAATTGTGTAGCTTATTTCGAGTTTATTTCAACACAGTCTATTTTGAAATTTGGTGCTGTCTACACAGTGCCAAATTTCGAAGTAGAGTGCTATTCCAACAAGTCCCTTAATCCTTGTGGAACGAGGTTTACCAGGACATTGGAATAGCGAGCCTGTTATTTCGATTGCATTTCAAAATAACAGGTGTGCTGTTAAGATGCAGAAAATGAATTTCAGGATGCTGAACGTATCCCGAAATAGCGCTGCTGTCTAGACATACCCTAGGTGGCTAAGGAACTCATATATTCGCAAGCTGCATCCTACTTCCTCAGTTACAAGGGCCCCATTCCCAGTTATCGCACTGTTGTGTGACATGCACCAATGGAGAGGATGCTGGCAAAGGTCACTTTAAACACATTTGCACTCCCCATATCTTGGGGCCATTCAGACCAGGATGATCTCTAGTGCCATTTAGTGCAGCCTCATGACTGTTTTAATGATCATTGTGGTATCCAGGATTCCCTGTCAATGGGAAACACAGAACAACCAACATTCCACACAATGATGGAATACTGGCTGTCAGGAACACCTTCCCTGATGACACCACCGCACACCTAGTTACTGAGCTCTGTGACTTTGTCCTCTCCCACAACTAATTCCAATTCGGGGACTATTTATATCCTCAAGTCAGAGAAACAACTATGGGCACCTGCATGGCCCCACAATATGACAACATCTTTATGGCTGACCTCAAATGTTTCCTCAGCTCTCGCCGCCTAGCACCCTTACTCTACTTATGCTACATCGATAGCATCTTCAACATATGGACCCAGAGGAAGGAGACACTCGAAGAATTTTATAGGGATTTCAACAGCTCCTACCCCACCGTCAACCTTAGCCTGGACCAATCAATCCACACAAGAGATCCACTACCTTGATACTACAGTACAATTAAATGATGGCCACATTTCCACCACCTTATATCGGAAACCTACTGACTGTTATGCTTACCAACATGCCTCTAACTTCCATCCAAGACACATTACCTGATCAATTGTTTATAACCAGGCCCTAAGATACAACTGGATTTGCTCCAATCCCACAGACAGAGGCAAACAGCGACAGGATCTCTATCAGGAATTCGTACAACTTAAATGCCCACCTGGGAAAGTGAAAAAACAGATTGATGGAGCCAGACAAGTACCCAGGCATCAGCTGCTTCAAGATAGGCTCAAAAAGCAAAATAACAGAACATCACTGGTCATTACCTACAGCCCCCAACTTAAACCCCTTCAGTGCATCATTAACAATCTACAACCCATCCTGGAAAACAATCCCTCACTCTCACAGACCTTGGAAGAATGTGCCAATCCTCACCTACAGACAGCCCCCTAATCTGAAACAAATTCTTTCCGGCAACCATGCAGCACACCTCAATCATACTCACCCAGGAACCTCCCCCCCGCAATCAAGTCCGGTGCCAACTCTGTCCACACATCTATACAAGCATCATCACAGGACCTAACCACATAAACCACCACATCAGAGGCTCATACAACTGCACATCCATCAATGTGACCTACGCCAACAAGTGCCAGCAATGCCTCCTACCATGTATATTGGCCAAACTGGACAGTCTCTATGGCAAAGGGTTAATGGACACGAATCAGACAATCAAAATGGTAACGCACAGAAACCTGTTGGGGAACATTTTAACTTGCCTGGACACTCACTAATGGATCTAAAAGTGACTATCCTCTTACAAAGCAATTTTAGAAATCATCTAGAGAGAGAAAGTCTGTGGAACTTGCCTTCATCTGTAAATTTGACACATTTAACCAAGGACTGAACAAAGACATGAACTGGATGGTAATTATATTCAACATCCAAATGATATTAAAAGCTAAGTGTCCCAGTTACAGCCCACTCTATTAGCCTCAGTTAGCATGGACATTTTAATTGACAAGTTTTTCCCCCTTTCCCTCTCCATCTCCCTTCTTTTTCTGCTATTTATTTGTACCCCTGCACCCCTTATTCCATGCAGCTGAAGAAGTGGGTTGTGCCCACAAAAAGCTCATGATACCATCTACATTTTTTGATGGTAGTCTCTAAGGTGCTGCAGGACCATTCATTGTTTTTTAAGGTTTAACCAGAATACAGTGCAGTCTAGCACATCGAGGTTGCCATAAGGCTGCTTTTACAACTCTTTGTTGGCAGTGGAGATTTCTTATGAAAGGTGCAAGCATGTGACCCACTAGCTGATGCAACACTTGATAGTTTGGTATGGCATAGCAGGTTTGCCTCCTCTTGCCCTCCTACTCTCTAACCACTGACAGCCCCTACAGTTCTGTGATGGTCTGATTCTTCTTACGACCGCCTCTGACTGGGTCACAGAGTCCCATCTCTTCCAGGTAAACCAATAGTCCAACAAATAATAGTCCATCAACTTCACGTTGGATATTCAGGCAGAGTCTGAACTCATTAGTCCTTACCCTTGGTGTCAGAGGGCTTCACGAATTCTTACCCCTTCTCCGAAGGGATACTGCTCCACCTTCCTCTATGGGCTGGTAGGGGAATCCAAGTGCTCCCTGTTCATAGGATACCAGTCCAGGGGGAGAGACTCTTGAACAGGAAGTCAAAGCCTGATTATAAAAGCATTCCACGATGTTCCCTGGCTACAGCCCTGTGTGGTACTATGGGAAAAGTCAGTCATCCCAGGTTTGGCATGGCAGAATTGGCTTCTGTTCTACAGACCCTTACCCCTGCAGCTTTATCTTTTCCACATTCAAACTTCATTTTCTATCCATCATTTACCCCTTTTATTCACTTACTCCCCACCTTCATTTATCCCCTCTTTTCTTTCCCCAAGCATTCCCCATTCATCTATTTCACTACAAACCTACTCATTTGCCACTCCCCAGCATGTCCACTTCCCACTCACCAATCTCCTCTTACCCACCTGCCTTGCTTACAACATATGCCTGTTTTCCTTTCAACCAGCTGCCGTCAAAGTCTACTATTCCCTTTCCCTCCACATTCCATCCCTTCCTAACACCTCATTCAATTATAAAATTACAGCTATACATAACAACACACAACTTGCACTTTTACAGCGCCTTTTATCCTTGAGCACCACCAAACGCTTTATGACTATTAAGCTAAGCCTTACAACAGCTCAGTAAAGTAGACAGCAGTTGTGTATGTGTTACAGATGAGAGAAACAGGCACAGAAAGGCAAAATGACTTGCCCCAAGATCAGACAGACAAATTTTAGAGCAGAGCCAGGAATAGAACCTAGATCTCTGGACACCTCTTCCTCCCCTTTAGCCACATAAACTAGCTCCTCTGCACCTCTCTCAAGAACCTTCCCTTTGGTCATGGCTATATTTTTTCCCCTTTATAGAGCTTCTTATGCGTTCAGTGCATTCACAATTATTTGCTCATAATTTAGAGATGCAGGTTATCCACCCAGTCTGAGAAACCAGCAAATTCACAAGCATTGTATATAATGTATGGGTAATCCTGTGGCATCTTAGGGTACGTCTAGACTACAGGCTTTTGTCAACAGAGGCTTTGTCGACAGATACTGTTGACAAAGAGCGTCTAGACTACATCCAGTTCTGTTGAAAAAGTAAGCCGCTTTGTCGACATGACAGTGTAGACACAAAGGATAGTGTAGATGCAATAATGCCTTCTGTCGACAGAACTCTGTCGACAAAAGGCGTTATTCCTCATAGAATGAGGTGTACCGCCGTCAACAAAACTGCCACGTTCTGTCGATGTTATGTCGACAGAACGCGGCCGTAGTGTAGACGCAGGTATAGTTTAGTCAAGCTCATCTGAAGAAGTAGGTTTTGCCCACCAAAGCTCATGATACTCTATATATTTTTGTTAGTCTGTAAAGTGCCACTGGACTACTTGTTTTTAAAGTTACAGTCCCACTGAGACTTTCAAATAAACCCATACATTATAAAAAAAATACCACTGTAACACAGTGTATTTGTTCTTTCCTAAACTCAGTTTCTTTCTTTAAGCAAACCAGCCATCATAATACGGAAATGAGGTCAGCTTTAAAAAAGCAAAATATTTTTACTGCACAGCCTATACATACATAGAAGAGTGAGCTGGACTGTCATCTGTGTATTATCAATAAGATATTGTCAGCTAATTTCTGACAGTAAATTATAAATGGTATATGGCTGCAGCTCCCTCAATAAGATATTGTCAGCTAATTTCTGATGGCAAATTATGAATAGTAATTACTAATAATTTTAAGAGAAAGAATATAATTTGCAACATTTGCAGCTAGAAAACTTCTCTTTTCACTTGTAGAATGAGCACACTTGTTACAAACTCACTGAGAGAACACACATATTATAGACCATATTATATTTCTTACACTTCAGTGATTTATTACCTCTGACTGAAAATGTGTGGACCCAAAGGTCACTCACAAAGTGCACACACCTGTATATAATAGAGGGTAACTTCACTACATAACCATGCCACTGCGTGCATCATACAGTGAGCATTCCATGTGAAAATTTTGCAGAGCTACTAGATTACAGATTTTCAATAGGCCAAGATGGTTTGATGAAGCCAGTAAGTGGTACTACCGTTTCCAATGTCCAATAAAACGGATATATAAAAGATCTACAGTACTAAAAAAAATGAAAGAACACAGACTTCTCTAAAGATACTGTGCCTTCTCTCCCACACAGCACTAAATTATCACTTCCTACAGCACCTGGATTTTCTTTGGGGATTTCCTATCCAGGTAATGATCTAACTTGACTCTGCTTAACTTCAGAATTTGCAAAGTGCACCACATGAGGTGGTCAGTGGCAGCAGTGAAAGACTAATAGAAGGCATCATCTACACACATTATATATATGTAAAAACATAAAAATAGCTTTTTAAAAAGTTTCTTTTCATGTGGCATGTAAAAACTTTCCCGTAATTGCTCATGTAATGATCTGCATGAGAGCCTAGCACCCTAGTATGTGAGGATGATCTTACCATCTTCTGTCATTTGTGGCTGTCATTTACAAACACAGCTTTCTGCTTATATTAAATTTTAGGCTGCTGGCACTTCACTCACTTGCTGCCCAAATATATATCTCATGGGGAAGAGGTCTTAGGGGACAGAAAGAGGGGACAGAGAAGCCAGAGGTATCCGTAGCAGTATCTGGAGAAAATACCTTTAGTGTCTGTTTTCAAAATTTCATTAACTAAAAATAAATAAAAATGTTCAGCATCCTAGGAGGAAATATTTCAAACTCCTTAAGGAAAAATGAAGACCACATTGTGGTATAACAGACCTCGTTTTATTCAGAAAAGCAGCGTGGGGACCCTGCAGTTATAGCTCATTACCTTCATGCTGACAGATATATCGGTAGCTTTGTGACAGCCACTAGGAAAGCAAGTTTCTGGCAGGACATTCTTCATTAACAATTGTCGTTGTCTTCATAAAGTAATAAGGTGATGAAATCATGTCACTAGCAACCCCTCCCCCCCAAAAAATGCAGCAGATTAGTTTGTAAATGGAATGGGGTTTTGTCCGTTTTTAGTTAGACACTGAGAAAACAGAACATTCAGGGGGAATCAAGTTGTACAAGCAGCTTCTCTATTCTGTAAATTTCATTTAAAGAATTTTGACTCCTTTACGTGGGTTTTCCTAAGCATGTTTGTTTTCACAGTGGAAGAGCTAGAGTTATGTCAGCAACATAACAAAGAGAAAACAAAAAAATCCCTAAAATTAATGTCGTTCTAAAAGTTTAACCTGTCTGTGCAAAAAAACCCTGAGAAGACACTGCATCTTTGCACAGTAAGTCATAACCCAGGGCCCTAAGTTGTAACTTTTAATTCCTACCCCACTAATGGGTCTCAAACATGACATAAAGGGAAAGACTATCATAAGGGAGTGCTCCTCTTTTACAGCTTATTCAATCTCTTTGCTCTGCCGAGACTGCCAATTGAGACCAATTGTGATAGAAAGGTGTTCACATCAGAACACACCATTAGCAACTGCCTGTAGAGAACCACTTCAATACACTGAGTCAATGGACAGATTAAAAAAAAAAAAAAAGAAACAATTGACATCAGTGGGGGCTCAGTACAGGCACAGGCCTTTGTCTACATGGAGATCATTGCAGAACTGAGAACATTGAAGTCAGTATCATTATTAAGCTCGATCTGCTAGAACTGCATAATGCAACCTCAGGGGCATTGTTCTAACTCCGGAAACAACACTAAACAACATTAGCTGAACAGGCGGTTTCAATGACCATGTGTGAGGATGAAGCTGGCTGCTTTTCCTTTCCTCCACCCCCTCCTGTTATGAAGCCAATGCAATCTGTTTAGCTGCCTTGCTCACATTTTAGAGGATGGGGCCTAGAGTGTTGTTCCAGCGACACACTAATCTGAAGAAGTGATGGAAACACACACTTTTTTTATATCCAGAGGCAGGGAAAGATTGAACAGAAAGGATTTCGTATGTGACTAAGGAGCTGCTGAGACAATACCTTCTAGTACATTTCATAGCATCTTCCATGTGGAACTGTGCAGTTAAATCAGAAATCATAGCTGAAAGTGAACTTCTGCCTTCAACATGGTTATACTGAAATTTAAACTGAGTTTTTCCTATTGGTCAGTGTACATCTGTCTGGTTAGCAGTACATGATCTGAAGCAGGATTGCCATGAGGGTGTATGTGTGGGTGGAAGTCAAACATCTCCACCTACCATCATTTTCAGGTTAGTCATAGGTTAGATGAAAGGACCTTCCTTCCCACTGGGCCAAACAACAAATCATGACTCATTGAACACTTAAAAGATCACTTGTCTTCATCTCAGAAAGTGACCTGTAACATTACAAATACTTAATTAGGGTTTTTATCAGTGGAACTTACATCAGCAGTAAGTACATAGCTTTGTTCAATATCTTCAGTGCTTCTCTTGTTGTTCCCCCTTGGAAAGGCCAATTCATAGCTTGTGGAAACTTTAGTTTGATACTACACATTCATTTTCCACTAACTTTTTAAAAAGAGATTATTTTTTAAAAGCTACATCTATATGTTTGTTAGGACACTATCAAACAAATATTGGGTGACATTTTTCATAAAACCTAAGAGTAAGAATTAATTGATTTCACACATTTCTTTTAAAAAAGATTCTAACAAAACAAATGGTGTTCAAATGAATAAACATTTCTCTGCCATGTGTAAAAGCTAAACATGGCAGCAGTAACATCCTGGAAGTGAAACTGACTACAACATTAGCTGAAGGTGAAATTGATTTTACAAATGAAGGTGAAATTTATTTTAATGATTTTAAATTGCCTAAATTGATGGAAATATAAAAAACCAAAAAATCATTAATATTGACAAATAAACGTAATTTTTAATTTTTAATTTTGTCCAAAAACATTACTCCAACATGTTTTGATAAATTTGGCAAAATTTGTTTATCAACTTTATTTAAAAGGGACAACTAACTTAAGTTATTTAATAAAGCATAGAACTACAGATTATAGCAAGATTTTAAGTCTTTAATCTTATGCCTGTCATCACAGACTTCTCCCTACATACTACATGCTTGGTTTAATATTAGAAATAGCCACAAAGTTTAGATCTGGGTCCAGCTTCCATAAGCTTAAATCTAGACCCTATTGTTCACATTGTCCCCATTTCTTACTTTAAACTATTTAAAGGTAAGACAACTAGTTACCCTTCCCAAAGTCAGTTTATTATATGGATAATATTCTTCAAAGGAGGCTCTACAAGTCTACAGGCATGTAGAAATTCTGTCTTCACAAGCAGCTTCTCAGACGCTCTAGTTTATAAGAGGTTTATTTGTAGCAATACACACAATGTGATCTGCTGATAATGGACTCCATAAGAAAACTATGTGACATCAGTGCAACTTTGTGTTCTGTGTCTTTCCGGGTGACACTCCTACTAGGATTTCAAAAGTAGTAGATACTTTAACAATATACAGCATATGACAGTGACTCATTTTAATCAGCTGGAAAACACTTTCCTTATCCCTTGGTGACTCATTTGATTACATTTCTATAACAAAGTATGAAAGTCAGGAGTTTAGATCTTTCAGCCAAACACACAGGTTTGTGCTGTAGCTGTACTGCCTGCCAAATAATTAGTTTCTCTCCCATTATTCCCATTCTGCAACTTGACAGAACAATACAGACACCCAACCCTGTACATTTATCCATGACTTATCATTATAACGTCTAAGTTACCAAGTGCCACACTCAAACCTTAAGGTTCGTTTAGATTCCTCTGGAATCTTGAGCTTTAAAGATGAGTTCCTTCCTCACCTAACACTTGGGTAATAGAAGCTTGAAAAGCACGAAGAAGAGTGGCTTCAATAAAAGCAAACCTCCACTGGATCTGGCACCTGAGAACTTGTCGAAAGAATAAATGTCAGCAATTGTGTGTGCGCACAAGCTTGTTTACATGCTTTGATAAGGTGTGTGTGGGGGGGGGAGGGGGAAAGGGTTGGGGTAAAACTTCCATTCTGGCAGTTCTAGAGAGAGGGAAAATGAAACATGGAATTGCAAGTGCTGTGCACTAGATCCTTACAAAGGCTTCCTACAGAGAGCCTGTTCTAACACTGCTGGGAAAACTCCCACCGTCTTCAATAGGTCTTGGATCAAGCTCCTGGGGAGAAGTTGTATTCATTCTTCCACCTGTCTGATACAACTGAGTTTAGAACTGCACTGGGAAAAGTTGTTCCGGGGAAGCGGGGGAGGGAGAAGAAATAAAACAAAACAAAATCCAATGTGCCAAAAACCATTCACTTGCTAGGGAACAGACTGGCACACCAAATGAGTCTATTCTCTGTCTCATGTTTCTGTTATTCACTATGGAAAGCATACACATGACAGAGCTGGTCTAAAGCATGTTGCACTAAGAAAGACTGAAGTCTTTACAAAAATTCTAAGTGGAAGGGGGAACTGGAGGTAAGGGGGGGAAATACAGCTTTAAAAAAGCATACAGGAAAAGTGAAAAAAAACAGATTTTTTTTTTTTTTTGGCTGAACAGGACTATTCACTGTTTTATACTCAAGCAATCTGCCTTCCCCCATAGGACTTGTTTCCAGTCAAAAACTATAAAGGAGACATAGTCCTATTCATACTGTAGGGTCATTCATGAAGAATATTATAAAATATTAGCAAATGCCTCTCTTGCATCCAAAGAAGGTCAAAGACGTTTATTAAAATTGGTCCATTTGAAAGTGAAGACCTCCAGATGTGTTTGCACAGGAAATATGAACTATTTCCTTTTATTACAGTGTGGCCTCCTCTTGCCCATATACCTTTTGGGAAAAAACCCACAGATTTCAGTTCCTGTAACTCTGGGGATATTAACCATTTTGTGCATTGTTTCATGCCATGCCAAGCAGCTGTCATCTCAAAACCTCCTCTCAGCCCTCATATGGTGCCAAAGAGTATCCAGTGCTCAGCCACCAACCCTGAGAAGTGTGGAAAACACTGAACCAGTTGAAAATACTAGCACTGAAAGTGGGGGAAGAGTTTAGGGATGAGTGACTGAAAATGCCTAGTAAAGAAACTCAAACACCCATTCTTTTGGGATGGATCCTCAGCTCAGTAGAAGATGTTTTTATAAAGATTTTTAGTTTGTTACTTTTCTTCATTGAAGCCCCAGTTCAGGAAAGCATTTAAGTTCAAGTTTAAGCTACATTGAAATTGAAGAGAGACAAGAGCTTAAAAGCTTGTCCCTTTCACCAACAGAAGCTGGTCCGATAAAAGATGTTAATTCACTCACCTTCTCTCTTTCATATCCTGGAACCAACATGGCTACAACAAGATTGAAATTCAAGGCATTTGCTCACATGCTTAAATGTCTTGATGATGGCTGTCATCAGACACAAAGAAAACTCCTTTATTATCCAGCTAGCACAAATAACACATTAAAGCCAACAAGATGGAGCTTGCAAATAGTCATCTAAGCAAACTACAAGCAGAGCAGGCTATATTTACGTCACAGAGCCTGGCCCAGTTTTGAAAAGTTGAGGTTCTAGCCATTCAGAGCACAGGAAGAAGGATAGGAGAGAGAAAAAGGAAACCAGAGTAAGATGAAACGAGGCTTAACACATAGAGGATACGTCTACACTCCAGAGGAAGATTGAAGCTGTCGCTGTCGATCTTCCAGTGTTTGAATTAGCGGCCTAGTTAAGACAGGCCTAATTCGAACTGAGAGGGGCGCACCAGTTGATGCTGGTAACTCTGCTTTCACAAGGAGTAAGGGAAGTCGAAGGAGGAGTGTTCTTCCTTTGACTTCCTGCAGTGTGGACAGCGCCAAAAGCCGAATTAAGCTATTTTGGCTTCAGCTACACAATTAACATAGATGAAGTTGTGTATCTTAATTTGACTTTGTCCAGTAGTGTAGACATACCCTCTAGAGAGAACAGTACTATTTCTCCTCTGGACTGGATGGGGGAGAGGAAGGTACTTCTAGGTTCCAAAGCTTTACTCTTCTCTTTCCCTCCCATCCAAGTGCTCTGACAATAGCTTCCTTCAATCTGCGCTGCATGTATCTGCAGCCAGGATGCATTAGGAAATGACAAGCTTTCCTACCCACTTTGAGATGCCTCCAGCTTTCAATTAACAGATAAAAGTCTGTCACTATGGGAGAATAGTAATAGAGATGTAGCCGTGTTAGTCTGGTCTTGCTGAAACAAAAGACAGGACTATGCAGCATTTTAAAGACTAACAAGATGGTTTATTAGGCGATGAGATTTCGTGGGCCAGACCCACTTCCTCAGATCAAATTGTGGAAGAAAATTGGCATGACCATATATACCAAAGGGATACAATAAAAAAAAAGTGAACACATATAAAATTGACAAATCAGATTTTAGAACAGAGGAGGGGCGTGGGGGGAGGTTAGTTTTCCCTTTATGGGGGAAGTGTGTTAATACTTCTCATCCCTGCCAGCCTCTTTGGCGTATCTTGCTCCTTTGCTCCTCATCCAAAGATGGGTGCATGATATATGAGCAGAATAGTATTTTTTTTTACACATATTGAATGAGGAATTGGGGAGCATGCAGTTGTGCCTAAAGGATAGGACTGGGAGACAGGAGATCTGGGTTCTTTCCCAACTTTGCAGCTGGTTAACTTATGACCGGGGGCAAGTCACTCAGCTGATCTATTTGTCTTTTTTGGAAGGCAAGCACAATACCACTTCCTTTCCTCCTGGTGGTTCATTCGCTAATGGTAGCTTAGCACTGTGAGATTCTCAGACAGAAGGATCTATAGAACTGAAAAGTTCCAGTAGTATTTTTTAAAAAGTGTCTCTAAATTCACCATAATGCCTCAAGTCACCTCATTTCATGAGAGGGTGCTTATCTGGAGATTGGGAAGCACGGGTGGGAGAGCAGGCAGGCAATGCCTTAGGCTTTTTCTTAAGAACTTTCCTAAACCACAAGAATCCTCACAATGCTAATACCTTCTGCATCTGATCCCAGAGGACACCATGCACTTGCCACTCCCTGACAACATGGCTTTCACCCTACCAAGTTTCTCCCCACCTGCATCACGGTGAGTTTCCCCAGCTTGGAGGGGGCCATTGAAAAGTTAAGACAGCACAAAACTGAATTAATTCCCTGGTAGCTTTTCCACAATTTCAAAGCAGAGGTAACTCTGCATTCAGTCGGCTGATCCCTCTCTATTCCACACAGGAATGGGGAGTGGGGATCCTCTGATAATAGCTGGAAGATCTGAACTAAAATCTAGGTGAAATAATTATGGGGTACACCCGGCAGACAAACTGTTCTCTCCTTGGCAGTGACATCAGCAGTTCCCAGGCAGGAGTAGAAAATATGGATGTCTGCCAGTTTCATGTTGCCCGGTACTCACTGCTGACTCAGAAACAAGCATTAATGTGACATGGTTTCTGTATCAGCTGGTTTTCTTATAACAGTTCTAACCAGAAACTTTTCCTGCAGGATGTACCCTCGAGGCCATGTCTGCACAGATTGATGCTGTATCTGTGAAAGCTTTATACATTTGAAAAGGCAGAACATCTCCATTGGGTCAATGGCTAAGGAAGGATGGGGATCCTTCCATTAAGATCAATTCCATTAGGAGTTGGACTCTTGCCTGGACCTTTTGTGTTTGCCTTCCACCATATGTAATTAGTAGGAACCAGGAGCAGATCTCTGTCAGGATCAACCACTCATCACCGTGAAAGGTTAAGGGCTACATTTTCAAAAACTAGTAGAGGGCAGGTGCCTATGAGTTAGACAGCACAGGCAGACCATCCAGTCTGAGAAAGAAACATGTGGGGACAAACACTCTGAAAATGATCAAGTGCACCAAAATGTGTGTAGGTGCAAAGTGTGTGATATACCAAAGCAATCAATTGCACCCATCAAAAAGGACAGAATGCATTCACAACAGGACAGGTGTGGTACCGGTGGAATTCCCAAGCTCCCACTGTTGTTGGCCAGGAAACAAGCATCCAATGCCAGCTATAGGAGAAGCCCAAAAGGGAAAGATGAAGGAAAGATGTCTAATATACCTCTTAGATCTGCGGATAAGTGGTGGATGCTGAAAAATGAAGACTCGTGTGACCAGATGTGATCATGTGCAACTCACCACAGCAACACCTCCTGCTGGCTGCCATGGGGATTAGTTCTGCCAGCCAGTGCACCTTCTTCTAGTAGTGTCCCACTTCTGCTCCAGGACCCATTACACCCAGGATTGTCCTATTCAGTGGTGTCCTCTTAAGTGACATAGCCCTCCGGCTGTGTTATGCTCTGGTCTCCCTCCTTCCAAGGAGCCTGCGGTCTGCTGACCAGCCACTTCCCTCAGTGGCAACTGCAAACAGTTGTCTGGCCACTTCCTCAGTGATAAAGCAGGGAGGTCTGGACCTACCCACTACTCTGGGTCCCAGACCAGAGACCCTGTCAATAACTGCCACTTACTGCATCCCCTCCAACTTCTCAGTTAATTTCTCAGGGCCATTGCTCTGCAGTCTCCCGAGCACCTTCTTCACCTTCACTTCAGGGCTTCAGCCTACCAGTCTCAGCAGCTAGCCAAGAACTCTCTCTAGTTTCCTTGGTCCCTGCTGGCAACACTGCTCTGCCCAGGATGGTGTCCTCCTTTATCCTGCTAGGAACCTTATCTTCCTTTCTCCAGCTCCAGGCAGCTACTGAAGCTGCCCTGCAACCCTTCTTATATAGGCCTACTAGGCCCTGATTAGCTGCCCTTTGTGCAGCTTGCCTATGACTTTATTACACCAAAAGGTATTCCTGGAATGATTTGGCAATTCAAATAACCAGTAAGCGCCCATCTACTCTACAAATATAATTTGCTCTTGTGGATAGGAAAACCGGGTTCTGTAGTTATATTATAAAATGTGTTCTATCTCAATGCACTGCAACTCCCTTTTGACAAGAAAAATAATGACATGACACTAGAAGGGTGGAATGAAGCCTGAGCCTGCCTGAGCCCCTCTGCCCTGGGTGGGGACACAAAGTCAAAACCCAAGCCCCACTGCCCAAGTTGCGGGAGGACAAATCAGAAGCCCAAAGGCTTCAGCCCCAGGCAGAGGGCCTGTAACATGAGCCCCACACCTGGGCTAAAGACCTGGTGGGGGGGCTTGAGCTTCAACTCCAGGCTCCAACAAGTCTAATGTCTGCCTTCCCCTGGTGACCCCACTAAAGTGGAGTTGCAACCCATTTTGGAGTTGTGACCCACAGTTTGAGACCCACTGTGTTATGTGCTAGGTGTTGATCAGAGTACTAACCAACCCCTATTTTAGCATTTGCTTTGGAGAGATGTACCAAAGTCCCAGGATTCCGATGCAAAAATGAATGGTTCTCCAATAGCTGTGTGTCTTTCAAATGGAACCAATTTGAAAGACATCTTGCTAAACCCATGATTTGAGCCAGGTATATTGGCCCTGACTATTGGGTAAACAATCCACAAGCTGTCATAGTTAATGGGTTCAGTAGCAAAGACAAATACTGAAAAAATGTTTCTGCAAATATTGAAAGTAAGTTAATTTAATCAAGTAGAATGGCCATTTGTGCTCCTTGCATATTCATATTCCATGAGCAATCATGCTATCCAACTTAATGACATGACTGTTCACAGAAACAAATTTCAAAGCTGAATGCGTACGAAGTGAAGAAATTCAAACACAAAAGTTGAATACATTCAAATAATGATTACATTCAAAGAAATTTGAATTGGTTTGCACAAGCGGCTACTTTCATTAAATAATTCATTTCAAGTTGTTTGTTCACCTCTGATCAGAAGGAAGAGAGTCAAAAATTCAAAGGGAGAAAGTTTCAGGAAGAAGATGCAACCTGTAAATCTTGGTGCTATTGACAAAAGCTACTCAGGGCACGACTACATCTGGAGTACTGCAGTGGTACAGCCATACCAATGCAGCTCTCCCACTGGCATAATAAATCCAAGCACTCGTGCCAACATAGCACATGTGCTCAAGGATGTGTGTTGGTGTAGTTTATGTTGCTCAAGGGGGTGGTTTATTCCATCCCTGAGTGGTATAAGATAGGCTGGCATAGGCTGTAATGTAACCAGTCAGTATGGCAATGTAGCACTAAGAATCCTTTGCTGTAAGTATACACGTATCTTCACAATATTTAGCTCTTCCAGGAACTTAGACATGGGCCAAAAGAAAGTGCTAGAAATGCTGACTGCACTGAAGCTGTGGAGTTTAAATATCGTCCAATAGGACAACATACAACTCACCAGACTCATTACGTTCAAAGCAGGCTGCCGGCTGGAATAATGCTCAGTGACCTTGTAGAATTATGTAATACTGGAGGCCTTCTCAGGACTTTGTTGGGGACAACAATGTTCTCTTGCTCCCCACCTCCCACCCCCAATTGTCAAGAATTCAAACATAATCTCAGGAAATCCTGTCCTAGTGACAACATACGTTGTCATTGTAATCTGCATTTTACAACCTCCGCCCCTCCACCCCCCATGACACAACTGGAGCTTTCCAAGTGAAGTCATTGGAAGTACACACACATATCAGCCCTGAATGGTGATCTCTAAATACTTTCTTATTTCTCTAATGTGGAATGCCAAGAGGTAGGAACAAACACAGGATATTTATTCTAAACATTCCAACACCAACAGAACAGAACATGCAGCAAGTCCCAAGTATTCAGCTACTGTTTTAAAATACAATTGGTCAGTCGACAATGTAGTCAATAAAACTGCAGCAGACTCAATCCCTGAGAGAGAGACATAGACATGCTAGGCTATACCAGTGCTTGCCTGACCAATCCCACAACAGTGGCCTGGATCATCCCCTCCTATGGTAAAAGCCCATAGAAAAGGATTGGGGCGAGGTGGGGGGAGACAATCACCATAATGATCAGCTGTGGAGTTGATCCCCTATCATCACTGAGCCAGAAAATGAGTGAGAGAATGATTCGGTAGCTCAGTGGTCAGGGCACCCATCTGAGAGGTGGGGAGAGTCTGGGTCCAGTCACTCAAATTATTTATCCAAGTGGAACAGCTTCAGCATGAGAGCTGAAGGATGCTCCACATCAGATGCTCTACCCATAGCTCAGAGGTGAGATCATGGTCTTGTTCAAATTCCCTTTCCTTTCAGCCAGAGATGGGGGAACTGAACTTAGCTTGCCCACAGTCCAGGAAAGATCTCAAGCCACTGGGCTAAAAGTTATATGCCAGACACCCCCACTTCTTCAGTGGAGGCCAGATTTTGAACATGGTCTGATCCAGTAGGTAGCCTCTGAGTAGGCTTACCAATTTGGCCTCATATGAAGGCAAAACACCTATCTTTGCTTGGTTCTTGGATGGCTCCAGGCCATAGGCAGGGAACAGGGAGGTCAGATGCCTAGATGATGGCAGCATTGGGTATGCCCAGAAGCAAAAATGTAGGTGCCTAAGGAACTTTTACCTCTACAACTTATGCTTCTGAGAGAATTCTGTGCCACTGTGCAAAGCAGAATTTAGCAGAATTCCCTATTTATCCCACAGAATTTTTAGCTGCCACTAGTAGCTGCTAGATTCTGCAGAACCTGGCTTGCAGCTAGTGGAGCATTTAGCCTGCCAAGACTGGAGACTGCATGCTCTTTGATCCTTGACAGGAGAAATTAGCCCTGAGTTCATGGGAGACAGGATTAAAGAGGCAAATGGAGCAGCAGGCTGGAAGCAGAGAGTCCGTACAAGATAAGATAAGGGGGAATGTGCAGGGAGCCATTTACAATGGACAAGTTGGAAATGCAAAGATGAAGTAAAGAGTAGGTTGTGCACAGACCATGCAACATATAGACAGAATGAGCTGCACAGGAACTGGTTCCTACAAAGTGACCAAGCCAATCTCAAAATGCATGAAGCAATGTGATGTATAAACGTATGACAAGGAGGAAGTTTGCTGTCTAATTTTGGAGGTCTGGTATGCCCCTATACCCAGGGAGCATGGGGCCTGGGATAACCCCCACTCTGACCCAGCCTGCCCCCAATCCACCCTTTCCTCCAAGCCCTGCCCTAACTGTGCCCTACCCCCTCCCACCCTCATTGCACCTGTTTCCCCTAGCAATGTGACCCAGAGAATTACTGGGGGGGGGGGGGGAGGGCTGGCATCAGTACTCACCACAGCAACGGAAAGCAGAATGTGACCAGACTACAGCCTGCTCCCTCTTCCAAGCCCAGTTCCCAGTCACATCACATGGAGGGGGGAGTGGAGTGGGCTGCAGCTGGGTTGCTCTGCTTCTTACCATTGTGATGCTATGGAGCTAACTGGCTGGGAGTTGGCAGAGCAGAGCAAGCTGCGTCTGGGTCACTCCACTTCCCACAGCTCCCACTGAGTGCAGGGGCAGGCCCGATCTCTGCTGCGGGCTGCCCTGAACCATACTATAGACCAGATGACTCTGCCTATACCAACACCCTACAATTGAGCATGATCCACGCAAGCATAGTCTGATTGTATGCCAATAAAGAAACCTAAGTGAGGAGTTTAAAGTCAAGCTCAGTTCAACAGAGTGGATGAGATCTCTGAGGCTACTAAGTGACTATGGTCTCAGAAGCCACCCCAACACTGGCTACAGATTACAACAATGCCACCACAGTTTCTAGGAAGATTACTGCAGTATTATTTTCAAAGGGTCTTTCAATCTGTTAATTAGTTTGGGGAATCAAATCCATTATCTCCTACTTCTTTCTCTTCACTTCCACGCAGAAATGAATTTGTCCTTGTCTTTATCAGTTTACAGTGCTCAGACTTCCCAGACAGACTTTCTTCTTTAGCAGTTATTTCACTGGAAGAATGAAAAATGTGTTCTGCTTTCCTTGCAAGCCTGTAAACATTATTCCCCTAGTTGGCTGCTTGACCCACCATAGTGGCAAACAAGCAAAGCATGCAAGAATCAGTTACCGTAAAATCCCGACTATAATGTGCACCTATGCATAATGCGCACCTACCTTTTAAACATGAGAATTCCGGCATAAACTGAATTCCTATCTATAATACGCACCCCGACTTTGCCGTATTTTGTCTTGCCTTTTTGTATTGCCGGGTAATCACGCGTGAGTGCACGAGTATACAGTGCGCGGCGTTTCCATGCTCTCTTTGAGATGCCATGAGTTGTCGGTGATCTTACACGACTGCTGAAAAACTTAAAGTTGTTAACTATGCTGAGGCTCATGGCAACAGAGCTGCCAGCCATTAATTTGATGGCATAGCAGAGTCTAACATTCGGCTTTGGAGACGGCAGAAAGAGCACCTGCAAGAGCTGCCTCGGATGAAGATGGCTGAGCGAGGTAAAAGCGCTGCATATCCTGAGTTGGAGGCCAAGCTGGTTGAATGAATTGCTGAGCGTAGACAGCAAGGCGGTGGTGTTAGCATTGCAGAGGTTAGAATGAAGGCTTTGACCATTGCCAAAACTTGCGCTAACACAGCCGGGTTTAAAGCTTTGCATGGCTGGGGCAATCGGTTCATGAATCGCCATGGCCTGTCGGTCCAATGCCGAACAACAATCGCACAGAAGCTACCCATGGACTCAGACACCAAGGTACTACAGTTTCAAAAGTTTATCATAAAACTACGCAAGCAGCACTGCTACGACCTTTTATTAATTGGTAATGCAGATCAGACACCATTCAATTTCGATAATCCCTACAACAGAACGCTTGAAGTGAAAGGTGCCAAGACTGTCTCCATTGCTACCACAGGCCATGAAAAGTCTAGGTTTACCGTAATGCTTGCTTGCATGGCCGATGGAACGAAGCTGCCTCCTTATATTGTGTTCAAGCGCAAGACAATGCCAAAGAATGTTATATTCCCGAACACCGTTCACGTGCGTGTTCACCCTAAAGGCTGGATTGATGAAGCTTTAATGCTTGATTGGCTACAGACGGTTTGGGTGAAGCAGCCAGGTGGACTTATGAGAAAGCGGTCTCTAATAGTTTTGGATGCATTTCGGTGTCATCGTATGCCATCCGTCAAGAAAAGGCTTCAGCAGGACAAAACAGACTTGGCAATTATTCCTGGTGGAATGACCAAAATGTTGTAGCCGCTTGACGTGACAGTTAACAAGCCAATGAAAGATGTACTATGCAGGAAATGGAACACCTGGTTGTTGGAAGGTGAACATACATTTACTGCAGGTGGACGTATGCGAACACCGACGCTGCAAGATGTTACCCAGTAGATAGCGGATGTCTGGGTTGAACTTGATCCTGCTATCATAAGGAAGGCGTTTCTGAAATGCAGCATCTCTAATGCTATGGATGGCAGCGAGGATGATGCCCTGTGGATGGATCCGAGCGACAATGAATCGTCTGAGAGCGAATTACCGGTATGCGAAGATGACAATGATTTGTATTACCTGGATGAAGATGTCGTGGGCTATACCCTGGAAGATATTGCTCATCTGTACGAGGAAGATTCTAACAAACGCGAATTCAAGGGCTTCGAAGATGAGTAGAAGATCAATTAACATACGGTATTTGCTTGTTTGCACTGCAGTGTTGATTTCATTTGTTTAACTTCCCTTTTTGAAACTGTGCATATAGTTGCTTGTAGATGTTAATAAAAATTAACTTAACCTCTGGTGTCCAGCGATTAATTAAGTGCCACGGAACTGCCAAATGAAAACGTTGAAAAAAAAAACTCCTATGGATAATGCGCACCCCGACTTTGACGTTAAAAAAACAGGAAAAAAGTGCGCACTATACTCGCGACTTTACGGTAATCAAAGTACAATACAAGTAACTTACAAAGATCAGACCTATTTAAGCATCACATCTAAAGTCCTTTTGCCCTATGCATGATACCTTTACTATACTGATTCGCCCACTGAGTGTCTCATATCATCTCTGGTCATCTGAAGAAGTGGGCTGTGCCCAAGAAAGCTGATGATATCATCTACAAGTTTTGTTAGTCTATAAACTGCTACCAGACCATTTGTTGTTTTTTTCTGTAACAGACTAACTCGGCTACCCCCTGAAGCTTCATATCAATCAGTTACTTGCCTCTTCATGAAAGACAGGACAACACAGACTAAAGGTGAGGATTACTTACCATTTTGTAGAAATCTGAAATCATCCTTGGAAGGAACCAAAATGCAGAGAAAATAGCTGTTCCCGCCTACACATTTTATTCCCCTCACAGCACAGAGTTCATTGCTGACAGAGTGTGCAGGACATTAAAATACTTCCACAGTGTTTATCCACTCTTTCTTGGCTCCTACATTTCCAGTAACTAAGATTCTTACAGGAAGAACATGTGTGTGATTAATGAGCACACAAGGACAAGGCTTAGGCACATATAATACAGATATGAAATCTGGAAAAATGATGTGTGCAGCAAAAGTGTGAGTGCAGCTTATCAGGAGAGCATCTGTGTTTCAAGGACTGCTTTGTTTTTTTTCTCCCGAGTTTCCTATGTGGACTGATTCTGTACACTGAAGCATGCTTTCCTGTAACTACATACAGAAGGATAAAGAGAGGCACAAAGATGTTAAATGATTTGCCAGGGTCACACAGGAGTCAGGAATGGATCTCTTGGCTCCAAGTCCTGGGTCTTAACCACCAGGCTATCTTCCAACCACAAAAACTACTGCACTTTGTGTATTACATCTAATGAGTACCATCAAAATGTACAGGATGCACAATAGGAATTCATGTAGAATTCCTTAACTCTTAAGGTTCAGATTGGGTTTTCGAAAGCATGGAAGGCAGATGCAACTAGGCAACTCGCTCATGTTGACCTTCAGCAAGAGTTGGGCACTAGCTCCCTTAACCCCTTTCATACTCCCTCCCAGCTAAAATATCCTAAGTACTTAATTTCTCAATGTTAACATTGTGTTAAAGCTAACTTGTGAGTCTTATTGTATCCATACACTCAAACTGCATTTCACCCCCCCCGGATCCTCCCTTCTTAGACCTTCTTGGCTACATCTACACTGCAGCGCTATTTCGGGATACCAGAGGTATCCCAAAATAGCTATTCTGTGTCTTTTGAGTGTGCCTGTTATTTCAAAATATAACGGGCTCACTATTCCAACACCCCTGTAAACCTCATTCCATGAGGAGTAAAGGGACATTTCGAAATAGTGATTTATTTTGAAATAAGTGCTGTGTAGACTGTGCCAAATTTCAAATTTCAAAATAACATGGAAATAAGATACACAATTTGTGTAACTCAAATTTTATATCTTATTTCAACCTAGGGTGCATTATAGACAGAAGGCTGCTCAGTTCTAACTCTTAAGACCACTGAAGTTCATGACATTAAGGAAGTTGTATATTAAACTATATGCTTGCAGGCCTGATTTTCATTTACACTAAGGTAGATTTACACTCTATCTGGCAGTGGAAAAGAATCTTAAATGAGTGCAAATGTAACATATTGCCCACTCAAAAGCCCCTTTACATTGCCAGAGTGATGTAACATGTTCTTCAGTGTCAATGAGAATCAGGTCCCATGACTTGCATTGATTAGTAGTAGCAGAGTAGCGGAGAAAATGTTTAACTGTAGGTAATTTTGTTTTCCATAATTAAGTAACTGACAAAGGATCATCCAAAGAGAGGTGAACTCCATCTCAAATACAGAAATCACTCCCAAAGATCTTTCAGTCATGTGGCAGAACTGTAATGTGGGACTCCCCCAAGTCATCGCCCACCATCAGCACACCAGGGCTGAAATAGTTTACAATTCATGTTTACCAGTGATATCTTTCCAATTAACCAGCATTGGAAAGGGTGTGTGAAGAAACTGACCAGCTACTATGCCGTAACTGCAAGCGGGATAGGCCTGGGAAGATTTGGGCAGGAGTATGGAGATATAAATGGACATTAGAGAGACAATGGGAAATATATTGTATAAAAGAATAATGGGTCCCTTTCTTGGTCAGGATGGATCACAGAGAGGAAATAAACATTTTTTAAAGCGACATCATCCCTGTGGCAGTCTGTTTGGGTGATTAACTTGAACCACATCTAAATTTAGCTTATCTACAAAGGATAAAATTGAAATGAAAGTATACGGATTTATAGTTACAGGAAAATGAAACCAAGCGATTTAACAATATGTCAAAATTTTAATTATTGTGCAAATGACCCTGCACCAAGAGCCCTGATTTCACGTAGTGTAATTGTGCCATCTAGTGGTCCCAAGGTAACAGCAATTAATTCAGTTCTTGCTAGTGCATTACTTTACACAGTTCCTTGTTGGCAATTAGAAACAGAGATGGAAAATCATTAAAAGTTGCACAAAGGACAGTGGAACAATTAACTGACAAGTGCCAAGGCTTTATTTTAAGAAAATAAATTAGAAAATAATTAAAATCTAGCAACATCTTCTGACATCTAAATAGCTCTTCAGTTCTTAAACATTCAGCACACAAACCTTCTTAAACAGCTTTGATGGTCAGAATCTAAGATGCATGGAGAAAAGATCCATTTATATATTTTAATTGCTATTACTTCTGGAAAGATAACTTTGGTTAAAAACTATTACTGTCATGCAGAGTATAATCCCATTACTAGAAAGGTAGCATATCACAGAATAACCCACTAGCAGAATAGCTACCTCGGCCCCACGTAACTATGTGATGCCTGGGAGAATCTTCGCAGCTTAAACCCCCTAGGATGGGTGAAAGGGGTACAGTTTCATGATCATGAAGTATGGTAGGAAGTGTGACCCTTCAAACAGGAGGTGATCTTGGGGAAAGCCTTTTGACTTTGGTCCTTTGTGCAGCCGTGTTCCTCCATACTACTCCCAGCTCCCTAATCAAAGCTGCTCCACTCTACCGCCCACATCCAATAGGATTGGAAAGCGTGAATACTATTCTGCATTAATGAGTGTGAATTTTAATTCAATCACATTTGCAGCTCTTTCACCATTTGCTTTCTACAAACATTCAAGCATTCAACCTTTACTAGTAAAAATATACATACAAAACCTAGTGTTTAGCTATTTGATCTTAAAATCTGATCATTCGCTCTGGATTAGTTATACAGGTCACGTAGTATTGCTTTTCTACAGTGATTTGCAGGGCTGGCCCACAACATTTTGGCACCTGAGGCAGGGAGCTCAAATGATGCACCGTCTCTAGAGCAGAGAGAATACATATGCACCAGCAGCAGACACAATTTTCTACACTCTGGGTCCTAGTGGCGCCCCCCCATAGTCTGGCACCTGAGGCAGCTACCTCAGTTCGCTTCATGGTAAGGCCAGCCCTGGTGATTTGATGTCTTGTATCTAACCAACACTGCACCAAGTTACAATATTGCAATAAAATTTATCAGGTACATTGTGTTATCTAATTACAGCATGAATTGCAAGTTGTATGTTCAGTTGCAATTCAAATGATCCACAGAACATTAATTATGTGCTACAAAAATTCACTAAGAATTCTGAGTAATGACTACATTCATGAATTTCACAGTCCATTTCTGGACAATTTACCAACACAAATTGGAAGATACTGCACACCTAATATGTCACTCAGTTCTATTCAGAAGAGAAGAAGAATGGTTTCACACTGAAAATTCACTGTAGGCACTTAAATTTGACAATCAATGGGCAGATGGTTTGTTGTGACCCTTCCTTATTACACAGTTCACACATACAGAATGGGAAGTGACTGTCTAGGAAGCAGTACCGTGTTAGAAATAAAAACTGCCCCCCCAGTAAAAAGTTTGGCCAGGCCGCTCTTGCTGTAGTGGGCTGCAGTACTCCTTGGGAGAAACCGGCCGCACCCTTCCTGCATACCATTGCCTTTAGAAAAAGGGAAGGTGTGAAAAGGGGAAAATAGCCTCAGACTCTCCCACCCGTCACTTTGGCATGAGAACTGCGGGGCTTACCTGGTTGCATGAAACCTGCACAGTTTCGGCCCAACCCCTTGGACACAGGCCCCCACTTGGTAACCATTGGGCCATATATGGTAATATGCAAGCGCGGAAAGCGATGTGCAGATTTGGGGATAAATACCCATCGCACAGTTAAGCTCGAGGAGGTCTTCGCAACACACGTACCACCGTCGTGTGCCTTCCGTGATACTCCAAAGCGCTGCCGGCCTGATCAACCGACCAGTCACCTCCCCGACTCGGGGGTAACCAAAACGCCTTCGCAGCGAACCGATATCTTTGAAATGTTCCGTGTGCTGTGTAAGTTGGTATGTATGATTTGATTTTCCTTGTTGTATAAGCTTAGTGTTGTAGTTGTTTTGGGTAGTACATAGAGTTTGTAGTTATCACTGTTATTTAATTAGTGTAGCTGGATATTTTTAGAATAGAGACTATTCCCCTTGCCATTCCCATCCTTATATCTCTGACACGTTTAACTAGAAATCGTAGAATAAATATAATAAATACTGTAAATTCATTATTAACACGGTCTATTAAAAATCTTAGAATAAATACTAAAAATTCATCACTGTCATAAATAAATATCTTTTATTTGCTAAAACGGTCCACCTGGTTCTGTCCTTGCCCCCTTGGGTATGCATCATCGGACCTGTGATTCTCACGACATACTGCAGAAAGGGATCTAGGGGTCATACTGGACCACAAGCTAAATATGTGTCAACAGTGTGACACTGTTGCAAAAAAAGCAAACATGGTTCTGGGATGCATTAACAGGAGCGTTGTGAGGAAGACGCAGGAAGTCATTCTTCTGCTCTACTCTGTATTGATTAGGCCTAAATTGAAGTATTGTGTCCAGTTCTGGGCACCACATTTCAAGAAAGATGTGGAGAAATTGGAGAACGTCCAGAGAAGAGCAACAAAAATGATTAAAGGTCTAGAAAAAATGAGCTATGAGGCAAGGCTGAAGGAATTTGGCTTGTTTAGTTTGGAAAAGAGAAGACTGAGGGGGGACATGATAGCAGTTTTCAGGTATCTAAAAGGGTGTCACAGGGAGGAGGGGGAAAATTGTTCTCCTTGGCCTTTGATGATAGGACAAGAAGCAATGGACTTAAACTGCAGCAAGGGAGGTTGAGATTGGACATTAGGAAAAACTTCTTAACTGTCAGGGGGGTTAAACACTAGGGCTACGTCTATATTGGCAAGATTTTGCGCAAATACTCTTTAACGCAAGAGTTTTTGCGTTAGAGTATTTGAGTAAGAGAGCGTCTACACTGGCATGTGCCTTTGCAAAGATGTGCTTTTGAAAGCATCCGTGCCAGTGTAGACGCTCTCTTGCGCAAGAAAGTTCCGATGGCCATTTTAAACATCGGGCTTTCTTGCACAAGAAATTGATGTTATCTGTCTACACTGGCCTCTTGCGCAAGAACAGTTGCGCAAGAGGGCTTATCCCTTAGCGGGAGCGTCAGAGAATTTGCGCAAGAAGCACTGATTTTATACATTAGAATGTCAGTGTTCTTGCGCAAGTACTCGCAGCCAGTGTAGACAGGTGGCAAGATTTTGCGCAAAAGCAGATGCTTTTGCGCAAAATCTTGCCAATGTAGACGTAGCCTAGGGCTATGTCTACACTGGTGGGTTCTTGCGCAAGAACATCTTGCACAAGGGTTCCTGTGCAAGAACTCCTGCGCAAGAACATGGCAGTGTGGATGCTCTCTTGCGCAAGAATGCTCTGATGGCCATTTTAGCCATAGGGCTTTCTTGCGCAAGAAACCCCTGCTGCGTGTCCACACTGCCCTCTTGTGCAAGAGCTCTTGCACAAGAGGGTTTACACTTGTTAGAAAAGAGCGTAGCTCTTGCGGAAGAAGCCCTGTCTTCCGACCCCGTACTGTAAATCTTCTTGCACAAGAGCAGGCGGGCAGGGTGGACGCTCTGCGGGTTCTTGCGCAAAAACAGCTGTTCTTGCGCAAGAACCCGCCAGTGTAGACATAGCCTTTAATAAATTACCTAGGGAGGTTGTGGAATCTCCATCACTGGAGATATTTAAGAGCAGACTAGACGGATATCTATCAGGGATGATATAGACCGTGCTTGGTCCTGCCATAAGGGCAGGGGACTGGACTTGATGATCTCTCAAGGTCCCTTCCTGTTCTAGTATTGGATGATTCTATTATTCATAACTGTCTCACTGCTACTTTATGCTTTTCCTAATTGGTATACTAAACAAGGTGCTGTACCTTGTGTTAAACTTCAATTGTAAGCTCTTTTGCGCAGGGATTATTTTTGTGTTATATCATCTCATACTGTGCTAGTAAAAGGCAGTCCCTGTATAAGTTTGAAGATCTCATTGTGCCATCAGGTATACTTTACATGCACAGGATTTCTTGTGAGTTTTGATTACAGAATATTTAGGATTGTTTTATTCAAATCCTCTGAGCTATCGGATATGTACTCTTTAAATGGAAATAGTTTGCACATGGAAGCTCTTGCCTTACAGAGTTTTGTAGGCTGAACACCTACCCATATGTAGGAAACAGTCACCACGATCTACTGTAGATGCAAACCTAATTTAGCTGTTTAGCTATTCCCTCCTCCCCACATTGTTTAAAAATAATCATGTCCTTCCAAATTGCTTCTAGAGGTTAGTCTAGTTTGGATGATCAATTATAGAAACACTGCTCCTAAACCCAAACCATGGCATTTCATGGAATCATAGAATACTAGGACTGGAAGGGACCTCGAGAGGTCATCAAGTCCAGTCCTCTGCCCTCATGGCAGGACCAAATACTGTCTAGACCAGCCCTGATAGACATTTATCTAACCTACTCTTAAATATCTCCAGAGATGGGGATTCCACAACCTCCCTGGGCAATTTATTCCAGCATTTGACTACCCAGACAGTTAGGAACTTTTTCCTAATGCCCAACCTAAACCTCCCTTGCTGCAGTTTAAGCCCATTGCTTCTTGTTCTATCCTCAGAGGCCAAGATGAACAAGTTTTCTCCCTCCTCCTTATGGCACCCTTTTAGATACCTGAAAACTGCTATCATGTCCCCCCTCAGTCTTCTCTTTTTTAAACTAAACAAACCCAATTCTTTCAGCCTTCCTTCATAGGTCATGTTCTCTAGACCTTTAATCATTCTTGTTGCTCTTCTCTGGATCCTCTCCAATTTCTCCATATCTTTCCTGAAATGTGGTGCCCAGAACTGGACACAATACTCCAACTGAGGCCTAACCAGCGCAGAGTAGACCAGAAGAATGATTTCTCATGTCTTGATCACAACACACCTGTTAATGCATCCCAGAATCATGTTTGCTTTTTTTTGCAACAGCATCACACTGCTGACTCACATTGAGCTTGTGGTCCACTATAACCCCTAGATCCCTTTATGCCATACTCCTTCCTAGACAGTCGCTTCCCATTCTGTATGTGTGCAACTGATTGTTCCTTCTTAAGTGGAGCACTTTGCATTTGTCTTTATTAAACTTCATCCTGTTTACCTCAGACCATTTCTTCAATTTGTCCAGATCATTTTGAATTATGACCCTATCCTCCAGAGCAGTCGCAACCCCTCCCAGCTTAGTATCATCTGCAAACTTAATAAGCATGCTTTCTATGCCAATATCTAAATCGTTGATGAAGATATTGAACAGAGCCGGTCCCAAAACAGACGCCTGTGGAACCCCATTTGTTATACCTTTCCAGCAGGATTGTGAACCATTAATAACTACTGAGTACGGTTATCCAGCCAGTTATGCACCCACCTTATAGTAGCCCCATCTAAGTTGTATTTGCCTAGTTTATTGATAAGAATATCATGCGAGACTGTATCAAACGTCTTACTAAAGTCTACGTATACCACATCCACCGCTTCTCCCTTATCCACAAGACTCGTTATCCAATCTGATAGCTTTCTTTGATAGGGAACAGCCAGCATGGATTAGTAAAGAACAAATCATGTCAAACCTATCACCTTGCTGCCTTCCAAGTGTTTACAGATGATTCCAGTGTTTACAGATGATTAAACATCTTTTTATTCATAAAAAATGCAGAGCTTTTCATACTTTGGTATGACCTAGCATGTGGAGAGTGACCCATTTATCTGTGACATCTGCCTAAACTTTCTACAACTTGATAGCCCCACTTAATCTTATTAAGATTACTCATGGCTTGTTACTGCAGTTGTAAATCCAGAGGAAAATGAATACTGTAGTTCTCCTTAGACCAGCGTCTTAACATTCATTTCATGTTCAGTAAGCCTATTATTTAAGACAAATAGGCATTTTTTTAAAATGTTTTATGGAAATGTGGCACCAGCTGGGTTTGACTTTTCAAATCTCCTTACAAAGATCCTTCCAAAGTAGCTTGCTTTGGTCCTAAGTTTATGTAGAACTTATTACATTATAAAGATGAAAATATAGAAGACTAGTAGTTGTATTGCCAGCGATCAATTTAGCCCAATAGGATTTTTCCTTTTAACCCTGGCAAAGGTTCTTCTCCTAACTCAGTGCCGCTTAGCACAAGGATCTTGACATTTAAAAGATAGGAGAAACATCTGGCCAGATTTACACTTACGAAGATGTTCAGAACAATGAGTAATCCTATGGCACCTTAGAGGCTAACAAATACATAGGATCATGAGTTTTCGTGGGTAAAACCCACTTCATCAGATGAGTTCGAGTCTCATCTCCAACTCATTTAATAAAGAGGGTTTTACCCACAAAAGCTCACGATCTAATTTATTTGTTAGCTTCTAAGGTGCCACAGGACTACTTGTTTTTAAAGTTACAGACTAACACAGCTACCCCTCTGAGATTTTTTAAAGATGTCCGTAGTTGGGCTTCTATTTGATGGAACAGGTAAATAGAAATGAATAGATAATGCATTGATAGAAAACCTCAGCTTTGTACACAAAGTTAGCAGTGATAATAAACAAACTTCGGAGTGGAAAGGAAGCAGGCCCAGGTGAATGTAAGGAATAAATTCAATAGTGAAAATAGAATATTAAGAAGGGCAAGGGAACATCTCTTTTTTAAAAAAAATAAAAGATCTACTTAGTCTTGCTGATTTATCATCATTCTACCATTAGCATTGTGCCAAACCAGATTTAAGAAGGGACAACTCAGCCTGTCTGTTAACAGAAGGCAACGGGATCCAAAGTGACAAGCAGCATTACATAACAAGGAGCAGCTGGGAGCTATGTCTGCTGAAAGCCACAGAAACTGGTGACTCATGTCTCTACAGTAAGTCTCCAGCATGGAAATGGGAGGTCTCATAGCTCAGGCTGTAGCCCTACCCTGAATAGCCACACCACTGTTAAACAGCCTCTTCTCCTGAGCCCAGTGAACCTGAGTCAGCTAACATGGACCAGCCGCAGGTTTTCATTGCAGCATAGACATGAACAGCTATATCATATCATGGTATCATATCAAACAGCCATATCATAGCACCTATATTTTTGAAAGCAATATTTTGTCTTTCTGTAAAAAGGGGAACAAGCCGTGAGGACACCACAATCATTTCTGTTCATACATTTATTAAGACCCAATCCCTGCTCTGAGAAGCTTACAACCTAAACAAAACAAACAAACAACAAATGAAATATGTGGGGTGGAAAAGAAGGACAAAATATTGCACAGTTAAAATTATATAACATCTGTCCATCTCACCTAGCCATTAGTAATTGGCTAATTACTTGTAGATATCACAGGAGAGAGAGGTCTGAGGGAAGAGATTTGAGGAAGGTAATTTTAGTAAACAGTTCAAGGAGGGTCTTTCATGCCATCCACTACAAATGGAACAATGCAATGAGATGGAAGGTAGGGTTTATGAATGGCACTGAGGAAGATGTTCATATGATTTGTTGTTGATGCTCTGATAGAGCTATTGGGTTCCTTGTGGTGACTGGCCATTACCTAAGCTATAGTGTCCATTTTATCTCATTACTGTTCCACTTTTATAATAACTCCTACCCTATCAAGTTAGCCCAATTGCTTTCCTTTCAAACTCGGTCATCTCTCTCTAGTAAAAGAGTTATTTAGCTTGACAATTTTTATCACATTCTATCCCACCAGCAGTTAATCCACACAGTTGGCTGAGGAGGAGAGAAATCACTCCTCACCCCAGAGTGATTCTGTGCCTTCCAAGAACAGCAATATTTGATGTCTCAGTGTTTCTCAAAGTGTTCTGCAGGCCCACACTGCTTTGTTTACCTAAAGGATCCATAGCCATGGAGCCTCGCAGCTCCCATTGGCTTTGGTTCACTATTTCCAGCCAACGAGAGCCCTGAGAAGCAGCATGGCTAAGCGGCGCAGGCCTGCTAGTAGCTTTCCCAAAGCAGGTCCGTGGCCCACTTTGAAAAACACTGCTTTATATTCTAGGGATCTATTATTTGTAGTAGAACTCCAGTAAAAGGGAATCTATCATTAGAGTTGGGTTAAAGACACAAAATTTGGTCCAGATTTAAAACAACCCAAAGATTAGGAGTGTTTGTTTCTCTGGCCTTAATGAATTTTAAAGATTGTATAGCAGGCCTATCCAATCATACCAGGCCTTTACAGTTATGAATTAGAATAGCAGCTTTGAGTCATACAGCATGATGCTCAAATCCTGAGCTGACATCCTGCTATAGTAGTACATTTTGGAAATACTGCATTTTTTTAGGGAAAGATTGAAATATGCTTTTATTTAAAACACATTCTTGGTATCATATTAATCCTATGTAGCTTTAAAATTATTCCACTTGCTCATCCTTGCTGGGATATTCAAAAGAGCATAGTCAATCAACCACGTTCTCAGTTCCTCTCACAATTCCAGCTGTTAGTCAGTATTTTGAGGGGCTTTGCTTTCTAAATACATCTTATAATAATAAATATTTAAATACTTTCTTTTTAAGTCTGCCAGCCACTGCCTTAGTTAACTGACACTTTACCCTGGGTTAAAAAACAAACATCTGTTACTGCTATATTTTATACTGTTATGAAACTGTAAAAACTATAGTTATGTATTTCTGACATATTTCTATGCATAAGAAAGTCTTGTATTGTGTCTCATTAATCTGCTTATATTATACATTTGATCAACATTTTTATTTGTCTGCATTGCAGTTATGAAGTAGGTTTTCTTTATACAATCACCTGCAATTTACAGTAACATCACACACAAAAGCAAATTGAAATAAAAACATATAGCTGAATATGCTACTGAATTAACTGCAAAGCATTTGAGGATATAGCTTGCATGAAAGACTCTATACAAAATAAGATTTGTCATAATAGCTCAGATTGGTAGTAGCTAAATAAAACATAAAGTAAGAACAACCGTATTGCTTAGACCAATGATCCATGTAGCTCAGTATCCTGTCTTCAGACAGTGGCCCAATGTCAGATGCTTCAGAGGGAATGAACAGAACAGACAAACATTGAATGAACCATCTCCAATAATCCACTCCCAATCATTGTTTGTCAGTATGGCTCTACTACTTATTCATTTTGAATTACATACATTTTCAGTAGTTTCATGGTATGCTCCTGCTGAAATGTTAGCAGCAATTCTCATATTTTAGGACATCCAGGCATAAGGGAGAGTGTTTCAGGTGGGTCCTAGTTATCTGGGAAAGTCAGATGATACAGCAAAGTGGGGTCTCTAGAACACACTCCATTTCCCCTTGTTCATAAAATGCATCACCTTCCACTTCGGTGAAAGTGCAGGAAAGTTCCTTTCATCTTCAAGCTGGTTCCTCCCTTGCAAGGCCACTCCCTGACCCTTAGTCCCTCTTCCCTCAGTTTACCAGAGGTGAAAATAAGGCTGTGGGCTCTAGTACACCACTCAACCAGTATGCTTAACCAGGGGCATTCTGCTGCAGATGGAGGAGGCAGAGCAAGCTCCCAGCTGGACTCCTGCTAGTTCCCAGAACTCTCCTGCTAGGGAGCCCCTGCCCTCTTGGTGCTGGTGACATCTTTGCACTCTGTACTAAGAATCAGACATCCAGGCAGATTAAAGGGGCTAGGGAGTACACCCTCCCAGCCTGGCTCCTGGTGGGGCATCTGTGTCCCAGCCTATGCTGCCCCTCACCGTACCGGCTGGATGCCGAGCAGTACAGGAACAGGAGTAATGCAGGGAAGGGACCCATCCACCAGCCAGGTAACCCAGCAGTGACTGGGACAGCCAGACCCAGCCCTGAGCCCCCCCACCACAGTGGGACTGCCCCCTACACACCAACCTCCTGGCCCCTGCCCTGACCCCTACACCCCTCCAATCCCCAATCCCTGGCCTGAGATTCACCCCCAGTTAAATTTCTTACAGGTACTGTTATATTGCAACCTTCTCCCCCCACAACCTCCTGCCCTGAGATCCCCCACAAAAGGAAATTTAAGTTACTTTTTACAATTGACTCACTGATGAAACATAAATAGCCACATGCCTAACTCACCCAGCCACTGACTCTGCAGTCTTATGCTAAACATATTGAGCTCCTCTGGGGGAGAGAGTAAAAAGAAGGACAAAATACTGTTAATTTATCTTATGGGCCAGAGAATTGACCAACTAAAACCTTACAACAGCACTAAATTCATCTCTCCCCAGAACACATTTTCACACATTAAGCTACCAGGCCCTCATTAACCTGAGGCAGCAGGTGCTGTATATTATTAACCTTGGTTAGTCCTTGAAATCCTAGTAGGATATGTGAGCTTGCAGTCAGGAGCAGCCCTTGTAGCTTTACATGCTAGAAGAGATTTTTTTTTAATTTCTTTTTCTTGCTGCTAGTTTACAGTACTCTTGACTTTATGAAGCTACTGTTGTACATGGTCCAGGCTAGACAGCAGCTGGAGCCCTGGGTGGTGCTCAAGAGCTGCCTGGAGGAGGCTACTCTCAACTCCGGCCCTTCCACCTGAGAACCTGCCCCTTCCTGGGGCCCAAAGCCAGCTTGCTCCCCTCCCACCTCCACCTTGGCCAAGGCTCAGTGAAGTCTGTTGGCTGCTCTACCCACAGCTGTACCGTGCTTAAAGAAAAGTTCTGCAGGGGCAGGCTTTACTCAGTTCACAAATCAAGGCTGCTAGCTGGTGGAGGAGGAAGGGGAGCTCTGAGACTGAGGGGGCCTAGCTCCGATCCCTTGTTAAAGCCATGGTCTGAGCAACCTTCCACTGGGCATGTCCACTGACACCTTAGGAGTCTTTGAGGGGCAGTCAGAGGTCAAAGTGGGCCGGTGTAGTGCTCTGACAAGAGCCGGCTGCTGGACTGGCCCATGCACGGCCAACTTTTGGCTCCCCTCTGTCAGCGGCCCTGCCAGGGAGTCCTTTTGTGGGCAGCAAGGTTAAAGCAGCAGCCTGACCCTACTGCTGACAGGGCTGCTGATAGTGGGGAGTAAAAGGGGCAGATGCCCCAGCACCCAGAGCTATCTGTCCATTGGATAGTTCATCCACCTACCCCAGGCTCTGCACTCACTGGCGGCAGTGGAAGCAGAACAACATGTCCCCAGCCTGCTCTGCCACCCCAGCTCCCGCTCACGTCACTTGGGAGAGGCAACTTGGGGAAAGGGATGGAACTGCGCTCACCGGTGGCAGTAAGCGGAGTGATGTGGCTTGGCGCTGGGGATGCAGAGTGAGCTAGGACCAGGTTGCCCTGGAAGCAGGGGTTGGACCCACTGCTGGTAAGTGTGGGATGGGTCCAACCCCTGCCTCCAGGGCCCGACCTCCCACTAGTCCCCCATGCCATGTCAGGGGAGGGAACTTGAGAAAAGCGGTGGGATAGGGGTGGAGCATGGTCTGGAAGTGGCAGAGTGGGTATTGGGGTGAATGGGAGGGGGGTTGTCCCAGGCCTGTATTTTCTGTTTTTTATCCCCACTATTTACCTGTGGCCTGGGTTCAGCAGCTCCTCCCCCTATGTTGAGGGAGCAAGCTGTTAGATTGGGGTGGGCCTCACTAACCACAACAGAAAGGCTATTGCTCCAGAGCTTTAAGACTCTTCCTGCTTTGCTTTACTTGTGCATTTGTGAAACCAGCAAATTTAGCCAAAGGGAGAGGTCCTCAAAGATTGCTTTTCAGCTAGTAGACACCACGTACTGCTGTGGAAGTTCAAGGTTCACCATGCCCCTCTGTCCTCGCTTAGGAAGCACAAGTGACATTCGCTCTTAGCATTAAGGCTTCTTGTTTTTTCAGCAAGCACATATGGGCCCCAGCTACCCCAGTCGCATTTTTGTCTAAGAAAGGATATTACCACTCTCTCCAGTATGTGGAACAAGGCAATACATAAGGAGAGAGGCAGAGGAACTTTGTGAACAGACTGAGTCATGACTAAATATAGTATAAGCCCATAATAATGAGGTTGCTAAATCATACAAGGTGGTAGAGATTTTTGGAAGTACTGTGATGGCCTCTCTCTTCTCTCCCTGAAATTTTTCCATGGATTCCAGTGAAAGCAGTGTTCAGCCTTAACCTAGATTTTTTTAAATTTGCTGTTCTGATTGTTTACTTAATTTTTGCTCCTTTGTCTTTGAGATTAAGCAGTTTATTTAGAGTGCCTCCACAATCAGAGGTTAAGGATTTAGTCCCCTCATAGCAGGTGTAACCTCAGGCCAGGGCACCGGATGTAGGCCCTGGTTCACCTGGATGTGGCACCTGAACAGAAAGACACTTCCTCCCTGAGGCTTGGGGCTCCCCCCACCCCACAGAACTGGGGAGCCCACACTGGCGCTCTAGCCCTCCTGACATCTCCCCACAGGGCTGGAGCACACAAAATCTACTTGCCTGTCCCTCCCCCCCCAGGCTTTGGTGTGCAAGAGGAATGGGAGGGAGTGTCTTTCTGCTCCTTAGTCAGGGGCCACGTCAGTGAGAGTTTGGGGTTTTTTTCTTCTCACTTTTTTGTGGACCCCAACTGATTTTTTTGCAGCCCTCAACTCCAAAAAGGTTCCCTGTGCCTGCCTCATAGGCTTCCTATACTGGTTACAGAGGACCAAGCTAAGATTTGATTCATAGAGCTTGTCCGCACACAGAAATTGCATTGCTTTAACAATATTGGTACAGGTATTCCCACACAGAAAGGGGTATAAATCATCATATTATAAATCAACTTTATACTAGTACAGAATAACTTATTTCAGTGGGAAAAGAAGTTATGCCTTAATTGAAATAATTATGCCAACCCAAGCACTGTATGTAGGGAAGGCATTAGAGATACCCCAGAAAGCTTTATCAGAAAGTCAGTTTTACCATGCTAATTGTTTCTCAAAGGCCAAGCTTCCTACTGGTGAGATAAAGAAGGGGGTTAAGAATAAAAAAGTTCTGAGCTGCAACTGTGCACAGTGAGCGACTGAATAATGAAAACATTAGAAAGTTAACAACCCTGACAGGGAAATAGACTGGATAGTTTAAGAGCTTTATGTTTTCCATCTATACTCCTGATTTTCATGTGTTGCTTACTCAATGCAAGATTATCAAGAGCTCAGTAGTTTGCATTCTGGGGCTGTTTTGAAAATGGGGTCATACATGCTACAGTGTGAACTGTTCAATGCTGAGCTCAAATGAAAATATGGACTTGCTTGTTTATTGTGGTTTAAATTTTTAATGGGTGGCTAAATAGAAAACAAAAACCCTCACAAAATGCCTAGGAGACATTGCCACCAAGCTAATATCTGCCCACATGACAGTTATTAGAACAACACAAGTTAAAAGCCTTCAATTAATAAGAGTCAAACCACTATAGATGGAATATTTCATTTTATTTAAAGAAGTTCTATAGGAAAACAGAAGAGCAAAATTTCTTATCTTTCAATTTCACTGTGTGTCAAAAATGATAGCATAGTTGTAGAATGTTGACAGATCTAAGCAGGCATTAAACATATTTGATAAATTTCTCTCATACTGTGTCATCAACAGTTATACTACTATCAAAATGTTTATATTTGGATTGCTGGTATATACACACATGGTCTTATACATGTGTTTAATGAAATCAGTTTAAAATTACAGTTTCAAAAAGCAGGCATGCCTGTGTGTGCTAGGGTTGCCAGGTGTCCCATTTTCTACTGGAATGCCCAGTAGATCTGGTCAGCACTGTTGACAGGGCCATTAAAAGTTCAGTCAGAGTTGTGGCAAGGCTAAGGCAGGCTCCCTGACTGCCCTGGCTCTGTGTAGGTCCTGGAAGTGGCCAGCACGACCCCATAGCTCCTAAGTGGAGAGATGATCAGGGAAGTTCCACATGCTGCCCCCCCAGCATCATCTCTGCAGTTCCTATTAGACAGGAACTAAACCCAATGGTAGGGCCCAGAGCTCCCTGGTCCCTCTGCCTAGGAGCCAGACCTGCTGGCCACTTCTGGGAGCAACATGGAGTCAGGGAGCCTGCTTAGCCCCGCTGCTCCACCAACTGGGAACCACCTGAGGTAAGCGCTGCCTGGCTGGAGCCCATGCCCTGATCCCCCTCCCACATCTAACCCCCTTTCCTGCCTGTACTCAAACTGTTTCCCAGAACCAGCCTCCTGTACCCCATCTTACACTGCAACCATATGCCCCAGCCCTGAGCCCCTCCTTGTACCACAAACCCTTCATTCCCACCCCAGAACCCTCATTCCCTCTTGCGCTCAACTTCTGGCCCTAGCCCAGAGTTCCCTCTTACACTCTGAGCTCCTCATTTCTGGCTCCACCCCAGAGTCCACATTCCCAGATGGAGCTCTTGCCCCAGCCCAATGAGTGTGGGAAAGAGTGAGTGACAACAGAGGGGAGAGGGAGGGAGGAGCAGGGCCTCTGAGAAGGGATAGGGCAGGGATGGGCTCCTGGGGAAGGGATTTGTGATTAGAAAGTTGGCAACTCTATGGTGTACAAACAAACCCAAATGTCAGTATTCTGGTTTGCTCTATGGGAGCCTCCCACCTTGTGGTGGACCTGGATAGTGGGCTCCAGCTAGAGAATGAATATTTAAACTGCAGTTAAACAGGTGCAAGCCCCATGATCCCAGGTCTGCTGACATAAGCCAGCCATGGCTTACTAATTGCAGTGTAGACATAGCCTCTTTGCTTCACAGGGGGCAGCAATGTTGGGAGCTCTGGCTTGGACAAGGAACCAGCATCTTCATGATCATGCCACCTAACTACCCAGAGCGCACACAAATGATACAAGTTAAAACATCTCGGATGCCATGTCTGCCCTAGATCTCCCAAATGGGGAGCCTTGCACCAGTGGCAGCAAAGGAAAGAAATTCAGAGAAATTTACAAAGCCTCCAAATAGCTCAGTCAAGCAGGCATAGTACTAAAATATGTGAAGAGATTCTCTTTCTCTGCAAAGGATAATGCAGTTGGTGGGCAGGGATCTTTGACTGGTGTACATCAAGTAACGCAAAAACTGCTTAGATCTCCCCCCACTCTCTGCTGCTTTGCTCTGCTGAACCCCCGAAGTGAAGATAACTGCTGTGCAACTGACAATCAAAGATATCAAGATGAGTATGTCCTTTCCAATTCAGGCAAAGAGTTGCTCCTTAAAGGGAAAAAAGAAACGGGAGCCATAAAAGCAATTTAAGTGCTATTGTGCATATCCCCTGGAACAGTCAACAGGTTCATCAATAATAGCGGCTGTCAGATTCACAGAGTTTGATTGCTTGCTGCTATTACTGGATGCAGCCTCTGCAATTAGTAATGCTAAGAAGGCATATGGGTATAAATAGTCAGCCTCACAGGTACACTTCAGAGGGCAAAGCTAAGCTGTGTAGAAGGCACAAAGAGAAGCAGCGTATGGTGGGCTATTGCTTTACAGTTCGTATTTTAGCAGTTCCTTTCTTTGGTCGTTCCACGATCACATAACCACCATAATGTCATCCAGTGGCTTTCGTGTCAAATCAGGCACGGTGGCATCTGTGCTGGGGTACCCAACTGGGAGCAGCAAGAGTAACTTCTCATTTGGCGGGCGTTGGAGCAGGACCCTGAGGCGAGGGCCACAGTTCAGAGGCGTAGAGGTCACCGTGACCAGTCCCACATTCTAGAACCAGAGAGACAAACACCCAGAGGCAAGGTGCAGTTTAAACGGAATGAAATAAAATGCAGTCCCTCTGAGTTTATAGCTGACTGTCCATGCCCATCTTCCTCCTGTACAATCCAAACATGCTCATGTGCTTTGAACCTTTAAAGCCCACCTCTAATGTATGTCAGCCTTACCAGCAACAAAGGAGATTTCTTACCTGACAAAATAAAACACACTGGGCTGCTGGGCAAACGGTACATTCTACCCCCTTCCTCCCACCACTACCACTGATATTCAGAGGCCAATTCTCACTCCAGCCTCGCCACATGGTTCCAGCAGCCTGGAGGGCAGTGAAGGAATCAAGAGTAGCTCTTCCACTGCAGGAGCAGCATAGCCTAGCACAGTGTTTCTCAAACTGTGCTCCACGGAGCCCCAGGGCTCCGCGAGACATCTCTAGGGGCTCCACGAGGCTGACAAACTGGAAACATCGATTGGTACAACACGTACAATCAGTGGACCGCTGGGGCGCCGCATAAATTTTTACGCATGTAAAGGGCTCTGGAACCTCAAAAGTTTGAGAACCGCTGGCCTAGTATAAACAATCCTATGCAGCCCAGAGCCTCGCAGCAGGCCTCAAGGCAGATGGGGCTGGGAAGGGACCTCAGTGTTATGTGGATTATGAGCTAAGGCAGCTACAAGGAGGCTGCTGGAAGTACCCAGCAAGCCCTTCACCACCGGAGGCTCTTTAAACGATTTAAAAGGCCTGGGGTTCTGGCTGCTGCTGTTGCGGCAGCCAGGAGCCCCGGGCCCTTTTAAATTACCAGGCCCTGGGGCAGCTGCCCCCTATACCTCCTGTCAGGGCGCCTGCACACAATATACTTATTAGTGACATGACCATTTGTGAAATGGGAGTTGGAGAGGGGTCACCGTATGCATTCAGATAAAGAAGTGATTTAGGTACAGTGATCCGCTCTTCAAGGTATGGAGAAATTGTGTTGGTTTATTAATTCCTAATTGTTCCCGATCAAGTGTCCAGCTTTATTATTCCAGATCATGACTGTATGATGAGGTGCAGTGATGGCAATAAACGTTGATGAAATAAAAGGCTTTATTTATAAATGTGTTGAAACAGTACAACAGTCACCCACTGCCATGAAAGCAACTGCCCTTACAACACCCAGTTACCTAAGAACATTTCCAAAAAACGGAGCGCATGAACAAGTGCAAACATGACAGAAACCCCTGCTGCTGCTGCGTGTCCCCTGGCTCCCTGTTCTCCTTTGCCTCTTTCCTTGTTTTTCATGCACTAGGGCCCAAGGGAAGGGGGCTAGGTACTCACAGGATTGGGGGGGAAGGGAGGGGAGAACAACATGGACGGCTGAATGGGATTTAGTTGCCCTGCCCAGCCATTCATGGGCCACTAAGACAATGAGAATTCCTGACTGTTTCTGGACTGAGGACATGCTGCAAGGGAATCAGGCTGTGGTGTGGGAGAGGCAGCAGGAGCCAGTACTCTTGAAGCCCTGATTGAGATGAGCTGCTCAAACATTTTTCTCTGCTAAGCTCTGTCCTCCCTCCTTAGCCAGTGTCCCTGTCGTAGCGCTGTGAAACACAGCCCGCTAGCTGTGCAGAAAGCCTCCGCATTTCCTCCCGCCTCTTGGCATGCCTGCTCTCCAGTCTTGAGTCCTTCTGTTCTAGTATTGAACCTGCTTGTTGCACCATCAGTTCACATGGAAATGCTTCCTCTTGGAATAGTCCATGAAGGTTCACTGGGCCAAGCTTGTCCTGCACTGGGGTTAAGTTGTGGAGGTACAGCAGTCAGCAGAGAGCAAGGGGCCTGCAACAGGACAAGAAAGTGTTGCTGTCCCCAATAGCTCAGTGGAGATGCACAGAATTAATTCTTGTAACAATTTGCACCCTTGAATTTCTACTTTTCACAGTTGAACTGCAATATATTGTGAATGGGATGTTTCACGCCACACAATCTCTCTGGACACAGCAGAGACAATGGTAAGGCAAAACATCTAAGCTGCTTTGGTTTGACAAAAATAGCAGAATTACTGGTGTTGGGCTAAGAAGGGCAGTGACTGACCTTGCAACAAAAGGCTTTTTCTATCATTTTAAGCCTTTCACATTTTGGAGGCAGGCCACCACTGTTTCTGTGGTGGCCTATTGGCAAAGCTGCTGGTAGGAAACATGCAGTATATGCAGCTGAAAAATTCAAACAGGCTGTCCTTAGGCATACGCAGCTGAGTAGGGCACCACTAAATTTGGGGCACCACATTGAACGTGCCTAGTGACAAAGTAGAAGCAGCCACAGGCAGCACCAGCTCCAGTAACACCTCCCCGTGGCCCCATGGGGTCAGTGCCAGGGTTCTGATGGCCCCACACTAGATTCTGAGGCTGGCAGGGCACATCCCAGCTAACAGGCCATTATGTACCACAGTTGGCTGAAGGCTGGATGCAGTGCCAGTCCAATGCCTCATAAAATGCACAGGGTGCCAGTGGGTTGCCTGAGGTGTGGATCGGGTCCCTAGTCTTGCAGTATTTGCTCTTGAGCTGCTTAACCCACTCCCAGCACTGGTCACCAGTCTGGTAAACTGGCAAATCTACCAGTTTCTTTGCAGTTTACTGGTTTGCCTGGTCACTCTTGATACTTTTACTGAAGTCTATAGTTTTGCTGGCATCACACCAGAGATTCATCACAGCTGGCTGTGCTCCCATCAGCATGAAGCAGGGCACTTCTTGTTCAGTTCAGTCGCCAAGCACAGAAGGCTCTCAGTGTATTTGCCAACTCCGTGGTCAGAAGACAATGGAAAGGTTAACATTAACTGAGCTGCAGCTGTGCACCAAGGGGGTGGCTTCTGTTTTCAGCTGAGTCAACTGGAGATTCTTAGGATAAAAGATAAAGGAATTTGGCCTACGGGATGGTGGGATACTTTTGGCAGTCTCCCAAGACCTGAGTTAAGTGGGACTTCATCCTCCTTCACCTCCCCTCCCCCCCCAAATAATAGCACTTGAGCCCTGGTTCATGACTGGTTGTGGGCTCAGGCCCTTCACCCTTGAAGGGGCCAAGGGCTCTAGGTCTGAGCCAGTCAGAGTTTTGTGTGTAGATAGAAGTGGGGTTGGGCTACAGTCTGAGTCTAAGCCTGGGTTTACATTACAACACAGACATACTCATACACAATTGTGGAGGAGCAACATCCCAGTGTCACAATTAAACCTTGTGCAATGCTCCCTCCTCGTATTTCTTACTGTGATGTGTTTTCTTTAGAATGAAGGATTCAAAACATTTAGACTAAAAGAGAAGAGTCTGCTAATGCATTGACCCGCTGTTATTGTGCCCCAGTAATGATTTAACAGTTTAAACATTTTACTATTTAGACATTTTTGCATGCATTAAGATATTAGATTTAAACGTGGAGAGACTAGTCCAACAGTCGGATTGGCCAATGAATAAAGCTCAGAGCTTTAAACTCTTTAGAAATAAAATCATCTTTACAAATGCCTGGAACAAAACAACTGAAACTGCAATGCCTGTTAAGTAAAACATATGCCTGCTTCTCCCTTCTATTCTCCTCTCCCCGCCTTGTCCCTCATGTATTGTGCATAACACTGAAACTGATCTTTGAGCAAGACATGTCCCTGGGATTCGTGAAAGGAAGCTGTGTTAGAGTAATGACATATTTTAAGACTGATATACTGGTAACCTGAGAACTCCAGTATCATCATTAGTATAGTACAAGAGTTATGAGTGCTTAAATTGGTGGTTACTGCAGCTCTATTAATAATACAGTATTAAAACAGTATGCACCTGAATATACTGTCTAAAAGGAAGTGCAAATAGAAAGAAGCACATTGCTTAAATTACAAACAAGTAGTCCTATGGCACCTTAGAGACTAACAAAAATATATATAGTATCTTGAGCTTTACCATATATATACAGTTACGTACAAGATATATATATATATATATATGGACTGTAGGTTTGTTCTTAAGTTGAATTTGTATGTAAGTCGGAACTGGTACATATTGTAGGGGAAACTCTGGCCAAACATTTCTCCAGAGCTCAGTTTTATTCTCCCACACCTCAGTTCCGTCAGTCCTTTATTCTCAAGCTGAGGTGTCTGCTGAGAAAAGCCGCTCCGCGTCTCCTGGTCTGCTGCAGGGGTGCTAGCTTCGTCTCCCTGGTCTGCTGGGGAAGCAGCTAGTGCGGGGTTGCCTCACCCGTTTGTAAGTAGGGATCCGATGTAAGTCGGATCCATGTAACCCGGGGACTGCCTGTATATATATATATATATATTTGCTAGTCTGTAAGGTGCCATAGGACTACTCATAGTCTGGAATTTGAAAAACAAACATGGCTACCCCTTTGAGATTGCTTAAATTAAGTTCTTCTTAGTATTAGCCAATATGGATGGAGAAAGATTTACCTTCTGAGATCTGGACCTATATCTAGCTAGTCCACAATGTTGTTTTTCCATGACAATGCATGCTATCAATAGATGAACATTTCAGCATCAACTTTTCACTTGAGTGACTTTTTTAAAAACAGCAAGTTAAACTTTTTCAGACCCGAAAAATAGTATTTGATTTAATCCAATTTTGGGCCAAAGGGTTAGTTCTGTTCTTACCCAGCCCAACCCAACTCTAGTTTATACTAACTCTGATTGTATGGCATGGTGTCAACATACCTGCAGTGCAGCAAGGAGAATACCACAGGCAATAGAAACACTGATCTCATTGTAGTAATGGGTCTTCTTTTGGCCATTTGGAAGCATCCCATACACCTGCTTAAAAATGAGGATCAGATATGGAGCTGTATCCAGGTATTCTTTTATCCAGTTTGTTCTGCAAAAGGGTGATTTTGAAGACATTTATTGTGTTGTCTCATTGCTTTCACTCTCATATATAATATGTGTGTTGGCTAGAATGGATTGGTATAGATGTACTACAGCTACAACAGTTTTTTAAAGCTGCTAATTAGACACTGTTCTTGAACAATATTAAAATGAAAGTTCATTGGATTTTACCTAGAAAAAGGCCTGAACTAGAACCCTGGGTCCCAACAGTCAGTGGATGGATGTCAGAAAGATTTTACATGCCCAGATTGAGAATACAGTGCAAATATATCTAGGGCCCTGCATATCCGCTTTATATCCACGGATATCTGCATCTGCACATGTGGATGCTGCAATCCAGAGCTCTTGTTCTCAGATTTAGATGCAGATACAAATTTTGTATCTAGAACCATGCAAATTTGTGGATATCCACTTTATGTCCCCAAGATCCGCGCATTAGGGATGTAAGTGACTAGTCAACCATTCGACTATCTGATAAGCAAAAGCTTTTGCTTATTGGGTAGTTGACTAATTCCTCGACTAGTCACTTCCCCCCACCCCTTGCTGCCTCTAGCAGAGGGGGAAGAGCAGAAGCTGGTGCTGAGGGGAGCCGGCTTAAAAGCCGGTTCCCCCCAGCACTGTCTCTGCAGGGGGAAGGAGAGTAGTAGGAACGGGGTACGAGCCAGAAACTAGCTGACTCCCCCGACTTGCACCCAGTCCCAGATGCTGCGATTCTGCTTTTTAAATTTATTAATAGCCTGTCAGCTCTTAATACATTTAAAAGGCTGGTGTGAAGCAGGGGGGACCCAGCATGAGCTGGGAATCAGTTGGCCCAGTTTGCACTGAGTCCCCACTGCTGCGCACCAGCCTTTAAATGTATTAAGAGCCCGGAGGCTCTTAATACATTTTAAAAATCAGAAGCTCAGCAGGGTGGACCCAGCACGAGCCAACAATCGGCGGTCCCAGCTTGCACTGGGCCCCCCCTGCTGCGCTTCAGCCTTTTAAATGTATTAACAGCCTGCCAGCTGGCAGGCTCTTAATACATTTAAAAGGCAGAGCCACAGCGGGGTTAGCTAACCCCGCTGTGGCTCCCCTGCTTATTGACTAGTCGATGGAAAATCTATCCACTAGTTGATTAAACTATATTTAACACCCCAATCTGCATCCTCAGATGTCAATGCCAATATCCACTGTAGTCAGTGGTGCCTATTGGTAGATTACTGAATTGGGAATTTTTGGCATAAGTTTTAAAGCTATTTTGTGTAGTACATATTCATCCAACCGAGGTCATCCCTTTTGGATTTTAGTCACATTGGATCCAGATATGTTGTTAGAAGAATTTATGAGATAGCCTGGAAGGATATATAAAGGAGCAGTTTGTGAAAAGGTACTCCTGTTTTCCTCTCACATCTTATTATGCAAAAAGAGATATTTTAAATATGTATTGTGACAAGGTCAGGCCACAGGGCTGCTAAAGAGTGGGGAAAAGGCAGACCAAAAAGGGTAAAAGGCCTGCTAATTAGGGTCAGAGGGCTGCAGGGCAATTAGGAGAAGCTGGCAGGGAGCTGTCCCAGGAAGATTGGGACCAGCTGACTCCACTTCAGGCCTGCAGGAGGCCTTTAAAAACCTCCCCAGTCAGAAGGTGAGAGGGAGAGTAAGAGAATGGGAGGAGCAGTAGAGGAAAGGAGAGAAGAAGAAAAAAAGAGAGAGCAAGTTATAGAGCTAGAAACAGCAGGGGAAGGAGTCCCAGAAGGAGTGGCTGGGCTCACTACCCCAGAAACTAATTGCAAGTCCCACCCCCTGACAAGGTGGGAAGGCTGCCTGCCCGCCCGCCCAAACACTGGCCAGGGAAAGAGGGGCCCTTGCCACAGTACATAGTACATTTGCAGTACGGTCTTGCACCAGAATAATGACGACTATTGTTATAAATAAATGTATATGGTGAACAATTGATCCCCATCTTCTTTACAACAGCCCCTAATCTATTTGAAGACTTATCTGGTCCCCACTCAGTCTTCTTTTCTTAAAACTAAAGATGTTTTTATAAAACCTTTCCTCATTTTATCATTTTCATTGCTGTCTCCTGGAGTCTCTCCAAATTGTCCACATCTTTCTTAAAGTAGGATGTCACAATTGGACACAGTACAATTGCTGAGGCTCATCCAATGCCATGAAGAGTGGGACAATTATCTCCTGTTTCTGACATAAAACACTCCTCTTAGTCTACCCCAGTATTATACTAGCCTTTTTTTGCAACTGCATCACACTGTTGGCTAACATTAAATCTGTGATCCATTACAACCCCCAAAATGTTCAAAAAGCTTAAAAATGAGGATTTAAAACTGAGCTGAATAATTGTTTCCCCTTGAAGTGAAAGAAAAAAAACAAGCAATGCTAAAATGAATAAAATTCCCTAGCAGGCCTTTTCTTCTGTCTTTCTCACGTGCAAAGTTAGATTTCCTTATTTACCTGGTCCAAGATTTTTAAAACTAATGATTTTGGGTGCCTCAATATTCAGGTGTTCATTTTGAGACACTTAATAGGTACCCAGTTTTCACAAGGTGGGTACTCATTCTTTTATAAAAATCAGATTCTTCCAAGATGACCCAAGCCAGGCAAACAAAATTCCCTAGTCACTTTTGAAAAATCTTGGTTCATTATTTGCCTTGATTTTTGTACCTCAGTCTCTTCAAGTCATTAATCCATCGGTCTCCCATTCTTTTCTTGTAGTTTATTTCCTCCTCTTCTTCAATGATCTCCCGAATCTTATGTTTTAATTCTGGATCCTCCACTACTACAAAGGTCCAAGGCTCAGTGTGTGCTCCACTTGGAGAAGTTCCTTTACGCAAATAAATACAAACATTTAAAATCAATCAGCAAAATGCTAGGAGGGAAATAAAGAGTCAGATTATCTTTCTGTATGCTTCAGGACTGAATTACAAAGGAATGAGAAAGCCAGCTGACAAAACGGGAAAGAATAGATTTATATCCATTGGTGTTGGTCTTACTTCGTTCTTTTCCTGGAGGCAAGCCTGAAGTTGCTGTTGTAGGGCATGTTTGTGTTGTGGTGCCCCCTGCAGCATCAGTGTGGTGCTGCACTTACTCCCTCCTCGCTCTTCATCCTCAGGAAGCCAATAACTAAACTTCAGGGACTCCTGATGCTTGTCTTAATTATATCTGACTTAGGCTTGTTTATTACAAAAACTCCTACAAAAGGGTCCCTAACAAAAAAAGTTCCAAGTAGTTTGAAAAGGTGCTTCTGGTTTTTAGGGTTCCTCTCAAGCTTGCCCCCAAAACTCTGTTACCAGTCCCCTCAGGATTACTCTCAGTCTTTTATTTTTCTCCTTACCTCTTCTTGGAACTGGGTAATTCAAGCAGTTATTGTACTTCAGATGGCCCCACTTAATCCTCATCTGGCAGTCTTTTTCTGCTGGTGTGTGTTCCCTATTAACAGAGCTTTCTTACTACCTACAGTATCTGTAGGCACAAGTCCTGCTACGAGAAAGGAGGCAGCATTTATACTGGTCACCCTTTCCCAATTGATCCCCAATTGGCTGGGAGAGTGGGAAGTCTTGTCTCATTCTCTCTGCAAGGCACCCAACCTGGTCCCAGGTTCTTTAGGTTGCCTCCTAACCGATTCTCACAGTCAGGACCACTTCTTCCCCCTCATTATCTCCCATTTCCTTGTAACTGTAATTGGACCTTTTAACCATGCCAGGTGGTGGGATAGACTGACTAGAAAGGCAAGTTTAAGAGAAGACAACCCCATCACAGCTCCGATCCATGCTAAATCCACTGGTTAGTTCCTGTCTAATGTTGGTTCCAATTGCTCTCTTTAAATGGGAAGTGAGAATTTAGATTTTTTTAAATTTAATACATTTAACATGCCTGTCAGGAGGCATCTAAGTGCTGTACAGGAATATCAGTGCAAAATATTAAAATCAAAGTAAAGCATCAACCAAGTATATAGGCAACTCAAACCACAGGCTTTGGCTTCAGGGCAAAAACTGATGACCTTTGGGTACTCCATCCTAGCAGCCAAAAGGAATCAGTTGTGATGCAAAGTTTGCCAAAGAGCATTCAGATTTGATTTGACAGACCCAAAGGCAGCTGGTGCATGGAGGTGCGTATTAAGTCTGAATTTGTTCACTCAGTCCTAATTGCCATGTACAAATACAGTGGAAAGAATATTTAACTGGTTGAAAAGGAATACAATCAAATCTATAGAGTATAAATATTTTGCAAGACTTAAATGCCTATAAGAAGCAAAATAGGTATAAAAGAACCTGATCAGATCTTCATATTGACTAAACTTACCATACTACCCTTCCTCCATTTTAAACACTTTTAAACTATTTGTAGGTTTTAGTAACGAATGACCATTTGCTAATCAAAGCACTGCTTAAGTTTGATATGCACCATGTAACTATTTAAATATATTGGTCCTGCTCTGAAATTTTGTCTGGAAATAGGTGACAGGAGAGGATTACCTGTTGCGTTCCCTCCCTCTGGGGCATCTGGTATTGGCCACTGTCAGCAGACATGATACTGGGCTAGATGGACGGTTGGTCTGACTCAGAATAGCCATTCTTATGTTCTTATTTTCTTATGTTCTTAAATTAAATGTTGCTTTGTTTCTTCTGACAGTCAAACAAGAACCAATAGTGTTTATGTTTTTTCTCCTTTCTCCACTCCTGAAAGATTTCAGAGCACTTCATCTATACTGCAGGCTTGCTCATTTTGTTGCATGTGCTGGAACACATTCAGTTTTTTAATGATTGCTAGCTAATAGGAATAGATCACCGCCATCTTCTTACGTGCAGGTACAGTCACAAAACTGCTCACAGATTTTTCAACAGGGCAACAAATCTGCTGTAAATAGTGGCTAGGATCTTTGTATTACTATTCTGGCTAGAGGCTGCTGAAACATACTCTAATGCTGCTCACAATCTTAAGCTTTTCTAACAGCAGTCAAACTTGGGGACAAGATAAATAATAGGGGTCAAATTCATCCTTGACTGAAGTCAATGGGATTACAATAGAGTTCAGTCTGCCCCTGCAGTAAGATTCACACACAGCAGTTCTGGCAAAGAACTAAAATTTATTTACTAATCACCATCCCATGACTTTGGTCAGGATTCCAAAGGTTACCATGGTAGTCACATCTCAGGGGTCAGTGGTATCCATTGGCTCAGGGCTGTTCATGTGTTTCTGACTACTCATTCAGTGCTTGATTCGATAGGCCTACACTTACAGCTAGGAGCATGGTTGGCATCTTCTAAGTTTTAATTCCCCAAGTCTTTTCCTATCATTCTTATCTTACGCATCTGAGAAGCAGGAGTGAGTCCAGTGCTTCTGTTATTCATTCAATACCATACCTGCTGCTTTGATGACATTATCTATGACCTCCCTGGGGACTGGCTCATCGCTTATAAATCTGACAGATCGTCTCTTATTGAGAAGCTCATAAAATTCCTTTGACCTTTTAATCATTTCATCCTTGGAGTAACGCTCAGCAGAAAAGGAGACGTGTGCAATGTTTTGATCTAATTCTTGCCAGTCACTATCAGCATCTGTAAAGAAGGAGAAGAATACATGCACAGCAATAAGGATTTTCTTCTTGCTGAAGGAAGCCATAAATACATTTGACATTAATCACATAATATTTTTAACCTAAGTTTGTACCTGTATATGATTGGAGAACCAGAATTCCTGTCTTCCAGATGACAGAGAGCATTAATCTCTAGCTCTAGTTGTAAAATCCACAGAAAAAAGAGACTGTTTAAAACAAATGATCAGGAGCATTCCAGGTCCTAATCATGTTTTAGCCATTGACTCGTTGTGTAACCCATCAAGTTGTGCTTTAATCAATGCAGCCAGAAAACTAGGTTAAATAAGACCTTGCTATGAAAGAGATGCTACATTACAGCTAAGATTCCATTAGATTAACAAAAATAAAATGTGATTGCTACACACTTTTCTGCAAAGCTTACCGCTAAAGGTCATTCAAATTAACAAAGTCAAGAAAAAAGCTAATTATAAACTTGTGAAATTTTCTTTTGGGGTTGAATAGCAACCTCTCTCGTTGGTCACATCTCAAACTAAAGGTACTATAATGCTGAGCTCAGTTCAAATGTGACTTTGTGATTTTGGTCTGTGGTTTCACAATGCTTTGTCTGTTTGACAGCTGTAGGAGATGGGAAAGGGGGTATCTACACTTGTGATAAAACCATATTAAACTCAAGATAAAATATTGCTTTAAATGCTTCCTCCTAACATGGAATAACACACAGTTGGCCTGATTCTCTACTAACATCTGTTTACACAAACATAACTTTATTGACATCTTCAGAGAATTTATTCCTAATTTGCACTTGTGTAAGGGGAGAGGAAAATTGGACCCAGATTGTTTGGCTGATGGGAACTAGTCATAAGAATTTTAGCTTAGGGCTGGCCCAAATCATCCAAGCAAACTGTGCTCAAAGAGTGTTAATAACAATTCCACTTAGTCTCATTCCTAGAGCAGATGGACCCAGAAAGTAGACACAGTGGCTGTAGAATATTGAAATTTAACACACATTGATGTTTCTTCAAAGCCAAACAAAACACAAAAGAAGATAATGTGGTAGATAGTGGTAATTTTCTTCCAACATTTTTATGTCTGCATGACAGAGTATATCAGCTCATGCATTGCCAGCCTCTTCCTCTTTCCCTTTCTTAAAACTATTCCTACATTCCAGACTCTTATTTATCCCATGAAATTTTCTGTAATGTTTGCTGAGTGACAAACTGGCAGGACTCCCTTTTCTCTCTAGACCTGGCACACAAGAACTTGGGTTTACATGACACCATGTTGGAACAAACGCAGACCAAAGGCACTCCATAAAAATCTCACAAAAACATGTAATTAGTTCACAGAGAGAAAATAATGCCAAATAAGGACACCACTGTGAATCAAATTTCAGCACATCACTGAAATCTTGCCCTTTTTTCATAATATAAGATTTCTGTTGGCTCCAAGATCCATTCCTACCCTTTTTTTTCCAACTATTCAATTTAGTGAAACCTGTTTAGCCTCTACACAATGGTCATCCAATAATACTAAAACATCTGTCAAGATAGAGTGTTGAAAAAATTGGAATATTTTCTTTTATGATTTTAGTAATTGTCATTTGGCTATTATTCCAAAATAAAGGAGATACAACACAATCTCAAGGGGGTAGCTGTATGATCTTGAACAGTTTCAAACAGAAATAATCTCTTAATTTTAGCCTATGAAATTGTTATGCAGACCTGTACAAAGTATTTGCTCATTCTATAAATAGGTTAAAAATGTTTTCAAGGGTGGCTTAGCATATGGGATGAGTTGAAGCCAGTGGTGGCCTGTCCATAGGTGCAAACTAGGTGGTCGCCTAGGGCACCAAATTAAACGGCCATTGGGGGATTTGGAGGCAGGGGCGCCGATCGCGTGTTTCGCCTAGGGCACCAGTTGCCAGCAGCTCGTCTAGGGCCACTCCTGGTTGCAGCCTATCCAATTTCTTACTTAGAACCCCAAGAGATTCTAAGAATCTGGACTTTAGAATCTGGGCTTTAGACTATGTACAGCAGCATTCTGATGTACATAAAAAGTAGTAATTGCAATATTTGTCCCTTGCAACATTGCATTTACGTTTACCATATGCATATGTTGTTTGCAAGGAGCTGGCACAAAGACAAAGGTCAAAAGTAATAGATTAACATTTTTGCTGGAACTTTATTGATCTTCAACATGCAATAGAAAACCTGTATGTCAAGGAGAATGCATACCCTTTCAAGGTAGCTATTATGCATCTTATGCAAACTATTATAGAGGGAGCTGAGAACAACCCTGATATTTAGGTTGCCAATCATTTTACATTATAAAGGATCTTGAATGACTTTTGCTTCAAAAGCTCTCATATCTCCATTGTTTGCTGCATGTCGTTAATATTCAGAAAGGGAAAAATCCTTAAGCAACAGAGGAGACTCTTCTTTGTCCCATGAAATTTTCTGTAATGTTTGCTGAGTGATGAACTGTCAGGACTCCCTTTCCTCCCTAGACCTGGCACACAAGAACTTGGGTTTACATGACACCATGCTGGAACAAACCCAGGCCCAAGGCACTCCATAAAAACATCACAAAAACATCAGTTCACAGAGAGAAAATAATGCCAAATAAAGATATCACTGTGAATCAAATTTCAGCATACCACTGCATCTACTGACCAGTGTCCTTTGCTGTTTCCATATCTGACCAAAAGCACGTTCACACATCTTTATCATACCCTGGGTATTTCTATAAAAGGACTCAGGTACTCTGATAACTAGTGTTATTTCAAAATAACTTAGTTTGCATCTACATAGCAGGCAGTTATTTCCAACTCTGTAACCTTCATTGTACGAGGAGTAAGGGAAGTCGGAGGAAGAGTGCTCTATTTCAAAATAAGTGCTGTGTAGATGCTCCCAATTTTGAAATAAGCTACGCAACTGACGTAGCTCAATTTGCATAGCTTATTTAAAGTTAAGCCCTGCTGTGTAGACGCACCCTCCCAGAACTAAAACGACCAAATTCTGCCTGATTTACTTATGTGAAGTCAACAAGAGTTGTGCACACACATCTGAAGATGGAATTTGGCCCACAATTTGTGTTTGGTTTCCAAACTTGTTCTAGATGTGTGTTCAATTGATGTATTTGTGGAAGTAACAAGACAAATTGTATTGATTCCTAATACTACACCTAAAGCAACATAGAGATGCTGATGTGCTTTAGAGATCATTCCTATCAATTTGTCTGCACTAAACTCATAGACTTTAAGGTCAGAAGGGACCATTATGATCATCTAGTCTGACCCCCTGCACAATGCAGGCCACAGAATCTCACCCACCCACTCCTGGAATAATCCTCTCACCTGTATCTCAGCTATTGAAGCTTTCAAATAGTTTAAAGACCCCAAGATGCTGAAAACTGAAAGGGGTTTGGAGAAAATATCCTGACATACAAATGAAAAGGACTCTAGAAAACTGCAGTCTCTCTCCTTAGTTGTCTCCTTCCCATGAGGCATTCAGAATTAAAGAACCCCTATCTATAAAATGTATGCACTTATTAGACCCATGGTTGAGGAGATCCACTTGACTGACCTTGATTCTTAAACAGATCAATGAACAGAATGTCAACACTCTTTGCAAGCCTATTGCAAAACCAGTAAAATAAAATATTAGAGGGGTAGCTACACTAATGTGTAAGCTATTACAAGGCATAAATGTAGCCATTAATAAAATGTGTCAAATCATGCAGAATTAATATGAATAGTTTGTGTTCGGCATATGCTGAGGTTTAATATTGTATAATTCACAACAGCTGCTATCATAATATTAAAAGGTGATGGACCTCTAAACCTTGCCAACCTCAGGGGGGGCAGCAGCAGCTTCTGAGAGGTGGAGAGATTCCTTTTAAGAGGTCTTATAAATTACACTGCATATATGCATTGCACCTTTAGAAGAAATGGTGCATGCATTTAATAAGCATATATTGTCAGGCTCAGGCTTCACTAAAAGAGGGCCTCTTCCATATAACTGTAGCATACCTTGCTAGTGCTAATGATTTCAGTGGATGATTCTTAGAGCAACCACAGTAAAAACAGCTCACCCTGTTTTGAATGATCCTGATCGGATCCTGTTGCTGTAAACTGGCTTTATGTGCATGTTTTCAAAGCAATTTTACCTGCTTACTTTCCACTGTCACAAATCTCCACTAATCTTAACATCTCCTCCTGAAAGTCATTTCTTCCTGACTTGTGTCTTAATGGAATATAGTGACAGTTAATTGGGAAAGATTATGAAGAGATAAGATATGGATGAGGTAATATATTTTATTGGACCAACTTCTCTTGGTGACAGAGACAAGCTTACAAGTCCTCTTCAGGCCTGAAGACGATATTATCTCCCTCACCTTGTGTGTCTAAAATCCTAGAACCTACACAGCTACAATAATATTGCATAGAAAGATTATAAAGACATTTTACTAGTGAGCTGTATATTAAGATTCTGCCCCTTTAACAGTTAGCCCTGGTCTACACTAGAGAGTTACTTTGAATAAAACCAAACTTATTTCAAAATAATAAGTGGAGCGTCCACACTACCAAGCCCATTATTTCAAAATGACCACCTGGTTATTTCAAAATCTATACTCCTGCTTTCCTCAAGGAATAACACTTATTCCGAAATAGCGTTAGTGTGGACACTCCACTGCTGCTATTTTGAAATAACTACTCCCCAGAGTCATTCAAAGTAATTACTCCCCAGTGCTTCCTGGGGCTCTGGGAGCACCAACATTTTGGTGTTTTGGGAGTTATTATTTCAACCTCTACTGCTGGACACTCTAGTCTGAATTTGTCTCAGCAACAATCTAGATCTAGGTAGAATATCTATAAATCTCAGTGAATTGAAGGCAAAGCATTCTGGCTGAGATTTTTAAAGGTACTTAGGTGTTGTAATGCCTAACTGATTTAGGAAACTAAATCTCATTTTCAAAAAGAATTTACATACTTAAGAACCTAAATCTCTTAGACTGACAGTTGGATTTAGGTTTATAAGTGTCTAAATCCCTTTTGAAAATGAGATTTAGTCTCCTAAGTCTGTTAGGAAACAATGTGCAGCAATGTCTAAATATCTTCAAAAATCTGGGCCTCTGTTACTATGTATTTCAGCTATGAAATTCATAGTTTACTGCTATAAGATGTTTTCAGTCTCTTTCATTGTGCAAGGCAAGGTTATATGAATATTTTTACTATAGCTTTCAACAAAACTGACATGTTCATAGTTCTGTTTTGGGAACAGTACAGTGCCGTGGAACATGGCTGTGAAGGATGCAAATAGGTATTGTAGATCTAGAGACGAAGAAAAAAAATCTCACATCCCATACCACATAAATGAGGAAATTTCTAGGGGGATAGAAATAGATAGAGCCCGGCAAATCCGCTAATTTTGTGGATATGAATGCAGATGTGGATACAGATTTTGTATCCAGAACCTTGCAAATTTGTGAATATGCGCGTTTGTATCTGCAGGAACACTTTATATTTGCTGTATCCACATCTGCAAATACAGATGCAGATACAACATTTTGTATCCGTGCAGGGCTCTAGAAATAGAAGAGCAAACAGAGCTGCTGTGCTGACACTCCTAATACTAAGCACATGTACTATCTATATGCCTTCCACTTAGCAAATGAATTGGTATTTGGAGGGCTTCTCTTAAGTTGGAGAAAGAACAACAACAAAAAGCTCTGTAGCATCTAACCTTTTCTCGCCCTGCACTTTAATTCCATTAGCGGCTCTGGTGAGTCCATCCAAGCAGTAAAACTAATTGCACCTACTGTGTTACTGCTCAAAGGTATGTCATTTTCAGAGCACTGCACCACTTTTAGGCTCACTGAATGGATAGCTGGATGAATGGATGGATGGCCAAGCAAGTGCTAGTGTTAGCCTAATGAATTTAAAGAATGTCATTTGACTCTTATGGCATGCTGATTTAGAAAAGCACTACTTAAGTGTGGTTTGCTTTGTGTCCAGGCAACTTACCCCCAGTTTGTTAAAAAAGTGAGTCATGGTCCAGTATAGACCAAGCTTTGACTGTACTGAACTGTATGGCTCCACATCTCTCTTACTTCCCGGTTCACAAAAGAAGATTATGTTTCCTTCTGCCTTGCTGTGTGTTAGATAGCATTGGACATTTTTCCATCCGACTAGCATCATATTATTTTCCCTTCTTCCTACTGCAGCAAGTGTGGTCCCTTGTTCTTAACATGGTAAAGCAGCTTGTTTGTACTACAGCCTCCTTCATTGCTACCAGTGGTGGAGAAATGCTGGTCTGTTTTCCTGATGCAGATTTTACACCAAGTTGCTTCTCAAATATGGCTGTACAAGAAGGATATTCCCCCCTCCCTCCCCACCCCAAACTGACAGTTTCTTTACTTGTCCAAGTACCTTATCTGAAATCAGCATAACTATTTTTGGTGTGATTTATTTTTACAGAAATAGTTATAGGCCAGGACTACACTTACAATTTTATTGACATAACTGTGCCAGTCAAAAGTTTGAAACAGCCACTCTCCATAGCCAATATAGCAAAGCAGCACAACACCCAGCGTAGATGCAGCTATGTCGATGGAAAAGAGATTCTGTCAGTTTAGCTAGCATCATTTGAGAAGGTTGTGTTATTATGCTGCATACATGTCCAGCTGATATATCTATACTGGCAAAGCATTTGCAGTGTAGGCTGGGCACCAGCATAAATATAGCTATACTGGTCTAAGGCACTTTTATGCAGATACCACTGCAGCCACACTAGGGAAGTTAACCTGCAGTAGCTATACCAGGACAGTTATACCAGGGCAATTTCTAGTGTTGACATAATCTTAAAACTACTTGGTCCCATTCAACTGAGACTTTCCACAAAACAAATTCTCCTGTAACTACAGGTCAGACCTGAGATATTTCAGGTAGAAATGAGCCTAAGAAAGTGAGTGAAGTTATTTAAATAAAATCAAGTTTATAGTCAATGTAAGTTTTACTACCGACTTGGGAGTATGATCTGACCTTTAATTATGGCATTATTAGCTCAATAAATCACTACAGGAAAGCCATATTCTTATCTCAGATGTACCTAAGTCATTAGGGTTTCCTTTGTGAAGCAGAGCAGAATTTTCTCAGAGCATGTTACATCTTTGTTCTTTTAACTTATCTGGAGATAAAAACAGGTGCGTGTTTTCCAGAGACATTGGACTTTAAACTGCACTGTACATAGAGGAGTGATTATTGCTTGTTGTTCAAACGTGAAAAAAATCCTGCAATACCAGGGTGGATGTTTGTTGTGTTATAGTTAGAGTAAGCAGAGGACAGTTATCTAAAAATCTTCCTTTTTGTAACAAGACAAAAATATGTGTTTGTGTATGAAAGCTGATTTTAATTAACCTGAATATTTTGAACAATATTTTAAGTTGACCCATTTTAAATTACTGGTATTTTTTTTAAAAAGAAAAGAGAAGCATGTAAAAGTGTAAAAAATAGAAAACATTTTAAATATGACACTTTGGCACTAAATCCCCCTCTTGAAGGATTTAAAATGTTTTTTCTCGTTTAGAAAATGTACATTTTAAACTGATGGAGCCATGCGCACTCAAAAGTGCCACACCGGGAATTCACATATCACTTTAATTAGCCACAGGGATTTTAATTTGCCACAGTTTAATTAGAAAATTCAAGCATAAAGTGATAAAGGGAGAGGACTTTATTAATTTTGTAGAGGATTAGGTTTTACATTGTGTAAGGAGGATATGGTAGATGAAGTGATTATTGTAAAAAGTTATAGATAATTTAGGAAACAGTGACTTATAACTTAATGAGGTTCCATTATTGAGATTTTGGATATACATACTAGTAAATTAAACGTTAAAAAGCTTGTCAAATAGGCAGGTAATATATATTAGCAACAGGCAAAGGAGCAGAAAAGTGGTTGAAGTTTAAAGAGTTGGAGACATGGGCTCTGAGACAGCATGTATCATTATGAGATAAAATCCTTAATTTAAAGCTTTAAAACCATAGTGACTGAAACAGTTGTTTACATCAAATGAGAGTTTTTAAAAGAGCTCTAAAATTACAGAGAGCAAAAATCTGCAGCATTAGTTTAGGAAGAAACATACATTCAAAAAGCAAAAAGGAGAAACTGAATATTTTGTGTGCATATTCACTTATGTACCAATTCTGCATCAGGATAGACCAGAGACTGAGTCCACACAGGTACTGGGACCTTCACTAATGGCTCCCAGTGTGAAATCAATACCACATTTTGTTGGTTCAAATTCTCTGCCTGCCTATTTCTGGAAAAATCTGACCATCTCTGTACTTCCAAGCAGATACCAGTCCTACAGTCCTAACATAAGGATATCAACGTAAGCTATGTGTGCACTATGACTAAACAGTTGAGCCACTTATACAATTAAAGAAAATTTTCATTTTTAAATATGTTATATCTTTATGCTTTCATAAACAACGGGTGGAAATGAGCCAACAGATCTGACAAAATTTTTTCTTCAATTATGAACACAATGCTCATAATGTATATATATATATATATATATATACACAGTCCAGAGTATATCTATTCATATGTCCCAAGATCTATATGCAGAGAGGGAATCCCTCTATATTCAGATCTCCCTCTTCCACAGAGATAGTGCATCTGCTTGCTCTTTCCTCAGACCCCAAGTAAAGCAGGTTCAGAAGACACTACATCCCTATATTTATACCTGCCTCTGGAAATTTCCACTACATGCATCTGACGAAGTGGGTCTTTGCCCACGAAAGCTTATGCTCCAACACTTCAGTTAGTCTACAAGGTGCCACAGGACTCCTTGCCACTTTTACATCCCTAAAGCTTTCTTTTGAGGGGGAACCCGTCATAGGGGGTGCATGATGGATCAGCCACTAGCTACAGAATCCCTGGAAGCTGTAGAGGAGATAAATGGGTCACTCACTTTGTAACCACAGCCAATCTGATGACCCAAAGGGATCTAGAGAATTGCAGGCTGGCCCATTAGCTTGTTTCATTGGGGATCAAGACCTACCCCCCAGTAAAAGGAATGGGAAGAAAACTCCAGCATAGGAATTAATGGGCATTTTCTCTTCTTTGACCCCCACCTCCTTTACAATTTTTTTCCTGCAGGAGCAGGCAATCTTACCCACAATTAATTATTTAAGATAATCCTGTTGCCCAGTATTAACTATGTTTGGATGATCTGACAAAGAACTGCAGTGCACTGTAGCTGCAAAGTTGTGTGTGCGGACTAACTCTGTCTTAGTTTAGAGGATCATTTCTTCCTTATTCATACTGACAGATGAAAATTAGACACAAAAATGCTTAGTAGGATTCTGTTTTCCTTACCTTCTTCATCTACATGAAGGTCAGTGCTGTCTCTTAGGTCGTCATCAACCCATGGGCGAGATTCAGACTTATTTTTAGTCTCACTCTTCCCTTTTTTGCTGCTTTTCCTGTTGCTTTTCAGTATTATGCCAGTTAGAACACATATAATTGCTACAAAGACTGGGGTTAGGGGAGAAAAGAATTCCATGGCCTGCAGTTTAATTTAGAAGGGTGCACTCTCCCTTTCCCTGACAGTTTCTTTTACAAAGAGAAAGAAACTAGGGGTTGGTTGGAGGTTGATAAGCAAAAAGGGGTGGAACAAAACATGTAGTGAGAAAGAGGAAAGTTCAACTCTCTAATTCTGTTGTTTTCCCAGAGGCAAACGTTCCTTGTGGCTGCAGCTCTGTAGTATACTTCATTTGCTGGCACCCTCTTTAAAATCTGACATAGTCAGTCAGTTTTCAAACTACTGGATCTCACTCTCTCTCACCAGGATCTTAGCAATGTCTTTGCGGTGCTTGTGTCATAGTTAGGGAATGGTGGGAATCCTGGTGCTATCACAATTGCTCTTTATTTTGTTTTCTATGACCTTTCTTTTGATTTTGTGCAGCGGCAAAGCCAACTTTATTTAGGTATTTATTTATCAGTTTATTTAATATGGGGGATAGAGTTATATTGGAGTTAAATTGCTGAATATCACTTGAATGAGCAGTTGTATGCCATGACTAAATTTGTCCACTTCTAATAAAGTGAGGTACATGAACTCCTGTTCCAATTGCAATTTTTCTTTTATTTATCAATGCAATTCCTACATAGCTGGGGAGGCAGCTATATCCCCGCCTTCCCTCTCTTCCACCAGCCATATACACCTGTGTTATGGTCTTGTCTTCTGTTTGTTTTATTTCAGTATTGCAAACCCCAAGCATGCAAAAATTTATAAGGCAGCCTCCACCCCAAAAAATTGAGATTAAAATAATCTGTAGGTCTTATCTCCTTTCTGAGAGTTTAGTTTTCAGTGTTTCAGCTTTTTATTACAATCCTTAGGGCTAGAAGCATACTTCTCCCAATTCATAGATTCTGTGGCCAGAAGAGACTCTTGTGATCATCTAGTCAAACGGTGGGGAACCTACGACCCAGCCTGCAATTTGCCTTGTTCCAGCCTGCGGGATTTGGGGCCATAATTGTGGGCCTCTCTGCAGATACCACCACTGTCATTCCCATTGGCCAGGATTCTCAGTCAATGGGAGCAGTGTGTGTGTGTGGGGTGAAGCCTGCAGAGAGGGCATTTCTGCCGATACCCATGCCCCCTGGGAACCGTACCAGATAGGCTGCCAATCCCCTGCCCACACCCTGCACACCTCCACCTCGCTCCTGAACCCTCCCTTCCTTCCAGACCCCACATCACCCAAGCTCGTTCCTGCATTTTTCCTCCTGTATGAAATCCTCACCCCACTCCTGCACCCTCCCTCCTCCCCAGACCTTGAACCTTCACCCCCAACCTGCTCCTCCTCCTTCACATTGAACCCCTCATTTTTCATCCCAGAGCTTAGAGGAGCCCACAAAATCTACTGGCCCTGGGACCCCCAGAAGCATTAATTTGGCCCTGATGAGCCTTGAGCCTCAGCACCGTACCCCTTCTCTGGGGTTGGAGCTTCAAGGGAATGAGAGGAGTGTATTTTTTCCCCCTGCTTTTAAGTTGGGGACCACATCTGTGCGGGTTTCTTTTTCTCCTTTTCACCTAGAGGCCAGCTCAGTGAGGGGTTTTCGTGTGTGTTTGGCCCCTAACGGATTTTTCTGTGGGTCAATGCCCCCAAACCCAAAAAGGTTCTTCACCCCAATCTAGTCTAATCTCCTATATAACACAGACCATATATTTCCCCCAAAGTAATTACTAGAGTAGATCTTTCAGGAAACCAGCCAATCTTGTTTTAAAAGTAATCATTGATGGAGACTACCATGCCTCTTAATAAATTGTTCCCAAGGTTAATTACACTCACTTAAAAAATTATGCCTTACTTCCAGTCTGATTTATCAAGCTCACAAGTGGTCAATAAGTGGCCCATGGGTTGTACGCGGTTCACCAGGATTAGCCTCTGTTGGGCCACCAGATGCTTTATTTACATGCACGTCTGCCGGTACAGCTGCTCACAGCTCCTGTCGGCCATGGATTGCTGTTCAAAATGAATGGGAGTGGCGGGAAGTGACATGGACAGGGACACTTCTTCCTGTAGTTCCTATTGGCCGGAAAGAGCAATCCATGCCCAACGGGAGCTTTGAGCAGATGTACCTGCAGACGCATGGTAAATAGCCATCTGGCAGCCCAACAGATGTTAATCCTGGTGAACCATTTCTATCCCAGGGGCCGCTTATTAACCCCCACTCTGGTCTAGCTTCAACTTTGTGTCACTGACCCCTGGTAAACTTTTCTTTGGTAGACTGAAGAATCCACTATCAAATATTTCTTCCCCTTGTAGGTACTTATGTAGGCTTTAATCTTATTACCCCTTAACCTTTTCATTAAGCTAAATAGATTGAGTGCTTGAGTCTTTCATTCCAAGGCATGTTTTCTAATAATTCTTGCGGTCCTTCTCTACTGAGGTAGAGGGGGGGAACTGATCTTGGGGCCCGTGTCCCATGTAAGATTCCGAACTATTGGGCTAACCTCAAAGCTCTGGTCTACGCCCTCATACCCTTATTTTGAAGCAGAGCATCCACACTACCAAGCCCATTATTTCCTACTTTCCATGAGGAATAACGCTTGTTTTGAAATAAGTTATTTCAAAATAGCGGTAGCGTGCTTGCGCCTCTGCTGCTATTTTGAAACAACTACTCCCCAGTGCTTCCTGGGGCTCTAAGTTGAGGTAGCACATCCACAATAAGGGAGCCTACCGCAGACTAATTTTGAGGCTTCCCTGTAGAGTGGACATGCTATTTCAAAATAGTTATGTTGGGAGTTATTATTTTGAAATAAGTTATTTTGAAATAATTTCCTAGTGAGAGAGAGAGTGCCACCACTTCCCTTCTGTGAATGGCATCTAAGGACATGTCTACACTGGGGGATTTATTTCAAAATAACTCCCCTTATTTTGAGATAACAAGGTGAGTGTCCACACTACCAAGCCTGTTATTTCGGAGGAATAAGCTTATTTTGGGAGTTAATTTTTTGAAATAATTTACTTCAAAATAACCTGGTAGTGTAGATATAGCCTAAATGCCCCAAAAAGATTTTGGGGGTTGATTCTATTTGGAAAACTCGTGTCTCATTTATGAATATTTTTGGGTTGACCCATTTTTCTGTGCAATTATTTGCCCCCCCCCATTTCTCCCAGCTTTACTTCCAGATTTTTTGAAGTAGTTTGCCATTCTTAAAGGAACACAGTCAGCTTACTATTTGAAGGGTACTTCATCAGAAAGTGGATTTTAAGGTGCCTTTTATTTATTTTTAATTATTTAAAAAAAAAAAAAGCTCAGTGTTGGTCTTCTCCTATATTGATATACAGAAGAATCTTTGAATGGGCCAGAGAACACCACTCAAACATTCTTTGATACCTCTATCCCCCGAGTTTCCACTTTACTTCCTCTTTCTGCCTAATGTCACTTCATTTTTTTGCTCTGCTTTGCTGTTAATGGTAAAACACTCTCTTCCAAATCATGGGGAAAGCCATGTACCATTGAAAAACAGCAATGCTGACTACACACAATACGCTGTTGACTGAAAAAACAAACTGCGGTGGGGGACGGGGGGGGGGAGAAACATGTTCTTGCTCTCTCTTGCTAATTTCTTTCAGTTACATTAATCTTCGGGCTATTTGTAATAAGAATAGCTCCAAAATTAGCTTGTCAAATGGAAATGTGATTTTGAAAATTGATTATGTCTATTTAAGATGGCTAATGATTAAACATTAATAATTAAAAAAGACTAAATATGGTAGACTATATTCAGAAAAGCAGTAACTCTATAAACAGCTTGGGGTCATGGGGATAATCAATTGAAGATGAGCTCCCAGTGTGACTGTTGAATGTATACACAGAGAAATACACATTAGAAGCAGAAGGGAAGCATTACCTCTGCTGCATGTAGCATTAGAGAGACCATCACTGGCATACTGTGCCCAGAGAAAGCAGTCAAGAGAAAGGTTTAGTGATAAAGAAAAAAGAGGCAGAGTATTACCTGTTGAATGGTAATGTTTTTAAGAATTACTTTTTTGATACTGAGAATTTTTTCATCATCTCTTTCTCAGAAAACAATTTTGACATTCTCCGAGGAGGTGAATTATTTATTATTCCCTTGCAAACCAGAGAAATACAGCACATATTACATTAAATGCCCTTCAGTGTTAATTTAGGCAGAATCCATAATCATAGCAAGACAGTTAACTTCAATCTGACAGAACTCCCACAATGCCCCGGTTTATTAAAATCTGATTTAGTTTCATTAACTCCATCCATAAACATTCAAACTGTAAACACCAACGTGCACTCAGGGATCGGTGGGGGATGACAGTCAATTTAAAAAATAATTGTATTTTCCTAGTCTCTTTAATAGCATGCTATACAGGTTTACTTCAATCTAAAGTTTACCTATAAAATAACAATCATCATCATAACAGGCAGTGCCAACATTGTTATGGTCACCATTTATGTTCTAAACCCTGAATTTCTACTGCTGATTTTTGTTAACCAGTCATAAATGTTAAAAAAAAAAATCACTTTGGAAAAGCAACATTCCCCATACACAACTAAAAACTAATCAAGCTGTTTTGCCCACAGGGTGGGAAGGATGAAAGACTTATTATAATTTTCTATTTTGAAATACCCAAGAAGTGCTTAGATACTTTGGAGACCATGAGTACCTGGTTGGAAATCTACTGACCTTCACATTGCAAGCACTTGCCCAGAGTAATTTCTTTGCCATTTCTTATTAAGTTAAATGTGCTCATTTTTCTGCTATGAAAAGAAAACAAAAGCTTAGTGAACCAGATATAGCCTTTTATTTCAAAGAAGATGATTTCAAACATGTTTTAAATATGCATAATAAGCTATAGTTGTTTAGAGGCCCCAAGTGAAAGCAGAGCAGTCCTTCAGCACTCACCCAAGGTTCTGAAATTATGCAAATGTGTCCCAGTCAGTAACTCTTCAACACATCCCCTCTCCTCTACCTTCTTCATAAGATGAGCATGTCCCTCATCTTTCTACTCAATTACCCATTAATGATTCCACTTCCTTTAAGAAAGCTTCACAATAGCATCGTGAAGTCTCCATCTTTCCATACTAGGGCAGAACAGCAGCCCATTTTGTCCAGTATCCTCTCTTCCAACAATGGCCAGTGCTAGATGCTTTAGAGGGAATGAACAGAACAGGGCAATTATTGAGCGGTCCATCCCCTGTCATCCAGTCCCAGCTTCTGGCAGTCACAGGCAATGTTCCCTCCAATCTTTTCCATCTATTTGCAGATTTTTTCCATCCATGTGCAGAATACATTTTTATGTGCACCAAAGCACATGCAAATGTGCACTACCAATAGAAACAAAAACCTAGCTGTGGGTGCTCTGCTAATCAGCTGGGTGGCATTTTAATCTCTCTTAAGTGGCTGCACAAGCACACCGCTTACAGAGAACAATAGTCACAGGTTTAGGGACACCAGAGTATGCATCCCCGATGATCTTGGATAAAAGCCACTGATGGACCTATCCTTCATTAAGTTATTTAATTCTTTTTTTAAGCCAGTTATACTTTTGGCTTTCACAATACCCTATGACAAGGAGTTCCACAGGTGTATTGTGCATTGTATGAAGACACACTTGCTTGTTTGTTTTAAACCTGCTGCCTATATATTTCATTGTCCCTGGGGACAGACACCACCAGCTTCGCAATGGATGGACCTGGCACCCTGGGAACAAAGGACGCATAAGGGGGACCCCGAATGTAGGGAGGTTGGGGGGCTCCTCCAGTGCCACGGTGGATAAGGTACCTGCTTGTATTTGTGTTATGAGAGTGAGTAAATAATGCTTTCTTATTCGCTTTCACACCACTCACAATTTTCTAGACCTCCAAGATATCTTTATGAAGTGGTAACAGCTAATTTAGACCCCATCATTTTGTATGCATAGTTGGAATTGTGCTTCCAATGTGTATGCTTTGCATTTATCAATACTGAATTTCATCTACAATTCAACTCATTTTGTGAGATCATTTGTAATTTTTCACAGTCTGCTTTGGATTTAGCTGTCTTGGGTAATTTTTGTATCATCTGCAAACTGTCAGCCCAAGGTTTACCCCTTTCCAGATCAACTGTGAATATGTTGAACTGCACAGTCCCAGTACAGATCCTTAGAGAACACTGCTAGTAACCGCTCTCCACTATGGAAACAGATTGTTTAAAAGGTTTAAAGACAGGAAACAAAGGATAGAAATAATGAGCCATGAGATGACCTTCTCTCTTATCCCATGACACTTAGTTCGTTTAAGAGCCTTTGGCGAGGGATCTTATCAAAGGCCTTCTAAAAGTCCAAGTACATTATAGCAACTGTCCACGTTTGTTGACCCCCTTATAGAATTCTAATATATTGGGGAGACATGATTTCCCTTTACAAAAACCTTATTCCCCACTTTATTGTGTTCATCTATGTGTCTGATAATTCTGTTCTGTTCTTTCCTATAATTTTAAGCAATTTGTCTAATATGAAGTAAGGCTTACTGAGCTAATTGTGAGGATCACCTCTGGAGTCTTTTTAAAAAATCAGTATCACATTATGTATCCTGCAGTCATCTAGTACAGAGGTTGATTTATAGATTACATACCAATTAAGAGTTCTACAACTTCATATTTAAGTTCCTCCAGAACTCTTGGGTGAATACTGTCTGGTCCTGGTGACTTATTGCTGTTTAATATATCAGTTTGTGATAAAACCTCCTCTACTGACACCACAGACTGGGGCAGTTCCTCAGATTTGTCACCTGAAAAAGAATGAGCCAGCCATGGGAATCTCTCTCACATCCTCTGCTTTGTAGATAGCTGCAAAGAATTGATTTAAGTTCTCCACAATTTCATGGTCTATCTTGATTGTTCTTTTTTAGTACCTTAGTCTCATAGAATCATAGAGCTGGAAGAGACCTCAGGAGGTCATCAAGTCCAGCCCCCTCTCCTAGAGGCCACACTGATTGTTTGGTAGGCTTTCTTCCTCTGCTGCACATAAAAGGATTTGCTATTAGTTTATGGGTTTTGCTAGTTGCTCTTCAAATCTTTGTTTTTTGTCCTGCTTAATTATACTTTTACCCTTGACTTGCCACAATTTATGCTTCTTCCTATTTTCCTTCAAATGACTTGGCTTCAAAGACATACATCTGGTAGTTTCCTATCTGAACACACTGGGACAAGTCAACCAGGAAAACTCTCAAGTGTGGAAGATCTTAATGAACTGGTTATCCAGGTAAAAACTGATGGTGTGGGAAAGGGTTAAACAAGGATAGAAGGCTAGGAGACACTGTGTCCAGAAAGAACTTAAATCTATCTGTGTCATGCATATTCTTAGCCAAAATCTTTAGCTGAAAAAGAAGAGCTGGTAAAGAGATACTAGAAGAGATGAAAAAGGACAGCCTACAGTGAAAGGGATAGCTTAACTATAAGTGCATGTTATTAAAGATAATTGAAGTATTGAGGAAAAACAAACCAGTAAGGGCCAATTTCCATGTGTTCATGTAGTTGTGTCCACATTTTTGAGCATTATTAGCTAAGCACACATGGAATTTGTACACATTACTTCTGTCACCTGTCTGTACATGTGCTAGTGGTGAAATGCTCAAAAATGTGCATGTAAACGTGTATGTTCACTTTGTTACCTACACAATTTGAAACTGAGATAAGATCCTTTGATAGTTTGACCCTCATCAATAGAATATGTATATACATTTAACCTATTTTAGGAAGAGAGAGTGGGAGAATACAAGTTAATGCACAGTGAAAAGTTTTTAAAAAGGGGTATTCAAAAGATATAGACAGCAAAATGTATCTATATACATCACCAACTAAGCACTTATCCACTGAGGAGCACACAAAGGTTCAAGTGAACTGGTAATAAGTAAGCTCCCTGGCCAGTCAATGTAGAAAGACAAATGACTGAAAAGAATTAAGACCTGCCTTTCATCAGGTATTCAGGCTACTAAAATATTATTTGAATAAGCTTGCCTTGTTCATTCCTCTGCCTCCAGCAGGATGCCAAAGCAAGCCGTTTCTGAGCAAAGGTGTCCCTGCCCTCCTGCCATATTCTTTCCCCATGCCAACCACCCACCCACCCATTTATGCGATCCCACACATGAAGGAGAAATCTTCCGATGACCACTGAAGATATCTACTTATGCCCTAACACATGAGATTTGATTATCTTTTTCATTATCTGAACTCACATAGCCCCAAATGTTATTAGTGTTTATAACCTAGCTCTTAACATCCAACAATTCAGCATATAAGCCAATTCTATCCCACGGAACTGAATTCCACAAGATAGCTACATACCGTGTACAATAACATTTCCTCTCACATGTTCTAAATATGCAGCACTGCAATTTCACAATGCTCTTTATGTCCATATTACAGGACAGAAGAGCTGATCCTGTAGTCAACAAAATTATTGACAAACATCGAGCATAAAAACATCACTTTGTTAGGTTTTGTGGGGACATACTACCTATTATGACTACTATGGACAACAGGGAGGTGTTTGTTTAAAATGTTTGAGAATTCCAGAAAGTTATGCAAGTTTTAGTATAAGAGATGGTTTGCCCAGTAATTCATACCAGGAATGTGTTATTTGCTAATTAGGTACCAGCCTTGCCAGCGTATACGCATGTGAATAATGTTTTGCACGTGAATAGTCCTAATGAAGACAGTAGGACTGCTCTGGTAAATGAAGTTGCTTACATGAGTAAATATGTTAATGATCAGACCTTTAAAAAGTTTCAGTTAGCCAATCAAGAAGCAGAAAAATATCACTGATCACAACACAATATCATTTGACACAACACAAATGACAAGTAGTGAAAGGGAACAGGTCACAAATAGTCCATAACCTCCTGAAAATTATTTGGTGAATACGAATAGAATAAATATGGAGTGATGTGATGCTGTTTTTATATAGTAACTTTCAGGGATAGAAGGAGATTGGGTATAAAAGTAAATTTTCTTGTCTCAGTAAAGTTAGGCCAGACCATGATCTGCTTGACGTGACCACATGGGGCAGAAAAGGGGGAAAGGCATCCCCTTGTGCAGGACATCTTTATTGTGAATGATGGCTTGAGGGAGAGAGCAGCCTGTTTGGGATTGCAATGACCTCTCCAATGTAGATGGGTGGAGCCTTGGTCCTATCCCCTATCCCCAACATGCTGAGCAGGCCCCCCAACAGGGGAGCAAAGGCGGCAGCTGCCCTGGGACCCCATGATTCAGAAGGGCCCAAGGCTCCTGGCCTCTGCTGTTGCTAGTGTGGTGGCCGTTGCTCCAGACTCTTTAAACCAGTGATCTCCAACCTTTTTAAGCACAAGATCACTTTTTGAATTTAAATGCAATCCAGGATCTACCTCAAACCAAAATGCTTTTGCCCCACCTCCTTCATGCCCCTTCTTCAAGGCCCTGCCCACTCCATCCTCCTTCCCTTCCCCATCCTCTGTCACTTTCACCAGGCAGGGGCAGAGGGTTGGGACGCAGATGATGGTCTTGGGCTAAGAGATTTGGAGTGTTGGAAGGGCTCTGAGCAGAGCCTGGGGCAGAAGTTGGGGTGTAGAAGGAGGTTCAGGGTAAGGCTCTGTAAGGGAGTTTGGGTCTAGGAGCGCTCAGGGCTAGGGCAGGGGATTGGGCGTGCAAGAAGGGGAACATGACTGGGACAGGGATTCAGGGTGCAGGCTCCAGCTGGACACCGCTTACCACAGGTGGCTCCTGTGTGGTGGTTCAGTGGGGCTAAGGCAGGCTCCCCGCTTCCCTGCCCTGTACCACTTCCAAAAGCAGCCAGAAACTCCCTCCATCCCAAACCCTGTTGTGCTCCTCACCCCTGTTCTGTGGAAATAGAATACAGGGTGGGAGAAGGAAACAGCTCCCAGGCAAAGGGCAGGAGATGCGCAACAGTGGGGGGTTCGGGGGAGAGGAGGGGCAGCTGAAGTGCCGACACTTGGTAGCCTCTTGGCCAAACCAGTCAAGATCACCTGTCAAAGGCTCCAAGATCTACCAGTAGATCGTGATCTACTGATTGGTGACCACTGCTTTAAACCATCATCAGAGTGATGAGCAGCATACTTGAGGCAGCTGGTTGCCTTCAGCCCCGCTCCTTCCGCTTGAGGCCCGCCCCTTCTGGGACCACAGAGCTGGGTCCCTCCCCCATCTTGCCCAGGGGCTCAGCAAGTCTGTGGGCTCCCCTGATGCTTAGTCAGCATGGATGGGGAATATAATCTATGCCAGCTATATAGCCATTACTTATTATCCTTTTACTGGGGGGAATACAGGACCAGACTGTGGCTCTTTTGTCCTTGGCCTGCTCCTGACACAATGCTTGAACTTGCTGCCCCTTACTCAATGCTGGTGGCAGAGCCACCATCAAGCACTAAATGAGTGGACTTTGAAAACTGTTGTAGAATGTCACATTACTAGGGATAAATAAACTGGTAACAGAATATTGTGTGTAGCTACAGAAGTGTGTATTGCCACTTGATTTTTTAGTTTAGTTTTTAAGCAAAAAAAATCACCCCAGGCCTGTGCTTTGAGGATTCCGCGGAGCCCAGGAGATTAGTGGAGAGCCTGGCACTGGCCATAGAGGATCCCCCTTCTGCATTCACTGCTCCCCCAGCTCCCAGCTGCATCTCTCTGCTTCCTGCTGTTGGTGAGTGCAAGGGAAGTTCCACCCCTTCCCTCAAGTTCTCTACCCCATCAATGCGGTTTGGGAGATTGCGGGGACTTAGCTCTGGCAGCACCATCAAGCTCACCCCGCACTCACCGGGGAAGTGGAGTGACCCGGCCCCAGCCGGCTCTGCTCTGCCAGCTTCCAGCCACGTCGCTGAGGGGAAGGAGTTTGGGGGAAGGAGCAGAACCACTCCCTATACTCACCAGTGGCAGGAAGCAGAGCAATGAAGCTGGGAGCCAGGGGAGCAGAGCAGGCTGGGGCTGGATTGCTGCTGGCATCAGGCTCCCCCTAGTTCTCCAGGCTACATCATTGGGGGAAGAGGTGGAGTATGGGGAGGGGAGCAGAGCAGGGATAAGAAGAGGTGGGGAGGGCTTGGAGCAGGGGCAGAGGATTGGGAGAAGGGATGGAGTGGAGGCGGGATGGGAGCAAGAAGTGGGACCTGGGGTGGAGTGGGGGCAGGAATGGATGAGGCACTTCTCTGTGATGGGGTGGTGCAAAGAGGTGTCACATGGGGGGGCGTCACATGGCCAGTACTCCCTTGTGTTCCTCCCCAGTAGTCACCACTGCCCCTAGATGCTTTTCAGCAATAGCACCGTTTAGCCTGTTATTCCCCATTTTACAGTCATGCATTTGATTTTTCATTCATAATGCAGTACTTTTCATTTGGCTTTTCTGAATTTCATCTTACTGATTTTTATACCAATTCTCCAGTTTTTCAAGGTGATTTTGAATTCTAATGTTACTCTCCAAAATGCTTGCACCCCATCCCAGTTCGGAGTCATCCCCACCCTTGATAGGCACACTCTCCACTCCATTACCCAAGTAATTAATGAAAATGTTGAATTGTTCCAGACACAGGACAGACCTCTCCGCGATCTCGTCAGATACGCCCTCCTGATCTGACAGCAAATGATTCTTAACTAGTCTTTGAAATAAGATTTTCAACCATTTGTGCACCTACCTTATAGTAATTTCACCTATACCACATTTCCCTAGTTTGCTTATGAGAATGTTATGTGGAACTATGTCATAATCCTACTAAAATCAAGGTACATCTACAGCTTCTCCTCAACCATTAGCCCATTAACCCTGTCAAAGATGGAAATTAGATTGGCCTGACATGATTTGTTCTTGACAAATCCATTGGTTATTACTTCTCACCCAATTATCATTTGGCACTTGCAAATTGAATGTTTGATTATTTGTTCCAGTATTTTTCAGGTTTGGAAATTAGACTGACTGGCTTATAATTCCCCATGTCCTCTTTGTTCCCTTTTCTAAAAATAAACTGTGTTTACCCAGCTTCAGTCCTCTTGACCTGATGCATACTCAAACAAGTTTGCTTCAGCCAATTCATTTAAATACCATAGAGCAGTGGTCCCCAACGTGGTGCCCGCGGACGCCATGGCGCCCGCCAGGCCATTTCTGTGCACCCGCCAAGTGAACGGGGCCAGCCCCGCCCCTGGGCGCATGGTGCATGGGCGGTGCCAGCCCCCTGGGCGCACGGCATATGGGCAGCGTCGGCCCCCTGTGGGCACGGCGTATGGGCAGCGTTGGCCCCGGGCGCACAGCACATGGGCGGCCCTGCCCCTGGGTGCGCAGCATTTGGGTGGCCCTGCCCCCAGGTGCGCAGCGCAAAGGCTGTGCCGGCCCTGGGCACGCGGCATATGGGCGGCACTGGCCCTGGGCACGCAGCACGGGAGCAGTGCCAGCCCCAGGCATGCAGCACATAGGCGGTGGCGGCCCCGGCCCCGGGCATGCGGCGCATGGGCTGTTCTGGTGCACGGCGTATGGGCAGCCCCACCCCTGGGCGCACGGCACAGGAGCGGAGCTGGCGCCGGCCCCAGGAGTGCGGCGCATGGGTGGCGCCAGCACCGGGCATGTGCCGTATGGGTGGCCCCACCCCCACGCACGTGTGTGGCCCCGCCCCCGGTTGCCCAGCACGTGAGCAGCCCTGCCCCCGGGCGCCTGGCAGCCCCAAAAGTTTGGGGACCACTGCCATAGAGTGAATTTCATCAGATCCTGCTAACCTGAATATATCTAACTTATCTAAATATTCTTTAATCTGTTCTCTCTTTTTTGGCTCACATTCCTTCCTGCTTGTTTTTAATAATTGTACTAAACATTTTGTCACAATTAACCTTTTTAATGAAGTTGGAAGCAAAATAGGCATTTAACACCTCAGACACTTGATGCTGCCATGGGCAGTGGCTGAACCTCTCCTTTGGGAAGCTAGTCTGCTGGCCCTCCCCCTTCTGCCTGAGATGCTGTACCTCCCATGACACACACGACACAAAATGCTCAGACACACTTGTCTACGGCCAGAGGAACCCCAGACTGCCGTCCCTAGCCATTCTAGCGGGTCCCCACAAGCACTACACCAATGCCTGGCCAAGCCATCATCCTCCCCTCCCAAGTGCTGGGCCAGTTCCGTGGCTCAACCCAACCCTCTCCCCGTAACCCCAGCCCGGCCTGAATTCTGCCCCAGACCACCGGCAGGCCGAAAGACCAGGCTGCCAGCAGGACTTGAGCACCCCTGCCAGTTTAAGGGTAGAGAGGATGGGGCCAACAAAGCCAATATCCTGTACACAAAGTTTGCCTCCAAGTGAGGCATTAAAGGGAGAAGGTCAACCGCCACGGACAAGATTTTCAAAAGTGACCACGTCAGTAATGTTACGTGTGTCAATGCTGGGAAGCCAGGGGCTCAGCATGTTCTGAACACACAGGTTCCTTTGGAGGTTTATGAGCTGGCCAGCAAAAACAGGCAGTCAAAATCACTAGTTACTCTGGCAATCTTAGTCCATTCTTTTCAGCCATGATTCCCAGCACACTGGCACTCTAGATCGGCAACTTGACAGAATCTGAGTGAAGATTTTTCCCATCACCCCAGAAAGAGAAGCTTTCTTTCCCTAAATTAATGAGCCTGGTCCAGAGTCTTTCCCCTTTCTCTTCAGATTAGGCTACTCCCCCACACCTCCAATACAATCTCCTCTTTCACAACCCTCTGCAGCAGCCACCTTTGCAGTCATCAGTGTAGTGCCACTTCAGCGTAGTGTAGTCACTAGGGGGCATTAGAACATTTTGCAGGCTGCACCTTCCCTCCAGGACAGAGAGATTGTAGCCTACATCATGCATGTCTGAAGAGAGGTGCATGGCTGGAGTTCTCACAGGACAGTGCGTAGCACTAACCTCAAAACCAAAATGCTGGCTCCCCCTCCCAGGTTATTGGAATACCTTTGCCACAGGTAACTGCGCTCTGTAATTGGACTGTAGCAGTCTAAAAAAAGATATAATAATGTAGTACCAAGTGGACTGATCAGAACTTGCTATTCTGCCAGATATTGATTTAAACCCAAATTTGCAGATGGGCTCACTTCGTTTGGCTGTCTAAAATAAATGGAGAGTCAGATCATAAAAAATTTCTCAGTACAGTGAGTGCTGAGTTCTCCTGAAAACCTGGGGCCATCAGTGTCACAACTGGTGTTGCTAGATGCTGAGCTCTTTATTTAGGCACTTATCTGGGAGTTGAGATATTTGGAAAAACTGTGTGAACTGAGCACCTGAAAACTTGACGCTGAGCCGTCTGGAAAATTCTGACCCTAATCTCAGGCATTTTAGTTCCAGAAAGAGAACAACATTCTTCCTTGTCTTCTGTAACAGAAATGGAACAAAGATCTTGGAGGGTGGAGAGAGAAAGAATGGTCCAGTCATTAGGATGCTAACCTAAGATTTAGAAGCTTGTGTTTAATTCCCTGCTCTACCACAGGCTTCTGGTATGACCTTGGACAAGTCACTTTGCTCTCTGTTCTCAGATGCTGGAGCTTGTCTGCCTCTCAAAGGTGTTAAGGAATACATTTATGTCCCTTCCCCCACCTCCTTAAACTAGGACAGCACATTCATATCCAAATTTCATGCAGTCCTGGTCCCTTGGGCTCCTCCTCACTCACCACAGCAAGGGTGTCTCTGCTTCTCCATTCTGCCATGGCTAGCTCATGCTGCCGCTGTCTGTCTCGGTTTGAGTTCCAGTCATCGCAGCTCTATGGTGGGAGAATCTAGCCAGGATGAACTGCTGCTGCCCAATGAGTCACAACCCCTCCTGGTTATGCTGTAGGCCCCTCCACCTTCGGGGACCACTTCACATGGTCCCCAGGAAGAACCCCTCTTTGGGGTGACATACCTTCTTGAGGATCACAGTCTCCTGGGTTAAGCCATAGGCTCCATTGTTTCCTGGAGCCACTCCTCATGGCCTTCAGCATGCCTGGCTCCTTCTAGTCCCCCTTCTTTCTCCTATGCCCCATTCACTTAGTGCTGGATGCTCAGTCCACAGGGTGCAATACATCCCACCGCTGCCACTAGTGCCACTGAGGTATGGGGAATCACTGGGCCCTGCACTCCAGTCCCCAGTCAGATGGGACACTCAGCCAGCGGGCTGAACAGAAGGTTTATTAGTCCACAGGAACACAGCATACAACAGACTTGTTAGCACAGGAACCAGAAACAGTCAGTACAATCCATCTTGGGAAGTTGTGGGGGGGTTCAGAAGCTGCTGGTGGTTTCCCAAAAGTACTGACAAAGGCTGCTATACCTGGCCCATGATGTCCCATTCTTGGGACACTAGGGGATCCAACACACCAGGCAGAGAGAGGCTGCTACAAAACTTTTACTGGCCTAGAATCTTTGATACTGTCCAACGGTACTGCCGGTCCGGCGACCCCTGCCAGAGGGTGGGGAAGGCCTGGGACAAGGGGAAAGCCACTTTGAGGCTGCTGCCAATCACAGTAGCCTTTCCAGAAGGTGGTTCTGGATATAGTGGGGTCTTTCAGTAAAGCCACCCAAACTGGGAAGAAATACATCCTGGGGATGGTAGATTTTACCACTTGTAACTCCAAGGCAGTGGCTCTGTCCTCTATGAAGGAAGCTATTGTGGCAGATGTGCTGCTGCTGACCATTTTCAGCTGAGTGGGTTTTCCCAAAGGGGTCCTTACAGACCAAAGGTCCAACTTCATGTCAACCCTGCTCCGGTACTTGTGGGGAGAGTGTGGGGTCTGCCATGCCTGGGCATCAGCATATCACCCACAGTTCAACAGATTGATAGAGTGGTTTAACGGGACACTAAAGCAGATGCTATAGACATTTATGCACCAGCACCCACAGGATTGAGACATGTACTTACCACCTGCTGTTCACATACAGGGTACGTCTAGACTACATACCTCCGTCGACGGAGGCATGTAGATTAGACAGATCGGCATAGGGAAATGAAGCCGCGATTTAAATAATCGCGCTTAAATTAAATAGCTGCCCGCTCTGCCGATCAGCTGTTTGTCGGCAGATCGGGGCAGTCTGGGCGCATCGCGATCGACAAGGAAGCCTTTGTCGACCGGCGCAGGTATGCCTCGTGAAATCAGGTTTACCTGCGCCCGATCGACAAAGGCTTCCTTGTCGATCATGCGCGCCCAGACTGCCCCGATCTGCCGACAAACAGCTGATCGGGCAGAGCGGGCAGCCATTTAATTTAAATGAAGCCGCGATTATTTAAATCGCGGCTTCATTTCCTATGCCGATCTGTCTAATCTACATGCCTCCGTCGACGGAGGCATGTAGTCTAGACGTACCCACAGAGAGGTGCCCCAGGAATCCCCAGAGTTCTCCCCATTTGAGCTATTGTACAGTAGGAGAGTGAGGGGACCTTTGGACATTCTAAGAGATGAATGGGAGGAGAAGGCCTCCCCTAATGGGGAATTGGTAGTGGAGTACATACTGGCTTCCAAGAAACGCTTGCTGAACTCATGAGCCTGGCCAGGGAGAACCTAGGCAGAGCCCAAAGGAAGCAGAAGGTCTGGTATGACCGCAACGCATGGGTACACGCCTATGCCACTAATGGTTCTCATTCCCAGGGCTCGACAAATTAGGCAATCTACTCGCCTGTGGCGAGTAGATTTTAGCCCAGTGGGGCCGTGCAGCGTGGTCAGCTCATTCCCATGCGGAAAAACAAGCTGCAAGCTGCCTGTTACTAATACCCTACTTCTTGGTAGTGTTGTGAAAATAGATATGCTAGAAGTTCTGAAGACACTCAGGGTATGTCTACACTAACTCGTTAATTCGAGCTAGGTAGGCAAATCAGGCAGCCAGAGTTGCAAATGAAACCCGGGATTTAAAGATCCCGGGCTTTATTTGCATGTTCCCGTCCAGCCACCATTTTTAAATCCCCCTTAGTTCGAGCAGACTGCCCTACCGCGGCGGCAGTTTAAAGTTAATCCGAACTAAGGACTTAGTTCGGAGTTAACTGTTACACCTCATTCCACAAGGACTAACAGTTAATCCGAACTAGGACTTAGTTCGGATTAACTTTAAACTGCCGCTGTATGGGCAGTTCGCTCGAACTAAGGGGATTTAAAAATGGCGGCCGGATGGGAACATGCAAATAAAGCCCGGGATATTTAAATCCCGGGCTTCATTTGCAACTCCGGTTGCCTGATTTGCCTACCTAGCTCAAATCAACGAGCTAGTGTAGACATACCCTCAGATACTGTGGCAATGGGGGCCATAGGTTTGTGAGGTTAACATATGTTTCTAAAGAGCTCATCTCATTCATTGCAAACTATTTTGAACTAAAAAGGATGAATGTTTGGGGGGCTGTGCTCTTTTCCCCCTGTTTTTTATTTTAAAAAGAACACTGCGAAGTAGGGATGTAAAAGAGTAGTTGAATATCCGATAAGCTTAGGCTTCTCCCCTAGCACCGTCTCCATGATGGGGCGTGGGGTGAGGGAGGAGGCAGAGGTACAGCATGGGACCCGGTGCAAGCCGGGACTGCTTCAGTCCCGGGTCACACTGGGTCCAGACTGCTGCGGCTCTGCCTTTTAAATGTAGCAAGAGCCACCCAGCTCTTAGTACATTTAAAGGGTGGAGGCACAGCGCAAGACCAGGCGCAAGCCAGGACTGCTGCAGTCCCAGCTTGCGCCTGTTCCGGACCTACTCCCACTGGGCTCTGCAGTTTAAATGTAGTAGGAGCCGGGCTATCTGCATGCCTGGCTCCTACTACATTTAAACTGCAGAGCTGAAATGGCCCCTTATTGACTAATTGTATACTCGAATACGAATTGTATCAAGTACACAATTAGTCATTTCTTCAATACTTAACATCCTTACTGCAAAGAGAAGTTTTATGCAGTACTTAGCATTTAATGCATCAGTGAACAGCAAAGAAATCCTTTTGACATTTGCCACACTATTCTGATGGAAAGTGATTTTGAAAGGGCATCATACTTAGCAATGGAGCTGCACAGTCTGCCAGAGAATTAGAAAATATTTACAGCCCTCATAGCACCATTGCTTAGCATCTGCCTTTTTTCTATTTATAGCAACCGTCCTTTAATCAGTGTGTAATCCAGACAATTATGAAATGATGACAGCATTCATACACTTTATGGATTGGATTCTTTTCTTGTACCCAGTGTAAACCAGCTAATAACTCCTCTCAAATAAGCAGAGTTCCACTGGTATAGCAGCAGAAAGAGATTCAGGCCCCATAGATTTTCATATGTGAAAATGTGTGAAGTAAAAATGACAGTTTTGGCTGAATCAGAGATTGTATGGGCAGATGCTGTGCAAACTCCACCCTCACAGTTCTGCCAGTGCATATTAATCCTGACTTTACTATTCCAGTCATGGGCCTCTCTCACTCTGTCTTGCACCACCCTGTGCTGCAGTTTTGTGATGTTCTGACAATTTTTCAGTAGCAATAGGATTTTTATTTGTATTGTGTTAAGTTACGTTTAGGACAGCTCTCCCCTGCTGCTTGCTGATGCTTCAATAGATCACCAAAGCATTGCTCGGAGGCTCATGTCTTTTCTTCAGTGATCAATCACATCTTGCCTCAGAAGCAGGCCACTGCAGTCAGTTATTGATAATCAATGCTGAAACATCTTCTGCATCCGAATAATACACTTGAGTTCATTTTTTTTCAGTATTGACCACTTCCATTTGCTGCTCAGCATGAATTGCAATCCACAATTAATAAATGATTAATTATGCATTGAATTTTTTCCCCCAATGGATGCCTCTCCCTATTTACCTGAAGAAAATCAGTTATTGTGTAGCATGTTTTGCAGATTGACTGGAAATTCTGACACACACATTGAAATAAGTCCCCTTAAAGACCATTGAAGATTAAAAGCCTGATTCTCCATTGCAGTCAAGCTCTGCTCTGTGCAGGAAAAAGGAGCAAAGGGAAGGCAAGGTCAGCTTTTCTGAGACTAGCTGAAGACCCTGTCCTATCCCTGATATAAGCAAGAGCAGCTCAGAGGCTATTCTAATTAACAGCCAGCTGCTCTTGGGGCATGTCTGGCAACCAAGAATCAGCCGCACTCAGTCAGTATGCTGGCTACTTTCTTTTCCCCTGGCTGTGCCCTTCTTTATGTAAGGACAGCAAGGAAGTTGGGCAAACAGTTAATCATCTGGGGAAGCCACTAGATGGGGCATTCCTCAGTGGCTTCACCACAGGAGCATGAAGGAGACAGATTGTAATAGAATCAGGCATTATTATTATTAAACATTTAACAGGACCCCAATAAGGGATCCATCACCCACACAGTTTATAGTAGAAGCTTTTACTGAAATTGTAAGTAGATCTTCCAAAGCTACCCCTGTTGATTCCTCTCCTGTGCTCCTGTAAGCAGGCAGGAGCAAAGCAAGCAGTGTATGGATTGGAATACCATCAGGATTTTTGCATATAAAGTGAACATGTACTCATTCAGGTCTTGGATCCATGAAGGGACTTAGACATTGCAATGCCTAATTTTTATTTGCCTAGACTACTGCTGAAACAACACTAGGATGCACAAAGCTTAGGCTCCCCTATACAAAGAATAGGACTATGCAGCACTTTAAAGACTAACAAGATGGTTTATTAGGTGATGAGCTTTCGTGGGGCAGACCCACTTCCTCAGATCAAATTGTGGAAGAAAATTGGCATGACCATATATACCAAAGGGATACAATCCAAAAAAAAAAGTGAACACATAAAATAGACAAATCAGATTTTAGAACAGAGAGGGGATGGGCGGGGGGGAGGTTAATGTCTATGAGTTAATGATATTAGAGGTGATAATTGGGGAAGCTATCTTTGTAATGGGTGAGATAATTAGCATCTTTGTTAAGGCCCATTCGTAAAGTGTCAAATTTAAGCATGAATGACAGTTCAGAGGCTTCTCTTTGAAGTCTTGTGTTAAAGCCTCTTTGAAGCAGGATGCAGGTAGTAAGGTCGGTGAGACAATGCCCAGGCTGGTTGAAATGGCAAGAAACTGTTTTTTCTTTGTGAAACTGTCTGATGTCTGTTTTGCATTCCATAGAGTCTTTAACAACCTACACCACACCATCAATCTCAGCCTGGACCATTCTACACGAGAGATCCATTTCCTGGACACCACAGTACAAATCACCAATGGTAAATTAGATACCACTTTCTACAGAAAACCCACTGACTCATACAGTTACCTACATGCCTCCAGCTCCCATCCAGAACACACCATACGATCCATCGTCTATAGCTAAGCCCTTCGAGACAACCGCATCTGCTCTAATCCCACTGACAGAGACCAGAAACTTCAGGATCTCTACCAAGCATTTATAAACCTCAACTACCCACCCGGAGAAATAAAAAAACAAATTGAAAGAGCCAGACGAATACCCAGAAACCATCTACTTCAAGACAGACCCAAGAAAACCAACAATAGAACACCACTTGTCATCACCTATAGCCCCCAACTTAAACCCGTCCAACACATTATCAATAAACTACAACCTATTCTTGAACAGGATACTACACTCCGAGAGGCTCTGGGAGACAGACCCCTAGTCTCCTATAGACAACCACCTAACCTCAGGATGATTCTTACCAACAACCACAGGACATACCACAGTAATACCAACCCTGGAACTTTCCCTTGCAACAAACCCCGTTGCCAGCTTTGTCCACATATTTACTCTGCTGACACCATCATTGGACCTAACCATTTCAGGTTATAAGATCAAGAACACATATTCCTGCTCATCCAGAAATATAATTTATGCCATCATGTGCCAACAGTGTCCGTCTGCCATGTATATTGGACAAACTTCTCAGACACTTCGCCAAAGAATTAATGCACACAAAACAGACATCAGACACTTTCACAAAGAAAAAACAGTTTCTTGCCATTTCAACCAGCCTGGGCATTGTCTCAACGACCTTACTACCTGCAGCCTGCTTCAAAGAAGCTTTAACACAAGACTTCAAAGAGAAGCCTCTGAACTGTCATTCATGCTTAAATTTGACACTTTACGAATGGGCCTTAACAAAGATGCTAATTATCTCACCCATTACAAAGATAGCTTCCCCAATTATCACCTCTAATATCATTACCTCATAGACATTAACCTCCCCCACCGCCCATCCCCGCTCTGTTCTAAAATCTGATTTGTCTATTTTATGTGTGTTCACTTTCTTTTTTTTTTTGGATTGTATCCCTTTGGTATATATGGTCATGCCAATTTTCTTCCACAACTTGATCTGAGGAAGTGGGTCTGGCCCACGAAAGCTCATCACCTAATAAACCATCTTGTTAGTCTTTAAAGTGCTGCATAGTCCTGTCTTTTGTTTCAGCAAGATCAGACTAACACGGCTACATCTCTATTACTATTCTACAAAGAATGGGAGAGATGAGTACCTTAAAATACTATCCCCCCAAAGCCAGCATGCTAGTGCAGCACCACCTAAGTGAGCCAATGAAAGATGCCCCATGCCTCTCAGAGTCAGGCACCTATGTCTGCTAGTGAACTGCCTCTGGAAACCTAGAGTCCAGCAGTATAGGCACCTAACCTCTTACAAAAGTAGTTAGGTACCTGGTTTACCCCCATACAAAAGGGCGGGGGTAAAAGAAGCCACCTCAAAACTTTTAGCCCAGTGATAAGAGAACTCACTTGAGATATGGGACAGACTGGTTCAATTCTTCTCCTCAGGCAAGAGGATTTGCACATACCCTGTCTCTCAAGAGAGTGTTAACTACTAAGCAATGGGCTATTCTAGTACAGAGCTCTCAGTCTCTTGTTGAATTGTTCTACCATGGATAAACACGTGCATGGACTAGTAGTTTGGGCACTCGTGGGAAACCTAGGGCCCAGTCCAATTACTGCTCCAATTATTATTTATCCAAAGTTGAACAGCTTCAGCAGGAGAAATTACCCCACATGAATCCCCTACATACTGGGCTAAAACTTATATCCCACTATCAACCTTCAGATTTTGAATGGAACCCTCTCTGGTAGATGGGCTTTGAGCCCACCTATCCAATCAGGGCCCACAAATGGGGAAATGCCTGTCTCCCTCTGGTTTATAGAGTCCACTGGGGTTTATTAGGGAAATAGGAAAACAGGCATCTAGACTGAGAGAGGCTGTAACTTATTCCCTTAGGCTTTGTGTACACTGCTGGCTTTGCTGGCAGCACCTGTGCAAATGAAGTGTGGATTAGCATATTGCCACGCTTAATTTGCATAATTTATTCAAGCTGTTTGCACCAAAAGGCTTGAATAAATTATGCAAATGACACGTGGCAATATGCTAATCTGTGCTTCATTTGCATAGGCACTGCCAGACAAGCCTGTGAGAGCTTTTACAGGAAGAATTTAGGTTCTGTATGAGGTTTGGGCTCCTGCAGGCTTGGGCAGTGGCTAAGCATGGGTTTTGTGGTTCACAGTTCTGCCTAAAACTGGGACTTAGTCACTTAAATTCCTTAAATCTGAGCTTGAGAGCTTTCCTGTCCATTGAGACTGAAAGATGAGCCTCGGAACAGAGGCATTACAATAATGCATCAGCCCAGCGTTTCATCTATTCTAACATTCTGGCATTGATAAAGACTAGTCCCCAGAAATCTCCAAAAATCTAACAACCCAGGAGTAGGCAATTATGGGATAATCTACCAGCAGGGAAAGTGCCTTTCTAACCAATAGCATATAAAGTTTGGCATATTCCTGGAGCATGAGAACTGGCATTCTCTCCAAACTATTTGTTTTTCATATTTAATATTCTGACTATATTATGTTATCCACATAAATGTCTAATTTTTTTAAATCCTTCCAAGCTCTTAACTTCAATGACATCTTGCAGCAATGATTCAACATGAGAATAGCCATAGTGCATCAGACCAATGATCCATCTAGCCTTGTAGCCTGATTTCCAACCATGGACAATCCCAAAAATCTGGATGCTTCAAAGGAAATTAATAGAACTGGGCACTGAGCTAGTGATCCCTCCCTTGTTGTCCAGCCCCAGCATCTGGCATTCAGAGGCTTAGGCACATCCAGAGCATAGGATTGCAATCCTGGTCATCTTGGCTACTAGCCACTGATGGACCTACCCTCCAGGAGCTTATCTAGTTCTTTTTTGCACCCAGTTATAGGAGACTAGTTTCCACAGAGAAGAACATGGTATAGAAGACTAGTTAGGATTAGACAGTTTTCCAGCACATGGCTAATGAAATCATACAGACAACTCACACCGCAATCCAGGGCTTTTAAATCCCCTGCTTCCCTTCCCCACCAATGCACAGATTGTAACCCTCATCTTAATCTTGTACAATGCTGAGCTAAGGACAATGAAATTCAGAGTGAGGTGACAGAAACTAAGGGCCCAATTCTCCCTTACTAGCATTTGTCTGGAGTGCTGAATGGGATTATTCTGCTCTCATGCCAGTGTGAGAACAGAATTTGTCTCTCTGTTCTTAATTCAGTTCCTTGTGTCAATGTTCTGCTGGAGTCTCAAGCACCGCTGTTGTATACCTGTATGTGTTGCAATCTCTTCAGTCACAGCAGGGTTAAAGGTAGTGAGCCTTACATACCCTTGCTTTGGTCAGTTTAAGTTAGCTCTATGGTGTATTACCTTTTTATAATACTGCAAAGCTGTAGTTTTGTTACACCAGAATCAATTTCCCTTCCAGACATCAGACAGTAAAACTAAATGGTCATTCTCATAACACTTTATGATCTTCAGCATCAAACATTCCCTGGTCACTAAATCAGTCAAGATTTATTGACTCCTATTAATGTCTAACTGGGCACCGTGCTCTTAGAGCAACTAACTGTTCAGGTATAGGGTTTGACTGTGTGAAATCAAGCTGGATAGCCAGAAAGTAATTTACACCATATGCTCTGGTTTGCAAGAACAAGACAACATGAAATCATTTACTGTCTGTAAAACATAAATCAGGATTCCACAGACAATAGAACACCAGTCCAAACCCCATATATGCATCTTGAAAACATAATGTCCTCACTCCATCACTCATCTAAATATTACATTTATTATTTCTTTCTGCATATATCAAATACAATTTCTTATGCTATCCTACAGTAAAAGCTAAGCACACTCATGGCATATTATAAGTAATATAAAATATGGTGCTACACAATGTAGATATAGTATTTCAAATAGGTGATTATTAGCTCTTTAGGTGCAGGTATCCCATCAGGCAAAAGCAGCCAGCTAAATAGGGGAAAGGGAGCTGTTCTGAGTGGTAATAGGTCTGAGTTCTGTTTTCACTTCCACCAACAACTGGTTGGGCAAGTCATTTCATCTCTGTGTGTCTGCACCACCTTCACTGTGGAAATGTGATTTACAAAGGCATCCAGAAAACAATTACATTTCCTGAAAAAATGAGGTTTTGAGATGTGTTTTGGTCCCAGTGCAGAATGAAAATTAAACCTCTTCTAAGAATGTGCAAAAAAACAAGAAACCAACACACCAGAATAGCCAGTGGCTATCAGTGTACCAGGACGATGGTGGGCTAGCCTAGTGGTCGAAGTGGGGATCAGGCCTAGTAGTTGGTCTCAGAGCCATAGTCAGGAATCAAAGCCAATGTCAAATCAGGTCAGGAACTGGAGTGAACAGGGTCTCAGGCAAAGAAGGACACAAGACAGGTGCAGTGCAGAGGCAAGGCTGGATGTGAGGCAGGAGCAGCAGGAACAAAGTAATATAGGAGCAGGCACAGTGGTGGATATGAGTGTGGAGAAACCAATGAGCTGCTGCTACTGCTGCTCCAGGTCCTAATACCTGACGGAACCCCATGTCCCTTCAAGGGCATTGTCTAGAGGCTTAGGGAACCTGATGTCTCACCAAAGACAAATCCATGGCTGGCCCATGCCAGCTGACTTGGGCTCATGGTAATCAGCCTGCAGAGCTATTTACTGCTGTGTTGGCTGCCAAATTTGAGCTGGAGCCTGAGTTCTGGAGCCCTCCCACTCTGCATTAGGGATGTAAAATCCTATTTAACTGGTAAACTTATTAAACATGATGTATAACTGGTTAACTGATTAAAGGGGGAGCAGGTGGGGGGGGCACTCCAGCCCCAGTGGGCTGGAGTGATCCTTTCCCTGCTGCAGGCCGGGGCTGCTCCAACCCTGCCTGCAACACACCCAGGCCCACCATGGACAAGGGGTGCTCTGGCTGGGCTGGAGTACCCTTGTCTGCGGCGGGCCCCTTGGGGATGGAGCAGCCTCCTACCTGCGGTGGGAGAGGAGCTGCTCCAACCCCCACTGGTTAACCAGAACCAGGAAGCATCACCCATTAAGGGTCATGCTTACTAGTTAACTTTTCACATCGCTGCTCTGCATGGTCCTAGAACCCAGGCTTCAGCCTGTGCCCAGAAGTTTACACAGCAGTGGAACTGCCCTCAGCCTGAGCCTCACAAGCCTAATTCAGTTGTCACAAGCTAGTCACATGTTCTTCTTTGCTGTATCCTCAGGGTAAGTGTGGTAAGGTATTGTAGCCAGACAGAAACCCCCTCTCCCCCGCCCCCGACATCCTTGGGAGAGAGAATCCTTGAGAGCAAAACTCTGTCTTCAAAGGCTCCAGGGCCTCCAGAGGTGCTGGAATAACAATGGCCCTGGATGCTAGACAGGAACCAGATAACAGCGACAATTGGGCCAGCAGGCGGTCGGGGGCCTTGGGCTACCTTTGGCTGGTACCAGTATTGATACGCCTACACACACCGTCCCAGAAGAGGAATCTGCCGCCACATCAGAAAAAGGATGTCTGGCCCTAATGATTTAGTTACCTCCACCTCACAGGTGCAAATTAAGCTTTGGACCCCCTGTGGGAATGGGCGTCACAAAGACTTCCAACTTAATTGGCATTTTAATGACAAGAGAAGCGTCTTCGTGACCACAGGGGTATAAAGTAGGGCCCTATGCCCAACTCTAATTAGAGATCCACCCATATACCTGCTGGTCAGGCGGTCTTGGACCCCCGAGACTTTAGGGACGCCTTAGTCTCCTACTGACTGCTTCCCGTTGGGATTGAGAGAAACGCTGGCTTCGCTGGAGTAAAGATCGCAGGGGTGAGAATATATCTGCTAGGTGTCTGTTTTTGTGCGCATTTAATAAGAGCTCAGAGAACCAAAAGGGTTTCATGGTACCTGTAAGTGACTTTTTATTGTAATTTCTGTCTTGTCCTTTTGTAGTGGCTGTGTTAAATGTTACTGCTGTGTCACAGATAACAGCTAAACTTGCCTTGTAACAATAAAACAGTAACTGTTTAAGCTTTAACCTGACTCCTCCTGTTGCTGTAACAGAACCAGACACAATTAAAAGAATCATAGCCGGTCAGGGGTAAACGCAGTAAGAGCTGAGCGTTGAGCCGTGCTGCCTCCATGGGGCAGACTCTTGGGGCGCCCGTCAGCCTCCCTGGCTGCCCGCTGCGAAGGGACTTTTTATCCTAGCAGTCAAAGACTCGGGTGTATCTTTGGGGCGCCCGTCAGCCTCCCTGGCTGCCTGCTGTGAAGGGACTCTGTCCTAGCAGTTGAAGACTCAGGTGTGTGACAGGGCTCACAGAGCACTCACTACCCCGGCCACCAGCTAGCAGGTATGTAGGAGATCTGGGGCATGGATGTGTTCTGCTGGTTCCCATGAATGTTCACCTGGGCCATACTCATCCCAGTCAATTAGATATTGTAGTTTTCCTTGGACCTGAGGAACCATCTATTGTTCTTGGCCCTAAATGGTTATAGGTGGAGGAGGTGTTGGCTGGTGGGATCTTTCAGCATACCATTTGATTAGAGGTAGCCTTTGCAAATTCTAACTGCCTCTTGGTATACCTACCGTATGTGGTGTGTGTGCTTAGTAACTGTGGGCCTTGATGATTGGAAGGGTTCTGTGGGTGAGCACAAAGATGGAAAACAGTGGAGGTGTGTCTAGCAGCGTTGTACGCAAACTCAACATGCAGGATTAGGGATGGCCACTCATCTTGATGATGGTTTACAAAGCAACATAGGTACTGTTCAAGGACCTGACTCGCCCACTTCACCTGTCTGTTAGTACTGAGGTTTTTGAGATTAGGATCTCGACAGTTGGGCAGTATAGAAATTCTCTCCACAAGTGGGAAGTAATCCAGTAATCCATGGTCAGACACCAGGCCCTTAGGCAAGCTGTGGAGAGGAAAGATGTTGCTCACAAAGAGGTTGGGCTGTCTCCTGAGCAAAGGGAAACACTCGATATCTTGGTCAACTGGTCAAACACAACTAGAATGGTAGTACAGCCATGGGAAGGTGGTAATTCCATAATAAAATGAATGGAAACAATGGACCAAGGTTGATCTAGAGTGGGTAAGGGTTGAAGGAGACTCCGTTGTCTTGAACAGAGGGTTTTGGTCCAAGCATAAAGGCCACAGGACTCTCCATGGGTACAACAAAGATACATATGGCAGGCCACCAACAGTTCCTGGTAACCAACTCTTGGATATTGGAACTGCTGAAGTGGCCTACTAGGGGAGAATGATGGCAGAACTGTAGGAGTCAAAAGCCAAATGATCTCTCTGAGCACATATGTACATCCTTTATGATATGTTATTCTGACATGGAACATGAAACCTATGAAGGTCTGGTCCTGGTGCTGGTGTAAGACTTGACAGGTTGGGTGGCAAAGGAATGGCCATGTAAGCAAAAGCAGATGGGAGAGATAAATCAGAGGTTATGGTGTCAGAAACTAAGTCTGAGGGCTTGAGAATCATGGATGTAGTCTCCTCACAGGGTCTGTAGTATTCACCTTTTTTGTGACAACACATCTGCCTTACCATTCCCCAGCTAGTAGGTGTCACAAACTCAAAATCACATGGAGAGAGCAGCATGCCTGATGCTCATTGAAGGGCCTGGCCATTTTTTGTGATTTGTCAGGACATAGACTAGGAAAATAGAACTCTCCAGAAGATGGTGCCATTCTTCAAAGGCCATTTTGAGGCCCAAGTTCTTTGTCTAGAACATGGGTTCCCAAACTGGGGGGCATGCCCCCGGGGGGACATGAAGAAATTCCAGGGGGGGTGCGAGGCGACCCAGCCACACACACCCCCATCAATCCCACCCCAAGTTTTGCTGCTTTTTTTTGGGAGGGGGGGCGTGAGGGTTTCTCAAAAATAAAAAAGAGGGGGCGTGATGCCGAAAAGTTTGGGAACCACTGGTCTAGGACGTCCTAGTTATCTCTGCAGAGGTGAGTTTTCATGAATAAAGGCACATGAGTGAAGCCAGTTGTTGGAAGCATCAGCCTGGGAAAGAACTGCCTCAGTACAAAGTTTGAAGAATCTATCTACCATAAATAGATAGATGGTGGGGTCTGGGTGGATCAAGATGGGAGCTGCTATGAATTTGTTTCAGATTACCAAGGACAGCCTGTGCATCTGAGGACCATGAAAACTGGGCTCCCTTTCATTAGCAAGGCTCTAAGACAGCTGGCCAAAGCCAAAAATCTTGGAATAAATTGTCTATACAAATTAACAAAACCCAAGAAGTGTTGGAGTCCATGGACATCCTTTGTTGCTACTCAGTCTGTAGCCACTGCCACTTGCAAGAGAACATTTCCAGCACTGGGGTGAGATGGTCATCATTATCATCATAACTCCCACAACCACATTGGTTGTCGGGGCATTATCACAGATGAGAAATCAACGAATTGTCTCCAACCTTGATGATTGTGTGCCAGTGCTTGAGTTTCTGTGAAGTCCATTCTTATGTTAACCCATCTCTTCGTCTGTCTACCATTTCTTTTCTCCCCCTGTACTGTCCCTTGGAAGATGATCTTGGATAGACATATAATCTTGTTACATGGCTGTATCACTTCAGCTTGTGCTTGTTCACGGTCATCAGGAGGCCTTCATATGAACCAGCACATTGGGTGATGATGTTGTTGACCTCTTCATTAGTGAAGTGGTCAAAGTAGCAGATGATACATGGAGTGATGATAAATCTAAGAAATCCAAAGGTGTCCCGGTCAAACTCGCATTTCTCCAACTTGGCATGTGGGTGATTTTGGTATAGTCTTTCAAGAATGCTACACACATGCTGGCCGTGAAGAGCTGGGTCTTCACAGAAACATTGGAATAAACGTTATCAAGATACATAACAATATGGTCCAGCATCTCTCAGAATATATTGTCTCAAAGGATATGTCTAGACTACATGCCTCTGCCAACAGAGGCATGTAAAATAGGCTACCTGACATAGTCAATGAAGTGGCAATTTAAATATCCCCGGCCTCATTAAAATAAAAATGGCCGCCGCGCTGTGCCAGCTCAGCTGATTGTCGGCACAGCGCGGCAGTCAAGACGCGGATCGGTCGACAGGAAGCCTTTGTCGACCGCTCCTGTAAACCTCGTTTCACGAGGCGCCAAGGAAGCGGTCGACAAAGGCTTCCCTGTCGACGATCGCGCCTTGACTGCGCTATGCCGACAATCAGCTGAGCCGCACAACATTTATTTTAATGACGCCGAGATATTTAAATCCCCGCTTCATTGACTATGTCGGGTAGCCTATTTTACATGCCTCTGTCGGCAGAGGCATGTAGTCTAGACATACCCAAAGTGTTGAAAGGTTGCTGGGGCATTGCTAAGGCTGAATGACAAGACTAGATAGTGACTCCACTGAATGTGAAAGGCAGGCTTCCACTCCTCTCCCTCTCACCAGCACATCAGATTATAGGCCCCACACAACTCTAATTTTGTAAAAATACAGGCTGTGCATACCTGGTCTAAAAAGTCATTAATAAGTGGGAATGGGGAGTGGTTTCATATGGGTGGACTAGGGGAAGTCAGCTGGGCAACCTGCCCCTGCCAGAGTACATTCTGTGACTGCAGGGCAGGTTACTTGCACCTGCATCAGAGGGGTAGCCGTGTTAGTCTGGATCTGCAAAAGCGACAAGGAGTCCTGTGGCATCTGTTAGTCTATAAGGTGCCACAGGAATCCTGGTCACTTTTGCACCTGCAGGTTCTGGATGGCATCCACCAGGACCACTGGGGACTTAATGAAGTCCATGCTAGCACCAAGAGCTGCTAGCCCCAGTTTTAAGGACTTCTCAATCTATCAGACAGCTGGGATGAGGATTGCCTAGCCTAGGCTTGGAGCGGTCATCAGGCCTAGTGCTCATAGAAATTGTCAGGCCTAGTGGTCAGGGTCAGAGCCATAGTCTGTAGTCAGGAGCCAAAGGTCAAACCTGAAGTCAGGAACTGGATACTTAAGCCAAGGGTTGAGCCAGAATCTCTAGTCAGCAGCCAGAGCCAAGGTTCAAGTTTGGGGCAGAAACTGGAGCAAGCAGGGTGACATGCAAGGAGGGGTTCAAGGCAAGGGCAGGACTGAGGCAAGGCTGAGTGCAAGGCAGGAGAAGCCAGAACAAGATCAGGCAGGAGCATGCACAGTGGTGAGTATGGGCATTGAAAAGCAAGCAAGCTGCCCTTGTTGATGGCTTCAGAGACAGCCTGCTGGCCTCTAATCAGTCAGGTTGTGTGGCTAATCAGGCAGCTGCTGCAGGCCCTGGGGACTAGCTCTGCTGCAGGCCCTACTTCTTGACAACAGTCCAGTACTTGGGTGCTCTCTTGGAATGTAGCTTGGAGAGAAGACATGAACCTGGGACACCCAAATCCCAGACAAGTGCCCTAGTCCCCCATTTCTCAAACCTTCCTGACAACATTTTCATCAATATGTACAAGAATATTTTAGTTTCCACAAAACCACATTTTGCAGTGGAATAGGTTTCAACCATGCTTTCACTATTTCCAATCTTTTGTGAAGCACTTTGAGATCCATAGGTGAGACTGTCAGCTCTTTGGAGAAAGCATTGTCTATGCATGATGTCTGTGTTTAACAGATCTTCTTCAATAGCTCTCAGGGCTGGCCGCCTTACCATGAGGCGAACTGAGACAGCCGCCTCAGGTGCCAGACTGTGGGGGGGGGGGGGGGGTCACCACTAGGACCCAGAGTGTAGAAAATTGTGTCTGCTGCTGGTGCATATGTATTCTCTCTGCTCTAGATGCACAGAGATGGTGGAGTGCCATGAGAGGAGTAGAACAGGAAGAAGGCAGAATTGAGACCTTTCAAAGTTTTGGTCCAAGCGAGGGGGGAATGGGGGCATCATTTGAGCTCCCTGCCTCAGGTGCCAAAATGTCGTGGGCCGGCCCTGATAGTTCTGCTTCCTGTGACTATTCCGTGAGTGTTCAGAATCTCCTCTGTTGATTTTACAGGCTAACAGATTAAAGCACCTAGAGAATTTTGCATGTGTAACGTCTGATTAAGTCCTGAGTTGTTCCTACTGGTAGCTAGAATCTCAGTCAACCCGACATGGAATTAATGAGACACAAAAACATGATTACATGGTGCATTTTAAAAAAAAGTTACATCTGCGACAAAGATTCTAAAGGAAGAAAAGTGTCAGTAAATGAACTGATGTCTGTCAGTTTTCAGTAATGGAGAAATTTCTATTTCCAATGTTTGAACCTAAATATAGATCTGGACAAAGATGCCAGAACATACCAATGTAGTCCCAAGCAAGAGAACACCTGAAAAGTTTGAAGATGCCATCTTACAAAACTATTACTTCAAGTTCTATTAGCTGTTTTTGGCAATGTCAGTAGATACCTCACATTTTTATTTTGGGTGTGGCAAGCTGAAGACTGCTGGCAGCCTACAGCATATTTATCTAGGTAACTGACACATGTAGCAGCAAGATAGACACAAAGAGGAAAAGATCTGTTATTGTTTCAAAGGATCTAAAAGTGATATGATAGAGTCTTTATAATTTTTTTTACAGTGACTTTTAAAATGGGCAGTTTTCTAGCCATAACTGCACTTAAACACCATTAGCCTTAGTAACACCACTGAAAATCTTAGTTCGGTCACCTGCTGTTTTGCCTCAGTTAGGTCTGCAGGATTTGACCGATAGACAAAACCGAATCTGCATCTGATGTGGTTTTGCATTCACAAACATTCTTCATATGCCCTCTCCTCAGGAGTACGCACTTTCATTCCCTGGATGAATGTGTGACCTATTTTGCAAGACAGTTATTTCCCCACCCACCTTTCTTGCAATTAGCTGGAGGGAGGAATATAGCCATTTTAGATTTTCTTTGCCTCAGATTTTTATCTGCAACTTGGTATGTTAGTCTAAGACCAGATTTTGCCTTCAGCAGTGTCTAGTGCACTCTGTCCTCTTTCTGCTTCTTTATTATTTCATTTGGGTCAGGTTTTGATGCAAAGTTATGTCACATTTAAGGGTGTAGTAGCTCCACATAGCCACATAGCCACATGAATAAGCTCCAAACTCAGACCCTCCAATCCTGATGGTCAGACCTGGAACATCAGGTGGGTAAAGTGAATTTTCAGCCATTTTGCCATCAGTTGGCACATAGCCATTTGCAGGGAGGGGAAGCAAGGAGAAGGTGAACCCTTGCAAATGAATCCCCCATTCTGCAACAACATGCTGATCCTCAGCCTTTCTTGCACCATCAAGCCCTACTGAAACAAGAGGTGTTATTGCAGCTCTGAAGGGTTCATTTTCCCTCCTCTGGTCTTTTCTGGTTACAGTTTAGAGAGAGGAGGCAGAAGACAGCCTTTAATATGGCTAAAAGATTATTTTTATATGCCAAAGATGTCAGACTTACAGCAGCACTGGTATCAAAATAATGTATTCAGCAAAACATGAAGGACCTGCCTTTTTACAGTCACTGAATTCAGTGACAAGCTTCTCACTGATTTCAGTGGGAGCAGGAGCAGGCCTTAGTAAGACGCATGAAGAATAATGCAGCACTAACACATTTCACACAAAGATTTTGGTCTTAAGAGAGTCAGTTATTTGTGCCATTTTTGTCCTAGCTTTATGAGGCTGTAGAAACAAGTTATTTTGCTAAAAATATTATATCACACATTAGCCTTCTTTACAAAAAATATGTTGTCAATCAAAATATATTCCACAGCCTAAGAGAATACGCAGGATTGTACAATGCTATGCGATGTCCTAGATCACTGTAGGTGTGGCTATATAATTATCCTCTCAGACAAAAAGGCCTTTCATTTGCAGCTCAGTTTGTCTCAAGTTATATCACATGATCACAATTTGGCTGCCTCTAAATGGCACTACAACTTAAATGACTAAACACCCGGGGTTAGGTGCGCACTGATGCTTTGTTTTTTTCAGTACAGTGGATTTCTTTATTACATAAATCAATTTAGCAGTCACCATTTTTAACCATTATAATTGAATTATCATAATATCTAGATCCACAACAACACACTGTAAAACGGACACATCTATAGACATGAAAGTACCATCATTCTAGGATAATCACAATTCTGCCAGGATTTAAACTAGCAAAATGTTTACACTAGCAAAATATACAACCATTATTCAACAGCACTGCCCAAAATGAATTAGATAACATGGTGGTAAAAATACCCAAATCCTGATTACATTTGCACCTCCATCAGTGCCACCAGCAAAGGAGTTGAACCAATGGTGAATTACAAATAACAATCTTCCTGGCACAGACAAGGTCATGTGCTATGGTAGGAAGCTGGATTGGGCTTGGCACTTTTGCCAGCTGCAAGATTTTTAATCTACAACCCAGTAACACTCAGAAGTCTGAAATTCTTACTTACCTTTGGAAACACAGAAAATTTTAAAAAATAATTTCTAATCTAAGGGGCAAACATATTGGCACAATCAGAAATAGCACCTGAAAATTAAGATTTGATCCATATGGCTAAATGATATCATTAATATTAAATTTCACCACAATTCTAAGGGCTACACACCTGAATTTAAAGATGTTGAGCACTCATCAATCCCAGGGAAGCCAGTGGGAGTGGCAGCAGCTCTGTGCTTCTGAAAATCATGTTCTAAACTTTCAGAGAATGAGTGCCCACCAAATCTATTGTTACAGGTGTTTATTCTAAACTAGTCTAGATGACATAGAAGTCACAGATTTGTACCCCCTCTTCCACATCTATCATTCGTCTGATCTTTAGTGATAGAAAACTGACACACAAGGTAGGTGCAAACACAAACAGTTTTTTTAAATTGACATAAGGACCCCAAAACTAATGAACAAATCAACAAACCACTTGGTCATTGAACCAAAGGCCTTAAGCCTAGGAACCCAAAAGGTATAACATGGTGGGTATAAGATATAACAAAAGATTTCCTACATCATGAAAAGTAATAGAGAGTTAGTCGTGTTAGCCTGATCTTGGTAAAACAAAAGGAAAAAAATTATGTAGCACTTTAAAGACTAACAAGATAGTTTATTAGGTGACGAGCTTTCACGGGGCAGACCCACTTCTTCAGATCATATTCAGATCATATTTTTCCTGTTGTTTTTCATACATTATGATATTTGTCAATGAGAATCAAGAATCACACAGACACAGGAATAGAGAGACAGGAATACAGGATTCCATAAAGACAAGGATCAACGAGGACACCAGAACACACCAGGATGGGTCCTCAGATGGAACACAGGTGATTATCAGGTAGGCTGATCTTCTCCTTCCAGGTCTTTCCATACTTGTGTCATCCTGCATAAGTGTATGTGGGTGCTACCTGATATGTGATGCAATGTCAGGTGAGTGGGAATCATGCAGATGGCACTAGTCTGTCACAGTGATAAGCTGGCTGCCTCTAGGGTAGACAGAATCTGAGAGACAGGTTGCTCAGACTTTAAATAATCTCTTCTTATCAGGCATACTTCATGGATTACCTGACTTGCACTTTCCTGCCTTTGCAAGGAAAGGTGCCAAACCTGGGGATAAGAAGGGCACCAAATATGGGGAGGACAACCAGAACCTTATAAATCCAAGATGGCAAAATCAGGACAAAACAGAAAAATCCCTACCCTATGACTGTAGACACAAATACATGGAAATGCTTTCCTGTGGGTAATTTAAATGAGTCATACAATTGGGAATATGGAATTTTTGCATGAACAACAATGTGCCTAATTGCACATCCAATTACACAATGGCTTTAAAATATAAAGATGGCTGACTTGACCGCACATGTTAAAAATAAATATAACAATGCAAAATCATATTTCTAAAATATGAATGACTCTAAAACATAGCCACTTATGTTTCCTCTCCCTCCTTGCAAATATAAAGGGAGTGTCAAATCCAACCTGCTTTACTCATGAGAGCATGATTGCTTCAATTCTCAAGGAATAAAGCAAGAAAGATTTAGATGGACAATGAGCAAGGTTTAGACCTCTGCACAATGTGCCTTTCAAACTTAATATATCAGAAACATATTCTCTTGAAAGAATTAACCACCATTCTGCCTATATACCCATTAGCGGGGTAAAAATACCTTCTTGTCTCTCTGACTTTTTAATAGGTCTGTTTCAATAATCTTAAACAATTTAAAAATCAAATCTAATCCAAGGCAATTTGATTAGTAGGAAATCATAGCTAGTTATTTGAGCAAATGCACCAATTAGGCTTGGCTGCCCATTTAACATTGATGAAAGCACGTTGAGAGATGCTTCCATAAATGGATCAGTCCTCAGGAAGGCTGCAGAGATTCATCTCTGGCCATTAGGCCTGAAATTTTTGTGTTGCTATCAAGCATGACCTGCTGAAAAATACTGGCATGTGCAAGTGTAATTAGATATCTATTTAGCTATCAGTAATGCTTTATAATACAGCAGCTCCCAACTATATTTTATATATTTGAAAAAATAGATATCAGTAACTGTTCAGTCCTGTCTGTCTGCCTTGTACTAGGACTGTGTCACATAAGTACGCCCGGTCCCAAGGCAGCACAGCCCAATGGCCACAGTCAATAACAGTTCTAGGGTGCAGGGTAGCATAGTCTAATGGCTAAGTCAGTAACACAGCCCTCGGGTTCAGGGCAGCATACCCCAATAGCTAGAGTCTCAGTAGCCCCAGTAGGAGGGCCTGGGACCACCTGGTAGTAGCCCCGGTAGGAAGGCCAGGGCCCACCCTACTCCACCCGGCCCCAACACAGGGCCCTGTTAGCGGCAGAGTGATCTTCCTCTCACTCAGCCAAAAATCTCACCGCAGCATGCTGAATTCACTCGGGTGGGAGATAACCACTCGCGCACCCTCCCTGGGTTACTTCCTACCAGATCTGACATTGGGGTGCTCCACGTACTCTCCAGGTCCTCTGGTTCTGCAGCACCCAGCCTCCCCAAGAGGCTCCTCTGGCTCTGGCAGCTGTAGGTGGTCTCCCGGGCCTCTGGCTGTGTTACTTCCGGAACTCCTGCAGCATGTCCTTCCTCTCTGGCATCCAGCCCAGACTGAGCTGAGGTACTCCCTTTAATACTGCTCCAGCACTTGGAACATGTCTAGTGTGTTTGGGGGCGGGCATGGGACTTCCTCCTTTCACAGGGCATTAAACTTTCCTAGCCCAGTGCGGGGTACGCACACCCTGTCACAGGCTGCCTCTTCCCACCTTTCTGGTTTTGCTGTCCAGAAGTAACAAAACCTTGAAGAACATAAGAACAGCCATGCTGGGTCAGACCAATCATGGGTGCCATTTAAGGAGAGTTAGGGGGTCTGTAGCTTCTGCCCCCCCCCCCCCCCCGGAAGTTTGAACTCCTGTATTTCATACTTAAGGTATGCTTATAGTGCATGTCCTAGCCCCAAAGGCAGCTCCTAGCTGCAACAGCTTGTGCTGCTCCCAGTTTTTCTTTTGGGGGCAGGGAGTGTATTTACAAATGGAGGGAGGCAGGGTGATTAAGAAAATAAAAGGCTTGTCATTCAAGTAACTGAAGGATGGTTAGATGTTCATGAAAACATTGCCAGGTACTTAACTGAAAAAATAGGGGGGGGGGGAAGTAGTCTGCATTGGGACTAGTGTTGTTCAACTTATTCATAAATGATTTTGAAAAGGGGGTAAATGGTGAGGTGGCAAAATTTGCAGATGATATAAAATTACTAAAAAAACAAAAAGGAAAAAAACCCCAAGCCCAAAGCTGACAGCAGAGTTACAAAGGGATCTCGCAAAACTGCGTGATTGAATTCCACTTTGCATTGTGTTGCCCAATGTTGATAAATACAAAGTAGCGCACATATAAAAATATAATCCCAACAATACATACAAAATGATTGGGTCTAAATTAGCTGTTACTACTCAAGAAAGATCTTGGAATCTTTGTGAAAAGTTCCCTGAAATCATCTGTTCAATCTGCACTAATAATCTAAACTATCAGCATATGGGAATCATTAGGAAAGGAATAGATAGTAAGACAGAAAATATCATAATGCCTCTATATAAAGTCATAGCATGTTCACATCTAAAAAACAATATATTGGCTTTGGAAAAGGTACAGAGAAGGGCACAGAAATGATTAGGGGTAAGGAACAGCTTTCATGTGAGGAGAGATTAAAAAGACTGGGATTTTCATCTTGGGAAAGAGATGACTAAAGGTATGTTAGAGTACGTTAGAGGTCTAGAAAATCATGAATGGTATGGAAAAACTGAACGTTATTTACTCCTTCACTAACATAACACAAGATTAACCAATGAAATGTATAGGCCGAAGATATAAAAGAAACAAAAGAAATCATTTCTTCACAGTCAACCTGTGGAACTCTTTACCAGGGGATAGTGGAAAGGCCCAAACTGTAACAGGGTTCCAATAAGAACAAAATATGTTTGAGGATAGGCCCATTAATGGCTACTAGCCAAGATGGACAGAGATGGTGTCCCTAGGCTCTGTTTCTCAGAAGCTGGGAATGGGAGACACGGGGAGGATCATTTGATGATTGACTCTTCTGTTCATTCTTTCTGGAGCACCTGGCATTGGTGACTGTTGGAAGAGGGCATTGGTAGTTTATACAGGCTGGAAATTTGGTTTCTGTTTTGCACTTAATATAACTGATACAGCCACTCTTTAAATATTTCTGATGAAATGCCTTCCAATGAATTAAATTATTAAATGTAATATGGTAGATTTTTTTTAAAAAAGGGTACAAAGCTTGGAGCTATGTATTCTATACATTCAGTTCTATCTAAAGTACTTACATGGCTCTCTTCTTAATAACATTTGAATACCTGACAAGCTGTAATGAACTTATCCCAACACTCAGTGAGGTAGGGAACTACTATTAACCCCATTTAACAGATGGGGAACATAGACCCAGACAGATCCTTAAAAGATACTAGCCTCCGGGCATGTAAGTCTGCCATTCAGTTGCTGCTAACAAAGTCATCATGCAATTGCCACCTAAATCCCCATGACATTTAAATCCCCCGCACACCTAGTTTTCCACCAGCTGGCATTTGACAATCCAGCTAAGTGCTGACACCACCCCACAGCTAATATGCTGTTCCAAAGCCCTTGCTCAAGCTGAAGCCCTTGAGGGCCTGACACTGTTTTGGTCAAGACAGTAACTTTTTAAAGCCCTGTCTTGGCTGTTAAAACTTTTTTGGCTGATTTGCTCTTGCCAACTTGCTCCAAAAGCGAGGTGTGGAGGAGCATGCTTTGAGGGGAAAGCAGCAACACCAGCCTTGCACAGGTGGAGAAGCAGGGCTCAGGCAGAAGGCTGACAGGGCTCCAGCAAGCTGCGATGCAAGCCCCTGCAGCAGGGCTTGGGATGGTGGCTCACACCATCCCAAACTACAGGGACTGCTTGCACCAGCCCTTGTACAGCAGTTCTCCAGCCCCCTAATAATGCAGAGCCACAGAGTGGAGGTACGCTGAGACCTGGCGCAAGCCAGGACGGAGCCAGCCTGCCTGTGTGCTGGCTCCCCAGCCTCCTAATAATGCAGAGCCTCAGTGGGAAGTCTGGGATTGAGCCAGCCTGTTGGCGAGCCCATAAAAAAATACTTGCAGAGCTGCAAGGAGCAGGGAGGAGATGCGTACAGCTGATAACGGTAACCAGTAAGCTTATCGGTTAATCATTTAGTCGACTACACTATTTCATCCCTACTTAAATCCAAGGCAGACTGCAAAGAGTTACAAAGGGATGTCATAAAATCGGATGACTTGGCAACACATTGGCAGATGAAATTCAGTGTTAAGAGATGCAAAGTAATGCACATGACAAAATATAATCCCAAATAGACATACAAAATGATGGGGTCTAAATTAGCTGAACCCATTAATATAGAGATCTTGGAGTCATTGTGGATAGTTGTCTGAAAATATCTGCTCCATGTGTAGTGGCAATCAAAAAACAGAATATTGGGACTCATTAGGAAAGGGATAGATAATAAGACAAAATATTATATTACCACTATAGAAATCCATGGTACACCCACATATTGAATACTGTGTGCAGATTTGATCACCCCCATCTCAAAAAAGATATATTGGATTTGGAAAAGTTAAAGAGAAGGGCAACAAATTATTAGGAGTATTGAACACATTCCACATGAAGAGAGATTAAAAAGACTGGGATTTTTCAGTTTGAAAAAGAGATATTAAGAGGGAGAATTCTTTGCCAAAGAATGTTACAAAGGTAAGATAGAATGAGGTTCAAAAAAGAATTAGACTAGATAAGTTCATGGAGAATAGCTCCCTCAATGGCTAGTAGCCAGTGTTGGAAGGGATCCAACACCGTGTTCTGCATATTCTTCCCCTCTGTTTGCTAGAAGGTAGGAATGGGTGATGGGATGAATCACTCAGTGATTGCTTGTTGTGTGCATTCCCTCTGAAGCACCTGGGATTGGCCGCTGTCAGAAGGCAGGACACTGGGCTAGATGGACCATTGCTCTGATGCAGTATGACCGTTCTAATGTTCTTACATAGAACCAAAATGTATCTGCTCCCTGCTGTAAGCCACTAGACACCATTCCCCTACCAGAGATGAGATGGAGCCCAGGAGTTATGATGGGGTCTCTCTCTTTCCCCACAGTTAGTAACAAAGTGACAATATAAAAATTCTAAACCTAACATTGTCCCTTAAGTAACTTGCCAAAAGAGGTCAAATATGATATTATTAGAGCTGAGTGGGTCTGATACTTATTTGTCTTTTTTTTAAGATGAGATCATAGAACCATAGGGCTGGAAGAGACCTCAGGAGGTCATCAAGTCCAACTCCCTGCCCAAGGCAGGACCAATCCCAACTAAATCAACCCTGCCAGGGCTTTGTCAAGCCGGGACATAAAAACCCTAGGGATAGAGATTCCACCACCTCCCTAGGTAACCCATTCCAGTGCTTTACCATCCTGCTAGTGACATAGTTTTTCCTAATATCCAACCTACACCTCCCCCACTGTAACTTGAGACCATTGCTCCTTGTTCTGCCATCCATCACTACTGAGGACAACATCTCTCCATCCTCTTTGGAACCTCCCTTCAGGAAGTTGAAGGCTGCTATCAAATCCCCCCTCACTCTTCTCTTCTGCAGACTAAATAAGCCCAAATCCCTCAGCCTCTCCTCATAGGTCATGTGCTCCAGCCCCCTAATCATTTTGGTTGCCCTCCACTGGACCCTCTCCAATGCGTCCACATCCTTTCTATAGTGGGGGGCCCAGAACTGGACACAATATTCCAGATGTGGCCTCACAAGTGCCAAAGAGGAATAATAACTTCTCTTGATCTGCTGGCAATGCTCCTCCTAATGCACCCTAATATGCCATTAGCGTTCTTGGCTACAAGGGCACACTCTTGATTCAATAGGTGATACGGGGCTCCTGCCTGCTAACTTCTAAATTATCTGCCAGAAAGCTAGGGTTTTCAAGTGCCTACTTGCCCCTGGAATCATGGTTAAAGTTACCCCCATTCCAACCAAAATCTGAAACCTAGTCGAGTACCCTGTCTTCTGACAGTAGCCAGTGCCAGAAGCTTCAGAGGGAATGAACAGAACAAGGAAATTATTGTGTGATCCATCTCCTATTGTCCAGTCCTAGCTGTAAATTGTAGGGAGGGCTGGGTAAGAATGGGATGACCGCCTCCTCCAGCATAACAGACAGGATGGCCAGGGATGGTGTTCCTAGCCTCCGTATGTCAGAAGCTGGCATGAGCAACAGGGAACAGATCATGTTATCTGTTCACTGTTCATTCCCTCTGGGGCACCTGGCACTGACCACTGTTGGTAGACAGGATACTGGGCTAGATGGACCTTTGGACTGACCCAGTATGGTTGATCTTATGTTCTTATGGCATCTCTGTATGAACCCAACAGCTGCTCCTTTTGTACAACAGGCCTCCATCAGTATTGCTGACACACAGCTTAAGCTTTAGTGGGACTTTGGTATTTTTCTGAGTGGAACTCCTTGATCCATGGGCTTTTGTGGGCACAACCCACTTCTTCAGATGAATTGAGTTAAAGGTCCAGTTTCTAAATAAATAGGGGAATGGCTGGGGGGGGGGGGGGGAGAAAAGGGGAGAAGAAATAGTCTCAGCTTTCAGTTAGCCCTCAGGGTTGTACAGAAATTCTTGAAACTCTCTCTCTCTCTCTCAAACACACACAGACTCAAAAGCCAGAAGACAAATTAATAAGAATCCCTATTTTATTATTTTTATTTTAATATGATTTTAGGTCATCTCATGATCTTTGGGAGCTTGGAATTATTTACTATAAAAAAAAATACAGCACACATGGGGTTGGCAATGGTGCTATATGATCTGATCTAAAACACTAGACCCTATAGCACAGAGAAATCCTGTCCCAGTAATATTCCACCTCAGCCATCTGATGGCACACTGAGTAAGAACTGTATATCCCCACATACCTGTGAGAAGTGTCTAACTTGCCACCACATCCAGAAGGTTAGTATTTTCTATTTCAGTCATCTCTGGGGTTTTCTTTTTTCCCTCCTAAAGGTTGAAATGTGGAAAATAGGGAAGGAGGGCTTCTCCACTCAAATGTGAAGGTATTTTTCAGAGATTATTTTGACATTTAAAAAAGAAAGGGGGCAAAAAGTCCAGCCACAATATAGTGCTGAGTAGGACTGCTTGCATTTAATGATTTTCCGCCAAAGAACCCATCTGAGTTCTCTGCTCAATCAGCATGCTAGTCAGAGAATAAAGTGTGCTGCAGGGAAAAAAAGTAGGTTACAGTTTTTTTTCCATCTCTGTGCACATTTCTGATGAAAAGAGATATCATTAAGGATAAGGTTATCCCTTCAAACAGAGCTTGTGTGAACACCTGGCTTCTTTCATAACCTTTAAAGAAAAGATAATAAACAAAAACAGACAGACAGACAGACGGGTTCATAAAGAGACAGAGCTCTCACAAGAACTGCGGCAATTGGAGGAAACCCTGTTAGTGCTAGGGATTGTAAGTGTCTAGCCGACTAGTCGACTACCTGATAAGAAAATGCTTATCGGGTAGTCAAGTAGGAACTGGACTAGTCACTCCCCATCCCCCTTGCTGCCTTATCAGAGAGAGGCAGCAAGAGGGGGAGAGCACAAGCCGGTGCTGGGGGGAGCCGACTGAAAAGCTGGTTCTCCCCCCAGCACCATCTCTGCAGGGGGGCAGCAGGGAAATGGCATGAGTGGAGATTGAAACAGTTCTGCTAATGCTGATCCCACTGCTGTTCCTCTCCCTTTGGAATGTACAAGAGCCGCCTGCGACTCTTGTACATTTCAAAGGAAGAGGCACAGAGGGGAACCGGTGCCAGTGGAGACTGCTTTGCTCCCCGCTGGCACAGGTTCCCGCACCCTCTCTCCCTTTGAAATTTATATTTCAAAGGGAGAGGTGCAGTGGGATAGCGAGCACCCCCCTTATCGACTAATTGAGTAGTTGATGGAAATTCCATCGAGAACTCAATTAGCTGATTAATTGAAATGTAACATTCCTAGTTCATGCTGAGCAGCATCAGCGCTCCTCAAAAAATGCTGAGGCAAAGTTATGAGAGATGAACATTACACTTAGATCATATTCTGTCTGTAGCCATGATGGAGGAAAGGGATAGGGGAAGGAATAGAAGACCATACGAAGACGACCAGAACAGAAGCTGCAGTGAGCATTCTCCATGGATGCTGGAGAATTTAGGCAAACACTGACCTGCCTTGAAAACACTTTTCAAAAACACAGTGACAGTCTCTTTCCTCCAAACAAACAAACAAAAGACAAGCCTGTTTTATTATTTTAACAAATGCTTCTCCCTTGCTTGTGTGCATTTATTAACTTTATATTAATGATGACAGAACTTCAAAAGGTTCAGTTCCGATAATAATCCAATTTAAGCCCATTTTTCTATAAGCTTCAGCACACTTCTCTGATGCTTTTGTGTATTTTGACTTTGAATTTTTTTAAAATGCAAGACAAAAACTAAATTAGACACAAAAAAGAATTCTCTCAGGTCAATCTATAGAAAGCTATGGGGTTTCTGTCAGGTGAGCTTGACCTGGCTTAATGAAACCAGAGAGAGTTCCATTTAGCATAATGTACATGGGTGGAACGAAGCAAGCAAGCAAATGTGAACCTTAAGGGTGTTATTACAGTAAACTCCACAAAGTGGAGATATCTAATGTATTCTAATGACTGCTGATTAACTGAAATAATTTCAATGGAAGTTCCACCTAACAGGGAAAATTTTGACTGAAACCGATGGACTGCATAACATTGAACCAAGTATTAAGTAGGTGGGGATGTTTAGCCGCTTTTTGATTAATAGATATGGAACTCATCAAATACAACTCCAAGAAGAAATAAAGATGTAATGCAACAGAATATAATGTTTACTCTTGTATTTTTCATTCAATAGGGGGTTTATTTTATTTCAAGACTTTTCAGGACTGTGAGGGAATGTTTTATTGCTTTCTTCTAACTCTAAATTGCTTCAGGGCAACTTTATGGCTTGGATTGCATAGGATGCCACAATAGACGATCACAGTGGTCCCTTCTGCCCTTACAATTTGGACTAGCTGCCCATAACGGAAAAGGTTTCAAGAATTTTTGAACCTGGGACTTTCAGGATGAACGAACACGCCACTAACACTTGGGGATATGGGGAAAATGTCAAAGATATAAAAGGCAGTTTGGTATCTAAATTTCACTGAAAACTCAGAGAGGTAAATCTTCCCTTAAGGGTATGTCTAGACTGCATCCCTCTGTCGGCAGAGGGGATGCAGCTCGGGCAGGTCAACATTGCAAATGAGGCAGGGATTTAAATATCCCACACCTAATTTGCATAAAAATGGCCACTGCGTTTTGCCGACTCAGCACTTTGTCGGCAAAAAGCGGCAGTCTAGATGGGGGATCTGTCGAGAAAGAAAGTCTTTTTCGACAGATCCCTTATGCCACCTGCAAGGAGGTTTACAGGATCTGTCGAAAAAGGCTTTCTTTCTCGACAGATCCCCCTCTAGATTGCCGCTTTTTGCCGACAAAGTGCTGAGTCGGAAAAACGTGGTGGCCATTTTTATGCAAATTAGGTACGGGATATTTAAATCCCTGCCTCATTTGCAATGTCGACCTGCCTAATCTGCATCCCTCTGCCAATAGAAGGATGCAGTCTAGACATACCTTAAGTGTCCTAGATTGGAGCAATAGCAGATTCATCTGTCTTAATGGGGGATGCACCTGGCTGGAATTTAAACACATGGGTGACTTGTTTTAGTGTAAAATTGAAAAATGAAAGTATCTACCCCTATAATGACCAAAAAAAACCCCACTGTAGGGCTTTCTTCAGTTCCAGCTGAAATCAGAGGTCAGGGGCAAAGTGCAGTTCCCTTCAGGCAGGTTTTTAACAGGAAACCCCCTGGCATTCCCCTGTTAGCTCCAGCCTCCTTGTAGAAATCCTTCCTGCCTGAGCTAGCCCTTGTTACACACAGCAACTCAACATCCTGTAAGGTCCAATTTCTTTTCTTTTAATGTCACTTGCTTCTGCAATTGTCTCCTGTCAGCTGTTCTTCTAGAGCAGCAAATATTCTCATCCTCCATGTGGGAGTGGGTGTGGCAGGGAGGAATTCCTCTTTTTCTTCACCTCATTTCTCTCTCCTGTCTGAGCTTTCTATTTCTCTCTCTCATCATTACTCTGGCTTTCCTGGCCTTGATGTGTTTTCCCTATTGCCTCACATACAAAGCATCATCAAACCTTCCATCTCCAACAGACTTACCCAGCATATCAAACTGCTTGGTTTGGCTCTCCTCCATTTTCAATGGCTATCACAGGACTGACAGGCCAAGCAGAGCATCTTGTTTTTTAAAATGAGACCATTCACCTTCTCATTCATGTCCAAACCTCAGTTTGGTCATCTATCAAAGCAATTAGCCCTTAATAAAACAAGCCATAAGGGGAGCCCATTGGTGTGTCATTTATACTGCCTGGCAGCTGCCAGAGTTACTGACAGTACTGCAAAAGAGCCAGTGAAGAAAGACAGCTCTGCTCCAATATGACCAAATATTACAGGAAAAAAAGCACGTACAAGTTCCAGGAAGAGATAATATGTCTCTTGGCAATCTAAACCAGAGCCATCCAAGTCATGTTATGCAGAAAGGGGTTCACAAACTAGAAACTCTCTCAGCTGCTCCCAGTCGGGAGGTAACACTTCCTCCCCTCCCCAGCTGCCATTCAAATCTTTAGAATGTGTTGCCCTTGCAAGAACATAACAGTACCAAGTTATCCCCTATTCATAGTGGGGGAATGATCTTGGCAATGTTCATTGCTTGCAAAAGCATCTGTGAAAATTTTAATGGTGACCATTTTGAGATATACAGTGTACAACACACTGTCTTCTTTCAGATCCTCCCTCCAGTAGGGATGTCAACATGTAGACAATTACACGATTAACCAATAAGACTGGGGTTATCAGTTAATCCTGTCGACTACATGCATTTTCCCCCTTGCTTCCTCTGTATCAGAGGCAGCATGGGGGAGAGCGGTAGCTGGTGCCCCTCCCCCCCGACTCCTCTGCTGCTGCCTCTGATACAGAGGCAGAAGCACAGAGGGTGAGGGGGACAGGCAGGAGATGATATGTGCGGGGAGCCAGCTTTTAAACTGGTTCTCCATGCATGCTAGCTGTGGAGCTACCTCCCCGCTCCTCCACTGCCTCTATCAAAGGCAGCAGTGGGAGGAGAGGGGGAGGGCAGAGGAGGCTGCTGCAAAGCAACCTCTGTCCAGGGCAGGCCCAAGCTCCTCATGGACAGTGGATGCTGCCGCCCTGTGCTGTTGCCTCAGTGTCAGAGGCAGTAGCATGGGGCAGCAGGAGGGAGCCGGTCTGTGCAGGGAGCTGGTTTTTAAACTGGCTCCCCTCATGGGCTAGCTCCTGCCTGCCATCCCACACTGCTGCCTCTGATACAGAAACAGCAGCATCAAGTAGCAGGGGGCTCCCAAGCAGCGGGACTGTGAGCACACTGGCTGCCAGCCCTCCCCCTGGGGACTATCAAATAGTCATGTCACCACGAAACTTTGATGTGGTTATACAACTATTCAATTAAAAACTAACATCCTTATCCTCCAGACCTATTTCTACTGTGAGAAAACTGCCCAATGTGAATAGCTAGGTAAATGGCTAGTAGGGACTTGGCTATTTTTGTTTAAATAGTTGTAAAAGATATATATCTTTTAACAGACAACATTATTTAGGTGCACCATACATCTGCCCTATACAAACATCTGGCCTTATAATTATTGGCCCTTATTTATACTCCCATTCTCTCCCCCTGTTTATTACCACCATTTGTTATATCTTGTCTTCCTTTGATTGCAAGCTCTTTGGCGGAGACCATCTTGTGTTTAGCCCTCTGGGTCCCTGATTCAGACTTATGCCTGTCAGTCCTACTGCGATACATACATCTGTGCAAATAAAAGATGTTTCTAAAAATCTTTTGCACAGTATTGAGTGGATCCCAATGGGGAACATGGAGACAGAGAAAAATTCTTCCTAGGTCACCATAAGCCTTCTCCTACTTTCTCTAACCATTCAAGTGCAGGCCTATTCGGTGTCATGAAATACAGGGTCAGGGGTATACATGACCATACTGTGAGCCTGAGTCTCCACTGTTATGTGTTTAATGTAGTCGTTCACACCAACAATAAGTAGCTGTAAAATGGTACAGTGTCAAAATTCTCTACTCGTTCCCAGCAGTAGTATGTGGTCCTCTCTTTGTACAAGTGGTAAGGCCAACACAAGGTTAAGGCAAGGGAGAGCCAGGCCCAGAGCCCTATTTTAAAGAAACATTTTTGTTAGTTTTGGACATTTGGGGCCCTCTGACTGAATGTTACCCACCTTTTCCCAGGCAGAGCCTTTTACCCTCCTCAGGTAAATTCATACATATTAGAACAGGGGATAAAGACAACCACATCCAAGGCTGACCAAAGAGACAAGGCTGCTGTTGCTTCAAGCAGCAACAACCCTAAGAGGGATATGGGGGAAAGAAGGATAATGCGACCAAACCTCCTCTAAACAGACTCTGTAGAGGTCCAATGAGTCCATCACACCTGGAAGACAGGCAATTGCATTTTGCCTCCTCCTTGCAATAGACCATGATGTCTAAGTCAGTTAGTGATGCTACCATGTTTCAATCATAATAGAGTACTATAGTGTTGTTTAAGACTGGAACTCTGCCTTAGAATGAGATGCCTTAGAATGGGATCCTGGTGGAGGCTGATGACTAAGTAGTGATCAGTAAGCTCTATATACTTCTAAAACCAAAAGACCTTCTCTCAGGAAAGCTGAACGTATGTAAGTGTCATTTACTTGGCTCTAAAGGCTCTTTCAGGCAGTAGAAAGCAGAGAGTATACACCAAAGTGCAATAGGTTGCCTCTTGCAGCAATTCCCATAGGTTACTACGTTTGTTAGTGAAAGACATTAGAAGCTGAAGAGCATCAGGAGTTGTTAGTACTGGTTAGATATGTGCAGGCATTGAAAAGCCTAAACATGTATCCCACAGACAGCTGGTCACATTTATCAGTGTGATTAATATTGGTTGGGATTGTAGCATTACATAGGAACATAAGAACAGCCATACGAGGCGAGACGAAAGATCCATCTAGCCCAATATCTTGTCTTCCCACAATGTTCAATGTCTGGTGCGCCAGTGGGAATGAACAAAACAGATAACCATCAAGCTATCCATTCCCTGTTGCTCATTCACAGCTTCTGGCAAACAGAGGCTAGGGACATCGTCCCTGCCCATCCTAGTTAATAGCCATCAATGGATCAATCCTCCATGAATTTATCCAGTTCTTTATAGTCTTGGCCTTCAATAGTCTCTGGCAGTGTTTCCCAATTGGTGCTCCAGGGTTCCGCGGAGCAAAACGAGGGGTTCCGCGAGGAGCGGGCGCTCCCCCGCCCCCTCTGGAAAAGAGAGAGAGAGAGAGAGCTGGCTAGCCAGCAGAGGCATGGATGGCGAGTTGTGTGGGCTCGTGGTGCCCATGCTCCAGCAATATTTGGAGCTGGAGCGGGTCCCGACCCGCACCCCCCCGCGAGTCCTCCCATCCCGTCCCCAGAGTGTCTCGTCCCCGGACCCGGACCCATCCCTGCCGTGCGCAACCTTCTCTGAGCTCCCCCTTGCTGGCTGCTGCTGCCCTGCGCAGCGCGCTCAAACCAGTGGGTGGGGAGACGCCCGGACGTGACGTAACATCACGGCCCGGGATTTTAAACTTGCTGGGCGCTGTGTTGCGCCGCATAGCTGAGTCGCGGGTTCGGAGTCCGGGGACAGAGCAAAGACTCCGGCCCCGCAAAGTGGAAGGCAGAAGGTATGGGAGAGGGAGAGGGAGAGGAGAGGGAAAGGGAGAGAGAGGGAAGGAAGGAAGGGAAGGGAAGGGGCTTGTGCAGAGGGAAAGGGGAAGGGCTGGGAGAGGAAGGTGCTTGTGCGGAGACGGAGAGGAAGGGGAAGGCACCAAAGGGACAGGGGTGGAGGAGAGACAAATGGTAGGGGGCCAAGTGCAGACAATGAGGAAAAGGGCAGGAGGAGGTGTCAGTGGGAGGGGACAGGGTGATGCTGGGAGGGGAGAAGGTAAGGGCATTGGGGGCTAGAGGGTGAGGGGAGGTGCTGGGAGAAGGCTTGAAAGAAGGGGTGGGCATGAGGAAGGCTGGGATGGAGCAAGTCATGTGAGAGGGCACAGGGGCATGAGGGGAATGGGGGCAGAGGGTGGTGAGGGGTGGGCATCAGGGAAAAATGGAGCAAAGGGGCAGGGAAGTGGGGAAGGGGAGGCACCAGGAGGGTGCAGGGGTAAGAGAAGGTGCAGGTGCCAAGGGATTCTGGGGTGAAGCAGAAGGGCAGACACCTGCAGTGGAGGACCACCATCAGAGGAGAGATGCAGGGCAGGTTTGTAGAGGAGGTGTTAGAAGAAGGGATGAGGAGGGTAGCTCACATGATCAGAGTGAAGCTACTGGAGAAGTGGGCACAGGAGGAGAGAAGGGCTGGTGGAGGGGGCAGGTTGCAGGAGGGCTGAGGACAGTGAGAAGAGCAGGAGTCAGGACAGCAGAGGAGGGTGAGGAGTGGGGCGGCAGCAGGCACCAGGGGAGCTGATGGAGCAAGGGGAGAAGACATGGCAGCAGAGGGAAAAGGTAGAGGTTTAAAAATATTTATTAATAACTTGGGTGGCACATCCAAACAAGCCACATGAACTCAATACTGGTGCACAACACAAAATTCATTTTGCTCATGTGAGAAACTCTTAGGCTATGTCTACACTGATTGTTTCTTGTGCAAGAACATCTTGCATAAGTGTTCTTGTGCAAGAACACATCCACACTGCCATGTGCGAGCTGTGCTTTTGCACAAGAGCATCTATGGCAGTGTGGACTCTCTTGCCCAAGAAAGTGCCGATGGCCATTTTAGCCATAGGGCTTTCTTGCTCAAGAAATTCATGTTGCCTATCTACACTGGCCTCTTGCGCAAGAATAGTTGCTCAAAGGGCTTATTCCTGAGCGGGAGCATCGTAGTTCTTGCGGAAGAAGCCTGACTTCATACATGAGAACGTTAGTGTACTTGCGCAGAACACAGCCAGTGTAGACAGGCAGCAAATTTTTGCGCAAGAGCGGCCGCTTTGGCGCAAGATCTTGCCAGTGTAGACACAGCCAAGGGGAGGGAGGAAGGCAGGGGTAGGCAATCAGCACTGGCTCAGCATATCTACATGGTTTGGGGGAAGGTGCAGGGAAATTGAGCTCAGCTGGGTTGCAGAGTGGGGAGGTCTGGGGAGCTGGGCTGTGTGTGTGTGTGTGTGTGTGTGTGTGTGTGTGTGTGTGTGTGTGTGTGTGTGTGTGTGTGTGTGTGTGTGTGTGTGTGTGTGTGTGTGTGTGTGTGTGTGTGTGTGTGTGTGTGGCTGGCTGGCTGGCTGGCTGGCTGGCTCAGAGCTCAGTTTGACTGCAGGAGGAGGGAGGTGCCGGGAACCGAGGCTAGACTCAAGGGAGGGAGGGGCAGGGAATCGGCTCTTGGCTCAGCAGTTTTGTGGGGCTTGGAGGAGGTGCAGGAAACAGGGCTCAGCTGAGCCCTGTGGGGAGGCATGCAGGGAACCAGTGCAGGGCTCAGCTGGGCTGAGGTGGATGGGGAGGGCATACAGAACAGAGGGCAGCTCAGCTGGGCTGTGAGGGGCTGCAGGGAACTGGTGCTGCACTCCCTTGGATTGTGAGGATGGTTTTGGGGAAGTGCAGGAACCAGCAGGGGTGGGCAGCTTAGTTCGGTTGCAGGGGATAGAGGTGCAAAGAAGCCTAGTGGGAAAGGGGGAACCAGGAGCCCTGAAATGACCTCCTGGTCCAAAAATTCCTCATCTGGGACCAGTCAGGTCTAGAGGGTGCCAGATCAGGGAGGTCCAACTCCTACCCAAGTCCCCTCCTCGCACCCTCCCTTGTAGCCAGACACCCTACATCCAGCCTGCTTCTGCACCCTACCTACCACCCAGACCTTGTCCCCTTCCGCCCCCCAGCTCCCTCCCAGATCCTGCACCCCATCCCTATCCCGCTCCTTGGCAGCCCTGCCATCCACTCTAGCACTGCCCTGGCCCCAGCACCTTGCCTCACACCCCAGGACTCAGCACCACCCTGGCCCTGGCCCAGGCCCCAGCACCCTGCCATCCATGCTAGCACCCAGCAGCACCCTGTTCCTTGTCCCAGCACCCTGCCAGTCACCCTAGTGCCCAGCAGGGCCATGTCCCTGACCCCAGCACCCTGCCACCTGAGCCAGCATCCTTCCACCCAGCAGCACCCTCTCCCCAGCCCCAGCACCCACTAGCACTCTGTCCCCTACCCCACCAGCACATTTGGGACCACATTAGTGAGGCTTGGGGGTTTTGGAGGAGTTTTTGTTTTGTTTTTTTGCATCTCACTTGTGTGGCCCCAACTGACTTTTCTGTGGGTCAGTGACCTTTGACTCAAAACAGGTTCCTCACCCCTCTCATATATAAAGACAATGCTAAAACCTTTTGAGTTTGACATAATATTTTATTTAAAAATGAAGCCTGGCCAACAAGCCCCAGTTGGGACCAAACTCCCATTTCACTGCAGCATAACACTCCTGCACCACCTGACCCCAAATCTGAGCCTATCATACACTGGAACCCCTGTCCTGAGCCTCTTACATCCCCAAACTCCTGCATCCCCACATCCTCAGTCTTCTGCCACAACATTCCTCCACCATCCACACATCACAAATCTGTGTCCTGAGCCCATCATACTCACAACCTTCTTGCCCTGAGTCCTCACATATCCAGCCCAAACTCCTGCACCCTCACATCCACAAGCCCTGGCTTGCTCAGCACCCCAACCTTCCACCTGAGCCCAACACTCCCCAGCCTAGAGCCCCTCCCGAGCCAACAGCCCCTTCTCCTGCATCCAAATTCCCTCCCAGATCTTGTACTTCTCACCCCTTCCCACACCCAAATCCCTCATTCCCACCCCACACCTCACTCTCACTAGGTTGAGACAGGTATAAGGGCTGGGGATAGCAACTGATGGAGAGGAGGGGAACAGAGCGGATGAGGCCTCACGGAAGGGAGATGGGGGAGGGTGTCTCGGGGAAGGAATGTGATTTTCATGAATTGGTGGGTCCCTCTCTCCTCCCCACCCCTTTTTTTTTTTTTTTTTTTTTTGCGCTTGACAAACCTAGGGGTTCCTTGAAATTCTGAAAAGCTGAAAAGGGTTCCTCGGCCAAATAAAATTGGGAAACACTGGTCTCTGGCAAACAATTCCACCAGTTGACTATGTGTTGTGTGAAGAAGTATTTCCTTTTGTTTGTTTTAAACCTGCTGCCTATTAATGTAATTTGGTGACCCCCTAATTCTTGTGTTATGAGAATATAACAATTCCTAATCTACTTTCTCCACACCCATTATGATTTTATAGACCTCAGTCATATCTTCCCTTATCATCCCTTTTCTAAGTCCCAGTCTTATTAATCTCTCCTCATATGGAAGCCATTCCATACCCTTAATCATTTTTATTCCATGTTTCTAAATCTTTCCCAATTCCATTATATCTTTCTAGGGGTGGGGCAACCACATCTGCACACAATATTCAAGATGTGCGCGTACCGTGGATTTGTATTAGAGGCAATATGATATTTTCTGTCTTATTCTCGGTCTCTTTTGTAATGATTTCTAACATTCTGTTTTCTTTCTTGACTGCTGCTGCATATTGAATGGATGTCTTCAATCTATCCACAATGACTTCTTGAGTGATAACAGAGAATTTACATCCCATCATTTTATAAGTATAGTTGGGATTATATTCTCCAATGCAAATTACTTTGCATTTATCAATACTGAATTTCAGTTGCCATTTTATTGCCCAGTCACCCAATTCTGAGAGATTCTTTTGTAGCTCTTCATAGTCTGTTTGGGACTTAACTATCTCAAGTAGTATTTTATCATCTGCAACTTTTTGCCACCTCATTTTTAATTCCTTTCCCCAGATCATTCATGAATATGCTGAATAGGACTGGTCCCAGTACAGACCGCTGGGGAACACCACAATTTACCTCTCTCCATTCTGAAAACTGACCATTTAGTCCTACTCTTTGTTTCCTGTCTTTTAACCAGTTACCAGCTGATGAGAGGACCTTCCCTCTGATCCCATTGCAGCGTACTTTGCTTAAGAGCTTTTGCTGAGTGACCTTTTCAAAGGCTTTCTGAAAATCTAAGTACATTATAACCCACTGGATCTGCCTTATGTTTGTTAACCCTCTCAAAGAATTCTAGTAGATTGGTGAGGCATGATTTCCCTTTACAAAAAACATATTGACTCTTTTTCTATTGTAGTTTCCATTTGCCCATTATTGAAGTCACTTTTTATTCCTGAATCTTTCCCAAACCGATTCTGATTTTGTGTAAAAGTATTTGTCAAGTAGTTTGGACAAACATCATGGTGGAGGCTGGGCACAAATTGTTCCTTTGACCACTCTTAATGGCCCCTCAAGTCACATGTGTTGTTTCTATCTTCTGATTGGATGTCTGACACTTTAAAGCTACTTTCCTAATACATATTTTTGGACAAATAGTTATTCATGCTAAGACTAATGTTTTTGCACAGATTTTATGGCAGTAACCCATATATGCCTATTGCACCTTTTTTTTTTCTTGGTCTCCTTTAAGCCTGTGAGATTTGTTTTTTGACTATTTGCTTCCACAATAAAGCTATTTTGGTGAAGGAGAAAACAAACTTTTGAATTCACAAATATTTTAAATCAAAGGACTTATCACTCAAGCTGCTACTCATGAATAACAGATAATATAACTCCATTTTTAGCAGAGGAGTAAAGTTGGCGCATTAATTTGCAAAATTGTTTTTGCATTATTCATCCAGTTCTATTCCCAGTAGTTCTCCAAGAGGGAAGTTTTAGCAGTGCTAGAAATGGTTTAAGTGAAAAGCTGAAACCTAGCGTCTAGTCCAGTATATATGGGGTCAATGATGAACCCAGCTTCTATCTTTTAACCAATAAAGCTTCACTATGGGATAACTGGCAGCATAGACTCTTGTGTATAGTAGCAATCTGAAAAATGTACACAGATGAGCTAAATAGTTGGTTCCTAGTTACACTATGGCTGTGTCTAGACTGGCAAGTTTTTCCGCAAAAGCAGCCGCTTTTGCGGTAAAACTTGCCAGCTGTCTACACTGGCTTGAATTTGCGCAAGAGCACTAACTTTGTAATGTACAAAATCAGTGCTTCTTGCGCCAAATACAATGACGCTCCGTTCGGGCAAAAGCCCTCTTGCGCAAATGCTTTTGCGCAAGAGGCCAGTGTAGACAACCCAGAATTGTTTTGCGCAAAAAAGCCCGATGGCTAAAATGGCGATCGGGCTTTCTTAAAGCGCGTCTAGATTGGCACGGATGCTTTTCTGCAAAAAGTGCTTTTGCGCAAAAGCGTCCATGCCAATCTAGACGCTCTTTTCCGCAAACGCTTTTAACGGAAAAACTTTTCCGTTAAAAGCATTTGCGGAAAATCATGCCAGTCTAGACGTAGCCTATATGTATACTTTCTTGCAGGAGACAGTTACACACATAACTGGCAGTGACAGGCCTAGCCTGATGAAGCCATATTGACTGCCCGGTCCAGTTGCTGTCAGGATATTTCATACCATATTTGAGGTGTTGAGTAATGTGTTAAAATTTAAAATGGCTGTGGCTTTAAAGAATTTAGTAGTCAGCCAGAGTTCTGACACTGGCTACTAGTTACAAAAAAAGCCAAAACCCACAAAGGTTACTCTTGTTCAAATACCTTAACAAGAATTTCTTTTTCCTACACGCCTACTTGAGAAATGTGTTGAAGGACTTCATTTTAAGTGAATGATTGTTCTCAAATGTATTGTATCAACAGGCCCACAGTCTAAATCACTCAACTGACTGACACACTTGGACTGAAATCTTGGCCCTGTTGAAGTCAATGGCCAACTTCCCTTGGACTCTAGTGGGGCCAGGATTTCCTCTCATGTCCATAATGGTCACAACCAGTTTTCCTTCACTGACCCACTGACAATATTTTGATTAAAAAACTAGCACAATTTAAAATGAAGTTGGCACATATTAAATGCTGGCTAACAGGTAACTCACAAAATGTAATTGTAAATGGAATCATCCTCATCTTCAGTCGTGTGTGGGGTCCCACCAGTTTGGTTCTTGACCCTATACTATTTACAATTTTTATCTATGACCTAGAAGAATACAAAAGTTATTGAAAGTTGTCAGAGAACACAAAAATTGGGGGAGTGATAAATAATGAAGATAGGTCACTGATACAGAACCATCTGGAACACTTAGTAAGGAGGGAACAAGCAAACAATATAAATGTAGGGAAAAAGGCCATACTTACAGGACGGGAGACTCTATCCTGGGAAGCTGTGACTGAAAAAGATTTGAGGTCTCAGTGGATAATCAGCTAAACATGAGCTCCCAATATAATGTTGTGGCCAAAAGGGATAATGCCATCTTTGGATGCATGAACAGGAGAATCTCCAGTAGGAGTGGAGAGGTTTATGTCACCTCTGTTTCAGCACAGGTGCAGCTGCTGCTGGAATACTGTGTCCAGTTCCAGTGTCCACAGTTCAAGAAGTAAGTTGATAATTTGCTGACAGTTCAGAGATGAGCCACAGCAATGAGGAAAGGGTTAGAAAATGTGCCTTGTAGTGATGGACTCAAAGAGCTCGATCTGTTTAGCGTAACAAAGAGAAGGTGAAGTGTTGACACTCGCATTCTGTAAGTACCTATACATGGGGAACAAACATTTGAAAACAGGTTCTTCAACCTAACAGAGACAGGTATAACAGGATCCAATGGCCAGAAATTGCAGTTAGACACATTCAGATTGCAAATAATTATACCTGTGACCCCATTCTGTAGCATGAAGCCAGTCTTCTGCTAGGAGCTAAATATGTTATTCCCATACAATTTGCACTGCTGGCAAGGCAAGCCTCTCATCCCTTTAGGAACAAACATTTTACTATTCCTTTTTCCTAAATTGAGACTGATTCATGTCAAATTTACATTTAAAATATAATGGACTTCCCCAAAGTAGAAGTGATGCACGTGTCTGGAGTAGGTAGAAAGCAATGACATAATAGTTGATCACCTGACCTTGCCTGTCTCAGATTTCAAGGAGATTAGGCTAAAAGATCTCCACAAATCAGTGGGAAACTCAGTGGGCAGGATGAATGATTTTCTGGGGTGGGCCAAACCTTTCTTGGGGTGCTCTTGAAACAGGGCAGCAATACACTGCCCCTTCCTCTGTCCCCATGACATCACAGAATCCCCTAAAATGTATAGTTTTCTGTGCTATTGTGGCACTCTCAAAGCAATAGTGAAACACTCGCCTGTTATAATCAATAAAGTAGTATTTAACCACAGCTCAAGTTCCTCCTAAATGCAGAGCACACTCATGCATTGCTGCAGAAATGGCCCTTTGCTGCAGCTAGCTCTAGATGAGTTAAATGTATTGCTAGTTTTCTTTTAGCAAGTACTCTAGTTTATTTTGTAGATAACCATGTGGAGGTAATGAAATGCAGCGCCAGCATTTAGTTTTTTGGGGGTGGGGTGGGTCACACATTAAGTTATTTGGAAATGGTTCCCTTCAACTCAGGGATGAGCAAGAGAGCCTCCGCAGGCAGGATCTGGCCCACCAGGCTGGTTGATCCAGTCTGAGGCAGCCCTGCTGCTCCACCGCCCCCAGGCCAATCGAGACCTAGCAACGGGGAGCGCGCAAAGTCTCCTCCCTCCGCCAGGGGCAAATGGCGCCTAGAGTGACCCACCAGCAGTTTTGAACAACTAGTGATTCACTTTAGGCGCTATGTGACCCTTGCAGGGCAGAGGCAGAGACGAGAGACTTTGTGCACTTCCATGCCCCCCAAGCTCTGATTGGCTTGGGGAGGGGGGAGCATGTGAAGTCTCCTCCCACCCTGCAAGGAGCACACAGCACAAAGTGAACTGCCAGCTGTTCTGAACAGCTGGCGGTTCACTCTAAGCACCATGTGCCCCTTACAGGGCAGGGGCAGGGGATGAGTGACTTTGCGCACTTCCCTGCTCCCAGGTCCTGATTTGCCTGGGGGCAGGAGGAGAGCACAAAGTCTCCTCCTGCTGCCAGGGATGCCTAGCACCTAGAGGGATCTGCCAGCTGTTCTGAACAGCTAGTGGTTCTCCCTAGGTGACAGGGGGCAAACACTTCACATGCTCCCCCTTGCCTTCAGGACAATCAGGGTCTGTGGGCGGGGGAGCACAGAAGTGTCCTGTCCCCACCCCTTCTGCCTGAGGCTCCGCCCCTTCCAGGGCAGCCCAGGGTTACTTCAAATACTTGGTAAGTGACCCCCTTCCAAAATTATTGCCCACCCCCGCCTCAACCTCTTCTCTCCTTTCCTCCAACAAGCCCTGTTACCTCTACTTGCTGTCTTTCTGAAGCAGGCCAAGGGGAGGCCCAACAATCAGTGTTCCACTAGTTCTACCTCAGACATGACCTAGGACAGATCCAGTCAAAGCACATTAAATCTGAACCTGTCCTTCAAAATGGAGGACCCCTGTTGAGGCTTGATAGGTCTCAAAAGACATTTCTGATGTTTTTCCAAGAGTGGAACAGGCAGAATTGGGGATATATTCCTCCTGTCACCAACATCTTCATCTCCATCACCACTAACTGCTGTGTAGCATCAGCAGCAGAAATAAATACATCAGTAACAAAATAAAATCCAAGTGCTTTTCTGAGTCATGAGCACTCTGCAGTCTCCCACCTGTACCTCAGGGGGTAGCCATTTAGTTTGTCCTTATGAGACACCATAGGTCTGGCAAGTCTTGATGCCACTCTATGCTTAAAGAATGCTCCTTTCAAAAACGGAGTTGGAGGACATCCCTGGCATACCACATATATGTACATGAGAAAAACTGGGTCACCACTAGACATCTCCTCCTCCTCCCGATGCAGGTGCTCTGCAATGTGAGGTAACTAGAACAGCAGGGGCTAACAGCATTACAAAACCTATTAATAGATCAAGTGCCTAGAGACACAGAGGTTTAAAGCACATCATGTGCACCACTCCTTAGCCAATAATTCCCCATTCATCTTATTTGCAGCTCACTGAAGCAGAGTATTCAATCAGAATTAATGCTCACTTAAGAATGAGAGATGGCAAGTGACAAAATCTTAGCAGAGCTTTATATCAATTACCAAAGCAAGCAAGTAAGTGTTTCATCACTGTAGGCATAACTGAAAAACACAAGTGAAAGTTCCTTAGTAAAGCCATCCTTTCAAATGGCTCTTTTGCCAAAGCAGATGCCATAGAATAAACTGGCCCATCACATACCAAGTCCGCATTATGTTTGTTGTTGCATTGGGAACGTTTCCATAAGCAAAATCCCTTATTCCCACATGTAAGCAGTAAGCAAAACGTTTCATCAACATTGTAGTGCTTTTAAATGTCTGCCTCTGGAAGAGAAGGGAAACATTGCTGTGTCAAACTAGGACTGAAAATTTTCCTAAGAATACAGTTCAAGGATCATGTGTAATGTAAGAAAAATGTATCTTGGTCACCTTATCTGTAACAAAAGCCAGAGTTTTTTGTATCGGTAAAACTTCAATACAGCGTTTGGTCTAGATTCACCCCAAGTTGCACAAAAGCACAATCTAAAGCCCACTCAATAGAAAGACTTTAACAATGTTTGTACCAAGCCTACAGTGAGTGGGACTGGCTGAGGAGAGGGCTGGATTCCAGTCTGGGGAAAGGTGACAGTTGACGAAATAGCCTTTGCAATCAGGGAACCTATGGGAGAAAGACCGTCTTTTGTTTAGCTGCACTGGGCCAAAGACACAGAAGATGCGAGTGCTATTTTCAGCTCTGCCATGACATCCTGTGATCTTGGGCAAGTCACTTAGTCTCTCAGTTTGTAAGTTCTCCATCTGAAACTAGAGAGAATAGAATGGTCCTAATTTACAAGGATGTGGTGAGGTCAAATTCTTTAATGAGTCTCTCACAGGCATGTAGGTATCATTGAGTGGAGCCTATAAATAATATTAAATAAATCTGTATGTTTTGGAGAGTTTGTCTGTCTGTCTGATCAAGAACTCCTAAACAATAAGAGCTAGGACCACCAAAGATGGTTCACAGGTTCCTCTTATCATAATTTAAAGCAACATAAGGGTTTGGTTGTGACAGGAAAACAGGATATGCCTGGAATGGGTGTGCTTCTCATAAAACCAAACAGAAATTAGACAGAATCACCAAATCAAATACAGTTCTGAAAACTGATGTAACTGAAAGAATGTTGAAAAAGACTGAACCAAGATGAGCCAGCAGAATAGGATAAACCTGAAATAGGATTGCTTCTTAATAAACCTTACAGAAAAGAAACAAAACGGAGAAATCTCGAGTCGTGCTCTGTTTTGGCATAGCTAAATCAATACTTAATGTTTGAAAACTAGAAGAAAATGTTATTGGAAACCAAATTGACCATAACCCTTTTTTGCTAACACATAGCAAATGATAAGCGTTTATAGGGATGAAGAAAAATTGATGGAATTCCCATTTAAAATATTTTTCTAAATAAAAAAAGACATTTTTTAACAATCCTTCTTTTAAGAAATCTGAAATAAAAACTAACTGCATAAAAATAACAATATTTTTGAAAAATACAATCATTTAAATAAAGCATGCACATTTTCCTTTGATTTTCCAAAAAAAAACCCTTAATTGAGTTATAAATGTGAAGCGCCAGCTGCATTTCAAGTTACTGACCCATGTGCAACTCCTGGGAAGAGAGGTGCTGAAAACATCACATTCTCTTCCAACAAAATGGCCCTGGCTGATCCTTGGGCGCGCGCACACATGCACGCACACACTCTGTGCTAATGGGGGTGAATTTTGTTTTGTCCTCTTATTTTGAGCAAGTCTGTCCCAAGAGTATCACTTTGATTGAACTGAATGGCTGAGCAGGTTATCCATAGGATCACCAGGATGCATATTTCAGCCTGCATTCCCCACAACACTTGTAAAATCCATAACAATGGCCAAACAGAATAGACTTCTTGTTCTCTTTCATTACCCTAGGTCCTTGCTGAACTCTATTTCTGCCTGAGTTTTGGATTTTGGCCTTTGTTATTTAGGTGGCAACTTCTAGAAAACGATCCAGCGACATCAGCTGAAAGCAATAAAAATTCTCAAAAGAAAGCAAGTGACAGTCAGAGCCTAATAAAAATGTTTAATTTCATTCAGACTTCTGGAACCAGACAGCTTAGCTTGGGAAGGACAAGGCAACCATTAATGAACCAGCATGTTCATTACACTGTAGAACAGACAATAGATCCAGCAAAAATTAGGATGCGAAAGACAAGCAGTGATAAAATCCCCACCCATTTCTCTATATATATTGTGAAGGCCCTCATTTACATTATACTACTGTTACTCTCTGTTCAAAGGGTATCAAAGGATAGCTGACAGAATTTAAACTATGTTTTGAAGTGATTAAGGCTGTACATTTTGCTTAGCCAGGAGAGAAGGAACAAAAGTCCAATCAAAACCACATTTGTTTTTAGTGTGAACACTGTAGGTGATTCTCTTTCTTCCTCTAGGGATATGTCTACCCTACACACCATGGCGCTAAACACAAGGCAATTTAAACACTGTTTGTTGGCACTTTTGCCAACAAAAAACTATCACCCCCTATGAGCATGTTTTCTTTGCGGGCAGGAGAGTATCCTGCTGACACAGCACTGTTTACACTGGTACTCGAGCAGACAAAGCTTTTGTCATTCATGGCAGGGGTGGAGGAGGCTTTTAGCATAAGTGAACACAAAGCCTATGTTTCCTTAAGCCTATTTTTCCTGTGTGTTTAACCCTCTGTCTTACTACTCTCAAGTAGGGCCTTTTGCTCTGAAACTTGGAGTTAGCATCCAGAACCTACATAAAGCAGGATCCAAAGTCAGAACCAAGCTACTTTGAGACATGCCCACATTTCCCCCTCCTTTAGTTCCCATGCACAAACTTGAAACCCATCTGACTGTAGATAGTCCATGCTTCACCGCACAGAGCTCTCCTTAAGCAAGAATATGTCCATCCCTTCCTGGGGTAAACCTGAGTCATGGCAGCATCCTTTGATGTTGAGGACCAGGCCTTTTTCCACTTGCTGCTTTCAGAGCTTGGGGCAGCCATCCAAGACCCTATGCTTAGGGAGGCTGACCCCTGCTGCAGGCCCACAATACCCTCCTCCGCCCCCCCCCGGTAATTCCCCAGCTCGCATTGCTTAGGGGAGAGATCTTCAGGCAAGGGAGCAGGGAAAGGGCATAGTGGGGGCAAGGAGGAGCAGGGCTTGTGGAAAAGGGTGGAGTGGCAGTGGGGATGGATGGAGCAGAGGCAGAGCAGGGCTTGCAGCAACGCGCTGCTCTAGGCCCTGCCCCTGGGGTTCTGGGGAGGGAGGGTTGCCCCAAGCCCCCACAAGGATGGCCTTGGCTGCTTTCTTTCCTAATCTAGGATGAAGGCGTGCATTAATTATGACATGAAACATCAGCCATTTCTCGCTGCCAGAATCAAAATCGTTGCCAAATCCTGCTGGCCTGGGGAAGTGTGGGATTAAGGCTGGAATGTGAATTGAACCCTGCTTCACTACCGTGAAATGCGATGCTGCCACAGGCAGGCACTGGCCTGTAAAATGTCTTTGTTCTTTTTCAGGATGTGAATGTCAAGTGTGGGGAGCCAGTGGATGCTGCCTGCAAACCATGACAGTTCCTGTTATAACAAATCTCTAACTAAATGCCAGCACCCTAGAACTGAGCTGATTGAAATGCTAGTTTTGGCTCCTACCTGCCTTTTCCTCTCTCTCCCTCCCTCCAGATGCTGCCTGTACTACACACTTGCCATGAAAGAAAATGTAAATACTTCAGAAATGTCATGGTGTAAACAAGTACCGGAAGCCATTCCCTTGGCCCAGTGTTAGCACAGCACTCTGGCTTCAATGGGGGCCGTAGCATCGACACCATTTTTTATGAGTTGCTGGAGGATGGTTGACCCCTGCTCTGCCCCAAGCACCGCCCCCACACTTCATCACTTCCCCGCAAGCACCCACTCCATGACCTCCTTTTGTCTGCTTCCCCTACCCCTCAGCACTTCCTGAACACTAAGCACCCACTAACTTTTTCCCCATGAGTGCTCCATTGCTTGCTCTCCCCAAAAGAGCAGCCATCTTGCTTCTACTAAGGTCCTTGTTGCCAGACTAATGGGTCCAAGATTGGAATGTTTCTTAACACATGAATCAGTTTCTTGATATTTAAGCCATCAATGACCTGGTTTACTGGCAAAGTGCAGGAGGCTGGACGAAGGCTGTTCTGTAAGGAGTTGTGTTTTACTCTAAGGCAGATACTATCTACTCTTCCTCTTTGGCTCCCGATCCTTTACTCCTCCCCTTTTCTGTCTCCATCACCTTTCACTTTCCTTTTCCTTTCTTCTATCTCTTTCTCCTGTTACGTCTCACCATCAAAGCACGCCTTTTCATTTCTGACATAATATGGCAGTTATCTTCAGTTCCTGCACGTCCTGCAGGCTGTGCACCTCTGTCTGGGTCTATCGAGGCCTGGCTTTCTAGTCAGGTCACAACAAAGTTCAGCACTCCTTCCAGGATAACAAGAAAAAATGGTTACTTACCTTCATAAATGTTGTTCTTTGAGATGTGTTGCTCATGTCCATTCTACTTGGGCATGCACGTGCTGTGTGCACAGATTGTCAGAGAGTTTTCCCTTAATGGTACCCGTCAGACCAGCAGGGGAGCCCCCTGGAGTGGCACCGCCATAGTGGTGCATATATACCCCTGCTGGCCCTCTAACCCTCAGTTCCTTCTTGCTGGAAACCGCCAATGCAGAGGAGGCAGGTAGGATGTGGAATGGACATGAGCAACACATCTTGAAGAACAACAGTTACGAAGGTAAGTAACCGTCTTTTCTTCTTCGAGTGATTGCACATGTCCATTCCATGTAGGTAATTCCAAAGCCAAACCCAAGTAGGTTTACAGAGCCTACAGAGAGATTGCAATACAGCCCTGCCCACTGCTGTGTCCTCCTTGGCGTGCTGCACTATAGCATAGTGGTTCGCAAAAGTGTGCACTGACAACTAGGTGGCTGCCCTACAGATCTCTACAATGGGCACCTGAGCTATGAAGGTGGCAGAAGACACTTGGGCCCTGGTCGAATGGGCCATGACTGGAGGGGCTGGAACCTGCACCAGCTCATATCACACCCAGATACAGGAATTGATCCATGACAAAATAAGGTGGGCTGACACCAGCAGGCCCTTCATTCTCTCAGGTATGCACACAAATAGCTGGGGGAGGGGGGAACTAACCCAAATAAAAGGCTAAAGCTCACCTAACATCTAAGGTGTGCAAAGCCTGCTTTATCCCAGAACTGTGGGGTTTAGGGCAAAAGACCAGTAGAAAAATATCCTGATGAACATGGAAGTGAGACACCACTTTGGCCAGGAATGCAGGGTGAGGGCGAAGTCTGACCTTCTCCTTGAAAAAGGCCATTTACAGAGGATCCACTGTTAGAGCCTGCAGCTCCGAAACCCCACCTAGTGGAGGTAATGGTAACAAGGCAGGACACTTTCCAGGACAGATGCAGGAGGAAGCACATTGCCAACAGCTCGAAGGGAGGAGCCATAAGCCTAGAGAGCACCAGGTTTAGGTCCTGGGGGGCAGAGGCTTACACAGCTGGGGGTAAGCCCTATCCAACCCCTTAAGGAAATGATGCACCATAGGATCCATGAAAACAGACCTGCCCCATGACCCTGAGTAAAAGGCTAAAATGGCTGCCAGGTGCACCCTTATCGAGGAAAGGGCCAGGCCTTGGGTTCTAAGGTGCAGGCAGTAATTGAAAATAGCTGGGACCGAGGCCTCCATATGAGAGAACCCCTTACCCTCTGACCTGCATACCAAGTGCTTCCACTTTGTCAGGCAACGCGCCCTTGTAGATGATTTACGACTTCCCAAGAGAACTGCCTGATCTCAGTCCAAACACTGCCTCTCCATGGTAGTCAGCCACAGGCCATCCATGTCATGAGGTACAGAGATTGGAGGTTCAGGTGCCGAAGCCTGCCGAATTCCTGAGAGATCAGGTCCATGTGCAGGGGAAGGGCCAGGGGCTACTCCACTGAGAGTTCAAGGAGATCTGGGAACCAGTGCTGGTGAGGCCACGCCAAGGCTATTAAAATCACAGAAGCCCTTCACTCCCTAACCCTGAGGATTACCTTGTGAATTAGGGGAAATGGGGGAAGGCATATAGTAGACTCTGGGGCCAGGGGACCATGAGAGCATACCCCAGTGACCCCAGGCTGTGGTTGAAGAGGGAGCAAAAGCGGGGGTGAACAGGTCCAGGTGGGGAAAGCCCCACTTGCAGAAAATGGATAGTCACATACACCCTGAGGGACCACTCATGCCCCTTGAAGGACCTGCTGAGGCCATCCGCCAATGCACGCTGGGAACTGCAGAGAGGCCAAAGGGGATGGCCATACATTGATAATGATCGTGGCTCACTGTGAACAGAAGGAAGTTCCTGTGATTGAAATGTGGAAATAGACATAGTTGAGATTGAGGGCAGCGTACCAGTCTCCTGCAGCTGAGGCTGGAATGATTGAGGCCAATGTTACCATCTTGAATTTTGACTTCACTATAAAAGCATTGAGGCCCCTCAAGTCCAGGACGAGGCAGAAACAGCCCCGGGCCTTTTGGAACCAGGAAATAATGGGAGTAGAACCCCCTTCCCTCATGTCCTTTGGAACCTCTTCCACAGCCCCCAGATCGAGGAGCTGTTGCACTTCCAGCCTTAGGAGATGCTAATGAGAGGGGTCCCTGAAGAGGGAAGGGGGAGAGCGAAACGGAATGAAGTATCCCCTTCACATCATGCCTAGGACCTAGCAGTCCATTGTGATATGCAACCAGGCATGGTGAAAAGGGGATAAACAGCTTGTGAATGGCCACTGACCTGAGGCTGATGTGCTGTCCCGGCTCAAACCTTCAAAGTTTCTGCCTAGGGCCATGGGGCTTCGAGGGCCCTGCCCCCGCCGTCAGACGAGGAGCGGGACTGCCGCCTGCTGTTTCCATTATTGTTTTGGCCCCTGCGCCTGGAGTAGTCTAGCCTGTCTCCCTGCTGAATGGGCAAGAGGGGGTCCTGGGAAGGGAGCATCTCTGTTGAGCAGCGGTGAGGGTGCCAAGGGACCTGAGGGTCGCCCTAGAGTCCTTCAACCCATGGAGGTTGGTATCCGTGCACTCCAAAAATAGGCCTGCCCCCTCGAACAGCAGGTCCTGAATGGTGTTCTGGACTTCTGGTGGGATGCCAGACACTTGGAGCCATGCACTCTTCCGCAAGACCAGGACAGTTGCCATGGTATAGGCTGCCGCATCCACAGAGTCCAACGCTGCCTGGACTGCCACGTGGGACATGACCTTGCCTTCCTCCAACAGGGCCTTGTATTCCTGCCTCGAGTCCTGGGGCAGCAACTCCCCAAACTTATCCATCACTGCCCAAGAGTTGAAGGCATACCTGTCAGGAGCACCTGCTAGTTGGCGATCCTGAGCAGGAGTTCCCTGGAGGCATAGGTCTTGTGGCCCAGGAGGTCCAACCGGTTGTCCTCCCTATTCTTGGGGATGGGAGTGAGTTGGCCCTGATGCTCATGATGGTTAGTGGCCTGCACTACAATTGAGCCCGGCAACAAGTGCAAAAACAGGTGCTCATGTTCCCTGCCTGAGGGAAAAAGTACCACCACTCTGCCCTCTTATCTGTGGATGGAATGGAAGCGGACATCTGCCAAAGGACCTTAGTAATAATACCCACTCTTTTGTTCAAGGGCAGGACCACGCAAGATGGCGTCTCTGAGTTGAGAATGCCCACTGTTGGATCGGAGTCCTCAGTGGCCCGCTCAAGCTGCACCCCCAGGCTTTGCTCCAGCCTCTTGAGAAGGTCCTGATGGGCCTGGGAATCCATCAGTGGCATTGATGGGAAGGTCCTCATATTCCTGAGGTCTCTCCGAGGTCTGAGATGGAGCTGCTTGGCTCAGAGGCCCCTGGTCCCCGGCCCCTTCCAACAAGGGCCTTGTGGATTCCCTCCAGGTTGATGTAGCCTGGCCCAGTGCTGGTGACTGAGACAGTGTCATGGCGGAGGTTGGCACTCGAGGCCCCAAGTTAAGGAGCCCTCAATGGAGGGGGCACTCCCCTGGGCTTGATGGTATGTCCAGGGAGTCCAGAAAGGCCACTGATCTGGGTGTTGCCACTGTGGGGGGGCCAGGTCTGCTGGGGCTATTGGCCCAAGAAGCTGCAATGCTGTGAGCGGTGCCAAAAACAGGAACAGTGCTGGGATCTGGAGTGGCACCAAGCCCAGGAACATGAAACTGTAGTAGCCTGGGACCACACTGACTTCACTTTGGAGTCCAAGAAGTAGTCAGACCCCAACCAAGGCAGAGCCAAAGACGGGCCTGGTGAATGGTGCCATGAGGAGTGTCGATCATCACCGCCAGCTTGCCCTGATGCCGGACAGATGGTGGGTGGCATCAAATGCTCCGGTGCCAATAGGCTGTGCCGCCAAGATAGGAGCACTGGAAAATGAGCTCTCTCTCGACTCCTGAGAAAGCGTCACCACCAACATTATGGGTACCATCGGTGCTTGTGTCAACCTGTGCACCGGCAAATGTGACACCACACGTGATGCTGGGCCCGAGTCTCTTGAAAGGGCTGGAACTGGTGCCAGTCTCGATGATCGCTTGCCAGGGTCCAGTGCCAAAGTCTCGGTGTGCGCTCGGGACCCAGCACTAAGGGTGGTGAAGGAAGGCTCACAGTCAATTCTATCAGCTTCCGCACCACCTCAAAAGTGTCCAGCATGGAGAGCTGGTCGTCGAGCACAGGCTCTTCTCTGGAGTGTGCTCCCTGGCTGGGCTTGACTGGCCATGGTCAGGCCCAGGAACAGCAGGCCTTGAGGCCAGTGCAGGTACATCAGGGTGCCCAGACTGTGGGCGCACCCTGGGCACAGGTCGAGAGGTGGTAATCTACCCCGCTCCGCTCTCCTCTTCTTACGCAGCACTGACAATTGTGAGCAGTGCCAAGCAGAAGGGAGCCTCAACACTGTCGAGGCCCCAAAGGATCCGAGTGCCTCCCGCACCGAAGGCTGTGTGCTGAACAACTCAGGTGCCATGTCTGCGGCCGGTGCCGGTTGGAGTGCCGACTCCATCAGGGATATATTCAAGTGCGAGTCTCTCTCTCACGCCAAGTCTGAGGCTTAAAACTGCAACAGATCTTGCCACTGGTCAGGACATAGGCCTCACCCAGACACTTTAAGCACAAATCATGTGGGTCTCCACAGGGCATAGGCTTAGCACAGTCCACACACGGCTTAAAGCTGTGAGGCCCTGGCATGCCCCGGAGATGGGATGGGAAGGGGACTCAAGAAACAAACCCTGACCCAATATGAACACTATCTAACTAACAGGGAAAGCAACTTGGAGACCAATGGGGCTCAACTAGGTGCTAACTAACTGCTAAGTGTGAATACCAATGGGATCACCCTTATGAGCAAGCGAGATAAGTGCTCCAACAACCATCACAGGCGGTAAGAAGGAACTGAGGGGGTGGAGGGCCAGCAGGGGTATATATGTGCCACTCTGGTGGCACCACTGCAGGGGGCTGCCCTGCTGGCCCAACGAGTACCACTAAGGGAAATCGCTTTGACAATTTGTTCACATGGCATGCGCACACCTAAGTGGAATGGACATGAGAAAGCACTCAAAGAAAGTCCATATCAAACAATAATTCTTCTCCCCTTTTGGGCTATCTTGCAGGTCTCAGCTTCCTCTTTCACTTTATAAAGTTCAGCCTATGCTACTTTCTCCTAGCAGGATTCCAACCTCTCCTTCCCCCCTCTCCCCGCCCAACACAGAGCTTCCCATTTCTTCCCCTCTTTGGGGACTTTGGCAGCTTTGCTTAGTGATCTCCTTGCTACTTGGAAACCCTGGCTCAGGGCTTCCTCTACTGCAGTTTATCCTGCTCAGTCTTCCAGTCTGAGTTCCCAGGCCTTCCCCTTTTCCTTGCTCACCTCTCCTGGGTCTTCCTTCTTTGTTTTTTGGCACAGTAACCTCATCATATGGGGCTATGACTGCCACTTTCTTCATTAATTTTTAGAGGTTTTTTCCCTTTGGATCCTTTTACTCCATCTAGTATCTGTAAGGAAAACACAGCAGAGCTTCTTTTTAAAAAAAAAAAAAAAACTATTCCATTTCCTTGATATTCTCAATAATCCCTTTACAGAAAAGTATTTTATTCCAAGCTGACTCAGTTTTTCCATAAAGAAACTTTCTTTCCATAGTTCATTGCCCACAATACCATAGGACATGATCAACAGTTTCTTTGGTTTTGCACGTGTTACGCAGCTCATCTTTATGTCTTTTTAATCAGTTTCACTTAATAATCTCTGAGCAATCTAAAAATGACTATTTCATTTTTTCAATCACAGCTGTGGAATATTGTATTATTTTCTATTTTTGAGCATAATAAAACCTTAAGGGATCTGAATATGCACCCTTTTCAGAACTTGTTTTGCTGCTTTGTCAGCCTTCTCATTTCCAGGTATTCTGGTTTGTGCCAGAATCCACACTACTGTTACACAGCTACCTGCTTATATTATTTCTGTAGATAAGAACATTATTTCACTTATGTCATTTCTGGCTTTCTGATGTCCCTGTTCTGAGTGTCCCACTACCTGATAAGGACTAAGGAAAAAGTACAGCTACAGCTGGTCAGATATCTCTTACCCAGGTTAGTTTCAACATTATCTCCATTAGTTGAGCCATCAAAGTCAATAACCTTTGAGATTTCTGGCTTCAAGACTAGGAATGCAGAAGTCTGTTCCCACCTTACCAGTGTTGTCACCTTTTGATCCACCTGTATAGACTTGGCAAAGCTGGCTCCATTTTCCATAAATAAATCTCACTGGTATAATGTATGAGGTTTTTTTTCCCTTCCTTTGTTTCTCTCATACAGTTCCAAATCTACCAATGGTGGAGTAACTGTCTAGTTGCAGTCTGATTTCCCAGAACTAAAAATTTTTAGTTCTCTTGATTTTTCTTTTTTATATATCCCCTACACATATCTTTGACCCCAACGGGATGAGGATGTCTGTGGCCTATAATTATGTCTACTAAGCGCCCAATAATCCTGATACATCTGTTTTGTAGGCCTGTTTTCATGATTCTCTTTTATCTTTGCTCAAATGATTAAATTTAATAGTTTCATCTTTAGATTTATCAGTGTTTCGCCAGTGGCTATTTGCATCACACACCCTGGTGGTATCATTGTGCCCACATGCCAGGTGCAGAGCTTGATCCTGGAGAAGTTCCAAGTCTCTTAAGAGTTGTTTTTGAGGTTGTTCCAAAAGCTTGGCACCCGTAGTCTAACACTGCTCTTATCAATGCTCTATTCATCATCATCAGTACCTTCTTATCTGCATCCCATTTGTTTCCAGCTATGCTTTTAAGTCTGTCCTACTTTTACACTTCTATGTTTATCTATGTAACCTTTCCAAATTATTTACTATTAAACACCACACCAAGGAACATAAGCTTTTGAACCATCTGAATTTTTCTCACCATAAAGAAATAAGCTCCAGTTTCTCCTAATTACTTTCCTGATTGGAAACACTCCCTGAGTTTTTGCAAGTGAGAATTTAATTCCCCAATCGCTTCCCTGCTTGGAAATTCTCTGGAGTGCCTCATTTGTCTTTTCCATGGCTTCTTTTAGTCTTTATACTTAATCCATATAGCACAGTCATCTGTGAAAAGGGAAATACCTATTCCCATCTGCACAATTTCTAGGAAGCTATTTATCATAATAAAAAACAAAATAAAGCTGATAATATTCCCTTGTGGAGTTCCGTTTGTAAGCATGTAGATTTTTGATAACGCTGTTCCCACTTTGACTTGCACAGCTCCATCACTTGAAAAGTCACTTAGCCACCAAAATATTCTCCCTTCTATTTCAATTCTGTCCAGTTTAAGTAAGAGGCCTTCTATCCATAGCATGCCATTATAGCCAGACAGAAGGCCGCCCCGACATCCTTGGGAGAGAGAATCCTAGAGAGCGAAACTCTGTCTTCAAAGGCTCCAGGGCCTCCAGAGGTGTTGGAATAACAATGGCCCTGGATGCTAGACAGGAACCAGATAATAGCGACAATTGGGCCAGCAGGCGATCGGGGGCCTTGGGCTACCTTTGGCTGGTACCAGTATTGATACGCCTACACACACCGTCCCAGAAGAGGAATCTGCCGCCACATCAGAAAAAGGACGTCTGGCCCTAATGATTTAGTTACCTCCACCTCACAGGTGCAAATTAAGCTTTGGACCCTCTGTGGGAATGGGCGTCACAAAGACTTCCAACTTAATTGGCATTTTAATGACAAGAGAAGCGTCTTCGTGACCACAGGGGTATAAAGTAGGGCCCTGTGCCCAACTCTAATTAGAGATCCACCCATATACCTGCTGGTCAGGCGGTCTTGGACCCCCGAGACTTTAGGGACGCCTTAGTCTCCTACTGACTGCTTCCCATTGGGATTGAGAGAAATGCTGGCTTCACCGGAGTAAAGATCGCGGGGTGAGAATATACCTGCTAGGTGTCTGTTTTTCTTGCGCATTTAATAAGAGCTCAGAGAACCAAAAGGGTTTCATGGTACCTGTAAGTGACTTTTATTGTAATTTCTGTCTTGTCCTTTTGTAGTGGCTGTGTTATCTGTGACACAGCAATAACATTTAACAGCTAAGCTTGCCTTGTAACAATAAAATAGTAACTGTTTAAGCTTTCAACCTGACTCCTCCTGTTGCTGTAACAGAACCAGACATAATTAAAAGAATCACAGCAGGTCAGGGGTAAACGCAATAAGAGGTGAGCGTTGGGTTGTGCCGCCTCCACTCTTGTGGCACCCGTCAGCCTTCCTGGCTGCCCGCTGCAAAGGGACTTTTGTCTTAGCAGTCAAAGACTCGGGTGTATCTTTGGGGTGCCCGTCAGCCTTCCTGGCTGCCCACTGTGAAGGGACTCTGTCCTAGCAGTTGAAGACTCGGGTGTGTGATAGGGCTCACAGACCACTCACTGCCCTAGCCACCGGCTAACAGCCATATGCATTTTCAATGTGCAGGAACATTGTTTTGTACACCTCCATTTCTAGTCTCACTATATAGTGAACTGTGAGTCTTCCTTTTCTGAAATAATGTTGTGACTCAGTTATAAGATAATTTTTCTTCAAGTATTCCACTAGTATTCCATCATTTTCCCCAGGATTTTCCCCGCATATGCTGTGAAAGCAATAAGTTTGTATGCACTTTGCCTAGTTTTCTAATTAGTATCAACTTAGCTTGTTTCCAGTCTATTAGCAGCCGTCCTTTTACTCCTCTATATCATTATGTAACTACAAAAGAATCTTTAGACTCTCTTCTGACAAGTGTTGAAGCATTTCATTACTTATATTATCTTTACCTGGAACTGTATTTTTCCTTTTTCTATTGGCAGCAATAAGCTCTTGCATCCGAAATGTTTTGTTTAACGCATCATCAGTAGACCCTCTCTAGCCTTTTAATAGTTTACCTTTTCCCCCAATAAATCTTTTTTCTCATGAAATTCACTGCTTTTGATTCACAACATTACTAACCTTCTGGAATTCTTTTTCTAAAATGCCTGGCTTTCTTAAGCAGGCAACCTCAATTTCATTTTTTATAATAAGACATTTACTTTTACTTCAAAAGCCATTCACTCTTGGAATCTCCATATATAGTTCTAAATCTGTGTTCCATTTCCCACAGAAATTTCTCCAATATTCTTTGTTGTCTTTTGGATAATCCTTTGTGCACTGCCTTACATCTTTTATCATTCACTAAGTCTTTACTATTCATTGGGTGTTTTGCTTGGTTGTATGCCTTATTGCTTTTTGATTGCTAATTTGCAATCCTCCTTACATCAAGGAACCAGATTTCTATACTGAAATTTAATTAGGGCAATTTGATATTTTATAAATGGCCAGGTCAGTTACTGGCTGTAATTCCTTGTATTACATTTTTATAGAAGTCTTCCTTTGTTTTTGCCTTTTCCTTGACCTTGGTAATCAATAAGTATAGGGAAGTGATCGCTTCCCATTATGTTCTCTTTATGAATTTCCCAGATTTATTTCCTATACATATCATATGTTGCAATTCCCAAATACAGAATAGAAAAGAACCCATCCACTGAATTAAATCTAATAGGTGCTCCTGAACTTCATATGGCTCCTGAATTTTCATAGGTAAAGCATATCAATAAATAGTACTAAGCATTACCATTTCAGTCAGTTTTCTTACTTCTCTATAGCTCATTATGACTATTTAAGTTTCCACTGATTTTGAGTAGGTTTTTGACATTATTAAACTAGTTTTTTCTAATTCTAAAGTAACTAATTTTTACATGGTGCAATGTTTGTCTATCTATCCCGTACAATAGCTGAATAGATAGAAAGGACTAATGAACCACAGGGCAGGTGGCACTTGGAGGAGAGCCACAACTAGCAAGTTCTTATGAGGAAGCCCTGCTGGGCAGGGGCAGGCTGGTCTGATATACAACAGGAAGTGAAGAGCAAGAAAATTCAGCAGGAAGGAATACTGCAGTCACCTCCTAGAGAGGAGGGTAGTGGGTAAGCAGTAAGGAGGCTGCCTGGTGGGGGAGTAAACCAGAGAATAGACATTGGTAAAAGCCTCAAGTGAGGATGAAGTAACCACAGGAAATAGAAGAAGTTCCTGTGATAGAGCAGAGGAGGGCCAGAAGCCAGAGTATTTTTCCTATTACTGCAAAATACAGAAAGAACCTTTTGGTAGCCTCCACATATGATACTTTTTGTATAAATTTATATTTTTCTATTTCTCTAGCTTGTTCTGATACTGCACTCCTTATATGCTGCACTGTGGTTTCCCGCACAATTGCTCCATTTAGATTCTGCTCCTTCCACACAGTTTCATGTGACTGATTTCCTCCACATTTACTGCACCTCATTGCTCTCTTACAAACAGCAGTCATATGTCCAAGCTTTCACAATTACAGCACCCTGTTGGGATATGAGAGGGTAAGAGGGAGAATATATGATTTAACCCAGAAATAGGGCTTTCAAGCAATTTAAAATTAATAGCAATTAATTACAGTATGAATCATGTTAAATAAAAAAAAAACCAACTGAAATGTATTATAAGGATTTTGGATGTTTTTCTGCATTTACAAATAAATTGCTTTTAATTACAACAAAGAACACAAAAGGCATAGTGCTCACTTTATATTGTTTTATTATAAATATTTGCACTGTACAAATGATAAAAGAACAAAAGAAACAGTATTTTCAATTCTCCTCATACAAATATCATAGTGCAATCTATTTATCATGAAACTGCAACTTGAAAAAAATGTATATTTTTGTTATATAACTTCACTCAAAAACAAAACAATATAGTACTTTAGAGTTTGCAAGTCCACTTATTCCTACTTTCGGGCACCAGAGGCAGAGAAAGTCTACACTACGGGATAAGGTCAAATTAAGATACATAACTTCAGCTACAGTAATTGAATAGCTGAAATTGAAGTACCTCAACTCCACTTTTGGCACTGTCCACACTGCAGGAAGTTGAAGAGAAAACACTCTCCCTTTGATTTCCCTTACTCCTTGTGGAAGCAGGACTACCAACATCGACTGGAGTGCCCCTCTCAGTTCGAATTAGCATGGTCTTCACTAGACCCACTAATTCGAACCCTGGAAGATTGATAGCAGCAGCTTCAATTGTCTCTGTAGCGTAGACATTCTCTTCAAGCTCTAGGCCAGAGGTGGCCAACCCATGGCTCGCGAGCCGCATGTGGCTTTCCCCCCCTTAAAGTGCGGCTCGCGAAGCCACTCCTGCGCCCCTAGAAATGGTCCCTGGCCCCCGGCTTTGTGTGCTCACCATTGCAGTGGAGCCATCCGGTGCAGCGATTCAAAATGGCATCGCCAAGATGGCGGCGGCTGACCGGAACCTGATGTGGCCAAAAAGCCTTGTCTTTTAAAGGGGCAGTGTCCTTTTTTCCCCCCCTCAACAACTCTGGGGGGCTGGCGTGGAGCTTTTCCTTTTTTCTTTTTTTTTCCTCTCTCAACAAAAATTGCTCCAAAAAAATTCTGATGTGACTCTTCGCATTTTTTCCCACCACCGTTTTGGCTCTCTTCGTTTAATGGCTTGGCCACCCCTGCTCTAGGCAGTAAGGGTGAAACCCAGGTGCCTGGCTGGCTGGAAGAACAGCAGCACCATGGACAGCTCACTGCAGGCTCACTGCAGATTGGGTGCCCAGTTAGCTAGAAGAGCAGTAGGACCATGGACAGGTCAGTGCAGGCACCACTGAGCCCAAAATCTAACTAGACTAGGCAAGGGTACGGTGATGGTCCCTGCTAGTCTGGCTGCAGACTGAGCTGAGGAAGGGCTGCTGTAAGGATACCAACTGAAGTATCAAGATGGGCCCCTGTGGCATTTTAAAGAAGGCAGTGTGTCCTGGATAGAAGCATTGGAGGCACAACCCTATACTAGGGCCATGAGCAAGAACTAGAGACCATTTACTTCAGAAGGGGGTACAGTATGTGAGACTGGGCTGGAGGGCTAAGTCGCTGATGCCCCACCATTGACCAGTGGGGTACTTGTGAAAGGCAGGTGCCCCCGTGTTTTAAGAATAAAAAGAAAAGCAGATAACACACAACTGGAAAGGGAGCACCATAAGACGTGGGTGCTGCTCCATTCAAAACCAACTCACTGCAAGCATGTATCAGTCAGAAGGGGCACTGGTGAAGGGAAGGTGCTGATGCTGTTACAAGTCACAAGAATGATTAAAGGACAGTAGGTACCTAAACCCCTGGGGTGTTATGCAGCTGCATTCCTGGATCACTTCCTACCAATTCTCTCTCTTCCCTCAGGATAAAGGAAATAACTGAAAAAGAAATTCTAAATTTTCAGAGTGTCACAGGTCCCTTCATCGTGGGCTTGATCACTATAGCCGGGCCTCAAGCAGCAAGAGCTCCTGTGTGCTCCTTCCTAGGAGCCCACAATGCAATTCAGGTCACCTCTACCCTCTGCTCCCATTAAGCTACTCTGTTCTCTTTTTTTAAGCTTCTCTTCCAGCCTGTATAGACATTGCAGGTATGGTGGGGCAGGGCCACACACCAGCTCTTTAACCTCTTCTTTTGCAATGCAGGGTTAATGTCATCCTGATAGACAAGCAGTGCATATTCTGAAAGCTGTTTAGATTCAGAGGCAAATTCATCCCATGGTTTGAGTACATGTAACTCCACGCTAGCTAAAGGGGTATGTCTACACTGCCACCCTAGTTCGAACTAGGGTGGCTAATGTAATCATTCGAACTTGCAAATGAAGCCCAGGATTAAAATATCCCGGGCTTCATTTGCATGTTCCCGAGCGCCGCCATTTTTAAATGCCCAGAAGTTTGGACTCCCTGCCCGCGGCTACACGCGGCACAGGCTAAGTAGTTCGAACTAAAGCCCCTAATTCGGACTACCGTTACTCCTCATTGCAGGAGGAGTAATGGTAGTCCGAATTAGGTTTTAGTTCGAACTACCTAGCCCGTGCCGCGTAGCTCGCGGCAGGAGTCCGAACTACCGGGCATTTAAAAATGGCGGCGCTCAAACATGTAAATAAAGCCCGGGATATTTTAATCCCGGGCTTCATTTGCAAGTTCGAATGACTACATTAGCCACCCTAGTTCGAACTAGGGTGGCAGTGTAGACATACCCAAGGTGTTGCACCCATTTCACAGTAGGGCTGAATTTATTCCATTTGTTTCATATTTATCTCTCTGAAGAGAAAGTTCTTCAGTCACCCAGTCATTTTTGATGTTATTGATACAATACACTGAAGTGCAGAAAACCATTCTATATATCTCTGCACACTATATCAAATGTGTCCTGCCACTTACCATGTTGATAACTATGTTTCCCAAATCAAAGTAATAATTGCAAATCATTTTATAAATTCACTTTATACTGAACTTCTGGAGGTCACCAAACTCTTTCCCATTTACTTGACACTGTTCCTATAGTAACAAAATGTAGTTCAAGGAAGGGGAAAAAGTGAGATGGAAACTAGTAAAGTAACAGTCACATAAAATAAATGGCATAAACAAAAAGGAAGATGCCATAAAGTTTTTATGACCACCTATTTACGAATGAACTCATTAATCCATAATCAGAAGAATGATTGATGGAAAAGACTCATTACATTATCCATCCCTCTGGTCACAGCAAGGTTATTCCATATTTTCCAGACAGTTGTTGACTATGCTTTCTAACTGGGGCTGCATGTGGGGGCATGAAGGGCTGTGTGCCACTCTCACCTTGGGCAGGAGAAGCAAGGGGCCATCAGCCTGTGGACAAAAGCCTATGGGTAGCCTAGGCAACTAGTGGGGGGGTGCCTGCAGCAGCAGCTGGGTTTCCCCACATGCACCAGAAGCCATGGGGAAAAGCAAAGTGATGTGGCTCTAATCTTGCTCTGCTCCTTTGGCTCCCAGCATTCACCAGTGGGAAGCAGAGCGATGCAACCAGGGAAGCAGAACAAGCTAGGGCCATATTGCTTTGCTTCCCCACCCCCACCCTCTGCCTCTGCTGATGAGTGTGGAGGGAACCAACCGCTTCTACTGGCACCAGCCCCCTAGCCCAGGTAGTGCCCCAGTCTACATAGCCTGGAGGAAAGCATATGGTGGGCGGTGGAACAGGAGTGAGAAGAGGTGAGGCAGCCATGGAGAGGGGGAAAAGCATGGATGGGGAGAGGTGCGAAAGGGAGGGAGCAGAGCTGGAGCAGGGATACATGTCCCGGCCCTCCGTTGGGTTTGGGGTGGTGCAGGGAGGAGTCACGTTCCCACCCTCCCAAGTCCCTTCTCACCAATCGCCCATACTTTCTAATACCCTTTCCCCCAAAATGTATGGTATCCTGTTCTATTCAGGGTCTCAATGCCCTTCACGTCACCCTATTTTCTGAGTGCCTTACTAGCTTGCTGGATACCATATTGCAGCTGCGGGTTTTTCTTTTAAATTTACAGAGACGGTGCAGTCAACATTCTCCAAATGTAACATCTAATCTCACTGAACATCATGTCATCCCAATTCACCACATATTTGGTAAGCATACATTTTTTTGTCCTCGAACTATAAAGAGCTGTGTTGTTCTGCTGCATAGAGGAGTACTGGCATAACACAAAGCTCAATGCCAAAAATAATTCTCTAGATAGAAGGCACATATTCCAAACTCCATCTTTCTGTCTTAGGATACTATTTGCTAGACAAAGCTGGAGCTAATTGGAGTTGCCTTGGAAGCAAATACTATAAATGCTGTTTTGTATGTGTACATTTAAGAGGTGCTTACATGTTTTTCTTCTGATGGTAATCAACTGCTGCACTAACTATATACACCTGGAGAAGGACGCAACTATGTCCATGTTGGACATCAGATAAAGCTTGTAAAATAATAACTTCTTTATGCTCTTATCTGTTACATATTTTTACTAGCCGTTAGGAGAAATTGTAGTGTTGATGAACTTCATTGGAGTTCCTGACCAACTGTCCTCTACCAGAACAATGCCTATAACAGGGCCATCAGAGTAGTGGTGAAAGAGGAAGTAGGGAATCAAAGGGACCTGACAGAGATATAGCAGAACATGTGCAATTATCAAGCAAAATATGAAGGTGTGCCAATGTGCTCTCACATGCTCACTTAGGAATGGATGTATTGGTTCTAATAATTATAGTAGGCATGTCATTTTTCACGTACTCATAAAGTCTTATAGTTTTAGTTTAAAATTGAGACTTTAAAACATCATAGGATAAGAAAATGTAAAAAAAAACATCAATGAAAGTGAAACTGGCTAAGTTAAAACACCTTGGATCAATTCATCAGGCAGCTTTGTGTAATGCTGCACTGTAACCGCAGATATCATCTGTGGATTTAATGAATGATCATTCCACCTGCCAGAGTGAAAAATAGGAGTCTGAGCATGTAAATATTCCATCAGAGCAGGGCTCTGCTAGAGACCAAATCAGGTCTTGTAGCACATATTTACCAATCCTTTGAAATGCAAGACCTCAGCAAGGGTTATCGCACTTAAACATTTCAGTCCAAAATAGCCAGCAATTTTAATACAGCCATGACCTATCTTAATTAGTCTGCCTCTTCCACTAATCCATTGCTGCCATTTAAATTCTTTAATAATACAACAGGACTGCCAGGCAACTACTGTACTGATAGCTTCCTGAAGCCTGATGAATGGAATGATTTCACTCAGAGCTGGATCCATTTTATTTCTGGGGTTGATGAGAAATGGAACAGCTCATATTTATTTGAAGGGAACCCAAGTGTCAGTTACTTATCATTCCTATGGGCATCTCTTGTATCTTTGATCCCACATTTCTATTTCTCAGCATAAAATAATCTTTACATGAGCCTGGAAAAATGACATTTAACCATCTGGCGGATGCCTCCACTGCAATGTAGAGCATGGGACATAGCTTAATACAGGGATGATGAATGAGATACGTGCTCTTAAATAGGATAATTCACAGTTCCTACTGTAATTTCATATAAAAGCCACAAATAGGGAGAAAGCCCTTTGCAATAATAAGTCTAGAGGTGGTCCTAGGGAACCAAGACGGCTTCAAAGAGGACAGGAGGTCACGCACACTATCACAGCTTGACTTTAGTGCATGGGACAGAGGAGCTGCGTAGTTGACTCAGCAGATGACTCCTAATAAGGTATGTAGGGTAAGGACCGGAATCAAGCATTTATAGCGCACACTCTGTATGTTTCCCTCTCTCCCACCCTCCCCATCCCCCAGATACGAGCCTGCTGCAAAGCTTTGCATGCAACAAAAGGCACTCACGCTTTCTGAAAGCACAGATACACCACACATATTCAATCATATCACCTCCCCAGTAAAAACTTCAGGATTCTCCCCTCACCCCTCATGAGACGAGCTCTGAAAAATGCACTACTATTCCTCCTGTGCCATAAATATTTGCTTTTATCTTTTAACACCCTATCTCCAGTCTATAAATTGACCCAACACCAAATTCTTTACTTTGGATCCAAACTTCACAACTGGTTCCCATCTCTATAAAGGGATCAGACAAAATGTCAGCATCCACAAAGCCCTGACCCTAATAGGATTCAGATTTGAACTTTGCAATGTGGGCTATAAAAGCAAAAAATGAGCTCTGCAAATGAGTAGACTTAGTTAAAGCAAAGCTCCTGTAATCAGAACAATCTGCAGTGTGAGAGATTCTGCCTGGAATTCCAATGTGTTGCTCACAAGGAAGTGTCACAAAGTGCCAGCCCAGTTGGTTTTATGAATGCAATCCACACAGTCCCTTAACTTGGTGCTTCCTCTAATGTATGCTGTAAATCACCGCCTTCTAGTTCAATGCACACACTGAAAGAAAAGGTTTATTTCTCTGCTACAGCACTACCTGGATCGCATTATGATCTTGGGAGCTGGGGGAGGATGTAATGAATTGTTGCACAGAAATATTGTAATGGGTGATCAAAGAACAGGAACGTTTGCTTGCTAGAAATCAATGAATGAGCACTCTCTCATTTTTATGCATGAATGACCCACGGTTTTTTTCTTTCCTTCTTAAAAAAAACTAGGACATGAGGATTCAAATGCCAAAGATGTACACAGAAAGGTTTCTGGAGTCAATTAAGTTGTATTAAATAATGAATGTTAGAAGGAAAAATCATAGATTTGTTCTTTTCTGGGTAATTTAAAATGCCATAAATAAAAGAAAGAGCTAGTTCATTGAGAAATACAGCTGTTTGGAGGGAGATTGCCATACATTTAGATGATGCTGTTTAGAGAGCAATTTCCATTTTCAAGTAAGGAAGCAAACCACCAATCACAAAGTAGCTGAATAGCATAGGAAAATTGTTCTTATTTTCCTGAGCACTGGCTTTTCATCCCCAGCTATGATCTATTTAAGAATTTCAGGATGATCTAGAATAGCTATTGTTTAAACTCTAAAACATCATGTCAAATGCTTACACTCAAAAGCGTGTCTCTATTACCAACAGACGCTGGACCAATAAAAGATACTTCTTCACCCACATTGTCTCTCTAATATCCAGGGATCATCTAGGCTACAACAATGCTGCATTCAATTCTGGTGTTTTGACAACATCTCTCGAACTGCATATTGTGGAATCAGATACTAAAAATGAGAACTTCATTTGATTCCTCCATTTGATCAGTTCATTGCATGATAATGCAGCAGCAGTCAGAAGAACAAAAGGCTCAGCCGAATGGTTTTGCATCAAAAAGGGACTCTGTTGTGGACACATTTGCATCTGTTTGGTCTTCATGCTGCAGTGATAATATGTACTGTGTGCTGCTGTGCAGACAACTCAAACTGGCACAGGCAGATGCTGTACTCTAAGGCAGAAAATACAGCATTGATGTCATTCTTAGGGCCAGCTCTTTCTACCACCTGCTCTTGGCATGAAGGCGGCTTCTATCAGCCTGCCGGGGCAGTTCTCTGACTCTCCCAGCCAGCAATCCCTCTCAGCCCACATGGGCTGTGCTGTTGCTCATTCAAGCTAGTGATCAGCATTCAGCTCTTCTAAGCATCCCCTGCAGCATCCGGACCCTCTGTGCTTACTGCCACCTTACAACACCCGCCATTCCTGATGCAGGAAAGTATGTAACAACAGCTGACTCAAGGCAGAAACAGCTGGATACCCTAGCACTAGCCCCTCAAGGGATGGGCCAAACAGCTTCACAGCGGTGTTCCATCTGCCTCAAGACTTAATTTATGCATGGGGTAGTTAAAGCCACTGGAGAAAACAGGACAAGGCTGTATTAAATAATGCCCAGAGAATACCATTTAAGTAAGGTCTGTCACTCAAAGCACAGGAAGTCACTGAGAGCATAGGGAAGTCAATGGAAGTGTTTCCTTTGTGGAGGGGTTTCATAATTGCAGGGACAAAGAAAGACTAGATACTTTCTTTGTCATGTTTAGTGATTTTAGTATGTGGCATGTGATTCTCCTCTCTCTCTCTCTCTATCAGTATTGAAGTGACGCCACAAAGAGTTGTTTGGGTGAGAGCCAGAGATCCCATTTGTACTTTTCCTAAGTGCAGAAGGAAGTTAATTCCTTAATTCCTTGGGAAAATTTCACTTTGAGTCATTAACATTCCACCCACATAAATCCAGCCTGTAGTTTCACTTGGGCATTATATTGTTCATTACTTCCTGCCATAAATGGTTGTGTAAGGTTATCACATGCCATTAAACTGTTGTCACATTTCTCCCAAGAAGAAGTTGTATTTCAGCTTCAGGCGAAGCAATTACTGTATGTAAAAGTTTGTTGAAAGGAAGGTAAAGCATTTTGTGATCCTCCCAGCGTGGTGGTAAGCGATGTAGGTGTAATGAAATGCAAGGCTGACTGGCTGAAATTCAAGGGTTTTCCATTATGCATTTGAAAATGTTATGCATTCCATTTTAATCACACCATATCATGATGGTACATTAAATTTCCCTAAGCCAGGATGGGGAAAATAACCTCAATTTCAATTACAAATATAAAGGAACCCTATTTTCAAGCCAACGGGGATTTTCTATATAAAAAATGCGAAAATACACGGTTTTGCGTGGATTTTTTATTATGCAAAGAGGAAGCTATGAAAGCAGTGAAAATGAGGTGTAAAATCTTGCAAAATGGAGGAAGCTTGTATACAGAAATTTGTGAAACAGAACTTCAGACAGCTCTCTTTAGGATGAAAGTAATGTGTAAATGGAAGATATTATTAGAATTTCTAATGATCTCACCATGGAAATAGCTGTCACATCACCCTCCAAGATTATGGTTGTGTGGACAAATGAGAGGAGCAGATGATGTATGGAAGCAGTTTATACGGAAGTATTTTCAGAATTAGACTTCAATGACAAGGGAAATGAAAAGGACATGTGAAGTCTAATTGGAATTCCTGTAGTCATTTGCAAAGGGTATTTAAAAGCCTTTTTCAAAAGCACCCTTATCAACATTTTCTTCAGGAATTAGAGTACTGTATAATTTAGTCTAAGCATAAGCATATTAATTTTTCAGTCTGATAGCAAGTGGCAGACAGCTGGCAAATATTGATGTCAGCAAGTGATTTTTTTGTTGGAGTCATACCAGAGAATGAAGACACTTTAGACATCCTTCCTTGACTGAAAAAGTAGTGGAATGTATTTCCCCATATGCTACTTCACCGGAGGCATTCTCTGCATGGGTCTGATTGAATGGGGGCTACCAAACATGGTTCACCAGGGTTAATCCCTGGTGGGCTGCTGGTGCTTTACTTGTCTGTGCGTCCACAGGTACAGCCACTTGAACCTCCCGCTGGCTTTGGATCACCTAGCCATTAGTGAGCCTCATTTTCTTTACTGTGCATCTCAGTTATTGTGATGCTCTCTATCTGGAACTGACTGCAGAAGTTCAACTGACCCAAAAACATGTCCCTGCAATACTCTTCACATTGCACATGCTACTCATTCAGTACAGAGTCCAGGTCCCAGTCTTCTTTAAAGCCCACTGGGGTTACAAGACCAGCTGAAAGATCAGCTGTCCCTCAGTGGTGACCTTCCTGCAATTAATAGGAACAGTGAAGCTAAAGGCAGCCAAGATAAAACATTAACGCTGGAGACAGGAATTCTTGAACAACTATTGAACTTTCTACTGCATTGTATCAGGATGGACTCTTGCCTTGCCTTTCTTAGGGCTTAATCCAAAGCCTTCTGACTCCCAGAGCATAGTGTAAGACTTAACTACTTGAACTAGCCTTTCTTTGATAGATGTACACAGTGTTGTAGCCATGTTAGTCCCAGGATATAAGAGACAAGGTGGGTTATCTTTTATTGGACCAACTTCTGTTGGTGAGAGAAACAAGCTTTAGAACTTACACAAAGCTCTTCTTCAGGTCTGGTCTGCACTACTGTTAGGTCAACATAAGCAGTCTTATGTTGACCTAACTGTAAGCAAAAAATGCACACTAAATATGTAGCCTCCACTACTGTTACTCACCCACTACACTGACTTAATACCCCCACCTCCACAAGAGGCATAGGGCTTAGGTTGATGTAGCTAGATCAACAAAATATCACTGCAGATGCTGCATTATTATATTGACTGTCTCTGACTTTCAAAGCTGTTCCATAATGCCCCAAACTGACACTTAAATCAGTGAGCGTGTTCCTAGTGCGGATGTGGCCCACCAACACAAGGAGAATAGTGAAGACATTCAAAAGCAATTAAATTACTGTGGTGGCTGTATGTCACCATACCTTAGTTTGACTTAGTTTTATATTGTAGACTTGCCGTCACAGGGTCACCGCTAAAAACAATATGAAACAGATTCTTTAGCATAAGTAGTTAACATACATTTCAAGATACCATTCAAGGCCCATTCATACCAATATCAATGCTAGGATAGGGAAAGCAACAGCTGTATTCAATACTCTTTGTCCCATATGGAGTTCACAAATAACTACTGCAAAGACGAAACTGCTAATCTTCAACACAAATGTGAAGAGTGTGCTCTTGTATGGATGCGAGACCTGGCATACTAAAAAGTCTTCAAATCACAAGCTAAAAGAAATTCAAACAGATGCCTGAGACACATCCTTCACATCAAATGGCAAGACTTTTTCACAAATGAGGAGCTTTGGAACAAAGCAGGACAAGAACCACTTGATATTCAAATCAAGAGAAGAAAGTAGGGATGGCTAGGCCACACTCTCAGAAAACCATCATCCAGCATGGTCCCTCAAGCTCTCACATGGAACCTGCAAGGAAAATGCAAAAGAGGAAGACCTCGGACAACGTGGAGAAGATCTACTGAGATTGAAGGACAACAACTGGGGTACTCCGGGAGTCAGCTACAAGTGTTGCCTCAAGACAGAGTGAAGTGGAGGAGACTTGTAGATGACCTATGCTCCACTCAGAGTTCAAGGGTTTTAAGAAGAAGAAGTCATCATAGGGAGGAAATAAACAGGATTAAGCAGATGGGAGGTTGCTAGTGGTTTATAAGAAGCCATAAATCCAGAGTCTTCATTTATCCCACCATGTTTTTATTGACTATCAAAATTATGAATTTAAAATTCCCAGACTCGTTTTTAGAAATGTTGTGCAGGTTTGCTTGAGAATGAGGACCAAGAGATCTGATGTAAAGTGTTCCCTTTGTGGAAATCTATGGGACATAGGAAAATATAAAGGACAAAAACACCCTGGGTGAGTTTCATTTGAAAGTATAGTGATTTTCTGGTTTCAGTCACACAACTATTGGGGCATTTAGTCCACTGAACAATAGAACTCACCAGTTGTGACAGACATCGTAGAGGGTTTAGATCATTGTAGAAGTGCAGATGTTTCTGCAAGTTTTTCCATCGGTTGTTCTGGCAGGTTCTGGGTGCTCCTTTGAGTTGGTGTGTCCTGACTGCAGGGGGCTTGCTTTTTTTGAGAGGTTGGGGAGTTGTTCAAAGACCAGACATGGGCAGTTAAGGAAAAATTTTTTTCAGGATGGGGGACCCATTGAGTATGTGTTTTAATTGTTTGATGCTATCCCATGTAGGTTCCACTGTGGGGTGGTAAATGACAACTAGTCAAATGTGGTCAGAGGGTTTTTCGTATCAAAACAGGTTCTCTCTCCTAGCAATGACATTTGTTGTTCATTTACATCCAAGGGTGGTACAGGCAAATGATTTTATTCACACTCTGGATTAAACCTACACTCTCTTCTACTCCCATCTCTTTCAGTACCTGATGGACACAGCCTTCTTCACTGAACACCATTCAAACAATGCTCTGAATATGGAATTAATCATTTCCTTATCTTTTTTCTATAGTGCTCATCAGTAGACTATACAAATACTTCATGAACATTAATGAGATTATCTTCACAGCATCCCTATGAGAGGAAGGGTGATTATTAGCTATATATTGCTAGCCAGCATATATTGGTGAACAGTTTACTTATCCCTCAGCCACAGCCATCATCAACCTAGCCTAGTCAAGCATTTAGCAGCCCCTCACTATACATATAATCAATTACGTGCGTCCACCCTCAACCACAGACCTCTGCCTCAAAGATTAACTGCTGCCTCTCTGGGACAAGACAGGAGACACTCCACACAGAGTTTCCCCTATGGCCAGGCTTAATATGCCACTTGGTTTCGACCAGTAGAGCCCCGCGTGGATACAATAATGTGGATCTGCTTCCACCAGGCTCATCTCCCCAGCCCATCTGCAATCCACAATCCAGATTTTATTTGTGTCCACACAAGAAATCTGGAGAAGGGGAGGGATCAGAGATGAGTCAGGAGATGGCAGGGTTATTCAGGGAAGAGGTAGGCGGCAGCAGGGAGAGTGAGTGTGAGTGTGAGTGAAAGTAGGGGGTTGTCACATTTTCTATTTTATTATTAGACTCTTGAGCACTGCCCATTTCTGTTCTTAGACACAAAGAGGGTGGGGAGGGGGGGAGGGGATCCGAAGCTACCTGTGTGGAGGCTGCTGTCCTTTTTAACATTGTGCTGGGGTTGAGGGGGGGGGGGGGCTCCACAGGTCAGTACTCACCAGGTGTGGGGAAGAGGGCGGAGGCAAGCCCTGCACAGATATCTTCTCCACTATCCATGGAAATGCAGGGCTCTATCCATCTGGGTCCAGGGATCCAAATATTAGTGTGTTGCCTGCTGCCAAACTCAGGCAGCTTTGCTGCAGAATTCAGGGTCAATGTGTCCTTTCATTTTCTCCTGACTGCCGAAAAGCAGAGCTCTGTCTCTCTCATTCTGGCTGCTCTGAGCAGAAAGTAGACCTAGACAGAGAGGAGTGAGAAGAAGGGATTAGATACTCAGGAAGCTGTCAGGCAAGCAAGGGTGGTGTGGTGGTTAGAGGTGGTGGTGTCCCCAGGAGAGGGCAGGTTCATGACCCTGTTCTACCACAAGAGTCCTTAATGATCTTTGGCAAATCAGTCTCTGTGCCTTTGCTGCTCATCCAGAAAATGGGGATATTATTTCCCTATCTCTCAGGCATGTGGGGAGGGCAAATGTATGATGGGATCTGAGGCACACAGATACAATGGTAGCAGAGGAAGGATTCAGAATGGCTGCCAGGGCTATGATCAAGTTTTGTGCCTTGAGGGCCGTCATAACCATGAGAGCTGGCCAGCACGTGGGGACTAAGGGATTAACTATATCCCCTGTACCTAGCCAGGTATCTGATCAGCCAATTACAATGCAGGTAGGGATTTCAACCTGGGACAAAGGAATTTTTAACTTTTCCCTCCTTTAAGTCAGAGCAGTTTTCTTCCAGGTAACAGGGAGATAGGAGGCAGTCTCTCTCTCCCCAAGAAAAGTCTTTTTACAATATGTAAGTAGAGTAAAGTTAGTTAACCCATCAGGCTCTATTGTTTTCCTGGTCTGGGAATGGGGAAAAGTCATCTGTGCTGTTAAAAGTGGGTTTTTCCTCTCTTTTGTAACTAAGTCCTGAGCCCAGGGGATTCCCCCGAGTATCTAGATTAATTGGTGGCTCTTTTTCATCTAGTCACTATGCTTACAACGGCAATATTGTTTTGATAATAAAAGTTTGTTTTCTTTTTCTAATTAACCTGGTATTGGTTCATGTCTGTGTCCTGGAAAATCTGTCTGTGGGCATCTGCATGCCTCTGACTACGGGGCAGCTACCACAGACTGCAGCTTGTATTTTCTCTTTTCTTTTTCAAGCTCTTTGGGGAAAAAGAGCTTGAGGTAGCCCTGAGGTTTTTAGGGAGGAGGTTTCCCAAGTGATCTCTTCCCTGGTTTTCTTGGAATACTTGGGAGGTAGCAGCGGTTTTTATTCTCCAAAGTCCAGGTATTAGGATTTTGGGGGAAGATTTTGTACCAAAGCCTGTAGAGATCAGGTTTCGGGGTGATTTTGCAGGCCCCCACTTCTGCATTCATCGTGCCAGAGTGGCGAACAGCCTTGACAAGGGCCAAGTAGTTGCCACCAGTCTACAGCATTCCGGTAGGTACCACCAGTCTACAGTCAGACCCAACCCCCAACTCCCTGAAGGGAAGGTAGAGGCAAGCAGAAAGGGAAAGCTCTATTCAGGTGCGCAAGCAGGTACCAGCACAGAAGACAAGATGGCAGCCACAGTTCCAGAGAGAATAAAAAGGCATATTTCTGTGTCAACTAACTAAAAATATCATTTCTATACCCACAGAGCAGCCAAATGCACAGAACCACCATTATAATAGCACCTTTTATTAAACTCATTAGTCAATCCAGTCCTACAGTCCAGATCAACCACATAATCTATTATTATGTGTACATTGGTCTATCCTAATGTTTTTGTGCATTAGTGTCTTTTGAAGTATTATCTCATATATTTTAAACAATTAAAGATTAAGTGTCATCTACAAACTTCAGTTTTTCTTATTGAATGGTCAATATTTAGAACTGCTTTATGAGACATGGTCTAACAGCTTGCTCAGTCCATTATGAAGTACATTGATTATTTAGTGCCATGGAATAAAAGCAAAATGTACAGTAGTATATTGGGATATATAGTACTTTGCATTGTATATTTGTAACAAACAGTTCTATGTACTTACTAGTAACACAGTATGCTACTATTGCTGAGTCTAACAAAAAATTATGGGACTATAAGTTCCACCCACTTTATATGACACATGACCCTTCATGATCTATTCTGCCCTTGGACAGATGCATGCTGATTCTACTGAGTTGAGTTAGGAGCTGCACATCTGGAACTGAAGGCCAAGTAGATACAGCCGCCCTTTGTATTCATTTTTGTTTTTAATGTGGAAGCTTCCAAGTCTACTCATCACTCCCAGTGACATGGCAATGACCTGGTAGCGTTACGGCCCCACAATAAATCATCTCACCATCCCATTGCCTTAATGGTATCTGAAATACTGTATGCCTCCTAGCAAATGTTCTGTATGCCAGAATAGTAGTTGATGAAGAGAAGCCTATTCACTAGAATTACTCAACATTTTTCACTGATCTGTTTCGCCACCACGACCCAAAAATAAACAATTCGCTGAAAAATTGTCAGGGTTTTTCCCTCTACCTCAGCAAATTTCGAAGATGAAACATTCCTTATTTTATTGAAATGTTTCACAGAGAGAGGGTGGGCGAGTAATCATTGCCCAAACAGCTTTACTTTTAATTATCATGGGGATGCAGCAGCATTATCATATCAAAACAGTAACTACGTTTCTTCTCAGAGCAATCTAAAGAAAATTAGAGTCAAAATTTGCGAAGATCACCTCAGCCTTTATGCCTACAATTAATTGACTCATCATTTCTGTTTGTAAATTGGCTAGAATTGGAACATATCTTATTACCCAACTGCAACTCCTAGCTTTTTGGAGTTCACAGAACTCCGTCTAGAAAAGGTGAGCAGGGTTGAGGATCCTGTGAAAATTCAACCCTAAATATTTGAGAGACCAGGACACACCCAAAAGAAAAATCTAAAAGAGTTTTCCTACTAATGGATAAGATTTTTTTAAAACAGCACAAGATGTTCTCAGAGTGGAAATAGCTAACATAGGTGAGGAAAAGCAAGCGATACACGAAAGCCAGAACACTTCACTCAGAGTAAGCCAGTACATCAAACTATCAAAAATCAGAGAGATAGCACCAACGCAGGAGACATGCCATATTTTTACTGATTATATATATATATCACCTAAAGAGAAAAAAAGATAGTTGAACTAAAACAGTTGTTTGAAATATGTTGCCATTTGTAATCACCTCTGCAATAAGAGTAACACACGAAATACATGTCATCCCTTACAACAGAAACATGGGGATTAGCACTGTAGCTTGTTATTATGGTTTAGTTCATTAATCTGATAGAGCTCTGTTGCGGGGGAGTAAAATGAAAAGCATCTATTGTAGTTAGCCCTATCCTTACAAGTTCAGCATTTCATGCACTGCTAATAACTAGCATTGGTAGTTTATACAGGCTGGAAATTTGGTTTCTGTTTTTGCACTTAATATAATTGATACAGCCGCTCTTTAAATATTTCTGATGAAATGTCTTCCACTGAATTAAATTATTAAATGGAATATTGTAGAATTTAAAAAGATGGGTACAAAGATTACAGCTATGTATTCTATACATTCATTTCTATATAAAGTACTTACATGGCCCCCTCACTGTAACATTTGAACGCCTCATGATCTGTAATGAATTTATCCCAACACCCAGTGAGGTAGGGAACTACTATTAACCCCATTTAACAGATGGGAAATGGAGACCCAGACAGATCCTTACAAGATTTTAGCCTCTAGGGATGTAAGTCTGCCATTCAAGTGCCACTAACCAAGTCATCACACAGTTTCCACCTAAATCCCCATGACATTTAAATCCCTTGCCCACCTAGTTTTCCACCAGCTGGCATTTGCCAATCCAGCTAAGTGCTGGCACCACCCCACAGCTAATAAGCTGTTCCAAAGCCCTTGTGGGCCTGTAGCAGTAGTCTCAAACTACGCATGAGGGGAACTCCTCTCTCGCCTGGGTGGGGCTCAACCCCAGAGGCTTGATCAGAGCATGCCTAACACCTGTTACCTGCCAGCCCCCACTGATAGATGGAAAGGCAACAGAGCACGCACACAAAGATGGTGTGAGGGGAGGGAAGGGGCACAGGTAAACAGAGGGTGAGCATATGAGAGATCTTGAGTGTGAGCAAGAGACAGAAAGTGTCAGATCAGCTGCTCAAATCTAGGAGAAGGCTCACAGCTGAGAATCTCAAACAAAAAGACCAGGTCAGCCACTGATGGAATGTCTACATTGCAATTAAAAACTAAACTGGCTCAGGACCAGGCACAGAAGCTGTTAAACTGCAGTGTAGACATTCAGACTCAGGCTGGAGCCCTGCAAGCACTGGTGATGCATGAAGGGGATCCAACGGGCTACAGGTGGGAGGGGCAAGGGATCAGAGCCTCTGGGTAGCCTGGTTCCTGCAGCAGGGGTTGGATCCCCACATTCACCAATGTCTGCAGGGAAGGGGGAGGAAGCAGAACAACACAGCTCCACGCCCTGGCTGCCAGCTGCATCATTCAGGGGAGGGACAGGACCACCCCCCACATTCACCAGCAGGAAGAGCTGCATCACTCTGTTTCTACCCACCACTGCTGGTGAGTGTGTGGGGGAGGTGACCCCTGCTGCCAGGGCCAGGCTCCCCCACTAGGCCCCTCAGCTGCATCGCTGGAAGAGGCAGGGGTGGGAAGATGCACAGCAGGGCTGGGGCATAGGCAGAGGGGGCATTGCCCTAGTCCTTCTCTAGGTGGCACAGGGAGAATCACATGACTGGTCCTCCCCCACCCCCTTTCCCCTGCATCCTTCTTCGCCAGTCACCCCTGCTTGCACGGCAGGAGAGTCCCAGAGCTCAGGCTGCAGACCAAGCTCAAATGCTACACTGATCAACAGCCCCTCAGGCTGAATCAACTGGCACAGGCCAGCCACATGTGCTAGTGGCAATGTAGACATACACTTAGGTGCCCAAACAGCTGGTCTTCCCTGCTCAGCTGGTTTGCTTCTGAAAATCCATTCCTCTCCCAATGCATTGTGCTGGAAGCCTGGGCACTTTGCACAGCACTCAAAACTCCACTGGGCAGCCAGGCATTTTCAGCATTGCAATGCCTAACTCCATTGGAAGACACCTAAGTACCTTAAAGGATCTAGGCCAAGGAATCTAAGGCTATGGCTACAGAAGACAGCTAACAGCTGAAGCGCTCTAAGCTCTCTAGCAGAGCCACTCTAAGCAGATAAGAGCTTGCCCATTGATTTAATTAACCCACTTCCAGTGAGCTCCAGCAGCTATGTCCATAGCAATGTCCACACCGACACTTAGGTCAGTGTAACTTATTCACACCCATGAGGAACCTAAGTTGTAGCATAGCCTAAGTGATTGGCCCAAGGTCACCCAGGAAGTCAGTAGCAAAGCTGGGAATTGAGCCTGGATCTGTCTGTCTCTGGATAGCACCCTAACCACTGAACCATCCTTTTCTCTGCATTAGTAATTATTCCAGTTAACTTGGCTTGTAATGTGATAGGTTTAATTCTAAACAGGTGATAAACATAAAACAAATTGAGAAGTCAATCTCTTAGAGGAGGGTCTGTTAATAGAGATTCTCTATGTTCTAGTAAAGAGGAGAGGATGAAAGATGATAAAGTATGGGTAAGATCAAATGAGAAACAATCAAATGAAAAAATCTAACATCAGGAAATGGCACAGATAAATAGTGAAAAAAATTTAAAGTGCTTATACACAAACGCTAGAAGTGTAAATAATAAGATGGATGAACTAGAGCACCTAGTCTTAAAGGAGGCTATTGATATAATAGGCATCACAGAAACTTGGTGGAATGAGGACAATCAATGGCACAATCATACTAGGGTACAAAATATATCGGAAGGACAGAACAGGTCGTGCTGGTAGGGGAGTGGCACTATATGCAAAAGAAAATGTAGAAGCAAATGAAGTAAAAATCTTAAATGAATCAAAATGTTCCATAGAATCTCTATGGATAGTAATTCTGTGCTCTAATAATAAGAATATAGCAGTAGGGATATATTATTGACCACCTGATCAGGACAGTGATAGTGACTATGAAATGCAAAGGGAGATTAGAGAGGCTAGCAAAATAAAAAACCTCAATAATAGTGGGGAATTTCAACCATATTGACTGGGTACACATCACCTCAGGACTAGATGCAGAGATAAAATTTCTTGATACCTTAAATGACTGCTTCTTGGAGCAGCTGGTTCTGGAACCCATAAGGGGAGAGGCAATATCTGATTTAGTCCTAAGTGGGGCACAGGATCTGGTCCTAGAGGTAAATATAATTGGACTGCTTGGAAATAGTGACCATAATGTAATAAAATTTAACATCCCTGTGGTGGGAAAAACACCTCAGCACAGCAACACTGTGGCATTTAATTTCAGAAAGGAGAGCTACTAAAAAACGAGGTAGTTAGTTAAACAGAAATTAAAAGGTACAGTGGCAAAAATAAAATCTCTGCAAGCTGCATGGAAACCTTTCAAAGACACTATAATAGAGGCCCAACTTACTGTATTTTTAAATTTGGAGTATACATTTAAGAGAACCAAAAAAAGTACCAGCATGGCTTAACAACCAAGTAAAAGAAGCAGTAAGAGATAAAAAGACATTGTTTAAAAAATGGAAGTTAAATCTTAGTGAGGATAAGAAAAGGTTACTTACCTTGTAACTGTTGTACTTCGAGATGTATTGCTCATGTCCATTCCCGTTAGGTGTGTGCGTGCCGCGTGCACGGTGTTCCAGAGCTTTTTCCCCTAGCAGTCTCCATAGGGCCAGCATGGGGAGCCCCCTGGAGTGGTGCTGGCATATCGGTGCATATATACCCCTGCTGGCCCCTCACACCCCCAGTTCCTTCTTGCCTACTGTCTCCGATGAAGGAGAGGTGGGTGGGAATGGAATGGACATGAGCAACACATCTCGAAGAACAACAGTTACAAGGTAAGTAACCTTTTCTTCTTCTTCGAGTGCTTGCTCATGTTCATTCCAGTTAGGTGATTCCCAAGCCACATCTCTGGCGGTGGGGTCGGAAGGTAACAGTGTCTATTCATCCACAGATTGCAGCACTGCCCTGCCCACTGATACGTATTCCTTGGCGTGCTGCGTGATCACATAGTGGTCTGAAAAGGTATGGACTGAGGACCATGTGGCTGCCCTACATGTCGACCATCGGCACTTGAGCCAAGAACGCCACTGACGCCACCTGCGTCCTTGTGGAGTGTGCCATGATTGGGGGAGGGTCCTTGCCCGCCCCCTGGTAACATTCCTTAATACAGGAGGTGATCCAAGATGACAGGCACTGTGCCGAAATGGGGGATCCCTTCATTCTCTCTGCAAAAGAAATAAAAAGCTGTACCGATTTACGAAAGTCCTTTGTCCTTTCAATGTAAAAGGCTATGGCTCTCCTCACATAGAGGCAGTGCAAGCTCTGCTCTCTAGCCAATGTATGAGGCTTAGGAAAAAACACAGGTAGGAAAATGTCCTGGGATGTATGGAAATGGGAAACTACTTTTGGAAGGAAAGCCGGATGAGGTCGTAGCCGGACTTTATCTTTGAAGAAGACTGTGTAAGGTGGCTCCGAGGTCTTGAGCTCTGATACCCTCCTAGCCGAGGTTATTGCCACCAAGAACATTACCTTCCACGACAGGTGCTTTAATGAGCAAATGGCCAGAGGTTCAAATGGAGGTCGCATGAACCCCCTAAGGACCACATTGAGGTCCCATGGGGAAACCGCGTATGCATGGCAATAGTCTGTCGATCCCTTTTAGAAACCTCTTTACCATGTGGTTGGTAAAAACTTACCTCCCGCCCTCACCACGGTGGAAGTCCATGATTGCTGCAAGGTACACCCTCAGGAAGGAAGTAGCCAATCCCTGGTTTCTGAGATACAAAAGATAGTCCAGAATCAGCGGGATACCAGCCGTGGTCGGCTCAATTCCCCTTCTCCGAGACCATGCCGAAAATTTCCTCCATTTGACTTCATACAGGGCTCTCATGGAAGGTTTCCTACTATCCAGTAGCACTTTTTGGACCTCCGTAGAACAGCCCCGTTCTAATGCAGATAGCCACTCAGGAACCACGCCGTGAGGTGGAGGGCTTCTAGATTGGGATGTCACAAGGTTCCTTGCCCCAGGTCCTGTGTGATCAGGTCGGGTACTAGAGGCAGGTGTACTGATTCCCGAATTGACAGCTGCCAAAGGATGGAGTACCAGTGTTGCCTTGGCCACATCGGCGCTATCATGATCACTCTCGCCCTGAACCGCCTGATCCTGAAGAGAGTATCCTATATCAGTGGGAAGGGGGGAATGCATACAGGAGCTGGGATGGCCAGTACATGTGGAGAGCATCGCCCCTGGACCCCGCACCCTGGCCAAACAGGGAGCAGCAGCTCTGGCACTGCCCTCGGATGCGAACAGGTCCAGAAGGGGATAGCCCCAGTTTTGGAAGATTTTTTCTAGATCATCATGTCTGTGTGTCCACTCATGGACTTGAAAGGACCGACTGAGTTTGTCCGCTAGAGTGTTGCTGGAACCGGGAAGGAAGGTGGCCTGTAGATGTATATCCCTGGGAATGCAGGTTTCCCACAGTTGTAGGCTCCCCCCTGCCTGTTGATATAGAACATGGCTGTGGTGTTATTGGTCAGAACCTCCACTACCCTGTTCTTCAGGTAGGGCAGGAAGGCCTGGCATCCCAGTCTGACCACCCTGAGCTCTTTCACATTTATGTGCAGCTTCAGCTCTTCCGGTGACCACAACCCCTGTGTCCGCAGAGTCCCTAGATGGGCTCCCCACCCGGCATCTGACGTGTCTGTCACTAGTTGTATTGACAGGTCTAGGGTAGACTAATTGTCTAGAGTGCTCCAGCTACTGTCACTGGTGGTAAGAAGGAACTGAGGGGGGGTGAGGGGCCAGCAGAGGTATATATGCACCGATATGCCGGTGCCACTCCAGGGGGCTCCCCATGCTGGCCCTACGGATACTGATAGGGGAAAAAGCTCCGGAACAGCGTGCATGCGGTGCGCACACACCTAACTGAAATGGACATGAGCAAGCACTTGAAGAAGAATGGAAAGGAACATAAACTCTGTCAAATTAAGTGTAAAATATAATAAGAAAAACCAAAAAGGAGTTTGAAAAACAGCTAGCCAAAAAAATCAAAAAGTAATAGCAAAATGTTTAAGTACATCAGAAGTAGGAAGCCTGCTAAACAACCAATGAGGCTCCTAGATGTTGGAGATGCCAAAGGAGAACTCTCGGACAATAAGGTCATTTTGGAGAAACTAGATGAATTCTTTGCTTTGTTCTTTGTTATGGCTGAGGGTGTTAGGGAGATTCCCAAACCTGAGCCATTCTTTTCAGGTGACAAATCTGAGGAATTGTCCCAGATTGAGATGTCATTAGAAGAGGTTTTGGAACAAATTGATAAACTTAACAGTAACAAATCACTGGGACCAGATGTTATTCACCCCAAGAGTTCTGAAAGAACTCAAATGTGAAATTACAGAACTATTAACTGTGGTTTGTAACATTATTTAAATCAGCTTCGTATCTAATGACTGGAAGATCACTAATGTGACGCCAATATTTTAAAAGGGCTCTAGTGGTGATCCTGGCAATTACAGACCGGTAAGTCTAACGTCAATACTGGGCAAATTAGTTGAAACTATAGTAAAGAATAAAATGGTCAGACACATGGATGAACATAATTTGTTGGGGGAAAAGTCAACACGATTTCTGTAAAGGGAAATCATGCCTTACTAGAGTTCTATTAGGGGGTCAACAAACAAGTGGACAACAGGGATCCAGTAGATATACTGTACTTAGATTTCCAGAAGCTTTTGACAAGGTCCCTCACCAAAGGCTAAGTAAAGTAAGTTGTCATGGGATAAGAGGAAAAGCCCTCTTGTGGATTGATAACTGGTTAAAAGACAGAAAACAAAGGGTAGGAATAAATGTTAAGTTTTCAGAATGGTGAGAGGTAACTAATGGTGTTCACCAAGGGTCCGTACTGGAACCAATCCTATTCAACCTATTTATAAATAATCTGGAGATAGGGGTAAACAGTGAGGTGGCAAAATTTGCAGATGATACCAAACTGCTCAAGATAGTTAAGACCAAGGCAGACAGTTTTGTGAGATCTTTTTGAAGCTTTTCACAAAGTGATTGGGCAACAAAATGGCAAATGAAATTTAATGTTGATAAATGTAAAGTAATGCACATTGGAAAAAAATAATCCTAACTATACATTCAATATGATGGGAACTAATGTAGCCATAACTACTCAAGAGAGAGATCTTGGAGTCTCTGAAAACATCCACTCAGTGTGCAACAGCAGTGAAAAAAGCAAACAATGTTAGGAATCATTAAAAAAGGGATAGAGAATAAGACAGAACATCTTATTGCCTCTATATAAAACCACGGTGTGCCCATATCTTGAATACTGCGTACAGATGTGGTCACCTCATCTCAAAAAAAGATACATTGGCATTGGAAAAGGTTCAGAAAAGGGCAACAAAAATTATTAGGGGTTTGGAATGGGTCCCATAGGAAGAGAGATTAAAAAGACTGGGACTTTTCAGCTCAGAAAAGAGGAGACTAAGAGGCAATATGATAGAGGTGTATACAATCATGACTGGTGTGGAAAAAGTGAATAAGGGAAAGTTATTTACTTGTTCCCATAACATAAATATTAGGGGTCACCAAATTAAATTAATAGGTAGCAGGGTTAAAACAAACAAAAGGAAGTTTTTCTTCACACAGTGCACAATCAACCTGTGGAGCACTCTTCGCCAAAGGATGTTGTAAAGACAAGGACTTTAACAGGGTTAAAGAAAGAACTAGATAAATTCATGGAAGTTAGGTCCATCAATGGCTATTAACCAGGATGAGTAGAAATGGTTTCCCTAGCCTCTGTGAGAGGCTGGGAATGGGTACCGAGAGAGGAATTGCTTAAAGATTCCCTGTTCTGTTCACTCCCTCAGGGACACCTGGCATTGGCCACTGTCAGAAGACAGGATACTGGGCTAGATGGACTTTTGGTCTGACCCAGTATGGCCATTCTTACATTCTTAATGCAGTTGATGAAAATAAATGTAAGAATCAAAAACTAGGCAAAGCCACCCAGACCTCCAAGAAAATTCCACAGTGGGCATTCTAAATTTATTCAAATCACCTGAAACTTTTAGGATTGCAAATCAGGCTGTCTACCTCCAAAATCTGCTACTCAAGAGATCCCACCTCCCTGTATAGCTGTACTAGAAACAACCTGTCTTGCACTATTTTATCACTTCACATCCAGGCTCACTGCAAATGGGATAGAAAAGGGAAAACTAAATCGGCAAATAGAATCAGCTTTTGCCAGTTCTAAAAACGAGTTCATTTTGAAATTCTGAAATCATTCAATAAAAGGTTAGGATGTGAAGTTTTTACTGTATCCAAGTCATCTCTCCAAATAACGCTGCTCATCCCATAGAGATAATACGCTAAACCTAATCCATTCTATTTGTTAGTGATTGTTGTTTCGAACTTCAGCCGACATCATTGCAACATCTATCACAATGGTGGGAAGTCTGTATCTTTTTGAAAGTTTGGCTTGGGGAATTTTAATCCACCTTCACTGGTGGAGAGAGCATTCTATATGCAAACCTTTTTCTCCCTCAGACAGTTACCACTAGATATTTTTGCTCATGTCGTTGATTAATTCCCATCACTCATGGCCTGCTGCATGTGACCATGTTCTTTCCCCAAGCTATTTAACCAAGGCCATGATCTGTTGCAGAGGGTGATGCAGACCTGAATTGAGGGAGAATACACTGAAATGCATCTTCTCATGTTAAAATAGAGTTAGTAGTTTATACATAAAAAGACAGAGATAAAGAGTAGCCATAGTTAAATAAACCCTCATAGGAACACTTCATACTTAGCTTCTGTACTGTATACAGACTTATTTAACATAGGGGGTTGCTTAGGGGTTTCTTTTTATTCCACTTATTATTTAAATAAATGAGGAAGGAAAGCATTGTCCTCTATATAATTCGACAAAAGGCAGCATTATGTTTTCAGAAAACAGTATTTTGCCGTATGTGGGTTGCATATTTACCTATGTATCTTGGAATATGGTGCCTCTTACCTTGGAGGGTTTTTTATTTAAATTAATGATGAATACCCTTACAGTCCATTTAAGCCTTGGAAATCTAATAAAGCAACATCAATTGCTCACCAGCAGGATTTCCACTTGTTGCATCTGGCTGGCATAGCAACTCTTCGCAGATGATCTGAAAAGATCACAGCAATTATTTTTGGTGCGCACACACATACATATATTTTAATGTAAGCTTAAACGGTTTAAATTATTGATGGCTTCTGCTAGTGACCAACTGAAATGTGGGGGAAGGGATAGCTGCTGCAATTCCTTTACTTCTGTTTAGCCTTTAAAATGGCAAAAAAAGATTAATCCCAAGCATTTAAGCACATATAATAATGCTATCGCTGCTACTGATAAGTTTACTTTGGAATAAGTGCTTTGTTCCCAGGAGGAAGGTTCCAGCTCAGTAGCTGAAGACAGCTTGTAGGGGAAGATGTTAGAAAGCAGCTAATCAGCCAGGAGACTCCCTGAGATTTTGCTTCATTTTTACCAGTCACTGCCAACTTTTTGCCCGTCACCTCCTGGCTGCTTTTGACACGTCTACTCCATTCCGTTTGCTAAACTAGAAATACAGGTAGGGTTGCCAGGTGTCCAGTTTTGAACTGGACAGTCCAGTATTTGAGCTTTCTGTTTGGGAAACAAATTGAGAAAATATAAATGTCCAGTATTTTCTAAATAAGATGTAATGTATATTGTGATGTAATGACAAGTGTGTCCGGTATTTTTGTTGAAACCATCTGGCAACCCTAAATACAGGACAAAGAATGAAAGGCCCTTATGTACCACTTAGGTACCTGAAGTATTGCATTTAAGAAAATTGATGGGACTGACACTTTTTTTGGACAAAGAGGGGGAATACTGGTGATGAAAGTTGAAAGTTGATTTTCCAGGGCAGGGGGAAGAAGAGAGAGAGAGCACGCACCCAAGAAGTTATAGTTTGTTCTTTTGTTTTCCTAAGGGCAGTGGACTCCGCTACACACAATAGTCACTTGTGTGTGTTGAAGGTACCTATATAATGGAAAAAGGGTTTTAAAATTCCATTGTTGCCTGTTGTCTGGGCACGCTGGTGGGGAAAGCGTAACAAAAAAAAAAACCATTGCATTTTTGAACCTTAGAAGAGTTTTGGATTTGGTTATGGCTTTTGCATTAATCCAAGGTATTGTCAATATCTAGTATTTAACAAATGTATGGTGGACTTTAAGGGATGATTCCTATTTAAATCCTATGGGAATTTAACCCCTCAAAATATTATAGACAAGAATTTAATTATTGTCTGGATCAATTTCATTCCTCTCCTCCCCCGGTCACTAAGGTCTATGTAGGACATAATATAGGTCAAATGTTGAATTCTAATATAGTAAATGATCAATTACAATATTCAAGCATGTATTATGTTTCAATACAATTTAGTTCAGCAGGTTTGACAAAAATATTTAATGCTAATGAATACGGGGCAAAATTCTACTTCCTACTACATGAATCTGATTTCAGTAGATTTACATTAGTGTAATGGAACTGAATTGGATTTTACATGGTGCAATGCCATGTAGATATAAAGAAAAGTCTTCGAGAAGTACAATTCAAATACATTTTCTCAGGCCCATCAACATGAAAGGAGGGCAGAGTGGGCAACTGTCCAGGGGCCCAGAGATTCAAAAGGGCCTGGAGGAGTTCCTAGCAGCAGCAGTCAGAGCCCCTGTGCAGCACACTCTAAACAGCGCTGAAAGCAGCCCCACCCCTTCCACCTGAGGCCCCATCACTTCGTGGGACGCAGAGTCACTCTCCTCCCCGCCTTGCGCAAGGGCCCGGCAAGGCTATCGGCCCCACTGCATTGTCTAATGTGAAGTAATAGCTGGTAGGGTTTCCCAGGAGACAACTCTCCTGCATATGGTTGAAGCAGAATTACTGCCCTTTTCCTGAATGATGGCAACAGCAGTGTCTAAGGTAGCAGTTCTCTCCTGGGTAGCCTCTGTTTTCCTTGTAGGCATGATCCGGGGAAAGCACACATTAATTCCTTGTCAACCATGAATTCTATAAAGATCAGCATGGGACAAAGAGTGCAAGAACTGTGACTGTGACCTTTAACATACAGCCATAGGCAGGTCCTCTGGTCATTCTGCATGGGAATAATAGTGTGATCCTTTCTGATTAGAAAAAATATTACTCCATGGCTACATTCTTGCTGACCATGCAGAATGCAGCATGCAGGCCTTTGGTACCAATGGGTTGCTGAATCTCTAGTGACACATAGTTCTATCAGGTGCTCCAAAAAATATTTCTATGATTTCTCACTACCTAATGAGCTTTGGCCCTGAACCAGAGATGTCTGGGCAAGAGATTGAATTGGCACAAGAAGCAGGGGCAGGGTACATTTCAGTCATTCTTAAAATGAAAAAAGTTTGTTAGCTTAGAGGAAATTATTTTTTATTTGCTTTCATATGGCATGAATAAATACAGATGTACAGAACCTTGTGTGCAAATGTATCAACTTGTATGACAGGGATAAACCATGCATGCAATTTGTGCAGCAACATCATGAAATAATGGACTACAAGTGCAATACAAATAAGGCATTCAAAAATTTAAAAATGGAATGGGGGGCAATGAAGATGCTCCTTACTTGGCGCACCATGTGGTCTAGGGCCAGCTCTGTTTATACAGAGCAATCCTATCTGCCCTCAGCCTTTGTTGTGTTAAACAAGCCATACTTCTTAATTCTCCTATTGCAAGGTATTTTCTCCATTCCCCTGATCATTCAAATACCCCTTTTCTACACCTGTTCCAATTTGAATGTATCATTTTTAGATAGGGGAGAGCCTAAGTGTACACACTATTCCAGGTGTGATGTCATCATGCCTTGTACAATGAAATAACACTTCCCTGTCTCTACTGGAAATCTCTCACCTGGTACATTAGCTTTTTTCATAGGTGCATCATATTAGTGACACACTCATACTGTGATCAACCAGTGCCCTGAGCTCTCTCTCCTCTTGGGTCACATCCACTTGATAAATCCACAGCTTGTGGCAACAACTCCTTTTGTTAGACCCTAAGTGCCTAACTTTGCACCATTATATTTCATAACACTTCTATTACTCCAGTTTTCCAAGCTCATCCACCTCTTCTAGTATGATATTCGAAACCGCCTCCAGAGTGGCAATTCTTCCAACTTTGTCTCCTCTTAGCACATTACAGCTTTTTGTGCCAAGGTCATTAATGAAAATGTTAAATAAGATTGGTCCCAAGACCAAAGGACACAGATTGCAACAAAAGGAAAAAGAGCTATTCCACTGCTGAAGGATCTCTACCTCCCAAAGTGACAGTTGGTAGGTTGATGGCAGCATTCTTTTGTGAACCTACCCGTATCTACCCCAGCTACAGCATTCAAGGGTATGGCTGTGATGACCTATGCTTATATGGGCAGAAAGGACAGACTAGGTCTAACATTTATTGTGCCCTATACCCCTGCACACACACCCTGGAAAGTGTAATTGTTTTTGGGTGTTAGCTAAACCCCACTGTATAAGATTTTCAGCCTGAAGTCATTTTCTAACCAGTTTGCTTCTTTTTTAAAAAGGATAATTTGGAAAGGTAACCAACTGCAATATTATTCCAGTGAGCAGAACTCATTATCCCTAGTTCAAACCACAGTTATGAACTAGAATTTTATTATCTAGTCCCAACTTAGTGAAAGTGCATCCATCATTTTACAAAAAGGCTTGTCTCCATTTTTTAAGTAGAGAAACGGAAAAATGGACTTAAGTTGAAAAATTCAGATTCATGTTTTAGACACGCCAAAATTCAGGGTGTTAACATGTGATGTCCCTCACCAGCAGCCCCTGCAGAAATGCACCTCCACATAGAGGCTCACTGGGTTACATGCCTACCCATCGCCTTAATTTGGTCCATTCTTTTTAAGAGAACAGTTTCAGAGGTGCTGATTTAAAATGTTATCACAGGTCGTTGGTGGGTTTTCTTCAAACCCCTGTAGCTGAAGGCCCATGAGACTTTCAGCTTTCATTTAAATGTATATTTCAAGTCCTTATGATCACAGAGAAAACTGGAATACGCAATCCACTTCCTCTCAAAGGACTCACAAATCACATTAAAAAACCCAATTCTGTAAGAGGCCCATGATTTCAGGAGGGTCAGTGGTAATGAGGCAGCAGTGGGATGCAGCAATTGTCTCATGGTTTTTTGAATAAACATAAAGGGTGGCAATGCTTGGAACACTGAGTGTAAGAATCTTCCAAGCCTAGCTTTTGGTTTGGGCCCATCTTCTCATCCAGCTGCACATCACTGACACCAGTTGCTAGATTTCCAGTTAATGACACTTCAGATTATAGGTACAGGCAGTCCCCAGGTTACATGGATCCGACTTACATCGGATCCCTACTTACAAACGGTGTGAGGCAACCCCGCACTAGCTGCGCTCTCTGCCCCCAGCAGACCGCCGAGACGCGCCGTGGTCCTACCGCCCACGTCCTCCGCGGCGAAAAAGCCACTCCGCTGCCTCCCTGGTCTGCTGGCCCCCAGCAGACCAGGGAGACGCGGAGCGGCTTTTCTCAGCAGACACCTCAGCTTGAGAATAAAGGACTGAGGGAAGTGAGGTGTGGGAGAATAAAACTGAGCTCTGGAGAAATGTTTGGCTAGAGTTTCCCCTACAATATGTACCAGTTCCGACTTACATACAAATTCAACTTAAGAACAAACCTACAGTCCCTATCTTGTACGTAACCTGGGGACTGCCTGTACCAGGTAAGTAGCCAAAAGAACACGTTCTTACCCAAGTGGATCTAGAAATTAAATTTTTATGTGTTACAGAAATTGGGCTAGCCATCTCATGAAATGAGGTTTTCTTGTATTCAGATCACATTTTGGACTGAGTCCTATTCATCTCACTTCCTCTGGGCCTCCCTCGTTCTTATGCTCCCACTGCAAAGGACCTGTGATTCAACATGCAAGAAATTTCTGTAACACAAACGTGGTAAAAGCAATTAAAATAAAAATTTGTAAAAGCCAAAAAACGATCTCTGAATCTGCATTAAACACACAAGTGTATTGCCTTCCACATCTTTAGAAACAGAATTCACACAGTAGAGTGAAGCCCTCTTTTGGGTCAGACCAGATGCCATTTATAGCCATTGCATAAGAACTAGGGACCAGCTAATAAACAAGGTCAGATAAACCATTTGGAGGTTTTCAGATTCCCTCTTTCCTCTATGGAGTTTGAAAAGCAACAAGGAGATGGAATGTTAAGCAGACAGTCTTTTCACTTAACTTACCCCATGACTAGAAGAGTTAAAAGGAGATGAATATTTGGGACAGTCACATTATCTGCTTTTCTTCTCTAGCACAGGAATTCACTACCTGCCCCTTGTTGCTTCCTAAGTCACACAGCTGGTATGATTAAAAGTCAGGTGAACTGGAAACAAAATCCTTGCATGCTCCAGCTATGTTTAGGCCATTGGGAAGACTGGATAGTGACAAATCCATAAAATATGCAAACACTAATGTGGACATATGCAAAAAAGTGTTCCCTGAAAACCCACCTTTTTGTTGGCAACTCTGCTAAAAAAGCAAAACGAAACTCAGCTTCTGTGTGTATTCATTATGGAGCCAATTCAGTACAATTCACTAACAGTTTTTAAAGCCAAAGGAAATTTGTAGTGCTGCCAAACTTGGCCCTTTTCATTCCAAGCTGCCTAGCCGGGCACTGAAAATGGCTTGCAAGCTCCTATTTCTAGTTGCACAACAAGTGTGTGCTATTGAAATGCCACTCAAGTACTGTAGAGTGCTAGGAACACCCACACACTATAAAGAGATAAGCACCATGAGATTTTTAAATCAACAAGCTGATCTCTCCTCTCATACCACTGAGCCAAGAGTAACTCCCTTAAAAGTCAAAGAGAAGAATCAGACCATGTAGTTGCCCAGGCATGTTATACCAGCTGGAAAGAAAGGCTATTTAGAACTCATTTTTGCCTACCAAACACTTTTTAAGAGTGAAGGATTTTCAGCATTTTAGCTGGAGGTGTGGAAGCCCTTCCTAGCATTTGTCCTTCCCTAAATGCACAATGGGCAAAAACAAAATAGCAGACATTATCCTTGATTTTAGACATCAGTCCTAGGGGCATGATTTATCTGTTCCAAACAGTTCCTCAAAGGATGGAATTATTTCCAGCAATATCTGCTGTGTGCAATTCAAGAGAGCACAAAGGATGCAATTAATGATGAAGAGAGCAATTACCCCTTTCTGGTTAATTACCATTTTGCAGCATTGTGTATAATTTTAGGCAAATTTTAATAAAGTGGCAATTTATTGTTTGTGAAGAACAAAGAGCAGCAGTGTAATTATCAATATATTTGTGATTTGGTGTAGTTTTAGTTGTACTATACTTCATTTTCCCAGGATTAGAAAGTTTGCCATAATTAAAAGTCTTTATGGTACCGAGTCACAGAATTCAAACACTCAGAGTGTACAGATCTAGAATGTAGCTACTCCTGAGCCAGCTGCAGTGTTCAGAGAGCAAAGTTCTGTGGTGCTTAGACCTAGGGAGTTGTTTTAGGCCCATCTCCATTATACACATAAGGAGAAACAGGTATCTGAAGTTAGGAGGTAATAGGGGAATTATATTCATGTAAGCGGATATTGTTCCGGTAAAAAAAACAAAACAAAAAAACCACACACACACACAAATTTCCATGCCAGTAATGAGTCTCTCAAACTGGAGTGTGTCTCAATGTCAATACTTCACTGAATTAGTACATTGGAGATTATGAAAAGGTCTCTGTGTGCACATGGCAGTATATTTTCTAGAGGTAAGCATATGAAAGTCCCAGAATCATCTCATGTCATGTATTCTCTAATGACTAGAATCTAGAAAGGACTATTTTAATTTTGTACCAAACTCAGAATTTGATTTCAGTCTGCAGACACACTTGACATTTAATATGCAAACATCTGAGGCTAGGTTGTAAGTTAAGAAAGGCTCCGATAGACTCCTTTCTTTAAAATGTGATGTGGTTCAAGATATTCTAATGAGTCACTCCACACTAGAACACTGCCGTTAGTCTTAAGAAACCTGCAAAAGAGTTTGAGAAATATTTCTTTCTTTTGCTTCTTTATAATGTAACACCACCTGGAAAGGCTGTACTCAATATTTCTAGTATCAAAAACAGAGAAAGCAAAGGGTAAAATCCTAGCCCCATTAAAGTCAATGGCAAAACTCCCAATGACTTCAGTGGGTCCAGGATTTCACCCAAAGTCTCAACGTCCCTATTTCTGCTGAGGGCAAGTCTACAGTACAGACCTAAAACGGTACAACTACATCCCACAGGAGTGGGAAAAATCCACACCCTTGAGTGACGTAGTTACACCAACCTAACCCCTTGTGTAGATAGCGCTAATCAATGTGAGAGCTTCTCACACTGACATAGGGAAGCTGTATTAACTATGCTGACTGAAGAGGTTCTCCCACTAGTGTAGTAGCATCTTCAGTAAAGCACTACAGCACTGAAGCAGCTGCAGCAGTGCCACTGTCCATGAAAATGATCCCCGAGAGACTTTGGGAAGACAGAGCTGGATCAACACCTTAAGAAGGACACGACTTAAAATTATTTTCTCTTCTTTATGAGCTACATAGCTTCCTGAGCATGCTGGGATAAAGAGGTCCTCTTGGTGATAAACTCAATACCTCCACTCCCCAGCTGATGACTGAAGTTTTCCACTCCAGTTCTTTGGTCATTTAAAGCACACCAGGGAAAGTTTCATATTCCTAATATTCTAGGGGAAGAGATAGCAGGGAAATCTTTTCAGAACGCAGACTTCAGGTTCTATTCATTATAGAGCAGCAAAGAAACCAACAAAAGAAAACACCTCCCTTTCAGATGACTTAAAAGAAAGAATTCTTCAGGTAACAATTTCTTCATAGAAACATTCCCCGCCCCCAACAGCCTAAGCTAGACGGACATATACTGACCAATTCATTCCTTCTGTCTATGTATCCATATAACGATCATTGGATATATTCACTAGTCTCTTTGTGAAGTGTAGATGTAACAAGAGTCACAAGTTGTTCCATTTATTTGAGTACTGGTAAATAAAATCATTGATAAACATTACAAAATTAAATACATTTTAAAAAGCTTGCCAGTATACATAAAATTCACAAACATGTATTTCTTATTTTTAAAAATAAAACGTTCAGAGCACCTTTGATATAAAATGCCTGACTAAAATCATCTATTGGCATGTGGTAGCTTATGGAACACATGGAAAATATCTTTAAATGAAGAAATGTCAGGGATCCACTGAAAGTATTCCCTTCTTCCTTTCAGAAGAAAGGAGGACCCACAACTAACAGATCCCCCCTAGTTGTGGGGACAGAGATCTAAACACTTGCTACACCACTCTTTACTGAGAGGGAGATCTGCATTAAAACTTACAATGCAAAACAGTGCTTTTAGCTTGTTTTGGTAGCACTTCTTTCCCCCACAATGTGAAATGTTTTTAGATGATGATTGCCATTTTTCTAGGTATCATGTCAGACTCTTATACAGTAGATTAATACAACTCTAACACACCATGAGGTGAAGAGGAAATGATCTGGCAAAGCATCAAAGTCAATAAAACAATTAGAAGTCTACAAATTAAGCCCTTAAGAAAATCCCCAGTTTTCATATGTTGCTTTTTCAATGAAGTATGCTGAAATCTTTCACCTCAGTGCTTTAAGATGGATTTAGAAAATGGCAACACTCATTTTGGTAATCTAAATTGTTGCCCTCTGGTAACATGTTTGCAGCAGTCACCATTTAAGTACTTTACTGTAACGAGTTCCCTTCCGGCCACGTGAACAGCATTCACACCCCCACTTTACAACTTATGTACATACAAGCACAAGAATCTTGACACCCATGAGTTAAATGTACAACCAACTTAAAATGTCATCCTACTAATTGCTAGGGGAAAATTAAAAGGCAACTCTTCTAGCTCTGCAACTTTACATAGTCTTCTGATTCACCATGTGGGACTGCTGCCCTTCACTGCTATGGCATGGTCACTAATGCTTGGATTCTTCATCCGGGTCAATGATCCTTGAGCAGGGTAGTTGAGCAGCATCCAAAAATGCTGATATCTTTGATAAAAAAATTGACACTTAAAAAACCCCTTAAAATCACATGACATAGGACTCCCTTGAGTAAATGTCAAAACTGAATCAAACCAAAAAAAAAAAAAGTTGCTCGGAAAGACAACTATTTTAATAAAGGTCTTGTTGTCAAAATCCCATTTCCCTTGCGAGGTGTCATGTAGAGTGCTACTATATACTCTTCTTTTGAGGGGGGCTTAGCTTCCTCATCCCTCTTATCCGAGTTAGCAGTTCTCTGATAAATTCCTAGAAAAAAAAAAGGATTAGAAATAATCAATATTTTGCATAATTAAGACATCATAGTTTGGGTTTGTATTTTTTTTTCAAAGGAGGGACACTACAGCAAACTATACAGGCTTACCCTGGAGATTTTTTTACAGATAAAGGTGGAATTTATATGAACTCTTGGAACATTTAAGGCTACGTTGCACACCCCCATCATGAAGTGGAAAGGAAATAAACTCATTATTCCCTCCGTGTGCCATATAATTCAGTTGCTGTCCATCTTCCACCCTATTACACAAGTCTATTTGCAAGTTGCCCACTGGTCAGCTTTCTTCAAAAACTGAAAGAGGCATCTCAGGTCAAATGTTACATTTCAATCACACATTTTACCTTTGATCACATACATAATTATGTTTTAAAAAGAGAGACTAAGTAAAAAGATGTTTTTACCTGCAGTTTCCACAAACACAAGAGGTAATGTTTGGTAACCTGCCCTCAAAATTTTTTTATCTTCAGGCAAAATCAAACTCAGGAAATTTCAGTCCAAGGAGGACAGTTTCAGAAAACTACGATCTTGAAAAATAAGAAGTTATTTTGAAAACCTTTACTACAGTGGCTGCTACAGAGAAACTACTGACACTCCACATCTACAGTGGAAAAGCCTGCCAAAAATGTTCACTATTGCTATTAATGTTAGCCTCACTTTTGCCAAACAAGCAATCATACTAGAGTTCCCTCTAGTCAGCACACACTATTCCAGTACAGTAGAAGGAAGTGAAGCTTCTTCTATGCCCATTGAGGGGAGACTTGATTGGAGGAAGCAAACTTTAAAACCTGGAATAGATTTCTGCCTCAGCTGTCCCAAATGAAAAAATCATGCATCAATGTCTAAAGCACTGGATTAGGATAGTTTTAGGAGGAGAGGAAATTCCCCCTTTCTGTCTTATTTGATCAGACTCCCATTCCCTTTATAAATGCTGGACCTTCCCTATCTGCTCCTATAAAAGGCTGCAGGTACTTCACCTCCTTTGCCCCCCTGAAGCAGCAGCTGCGCAACATCCAGCTCAGAACTTGGCTGACTAGTGTCAGCAGGACACAAACAAGCTGATTAGCAAGGTATGTACCTAAAGTGAATGTATAGGGAACTGCTCAGCTACACTACTCATATTGGCATACTCATATTTTCCTATTTGAAATGTGGTCATGGAATTCCACTGAGATCCTCTCTCACCTCTCTTCCTAAAGGAGCTGTTTAATAGTTTCCTCCTTTTGATATAAAATTCAACTATGAGCAGCTTACTTTCAGATGAAACCTTTGTATAGAATGAAAGCAAATGGACCCATGGGAGATTATAAGCAAGCAGTAGAAAAAAAAAAAGCACTTTAGAATTCGGAGAGGGCTTCCCCCTCCTTCTTTAAAGTAGTACCACAACCCTTCTACACCTCACACAAAGCAAGAGGCTTTCATTTAACTCTGGAAATTTTAGCTAGTTGCCGATTAATACTCTCAATAGAACATCAAAAGAATCTGATCTGGCTGGCAGTTGAAGAAATCCCCACTGAGATCTGAGCTAAGTGAAGGATGTTGATCAGGAAACGAGACAAACCACACAAATTACCATTGACTTAAGGAAATAAATGAAGTTTTTGAGTAGAAATGATTTTCCTCTCAGGAGCAGTTTTAATTGTGAGAAGGAATTCTAAAATATAAACTTAAACTATTAAAAATAGCTACAATGCATTTGTAGATTGCAGACACTTCACACCATGCAGTAGTTAATACAGAATACAGGCATGCAGTGAAGCAAGCTCCTAATCACAATGCTTCTGGGCCATTATTCTGCACCTGATGTCTGAAACTCAGATGCTAATACACAGCTGTGCCTTTCTGCTGACATATTTACTGCTCTTTGCTTTGAAAGAATGCAAAGAGAAAGGAAGAAGGGTCTCACAAGGTGACAGATTTGTTTTCCTTGGCTGATTGGGAGATGGGAAGATGCTTCATAATGGTTTATTATGCATTCATTTTATAATCAACAAATTAGCTAACAATATTTCTGACACCGGAACAGCCCCTTGCTTTCTTTAAATGCTACACAACTAGAATTTAAAATGATTGTTTGGACCTTTTATTCTTTACAGGATGCATAAGAAGGCAGTTTAGTAAGTGGGGGGGGGCATTGTTTCCCCCGCCCATACACATCTTCAGAAACAAATGTATTACTATTTATTATTACATTAAATATTTTTCTCTCTTCCCTGTTCTTGAAATGCTTGATTATTGATAATGGAGAAGTGGTAGGTTTGACAGTCACCATGCAAATGCAAGCTGATTGTGTTACAGAACCTGAATTTTAAAAAAACCAAAACCACACATCCTACCCAGATTTTGTTAACATCTATTTAATTCAGATGCCTGAGAAATGGTTAGGAATAGTAGTTCTGTAAAAGATTCAAAGGGCAATCAGTTAGCTGCTTGATATCTCCAAGGAGTCTCTGAAGCAAAATTTGGCACTCCTCTTATTTTTAAAGAAAAAACAGAGCCACACTGAGTAAGGCCTTTATTGTCAAAGCAGGGGGAAAAAAAAAAAAAAAAAAAAAAAAAAAGGAAGAAGCACAAACCCAGTTTAATTCTTTTGCAAGTCACCTGGAAACACAATGTGTTACAACTGTGGAGATCCCTGTTAATATTAAATATACCACTGGTGATTCTAAAAGACATGCATTTCCAATTTAAAAAATTGCATATGAGACACAAGATAGACTAAATGTATAGTTCATTTGAATCAATTTATATATTGTCCTTCAGGCATTTCCCCCGCAACAATTTTCCTAGAATCAAAAGGCAGGCAGAGCAGATAAAACAGAATTAAAAACAAAACAAAACAAAACAAAAAAACACCATGAAATGCTAATTCAGCAAGAGGGAAAATGATTTCACCTCTTCCCTTTGGAAGCATGATTCATTGCTTTAATGAGGTTAACGGACCACAATGAATTCCAGGTTTCCTGTTTAAGTTATTGCAATTAATTCGAGAGTAACTGGGTACTATTCCTACAGATGTTTCTTCACATATACAAGATACTTGTGATACGAGTTCATCTTATCTTAGAAATACCTGGAATCAGAGGTAACTGGTGAAGGGTGACACAGCAAGCCACTGGCCACATGGCCTCCTGCCCCCTAGCTCAGGAAAGGGCCCCCTTGTATTCCACCCTTCCTCTGCCTCCACCCTGCCTTTTTCCCCACAACTAATGTAGCCTGGAACACTAGTGGGGCTGGAGGTCTGGCACTGTTAGCAGGGTCTGACCCCCTGCACTCACTGGCAATGGAAGTGGAGCAACGTAGCTCCAGCTTGCTCTGATCCCCCGGCTAGGTCACTCCTCTTCCTGCTGGAGAGTGTGGAGGTGAGCCAGCCGCTGCCCTCCCCCTAAGCAACATAAATGGGAGAAGGCAGGCCTCTGCTGTTGACACCAAGTCTCTCCCCAACCACCCCACTAGTCCCCTAGGACATCTAGGGACTCTGGCCCCATCAGCTACTGGCCAGCCTTTGCCCCTCCCACCCATGGTGTTTGAGGCATGTGTCCCCTCATGCTTCCCCCATAAGTCACCCCTGCTTGGAATCCTAAGACAGAAGCATTTCCAGTCTGGTTTACTAGACAAGCCAAAAGGACAGTATTCATTTGCACAAAGTAATCTTTCCTTCCACAGGCTCAGGGTATGTCTACACTACGTTTTTCTTTCAAAAGGAGATATGCAAATTTGGGGCTAATTTGCATATCATCTGATCGCTTTTTCTAAAGCTATTTTTGACAGTGAAAGCAGTTTACACACGGTACTTTTGAAAAAACCCTTTTTTCGAAAGAGCCTTCTTCCACAAAGATTGAGGTTTACAGGTTCTTTCGAAAAAGGGGTTTTTTCCTGAAAGAACTGCGTCTAAACAGCTTTCACTTTCGAAAAAACCGCTTTCAAAAAAGTGTTTGGAAGATATGCAAATTCCACGCTAATTTGCACATCTCCTTTTGAAAGAAAAGGAGAGTCTAGACATACCCTCAACTCCTCCACAACCAAGTCAAACTCCTGAGGGATCAACACTTGCCATAGGCTGAGGACAGCTCTTCAGAGGGACACTGATCAGCTGGAGCAATACAGGTACAATGAGCTACAGCCGTGTTGGGCCTAGGACATTAGAGAAATGGGCCCAATAAAAGATACTACCTTCCCCACCTTGTGTCAATAAAAGAAGACTGTCACACAGATGAGTGGGAGAGAAAGACAGTGGGAGAGAAAGACAAGGCCTTAGTTGCCAGCAGTGTACTAAAGAAAATGCAGGTTGTGTTCTCTCTCTTGGCGACAGTGTTTGACTGGTTGAAAAATTCCAATAATTCTTCAAGCTTACAGTGAAAAAAATTCTTTTCATGTTTATATTCAGTGCTTTTGGTTTTCCCTGCTTTTCTTCTTTTTCTTAAACAGTGAAAAATGAAGGGTAAAAGGAAGAGAAAATCAAGTTTTCTAATATTTGGTCAAAGGAACTCTATCATTGTGCTAGTCACTGTGGTAGCCCCACCAGTGCAAGCACTAATGCCAACTAATCACAGGCTCCTCAGACTTGCTCTGAGCCCACCTTAGACTGGTATTCTCACTGTCGCTACTAAAGAGGGTGATTCCAAAAAGTTCAAGTCCTCAATTTCTTCTTCTAGATGCCTTGATAAAAACCTCATTCTTTTCAGCTCCACAACAGTTCTGTAATCGTCTTCAATAGATTAGAACAGTGTTTCCCAATTTTATTTGGCCATGGAACCCTTTTCAGCATTTCAAGGATCCCCTAGGTTTGTCAAGCAAAAAAAAAATAAATAAATAAATAAAAGGAAAAAAGGAAGGGAACCCACCAATGCATGAAAATCACATTCCTTCCTCAAGACCCCACCCCAATTGGGAAACACTGGATTAGAACTTTACTTTTTTGCCAGGGTCATCCTTTTGGTAGGTAGCAATACCCAAAGACTTTTTAATGGTGCTGATCTCTGCAACACGAGTGTTACAGACATTATCACCTCAAACACCCACCCTTGTGATTCAGTATAAACACCCCCTCATTTCACAAACAGGGAACAGAAGAAGAGATATTGACATGCCCCCAAGTCTGACTTAATCAGGGTTTCCCAACCTATGGGTCGGGACCCAAATATGGGTCACCAGGTGTCTCCCCAGGTGGCTCTTAAGGAGCCATTCACACAGTTTTTGAATTGCCCTGGGTCACCAAGTCTTCCTGAATTGGCAAAATGGGTCCCCATCTGGAAAAGGTTGGGAACTGCTGGTCTTGATCCTCGTACTCCAAGGACAGTACATAAAGGTCATGCTTCTTCTACAGGCTAGAGCAATGGTTTTCAAACTACAGGTCACAACCCAGTACTGGGCTGTGGAATGTCAGGCACTGGGTCTCATTGCTGCAGGGTGATCAGGTGACTAGTGGGGATGCTAAGGCAGGCTATCAGTCTGCCCTGGCACCACTGCACTGAGCCCCAGAAGTGGTCAGAAGCAGACCTGGCTTCTAGATGGCGGGGAGCAGGGGCAAAAGGGGAGGAGAGGGAGAGAAGAGAGCGCACAGGGCTCTGTGTACAGCCCGTCCCCGAAACACTAACTCAGCACTCCCACTGGCTGGGAAACTGCTTCTGGCTGATTCTGGGGCACAGCATGGTCTGCAGTGCCAAGAGAGGCAGGAAACCTGCCGTAGCACCCCTGCTGCACCGCTGACCAGGAGCTGCTCAAGGTAAGCCCCTCATACTCCAGCCCTGACCTCCTCTCCAAAGCCAGAGCTTCCTCCTACACCCCAAAGCTCTCATCCTCAGTCCCACCCCAGAGCTACACTCTAGCCAAATTATGTTGGGTCAGGGGCATCAATAATTTTCTTCAGCTGGGTCATGAGAAAAAAAGTTTGAAAACCACTGGGCTAGAGTATAAGGCTGATAATCTATTCTGAGAATGGCTAACTGTACTGAGCACAGAAGCTCAAGTTCTTGCACAATACATAATTAACATTCTCTGGAATGAAAATTATTATTAAGTGATTCTCATGGATACAGAAAAATATGGGCCCAATATATACTCCCCACTCCTTCGTGACTTATTTTGCAGATGAGACATAAAATACCCTCTAAGTTTCTCCACCCATCTAAAAGAGAGATACCGTAGTCTTCCAAAATATTCATTCACCCCAAAACTTGATCTTCAGTCTCAGAAGGATCCCCTGTTTCTGAAGGGGAAAAATAGAAGAGAAATGCTTCTTGAAGCACCCACTCTTAGGTGGTATAAAGACTTCAGCAACACAATTCAAAGCCATGCCCAGTTTTGAGAAATTCAGTTTGCATACCATACTTTGAGGTTTTTCTTTGCACTTGTATTTTCTTCCCAAGCTTGGGTTTTCTAGAGGTACCTCAGTTTCTCTTCAGCAAGTGTGACCGTATCACATTAAGGAAGCAAGCCTTTATTTATCATACTTTAAGAGCTAACACTAGCTTGAAAAGCGTGCCTCTTGGCCAAAGCTTTTTAGAAACACACAGGAGTTGGCATCATGTGCCCAGAAGATATTTTTAGTTGCTGGCAAACACATATCAGTCACATTACACATTTCTCTTAAGATGTTACAATGAATAAATTTAAACAGGTTTTAGTCAGTAGGTTTTATTTTACATGCAAGCCAGACTATAATCTATAACACCACTTAATCAAAATGATTTGAGGATACTGAATGACTGATACGTCTTTGAATAATTAAGTATATAAAGTTATGAAATGATAATTTCCTGCAATATGCTAGCTTTAAACATAGTTCAGGTGAAAGTAGCAGCAGTTGTTGTCTTTTACAACTTAAGCTTTCAGAATAACTGAGCACATTCAGGAATCTATCTGTATTTCACAGGGCGAACCACCCTTGTCCGGCACCCTTGGGACCTGAGTGGTCCCAAAACATTGAGTTTGTCAGACAAGGCTCCCTACTTGCCTGTAGGCTCTGCTTCTGGCTGGGGCTGCACTCCCTGCCGCTGCCCTGCTGTGTCCAGTCCCCCACTGCACCAGCCCCAGAAAGAGGCTGGCCCAGCAGCTTCCAGCCACAGCCAGTGCCGCGCCCCCCAAGGCACTGGCCCGGGCTACGTGCCCAGCTGCTGGGCCTGCTGCCTTCAGCCCTTGGCCCTGCAGCCTCCAGCCCCAGCTGGCACTGCGCTCTCCACTGCTAGCATTGACCGGGATGTGCCCCCCTCCTTCTCCATCACACCAGCACCAGTTGAGGCTGTTTCCTACCGTGACAGCCCTGGCTGGGGCTGTGCTCCTTACCCTCAGCTCTGTCCAGGGCTGTGCTCCCCAATGCACCAGCCCACTGGGACTGCGCTTCCCACCGTCAGCCCAGCCCAGGCTGTGCTTCAGAACCTGGCCAGCCAGGGCTCTCTGGTCCAGCAATATCTGTGGTCCAGTTGCCAGACTAGAGTGTCCTGGATTTTAGAGGTTCAACCTGTACTTTGAAGGAGGAAAAACACTCATAAATTAGTGCCTATTACTATTTCAGATTATTTATTGTAGAGATTAAAAGAGAAAACCTTAAAACCTGTCACCTACTGAGTGTCCTAAATAATAGTGTTTCTTCTGATGGGAAAAAACTACTGAGTATAAACACACAAAAGTAACTCCTGAAACTTTGTTTAACCTTCAGCCTCCTAACAGAGTTAAGGCAACTAAGCAGAACTGACATTGATAACCCACCTGCAAAAAGACATCTTATCGTACATATAATGTAGCTGCAAGTTACTGAATTTTGATTAGCTTTCTTTTCATGTGCTATAAAATTGCAGATTTCACACCACATTAAGTTTTTCTAGTTGGAACTCAGGATCACAAACATTTTTCAAGTGGTAGATATTTAAATGTTACCTCCTTGCCAGAAATAGAACTTATCATGATTGAATTACAGCTCCCTAGAAGGAGAAAAATGCCACACAAGCACACACCCCTCTCTTGCTTTTATAGAAAGAAATCACATGCTAGTGGCCAGATACACAGCATGCACGCATATACACACATATATGTATGTTCATATATGTATGTACCGTATTCACACATTTATATATAAAATAAGCAATATTATTTCTTCCATGTGCCAGGATTTTTTTCCCCCTTCTAAACCTCAAACTGGGCAGATTATCCCACTGGCAGAAGAAGAGACCACACTCTCTGCAGTTAATTCTACTTCTATGCCAGTTCAAATGGCCACCAAGGGAATGATGGGAAACTCTTCAAAGTAAAAGCATTGTCTCCACTTCATTGGCAAGGACCAAGATATCAGAAACGAATCCCCTATGATGGTGCCTTCGAATTTAGGCTGCGTACTTTCAGTTTAACTTTAGTGCACATGCACAGATCTATGTACTAGTCCATTTCAGCTGCCATACCAATTAACCCTATCTTTATTACTGTAAGGGCATTCCTTCATTCAGACAATGTTTTCTAACATCATGCTAACAAACACCAAACATGACCTCAGTCTCAAGTTTCAGGTGTATATTTAGAATAAAGAAAAATAACCTGTATCTATCAAGAAAAACAAGACAGGATTTTGGTATAATGAACAGATTTAAGCCAAACAAGTTTAGCAGAAAGTAATTTTTAATTATTAGTTTGCCCTCTTGCCCTACACATCCTCCCAAAAAACCCCGTCCTTGCACATTTAGCTAGTTGGGAAAATGGGGGTAATCTTGCAAGATTAAAACAAAAGAGCCACATTCAGAGCCACTCTTGATCAGTCCATTTTAGCTATTAGCATCTTGTTCTGCATCTCTTCATTCTTCCTCTCTCCACCTTAGAGGCCAAGGGACATCAGCAGTGTCAGGCTCCTGACACCGTATCAGTCACCCATACCAAGAGCATGAAAAACAACTGAAGTTCAATGACCTTCACTGGAATGCATTAACTGGGTCATCACAAACATAGCACTACTATTGTGAGACACAACAGGAATATGGCCTTTTGGCCTCATATCTCTGTAGGAATCCCAGGAATGTATCACATCTACCATTTCCATCACACTGAAGAATAAGCTATACAAGCATTAGTATCCAAGCCTGAGCTAAATTTCTACAGTCACAAAAGTCTTCAATGGCCACAGTTGCAATTGGTTGTAAACAGACTTCTCCAGTGTGAGGTGCAGTAAAAAATTGAAGCAGAAAGAGACTAAGATTTGTCTCTCCAACCATAACAGAAGTTTTGCCTGACAGATCACATCAGTATTCTATGTTAAAGAAAACAGCTCATTTCAGCACTGTTCTCCCTTGAAACAGAACCAGGCTACCCACAGCCTTGTTTAATAATGGCACACCCTCCCCTTCACATCTCTGTCAAGTACTGCTTAACTACAACGGTTACCAAACCGTGGAATTCATGCTGCCATGTATTCCCCAATAACATCTACAGTATCTTAGATGCTATTTGGCATTTGTTCAGAAAGTATGGATTTTATAATGGGGATCACTTTATTTAAATAAACTATTCAGTAACCTAAAAGCTTAGATCATGCACTTTAGTAGTTCACCTACTGCATAAGGTCAAAATATCTGTTAGATGACCAGACTTACTCTTCCTAGTAAACATGTGCAATTGTGTATATTAAAAGCGGTATACGTGCAGATGAGTATTTTCTATTAAAGTATTAAACTTCCATCCAAATATCCACTTAAAAGTCTAGTGGCTTAATCATTCTACTGTATTGTACGTATATCCATTTATAAGGTGGTTGGACACATGCAGCTCAAACGTATGTCTGTAAAGTAAGATCCAAGTCTCTCCCCAAAGATAAGCTAAAAAAAGAAGAGAGTCTCATGATCTTAAAGAGACCAAATAATACATTTAATAGGTTGAAACAATTTCATGCAAATACAGTCCTTTATTCAATTTGATTTTTATCATTTCAGATAAAATAATTTCATTTGTTCATTTCTTCACATCTGAGCTTCGGATCTTGATTTAAGTATTATTGAAGGCAACGAAAACATTACAAAAGGACAAGTAACACTATATTAACAGTTTGCATGTTTGCATCAGAAATCTAAACCCTAATATTTAACTAGGAATAATCCGCTTCCTTTCAATGCTGCTCCTGCTTAAGTCAACTAACAGACTCCAGCATTCCAGGAGAGGCTATCACACCTGAAATCTTCATACCCCTTGACTTCAAGTAAGCATTCCCATATTTTTACCTAATGATATATTTTAGCTGGAGTACAACAAAACTGGTTTTGAACAGGGGAAAAAATGGTATTCAAGTAAAGAGATATTTTACCTCTGTTGGTTTGTAGCAATCTACAAGAGCTTCCTAGAAGTAAAACACGAAATAATTGTCAGTTTCTGTATGAAGTCATGTCAGTTTTCAAAAGTGAGAGCAAATCTATAATCTGACACTATCATATTTTCATAGTTTTTTTCCCCATATATCAAGCTAGACCTGTTAGCTTTCATATCGTTTACAGTGGACAGAAATGCAATCTTCGCATTCAACAACAACTACAGGCTGAACCCTTCTAGTCCGGCATATTTTAGTTAGCCAGATGTCACTTAGCATGGGTGTTGCCAAGTTTCCCCGCAGTCCAAAAAAGTTTGTTTATAGCTGCCAGTGCTGGCTCTAGTGTTCTGTGCTGTTATTTAGCTCCGACTTATCCCTACATGTCTTTTAAGAGCTCAATAAGCAATGGAAGCGTTAGTAATGCTGCTAGACAATATTGACTTCCGGTGGTTCGGCAAATTCTCCGGTATGGCAGTGGTCAGGTACGAGGGATGCTGGACTAGAGAGGTTCAACCAGTACATCCGAAGTGTTGTGGCACGGGTAAAGTATCTACAGCGGAAAGCGACTAATGCCACTGGAGGTAGAAGGGAGTAGTAGCAGCTTCCTTAAAAAAAAATCTCAATTTATACATCGCCGAGGAGATGGGAGAGAGGAGGGTAAGTTAATTTCATACAAACACTCTGCCACACTCCAAGATTCAAGTAACTTTTTATTGGGACACTAGGGCATTACTAAGTGGGTTCTTAACATGTGATTTGGGAGGAAAGGTTGCATATTAGATCTTATTTCATTTCCCCCTCATAACCATTACTCATTATGTGCTGTGGCAAGGTAAGTCCTACATTGGCTCTAAGTGTTCTTCCAGACACACAGTTATTCTTCCTCTCTCCATACTCTACCCTTCCCAACTGTATTGCATTACATTTACCGCCAACAAGATTACAAAATTAGGCAATTACATTAGGCTTCTTGTTCCAATTCACCTTACATAGTTTGTATTTTTCTGCTGTGGTGGTTGATGATCACAATCTTTTCCTCACATTTTTAGATAAACTCCTGAATGGCTACCAATGACTTATGCTTTTACAACTCAAAAGCTAGCATCTATTTCAAAAGAAGTTGTCATTTTTTCATGCTTAGGAAAAGATTAGTAATATAATGAAGAGCAACAGGATCAGTACACATGCATTAATAGAAACAACTCCAAAACTGTCCTGCCCAGAAGATGCACTAGTTTCTGAGATTCTTCATACTGTATAATGCTAAAGACACTTGGAGAAAAGTTAAGGGGCTCTCCTACTTCTCAGAAAAATTATCCCTCTCACGGGCATACTGGCCCTTGTATTAATACTATTGTCAGCCTCATTTAAGGAGTTGCCTCAAAATACTAGGGAATACTGTTTACATTCAGACAGTAGTCATGATAGGTTACATTCAATTCCCTTATCTCAAATGCAGAAAATACTCATTCTAAGGCTACCACCAGCAGGGCAGTCATTCAGAATTAAGATATAGTGAGCCTGATACATGTTACATCAGCCATGTTCAAGTTTACTTTAGGAAAAATATTTTACCTGTAATTTGATAGCTCTCTCCTCTTCATTAGCTGCATCAAGAAGGTCATCTATGTCAATTTCTACATCTGGCATCTCTTCTTCCTGCAAAGGGAAAAGTCAGGTTTAATGCATTTAGTTGTCCTTCAGCTCAAAAGCTGAGCTGGCAGTCTAGCAATAACACATGCATTATCATCTGCAGGGCCAGGTCACGGGAGAAAGAAATCACTTAGACACCAGCTTGGTTCTTCATCCTTAGGCCAAGGGAAGTCACAAACAGAATGCTCAGGCCTTGGTAATACACAAAGGAAAATTTCTCTTAAGCAACTCTCCAGAAATGTCACGAGCACTGTTAACTAATTTCAAGACTAGCTGCAAACAGCCCACCTCAGAGTGGAGCAGATGGAGTATTAGGTGTGGGAAAAGAGATAGACACACAAGGAAGAGAATTGCTTTGAAAATTATATTCCAAATTGGCCCTTCAGCTGTTCCTATCCAGTTGCAGTTATGGAAAGTCATGCTCATTCACTGTTAGCACAAAGTGACAGCCCAGTCTCCAGCAGAAGAGTTCACAATTCCTGAGCCCACAATGAAGAAATGAGAAATTTCATTCCGTCTTTCCCTGTAAGATGTTTATGTTTTACTGATATCTCAGAGTTTTTGCACCACTACTGAATCAGACAGCTATTACATATGAGATAATGCCATTCAGAAATTGGATCTTTCTGCCCACTCACTTTAGGAAACAGGAACAGCAATATATACACATTTTGAAGCACCACATGCTTATTCAGTCTTTTCAATACAAAGACTTTTGCTAAATTTAGATATCCCTGCTTACTGTATTTAAATTATGGTAAAAACCACACACCTATTCAGCTTTTAAATTGTCTGACCATATAAAATGTCACAGTTGTTCCTCTGTACTTAACAAATATCCCAACATTAGCAGTTCAAGGTTCATTTTATTCATACCATCAGACTAACTAGCCAGATGACAGAATCCACTCGCAGACACAACACCAACTACAAAAGAGACTTAAGCTTCCCTTTAAACTAAGATTTCATTTGGTTATTTCTTGGGAGACGTGGATGAACTTTTCTTTTTTCCTTTAAAAAAAAAAAAAAACAGTAGAAATGGCACAAACATTCTAACATAGAACTGTAGACTGTTAGATAATATATACTGGTCTGTGGAACACAAATCACTTTGCTCACCAGGAAATACACTGCTTTGAAATGGATACTTCAAGCAGCAGTGAGACATGGACATTCATTGAGTAAAATCCAAAATTTTCAACTAGAAGTTGCACTATTTTAGGGAAAAAAGTAAACACACAAAATCCTCTCATCGACATCTTTCCCAAAACTAGGTAAAAATTAAGTGTAAGTGTGAAAAAGAATACCTTTGAAAATCTTGGGTGGACTAAAAAGCCATCTTTCAATTGAAGTCAGAATTCTAAAGTTAGAAGATTCATTAGTGGTTACTTAAGGTGCTTAAATAGCTTAGCCCTATGTTAATTTGCAGATCGTCTATGTTAAAATCCAAATATATGATGAAGAGATCCTGCTCCTCAAATATTTTACATATGCAGTGTATTCTGACCACTGTTAATTCCAAAGCAAGGATTATTTGGGTATCAGGGTGAAATTCAGAATTTGTTCAATATTCTTAACATTTGTGTATATACACACTACAAACTTATTTCATTAACATGTAGATATTCATCTAAAATCACCACTACAGAGCCATGTCTATAGTCTCCCATAGCGAATCATATTGAATTCATTACTGTTTCATCCCTTGAAGGGTTGTTGTGACAGCGTCTTAATCCCTTAAATCAGTTATCTTGCCTGTTTTTCTGCTGGATGGCAAGTATGTACATAGCTCCAGTGGTGGTAAGCCTGCAGAAGGACAGAATTCCTGCCTTGAAAGGCTTACAGTGCAGTCTTCTCTATGACGTTCATCCATGGACTCATGTTCACTTTTCATGGTTTCCCCTAAGAAAGAGCTTTTGCACTTCAAATCAACCACTGTACTGATATTTTTTATTAAGTCAAAATCAATCCAGACAGCTTCAAATACTAAGCTACATGGACAGTTTATACAGGAAACCCAACGTATCTGTTTTTCTAAAACTTGTAAATGTAACATGTTAATTTATGGCAAGTCCCTACATAAGGCGGCAGAAAGCAGCGCTTCTTCCTAGTTTCCACGTCCACACCCAAGGAGAATATAGATCCATCCCATAGCACAAAGTCAGAAACACTTGTCCTGTAGACAAAAGTTATTGATGAAGAGGTGGAAGTTAGGGTCAATCTGGTGACAACCAGTGTGGCAAGCAGCAAGAAATTCTTCTCAAGTCTCAGCAACTGTACGTGGAGCATGAAGGAAGGGAAAAGATGTGGGATCATGAAGCAAGGGAAGAGAGGCAGGGTAAGCTGCTGTTCAGGTGGTGGTGGGGAAGCAGTCTGGTTGGCAGCCATGAGGGCTGGTAAGTTGCTCTATTAGAACCAGGGTGGGGGGGGGGAGGAAGGGAGAGGGGGTATGGCACAGGACAGTAAGTTCTTCTAGTGCAGCTGGAGGATGAGGGTGGGGGAGGGCAGTAAATCACTGTGTACTGCAACAAGGGAGGGGAGAGGCAGGCAGCAGCTTAGAGGTTGCTCTTACAGTTGGGGGAGGAAGGTCAGCAGCAGGAGCTGAACAGAGGCTGTATTTCTGTGAGCTGGCTAAGCGCTGCCTGGTTCTGCGTCATGTCCAACCAGAGCACCGATAGACACACAGATAATAAATCTTGCTAGGAGATGGTGTCGGACCTTTGTCTGATGTACTTCGCAATTTTCTTACAGAGATTCCATGGCAGAGCTGCCATTTCCCCACCACGGTGGTACAACACTCTCCCACACTATTCCTCATACTGTGCTGCCGCAGCCAAGGCGGCATGGAGTTTGGCTCCATAAGGGGTGGGGCGAGGCACTCGCTCCCACCCCTATTAGGGAGGTGTTAAATATCATGTATTTTAGTAATCATGTCACTGCAACAATCTTTAGCAGTTATATGGTTACTAAAATACTCTCTGGGGGGGCAAGTATCAGGGGCACCAGCATGGCACAGCAGCAATCCCTGAGCATGGGGGGCCCAATGAGTGAAGATAATGGTGAGGCAAGCCTGAAAGGGATTAGCGATGTGAAGACACTTCAGTACTGCAATTGTCTTGCTCTTTACTGCAGCAGCAGAAGTGTCACAACAACAACAAGAGAAAAAACAGTAAAACTCTAGAAATAACCTAAGAGGGAGAGTCCATCATCCCAAACCCGTGAAAAGGGTGCAGTAACAGTTAAGATCTCCTCAAAGCATATTGTGTTGCTTATATTAACATTGTAACCATTCAGAGAGGAACATCTTGTATCCTAAAAATATTTCTATGGAATTCAACTCAGATTTTTACAGTATCAACTCAATTCAAAAACCAAATTAAGTCACATGAATTCTTTGTGGATAACGGACAAGAATATCTAGACTATCATAGGGATGTAATAGTATAGCTGATTAACCAATAAGCAAAAAACTTACAGGTTAACACTATAGACTACACGCAATCACACCCCCTCCCCCCGTCACTAAATTTTTTTAGCAGGCTGGCCAGCAGCTCGGTTCAGTCCTGGCTCCGCAGCAGGTCCAGGACCTACCCCTGTTGCAGCTGTGCATTTAAAGAGCATTGGGAACCAAGCAGGCAGGCAGCCAACCTCAGTTCCAGCTCACACCAAGTCTGGGAGCTCAGTCCATCTTCCTGGACAAGGGCTGCCACCACCCTGAGCTGCTGCGTCTGTATCAGAAACAGCAGCGCAGGGCAACAGGCAGTCAGTCCGCAAGGGGGAACTAGTTTTTAAAACTGGCTCCCCACACAGACCAGCTTCTGCCTGGCACCCCGCGCTGCTGCCTCTGTATCAGAGGCAGCAGCGTGGAGTAGCAGCGGGCGGGCTCTTCAGGAGTGGGGCCGAACCTCACTGGCGGCCAGTCCCACCCCCAGGGACTATAGAATAATCAAGGAACCAATAAGAATTCATGAAGTTAATCAACTATTCAATTAACAAATATTTAGCATTCCTAGTCTGTCAACATACTTCAGAAATAGGATTACAAACTGTGGAAGTTATTCTAAGGTTAAGGTCTAAGACACTTTCCTATTATGATCCCAAATCCTAAACTCTCACTCTTCCAAATTTCCCAGTCCCACATAAATTGTATCTGGCCCATCCCATCATCAAGTTATGTGACATCTGGGTTGGGGGGAGGAGACATTTCAATTACCTTCTCAGAGGAAAAATTACCTTTACTATATTTATTTTAATGGGGATGAGGGGACAAATGGGAGCAAAGGGTTTGGCAAAGATGTTCAATCAAGTTGTTACCAAGATATATTATTTCTATTGCAGAAGTGCCAGCAGGCCCTCGACCACTTCACGTTTCAGAGCCCTGAAACAGCAAGCCTTTTTAGGAATGATAAAAATAAGAGAGTGTGGCAATGTACGCTATAAACACCTTATACGTTGTAAACATTCCTTATTTTATAGTTATTAACGCACAACCTACAGGATGTTGAATGCATATGGATCAATGTGCTAACAAAATCTAGGAGGGGGAAATGGTGGGAGTCTGTTACAGACTCCCAAATCAATCTAGATAACAGAATAAGTCACTCCTTAAGGCACCTGTCTGAAATACAGAAAAAAATTGTGGTGTTATGAGGATTTCACTTTGGGAGATGTGTTGGAGGGTCTCATGCAGGCAGTATTATTAAGAGTTTCTAAAAATAAGGTAATTTTCTAGCAAGAGGTATTTTGCCCAATATGAGGCATCTCATTAAGACAGATAAAGATGAATTAATCACTGAATTGGAAGCTGGTGGTTGCCTAGGGACCAGTGATCATGACCTGATTAACTTCAGTTTGGGGAAAAAATTTCCAACTAGTAATATAAAGTGTTTTCAGAGGGATCATTTTCCAAAGATGAGGGAAATAATGAGCAAAACTGACGGGAAGGGAAAGTTTAAAACAGAAAAATGAATTAAAAAAAAAGTAAGTTCTCAGAAGAGTTGGTTATATAGTTTAAAAAAAAGTGTCATAATTCCACAGGAAAAAATGGGGATTAGTTTGGCTAGAAGTCATCCAAGCTTAGTGGCAAACTAAGATAATAACCAGAAGTTTAAAAAAGTGACTAACATATAAGAATGAAGTAGATAGCCATTAATATAAATTAGAAGTTCTCAAGTGTAGAAAATTGATAAGCAAGAATTTTCTAAAGAAATCATGGAACAATCTATGGCTGGTAGGTCTAAGGACAACAACAACGTTTTAAGTACTTTAGAAACAAAAGATTCTAGCAATGGTATAGGCATACAAAATGGAGTCAGCAAAATTGTTAACGATACACAAAAATCAGAAGTATTCACTGAACACTTCTATTCTGTATTTGGGAAGAAGTAAGGTGATGTGCTTACATCACATGAGGATAAATTATTTTCCAGTCCATTAGTAACTGGGGAGAACATTAAATATCTGCTAGGCACAAACCTTTTGAAGTCAGCAGACTCATATAACTTGCATCCAAAAGTTCCTAATGAGCAAGCTGGCTAAGGAGATTTTTGGCCTGCTGATACTATTTAAGTAGTCTTGGAATAACAGGGAAATTAATGTGTCAATGTTCAGAAAGGGAAAATGGTCTTATCCAGGTAACTATATGCCAATTAAACTAACATCAAATTTAGCGATGAATGAAAACTAGGAGTTTAAAGCCAACAAAAAGTAGTAAGTATTTCTTCACAAAATGCACAATCTGTGAAATTCTTTGCAAGAGGATGTTGCGAATAGGGATGTTAGATAGCATGTAATTGAAGTCATGTAACCATCAAATTTTAACAATTACAAAACTATTCGATAGTCCCTGGGGTGGGGCTGGCAGCCAGTGCACTCCTAGTCCCACTCCTAGGGAGCACCCTGCCACCCTGTCCTGCTGCCACGGTATCAGAGGCAGTAGCATGGGGCAGCAGCAGGCCCTGTTGGACAGAAGCAGCACCAGCATCCAACAGAGCGGCCTCTGTCCGCCATGAGCTTGGGCCCATCGCAGACAGAGGCTGGTCCTCCACAGCCTCCCCTGCCTCTGATACAGGCAACAGCTCGGGTTGCCAGATGGTTTAAAAAAAAATACAGATCAACAACAAAAAAAATCACACACCAGGAAAAAGTTTGTTGCGGGGGCGGGGGGGAGAGGAGAGAAGGACCCAGTTATTAAGCAAAAAAAAAAAAACCACAACCCATACACCACAAACCACCACCCACCATCCCCCCTTTAAAAACCGTGTAGTGAGGCTTTTTGGCCCGCCCGCCATCTTGCCTCACTGCGCTGGGCCGGACAGCTCCCCTGCGGAACCCAGTAAGCACTAGGGTTGCCAGGCTGCCTCCGTATTGAGCTGGACAGCCCGGGATTTTCGCCTCCTGGTCAGGAGAAAAAAAAAAAAAAACCAAACCAAACCAGACAGTACCAGACATTTTAAGTGTCCAGTATTTTCTGATTTTTTTTACAGGACAGGAGGTGAAAATATCGGACTATCCGGTTCAATACCGGACACCTGACAACCCTAGCAACAGTGCGGGGGAAGAGGAGGAGCAGGCAGAGCCCGTGCTCAAGGAGAACTTGCTTTTTAAGCTGGCTTCCCCTAAGCACCGGCTACTGCCTGTCTCTCCCCCCGCCACCCTCTGTGGGAGACAGCCAGGGGTGGCAGGCAGATCCACAGAGCCAGCACATGTGGAGAGCCAGTTTACAAGCTGGCTCCTCACATGTACCAACTGCCGCCTAACTCCCCTTTCCCCCCTATGCCGCTGTCTCTCCATCAGAGGCAGCAGTGCATGGGTGAGGAGGGCAGACAGCTCCACAGGATCCAGTGCTAGAAGCCAGTTCCTCATGGGTACTGGCCCCCTTCCCACCTTGCTGTCTATGATACGGAGGCAGCAAGGGGAGGGGGAATGCATATAGTCGACAGGATTAACTGGTAAGCCCAGGCTTATTCCACTGACAACATTTCAGTTGAAGTTGTTCAACAGACTGAAATGGGAATAAGCAATTCCACTCTTCCAATTCTGGAAAAAGATTTTTTTGCACTTTGTTGTTTGTAAGTACTGCCACATAAAGCATTAAAAGCAAATTAAGGCATGCAAATTTGACTTTTAAGATGGGAATGTTAGTTATATTTTGTGTGAAACTAGATAGGACCTGCATAATACACATAAGCCTTGAAAAATGAAGCCAACAAGGAAGAGATCTGAAAGAGTGCCTCAGATTAGGCAATATGTCCTAAATGTCTTTTTATGCATGTAGCACCCCCATACTCAGTTGAAGCCTTAGGGAATTCTTTAGCTGGAAAAAGTTACAAGATGTCAATAATCAGCAGTTTTGCAAAGACCCCAAGAACTAGCTAAAACTCTGACCTCCTCAATATCCTGACACCTATATTCCATACTCATATCAAACAGGAGCACAAAATGTTTATATAGCCAAAAATCATAAAATGCCGTTTCAGAATTAGAGTGGAAAATATACCAACATGGTCTTGATTGCACAACACACATAATTCATTATAAATCCATGTTTATTTCTGGTGACAACTCACTAAGTAATCACCAGTGATAATCCTTTCTGTATGTGTGGGTTGACTATGCAAATATTGTATTAGTTTCCTTTAAATCCAGTTTCTCCATTTCATATAATCTAAACTAAGGTTGCCGACCCTCCAGGCTTGTCCCAGAGTCTCCAGGAATTAAAAACTAATCTTTAATTAAAAATTATGTCTTGTGATGAAACCTCCAGGAATACATCCAACCAAAATTGACAACCCTAATCTGAGCAGACCTACTTCATATTTCAGACATTTGTAGACCATCCTTCCTTGTTCTGAATTAGCATTGATGCACTCCTATGGTATTCTCATAGGGTTCTCAGATTAAAAAGGAGATAAATTAGGAGTAGCATTAATGCTACTCGAGTTCTGTTTTAAAAGTTAGATTCCATTTGAAGATGCTGAACACACTGTGTATACTGCAGCTTTACAGAAAGGCTGTAAGTACCCTCTAAAAGCCCTCCTCAAAGATCTGGTGCTCCACTGATGTGTCAGAAAGCAATACTCTTCTTTTGAAAAGCTTTGCTCTTATTTTAGTTGAGGAGGAGGGTGTATGGGTAGTAATGGGAACAATATGCCTTTAGGCAACTATTCTGAAAGCTCTTTTGTGGTGAAACTTTATGAAGGAGGATGGGGAACAGACCTCAATATGTAAGGTCTAGGGAACAAAGATTTCCCCCAACCCGCTTCACTGAACACATCCCCACAGGGAAAATAAGACTAATCTACATAGACATGGCACAGAGAAACAGTTGCTGTCTTTTTAGATGCCATTTCATCTTTGCCTTTTTTCTTCAGTTACAAGACTATAGACCAGAAATCTTACAGAAAGCACACCACCAATTTCCCCTGGACAAACTCATTATCTAGGCTAAAGGTTACCCAAATGCTCTATAGCAAGTCAAATACTTAAGTCCTATGCATGTACGAATGCAACTGACAAGTACAGCATTTTGCAACATGCTGGGTGGCGTAGGGAGGGCAACAAAAGAGAGAGCTGTTGTCGAAAATTGTCAAAGATCACTTAGAAGGGACAACAGAAATACAAGTTATAGCTACACAAATGCTTGTATAAATATAAAGAGATTCCCCATGGTGGGGAGAAGTTATTTGTGTGGGGAAGGTGCCCACACTGGCCCTTTAAGGCTAAAACCCATCCCTGGGAGAGGGCTGAGATCAAAGCCCACAGCTGAGGCTGATATTGTCAATTAGGACCCAGCCATAGGCTGTATAAATAAGGCCTCCAGGAGGGAAGGAGAGAGACACTCTTGCTTTAGCTGGGGAGAACGAGGGACCTGGCTGCCAGGGAGGTTGGGGGTTTTCTGAGACAGGGCAGGGCTGAGAAAAGACAGGCAGGGATGATGAGCTCTGGCCTGGCCTCACTCCCAGGCTGCAGGGCCTGAAGCAAAGCCTGAGGGTACCAGGGCTGCAGGGGAGGCAGCCAGGATAGGAGAAGGCAGCAGGGTCCACATCCCCTTGCCAATGATGAGTGGCCATTGCAGACTTCAATTTACCCCTATGGCAGGAGCTAGATGAAGACTGGCAGTGGTCACTGAGGCAAGGAGAGTGGGTACAGAAGAACTGGGGGTTCCCTGGGAGGGAGAACCCCAGAATACAGAGACTGATAAACACCCTCCAGAAGGGGGCCGAGACACACTGGAGTGGGCACTAGCCGAGGCAGTATCCTGAAGAGGACACTCTGGTCTGAGAGTGATACTGGTCCGGAATGGAGAGCATGGAGTGAGGATGCCAGCCAGAGGGAGGCACCCTGCGGGCTAGCGCACTAATTCCCAGGGCTTCCAGCGGGAGCTGCTGTGGCGGGGAGTGTTTGCTCTGGGACATGCAGGTTTTAGAAGATGCTGTGTGACAGATGCAGAAGCAAGTTGTCAGGGCAACTACAGTTTCTCAGAATTTAGCAGAGTGGGTTTGGTTTAAATCACTAGGTCAAGAGACTCATGACGTTTTTCTACATGAAAGTGCATTCTTTGCTGGTTATAACCTTAATACGTATTCTTCACAACGCAGAGAGAGATGCAGGTTTCATTTTTAGAAGACACACACTATACATTTTTAAACAGTTATTTATTTTGTAGACTTCAGATTAGTTTTACAGCAATATCAGAAGATGAATGATTGTTGGGTTATTTCATTTACCAAAGGTAATTGAAGCAGATATTTATGAAGTCATTGGGAGGCGAACTCTCTCCAATTCAACAGGTTGATCATTAATATTTGGAGGGTTTCCGTGCCATGATGTATTAGGAGGAGAACATCACCAGACAGGCATTTGAATTGTTTTAATTAAAATTTTATTTTGGACTTTTTAAAAAAACCGGCTCTCCACACATGCTGGCTTCTGCAGTGCCACCTGCCTTCTCCCCACCTCCCACAGAGGCAGCAGGCAGCCCGCCCCACAGAAGCTCCCTCCGCACTGCTGCCATCCCACGTGTATCGGCTCCCGCCTGCCTCCCCACCATGCTGCTGCCTCTCAGAGGCTACAGCACAAGCTGTACGGGATGAAGGGGGAGCCAGCAGCTCCCCAGGAACCAGTGCTCATGGGGAGTCTGCTTTTAAGCCAGCTCCTCTCGGGCACTGGCTCCTGCTTGCCTCCCCATGCTGCTGCCTCTGAGGGTGGCAGCAGAGGAGGTGGGGCAGGCAACTCTGCAGGAGCCAGCACATCTGGGGAGCAGGCTTTTAAGCTCTTTAAGCCAGCTCCCCACAGACACTAGCTTCCACCTCCCTTCCACTTGCTGCCTCTGATACAGCAGGCTTATTGGTTAATGGTGTTACCAACTATACGCTAACACCACTAAAATAGACCTCCTATGTACATCAAACCTATCACTTGTTATTGCTCCAGACATTAGGCAGAAGTGTTACAGACCAACTGCTGACAAATCACAAAGTGAATAGACCACAAGAAATCAATTCAATAATTTGAAAAGTGTTACAAGTAACAAGATTAAGGGAAGTATAATTTTCAGTATAGTGTCTCCCTTAACATGACTCTTCCATCATGTTAAGAGTTAAGTTTCTTTTGCTTTCCAAAAGAAAAAAAGAGCACATACGTGCATCCAGAATCTCATACGACAATGGTATCCTACCACTGTCAGAGTCACAAGTACCCTCACACCAAGAGCCTATCTGGTATATGCCGATTATAGAACTATTTAGACACAGGTCCACTGCCAGGAGGGGTGTCATGATCATGAGAAATGGCCAGCAGCCTGGGGACTAAGGAGTTAACTATACCTAAGCCAGGTAGAGTCAGCCAATAGAAATGTAGGTAGGAATTTCAAACTGGGACAAAGGAATTTTTGGTTTTTCCCTCTGTTGTCTCTGAGCAGTTCTCTCCAGCTACTGAGAGGGGCAGACACTATGTCTCCCTCCAAGAAAAGGCTCTTCACTATCTGTAAGTAGGGTAAAGTTTAGATAAATCCATTAGGTTTTATTGTTTTATGGTTTGGGAATGGGAATCTGATGTCTGTGCATTTAAAAAATGGGGTTTTCTCTCTTTTGCAACTAAGTTTTGGCCCATGGTGGAATCCCCCATGAGTATATTAATTGTGACTTTTCCATCTAGTCATAATGCGTGTAACAGGAGTATTGTGGTGATGATAAAAGTTCTCTCTCTTTCTTTTTTATTAACCTGGTATTGGTTAACTTTATGTGTCCTGGTTTTTACTTTAGGGCTGAAATTTCCTAAGTGGTCTCTCCCTGGTTTCCTTATCATTACTTGGGTGATGGCAGCGGCTTTTTATCACCAAAGTCTAGGTTGAGATTTTGGGGGGACGTTTTATACCAAAGCCTGGAAAGATAAGATTTTGGAGTACTTTTGCAGGCCCCCACTTCTGCATTTATCACGCCAGAGTGGGGAAAAAGCCTTGACAAGGGGGCATAGAGGGCAACTTTCCCAGGAACCAGTGATTCAAAAGGACCTGGGACTCCCGCCCACCACTGCTGCAGTAGCAGGGGCAGTGGCTGGAGTGCTAGGCTCCTTAAATCACCACTGGAGCACAGTGTACCACGTTCCAGGCAGCACTCAGGGCTGCCTGAGGTAGGCATGGCTCACTGCAGCCGGTGCTGAGGGCTGCCTGGGAAGGCTAGTCCAACCCCACCCTTCTTAGGCCCAACCCCTCCCGCCCTGTTCTTGGGCCCAGCAAGGCTGTTGGCCCCATTGTTTTAGACATAATCAAAAGATTCCTTTCAAATTACATGAAGTTCAGAAGACTAAACTGCACTAATTTACAATTAGTATTCTGTTTCCAGACCAAAAGATAGTATGTAGACTTTGCAATGCCTCTGGCAACACACAGCATCTTGTTGCTAGAATCCAGATTAACTGGAGAACATAGACAATTCTAGTCTCGCTACTAACCATGATATAATGCAGTGATTTATGAATCTATAAATGTTAAGTTTAATATTTGAGTAATATGGATTAAAAAGCCATTTAACATCTAATACTAGGTATTCAATAAGTCTAAAGTCTGTGCTAATACCACACTATTTTTAATTTCTATAAACAGAAATTAAATATTACCCAAATCACCAGAAGACACATGAGCTAATTTTCAAGTTCTGTGTAACTAAATGTAGAGGTGGTCAGGTCATGGAGAAACACTGCTAATTGTACAGCAACATGTTACCAGCAACACCTGTTCTGTGTTGTATGTTTGACTAGAATTAAGTGCTTCGGAGCAGAGAAACTGCCTAAAGAATACACCTTCAGCAATCAAGCAGTTGTTGGATGTTGCCGAAACGTTTCAACGTCCATTTAGGAGAACATGATGTGTATCTGCCACTATAGCAATTGTAGGGCAGAAATGTTTTCAGTCAGAAGCCCAGGGCTTGAGCAAAGTCAGTTACGCTAATTGAAGAGAACCGGCCCTTATGGCTTCTGCTTCGAGATACAGCAGGGAAAATAATTTTCTGAGTGAGACTCTAAAGCTTCTGAGTGAGGTGAATGCATCCCTCATTTTTCAGACTCTACTCATGCAGAACAAAAGGAGTCTTTTGGCAATGTATGTAGACAAAACCCATCCAAGTCAATTGCAGAAAAGTATACCAGGTATGGCTTCCAATCCTTGTTTCTCCTTTCCCCCACATTATTGTCAATATTTTCCCCTTCAAGCAAGAAAGGAGAAGTTAAGAAACTTTTGCTGCTACTCCCATCCTTGAAAGAGTCAGAGAACTACAGCAAGGCAGTAGCAGCAGGGAATGTCAATTGTAATTGGCTCTGTTGCCCATCTGTTGAGGAAATAGATAATTCAAGTATAAGGAAAAAAAACCAAGGACTGTGGAACGGATTCAAACAACCCTTTTCTATCCCCCTCACCACCCTAGTTTAAGCACCTTAGTTGGGGAATGAATGGAACTCAGACCAGCTAAACATTTTATTAATATTAACAAACTTAATACCCTTATAATGTACAAGAGCAAATTGCTTGGCTAATGCACTGTTCAGTCAGTATTCTGGCTTAATTATACTCTGCCATGTGGCAAACTAGACCGAGCAGATGGCCAATAAGCTCTATTAAATTGTCAAATAAATCCACACGTTCTGATATTTGTGAGCTTGGAAATCTTATCAAGCTCCATTCCAGCTACCATTCCAGAAATGATAGGATAAAAAAAAATTGAAGTGGATGCTTTCTTGAAGCTCTAATCCTAAATTTCACTGAGCAACGTTAGTATCCATCCCAGCAGGCGTTTAAACTCATTTGAAGTCTCAAGCATGCGAGAATGGAGCACAGGAATCTGCAGCACTCCACAGAATAGCTGACTTTAAATCAATTGTTTTGTATCAAACACAATGAACCATAGTATTTGGATAAAAGTCATTTGGAAATAGGATTAAAGTCAGAAAGTTTTGTTATTACAAAGAGGATTGGCCAGGACACAAATCTTAGCTGCAAAAAAAGTTTAAGAATGAGTTTGAAAATATTTTGTTCTCCATCATAAAAATAAAAACCACTATGATTAAACCCAGAAACCCTACCCTGCACATCATTCCACAATGTAAGGAAAGGCAGGAACTTAGTGTTTTAAAACAATTAAATTTTAGCCTGATTAAGAACGTACAAATGTCTTCATGCGAACACAAAAATCCAATTGAAAATACTGCTACACACAGTTTTGTTATGCCAGGATCCTTCTGCTCCAGTCAAAGCATCTCCTTCTAAGCATCCCACTAACTTAAAAGCATTCTATAACATTAGGGCTCCATTTTGAGATGCCTTCCAGGTTACGGGTACATCATCTTTACTCCTCACTCCCTGTTCTGTTTCAGCATCTTCACAAATACTCCTTTCTCTCCCTTGTCACTTTCAATGATAACAGGTTTCCCTTTACAGGCCTACAAGTTTCTAGGTTAGTGTTTTCACAGGGGAGAAAAAAAAAAAAAGTATGCTGCGAGTACATCCAACCGCCCATCACTATGCAGTTTTGGAGCACAGCACAGTTATGACAAGCCTAGTACCAATTTTGATTGTAACACATGATCTATGTGCAACCCTACGGCTCTGCAGAGCCAGTTTAAAACCATACATCAAGAGACAAAGGAGACTGGTATTTTTACAATGCAAGATAAAACACTTGTCAATTTTTATCATGATAGAAAAGCCATTCCCCTTCCCTAGCAAATAAAAGCATCTGTATTAGTGGAAAATGCTTTGCATCTCTCTCAGGGGAAGTTAGTATTATTCATCATTTTGCAGGAAAAACAACTGAGAGCTTACAGAAGATCACTTGAGGAAAAGCTAGGATTCAGAGCTCTAATATAATCAGTCTGTCATTTTGCTACCCCACTTTTCAGATGGAGCAAGCCAAATGATGTGCTAGATTTCTCACGGTTGACCCTGTGGGCCCACATTATTTTCAGTGGGGAGACCACATATTGAGGTTTATGAGTCTGCAAGTGCCCCATTTTATATCCACACAGGTCACAGACTCAGTGACCTGAAGAGGGTAACCTTACATTTGACTACGCTGCCTGTAGGCACTACATCATACAATGTGCTCGGAGGCAGGAAGAGAATCCAGGAAATCTGATTAAAGTGGAAAAGGTCTGTGTCTGGGATCTGAAATTTGTGGGTTCAATCCCAGCTGATGATGCATGGTGCAGTGAGAACAGTAAAGAAAACATGTGTAAACGTGCACACTTACACAGCTGGAGAGGAACAGGAGCTAAGTTGGGATGCCTGAGAGAGAAAAGGAGAGGAGAAAGCTAAGTCTTTCCTCTTATACTTGTTGGTTACTATTTTAAATACATTTTAACAGCAATGTAGTTACAGCACATTTAATCACATTAAATGTCTAACAACCTGGAACCACGCTGTTGCACAGACCAACAGGGGGCATCACACACTCATTCAAAATAAACAAAAGCTTAAACGCAGATAATGACAAATCTAGTCTGAAAACCCATGTCACATTGAAGTTTCTGATTTATTACTAACATTTCAAGGAGGCAAATTTATTTTAAAAAATGGACATTGTACTCTTAAGCCAAGAAGGAAATGGTAATAAGATTTCAGTTCAATTCAATGAGATTGTATTGTGGCAAGCAACACAAGAGTTACCAAAACGTAAAGATGGCAACCCCATGTGAGATCGCTATCAGAATCAAAGGGTATGATGCACCCAGGAAAGAGTTACATAGTGTCAAAATGACAGTCTGGAACTATACATACAATGCTTCCATCAACGTGCACAGGCAGAAATTGTGGAAAAACAGCATCGCTTGCCCCATAACCTCAGCCATGCGGAACGCAATGCAATCCACAGCCTCAGAAACAACTCTGACATTATAATCAAAGAGGCTGATAAAGGAGGTGCAGTTGTCATCATGAATAGGTCTGACTACCAAAAGGAGGGTGCCAGACAACTCTCCAATACATTCTACTGGCCACTTTCCTCAGATCCCACTGAGGAATACACTAAGAAACTGCACCATCTGCTCAAGACACTCCCTACACAAGCACAGGAAAAAATCTACACAAACACACCCTTAGAATAACAGCAGTCGGGGCTCTATCTACTACCTAAGATCCACAAACCTTGGAATCCTGGACACCCCATCATCTCAGGCATTGGCACTCTCACTGCAGGACTGTCTGGATATGTGGACTCTCTACTCAGACCCTACCCCACCAGCACTCCCAGCTATCTCCGAGACACCACTGACATCCTGAGAAAAATACAATGTATTGGTGATCTTCCAGAAAACACCATCCTAGCCACCATGGATGTAGAGGCTCTCTACACCAACATCCCACATGCAGATGGAATACAAGCTGTCAGGAACAGTATCCCTGATGATGCGACAGCACAACTGGTGGCTGAGCTCTGTGATTTTATCCTCACACACAACTATTTCAGATTTGGTGACAATATATACCTCCAAACCAGTGGCACCGCTATGGGCACCCGCATGGCCCCACAATTTGCCAACATTTTTATGGCCGACCTGGCACAAGGCTTCCTCAGCTCTCATCCACTAGCGCCCCTTCTCTACCTACGCTACATTGATGACATCTTCATCATCTGGACCCATGGGAAGGAGGCTCTGGAAGAATTCCACTGTGATTTCAACAATTTCCACCCCACCATCAACCTCAGCCTGAACTAGTCTACACAAGAGATCCACTTCCTGGACACTACGGTCCAAATAAGTGACGGTCAAATAAACACCACCCTATACCAAAAGCCTACTGACCGCTATGCCTACCTTCATGCCTCCAGCTTCCATTCCGGACACACCACATGATCCACTGTCTACAGCCAAGCACTAAGGTACAACCGCATTTGCTCCAACCCTTCAGACAGAGAAACACCTACAAGATCTTCACCAAGCATTCTTGAAACTACAATACCCGCCTGAGGAAGTGAGGAAACAGATTAACAGAGCCAGACATGTACCCAGAAGCCTCCTACAACAAGACAAGCCCAACAAAGAAACCAACAGAACATCACTGGGCATCACCTACAGTCCTCAGCTAAAACCTCTCCAACACATCATCAGTGATCTACAACCCATCCTGGACAATGATCCCTCACTTTCACAGGCCTTGGGAGGCAGCCCAGTCCTCGCCCACAGACAACCCCCCAACCTGAAGCAAATTCTCACCAGCAACTATACACTGCACCACAGTAACTCTAACTCTAACTCAGGAACCAATCCCTGCAAGAAACCTTGGTGCCAACTCTGCCCACATATCTACACCAGTGACACCATCACAGGACCTAACCACATCAGCCACACAATCACAGGTTCATTCACCTGCATATCTACCAATGTAATATATGCCATTGTGTGCAGCAATGCCCCTCTGCTATATACATCGGCCAAGCTGGGCAGTCCCTATGTAAAAGAATGAACGGACACAAATCAGATATCAAGAATGGCAATACACAAAAACCTGTAGGAGAACACTTCAATCTCCCTGGACACCCAGTAGCAGATTTAAAGGTAGCCATCCTGCAACAACAACAAAACTTCAAGAACAGACTTCAAAGAGAAACTGCTGAGCTACAGTTCATCTGCAAATTTGACACCATCATTTTAGGATTAAACAAAGACTGTGAATGGCTAGCAAACTACAAAAGCAGTTTCTTCTCTTGGTGTTCACACCTCCACATCAGCTGCTAGAAGTAGGCCTCATCCTCCCTGACTGAATTGACCTCCTTATTTCTAGCCTTACTCTTGATTGGTACTCTTTTCTTATGCCTGTATATTTATACCTGCCGCTGGAATTTCCACTACATGCATCTGACGAAGGGGGTCTTTGCCCACAAAAGCTTATGCTCCAATAAAACTGTTAATCTAAGGTGCCACAGGACTCCTTGTCGCTTTTATAGTGTGCATAGGTTTGGAACCCTTGTGTCCATTTACAGTACAATGCTGCATTTCAGGCTGTTATGTTAGAGTGGAGAAACTAGTTTCCTTTCTATTTGTACGCCTGGGTTCAAGATAGTCAACACCAGTTCTGCTTCTGGAAGCAATTAAAGATAGGCTTATGAAACTGAAATCTGATGCAATGTAGAAGTTTAAGAAGTTTTCTACTTAGGAAAATGTAACACTTAATTCTGACTTAAGTGGGAAAGGATGAAGTTCCCCGACATTCGTGCTAAGCAGGCTACTTTCCTGTGAAGATATTCTTTCCTAAAGCGATTTAGCTACATCATGGATTATGGCATCCAAGGTCATTTATTTCCCCAAAACACGTATGTCATGTTTTGATGGCAATACAAACTGGCACCAGATAAACCAAAAGCCCCCAAGCCTTCGGTCTGAAATGGTTTCACAAACCCATCTGTTGGCCTGAACCTGGAAAATGTTTTTTGCCCACAAACATTAAATCCCTTCTTGCTCAGGCCTTAAGGATTGCCTAATACCAGTATAAGAGGTCTCAACAATTTCGGAGCTTACTTTTATCATTGTTATGGGTGACCCAGTGCCTGAGGGGATTCTACAACTGCTTTTTCCCCACAAAATGAGTCAGTTGTGATGCCGCAAAAATGTTACAGTCTCTCTCCCACACTGACCCTCCCAGATTTAGTACTCTTACCCTACATACTTCATTTTCTGGTCATTTTAGTTATGCTGGAGTGCCATTAGTTAACTGCAAGGGACCACATTTTTAGAATACCTTCTTTTTATCAATGGAGAACTTCTATGGAAGGGAGAGAGTCAGCATAATTCAAGTGGCAGATGGATTTTAAAAAACCCTTCAGGCCTAGAATATTAATAGAATACCCAGCTTTCAATTAAAACTTAGGGCAAATAGTTTTGACATGTTCAAACACTAAAGAAACACTTATTGTTGATAAAATACTAACCAGAGAGAGATGCCAAAATATAAGCACAAAGTGAGAAGTGGCATTTTAAGAACTGGTTAAACAAACATCTGTCAGACATGATCAGTGATGGATAACCACACAGGCCCATGCCTAAGGACCCCAACCAATTTCAGGCCTTCAGAAAAATCTTCCCTAGCCAGGCCGCCAGGGCTGAAGGAGTTCCCGTGGTGGGGATCCCAGATATTCTCCAGCCTTGAGGCCATAGCACAGGGCGAGGACATGAAAAGGAGTGAGTGGAGCCATGGGGAAAGGGATAGAGCCATGGTCAGAAGGGGCAAGACCATGGAGAAAGGTCTGTAAGCAGAAGGTGGGGCCATAGTTATGGTGCTGGAACCCTCACACACACACTTGCTCCAACCCAGGACCCTAGGAGACCTTAATCTTCCCCTGGATGTAGTCTACGTGTGCTTAGTCTGGTCCAGTCTCAGTACAGGGGGTGGAATAGACCTCCCCAGCCTTCTTTCAGCCCTATATTTCTATGATTCTAAGTTCCTCTTTCACTGATCATCGAGCATCCACCACAAGACGCTCTTTCCACATCCTTAACACAGGGCTTTGCATGTATGTGTAACCACCACCAAGGTGGATTTGAACCTGGGACCACAGGAGCTGACTCTAGGAGCCTCTACCCTCTGAGCTAAAAGCCAGCTGGCTCCCAACCCATGCTGCAGAGGTCACTTGATCTTAACTGTTGCTGTGGTCTAGGTGCCACTTGCAGTACTCAGTAACCACACTAGGTGTGTGGGTTACATATGCAGCCTCCAAAAAGGAACCAGATTCCATCGTACAAAAAGAAAACCACACAACACAAAAGCATTCTTTCTAACTCACTCAGTAGAACTTCTGTGCTTTGTTTGATGACAGCATTTGAAGCGACATGCATATCATGTCAAGGTGGCATAATCTGTTCTTTTTGCTGGCCTATTACTCATTTGTTTGTCATCAGTTTCATTTGATGCTAACCATCTTCGTCATGGAACTGACTAGAGGAACATAAAGCCTAAACTTTACCCAAGTGAAATGAAGTTTTCAGGATTATAGGTCATGCATGACCATATCAATGGCATCTTAAACTACAGGTTGAACCTCTCCAGTTCAGCACACTCTGGTCTTGCAACATCCGTGGACTCACATGATTTTAGTTAGCCAGATGTCCAGTTATCGTAGGTGTGGCTAAGTTTCCCCGCAGTCCCATAAAGTTTGTTTACAGCCACCAGTCCTGGCTCAGTGTTCTGTGTTGCTGTTTAGCTCTAATTTACCCCAAATATCTTCAAAGAGCCCAGTAAGCAGTGGAAATGGTGGCCATGCTGCTAGACAATATTAACCTCCCATGGTCCAGCAAATTCTCTGGTTTGGCGGCAGTCAGGTCCCAAAGGTACTGAACTAGAGAGATTCAACCTGTATTGGATCAACTATTCACATGAAACGCTGAAGAATTATTCTAGCAGTTTAAGGACTCCACAAAAATACAGTCACAACTTCCCCTTGCCACCTTCAAATCGAACACTTTCTTCTACCTGAATTTAAATGCACACTCAACTGAGGCCTGGCCTACCCTTAAAAGTTTACTGTGTAGCCCCAGCAATGCTTTAAACTGAAAGTGTGGCCACAATAAGAGCACTGGGAGAGAGATCTCCCAGCACACTATGTAAACCATCTCCACCAGGGGGAGTAGCTAACAGCACTGTTCCCAGTGCTGTAGCCTGGATCACAATGGCACTTTACAGCACTGTAACTTGCTGCACTTTTCTTTCCTTCATAAAAACTTTTAGATTTGAAAGGATCAGCACAGCACGCACTTTTTGGGGGGTAAGATCTTAGGTATAAATTGACATGGGAATGTGGCTGGGCTTTGGGATTGGGAGAACCTGTTGAGATTTGGAGAGATTGGTTTTCCTAATCTCTCATCTTTGTAAGGACTAGTGCTGGCTGTGGCACAGAAAAACCTGGAGTGTCTAAGGGGGTTGTTTATGTGACTTCTTGCTGGCCAACGTGACAAGCTGAAGTGCTCTTTGTGACTGGTTTGGTGCCTTATAGCAGAGGACCCTAAGTCTTGGGCTGTAAGTAGCCCTGTTTCTAAGCAATTTGCCCTGATTTGACCCTCTCAGCAGTACCCCCAGAACCCATTATATTACAGTTACATTACAAAATGAACATGACCCTATGTGATAAGTCACCCATTAGCTTTATCTGAGTAAATCTCTTGTCTGGCGGCATCTCCCTGTGAGCTATGTAAAATTGCACTTAGACTCCGACTGCTTGAAAACCAGTGTACACAGATGGTGTTTACTACCTTAAGTAGTCCAGCTGGATTCAGTGAGACCATTCACTCAAGGAAACACTGTACTCAGTGGTAAGTTTTTTGCAGGCTTGACCCCTTAGACCAGTGTTTCTCAACTAGTGGTACAAGTACCCTTAGTGTACTCGAGAGAAGTCGGGGGTACTTGAACACAACTGAAATTTGGAGAAAACTGAATTTTTGTTGTTGTAAGTTTTACAGCACTTTATTATTTTTGTACTTTTTATACCCACAGATTTCATCGCCTGCCCGGCTATGATTAAGTTGTTTAAACAAACGGGTTGCAATGGTAGAAAAAAATTGCGTTTGTCTGAAAACTTTAGGTTCTAGGAGTACTTCTCATTTTATTTTATTTTTTTAAAAAAAAGGGGTACATTATAATAAAAGGTGGAGAAACACTGCCTTAGACTATAGGCAGCTTTTGCCAGTATTTGGTCATCTCTGTGCAGCGTAATGTAACGCCTGTGGAGCTTTACAGCAATTGGAACTAAACAATCATTTGAATCTGTATCTTGGTGAATCTAATGTAGAGATTCTGTCACTGACAATGCCAACATCTCCTCACTTCCACCAGCTGAAGTCACATTGAAAGGCCAGCTAAAAAGCATTAAAACCCCCATCTCTGAAGGAATATTAGGGAGCTGCCACAGGGTTCTGGTGTAACTGCAAGTGGGAAGTGAGACGGTGCACAAGACACACTGTTAAGGGTGTTTTGCCCTTTGAAAGAGTTTGAAATACATGTGGGTTTGATAGATAAGTCAGGACACAAAAGACTTTCTAGATGAGTGATATTCAAGATATGAATATATATTAGGGATGTAAAATCTGGTTTGTTTAACTGGTTAACCAATTAAAGGACGAAGGAGAGCAGGGAAGGGGGGGCCAGCCCTGCTAGACAGCCCACCCCACCTCCCCAGACCCCACAAGTTAAACCTTCACAACCCATATATTATATATATATATATATATATATCCTACCCAAACTTGTGAAGTTAGCTTCAAAAATACTAAGATTAGTGATAATGGATTTCATTAGAAAAACCCAGGCATTAGATTCACTTGAGATTTCTATAAAGATAAATAACTCATTTTGTTCTGACAGTAGCAGTATTTCAATAGCTGAATATTCAACAGCAGACAGTGAGGCAACTGAACTGCCTCACCAAGACCTTATGTGCTGTGCCTCAAACGTTGGCACTGTCAGCCACTTGCTCAGTTTTGAAAAGGCTACATTTAATAACAAATACAGAATTGGCAGTGAACATCCTGAAATGCTTTTTAGATATACAGTAGACTTCCAATAATCCGGCACTTTTGGGACCCAGGGGGTGCCAGATTATCAGATATGCCAGAGTATCAGGAGGTACTCCGGCAGGGGGGCTGTGACGGGTCGGGGAGGGAAGCGGGGGAAGAGGGAAGGGTCGGCGGGCAACGGTGCAGCATGGGGTGGAGTGAACCCTCCGCCGTTTTGCAGGGAGGCCGGGGAAGCCCCGCGCAGCCGCTGGCGACAGGCCAGCTGGGGCTGCAAGTGGCAGCGGCAGACTTGGGGAAGCGGCGGGGCAGAGCAGCTGGGGTGCTGCCGGGTTGGTCCCACAGCGCCGCCCCTCACCTGAGCAGCGCTGCGGGACCAACCCGCAGCACCCCAGCTGCTCTGCCCTACTGCTTCCCCAAGTCCACCGCTGCTGAAACTGACGAGCGGCGGACTTGGGTAAGCGGCGGCAGAGCAGCTGGGGTGCTGCCCGGTTGGTCCCGCAGCGCCACCCTTCACCCCCCTGCCCGGCGCCCAGCAGCACCCCAGCTGCTCTGCTCCGCAGCTTCCCCAAGTCCGCCGCTCATCAGTTTCAGCAGCGGCAGCAGCGGACTTGGGGAAGCAGCGTGGAGCAGCTCCAATTGTCCGGCTGGCCGGAGCACTTCCGGGTTCCAGTTGGTGCTGGACTATCGGGAGTGCCGGACCCTGGATGCCGGACAATTTGAGTTTTACTGTAGTCAGAAAAGTGGCTATCATGGCGGTATAGTGATAGAAGCAAAAAAGCTCTGTTATCTGGTACTCAATTTACTGGCATTTCTGGTCTCTCCCAATACAAATCTTTGATCTAGTAATCAGGACTAGCGTAGTGCCCAACACGTTATGACTTGTACATTCTGCACTCCACTTTTATGGGGGGGAAAGCAGAAGGCTAGTAAGCAAGCTGAAATCAGGGATTATTATTACTAATAATAATTAATAAAGCAGCTTCCAGAGGGCGTCATAGGGTCAGGACAGATACAGCCCAATCTCCTATGTCTACAATGATCATTGATGCTGATAAGGACTACCCTGAGGCACTGCAAGATCCTGCAATGCCTTCTGAATCAAAGATTAAATGTGTTCAGTGTAGTTCTAGTGATCTGGATGTATGTCATGCATTGACCATAGTGATATGTAGTGCCATAAGATGATATACTGTATAGAAAACATTACCTATATACACCTAAATGCTTCAAGAAACCAACCTCTCTGCAATGCAGTACTACTACTGGATTGGTGAATATCGGTATGCTATTTTATTGTATTCTAATTCTTTGAAAATTGGTGTTCAAGTGGTAAAGTACAACTCTCAGTTAACCAGAATATCTCATTAACCAACTCCCCCCATTCTCCCAGCATGCCAGGTAACAGAGCTTTTACTATACTTGAGAGAGTTAAATTACACAAGGAAGTACTTAAGGAAGGCCCGTTAGAGTTACAAACATTACATAGAACAAGTGCTCTCTGTACACCTACAGCTTGATAGCTGGTAAGTGTTACAAGTATATTTAGTCTGGGAACGTGGCTTAGTATGTACAATCTCACTTACTGAGCCAAAGTCTCACATCAGAACCATCTCATGAAATTTTGCTCTGCTATACAAGTCATAATTCATTTTCTTGTATGACTGTTCTTTAATAAGGGGCACCAAAGGAAAATTTGAAGACCACCACCTTTAGGCTTTATTGAAGAAAAGTGGTAACTCTGGCACTGAGGTATTACCCCAACCCAGCTCATCCACTCACAATACCTCTCAGATGTGTATTATACCTGGCCTGCCCTCCGACCGGCTAAAGCCTGAATCCTATTTACAGTCCAGCTGGTAATCTCTCCCTACCCCATGTTGCAATGAGAACACAGGATAAACCATCAGTTACAGCCCTCCACTGTCTTCCCACAATTCCACACATGTACCCAGAAAGACAAGTTCTCCCACAAGTCACTGAAAAACAGAGCACAAAGGGCTATGGCCCCAGAAGTCCTAGAACCACAGGTGAAATCCACACCAATGCGTGAACAGAGTACTTGAGGGATGGCTTTGCACTGTGGCTGCTCACAAAGGAGCAAGGCAAATGGAGCGTTCAAATCTAAACATCACTGGAGTTAACTTGGCAGTGAAGACATACCCTTAATTTATATACAGAACAATATGCACAAAACTCCAAGTATTCTTAATAAGCACCACTGATACACAAGGCTTCCACCAGCACTTCCTCTCAATAGCTAATTATAGAGTTCAAATGATTTTCCAGAATACACTTGTCTGGGAAAGCTTCTTCAAGCCCATCAAACTGATATTGATCTCAGATATTATGATTAAGTTGTGGGGAACAATATTGTTATACACTTGCATTCAAAAACCTATTAGGGTATTAAAATAGAACATTCCAATAACAAAAGATACAAGATGCCGAAGTTCAAATTCTGTGAGCTGTGGACTGCTGATGGCTCATGACCTATGAAGAGCTAGCTTGTTATATAAACAGGACAGGCTTCTTTATTTCTAGCTACAAGATTGCATTAAGAGAAGGTAAAAAAGACTCACTACACCCAAGTTCTCTTTTCCTTATAAGCTCTTTCAATAGCTGCCACTGAATTATTACATAGTTTTGAAGGGAGGGGAAGAATAGCCACAGGACACTACGCACACATATACCAAGAGAATATTCACCTGGTGTTTTTCAGGACCTTATCTCACTTTTTGGTTTTTGGAAAATAAAATGAACATGTACATGCTTCATTTAAATCATTGCTTTGGGGTGGAGCTGGGGATGAGTGGTTCACTATGCCGGCTACCCCAGGGAGAGTGGACTACCCCAACCCCCTCTCACCGCAGCAGCTTGGAACCAGGTGAGAAGTGCCTCTTCATGGTCACTGCAGCTCCAGCAGGCACAGCTGGGGAAGGGGTGCATGTCCCCAGGCTGGGGCAGTTCCAGGTTCATCTGCCCCCTGTACTCTCCAGTCAGAGTGAGGAATGCAACAAACTGTGTACTTTCCCCTGGCTTCTTGACAAAGGGGAACAGCCAGCAACATTCCCGTACAAATCAGGGAGGGGAGGATGCTTAAGGGGTAGGAGGCTCAGGGCTGGGGCAGCGTGCTCCCAGCCAGCCCCTTTCACCTGCTTGGTGATTGTCTCTTTTCTGTATGGTTTTATGAGAAGCAATCCCATTCCAGGCACAAACCATTATGTTGCTTTCAGTTACGATAAGAGGAAGCTGTCTGCCGAATTTTGTTGGTCCTAGCTCTTGCCATTTAGGAGGAGTTCTTAAACAGACAGAAACTCTCTCAAATATGAAGTAGGTAGTGAGGAAAAGCCACCTGGTGATTAAATCAGAGCAATGGGAGTTGGAGTCTGGTAACCAGGATCTACATGAAATATCTGAATGACCTTCAGCAAGTCGCTCAACCTCATCATAATTAAGCCTAGCTCTATACTGCAAACTTACATGGATATAACCACATCTCTCAGGGGTGTGAAAAACGCATGCTCGAGTCACACAGCTATCCCCACCTAGCCCCCAGTGCAGACAGTGCTAAAGTTGATGGGAGAATCTCTGCTATCAACAAACTGCTGCCTGCCATGGAGGTGGAGTAACTACACATACTGGAGAAGCTTTCCAGTTGGCACAGTCATGTCTTCACTAAACCACTACAGCAGCTCGGCTTTTTAAGTATAGACCTGCACTTAGTCTTTCCATCTCTAAAATGGAGGTAACACAGGAGAAGCTCACAGGGCTATTTAGGTTTACTGAATTAACATTTGCTTCCATTTTTAAATCGTTGCATTGACTATGCTTTGTAACAAAACACACATGTACCTAAGAAACAGGAATAGGAACAATGTCCAGAAGAGCAGAGTTAACATTGTTTTCAGCACCTTGTCTTTACACTGCTTGATTGGTCTTAACTGTGTAAGATTTATGTTGCACTAACACAAGGGTTCTCACACTTCATTGCACCATGACCCCCTTATCACAACCCTAGGAGTGGGGACTGAAGCCTGAGCCTGCCCAAGCCCCACTGTCCCAGATGGGGAGGTCCAAGCCTGAGCTTCTTTGGGCAAGGGGGCCAAAGCTGAAGCTCAAAGAATTCAGCCCCAGGCGGGGGGCCTACAACCTGAGTCCAGCTTTGGCCCTGAAGCCCTCTGGCTTTGGCTTCAGCCCTAGGAAGTAGGGCTTGGGTTCCAGCTCTGAGCCCCAACAAATCTAAGCCAGCTCTGGTGAGCCCCACAGTTTGAAAACGACTGCACTATTTTTATGTATTTTTGTAAATTCACACATGGACTTTTGGTTTTTCAAGACAGAAAAGATGCATGTTTAATATTGGCATTTAAATGGACCATTAGAATTTAAAAGTCTAACCTCATTGAGATGACTGAAATGCAGAGTATAAGTTTCTACTTTGACTGCTGATGTTTGACTGCAGAAAGTTTTTTCCAAGGCAATCTTAACACAAAAGTAGCGTATTGAAACAGATGGCAAACCCAAGACAAAAGCTTGTCTATCAGATAAAAGCTTATCTTTTCTGACACACGAAATCTTAGTATTTCTAGAATATTTAGTGTGAAGCCAAATCCACAGGAACACCCTAAAGTTACAGAATTGGGTATTTTTATACCCTCCCCTCGCTGTTATAAGGATGGATGTAGGGTAAATATTGGCATGAGGGCAATGATATGGCTTAATGCAGTGTTTCTCAACCTTTTTTTGCTCATGGCCCCCTTCTAAGCCATGTTTACCTCTGTGCCCCCCCTCATAGCCGCTGTTAGTTGGAAAAAAAGGTACATAGTTTACCTAATGTTCCGTTTTTTCCCATGTGGCCCCCTAGAGATAGGATGTATCCCCGGGGTGCCATATGGCCCACGGTTGAGAACCACTGGCTTAATGCAAGGAAAAAGAGGAAGAAAAGAAAAGGAAAAATATAAGGAAAAGAAGAGATTAACAGAAAATTAATACAGGTTGAACCTCTCTAGTCTGGCAACATCTGTGGTCTGGCATGGTTTTAGTTAGACAGATGCCCACTTATCATGGGTGTGGTCAAGTTTCCCAGTCCCATAGTTTGTTTACAGCCACCAATCCTGGCTGTTAGTGTTCTGTGCTGGTATTTAGCTCTAATTTACCCCCAAATGTCTTCTAAGAGCCCAGTAAGCAGTGGAAGTGTTAGTAATGCTGCCAGACAATACTGACCTCCTGTGGTTCAACAAATTCTCTAGTTTGGCACTGGTCAGGTCCCATGGGTGCCGGGAATAGAGAGGTTCAACCTGTACTTCGAATGCCCCATTTCTCTGCCAGATAATTCCTGATCCCACTCATGAGGAAAAGACACTGCATAACATAGGCGACTGGTGCCTCCAAGGAGAGCGGGTATAGGGAGAGACACACAGAGGGGCCGTGACGGAGCACCCCATTTAACAATCAAAATTTTGGCAGAGGCACAGGAGCAGCGCACCACCTGGGTGCTACAATGAGTCGTCTATGGCTACATTCCTTCTCTAACACCAGCAGTCTCAACCACTTCCTGCATACCAGAAAATCAAATCACCTCAGACCTTCCCAGGTAACAAGCATGCGTCATCATTCCCCTGGAAAAGCCTCCAACTCCTCTACAATTTGATTATTCATTAACACAATGAACCTGCATGCTGAAAACTGAGAACTTGTGCACACCATAAATTAAATTATGAACAAATACAAGAAATAATTAAATGCCTCATTTTTTGAAGCTTGTGGTAGTGTTTCCTTGTATGTTTTTTGTGGATTTGATTAAATACAAAGTCAATAAAGAAATAGGATTTCACAGAGTTCCACTGAAAAGCCTTTGTGGTTCAGAAGTTATGCTAAAAGCCTTGAAGTATAAAAAGGGAATGGATGAAATGAGATTGAGATCAGAGCTCACAGGAGCCAAAACATTGGGCTCCAGAAACCCACAGAATACATTAGTTTCTGAAAATATGAATGTACAGTTAGATGCCAGCTGTTTGTTAAGTATTCTGCCTGGGAAGTAACTGGCAGATGCTTCTGTAGCTAACCTCAAGACGTAAGCATATTCCACATTTAATATGAGAATACTAACCACAAGATCATTATCACTCACATTTTCTTTAGAAGCCCTAAGCTGGTCTGCTAGCCTGGGAAAAATCAGAGCTGCCACAGATGCTACTGCAAAAACCTAGTCAGCACAACAGAGCTAGGCTCTGTGAGCATCAGACATTGACTTCAGAGGAATTATTCTTCAGTATTAAGTGTTTGTAAGATCTGGTCCTAAATATTGTTTTTCTTTTGAAGGCAGATGTGATGAAGACAACAATCCCCTTAATTTGCCTCTCCAATCTATGCTTCCACCCTTATTCCTGAAATATTAATGATACCTGGTGGCAGACTAGGTCTACCTTTTCAAACTTCTGGTGAATGGAAAACGCAATCACATTGGGTCAGATTTTTAAGCGGTACGTAAATGCTTAACTCACTGATTTCCAAATCTGTTTATCCTTTAATCCCTTGGATCCTTTAATAAGCAGGCAAGAGGGAAACAAATTGAATTCCAGCACATCTATAGAAGTGATATTAAAGTAATCGTAAGCAAAGTGCTTTTCCAAAAGGAAGCAAGCAACTGAACAACCATCTATTGATGTATCAGATTTCTTTTATTTCTTACCTATACCATATTTCCTGTTATAAGGTATTTCAAAACTAACATTTAGCTTGACAAAGGAAAAAAAGTCAGAAATTATTTGATTGAGATAGCTGAAAATAAAAAAGGGTATAATAAAAACTGATCTATCCTCCCATTTTACCTTGTCCCATCACAGGGGAAGAAACCTGTAACTAAGACAACACTATGTTCAGAACCTATAAAATGAAGCTCTCAGTTGCACAGTATGAGTATTGGGAGATGGAAACTGTAGAATCAAACACAGTGGCTGGATTAATTTAGGACTACAAATGTTGTAGCTTCACAAGTGATAAACTCACAAGTCTAAAGCTTCAGTGTGTAAGCAAATTTCCTACAGTGTACCAGGAAAAAATTCTTATTACTTAAGTTCAGTCACTTAGTTTGTGCCTCTCTCAAAGCCTTAAATATTAGCTACATAGTGACAAATGAGGGCTGGACCAAGTAATAAACTAATTTGAGATAAAAGAATTTGCAACATTATGTGGAGAGCTAAATACACCAATTTCCTCACTTTAAATGTCTAATGGAGAAGACTACATCTGTCTAACAAATACTGAGTATTTGCACAACATTTCAGAGCAAGCTAAAGTTCTCAAAATAAGAAAACGTCAACTCAGAGATGCATCTTTCCTCCAAAACAATAATGGTGGCAGAGGCTTATAACTCTTCCATCTTCTCAAGAAGACCACAGTTCAAGCACCCAAATGAATAGTTTGTATTCCACGTGACTCCTTACAACAATCACATCTCTTAAAAAGCCCCTTTCATCACAGACAACTTTGGGAAAAGCCAGACAAAGAGATCATTTCATCATTGAGATGTTGCCATATTCGGAATGAAACTTATCTGCATAGTTTTACTGGGTTCCCTTGAACAGCTGCTCTTCAGGTGTGTGGACCACATGTTATAAAATGTTATACAGACCACTTCCACTCCCATTGTTAATTGCACAGGCCAACATCCTTCTCACTCACATAATATTCTGGTAGAAACCACATAAGCAATTGTAGTAGAGAAACAGTATTAGCAATGTTAACTATTTTATTTCAAATTGTGATGGATTGGAGGGGTGCTACCCTTTTCTAGACATCTCAGCATTCAGTAACCAACGGGTTAAATCCAGAACAGCAGGTATCCAGGAAGTGTTGGCAGAGAGCAAGGAGAGCCAACTGAAAAAAAGTGTGAGATCTGAATTCAAAGCAGTGATGTGACTACTACAGTTCTTTTGTGTAGTTTGAGAGAAAAAGCTGGACACAGAGATGAAGTAAATCTTGGGAGCCAGACATGGAATGTCCAGAAATATTCTATTCATGTCTACAAAGGATGGAACCTTGGAACAAGAAATGTGAGTAGATAGGGAATGCAATCAGTTCTTTTATTTCTGCTTTGTGAACTCTGTGCTGAGCCCATGTGTCCTCCCTTCCCCACTCCCTCCCTGTACACTGTAATTGAATCCCAGGGAAACAATTCTCTGTGCTTTAATCTTTTATTTTGTTGCTCTGTAATAAGTAGCAGCCAAATATGCTTTATCAAATATGTCATCTTTGTTTTGTTAATAAAATCACCTTTTTTTAAGACTATGATCTGATTCCTGTGTCCTACAAGGCAGGAGGGTCTGCATGTACATGCCTGAGACTGCTGGGAGATCTGTATAACAAGCGCTAGTAGATTTACTGTTTAATAGTTTTTGTTTAAAAATTATTCATAGTATTCCCAATATGTTGCCTGTATGCATTAATATTTGGTGTACCCAAGAAATGCTTGGTGTTCCCTCTGAAACTGAATGGGAGCTATTATCATCCATTTATCAAGTTTCACATAGCACAGAATTTTAACTCTGTGTAATGCTTTCTGAAAAGTCCTGAAAAGATAAAACTCTACTCTGTTTCAGCAAAGCATGGCATGGAGGTGCAAGAAAAATGAATATAACAGACTTACACATCATATGGCCTCAGCTCCTCCCAGCCCCATTAAAATAATATTGTATCTATACTGCTAAGTAAAGGGGTGATCATAACAATTTCAGGTATAATTGTGTCAGCTTTAATTGAGTTAACCATTAATAGCAGTGTAGACATGGTGCCAAAGGCTTCAGAGTGGGCTAGCAACCTGAGTACATACCTTTGGTCCTTGTCAGGCTTATATTCAGGTTGCTAGCCCACTCTGAAACGCATTTCACTGCATCTACACTAGGGATATTTAAATGTGCTTACATAACCGTGTAACCACTGAAACTTTCAGCTGTTACACACGAGGAAGCAGTTGGCTCCCCACACCTACTGGAAGCCTGCATGTAACCGTGAAGATTAACCAATGAGCCCACACACACGGTTACACGTTCACATTCCTGATCGACACCACTGTTGCTAGTGGGAGCTGACAAAATTGCTGGGCTCACCGGCAATGTTGGGGAGAGTCCCTGCTCCCAGAAGGAGCGAGGCCTCCGACAGAAGCGGTGGGGGTAGGGCAGCCACTCAGCGCTCCCCTCAACTGGTCCTCAGAGCCAGCCAGAGCTCGCTATGCAGGGCTCTGGCACATGCTGGGTGGCGCTCGGATGGCAATTCTAAAGGGCCTAGGGCTCTGGTTGCCAGAGCTCCAGGCTCTAAGGCAATTGCTCCCCTTGTCCCCACTGTCGGTGGGCGTGACTGCTCACATGGGTATGCCTTGCATGCTACAGTCATACCTTCACAGTGCAGCACAGACATACCGTTGGGCTTTATCGACACTAAACACACCACTGGTGGAGGTGCCTACGGAAAAGTAGCTACTCACCACACAGAGACAAGCACGCTGCATCCACGGTGCAGTGCACAGCTATACGTGTCAGTGAAAGGCTCTGGCAGAGGGGAGGCAGTGGGGAAAGGCTTTAGCAACTCTCCTCCACTGGAGCCTTTCTCTGCAGCAAGGAAAGATCTAGCAGCAGGATGGCTGACCTTTTCCCCCCCCCTGCTTACCCATGCCAGACCCCTTCCCTGTGGTGGAGAAGGGTTCCAGCAGGATATGATGTTTCTAAAAACAGCCATGCAGATGGGAAGCCACAGTTTGAGCAAGTAGAGAGAGCTACGTGGAGTATGTACTATGGTACACACTCCCACCCTTCATTTACCTAAGCCCTGCCTCGCCATCTAAACTGCTATTTATACACATGCTGGGGGAAGGGGAGGTGCTACGCAAGTATGCACACACTATCCCTCCAAAAGAAGCATGCAGTGTAGACACAGCTTAAGTTGCCTCCCCTTGGCTTCTCCCCCCACTCCCACCCTCAATGCTAACTTCCCAGCTCGTTTGTTGCAATGTCTTAAAAGCACAACAACTGAATCCTAAAGCAGTACAATTTTCCAGAGTGAGGTTCCACAAGGCTGTCCTTCCCCATTCAATTCTAGAGGGATATATTACTGCAGAAGGGCAAGCAGTGCTCAAAGGATGGAAACTGAAGCATGAACATACAAGTAGGTGAAGCAGGAACTACAAAAAGAGTACAAAGCCCAGCCCTGTGAGGATCAAGCCCAAAATTTGCCATCTGATATGAGCAATTATCATTGTTATCAGAGAAGTAAATCCAGCATGTTTAGTATGGTCATCACTGGTACACATTAAAAGCAAAAACTCCACATCACAGTAGCAAAAAGTCCTTAAACATCATGTTTCAGGTAATAAAATAGATAAATGCAGGGTCTGGTGCACCTAACAATTTGCCTAGATTCCAAAACTCATTAAGGGCATCCTATACTCCATATCATGGGTGGGCAATAATTTTTCACCGGGGGCCTTGTAGCATCTGGGAAAATCAAGACCATTCATGCTATGCCAAACATTGCCAGATTCTGGACACATGCTCTAGACTCTACAGAGACTGCATTTCCAGAGGAACACAGAAAATTGAAGAAAAAATGCTTTTACATAACAAGATTAAATGACCATTTGTGCTGTGGAAATTAGACAAAGCAGACATCCAGAGTACAGTCAAGTGGATTTCAGAACAATCAGGCATAGTGTTGGAGCGGAAAACTTCATATTACAGTCACTACAGTCTAACAGAGATACTGGAAAGAATGTGAAAAAAAAAAAAAGAGTACAGTGCTAAATTTGAGTCTTTAAACAGTCTGCCTTACCCTGTTCATTTCTAGAAGTCTGATTATACTGGTAGTCTCTCAACTAATTTTTCCTAACTGCTCAGGGACATTAGAAAGATTATTAAAATAAAAACCCAATAATAACTGGAGATTTCAACTATCCCCACAGACTGGGTTACATGTTACCTCAGGCTGAGAAGCAGAGGTAAACTTTCCTGAGACCATAAATGTCTTTTTGAAGCCACTAATCTTTGAACCCACAAAAGGAAAGGCAACTCTTGATTTAATCCTAAATGGAGCGCAGGGTCTGGTCCAAAAGGTGAATACTGCTAGACAGCTTGATAATAGCGACCATAATAATTAGATTTAACATCTCTCTGGTGGGGAAAACACCACAGCAGTCCAACGCTGTAGCATTTAATTTCACAAAAGGGGACTACACAAAAATGAGGAAGTTAGTGAAACAGAAATTAAAAGGCACAGTGCCAAAATTGAAATTTCTGCAAGCTGGATGGAAACTTTTTGAAGACACTATAATAGAGGTGAAACTTAAATGTAAACCCCAAATGAAAAAAAAAAAAAAAAAAAGACAGTACGAAAACCAAACAAGTGCCACAGTGACTCAACAGAGAAGTAAAAGAAGCAGTGAGAAACAAAGAAAGCATCATTTAAAACATTAAAGTTAAATCCTAGTGAGGAAAAAAAAGGAGCATAAACTGTCAAATGAAGTGTAAAAATATAATAAGGCCAAGAAAGAATTTGAAGAATTCCTAGCCAAAGATTCAGAAAGTAATAGCAAACATTTTTAAGTACATTAGAAGCAGGAAGCTTACTAAACTATCAGTGGAGCCACTGGACAATCAAGATGCTGAAGAAGCACTCAAGGACAATAAGGTCATTGCAGAGAAACCAAATGAATTCTTCACATTCATCTTCATGGCTGAGGATGTGTGGGAGACTCCCAAACCTGAGTCATTCCTTTTAGGTGAACAATCTGACTGACTGTCCCAGATTGAGATGTAGAGGAGATTCTGGAACAAACTGATGAACAGTAATGGGCAACCTGCAACCCAAAAGCAGCCAGAGTTCTGTGTGTGGCCCACAAGACATTTTGTAAATATTGCCTAAGCAGAGGGTTGACAGATTCCACTCGTTTCTCTCTGCATAGTTCCCACCCACTGCTCACCGGTATTAGTAAAGCAGTGGTTCTCAAAGTGGGATCCACAAGTGGTCCACAGCTCGAGCTCAACCCCCCTTTAATCCCATCCTCCCCTTCCCCCTGCAGCAGAGAGCTCACGCTGGTTCTCCAACCTCATACCCCCATGAGGTTAGTGTGCCAGCACTGGCTTCCTGCTGGGGGGAGGGGAGGGGAGGAGGGAGAAAGCCCTGAGCCTCGCTGTACCATCTGGCTTGCGGGGGAGAAACTGCTCCATGCACTGCTGCTCCCCTCCCAGGCTGGGGGAATAGCAGTGCATGGACACATTGCCTGCAGGCTTTCCCCTCTACTCCCATTGGCCAGATTTTGTTACATGGTATCTGGGAGCAGCAGCGGGTGCAAAGGCAGGTAAGTGCCCCCGCTTGCCCTCATGCCCAGACCCTGCTCCCCACAGCGCACGCACACACGCTGCACTTCCAGCCCATTACTGCACCCTCCACCCTGGTCAGACACCCTACTTCCAGCCTGTTCTTGCACCCTACCTCTCACCCAGAACTTGCACTCTCACCCCCTCCTGCACCCCACCTCCTGTCCAGATCCTAAACCCTCATCCCACAAAATCCACTAACCCCAGAACCCCAGGAGAGTTAATCTGGTCTTTGGGAAGCCTGGCCTGACCCTCAGCCCTCCCTGTCCCCCCACCACGGGACTGGAGCTCCAGGGAAGTGAGGTGTCTCAGTAGGGGGCCACATCCTTCATTTTGAGGCTCACCGAGATGAAGGATGGCCACTTGTGAACTAAACAGTAATAAGTCACCAGGACACAATAGCATTCATCCAGGAGTTCTAAAGAAACTTACTGCAGAATTAGTGTGGTTTGAAACCTGTTCTTTAAATCAGCTTCTGTACTAATGACTGGAGGATAACTACCATAATGTGAATTTTTTTGAAAGGGCTCTAGAGGTGATCCTGGCAATTACAGGCTAGTAAGTAAAATGTAGATACCTGGCAAAATGGTAGAAACTATAGTTAAGAACAGAACCATCAGACACATAGATGAACATGTGATGGGGAAAGTCAACATGGCTTTTATAAATGAGAAATCATGCTTCACTAGAATTCTTTGAGGGGTGTCAACAAACATGTGGACAAGGGGCAATCCAGTGAATATCATGTACTTACATTTCCAGAAAGCCTTTGATAAAGTCCCTCACCAAAGGCTCTTAAGTATAGTAACCTGTCATGGGATAAGAAGGAAGGTCCTCCCATGGATTGGTAACTGGTTAAAAGATAGGAAAAAAGGGTAGGAATAAATGGTCAGTTGAATGGAGAGAGGTAAACAGTGGTGTCCCCCAGCAGTCTGTACTACCAGTCCTATTCAACACACTCATAAATGCTCTAGAAAAAGAATTTAACAGTCAGGTGGCAAAGTTCAAAAGAGAGCTAGATAAATTCAATGGCTATTAGCGAAGATGGGCAGCAATGGTGTCCCAAGCCTCTTCAGTCAGGGCTGTGAATGGATGACAGGGAATGGATCACTTGATTATCTTTTCTCTTCTTTCCCTCTGGGGTCATTGTTGAAAGATAAGATACTGAGCTAGACAGACCTTTGGTCTGACCCAGTATGGCCATTCTTATACAGAGGTAAGGATCCATAGACTTGAACCTAGGTCTGCAGAGCCTGGGACAGCTTGTGTCCACTGTGCCACCAGGAGACCTTGAAAGGTAACACCCAGGAAGCACTATGAGGGACCAGTTATCACAGGAAGGTCCACCTAACAATTCAGCAGCCCTTTAATTGATCACGTGTCAAATTAAATAGAACAGGTTGCCCCAGAAAGCCGTCCGAGTAACCACGCAGACTTTGGCTTGAGCCAACACCAAATTATACTTCATCTCCTGATCTCTACACTCTGACTCCAGCCTGATAGTGACATTAATTCCTGCCTCTTGATTCGAGCCTTGTAGTGCCTCTGATCTCCAGTTTCTGACCCCTAACTGACTCAGATACTGATTCTTGCAATCTGCCAACTTCTGCCTGGCAATTAACATTGCTGGTGGGCAGACCTCAACCCATCAGGGACTACTAGGCCAGATTACCCTACTTTAAAGGACTAGGAGGGTAGGCAATTTACAGTTCTTAGGATATTCTTTCAGAGGTCCAGTCTGTGAGATTGTAATAAAAGAATTACTGCTTTAGATTTTTCAATCATTGAGCTCCCTAAAGGGAATAATAGAAAGTTTGAGTGTATTGTCAAATGCAAGAGATCCTCAAAGCAACAGAAACATTAGGTGCTTTCAGATTTGTGCTGAGAAATATGGCTCTAATCAGAGAATAACTTTCTATACTATGCCATCAAATCTTATTTCAAGATTGCCTACCTTCTGACAAGTCTGGAAGCCATTTGTTTCCATTCCCTTTTTTATTAGATGTAATTACTGAAAACATAACCACTTCTCATCTTGCTTGGCATACATTTTCTCATTGTAGTGTTTGGGTTAATCAATCCTCCTTTGAAAACTATTAGTTTATTGTTAATGATGGCCTTTCCCTTTCAATTTCATGAATACTTTGTTGGGAGCAGGCAAGCCAATTAGTGTCAGCAGATTCATTTTCTACCAGGCCCACTTGTATGGCAAAAAAATACAGGTGGGAACTCTGGTGAAAGTCAGACAGATGTTTTATATGTCCACCAATGTCAACTGGCCCCTCCAGGAAATATGCATGATAAATACCTCAGAACAGAATCTTCCAGAATTTTCTACAATCACTCTATGTCTAGGAGGAGGTGTAATGACAGCTACCACTCTCCCTTTAAGAGTTAGAGAAAGCCCTAGAAGAAAAAAAGATGCTAAATAAAAATCTTTGGCCTTGATCCTTATCGGATAGTTGACATGCTAGCCAACAAGTCGCTCCCCCCGACCCTTGCTGCCTCTATCAAAAAGAGGCAGCAAGTGGGGGAGTAGAGCGAGTGCTTCAAAGCAGCAGCACCACGTGGCGCCCAGGGCCAGACCTGCTGCTTTGAAATGCCGTGTGCAGCCAGAGCCAGCTGGAAGTCCCCGAGCTACACATGGCATTTCAAAGCAGCAACACTGTGTGGAGCTTGAGTCAACTGGGGACTCCCCCACTGACCCCGGGCTCTGTGCTGTGCTGCCACTTTGAAACACCATGGGAACACGGGGCTAGAGGGAGACTGCTTGAGTCCCCTGCTGGCCCCGTGCTCCCCACAGTGCTTTTACCTTTGAAGTGTAGCAACAGCCCTGTAGCAAAGTGCATCAACTATTCGATTAGCCAATTAATTGATATTTTACATCCCTGCTTGCAGGAACCAATTAGTCCCCAAATTGTATTCCAAGGGTGTATAGCACAGTGCTCCTTCTCCTCCTCCCGCCCCCACTCCCATCTTCAATAGACACCTATTAAAATTATTAACCTAGATCAAGAGCTGGATGCATCTCTTTATCAGACATAGTCCATACATATTGTTTAAGCTCTCAGGCATGGCGTTTTTGAAATGTACATCAGACTTTAAAAAATTCATAGTTCTCAGATGAACAGAAATGGAGAGGAGGAGGAAAAAGGGAAGATTGATGAGGTTTGCTTTTTTGTAGGAATGCTCTTAAAATTCACAACCTGCAAGAAACGTATTTGCCAGGAATATAATCTCTGTAGTAATCATGCTGCCATACATAAACACACCCCTGGTTTATCTCAGTAATAGCAACTTTTTTGTACAGCATTTCCAAGTAAGAGCTTGGTCATGAGACACATATCCTAGTACAGAATCGTTTGGTGAATGAAAAACAAATGTGTTACCAACAACTGCAGGAGCCACTACACCTGGGTAGCTATCAAGTGATTAATCTTTGACGAAAAAATTAGGTAGTACTATAGCAGAATGACAGAAATAAGAGCAGAAGTGTCTATGACAGTGTCATTTAAGTTTGTATGTACATTTTACCAACAGTAGACTTTGCACAATTCTTCCAGTTTCTCCAATAACAAAAAACAGTTCTCCATACTCCAGATTTAAGAAACCTGGTTAATTTCAATAGAAAGAAAGGTATTAATCGTTTTGGCATTAAATTTTCCTTAGCATCCAACAGTAGTGGCTAATGCAACAAGACACACAAAATGGCTTCATCTGCAAAAACAAAGCATATGGATATTTCAGACCATCTGAACTCTGTATCACTTTCTTTTTTAAAACAAAGTATTCTATGAACTGCATTTATTTTTTAAAATATAAAGAAAACTAATTCATACAACAATATAGACACTGTTTGCCCACTTACAGTAAGTGTATTCTGAAGGTCCACAGTTGAGACAAAGTCTCAAAATTAACATCTGTCAAAGAACAAAAACAACCAGCATTGAGGCAATGATCATCAAAGCTCAGATTCGACATACAGGATATGTGGTAGATTTGGCTCTTAAATAAGGCTTTTGATACAGTCTCGCATGACCTTCTCATTAACAAACCAAGGGAAACAATCTAGATGGAGCTACTATAAGGTCAGTGCATAACTGTTTGAATAATCATTCCCGGAGAGTAGTTATCAATGGTACACAGTCCTGCTGGAAGGGCATAACAAGTAGGATTCCACAGAGATTAGTGCTGGGTCTGGTTCTGTTCAATATCTTCATCAATGTTTTAGATAATGGCTTAGAGAGTACACTTAAAGTTTGTTGCTAACGCCAAGCTGGGAGAGGTTGCAAGTGTTTTGGAGGATAAGTGCTGGACAAACCAGAGATCTGAGGTTAAAGGGATGAAACTCAGCAATGACAAATGCAAAGAACTCCACTTAGGAAGGAACTATCAGTTGCACATATACAAAATGGGAAGTGACTGCCTAGGAAGCAATATTGCAGAAACAGATCTAGGGTCATAATGGACCACCAGCTAAATATGGGTCAGCAGCGTAACACTGCAAAAAAAAAAAAAAAAAAAAATTCTGAGATGCATAAACAGGAGTGTTATAAGCAAGACACAATCAGTGATTCTTCTGCTCTATTCCACATTGATTAGGCCTCAGCTGGAGTATTGCATCCAGTTCTGGGTGCCACGTTTCAGGAAAGATGTGAACAAACTGAAGAAGGTCCAGAGAAAAGCAACAAAAATTATTAAATGTCTAGAAAAGGTGGCCCATGAGAGAAGACAAAGAACTGGGTTGTTTAGTGTAGAAAAGAGGACTGAGAGGGGATACAGTAGTTCTCAAGCACTTAAAAGATTGTTACAAGGAGGGAGAAAAAAATGTCACTCTTAACCTCTGATGATAGGATAAGAAGAAATGGACTTAAATTCAAGCAAGGGAGATTTAGAGTGGAAATTAGGAAAATCTTCCTGACAGTCAGTGTGGTTAACCACTGGAATACATTGCAGAGGGTGTTAATATTTGCTTCCTTGTTGTAAATAGTTAACCAGGGAATGGGTTCACTATTTTGGTTATGTTAAAATGGCAGGTGAGCCTCCATTGTGGAGGGCCTTCTTCCTTGCTCAGGGAAAAGGCAGGACAAGAAGGAGCAAGAGCAGGAAGATGTTGCCAGGCAATGGGAGTCAAATAGGGGGTGCTCTTTCTCTCCTCTCTGTAAGAGGCTGTGTGGCAAGTGCTGCCTCAGGAGTTGTCACTGGCTCGGCATAACAACTGGCCAGCTTTGGGAAGTAACACCTAGAAGGGTGTCTACTCATTGGGAAACATACCCGCAGGCACGGATCGCTCTAGTTCGGTAGGACTGACCTACATGCATGACAGCGCAAAGGCATTAGGGTGGGAATCTAGTTAGGATCCAGCCTGAGCTCCTCCTGCTGCTTGTTCATCCCTGATCCTTGTCTGGATGGGTGGTCCCAAGCCGGCTTTCCCTGAAGCGAGACAAGACAAGGTCAGAGTTCAACGTCTGTTCTCCCTTTCTCTTTGTGTGTGTTTCGCTGTTGTGAGAGTTCAGTTTCCAGATCTAATTATTCCATCCTTCCCCTGTCCTTTTTACCTTTCCTACCCTATAGTTAATAAAATATAGTTTTGGTTAACCTTGTTTTTGGACTCCTCATTGAATGCCCTTATAGACAGGTGAAAGAGGGAACCTACTAAGGAGGTCAGGTGGACCTCCTTGGGGTGATCATTTACAAGGAAGTTTGTGGCATCTCCATCATTGGAGATACTTAAGAGCAGGTTAGACAAACACCTGTCAGGGATGGTCTAGATAATGATTGTTCCTACCATGAGTTCAAGAGACTAGACATCATGACCTCTTGAGATTTCCTCCAGTTCTAAGATTCTGTATCATCAGAATGGGTAATTATAAACTTCCAAAACAAGTTTTCTACAGTAAGCTGAAACGAAACAAAAAAAAAAAAAAGTGCAGTAGTTGTCAACGAAAAAAGCTTCAAAGACACTCTTAAGAAGATTCTCACCTCTTGTGGCATGAACATTGATAGCTTCAATGCCACAACTGCTCTCCATTCAGATCAATAAGGTTATAAACACTTTGAGAAAGACAGATGCAAACAGGATAAAAAAGGAGCTAAACATCATGACAAGTTTTCAGAGCAAGTGGTGTGATAACTTTATGTTCTTGTATCTCAATCAGATTTTGCAGCCACATGAGAATGCACAATACAGTGACATCATTGGATATGACGACAACCATATACTGTATGCATACAGGCGTGTTGGAGCATAAGCATGTGACGAAGTGGGTCTTTGCCCACGAAAGCTTATGCTCCAACACTTCTGTAAGTCTATAAGGTGCAACAGGACTCCTCGCCGCTTTTGCAGATTCAGACTAACACGGCTACCCCTCTGATCCTTGTATGCATACAATGTATACGAATGACAGTTTAAGTCGACAATATTATTTGCATTCCTCTAAAGTAGTAGTCTTTGCAGTAGATACATAAATTATCAGCCAACTCTTTAAATATTAAGTTAGGAACTTGATTTGCCATCATTCTATTTTCAAATGTGGCAAAATAGTTCACTGCTATATTGGTGGTAAGTTTCCCATGGAGTTCCAATCAAGACCAGAGTCTTTGGTCACTCAAAAGAACTCAACACGTTTCTATGAAAAGAGTAATCTACTACTGTACCTAACTTTTCACTAAATTTTTAATGATACTCATACAGCACTATCAAGACCATCATCATGTGATCCCAGCCACAGAACACGCCCATGATGTTCAGAGTAAGGGCAAAAAGGCCCCAAACAAAGGAAGAGGTGCATGTGTAAGGTAGACCTTTGCATTGGAAACCCTTTTACACCAGTGGGATTTCACTGCCTTATGAAGGTGCAGGCATCTACATCTAAGGATGTTAAATTGTGAGTAACTGAGCCCTAAGGCTGTTGCTACACTTCAAAGGTGAAAGCGCCGTGTGGAGCCCAAGGTCAGCTGGGGACTCCCCCGCTGACCCTGGGCTCCATGCCATGCTGCCGCATTGCACGAGGAGACTGGCATCAGGCTCACTGCAGCATTTCCAAGTGGCAGCATCCTGTGGAGCCGGGGATCAGCTGGGGATTGCCCCACTGACCCCAGGCTCTGTGCTGCGCTGCCACTTAGAAATGTTGCAGGGAGCTCAGCGTCAGGATCCACAAAGCATTTCAAAGCGACAGTGTCCGAGGTCAGCTGGGTTCCACGCAGTGTTTCAAGGCAGCGTTTCAAAGCAGCAGCACCACATGGAGCCCGGGATCTTGCCCCTGGCTCCATGCAGCACTGCTGCTTTAAAGTACCCCCTCCTCATTCCCCTCCTTGCTGCCTCTTTCTAACAGAGGCAGCAAGGGGGGAGGGAAGAGACTAGTCGGTTGACTAGTCGAGAAGCATTTGCTTATCGACTAGTCAACTAGTCCTTCACATCCCTAGCTACATACCTTGATAAGATCAGGTACCATGTTTGTGCCATTATACAGTACATGTAGAAAGTGCATTAGAGATGATACCAACACCAAAGAACAGTTTAATCATGCATTTACATTCTACATAGAAACGTACAGTACAACACGAAAGGAATCATGAGGCTGAACCTATTTGCATATCATATATGTCACAATTACCCTACTGACATTTGAATCAAATGCAAAAACCTTATAGTTACTAGAATGTAATCCTGTTAAGACAGTCAGATAAGAGGATTTTCACTGCGAGGCACTGATCATGCTGTAATTCGTATTTATAGAAGTCCTGCATATAAAACTTAAATTTACAATCCTCACATTAGCAATGTAGTCAGAAATACAAAGTGCCTTGATTTCAGATTAAAAATACACTATAATAGACTGATAAAAACAACTATAAATTAGGGCCTTCTGAATAAGAATAAAAGATAAGAAAACATTAATGAGGCATACCAAATGTTTTGTACTGGAGACAGGAAGGTGTGTTACTGGATTAACAAAGCTACCAATTTTGTAACAATTCAAGTCCACACACAACACTATCACACTTCCCTCAAGGTTTAAGTACACTATCTATTCTACTGGTAACTAGTCTACCATATGGACAATAGACAGGTCACAGACACAATGATTTTGTCCCATTTCCTGGAAATAATTTGGATGCTGTATTGAACATGTTCCTAGAATAACATGATGGTTTTTTAAATAAAGGATTTTATCAATTACGAGAATTTAAGGAGATTATAGATCATAAATTGACCTAATGAAGATCTGTGCCCCACTATGTACTTAGACTCAAATACTATTTTGTTCCAAGAATGCCATTATCTTTAACAGTTGTTTAGTTACCCTTTGTAATAATTGCTTACAAAAAAAAAAAAAAAAAAAAAAAGCACATCTAGTACATGAAGCAGACATACTACTTTAAAATTTTACTCCTTTTCTCAAGTGACAATAACCTCTAGAATTTCACTTATGTAATTCCATTCTATGTGTCATCCTGGGGTTGTGAAACAGCCAACATTTTAGGACATGTAACTAGCAGTTGAACTGACAGATGGATAGTAACGACTAAACTACTTAATTTAGGCTGTCAAGCCAAAGTTTCTGGAGTTTAGTGGGTGGGTGGCAAAGGAGACAAAGAGAAAAAGACAGAAGCACTCTCAGTGTAGGTAAGCAAGAGGTAAGTCTGCAAGAAGAATGGATTGATACTTCTGCTGCTTTGTCATATTTGCAGACAAGAGATGAGTCTGCTATTCAGTTTGATTCAGGTTACAAGTAGAGTACATTTTTAAACCTACATGCAAAGCAATTCTTTGAGAGCACAGGAAATGAGATTATCCCTTGTGTATAGTGAGATTGTTTGGAGATTTATTTGCTGGTCAGGGTCCAAGGGCAGCATCTTTTCAAGTGATGAGACACACCGAATATATAGTGAGCACATTACCTTGAAGCTGGGTGCATGGACAGCCACCCAGAAGTTCAGATACTGCCCAGCACCCACAGCCACCAGCATCTGTTTCTGTTGATGGTGCACATTTATACATACCTTGGTGCACAAAAAATTTTATTCCACTCATGAACTGAAAATGTTAGAGGGAACATCGGTGAGCTCTGCCAGACTACAAACAGGAAATTCAAGCCTATATCAACAAACAATTAGTGTAATAGGGATGTAAGCAACTAGTCAACTATCCGATAAGCATAAGCTTATCGGATAGTCGAGTAGTCCCTCAACTAGTTGCTTTCCCCCCCTCTTGCTGCAAGGGGTGGGAGCAGGAGCCGGTGCTGGGGGGGCCTGCTTAAAAGCCAATTCCCCCCAGCACTGTCTCCGCATGGGTCAGGGGAGGCAGAGAGGTAGTGGGGACTAGGCACAAGCTGGGAATCATCTGATTCCCAGTATGCACCTGCTCCCAGATGCTGATTCTTAATACATTTAAAAAGCAGAAGTGCAGCAGGGGGGACCTGATGCAAGCCAGGACAGCTGATTCCTCCCAGCTCTAATAGATTTAAAAGGCAGAGCCACAGAGACTAGTCGATTAGTTGATTAAACTAAATTTAACACCCCATAGTACCAGTACCAGTTTATTCACAGGACAAACCTGACACGATTCCCTATTTGAAGACTGAGATTTTATTTTTATTAGCACATCTTCTTACCCAGATAGTCTATTTAGAGACACTTCACATGCCTCGTAACTGGAGTATGACATGCAACAAACATTTTTGTCATTTGAAGAAGGTTATTTTTGTTTCAAGTATGTGTTTCAGTAGCAGAGTTTAGAATTGCTCATATGGCAAGATGAGAAGATTGGACCAGATTCTGCCCTGACTTGCATCCTTTTAAATGGGAAGCATGTCAGCACAAATTTGATTTGCTGTCTTATAACAGAAATAACTGGATATATCAAGCTATCTACCTAAAGGGAGAAAAAAAGACTCATAACTATGACTGCTTACAGATGCTGTTGTTTTTTTAAAAAGTACAATTATATACTTTAATAAGTGACTCATCTGTTCCTTTCTCTCTCAAAAGCCAGCCACACCCCACCACAAAGAGCAAGACCTGTACACTCCAGTATGAGAGAAAAAAGAAAAAAAAATGAAGTAAATTAGTTCACCAGGTTAACTAGTTCATCTCTGGACCATCAGTAGTAAGTAAACAGGGACTTCATCTGCACGGGAAGATGATTAAAGAAATTCAAAGTCTCTGAAGGAGAAGTCATTGGCACTACTACATTTTAAAAATCATGGTAATAATCAGGATACTTAAAGGGCAACACACTTATACAATATTTACATGGTTTAAAATACAACCTTTTCCTGTGTTCCTTGAAGGGGCAACACTTCTTAAGTTAAAAAAAAAATTTAAGAAAGAAGGAAGGAAGGAAACCGCTAAATGTTGCATTCAAGACTAAATTTTACAGAAGTTTAGGTAACACATTTACATCATCAAAAAGGGAGTCTGAAGAAACCATTCCTGAAATTTTCTGAGACTCCCCAATGGTAGGTGAGTGATCTCAGCACCTCCCTATCTAAAAGGAAAATACAGTATGTGTATTACTTAGGTCATTTAAGACCAACCATGATACATACCTTTAACTTCACGAGAGCTTAATAATTGTTTCCCATAAAAGAAACAAGAGTTAACCTGAGAATTAATCTTCTGGGGTTCAATTTAGTGGGTCTAGTAAGAACCCACTAAATCAACCACTGACAATGCCCATCAACCCCGATACTCCATGGGCTCACGAGGACTAAGGAAGTGGACAGGAGAGTTTCTCCTGTCGACCTCCCACAATGGGGGCGCCACAGTAAGTAGAGCTAAGGTATGCTGACTCCAGCGACACTATTCATGTAGCTGGAGTTGCATATCTTAGTTTGATTTCCCCCCCCAGCGTAGACCTGGCCTTAGATGACTTCATTACTAGTGGTGAGGTAAGCTTTTTTGAGAGCTGTTTCCCAAAAAACAGTTAAGTGGAGCTATGGTTATTCAAGCACAAGGTTACCATATTAAATTCCTCAAGAAAAGTTTTCAGAGACCCTAGCTACTTATTCATATTTGAGTAAAGAAATTATTCTCCCTCACTTGCCAATACATCTTACTCATCTTTACTCTTTTTAAAAATTACTGCCGACACCAATCACCCTGGGGAAAATGGGGCTCCACTCAAATTAAAGGGAATCTCTTCAAAGACACATGTAGCAGGCATGACATTTTTATACTTTAGCAATATTTACACAACAGGGGTTCAATTCTCTTTGGGGTTAAAAAAAAAAACTCCGCAAGAAAAATGAAGAATATTTCAAAATATTACTTCAGAACAGGATGAAGAGTTCGCCAAACCACATAAGCATATTACATCTGTATCAATAATTTTCAATTGTCAACATAAACAGTACAAGTGACTATAACAAGGCTGGGATAAATAAAATAATTAAATATTTTAGCTAGATGTTGCAAATACTTCCATTTACTATTCCTGCAGATTCAGAACAAGCACATTTTTGGTAACCATAGCAACCACCTCAGACGTTTAAGGTCTGCATAGCACAGACACAGTGTCAGGTTATGGTAGGGACTGAAGCAGACAGTCAGTACTATTGTGGAAAATCAGAGGGGAATGGGAATGCAGCCTCGAAATCCCAGACTGCAATAGCTGAGGTAACCAGAGATGTAAAGGCAGCTTTGGCTCACTAGCATGTGAATGCACACAAATTGATACAACTGCGATGGAGCACAGTCACAGAAGACCCCTTGGATTGTCCCTTGATGTGCTATCATGCCACTGACACCCACCTTCTTGCTCTCTGAGGCTTCCCCACCATCCTTTCCAGCTGAGACAGACCTTCCGGTCTCCCCCGGACAAGGAGCAGAGTTGGGGTTACTGCCCCCCTGGAGAGCAATGCAGACACTGAATCACTTCAGCTCTGGGAGACAGCACAGCATCCAGGAAACCAAACCCCAAAAGGGATCAAAACCCCAAATAAATGCATCTTTCTCAGTGTAAAAGTTTTACACAAGGAACGCTCATGAGGCTGTTTGGCCTTTATATCAACAAAAGAAGGATATGCATACTGGTTGTTCCCCCCAGGTAACAATTATTTATACTGGGCCTGATAGTAAACAAGTGTGTTTTTATTAAGTACAAACAGTAGGATGGCTGAAAGTGAAAACAGACAGATCTAAGTAAGTTAGGAAGCTGGAATGAAAAGAAAAATGCAAAGCTAGTGCTAATTCACTAAAAAGCTTACTGAAAGTAGATTCTTGCCCTAAGAGAGCTGCTCTTATTTTTTGCATTCTCTCTTTTATCCTGACTTGGATCCCTAGTCCAAAGGGCTGATAGCTTCCCATTGCTTAAATAGTCTTTCCCCCAGGGTGGAAACCTTTTGTTCCCCCTTTAATGGAAAACTACCACAGTCAAAATGGAAGCTCTCTACAGGTTGAGCCTCTCTAATCCAGCACACTTGGAACCTGACCAGTTCCAAACAAGATAATTTTCATGAGTAGGGGAGGTCAATATTGTCTAGCAGCATTACCAACACTTCCACTGCTTTCTGGGCTGTTAGAGAACATTTAGAGATAAATTAAGCTAAACAACAGTACAGAACACTGAGAGGTAGGACTGGTGGCTGTAAACAAACGTTATGGGACCATGGGGAAACTTGGCCACACCTATGATAAATGTCAGGAGTGGTCCGAGGTGGGCTGCGGCAGTGGCCCGAGGTGGGCGGAACATGCGATCGGCGCCCCTGCCTGCATGGCCATCAATGGAGTGATGTCATCATCGGGCGCCCTGGGCGCCCCGTGATGTCATCATTGGGCGCCCCGTTGAAGGCGGCACCCTAGGCAAAGGCAAAGTCAGCCTATAGTCACGGGCCACCCTTGATAAGTGGGCATCTGGCTAACTAAAATCATTCTGGACAACGATGAATGTTTCCAGACCAGAGTGTTCTGGACTAGAGAGATTGAAACTGTACAAGGTGGTATGATCATGTCTTGCTAGTCCAATCACCTTTACACTTATAAGACAAACAAGGCTGTTTACAAATTAAGTTCATCACCAAATCACTGAGGCTTCTGGGAAAGGGGGGGCTCAGTAATAGCTCTCATTACCACATTTAAAACTATCCGCAGTCTCATGCTTCATATTTCTAACTTTACATACAATATAATGATACATGCACCAAAACAGGATATACAGATCCAACAGATTGTAAAGTTAAACTTGATAGGTTACATGAGGCATTCTGTTTAAAACATCTTTGAGTTATGCATATTTTTATTCAAAAGCCAAACTTCATAAAGCACGGAGGGGGCTCTCAGCCACATGCCATGCGGCTGCAGGGCTCCATTTCTCTTTTAAAACTGGGGGGGGAAGGGGGTTAGGAGCCGCCCCGGCCCCAGCACATTTCCATTGGCCAGTTTCTGGGAGAAACCAGTCAATGGGAGTTGCCTGTTAGAATAACAGGCACCTAAGAATAGCCACGCCCCCACTCCTCGGCTCAGTTATTCATGAAGCATATGGCCAGGCAAGCAGGTAGGAAACCTTTTAAGCTCTGCAGGCAGGCAAGCTAGTTTGGCAGCTGGCAAGTACTGGCCACAGCCTGCTTCTGGCACCCCACCTCTTTCCTACCCCAACTCTCTGTTCCTCCCAATCAACATACCCAGACCCTCTGTCCCCCCTCTTACACCCATACCCCCTCCCAGATCTGGCACCCCAATCTCATGCCCCATATCATAATCCCTTCCTAACTTAGGTCACATCCCAAACCCCTGCACTCCAGTCCCCTGCCCTAAGTTACAACCACCTGCTTCATCCCATCTCCCTCCAAGACTCCATTGTCCCTCCTGCACCCCAGTCCCTTACCCCAAGCTCCCTTCTGCACCCAACCTTCATCCCAGACCCTGCATCTCCTCCATTGATACCATGGAAGAATGCAGCCCTCTCTACCACTTTCCAAAATCTTGGAATGACCGCCCCATCAAAAGTTATTACCCACCCCTGCATTAGATGCTTGCTGTTATCATACCAGTGAAGCTGTCATCACTAGTACTTCCTGTGAGAATGCCCAGAACAGCCCCTGCCCCAAAGCAAGAAGTCCTTCCCTGCACCCATGTGCTGCAATCTCTTGGGCAGAGTCTATAGGTGGAATTTGAACAGTCTGAGGTAGCTTTAACTTGCTGTATGTTGGTACTGTTCTTCGAAAGAATTATAATTATTACTACAGTTAAAACCAATCCCTTATTCTGCTCAAATTTCCAGATTCCTCTAATCCCCACAGTACGAGCACCTTCCAGAAATCCACTAAGCAACTCAATTTGCATCAGTTCCCTCCCGCTCATTATCTCTAAAGGGAGTGTTGGAACAGATTTTGCGGAAGCCAATTGTAGGCACACACAATCACATATTTCTGTACTGTTACCACTATCTACTTATCTCTACTTTCCATTATTCAAATTCCATATAAAGCAAAGCACGTTTTAGGAGTTAACTTACCCTGAACCTTATACTGGTTGGGATAGCCACAACTCTCAAAGGGTAGGGATGTTAAAATATGTTTATTTAGGTAAACATGTAGCCGATGAAAAGTTTAGCAATTACACATCTACACTCGGGGGAGGTAGCTCCCTGGATGAGGGTACTCATGGGAAGCCGGCTTAAAGACCATCTGCTCCCGTGTGCCTCCCCATTCCTTCCCTCTGTATCACAGGTAGCAGCAAGGGGATGGGGACAGGCAGCTCTGCACGTACCGGCTCTCACCCGCACTGAGGGGAGGGGGGCTTGCATGTAACCATGAAGGTTAAATGATGAGCCCAGGCTTGTGGGTTAATCGTGTACACATTTACAGTTTCACATCCATAATAAAGGCCAAAAATAATGCATACAGATTTTAGATAGACCTGTGGTAATACAAGCCATATTCTTCCTCACTGTCCACTGTAGATTTTACGTGCTATTATTCCCTCAATATGTGTTCATCACACAAGCAGGTAGCCCACCACTATGGCTTATACTACAGCTTCACATCAGCCCCAGGACAACAAAAGCACTTATAGGAGAGGCCACGCCAGCTACTAGCTCATCACGCAAGCAAGAAGTCTGCTGTGCCAGACCTCTGTGGAGCACCAAGTGTTGGCAACCTTGGATGCTAAAATTCTTCACTTCCTGCCCAGGGACTCCGTCACCTTCATGCAGCTGCAGGTTAGCAATAGGCTCATTTCAACACCCGAGCCCTCCATGTGCCTCTCCCCCTACCCCCGCAGGGTGTCCAGCCGCTCTGCCCCAATCTACTGGACACAATGGCCCCTCTAATCTTCTCCATCCATGTACAGATTATTTCCATCCATGAGTGGAATACATTTTATGTGCACTAAGGAATGTGTCAATGTGCACCACCAGAAGAAACATAAACCTAGCTGTGGCTGCTCTGCTAATCAGCTGAGTGGCAATGGCCGTACAAGCACACACCTTACAGGGAACACTGATGGGGTAAGGATGTTAAGAGGCAAGTCACTGGCTAATCATATAGTTGATACAATTTTTTATCAACTATACGATTAGTCAATAAGGGGAGGTGCTCTGTCCCAGCTCACGCCAGGTCCAGGACCTACCCCCACTGAGGCTCTGCTTTTTAAATGTAGTAGGAGCCAGGTATGCAGGCAGCGAGGCTCCTACAACATTCAAACTGCAAAGCAGCCACGAGGGTAGGTCCCGGACATGGCGGGATCCAGGACTGAACAAGCCCAGTTCACACTGGGTCAGGGACTGGTGCAGCTCTGCATTTAAAATGCAGAGCCACAGCGGGGGTAACTCCCGGACTCAGCACGAGCCGGGACTGAACCTAGCTTGCTCATTCCCAGCTCACACCAGGTCCAGGAGCCCTTGTCCATGGGGCGGAACAGGGATCCCACCTCCCGTGGACAGGGGCTGCTGCTGTGCTGCCGCGAACACAGGCTTCTCCGGGACCCCCTGTGGACAGGGGCTGTTCTACATCCCATGGAGAAGCCTCTGCTCATGGCAAGCTTGGACCCACCAAGAACAATCACTTACATGCCTATGTTGGGGGGGGCATTTACAGATTCACTGCACCCAATCTGCCAGTTCTACCTCTGAGAACCATTCCACTTAACAGAGCTCTTAGATTTGTTTACAGTAAAAACAAGTGTGTTTAAAACTGTATAAAGATAGGGACAACAACAAACAAATACTGAAAACAGTTACATTTGGCTTTATTTTACAACATGCATCCCAGAGCCTAGATTTAATAAAAGATATCATCATGTCTAAAGTATCCTTCACCAGCATTTTCTAGCCAGGCAGGCTGCAACCCCTTTTTTATGAGACAAGCCATACTGTCAGCTTGTCTCCTCAGCCACAGATGTTGTCTCTCTGTGCAACCCTAGATATATAAAAACAGTCTTTTGTTTTTTATTCATAAACTGGATGACCTCCTCAGATTTTGTGATAACCTGTCAATTTCACAACATAGATTAGCTGATGGCTCTTTATGCAAGTAGGCTTACATTGTGAGACACACAATGACAGGTCAAAGATAAGCATCTACTACCCTATGCCTTGAAAGGAGCGTGTCCAAGGCATGTCACCTCCAAAGGACCTGCTTTAGCTTCAAGGATCTTGCCAGTACAGATACATACCTTCTTAAATATATCTCAGATGCATTTTGCAATGATTATGACCAGCAATGGGTTGGTTACTGGCTCTTAGTAGAGATCTTGTATTCCTCTTTGTAATGCTTTATTCTGCACATACTTGACCAAGGAGAGATCTTTAAAACTGTGTGCCAAGTGTCTCAGGGCACTAAGAGGTTGTCTGGAATTATGATTTCTTAAAATGTGTATGCAGTTTTATTTTAGCTGCTGTGATTTGTACTCTTTTTCGACAGATCTGTGAGGTAACATGAAAGGTGCTTTATGAAATAAAATTAGTATCTTGACACTCATACGCTTATTATAACTACAATGATCAAAGCACATCTATTTTAATACCCCTACTCTTGCAAAGCATAGGATTTTTCATTCTTTGTGTTGCCTTAGTAAACTAGGAGGAGGCACAATTGTTTTGAGAGATTTTTTTAAGCTTAGGGAGGCTCATTAGGACACATAAGAACCTCAATATAGACGAGTTTGCTTAAATGCCTGAGTTCATGCAAACAGGAGTTGAAGTGGTGTTCATATTTGAGCTTTTAAGGCCAGTCACCCTGAGAATCTGGCACAGCTAAACTGGTGAGTTGGTTGGATCACCTTGGATTTCTTAGACCTTGTTTCAGAGTGTCTTTACCTGAAATGCTTCAACTTCAATCCTATTCCAAGTTCTTTGTTTCTGCAAGGTTCACTTTCAAAATAGCCAGCCTTTGACAATGCAAGTCATCCCTCCTCCCTAGCATAACTCTAAATGACTTTTTACATATGAGTAGTCTTCCTGAAGGCAATTCAAGTTTTGTATGTTTTAAATCATGGCAAGTATCTTTATAAAGACTTCTCTGAAGAAAAAAATGGTTTTCTAAAGATAATTTTTAAAAACTCTGAAACCTGAAATTAAGCTGGATAATGAAAAGCTAAGAGGTTTTCAAAGTCTAACTCCTTATAAAAATCCTGTTCTCATATCCTTCTGTACCCTACGTTCTCTCAAGCACTGAAAACCAGATACAGGACCACATTTCAGGTTTCAAATAAAGGGACACGTCTGGTTTTGTAACTCATTTCTTTCTAAACAAATGGAAATCAGCGAGCAGACAGCAAGTTTACCCAGTCACAATATTAGAGAATCCAAGATTTTCTTTGCACACACACTTTCTGCACTAAGGTACAAAGGACTCCTCAATGCCCTACTTCTTCTTTTCCCCCGAGAATGGATGCTTATTACTCACTTCCACTATCAGTGAAAACTGCAAATGCAGGAGTTCCTCACCAGATTATATATGAAACATTACCAGGGATTTGCTATTTGAAATTATCCATTCTACAGCAAGTATGACACTCTAAAGGATTAAAATCCTTTTAGAATCTGAGCATCACCATATTGTGAAACTGTGCTAGATCTTTCATAGAAGCTAAGCTGACCAATTCCTCCCAATCAGCTTTTGCTCACAGTTAATAAGTTTGTACAAGTGTTTAAGTTTCAATATGGGAACGAAAGCCAAAACTTAAAAATAATTTAAAGCAAAAAAAAATGACATTACTCATCACACTTGCCCCCAGACTATAGATATTTAATATTTTTTGACAACTTAGTAATTATTCAGCACTTTGACTACGGACATCAATTGTGAAGTTATGTCTACACAGCAATTACACAGCTGCGGCATGCCCCAGCCAAATCAGGCTTGGGGGGCTGTTGCATTGTGTGGAGACTTCCAGGTTTGGGCTGGAGCCCAGGGCCCTATGGCCCTCCAAGTGGGAGGGTCCTAGCGTTCACAAGTCTACACAACAATGAAGCAGTCCTGCAGCTCAAGCCCCTTGAGCCTGAGTTAGATGGCATGGGCCAGCCATGGGTGTCTAGTTGGTGTATACGTACCCTGCCACTACATAGTACCATAAGGGAACATGTCTAGCAAGAGCTGTAGAAAACAAGACATTAACCTAAATTAATAGTTCTAATCCAATCTTAACACCATTTTCTTCGAAAAATCTAATTAAATTATGAACCAGTCATGAGAGTTTGCTAAAGAACAAGAAACTTCAAGAGCATTTATCTTTACACTCATCTTTCCATTTAACTCTTAAATTTTTCTATAAGAGATTGCCTTCTCCTCTCAGACAACGTTTCCTTTAATTTTCCATCCTTGTGAGGAATACATTTTGGTATGTAAACCAAGGCATGTGCAGATGTGCACCACAAAGAGAAATACAAACTACCAGTGTGGGAGGCTGTGGGCACTGGGCTAATCAGCTAGCAGCATCTGAATCTCTCTTGAGTGGCTGCCCAAGCGCTCCGCTTACAGGGAACACTCCCCTTAGACCAAAGGTAAATGCTTTTTTTACCATTTGGTGATGGGAAAGAGAAAGAAGTGGGGCATCCTGTCTGAGGAGTTAAAGTTATAATGGTTTGTTTTTTACTAAAATTCCCACCTGCCCCTTTCCTCCAGTTGATGATGCAAGTCCATGTGTCAGATTAATTAAGATCTTTGAAGTTGTTACACACATTTCTTAATAAGGGGACCTTTGACCCTGAAGATATAGAGGGCCTCTTTGGGGGATTAGTTTGTTATTATTAGTTTTGGAGGTTATTATTAATTTTACCTATGTTTTAGCAAAAGACTTTTTAACTAAGGACTCACCTATGCAACAACTATATGTTGTCCTGCATAGTCTTCAGAAGAAACTTTCCCCACATTTACCTACTCAAGACCTATTACAGCTTTGTTGTGCTATAAGTTTTTGTTATTAACCGCTTAGAAGTAACACCTCAAGATCAATATGATGAACTCATCAATCTTAGTGACTTTATAATCACACACTGAAAGAGGAAATGCTGTAATATTTACTACTTTTATTTCATGGCAAGCTCTCTAGAACAAGGGCTTATTCTTAAAATATTGTCTAGAACTGAGCATATTAGCACACAAATGCAGTCTTCAGAATTATAACTATAATGTTCTGACAAGCCTGACGTATCCTCCAGTAGACACTATATATTTTACCAAGTTAGCACAGCCTCTATAGAACTCAAAGACTCATTCCCCAATTTAATACATTCACTCTATCTCTGTGAATACAGAAAAAGTGGGAAAACACACAAGGTAAAGAACGTAATAAAACAAAAATTTAATCTTTGTTTAATGCAGTAGGACTTAAGGATTTGTTTCTCCAGTCATTCTGAAGAATGTGTATAAATAGTTATTCACTAACATGATGAGCCTCTGGAATGCTTCTCTCTTGTTCCCAAGCTACAACCTATTAGTCTCCAGTAAAGTGAACAATGTTAAAGGCAGCAGTCAATATCCAACCATTGCTATTTCTTCTGCCAAAAGACTGCAGAATACAAAACAGAATAAGCCAAAGTCTCATTTAATAGGTCCATACATACAAAGAGACTTAATAGAAAGTATTCTCTTTAAAGAACACTGCCCACAAAGTCACTGAAGTCAGATTCCCCTATCACCAGCATTTCTTGTGTGTCTGCTAGCTTTCCTTCATGTAGTTAAAGAAAGAAATGGGTTGGAAATTACCCTAATTTTTTAAAAACATTTAAAATGTTCAGCTAAGCCTCAATTATAGTCATTCAGCAACATACTAGGTAAACTGTAAACAAACTTGCTGCTCTATATAATGTTACTTCATAGGATGACAGTATTCCATTCACACTCATGCATAAGATAAGGCAAGGTGTGTGCGGTAATATCTTTTATTGACCCAACATTTATTTACTGAATCAATCAAAACAAGCTTTTTTTCCAAGAGCTCTATGAAAGCTCTAAAGCTGGTCTCTCTCACCAACAGAAGTTGGTCCAATAAAAGCTATTACCTCACCCACCTTATCTCTCTAATTCCCTGCCTATGATCAACATGTCTACAGCAACACTGCACACATGTAAGACAGGCAGCAAGCCACAGTCACATCTTTATAACCCGCTTAAGTCAATTTCTACATATAACCCCTTTATAGAGCAAGAGACAGGTTTAGAGGCAGAAGGATGAAGGCCAGTTTATTGCATACTATGTATATGATTATCAATAATGTCTCAACTGAATGCTTGGCCTCCCCCCACTTTCTGGAGGGTGGTAGGGGGACAAGGAAAAGAACAAAAAATAAATGATCACCTTCACACAGATCAGTGCCACTGCCCAGGAACAGTGCAAACCACAGGAACTACCACTGTAGTCCTCTTTGCACTACACATGGCCACTAGCCATGTGTTTTTAACCACTCACACAGGCACCCTGCAACCCTCCACTTGCAAAAAAGCCTTGGGCATCTCTGCAGTGACTGATCCCGCTGAAAGATATACTAGAGAGGAGATCAAGCAAAGGGCTTAATAGAAGGCCATGCCTGTCGCTTTACGGACGGGGAAGAGGGGGAAAGACACTAGAGCTGGCAATGTCATTTAGAGGTGGGTTTAAAAAAAACCCCAGAGTTTCTAATTAATCAAAGCACAGACACGCGCAAGAGGAAAAAGTTTAATTAGCCCCATTGTATCCAGGCAGGTTTGGGGGGAGGAAGGGGAGGTGCAGCACAGAGAGGAAACACAGCCACACATAGCGCGGCGGAGGAAGGGGGGGCAAAGGCAAGAGCCCCCGGCTGCCTGCCCCCACGCCTCCCCGTGCATGTCGCCAGGGCTCTCCCCGGGCCCCGCTCGCGGGCCGTCTGGCTCCCACGCGCCCCGCAGCGGCCAGGGAGGGCCCGGCGGGCCCGGGCAGGTGCGGTACCTCGCAGCCGTACAGCTGCCCCAGCTGCTCCACGATCCACTCCTCCAGCACCAGCCGCTTCCGCAGCTCCTTGCGGTCGTACTTCACCGTCACTTTGCCTTGCTGGTGGCGCCGCTGCTGCTGCTGCTGAGCCTGCACCGCCGCCGTGGCGGAGACCGAGTCCTCCCGGGAGGAGCCGCCGCCGCCGCCTCCCCGGCCGCCCCCGCCGCCGCCGCCGCGGGGGCTCTGGAAGAAAACGCGGCTCCCGCTGCCTCCCCCCGCGGCACCCGGCTCGCTGCCCCCCGTCGCCACGGACATGCTGCCGCCCCGGGAGATCGCCGCCGCCACCGCTGCTGGCCGGGCTCGGGCTGTGGCCGCAGCAGGGGGCTGCCTCCCGGCCGGTGCAGCAGCAGCAGCCTCCGCTCCTGTGCGGCTCCGCTCCGCACCTGCGGCGTGACGGCTGCCCGCGCAGCGCACACCCGGCTGGGGGAGGGGCGGAGGGCTGCGCGGGCCCCCGAGCCGGCGCGGGGGGGAGGGAGGGAGGCGGGGACGGCGCCTTAAAGATACAAGCCGAGGCCGGCCGAGCGTGCCCGCCCCACGCGGGGCCCGGCTTCCCCACCCCCCACTGCCCGGGCTGGTCCCGGCGGGAAAGGGCACTGGCTTTGCCTTGCTCCCAAAGGCCCGCAGGCTGCGAGCCCTGGCTCCTCTCGGGCAGTCACCCTGGGGCAGCCCCGCTGAAAGCGAGGGAGGGCGTGGGGCGCGCTAGCTGGCCCGAGGACAGCTCCCCCTGCGCCTCGTGCACGCTGGGGGGTCCTGCTTAGCTACATCTCCCATTGCCGTCAAGGGCGGTGTAGCCTCAGTGGGGACGGCAGGATTTGGGACTCTGTGTTTCCTGTGGCGGGGGGGGCTCTCAACTGTGCCCCTGGACGAGCAGACAGCCCCAGCTGGGAAGAGGACTAGGGGGCTGTTTGCTGCCCGAGGAGATGGCCAGCAGGGGGGGTTAGGGTTGGAGTGTAGTGTATAGCAAAAGCATCAGGGGTGGAAGTAACTTACATTTCATACACGGACGCTGTCCTGGGGAGGCAGGAGGTGAGGGAGTTGTGATATGACCACACCTGTAAGAAATGTAAGTGGGGGGTGGCGTGCAGGGAGCTCAGAGTTGGGTTGGAGTGTGGGGAGGTGCAGGAGTCAGGGCTGGAGACCCGGGGGGGTGATGCAGGAGTCAAGGTTGGGGTTTATGAGGAGCTTAGGGCAGAGGGTTGAGGTGGGTGGGGTTGCAGGAGTCAGGGCAGGGAGCTGGGTGTGGGATGGGCTCCGGGCAGGGGTCTGGAGGTGTGTATGAAAGGCTCAAAGCAGGGGGCTGGTGTGGATGGGCTAGGGTGGAGTGTGGGATGAAAGGCTCAGGGCTGGGGTAGTACCCCTTGATGAGCCTGCCCTGCACTGCTCCTATTCCCAGCCAAATGAGGGCTATGGGGTCAGTATTATGAGGCATGGGAAGGGAGTTAAGGGTGGGCGGGATGCTGCAGCACACTCCGGGAACCTGGCCCAGTACGTGGAGTCCTAGCTGTCTGCTCCACCAGCCCTGCCCCCCCTCAGAGTCCCAGCTGCCTACCTTCCTCCAGTCCCACACATGCCAGGGCTTTCCTTTGTGCCACCAGCCCCATGTGCTCAGGAGTTTCCTGGCTGTTGTCTCAACTTTGAGCAGGGGTGGGGTGGGGAGGGACAGGGCTAAGGCCCTGTTCCCAGCCAGCCACTTTCTTATGCACTAACTTACTTTCACCTCTGCAAAGTGGGCACATATGATATGAACGTTGCTTGGATGGTCAGTATACCTGGATCTCTCACAAATATTTGCAGAGTTGGAAGTAAAACAAACATTTTTTATTCTGGTTCACACATACGTGCATCATATCACAAATCTGCAACATAAATTTACAAGAGAGTGCATGAAGCAATTTTGCAATCTGGATCATCACACCACTGAAATCCAAATCTTTCCCAGGCAGATTGTTCTCCTGTGAATATTTCATTTAGCTTTTCATTTTCATCTAGTGAAATATGAAGTCAGCAATCAAGACACAAGATAGTATTTCTCTCTTTATGCTTTTTAAAAGGCATTTCTGCCCTGAAACAAAATCTGCTTTTGTTAACATTTCATATCCAGATACTGGAGCATGAAAATGTTAATTATAATCATCTTTGGAGGGAGACTGAATATTTTCATTGTAGTGAAATCAAATACACAGCAAATATTTCAATCTAACACCAATTTTTCTGATAATTAGCAAAACATTTTCTCTAAAAGAACATCACTGCAAGCCACTTAGGATTAGTGTTTTGATTTATGATAGTTCCATTCTAGGAAGGTCCCCTTGAAACATCCACTGCAGGAGGTTCTTTTGCTGAATTATAAAAACCAGGTTTGACAGCCAGAAATTTAATTTCACATACATAGAAGCCTGGCTATGACCATAAGTAATCAGCCAACATAATTCAAAAACTGTTTATCACGGGCCTCCAAGTCACAGTTAGCAAAGAGGCTAGTTTAAAAGGAGAGTTTGTTTATCCATAGCCCAGGGTCTGGGTAAAGCCAATAATGTATTTTGGGGTACATGGTACTGGTGGTACACTGGCGACTTCATAATTGTTTTATCTACCCTGGATTTTCAGCCACAAGAGTTGCTACACCAGAGCAACTAGCCTGGTACAGTCATACACTATGGCATACACTAATAGCCGCTTCTATGCTAGGGCCTCACAGCTGTCTACACTGGTCATTGAATTTAGCAGCAAGAGCACTGACTTTGTAATGTACAAAATCAGTGCTTCTTGCGCAAATACTTTGACGCTCCCATTTGCGCAAGAGGGCCAGTGTAGACAGCTAAAAAGTGTTTTGCGCAAAAAAGCCCCGATGGCTAAAACGGCGATTGGGGCTTTCTGCGCAAAAACACGCCTAGATTGGCACGGACGCTTTTCTGCAAAAGCAGCGGCGCAAAGTGCTTTTACAGTGCCGTCCGTGCAATCTAGACGCTTTATGAAATACTTTTAACGGAAAAACTTTTCTGTTAAAAGTATTTCCGCAAAATCATGCCAGTCTAGACACAGCCTATATGATTTATACCTGTCATGCCTAATCCTCATGTGCACAAAGCCTAACACTTTCATTCAAAAAAATTCAATTTTTCAGATTTGGGTGCATACAAGTAAAGCAACTAAATCCATATGTTAGGCACCTTATGATTTTCAGAGGTGCTGAGCATCTGTAACTCATACTGACATTAATGGAATCCCACTTGAAGCTTGGCTTATTGGCAGAGCAGGAAAGAGCATCAGCTTCAATATTGCCCCCTCTTACACATGCAGTGAAGCCAAATGATACATTTTCAATATTTACCAGGTAACTGTTCCACTTCTGATCATTTTAGCAGAAACATCCAGATACTGTGTTTATGAGAGGCATATGAGAAGAGTGTCACTACTCTCTTCTACCCATTTGGCAGGTTTCACTACTTCTACACCCACAAATGTAGACACCAGTGTATCAGGTTCCAGCTTTATAATGCTTTTTAGCTTTTGGAAATATAGACCTGGAGACTAAGTAAGGGTTACTATCAGCAACTGCTTCTTACAGTTATGGAAACCTGATGAGGGTTGAAGGAGGGGATTGGCTGCCTTTTAAATGTTTGTGTTTTGAGATGTTAGGCTATGTCTACGCTGCATTCTTTTTTCCAGAAAAAGATATGCAAAATGCAAACCACAATTTGCATACCTTTTTCTGCTTTTTTTTCTGGAGGAGGCTTTTCCAACATTTGGCCTGTCTACATGAGGTCAAATGTGGAGAAAACCTCCTCTTTCGGAAGATCCCTTATTCCTCATAAAATGAGGAATACAGGGCTTCCGAAAGAACATGCCTACTTTTTCGGAAACTGTTCTGAAAAAGCGGATGCGTGTTCCCTGGACACAGCAGAGTTAAGCTCTGTAGTGTAGACATAGCCTTAGTAATTTAGATTTTAAGCTTTCTATGTCATTTGGACAGTCTGGTCCAGAGTTTCTCAATCATATGTTTTCAAACTTTTCTCTTGGGAGCAGGGAGATTTTCAAGTCTTTATCAAATCCTTGTAGACAGATTCTGACCTTGATTACTAGAATTTGATATAGTTTGATGGTTTTCTGAGAAAAATCTAGGCTATTCAGGAAGAGGGAAAAGTATTCTGGGCCAGAACTTCTACTGTGAACCACTCTGAATATCTGAGCCTCTGTCTTTTAGTTGTGCACAAAGACCCACATCAAACTGAATAATAGGAATTTTTCAAAAACCAGTAGAGCGCTAAGACACTCCACATTTATCCCCACACCTGGGGCTTAAGGCTCAAGACAATCAGCCTTGGATTTTTATTCCCCCATAGCAAATAATCTAGTGTAAGTGTGATACTCCAAAGAGATGCAACTTAAATACCTTTTAGACAGTGTATTAGCGGACATCAGAATCACTACTGGCACCAAAGAGGAGACACCTGCTGTTCAAAATAAACACTTCAAAAAAAGTGGAAGATGAGAACTCATTTCCTCAGAGGCATGCTTCAAAGACAATAAAAATATTACATTTTTAAGATAATGTGCAGTGATTGGTGAATGGGGAATTGGTAGAGTTGTGAGTGTCTCTCAGAGAGCAGTTTCCATGCACTGTTGGTTTTTCATTATGTTTTAAAGAAAATGCACTCTCAGGAAGCCAAGACAAAAACTACTGCAAAGAATTTTTATTACAATTTTGTTTCAGTTAAGAAAAAATATCAAGTTGCTTGAAAGTCAAAGTTGAGGAAAAACTTTTAGACCAACTGTTAACACCCTCGGAATGAGCAATGCTACCATATAGCATCCCTCAACTACCAGAAGAGGTTTTCCAAAGAGGATGGAGAGAGGCTGTTCTCAGGGTGACAGATGAAAGAATGAGGAACAATGGTCTCAAGTTGCAGTGTGGGAGGTCTAGGTTGACTACAGTAATTCCTCATTTAACACTGTAGATGTGTTTCTGAAAATGTTCGTGCTAAGCGAAAACATGCTATGCAGGGTAATTTTCCCATTAAATATAATGGAAAAGTTGGGGGTTGTGTTTCAGGTGGTGGTGGCAAAGTAAGTTTTTTGTTGGTGCTGGGTCGTCAACATCAACATTAGATATCTAGCAACACAAGATAACTAGCAACACAAGTCACCGCAGTTTGTTAAAACACAAAAATAAACACGTGAGTGAGCGGAGGAGTGCTGTGACCACGTGTATTCATCCGCTCATGCGTATTACCACTGTTTTCACCGACTTATACCGCCGCACAAAGTAGTCCGTCACTTGATTATTTTCATGTTATTTCGGGGACGGTTGTGTTATTCAAAAAACATTCCCTAAAAAAAAATCGTGCTATTGCGAAAACGTGTTAAGCGGGCACGTGTTAAACGAGTAATTACTGTATTAGGAAAAACTATTTCACTAGGAGGGTGGTGAAGCACTGGAATGGGTTACCTAGGGAGGTGGTGGAATCTCCATCCCTACAGGTTTTTAAATCCTGGTTTTACAAAGTCCTGTCCGGGAAGATTTAGTTGGGATCAGTCTTACTTTTAGCAGGGGATTGGACCCAATAACCTCCTGAGGACTCTTCCAACCTTGATCTTCCATGATTCTATGGTTCTATAGACAGAGTTTAGAGAGTTTACTCCTGAAGTCAGACATGAGCAATGACCCTTTTTAGAGAAAGAAACCACAGAGATTTTCTTAAAGAGGCTTTTTGAAACCACTGATGATGGAACTTTAATTGATAAAGAAATCTTCCCCATCTCCCCACTACTAGTCCAGATTTCAAACCTGACTAGAAAAACAAATTCAGTCACTATGAAGCAAGACGTCACATACAATGTATTCTAGAAGCCATGTTAAGCCCAAAAATTGTGTTTAAAGATGGTTATTGATCCAATAGCACCCAAAAGTAGCCAGAATGTTATATCCCTAGAATATTATGCTCTTTCTGTCAGGCTCAGACCCTTGTCTAGAATCAGTGATGCCTGTATATTGACCTTCTCAGAGGAAACTTGAAAAAAATAAAAATTAGATTAAGTTAGAGCAAATGTACTCCCCCAATAAGATCTGAAAGCTCCCTATCAGATGATTCAGATTAAACTGAAAAATGGGAAATTGAATGGAGCTGTACTGACGGAGGGGCTGAATTTTCCGCAGGTTGTCAATCCCAAAGGTAAGTTGGAGTGAGTGGAGATGAAGAAAATTTGCTGGAGCTTGCCCCAGAAATACATTGAAAAACAGATGTAGCCTTTTAGTTGCTTTAAGTTGTGCTAGAAACCAATTCAGCTCCACGGATCAGAGGATACCAGTATTTCTGCAATGCATCTCTTCAAGTGTGCTGAGCAAAGCTCCCAGGCACCTGAGGATCCAGATCAGCGTCTCCACCTTTACTATTGTCTTCCCCCTAGTCCATGTTGTCTGGTTCCTCTATTTACCTCCTACCTTTCATTCCTTGTTACTCCGATCATTTTTCCTCTTTTTTTATCCTGTCCCATCTATTTCATTGTCTGCCCTTTTCCCCATTTCCTCTGCTCTATCCCATTCTGCATCACTGCTGCACCCTCATGGAGTACTACAGTAATTCAGCTCAACAGGAACCTTTGTAGAGATTTAACACAGGACTTTCAACACCTTTCCTTCAAGCAATGTGGCATACCACTAGACCGCTCCAAAGTCACAAAAGAGAGACTATGTGAGATTAACAGAACATGGCACCCTGAATTTTTATCTCTGCCAGGTCAGCTTAATGGAGTTTTGTGGTAATAGTGCTATTAATAATAAACTAATAGGCTAATACTATTAATATAGGATTATCAGTTTTATGTAGTATATTTATGATTAAAGAGATACTATACTGACATACGAGAGGGTACTGCATCTCAGCAGAAGATGGCTAGACATTTACAAACAATACAAACCAGGCTATGCCTAGCTGGTATATCAATGTGAAAAGGTAAGGGAGTTCAAATAAACACACACACAGAGACCTCTACAGTGCAATGGGGTAAGCTTACACTAGCAATTCCTTCACTCCCCAAAGTACAAGAACTGATCCTTATTTGTACACGCAGGGATGCAAGACACCTCATATTTGGCAAGGAACAGGTGGGGTCACTGTGCACCAGCCAAAGAGTTAATCCCACATAATGGAGAGGGGAAAGTTTGCTGCCAGATGAAAAGTTGTAGCAGCAGGAATTCTGAGGCCAAAATTCCTTCAAGATTTCCTCTGGAATAGGACTGGGCTATATTGCTTCTGCAGTGGGCACAAGTAAGTCCTATAGCTGAGTGTTTAGGATATGTGTACACGTTATCGCACAGCCTATTGCTTTTCATTTATAAAGATATGGATTAGCTTCCTTTTTATGAATGGGCTTGTTAGGATGATAAGGAATCAATAAAGTAAAAGGTATAAAAAAAGGAAATCTACAGTGATGGACAAGTAAAATGTCATAACCTCTTTGATTTCTGTTGTGCCCCTGAGCCCTGTTATGTTTACATGGAAGTATGAACCTTTTGATGCAATCATGAGCAAAGCGAAGCATGAGTTTTGACATACCAACCCCTCCCCCCAACAAAAATAGTTAAAATATCCCAAAATCAAAGTTGTCTCAGTAGGGTTTGAACCTAGATTAGAACCCTACAACTCTAACTTGTACCACTTGAGTTAAGGCAGTAGTTGGCAACAATAGTAAGCTGTTATCCAGCTTGTAGCAGAGGATGCAATACAACTGGTTGCTAAAGAGCAGTGGCACTCTGAGACTCAAAAGACCTGACGTCTGTTATTTTCTCTGAGTAAGAAATGTGGTCAAGTGAGAGCAGAGAACTGAGAATTAGGATTACAGAGCTAGAATCATGGAAAAGAATGAACCAGATTCTGGGACTAAGGAGGCTATGCATAGTTTCGCCCATGTATTATACCAAGTATAATCTGCCTTGCAGAGCTATTCACTGAAGCGTACATACATTAGCACAAAGACCGTGTCCCTTCAATAGATATTCCATTTTATCAGACTCTAAAAAAAAACCCTTCCATGTAGCTTCATTCTTGGAAAAACCACAAAGCAGCCTCTTAGGATTTCAAGAGCAGCCAGAACAGGTGCATTCAACTCCTGTCCTCATCTCCCACTGCTGGGTGCACTTTTTCTAGTTGGGAGAGGGGGATCTATCCATTAGGCTTGTTGGAATTGGGCCCACAATTTTTTAGTGCTGAAAATAATGCTTTAAAAATCAATAAAATGTGCCTGGCTGATGGCTTCACCTCTAACCTGACATGTCTGCTAAGAGAAGCACATTCCTGCAGAGGAAAGCAGCAAAAATGTTCAGGTAGGTTGCATTTGAAAGCTTCTTTTTTAAAATAATATAAGCAAAGTGTTCTCAACAGTGACTCAGAGATGCAGATATTAGTTCTGAATTAGTATTGCACTACATTTTGCTCCATCTGTTCAAGTGGATCAGACTGTCCGTAAAATAAGGCTTGTATCGGACAGGATATTCATATCACCATCAATTACGCCATCAATTGTACTACTAAGTAGTAACTCAGCAGTAACCAGCTGATTATTTAGTAGTGTATTTTTTCAATAGATTCCTTTTTTCCCCTTGTAAATCTGTCATGGACTTTGAGTTTTCTAGGTTCATAGATTAATGTGACATGACCACTTTTTTTTTAAAATATCAAAGTCAATAAAGAAATAGGAGGTCACAAATAAGCCTGTCTCCTAATACTACCTCTAAGCTGTTTTGGGTTTTTTTGGTTTCCTACCAGTGCTTTCATTATTAAACATCAATCCTGATAGTAGAATCCTCTGCATTATCTGCAATGTCAGTCTAAATGTTTTTTCCATTAGCATCTCTATTAACAATGACACATATCTTTCTGCCTGCTGTCACATGGTCTGAATGCCTAGCAATTTCCCCACCACATCATGAATGACTAGAAGTACATTTTGCTGTGGTTTTGCTCCCTCTACCTCTCCATAGGAATTTCCATTACCTTTGACAGTGATGCATCTGCTCTGGCATCTTGAGACCTCCCAGTTTATGTCTATGATACACTGCTGTGATGATGACCTGCTCTGAGGTGATCCATTTTGTCTTGACTTAATTTAGAAACAAACAAAAATACATTCACATTAAAGGGGGAGTTATATTATTGGCTTATAAATGTGCTTTTAAAAAATGCACAGTTCAGTCACACTTGTAACTAAACTTGGAAGGATTAGAATTGTCTCGATAAACACCTTACACTGTACACACAAAGTGAGGAAAAATATTTCCATTGATAACTGAAATGTGAAGATATGAAAACTAAGAAAAATGCTGCTTGAAACTTCAATTTGATTTAAGGCTATTTACTTTGTATATTTTGGCATCTGCTGTTTTAACAGGCCCAGGGGAAATGACAGCCTGCATGGGCCCCCGGGGAAGGTGGGGATCTGGCTCTGTGTTCCTGGAAGGCTCCTTTTCGTTTTATCTTCTGAATGGGAAAAGCAATCATTCCGTAGTTTCCCCCCCCCATTATTCCCAGGATATTTTTTTCTGTCTCTCTCACACTCACAGGCTTTCAAGCACTGGACATTGTTTTATTCAGCAGCAGGGTTTTAATTAGGCAATTATACTGGGCTGCTATGACTTGTCTTTTACACTGAACGTTTTCTATGACTATAGGTCTGGCAGTTTCTGTGTTGACTCTGTGGCAAAATGATGGACTGTTGATTCAAGTGTGTGTCATCCCTCCTTTCCTTCAAGCCATGGGATTTTCTGTCCTGATAAGTTATTTTTTGGTCTCTTAGGCTACGTCTAGACTGCAGGCTTCTTTCAGAAGAAGCTTTTCTGGAAGAGATCTCCTGGAAAAACTTCTTCCAAAAGAGCGTGTCTACACAGCAAATGCACATCAAAAAAGCGATCTGCTTTTTTGACAGATAGCGTCCACACTGAATGGACACTATCTCACATTTCAGCTGTGATTACTATGTATGGGATGGCCACCAGGGCACCTGTGCTTTTTCCTTTTTCCTCTTCTTCCGAAAGAACTCCCTCTTCCCCATCCACACTCACCTTTTTCTGAAAGAGCTCTTTTGCAAAAAGGCTTCTAACTCGTAGAATGAGGATTACCAGTGTTGGAAAAATTCCTCTGTTCTTTTGATTTTCTTTCAGAAGAACGCGACTGCAGTGTGGACATAAGTGAAGTTTTTTCGGAAAAATGGCCATTTTTCCGAAAAAAGACCCTCTGTAGTGTAGACATACCCTTAGAGTAAGGGGATGTGCCACAAGAGGAAATGCTGCTGCAAGCATTGTCCTTGGGATTACTCAAAGTGTCACACACTTTCTGTTTTTTTGTTATAGAATAAGATGGATAAGAATAAGAATAAGAGCAGGCTTTACAAGCACAAGCACTCTCAAAACACACATTTTGGCCCAGGCTCTCTGGTGTCAGGGCTGTCCTTAGGCATAGGCAGAATAGGCAGTTGCCTAGGGCACCACTCTTTCTGGGGCACCACTCTGCTGGGATGGACGGGAAGCATAGGCGTGCGCTCTGCACCGGAGCCGGTAGGGGTGCTGCCGGCACTTACAGCCCCGCCAGAAGACCCCACCAGGCTGAGGGACTCTGGAGAGGAGGCCGGCAAGCTGACCCCAGCTGGGGAAGGTACCGGGCCAGGGGAAGGGAAAGCGGGCACAGCCACAAGAGGCGCAAGCATGCGCTGTCAACCCGGGTGGCAGCGGATGGGCGGGGCCGGAGCTGTGCCGGGGGCCGGGTCATGCGTGGCACGCCAGAGGGGGCGGTGCCACGTCGGCATGACATTGCGGTGCCATTTTTTAAAACGGCCAGCCGCAGGTTGGGAAAGGAGGAGGAAGGAGATGCGCTGAGCGAGGCGTGGGGGAGCAGAGGCGGGATGGCGGTTGGGCCAGGACTGAGAACGCCGAGCGGCCCAGCTCCAGGTCCGGCACGTGGTCTGGAGCCCAGGCTGCGGGGACTTCTGGGGCCCGATTGCAGCAGACTCCAGCCCTGCAAACTGGAAGGCAGAAGGGAGGAGAGGGGAGGGGTGCAGGAAAAATAGGGGAAAGGGGTGGGAGAGGAAGGGGATTGTGCTGAAGGGAGGGGGCAGGTCAGGAGAAGAAAGGGGCAGGCACCAAGGGACAGGGTGGAGGAGAGACAAATGCCGGGGGGGGGCAAGTGGAGACAATGAGGAAAAGGGGAGGAGGAGGTGTCAGTGGGAGGGGAAGGGTGATGCTGGGAGAGGAGAGAGGAAGGGCATTGGGGGCTGGAAGGGGAGGTGCTGGGAGAAGGCTTGAAAGAAGGGGTGGGCATGAGGAAGGTGGGGATGGAGCAAGGCATGTGTGAGGGCACAGGGGCATGAGGGGAATGGGGGCAGACGGTGGTGGGGGTGGGCATCAGAGAAAAAGGGCAAAGGGGCAGGGGCAGTGAGGGAAGGGGGAGGCACCAGGAGGGTGCAGGCCTAAGGGAAGGTGCAGGTGCCAGGGGATTCTGGGGGTGAAGCAGAAGGGCAGACACCTGCGGGAGGGACAAGCACCAGAGGAGAGAGGCAGGGCAGGTGTGTAGAGGGACGTGTTAGGAGAGGGGATGAGGAGGGGTAGCTGATCAGAGTGGGGCTACTGGAGGAGTGGGCACAGGGGGGAGAGAAGGGCTGGTGGAGGGGGGCAGGTCTCAGGAGGGCTGAGGGCAGTGAGAAGTGCAGGAGTCAGGACAGCAGAGGAGGGTGAGGGGTTGGGGGCAGCAGGCACTAGGGGAGCTGATGGAGCAAGGAGGAGACATGGCAGCAGAGGGAAAGGTAGAGGTTTATAAGATATTTATTAATAACTTGGGTGCCACAGTGGCACATCCAAACAACTCACATGAACTCAGTACTGGTGCACAACACAAAATTCATTCTGCTCATGGGAGGAAACTCTTAGAGGGAACACTTCCCCCAGCCTCTCCGCCCCCGAGTTAATGTCACACACATTGGGTTAATGTAATTGCAGGATAGTTGCATGAGGGGTGTTTGGTGGGGGCCAAACTAATCCCTGTTGGTAGGAGGATGGTGGGAAGAGTCCTTAGGGGGGGTCACATGACACCTTTTACTTCTGGTCATGTGTCCATCTTGCCCTGAGAGTGTTGCCTCCAGAGGCGTGGCTAAGGGGGGCCAGGGGCGTGGTTAACAGGGGTCGGGGTGTGGCTAATGGGGGTCAAAGTACATTTAAAAAAAATTCTTTGGGTGCACACTAATGAAATGTGCTGCGCACGCCTATGACGGGAAGCAGTGGAGCATGTAACAGAAGGGCTGGGTCCTAGAGAGGGCCTAATGCGCTGCCTGCAGCACAGTCTGAGGGAAGGGATTGGCTGCTGGGGTCTCTGGGAAGGGGAGGAGGTAGGGGGTGGAAGAGCAAGTCAGGCATAGAGGCACCAGTTTAATAATCCCACCAGGGCACCATAAATCCTAAGGGCGGCCCTGTCTGGTGTGCTACATTTCTGTTCGGCACAGGAACAGAATGGGGGACACCGCCATTGCATGAAACCATTGCATAAGTTGAAGCACATCTATGCCAGCTGTCAATGGTTTCCAAGGAGCCATGTGCTATCTGAGATAAACACAACACAGCTTCTTCTGACTGTTCTCCTACCAGGCCCCACTTCCGTGTCTGCCTGTATCTCAAAGGCTGAATTGGAGATAGTGCAGAGAGGAAGATATGCCAGAACTGAGACAGATGAGAGCTCACACCTATACATTAGGGGTAATTCTTAGCTGGCAAGCTCTGACCTCTCTTCAGCCTCTTTAAGCTGCCAGACGTACACAGGGGCTAGCACACAAAAGAGAATATCCCTTTAAGCGTAGATGCACAGATATTCACTGTTAGTGAATTTCACTTTGTAATTTTGAATGCAGTCTTCTACTGTAGATGTTGTTTTGGTTCATTATATAACTCAACCCATCAGGGAAATGAAACAATCCCATGCAAGTTACATAACAAACCCACACAATGTGAATTTCAAAGCTTACATTTACAATGAATTCTTCCAAAGCTAGTCATCAAAGGAAAAAAAAGTGTGAAGAAACTATAAAATAATAGTAAAGAACTAATACATTTGGTGTGATCTATTTGCAAACAGAAAAAAAGCAGAGAAGTCTAGATCTTGTTACAAATTACTTCCTGTGTTCTATGGGTGGGATATTTGGAAATAGTCATTTGCACAGAGGTGCTTGAGCATCCAGCAACTGGAGCAATGGGCAAGCCAAGTAGAGAGTACCCAATAGTTACCAGGGTTGAGTTGCAGACTTCAAACCCCAGTTCAGAAAAGCACTTAAGCAAGGAAGTTCGTAAGTGTTTGGCTGAAATGGGGCTTTCCCTTTTTTATAATGAACTATGTATAATATCTTTTCTTACAGTTGCTGGGTGCTGAAATGAGCTGGATTGCAGGAAGCTGAAATCTTGAACATGCATCGATATTTTAACTCCACTGACTATGAATCCAACTGTACTTAAGATGGGGAGAGGGGATCAGGAAGCAGAAGGAAATCAGTGAATAGTCAGGAATTCAGTTTTGAGTTGCGTAACTAATGAAGACTTAAAAATTGCTACATTTTTCTCCAGGCTATGTCTACACTACAGGGCTTTATTGGAAAAAGGTACGCAAATTGAGCTTCGCAATTTGTGTACCTTTTTCCGATAGTTTTTTTGGAAGAGGCTTTTCTGAAATTTGGCCCATCTACACTGGGCCAAATTTCAGAAAAAACACCCTCTTTCGGAAGAGCCCTTCTTCCTCGTGGGAGGAGGAAGACAGGGCTTCCGAAAGAGTGCGTCTGCTCTTCTGCAAAAAAAGTGGAAGAGCAGACGCGTTCCCTGGACGCAGCAGAGTTTTTCCGGTATCCCGGAAAAACCCTGTAGCCTAGACATAGCCCCATTAACCCAAGTACTCTATTAGCTCTCACCATAATTTCTGACTTCTGTAACCCTCATTTCATGAGGAGTAAGGGAATTCACAGAAAGAATGTTCTTCCTGCAGTGTAGACTGCGCCAAAAGTTGAGTTAAGATACTTCGACTTCAGCTACACAATTAACGTATAGGCTGAAGTTGCGTATCTTAAATGGAATTTAGCCCACAGTGTAGACATATCCACAGTGTGGGGCAAAAAAGGGTTGTAGCCTGACTACCGAGGAAAACAATCAGCTTTGCACATAATATTCTCATCTCCAGCACCTTACACTGCAAAAAGGATATGTTCCTAAGGCTCACTGAGGCTGTAATTCCCACAGCTTTTACACATTGCACAGGAGCACAAGCACCCAGCCAAGAGCAATACAGTAGGGACAGTAACTGTGCTGCTAGTTCTGTATGTACTTGGGATATGTATGGATGGCCCTAGACCAAAAAGAGAAATGGGCAAGGAGATCTCAGCCTACATCACGGACTGCTTGCCAGGCCTCCTGCTTCCAGAATGGGAAATTTCCTACTGGGATATACAGGACAATGGCAGCTCTGAATGAGGCACATCAAACCATTTACAATTAGCAAAATATTAAAACAATGGCAGGTATTTCTTTTTAAAGATACTACAGTGTTATCTATATGTTTATTTGATAGTAGTCACCTGTATAACACACAGCACCATAATATCTATGGTCCTAATCTGTACTAGTCTCCACAAGGGCAAGTCTTTCAATCCAGTGGAGCATCAAGGCCTATCCTTTTGTCTATTCTTGCTTAATGAGGCTTAGCCATCTAAAGTATTAGAGTGAAACACGGTGACTTTCCTTCAGTGTTTCTTTTCTGTAGCTGCTTCATTTTTAATTGATCAGTTCTTCATCAGTTTGGAATGTACTGAGTTGCTTGACATATAGACATCAAGACTCAGGAATAATATTTTAGCTTCTATGTTCTTGTTGGCCTCAATATTTATATATTAACACACACACTCACCAGTTAGATATATCTATTTTGGTCATTACACATAGGCTTATTACCAGAATACTAAGCTTTTGTGTATAATTTTAGGAGGCTTTTTATACTTTGTCATCTTAAGTATTTATTTAAAAAAAAAAAAAAACCCTTTCCATTTTTTGCAGCAGCTCCGATAGAAAAGTCTTTCCCTACTGATTTTGATCTTTCTCATTTGAAAATCATGCTTTTTGCCTCTGTATATCTATATTTTTTTCAAAATGTGACTACTGTCCAGCATTTAAAAACACATCATGCAGTTACTGGAAATATAATCCAGAATTACAAATTTAGTGAGATCAAAAGAGCTAAGTCACAAAGAAAACAAAGTTACTTTACTTACAGGCCTATTTAAGGGCACCATGTACAATAAAGTCTAACATATTGAGGAATAAACTGTGGCTTAGAGCTGCAGCCTTCAGGAAACAGTGTGGATGTGTACATCCCAGCAAGAACTCCTGGGCTACGTCTACACTGGCAGCTTCTTGCGCAAGAACACTTTTGTGGAAGAGTTCTTGTGCAAAAAGTCTTCCACAAGAGTGCGTCCACACTGCCATGTGCTTTTGCACAAGAGCATCCATGGCAGTGTAGATGCTCTCTTGCGCAAGAAAGCTCTGATGGCCATTTTAACCATAGGGGCCTCTTGCGCAAGAAATTCATGTTGCCTGTCTACACTGGCCTCTTGTGGAAGAGCTCTTGCGCAAGAGGGCTTATTCCTCGTAGGGAGAGGAATAACTCTTCCGGAAGAAGCCCTGTTTTCCAACGCTGTACTGTAAATTTACTTCTGAAAGAACGCTCATGCAGTGTAGACAGCCAGCAAGTTTTTGCGGAAGAACAGCTGTTCTTGAGCAAGAAGCTGCCAGTGTAGACGTAGATGGAGTAATAGTTCCTACAGTGTCTTCAGAGGAGAGCAGGGGAAACAGGAGGACACTATGGCTCCATCTTCACTGCAGTGTTCTAGCTCAAGAAGTCTGTAGCGCTAGTTTTTTGGTGCAAAGGCTTCTTATGCAAGACCTCGTCCACACATCAAAGCACCTCACTTTTGCAAGACTCTTTTGCGCAAGAAAGCGTTCACACTGCTGGATGCTCTTGCATAAGAAAACTCTGATTGCCATTCACAGAATGGCCATCAGAGCACCTGTGCTTTTTCCATAGGGGTTTTTTCCTAAGAAACCCCTCTGGAGCCTCCACACTTGCCTTCTTCTGCAATAGCTGTAGAGCTAAATGCAGTTATGCCTCAGAAAAGGAGGTTTACCTAGGGTGGAAAAAGCCCTCTGTTCTGCCGTGTAACTGCCCATTTAATAGTGCTAGAGCTCATTTGAGGTGTGGACGCTCCCCAGGTTTTTGTGCAAAAACAGCTGTTTTTGCACAAAAACCTTGTAGTGTAGACATAGCCTATTACACCATTTGAAAAAACGCAGCATGGGCTCCCCTCTGAGTGGCTAGGGTGACTGTGGTGTTTCAGAGGGGTAGATCAATGCCTCACCCACACATCTTGCATATCTAATTTGTGACGGTCACTGCTGCTGAAGGGTCAAGCCTAGAGCAGTCCTTCCATACGCTAAGATATAAGAGGGAAAACCTGTGGCCACTTTGGCAACATCAACAAGCACCTGAACATCATGTACATCATTCACCATGTTGGAAAATGGCATACGTGTATATATTTATTCTACATAGTTATACACTTAATTTCCAAATAGTTAGCAAGACCAAAACATAATTTCATTCTAATTAGTTCCTCTGTCTGAATTATGGGTGCAGATCCTCTGCTTTGATTAAATCATTAATATTCTACTGACTTCAGTGAAGTTATGCTCATTTGCTCCAGCTGAGGATCTAGCCCATGGTTTGTCGCTTGAGTAGTGCTGGCTTCCTTTGGGTGCTCTTCCACTGAGGATAAAATTGCGTGAGAGAGAGAGCTTCTCCAAACAGCTTTGAAAGTGTCCTACCATTCATTTAAGCAGTGCACTTCTCCAATGTCATCTTGCAGTTTGATCATTAAAAAGGAGTTTCTACGCTAGTTCTTGCTGAATCACAGCTCATTATATACTACCAGTCACTTATTTTTATCCCAGGAGACAAAAATAGCACTCCTCTAGCTCAGTGGGAAGCTCAGTCATCAGTCAGTGTTTCTATTATTAGGAGGCCAATGATAGAAAAAGCATTTATAGTAATGATCTAATTCCATTTTTAAATCAAATATCAGAGATGGATGAATATTGGAGAAATTTCACAATTATGTATTCATATTTTGCAGTGAATTTGCTTCAGCACAGTTACACCATTTTGCATTAGCTTTCCATGAACTTTTGTGCAATTATTTATTTTTTACTGGCAATATTGTTCACAAAAGTAAGGTGCAAAGCTATATATGGAAGGACAGGTTGAATCTCTCTAGTCCAGTACTTTCTGGATGTCCAACAACATCCGTCGCCCAGCATGATTTTAGTTAGCCAGATGTCCACTTATCATGGGTATGGCCACATTTCTCATGGTCACATAATGTATGTTTACAGCCACTAGTCCTGGCACTCACTGTTCTGTGCTGTTATTTATCTCTAATTTATCCTTAAATGTCTTCTAAGAGTCTAGTAAGCAGTGGAAGTGTTGGCAATGCTGGTAGACAATATTGACCTCCTGTGGCTTGGAAAATTCTCAGGTTCAGCACCGGTCAGGTCTGAAGGGTGCTGGACTAGAGAGGTTCAACCTGTATTCATGGTAACTGAATTTAAGATTTGCATTTCCAATTATTCTTGCCAGAAGTGCTTGTGTACTTATCTAGGCTCTGCTTCAGAAAAGCAATTAAGCATTTGCTTAAATCCCACTGACTTTCTTGAGTGACACGCCTGCTTATGTGCTTTCTTGAACAAGGCTGGTTTCAAGAATTGGGACCCTCATCAGGGAGGAAAGTAGTGCCATGTGACTTATCTGCATAATCACAGCTATTCAATACAGCATGGATAGATGACAGATGGCTCGATATCAATGCACAGACTTCAAAATCATGATAAAAATATGTTGAACACTTTCCAACAAATACATGGAAGTAAAATTGCTAACTGCTTGTAAATACTTCACAAGCAGAAGACAGGCTACTAATTTAAAAAATCTAATTTAAATTAGACAAGGCTGGAATTCAGTATCTGTTGTGTGATCAGGCTCCTTTACATGAAATTCTAGCTCAGGGGTGGGGAACCTAAAGTGCACTGGTCAGATATTGTTCGCCAGGGTTAGCTCCTAGGCAGGCCACCAAATGCTTTGTTTGCCTGAGTGTCCACAGGTATGGCTGCTTCTCACATTGCCCACTGGGCAGGAACAGTGAATCACAGCCACTGGGAGCTACAAGCAGTCATGCCTTTGGACGTTCAGGTAAACAAAGCATTTGGTGGTCTGCCAGGGGCTAGCCCTGACAAACTATATCCCACAGGCCGGATGTTCCCCACTCCTGTTCTAGATGAGCCAAGAAAGTCCGGAGGTAACAAAAGAAAATGAAGGCATTCTTACATGTACCTACAAAAGTCAAGTAGGCAAAATTGATAAGCTTATGTAATACAACATTTCAGCAGTTCCTAAGTGTGACACTTGCTCAGGGCACTCAGAATCATGGGTCACTCGGTTATACCCTCCCCCCCCATCTCGTTGAGAGAAACTTGCTGTTGCTAAACTGAGTGACAGCTCCCTGCTCCCCAGACAACTGCTCAGGACTCTGCCAGCCCTGACTTGGGCTTGTAGGTTAATACTTGGTGTACTTCAGCTCCTGAAATTGCCAGAAGCATCCCCCCAATAGTTTCTAGCCCCATTACTGGACACTCACAATAATTACCAAGGCTGTTGCCTCCAAACAGACAGTGTACTGAGCAGCTTGCTTGATTCAGCTGAAGAGGTACATTCTACTTAATATCACAGCATTGAGTTGATTTCATTGTAAAAGGAAAATAAATGTTTTAACTAAGAACACAGATTCACAGGCCAGGTACTAAGAAGGATGAAAACAGAGAATAAAACAAAAATATAACATGCTTCTAAACTAATGATAACTTTCAACAGACTAAAACATTTATCTAAAGTACATTTCTGACCCTCAAGGCCAAGAACCAACCTAGCCTTGAGCACTGTCCATTTTGCTTCTACAGTGATAGATAACAAAGTGGTTCTTTCCCCTTCTTCCTAGAGTTCAGCAAATCTCTAAAATGTATCCTTTTGAAGTGTATGGCCAGGTAAGAGCCTTCTTCCCTGCTGCTTTGTGCTCAGGTGTGCTGAGGGGTTCTTGCTTTCTCATCCTCCTATTAACTTGTCCTTCCTGTTTCCCTCCGATGCAAATGAATTCCATTTGTTTGGCATATCCAGCTTAATTTACATCAAAGATCTAGGCATGCATGTCAGTTAACATTCCTTTGTCTGGGAAAATCTTGTTTATCAACGCTGCCTAGATTAACCATATTTTAGCATGTAAGTACAACTTCTTGAACAATGCCAGTACATGCATCTTCCAAGGCTTATGATGACCATTATGATACAAGCTTTCACTTGATACCTCAGACATCTTTCTTTATAGATAAATACTACTACACAATTCAACAATGTGTTAGGTGTAGTGAGTTTGTCAGGCCTCGTGGGGGTTGCTGTTACATGACAGTGAACTGTTTGCCAGTTGGCACTGACAGTCAGACTAGGGCCTTTGTCAAACAGTATCAAAAGAGAAGAGATTTAAATGCACTCACCTGTCTAGTAGGTTTACAGTACCTAGACACTCAAGCCTCAGTTCACCAGAGTATTTAAGCACATGCTCAAGTCTATCCCAATGCAACAACACATTTAAGTGTGTGCATAACTGTTTGCTGAAAAGAGATAGCTAGAAACCATTGTGTGTGAGGAAGTTAAAATGATCTAGGCAAGAGGCCAGTTTCATTTTGGAACTGAATTGGAAATGGAATTAAGTTCTAGATACTTCTAGGAACTATGTGACCCTCTCGAAGACCAAATCTGCATGTTTTGAGTCATTGCTGAAAGTGCCTTTTAGGAAATGCAACTTTTCAGGTCCACACATGCCTATTTAATGTAGTTTGTTCCTACACTTGGAGCAACGTATAGACACAAATCTAGCTACTCACTGCAGTGAAAAGCAGCCTGCATCCACTGCGGGGCCGGGACGTGTAACTACATGAAGCAGTGAAAGGCTCTGACAGGTGGGAGACATCAGGGAAATATTCTGGAAGGACGGAGCTGCCAGAGGCTTTCCAGGGAAGGCATTTGGGAGGCAGCAGGACACTACAGTGCTAAAAATAGGGTCTATATTTTATACATCTGAAGTAGTAATGACATATAAATTACTCAGAAATTCAATGACTATCAGGAAGCATAAGTCTGCAGTCTCTTTAAGAAAACTAGCTGCCTGGCTAGTTTCCTATAGCCTTACATTTATTCAAAGGAAATGGAATTTATGGTCCCTAGATACTGCTTTGAAACATTAGCCTCAATGAAGGAGTAAGACCTCGAGATGGCAAGGATTCAGAAAACATTACAGCCTGAAGATTATTGCTATAATCTGCACGTAGGTATTGCTAATAATGCAACAGAACACATTAACTGGTGTTGCTGACTTGTGCTGGTTCTTGCTGTGTCTGCAACCTTATTATTGTGCCTGAAGCATCATAGTGGTGCTCAGTTGTGCTAATAATCATAACACTAGCAGTCTGTCAGTTTTTATATCTGGGGGAAACAAAATGGCATTTGTACTTACACCATTAGTCATACTGTAGATACTCTTAGCAATTAAATTATTACATATTCCATTTCATGACCACTGTACAGTATGTGTGCATTATTTTACACAGATTTCATGGCACAAAAGAAACATTCCTGCACAAACTCTTGTAAAGTGATCTTGAGACACAAAGTAGCTCGAATCATTGTCCAGTTATTGGGGCAATTGAAAGGACTAGTTTTAAGGACAGGCTGAAAATTCAAGTAGATAGTCTGACATCCAATAACAAAGCCAACTTATCATACAACTTACTCTTGCCTGAGGTCATCCAGCTAGTAACCAGAACAAGATGTAGCATGACGGTAGTCAAAGCCTCTACATCGGGAAGGAAAAAACCTAATCACTTGAACGTGAATCAAAAGGGAATACATCCAGCTACGATGAAGGAAGAGAGGATTCTTGATCTGTGAGAGAGTGAAATACAGAGAAGGTATAATAAGCTTTAGTAAGATCCATCATGAACTCCCTTGTCACCAAAGAGTTAGCTATCTAGCTGTAACATGGGAAATTGGTTGCAGTTTGGCAACAACAGTGAACTCAGAAGAACACTTACAAGTCCAAGTGTAGAGATCATTCTCTTTTCATGCATATACTGCAGTGCTCTTTCAGTCTTTCTGACTGTCATTGAACCCACCTGGGAACTGGCAATGAAAAGAACTAAAGGAACTAAGGAAAAAAACCTCTGGATTCCTCTTGGAATTAAGCCATTCAAGCTTTGAGCTAGATCCCCCAGAGAAAAATTCCCTGCATTGAGTAGTTTTATATTGGGCAAGTAGTAGAAAATGGAATTAGCTCTGCAGTTTTTCCCACTTCATATTTTAACCCTCTAAATCTAGATTTGCAATAGGAATACTTAGGGTACAGCTAGACTACCCAGTTTTTCCAGGATACAGGAGGTATCCCAGAAGAACTGTTCCGCATGCAGGGAACGTGTTTGCTCTTCCCCTTTTTCTGTGGAAGAGCAAACACGCTCTTTCCGAAGCCCCTGTATTCCTCGTTTCACAAGGAATAAGGCGGCTTCTGAAAGAGGGTTTTTTTCTGACATTTGGCCCAGTCTGGACCAAATGTTGGAAAAATCTCTTCCGACAAAAGAATCAGAAAAATTCTTTTTCTGAAAAAACAGTGTAATTTAGTCGTACACTTAATTTTAAAATCTTACCAGCAGCTAATAGACAGAAACTTCTTTCTTTCCTTTTGATCAGTTTAACAGCCCAGGTTTCAAACTCTAGATTTAACGGAATCTTTGCAAGGTATTCAGCGCCAAGAGGCAGCCTTCCAGCAGCATGTTCCCAGCCAATGGGAGTGTGGAGTTAGTGCTCAGGGCAGGGGTAATACACTGAGCCCTGTGCGCTCCCCCTCCCTCCGCCCCCCACTAGGAGCTGGGCCTGTTGCCAGCCACTTCTGGGATGCAGCACAGTCTGTGGTGCCAGGACAGGCAGGTAGCCTGGCTTAGCACCCCATTGATCACCTGATCACCCTGCAGCAATGAGACCCAGTGCCTGACATTCCACGCCCCAATACTGGGTTGTGATCCATAATTTGAAAACCACTGTCCTAGCATATGCGAAAACCAGGGGTTTAAGTAACTTAAATTTCTTGCAGATACTGTCCTATCACAACCAGCCCTCCTTTGGGTGGAGGGGGGGTTGCAAACAACAGTACCTGTAAGAAATTTAAGTGTGGGGTGGGGTGTGGGGAGTTCAGGGCAGAGGGTTAGTGTAGGGGGTGCAGGAGTCAGGGCTGGAGGCAGGAAATGTGGGGGTGCAGGAGTCAGGATTGGGATGTTTGAGGGGCTCAAGGCAGAGGATTGGAGTGTGGGGACTCAAGGCAGGAAGGATATGGAGGTGCAGGATTCAGAGCAGGGGACTCAGGGCAGGGGACTGTGTGTGTACAAGGGTCAGTGGGGGGAGCAAGCATGCCATTTCAGGGGGTACGGGAGCTGTAGCCATACATACCAGGGCCCTGTTGCTTTTCCTCCTTCCTGGGACTAGGGAGGAGGGAAAGTACAGAGCCTGCTGTGCCTCTTGTTCCTGGCTGCCCAGGGGAGAGGCAGAGGAGGAATGTAGGAAGCTTTGCATTTTCCCCTCGCTTCCTAGTCACAGGAAGCAGGAAAAGCAACAGGGACCTGATATGGGTGGCTGCCACCCCCTACTCCCCAAAATGGCAGGAGTGTGGGGGGGTGTCTCAGGGCTGGGGCAGTATCAGAGGGTGGCACCCCCAGCCAGCCCCTCTAACCTGCCTGGCTGCCTGCTGCTGAATGTGGCAGCCTGCAGGAAGCCGGAAGCTGGGCTGGGAGCTCCCCACTCCTCCCACTGAAGCTGAGTGCACCAGCCTACTGGGTTCTTGCTGGAGTGCCACAATGGGGCACACCAGCTTAATTTCACCTCTGGCCTAAACTGAAGGGCACCATTTTGGGAGGGTAGGGCGGGCAGCAGCTGTGAGTGCTGAGATACGGCTTGTTTTTCACCCAGTTCCCCGGACTATCAGGGAGTGAGGGGAAAGTATTTGCGTTCCGTGCAAGCCTCTCACACCTGGCTGGAGGGCTCTCTTCACCAGCCTAAACCCAATCTCCAGGAGTCATGATTATGTAAGAATTTCAGCTTTTGTTTATGTGACCTTTCTGCCAGGTAGAGTTGGCAGCAACAACACTCAGGTTCAATATTTAGGGGCTCCTCTTAACCATAAAAAAGGCAGATCCATCTGTACCCAAAGAACAGGTGATAGCCAATTAGCTTTGGTGTCACCCGGCTAGAGGCATTAGCTTGTCCTTTATGTCTGAAAAACCAGTTTACCCGCAACTGTTTGGTAAACACAGTATACTCATAAATTCAGTTTATATCTGTAGCTCTTAATACATATATTTCAGAGAGGCATTCCACAAGAATATTGACAATTGGTGTATTATTAGTTTATAAGTAATACCTCACAAGGCACATTTTGCCCAAAGATTACTACAATAGTCTGTAGAGTGTGACTCAGTGGGTGCTTTTGGTCACAGGTAATTAACATTTTAAATCAACTGCTGGTTATTTTTACAATGTGCTTATCTCAGTTAACATACAAATCAGAGAGACAAGGTGGATAAGGTAATTTTTTTTTTATTGGATCGATGTCTCTTGGTGTCAGAGACAATCTCTTGGGCTTACACAGAGCTCTTCTTGAGGTCTGGAAAAAATACGTGTCACCCACCTAGTCTGTTCAATATCCTGTAATTAACATGGCTACAGAAACACTGCAGACAACATACAGTTCAATAAAAATCATTTAATAATCTCACCAAGAGATGGTGTCAGCAATCTCTACCCTTACTTCGACAAGAATCTCTCTCAATTTTAATTTCCATCAATTATTAGTGTTAGCAAGTTCTGTGTAATTTACACTCTTTTTTCTCTTGAAAATTACAAGGAACTAAAAATATGTACAAAATCTGAAGTTAAATGAAATCTGCTTATGCCCTGCAACCGGAAGGGCTTGCCCTAGTATACTGGTTGTCTAATGCTGAAAAATCAATTTTAGGTTGTAACATCAGCAGTACAAGTGCCAGTCAACACTATCTAGGAAAACATTCAGACTTGACTGTCATATTTCTCTTTTCTCTATGATAATTGCATTGCCTCAGTAGTTCCTCCAATATCACAGTCAATGAGACTTCTTGTGAAATAAGGGGATAATGTGTAGTTATATTGGAATTTCGCCCTATATTTTTGGTCATCCTTAAACAAATAACAAAAAAGGTCACATCTGCAGTTTCAATCTCCGAGCGAAGAGAGCAAAAGAGCTGATGGCAGCTGCTTGTACACCTCTCAAAATGAGTAAGAGGCAGAAACCCTCAAGGCATCTCACAGATCAGTGGTAGGCTTTGAATTATAATCAGTATAATTCATAGCACAATTAATATTTCCATTCTTAATACAGAATGACATGCATTTGAAACAGAAAGGTTTCAAAATGTCTTCATCACCATGTATGTAATCAAGCCTCTTGGCTATTCCAGGTCTCCCAGGGGTATGTCTAGACTGCATCCCTCTGTCGGCAGAGGGATGCAGATTAGGCAGGTCAACATTGCAAATGAGGCAGGGATTTAAATATCCCGCACCTAATTTGCATAAAAATGTCCACCGTGTTTTGCTGACTCAGCACTTTGTCCGCAAAAAGCGGCCGTCCTAGAGGGGGATCTGTCGAGAAAGAAAGCCTTTTTCGACAGATCCCTTATGCCTCCTGCAAGGAGTTTTACAGGATCTGTCGAAAAAGGCTTTCTTTCTCGACAGATCCCCCTCTAGACTGCTGCTTTTTGCCGATAAAGTGCTGAGTCAGCAAAATGCGGTGGCCATTTTTATGCAAATTAGGTGCGGGGTTATTTAAATCCCTGCCGCATTTGCAATGTCAACCTGCCTCATCTGTATCCCTCTGCCGACAGAGGAATGCAGTCTAGACATACCCCAGGTCACAAATAAATATGGAAAACATCAGGAAAACAGTTGGAAGGATTTAAATCTGCTATTGAGTGAATATCCATACTAAAGAATAATACTTGCAGGGGAGGAGCAATAGCCCTATATTAAATATACAAGGTTTGATTCTTCACCACAATTCCAGGATGCACCTCACAGAAGATACCACTTCACTTTCCCCAAGCCAGCTCCTCTAGTTTACTGCAGCTCACCTCAGAATGTCTGTGGGTTACAGCATATTAGTCCTTGGGGTAATTCATGAACCCTGCAGATTTTTTCCCCCCTATAGGAAATACATTCTGCCAGGAAAGTGCTGCAGTTATACCTTTTGTCCACCAGCAGATAGGTGGCTCTAGGCCAGAGCAGTCTACCATGGAGATGCAAGAGGAGGCTGGCTTCCTCACAGTGCTCTGCTCACGGCATCCAGGCGAGGAAGCATGAGATATGGAGGGGATGGACAGCGTGGGCACATGGGGCTGCTGGGGGTCACACAGAATGAGGTTCAGAAGGGATGGGGGGAGTACAGACTGGAGTGGGGGCAAAAGAACTAATGTGGTGACAGCATTGAGCCAGGGCTGAATAGGAGTGGGGATGCAGTCATAGGAATGGGGAGATGTGCCTGAATGAGTGAGAGAGGATAGATGTCAGCCAGAGTTTACATGAGGGAGGCTCCCCAACTTCCTAACAATCCCTCACCTAAAACCTGTTCCATACTTCTCCCATCCATTCTAACAATTCTCCAGCTTTACTCCTAGGCGCCTTCCTAGCTACTGCTTTCCTCTCCCTCACTCATCTACTACCCCTAACTCACCCAAGCCTTTGCACTGCTTCTGAGGGGTGAGGGAAATATGTTTCCGTTTTGTAGTTTAAATTAATTACTCAGAGTTCTGAATTAATATCCTCAGTAAGGAATCTATTTGTCAAAATACATTTCCTGAATCTTTTCTGTACTGTTACAGACATATTAGCTGATAAGTATTTTGAAATAAATTACCAAAATAATTGAAATGGGCAGGATTATATAGTAGTATTATGACAATATTAAAATATGTTAAATTTTGCAGAATTTTCAAATATTTTGCACAAAATTTTTAATTTTTTGAGATGGGTTCGGTCACAGAGATCCTTTGAGACTGTCACTTGGTGAGCTGAAAATACTTCTAAGCCTGCCTACCTGCCCTCTGGGGTGCCCCATAATCCTGTCCTGATGAACCAGAGCCTCTGATCTCTCCCAGTTATGGCACAGAGTTGGGATCACAGCCCACAGCAAACCAATACAGACACTGAGAGCAGTTCAGCTTCAGAAAAGCTCAGTCAAAGGGAGGTGACACAGCACCCAGGTACACAGCTCGAATGGGACCAGAACCCCCGATAAATTCATCTTACTTTGTATATAAGTATTATACAGAGTATAAGTTGTTCACCCCCTTTATCAATGAAAGAGAGATATGCAAAACTGTCCGTCCCCCCAGTAACAATAATTTACACTAGGTTTATTAATAAACAAAAGTGATTTTATTACGTATAACAAGTAGTATTTAAGTGGTTGCAAGTTATAGCAAACAGATCAAAGTAAGTTATTAAGAAAACAAAACAGCTAAGCCTAATAAACTAAAAGAACTTGTTACACATCATAATTTCTCATCCTTGTCCTTATTTCAGGTAAAGTCCTTCTCAGGCCAGAGATGTGTTTCCTCACCTGGATCCAGCAGTTCTTCTCCATCCCTGTTATTCCAGACCTTTTTTCCCCCAGGTATTCTCATGTATCCTTTTGGGGTGGGGAGGCAGTCTGAAAAGGCAGCTGAAGACAATCATTGTTTATTTCTCTTTCCTTATACAGTTCAATGCCCCATCCCTGTGGAAAAGTACCAAATTCAAGATGGATTCCAGCACCATGTGACATGGACACATGGTCTGCAGGAAGACAGTTCTCCCCCACTCAATTATCTCTTGCTAATGGGTTACAGGCTCTGTGTCTGGCTTTATCATTGTTGTTCCTGATGGACTGGAAATAAGCTTTTCTCAACATGAACACACTGATAATAAATCTACAATCAATATTCTTAATTTCAGAGGGTATCTCTTGCTAATGGGTTACAGGCTCTGTGTCTGGCCTTGTCATTGTTTTTCCTGATGGGCTGGAAATAAGCTTTTCTCAACATGAACACACTGATAATAAATCTACAATCAATATTTTTAATTTCAGATATAGGAATAATACATGCACACAAATATACACATTCAGGGGATTACGAGAGAGAGAGAGTAGGACAGACAGCTAGTCGCCAGTGCCCCTTACGGCACTCCTGCCCCGCTGCCAGACCTCCCTCTTCCTGGCCTCTGTGGTCCAGGAATATCCATGGTACATACCAGATCACAGATGTTACTGGACCAGGGAGTCCCTGTTAGGGGAGGTACAACCTGTATTGTCCTAGCATACTCACTGTGGGAACTGTGGGGATGTTTAAACTTCATTATAGGCCTAGGCCCATGCTCAAGCCGTAACCCCCATTCCATCTGCACACAAATTTCTTGGATGCAGGATTGGACTCAGGACTCTAGGGCTTCGTCTAGACTACATGGCTCCATCGACAGAGGCATGTAAAGTAGTTTACTTGGCATAGTCAAAGAAGCAAGGATTTAAATAATCCCCACTTCATTAAAATAAAAATGGCCGCCGTGCTGTGACGATGATTAGCTGATCCGGCACAGCGCGGCAGTCTAGACGCGGCACAGTCGACAAGGGAAGCCTTTGTCGACCGCTCCGGTAAACCTCGTTTCACAAGGCATACTGGAGCAGTCGACAAAGGCTTCCCTTGTCGACCGTGCCGCGTCTAGACTGCCGTGCTGTGCCAGATCAGCTGATTGTCGGCACAGTGCGGTGGCCATTTTTATTTTAATGAAGCGGGGACTATGCCAAGTAAACTACTTTACATGGCTCCGTCGACTGAGCCATGTAGTTTAGACACACCCTAGGGGTGCATCTACACAGCAGGGTTTAACTCGAAATAAACTATTCAAATTGAGCTATGTCAATTGCGTAGATTAAGTCAAAATAGATTATTTTGAAATTGGGAATGTCTACACAGAACTTATTTTGAAATAGAGCACTCTTCCTCCAACTTCCCTTATTCCTCGTACAATGAGGGTTACAGGAGTCAGAGCAAGAAGTCTTCCAGCTTGACAAATATTCAACATTATTTTGAAATAACTGCCTACTATGTAGACGTGAGCTAAGTTATTTTGAAATAACTGTAGTTATTTCAAAATAATATTGCTGTGTAGATGAACCCTAGGACTCCTTGTGGTGGAGGGTCCAAGCCTGAGTCCACTTGGGACCCAGGGTTCAACTCCTACCTTTCTGCATTGTGGATGAAGCAGGACTTAGGAATCCATGAACACTAACTCACAACCGCATGGGCCTTTCTATCCCACAAATCACCAAACTGATTCCCAAGAAATGGAGGCAACCCTTTTTGTTCAGGTATAGCTTGGCATTTAACTTTTAGATTTTCTTCCCACCACTGAGCTGCAAATACTGCATAGTGAACCTTCTTCTGCATTTATAATGGTCACCAGCCAGTGACAGGCCTTTGCCAAGAGTACTGATTCCTGGCCACAGATCTGCTTTTGGTAAATCTCTAGTGTGAGCCCAGCAAAACATTCAATACGTGTAAGAGTATTGGAATGACCATGTCTTGCTGCAAACAGCAAAGAAGATGACAGTGCTGGAAATTTACAAAAGCAGTGACCAGTACAGGGAGCAGATTAAGTGGCTCAAGACCAACTATCACAAAGGGATCAGAACTGCACCTCTGAGAACTTGCTGTCCTCCTTGCTGTCCTCCATTTTACAAGGATGTTGATGGGGTGAGGTGGTATGGATGTGGTAGTGTGACTAGCATGGAGCTAACAGAGCTGATGATGATCTGGTCAGCTGGGATGGCAATTTGCTGACTTCAGAATCTAGCATGGGAATAGACGGGAGCCGGCAGCTGGTATCATACGAGACCACCAAAGCGACTCTGGTGATGAAACCAGTTCCCAAGGAGGTTTTGCTGCAGAAGCAGCTATAGCTCATCGTGGAGCTATATTCAAAGGAGCTTTGTGATGCCTCCTAGAGGAGCAGCCTGCTGCAGAACTGGCAGCAGTAACAGAAGTTGTCCCAGAGCCAGGTAAGTTTCTGGCTCCATTTTTGAACTTATTTTAACAATGAATATGGATTACAAACTACAATGTACAGAAGGCCAAAATTTGTCAAACAATTTTTGGTCAAACACTGGCCTTATGCTTTTGGTATAATCTAAAGCAACCAGGTTATTATAGAAATGGCCTAAGAATGTGGCAGCTGGGGATGCAAAAATTATATTTATGTTTAAAAGTCTCAGAGAGGTAGCCATGTTAGTCTGTAACTAAAAACAAAAAACAACAATGGTCCTGTAGCAACTTAAAGACTAACTAAAAATATATATAGATAGTATCTTGAGCTTTCGTGGGCACAACCCATTTGTCATCTGAAGAAGTGGATTGTGCTCATGAAAGCTCATGATACTATCTAGAGACTAACCAAAAAATATATAGATAGTATCATGAGCTTTCGTGGGCACAACCCACTTCTTCTTCAGATGACAAATGGGTTGTGCCCATGAAAGCTCAAGATACTATCTATATATACTTTTGGTTAGTCTCTAAGGGTGTGTCTAGACTACAGGGTTTTGTCGACAAAAGTGGACTTTTGTCAACAAAACTATACCTGCGTCTACACTGCTGCTGAGTTCTGTCAACATATCGTTGACAGAACTCGGCATTTTGTCGACGTCAGTAAACCTCATTCTATGAGGAATAATGCCTTTTGTCGACAGAATTCTGTCGACAGAAGGCATTATTGCATCTACACTGTCCTTTGCGTCTACACTCTCATGTCAACAAAGCGGCTTGCTTTGTCAACAGAACTGGATGTAGTCTAGATGCTCTTTGTCGACAGAAGCTTTGTCGACAGTATCTGTCGGCAAAGCCTCTGTCGACAAAAGCCTGTAGTCTAGACGTACCCTAAGGTGCTACAGGACCATTGTTGTTTTTTACATTTTTTTAGCATATTTATGGTTCCCCTCCTTAGCTGTGACCAGGGCTTCTTGGGCTTATCTGAGAAACTGACTCTATAATCCCTCATTTATCCACTGAACAGGCATATTTACAGTCCATGATCTCCTGTGTGATTATGTCCCATTTTGCTAACTGAATTTCTACTGTGTCAATCTGCTTCTCGACTCCTTTCAGCCATCAGTGAAGACTAATAATACTTGAATGTGAGTAGACAAAAAACTGACAAATAAGAGCTCAGAGCCATCTTGCAACAGGGAGTGAAAATCATACTGCATTTGACTCAAGAGAGACTGACTCAAAGCCTCCATGAGAAACCTCCACCTCACACTTCAGTACAAATCTGTGCAAGCTGAATCCAAATATTTCAGAGCATAAACCAATCTATAACAAACTCCAAAGAAAGTTTCTTACTCACCCCATTAGTTACAGATTGGTTCATGCCCTGTTCATTTCTGATTGTCCCTAATATGAAAGTAACAAGTGGTTTTTAATTTTTGGAGTATCTAGCACAAGGCTCCATGCTGATATGTTTCACTCGCTTTCTAGTTTGCTGCATCACCCTTTCTCCAGGGCTAATGTCATTGTTTCTCTTTAGGGTTTGCAAAGCTGCCAATGACTTGCACTGTTGTCTTCCTACCTCACACTTCAATGCTCACATCTGTCTTCAGGCCAGAGATGCTCTCTCACCCTGGCATCAACTCTGAACAACAATCCTGCTTCACAAAGCACTGCAATTTATGTTTATCTACTGCACTGTGGCCAAGCACATCCCAGTGGAGTTCAAACTCACACATAGATGCCACTATTGCTTGTCATAGCAACCAGGTATATACTTTGTTGCTAAGTCAAGTGACAAGGGCATGTATGTGCACTTCATGCTTGAGTTTGAATCAGAATTCCCCTCGGATGTGTTTGTGACACAATATTTTGCATTATAGGTACCTGAATATTAGTAGAGATGGCATGTTTACTATTTTGTCCTATGGGAGAGTCACTGCCCTGGTAGGTTCAAATGAGGGAACTTTTTCCACATGCCCTAGGTGAGGCATCAGTGCATATCTTTTCCCCCCTTCCCCCTTTCATCCACATTTAGGTGTCACCAGAAGTCCCTGACTGGTGCTCACTACACAATGCCCCACTAGATAACCACTAAGTTATCCATTCACATATCTGGGCAGAGGAGCAGGCCCAAGATATATAGGTTCTGCACAAATAAACAGTCTATCCATTTCCACCTTCTCCTCTCCCAGAGAGGTCTGTTCCTCATAACTCCTCTTTGAAAATCATGCTGTAGCAATTGTCCAACCATGATATATGCTTTCCTCCTCCGAGCATCACAGTAATGACTCTAAGCCACATTAGTAAAAGTACCCTACCATTCCTATTTTTTAGGCGACCAAACCTGCAAACCACACAAATTTCTTCGTTGGTCTCAGTCTAGCTGCTAGAAGCCTATTGCACAAAATCACTATCATACTTGCAACCCTTGTCTGCAGTCCCACCAGAAAACCCAAAGGTTGAATGGCCCTGCCGCCATAAGTGCTGGAACTACAGTTGTGGAAGGTGTAGCAACACACCCTGATTTGAAGTGGTTTCCATTATATACAGGAGTTACAGCTTGGGTTAATGGCTCTCAGAACCCGCCCCCCCCATACAAATTGTTCCAGCACCCCTGTCTGCCACTGAGATTATTTATTTCACAGAGTAATTCTTTATCAATGAGACAACTTGAGCACCTGTAAACTCTCACAGCTGCTAAATAAAGAAAACATAGTTTAGTGGTGCATCCCTGTGATTTGAATCTCACCAACACAGAATAAATTAGGAGCACTGCTATTAACCTCTGTGGCATTACACTGATGTGAGAGCAAAAGCAAGCCCAACATTTGTCTAAGTTAATGGGGAAAATTTAGCCCTGGTATATACGCTGGCATGAAAGGCTATGAATCAGAAAGGACGAGTAAGCAATTTAACTTGGACCATTTCAGCATTCAGTGGGTGTGTAAAACTGTTGAATATGCATGTCAGTGGGGCAGGACAGGGTAACAGAAGAAGTTAACTAGACAGGTACAAAATAAAGCAGCCTCTCCATCTTCTCTCCGTTCAGATTCTGCTCTTAGTTATGGCAGTATAAATCTGGACGAAGTGAATGCATAACTCTGATATCAACTGAAGGCATTAGTGTGTAACTTACAGCCCTGTGTATGTCGCTGCTGACATTAGGCTAAAGATATCCATGAGAGTTGCACCTGCTTACACCAGCCTGAATTTGACCCGTTATGTTCCAGTCCCATTAATCCTGTCTGCTTGGATTGTGCCCTTAGGTTGTGTTTTCCAGCCTTTAGAAAGCTAAGACAACCTTTGGGAAAATAAAACCTCTTTGCACCCATTCTCCTTCAGCCCCCTGAAATGTGTTGTTAAAGACCCAGCCATCTTTATTTATGCATCTTTTGTGCCCCCACTCAGTTCCTCATGCCTTCGGGTGGGAGGCATATCCCACACTTTGGAGAAAAACTGGTATAGATCATATAGGAAACATGAAATATATATCATCTTAATCCTGAACATAAAGTATGTATCTTATGTGACATTGGAGTTAGAGAGTGACATATAAAAGAATAAAAATACTAAAATGGAGGGCTAGGTGACAGAGCTACACTCTGGAAGGACATTTTCTGTAGTGTCAAGGGGTATAGATTTCTCTGTTTTGCCAACACTAGTGCATGTGTAACCCGCATACCTAGTGTGGTTCACTGTCCCATGCAGTGGCACCTAGACCACGGCAACAGATAAGAACAAGAGATCTCTACAGCATGGGCTGAGAGGCAGCTGGCTTTTAGCTCAAAGGGTAGCAGCTCCTATATTAAGCCCCAGAAGTCCCATGCTCAAATCCACCTGGTGGCTGCTGTTACACATGCTCTGATAATGACCATTTCTGCTCTCCTAATCAGGAGCACTCATTGATAACAAATCTAAATAATCAGATTTAGATTATAAATGAGCTGATTATAGAAGGAAGAAGTGATTGTTTGACTGAGAAGTGTGTTAGAGAAAACTGGGACATGAAGATGCAATATGTGTTCAGATAAAAACAGTGCTTCCAGATATTTGGAGCAACAACCATCTGGGTTGGGTGTGTGAATATTATATACATGTTCTCCATGTGCTTACAAATGTCTCTGTGAATTGTTATAGATAAAATAGTCCAAATTCAGCCCTAGTGTAACTTTTTCTACATTAACTTAAACTAATCAGGAGACTGCCTATTTAATTGTACAGCCCGACTAGAGAAGGAAATACTGTCTTCATGGGATAACAATTGTTTTAGAGTCAAATTCTCAATTTCATCTTTCTGCTGTAATCAGGTGAAGAAGTCTTCTCCATTGTAACTCAGCTACTTAACATTCTGCAATGCATGCTAGTGTAAATATTACTTTAAACCGCAGGAGAGAGCAAGATGAGGAGATTCAGTTTTCATAAGGTTGGTAGACAACCTTGCAAATGGATGAAAATGAGCATGCATTTTCACACCAGGGATCCTGGTTTTACTCTGGTTTGGCTAAAGCTCTCTCTTTCATAACCACTAAAGGAAGGATCCTTACTCTTCCACCTATATATCTCTTCTCAGTCTTTTGCAAACTTGTAGCAAGAGTATACACCCTCCACTCCTCTCAATGAGTGAACAGGGAAATTTCAGCTTTAAAGTCAAAGCTGCCTATAGAAGTAAATTCCCATGGTACACTTAACACCAAAGCGCCCTCTAGTGTTCCTACTCCATATTGTCAAGTGAAGATGCCTGCTCTCCATCAGTAACCGTTTTGCATTGTGTTGCACAAAATGTCACCAAGAGGTGACAAAATGATGCTGTTGCATCAAGAACTTTATGATGCAATATAATGACATTAATAGATCTAGGGATCCAGAAATATCCTGACACACCAAGAAAATCTTAGACTAAATGTAGGGTTTAGAGATAGGAGTGTGCTTACAAATCCTGTGGAAGTCCAACCTAGAGAATAGGTAAAAGCCATTCTTCATCATTTCCAATCTAACATATTTGGGAGTCGTGCATTGTGCACCTTATTTAATTTCAGCATAAGTAAACAGATGTTATTTCTATTAATTATAGACTTGTATGTATTGTAACTTGGTAGGCCTCTGCATCACAATTGCAATAAAGGTGAATAAACTAATCAGAATATAAAAACTTTTAAATGAGTGGCACACATGCAACTGGTTTTACAGCGCTTTATTATATTTGTACTTTTTACACCCAAAAATTTAATTGCCCACCCGGCTACGATTAAGTTGTTTAAACAAATGTGTTGCAATTGTAGAAAAAAAATGTATGTGTCTAAAAACTGTAGGTACTGGGGGTACTTATATATATATATTTTAAAGAAGAACTTTATAAAAAAAAAGGTTGAGAAACACTGGTCTACACAGCAGTGTTATTTTTGAATAACTGATGTTATTTCAAAATAACAAAATGTGCAGCTACACAGTAAGCCATTATTTCAAAATAATGTTGAGCTGGAAGACTTTTTACTCCAACTCTTGTAACCCTCATTTCACAAGGAGTAAAGGAAGTCAAAGGAAGAGTGTTCTTCCTTCAACTTCCTGCTGTGTAGACAATGCCAAAAGCTGAATTAAGCTATTTCGGCTTCAGCTACGCAATTGATATAGCTGAAGTTGCGTAGGTTAATTTGACTTTTGCCCTGCTGTGTAAATGTGTCCTTAGACAGCAGCAGGTATGTGAGAGAGAAGTAGCTTTGGCTACAAAATGAGTTATATACTTTGTAATGAGAAGATATAATTAAAAGGAATGTTTGAAACAAATGCATCCAACGTAGTAGTGCAGACCAGGAGTGAAGCTTCACTTTACAAAAGAGATTGTTCTCACTGCAATTTATACTTGGGCAAATTGCTCAAACACACCCATCAACCACCCAGCCACTTCCAGCAAGCAGAAAGATTTAAATTTTTCATGTGGGTGGTAAGTTGACAGATACTCACAAACAAGTTAGAGAAGAGAAAAATTAAGCACAGAATCAGGCAGATGAAAGATTTTATGCAAATAAGAATTATGCAGTGTATATACAGAGCATTTTGAGGACACACTTGAAAAAGAAGGCATATTTTTAGAATACATTTTCAAACAAAAATAGAAGTGCTAGTCCTGAAGAGAGGTGTTCATATCCTACTCATGGCTCCCATATTTATATTGTCCTGTGAAGTTTAAATATGACCAAATGGGAAATACATTGACAAATTACTTAAAATATTAACATAAGTTCCCAGAGATTGTTAAGAAGTCACACAGTTGTTTATATTTAATTATCGTATGCATTGTTTAACCATCAATTATCTTCTGAAGGGTAAACAAGCATTCTTTCCAACTGTTCCAATTTCTCATGAAGCACCTGCACTAACAATAAACTGGGGTGCATACAAGTAGTATTCAAAAAAGAAGAAATCCATACAAATACTTTTATCAAGCTCGAACATCATTGCTTGATGCACACACAATTTTATAATCATGTCAGTGACAGAAGTGAAAAGGATATCTTCAACTAAATTGACTAAATTTAAAAAATACACAATTTTATTACCTAGAAAAATAACCCTGTCCTACTCACAATACTGAAGCAGTAAAAAGGATGGGAATTGAAACATACAAAATGTTCATCCACACTCAGACATTGACCAAAAAATCTATATTAATAAGTAATAAACTGCTGCCACCTTCTGAATAAAACTCAGATTCATCCTAAATGGAACCATCAGAGGAATCAGGATTTCATCGCAAGGGGGCAATTCTCCCTTCTGGAAAAAGGCAAAAGTGGTTTTAAGTCATTTTTTACTCCCTCATATTCTTTCCTGTCTGAGTCCCAGACAGGATCGAAGCAGCCTCAGAGGCAGCTCTAGCCAGCATTCAGCTGCAGTGGGCCCTTAGGGGCCAACCACAAAATTCAGATGCAGATCCAGGTTTAGATTTCAAATGTTCCTATTCCCTTCCCTAAATAATATGGGGCTGTTAGATTGGTGACTCTTTATAAAGAACATTTGCTTGTTTTATTATTGTCGAAAGACCCAGAAACTGATAATCTATTCACAGAAAAAAAAATACAGCCTGAGCAGGGGCACTTAGAAGCTTCCCTACATTGCCCTGCTGACAAGCCATCAACCTCTGATCTACTTATGAGGGTTAGTGGCCTATTCACTCCAAGCCTTCACTGCTGCAGCTGATATTATAGATAAGGAGACTCATGATGGTTAATTATGGAGGTGCTATCAATTCAGTATGATAATGCTTATGATTTATTTGTATTACCATAGCACCTAGAAGCCCTAGTCATGGACCAGGACATCACTGTGCTAAACACTGTACAAACATGGAACAAAAAAAAGGACCCTGCCCCAAGGAGCTTACTATCTAAGTTGAAGACTGGAGACAACAGAGGGATATAGTCAGGCCCACAGGCGCGTGCGAGGAAACAATGAGACAATTTTTGGTTTGTATGATAGGCGATGGTCTGAGCACATAGCAGCCTAATCATTGTCAAGGGATTTCTTTTTTTGTAGGCAGTACAGCAAAGAAATATTTTCAGGAAGGGAGTCAGCTTTGTAGGGCTGTGTCTACATTGGCACCCTTTTCCGGAAAGGGATGCTAATGAGACAAGTCGAATTGCAAATGCGCGAGATTTAAATTTTCCAGCGGCATTTGCAATTTAACTGCCGCTTTTTCGGCTCGAGGCTTTGACGGAAAAAGCGCCAGTCTAAACGCGGCTCTTGCGGAAAATAAAGCCTTTTCGGAAGATCCCTTATTCCTGATTTTAAGAGGAATAAGGGATCTTCGGAAAAGGCTTTATTTTCCTCAAGAGCAGCGTCTAGACTGGCGCTTTCGTCAAAGCCCGAGCGAAAAAGCGGCATCTTCATGCAAATGCCGCGGGAAAATTTAAATCCCAGCTGCATTAATTCGACTTGTCTCATTAGCATCCCTTTCGAAAAGGTGCCAATGTAGACACAGCCAAGATCTTTATGGGGAGTAACTCCCAAGGGAGAGGAGAAACCTGGGGAAAAAACATGAAGGTGTTTGTTTGAAAATGTAACAAGTAGGTGATAGGAAATGGGAGTCAACATATCAAGAATGAATCAGAGATGACAGGTACGGTGGGCATAGCCTTAAAAGTAAAGACAAGCAGCTTTTGTTTGCTGTGATTTAGAAGGAGGGATTCATTTATCTAGGCCAGAGAGAAGGATGTTGCAGTAATCAAGATGTGAGATGGTAATGAGAGCTTGGATAACAGTCTTATCTGTATGGATGGATAGGAAAGATCATATCTTAGAAATATTGTGCAAAAAGAATCTGCTATCTGTAGATGTAGCCTAGATGTGAGGTCCTAAAGCAAGGGAGGGCAAAATAGGCCTATGGGCCACATCTGGCCCACCAAACTGCTGGATTTGGACTGCATTCCAGCAGGAACTTCAGCCAGGCTCCCTGCCTACCCCACACTCCCCATGCCACTCATAAAAGCTGTCTGCAGGGCTATGTGAATCTTTGAATGCTGCGAGTCTGTGGAGAGAGGCTTTGCACACTTGAAGCTCCCATTTCCCCCTTCCCTAAGGATTGCAGCTTCAGAGAAGCATGGCCCCAACATCTGGCTGGTTTGAGTGGTCTACGGTAGCATGAAGGCAAAAAGCCTGGCTGAGGAACCTGCTAGGCTGCTGTCTGGGAGTTAGTACATAAGAACATAAGAATGACCATACTGGGTCAGACCAAAGGTCCATCTAGCCCAGTATCCTGTCTGCTTTTACCAGATAAAATCTGGCCAATACCAGATGCCAATACCAGATGTCCCAGGTAATCCTCATGTGATCCCTCCCCTGTCACTTAGTTGCCCAGGTAAGCACCTCCTGGTAAGAGGTTGCTTCTGGTACCCCAGCCTTTCCCTCTCCACCAACTCTCTGCCCCCCTCTTGCACCCATATGTAACTTAAACTTTCTGCACACCTGCTCCAGCACCCATACCCCCTCCTAGGCCCTGCACCCCAGCCCGCTGCCCCAGGTTACAACCCCCTCCTTCACTTAGACTCCTTCACAGATCTCACATCCATTCCTACACCCTAATCCTTTACTCAAGCTCTCTTCTGCACCCAACATCCATGCCAGACCCCACATATTCTCCTTAATATCATGGAAGAGTGTGGCCATTGACCACTTACCAAACTCTTGGAGTGCCCCCCCATAAAAATTTTGTCCACCCCTGCCCTACAGAGAGGTCTGAGTTGAAAACACTTCTAAGTTGAAAGTGGCAGGTGGGATGATGGTGCTGTTCACAGTGATTAAGAAGGAAGCTGAAAAGGGAAAGATTAAGAGGTCTGTTTTAGCCATGTTCAGCTGCAGGTGACAGCTAGGAGAACTTGTCAGAGATACAAGCTGAGAATTTAGTTTGGACAGAAAGAGAGAGGTCTAGTATAGCAAGATCTGTGAGTCATCAGCACAGAGATAAGAGTTGAATTATCCAGTGAGAGGATGAGAGGAAGAAGAGAAGAGGACCAAGGACAGAGTCCCATGGAAGCTAATGGAATCACAGAAGGCAAGGGCGGATATGATTCCAAGAAGAAGAGCATGATCAAATTTGTTTAAGGCACCTGGCAGATCAAAGAAGATGGTTCTAAGCTTTGTCTTGAAATAATTCTTTAGAGACTTCGATGATAGTAGTCTTATTGGAGCACAACAGGTGGAAGCTGGCTTGGAGACAGACTAAAATGAAATTGGATGGGAGGAACTCTAGGGAGCCATTTCAGACAGTGCATTCAGTGAGCTTAGAGATGAAAGGGAGAAAGGAGATGAGGCAGTAGTTGGAGAGGCAAGTGGCGTAGTCAAAACCAAAATGTTGTTGCAGTTGTACATTGTAGTTGAGACAAAATGTGCATAATAAACAAACTAAAATCACAGAGATGGGGGGGGGAATCTGGGAGGGAGGTTTTGAGGAGAGAAAAGTCAGAGAGAAGCAGTGTCAATATGACGGGGAAGGATCACGTGAGGATTACCTGTTGTGTTCCCTCCCTCTGAGGCATCTGGCATTGGCCACTGTCGTCAGACAGGATTCTGGGCTAGATGGACCATTGGTCTGACCCAGTATGGCTGTTCTTACATACGTATGTCCATTACAGGGAGTTGAGAGCTCCTGAGGATGTTGAGGGATGGGCATCCAGTTATGAGATGAGCCTGGCTGAACTCACCCAATCACAGCCCAGCTCAACAACCAGGAAGGACCAAGCCATTCTACAGACAGAGTCCTTCTCGTGGCTCTCAGCCTAAATGGAAAGTGATGAGCCCAGTCTTGGTCTCACAGATCTATCTCCATTCATAAAGTGGCCCCAAAGTGAGGTAACAGTGTGGACACTGATCATGTGACTTAAGTATCCCTAAAGAGCTAATTACCACCTCACAATATTATATAAGGTTATATAGCAAACCTTATTATAGCACTTCAAAGAGAATAGCCAATAAATCCCCAGGGCCAAATCAGAAAGGCGACCATTACCTTCAAATCCAACAGTCAATCAGTGGTAGCCATTCCCAACTCTGCTGAAAACCACAGTAATTACATCAAAAAATTTAAAAAACAACAAATAGTCTTGCAGCACCTTAGAGACTAGCAAAACATGTAGATGATATCATGAGCTTTCAAGGGTTCAACCCACTTCTTCACAAAAGCTCATGATACCATCTACACATTTTGTTAGTCTAAGGTGCTGCAAGACTATTCGTTGTTTTTTTTTAAGTTTTTCCAGTTACAGACTAACTCAGCTACCCCTCTGAAATATTCACATCAGACAGCCAAACATTGCACATATTCCCAGAATGAATCACATCCTGGCTAGCCTGGCCCAGAAGACCAGTCACAGCAGCAGAGTCCTATATTGGGGTATCCCTGCAGGCCATCAGGGAGCCCTTTGATGGACCTAGGTGAGCAGTTCTCAAACTATAGGGCAGACAGATGGGGGGGGGGGAAAGGGTGCCCTTTACTGGGGCCCAGGAAACATATTATGGTATGTGTGTGGGAGGTGGCACAAATTTGTACTGGGCACAAAAAAATTATGCAAGAGAGGCACAGGAATTATCAAGTGAGTGTCAAGTGAATGTGTGTGCCTTTTTTTTAAAGAGCATCATCATCCCTGGGTGGCTGGAGCTCATGTGGAAGGGTTGGACACATCTGAGGGACTGGGTGGGGGGGGAGCCAGAGCCCCGCTGCTCAAGCTCTCCTTCCCCCAACCCTCACTCTCCCACCAGGACACTGTCTGTGCTCAGGCTTTCCTCCCCGGTCTCCCACAGTCCTCACCTGGAGGTGGTGGGGCTCTGGCTGTCTGCTTCCGGGTGGCAGCAGTAGCACAGAAGTAAGGGTATGTCTACACTAGCCCCCTAGTTCGAACTAGAGAGGCTAATGTAGGCATTCGAAGTTGCAAATGAAGCCTGGGATTTAAATATCCCGGGCTTCATTTGCATCTGGCGCCATTTTTAAATCCTTAGTCGAACTCCGTGCCACACGCTGCACGGAGTAGGTAGTTCAATTAGGATCTCTAATTTGAACTATCGGTACACCTCGTTCCAGGAGTAACGGTAGTTCGAATTAGAGATCCTAATCGAACTACCTACTCCGTGCGCGCGTGCAGCCGCGGGCACGGAGTTCGACTAAGGGGGATTTAAAAATGGCGGCGCTGAAGATGTAAATGAAGCCCGGGATATTTAAATCCCGGGCTTCATTTGCAACTTCGAATGCCTACATTAGCCTCCCTAGTTCGAACTAGGGGGCTAGTGTACACATACCCTAAGGGTGGCAATGGGGTGATAAATCTGCTGTGAAAAGTATTATGGAGAAATATCACTTTTCATATTGCCTCCCTTATCTTTGTGCTGCTACTGGCACAACACTGCCTTCACAGCAGGGTGGCAGTATATGTACTTTTGGGGGATGGGGCATAAACAACTACAGACTCAAAGAAGGGGGCCAGATCAAATAAGTTTCAGGAGCACTGGCCTAGGCAGACAGCAGCAATACCCCACGTTCCTTGTGGATGGGGGCAGGCATTCTTATACCTTGAGATTTAGGACTACACTTCTGCTCAAGTCTGCATTTCTTTAGGATGGGAGAAACTGAAGCATGTTTGTATTGTTAGGGGAAAGAGCCAGAGGAAAATGAGAGGTTAAAGACAAGATTAAGGCAAGAGGATGAGAGTGGGCATGAGGGAGCTCAGAAGATGGATTGGAATGGGATCGCTGAAACAGAGTTAAAGAGGAAGAGCAGATAAGAAACTTCTGTATCTGTAGCGGAGGAAAAAGGATGATGACAAAGTTGTAGGAAAAGAAAAGAGAATGGAGGGCAAGATGAGAGGATGGGGAAAGTCGTATAATATTTTGCTAATTTCTCAAGGAAACAATAAAAAAGATCTTGTGCAGAGAGCAAAGTGGAGGCAGGAGTAGGGGAGGGCTTGAGATTGAGATTGGAGTCAAAGGTTGCAAAAATGATGCACGTGGGTTTCAGTTAAATTGGAACTGTTTAGTAAGGAAGCTTGCATAACTGGAGGAGCCGAGTATGACTCTGCAGTGCAGGAAGCCAGCTTGGTCACAGAATTTTTGCCAAGACACTCCATTGCATGAGATGGAGGAGAGCCAGGGCTGGGTGTTCTCAGGGCAGATCTTGCAATGGGAGACAAGAGGCAAAAGAGTCCGTGGTGGTTTATCTAGCATGGGAGCCCGCCCCGCCCCCTCCAGATTCAATGTAACAATGTAAGAGCACGTTGAAACTGGGAAGTTGAGGACAGGAAGCGAAGCAGAAGCAGAAGCCCGGGAGACGAGGCTAGAGGCGGGGTAGAGGGGCCGCAGTAGGCAGGAGCGGGGCGGGAGCCTGCTTTGGCCCCGCCCCGGGCGCGACGGGTGGGCGGGGCTCCCGGCGCTGTCCACGGGAGCTGGTGCTGAGCCTGCTCCGGCGCTGCCCGCCGGTTGATTCTGCTGCGTCCGGCTCCTCCCCGCACCTCCCGGGCGGGCCGGGCCATGCCGCCGCCTCCTGCCGCCTGGGAGCCCGCCCCCGCCCGCTAGGCCGCCCGCTCCCGCTCGGGCCCGGCCCCGCGCCTGCCCGCCGGGTGACTGCGGCAGGCGGGCCCGCCTCGCTTCGCCCCGCCATGGCCGGCCGGCTGCTGCTGCTGCTGCTGGTGGCGGCGGCGCTGTGGGGCCGGGCCCCGGGCGGGGAGGTGGCGGCGCCGCTGGCCGAGCTGCGCTCGCAGATCTCGGGCGTGGAGGCGCTGCTGGAGGAGTTCCGCCGCCAGCTGCAGCCCGACCAGCCCGGCGGGGGCCGCTGCCGGGGCGGCGCCTTCTCCGCCCGGCCCGACTCCATCATCCGCACCAAGGACTCGCTGGCGGCGGGCGCCACCTTCCTGCGGGCGCCGGCGGCCGTGGCGGGCTGGAGGCAGTGCCTGCAGGCCTGCTGCGCCGAGCCGCGCTGCTCGCTGGCCGTGGTGCAGCGGGGCCGCCCCCAGGGCCAGCCGGGGGGGCTGAGCTGCTACCTCTTCAACTGCACCTACCGCGGCCGCGCCGTCTGCCGCTTCGCCCCGCACCGCGGCTACAGCAGCTACAGCCTGGGGCCCGCCAACCGCACCCAGCCGCCCGGCCCCCGCGGCAGCCCGCTGCCCGCCCTCCTCCCCGAGGCCGCAGGTAAGGGGGGGCTGCGCTGGCACCACAACACCGGGGGCTCGCTGCTTACATGCCCCTCATTGGGGGCTGAAGGGTGTGGCCCTGTGCCGGGGCCCTCAGCCAGTTGGAGGGTTTGGGGAATGGGCTGGAAAAAAACACCTGGCAGCGAGCGTTAGACTGACTCGGCCTTGGGGAGGGGAGATATGAGCGCCCAACAGTTCTAGGATTACAGCAGCTCCCAGCCCGCCTCCATCCCTCCCCCTTCAGAATCCTGTTGTGTCAGACCTGGAAGGAGACAATAGCTCTTGTTCCACCGAGTTTACATTGGCAGCACTGTCTGGACCTGTTCACCTTAGCTGGCTGTTCACAGGGACAACAAGGCCACAGGCTTTCCCAGAATTCAAGCTGTTGTTGTCTGATAAGCAGAGGGTTGGGCCATCTGTTAGGGTATGAGTGTGGAATAAAAGCTTTCAATAGCAGAATTCTGGCACTGTTTATGAAAGGGGTTAAATAAACAGGAGACTGTGAGGAGGCTTGTTTTAGGTGTAATATTAATAAACCAACAGCCAGACTGCAAGAAGCTATAGCATAGTTCTTGATGGGAGTGTACATTGCACACACACCCCTTTTTTCTGGGAATTTTACAGGGGGTGTTGTTGCCTGTGCATCTACATATGATTTGCTATCTCCTAACAGATTTGTCCCCTGGCTAGAACAGTCTGATAGAGGGAGTCAGTCCTTCAAGGTGTTAAGCAACTCCACTCATTTAAATCACTCAAGCTTGAACACATAGGCACTAATTCTGCAACTTATTTGAGCACGTGGCTTCTTGAGCAATCCCACTGACACAGCTGTGTTAATGAGATCACATTTTGTTCTATGGATGTTACTTCTGTGATATCATAAGCTCTTCCCCTAACTTGGCATCTGTTTTTGTGGGAGAAAAAGATCTTTATTATATACAAATTCTGAGTAAAATCCTGCACTTAATCATATGACTAAAGTTACTCAGGTGAATAGTGCTATTGAAGTCAGTGGGACAACTGTTGAGTAGCTTTACTAGTGTGTAGTTGTTTGGATGATGTCGCTTATACTGCACTAATTGTGAGTATAAAGAAGATAAGCTTTGTAGCTTTGCCTTGCAATATTCAAGATGGCAATTTAGTGAAGAGCGACAATTTGGGTTAAAACATTCATGAGTCCAGCCTTCTTTGCAAGAATAAAATAGATCATATTTATAAGGGTCTTGTGTGGAATTGTGAGTCCTAAGCATATTTGAAAATTGAGCCTCATAGTAGTAGAACCTAGCACCATAGAATTTAAGGACCTGTACAGTAGCTGAGCAAGTTAGAGAGCTCACACAAAGACAAAACTGTTAGAAGAAGACTTCTACAAAGCAAACCCAGGAAGGACGATGAAGGGAACCAAACACTATTTTCTTAGTTTTTCCTGCTTAAGAACTTCACTATCAGATCTTATAAGAGCAAAAAAGGAGGAAGAGACTCCACAGAAATGGAGCCTAGAAATGGTACTCTTCATCTTGAATCAGACAGATTAAGAGAAGCAGCTTCCAGAGCAGTTCGAAGCATAAACACAACACAAGAAGTCCAGAGCACTGAGATCTAGAAGAAAATGTGCATGGACCCAGCATTTAAGACTTGTTCTTGTCAGGATTCTTGACATCTGAAGCAAAGCTCTTTGACTCACCACTTCTCCTTCTACGAATGTAACTTAAAGGACAATCTGTTAAGCATAGTTACGGTTTCAGTACCTTTTGATGAAAATATTTTCTTATACACAAGGAATTCAGTATTTGTACCCAAATAAACTAAGGGTACGTCTATGCTGTGCAGCTATTTAGGGATACCAAGGGTATCCCAAAATAGCTACCCCGCGTCTTAACAAGCCGTCCATTATTTCCAAATATTTTTCTAAATAAGGGCTGTGTGCTATTTCGGCAACCCTGTAATCCTCATTCTATGAGGGTTAAGGGATGTCTCAAAATAGTGCATTATTTCGAAATTTGGCGCTGTGTAGACGTGACAAATTTCTAAAAAAGTTATTTCGAAATAGAATTGCAATAAGATATGCAATTTGCATAGTGCAAATTGTGTATCTTATTTCAAGTTTAGGGTGCTGTGTAGGTGCACCCTTAGTGTATGCACATGATTGAGTAGCATGACATTTCAGAAACATGAAAACACCTAGGGTATGTCTACACTATGGGACAAAGTCAAATTAAGATATGCAACTTCAGCTACATTAATTTCATAGCTGAAGTTGAAGTACCTTAACTTGGCTTTTGGCGCTGTCTACACTGCAGGATGTTGAAGGAAGAACACTCTTCCTTCGACTTCCCTTACTCCTCATGAAATGAGGGTTACAGAAGTCAGAGTAAGAAGCCCATTATTTTGAAAGAATTTCAAAATAACGGGCTTGCTGTTTAGACACAGACACTGTTATTTCGAAATAATGCTGCTGTGAAGACACGCCCCTAGAAAGCATCTAGGGCTATGTCTACAATACAGAGCTTACAGTGGCACAGCTGCATCATCACTGCAAGGCCTCTGCAAGCAGGAGAAAGCTCTCATTTTGGTATTTTTAAGCCACCTCCAATGAGTGGTGATGCCAACATAGCTCTGTCTACACAGACCCCTTTTTGGGGAAACTCATGTCAGTCAGGAGTGTAGTTTTTTTCCACATCCCCTGGCCAACAAAAATTTTGCTGGCAAACATGCTAGTATAGACAGAGCCTAACACTATTTGACCAATAGGACTGCCTCTTGGGGTGGAGACTTTGAATCTGATTTTTGTAGTCTGTCGCACCAGTTTTATGCCACCACAACTTGATTGAAGCACGTGGATACTGAATAGTGAATATTCACAATAATTAATATAGTTGTTATATAACTAATTTATTTTAAATTGTATTTCTATTAAAATCTGTCTGCATTCTCTTAAAAGGTAGCTTTCATGCTTAATGCAATTTTAATAGCAATATGAAAACAAGTAAATTTAGCTCTAATTTATGCTCTTTAACCAGTTATGTTTGTCAGCCCAGGATTTCTAATTTACTCATTGACATAAAAATATGTACCAGTAATGTCTGGCCTGCACTCATAGACCTCATTTGCACAATTTCCATTGAAATCTGTATGAGCAAAATTTTAATATCTGATCTAGAATAGTCTTCTTCAGAACCTATTTTTTGCTCATGATTGTAGAATGAGGATAGAAATTTGTCTCTTGGCCACACCTCTGAGGTGATCAGTGTCTTGGTTTTTCCAGTCTGTTTCTGTATGGGTTGGCTGTGATATCATAAATGGAATTATAACTATTTAATGCAATTAAGTAGGAGTCAGAGCAGAGCCGGGAGGCAGAAAGGTAATTTATTCAGATGTTTGACATCCCTGACATACACCAGGAAAGAAAAACTGAAGATTAAGTTATACTGAGGTCTAATGTGGAACTGCCCTTTCATTTTTGAATTAAACTGAAAAGTTATTCTGAAAGTTAACATGAACATATCATGCAGTTACTGGCTTTATGATAATGTGCTCTACATTTCAAGATTTTCCCCTCATACTAAAATCACACTTTACCTATTTTTGTTTTGATAAATCATGGGTTCATAACACACAGAATCTTTTTACATTTTCTTTTTGAGATATATTTTTTTAAAAGATATCTTTTACAAAACATAGCATCTTTACAATTCTGAACTATGGTGATCTCTAATGTTTCACTGCTGAAAATTACTCAAATAATTTAACAATCTCAATCCAAGTTGTATTTGTAATTCTGAGAACACCTGTTGACAGATTTAGACTTTAGTCCAATGGCATCCCTGGGTTAATTTCACTGAAAATCAGAGGAGTTACACTAGACCTTCTGTTTTAACCTGATACAATCTCTCTCTATTTTAAGGTCCATATTCTGCATGGTGTTACTTCACCTGCATGCCGATGTAACTCAGTTGAGTCAATGGTTGTATATTTAAATAAAATCTAGAGTAACACAGTCTTGAATCTGAGCCTTCATGTCTTTAATGATATGTTAAAAAGAAAAACTGAATTTATTAGAAGGAGGGATTGTCTTTTTTGTCTTTGGTAATACTATTAATCTTCTTTTAAAACTCTTCATGTCTTAAGAAGGGAAAGGGGCCCTGAATTTCTGTCCAGCAAGTTAAGTTTCTTTGGGGTTCTTGTTACTCATGAAAAGTAGGGAAATTAATATTCTGGTAAACTGATGTCAACAGAAGTGTAAAAGCTTTTAATAAAGTGACCTTTTTACAACAAAGCCTCCATTCAGATGTCATCCAGTACTGCCTAACAGTTTTATTGGTGATGCTCCAAGTCTGTGAAAGAAACAAAAGAAAGGAGATCTGCTTAAATCTGCTGTTTTCTGCAGAAAAGGAGGCAGTGGTTTCCAAAGCTATCACTCCTTTTCTGCAGGCAGACAGCTCCACAATTTGAGAATGTTAAGTTATAAAAGCTGCATATTAATATCCATTGTTAAACCTTAATAAATCTTAAAAAAAGTTGAAATGCGCACTATGAACTTGATTTTTCCCCTTCCTTGTGCTTTGTCATCATTTACATCTGTGCAGTGTGAGTGTAAACTTCTACTAAATGAGAATCATGGCATTTGTAATCACTTTCTACACATCTAACTTATGAAGGTTGCCTCACTCTTCCCAATGTTCAGTTGCTTATTACTTTGCCAGACATAAACCCCCTGGGCTGAAGTTTTTCATGTTGACTGTCTGACTCAGACTGAGTTTTGAAGGATTCAGCAAAAATGGTTCACCTGTTCTTGAAAATGAGATTAAGGAAAATATGGTTCAACTTGTTTGTTACTGTTCAAAAGATTTCTACAGTTTTTTCATTTCTTCTTTAAGGATTTGACATTTGTCACAAGGTTACTTTGGTGTCAGGGATATTCTTTTCCTTAAACAAATCTGGATAGATTTTCAAAGTTATAGGCCAGTGAAAATTTGTCTCCATGTGTTCAGTATAGGTTGGTACCAAAATTCTATGTCCACAGAGAATATCCCATTCCAGGTGAATGGAATTTCTAAAACTGCTACTGTGCTGAAGACTGAAACTAAGTTCACAGAGACTTTTTCTCCTCTTATTCCCCAATACTGCCCTCTTGGCACCCAGGCATTGTGGAGCTGGAGGAAGCAGTGTGATTCAAATGCAGAGGGGTGAGGAGCATCAGATGGTGCAGAGACAGGCACAGAAGAAGGAGAATGGATTGAGCACAGGCTGGATTGCACGAGGGAATAAATTAGGAATGCACAGTAAATTCAGCTTGTTTCTGTAAGATACCTGCATCAGTTGTTACTGAGGTTGGAAGATTTGTTGAAGAGCTGGTTGGGAGTTTCCCATTGGAATGACTTCCCCTCCACCCCCAAAAAAAATCTTTTGGAAAAATTGTTTTGCTGCAAAGTTTTGATTTTTCTATAAAAAAAAAAAAATCAATCTCATCTCCACAGTGCCCTTGTTTTTTTAATAGTCCACCAGGTGGCTGCTGGGAAACCTGGCTCTGGAACAGCTTGCTTGGTAGGCTGCTTCAGAGCTGGGGTTTCAGGCTCCTCAACTCTGGAGTGGCCCTCCAGAGCTGTGGCTCCCAGTGCTTCTCCACTCCTTGGCAGCTCACCAGATGGACTGCTCTGGATCCAGGGCTTCCAGGGTTTCAGCAACCAGACAACCCCCGTATTGCCTGGCTCCCTGCTTGGTTCCACGCCACTTAGCGAACCTTGGAAACATTTTGAAAATAAAGATTAAATGTCATTTCATCTCTGTCAAAATGAAATTTGGGCATTCCTGTTTGGTGGGAAATTTTGTTCCAAAAACAATGTGGAATGTCCCACAGAATGGGAATTCTCCACCTTCTGGCCAGTGGTAGTATGTAGTGAATGAGGCAGGGAACTGCAAGAAGGGAAAGGATAATCCAATGCTTGAGGCACTTTTAATCTGCCTCTGCCACAGAATTCCTGTGTGTTTCTGGGCAAGTCACCAAAGCCAGTGTTTTCCAGCCTGCTGTTGACCTCGTTTTATGGACACCCATCTTGAGAGACTGGTGGACTGCTTTGCAGAAGTGCTACATGCTCACAAGTTAAATAAGTGAGAACTATGCTTTGAACACAGAATGGTATACAATTCTAAATAGTCCTAGGATGTCCCAAGTTAGTAATTCAAAATTAGTGTTAGTTTTCTGGCCTTAATTCCTGTGCTTCAGACCTGCCCTCTGTAAACTAATGATAATAACACTTCACCAGATTGACTTCTTTTTAAACAATTCATGTTTATAGAGCCTGAAGTTCCTAGAGTGATGAGGACCATGAAGAGGCTGCAAGGAAATTAATAATCCTGTATTAAGTGTTGGATCTGGGAGATGTAAAGCTCTCGGACCACACATTGTATGTTCTGCTTGTGTATTTTATATAATATTTATGTTTGCATTGGTCCTCAAATTAAATAAAAACTCTTCCAACCATCCTACTTGCTGTATAACTATTGCAACTGAAACTTCTCTGTTTGCACCTGAGGTTTCATAACATGAGGATATACCAGTTTGCTTTCTAGATAAAGCTGGGATATCATGCAGCTGTTTATCAGTATTGCACTTAGACATAATTAAACTTCACGTTTTAAAGTTAAATTGCTTGCTTTTGTTATTGTTTCTGTATCTTGGATTTGAAACGGTATGGCATCAGTTTACACTGTAAATACTGTTTTAAAAGCCTCTGTGTGGGAGATAGAGAATTAATTAATGCTTAGCTTCTGGAGAACTTCCATGGGTATTTTTTTCCCTTCAGCTTGTGTTCTGAATATGGAGTGCTTGTAATCAAACTTCTGATTGAATGCATTTAAATAACAGGCACACAGCCACTGAACTTATTTAATGCTGAATTGGCACAGGAATTCATTTTGAGGGACAGAAAACCATGAGTGCTGAAAGCTGGTTTTCTCTACCTTTCAAATTAGAGAAAAGCAGAGTGAAAATGTCTTACATAGAATATTTACTTTCAATTATATATAAACAAGTCTATTTCCTCTGATGAATAACTAAGCTATTTTATTTTTTAAAGAAAATGATGAGCCACCACACAGCAAGGCAGGAGAAGATATTGTGCTGCAGTCACCAGTAGACTGGGTGATTTTGGATGGCCGAGAAAGCTTAGATGACCATGGAATCATACAGTATGAGTGGACTTTGCTGCAAGGTGATTCATCAATTGATATAAAGGTACATATAGTATTGCATGCAAAAAAAAATCAGTTATTTAGCTGATAACTATTCAGTTCAGTTGTAAATGTAGATGTCTCATGTTAGTCTATTCACATAGGTGTGATTTGTGATCAAATTAGGATAAACCGTGGGGGGGGGGGAAACAAAGCCTCATTTTTCTGACTTTCCAGTAATGGTATGAAAAATTAATGTCAAAGGCGTAGAGCCAAAAATATATTAACTTTCTCTTTTCCATACATGTTAGCTTCTTTTTTACTGGCAGTTGTTCACCTTCCAGGATAGAATACTTCAATAACTTAGGGCTTGTTTACACTAGGAAATTAACTACATTGAAAATAATAACTCCCCAAAATATCTATTTTGAAATAAGCTTATTCCCCAAGGAAAGCAGGCTTAGAGATTTTGAAATAATCAGCCCATTATTTCAAAACAGGAGGCTTGGTAGTACGGATGCTCCGCTTATTATTTCAAAACAAGGGGGTTATTTCAAAATAACTCTGTAGTTTAGACCAGGGCTTAGTTATTAAAACAACTTTTTAAATATTTTCACCAATGACTTGTTGGAAGAGCTCAGAGAGAAGCTCAAAAACAAGTCACAATAAAAACTATCTTAAGAGACTGTTTTAATTTATTCCTAAGAGTTCCAGTACCATTTTATCTTGATTTGAAATTAAACACCAAGGTAGGGATACCACATATCCCTAAAGGCCCAGATCCTGTATGCTGCCGTGGCAGCACAAAGAGACCAGAAGAGACCTATAGATGGCTGGGGGGACTTCCAATGGGGCAGGCAGAGCATAAGGTTGTGTTTGTGGCTTTACCCAGGACCAGTGTTCGCTAGTCTGTGAAGCTGTGCTGCCCCACAGGTGATTAATCAGCCCCGCCCAGTCAGAGTCAGCTCCCTGCAGGGAACCCTGAGCCTCTGGCTGGGCTGGGCTGGGCTGATTAGTTACCTGGGAAGCTTAGAGGGAACACTGCCCAGGACTCTTCACTAGTATGAGCATTGAGGGCATGCCTGTGAGTCAAAGGGAGGAGGGGGTGTCAGGTATGGAAGGGAATGGACCACAGGACATAATGCTTCTGAGATTCTGTGTAGTGCTCCTGCCAAGTTGTTGTAGGAGAATCAGGAGGTCCTGAATGCCATTTAAAGCTCTCTTAGCCAACCCTTTCCCTGGGATGCACCTGTGTGTGCTGTGCCTCCTAGAGGTGCCTCACACTGTTCACTCCATGTCAAATTCTTCTTATTTACACTGGAGCAAATCAGAACTAACTCTGACTTCAGTGAAGTCACTCTGTATTTGTAATAGTGTAATGAAAAGCACTATTTGGCCCAACAGTTGTCAGGCAATCAGACTTTTAGTCTTAGTTGATTATTTACGGTTTACTCTATCTGCATATGGATTCTTGCTAAAGGTCCCTGTATCAAAAGCCAAAAAAGAGCTTCTTTATAAACTGATAAGAAAGACTGTAGACTTCTCTGATATCTAGTCATTGAATTTATGCACAGAAATTAATTTATTGCCACACTACTTGCAAAACACTCAGAATGGGATTTTTAAAAACTCTCAGCATTAGTTAACCAATGAAGAGCAGTCCTGAAAGTTTCACCTGCTGTCACTGGACCCACATCACAGAAACTACAAACACAATCAAGTCAATTGCCAATCATCCCAATACTAAATGACTAGAGGGGATTTCAAAAGGCTGGTGTGTCACATGTCAATGCATCATTAATAGTTTGGTTTATCTTAATTTACTAATGTGTTGATAGAGAATTTAGGAAGTCTGCAAGGCATTTATTAGGTATACACTTTCCAAGTACTTTAACACAGGGAAATTGAATGATATTCAGAGAATATTTTTTACCTATATTGTGAATAACTGAATATCATTATCTAGCCACCTTTCAGGATTACTACATTTAGTTAAATAATTTTTATAGAATGAATAGATGAAAGGAATTGGCTGTTATACAAACGTGTGTTTTTAAAAAGTTCCTTTAAATTAATATGCACTATGGGAGTATGCTTCCAGAAAACGAAACAAATCTAAATCTAAAGTTTAGATGTTAAAACAATACACATTATGTTTTTATGCTTGAGTCAAACCAAAGTACAGTAAAAAAAAATGAAGAGGTCAAACGTGGAATTTTGTAAACTTACATAAGTCACATTAGAATCAATGGTAGCTGAATGTGTGAAAGAACCACAGTATTGGAGCCAAAGTAAATACCTGTGAAAAGGTTGACCTGTTCAACAAAAATGAACACTTTTCACAAATTCATGCTTAAAAAGTGAAATCTTAGTTGCACCAAAGTCAATGGGAGTTTTGTCATGGTCTTCGATGGAGTCATGATTTTACCTGTTAAAGGATAATTAGCAGAGACCACATTAATTTGTTAACATTTAATTAATATTCATAATTATTCATATATATATTCCCTGTTTTTTATTTTTACTGCTTTGTGGTCCATTTTTTAAACGGTACACAAATCCAAAAGCACCAGGGAGACTGGAGCGGTGTGTTTAAGAGAAAAGACAGTTGTTACACTGCACTACGTAAGTACAAAAGTCCAAGTGGATGGCATAGGAGGACACAGGGGTGATTATAAACAGATCTTATCATATTGCAGCAGGCAGTCAGTAGAAAGAAACTGTTTTCTCTTTCATGATAATTTAGCTAAAAATAATTTGTCAAATTGCTGCCTATAGAATGTAGCCATTGAAATATGTGATAGGTGGGTTATTATATTTTTCTGGGAATTTGCTGTTTAGTTTCACCCAAGGATTAGAACAAACAAGATAAACCTAGGACCCAATCCCAATGCTAGGCAAAAAAAAGGCCCGAAGCCTTGTAACAGGGCTGGCCATCTCCCATGCACTCCCTTATGGCCAGGAGCTCTTCCGCAGTAACCTGCTAATAAGGTCTCCCTCAACTGCCTCCTTTTACAGACTTCACATGCTTTTTCCTGAGGTAAAAAAACCCCTCATGTGTGTTTAGGTTTATACATAGAAAATACCTCAAAATAAAACTCAGAGTGCAAAATTAAAGTCCCACCAAAAAAATCTCTTCTGCCTGGGAAGTTTTTGCACATTTCCTTACCTGCTCAGGGTCCATTTTGCATTAGTAAGCTACTCCCACTCTTTCTGGTTAGAATTGTCATCACAACTCCCAGAAGCATGCTGGGGCCTGCCCACGCCTAGCTGTATCTGATTTCTTTCTCCTCCTATAGCCACCTGCTACTTTTTATAGGGAATTACTTAGGGTGAGGCTTATCCTATAGTCAGGATTTGATGAGCCCAGGGTTCTCCAGCCCATGGAGCAAACCACCATCATAAGGCTGAGTTCTGCTCCAGAATAAGAATACATAACATCAGGGAGATTCATTGCATGAGAAGAGAAAAGTGAATTTGTCAGTAAACCATGTTATAAAGCAAATATTAATTCTAGATTTCTACTGTTATATGTGCTAAAAACTCCTGAGGTCTTTTAGGTGCTAAAAATAATTGTAAATGGATAAAACAGTTTCACAGAATTTCTCTTCATTCATTTATCAGTGTTCCATTGGGCTCGGTACTATAAAATGCTCCATGCCCTCCATTAGGTACTGTATACCCTCATCTCCCATGGTGAGCACATCACATTTTGCAGAAGGTGCTCAGCACCATAAGTCTATTATGAAAGAAAAAAAACCTTCTAGGACATTCCTGGTGGTAACAATTAAGCATCATCATATAGTAACAAATACTTAGTAATACTTTGAAATAGTCACATGCACAAAAGGTTAAGTCATGACCCGTGCATGGTTTTGAAAGATTTATACAATAAAAGTTCTGCTTTGAAAATTAACAAATCTGTGTAGTATCCACTGATTTCAAAGTAGACCATAGAGATACACCTGGGTGCAAAGGTCTACCACACAGAGCTACTTGTACATTTGAGGCCTAAGATATCAACTAGTTCAGTTATGGAAGAACCTCTCCATGTGTGAGAATAACCGTTCTGTTTTTTCAAAATCCACCAATTTAAAAATGGACTAACACGCTATAGGGATTGTGGATACAATAAGATAACTGCAATTCTTTGGTGTGATAGATACTTTTCTTCATTCTGTGCCTCAGGTTGTACCTGGGACTTGTGGTTATCTTTAAATAACCATGCATTCTTCGTTTGTATAAATTCACTAAAGGTCTTTAGACTACTGGAGAACATGTTACTGTGTCCATGGTTGGTATGAGGGATTGGTGAGTAGATAATTGGTGTCAGATTAAAAAAGACACTCCACATTTTATACAAACTGCCTTTTCATACTAGTTGCATTAGTTTATAACGTAGCTGTCATTTTTCTATGCAGTTTAAATTAATATTAACTATAAGATATCCTTTTAAATACTTATGTTTCAATGCCATTTATAAATATATATTAATATTTATTTATTTCCAATTATCTGATGCTTCTAGCTGAAACTTTGGGCACATATGCAATTATAAAAGCATAAAAATCTTCAGGTTAAAAATTTGACACATATTAGAAGAGTCCATTTTTGCTGTCACTATTAGTGAACTATCTTATACATAATATGCTAATTTTTATTATTTAAATTACTAAAGAGACATTGTGCCAAAATATTTAGGTGAGAAAATATATTGTAGACAAGATGCCTGATTCTTAGTTATACCATTGTCACTTGATATCTCTCTGGCAGGTTATATATACCAATATTTCCCTATCTGTGGGGAATTTTAAAGTGATTTTTAAAATTAGCCATTTTTCTTTCTTTATTAAGTTACTACAATTGAAATTCCTTTAAATTTTAATGGCCTTTGACTTTTGAGTCCTCTTAAACATGGCAGGCATAAAGAATTGAATTTCAATGACAGTATGTGAGTATTTATGCACATTACGCTAATTGTTAACTAGACTTATGTGAATAAGCACTTGCCAAGATTACAATTCAGCTGCAGTTTTTCAAAACCATTTTAATTCATTCCTCAAATATTTGTCTTGCTCATTTAATTATGTTTCCCCCCAGAATTATGTGGCATGAGTTATTTTTGCTAATTTTTGGCTAGCTCGTTAACTGTTAGTGCTATTTAAACAACAGCTTAAGGTGTTTTGAATTAATATCTCTTTCCTTCTTGATGTTGTGCTAATAATTTTCATTACAGAATTGCTGTACATATTGTTGAGCATTTTTAGTCCAGGTTCTCTTAGGGTCTTACTACTCTTTAGCTGGGAGTGTGCCTCACAGCTCAGGAAGACAGGCCTAGCTCTGCTTTAGCAAATACACTAAAAATAGTAGTGTGGAAGTTGTGGCATGGGTCGCAGCAGGTATGGTTTCGCTGTCTGAGTCCAGATTCACCTGACCGTCTGATTCTGAGCTTGGGTGGCTAGCCCAGGCCACCACCCATGCAGCACACTGCTATTTTTAGCACATTAGCGTGAGCAGAGCTTGTATGAGTCTGTGTACCGGCAACGAGACTCACTGTCAGCCTCTGTGTAAACATACCCGTAAGGGATGGTCTACTTGTTGCAATTGACTGGAATTGCTGTTGTGGAATAGGCTGTTCTGCAATAGCTATTTTAAAAAAGCTCTCCATGTGCACACTCCGTTCCAGAATAGAAGTAATTTTATTCCAGAATAAATATTCTGCTGTGGAAGGCCAGTAATTATTAGAGACCGAGTACAGGTGACTTTTGTACCATTGGTTTTTTCCTGTTGACAGGATCTAATGCAAATGGAATCAAACTGGTTATCATATTGGTATTTGATGATGCTCTTTATTACAGCATTTAAATAAGTAGCTGCAGCTATAACTGCAAGAGGAAAACAAGCAGTGACTGGAGACCACAGAGCTACATGCACTATTTGTCAAGACACTGTACCTAGCAGCCATGCTGCACAGTTGCTGGGCCTCTCTGATCTTTACCTTGTTCCGTAATTATCTTGTTCCCCACTTTCCTACTGTACCATCAAAGTTTCTATGGACTGCTCCATTTATGTCTTGCCCTGCTCCCTTTGTTGGTCTGTCTCAGTTCCCATCCCACCATAAGTACTTTGTCACACTTTTTTGCCCCATCTTTCAGTGTTGTGTGCCATAATCCCTCTACTCTAATGGCCTTTTGTATCAGCTGTGTCTTTCCCCCTCTGAAATTCTGGCTCACCTTCCCTTTTCCCCACACAATTACTCCAGTGCCTTGCCTCTGGGTACATCTGTGCTTAGAGGTGGAGATGTAATTTCCAGCTCGGGCGGATATACCCATGCTAGCGCCAATCGAGCTAGCGCTAAACATAGAAGTGTAACTGCAGGCAGGCTGCAGGATGAGCTAGCCACTCCAAGTGCAGTCCTGCCTGGAACCCTACATACTGGGGGAAGCTAACTTGTTGTGCCACAAAACTGTACTCCTATTTTTAGCTGATTAGCTCAAACAGAGCTAGCATGGGCATGTCTGTCTGGGCTGGAAGTTACATCTTCAACTCAAAGTGTACACATACCTTCAATTAAAATGTTTGAAATAGTTTTGAAATAAGACATGCAATTTGCATAGTGCAAATTGTGTATCTTATTTTGAGTTTGGGGTGCTGTGTAGACACACCTTAAGGTTCCTTTTCCTCTACAAATTGCACTTATGTTGTAAATATATAAGACATGTTCAACACTTAATCTGGCTACAGCACACAGGTAAACATCCTTTCTACCTTCAATGAAATTCCACTGCTGGATCCTGATTTGGATGGAAGCCTTAGAAATTATTTTTAAAACACACTGCTTATTATATTTTATGTTAACATACACTTTGGAGCATTAATTATATTTGTAGTACAAAGGGTCAGATTCTGAGAGTAGCAGATCTGCAGAAATTTCAGGGCAAGATATATATGTTCAAGGATGGCTTAAAGTTTACATTTTCACTCCCATGGTGGTGACTGTGTTCAGGGCAAGACGCTCAAGAGGTACACCACCTGCAAATAGCCCCAGGAAGCTAAACCACAGCTAGTGATCAGTATGGTACACAGAGGTTCCAGCAACCTGCCTATCCCTTATCTCTGATTACATCTCCTTTTCCTGTATTGGGGGGGCATCTATATCAGATTTGTACCACTGGAGGATGCCCCTTGTGTTGAGTAACTTACTGTCATTGATAAGCAGATGTGAATAGAATCCTCCTATATAAACTGTGGTGTTTTCCTGGGACAGACCGTGGACCTGAGAGAAGGCTTGGCAAAGTTTGAATAATTATTAGATTATGGTTCCTAAGCTCCAGACACCTACTGGTCAAACAAATGAATGAAACAAGGGACAACTATCTACTATATATTTGGGAGAGTTTGTCTGTTTGTTTACCTGTTCAAGAATTCCTCCTAAATGGTAAGAGCTAGGACCACCCAATTCAGTATACAGGTTCCTCTTATCATAACGTAAAGGTTTGGTAAGGTTGTGCTGGGAAAATGGGATGTGTCTGGAGTGGAATTGCTTTTCATAAAGCCATACAGAAAAGACACAGAATCTCCAGGCAGATAAAGGGGCTTGCTGTGGAGGTGGGCTCCCCCAAGCTGGGACTGCCCCAGAACTGAGTCTCCCACCCCCCAGGTTCCCTGTAGGGAGTGGAGGAGGGGCTGAAGGTTCCCCTCATATTCTTACAGGGACATTGCTGGCGGTTCCCCTTCATCAGAGAATGAAGGGAAAGTGCACTGTTTTCTGCATTCCTCACTCTGGCTGAGGAACCCAGGTGGAAGACAAGCCATGTGTGCACTTTGCTCTTGCTTCCCCACAGGGACAGGAAGGGGAAGAGCAAGCAGCTCTCGTATGAATCTCAGAGGGGGAGTGTCTTTGAGCCCCCTGCCCACTCTTCTACACACACACTCCCCTAGCCTAACCCCCAACCCTGATTTCTGCACCCTTCACACCCTTAGCCCCCTGCCCTGAGCCGTTCCTTAAGGACATGAGTAATGCCAGGTAAATGTGCTAGTAGGTTAAAAACAGTGGAGTCTGGATTTTATGAAATCCAGTCTAACTAATGACCAGCAATACAAACCATTTTTTCCAATGGGGAAAAATAAATAAGATAAGATAAGTGCTTTTCAGGAAGAATAAGATGACACACTTTCACATTCCATTGCCTTCTGTATATTGGAAACCATGTTGCAGTGTTTGAAGCGTGAGAAATGCTGTGCACCACAACTGCTGTCATTTTGAGCTGGTTGGGGTGTTTTTTTGAGCTTTTTCATTGTATAAACTCTTCAATTCCCAGTTAATTTGTAAAGTAAGGTGGAAAGGGAAATCATTTAATCTCTTCCTCTTGACAAAGATGAATTCTCTTTGTTAATGTCCTCTTGAGAAAAAAGAGAGTGCTTCCAAAATGATAGTTTCAATATTTTTAAAATCTCAGCCCAGCAGGAGAGGCACCAACAAACAATGCAGGGTTCTAGTATATTCTCGTTACATCATTTTACGGTTCTCTTCTTGTGAGTGAAAAAAGCAGGCTCCTGAAATTAAAAGAATCTTCAAGGAGTTTGTAAGATTTCCCCGCCACCCCGTGGCTCTATTTACACACACACCCCCTGCAGTCCCGTGGTTTAACCCGTGCCGTGTCTTTACAACCTTAGTCTCTTTCCTCAGTTTCAATTTGGGGTCAGTCTACCCCGCCCGGGAAATCGACTGGCAATGCTGCCTTGGGCGGTGGAGAGAGGGGGGTCCGGGGCCGCCCTCACTCATGGACCCCAGCCCAGGGCCCTAAGGACTCAGACCTGTCTTGGTCCGGTCTGGCTGGCGGGGCTTCCCGCCAAAACACACCAGCCCTCGGGCAAGCTGTGAATGCCCTGCCCTGGGCTTCTTCCTCTCCCCTTACCTAACATGCTGGCCTCTCGTGCCGCGCCTTTCTCTCCGCCTCTGCCTGCTTTCCAGCCCCCTTTTTAAATCACCCGCGTTCGGGTTTGGCTCCTCACCTCCTCCCTGGCTGATGTCTCCTTCCCTGGTCTTCCCTCCAGACCCCGCCTCCTTCCCTCATGTCCCGCTCCCTCCTTCCGCTTACATGCCTCTCCCCTGCAGAGCTGCCGACAGCGATTTTAAAGCGTGGGGACGTAGCATCCTGTCACGCCCGGGCGTCCTCCCTCCCAGCTGTTTGGTGGTGTCTGAGCACGCTGCGCATGCTCTCGCCCAAGTTCGCCGTGCCCTGTACAGGGCCGGCACGGGGGGTTTTGAAGTGCAGGGTTGTGGTGCCCCATCACAGAGTTGATGTCTGAAAAAATTTGTAATAGGAACCTAGAGCTTTTCACCTATTAGTCACCAGTGTGAATTTAGCCAGGACATTAATGAACAAAAGTTACTCATCTGATGAGTCTCTTTGTGAATGATTTGGTAGCTTCAGCCATAGCTTGCAGGGGGTGTAGGTATTCACATCACAAAAGGCACTGTCTGAGATGGCAGTAACTAGAGTCTTTGTTGGTAGTCTTAACAGAATATAGGGACTGAACTGCATGAAAATAAAACTATCCTTAGAGTTGTCTCCTCTGTTAATGAGGGTTGTGAACAGGGGCGTGAAACTTGTACTGCCTATGCTCTAGCTGTACGTGTTCGGAAAGAAATAGAAAGATCTCCAATGTTAAAACCTGCAGTATTGGGCCTGTGCTTTTAGTAGTTTTTGCCCAACTTCTTCAAAACAAGCCCACTAGTTTGTTGTGTAGCATTGTTAGAAAAATATGAGCCTAAACAGGAAATCTAATAGAATTCTATGATGATACAAATATAGGCCAATTTTAGATACGCAACTTCAGTTACATCAGCTGCATAGCTGATGATGAAATAGCTTCATTTGTCTTTTGGCGCTATCTACACAGCAGGAAGTCGAAGGAAGAGCAATCTTCCTTCAACTTCCCTTACTCCTCGTGAAATGAGGGTTAGAGGAGTCGGAGTAAGAAATCCTCCCTCTCAACATCATATTGAAATAATGCCTTGCTGTGTAGACGCACACTATGTTATTTTGAAATAACGTCAGTTATTGTGAAATAACGCTGCTGTGTACACGTGCCCTTAGTGAAAACCAATATGCATTCTTTAAGCTGCTGCCTCTTGCCAAATTGCAGTTTTCTAACAGCTACATTTTGAAGCCAAAATGAGTTATTTAAGTTGCTGTGTTACTGCACATATTGTTTCTCAGAGAACAGTCAGATTATCACATTCATACTACATCTGGACACAAGAAGAAAGAATAGTTTTTTTACTTTGGTGAATAGTGCTAGATACATTGGAAGAAAATGTGGTGGTTCTGAACTTTTTAAAATCATTTGTAAGCCAAAATTTAAGAATATTTAGAAACCCAAGAAGTCTCTTAGGAAATTTTAAATATGTTCTCTCAATACAGCACAAATTTGTGAATCAAATGGTATATCATTCTATCATTCAGTATTTCAGTTATTAGAAAAGTTGTTTCACAGTGTGAGGAGAAAAGCTATTTGAATATTTTGTCTTTTTACCATCAAAATTATTGGGCTTGTAGAAATATATATATTATAATATGCAGAGGTTCTTGTAATGTTTAATATATTGTCTCACAACAGATGGGCTAGATAGTACTTCCTACTGTTCAAGCTGCCCTATACTTTCCATTATTTAATGTAGTTTTCAGTTGCTCATCCCTTTGGCAAACTTTAACAGTTTGGTCTCACAGTTTTCATATTAGCTGCCTGCCTCAGACTGAATCTTTCTGGAACAAAGATGTAAAGAATAAAGCAAATTTTTATAATAAAAATCAGCCTTCGGGTTTACCAGGTGTTTACTTGCCAGCATCTAACAATTGATAGATAGATAGATATACATTCAGATATGAGCTTACTTCTCTTGGAAGTTTGGATAGACTCTTTACACTCAGAAAAGCTTTCTTTTAGGTGTAGTGATTCTGATGTGACTGCATATTGTGAGACAAACCTAGGCTACAGATGAAATTTGGGGAACCACTTTCTAAAGCACACATTAGTTGCATTATGCAGTATCTCCAAGCCCTTTAAATACTCTGGCCTAGTTTTCTAGCCAAATTGGAGCTACATATTTTTTACAATAAAAAAATAAGATAAAATAAGCTTCCAAATTGGATTTCACCCATCATTCCAGTAGATGCTTTAAATGTTCACATATCCTGTTTGTGTGCTTGATAGCCACAGCTTCAACACCTGGTAATTGAGCGCAACGAATTATTACTAAGACCATGTACGCTAAACATGTGGTATTTTCAAGAAGGCATCAAGAGATCTAAATGTTATGAATTAACTATGTTTGATTGATCTGGCCTGACTTAAAAGAGAAATATTTAATCTTCTTGAGAAGTATCATACAGAAATGTTTCAACTATTGGTAGAAATTTATGACTGGTCAGATTTTGTTATGTGTCTATGTCAGTAAATGATACAGGACTAGAATTTAAAAAATGAACTTTCTGGCCCTTCTCTTTTGCTCAGGTACCACAGCCGGGAACATTGAAGCTTTCTCACTTGCAAGAAGGTGTTTACATTTTCCAGTTGACTGTGACGGACACTGCTGGTCAAAAGAGCTCAGACAATATCTCTGTGACTATTCTTCCAATGGTTCACACTGCCTTAGGTGAGAAAATGGTTGCAATAACAACAGCTTGTGTGACTGCTGCTGGGAGACATCTCTGAAAAGTCTCCCGGGGTAGCTGGGAATGCAGATACGTATCATAATGTTATTTTGTATTTAATAACTGCTTCCTTTCTTTTGTATTCCTATTTCCAGTGGGGAAGGGATTATAAAAAGCTTTTGAAACAGATAAGGAAAACCATCCTTTTATGTGTTTGAATGATTAATCTGTTCATTGCAGATGAATATGCAGGGCAGACCACGCAAAACATAGCTTCAGTATTACCGTCTGTATCAGGAATTTTATGATGTCTATTGTACATTCAATGCAAGATCAATAGAACATGGCAGGGCATATGCAGTTGTGAAAGACCCCTAAAGAAACAATTAGTAAGTGTAAGATCCATAGACTGTTGATAAATAATTCTTTGTGAATTTTTATTCAAACTAAAGCAGATTTGGATTGTTTCTTTTTCTTTAAAACTTTCCTCAGAAGGACTTTTCAAATCTTGCACATGAGATTGGGATGGGGGAGAGGGGTAACAAACTGCATGAACTATGAGAGAAGCATCCATTCTGGAAGTTCCAGTTTTAGTACACATTGGACCTCCCTGGTCCCAGACAAGGGAGTTTTCCAGGCGAGGGAAGGTGGAAGGAGAAATCCCTAGCTTCCCCACTGGGCTTCTCACCACAGCCACCTGGCACTGCCACCCTGGCCCCCTGGCTGTAGCCACCCTACAGGCTCTGCAGCCATAACTGCTCCTGCAAGCTCCGGCAGCCCTACCGGTCCTGTGAGCACTGGCAGCCCTGCTGGTGCTTGCAGCCCAGCAGCAGTGGACTCTGCACCCTCCCCCCTTTCCCAGCTTTGCCAGCTGCGGGCTCTACCCCCCTCCCTGTCCCATGGGCTCCAGCGGCCCCACCGGCTTCCTGGTGCAGTTGGCTGTGGGCCCCACCAGCTGGCTCTGTTCCCAGCTGCCGGCAACCTCTGCACTGGGGCTCTCTAGTCCTAATGGACCATGGATGTTGCTGGACCAGAGTCCTGGGCCACAGAGGTTCAATCTGTAATAGAGTCTTTCTACATTCGCATTTGTATAACTCTGATTCATGTGCAAAGCAGGACTTACATTGTTAGAGCATATTTTGGAATGCTACCAGATTAAGCTGCACCAGAACAGTACTTCTCCTTTAGGTGTTTGCACTAGTGTAACTAGCTGGATGAGTGGAAAAGAATCAATTAATAACTTGTGCTTTCTACTAATTAGTAATATAAATGTGTTCAGGATTTTTCACTGAGAAGGGCTACATCTATACGGCACCTCTCTTGTGCAAAAGCCTATGCAAATGAAGCACAGATTAACATATTGCCTAATTTGCATAATTAATTAGGGGCCGACGGCTCCTTTTTGCGTAAAACCCCCCTCTTGCGCAAGAGCCGTTCTTCCTCATTTTTTTTCAGGAAGAACGGCTCTTGCACAAGAGGGGGTTTTGCGCAAAAAGGAGCCGTCTACACAGCTCCTTTTTGTGCAAAAAACGGCCCCTAATTAATTATGCAAATGAAGTGTGGCAATATGCTAATCCACACTTCATTTGCATAGGCTTTTGCTTAAGAGAGGTGCAGTATAGACATAGCCAGGCTGTTTTTTCAAAGAAGATGAGGTTTCCCTTTAATGTTTCCCACAAATTATTGCAATCTGAATGATATTGATGTAGTTATACTAGTAGATTTTCTTAATGCAGACAGCACCTATAGTGTATTTAGCACTAAATGTTATAAAGTGTGAGTTTCCAAGTATAGTTTTTAGCTGACAGTGTACATTCATGCTGAATTTTCACTGTAGTTGTTATGGAGGACATCAGTGTGTAGTAACTGCTCATTTGAGTTACTCCTGCAGATTAATCTTCTATTCCAATCTTAACGAAACACTGGAGTTGAGAGCATTTTACAAACCAAAGAAACATGCTGCCACTGGGAGAACTGCTGCAAAAGTGATTTGAAAACAATTGATAATTACAAGGTCAAAATGTGTTGCAAGAAAGCCTTTAATATTTAACAGCAGTGCTGAAGTGTCCAAGACAGACATTCTCATTATCAGAGAAATTTAAACATTAAGGAAGGCAGCAATCCAGTTCTTTCCAGTTAAGATAATTTGCAAGAACATTGGCTCAATGCTACTCATGTACATGCTACTTTTGAAATTACTGGAGCTACTAATATGAATAAAGGATGCAGGATCATGTCCTTCATTAGTCCTTTGATCAGTTTTGACAAAATGCAATACAAAAAAGGAAAAAAAGTTTAGAAAACAAGTCAGTATGTGTGTGCACATACAAATTCATGTCCATTCATAGATAGGAAATAAATATTCAGCTATGAAATGGTGTGTGCAGCAAGTAGAATTAAAGCCACATCATTCAAAATGTTCCTATTTATTTGACTTGGGACCTGTCCAGGGTTTTTCAACTGATAGTCTAGGTCAGTGCTGTAGAAAGTGTGGTATTTGCTGCTCTGGAGTTGTGCAGAAACTAAACTACTTTCCACCATTAAGAGTTGTTGAGCAGAGCCCACAGGAAGGAAGCCAACTGCTGTAGCCAATTCTGTGCTCCCTCTGCTATTTCAGAACAGTTCTGAAGCAGGTTAAAACATCCTTCCCTGAATAGCAGAAGCCTAGCTAAGCCCCAAGTCTGGCTCTTTTTTTTTTTTTTTTTTTTTTAAGAGAGCTTATCAAACTCACTCACTGAAGGAGCAGAAGCTCAGAGCTAGCTAATGAAAGTCAGGGATGCTGTTTTGATATCTCCCAGTAGAGTTTGAGGTGTTGCAGATCTCAGCTCGCAGTCTCGCTGTAGAAGGGCTACCAAAATAATGAAGAGGGTGCAGGAACACATACATAGTAGCTGCGTCTAGACTGGCATGATTTTGCGCAAATACTTTTAACGGAAAAGCATCCGTGCCAGTGTAGATGCTCTCTTGTGCAAGAAAGCTCCGATGGCCATTTTAGCCATCGGGCTTTCTTGCACAAGAAATTAACATGGCTGTCTACAGTGGCCCTCTTGTGCAAGAATACTTGCGCAAGAGGGCTTAGCTCTGAGCGGGAGCGTCGGAGTATTTGCGCAAGAACCACTGTTTTTGTACATTACAAAGTCAGTGTTCTTGCGCAAATACTCGAGGCCAGTGTAGACAGGCGGCAAGATTTTGCGCAAAATCATGCCAGTCTAGGCGCAGCCAGTGTGAAATAGTGGCTTCATTCTAGTCTTTCTGCAGCATTTTATTTTACATTCTTTCCTGTGTTTTGCTATAACATTAAAATACAAATACCTCATTAGACTTAGTATCCTGTCTTTGGGCTTCCTTCCCTTCTTTTAATTTGGGAATTGTTCTACCACAGGCTGTGCTGGAGTTTGTTCTCGCTACCAATTTATCTGTGATGATGGCTGCTGCATTGACATCACATTTGCATGCGATGGAGTGGAGCAATGCCCTGATGGATCTGATGAAGCTTTCTGTCACAACTGTGAGTGAATAGCATGCTGGTTTCAATCTGGGAAGCAATGGCTGGGGGGTCTAACAAGAAATGCAATAAAGTGCATATTGAGTGTACCATTAGCTCTTTCTTTCAGTGGAGCAAGTGGAATCCATTTCTTACCAGTGTGGAGGGGGAGGGGACACTAACAGGGAACACATGATGACCCTCCATGTGACTCTTCCCCACCCAGCCTGGGGACCCACATTCTCTCCAACCCCTCCCCAGGATCCACCCTCCTTACCTGGGGAAAGGTGGAGCTCCATCCTCCTGCTGTGTTTTGGAACTGCAGCGGGGGAAATAGCACAACCCCTCAGCCTCACGCCCTGCCCTTCTCTGGAGCTGCATCTTCTTTGTACAGCAGTCCCACCAGAGGACAGGGTTGGGGGGTGGTACAGGGAACCTCAGTGGGGAAAGGAGCATAACAGCAGCAGCTCTATTGGCCCCCCCTTCCAGCGGGGCTACTGTACAGACCGCAGAGGACTGTATCTGCGTAGAAGCACTGGGGTGGTAGAACTGTGCCAGAGAGCTGCTAGCATTCTCCTTTCCCCACTGTGGTTCCCAGGAGAGCCCGGAACTAGGGTGCTCTCCTAGGAACTGCAGCAGGGAAAGAAGCTGATGTGGGGCCACCAGGAAGCCCCATGTCAGCAATTCTTCCAGTGCAACAGTGCTGCTGTATAGACAGAGAAGGTCTTGTGTGGAAAGACTGAAGGCAGTACTGCTGTGCCAGAGTTCCTGCTCGTGATGCCATCCGGCAGCCCTATGTTCTGCTCCTCCTGTGTTTTTCTGGTAGGGATATCAGCTATAAATATCTTGCTGGTACAGTGTACCGGACCAGACCATCCTGCTTGCACTGCTGTTAATCGGAATTGCTATTCAGAACCTTTCACTGAAAACTGCAGATGTACAGGGTAGCTGTTGTCTTATTAGGTGTTCAAAAATTAACTGAAGTTTAAATAACTTTAGAACTGTTAAAGATTCCAGAGTAACATAGTTCTCAACAAAACATTTGAAAAATAGTTCTTTCTTCACTTTCATGCCGATGCCATGGTTCTTATTTTCCTCTGAAGGAATAGCTAGTCTTTCTGCAGCATTTTATTTTACATTGTCTTTCTTGTGTTTGGCTATAACATTAAAATACAAATACCTTCTTAGCCTTAGTATCCTGTCTTTGGGCTTCCTTCCTACCGGCGTTCTGGAGGTGGAGTGTTGCTGCTTCCAGTGCCCGCCCTCCCTGTGCTCCAGGGTTGGGGAGGCTGCAGCCACGCACTCTCCTCCTTTCCCATGCTCCAGGGACAGGGAGGCTGGGGACATGCACCCTCCTCCCTTCTCATGCTCCAGGGATACTGGGAACGTGTAGGCTGGAGCCATGTGCACCCACCTCTCCTTCTCCCCTCCCGATGGTGGGGGCGGTGCGGGGAGGCAGCTTGGCTCCTGTGGGGGGACAGGGCCTCAGTGGAAGGGGCAAGAGTGGAGGTGAGGGCTTGCCTTCCTCAGCCCTACCTTCACTGACTGCCCATGCTGCCATATAATAGGGGGTCTGAATGCTAAGTGGTATCAAAGTCTGATAAACGTGTTAAAACTTTATGCCCAATTCTGCTGACTTGATCACAACATTCTCATTCACTTTAATTCCATATATAAATAATTATTTTTATTTGCATTAATTCAGTCAGCCTGGGCCGAAAGACAGTAACTCATGCAGCAATCAGCACTGACCAGCAAAGGACCATAGGATTGACTAAAGATGCAGACAATTCTGTGGAAAACACCCAGAAAAACACTATACGAAATCAACCACTACTTGCACTTGATGCAGACAAGTCTAACCAATCTCTCTCTCAGGGACCAAAGAAACAAGTCAATGGATTTATTCCAGGTAAGAATAAAAAAAAAAAGTTTTAAAGTTTGCCAGGAATCATTTACAGCAATTAGTAAAAAGGAAAATTTCAAAATGCTAGAAATACAGTCTAACCAGTTTAGAGGCAAACAATTCAAAACACTCAAAGAGAATAAATTTGGAAAACTTCTGCTATTATTAATGATTTATATAGAGCAACATCAGCATGCTAGGCAGTTTAGATGTGTAGGAAAATCGTTTCAATTGAACTTTATAGGTAGGATCCTGTGCTTCCCAGGAGAATGCCTTATCCCCTAGTCCACTCCAGAACCCACCCCACCTCCCTATCTTCAGAGGGTCACTTATCCTTCCTTATGCAGGAGGCTGCTCCATCCCTGGGGGAGCCTGTATTTGCTGTCTGTCCCCTCCCAGGGTGGGCGGAACTCAAGGCCCCAACCCTGCGCTCCTCAGGCGAATACCCTATCCCCTAGTCCACTCCAGAACCCACCCATCCTCCCTATCTTCAGCAGGTCCCCTTAGCCTGCTTTCATAACTGAACTAATCCAGAAAATTCCTTATGGTATGGTCACTTCCCTTTATAGAACTGCACTTTTAAGACTATGTCTGGCTGATGTCAATGTAGAGACAAATCAGTATCTGATATAGCAGTCTTTTGTGACACCTTTGTATTTTTACCAGTAGAGACCAACCCCATTCTCCAAAACCCTAGCTCCTGCTGCCTTACTAGAGAAAGAAGCCTTTGTGAAGTAGAAGGAGGAAAAAAAGATCATCACTGTTGGAAGTTACAGAACACTATGGATGTGTCTACACAGCAGGGCTTAACTTGAAATAAGCTACGCCCATTGCGTAGTTTTTTCAAAATAGCTTATTTCAAATGTTGGTGCTGTCTACACAGCACTTATTTTGAAATAGAGCACTCTTCCTCAGACTTCCCTTACTCATAAAATAAGAGTTACAGGAGTTGGAGTAAGAAGTACTCCAGCTTGACGGTATTTCAACATTGTGTCGAAATAACTGCCTGCTGTGCAGACGCGGACTATATTATTTCGAAATAAAGCTAGTTATTTCAAAATAATGTTGCAGTGTAGACATAGCCTAACTTAACAAAAGCTTCAGCGAAATTGGACCTTTCAATGCAGTCAAAGGATAGGCAGTTCCTTTTGCCAGAAAGCTGAAACAATCCAATATGGTTAACAAATTAAATTAACTAGAGCCTTTTATTAAAGAGTAAGTTATAAGTACACACAGAGTACCAGACCCTCACACTTAAATGAGTTTTTAAAGTTTAGATGTGTGTTTAGCTTCCAGAGATACAGCTGATTAGATATATGGTATTGTTTTCTTGTTGCAACAGAGCAGTGCTTAGTGCCCCCTGCTGTCGGCCCTTGTAAAGGGCACTTCCCTCGCTGGCACTTTGATGTTTCTTCAGGCACTTGCCTACATTTCATCTATGGTGGCTGCAAAGGGAATGAAAACAACTTCCTTCAAGAATCTGACTGCCTCAGTGAATGTGTAGGAATTCATGGTAAAAATTACCTCCATTGGGAAGAAGGGAATATATCTTTATAAAAGGTTTTATTTATTCATATTTGCTCCAGCAATGTAAAATGAACTCCGCAACAAAGGCTATTCAGAGGAATAAATTAAAATTTGCTATTCTGCCAGAAGTCCTTTTACCTCTTACATGTATTACTAACACCTAACATTATAACTGAAAGATGGAGGAAAATGGAATGGTAGCTTTTACTGAGTTTGTTTCCTTTTTGCTGTTGTCCACACTTCTGTACTGACAGCATCAGTGTTTACCTCTATCCATTCAGTTTTGTGGTCAGCTTCCCCTGTTATCATGTTCCTTTTTGCACACAAAGAGAGGAAATGGAAAAACATGTCTAAAAATGGAAAACGGATTATAAAATCACAGAAATTAGTATGAGGAAGCAGGAGTAGGAATAGCACCTGAAATTACTTTTTACATTTTTTAAGTGAACAAGATTTCCATCTGACCATCTTTCTTCAATTCTTGTGCTTTTATCATTTCTTTTTTACAAGTTTCTATTACAATTTAAACTTATTTCAGTGAACGTTAAGAATTTCCTTGTAGACTAGAATCTTAATGATCCGCTAACCCAGTACTTTTAACCAAAACAATGGTAATCTCTGCCCATATGTCAGCAACGTTATAATAGCTTAAATTTCTTAAGACTTCATCACACTCACAACATATGCTTCAGTACCTTTACATAAGAGTAAAATTAACTAAATAATACTAATCAAAATAATTGAAACATGTATTTTGTGACAAAGTGCTCTTGAATTATCAGGGATTAAGTAAATAAATGTATTATGCAAGTGTTAGGAGTAACAGTGGGTTTGTTGGGCACTCATATAGTTAGCAAGTGCAGTATTGCTTCATAGTCCCATGTTGGGATGTCTGCATTGATGAAGTACTAATACAAATCTAAATCTCAGCACATCGGGTGCTTGGGGTTTAAAAACTTAAATTATAAAAATTATCAGTTATTGCACCTGTAGGAAATACAGACTTGGCAGAAAGGTAAACATTTTGGGAATGTGATGTTTCTGTAAGACACAGTCAGGTTGAACCTCCCCTGGGCCAGCGCCCTTGGGACCTGACTGGGCTTGGATGAGGGATTTTGCCAGACCAGGGGAGGTCATTTCTCCCCCACCCCATGGGCCTTCTGGCTCCCCCCACAGCCCGGCTGAGGCCACCCTCCCATAGCCCAGCTGAACCGCATGCCAGCTTCTACTCCTACTCCTCCCCCACAGCACAGCTGAGTCACATGCCACACCCCCCCCATCACATCGGGCTCCTGGCTCCCAACCCCAGCAGTGCACTACAACACTCTGATCCTAAAACATTGATGGTCCTTCTGGACCACAGATGCTGCCGGACCAGAGAATTCCAGTTTATAGAGGTGCAACCTGTATTTCTTTTCTCCTGAAGAACTCTGAAGAAATCCACTAATACTTTGACACAAAATAATTACAGGAAGCTGTGTGGTATGAGCATCTCAGCCTCAAATGATTTGAATCTTAAGACCTGTGTAGCACACTCAAAGCACTGAAGCTTATACTGTAGTCTACCTTGTGTTTGCTAGTACTGATGTGTTTCTGCTGGTTTAGGGATAATCCCTTATTACAAAAAAATCCCACTAGTGACTAGTCTGGTGATGATTTCATATAGAGGAATAATGGTAAATTTTGTTTCTAGACCTGCTGCCTTCCTGGCTGAAAAGAGCCAGCTGATGAACAGCATTGTTAAGCTTTCAAAGACACTTCTTTAGTCCCCTGCTTGAGAAATTGTGGCTTCACTATGCCACAATTAGGGTTAAAAGCAATAAAGCCCATCAAGGAAAGAAGGAGCCAATCTTCAGTGAAGATAACACTGAGAAGAGCTAAGGATAATGCGAGTAGAAGCCATTCAGGTTTTTCACTCAATTCTACAAATATACTTATATGTAGTTAACACTTCCATTTTAGTATTGGTCCTCTCCTAAGTTGGTATATCAAATTTTCTAGTGGTTCTCTGAGCAGGACCACATATATATCATGTTTACACCTGTGAATAACTAGATGAAGCCCCCCAAGCTAATTTTACCTATAAGCTCAATTAAATTTTACTGTCCGTTGTGGCAAAGATAATGTGCCTCAAATATATTAAAATGAAGTCTTAATCTCAACCAACGAGACTTTCTTTGCAATGTATGATTTTTTTAAATGTATTAACAGGTGCAATTTCACAACAGACTGCAACGGATCCATCATCTCAGTCCAATTCAGATCCAGGTTTGACTTGTTTTTAAATAATTATTTTGTATATTGTCACAAAATCATAGGATAGGAAAGGTAAATGAAGTAGTTTAATAGATGCAATGACTGGAAGTAGACACTAGGCAAAAATCAAACAATAAGTGCAAATTTTAATAGCAAGGGTAGTTAACTATTGGAACATCTTACATAGGGATGTGGTAGAGTCTTCATCAATTTGAATATTTTGAATCAAAACTAGCTGTCCTCCTGTGGTGTGCTCTAATTCAACTGTAAGTTATGGATTTGTTGCAGAAATTATTGGGGTAAATTTTGTGCACTGTGTTATGCAGAAGATCAGCCCTAGACAGGGCCCCTTCTGATCTTAATCTAGAAAGAGATTTTCTTTGAGAGATTGCAGGAAGCAGCCTTACTCTTCACTTTAAACTACAATGATTGTTAACAATGCTTGCAGGGTCATGTTACACTTCCCTTCTCCCCACTACTAGGTACTAAGACATTGCTAAATAAACCTCCTTACTACAGGTGCTCAGAGAAGATAGTGTGGGCAGCAGTATAAAACTCTGATTAAATCAATCATTAATGTGTCTGACTGGATTAACTGTGGACCCCCTGGCTACACTAGAATTGACTAACTCATTGTCCCCTGACATCCTCCCCAATTGGTGTTGGAAACAGTTTGACCACAAAATAGACAAAGCTTGTGACAGAAAAGGTAATGGACCAACTTGTGCAGAAAGTGCGCTTTCTGTAGTAGGATCATGGCTTGGCTCTGTCTACACTAGTACCCAAAATATTTTCATCTGTTACTGAGATCAGATCCTGGGGGACTGGCTGGGAAGAGTGGGCTAAAGGAAATTAACACCCTCTGAGTTGTGTAACTGTAATTTCCCGAGACCAAACTCGTCATGTCTGCATTGCAGCTACTAAGTTGCTATCCTAAAGTTGCTTTCCAGCGTGGTGCTCACAATTGACTTCATATTGTGGTGCTATTACATTGATGAGATAGTGTCATAAAAGTTTGCTTGCAGTTAAGTAAACTGGAGTGACAAGCTGGCTGTGAGTAGCAAAGGCAGCTCTAGTCCTAAAGTGTGAGTTTAGGACTGCCCCTAAGACTTTAAAATCCTAGGATTCAGGGTGCATAAGTCACTATAGCAACTTTGCATTCCCCAGATTTCATGTCTCTCTGTGTCTAAACTGGCCTATGCCAACTGCCTTGCTGCAGTTTGAGGAAATTACAATCCTTGATTGACTCCCCCAAGCCATCACTTTACTCATGCTTTGGAGGCAGGGCCATCCTTACCCATACAGAGCTGTCTAGGCCACCTGAAAATTTGAGGCACCACTGGATCTTAATGCCCGTCCACCCACCCATCCCTTCCTATTCCCATTCTGTGACTCTGCTTCGTGCACAGAGTATCTAGTTAACTTAAAGGTGAAAAAACCTGTCAGACCTATTAGCAGAACATCAAACCTATGAAAGAGTCATTCAAGTGGTGATGAAGCCAATGGGTCAGTTTCTGAATTTACTGCGTTAGGCTACAAGACTTTAGTTTAAAATTTGTTTTTAAAATATGTCATTAGTGTGCTGAAGATTATATAATCACATCTCTAAAAAAACCCTGTTTGGAGGCACATAACAGCATGACTAAAAGCCTTCACCCCTGTGATCCTGAGGAACCTCTTCTACTGCTCCAGGAGATATGAGCAGCTTCTTATCCAGGAAATGTGGTCACTCTTGAAAAAGCGACAAGGAGTCCTGTGGCACCTTATAGACTAACAGATGTATTGTTAGTCTATAAGGTGACACAGGACTCCTTGTTGCTTTTGCAGATCCAGACTAACACAGCTACCCCTCTGATACTTGACTCTTGTAAAAGGTTCCTGAGTGGGATAGGGAAGAAGGGCAGAAGGGCACAGAATTGGATAGAGTATCCCCTCTCTACCATTCAGAGCATCAAGCAGACGAAGGTGATGCACAGGGAACAGTTGGGATGCACAAGTAAGGCAGGGTGGATCCAGTACCTTCAAAAACAAAAAATCAGTTACTCACATTTGTAACTGTTGTTCTTCAAGATGTGTTGCTCATATCTATTCCAACTAGATGTTCGCACACCATATGCACAACTATCCAAAAGCTTTGCCTAGCTGCTACTTGTCAGGTCAGCTATGGAGCCCCCTGGAATGGCGCTGATGCAATGCCCTGTATAGGACCTGCCGTCAGATTGTCCCTTAGCTCCTTGCTGGCTACTCTGGCAGTGGGGAAGGAAGAGTGGATATGGTATAGATATGAGCAACACATCTCAAAGAACAACAGTTACAAAGGTGAGTAACTGTTCTTTCTTCAAGTGCTTGCTCATATGTATTCCAATTATGTGATTCACAAGCCTTTGTCCTGGAGAAGGGGTCAGAGTCACAGTCTAGCTGATTTGAGAACTGCAGTACCAAGAGCCGCATCCAGATATGATTGTTGCATGATGACATAGTGTGACGTGAACATATGCCCTGAAGACCAAGTTGTGGCTCTACGGATTTCCTAGAGGGGTACATGAGCTAGGAACACCACCGAAAATGCTTGTGCTCAGGTGGAGTGTGCAGTTAAGTGGTGATGGAAGGACCTTGGCCAGGTCATAACAAGTGCAGATGCATGCAGTGGTCAAGGAGGAGATACGCTGCAATGAGACTGGCTGTCCCTTCACCCAATATGTCGCTGGTACGAACAATTGCTATGTCTTACGAAAGGGCATTCTGATGAGGCTTAGGGTAGAACATGGGAAGAAAGATATCGTGCCCCCTGTGAAAGCTGGAAACCATCTTAGGGAGAAAAGCTGGGTGAGGGTGAAGTTGAATCTTGTGAAAACTCTGTACGGCAGCTCCAAGACCAGGACACAAAGTTCAGAGACTCTGTGAGCAGAGGTGATGGCAATCAGGAAAACCACCTTAGAAAACAAGTAAAGTAAAGGGCAAATAAATGAGGGCAGAGAGGATGAGGCTGAAGTCCCAAATGGGGACGGGGCAACAAGCTGGAGGGTGGAGCCTGTCCATCCCCTTGAGGAAGTGCCCTACTAGGGGGCTTGAGAAAACCGTGCGGCCTGCTTCTGAGTGAAAAGCAGAGATGGCTGCCAGATGCACACAGAATGAAAAGGTCGCCAGACCTTGTTGCTCCAGTGATACCAGATAGTCAAGCAACTGTGACTAGTTGTGACCAAAGAACTGCCAAGATGATTCAATGTGGCTCTCCGCCTGATGACATGAGGGGCCCCACAGAAACCAATCGTTGAGCTAAGGGAAGACTTGGATTCTCTACCATTGCCATGCACTTGGTAAAGACTCTCTATGCTGTCAAGAGCCCAAAGGGGAGGGCAGTAAACTGGAAATGTTGGTTGCCCACCAGGAAACAGAGGTAGCATCTATGTGAAGGCGTGATGGTGATTTGTAAATAGGTGTCCTGCAAATTTTACGTGGTGTACCACTCTCCTAGATTCAGGGAGGGGATGATGGAACTCGGGGGCACTATCTGGAACGTGTGGCTGGCCACAAATTTGTTGAGTTCCCTTAGATCCAGGATGGGCCAAGGGCCCCCCCCCCTTTTGCCTTGGGGACAAGGAAATAACAGGAATAAAACCCCCTACCTCTGAATTCCTGTCGAAACTCCTCCACTGCCCCTAGGCTGAGGAGTGTCTATACTTTCTGCATCAGGAGTTGCTCATGAGAGGGGGCCCTGAAGAGGGCCAGGAGGGAGAGGAAGGGAATAGAGTAGCTCTTTCCACTGTCCAGAGGACCCAGTGGTCCAAAGTGATTCCAGATACAGTGGAAATGGGATAGTCTATCTCAGAAGGGAAAGGATCCAGCTGCATTGATACTCTGTCTTCTGGCACACTTTCAGAAGGCCTGCTTGGACCCCAAGGAAGACTTGGATGGACCCTGGTTGTTACCCAACTGAGGCGCAGATGGCTTGCAACAGGACTAATGAGGGTGCCAATGTGAAGAGTCAGCCCTGGGCTGGGATGAGAAGGGCCTGTGCCGAGGCTGGGGCTTGAAAGCCTCTCTCTGAGTGGCTGAAGTATGCATGCCCAAAGACTTTATCATTTTGTGGGAGCCGGTCTGATCCACAAAAAGGCAAACCATTGCAGAGATGGTCTTGAATTGTTTGTTGTGCCTCCGGGGGAAGGCCCAAAGTTTGGAGCAACAGCACACACCATGTGGCAATATCAAAGGCTAGGACCCGTGCCGCCATGTCCCCGGCATCCAAGGAAGCTTGGATACAAGTCTGGGGATCCTGCCTTGCCATCCTGAACAATAGCCACAAACTCACTGCAGGAGTCTTGGAGTCCTGGAATTTCAGGAGGGAGAACCAGGCCTTAAAGTTACAGCAGCTCAGGATAGCCTCCTGGGTTGCAATAGGAAGCGACGGGCCCTCTGTGGAGTAGACCTTCTGGACAAAGAAGTAGAGGAGCTTAGCGTCCTTAGTCTTAGGAGCTGGGGCCTGGTAGCCTTCATGCTCCTTCTCATTCATTGCCTCCATGACCAGGGAACAAGAGGGTGGGTAAGTGAAAAGATATTCAAAGCCTTTAACTGGCACAAAATATTTCCTTTCTACATCCTTAGCCTGCGGGGGGAGGGGTGCAGTGGTGGAAACGAAGTGGGTGTTTGCTATATGGTCTTACCAGATGACATAATGGTCTTAATGACTGTAAGGGCCACTCTGAAGGGGCCTTCCATAATCAGGACATCTACTATGGGGTCATCCTGCTTGACCACTTCCTTCACTTGGAGGGTCAGGCTAGTGGCAGCCTTTGGGAGCAGGTCCTGAAGGGCCATGTGGTCCATGGGAGGAGGGCTCGAGACTGAAATGCCTACCACTGCCTCATCGAGTGAAGAGAATGAGGAGGCCCCTAGGAGCCATACATTCTGTCCCTCCTCAAGTTGGTCCTGCACTTGGCCTGAGGGACTAAGAAGCATTAGGGGGGTGATGGGGGGGGGGGGGGAGAGAACAGGGTCTGGCACCAAAGAGTGGCTACGTGTTGCCTCCGAGACTCTGGGTTTTGAGGAACCGATGGAGGCCCCACAGGGGAATGAACCTGGGCTTAATGGTATGTCCATGGAGTCCAAAACTGCCACTGGGAAGGCCACTGTGGGACAGGTTATTCCCTCTGAGGAGAACCAGCAGGTGTGGACCAGTCCAATGTCATCAAGACCTTTCTCTGGAAAGACACTGGTGAGTCCAATCATGAAGGCCATGATGGCACCAATTCAGTAGCTGATGAGGAAACACACTGCTGTGTCCCAACGAGTGCTTGGTGACATGCGTTGGGATGAAGACCTCCCATGAGATCATGCTGGAACCTGGGAGGAAAGGCATTGTGACAGGCATCGGTGCCAAGAACAGGATCACCAACTAAAGTGGGATTAATGGCGAGAGTGAGATCAAGACTGGTGCTGAAAGCAGTACGTTGACAATGGGTGCCTTGATGACTGAATGTTCCAAAGAAAGGTGCCAGAATGCTATGAAGTGTAGTGCTGCTCCAAAGAGCAGCGTTGAGCGAAGTACAATGCTGTGACAAACTCAGAGAGATGGCAGCACTGGGAGAGGTCACAGAGGTCACTGTGCCAGTGCCTCTGGGGGCATGGGGTTCTATGGAACGGTCAGAGCATCAAGACCACACCAAACCAGACCATCTCACCATGGGAGCTCTTGAATGGGAATGGCTCAGAGATCCAGCTGTAAATATGATGCCACAAGTCAGACCTGTGGCACCAGGACTCTGGGAAAGGAGCAAGGGGCCCCCAATATGATAGGCTTTTCCTGTGAAGTCTGGTGGGGAGCAGGAGGTTTGTCTCAAGGAGGAGACTGGGTCATCTCAATGAGGCCCCGAACAGCCTCAAAAGGTGTCTGGCATGGAGGATGGTCCTACAGGCACTGCCTCTGCCCTGGAAGAGTCCAGGACAATTGGGCTTGCTGTGTGGGCAGAACCCAATGCTTCTATGCCGCAGGGCCAAGAGTCCTCTTTGCCTGTTGACATTGATGTTGCCAGGCCCAGAGTCATCAATGGTGCCACCAGTGTAGACTCAGCCACCTTGGACAGTTGGGCCAGAGTGTGTGAAAGGTGCGACTCTGGAGTCTTCGGGGACTTCCTGCACTGGGAGTCCTTTGGTGCCAATCCTGGGACTGAAGATTGCATGCTGTGGATTGAGGCACTTGGTGCTGGGTCTGTGCAATGTGGATCCAGAGCGAATTCCACAAGGAGTTACTTTAAATGATAGTCCCATGCCTTTCTAGGAGGAGGCTTAAAGGCCTTGCAGATCTTGCACTTACCTGTTTGATGAGATTCCCCCAGGCAGGAGTTGTAAATTTGTAAATTTAATTGTAAATTAATTTAGTTGTAAATTTTAGCAAAACTCCTTACATGTAGGTTGACCTTCTTAATTGTAACTGTTCCTTAACCGATATAAAATGCCTTCTTATCCCTCTAGAAAAAATACTTTTATAACAACTCTTCTACATTAAGTTGAAGAGCCCAAATCAACACATCCACTCTCCTTAGAGTATCTTTCCCACAAACTGCCAGAAAGTATTTAGTTGCAGTATTATAAGATTTGCATGCTGGATAGGGAGATAGGGCAGAGATAAAGGGCATTTATGGGACCTAACTGAATTTCCTGACTTACGAAGCTTAATTTTTTCCAAAATTTTAACCAGAATTAGAAATGTCCTGGTTTTCAAGTATTTTAGCTATGCTCTAGTGGTGTTTTAACTGATATTTGGTTATATCCCTAGCCACATCTTAGGCCTTGTCTACAGTGGCACGTTTTGTCACCAAAAACTGCTTTTTGACAACAAAATGGTGAGAGCATTTATACTGCAATGCAATGTTTAATCGGGAAAAACAGCCAGATTTGGCAACAAAAAAATTCCAGCCCTGCAAGAGACTTCTTTTCCCCTCCCTTTATTGTCACCAAAGAGCTAGTGTAATTCTGATGTTTGTTTTGTCATGAGAATTGGCTTCCGCCAGTATCCCACAGTGCCTGCCCCTGATGGCTGTGCTCAGTGTTTGTGGTCTCTGCTGTCCTGCAGGCATGTGCCCCTCCTCTTTCAAAGCTCCAGGAAGTATCTGACAGCTGTGTGTGCTGCTCCCTTTGGGGAACAAAGAACACATCATTGGAATGCTCCTGTTCTGCCCTACAAGGAATGTAGCAGCAGGCAGATTGCTGCTGCAGGAGGAGGGCTGGAGAAACTGTTGTGCTACTTCATTCTTTAACATGAAGAGTTCACAGAGCTATGAGGGAACCCCAAGAAGGGCAGTTATCAGCTCTGCCTTCCCACAACACTGCACTATGGAATGTTTACTCACATTGCTTTGCTGTGTCAACGGCATGCTAGCAACATGGCCATGAAATGTCGACAATGGGAGGCAGGAAGACTGGTTTGAACAGTTTTCCCTTTTGGCAATGTTGACAGTTTTCGTCACCAAATCTTCCTGATGTAGACAGCCATAGTGAAGATTTTTGCTTGGAATTTATATCTTGCCTAGCTAGTACACAGTTACATTAGGGATGTCAACATGTAGTCGACTACACAATTAACTGATAAGCCTGGGTTTATCGGTTAATACTGTTGACTACATGCACTCCCCCACTTGCTGCCTCCGACAGATGCAGGGGGAGGCAGGCAGGAGCTGCCTGCCCCTCCCTTCCATTGTCTCTATCAGAGGCAGCAGCACAGGGATGGGGACAGGGGAGGCCACTGCGAAATAGCCTCTGTCCACACTGGGCCCAGCTCCCCAGAGACTGAATTGGCATCCCACAGAGCAGCCTATCCTACCCTCCCAACTGTGCTGCAGCTTCTGGAGGTGGCTCCAAGCCGGTACTCAGGGGGAGCCAACTTTTAAACCAGCTCCCCCTGTGGACTTAATCAGCACATAATTTCAAAATGTATTAATATCAGCAGTTCTTGAACTTGAGCATGGTAAATTTATCCACTTGTACCTTGAGTAGATTTTCACCTGACTCAGAGGCAAATCCGTTTTCTCAATCACTGAATTGTAATATTAATCTTTCAGTGTTGGTTTTTATGCAGGTAATATTTCCTCAGGGAAAAAGACTAAGAACGAAAATGGCATTGCTGTGTCAAAAAGTGATCAGGCTGCAGCGGGTCATCCAATCCCAGAAACAGGTAAGACATATTTTTACCTACGGATTTTCTCTTATTACCTTTATGATATATAAACTCAGATCATCATCAGTTCAGCTAGTATTTTTCAGGTAGCTGTGACAGACCCAGATAAAAATAAGGAAAGGAGTAGAGTAGTACGCTACCCCAGCAGCATTTCTGCTAATATGTGACATGTATATGCCAGTTTTCCAATGTAAGGTACACAAGATAGTTTTGCTGGTAGATACTTCTGCCAGGTGGCTGTGCTGATTACTTAAAACATGCAAGAGAACTGTTGTTTTTTCCTCCACCCCATTTTTGGTATTTTAAAGTATAAACTTTTTTAACTTCTCTTCAGGTGCTGTGCTACCCCTGGCTTTAGGATTGGCCATCACTGCTTTGCTCCTGCTTATGGTTGCTTGTCGCCTGCGTTTGGTGAGACAAAAACTTAAAAAAGCTCGCCCCATTACATCTGAGGAGTCTGACTACCTCATAAATGGGATGTATCTATGAAGATGTAATCTTGGTTGCTTGTTTTCTCTACTTTGCAGTTTTCCATAAGCCTCTGCCTCCAGCAAATGACCATCTCTTTAGCTTAAAAAAAACCCTTAGAGAAATCTCTTTAAAGTCTACAAGATGAGAAACCTGTTCATTCCCTTTGGTTACATAGAAAAATCCTACTATCAGTTGGATAGACCCTGATGTGGTAAAAAGCCAATGCAGATTATGCATGAAAATGACCTTATTTTAATCATATACAATAATGCTGTAGGTGGGAAAGCTAACCACTGGATGGCAGACTCTCTTAGTCTTTCACCTATTTACTCCCATCCAGGAACACAACTAAACAGTTACATATTTCATGTCTGACAGTAAGCCAGGATTAATCAATCAGTATGGAGACACTGACAGACCTGTGAAGGAAAGCAGGTACAGTGCCAACCAACACCTTGCCTTGCTCCTCCTCAGTGCTGTCAGAAGAGCTGCCCTCTAAAATACACATTCAACATGTTTATTTACTGTCTGGGAAGGATTTGTGCATCTGTTAAAAATGCAGTTTATGCACTGGAAATACTCTTATCAGAGGTTTTTGTCTTTGTTAATTAATAGCAATCTGTATCTAAGCAAAAAGCCACCTTTTGAATTGCCAATTTTGAGTTTGTAAAAAGTATTTCCCTATCCTGCATAACTTAAATCCCTTTACATTGCAAAGAAGTTTCACTCCAGTGAAAATCAGCAGCATATTTGGACCTATCCAGTGCCAACAGCACATGTGTGAGAGATCATGAGACTGTCTACTCCCATAAAGCTCATAACTTGTTCAGTCTTTTCTATCCCTAACCCAACACAGAATTTTTAAAGAATTACATGGAATGACTTCCGTTTGTTCTTGAGCCTGGCCCTTTTGTTAGAGAAGGCAGGATTTGTTCTATTCGGTGTTGTCAGTTACAAGTAAAGTTAGTTCCAGCCAGACTTACACTATCAATGCTATTGCTGCTTCTACTACAGTATGCTTGATTCTCAGGACTACACTTTCCATATAAATACAAATGAGACATTGTTCCTACTTCTGGAGAAGTTTCCAAATTTTATCAATTGAACCTTTTAGCTCCCAGCAAAGCTTTAAAGCTTCAGTAACTATCCCAATAAAAATCTAGAATTAGAGCAAGTAATTGATGTGTGAATGAATTTAAAGTGTGCTAACAGTAAAATGTGTTTAATACCTGTTAAATATATGCTGTGCTGCTTATCCTGTTTGTCCGAATATGCAAGGGTGTCATAGCCACCAAGAGTCACAGTTAAAAAAAAATAAAGGCAAATGAGGCATGCATCTTTTTGTATGTCATCCTTTGTACTTTAATGTTGCTGTGGGATAAGAATCACTAAACAAGAGGCCCATGATGTTCAAGTCTTGATTACCTTTATGTAAAATAATGATAATAAACCTATTTTATTCTTAAATTTTTGTACTGTGTTCATTTGCAGTTAGTTTAAATTCTCATGGTAACACTGTCCTCACCACACACTTTGTATTTTCTGGAGTAAAGGAGAGATCAAAGCATCATGTCAAAGCTATTAAAATCACTGATTTTAATCTTTTGCATTTATACTTATTTTCCTGAAAAAAGGTTGATTTTTATCAGTAAGCAACCATTAAACCATGTTGATTTGCAGCTAAATATATAGTATTTGGTGCTTTTTTTCTCAACTAAGAGGATGTACTAACTATACCAATACTAGGGATGTGAAAGTGTAACTGTGTACACTGTTAACTGATGAGTCTGTATCAGTGGCAGCAGTACAGGGACAGGGGAAAGCAGGCAGAAACCGCCCCCCCCCCTCCCCCCCAGCATGTAACCATAGAACAACTGAAATTTCCAGCAGTTACACATTTACTTAAATACATTTCAACATCCCTACTCAATACCCATTTAAACAATTAAATAGCATAACTTATTTAGCAAATTATTTTTACATTTTATTATGTTAGGAATGGGTGAATCATACATTTCTTATTTGCTAGGCTGATTTTTTATATATGATTTGCATCAAACCCTATTTGAATGGAACAGAGACCCTATGAAGTTTTTCAACACACATGCACACACCAAAAAAGAAAAATACAAATCGTTAGCCACCACAGACCAGCAAATGATTAGAGTACTCATGTAGGAAGACCCAACCTCCAGTCACTACTCTGAATTAGGTAGGTTAAGGACTAGTCAACTATCCGATAAGCAAATGCTGCCTCTATCAGATAGAGGCAGCAAGGGGTGGAGAAAGGGGGGGTACTTCAAAACAGCAGTGCCGCACAGAGCCCGGGGTCAGCTGGGGAGTCCCCAGCTGACCCCAGGCTCCACGTGGTGCTGCCCCTTTGAAATGCCACTGCAGCATTTCAAAGGGGCAGCGCTGCCCTATTGAATAGTCGATGCAAAAATGCATCTATTCGATTAGTCAATTACATGCTACAGGCAACCCCTGACTTGCGACCACCCGACCTGCGACCCCCCACATTTATGGTCGCCCTGCTCCAGGAGCCGCAGGGCCACCACCGCCCAGCCCCCAGCCGCCTCAGGGCTCCATTTGCACTGTGGGGCTGCCTACTGTCCAGCCCGGCCCCCGGCTGGCTCATTGTGCTGTTCATGCCGCGGGGCCGCCTACTGCCCGGCACAGCCCCCGGCTGACTCAGGCGCCGTTTGCACTGCGGGGCTGCCTGCTGCCCGGCCCAGACCCCGGCCGGCTCATGGCGCCGTTCACACCTCGCCACCGCTTACCGCCCAGTGCAGCCCTGGGCCAGCTTAGGGCGCCCTTTGCGCCACAGCCTACTGTCTGGCCCAGTCCGTCTCAGGGCGCCATTCACGCCGCAGGGCTGCCTACTGCCGAGCAGAGCCCCCTGGCTCCAGGAGACTACAACTCCCAGGAGGCAAAGTGGGCCAGGAACGGAACCCCCATTCATAACATTGCCCCATGGGCAATAAGGGTTTGAGTTACAATGGCCCGACTTACAACTGTTCTCCAGGAACCAATTAGGTCGTAAGTGCGGGGGTCACCTGTACTTAACATCCTTACTCAAACAGGCAGAGTAGAGAGCTTGAACCTGAGTCTTTTACATCCCTGATGAGTGATTACACCAGCAGAATACAAGTCATTTTGCTCTCTTAATCTCTCCTGCTGAAGCTGTTCCACTCTGTGTAACTAATTAGTCGTTGGACAAGAAACATTTTATAGGCCAGTTGTCGGGCCACTGACCCAAGATAGAGGAGCCTCAATCAAGTTCCTACTCTGTTACAATATTTAATTTATACAAAGTAGGATAGCTCCAATAGGAAAGACACTAGGATAGCCAAGAACCTGACGGATGGAGGACTCACACGGGTTCTGAGAGTCCCAAATTCAAATCCATGGATTGAATCAGCTAGGCTCTTGAATCCAGGGCTTCGCCATCCTAGTCATAGACCTTACCAGCTAGCTATTTGGGGCTGGGGTAATAGTTCTTTTAGCCAGAAATGCTCTCCTGGATCTGAGAAGCAATTTTCTAAAAAACTTTGCCAAAACTATATATAACTCAGTGGTCACCAACCAGTAGATCAGGATCTACTGGTAGAGCTTGGAGCCTCTGACAGGTGATCTTGACTGGTTTGGCCAAGAAGCTGTCAAGGGCTGGCACATCCGCTGCCCCTCCCTCCACTGCTGTGCATCTCCTGCCCTTTGCCTTAGAGCTGTTCCCCTCTCCCACCCTGTATTCTATCGCCACAGAACAGGGGAAGGGGGAACAACAGAGTTTGGGATGGAGGGAGTTGCTGGCTGCTTTTGGGAGTCGTGCAGGGCCAGGGCAGGGGTGAGCCTGCTACAGCCACACTATACCACCCCACAGGAGCCACCTGTGGTAAGTAGTATCCAGCTGGAGCCTGAACCCCTATCCCAGTCATGAACCCCCTCCTGCACCCCAAGCCCCTGCCTTAGTCCTGAGCCCCCCAGGACTCAGACTCCCTTACCAAGCCTTACCCTGAACCACCTACGGCACCCCAGCCTCTGCCCCAGGCTCAGCTCAGAGCCCTTCTCACACTCCAAATCCTTAGCCCAAAACCAAAGCCTGCGCCCCAACTCTCTGCCCTGTCTGATGAACGGGAGGAAGGAAGGATGGAGTGAGCAGGGGCAGGGCTTTGGATAAGGGGCACGAACGAGGTGGGGCAAAGGTATTTGGGTTTGAGGTAGATCCTAGATTGCACTTAAATTCAAAAAGTGATCTCATACTTTAAAAGTTTGGAGACCACTGCTGTAACTCATATGCAACAGCTATTCTGCTCAATTTTTAAAATCAAAGTGCAGAATTAAATCAGATTTGCAAATACTGCTCCTTTTAAAAATGATACTTTAAGTGTGACATTCATATATTCACAGAAATATCTCCACTGGTTTCAATGGCTTAGAAACTGAAATCCCTTATATTAAATTCCTGTCAGGAATCTTATTAGAACACTGCCAAGAGCATGAGAGGGCTACCCACACTAGCCTTTCACAGAGCAGACCATGGATGAAGGCTCTTTATTTTTCTGACTTGCTCTCCCATCACCTGCAACACTGGAAATTTCTGTTGAAGAGAACAAATAACTGGTGTAACTAGGGAGACCTGCAGGTATGTGATAAAATGGTGGGTGGCGAGGAATTAGCTGAGCTCATGCCTGGATAATGCCTTACTCTAGACAGTACTGACATTACCTCGGTAATTCAGAAGCCAAACTAGCACAAAATCTCCTAATGGCACTGAATCCCACAACATAATTAGGACTAGTCTATGAGCCCTAATTATGAACTGATTGACATGAGTATGAATTTCAAACAACACAAATCAGTACAAGGAATTAACACCAATATAAAGCTGAAGTGAAATCATTAAGCTTAATATCTCAACTATCTGAGCATAGCCAAATTAGGTCAGTAATTAATTTCTGGTGATTCCCTAAATGAAAACCTATAAATATGTAAATGGACTATATATTTCTGATAATTTTTGTGTCCAAAGAGAAGTGACAGCTTGATGTAAAACTACTTGAAAAGAAAAAAAAATACTTATATGGGTTCCTCTCACTCAATTTTATTTGGCAAAGTAGCAATTCAGAGAGTTTACACCACATTTATTCAAGCTCTTCAAATCCTATGCATTTCAACTTCTCTTCTCCAAGAAGCCTTTAGACCAGAATCATTGCTTCAATCCCCACAGAGGAATCTCAACTTTCGGACTCTTAATATTATGCTTATATTTATATGAAAGTAATGTTGAAAGCATCAACCCTTCCTGTGGAACAGGCATATTACTCCAAAAGCCTTAGTCCAAGAAATTTTATAGCTCCTGCAATGTGCATCTCATACACAGAAAATTTCAGATCATATCTACCACATCATCCAACATAGGCTACCTTGTTACATTTTATCTGGAGAGAAGAATTTGGATACATTTCAGATCTTATTCTTCATTTAACAGATTAAATTAGTAAGAGACAAAGTTGAGAACTTAATTAAGAATGACAGTGACCAAAATGCTAAATATTAGGGTTAAGTTCGTGTTATGTTGAGCTATTTTATCCTTCTGCATGTATCATTTCAAATATCACTAACACTAAGAATAGATTCACAGTTGATTGTCAACTAGCACAAATTTGGCATTAGATGCAAAACAATTTTTTTCATTGTAGTTTCTACAACAAGTACTCAGTAATTAACTGACTTCCTTAATTTGACATTAGTCTCCTTACGGAATGATTGTTGAGTATGTGCTTCTAAACATCAATTCAATTATCAAGGGGAGGTGATATTAATCTCCTAAGTTTTTAAATAAATGATACAACAAATATATTTTACCAAGGAATAGAATGGGACTGACCTTTGCATGAAGGTAATTTACTTGTTCTTTTATATTTCAGAAGCCTTTCAACAATACCCTTCATACGTTTAATGATTAATTCCATCACAGAAAAAAGTCTGTTTTAACACAAGCAGGCTGAATACTTTTCAAAAAGAAACAGTGGCCCCTTTGAACCAAATCACACAGGTTCTTATTCATCACTCTGCTTTTTTGTAATAAAGGCAAAAGAGCTCAATATATATTTTATCACTCAGGCGCTAGTGATCAGGAGTTGCAGGAAGAACACATGCACCCTAAAGCAATCCAAGAGCTATATAGTTTTTAAACTACTTTGGATTTTCCTGATGTTATTAACTGCAGTAAACAGAACATAAAACCTGGGTCTCAAGAATGTTAATAAAAGTCTTTCAATTACTCTAAAATGGATATGTGTAGTGTAGTGTACACACTACATATTTATTTGGCCATTGTTTGGGGATTTATCAGCTTTCTCTTCTATAAAAATTTAAGTTAATCTAAAATTTTAACCCAACATTTTTCCATCACTGCCTGTATTCGGAAGTAGTATATAAAACCATAAAGATTTTGTGTAAAGCAACTAATTTTTAAACTAAATGGATGTTTCTTTTATTGGAGTACAGTGTTCTGCATTCCAAGCAGTTATACTTGACATACTTATTCTGATCTTCCATACAAGAAGCACACAAAAACCTTTTTGCTTTTAACTTTATTTGGCAAAGCAGCACTGCATAAACTGTTCAGTGATTAGGACATAGCTTACACAGCATGTGTTATGTTAAATTATATAATCAGCAGTGAGCTACAAAATAACACAGCTACAAGTTTCTTATTGGATGGAAAAAAACTATGTCAGTTATGTCCAACCTGAACAACAGAGTTTATAACAAGAGCTGTCACCTCTGATGTCTTGAAGTTTAAGTTCACAAATGCCCACTTAAGGTAATAAAGCAGCTGATTGTATCTACTACATGCTAGTCTATGACACCGTGTCAAAAGCTTTAAAAAGGAACTTCATCTCATTTTCTTAGTAACATCTAGCAGACATCTGAACATAGAGAACCTGCCATTGTGCATGTAGTGTTATAAGGTGCACAGAAGCAATTTTACCAAGAAACAATGGTGCTGAAATAAAGTGTTCAAAAAGTACCCGCTATCAAAATTAAAGAGTTCACAAACAGTAGGTCTTTGCATTTTTGCAGAAATTCATTTCTTTAACCAGATGAAAGTAAAAAAAAAGGCATGTTAAAAAGAAACAGCCCAAATTTTAACTTTCCATCATTTCTTTACCAGATTTGCCATAAGCCTCTAAAAAAATAAAATAAAGACACCACGCTTTTCCATGCTGATAACAGTAAAACAAAATCCAAAACAAGCTGCAATGCTGTTGGTTTTCAAAAAGCTATTAGAACTGGAGATGGGCAGTCCACTGTAACACTATGTTTGGATCAAGATGATGTAGCTTTTACAATTCATCCCTGCAGAAAGAAAATAAATGTAGTTATATTCTTCTCCCCAAGGAGTTTGCTCTTGCAATTTAGCTATTAAAATCAATGAATATGCAGCAGTGCTCAAATACAGCAGCAAAACTTCAGAAATCCCAAGCATTTACACCACAAGGAAAATCAACAGCCATCCAACAGTATCTCATACTACTATGGATGCATTGTGCAATATGGATACCTCTTCCTTCACTTTAAAGTATATCATTTGCTTGCATGAATAAGTCAATAAAATTATCAACAGCTTAAAAAAAATACTGACTACCTTTTGTCTGAAGAAGTGACTGTCTTACACTCTGGGTCATTTACTGGAGAGAGACTTGTTTGAAACTATGGTCCAATTATTCTCGGTACCTGCACAAAAGGCTGCAAAATGTGAAACCTGAGTTCAAAGTTAAACTTTAGTTGCAGTGTCTGGTCAGTGCTGGGCACATCTCACGCTGATGAAAAAAGTGGAAAGAATATGGCACTATCTATATGTTTTGACAGCTTATTTCACAAATGATCAATTCCTGAAGAAACTACTTAAGCCAGGGCTACAAATAATGAATGCCTCCAGCTACTGAGTGAGAAATTAAAAGCAGGGAGGAATAAAGATTCAGACTAAAATAAAAGTAACAAAACAGTTTCTCTAATCATGTTTTGACCAATAGGATGACCCCAAAATACCAAGGTTTCAATTATTAATTTTGGTTTAAAAACAGTGAAATACAGAACTCATATTCCAACCATGAAATGAAGATCACTAGACCCCAAATATTCTTTTTTTTTTTTTTTATAAAAGAAGCACTCATTTCAATTCAGAATTTTCCTACTAGTCAAAGCTGATAGAACTGTCCATAACTATACTGTCCATAACCATCATCACAAGGAAGTTTGATTACTATAACAGAGCAGCAGGTTTGCCTTTACCTTCAAAGAATAAAATACTTGCCCAGTTTATTTTAGTGTACTCTACCTCAATAATATTAGAAAAGGCACAAGATGTTTTGATTAAGAGCAACTATACTAATGTGATTCCTGGCAGAATACAACAGCATTTCAATCTATTAATGCAAGCCAGCCCACAAAACATATAGCTACATGCATATAAGTAAAAAAGTGTTCAGATCCCAAAGAGGATGCATTTTGATTCACAGCATGGAATAACAGCATATGCAACTTCTTAAAGTCAGCTGAAAGGCTTTACCTTAGCAAGACTAGAGTTTAAAGTTTGAGTTTTCTTCTCAAGTTGATACTAATTCCTAAAGCAGTCAGACATCTGCAATCCTTACAGTAACTGGCTGCTTAATTTTGGATCTGAGAAGTAAATTTTAAGTGCAAGGAGAGGGATTTAGTGGTGCAATTATAGGCAGTTTTGATCATATGGCTAAACTATTTACAGCTTTTAGTGCCACATCTTGTAGTGTTCTCCCCATCACAAAAGTTTGACTATTTCACCCTAGATATCGCATTTTTCTTAGTTGCAGGTTACTGTTTTCTGCCCCCGTACCCCTTTGCATTTGTGTCCTCAATGATGGTTACAGCACCTTCCAATTTAATATCTTCAGCAAGTTTCATTAAGATGTAATTACCTGCCCCTTCCTGATTGATAAATACTAGACTGAACACATATATTTGCAACATCCTAGTAGAAGCATACAAAACCTGAAACATTGCCTTTTTCACTGCCCTTGGTAAGCTCATCAACTAGTGTTCTGACAGTGTTCATATGCAAGCCAACTGGAATTGGCACAAGTGCAGTGTTTTATAAAAATCAGTTTTCATCTACTAGACCAGTCAAAATGTAGTACGTGTATGTTTCTTAATCCACTGATTTTTACTAAACTGAAAAATCTATACATTTTTTCTGTGGAGATTGCCCTTCTTCTCTATTGAGTGAAAATCCTAGTCTCAGTAGTGTAAGGAACTTAAAGGAAATCCCACACACACCTCATTGAATTTCAATGGAAATTGGGCACCTAAATTCCTTAAGGTCATCTGAAGTACTGACAATCAACTTATTTCTCTAACCAGAGACAGATGTAAAATTATTAACCTGTTCTGAAAAGGTAATTAAACATATTACACAACTGGGGTGAAATCCTGACTCCCCCAAAGTCACTTTTGCTGTCACTCAGTTAGCAAGAAATTAAACTCATGGGTTTCTCCTTTATGGGTTACTTAGTTTTGAATCTCAGAAGGGTAGCCGTTTTATTCTATATCTGCAAGAACGAGGAGTCCTGTAGCATCTTAGAGACTAGGTGCCACAGGACTCCTCATTGTGAATTTTGAATATGATTTCTTAAAAATTTCAGTTAATGCAAAAACTGAACTCTAGAATGCTTATTTACATGAAATATATTAAATAAAACACAAAGCCAAATCTGCTATATAAACATTTAGTGCTTATGACTTATTATCCCCTAAATACTTCTAAATCCGCTCTTCATATTAATGTAACTATTACTAATAACTCAAGTCTTCTGAAGATAAAACAAAAGGGAGATCCTAATTTAAATAGATGGTAATTTAAAATTACAACCAGCCAAATTTTAAATTCCAACACTGGGAGCCGTCAAAAAAGGAAGCTTCCAAATTACGGGACAAAAGCAGGAAATCCATCAGTACAGTGCAAACAGAGCATTGGGTACCTGCTATGACAAGGAATTAACGTTAAATTAGCTTTAGAAGCTATTAGCTAGATAGTAACTCATTAAACTCACTCTACAGTGCTTTACTGTAAGTGGCAACTATGGAATAATCAGTCAAAAATTGAAGTAGGCTTCAATAAACTGTATTCAGATTAAACTAATTGCTTTATTATTATTGACATTTCTATAAAGTAAATGCTAGATGTCAAAGCACTCACAGTACATGCTATAGATAACTGATAGTAACGAGAAAAAATATTTATCAAACAATTAAAGTCAAATAACTTGCAACCTATTTGGAAAGCTCAGTGTGCATGTGTGCACTTCAGTTAATGAAGCTAATGTATTCACAAATATTTCTACTCAGGAGGCAAAAGGGGACTTTTAGCTTATTCATTTGCATACTAATGCCTGATATGTTTTTTTCCCCACAGTGACAGCTGTGTTGTATCTTTTCTGGATTAGGGAGCCAATACAATTAATTCCGCTACTCCTAAAAGTGACTTATTTAGAACTGATGGACACTTGCAGCTTGCTGTATTAGAAAATACAATATGCCCAAGTGACATGACAAACTTTAGCAAGGCATGAATAAGACAGGATCTTTTGAACATTTATAAAACAACCATTTGTCTTATGTTTGGGAAAGAAAGGGCATATAGTCTCTTCACTATTATTTTTAGGGCCAGGAAATTAAGTATCATTTAGAAGATTAGCTATACCAACTCAATAAGGATCCTGGATGACTCTCCTTAATTATCAAGTCGACAATAAATTTACTGTAACTGATAAATTTTCTTTTCCCCCCCATTACCTATTACAAGTAGATCTACTTGATAAAAACATAGCAGCTCTATGAAGATCACTGCAAACTCATATTTCATCTCAAGTATCCTTTTATATTTTATCTTTGCTATCTGTATAAATATAGCAAAAACAGCTACATTAGATGAGATGTTTAAATTCAGGAACTACTGCGTTCAAAACAATGGAGATAACACTTCAGCACCAAAACAAAACCTCAAGAAGCCATGAGTTCAAATGAAAAAGCACAGCCCATGCAATATTTTATCTGCTTTTAACTTTACTCAAAAAAATTGGCAGAACCTCCTCATAATGATGTAACTATACAGAGAAGGTCACTTTCAATGGCATGGAAGAGCAGAAAGCAGTGACAGTAGCAAAGGCAGCCCTTGCAGTCTATCTGCTTAAAATCCACACCTTTCACCTTGTATGCGTGTATGTGTGGAAGAAGAAAGCGGAACAGAAAATCACTTCCACCTGGACCATTGCTTCTCTTTATCTGTTAAAGGCACGTATATCACTCCCATCAGAGGCTTCATTTTGACACTGCCATCTTCTAGTTTATCATATTGTTCCAGCATCTGGTTTCCACCTGCTGGGCCGACTGGTAATATCAATCTTCCACCAGGTTTTAATTGGTCTATGAGCTAGAATGCAACATACAAAAATAATTAGAGTATATATGTATACCCATCTACTTCGGAGAATTTGAACTTCATTCACTGCAGAAAAGTAAACAGTTCTACAATATTTTATCATGGCTAAAACTGTATAAAAACACTATTTCAACTGTTACAAGATAATGGCCTCAGTTACAAAGCCAAAATCTATTTTTCCAATCGAAGCGTATTTGACCTGTTGGTACAGCCACTGGTATTTAGATCATTTATCATAAGTGTCTGAAATGTAATAAGTGATTATCTTTTATCTCAGCTGCAAATACAATAGTCACTTGTTAGCAGTGATATAAAAAAATAGTTTAAAAACATAACCATGTAACTGCTAGAAATCCTAATGGTTACAGTTACACGCGATGCGGGCTCTGAAGTATAAAGTTTAAATTAGAGCCCGCAGGGAAGCCGCATGAGGGGGCCGGGCAGGCCTGCCTTGGACAGGGGCTGCTCCAGTTGGCCAGTCAGAGCAGCCTCTGCCTGCAATGGACTCTGCAGGACTGAAGCAGCCCCCTTTCTTGGGGCGGGCAGGGAGCTGCTCCAGCCTCCTACCGGTTAACAGGAAGCACTAAGCCTCATCTGTTAAGGCTTACTGGTTAACCAGTTAACCATTTTCATCCCAAATAGTTACATAAGAATGGCCATACTGTGTTAGATCATAGGTCCACCTAATCCAGCCCAGTATCCTGTCTTCTCACAGTGCCCAATGCCAGGTGCCCCAGCAAGAACAAACAGAACAAGTAATCATCAAGTGATCCCTCCCTTATCACTCATTCCCAGCCTCTGACAAACAGAGGCTAAGGACACCATTCCTACCCATCCTCGCTAATAAGCATTGATGGACCAATCATGAATGTATCTAGTTCTTTTTTGAACCCTGTTAAACTCCTGGTCTTCACATCTTCTGGCAAGGAGTTCCACAGGTTGACTGTGCATTGTGTGAAGAAATACTTTCTTTTGTTTGTTTTAAACCTACTACCTATTAATTTAATTTGCTGACCCCCTAGTCTGTATGTTATGGGAACAAGCAAATAAGTTTTCCTTATTCACTTTCCCCAAACCAATCATGATTTAGTAGCTATGTTTTTGTAATTCTCTGGTTTCTTAAGAGTAGAAATTTTACCTGAACATGGTTACAATTGACTTTAATGGTAATCTGTAGCAGACTAAGACCATGTCTACACTAGAGACCTTACTGCAGCACAACTGTAACAAAGCAGCAGTGCGACTGTAAGATCTCCCATATAGCCATTTTATGCTAATGGGTCAGTGCTCTCCCATTAATATAATTAAATCACCCCCAACAAGCAGCAATAGCTATGTGGTGGGACAGCATCTCCCACCAACATAGTGCTTTTCCACACTGGTATGTCTGTCAGTTGTAACTTCTGTTGCTCTGGGTTTTTTCCACACCCCAAGCGACTTAAGTTATACCAACAGAAGTCCTAGGTTAGACATAGCCTAATTTGCTGAACTTAACAGCTCAATTTCTGTTGAGTCAGAACAAGGTACAGTCTAAAACTATGCACATACTACAAAAGTTGATATAATTTAGGTCACTCAGGGATGCGACTAAGCTTCCCCCTTGTGATATGCAAGTTATGCCAACCTAAGCACTGGTACGGATAGCACTAAGTCATCAGCAAAGATTCTCCTGCCAACACATCTACTGCTGCTCACAGGCACTGCATCAATGCAATTGTATCACTGAAGGTCTATAATCTAGCAACAGCCTAACAATATAGGGCTGCTGATCTCCTTGAGCATCGTGATCATTTGATCTTAACTTGAAAAGCTATTTGGGGAGCAAAATATTTAAATAAAACAGTATGTTAGAGAAGGATAGTCTCACTATTTAACTACTTGGCAATTCTTGCTTTTTCCCATAAAAAGCCACCTCTTTCAATGCTGAGGGAATGTGTTATGGTCACTAATGAAAAATCTAACCAAAGATACAATTTATCTGATGGTAGGCAAGAAAGGGAATTGCCTGGAGTAGGAATAACTTTTCCTAGGTTTTCAGTCTCTTTTATGAGCACAACAGGTTTCTAGCAGAAACGGCAATAGGAATCAAGTGTCTAAGTTACATTGTGACATTATGGAAAGAAAAGGTTTCTTACAAAGTTGAAAGGAAGCATTTTACTAACCTGTTAAGACTATGTATTTTTGTTATAGTTTCACTGTCGTGTAAGGTAAAAAAAAAAAAATTAAGATTTTCACCTGCCAACACCTATTGCTTTCCATTGCAAAAGTATCTGGTGATGGCTAATCACCCCACAACATCCTAAAATGCAGTCACAGTTCCACAACATCATTTACTGAAGTTTATAGGGATTTTCAATTATAATTTAAAATTTAAAGTCTTAACTAGCACTTACCATACCTCTACCTTTCTGAAGGTCACATTAGATCAGTGTTTAACTGTGCCACGTCTTACCACTCTCTTGGAGGAAAGGGAGAGAAAGAAGTTTCCCTTTCAGAACCCTAATTCCCACCATTTATACTTGCTTAAGTCTGTGCATTGTCCACCATCATTTCTGGCAAGAACTGAATGAGACTTGTTTTTAAGATAATACATTTTACTCCTTAGTCACTCCCTTTTACCAACAATGGCAAAAGCACATTACTCTGCACAACACTTCCAATCCTTTCCAACCCAGGAAGCAAGGAATGAGAAAAGTATTTAAACTTTATTCACTAACAGTTGATAAAAAACAAGGGATTCTATTAGTTTATTTAGCCAAAGAGTTCCAAAACAAAACAACAACAACAACGTGTGTAAACCATTGTTAAATATTCTTATTTAGGGAAAAAGTTTAACATCATGCAACATTTTCATACGGATTGGAAGTCTAATGAAAGGGTGGTTTTTTTTTAAGAGTCTGCGCCTATGGATATCCCAACTATATACAGTAAAACCTGTGTTATCCGGCACGCTTGAGGATTAGGGTGTTCCGGCTATCTGTGGGTAGCATCAATCTAGGAAAAACCAATGGACAGTAATAGTAAAACTCAAGTTTTTAATATTGGTAGTTTTGTAGTGTGAGGCAATTGGTCTCACATTTCTATTTTGAGTTAAAGATGATTAATGCTTCTTAAATAAAAATTGTTAAGCCAATCATGGTAAACCACACCAGGCCTGTGCACCTGAAGATGCAACAGTGTTGTGGCTGAGGGAAATGCCAGTTAAAGTTTTCTGGTTAACAGAAAGCCGGATAACAAAGGTTTCATTGTAAAACTGCCAGCATTTTAATTAAAAAGCTAACTAATCAATGACACACACAGAAACATAAAAGGCTTACTGCTTGGGGCACAACTGGTGCTGCAGCTCCTACATGAATAGCATCATAGGGAGCTTCTTCTGGATAGCCCATTCTTCCATCTCCCACTGCAAGAAAGCAAAACCTTTTAACTCTTACTAGGGATGTGCAACAGCTGGTTAACATTTTTCAAGTTATACTGAGCTTCAAATAAGGGGCTAACTTCCATTTTAAGTGAACTGTCATAAGAATGTGTGGCAAATCACTTTAATATGTAGCATTTAACTGTAGTTATGCATGTAGTAAGCAGAGATGTAAAATTCTGTTTAATCAGTTAACCGGTTACACGTTATGTTTAGTCAGTTAACTGTTTAAAATGGGGTAAGCTGGGTAGGAGCAGTTTCTCCCCTCACCCTGTCGTGGGCAGAGGCCCGCTGCAGGCAGAGGCCTGCCAATGGACTAGCAGGCCCCTTCTGGCTGGGATGGAGTTCCTCTCCCCCGCACTCACCTGCGGCAGTTCCCATTTACAGCAGGAGCCCCTCCAGCCACCGCTGGTTAGCCATAACCAGTTAACCATTCACATCCCTAATAGTAACTTCAATCAATGAAGAAAATATACATAACAGTAAACTGAAGAACTGTTTTTAAACACTTGAAACCATGAGAGGTTCATTTTAAGAAAGTAATCCATTTGCTCAAGGAAGTTAACTGGTTGTGATACAATACAAAATAAGCATAAGCAGCAGCATTCAGGCTACAGAGAATATGATACAGGTTTTTTATTTTCTACTATTTTTGTGTACCATCATTTTATTATTCATTTTTGCTCCTTCTATTCAAAAGTTATGACATTTTCCTTAGGAACAACTAATGTTTCAAATATCGATATCTGGATTTGCAACTGGTATTTTAAATACAGTTTTTTATTTAAGCAGCAACACAGAACATTTATAAATGTTACTTCCCAAAATTTTTTAGAAACATTTGGACTTTTGCAGTCAGCATCTACAAGTATTCAATATGAGTACAGAAATTAACCAGGATTTGCCTGACTCCCTAATTCAATGGGAAACACAAGTTCCTATTTGTGCTCAGTCTCTGGGCCGGAGCACCTGAAAACTCTGCAGAAGAAGTGTGCTCGGTTTGCTTGGAGGAAAGGAAAGTGACCCTCATGTCACTTCAATAGCAACTTCTATCAGACAGTCTAGAGCTCTGATAATGCGAAGCCTCCTAGACGGAGAATATTAAAGGTTTTTGAAGGATGAAACATGCCTTTCACTACAAACATTTTACAGAAAAAACTATTACCCTCACACCAACCTCCACTTCGCCCAGGCTCCTACCTGAATATTCAATTTAGGTTAGCTATTTGGGGCCTTGTCTACGCTAAAGACTTCAATTGCTACAAATAACTACACCATCTCTACACTAGCTGTTCCGTTTTAGGTATATGAAAGTAGTAATTCTGCCTTGTTTCCACACTAAAACTATATGCAGTTGTGATGCTCCCTGGGTGCCTATCCCGTGATTCACAGCACAGACCTTTGAGATTTCAAAAAGGCCTTCTGAAAGTCCTATGGAAATTGTGGTGAGTCAAGGTCAAATTCAAAATGTGAGAATCTTAAAAGTCCCCTGGCAATACTGGCACCATTTCTAAGTCCTTCTGTAGCCAAGTTAAACACTTAGCTCTTGTTCCTTGCTCAGCAAGAAGCATTTCTTTTGGAGCTTTTGATAAGCATTCATGAAGTACCTAAGGTAGCTGTGAAGAAGAGCGCAAGATAGTCCACAAGTCCTAACTATCCAGTTTTCTGAGCTCATGACAATGTAACCAAATGTCATCTTTTCTACTGTATCCATTACCTTCTCGGGGTCCTGAGTCTCACCCAAAGAGATTCCAAAATCCCAGGGTTTGATTCACTATTTCCTGACCTGTGGCTTTTTTTTCTAGTTCATCCAGTTCACAGAATCACTGTTTCCACATGTCCCTCACAATCTAACTGTCAAGACTTGCTGTACTTGTACTATCTGTAACAACAAAATGGACTAATGGACTAGCTAGTTGGCAAAAGCCAAAATAGTGGGGCCAGATTATCACGCAATGGGCACATTTTCTACCCTGAGTTATTATTGTTGTCCTGGGGTTCATTACAGGCCATCAGTACTTTTACTGTCTCATGGCACTATCCACCACAGCCAGCCATTTGATCACTAATTATGCACTTACATATGACAGTTCAGATGGCCTTATATCTGAAGAGATGGACCCTAGATCCTGCCAATGGCTTTGGCATAGCTAGCAGCACATTAGTAGGATAGTTGTCTTACGATACATTCTGGTGACAGAACAAAAGTGCAGAAACAAAAGGTATCGGATGCTGTGAAAACACACAGCTGAGCTGCACCAGGTGGTATACTGCTATACTCAGTTGTGAGAGTTTCAGGGACCAAGACACCTGTGCAATGGAGTGCAGAAAACAGACCAGATAAGCCACCTACACAGCAACTAATGCACTGTATGATAGTAATGGGAAAACTATTTGCACTCTGAAGGCTATTACAAAAATGATATCTGTGCACTCTGGCATTGACCAGATTAAGATGGTCAAGGTTAACACCACAACTAACCTCGGTCAAAGAATATCTAAATGAAGTGGTAGTGCACCATGGGAAGTACTTGCATATGGAAGCAACGTTTATTCATAGGCATGCAGTCATAGGGCAACCATATTGTGATTAGCACATAATTTCTCTAGTTTAGAAAAGATCTGGAATATCCCCACTTTTTGGAGAAGAGAAACAAAAGTCAGAGTTTTTGGAGAGCACCTCAACTATCGGAACCAAGTAGAAGACAGAATAGTTTGCTAGCAAAATTTTATCATCATCATTATTATTATTATTATTTTCACGGAAGCACCTAGTGATCCAGCACCAAACCACTTAAAATACACCAACAGATTGCATTTTAGTTTAGTAATTATTATGATGGAGCATTCTTCCCTCATCAACACTGATTTAATTATACTGCCTTGGTATCCATTTATATTACCAAAATGTAGACACTGGTAGTACATTTTAAGAACTAGATAAGCTGATTAATTCAATTAGTACACTTTACTATTTTAGTACTTTTCACTTTGGCAACTTCATGCCAGTAAGACTTTCAACTATTAATGTACACGCACAGAGTGCCGATACTATAAAGCTCTAATTTTGTAACCAAGTTCATTCTCACCTATATAAGAAAGCTGTAAATGCAGGCCTGATTTTAAAAAGCATTAACATTTTAATGAATTCTTGTTCAGTTATGTTTTACTACATACACTATTATGTCAGAGAAGTGCATTCAGTCTTTTTTTAAAATGCTAGAAAATAAAGGTCATAAAAAGGGAAGGGAGAGATTTTCAAATGCCTAAAGGGTGAATTAGATCTTCAAATTTTCAGCTGTTGTCGGGCACCTAACTCTTTGTATCTTTGAAAATCCTCCTCAAAGAAATGAAACCAATTAAGTTTCCAAATTGAGGTCATTTGCAGTCAGTTTTTAATGAGAATATTAATAACAAAGTCTTTGATACTCACCAATTAGTTTCACTCTTCCTGAAGACAGCAATGTAGGATCATCCTTTTTGACATTATTTATCGAGTCATCTACTAACTCTTTGATATGATCAATTCCTACAACTTGTCCTTGGGGACCAACCTGGAAGAAAATTACATAGTTGAATAGTTTGCTAAATTTTTTTTTTTTTAAATGTCACTATTTCCATTTTCTGAGCTAGTTTGTTTCAAATAAGTTTACTAAGCTAGTAAAGCAATATATTACCCCAGCAGTTCCCAACAGCTGGTGCGTGGACCAGCGGCAGGCTGTTAACCCCTGCCTGACAGGCTGCAGCACACTGCCAGGCCACGCCCCCAGCTGCTAATGAGCCCAGTCCACTGGGTTCCCCATAAGCTGCCGCCTTCACATGCACAAAAAATTCTGACTGCCCTCTTCCCCACTCTGCAGCAGGGTGAATGGCACAGCAGGCAGCCAGGGCTGCAGTGAGGCTGTCCCTACTGGGTGAGCCTCACCATCGCCCAGGTTCCAGCTTTGGAAGCTGCTACACAGCCCAGCTGGAGGGGCCATGTGACCGGCAGTGGAGCTGCTATGCAGCCCAGCTGGTGGGGCCACATGATGGACAGTTGAGGCCCTCAGCCAGGGCTAAGTACCATGTGGAGGGCAGCTGTCCCAGAAAGCCTGTTCTCCTCCTGCCCACACTGGCACTTCCAGGCAGTTCCCTCCTTCCTCCCCACTTGTTGGGAGCCTCCCCCTGGCCTCCAGCTGCTCCCCGCCAACATGCACATGAAGGAACCTGCCGCTGCCCAGCTGCGCTGAGCCCTGGGTGTTTTATCCTTCTTGGGGGCTTCTCATGCATAGAAAGCAAGGGAAATCAGGGTTCAAGGAATCCAAAAAGCAAGTCACTTCCTTGATTTTGACATGCACTATACATTTACTTTTCTTATCCCAACATCTGCATTTTGTATATTTGAAGAGCTCCTTATTATATTGGCATTACAATTCAAGAATTCACCATCTTTATTCCTCTGATAAAGTCCACGACTACCCCAGCCCTGTTAGCCCGGGATCCACAAAGCTGTCACTCATTTATGCATGCCACAGTTTCATTTTTTCCCTGGCTGAATACTGCTGACTGAGGGTTAAAAGCCCACTGCCCCATCCTGCACCCTCGTTAATGTTTTATGAAAAGAAAGCACTGTCCATATTTTTGGTGATGTTTTGCAATTCTTGAATACTACTTTGGGGGGGAGGAAATAATAATTTAAAAAAACTGTTACAAGATATATATTGCGTGTGCACAGATGCAAGGTAAAATAACACAACTCCTTAAAGTTAATTACCACAATAAATATGCAAATAAATTACCATGATGAATCTGAAAAAGTTTCAGTGCCGGTCTGCCAAATGTTTTTCAACGAGTTTGCCAGTCCACAGTATGAAACAGTTTGGGAACCATTGTATTATCCCAATCCTAATACAGCTAATAAGGATGTTAAATATCGAGTAATTTACTAGTCGAGTAGTAACTGGCCAACGCATTAAACGAAACAGCAGCGGAAAAAATGCGATGAGCCAAAGGTCCATCTAGCTCAGTAGCCTGTCTGCTGACAGTGGCCAGCGCCAAGTGCCCCAGAGGGTGGACCAAAGACAATGATCAAGCGATTTGTCTCGTGCCATCCATCTCCAGCCTCTGACAAACAGAGGCCAGGGACACCATTCCTTCCCCCTGGCTAATAGCCTTTTATGGACCTAACCTCCATGAATTTATCTAGCTTCTCTTTAAACTCTGTTACAGTTCTAGCCTTCACAGCCTCCTCTAACAGGGAGTTCCACAGGTTGCCTATGCGCTGTGTGAAGAAGAACTTTCTTTTATTAGTTTTAAACCTGCTACCCATTAATTTCATTTGGTGTCCTCTAGTCCTTATATTATGGGAACTAATGAATAACTTTTCTTTAATCACCATCTCTACACCACTCATGATTTTATATACCTCTATCATATCCCCCCTCAGTCTCCTCTTGTCCAAACTGAAAAGTCCCAGTCACTTTAGCTTCTCCTCATATGAGACCCGTTCCAAACCCCTGATCATTTTAGTTGCCCTTTCCCGAACCCTTTCCAAGGCCAAAATATCTTTTTTGAGGTGAGGAGACCACATCTGTACACAGTACTCAAGATGTGGGCGTACCATAGTTTTATACAGGGGCAGTAAGATATTCTGGGTCTTATTTTCTATCCCTTTCTTAATAATTCCTAACATTCTATTTGCCTTTTTGACCGCCACTGCACACTGTGTGGATGTTTTCAGAGAATTATCCACAATAACTCCAAGATCTCTTTCCTGATTTGTCGTAGCCAAATTAGCCCCCCATCATATTATATGTATAGTTGGGGTTATTTTTTCCCAACGTGCATTACTTTACACTTATCCACAATAAACTTCATTTGCCATTTTGTTGCCCAATCACTCTGTTTTGCGAGATCTTTTTGAAGTTCTTCACAGTCTGCTTCTGTCTTGACTATCTTAAATAGTTTAGTATCCTCCGCAAACTTTACTACCTCACTGCTTGCCCCTTTCTCTAGATCATTTATGAATAAGTTGAATAGGATTGGTCCTAGGACTGACCCTTGGGGGACACCACTAGTTACCCCTCTCCATTCTGAAAATTTACCATTTATTCCTACCCTTTGTTTCCTGTCTTTTAACCAGTTCTCAATCCATGAAAGGACCTTCCCTCTTATCATATGACAATGTAATTTACACAAGAGCCTTTGGTGAGGGACTTTGTCAAAGGCTTTCTGAAAATCTAAGTATACTATATCCACTGGATCCCCCTTGTCCGCATGTTTGTTAACCCCTTCAAAGAACTCTAATAGATTAGTAAGACATGATTTCCCTTTACAGAAACCATGTTGACTTTTGCCCAACAAATTATGTTCTTTTACGTGCCTAACAATTTTATTCTTAACTATTGTTTCGACTAATTTGCCTGGTACCGACGTTAGACTTAACGGTCTGTAATTGCCGGGATCACCTCTAGAGCCCTTTTTAAATATTGGTGTCACGTTAGCTATCTTCCAGTCAGTAGGTATGGAAGCTGATTTAAGGGATAGATTACAAACCACAGTTAACAGTTCTGCAGTTTCCCATTTGAGTTCTTTCAGAACCCTTGGGTGAATGACATCCGGTCCCGGTGATTTGTTCACGTTAAGTTTTTCTATTTGTTCCAAAACCTCCTCTAATGACACTTCAATACGGGACAGTTCCTCAGATTCATCTTCCACAAAGGACGGTGCAGGTTTGGGAATCTCCCCAACATCCTCAGCCGTGAAGACTGATGCAAAGAAATCATTTAGCTTCTCTGCAATGGCTTTATCGTCCTTGATCGCTCCTTTTGTATCTCGATTGTCTAGGGGACCCACTGGTTTTTTAGCAGGCTTCCTGCTTCTAATGTACTTAAACATTTTGCTATTGTTTTCTGAGTTTTTGGCTAGCTGTTCCTCAAAATCTTTTTTTGCTTTTCTTATTACAGTTTTACACTTAATTTGACAGTGTTTATATTCCTTTCTATTTATCTCACTGGGATTGGACTTCCATTTCTTGAAAGATGCCTTTTTGTCCCTCACTGCTTCTTTTACATGGTGGTTAAGCCACGGTGACTCTTTTAGGTCTCTTACTATGTTTTTTACTTTGGGGTATACATTTAATTTGGGTATACATTTAACTTTTCTAAAGAAAAGTTAGATAAATAAAGCACCATAAAAAGACAGACACACACACTTTTTTGTATGACCTTTGTAAGCTACCAGCAGACAGGGAAACACTCTTGGACAACTGTATGGACAATCACTGGACACTGACACCTGGGGAATATTTGGACATCAAAGATAGAGACCTCTATATCGAATTGGACAACACCACCCATACCATTTTGTCACACAGGAAACACTCTCCACTCGAAGATCCTCCAATTCATTCATGATGCAGACCTGAAGGACACTTTTCCTAACGTGTGGATAGCTTTAAAGATTCTGCCCACGCTTCCAGCCATAGTGACCGGTGAGTGCAGCTTTTCGAAGTTCTAGATCATTAAAAACATCATTTATACAAATTGTGCAAAGATATGGGCTACAGCTGCAATAAAAGTAAGGTATTTAACATTTTAACAGCTGGAGGGAGGGTGCCGAAAACACTCCTCACCTTGGGCAGCATTTGCTCTAGGTCTGGCCCTACCCAGCAGGATCCAAATGTGGAGGGGATCTAGGTGTGTGGTGAGAGCATTCTGTGTTGGGCAATCTGGATGCAAACAGCCCAGTAGGGATTCCAGGTGCACATAGTTGGGGCTCAGTGGGGATGGCGGGGGATGGAGCTTAACGGGGGGTCTGGGTGGCTCGATGGAGGGATTCAGGTGCAGCTGAGAGGGGCTCAGTGGGGGCTGTATGTAGGGGATTTGTGGTGGGTCTATTGTATGGGGATGGAGGAACTACAGGTATAAGGGGAACGATCTTAGCATAGGGTCTGGGCAGGAGGGAGTCTGGATGTATGGGGGTTTGGCAGAAGGAGGGGACAGCTCCCCTTAGGACAGCCATTCCCCCTATGGCTGAGAAGCACTGGGAGAAGGGAGAGCAAAACTGGAGGAAGTTTCTGGGAGTGAGTCTGATTTGGCCCTGACCGCTCTATGCAGGGGAAGTGCACTCAGACCTAGCCTGGACTAGCTGTTGAGACTAAGGATGTTAAGTATCAACTAACTGACTAATCGAATAGTCAATGCATTTTGTATCAACTATTTGCCTCTGCCTTTGAAGTGTAGCAACAGCCTTAGGGGTCAGCTGGGGACTCCCTGCTGACCCCGGGCTCCGTGCGGCACTGCCACTTTGAAATGCCACGTGCAGCCTGGGGACACCCCAGCTGGCCCAGGGCTGCACACAGAATTTCAAAGTGGCAGCACCATGTGGAGCCCAGGATCTGGCCCCAAGCCTCAAGCGGCGCTGCCACTTTGAAGTACCCTCTCCTTCCCCCCCGCCACGCTGCCTCTATGTGACAGAGGCAGCGGGGGGGAAGGGGGAAAGCAACTAGTCATTCACATTCCTAGTTGAGACTGGTGCAGGGTAGGGACCATTAGCCAGCATGGGACTGGAGATATTTAGGTATGGGAGGATGGGGCTTGGGAAGAAGGGTCTGGGTGGTATGGGATTCCAGATGCAGTGAGTGAGACTCAGTGGTGGGGTAAGGTAGAAAAGATGGGCGGTTTTGTGGGCAGCAGAGTGAAGCGTGGCAGCAGTCCAGATGCATAGGGGTTTGATGGATGGGACATCCTCAGCACACTTCTCTCCCCAGTGATTTACATCTCCACCAGCTGCTCTGGACACCCAAACAATGCGCCTATGCTTCTGAGGAGGGGCATGAAATGCTCTTATGGTTTCTCTTTGCTTCCCAGTCAGAAAGTCTGTGCATGCACAGTGGCCAGAATTCCCGCAGGAGTAATAAATCCTCATGCTTCAGAATGAGGAAACTGCTAACTGACTGAGGTTATGAAGAAACTTGCCTTTAACTTTTTCCTGAGTTGTCCATTATGAGATTTACTGAACCTTTTTCTGAAATATTTGGTGTTAGCCATTATCAGAACAGAATATTAATCTAGATGTTCAGCTGTCTGACATGGTAGGTCAATTTCAATGGTTCTTAGGAAAACTAATCCAGTTTACTATAAGATAAGGGTGCTAGAAATTTAGAGATTGTACATTCATGTTGCTATTTTTTCTTTTAAATTTAACCACAAAAACATTGAAAAGTTTCTTCTCCTTCAAGTGGTAAAACAGGCTGCTCACCATTCGTGAAAAACATGCTGTAAGAATACCACTTCCAGATCCTACATCAAGGGCTTTGGCTCCTTCGTGTAACTGTTCATATAGAAGTTCTAGAGCATATGCATGCTGGAAAAAAAAAAAAAAAAAAAAGAGCACATAGTTTTAAAACTTCATTTTAACCAGTACATAGTCACCTTTTCAGAGATTTCAGGTAATACAGGAAAAACCAGTGTTACTACAGGAAACCGACATCAGAGTTCTTCTGCACCACAGCAAGATAATTATTTTCATGCTTTTCCATGCAACTTTAACACATGTTGTTCTCAACTATTTCCTCTAATAGCCATTTCAGTATCTTTAGGTCTGTTGCACATGGTCATTTTTAAAATGAAGTAATTGGTAAAGAATCTACACTGCATCCAAGATCCTTTGAAACACTCCCTGAAAGATGTAGCCAATTGAGAATTCTGCAACATCCAAAGGAGTAGTGCTGGCACAGGAGATGGTTTAAGTACTATGTTCCAGCTATCCTCAGCTTGCACAGTCTCTTGGAAACTATTTGACAATTGGAATACAAAAAAAGCATCCCATAGGTTGCTCTAACCTATATAGCACCAACACAAAGCGAGCATGAGGAAGCCACAAAGAGCTCCCTGATGGCTGCCACCCAACTAATGCCCCACCTTGTATCAACCAAGGACTCATATGGCAAAGAATTTGGGACAAAAAAACCAAACAAACAAAAAAATCATTTTTGGAAAATTCATCATGAACATTACCCTACAATTTGGTTTTAAGTTCATAATTAAGAGGTTCATATAATGACTCATTTATGAGCTGGGTTTTCTGCTGCATCCACGCACAGCTCAGGTACAGCAGAGAAGGGGCTTGCAGGAAGCCAAATGCTGCTCCCCGAATTTGTTCAGATTTCTCTAATTAAATCTGTAGGGTGCAGCTTTTATAATTAATTTTATTATATATATATATGTATATATGGCATAATGTTCCTAATGTTAACAGCAGCAAACTGGAGAAAGTGGAGCCTTGTTCTGCCACCCTTCTTCCCCCTTATACTAAGTAGCTCAGCCCAGTGGAAGAAGGCAGAAGCACAGCAGGCAGAGAAGACAGCATAGCCAGCTCGGCCTATATTATACTAACCAGAGTCTCACACAGGGGAATTCTCCAATCAGTTTCAGTTCACTTTGAACTTGAACTGAGCAGCCACTAGACTCTGGGGCACATGAAGTTCCATTAAGCCATATTTTTAAGTAGGCCACATGCAATTCAATCAAATACAAGAAAAAATTTGAAATCTACCCATTTTTTAAAATTAAGTCAAAAAGTAATCACAACCTGAAAAGCTCCAGAAGAGACTATGGTTCTACTTAGGCAATCATTAACATGACCAAGATGTCCTGCATTTAGGTACTTATACTACAATTGGTATAGAATAGGCCTCCACATGAATTTTATTCAAGATCACATCATCATGGAGTGTAAAAACCTTATTGCTAAAGTATTATCTTTACAATTACAAAACATCAGATATTTAGAATTTCAGATTTCTCCAGATATATATAATTTTTGTATTTACAGTAGCATGTTCTCAGTTTAAATTATGGTCCTAATGCATCAGAAAACTGGTGGAATAGTCCCCATGCATAGGATTCTTTCAAAATAAATCAGTTTTTTCACAGGCCAATTTTCTATTTGGGGTACTAAGGACAAGCTCTCCCATGTTTGTAAAAAGCCTTATTGAAGAATAACTACCGTGGTTTGTGCCCTCATGCAGAAGAATTTTGGGAGACTACACATTTACCCCTTCTGATAGTTGAGATTCCATGTATAAGACAGGAGGATCCGCTGTTTCCTAGTCCTTTCACTTCTCTACTCCATTATAGAAATACTGATAGTGAACTAATACTCCTTCTCATTCCCCCACCTAAATTTCTGGACGATAATATGTAAAACAACTCTGAATTTAGTCTAAGCAATTGCTGCACCTCACCTAGGCTATCAGACTCCCAGGAAAATTATGCAACTAGTTTTAGAAGTCGGTTAAATAGCAAAGTTAGTTTTCTTCAATGAAAAGATCAGTCTTAATAGTAAACTGATGACCCAAAACACAAGCAGCATTTATTTAAAAGGTAGAACAAAAAAATAGGAAATTAAGGAACATGGGGGAGGGGGGGAGGAGGAGGAAAGAAATCAAGTGCTCTGTTTTTCTATACCTGTAAGTAGCTTCATGATTCTGTTGACTTTGTATCAGGCATCAACAGCAATACAGCTTAGAGTAGAGGCTGATAAAAACTACACTCCTTTCCCAAAGGGCTGAAGTTACTTACTTACTTAGTCAGAACAGAAATCCAGGATTTAGGTGTGTGGACTAGACATGTAAGAATTTAACCATTTAACCAATAAGCATCAGCTTATCAGTTTCCATTGCAGTTAAACTCTTGTGCCCTGCAGGCACATGCCAGCTCGCAGCTGCTAGTCCTGCTCTTGGGGTTGAGCTCTGGGACCAAGCACGAGCTGGAAATGAGCTGGGCTGCCTGCCTGCCCCCTAAAACACTTTAAATGCAGAGCTGCAGGGGGGTAGGTCCCGGACCCATCACGAGGCAGGACTGAGCCAAGCTACTGGCCAGCCTGGTAAAAAAATTTACTGGCAGGGAAGGAGGAAATGCATATAGTCCATAGCATTAACCTATAAGCTTTGCTTATTGGTTAATTCATTAATGAACTACACTATTACATTCCTAGCTCCCAGCTGCCGGCCCGGCTCCCACAGAACCGGCTCACGCTGTGGGCTCGGATACTGCAGAGTTCGCAGCGTGGGGCAGCAGCTGGCTCCCTAGGAGCAGGACTGACAGACAGTGCACAGCAAGAGCCAGCTGATAAGTCGACTCCTGGCTCTGCTCCTGGGCAGCTGGCTGCATTGCGGGCTCTGCAGTATAAGCCTTCCACTGAAGAGCTCAGAGGGGGTACCCCTCCAGTACCCTTCCCTCTCTAGACCCACCCAGCCAAAAACGGTTAACCATGTAACCACTAGGATTTTTAGCAGTTACGCGATTACTTTTTAAAAGTCCTTTTTTCATCCATAGTGTGGACAAAGAAAGCATGTACCAGAGTACTACCATCCTTGATTGATATAACTTGATCTTTTACTATAGATTGACCTAATAGAATCACTGTTCTTATAACAAATCTAACTCTTTGTTGGGAAATAGCCTATTTAAGGTTGCAAAACTTTCACATACATGAATTTTCCTTTTTCTATCACCTTTGAGAAGAGCCTTCATTTTTTAGAACAAAATCCCAACAACCTATTGACTTAGACACTAACAAAGTATTTTAATCACAACTCAATACTACAACACTGGAAATGGCTGAAGCTTATAATTACAACTCAAATATTTGAGTAGCAACTTTGGTAAGTTTGGAAAAAAGTTAGTTTAATAAATTTTATCAATGAATGTGTAACTGATTAAAAACCTGTATACAAAGCACATTATATTGGGTTTTTTCATCCAACACAGGTCTTCAGTTTCACTAACCTAAAAGGAATAGTCTACATAAACAATTTATGCATATTTTTCTTTCTAACTTGCTTATGTGATGGACTAGAGTAATAATATGGACTCAGTGAATTTACACTGATCACTAAGGGCAATTACTGATACAGGTTGGACCTCCCTGGTCCAGTATCCTCGGGACCTGACTGGTCCCCAAATGAGGGATTTTTCTGGACCAGGGGAGGTCAACTCCAACTACTCTGCTGATGGACTCTAGGGGTCCATCAGCAGACCCCACCAGGCGGTACCCCTATCAGCTCCACTGCTAGCTGATTTGGCTCCGCTCCTATCCCAGGGCTTCACTGCCCCACGGCTGTTGGGGATTCACATCTCTGGGGCCTCCAGATCTCCACTCCTGGGGGGAAGGGGAAGGTGTTCTGGGGCCACTGGAGATCTGCTGTTCCAGGGCTGCCAGGGCCGCTGGAGCTCCCCCACCCTGGGGCATCCAGGACTTCACTGCTCTGGGGCTGCCGGAGCTCAGTGACTCCTCGGCTGCTGGGGATCCACTGACCCAGGGTTGCCAAGTCCTTCAGGGCTCCACTGCCCCAGGCCTGCTGGGATCGTGGGCTGCTGGGGCTCCGCTGCCCACAAGCTGCTTGAGTTCTGCAGTTCCAGGGCTTCCGGGGTTCTACAACCCCAGGGCTGCCGGGGCTGCTATGGCTCTGCTGCCCTTTGCCGCTACTCTGCGGGCAGCCCTGAGACACGGGGCTTCTGGCTCTTTACCTGCCTCTGGGCTCCCTGGTCCAACATCATCTGTGGTCCTACTGGAATATTGCCAGAGAGTGTCCCAGACCACAGAAGTTCAACCTGTACTGATTTACTGTTATGCAGGCTAGCTTAATGTTCCACTAAGAATTCAGAAATAGCTGATACACATCTTAAATAACTGTAATCAATATAGTTATAGTAGATTCTTATTCTGAACTCTACTTACTTTTCTATTTAAGGAATCTTGTATACCCTCTGTGTGTGGGACGTGTCATCAGTAGTAAGTTTAGTACAGTGTGAGAAACACAGATCTACATTAAGATTCTATAACAACTACTATTGTTGTCATTTCTCTGAAAACAATGTTAACTTGTTTAAGATATCAAAAGCCAATCTTTCAAAATGGATAGTTTAATTTAGTCCCTACCCTTTTGAATTCTAAAAAATAATTTTACGACAAGACAAATTCAAAATGATTTGGACAAACTGGAGAAATGGTCTGAGGTAAATAGCATGAAGTTTAATAAGGACAAATACATACAGAATTGGTATTGACTGTCTAGGAAGGAGTACTGCAGAAAGGGATCTAGGGGTCATAGTGACACTGTTACAAAAAAACCAAACATGATTCTGGGATGCATTAACAGGAGTGTTGTGAGCAAGATATTAAAGGTCTAGAGAACATGAGCTAAGAGGGAAGACTGAAAGAATTGGGCTTGTTTAGTTTAGAAAAGAGAAGACTGAGAGGCGACATGATAGCAGTTTTCAAGTACCTAAGAGTGTTACAAGGAGGAGGGAGAAAAATTGTTCTCTTAGCCTCTGAGGATAAGACAAGAAGCAATGGGCTTAAACTGCAGCAAGGGAAGTTTAGGTTGGACATTAGGAAAAACCTCCTGTCAGGGTGGTTAAACAGTGGAATAAATTGCTTAGGGAGGTTGTGGAATCTCCATCTCTGGAGATATTTAAGAGCAGGTTAGATAGACTTCTATCAGGGATAGTCTAGACGGTCCTTGGTCCTGCTGTGAGAGCAGGGGACTGGACCTGATGACCTCTCAAGGTCCCTTTCAGTTCTAGTGTTCTATGATTCTATGAAATGGAGCATAAGCTATAAAAATGTTTCCCTTCTTTCCCACAAACTCTGATTCTCAAATAAAATACTAAAAGGGCAAAATATGACCAAATTAATTCTTAATTTCAAATAAATGAAAACACTGATATGGAAATAGTTTAGTATCTGTGATATTTCAGTGCACTGAAATATCTCCGGCGTTCACTTATTAAGCCTCATCCATGAACTGTCTGGGTCTCATTCAGCAGAGAGCTCATCTCTCAGTATAATTTCATTCTTAACATTTAATTTCAGAAAGGGGAACTACACATAAATGAGGAAGTTAGTTAAACAGAAATTAAAAGGTACAGTGGCAAAAGTAAAATCTCTGCAAGCTGCATGGAAACTTTTCAAAAACACCATAATAGAGGCCCAACTTAAATGAATACCCCAAATTAAAAAACACAGTAAGAGAAACAAAAAAGTGCCACCGTGGCTTAACAACCAGGTAAAAGAAGTAGTGACAGATAAAAAGATATATCTTTTTTTTAAGTGGAAGTTATTCAAATCCTAGTGAGGAAAATAGAAAGGATCATAAACTTTGTCAAATTAAGTGTAAATATATAATTAGAAAAGCCAAAAAGGAGTTTGAAGAACAAAAACTCAAGAAGTAATAGTAAAATGTTTTTTCAGTAGATCAGAAGCAAGAAGCCGGCTAAACAACCAATGTGGCACTTGGATGATCGAGATGCGAAAGGAGAACTCAAAGATGATAAAGTCATAGCGGAGAAGCTAAATGAATTCTTTGCTTCAGTCTTCACGGCTGAGGATATTGGTGAGATTCCCAAATCTGAGGAACTGTGCCAGACTGAGGTGTCATTAGAGGAGGTTGTGGAACAAACTGATAAACTTAACAGTAACAAGTCACCGGTACCAGATGGCATTCATCCAAGAGTTCTGAAAGAACTCAAATGGGAAATTGCAGAACTATTAACTGTGGTTTGTAACCTATCCTTTAAATCAGCTTCCTTATCTAATGATTGGAAGATAGCTTACGTGACACCAATATTTAAAAAGGGCTCTCCAGGTGATCCTGGAAATTACAGACTGATAAATCTAACGTCAGTACGAGGCAAATTAGTTGAAACTATAGTAAAGAATAAAATTGTCTGACACATGGATGAATATAATTTGTTAGGGGAAGTCAACATGGTTTCTGTAAAGGGAAATCATGCTTTACTAATCTGCTAGAGTTCTTTGAGGGGGGTCAACAAACATGCGGACAAGGGGGATCCAGTAGATATAGTATACTTAAGATTTCCAGAAAGCCTTTGACAAGGTCCCTCACCAAAGGCTCTTAAGTAAAGTAAGTTGTCATAGGATAAGAGGGAAGGTCCTTTCATGGACTGAGAACTGGTTAACAGACAGGAAACAAAAGGTAGAAATAAATGGTAAGTTTTCCAAGTGCAGAGAGATAACTAGCGGGGTACTCCAAGGGTCTGTCCTGGGACCCATACTATTCAACTTATTTATAAATGATCTAGAGAAAGGGATAAACAGTGAGGTGGCAAAATTTTCAGATACTAAGATAGTTAAGACCAAAGCAGACTGCGAAGAGCTTCAAAAAGATCTCACCAAACTAAGTGACTGGGCAACAAAACGGCAAATGAAATTTAATGTTGATAAATGTAAAGTAATACACATAGAAAAAATAATAATCCCAACTATATATACAGACAATATGATGGGGACTAATTTAGCTACAACTACTCAAGAGAGAGATCTTGGAGTCATTGTGCATAGTTCTCTGAGAACATGCACTCAGTGTGCAGTGGCAGTCAAAAAAGGAAATAGAATGTTAAGAGTCATTACAAAAGGGAGAGAGTAAAACAGAAAATATCTTACTGCTTCTATATAAAACCATGGTATGCCCACATCTTGAATACTTTGTATAGATGTGGTCGCCTCAACTCAAAAAAGGTGTATTGGCATTGGAAAAGGTTCAGAAAAGGGCAACAAAAATTATTAGGAGTTTGGAAACAGGTCCCGTATGAAGAGAGATTAAAAAGACTTGGAGACTAAGGGGGGATATGATAGAGGTCTAGAAAATCATGACTGGTATTGAAAAAGTGAATAAGGAAAATTTATTTACTTATTCCCACAATATAAGAAATAGGGGGGTCACCAAATTAAATTAGTAGACAGCAGGGTTAAAACAAACAAAAGGAAGTTTTTCTTCACTCAGCACAGTGTCAACCTGTGGAACTCCTTGCCAAAGGATGCAGTGAAGGCTAGAACTTCAACAGGGTTCAAAAGAGAGCTAGATAGATTCATGGAGGTTAGGACCATCAATGGCTATTAGCCAGGATGGGTAGGAATGGCGTCCCTAGCCTCTGTTTCTCTGGAGGTGCGTGTCAGGGGAGGGATCACGCGAGGATTACCTGTTGTGATCCCTCCCTCAAGGGCATCTGGTATTGGCCACTGTCAGCAGACAGGATACTAGGCTAGATGGATCTTTGGTCTGACCCACTATGGCTGTTCTTATGTAAAAGATTAAATATATCACAATAATTCCATTTGGTTGAATTCACATATTACAGACAAAAGGACAGGCAAGATTACCAGAGATTGCTACCACCGATAGATATAGTGAAAGTTGTTAGAATGAGTGACTAGATTATTAGTAATCTTCACTAAACCTCCTGTGTTATAAATCTAATGCTTACCATGTGTGGAGCACTGATAGTTGCTTGGAAACCTGTAAAACAAGGAAGAGGTAAACCTACTGATGATACAAGTCAGTATTGTAACATTCCTATCCAACTTATGTATGAAACATTGCATCCCTAGTACAAACCTTTAGTTTTGTAAAGCTATATTGCATGAAAGCTGCCTATGTAACCCTTACATCCCACAAGTAATGTTTCCCCTTTCCACTGTTATTACCCACGTGCCAATCTTGGCTCATAATTGTCATGTTTTTGCACTAGACTATGACCTCTCTGATGTAGGGACCATGTCTGTAAATCAAAATATATTAGTGATGGGCAACCTAGATTAATGAGTGGGCCACATGAGAGGCCCTCCATCTTAGTGGGCCACAAGATTGCTGTAAACCAAGACGATTTCCCAAGATAGGTAGTTTGTGCTAACTGCACTTGCATACCTAAAATTAGCAGGGTGTGCAGATTAAATCGTAGCAGTGCTATGATTGGATGTAGAGGAAGTGCATGGCTCTCACAATGTTGCGTGCAATCGGCACACACCTCACTTCACGTGCATGTCACTTCAGTAATACCGATAGAGAAAAAAAACGTATGTGGACAAAAACCAGAGTAATCTGGCTACCCTGCACATGGAAAGTGGTAAAGAAAATGTCTTGCAGGCCACATACAGAACCGCAATGAGCTGCATGTGGGCTGCAGATTATCCACCACTGGCATACATATACATCAGTTTTTCTCAAAGTGGTACGCAAAACCACTCTGAGAACAAAACGGTTACTTACCTCGTAACTGTTGTTCTTCGAGATGTGTTGCTCATGTCCATTCCAGTTAGGTGTGCACATGCGCCGTGTGCACGGATTCCAGAGCTTTTTCACTTAGCAGTATCCATCGGACCAACCAGGGAGCCCCTTGAAGTGGTGCCAGCATATCGGCAGCTGGCCCTCTACTCCCTCAGTGCCTTCTTGCCAGAGTCTTCCGACAAAGGGAAGGTGAGTGGAATTTGGAATGGACATGAGCAACACATCTCGAAGAACAGTTATGAGGTAAGTAATCGTTTGTTCTTCTTGGAGTGCTTACTCATGTCTATTCCAGTTAGGTGATTCCTTAGCAGTAGCACAGGAGGTGGGGTCGGAACCCTATTCTGCAACGGACTGCAAAACAGCCCTACTAAAGCCTGCATCATCCCAAGCTTGCTGTGCAATGGCGTAATGGTTTGTAAACATATGGATGGAGGACCACATGGCTGCCCTACAGATCTCTAGGATCAGCACTTGTGTGACGAATGTTGTTGATGAGGCCTGTGCCCTCATGGAGTGTGCCATAAGCAGGGGCACCATCCGTCCCAGAAGCGCGTAACAGGCTCTGATACAGGAAGTGATGCATGAGGACAAGCTCTGGGCCAACACTGGGAAACCCCTCGTTCTTTCTACTATAGAAATAACGAGTTGTGGTGACCTCCTAAACTCTCATGTCCTATCGATGTAAAAAGCTAGGGCCCTCCTCACATCCAGAGAATGAAGGGACTGCTCTCTCAGTGTTGCGTGGGGCTTACGGAAGAAAACAGGGATGACCTGGGACATGTGAAAATGTGACATGACCCGTGGCAGGAATGACATAGCCTAACCCTGTCCTCAAAAAAAAAAAAACTGTATAAGGGGGCTCTGAGGTGAGGGTCCTCAGCTCTGACACTCTCCTGATGTAATGGCAACGAGGAACACTACCTTCCACGAGGCCCCATCGTAGTCAGTACCGGAGCCTGCGGTGCCATGGGGGATGGTGCCGATGATACGGTCGGTGCCCAGGTTTCCATATTGGTCGGTGCTGATGGTATCAGCGGTACCGATGCGAGCACTGGTACTGAGTGCTGCTGTTGCTGCACCATCAGTGCCGGTATTGGAGCCAGGATAGGCACCGGGAATGGTGCTTATACCGGAGCCCGTAATTACACCAGCAGTCCGGGGCCAACGAAGATGCCTGCTCATCATCATCGATCATAACTGGTCCCAGAGATTAAGTGAACTCTATGAGCTTGCGTGCCGCACTTAACGATTCCAGAGTCAATGGCTGCCAAACCTCTTCAATCACCGCATCTAATGACGGACTCTCTGTGCACGTTGAACTCAACCAGTGCTGATGTGACTCGTGAGCCTCTTGACGTGCTGTTGTGGCCAAATGCCCATCTCCGTGGCACACTTTAAGGCCATGCTTCGTAGAGGACCTTCCCCGGTGCTGTCTCTTCCTGGATGGTGTCGGAGACTGCATCTAATGCTTTGATGTCAAAGGTTTTGCCAGTGCCGCCTGATTCAGTGCCGAGGAAAGTTAACAGAAGCCAGGGAGCTGTGTACACCCGGTGCCACTTCTGGTGCTACTGACTGAAGCACGGACTCCATTAAAATGAGCTTCAGGCAGGAATCATGTTCCCACTTTGTTCTCGGCCTGAAGCTCTTGCAAATTTGACAGCTGTCTGTGCAATGGCCCTCTCCTAAGCACTTCACACAGGAGTCATGCAGATCACTACAGGGCATAGGTTTAGAGCCCTTCACACATGGTTTAAAACTATGGGATTCTGGCATCCCCTCCCCGGGGGGGAGGAGGGGAGGAGAGAAGGTGGGGAAAGCTCCCCGATAAAAACAGTCAACTTTAAACTATTTACACTACTAAACTAATCTCATCTACAAAACTAAGAACTGTATATACTCTAAAGCATAGACTAACTAAGTAGTTGAGCGCTCCAGCTACCATCAAGGGCGGTAAGAAGGAACTGAGGGGATGAAGGGTCAGCAGGGGTATATATGCATCGATATGGTGGCGTCACTCCAGGGAGTTCCCTGGCTGGCCAAACGGATACTGCTAAGGGAAAAAGCTCTGGAATCCATGCATGTGGTGCATGCACACCCTAACTGGAATGGACATGAGCAAGCACTCCAAGAAGAACCTGCTAACTGGCTGCTCCGGTGTGTTTACTGGCTCCTCAGCCACAGACCCTTGCAGCTCCCAATGGCTCTGGTTCGCTGTTTGCAGGCAAGGGAAGCCACAGGAAGCAGTGTATGTTGTATATTTGCAAATATATGTATGTGTATGTATACAAATATACAAGCAGTTCAATATGAATTAATCAACAATAAGTACTACTATCTTTCACCATCAACCAATATGAAAGCTTCAGAAACGAAAAATAAATAAGCTGACTTCCCAAAAAGAAAAAAAAAATAAGGGTCTGGATGGGAGCAAGCAAGTTCCAGAATTCATGATCCTTCATTGAAAAATACCCTGCCAGCTAGGGATGTCAAAAAACTAATAATAATAAGTCAACCGTGTAACTGCTGAAAATCTCAGCAGTTACACTGTTACTCACGCTGTGGGCTTTGCAGTATAAAGCTTAACTTTATACTGCAGAGCCCACAGCGAAGCCTCCTGGGAAGTTGGGCTACCAGTTCCTGCCAGCCCAAAACCCGGCAACTCTTGCCCGCCCGGCTCCCCTACTGCAGTGAAGCCTACTCCCAGGGAGCACAGAGGGCAGCCTTTTGTCTACGTGGCTCCCGAGGAGGAGGCTTCACTGAGTGTAACCAAAACTGCTAACCAATAAGCGGTTAGTCATTTACAGTCAAACATCCCTACTGCCAGCAACCCCATCTTATTTAACCTCTTAGGTCAGTGATCACCAACCAGTAGATTGGGATCTACTGCTAGATCTTGGAACCTTTGACAGGTGATCCTGACAGGCTTGGCTAGGAGGCTATCAAGTGCTGGCACTTCATCTGCCCCTCTCAGCACTGCCGTGCTGCTCCTGCCCTCTGCCCTGGAGGTGCTCCCCACCCTTGGGAGTCTCCTGCTTGCTGTGCAGTGCACAGGAAGAAGAGGGGGGTGCTGATGTCAGGGTGCCCCTCCCCTCACCCTATACCCCATCTCCACAGAGCAGAGGTGGGGCAGGGATGGAGGGAATTTGCTGGCTGCTGCTAGGAGTGGTGCAGGACCAGGGTCGGGGTGAGCCTGCCTTAGCTCCCTGCATCACCACCCAGAAGCCACCTGTGGTAAGCAGTGCCTAGCTGGAGCCTGCATTCCAAACCCCAGCCCAGTCCTGAAACCCCCCTTCACCTTAAAACCCCACCCTAGCCCTGAATCCCCCTGCACCCAAACTCCCTCCCAAGCCTGCACAATGAACCCGCTCCTGCACCTCAACTCCCTGCCCCAGGGTCAGCTCAGAACCCCTCCCACACTCCAAATCCTTTAGCCCAACATCAGTGTCTGCATCCCCCTTCCCCACAGCCCAAACCCTTGCCTCCAGCCTGATATATGTGAGTGAGGATGGAAGAGGAAGGGAGGATGGAGAAAGCAGTGGCAGGGCCTTGGAGAAGGAGCAGGAAGGAGGTGGGGCAACAGTGTTTGGGTTTGAGGTACATCCTCGATTGCACTTAAATTCAAAAAAGTGATCTCATGTTTAAAAAGGCTGGAGACCACTGTTTTAGGTCAAGTACCCACAACAGCTGATAAACAGCAGTATTATACAAACAGAAAGAACATCTCTAATGTAACTAGAGCCAAATTGTTTAAGGTTTTATACAGTAAAGCCATCATGTCAAACTGGTAACACAATGAAAAACAATAATAATTAGAGCACTACAACATATTCTGCACAAGCCAAATTTTCAAATTAAAAAAGGCTGGATCAGCTAATTGTAAGGAATTAAAATGCTCCCATATACATTTTTAAACGTTTCTTTAAAATAAAACACTTTCATATTCTTATCACACATGCCAAACTCATATTCTGTTAAGAACAGATGTTTTAGATAGATGGTCTCTTACCTATTGCTTGAGGAGAGTCCATATAAGGGTTGCATTTTGCATAGTGGTAACGGTCTGTAGCCAACATTACTTCAAATACTTTATCTGATTTGATTATTCCATTTTCTGAAGAAGAAGAAAAATAGATTTGTTTACAAGAAAAATGAAAGCAACTCCTTTTTTTACAATATATCTGTTCAAGAACATAAACTGTAAAATAAATGAAGTCATAAATTTAAAAAAATCATGTGTTGCATATACTTTGGCTAGTACTTAGCTTCATTTTAAGCTTTGACTAACATGCAATACATTGAATTTTGAGCTACACCCCAAGATTTTATAAAAATTATTAAATGCTTTCAATTTTATAATATGTTGAAGATTTTATATTCCTTGTTAGAACCCTAATCCTGACCCCCCTCAGGAAAATGGAGCTTTTTGCATACTTTTGCCACTCATGAAAGAAATACTGTCAAATTGGTTTAGCATTTAATATTCAACATAACGTGCATTGTTCTGCTAACAAACAGTTGATGGTTCCTCTATATACGAAGGAAGGAACAAAGCCACAAGTGAGAAACTAGAATATATTTGCCTATTTGATAAAGTGATTTGTTTTCAAGTGCTGTTTCACTATGTCTTAACAAATCTGTTCCTCTTACAAAGAAACTCCTACATCGTCAGGCTTCTGACACTTGGTCTTAGCAAGTCCACGAGTGTTCACATCAGAATGGTTACATCTCTCCCAACCAAATTATAAACTGCTTTTGTCATTTTTACATTCATGTGCATTACCAGTTCAGTCAATAAAAATGTTTAACTTGTGATTGAGTTCTTTATTACTAAAATGATTTAGCCTCATTTTCTTTAGTGTTCTGAAAAGTCATACACTCAATCACAAAAGTAAATTAAAGTAACTGAAGTAAACAGCAGACTTCACAGCTAGTCACTTATGTAACAAAAAGGTTTGAAGTTTAAACTAAAAACAAAATTTTAAAAAACGAAATGCTCTGTGAAGCAATATACATTATGTAAGGAGTAAAAATTTTAAAAGCATCTAAGCCATTTTTTAAAAGGGGACTTAGGCTCAGACATTAGGCACTTTTGAAAACTATGCCCAAGATCTAATAATCGAAACCTAACTCTTAAGCTTATAATGGGGCTATTTTTATTAAAGTTACTTCAATGCCTTTTCAAATCAAAAGCAAAAATATCTTTCTAAGGAAGCACCTAATAAGCAAAACCAAAGAAGTTTCTGTAGATGTAAAGCAACTAAGGCAGCAAGCAGGAAATATACCATCAAAGCATGGTGGCAAACATCCCAACAGCAATATCATATATAAAGTTATTCTTTATTTAGAATCCTTCTCTCTGTGTCAAATGTCTTCCTAGCTAAAAGTCTTTCCTCCAACACATTACACATATAATATGCTCCTGTTTCATTAAGAACTGAATACTTCATTGATTCTGTATTGAAGTAAGAATCAAAGTGCTACCAAACCTGCACAGAACTTTTCATTCCGGAAATCGTACTGCAAAATATCCATAAGAACATGGAAATTTCATAAATTTGCTGAGCTGCTATTATACTGCTATCACAACAAAATGGTTAGTTCCACAGATCAATTATAATTAAACATACAACAAGAAACACTGGTGTACTACAAAAAGGGAAGGGGTGAGAAATATCCATATACCCATTGAATAGACATTTGAAATCCGGTAAATATTTATGTACGACCAAGTAGGAAAAAACGCCTAAATTTGTTCTCTGACCTTTCCATTAGAGGTCACCAAAAGGCCTCCACCATTCAAGTGCCCTTCTGAGATCCAGTCTTGAAATCTCACTAACACTTTTGTTATTGGCAGCAAGGGAAAGTAAAATAATGAAGTGAGTGCCATGGCAGGTGACTACAGTATTACTATATGCATATAGAGGGGCTTCTGAGATGTAAATAAGGTACATGAGTGTTCAGGAAAAAAATTTCTTCATTGAGATTGTAATGTTGAACATGACGCCTCCAATTTAGAGAAAGTAGGGCTAAGGTTAAATAAAACTATTATAACTAAAAAATGATGAAATGTTAACAAGTTTGCTGCAGTCAACAACACTGATATGTACATGAATTCAAGGGATAAACTGTTAATCATCTAATAAAATATACTACATTTCTTCAGGACCTTCCATTCAGGGGATCTCGAAATACTTTGTGAACATTAAACTTTGCTCCGATTATCTTATTCTCATTTTATAAATGGAAAATTTGAGCAAGAGGGTTGCCCAAATTCAGACAGTATGAAGCAGAACCAGGAATGGCGATCTGATTTCCTTGACTCATGCTGTTCAACTACGAGATAATGCTCCCTCTTGAAAAGTATTTAGATCTGTATTACAAAAAAGGAACACTGATTTACATAATGGTCTACAATTTCTCAGATTGCTGCTCCGTTTTTCAAATAGTGACCATTGTACAATAAATATTACAATTAGTCCAGGCAAACATGTCAAAAGATTTTATTAATCCCAAAGTAATGGTAGCTGGAAGTTTGGGAAGGAATTGCCACAATGTTAATTATAAAACCAAAACTTCCTTCTTAATACACTCTCTCTCTGCCTCTGAGGTATACAGGATAAGACACGAGCTGTATCAGAGGCAGCCAGGGAGGAGGTGGGGGGGTGAAGCAGGAGCCAGTGCCCATGAGGAGCTGGCTTTAAGCAAGCTCCCCACAAGCACCAGATCCACCTCCCTCCTCCCCCACCAGTGCAGAGGGTGAGGAGTTACAGGCTGGAGGTGATACACGTGGAAAGCTTTCAAGCAGGCTTCCCATGCATGCCAGCTCCGCGGACCCATCTGCCTTTCCCCCTCTCCCCGCCCTTGCTGCGTCCTACAGATGCAGTGGGGGACTGGCAAACAGGAGCTGGTGCTGGCAGGACCTGGCTTTTAAGCTTCATGTGCCACTTCCCCATCCCTCCCCACACTGCTGTCTCTACCAGCCTCTAACCGTGAGAAGTTTGGACCCCCGCAGACAGAGGGCACCTGACTGCCCTGGCAGACCTGCTCCCGCCTACCACCGGCAGGAGGTTCCCCAGAGTGGGGCCAGGAGCGTACTGGCTGCTGGCCCCACGTGCAGGGTTTATTGAATAGTCATGTAACCACTAAGATTTCATGTGGTTACATGACTATTCAATTACACAATCTCGAACATCCCTAATAACAATTATGAGTCTCTGAATGTATCTCAGAGTCTCAGGCTGACTGTAAGAGAAATAAGATGCTCTAAGTTTTTGGCCCTGTCAGGGTATGCTGACACTTCTGTAAGGAGCATGCTTCCCAATCCTGGCAGACAGATTTGTGCCAGCTTTGATCTAGTCTAGGTCATGAACTAAAAATACCAGTGAGGACATGGCAATCTTGACCACAACTTGAACTAGCCATCAGAGTTCAAGCCTACTATTGACATTCTTCTTCTATATATTGGGGGACCACTCTGTTACCCCTATTTTCATCATTTATATATAATTGTTATATTATGCAAAGAAAAAGGTTGTGATCTGCTGAAAGTAATTCTATCTAAATTATATACAAAATCAATAAATATGAAATTATAAAAACTGTGTTGTATGGTTGTCACTGAAACATGCTGTAAATTGGGGAATTGGCCAAATATTACTCTTCAGAGACAATAGCATGGAAAGTGACACCCGCCCTGTCACTGGTTAAATAACCATCAACAGCCATTGTTCAGCAAGGGAGCTACAATTCAACCCATCAACTCCATAAGGCCACACTAGGGGAATTGCTCAACCTTTGTTGGGGACTAAGCAATGCCCACCAGACATGTCTGGACTTATGCTCTCCAAGCACATGAACTAAAGGTATAAACTATAAGTATGTTAAAAATCATGTAATACGGTAACCGTGCAACTGTTAAGAACCCTGTCAGTTATACAGTTAATTGCTACTTTTACAAAGGGAATTTACTACAGCCTGCTAGGCTCTACAGTGAGAGCTGGCAGCCTCAGCCCCAGCACGTTGGGTCCCAGCAGCTGCCCCCACTCCGAGGCTGCCCCTGCTGCGGTTCTACATTTTAAAAAATTTGGAGCCAGCTGGCAGGCTGGCTCAGTCCTGGCACGCATTTCACTGGAATTTGGCAAATATTCATTAAACTATATTCAACGAACTAAAGAATCAGACAAATAAAACTACTTAAATAAAAAACTGAAGCAAAGCCAAGAAGTGAGAAGAAGATATAATAAGAGCATGAGCTGCATGAGTAGTTTATTTGATTAATATATTTAATTAATGTCATAGGTATTCTATGAAGATATTCACCTTTTCTTTTTCTTTCTATCAGGCCATGCCAAGTAGTAAGTTACATATTTTTAAACTGTATTAAAAAGATGTTAAATTCAGAACACAACTTTTTCAAATTAAATTGCATGAGTGTAGTTGGTAGTGCATCTGGCAGCAGAAACAGTTTGGTGGCTGTTCATAGTAGCTGGCTTAGTCCCTGGGCTGGATGTCAGATACATTTTTCAAATCTCCACAACTGGTTTTCATTTAAAATAAAAAACAATATATAGCAACTCTACTATAGAAGCAATTTAAGGAACAACCATAGCATCTGATCAACAGTGAATGTAGGCAAGTGAACTAAACATCTATTTAAGATATTTTGATACAATACAGTCCACTTAAAAATATTAGAAAATTTAACAGACAATAATTCAAATAGGACTTTGGTAAATTTAAGACCTGTGTTATGATTTACATAAAAATGTTTATCTTTTCCACAAAAGACAGTGAATTTACTCATTTCCCATCACTGGATATCTATTGTGAAGGATGTAGCTGTTTCGAGAAAAATATTTACTTTGGATTTCAATTAAAATAATTAATTCCTAAGACGAAAATGTTTTGATTTTCAATTGACCTGCTGTTAACTTTAATATTGACTCTGAATCTAACTACAAAAAAGACATTTATTTCATTCTAATTTAGTGACAGTTTGAGCTAGTAATTTTCACTTCAGGGAACTAACAAATGGAAAAAAAATAGGTTTATTTTAACTTGAATAGTGTACAAATAAGGGTTGTTAAAAACAAGGGTTTTTGGTAAACGTGTAACCACTCCTACAGAGCCTCCAGGCCTCCCCTTCCCACCTCTCCCTACTGCCTCTGTATCAGAGGAAGCGGGGGGGGGAGGAGGGAGGGAGGTGGTAGTTCCCCAGCAGCCAGTGCTCATTGGGAGCTTGCTTAAAAGCTGGCTCCATGCAAGCACCAGCTCCCATGTGCTTACCCCCGCCTCCACTACCTCTGATACCGCTTAAACAGGAGCGGTTGGGGGAGCCCAGCCAGGCTGGTACACCCCCCACCAACGCCGCAGCAGGCTCTTCCAGCCAGGCCAGGCCAGCTGCAGGCAAGGACTGCTCCACCCAGGCTGGAGTGCTCCCCATCCACGGCATAGGGGAGAATCTGGGGTGGAGCACCTCCAGCCCGCGCCACAGGCTGGGGGCTGCTTCAGCCTAGCCAGGCCCTCCACACTGTTCTGAAAGCTGCTCCAACCAGACTGGGCCCACTGTGCCACACCGCGGGTAAGCAGGGGCTACTCCAGCCCAACCAGTTAACCAATTAACCACTGGAATCCCTAGTGTAGACGTGCTCTAACATATTAAAAATATCCAATTAATTAGTGAGACTCTGAAAATACTAAGCTAGATATAATCACTTAAATAAATGTATATAGTTTCTGGTGGGTCCTGTTAGACAGCAAAAAGATGCATCAAATCAAGTATCAAGGTTCTACCTGAAAATCAAATAGATCAGCTAAATCAACCGAAACAAATGCACCTTTCTTCAGAAAATAAAGTAAAAATTGAAAAGCTTTAGCAAATTTTAATCTTAAGTTTCAGCAAGTTTAATTAAAACTTTCTATTTGGTGGCTTACATAATGATTTAAATCAAGCCACCCTGTGACATATTTATTAATACACCCCAGAATATTATTAGCCATTTGTGACGGGTCGGAAGCGACCCGCACTGAAGCCGGCTCCCGAAGCACCGCGGGAAGCAGCTGTGACAGGTCGGAAGCGACCCACACTGAAGCCGACTCCCGAGGTGCCGCGGGAAGCGGCGAGGCAGCCGGCGGAGCGCTCCGACGCGTCCCGGAAGGGTGAGGGGAGCAGCGCCGGAAGCGTGAGCCCCGGCGCACGCCAGAGCCAGGGGGTGGGGCAGCGCGTCCCGTCCTGGAAGTACAGCCAGTGGGCAGAAGGCCAGATGCCGGGGGGCGGGCCTTCGAGGTGACGGGGAGATTCAAAAGGACCCGCCGGCAGGCCAGAGGGGGAGGCTATACCTCTGGAGTGCAGCGGGAGGACAGCCAAGGTGGACTGCAGGCGGACGTGGGAATCCAGACGGAGACAAGGATGCCGGGAATCACGGTAGGACTCCTGGCCGAGGGCAGGGGCGCCGTGGATGCAGGGAGGGGAAGGAAGCAGTCCGGGGCAGGGCTGTTCTGGTGCCCGTGGACTGGCGCGTTTCGGGGCTGCGCCCCACCAACCGTGCAGGGGAGTGTCTACCCCGCACTATAGGGCCCCAGGCTGGGACCCGGTGGAGAGGGAGGGCCTGTCTGGGTGGGCTTCGAGTAATACAACGGTGCAGAGCCCTACGGAGGAAACCGAGGGCCGCGAAGGGGTAGTTGGGGGAAGTTCAAGCCCCAAGAGGGGCGAGCACTATTTGAGAAGGTGACTCAAGCTCTTAGAGACTGCTGTCAGTTATTAGGTGGTGGGCTCGCAGGGCCACCCGCCCAGACTCGGGTGGGAGCGGCTCGCGCCCTTAAAGGGCGCAACACAGACTATTAGGCGGTGGGCTCGCAGGGCCACCTGCCTGGGCTCAGGTGGGAGTGGCTCACACCCGTAGAGGCCACACCTAGACTAGTAGGCGGTGGGCTAGCGAGGTTGCCCGCTCAGACCTGGGTGGGCGTGACTCGTGGTTGTGGACCGCCACACCATTGTTGGTTCCTATTTAGTTTGCGATCCACTATAACCTCCAGATTCTTTTCAGCAGTACGACTGCCTTGCCAGTTAATTCCCATTTTGTAATTGTGCATTTTCTACGTGTAATACTTAGCACTTTTACTACATTTAATCTCGTTGATTTCAGACCAATTCTTTAAATTTGTCATCCTTGGTTTGAATTCTAATCCGTCATTCAACATGCTAGTAACTCTTCCCAGCTTTTTGTTATTTGCATGTTCTATAAGCATATTCTCCACTCCAAAATCCCAAATCGTACCCGATGTGACAGACTCGACAAGTGCCCCCACTAGACATATCCCCCAAGTTGGATAGCATTATTGAGTATGTTTTCTGAAATAGCTAAACCACCTTCCAGTAGTTTCGTCCAGATCACAAGTCTCTGGTTTGCTTATAAGACTGTCATATGGGACTGTGTCAAAAGCCTAATTAAAAATCAAGATATCTGATGTCTACTGATTCAGATAGGAAATAATCTTAAAACATGCCTCACAATAGGCTAAACGGATGACCAAAGAGGTGAAGAAATATGTTCAGAAATCTGTCAGCAACTAACATGGAAGATTCTTTGCTAACAAGGATGAAATTGCCACTCTCAAAAGACACAATACTGATTTAAGTAGTTTAATAAATGAGAGACAAAATCTACAAATAAGTATATTTAGCTTACCTGAGAGCAGAATGACAAATATCTGTGAACAGCCTGCCTATATTACTCAAGTAAAAGCATGAGTTAAAAAAATCCACTCATCCAGGGAAAGAAAGAATCACTTCAAGTGAGTATCTGAGCTATTTAAAATTAGTTTAATTTTTAAATTAAAGTTCATATCCCATAGGGTTATAAAAAAAAAAAAAATTCCAAAGGTGAACCATGAGGGAAAGCAACAGAAAGCAAGCAAAGATGGAGACACAAATTATTAGGCAGAACCTTGAAGGCAAGGATGAGGTAGCTTGATGAGAGATCAGATAAGAAGCTAGTGGTGGGGATCTGAGAATGTATGGGGTGGGTTGTGGCATAGCTGTGACATGACTAGAGAAGTAAATAAGGAAAATTATGTTTGGAGAAGATAGAAGAGAAATAAAGTTGAAGAGGAAATTGCAATAACCTAAGTGAGACATGAGTAGCCCAACATTTTACCTGTGGAAATTGTGAAAAGGTATCAGATTCTGAAAGTGTTCTAGAGCATGAAGCAATATGATTTGGCAAGATCCTGGGCATGAAAGACAGGAAGAAAATTCAAATGACCCAAGTGAAGGTTATAAGCTTGAGGAATTGAGACGATAGCACACTTGTCAACAGACTAAGAAAAGTGGAAGAGAACCAGTTTAAAATCCTACACTGAGAGCTTCAGCCAAGCAGTAATCAATGATAAACTATTATACAATAGTACCAAGTCCCACCTACCTCCCTGAGCTGCTGCCTATGATACAAGATATAGGCATAGGTGGGGGGCAGCTCCCCAAGAAACTGGTGCATGTGGGCGCCTTCATAGAACCATGACTATTAATTGATGAACCCAGGCTCATCAGGTAACCGTGGACACGGTTACACTTTCACATCTCTACTGACAACCAGATTGCAGTTCTGCAGATTTCCACTAGGCTCTTAATACATTTAATAGGCAGAGGTATAATGGGAGGGAGGGGCAGGGGAAAGCCCAGAATCAGCTCCCCCCAGCACCGGCTCCCCCTCCCCTCCCACCTTCCTGCCTCTCTCTGATAGAGGCAGCAGGGAGAGGAAAGTAGAAGCGACTAGTCAAGTCCTTACTCAAGTCAACTAGTTGCTTACATCCCTAGACCACAGGCCCTGTGTTTGATGGCCTCCTAGCTGTGCAGCCCACTCCAATGCCAATATGTCCGTCACAAGGGTTAAGATGGGCTGAAAGTTACTGAAGGGGACTCCCTGGCACACTGTAGTGGGGTCTAACCATCAATGGAGAGACAGTACTTACGCTCCCATAAGAAGTTCTATAAAGTCCAGCCTTTCATGTTGTGGTAAATGGGGGTAGATCAAAGCTAGGCATGTTTGGAGCCTTATAAGTCTGGTGTGCTTGACCAAGCTGTCATGTGGCTGAATAGTGCCATACAACCCCTTGCCATTGTAGTCAGACATAGCATGAGGCTTTGAATGATGCCTACTATGGCCTGAAATCACATCTCTTGAAGGAATGCTTTGGCTTGTGCCAAGTCCAACGCTGCCTCTATGAACTCTATTCTCGGAGTCAAAGATAGAGTGGACCTGCACACATTGAGGAGAAATCCCAGTCTCTGAAATGTGGATTTGACTAGTTGGACATGAAAATCCACCTTCTCTCTGAAATGGCCTTGTATTACCCATTTGTCTAGGTAGGAGAATATCTGCACACACCTCCTGTGAAGGAAGGCTACCACCACAAACATGCACTTGCTAAATACCAGAGGTGCAGTGGATAGGCCAAACTAGAAAACTGTGAACTTGTAATATTCCCTGTTGATGATAAAACATAGGAAGCATCTGTGCTGAGGAAGACTGAATATATGTATCTTTCATGTTGAGAGCAGTGTAGCAGTCCTCCTGGATCCAGGCAAGGGATAACTGTGCTCAGGAAGACCATGCCAAACTTCAGCTTTTGCATGAATTTGTTGAGTCTGCATAGGTCAGGCCTGGGCAAAATACAGCCTGCGGGCAGAACCCGGCCCAACAAGCCACTGGATCTGGCCCGCGGAGGCAGCGGGGAGCCCCAGGCAGGCTCCCCACCTTGCCCCGCACGCCGTACAGAAACATGGCTGCAGGACTCCATTTCTGTTTTAAAACTGGAGGGGGGGGGGGGGAGTTTTAGGAGCTGCCCCACCCCAAGCACATTCCCATCAATGGGAACTGTTTGTTAGAATAACAGGCAGCTAAGAAGATGCTCCAATAATAATAAGAAATTAGCAGTAGGGATATATTACCGACTACCTGACCAGGACAGCAATACTGACATTGAAATGCTGAGGGAGATTAGAGAGGCTACCAAAATAAAGAACTCTATAATAATGGGGATTTTAATTACCCCCATATTGACTGGATACACCTCAGGAAGAGAAGCGAGATAAAATTTCTAAATGGCTTAAATGACTGCTTCTTGGAGCAGCTAGTGCAGGAACCCACAAGGGAGAGGCAATTCTCGATTTAGTCCTGAGTGGAGCGCAGGATCAGGTCCAGGAAATAACCGTTACAGGACCGCTTGGGAATAGTGACCATAATATAATAACATTCAACATTCCTGTGGTGGGAAGAACACCTCAGCAGTCCAGCACCCTGGCATTTAATTTCAAAAAGGGAATTACACAAAAATGAGGAGGTTAGTTAAACAGAAATTAAAAGGCACAGTGACTAGAGCCAAATCCTGCAAGCTGCATGGAAACTTTTAAAGACACCATAATAGAGGCCCAACTTAAAAGTATACCCCAAATTAAAGAACATAGCAAGAGACCTAAAAAAGAGTCACCGTGGCTTAACCACCACGTAAAAGAAGCAGTGAGGGACAAAAAGGTATCTTTTAAGAAGTGGAAGTCCAATCCTAGTGAGATAAATAGAAAGGAACATAAACACTGTCAAATCAAGTGTAAAAATGTAATAAGAAAAGCAAAAAAAGATTTTGAGGAACAGCTAGCCAAAAACTCAAAAGAAATAACAAAATGTTTTTAAGTACATTAGAAGCAGGAAGCCTGCTAAAAAACCTGTGGGTCCCCTAGACGATCGAACTATAAAAGGAGCAATCAAGGACGATAAAGCCATTGCGGAGAAACTAAATGATTTCTTTGCTTCAGTCTTCACGGCTGAGGACGTTGGGGAGATTCCCAAATCTGCACCTTTGTGGGTGATGAATCTGAGGAACTGTCCCGGATTGAAGTGTCATTAGAGGAGGTTTTGGAACAAACAGAAAAACTTAATGTTAACAAATCTCCGGGACCGGATGGCATTCATCCAAGGGTTCTAAAAGAACTCAAATGGGAAATTGCTGAACTATTATCTGTGGTTTGTAACCTATCCCTTAAATCGGCTTCCGTACCTAATGACTGGAAGGTAGCCAACGTGACACCAATATTTAAAAAGGGCTCTAGAGGCGATCCGGCAATTACAGACCGGTAAGTCTAACTTCAGTACCGGCAAATTAGTCAAACAGTAGTAAAGAATAAAATTGTGAAGCATGTAGAAGAACATAATTTGTTGGACAAAAGTCAACATGGTTTCTGTAAAGGGAAATCCTGTCTTACTAATCTATTAGAGTTCTTTGAAGGGGTTAACAAACATGGACAAGGGGGATCCAGTAGATATAGTATACTTAGATTTTCAGAAAGCCTTTGACAAGGTCCTCACCAAAGGCTCTTGTGTAAATTATATGGCCATGGGATAAGAGGGAAGGTCCTTTCTTGGATTGAGAACTGGTTAAAAGACAGGAAACAAAGGGTAGGAATAAATGGTAAATTTTCAGAATGGAGAGGGGTAACTAGTGGTGTCCCCAAGGGTCAGTCTAGGACCAATCCTGTTCAACTTATTCATAAATGATCTGGAGAAAGGGATAAGCAGTGAGGTGGTAAAGTTTGCAGATGATACCAAACTGTTTAGGATAGTCAAGACAGAAGCAGACTGTGAGGGACTCCAAGAAGATCTCACCAAACTGAGTGACTGGGCAACAAAATGGCAAATGAAATTTAATGTGGATAAGTGTAAAGTAATGCACATCGGGAAAAATAACCCCAACTATACGTACAGTATGATGGGGGCTAATTTGGCTACGACAAATCAGGAAAGAGATCTTGGAGTTATCGTGACAGTTCTCTGAAAACTTCCACACAGTGTGCAGTGGCGGTCAAAAAGGCAAATAGGATGCTAGGAATTATTAAGAAAGGGATAGAAAATAAGACCCAGAATATCTTATTGCCCCTGTATAAAACTATGGTACGCCCACATCTTGAATACTGTGTACAGATGTGGTCACCTCACCTCAAAAAGGATATTTTGGCCTTGGAAAGGGTTCAGAAAAGGGCAACTAAATTGATTAGGGGTTTGGAACGGGTCCCATATGAGGAGAGGTTAAAGCGACTGGGACTTTTCAGCTTAGAAAAGAAGAGACTGAGGGGGGATATGATAGAGGTATATAAAATCATGAGTGGTGTGGAGAGGGCCGATAAAGAAAAGTTATTTATTAGTTCCCTAAATAGGAGAACTAGAGGACACCAAATGAAATTAATGGGTAGCAGGTTTAAAACTAATAAGAGAAAGTTCTTCTTCACACAGCGTGTAGTCAACCTGTGGAACTCAGAGGAGGCTGTGAAGGCTAGGACTATAATAGAGTTTAAAGAGAAGCTAGATAATTTCATGGAGGTTAGGTCCATAAAAGGCTATTAGCCAGGGATAAAATGGTGTCCTTGGCCTCTGTTTGTCAGAGGCTGGAGAGGATGGCAGGAGACAAATCGCTTGATCATTGTCTTCGGTCCACCCTCTCCGGGGCACCTGGTGCTGGCCACTGTCGGCAGACAGGATACTGGGCTAGATGGACCTTTGGTCTGACCCAGTACGGCCGTTCTTATGTTCTTATGTAAGAAGAATCACTCCCTCCCTCCTGGGCTCAGTTATTCATCAAGCACATGGCCAGGCAAGCAAGCTGGCTGGGAAACATTTTAAGCTCAGCAGGCAGGCTAGTTTGGCAGCTAACAAGTAAGTCTCTTGGCCAGAGCCTGCTTCTGGCACCCCAGCCCTTTCCTGCCACAACTCTTTGCCTCCTCCCACCCCCCCACTCCACATATCCAAACCCTCTGTTCCCCTCTTACACCCATACCCCCTCCTAGATCTGGCACCTCAGTCTCCTGCCCCACATCACAATCCCCTCCTACCTTAGGCCACATCCCAAACCCCTGCACTCCAGTCCCCTGCCCTAGGTCACAACCGCCTGCTTCATCCCAATTCCGTCCTAGACTCCAGTCTCCCTCCTGCACCCCAGTCCCTTACCCCACGCTCCCTTCTGCACCCAACTTCCATTCTAGACCCCTCATCTCCTTCATTAGTATCATGAAAGAGTGTGGCCCTCGACCACTTTCCAAAATCTTGGGAGTGGCCCCCCATCAAAAGTTATTGCCCACCGCTGGCATAGGTCCAAAATAGGCCTGAGACTACCCTTTGCCTTGGGGATTAGGAAATAATAGTAGAATCCCTTGCCTCTTTGCTCTTAAGGAATCACCTTCATTGCCCCTACACTGAGGGGCAATTGCACCTCCTGAATAAGGAGTTGCTCAGGAGAAGGGCTCCTGAAGTGGGATAGGGAAAGGGATGAAAGAGACAGAGGGAAAGAGCAAAAATGGAGAGAATAGCCTACTTTTACCATGCAAACAACCACACAGTCTGATGTTATTTGGGACCACACACAGCTGAAGCAGGATAGACAGTTCAGGATAGTCAGAGGAGGATCTGACATTGTGGCAGATACACCTCTTCATGCACACCTCTAAACCCTTGTTCAGGTCCAGAGAAAGGGCTGCCTTTGTCCTAACTGGGAGTATGGCAGTTTCTGTATGGTAGCGGAGGTCAAGGACATGGCAGGTAAGATCGTTTATGTTGAGGCTGGTACTTATATTGTTTTCTCTGATGAGTTAGGATAGGTTTCCAAGTGATTTCATAGTTGCACAGAGTCCTTCAAACTGTTAAATCAATCTGGTCTGAAAAAAGGCCTGTACCCTCAATTGGGAGGTCCTGCAATATTGCTTCACCTCCAGGTGCAGGCCAGTGTTCCCTGTAAACTGTGCGCTTGTACAGCCGCTCAGGAGAGATTCAATGAAGATGATTAACGAAGTGTCCACAGCTAAGTTTATTTCTACTGGTGGATTCACACAAGCCTCAGTGCACACAACTACATTTACATTATCAATCTGCACATTGATGGAAAAAATCTGCATATGGATGGAAAAGATTAGAGGGAACATTGGTACAGACCAGACAATTTTAACAATGCCACTCTTCTGAGGGCTATGCCTGACAAGTGTGTCTGGGCAGCTGAATTCACCACATCCACCAGAGCTTGAAGGGAGGTTTTTGCTACTGTTTTGCCTTCTTCAACAACCACCACAAATTTGACTTTGGAGTCTGATGGGATGAAATCTTTGAACTTCAACAGAGGCCCACAAACTGACATTATTCCTGTAGAGAACAGGATGGTCTGGTATTTGCTATCCTTTGATGTAGAGTATAACTATAGGGTTGAATAGACCTTTTGTCCAAAAAGGTCTAATTTCTTGGATTTCTTCAACTTCTGAGTCCATCCCTGTTGTCTCCGCTTCCCTCCCCCACTCCATTAGAGGAAGTGACCACCAATGAGCACAGGTGGGGATGTGAGAATCAGTATTTATATCTCTTTGAATGGCCAATGTATTTATGCTCTAGCCCCCTTGTGATAGGGAAGATGGATGCGGGGGTCTGCCAGGGCCTTTTAATGTTGCTCTGAATAGGTTTTATCAGAGTTAGGGCTATCCTAAACAGAACCTCTGGTGTGAGAATGTCTATCATTCAGTCCTCAGGGTCAGTCAACTCCTCTCCCTACAGCCCCATATTGTGGGTAACCCTGCAGAGGTGGTCTTGGTAGGCCCTATGATCTATTGGAAGCAGGGCCCTGAAGGCAAGGGGATGATCCTCCAGGTGGAGCAAGGTTCTCTTGACCCTCAAGCTTTCTGGTGTCCTGGGGTTCGTCATTGCCTGTGAGCTATCTGCTGTTGTGGCGGTGACTGTTTGGGTTGGCTGCAGAGGACACCTCCATGACTGTGCAGGATGGTACTGCCTCAGATCCCTTAAAGCCCCATCTTCCTGTGTGTGGGCCTCTGGAGAATGGCCTTTGGGTCTAATGGTATACCCAACACATCCAAAAGGGACATCGGGGCTCAGATTTCCATTGAGGTGTCCAAGACACAAGCATCTCACTTCTGCGCCTGTGACAAAAGTGCTCACTGTGGTGAGAGAAAATGGATGCTGCCTCTGATCCCAATGATCTCAATCTGGATTTGGAAGACCACAGAGGCGCTGACCCCTGCTAAAGGGGTGAACAGTTGCACCAATGCTTAGTCCATGCTGGGGATACTGGCGCCAATGCTCGGCCTGTGCCAGGGATACCAGCTGTGACTTGGAACATAATTGCAAGCAGGAGTAGCACCCAGGAGAATAGTGACGGACAGATGAGGGAGAACAGTGGAATCACTCTGGGAATTGAAGTCAACAACTCTAGTCCCCGAGTATTGGGTGTTGAGTGCTTCTGCTGGGGATGAACTACTGTTGGCCAGAAAGGCTGAAGTGCTCTGGTTGGTGAATAGACCTTCAGCTCCTTCTTCCTCCTATGCAGCACAGGTGAATGGAAGCAGTGCCGACAACTCTGTGGTCCGAGAATCCCTAGACTGCTTCTTCTGTGCAGTGTTGCACACAGATGTCGAGGAGCTCTGCCCTGATTCACTCAGACCCAGAATTTGCAGTCAGTGAGCAGACTCCATTAAGATTTTATTTTGGTCTAACGTTTATTTTAATCTAAACCACTCATCATGTGGGTAACTCATTGGCATAGACTTGCTACAAATCTCAAACGGCTTAAACCCCTGGCCATGAGGCATGTCCTGGAGCCAAGGGGAGGAAAGGGAAGAGGTAGAACCCCAGTCCCTAACCAAAACAGATACTCTAATAGAAACTTTAACAACTATGGAACTAGCTAACTAACAAGCTAAGGGAGAGCAAAGGGAGCACTTGCTAGGCAAGTCAAACACTGTTCCAATGACCATCACGGGCCGTAAGAAGGAACTGAAATGGGGAAGAGTCAGCTGGGTAACATCAAGCACCACTGCAGGGAGTACCACAGCCAACTCAATGGGCATGGCTAAGGTAAAAATTTTCCAGTGATCAGGCATGCAGCACCCACACACCTGAGTGGAATCAACATGAACAAGCACTTGAAGATGAAATTACACTTACTGTCCTTAAGTTGTCCAGAACTGATCTCTGCTCCAAGAGGAAATTGAGAAGAAAAATTGAGATTTTTTTTAATAACTGTTAAAAAGTGTATTTCTTAACTGGATTCAAACAATGAGGAAAAACAGCCTTCAATGAGCCTTTGAATATTCCAGCAAAAATTATTCTCATTTACTAGAGTTGAGAGCCTCTGGAAAAATCAGTTTGTCCATGACCAACATTGTTGTTACATTTTTAAAGAAAATCTGCCTCACATTTTAAGAAAAGTTACAGCAACTTATGCATGAATTAATGACACCGTAATAACTTCACTGGGCAAAAATTACTGAAGATTTGTAGTGCATTAGCAGGGGTCTCTGCAAAGTCCTTTGCTTCAATCGGTGGGCATCTTTAAGAGTACTGTTGTGCACCGAATATGAAACAGGAATCCGGGGCCCTCCTCGTTCAGTCTGCACCTTCTAAATTATTATACTGGGCAGGTCTACAAACCAGCTGGGAAGTGTGATTTCCATATCAAACTAACCACCCATGTATGATCCTGCCCAACACCTTGGGTATATATTTGGAAAACCAGCCCAAACCACCATGATCACACTGCTGGTTTTAGTATGCTAGCTCAAGCAGAGCTAGCAAATGAATGTCTACCTGTGCTAAGAATAACACCTGCAAGCTACTGTGAAGACACATATCCAGTGTGACAGACCTCAGAAGAAATTCTAGCCAGATTCACTGTGCAAGAACACAAAGCAAAAATCTGAGGACTGATTTACTAAAATAAATGATTAATACCATTATGAAACAATTACAGTTCTATAGTTAAGGTTACAACTGAGCATGCAAGCTCATAAGTGAATAAAGTTACACAAATGTCATATTTACTCATGCTAACAGCATCTTCTAACATTTAACTCTAAAAAAGTAATTAAGAACTAACTCAACTACACACTAGCCTGGCAGAAATTTTTTTTCCCTCTTTTTATTTATCCTAGGATTATATACATACACAAACACACAAAATTGACTCATAAAATTTATTGTTTCATTTGTGTTTTGCCATTCTGTCCCTTAACAAACAGATACATGAGTATTGGTTACAAATTTATAAAAATAAAATAATAAAATTTAAAAACATACAATGCACAGCTGATTTCCTTCCCAAATGCTGATTTTGAAGCAAAGTCTAGAACCCTTTCTTGCATGCAGGATGCACATTTTCCTGTACTGCAAATCAGAAAAATAAACCTAAGTGATTTCTATTAATAAAATGTTTATAATGGAATTAAACTGTACATGACTCTGCAGATTTTTAAATCTTTTTTTTTCTATGCTAGGTCAAAATATTAAGAATTATTTTAATTCTTAGTCAGAATTTCTGACCCCAGACCTGAACTTGGCTCCATTCTGATATCTGCATGAGCACAGAAACACTTAAGTCAATGGCACAGTCCTCACAGCAGATAATAGCTTTTAATAAATTAACAAATATATCTATAGAAAATCTGAATTATATAGTTAACACCACTTAAATAGTGTCTTAATAAAAGCACTGAAAATAAAAGTACAATTTTAATTTCTTTACAGCATGTGTATTTTTATATTACTACTAGCGGGCTGTGCCCCCTGATCACTACCCTTGCCTAACCCCCGGCCACATTCATTTCGCTGACAGAGCCTGTTGATGCTGACGACGTCATTCTGTAACCCGGCAGGAACATTCTGTTGTCCAGCAGGAAAAACTTTTTTATATATAGGAAGAGATTTCAACTTCTTCAAATCAGAAGTTTCAAAATTCAATTTACTTTTAACTTTTTATGCTGTTTGACATTTTTGCATTTCTCTCATCTTAGACAAAGCAAAGCAATGAAAGCAATTTCACCTTCAGATTCTCAGAGCAGTAAACCCTAAAGAAGCATACATGTTTTTAAATTGTTTTAAGGCTTGAAAAAGTCCACATTTCTCTCTGAAAGCCTTCCCAGACAAGTGAGGAGCATTATACGATCAGCACTTGAAGACCCAAAATTCATTTTAAAATATTTTAAGCAATTATTATTGAAGAGTGTCTTCCAAATGTTAATAAACTGAATGCTAGCTTCCTGCATCAGCAGAAGAGACAGCTCCAGTGCCTCGACAACTGGGTGCCTAGTCTTCTTAATTCAGCTAGTTTCACAGGCTTTATCCAGAGTTCAGTAATCAGTATCAAACTGAAAATAATCACAGCATATGCTGTGCTGCAGTATGGGTAAGGTATGAGTGGGTTTGGAAGGATTAGATTTTTATCAGTAAATGTCAGTTTGTGAATGGTAAAATGATGCTTACTAAAATCAGAAAAATAATTGAAGTTTCCAATGATGGAAAGTAAGAGAAATACTGCTTGACAGCTTATTAGAGTTTGATTTAAGAATATTTACTTTGCATATTTTTAACTTTGGATTTTGCCCAGTTTGTTTTAATGGTTACCAAACTAACTTTTTTAATCTAAACTTCTAGTGTCATTAAATAATTATTGCCTGACAACCCCCATAATTTCGCACAACTGAATATTTACATTTTTTAAAACTTCAATGTTTTTATCAAAGGTATTAATTATCTATCAAAAATATAAAATAGTTAAATTCTGCCTAGCTGTGAGCAATAACAAAGGTAAACATTGCGATATCCATAGGAAAAGGCTTTGAAATAAAGGAGCTAGGAAATATTGCCAAAAAAACCCACATTCTTCCCTCCCCAAGAAACAAGTAGAGTGATTAAGAAACATCAACCCTTCCAGAACTCAGAATTGCAATTTGCGAGGTAAAAATACTGGAGGTAAACTATTAATGCAGTTCACAGAAAAGGCAGGTCCTTCTTGCAAGCTGCACCTTGCCTCCTCCAAATGTTTAGGGGACACTGGGAGAAAAGAGATTATTTATCCTTCCAGGAGTGGGACGCTACAAATGATCCGACCAGCCAAAGACTAATATGAAAGATGGTGGAACTTAATCCTACCCCTCTCAATTTGGATCACACGCGCAAACCAGCCCTCGTTTCCCCTCGGGCTGCAGGCCATAGCAGAACACTGCTAGCTGTGGGCATCAGGCCCAAGCCGCACCCAACACAGAAACAGGGCAAGCCCTGGGAAAAGGGGGAGGGAAACTGCTCTTCAGCCGGGCTGTGGAAGGCGGGGTGACATCAGCCGCCACACAGCACTTTCCACAGGAGCCGGTAACCTGGACGAGCTTCTCCAACCCCAAGACACCAGCCGAGCCGAGCGCCCCGCGGGGAGGAAGGAGCTGGAGTCCTGCCAGCACGTTGCCCTGGATGTCACTTGCGCATCGCGGCCACCTCCCCCGGTTCTCCCCAGCCCGGCCCGTGCCCCCGCGATTTCAGCAACGGCCGCTCCAAGCCACGCGCCAGAAAGCGGCCGGCGACACCGATACAAAGAGGCCGCGACACGCTCAAGTGCCGCCCCCCGCAACGGCCTCGGGCCGTTCAACGCCCCCAGCCGCGCTCTCCAACGGCTCGCGCCGCCGGGGCTCGGTCGGGAGCCGCAGCCGCGCCGGGGCCGGGACCCCCGACCCGCTGTGGGCTCTCACCCGGGCTTCCAGCCCCGGCCACGCGTCGCCCCACGCAAGGGGCGGAGAGGAGGGGACGCGGGGCAGCCGGCTTCGGCAGGCGGGGTGACAACAGCCGCCGCACGGCAGCAGCTCAGGTCGAGCCTGGAGCCACCGCCGCATCGCCAACAGCAGCGGCGGGCCCCCCAGGGCGGGGCAGGTTCCTCCCTTCAACACACAGCGGCGGCGGCGGCCCCGCACCCACAACGGACAAGCCTCCCCAAGAGCCGGGTCCCTCCCCAGCGCGCCCCGCCCCGGGCCGCTCAGTGACAGTTGGTCTCTTCCCAGCCCAGGAGGCAACGTGACGTGCTTGGGGCCGGTAACGGCCGAGGAGGGGGGTTCGAGCTGTACACGCCGCGGCCCCTTCCTCGCCTGGCCAGCCGCAGACTCACTGCGTAAGTTGTGGATGAGCTCGGAGTGGCTGGAGCCTCCCGACTTCCAGGCCATGGCCAGACACACTCTGCGGAGCAGGTACAGAGCCGCCTTCAGCGCCGCGACTGCGCACAAGAGCTTGCCTAGGAACGACACAACCTCTAGCGCCGACCCAGGCGCCGCCTCCTCTCCTCCAGCCGCGCGCCCGCCAGGGGGAAGGGCCGCGCGCCCACCGCCCCGCGCGCCCGACATTCTCAACGGCCGCCACCCGCTTGCTCTGCGCATGCGCACCCGTAGAAGGGCAAGGGAACGCCATGGGGAAGGGGTTGAATAGCTTCGCGGGGGGGGGGGTCGGGAGGAGGTGTCGCAGCGTTCTCGCTGCCTCGTGACTGTAGCTGCTGCTCACGTATTCACTGCATGGGAGGATGTGTAGGGCCTGCAGACGGAGAGGCTGCGACAGGCAGTCGGTGTTAGGGGGGAGCTGTGGGACATGCAGCGTGCAGAGGGTACAACCCCAATCTTCACTCCAGCAAAGGCTGGAGGGTTTGGGGGTTTGTTCAGGCCAATCTGTTATACAGGCAAGGGCAGAGATGTGAAGTTTGAACGTAATGCCAGGCTCCTCCAGAATGTGCAGAAGTGCTGTGGTTCTGGGGCTGGCCCATAGTTATTTAATGGACTGTGACATCGAAGATGGAGTTTACAGCTTTTTCTGTGACTTCCATCATGGCAGTAGCTGAGTGACAAACATGACCATTTTCTGCAGTGTCCTTGAAAAAAACCTGATTAAACTAAGTCTCTGTGGAGTCCAAGAATGCAAAAGTTATGTATGCTTGTAGGTCAGTATTATATGTACCATACCTGCGGGGCAAATGTGTACGCTGGGACATGTTATGAACTTCAAAGGACTGTGGTGACGATGTGTCAGACAGGAATGGGGATTTAAGGGGCATACAATTTTAAATGGTTTATCTGGGAAACTCTAGCAGGAGGTGAATGCAAATCATTTCCATTCATGAAAATACTCAGCCTTTTGAAGCTGCACTCTGAGGAAAGAACCATTATCTTCTGATTACTTGTTCCTTGACACTCAATGTCAGAGGTCTAAGTTGTATATGAAGGAAAGACCAATCCACCTCTGGGGGCACAGGTGCCAGCTTCCTCTGTTCCTGCCAGGGCCCACTCTCATTCCACATCTACTCCCACGATCTCAATGCCGTCTTTTCCAATCCCCTACCCCACCTCTTCCCGTCCAGTTCAACCCCCTGGGCTGGGGGTTGTAGTTCTGAGATAAGTCAGTTATGAACTTATAATCACAGAAATATCTGTTGGTGGGGTTTGAAGGGCTGACACCAGAACCCATGCTGGAGCTAGGAATGATCTTTAGTAACTTTATTAGCATGCATATAGGTTACTATGTTGTTCTTAATGTTTTCTGTGTAATGCTTGCTTAGAAAGAGCTATATGGGACCTTATAACTGCTAGAAATTACAGCTGTTTGTTGCCTTCAAAGGGAAACAAATAGCAGACACTGACCTGTTTAGGCATTCTGGATTGCTGAAACTAACACAGTATGAGCAGGGAACTTGCAGTCTGGAAAAAAACATCAGTCAGAAGGGAGAGGGATGCATGTCTCTACCCAAGACAGGATACAGCTGAAGAGCCAGAAGACTCCCATAGCTGCCCTTGAGGGACGACAGAAGGGAAAATACAGGGCACAGGTAAACTCTGACACTGAATACCTCCTGTTCATGTATTTCTTCACAACACTCCTATAAAGTTGTCAGTTAGATTATATGACTTGCCTAAGGTCACAGAGTATATCAGTAGTAGAACTGGGAAGATAAACGAGGATTCCTAAGACTGAATTGTTTTATACAGCTACAGGGTCCGATTCTTTTCCTCTGATCAGTTTTTGCCCATATAACTCAACAGACTTCAGTAAAATTATTACTGATGTGGTTATCAAAGTGCTGTTTGCAACTTCATAATCAAGGGTCAGTTCCATTTTGCATTTAAAACAGAATTCAACTTATTTGTTTTGTCTGAAAAACATACCATATCCTCCCTAAATTTACAGTAATTATTCTTGGGATACAGAAGGAATTTAAGTTATTGCATTAACCCATAAGTTTAAATGATTATTTTAAAAAATTATCATCTTGTACATCTGTTCTTTGTCCCAAATGATCTTCACACTGAAACAACAGACACTTTAAACTAGCGATGTTAGATGGGGGTAATTGAATAGTCGGGTAACCACATTAATTTTTATTGGTTACTCAACTATTCTATAGTCCCGGGGTCAGGGCCGGCAGCCAGTGCACTCCTGGCCCCACTCCCAGGGAGCCCCCTGCCACCCCATGCTGCTGCCTCTGTTTCAGTGCAGGGTGCCAGGCGGGAGCCAGTCCATGAGGAGAGCCAATTTTAAAAACCAGCTCCCCATATAGACCAGCTGCTTGCCACCCCACTGCTACCTCTGATACAGAGGCAGCGGGGTGAGGGAATGGCAGCAGCCCCTGTCCGCAGGAGGGTCCAAGCTCCCTGCTCCAAGCTTGGACCTTCTCACGGACAGGGGCTGCTACCGGGGATCAGCCTCTTCCTGTGGCTCATCCAGGCTGCTTCACAGCAGCCTCTCCTGCCTTGCGCTGTTGCCTGTAATAGAGGCAGCAGCGGGAGGGGGAGGTGGCACCACAAAGCCGGTGCTGGGGAGCACTGGCTTTTAATCCGGCTCCCCCAGCACCAGCTCCTGCTTTCTCCTTCCTTCCCTCTTGCTGCCCCTGTACCAGAGGCAGCAAGGGGGGCGGGAAATGCGAGTAGTCAAGAAGATTTTGACAAGCCTAGGCTTATCGCTTAATCATATACTTGACTACTTGTTTACATCTACTTTAAACTTTCCATATTGTTAAAATTAACTGCAATTTTTTACATATGCTATTTTTTAGAAGACATTAGGTTGCCAATAAACTACATTATTGATTGCTGTCTAATTACTATGATTATATAGCAGGAACTGGCAAGATATGGCCTGCAGGCTGGATAAAACCACCAAACCTTTTAATCTGGCCTGTGGCCCACCCCTGTGATACGGAACACCTCTGCTCAAAGCAGCTGAATGCTCCCTGTGGCTCTGCACTGCAGGAGTGGGAAAGGGAGAAGGAGGCTTCTCATGTTGCCTCTGCCTCCAGCAAAATTTCTCCGCTCCTATTGGCTGGAAACTGATTTGCTGGGGGAAGCGCATGAAGCCTCCCTCTGCAGCGCACAGAGCCACATGGAGCTTTGAGCGGTCCGGGGCTGCATCCCTGCCTGAGAGTGCTGCTGGCTGGGAGCTGCATAGGCACCCCACCTCCATCCACACCCCAATTCCCTCCCAGATTCTGCACTCCTTCCTATACCTCTCCTGCAGGCCAGAATCCTCTCCTGCACCAGGTCACCAAATGCTCTAAACCCTCCTGCCCCTCACCCCAGGTTACAATTCCTTCCCAGAACCTGCACCCTCTCCTACACCCTCCCCTAGCCAGAAACCTCTCCTGCATCCATACACCCACCCAGACCCTGCACCCCAATCCCTTGCCCCAGGTCACAACCCCCTCCTCCCAAACCCCAGACTTTCTACATCCCAGTCCCCTGCCGCAAGCTTCCTTCTGCACTCAATTTCCATCCCAGAACCACACCCCCTCTATAGAAATGTGCAACCCTTGATTACTTACTAAAATCTTGAAGTGGCCTCCCCATCAAAAATTATTGCCCGCCCTTGCTGTACAGCTAATCTGTGTGTCATTCTATTGATTGTAATGAGTCAGTAGTTTGAGGACAGTTAAATACATGGCAGAGTCTCTCATTGCTAGACTACTTGGTCCACTTGTCACTGACCTTTAAAGATTCTATGGCTGCATGCTAGTTTAGATATCAGTACTTGAAAGACTTCACATGGCATTGCTATCTTGCCTGCACAACAAGTTGAGGCAGGTGCATGCGGGATATCTTAAAGTGCACACACATACAATGGGCCTCAGGGAATAGGCTCTCCCTTTACATAACACAGATGTCACTAACACAGACCTCTAAGCAAGTACAGTGAAAGCTTTGTTATCCAGCACATGGGGAATGGGGGTTGCCAGTGTGAATATGCCGGATAACAAAATGTATCACTCTGTCCCCTGCCCCACTGACAGATCTAGCTCCTGACAGCTTGAGGCAGGCTGAGAGAGAAGGAGGCACCTGCTGATGATGTCAGTTGGCAGTGCAGGTTGTCAGAAGCCCTGCAATGGCTGGCTGGACAGGCGGGAGTCAGGTGCACATGCCTAAAGACAAAGTGGCATTGTTGCTGGGGGCAGTTAAAGTTTTCCAGTTAGCATAGTGCCAGATAACACATTTTTCATTGTAATTCAATTGTAAATTATGTATTAGAGTAACCAGTATTACTTGTCAATAGAAAGTTTAGTGTTTATATATGATTAAAAAAAAACCTAAGGAAATTCTCAGAAAATAACTTTAAGGCTGTTTTGTAGTGATACCACAAGGGGGAAAATATGTAAAAGAAAACAAATTAAGGTGTCAACAGAAATTAATTTAATCTTGTCTGGGATATCAGACATTCAAATACCATCATAACTATATGATTATTGCATGATGTAATTACAGGGAAGAGTAAAGGTTGATTGGGTGCCTACATTGCATTTTTGTATCTTAACCTGTTTGGGTTTCTCTGAATTTGAGAGTTTATAATGCTTGTTTTTGTGATTATTACAGGTCTTCTGATTTTTTTCCACTCTTAACTTACTGATGCGTATTCCCAGCCTTTACTGCATCTTAATGTACTTTCTGTCTGAGAATTTATACTGGTTTGACATTTAATTAAGGCTTATAGCCCTTGTTCCAAGCAGTTAAATTTGATCCCAAAATGACAACAGATTCCCTACATTGGGAACTGGGAAAGTGACAATGGTGAACAATGGAGTGGAAATGTGGGGGCTATGAGAGTGATTGCATCTATCAACATATCAACTCATTCCTTTAAGATATTTCATTTAGATAACATTAGAGAGTATAGTATAAAACTCCATCCAACCCTAGGGCAACATAGGATTTCTGCTTTTAAATGGCCTACAAAAATCTACATTAAATTAACTGCAAAATTAGGAAATACCAAATTTACATTAGACTGAGCTATGAGTCAGGGCTATGGATATGCTACAGACCTAACAGTGGTGCAGCTGCACCAAACTCAAGGTTCTAAAAATAGATTTAATAATTAAAGGAAAAAGAAAGAAGAGAAATACAAGTGATTAGAAGATCAATATACAGACAAGTGACTTCCAAAGTTCATCATTCAGGATCAGAGCAGTGATGGAATGAACTGCTAGCTTGCAAAATAGTATCTACAAGCTAATTTGTTTATATTGTTAAACTTCTAACAAGATATATATGTAAATACAGATGAATGCCCTACCTTTGATTTCTGTTATTATAAATAAATGAATTGATGATTGCTAGTCAAATACATCTGTTTGACAGTCGTGTCTTCTGTTAAGTTCTTACGGGTCATAAACAGACTGACTGGTTTGTCAGTGTCACAAAATAAAGGATAATTCAAGGTAGAGTGGCCTGTTAACTGCTCTGACTGCAGCTATAGGACAAAAAGAGGGGAGTATATCTCCATATATTGTTGACATATCTCCACTGCTACAGTGACCAATACCTACCGCCTCACCTTGGAACCCAGACCTGGTATCTTCAAACAATTACAACCCATACTCAATGGGGGACCTCCATCCTAAAAGCTATATTTCCAGAACTTCCACTCCTGGCCTTCAAACAACTTCCCAATCTTTCTGAGATCATCATCAAAAACAAGCTCCCCCTACACTAGGACACACCAACTTAAAATCATTAAGAAGTCCTGTGGCATCTTAAAGATTAACAGATTTTATTTGGGCAGAGGGTTTTTGCCCATAAAAGCTTATGCCCAAATAAATCTGTTTGTCTTTAAAGTGCCACAGGATTTCTCATTGTTTTTGCAAATATCAGCTCAAAGTGGCACCAGACCCTGCCAGAATTACAGCTGCAAAACCTAGACACATATCTCCACTACTACAGTGATCAACTTTCCACACAACACACCTTTCAAGATACAGGGATCCTACATATGTCTATTACAACAGATGATATACCTCATCCAGTGAATTAACTATGTGACTCAAAACATACAAACACTATGCTCTCAAACTCACACAGGAAAAGGATAAAATACAAAAATGCCCTATCACCTCTGGTTGAACACTTCAGTGATCGCTCTATTTCTGACCTCTCAGTTCTCATCCTCAAAGGACACTGGGCCCTTTTAAATTTCTGGGCTCTAGGGTAGTTTCCTTTTTTGCTCACACCATCTCATCTCATTTCCCCCCACCCCACTATGTCAGTAATAGACCTAAAAGCATCAATGTCAGCTAAGTACAAATCCCTACAGGTGGTTACTTTCTTAGTAGTACACGGTACTAGTCCACTTTCACCTGGGGTATTAATGGCTAATCCGCAGGTCCAGAGTTGGCATGCTACACCGTAAATGTGGTCAGCAGGATCCTGTTTGAGATTTTTGTGAAGCGCTGTTAGGGTTTGGAGGAACCATATGGGTTAAATGCAAAAATGACCTATGAGCACGAGACTGGCCTAGGAAGCAGGCAGGCGTGACAGTGCAGCCCCCGCCCCTAGGCAAGGTTCCATTTACCCCCGTCAAGTCCCGCCCACTTCTGAGCGTAGTTGCTGCCACAGAGATTTGTACCTCCTCTCTTGCCGTCTGCCGGGAGGCTTCAGCCAATCCGGGATAGCTTGGGCGGAAGAGGCGGGGTGACGGCAGCGGGAGCCTATCGGGGCTGCGGACGAAGTTTGTGCTTCTCAGTGGCGCTTGTCCCTTTCGTTGCCGCCCCCCAGCATGGAGGATTTTTCCGCCAAATTCGTGTCCCAGAAGATCAGTAAGACGCGCTGGCGGCCGGTGCCCGCTGCCGCCCTGCAGCCACCCGAGCTCTTCGCTACCGGCTCCTGGGACAACGAGGTACCGGCCCGTAGAGCCCCTAAATCCACTCGCGCTGCTGTCGCGCCCCTGCCCGTGGGCCCGGGCCGTTACTAGAACGCGTCTCGCTCCGCGCTGCCTGACTCGCGCTGCCAGGGGCTCCCGGGTGGGCCGCTGCTCAGCGTTTGTAACAAGTGTCATCAGCGGGGGGTGCTGGGCAAGGCCGCGTTTGCCCTTTGCTGCGCCTCGTGTTGCAGCGGTGCCCGGACCCCTCTTCTCTGAGCGGTGCCCGGAGCCGCCTCCCTCCTCCTGCTCCTCCCTGCCACGGGGTTGGCGTGGTTTTCTGTATTTTCATATCCTGCCGGTGGAACATGGGCTTTCATCTTTCTCAGTTACATAAGCTGAGCAATATGTAGCTAACTGTGTGAGATCTTAACAACTAAGCTCCAAGTTTCTCTTCGTGAAGGCTAAAGCTCCTTGCTGCACAGTCTCTGTGTGTGTTTCCTTTGGATGGCTTGATGACCAAAATTTCCTCCTCTGTGGCGTGTGGTGTGGACTGGCTCCCTCCTCCTTAGAGCTGGCTGCATTTGGTGATGTAGATTTCACTAATGCTTAGCATTTTGCGAGATTAATATGCTGTGTAAATACACACCAAATATGGAATATTAATTTTCTTGTATATTTAATCTATGCCTATCAAAATGTAATAGCTTGTTTGTTTTCTCAAGATAGTCTCTTTAGGAAGAGAGAAAGTTGAGTTGACATTGTTTCTATTGTAGCTGTAGCTTTGTTGGTCTCAGGCTGTTAGACATGGATGAGGTAATATATTTTATTGGACCAGCTTTTCTTTTTGCCAATATTTTTGTAGCACAACATTCTACCTCAGCCATCTTGTCTCAACTGACTTTTATGGCAAGTGTGTCTTAAAATAAGCTTGTTACACTACTCTTGTCATACAGGAAAACAAGATCTCAATTTGGTCTGTTGGAGACTTTGGAAATTTGGGCACCAATGGGGAGTATCAAGGAGAACCACAGTTGCTGTGCGATATCAGACACCATGGTGATGTTATGGACATGCAGGTAAAATAGTTATATCCAATAGCTGTTTTTTTTTTTTTCCTTTCACTTTGTAAGAAAATTCAAGTATCAGTAGGATATCAGAATATTGAGAATCAACTAATATCTTCTAGGGGGATATTGTCTAAATACAAAAAATTATGTTTGGAAATGTATATGTACATTCTGAAATTATCTAGCAACCAGTAAGACTGCTTGCAAATTCACATAGTAATGTTTCTGTGATAATGTGCTCAAACTGTGTAATAAGCTTAAGATATTTCTCTTTAGTTTTTTGACCAGGAGAGAATTGTAGTTGCTTCATCAACAGGAAGTGTAACAATTTTCCGTCACCATCAAAATAATCAGGTAAATAACTTGTTGTGGACATAACTTGCTCTTGGTTTCAGTTACTCTTGCTTCTAGTACAAGTTGTTTTAGGGCTCTCAAATACATGACTTTTCAGAACTATCAAAACATAAAGCAGCTGAACTCAACTAGGGATGTAAGAGACTAGTCAACTACCCGATATACATAAGCTTATCAGATAGTCAAGTAGTCACTCGACTAGTTGCTTCTCCCCCCTCCTAAAGCCAGGTGCCCCCAGCACTGTCTCCATGGGGTAGCAGGGGAGGCAGAGGCATCCCTACTGTTGCGCGCCTCTCTTTGAAATAGCGGCGAGGAGTCCTGTGGCACCTTATAGACTAACCGAAGTGTTGGAGCATAAGCTTTCGTGGGCAAAGACCCACCGTCAGATGCATCTGAACGTGGGTCTTTGCCCACAACATGCTCCAACACTTTAGTCTATAAGGTGCCACAGGACTCTCGCCGCTTTGCAGATTCAGACTAACACGGCTACCCCTCTGATACTCTCTTTGAAATGTACAAGAGCCACCTGCGGCTCTTGTACATTTAAAGGGAGAGGCGCAGCGGGATAGCAAGCGCCCCCCGTTATCGACTAATTGAGCAGTTGATGGAAACTCCATCAGCTACTTGATTAGTTGATTAATCAAAATTTAATATCCCTAAACTCAATAAGTTCTAAATTCAGTAAATCAGGAATTAGGTTATTTTTTTTAAATGTGTAGAATAGTCTGATAGAGGGATGTAACTGTATAATTGTTTACACGGTTAACTGATAGGCCTGGACTATCGATTACCATTAATGATTACACGCAGACTCCTGCCTTGCTCCCGGGGAGCTAGCTGTCACCCCACACTGATGGCTCTGTATCAGCAGTTACACAATTACCCAGTTACCCCTTTTTAACATCCCTAGTAACAATCTGTCTTACAAATTTTCCTAAATGGTGAACTTTATTATAAACAGTATATAGAGGTTCATGAGGTGTATTAAGTCTAATTAATAAACAAAATAATGAGGGCATGGGGTATTCCACCCTTCATTCCTTTTTTGGCTCATTAAGAGAGAACTGTGTGTGGGGAGGCGGGAGGGAGAGACAAACAAAGTTGACTGGAGCAAGACCTCATGGTTTCTACCCTACCCCCATTGTCTTCTGCACTCTGGTGCATGTTTTTTTGTGGGGTTTTTTTTGCGGGGGGGATGATTGGGGGATGTGGGTTTTTTTGGGTTTTTTTTCCTAAACCCGAGGGTGGTTCTGATTAGGGAATGTGCATTGGTAGAGCCCTACATGGATAGACATTACTATCTGCAGATGCACATAATTGTGGATAGACATTGTGATCCCCAGAGCTATATTACCAAGAGCCACTGTGGCCAGCGGAGAGAAGTGTTACACAGTTGCGCGCTCTGTGCCAGCAGCTTCTCCCAGCAGCACAGCTGTATCAGCTCTGCTCCCGGCCGTTCCTATCTAAGGTTGTACAGTCCTTCTGGGCACGGTATAATTGTGCTGCTGGCGCAGGAAGCTGACTCCCAGGTGCTATGAGATAACGTTCCTGTCTATTGGCCACACTGGCTCTTAGGAATAGAGCCCTGAAAGATCACTATGTCTGTACATGGATATTCACATCTGCTGATAGACATTTCTATCTGCACAGGACTCTATGCATTGGTGATTAAAAAGGAAAGCTATCCTCTGATCTGTAATGATGTGAATGACCCTTGAAATAATGCAGTGTGCTCTGTTTTTCAGAACTAGTTTCTGATCTAACTTCTTTACATATTTCAAAAGCTTTGGTTTCTAACACTGTTGCAGGATTGTTAATTAGCACTGTTGATACAGTCTCTTTACTTACTGCTTAGACTTTATCTATTAACCAACGATGGGAGAGGGCTCATTACCATGTGGATCCAGATATCCCTTTCTGTGGTGGAGCTTCATGTACAGGGGTCATCTGCAACAATCCAGAAATTGTCACTGTTGGAGAAGATGGTCGAATAAATCTTTTCAGAGCTGACCACAAGGAGGCTGTGAGAACTATAGGTAAGCCTAATAACCACTTTTTAACAAATGGGGTCTAAAGAATATATCTGTACTCACAAGATGACCAACAAAAAAAGAAATAGCCAGTAACTTCAGAATTGTTCTGAATGTCTCAATAGAATCTATAATGAGCATTACATTGGATCTAGAATATTTGCTATTTTACACTGCATTTAATCAACGCACACAATTCAGGCTTAAAGCTACCTGCATGCATGCTTTTTTTCACAGCTTCTGCAGTCTTGCATTATTTGTCACAGTTCTTTTAAATTATATTTCCTTTTGAAACATAATTATCAAGATCTTGACCATAAGTGGTCAGTATGAACCCATTCTTCTTTTCAGAGATGGTTTTTCTTTGTTCTGGCCAAATTCCAATTTTTGTAGTTTTGTTTTGTTAGCTTCTGGTATTACATTGGTCCTTGAGTTCTCTTGCAATTTTTTTGTGGTTCTGCGGTTTTCTCTGTTTGTAGGACACCTTATTTGTACAGAAGAAACAATCCTTATAAGAGGCGAAATATATGAAGTAAACTGAAATTAATATTTTTTTCCTCTAATTTTTCTGTAATAATAATACTGGATCAGTCCGTCACTTAAATATCTAACAAATTTTCAGATAAAAGTGTGTGGAGGGAGGGGTTAGGTAACTTTCCTTTACTTCTCAGGCAATGTTCCTTCTCATTTTTTATGGTCCATGTACGGAATGCATTTTGTGTTCTCCAATACAGAAATGATGTGTGACACACCACGTCCATATTGGTGCACATAAATTCCATGCACATAACCCCCACACATTCTGCCTACTTAAATAATCTTACTGTTAAAAAGCAGCTGCAATATAGATATAGGATTATTTACCATTACATTCCTAATGGGGGGGGGGGGGCCGGAATTTTCTGTTTAGCTGATATGTTCAACATATGCTAAGCAGTCAAGAGTGCTATATTTTTTTTCCTCTCTCTCTCTCTCTCTTTTAAAAAAAAAAAAAAAAGCTTTTCCTGCCACATGACAGGATGATGTCATCAGGCTCTCTAGCCATGAAAGTGGGGGGTTCGAGCATAGCAAACGGGGTTTTCATGGCCAGAGAGCAATGAGTCGGTGAGCTGAGTAAGCAGGGGGCATCCCCTGGTGTGACAAAATTTGAATTAAATTCTACTGCACAACGGAATCTTAAAAAAAATATTTCCCTGGTCTTTTTAATGAAGGGACAGAATATGTGGTAAAAAGAAAAGATGTGCTAGGAAGGATTTTCTTTAAAGGAAATTTGTGATATGAGCTAGTCCGTGAAACATGTCTTAAGTGACACTCTGTGAACCAGCTTCTTTGGTATGGACAAAGGAGATGTGGACGTGGGGAAGTGAGAGGATATTTTGGAATGGTCTCAAGATGGGGTTCCTTATAGAAAAAGGCCTTCAATGTGTATTTCACTTTGAAATTTCACTAAATAATATGGAATTGAAGTTGAGCTTCTTAAAACTGTAATTGGCAACTGAGCTAACTGCTATTATAAGTTAATTATAAATAAGGACATTGAATTTTGCATAGCGTATTGCTCAAGTAGGTATTGCATCTCTACTTCTGATTAAATAGACTACGAAGTTACTATTTTCAAAAGCAAAGCTAGAAGGGGAAGTCCATGTAAATACGTGAGAGACCGATATTCAGTAATGCTAAAAAGGTGCAAACGTTCTAAATTCTTCTAGTAGTTCAGTATATGTTGAAGTTTTAATGGAATTGGGTTTTCCTGGGTTTGTGCAGTGTGCATAATATGTCATCTAGTTCACTTTTTTTAAAAGACCATTCTCTCTATTTTCAGTTGAACACATAAGAGGAAAAATACAAATATTTCTTGGATTTTTGTTTAGTCTTATCGAGATTACCTGAACTGAATAGCTATCGTGTTAAGTACTCATTTAAATGAAGGTGTTCTTAAGTATGAATTACCAAGCACTATGCAAAAGCATCTAAAAAGGAGACCAGCATGCTTTTCATATACATTATTTCACCATGGTGTAAAACAGAGTATGTGCAATATAGAAAACAAGTTAATGAGAAAACCAAGTAGCATAAGTCTCAATTAGGGCACTATTTTCTGAACTCTAAAGCAGCGTTTCCCAAACTATGGGCCGCGGCCTGGTACCGGGCCGCGGGAAAAAAATACCAGGCCTCAGCGTGGCTGCCAGGGTGTTCCGGACTGCCCGTGCAGCACCGGGTTCCCCAAGCCCTCAGCCGGGCTGGGCGGATGCAGCCATATGTTTCAGGCTCCCGGCAGAGGCATAGTGAGGGTGAGCTCTTATTGCTGGCTGTGAAGGGGGGAGGGAGGGTTGGATATGGGCCGCAGGGAAGCAGGATCGGGGCAGTGGAGCTGCCTGGGGGAGATAGGGAGGGGAACCGGTCTGCGGAAGCAGGGCTGGCTGGGGGTGCGGGAGCAGTGGGGTTGGCCAGGGGAAATCGCGGGGGGAGGGGGGGAGAACCGGCTGGCGGGGGCAGTGAGGCTGGCTGGGGGAGATCGCAGGGCTGGCTCGGGAACTGGCCGGTGGAAGCAGGGCTGGCGGGGACAACGTGGCTGGCCCGGGGGGAGAGAATCGGCCAGCGGGGAGCGGGACAGTTCAGGGCGCATGCAGATCCTGAATAAAAATGTAAAAGCAGTGCCTTTTAAATATCCCCACTGCTGACAGTGAGGTTTAAAGGCACTACAATGTGTCAGAATGGAGAGAACCTGGTGCATTCACCATCCGGAATGAGAATATGGATAAAAAATTCCAAAGATGGTGTCAGCTTTCTGAAAATAAATGAGCCCCTTTTCAATACACGATGTGGTGGTGCAGGGTTTTATTGGATTACAGTCCATTTTTCCAAGCCATATTCCCTTAACTTGCTGGTAAGAATGTTGTGGGTGGCCGTATCAAAAGCTTTGCTAAAGCTGGCCCTGGGGGCTTTGGGAGGACCAAAAACAACGTATTTGCATATTTGTCATTTAATTAATGAATATGCAAATGAATGTTACCGGTCCTCCGAAAGCTCGTGAATGGATTTACTGGTCCCCATGTCAAAAAGTTTGGGAACCCCTGCTCTAAAGTGACCAAATGCTGCTAGATGTGGCTTTCATCTCTGAAGGTAAATGATGATGTTCTGAAAGCACTGTTAAATATTTAAATGAAAAACATTCTCATGTTATGTTAAAATATTTTTAAATCAAATTTAGGGGTTAACAGTAATGGACGGTGTTGCTATAAAGGGGAACTATTTAAAGACAGATGATTGGCTAGATGGGCATTATGTATGTCAGGGGTCAGCAACATTTCGAACAAAAAAGGGAGCTTTTGTTGTATTTTGTTTTTTGACCAAAATATTTGAAGAGCTGCCACACAGCAAAGCTACTTATACACATACACTAAGATAGCAGGTATAGAGCAGATGACTAACAAAATTCTGACGTAAGTAAACAAAGTAGGTGATGGAATAAACTGTGTCTATTTAGGTCCCCCCTTGTTGTTGTTTAACAATGCAGTTTGACTATATATTGTGTTGTCACCAAGACATTACATAGTGACCCATTCCCATCATATTTAATGAATTGCCTATCATCTTGGTTTGAAATTCATTGAGTGCAGGAAGGGACTCCAAACTGGTACAGGAGATCGGGATGCAGAAGAGGGTGTGCAATGTGGTCTCTAGGAGGGAATTCAAGTAAAGGTGGGGGTGCTGACCTCGGGTGTGGGATGGGGTGCAAGGGAATTGTGAGGTGTAGGCTCTGACTGGGAGGCACTTACCACAGGTGACTCCCAGCTGACAGTACAGCAGGGCTCAGATAGGCCACCTGCTCGCTGTAGCCCCACACCATGGCTGGCTGCTGTCACTTCTCTGCATACCCCTTGGGGAGAGGTGCAGTGGGTCGCTGCACTGCCCATGCCTGCAGGCACTGCCCCTGCAACTCCCATTTGGGTGGGAACTGGCCAACAGGAGCTGTGATGACGGTGCTGGGGGCAGGAGCAGTTCATGGAGTTGCCTCCACCTCTGCAGCTAAGAGTGCAAAGACCTGTTAACTTGTTCTGAGAGTGGTGTGAGACCACAGTAGGCAGGCAGCCTTCCTGAGTCCTGTTGTGCCACTGGACTTGCAGCGTGACCCAAAGAGCCACATTGCTGACTCCCGGTTTAGGTGGTAGACCTTAGAAGATATCTGAACAATAAGTTTATGTCTTGGTAAAGACTGATTTGAAATAGCAGTGAAATCATTTGGTAGAAAGCTGCTTAATTTGTCATAATAGCTGGAGTTGTGGCTTTTATGGGACACAGAATCACATTATGAAAATTTTCATACCTTCCAGTTGTGAAACTGTGGACTTGGAATATACAATATGTCCCCCTTTTTTTAAAACACCCTATTGCAAAGCAATGGAGCAGGCCACAGACACTGACTTCCTTTTGTCAATCACTTGTAGTAAATTTTTGCAAGTAAAAAAAAAAAAAAATCACATCTGATTCTTCTAAAATAACTCAATTTAGGGATGTAAGCAACTAGTCAACTAGTGATGGCGATAAGCATAAGCTTATCGGATAGTCGACTGGTGATGGCAACTAGTTGCTTCCCCCCCTTGCTACCTCTATCAGAGAGAGGCAGCAAAGGTGGGGAGCAGGAGCCAGTGCTGGGGGGAGCCGCTTTAAAAGCTGTTTTTTTTTTTCCCCCCCCAGAACCGTGTCTGCGGGGGGCATGAGAGATAGAACCACAGCGGGGACTGAAGCAGTCTTCACTTGCGCCAGTTCTGCTGTGTTTCTGCTTTTGAAATGTACAAGAACCCCAGTGGGAATGTTGCTATGCTTCAGAGGCAGAGGCAGCGATCTTGACTAATCGAATATTCGATGAAAATAGACTGTTCGATAAGTTAATCTAAATTGAACATCCCTAACTCAATTTAGAAAGCACAGACTAATAACCTCACTGTCAGTAACAAACTGTACATTCTGTAGAGCATCTATATCTTTTCCTATGTACATTCAGGTATAACTTAATTTTTATAAACAACAAATAAAGTCAGTAACAATAAAATTTTACATTCAATTTTACAATCATTTAATAACTTTTGTTTTGAACAAACTCGTAGGAGGGAATTCAACTTAGGGAAATGACTCTCTTGATACACTTTCTCCCTAAGACTAACACTACAAACAAATTGTGAACATAGAGGAAACAGCTAGAGCATATTGGAAAGCTATTTATATATATTATTATAAAAATAATTTAAAAAAAAAAGGAGACAATGTTCTTAGCACTGAGTTTTAAGCAAAGTGTTTACACTATTATTATCTATTATCTTTTTGCCCGTTAAAAACTCATCGACCTGCAGATTTAACTTAACTAGCTTTCAAAGTGTTTGTTCTTGAAACTGTGACTAATCAATCTTTTCCTAATCCCTTCCTCTTGCAGAAAATGCAGATAGCAGTACACTCCATGCCGTGACCTTCCTTCGCACAACTGAGATTTTGACAGTAAATTCAATTGGACAGTTAAAAATATGGGACTTCAGACAGCAAAGAAATGAGCCATCTCAGATATTTTCCTTGTAAGCTTTCTATTTTCAGCTTGGATTTTCCAGGAAATGCGTCTTAAACAAGAAAACAAAATCTATTGCTTATAAATGTCTTGAACTATGCTTTCTTGATAACAGGCGGTACACAAATGAATTCAGATATTGTAATGGAACTTGGAAGATGGCTGTGTTTACATTTAGAGAGAATTTTTCTTGTATGTCTGAATTGGGGATGTAAGCAAGTAGTCAACTAGGTTTAACTGTTAATCATGTTGGCTACTCGCTTCCTCCACCCCTTGCTCTGTATCGGAGGCAGGAAGCGGGGGAAGGGATAGAGCGGGAGCTGGCTTAAAAGCCAGTTTCCCCCCAGCACTATCTCCGTGGTGCTACCTGCCCTACTCCGCTTCTATTAGAGGCAGAAGCATCAGGGATGGGGGCAGGGGAGGCTTGGAGCATGCTGGGACCCCTTGCGGACAGGTGCTGCTGCCGCAAAGCAGTCCAGCTCTTACTACATTTAAAATGTAGAGCCATGGCAAGGGTAGGTCCCAGACCTGGCATGATCTGGGACTGAGCTGCGCTGTTTTCCCATATCAACTAATTGAGTAGTCAATAGAATTTTTATCGACTGCTTGAGTAGCCAGTTAAACACATCTTAATATCCCTATTTTGAATAAACTGTATTTCTGGTTATCACTGTGTAAAATTTGGCACATTTAGCCTTCAGAGTGTTTTATGAACATTAATTTTCTGTGTTTCATGAGGTAGGTAAGAAATTTAGATTTAGGCCTAATGAAAATCCCACTGATGTCAATGGGGAATCAGGCTTACCAAGTGTGTGAGTGAGTGACTCCATTTGCAACCTGTGTGTTAAACTTGCATTCCTAATTCTAGTTGTAACAACCCATTGTAAATATAAGTGTACCTATATTTCTTACCCCCAAGCACCCTTACACTTCTAATGAAGTCTTTATTAAGGTTTTGTAGGTGGTCAGTAATAAGCCACAAGTTACAAACCTGGCGCTTGTCTAATTAGAAGTACAATAAGCAAGTTGGAGAGTGTGTCAAATTGTTCTAAACTTAGTAAGTTACTTGAAATTATACAACCCACGTAATTTATTGTGATCCAAGAGTGTTGTGTTTTGGAAATAAAAAATTGTTTAATGGGAAATTACTTATTTTTCCCCTCTCACAGGACAGGTGACAGAATTCCACTACACTGTGTTGACAGGCATCCCAACCAGCAGCATATTGTAGCTACAGGTGGCCAAGATGGAATGTTGAGTATCTGGGATGTTAGACAAGGCACCATGCCAGTGTCCCTGCTCAATGCTCATGAAGCTGAAAGTAAGCATCTAAAGAGAAACAGATACTGGATCTCTTTTTAAGTATTTGTATATTTTTGGACAAGATTTTAACATTGCTTTTTTTGCACCTACTACATTTTTGTTCATCCAAACTGTTTGCTTCTAGGCTTATTTTTTGTCTAACAGCAGCTGGTTACTACAGTTTGTTATGGCTAACTAAAAGCCTAGTCCAACAAAAAAGAGAATTGAGAAGGTGATTGGTTTTGGTTTTTTGTCAAAATGGATTTTATAACTTCTTTGAACGTACATTGTTATGTGTTTCTATAAGAATTACTTATTTGTGGTCCTTCTAGCTCGTCTAACACCTATTCATATTTGATAGGAATCACGAGAACAGAGCAGGATTAGAGTACACTCTCTGGTCTGGCAGCGTCTGTAGTCCTGCTGTTCCAGGATCAGAGAGTCCCAGCTCACCACAGCGGTTGAAGGGGTTGGGAGCCCAGTGTGCTACGAGGGGGCAGGAAGAGCCCAGCATGCTGCAAAGGGGGAACAGGGCCCAGGAGCCCGTACGATGCAGGGGCGAGAACAGGATATCTTCAGAGATTTGGATAAATTTTTCAAAAGCACTTTTATCATTTAAGAGTGTAAATCCTTTGACTTTCAGTGGACTGAAGTTTGTGGTGGTTTTGGTTTTTTTGTTTTTTTTTGTTTTTTTACTTTTTATGACTGTCAACTTAGTTTATGGAGAAAATATACATTTGTTATACTGCTTAATTTGTATGGGGTGAGAGGCCAGGGAAAATGCTACAATTTCCCTTTATATCCATTATATTGAATATACAACTTGGCTGTTAGTACAATACTATGCTTCAAATTTTACCATAGTAAGGTAATATATGGCTAGTTCTTCAGGAAGGAACCCCAAAGTTATATGTCTTTCACAACCCCACCTGAGCTATAGTGAATACCAGCTAGATAACATGGCTCTGGTGGTCTTTCTCTTTCAATTGATCCCAATAACGATAAAAGATTATGCAAGTATTGTAATGTTATTTCTTGCTTATATCTGTCCTATCCTATCTTTCATTAATTTGCCCTGGGTTTCCCCCATTAGTGCAAACTGAGGTTCTACTATATCTTGCATTTGTTTTCCAACATTTCTTGTGTGACGCTTCATAAAAGTTCATATGATATAATGTGGTCTGTTCTGATACAAATGGGTTTTTAAATGTATTGCACTTTAAGCAAACTAAATTTTGGTCTGGCTGGTCACAGGTAACTTCAACATTAAGGTAAACAGAGGAAAGCATTTAATCTTAAGCAAGTACATGTAGCTGAGTTAATGCATTCATTCTAATTTTCTTGTCCTTTTTCCCTTCTTGGGTTTTGTGTGGGGTGTGGTTTTTGTTGTTGTTGTTGTTTGTGGGGTTTTTTGTTTGTACTATCTAAAAGTGTAGATAGTAATCTTTCTGGGAGCTTTGTAGATCAACTGCAGAGGAGAGAAGAGACACAATTAAACAGGAGAAACTGTGAAACTAGATATACATAATGCACAATGTAAATCAGGGAGAAATTTTTTTAGTCTTTCAACTAAAGTAATCAGAAGTGATATTTAGAACAGTGATGGTTAAACTCCATGACTGACTCAACCTTTAAGGCCAGGAGGGACCTCAGATCATTTTGCCTGAGCTCCAGTATCTCTCATGGTATCAACACAACCCCCTACCTACACATTAAATCCAACAATTGAAATGAGACCAAAGTATTATAGCTCACAGGAGACTAAGCTGCCAGTGTGCCACCGAGAGTAAGAGGGACTAAGGTGCACATGCACCCAAAGTTCAAGGCCTCCACAATGACAGAGAAATGATTGCAAAAGAAGTGAGGGTTTGTGGGCTTTTTATTACAAATATTTTATTGTTTGTGTTTTGGTTTGGAGGGCATTTTTTTTTTTTAAAGTTAAGACCGAAAAGCTCTATAGATAGTTCATCTCCAGTACATTGAATGAGGAATTGCACTGAACACCTTGATTTGAAGTTTGTTTCTCTTGGAAAATTAAACTCTTTGATATCATTGTAATATAGATTTGTTTATATAATCATGGGTAATAAACTTGAATTTATTGACTTTTGTAGTGTGGGAAGTGCACTTCCATCCGTCCAACCCAGATCACCTATTTACATGTTCTGAAGATGGCTCTCTTTGGCATTGGGATACCTCTACAGATGTGTCAGAAAAGCCATCTTTTTTTCATCAAGGTAAGGATTTTTGAAGTAAGGAAGGCTAAGATCTTAGGCTGAGATTATGCAGACTAGTTATAGTTCATTAAGTAATTGGCTTGAGGACACTACTCCATACTCTGTTCATTTATATCAAAGGCTGTTGAAGATGGAAATATGATCTCTTATTAGAAAGAGAAGAGTGTACAGGTTTTCTTGAGGAGAATTTCAGTGGTTTCACTTGTTTCCCTAAATACTACCTCCTATCTGATGTGACTGCACTCATCAACAGAAATTCAAGGGGTGCACCCAGAATTTTCACAGCTAAATCCAGATCACTTTCAAAAAATGATAGAATTATTGATTTGAAAGGGCAATAAATGCCATATAACTGTGTATCTTTGAGGGAGACTTCAAGAATGACATACATAAGGAAACCGAAATATGACTAAGGGAACTCTTAATTGCGCAAATACTTTAGAAATTAAATAGAAGACTTTCTGTATGTTTGTTGAAGGAAAATGCAGTAAATAGGGCTGTCAAACAAATAGCACTGTTAATTAGGGATGTAAAATTTCGATTAATTGGCTAATTGAATAGTCGATGCAAGACACAAAGTGAGAACAGGTCACTGTTGTAGTCAGTATCACAAATTTAATTAACACTTTTTTAACAAGAATCAGTCATCAGCATGGAAACCCATCATCTGGAATGATGGTTGAAGCATTGAAGGGACAAAAAAATGTTTAGCATATCTGGCATGTAAGTATCCTGGGATGACAGTACCATGTGAACACCTGTTCTCACTTTCAGGTGACATTGTAAATGATAAGCAGGCAACACTACCTCCTGCACACATAACAGATTTGTTTTAGCAATTGGCTGAACAAGAAGTAGGACTGAGTAGGCCCTAAAGTTCTACGTTGTTTTGTTCTTGAGTGCATTTATGTAACCAATGCACATTTGCAATTTGCACTTCCTCTGTAAGAGACTGCACTATAGTACTTGTATGACGTGAGTTGAAAAATATTACAGGTTGAACCTCTAGAGTATGGCATTCTTGGATCTGGCAACATCCAAGTCCAACATGATGTTAGTTAGCCGGATGTCCACTTATCATGGATGTGGCCAAGTTTCCCATGGTCCCGTAAAGCTTGTATACAGTCATGAGTTGTCAGGGCTGATCCCCACTCTGGCACTTCAAGTGCAGAAGGTGGGGGCCCGCAAGAACCTACAAATAACATGAAATGAAAAAAATTCCTTGCCTGTGCAGGCTCTGCTTACAAAAACTTCCTAGCGTCAGACTCACTGACTTTGGGGGTAGCTGCCAACATCAAGTGATTTATTCCTAAAAACAGGGGGAACACTTAAGTTCACCCAGGTGTACCCTAAGCTTTTTTACTATGAGAGCAATGAGGCATGCAGACAGACCTGCTGTTACCTTCCAGAAGAATCAAATCATTACCTTTTAAAAAAAAAAAAAAATCACTTTATTACAAAACAAAAGATATACTTGATTGCTAGGTGTTAAAGAGCAACTAAGGAAAACAAAAACCATAGAGAAAATCTCTGGGAACAATTCTTAGATGGTGAACGGGGGAGGGAAAGCATAGATTTACACAGAGCAGTTCAAACCAAACAGAAAAATACGCTGATTGTGACTAGATTAACTTTTTCCCATTTGTTTACTCACAATCCATTCTTGGTTCAGTCCACTTCCATGCCTCGAATTCCTTGGAGGCATGGTAGTCCTGCCTAGGTTTAAATTATTCTGTGTCTCAACTCCTGGTTTAACTCTCCCACACAAAGCAGGCAAGGTATCTTACACAATTCAAATTTTAATACGGTATGCCCATTGTTTCTTTTGGCTCCTTGCCAACACCCTTGCTAGCTACCTCAGTTTAACCCCTTAGTCACTGGGTGCTGGCCAGCACTCCTCCTATCCATCACACCAGTCCTGGCTCTGTGTTCTGTGCTGTTGTTTTGCTCTAATCATAGAATACTAGAACTAGAAGGGACCTCAAGAGGTCATCAAGTCCATTCACCTGCCTTCATGGCAGGACCAAGCACCATCTAGATCAGGGGTGGGCAATAATATTTGATTGGGGCGGGGCGGCGGCACTCCAAGGTTTTGGAAAGTGGTTGAGGGCCACACTCTTCCATGATCTTAATGGAGGAGATGCAGGGTCTGGAATGGAGGTTGGGTGCAGAAGGGAGCTTGGGGTAAAGGATTGGGATGCAGGAGGGAGACTGGAGTCTTGGAGGGAGTTGAGATGAAGCAGGCGATTGTGACCTAGGGCTGGGGTTTGGGGTGTGACCTAGGGTAGGAGGGGATTGTGACCTGGAGCAGGAGATTGGGGTGTCAGATCTGGGAGAGGGTATGGGTGTAAGAGGGGGACCGAGAGTTTGGGTATGTTGAGTTGGAGGAGAGGGGGCAGAGAGTTGGGGCAGGAAAGGGCTGGGGTGCCAGAAGCAGGCTGTGGCCAAGAGACTTGTTAGCTGCCAAACTTGCCTGCCTGCCTGCAGAGCTTAAAATGTTTCCCAGCTAGCCTGCTTGCCTGGCCATGTGTTTGCATGAATAACTGAGCCCAGGAGAGGGAGTGTGATTCTTCTTAGCTGCCTGTTGTTCTAAAAAGCAGCTCCCATTGGCTGGTTTCTGCCAGAAACCAGCCAATGGGAATGTGCTGGGGGCAGGGCGGTTCCTAAAACTTCCTCCTTCCCCTCCAGTTTAAAAACAGAAATGGAGCCCTGCAGCCATGTTTCTACGCGGGGCTGTGGGGCAAGCTGAGGAGCCTGCCTGGGGCTCCCCACTGCCTCTGCGGGCTGGATCTGGTGGCTTGCTGGGCCGAATTTGGCTCATAGGCCTGATCTAGATCATCCCTGATATTTGTCTAGTCCATTCTTAAATATCTCCAATGATGGAGATGCCACGACCTCCCTAGTCAATTCATTCCAGTGCTTAACCACCATGACTGTTAGGACGCTTTTTCTGATGTCCAACCTAAACCCCCCTTGCTGCAATTTAAGCCCATTGCTGCTTGTCTTATCATAAGAGGTTAAGGAGAATAATTTTTCTCCCTCCTCCATGACATCCTTTTGGGTATTTGAAAGCTGCTATCATGTTCCCTTATCGGTCATGTTTTCTAGACCTCTAATCACTTTTGATGCTCTCCTCTGGACCCTCTCCAGCTTCTCCATATCTATCTTGAAATGTGCCCATAACTGGACATAGTACTTCAATTAAGGCCTAATCTGCGCAGAGTAGAGTGGAAGAATGACTTCTCATATTTTGCTCACAACACTGCTATTAATGTATCCCAGAGTCTTGTTTGTTTGCAACAGGGTCACACTGACTCACGTTTAACTTGTCATCTACTATGACCCATAGATCGCTTTCTGCAGTACTCCTTCCTAGATGGTCATTTCCCATTTTGTATACATGAAACTGATTGTTCCTTCCTAAGTGAAGTACTTTGCATTTTTCCTTATTAAACTTTGTCCTATTTACCTCAGAACACTTCACAGTTTGTCCAGATTATTCTGAATTATGACCCGATCCTTCAAAGCAATTGCAATGCCTCCCAGCTCGGTATCATCATCTGCACATTTTATAAGCATACTCTCTATGCCATAATCTAAATTGTTGATGAAGATATTGAACAGACCCAATCCCAAAACTGACCCTTGTGGAATCCTTCCAGCATGACCGTGAGCCATTAATAACTACTTTCTGAGACTGGTCATCCAACCACGTCTATTGGTTCCCCCTTGTTATCCTATTGAAGAAAGCCATCAAAGTGGTGTGACATGATTTGTTCTTTACAAATCCATGCTGACTGTTACCTGTCACCTTAATTTACCCCTTAACGTCTTCTAAGAGCCCAGTAAGCCGTGGAAGTGTTGGTAATGCTGCTAGACAATATTGTTCTCCCGTGGCTTTGCAAATTCTCTCGTTCGGCATAGGGCAAGTCTCAAGGGTGGCAGATTAGAGAGGTTCAACCTGTATTTTAATCTTTTTTTCAGTGTAAATATTTGTAATAACAATATTAAGTGATCAGTGTACACTTTTGTAATCTGTGTAACTGAAATCAATATATATGGAAATGTTGAAATTTAATAAATATTTGGATATTTTTCTGTTCGTATTCTGTGTAATAGTGCAATTCTCTATAAACAAACCATTGTGAAGGGAAAACATTCTAATGCAAAATGAGACTTAATACTAAGCAGGTCCAGAGTCTGCTGTGTTTCGTTTTCATTCTTGTCTTAATTTTTGGAGTGGAAAATTATACTTCCATGAAAAAAATATACTTACAACATGGCATTGATATAAAATACCTGGAAACTTGTAGAAACAACACATTAGAGTAGCTAAACATAGGGAATATATTCAGATTTACTTGTGACATAACCTCATTCCCCTTGCTCAAAGTGTTGATGGATTTCTTTATACGGTAAAGCTGATGTAACTATGAGACTGAAATAATAAATCTAGTTGCACTTGGCTTGTCAGTTTATCAGGTTTGCCAATTACATACCCTGAGTTTCAAACAACTATTTTTTTTCTCAGTCCATGACTTCCTTCAATTTTAATCTTGTAATGAAATCAATTCCAGTGTGTGAAACTTGTTGACCCTGGTTTTGGTATGGAGAGAAGTAGTCCAAAACCTGATGTATTATTTGTAAAGAATGAACAGGATTGGAGGGATGATTTGGATCAGTGTCTTAAAGACAAACCTAAAGCAGTAATAAAAGAAAATGCTGTCTAAGCAAACTACTTGCACAGGTCCAGCTTGCATTCGGTGTGAATGTTAATTAATCAAGAGGTTAGTATATCTAATACATGGTATAGTCATTTCTCATTGTAGACTAACTACTATACATTACTTAACTGACAGAAGTAATGGAAAATATTTTTGGTCCCCTGGAGACTCCACTAAACCCATCAAATCAATTCAATCTGGAACATAGCCTTAGATTGGTATTCCCAATATTTTAGCTGGATGCTTAATATGCTACCTCAATGCAGAGTCTAAGTAAATCAAAATTAAAGCTAACCTTTTTTGTTTGTGTGGTTTTGTTTTGTTTTTAAGGTGGAAGAAGTATTACAGTTCTGTCTCACACGGCTAACCAGTCTGTAATAAGTGCCTGGCTAAACAACAATCCTACCAAAGACCGCATGGAGATCACCAATTTAGTTCCAAATCAGACATTATCCGTGAATAGTTTGGATGTTTTAGGACCCTGTCTAGTATGTGGTACTGATTCAGAAGCCATTTATGTTAATAGGCACCTCTTTTCTTGAATATACTTTAAAGGACACTCTTGAGTTTAACCACCTCAAAAACTAGTAGGAAAGGTCCTGAGTATTCCAGGTTTTTGTTTTTTTGTTTTAAATAAAGCCTGGTAACACAAGGGCCTATAATGTAGTCCTAGTAGTGCAGATGGACAAGCTACATAAGGCTCTTGAGAACTTTTCCATCACCATAGATGCTTATGCATCTAGTGAATGAAACAACAGTTAGCATACATTAAGTACAGCGTTCTTTATTCCCAACTGCCTTTTGCATTTCTTATTTGGCAAGCATAAAAACAATCAGTAGTGAAATAAATTGTATTTTAAATATAGTGTTATAAGGGTGTTACAGTAGCTTAAAAGTGTGAAATACTTGAACTCTGTTAATGTTCATGCTATTGTAATAACACTCAAGTATTTTGTTCAGGGCCAAAACTTAGGATTCTTAGGTTCTTTTAAAGACAACCTAATAGAAATATTATTACTTTTAACTTGACATTTTTATATCTAAACATTCCCATGCAATTGTTATGCTGCTGCATGTCAACTAGAAAGGGAAGTTGAATGTAATGGAATGCAGAAAAGATTGTTTAAATGGTGGATAGTTAAGTCCCATAAGTCTAAAAATCTTGGAGCTGTAATAATCTAAGACAATGCTAATAGCACTGGTAAAGGCAGATTAACATTTGATGTAGACATTATGCCTATACACTTTTGATCTGTAGAAAAATTATGTTTATAAGTTAGTCTTTATGGGTGCTGGACAGACAGACATCTGACAAGCATTATCCTCTTATCGTCAAGTTCAGATAATAAAGCATTCTTGACAAAGCTTCAGTCATGAGTTTTCTCAAAATTAACGGATTACTAAATCTAAGTGTTGCCAAACAAAACTATCATAAAAGTGCCTAACATATAACTTATGTCTAGCTTTTATAACAAGGAGACCTTTCTGCAATGTTTTTAATAAATGTGTGTTTTTCCACCAGAATTTTATTTACTCATTCTTATTGCTTATCTTTCACTTTTTATAATAAGCTAAATTTGGCCATTTTACAGGTTTAGTTTGGTGTCATTACAGTTAACTGATAGATTATCATCATTATGTTCCCATTACACTTCTGGCACTTAAGACAGCAATGAAGCTCCTCCATTCTTGTTTATTTCTGGCAAGTCTTGTAATATTTTCCCTGCCTGTGCCCAAGTTTTTTAGCTTTGCTTCCACAACTCTTCATAATGTTGCTCTCAAGCAACCTTGTTTTCACTTGCCTTCAGAGATGTCTCATTGCTACTCTGGTAATGGAATTAGTTTCCATCTGAAGTTGATCTTAATATGCAGCATGTGCACTTTAAGGCCCCACAGTATGGTTCTACACTGGAACAAGGGTCCACTGGCACAGATTAACATGTGTGATTGGGACTGAATAGCTTCAGTTCTCATGGGTGTAAAGCTGCCTCCTAATTCTATTGCTGTCCAATCAGTCCATAGGTGTATTGGAATATCTTCATCCGGGCAAATGATGAATAGCTAGTTTTTCAGCAACACAGTACACAGTTTGAGTGATTACATAGCTGTAAAGTTAGAAAGCCTATGATATTGTCCAAAGGTAAAACTACAGGACAGTCACACATTCTGACTTCTATTCTGCTGATTTGCCTTGTGGCTCTGGGACAGTCACCCTTCTATGCAACTTTATTTCTAAAAAGAGTAATGCTTGAAGTTCAACATTTTATAAATCAAGGTGAACTGCTTGACAGGATAAAACTAAGAATTAGAAGATCGTAGTTCACAATTCTGCCTGTGATTTGGTATGGGCAAGTAATATCTCTTTCAGTTTTATTATTTATAAAATAAGGCCAATCGATTTTATTTACCTTTTGTAACACAGTTTGAGCTCTATGAAGAAAGACGACTCTGTGGAATACAAGTGTTAGACAGTAAAACATTAGCTCTTTCTAGCATTCAGGCTCACTGTATATCATGACGGTTGATTTGTCAACTGATGCTTCTATGTGTGACTCATTACATACACTTGTTAGGAACAGCTACCTCGAAGTGGTGATAATTCTTGAAGGTTGGGTTCCATCTATACTCTGTATTTCTTTTTGTACCAGTATATGTACATCATTGTAGCTATATACTGGTGCAAACCCCTAATTTATACATTCTACGCTACTTGTAAACGATAATATGTACTATTGCAGTTTACCTCTAAAAGATGCACTTGTACAAGTTGAAATGATTTGTAGATACAGTATGTCTGGTGTGACTCTTTGTAAATCCCAACTGGGGACATGACTACAGATCTAGGATCAAGATAGAGATCATAGTGTAAGCACAAGCCTCTCTGCCATCAAATAACCACAGGAAAACTGGAGAGTATCCTGCATAACAGAAGAGAGAGTACACCATTTAAATAAAATGCCTCAATTATAAATAAAACAGCTGTCCTTTTGACCATCTGCAGGTTTTGACAGGAAACTTTAAAACACTTTAAAACGTGTTTATATTAAATAATTGGTCATCTGAAGAATGCATAGGAAAGATTGACTTTCAAAACTGTAAGGCACATTATTTTTCTGTTCTTTAAAGGTAACCTACAGAAAAGAGGGTGGAGGAAGATAAGTTCTTTGTTTTTCTGTTTCATGTAAGAAGTGCTGAAAGATGGGGTTGGGCTTGGAGATGGAGATGGAGAGATGTCTTAATTTTGCTAGCTTCGGGGGTAGCCGAGGTAATCTGTACAGAAAAGAACAACAAATGGTCTGGTAGCACTTTATAGACTAACAAAACATGCAGATGATATCATGAGCTTTCGTGGGCACAACCCACTTCTTCAAACTCCGGTCATCTGAAGAAGTGGGCTTTGCCCACAAAAGCTCATGATACCATCTACATGTTTTGTTAGTCTATAAAGTGCTACCAGACCATTTTGTTGTTTTTTAATTTTGCTAGGTTTTCTTAAAATGGGAATTCAAGTCTTGTCTAAGCTGGAACACTCTGATGCCTGGAGAAATATCAGCAAAAAGGGAGAAGAATTTTCTAATTGCCTTTCAAAACTCTTAAATAAGTTTTACACAAGAGAAAAAATGAACTTAAATGAGCTTGAATAGAAGTCTTAGACTTACACCCTAGGCCCTTCAATTAAGATGGTCAGTGCTCATAGTAATTTAACACTTCCTGCTGGTCCTCTAAAAACCAGATTTCACGTTTCTGGTATTTCTAAGGTTAAGAAGGCCAAACGATTTTTTTAAACTTGTCATAGTTCCTTTTTCATGTATTTATGAAGTATCTAATAATTCAAAAATATTTTGCAGAGCATGGTAAAAAAATGCCTAATAGCAACTTAAAAGGCTGCTCTCTTCCTGTGCATTGCAGTTCATTTTCTATGGTTCAACCTATTTTCCACTGGTAGTAGACTGAACCATCGACACCTCCCGCTGTCCCCAAAAAAAAGAATTCTCACCTAAATAGTCTTACCATTCATAATAAAGGGAAGTATCACTCTGCAGGGAAAGAGGGGCTAAAGGAGGATTCACACTGGTTTTGGGAGGTGAGATTTAGATTACTGTCAGTGAGGGGAGAAATGGAATTTTTTGTAACTTGGGCCCAGAAAGTGGTAATTGCAGCGGTAGCCAGAGGTCAGCTGCGGTTGCATGTCACCAAAATTAGAACCTATGGATATTACTGACTTGGTACAGCCACTTTTCCAAGGATCTTTACATCTGTTTCCCTTTCTGAATATAGTGAAGTGAAAGTGACTGAATGATCTATGATAACAAATGTATTTTGACTGTGACTTATTTAATATTTATACATTAAATGTTAAGTTACATACACCATTAACTTACAAGGCTACTCTAGCTTCATAGCAGATAAAATTTTGTGAATTGCAAAGAATTCTATGAAGGGTTTTTGCAAGAAAACAAACTTCACAAGCTAAGCTCAAATTTGTGTTCAAAATTACTACTTTGTATTTGTACAAAATGTTTTAAGTATGATAATATGTTAAATAAATTACTCAAACTGTTTAGTTGATTTTTTTTTTCAGAACACCTTCCAGAACTCAGACTTCTATCATCTTTACCTATCCTTTCAAACAAGAGAATGAAAAAAGAGCTGTTTGTTTGGCAGAGAATGAAATAAATGTTAAAATTGATGCAACGTACTGATTTTTAAGTCAGTTAGATAAAATTTGCCACTACTTTGCCAAATCAGATGATGCAGCTTTTTAAAGATCTGGGAAACTTGCTCTTGGATGTTTTTTTTTTTTTTTGTGATAAGGCCTTATTTCCTATATCTTTATTTGTATTCAGAGTTCTTTTAACCTCTTAGGAGAGCTTGATTTTTTTTTTTTTTTGTACACTGCTATGAAGAGATGATGATTCTTGCACCCTCACAAGTCTGTCCCTTTTGAGCTAGGTTGTTCCCTTTTCAACCTATCTCCAAGAGGGTGGTAGGGAGGAGGAAATGAGTAGTCAATATTTCACTCGACTGCATGAAAACATAAGCTTATTGGGTAGTTGACTAGCCAACTACTCGCTAATGTTCCCAGGGCAGCAGTGTTATGATGCTGTGGCCAAATGGGGGCTGGGCCCCAATTGGAGGCTTTTTGGCCAGGCTTCATTTTTAAATGAAGTAAAATATGATGTCCAACAAAATGGTTTCAACATTGTCTATAATTATGGCAGGGGTAGGGACTACCTGCTCAGTACAAGCTTATTGGGTAGTCGAGTGGAGTATCGACTACTTGCTCCTCCTCTGTAGAGGCAGCAAGGGAGGGAACAAGAGCTGGTGCTGGGTGAGCCACCTGGCTTAAAAGTAGATTTCCCCCAGCACCATCTCTGTGGTGCTGCCTGCCCCCTCCCCTGCCTCTATTAGAAGCAGAGGGGGAGGTAGAGGAGGCTGTTCTGGTTGCAGCCTCTGTCCATGGTGGTCCCAGCTGTGAGCTGGGCCCCCTCGTCAATAGGGGCTGCTGGACTCGCGCTGGTCTGGGACACTGCCTCTGCATTTTAAATGTAAGAGCCCAGTGGTGCTGCTTATGTTTAAAATGCAAAGCCGCAGTGTGGGTGGCTCCCGGAGTTGGCATGAGCTGGGACTGTTCAGGGCCGGCTCCTGGAGCTACCTCTGCTGTGGCTCTGTAGACTGCCCCTTATCGACTAATCGTGTAATTGATACAAATTGTATGAATTACACAATTAGCCACAACTGCAATTTAACATTCTCATCCCCACATCCCAACCCATAGCCCATCATACACATGAACCCCTTGCCCTGGGCCCCTTATTCCCCGTCCATCCCCAAACTTCTGCACCAACCCAGCTGCCGCCATAAGGTTGACAGAAGACAGCCTGAATGCATGCATGAAGCTGGATTTGACCAATTACGACGTAAGCATCAAAGAAATGTGCATAAAAATGCAGCAAAAGAAGTCCCATTAAAGTCTGTGAGTACAATATTTAATTTATGCTCTTGTTAATCATGTCAATAATATTAAGTATATTTTTCAGTCATGCAAATGGGCATTCTTATACAGCTGTTTGTTGACTGTGTTCTGAATTTTGATGTAGTTTGGCTCTTGGTTTTGAAAAGGTGGCTGACCCCTGATCTAAGGCATCAAATTAATAGATGCTGTGCTGCTAGTATATATATCACATCCCATGAAATTCACTATTAAATGCAAGGATCTGTATATTATAGGTCATGGTTGCTATGAATTTTTCCTTGCAGTCCTGGGTGCTGTCTATGACTTTTTCTAAAAAATAAAATTTTAACTGACCATATTTAACAGTTCTCTGCAATGCTGCCCCGGTCCGTACTGGCAGACAGGAAAGTAGAGTAAGCTTGTGACAAAATTGCATAGTATTTCTCATCTCGTTAATTAAAGACTTGTTGAATCCACCAAACGCCCGTCTGCCTTCATGCTGCCCGTTGCAGATAAATTAAGCAGGATGTACAGATGCATGGCGAATTTCATAGTCCCTGGAGAAAGTGACCTAGAATTATCTTGCGTCGGAGCCCACTCACTGCCAGCCCTAGTAGGCTAGAAGCGAAGGCAAAGGAACCTTCTGAGCCAGTTCCGTCCGGGACCTGGACCGTAGCGGGATTGCAGTGGTGTGTGGCAATGTCAGGCAGCTGCCTGAGCCTGGAAGCCCATTGCTAAGAAGGCTGCAGCGCGGCTGGAACTTGCAAGCTCCCAGTAACTGAGACTCTCGCGTAGGGAGTCTGGGAGGGCTGCGGAATCCTCGGTATGAGCCAACCAACCAATCCTACAGGCGGATTAGTCCATAGATTCCTGGTTGGGGGGAGGATGCACTACTAGCCGCTGCCACAGCAGGAGCGAGGGGGGCGCGGCCCATTGCCTGTCCCCCTTCCGCCTAGAGCCCGGCCCGGCACGCTGACTCGGAGATGCTCACATTCCAATCCGGAGGGGCGGGGGGAGCAGCAGGGGATACGCGCAAAGGAGGCCGGGAACGGCCCATATCCGGGAAGCCCTCTGCGCTAGACCCACCGAGAACATGGCGGCCCGGAACTGAGCCCCACGGGGGGTGGGGGAAGGGACGAGCTGCTACCAGCCCCGGGGACCCGAACGGCCCTGCCGCCGCCCCGCGGGCGGAGCCCAGCGCCACACGCAGCGCGCTGCTCCCCGCCGCACGCGTGGGCCCGGGGCGACGCCGCCGCTGCCTTGTCCCCGCAGGTAGGTCCGGCTGCCGCGAGCGCCCTCATCCCACTCTGCCCCGGGAGGGGAGCGCGGCCTGGGGCACCCCGTGCCCGGCGGAGGCGAGGCCCTACCGGGCCGCGCAGGTTGACGCGACTTCGCCGCCTCTGGGCCCGGGGCGGGGCGGGGAGGTTAGCGGCGCTGCCCCCGAGTGAGCGGAGACAATACCAGCCCTTCCCCGCCCCTCGCTCTGTCTCCGCGGAAGCCGGGCCCCGCCGCTGTGCGACCCCGCCTCCCGCGAGGGGGTCCCCTGTCTGCAGCTCCGTGCCCATCTCTGCCTCCCTCCCCAGCCCGCTTCCCTCGCCCCGGCACAGCGCTTTGCCCGGGGGTGGGGGGGTTTCTCTCGCCGGGGATTCCCCGTGTGCTGCCCCAGCGCCTCGCCTTAGCTGCTCTGAGGGCTGGGCAGGGGCTGGGCAGGACCGACTAGAATCCACTTTGTTCTCTGGGGTGGGTGCAGGGGTCTGCAGTCGGTCTCTGCAGCTGGATTTTTTATATATTTGAACCCTGGATTAAATTTTTAAACGTTTCTCCTTGTTCCCGCAAAATAAAGATGGGGAGGAGGGAGCGGAGTAATTGAAATCGTGTGTGTGGGTGATTCGAGACCCAGATCTATTCACTGTTGAGGACTGTGGGGATGGGATGACAACATACTGAGGAGACTACCCTGGATGAGAGATCATTCCCTGAACATAATGCTCCCTTATGGCCTCTTCAGCTGTTATCAGCACTGACATCTGCGGTCAAATAAATAGTTATAAGAAACTAGGTTCCTTAGTATACTTTCATTTAAATGAAACCTAGTTTAATTTGTCTGTGGGTATCTCATGAGCATCTCACCATTTTAATGATTTAAATTTGATGAATGTTCACACATCAGTCCAATTCCCATCTCTAAGCACCTAGATGTCACAGATAAGGGAGAATCTAATACTTGAGCAGATGGTATTCATGCTGCTCTAAATTTTTGTATGTAGGTTGAAAAATGAAGTACAATGCTGAGCTGCAGGATCAGTGACTGTCTTGTACCAATATTTTAGAGCATAAGAATGGCTATATAGATTCAGCTTAATGTTCCATCTAGTCCAGTATCCTGCCTGCTGGTACCAGCAACTATTAGATGTTTCAGAGGAAATGAACAGAACAATTACCAATTGATCCCTTATCATCCAGGCCCAGCTTCTGACAGTCAAAGGCGTAGGGAGACACAGAGTGTGGGGATTGTCCCTGATTGCTAATAGCAAATGACAAACTTAGTCTCCATGAATTTATGTAATTATTTTTTTAACTCAGTTATGTTTTTGATCATCTCAACATCCCTGGCAATGAGTTCCATAGGTTGATTGCATAGTGTGAAGAAGTACCTTCTTATGATTGTTTAAAACCTGGTGCCTATTACTTTCATTGGGTGACCACTGGTTCTAGTATTATGTGAAGGGATAAATAATGCTACTTCACTTTCTCCATACGGTTTGTGTTTTTTCCTTTATCATATGATTTCTAAGCTAAACAGATGCAGTCTCTTTAATCTCTCCTCATATGTAGGCTGTTCCATACCCATCTTAACTGTTGTTACTCTAAGCTATACTTTTTCCAATTCTAATACTACTGTTTTGAGATGGAGCAACAAGAACTGCATGCCATGTCAAAGGACTGGGTATATAAAGGCATTATAATATTTTCTGTCTTATTTTCTGACTCTTCCCTTATGTTTCCTAAGATTGTTAGATTTTTTGACTGCCGCTGCACATAAAAAGGATTGTCCAATAACTTACTGTATTTCATAATGACAGTAATATTTATATATAACTATGATTGTTCTATAAAATTTAAACGTTAATATTTTTACTTTTGTAATGGCTCCCTTTCCTAGTAAAGTTGAAAGGGTCTTACATGCTACTGTAAGTGAAATGTGATGAATTAAGAGCCTGGGAGTTTGAGGTTCCTTTTACACAGAACAAGTATATTGCAGTCTGTTACAATACTTGCTGCTTCTACTGCAGGGGTGGGCAATAATTTTTCCCGGGGGCCACTTCAGAAATTTTTGAAGTAGCCCCGGGCCACCCCAGAAGGGGTAGGGCCTAAATGGGAAGGGGTGGGGCTACCCCACCTCCAGACCATGATAGGGCTGGGGGAGTTCCTTTGCACTCCCTTCCCACTATGAACCCTTGCCCTGGAAGAGGCTTGGCATGTTCCCCCAACCCCAGGCCAATCAGGGTCGGGGGGGGGAGGGAAGCATGGGAAGCCTTCTTGTGTCCTACGAGGAGCATGTGGCACTTTTAAGTTCCACGGGCTCTTTGCAGGGCTGGGGCAGGGCGAAGGAAGCTTCCTGCAGCTCCCCTGCCCCCAGACCCTGGTTGGCCTGGGGGCGGGGGAGCATGCGAAGCCTCCTTCACTCTTCCCCCACCCTGTGAGCAGCGCACTGCACTTCAAAGCGCCACGTGCTCCTGGCAGGGCAGGAGGAGGCTTTGGGCTCTCTCCCAGCCCCAGGCCCTAATTGGCCTGGGGGCCGGGGAGCAGCAGGGCCTCTGCGGGCCCGATCCACCCACTTGGCAGGCTGGATCTGGCCCGTGGAGGCCTTTTTGCCCACCCCTGTTCTTCTGGTAAAATCTCAATTGAGGAACCAGTTCAATTTGGTTTCAAAGCAGTGCAGTTTTCAAGCTTATTGGTCTTTAGTCTGTCTTGCTGAGACCACCAAGAAAACAATAAATTGTATGCAACACTTATTACATAGCATTTCTCTTCTGAGGATCTCAAAACAGTTTACAGAGTAAGTATAATTATCTCCATTTTATAGATGGGGGGGGGGGAAATTGACACTGAAAATTATTATAGGAAAATTCCTCAAGAGGGGAAATTCCTGGGAAAACACTTAAATCAGTAATGAATTTGTAGTGATTGTCTATCACAGTGTAAATGGACAAACAGGATTTTAAGTAGCTTACATAGTAGTGATCTGATAGTAATTATTTCTGGGTGCTATACATTTCAACTGAATTTGAATCAATAACCTAAATGTTCTCTTGTTACTAGCCCTCCTGAGCCATCAGATAATTTTGTTCGGGGTCTTGGATAAGTTTACACTCCCAAATACCTTATTCCTGGATGATAGTGGGTTATTTTTTTTTTAGTACCTTAAAATGTAACTACATGTTCACTTTTGTAGCCAATTATTCTTTAGAGCTTTTACTGCAATCACTTGGATGCAGAAAAACTTGTTTTCCATTATGTTGGTCAAGCAAAAAACAAGTCAAGCTTAGAACTGGCAATAAGTTACCTTTGCCTTCGCTTTTCTTTGGGATGTGTGTGTATTCAAACACTGAAGTCACATTTCATACATTAAAAGCAATAAGTAATAAAACTAAGTAAAGAACAAAAATCTGTTTGCTTAAGAATAATTTTAAACAGTTGTTTTAATAACTCATGGCACACTTGCTGCATTACCATATTTTAAACTATTTATTAAACTTTTGTGTTTTTGAAGTATTTTTAATGTTAAAGTTGCAGTGAAGATTTACATTTCCCAAATTAAGAGTTAAGGTTGCAAAGGGAAGCTAGTTAGGTACCTTTATCTATATGCATTAAAATTTAAATAGGATAATCCTATACTATTTTCCTAATAGATATTTTAAAGGGATGGATTTTTTTTTTTTTTTTACCATTTATATTCAGACACGTAGCATCTTGTAATATATTATATATGCTCAACAGTCCCTGGAATTATATACCTGAAGATTTCTGCCTTGTTTACTGAACAACATAAAAGAGCACACTACACCATTGCATGAAAAAGGATTATATATTAAAAATGTGAACAACTAGTGGTTTGAGACTAGAGAGAACATACATAAAAATGGAAATGGATTGAGAGAAAGTAATTATGTAGACTGTTTAAAAATACTTAAACCAGTTTAACTCAAATGTCTGATAAGACCAAGGCTATTATCTACATCTTGTCCTTTTATCAGGGATAAGAGAGTGTCCTTTCCAGTGTCTGGGTCTTCCAAGGAAAGAATCTGGCAAAACTAGACAAATAAGATTTGCATTAATATTTCTAAGCTGGTAAAAAAAAGCAGAAAAACTTTTTTGAGTGGTCACAGTGGGACATTTTAGGCCACCTTTATATTTAACTAGAAGACTTACCCAGCATTATTCAGGTCCTTCAGGACAGGGGCCTGGTGGTGTGTTGGCAGGGAGGGGTATAGAAGTTAGGGCTGAAGGTGTGGGGGGGTGAGAGTGAGATTGGTGCGGTAGGGAAGGGGGGCAGTAGGTTTGAAGGCAGGCAAGATGGCGGAGCCCAGCATTTTGTGCTGTAGCTTCCCTCGGTGTCTCTGAAGTATAGCTCTCCCCTGCAGACTTGCTGCCCCCCAGTGGCTATTCTCAGTATTATGCCCCTCCCTTTCCATGTTATGGAAAAGAATCCCATTCCCAGCACTTGTGTTTTCTTGACGCAACCAAATCCTGACCTTGCTTTAAGTTAGGATAAGAGTGAGCTGCATACCAATTTGGTGGTCCTAGCTCTTACCAATTAGGAGGTGTTTTTGAACAGATGGACTCAGAGACAGAAAAAAGGAAGATATCACAAAACTACTCTATTCCTTGCACCTTACATTGTTGGTAGGAAGGAGTTCCTTTCCTGGGGGAGTCTTAGGAACTGCGCAACTTTCATTTTATAAGATGTATTCTGAGTGAAGCAGGGGTCCATTGTTTTTTCTGCATACTTTTACATTTCTTCTTGTACCATCTTAAACCTTTTACAACATAAATTAACAACTATGGTCTTCCTGAGCTGTGCACACCTTTTGAGATGGGTTTAAAAGCTTACTCTGGGTATACAGTGTCATGTGTTCCCTTAATGAGTCAAAATTTCATCAAACCAAAATCAGCTTTTACAAGAACATTCAAAGGCATCTCTCATTGAGCATTATTTCCATGCCATATTTCTTCATTTTACCCACAGTGGCTTTGATGTTAGAGTTAATTTAGTCTTTAAAATTTATGCAGTATGACCTTTTTTGAATTGATTTATTCTGCCTCTCCCCACCCCCACATTCTCCTTATCCTCAAAATGGTTGAATCTTTTGGCAGTGATCAGGCTCGGGAGAACTTAATCTAAGAGATGATGAGAATTGTAGAAATTTAAGAACATCTGGAAGTGAGGGTGGAATGGAAATGACATAGGAAACTACAGTAGCTGTCACTAGCAGGATAAATGCAGGCAAATGTTTGGTTTTATGCGCAAAGAAGGTAAAAACAATGGTTAAAAACCTACTGCAGAACTAAAAACTAGTTGCCTGTTTTAAAAGTTGGTAAGCATCCACAGCAGTAGGAGTTGCAAGTGTTAGGAACTTCTAATACATACTTCTAGCATACACCAGAAGTGAGAGAGGAAACATGCCTACTTCCATAATTATGGCCCTACCAAATTCACCACCATGAAAAATGTCACAGATTGTGATATCTGATCTCGTGTGTGCGTTTGCCCTATACTATATAGATTTCGTGGTAGAAACCAAAGTTTTTCATATTGGGGGTCCTGACCCAAAAGCAATTTGCAGGAATATCGCAAGGTTATTTTAGAGGGGGTTGTGTTTATTGCCACCCTTACTTCTGTACTACCTTCATAGCTAGCTGCCCAGAGAATTGTCTAGGCACGCAGCTCTAAAGGCAGTGCTCTGTCTGCAGGAGCACAGAAGTAAGAGTGGCAGTACCATAACATGCCATCCTAATTTTTTTGCTTCTGCTTGTACTGACTGCCTTCAGAGCTGGAATTCTGGCCAGAAGCAGCTGTTCCCTGGCCACCTGGGTCTGAAGGCAGTGCTGTCCCCAGCAGCAGTGAAGAAGTGAGGGAGCAGTACTGTTACCCTGTTGACAGTAGTCTTGCAGTCCCTCCACATGTCCTCCTTGGATAAGGACACCTACAGTGCCATCAAATTTCAGATTTAAATAGCTGAAATCATGACACTTATGATTTTTAAAGTTGTGTGATCCTGAAATTGACCAAAATGGACTGATGAATTTGGTATGGCCATACTCATAATTGGTTTTATAATCTGAAATACATTGGTTTGTATTTTTCTGTATGTGTGTATATATAGTCATTTTACTGTTCGTTACTCTTTATGACCTTCTAAAAGTAATGAGGCTGTGTGATGAAATACAAGAAGTGAATACATCCTGAAGCAAATACAACCTAGGTGATGGGGCAACAAAATGGCAAATGAATTTTAATGTTGATAAATGCAAGTAATGCACATTCGAAAAAATAATCCCAACTATACATACAAAATGATGGGGACTAATTTAGCTATCATCACTTGAGAGAGATCTTGGAATCATTATGGATAGTTCTCTGAAAACATCCACTCAATGTTCAGCAGTAGCAGTGGAAAACAAACAAACAAAATGTTAGGAGTCATTAAAAAAGGGATAGAGAATAGGGTAGAGAATATTTTACTGCCTCTTTATAAATCCATGGTATGCCCACATCTTGAACTCTGTGTACAGATGTGGTTGCCTCATCTCAAGAAAGATATCTTGGCATTGGAAAAGGTTCAGAAAAGGGCAATGAAAATAATTAGTGATTTGGAACAGGTGCTGTGTGAAGAGAGATTTAAAAAAGGGGACTTTTCATCTTCGGAAAGAGGAGACTAAGGGGAATATGATAGAGGTCTATAAAATCATTACAGATAGGGAGAAAGTGAATAAGGACAAGTTCTTTATTTGTTCCCATAACATAAGAACCAGGGGTCACCAAATGAAATTGAGATAGCAGGTTTAAAACAAAAGGGAGTGTTTCTTAGAATCACAGAGTTAGAAGAGACCTCAGGAGGTTCTCGAGTCCAGCTACCTGCCCAAAGCAGGAGCAACCCCAACTAAATCATCCCAGCCAGGACTTTGTCAACCCTGGACTTAAAAACCTCTAGGGGTAGTGATTCTACCACCTCTCTAGGTAACCCATTCCAGTACGTCACCATCCTCCTAGTAAAATAGTTTTTCCTAATATCCAACCTAGACCTCCCCCACTGCAACTTGAGACCATTGCTCCTTGTTTTGTCATCTGTCACTAATGACAATAGTCTCTCTCCATTCTCTTTGGAACCCTCCCTTCAGGTAGTTAAAGGAAGCTATCAAATCCTTCCTCAGGGTGTGTCTAGACTACATCCCTCTTTCGACAGAGGGATATAAATTAGACACTTCAAAATTGCAAATGAAGCTGGGATTTGAATTTCCCGTGCTTCATTTGCATAATCTTGTTATGGCGCTCTTTCGGAAAAGCGCTATTTCGAAAGTGAAACCGCAGTCTAGACATGGTTCTTTAGAAAATAGAAGCCTTTTTCGAAAGATCCTGTAAACCTGAGGACTAGACTGTGGTTTCACTTTCAAAATAGCACTTTTTCGAAAGAGCACCATGATGTGATTATGCAAATGATGCGCAGGAAATTCAAATCCCGGCTTCATTTGCAATTTCAAAGTGTCTAATTTACATCCCTCTGTCAAAAGAGGGATGTAGTCTAGAGACCCCCTCAGTCTTCTCTTGTGTAGACTAAATAAACTCAGTTCACTCAGCCTCTCCTCGTAATTCATGCGCTTCAGCCCCCAAATCATTCATCATGTAGCACACAGTCAACCTGTGGAAATCCTTGCCAGAAGATGCTGTGAAGACCAGGACTTTAACAGGGTTCAAAAAAGAACTAGATAAATTCATAGAGGTTAGATCCATCAATACTTATTAGCAGGGCTCGACAAACCGCTGTTTCTACTCGCCCATGGCGAGTAGATTTCAGCCAGTTGCTCCGTTCGCCCCGTTCACCGGCGCTGTGCACATGTGCAGTGCCGGTCTGGCTCGTGCGGTGTGGGGCTGGCGAGTAGACCTCGCTGCAGTTTGTTGAGCCCTGCTTATTAGCCAGGAGAGGTAGGAATGGTGCTCTGTCAGAAACTGGAAACAGCTGACAGGAGAGGGATCACTTGATAATTACCAGTTCTTTTCACTCCCTGTGGGGCATCTAGTATTGGCCTCTGTCAGAAGATAGGATACTGGACTAAATGGACCTTTGGTCTGACCCAGCATGGCCATTCTTATGTTATTAAATCCTTTCCAGCAACCGCATGTCACACCTCAGATCGGCTCACACAGGAGCTTACCCCTACAACAAACCCTGTTGCCAACTCTTTCCACATATTTATTTTAAGCAACAGTATAACTGGACCTAACCAAATAAGCCCCCTTATCGGGGGCTCATACAGTTGCACATCCTCTTGTGATATATACCAGCAATATCCCTCTGCCATATATATTGGAAAAACTAGAGAGTCTCTAGAACAAAGGATAAATGGACACAAATCAGATATCAGGAATGGTAACACACACAAACCTGTAGAATAACATTTTAACCTGCCTAGTCATTGAGCCATGGATTTAAAAGTAGCCATTCTTCTACAAAGGAGTTGCACTAACCAATTACAGAGAGAGTCAGCAGAACTGGAGTTCATCTATAGATTTCACACCATTGTGCTGGTCTTGAACAAAAATATTAACGGGTTGGTGCATTACAAAGCTAATTTCTCCTACATTTCCACATTAAAAACTCTGTGTGGGCCACATCGAGCCCACTTAAATAGCCTCATTTACACAGGTCCTTACAGTTGACAGACTTCTGTTGTTACATCTATGTCTTGATCTCTGTTGTTTCCACTCCAGCTTACCTGATGACGGTTTTACCCACAAAAGATCATGATTCTATATACAGTAAAACTCCATTGGTCCGGCATCCAATGCTCCGGCACTCCTGATGGTCCGGCACTATCAGCAACCCAGAAGTGCTCCGGGCAGCCGGACCATTGGAACTGCTCTGCGCCGGGCTTCCCCAATTCAGCCGCTGCTGAAACTGACCAGCAGCTGAATCGGGGAAGCCGGGGGCAGAGCAGCTGGGGTGCTGCCGGGTTGGTCCCGTGGCGCCGCCCCTCGGGCTGCGGGACCAACCCGCAGCACCCCAGCTGCTCTTGGGGACGCCTGGGGCAGAGCTGCTGGAGTGCTGCCGGGTTGGTCCCACAGCACCTAGGTGCGGCACTACGGGACCAACCCGGCAGCACCCCAGCTGCTCTGCCACAGGCGTCCCTGATTCAGCTGCTGCTGAAACTGACCAGCAGCGGCTGAATCGGGGACGCCTGGGGCAGAGCCGGACTTTCAGAAGGGGGGGCTATGATGGGTCTGGGGTGGCATCCCCACCCCACCCCAGGCCCCTCATAGCCCCCCCTTCCGATAGTCCAGCATGTCTGATAATCCGGCACCCCCTGGGTCCTAAAGGTGCCGGATTATCGGAAGTTTACTGTATTTTGATTAGTCTGTAAGGTGTCACAGGACTACTTGTTTTTAAAGAAGCGAAAGGAAGAGGAAGCAAAAGAAAGATTATAATACTCGGAACAATTTAGGGACATAGTAGATTCTCCATTGCATACAATGTTAAAATCAGTACTCTGTCTTTCTAAAAGGAGATCCTGTAGCTCTAACAGAAGTTATGGAGTAAGGATCTAAATGCCCAGTAAGAAAATTAATTGGTTAAATTATATAATTTTAATCAGTTAACTGTGGAGGGCTGGTGGGCTCCAGTGGCTGGGGTCCTATGGCCAGCCAGCCAGCCACAGGCAGTGGGGCTGATCCAGCTCACCAGCCCTCTGGTTATCTGGTAAGCATGCTGGTAAGATTGATGCTTACTGGGTAACTGTTTAACCTTTTATATCCCTATCACAGACTGGATATTGAATTTATTGGTTGAGATTTTGGCCTCAGTTTGTCATCCTGCATAATAAAGTGATCCTAATGGTCCTGCTGACCTTAAAATTTATGACTAACATAATAAAAATATGCATAAATAAATAAGCATTAAAGTTTGTATGTCGATTGTTTTTAATTCAAAACCTTATTAATGTCACTATCCTTTCTTCCCCAACTTATTAGTTACCAATTTTTGTCATGTTGGACTTGTACGCAGCAGACTATTTTTACTTGGTTTTGTAAGACATTAATTAGTGTGTTAAAAATAATGACTTATTTACATTTTTCTCTTATACTCAGGCATATTTTGTGCAATATAAAGAGTATAAGAAAGGTGGTATCAGAAACAACTTGAGTGGTGTGCTTTGGCAGGAAGTACAATTCTTCATGTTAACTCAAACCAACATACAAACAATTGTTAAAATTAGTATTGGAAAAATATTTAATGAGAAGTAGTGGCTTTATCGTTTTGAACAAAACACTGAGGAAAATGTTTCTTTTGTAACAGTTTACCTTAGTAAGGTCACTTTTGCTAATTTAAATGCTTTTCAGTTTTTCTGATACTGTAAAATCACAGTCTTTTGCATCTAAGTTTTTACAGTATCATCCTCTTGCCAGATAATTTGAAATTGTTTGCAGAATTGTTGCTGTGTTGGGTCCTAGGATATTAGACACACAAAGTGGGCGAGGTAATACCTTTTTATTGGACCAAATTCTATTGATGAGGGAGACAAGCTCTTGATCTTACACAGAGCTCTGTGTGTCCCAAACCTGAAGAAGAGATCTGTATACGTTTGAAAGCTTGTTTCACTCACCAACAGAAGCTGGTCCAATAAAAAGTTGGTCATTTCAGATATATTTTCTCTGTCTCTCTAAATATATAGAAAAGTTTTTCCTGACGGGCAACAGAATGATGTCATCATACTCTTGTGCTCTCTGGCTGTGAAAGCCACTAGAAAGAGAGTGGTTGGCGAGTGTAGTGAGCACTGGGTGCAGCCCGCTATTAAAACAAAAAGTTACTTACCGCAGTTTTAGCCAAATTCAATGATTTTAGTATAGAGGAACAAGTTTGTTTGTTTGTTTTTTTAAAATCCACGTTTTTCTGTTTTAATCTGAGACCCACTTCAAGCAAAGTTAATATCAGGCATAACATTTAGCTTGGAGATTTGAAACCGATAATATTTACAGTGTGTAATAATAAAAAGGCTTTTTTTTTGTAGTGTTCTTCATTTTCATTAAAAATGCAGTGAAAGGTGGAAGAATGGTGGGGAACAAACTCCAGTGTGTTGATGTGATGGCAAGCTACATGACTTGACCCAAGGTATCACAGTGAGCAGGAAACAGGATCAAGGAGTCCAGATTCCTACTCTCCATTCTTTGAGATTGCATTCTTTTGGATATGTAGATCTTTGATTATCTTTCAGTTGTGCTAATATGATGTGCTTCAAAGAGTAGCATAGAAAAGCAACCTGTTAAGACCTCTACTGTCAAGAGGAAAATAATAAATTCAAGCAAGTTTCAGGACTTAAACACTTGAGCCATAGTTTAAACTAACTCAAGTGTGCAGTTAATTTTTGTAGCAGGGACTCAGGAGTCTTTCAAATATTATAGCTCTGTTTTCAGTTTACTGATGGCTGTACTCTCTCTGTTTGAAAAAAAATCAGAAGTGTTTATTGCAATCAATAATTGTAAGACAAGTTTGCTCTCTACATTTGATAAGTCTAAAGATCCCAAAATTGGGTTGAAATTCGATTTGAGGGGCAACTAAATCATTGTTTACTAATTAAATGTTGCCAGGCCAGAATAGTTTTTAATTTAGAATGGTTGTTTAAAGACAGCATAAATATGTTACATGTGATGAATTTAGTAAATATGGAGGAAATTATATATTTATGCCCTGGACATTGCAAACTTTTTACTCTTAACAATATGTGTAACTGGAATGTTCTTTTGTTACAGGGTGGCTGACTTTGTGGTTCCAACAGTGCTGAAATTCTTGAGAACCAACAGCAGTGAATGTTTTCACTCTTGCTTTAGAGTGAGTACTAACACTACCAACCAGCCTTTTTTGAAGTTTTTGTGGCCGAATCCTTGGTGGAGGTTACATAGATACATGTTTTCATGAAGAGAAGTGAGAAGCCAGAAGGATATAGACAAATGAGGCCTAAGACTTTTCCTGCTAGTAACTACACTGGCAGCAGCCGGCAAATGTTACAAGAAATACGGGAGAGCCTTAGGAATTTGCCTAAGCCCTCAGATGCTGCTAAGGCTGAGCACAATATGGGTAAAATGTCAGCTGAAGATCCCAGACAAGGCCGTAATCCCCCCAAATTTGTAACATACCATAAAGCTTTGCAAGAAATTCGAAACTCTCTGCAGCCTTTTGCAAATGAAACCAGCTCCTCAGCAAGGGGAACGTCAGAAATCAATCGACAAATGCTGCAAGACTTACAAGCTGCTGGATTTGATGAGGTAAATATTTTTGTTGAATATTAACTAACCATACATATTTTTGTTGCATGTTACCTTTTTGTAATTAAAGAGTATAAGTAGCATGATAGTAACAATGTTGAAATATATATTAATTTTTAACTGTGACCTGGACAAAAGGAAGAATGGTAATGCTAAAATAACCCATGTTTTCCCCCCTATATCTCTTATAACGTATTCTTTCTATAAGAATACGTTATAAAAGATATAGGGGGGAAAACATGGGTTATTTTAGCATTACCATTCTTCCTTTTGGCTGGTCACAGTTTGATTAGTCATTTACATCCCTGTGTTGGAAAAATTGAAATACTTATTTTCTTTTCAAAACTCTTGATAGTAACTTAAATTTATTCAGAGAAATGGCTCATTATCTGAGCTGAATATTAATATATAACTGATAGGGATGTTTAAAAGCAGTTAATTAGTTAACAATATAACTGCTGAAAATCTCAGCAGTATACAGCTTATACTGCAGAGCCTGCAGCACAGCCGGATCCCCAGTAGGAGAGCTGGCTGCACTGCAGGCTCTGCAGTATAAGCTTCATACTGCAGAGCCTGAAGCGTGGGTCAATAGCTGGCTCCCGCCTGCAGCCTTGTTCTTAGGGAGCCAGTTGCCACCCTGCGTTAGAGGCTCTGATACAGAGCCAGAAGCACAGGGTGGCAGCCAGCTCACTGGGAGGCTGTATGTAACCGTTAATGATACCCGATGAGACAAGGCTTATCTGTTAACCTTTTAAATTGTTATGCTATTACATCCCTAATAACTGAACACTTGAATCTTAGATATATTTAGATGATGTGCATTATCCTAAATCAGATAAAATAGAATATACCATGATAGTACAATAGAGTACACTGCAAAAATGCAGAATACCTTCAACAGTGTAATGTCTCCTAGGAAAACATGGAGACATTATGTAGCCAGAGTCCTATAATGATGTTTTGAACAATACTACTACAACATAGTAGAGTTGTTTAGGATAAAGACATGAATGAGGTTATGGTAGGTATTGGTTTGAGATCCTGTCATTTACTTCACTACCAGCTGAACTTGTTTTTAATTTAGTATGGGAAAGAGTGTTGGAAACTTAGGCACCCAAATCTCACTGAATTTCAGTGGGACTTAAGTGTTTAACACTTTATCTTTAAAAATCCCACGCTAGTGCCTGCTGCTACTGTCACTGTGGTCAGTGGCAAAATATATCCCCTTTGTATCAGTAAAGCTACATCTACGCTGCGGAGCTATTTCGGGATACCGAAAGTATCCCAAAATCGCTTTTCCGCATCTTTTGAGCAAGCCTGTTATTTCAAAATATAATGGGCTTGCTTTTCCAACACCTGTGTAAACCTTGTTCAACAAGGATTAAGGGATGTTTTGGAATAGCGCTCTATTTCGAAAGTAACTCAAAATAAGTAACACAGTTTGCCTAGCTCAAATTGCGTAACTTATTTTGAGATAAGGGTGCAGTATAGACGCACCCTAAGAGAATAGGGCTCACATCTGTTCACAACAAAAGTAATTAAGAACCTAATGGCCATATTTGATCAGACCAATTGTCCATCTAGGTCAGGGGTCCTTAAACTATGGGTCTGGACCCCAAAGTGGGTTGCATTCCCATTATAATGGGCTCACCAAGGTTGGTGTTGGCCCTGGACCCCAATCCCCACTTCTAGGGCTGAAGCTCAAGCCCCAACACCCAGTGCTGATGTTACATTCCACCCATCCAGGGAAGAAGCTCTTGGGCTTAAGCTTTGGCCTACATACATTGACTGGGCTTGGGGCTCAGACAGGCTCAGTCTTTGATTTCCTCCCAAGGGCTGAGTAGTAATTTTCATTCTCAGAAGGGGGTGTTGGAACAGTTAAGTTTGAGAACTGCTGATCGAGGCCAATCACCTGTCCTCTGACTGTGGTCAATGCCAGGTGTTTCAGAGGAATAAGCAGAATAGAAATTATCCAGTGATCCATTCCTTGTGGTCCACTCCTAGCCTTTGGCAGTCAGAATCTAGAGACATCCAGATCATGGGGCTGTATCCCTGACCATCTTGGCCAATAGCCATATAGACCTATCTTCCATGAGCTAGCTTGCTTTCTTTTTTTGAACCCTGTTATAGTTTCGGCATACGCAACATCTGGCAGTGAGTTTCATAAGACTGTGCTGTGTATATAGAAGTACTCCCTTCTTGTTTGGTTTTAAAACTGCTGCCTGTTAATTTCACTGGATTACTCCCAGTTTCTCCATACCATTCATGATTTTATAGACCTCTATCATATCCCCCCCTTAGTCATCTCTTTTCCAAGCTGAAATGTCCCAGTCTTATTAATCTCTCCCTCAAATGGAAGTTTATGTACCCTTATTAATGTTTGTTGCCCTTCAATGTATCTTTTCCAACTCTAATGCAGATGAGGCCACCAGAATTGCATGCAAGCATTCCAAGTTCTGGCATACCATGAGTGCATTTTTTTTGACTTGATGTCTGTCTCTTTTCTAATGGTTCCTAATGTTTTTTATTTGACTGCTACTGAATCTAGAGCAGATGTTTTCAGAAAACTATACTCAATGACTCCAAGATTTTTCTTGAGTGGTAACAGCGAATTTCAATTCCATTATTTTATGTATATATTTAATTGGGATTCTGTTTTCCAATGTGCATTATTTTGCATTTATCAATTCTGAATATTATCTGCTATTTTGTTGCCTAGTCACCTAGTTTTGTGAGATTCCTTTGTAACTCTTTGCAGTCTGCTTTGGACTTAACTATCCCGAGTAATTTTCTGTCATCTGGAAACTTTGCCACCTCACTGTTTACCCGTTTCCAGATGATATATGAATGCTAAACAGTACAGGACTTGGTACAGGTCCCTGGAAGCCATCAATATTTAACTCCTTCCACTCTGAAAACTGACCATCAGTCCTCTACACCAGTGGTTCCCTATCTTTTCAAGTATACGGACCCAGACCCCTTTTCAATCTATTAAAATTTGACAGACCCCTCTCCCAGGGGGAGAAAAAGAAAAGTAAGGATTGTGCCCACCATGGTGGGTCCAATACTTATTTTTAAACTTTCCATGGACCCCCTGCATTTCTGTCGTGGACCACCACAGGTCCATAGACCACAGGTTGAGAACCACTACTCTACACTTGGTTTTCTGGAGAAACTTAAACAACAACGAATAGTCTAGTAGCACGTTCATCTGAAGAAGAAATGGGTTGTGCCCATGAAAGTTCATGATACCATCTATATGTTTTGTTAGTCTTTAAGGTGCTACTAGACTATTTGTTGTTGTTTTTTTTAAGTTTTTCCTGTTATAGACTAACTCAGCTACCCCTCTGAAACTTTTTCTGTCTTTTAACCAGTTACGAGCTATGAGAGGACCTTCTCTTTTATCCCATGACCGTTTACTTAAGAGCCTTTGGTGAGAGACCTTGCCAAAGAATCTTGATGTCAGCCTATTTTGTTCCAATAAAATTCGATTTAATGTACAAGGAGATTTATCTTTCATACTGAAGTAATATTAAAAACCCAAAATTCAGAATTTCAAATCAGAGTACTATTTTGTGACTTATAATTCATTATCCCTTTTGCTTTCACAATAAATCAGTTGATTCTGAGCTGTACAATTTTTAGCAATTGTAAAACTTTCAATAGGAGCAAAAAATAGAGCCTTTTATTGGAAACTGGTTGCAACCTTAATGGAAAAAATAACAGTACTTCTGAGGTTCAAACAGTGCAGTAAATGCACTAAAATGACTCTTTAATACATTAAGCTTTTCTGGGCTTCTTGGTAGTGAGAGATGTAATTGCAGTTTTTCTGACAGAGAGAGATGCTCTGAGATTTTACAAATCTGTCAGTGAAATTTAGCCATGCATTTTCTATAAAAATTAATGAAAGGTAGATAGCTAAATCTCGCTACAGCACTTGGAAAATGTTAACACTTGGTGCTTTTGACAACTTTTATTCTGTTAATTTTGAAAATAAAATCTTTTACATTTAATTTTCCTTTTAGGATATGGTTGTACGAGCTCTTAGGCAAACTAACAGCCGTAGTATAGAAGCAGCAATTGAATTCATTAGTAAAATGAGCTACCAAGATGCTCGTCGGGAGCAGATGGCTGCAGCAGCAGCCAGACCTATTAATTCAGGTATGAAACCACCAGGTATGTGTGTCCAATATGTATTTTTCTTGTAGAAAAAAATAATAAATTAGCCAAACTTTTCAGTTAATGCACTCACAGCTGGGGGATGGTGAGAAAGCAGCAAATGAACTTTAACAAAATAGGTGATTGAATTACCATTTTTCTTGAAAATGGTGAAATGTGTTAGTATAATTTGTAAAGTAATCCACTTTAAAATATCAGTACCTGACATCAGTTTCTAACAAGTTTTTAGGTTATGTTTTCAATGAGGGATGTTTTAAAATCCCATTTAATCAGTTAAATGGTTAAACGTGAGGTTTAAGCAGTTAATTGATTAAGTGAGATCCTGGGCTGGGGATCACTCCAATCTGGCTGGAGCAGCACCCAGGCCATGGAGAGGTGCTGGTCCCTCACAGGGTGTGGGACTGCCAGATCTGCAGCAGTCCTCTGCCCGGTGGCAAGCTGCTCTCAGGTGCCAATTAACTATTACCTGGTAAAAATCACCTGATAAGGGTGATGTTAACTGGTTACCCATTCACATCCCTAATTTCAGTGTTATACATAAGTAATTGTATTCAGATGTCTAATTTTGGTGTTCATTTCCTGTGTTGAATATTTTCATTCATTTCTTAAATTTGGGGGTAATATCACTTAATTTCTGTGCAATTGCAGTTAACTATGTAACATAATAAACAACGAAATAACATAGTAAACAATGCTAACATATTCTATGAATAGGACATATCCAGCCTGACTTAATTAGCTTCATTAACACTGGTCCTACAATTGATAGTTACATTTTTTGCTGTAATATACTCTGAATTCTGTAATTTCTACTCCCAGCTCATCTGATTAAATGGGTTTTACCACAGAAGCTCACGATCTAATATATTTGTTAGTCTCTAAGGTACCACCAGACTGCTTGTTGTTTTAAACACCAGCAAAGTATGACAACAGGTTTTACATTTTTAGTCCACTATCTTTCAGCCTGTTAAATTGAATTAACTAGAATTTGTACAAAACTTTCAGCGGAATGCTGGAATTTAGCCATGAATTTCATTCTTACCTGCATAATTTAGCACAATTTACTCATTTTTTCGTGTATTGAAAAAATTTTGATTTTCAGCAGTGGAAAATAATCAATAAAAATTTTCAAAAATAAAGACAAAGATGCCCTGTTCATATGATAAATTATGACCTCTGTCTTTTCATTACTTTCTGGTACCTCCAATAAAAGATTGCTATTTATTTCTTAATGGAGTTAAATTTTAAGAATTTAGTGGAGAGAGAATTGTAGGTTTTGCATCTATGCAGTCTTATCTTACACTTACAAACATACAAGTATCTCAGGGTTGCCTACTTTCCTGACTGGACGCTATTGCCATGAATGTGTCTGGTCTGTGTAGGTAGAACCTTTTGATAAACAGAACTTTTCATGCAAGGAATATAATACACTTAGATTAAACTGTGTTAAATGCATGATCTCTTAATTTAGTGTCCCTGTTCAGAGGTGTACAAGTACAGGTTGAATCTCTCTAGTCCAGCACACTCTCGTCTGGCAACATCCATGGTCTGGCATAATTTTAGTTGGCCAAATGTCCAGTATCATGGGTGTAGCCAACTGTCCCGTGGTCCAGTGAGGTTTGTTTACTGCCACCTGTCTTAGCTTTCAGTGTTCTGTGCTGTTGTTCAGCTCTCATTTACCCCTAAATGTCTTTTAAGAACCCATTAAGCAGTGGAAGTGTTGGTAATGCTGATAGATAATATTAACCTCCTGTGGTTCTGCAAATTTTCTGGTTCAGCATCAATCCAGGTCTCAAGGGTGCCAGACTGGAGAGGTTCAACCTGTACTGGCAATCTTTCAGCTGACTAATTCACTCAAAGAATATGAACTTCTCAAGTACATCAGACATAAGATTGATTTGATGTAATGTTTATGATATCAATGTTATGCAAAATGTAGGTCTACACATTTTTTCATCGGTTCAAATTTTCCATGCTAGAAATAGTACTGTGGCTTCCTTTCTGATTAGTCACAAATAAACCATTATGTGACTTACTATGGCTTAAATTAAAATTTATTATCTACTTCATAGCAGTAAGGTAACTGCCAAAAATGAAAAGAACTGAGTTTGAGTAGTATTAAAATATTGCAAACTGCAAATAGTATTTCACATATATAAAATGCTGTTTTTTTTCCTTTTATAAAAGCAGGTGGTGTGCAGCAATCAATTAACCGCAAACAAAGCTGGAAAGGTTCTAAAGAGTCCTTGGTACCTCAGAGACATGGCCCTCCATTGGGAGAGAGTGTAGTTTATCGTTCAGAAAGTCCTAGTTCTCAGTCAGATGTAGGAAGGCCTTTATCTGGTTCTGGATTAGCAGCGTTTTCTCAGGCTCATCCTGGCAATGGACAAAGAGTGAATCCTCCACCTCCACCACAAGTAAGAAGTGTTACTCCCCCTCCTCCACCTCCAAGAGGGCAGACTCCTCCGCCAAGAGGAACAACGCCTCCACCTCCTTCTTGGGAACCAAATGCTCAAACAAAACGTTATTCTGGAAGCATGGAATATATGATCTCTCGCATTTCTCCAGTACCACCAGGAGCATGGCAGGATGGCTATCCTCCCCCACCAATGAATCCATCACCCATAAGTTCTTCTACACAGGGACAAAGAAGCATTAATTCTGTTCCACTTGGCAGGCAACCAATAATCATGCAGAGTTCTGCCAATAGCAAGTTTAGTTTTCCATCAGGAAGAGCTGGAATACAAAATGGCAACTGTCAGGCTGATTTCATGGTTCATCAAAATGTTGTATCTGGGAACTCGGTCAATCGTCAGCCACCCCCTCCATACCCTATATCCCCAACTAACAGGCAAAGTCCTACAGCTTTGCAGATGCAAGCAGGAGGAGCTATTCCCCCTTCAGGATACACCAATGGAAACATTCCTCAGTCCATGATGGTGCCAAATAGAAACAGCCACAACATGGAACTTTATAATATAAATCTACCTGGCATGCCAATGTCCTGGTCACAGTCTTCAGCTGCTCCACCCCAATCACCACCTGGCAGTGGACATGAAATTACTACATGGCAACCTAATATTCCAGTAAGATCAAATTCTTTCAATAACCCTCATGGGAATAGACAGAGTCACTCTAGCAGTTCTCAGCCTTCAGCCACCACAGTGACAGCTATAACTCCAGCTCCCATTCAGCAACCAGTAAAAAGTATGCGAGTATTAAAGCCAGAGGTGCAGACTGCCTTAGCACCAACTCACCCTTCTTGGATGCCACAGCCAATGCAAGCAGTCTCCTTTTCTGAGAGTCCATCTAACAATATGGCAATTATGCCTGTTGCAGAAGCTCCAAATTACCAGGGTCCTCCACCTCCTTACCCAAAACACTTGCTACACCAGAATCCATCCGTCAGTCCATATGAGACAGGAACCAAACCTAGCAAAGAAGATCAGCCTAGTTTAACTAAAGAAGAAGAGATTGAAAAGAATAATGAATGTGGTGATGGGACAGATAAAGAAAAAAAACAAATAACAACCTCTCCTGTTCCTGTCAGGAAAAATAAGAGAGATGAAGAGCGAAGGGAGTCTCGCATTCAAAGCTATTCTCCTCAGGCCTTTAAATTCTTCATGGAGCAACATGTGGAAAACATACTCAAATCTCATCAGCAACGGTTGCATCGTAAGAAACAACTAGAGAATGAAATGATGCGGGTAAAAGCTTTATTTTCTTTAATGTTTCAGTGAAACTACTTTAATTTTTGATATACATTTTAAAAAACTGTATATAAAGACAGTGTTTTTTATTATTCTGCAATTTTTTTGTGCAGTTGTAATATTTTTTGGTATTGAAATTCATTTTTAGTTTGCCTAAACGTTTAAGAAGCAGCCAGCCTTTCTGTATTTGTTTAAGTAATCCCATTCTCTCTTTAGATTAATTTAAAAATGTACTTTCTAAACAAAAATATTATTCTTATATTCTAAGTGCTAATGTTCTGGGTAATTTATAAAAACACAGAAGTCAATTTATTGAAGCTTGCATTGGGCTTGCTGCATGGCTCCTTGGTTTTGATCATTGTCTTAATGCTGATTTGGGGAAAACTAGTTGTTAAACTGTCACAGTTAATATTAAAGATTTTTGTAAATGCGCTTTACGAGGAAATGGTGATAGGGCTGGCTAAAGTCCCAAAGAATGATTACACCCTTTACTTTCATGAGTTTGACTCCATTATGTGAAGTTATTTTCTATAAGATATTTCATTCTAAAATATACTTCATATTATTCAACATTAAAAAATGTTTAAAAGGCATATTGCAGAAGAAGAAGAGGTATCTGATAGCTGAGCTGTTATTTCTTCCCAAGTAAGGAATTTGAAAGTAGAGACTGAATTATACTTCTAAATATTCTACTCTGCTTTTGCTAAATATACTCAGGATTTGATTCTCTAGTCCATGGTCCTTCCATATTCTGCAAAATTCCCATTCGTATCAATGTGAGTTTTAGATATACAAGGGAATGCAGGTTGGGCCACCATATTATATTAACTGAATCTTGACTAGGTCATTTAAAACTCAGTTTAATCTTTGCTTTAAAACACTGCAGCAAGCAACAAAAATGCCACAGTTTTGTAAAGCATAAACAGGTTGAACCTCTATAGTCTGTCATTGTGATCTGGCAACATCCATGGTCCGGCATGATTTTAGTTAGCTGGTTGTCCACTTATCATGGGTGTGGCCAAGTTTCCTATGGCCCTGTAAAGTTTGTTTACAACCACCAGACCTGGCTTTTAGTGCTCTGTGCTTTTGTTTAGCTCTAATTTACCCCAAATGTCTTCTAAGAGCCCAGTAAACAATGGAAGTGTTGGTAATGCTGCTAGATAATACTAACCTCTTGTGGTTTGGCAAATTCTCTGGTTTGATACTGGTCAGGTCCTGAGGGTGCTGTACTATAGATGTTTAACTTTTACTCCTTCATCAAGCACTGGCCCAAGAGTAAACATTCTGTCATTTGAGGTTTAAAAAAAAACCCTTTTAGTGTAAAAACTGGCTTTAGATGTTACACCTGATGACCCTTGCCAATTTGTTTTCAGTCATGTTTTATGCTAAAACTTTTTAGTTGTCCTTGGTGCTATGTAAAGACCCACACAACAGGGAAAAGGTTAAATTGATTTTATAGAACACACTGAAAAATACTGAAATTAAGACAAGAAGATATAGATAATTTTAGCTATGATTTTATAATAATTTTAGGTTTTATTGTAATCTTAGTTTTTCTGGGAATAATAGTAGGTAACAATTTTAGACAAATCGGGTTTTTTTAAGTTGATACCTTTTAACTGATATTTTTTTTTTTTTTTTTTTGCTTGACTGAGCTGTCATTTCTAATTCCACATTCTCCTGTTCTTATAAAAATCTTGCTTTAAACTGTACTGTGTTATGTAAGTGTCTACTTAATCACAACATAGTTGCATGTTAGCAAATAAGATTTATTCCTGGAAGTGTCTAGATGTTTATTCTTAGTCTTTTTTTTTCCTTTTTACTTTCAATAACAGCTGGTTTAAACTCTTAAGGTGTTGGAAGCTTTGCTGACTTCTATAGCATCCATTACTGTGTGGGCAAGTAAGAGTTTGGAGCAACAGTATTATATTAAGGCTAGCATGAACCTTTTCCAAAGGACTCTGCATGTGTACCTGCATCAAAACTAAAGCATGAAGTTGATGTATTTATTTTTTAAATTACATTTGGGTACTTAAGTGCAAGGTCATAACTAACTTTGATTTGGAAACCTCACTTTCATTTCTTATTTGAAGCATTTGTTTGTGTGTGTTCTGCCATGGTGTAAGCACAGTTACTTATGTTAACACTTTAATCCTCTTGGTGGTAACTTTTTTTTCCCCCTGCATGCTTAATATAATCAATTTAAAATAAAAAAATATTTTGTTATTTACGCTAAATATATTTTATTGTAACTGTGCTCAATTCACATAAAATGTGTTTAATTCAGAACGGGGGGGTCTTTATTTGGGGTTGGATGATGAAAAATGGGGTGTCATGGAGGGAGAAGCTGCTCCCTTTAGTACACAATGGGGCTGTGTCTACATTGGCACCCTTTTTCGGAAAAGGGATGCTAATGAGACACAGCGCAATTGCAAATCCGCGTGGGATTTAAATATCCCCCGCGGTATTTGCATTTACATGGCTGCCGCTTTTTTCCGGCTCGGGGCTTTGCCGGCAAAAAGCGCCAGTCTAGACGGGGATCTTGCGGAAAATAAACCCTTTTCCGCAAGATCTCTTATGCCTACTTGAAAGTGGAGTAATGCACTTGCTTTTATTTTTATTATATCTAATGGTACTAGAAATGGTACAGTGAACCTCCCAAAAGACTCATACAATTCCTGCCCTGAAGTGTGAAAACAAAATTAGTCATGATTTAGGGAGTAACAAGATCATAAGGAAGAAAAATAGAGGTGGTGTCAGTGAGTTCACATACCTATTCAGGGGGGCTATGTCTACATTGGCAAGATTTTGCGCAAATACTCTTTAACGCAAGAGTTTTTGCGTTAAAGTATTTGTGCAAGAGAGCGTCTACACTGGCATGTGCTTTTGCGCAAGAGATGTGCTTTTGCAAAAGCGTCCGTGCCAGTGTAGACGCTCATGCAAGAAAGCTCTAATGGCCATTTTAGCCATTGGGCTTTCTTGCGCAAGAAATTCATGTTGCCTGTCTACACTGGCCTCTTGCGCAAGAATAGTTGCACAAGAGGGCTTATTCCTGAGCAGGAGCATCATAGTTCTTGCGCAAGAAGCACTGATTTCACACATTAGAACGTCAGTGTTCTTGTGCAAGAACTCTCCGCCAGTGTAGACAGGCAGCATGTTTTTGCGCAAAAGCGGCCGCTTTGGCGCAAGATCACCCCAATGTAGACACAGCCCAAGGGTTAGTGCACGGCAAGAGTAAAGAGAATGTGTATCTCTTTGTGTGTCTGTTTCATTTAAAATTAATAGGTTTCTAAGTTAATTTATTGTAGCCATCATAGAAGTGGGTCCTAAAGAGCAATATTAATAAGAAGGAGGGGACTTTGCAAGTCACTTCAGGAAGGGTGTTTGAGGCTCAGTGTGGGTGGCAGGGAGGAAAGTATGTAGATCTTTTTTTTGAGAGGTGGAAAGAAGATAAGATATTGATGCTGAGATTTTTGATGGAGGAAAGGGGTTAAGAAGCAACATAAGAGATAAGGCTAGTAGGGAGTAGAGGCTTGGAGGTTCTTGAGGATCAGGACAAAACACTTACACTTGATATCATGGACGAGGGAGGGTTAGTATACCGACGTTAGAAGGGATGGAATGGTCTGACTGAGGGGCAGTGTTTTGATGTAACAAAGGAAAGCATTGTGGGTGTTCAGGGGCCACCGTGTAGGAGGCTGCTTTAGTTAAGACTGGAGATTGGTGAGGACTACACCAGATTTTGTTGTTGTTGTGACCTTGTCTGTCTATACAACAACATTTTCAAATCTCTGAGACCCTGTTGCACTGTGGTGCCTCTAAGAAATCCTCTGTGGCCTGGTTGTATGCCAATTGGATAGTTGATTTTTTTTTTTTTTTTTTTAAACAAAAATGCCTTCAGGTACTATTAAATTGTATAAGAGATACCTTTATAACCATGGGATTGAATGTCTGTTCTTGTTCTCCTTCATTTCTTCTTTTTTGTTTACCTATCTTGACTCATATTTGACTGGAAGATAGTCAGAACAGCATTTGTCTCTTACACTATGTTCATACAGTGCTTAAAATAGTGGTTCCCTAATACAGATTGCAGTTTCTGGATGCTACTACAATACAGACTTTAACATTTTAAGATGTTATGGAGGTAGAAATAGCAAGATTTGGGCACCACCTTAATTAGCGTTGCCAGGTGTCTGGTTTTGAACCAGACAGTCCAGTATTTGAGCTTTCTGTTCAGGAAACAAATTGAGAAAATATAAATGAGAAAATATAAATGTCCGGTATTTTCTAAATAAGATGTAATGTAGATTGTGATGTAATGTCAAGTGTGTCTGGTCTTTTTGTTGAAACCATCTGGCAACCCTAACCTTAATGCACATAGGTGATGGAAATTGGAGGAGTGGAAGACCTTTTGTGATGGGCGTGAATGCTGGTCCTGCTTTCACTGGTAATGTTATGGAGGGTGTCCGAAAGAGATTGGGAGATAAGATAAATTCAGTTTAAACAGATGAAAACGCCAGAGAGAAACTAAAATGCAGAATTGAATTGCAAGTCATTTCTACAAAGATTATTGAAGTCACAGTATTTCAGATGAAATCACCAAAGGAAAAGAGAGATCTTGAAAAGAAGTCAGGACAGAAGATGGAGAGATAAGGACTAATAATCCTTGTTTAGTGCTTTTTATCAGCATTCATTCCCATTTTACAGATGATGAGGCTGAGGCAGAGACAGAGAAAGTGACTTATTCAGTCACCCAGCAGGCCAGTGTCAGAGCCCAGAACAGAAACCAAGTCTCCCTAATCCCTGTCCGTGATTCACCTACCAGGGCACACTACTTACTTGAGTTAGGAATCAAGAAAAGGCAGTAGAACAATGAATTAAGTAAACAAATACGACCTGAAAAAGTGTATTGGCTTATGTTCTATTCTGAAACTAAAGGTGACCTGAATGTTTTGAAAAGTTGTTTTTGCCTGTATTTTGCCTGAGAAATATCAGGAGTGTTAAATTTGGGGTTTTATATCTTTACATGGGAACTATTTAGGGTTCCAGAGCATGTTTATTAGGAAGTGTAATTGTGAAGTATAATACTGTACTTGAAAAGATGGTGTAGAATCTTCAACCAAATGACCCTTTATTGAAATATTAGTCATTTGCATTATACAATAATTAACGCAAACAAGTATTAAACACCCTGCCTGAAAAATCTTCTCTCGGTTGCTCAATTTTTACTCTTGTCTTCTATTACTTGATAGTTTCGTTAGTTCTTCCATGAAGGAATTGGATTTTTAGTGTAAAAACACTGGTGAAACATAAAGGCACCTTTCTTTGTGGCTTTGTTTCATAAGAAGCCAAAAAGGGAAGAAGCCTTGGAAGGACACATCTAATTAAGAGAATCAAATGGAAATAGTTTTGATCAAACAGTGGATAATTGGAAAATCTACAGAGCAGATGTAAAATCCCATTTAATTGCTTAACTGGTTAAAGGGGGTGGTAGGCAGGGGGCTGCTCCATTCTGACTGGAGCAACTTGCCTCCCTCACCCGCTGCTGGGCTGAAGGCTCCTCCCAGCCCCCACCAGTTAAACATTCACATCCCTAATTAGGGATGTTAGCATGTAGTCATTTACACAATTAACTGAAAAGCCTGGGCTCGTTGGTTAATCCTAATGTTAACACGCACACCCTCTCCTTTGAGCAAAGATGGGGCGAGAGTCAGTGCCCATGGGGGGACAGCTTTTAAGCTGCCCTCCCGCACCTGCTGCCTCGCATAGAGGCAGCAGCGCATGGTGTGGGGCAAGCGGGAGCCAGTGCTCGTGGGGAACTGGCTCAAAAGCTGGCTCCTCACAAGCATCGGCTGCCGCCTGCCCCCCCACATTTAAGCATATAACAGCTAAAAAAATCCAGCGGTTACACCCGTGGTGTCCAACATGCTAGCCACTGGCCACATGGGGCTATTTGGCCGGTTAAGTGTGACTAGTTGGCTTGAACAGTGGTTATTCGGCAGGTTGAGTGTGGCTAGTTAGCTATATCTGTAGTCACTATGCTGGCTACTGTCTCGGAACTGGTTGGACATCACGGGGTTACATGTTTACACACACACACATTTGTTAACAACACTATCCCTCATACGTTCAGTTTAATTGCATCAGGAATCAAGCAAGTAATGACTCCATTAATGCAGGGAATCAAGTAAAAGTTGAGTATTCAAAGTCATGAACAAACATGTATACTTATTAATATATAAGGGGAGTATTCACATGAGGGAACAGCTCTGTGAGGGATAGTGTGTTACCAATGACTTCCCTCCTACCCTATTATCCTGTTTTTTTTCCTACAGAGGGCACCATCAGCTTGGTTTTTTTTCTTCCATCCTATTCCCTCCCCAAAAAATGGCTCCTGTAATCAAGAGCATGGTGGTGCATGGCACCTTGTGTGTATTGTTGTTATAACCATCCCTTAGTTGCACATTTTGTGGGTTTGGGGCTTTTTGGTTTTGTTTTAACCTTAAGTGTTTTTATAGAGACCTAATGTGTGTTAGGCAAAAAAATTGTTTTATTCTCATTTTTACATTGAAGTTTTTACTTTACTTTGCCCAAACCTTCTAAATGTATGCTGATAACCACAAAGAGAGAAGGTGTTTTGTTTTTTTTTTCAATTGTGAAATTTAACTTTCTTTCATAGGTTGGATTGTCCCAAGATGCCCAGGATCAAATGAGAAAAATGCTGTGCCAGAAGGAGTCTAACTACATTCGTCTCAAAAGGGCTAAAATGGACAAATCAATGTTTGTAAAAATTAAGACTCTTGGGATTGGGGCATTTGGAGAGGTTTGCTTAGCAAGGAAAGTGGACACTAATGCTTTATATGCAACAAAAACCCTGCGGAAGAAAGATGTGCTGCTTCGGAACCAAGTTGCCCATGTTAAAGCTGAGCGGGATATCCTTGCAGAGGCTGACAATGAGTGGGTTGTTCGCCTGTATTATTCATTCCAAGATAAGGACAATTTGTACTTTGTAATGGATTATATTCCAGGAGGTGATATGATGAGCCTGTTAATTAGAATGGGTGTCTTCCCAGAAAATCTGGCACGATTCTATATAGCAGAGCTGACCTGCGCAGTTGAAAGCGTTCATAAGATGGGTTTCATTCACAGAGACATTAAACCTGATAATATTCTGATTGATCGTGATGGCCATATTAAATTGACTGACTTCGGACTTTGTACAGGTTTTCGATGGACACATGATTCCAAATACTATCAAAGTGGTAAGCTGTTTTTGTTATCTGAACTGATGTAGCATTTCATGCTAATTCTAAGCATGAGTAAAAAGATAAACATGACATGAACAGAGGTAGAATTTAATACCCTAAGGGAAAGGGAATAAACTAAATCAGTATAACAGCATGCGTTTTTGAAGTAGCACTGATATAACTGTTTTGGTTTAAAAAAATCACATGTCTAATTGAAATAGTTATATCAGTACAAAAACTGTTGACCAGAATTAAATCGCTTTTGAAAATGGGATGGAGGAGTCTAAGTGTCAATTTTTGACAATTTTACCTGAGATCTACAATCTTGATACCTTTTCTGCACTTACATGGAAATTCACTAATTAAGCTTTTTAAAAAAAAAAAGAAATTAAGCATTTTTAATGCCATCAGGGTAGTTGTAGGAGGCTTATAGCAAACATCATTTTGCATTTTGTTCTGCAAGTGGCAGTATCTTAATCTTTTCTTTATTTTACAGTATTTTTCCTATAGATAACCTGCAAATGAAAATTGGGCTTGTGCCTTTTTTTTTTTTTTTTTCTTCAATAGATTTTTCAAAATCCACTTTTTCTGGCTTATTTTTACACTAGAAATTCAGTGCCTCTTAAAGTGTTGGTGGTGATTTTTATGGTTATTGGAGAAGTAGCAAGCAGGGTGACATTAGAAAAGGAGGGTAGTGTGTGAAAGTTGAACAATTGTGATAGGTAAGATTTTTAATGACTGTTTCAAACGTTTTATTTTTTTAAACAACTATTTAATTTCAGTGATATTTTGGAGATGGCCTTTCTTTACTTCAGATGACAGAAATAACCGTATATATCCTATATCTCCAACAAATTTTGCAGCAAAACTAAGGAAGATCAGAATTGACATTTAGGCAAAAAATCAATTTTTAAGACAAAAGAAAACTCAACTTTCAGGCATTCTTTTACATCATAAGCAGGGGGACCATACAAGCTTAATACTCTAAAGTGTATATTTTAAATAATTTTATTTTAAAGTACTTGAATTCATCAGAATAGAAAGCATTCTTCATAAAAGGAATGTTGAAGAATTTGGAGAGAAAATACTCTTAGTTAAGAACCAAGATTAAAAACTATAGTATTAGTACCTTCATTTTTATATTGTAGGTGACCATTCACGTCAAGACAGCATGGATTTCAGTAATGAATGGGGTGATCCAGCAAACTGCAGATGTGGAGACAGGCTTAAGCCACTTGAGCGTAGAGCAGCACGTCAGCATCAACGCTGTCTGGCACATTCTCTTGTTGGCACACCTAACTATATTGCACCAGAAGTACTGTTACGAACAGGTAAAGCTTTTTAGTTTGATCCCTTTGCAAAATGACTGTCTAAAACCGGTCGATTGCGGCGCCCCTAGGAGTCAAACACTGTGGCCAGCTGGCCGGGCCCCTGCCTCTCTTTGATCCAGCCCAGCTGGAGCGTGGTGCAACCTCGGTGGACTGAACGCCACGGCCAGCTGGGCTGGATCAAAGAGGGGCAGCCACCGAGCCAGCTAGCCACAGGTTCAACCCGCCGAGGTTGCACCACACTCCAGTTGGGCTGGATCAAAGGGGCAGCCATCTGGCCAGTAGTCATGCCACCAGCTGGACTGAAGCAAAGAAGGGTAGCTGCCTGGGCAGCTGGCCACAGGTTCAGCCCGCTGAGGCTGCACCGCACTCCAGCTGGGCTACATCAAAGAGGGAAGACTGTCCCTCATTGTTAATTTGTCGGCTGGGAAGCTGGGGGGGAGAAGAGGTGTTTGTGCGCACACACCCGTACATCCTTGGCTTTTGTCTTCTGCCCCGGGAGAGGGTGGAGCTGGGCCTGCTCCACAGAGCCAGGGCTTGGTGGCCGCCACATGTGGTGCGCTGGGGACCAGGCTGTGCTGCGCTGTTCCCTGCGGGCTGTGTGCAGGGTCAGGGAGCCCCTTCCTCAGCACCCTGCTGCACCTGGCTGGGCTAGAGCCAGCCCTGGGCTCTGCCTGCCCTGGAGCCGCTGCCTGCAGGCAAAGGGCTGGCCCAGGCAGGGAAGTGACTTTGCATCCCCCTCTCCTCGCCTCAGCACTACTTTCAGGAGTCTGCAAGTCCCAGCGCTGCTGCCCTGCCAGTGAGTGCGCTAGGGACACAGGGATGTGGGGGCAGGATGGGAGGGGGCAGGGGTTGCACTGAGGGGCATGGGGTGATGCAGGGGATCAGGCTGGGGGGAATCATGGGGCTGAGAGAAGTAAGGCTGGAACAGAGGGTAGATGTGAGGGGGGGATACAGTTTGTAGAAGCTGCACTTCCCTTTATTCCCCACTTCTTTGCCTCCCTTCCCAGCTAGCTATTTGGCTGCATTCTCACCCTTTCACCTTTTCTGTGTTACTGCCCCAACCCCTTCTGCTCCCAAACTCCATCTCGTACCCCCACCCCACACCCTCTCCTGCCACCAAACTCCTTTCCAGACCCTTCCCTCATCACTCCATCCTGCACCCCACCTCCCACCCAGATCCTGCATCCCTATCCCACTCGATGGCAGTGTTGTCCCGCACATTGAGCCCCTAATTTTTGTTCCCATCCCAGAGCCTAAGGGGGTACACAAAATCTAACAACTCTGGAACCCCAGAAAAGTAAATCTGGCCTATGGGAAGCCCTGAACCTCAGTCCTCCCTGTTCCGCCCCCTCACCCCATGGGGGCTGGAGTGCGAGAAGAGTGAGGTGTCTCAGCTGGGGGCCACATCAGTGAGGGTTGGGGGTTTTAGGAGGAGTTTTTTTGTTTCTCACTTGTGTGGTCCCCAGCTGATTTTTTTTTTTTCTGTGGATCAGTGGCCCCCGACCCAAAAAGGTTCCCTACCTCTGCCATAAATAAAGAAAACATTGAAACCTTTTCTGTTGGACATAATGTTTTACTTTATTTAAAATGAAGTTTGATAAACTAACATGAGAAAGTTAAAACGCTTAATCTATTTAATAATTTAAATTAAACCATTCTCTCCAGCTGCAGCCGTAGCAAAATGGTTCGGGTGTAATTATATAATTAACGGTGAGTTTCCATTAGCAACGGGTAGTCTGCAGAAAGGTTTGGAGAGGTGGGGCCTCAAAAAAGGGAAGGGGTCTCGGGCAAGGGATGGGGTAGATCCTGGATTGCCATGACATTTTAAAAATGATCTTGGGTGTAAAAAGGTTGGAGACCACTGGTCTAAAGGCTCAGGCCCTTTCTAAAACCAGCACTTGTATAGATTAATTAATAATGGAGTTGGTAACTGGTAAGTTAAATGAATTCTTTGCTTCAGTTTTCACTCTAGAGGATGTAAAGGATATTCTCACTCCATAGCCATTAAAAAAGGTTCCAGAGGTGATTCCAGCAATTTTAGGCCAGTAAGCCTAACTTCAGTACTAGGCAGATTGGTTGAAACCAGTGTTCCCGCTAAGATTTTTCCATCCATGAGAGGAATGAGTTTTGTCTTGTGCACCAATAGTGAGGTCATGTGTGCTTGTTCGGATGTGTGCCACCCTGGCACACAAGTTATTAACAAATATACTGTTATAAAAGAAAGAATATTAGTTGACTTTAATTATAATTAAGTCCAAACTCCTGGCCACTTTGAAGTTAATGGGATTTTTGCCATTCTCTAGGACCAGGATTTACTCTGTGTGTAGCACAGAAGCCTTTAAAGGACAGAATAAAATTGATAATTTTTCTTGCTAATGGTTATGGTTAAAAATTGTTAGCCTGTTAACAGTTGCCTTTTTATGTTATCTGACATTTCTTGTCTCCAAACATGAGTAAGTGCAGCTCAACAAATCTAAAACCTAACTTGTGGTTCTCTGGCACAGTTCCATCCATTACTGTCATGAGCAAATAGTCTTTCCGGACAGATGCACTGAAAAGTAAGAGACATGAGTATAAGCAGAGTGGCAATAAGGATTTTATTGCTGCCACACACACTGTTGTTGAGAAGTTATTTGAGTAGGTAGTACAATGTATATAAGCAGTTGCAGTTACATTTTAATGGGTCTCTGAAGTGAGTCTATGAATTGGCACATGGAGTTTTGCTTCAACTGACAACCCTAAGGATAAACTTTTTTGGGAGGCTGGATAGCCCCCAAGGTACTAATTACCACAAATGCACATTCTTTAAAACCGGTTTTTTAGAAGCTTTTAAATTATCTGGCCCCAAGTATTTAAATGAACCCTTGACTTCTTACACTAAACCAGGCTCTTAGGACCTGCATCATACTGCCCATCACCCAAGGCTTAAATCTGTTGTGCTCCATGCATTTGAAACCATGTCCCGAGTTTACCTTAAATATTTTCTTACTCAACTAGTAGGAGTTTTGCATTGGAGAGATGGACTAGCATGGATTCTAAAAGCAACTTGAAAAGTATAGAGGGTATTATTTAGAAGAGTATAGTGTATCAACACACAAGATTACAGTGTCATTACAGCAGAGGTGAGAACAGTATGGCTCAGTTAAATTGGACTTTGAGTTCTTTTTACAATGAACAGAGTGTCCACATTACGCAATCTTCTGAGACATACACTCCCCCTGCTCCCCAAACAGGTCCTAGGGCAAATTCGGGAAAGACTAGACTTGACATTGCTGAGGTTTCTAAGGGAAAGAGAAACAAGCAGGGGGAAAAAGAACTTTTTGGAGGAGAGGATGGGGGGATGCAGCCCCAGGAGCAGCCGCACTGCAGCTCCAGCAGCCTATGGAAGGCTTAGAGTTGGGGGCAGGGCCATGTGGTGGTTGCCCAGCTGCTTCTGGTGCGGGGCCATGTGGTGGCCGGCTGCCCCATGTGCCAGAGATGGAGCCAGGGCTGTGGTGTGGCTGTCTGCCCCTCAGCTGCAGCCCCAGAGCAGCTGCACTGCACCTCGATTGCAGCCCCCCACACGAGGCAGCCGCCTGCTATGCCGCTCTGCTCAGGAGCAGCGGGGCAGCCACCACGTGGCCCTGACCTCAGCTCCATCCCTTCCTGGGAGCTGGAGCTTGGGCTACATGATGGCTGCCTAGCTGCTCGCAGGGTGGGATGTGTGGTGGCTGCCAGAGCTGGAGCCGGGGCCGTGAGGCAGCTGTCCCAGGTGCACGGGGCAGCTGCCCGCCATGCGGCCCCACCCTGGAAGCAGCTGGGCAGCCACGTGGCCCTGGCCTTAGCTCTAGCCCTTTGCTGGAGCTGGGGCCAGGGCTGCGTGGTGGCTACCTGGTTGCTTCTGGAGCGGGCTACGTAATAGCTGCTGGAGTGTGAACCAGGGCAATGATGCAGCTGTGCCAGTAGGGGCAGCTGCACTGTGGCCTGGCTACAGTTCCAGCACACAAGGCAGCAGCCCGCCACGCAGCTCTGCAGGGCTGCGAGGTGGCCACTGAGTTGTCCCAGGCATATAGGGCAGCAGACCACCACGCACCCGACTGAGCCACATGGCAGCTACTGGACCCCACCACGCTACTTACCTTCCAGGTTTAGAAGGAAGGTGAGTGGTGCTGCACAGCTCTGTGAAGGAAGTGGGTGGGCTTAGAATTCTTTGTGCTCACCCTCTAGAGGGAACATCGGTTGAAACTGTAGTAAAAAACAATTCTCAGCCAAACAGGTGAATACATTATAGGGGGGAAAACTCTGAAGGGCATTGGTAAAGCGAAATCATGTCTCACTAATCTGTTAGAATGCTCTGAGTGTGACTCTGAAAGCTTTTGGTAAGGTGCCTCACAATAGGCTCTTGGGCAAAGTAAGCAGTCTTGGAATGAGAGGGAAGATTATTTCAAATCAATAACTAGTTAAGTGATAGGAAACAAAGGGTGGGAATAAATGGTCAGTTTTTACAAAGGGGGGAGGCAAATAATATGATCCCTCTAGGATCTGTGCTGTTTAACATATTCACAGATTATCTGGAAAAAGGGTTAAACAGTGAGATTGCAAAGTTTGCAGACGATTGCTTAAAATATACTAAATCCAAAGCAGACTGTAAAGAGTTGAAGGAATCTCTCAAAACTGGGTGACTCAACAAAATGGCAGATGAATTTCAGTGTTGATAAATGCAAAGTAATACTCAGTGGAAAACCCAGTCCCAACTATACATACAAAATGTGATCTAAATTAGTTGTCACCACTCAAGAAAGATTTTTGCAGTCATCAGGAATAATTCTCTGAAAACATTTGCTCAGTAACAGTCAAAAAAGTTAACAGAATCGTAGGAGTCATTAGGAGAGGAAATTAGTAGGCAGCAGGTTTAAAGGAAACATAAGGAAATATTTCAGACACCACACAGTCAACCTATGGAACTTGTTGCCAGGGGATCTTGTGAAGGCCAAAAGTGTAAATTGGTTTAAAAAAAAAAAAAATTAGAGAAGTTCATTGTGGTCCAGCAATGGCTATTAGACAAGATGGTCAGGGACACAGCTCCATGTGATGGGTTTCCCTCAGCCTCTGGCAACCAGAAACAGTCTAGACAACTGTTCATTCCTTCTGAAGCATCTGACACTGGCCATTGTCAGAAGAGAGGATGCTGAACTAAATAGCTATACGGGGTCAGACTAATAGCCTGTTCTTGAGCTTTTCTGGGTCAAAAATAAATATTAAATGATTATTAATCTGGAAAAGAATACAATAAATATTTACTTGATCATTGTTACCCATTTAAATGTAAATCTAAGTAACCAAAGCACTGGTTTCACTTTCATAGTTTGCTTTTGTTTCAGGATATACACAACTGTGTGATTGGTGGAGTGTTGGAGTAATTCTTTTTGAAATGTTGGTGGGGCAGCCTCCCTTCCTGGCACAAACACCATTGGAAACACAAATGAAGGTAATTAAGAAAATTAGGTGTTAAAATTATGTAATAGTAATGTGCAAAAGTAGCAGTATGTATAATCCTACAAGAATTGCCTTTCTGAAAAAGCAGAGTTAGAATTTGTGTAATGCTTTCTTATATAAAGTAAGAGGAGATATTTTTAAGTGAATAAGCGCTGTACCAAACTAGGTGATTAAACTAACTGTATCTACAAGCCAAAGGGTATCTTTCAGAGGGTAAATATTGTAAGATCTGATGTTTCAGTTTCACACAATAATCCAAGCTTGTCATTAGTTCATGTTTTATCAAGAACTAATCATTTTTGCCCTCTTACACTATAATACGTTTGGGAAACTTCCAGCATGCTGGCCAGATCTGGCCCCTTGCTTAATTTCATCCAGCCCACAGTTGCAGAATCACTGAGCCTTGACTCCCCTGCAGGATTGGAACTGCAAATGCTGGCTCGCCCTACTGCAGGGGGAAGCCAAAGTGCCAGGCTGCTCACCTGTGCTCACCCATTTCTGTGGAGAGGCAAATGATCAGGGAATCTGAGAGTCCATGTATGCTTAACCCTGCAGCTGCCATTGACCAGTAACTGTGGTCAATGGGAGCTGTGTAGGTGGCATCTGCGGGAAAGGGCAACACGTTGTAGCACTTCCAGGAGTGGTGCGGGACCGGGGAAGAGAAGGGAATCTGTCTTAACCCCGCTGCACTGCCAAGTACCAACTGCCTGAGGAGATAAGCAATTTCTGGCCAGAGTTCTCTTACCCTTCCACACCCTAAACCCCTGCTCTAGCCCTGAGACCCCTCCCTCATTTTGAGCAGGAGCCAGCGTGGGGAGCTATCAGTGGCTTTTGAGCTGGCTCCCCATGAGCACCAGACCTGTGGAGCGCGCCCCCCCTCCCCTTTTACCTCATCACTGGTGCCTCTGACAGACAGGCAGCAGCATGGGGTGGGGAGAGGCGGGAGCTAGTACATGCAGGAAGCAGGCTTTAAAGCCAGCTCCCCATGCGTATCGGCTCACATGAGCTGCTCCCGCCGCCCCTCCCCAGCCTCCACGTTGCTGCCTTTGTCCCTGACGGGCCCAGGCTCACCGCGAACAGAGGTTACACCGTGGGATGCTGGCGCAGCTTCTGTCTGCGGGGACCTTGGACCTCCTGTGGACAGGGGCTGCTTCTTGGGATGCTGGCATAGCTTCTGTCCATGGGGAGATGTTTTTAAAACTGACTCCCCTCAAAGACTGGCTCCCACCTGCCACCCTGCGCTGCTGCCACTGATAGAGGCGCATGTGAGATGGCATGGAGCTCCGCCCCATCCCCACGTCTCTACCCCAGACGCCAGGTGTGGAGGAGCGCATCCCTTCTATTCCTCCGCTTCCTTCCTCTTCCCTACTCCCAATACTCCTCCACCCTGCTCTCTCTCCCGCTCTCTATCTGTCTCTCTCTCTTCCCCCCCTCTCGTGGCTGTACCCCTTTTGAACTGCCCACCTGGTCCCACCCTATTAGCCCCTCCTCCTGACTCCCGTTTCCTGTAACGTCTCCCGACTTAGCGCTCCCCCCCACCCCCCGGACGTACGGTCTGGCACGTTGCTGCCACTGCTGCATTCAGCATTCTTCTGGACGCAGCGCCACTCAGGAGCAGGCGGCACAGGAGGCTGACCACCCACCGTGCGCCCCATAAATTGCAGAGGTCAGCGCGGGCTGAGTGCAGGGCGAATCGGTTCCACTCCCGGGGAGTGGGTCCGCCCCGTCACAATCTCCAAGAAATATGTCCATATAACTCTTGATTGTAAACAATTTTAATTGGTTACCCATAGAACACTGGATTGACGTATATTGCTCTTATGTGGTTTGATTGTTTATTTTGGAATGACATACTGCTAACTTGGACTGCTACTTACCAGATTCATCTTTCCTTTGTTAATAGCAGCACATATTTTCATCATTGCTTAGCTGGTGGAATTAGATGCCTTCCTCTACCAGGATCTATAAATCCTAGAGCTAATCTAATTCTTCTTTCCAAATATCTCCCCCCCCCCCCCCCCCCCCCCCCCCCGAACAGTTGTATACATACTGTGTATTAACATTAACTCTGCTGGTCCTGCCCCTGGGTACTATCGAATAGTTGTGTAACCAATAATATTTTGTGCGGTTATATAACTATTCAGTTAATCACAATCTAATATCCCTGTTTTCAGCATGCTTTCAACACAGGATATCTCTGTACTTGCAGCCTTCTGACTTTTACCAGCCTTGGTTATGTTGTAGGGGGATCCAAAACACCCCCTGTCGTGAATTTTCTTCCAGAAATGTATTTCCTAGCCTTCTCTAGGACAGTACAAATATATGAAGACCGTTGGATCATTATTTCCTTAATGGCAAAGAGCTGTGGAAAGTGAGCTGAAAAACCTGGGGCACAGCTAGGGAACCATTGAAAGACTTGCCAGAAATGGATAGGAGTGGTGGAACTTAGTTGCTGCCTTCAGTGCCAGAGGCATTATGGGAACATTGCGACAATGAGTATGAGGAAGTCTGTGGTGATTCATATCATTTTGTCAATTAAGCTTCTGGGATACTCGTAAATCAGTTGTGTACTTCCATTTTCATGATTCTCTTACCTTTTGTCCAGAAGATTAGATTTAATAGTTTAATCCTTAGATTTATAGCTGCTTCCAAAGTGGCTGTTCGCAGTATATGATGTTATTTTGCCAGCAGTTCCTAGTTTTTTAGCGATGTCTACACTTGCACCCTAGTTCGAACTAGGGATGCAAATGCAGGCATTCGAAATAGTCAATGAAGCGGGGTTTAAATATCCCGCGCTTCATTAGCATGATCTCACTGGCGCGCTAGTTCGAATCACAGCTGATTCGAACCAGGAAGTGCGCGCCAGGACGTGTTAGTTGGAACCAAACCCCTTGGTTTGAACTAACGTTACTCATTTTTTGAGGAGTAAGCATTGTTTCCAGCCATGCTTTTAAGTAAGCATTTTTAAGTCATCCTACTTTTACATTTTAGTATGTTTATCTACGTGAATTTTCCAAGTTAATTTAACATCAAATACTATTCCTAGGAACATAAGCTTTTGAGTAGGTCTACACTAAGTGAGAGTCAACTTAAGATACGCAATTCCAGCTACAAGCACAGCATAGTTGGAGTCAATATACCTTAAGTCAAATTTCTGTGGTGTCCCTACTGTGGGAATTTTAAGGGAGAAATTCTCCCAGTGACTTCCCTTAGTCCTTGCGACCCCATGGAGTACCAGGGTTGATAGGGGAGTCCTCAGTGGTCAATTTAGCAGGTCCTAACTAGACCTTCTAAATCAAACCCCAGAATATCGATCTCTGGACCCTCAATCTCAGAAAACGCAGACCCGGCCTTAGTTTTTGCAAGCAAAAATTTAAATCCCCAATTACTTCCCCTCTTGGAAATTCTCTGGAGTACCTAATTTGTCTTTTCCATGATTACTTTTATTCTTTAGACTTAGTGTGTATAGCACAGTCATCTGTGAAAAGGGATATACCTATTCCTGTCTTCACAAATTCTGGGAAGTTATTTATCATAATGGAAAATAGAGTTGATAATACTCCCTTGTGGAGTTCCATCTGTAAGCATATGGGTTTTTGATAAAGCTGTTCCCACTTCGACTTATATAGTTCCATTACTTGAAAAAGTCACTTAGTCACCAAAACCATTCTCTCTCTTATTTCAGCATTGGCTAATTTATATTGTTTTTTCAACATCCAGGAAGATTGATATCAAAGTTCTTACTATTTTATGCTTTTTTGTACCTCCATTTCTAGTCTCACTATGTATATTCAACCATGCATTTTCCTTTTATGAAACCACTTAGTACTGTTACAATATCATTTTTCTTCCATGTATTCCCCTAGTCTTACATGAACAGTTTTTTACCATGATTTTCCCCATGCTTGGTGTGAGGGCAAACGGAACTGGTAAGGCCCTGCAGCACCTGATGCTGCTGAGCTATGATTGGCTGTCACTAACCTACCAGCCCTTGAAGGACTTAGTTTTTCACCTTTGTTGCTCTTTTTCTTACACCTTGCTGCTTCCTGGGGCAGGGTATAGCAGAGATGTGCAGCTATAGGGGCCATGAAGGCCTGGTACACCCCACCATAACTAAATAGTTATATTTTTCTTTTACTTTTTTCCAGAATGTAAGAGAAGTAAAAAGAGCATATTCCTCAAGAATGGGAAAAGTCACATAGTACAATTAAATTCAATCCAGGATGATTAAAACAAATTACATATTTTTATTTTTATGTCCATTAGAGGAAAATATTGGTAAGAAGATTCAAAAGACAACACATGTAATTTTCAGTCCTGGTTTTAGGCCCTGGTGAAACCCTTAGAACTCTTAATATTGGATGACATTAGAAAATGTAGGTAGATATTACCTGATTGAATCTTAGTCTTTCCAGATTCTGTCTCTTGCTTCCTGAAGGCAAATACATACATAAATTAAGACTAATCATCTAATCATAACTACTCCACCTCCCTGAGTTTCAGTAGCTATGTCAACCAGAAGACTTCTCCCACTGTGGATAGTGCCACTTGAGGAGGAGGATTTATGCAGGCAGGAGACCTTTCTACCCTTGGGACAGAGCTACTGCATTAACAATACAGCTACATCTATACGTCTGCATCACTGCAGCAATTCTGGTATAGACTAGACCTAGTCAGTACAGGTCTCCTATTTGTACAATGAGGATAATAATGCTTTAGAATCATAGAATCCTAGGGTTGGAAGAGACCTCAGGAGGTCATAGAGTCTAGCTCCCTGACCAAAGCAAAACCAATCCCAACTAAATCATCCCAGCCAGGGCTTTTTCAAACCAGGACTTAAAAACCTCTAGGGATGGAGATTCCACCACTTCCCTAGGTAACCCATTCCAGTACTTCACCATCTTCCTAATTAAAATAAAGCCGCAGGCTCCACTCCTGGTGGTGCCCTTCCGTCAGTTCCTTTAAGTTTCAGCTTTGCAACCATACTCCCCCCGGAACCCAAAGACTTTGGTTTCCCATAGGCTGCCCGGCTGGTCAGTTATCATGCCAGAGTCTCGTTCGTTATCGGAATTAACCAGACAAATCGCTCCACCAACTAAGAACGGCCATGCACCACCACCCACAGAATCGAGAAAGAGCTATCAATCTGTCAATCCTTTCCGTGTCCGGGCCGTTCTTAGTTGGTGGAGCGATTTGTCTGGTTAATTCCGATAACGAACGAGACTTTGGCATGCTAACTGACCCGCCGGGCAGCCTATGGGAAACCAAAGTCTTTGGGCTCCGGGGGGAGTATGGTTGCAAAGCTGAAACTTAAAGGACTTGACGGAAGGGCACCACCAGGAGTGGAGCCTGTGGCTTAATTTGACCCAACACGGGAAACCTCACCCGGCCCGGACTAGTTAAAATAGTTTTTCCTAATATCGAACCTAGACCTTCCCCCCCCCACTGTAACTTGAGACCATTACTTCTTGCTCTGCTGTCCCTCACTATTGAGAACAGCCTCTCTCTCCGTCCTCTTTGGAACCTCCCTTCAGGAAGTTGAAGGCTGCTATCAAATCCCCTGTCACTCTTCTCTTCTGCAGACTAAATAAGCCAAAATCCCTCAGCCTCTCCTCATAGGTCATGTGCTCCAGCCCCCTAATCATTTTGGTTGCCCTCTGCTGGACCCTCTCCAATGCGTCCACATCCTTTCTGTAATGGGAGGGGAGGCAGAATTGGATACAATACTCCAGTTGTGGCCTCACCAGTGCCTAGTAAAGGGGCACTCCTCATGGGGGTGTTGTGAGCTAAATACATTACACATTTTGAGGCAACTTAGATGTTCTGATAAAGGAGGATCATATAAGTACTGGAGATAGAAAGGATGGCAAAATAAGTGAAACTATCAAGAGTGTGGGCTTTGGGAATTTTAGTGTAAAACTCTTACCAGTGTTAAATGATAACTTTTTTAAAAAATATTTTCATTGTGCATTTCATTCTTGGGTTTTTTTAAAGAAATTACAAACAGAAAATGAAACATCTAAGTTTTATTATTTTATCTTTTCACACTTCCTTTTTAAAGGTTATCAATTGGCAAACAACTCTTCACATCCCGCCTCAAGCTAAACTGTCTCCAGAGGCCTCTGACCTTATTATCAAACTTTGTCGAGGGCCAGAAGACCGTTTAGGCAAGAATGGTACAGATGAAATAAAAGCTCATCCATTTTTTAAAGCTATTGATTTTTCAAGTGATCTACGACAGCAGGCTGCTTCATATATTCCTAAAATTACACATCCTACAGACACATCCAATTTTGACCCAGTCGATCCAGATAAGTTGTGGAGTGATGATAAGGAAGGGAATGTAAATGACACACTTAATGGGTGGTACAAAAATGGGAAACATCCTGAACATGCTTTTTATGAGTTCACATTTCGAAGGTTTTTCGATGACAATGGCTACCCTTACAACTATCCAAAACCCATTGAATTTGAATACAATAATCCACAAAACCTGGAGCAGGAATCAGATGACGATGAGGAGCAGGCAGGCAAAGGGATTCAAAATCGTGATCTAGTTTATGTTTAGTAGAGAAGTTGAAGTAGTTGAACTGTGTGTTTTGAAGTTGGGATTTTTTAAAAATCTCTTGTGATAAAAGAAATAACATAAGATTGCTTGGATAAATATATGCACACTTTATTAAAAATTATCATTATCTCAGAGTTCTGTATCTTTGCTTTCTGTACATTTTGTTTCCCCAAAATGCAGGGAAAATCTTTTAAAATGTTAACTTATTCCAGCATTATTAATCATTAATTTAGAAAGGAATTGATGTTAGGAAGAACTGTGGTTTATGATAATTTCTTCGTACTTTAAGTACTCAATATAGGAAATAGTGAATTCTTAAAAGGAGATGCCTGTTATCTATTTGTAAATAGGTTAAATAATTTAAAAATAAAAATCTTTGTTCCAGAATTTGAGAGTGATAGTTCTGCCTTGCTTTGACCAAATATAAATCTTATCGTACACTTACAAAACTATCTGATACCTCTCCGATACAAGCTGCTGTATTGTGGCTTTTCACAATATCACGCTTGATTGTTAGGTAATTCCCAGTCAGTATGGTAACTGCACAGTTCACAGCTTTGAAACTAGGAAGCATCAGTCTCTCTGTAATGTGACTATAAATGGTTTGAAAAAAGCTTAGGGTTTTTATTTATATTTAACTTATATGGAAAGTATAATTAGATTTAGAGCACTGTGATACCTAAAACCAGTAATAGTATTTACTTATTAGCAATGTAGCTCTCTCCCTGTTAGCCTGTCCTGCAGATGGGGGAGGAATAACCCTTTAGAAAAAAATAGCCTGAAATCTGACTGAAGCCAAACTGTACAGTCTTAAATTGCTCCAATCAGAAAATGTATAGCTTGAAAATTGTTTTGAAAATGGTTCTATTTCTTGCTACAGCCTTTCAACTCCTTGAAGGATTGAGATTATGCAATATGTTTTTATAAGGCTTGAGCGCTGCAAAGACAAGTTTAATGTTTTAAATCCTAACTAGTGAGAAATCCTGTCGTGCATCCACCTGGGAACAAACACGTTAAGCTGTCAGTTTTCCCCCTTGTTACATTTCTGGTATTCTGTCATACACAGTTTAATTCAAAGCAGATTTACCTCTTTGGCATTTTATATGCATCTGCTATCACTGTATCATTCTGAACATTGCTTTCAGAGTATTCAACCAGCAGCTAAGCAGAAGTTCTAGTATCACACAGCCTTGAGATGCAAAATTAGTCTTTCGTGAGGCTGAGGGAAATATATCACTAAACAGCTGTCCCACACTTGTAACAATTGCTGGTTTTGTAAGAAAAAGTAATGCTCCTCCATCCCATAGCCAGCAGTTGGGGTTTTTTTTTAATGTTTTTTGTGTTTTGTTTTTGTTTGAGGGAGAGAGGGAAACCCAAGTTGTTTAAAAGTATGGTTTTTTTAAAAAAAATAAACAGCCACAGTTTCCCCACTCATGAGTTGAAGTCCCATCTGTTAATATCAGCCATTTTTAAGGTCAATGCCTCTTGTTTACTACAGTCATCTAGGCCATTGTACTGGAATTCTTGCTCCCTGAGCATCTTGAAACCATGCTCAGAGCTGATATCACAACCGTGTAAGGAGTATGTGCAGTACCACTATGGTGCTATCATGATAAATGATTTTAAAATAATTTTAAGAAAAGAAACCTGGTTTTTATGAATATTTGCTTATATTTCTATTCTGAAGCACCTATCATGATGAAAGTATATTTATATAAACTATGCATTACTTTTAATAAAACTATTTTTCTATAGTCTGAATAAGGTGTGAAAAAGCAAAACACAACTCAAGTCCTGTTTGCCTGTCTGAGAGAGAGCTGTTCTGTCTCAACATTTTGAGAGTCATAATGTTTAGCTTCAATATTATAAAACGGATGCAATATATTAATCAGCTTTTTATTTTTGTTTGTAAAAAAAGGCTTTATTTCAAAGTAAATAATCTTTTAAAGGACTGTCTTCATGTTGGTAAGTGTCCCAGTAAAACTGGCAGTTTTAATCTCCTTTACATATTGTTCAGTAAAGTGTAATATATTACTGGTTAAAACCAATTTTTATCTGAGCATATTTCTCCTTTTCCAGTCCATTGAGATCTAGATTTGTGATTGGTCATAGCCAAAAAGTGATGGATTTAGCTGAAAATAGATGTCTTTTCTAAGGCTCTTTCATAAGTTTAAATACAAAGGGAATTTCTATTAAACCAACAATTGAGTGTTTTAAACTAAAATCCATGGCACTGAAATATGAGATACTGCTCTGTCATTTTGGAAAAAAAAAGTATATAAACTGGTATTTCCAGTTTTTTTTCTTATTCTCTACCATTGTATTTCTGATGCTCCTAATTTAAGTTTGCAGTCTAGATGCTGCAATATGTACTCCATACATATTTCTCTGCTGGATCTCCTAGTGCATTACAGTGGGCTAAGTCTTGCTCTGGGAGAAAAAATATCCTCATGAGCAATTAATTGTGTTGCCTCAACTCTCCAATATATTACCCTGTGCCCATATGTGAAACTGCCATTGACTACAGAAGTAATTCCAAACATGGATCCAGGATATGTTGTGACCTTTAGTGTCTACTGTTATACTATTGATATTTTGGTCCTTCATAAATTTTGCTCTAGAATCTTCTGGGGCATTGAAATTCATATTGATATTTGTTCAGGCTAGTTTATATTGACAACAGAGGAGAGATGCTTATAACCAGCAGCTGTGAGATTGTATAATCATAATTTTAGTTCAGTCGTCTTGAAAATATTTTCAATTGTAAAGAATTAAAATAAGTCCTTGTCTTTTATTGCCTCATGTATACATATAAATTGTATTTATAAAATGTTCTGTAATCATGTAACTATTGTAAATACTGTTCTGATGTATTGTTCAATGATATTCTATCCTAGGGCAGGCCCTCTTGCTGTATCTTTTCTATCTTCATATTTCTAATAGAATCAATAGAATGTATGACTAGAAAGTCATTGTGAGACTGACTTAAAAAATCTTCCGCTGTTGCTAATTGCAAAGCTGAGAATGGGTATGATTTATTTGGACTTAATTTTATTAGCTAATGCAGTTGGTGGGTTCTTAGATGCTGCTGCTGTTACCCCACATACCATAAGACTCTGTTCCAAATATTGTTGGTATTTAAAATCATATATTTAATCTCTCTGCTTTAATTCCACCAAAGTAAAGAGATAACAAATTTCAGTCAGCATAGTAGTAAAAATGGTATGAGTGCCTTAACATGCTTTTGAGAAAAGGCACTATTCAAGTTTACTATTATAGTGTGTGTGTGTGTGTGTGTGTGTGTGTGTGTGTGTGTGTGTGTGTGTCTTCTGTATGATAAATGTTTTGTTGATAAAACACTACAATTTTATAAATTACATTAGATTGAGAAGGAATTGCACCCTTCATAGACAATATAACTAAATCATCTTTGCGTATTTCTGAATGCTACAACTGTTGGTAATCAGTGACATTCCCTACAACTGTTGTATGAATCTGTTCATCTTTCTCAAAATTTGTTTCTCTAGTGTAAAATCTGCTGGGATAAAAAATAAAATACAGTAAATCTTTTTCCTTGTAAATGGCAAATGAATTCTGGTTCTACTAATCAAATACAAGTTGAAATTTGAAACTGTTCAAAAGTTGTTGGTCTTCTGTTCTCTTAAACCTGTGTAAATGGCATAACTTGGAACTGGTAAATCAATGCATCATCATGCAGTTAACTAATGCTGCTGTATTACGTATAATTAGAGTTTCTGACCTCTTTCTAGAAGTTCTAATAACTGAAGTCACAATAATTGTAATTTGTCATACTTGTTTCTTACCCTCCCACTCTCAAATGAAAAAAAATGGCCCTGCTCAGCATCTGCTTATTCAGTGGATAATGAATCTCTCTATAGACTGCACATAATGGACAACTGACTTAATAAATTACTGCATTTCTTGGCATTTAGAGCAAATGCCGCTCTCAAGTTAGGAAATCCATTCCTAGCATAAGAATGCTGTCCACATATAGAACATTATTTTTTCTTTGATAATCTTCATCTTAAAGTGCGTATCTAAAAATGAAAATAGATGCACAAGTTTTTGCTTTATTAAAGAGGTACATCACATGCCAGCACCTCTACCAGACTTAGACCTCTCTGACTTAAAATAATTTTTTAGAGTTTTGAGATTCATGGGTGGCTAGTGAACAAATGGGAAGTGATCCTTCACTTACAGGTTAAACCGAGTTCAAAACCAGCAGAGTTTCTGAAATCAAGTTATGAATTTAACTTTTATAGCAAAATCCTTAATAGTAATTATCTGATTTCAGAAACTACTGATTATATTACCCCCTAGAGGATAGAACCAAACAGCTATTAGCTTTGAATGATCAACCATGTTTAAATACAAATATTCTGTATAAAAGAAAAATAGATTTCTTTGGTTTAATTTAGAGATTACATAGTATCAGCCCTGAATCCCCTTAGTTGTTGGGTCTAGTACAGCAAACTGGTGACCACTCTTTCGATTCCCACATGCAAGCTCCCTGGATTTGGGTAGTGACTGATCACTGGCTCTATCTTTGGAGTCCTGTAGTACCTTAAAGATTAACAGATTTATTTCATGGGCAAAAACCACTTCTAGTTTATTCCCCTTCTGGGGTTTTGCCCACAAAAGTTTATGCTCAAATAAATCCGTTAGTCTTTAAGGTGCTCCAGGACTCATCGTAGTCTATCCACAAAAACACGGCTACCCCTCTTATAGTTTTCGCTCTCTTTTAGTCAGAGAAACTCCACAGGTGGGTATATATCCTGTCTGACACTTGGCATAGGATCCTCTTGTCCTTCCACCTAAACTCTAGAACCACTGCCTCAGCCTTCTCATAGGCATTCCGGTTTATAGTTTAACTCTTTGGGGACCATGTGACAGTTAAAACAAAAAGCACATAGGCTTTGCAAAGGAACTCTTTACACATACACGTTTTACTCCCAGAAGTATAAAAGATTTATGGATCTATGGAAAAACATCTAAATCCAAATCCTTACTTAGGCTCACTCCCATCCCTCTGCTTTGGTCAGAGGTCTATCATCATTCAGGGTATATGGAGACTCCCATGTTTCTAATACAACCAGTCCTTGCTGCTGGTGCCAGTACGCCCCCTCGCACATAAGCCCTCTTACTTATATATGCTGACTTGGTTATAAGCTCCGCTGTGAAACCCCCTATTCTAGCTAAGCTGGAGTTCATATATTCATCCCCTCCTGATTCACAGGAAGGACCTGGTAAAACAAGACACGGCCGTAGCATATCGGTATAGAACCCTTATGTTCTGTCTGGAGGGTTCATCCTATGTTAGATCTCCAAGATGAGGACTGCGTCCTCCTCCAGCTTTCTATGCATCACCTTTGAATATGCATAAATCAGTTTAAACTGGCTCTCAATATAGGTTCCTACACAAAGTAGAGGTTCTATTCCATAATGCAGGTTTACAATAAATGATACAAAACAAAATGGCATTTATAAAGTTACATTCCCAACTCCTCTCACAGGTTCCTTCCATTGATTTCAGAGGTGCTTTGTGCTGGCTGTACATATCTTAGGGTATGTCTACATTTGCACCCTCTTTCAAGAGAGGGATGCAAATAAAGACATTTGAAATTGCAAATGAAGCCGGGATTTAACTATCCCGCGCTTTATTTGCATAATCACATTATGGCGCTATTTCAAAATAACAGATGCTGTTAAGACGCGGTTATTTCGAGAGAAAACCCTTCTGTCAAAATAACTGGCAAACTTCATTGTACACGGAGCCAAATTTCGGGGAAAACTTCCTCTTTCCGAACATCCCTTCTTCCTTGTAAAACGAGGTTTACAGGGATGTTGACAAAACGCATCCACTTTTTTTTGTTTTACTTTTTTTTGAAAAGCGGACGTGTTCCCGGGGTACCTCTAGTATCCCAGAAAAGCTCTGCAGTCTAGATGTACTCTGAGATTGCATCTGATGTAGATAAAGACTTGCTGCAGTAGCATACAGCAAGTTGCAGACCCAATGATGTATATTAGATGCTTCAAACACCCGATTCAGCTGTCTGGCCCAGCTTTTCACAAATCAGATTTAAGAAGATACTTACTTCCTGCTTTCTTCAGACTGAAGCTTGCTGCAATACAATGGTCTTTACGCTGTGTTTTCATTCAATATTTCACAATACATAGCTGCCTACCCTTATTACCAAACATATTATCCATGGATAAGTGGCTAACAGAAGAAACTTTGGCTTCTAACAATCCAAATTTGGCTGGAACAAATGAGCAAAATGTCATGACAAGAAAAGGAGAACAATCTTAGCCTTTTGGGACTGAAAAATCAGAAAGTGAGCTGTTGAAGAGGAAACCACTTTCCTCCACCAAATTAGCAGCATGCAACAAGAAATGCAAGTATGATGAGCGTTTTGTCTTCTGATCTTACTTTCATTGGAAATAAAGATGCTCCCGATGTACAGTGCAACAAAGTACTTTCCAATAGTTCTCTGACACCTGTTAAACTATGAAGACATTTAGAAACAAATCATTCTGAACATAAAGGCAAAGGCATAAGTTTTTTCAAGTGAAAGCTTGATACACTTTCAAATAGTAAACTCTCAGTGATTAAAATTGCTAAATTGGAGAACAAAAACACAACAGAAGCATTCTACAAAGTGAACTACTATATTGTACTCAGTGGAGAAGCACATAGAATTGCAGAAAAAAATCATCAAACTTTGTGCAAAAGATATTGTGATGTGTATGCTTGATGAGCAATCTAGTAAAAAGGTGGAAGCAAGGTCACTTTCAAACAATTTTGTTGCACAGTGCATTCAAGATCTTGCTGCTGAAGTTGAGAAAAAACCAATAAGGGCTCCACCAAATTTTCTGGACCCACTATGGGCTCTGCAGCTGAAATAATTTGGTAAACCTCAAAAAATAAAGATTATTATACTGGGCCTTTAATTTCAGGGAGCCCAACAAAAAAATCCTAATACTAGGGATAAATGGAGCTTGACACAGCATTTTCAGATGCACTTCCTAATGTGCAAAGCAGGCACAGTTGCTATGAAATACCTTGAGTGGCAAGCACAGTGCACCACCAGGTTCCACACATACACCCCCAACAACAATGGGAGAAAAGGTAAAAAGGATACATCATGCATATAGAATCATACTGTGTCATAGACTTGTAAGTTTTTTTTTTTCAAATTCTCTTCTTAAATAAGAATATATTTCAGTGATTTAACAATTTAAAGCAGGCGTGGGGAACCTGAAGCCCAGGGGCTGGATGTAGCCCCCAGCTTCATTGGATCTAGCTCCTGAGGCTTGGGGCTCCCTTCCCAGCCCACTCCTGAACTCTTCCTCTTGCCCACACCCAATATCCCAAGCCTACTTCCCAGCAGAACCCTCCCTCCCCCTGAACCCCTCATTTTGGCCTCATCCCAGAGCCTAGAGGCCCCCACAAAAATCTACTAGTCTATCCCCCACCACCAACTGTGGCGTGTGAGGGGAATGTGAGGAGTGTCTTTCTACTCAGTTGAGGGCACATCACTGAGGTTGTGGGTGGTTTTTTGTTTTGGATTTCTTTGTGTCTCACTTTTATGCAGCCCCCGATGGATTTTTCTGTGGGTAAGCTGCCTCCAACACCAAAAAGGTTCTCCAGCCCTGAACCATTAATATGAATATGCAGAGGCTGAATGAACTCAATTAATTTTCCCCTAATAGCTAGCTGGGAGTGAGAGAGACATCAGAAGCAAACTGTATTTACATGAACGCACTAGGGATGTAAGCAAGTAGTCAAGTACTCGACTACCTGATAAGCCTAAACTTATCCGATAGTCGAGTCCAGTACTTGACTACTCTCCCTCCCCTGTATCAGAGGCAGCAGGGGGAGGGGCAGGAAACTAGGGATGTTAAGGACTAGTCGACTATCTGATAAGCAAATGCTTATCGGATAGTCGACTAGTTGATTCCCTCCCCCCCCCGCTGCCTCTATTATATAGAGGCAGCAAAGGGGGGGGGAAGGGAGTACTTCAAAGTGGCAGCACTGCACAGCTGAGCCCAGGATCAGCTGTGTGGCGCTGTCCCTTTGAAACACTCCCTCGGCATTTGAAAGGGACTGCGCCACACAGCTGAGCTGGAGATCAGCTGTGCTGCTGCCCCTTTGAAACACCAAGGCAGCATTCAAAGGGGCAGCGCTGCACAGCTGAGCCCAGGATCAGCTGTGCAGCACTGCTGAGCGTGGAGCCCAGGCTCCCCAGCTGATCCGAGGCTCCAGTGCGGCATTTCTGTAGAACCCGGGATCAGCTGGCGAGTCCCCAGCTGACCCGGGTTCTGGGGAAATGCTGCACGGAACCCACAGTGAGCTGGGGAGTCACCAGCTGATCCCGGGTTCCACTGAAATGCCCCGCAGAACCCAAGATCAGCTGTGGAGTCCATAGCTGACCCCAGCTCCACATGGGATTTCGAATCAGCAGTGCAGCATGGAGCCCGGGGTCAGCGGCGGACTCAGAGTCCCCTGCTGACCCTGGGCTCCATGCTGCACTGCTGCTTTGAAATGCACAGGAGCCCCTGCTGGGGACTCCTGTACATTTTAACGCAGCAGCCTGGCTTCAGCAGGACTTCCTGCTGGCCCCAGGCTGCATGTGGCATTCCATATTCCTCCTTTGAAATGTACAAACGCCCCAGCGGGGACTTTACTACATTCCAAGGAGGAATGAGGAAGTTCCTATCAACTAGTCGAGTAGTCAATGGAAATTCCAACTAGTAAATTAACCGTTACTTAACATCCTGAGAGGAAACAGAAGCAGGTTCCCCCCAGCATCCCCTCTGAAGTGCTGCCTCCCGCCTCTCGCTGGTAGAGGCAGCAGCGGGGAGGGCTGCTATAAAGCAGCGAGCTGGGCCCCCCCACAGCAGGGACTGCTGCCATGAAGCAGCCCCTGTTCATGGCCAGCTCTTTTTGCTGCAGACGGTCTGCTCTGGCAGCAGTCCCTGTCCGTGACAACCCGGTCTGGCCACAGGTAGGAGTTGCTGGAGGAGCCTCTGCCCACAGCCAGCGTGGGTCGCAGTGCATGGGGGCTGCTGCACCCTGAGGCTATGTCTAGACTGCAAGCTTCTTTTGGAAGAAGCTTTTTCCGAAGAGATCTTCCAGAAAAGCTTATTTCGAAAGAGAGCGTCCATACAGCAAAAGCGCAATGAAAAAGCGATGTGCTTTTTCGAAAGATAGTGTCCACGTTGATTGGATGCTATTTCGCATTTAAGTTGTGATTAGTATGGACGGAGTGACCACCAGGGCACCTGTGTTGTTTCCTAGAGGCCTCTTCTTTTGAAAGAACTCCCTCTTCTGCGCCCACACATGCCTTTTTCTGAAAAAGCTTTTCAGAAAAGCTTCTTCCTCGTAGAAATAGGTTTACCACTTGGAAAAACCCCTCCGTACTTTCGACTTTCTGTTGAAAGAACACAATAGCAGTGTGGACGTAAGTATAGTTTTTCTGGAAAAACGCTGCAGTGTAGACATACCCTGACCAGTGAGCTCTTATTATATTTAAAATGTAACAGAGCGGTAGCCGTGTTAGTCTGATATTGGTAAAACAAAACAAAAAAACAGTCATGTAGCACTTTAAAGACTAACAAGATGGTTTATTAGGTGATGAGCTTTCTGGGGCTCATCACCTAATAAAGAAGTGGGTCTGCGCCAGGAAAGCTCATCACCTAATAAACCATCTTGTTAGTCTTTAAAGTGCTACGTGACTGCTTTCTACATTTAAAATGGAGAGCCACAGTGTTACTCAAAGTAATCACCTGTGGCTGATTTTGGATTACATATCACTTTAATGAAATGCTATCAATTTGTTGTCATTAGTATATGAATGAAGGGGAACAGAACTGTGCTTAACTGGTACCAAATAAGGGGGTCTCCCTCAGCCAAAAAGATCTTGTGAAGTTAGGGGCTCAAATAATTTAAGCCCTGCGAAAGTAAGGTTATGTGTCTTATACAGAGGCAGCAGGAGCTGTAGGTGGGGTAGGTAGTTTCATGGGTTCTGGTATGTGCAGTGAGTTGGCTATGTCAGAAACAGCAGCATGGGGTTTTAAAACCCTGGGAGCTGGGTTTTAAACTGTTTTTCACACATATCCAAAACCTGCCTGAAACCATTAATGTTAACTGATAAGCCCAGGCTTATTAGTTACGCATTTACACTATTACATTTTCACATCCCTGGTGCTAGTTATGTGCATGTTAATATTTAGCCAAATGCTAACCTTTACTAACTTGGCTAAAACGAAATACAGGACTATGTAGCACTTTAAAGACTAACAAGATGGTTTATTAGATGATGAGCTTTCGTGGGCCAGACCCACTTCCTCAGATCAAATAGTGGAAGAAAATAGTCACAACCATATATTTTCTTCCACTATTTGATCTGAGGAAGTGGGTCTGGCCCACAAAAGCTCATCATCTAATAAACCATGTTAGTCTTTAAAGTGCTACATCGTCCTGTATTTTGTTTTGGCTACACCAGACTAACAGGGCTACATCTCTATCACTAACTTGGCTAAGGCTGTGTAGTAGGACACAATAAGAACAACACAACTGACTGAAGAAAAATTCCAGCAACATTATATGTTTGCATTGGTGGTTCAGTGGTAGAATTCTCGCCTGCCACGCGGGAGGCCCGGGTTCGATTCCCGGCCAATGCAACGCTCATTACCTTTTGGTTCCCATTCCCAAAAAGTACCAGCAGGAAGGGCACAAAGCTCCCTTCCCGGGCAGGACGCAGACCGCAGCAGCACGCCGCCCGGTAAGCCCCTAGCCCCCTGTACACGGCGACTTGCTTGCGCAGTTTCTAGGAAGTGACGTAGTCAGCTTAGGCGTGGGGCCCACAAATACAGGAAGCGGGCGCAAGGGGGAGGAGCCAGAGCCTAGGGGGCGGGGCTGGCGCGGCGCGAGTGGCGGGCGCCGCCGTTACGGAGCGTGCTGGAGGCGGGTGAGTGTCAGCGCGTTTCTCGCCCCCATTGACCCGGCCAGGCAGGGCGGGGCTCCCGGCTCTGTGAGCTCCCCTGTCTGCCCTTCCCCCTACGGGGTCTCTTCACCCCGCCCCCCAACTGCCGTTGGACCCCCCCAGGGGCTCGCCTCGCGCTCCCCCCTCCCGCGCCGAGGAGATGGGGGCCTGGGAAGCGGCCGGGCTGCCCCAGGGGGCGGGGCTGTGTGCGCGAGGCCGGGCTCGCGGCGGGGGCGCGCTTCCCGGAGCCGCGGGAGGCAGGCGGCCTGGGCGAGTCGGGTGCTTGGCGCCGCGGCCGCCGACCCTGACTGCAGTGACCTGGGGCTGGGTCGGGTTTGGGGGCGAGGGGCGCTGCGGGGGCTGGTGCACCGCCCGCCTCTCCTGCGGCTTGGGAGCGGGCTGCGTGTCCCCTTGTCGCGATTTCTCCCCTCCGGCTTCCGTGGGGTGCAGGGCATGGCCGAGAAACCCAGGGCAGCGAGACACATTTAGGGAAATCTTTTTCGGTAGGCATTGGAAATCTCTTGAAAAACAACAACAACAAAAGTAAGTCTTTTACTTCCTCTGCCAAGTCTTTTTGGGGCTGTCTTGGCTACAAGGTGTTTCTAGCCCGCCTCCTCATTTTGTATCTTAAGGCTTTTTGGTAAGTAAGCCTTAGTTGATCGTTTCAAATGAGGTCTCTGCCAATAAAAAGGATCATGAGGAAGGAAAGGCTCCTTTAATACCCCCACCTGATCGCTAGTTGCTATTAAAATACCTGCTAACTTATCTTTTTCCCAAAAATTCTCCACCATAGCTATGCACTCTAAATAGCACCATAGCAAAACTGTAGTTAGGTTGATAATGAATTTTATGCCATGTTGTTCTCATCTGAAGAAACTGATGCTTAATTTTATTCTAACTATAGTGCTTACTAACAAATACCAAAACAAGACATTCAGCTGATTGCAATTTTCATGACCTTGTCATTCCTGAAATCAGTAAAACTTTTTAGAAGACTCTGATCAAACTGCATTTTTTTATGTACTTTCATCTGATACAGTCAGAGGCGGATTAAAGTTTATTGGGAGCCTGGGCCAGAGCAAGTTGGGACTCCTTCAACCTGCAGTTCTCCCTTTGCTCACGCTGTGTTGCTCTTGAGAGGGAAATGGGGTCACAGTGTTGGCACCTGGTACTCCTGCCTGGAAGCAGCATTGGGATGCAGTGGCTTCCCTTGACAGGAGTGGCAGGTGGGCAGAATGAGGCAAGCACCTAACCCTGCTCCTTGGCAGGAGTGGCAAGTGGGTGGAGTGTGGGGGGGCAAACCCCTGACCCTGCTCAATCGTACAAGCCTGCATGCCCCAATTAAGGATGTTAAAGACTAGTCAACTATCCTATAAATATTTGCTTATGGGATAGTTTTTTGACTAGTCGATAGGCACTTCTGCATTCCTTCTTTGAAATGTACAAGAGCCCCCTTGGGGCTCTTGTACATTTCAAAGGAGGAATGCGGAACTCTCTGTACAGCCCGGGGCCAGCAGGAAGTCCTGCTGACTCCAGGCTGCACGTGGGTGCCTTCTTTGAAATGCACAAGAGTCTGCAGCGGGGGCTCTTGTGCATTTCAAAGCCATGGAGCCCGGGATCAGCAGGGGACTCAGAGTCCCTTGCTGACCCTGGACTCCATGCTACGCTGCATGCCCCAAGGAGCCTGGGGCCAGCTAGGGAGTCCCCAGCTGACCTCAGGTTCCCCAGGAAATGCTACAGTGGTACATAACTTGTTTTGTTGAAATAAAAAAAAGTATAGACTGTAGCTAATCAAATAGAACAGGCTTCTGTGAAAATTTCAGATACTTTGTAAGTTTGAGATTTTGCATAAACATAATATTCATGCAATTGCAAAAAATTGAGAGATTTATTGATATAAAATTAATATACATTTTGTGATTTTATTTGGGAATAAATAAATAAAAAACAAAATGTTAACAAAATATCCCCATCTCTCCCCCAGAGCCAGGCACTCCCATACCCCCGTTCTAACCCAATCCCCCTCCGCTGCTCCAGACCTCCCCGTGCTCTAACGCAGTGCCTCATCCCTCCCCCAGAGCCAGGCACACACCCCCTCTAACCTAATGCCTCCCCCAATCTAATGCCTCCTGCCTCCCCCAGAGCCGGGTCCCCTAACCTAATGCCTCCCCCAGAGCCAGCACTCCCAGTCACCTCCCTCCCCCCCCACCTAATGCCTGGGTTCTGGAGCCACCGCCACATATTTCTTCCTCAGGCACTGGGGTGGTGTGAGCACAGCGGCTGGCCATGAGCACATCCTGGAGCGCCCAGCTCAGAACGGCCGGCCAGCCATGAGCAGTCACTGCAGTGCTGTGTGCAGAGCGGCCGGTCGGCCGGCTGTGATCTGCACTCAGCCACATGCTCAGAGTGGCCAGCAGGCCACACTTATTCTTTTATAAAAAATGGCAGGCCGCAAAAAATTTTCATCAGGCCGCATCGGGGCCCGCTCCCTCCTCCGAAGCCTGTTTGACATGCCTGGTGTAAATGATTACACTGTCACATCCCTAACAGATATATCTCTTGGCTGCCAAGATGGAACACTAGATGAGCATGTTCTTGCTGTCAGAACTCCATGTGTTCTGTATTCTGTTTTGTGCTTCCAATTCTGATTTTTTTTTTTCCCTAGCTATGTATGGTTTTCTGAAAAGTGCCAGTGATTTATTTCCTAATAGACTGAAGTGGTGTGCCTCTTTTAAAAACCAGTGTATTCTAGAACAGCTCTTCTTGTTTTACTAACTAAAAAGCTCTGAATTTCAAGATTGGTTGTCTAAATGGACATGACATCCTCTGAGGTAAGGGAGTAAGCAGTGTTTTCTACTGACTCATTTGAAACACTCAAACTTGAAAGGAGAAAATAAAAAAGGACTTAGGTATCAAGTCAGTTTTTCTGAATAAATGGAAAAAATGTGTGAACCCTAAAATGCAGAGTGAACCTCTCTAGGCTCTAGCACTCTCTGATCAGGCAATATCCATGGTCCGGCATGACTTGCGTTAGCCAGATATGTGTGTGGCCAAGTTTCCTGTGGACCTGTAAAGATTGTTGATAGCCACCAGTCCTGGTTCTGTGTTCTTTGCTGTTGTTTAGCTCCAGTTTACCCCCATATGACACATAAGAGCCCAGCAAGCAGTGTAAGTGTTGATAAACATAAGCATGCTTTTTAAATGTAAACATAATGCTGCTAAACATAAGCATGTTTTTTAAGCTTTATCTACTTATTTCCTTGCGCCAATACAATAAAATAGTGTTAGTGTTGTTAAGCTTAGTCTAGGCACAGGTTTATATAGGATGATCAGTACAGTCATACATCATTAAACAGTATTACAAAAGCATTGTCCCATTTTATTCACTTCATAGAGACCCCCTTGCTTCAATACTGACTTCTCATGGTTTGGCAAATTTTCTGTTTCAGCACCCATCAGGTCCTGAGGGTGCTGGACTAGACAGGTTCAACCTGTATTTTTATCAGAGCCAATTTATTTGTGGGTACCATATAACTATTTACAATTATACAGATATCAGACTTAACAAATCCATTTGCTGGTATTGAGTCAAAAGATTGCTGGGAGACACTTCATCGGTTTCTGGAGAATTTAAACCAGTCTTAAAATTATTTCTAGCTCTTATGAGTGATACAAGTGTCAGTGAGTTGACTTTTCTTATGCATTGATAACTAACTGAAATACAGGTTGATAATCTCTGAACCGAGACTTTCTGGTTCAGCAACATCCGTGATCCAGCACAGATGTTGCAGGAACAGAGAGTCCTGCTGGAGGGCCAGCAGCAGGGACCCCTGTGGAGCCAGCAGAGTAGCGGGCTGCCCATAGTGAGCTGACAGTGGGGCTGCCCAGCAGAGCTGGGAGACCCAGCGCATGGCTACTTGGTGGCACTGGGGCTGTGGTAGCAGCTTCCTGGTGGGTTCCGGGGCCTCGGCAGCATCACGCAGATGCCCAACAGGTCCTGGAGGAGGTGGGGATCCAGCCAAGAGGCCAGCGGGCTGGACCAGGGAGGCCGGTGGGCCAGAAATTACCTTCCCACGTTCAGCAAAATCCTCATCCGGGACTGATCAGGTACTGAGAGTACCAGACCAGGGAGGCCCAGCCTGTAATAGAAACTGCCTGAGGCCCAAGATCTGGCTCAAGCTCATGTGGGGGCGGGGGGGCGGGGGGAATCCTAGCATTAGAACGCTTCCATTAATGTTACTGTGGCCCTAGCACTACCTTTAGCCCACTCATGGCCCGCAGTTTGTGCACAGTAGCTGGTGGATCCATGTAGTAGCTGATCCAGCAGTCAGGCCCCAACATGTAATATGTTTAAAAAAGCCTGCTCTTTATGCATCTAGGGATGTAAAATCCCATTTAATTGGTTAACCAATTAAACATTATGTTTAAACAGGGCAGGTGGGGGAAGTTGGCATGGACAAGGGCTGCTTCAGCTGGCAGGGCAGAGCAGCCCCTGCCTGTGGTGGGTTGGAAGCTGTTTCAGCCTCTACTGATTAACTGGAATTGGTAAGCCTTACTTTTGTTAAGGGTGGGGTTTATTGAATAACCATTCACATCCCAAGCAATCAGAGGCACTACGGAACAGGAGCATTTAACAGTATTTTGTGAGGGAGTTTAGAGGGGAAGTGGAGTGTGTGTGTGGGGGAGGGGCTGATTAGATATACTTAGAGCCCAAAACACCCCCAGAAAAAGCAAGACCTTAACAAAGAAATGAGTTGCAGGTGTAAAGAGAGAAAGCAGATAGAGCCCCCACTCTGTTGCTGGGCTTATCCAGTTTATTGCTCCCAATGTGGCATTCAACTTGTTCTAGGGCTGATGGCAGATATGTATGAATTTGGTGCAAAGAGCTCCGGGCCCTTAGACAGTGTACGGGCTTTAGAGACCAGAGTGGCTGAACTGGAGAAACTGAGAGAGAGGTACATTCCTCATTCACCTGAAGAATTTGGCTTGTGCCCATGAAAGCTCATGATACTATCTACATTTTTCGTTAGTCTTTAAAGTGCTGCAGGACCATTTCTTGTGTTTAAGGTTTTTTTAGAGGTACATAGATGAGACTTTTCAGGACACAATAGACTGGACCTACCCTGATTTGACAGCCTCTGTGCTGTAATAGATGGATGTTCTCCTTTCCTGATACTTTCATGTGGAGCACAAGGAAACGATCTCACAGTAGGGACTAGGCATGTTAGCCTGTAGTTGTTTACATGATTAACCCATGAGCCCAGGCTTATTGGTTAATCCTAATAACTGTGCGCACCACCCACCTTGCTGCCTCTACATCAGAGGCAGCAAGGGAGTGAAGGTGGGAGCTGGTGTCTGTGGGGAGCTGGCTTTTAAACTGGCTCCCTGTGTGTGCCCACTCCCACAGAGCTATGTGCTCCCCTTGCTGCCTCCCACAGAGACAGCCATTCATGGGGGCAGACTCCCCACAAGTACTAGCTCCCACAAAGCTCCTGCCCCCCACGCTGCTGCCTCTGATAGAGAGGCAGCAGGGTGCGGGGGAGACAGGTGAGAAATGGTACGGGGGCGGGGGAGGAGGGAAGCTGGCTTGCTGTGCATATCAGCTCCTGCAGAGCTGTCTGCCCTCCCTACCTCCCATTCCTGTGCTGCTGCCTCTAATATAGAGGCAGCAGAGTGGGCAGGCAGGAGCCAGTGCTTGTGAAGAGTTGGCTTAAAAGCTAGCTCCCCATGAGTACTGGCTTCCGCCTGCTCCTGCATGTAATGTGTAACCATGAGAAAATTCTTGCACTGATATCTTCTATGACTAATATCTTTGGGGCAGGGGTCTCCAGGTATTGGTGAGACACAGTTATGGGGGATTTGATTATTAGAAACATAATAATGTGTTTGCAATGATCAGGAGAACCACATCTTGACTTGCCTGTCTGGTGGGTAGGTTGTGAATCTCTTGAGAGTTCTAAATACACATGTGTAGTTCTGGGTGGAGCCAGTGGTCATGGTACATGTAGGTACTAACGATATAAGGAAGCATAGGTGGTCGGTGAAGGTAGGGCTTGGGGACGCAATCCCAACACCATGGGGAGGGCGGGCGGGTGCGCACCATGGCCTTGGAGGATGCAGGCAGCAGAACTCCACCTCCAGAACACCTACAGTAGGCATTGTGTGGCAGGGGCCGAGTTGGCAGTTTGGGAAGGCAGTGCCTTCTCCCACCTATCTTGCTAGCCGCCCGTATAGGGAAGGATAGCAAAGAGATCCTGGAGGCCAGATTTAGGAAACCGAAGTTCAGGGCCTCGGTTGGTAGCACTCTTTGGAATGTTTCCAGTTCTATGCACAGGGCCGTTTAGACAGGCAGAACTGCAGGGTCTCAATGCATGGCTGAGATGAGGTGGCTAATTTATTAGGAACTAGGGAAACTTTGGGGAAAGGGGGAGACTATACAGAAAGGATTGGCTCCACCTAAAACAAAATGGAATAAGTTTGCTGATATTTAAAATGACTAATATTAAAAAAAAAATCTCTGGGAAGTCCTATGCATTACATTATTCTAACTCTGAAACCTTTTGGCTACGTCTAGACTGGCATGATTTTCCACAAATGCTTTTAACGGAAAAGTTTTTCCGTTAAAGCATTTGCGAAAGAGCGTCTAGATTGGCATGGACGCTTTGCGCAAAAGCACTTTTGCAGAAAAGCGTCCATGCCAATCTAGACGCGTTTTGCAAGAAAGCCCCGATCGCCGTTTTAGCCATGGGGCTTTTTGCAAAACACACTTTTTAGCTGTCTACACTGGCCTCTTGCGCAAATACATTTTGCGCAAGAGGGCTTTGCCCGAACGGGCGTCATTGTATTTGCGCAAGAAGCACTGATTTTGTACATTACAAAGTCAGTGCTCTTGCGCAAATTCAAGCGGCCAGTGTAGACAGCTAAAAAGTGTCTAGACACAGCCTTTGGGATTCAGCAGAGCATTACATTTAAGAAGGCAAAATTCTATTTTGACTGAATTGTTTCCCGCCTAGGGGTGATTTTACAAACTCATTTTCACCTTAGAGACTGTTTGTCTACTGATAATTTCATAGAGTACAATTCAAGGGAATGGTTCTAATTGATAAGAATACTATATAGACTATCTGCTTTGTGTGCATAGTGGTTCTAGATATTTCAAGTTAAAATACCTTGTGTAGTACAGGAGTTGGGTTTTTTCCTTTTTCTAGTGTAGTTTTGCATATGCTTGTTTGTATACAGCACCTGGTTCTATAACAGTAATGGTAAAGAGGAAATAGTACTACATAGTCCATGTAACTTGCATAATTTATTCTTGTTCTTTAAAAGACAGTGTTGGTGTAGAATATAGCGCTCACTTGAAATGGCAACAGAAACATTTTAAATATTTAGAATCCATGTTATCCAATAATATAAATGAAGAAAAACCGATAATACAAACTGATGCAAATATGAAGGCATTAAGTGTTATGAAAATTATCAATCTCAAAATAGCATGTCACATTCTGGGACTCAAAATTTGGAAGAAATTATCTGCTGCTTTGGCATTTTAAGGTTTTTACCTGGCTAAGGTAGGCCTTGCTAAAGTAGGTTGTGCCCACACTGCAATTCATGGTGTGATTCCAGCATACCATACCTCTGCTGTTCCCTCTAAGCTGTGCAGCAGCACAGCTTCACAGACGATTAATCTGATCAATCGCCTTTGAAGCTGTGCTGCCATACAGTTTAGGGAACACTGCATCCCTGTATTATCTTTATCTATGCTAGTACAGATGAAATTAGCAGTGTAAATGCAGTAGCATTTCAGTGCAGGCTAGCAAAGTATGTTTATTTTTAGCTGTTTACCCATGCTGTAGTCCAAGGGTGGGCAATAATTTTTAATGGGGGGGGGGCTACTCCAAGATTTTGGCAAGTGGCCAAGGGCTGCATTTCTACCGAGAGGGTGTGGGACCAATTGGATTCAGAAGGGAGCTTGGGGTAGGGAATTAGTGCTGGAGGGGGTATAGAGCCTGAGGAAGTTTGCCCCAGATCACAACCCCCTCTTTCACCCAGAGGTTTGGAATGCAGGAAAGGATTCTAGCCTTGGGGAGGGGCTGTAGAAGGGGGTGTGTGGGAGGGAGTTGTGGTCTGGGAGAAGGGGTGCAAAGGGTTTGGGTGGTGGCCTGGGGCAGGTATTTGTGAAGGGGGGGTGAGTGCCAGAGGCAGGCTCTGGCTTGGAGGTGCTTACCTAGGCAGCACCTTGCAGGAACTTGAGCTGCAGTTGCAGGCTGCTCCATGTGGCTTTGCTCTGGGCCGCGCTGGGTGTGGGGAGGAGGCATCATTAGCTGCCCCTCCTTTAGCAAAATTTTTCAGCTCCTGTTGGCTGGAAACTGTCCAGTGGGAGCTGAGAGATTTTGCTGGGGATGGAGGCAGGAGCAGAATAGAGCACAAAGCCTCCCTCCTTGCTCCCGAGCATTCAGAGCATAGAGCAGCCACCTTTAAAATGGCTGCAGCTACATTGTGCTTAAGGATCCCAGCGAGGCAGCCGCAGGCCAGATCCGGTGGCTTGGCAGGCTGGATCCGGCCCACTAGCCACCTCTTGCCCACCCCTGCTGTAGTCACACTTTGAATTGCAGTGTAGACAGTGTAAATTAAACTTGGGGCAGCAAAAAGACTAAGTTCTGTTAGTGTTGCCTCTTTAGCAGCCACATCTAAACTGAAGCCCTCAGATAACTTTTCGAGAAACAACTGGTTGAAACACAAAAATTCACTGATATAACTTTCTTCCTAATTATATTCTCTGCCTATTTTCTTCCTTTGCATGTTGTTTACTACTTTCATTTTTTTAAGTTGGAAAAGTCATTGAGGCATCAACCCCTCATGTTCTCACCTCCCGTATTTCTTGCTAGGCGTTCCGTGCCTTTACTTTATATTCAGGGATCATTCATTTCCTTTGTTTCCTCTGTTCTTTGCAATGTCACACATTTGTGAGGAAAAACATGCATATGGTTGTGCTGTTTGTTCCCCTGCATAGATTTATAAAGAACGCCAGCTCAGAGTTCTGCACTGTATTTATTGAATATGACTATACTCTGGTTTTCTTACTCTTTATTTTGAAAGCTTAGTTGTACACAAGTAACATGCCATTACTTGATTTAAAATTAGCATCTTGCTTAACTTGTTGTTTTAACAGGTTTATTCATCAGTTAAGTCATAGGACAGACAAACAGGTGTATCTGGTAAGATGAATATACTTGAAATGCTTGATCTTGAATATTTCATATGGTAATACCTCCTACATAACCAGAAACCATTATATAGATGTCTTCTGATAAATAATTTGTAGTTTGGGAAAAGGCTTTAATTTTAACTATTCCATGAACGGAAACTAGTCATCTCTGGGTACATCTATAAAGCCTGCAGCTGCCAGCCTTCCAAGCTGGGTCAACAGACTCAGGTGTGTGATGCTGGTGCTAGTGCTCCTCTGACCCCATCTGCTGCTGCTCCTTACCCCGCTATGCTTCTTGTGACGGACCGGGATGAGTCTGGGCACCGCTGAGGGTATCTGCTCAGGGTGAATTGCTCAAAACCAGGGCTACTTACAGCCCTCAACTGGAGACCTTTCCCTAATAGGCCGCAAACCAGCCACACAGAGCGCTTCAGCTGCCAAGCCGGCCAGCAGGAAGCCTCACAAGCAAAACCCCTCTGACATCCCAGCTCTTCCTGTGCCACAATCAGCCCTGGGCCTACACATAGGTGAGAGGTTGTAGAACCCAATCTCACCTACCCCGAACAGATCCTCCTGGTCCCAAAGAGCCAGCCACAATTCCCAGTCAGTTTATACTTTGGATCTTACCCATAAGAGCATGCTGAACCAATCCTTTAGCATCTAAAATCTAAAAGTTTATTAATAAAGAAAGAAAAGGTTGAGAGTAAGGTTGTTAAGGAGAATACATTACATACATCAATCACCAAGTTCTTGATGTAGGCTGTTAGCAGAGATGTTACAAACTGCTAGCTTAAAAGCCTTGGGTGTACATCCTATGTCAGGATGGGTCAGCAATTCTTCCCGTCTCCCTGTCCCTAGCAAGCCTGCATCTGGGATCAATAGCAAGATTGAAGACAAGATGGAAGCCGCCTCATGGCATTTTATATTCATTCCTGGTGTCTCCCAAGCTGGAGCTGGTCACATGGTCAAGTGACCTACTTGTGTTTCACATGCTAGCAGCCATTATGCCCTGGCTGGTTTGCAGGTTTCCAGATGCATTCCTCAGGTGTGTATTGGCCACTCTGAGAGTCCTTGTCCCTGGAGCCATGCTAATTAGCATAGTCATTCACTGGACATTCCTTCTTTACAACAGGCAGTCCAGGCCCATTGCTCTGTCTCAGACAGAGAATGTTCACAGTACCAGAGAGAGCCCATGTTCATAACTCCACATACTCGTGTGCTTGTATATTTGTAGCATACATAGAATCAGTAGAGCATAAGCTTTCATTTGACACCTCATGTGGCCCACTTTGTACTGAATTTGGGGCAAACATCCCCGTGGGCACAGCAGTGATCTGTCTGCTCACTTTAAAATCCAATAACATGACACTTCTACCCATCTCCCCAGGTGTGAGGGCTGAGTAAATCTGCAATGACAAGTGGCATTTGTAAGTTTAACATCCCTTTTCACTGCCTCTCAACTCCACACAAATTGTTGCTTTAGTTCAGCGATTCTCTGATGGAGGTACACATACCCCTTGGGGTACTCATTGGTCTTCCAGGAGTAGTACATCAGTTCACCTAGAATAGATATTTGTGTAGTTTTACGACAGGCCACATAAAATGCACTAACCAGGTCCGTACAAACTAACATTTCATAGAAAGACTTGTTTATACAACTTTATGTCTGTAAACTAGGACTCTGGTCCAGCAACATCTATGGTCTGACAGTCCCAGCGTGCTGCAGGGTTGTAAGGGAGGCCCAGGAGTTGGGTGCAGTGGAGGAGAGGGGGAGGAGCCCGGTGTGTTGCCCAGCTAGGCTCAGGGTGTGGGGCATCATGTGGCCAAGGGGGAAGAGAGGAGCCACCTTGCAGCTCAGCTGTGCTTTAGTGGGAGGAGGGTTAGAAAGCCCAGTGCATACAACCCAGCTGGGCTGGAGGTGGTGGGGAGCTGGGAAGGCCAGCATGCGATCCAGCTGAGCTGCAAGGGGAGCCAAGAAGCCTGGTGAAGCAACAGGGCAGGGGATGGAGCTGGCAGCAGAGGAGGGCCAGAAATTACTTCCCTTGGTACGGCAAAATCCCTCATCTGGAACCAGTCATATCCTGACGGTGTCAGACCAGGAAGTCCAACCTGTATATGCAAAAATGTAAGTACAACATTTATATTCCAACTTATTTTATAATATGGTAACACTGAAATTGCTTGTTTTCTGATTGTATTTATGCCATACATAAATACAAGCAAGTAGTTAAGTGAGGTGAGACTTGGGGGTACACAAGACAAACCAGACCCCTGAAAGCAGTACTGTAGTCTAGAAAGGTTGAGAGCCACTACTTTAGTGGGGGCAAAAACTTAAATTAAATAAAAACTTTAAGGTTACGAAGCCAAGTGTTCAAAAGTTAGGAAATAATAGAATTAAATGTTATATATTCTTTTTTTTTTCTCCCCATGTGTATGCATAGTATTTAATTATATAGTAATGTACTATTTCTGTAGGACCTCTGCCTCATTCAAAGCAGTTGTCTGCGGGACACCTACCTTACCGAGAATTTAAAAAGTGTGTGGTGAGAGAAAGATGGTCACACGACTACGGGAATTAAATGCTATACCTGAGGAAATTGGTTCTAGCCTGTATTTGCCACAGTTTCTAGATATGATAGAAACTCAATTAAGAGTTTTCACAGTAGAAAGTAAAGAACATAGGAATATTGCTCTAGATTTCCAATGTGAGATGCTGGACCCAAATTTACAGAATTGCTGAGTGTTCACAACTGCAACTGAAGTGAATGGGAGTAGTGCTTTGAATATGTGTATAGTGTTGTAAACATGCAAAATACTGTGAAAAGTCAGCTCATAAGGTGTCTCAAACTGGGTACCCAATTTTAATTGTAATCTCAGTACCTCAGTTCATCCTCTGTAAAATATGCCTCATCTAATTTCACAGTGGCACTAAAAAAAAATTGTCAACCTCAAATACTATGATGAGTAACTATTCATGAAGAAATTATTAAACTCCTAATTGAGTTGGGCTCTTGTGGAAAAATAGCTTGTGATCTGTGGAAAAATAGCATGTGATCATGTAATTAAAGACTGCCATAACATATATGTACAAGTGGACAAATTAAAGTTGTATGGGAAACCTTAATTCTGGCATTTCCTAACTCTCAAGTATTTTTTAATTGTTCCTGTGTTATGATGACACCAATGAGATATTTAATGAATGTAGTAGGGATGCAAGTGACTAGTCTACTACTTGATAAGCAAATGCTTATTGGGTAGTTGAGTGGGAACTTGACTAGTTGCTCCTCCCCTTGCTGCTTATATCAGAGAGAGGCAGTGCAGGTACACTCACGGGGTACTAGCCATCAGGGCGACGTGGAGGCTCCGGGTCATCAGCTAGCCCATTTACTGTCTCCATGGGGGTATGGTGAGAGTCCAGGGACAGGCAGCACACCTCGTTCCCAGGGCATCAAGGCTGGCTGCCTTTCTCTTGCTCTCTGGGAAACAAGATGGGGTTCATGTGCTTTGGTCCCCACTGGCACAGGTTCCTCAGCCTCTCTCCCTTGGAAATGTACAAGAGCTGCTAGCGGCCCTTGTACATTTCGAAGGGGAAGAGGCAGCAGGATAGCGAGCCCCCCCCCTTGACAAATCGAGTAGCCGATGGAATTTCCATCGACTACTCTATTTGCTGATTAATCAAAATGAACATCCCTAGAATATAGCAAACTGAAAACTTTTTAACATAATTAGGTTTGGCAGCCTCCATGCCACAGGATATTAAGGCCAGGGACTTAGCAAAACTCAGATGGAATATTTGTATATAAAATAAGAATATCTATGGTTCTTGTAGTTAATGTTAATAAGAGTATTGGAACTGAAATAAAATTTTCATGGGGAGCAGATGATCCCAGGTCTGCCTATTGTGCGGTCTTTTCTGCTTTGTTCCTGAGCATCTAGTTTTGGCTACTGATGAAGTCAGAATACTGAACTAGATGGGTCAGGGGTCTGATCCAGTATAAATGTTTTACTTTAAATTTCCATATAAGCTATCTTTAAAACTCAGATTTGGGGATTGTAAAAATGTATTGCTAATTATGACGCACTTTCTAAACAGATGATATAATCTGATCTGCTTTTAGAAAAATAACTTTAGAAATGGGATGGTGTTCAGATGTCAGAGGGGTCTGTCTTGTATATGGTTTATTTCAAATGAGACAGTTGTTCTCTTCTGAGAAAAAAGGCCAGTCCTGGTATTGGGGAGGATTCTGTGTGGTACCTATTTGTGTGCTTCTCATATTGAGACTTTCAGAGAAATCCGGACATGCTTGGGACCTAGCTCAATGACTTCTACCACTTTATGTAAGTCAGTGCTTGTTGTCATGTTATGAGAGTAGGATACAAGGAGATGAGTTTGATGATTTTTATTTTGTTTAAATTATTCTGTACCGGTGAAATAAGTGGTCAGAATTTTTGGAATGAAAATATTTCCTATCAAAGTGTGCTCTGAACTGTTTGCTGCTGACATTGCTGGGAGATGGTAGCCAATATAAATTGTGAGTTTGATTTCTCAGCCCTCACTTGCTCATCAGTTTCTTCTGATGTAACACTGAGCATATGGCTGCATATGTTTGACTAATAACTAGGAATAAAATGTCAAACCTAGCTATATTGCTATTAGTCAGTGGTTTGGGGATTTCCTCCAGTACTCTGCACTCCCATTCTCCATCCATAGTATTGTAGTTTAAATAAATTACCAAACTAATTGAGACCAGTGTGGTGATATTGTTATGAGAAACAAAATATTCAGAATTTTGCAGAATTGTAATATATTATGTGCATAATTTTTAATTTTTTGATGCTGAATTTATAATATTTTGGTGCTGAATTCCTCCCAGAGTATTATCTTCTGTTCCTAAACTTACAGGCATTGCCTTCCTCATTATATGTTCCAGTTCTGCTGGTAGGTTCCTAACAAAAAACTATAGGAAGTAGGAGAGCCCTTTTTCTCATGGCTCGAGTCACCAGGTGTGGAAGGACCCCTTATTTGACTCTCTTTAATAGTAAATTCAGTGCTACATGAGATCTATGGGGTTGGTTTTTTTAATGATGCTGGAGTATGAGCAAATACTTTGACCCTGTTCTGTGTATTTGCACCCTACACAGTGCAATAATATTTGTATAAAATATGCCTTGAGATATCATATGAAAGCTGCTAATACACTATTTGTTAATGTTTACATGTGTACTCTACAGTATATGTGAAGTTAAGAATTTCACTGTGATGAAACTAGAACATGTTTAACGCCAGCCAGCCTAGCCTAGATAGAGGCAATAAAAAGATCTTTCCTAGACAAAAGAGTGTTTTAAATAACAGTAAACAAAAGAGCTACACCATTGGGAGTTACTCTGATTTTGAATGTGAAAGGCCAAGAATTAGTATGGCTCCTGCACCTCAGCAAGAGAGAGGAAACAATCTCCAGCAGACCTTGCTGATTTGTAAGACAAAGGCCTTCTGTCTTTTGGGATATAAGGAACAGAGCGTACTAAGATCAGCATACAAAAAGTACTCAGATTGGGCAAAATCAGGATGAGGTATTGTCAAGGCTGTTCCCCACTCTTGTGTGACGAATGCCGGAGTTGGGAGGGCCTGCAAGAGTGCTCCAAAACCTTGCCTCTACAGGCTCTGGTTCAAAAACTCCCCCCCCCAAAACCCTAACCCCAGATTTTGGGGAATCTGCTGCCACCATCAAGTGCTTTGAACCCACAAACAGGGGTGGACACTAGAAACCAATCCTAGGGATACCCCAAGCTCGTTTTGCCCAAAAGAGCTTGAAAAAGAAAAGAGGAAAAACCAGCTGCAGTCTGTGGTAGTTGACCCCTCAATCATGCATGCAGATACACACAGATAGACCTTCCAGGACACACAAATCAATCAATACCGGCTAATTAGAAAAAAAACAAACTTTTATAATCAAAATAAAGCTACAGTTGCAAGCATAGTAAGTTGGTTGGATGGAAAGAACCACCATTTGATATAGATACTCAGGGAAAATCCCTGGGCTGAAGACTTAGTTTAAAAAAAAAAAGGGGGGGGGACCACTTAACAAGCTCAGACACTATTTCCACGTCCCCAAACAATAAATCCTGACTGACTAGCTAAACTTTTCCCTACTTACACATTGTAAGAAGTCCGTTCTTGGAGAGAGGAGTGTCTCTCATCTCTCTCAGTACTTGGAAGAAACTTCTCTGCCTCTCAAACAAAGAACAGAGAGAGAGAACCCCTCTCTTCCAGTTTGAAATTCCTACCTGCATTGTTGTTGACTGACCACCCAATATCTAGCTAGGTACAGGAGACATTAGTTAACCCCTTAGTCACTGGGTGCTGGTCAACACTCCTGATTATGACAGGTGTGTAGGCTGTTGGGTCTGAGATCTGGACCAAAGCTACGCACGCACGCACATTACAAGGCAGATGGTGACCTGAATCTCAAACCATCTTGCTCATTAACACCACTTTTTTTTTTTTTTTTTTTTTTTTTTTAACCTGAAGTGATGGGGAAGAAAGGAGGGGAGGAGTGTGTGACCGGAGCGTGTCTTTCTCCTCCCCCCTCCCATGCTTTATGAAATGGACTTATGGACATGAATATACATAACTCAAAGGTGTTTTGAGCAAATTATTTCATATAACCCATCAATCTTCATGTCACGATCTGCTGGTTCTCTATCTTTCTTTGATATATGTATCATTTTTGGTGTAAAATTAGACACATGGAGTGGGGAATGCTTTGTGGGTTTCAAATGTGTGAATGAGACACATGGAGGGTATTACCCTCAACTGTTAAACTATCTCTTGTCCTTCAGTCTGAGCAGTGGTTGGTAGGGAGTAGCCTCAATTTTTTTTAACAAAAAGAATAGGAAAGCAGAGGGCTTGGGTCTTTTGGCTGGGCTGCACCTGAAGGAAAGGAGCCAAAGACCCCAGGGTAGGAAGACAGCCCTGGTTTAGAGTGGCAGCTGGAAAAGAGATTTTAGGATGAGTTTGAAGTTTGTACTGAGGTTTTAGTGTAGAACTAGCCAAGCATTTTTGTTTCTTTTGTTTTGTAACCTACTTTGCTCTGCCAGTTCTTACTTATTGCTACTTAAATCCTACTGCTTCTACTTAATAAAATCATTTTATTTTCTATCAAACCCAGTGTAAATAATTGTTACCTGGGGGGCAACCAGTGTGCACATTCCCCCTTTCATTGTTAAAGGTGGCTTACCTTATTCTTTGGGGTATGATCCCATCTGGGGAGTGCTGTCTCAGGAGGCTGGGCCCTAAACTACACTCTCGGACCTGAAGAAGTTCAGTGTCTGTACTGCTTCTTGGTGGGGGCGGGAGCCTTGGCTGGGGGAGACCAGCAGAGTTGGCCCAGCAGGACCAGGCAGTGAGGAGCCCCACAGAGCAGGAAGGCGAGTGGCAGTGGCTGTCAGCACCCTGGGAGGCACCCCCGAGGGGTCATCTGTGACCGCACCCCGTCACAGAGCATATTCAGTCATGACTCCCAGCGTCCTGTAATCTTGGTACACTTGTATGTATGTTTTTACAGTAAGTACAAAACTGCATGACAGCACTTGTAAAATAAAAAGGTTTCACATATATCTGTGGCTATGGACACGTATAACTCATTTGTATTTTTATATTGACCGCATAACCCCACTGTGACTCCTCTTAATGAATCTACTCTCGGCATCCTTGTTAATTGATTAGGCTAATGTTTGCTAATTTGGAAGTTATTTCAAATATATGCTTTGATTTGTTTTCTCATACTGAATTTTAAGCAAAACTGTCTATTTTTTTTTTTTTTTTCAGCTTATGTTGAGTATGAGTCTTGTTATGATTAGCGAGAATGTAAAACTGGCCCGTGAATATGCTTTGCTGGGAAACTATGATTCTGCAATGGTCTACTACCAAGGAGTACTTGATCAAATGAACAAATACCTCTACTCTGTCAAAGATGCATACCTGCAACAGAAATGGCAGCAGGTGAGCAGTTTTGTTTTGCCAGTGAACATTTTAATGACCAAGTATATAGTTAATATACATTATTTAGTTTAATGTTGTATAAGAAATGTAAAAATATTTGAACTATTCCCTGGTAAGCTGTAATACAACCGTATAGGCTTAAGGTTTCATTAACTGACTACTTTGCCAGGGGCAAAAAAAGAAAGAAAAGAGTGGAGAATAGGGATGTAAAAGAGGAGAATAGGGATGATTAGTCAACTACCCAATAAGCCTAAGCTTATCTGTATCAGAGGCACAAATGGAGGGTGGGAAACAGGAGCCAATGCTGGGTGGAGCCGGCTTAAAAGCCATTCCCCCCAGCACCATCTCAGAGGCAGCAGGGAAGGGTGGCTAGGGGAGGCTTCCACAAAACAGCCTCTGCCCGCAGCAGGCCCAGGTTTGCTGCAGACCAAGGCTGCTCTGACAGCAGCCCCTGTCCATGGGGGTGGGTCCCAACAGGGAGCTGGGCCCCCCTGTGGACAAGGGCTGCTACTTCAAAGTAGCCCCTGTCCACGGTGACCCGGGCTGGCTGCTGACAGGCTGCTACCAGAGCAGCCTGTTTGTGGTGGCTGGGGCTGGCTGTGGACAATGGCTTCTGGACAAGGTGTGAGCTGGGACTGAGCAAGCCCAACTCAGTCCTAGCTCGTGCCAGTCCAGGAGCTCTGAATTTTAAATGTAGTAAGAGTCACCAGTTTTGTGGGACCTACCCCTGCTGAGACTCTGCAATTTAAATGTAGTAGGAGCCGGGCTGCCTGCATGCCTGGCTCCTACATTAAATATGCAGAGCTTTATCGAGTAATTGTGTAGTCGATACAAATTGTATTGACTACACGATTAGTCAATTACCTGCTTCCTGACATCCTTAGTGGAGGACAATACTGAGTTAGTATTGTTCTAACTTGCCAGTTTGAGTGCCCTGGGTACGCTTCAGTTTATTAAATTATCACTCTTATTTCAGTGGTGTAGCTTTGGCTATCTAATACAGAGATTTTTTTTTTTTTTTTAATCTAACATATTCATGTCTCTTTGATGTAACTTTTTATCCTCCTAAGAGTAATCTTTTTTTTTTTTTTTTTTTTTTTTTTTAAGACTGAAATGAAAATGAACAGCTGGTTTTATGGAGTTGCTATTAAATAAGGATGTTAAATAGTGATTAATTGACTAATGAAATAGTCAATGCATTTTGCATTGCCTCTTCAATTAGTTGATAGGGTGATTCCGCCTTTGAAATGTAGCAACAGCCCTAAGGCGAAAGCGCTGCGTGGAACCTGGGATCAGCTGGGGATTCTGGGATCAGCTGGCCCCAGGCTGCATGAGGTGTTCCAAAGTGTCAGTGCCGCATGGAACCCAGGGTCTGACCCCAGGTTTTAAGCGGCGTTGCTGCTTTGAAGTACCCCTTATCTCTCCTCTTTCTGATAGAAGCAGCAAAGGGGATGGGAAGCGACTAGTCAACTAGCATGTCTACTGTCTGATAAGCATTTGCTTATTGGATAGTTGACTTGTCCTTCCATCCCTAGTATCAAACCTATCTCTGTTAATTTATATGACTGGTTCTTCATTGTGTAATATGTTAAGACAAAATCCACAAATTTGATGTATATTTAATGTTTAGCAACATCAATGCTTTAAAATTAGTCCAGTACATTTAAAATATCAGGATTCAAATCATTAGTGTAATCTTGTGTAAGCCAGCAGAGAGCATTCATACTGGTTTTAGCAGGACTCTGTTACAAATTGAATAGTAATACGCTATTCATATTTTTGCATTAGGTTTGGCAGGAGATAAGTGTGGAAGCTAAGCATGTGAAGGATATAATGAAAACACTGGAAAGCTTTAAATTAGATTGCACTCCCTTGAAAGCGGCGCAGCAAGAATTACCAGCTCGTGATGGAGAAGTGTGGTCCTTGCCTGTGCCAGCTGAACGTAGGTAAGAAGAAAATTGATTGAGTAGTTAACAAGGAAGAAACATTCTCCAACTTCAGTGGGAATCTGCACTTGGAGAACATCTCCCTTTTTTAGGACCAAGGTACAGGATGTTGAAACTCATGACATCTAAATAACCAGATTCTGAGAATGGTGAGAGATTTCTGGATTCTACTTTAGGATGTATTTTTCTTTTTGTCTTTAATAGTCTGATAAATGTGGAGTGTTAGTCAGCTTCTAGCTGTAGGAGGAAAGTACAATGTGAAGATTCTGGAGGTTACAAGGAAGCTAATTTTCCGTTGCTGTATTTATCTTCCCTTCTTCTCCTTCCTATAATGACTTGCAGCTGATCTGAAGGAGAGGGGGAAGTATCTGTTACTCTAGCAGTTTCTATGGCTTTTTTCTATAGAGTCCTCCTCATGCGTAACTCCAGAGCTTGCCTTTGCTGTTGCTTGTTGCTTTCCCAAGCATCAGCTTGAAATAGGCATGGTTTTTGACAATTATTGTTACCCAGTGTGTTCTGAGTGGTCAGTTTCACTGTTACTAATCTTGGTCAATTTGAATTTGAACAGTTTTGTCAAGGAGCAGAGGCATTGGATCTATGTGCGCAAGTTAAAGAAAATATTTCAGTTGACAGTTTTATTTGGAAAGTTGCCTTTGTAACCAAAAAAGCTTGGAATATAATTTGATTTTTTTAAATGAAAGTTTAAATTCTATAAAAATTGAAGACTTGCATCCTGATTCCACAAGATGTTTTGTCATTGATCCCTGTGCCCATGCAAAAGCCTGCTGATTTCATTTGTACTTCTCTTGGGAGGAACAGCTTGAAAGTTTAGAATCAGTCTAACAGTTTGTTTGTTTGGTTTTTGACTAAGCTTAATTCTTATAGAGGTTTCTGTGGTCCTAAAGATGAAATGGGTGTTAGTGTTGAATGTTGGTCAAAAAGCTTAAACTATTTATGTGGAAGTGAATATTTTAGTGGCTTTAATGTTCGTTTGTGATAGTGATGAAAATCCCCAATGAGAATTTGGGCCTTCTTGTGGTTAGGGATGTAATAGTGTAGTTGATTAACGGATAAGCTAAAGCTTATAGGTTAATGCTATAAAGTATGTGCATTCTCTTCCCCTCCTCCTCCTCCCTCCCCTCCCCCTCCCCCCAATGAGAGGCAGCAGTACAGGGTGACAGGCAGCTGGTCTGTGAGGGGAGCTGGTTTTTAAACTAGCTCCGCTCGTGTACTAGCTCCCACCTGGCACCCCGTGCTGCTGCTTCTGATAGAGAAGCAGCAGCGTGGAGTTGCAGGGGCTCCCTCAGGAGTGGGGCCAGAGCGCACTGGCTGGCAGCTCCACCCCTGGGGACTACAGAATAGTTTAGTAACAGATAAGAATTCATGAGGTTAATTGAATAGTCGATTATCCAATATTTGATATCCCTAGTTGTGGAAGGACAGCCCCTGTATTGAAGAACTTATTTTCTAAAAGGCAATACAGTCAAATAGACGGTTGAAACGGAATCAGTCAGCCAGAAGATGACAGTTCTTCATCTTGATTGATTGTTATATTTTATTTTAAAAGGAGGGAAGGGTAATAAACTAAAGCAGAGACTTCTGTTTTTAAGTATTTAACCCTGTCTAATCCATTTCAAAATGAACTCTACATTTGATATTTATAATTTCTTTATTTTGTTGCCTGGCCTAAGATTGCTTATAAATTTCCAGTTACCACCTTTAGGGTTGACAGGTTCTTTGTCCCAGGATCAGGCCCAGTAATCAATTTATTCTGTCGTTGGGAACCCTGATGTGCCCAGATGTAACACTCTCAGTGTAGGAACTCTTGTGTAATTGCAAGTATAGTTTATTAATACATTTAGCACAGTCAATACCCTAATTTTATAAGATAAATAGGGAATATACACCAAATGACCACTTGCCGCCACTTGCTCCCCCACCGCGGCCCAGCTGAGCAGTGCAGTGCTCAGCGGAGCACCACAGCAGGAGGGGAAGGGGGGGCCGGGCGCTGATGTACATGGCCAGGGTGCGTGGCCGTGTATGTCACTGCACCACCCCCCCTTCCCCTCCTGCCGTGGCGCTGAGTGCTGCGCCCCCTCAGCTGGGCTGCCACTGGGGGAGCGTTTGGGCTCCCCCACGGCGGCCCGGCTGAGCGCACAGCACTCAGCTGAGCGCCACGGCAGGAGGGAAGGGGGCGGGCGGTGATGTACACGGCCCTGGCCGTATACGTCACCGCCCCGCCCTTCCTCCGCCACGGTGGCCCAGCTGAGTGCACAACACTCAGCAGAGCCACCACAGAGGGAAGGAAAGGGGGCGGGACGTATGGCTGGGGGCGGGGCCATGTACGTCACCACCCCCCCCTTCCTCTCACGCTGTGGCGCTCAACTGAGTGCTGCGCCCCTCAGCCGGGCTGCTGTGGGGGAGCCAGTGGCGCAAGGGGCCATTTGGGCTCCCCCTCGGCGGGAGGGAAAGGGGGGGCCGGGCGGTGACATACAAGGCCCCGCCCCCGGCTGTGTACGGCAGCGCCCCACCCCCCTTCCTCGCGGCGGCCCATCTGAGCATGCAGCACTCAGCCGAGCGCCACGGCGGGAGGGGAAGAGGAAGGGGAGAGAGAGGCAGGAGGAGGAGGAGAAGAGAAAGGGAGAGTGAGAGGCAGGAGGGGGAGAAGAGAAAGAAAGAGACGGTGAGAGAGGCAGGAGGCGGAGGAGAGCTGAGAGAGAGGGGGAGGCAGTAGGAGGAGAGAAAGAGAGACAGAGCGAGAGACCGGAGGCTCAGGAGAGAAGACCAAGGTGGAAGAGAGACCTGAAAATCCCGTCTTATGGCGGGCTAATTGGCTAGTTTATAAGATGAGCACATCTCACTTTTCAGAGGAAGAGAAAGTTCTATTTGTCACCATACTACTAGGGAGCAGGAAGGTTAGCTGCTGCTTACATTAATGCCAGTATGGTCAGTGTTATGTAGGTTCTTTCATTTCTTGCCTACCACCAAAAGTAGGAACCATATTGGAAAATGTGTTCTGAAAGCCAGAGAGCTGTGAAGCTTTATTAAGTCACAATCACCCCACAGATCTCCTAGGATACTCACAAATTTTGTGTATTAGAGATCTCCTGCACATAACTTTCAACAGGTCATTCAAGTCAAATCTCATGGAGTTTCTTTTTTCTTATTTTTCAGAAATAACCTGTAAGCAATTTGGCTCATAGGATTGTAAATTGGATTTTTTTTTTTCCCAAGATCATGTGCAAAAATATTTGCATCAATAGGAATAATAGTCTTGCTGGTGCCAAAGAATAAAACACATACTAATGCCAATGGGTACTAAGTGTAGTTAAAGGGAGCATCAAATGTGTTTATAGGGAGAGACCTTGAATTGAGAAAAAAAATCAGATATTCCCTCCGTACTTATTTCATGCATGCATCTAAAAGTTGTCCAGGAGTCTCAGGAAGAGTAGGAGAGTCATCAAATTTCAGTGAGTTCTTGAGGTGGGAAATTAATTTTTTTTCCCTAAAATTATATTCTCTTGGGTTAAACTAGTCATATTGAGATTTGGGTAAGGGAGTACAGGGTTAGAAAATGAAAACTTTGGTGGCACTGCTGCCTTTTTGGAGGCTTGAGATAAGACTTGGATCTTAGTAAGGCAACTTTTGTATTAAGAAACCCTACCTTTTCTATTAGTAGCAAAAGTTCCTTAATATTTTGCTTTTAGGAAATCTTGTCCATTAGTGCATTAGCATTCATCTCTGAGCACTAACATCTCTGGAGTCAGCATCTGATGTTTCCTGTGGTATTTAAAAAAATTGCAGTTGTACTTGTTGCTTTCTGTTGATAAAGAGCCTTTAATGGAGTCCCCAAAACCCCCTCTCCTTTTTTTGCAAAATCTATGTAAGTCTTCTGTAGGGAATGAAATGGTCCAGTGGATTTTTGACTCGTACTAACCAGTGACCCAGCATTCATGAGAAGCCTTTTCATTTTGTGCCAGTGATTAAGGGAGAATAATACTCTGATAAAGGGATTTCAATTTCTTTTGGCGCATAAGCATCTCTAGGAAGGCTATTTTTATCTAAATGGTGTACAGCACTGAGAACGTGGGTACTTAGCACATTATAAATGTATTAAGCTTCTGTTGTATATAGGCTAAGTATAGACAGAGGGTGAAGTGCGTTTGAGAAGTATGAAATCTTAGTAACCTTTATTTTTGAACTTTGATAACTTTTATATTGGCAACTTGTAATATTGGTGGCATCTTAAAATTAAATAGGCAAGAATGATTACTTAACAGATGTACATTTTATCTTGGGTAATTGATAGTTAATATTTTAGGTTTGATTAAAGCTCATCATAGACTTTAAATTTTCAACTTTTTTGTACACATTATGACCAATCAGGCCTTCTCCAGGAGCCAGAAAACGTCAGTCTGCGCAGTGCAATGATTGCAGAGGTCACAATAACCGTGTAAGTGCAGCCATCAGAGGCCCTCATCGGCCCTCCTCTCGAAATACTAATGATAAAGGGAAAGCCGTACGTGGCCGGGAAAAGAAGGATCAGCAGAATAAAGGAAAAGAGGAAAAGGTAAACTTGTGGACAATTTCATGAAGTCTAGATATTTGTGATTTAATTGCAGCCATACATTGGGGGCTAGAGGGAAGCAAAGAATTCTTTGACCAAATCTAACACTTGTATAGTGTTTTTCACATTTAAAACACATTACAAACATGAAACCTCAGAACAGATCTGTAAAATGGATGAAGATGAACACTGAAGAGCAACAGTCTTAGAGAGGTAGCTGTGTTATCCATATCTGCAAAAAAAAATTCCTCGTTGTTAAAGGACAGCGTAAGACCACATGGATTAATAGCAGACACAGAGCTTAGAACTTGCCAGCTGCTGACCTTGAATCCTGTACTCATTCCTTTAGTTCATATTGACTCTTTATAAAGCCCTTCTTCTCGTGTAACTCGGACCTTATGTAAGAGTTAATTGGAACTTCTGAGACACATGTTTACGAGAAATATAAAATTGTATTCCTGATTTTTTTAGTAGCCAGTTCAAATTGAGCCTGAGGGACTTATTTTTTTTTATATACAACTCTCTTGCAGGCAGCAGTGTGAGGCTGTTGCCTTGTATCTTTCAAAACATCTGGAAGTAACATTTCTCAGGATTCAATTAACTCTTAAAGGAGCTCTGAAACCTCTCATTGAGAAGGTCAGCCTGATCTCCTCTACTTACATTTCTCTTTATATAAACAAACTAGCGATGTCTAGATTCAGTCTAAGAACTGATCTATCCTTGCAGTCAGAACTACAAACCATTAATGGTCAAACTGTACCATTTCCAGAAGGACAGTGTAATATAGTAACATAATGGCTGAAAAAGTTCACATTTCACAAGTACAGTCCATCTTTGACACAAACCAAAAATAAACCAAAGTCCACAACATTGATGGAGAGAATCCAATGTTTTTGTAATCTCTAAGGGTACATCTACACAACAGGGCTAAAGCCTAATTAAGCTATGCAACTTCAGCTATGTCAATTGCATTAAAGTCAAAATAGCTTATTTCGGCTTTTGGCACTGTCTACACAGCAAGAAGTCTGAGAGCACTCTTCCTTCAACTTCCCTTACTCCTATTAAAATGAGGGTTACAGGAGTCGGAGTAAGAAGTCCTCCAGCTCGCCATTATTTTGACAGTCAGAATAACTGCTTGTAGTATAGGTGCAGACTGTTGTTTTGAAATAGTGTCAGTTATTCCTAAATAACACAGCTGTGTAGATGTACCTTGAATGCGCTTGGATATAGTGGTGTTGGGCATAATATAAACGGCTTACTTAGAGCTAGGCACTTGGAAATGAAACAGCATGTACAACATATAGTAGACATTTGTCAATTAAACAGATAGCTTTTAGACTAGTAGGCAGGATTCAGTGCTTTTATAGTAGTGATAGTACCAAATCCTACTAGGGATATTAAAAAGCATTTATTCATGTACATGTGTAACCATTGCTGAATTTTTTCAGTTACAAGTTTACACTGGGGGGTTCTCCCGGAACCAGTGCGTGTGGGGAGCCAACTTTTAAGCAGGCTCCCCACAAGCACCGGTTCCCGCCTCTCTGTTTTCCCATGTAGCAGCCTCTGCATGTAACTGAAGGTTAACTGATAATCCCAGGCTTATAGGTTAACTATTTACACGAATGCACTGTCACATGCCTAAATCATACACCCATTGATTTCAAGTCTTGCAGTTGCATTTAATTTTACTAAGAGCAGGATTAACTCAAGTAAAATGCTACACTGAATAATTAGAAAGGAAAAATATATTTAAAATATTGACTTTGTACTTTCAGTGGGCTTTGCTGATGGTGAAATGTTAGTGAAAAGCTTTTTTCTTAATGGAAAAAATCAAGCTGACTTGGTTTATTAGTATTTGAAAGCATCACAGGGGCAGAATCTTTATACCAGGCTCCAGAACTGGATGGGATCCCATTTATCCCCAAAATCCATTGTTGCTACTGTTGGATCTACTCTGGAGAAGGCAATATATAATACTGCAGTACAGCCTTTCATGTATTCAGACTGTCTCATGTATCAATTTTGTGTTTTAACATAGAACAAGTCCTCATCTGATGTTTCAGAGTCTGAGCCAAAGAAATTTGATGGTACTGGGTATGATAAAGACTTAGTAGAGGCTTTGGAAAGAGATATAATTTCTCAAAATCCCAATATTCGATGGTAAGTTGGAGTAAGATTTAAGTTTATATCTAGGTTGTGGTTTTTCTGCTCATAAAGTAGAGGCTTTCTTTTGGGGGTTAAGTTTTTAATACACTAAATAATTAGTTACATTTGCTTTTGTATAATAAAACTCCTAAGTTGGCTTGCCTGAATGTTTCTAGCACTCTGCTTCTAATTACAGGAAATTTTATGTGGCAGAAAACTCCTACAAATCATTACTATAGCCCAGTGTCTGAGCTACTTATGCATGAAGGACTGTTTCAGTATATGTAAGGCTATATTAGGTCTGCTGCTGTCTTTTGGCAAGGCTTTCTGCTGTATAGGTCTGTGCTAATAAAAGGACTTGTCACTAAGGGGTCCATTTGAATTGGTGCTGAAAATAGCGTAACCTGTACCGCAGAAGACAATCACTTTACAACATTTACAAAAAGGTGTCAACACCTAGTCTCATACAAGAAGGGCAGCATAATTGCCTTGAATGTGTTAATCAAACTATCACAAGATTAGGTTTCTTGGACTGTGAAAAAGTCTTTAGTTAATGGGAGAGCTACAGCACAGGCAGTGGTAGCTTCATCTAAACTGCCTGAATTAGTGTTCTTCCTCCCTGACTGCCCAGAAAGGGTCAGGGCACAAGTGAAAATGTAGTTTAATTTCAATGCCTTTTCAGTCCTTGGCAAATTGGTGGAGATAGCTAGATGTTGTAATGGCAGAATTGATGAGAGAACTTTCCCATTGATAAACTTCCCAGCTCTGTTGTAGACATTAACTTCCAACTTGAGCAGACACATCCATTCTTCTCTGAGCAAGCTAGTGCACTAAAAATGAAAGTATAGCACCACAAACGGCAGGAGGGACTAATTGCCCCAATATGTACTTACAGCAGCAATGGTCAATCTAGGCTAATGAGTAGGCCAAATGAGTGACCCTCTATTTCAGTGGGTTGCAAGACTATTTTAACCAAGACTATTTCCCAGGTTAGGGTAGACTTGCTAACTGTGCTTGCATACTGGGGATTTGTGCTGATAGAGCCAAAGCAGCACTTTGGCTGCAGAGGGAGTGCATGGTTCTTACAGTCAATGTTGAGTATAATTGTCACACCTCACTTTATGTGCATGTCACTTTAGTAATACTGGGAATAGAAAAATGACATGGACAGAAACTAGCAGAATCTGGCAACCCTGTGTGTGAGCAATAATAAACAAAATGCCTCATGGCTCTCACACAGAACTTTGATTGGCTACGTGTGGCGCTCAGGCTGCAGGTTGCCCACTACTGACTTATGGTCTTAAATGGAATTGTGCATCTGGTTTGTAGTCCTCCTTATTGGTCAGGCAGCTGTGGCTACACTTGTGTTTTAATATGCTGCAAGTTTATGTACCTGAGCTGAAAACTGCCTCTTTCCGTTCCAGTACAGATGTAGCCTAGAAACCCAACGAGACCAATTGATTTATACAGGCTACTAACTAGCTATTAATGGTAATGAAAGTGTTTTTGCATCTAGAATTGAACAGTGAGCAGGCATTTCCCTGTTGTTCACTGTTAAACAAGTTTTCTTTTTTTTTCCCCTCTGTCAGGGATGATATAGCTGACTTAGTTGATGCCAAAAAATTGCTCAAAGAAGCAGTGGTCTTACCAATGTGGATGCCAGAATTCTTTAAGGGAATTAGAAGACCATGGAAGGTAGGAGACTGCTGATTCTTAGCACAGAGTGTAATTGTAAGACCTATCGTTAGAGGGGCACCTGAACTCACAAATGTTCTGTATATAAGTATATCTCCCTGCTTTGGGCAAGAGGCTGGAGTTGATGATCTCCTGAGGTCTCTTCCAGCCCTATGATTCTATGATACCCATCTTAAGCTAAAAATTAAGGTAACTGTCTCATTTGAATATAAATGAAGTTGGTATAAGCTAAAACCTGTGCTGGCACGTGCTGCATTCTGTTAGTGTTCAAGAAAGTAAGTCATAGAAATGTATGCCTTGAAGAGACCTCAGCAGGTCCTCTAGTCCAGTCCCCTGCACCAAGGCAGGACTGTATTACCTAGACCAGGAAGGGTGATCATTTTGATTGGGGGTTGGGAACATGCCAAGATTTGGTAAGTGGTCATGGGCTGCACTTCTCTATGGAGGAGTTGTAGGGTCTGGGATGAAGGTTGGTTGCAGAAGGGAGCTTGGGGTGCAAGAAAAGGGGTGGTATCTGGGAGGGAGTTTGGGTGAAGGGGGCAGCTATGACCTGGAGCAAGGGAATGGGGTAAGGGTCAGGGAGGGGGTATGGGTGCTGAAAAGGATTCTGGCCTGGGGAGGGGTGTAGGAAGGGATGAGAGTCTGGGAGGGAGTTGTGACCTCAAGGAGGAGAACTGGTTGGGGGTGCAGAGGGTTTGGGTGGTGACCTGGGGCAGGCAGTTGGAGAGAGGGGTTGGGATTCCAGAGGCAGGCTATGGCTGGGAGGTGCTTACTCAGGCAGCTCCCAGCCAGCAGCCCTGTAGGACCCTGTGGCAGGCTCCCTGCCTGCTGCTCCCTCAGGCTGTTCAGAATGGCTGGCTGCTCCCCATGGCTTTCTGGGGCGGTGGGAAGGGGAGGAGGAGGTTTCACATGCTGTCCTCACTCAAAATCTCTCAGCTCCCATTGGTGGTTTTCCAAGCTGAGGCTTTTTCTTTGGGGGTGTCAGGGTAGCATGTGACGCTTCCTCCTCTTCCCAGCACCCAGAACAGAGAGCTACAGGGAGCAGCCAGCTGCTTAAAGGGTTATGGGGATGCTCTGAAGTGTTTGGCTGCTCTGTGCCTGAGGGTCTTTTTGGGGCAGCCTGTAGGCTGGTTTGAGTGGCCTGTGGGCCAGATCCAATGGTTTGGTGGGCTGGATTGGGCCCACGGGCCACATCTTGCTCCCCTCTCATCTAGACCAGCTCTGACAGGTGTTTTGTCTATCATGTTCTTAAAGATAGCAATTCCACAACTTCCCTAGATAATTTGTTCTAGTGTTTAACTACCCTTAATGTTAAGATGTTTTTTTTCTAATGTCTAACCTAAATTTCCTTTGCTGCAGTTTAAGCCCATTCCTTCTTGTCCCGTCCTCGGTTGTTTAAGGAGAGCAATCTATCACTCTCCTCTTTATAGCAATCTTACGTACTTTGAAGACTTATGTCTCCCTTGCTGCCTTTTCTCCAGATCATACAAACCAGTTTTTTCTTTCATTCTTCATAAATTGTGTTTTTGATCATATTCGTTGCTTTTCTATGAACTTCCTGCAGTTTGTCCATCTTGTTTGAAATGTGCTGCTCAGAACTGGACATGGTATGAACTCTTATCAGTGCAGTGTAGAATGAAAGAATTATTTTGTGTGTTGGATACAATACTCCACCTAATACATCTCAGAATGATGTTCTCTTTTTGGCAGCAGTATTAAATTGTTGTGATTGACTAACTTCCAGATCTCTTTCTGCAGTACTTGTTCCTGGCAGTTGTTTCCCATTTTTATGTATGCAACTGGATTGTTCCTTCCTATGTGGAATACTTTGCATTTGTCCTTATTGAACTTCATCCTATTTAATTTAGACAACTTCTCCAGTTGGTCAAGGTCACTTTGAATTGTAATCTGGTCCTTCAAAGCCCTTGCAACCCCTTCCACCTTGGCATTATCTGTAAACTTTGCGTACTCTGTGCTGTTATCCCAATTATTTCTGAAGATACTAGAACCAGGACAGATCCCTGTTGAAAGCTGCATTAGATCTGGCCCGTTAATTGTGTGCCATTGATAACTATGCGCTGTGGCTTTTCAGCCAGTTGTGCACCAACCTTATAGTAAGTTTGCCTTCTAGGCCAGGATTTTTTAAATGCAGCCATCAGGGAGGACCAAGTAGAGGCCCCTTGTTGCTCCTAGGGATGTAATAGTGTAATTGACTAAATGGTTAACCTGTAAGTGGCTGCTTAGTGGTTAATGATATCAGCTACACACATCTCCCCACACCCTCACTTTCAGCTCTGCAAATGCATTTTTTAGCAGGCTGGGCAACAGGCTGGCTCAGTACTGGCTTTGTGCCAGGTCCCAGCATCAACCCCCACTGCAATAGAGCTGCAGCGGGGGTTGATGCCGGGACCCAGCGCAAGCCAGACTGAGTGGTAGCAGTGCTAACCCTTATCAATTAATTGTGTAGTTGACAAAATTTTTGTTGACTGCACAATTAACGAATTACATGCTTCTTAACATCCCTAGTTGCTCCTGTATGACCACTTCGGTGTTGAACCCCTGCTGGTGGTCCCTGCCCTCTTTGGAGGTATCTGGGTACTCTGGAAGAGCAGACAGCTGGAGATAATACCTCACTTTCCCATGGGTGGTGGGACTCAGGATTTGGGCTTCAGCTCCGGGGTAGTGGGGCTGCAGCTTCTTAGCTTTGGCCTCTGGTCCCATCTCTTGGCTGTGGGGCTTCAGATCCCCGATGCATCCCCCCTCCAAGGCTTAATTATCTCTAGACTTGCCAGGGCTGAGTAAGTCTGCTGTGAGCAGCGAAACTTTTCTCAACAGACTTACTATCTAGCACTAATTAAATTACAATGATTTGGCTGTGTATATGTCCGTATTTTTTTCCCCTAAACTAATTATTTTAAGAAAGTATGAATGGCCACCAGCAAAAGTTGGTGGCTGCAGGCTGAGGCTCGGTGCCCATTGCTGGCTTTGTCTCCAGAGATTGTTGCATTTGCCTTCTCCAGCCCTGAAAACCTGAGTGGGGAGGGAACAAGGGGTCAGGTGTTGGCCTTGCCCTAGAGGTGCAGCTTGGCTTCAAGATGGAAGCAGCCTGCTGCTTAGGAAGCTTTGGCTGTGCCATTAGTAAGCGTCTGTGTTAGAAGCTCATAGATGTGGGTAGTTTAATTGAAGTTGTCTCTGTTATGCTTGATAGCCTATTTTGTATGTGTATATTGTCTGAAGTTGCAAGGGTGCAACCAAAAACTGTAACTCAAAGTGTGGGGAGGATGTTTGTCTGCTCTAGTTTGTTTTGAGAAGGTCATATGAGAATATCCAAAGCCTTACTAAAGTCAGGATCTATCACATCTCCTGATCCCTCCCTATCCATGAGGCTTTCTTAACTTGTCAGAGAAGGATGTTCGGTTGGTTTGACATGTTTTGTTCTTGACAAATCTATATTGATCATTATTTACCATATAGTTTTTACTAGGTGGTTACAAATTGATGGCTTGATTGGTGCTCAGATAATGGAGCAAATAAAGTTAAGCTGAATGGTGTCTAATTCCCTGAGTTGTCTTTATTCTTCTTTTTATAGATGGGAACTAAATTTGTCCTTCTCCAGTCTCCAGGCATCTCTCTGTCCTCCAGGAATTCTCAAAGATAATGCTAATAGCTCGGGAGATCTCTTGAGCCAGTTCCTTAAGAATTCTGGGACACGGGTCTCAAATTCCTTGCTTGGACATTCTGGCAGGAGAGAGTGCACAATCTGGCCCTGGACTACTGGGGGGGCTATCTGTGTTACCAGCCACCAATCCCACCACTTCCCATGGTTGCCCCGTCTCTTGAGGGGGAAGTGACTAGTCGAGTTGCTAATCAACTACTTGACAGGCATTTGCTTATTGAGTAGTTGAGTGGTCGCTTTTACATCCCTAGTGCACAATCTCTCCATCGGTAATGGCCCATGGGCCAGGAGTTTTGAGACCCCCTGTTCTAGGACTTTTCATGAGGCCCTAGTTACTTAAAGACCTCTAACATAAGAACATAAGAATGGTCATACTGGGTCAGACCAAAGGTCCATCCAGCCCAGTAGCCTGTCTGCCGACAGTGGCCAGCGCCAGGTGCCTCAGATGGGGTGGACCGAAGACAATGATCAAGCGATTTGTCTCGTGCTATCCATCTCCAGCCTCTGACAAACAGAGGCCAGGGACACCATTTCTATCCCCCTGGCTAATAGCCTTTTATGGACCTAACCTCCATGAAATTATCTAGCTTCTCTTTAAACTCTGTTATAGTCCTAAATTGTTTGTTCTTATTTGAACTTCAGATCCTACCCCATTTAAATTGACCATTGCTAACTTTTTACACACACACACCCCACCCACCCCTTGAAACAAAAAAGGGCCTTTTAATAGCACTTCGGCCATTGCTGTGTTCTGTGGTTTTTTTTTTGTTTTTTTTTCTTTTTCCCTCATCATTTTTAGTAATGGGCCTACCCTGTCCCTCATTGTCTTGCTTCCCATGTATTTGTAAAAGTTTGTTTACCCTTTATAGCTCTAGCTAGTTTTGTGCTAGTTTCTATACCTCTAATCTCATTTTGTGCCTTGTCCTTTCTAATTTTGTCCTTAAGTGCCCTTGATATTTTGTGTGTGTGTGTAGTCATACTTAACCTAATTTCCACTTCTTGTCTGATTCTTTTGTTTTGTTTCAGATCCTTGTGAAACAAGGTGGCCTCTTACCATACTTCCTGTATTTCCTAAACATTGGGGTAATTTGCTCTTGCTGCCAGCTCTCCTGAACTTTCCCCTTACCTACCAAATCCCTGAGTTTGGTGAATTTTGCCTTTAATCCAATGTCCTTTTTCCCCCCCTGCTGTTTTCCTAGCCATTCATTAGATCATGAACTCCATAATTTCATAATCACTTTCACTCAAGTTGCCTTCCACCTTCAGATTGTCAACTAGTGCTGCCCAGTTTGTTGGAATCAAACCGAGAATAGCCTCTCTACCATCTGCTTTTTCCACCTTCTTTAATAAGTGGTCTCCAATGCACTTGGAAGAACTTCTTGACTAATTTGTGTACTCTTGTATTTTCCCAACCAATATCTGGGTAATTCAAATCACCACCAAACCCTGGTTTTTGCTTGTTTTTGTTTTTGTTTTTGTTTTTTGTTAGTTTAAAAAATATCTCAACCTCCTGTACCTGGTTTGGAAATGTAATTAAGCAAAAGTTTGCACTAAATATTTTAACATGAGACTATCAATCAGTTTCTTAGACTATGATTGTTGCAGTTGGTTTTCACTAGCCTTAACAGATGTTGGCATAATTTTGGACTGTCTCTTCTCAAATAGGGTGTGCTGATGGTTGGTCCACCGGGTACTGGAAAGACTCTCCTTGCAAAAGCAGTAGCTACTGAATGCAAAACAACATTTTTCAACATCTCTTCATCAACACTTACTTCAAAATACAGAGGAGAATCTGAGAAACTTGTCCGCCTGCTGTTTGAAATGGTGACTTGCAACTCTAAAAGGGAATAGTGTGTTGCAACTCTGTTTCCAGAGCAGTAACACCTGGGCAAGATACAATGTGGCAGAAAGCCTGGAAGTGAAAGGTTTATTAGTAGGGCTTTCAAGCTATTAAAAAAAAAAAAAAATCACAATCCTGCAATCAAAAATTAAATACTGTTAATCATGCTGTTAAACAATGGAATATCATGTAAATATTATTAGATGTTGACATTTTCAAATACCTTGATTTCAATTAAAAATCCAAGTGCAAAGTGTACAATGTTCACTTCATTTTTATTAGAATTTTTTGTACTGTATAGTAAATAGTATTTTTCAATTTACTTGAGAATAGTAGTGCAATCTCTTTATTGTGAAAATGCAACTTACAAATATAAATTGTTACATAACTGCAATGAAACTTTAGAGTTTGAGTCCACTCAGTCATACTTCTTGTTCAGCCAGTTGCTAAGAGAAACAATTTTGTTTACATTTGCAGGAGATAATGCTGTGTGATTATTTACAATGTCACCTCAAAATCAGAAAAGGTGTTTCCATAGGAATTTCATAGCTGGCATTGCAAGGTATTTATGTACCAGATATACTAAACCTTCATATGCCATTTGTGCTTTGGCCACCATCACCAAGGATGTGCTTCCATGCTAATGATGCTTGTTTTGTTTTTTTTTTTAAATGTGGTAATTAAATTTGTGATTCATCTCATTGCAGGAGAATTGTATATCGCCTGCTCTGTACCTTACCTGCATTCTGCCCAGGGATGTAATTCCATTTAATTAGTTAACTGGGTAAACATAAATTTACCCAGTTAACTGATTAAATGGGAGTGAGGGAGGCTGCTTCAGCCCTGCATGGGGCTCCTGGCTAGTATGTTCATTTTAAGACTGCAGATTTGACAAAAAGGAAACAAGGTACCAAAGTGAGATTTCTAAAGATAGCTACAGCACTTGACCCAAGGTTTAAGAATCTGAAGTGCCTTCTAAAATCTGAAAGCACATTCTACCCTTTGTTCTTCAGAAGTCTTGAGAAGTATTCTGATGGAGAAACTATAGAACCTGAACCACTAAAAAATAAACCTTTTGCAGGTGGCATCGTATCAGATGATGAAAGGGAACATGCTTTGATTCACACTGCTTTGGGTAGTTATTGAGCAGAACTCGTTAACAGTATGGATGCATGCCCTCTGGAATAGGGGTTGAAGAATGTTCAATGCATCTGGCATATAAATATTTAGCAATGCTGCTTACAACAATGCTGTGCAAATACCTGTTACTTTCAGGTGACATTGTAAACAAGAAGTGGGCAGCATTATTTTCTGTAAATGTAATCAGACTTGTTTGAGTGGACTTATAGGCTCTCAAGGTTTTTATATTGTTTGAGTGCAGTTATGTAACAAAAAAATTACATTTGTTACACTTTCACAATAAAGAGATTGATTGCACTATAGTACTTGTATGGAGATGAATTGAAAAATGCTATTTTTTTACAGTGCAAATATTCATAATAAATAGAAAGTGAGCACTACACATAGGGCACTGAAATTGAAGTAAATATATATGAAAATGTAGTAAATAAATTTAATCTGGTATTTTATTTAACAATGCAATTAATTATTTTTTCATTAATTCATTTTTGAGTTAATTGCATGAGTTAACGGAGATCAGTAGCCCTACTTAATAGTTATATTGAAGTTTGAAGCCCTCAGTTTTTGCTGTGTGTATAAATTTGCATGCAGATATTTATAGAAAATCATTTCTAAAAATTGACAGAAGGGTCCAGGTTCTTGCCTGCATAGGTGCCTGTACCTAAGGTTGAATTCAAGCATAAGCACCACAGGCCATGATTATGGCCATTGTTCCTGGACTCAAGACTGCACCAGATTCTCCTGTTGCATTTTAATAAAAGGTTGCTATTCCTCAAGCTTTTTAAGAAGAGCCATGAATAGTTTTATCAATGTAGTGATGTCTGCCTGAGTCAGCAAGAAGCTTTGTGAATTTAAACTATTATAGTTGTCTTGCTGTGCTCCCCATGTGGACACACTGATTATGATATAAGGTTGCTTTTTTTCTGATTTGGCTCATATCTCTTTGAAAATGGTCTAAAGTAGGCTGAAAAAAGCCACTCTTATTCTAGAACAGGTGTCCACACAGGGAGGTATACTGGTAAAATTACATAATGGTGAAACTTCCCAACTAGACATAACCTAAGGCTCCAGATTTCCTTATTCATACCTACTGATAATGTGATAAATTGAACATGTTCAGTCTGACACACTGTGGTCTATGCTTTCTACAAATAGACTTTGATATGAAATAACTGTGAAGCAAAATTACTAAAATTCAAAACCTTGTTCTGCAACTTTAGATCATAATTAAGTAGATTAGACAAAATGTGTAGTGTTCTCTTGTAACGGATTAACATAATGTTAATCTTCAGTTTATATACTGTAGTAAAGGATCAGTCTACAGAATGACATTTGAAATGAATGGAATGGTGGACTCACTAAAGGCTTTCCTATGTGGCCAAATTCAAATGCAGTGCATTGTGGGGTATATAAGTCTTGCAAACTGTGGTGGTTATAGCCTAATTTCGCTAAACAAATCACACCTTGCTAGTATGGGAAATTCAGGTTTAAATTTATTGAAGCTGACCACATTTTACATGATAAATGCATTAAAGTTAGTGCTATATAGAGCAACAGAAAATAGTCTGCATTAGGATGTAAATTTTGATTAATCAGCTAATCGAGTAGTTGATGGAATTTCCATCCTCTACTCAACCAGTCGATAAGAGGGGATGGAGCTCTCGCTATCCCAGCTGTGCCCCTGCCTTTTAAATATAAGAGCCACCCGCAGCAGAGGCAGCAAGGGGAGAAGCGACTAATTGAGTAGTGACTTGACCATGGGAGAAATGTAGGCTTACCGATTAGTTGACTAGTCACTTACATCCCTAGTATGTATGCGCGAAGCAATATGTAACAATTGCTATCGGACAGTAGCTTTGAATTTCTTGGGTGTATCTCTCTTTTTAATTAATCTCAGAGTCTGGCTAATACTAGTATGTTGCTGCTGTGCTTCTTGGATACATGTATTATATGAATTATTATGTATGAATCAGTCAGTGGCACTTGCCATTTACAGTAATACTGAACTGATTTATCCCAGCATGGTATTAGTGCTGACTTTTAGTGAGATTTGACCTAGGTACACATTGTCTGTTTGAGCTTGATGTGACACTAATTTCCATTAACTATTGTATAGTGTTGATTAGATGTTACTGCACTTAACTAGGGTAATGTTCTGCTTTTACATCATTCCTATTGAAAACATACATGCTCATGGTTAGGGCCCTACCAAATTCACAGTACATTTTGATCAATTTTGCAGCCATAGGGTTTAAAAAAATGGTAAATTTCATTACTTTTAGCTTTTTAAATCTGAAATTTCATAGTGGTGTAGTTGTAGGAGTCCTGACTAGGGATGTAAGCGACTAGTCAATGAGTCGATTATCCAATAAGCATATGCTTATTGGGTAGTCAAGTAGTGACTCAACTACTTGCTCCTCTCTGCCCCTTTCAGAAAGAGATGGGGGGGGGGGAAGCAGGAGCTGGTGCTGGGGGGGGCCAGGTTAAAAGCCAGTACACCCCCCCATCTCTGTGGGGGCAGGGGAGGCAGAGGCACAACAGGGGGACTGAGCTCAAGCTGGGATTCAGCTCTCTCAGCTCGTGTCCAGTCCCACACGCTGCACTTCTGCTTTTAAAATATGGTAAGAGCCACTGGGCTCTTAATACACTTAAAAGGCAGAGCCGCAGTGGGGTTAGCTCCTGGCCCTGGGAGCTAACCCTGCTGTGGCTCTGCAGTTTCCCCCCTTATCAAGTAGTCGATGGAAATTCCATTGACTACTCAATTAGCTGATTAAACCAATTTAACATATTTAGTCCTGACCCAAAAAGGAGCTCTACAGGAGGTGTTAGAAGGTTATTGTAGGGGGTTGTGGTGGTGCCACCCTTACTGCTGCTGGTGGGGTCCTGCCTGCAGAACTGGGCATATGGTCACATTATACCACCACTCTCCATTTGCCCAGTGCGGAAGTAAGGGTGGAAATACGTGATCCTTGTAAAATAATCTTGTGATTCTCTCCCTTCCCCACTCTTTTGGGTCACAACCCCCAATTTGAAAAATGTTGGTCTCCCCTCCTCGCCCAAGAAATCCTTATACAGTAAAAAGCACACAAAGTCAGATTTTACGGAAGGACAACAGATTTCACTGTTCGTGATGCCTTTTGCATGGCTGTGAATTTAGTAGGGCCCTACTCAGGGTATGTATGGTTGAAAGGGTGGAAGTAAAGGAGAAGCTATTTATTCCTATTGTGTTGAATCACCAAAGCCAAGACAGAGCTGCCTCTAAGCACAGCAATGCTATGAGATGCCAGAGTTTCAAAGAAATAAGATTAAAGCTTAAGAAAAACTGATGCAATTTCACTTGGATTTCTTTAGGCTCGATTTTATGCACCAACAACTATATTTATTGATGAGATAGACTCTATCTGTAGTCGCAGAGGAACCTCTGAGGAGCATGAAGCCAGCCGAAGGGTGAAATCTGAACTACTGGTTCAAATGGATGGTAAATTCACTTAATTATTGTTGATTGCTTTGGGTCACACACAATAAAAGGATTGAATTTTATTGTTTAGGCACAAGAACCTAATTGTGCTGGCTTCTTTTTTTTTTTTTTTTTAAGGTAGATTAAAATAAAACACACAAACATTACTCAGACTCATGAGACACTACAGATACACTGATCTTATTTTCACTACTGTATCTGTTCTCTCAAACACTTCAGTATCTGAATCAAAACCTCATTTTGTAACACCAGAATAACTGAGCTTCCTCAAAGCTCAGAAAAGATTGAGCTCTTCCTCACTCCTATGACTCTTTTTTTTTTTTTTTTTTTTTTTATAGCCCTATACTTCCCATGAGTGACTTTTTTTTTTTTTTTTTTCCTTTGTACCTAACCGTTTCCCCTTGGTAGTCCAATAAAGTAAAGCAATCAGATGTAACTATAGCTGCAGAGCAAGAGTGGGCAATAAGCAGGCCAGTGGACATTGGTGGGCCAGTGGACTTTGTATTGACCTATGTGACCATAGGTGTAGCTGCTCGCAGCTCCCATTGGCTGGGGATCACCATTCCCAGCCAATGGAAGGTGCAGGAAGCAGTGTCCTGGTCTTCTGAATCTTACATCAATGTTAACCTCAGTTCTCTGAGCTAGAATTTGCAGTTCTTCATCCCCAAATGCTAGGTAGAACTAAAATGAAACTAGCACTCTAATGTTACACCTTAGGGTATTCACAATTCTGTTTCTACATAGGATCCTCCCATGATAGCTGAATAGGTTTAACAATTTCCCCTCCTACCACAGGTGTTGGAGGGGCTGCTGAAAATGATGATCCTTCCAAAATGGTTATGGTACTTGCTGCTACTAATTTTCCTTGGGATATTGATGAGGCCCTAAGACGACGACTAGAGAAGAGAATTTACATTCCATTACCATCAGGTACAAAGGTTTCCTTTGTATTAAAAAAAAAGCTGCTCATTGCTCCTTTTATTTTGTGATGAGTCTTAGGATTATTGTCAGTGTATTATTGATACTGCATGGGGTATCTGGGCTCAGGAGAAAACTTTGAAGGCACTTTCCTTTGGATGTATTGTTTGAACGCATTCATGGTCTGGGGATATGTAAGATGACAGCCAAGTGATAGACAATGCATAAAGTTCTATAACGCAGACAAAGTATTAGAATAGCAGGTATGTGTGTATAAAGCTAATGGATATAGAGTGACTTAAATGGTGAAAAACCATGTTAGGGACTATAATTTAGGGTCCAATTTCAAAAATTGGAATGCAAAGTTAACAGTCCTAAAAAGTGGCCCCTCAGAAATGCTGAGTGACAAGTCGCAACCTCTGAAGTTTAGGGAGGTTGTGGAAACTCCAGCCATCTCTCTTGGATGGTTTAGACACCACAAATCCTGCATCTTGGTAAGGAGTTACACTAAATTACTCCTGTGGTCCCTTCAGACACTATGATTATAAGTCAATTTTCACTCAGCACTTCTGAAAATCAGACCATTTGTTAGGATCCTAAATATAGACTTTGGGCTTCTGCTTCTGAAAATATTTGCCCTCTGAATTGGGCTTTAGATTTAGATGCAGAATGGAGTAATGGAGGACTAACACAACCACCCTGTGTATTTGTATCTTTTTTTAATCAGGGTTTCATAGACTTAAATGCTTTTTTTGTGTGTTTGTTTTTGTAGCAAAAGGCAGAGAGGAACTTTTACGAATAAACTTGCGAGAGTTAGAACTGTCTGATGATGTTAACCTTGCAAATATAGCTGAAAAAATGGAAGGTTATTCTGGTGCAGACATTACCAATGTATGCAGGTATGTCAAAATTGCAACCTTAGATTCACTTATTTAAGAATTCACTTGTTTAAGAATTAGGCAGCCATAACCATATCAAGCTGCAGTCCTGATTTGTTGACTAAAATGTCAGGTCTCTTGTACAGGTTGAATCTCTAAAATCCTGGACTCTCTGATCTGGCAACAGTGGCTATTGCTGGACTGGAGAGCCCTGGCTGGCCAGGCTCACAATCCTAGCCTGAGCTGGGCTGGCGGTGAGGAGCCCAGCCCCAGTGGGGCCAGCATGGGGGAGAGCACAGCCCTAGCCAGGGCTGGCGACTAGGAGCACATCCCCAGACAGGGCTGGAGGTAGCAGGCTGGCAGCCAGGAGTGCAGCTCCTGTCAGGGCTGGCACTGTGGGAAGCACAGCCTCAGTTAGGGCTGGAGCGGTGCAGGAGCACAGCCCTAAGCAGGGGACAGCCCCAGTCAAGGCTGGCGGCAGCAGCGGGCAGCAGGGAGTGCAGCTATACTTGGCTGTAGGCTCTGCTCCCAAGTAGAGAGCCTTGACCTCTCCTTGTCCAGCAAACTCCATTGTTTGGGTCCACTCAGGTACCGAGGCTTGCCAGACAAGGGAGGTCTGACCTAATGTTCTTTACAGCAGAACAGATTAATGATACCCATCTATCCCATGTTTTACTTCCATACATTATAATGCTGAAAATAAATTGCTATGCATTGTTTTGATGAGACTATTATATATTTGAAGCTTTACACTAGTTCATTTAGACCATAAGAACATAAGAACGGCCGTACTGGGTCAGACCAAAGGTCCATCTAGCCCAGTATCCTGTCTGCCGACAGTGGCCAGCACCAGGTGCCCCGGAGAGGGTGGACCGAAGACAATGATCAAGCGATTTGTCTCCTGCCATCCTCTCAGCCTCTGACAAACAGAGGCCAAGGACACCATTTTATCCCCTGGCTAATAGCCTTTATGGACCTAACCTCCATGAAATTATCTAGCTTCTCTTTAAACTCTATTATAGTCCTAGCCTTCACAGCCTCCTCTCGCAAGGAGTTCCACAGGTTGACTACACGCTGTGTGAAGAAGAACTTTCTTTTATTAGTTTTAAACCTGCTACCCATTAATTTCATTTGGTGTCCTCTAGTTCTCCTATTTAGGGAACTAATAAATAACTTTCCTTTATCGGCCCTCTCCACACCACTCATGATTTTATATACCTCTATCATATCCCCTCAGTCTCCTCTTTTCTAAGCTGAAAAGTCCCAGTCGCTTAACCTCTCCTCATATGGGACCTGCTCCAAACCCCTAATCAATTTAGTTGCCCTTTTCTGAACCCTTTCAAGGCCAAAATATCTTTTTGAGGTGAGGAGACCACATCTGTACACAGTATTCAAGATGTGGGCGTACCATAATTTTATACAGGGGCAGTAAGATATTCTGGGTCTTATTTTCTATCCCTTTCTTAATAATTCCTAGCATCCTATTTGCCTTTTGGCCGCTGCACACTGTGTGGATGTTTTCAGAGAACTGTCCACGATAACTCCAAGATCTCTTTCCTGATTTATCGTAGCTAAATTAGCCCCCATCATACTGTACGTATAGTTGGGGTTATTTTTCCGATGTGCATTACTTTACACTTATCCACATTAAATTTCATTTGCCATTTTGTTGCCCAATCACTCAGTTTGGTGAGATCTTTTGGAGTCCTCACAGTCTGCTTCTGTCTTGACTATCCTAAACAGTTTGGTATCATCCGCAAACTTTACCACCTCACTGCTTACCCCTTTCTCCAGATCATTTATGAATAAGTTGAACAGGACTGGTCCTAGGACTGACCCTTGGGGACACCACTAGTTACCCCTCTCCATTCTGAAAATTTACCATTTATTCCTACCCTTTGTTTCCTGTCTTTAACCAGTTCTCAATCCAAGAAAGGACCTTCCTCTTATCCCATGGCCATGTAATTTACACAAGAGCCTTTGGTGAGGGACCTTGTCAAAGGCTTTCTGAAAATCTAAGTATACTATATCTACTGGATCCCCTTGTCCGCATGTTTGTTAACCCCTTCAAAGAACTCTAATAGATTAGTAAGACAGGATTTCCCTTTACAGAAACCATGTTGACTTTTGTCCAACAAATTATGTTCTTCTACATGCTTCACAATTTTATTCTTTACTATTGTTTCGACTAATTTGCCCGGTACTGACGTTAGACTTACCGGTCTGTAATTGCCCGGATCGCCTCTAGAGCCCTTTTTAAATATTGGTGTCACGTTGGCTACCTTCCAGTCATTAGGTACGGAGGCCGGTTTAAGGAATAGGTTACAAACCACAGATAATAGTTCAGCAATTTCCCATTTGAGTTCTTTTAGAACCCTTGGATGAATGCCATCTAGTCCGGAGATTTGTTAACATTAAGTTTTTCTATTTGTTCCAAAACCTCCTCTAATGACACTTCAATCCAGGACAGTTCCTCAGATTCATCACCCACAAAGGACGTGCAGATTTGGGAATCTCCCAACGCCCTCAGCCGTGAAGACTGAAGCAAAGAAATCATTTAGTTTCTCCGCAATGGCTTTATCGCCCTTGATTGCGCCTTTATAGTTCGATCGTTAGGGGACCCACAGGTTTTTAGCAGGCTTCCTGCTTCTAATGTACTTAAAAACATTTTGTTGTTTCTTTTGAGTTTTTGGCTAGCTGTTCCTCAATCTTTTTGCTTTTCTTATTACATTTTTACACTTGATTTGACAGTGTTTATGTTCCTTTCTATTTATCTCACTAGGATTGACTTCCACTTCTTAAAAGATGCCTTTTGTCCTCACTGCTTCTTTTACATGGTGGTTAAGCCACGGTGATGCTTTTTAGGTCTCTTGCTATGTTTTTTAATTTGGGGTATACATTTAAGTTGGGTCTCTATTATGGTGTCTTTAAAAGTTTCCATGCAGCTTGCAGGATTTGGCTCTAGTCACTGTGCCTTTTAATTTCTGTTTAACTAACCTCCTCATTTTTGTGTAATTCCTTTGAAATTAAATGCCAGGGTGCTGGACTGCTGAGGTGTTCTTCACACCACAGGAATGTTGAATGTTATTATATTATGGTCACTATTCCCAAGCGGTCCTGTAACAGTTATTTCCTGACCTGATCCTGCGCTCCACTCAGGACTAAATCGAGAATTGCCTCTCTCCCTTGTGGGTTCCTGCACCAGCTGCTCCAAGAAGCAGTCATTTAAGCCATTTAGAAATTTTATCTCCGCTTTCTTCTGAGGTGACATGTATCCAGTCAATATGGGGGTAATTAAAATCCCCATTATTATAGAGTTCTTTGTTTTGGTAGCCTCTCTAATCTCCTCAGCATTTCAATGTCAGTATCGCTGTCCTGGTCAGGTGGTCGGTAATATATCCCTACTGCTAATTTCTTATTTTTGGAGCATGGAATTACTATCCATAGCGATTCTATTGAACATGTTGATTCACTTAATATTTTTATTTCATTTGATTCTACATTCTTTCACATACAGTGCCACTCCACCCACCCCGGCCTGCTCTATCCTTTCGATATATTTTATATCCCGCATGATTGTGTCCCCACAGATTTTCCTCATTCCACCAGGTTTCAGTGATGCCTATTATGTCAATCTCCTCATTTAATACTAGGTACTCTAGTTCACCCATCTTATTAGTCAGACTCCTAGCATTTGTGTAGAAGCACTTTAAAAATTTGCTGCTTATTTGTCTGCCCTTCCTGATGCATTGGATTCCTTTGTATGCGGTTGTTTGTTTGCTCTGGCCCATGGTTTGCCCTCTCCTCCTCTCTTTCTGACTACAGCTTAGAGAATCTCTATCAATGGATTCTCCTCTAAGAGAAGTCTCCCTCCGATTTACGTGCATCTCCGCACCAATCGGCTTTCCCCCATCTCTCAGTTTAAAAACTGCTCTACGGCCTTTTTAATGTTTAGTGCCAGCAGTCTGGTTCCACCCTGGTTTAGGTGGAGCCCATCCTTCCTGTATAGGCTCCCCCTCTCCCAAAAGTGTCCCCAGTTCCTAATAAATCCACACGGCAGGTAATCATACATGTTACACTCGACGCAATAAACAGGATAGCCCCCACTCTGCTGCTGGGCTTCTGTCTCCATTTTTCTAATGAATAAGTTTAAGTATAAACTGGGATTCTTTTTAAACCTCTGGAATATAGATTATTATAAGGGTTATGTTTTAAAGAAGGTCAGAAATCACTAGTGCCCTCTAACCTCCCTCTCCAAACTCCCTGTTAGCTGTTCCTGTTTGCAAGCTCCCTGGTCGCTGAGTCACAGGCTTATATAGCTCTGGTAGCCCCTCCCCCTGACTGAGGCTCAGCCAATTAACAGAGGCTTCTAGATTTCAAACCTTTCAGAAGCTCCTTCAAACCAACCAACCAACCAGAGAAACACAAGCTCAGCACACAGCAAATAACTTCCCCCACACACAAACACACTCCAGACAGCCACTTACCACAAGGGTCCCGGTTTTACTCCTCTTTTACCTGGAGAATTCCCTCTCCAAACTCCCTGTTAGCTGTTCCTGTTCGCAAGCTCCGTACCCCTTCCTTCTAAAGGAAGTGTCCAAAGGGACTATAAACTACATTTTTAACTTGCAGAACTTTGTGGAATCATCCCATTGTTAGTACGTATGCACCTCCCCCCTGGGATTATATGTAACAAAAAGGCCACATTAAATGCAATAAGAATGCATGAATGGTAATCTTTTAGTCGGTTTCTGGTTGTACCTCTGTTTTTTGAGACTGAACAGAAGCTAACTTTTAGTAAGCCCAACTGTGAGAAGCTAGGATTTGGGAACATAATAGAGATGGCAGTCAGAGTAATTGCATATTTGCCATGTTCATCACTGGGATCTTTGAGAAAGGGGACTTTATTTTGGCAGAAGTAGAGTCAGGCTAGTTGTAAATGTGGCTGACTTGGTGCTGCTGCTGGGAAGAGCAAGCATGGAAGACGTTAATTGACAACGCTGTAAGATGACAATAGAAGCTGGTAGGTGGAAGAAATTTAGATACATAAGTACTCTTATTTTGCTCAATTTCTGATAACATTTAAAAACATCAGAGATATTTAAGAGCAGGTTAGTTAGGCATCTATCAGGGATGATCTAGATGGTGCTTGGCCCTGCCATGAGGGCAGGGGACTGGACTTGATTTCTCAAGGTCCTTTCAGTTCTAGTATTCTGTGAAATCACTTTTATCAAATCATGGTGAAACATGGAGTAAATAGTTGAGCATAAGTATAAATGTAAAAGGTTAAATGTAAAATTAGCAATACTCAGAAAATAAAAACCTTGCTGCTACATTAAAATTTAAATGTAAATAGCCTTGGTTCTCAATATTCTCCACATTTTGTCTGCTTCTTGGCCTGAAATCTTTCAAGGGCAAAGACTATCCCCCACTCTGTGCATCACCAATTACGAGGAGGACTTCCCCAACCTAATGGTAGCTTTGATGTGTTATCAGAACAAATACAGGTTGAACCTCTCTGGTCCAGCAACATCCGTGGTCCGGCATGATTTTAGTTGACTACACCCATGAAAAGTGCACATCTGGCTAGGTTTCCCACAGTCACCAGTCCTGGCTCTGTGTTCTCTGCTGTTGTTTAGCTCTAATTTACCCTTAAATGTCTTGGAAGAGCCCAGTAAGCAGTGGAAGTGTTGGTAATGCTGCTAAACAATATTGACCTCCTGTGGTCTGACACCGGTCAGATTCCAAGGGTGCTAGATTAGAGTGGTTCCATCTGTAATAAGTAATCTGCTACTACAAAGGGGACAAAAGGAGCAGATGGTGAAAGGAGAAAAGTTTGCTCTAAATATTTGACCACTATAAACTGAGTTGAGGAAAATACAGTGTTGGATTTAGGTAACTGCTTCGTGTGTGTGTGTGTGTGTGTGTGTGTGTGTGTGTGTGGACGGACATGTAAGTAATGGCTTTTATTTTAACTCAGTTTATGAGATTGAAGGAGGCACAGGGGCACTTAGTCAAAATGTTTTGTAGGATACTGGATATAACTGTGCTACTAAACTTTCTTTTAAAATAATTTGTATTGTCCTTAAGTGTGTTCTGCTGGCTGATAATAGATTTACTACACAATCCAGTGAATACTGGTTCAAATATTGGTTGAATTGTCATATTGGGAAAACGGAAACATCCATTAACATAACATAAAAACAGAAGAGAATGGAAGGGAGTATGCAATTTTTGATGTGAAGAAAAGCAAGCAACATTCTTCATAAATATTAAGGGATACAAGTGGCTTGCCAAAAAATGGACAACTTCATGGTGCAGTTTCTCGAGAACTGCAAATTGAGATGAGGAATGAATAAGTTCCATCTTCACCAGGTGGCTCATTTCAACATTCATCAATTGTAAAATGTGCCTATGCAAAGGACCTATTCCAAACCAGAGGTTTTTAATTTTGTTCTCTGAACTGCTTTGGAAATATGGTCGATATGTACAGGTCGCTTTAATTACATTTAATGTTTTCTTAATTAAATGCATCAATTCCCTAAAAGCAAGATTTACCTCTTTCTAGTAAGTTTAGTGTTTTACACACACAGAAGGTATTGCTAATTTCTGATCATCCTGCTATCCAGACCCAGCAGAGCAGAGATTTTATTTCCTATGGTATCTGTCACAAGCTCTCCCCTCTGAAGGATTCTGAGACCTCTTAGATTTTTCTGGGCCTGATAATCCTACATTCATTTTCTTTGTATTTTCTGTCCCTGTTTCCTTCTTTTTCCCTACACGATATAGATAAATATTCATGGTAGAGAGTTAAGTTAAAGAAGATTCTGCTTTGGAAAGGAAGTGCTAGGCCCTTGCTGAAGTGTCATTAGTTAAAGCCCTCAGTAGTTCTCTAAAAGAGAACTGTCTGTCCCTGAAGCACGGCAAGCAGTAGCTACTGTTGCAGCAATTGTACTTGGAAAGACAAAGGGAATGAGAAGCTCTGTTTCTTAAGGACTTTTTTTGTCCCATTCTCAGCCAGTTAAACAACTATTAGTAGTACAGCATAAAAAGTGTTTCTAAATCAGCAGTGTATCTGTCTTTTTTTTGACAGCCAAGCCCCATGCTATTATCTTTCTTGAGGTCCAGAGTAATGTGTGTTCTTCACTGAAGGTGAATAATAGAAGAAAAAATGAGGTTGCTTAGTCCTTGGGAGTTTTGAAATAAAATTCTGTTAGAACAGTCACTTGGGCCCCTCCTGACAATGACTTTAATTGCTGTTCTTGGTCTGTTGGGTTTCTTTCCATCCTCAGTGTGGACAAAATCCTGATTATCAGCATCTGGCCTAGTCTATCCTTCATATTTGCTAGTGCAAAAGATGAAACAGTAGCTGAAGCAAAATGAAATACTGTTTTCAGTTTAGTTCTTAATATGCAAAAACTTTTCTTTTTGGTTAAATTATAGCTTGTAACTTGATTTCAAAAATACTTCAAACAGTGCAAGCTGAGAACTGCAGACTTTTCAGTCATTTGTCCAACCCTGCACTATGTACATGTATACAGATGCCTACTATATGTTAATTGTATTAGCTTACCTAGCACATGAAATACAAATGCAGTAGGAAAATAGGTGTTTTATAGGGACAGTTTTTATAAAGACTTATTGCAGCCAGCAGTTTAAGATTCCTATGGATGAATAGGCTTGGGGGTGGGAGGTGTTGAGTAATCATTCAGTTCTTAGTTCAGATTGGTCATTTTAAGTAATGTACAGGCTGGAAATACTACAGATCTTCTGTAGTAAACTGCTTTTTCAAAACCCCTTCCCTTAAAATTGTACATTCCATTCATGTGTGACAGATTGGGATATAGTGAATCAACTCTAAATCGGGGAATGTCCAATTCTCTGGACAATGGCACAGTCCAAAGAGGAAGATCAGTGTATGATTTAACAGAGATGCCTGCCCCTAAAAGTCTGTCTAGTGGGGGTGGATACTTGTACTTCTCAAAGAATAGGGGTAGTATAAGTCCTGCTCAGTAGCACTGTGAAATATTAACAAAGTGAAGTTTCAATGTGTAGTCTTCTTGTATCCTTAGGCCAAATTCGGTGGGCCAGGAATCAGAACAGTCAAGGAGAAAAAAGTAATTCATGTCCCTTCTGGAATTTCAGTTCTGGCTGGCTGCTTTAGAATGATGCAAGAGGAATTTGTGTAGAGTATTTGGGCCTAGCAAGAGATTTAAGGAGCAAAACTTGATGAAGTTTGGCTATGTAGCTGCAAATCGTGAATTTTCCAGGCTTTATCTGGTCAAAACTGAACAGACTTTCTTAAGATAAAAGCAACTTCTATGAACTTGGAACTATCTCTTTGCCTGAAGCTCTTGTTCCAAATTATACAGATTCTGAGACACTCAGAACAGTAACTCCATATATCTTACCTAAACTGCAGCTGGCTGTGAAAATGAATATTTAAGGACATAGTCCCATGGTCAGTCTAAGTTGAACTTATGGCAGACTGATACTGCAAGATATAACAAGAGAAGGCTTGCCCTCAGCAGCAAAAGAAACAAAGTAAGGATGTTAAATATCAGTTAATTGAATAGTCGATTAACCTCATGAATTCTTATCAGTTAGTCCCGCGTTTCTCAGCTGTGGGTCCCGACCCCCCGGGGGGTCGTGAGCAACTTAGAGGGGGGTTGTGGTATCACAAAGTTTGAGAACCCCTGGGTTAGTCGACTATTCTATAGCCCCCAGGTGTGGGGACGGCAGCCAGTGCGCTCCGGCCCCACTCCCAAGCAGCCCCCTGCCTCTCTGTGCTGCTGCCTCTGTATTAGAGGCAGCAGCACAGAGTGCTAGGTGGGAGCTGGTATGTGAGGGAAGACAATTTAAAAACCAGCTCCCCTCACAGACCAGCTGGCTGTCATCCCGCACGGCAGCCCCTGATACAGAGGCAGCAGTGTGGGATGACAGCAGCCCCTGGCTGCGGGGGGAGGAGCTGAGTTCCTGGACCCAGCATGAGCAGGAACTGAGCCATGCTGTCTGCCCACCTCGCTCCTAATACAGAGCCACAGTGGGAGTACGTTCCAGACCCAGTGCGAGTCAGGACTGAGCTGTGCTGCTGGCCTGCCCACTTAATTTATTGGCAAGAGGGGAGGGGCAATGTGTGTAGTCTATAGCATTAACCTATAAGCCTTTGCTTATCAGTTAATCAACTACACTATTACATCCCTAGAACAAAGTGCACATGTATTCTGGTTCTCTTTCCTACCATCTGAGTCATGAGGTGGTATTATCTTTATTCAAAATGTTCCAATTCATGTAAAATTGGTTCACTAAACTGACTGTTTAGCTGGTGGTGGTGCAAATTTGAAATCTGAAATAGTATACATTTTGAAAAGTGCAAATAGATCTTGAAATAGTTTCTAGCATTAGCGCCCTATTATTCCACAAACCTGCACTTGTTCATTGTCTGTCTACATTTAAAATGCTACAGCAGCACAGCTTTGTTGTTTTAACTGTTCAGTTAGATACTATGCTGATGAGAGGTTGGTCTAAACCAGGGTCTGCAAACTTTCTGAAGTGTGCCAAGATTTTACCCTCCTGCCTTGAGCTGCACCGTTCTCCCAGGAGGTGGGGAGGGGACTCTCTCCACTGCGTGCCTCACTTGGTCTCCTGCCCTAGGCTCCGCTCCAGCTTTTCCTGTGGGGAGGGGAGGAGTAGTGCATACACACTTCCCCGCACTTGAGTGCAGGATCTGGATGGGATGCGGAGTGAAGGAGCAGGCTGAGAGGAGGGTGTCTGACAAGGGGGAAGGGGCAGGAGCCAGAGGGCTGGTGCAGGGTCTCGGCATGGAGGGGTGCAGTCTCTGTAACAGTTTATTTATTTTAACAGTCCCTTCCATGTGGCAGCCAGACGCTGTTCTACACATGGAATAAGTTAGTGGCCCATGGGCAGAGCGTGGAATGGAGGTCGTGCTTCACCAGGTATGCAGGGAATCTGGCCAGCAGGTCTGGGCAGGCTGGCCAGGATCCAGCCTGCCAGCACCTGGAAGACTAACTTCAGCAGCCCACAGGCTTTCTGGTGCATGTGCGTCCATGGCACATGCAGGAGGTGGCAGAGCAGTAGGGACATGGCCATGGCAGCAGCGGGTACTTCATGGGAAAAGTGGTGGTCTGGTCTGCTTTTGCTCTCTCCCTCTCCCTCCTCCCTGCTGCTCTGAGGCACCTGTCCCAGGCATGGCTTCCTGCTGTTCCACTGGCTGGATTCTGGCCAATGGAGCAGCGGGAAAAGTCTGTAGGCAGTGTGCCAGTGCGCTGCTTTGTTCTCTGTATGTGTGCCAGCTGTTGCTGATCCCTTGGTATAGGCAGTTATCTGCTATGGGGCAGCAGAGTTGATGGAAGAATTCAAAAGTCTCAGCGGGGTAGCCATGTTAGTCTACAACTAAAGAAACTTAAACAACAATGGTCCTGTAACACTTTAGAGACTAACAAAAATATAAATAGTATCATGGGCACAACCCACTTCTTCAGATGACAAATAGGGAGCAAGGGGCCCGGAGTTTGAAATATAAAGCAGAAAAAGGGGGGGATGAAAAGTGTAGGGGGGACCTGTCCATTAAAGTGTCTGTGCTAAATGAGGCTAAGAGTGAGTTGTGTGTGCCTGATAATTAGCTTTTGAGGTCATTTGAGTGTTGAACTAGATGAGCCATTCATGTCTTTGCTCATGCTGTATGAGAGAGCCTTCATATGCAAAATCTGATACTACTTCTGCAGATTGTCTCTAGTTGATTCCTGAAATTGTTTTGCAAGATAATAGCGACCTTTAAATCCATTGAGTGTACAGGCGAGTTAAAATGTTCCCCAACAGGTTTGTTACCATTTCAAATATCTGATTTGTGCTCATTAATTCTTTATCATAGAGACTGTCCAGTTTGGCCAATATACATGGCAGAAAGGTATTGCTGGCACTTGATGGCATATCACATTAGTGGAAATGCAGTTGTATGAGCATCTGATGTGGTGGCTTATATAGTTAGGTTCTGGGATGTTGCTTGTGTAGATGTGTGGACAGAGTTGGCACTGGGGTTTACTGCAGAGGTGAGGTGGGTTCCTGGGTGAGTATGTTTGACATGTGATGTGTTGCTGCAGAAAAGAATTTGGTTCAGGTTAGGGGGTTGTCTGTAGGTGAGGATTCAAGAATTCAAGTATATGGATTGACTGATAAACTGATCTGTCTAGTGGAGAACAGGCCTTAGTTTTCTTCAGCCAACTACAGGAGTTTTCATTAGCTGAAAGCAGTGTACCAAGGTAGAATTTGACTCCTGCAAATTATAACAGGTGCAAGGTAAATGTATTTTCAGTAGTATTGCTGATAGGAGGGGTAACTGAAGTTCTGTGGTTGTAATGGTGCAATTTCAAAGATTCTGCTGCACAAGTGGAGGATAGAGTATTAAACCAGTCTGGGAGCTGGGAACCAAACACACATCTCCATTCTCCACTACATAATTCCTATATGACCTTGGTATGATTTTTAACCTTTGTCTCAGTTCCCCCAGGTAAAACTGGAATTAAGAGCGCTTCCCTATCTTATGAATATAGTGAGGATAAATACATGAAATATTGAAGTTGTTAGATAACATAGTAATCAAAGACCATCTTAGTACTAAGAACAGTAGCTAGCTTTTTTTGGTTCTCCCAGTTGGAATGTGGTGACTTAAGACTGCCAAGAAAGGGTTAAGCAAGTACATTTCCATATTGAGTGGTTTCTTCTTATTGTACAGGGATGCATCACTGATGGCTATGAGAAGGCGTATTGAAGGTTTGACACCAGAAGAAATTAGAAATCTCTCCAAAGATGAAATGCACATGCCTACAACTATGGAGGATTTTGAAATGGCTTTAAAAAAGGTTTCTAAATCGGTATCTGCTGTGGACATTGAGAAATATGAAAAATGGATTGTTGAATTTGGATCATGCTAAGTCTTCGTAACCAAACTTCCCCCTGAGAAATCTGTCTTAAAACAGCTTCAGAAGTAATGAAAGGTAGTGTTCAAGTGCACTAAGTGCTATTTTTTTAACTTTCTTAAACTTGAGAAACACGAATAAACTCATTTTTAAATTGCAAGTCACTTCTGCCTCTTACTTGAATTAACTCAAGTCTCACAATCTATTTCCGTTTCAAAAATATGAAGCACAGAGATCAAATGTGCTTTTGGTTTTGTGTGTGTTTAAATTAAAATACTAGGGTCTGTTACTGGTGGCTTTCCATGTGAGTGTGCTCTTTCACTGCCACAGAATCTGGTTTCATGATGCTTGCTAGATCTTGTGGATCTCAACATAGCAAGAGTTAGATTCACTGGATAGTAGTGGCGCATTTTTTAACCATTTTGCCTTTTTAAATGTTCCTGCATCTGTTAAAAAAAGAAATGTGCCAAGGCTAAGGTGCAAACCCCCTGAAATTTGCAACCATTTACTTCAGTCAGACTTAAGTTTATTAGGATTTCATTTAAGATGAATTGGGAAAAAGCATATCCTTAGATACGCTGTACAATTCTGACTAGTGCCAGACAGTTTTGCAAGTACTGCTGCTGAGTCAGATGTGTGGGTGGGCTACAAGTGTTTGCAGGTGTCTTTAGAAAGTGGAAAACAAGGCATTAAACACAGATGACATACTTTCTATTCAAATTGTAAATGAACTACTGGCAGATGATTTGGTAAAGTAATCAGTAAGAATAAGCTTACTATATTCAGGTGTGTGTGTGTGTGTGTGTGTGTGTGTGTGTGTACATTTTAGACTATTATACAAGTCCAGTTTAAATTCTTAGGTGTTACTGCCCCATTTTAGGAGAGGACAACTTCCCTTGTTTGTGCATGTGCCATGTCACTGTATTCAGGAATTTTACTGAGGGTCAAAGATAACTATAAAGCCCACTGTTCTCAATCTTAAAGAGGCTATTTTTCCTTGTACAGTAAAACCTGTGTTATCCAGCATGCTGGGGGATTAGGGCGTTCTGTTTATGTAAAAATTCCAGTTATGAAGGTCCCATCAACCTAGGAAAAAACAATGGACAATAATTGTAAAACTTGTTTTTAATATTGGTAATTTTGTAATGTGAGACCAACTGCCTCACACTTCTATTTTGAGTTAAAGATGATTAGTACTACTTAATTTTTTATTTAAGCCAATCATGGTAAATCAAGCCAGGCCTGTGCCCCTGAAGATGTAACAGTATTGTGGCTGGGGGCAATGCTGGTTAAAGTTTTCTGGTTAGAGTGACGGATAACAAAGGTTTCACTGTAACTAATATTCCTGCTATTTACGGAATAAACAGAAAGTTAAACTATCTTAGCTTTTTTTCCTTCAGGTAATGGCAACCACTTCACTACAGTTTGATTTCCTTCCAGTGTGTTTATATATACACACAGTGAGTTTAGTAAACTTAAATGTTAATTTGCAAAAATTTGTGGAAAAAGATGCTTCCCAAACTCAAGACGGTAAATCAGTTTTAAGACACTCATGTTCTTGTTTGAGACACTTTACATAATACCACAAGCTACCCAAAAATTATAGTGAACAAGTCATTTTATAAGTGGCTTAATATATTAAATGTTGAATAAAGTGCTTGAAATATGAAAAATTGCCTTAATACCTTTTTACATATGCAGTAACCACTTTTTAGTAGTAAACATTTGTTTATACAAGGCACAGTCAAGGGTAATAGGTCTAAAACCAGGTTGACCAACTCGGTTTTGGATTGTAGGCACATGTGCAATCTCTTCCTTTTAGTTTTGTCCCATGCTTGAGATGACTGAAGATTATCACATTCTGTGTTTACGAAGGCCATTTCCTGTTGTAGGTACTGGGAGAGTATTTTAAATAAATTAAAATTTATCACAATCCTTGTAGTGGGACGCTGCTGTTCTTTGAGAAAGAGGCTATGGGGAAGAAGGGAAACATTTTTGGCTTGAACCTTGAAATGTCCCTTTTTAAACCTAAGTCAGCTGATGATCAATTTTCAGAATAGAAAGCAAATAACATTTAAGTTCAAGTACCAAATTTCAGGTCAACTGAAGATTTGTACAAAGATTCAGATGTGAACGTGGTACTGAGTACGTCATTTCTCCAGTAGATTATCTGTCTTCTCTGGAATATCTGGAGAGAGATTTATCACAACCACAGGTGCAGCATTGATATCCTCCATGCGAAGAATTCCTCTGAAAAACACATTATTTTACCTTTAGAAAAGGGGTACTTCTGTTTTGAGAATACAAGGTTTTTTGCGTGTTATCAACCTTTCATTGTAATTCAACATATGAAATCAGTACAGACTGAGTTTTTGTTAAATGAAAAGGCAGCACTGGTATTGAAGCTTGAGGAAAGCTGCTTTGATACTTAAGCTTTGTTGCCCCTTAAGTTTAAAGTGATGCCACAGCAATGCTTTAATGCAGCAGTGTGATTGCAGCCCAGCCTCAGGAGCACATTTACACTGGTGCTGGGTAGAGCTGTAACCTGAAGGTTGTGTGCGTGTTTTCATACCCCCTGTGTGTGAGCATTAGCACCATTAAATTGGCAGTGTAAACAAACCCGTAGTGACTTTTGGCACATCATCCAAAATATCAGCCTACAATTCTGTTCCTACCTCACAGGTATTTAAATTTGATTTCAATGCAGTTTCAACAATTATCTGCCAGAAGCTGCTACATTAGGGCTAAGCCTAAGAGCCTGTCAATGATTTAACACGTTTACAAGACAGAGAGCTCTGAAGATTACTTCCTTATAGAATAAGTCATCTAAGTTTGCTGTAGATAAGTCCACTTCAGCTCAGATGTGAGACATTTTCACTTCAAACTAACTTAATATTGGCTTGGCATTTTATTTACAGTATTAAAACCATGAGGAATGGTGTCTTGAGTTTATGCTTACTGCCAAAGTTAACAACTTTCCCACTGAGCTAATGCACTGGTTACTCAGGCAGTATAGCTAGCACATCGGGATTCATGACTGCACTATATTCAGCCAAGATAGAATTCCTGCTTTCCATTCATTGTTGCATCACTACATATGCCTATTCACTCGCCTCTTCCCCCACCCACCCCCCCATGAAAAAGGGAGGGAAATTGTCCCCAGAGGGGAAAGAAGTGAAGTGACTTCTGTAAAACAAGGTGTGTAACACTCACTGATTTAGTGTTTTTTTCAGAGCACTTGGTTGACAGTGCAGCCTTATTGTTAAATCCAGGATGTGGGGCAATGTTGGAACAAACGTATCCTAGCCTTGTTTGACTACACTATCAGGGCAGAGCTTTGGATAGTTGGGCTTCTTGAGATGACTAATGCTGTAGAAAAAAGCCCTACCCCTCACAAGGTATCTTCAGAGAGCTGCTGTTATGCATGTGAAATAATGCGTGATTTTTTTTCCAAAACGACTTAAATCACTGGAAAGCAGACTTTCCATCATGACTGTTGCCATTCATTGACTGGTCTTATGACTACAAACATTGCTTTTTTGGGAGTATGCAAAAATTACTCACTTGTGTTCGAAGGATGGGAAAAGCACTTTTAAGATTCTTAAGACTAGAGCCGCTCCTATGACTCCAGTCCCAATGACCTCCATCAACTTAAAGATCACAGGAAAAAATTTAAGCCAGAACCCACACAGTTCTTTTCTCAAGTATTCCACCCACTGGCACATCACCTAAAATCAATAAACATGTTAAAGGAAAAAGTTTCTGAAATGTCAAGTGCAGCCTAGCTACTGGAGAATCAATACTGGAGGTATTAACTCTGTTTTAAATGTATAATCAAGGACAAACTGCTTTATAATCACATTTTCTAATTAAGTCGCCCTGCTCAGGACGATCTGATGTGTAAATCTGAAATAGTTGTACAAGAGAAGCTCCAATATTTTTGGGTAGGGAATTGAGAACCACAGAAGCAGCTGACAGCAAGGCATAGTGAAGCTTAGATGTAGATTACACATGCTGCTTGGGACCAGAATAGCATTTCCCATTGCAGCGTGTAGCAGGGAAAGAGTTGCTGGTGGTGCAGCCACAACATTGACTATGAAGAACTTGAGGACTGTATGATGGATCATAAGGCAGAATGTTTGGAGGACAACCCTGCTAATATTTTTCAACTAACATATAAGGCTGACTGGCAGGTACTTGATTTTGTTTCCATTGTGCTCAGTTGGTGCCTGACTGCAACAGTTTCTTTATCTGGGAACATAACTTATTGCAACAGTGCTCCAGTTTAGAGTTCTGTCTAGAATCTTTCCTTGCTGTGTGATTGTTCCTCACAAAGGCTGTCTACACTACAAGGTTTTTGTGCAAAAACCAGCAGAACGTCCACACCTCAAGCACATTTTTGCACACACAAAAATACGGTAAATCGACAGGACAAGAGGGCCTTTGCTGGTAGAATTATTCCTCTCCCCACGAGGAATAACTCCTTTTTGTGCTACTGCTCTTGCGCAAAAAGGCAGATGTGGATGGACAACAGCGGTTTCTTGTGCAAAAAAAACCTGTCAGAAAAAGGACAGGTGCTCTGATGGCCATTCTGTTAACGGCAATCAGAACTTTCTTGTGCAAAAGCACATCGCTTTTGCGATGCACTTTTGAGGTTTATACGTGCTTTTGCGCAAGAAGTTTTCCACAAAAACCCTGCAGTGTAGACAAAGCCTAAGACTATGTCTACATAGCAAAGATAAAAATCTACAGCTGGCCCCTGACAGCCCTTTCAACCTCAGACTATAGCGCTGTTTCATTGTTGCATACTTGTCAGATAGAAAGCCCACCTACTCTTACAGCAGCAAGAAACCAAGCCGAAAATTAGGAAGAAATTTCTGTTATAGATTGGTTATTCTTCAGTTGCACATGAGCGGTTTCTCGTACTTTCAGTTTGAAGCATTTGGTATTGGCCATTCTCAATAACAGGCGCTCCATCTGGTTCATACAACAGCAATTACAATATTTCTACAAATGAGCCAATGTACCCCCAACAAAATGGAAACTGGAAAAAATTGCAATTTCGGGTAAGCAGGGCTGAGAATTGAAACTGCCTTTCCAACACAATCATAATATCGTGTTGCTTTTATCCCCATTTAAAAAAAACACACTAAAAGATGGCAGCCCAAGTACAAAACTAAGTCTCATGCTATTCTAGAAACTTTTGTTTAAAAAGCTTTCATGGTCTCTAGACAGGCACTGTATTTGCTGAAACACTATGTGGGTGGCCTTCATGTTGCAATGCACAACTTAATTTTTTTTTGGGGAGAGATGCCTGGCTTTGCTTCCCAGCCATGGATTCATGGGGAAAATTTTACTTTTCTGCTTGATTCCAAAGGAGGAGAGACTACAAGACTATCAGCAGTATATTAAACAATACTGAAACTTAATTATTCAGTCTAACTACAGTTATTTTCTTCTAGATTTCTCACTCACCCATTTCCACTATAAACACACAGTTAAATTTTTTAACTAGCACTTACAACAGACATTTAAAAAAAACAAATAATATGGCTCTCCCAGTCATTGTGTTGTTTCAGGCCAATTCCACAAGCCAAATACACAGGCAAAGGTTGGAACTTAACTTCATTTACAAGTTTAATTCTTATCCGAATGGAATGAACGGAGAGATGGGCTAGCTCGCACACTACCTTCCACTTCCTAATGACTGACTTAACCCACCAACCAAACAATGCAGGTGCTAATTGTTCTTACCAGCCTCTTGTCACTTAAACAAATCTGTTCACTGTTTTGTTTTCCCTCCCCTTCTCCCCACCCCTTATTTATTCTTGGATCTGGACATTTTAATACTCCAGTCATCTGAAGAAGTGGGTTTTGCCCAAGAAAGCTCATGACACCATCTACATGTTTTGTTAGTCTTTAAGGTGCTACTAGACTGTTTAAGTTTTTCCAGTTACAGACTAACTCAGCTACCCCTCTGAATCTAATAGACATTAAGTATTTTAAAAAGTTACCTTATAAGATGATGGAGGTTCTGTCCTGAGAGGAGGCTCTGGTAATTTGTCAGGTAACGTCTCTTCATCTACTGTAGTTTCTACTTGCCTGAGGAGGTAGTGGCTCGTTGTTTGCAGTGGGCTTTGAACATCTATTAAAGAAAGGCTTAGTTTTAGTTTCTCCATTTTACTTACACAACTTTTGCTGGAGCAACATATGATATAACAATGCACACAGGAACCAAAAGTGATGCTGCATTTGTGTGTGCACTGCATTATGACCTAAGGCTATAATGAAAACACCATTTAAAACTGACACTAATTTGACTTTCACAAAGTTTGAAAGAATCTGAGAGCATTACTAGGTCTATTCAACTGAATTTTGGCTGTTCTCTGCTAAAAGATGAGAAATAAAGTTTGTCAAGACCCTACATAACATGTAAGAGAATCTGTTTAACAAACTGAATTCTGGCCACATTTTCAAAGGAAAATTTAGTAACTCAAACTATTCCCTGTAAAGTAAGTTCTATATAGGAACTTACTTTACAGAACTCAACTCTTGCCTTGAGAGTGCTTCAATAGTAATCTTTATTGTAGGACTAGCCCAGAAATAGCAAATACAACTCAGCTATGAGAACTACAGTGATATTGGATCCCCATCATCTTAAGTGCCATTTCAGAAACATCTCTGAAGGGAAGAACAAAAGAAATAGCACATAGAATATTCAAGTGCTAAAATAAGGCATAACTAATAATCTCTATCTGAACAAGAGAGTATAACTTGGGCAAATTGTTCACCTCTATGCGCCTCAGCCTCCCTCTCAGTGAAATGTGCCTGCCTTTATCAAATGCTTTGATCTATGCATTAAAAAAATTAGGTAAATGCTATCTATTACATACCTTTTCCTGAGAGATTAGGAAGTGTAAATAATAGGTCATGGTCCTTGGGGATGGAATACAGCATGCTTTCTTTCAGTGGAACAGTATGGTTTGAATGTTTAAGTATTCTCAGGCCCTTAATTAATATGTTAATTTCAGTAACCTCCTCTTGCTGAACCTGCAAATGAGAGAAATACTAAATTTGTATCTTTGTTTTAAACTGAATAAGGCAGGCCACTGGTTTAAAAACCAAGCACCATTAAAATACTCTACCATTTTTGGATGCACAATTATTACTAAAAATTTCTTCCTTCTTTCTTAGACATTAGCACAAGTGCATTAATAGTTGGGAAGGTGCCTGTTCTGCAAGGTGTGTTAATGTGATCCACTTGATTTTCAAGAGTTGTACCTTACTCATCATGACCCTGATTCAGCAAGGTTTTTGAGCATCTGCCTCACTTCTAGTATGTGAGTAGTCCCAATAAAGTAAACAGGATCTTGCACATGCTTTAGTGTACTATTTAACTGAAGCCTTCACGATTGGCTTTTCACTAGACACTACTGCTACCCTTTCCTGCATTACCAAGTTTGACATCAAAGGATAAATGCATTTTTTTTTTATACACACATTTCTACTCAGAACCAGGCAAATGATTTCTGATGTAACCTGCAGCAGTACAAAAAAAGTTCTCCCGATATCATTGTCTTAATTTGTCCTTCCAGTAGCTTTTGCTTATCTACTCTTTAAATTAAAGTTACAACATTCAGAGTACAGATTGGCAAACTGATTATGCATATTTTGTAACCATATTTGTACAAAAGACTGCCCTAAAACATAACAATGATCTCACTTTTCCTCCACAAAAATATTAAGGATGTGAATAGTTAACCAGTTAGTGATTCTTCCCAGTTACAGTTAACCAGTAGGAGCTGAAACAGCACCCGCCTGCAGGGTGCCCAGTGTGCCCACAAGCAGGAGCACTCCAGCCCAGCTGGCTACAGGGGACTGCTCCAGCCTGGCCCTGTTTAAGCAGTTAACCAGTTAAACAGGTAACCAGTTGACTGATTAAACAGCATTTTACATCACTAAAAATATTAGGTGATGTATTTTTACTTATTCTTTATTTAAAAATTACCACTACAAGCACTGACTTTATAAGGAAAAAATGTCACTGTTAAGAGTAATAGAACAGCTGTCCAAAATATCAGGCCAGAAACTGACAGAAATCCAGTATGTGCCTCAAGTCTAGAATGAAGACTGCAACATGGAAGTTTGTCAACAAAAAGGAATGCAGTAGGATGTAAGCTATTAGTTAGAGCCTACCCTTATGCAATACATAGTATTGCATACTTCGAATTAAAACTACTGCATAATATGAATCACCTGTTCACTCTCAACTGATAATCAATGAGTAAGATTGCCTGCACTGTTGTCTCAGGAAACTAATGACACAAGATTGGTGAGGCAAGATCTTTCATTGGGCCAACTTCTGTTGGTGAGAGACGCTTTCAAAGCTGAAAAGAATGAAAGTCTCAAGTAGAAAATGCAGTTTAATATGCTAGTAGTATTAACTCCCTGCTAAGATTTGAAGTATTTTGCACAGAATGAGAGGTCTGAAACAAAACTATACTGTAATTTATGTACAAACCAGTAGAAAACTTGCTCAGGCTAATCTTATAAAAAGTGTAATTTATACTTTCTAAAACATTTGAAATAATGAATTAGATTAATAAGCTCTAGTACATTTGTCAAAATTCTGACTCTTTAATGTCTGTACGTTCAGTGAAAAACTAAGCCATTTTGATAATTCCTTATTAATAATCACTGCTACACTGTAGTAGTAAATTTAATAGTAAATTCTCAATAAAACAACTTAGACCATGTATAAGACAAATGTATAGTAAACAGAAACCTAGAAATTCCAACAACTTATATCATTAAGTATGCCCAGTGTGGAACTTCTTGGATATAGAATCAGAGCGGTAGCTGTGTTAGTCTGCATCTGTAAAAACTACAAGGAGTCCTGTGGCACTTTAAAGACTGACAGATTTATTTGGGCATAAGCTTTCGTGGGTAAAAACCACTTTCTGCATGTACATGGTTTTTATCCAAAAAAGCTTATGCCCAAATAAATCTTTAAAGTGCCACAGGACTCCTTGCTGGGGTGTTCAGTTTTTTTGTTTTTGTTTTTAAAGAGTGAATAGATATATACAACATTTTGAAAAAGTGTTGCACCCTTTCACTTTTTCTATTCATAGATACTAGCAGACTTACCCACTGTTGCCAGGAGTCTGGGGACTATGCAGGCCTCCCACTGGCACTCCCTGGGGAAGCAGGGAAATGGCCCGGGATCTCTATCACAGGCAGCAGTGTGGGGGGCAGGCGAAGGCCTGTACACACGCTAACTGCCCTGAAAGCCTATTCCCTGCCCACACTGGCTCCTGGGGAACAGACTGCCTTCCCCCAGTGTAATCACTGAAATTTTCAGCAGTTACATGGTTAAACACATTTTAACATCCCTTATTCCAGGCACATCCTGTTTTCCTGGCACAACCAAACCCTGACCTTTGCTTTAAGCTAGGATAGGAGGCATCTGCATACCAAGGTTGGTGGTCCTAGCTCTTACCATTTAGGAGGAGTTCATGAACAAACCAACTCGCAGACAGACGCATTAATCTCTAAAATAATTCTATTTCCTGAATTCCTATTTCAACTATATTGGAGAAACATCTTTTCAGAGCAAATTAGATTATTTTTTCTTAAGAGCTCATCTCCCATTAGTGTGTCTCTCTAAAATCCTGTCTGTGATTATTTTCATGGCAACTACCAAGTTTTCGGGGATGGGAATAGGGATTTAAATATCAATTAACCGAGTAGTCAAGTAACCTCATGAATTCTTGTTCGTCACTCGTCTATTCTATAATACCCGGGGGTGGAGCTGGCAGCCAGTGGATTCGGGCTCCAGCTCCACTCTGGAGGAGCCCCCTGCCACTCCACACTGCTGCTTCTGTATCCAAGGCAGCAGCATGGGGTACCAGGCGGGAGCTGGTTCGCAAGTGGAGCCAGTTTAAAAACCAGCTCCCCTTGCAGACTGGCTGCCCTGTCACCCTGTACTGCTGCCTCTGATACAAAGGCAGCAGCTCCTGTCCTGGGAGGTATCTGAGCTCCCGGGCCTGACGCGAGCTGGATCTAAGCAGGGCTGGCTGCCTGCCTGACTCCTAATACACTTTAAATGCAGAGCTGCAGGCAGAGTAGGTCCCGGACCCATCACAAGCCAGGACTGAATGAGGCTGCTGGCCAGCCTGCTAAAAAATTTACTGATGCAGGGAAGGGGGAGAAATACATGTAGTCTATAGAATTAACCTTATAAGCTTTTGCTTATTAGTTAATCAACTATACTCTTACATGCCTAGATAGAACATCTCTTACAATATTTTATATGTGAATTTTAAGGAGACAAAATAATCTAGGCCTTGATCCTGCCAGGTGCTAAGCAATTTATCCAACATCCACAAAAGCACTTCAGCATGGAGAGTTAAAATACCACCCTAATTTAGAATGGACAAACAAGCATGGTCAGTGTTACCTCTTTTCCATCAATTTCTGTCACCTCTTCCTGTATGACAATCAAGTGCAAGTTCGACCTGGATGCGAAGGTCCCCTCATGAAACAGGATGCGAACGCTGACAATTCCCCAATGCCTCTGACCAAATAGGTTATCAAAGTTTCCAGGTTCCACTGTCAATAGATAATTATGCAGTGAACAAGGTCACAACGAGAAACAGAAGCCACACACAAATTGACTCTCAAGGGTAGACTAAAGTAACTTTGACAAAGACTCCGTAGCCAGCAAATAAACCATCACCCTAATATCAAAACGCACTAGATGAGATGTGCACTAGATGTGCAAAGAACAGAGATATTCTAACTCTGCATTGCAGCCTACCCTTCACTTATCCCCCTACAACAGGGGTGGCCAACCCACATGCGGCTCTTTACCCTTGAAAGTGAGGCTCATGAAGCCACCCTATGCACCCCTACAAACGGCCTCTGGCTCCCTGTGCTCACCAGTTGCAGGGGAGCCATCCAGCGCAGCAAAATGGTGTCAACAAGATGGTGGCAGCTGGCAGGAGCCTAATGTGGCCAAAAAGCCTAACCTATGGTTTTTAAAGGGGCAGTGTCCTTTTTTTTTTCCTTTTTGCTCAATAATTCTGGTGCAGCTCTTCGCATTTTTTTTTTCTGCCGCTGTTTTGGCTTGTTTCATTTAATGGGTTGGCCACCCCTGCCCTACAATGTTGTATCATTGCTATCCATGGTGCAGTACCATGGTAGCAGCCTTACTGAGAATTCTAGGGCAGAACAGCCCCATCAGCACTTTCACTGCTGTGCTCTTTAATCCCATTCAAAGCAGATCTAAGATGATACAGTGTTGACAAGTCTAGCAGGCCCCTCAACCTGTTTAAATTGATGCTTTCATTGACTGACCTAATTAAATAACTTTGGGAAATTCAAAGGAAAGGTGTAGCATAGTAAGGCTATGTGCGCTCATTTTTAAGTTGCAATTTCACACCAAGGACTAAAAGGTGCAATGATTTGTCTTTCCAGACATGGATTCATCCAGTCCAACTCTCCATTTACACCTCAGTTGTCTTTCCATCTTAGATGTCTAGAAAAACACATAGGGATGATGCTGCAGACAGAATTACCATCCATTCAACAACTTAGAAAAAATATCCATGGGAATGCGTGTAACTTTCTATAAGGAGATCAACCAGTGTTCTAATTTTTTATGTCCATGTGCAGAATTAATTTTCTGATACATCACCTCCATATTGGTGCATATAACCAAATTCATTCTGCACACAGACGACTTGTGGCAGGGGTGGGGCTGAGTGGGGGCTCTGGGGTGGGGCTGGGGATGAAGTGTTTGGGGTGCAGAGGGTGCTCCAAGCTGGGACCAAGGGATTTGGAGTGTGAGAATGGGCTCAGGGCAGGAGGATGGGGTGAAATTGTGGGGTCTGGGTGGGAGTTAGGGTGCAGGACAGGGTTCAGTTTAAGGGTGTGGAGTCTAGGAAGGATCTAGGTTGGAGGGAGTTCAGGGCTGTGGACTGGGGTGTAGGGCACTTACCTGGGGCAGCTCCTATGTGGTGGCGGGGGGGAAGGGTGCACCGGGGGAAAGGGGCACAGGCTGCTCCACACTGCCAACACTCACCTGCAGGCATTACCCCTCGCAGCTCCCATTGGTTGCGATTCCTGGCCAATGGGAACTGTGAGGACAGATCTTCCCAGCACTTGTGGGAACACAGCTCCAGCTGGGAAGAGGGGGAGAAGTGATAGTGTGTGGAGCTGCCTCCCCAACTCCACCAGGAAGGGCTGGCCCAGAACTCAGGGCTTTACAGGCTGCATCCCAAGGTCCTGGACTAAAGAAGCCCCCCTTAGCCCAGAACCCTGAAGCCCCTTTCTTAATCCAGACCTGTTGCTGAGTCTAGAGCGTAATGCCTTTCCCCTGGCTGTGGCAGCTCCCTACTGCTGGGGCCAAAGAAAAGACACGCGACTCCGGCCTCAGCAGGAAGCTGCCAGAAGGGAGGGGCCCTCTCCCTCAGCCATGGCAACTCCGTGTTCAACAGTCCTGAGCCTCTGTGCAGGGTTTATTAGGCAGCAGCTTAGAGCAGGGCTACTCAACTTTGGAAGCCCCGGAGGGGCATAATGATACTCTCAGCACATGCTGAGGGCCGCAACTTAAGTGTGGTTGCATATACATGCAAATATATATGCAAATAGCTTCTTTCACAAGGACAGGAATGAATGTAAAGATTAAGGCAAGACTATACAACACACAGGCCCCATCTAAGTCAGTTCTGCTGATATTAATAAAATTCAATATTTATCCAATTTCCACCCATATGACATAACTTTTAATGAGCAACGACAGTCCAGGAATTTAACTACAGCCGCTCCCCCGAGTTACGACCACCTCCACTTACGACCATCCGCACTTACGACCAAAGTGGTCGTAAATGCGGATCCGAGTTACGAACGACGATCCGCACTTACAAACAGCACGGTCGCCATGTAACTCTATGGGATCCAAGTTACGAACACTTCGAGTTACGGACCAAGTGTTGATCCGTAACTTGTTTGTAACTCGGGGGAGCGGCTGTACTAAAACGCATATCAACAGAAGACCATTATATTGACTATTTTGTTATGGCTCCCACCTGCAGGCCACGTGTTGAGCCCTGCATAAGCCCCAACAGCACTGCAGGCCGCAAACAAATGGGCTGCAAGCCGCATGTGACCCACAGGCCGTGTTGAGAAGCCCTGGCTTAGAGGGAACCTTGAGGTCAACCCTCTCCTCCTGAGGATACCTGTTTGGTTCACACCCTTTTCAGGTGGCCACCAAAAGAGCACTCACCAAAGCTTTCAGCAGAATGTCCACTACCCTTCCCCCCACTTGGCATATGCTGGGCCCAAAAGCAGAGAAGGGATTTGCCAGCCTATTAGGTAATGGGGCATCCCTGGCCCAAGCTACATCTCACCCCTCTCTGTTCACACACCACCACTCCTGCCTCCTTGTACCTCCCTGCCAACCTCATGATCTTAAAAAGTCTACCATGAGTACACACTCAATAGTCCTCCCCCTCTCAATCTGCTGTCCTCTTCTTCAAACACCATGCTCCCACCAATAGGGAGCGTGTGTTAGATGTGAAATAGTTTTGTAGAAATGAGGAGTCTAAGTTTGTGTTGATATTTCGATATGTAGGCAGTCAAGCACATGATCTGCAACTGGTCTTGGTTTCCTGTCCAGGCCATTAATGCACCATACAGCTTGTAGGTGGTGGGCGGCACAAGGTGGTTGGCCTCATGTCATAATCACCCAATAACACCTTGAAATTTTCATTGCTTTTACAATCAAGCCCCTTAATAGCAAAGATTATTTTTAATTAAAAATGTTTGTTTATGCACCAATGTGTTGTGTTATGAAAATATTGTGGATGGATAAGCAAGTATTAAGATAAATTTCTATAGGTAACACCTACATGTTGCCTGAATTACAGTGCTGAATATACAGTGTAGAGCCAGATCCTAAGTGATGCTAAGCACCTGCCATTCCCAGTCCTCCTACCCTCATTGCTAAGTCCCCTAAACTCTAATTAAGCTTAATGAGGAGCTGAAGACATTCAGCATTCAACAAGATTGAACCCATTGATCTCAATGGGAGTTACAAGTGCATAAGAGATGCTGAGCAAGATTTAGCAAAGTTTTTAACACAGAACTAGTCAGTAAGAACTCTAAGGCTTTGCCTACACTTCTAAGTTTAAAGTGCAGCCGAGGCAGTGCTTTAACATGGCAGCATGGTCACTAGGGATGTTAGCTATTGTGTAATCAATAGTCACGAACTGCATGAAATCTTAGCAATTACACAACTATTAAAAAGTCCCTGGGGGCAGGGACGACAGCCAGTGCACTCCCGGGGAACCCCTTTCCTCCCCAAGCAGCTGCCTCTATATCAGAGACAGCAGTGCAAGATGGCAGGCGGGAGCCGGTCTGTAACAGGAGCCAGTTTTTATGCAGACTGACAGATAGGCTTGCCGCAGACAGAGGCTGCTTCATGGGATGTGAGCCCAGAACCCTGCAGACAGAGGCTGCTTCGCAGCAGCTTCTACCCCCCACCCCACCCCAGCGGGAGAGGGGGTGGCGCAGGTGGTCTGCGGGAGCCTATACGTGCAGAGAGCTGGCTTGAAAGCAGGCTCCCCACACATATTGACTCCAGCCTACCAGAGTTAGGTAGCAGGGTGGGGAAAGGGAGGCAGATCCACTGCTCATAGAGAGCCTGCTTTTAAGATAGCTCCTCCCAGACACCGGCTCCCACTCCCCTGCCTTGCTGCCTACTCCCCTCACCCTCTGTGCTGCTGCCTCTCAGTAGCAGCAGCATGGGGGAGAGAGGGGACAGGCATCCAGTGCTTGTGGGGAGCCAGCTCCTCCTGGGGCACAGCTCCTGCTCCCCCCATTGCTGCCTCTGATACAGAGCTAGCAAAGGGGGGGCGGGGAGAATGCATGTAGTCAACAAGATTAATTGATAAGCCCAGGCTTATCGGTTAATCACATAGTTGTCTACATGATGATGTTCCTAGTGGTCATGGCACCAGCATGGAGCGAGAGCTCTCCCAGTGCTGTAGGTAAACAACCTCCAGGAAGGGAGTACTGACAGCTAAGCTTGTTTGCACTAGCACTTTGCAGCACTGTAACTTACTGCGCTTGGGTGTGTGTGTGTTATTTCACACCCTTGAGTGAGAAAGTTACAGCATAGTAAAATGTCAATGTAGACTTCTGTCCAGCACAAGAACTTAAATATATTCAGATCTCAGATACATTCAGTGTAGTTATCCTGCTTTTACAATAGCGTAAGAGACATCAACGTTTGGGAGTCCAATAGCACTTTAGATCTTCAAAGCACTTTACAACTGTTATCTAATTAAACCTCCCAACAACCCTGTAGAGATGTTATAAGTCTTGTGCCAAGGTCATAGAGCTTGAGAGCAGAACACTAGAGATCCTGGTTCCTAGGACTCAGATCAAATCATTGTTTTTCACATAGTTTCTGATTACATAGCACATTTGTAAAATTTCAAAAGCATTGTAGTGGGTTGGACAATTAGAAAGAAAATGGATTCAAACATGCTCCCAGAATTAGGCATTATATTAGACAATAACTGCATTATTCTTGCGTCATTTACCGCTGACCTAAGTGACACTTTGAAATGTTTTAAAATCTATACTAAAAATGAAAAAGGTGGTAACATTGCTATTTGTCTTGTACTGTAAAAATATGAGTGACTGCCTACCCCAGAGAGAGACTGTATTAATATGTCATCTTTTGGGTTTTCGAATACAAGGTCACAGCTTAGAATCAATTTAAAATACCATTAGTCCATCCTCAGTAAAGGACTGATCACCAAGGGCAGATGATTTCAGAATCCAACTTTCAGACTGCCCATAACTAGCAGTTAAATGAATGTCACTGTTTCAGTTTAATTAATTATGCAACACACTGTGCCTATCCAAGTATCAAAACACTTGATTGGCAGTTCTTGCACAAGACTACAATGCTGAACTAGTGGGGAAAACAACAATTCTTCCTCCAATGATTGTATGTCTGTTCCATTTTGGATGCATGTGCACCTAGTACACCAGAGCTGGGGAAGACTTCCCCTGGAATTGCCCTTTGGGACAGCACAACCATTCTCTGCTGCCATGCAATAGTACAAAAGGCAGTTACGCCCCTGATCCCCTCAGTTCCTTCTTATAGGACAGATACTGATACAGAGGGGAAGGGACTGAGTCATGGAACAGACATGGGCAACACATCTTGAAGAACATTTACAGAACAGGTTAGTAACCATCCCTTCTTTGAGTAACTGATTGTACATGTCCATTCCCCCTCAAGTGACTCACAAGCCGTTCAAACTGGAGGTGGGTTTCAGCGTCCACCTGAACAATAACTGAAGGACTGCTGGTCAGAACGTGGCATCATCCCTGGAATGCCGAGAGGTGGTGTAAGAAGTAGAAAAGATGAGTATACTCAAGACCACACTGCAGCCCTACAAATGTCTGACAGACCCAAAAGCTAAAAACACTGCAGAAGTTGCTTAAGATCCTGTCAAGTGTGCTATCACCCTGCTTGACAACATAACATTGGCCATGTTGTAGCACAAGTGTAAACAGGAGGAAATCTGGGACAAGTTGGGGGGGGAAGGGCCTTCATGCTGTCTGCAATTGCCACCGTACACCTGAGAAGATTATCTAAACGGTCTAGTTCTAAGTAAAAAGCCAACATCCATGGTATGAAATCTAAATGCTTCTCAGTGACAATCCTTACAAAAGAGGGACACCACTGGAATAGTGGGGGAAAAAACAGCATCCCCCATTACAGGCAGGACTGTAATACCTGTGCAACAATGCCTTTCATGTGAGAACCCTGCCACCCCAATGTATATGGAATGATGATATAATGGCAAAATATACTTAAAGGCCACATGTTAGGAAGTTTTTCCTAATGTCAAACCTGTCAAGTTGTTAAATAATGGAATAAACACTGCCTAGCGAGATTACAGAATCTCTGTCACTGGAGACATTTAAGAACAGGTTAGACAAACATCGGGGACTGGACTTGACCTCTCAAGGTCCCTTCCAGTTCTAGGATTCTATAATTATCCCAGTCCTCGTTTCTCCTGCTGACACTCTCTTTGGATGCACACCACCCAACACAGGAAAGACAGCCATTATCAAGTGTGGAATTGCATTGCTATATTCTCATGATTATGACATGGAAACAAATTTTGTTTCATGTTGATTCTAAACGTATCCTAACTCTGTAAACGTGTTTCCAAATAGTGCTGACCTTCATAGAACACTGCAGCAATGAATTATTTGTTATGTCCTCTCTAGATTACATGGAACCAGATATCCCAGATAAAGAATTGAGCAGTACTCACATATTAAAGTTTGACACTTAATCCGGGTAACACCTCTCGTCATAGGAAAATCATTTACATATATCTGTCCATAATCGTAGGTGATATTAAAGACAACCTGAAAAATAAAAAACAATTGGCAAAATATTTTCATATATGCAGTCAGATTTTCAGTTTCAGAAATCAATAATGTAAAGAACAGATTAGAGAATCACTACTATTGTATAAAATACTAAAAGAAATAAATCAACAGAAACATTGAATATTTGACTGATTCATGTGGTCAAATGTGGACCTCAAATGCATGCACGGAACATATCCTCAAGTTTGTTAATGTGTGGCTTTCACTTCCACAGGTAAAGTTTGGCTCATAACCTCCCAATATACTGAGTAAACAAAAAACAAACCTGTGCTTCTTGAGATTCCTCACTGTTTTTCGGCACAGTAATATTAACTCTGATATTCTCCTGAGGGGGGGAAAAAAAAAAAAAAAGTAAGAAGACAATAAATTAAGTCCTGTAAAATGGAACTGTCCTGCAGTGCAAGAGACATTGAATCTATGAACTATTTCCACATATGTTTTTTAAGGATAAATGGCATGTAGTACAAGTGAGCACATTCCCCCACACTCACTGTCTGGCAAAGGACAGCAAGAGGAATATGCTTACTTGTACCACATATCAATTTTTAAAGAGCGATAGTTGCAAAAGAATGATCACCACTCCCTGCTAAGTGAAAAAGTGATTTTTTAAAAATTTACACCTAGAAAACTTTGCCATGTTTTTCACATATCAACATGCTTGGATGGAGTCAATTATAGCAAAGGAAGATAGAAGAGAATTTTTATAGAAGAATTTCTCAATCTGTGCATCATGACCCAAAATGTGTCAAAAAGTGTTGTATAGAAGACAAGGCTAGGGTAGGAGTTTTCCATCTAGGGTGAGACAGTTGCAGAGCCCCCTCCACTCTCACCCTGCAGAGGTGGCTCCAGTCCTGTGGGGATGTCTGGGCTCAGTTCCTTACTTTGTGCATTGTGACTTGTTGGTGGGAGCCATGGCAATGCTCAGGTTTGGCCCAGCCACCCCTCTGTCATGATGACAGGGAGCTGACAGGGCCAAATTTGAGCAAGTGGCACTATAATCCCACGAGCCCACTGGCAACACCACTCACACCAAAAGAGGCTGGCAAACCCTCCGTCACAGGGCCCGAGCCAAACCTGAGCATTGCTGCAACCCCAAAGGTCATAATCCCTGGAGCAGGGAGATAACTGAGCCAGCCCCCCAGGACAGGAGCCACACTGTGATATGCATGGTGTACATATTGAGTACTTATTACATTAATATGTATAATATTGGAAGTGAGAAGTATTTAGTTGGCAGATGTTTTTGTGCTAGAGCTATTTACTGGTTTGCAATAGTACCTGCATACGTTACAGCAAAGCTTTTAGAACAGTTATAGGGCAGGAATTCTCAAAATTTGGGCCGCAGCTCATCAGGGAACGCCACTAGCGGGCACCAAGACACTTTGTTTACCTAAGCATCTGCAGGCATGACTGCTCGCAGCTCCCAGTGGTCATGGTTTTCTGTTTCCCAGTCAACAGAAGCTGCAGGAAATGGTGGTTGGAAATGGCAAACCATGGCCACTAGGAGCTGCACGTGTCCATACCTGCAGACTCTCAGGGAAACAAGAGTCTTGCAGCCCACCAGCAGTTTTTCCTGATGAGCTGCTATCCAAAGTTTGAAAACCCCTGATCTAGGGAGAGCTTGCATTACTAAATCTCCAATATATTTATTATTATTCTAAGTAGTATAGTATTAGCCTAATTAAAACTAAGCTATTTTTGTCAAATGACATCATGCTACTATGCATTAGCTTTGGTTTTCTTTTTGCATGCTTACTTCTTACTTTGCGAAATTTATGAATTCACAATGGTGTCCCAGTCACTAGGATGAATTTCTAAGGTTGTTTGGGTAACACCACTCATTCTCTCCTTTTCCTTACTTCTGCTTTCTCACTATTAAATCATTATATACTGTATTATGATTTTACCGAGCATTGTAAAATCAAAAACCTAATTCCAAAACTTCAGATCATTACATCATGCTGCACTCAATTAATAAAATATGCACAGAAAGATATGAAATTGTGTAATTCTCTAAGTTCACAACACACATCAAATTATCACTACAAGATACTTGCAAATATTATTTCTTTGATTGGTTTAAATAAGTCATTAATATGCCTTATCTCCTCCTCTGAAGTATAACAGTACATGATGCCTGAAGTTTACATTAATACTGTGTACATGATCTACATAGTGGAGAATATCTGAACCACTCACCAATGCAAAATTATTTTTCTGTCTTGAAAAAGTTTCAGATGTTTTTACTATTCTACAACATAGATATAATCAGCAGGAAAAATAATGGTATGCACAGTAAGTATATGTGCCACATTTCTGACAGTTGAGTAGGCCACTTAAAAAAAAAAATCAACAGGCAAAAAATCACATCCAAAAACTAGAAAAATCCATTTAGATAAACCCAGTTACTGCTGATGTAAATTAAAACAATCATAAACTTGTAGGATCCAACCCACTGTGCTTACAGCCATCTCCTTTACACTTCATGTATTCTTCTCATCAGGACCATATTATTAAAAAAACCCACACAAACACAACCTAGACTTAATCTAACTCTTGACCTAGCATTAAGAACTGTATTGTATTACTTTTACATTCAAGTCTGACACAGCAGAGATTAACAACAACTTTGTCTTCCAATTTCCTAGCTGCTTTTGCTTTGTCAAGAAACTCTGAGAGACCTGAAGGATGTTTATTTCAGACAGCTGTAATCTTCCCTCCTTTAAGCTTCCAGTGCAGTTAGAACCTATCTTTGAAAGAAGAATTTAACAAAAGATAACTCTGAAATATCTCTTTAACCTCTATAGAATGATGCAGAATGATTCACTCAAATTATAAGGAAAAACCTGTGCTACTGTCCAAAAAAAAATTACGAAAAGGAGAAAAATCCATGTTGCATAAGTGCTTGTTTGGGAAATGACAGGCACTGAGCAACAAGTGACAAATATTGAAATATGAGAACTAAAGCAGAGCATTTCAAACCTACAAATGATTCATACTCAAGTTGTGTTAGAATGTCAAGGTTTTACAATCCTTCCATGTTATACTTTCCCATAGCAACTTTTTAATATTAATAACGTATGTTCTTAACCTACACTGAAGGGGAACTTTACCACTATGTTTAAAAAGTCAAGCAATTAGTGGTATTCTGTCCACATATGGTCTACAGTTACAGAATGTACATACAGTCCAGATCTAGCTAAAAGTGATAGTGACTTTGAGCTGGGAAACACTCACAAGTCTGCAGATCCAAAACTATTCAAAATATCTAGGTCCAGGGACAAGGGGAGAACTCATGCTTTTCTGATTCTTGGGACCTTCAATTTCAAATCTGCGGCAGCAGGCAGCTAATAGTGACAAGTCCATATCTAATCAAGAATAATTCTGCTCAGCAATGAAGGGCTTGTTCCTTCTACATCTTTATACATGCTTTAGAAACATATTAGTCAAAGAAGCATTTGTTCCTATTCAATCATTTGTTTCTCCTCCCTCCCACTTCAATCTTCACAGGAGTCCTTCAAACAATTATCAACTATTGTAAGGAACATTCCCAACACAGAGTAACTTTTCGACACTAAAGAACAATTGAAACTCAGTCATTTTTGCCTCACTTGTTTCTGGGCCAGTGTAGATACATCTCAATGGCACAGAAAGAGAGTTGTCTATGCTGACAGCTGTTATATCTTCTACAGACAAAAAACCTCCATAACGCCCCAATCCTACCAATAGTTACACTGGTATTTGCAACATCAGGGCCATAGTTTCCCTTCTGAAAGTGCCCAACTAGCAAACGAAGGCTTTGTCAACACTGGGAAGGTTTGGCAATGAAAATGCTGTCGACGTGCAAAAGTTGCCAAAAGTGAAAACCGGTCTAACCGTTTTTTCTGCCTCCCATTGTGGGCATTTCCTGGCCACCTTCAACACTGGGAAGGTTGACAGAGCAAAGCATTGTGGGTAAATGTCCCACAGTGCAATATTGTGGGAAGGCAGAACTGATACCTACACTTCTTGGGATTCTCTCATAGCTCTGAGAGCTCTCCTCTCTCTGCTAAGAAATGTCAAAGCAGCACAGCAGTCTCCCCAGCCCTCCCGCTACAGCATTTTTGGTGGCAAAATGTACCAGTGAGGATAAGGCCTTTTAGCAACAAAACAGAGAGAGGGTTTACACTGCAATGGGAGTTTTGTGGGGAAAAACACCCAGTTTTGGAGACAAAAAACTTTCACCCTTGGGACTTTTGTATTTTCCCCTTCCTTATTTTTGACAAAGAGCCAGTGTGGACTCTGTTGTTTGTTTTGTTGAGAACTGGCTTCCACCAGCATCCCATAATGCCTACCCTGGTGGCTGTGCTCAGTGTTTTCCAATCTTTGCTCCCTGGCAAAGCTCCGGGAAGTACCTGACAGCTGAGTGAGCTGCTCCACTGGGGAACAAACAAAGAACAAATCATTGGAATGCTCCTGTTCTGCCCTACTAGGAATGTAGCAGCAGGCAGACTGCTGCTGCTGCAGTGGGAAGGCTGGAGAGACTGCTGCACTGCTTTGACATTCCTCACTACAGAGATCTCAGAGAGCTACGAGGGAATCTCAAGAAGCACAGGGATCAGCTCTGCCTTTCCACAACACTGCACTATGGGATGCTTACCCACAATGCTTTGCTCTCTGTCCACAGGATGCAGCCATGAAATGTCTACAATGGGCAGCAGAAAAACTGGTTTGACCAGTTTTCACTTTTGCATGTTGACAGTACTTTTGTCTCCACACCTTCCCAGTATTGACATAGCCTAAGGCAGTGGTGCTCAACCTTCTTTAATTCGCAACCCCCCAGGGCCGGGAAAATTTTTGTTGAGAAAAAAAAAAGCATCAGGAACATTTTGTTGCGGCCCCTTTAATTTAAAACTCCAGTCCGCTCCCCTGCCACTCCCCCCGCACGTACGTCGGGCGCCGAGCCAGGAGAACAAAATGGCGGCCGGCCCGCGACCCTCCCCCCCCAGGAAGACAGCTGCGACCCCCTTGGTGGTCACGACTGTTGGCCTAAGGCTCTGAAGAGAAGCAGACACCAGGAAGTAAACTCAGGTTTTCTACCCCCGTAGTACAGGATGTATCACTAATAGGATTGCTTCTAGATTTTTTTAAGTATATACACACACACAGTTATCTTGAGAGCTTTGTAACAAAGTTCATGTTATCAGTAGGGTTATACAACAGACCAATTGATTAACGCACAACAAACATTTCCCATTTGGTATTTCTGTGAACTTCACAGCATCTTATTCCAACTACTGTAATTAGAGATTGCTTTATTCACAGTTTCAGTAACAATACTAGAACAAGATGTTGGATTGGTTTATCGTTTCTTTTGGGGGGGGAGTGTTAATTCTGGAGGTCATAGTTCACAAGTCTCATGAAGTATCCCCCAATTCCAAAAATAGTAACTTTTAAATGGTACCAAAATAAACCATTAACTCACAAAAAAGATTTACTTTATAGTCAATCTTATGAATATATTTCAGAACAAACCCCCAACCCTCGATTTACTCTATATACCACAACATTTTCTTGGCTCACGCTGTAGCATGGAAATCACCGAAAGCAAGATTTGGGCTGATAGCATCATATCGACAGCAGAGAACTGTCAAGATGTCAGTGTCCATGTGTTAAGAATACCAAGAAAATACAGCACACATCTGTTCAATCCTTAATTTTGAATACCTTTATTTTCTCTTCTTCCCCAACAAGTATTTTTTCTAAATGATTAACTTGCATAAATGCTCAATATGCAGTATTCCTCCATAGAAGAGTTAAGAGTCAAAACAAAGAAGAGTTGCATTCATGGCCAATTCATTTTGGGGCAGTCTGATAACTTGGAAGTCTCAGAGCGGTAGCCATGTAAATCTGTAACTGACAAAAAATTAAAAAACGGTCCTGCAGCACCTTAGGGTGCATCTACACAGCACCCTAAACTCAAAATAAGATACGAAATAGCTTATTTTGAAATTAGGCACGTCTTCACAGCACCAACTTTTGAAACAACACACTATTTCGAGGCATCCCTTAACCCTCGCGGAATGATGGTTACAGGGATGCCGAAATAGCATGCCCATTATTTTGAAAAATATTTTGAAATAACGGGTGGCTTGTTAAGACACCTCCGGTATCCCCAAATAGCTGCACTGGGTAGACGTACCCTCAGGGTGCATCTCCACAACAGGGCTTACTTTGAAATAAGCTACGCAAATTGAACTATGTCAATTGCGTAGCTTATTTCGAAATTGGGAGCATCTACGTAGCACTTATTTTTAAATGAAGCACTCTTCCTCTGACTTCCCTTACTTTTTTTACAATGCGGGTTACAGGAGACGGAGTAAGAAGTCCTCCAACTTGACAGTATTTCGACATTATTTCAAAATAAGTACCTGCTGTGTAGACACTAAGTTATTTCACAATAACACTAATTATTCTGAAATAATGTTATAGCCCTTAGAGACCAACACAAAATATAGTATTCTAAACTTTCATGGGCACAATGCACTTCTTCAGCTGTATGAAGCAAGGGGGTCCAGAGATACCAATAAATAGCTCGGAAGCACCCAAGTACGTACATTTTCATCTGTTTTAATAAAGCGCCCTAAGAAAAACCCGACCAGCAATGTCAAGTTTCCCAGCAAACGACTGACAAAAATCTGATTCTAGCCACGTACGCTCATCGTCCCTCCCCTCACTGCGCGGACACACGCAGCACACAGCTGCTGCCCCTCACCCCCCTGCGTGCCCAGCGCCCCACTGCCCCGAACCGCACCAACCCTGCTTTCCGCACAGCAACCCGCCGCAAGCCCAGCACCTGCGGCAGCGCCCCCGCGGCGGTACCTGGCTGCGGAACTGTGCGGGGCCGGCGACGGGCTGCGGGGCCGCCGGGCCGAGGAGGAGCAACAGCAGCAGGAGCCCACCAGGTCCCGGCGCAGCCTCCATCTTGGGAGCCGGGAATTCAAAGCGAGCAGCGAAGCATCCCCGCGGGGCGGGCGCGGCGCGTTGCACCAGGCGGCTGGGCGCGCGGCGCGGCTCCGGGGGCCGAAGCTGGCGGCCGGGGGTGCGACTGGAGCGAGACGCGGGAGGGCGGATCTGCGGACCCCGGGCAGACTGGAGAGGCGCTAAGGCGGATTGGCTCCTTCCGGCCCTTGCGCCACACTTCTCCCCCCGCCCCCTGCAGTCCGGGAAAAGTCCCTTCCCCGGCCCCTCCTCTACCAGGACAGCCTGCCGGGAGGCGCCCAGCCACTCCCCTGCGGGAAAGGGACGAAGCCATGCCGCCCGTTTTGCGTGGGGCAGGGGTGCTTTTTAGCTCTGCTCCCAGCCGCGGGAAGGCTGCAGAGCCACGAAGTGGGATAGCCACATGCCGGCCGGTCTTCGTGCTCTCCCATCTGCCCGCGCTGAATGGGATCCCAAAGCGCAGTATTGCCCGTCCGCGCTGACAGTAACGCTGAGTATGTTGGGTTTTGGCTGTCTTTCGAGGAAAACTGTGCAAAGGTTAATAAACATTCACTCATCAAAACACTGTGCGAAGAATAGTTAAGGTTGCCAAGAGCAAGAAATAATAATGGAAAACTCAAAACCCAGAATATAAGGTTCTGTACCTACAGCCTTCTTACCTATACACTGACTATCTATTCCCCTAGCAAATCAACCTTATTCAATCAGTCACCAAGGTCACTGCCAGACAACCTCTTACCCTCTGTTTTTTTTTTTTTTAAGGGATTAATCTTTGTTTCCCATTGTTTGTCATTTTCAACCCTTAAGAAACTTCACTACTAAAGCTATGATGTTCTGAGTATGGACTTTGTAAATAAATCATACTTAAAACGTACTAACAGCAAGATAATTATTTATAACACTAAATGAATCTACAACCATGTAGCAAAAGAAGGATCCCCTTTAGACTTGCATTTTCAGCAGAACCTAAGGGATTCAGCCACTCAACTTCTATTGAAATTAAATGGGAATTGGGTGTCTAATTCCCTCCGCCTGCTCTGAAAAATCCCAGCTTTGATGGTCCCTGCAAAGGCTTATCTAACTGTTGACTTCCTTTTGCTCTCTCCTCCCTTCCACTTTCTCTTACCCCATAAAATCATTCTCTTCTCACCTCCTTTTGATCTTCTCTTCTTCACTCCCTCTCTCACTTTTACTCATTCAACATTACACTGAATATATATGACACTTTTCAATGAACCCAGGACTGAGAATAACCCTGTTACCCCAGGTCTCCAATGAGAGTGTGTCTTTTTTGTGGTACCGGGGACAGGCTATCATATCAGTCTCCTGACACCACCAGACTTTCAGCCTCTCAAGCACTCTCCTTTGCCCTAACTCAGTCACTGTCCCCCACCCTTTATACAAATTGGTATATCACTATGCATAACTTGAAGACGCTTTGGGCAAAATGCATCATGTAACATTTTAAATGTTATGATCTGTTGAATGTGTATATTCTATTTCTGTGCATGTATTACTCTTGTATGTGAAATTAGGAATATTAAGTATGAATCTGTTTGTACATTCTAAATGTGCTAATGCGGGCCAACAATCTGTGTGAATGGCTTTGTTTTTCCTGCAAGCCCAAACTGAGGTTGGTCATGCCAGGCATGTAACCAGACCATCTGATGGAACCCATTTAGGATCTTGTGCTTTTCCATTCAAGGTGAGAAAAGTCTGAACAGAACACAAAGAATTCCCACTTCTTCGGGCAAAGGGGTTATAAAGGTGGGAAACCAAACAAGAGGAGGAGTTGCCAAATGCTGGGAGACCCCACTTACCACCCAAGATGCCTGCTGGAAACATCTAACACTGAATGAGGGAAGGACTGGGTCCTAGTTAAGAGGCTGCCTAACTTGTGAAAAAGATTAGAACTACTGTTAGGGTAACAAGTTTCTTAATGTACTAGGCTTAATTGGCATGTTTTGTTTATTTTGGCTTAGTAACTTACTTTGATCTGTCTGTTTTCACTCACATTCACTTAAATCCTACTTTTTATCCTTAATGAAAACACTTTTGATCATTATCAAGCCCAGTGTAAATAATTGTTACCTGGGAGAAGCCACAGCTGTCCATCTCTCTCTTTCATTGTTAAAGAGCGTGACCATCTTATGAGCTTTCTGTATAATACTTTTATACAGAGTAAGATGTCCCTTTTGAGGGTTGTGTTCGTGGCTGCTGTCAAGGCCCTATAGCTCAGCTGGTACAGCATCTGTGTTGCTCTGCTGAGGAGCTGTTACCCCCAACTCTGTGTCTTCACTGGGGGAGACCAGAGCTTCTGGCCCAGCAGGACAACCCAGAGAGCAGGCAGGTGGTCTCAGTGGCATGATCAGCACACCAGGTGACAGTCACAAGGGGACCTTTGTGAGTGAACCCATTACACTTGCCTTGCAGACTAACCATAGGTGCACCCCAAACTCCCATAAATCATTCCCCCATGATATCCAGCGCCTAACCTGGTTACTTACAGAAATTCCAGATGCTCTGCACTCAAATGTGTAGTTTTATTTCCATGTATCAGTTTTACTTTAAGCCACCACTCCCATAAAACCACACAGCACTTACTATTAATAAATCTGATTTTTTGTTTTAAGTAAATATACAAAGATTTAACTAAAAATAAGACAAAATAATGGAAACAAGTGGTTACAATACAAAACATAATTTGTTAAACTAGGTCTACACTTACTAGTTACCTTTCGTAGCTCATAAAGATGATTCTTCCTTCCCTCAAAAAAAAAACAAAAAAAAACCAATCTCCTGCAGAGTTGGCTTGCTTCCTACTAACCAGAACCCCCTTCCTCCAAGAGTTTTCCTCAGCTAATGGATCCAGGGTGTTTCTCTTTCCTCTGTGGTATACTGAAAAAAACTTTTGTTTCTATTCACTGCCACGGAAAGCTCAGTCTGTGAACGCCAAAAGAAATGCTAAGTTGCTGCTGTTCATATTATGAAGAATGTCAGGAGCCTGCAAGCCTTCCTCTGTCAGTAATATCACAATTAACTGTGCTACCATGCACAATGTCCTCACGACACTTAACGGAACATAGGAGAGAAGTGTGCGATCCATCCTTTCTCATTGTACATGTAGTACTCTTACTAAAGGTGCCTCAGCTCATTTTCTGGGAAGACCCTGTGTACTGCAATCTAGCCCCGCAGACTACAATTCCCATGAGCCCTGGGGGGAAACAGGAAGGAAGGGTCTTTTGTTTTGGAGATCTGGAGTCTCTCCACCTGTGTGGAGGAACTCAGCAGTCTATGGACTCTTCCCTCTGTTTTTGGAGCAGAAAGGGAGCCAGGCTGCTGTGGAGGAGTTTGATCCAGTTCAGGAGCTGTTATGTTGCAGTTACAGATTGGGACAGTGAGCCTTTGAGACTGGGATCTAGCAGGCTGCTTCTGATTGCCCTAGAGGGGAGACTCTTTGGCTGTACTTGTGGCTAGAAGTTACTCTGCATCCAGCACACAGAAGGAGACTGTGAGTAACTAGGCATCTTTGGGAAAATGCTTTTGCCTGGGACAGACCTCAGAGATACAGACTAACTCTGGGTTCAAAGAGAGGCAGAGAGGCCAGTCCAGTGAACTAGAGCTGCTGCATAGCTGGGACCCACATACACACTATCTACAGAGAATCTCCATTACAGCTGCAGTTCTTCAAGCGTGCCACGCAAGCAAGAGTCTGGGACTCTATGTCCGGGGTGTGCACACTCTGGGGTGGGATAAATATTGGCAGTGCAAATGGCAGCTAGATAAGTTCCTTTTACTTCCGTGTACTTTGTTAATTGATGTTATTCACTGTTAATTTGTTAAATCCTGTTTTTTTAAGTTAAGTAAAGGTTTTTCATTCTAATGCCATCTGTTAGATGTATATTATTTATGATTTGTAATTGTTGTTCTGGAGTTAGATCCAGTTTATTGCTGGAATAAGTCATTCCTAGAGGTTCTCAAGGGACACCAGTAAGTGTATACAGGGCCAGCCAGATGGAGGTACCACCAATGTACATTCTTTATGAGCAAGGGACTGCAGCAAGGGGATGAATAGGTTTTCCCCAACCAAACATCACCACCACTGGGGTACTCAGGATCTCCTTTTATGTCAAGACCACCAGGCACCCAGGCACACTTGTGAGTGTGACCTGCTCCCAAGTAACCCAGGGAGGAAAAACGGGGTTACACATATATTGGAGATTACTTCAGAGAATAGCAGTTGGAAAAATGGCATGAAAGGAAGCCAGAAACCACTGCAGACACAGGACACAAAACAATGGCTGACAGGACATTTTGCATGGTCCCAAGATGCACTGCAGTGGGTTCCCACAACATCTAGCAACAAAGTGCATGAACGAGGCAGTATTTTTTAATTGGACCAACTTCTATTGATGAGAGAGGCAAGCATCTGAGGTTACACCAAGAGTGGGCAAACTTTTAGGGCCACATCTGGCACAAAAGTTGTATGAAGGGCCAGGTAGGGAAGCCTGGTGGAGGCTGTGTGCCTCCCCAAACAGCCCGTCATGGTCCCTGCCTCCTATCCAACTTCCCCAGTCCCTAACACCCCCAGGATCCCAGCCCCCTAATCCAGACTTCCTTGCCCCCACCCTGACCAGCCCCCACTTCCTATGCAATTCCCTGTCCCCTAGCCATGTGACCCAGAGCATGAAGGCTGGTGGCTGCTGGGGGAGCAGAGGCTGGCAGGGGTGGGGACAAAAGGGGAGGCCAGGCCACCCTTGCTTGGCACACTTCCTGGGAGTTGGTCTGGCTCCTCCTGGCAAGCTTGTCCCGACCCTAGGAACTCGGGGGCTGGACAGACGGGGCAGATGTGGCCCACGGGCCATAGTTTGTCCCCCTCTGGCTTACACAGAGTTCTTCTTCAAGCTGGCCTCTTCCACCAGCAAGCATTGATCCAATTACAGGTAGCTGGTACCTCAGCCACCCTGTCTCGCCAATAGTCTGTGCCCGACACGGCTACAACAACCCCACCCACCGCCGCGCAGAGCTAGCACTAAGGAAAATGCCCCGTTCGCAGGCGCCATGCGCAGGTGGGCACCGAAGGGCACTTGGCAGCGCGCGACAGGAACAAGGGAGCGCGGCCAGCTGGCGGGGGCGGGGCAGGGGCTTCCCACAGACACACGCAGCACCAGCCCCTGTCTGCGCCTGCGCCCGGCTTAGCCCCGCCCTTCGGCTCTTCGCCGCTGCGCAGCCAGCGCTTCCGCTCTCCCCGCTCACCTTCCGCCCGCCTCGCGCCCTTCGGCTCTGGAGTCTAAGGCACAGGAGGCGGCTTCAGGAGGTATCACTGCGCATGCTCCGTTCGCACGGGCGCGCTCCGTGACAACGAAGTGGCAAATTGTGGCATCTCCCTTCCGAGTGCCCTGTGCGTTAGGGGGCGGGGCCGGGGCGTTATTGTGCTTCCGGCGCGCGCGGCCATGGCCGTGTTGCTGGAGACCACGGTGGGCGACCTGGTGATCGACCTGTACGCGGAGGAGAGGCCCAGAGGTGGGTGTGTGGGGCCGGGGACCCCGCGCGCTAATGCCCCGCCCCCTCTGCCCGGGCGGGGGTTCGGACTGGGGCGCGTGCGAGGCGAAGGGGCGCCGCACGGGGCGCTTGCAAGGGGGGGGCCTTAGTTTCCACACTGACTGCCAGGGCGATGTGGAAACTTAACTCGTCATAATTTTTGTCTAAGTTAAAAGCAACAGTTCTGGCCGGGAGCTCCTTTTCTTCCAGCACAGACAATATCTCCTTGCTCCGTGTCTCTGAAACATGGCGCGAGTGGATAGCTTTTACATCGAAAAGCCAACTTTGGATTTCTTCCTTGGCAGACATTTAGGGACGGCCGGGAGCGGGGGAGGGGAACGTGTGCTGATCTTTGTTATGCAGCTGTTCCTATTTAGGAGTCTAAATATTGCTGCATGTAGCGTCTAGGAAGGGAAATTCGCGGTAATTAATCTTTTTCATAGATGTGCAGCGCGGTTTAGAGTCAAATGTTTAAAAAAGTCCCAGAGCCAAAGAGAAAAGATCAATGTGCAAATAACATTAACTTTTTTAGTAAATTTCAGTGTAATTTTTTGCAGCTTGTCAGAATTTTCTGAAGCTTTGCAAAATCAAGTACTACAACTACTGCCTCATTCACAATGTACAGGTTAGTGTTTTTAATATATTTTATATTTCCTTTTTTTCTCTGCATCCATACATGGACTAATACCTTGTGTTGTTTTACATTATTCCAGAGGGATTTTATTATACAAACTGGTGACCCCTTGGGTACAGGCCGTGGAGGGGAATCTATCTTTTGGTGAGTAAAACATACTTAATATAAAATAGTCCTAATTTGGGAGTGTAGTGGACTCTGTTTGGACTTACTGAATGTCCTATTTAAACACAGTTGGGAGGAGGGAGAGAGCTTCTTTTGCTCATACACCTTTATTTCTGTTGTCCTTCCTCATACTGTTTTTTGATCCTAGACACTTAGGGGTTTTTTTTTTTTCAGGACAGCATGCTACTTCCATTCTTAAATCAATAATGTGTAATTGTAAAGAGGTCACTGTAGGTTTGTCTGCAGCACTGCATGCCCTAAGTAGCTGCTCTGGAGAAGTCAACAATTTTTCTACTGCAATGCTAAGGACTACAACCCCATGCTCTTATATTTTGCTTATGATTGAGGGGAAGTGGGAGATTAGAGTAAAAATTCCTGTAGTAATGTGTCAACTCCCTGAGTCCCTTGTCAAAATCAATAAAACTTGCTTGGGTTTGCATTTTAACTTCCCTAAATACATGAAGTGTGTTCTTTTTGGTACCAGGTTATTGGAGTGTGTGTGTGTGTGTGTGTGTGTTTTTAAAGAGGGATGCAAATGGGTGTTAGGGAGAAAATCACATTTCTTATAGAAATCCATTTTCTCTACTTGTAAAAAGGTAAAATAGAATTTTAGCTGATTGCATAATCTTCCAGATACTTTTTCTTTTGAAACTGATGCTCTTGAGGAAAAATGATGTTCAAGTTATGGGAGGGGAACAGCCCTCTGTATTTAGTGCTAGTTGATGAATAGTGCTCGTGCAATTATGTTGGCCGCATAGACTTACAATTATTTGCCCTTGCACTACTCCAGACCTCACTATTTTGGATCTTTAAGGAGGCACACCAAATAAATTTACATCTGTTCTGCTATGCTATAATGGAGTTAGGGAGACTTTGTTACAACATGGTTACAAAGTTTTACCCACACTGTAAGGTAGGAACATGAAAGTGTAAATGTACACATGGTTAACTGGTGAGCTTGGGCTCATTGATTAAACTTCATGGTTACACATAGCCCCTCTTCCTCCCCCTGTATTGCTGCCTCTGTATTGCAGAAAATTTCAGCAGTTACATGTTTACCTAAATAAACACATTTTAACATCCCTACTGTAAGGTAGATGGGGACAAAATTGTGTCTCTGTTAGGGATGTAATAGTGTAGTTGAGTAACGGATTTACCGATAAGCAAAAGCTTATAGGTTAAAGCTATAGACTACGCGCATTTCCCCCTCTCCCCCAACGGTAAATTTTTTGGCAGACTGGCCAGCAGCCCGGCTTAGTTCTGGCTCACGCCAGGTATGGGACCTATCCCCACTGCAGCTCTCCATTTAAAGTGTATTAGGAGCCAGGTGGGCAGGCAGCCTGGCTCAGTTCTGGCTTGTGCCGTGTCTGGGAGCTCAGCCCTGCCTTTGGACAGGCAGCCGGTCTGTGAGGGGAGCTGGTTTTTAAACTGCCTCCCTCTGTGGACCAGCTCCCGCCTGGCATCCTGCACTGCTGCTTCTAATACAGAGGCAGGGGGCTCCTTCGGAGTGAGACCGAAGCACACTGGTTGCCAGCCCCACCCGCAGGGACTGTTGAATAACCTATAAGAATCCATGAGGTTAATCGACTACTCAATTAACTGATATTGAACATCTGTAGTCTCTGTAAGTGGGTCAAAACTTTTGACAATCCAGGATTCTAATGTATTATTGTTCTGATCATTCATCGATCATTCCTGGTCTTCTCTTTGCCCTTTTCTATATTATATACTGATTTTTTTCTTTCCATACCTTGTTGTGCTGTGTCTCAAATACAGGTTATACGTCCCTTGTCCTACATCTTCAGGATCTGACCCATCCTGAATGAGGGAATTTGCCAGCTCAGGGAGGTCCCCTGCCACCAGCCTCCCAGGACGCTCACCTTCCCTGTGGCTGGCTCTGCTCCGGCCCCACTGTCACTGAACACCAGCCTACAGGGCTTGGACTTGGGCTCTGGCCTGTTGGGGCTCCCCGGGAGTGGAGCTCCCCAGCTGCCATGGTGCTGCTTCTCCCCCTGCCCACCGGGATCCCCAGGAATGGGGCTTGTCCGCTTCTGCCACGCTCTGCTGGCGATCCCTGGGAATGGGGCTTGCCAGCTGCCCCACTTCTGCCATGCTCCGCTGGGGATCCCTGGGAATGGAGCTTGCCGGCTGCCCGGCTTTTGCCGCTGGCTGTTCCACCCAGCAAGGACTCCCCGGGGACGGGACTTGCTGGTTCCTCTGCTGTCCTGCCCAACCAGGGCTTCCCAGGGACAGGGCTCGCCGGTCCCACTGGCTGGGGCTCCCAGCCGGTTCGTACTCCCAGGTGCTGGGGCTCTCTGATCCAGCAACATCTGTGGTCCTGCCAGATCACGGATGTTGCCAGACCAGGGATTTCAGAGGTTCAACCTGAAGAATCTTCCAAAAGAGTGGCAGGGCTGACTTGCTTCTGTCTTCTGTTGCTGGCCTCTGAGATTACAGATCCATCCTGAGTATGTTACCTTTTTCTTATTGCTGAACAGTACAGAAATGTGAGGTTATAGTTCTTGGTGCAATCTAAACTGATATAAACCATGTTTAAATGATTTAAGAGTGCATATATAGATTCACAATCTGTTTTAAATCACAATCTTGTGTATAGGTCTGATCTCTCACCCCTGGGGGAGAACAATGTGAGATCAGGATCAGACACGGAGACTCTAAAATTTCTGCATGCAATCCTTTATGCTTTGAAAGCTAATATGTAAAATGAAGTTTGCAGCTTTTTTTTGGTCAGAGGATGAAGTTTAGTCAATGCATAAATTATTTAATAGTTTTCACTTTTTTATTTTATAAGTAGAATTTAGTGCACAAGTCCTATTTATGTTTTGGTAAACTGAATTATGCTTTTAATTCCCTGCACGCTGTACTGACAGTAGCTTTTAGCAAATTACATGCTAATATCTATCACAGTTGTCAGAGTTTTCTGGTATGTTTTAAAAATCCTCATGCTGTAGAATGCCTCAATGAAAGAGCTTTTAACAATACCTGCAGTATGGGTGGAGTAGTTATAAATGTGTAGTGTAAAGTGATCATTTTATTTAAGCACTATAACATTTTTGTAAATTTGTCTTGTTCACTGTTGTATAACGCTTGTTTCACTGTCAGCCATTTTTAATCTTGCTGCCTCATAACATATTTATTGTATATATTTTCAGTAAACTCTATGGTGATCAAGCTAGATTTTTTGAGGCAGAAAAAGTGCCAAGAATTAAGCACAAGAAAAAGGGAACCGTGTCAATGGTGAACAATGGCAATGATCAGCATGGATCTCAGGTCAGCGCACAGTGTTTGTAGGGTTCCCTCTCCCTCTGGAATAGCAAAGAGGGATACTCCACAGGTTTAAAAAAATGTGCATAACAATGAAAACAACACGTAACTGCTGGCTTATGAATAATTAAAGGATACTGATGAGGTATTCATATTTTTACAAATGATTCTAGCATTTCCTAGTTATAACAACTCATTGGGAAACTGAAATCATACTTTAAATTACATGTTTTCTTCTTCATCATGTGCACTTATTGGTTCATTATTGTAGAGCATTTCAAAGGTGATAGGTTAATAGAACTGCATTATTGTTTAATGATTATTTTAGGTAGAAGAGGACTGAGACGGACAGTGTGGAAGTAAACTGGTCTAATGTGTAGTATCACCTATAAATATTTTTAAGGGTTTTTTGTATATCTGCTATTGGGATTCTGGACAAATATGTTAGTTCAACCTACCTTAGTTAGTTGCAGTATCAGTAAAATACCATCTTCTCTGGTTAGCAACTGTTGTAAAAAATTGTGAGATACCTTATCACTTGGTGCCCATGGGCATACATGCTTAAATGTAAAAATATAGCTAGCAAGTGTAACTGTAGGTGTGTGATCCTTGATGGTGTTCAGCATCCTGAAATGCTCCTTTTGAGTGAGAAAATTGCAGATAAAAATTATATGGACTTCTCAAACAGACATATAAGAACTGAGACTGGAGTAACATATATGCAATATTGCCAATACTAACCTTAGCTGTGTCCAGATAAATATAGCAGTAAGCAAGACTATTCCAACTGATGGCAAAGATTGGGTTCCAAATATCATTCATTATTGTGCTGTTTAACCATGTGATCTGTTAAAATTAAGGGTGGATGGTTAGATGTGCCGCTGGTATAAACTATCCTAGTTCCATTAAAGCCAGTGGAACTTGATCAGTTTACACTGCTTGAAGCTCTGGTCCAGTCCTTTCCCAATAGTGGCGAGGAGTCCTGTGGCACCTTATAGACTAACAGAAGTGTTGGAGCATAAGCTTTCGTGGGCAAAGACCCACTTCGTCAGATGCATCTTCGTCAGTGCCACAGGACTCCTCGCCGCTTTTGCAGATTCAGACTAACACGGCTACCCCTCTGATCCTTTCCCAATGAAATCAGTGGTAAAACTTCCACTGATGTCAGTGGGTGCAATGTCAGGCCCAAAATTATGTGGAGATTCTCAAAATGTAACAGTTTACTATAACTTTTTAAATTTTGTCTTTGTAGTTTCTTATTACTACAGGGGAAAACCTAGATTACCTTGATGGTGTGCACACAGTGTTTGGAGAAGTAACAGAAGGCATGGATGTATTAAAGAAAATTAACGAGACCTTCGTTGACAAGGAATTTGTTCCTTACCAAGACATAAGGTACAACTAGGTTTAACTTCCTAGCTTCTAGTAAATAAATAACTGAAGTGCTACCCACTCAAAAGTCTGGGCATCAGAAAGTGGGAATGGAGCCTGCCCTCTTCCAAAGGGTGTGTTATGATTGCAATTATGGCATTATTGTTTCCTGCCCCCTTGCACTCTTCACCCAGAGTGAGGAATGCAGCAAGCTGTGCACTTTCCCCTCGCTCTGTATGAATTAGGTGGTGGGGGAGATTAATTAGGGGGACAGGAGCAGGCTGGAGTGCCAGCCTCACACTGTGGAGGGGGACTGCTCCATCAGGATTGGAGTGCCCCTTCTTGCAGTGGGTCCCGTGGGGGTGTAGCAGCCCCCTGCCTGTGGCGGGAGAGGATCTGCTCTTTTCCTTACTGAGTAACCATAACCAGTAAGCCTCCTCGGTTAAGAGTAAGGTTTACCAGTTAACCATTAACATCCCTAATTTTTTGATACACTTAACTCGTCTATGGGGTCCAGTATAGATTGTAGGTGACAATTTGTGGCAGGGGTCAGAGGAGACTTTATTTCCATATTGAAGCTGGTTCTCTTGAGATATTTCGGTGATCTGTTCCATGATGCAATCTATTTCTTTGGAGTGTCATCATATGCTGAAGGTGATTTTAAGTGTGTTAAGGTGAATATCCAGGATTTTCTCTGTGGAACATATTCTGTGGTATCTGGCTGCAGATAACAGATTTCTTGGTGTACTTGAGTTGGTTACTGGATCTGTGAACATGGCTGTGGTGATCTATATGTTTCTTGTTTATTAATCTGTGTACTACTTTAGGAGAGCTCAACTATATTTTGTTTTGATTCATTGTAGCCAAAAATCTCTGTAGGGTGCACTAATACAAAGTAGGAAGTTAAGAGGGCAACAGAAGTTGAAATGAAGATTTTACTCACAAACTAGATTTACTGTTGGTCTGGAAATAACAAGTATGTTAAAAAATCAACAACTAGTTATTAATAAAAACACTCAGTTTATTCTTTGTATCCTAGCAGTCTGTGTACACATTCAAACTGGCTTTATTTTAGCATTATGTATTAGTACATAGTATTTAGTAGTGTAGGTGTACAGAATATTTATCTAACCCTGTTTTTAATATATAATGTACACTAGTATCGCTAACATTGATTCCATGTTTCTCAATTAAAATAAGAGCTAGTTTTAAACAAATTGAAAGGCTAACTCTTAGAATTGATTTTTACTTTAAATTTCTCATTAGGATAAATCATACAGTGATATTAGATGATCCATTTGATGACCCGCCTGGTCTGATAATACCTGACAGCTCCCCAGAGCCCACTAAGGAACAACTAGATGTAAGTACTGCTGATGGCTTCTTAGAAAGGTGTTGGAAATGAGTAAATGGGCTAACTAGTTGAGTTTCACCAATGGCCTGATCCAGCAAAGCTAGTGAGTAGTCCCACTGAAGTCTAAGAGACTACTCATGCTTAAATATGTGGTCAAATGTTTTGCAAAATAAGGGCTTCCAGTATGCAATTACACATTTCTTTAATGGGGGAAAATTTCTGAAAAGGCATTTTTATTGTAATAGCTTCCCCATTTACCCATGTGGTAAAATCTTATATTCTACCAAAGACCCTAAATATATTCAGAATCATACTTTGGATAATACATGCACATGTACATTAGTTTGATTTCTGTTTCTAACACATGAAATGCTTATGCAGCACAGTTGTACTTGAAGTGATCTCTATGCTTGCAAAGCGCATAACTATTTCTCTTTTGAAGAAGAGAAGATAAAAAGATCAGCAAGTTGTTTCTAATTGCAGATAGGTGGATGCAGTGCAAATATGTATTTCTTAATTGATGCTACAAAAAGAAAAGCTATAATGTTGTTATAACAGTAATGAACTAGGGATGTAGGCGACTATACGACTAGTTGACAAGCAAAAGATTATCGGACAGTCGACACACTAGTCAACTAGTCGCTTCCCCCCTCCTTGCTGTCTCTATCAGAAAGAGGCAGCAAGGTGAGGAAAGAGGAGGGGCTGTTGGGGGGGAGCCGGCTTAAAAGCCAGTTCACCTCAGCTCCAGCTCTGTGGGAGAGGATAGGGGCACATCGGTGGCGTTCCAACTTTGAAATGTACAAGAATCCCCGCTCCATGCCCCGTTTCAGTCTTCAATCTAACCCTGGGCTCCATGCTGCGTTTCAGTCTTTAAAATACATAAGAGCCTCTGCTGGGGCCCTTGTACATTTTAAAGCGGAAGCGCCTGCATGGAGTCCGGGGTCAGTGGGTGACTCTCCGCTGGCCCTGGGCTCCACGCGTTTCAGTCTTTGGAATGCAATTCAAAGGTGGAACACCACACTAGTCCTTATCAACTAATTGAATAGTTGATGGAAATCCCATTGTCTATTTGATTAATCAAAATTTAACACCTCTATAATGATCCTGTTGTCAGAAATGCTATGGCATTACTGACAAGTTTCAGAGGGGTAGCCATTGTTAGTCTTTTTCGTTCATGCATGTTGTTCCAGCCCCATGAGAGCTTTTGTCCAAATTAATTTGTTAGTCTTTAAGGTGCCACAGGACTCCTCATTGCTATAGCATTATTGCTTCCTCAATACTTTGGATTTGCCCAAAAGAATATATCACTGCTAACTTCTTATTTTCTTTTTACAGTATAAAGTGAAGTTTATCCTTGTATTCCCCTTTTTCAATAAGCAACGTTATCAGCTCTTTCACACAAGATAATTTTTGTGAACTGGAAAGTATTACTTCACTACCCATGCTTCACATAGAAGCAGACACACTGGTTTGGCTGTGTTCTAGGCAGAAGGGATTTGCTAAGAACAGTTCAGCTTTTAATTGTTATATTTTCTTACCTTGCAGTTATTGGCGCTGCTGAAAGCAAATATATTCATTTGTGTGAGAGCAATGTTTCAAACAATAAATTGACTAGAGAAGTTGAAATTTTAAAAAAAAGATGTAACAGATAATCACGGTGATGAGTTTAATATTAGAACTTAATTCGAATAGAGAGATACCAAAATTAGCCTAACATCCACAAATCTAAACTCTGCATAAGGCTTGATAGCTCAGTGTAAGTTAGATGAATACTTGGCAGTTTTATAATCCGACATTTGCAGAGGATAAACAGGGATACACTATTTAGCTCTAATGAAATGTTTTGAACTGAGAGCACTTTTTGGAAGAGAAGATTTTTAAATGGCCGATATTTTGTTGCAGAAATATTTATACTTGGAATGCTTGATTAGATATAATTGTATAATATATATATATATACAGTTCCTTTAATTGTACTCTGTGAAATTGAAGTCCTGCTAGATGAGGCAGAAATCTCTAATAGTACTTATATACTTATTTCAATAAAAACAATTTTCTTTTAAAAAATAGGAATGTGTTCCTCTAAATAGAAATAACCTGGCAAGTATGTTGTGGGATAGGTTTGGGATAATAGAGGTGAAAGACTCCATATTGTGTAATTCTGTCCCCCAACACAGATACTTGCTGTGGGCCAGAAGCCCTGACCATCAGTGCCTTCCCCCATGGGGGTGCAACTGTGGGTGCTGGCTCACCCTGCTGTGGGGTGAAGCTAGGTTGGCCCCGAGGCACAAGGATGCCGATGGATGATCAGGGAGGAAACGGAAGCTCAGAGGCCACATGCGCTGACCTGACCTGCAGATCCCATTGTCTGGGAAATGTGACCTATGGGAGCTGCAGGGGCAGGGCGGTGCATGCGGGAAGTGCACAGAGCCACTGTGGTAGCTTCCTGGAGCAGCAGGGAATCAGGGCATTAGGGGGGCCCTGCTTTAGCACTGCTGTGCCACTGCCTGAGGTAAGTGGCACCTGGTCATAGCTGGCACCTCTCATCCCCCACACCTTCACCACAGGTCCCATCCCTGAGCCTCCTTCCACAGCCTGTACCCCTTCCCCAAAACCCTGCCCAAGGTCAGAACCCCCTACTGTATCCCAACTCCCTTCTAGACTCCAAACCTTCACCCTACTGCCCCAGCCATGAGCCCACTCCCACACTCCAAACTCCTTAGCTCTAGTCCAGAGTCCCTCTGCCATCCTGAATCCTTCATTTCTAGTCCCATCCTGGAGCATAGGAAAAGTCCCAAGCCTCCATGCTTCCTCACCGGCCTGTGTATGGACTGTGACTGGTTTTGTTTTTTTGTTTGTGGGTCAGTGACCCCTGATAGGAAAAAAGAGTTCTGTACCTCTGGTGTAATCTAGCCCAGGTTGGCTGTGACTGAAACTCGTTACCATGTGAGACTACTTAGTTGTCTGTTTGACCAGAATGAATGGTCTTAGCCTAATATTTCAAGAATTATAGTTCTTAGTCTCACAACACTCACTACTCCAGTCTGAGGTAGGGTTTTAGTATTAAGAAAAATGAAGGCTAACTCGGGTTAGTATTAAAATGCTTTTTTTTGTTGTTGTTTTGTATTTTTTTCCCAATTTTTCATAGAGTGGCAGAATAAGAGCAGATGAAGAAATTGATGATTTCAAAGGAAAGTCTGTGGATGAAGTGGAAGAAATTCAGGCAGAGAAAGAAGCAAAAACTCAGGCCATTCTTTTGGAAATGGTAAACATCTTTTTTCAGTTGTACTTTCTTTATGTATTATATACATACTATACATTATGCCTAGGTGAGTGAGTGCTTAAGACAGGGGCTTGCTTTGAGTTGCATGTCAGAAATGTTGGCCTCGTGGATCAGAGTGCATGGTATCAAAGGCTGCTGGTAGAGCTAAAGAGTGAACATGGATGAAGGTCAAGTGTCCATTTACAGGAGGAGATTTCCCAGGAAGATCAGTACCATCTCTGTTCCAAACCCAGGATTGGCACTGGTCTGACAAGATTTCTAACAAGCTTTCTAGAAATGCTTTTTAAATGATAAAATCTCATTAATCCTACATGGTACCATTATTCCTGCAGTGTGTCTCATTTTTGTCTATCAACTTTGTATTATTCATCTACCCACATTTGATTAATACCAGTAGCTGTAATAGTAGTCTTGCATAGCATCTTTTATCTAAAGAGTGTTTTAAAAAAAAAAAAAGTGTTTTACACACACATTGAAGTCTCCGCTTTCCTGTAAAAGAGAAGAGTATTATTATCTTTTTACTGATGGAGACACTAAAGCAGAGAATATTAATCATGCATTCATTGACAGTTTTGGGAAGAAGAGCACTGCAGATTCCTAGTTATCTATTTTAATCACTAATCATACTTTTTTTGGGGGGTGCGGAGAATAAAGTTCTCTTTTTTGAGACCTCACAGTAATTATAGATCTTTCCCAGGTTTCCACTGACTGAATTGTGAAGAAAAGAATATTTGTCATCCCCACCCCTCCTTTTCCAGGATAGTAACACATCCAAAATGTTACCTAAATTATTTTTTTGTTATGAATATAGTGCACTGAAATTCAGGTTTTGTATAAAACAAATTGAAAAACTTTTCCTTTTCTGCATGCTGTAGGTGGGAGATTTACCAGATGCAGATATCAAACCACCAGAAAATGTGCTGTTTGTCTGTAAGCTGAATCCTGTGACCACAGATGAAGACCTGGAGATAATATTTTCACGATTTGGGCCCATTAAAAGGTAACTTCTGCAGAATAGTTATAAAAAAAAACCCACCAAAAGAGAACCAAAATCAGTTTAAGCAGTCTCCTTAGGCTTTACCACTCTACTCTCACTCTAGATCTTTTTCTTTTTGGAGATCCACTTTTACTGCCCTTGTGTGTGAGTGTAGTAGTGGGGACCTGCTGACAAGGTGGGGTATTTCAGAGAGACACTGCCATCTTGTTACATGGTTCTTTTTTAAACATTCCTCAGTATTAATTGCAATCCCCAAAGTTAAACCAACAAACAAATGTTTGTTCTAGCTTAGTAAAAGTTTAAAAAAAAAAAAAAAAAAAAAAAAAAAAAAAAGCATTGATGGAAAATAGAATCCGATTCAGTAAGCCTTTGTTTAGGACTAATTCTAAAGCCCCCACTTATCACACTAATTGCTGCTTACCTGAAATTAGCTTCAGTTGCTTGGTATATCCAGTGACTTCAATGTGCATGTAGATTACTTATGTGCAGGGGTGACTGCTGAGGAGGGACGTAGAGGGGACACCAGCCTTGTGACCACCTCCTGTCATGTGATTCCTTCCTGTCTTTTTCCCCACAAGCTCCCTCCCCTGAGTGACGCAGCCTTGGGGACTACTGAGGGTCTGACACTAGCAGCAGGGGTTGGGGCTCGCCATTTTTATGGGCAGAGGGAAGCAGAGCAACTAAGTCCCAACCTGCTCTGCTTCCCTGGCTCCCAGCTGTATCACTTTGCTTAACACTATCAGTGAATGAGGGGAGCAGTCCCTCCTCCTTCCCTAAGTGATGTGTCCAGGAGCTGGGGGAGCAGGGTGGGCTATGGCCATGTTGCTCCGCTTCTTGCCATTGTGCCAGTGTGTGTGTGGGGATCTCTGCTGCAAGTGCCAGGCATCTTTCCCCCCTCTCCCCCCGGAGTCCTCTGGGCCATCCAGAGGCTCTGGCCTCACTGGTTGCTGGCCTTTGTCCATCTTGCCCCATGGTGTGTGTGGGGGAGCATGTTCCCTCTGCCTCAGCTCCTGCTTATGTGAATGAGCTTTGATCCTACTATTGTCAAAGGCCTTATAGCACAGGTTAAAATTTCTTACCTGGTAACGTCCCTTTAAAATGGTGATAATCATCAGACATTTTCAAACCAGAAGGCATTGACACTTTCATTTCATGCTATTTTTTCAGCTGTGAAGTGATTCGAGACTGGAAGACAGGGGAATCTCTTTGTTATGCTTTCATTGAATTTGAAAAGGTATGTTATTGTGGAGATACGACACTGTTTTTATAAGCAACATTTCTATAATAGGCTTGGGTCATCTCTCCTTGCAAAGGCAGCTCTGTGCTGGATGGAATGAGAACATGTGATCTGCTCAAGTGTTGGTTAATATCCTCATCTATTGACTGCAACTTACAGAGGATGTAGGTCTCAGTGTAGGAAAACATTTAAACGTATACTTAAGTTCATCCCTATTTAGCAAACTGTAAGTATGTACTTCAGTCCCTCTGAAGTCAGTAATTGGAATGTCATCAGACTGTAAGAGTTGTTCTCATGATATAAAATGTATCGCTTGTGTTTGATTTGTTGGCTGTTACTGTTCTGTATTCTGTAAGAGTTGTCTGAATGAAGTTCAAGAGTATTCCAGGACACTTACTTTAGCTTGCTCAGGTAGTTTAATTAAGATTTTTAACAAAGCCATTGTCTTTCTTTGTAATTTGTCTCTACATGTATTATTCCAAACATAATACACATACAAATGCTCTCTTTTGGTATAGATTTATGTAATCTCAAAGCTTACATGCTTGCATTAGGTCAAATTGTAAAATTATAGTTTATTTTTAAAAAATTGACAAGGGTAACATGATGTGATTTAATCAATTTTAGAAATTTTAAATATATATTTGCTCATTTGTGGCATATTCACTAGGAATCTCTATACTAAGAGCAATTCATGTTGGATTTAAATGGTGACTTCATAAGAATATTTGTATATGATTTGTTAATCAATCTTGACTTCAGTTTTCTGGAAATATTGCTACCAGGAGGAAGACTGTGAGAAAGCCTACTTCAAAATGGATAATGTGCTGATAGATGACCGGAGAATACATGTGGATTTTAGCCAGTCTGTTGCAAAAGTGAAATGGAGAGGAAAAGGTAGTTTTATTTGTCATCCTTTGATTCTATACCAATTTCAAACCTTAAATTAGTAAATATTGCTCTTTCAAACTAGAACTGTTATGTAGGACAAGCATCTTTGTTACAAGGTTGATCAACTCCTTTTCGGTGACATAATGGCCATAACTTGGCATTCCTGTCTGAGCGAAGGTTACTAAATCTATGTGTCTACCTGTTTACTACATATTAGAGGGCAAGAGGTTTACTGGTAACTATCATGTTGCCAAATGTATTTTTTGCCAGTAAAAGTCGACTAGTGGCATTCTTTATTAATATCAAAGTTTTAAAAAGTACAAGTTGGACCTCCCTCATCCAGCACCCGAGGGACCTGACCAGTCCCAAACGAGGGGATGTGCCAGACCAGGGGAGGTCCTTCCCAGCATGGCCCATGCTGTCCTGCTGCGCCCAGCTAGGACTCCAGCCTAGCCCTGCTGCTGCCTGCCTGGCCATGACTGCCCCTGTGGTCAGAGCTCCGCAGCTGCGGATAAAGCTCCCTGGTTTCTGCCAGGGTTGGAGCTCCATGGTCGGGGGTGGAGCGCTGCAGCTGGGAGCTCTGCCCCTGCTGGAGCTCTGTAGCTGAGGCCAGAGTTCCAAGGCTGCCGCTGCCATCCCCAAGCTCCATGGCCAGGGCCAGAGTTCCACGGCTGCCATTGCTAGGTCCCTGCTTACCCCCTGGCTGCAGGGGCCAGATCTCCTTGCTGTGCCGCCCATCTCTCTGCACCCAGCCCCCTGGCTCCCAGCTGAGTCACCACGCCCCACTGCCACTCCTGCCCTGTGACCCGACCTCCCTATACCTGGGCTCTGTAGTTCAGGAACATCTGCTGGACCACAGATGTTGCCGGACCAGAGAGTCCCAGTTAAGGGAGGTAAAACCTGTATAATTTTGGATATTATTTATGAACATAAAACTGCAGTAATCAGCATATTCTTTCTTTCTGTTTATCATCCATCACTTCATGAAGGATTGCATTACAAGACAAACTGAGTATCTAATTTTTATGTAATCTTAATATTGCTGTTGCAGTATTAGCCTTCACCATAAGGTGGCAGCACATAACTCACACTGCTATTAACTAGTTTTCAAAAACTTCGTCATAGAAATATGGAAAATAAAATCCAATAGGCCTCTTTAAAACATTAACCTGTGAGAAAATATTTTTCAAAATGTGTATTAAAAATTGTATAACTTTTGTAGTGAGATTTCCTCTCTTCCTCCAAGTTTTGGTAGAGAGCAAAATTTCATTGTTTTGATTTTGAAAGTAGAGGGTTGTAACAGAAATGCCAAAAGAACCTTAAACTGAGAGATGAAGGACCAGCTTTTAAGCACAAACAGAATAATTGCCACTTGACACCTTGTGTCCCTATCCAGCTCTGTATTCCGTAGGCATGAGGTGGGTAGCCAGGTCTTCTCAAACAGGAGGACTAGAGATAGAAGGAAAGTCATGGCCTGATCCCCTCCTCTCTTTTTTCTGGGTCAGACATGCTGTAAGACCATTCCTGGAGTTGCTACTGGGTACTTCTGTAAAAGTGATTACAGTAATGATGGAGGTAACTGATGAGAATTGTGTGCTGTACTGCTGTGTCTTATTCGATTTGTAAATTGGAGATGAAAGCCCAGTTGATTGTTTTTGTATGAACAGGTGGGAAGTATACCAAGGATGATTTCAAAGAATATGAAAAGGAACATGATAAACCTTCCAAATTAATTTTGAAGGAGGAAGTAAAGCCAAATCAAGAGTATCCTTAACAGTTGAATAATGTGTGACACATTGGCTTATAATGTAGTGGACTTGCAACCTGACTTCTGACACAACCGTTTTTAATTCTTTAAGCTTTTGTAGGGCAGATGTTATGTTAGGCAGCAGCCAAACCATTAGGCATTGCTTTTAGAATTACACATTTATTTTTAATTTGCTTTTTTATGTGAACAAGGTGTAACCCACTGTCAGATCAGAAAGTGTTTATTTTGCGCCCACTTTGCACCAGTATAAATAAGTATCCTACTGCAAAGCAGTAGAGGAGTAGGATGTTTTGTTTCTCCAGAGCAGATTTCAGTCAGTCTTACTGTTACCTACCCTGTAATTTTTCATTGTACATTATTTTTGTTTGCATAAAGTACTGTCTGTCTCAGTGTTACACCCATGTATAAATCTTGGGTTCGTTTGCTTTGTGAGCTTTTATATTCTGAATTCATCAGTGACTAGTACCAAATCTGCCCTTAATCAATTGATATAGCGCAAAATATAACCTTGTGCTGGATGAAGAGGTAGAGGAGTCTAGTGCAAGTCACGTTCGCTTGGGTAAAAAACACAAGAAGAAAAAGCGCCATCACTCTGATGATGAAGAGGATGACAAGAAGACTAAAAAATTCAAGGTACTGAACTGCCATCATTTCACTGGTGATTTAATCCTATGTCTCTATGGGTATGTCTACACTACAGAGGTTTTTTTTGGAAAAATGGTGGTTTTTTCAAAAAAACCCGTCAATTACATCCACACTGCAATCACGTTCTTTTGAAAAAAAATCGAAAGAACTGAGGGTTTTTTCTGACATTGGTAAACCCCTTTCTACGCGGAAGAAGCCTTTTTGCGAAAGAGTTCTTTTGGAAAAAGGCGTGTGTGGACAGGAAAGAAGGAGTTCTTTCGCAAGAAGAGGAAAGAAGAAAAAGCACAGGTGCCCTGGTGGCCACTCCCTCCATAGTAATCACAGCTTACATGCGAAAAAGCGTCTATTCACTGTGGACGCTATCTGCTGAAAAAGCAGATTGCTTTTTCAATGCACTTTGGCAGTGTGGACGATCTCTTTCGGAAGTTATTTTGGAAGATCTCTTCCAGAAAAGCTTCTTCCGAGAGAAGCCTGCAGTCTAGACATAGCCTATATGACCATGTCTCTTGTAACTGCTAAAAAAGAAAAGGGTTTTTCTGGGAACCTTGCATGTGAATACCTTAAATGAGTGAAGGGCTTGTTGCAATGTAGAGGTGGGCTGTCAGAGATGTTCTTGAACTTCTAGGGATAGCTGTTTCTAATTGACCTTCCGCTGAAATGTCCTGAGAAGGGAGCATGTGAGTTTCACAAAAGTAGGAGTTTCAATACTGAGAGTCTGTTTTTGCATGTATTTCCCATCACAGACCAGCTATAACTTAATCATATTTTATGTGTGCAAGGTATTTTTGGTGTACTTCCGGGAATTGTGCACATGAGCGTACTTTAATGTGCAGTCAAAACCAGCCTCTTGATGACTTTACTTATCTTTCAGCTGACTCAGAAGTATCAATGTGAAATCTGTGTGTGTGTTGTATAGGTTAGTAATGCTGGAGGATTTTGGCTTTGTTGACACTAAAAATGAACAGCTGCGGATAATGGTTTTCAGTAGTGGGCCCCCTCCCTGCACCTCCTGTCTTTATTCTTGGGATAATATTGATCTTCATTTAATATCCCCAAGTTGAATTTATTAAGTTGGTTATTTTATCATTCTGTTTTCTCACCATGTATGAGAGAACACAGTTGATTGGAGCTTTTTAATAGCAATTTCCATTGAGTGACACTTGGCAAACAGAGTTCATAGACCTTGTTGGCATTAACCTTTGAACCCCCCAGCGCTGCAACCTCTGAGAGGCTCCAGGCCGGCAGCCAGCACATCCTTAAGCCCGCATTGCTTCCCCAGCAGGCGGAGGGATGCTTCTCAGGAAGCTGTGTGGGCTGAGGGATGTGCAGGCTGCGGGCACAGCTATATTGTGTGGGGGTGGTTCTGTAAAATTTTAATAGATTGAAAAGGTGTTTGTGGTGTTGAAAAGGCTGGGAGCAACTGAGCTAGTGTATACTCCCAGACCTTATTTACTGCATACCATCTGAACCCTGCACCAAATACAAAATTACTAATTTCTCTTAGGTGAATCTATGGTGCTCATCACTACTATATCTGTGTCTAGCATGAACAGCCTTAATTTTTACATTTCTTAAGTCTTGAGTGGTTGACATTTCAGTCTTAATGTTCCCTTAACTAAGTGTTGTTGGGGATTTTTAAATGTAATTTCCTAATTTAAAAGTTTAGCCTGAAATAGACACCTGGTATGGAAATTTTGAAACTGAATGGTTAAAGTTTTAATCAATTGAAAACCAGATCTTATAATAGAAAGCGCTGGCCAACCTTAACTCTGGGTGGTGCTGTCAGCTCCATCAATAATGATGTGAAGAAGAGGATTTTTTTGCCCTGATCAGTTTCCGTGATGCTGAGATGTTTTTTTGCTTTCTGGTGCTGTTTTTTCTTCTTCTTCAGTGTGTTTTGACTCATCCTCTTTCATAGTCTGGTGCTTGTTTTCTGATTCTTCAGTTTGCGTCTTCAGGTATAAAAATTATTTTTGACTCTTCCACTACCTGGGGCTGTTAGGGAATTGTGGTTTTCTTTAATTAAGTAGCAGGATGTGGATCTTGAGCAGGTGGGTACACTGGCAGAAAAGAGATTTGGATAAGAGATGGCAGGGTATGCTCAATAATGTTTGTACTTCTTGTGAATTTTATTTTCATTTGTGACCTCCTTTTCCAGTTTGCTCTGCTGTCAGTGTAGACTTCTTTGAGTTTGTTTTCTTATCTTTTTCTTGTCAGTGAGTCTGTGGGTATGTCTACACTTGCACCCTCTTTCGAGAGAGGGATGCAAATGCAGCTGAGCGAAATTGCAAATGAAGTGCGGATTTGAATTTCCTGTGCTTCATTTGCATAATTGCAGACCGCGCCGCTATTTTGAAATAACAAACGCTGTCTAGACATGGTTATTTCGGGAGAAAACCCTTCTGAAATAACCTTTATTCCTCATACCGGTTTACCAGTTATTTTGGAAGAAGGGTTTTCTCCCGAAATAACCGCGTCTAGACAGCGTTTCTTTTTCGAAATAGCACTATTTCAAAATAGCGCCATAACACGAATATGCAAATGAAGCGCGGGGATATTTAAATCCCGGCTTCATTTGCAATTTCGAATGTCTACATTTGTATCCCTCTCTCGAAAGAGGATGCAAGTGTAGACATACCCTGTGAGAGGAGTATAGTGGACTTCTGTTGACGTATATGTAAGACCTCACTGACTTTTCCACTTGTTATAATTTGTCAGGGTTTTTAAGCATAGCGAGTCATGGTGTTGATTTTTATGGTTGGTTACAAGTGTTCGATTAGTAAGTCAGCTACTCTTTCTGTTGGACTTTGTTCTGTTATATGGTTATAATACTTTAATAAAAATATTGACAGTTAAGTTTGATCTTAAGTTGCCAATTTGAAAAGGCAATCTCATTTGTTTGCTGTTCTGCTGGTGTAGATGCCTGTTTTGAGCTTTGCAGTGGTGAGATGTTTGCCTATTTGCAGAAAATGTGTATTGTTTCTATGGTGCTGATGTCATCTGTGATAAATAGCAATTTGCATGATCCTTCAGTTGCTTTACTAGCTTTTTGACAAATATTGCCCAGCCTAGAGTCCTCTAAGGAGCTTGCAGAAAAATGCCATTTGGGTGCGGGTGTGGGAGAAACAGCCAAATGCCACTGATTGCCGTCCCCTATTTCAGTGTTTCTTAAACTTTTTAAGACCGAGGAACACCAAACAATATTTTTTTTTTATGAGGAACACCAAGGATTTTTTGTTGAGCAAAAAAAAAAAGAGAGGGAGGGGAAGGAGGAAATATTATTGACCCCCCAAAAAAAGGGGGGTTGGGGGCAGAAAGTTATTGAGAAGAAAAAAAGGTCACCTGCCCCTTTAAGGGCAGCCATTTTTAACTCTGTTGTTCTCCGTGGCATACCTCCGACTGCCTCGTGGAACACAATTTAAGAAACACTGCCCTATTTCCTCCTTTCCACACCCCCTGCAACTCACTGTGGAATTCTTCTACTCCAACACTTCACTGGGCAAACAAAGAGGATGAGCAATGTTTAATGCTGGACCAATGACGGGCCTGATGTCCAACATTAGAGAACTTAAAGGGAGTTAGCAATTTGCATATCAGGAACCCTCCCACTCCCTTTGCAATGGTGAGTGACGTGTTTCTAGCTCTGATATGCCACAAGACATTGGATCTTAAAATCCATTGTCATTTTAGTAACTGTGGAGCTTCCTAACAGATTTTTCTTTCTCTGTGCCAATGCATGTTGTTTTTACATGCAAAGAAATAATTAAAGGGGAAAAAAAATAAAATAGATTAAAATCTGTAAAATATTAAGATAGAGATTACACATATGGAGGAGATTATTAAAATATGGCCTTGCCTGTCCAGCCACACAGCTGAAACTCTCATGCAGGCTTCTGTTGTCTCACATGTTGATTTGGCAAAATCCTTCTCCCTGGTTTTGAGAAACGCAGTGGTACCCTGCTCATATCCATTCTGAAGGATGCCGAAAAGATTATTTGCCTCGCCTGTAATTCTGATCACATTACCCTTCCCTTTGCATGCCTGCTTTGCCTCCCCCTTTTCTATCACATCAAACATAAGCTGTTCTTCTTCACTTTCAAAATCCTTCTCCGCCTATTCTCCCACTACCTCTCATCTCATTCACTATGGAGATGTCGACTCCCACATCTGACTTCCATGATTTCCCCTTCATCGCACACTTGTTTAAATTTTTGAACCATGCTTGTCCCTATGCTGCCCTTCATGCTTGTGAGGTGCTATGCATAAATATCTACAAAGCTACCTCATCATCTCTCTTCAAATCCCTCCTTAAAAGTCTCCTTTGCCATGAGGCCTACAAAAAACTTGACAACAGTTAGGTTATTGGTATGTTGAGATTACTGTCTGTCATGCAGACCATTATGCGCTTATTGTTTCCTTGTACGCCATCTGCCTGTATAGATCCATTGCCTCTTGATTGTAGACTGAACCTATGTCTATATTACTGCAGAAAGCTGACCTGAGCTACACAACTCCAGCTACGTGAGTAATGTACCTGGAGTCAGTGTACCTTGGATTGAGTTACTGTGGGTCTACACACCATGGAGATGAATGGGGGAAACTCTCCTGTCAATTTACTTTACTCTTCTCATCACGAGTAGAGTATAGGAGTCGACCGCAGAGCAATCTGTGGTTGATTTAGTGGGTTTTTACTGGATTGGCTAAATCCACTGCTGGTGGATCGATATACCTTATTTATGCCTCTCCCCATGGCATAACATAATCTGTAAAAACATGACAGAGAGAAGAACATTTTAAAAAAATTTATCCCTTTTCATATCCTTCCTATAAAGCAGGGGTGGGGAATCTTTTTTGTGTAGGGGGCTGCTAACCCACAGAAAAATCAGTCAGGGGCAGCACACAAGTGAGAAGCCCCTGACTGAGAAGGAGAGACACACTCGCCACATTTCCCTTGCACACCAGAGCCAAAGGCGGGGGGGAGGGCAGGATAGTAGATTTTGTGTGCTCCAGCCCTGCAGGTGGGTGGCTGGGGGGCTGGAGCGCCAGCGTGGGCTCCCCAATGCTGAGCTTTGTGGGCCATACCCAGGCAAGCTGGGGACCAGGCCTGAGGTTCCCCACCCCTGCTATAAAGCCAGGTTCTCTTTGTACTATAGGTCTATCTAATACAGGTCTGAGGGAATTTAGATGGAATGTGAGTATGAGACTTCCTGCTTTTCAGCTAATGGCTGCTGCTCTTTAAATGTGGCAAATGAAGGCCTTAGGCTTTAGACCTTCCAGTATGGCTATAGAATAAGGTTTTATTTTTACAGGTTTGGGGTTTCTTTTGTCTGAAGAGGTTTCTGCTTAAAGATGTGGGGTTTTGTTGGTGGTGGTTTTTTTGAAGTCTAGAAATTTCACCATTGATGTCCAGTGGGACATCAGTTGGGGCATGCTTGGGGATTTACCATAAATCTAAGTCCTTGGTTACACACACAGCTACACGAGTTACGTTAAATTAGTGTTTAAATCTTTAAGTTTTAACTTGTAAATGAACTCATGCATTGGTGCTGTTCGTTAGCAAAATTAACTGTGCTTTAGGCCAGGTGTGCTTTGGTAAACATGTGACAGTTCAATATAGAACAGTGAAATGGGTTTGGGAATACAAGGTGGCCTATTTGCTGTGATGTCCATATAAATACTTGTTTGATCCGTGTACTATTGATTATAAATGTTGACATTTGTATTTTATACCAGCAGTATATGTGAACTGCTTAAAATTTGTCATAGTTATAAGCTATCCCATATCATAGGACAAGTATAAATGTGCCCTGTAAATAAAGGACATGTATACTCTGGTTTCTTTTCAGATCATATACGTGTCCTTTATTTAAAGGGCACATTTATACTTGCCTTATGATATGGGATGGCTTATAACTATGACTGAATAAATTTTAAGTAGATTCTTTCCTCTTTGACGATGACTACATTGATTATTTTTCTCATATTTGCATATTGGTGAAGTATCCTCCATTCCCAAGCAAGCTACAACACCAGTTTGAAGAGTACACAAAAATGTGGTGCCAAGAACAGATTATGTAGAATTTCATGGGGGGGAGGGGAGAGAGAGAGAGAGTCTGTGTCTATGTCTGTTGGGAGCTGAAGAAAAAAAATGTGTAAAATATCCATTCCAGATCTTGAAATAAGAGAAATCTAACATTGGATTGTTTAATGATTATACAAACAGTAAAGATTCTGTTTTTAAATGAAAGTAACCAGAACATCTACTGGAAGAGCTTGGGGTTTGAAATGATGTGGCCTCCATCCTCTTAATCCTTCCAGGAATGTTAAAAGGCCAATTGTGTCCATTTGACAGCCCTTTCAGAGTTTTAGTGATCTTCTAAAAATGCAGCTTCTCAAAGTACTCTTGTGATGAAAGCTTTGATGTGTTAGACCTTGTAGGTAAGTGCCACTGGCTGCTCAGTTGTAATACCAAATGACGTTTTGAAAAATGTTAGTTATGAGCTTTTGAATAGTAGTTGTTCTCTGAAGACTTGTAGTATCTGAAATTTCACTAGTTCAGTCTGGTTTCCCTAGTTTAACTAGGTAACATGAGTACAGAACATTGTATCATCAGTGTTGTGCTGATACAAAATAGAGATGCACCTGAACCAAAATCCTGGATCCAAACACTCCACTATTAGTCAAAATTCAAACCCAGATCTGAATTTTGCAAATAACTCCATTTGTGATAACAGGTCAAATAAAAGCTCTGGATTTGAACCCCCAAATTATATCAAGTTACCAGTTGGCTTTGGTTCATGATATTACCTGTAAGAACTAGCCACATTATCTACTATTCTTCTTTCAGCTAAGACAGGCTGAAGGTAGAAGGCTTTAGAGCAGCGTTGGTCTTTTACTAGTCCACAGGCCAAATCTGGCCTACAAAAGCCTTCTATTTGACCTTCTGGGCATCTGTTGTTCTGTCCTGATCCATGCTGGCGACTCTGCTTTAGAGTGGCCCTTCTACTTGGCTCCATCTCCTCCCAAGGCTCTTTGGGGAGCCTGGCCCCCCGCTCCCTGCTGGTCCTGGTTGCCGCATCCCCATGGTAACCTGCCTTTGAGCTGGGTAGGAGAAGGGTCAGCCTTGCAGAGGCTGGTGCTGTGTGGAGATTTGGACATTGCTTCCCAGGCAGCTCCCCTGCTAGGCAGCCCCTTTCTCTCCATGGTTGCAGTTTGTCCTTTGAGCCAACATGTGCTGGCTTTGGAGGCATGCTAAGAAGTTGCAGCTGGGACCAGGAACAGAGTGAAGGAGCTAAAGCTGAGTAGCAGGACCATCCTTGGTCAGAACTGGTAGGAGCCTGGGATGGACCTAGAGCTGATTAGAAAGCCAAAGAGCTGGTCTGTCTTACTTTCTTGTTCTGTTGTATACCCTTTAATATTAATATCCCCCCTTCACTGCATGTCACCAAACTGCCTTGACAGGACTCTGACCGAAGATACAAAGAAGAATGCTGCAAAGAGAAAAGAAAGACTGAAAAGAGAGACAAACAACAAAGCCGCAGTCGCAGCCAGTCTCGGGATCGAGACAGCCACTATAGCTCCAGCAAATCTAAAGACAAACACCGAGAAGAGCTTTGGGAAAGAGAGCGGGATAAAAAGAGAGACAGAAGTAGAAGTCCTAAGAAATCTAAAGATAAGGAGCGGTCCAGACACAGATGATGTATCCTTCTCCTCCTATATTTGTATAATGCCTTGTATACAACTGTGCAGGTACTCCAGCAGATCTGCGTTTGCCATTGCTTGTTGTTCTCTCAATTTCAGGAGTGATGAGTGTACCTGTTTTAACCTTTAACCTTGTAGAATACTGGTTGTTTCTGGAAGACTGTCTCAATAAAAGAATTTGTATTTTATGTCCATTTCTTTGCTGTTTCACCACATGGCTAAAAGTTGCAGTGGAGAGGTTTGGGCTCTGAAACCCTCTCCTGTCACCGGTCCATGTCCAATCCTCTCTATTGCAATTTCTAGCCCTGCAGCCCAGGCGGGATCAGTTGACCCAGGCTCTTAGACTCAGTATCGTAGTGGTTGGGGGGGGGGAATGTTGTTTTTCATTGTTGCAGTGTTAGACATACCCTGAGAGACCCAGACCTAGGAACAGTGCTCTGTCAGCATGAGATTCAGCACATGGCATTCACTGGGTGGATTGTATTACAGCAGACTATTCAGAGTGGGACTGATTGGGAGAGTATGGCTGTCTCATAGCCCTAAGAAACACAAGGCAATTGGATTTTGTCTGTCACTTTGTATTTTGCTGTAAGAAAATCCAGCCTTTGGACAGTACTCTCGTCTGTCTGAAATGGCTGTATTTTAACTGTGTCAAACACACAAAACTATTAACACAGATCTTAATGCTTGCTGCATCTGAAGTTAATGCTGTTTGAAGGGAGATAATGTTCAGCATCAATCCATCTGAAGCACAGGTCGTATCAGTGCAAACTTTCCACACTTACTTGCCAGTGTGCATAAGTCACTGTACTCTATACAGGGGTAACCAAGTAATTATTTGAGTGCAGGGGACTGGACTAGATGACTGATTGAAGTCCCTCCCAGTCCTACACTTCTGTGATTTAAATACCAATGTAGGTACCTAATTTAGGAGAGATGCCAAATGGAGCTGAGAAATTCTGGCACACCTACCCTCATTTCATAGCATGTCTCTGTCTGAGGGCTGCTATTCTGGAAAATGCCCAGACTCTTCTGATAAAAGCATGAAGTTCCAAGCACTATGAGATGAATAGAATCCAATCCTATGGGCACAATCATGTTGTCTGGTGCTTTCAGAAGTAATGTTACTGTGCAGATGAATGACCTCTGTTGCAAGGTCAGCCGAGACAACCAACCATTTCATATCATTGCAGTGCTTGCAGTGGTTCTGTGGCTTAGTATAGAGAGAGAGGCCTCTTTAGTAATAGGCTGTAATCATGCCCTGTATATCCATCTTCACAGCTTCCTAAGAAAGGTGACTCATTCCACTCACGTTGCGTTCCTACTTCCTTACTGGTCATTCGCTTTTGTCAGAGCTATGGTAGCTTCAACCTCAGGATTAATACTGACACTGAGGTGCATGGTATTGAAATAATAAAACAGTTCTCTGGTAATGTTGATTTGTAAAACTGAAAACCTCAGAGCAGAAACCTCAGCTTCTGTACCTTCACTTTGGCTGTGACGTCTTCAAGGGGAAATTTTCTGACACTGCAGGGCATCAGTGCAGTTTTTTCAGCTCAAGAGTTGGGGGGGGGGTGTCTTTTTTTTCTTTATAAAATTCCCTTTTTCTTTAATAGCTTTACATGTAACACACTCTTATGTATCTTATTTCCCATGGCAGGGGGGAAAAAAGTTATGGATCTATATTTCAATGAAACTTCAACCTCTGCTCTTATAGACACCTCTCTACATACGTAGGCTACGTTTTAACAGCTGCACACATAGGTGAGGGAATTGTTGTTGTGTTTGAACTGCACATCACCTGTCAGTGCTGATGCACTAAAAATGTTTGCAAGAGGCCAGGTTCTTAAAATAAAGACCTATGGAATAAGGCAGCCTGATTTTTAGCCTCCTTCTGGGGCTGTTGGTGCACTATTGTGGATGACATGATAGGCAGGATCCACAAGTAATCCTGTGCTGTTCCATGTACGTTCTTTACCTGATAATTTCAGTTAAATCATCTTGTTGATGGCTTCCTGTTTCTACCTTCACAGGTAAATATTTAGTATTTTATGACTTTGCTCTAGTATGATTGGACCTGGCAGTTCATATTTTGGCAGGATCACTAGCTCCCAGTTCAGGTCAGTTTTCCATAACCAAAATGCTGACTTCTAAGTGCTATACTCCTACAGTGTTTCATATGGTGTGAAACATTTACTGAGGCATTTGCCACAGTTGTTCCTCCACACTGCCCCCTGTGCATATGAGAGCCTCCCAGTTCTGCTCTCCAAGTCACTTGACCCTCTCCCTTCCCCTCCTTTCAAATGGATCTTTGTGACTCACTCCCTTTTTGTCTGATGTCCATAAAAATGAATTGTAATTATTCTGATAAATATGTTGGAAGTGCACCACCAAAATGTGTATGTTCTTTGAGTAACTAGCTGATCTTATTTTTCCTCACCCCATGGTTTCCACGTGCTTTGTTGCTCGGTTTATGTCAGGTCTGAAATTAGTCTCTAACCCTGCAATTGAGAGCATATTGTCAAGTGCAAGATCAAAGCCAAAGATTGTAAGCTCTTCGGTGGCAGGTGGAAAGAACCTAATACCTGATAGCTAAAAACAATCTAAAAATGTTAAATAACAGTAGCTTATGCAAGTGCTTGTTGTATATATTGCCTGAACACCTTTGCTCCAGTTACTGTCAATTTTTTTTTTGTTTGAAGCGATGGTCTTAATGTAATGCATTGTGCTTGCATTAAAAAAGTAATCCTGAACTTTGTAGGTGTTATGACAGTTCTTTAAAGGTAAAGCATTTTTTCAGGTGCACTTGAGAAATCTCTGGTTGAATAGCAATAAACTTTTCAACTTGATGCTTGTTTGTGACTTTTTAGTTGAGAATGAGGTGCTTAAGTTAATATGGTAGAAAATTATGGGGAATAAGAACTCAGCTTTAAAAACAGGCCTAAAATCTGTTCTGATAGCTCTTTTAAAGCATTGATGCAACAACAATTTGTGTGTGTGTTTTAATTCTTCTCATGTTGTGATAGATCTTGCAATGGGGTCATAACATTTTTCAAGAAGCCAAAGAATTTTTTGCTTCTGGAAGGGAGCTAGGCAACATGCATCCTGCTGGCATAAGACCACCTTTTAAAAACCTCCTGCTCTTGTGTAGTGCAGATGTTAGCAAGAGTTTGGGGCTGAAATAGTAACATTCTGGTTATGAGTTTAGTGGCTTTCTCTCATTCATGTTTGTAGTTTTGCTGAGTGCAGGCCAACTTGTAGCCAGCCAGGCCAGGTCTTTCCTCTCTCCTTTGACCAATCACCACTTTCTATAACCTTTTATGTTCTCTTTGTTTAACTTTTTTTCTCTTTGAGTGAGGCAGCCTACTTCCAAGGCTGTTGGTGTCCCTGCTCCATAAATTGGTTGAGAGAGCTAAGTGTGCTTGTCATGCAGTCTCTCAGACTGCACCAGATTTATGGCAGAGTATTCTTTCTTGAAACTGGTGGCATGGACCGACACAGGGTTTTTTGTAGCTATAACACCAATTACTAATCAAAGGAGATATTTAATAGAAATACTATTTTGCTGCATCAGCAATGGAAGACAATGATTTTCTTGGATTCTGGAGGTGCATTTTGCAATTTAGGAAGCCAAACAATTTTACCAAGTAATAGTATTGTCAGCAGAAATTCCACAGTCACTTCCTGTCATTAGTATGTGGCTTGAATCAATGTATATCTATCCAAACTCTGTCCTGCTTTGAGAAGTATTTTAGATTTGCTGTAATCTGATACATTACATCCAGAACCTTATCCAAAGCTCAGATATACCCTAATTGACTTCAGTGGGCTTTTAGGTCAGGCCCTAATGTTAGAGCCTGCTATTTAAAATCTCTGCTCAGAACCCAGTCTGGCAATATTGTGTATTGCATATCCTTATGATTGACCATCCTGACTTTGTAATATGCTTCAAATGAGTAGATAAAGCCAAGTCATTTTAATTCAAGTCCAAGAGTGAAATTCTTTCCCTATATGTGTTGATGGTAATTTTACCACTGACTTCAGTTCGGGAATCTACACTGAAAATGTTGAGGAAGTCACACACAAACCTGTCAGCTACTCAACAGCAGTGTCAAACATGAGCTACTTTGGGTTCAGGTTGATGAAATGTTCCGTTGGTGGAGGGTATTGACCATATCACAAAGCAGTAAATTCCTAAATAAAAAACCCATCAGCCTCAACAGAGGAATGTTTCCTAGAATTTGTCTCTTAAAAAATACTAGCAAAATTAGGAACTGTAAAGCCACAGTGCTCAGCTCAGAATAATGTTTACCTACATTATTGTACAAAAGGGATTGTTTGTATCTTTGTGTAAAAGCTTTCTTGTATTTTTCTATCCAAAATCCATTTCTGACTAAATCTAGTAAATGCCTCCGACAAGGGATGTTCTTAGCTGAGGTAAGAAAGGAGGAGCTAAAAGAGGAACAGCTAAAATTATATAATAGTGTATGGGGAAAGGGTTAAAATTCTGTGTGGGGGCATATTTGTTCAAAACACAATCTGAGTTTTCTTCATTTCATTACTAATGAACACTGAGTACAGAAAAAACAACAAATGGTCTGGTAGCACTTTAGAGACTAACAAAACATGTAGATGGTATTATCATGAACTTCCACGAAAGCTCATGATACCATCTACATGTTTTGTTAGTCTCTAAAGTGCTACCAGACCATTTGTTTTTTCTGTACAGACTAACTCGGCTACCCCCCGAAGCTACTGAGTACAGAGTTACAGCTGGTCTATACAATGAAGTTGGATGGGCTTAACTACGTTGCTCAGAGCTGTGAAAAATTTCATGCTTTGTGTGATGTAATAAAGTTGACCAAAGCCCTGCTGTAGACAACTCTAGGGTGATGGCAGAACCCTTTGTATCACTTAAGGGTCTACCCTATAGCAGCACAGCTGTAGCATTTCTAACGTAGCCATAACCTTATTTGCCTCCCTATCCCCTAAAGTCTGATGTATCTTACAGTTTTTAGTCAAAGAAATGCACTACTTTAGATAACTGAGGTAAGCTTCATGTTACTTCTGCAGTATCGGAGATACGGGGGAGAGCCAGTAGCAACAGAGCTAACATGAGTGTTTGCTATACTGTAATAATGAATGAGAAAACACTGTCATCATGAATTATAACTAAAGTCATGGTCTGTTTATTTAATTACAGTTACATTTCTCACTAGAAGGCTTGTCATGGGACAATAGGTGGTGTTTTGAAAGTTTAGAATTGCAAAAAGGAAAAAGTCCATTTCCTCTGTGAGATATAAGGCATTGAATGTGCTGCAGCAACAGCTATTTATAGTAAGAAATACTGTCTTTTTTTTTTTAATTATGTTTTTAAAAAAAACCTCAGGCATGGTTTCACTTACTTCACCACAGTGATAATTTGATCATTCTTCTAAAAAAATAAAATGCTGCAGTCACTGTGTACTGGAATGAGTTTGATGTGTTTTACAGTAACAGAAAGGCAAGGCTGTTGACTTTACATTATAGCTGTGTTAAAAGGTCCCTATCAAGCCTAAGCCCTGTTGTGCTAGGTGCTGTATCCACAAAGAGTAGAAAGACTCACAGGCCAACTTTAAGACTAGTTTTAACACGTAGGTATGAACAACAATAGGAGGGCGTTGAGAGGAGACCATGCAAGCTAATGGCATAGGGCCACATGGCTGTGCACAGCTTGTTGGGCCCAAGTCAAAGCTGAAATTTTATAAATAAAATATCTACACTGGCCATGAATTGGAGGCTAGCATTGAGATGTTATTGGGTGACAATGACTACAACCCTACCAAATTCACAGTCCATTTTGGTCAATTTCACAGTCATAGGATTTTAAAAAATAAATTTCATTATTTCAGTAATTTAAATCTGAAATTTTGCAGTGCTGTAATGGTAGGGGCCCTGATCCAAAGAGCAATTGAGGGTCAGGGGTTGCACGATTATTTTGTGGGGCTTGCAAAATAGTTACCCTTCTGTGCTGCTGCTGGGATACTACTACCTTCAGAGCTGGGTGCTTGGCCAACAGGTGCAGTTCTCTGGCTGCCCAGCTCTGAAGGCAGTGCAGCAGTAAGGGTGGTAATGTCATGATAGCTCCCCGCCCTTCCCTCCCGCCACCAAAAAAACCCAAAAACAAACAAACCTGATGACTTCCTGTAACTCCCTTTTGTGTCAAGACCCCCAATCTGAGAGATGCTGATCTTCTCTGTGAAATCTGTAGCAGGAGAAACCATGAAATCTGGTCTTTTGTGTGCTATGTGACATGTTTTTCATAGCCATGAAAGTGGTAGGACCCTAATAATGACATAGCAGGCGTCCTTCTTGATTCTTCACCCCCTTCCTCTGCAGCAGAACCCATGCTCCAGGATGAGCCATCTTACAGCAACTTCAGTGTTCTAGAGATTCACACCTTCTTTGATAAATCCCTTCCTTCCTTCTCCCCCCCCCCGCCCCGGCCAGCTACCAGACATCCCAGAAGATTTCTTCCCTAGGCTAGGTCCCTGCCAGTGAATTTGCAGGCACAGTAGTTGGGTTATGGCAGCAGCATTTGGCATGAGATGAAAGAACTCCACATTTATAGTGGGAAGGCAGCTCCTATCATAGCTGAGGAGAAAGTAGTATGTCTACATGAATGTGTTAGTTCAGCAATCTGTTGTTTTCGTTGGCTATTTTATTGTCATCCTGCTGAGCAGGTCCTCTCCAGCACTGATGCACTTGAATAAGGGCTTGCAGGATTTGGATCAAAATGGTGCCTGTTATGAAGAATGTGGGAGGTAGTGAGTTGGACAAATCATTCTTTACTGCCCCCCCCTCTCCCTCCCATGCTGATAAAACACTCTCCTTGGTAAACAGGTAAGACATTCCCTTGTCTGAGAATGTAGATGAACTTACATCTCTCTTTCTTACTAGCTAAGTGCTGTTGGGTTCTCCGTGTGTGACACATGGCTGAACTTTACAGGGGTGAGTCATAAACTGTTGTTTCAAACCTTTAGTTTCCTCTTCTCTTTTTTTTTTTTTTTTTTTCTGCAAAACAAATGAAAGTCTAAGGCCTCATGTAGTTAAATGATATTAGCCAACCATTTAAGGAAGTAAAACGGTCACATGAAAAGGGGTGTAGCCTGCTTACTGTTCTTGTTTGCATTTGGTTGACATCAGAGTTATAATGCCTCTAACTGCAGCAGTGACTTCCTTGTGGGGACAGTATTGTTCAGACATCAGCCTGGTGCACTAACAGTGGGGCAAGGCAGCTGGTGATTCAAAACATAATATTGGACAGGACGCAGCGCACTCTGTGAGTACAACTCTTTGCTTTTAATCATTTCAGCCAATGCAGGGATGCATAAGGTGGTAAAAGAGAAATTGAGTTTTCACCCACATGATCTTTCAGCACAATCAAATGCTTTAGCTTCATGGCAACCATTCTGTAAGGCTGTTTTTCTTGACTGGTATTTTTATTTTCATAAACGAGCTCTTAAAATTTCCTGCAGTGAAACTGTCCAAAGGTAAGAGTCAAATTAGTGGTAGCTGGTACATTTCAAGAGCTGTACGGCTAATTTTTTGGCTGCAGCTGATGAGCAGTCAGCACAAACTAGGGATGGAGAAGAGTGCTAAGGCAGCATAAAGGTGTCCACACATTTGTGGTGCTGCAGCATGCAAGTTAAGGAGACTGACACTGCTAGCTTAATGCCAATTACCAACAACCCTGAGTACAAATCTGTAGCTTGAGATGGGCACAGCCTAGGAGCAACTCAGCAACATTTCTTTCCTCTGGCTATAGTCCCCAGGTCAGCAAGATGAACAGAGACCTGGCTGGACATCTTTATGCTGGCTCTAAGACATTTGAAATTGTCCCCTTGTATGAGGGCTATTCTCCAATTATTCTGGCTCTATGGCTTTAATCTATCAGTAGGGTGGTTCAAGATACCTGCACCATAATAGAGGAACTGGCCCACAAAGTGGAGATCATCATACCTTTTATCGGACCAACTTCTGGAGTTGAGACAAGCTTTTGAGCTACACAGTGCTCCAGTCACACCCCTGGCACCATGAGCCCTCGATCCTGCAAAGTCCTGCAAAGAGACCAAGTGACTCTGGTACAGCTCATTTACGCTTAGAGTCTTGGCCCATTGTCTGGTATAAGTCTTTGTCCATTGACTATATGCAGTTGGCCATGTCCAGTGTCAGTGTTGCACAAGAAGTAAGTCTGGAGAGAAGAATGAAGGAGTAAGCCAGTGGCCTTACAGAACTGTTCAGTGAGGACATTCAGTGTGTGTTCCCTGGCAAGGATCCCTTGGCCCATCCACTTCTGCTACTCATTTAAAAGTTGTGGGGAAAAGACAATCTATTCAGTAACTTTCCCAGGCCAAAGTATAATCTGCTGGGGCTTGAAACCAGGAACTCAGGAACTAAAAGGCACACAGCTAACAGCCAAAAACAGACTCCAAACTGCTGTATGTGGCCAGGCCGCTAGACCGAGCCCAGAGCCACAGACTAGACATATGTGTGTTACAGATGTTACCTGGCCAGGAAAGCTCAGCCCATGTTCCAGAAAGCCACAACAGCTCCGATATCCAGACAGGCCACGTGTGTGGTGGTGCTCTGGGTGTAGTGGCTGTTGGATTGAACCCAATACCCATGGAGTTCAAGCACCATTCTCCACTGCCCTGGGTAAGGAACCTGGCTCCTTAATACAAAGCCTGTAACAAACTCATAAGTCTGTACCTGGGACTTGGCCCTGGTGAGGACAGAGTCACATGGTGGGCACTATTCTATAATGTTTCACCTAGAAGCACTAGGGATGGACCAGGACCTCAGTATGCTAGATGCTATAAAAACAGAACAAAAAAGTTGGTCCTTGCCACAGTTCACAATGTGAGTCTAGAATGACACAACACATGGATACATACAGCTGGGGCGTACAAGGAAACGATGACACAGCGCTGATCAGCATCCCAGCCAGTGGTCTCAGAACACTAGCAGTGCTTACTCTTTTTCTCTCAGTTCCCCTACACACTTTGTCCTGTTGTCTTTGTGCTAATGCCCATATTTTAAGGGGCAAATTCATCATGAAAGCTTCTGAAAAGCCCAGTATAGGCTGCCTCTCTCAGCCTGAAAGCCTGTTCCTCCCCAGCACCATCTCCGCAGGTGGCAAAAGGTTAGTGGAAACCAGGCACAAGCCGGGCATCAGCTGATTCCCAGCTTGCACCCTGTCCCAGATGCTGCACCTCTGCTTTTTAAATGTACTAAGAGCCTGCTGGCTCTTAATACATTTAAAAATCCAGAAGCACAGCGTGGGAGACCTGGCATGAGCCAGGACAGCTGATTACCGGCTCAGGCCGGGTCCCCCCACTGCACTTGAGTCTTTTTACATTTAGGGCTGGTTCACAGCAGGGAGATCTGGCGTGAGCCGGGAATCAGCTGGCCCAGCTCACACCCAGGGTCCGTCCGCTGCGCTCCAGTCCTCTAAATATTTTAAGAGCCTGCTGACTCGTAATACAGTTTAAAAGGAAGAGCCGCATCTGGCTTAACTCTTGGGATGGGAGCTAAACCCTCAGCGGCTCCCTGCTTATTGAGTGTTCGACTAGTTGATGGAAAATCTATTGACTAGTCGATTAGTTGAATAAACTAAATGTAATATACCTAGTACAGGCCAATTCTGGCAGATAAATAGCAAACAAGCTTTTTTTACTTTGTCGGCATCCTCAGATGGTGACCTGAAAGGAAACTGATGGCATCTTTCACTTCTTCATATTATAAATACACGTGCTGCAGTAGTGAGGAGCTCAAGGCTTGGGCTAGGTCCCATTGTGCCAGATGCTACACAGATGCTGAGGAGAAAGAAGATCCCTGCTCCAAAGGCTTTGCTCAGTGTGAAAAATTAAATAGAAAAGAGAGAGGTTCAGCAAAACTAACAGAATTTCATTGAAAATGCAGTTGCACCAGTTTAGAGTGCAACAGATCTCTGTTGGAGCGTAAATATGTTTCTCTAAAAATAGTAGTACAGGTGAGCCCTGATTAATTGAAGCGCCAAGTTAAATAACATCCACTTTTGTCCGTGGGAAAGCCTCCTGTGGCAAAATACCTCAGCTTGTCGGGAAGGAAACTTCAGCCTTCACTCCTGCAGAGCTTGGGCCTGGTTAAAATACCAGCAACCACTGTACACTAGTTCTTCCATCATGCAGTTGCAGTGGCAGGAGGCTTTCAGAAAAATGCCATTGGCAAGACTCAGGACAAAATGCCTAGTGAAGGCCAGAGACAAGTTGTTACCCTCGCTTATACTCACTGCCCCCCTTTCCATATTCTCAACAATGAATCCAATTGAAATTAAAACTGCTCAAATAGGTTTAGGCTCAAACTGCTACACCTAGGCTACATCTACACTGGTCAGTCTTGTGCAAGAACATATGAAATATCGCTGCGCCTCATTTGCATACTTAATGAGCTGCCATTTTTTCACAAGGGGCTTTTGTGCAAGAAGGAGCAGTTTATACTGTTTCTTGTGCAAGAGCCATTCTGCCTGAAAATAAGCAGCAGAAGAGCTCTTGCTCAAGAGGGGTTTTTTGTGGAAGGAGCAGCAGTGTAGACTGCTCCTTCTTGCACAAAAGCCCCTTGAGCAAAAATGGCAGCTCATTAAGTATGCAAATGAGGCGTGGCAATATTCATCACCGTGCCTCATTTGCAGGGCTCGACAAATCGCTGTTTCTACTCGCCTGTGGCGAGTAGATTTCAGCCGGTCGCCCCGTTCACCAGCGCTGCGCACATGCACAGTGCGGGTCTGGTGAGTAGATCTCGCCATGGTTTGTCGAGCCCTGCTCATTTGCATATGTTCTTGCACAAGACTGGCCAGTGTAGACATAGCCTTACAGTTTTGTAAAAGGAAACTGTTTTTGTTCATGTAAAAACCACCCTAAAAGAGAAGGTAATACTGGGAAAACAAGGTAAGCCATGCATCAGCGGAACTTCTGAATGATTTCACCTCAATGGAGTTTCACAAGATTAGAATTTTTCATGAGTGTTAAGACGTTTGTTTTCAAAGTTCCAAGTAAGGCTGCAAATAACAATTCCCTCTTTGCTACTAGATGAAGTTTGCCATATTTGTTGAGTTGCTATGACAGCTGAGATCACTCCATTGAAATCAGAAAGATGTTATCTGTCGTTCATTAACCACACTGAGCAATTTGAAAATCCCCAGTTATGTTGTAGTTGAAGTGATTTCCTGTGAGATGGGGTTGGAGAGCAAGCGTGTGTGTCTGAATGTACGCACACACACTTCATACACGTGGAGCACTGTGATGCCTATCTTTAACCACTCCCCCCCAAGAAACTGACAAAAACTGGATGCTCTACAGAGGTGCTTTTCTAATAAGAGCGTAGCAGAAGACTGTTCATTGTGTCTGAGTTAAAACCGGGGCACTCTCTTAAGTTAGAATGGACCTTTTAAGATTTGCCTCTTGTACAAGTATGACCGTGTACTGAATGTGGGAGGGGGGCGAGGGACAGCCGTTCCTTGGCTACTACATTAAACTATTTATTTAAAATCTTTTCCCTTTCTAAAGCTGATGCCAGCTGAAAGCAGCCAATAGAACAAAAGCATTAAGTAAAAGGAAGAGAGAAGCCTGCTGAGACTGGCCTTGGCAGGTTCCCATCCTGCACGCTGGTAACAGCCCAGGCCCAGAGGGAGAGCCTGCTGCACAGATGGAGGCACACCTGGGCAAGATGGAGTTTTTCTGCAAGCTGGGGTATGGCAAGCAGGACATCTGCAAAGTGCTGGAGAATCTGGGTCAAGGGGCCCTGGAGGACGATGTGCTGAAAGAGTTGATTCGGGTTGGTAGCAGGCCTGCAGTTCAGGAGAGGCAGCCCCAGCAGCCTCTCCCCAAACTTGTTCCCCGTGGGTCATGTAGCAGTCCTGCAGTGCCCAAAGGCCCTGAAGAGGAGCCAACTGATCCGTCCAGTCACTTGAGACCTATTGTGATTGATGGCAGCAACATTGCAATGAGGTACGTGCCTTTCCATTTTCATACCTAAAAGGGACCTAAATATCTCAGTAACTTTGCTTTTTAATCTAGCATGAAGTTGTGCTCTTCCTTGTGGGGGAAATCTCAGATACAGTGCTGCAGCTTGTATTGTGGTCTCATTCTCAGTATCAAGCACTGATTTTTAAAATAATGATGACTTCTGATGAATATTTTGAAACTAACTCCTAACCTCTGACTGTAGCAATATGTTTCACCAGTCCTCTCTCCACTTTTGGTTCATAAGTGAAGTCATGCTCTCTCTACCCACAGCTATCCAAGAAATCTAAATCAATACATTGAGGCATTAGCAGGGCAAGCTGACTAAACAGTAATTAAAGTGTTTATTGTAATACTGTACTTGGGCAAAAAATCTGATTCAGTTGTAGAAGTCCCTATAAAGAGCAGAACAGAATTGTAGTTCACCACGTGATTTGTTCCTGTACCTTTTTGGATATTTTGTCTGGGTTTGTACATCAGGTGATCATGACTCACGAAAGAGAAGGAACAGTCCAACTGACCTGAGAAGCGGAAGCAGTTAAAATGGGGAAATTTGGGGTTTGATTTTGTTAAAACCTCAGTCACTATTATTTTGCTTCAGAGGGGTAGCCGAGTTAGTCTGTAACTGGAAAAACTTGAAAAAACAACGAATCATCCAGCAGCACCTTAAAGACTAACACAACATGTAGATGATTATTTTGGTTTTGCAAGCACAACCCCAAAACTGCCTTGGCCTGTGCATTTTGGTTTTAATTTGTGGTTTGTAGGAATGTGGACTGTATTATCTTTTCAAAATGTTTATCAGCTCAGTTGTGACTTTCATATAATTTTCTTTCCCCCTTTAAATAGTTTGTGCTCTGATGAGAAATAGCATTTTAAAAAATATACTAACTCCAGCATTACTGAGGTAAAAATGCATATGAGCATGCAGACAGCCATTGCAAAAATACATGAGAACACACAACTCACACCTACCTCACATTATACATCCATGTAAAGCTTGTGATGAAAACTCCAGGGGTTCAGAGTTAGTTCTGTAGAAACATTCAGATGTTTCAGTGTTTATGTGAGTGATCAAGCTGAGCCACAATCATTTTCTAAACACACAGTGTGCTGGTCAGTTATTCCTATCCCATTTCCCTACTTGATGACATCACTCCTTTCTTGTCTTTTTAGAGGCAGGGGGAGACAAAAGAAATTCCCAGTCAACCTCTTCAGTCCGAGCAGAGGTGTGTGTGTGAGAGGGGGGAGGGTGTTTCCCCACATATAAGGACCCTGATAGTTGGGAATCCAGAGTTAGAAGGGAGTAAACCTATCCAGGGGAGCTTGACCCTTGGGGAAGGAAAGAGAACCCTGCCTGGTAATTTCTTCCTCTGGATGGAGGGAGAAGCACCAAAGATTTATCTCCCAGGCAGAATGGTGGGAATAACCAGACGTAGGAGGGAGAAGGCTTGGTACAAGCATGGGAGACCCAACCCTGAGGCAAGTAGGGAGGGAGCAACACATCCTTTTGCTTCAGCTCTCACTCTCCCACCCAAAACTGGAATTTTATACCTTCTTGTTTTTTCTCCCACTTAGCCTAGAAACTACTAAATCACCAGGCTCTGCGATCTGTCCCTCTCAACCTACAGACCCCTTTACCGCTCCCGTCTTTGCCAGATACTCCTGAGCTATGTCTACACTGGCAGCTTCTTGCGCAAGAACTGTTTTGTGGAAGAGTTCTTGCGCAAAAAGTCTTCCACAAGAGAGCGTCTACACTGGCATGTGCTTTTGCGCAAGAGCATCCATGGCAGCGTGGACGCTCTCTTGCGCAAGAAAGCTCTGATGGCCATTTTAACCATAGGGGCTTCTTGCACAAGAAATTCATGTTGCCTGTCTACACTGTCCTCTTGTGGAAGAGCTCTTGCGCAAGAGGGTTTATTCCTCATCGGGACAGGAATAACTCTTCCAGAAGAAGCCCTGTTTTCTGATGCTATAATGTAAATTTACTTGTACAAGAACGCGCGTGCAGTGTAGACAGCAGGCAAGTTTTTCTGCAAGAACGGCTATTCTTGTGCAAGAAGCTGCCGGTGTAGACATAGCCCTGCAGAATTTTTATTGGAGCTGAATCTCCACTTACCCCAGACTCTGCGCAGAGCCTCTGCCTTTGCGGATCCCTGAAGATTTTCAGGGCAATAAGGGAATGCCAACAACCTGTTCCTCACCTGTTGGGCAGCTGTCAGGATGCCCCAGAGAAGGGCTGTGTCTCATAGTGCAACTTCAGGAAAATTTGGTCCCACTGATGATGATGTTATTTAACAGTGACAGGGCTTTGATACTGACATGTGGCTCCACTGCAGTACTAATGAGGTGGAAAATACTGTTTTAAATGATGTCCAAAAGAGCTTGGGAGAATTTTGTATGATCTTTGGAGAATAGGTGAAAATTAAACACTGTAGTCCAGGGAATTTAATCACCATCTTCTGGGCTAAACAGAGTAAAACAGCAGAGGGCTTGTATAACAGGTACTACGTTCTATAAAGCAAAAAACCCCCCCCCAAAAACCCTTGAATTAGGGGTTGGAACACCATACTCAAAGGTTCCAGTGAATTCACAAACTGCTTGAATTTCACCCATGTTCCAATGCTTAGCACTTTTCACGTTGAGTCCATTACTGGTATTAACTACTGAGTCCCCACAAGCTCTCTCCAAGGTGGCTGAGTACATATTACTCTCCACTAAGTGGTTAACTGGCTTGCTGAAGGTCAAACAAGGAGTCGCTGTCACGGCTGGAATTACAACACAAGTGTGTGTAAGGCCCACCTGAAAACCACAAGTTCATTCTTCACAAGATGCCATGATGGAATGAGACTGCAGCTCTCCGTAATTCAGAGCTCTCCACAGTCGATTGTGGCTATGTCTACACTGGCAGGTTCTTGTGCAAGAACATCTTGTGCAAGGGTTCTCGTGCAAGAACATCTTGCGCAAGAACACGTCCACACTGCCATGTGCGAGATGTGCTTTTGCGTAAGAGCATCCATGGCAGTGTGGACGCTCTCTTGCACAAGAAAGCTCGGATGGCCATTTTAGCCATAGGGCTTTCTTGCACAAGAAACCCCTGCGGCATGTCCACACGGCCCTCTTGCGCAAGAAGCCCTCTCTTACCACGCTTTACTGTAAATCTTCTTGCGCAAGAGTGGGCGGACAGTGTGGATGCTCTGTGGAAGAACGGCCATTCTTAAGAACATAAGAACATAAGAACGGCCGTAGCGGGTCAGACCAAAGGTCCATCTAGCCCAGTATCCTGTCTGCCGACAGAGGCCAGCACCAGGTGCCCCAGAGGGGGTGGACCGAAGACAATGATCAAGCGATTTGTCTCCTGCCATCCCTCTCCAGCCTCTGTCAAACAGAGACCAAGGACACCATTTTATCCCTGGCTAATAGCCTTTTATGGACCTAACCTCCATGAAATTATCTAGCTTCTCTTTAAACTCTGTTATATTCCTAGCCTTCACAGCCTCCTCTGGCAAGGAGTTCCACATGCTGACTACACGCTGTGTGAAGAAGAACTTTCTTTTATTAGTTTTAAATTAGTTCTTGCGCAAGAACCCGCCAGTGTAGACATAGCCTGTGTGTATAATCTCTTACATTGGAGGCCACCAGACAGGGGATGTTCAAAACCAGATGGTGCTATGCTGTAGGTGCAGTAGATGGTTTTGGCTGCCATGTCGCTACTGCTTTGAGCTTTTACATCATATATCCAAGAAGCCATTTGTGCTTCAGACACTTCAAAGGAAAGTTTCCAGTGTATTTTCATAAAGGAAGGAATAACAGCAAGACAATGAGACACAATAGATCAGGCTACCCGGTTATTATAGGGACTGGCCTTGGCATTCTAAACCTTTCATATAAAGGAACTGTAAATTGTTTTCAATTTCCCCATTTTCATGCTTGTAATGTAGGCCAGGCATCATAAATTCTCTTTTCTCCCGCTTGTATTTTAATTGTCTTCATGATGAGACCAAAACTTTGCAGTTCCTCCCAACCATCCATCACACTCTGGCTTTGGAGCTATCACCAGGAAATTTGTGATAACAGTACAAGTACTTGGCAGCCGCATAACTGAAAGAGTTACTGCTTTCACGAGAATGTAATTTCATATTGAACAAGGGGAGAGCAAGAGTGGCTTTCCTTTGGGGAAAGCTTTTTTGTATTGCAGATAAATGGAGTTTAACATTATGGCCTGTGTGAAGTATAATGGGCGCTGGAGGTTCTCACTTTATTCTAGTGCAGAAGAGGCTGTGTTTCACAATTGCTCTAGATTCAAGCAGGAATGGCTGTTTCTTTCAACACAAGAAACAAATACTCAGACCTTCCTACTGTAAAAAGTTGGGGTTAGGGGGAGAGAAGATGCAGGAAAGTCATAACATGTGGAAGAAACTGGCAAAAGGCTGCATTCTGGACATGTGGTAACCCACATGGAGAAGAGCACCCTAATCATTTTTGTTTCTGCTTTGGGATTAATGCCTGTTGAGTATTTCATAGTCTGTATGGGAGAGCCATTGGGGGAGGGCAGATTTTTAAAAGACATTTGCAAAATAAAAAGAATGCTTATTTCCCCACCCCAGAATTTTTCCTGGAATTGCTTAAGCTTCCTGCAAAAGGACTGTGAGCTTCTCTGGGGATGCAAGCATCTGTCTTCAGTAGACTGAAGGGTCTTTCATCTAACAAAGATGTAACAAAATCCAGTGACTGGAAGTTGAAATTAGATGCATTCAGACTAGAAATAGGATGAAAATGTTAATAGAAAAGGTATTTAGCCACCAAGGGTTGTGTAGAGCAGGGGCTCGGGGACTTTTTTTGTGTTGCAGGCCACTGATCCATAGAAAAATCAGTCAGGGGCTGCACACAAGTGAGTGAGAAACAAAAAAACCCACCCCTCACCAACATGGGCTCCCCAATGCTGGGGGGCGCCCAGAGTCTGAGGGGCCAGATCCAGGCAAGCTGGGGGCTGCATCTGGCCCCGGGGCCTTAGGTTCCCCATGCTGTGGTAAAGCCTCCATCAATGTCAATTTCTAAATCAAGATTAGATGTGTAACTAAAATATATGGTCTAGTTCAAATGGGATTTAATTCAGGGAAATTTGGCTTGTATTTTATATAGCAGGTCAGTCTAGATTAGTGGTTCACATTTTGCTGGGAGTATACAGAGGTCATTCAGGGGGAACATTCATTCACCTAGATATCTGCCTTGTTTTACAACAATCTACATAAAAAGTACAAGCAAAGGCAGTACGAACTCAAATTTCATACACTGACTTGCCTATATACTAGACACTGAAATGTAAGTACAATAATTATATTCCAATGGATTTATTTTATAATTATATGGTGAAAATGAGAAAGTAAGCAGTATTTCAGTAATAGTGTACTGTGACACACTTGTATTTTTATGTCTGCTTTTGTAAGCAAGTAGTTTGAGGTTTAACTTGGGGTATGCAAGACAAGCAGACTCCTGAAAGGGATACAGTAGTCTGGAAAGATTGAGAACCATTAATCTAATGTTCCCAAGTGGTCCCATCTGTCCTTAAATATCTATGAAAATTAATTGGACCACTAGATGGCTCTAGAAGGCGCATTTAACTGAAATAGCACCCAATGACACTGGGGAAAAGGGGCTTTGAAGTCCTGGCATATCGGTGACTAACTTCACTGTTACATGGTATGGAGAGACTGTGTGGCCTAATGGATAGGGCACTGCACTGTAGTCAAGAATTCTGGAAAGTACAGCCCTAACTTTTGGCTGTCTTGTTTTACTTCATTTCACTCTAACAACAACATTGCTTATTCAGTACGAATCCTTCGAGCTCTTTATCCACAGAGCCTCAAGCACTTTACTAAGTATTATTACTTAGCTCACTATGCCAAATATAAACTCCTAGGCTGTGTCTAGACTGGCCAGTTTTTCCGGAAAATCAGCCGCTTTTCCGGAAAAACTTGCCAGCTGTCTACACTGGCCGCTTGAATTTCTGCAAAAGCACTGACTTCCTACTGTAAGAAATCAGTGCTTTTGCGAAATACTATGCTGCTCCCGTTAAGACAAAGTCCCTTTTGCGCAAAACTTTTGCGCAAAGGGCCAGTGTAGACAGCTGAGATTTGTTTTCATAAAAAAGCCCGATCGCGAAAATGGCGATCAGGGCTTTTTGCGAAACTGCGTCTAGATTGGCCAGACGCTTTTCCGCAAAAAGTGCTTTTGCGGAAAAGCGTCCATGCTAATCTAGACGCTCTGTTCCAACAATGCTTTTAACAGAAAACTTTTCCGTTAAAAGCATTTCCGGAAAATCATGCCAGTCTAGACACAGCCCTAGGGTCTGAAATCCACTGTGCCTTTGTAAAGTGGATTTACTAGTGGAGTTACATGGTTATAGCACTAGTATAAGTGATTGAGGAGGCATGCTCCTGGTTTACTGAACTTGTTTGTAATCCTGGTCTTAGAGGCATGTACCTAGAGCCATCTAACTGCCTGTAAAGGAGCTTTCTTAAATTCCATTCCATCATTTGGGATAATCATTTCACCACTGCATTTATGATTAGGCCTAAAATGACACTTTCCAATTTCTTTTTCATGATAAACATACACTATCTGTGAAAGTAATCATATAAAGGTTTCTGACCTATGTATTCTGTAACTATAGATAAGTGCAGATGTAGAAATATAATGCCAGACAAAATAATCAGTGTGTGGCTTCTGCAGTGTTGAAAGCACTAGAAGGGTTGTGGAGATTTTATCTAGAGAGTTCAAAGTACACCAGTGAAGCTTCTGTAGATAATAGGGGTGTGGGCATGTTTTTCCATTTCAGGACTCTGGAGTAGGATTCAATCTCTGTGTGGTGACCAATATATTTATTTCCTTGTGCTTAGATGGTTAAGAGCAAGGCAAATACCTTCCTCAATGTACTGTTTGTAGCCAAATTTAGAGAAGCCACTATGGCAAGAAATAAGAACTTTATGGCTTAGGGTAAAGAAACTGAACAAGAATATAGTTTCTTTGGCAGGGCTAGTCAAAATACGGCCTGGGAGCCAGATCCAGCCCACCAAGCCACAGGATCCAGTCCATGGACCACCCTGCCGGGACACTCAGGCACACAGCTGCCGCAGTTTAAAGCACCATCCGTGTGGCTCTTTGCTCTGCAGGGAGCAGGAGGCATGGTATGATCTCCCCACCCCCAGCCCAATCCTCAGTTCCTATTGGCTGGAAGCAACTAGCCAATAGGAGCTGAGAGACTGGCCTGAGTGATGGGGGCAAAGGAAACCTCTTCCCCACTCTGGGAGCTAAGAGCCACGTGGAGGAAACAGACTGTATTTTCAAGCCGGCTAGAGCTGCAGCAGGCAGGAAGTCCAGCCTGCCCTGGGGGTGTTACAGGCGGAGAGATTCTTAGGTAAGCACCTCCCAGCCAAAGCCTGCCTCTGGCACCCCTACCACTCCTGCATCCCAACTCCCTCCCCCAGGTCACCATTCAAACCCTCTGCAGTCTGCACCCCCTTTTCTCCTTCTCCCAGGTCACAATTCCCTCCAAGACTGCACACTGTCCAGAGCCCATCCCCCAGGCCAGAATCCTCTCTTGCACCCATACTCCCTTACCCTACACCCCAATCCCCTGACCCAGGTCACAACCCCCTCCTCCATCCAAACTCCCTCTCAGACCTCACACTGTCTCCTGTACCCCAGTCCCTTACCCCATGTGCCCTTCTGCACCCAACCTCCATCCTAGACCCCACATCTCCTCCACAGAAAAGTGGAGCCCTGGACCACTTTCCAAAATCTTGGTGTCCCCCCACCACCACACACACCCAAAAATTATTGCCCACCCCTGCTCTTAGGGGTTTTCTAAGACATTATTTCTCTAAAATTCAGCATTAGTCAGGATGTCCTAGTCCATCCTGATTTCCATAACTGGGTTTGCTACAACACAGATCCTACATTTTCCCCTTGCTTCAGGTCTGGACAGGCAAAATACAACAACCTAGCCCAGATTAAGGTGGTCTTGGCACAGGGTGTCCTAATTCCCCTTCCCCACATTGTGGTGCTGCCTCCGCCTGGGGTGTCATTGGCAGGCAACACCTATACTTTACTCTCTGGTGGGGTGGTGATGGCCACACCCCAGTTTGACTCCTGCCTCCTTTCAGCAGGAGGCGAGTGACCTGCAGCCATCCCGGTCACCATTTTAACATAGCACAGCAAAAGAAAAGGGCCTAACACATTTTATTTGAGGAGAAAATTGCCACTTTCAGTATTTCCTGCAGCAGTGCTCTGAGAGTTTCTGCGTTCAGCTCCCACTGGGAGCATTTTCTGTTCAGATCACCTCTCTACACAGTCCAGTGCACTGTAAGGTGGGCTTAAGTGAATCGAACTTTTATATACCTGGTCCATTTCTACATCGTGTGAGGGGTATCTTCCCAATTACATAGGACCTTGAAGTCTAGTGTACAGGAGCATGTGCCATGAAAACTTCCCAGTTTTGATGCAAATCAAAAGTCATTTCATTGGGGGATATATTTGAAATTGTCCATCTTGAGCTCTCAGCTCAATATGTAAAGGTGGCTTCCTTGGCTATCATTAAGTTACTAGCCAATAGCCCGTCATAAGACAGGATTTACAGGTTTCTCCTCCACTTCCTGTTCCCTTTCTATCTCACACTTCTCTCCTGAGCCTCCTGTCTGTCACTCCGTTTCTCTCTCTCTCTCCTCCTCCTCCTATTGCCTCCCCCTCTCTCTCTCAGCTCTCCTCCGCCTTCTGCCTCTCTCTCTGTCTCTCCCTTTCTCTCCTCCCCCTCCTGGCCTTCACTCTCTCTTTCTCTTCTCCTCCTCCTCATGCACGGAGAGCGCGGAGCCCAAACGGCCGCTTGCGCCACTTGCTCCCCCGCGGCGGCCCGGCTGAGCAGCGCAGAAGTCAGCCGAGTGCCACGGCGGGAGGCGAAGGACGTGACTCAGGCAACAGCGCCGCCCAGAGGCAACAGCCAGCATTTCAGCGTTACAGAGTCACAGACATTGGACTACTATATATATGATGCCGGAGCTGATAATGTAATTACTTTGTATTGCTAATTCAGTTTTTGAGAGCTCCATGAATCTTAACCTATTTCCCTCTCACTCTTCTGCTTGTAGCCATGGGAACAAAGAAGTGTTCTCATGCCGGGGGATTCAGCTGGCAGTGGACTGGTTCAGGGAGAGAGGCCACAAAGATATCAAGGTCTTTGTCCCATCATGGAGAAAGGAACCACCACGGTTTGATAGCCCCATTACAGGTAGGCAAGGGATTCAAAGAGTAATCTTAACTACAAGCAGCACTGTCCCTCTATCATGTCATGTAAGGAGTAGCCTTAAGGAACTTCAAGTATCTCATGCTATTCTTTCCTGGAGAGAAAGCGGCACAATAGGAGCAGTGCATGTGTTGCAGGATATATCAGTAACGAATCTGTGGCCACATATATGCTGTTGCTATCTCTATAGCATGTGTGACAGAAATCAGAATCTTTTTACTTCAAAAGCTCAGACCTCTGCCAATTGAGCTAAAGGAGAATGAATCTTTAGCTTTTAACTGTATTATGTATTGTACAGCTGTATTACTGGAAGGTGACTGACATTCCTCTGCCAGAAGGTACCCAAATGACAGCCAATCCACAACCATTATCTGTTCTGTCATTACCTGTATAGGCACTTACTGTGTAAAATATATAAAATATGTCAGCCAAAGCCTACATCTGTGTGGGGGGCTGAAAGGGGAGAAGAAATGAGTGTATGAAAATGGATCTGCAAGAGCACTGAGCTCACTAATGTGCTGCTGCTTCTAGATAAGGAATAAAAGCCATTTGGGAAGAGATATAAAATTGCTGTTACAGGTGAACTGCTTGTGTGTGCAAAGCCCTAATGTTTACAGAGCCAACAGCAGGAATAACTGAAAATAAGCCATGTAGCCTGTTATCTGTTAAGAACTGTTTTTGAACCACCCGTATGTTTTCTGTTTGCAATTCAGTAATACAGTATCCAGGCTGAGATATGTAAATTGGCTATCTCCCAAAGACGCTTATTCCATAATGAGTTCTCACATCCAAGGGGATGATTTTGATAGTGCCTTTAACTCCATGCAGTCAATGGCTGTTGCAGTTGCTCAGGATCTTTTTATGTTGAAAAAAAATAATAATCTTAAGGCGAGGCTCCTGAGTCCATATTTAAAAACCTATGTAAATTGTTGATGACTCATCAACTCTAGCTAATGGTAATGGTTCAGTGCCCCTTAAACTCCCCCGTGCGCGCCCCCCCCCATTTACTTAATCTCCTGCATAGGTATTTAGGCACCTAACTTTAAGGTGTTTTTAGATTCTTATTAAAGGACCCCCCACATGTGCTGAATACCCTCTGATCACTAATTTTCCTCCTTCTTGTTTTTGTTTTCAGATCAGCACATTCTTGACGACGAGCTTGCAAAGCAAACCATTCTTGTGTATACCCCCTCCCGCAAGGTGAAAGGCAGGCGGGTGGTCTGCTATGACGATCGCTATATAATTAAAGTGGCCCAAGAGAAAGATGGGGTGATTGTTTCCAATGACAACTACCGTGATCTCCAGAGTGAGAATCCTGAATGGAAGTGGTTCATCGAGCAGCGGCTACTCATGTTCTCCTTTGTCAGTGACAAGTAGGGGACAATTCTCTTTAAACATTCTTTACTTTGGTTTATATACCTGAATTTTATGGGCCAAATTCAACCCAGTCATAAGTGCAACTTTAATTGATGTCAAAGGGAGAAAGTGTATTTTAAGAGAGGGTGGGGGGCAGGGGCGGGTGTCTGTCTTCAGTTCATTTTTCTCCACCTTTCATCTCAAAGGTCCTGTGTGGCTCCTTGAGGAACTATGTCAGGTTAACTGAAAGGTGATTTAGGAACCACATAGCTCCTAGCCCCTGCACATGCAGAGAAAGAAAGATGAGACAAAGTTAGGCCTGTGTCTCCATGTTGCAGCACTGTAACATTTATTTTGGACAGAGACACCATGAAATTGATGTGTGAGAACAAGGAGGCATTTGGCTGCTTGACAGTATGTCTAATATCCCTGGTGGGGAAGGGGTGAGTTAAGCCTTCCCCGCCCTCTGTAAGTAATTCTTTCCCCTTAATTTGCTAATCCTCCCATATAGTACTCATCCGTGTAGCTGAAGCAGAGAGAAGCCAGGATCTGCAATTAAAGCTTTAGTGTCCTACGGTCCTGATCCTTTCACTCTTTCTCTTGGAGGACACTACTAACATTCATTCATAGGATGTGTATGATGAATGCAAAAGTGAGTGATATGTAGATCATTCCCAATTTTATGTCTGTCTTTGCCCCTGAAAAGGTTATTACTTAACTGACCCAGGCCTTTATTTAGCTAGATAAAGGGCACTGGGAACACATTTTCATTCACACCGAGGGCCTAGCTCAATAGATTACCTGCATCAGAGCAGAGTAAGTGCTGGTCGTTTTCCAGCCACCCAAAATGCACCAAAATATTTGGCAGTGTATTTTATGTAATGGGACTCAAAAGTCAGGTATTTTCTCTAACAACGAGGTTACTCCTCTTACTAATCTGTATCAAACATTTACATACAATTCTCCATTTCCATGGTGCGTCCTTTCTCATTCTTAAGGCTGTCAGAACATTTTCACAACCCTCACTGCAAAAAACAAACAAAACCACTAGCTCTTTTTGCCAAGCACATTTGCAGAATTTTTCTTTAAAACAAACCGGTCTGTAGAGACTCTCTAAACCTCAGCCTTGGTTTCAGCTGCTGGTTCCATTACACACACAGATCGGGAATTAAATTTCCTCCCTCACTCACGTGCCCCTATACCATAGCCACTAACAGGCCAGAAAGATGTATGTCCAATCAGCATTTATTGAGAAAGGGGAGGACTAATTATCTGATTCCAGGATGACAGGAGTTCTTCACTTTCTAATCCACTTCTGGGTTCTAAACTGGTCAGTTAGAGCCTCTCCCTAGTATTTTACCAGCCAGCTAATCCCTCACAGAGGTATTGAGGATTAATGTGTTTATGGCTGAAAAGTGCTAGTTATTATTGACATTGATGCTGTAATGGCAGGGTTGGAGAAAGAGACAGCTATCTACTATATATTTTAGAGTTTGTCTATCTGTCCTCCAAACGCGGACATGTACCCCTCCTCCAGCTGTGCCTGCTGCAGCAGCCAGAGACAGCATTTCTTACCTGGCCCAGGCTGTTGTCAGGCCCCGGAGCAGCCTGCATATTGAACCTCTCATCCCTAGACCAACACTAGAGCAATGATTTAGTGAAGAAAAACAAATAATATTATTTTAGTGTAAAAGCACGAGTAACACTGGGTAAAGGTGGGGGTGGGTAGAGTTGAGATGGCCAAATGCAGATCACACTGCTGCAAACACCTACTTGCACATGGAATTTGGGCAGACACCAACATGACATTTTCTGTTTCAAAAGTATCATCCAGGGCCTGATACTGCAAAATTCAAAGCTGCCGACTGGCCAGCATAATGCCAAGCCTCCCTCTCTGCAGCTTGAGATTCCAACACTGATACCAAATCCTTTGGGGAGGGGAAGCTCTACAGACTTGCAGTATTTTATGTGTAGGGCTGGTCAGCTAAGGAGCACAGTTTCCCTAGTGGCCAGAGCATGGTTATAACTCAGGGGGGGCTAAGATGCAAGTGTGTCAGGATGGTTGGTTGGTTTTTTTGGAGCCACATCCTTACTTTTGGGTGGTTTGTATAGCTGTTACAAGGCTTTTTCTGTTGTAACTGTGCGTAATACAGCAGAGTAGGCAATAATTTTTAATGAGGGGCCACTCCAAAATGTTGGCAAGTGCTCAAGGGCTGCATTTCTTCCAAGGGGGTTTGGGATCTGGGACGGAGGTTGGGTGCAGAAGGGAGCTTGGAGTAGAAAGGTGCAGGAGGGAGTGTGGAGTCTGAGAGGGAATTTGGATGAAGGAGGGGGTTGTGATCTAGGGCAGAGGCTTGGGGTTGCAGAGTCCAGGAAGGCACATGGGTGCAAGAGAGGATTCTGGCCTAGGGAAAGGGTGTAGGAGAGGGTGCAGGGTCTGGGAGGGAGTTGTGACCTGGGGGAAAGGGGTACAAAGAGTTTGAGTGGTGTCCTGGGCCAGGTAGTTTGGGGGGCCAGAGGCAGGCTCTGGCTGGGAGGTGCTTACCTAGGCAGCTCCCAGTTAGCAGCCCTGCAGGAACCTGAAGGCTGCAGTCGTAAGCTGCTCCATGTGGCTCTGCTACCAGCAGGGTGAAGGAGTGTAGGGGTGGGGGGGAGGAAGGGAGGAGACTTCATTGGCTGCCCCTGCTGCAGCAAAAAATCTCTCAGCTGCTATTGGTCAGAAACTGGCTAGTAGGAGCTGAGAGATTTTGCTGAGGGGTGGGACAGGGTTCCAGTGAGGCAGCCGCAGGCTAGAGCTGGTGGCTTGGTGGGCCAGATCCAGCCTGCTGGCAGCCTCTTGGCCACCTCTGCAATACACAATGACACATATTAAAACTCCCCAAGTCCAATTTAAATGAAATAGGACACGCTCAAGGGGATGGCTATTGCATGACTCATGCTCTGTTTGATTTTCAGGTTTATGCCGCCTGATGACCCGCTAGGCCGTCATGGACCTACTCTTACCAATTTCCTCAGCAAAAAGCCAGTGCTTCCTTTCACTAGATGGCAGCCTTGTCCCTATGGTAGGTTTTCTTTAACTCCACCCAGTGCTGCCTGGCAGGATTTCTTCTGGGGCTCTTTGCAGCTACAAGAGGTGGGCACAACCCCAGCTCTGGCTGCAGGTTGAACCCTTCCCTGCCCCCACCACTGAAGCAAGGTCATGGAGGTCATATGCAACTTCCCTGACCTCTGTGACTATATTGTATCCTTAATAGGTGCCAATTCCATGGGAAGTCCAGGGCTGGAGCACTCACGGGAAGACATGGTGGATGCTCAGCATCCACCGACAGTCCCACTGATTGCCCTCACCCACGAGTGGGCCCACCATTCAGTGCCTTCCTTTCCTCCAGTGCCTCTTGCCTGCTGCATGCACTGGTGGGGAGCAGAGTGCTCAGTGGAAAGGGTAGGAAGAGTTTGGATCTTAGATAAGGGGTGGAGTTTGGGTGCGGCTTGGGGCAGAGCAGGCATCAAGCACCCCAGGGAAAGCGGACAGTCTGTGCCTCTGGTATCCTTAGCAATAGCAAATTGTACTTCCTTACCTCACAGCAGTGTTGAGGATAAATACATTCAAGACTGAGGTACTCAAATACTATGGTGAGGGGTTGCCTTATGAGCCCCCTCACCATAGTATTTGAGTACCTCACAGTAGGGATGTTAAATTGCGTGTAATCAGCTAATTGAGTAGTCAATGGAATTTCCATCAACTACTCAATTAGTCAATAAGGGGGGGGAACAGCAGAGCCGCAGCAGGGTTAGCTCCTGGCCCTGGGAGCTAACTCTGCTGCGGCTCTGCCTTTTAAATGTATTAAGAGCATAATCAGTTTTTAAGCCAGCTCCCCCCACCACCAGCTTCTGCTCCCCTCTTTTCCCCTCCTCTCTCTCCCGCCACTCTCTGATAGAGGCAGCAAGGGAGTGGGGGGAAATTAATAGTTGCTTATATCCCTACCTCACAGTCTTTAATGTATTGATGTCTGATACTTAATGCCCCATTACTATCTCTCAGCCTATAAACTTTTTTTTTTTTTTTTCAGGAAAAAAATGCACATATGGCAGCAAGTGCAAATTTTATCACCCAGAACGCTTGTATCAAGCTCAGCTGTCAGTGGCTGATGAGCTCCGAGCCAAAACCAAGGCCTCCTCTCGAAGCTTAGGGTCAAAGGATGAAAAGTTGAAGGCCCTGACTACAACCCAAAGAGAGAATGCGTCCCACGGAGCTTGCATAGAAATGCCGCATGACTCTAGTGGTGCTACAGGCAGCAGCAGAAGCAGCTCCACTCAGAACTTTGCAACAGATTGGTTCCATTCCGTGCAACAGGAAAAGAGCTACCCTGAGCATTCAGCTGGAGCCCGGGGAGACAGGCCCTTGTGTAAGCTGGAACCTGAAAATGATTTATTAGAGCAAGACTTACAGGGAGATCAAAGGTTCCTGGCAAAGCAGCTCTCTGCATTATCACTCAGGGATCAGATACGTAGTGCAAGTAGGCCAACAGACACCTCTGAAAGAGGGGATGCAATGGACACTCCCTATCACTGCTGTAATCTTAGAAACAATTACTGTCACAATCTGCACGTAACTCATCGCAACCATAGTTTGGACTGCATGTGCTTACAACAGTGTGAGTTCCAAGAGCCGGTACTGGTGCCTTCTCATTTTTGTGGGCACTCAGATCACTTTAGGTCTCAGCACTATTGCAACCTGCAAGTACCAGCAATGCAGAGTCAGAGAATCCCATTCGGTGAGGACGGATCTCAGGCCAAACAAAGCCCGAAAGCCCAGCAAGTAACACGCTCTTTCAGGTCTCCTCTGAATGGCCTATTTCCTTACAGTAAACATGAAGATGCACAATACCAGAAGCATATTCAGACTAAGCCTCCCATTCAGCCATTTTTGTTACACCCCAGCAAGGTACCTGAGACTTTCAGCTATTCACCCACTTCTCACAGCGAGCATCTCCCAACAAATCATGCTTCAGAACCACTTTCTGGAGAGCGAACCCACATCCGTAGTGTGCTCTGCTCTGTCTTCCCATATGCTGAAGTGGATCGCATTATGTTCTTGTACCCTGATCTCAAGGACATGGCTAGTTTAATTTTACTAATTCAAAGACACAGGCATGTATGAAGCATTGGAGAGTCTTTGCTGCAATGACCCAAAAGAAAAACACAAAACCAAGAGCCTTTGCCAGCTGGGGCCAGGGGAGCAGAACATTCAATATTGTTTTCAGCTCTGCCAATGACTTACTGTGAAGCCTTGAACAAGTCAATTAGACCCAAATGGTGACGGGTAGCCATTTGCCCAATAGGTGACTGTATGAAGCTGTGCTATGCATGGAGGAATGCTGGGGAGGGACTGTGTCTCAGTGATTCCTTCCTAAGGGCACAATCCTCACTGAGTTCCCTAGTGCACAGGATCCCCTGGGAATGGATGGCCCACTTTAATTCCTGGGGGATGGGCTGAGGTTTATTGCCCTGTCTGTCTCCCCAGCTCCTATGAGATGCCTGCAATCCCTGGCATCTAGGTGCTCTTTGCAAACCTTCAATCCGGCCACAGAAGGGTCAGTCACAATCGGGGCCTTTACCCTGCCTATTCTTTATTTGCTAACTTTTCCTCCACTCAAAGAGCAGTTATTGTGAAGCTTAATGTATGCTTTAACAAGTACTTTAAGAGCCTTTAATCAAAGCTGCTATTACAACAGTTTTCAACCTGTGCTTGGTAACCCCCCTGCAACACCACAAACTGTCTAAAATTTCCAAAAGGGTCCCTCTCTGTTTCAGTTGCAGGCCCCATAAATATTTCCGATTGAAAACCACTCTGCTGTTGCATTGCAAGTAACATGAGAAACAATTCTATGGATTTTTTTCTGGTGCAAGCTTCATGACAGACCAACTGGATTATAGAACACACATTTTTCTCCTGCTCACAAGAATGTGGGACAATCTTCCGTTGAAAAGATTTGCCTTTTGTATGGATTCCTCTTAGAACTGAGATCTGCTGTATCAAAATAAAATAGAAAAATGATAATCTACAGGAAGCCCTACAGCATGTCCCCCCCTCCCATGAGGCCCAAACCTCTCTGGGTCTCTCACAAGAGCTGCTCTTGTTGCCTTTTACTTAGTCTAGTGACATGACAAAAGGTTCAAAGGGAATACTGAATTGCAGCAGTGCAGGCTTCCTGCATGGTCCTCAGTTGTGCGCACTCAATGCAGCTACTTGGCAAATACAGAACTTCAACAGAGACTAAATCCTTGGTTATTACTCACAAAGAGTTCAGCCCCCTTAAGGAATATTCTAATGCAAGAGCTGAGCCTTTCCCAAAAGGGGGTTGCCTTAAGATGCAATAGCTTATGCTATGCATGCTGAAAAAGGAGACAGTTTCACCATGCCAAAGATGAGCTAGGCACCCAAAGACTGAGAGGCATTAAATCACTAGTCAGGTGTGTTTTAAAATCTTAGCCTAAATAGTTTTATTGCCTCAGAAAGCTCATATGCTCTGTGAACCTTTTTCAATGTCAGACCTCTGCCATATATATATATATATATAGAGAGAGCGCTTTCTGCACATGGGTTGCACACCCTCATTACCTTTTTAAGGTGGCCCTTTTCCCCCTTAGTCTGAAATCCCAGCTATAAGATAATGTTGGCTTTTCATCATTGCCCATCTGCATTTATAACTACAGCCATTAGGGCCCAATCCTGTCCTCACTGCAAGATTGACTCATTTTATATTTCACAAGATTAAAAAGTCGGTTCCTTTTAAAAATATTTTTTGTTAGTTAAATATTACAGGTGGGACCTCCCAGCACCCTCGGGACCTGACTAGTCCCAGATGAGAGCAGGGGAGGTCATGTCAGGCCCCCTCCTACCACTCCCTCCCCTTCCCCTAGTTCCCCTCCACCAGGCTTTCTGCCCCCTCCCCGCAGCCCCATGCAGCAGCTCCTGGCTCCTTTTCCCCCCCAGAACTGAGCCACATGCTGGCTCCCGGGCCCCCTGCAGCACGCTGGGACTCTCTGATCCTGGAACATCCATGGTCATGCTGGACCACGGATGTGGCTGGACCAGAGAATCACAGATTTTTAGAGGTGCAACCTGGAGCAAGATTCCTACAGCCCAAGAGAGCTGATGAACCATGTGCAGCACTTAGGCTATGTCTACACTGGCGGGTTCTTACGCAACAATGGCCGTTCTTGTGCAAGAATCCGCAGAGCGTCCACACTGCCTGCCTGCTCTTGCGCAAGATGATTTACAGTACGGCATGGTAAAAGAGGGCTTCTTGCGCAAGAGCTACGCTGTTTTTTAACAGGTGTAAGTCCTCTTGCGCAGGAGCTCTTGCACAAGAGGGAGGTGTGGACGCTCGGCCGAGAGTTCTTGCGCAAGAGAGCATCCACGCTGCTATGGATGCTCTTGCGCAAAAGCACAGTTCGCACATGGCAGTGTGGACATTTTCTTGCGCAAGACTTCTTGCACAAGAACCCTTGCACAAGATGTTCTTGTGCAAGAAGCTGCCATTGTAGACATAGCCTTATAATTTAACTTCATTTAGTGAATTTATCTTTGACTTAAACCATGGGTAGGGACCCTTTCTTGGGCTGGGGGCTGTTGATTCACAGAAAAATTAGAGGCTGTACACAAGTGACCCTCAACTGAGAAGCAGAAAGACACTCCCCACGGTCTCCTCCCACATCAGAGCCGGGAGGAGGGTCAGGCTAGTAGATTCTGTGTGCTCCTGCCCCACAGTAGCGTGGGGGGAGGGCTGGAGTGCCAGCATGGGCTCTCCAATGCAGGGGTGGGGACCTTGAGCCTCAGAGGCTGGATCCAGGGCCTGAGGTTCCCCACCCCTGACTTAAACTCTGAACTCATCTGAATTTGCTTCTTTCTGGACAAACAGGGATGATGATAATGAGAAGAGAAGCTGTTTTCTTTTTTGAACAAAGAAACTTAACAGTTAAACTGACCTTTAGTTATCCACTATGGTCCCATAACAAAATCATTTGTACAGCTGATTTATGATGCAAACTTTTAAACTGTTCCTTTGGGACATGTTTGATTTTGGTAAGCTGTTAGCCTGTACAATGTGTCATTTAATTATCCAGGTTACAAAACATGGAATTTTAAAGTTGACCCTTTTTTTGGAGACTTTTTGAAAATTTCCCAAAGTCTAAGTATGTCACTGTGACACACTGTAACACATCTTAAATGTTCATTATTTGGATGACATTGTATTAAACTGAACAGCCCACATGTAAAAATATGTTTTCTAATGCACACACATTCACATGTTCTTTTTCTCCTGCCACATTCTCCTGCAAATACTTGTCTACAGCTAATCTCTGTAGATAAGGTAGATGATCTTTTTATTCTGGGAGGGGAGGGTTGTTTTTAAGAGTAATATTGCCCAACACCCTAGTTTAATCACTTGAGTCTCTGAACATGCAGTGTTATCACTGATGTCCTGCAGCTTGTCTGGGCTCTTGATTTATTGCTATTTAGCCATAGTGGGTTTTCTGAGAGAGCAAACAAGCATCTCTCATAATCCTATTACATTGTCTGTTACATAACATCAGTGTGAAAGGGAGAAGAGCACTGGATACAAACAAGCTGATATTTCCACCACCTCTCCTGCATAATGCTCAGCCTCATTTAAAAGAGGATGTGAACTGTTACCAATCAGAGCTCTGGCTGCCAGTGTTGTACATTATGCACAGAGAGCAAATACCACCCAAGCTGATGCTATTTATGGGGGCAATTTTCAAAGGCAAATGAAAGTTGAGTGCTTATCTGTCTAATTCTCTCTCGTGCCTTTGTAAATCTGCTATGACATTAGCTTTGGCATGGTATGTGCTATTGGAAATTGGGAGAACTGACATCATAGCTCTGACCTGTTCTCATGGCTTCATGTGACTCAAGAGTCCTTATGATACATCTAGTTGGGAGGAGGAGTGGGACACTGACTGCCAGATCTACAGCTTCTTCCTTACAATGAGGGAGAAGGAAGGTTTGGTGCTGTGGATGTGGAACTTACTGTCCCCACTCCACCCCAACTAGATGCACTGTTAAGTGGAAGAAGATACGGATCTCTTTTTCCTTGTGATGTGGAAATTACTATTGTTTATTGGAAAAGAGAAGGTTACATTAAAGGAATTTAACTGTTTATATTGGGGACAGTTCAGTAAAGGTAATTTTTAAACATTCATTGCCTTTCATGTAGCTTCATCAGGCATATTTGGATTAATTTATTACGCAGCCAGAAACAGAGGGCAGATTAGATGTTTTTCCTTCTACTCATGCTCATAGTTTCCTCTGCTCTTTTCCCAGCCATGTGTGGAATAAGTTGTTTTATGTGCACTATAACAGGGTTCAAAAAAGAACTAGATAAATTCATGGAGGCTAGGTTCAGCAATGGCTATTAGCCAGGATGGGTAGGAATGGTGGCCCTAGCCCTTCTTTGCCAGAAGCTGGGAATGGGCACTAGGGGATGGATCACTTGATGGTTCCCTGTTCTGTTCATTCCTCTGGGGAATATGACATTGGCTATTGTTGCAAGACAGGATGGACCTTTAGTCTGACCCAGTATGGCCATTCTTATGGTCTTAGGTTTATTTTCTTAAACCAAATTCCGCATCCAATAACAATGGGAAAGCTGCAGAGGAAATGTGTTGCATGCAAGGATGGTTTTAAACAGAGAATCTTAAAAAAAAAACAAAACCTATAACTTGCTTCTCATTCTATATGTTGCTGTCCAATCACAGAAATGGCCTCTCACTGCATGTGATGGAGTTTCCAGACAAAAACAAGGCAGGGGGCCTCGCCCAGTTCCAAACCTTCTCAAATCCATAAAATATCAATTATTCACCAACTCTTACTTTTCAAAAACTTGAAAGTTTTGATTCCAATTGCCTTTTTGTTCCAAGATTCAATCTAATGCTACTTCCCTTCTACTTCTAGAGCAAGTATTTCCTTGAAACTATGCTGCATTAGCACTCCCAGGCATATACATACTGTGCCTCTTTCTTTTGGTGGTGGGGGGGGGGACATGGGGGGACATGAAATTCTTCTGAAAGCAGCTCAGAAAAGCATGTGGTCAGGCTGGTTATCAGTCTTGCCTCAGCTGATATAAATCAGGCAAGATTTTCACAGGTACTGAGGACCCACCACTGGCAGTGCTCAGCCACTCAGAAAGCCAAATGCATATTGCTGGAAACAAAACAGTCACACCTGACTTGCATTCAGGCCAAGAGAAGGTGGAGGACAGCTGCTCACCCAATATTTACCCTCACAGGCATTCCTTTCACTCTCTTTTGTTCAGAAAAGGAAGATCAATGTACACAATTACAGTACTTAGGAAAGGTCTAGGCAAGAATATTTTGTGGAAGTGACACAGCAATAAGTTTGGTTTTTATTGTGTCACAATTAATTCCACAGCACCCCATCTACAGGGAAAACTGCAAATTGATATCGTCCTTAACTAGACCAGAGCATTTTAAATGATATGCCAGAACAATGGAGGAAAATCCTCCCACTTACTAAATAGTGATCACACCAATGAGAAACGATCCTGTCTAAAGCTGCAGTGATGTTGGCTTTGGAAATCCTGATTTATTTCCTTGGAAAGTTGCTGAATCTCTTTGGTGAAGCTAAGGTAAGGGGAAGCTAGTCCATAAGTTCTTTCGTGAGCTTTGATGTCAAATTGTCACATTATCTTTTTAAAGATAATAAATAGTCATATACAGATGTGGGTGCATAGCTGATTCATAAACACCCTAACATTTCAGGGATATTTCAACTATGAACCAAAAGTCAAACGTTTAAATCCTCCCCTTTCCAGGAAAGTAGTCAGTGCCCTTGAAATTTGGTATGCTACATCTCATCCCAGAACATATTTTTTTCCTGGGAAACTTGGGGAGGGAGGAAAGAGAAAGGGAAGAAAAAATGTGGGGTTCATTCTTTTAAAATCCTTTTTTGTTAACTTTCAGAAAAAACTTTGAGTAGCTTTTTTGACTTTTCATATCTTCAGAATGACTTGGCCTACAAACTTCCCACAAGTTTAAACTATGTAGATAAAGTATTTTATAAGAACCAAAATATTGTCTACAGGAATAAACTTATAAAAAGGAATGCAAAGATTAAAAGCTATGGAATGAGCTTCCTAGATTGGTACAGCAACAAAAATTAGGGCTCTCCAGCCATCTCTAGCTGCTCTAACACTGCACCTACTATGTACTGTTGATTTAAATCAGGGGTGGACAAAAGCCTCTCTGCAGGCTGGATCTGACCTGCCTAAGGCTTTGATCTGGCCTGCATGGCAGTTCCACGCAAGCCCTTTCAACTGCTTTTAGTTAAAGGGCTCACGCCTTCCCTGCGCCTGTCAGGCAACAGCCCCGGGGAAGGCTTGAGCCCTTAAATAGACGCAATTGAAAGGGTTCTAGTGTCCCTCGCTCCCAGGCAATGCGCTAGCAGTGAGTAGCAAGCTGTTTAAATAGCAGGAATTGAAAGGGCTTGCAGCTCCTGTCCCCTGCTAACGTGATGCCTGGGAGCCACAGGGCAGGCATGAGCCCTTTCAACTCAAGCCCCTTCTGCCTGAGACTCCGCCCCTTCTGGGGCAGCCTACTACCACTTCAACAATTTTTTAAGTGGCCCCTATTCAAAAATTATTGCCCACCCTTGATTTAAATGAACAATTCTCAAACTACTTAGAAAAGAGAAAGCCTCTTAGAACCAACTATTTATGTCAATGCTGCCTTCTTGAATACACTGGTAAAGGAGAGCAAAACATTCAAGTGTAAACTGCTGTATATCTGGCACTGTTCTACAGAACCAAGAGATACCACATATTCAGATGGAACAAACTATGATATTCAGCAACTGATATACATTATAGCAAAGCAGGTGAGCATATAGCTGAAGTAACCCTATATTTTAAAATAGGAAATGCAGTAACTGAAACATTCCCGAAAGTATGGTTTCAGGTATTTAAATCCGAAATTTCATGGTGGTGTAACTATGGGAATCCCACCCCAACAAAAGGTCACGAGGGGTTGCAGTTATTGCCACCCTCATGTCAGTGCTGCTGCTGGCACCAGTGCTGTCTTTAGAGCTGGCTGGCTGGAGAGTGTGGCTGCTGGTCGAGCACCCAGCCCTGAGAGAAGTGCTGTTGCTAGCAGCAGTGCAAAAATGAGGGAGACATGGTGTGCTGTGGGGGGCAGAGCAAGTCTTACAGGTAGGCAACTATCGAGGGCACAGTGGTCCAGGGGGCACTGTGTCTCCCCCCCACAAATCAAGGCCCTTTAACCACCTAATGCTGGATCTAGATTCTGGGAGAGGCAGAGCTGGGACACACTAACTAAGGACTCTAGTCCCAGCTAATCTGGGGAGGGGCAGGACTTCCTCTTCTTCTGCACAGGCTTTTCCTGAGACCAGGTCATACCCACTTCCATAGGAACCTGCTCTGGCTGCAGGAAGTTTTGGTTCATTGCTGTACACTTCCACAGAAGAAAGAAGTTACACGTATGGAAGGATATACATATTTTCTTAAATCAATGTATTCATAGAATCATAGAATACTAGGACTGGAAGGGACCTCGAGAGGTCATCGAGTCCAGTCCCCTGCCCTCATGGCAGGACCAAATACTGTCTAGACCATCCCTGATAGACGTTTATCTAACCTACTCTTAAATATCTCCACAGATGGAGATTCCACAACCTCCCTGGGCAATTTATTCCAGTGTCTGACTAACCTGACAGTTAGGAACTTTTTCCTAATGTCCAACCTAAACCTCCCTTGCTGCAGTTTAAGCCCCTTGCTTCTTGTTCTATCCTCAGAGGCCAAGATGAACAAGTTTTCTCCCTCCTCCTTATGACACCCTTTTAGATATCTGAAAACTGCTATCATGTCCCCCCTCAATCTTCTCTTTTCTAAACTAAACAAACCCAATTCCTTCAGCCTTCCTTCATAGGTCATGTTCTCTAGACCTTTAATCATTCTCGTTGCTCTTCTCTGGACCCTCTCCAATTTCTCCACATCTTTCTTGAAATGCGGTGCCCAGAACTGGACACAATACTCCAACTGAGGCCTAACCAGCGCAGAGCAGAGCGGAAGAATGACTTCTCGTGTCTTGCTCACAACACACCTGTTAATGCATCCCAGAATCATGTTTGCTTTCTTTGCAACAGCATCACACTGCTGACTCATATTCAACTTGTGGTCCACTATAACCCCTAGATCCCTTTCTGCTGTACTCCTTCCCAGACAGTCACTTCCCATTCTGTATGTGTGCAACTGATTGTTCCTTCCTAAGTGGAGCACTTTGCATTTGTCTTTATTAAACTTCATCCTATTTACCTCAGACCATTTCTCCAATTTTCGGTCATTTTGAATTATGACCCTATCCTCCAGATTAGTCGCAACCCCTCCCAGCTTGGTATCATCTGCAAACTTAATAAGCGTACTTTCTACACCAATATCTAAATCGTTGATGAAGATATTGAACAGAGCCGATCCCAAAACAGACCCCTCACGGAACCCCACTTGTTATGCCTTTCCAGAAGGATTGTGAACCATTAATAACTACTCTCTGAGTATGGTTATCCAGCCAGTTATGCACCCACCTTATAGTAGCCCCATCTAAGTTGTATTTACCTAGTTTATTGATAAGAATATCATCCAAGACCGTATCAAACGCCTTACTAAAGTCTAGGTATACCACATCCACCGCTTCTCCCTTATCCACAAGACTCGTTATCCTATTAAAGAAAGCTATCAGATTGGTTTGACATGATTTGTTCTTTACAAATCCATGCTGGCTGTTCCCTATCACCTTGCCACATTCAAGTGTTTACAGATGATTTCCTTAATTACTTGCTCCATTATCTTCCTGGCACAGAAGTTAAACTAACTGGTCTGTAGTTTCCTGGGTTATTCTTATTTCCCTTTTTATAAATGGGCACTATATTTGCCCTTTTCCAGTCTTCTGGAATCTCTCCTGTCTCCCACGATTTTCCAAAGATGATAGCTAGAGGCTCAGATACCTCCTCTATCAGCTCCTTGAGTATTCTAGGATGCATTTCATCAGGCCCTGGTGACTTGCAGGCATCTAACTTTTCTAGGTGATTTTTGACTTGTTCTTTTTTTATTTTACCTTCTAAAACTACCCCCTTCCCACTAGCATTTACTATGTTAGGCATTCCTACAGACTTCTCGGTGAAGACCGAAACAAAGAAGTCATTGAGCATCTCTGCCATTTCCAAGTTTCCTGTTACTGTTTCTCCCTCCTCACTGACCAGTGGGCCTACCCTCTCCTTGGTCTTCCTCTTGCTTCTAATGTATTTATAAAAAGTCTTCTTGTTTCCCTTTATTCCCGTAGCTAGTTTGAGCTCATTCTGTGCCTTTGCCTTTCTAATCTTGCCCCTGCATTCTTGTGCTGTTTGCCTATATTCATCCTTTGTAATTTGTCCTACTTTCCATTTTTTATATGACTCCTTTTTATTTTTAGATCACGCAAGATCTCATGGTTAAGCCAAGGCGGTCTTTTGCCGTATTTTCTATCTTTCCGACACATCGAATAGCTTGCTTTTGGGCCCTTAACAATGTCCCTTTGAAAAACTGCCAACTCTCCTCGGTTGTTTTTCCCCTCAGTCTCGATTCCCATGGGACCTTACCTATCAGCTCTCTGAGCTTACCAAAATCCGCCTTCCCAAAACCCATTGTCTCTATTTTGCTGTTCTCCCTTCTACCCTTCCTTAGAATTGTGAACTCTATAATTTCATGATCACTTTTACCCAAGCTGCCTTCCACTTTCAAATTCTCAACCAGTTCCTCCCTATTTGTTAGGATCAAATCTGGAACAGCTTCCCCCCTGGTAGCTTTTTCAACCTTCTGAAATAAAAAGTTGTCTCCAATGCAGTCCAAGAACTTATTGGATAGTCTGTGCCCTGCAGTGTTATTTTCCCAACATATATCTGGATAGTTGAAGTCCCCCATCACCACCAAATCTTGGGTTTTGGATGATTTTGTTAGTTGTTTGAAAAAGCCTCATCCACTTCTTCCACCTGGGTAGGTGGCCTGTAGTAGACTCCTAGCATGACATTGCCTTTGTTTTTAATCCCTTTTAGCCTAACCCAGAGACTCTCAACACTTCCGTCTCCTATGTCCATCTCCACCTCACTCCAAGTGTGTTCATTTTTAATGTATAAGGCAACACCTCCTCCCTTTTTTCCCTATCTTTCCTGAGTAAGCTGTACCCTTCCATACAAACATTCCAATCATGTGTATTATCCCACCAAGTTTCTGTGATGCCAACAATGTCATAATTGTACTTATTTATTAGCACTTCCAGTTCTTCCTGCTTATTTCCCATACTTCTCGCATTTGTATATAGGCATCTAAGATCCTGATTTGACCTTGCCTCCCAGTTTTGCCCTGACCCTCCTTTCTCTCTGCCATTGTAGCCCACGCTCCCTCCCATTTCCGACCCATCTCCCAGGTCTCCATGTTCTCCACTTACCTGTGGGCTTTGCTCACCTGTCCCTCGAACCTAGTTTAAAGCCCTCCTCACTAGGTTAGCCATTCTGTATGCAAACAGGGTCTTCCCCCTCCTCGTAAGGTGGACGCCATCCCTGCTTAGCAGTCCTTTCTGGAATAGCATCCCATGGTCGAGGAAGCCAAAGCCCTCCTGGCGACACCATCCTCGCAGCCAGGCATTCACCTCCAGGATGCACCTGTCTCTCCTCGGGCCCCTACCTTCAACAGGAAGGATCAAGAGAATACCACCTGCACTCCAAACTCCTTCACCCGTACAGAGCCCTGTAGTCACTCTTGATCTGCTCAGTGTCACACCTCACAGTATCATTAGTGCCCACATGGATGAGTAGCATGGGGTAGTAGTCAGAGGGCCGGATAATCCTCGACAATGCCTCCGTAACATCTCGGATACGGGCCCCGGCAGACAGCATACCTCCGAGATGAAATGTCAGGGCGACAGATGGGCGCCTCCGTCCCCTCAGAAGAGAGTCTCCGACCACCACTACTCGTTTCCTATTCGCAGTGGTGGCAGCAGACCTCCCAGCCTTGGGGTATGGGGCTTTTCCTCCTCCGGTGTAGGGGTGATTGCTTATCTCCTGTATAAAGAAGAGCATAACGGTTTCCTAGTACCACGGCAGGAGGGTTCGGAGCAGGGGTGGAGCAGTGCCTGCTGCCAGAAGTAACCAGCTGCCACTGTCCACCCTGAGTCGTCTCCTCCTCCACCAGCGGTGTGTCCCCAGTCCTGTGTACCGGGACAGCTACCTCAGCTGTCTCCTCATTAACACGGTCCAGGAATTCCTCATGGATGCGGGTGCTCCTCAACCTAGCCACCTGCTCCTGTAGCTCTGCCACCTGCTGCCTGAGAGATTCCACCAGCAGGCACCTTTCTTGGATGATCTCCCAGCCTGGATATCAATAAGTGGGAATTGCAATCCACAGTCCCTGCAAAACCACACCAGGATCTGGGTAGAGGCATCCATGCTCAGGTGCTCTGTCTGGCTACAGGCGCCGGTGGAGGAGACAGAAGCAGTGCTGGCACAGGTGTTGCGGGTCTTCCTGACCATCGTAGGCCTCCCTCAGTTGTTATTGTAACGATAACTGCCATAACACCTTCATTTACATGATAAAGACAAACTATTTGTAAAATTTCCACAAGTTTCTCAGTTACAGCATGGAGGGGAAATTGGACAAAAATTAAAATGTCATTACAAAGCAATAAGCACAAATCACCCAGGCAGGAATCAGATCACAGGACAGAGTAGAGGGGAGAATGAGTACAATTCAGGCACTAGGTTTTGACTCACGAGATCTGGGTTCTTCTTCTGGTTCTATTAGAGACTTCCTATATGACTGTGGGCAAATCACAATCAAGTATAAAATGGAGTAGGGACATGGCACTTATTCTCAATACCCTGAGAGGAATTAGTCCATTAATGATGTGAAATGCTCAGGTATACCCCAGTAAATGCTATAGAGAAGTCTATGAGTAACAGATAATCTCACCCTGGTTTTGCATTTAACACAGCATGCTCGGTAGATGCCATTTAAGAGATTCTGTTAATGTTCAAACTACTGAGACACAGAGTTTACAAGGAAGCATTTGAGCTTATCACCAATTTCAACAGAACAAAATAGACTTCATGACTTCCTTCCTGTCTACCAATTCTCTTGTTCCTAAGAGAATACAAACAAGCATTACACTCCCCCTAAAGCATTAGAACATCACTACAAATAAAAAGAAATTGCGGTGAAACTCAATGAATTCTTTGCTTCGGTCTTCATGGCTGAGGATGTTAGGGAGATTTCCAAACCTGAGCCATTCTTTTTAGGTGACAAATGTCAGGAATTGTCCCAGATTGAGGTGTCATTAGACGGGGTTTTGGAAAAAAAATGGATAAACTTAACAGTAACAAGTCACTGGGACCAGATGACATTCACCCAAGAGTTCTGACAGAACTGAAATGTGAAATTGCAGAACTATTAACTGTGGTTTATAATCTATCCTTTAAATCAGCTTGTACACCGAATGACTGGAAGATAGCTAATGTGATGCCATTATTTAAAAAGGGCTCTAGAGGTGATCCTGACAGTTACAGACCAGTAAGTCTAACATCAGTACCAGGCAAATTCGTTGAAACTATAGTAAAGAATAGAATTGTCAGACACATAGATGAACATAATTTGTTGGGGAAAAGTCAACATGGTTTCTGTAAAGGGAAATATGCCTTACTAATCTACTAGAGTTGTTTGAGGGGGTCAACAAACATGTGGACAAGGGGGATCCAGTGGATATAGTGTACTTAGATTTCTAGAAAGCCTTTGGCAAGGTCCCTCTCCAAAGGCTCTTAAGTAAAGCAAGTTGTCATGGGATAAGAGGGAAGGTCCTCTCATGGATTGATAACTGGTTGAAAGACATGAAACAAAGGGTAGGAATAAAGGATAAGTTTTCAGAATGGAGGGAGGTAACTAGTGGTGTTCCCCAAGCGTTCATACTAGGATCAATCCTATTCAACCTATCTACATATGATCTGGAGAAAGGGTTAAACAGTGAGGTGGCAAAATTTGAAAATGATACTAAACTGCTCAAGATAGTTTTGTGAGATCTTTCTGAAGCTCTTCACAGTCTGCTTTGGTCTTAACTAAATGATTAGGCAATAAAATGACAAATGAAATTTAATGTTGGTACATGTAAAGTAATGCACATTGGAAAATATAATCCAAACTATACATACAAAACGATAGAGACTAATTTAGCTGTAACTACTTGAGAGAGATCTTGGAATCATTGTGGATAGTTCTATGAAAACATCCACTCAATGTGCAGAGGCAGTCAAAAAAGAAAACAATGTTAGGAATAATTAAAAAAGGGATAGAGAAGAAGACAGAGAATATCTTATTGCCCTATATAAAACCATGGTACGCCCACATCTTGAATACCGTGTACCTATGTGGTTGTCTCATCTCAAAGATATATTGGCATTGGAAAAGGTTCAGAAAAGGACAACAAAAATAATTAGGGGTTTGGAACGGGTCGCATATGAAGAGAAATTAAAAAGACTGGGACTTTTCAGGTTAGAAAAGAGGAGACGAAAGGGGGATATGATAAAGGTCTATAAAATCATGACTAGTGTGGAAAAAGTGAATAAGGGAAAGTTATTTAATTGTTCCCATAAGATAAGAACTAGGGGTCACCAAATGAAATTAATAGGTAGCATATTTAAAACAAAAGGAAGTTTTTCTTCACACAGCGCACAGTCAATCAATGGAACTCCTTGCCAGAGGATGTTGTGAAGACCTGGACTTTAACAGGGTTCAAAAAAGAACTAGATACACTCGTGGAGGTTAGGTCCATCAATGGCTATTAGCCAGAATGGGTAGGAATGGTGTCCCTAGCCTCTGTTTGTCAGAGGCTGGAAATGGATGACAGGAGAGGGATCACATGATGATTATCTGTTCAGTTCACTCCCTCTGAGGCATCTGGCATTGGCCACTGTTGGAAGACAGGATACTGGGCCAGACAGACCTTTGGTCTGACCCAGTATGGCCATTCTTATGTTCTTATGAAATAAAACCCGTCTTGGTGAACGCCTTTGAAAAATAGATTCCAGTCTTACATAACCAAGTGACCTGTGTTTGCTACAGAATGATTACATTTTATTTCAGTTGCTCATCACCTTTCTATATTAACTAAACTCTCAAAGTGTCAGAGAGGTTCCCTTCTTAGCTATGCTACTAGTTCACAGGATGACTGTGGGTAGATCACCACCTTCCTGCTCCTAGGTTTTGCTCACGTATAAAATGGGTGCAATATCTACCTCATAGGTACAGGCTTACTTGATTGTGAGTGGGGGCTATCCTGTTTATTGCGTCAAGTGTAACATGTATGATTACCTGCCCTGTGGGCAAGAGGTGTATGTGTGCACCCGGTGCAAGAAGCTCCTGACCCTCAGAGACCGAGTTTGGGCTTTGGAGGCCAGGGTGGCTGAACTGGAGGAACTAAGGGAGGCAGAGAGGTATGTTGATGAGGCTTTCTGGGACTCTGTAATACCGTCCCACCTCCAGTCTCACATTCCCAGTGCTGTTAAGGAGGATGAAAGACTCAGGGGAAGAGAGCAGTCAATGGGAGCAAAAGGAAACCATCCCATAGTTGGGACCCTTTTTCCAAAGGATGTTGTGGTATCCTCTCACACTGAGGATACCTCTCCAGGGAACGTCAGTTGTTAGGAAGGGGCAGGTGTTAGTAGTGGGTGATTCGATCGTTAGAAACATAGATAGTTGGGTTTGTGATGACCGGGAGAACCGTATGGTGACTTGCCTGCCTGGTGTGAAGGTTGTGGATCTCTCGAGGCATCTAGATAGACTTATGTGTAGTGCTGTGGAGGAGCCGGTGGTCATGGTACATGTAGGTACCAATGGCATAGGGAAGAGTAGGAGAGATGTCCTGGAGGCCACATTTAGGCTGCTAGGAAAGAGACTGAAATCCAGGACCTCTATGGTGGCATTCTCTGAAATGCTTCCAGTTCCACGCGCAGGGCCAGGTAAGCAGGCAGAACTTCAGAGTCTCAATGCATGGATGAGACGATGGTGTAGGGAGGAGAGGTTTAGATTTATTAGGAACTGGGGACACTTTTGGGAGAGGGGAGCCTATTCAGGAAGGATGGGCTCCACCTAAACCAAGGTGGATCCAGACTGCTGGCACTAAACATTAAAAAAGTTGTAGAGCAGTTTTTAAACTAAGAAATGGGGGAAAGCCAATTGGTGCGGAGGAGCACGTGGATCAGAAGGAGACTTCTCTTAGAGGAGAGTCCATTCATGGAGATTCTCTAGGTTTTAGTCAGAAAGAGAGGAGGGGAGATGATAAAGTATAGGCCAGATCAGACAAGAAACAATCACATATACAAGAATCTAATACATCAGGGAAGGGCAGACAAATAAACAGTGGCAAATTTTTAAAGTGCTTCTACACAAATGCTAGAAGTCTAAATAATAAAATGGGTGAACTAGAGTACCTCGTATTAAAGGAGGAGATTGACATAATAGGCATCACAGACCTGATGGAATGAGGACAATCAGTGGGACACAATCATACCGGGATATAAAATATATCGGAAGGACAGAACAGGTCGTGTGGGTGGCGGAGTGGTACTGTATGTGAAAGATAATGTAGAATCAAATGAAGTAAAAATCTTAAATGAATCAACGTGTTCCATAGAATCACTATGGATAGTAATTCCATGATCTAATAAGAATATAACAGTAGGGATATATTATCGACCACCTGACCAGGACAGTGATAGTGACGTTGAAATGCTAAGGGAGAATAGAGGGGTTATCGAAATAAAAAAACTCAATAATAATGGGGGATTTCAACTATCCCCATATTGACTGGGTACATGTGACCTCAGGATGAGATGCAGAGATAAAATTTCTCGATGCCTTAAATGACTGCTTCTTGGAGCATCTGGTACAGGAACCCACAAGGGGGAGAGGCAATTCTCAACTTAGTACTGAGTGCAGGATCTGGTCCAGGAGGTAACTATTACAGGACTGCTTGGGAATAGTGACCATAATATAATAACATTTAACATTCCTGTGGTGGGAAGAACACCTCAGCAGTCCAACACTCTGGCATTTAATTTCAAAAAGGGGAAATATGCAAAAATGAGGATAGTTAAACAGAAATTAAAAGGTACAGTGACTAGAGTAAAATCCCTGCAAGCTGCATAGAAACTTTTCAAAGACATCATATTAGAGGCCCAACTTAAATGTATACCCCAAATTAAAAAACATAGTAAGAGACCTAAAAAAGAGCCACCATAGCTTAACAACCATGTAAAAGAATCAGTGAGAGATAAAAAGGCATCTTTTAAAAAGTGGAAGTCCAGTCCTAGTGGGGTTAATAGAAAGGAACATAAACACTGCCAAATTGAGTGTAAAAATGTAATAAGAAAAGCCAAAAAAGATTTTGAAGAACAGCTAGGCAAAAACTCAAAAAGTAATAGCAAAATGTTTTTTAAGTACATTAGAAGCAGGAAGCCTGCTAAAAAACCAGTGGGGCCCCTGGACGATCAAGATAAAAAAGGAGCAATCAAGGACGATAAAGCCATTGCGGAGAGACTAAATGATTTCTTTGCTTCAGTCTTCATGGCTGAGGATGTTGGGGAGATTCCCAAACCTGCACCGTCCTTTGTGGGTGATGAATCTGAGGAACTGTCATTAGAGGAGGTTTGGGAACAAATTGAAAAACTTAACAGTAACAAATCACCGGGACCGGATAGCATTCACTCAAGGGTTCTGAAAGAACTCAAATGGGAAATTGCGGAACTATTAACTGTGGTTTGTAACCTATCCTTTAAATCAGCTTCTGTACCCAAGGACTGGAAGACAGCTAACATAACGCCAATATTTTAAAAGGGCTCTAGAGGCGACCATGGCAATTACAGACCAGTAAGTCTAACTTCAGTACCGGGCAAATTAGTTGAAACAATAGTAAAGAATAAAATTGTCAGACACGTAGAAGAACATAATTTGTTGGGCAAAAGTGAACATGGTTTCTGTAAAGGGAAATCATGTCTTACTAATCTATTCGTGTTCTTTGAAGGGGTTAACAAACATGTGGACAAGGGGGATCCAGTAGATATAGTGTACTTAGATTTCCAGAAAGCCTTTGACAAGTTTCCTCACCAAAGACTCTTGTGTAAATTAGGTTGTCATGGGATAAGAGGGAAAAAGATCCTTTCATGGTTAAAAGACAGGAAACAAAAGGTAGGAATAAATGGTAAATTTTCAGAATGGAGAGGGGTAACTAGTGGTGTTCCCCAAGGGCCAGTCCTAGGACCAATCCTATTCAGCTTATTCATAAATGATCTAGAGAAAGGGGTAAGCAGTGAGGTGGCAAAGTTTGCGGACGATACTAAACTGTTCAAGATAGTCAAGACCAAAGCAGACTGTGAAGAACTTCAAAAAGATCTCACCAAAGTGAGTGACTGGGCAACAAAATGGCAAATGAAATTTAATGTGGATAAGTGTAAAGTAATGTACATTGGAAAAAATAACCCCACTATACATACAACATGATGGGGGCTAATTTAGCTACAACTAATCAGGAAAGAGATCTTGGAGTTATCATGGATAGTTCTCTGAAAACATCCACGCAGTGTGCAGCGACAGTCAAAAAAGCAAATAGGATGCTAGGAATTATTAAAAAAGGGATAGAAAATAAGACAAAGAATATCTTACTGCCCCTATATGAAACTATAGTACACCCACATCTTGAATACTGCGTACAGATGTGGTCTCCTCACCTCAAAAAAGATATTTTGGCATTAGAAAAGGTTCAGAAAAGAGCAACTAAAACGATTAGGGGTTTGGAACGGGTCCCATATGAGGAGAGGCTAAAGAGACTGGGACTTTTCAGTTTAGAAAAGAGGAGACTGAGGGGGGATATGATAGCGGTATATAAAATCATGAGTGGTGTAGAGAGGGTGAATAAAGAAAAGCTATTTACTTGTTCCCATAATATAAGAACTAGAGGACACCAAATGAAATTAATGGGTAGCAGGTTTAAAACTAATAAAAGGAAGTTCTTCTTCACATAGCGCACAGTCAACCTGTGGAACTCCTTGCCAGAGGAGGCTGTGAAGGCTAGGACTATAACAGAGTTTTAAAAAGAGCTAGATAAATTCATGGAGGTTAGGTCCATAAAAGGCTATTAGCCAGGGGGTAAGGAATGGTGCCCCTGGCCTCTGTTTGTCAAAGACTGGAGAAGGATGGCAGGAGACAAATTGCTTGATCATTGTCTTCGGTCCACGCCCTCTGGGGCACCTGGCACTGGCCATTGTTGGCAGACAGGATACTGGGCTAGAAGGACCTTTGGTCTGACCCAGTATGGCCATTCTTATGTTCTTAATGAAAAGTGTTATGTGAGTACAGAACAATATTACTGTAGAGCCATGTAGATTGCTAATATTACTATAACAATTCCTTGGGTATCCGCTTATGACAGTAAGTCAGCTGTGTCCATTACATGCTAAGAATCAGTATTACTTTACTGAACAAACTATGCTCATTTTGTTGCAGGCAAAAGGAAAATTCCATTGCAAAGCATACATTTGCTGACTTTGCAACCAGGATCAACATTTGCAAAGGGTTTTTTTTTTTTTAATACAATCTCCTCTTAATTGCCTTTTCAAGGAAACAGAGGAATTTCTTTGAAGTTATTTCTGAGAGAGGAATGTGGACTCACACACTAACACGTGGGTCATAAAAAGAAGAGGGTAATTAGAAACATAAATAATGCCAGGCAAGAAGCTAAAATGCTACAGTAATACACATGACCACTCAAGCTCTGAACACATTCAGCTAATCAGAATAAACAGCCTTTTTCTGCAGACAACTGACATTCTAGGACTTGCTCATCACAGCCACCACATCTATTCCAATTCCCTGCCCCACTTCCTGTCTTTCACCAATTTTTCTCTCCTGCTTCCCTAATTTCTTTTTCCTCTTCTATTCATTGTTTTCCATGGTTCCAATCCAAATAATTCCCACACCCTTTATTGAGCCTGCCCAATTTCTATAGCCTCTCTTGCTACAACATCTTCTTTCCACTTTCTCTGAGGCTGTTATATTCCCTTATCCTCCAATCTTCATACCTTCCTATCATTATTACACTCTTGGCCACCTTTTCTTCCTGTCCCCCCTTCTATCCACTCTCCTCTCAATACCAAAGCCTGCCTGTCTTGTCTGTCACTTCTCACACTCATCAATCCTGTTTAACCCGTATTTTGTTCAATCTCTTCTCTCTTCAGCCACTTGGCTTGACACTGCACCCCCCTTTGGTACCAACTGCCCACTACTCACTTCTCATGACACAGTGATAGTTCCATCCTGCATCAGTCCTACCCCAACCTCACCAGGTCACGTAAGCTTTTAAACTCTACTTACCATCTTATTGATTGATGAGAAATCCCTGCTAGTGCACATCTCTGAACTGTACCATTTATCAGAATATTTATTTCTGTACAGAGCTCTAACTCTAAAAGGAGTTACAGTATCATGCTTGAGGTGGATACCTTTCCTGACACAGATCTGGCTTGCTCAAAGTCTGATCTCTTCTCTCTGTCTCAAAGCTATTTTCCCTAAGGTATGTTTTATGAAAAGTCCCACGAATCTGGCCACCTCAGGCAAACCTGTGTATAAATTTGCCTCAGGCCAGGTCTACACCCAAAAGGTCAGTTTAAGATATGCAACTCCAGCTATGTAAATAGCATAGCTGCAGTCGACGTACCTTAAGCCGAGCTTGGTGTGATCTCTACAGCAGGAGGTCGACAGGAGAAAAGTCGACTTTCCCTTGCTCCTGCGACAGCAAGGAGTACCAGCGCTGACAGTGTCATCCTGAGCATTCAATTTAGCAGGCCTTTTCTAGACCTGTTAAATCAAACCCCGGAAGATCAATTGCCAGAGCATTGATACTCCAGTAAGTGCAGACATGGCCTCAATCTCTGTGCAAACTCACACCTGTTTTTACAACTCAAGCTTCCACCAGTAGCCGACTGCAAAATTTATAATCATAGTTGACCTTATCTTAACTACATTCCTCAAACCAAAGTTCTAGCCCAAGCAGAGAGTTTAGCCTTCCAAAAAGGGAGAAGTGCCAGAGACACAATGAAATCAACTAGAGATTTCACTATTGCTATTCATTTTAGGTGAAAGATGCTCAGATACAACAGTGATGGTCAGCAGTATAAAAGCCAAAAACAAAACACACAGTGAATAATGATCTATCTATCTATCTATCTATATAAAATCTTCTCCGTGATGTATAGAGAACTTCTGGAACTCACTGTCACAAGAGATCATTGAGCAATGTAGGATTCACAAAAAAAAATTAGACGTGTCCATCTGTGTTTGTATGACACACACACAGCAAAATAGGGACCAACTACCAGTCCATTGATACTCTAATTACCAAGCTTAATGTTTGTACTCCAAAGGCTTTAAATAATTGGAAAGCAGCTTAGTATAAAATGACAAAAATATTATAGTAGCCTCCGAGACTGGACAATTTATTGCCCTGAACAATGCAACAAACAGGAAGGGATTCTGTAATTGCCTCCCCCCGCCCTTTTTTTAACAAACATATTATATTACCACAAGGGGAACAAAAAAAACCTCACACACATATCAATCCCAAACCAAAACTCCTCATGGGGTAAATAACAGAAAGCCTGTTTCCTGGGTTCTCGATAGAAAAGAATTAAATATAGTCAGAGACAGTATAAATCCTACCTAGACAGTGAAATTAACAAAATAACCTATGAGAAGTTGAGGAAAAATGTTTGTCTTCAAAAGGGAAGAATGGAATGATACAATGTGCTCCAGAAATGCTACCACAGCCTGGAACTTGGAAACTCAAAGCTGTGGCCCATTAAATTACTGCCACACAAGCAGTGCTGGAGAAATTGCAATGGGGAAGGGAACATAGAACATATGATTTGTTATTGCCAAAATATGCAGAGTTATTGGCAGAAAACTATAAATACTACCCCAAGTATAATCAGAATGAGAAATATTAAGTTCTCCCAACAGGAAATAATGTTAGAAAGAGACAAAAGGGAATACAAATACTGGGTATTCAATATGGAACAGGATTTGTTATTTTATTATTGGGTCTGTGCTTTAGTTTTTGGGTGTTCTGTTTTTTATTTTAACAATGTTATACAAATACAGAGCAGAGGTATTATGAGAAAAGAACATTAGAAATATAAGATTAAAACAGAAATTGGAAATGTCTACTAGTCTGGTTTGTATAAAGGGTGTGGATAGAATTTCAGTCAAAAAGGACAACAACAAGTGTAATGAACTCAGTTCACCACCACGTAGCACTGTGGTAGCACAATACTTACAGCAGAAAAGATATGGTGCTCCAAATGAGATTGATGGAGTAAATTTCAGCAAGTGCAAGACACATGGATCCCTTTCATGTCTGGGGGAGAGAGGGTACACAGTATTTTACTTTAGATAAAATCATCACTGAAACTTTTGCCTCAGAATTCCAGCTAAAATTCGGTTTTCCAAAAAGATCAGTTTAGATGTGTATACACATCACTCATGCACTGCCTCATTCTGACGGAGACTAGAAGCAAAACTGCCACTAGCATACAGAAAACCTGCTCTTATAGTATTTTAGGCCCGCTTGGCAGCTGGGTACACTAGTAATTTTAAGAGAAACTGTCTCAAACATGCTGACCAAAGAGGTTCTAAAAACCCACGGGGTGCTAGAACTAGGGGTGCCGTGGGGGTGCAGCAGCACTTCCTGGCTTGAAGTGGTTTCCAGTATATACAGGGTTTGCAATGTTGTTCAATGGCTTTCAGCACCCCCATGATAAAACTGTTCTAACGTTCTGTGAAAGCCTGAACTGAACGTTGCCAATTATTAGTGGCAACATTCCCTTCACAGTGCTATGATACAAGCCATGCCACTGAATGATAAGCACCAAATGGTTTCATTGACCTCTCAGCCAGACTTCTGCTAATTTTTGTTTCAGTTCTTGGAGCTGAAAAATAACACTTTGTCTATAGTAGCACGCACCATCTATACTGTAATTAAGGTTACTTTCTGCTTGAAGGTCAATTAGTCTAAGGGCCCTAAAATCCACATGGTTACTTGGCTTGTCTTAAAAATTGCTGCATCTCATCTGGGATATGGCTGATGGTTCAAAGTTGGAGTACTCACAGATACAACCCCTTCAAATCCATTGCTCGTAAAAATCACCCGTGTGTGTGTGTGTCTCTCTCTCTCATTGCACATGCCTAAGGTTCAAACAACTGCTTTATTCCTCCCAAAACTGATCTGAGTCCATCAAGATTTCTCTCAGCTCGTGCACTGTAATCCCTGCACAGTAATGCCCTGCCCCAGTGGGGAAGTAATAGAGAATTAAATCTCTCTGGAAAGGGGAGAGCAACATGGTGTACTGGACAGGTAGTGAGACTGGAGACTAGTAGGACAGGCCTATATTAAGGTCTTAAGCTGTAAGGTCGGTTTAAGTTATGCAACTCCAGCTATGTAAACAACATAGTTAGAGTCCATTTACCTTTAGCCAAATTTCTCTGGTATCCCCACAAAGGGAGATTGATGGGAGAAAGTCTCCTGTCAACTTTCCTTACATCTTGAGACTCTGAGAAGTAAAGGGGTGACGGGCATTCTCAGCATTCGACTTAGTAGGTCCTTACTAGACCCCCTAAATTGAATGCTGGAAGATCAACCTCCACAGCCTCGATCCTTGGTTTTAGTATAGACACGGCCCCTAGGAGAGAACATTGTGGCAGCAGAGGAACTAACATACATCTAGTTCATTTTGTGGCCATTTGGTCAAGAAAATTGCCAAACAACCAGAGATGGAGTTATAAGAGGGTTCTGGGGAGTTATTTTTATTAAAAAAAAAAAAAATCAAGGAAATTAAATGCACCAAATACTAAATGCAGAGTTACAATTGCCCAGAGGTGCCTTCCAGAATATTTAACTCAGCTGAATTCCAACCAGGAAATGAGAATTTAAGGTAATGCAAATATAAGCCTCTGAAAAGAAGAAAATATAGTTACAATATACCCCAACCCTTCAGTGCAACCTTAACTCTGCCATCTTCAAGCAATATTCCAGCACTCCAACACCACATATCCTACAACTCCTCTCTTACAGATACTATAGAGCACTCTGGAACAGAGCCACATGAGCACTGCAGAATACGTCTAAAAACATGCTCTCTTTGCTTAGGCAAAACTTAGGTTTAGGTCAAGCATAGTAAACCTGGCCTATACGCAAAACACTGAGTCTACTCCACAAAACCACCTGAAATTTGCTAAATGGTACCGCCCCTTTATCCTTGTCTGAAGCTTCCTTCTAAGACACTTCTTTCCTTTACTTGCCCACCACTAAATTCCCTAAACCACTTTGTGTATGCCACTACACTGCTGGCAACGCCCATGGCAAGAAGACAGCATTGTGCACCTGTGTTGCCCCCAACCTGCAAAATCCAGCAGCAAAATGAAACATGATTTATTCCTGAAGGTATATGTGCACTTCCCTTCATATGACAGTCACTGCTGTAGACATGGATAGAGGTGAAAGTAAGCAGGTGTGCACTGGTGCACAGCTCCGGCAAGAGCTGGCTGAGCTGCAGTAAAAACCAGCAGGGAGCCATTTACAGAGCTGGCAGGGACCTGGAATGCAATAGGACAGTGCCTGTAAGAAAAGTTAAGTTATTTTCACCGCTGGATATGGAACTTCAGAAGAAGGGGAATAGGCAGTAGAGGAATGACAAAGGTAAAGGAGATAGGAAGGGCAGAAATCCATCTCTCTTTCTTTTAACCTGTGTCTCAGTCTAATAATTATTCCCATAATTGTGTGGTAAGTAGGGGGCATCCCAAGCAACGTTCCCTCTAAATTTTTCCATCCATGTGCAAAATAAATTTAGTTATGTGCACCGAGGCATATGCAGATGTGCACCACCAATAGAAACACATGACTATGGGCACTCTACTAATCAGCCGGATGGCATTTAAATCTCTCCTGGGTGGCTGTCCAAGTGCTCAGCTTACAGGGAACGCCGATCCCAGACCTGCCCCACTACTGCTGGTCCTAGCCTACAGACATTGTCAATGGCAAGCATGTGCTACATCCTCTCCAATTCCTTAATGTGTTTCCCTGGGCCACTTCCCCAGGACCCCATCACCTTCTACACAAATCCATGGGTCTGGACTTAATGCATCCAAGGGTACTGAGTCAACAGTGTGCCCTTGTAGCCAAGAAGGCTAATGGCATATTAGGTTGCATTAAGAGGAGCATTGCCAGCAGATCCAGAGATGTCATTATTCCCCTTTATTCAGCTCTGGTGAGGCCACATCTGGAGTAGTGTGTCCAGTTCTGGGCCCCCCACTACAAAAAGGATGTGGACGCATTGGAGAGGGTCCAGCGGAGGGCAACCAAAATGATTAGGGGGCTGGAGCATATGACCTACGAGGAGAGGCTGAGGGAGTTGGGTCTGTTTAGTCTGCAGAAGAGAAGAGTGAGGGGGGATTTGATAGCAGCCTTCAACTTCCTGAAGGGAGGTTCCAAAGAGGATGGAGAAAGGCTGTTCTCAGTAGTGACAGATGGCAGAACAAGGAGCAATGGTCTCAAGTTGTGGTGGGAGAGGTCCAGGTTGGATATTAGGAAAAACTATTTCACTAGGAGAGTGGTGAAGCACTGGAATGGGTTACCTAGGGAAGTAGTGGAGTCTCCATCCCTAGCAGTGTTTAAGTCTCGGCCTGACAAAGTCCTGGCTGGGTTGATTTAGTTGGGATTGGTCCTGCCTAGAGCAGGGGGCTGGACTTGATGACCTTCTGAGGTCTTTTCCAGCTCTATGGTTCTATGAGTCTATGATTCTTGACCCTTAGCTCGAGGCCTCAACATTCCTGCCAGCTCTGTCCATTGTCTCGAGCAGGCCGAGAGTCCTGCAGCATCATCCTGACTCCCTGTCCTCCCCGTTGCACCTGACCTTGATTCTGCCCTGCAGCTCGTTTTATGTGAACAGCCAGTCTAGGCCCATTTGGTTCACATGATTTAACAGCAGCCAGTGGAGGCAGCAGATACTGACTTGTGCCATGTAATTTGGAATATCACATGCTTGCTTTAGATAGACAGACAGCTACAAACACCCACCACGAAATTAAGTCATCCAGTGACTATCACACAAAGAGAGATGTTGTGGATGGAGGTTGAAGTAGATGACTGAAATCACTCTGGTATGTGATAGGATTCTTTTGTATCTCCTTGTTAAGCTGTCAACTCTTCTGTCTCTCTGGCTTTCCTGATCACATGTCCACTGCTTTTGCTCAGAAGTTTCTTCTGTAGTTGTTCATTTGGTTGCCAAGTTTGCTTTGTACCTGAAACCTGCGTTTGCTGGTTTTAGTCTGGGGAAGGGTGAGTGATGTTAGTTCGGTCAGTGCTCAAACATTGTCAGGAGCATTCTGGGTGTCCTGCTTGTGTGCCTTGATTCTGTCCAGCTGCTATTCCTTCTGCAGAAATGATCTGCAAGGTCAGTGAGGTTTGAACCAAAGTTTTTGTCTGTCAGCCCCAGTGCCTTTGAACGAGTCCCTCTAATAAAACGTTGTGAGGGACTTTGGGAACTGCTAACAAAGTTAAAAATGAGAACAAAACTTTACAATCAGCTCCAAGTACTTTGCTCTTTGTGATGGCAATCTCATGTGACTGCTTAATAAGGGCTGGATGTGTCAGGCATGAACTGTTGAGTCATTCATGAATTATCAGCCACTATTTGCTGTCAGCTCATCTCAAATCTCATGGAAAATTCAATACAGCTCACAACATGTTACCGCATTTTTACTCCATAGGTTGTGCCATGGCTCTATTGCAACCTTCACCTCGCCCCTCAAAAAAAAAAAAAAAAAAAAAGAGTGAAGCGATATGTCCTGTTTTATTCAAATAAAACTGTGCTATCCTTAGGCTAAGGACAATCATATGTAGAACCTGATGTGGTTTCCAGTGCTGCTTTTTCATTCTGGTTCCAATAACTATGGCATATTTCCCACTCTAGATACCCTATCTTTACTACAGCATTCATGCCTGGCCAGAAAAAGGACAGCTTGGGCTCTTATCAGAGTTCAAGCACTGGGGATTACGTTTAGCATTTCCAGCCTCGTGCTATGTGATGTTATAACACAATGTCCTTTGTATAGGATCCAGTCATGTCACAATTTCCTCTCCGTATTTCTAATAAACATTTATGCTTGGAAGCTTTCTGCTGGTCATCATCTGGAATTACTCTTTCAAACTCCTGTAAGGCTTTTACTTTCGCTACTCATAATGAAATTGCTTTCCATAGTACTGTGAAATGCACCTGGCTAGATCTGTTTATCCCATTTTAATGAGTATGTTTGGAATTTCATGATCATCTTCTTAAGCCTAGGAGGTGCTTTGCACTATGGTTTGTGTAATGTGACTTCCACATTAGTAACTTGACTAGCTTAAGAATTGAAAATAGTAAAAAATTGATATGTTAAAATTTCCATTGAGTCTGCATGTGTCAGGCAATGTTGCAGAGAACTGGAAAAATTGTGGCAGAGATTTGAAGTGTATTTAGCAACTATAGAGGCAGAGTAAAAAAAGTGATAAAGTGAAAAATCTTTTTGCTTGTTGTTAGGGAGAAAGCATTGGATATTTGTAACAACTAAATTTGAAGAAAGCGAAACCATGAAGTTAAACACAATACTGACCAAATTTGAGGAACATTGCATACCAAAAAGGAATGAGACCTTTGAGAGAGACATTTTTTACATGAAAAAAAAAAAAAAAATCTGACAACACCACAGAGCAATGTTGCATAGAATTAAGGAGTCCGAGTAAAACCTGTGACTTGTGAGCTGACAGTGAGCATACACTGGGAAATTATTTTGAAGTAACTTATTTCAAAATAATAACTCCCAAAATAACTATTTTGAAATAGCATATCAATACTATAGGGAAGCCTTGAAATTAATCCGAGGCAGGCTCCCTTAATGTGGACACACCACCTTGACTGCTCCATGAATGGGATTTAGTTTTTAAAAAGGCACTCATGATATGCAGATCAAGCAGAAACTATGAAAGCACAAGCCAAAAAGCTGAATTGACCAGAAGTCATTCATGTACTAAGTACAAAATAATATAGCTAGAATACACAATATCAAAAAGTGAAACCACTATAAATACAACTGCTGTGGACAGGGGGTGACTGGGTACAGACGGTCATGTGGAAAATATGGCTCACAGCATGGTCCCAAACAGTATTTCACTTTGGGGAAAGTGTCATAAATGTGGAGAAAACAATCATGTTTGAAAATGCTGCACATCACAGATGCAAACAAGTGCAGTGAACTCAGCTGAAGATAACTCAATTGAGGAATTTTTCACAGACATGCTGAGATCAAGTAAGCCCGATGAGAGGGGCTGGATATTGCCTGTGAAAATGAATGAAACTGGACACTGCAGCTCAGTTTAATATTCTGTCTGAACAAGATTACAAGAGATTGAAAATGAGACCCAAAATGGGAACAACAAAAATTAAACTAACTGGTTATTTTGGAACAGATACACTAGTGAAAAGGAAATGTGCTGTTAGCATCAACTGTAAAAACATAAGATACAGGCTCCTGTTCATTGTAGTACCAGAAGAGGTGACACCAATTTTAGGTCTGGCTGTCTATGAAAAACTACCTAGTAAAATGTGTGCTCTCATTACAATATCATTCTGAACATAGCTATGAGGCACTTATTTGGATACATCTGTTTCAAAGGCTGGGCTGCTTGCAGAGTGAATATACAATGCAGATAAACAAGTCCCTCCAGTTATCCATCCATGTAGAAAGGCTCTATTTGCACTTGATGAAAAACTCCAGAAGGAGCTTGCAAGGATGAAAGCAATTCAAGTAATACAAAAAAATCACAGAGCTAATGGAATGGGAGAGCTCCCTATTCATTCTGGAGAAAAAAAATCAGCCAGCTACACATATGCTTAGATGTGGGAGACCTCACTAAGGTTATGAAAACATTTCAAATTAGCAACCAGAGAAAAAATTATAGTTCAGTTTGCAAATGCTCAACATTTCAGTAAATTGGAGGCATCCTGAGGACTTTGGCAGCCAAAATTATCTGAAGAAAGTTCAAAACTATTCACATTTAATACCCCATTTGTAAGATACAGATTCTTATGTTTACGCTTTGGCACAGCTTTAGTGCCAAAAGCGTACTACAAAACCATGTATATGCTGTATTAAAATTAGGGCTGTCAAAGATTAAAAAATTTAATTGTGATTAATCATGTGTGCTGCCCCTTTGAAATGCTGTGGTGGTGTTTCAAAGGGGCAGCGCTGCGGGAGCCCAGGATCAGCTGGAGTCTTCAGCTGACCCCAGGCTCAGTGCAGCTGCCTCTTTGAAACACCGCCCCGGGGCAGCACCGCAGGAGCCCGGGATCAGCTGGAGTCTCCAACTGATCCTGGGCTCTGCTTGCACTGCCCCTTTGAAATGCAGCAGCATTTCTAAGGGGCAGCACTGTACAGAGCCCGGGATCAGCTGGGGACTCCAGCTGATCCCGGGCTCGTGTGGCTCTGTCCCTTGGAAATGCTGCTGTGGCGTTTCAGAGGAGCAGGGGCAGCGGCATTGGTGCGGGAGTCCAGGATCAGCTGGAGTCCCCAGTTGACCCTGGGTTCCGCAGTGGGCTGCCCCTTTGAAACGCCACTGCGGCATTTCCAAGGGACAGCGCTGCACGGAGCCCGGGATCAACTGGAGTCCCCAGCTGACCCCAGGCTCTGGGCAGCGCTGCCCCTTGGGACAGCGCCAGGGGAGCCCGGGATCAGCTGGAGTCCACAGGTGATCCTGGCCTGCGTTGCACTGCCCCCTTTGAAATGGTAGGGCGGCACTTCAAAGAGGCAGTGCTGCACAGCTGCCCCCAGGCACTGCCCCTTTGAAACGCAGCAGCGGTGTTTCAAAGGGGCAGCGCTGCCCAAAGCCCGAGGTCAGCTGGGGACTTTAGCTAATCCCAGTCTCCTACTGCGCTACCCCTTTGAAATGCCCTGGTGGCATTTCAAAGGGACAGCACCACAGAAACACCTGCGATTAACTCATTTAAAAAATTAACACGTTAATTGTGCTCTGTGTTAATCGCAGGTGTTAACTTGCGTTAATTGACAGCCCTAATTAAAATATTAACATCAATCATTATCTGGAACTCATTGAAAGTGAAACATGACTGTGAACTTTGGGTAGTCCTGGATACAACTAGAACTATGAAATTCAAACTAAATGGGGAGAAATATGTTTCAGGAGTTCCAGGACTGACTTTTGATGAGGATATTTGATGGGAACAATAAAGGTTTAAACCTGATAAAAGGAAGACTTCAGCCATTGAAATGATGCCACACCCCAGAGAAGACTTTAGAGATAGAGATACAAACTTATATAGATTTGATTTTAAAGTCAACATTTATAGCTAACAGGAAACTGCAACAAATAAGAGGGGAAACAGAAAAAGATGAATATTGGAATCCTTAATGAAGCAATAAGTAAACGGTGATCTGTAGAAATAGACTAATGGAACTGCAGACATGAACTTACTGTGATAAATGGGATGATTTCAAGGGAAGCAAGATTGCAGTACCAATGAACCCCCTGGGAAAAAATGCTACAGAAGATCCATGGTGGTCATGTAGGCCAGCTCTACACTAGGACCTTAGTTCAAAATTAGCCCCCCAAAGTCAATTTTCTAAGTGATGTGTACACATTACCAAGAACATTATTCCGTAATAAGGGGCTGCAGAATTCAAACTCTGAAGTCCTGCTTTTCATGAGGAATAACACTATTCCTGAACTTGTAAGTCCAAAATAATGTTAGTGTGGACTCTCTGGTGCCACTAATTTGAACTAATCGGCCTCCGGAGGCGATCCCACAGCTCCCCAGAGTGCTTCCTGGGGCACTGACTTTGAGGTAGCTCATCCACATTAACGGAGCCTGCCTCGGACGACATTCAATTCTTCCCCGTAGTGAGGACACGGAACTTAGAATTTGTAAAATCGGGTGCCCAGAAGTTGAATTTAGTAAATTTGAAATAATCTCCTAGTGTAGACATGGCTTTAGGAAATAAATGCAAACAAGCAAAAAAGGTGCTGTATTGGCCACAGATCAATCTGTGGTGGGAAACTGCATTTTATGTTTTAATTGCAAGCCATGTCAACAGGAAGAGATTCTGTGATCTCAGTCCAATTCTACGAAGGCCCTATGAGAAGCTAGAACCTGACTTATTTATCTGCAAGGATTATTTAAATCACAGATGATTATTCTCTGTATTCAGAATTCTGCGCACACTACAGTACTCACAGTGAGTAAGTGATAGCTGCCATTAAGGGAATCTTTTCCAGACATAGAATTCCAGATGAAATCTTCAGCAATAATGGGCCACGATTTTCCAGTGTAGATTTTAAGCAGTTGTGTCAGACTGGGATTTTCATCACAAAACATCAAGTCCAAATTACCCCCAATCAAATGGACTTCTGGGAAGAGCTATATGAACAGTAAAGCATCTTATGAAATGAAAAAAAAAATCTGATAGTGGGGGTGAGCTGTATAAATCATTCCTCGTTTACCAACGTACACCTCTAGGGTGCGTTCACACAGCAGTGCTAGTGTGAAATAAGCTACGCAATTTGAGCTACACAAATTGTGTAGCTTATTTCAAGTTAGTCTATTTTGAAATTTGGCGCTGTCTACACAGTGCCAAATTTTGAAACAGACCACTATTCCAACAAGTCCCTTAATCCTCATGGAATGAGGTTTACCGGGACATTGGAATACCAAGCCCCTTATTTTGATTGCATTTCTAAATAACAGGCATGCTGTTAAGACACGGAAAATGCTATTTTGGGATACTGATCATATCCCGAAATAGTGCTGCTGTCTAGAAGTATCCCTAGAGAATGGCTCTTTTCCAGCTCTGCTGCTAATGGGAAGAAGGTCCAAATCTAATTTACAAAGCACTTATAACTTGCTGAAATCTTAGGATAATGAAACCACATGGAAGATGAAAGAAAATGAGAAGCAGAAGCAAAAGTATTGGCCTGTGATCTCCTGCTTCTTAACCCAAGTGACAGAGATGTGATTCCTCAGACACACACTAGGATTTGGGACCAACGGGGTACCATTAAAGAAGAACTGTATCCAAGATCTTCTGTAGTCCAGACAGACCAGGGGGACACATTTCAGAACAAACAAAGGAATCAAAAAGAGTAATCCCAGAATGTTCCAAGATGGACAGCAGATCTGGACTGTGGCATTTCCCATCTGATTGATAACTTATCATCAATTCACAAAGGATAAACTGGCAAGGAACAAGAGAACTCAGACTAATGAAAGGCTGATCCTGAGAAGATCACAGCAGGAGATTAAACATACTGAAAGACTCAGAGATTATAATTTAGAGATGCTCCCTTATAAAGGACAATATCATAAATATAGAAATGGTGGGGATAATCCTCAGTGGGTTATAGTTGGTGGTGTCCATTCATCTAATCCCTAGAATCAGGGGTGGGAAAACTGTAGCTGTGTATAGCAGTTCTCCACAAAGTCACTCTAGATTGTTTTCATAAAAGTTTTATTCCTTTCTCATTCATCAGTTTATTGTTTAATGAACCTCAAGATTATTTTCACTACACTTTTCAAAGTAGAGCATACGGTAGATTTTTTTGACTTTTGAATACATTTATGCTAACGTTATTCAGTGTAAAGCATTCTTAGTAAAACAATTCAAATAAAAGGAAGAATATATTAGAAAGCACTTAGCTTTGCAGTAAGATAACCATCTCACACCTGTTTTCCTCCAATCAGGACAGAAAAACAAAAACATTCAATGTCATAACATAAGCAAAAATATTCAGAGAATGTAAAATAATGAGAATGAGCCAAGAACAGGGAGTCCTCTGGACAGGTCCAGGGAAGTGGTCAAAGCACAGGATTGTCAGATCTGTCCCAAATGACTAATGCATGATAAACACACATCCTTGTACAGGAAAGTGAAGATTTACGGGACAAGAGAGTTACTGATAGTAGAAAGGTGTAGGACAAGCAGCAATACCCATATGCTATGAAGAAAAGTTTCTTTCATATCTGGCTTAAATTGTGCTATGTCTGTTTTGGTTTTCTTAAAAGTTCCTACCTCTAAATGCCCCAAGAAGGAGCTAGTACTCCACAGAACTGGGGTGGGCAACCTGCGGCCCATCAGAGTTCTATTCATGGCCTAAGAGACATTTTGATTACAGTTGCCCATATGCAGGGTTGCCAGATTACGCTGGTTCCTGCCCGTGTAGTTTTTTCCCTATTGGTATTACCAAAGTGACACAAACATAAAGCAAGGGCACATGAAGGGAAGTGCATGTTGATTGCACACAACACTGGCTGTGAGAGCCATGCGTTCTCTTTGCATCCAATCAAAGCGCTGCTATGGTTCAATTGGCACACCCTGCTAATTCTAGGTATGCAAGTACAGTTAGCAAAGCTACCCTATCCTGGGAGACCATCTTGAGTTATGACAATCTTATGGCCCATTGAGATGGAGGGCTACTCATGCAGCCCATTTAGTAGCCTGGGTTGCCCGTCACTGCCATGGAACATGCCAACAAGGGAAATGGTAGAAGGGTGAAGTATGGTATATTCAGCTATACTGCTGACCAACACTAGACTCTTCTTGCCAGTACAAACACTTAGGCAATTGGTTGATAGGTGACATTCTGCAGGAGTAACTTATCTCAGACAACCCTAAGGAGTTCTGTCTAATATCAGGGAGTAAGAGTCCCCGCCAAGAAAGGAGGTCCACTTAGGCAAAACCTTACTGAATAATAAGAGAGAAATAAACAAGAGCACACAGAAGGGATAAGATCTATCCATGATAATAATTTTTCAGACTACATGAAGGTGAAATGACTCTCCATGAGGCTTCTGTTGGCCAGGTGACTTTTCTCTACTTTGTTTCTCAAGATTTAGAATTGTTCCAGGAGCTGGTTGCAGAGTCCTCACTTGATTCTATTCAGCTGGATCCTCAGTGAAACCTCATAATCGTATCATGTCCTCATTCTTTGGCTTGTTTTTCCCTCCAGGTTTAATCTCATTCTAACTAGAACAGGACTGGGTTGGCTGCATTCCTCCTTGCTTCTGAATTAGATCCGGGGTTGGGAACCTTCTTTGGGGGTTGGGGCCGCTGACCCACAGAAAAATCAGTCGGGGCAGCACAAAAGAAAGAAGAAAAAACCCCACTCAATTATGTGGCCCCCAACTGAGAAGTAGAAAAACACTCTCTACATTCCCCTCGCACACCAGAGGCTAGGGGAAGCCCAAGTTAGTGGATTTTGTGGGGGTCCCTAGGCTCTGGGGTGGGGCCAAAAATGAGGGGCTCAGTGTGTGAGAGGGGGCTGCCGGGAAGAAGGCTTGGGGTATGGGATCTGGATGGGAAAGATTGCAGGAGTGGGGATGGAGGGGAAGTCTGGGGAAGAGAGGACTGGGCAATAGAGGGGGCTTACTTGGTGCAGCTCCCCGGGGACACACATGGCTCCATGTCCCCCACTACTCCCAGGCATCACCCATTATTGCTCCTATTGGCTGCAATTCTGACCAGAGCAGCGGGGAAAAAGCCTCCAGACAGTGTTTTGCTGCGCTGCTGTTTCTCCATCCAGGGGGAGCAGCAGCAGCACCCAGAGTTGCTTAATTCCCCTCCCTCCACCCAGAAGAGCCGTGGGTCAGATGTGCCCCCCCCCCAGCTTTCCTGGATCCAGCCCATGAGACTCAGGGCTCCCCTCCTCCCCCTGCAGAGGAAACTGGCACTCCAGCCCTGTGGGGAGGACTGGGGGCTGGAGTACCAGTGCTGGCTCCCTGATGCTGTAGGGGGAGAGGAGGCGCTCTGAACCCTGGGGGCTGGATCCAGACAGGTCAGAGGGCCACATCCAGCCCTCAATTAGATGAATGTTTACCTCAAACAATAATCCACTATGGATTATCCCCACCATTTTCGGTCAAAAACACTGAGTGTTCTAAGTAAGTTCTAAGCAATCTAGGACTGATCCCAAGGAGGATTCCAAGAAGAGATGCAAGAATTACTAAACTATGCCTTACAGTGACAGACTCAAGAAGCTCAATCTATTCAATTTAACAGAGAAGGTTAAGCAGTGGCTTGATCATAGTTTGTAAACAGCTGCAAGTAGGAGGAACAAATATTGATAACAGGCTCTTCAATCTAGTAGAGAGAAGTACAATACAATGCAATGGCTGGAATTAAAACTAGACAAATTCAGACTGGAAATAAGGCATACATTTTTAACTATCAGTGTAATTAGCCATTGGAAAAATGTACCAAGGGTCATGGTGGATTTGCCATCACTGGCAAATCTTAATTCATGATTGGATGTTTTTCCTAATAGATTTGCTCTAGCAGTAATTTGGGGAAGTTCTACAGCCTGTGCTATGCAGGAGGCCAGACAAAGTTACCACAATGGTTCCTACTGACCTTGGAATACATGAATTGTGGGTATGATCAGTGGCTGCAAATCAACTGTAGGTGGCAATCTGAGCACTTACTCCTCTAACTGCTAGACTCTGGTCACAGCTCTGGTTGTCAGAAGTGCAGCTGCTCAGCTTTGGCTCTGCAATTCATGTTTGCAAGCACAAACTGTGCCAGTAACAAGAGAGGCATGGCCTCAATCCTTTGAAAATGTATCATTAATTATCTTGCCCAAGATCACACAGGAAATCTGTGAAAGAGTTGAGTGGAGAAGTAACATTCCCTGAGCCCTCATCCTCTGCGTTAGCCACAAGAACGTATTTTTTCAGGAAATCTGTTTAATAAAATGAACTACTTGAAGGTAGCTAGTAGGGAGCTACTTCCTGAAGGGAGGTTCCAAAGAGGATGGAGGAAGGCAGTTCTCAGTAGTGACGGATGGTAGAACAAGGAGCAATGGTCTCAAGTTGCAGTTGGGGAGGTCTAGGTTGGATATTAGGAAAAACTATTTCACTAGGAGGGTGGTGAAGCACTGGAATGGGTTACCTAGGGAGGTGGTGGAATCTCCATCCCTAGAGGTTTTTAAGTCTTGGAATGACAAAGCCCTGGCTGGGTTGATTTAGTTGGGGTTGGTCCTGCCTTGGGCAGGGGCCTGGACTCGACCTCCTGAGGTCTCTTCCAGCTCTGTGATTCTAAGGTAACACAAACAAATGTACACACGCTGTGCCTTGAAAGACTTACCTTTCTATACAACTAACAGGCATATTTCAGGGACTACTGCTCTTCTAAATACTATTTTACATATTAGGTACATTTGAAATATATAATATATATGCATTGTGGCAAAGCTCCGGCCTTGCCTCAGAGGGTCCTGCGCATCTAGGTGGTTAGTGATAGCTTCAGAGGCTTGTTGTGGCCCTTAGCATAACCTCTCACCCTTTATTAGAGGCAAGGGTCACAGCCTACTGAGCCACCTTCATCACAGGCTAGTCAATGAGTTGGGACGAAACCCCTCCGTTGTCCCAGGCTCCCCTCTCAGGGGTAGATTCTGCAGTGATGTGGTAGGAGTTGGAGGGAACCCGGGCCTGCCCACTACTCCAGTCCGGGGACACCAAGGCAGTAGTAACAGGCAGTGTTTCCAATACTCCCAGTGTTGCAGCCTTTTCCCTGGGCCACTTTCCCAGACGATTCTTCCCAGTACCTTCTTCCTGGCACCTGACCAAGTTCTTCCTGCTCCTCCACAGCACACTTCCTTACTCCCAGTCCTTAGCTCCCCCAGCCTTTTCTGAAGGGATGCCTCTTAACCCAGCAGATCCTTTATGGACTGCAGGTGTTTTGATTAGCCTGTCTCTCTCACTTGCTTCAGGGGTACTCTTAATTGGCTCCAGGTGCCTGCCTGACTTAATTGCACTGTAGTAGCCCCTTCCCTGGTCACTCAGGGAATAGAAAACTATTCACCTAGGGTACATCTAGACGGGGCTATTTTGGGATACTGGAGGTATCCCGAAATAGCTATCCCACATCTTTGAAATGTACCCATTAGGTCAAAATATTTTTCAACATAATGGGCGCGCTATTCCAGCATCCCTGTAACCCTCATTCCACGAAGGTTAAGGGATGTCTCAAAATAGCACTAGAAATGTAGCCGTGTTAGTCTGGTGTAGCTGAAACAAAAAACAGGACTATGTAGCACTTTAAAGACTAACAAGATGGTTTATTAGGTGATGAGCTTTCATGGGCCAGACCCACTTCCTCAGATCAAATAGTGGAAGAAATAGCACATTATTTCAAAATACAATCAAAATAAGATATGCAATTTGTGTAGCTACACAAATTGCATATCTTATTTTGAGTTTAGGGTGCTGTGTAGAAGCACCCCCAGTGGCCAGTAAATCTACCTTCTATCAGTCTTCTGTAGCCAACTGGTCCAGATCGGTCACAGTGTATAAAACAGATTTTACTGCTGTTTCTAAGACCTTTTCCACTTGATTTTCCCAAGAACTCAGATCCACTCCAGTCTCACCTATCAGGTACTTTTATGTGACATATAACAGTGCTATGGTGAATTGCTCAGATTTGAGCACAGGGGTGGCTATAGGGCATATCACACAGCAAACCTCTTTCTTGACGTACAATTACACATTTTGGGATTGGCTTGGTCAGTTTTTAGGAACCAATCACCTGTTCAGCATGCACTGTCCATGAACAACTTAGTCTTCATCTCATTTTATGTTTGGGCCCTTTCTTATCCATTATAAATGGTTCCATGGGTGTTCCTCCTTATCTTAGCTCATGCAGACATTAAGGGCACGTCTAGACTGCCTGCGGCTTTCAAAAGAAGATATGGAAATTCGGCGCAAATTTGCATATCTTCCTCCAATCCCGTTTTCGGAAGAGTTTTTAAAAAAAGCAGTCTAGACATGGTTCTTTCTTTAAAAACCCTTTTTCGAAAGAGCCCTTCTTCCTAAAAAAATGAGGCGTACAGGATTCTTTCGGAAAAGGGTTTTTTTTCCCTGAAAGAACCAAGTCTACACTTTTTTTTTTTCTCCGAAAAAACTCTTCTGAAAATGGGGTCGGAAGAAGATATGCAAATTCGCACCAAATCTGCATATCTTCTTTCGAAAGCCGCGGGCAGTCTAAACGTGCCCTATGCTTCCAGCCTGCAGATCCACGTACCTCTCTAAATTCTCTCTCAAGAAATGACGTCTCACCCATGTCCAATTACACATCAAGCCAGGCCTCCATATTTAACACATATATAATTAAACTATTTAAAAGGTCTTCTTAACCCAAAAATAAAGTAAGATCAAATACTGCTGCACTTTATCATCACTCCTCAAATAAATTATTGATACTACTACAGATCACACCAAGTCAGTCAATTAGTATTCAAACAACTTTATGCTCTTCCCATAAAATACTAGGCAGTATTAGTACAGTATTCAATACTACTAGTATTAGTATTCTGAGCATTACCTACCCTTCATAGATCAGTTTGTGTTGTTCCTCCTACCAAGTCAACAGGGTCATGTGTTATGGCAGTGGTCTCCAACCGTTTTAAGCACGAGATCACTTTTTGAATTTAAGTGCAATCCAAGATTTACCTCACATCCAAATACCCATACTCGCCTCCTTTGTGCCCCTTCTCTTAGGCCCCACCCCCTGCTCACTCCATCCTCCCTCACTTTCACCAAGCTGGGGCAGAGGGTCGGGATGCAGGCTCTGGTCTTAGATTAAGGTATTTGGAGTGTGAGAGGAGCTCTGATCTGAGCTTGAGACAGGCAGTTGGGGTGCCAGAGGGTGTTCTAGGTGCAGGTTCTGGGAGGGCGTTTGGATGCTCTTAATTGGCTCCAGGTGTCTGCCTGACTTAATTGCACTGTAGTAGCCCCTTCCCTGGTCACTCAGGGAATAGAAAACTATTAGGGTGTTATGGTGACAAGAACCCTACTCCACGCAAAAATAGTGCTCTCTGTAGCATCAGTAAGGGTCCCTCACATATGCTGAGTCCTCTGTGGGACAGATGGATCTCACCTAGGTCCTCTATCCCAGGGAGCGAGGATGGCCATCCCCCCATAAACATGCTACTCCTTAGCAATGTCAGACAGAGCCACCATCTATCAAGTGGCTAAACTATATCCATATGCATTCAGCTGGGTTGTGGAGAAAAGCTTTAGTTCCTCCCTCAGTCACTGGGGGCTGCTTAGGTTCCATATAGCCAGTTGGCCTTTTTATTTCCCTCCTGTGATGAAGGTGGCAGCAGACGCTAGTAGGGATTGGTACCTCAGAGAGGGCTAAGAAAAGAGAATTGGGCAGGCCCTAAAAAGCAATGGGGGTAGTGAAGTTAGCAGATGCAAGTGATCTGATTTAAAACACTACACAAAATGTCACATGCTGCTGCATAGAACTTGACAGCGATGGGCAACTGGCACTCTTCCTCCTCATCAGCAGCAGTGTTGCTACTCGCTAAAGACTTAGGAAGACATAATTGAAAAACTTCAACTCTGGTCATGTATGGAAGGCTATATTTGTAATTATAAGAGCTGGAAACTTCATTGTTTAAAAATAAAAGCTTGGTTTCTGCATAAATTGACACTTACCTGGGGAAGATTCCTGTTTTATGAATAAGTAGATGATAATATGGCCTGTTTTAATTAAATGCTAATGCTTTTTATAAAGGTGCTCACTTAGGCATGCTAGGAATGCACTCTCAGTTCTAGTACACAGAACCTTTCCCTTCAAAAATGATCTTCAATAATTATTAACATGAGTGGTGGTGGTGGTGATTAATATTATGGAGGCAGCTAGAAACTCCAACCAAGTTTACATGGTACTTGGTCTCTGCCCTCTACAGCTTCAAGTCTAAATAAATAAGTATTATCTCTATTACAGCAATAATTTTACTCCGTGAAAGTTCCTCAAGTGATGTGCCCAAAATCACTCATGGCAGTGGTGGCAGGGATAGGACAGGAATCAAGTTCAAAAGGCTGACCAGTTTCCAGCTTTCCACAGGATTCCTGCCTGACAATGGGCAAATTGCTCAACCATTCTGTATTGCAGTTCTCTATCTAAAATAGGACTGCTTGACCCCCAATGATGCAACTTAAAGTATTTCCAAAAGTAAATGTGATCAACAAAATCAAATATCACACTGAGTGTGAAATTAATATTTTACTAGATTTAAGTAAAACTACATATTAAGAAAATCCCACGGTACAGCTGTAAAACAGCAAAGAATGCAAGTGATTTGATACAAATTTCAAACCAATGTTGTATAATAGGTAACATTGATGTATTAGTATAAAATAAAGAGCATGATACTACCTAGCAATTTTGCCATCTGAAGATAACCTCACTCATTGGGAACAGGTTACATTACCCCAAACAAATGTTAGAATACTAAAAATAAGCAAAATGTATCAAAGTGAAAAAGACGACGAGAATGAGGACAGGAAAAGGGATGATGTGGTGAAGGACAGCACTTCTGGAGATCTAGATTATAATTCCTATTTGACTGTTGACATACTATGAAACCCTGGGCAGTCACTTCACCTCTCTCTGTCCATATCTGTGGGTAGGCATCCATTTTGTCCAAGGGTTTTAGACTATTGCCTATCATTAAGATATTTAAGAGCAGGTTAGACAGACATCTGTCAGGGATGGCTGGACAGTGTTGGTCCTGCCATGAGGGCAGGGGACTGCCCTCGATGACCTCTTGAAGTCCCTTCTATTTCTAGTGTTCTATGATTCTATGATTATAGTATCCCATTGGCACATCTCCTTTTTTGAGGTTAAAACTCTGGAGCAGGATTTTTTTTTGATTGATAAGGATTTAATAGATGGGAGGAGATGTGTCATTCTTATAATGGAAAGGCTTTTTTCAAAAGAGGGATAATGCTGACTTACCTCACAGAAGTGTTGTGGGGCTAAAATTCATTCATGGCTGAGGTATTCAGATACTTTGTAGGGTGCCTTAGAAATAAAGGTTTACATTCTTACCTTTAATGCCATTGACAGTGCAATTTAGTTATTGGACAAATAAAGCATTGAACAGAAAACATATCAAGCACAAATTAAGGAACATGAAAAAAACATTTTGAAGAAATAAATCAAGAATGTCATTTTTTGTCAAGTGATGGCTGTGTGACTTCTAATACTGGTGGGGCAGACAAGCACTCAGAAATTTGATTTACTGAGGTAATGGTAAGGGTCTTTAAGAAAACAGAAACTTATTCTTACCATTTGTTTATTGGCAGTTATGGTTAACTCCATCTGAAGTAGCAGCACCAAAAGCCAATGTCAGAAAGCAGTCAGTGCAGTATTTCCAGCTTTCCTAAATAGGTGATACTCTAAGAGAGCATCTAAAGTGTCAAGCTACAGGAAAAAAAAAGTGAAGGGATACAGTTATTGTCAAAACACTTAACAAAAGGAAGAATATTGCCCCTGGAAGCCCCTTGTGCTAGACACAGTACAAACTCTTAAGAGACATCCACTGTCTGAAAGAGCTTACAATCTAAATAGATATACAGGCTAGACCAGTGGTTCTCAAACTTTTAATATTGGTGAACCCTTGCACGCAGCAAGCCTCTGAGCACAACCTCCCCCTTATAAATTAAAAGGGTAATTTTTTTATATTTAACACTATTTAAATACTAAATTTATAACCTTGTTTAAAATAAATTTACCTTTTCTCACTGCTTTTAAATTAACTCTAAAATACATTTTTATCAAATTGTTCTTATAAGATTTAATTTTAAAATTATTTAACTGTTTAATACGGGGAGGTGGGGAAGACAAACATGCAAAGAAACTTTATCAATATCACTTTTCACAGCAGACTTGGCACTCTGTTGCCATCCTTATTTCTGCAGTGCTGCTGGCAGCAGTGCTGTCTTCAGAGCTGGTTGGCTGGAGAGCAGTGGCTGCTGGATGGGCACCTATCTCTAAGGGTAGTGCAGAAATGCAGAAGTAAGGATGGCAAAGACATACCATCCCACCCTTATTTCTGCATAACATTTGATCTGTGTGCTTGGATGGGTGGCTATGGGAGGATGCAAAGGCAATTTTAGAGCTATAGCCCCTACAAGTCACCCCAACTGTATCTCTTAAATTATAAATTATTTTTTGGCTCTCTGTGTTCTGATTGATCCACAATTTAATGCAGCTCTTCAGCTGCTGAACAATCAAGCCCTCTAATGTCATCTTAGTCTAACCTTTTTAGTCTCAATACAACAAATCTGTACACATGAAACTACAATCTATGGAATCCAATTTCCTTAAAGTGGTGCTAATAAAAAAATATATTTTGTTTAGGAACAATGATTGCTGCATTATATATTTACAGTACTTTTTGAAGAAAATATTTTACATTGAAATGGAAAGGGGTGTGTAATTTTCTAACACTAGTTTGAAATTATATATTTGATAGAAGTTGCTCCCTGTTTTGTGTTTGTACTGAGGCCCCTGATTTGAGAACCTCTTGGCTAGATGATGAGTGGCAGTAGTGTCCACATGAGGAACTGAGGTATTTAATTCTCCTAAGTGACATTCCCAAGTTACACTGGGCATCGGTGGCAGAGCTTTGAACTGAACACAGATCTCCCAAGTTCTACTCCAGCTCTTTAACGACAAGAGAACATCCTCCCTCAATGACATGAACTGGGGCTTGAAGTTTGATTGCAGGGAGTTACTTTTTGCCTGGGGTGTACAACACATGAAATAATTTTAAATATTCATCACTCCAAATGATGTAATATGTAAAATACCCTCTGCTTGCTTCTATCTGACATTAGCCAAATGGTCATGAGTAATGCTGTCATAATGAGCTATAATCTCAAGAGTTCCAAGAAAGTTACCATTGTGTGGATCACCTATCAGATTATCTCCTTGGAATGCTAACCCTCCTGAAGCAAAAAATAAGGTAATATCCAACAATTTTTCCAGTATTTTTTTCCATCTTGTAATATTTGTTTTTCACATCTCACTGTCCACTGAAGGTAACTGCTTCAATTTCTTTCACTGTTAGTAGCAAGTTTTGTGTTCTATGCTTTTTTTATGTTCAGGAAGTTTAGTATATAGTTACATGATTTTTTCAAAACTGGTGAATATCTTTCATTTTTTGTTGGCATACCACGCTGTTTATGCCTCCCTTCAGGAGATAGCTGATATGGAAACAATACAGTACTCCAAACAAGCCCATCTCCTGGTATCTTTTCTCTCTTCTTATAAGTCTTGCATTTGAAAAGAAATTCAGGATAATTATAACCATCAACATCTTTTGGCTTCGCTAGCTTCTACATTTCTTCAAAAGTCAGGACACTGCATAGATCAATTTTCAGGCCACAAGCCATGACCTTTGAAAAGACAAGTATTGCATAGGGGAACACTACCCTCTCCTGCTTCTTGTAAACCTTCTGACTGTGGTGGTGCTAATGGTTATACTACCTATCTTCGAGCATTAGCTTGGAGTCAACATGATGCATGATTCTGGCAGCATTTCTTTGTCATCAACTGCTAGTGCCACAGACACAGTCTCTATATTTAAATAATTTTCATCTTGATTTTGTTCATCTGCTTCTCTACTTAATATACAGGAAACCTTCGTGATTTGCGGAATCACTATTCATAGTTCTGCTTATCTGCGGGTCTCCTGTCCTGGCCAAGGAGAGAGGGGGGGACAGTGGCTCCCCAGCAGCCAGAGTGAGCTCACCATGGAGTCTGGGAGCTCCCAGTATTCCCGAATTTTGCGATTCTGCATCCACCACGAACGGCGAGGATTTCCTGTATTGCCTGACTTCAGAAAGGCCTTGTCTGATATGAAAAACTGGAGGATAGATTGGTATCCATTAGCTTTTAGTTCCTTCTTTTACCTCTTTACATTTCTGATTTGTTTTTATAGTCACCACCAGACATGGCAGTATGGGTATGTTTATGACTATGAATGAATTAGACACTTACATATATTTTGGGCCTGCAAATCCCCCAGAAGCAGCAGCATTGGTTCCCATGTCTTATGGTGCTTTACTTTGCTCCTCCCACCAGCTGTTCCTCCCTTTTGCCTATACACAAAGAATTCCGAGACTGGTAGCTCTTGATCTTGATGACAGACCATGTCACATAGAGGAGCACAAATCTCTGGCTCTCAGTCTAAAACTACAAGTCCTAGTTTTACTGCACATGCACGCACACTCTATACTAGAGAAGAGCCTGGGCTGGACTAGCAGGCCTAGCAATTCACTATTCAGAATGTTGCTTGAGACTGTTCCTAATACTGCTTCTGACTGGCTCCAGCAAATCTCACAAGATCTGAACAATAGATAAAGGGAAATAAGTTTTTGATAAATATCCTCAGGCATGATTTACAATTTAGCCTCATTTCTTTTTCTTATGATAATGGAGATTGCAGCTGGCCTGGGCTCCTCAAGGCTCCAATAAAATGTACCAACCCTCCATCTGGGGGGCCTTGATAACAGGCCAAATTCAACCATGGTGTAGCTCCACTGACTTTCACCAGGGTTGAGTTTGACATGAAGTTGTAGAAAAGTAGCATTTGCCCAACAGTAACGTTTCACTTTGTGATTAAAACAAATACTAAAAATAACCTTTGATTAAAATGTGAAGATTATCTCCTCGTCTTACACTATTAGGAAATCAACAACTGTCTTAATCCTACCTGAAATCCAACCACTTCTCTAACTACTCCTCTTGGTGTCTTGACTGTGGAAGCAGAATCATAGACCGAGTTATTTGTCTCAGAAAGTCAGACACCACACACTTCACTATGTGGCTACCCTTCATAATTGAATTCGAACACATCAGGTTCCCTCATTAATAGGTAGCCGGTTTAAAACAAAAAAAAGGAAGTTTTTCTCGCGCAGTGCACAGTCTACCTGTGGAACTCCTTGCCAGAGGATATTGTGAAGACCAAGACTCTAACAGGGTTCAAAAAAAGAAATAGATAGATTCATGGAGGTTAGGTCCATCAATGGCTATTAGCCAGGCTAAGTAGGAATGGTGTCCCTAGCCTCTGTTTGTCAGAGGCTGGAAATGGATGACAGGAGAGGGATCACACGATGATTGCCTGTTCAGTTCACTCCCTTTGGGGTATCAGGCATTGGCCACTGTTGGAAGACAGGATACTGGGCTGGATAGACCTTTGGTCTGACCCACTATGACCGTACTTATGTATAATACCTCATTCTTGATGTCTTTAACATCTCATCAATAACATCTCATTCTTGATGTCTTTGATATACCATAACAGTACCCTCAATGGTCCTTATTCATTCTACTGAGCCTGTGGACCTCAACCATTTCCTATTAACTTTTTCATTTCCTACTTCACTGACATTATTTTTAAAAAAGTCTACATTCCACATGAACTCCCTGGAGCATATTTTCATACAGACAATATAAAACTAAAGTCTTCAAAATCTACAATTAGAAATCATGTTAAATGTTAAAAGATATATTTGCTAAGGAGGTGCAACTCCTGCTTATTCTATTTTGTATTAATGAATGGCACCAAAAATTCCAAGTCAATACACTTACCTTTTGTTCTTCATCTGTGCTGGTTAAAGAGCTAAAAGGAAAAATCTACATTATAATACAAAACAATGGAACGCAAAATAAGGACAATCTTGAATCATCCAATGGTGTTGCAATTTAGGTAGTTACTGCTGTATCAGTTTCTGGAATTGCAGCATAGTTACTATGCAGTAACACGTGTTATTTCTAAGTAACTGTAAAAAATATTTAATACCACCACAAAATGAAATTCTCATTGCAGAACAATCAATAGTCAGGAAAACGGTTTAGAATAGTCATTTGTAAACAAACTTGCATAGAAAATTGGCAGTAGTTATATTAATATGCATTATACTTAACACCATTTTTTCTTCCTTTATATTCCAGGCCTCCTAAACCCACACTGAAAATGCAAGTACGTTGTTCAAGAAATACAGTACTGGTCATCACATTTACTTTGGAATGGGTATTATACATAAGTACGGTCATAGTGGGTCAGACCAAAGGTCTATCCAGCCCAGTATCCTGTCTTCCAACAGTGGCCAATGCCTGATACCCCAAAGGGAGTGAACTGAACAGGCAATCATCGTGTGATCCCTCTCCTGTCATCCATTTCCAGCCTCTGACAAACAGAGGCTAGGGACACCATTCCTACTTAGCCTGGCTAATAGCCATTGATGGACCTAACCTCCATGAATCTATCTATTTCTTTTTTGAACCCTGTTAGAGTCTTGGTCTTCACAATATCCTCTGGCAAGGAGTTCCACAGGTAGACTGTGCACTGTGCTAGAAAAACTTCCTTTTTTTTGTTTTAAACCGGCTACCTATTAATTTCATTTGGTGACCCCTAGTTCTTATCTTATGGAAACAAGTAAGTAACTTTTCTGTATTCACTTTTTCCACATTAATCATGATTTTATAGACCTTTATCATATCCCCCCCCCCCTTAGTCTCCTCTTTTCTAAGCTGAAAAATCCAAGGCTTTTTAATCTCTCTTTATATGGGATCTGTTCCAAATGCCTAACCATTTTTGTTGCCCTTTTCTGAACCTTTTTCAATGCCAATTTATCTTTTTTGAGATGAGGCAACCACATCTGTACACAAGATGTGGGTGTACCATGGTTTCATACAGAAGCAATAAGATATTCTCTGTCTTATTATTTATCCCTTTTTTAATGATTCCTAACATTGTTTGCTTTTTTGAATGCTGCTGCACATTGAGTGAATGTTTTCAGAGAACTATCTACAATGACTCCAAGATCTCTTTTTTAAGCAGTTATAGCTAAATTAGTTTCCATCATTTTGTATGTATAGTTCGGAATATTTTTTCTAATGTGCATTACTTTACATTTATCAACATTAAATTTCATTTACCATTTTGCCACTTAGTTTTGTGAAATCTTTTTGAAACTCTTCATTGTCTGCTTTGGTCTTAATTATCTTGATTATCTTAATTATCTTGAGCAGTTTAGTATCATCTGCAAATTTTGTCACTTCACTGTTTACCCCTTTCTCCAGATCATTTATAAATAGGTTGTATGTTGTACAACCTATTTTTTGTATTGTATTTTCTCTGGATAGCTGCATTATATCTGATATATTCTACACCTAGAGAATAATTGAAAATCATCAAAATGGTTCTTAGCTCAAATACAGTAACTACATATAAAAAAAGCAAGAGTACACATTCAAGACAAAGCTTTAAATCTAATTTGTCATTTGGTTCAGATTGTAGATACAGCCTCTGAGAACAGTATTGTTTTCTTGGGTTTATGCACACAAGAGGATACCATATCACTGGATAACTAGGAAAATTCACTTAGGTGACTGGAAATATTGGGAGAAGGATGGTATTGTGTTTAACGCAGAAGACTAGTAGGTGAGCCAGCTATTTCTGATTCTTCCACAGAAGCATGACTGTAGCCAAATCACTTATCTCCCTCAGCCACCGCACACGTAAGAACTGCACTTAAACTGATGGAACTTTTCAAAATGGATTAATTTGAGAGATATTTAATACATTTACTAGTCTCGCTCAAAGACAAGAAACTAAATATGACCACTGTACTCTCCTCATAGAAACATGGTGAAGTGCAATCCATTATTTTTTATAAAGCGGCTAGAGATCCTCTGATGGAAATTGCTACAGCAGCAATATATTATATCACTCAATGCCTAGCGATAACTTACTTATATGCAGGCTATAAAGTTTAACATGAAAGTCAAATGGTTCGTGGTACGCACTTGTATTTTACGGGGAAAAGGACGGTTCATAGTGAAATTCCTTTATATCCTTAAAAAAAGTAATATACACACACTTTAATCAAACTGTATACATCTAAGATAATAGCTGATAATATTGTAGCAGTAAGCAATACCACCAATAATAACGCAAACTTTAACTCACCCAAATGAAATAGGATATTGCTGCAGAGGTAGATTTTTAGAATCCGTTGACTAAAAAAAACTGACAGTCTTTTTTTGGCTTCCTATTTCACTGTCCCAGTATTAGCTATTGAAAATATTACTTGTTACATTCTTGTACCAGTACTTTGCTTAGCCCTTCTGAGCCTATATAGTTTAAAAAAATAAATTCTTATTTTATCAGTAGGGCAGATATATAACCTTGAATACATACAGGGAGCAGATCAATTAAATACTTGAATAAGATGGCACCATTTTAAAACAGAGTATAGTTCAAATATTATTTTAGCTGAAAGTTTCTCTCTTTAACTATATAGCCAACAGGGATAGGACCAAGGTGTTTTAAAACATGTTCTAAAAAAATTTCCATAAAGCAGTGTTTCTGAACGTGATCCATGGATCCACTGTGAGAAACTTGCTAACTGGCCGCTCAGGTTAATTTACCAGTTTGGCAGCCCCGGTGCCTCATGGCTCCTGTTGGCTCCGGTTCGCCATTTGCAAAACGAGGCTCTGTGGCTGCAGAGCTTGTAAATAAACAAACCTGAGTGGCCAGTTAACAGGCTTCGCAGAGTAGATCCATGGATCACTTTGAGAAACACTGCCATAAATGCTATTTTACCACAGTGTGAACCCATGAACTCTGGCTGGCCAAAATACGTTAGGAATAATGTTACTGAGATGTTGAAATGTCATCTAAAGATTGCTCCTTAAAAGACATATTTGTTCTGTGGTAGTATCTGGGAGCCCCAGTCATTGATTACAATCTCTTAAGTGCTGTCTAAACACAGAACAAAACCCACAGCCTTCTGCCCCAAAGAGCTTACAATCTAAATACAAAAGAGTGGATACACAAAAAGATGGGTGAGCTCAAGGAAAAAAATGAGGCAATATTGGTCAGCAAGACAGGCAGCAATTGCATCACTGTATAAAAATCAGTATGATTTCATTAGTACAAGTGTTCTTTCCATTGCTATGATAAAAGAGTGAAGCCTATAACATCATTATTACGTTTGCTATGTCATTTCAATCTGAACAATTTTTTTCCTCCGAACTCCCTTATGTGTGAGTTCTCTTGCCAGATGATTAGATCGCAAGCTTAACGTGGCTCTGAGTTCATTCCATATTTTAGACACTTTGAATTTTTATGTTTGTTCCACAATTTCTAAGTTTAGCACCCATAAGATGATGCCTTTTATTGTTCAAGTCAGTGATACAGAAACAAGCACAAAGGAAAATATCAGTTAGTGACAAGTGTTCAAAGTATTGTGATGAAAACAAAATGAAATTATATTAAAAGCGAAAGATCCAGTAAATTTTATACTGTAATTGAAAAGTAAAGACTTTCCCTTCTATCATACTGTACAATAACAAACTGTAAAAATTCAAATTTTGGTATGGGCACCAATAATCATGTATGTCCATTGTAATCCAGTAACACGTATGTGGTTGACCTTGTTTGGAAAAGCTTCTTCACTCCCTCTTCCCCAATAACAATACCAGGAAAACTACTAGAAGTCACTGAGTGAACATGCTTTGGCCTACCTGCCAACCTTTCTTTTTGTCCCTGAATACTGTCTTCTAAATCAACATAGTTAGCACAGTACAACCCTTTGTGTGGATGCAATTACAGTAGACTCTCAGAACAGGAACACTAGATTTACCAAGTTCCTGGTCCACCACATACCTCATTTAGAACCAGAAGTATGCTATCAGATAGTAGCAAGACAAAACAAAAACAGTAGAGCACCGATAAACTGCTAAAATATAAAGGGAAAGTTTAAAAAAAAAGATTTGACAAGGTAAGGAAATTGTAAGCTTCGTTTAAATCAGTAGTTCTTAACCTTACTGCAGCCTGCACCCCTTTGGTTTTCAAAATATGTTCTCGCACCCCTTATTAAAAATTGTTGAAGTAGGTCAGTTCTTTAAACCTAAGATATATCATAACTATAGAAAGAAAGAGACAGAATTATATATTTATTTTAATTTTGCAGTAATTTGTGTTTTTGATGATTTACATTCTAAAAAAATCTGGCATGTCTCGCACCCCCCAGAAAGGGCATCTCACACCCCAGGTTAAGAACCACTGATTTAAATTAAGAGGGTTAAAGCAGAATTTTTCAACTGCATAGTTAAATTTCAAAGTTATATTAAGTCAATTTTCAGTGGTAAACTTTTGAAAGACCAACTGTAACATTTTGTTCAGTTACAAACATTTGAGTTACAAACAACCTTTATTCCCAAGATGTTTGTAACTCTGAGGTTCTACTATACATTGATATAAAGATACTTAAATCAATATAACTTATTTCTGTACATCTACTGATAAACACCTTTAATATCATATAACCTCCTAGGATGAAACACTTGTATAAATATGCTCTCTATAAAATAATAAACTATCCTAATATAAACACCTTTATAGAACTATAATTTCATCCACACTAGAGGTTTGTACCATTTTAACTATGTCTGCTGCTTGAAAACCGATGTAATTATAGCAGTACAAAGCCTGTGGGAAGGCCCTTGGTGGTAGTGTTGCATCTAAGGTCACATCCCCAGATGTGGTAAGATTGATGCTGCACTGGCCAATCTTCCGGAGTTTGATTTAGTGGGTTTAGTAAAGACCCGCTAAATTGAACGGAAAGGGCACCCCCATCGAAACATTTCTCCTGTCGACCTCCCGCTACAAGGACAGCACCAAAGCTTGGCTTAAGGTATGTCAACTCCAGGTCTGTTTTTTTATGTAGCTGGAATTGTGTACCTTAAACTGACCTTCCCCCATAGTGTGTACCAGTGTTGACTGAAAGCAGCTTTACTACTTTCTGAAGCAGGAAGTAATTCTAGAGTCATGACATAATTTTGTGGATGTGCTATTGTGGAATGCAACAAGCCCTCTACACTTTTAACTAACATGTAATAGAAAGAAGCCACGGGAAAGACATAAGATAAAAAATATGCCATAAAAACAGGTTTTAATTAAACCAATGGCCACAGAAAAAGCTGTATTTAGCTATTCATACTTAGTTGGCTATACTGTTAATCCACCAGGCTGAAAAAGCAAACAAATCACAAACCAAACATTAGAATATATTTTTTTAATTTTTATAAATAACTTATCTGTTACAAAGACAGTTTACCCAGCTAAAATCACAAAACCATCAACTCAAGATATCCAAATTAGGTTTTATTAATAAAACAGGTAAAAACTGATTTGTCAATCTTCACATAGAACTGCAGATGAAGCTGAAAAACAAGGCCTCATTTTTATTACCAAAATGCATTGAATGCAAGTGCTTTGGGTCTACTGCTTAATTACCTGGGATTGTCATTTTCTTCCCACATAAAAAATGCAAAGCCTTCAAAACAAAAGGCCTTTGTGCATTCACATAGATCACTTGTAAAATTCCTATTAAAAATGTCCACTGGCAAATGTTTACAGTGGGTGACAGTCTATCATCTCTCTTGCCTTTTGCTACATTTTAGCACTTCCTCCAGTCTCACTTAGTGCTGCTACCTTATTATTTACATGCTGTCTTTTTCATGTGTACTATAATATAATTTCATTTTCTTTACTTCAGTTACATACATTCCTGATCACGTGACTATTTTCCTTTAAAATAATTATCAAAATAAAGAGATGCTGAGGTTGCGTCAATGTTCAAGTCTGCGTGATTTCTCTTTTCCAGCCTTTATTTCAGTTGTCCTAAATATTGCTATCCTCATATTCTATAAGACTTCACCACCACATAAGTTTTAGAAACTGGCTGCCAAACAGGAAAATATTTAAACTTTTCTGAACAAAGCTGTATGATGTTGTGGCTGTTGATTTTGGCACTGTAAGTACTTCCCTGATAAATATCTCAAGAGTCTGCAAGATACCCAGCAGATGAAGCAAGCTTAAATCGGATGCTAGTGTGTTGGTGGGTTGAAATTTTCTTAGTTTGCTTCTTTTTGCCAGACAAAATACTATTTTGTGTCACCCACCGTAAAATTCAGTGTACAGAGTGAACTATATGTATAACTCTTCCAACTTTTCCTGCATTTTTTTACCAAGCTGCATCTGCAGGTCTTCACAGATCATCAGCATTTACAAGAGCAATGTACAGAACGAGCAGAGGAAAGCTATTTTGTGCATAGTTTCTTATCATTAATGCTCTTATTTTAAGGCATTGCTTCTCTCGGATAAAAGCTTAAAAAAGGGACATGATCGTGCTAATCACTTCAAGGGAAAAAAGAAAGTTAACAAAAAGACTATTACACTATACATACAGAAGTACAAGAAAATAATAAAGGTGAAGAAAAGAAATCACTTAAAGCAGGCTCTAGAGCTATGTACAGTAGGAAAAGCTTTGGGGTATTTCACTGTGTATTGTACAGACAATGCATGCAGTTTCTCTTTTTCATCTTTAGAGGTGATCATATAGAGTCTGGCTTCACAGAGCAGAGACGTTTTCAGGGAAGACAAGGCAAAGAGTACCACTGATTTGTGAAGTTCTTCCCCTATCCACGGGCACTGTGGCAGCAAACAGTTTAATTAAACCTTGTTCCTTTTAATTTCCTCTGCATTTGTAGTGTTTCACTGAATGCTTTGAAAACAAAAAAGCTATCATTCTATTCCTTTCCCCTGTCAAAATTCAGTAGTGACATTGGGGGATAAAAAGGGATGGGGAACACCCAAGCACTGAACACGGTGAGAATTATCTTATTGGGATATTGGTAATACTGTACATGGCTAAGGCAGCCGGCAACCAAGTCTTTCAGCAGATTACCTTTCAGCTGATGAATTTCAACTGCCTTGGACACAACACTGAGGTATTATTAGCTTGGTGGGCTGACATTTAACATTAGTAAAACACCATCTTGTTAAACCTTCAATTTAACAAAATCCTATGCATGAATGATTTTTCCCCAATGTCAGAACAGTCCATTGTAGGTTTGTTATGGTTTTACAGAAGATAATGGGGCCTGTTGGGTTAGAAATGCCGAGGCATTTCACATTGTTCGCAACGGTTTAAGGCTGGATGATTTAAAAAAGTACAGGCAGTACAATTCCACTGAGCTCCCTCATCTTCATCTGTGTCTGGAACAGTCTTTGGTGTTTTGACAATGGACCTTTGATCTGTAGATGTGAAAAAGAGAAACAATTACTAAACATGAATAAAATAAAATTGACTGAATTTTGAGCTGAGTTTTGGGTAGCCAACAAAATTTCCTTGGACAAGTGAAAACTGTGCAAGTTGAGGTGACACGGATCTTTCTCTCACCTCTATGCTGCCTCTGACCTCCCTCACCTGATGTGCCTCTCTGCCTCCTCCCTCTACCTGATGCATATATATTGCTTAGCCAATAACATCAAAGGTAAGTCTCCCAACTACTTTCCTCTTCTGTCTAGCCTCTTCCTAAATTTATCTGAATTCTACAGTTTTAGCAGATTAACTCAGTCAGCAAGAAGAAGGTGCACACAGAGAAGTGGGTTACTATATAAAGTCACAAGAAAGTCTAATATTTATTTACATTTACAACATGAAAAAGGGCATGCTCTGGACTCTAGGGGGTTCTGAAGTTGGATTTAAAAATCTGACCCTGAACAAAGGACAACATTTTCCCCAAACAAGAAAATGAAAAGCTAGAAATATAAAAAACAATACTCTGACATGTTCACAAACACAGTTATTATTGTACCACTCTCCTCAAAAGTCCGTATAAAAATGTAGGCCTTGCAGCATATCCTGAAGTTCAGTCTCAATGAAGCATAGGGCTGGGAGGCACCTTAAGAGGCTATGGAGTACATCCCTCTGCAATGAGGCAGGGCTATGTACACTTAGACTATCTCTGACAGATGCCTCTCTAACTTGTGTTTAAAAACCTCCACTGATAGGGATTCCACAATCTTCTTATTCTGTACTTAATTTACAGTTAGGAGGCTTTTCCTAGTATCCAACCTAAATTTTCTTGCTGCAGATTAAGCCCATTACTTCCTGTCCTACACTGCACATTGAGGATAATTGATCACTGTTCTCTTTATAACAACCTTAGCATATTTGAATATTTACCAGCTCACCCCTTAGTCTGCTTTTTTCAAGATTAAAAATGCCCAGTGTGATGTGGAGTTTGCCCCACACTGGGCTCTGAGAGTCATCGGTTTCCTTGAAGGGAAGAAGACAGCTGGCTGGGATCCAGCCGGAGGGGTTGCCCCTAGAGGGGACCCGTTGGCCCAGCAGTAACATGGACCCAAATTGTGGAAGCAGCAGAGAAAGCGGGAACAACAATGGTGAGACACCATGGAGAGAGAGCGTCCTATAGAAGGACAAAACTAATTTCCAAAACCCCAGCAGGAAGTGCCGTGGTAATGAGCTGTGAACCCACTACACCTGTTCATCTTTTCCTCACTGATCATATTTTCTAAAACTCTCATTTTTGTTGTTCTCCTCTGGACTATCCAATTTTTCCACACCTTAAGTAAGCATGGCACCAAAAACTGGACACAATTCCAGCTAAGGTCTCACCAATGCCTAGCAGAGTGTAACAATTACCTCCTGTGTCTTACATACAGCACTCCTGTCAATATATCTCAGAACAGTATCTGCTTTTCTTCACAACTGCATCAAATTGTTGGCTTATGTTCAATTTGTGATCCACTGTACACCTTCCTCCCCCAGATCCTTTTCTGTAGTTTTACCAGTAGCTTATCAGTTATTCTTCATTTTGTATTAGTGCATTTGATTTTCTCCTTCCTAAGTATACCACTTTGCCTTACCTTTACTGAATTTCATCTTGTTGATTTCAGACTAAATCTCCAATTTGTCCTGGTCATTTTGCATTCTAATTCTGTCCTCCAAAATGCTTGTAGCCTTTCCTGGTTTAGTGTCATCCGCATATTCTCTAGGCTACATCTAGACTACATCCCTCCGTCGGCAGAGGGATGTAAATGAGGCAATTTGAAAGTGCAAATGAAGGGGGGATTTAAATATCCCGTGCTTCATTTGCATAATCGTGTCATGGCACTCTTTCGAACAAGCGCCATTTCGAAAGTAAAACTGTGGTCTAGACATGGGTTCCTTCTAAAACGGCAGCCTGTATGGATCTTTCGAAAAAGCTTGTTATTTTAGAAAGAACCGCGTCTAGACCACGGTTTTACTTTCAAAATGGCGCTTCTTTGAAAGAGCGCCATGATGCGATTATGCAAATGAAGCGCAGGATATTTAAATCCCCGCTTCATTTGCACTTTCGAAGTGCCTCATTTACATCCCTCTGCTGACAGAGGAATGTAGTCTAAATGTAGCCTTAGTGTATCCTTTATGCCATTAGTAACAGTCTTTGGCTGTTTTAGGTTAAGGGAAATGTGCGTGCGGGGGGGGGAGGAGAGGGATTCCAAAGTTGAGGGTCGCTTGTGGAGAACACCAGATTAAGGAGGGCTTCATTAATTACAATTCCAGTACAATGACAGAGAAACAGGCAGTCTCTCAAATAGCCAAGTTCCATGCTATAGGGCTTTATAGATTTAAAAAACCAACAGGAATCCAGTGCTGATGAGGTGATTGGTTGGTGTTGCACTCTCCCAGTAACATTACATACCAGCTTCATTTTGTGTGAATGTCAGCGCAGCACTGGTAATGGTATTTAATTATAGACACAACAACTCTACAGTTCCTACTGCTCAGTATTCCACTATTTGCCTAGCAGATTCATTTAGTTACTCTAGATACAAAGACTGGCTTTTCATGATAATTATCATGTTTTTATTCTCTTGAAATGGCAACAGAAAACACTTCAATAAATGGTCAGACTTCATCATAGCTTATTAGAATCTTTATTTTTTGATGCAGCTTTTCTTAGCTTACCCATCTCCACCATCACATATTCTATGAGAATTATTTTTCACTTTTGTGAATGGTGGAAACACAACAAATATTTCAATCTAAAATTCATCCATAGCTATACTGTATTTGAAGTGCAAATCTAAACTGAGGAGACAAGTCCAAAACAAACCTCTTAGATTTGAAGATCTCAATCTTGGTGCTAAAATGAAGATATAGATCCAAATTTTGCAACTGAACCCTCTTCTATTAAAATAAATACTTCTGTTATATTTGATTTTTCTCATTTTATGAAATGCAAAACTGAAAAGTAAATGAAGGACTAATTTGTAGGTTTCTGAAATTTTTTTTAAATTAACTTTTAAAAATTACATAAAACATGTGCAATGTCCAGTAAAGTAACTCATGTCCCAAACCTGAGTAGTATTGAAAAACTAGCTGGATTTTTAATATTTGATATGGTGCTATATAGTAAAGTTGTGTTTTAATGCTATTTAGAAAACACTATTTTCACTGTTCCTAAATACATTTCTATGGTGACTTAGGATGCGTCTACACTGCACTGTTATTTTGAGATAACTAGCGTTATTTTGAAATAACAATGTGAGCATCTACACAGCAATTCCATTATTTCGAAATAAATTCAAAATAACGGATGGCTTATTCCGACTTCTGTAAACCTCATTCCATGAGGAATAATGCGTATTCCGAAATAGCTTTTTCAAAATAAGGCGTGTGTAGACACTCCTCTGCTATTTCAAAATAGCCCCTCACCAGGGCCATTCTAGCTTATTCCTCCCCAGTGCCTCTTGGGGTTCTAAATCGAGACTGCACATCTACATTAGGGAAGCCTGCCTTGGACTAATTTTGAGGCTTCCGTGCTATTTCGAAATAAGCTATTCCGGAATAGCTTATTTCGAAATAGCTAAGCAATGTAGACATACCCTTAGAATAATTCTAATCATTATAAAAACAATCACAGAACATTATTTGTAAGCACTTTTGCAATAGATGACTCCCACAAATCATAGCAATCTATAACCTAAAGACAATATAGCACAACAGTCACAGTCAGATCTATTGTTATAGATAATTAATCACGACCCTTAAAAATTTCTGCTTTTGAATGATACTGATTGAGTATTTCTGGCTCACTTTGGGAAAATTTTCAAAAAAGATGTGATTTGTGAGCTACTTCTAAGCATACTCAGCAGGCACCTGCTAGGGTTTTTGCAGATCTTGAAGTCCTTGCCTGTGTGACACTCTGGAGTTTTCTGACTATCTAACATTCCCCTTTCTGGTCCAATAAGGGGCTACCCCCAAGCTGCTGAAACAACATCCCTCCCCTTTGACAGTAAAGGTATGATTCAGGCTAAAAAAACTAAGGCTTTAGCATGGCCTGGTAACAGTTGAGTCAGCTGCAACTACAAAAGAGAACCAAATGTGTCTGAAAAGTTACTCTAAAAATGGCACATGATTCCATGTTTAGTTGCAATGATTTCCAGATCAAATGTTCTCAATTTAACAAGAAACATTTTTCCCGTTAGTATTGCAAACTCATCTTGGTCTCAGAAACAAAGTTAACATCTTTCTAATTCAAGCATTACCACTTGTAATAAAAGATTCTATAGGCTAAACTGAGCTTCTGTGATATCTGTGGAAACCCAGGGTCTTAATATTACCCCCTCGGTTACACCTGTACAAACCTTTTGCCTTCAATGTATTTGGGAACAGATTCTGCATCTCCTATTTGTACTGGCTTTGTAGAGTTAAGAGTAAAAAACTGCAAAACTCATTTTGTCATTAACAAAAGTAGATATGACACTGAACACACAAAAATCTTAACTACATTAGGCAAGTGTTATTGGAATCCTACATGATGCATTGTAAGTTTTAAAAATATTTAAAATTATTTTACTATGGCTTCTATGGCAAATCACTCACATGAGAGCTGCCACAGTAATCAGAGAAATTCAACCCTACTAGGGAAGTTAAGCACAATTGAATTATGGTATATTTTAAAAAAATGTCCCCATCATTTAAATATAGAGAAACTGGTTGTTATGCTAACTCTCTCAAACTGTACAACTAAGTGTTGGCAGTTCTATTTTTGAATATTTAAAAAAACAGCTGACTCACCAAATGTGACTCACTGAGTTTTCAGCCCCAGGAAGCATGAAACCTCTCTTTCTCTCAGTCTTGGCAAACTAAAATGTTTTAGTCAGCATTCTAACCTTCAGAAATTAACACCCACTCATTCTTCATAACCCTCTTTAGAGAAGTGTAGCCCATCCCCAGATACATGCATCTTCTTTGGAAAATGCTCACATACTAAACCTAAATGCTATGAATTACTTCCAAAATGCAAAACCCACAATTTAATTAAAAATGGTACAATAATTTGTTTTACCATAAGACATTTGACATTTGTTAAGTTAAAAGTATAAAGCCATGGTATTTTAAACAAAACAACTGACAACCACTTATTAAATAGTTGTTGCTACTTAATTATCAAGGGTAATCATCCTTAATTATCAAGGGTATTTAATTTTTTAATCAGATTTTATTTAAATCTTATTTTTTAAATATTAATGACACATTTTTCTTTAAAAAAATATTTTAAAAATAAATTTGAAGCCATGATAGCCTATATTAAGGCCTTAGATTATACTAAAATTAAATAAATAATATTCAAGTGGTAAATGTTTGCTGCTGAAGTTTTAATGAAAAATCACACCAGTGAACTGATGCAAATCACAGTCTAAGCACCTGGAATTTGAGTTTAAATATTAAGCCAGCTTTTTTATCGCATCTGCAGAAGAAGCTACTGCTGACAGAATATTGCTTTTATTTCAACTACCAGTTGAAACTCTCTAAACTGGGACTCACCGGACCATGGATTCTCCATGACCAGAGTGTCCCGGTGGAAGGCTGGTGGCTGGGAGCCCTGTAGGCTGGCAGGGCTGGGAAGCCTGGTGGGGCGAGGCCAGTGGGGCTGGCGGCAGGGTGGGAATTGACCAGGAGGCTGGCGGCCAGGCCGGGGCACAAAATCCCTCATCCAGGACTGGTCAGGTCCCAAAGGTGCTGAACCAGGGAGGTCCAACTCATGGTTCGATTCAATGACTAGTTCATTCAATGAACTTCCAACCAGGATTTGACAGAGGATAAAAGCTGATTTTCTCACTTTCATTTCATGAATAAGAACATATATGTGAAAGGCTGGGATCTGCTAGTTCTAAAATCTTGAGAGACATGGAGGCCAGAAACAATCAGTTCTATTTACAAATACTTTTTTTTTTTTTAATGAATCAGCTTGTTCTCAATGCAAAATATGCTTTGATAAACTTACTTTTTTTCTTCTGTTTCCAGTATACTTATGGTAGTTTTATTTAACTAATAAAAACAGTTTTAAAATGCTGTTCTCATGGATTTTTAATCAAATTTCAATTTCCATCCAAATGCAGCTTGATACAAATCACAAATAAAAAAAATTAATAATTATATAGTACAGAAAAATGAAGCACTGACCATTTTCTAACAATCAAAAATGTAAAAAATTGAAATCTGAATATATGTACATTAAGCTAGTTAACTGCTTAAACAAACATACAGACATAGTGCATCCTTCCTGGGTACGGGCTATTTTTAGTTGCAAATAAACATGTTTTAATGGTTTCCAACCAAAGGAGAATCTATCTTTCTTTAGGGTAATAACTAAATAGTACAAATGCAAAGTAAGATTAAAAATAATTATTTAATCAAGATTTCCTGCTTGCTTATTTAAATCATGATTGAAATTGGTGATTTAAATCCATCCTCCCTTGCTCTTTGCTATAAAATCTTTCACTTATACACTACATTATAGTCCCGTTATTATTTCTTGGGCAAAGAATTCAACGGCAAAGCGACTCATCTGTGAACCATCAGAAAAGTATGCTTGCAAAGTTGAATTATTTGACTGCTTCCAGGAAGAATAGTGTCACAACTACAGTGCAATTACCTTCCACTAGTCTAGAATAAGGAAAGCTCCATATGTATTTGGTATGCTGCTAAAATGGCTCCTCTTTTTTCAGTATTATGTGCCAATCGTACACCCTTTATAAAAGTTTCTGGGGAACTGGTTGTCAGAAATGAGTACTTTGCAAACGCCAAAATTCTTTAATTAACCATTTTTCGAATAGTGTATAAAACAAGAATCTGGAGGAAGAACTTCAAAAGCTCATAGCACATGAAGGACACCCATCATACATGGATATTAGGGATGTAAATTCCCATTTACTTAGTTAATCAGTTAAACTTTATGCTTAACTAGTTAACCAATTAAACAGGGGTGGGCGGGCTGCTTCAGCTCCCACTGGTTAACCATACCCGGTAAGCCTCACCATTTAAGGGTAAGGTTTATTATTAACTGATTAACCTTTCACATCCATAATGGAGATCACAAGAAATTTGTTATATCCTCCTTGGAATTCTGTAACAACACTATTCTTTTGTAAGCCAATGGCTTTCACTATGGACTATGATGGAGCCACCTAACCTAGTTCACTTAGAACTATGCAATAGATCATTCCCCTCTGTATTTGTTAGACAATGCAGGATTATGTCTACACAGCAATGTAACCCTAGGATTAGTAGGAGTCAAGTCAACTGAACCATGTAAAGAAACGCTGGGCGTAGGCATTTACATTGCATTTTAACGTTAAGAATTTTCTGACCCATGTTCAAACCTAGGGCATTGGCATCCACAAAGTAGTGCAAAGATCCAAGTCAAAGTAAACATATCCCAAAGTGCTTCGCTCTCTCCTCTCCCACCTGCAATGTTGACACTCTAGCCCTAGGAAGGTGGTACACTATGGGAAAACTAGTTTCCTAACTGTGATGGTGCTATAGATGAGATTAATATGCCCAAAGGGAGCACATGTGTATACAAATGGCATAAGTATCTCTTCTGATGGCTCACTAGAATGACTAGGGCAAGGCTCATCCAGACCCTACTTACATCACCACAAACATATTAACCAAATTGCCACGTAAAATGCTCTTTAGTAACCTCCATGGAACCTGGAGAGAGAGTCTTGCGTTTTAGGAAGGGAAATGTTTGGAGCGGACACAAGATTTTGGAATTTGGCTAGAATGACTGCAGTCTGAGAAGGAATTATGCTGAACTACATCTAATTTGAGAATTGGGTTCTCCAGCTCTAGGCCGAGTCACTGTATTCTTCCTCTAGGAAAATGCTTCTGTGCATGTGTTCTGAGGATAAGTAGGACATCACCCTCCATGGCTGTCAAACTATTAAAATGAAACTTAGCAATTTTTATTTTGTAAAAACAGATGTGCAATAAAGGAGTTGTTTGTTTGTATTTTTATCTGTTTTGAAATCTGACATAAGGAAAAAAAACAAACCCCACACACACCAGCAGTCTGGCTGTTACTGGCTGCAGAGAAGTGAAGTGCATCCCCAAGGTGTAAAGTGCCTTGTGCTCCGGTACGTCTTTCTCTTCCCCTCCAGAACCAAGATCCCTGCCCCACCCCAGGAGGCAGGGGTAAGGACCCCCTGGAGGCTGCAGGGAAGTTTTGGGTAGAGTTGCCAACTTTGGTTAGACATATTCCTGGAAATCTCATCACACAACAATCTTTAATTCCTGGATACTCCAAGATAATCTTGGAGGACTGATTCCCACTCACCTCCCTCACAGTAGACACTGCCTCACTCATAGTATACACTGCCCGGTTCCCCTGAACATGCAGTCCCAGGAAGAGCATAAGCAATGGCCCGAGAATTAATCAAGACCAAGCAGGTGCCCTGCAGGAAAGGAGAGTGGCAAGGCTCCTGGCTTTGCATGGCTGGTGAAGGGATGACCTGCAACATGTCAGCAGCCAGGAGCTGCCTCTTGCCTGTCAACTTTGCTCCCTGATCCAGGAAAACTCTGTGTAGCAATGAGCCAGTGTTGCTGCCATGGGAGGAACAGGAAGGGGCGCATGCGCAGCCAGGCATTTAATGATGCTTCATGTAGCTATGGTGACTGCTTGCAGTGCTGCTCCTCTGCTGCCAGTAACTCTGGGATACATCTGGAGGACATCCAGGACTTGAGTCAAGCTAGGGCCATGTGCACATAGGAAACTAATATGGCTCGCACCCTACCTTAACACAGGCTTGGACCCTCTAGCCCCGCAGGCAAAGAGCCCTCTTATTTTTCTCATGCATGTGCAGAATGAATTATGTTATGTGCACCAATATGGAGATGATTTCTGATGCATTACCTCCATTTTGGTGCACATAACAAAATTCATTGGGGGGGGGGGCGAGGGCTGAGGTGTACAGCATGAAGAAGGGGGCTTAGGGCTGAGGCAGAGGATTGCAGTGCAGAAGGTGAGGGCTCTGGCTGGAGGTAGGGGCTCTGGAGTAGGGCCAGAAATGAGGGGTTTGGAGTGCAGGCTGTCCCAGAGCTGCAGCAGGGAGAGTGGACTTCCCCTAGCTTCCCTCCTCCCCACACCAATTACTAGGCTGAGGGAGACACACCTCTCCCCAGCCATAGCAGCTCCAGGGCCATAGGAAAGATGCCATTCCTCCAGATGTGGCAACTCTAGGGCTGAGACCAGAGGAGAGACGCCTCTCTCCAGCCATGGTGGGTCGGGGGAGAGACACCACTCCCTGCTGAGGTATCTCCAAGCACCTCTCTCCACTGCAGCCCTGAGCGCCTGCATGGCCCTTGATACTCTGCTGCATGGCCACACAGCTTACAAAGAACTTAGCCTCCAGGGGCACTGGTATCCTGGGTCTGAGCCCAAGGTTAACACACTTGCAATGTGGGTGTGCGTGGCTTCAGCCTGTGCTCAGACACAGACTTACACTGCTGTGTAGACATATATTCAGTGGCATTCATGCCTTTGAAAACAGATCCCACAATCAATATTTAGACTGAATCAATACTATAGCATGTGCTGCTAGAGGTAAAATAGGATTTTATTATAACTCTATTTATGCTAAATTCAAACAGTACCTTTGGGTTTTGGTGGCATAGGACCTAGAAATCCAATATTGTCATAAAAGTTATGAATAGCGCTGGGATTAAAATGTGGTCCTGAAAAAAAGGTAAATACAGTTTTTTAAACAAAAACATTTGGATATAAAAGTACAATTTTTGTAATGGTTACAAATGATAATAGTACTATGTACATCATTGGTGCCTTTCACATCTAGGTATCAATACAGGTCTGAGAAAGATATTACTGGTGACAATGACAGACTAAGTAACTTTCCTTTTAAGAAAGTTGATAAGTAACTCAGTTCTTTTGTTTTTATACATATATTTCCATTCCAAATCATCTGATGAAGTGGGTTTTACACCCAGGAAATCTTATGCCCTAATCTGTTAGTCTCACGGGACTCCTCCTTGTTTTGCAGACACAAAAGACTTACTGAGACCTTCCCCTCTAAGGTTACACAACAAGTGAAAGGCAGAAATGTGAAGAGAATCCAGGAAGGTAAGGTTACTCAGCTTGTGCAATAACTGAGGTTCTTCGAGATGGTTGTTCCTGTGTGGGCTCCACCTTAGGTGCCTGAGCACTGCTGCACTTCTAATCTGAGAATGCTGGTAGCAGTGGTCTCAGTCAGCTGTGCATGCAGGGCAGCTGGCACATGCTGTTTGAAATGGCTACTCCACATGTGCAGCCATCCGTCCCTTCAGTTCCTTCTCTACCCCAAAAATGGAGGCTTCCGAAGCAGAGGGGAAGAAGAGTGTGTGGTAGAGCACTGTCACGTTATTGGATTCTAAAAATCACTGTTGCACCCATGGGGTGTGTGTTTGCCCCAAAGTCTATACAAAGGGGGCCATGTTAGGTGTCAAATGAAAGCTTATGTTCTACTGATTCTGTATATTCTATGACATTTTGTATTAAGTATCATGTTATTGGAATTCTAAAGATCACTGTTGCACCCAGGTGGGTGTTTGCCCCAAAAGTCTGTACAAAGGGGGTCATGTGAGGTGTCACATGAAAGCTTATGTTCTACTGATTCTGTATATGCTATTCATGTACTTGTATAATATCTGTATGTGGAGTTATAAATATGTACTCTGTGTTGATGCTGGAAAATTCTCTGTCTGAGGCAGAGCAATGGGCAAAGAATGCCAGTGACTGTGTTAATTAGCAAAGCTCCAGGGACAATGAATCCCTAGGTGCGAAAGACACACCTGAGGAATGAATCTGGATGCCTGCAGACCAGCCAGAATAATGATTGCTGGCTTGGGACACAAGGATAGGTCACTAGGCCATGTGACCTGCTCCAGCTTGGAAGAGACCAGGGATGGATATAAAATGCCATGTGGCAATCTCCATTTTGTCTTCAGTTCAGCTACTGATTCCAGATGCAGCCTTGCGAGGAACAGCAAGCCGGAAAGAACCATGGACCCATCCTGACATAGGATGTACACCTCAGACTTTTAAGATAGCAGTTTATAACATCTCTGCTAAGAGCCTGTATCGAGAACTGGGTGAGTCGATGCATGTAATGTATTCTCCTTAACAACCTTACTCTCATGCTTTTCCTTCTTTTATGAATAAACCTTTAGATTTTAGATTCTAAAGAATTGGCCCAGTGTGATCTTGTGGGTAAGATCCAGAGTGTAAATTGACTGGGAACTGTGGCTGGTTTCTTTGGACCGGAAGAACCTGTTCGGGGTAGGTGAGATTGGGTTCTATAACCCCTCACCTGCATGTAGGCCCGGGGCTGACTGTGACACAGAGGGAGCTGGGGTGTCAGAGGGGTTTTGCTTTGAGGCTTCTGGCTGGCCAGATTGGCAGCTGAAGCGCTCGGCGTGACTGGTTTGTGACCTGTTTGGGAAGGTCTCCAGTCAGGGGCTGTAAGTAGCCCTTGTTTTGAGCAATTCGCCCTGAGAGGACTTCTTCAGCTAGGCCCAGACCCAGCCCGGTCCGTCACAAGCACACACAGACAACCATCTTGAAGGATATTAGTTACTGCACAAGGTGAGTAACCTTCCCTTCTTCAAGGAGTGTCCTTGTGGATGCTCCACTTTAGGTGATTATGAAGCAATAGTCATGTTTAGTGGAGGGAGCTTCGGTAGGCGTGGACTGATTGTAGACAGTATCGTAGCATAAAAAAACCCCAAGTACGTCTCTATAGCATAACAGTTGGCAAACAGTGCTGCAGCCCAGGTGGCAGCTCTGCAGATGTCATTTATGGTTACATTCTTGAGGAAGGCTGTGGATGCTTCTATCACTCATCAAATGGGCTTATAGTGCTGTTAGGGGCTCTTGTTGAAAGATGTTATACGCGAGGCATATTCATCCGGAGATCCATTTAGAGAGTCTGTGTTTTGAGAAAGGTGGTCCCTGAGATCTCTCCGTTGAGACAGAGTATTTGGCAACTTCCAGAAGGATTTTGTGCATTGCAGGTAAAAGGCAATTGCCCTGCTGACATCATAGGTATGTAGGACTGCCTCTCTGTTGTCCTTATGAGGCTTGGGACAGAAGACAGGCAAGTAAATCAGTTTGTTGCAATGGAAACAGTTAAGTACTTTAGGGAGGAATTTTGGGTGTGGGTGAAGGACTACTTTATCCTTATGGAAAAAAGTATGTGCAGGGTCCATCATAAGAGTTCCAAGTTGGCCCACCCTGAGTGCTGATGTGATGGCCACTAGAAAAGATACCTTCATAGACAGGTAAAGCAATGAACAAGTTGCAATGGGTTCAAATGGTTTTCCCATTATTGCTCTCAGTACTAAATTTAGGTCCCATGCTGGAGTGCGGTCCTTTATTGGGGGAAACATATTTTGGAGGTCCTTGAGGAAGCACTTGGCTGAGGGGTGTGCAAAGAAGGAGTGGCCATCTATCGGTGGGTGGAATGCTGTAACTGCAGTTAGGTGTATCCTGATAAAACTAAGGGAAAGTCCCATGTTCCTTAAAAATAGCAAGTATTGGAGTATCTGTGAGAGGTCTGTAGATGTGGGCAAGAAGTTCTGACTGTAGCATCATAATGTGAAACGGTGCTATTTATGTACATGTCTTCCTTGCAGTTGGTCTATGACAGTTAAGGATGACTTCCTGCACTGGTACGGGGCATGCCTCTTCAAGTTGAGTTAGTCTGCAAGGAGACACACCTGAATGTGCAGGGTCTGCACACTAGGGTGGTGTGGTCCCCCATTGTTCTGAGCAAGGAGAGACGACATCAGTGCGAAGCACCATGGAGGAGCCACCCTCACATGTAGGAAGTATGGAAACCAGGTTTGTATGGGCCATTTGGGGGCTATGAAGCTGACCCATGCTTTGTCTTTTTTATTTTGAGGATTACCTGTTGTAGGACTGGAAAGATGAGAATGCGTATAGGAGAGATGCATACTATTTTATTGTGACTGCATCCCACAGTGACTGGGGATCTATTTATGCCCTGAAGCAATAGCAAGGACACTTGGTTTTCAAACTGCTTATAAATAAGTCTACAGTGGGGTATCCCCTCTGACTGAATAGGGGAACAAAACATGGAAGGGTTGGGTTCCCACTCATGATTCTGTGGAAAGTGTCTGTCATATGTCCTAGGAGTTGGAGGCATTCATGGGCTGGTCTGTGCAAAAGAAATCAGGTCCATGATTGCTGTGAATCTCTGTATTGGGAATGATGTTGTTGCTGTTGTGCAATCTAACTGCATTCCTATGAATTTCAAGCAATGAATGGTGATGACTGCCTGCTCTGTGTCGTGGGCTGTTGGACCTTTTAGTAGGCAATCATCCAGATATAGGGAGATGGTAATTGCCATTCTGCACAAGTGTGCTGCCATCACTACAAGGACTTTGGAGAAGACCCATGGGACTGTCAAGAGTCCAAACGGAAGCATCCTGTACTGAAAGTGATAATTGTGAATGGCCAATTGGAGGTAATGCCTCTGCATCAGGTATATGGAAATATGGAAGTATGAGACCTGTAGGTTGAGGGTAGACAGCCAGTCTCCCTTCTTCAAGGCAGGGATTATGTTGGCTAGGGTTACCATCTTGAATCGTCATGTGCAAATGAACTGGTTGAGGTTGTGGAAGTCCAGTATGGGTCTCCATCTTTCTGTTTTCTTGGTTGTAAGAAAACAGTGGGAGTAAAATCCCTCCTCTGTGTAGATGCTCTATGGCTCCCAACTGCAGGAGGTGGTCCAGTTCCTGCACGAGAACGGCTTCATGAGAGAGGTCTCTGAAGAGGGACAGATAGGGTGGGAGGGGAAGAGGGATAACTAAGAGGGGATACAGTAACCAGTTCCCAGTATCTTTAGCGCCTATCTATCCATGGTAAAGCTTGATAAAATGAGGCTAGTCCATTTTCAAATGGCACAGAGAAGTTCAATTGCTGCCTTGGAGATATCAGGGCTGTCACACCCTCAACCAACACTTCAAAAGATTTGATGTGATGCTGAGGGTCGGTCTGCTGGCTGTGTGCGTCTATTCTGCCATTGTCGGCATTCGTTATAATGCCTCTGTTGTTACATAAAAGGCATTGATCTATAGCTTTGAGTAAAAGATCTGCCTTGTTTTCTCTTTGTGCCAGGAATGTGTATGCCCAGATTTTTGAGAGTGGGGCATGAGTCTTTTATACAGTGTGGACAGAGACATCTGTGGATTTGGCGAAGAGTTTCGACCTCCAAAGGGCAAGTCTTCAACCATGGACAGAACCTCCCTTGGGAAGCTGCAAAGCTGTAACCATGGTGCAGAGATGAACCAAGCTTCTGTATCAGCTGAATCCAGTGCAGCGTGAAGCGCTGTGCGATCACCCTCATTAACACTGTCTCTGAATTGGTCTTATCTTTTATTGAATATTTGCTGAACAATAAGCATCATTTGTTCAAAGATGTTGTGCGATACTTTGCCAAGAGTGCTGCATAACTAGAAATGCACAGTTGGAGGATAACTGAGGAGTATGCTTTCCTGCCAAACAGATCCAACAGCTTCCTATCTCTGTCTTAGGGTGTTGTACTGGCTGTCTGCCCCTTTGATTCACTGTCTCCACAAGGGAACTAGGAGTGGGATGTCAGAACAAAAAGTCCGCCCCTTGGGGTCCTATGTAATACTTTTTTGTTCGACCTCTTACAGATTGGAGGTATCGTGGCTGGGGTTTGACAAACGTTTTTTGCCGGATCCATTAGGGCATCCATCATTCATGGGAGAGTAATAGAGAATATCCATCAGCTTCTGCTAATTCTCCAGCATGTTTGAGAGTGGACTCCCTAAGGCAGCGATTCTCAACCACCGGCTGCGGGCCTCTGGTAGCTGTGCCGTGGCATCTCTGGGGGCAACTCCCCACAAGTGGAAGGAGACCCCGCGCATGCCTGGTGCAGCGTAGGGCTAGGTGAGGGGGTGGGGCAGGCACTGGTGGCTCTGGGGGTGGGGCTAGTGCTTGGGGGCTCCAGAGGCTGCACTAGTAATGGGGGGCTATGGGAGCAGGGCTGCCATTGGGAGGCTCTGAGGGCAGGACACTTGTACTGGGGGGGGGGGAGGTTGGGTGCAGCAGACTCTGGAGTCAGTAGCTAGTGCTGGGGGGTAGCAGAGAGGTGGGGTGATCTAGGGGTTAGGACTAGCACTGGGAACTCTGGAGTCTGGGCTTTTGGTGGACCAGCAGCACCCCACCTGCATATTCACAATTTTCATAACGAATATGCATATAAAATGCTACCGGTCCACCAAAAGTTTGTGAATGGGTTTACCAGTCTCTGGTATCAAAAAGGTTGAGAACCACTGCTCCAAGGAGTCTGCTACTCTTCTATATAGCTCCTAGAAGGATGTAAAATCATCCCCTGAAGTTGGAGGTGGGGGCACAAAGGTGTCATCTGGTAATAAGGATAAGTGTATCGGTGGGGGAGAGTCAGGAGTCTATTCCTTCCCTGTCACATCAGGATCCTCTTCCTCCTTAGTCATGGACTGGTTGGGTGACTGGGTAGTCGGTGCTTAAGATCTGGGTGCTGGGGAAGGCTTTGGTAGCTGCTGAGGTTGCTGTGCCTGATATGAGGCTAAGGATCCCAGTATGGCCAGTTGCGAGGAATTAGTGGTGGTAACCACGGGGGTGGGGTGGGGTTGTCATTGAAGAGGCTGTTTGCTGGGCCTTGGCGAGGAGTGCCTCGAAGTATGGACACCCAGGGGCTCCTCTTCCTTATCACTGGAGAACAGTGGAGTAGATCCCACTGGTCTAGAGGAGAGGATGAAGCAGAAAGTGTTCAGGGTGCCAACAGTACTGAATAATGGAGTTCCCGGCACTGAGGATACTAGCAAGTCTGCGCTAGTGGCAAATGCCTGCGGCGCCAACGTAATAGTTACAGGCCCTGGTAGCAAGGACAGCTGTGCTGCTGAGCTCTGCACCAATGGTGCTGAATGCTTGGTCTGCACCAATGATGCGGTGGGCAGTGGCATGGTGGCGCTTGGTGCCAAAGCTGCACATGGTCTCGCTGGTGCTAGTGCCAATGGTTCCTTGGCTGGTGCCTATTGGGAGTCTTGTGTTTAGTGTGGGCCTGTGCCTTGGAAGTGGTCCATGCCCTGTTTTTTGAGTCTCAGCCCTTACTGGTGCCAGACTTGGCTGGTGCCTCCCATTCGGTGCCTCAGGTGCAACCAGTGCCAGAGCTGATTTCTTCAGGAGAGAGCATTTCCTCATGTGGGAATCAGCCGCAGAATAGGAATGTGACCTTTTCTTGGAATGACTGAGTCTGCTCAGGGTCCTTTGAACTCAATCTTGAGGGAACTGCTCTCTCAGAGACCACCACTGAAGAAGGCTGTTTAGATGGTGTAGTGTGCTCTGGAACTGAAGCTGGGTGAACAGACTACTTAAGGACCATCATTTTTAATTGGAGTTCTCTCACTTTTCTGGTCCTGGATGCAAACTTCTTGCAGTGAGGCCCTGATTCCATAGAATGCTCCTTACCACAACAATGGACACACTGAGAGTGCCCATCAGACACAAGTATGGGCAGCCTGAAGGTTTTACAACTTTTAAAGCCAAGTGAACCACGCATGTCTGTTATACAGTTTCTGCAAAGCAGGAACCTTGAAGAAAGAAAAGGCTAACTATCTCACTTTTTTTAAAAACAGTAAATAGAACTATACTAATTAAACTACTGTGAACTAACAAGAAACCACCAAACTGTACTAACACATTAACAACTAGTTAATACTTGAGGGCGACTTCTGGGTTTTGATCAAAGCCAACAGTGGTAGAGAAGGAACTGAAAAGACAGTTGGCTGCGCATGTGGAGTAGCTGCTTCAAACGGCACATGCTGGCTGCCCTGTGTGCGCGGCCAACCCAGGGCACTGCTGCCAGAATTCTCTGATTAGAAGTGCAGTGGTGCTCAGACACCTAAGATGGAGCCCCCAGAGGGACACTCCTCGAAGAGTCTTGATTTAGTCAACAGCTCAGGATGACAGACTGATTTCCCTAAATAACTTTCAACTAAAGTTTTGTATATAAAAAGGATTATATTGGTAGTTTTCACCTGCCTCTTTCACATATTTCAGTTTTTTAGATAATTTTATCCAAAGAAAGGCATTATTTCCCATGAGCTCCCTAACCATAATTAAACTCACAATTATGAAAAACGTAAATGTATAAAAGCTACATATAGGTTACTGCTGAGGTGCTATTCATGTGAGGGTTACTTCATTTGAATTTCCTCAATTGTATGTTTAATCTCTCAATCCTAATGTTTCATAAACTTTCTCTCTTGTTTTAACTTCCTCTTAAATAAATCTTATCAAATCTCAAAGAAGTGTTTTACTCAATGACTTCTCTTCTTGGATGTCATCAATCCTTCTCTTTTTCTGTTTCTTAGTTACGTCCTGGGGCTCAAAACTTCACTGTAATATTATCTTCACTACATGCCCATTTTCTTCTTCCTAACCTGCAGGTGCACAATCTTGCTTTTCAATGACCAAAGAATCCAAAATCAAGAGGGGAAAAAAAGCTTGTGTCCCTGCAGATGGGGAGGGAGGACATACTGGAAGCAAACCTATAGCATAGTTTTAACTACCTATGGCTAGATAATGGACAGAAAGAAGTGGGAATGTTGACCTTGGATTCAGAGAAACTTATTCCATTCTCTGTAACTTTAAAATAAAAAAAGTTAGCTAGATTTCTCCAATGTTACAAAATAATTTACTTCTATACTTATGGCGGTAATAAATGTCAACCACCGATTTTTATTTGAGGGGGTAGAAAATGAGATTATAAAACCAACCCAACCATGAGTTTAGAATGAAAGTATTTTCATAGCCACACTAAAATAATTATGATAAAGCAAATAACATATGTGTTCCTGTATAGCTTAGCCTGGTACCTAATTTATATGTCAAGAAAGTTTGCAGTTGCTGATGCACTGAGAAAGCATACTGTACCTCTTGCTTGAAAAAGATCAATCTCTTTGGTTAGGCAATCTATGTCTATCTGCAGCTGTCTGTTACAACTTCGCAACTGTTGCATTTCTTCCAGCTGAAAAAACAAATCTGTTAGACTGAGTTTTCCCACTTCAATATCAATCACCATTCACACATAGGGGGATGTACATTTAAGCTTATTTTTGGCCTGGAGATTCATCAGCCATCCCTTTGCCATGGCTTTTAATCCTCACAGATCATCTTCGTGTACAATTGACAAGAGACTGTTAAAGCACAAAAGGAGGTGGTGAAAGGTGTGCTATGAAACAGATTGTAAACTGAAGTTCTAGTACACTGAAGCTCTAATTAGAGACTTTCAAACTAGCCTATTGAAATATGGTCTGCATTGTACTATCCTTGATAGCTTCTGAGAAAGTTCAGTGAGTGTGCAACATAACTGCCAACTTAGCAGTTCTTGCTACGAGGAGCATATTATACCTGTTTATACCTATATTTGGAATGACACTGTATTTAGAATTAAATTGGTAGCCAATGTGCCATTAAATAAATTACAATGTGCCATTTACTGAATTATGAAAGATCATGCTTATGGGTTTGCATTTTACAGATATTGTATCATACAGAGATTTTTGACTTACTGAAGGAATTTGAGAAACAGAATTCGATCTTTTCAGCCGCCTTCGTGTCAGATTATTCTCCATTTCATTGACCTCTGATTTTAGATTATCCAACTTTTTCTTTTGAATCTCAAGTTCATGCTGAAGTCGCTCCATCCTGGCTTTCTGGTGTATCAGTAAAGCTGCAATAATATCAGCAAAACAAAGTCCCATTTTAGCTAATTTATTATCCACCCTATGCAACTTTTGATAACTAAAGATGAAATCCAATATCCTTTTGGGAAAATGATCTATATGAATGCTTTTTCATGCTTCTCACAAGAATGCTTTGGTCATGTAAGACCACACATCTCGTTATACTTCTGAATAAAGAATGAATCAAGTATTTCATCTGCATTACAATCTAAAGGGTCTAATATGTTATGTCTATGTAGTATTGTCTGGTTTTTATTGTCTGCCTTTGTAGCTTTGACATGTTATAAAACAGGATAACAATGGTGAGCCAGTGAACCGTGTAATATTTGAAAACATACAAGCATAAAACATTTGCCTTTTTTTATACTTTTCATTGCCTGTTTCTTTGTGTAGGAGGGGGAAGGAAGGGGGAAATCAATAAAAAAAATCATTCAAAAAAATCTAAAGGGTCAGAGAAAACAAATCTGGGCAATAAATCTTCACAAATTAACAGAAAACAAGTTAATTTAGCCACATATTACATTTGGTAAAAATAAGCTTTCACAAAATCTACGGTCAAAATTTTAAAGGGAAGAGTAAAAAACAAAACAAAAAACCCCTAACCCCTTGCACTATGTTCATTTCAAACACCACAGAATTTTAATGAACTATGAATACATTATCCAAAGTAGATAAAGCATTCCTCTACTGCAGAACATATCATATTCCTAGAATTAAATGCTAAGCCTTGAATTAAACCGGGAGTTTTATTAATGGCAGAAAGATGGCATATGAAAAAAAAACAGAAAAATAAACCAAAACTTCACAAGTAATACTGCTAGAAAGTGGTTATAGTAATTACAGTACATAGCAATTTATTTCTTTGAATGATGACTCAGAACTATTAATCACTGGATTTGATCCACAATGAGAAAATCTTGTAATTCAGTTTCTGTATACATATTAGCTTACATTACAGACTAATTTAAAACTTCTCTTTTATTGTGACTATGTTTTGTAAAGTGCTGAGTATATTTACATGATTATGTAAACCAGTTGTATTTATTAATAAGTGGCAGTAACAAGGGGCTATTTAAAAAGGGCAGGGTAGCAAGTAAACATTGTCCTTTAAAAGTGAAGGGTTCAGACAGATCCGTGCTTTAATATAAGCTTTAAAAATAAGTGTGTATATCTGGTGTATGTTGCAACTTTGTATTACAATTACTCTCCTATTGCCCTGTCTACCTGTTCATTCCTCCACCGGCTTATCTTTCATTGACTGTAGGTTCTTTGGGGGTAAGGACGGTCTTATACTATATGTTTGTATAGCGCCTAGCATAACAAGGCTCCAACCCAATTAAGGCCTATAATATAATCATCATTAAATTCAGTCATAGGGATATAAGTGACTAGTTGACCATCTGATAAGCATAAGCTTTTCAGATAGTTGAGTAGTGACTCAACTAGTTGCTTCTCCCACCCCTTGCTGCCTGTACCAGAGAGAGGCAGCAAGGGGGGGAGCACTGTCTCCAGCAACGGGAGAGGACACAGCAGGGAAACGGTGCGAGTGGGGACTGAAAGGCTGAAGTGCTGCAGTGGGAACTTCAGTGCTGCTTCAGTCCCTGCTCACGCCATTTCCCCACTGCGCCCCTGCCCCCACCGCAGGGCTCTTGTACATTTCAAAGGCTGAAGTGCCGCAGGGAGCATGAGGTCAGTGGGGACTTACTACATTTAAAATGCAGAGCCGCAGCATGGGTAGCTCCTGGAGCTGGCACAAGCCAGGACTGCTCAGTCCCAGCTCAAGCTGGCTCCTGGAGCTACTTCCACTGAGGTTCTGCAGAGCGGTCCTATGGACTAATCATATAGTCAATACAAATTGCATCAACTAGATGATTAGCCTGATAACTGCATTTTAACATCGTTAAATCATACATAATGTTAAAAGTAGTAGAGTAATTCCAGCTGGTGGCACTAGATGCAGCTGCTTTATTTTCTTTCAATTTAATTGTTTAGTCTAGTTTACAGCTGTCTTAAGTAACATACTTAAGTTATTACATGATGGCTATTAGCCATACCACAATAAAACTGCAACACAACTTTTATTTAATACAAAAATTTTAAATATCTTTACATCCACATGCACAGTCAGATTGACTTGACATTTTCTATAGCAGTAATAGCTTCAGGATTCAGTTTTGGTTGCAAATTTGGAGTCATTCGGACACGGATTTTTAAAGATATCATCCCCATTTCCTCCCAGTTATCCTTTTTAAAAATAGTCTGGGTCTAAACATAAATTTGCATTAAAACAAATGTTGAATTAGAACCAGATCCATAGTTCAGTGCAGGTCTGTGAGGACACTTATTTTTCAATAAAAATGGCTAAAAATAATTTAGCTTAATCAGTTTACCACCACTCTTACCTTATAATGCCTTTTTGCACAGACATGGGAATAAACACTGGGCACTAACCACATTTAATCATGGGACTTCTCCTGATGAGATCTAGTTTCTCACAAAGAAACACCTGCAAAACCTGACTGTTAAAAAAGTTACTGGATTTTGGAGGTAGGGGCAGAATTCCTAAGATACAGCATCAGGAAATCACCAATTCAAGTCTCCTCAATTATGAAGTACATAAAAATATTGATCAACCTAGACCATCACTACCCCATGGGAAAGCAACACATCCTTTCCTCCTCATACTACATCTTGCAAAGAAAATGATTTAATGTAACTTCTCAGTTATTTATAACAGTGCTGGGAATACAACCCAAATCTGCTCTGTGGCAAATCCAACTCCCATCTACTCAACCATACTATCTTGAAATGAATCTGCCGAAGCTGAATTCTTTGGACAATTACAATGTAGTAATTGTGTGCTTTGAATGAAGGGCTGCAAGACGACAAAAAGGTAGTCTTGTTAAGGCAATGGACTGGGGCTCTACGTTTGTCCAGTCCTGAGCTCTATTACAGGCTTCCTATGTGATGCTAAGCAAATCACTTAAACAAGGTATAGAAGACACCCTACTTTTGTGAGTTTTAGGAGTAATAGCAGCCTTATGATTAATACAGTCGATTGGGACTATGCAGATCTGGGTTCAAAGTCCTCTCTTCTCATCCCTGACCCCAAGCTTCTGCTCCTCATCCCTTTGCATTGAAAGCGGGCTGCCTCCTTCTCTTCCATCCTTCCTGGGCACCAGCAGGGGAGCATTAGGAACACAGGAGACACAGGCTCCCCATTCTCACTTCTGGTGTTCAGAGCTGCAGCTTGTAGGGGAAATAACAGGAAAAGTCCAGCTCAGCCCCTGCAGCTCCTGAAGGCACATGTTCAGTAGTTCTGTGGAAATTACTTATGTGTTGTTCAGCTGGCATGCAGGAACAGTGCAGGGATGGAGCATTCTTAGTTCAGATGAAATCTGTGGAGAATTTTTTGCTAAACTCTAAACCTGTACTGAATGGAGGTTTTTCCAAACTTGGCCAAATATGGGTGGAGTTTAGTGAATGGTAAAAAGCCCATTTTAAACAATGGAGGCATAACCTTCCTCAATTTCAAATCTTTGCACCAATTCCTCCCCTTCAAGATGAACCTCAGAAGGTACACAGTTGTTGCAGCAACCTTCTCAAGGTCCTCAAAGTGGGAATATGGGGAAAGCCTGCCTCTATTCCTAGCTCCTGAAGATAAGGGAAGCACAAAATCCCTTTTCTCTACACAATTTCCAATGTTGGGTGGAGACTTCTCAATTCGTCCTCCTACTTCTGTTGCTGGCTGAGCTCCTCACAATCACTTGACAATCTGATCTCTCCAGAGCTACAAGAGTTGCCCATGAAGTGTGTCAACTTTAAGGCTGACTCTTCATCTCCTGTTTTCCCAAGATTTGTGTTCTGTTTATTCTTCTACTTAAAAAACAACAAATGGTCTGGTAGCACTTTATAGACTAACAAAACATGTAGATGGTATCATGAGCTTTCGTGGACATAGCCCACTTCTTCAGATGACTGGAGTTTTGAGTTTATGATGTACAGACCCAAAATAAATAGGGGAGAAGGGAGAGGAAGGAAGGGAAAAAAAAAAAAAAAAAGAAGGGGGCGGAAAACAAGGAGCAGAGGGTATGAAAATATCAAAGGGAAAAACAAGTAGGCAGAACTGGTAACCTATAAGCACCTAAAGACTGGATAGTTAAAAGAAGCACATAAGGATCACAGAATAGCAATTAGATAGGAAGGGTACTAATGCAAAAATCTACACAGATGAAGAGCTGTTGGCACCTTCATTGAATGTTAGGTTGATAATGTCTCCACCATCTGTTATCTCGATTGAGGAGGTCATCAGTGTGAGAACTGAATTTGTGGATGAATTGTAATTCCAATGTCTCTCTGTGTATTTGGCTTGTAGAATTGGTTCAACACCTCTACTGTTAGTCTGCTTACATTCCCCTTACATGAATGCTGGCTCTGAATTTAAAAGTTAGAATTTAATTCTTAAAACTCAAAGATGGGCTGAATGCAGTTAGCCAGAGTTAGTTCTTGGCGGGCTGCCAGCGTATTATTTACCTGTCTGTTTACAAGTAAGGCCACTGGCAGCTCACCTTTCACAGCCAATGGCAGTTGCGGAAGCAGTACGGACCAGGACACCACTTCCCGCAGCTCCCATTGGCCGGGAACAGTGTTCCACAGCCAACAGGAGCTGCAAGCGGCTGTACCTGTGGACATGAGAAAAAATAAAGCACCAGTGGCCCATCAGGGGCTAACCCTGGCAAACCGTCTCCAGCTTATTGCCCACCCCTGTTCTAAGAGCTAGTCTACACTTAAAATTTAGATGAAACTAGCTACGTTGCTCAGGAGCATGAAAAATTCACAGCCCTAAATGCCACAGTTAAACCAACCTAACTTCTTGTATGGAAGCAGCTAGGTTGGCAGAAGAATTTTTCCTTCAACCTAGATATAGCTGCTCGGAGAGGTGAAAATGAATTACCCACATTAATAAAAAGTGCCTTATTCGTCATAATTTTTCACCATCCAGGGACTAAAAGGTAGCATCAAGTTCTGGAAAACAAGGCCATTTTACTGCAGAACTAAAAGAAATGTAAAATTTATCTGTAAAAACAGCAAATTTGTACATAAAGCATAAATCACTTTCACTTATCAAGCTGCAAAAGATACTTGTAATGTATTTTTAAAAAACATAATTTTAAAAAGGTCCATTTTAACAATATCACACTATTATATATCACCATATTACCAAAGGTCCTGGATCGTCTCAATATTTAACTGTTAAACTTGAAGTAAAGGAGATCTGTACAAATCTGATATACCTCTGTGCCAATAGGGGTGGAAAATGTTGAGAAACAGGAAATGGCCTTATCTTTCTAAATTTAAAATCTATTAATTAAACTGAAAATATTTGCATCAAAAGGCATTTTAATGACTCATGTATTCACAAACACATCATGCTTTTGAAATATGATATAGGTTTCTAAGATCACACTGACTGGATATCGTTTTCAATTTGAACTATGGATTAGAAAAACAAATTAACTGTTTTCTTCAATTTTTTTCTAAATTACATTCAAAAATATATTACAAACTCAAAGGACTCAAAAGTTTGGACAAGCAACCTTAATTAGTGTAGTCGACTAACCAATAAGCAAAAGCTTATAGGTCAATGCTGTAGACTACACGCATTTCCCTTGCCCCAACCAGTACATTTTTTAGAAGGCTGGAAAGCAGCCCAGCTCAGTTCTGGCTCATGCCAGGTGCGGGTCCTACCCCTGCTGTGACTCTGCATTTAAAGTGTATTAGGAGCAGGGTGGGCAGGCAGCCCATCTCAGTTCTGGTTCGCGCCGGGTCCAGGAGCTCAGACCCCACTCCCCTCCCCCCAGACAGGGGCTGTTGTCACCCCGCACTGCTGCCTCTTTATCAGCAGCAGCACAGGGCAACAAGCAGACATCCGCAAGAGGAGATGGTTTTTAAACTGATTCCCCTCACGGACTAGCTCCTACCTGGCAACCCTCACTGCTGCCGGCCCCACCCCCAGGGACTATAGAATAGTCAACTAACCAATAAGAATTCATGAGGTTACTTGACATTGAATTAACCGATATTTAACATCCCTAGCGAGAACTCTTCAACAGAACTGCTGTAGGATTTTTTTTAATATGGGAAAAACTATTTTTGCTAAACCTTATTTTGAGATACACCTGAACCACTTTGACTGAAGTTTCCCCAAAAATATTTAATCTGAGGCAGATACCTGGCATGGAAAATTTCAGCCTAAATGAATACAATTTTGCAGAATTATAAACAAGTGAAAAATTGTTACTAACCTTTGGTAACTTGTTCTTTGAAATGGGTTGCACATGTCCATTCCATGTTAGATGTGTGTGTGATATGTGCCAGAGATTATTCCCTCTGTTTCTATCAGGGTGATTTTAGAGCCCTATGAAGCCACGGGCCTATGCCCTGATATAAGGAACTCTGTCAGCTCTACACCATCTCATTTTCCTTTTGGCCAGCTGATTCTGACAAGGGATCACAAGCAACACAACTCACAGAACAGTTACAGAAAGATAGTAACCATTTAAAATCCTTTAAGTACTTGTTCATGTCCATTCCATGTTAGGTGATTCACAAGCAGTACTCCGGGATCATGGATGGGCTTGACGTTTGTGACCATACTGATTGTAGCACTGCTCTTTCAAAACTGGCTTAATCTCAGACTTGTTGGTTGATGGGATAGTGGGATACAAAGGTACATACTGACATCCATGTCACAGATCTGCAGATGTCCTGGAGCTGTACAAGAATCCTGCTGATGTGAAGTGTTTAAGATGACCGGAAATGGGACCATTCACCTATTTGTAGAAAGCCCAGATGCAGGCAGTTATCCAAGACAAGATCCTCTGGACTACTCAGGTAGCCTTCTCATCCTTTATGCTATTGCAATGAAGAGCTGTGTGGATTTGCAGAAGGATTTATCCTTCTCAATGTAAGAGGCGAGGCAGGCATGCCTATCATGCAACAAGTGAAACCATTGCTCAGAGTTCTTGAGAGGTTTCAGGAAGAAGACTGGTAGAAAAATGACCTGGCTGTTATGAAATTGAGACACCGTCGTTGGTAGTTAGGCTGGACGGAGCATAGTTGGATCTTGTCCTTGAACACTGTGTAGGGCAGTTCTGAGGCAAGGGCCTTGATTTCAGATCCCCTTGTTGAGGTGATCACCATCAAGGTGGTGACGTCACTGACTTCCAAAAGAAGCAGGAGGATGCACGATAGCAACACTTTAAGGAGGGACTGGTGAATTTTGACAGAACCAGGTTTAAGTCCCCAGGGGTCTGGAAGTGGGAGGGGATGGTAGCTTACGGACCTGAAGATAATGTCTCTCCAGCCCCTTGAGAACACCGACCTACCTTTCACTGGTAGGTGGAAGGCTGAGATGGCTGGTAAGTGCACTTTAATAGATGTGAGGGGCAGGCCCTGCTGCTTTAAGTGGAGCAGATCGACTGAATGGAGGAATGAGACAGAAAGAGAAAGAGTATTTTCAGAAGCTCAAAAAAGAAAAATGCATCCACTTGGCCAAGTAGGTAACCCTGGTGGAAGGCTTTCTACTGCCTAGCAATATCTGCTGAACCTGTTCTGAGCAAGCCTATTCTTTAGGGTTCAGCCACCAAGCATTCATGCAGATAGGTGCATGGAAACTCAGCTTGAGTATAGCAACCAGCTTTGCAAGTGGTCTTGCGAAATCAGGTCTGGACAGAATAGAAGCAAGAGATGGGTTGTTACCAAGAAATCCAGGGATGTTCCGAACCAATGCTAGGGAGGTCACATCAGGGCTATCAGAATAAGTCTTGTCCTATCCCATTTGTTTTTTAAGACTTGTTGAACCAAAGGGATTGGGGGAAAGACAAAGTAGGAGGTCTGTCCAGGGGAGCAAGTAAACATCAGAGTTGGAGCCCAGACTCTGCCCATGCAGATAACAAAACTGACAGCATTTCCTGTTCTGCCTGGTAGTGAACGAGTCCACCTGCGAGGCCCCCATCTTTGGAAGATGAATCTGGTGATCGCTAGGTGAGGGGACGATTTGTGGTGAGAGGAAAAAAGAACTGCTGAGGTGATCCGCCAGTACATTCTGGCTCCTGGGAGATGTGATGCCTTGAGATGAATAGAATGCTTCATACAGAAATCCCACATACAGGTGGCCTCCTGACACAAGATTGAGCCCCTCCTGCTTGCTGAAGTAAACATGGCTGCATTATCATCTGTCAGGACCTGCACCACCTCACCTAACACTTGGCATGCAAAGCATACTGCCCTGAGCTTTCTGAATTTATGTGCACCCTACATCTAACACATTTGAGACTAGGGCTACTGATGGTTATGGGGTAGCTAAGGGCATTCCTATCATTAACAATCTCTGGTTTTTCCACCAGGAAGTTGAGGATCAGAGACGGAACCATGACCACTAAGTCTAAGTGGTATCTGGTTGGGGAATAAACTGACACTAGTCACATCTGCAGGGGCCTGAGGCACAGATTTGCATGCTGAACCATATAAGTACATGCTACCATGTACCCCAGTAGCTGGAGGCAAACCCAAGCTATTGTGATTGGGTGGACCATGGCACTAAATATCAGGTCCAGCATGATCTTGAATTGGATCTCCAGAAGAAAGGTGCTGCCTTGGGTTGAATCAAGTACTGCCCCAACAAATTCTATTCTTTGAACTGGGATACAGTTGACTTCTGCTCATTTATCAGCATGCTCAATTGTTTGGAAGGTGACCCAGACCATGCTGACGTGTTCTGTACTGGAGCCTGTGACACTTCTTTGATCTGCCAGTTTTCAAGTTACAAGTAGACTTTTATACCTCACCAGCTGAGGAAGGCTACTATGACCATCATATACTTTGTGAAAACCAAGGGGTTGCAAATAGGCTAAAGGGAAGAATGATGAATTGGTACTGGTACTGACCTGAGAAATTTTCTGTGGCTATGGAACATAGAAAAGTGAAAGTATGTGTCATTTAAATTATGGGCATCAAATGAGATTCCTGGATCCAGGGAGGGAAAGATGGAGGCCAGGGAGACTGTCCAGAACTCCCACTTCTTGAGATATTTGTTAAGGTGACACAGGTCCAACATGAGCTGGAGGCCCCCTTTGGCCTTGAGGATTATCGGGAGTAAAACACTTTTTCTTCTCAAGTCTTAAGGAATTTCCTATACAGACCCCATATGTAGAAGAGATTGCATCTCCTGGACAAGGAGTTGCTTGTGAGAAGGGTCCTGAAGAGGGACAGGGATGGAAAGTAGGAGGGAAGGTTTAGATAAAAACTGAAGAGTATATCCACCTGTTACTATGCCCAGGACCCACAATCCAATGTCATGTACGATGCTGCTATCCTGAAGAGAGATAGTTCAAAAATTAAAAAGGAGCAGCAGATCTGAAACTGTGACTGATATAGGGCCCTGAGGTGCACATTCAAAAGCCTACTTGGCCTGCCAGAATATCTCTGAGACCCCAATTGGCAGGATAAGGTGTATGGGAGTGCCTGGTGTCATTTATGACGTCTCCCTTTTCTTTTGTAGAGCTCCTGTCTTGGAGGCACAGAAAATTGAGGAGGACGCTAGGGTCTGAAAAGCTTCCTAGAATCTCAGAAGCCATGAAGTGTCAGGTCTATCTGCTTTGAGAATGCAGAGAGCTTTTGATGGGAAGACCTTGGCTAGACTGTTGAACTTCATGAGGAAGGCCAGAGGCCTGGAGCCAAGAACAATAGCAGAAGCCATTGCCTTGGCCCCTGAGTTGACGGCCAGAGCCGCCTGGTGTGAGATCCTGGCCTCATTCTTGCCCTTCTCCAAGAAGGCAGTGAACTCCTGCCTTAAATCTTGGGGGAGAGTTTTTAAATTTAGCCAAAGAGTCCCACAGAACAAAACTGTATCTTACCTGCAGAGCTTGCTGTATAGAAATATGCAGTTGAAGGCTCTTTGTCAAATAAACCTTTTTTATGAAAAGGTCTAGTCTCTTGATGTCATTTTGCTTAGGGGTAGTGCTTGACTATCTCTGCCTGTACCCTTTGTTTGCTGCAGACCAGCAGGAGCATGCGAGAACAGGTATTCAAACACACTTGCTGGCACACAGTACTTCTCTGCCCTTTTGGATTGGGATGCAGAGAAGGAAGTTTGCCACAGTGCCTTGACAGATCACATCACCATCTCATTGATGGACATGACCATCTTCGAGGGAACTGCTGCAGACAGGATATCAATATGGCTGTGTGATGTTTCCTTGAGCTCCTCACTTTGCAAACCCAGGTTTGCAGTGACGTGCTTAAGAAGTTCCTGATGGGCTCTGAAGTTATCCTGCCAAAGCAGGTTACTGGGTCCTGCAACTACTTGTCTGGGGAGGCTGAAATGATGGCTTGTACCAGAGGAGGGGCTTCTTCCTCAACTATATCCATTGAAGCCACCTCCTGGACATTGGTACCAGGATCAGGGCTTGGTGCTGAGTCAGAAGGAGCAGTAGCCCATCTCTTGGAAACCACCAATCAGGCACAATAGAAGGTAGGATGTAGTGTCAGAGGAAATGCCCATGGGTTCCAGTAACACCAGTCTATCAGGTCAGTAACCTGTTTGCCAGGTGCTGGCAGGAGAATTGGCACTGATGTCTGGTGGTGCATAAGTTGAGTACTGTAATGCATTTTAGGAGGCACATAAGGTTCCTTTTCAGATTCAGAATAAGAGTCTTCTCTCAGAGACCTTTGTGGAGTAGCATCCACATGTGCCTCTGTACCATGTAGGGAATCTGGGGAACAAAGATGATAGAGTTGCAAGGATAAGGGAAGTCTTTTCTCTAGAGGATGCCAGGGAGCCTGGTGCCAGGAAGTGGCCCAACACTCCTCCTCCCCTCCTTCTGGTCACTGAAGTTGGTGGTGTCCCACTGGAGTTGAAGAGACTGGAGGAAAAAGGTGGTCCTTACCACTCAGAAAGCCTCTGGGGCTGCTGGCACTGCTGTAGCTTCCGGGAGTCAGAGGAGGTTCCTGTGCTGGATTCAATACTCTAGACAGAGTTGACGGTGCCATTGCAGGCCTGGAAGTGGCCTGACACAGGTCTCACTGTGCTGCCTTCTCCCCACTTGTCTCTCTTTTTCACTGGTAAGCACCTTCCATTGGTTCACTGCTTCTTGTGCTTCTTTCTCAGCACCAGAAATGGTGAATAGTACTAGGAAGAACTCTGTACTGGGGGAGTGCTTTTAACCAATGCTGAAGTACTTGGAGCTACTTGGTTCTGAGTTTGCTCTGATGTGCTGAAACAATGGGCTCTTGTATGACATGGAATTTCTCCCAAGCACTTTAAGAAGCTGGAATGCAGGTCTCTCATGGGGATAGGTTTGCCACAAAGCTTGAAGCCTGGGCCCAGGGGCATACCTGAGGGCAAAGTAGTCCCTCATGACAGGAACTATATACACTAATGCTAATTACAACAAAATTATAAACTATGATTACAAATGAAGACACAATCTACAAACCACTGGGAAGAAGGCAAGGTGTGTAGTTCCAGCAAACATCATGGGCATAAGAAGGAACTGAGAGGGTGTGGTGCATGGTGCCAGAGAGCATTAGAGCAGGCCCAACAGATAATCAATGAGGGAAAATCTTCAGCCACGGTGCACGTGACGCGCATATCCATAACATGGAATGGACAAGAGCAAGGACTCAAAAAACATGGACTTGTAATGAAACGTGTCAGGCAACCTTACTGACAGATGTTACTATCTACACCACCTATAAGATTAAAAAAATAAACTATTTTGTCATACAAGAGACCCAAGTTTAGGACATCAGGTAAACTTCTGATTGCTTGGATAGGGCAGATAAATAATAATCATGCACATCAACTTCTGAATGATTTATAGTTGTAGCAAAGGATTAAAGAAACCATAGCAGTTAGTGTGGATGAGTGGAAGAAAATATGCGCCGTAATCTGAAGCACTCCTCTGAATGCAGAATACTTGAGCAGCATTACACACAAGTGAAGGCTGAGGGCCCCTGAGAGGACAGAAGCCCTCACTAATCAGAGGTGAAGGGACTTAGCTCTGACTTCATGGGGTAAGACAGCTTCTGACACACAGCTGTATGCTATGGCCATAGCCTACACTGTACACTGGCCATCTGTGTCTAAAAACCTGTAGGCAAGTTGAGACTTTATACACAAGTGGGGTCTAGTATAGGCAGAAATCATTCAGCACTTTTGGAGGATGAACTAGTTCCTATGCAACCAGAAACCCTGAAGCAGCACTAGGTACAGAGAGCTTTGCCTATTCCTGATGCATCAGATGTTGATTGTAGGACTGCCTTCTGCTGCACCCAGCTCCCACCAGTCTTTGCTCTGAATGCCAAATGCTCTTTGGACAATGATTCCTACTTGGTACTAGGTGCACCTACAAACAGTCTCTCAAGAAAGTCAGAACAGAAGAAAAACTGCACTAGAAATGCAGAGCAGTTGAATACTGTGATCATTATATAGATGCAAGATTAATTTTTTTCCTAATGTTAATGGGAATTAGAGTAAAACACTGCAGCATTCAAGAACCCCCCTAATCTAGGCAAGGGGTTCACAAGTTACTTCATTATTAAATTTACCTCCTAACAGTTGATCTGAACAACATCTATAGTAATCTTAGAACAAATTTGATTTTAAAATTCCAAATTGGTTGACAATAATTGAAGGGTCTCAAGAAGGTGAGAGGTGAATTATTTTGCAAGTTTTGTAGACTCATAAGTATTGCAGGACTCAATCTGCATCATTTTCAAAATACTATTTTATTATGTTGAACCTCTCTAGTCCAGCATTCTCTGGTCTGGCATAATTTTACTTAGTCGGCTGTCCACTTATTGTGGGTGTGGCCAAGTTTCCTGAGGTCCTAAAAAGTTTGTTTACAGCCAGCAGTCCTCAGTGTTCTGTGCTGTTATTTAGCTCTACATTACCCCTAAATATCTTCTGAGAGACCAACAGGCAGTGGAAGTGCTGGTAATGCTGCTAAACATAAGTATGTTTTTACGCTTTATCTACTTATTCGCTTGTGCCAATACAGTAAAACTGTGTAACAATAACACTTTGTTGTGAAGAGAGCTGATAGGCCTTGGCTAGGCATAGATTTACAGAGTGTATCAGTACAGTACAGTTATACATTATTAAATGGCATTGCAAGTGCTATTCCATTTATTCCTCTCCTTGAAACAAAAATAAAGAGAGCCCCCAACTATAATACTGACCTCCCATGGTTCAGCAAATTCTCTGGTTTGGTACCAGTCAGGCCCGAAGGGTGCTGGACTAGAGGTTCAACCTGTAAATTCCTACTCCTCTTCACGTTAACAAATACATTTAAAATATGAACACACAAGAATAGTCGGATTAACAAGAGGAGTCCTTATCACTATGCAATTCACTTGATTTTAATGTAATCTCATCCTCCTTCCTTCATCACACTACTATTCAGATTTTAACTTCTCTAGGATTGGTTTATTTTTCATATTTGTTTGTAACAACACTAAAAACATGTTTATGGATGGATGTCTGACAATAGAAAACATTGCAGTAAAAAAATCATTCCTACTTAACATTTGCAAAATGAACTAATAAAGGCAGTGCTATTCAGTGGGAACAGTGTCTGTCATCTGCTTGCCTGCAATCTGGTTCAACAATCTGCCAATAAGTCTGGACATTTGGTTTGTTTAAAATCAACTGAAAAATGAGAAATCTGTTCTAGAACAATCTACTAAAAGTATAGACAATTCCAATCTGGTAAAGTAAAGAAATCTACCCTGACTGCTAACTTAGAAAAAGCTCCCCAAAGCAGAAGGCGATTATAGATAAATGAACACAAAACAATAGAACCTCTTTTTTACTTTCAAGTAATGAGCGAAAGCTACCTTTACCATGCAAACTTAAATAAGGACTGAGTCAAATGTGTGTTAATTATAAATTCATATTTCTGATTTAGAATATACTGAAGAGTGCAATGAACAGGAGTTTTGTCAATTCCAAAATGGCTGATTGGTGGTTCTTGTTCTCCCTGAATATTAGCTCAGATAACTTGATAGAAATTTCTACAATTTACATTAAGAATATTACCTTGTGTATAGGCAGCATCATCAGATCCCACACTCAATTTCCGTGCATCATTGATCCTATCCACATGTGCTAAAACAGGGTCAGTAAGATGCTGGATACCCTCTGGTTCTGTATAGTGATCAGGAAGGTTTAGAAGATTTGTAGGTTCAAAGGTTGGGGATACTACCCCTGGTGAAACTGCAGGGGGTTTATTTGGAGAAACTGTAATTTTAAAAGTATATTTTGTGTTAGGCTGCGTGACCACCACTCGAGGAGAGGTTGCAGTGGTGTTGTTGCCAACTGCTCGACTCTTGGGTGGATGGTGATGAATAAATGCAGGACCCATGCTTACTTGACCGGACATATTCCTAGAGGTGGTAGTTACCCCAGGATTTGTTGATATGAAAAGTGTTGGTTGGTTTCGCACAATCTGTTCATCTCCTGTTGCGGCATTTGCTGAAATGTAGACCTTAGGTTGACTGCGTGTGATCACTTCATCTGTATTCGGTGGACTGGCAGCTATGTAAACAGTGGGCTGACTTCTACTTAATGTCTGGCTGTTTAGGGAAGAGGGATTAGTGGAAGTGCGAGGACCAGATGAACGCAGCTTTGAAGAGCTGTTTCTTTGTGGTGGTTCAAGTTTGATTTCGATTTGGTTTTTGCGAGGTCCTGTTGAGATATTTTGAATGTTATATTGGCTGTGGGCAGCAGATTGTGAACTACCAGATGAATGAATCATGGGTGCTTGTGGAGTGGTGGGTGAACTGATAGGCATATAGACATGAGAAGTCTGGTGGCCTTGTTGGTTTGCCTGTGATGAGGTATGTGTAAGAGAATTGGATGTAGGAAGAGTAGTCCAGGGACTTGGTTGTGAAGGCTGGTAGACTTGCTGAGGATGCATGGGATTGAACTGACACCCCCAACCTGGATGCTGCTGTGTCTGTCGAGCTGTACCACTTGGAGTTGTAATATAAGGCCTAATATAGATAGAATTTCCCTGTGGACTATTAAGTACAGGTGGAGGTACACCATGTATGTGCAAAGATGTAGGGGTATTGCGACCAGGCTGAATATTGGGGGCTAAAGTTACCATAATGGGGTTGAATCTGGGTGTCTGCTGGGAGAGGCTAGATGTTCCTTTGCTGCCTATGTGAAATCCCAAGTGTCCTGGATTAGAAGTACTAACTGTATTAGCCATTCCAAAGACATTAAATCCCTGTGGAACTTGAGCTGGTGCTGTTTGTGGCTCTTGCTGAAACAGTTCATTGTTGTGCTGGCTGCCTTGAAGATGTCCATCACTAATGCTGTGAGTTAAAGTCCTACTTCCATTCATTCTACTTCCTTCTCTTCCGTGGTGATACACATTCTGTGACTGCAAATCCAAGTTAAGAGATGTCATGTGATTTCGTAATCCAGGAATCCCAGAATCATCCGAAAAACCTAGGTCTCCTTCACCATAGAGATACTTCGTGCTTTCCTGAGACAGAACTGCACAACAGGCATCCAAGTTATTATTATTCTATAAAAAAAAGAGTTTGAAGTTATTGATAAAATAAGATCATATGCTCACATTATATCAGCATTAAAAATTACTATGCAGCATCAAATGAAAAGCTTTGAGTTGTTGGTCAACACAGCTGCTACACATGCATGAGGGGCTTGCATGTGAAGCTTACTATTATGAGAACTGAGACTCACTCCCTGGCACCATGGGCGGAGATTTGCATTATTGCTGCAGTACTGACAGGGACATCTTTGACAAGCTAATACAGTATGGTACTCCTTGGATGAATACTTTTTGCTATTCCTCCCCACTTTCAGAACAATCTTCAATTGATCAAGACTCTGCTGAGGGGGAAACTGACAGAAGGGTTGGCTTCAGAGTACCTGTAAATTATGGGTAAATAACTTGAAAAACAAAAACAATTTTTTTTTATTTAAAATGGTTTCCTAAAGATTTTAACGACTGATTTCATAACATAATACCATCTGCTGAACATAAAATGCCAAATTTATAAATAAAAGAAACATACAGATTGAGGAAAGTGCACAGGAGAACAAAGATACTTCAAATAAGAATTTAATTTGAACCACAACAGCCACATACGAATAATTTCACAAGATGCAACGCTTTAAAGAAACACTGATTACAGTGGCATATTTAAATATTCTTACTGTGTTTATCAAAATTTCCCTATCAGTCCACTACTGTCAAAAGATTCATAACAACCACTTGTATTGGAATAGACTTTTGAATGTGATGACTTAAAAAAATGTAAATGTTAATAATATATAAAAATGTGAGCGAAATGTCTTTTTTCATTACCTTGAACAGAAGTAATAAACCCACAGCTACCTAGTTTTGGGGATTTTAAAAAACAGAGTATGCACACCTTTTTCTCAAACTTAATGGGGGGCTCTTAGAGCTGCTAATTAATCATCTTAAAAAATTAAAAAATAATTATTGAATAATTCCATTCCCTCTTCTGAACTCATAATTATCTTCTGTTTCATCTGCTCATATTTTTATTCTATTTTCATACAGTGATAGCTAAGGAAAACAAGTATACTTTAACATATTTCTTTTATGTTAGCCAACTGTCATGATCAAATAATGTATTTTGAATAAACAAGCTGTACCAAAAAGATAAATATACACGAATAAACTATAAGGAAAACATATCAAGGAGAAGACATATGCAGCACAAGAATAATACAGTTCTCAAATACTTATATTAGCAAGACAAATTAACACATACTATATTTTCTCAATAAAATTACTTTTATTTAATAGCAAACAGAGCCCAAAGAGGATCAGAACCTCTTTATGTTAGGCACCCAAGTGAGTCATTGACTATTATTACTCTGACCAGTTTATAATTTAAGGTACAAAAAAGTAAAGGAAGAAACCGTAACAAAAATATTAATATAGGCCAAATGCACGCATGGCTTGACAGATTTTAGTCTTGTAAAAAAAAATACACTATAAAGTAAAAATAACAGGACAGGAATCCTATTGACCATCTAACTAGCTGTTATGGTAAAGTGCTTTGAGAGTTGATAAAAGCATTGTTTAAGCTGATAAATAATAAATAATAATAATAATTCCCTCACAGCAGAAGTGGGTCTGAGAGCTATCAAGGAGTATAAGTTAGTAGTATATATAATAGCTCGGGAGGGGTGCTCCAGGGATAATGGGAAATGGAAAAAAGCATGAAGGTGCATGTGGGAGAAGCAGAGAAATGGGTAAGGAAGCTCGCATTAGAAAATGGTGTTGTAGCAGGAACACTAGGATGCAGAAGTGGGTAAGTATAAAGGGGCTAAACATTAGGGCTTAAAGGTAAGGACTTGTACTTGGAGCAGAGAAAACAGAGCCAGCAAAGACACGATAAGAGTGACAGAGAAGAATGACAGGCCAGGAAGACCTTGGTGGCAGAATTTTGAATGGAGCTAGGAAAAAGGGGTAGATACTGAAACGGCCATAGAAGGAAATTAAACAGAAATAGCTTGAGAGGTCCATAGGCACAACGTGACAGCATTTCTTTGCTTAGATGTAATGCAATACATTTTGAATGCTGAAGTGAATATACTCTACAAAATTTCAGGGAATGCTCTTGGAATCAACAGACAGAACATTACTGATTCTGAAGAAAATCAGAAAAATCAAAAGAAGGAAGAAGGGCAACATCTGTGTACAAAGTCATACTTTAAACAATCTGTTTATTGTTTATAGATCAAAGAATGGGTTGATGGAAAAAATGAACTCAATACCCTTAATTTTAGCTCTGTCCACATCCAACTGAGTTTAAAATATTGACGCAATGAAAGAGAAAAACAAGAGGAAAGGAGAATGAAAATGTTATGCTGCGGGGCGGGGCGGGGGGGGAGGAGGAAATAGGGACACACAGAGCTTCTGACAGGAGGAATGGGGAAAGTGGGGAATGGGAGCACATATAAACCTCTTGGCATGAAGTAATGGAAGACAAGAGCCTCAAGAGGACAGAGAGGGTAATGGAGGGAACACTGAGCCCCTGGTATGAAGGAAGGGGATTGCAAGCAATTCCTGAAATAGAAGGGAATTCAGAATTCAGAATAGAAGGGAATTTAGCTTGTAGGGGGACAATGGAGGGATTAATTTGGCTGACAACATTAATTTGCAATAAATTTGGCCAAGAAAAGGAATATAGCGTGCAACCCCCTAGTTTAAACAGGCTTATGCTGTGTCCTATTAAGCTTTCAATGGCTAGGTCTAGACTGTGGCGTTTTTGCGGAAAAAGCTATGCAAAATGTGCTCTGCATTTTGCGTAGCTTTTCCCGCTTTTTTTCCCCGGAAGAGGCTTTTCCACCATTTGGCCCCATCTAGACGGGGACAAATGAGGGAAAAGCCTCCTCTTTCAGCAGAACCCTTATGCCACGTGAAACAAGGTATACTGGGCTCCCCGAAAGAGCGCGTTTGCTCTTCCGCAAAAAAAAGCGGAAGAGCAAACACATTCCTTCGGTGCATTCCTCCTCTACTTTCAAGATAAAATATATAAAGAATAGACATGTTGACAGTGAAATGTTCTGTTTAACAGCAGCATTCTTATATTGTTTTGTTTTCTGAAGTAATATTAGTTGCACCATTATAAGCTTAATTCTGAACCCTTCTTCTAAAATCCACAAAAATATTTTGGCTAAAAACTGATGGGGTGAATTTGAAAAGATGTAACATTTTTCAACATAATTTAAAGTGAGCTCGACAAGAGGATCTTGCAATCAAGGTTTTTTTTTTAAACCATTCTGTAGGAAAATCCAAATTAGATGAATTATAACTTTCTGGGACCTTCCAATTGAAATCTAGAAATCAGGAACAAATTTAGTTGATCAAGAAGGTTTTTTTTCCCCATCTTTTGATTTTGTAATGCTTCTATGGAATGTCTTCTGCGACAAACTTAATAAAAAGTAACTGCTAAGATCATTTAAAAATCCCAACATTTTTCTATAACCCCTTTCTTTACAGAGAAAATTTCCAATAGAAAACTGGCTAGGGTCCATCTGCATACCAACCTCCTTTACCTCAACTCTTGTCTTCAAGGCTGCCCTTTACACCAGAACCTCCTGTACATATGCCCTTTTCTCCAGAGAATAGATTTGAGTGAATCTATTAGGTCAGAGGTACTCAAACTGGGGGCTGAGCTCCCTTGGGGGGGGGGGGGAGGGGGGGAGGAGGGAGAGTGCACAGAAGCTAAAGCAAAAACAAAACAAAATATACTTTGCACATTTTACCCACAGCAATGAATAAACTAGTAAAGTTGATTCCTCTAGAATTATCATGTCCTCAGATGGTGCTGTGCAGCATTTGTCTCTAAATGGCACTGCATTCTGATGGATTTCTGTTAAGCTTTCATAGCATTATACAAAATTGTTGCCATCTGTACGTTATTCTATTTGCACATTTAATCGTGAGCATAGACCAAAATCAGTTTTGGTTTTGCTCTTGTTACAATGGACTGTTGTGTGTATTTTGATCAATGCCTTGCTGTTTTTAATATTTAATGAGAGTTGTATGTTGATTTTTTAAAATTGGTATATGTACTTGTATAGCACATGAGTAAACTACTATGGACACAAAAAAGGAGGTGCAATCAAATATGTCTGAGAACCCCTCATTGGAGCACTCGCACGCCGCACCCTCCCACTCATGACTCCAAATAGTCTGAAGAAACTGCTAAACAAGGATGCACAATGCCTTCTACAATCTCAGTTCCTTTCATCACCAACACAGAGACAGAACAAAAAGGGGTTCACAGAAGAGAAAGCTGGTGTGAAGCATGAGCATGCAGAGCCACCCCAAAGCACTCTGGTTAGAGGTAAGTAACCCTTATTTCTTCACATGACTCTACATTCCGACTGAAATATGCCAGAAGATAGTGCCTAAGTGCATGCAATTAAATCTAGAAGGATCAACAGTCTATGCCTTGGGGCAAGAAGCTAGAAGATTCCACGTCAGTTGAGAGGAAACTGGGGCTGGCTGCCATCTTGGTACAATGTGTGTGTTGCCTTACATAAAGATGTGCATGAGCCCAGGGAAAAGAACTTGTGATGGACACTGCACCAAAAAGTTATCTTGTGTTTGGAAACCTTTTCCATAGCCTAATGAGAAGGAACTTTTGTACTTTAAAAGTAGAACAATCTCATCAGAAAGTCTCCATTTGATAATAAAATGGGCTAGCTTGTCTCCAAATACAAAAAGGGAAGGATCCTTGCTATTTAGACTTGACTCACAACTCTTACATCAAATGTGTTTAGGCCTTGATTTAAAAGGCTCCTTTTTTATGTTGGCTCTGGAATGATGCCTGTTGAGGCTGTTGTTGAACTCCTTAAATTTTATGAAAAATAAACCAAAGATGACTGATAATAACAGAAAGGAGTAGAAGGTCTCCTGCCAGTAGAAGAAATCAAGTCCAAAGAATGGGCCCGTCAGCAATTCATCTGTCTTTTCACTAAAAAGATCTCAAAGAAAAAGAGATGGAATGAAGTTCTGTCCTCTCAGAATAACAGCAGAAGCCAGTGCTCTAACGGAAGAGTCTGAGGAATCAAAGGAAACTCAGAGTGAGCTTTTCCAAATTTTAACACTCTTCTAGGATCACATTTTCCAATCTTCTTATGTGATTTTGCAAATCATGCCCAAACAGTGCCCTCTTTTTCCACAGCCAGAATAGATAAAATATAAAGCTGTTATGCTATCACCCTATATTTTCCACTTTAATACCGAGACATGAAGACATGAACACCTTTTTGGAGCCCCTTCCTATCACTCGTGTGAGAAAAGTTGCTATCCAGTCCTTGATTTGCTACTAGCTAGCAACCACTACCAGTGAATTAGGTGTAGGGGACACATGACAACCTCTCTGAGGGTAACTGATGTAATTTGTCTGTCTTCTTGGATATAGGTTGGGAGGAATGGACCAAACAGTCTTAGCAAGCTGGCTCATTAAAGATTAGTAAGGACATCGTACTGTTGGTGGTATCCCAAGTATATCATTGGATGAGATGCCTCCTTCATAGGCACTGGAGAGAGATTCAAAGTGGAAACATGAAACTGCAGAGCATTCTCAGAAGGGGAAAAGGCAAAAGCCAGTCCCATATGTTCATCTGGTGACAAACCAGGATCATAATCTATATCAGCTCCTCTTTTCAAACATCAGCATACTGTCTCTCTCATATTCTTCTTCAGACAGATCTTTTACAGATGAAACATCACCTCTCCATCCATATGGAGGACAATTATAATGTTCTTGTGGTGGTCCCCCAATTGGGCCATGGACCCCAGAACTGCCAATCTCCTCAGCAATAGAGATGGGAACAAAATTGCAGCAGCAGGACCAAGAGAAAGGATGAGGCAGGAAGAAACATGTCTCTGTATTCTTACACTACCCTTTTTTACATACTGATCTTGCTTTGAACCCATAATGGATTGCATCAGAAACAACTGACCCTGAGGAAAGACAGAAACAAATACTGAGAAATCTGTGTAGAAACGCTGTAGTAGTCTTAGGGGAAGATAAGGAAGTATAGACCGATCAGGAAAAAGACCAACAATCTTGTCTGCTTTTTTCCCCTCTCTCAGGTGAAGATGATGCCATCCTTGTAACTGGTAAAGTTTGTCTCTTTTTCTAGACTCTTGCTCTCACTCTGATTTGAGGAATACTCAGAAGCCAAACAGTGCACATCAGCAACCAAAGTGAAGTCTTCCTCAGAACCTAAAACAGAACTGAAACTTGAGCAAGAGTTGAGGCTGGAGTCGAACACCTGGATGGCACAGAAGCACCAAATCTGGGGCTGCTACCACATGGGAACTTTTGAGCTTCTACCCTGGCCAAGTCACTACATTACCACAGTAGATCCAACAACTGCTGAGTACATGCTGCCTCCCTGCACCTGGAAGGAATCTCAACTTCCCACGAAATGGAGTCCACTGCAGCTCAAGCCACTGGTGGACCCTAGCATTCCCCACTGCAAAACCTCATTTATGGAATTCATAACTTTAATTACTTAATATATTAAATAACTTCGTAATTTACACACAAAAAAAGAAAAATCAGTGAAATACAACTGTCCATATTACGAACAAATGACCTACAAAACTTATTTTAAAAAGTTGTACTCATAAAAGCAAGGTGACAAATAACAGCAGTACAAGGGAGGCACGAGTGCTATTTTTTTTTTACATTTCTGCCAACACACTTCCAGTATCTGTCAGACCCTAATTTCTTGATTCCAGACCTCTCCTTCACTAGAAAAATCAGCCATCAAATATTGTCCAGTTTTGTGATGAGAAGGAGGCTGCCCAAAGTTAGATTTAATGCATGTTACTAAGCCAATGCACCAATATGTGAAATAACAAAATTAGTACTTTGCAGGGCCAGTCTTAAGCACAAGCATGGTGCCATGTAATCTGAAGCGCAGATACTGCAGCTCCATGTGTTGATCCATTTTCCTACATCAGCAAAATGTCTAGATGGGCGGGGAAGGTGGAAAAATTAATCTTTTGCCTGTTCCTTATATCAGTAGCTTGAGAACTCATAAAAATAAGAAGAAGATTGAAATTTTGCCTCTTGCAATTTAAAAATGGTCAAACTAGTTCTCTTAACTTCCAGTGTTCATCAAGTTTCACTACAAAATGAATTTGAAACCACACTATAAATCCTCAAAAATACAAGTATTTATAATAGAAACTTTTAGATTCCCAATGTAAACAGTGAAAATATGAACATTAACACAAAGAAACTGAAATACCTCAATTTTAAGAAACATATGACAGAGTAGACTATGCAAAAGCTGTAAACTGATACGAGATTCTGTTTGTTTTAAAGCAAACAGAAGAAAGACATAAACAGATACTTGTTTTCTGTTTAAATATCTGCTATTAGCAGTTCCACCCAACCATGGCAGATTAGAGGGAAAGGTTTTGGCAGTTATTTGTAATATTTACAATAAATGGCAACATATAAATATACAGTACTAACAGGACACTGACCTGTAACATGCATCTGGACACAACAACTTCAGGTACCTCTGGAAATTTTTGTCGCAGGTCATGTAAAACCTGAAAATCTATTTGCTGGCTTCCTTGGGCCATTCGTATATTGCCTGGTCAGGACTGTTGATCAACAGGCAATTCTAGGCCTTAGTGAAAGGAGTACTCATCTCTCTCGTTCCAGCATTTTCTGTAAGAGAGGGGGGGAAACCCCAAAATTTTATACATGATCTTAGTTTAAAATCTGAGTTTCTGTATCTTATCAAAACCAAAAGTAATGCTGCACAAACTAGTACTTTAGATGTAGAAACAAGAACTTTCTAATTAAGAAAGATAGAACAACATTTTCCATTAAATAACTACGAATCTGCTTACGATTCTTCATATCACTGTATACTTGAACATTCATTATCTCTTGTGATTTTGATTCTTTTCAGATTTTCAAACATTCATCATAATGTTTTCCTGCATAGTGTAAAATGACTACCTATGTCTGTTTAATGCAGGTCTGCTCCTCAGTTTCACCTTCCCTTTTATCTCAATATTTAAGTTCCTGAATCAAGTATAACCTTTTCCACATCAGGCATACCCCTTATTTTAGAGTATGTGATTTTGAATACAGAATTTAAAAGAACATATATATGAAAATGCCACAAAATTGTTGGTTAAAACAAACACTGGAAATAAAACACTGAAAAGATGCCCGATGAGGTTTCCAATGTGTTTTATATTGCTCTGCTTTTGTCAAAGTGATCTTCCAAAGGCAGGAAGATTGTTCTGTTCAGAATTCATAATTAAAAAAAAAAAATTGTAATCCTCTCAGGATCACTTTATTTGTGATAATCCATTACAGTTTATCAATTAATATTATTACATACATAAGAAAGATTATGGACTCATGATTGGTTGAAGTTGGCACAGTATTAAGTCAGGTTTCCTAAAGCCATTCATATACTGTTTTCTTCTTCAGGAGGTCAACAACACAGAGGCCTGCATCAGTCTTAATGAAGTTACATGTACCAATGATTGCATCCTGGCTAACTGCAACAAGTTTGTACCATTCATTAACTTGGAGTTTTTAGTAGCTCAAAAAAAATCCAATCTAAGTGTAATTCCCATTAACAAAACCATGTGCTGCTGAAATTCTAGCTTAGCTGTATGAATGAATATGACTAAATGTAACAATTTTTTTTAAACAAAACCAAGTTTATTGTTTCTTGAGCCTCAATCTGTATACAACTCTTTGGTCAATGCCTTAATATTCAACTCTATAAAAGCCTGGACCTGCTTATCAGCTTATTCTCCTACTTCTAACTTTCTTTTGCTCCCTCTTATTTCCACACGAGGCACTACTGCCTCTGAATTCAAACACGTTCTAGTGACATTCTATCCTAAAACTAGCTTGTACTAATCCATACATTCTCATCCCTGCCACTCTCTCCCTTCCTCTACCTCTGAACTCCTTCAGCAACAAACGCACCTTTGATTTCTAGATAGCCTTTAACTTTTTTTTTTTTTTTTTTGGTAAAGAAACTGCTCTAAATAGATAGATTTAACCAAAATTAATTTAGAAACTGGTTTAATTAAACTAGCTCCTTATTGTCAGGACACACTGTTCAGTTCAAGAATATATTAGAGATCCCTTCTTAACCTAAAATAAATTGATGAGACACTCAAACCAAAATAAAGTCAATACCTGGGGTATGAGCTGATTTTAACAATCAGTTTCTAAACCAATTTTTGTTTTACTGTTAATTTCGCTCTCCAACCAAACATTTTCTTTTAAGGCTTCTAGAATAGTCTGCTCTGTAGGTTCTTGTTTTACCTCAGACAGCTCTTTCAACATCTTCTCTGGGAGCTGTATCTCCTCTAGTTGATGTTCACTATTGCTTTGTCTTCTCCTTTCCTGTTCCTACTTTTTCTCCCTGGGGATCATTCACCAATACATTCATTTACTACATCTATAATGATTCTCACAATGTGTCCATGCCTCTTTTTTCACCTTACAAACGGAATATATATTCTGCCTAATAGCTTCAGCTATAGTTAAGATTGTGATGTTTCACTATTATCCAATTTTGACGCATTCATAATTGTACATGTTCACTTTCTGAGAAAAGACTATCTACTTCATGAATCCTTTTTAAAGCAAAATGCAATCAGCCATTCTTGAATTATGAAGGCCTTTAAAAATCACAACACCTTCAAACCACATGACACTTTCCCCACACGTTCATTTAGACCAGCTTTCTTTCCATGCACAAATCAAAAAGTGGTTAACTTTGAAACTTCAAAAATAGCATGCACTATTTTGGGAAAAAAATGGGTGACTTAGAAAGTAGTAAAAAATTGAAAAAACAAACAAACCCCATGAGCATGCTTACTAGCATCTGATAATATTTTTAATCTCATTAATCCCATTTCATATGACACATTACAATATATATTTGATTAGTGAGCTCAAGCAAAAAAAGGAGTTGCTGTTGGGATAATCTTCAGAGAGATTTATTTCAATTAGATATTACCAGAATTCTCTCATGTAAAATAATTCCTCAATACAGGAAACACTCGACATTCACCATGAATGGCGAAATTCACAAGTACTGGGAGTCGTGGCTCCTAGTCCCCACAGCAAGCTCCCTGTGTCTCCCGGTCCCTGCCACCTTCCTCAGGTGTGGTATTTTTAATATGGAGATTACCTATCTCATAGAACTGGAAGGGACTTTCAGAGGTCATTGAGTCCAGCCCCCTGCCCTCATGGCAGGACCAAGTACCATTCCCCTCACAAATACATGGAACCATGAATAGCAATTCCATGAATCACAAGAGTCTCTTGGATAAAGGCAAGAAAACAAAGATGTTAAAAAAAAAAAAGGGTGGCATGAAGAAACCTTGGGGTTTATAACTGCATATTGTAAATATTCTGTAATTTTAAGAGAACATTTACTTACCAGTGTTTTTAACATATTGTTGTAACAAATATAAACTGTTATAATTTAGATTATAATGCTAGATTTTCTACTCTGGACATTAGACTGCACTATGCATTTTCATCCTCCCTTGTTTGTTGCACACATCTCTATGAACTAAGCCAGTCTGTTAAAAAAAAAAGGAAAAACAATAAAACAAACATTTTATGGCTAAAACTTTTAAACTTCTATTGTGAATTCTCTTATATAGAAAAACTACATCCATTTGATACTAAAAGTTGCATGATTAAAATAAAATACAGGAAACGCAAAAGCTAAAAATAGTGATAGGAAAATTAACTTGACTGTCTTACACAGTCAGGTACTGGACTGACTAATCTTTCAGGCAGGCTATAAGATTTCTCTCTTCTATGCACTAGGGCAGGGTAGGCAACCTTTGGCTTGCAACCCATCAGGGTCATCTGTTGGTGTGCCATGAGACAATTATTTGATGTTGAGTGTCTGCAGGCACCACTCCCACAGCTCCCAATGGTTGTGGTTTGCCGTTCCCAGCCAATGGGAACTGAGGGAAGTGCCACTATGGGCACTGAGAGCTGCAGGGGGCCATGCCTGAGGACACTCAATATCAACAAACTGTTTTGCAGCCCACTGGCGGATTACCTTGATGAGCCATGAGGCAAAGGTTGCTGATCCCCAATTTAGGAAGAGGATGGACTTAGGATTCAAGTGGTTATCATGCCTGCTGTCAGGGCCGGCTTTAACAAGCGCGGGGCCCGATTCGCGGGGGCAGGGCCGCACATGCACCGCGTGCCCGGGGTGGCACTGCGCATGCGTCATGCGCCCGGTGCGGCACTGCGCATGCACCGCGCACCTGGGAGCGGGGCCCCATTCCAGGGAATCGGCCTAAAGCCGGCCCTGCCTGCTGCTGAAGGGATTTTATTATTTCTGCCAGTCCCTCTTTGCACTTTTGTTGGACAGAAGCAATCAGTCAATCATAACATTTTATGATTATGGAGAAAACACCCACATCATGGAATGGGCATTTGTTTTATAACAAACACAAACATCACCTCAAATTTTTCTCTTTTAGTTTGTCAGACATTTAATTTTATATTCAGGTTCTTCATCTGTTAGGGCTTCTAACACCAAGCAGTTAGTGGAATGTGTACTTCAATGCTAAAATATACACCCCAAGACATAAAAGATGTTCATATGGCAACTATAAGTCTGCCATATATCACATTATATTTTTAGACTCTATAGGAAGACTACATTTTTGTAACAGTAGTAACCAATTTTAAAAAGAATAGGGTGATTTATCATAACATTTTTAAAAAATACCATTCAATGGCACGCAGTTAAGGAAATCTAAAGACTGCTGTTAGACATATTTATATAAAAGACAGTGAATGTAATAATTTAGAAAATGCGAGTCCTTCTGGAAATAATAAATTAAAAATTAGGAATAGATTTCCTATACAGCTGACTTGAAATTCTCCTCTAATTATAACATTTAAAAAAAAGATAAAGTGACCTTTTGTAGGAAAGACCGAAAGTGTCTCAGAAATCTAAGTTAAGATTTTTTTGTTAAGCGAACATAATTTTAACTTATTTGTATCAGTTAAATACTAAATGTCACTCCCCTCCTTTACAGCACACCATATATGCAGAATGTACACACAGTATTCTCTCACATTTCTAAAGGCAGAATAACTAAAACCCTAAACCAACCGTCCTGAGCTTCTAAAAACATTTAAATGTTTCTAATCTATGAGTTAAATCAAGCAAACCCATTATCAAAAAGTCAAGTGCAGTAATCTCACATAGAACAAATACTCACACCACCTTTTCAATTCTCTACACTAGTGGTGCCCAAACTGTGGGGGGCTCATTCACCTAGAAGAGCACAGAGGAACATTCAGGGGGGCCAGGGCTGGCCACCTGGGGGAGAAGAGACAGACCACCCATTCATGCTCTGCTATGGCCTTGGCTCCCAGCTGCGGCCCCATTCCTGTCCCCAGCTCCCACGGGAGCATGGACAGATTACATTATGGATAGGGAGAGCACAACATAAAAAGACTGCAGAACTCTCTCCCTCTCCTTCTGCTTTTCTAAGATGATCCATCAAGCAACATTTTCTGTTCTTCTCTTAAGTTTGTGATTAATACTAGGTCTGTCAGTTAATAGCACTTCATGCAAATGATTAATGTAAAACAAATCAACTAATTTAAAAGTCATTATTAATCGCAGTTTTAATCCATTAAACAATAACAATACTAATATCAAATCTAATATATAAAGGAGAATGTTTGTATGTTTGTGCGCTAATAACTTGGTCACTATGGCTACGTCTAGACTGCATCCCTCTGTCGACAGAGGGATGCAAATGAAGCACATCAAAATTGCTAATGAAGCAGGGATTTAAATATCCCACGCTTCATTAGCATAAACATGGCCACCGCTTTTTTTCGACACAGAGTTTTGTCGACAAAAAGCGGCAGTCTAGACGCGGATCTGTCAACAATAAACCCATTTTCGACAGATCCTGTATTCCTCAAAAAATGAGCTCATGGAAGCCTCTAGGGGGCGGTTGCGGGCGCAGCGGAGCGAGCCCAGTGGGGAGGCAGTGGTGGCAGCGCTGGGAGCGGCCCGGGATCTGGCACAGCTCCCTGGACACGTGGCTTAGAGCCTGGCACCTGCTCGCCGCGGCCCGCAGGATAGGGGAGCCCCTGGTGTGGCCCCATGGTGCGGCAAGTAGCGGGGCGAAAGTTTCAGGGTGGGCGGTGGAGTCATTGCTCCCCGTGGCACCTGCAGCCCCAGGCACGAGCTGGGCCGCCTCGCCCACCCTAGGTCCCGTGCTCGCCCCCTCCCGCCCACCCCTCACACGGGGCACCCCCAGCAGGACCCAACCGCCCGCCCTGAGCAACGCCGGGTAACTCCAGCTATTTATAAATATTTATATTATTTTTATTATAAATATTTGGACTGTACAAAGATAAAAACAGCATTCTTTAATTCAGCTCCTGTTGTGTTATATTTTTATCATGAAATTGCAACTTATAAATGTAAATTTTTTAAACATAACTGCATGCAAAAACATATCAATGTAAAACTTTAGAGCCTACAGTTCACACAGACTTTTTGTTCAGTCAATTATTAAGACAAATAGGTTTGTTTACATTTATGGGAGTAATGTTTCTCACTTATTTACAGTTGTCTACAAGATAGCACAAGCATTCAAAAGACAATGTTGTTGTCAGCACTGCAAGGTATTCACTTGCCACATATGCAAAACATTCCTATGCCCTTTCATGCTTCGATCATCATTCCAGAGGAGGACATGCTTACATGCTGATGACACTTGTTAAAAAATAAATGTACTAATTAAATTTGTGACTCAACTAGTTGAGGGAGGTGAATTTAAAATACTTACCTTTTACAGTACAATTATTTATAATCAAAATATGAAGTGAACAGGTGTACATACTTTTGGGATGTTTTCTATATTTTCAAAAATACTGATTTCAATTAAACAAAATTTAAAGCGAGCAGTGTGCACGGATCACTATTTTTTAAATTGAAATCAATATTTTTGAAAATACAGAAAACATCCAAAAGTATTTACATAAATGGTATTCTATTACTGTTTAACAGTGCAATTAAAACTGTGATTAATTGCAAAAAATTTTCATTTCATGATCAATCATGTTTTTTTTAATGGTCTGAAAGCCTTAATATACTTCTATGATTCCTACTACAGAAAAAACCTATATGGAATGTTTTTAACAACTGATTTCTACAGAAAGGGCATAAGACCAAAAAAATTATTTTAAATCCTTTAAAATAGTGATTTATTATAGACAGTTTTCTTCAGACTTACATTTGTGATGTTTTAATTAATTTTAATGAACAAAAATACAAAGGGTAGATGACTTACAGATTGTATATATTACCTAATAGTGCATATTTCACGGGATAACCAATTATGCAATTATATAACTTTTCAACTTGTCAAGGCTGCAAAACCAGACAGTATAAACTCAGACATTATACAAACATAACATGTTAGGGCACAGTTAACAATAATAATAAAATTGACATCAGCACTAATAGTTTAAAAAGGGAAGGAGAGGGCATGAAGGAAGAGAGAGGGGAGAAAACAGAGGGCAGATGGAATGGAAGCCTGTTGTCATTTGAACTCTCTCAGCATTCTTAATTCCAAATGTACCAAGAAACAGGGTGCAGATTTCTTTAAATAAATATAACTGTTCTCTACCTCAATACGGGTCAGATTTTCATTTGAATAAAATCTAGTTTTCAAGACTACAAATATTGAAAAATGAGCAAGTATGATAAAGAGAATAGTGACTATGGATGATTATTAGTGCACAGTGCCAGTTTTACTTCTTGTCTCAGTCTCATTAAATCATGTCACTAATTTCCTAATGTTAAAATTCCAAAGGGGAGAAAAACAGAACGTGTCTGTATTCTGCTTTGTTATGATACATAAGAAACCAGCAGTTGTGCCAAGCAGGTCAACTGTATTTTGGAAAACATGGCCTTATATATTCATCAGCCTGGGAAGCTAGACTATGTGGATTTTGGGGCTGATCAGGAAATGAGGGCCTCTTCTGAAAAGTAAAGGGGTACAAGGTTAGCAGCTAAGAAGCTGTACAAGGTCAAATCAGGTACAGCTGGAAATTGGAACCCAGACCTCTAATACAGCAGACCCCAAGCTTCATTCACTGACCCATAATGTCTTTTGGAAAGCATATCCCCAATTAAATAGACCTGGTGGAATGAGCGACTCTAATGCATGAGGCAGAGGCTGCACAAAGAAATAAAAGATGATGAATCAGTAGGATTCTTCAACCCCCACCCACCCACCCCCACACAGTCACTAAATCTGGCTGCTAGTTTCTCCACAACATCAGCAAAAATTGTTTTGACTTTTAAACTCAGTCTAGACTAGGCAAATGCACTGCTTTTTGCAACAGTGCATCATGTCCACAACACAAACCATGTGTTTGGAAATATTTGGATCGCATCAACACCAGGCTCTCACTCAAGCCACTGCTGTATGACAGAATTATGGAAAAAGTTACCAAACATTATAGGAGCTGTTGGGCATTCTGAGAGATTGTTAGCAACCCAGAATTCACTAGAAAGAGTCATAATTGACAGAACTAATTCCAAAATAAAGCCTGTCTAGTATAGACTGAACTTTAAGTCAATATACCTGAAAACTTATTTTTGAGCTGTTGTGGAGAAGCTACCACCAGGACTTGGCATCTGCCTTGCTTGGGGAAACAATCGTTTAAAATTACTTTGGAGGCTGCAAGCTTGAGAAACAGAAAGATGGTAAAGACAGTAGCAACAGAGATAAGCTGGAAGCAGATCCAAAATAGGGTTAAAAAGTTAAGATGTTAGACTGGAAAGAGAAAGAAAGATCCACAACTGGTAGTTGAGTTTGCGTAAACAGATAAGGTCACCAATAATATAGCAGAAGGAAAAGGAGTAACTAACTACAGAACTTTGGAGATTACCAATAGGGATGTGAACGGTTATTCGGTGAAGCAGTGAGGTGTGGAGCAGCTCCCCACCCACTGCAGGCAGGCAGCTGTTCCAGCTTCACAGGGTCTGCCACAGATAGAAACCACTTTGGGTGTCTGGAACAGACTCTGTCTGAGGTGGGCCTAGGTAAGTGGCAGGCAGGAGTAACTCTGGCTACCCAGAGCAGCCTGTGCCTGCAGTGGAGGGGCAAATCCAGCCTGGCTGCTGTGGGTGGGGTAGCCAGCCCAGCTGGGCTGGAGTGGCCCCCTCATCCATTCCCCCTTTTGATCGGTTACAATTAACACGTAGTGCTTAAATGGTTATTAATTAATGATTTAATTGGTTAATCATATTAACCAAACAAGATTTTACATCCCTAATCACCAACAGCAGAAGGAGAGGGGGAACTATAGCAAAGACTGAAGGAATATTCAGAGACTGATGAGTGAAATGAGTAGATAGTAAAGGACTACAGAAGTAAAGGGAAGAACGGAGTCCAGGAGAAGGGAGTGATTAGAAAGAGCAGCAGAAATAAGAGCCCTTATGACTTATCCTGGTCATAGCTCTCAATATAGCTGATAAAAACACTGTTATTCACTTATGAAATAAAACAACCACATGCATTATTGCAGCGCAGTACAATCTGAAATTACTAATAACCCTCACATAACTGCTTTCAGCCATTTCTATAGAACTTTCATTCTCCTGGAGATATAAACGTTCCAGTAAGTCTGTCTGCACATGTTGTGCCAAACATTTTAAATAAATAAAGAAATTAACTGGCAGTGAACCTTGTGAAAACTACTGGCAAAGTCCCCAGATAACTTGACACACAATCATAAACTGATGAAATATAAACAGATCTTCTGTTAAGATGCGAAAATAATCAATAAAAAGTAAACAAAATGTCATTTCTCAGACACTGACAACTAAACGCCTCAGAACCACTAGTAAAAAGGCATGAATTAAAGGGCTTATCTTGTTTAGATTAGCTAGCAGATTTAAATATTACAATGGCCATAAACTACAAATTTATATAACAATACAAAAATGTAATATCCCATTGGAAAAAAAATAATTACTTTCTTTTGGCAGAACACGTATTTAGAACTGAACAGTGTAATAATTCTTAACTACAAATATTTAAATCTACCACCACACAGCTTCTTACTGCATATTCACCACTGCCTAAGACTTCTTCAGTGTAATTCAGCAAGTCTTCCTTTTGTGGGGGAGGGGAGAGGTGCTTGGAAAACTCAACAAATCATACTTCTCTCAAGAGTGTGCTGTATAAGACAGTTAACTAGCAGTGGGTTTTTTAAAAATTTCAAGAGGGTGGTTCAGGGAATACACAGAGCTTGGCAATAATAAACAATATACTCTTCATAATCCAACAGCAACAAGTAATGAAATCTCTGTCTGGCTTTAGACCTCAGCTACATCTAAGTAACTCAGCTTCAAAGTCCTCTGTGCTGTCAATCTGATCCAATAAGACCTTTGTATTACTGACACCACAGAAAATATATTCCTGATTCATGCTGGATTGTTGATTTGCTTGGCTACAATAAAGATGCTTCAGTATTTCTGTTGAAACCTTATTTTAGTAATTAGATTAAATATGAAGACTCTTATTAAAAGGGACAACCTACAAAAATTCCACAATTCCTGCTTAAATTTTGTATTACTATTACAAATCACAATTAAGATTACTACAACTGAAAGAAGATAAAGGTGGAAAAATACTTCCCTGAATAATCAGACTTGTCAAGTGGCATATGTCTCTTGTGACACACATATAAAGGCTGCACTTTATGCATGGAGTCCTGCATGGATATACAATTTTGTATCTGCATCTGATCCATGATCCACAAAAATCATCCATGGATTTGCAAGGTTCTACCAACAGCTCCAAAGATCACTGAGCACTCTGTGGCAGGTGTTATGCTACAATCCTGACCCACAACCATCCACCACTTCCTCCAAGAGACCTCTTGGCTCACCCAAGTTCCCTGCTTTGGACAGAGAGGATACAATCCTGGACCTCCATGTACAATACTGCTATTCCAATGGAGGCTTGGACACTCCTATGCAGCTGTGGTAACTAATGCATGCAGACCCAGCCAGGACAGATAGCAGTGACAACTACTCTCTTTGCAGAACCTGCTGTTGCCATCCACTAATTTAAAATACAACACGCCTCTTCCAAAATGTTGCTTTGTTCACTCTCTTCTGAGAGCTGTAGTTTCTCCCCTTTGTCCAAACAAGATTATCCAACCCAGACCATTATCCAGATACTGAGCGTACTCATCTTCTCTCTACCCTCAGTTCTCTGAGGAGTGCTAACATGAACACTACTCTTCTGTAAGTACGCTTACCCGTAACAGTAGCAACAAAGCCAAAAGTGAAGAGACAGCAGGCAAACATATACACAATGGACAAGAAGAGAGAAAAGAGAAGAGGCAGGGCAGGATGGGACCAAGCATTTTTAGCAGCGTTAGGCTTGGTCTACAGTACAAAGTAAGGTCAATGTAAGTTGGCTTGTGTCGACTATTTATGCATGTGTCTATGCTCAAATCTGTCGCCAGCTAACCTATGCATTCAGTTCAGCAATGCAGTAAAACCACTTCCCTGAATGGCCAAGAACCATGGTTGTCCTAATTTCATCAACACTGTGAGATTGTAGACACTGCATGACCTATGTCAACCCTACCAGCCCTCCACAATAGCCCAGTTCCTGCAACAGTTACTGTTTTGCTCACAAATTTAAACTCTACTGGCCAAGGATCACACAGATTAGAGGTTCGTCCTCTCCCCACTTTCAACAAACCCATGTTTTTGAGGTGCTCTTTCCCATTTGCCCACCTTGACAATCACACTTAGCAATTCAACTTTGTGGTTTGCATCCTCCCATTGACTGTATCTATACACAGACATATAGTAGACGCACTCCAGCCAGGAGCAAGCAAGAAGGATATCTTGGACATGTGGAGAAAAGAGGCTATGCAAGCACATCTATGGATCAGTCAGAGACATGAATATCAATGAGCAGATTGCATGGGGCATGCAAGCCATGAGGTATGGCAGGTATGAGCAATGCTTCATGGAGGCGAAGGAACTTTGCCAGGGATACTACAAGCAATGGAGGACAACAAAAAAGCTGGGGCTGGACTGCAGACCTGCAGCTTTTACAACAAACTGCCTGCTGACAACCCTACCAGCACCTTCAGATTACCAGGGATCACTTGGAAGAGACTGAGATGAAGACTCCTGTCATGAACAATAAGGAAGATGATGAGAAGGCAACGAGACACAGTTGGGGATTCTACCTATGCCACGAGTTAGACTGTAAACTCCATAGGCGTTTAGCTAATTCCGCCAGGAAACTGTGGACAAGCCCACTGATGAAGTGGACAGTAGCTTGACTGACTGTGTGCATGCAATCTTCTTTGCAATGCTTATCCAAACACATTCTTGAATAGACTATAGTAATCAGATTACAGGAATCACACAGATTCAGTGTCCTGAGTTGAAGTAGATGTGGAACAGAGACTGTCGACATCTCCTTTTCATTCCTTTGTTGGGATAGATGAGAGGGCGCCATGTGGAGCACTTTCTTTCCATGAATAGGGGTCTCCCTTTTATCTTCCTGAGAGATTTCAATGAGAATTTCATGGTGATACTTTATAATCTTAACCCAAAGGTTTCCAGAGCTGGTAGCCTTAGTTCTATTTCCATGATATGATACTTTCCTATGCTGCTTTGAATTTGGTTGGCATCACTGCATTAAACAGACTAGATGCACACAGGCCAAGAACATCTTCTGGACACCAGTACCACATGGGCTCTCTAAGCTTCTGTCACCTGAATGAGTGAGATGTTTGCCAAAATCGGGGAGGATGAAAAACAAACAAACCACTAAAGGATCTCAGATGCTTTCTGAGGAAAAAAACCTATTTAAAGATAGTTTTAATTAAGATACATTATTGTCAATGATATTTCATCATGGACTAGAGATTATAAATTCTAATTCTATAGTATGAGAGAATATATTCATGTAATGTTTAGGAAAAGTGTTGTAAATGAGTTCCAATAGTTCATGGATTATGGACCCAATCTTATGAGGTTCCCCAGGCTTCTGTATAGATTATTTAGGTCAATCTTTCCATATACTCATTAAGACTCAGTGCTCAGCATCTGCCTGCTCTCAAAGTTTTACACACTCCCGTAGAAGATTTAGGTAATTTTGACTTTATGTATGGGGCACACTACAATCACATTCCTAATATTTTAAAATACTTCTCAGCTCCATATTTTCATTTAATTTGAAACAGTCATCCTTTGGGAAGAGTGAAAATGTGAATATTAAACAGGAGTTAGATCTCTAAAAATGACATTTTCATTCTAAATGAAAGTGTAATAATCTCCTCATAAGGTGCAGACAACTTTAGCCATATGTTGTTGGAAGGGTTATATGGAGTGAGACGGTATTTTTCATTCCATATGATCTTTTTTCTGTATTCTTGGTTACTGTTCTCTGTGAATAAGGTACACCTGCTTCATGCAGCACACAAAAGTATACACTCTGTCAAGCAAACTAGAGTTCTGCAGGAGTTCTTTGTGGTTCTCAAACTATGGTCCTCAGGCCATCTTGCAGGGGCTGCAGCTCAAGCTCAGCCCCTCCTCCTTCCCACAGCAGGAAGCCTGTGGTGTTGCTTCAGTCTTGCCCCTCCCCCCATGAGCCCATTAGCCCAGCCCACTCCTGCACCCTCCTTCCTAGCTGGAGGGGGATGGGGAGAAAGCCCCGAGCCTCCCCACCAGATCCTGCTCATGGGAAAGAAGCGGAGACAAAAGTAGCTCCATGCACTGCTGCTCCCCCTCCCCGGCTGGAAATTTCCCCATTGCTTTGCCTTCTGCTCTTATTAGGTAACTAGCCAATTAGCCCGTCATAGGATGGGATTTTCAGGTCTCTCCTCCATGTTGATCTTCTCTCCTGAGCCTCCGGTCTCTCTCTCTCTCTCTCTCCTCCTCCTACTGCCTTCCCCTCTCTCTCTCTCAGCTCTCCTCCGCCTCCTGCCTCTCTTCTCCATCTCTTTCTTTCTCTTCTCCCCCCCGCCTCTCACTCTCCCTTTCTCTTCTCCTCCTCCTCCTCCTGCCTCTCTCCCCTCCGTCTCTCCCCGGCCCCTTTTCCCTCCCCCCCCGCCGTGGCGCTTGGCTGAGTGCTGCCTGCTCAGCCGGGCTGCCGTGAGGGAGGGGGGCGGGGCCGTGACGTACACAGCCAGGGGGTGGGGTCGTGTACATCACCGCCCTCCCTTCCCCTCCCACCCCGGGGAAGCCCAAACGGCCCCTTGCACTGCTGGCTCCCCCGGCGGTCCGACTGAGGGGCGCAGCACTCAGCTGAGTGCCACAGCAGGAGGGGAAGGGGGGCGGTGACGTACACGGCCCCGCCCCCTGGCCATGTACGTCACCACCCCGCCCCCTTCCCCTCCCTCCCTGGTGGCTCGGCTGAGTGTTGTGCACTCAGCCGGGCCGCCACGGGGGAGGAGGGGCGGGCGGGCGGGGCGGGCGGTGACGACACGGCCAGGGGCGAGGCTGTCTACGTCACCGCCCCTTCCCTCTCCCGCAGCGGCCCGGCTGAGGGGCGCACCACTCAGCGCCACGGCAGGAGGAGGAAGGGGGGACGGTGACGTACACAAGGACTCCGGCTGCAGCCAGTGGCTGCACTCCCCTCGCCAGGTCTGCTTCCCGCCTCCTCCCATCCAGCCCCACGGCCCCTGATCCCCAGCTCTGCTTCCCACCCCTCTTCCTGCCGGCCAGTTCCACGGCCCTCCGGACACCCCGCCAGCGCTGCTTCCTCCCCTCTTCCTCCGGGCCTCCCCATCCTCCCCTCCAGCCCCACAGCCCCTGATCCCCAAGCTCTGCTTCCCACCCCCTTCCGGCCAGCCCCGCCCCTTCCCCTCTCTGCGTGGTGCCCCGCACCCCTTCCCCTTCCTCCCTGGTACGCTGCGCTGCTCAGCTGGGCCCACCTGAGTGGCGCTCCCGCCGGGCCCAGCTGAGCAATGCTCAGCTGGGCCCCGGCAGGGAAGCAAGCGGCGGCAAGTGGCCGTTTGGGGTCCACACTCCCACGCGTGGGGAGCGCGGACCCCAAATGGCCGCTTGCCGCCCCAGGCCCAGCTGAGTGGCGCTCCCGCCAGGCCCAGCTGAGTGGTGCTCAGCTGGGCCCCGGCGGGAGCAGCGGCGGCAAGCGGCCCTTTGGGACCCCAAAGGGCTGCTTGCTCGGGCCGCCCAGCTGAGCAGCGCAGCGCGGCCAAACCGCCACCGAGGGAAGGGAGGGGGGGCCGGGTGCTGACGTACACGGCCAGGGGGCGTGGCCGTGTACGTCTGCGTTACAGATGCACAGACAATGGGCTACTATATATATGATTAGACTAGTCAATCAGTCCAGAATTTTACACCTAGTTTTCTTCTCAGGTAATCCTGGCCTATTCTACCCAGTCAAGAAATTCCTGATCAATCAATTTTATAAAACATTAAGTGACAATTTTAAACAAGTAGATGGAAGCCATCTACGTTGTGAAGCCCCTTGCAGAAACTTAAGTGTTCCACATATACCTGAGTATCAACACAGACCATGACTAACTCTTCTCCCACAGTCTTTTCTTCTCCATATCCCCTTTACCAAACCACCTGTTTGTGAAAATCTGCAGTACAGGAAACCCCCGAGATGCGACCGCCCAAGTTACGACCCCCCGGACTTACAACCATTTTTGTTGAAAACCCCCAACAACTTATGTTGTCGGCCCGCATTTACAACGGCACACGATGCCTATTGTAAATGAGGGTTCAAGTTATGATGGCCCCGACTTGCGACGCTTCCCCAGGAACCGATTACGTCACAAGTCAGGGGCCGCCTGTAGCATGTTGGGAAGGGGTAGTTTCTAACACAGGGTGAGGAAAGGCTGGCACCCTGGGGGGAAGCAGAGTTAAATTTGCGATGCATGAACTATAGAATATGGTAGTTGTGATAATGGCAAGGTAAGTACCTGTAAATGGAGGAAGAGAGTATATGTAATGTTAGATGCCTTAAACTTTCATGTCCTTGCTTTTGTGGGTTTGAATCAGAATATGTTTCACAATAAAGCTTTTATACATTATTTTCAAAAAATACTTAAGTTGTAGTTTATTCTTGCACAGGAGATGGATGGACATGTGGATGGGTATTAGTGCAGCTGCTAAAGGAGAACACTTGATATTGGGGAACCTTTATTGGGTCAGGGGCCACTGACTCACAGAAAAATCATTTGGGGGGCTAAATGCAAATGAGAGAAACTCACCTCACGCATACAACTTGGGGCACCCAGGCTTCGGACTTCTCCCCAAGGCTGGGTTAACTCTAAGAGCCTGGGGCTGGTAGATTTTGTGTGGGCCCCTTAGCTCTGGAGTAGGACCAAAAATGAAGGATTCAGTGTGCAGGAAGGGGCTGCTGGGGAGTGGGTTGGGACTAGAGGTGGGGGGGGTCTGGGTGGAAGCAGACTGGGGGTGGGTATGGGTGGGAGGAAAAGTGCAGGAGGGGACAGGGGATTGGAGAGCCTACTTGGTACAGATTGGGGGCCACATGTGGCTCTGCACTGCCCTGCGCTTGCAGGCACCCCTGCCACTTCTATTGACTATAATTCCTGGACACTGGAAGTGAAAGGGATAAAGCCTGCAAATGAGTACAGGGAGAGAGCCTCCTGTGCTGCCATTCTCCAAGTCAGGAGGAGAAGGGGTGGGGGGAATGGCAGCAGAGCTGCTTCCTCCCCCGTGCCAGATAAAACCTTTGGGTGTAGGTTCTCCATCCTTGAGTTAGATGCTAGAAGCAGCATATAAACAGCACAAAGTTTATCTGCTGGCAACAGCTAACAAACTTTAGTTTATGAATAATGGCCTGAAATTCTATTTAAAAAAAATATAACACTGAACTAAACCCTGCTAAAGATACAACACAAATGCTGTGTTTATAAACAATGTTACTTTAGAGATATCAGTCTACAAAGAGGATGGAGTTAGGTTATTCCCAATGCTGGCAGATGACAGAACAAGGAACAACAGTGTCAAGTTACAGTTGGATATTAGAAAAACTATTTCACCAGAAGAATGGTGCAGAACTGGAACGGGCTGTCTAGAGAAGTGGTGGAATCACATTCTTAGAGATTTTTAAGGCCAGGCTTCACAAAGCCCTGGCTGGGATGATGCAGTTGGGGTTGGTAATGCTTTGATCAGAGGGTTGGACTACATGACCTCCTAAGGTCTCTTCCAACCCTAATCTTCTATGATTCTATGAACGGTCAGACTGTCAAGGAAATAATTCAGTTAGTCAAAACCCTTCCCACTAAAATTTTCAGAGAAATAAAATCAAAACTTGATAGAAAATTTAAAAGATCTGAGTACTGTAAGTAGTTAAGACATTGAAAGGCCACTTATAGGAAAAAATAAATTTATACCTCATTTTAGAGCATATTCCTCATGGCATTGCTACAAAGCACCTACCTGATTAAACTGATGTAAAAATTGACTACAATAAGGACACAGCTCTAATGTCTTAATTCTGGATAGTCCAGCAACAAATTCTACCTATGAAAGTCAGAAATACTCAAAATTTCAGTTTTCTAATTCAGAAGGCTGCAGTAACATGCTAAGTTTTGCCACATAAATGTGGTGGGCTCTCCAAATAACTGTCAGTTTAGTAAGCATCCAAATGAACCATGCTGAAGAATGACCTATAAGGCTGCAATACCTATGGAGGAGAAAAACTTGAAAATCCTGGCTCACTACTACCACTGAAGATGTGTTACACTAGGCTGAATACATAGCCAGTTCTTTCAAAAAATGGTATAATCAAAATTGGACAAACCCAGGTAAATACTGAAAAGGTGAGAATTAAAAATATGGAAAAGCAGCATTTGCATGTATGTATTCTTTTAGCATTCAATATAGAATGTATTAGCTCTCATTCATACTAGCCTACATTTTCAAGATCTAAAATTGTGGAAAAATTCTTGTCACATTGTGCAAGTCTGTGGAAAAATCAGAGTGAACTTCATGCACTTTTGACTTGTTCTCATTCCATGTAAAGTATTCTGAAATTTTTTCAGTATTCATATCAGAACATAAGCAAGCCAGCAATTACTGTGTTATGATCAAGCTTCCTGCTCAGTTAAATCTTGACGATTTCTGATGTATCTTTTTGATTGTTCAATTTGTATTATGGAGATCTGGGACTAACACAATATTCTCACACTCAAGCTGATATTTCTGTACTTCAGTACTATAAGAAGCCAGCAACAGTTTAAAGATTTCCTTTATGAACCTCCATCCTACAGTGATTTTTTTTAAATAACTAATTGCTATCTGCAATGCTTTTTTTCTGCCTGCTGAAGGTAACAGTGTGTGTTCTCCTACACACATTAACAGGACTGAGAAGTCTAGATCTGTACTAATGTATTAACTGCCTCGGAGATCTTTGATTTTGTGAAAGTTCTGTCAAGTGACTAGAGTAGCTAACTAGAGTTCAAGTACAGGAAAGATGTGGGCAAGAAAGGATTTTAGAAGCAAGATATTGAATCTAAATAACTTAGCAGCTCTATCTAGATATGTGGTGGTTCAGAAGTCTAGAAACTGACAAATAATCACAAACTATATCTACACTGGTGACTGGATACAAGTGCATGTGTATGGTTGTGCCAGAACCCATTACTGTTCACATCTAAACTCCAGAATCACATGCCTGAGGGATAGGTATGAACATACACTGCCCCACGCCCATGTCAGTTTGTAATGTGGATGGGGGTCAGGGACATGTATTGTGAGAATGGGGCTGGAGAACTAGTAAATTCCAAGAACAGTACATTAAACCTTTTCCAATTCAACCCTTACCCTAATCTATAAAGATCCCTGTCTCCTCATTCACACTAAAATAATGGGCTATGTTTACCACTTCAGAATGATTTTCTGTGGGTTTTTTGCCCAAATACGTGAACATAGAACCAGCTACTCAAATGAGCACACTGGAATGCTTATCAAGTGGGTGGTTGAATTTCACTGTTCTCTACAACTTCTCATGCAGCACCAGGAACTTACACTTGTACCAGGAGGTTTGAGAGAGACTGGGGCAGGCAACATTCACTGCACTCCAGCTCTGTGCCAGGAAGGGCAAAGCACTGAAGACACCTGTACTAGACAGCAAAAAATTCCAGCCATCACTCCAGAAGGGATCTTCCAACACACTTATTCTTTAAGGAGTTGGATCGGGTGCTCATCACAGCTCCCAGCACCGAGTCTGAGGTCCACATGATCTCCTCCTCCACTCCACCAGCCTCATCATCTGAGGGAATGCTGATGAAGGCCAAGGCATGGAAGGCAGCAGGAGCTGCAGAGGAGATGCCCTGGAAGACCAGGGAAAGAAGATCATGTTATCCTTCACCCCTACTTGTTAGAGCTGGTTCAGTAAGCTCCTCCTGATGAGCCAGAGGAAAATCCCAAGACTCAGAAGGAACCACCCAAACATGAGGATGGCAAATTAAAACCTCGCCCTCCCCAACATCCTCTCCCTCACTCTTTCTGGGGTTGCATATAGGACTGGAATGCCACTTTCCCCTTAGGCCACAAGAGTCTCCAACCAAGACAACTGTATATTCAACATTTTATTGAACTACAACAAGCCATTATAAAGCTTTTGGCAGCAGCTATACAACAGAACATTAACAAACTATCATTAGTGCTCCTGGGTCTCAGTTTATGAAGATGTTGTGAAGATCAGGACTTTAACAGAGTTCAAAAAGAAACTACATAAATTCATGGAAGTCAGGTCCATTCTTACTAGCCTCTGTTTGTCAGGGGCTGGAAATGGATGAGAGGAGAGGGATCACTTCATGATTACCTGTTCTGTTCACTCCCTCTGGGGCATCTGGCATTGGCCACTGCCGGAAGACAGGATACTGGCTATATGGACCTTTGGTCTGACCCAGTATGGCTATTCTTATGTTTGTCGACCAAGAGGAAAATAGCAAGGGAGGGAGTACAAAGATCTGATTTAAGAACAGGACATCTGTACAAACTTAATGGTTTTCCAAAATTACAACTATTTTCTTCTCCTTTTCAAGGCCACAAACTTTCATTGCAGTAACCCCTGGTTCTTATGAACAGGGCAAGTGTGGAATTGTGGGAGTTGATTTAGTCCCAGGACAGGCTACATACAGGAGAGAGAAGGGGAAGCTTTGCTTCTTTGAAGAAGTCAGTAGTTCTCCCTCTCAGTACAAATGTTTTCAAGCATTCCCATGCCCTGGTGTCTGGTATCTCTCCACTCAGAGCCATGCCTCATAAGCTGGGAGAAAAAGGAGCAGGTGAACAATTCACTCCACTGGATGCACAAACATAACGTGGCACTCCTTTGTAGTGGGGAGCCAAGTAAGTGGCTTTCAGTCTTGATCAGAAAGTTCATAGAATACAGTACAGTTGCAATGTGATCCTTTCCCTGTTTCTTTCTCCCCGCTTTGCAGGACAGAGGGCCCAGGTTTCCTGATGCTGCAGATTTGGGACAGGTGGTTCACTTCTTACCCTCCAGACAGGCTCCATTTACTTAAAATATGATCTATTTCCATTCAGATTGCCTCCCAGCCAATAAGTATATGTCAACAACCTTCTGGTGCAGCAGAAACTCCAGCTGGTTTTTAAAAGTTCAAACAGCAGTACAAAGTGCTTGGTCCACTTTCACAGTTCACCAAACCCCTCCATTCAGCAATGTAGAGAGGTAACAAGTAGCACAAAACATCTCTCTTGCATAGACTGCTGGATCCCCACCACAGGACTGGAAAGCCACTCCCTTTTCCAGTTTGGTACTTTCAAAATCAATGTTCTCCAATTGATAGCCACCCTTAAAAGAAGAAATTAAGATCCATTAACTCCACACCTGAAATAAATGCAGCCCTCCAGCTGATTAGCTCAATCACACACTACCACACTAAATTTTTAAAAAACCAGTAATTGGCGCTACCTACCATTTCCAGCAGGCACTTCTTTCTCCAGGGCTGCAAAAGTTGTCCAAGAATCAATGATACTGAAACAATTGCATTTTAGAGATACTGCAAAGCATTAATATTGTAGATAACGTACAGTGTTGTTATGCTATGTGGGTTTTTTTTTTAACCCACTTTCCATAGGGAAAAAATATAATGCAGCTTTTATGATTAAGGTGACAGGACCTTCAGCTGAGGAGAAAGAACCCATTTTACTTAGGGCCAGGAGCAGCAGCCATGGGACAGTAGAGGAAGATTGAAAAGGACACTAAAATTGACACAAGGAGCTAGGAACAGTTTGACCTCATGAGGGAAAGGAAGGAAAAGGCTATTGAGCAGGAGAAACATCTTTTCCAAAGATAGGAGTCAGTAATGGTCCAATTCCAGGAGCAGGACATATGTATAGGGAATGGGAACTTCCCAAAGGGCCAGTGCCAGAACTACGCCCGGTTGCAGTCTTTGATACAAAATGTTAGTGAAACGGATTCAGGTCCTGCCAGCTGCAACAGCCACTGCTAGTGTCAAGTAATTGGCACCTTCAACTCCTATTCCAGCTACTCTTCCTTGTGCTGTTGAGGTGCAGGACTCAATTCCAACAGTGAAGGGGGAAGCAGGAGGAGGTGCACAACTTCAAACACAACACCCTGCATATCATCTAAAAACCCTTAGCAGGGGAAGTCCTGTGACCATGCAGGAGGGGAAATATGAACCCAGGAGCGTGCCTGAAGGCTAGCACATGACCAGTCCTAAAACACTTGAAAGGAGATGCCCTCATTTGCCACAGCCATTCATCCTTTATCTGGAGGAATGTGAAAGGAGGCCAAGATGAAGGGATCATGGGCAGTGAAGTTAACACTCTTCAGAGTCTGATCCATTTATTCACAGTTCCTTTTAAAAAATTGTTCAGAGTTACGTTACATCTACTAGTTTCAATAAATGCTACCTTTATTTATATTTGGACCCTTCATTCAGGCTATGATGAAAAAGTAGTCTAGCCCTCCTTTGGCTTTTTGTAGAAAACTGCAAAGTCTTCTGTCTGTTCTTCCCAGAAGTATAAGTACAAGTGAATATAAATAAATTAGAGATGCTGAAAGTACGTGCATGGAAATAACAGATCATTCTTTTAACTGGGTGGGGGAAGAGTTGATAAACTTCCCTATGGATGTGGAAAAAAGAGAACAGGAAAAACAAAGCAACTTCTACAACATACTGAAGAGTGCTAAAAATATCCCTCTCTCTAACCTCAAAAAAACCCCGTGACCATGTTGAACCCTGGGGTTACTCATGACTGACAGCCAGTAAATGTCCTTGCTCCCTACACAATTATCATCACCAGAAATCAGTAGTAAAAGCACCTCCCAACCCCTTCATCAATTGTTCTCAATGTCCCTCAGGCACTAAGTAATCACCCTAAAACAGATCACCATTAACAACTGTGAACATTAACACAAAATGAAGAGCAATTTAACTAAATATGTACTCTGCAAACAATCAGCCAGAAAGTGTTAGATCTGGAGAGGCACTCTACCCCACTTACCATAGAGAGAGTCATTAAATGATTGGCTAATGACTATGGTCAAAAGGAAAGGAAAATATGCATTGAAACATGAAAGGGAATGTTTCCTAGAGCTTTTGTCCCTTGCTCTCTGTTCCAACATGTAGGCTATGTCTACACTGCACATCTTACACAAGAACAGCTGTGCCACTAAAGGTTTGCCACTGTAAGGCACACTATGTAGCCACTCCGTCAGCAGGGGAGAGGTTTCTACTGCCAAAATAAAACCATCCTCAAAGAAGAGCAGTAGCTTTGTGGACAGGAGTGTGTCTCAGACGAAGTACTGTCCATACCAGTAATTTTCAGCAGGAAAACTTTTGTTGGTCAGGGGCATGTCCAACAAAAGCGTACATCCCTGAGCAACAAAAGTTTTATTGACAGAAGTGAAGCATAAACACAGCCATAAGTGCAAGTTGCACCTCTGGTTTTCCAGGCCATCTGTGATTCAGCATCATCATGAACATTCACTGGGTCAGGCTGGCTGTAAAGGCTGTAAAACCAGTCCTGTCATGTATCCTAAAGTACTCAACTTCAGCCTGGCAAATGTTATGAAGGGCACAGCATACCATAATAATGCAGACAGTGCTGACTCCTGTTTTGCCACGTTGTCAGTGACAAGGTAGGGCTCATGTTCCCCAGAATAACTATTGCCACAGAGATGCTATACAGAATCATGGTATTTCTGGAGAATAAGGTCCCTCCCTCCCTTCAAGCATATAGTATCAATATCCTCAGGAACTCTAGTACCATGAATCTTTTCCTGTGTGTCCAAAACTAGTGATAATTAACTTGCCTTTGTAGCCCACTAAGCCTTGAATAAATGAATAGTAACAAAAAAGTAATTGATACTCGCTCCTTTCTTTCAGCAATGACCCCCAAGCAGTTTTAGAAATCCCATTCTCTGGAAACCAGCCATAATTTCTGGAATGCTGATGACCCATGGGTAGATGAGAGTGTTGATAACTTCACAAACGTGCACTAAATCTGCTCCCCAGGTGACTTTCTTACCCCAAAGTAGCTTGTAATTGACTGGTAGCTGTCTGGCATTGTCAACTTCCAGAAAATAGCCACGGTCTTCTGTGCCACTGTGGGTCTTTGGAACAGAGTTTTCTGCCTCTGTAGGCTTGGGACCAGCTCCTCAGAATGCTCCATAAACATCTGCTTCCTCATTCTGCAGTTCAGCGGTCACTAGTTGTCTTCTGAGTTTTGCAAGATGACATGATCCTAATACACAGTCTGTTCTCCTGTTCCAGAAATGGTATTTCACCCTTGCATATCCACCCCCAATGGCCATTCAAAGTCAGCTGGTACTAACTGTAAAGCTGAAAAAAGGCTCTCTCAAAATTACATTTAATAATGACTACTGCTAACAGGAACCAGAGACTAACAATGGCTACTTATCTCCGCTTTCCTATGACAGCATCTCCCGAAATGGGGGAGATGATGTGCTATCACCTGAGAACTAAAATTTACAGCAAAGAGTATAAATCTTCCATTCCTAAGTGAAAACACTTCCTCAGAGGCTAAAATGACAGAGAGGAAAAGTGATAAGGAATTAGGGATTTGAAAGGTTAACTAGTTAACTGGTAAGCATTGCCCTTAACAGGTGATGCTTACCAGTTCCAGATAATTATTAACCGGTGGGGGTTGGAGCGGGGTGTAGGCAGGGACTGCTCTGGCCAGGCTGAAGGGCCACTCTACCCTCCCTGCTCACAGCCCTTTAATCGGTTAACAGGTTAAACATCACATTTAACTGGTTAACCAATTAAATGGGCTTTTACATTCCTATAAGGAATAGCCAATTATTGCTATTAAAGCAAGAGTGGGGAACCTTTTTTGGGTTGGGGGGCCACTGACCCACAGAAAAATCATTTGGGGGCCACACCCAAGTGAGAACCCCAAAAAACCCTCACTGATGTGGCCACCAACTGAAAACGAGAGACACTCCCCACATTCACCTGCCACATCCAGGGAAGCCAGCTTAGTAGATTTTGTGTGCTCCAACCCCACAGTGGGGTGGCTAGAGCACCAGCAATGGCTCCCCACTTCTGGGGGAGGAGGGCTGAGCCTCAGGGTCCAGATCCAGTCAAATCAGGGGCTGCATCCAGCCCCCAAGCCCGACGTTCCCTGCCCCGTATTAAAGCCTTGTAAATATGAAGATAATCAGTTAAGCTGAACAGCTGCACTGTTTAGCTGAAATATGTGCCTTTTAGCATACAATGAAACTATAGATCTATGCATACACTTGGTGGGAAAGTGCTGCCTGGTTTCCTTACAAAACCATCGTAGCTCTTGGACTTGTGGAATATAAGGAAGAGAACTGGAAGGACAAATCAGCTGAGCTGACCTTTTCCTCTGATTGCAGAAGCCAAGAATTAGAAGAGCATAAGACACAGAAAGCTCATGAGAAATGGTCTATTCTTGCCTCATCATTGGGAAGTTCTGGCAAGTCTTTAAAGGAGTTTCCCCAGATCGATTCTGCTATAGAAGCCTACATGGGGAGTATCTACCTACTAGGAAGAACTGCCATACATACTTTTGATCAAGAAAATTTAAAGCTGGGATATGTACAATAGATATGATAATTTTTACTCAGCAACCTAATTTGGTCCCCCCAAATGCACAATGTTCTCTCTTCTGCAACTTTTTATCTGGGTTTTTCAAACAGCTCTGTACAGAAATGGTTGAAACTAAATTATCTTTGTTTTAGGACAGAGCTGTAAAGATAGACTGTAGTGGTGTTGTTTCGTGAAGAGCCTCTTCAAAACTGTATTTTCTAAGTCAGTTTTTAAACTTGTGAAGTCTGTTGTACAAAAATAGAAGTTAGACTCACATGCTGATTTTGGGGCTCAGACCTTTGGTAACCTCCTCTAATGAAAGCAAAACTCAGAGATGGAAGTCTCCACAGGTGACATGCTCTCCTGTTTATCCCAGACCTTAAAAGCAACTATGTCTAATAGCCTCTGTTTGTGGTCCCAGTAATGGCATTCCACCTACATCATGGGTTTTGTCGACACTGCCAAATGAATGACAAAACTCTTATTGTTCACAGGTGCTTAAAACTTCCATGGCCTGAAAGAAATTTTTTTTTTTTTTTGCCATGGCATGTGGCAGGTGTAAATGGCTCCTTGTTAGGAGCACTCTCCTGTTGACAATGCAAATCACACCCATAAGGGGTGGAAGTATTTTGTTGGCTAAAGTGCTGACATTGTCTATGCTGCCTGACTTTTAGTGACACGACTGTGTGGGATGCAAAAGGTTAACCAGTAAGCATCACCCTAAATGGATAATGCTTACCAGCTCCAGATAACCATAGAGACTGGAGCAGCTCCATTCCCCCCCCCCCCCGGAAGGTTACACACTAGCTCCCCAGGAGCCAGCTGCAGAGCCTACATTGAAACCTCCCCAGGAGCAGGACTGACAGCCCCTATTGCTCCTAAGGAGCTGGCTTCGCTGTGGCACCTGTTGGCTCTGCTCCCAGAAGGAGTCTTCACTGCCACAGAGAAGCCATCTCCCCAGAACCCAGGCAGGGAAGACGCCTCCCCAGGAGTGAAGCTGGCAGCCCTTGTCAGTCTGGCTCCTGGGGAGGTGGCTTTTCTACAACAGAAAAGCCTCCTCCCAGGAGCAGAGTTCGCAGGGACTGGCAGCTGCTCCTGGGGAGGAGGCTTCGCTACCCAGGTTCAGGGGAGACGACTTCACTGTGGCAGCAAAGCCTCCTCCCTGGAAGCAGAGCCAGCAAGTGCTCGTGACCACAGTCGAGGGGAGGATTTGATGCAGCTCTGAAGTAAAAACCTTATTTAAGCTTTATACTGTAGAGCCTGCAGTGCGTGTAAGTATGTAACCCCTAAGATTTTCAGCAGTTATACAGTTACCTTTTTAACCAACTTTTTACATCCCTATTGGATACTTAAGAAAAGTTTAACAGTATTTCTAGTGCCTCAAACGGAAACATTTCAGCTCTATTCAAAAACACACACAAGGTGGAAGTATCTTATGGAAGAATCTGACAGCTATAGCCCAGATTCCTCAGGATCTGAAGATGACTATCTTTAAATGTAAGATGTCAGTAATGTCCTCCCCTTTTTATGCATTTTCTCCCCTTCAGATTCTACAAATGCTTAGTTTGCAGCAAACTCTGAAAGTGTCTCCCTCTCACACACACTTTTTTCATATGATCCCTAAGAAATAACTAATTGTTTCTTTTGCAACAAATAAATATATGCAGCACTTTAAATTACTAGAACAGTGGTTTTCAAACTCTCTCATGTGTGAAGCCCTAAAAATTTCAAATGGAGGTGTGGGCCCCCTTTGGAAATCTTAAACAGTCTGCAGGCTCCTGGGAGACCACAGACTGAAAACAACTGCAAAAAGGGTTTTCAGATTGTTCATAAAATCTAGCAAATGATCTTAATTAAGATGCTCATTTTTCTAAATGATACAGACACACCATAAAGTACAAGTTCAGTTAGAAGGGTTCAAAGAACAATTTACGCCAACTGGCTTTTCTTCTTCAAAAATAGGGTTTTTTTGCATTTATATTTATTAAAATTTAACTCACAACCTAAGTTACATTACAGAATATTAATGTGTCATATTAAACTACAAGATCCATACTGCACAGACTGTCTCAACTATTAAAAAACTTAAACAATGAATAGTCTAGCAGCACCTTAAAGACTAACGAAACATGTAGATGGTATTATGAGTTTTGAAGAAGTGGGTTGTACCCACAAAAGCTCATGATACCATCTACATATTTTGTTAGTCGTGATGCTAGACTATTTCGTTGTTTTTTAAATTTTTCCAGTTACAGACTAACTCGGCTACCCCCTGAAGCATTTCAACTAAGTCTCTCTCAACAAAGCACATTATCACTGCTAGTTGGGGCAAGGCAAGCTGTGGTACTGAGATACTAATGCACCTTTCCTCTTCTTTTGAAACTAAGAAAGTTTCACACCATAAGAACGGCCGTACTGGGTCAGACCAAAGGTCCATCTAGCCCAGTATCCTGTCTGCAGACAGTGGACAGCACCAGGTGCCCCAGAGAGGGTGGACCGAAGACAATGATCAAGAAGCGATTTGTCTCCTGCCATCCCTCTCCAGCCTCTGACAAACAGAGGCCAAGGACACCATTTTATCCCCTGGCTAATAGCCTTTTATGGACCTAACCTCCATGAAATTATCTAGCTTCTCTTTAAACTCTATTATAGTCCTAGCCTTCACAGCCTCCTTTTCTTTATCGGCCCTCTCCACACCACTCATGATTTTATATACCTCTATCATATCCCCCCTCAGTCTCCTCTTTTCTAAACTGAAAAGTCCCAGTCGCTTTAACCTCTCCTCATATGGGACCCATTCCAAACCCCCTAATCAATTTAGTTGCCCTTTTCTGAACCCTTTCCAAGGCCAAAATATCTTTTTGAGGTGAGGAGACCACATCTGTACACAGTATTCAAGATGTGGGCGTACCATAGTTTTATACAGGGGCAGTAAGATATTCTTTGTCTTATTTTCTATCCCTTTCTTAATAATTCCTAGCATCCTATTTGCCTTTTGACCGCGCTGCACACTGTGTGGAAGTTTTCAGAGAACTGTCCACGATAACTCCAAGATCTCTTTCCTGATTTGTCATAGTTAAATTAGCCCCATCATACTGTAATGATAGTTGGGGTTATTTTTCCGATGTGCATTACTTTACACTTATCCACATTAAATTTCATTTGCCATTTTGTTGCCCAATCACTCAGTTTGGTGAGATCTTCTTGGAGTCCTCACAGTCTGCTTCTGTCTTGACTATCCTAAACAGTTTGGTATCATCTGCAAACTTTACCACCTCACTGCTTACCCTTTCTCCAGATCATTTATGAATAAGTTGAACAGGATTGGTCCTAGGACTGACCCTTGGGGACACCACTAGTTACCCTCTCCATTCTGAAAATTTACCATTTATTCCTACCCTTTGTTTCCTGTCTTTTAACCAGTTCTCAATCCAAGAAAGGACCTTCCTCTTATCCCATGGCCATGTAATTTACACAAGAGCCTTTGGTGAGGGACCTTGTCAAAGGCTTTCTGAAAATCTAAGTATACTATATCTACTGGATCCCCTTGTCCGCATGTTTGTTAACCCTTCAAAGAACTCTAATAGATTAGTAAGACAGGATTTCCTTTACAGAAACCATGTTGACTTTTGTCCAACAAATTATGTTCTTCTACATGCTTCACAATTTTATTCTTTACTATTGTTTCAACTAATTTGCCCGGTACTGAAGTTAGACTTATCGGTCTGTAATTGCCCGGATCGCCTCTAGAGCCCTTTTTAAATATTGGTGTCACATTGGCTACCTTCCAGTCATTAGGTACGGAAGCCGATTTAAGGGATAGGTTACAAACCACAGATAATAGTTCAGCAATTTCCCATTTGAGTTCTTTTAGAACCCTTGATGAATGCCATCCGGTCCCGGAGATTTGTTAACATTAAGTTTTTCTATTTGTTCCAAAACCTCCTCTAATGACACTTCAATCCGGGACAGTTCCTCAGATTCATCACCCACAAAGGACGGTGCAGATTTGGGAATCTCCCCAACGTCCTCAGCCGTGAAGACTGAAGCAAAGAAATCATTTAGTTTCTCCGCAATGGCTTTATCGTCCTTGATTGCGCCTTTTATAGTTCGATCGTCTAGGGGTGCCACAGGTTTTTTAGCAGGCTTCCTGCTTCTAATGTACTTAAAAAACATTTTGTTATTTCTTTTTGAGTTTTTGGCTAGCTGTTCCTCAAAATCTTTTTTGCTTTTCTTATTACATTTTTACACTTGATTTGACAGTGTTTATGTTCCTTTCTATTTATCTCACTAGGATTGACTTCCACTTCTTAAAAGATGCCTTTTGTCCTCACTGCTTCTTTTACATGGTGGTTAAGCCACGGTGACTCTTTTTAGGTCTCTTGCTATGTTTTTTAATTTGGGGTATACATTTAAGTTGGGCCTCTATTATGGTGTCTTTAAAAGTTTCCACGCAGCTTGCAGGATTTGGCTCTAGTCACTGTGCCTTTTAATTTCTGTTTAACTAACCTCCTCATTTTTGTGTAATTCTTTTGAAATTAAATGCCAGGGTGCTGGACTGCTGAGGTGTTCTTCCCACCACAGGAATGTTGAATGTTATTATATTATGGTCACTATTCCCAAGCGGTCCTGTAACGGTTATTTCCTGACCTGATCCTGCGCTCCATTCAGGACTAAATCGAGAATTGCCTCTCCCTTGTGGGTTCCTGCACCAGCTGCCCAAGAAGCAGTCATTTAAGCCATTGAGAAATTTTATCTCCGCTTCTCTTCCTGAGGTGACATGTATCCAGTCAATATGGGGGTAATTAAAATCCCCCGTTATTATAGAGTTCTTTATTTTGGTAGCCTCTCTAATCTCCCTCAACATTTCAATGTCAGTATCGCTGTCCTGGTCAGGTGGTCGGTAATATATCCCTACTGCTAATTTCTTATTATTACCAGTTACATGTTTAGTGAACAATGATAACTTCTAATTGAAAAATGAAGTCAAAAGACAACCCTCTTTTCTCCAGATCCCCAAAACTACACCAGGTAAACTTTACTTTTCACAAGTCTGTTGTGAAAAGTAATATTTGTATGTTTGTTAATATCACTTTTCATTGCCTCCCAGCTAGCTAACAAGTCTCCTGATGTGAAATAAGATGGTCTTCAGAATCTTTTTTTTTTTTTAAATAGGAGATTAATTATCTTGATAGAAGCCAGTCTAACATACTTATAACTATTTGCTTCTACCGGAAGCAGGTTCCCAAGGGAAGGAACTATATCTTCCTTTTTCTATATTCCTAACACATTTTGGGCACTACTGTAACAATCAGTGACAATAAGGTTTACTGGGCAAGGTCAATACCAGTGTCTCTTATATGCAGCCACTATCACCACATGTGGCCATCAGGGGCTTTTCTTGCAGCCACAGGCTCCTGTGTCATAATTGGGGATGAGGTGGCAGCAAAGCAGCAGCCCCTTCTCTGGGACCACCAGCCAATGTGCATTGAACCTTCCTGAGGGTTCCAGCTTCAGACCTAGGGTGGTGGGTGGCAGGCTCTAGCCATGCACCGGCAGGCTCAGCCTGTGGGGATTCAGACTTGGGGCTTTAGCTGCTCAGCACTGGGCTCCGCCCCACAGATGCAGGATTCACTGCTGCCCCCTCCATCACCCCAGTCTCCACTGCCTCCCCTGATCACTCACCCATCCAGGCATGACCCCTAACTCCCACTGCCTCCCTACCCTCCTCTCCAACCAAGGCTTAATTTCCCCCCCAGCTTGCTAGGGCTAAATAAGTCTGTTGTGAAAAGTAATATATGTATGTTTGTTAATATCACTTTTCACTGCCTCCCAGCTAGCTAACAAGTCTTCTGATGTGAAAAGTGATATTAACATACGTATAAATATCAAATTTCACAGCAAAACTAAGAAGAAAAATTTCCAAAAAGAAAATGCAACCACAAAAGCAAAGGAAACAAAAAAAGAAAACATACAAAGCACCTTATTTGTGTTTCCATTCTGTTTAGGTCTAATAAAGACAACTAACTGTGTGTTACTTTTATTTACTCTGTGAAAAAACCCTACATACCTAAATTACTACACACAGAAACATCTTTATTTGGTTTTCCTAATTATTTTAGGAAAAAATGTCATAGTGGCCATAGGCAAGAGTTGGTGATAACATTCTGAAGTCACCAAAAATTTATTATAAGAACCCCTGGTTTAGACATTTGGCATCGCCAATCACTGCAGCAGGAATCAGAAAAATATTCATTTTTGATGGCAAAACAGTGCTGTGGAGAAGTAGTCCTAAGGCAACAGAAATTGGGCTTATCTTTTTTAAACTGTAGTCTTACATGGGGACAGGCATTCTTTCAAACACCTGAGAAATAGACCTCATTTTCATGGCTTGTATCCCAAAACATTTAACACACAACATTATGGATATATGTTAATGACAGTGGTATAAGAACTTTAAACACTTATTCAATGATATCTTAAATAATTTACTAATCATAGCTCCATAATTCACTGCAGCTATAGTTATATTCAGTACTAATATACAATACTTTTCCATCTATTTTCCTCACATTAAGACCATGAGGAGAAGCAGTACAAAGTGGCAGGCTCAAAATAGAGTGCTGATTGTGACATCTAGGACGATTTCTTCAAGTATAGTTGAAACATCTCACTGAATTTAGTATTTTTTGGAGTCCATTGTATTAAACACAAACTTTATGTATTACAGTGGAATTGTATGCAACTTCTCTAGGAAGGAATTGTGGCCAATGTAAACCTTGCACAATGTTTCTTACTTCTTGCTGAAGTTGGGCAGTGATCATTGGTAAGCTTATTAGCATGCACGTAGGTTCTTTTTTTTGTTTTGAGCAGTGGTCCCCAACCTTTTGGGGCTGCCGGGCGCCCGGGACAGGGCTACTCACGTGCCGGGCGCCCGGGAGCGGGGCCACCCATACGGCGCGCACCCGGTGCTGGCGCCACCCATGTGCCCCGGGGCCGGCGCCGGCACCACTCCTGCACTGCGCGCCCAGGGGTGCGGCTGCCCATACACCGTGCGCCGCGGCCGGAACAGCCCGTGCGCCGCACGCCCGGGCTGCGGGGCCGCCACCGCCCATGTGCCGCGCGCCCAGGGACGGGCACAGCCCTTGCGCCGCGCACCCGGGGGTGGGGCCGCCCAAATGCCGTGCGCCCGGGGGGCGGCGCTGCTCCTGTGCCGCGCGCCCGGGGCTGACACAGCCCTTGCACCGCGCACCCAGGGGCGGGGCCACCCATGTGCTGCACGCCCGGGGCCGACGCTGCCCATACGCCGTGCGCCCAGCGGGCCGGCACCGCCCATGCGCCAGGGGGTGGAGCCAGCCCCGTTCACTTGGTGGGCGCACAGAAAGGGCCTGGCGGGCACCACGTTGGGGACCACTGGTTTTGAGTATGCTTCCTCTGCAATGCCAGCAGCTTATGAATCAATGTACTTTCTTAATAAAGGCTGTGCACTAACTTGTAACTGTGGGCAAGTTCAATGATTATAGCCTTTGGTGAGAAACCACATAGACAAATTGGCTTGCAGAAACAACAGTGCTGGCTGGGAACTCTGCAGTCTGGAAAAATCCTACATAGGATGCAGAGACACGTTTCCAACCTCGAGAGGTAATGGTTGGAGAGCCGAAAGACTAAGTAGGTGTCCGTAGTGGACCATAAGAGGGAATACAGGTGCAGTTGCTCTGAACTGACAACCATTACCAACACAAGCACATAAGTTAAAAAGACTATGATAATATTACACAGGGAAGAATTGGAATCAAAGCTTTTAGGCTGTTAGAATTAAGGCTGTCAAGCAATTAAAAAAATTAGTAGGGATTAGTCATATTGTTAAACAACAGAATGCAATTTATTTAAATATTTTTGGATGTTTTCTACATTTTCAAAGATTGATTTCAATTACAATTCAGAATATAAAGTGTCCCTCAGCTGGGGGACATGCACACTTCCACTGGCTGTGCCTGCTGCATCACCCATGGCCCCAAGCTGCTGAGATAAGAGAAGGATGAAGTTGTCCTCTCTCCCCCGAGCAATCTGCATAATGAACCCCTCACTTCCCAGCACCACCCCAGAACAATGATTTAAATGAAGAAAAATAAAACTTATATGAGTTAAGGATCCAAGCACCATTGGGTAAATCTTCTAGCTATAAGTAGGAAGCAGAGAGCAATTTCTCTAATAAGTGTAAAAAAGCCTGTTTATGTTAGCAACTGGCTAAACAGAAAATGTGACTGAGTAGACTTGTAATATCTAAAGTTTTAGAATGTTTTGTTTTGAGTGCAATTCTTAGTAACAATTTTTATTTAAATTTGTACGTTATACTTTCATGCTAAAGAGATTGCACTACAGTACTTGTATGAGAAATTAAAAATAGTTTTGCTTATTTTACAGTGTAAATACATGTAATAATATAAAGCGAGCACTGTACAATTTGTATTGTGTTATTATAGAAATCAATATATTTGAAAATGTAGAAAATATTTCAGACATGTTAATACATTTCAATTGGTTATCTATTTAACAGTGTGATTACCTGCAATTTTCCCATCAATTAAATTTTTTATAGTTAATTGAGTGATTTAACTGTGAATAAATTGACATCCCTAGTTAAAATTAATCTTATCTACAAGACAAAATCCATTTGTGATGGGATGCATTCACAGAATACCCCTTAGGGTTGCTTCCCGGAGTGCTGACAAAGCCACTGACACTTGTCTCTTTGCTCTCTAGGGCTTCTCACCACCCTGTCCTGCTGAGTCAAGCTCATCTGGTCTCCCTCAGCCAAGGCATAGAACTGAGATCACTTCCACCTCCTCCCCCGGCCCCAGCCCTTAGGAGCAATATAGACACAAACTCTTCTGGTCCAAGGAAAATGCAGTTTTGGGCCCAGCTTCCAGGGAAATCATTCCCCAAACTCAATCAGAACCCCCAATAAATTATTCAGGTAAGCCCCCTTCACCAATGAAAGGAGGAAGGACACACCAATTGCTCCCCCAGGTAACAATCATTTATACTGGGTGTGATAGTAAATAAAAGTGATTTTATTAAGTACAAGCAATAAGATTTAAGGGTTGCAAGTGAAAACAGGCAGAGCAAAGTAGATTGCAAATTTAAAAACAGAAGATGCATAGCTAGCTCCGACACTAAAACTCAGTACACCTTTACCCTAAAACTGTTCTTATTTCAGCTAAACCTCCAAGCCAGGGAAGATCCTTCTCCCTGGGGTCTCTGGTTCATTTTCTTGGGAGTGCCATGCCAACTAGAGACAAAGAGAATGAAAAACTTTGCATCTTAAAAAGCCGTATTTTGGAGTGGGAATTCTTTATCTCACATTCTCCCCTTCCATGGAAAATTACCTGGTCAGACCTTACCAATTGGGGCTGTGTGTGTGTCATATGATTTCCTAAGACCAACCACTGCTTAGACTTAAAGGACAAAGGAGGCTGTTTACAGGTGATCACCCAGACATTGAGGGAAACAACCTCAATGGCTTTCGTTCACACATTTAAAACCATAAATCATTCCATACCCCATATTTCTAACTTTAATACAAGAGTGATACATACACCAAAATAAGATACACAGATCGAGCAGATTATGAGATTAAAATTGATAGGACCCATGAGGTATTTTGTCCAAAGCATCTTCGAGTTATGCATATTGGTGTCCATAAGTCAATTTCATAAAGAATGGGGGGAAGGGTGTGAAACCGTCATACCATTCTCAGGTAAAAGCCTATTGACAAAAGGCAGATTTGAGGGTACAGCTATGAACCAATAAAAATTTATAATTACATACAACATATTAACAAAATGTTATTTGGATTGCAAAGCCAAGCACTCACGTAAGAAATACCAGATTTAAGGTTGCCCGTACAACTTTCATTCCATTGTGTGTCCGTCCTGCATTCTGAATGATGCAGTGTTTCTGTACAAAAAATACTATGTAATTTAAAACTGTCAGAATGCATATGCCCAAGAGGAACAATTGAAGTTGTATGGGCAATCTTGAATCTCCTATTTCCTTAGACTTTTCAATGTTTGCTTAGTGACCTAAATAGCCTTCTTTGAAAATTGAGATTTTTTTTCAATTTACCACTATTTTTAAAAAAAATATTAGTTTTATGTAATAAAATCTGTTTATCTGCCCTTCATGCAGCTCTCTCACAAACTAACTGCACCTTTGACCCCTCTCTAGCCTCTAAATGCACCCTTTCAGGTGATAGGCCCTACATGCTTTCACTTCTCTCTGGGTGAAACCCAGTGATTCTCCCACTGGGTCCCCAGCCATAGCTCACTGTGTAACACCCATGATTACTCAGCAGGCCCAACTGAATTTGGCGCCTGCCAGTCTTCCTTTTAGGACCTGTAGCCATTGCATAAATTATCCAAATTGCCTTTCAAAGCAAGAATTTCTTCTTAACAGTAGGAACTAGGAATATTAAGAGGCAGTTAATTAGCTAATCGAGTAGTCAATGGAATTTCCATCAACTACTTGATTAGTCGGGGGGGGGGGGGGAAGGGGCTCACTACCCCTGCTGCAGCTCTGCAGTTTAAATGTAGTAGAAACCAGGTGCGCAGGCAACCTGGCTTCTACTACATTTAAACTGCAAAGATGCAACAGGATTAGCTCCCAGGGGCAGCAAGAGCAAGGACTGAGCCACCCCAGCTCGTGCTGGCTCCGGGACTGCTGCAGCTCTGCCTTTTAAATGTAGTAAGAAACCCAGACCAGGAGGCTCTTACTACATTTAAAAAGTAGAGCCACAGTGGACTGGGACCCAGCACGAGTTGGGACTGCTGAGCCCAGCTCACACCAGGTCCCCCGTTGCACCTCTGCCTCCATGATACAGAGGCAGCAAAGGGGAAGGGGAAGTGAGTAGCTGAGTAGTGACTTGACTGCCCATTAAACCTAGGTGTTTACATCCTTAGTAGGAACAAAGGATGGTTCATAGAAAATGGTCTTATCCCAGATACCCTAACCCAGGGGTGGCAAAGGGGCCTCCCACGGGCCAAATGCAGCCCGCCATGTGGGTGGGTCTGGCCCACAGCCACCCTGCTGCTCCCCCGCTCCCGGGCCAAGCGACACCTGGGGAAGGGATAGCGCACAGAGTCTCCTCCCCCGGCCAAGGGCGCGCAGCAGCTAGGGAGAAACACCTGCTGTTTTAAAGCAGCTGGCATTTCTCTCTAGCTGCAGTGCACCCCTCTAGCTGCTGTGCGCCACACAGACCTTGACTGCCTGGGGGCAAAGGAAGCACATGAGGTCTCCTCCCACTGTGGTGCCTAGGGAACCGCCAGCTGTTTTAAACAGCTGGAGATTCTCTTTGGGGGTGGAAGACTTCATGTACTCCCCCATCCCCAGGACAATCAGGTTCTGTGTGGGGGGGAGCACAAGAAGGCTTCTGGCTCTGTCTGGTCTGCCCAAGGCCCCACCTCTTCTGAGGTGGCTCCCAGGATCACTTCAGAAATGTATGCTCCTTTTAAAAATTATTGCCCACCCCTGCCCTACCCTCTGGAATCTTGGTTCATCTTAGCTCACCTTTGTATCCCAATGCTTCCAGGAGGGTATCCCTTTGTAAGTCATGTTGTTAAGTACCTTGTTTCTTTTCTCTTGAACCAGTTAATTCAGTTTTGGTGCCTCAGATAACAGCATGGAGCAAGCAGCAGATTATCAAGTATATTTTCCCTCCTGCCTAAATACAGCAAACGCCTTCTTGAATTAACCTCCTCTATGCTTACAGTAAATACCATAATAAAAGAGATGGAATATATAACATTAATAAAATATTACAGACAGTTCTCACACATTCTTCACACCATCTTCAAACAAAGATTTCTACCATTTGAGGTACAGAATTAACTACATTAACTGGCAACAGAAGTAAAATGTTATCCCAAGACAATAAGGGGACAGAATGTGCCACTGGCGCCGTGCTGGGTTTGATCAGTGTTCAGAGGACCAGTCCAGATTACTTCCTCACTCGCAGAGAGGTGGAGCCCTATGTGGTGACCAAGAGGCAATACACTTCAGACCAAGTGCATGGCCCCAGGAGGAATGGTTGGGAGAGAGCCTGGCCCACGTCTCTTCTCCTTTGGGACTTGGGGGGCAGAGGAGGGAGGAGGAAAGCTCCCATCTTATTTAATGCCCCCAGAGTGAGAATCTGGGAGAAGGTAATTATTCCACTCCAAAGCTCTGGAAGGTCCTAGACATTCTGAGTAAAGTATCTGCTGCTGCTACTAAAGCAATAGCTTCATGAATCTAGCTCTTTAGAAAGTTCTTTATTATTCTGGCATACTGCCAAAATTTCTGAGCGTCATGCAAGTAACAAAAGAGAAATTGTGATTTTAAGAAGTTTACAACCCAGCTAAACCTGACTGGCATTTCACTGGACAAGCCGAAAGCCTGTCTCTAACCCAAAGGCTCTCTCATTACTGAATTTAAAAGGCTTACAGCAAACAGTGAAAGTCATGTATTGGAAAGTGATAAACAGTCCTAAGAATGTGTTATAACAGAAAGTGTTAAGAAGCCTAAATAAAGAAGTTGCTCCCAGCCTGCTCCATAATAAAGCTGCTATACAAACACGTTTAAATGTGCTGGCGATAGATAGTACCATGATACATTTTGACAAATGGAATTAAAAAAAAATAAAAATCAGAATTTCCACTATTTTATCTCATTTAAGATCACTTGGGATACCTCTGTTTTACACAATCACTTCCCTTTGGTTGCTTTGCTTCAAGATTTCCACTCTCTTGTTATTCCTTCACTAATCCTACTCTGCATTTTATTTTATGAGCCCTCATAGCAAAACAAAATTTGTCAGAAATAAACGAAAAACTCTTATTCTAACAGCAAGAAATGATACATTTAAATCGGAAGCAAAGAAAACAGATAAGAACAGCACAGAACACTGGAGAAAAAAGGATAGGACAAATGTTTTTGTACAAAATTGTTCTTGGGAAATGTATTTTGTTAAAGTTAATTTCCTAGGGATTTACAGTTAAGCATAATTCTGCTCTATCCAAAGAACAGGAATACCACAAACAGTTGAACAGCAAGTTTACAAACACTCTCCTGTCAGGGTCTCTCAAACCTACTATTACTTTTTAGGAATTAAACAAAAAATAGATTTTATGTCTTATGTGGATCTCTACTAGGGATGTTAGACATTGCGTAACTGAATAATCGTGTAACTGCATGAAATCTTAGCGCTTACACGACTATCCAAGTGTCCCTGGGGGGTGTGGCAGCAGACAGTGTGCTCCAGCCCCACTCCTGGGGTGCCCCCTACCACTCCACGCTGCTACTTCTCTATCAGAGGCAGTAGCGCAGGGTGGCAGCAGCCTCTGTCCATGGGGGAGTCCGAGCTCCCCGCAGACAGAGGACGGTCCATGGCAGCAGCTTCTGTCTGCAGGGAGCCTGGACTCCCCATGGACAGGGGCTGCTGCCACGGACCAGTCTCTGTCTGCGGCGGGCCCAGGTACGCTGCAGACAGAGGCTGCTCCGTGGGATGCCAGAACAGCTTCTGTCTGCAGGGAGCTCAGACCCCCCCTCCCACCCCATGGACAGGAGCTGCTGCTGCAGACCAGCCTCTGTTCATGGCGAACCCAAGCTGCCGTGGACAAAGGCTGCTTCACAGCAGCCTCCCTTTTCTCTTAATAGAGGCAACAGCATGGGGGGAGAAGGGGAGGCAGCACCACATAGCTGGTGCTAGAGGGAACTGGCTTTTAAGTCAGCCACTGCCTATCCTCCTTACTGCCTCTCAAGGAGGTAGCAGGAGAGGGGCGGGAGACTGGGTCCACGGAGCTGGCACGCACAAGGAGCCTGCTTGAAAGCTGGCTCCCCACATATATCAGCTCCAGCTGCAGCACAGGGGAGGTGGAAGGACGATCTGGTGCTCACGGGGAGCCTGCTTAAAGCCAGCTCCATATGGGCATCGGCTCCTGCTCCCCCGCTTGCTGCCTCTAATACAGAGGCAACACGGGGGAAGGGAAATGCGTGTAGTCAACAAGCCTAGGCTTATCAATTAATCCTGTGGTTGATTACATGTTGACATCCCTAATCTCTACCCTGCAGTCATGCCATCTAAAAAGTTGGTAAAACCTCACAAACTAAGGCAAAGCATAGTTAGTACCTGGGAAGGACATCTCCAAGAAACATTAGTGAGCTGTAAGCAACAGAGATAAACTTTTACATTTGCAGAAAATCCCACAGAATTTAAAAAAGGTTAAACACTGATGACAATGCCAAATGCAACTTGTATTGCCTTCTATTTAGCTGAAATTCACTTTTAGTGTCAGATGCTCTATTATTTGTATCCTAAACTGCTGTGCAGTATTAAAAAGTTCCTGCATTCTGCTGGAGCTATCTATTTTCATTGTGAATGATGCAACTCTGGTAAAAATATTACTCATACAACTATGTAAAAGAATGTTAAGATTGCAAAGCTAAACATTCAAATTAAGAAAAGTCAAAATTAATGATCCCTTAATTCAGACCACAGGTGGGTGGCAGTATGCAGATATACATACATGCATAATATCTTGCCTAACGTAACCGGTATCTAGAAGAACCAGGAACAGAACTGAGCTCTCTTCAGTCTAGTCTAAAAACACAGAAAAAAAATATCTTTCTTCTTGAAAATCTCCTCCTCATTCACTGTCCATTATGTGTATTGCATTGGGCAAGGAAAGAGTCCTGCAGAACTAATAGCATCTTTAATGTATATAGCCAGGAAGATTAATTAAGGTTACATTGGCAATTGTAAAACTGGTACTTCCAAGCTTTTGAATGCTTAACTTTCAAAATGTGGAAGTTCTCTTAGCATACTGCTTTACAAAAAGCGATTAAAAAAAGATGGCAGTTCTTTGTGGGGAGTATGGTTCCTCATGATGGGTGTCAGTGTCTGAACCCAGGATTTTTTATATCCTCATCGCAGTTCTCCATCATTTCAGCAAAATGATTATCGGACAGTTGGAGATGCTTATATGGACCAACTACAAAAGGGGAAACTAAACACTTTGTCAATAATGCAACTATTTGCTTGAGAGAAGAAACCGTAGGAATCGTGATTCCCATGTCCCACTACTGGCTATGGAAGGGAGTGTCATCTACAGATTAAAGCAGGGTTGGGTAATAACTGGCCAGCAGACCAGACATACCTAGCGACTAAGGACAGCAAACCATGGCCATCGGGAGCTGAGAGTGGTCATACCTGCAGACGCTCAGGTAAACGAAGCATATGGAGGCCCACTAGCACAGTGGTCTCCAACCTTTTTAACCACAAGATCACTTTTTCAATTTAAGTGCAATGTAAGATTTACCTCCAACCCAAATACCCTTGCTCCACTTCCTTCCCACCCCTTCTCAGAGGGCTCCCCCTGCTCACTCCATTCCCCTTCCTCCCCAAACCTCACTCACTTTCACAGGCTGGGGTAGGGGTTGGGGGGCAGGCTCTGGTCTTGGACCAAGGGGTTTGGAGTGTAGGAGGGGCTCTGGGCTTAGCCCAGGGTGGGGTATTGGGGTCCAGAAGGGATTTCAGGGTGCAAACTCTGGGAAAGAATTTGGATGCAGGGGGACTCACGTCCGGGCAGGAGGTTGGGTGTAGGAAGAGGTTCAGGGCTAGGACAGGGGTTTAGGAAGCAGGCTCTGGCTGGGCACCATTTAACCGACAGCTTCTGGATGGTAGAGCAGTGGAGTTAAGGCAGGCTCACTCATGCCTTGGCCCTGCACCACTCCTGAAAGCAGCTGGCATGTATAGCAATGGCTCCATGTGCTGCCCCTCATCTATAGGCACTGAGTCCACAGCTTCTACTGGCCACTGTTCCCCATTATTGATCAATGGGAGCTGCAGGACTAGTGTCTGCAGGCAAGAACAGCATGTGGAGACTCCCTGCTCTGCCTTTCTCAGGGGCTGCAGGGACATGCCAGCCACTTCCAGGAGCAGCAATTACCATAGGGATAATTACTCCAGCCACAACAGAGTAGGCATTTGAGAATTCATTACACTTATGTTTAATTCTTTGAGTAAGAGCGAAATGAAAATTATGAAATGCAAAGACCAGTCAAAATCCAAAAAACAACACTCTTTGCAAGCTGTAAAAGTAGTAACAACCCTCCCCCCCCCCCACACACACACGTGCTAGGTTGGGAGAGAAGAGTGAAGGACAGTGTGTGTTTGTTGGAATATCACACACACACACACACACACACACACAGTGTGAGTGACAGATTTGCTAAGCTCTCTCCATCCCCTTCTCTCTATGTGGAGGTAAGGTTCAGGAGTGGGGGAAGGAGGGACACCCTGACATTAGCACCCACCACTCTTCTCCCTCCCACACCCTGTACAGCAAGTAGGAACTGCCCCCTTGGGAGCCTCCAAAGCAGAGGGCAGAAGCAGCATGACAGTGGTTGGAAGGGCAACTAAAGTGCCAGTGCTTGATAGCTTCCTGGCCAAATCAGCCAGGATCACCTGACAGAGGCTCCAAGATCTATCAGTAGATCCCAATCTACTGGTTGGTGACCAGTGCACTAGCAGATAACCTGGCGAAGTACATCCAGCCCACAGACCAGTTAACGCCTACTCCTGGGTTCACGTACAACACACAACAAAGCACAGATTTTACTGTAGCCTTACCAGCTCAGAGAGAGAGTTCCTCACACAGGTAATGGAAAAATACATACGGAAATAGTTGTAGAAAAGCAAATCAAGAAGCCTCCCTATTCTTATCAGTTGGCAAGTTACAATGAGATTTGTGCTTCTCTGCATTAGGCACAGAACTAAGAACTTACAGCAGATAGTCTGCCTAACAGCCATCAACTGGCAATCAAATTTGGCTAGATCTGACCTGATTCTTAACAAGCGTGTATGACAGTACCAGTTTAAAACATCCAATTGCCATAAACTAAGGCTACATCTACACTACGAGTTTTCTCGGCAAAAATATGCTAATGAGGGACTCATTTGCATGAGTCGTGATCAATCTGCATATTTTCTGCCGATCCGGTTTTGCGCTAGGAGTTTTTGCACAAAAACAAGCAGGGTGGATGTTTTCTTTTTGCACAAAAAACCATTTTTTCCGCAAGATCCTTATGCCCCAGAAAAGGAAGTACACCAATCTTGTGGAAAATGGGGTTTTTGCGCAAAAAGAAAATGTCCACAATGCTTGTTTTTGCACAAAAACCCCTAGCGCAAAACTGGATCAGCAGAAAATAGGCAAATGAGATCACGACTCATGCACATGAGTCCCTCATTAGCATATTTTTTGCCAAGAAAACTTGTAGTGTAGATGTAGCCTAAGAGTAAAATAAATAACTGGAGTTTAACAATTTCTTCAGTACCCTAGGGACATTGGGTATGTGATATACCTTGACTTTAGCAAAACTTTTAATACGGTCTCCCACAGTATCCTTGCCAGCAAGTTACGGAAGTATGGATTGGATAAATGGACTTTAAGGTGGATAGAAAGCTGGCGAGATTGTCAGACTCTAAGAGTAGCAATCAATGCCTCGATGTCTGGTTGGCAGTCAGTATCAAGCATACCAAGGGTTGATTTTAGGGCCGGTTTTGTTCAACATCTTTATTAATGACCTGAATGAGGGGATGGATTGCACCCTCAACAAATTAGCAGCTGACACAAAGCTAGGGGGAGAGGTAGATATATTGGAGGGTCAGGAGAGGGTCCAGAGTGACCTAGACAAATTAGAGGACTTGGCTAAAAGAAATCTGATGAGGTTCAGCAAGGACAAGTGCAGAATCCTGCACTTGGGATGGAAGAATCCCAAGCACTGCTATAGGCAGGGAACCAACTGGCTAAGCAGCAGTTCGGTAGCAAAAGACCTAGGGATTACAATGGATGAGAAGCTGGATATGAATCAACAGTATGCTCTGGTAGCCAAGGCGGCTAATGGCATATTAGGGAGCATTAGAAGGCATATTGCCAGCAGATCTAGAGAAATGATTATTCCCCTTTATTCAGCACTGGTGAGGCCACATCTGGAGTACTGCGTCCAGTTCTGGGCCCCCCCATTACAGAAAGGATGCAGATGCCTTGGAGAAAGTCCAGCGGAAGGCAAAAAAAAGATTAGGGGGTTGGAGCACATGACTTACAGAGAAAGGCTGAAGGATTTGGTCTTATTTAGTCTACAGAAAAGAAGAGTGAGAGGAGATGTGATAGCCGCCTTTAACTAACTGAAGGGGGGGGGGGGGAGATTCTAAAGAGGATGGAGAGACACTGTTCTAAGTAGTGACAGATGACAGAACGAGGAGCAATGGTCTGAAGTTGCAGAGGGGGGTTACTAAGATGGTGGTGAAGCATGGAATGGGTTACCTAGGGAGATGGTGGAATCTCCATCTCTAGAGGTTTTTAAAGTCCTGGCTTGACAAAGCCCTGGCTGGGATGATTTAGTTGGTGTTGGTCCTGCTTTGGGTAGGGGGTTGGATCTGATGACCTCTTGAGGTCTCCTCCAACCCAATGATTCTATGACGTTTTGTATTAAGTATCACGTTATTGGAATTCTAAAGATCACTGTTGCACCCGGGTGGGTGTTTGCCCCAAAAGTCTGTACAAAGGGGGTCATGTGAGGTGTCACATGAAAGCTTATATTCTACTGATTCCGTATATGCTATTCATATACTTGTATAATATCTGTAGGTGGAGTTATAAATATGTACTCTGTGTTGATGCTGGAAAATTCTCTGTCTGAGGCTGAGCAATGTGCCAGGAATGTTCGTTCAGTGACTATGCTAATTAGCGAGGCTCCAGGGACAATAGATCTCCAGGTGCCAATACACACCTGAGGAATGAATCTGGATGCCTGCAGACCAGCTATAATAATGATTGCTGGCTTGGGACACACGGATGGGTCACTGGGCCATGTGACCTGCTCCAGCTTGGAAGGGACCAGGGATGGATATAAAATGCCATGTGGCAGACTCCATTTTATCTTCAGTTCAGCTCCTGATCCCAGATGCAGCCTTGCAGGGAACAACGAGCCAGGAAGAACCGTGGACCCATCCTGACATAGGATGAACACAGGAGACTTTTAAGATAGCAGTTGTAACATCTCTGCTAAAGCCTGCATTGAGAACTTGGTGATTTGATGCATGTAATGTATTTTCCTTAACAACCTTACTCTCATGCTTTTCTTTTTTTTATTAGTAAGCCTTTAGATTTTAGATTCTAAAGGATTGGCTCAGCGTGATCTTGTGGGTAAGATCCAGAGTGTAAATTGACTGAGACCTGTGGCTGGTTTCTTGGGACCAGAAGAACCAGTTCGGGGTAGGTGAGATTGGGTTCTATAACCCCTCACCTGCGTGCAGGCCCAGGGCTGATTGGGGCATAGGAAGAGCTGGGGTGTCAGAGGGGTTTTGCTCATGAGGCTTCTGGCTGGCCAGATTGGCAGCTGAAGCAGTCGGTGTGACTGGTTTGTGGCCTGTTTGGGAAGGTCTCCGGTCTGGAGCTGTAAGGAGCCCCGAGTTTGAGCAATTCACCCTGAGCGGATGCCCTCAGCTGTGCCTAGACCCAGCCCGGTCTGTCACATTAAGGATGTTAAGTAGTGAGTAAGTGACTAAGTTATGTACCCCGGTTCCTATTAAATTTAAACTGCAAGCCATAGCAGGTGTAGGTCCGGGACCCGTCGTGAACTGGGACTGAATCAATCCCAGTCTGTGCTAGGTCTGGATCACTATGGCTCTGCCTTTTTAATGGCCACCCAGCTCTTATTACATTTAAAAGGCAGAGCTGAAGAGTCCGGACCTGGCGTGATCCAGCACTGCTTCAGTCCTGGCTCGTGCCGGGTCCTAGGCTGTGGCTCTGTCTCCCCTATCTCCCTTTCCCTGGACTACGGAGATAGAGTACCAGCTCCTGTTCCCTCCCCCCGCTGCCTCTGATATAGAGGCAGGAAGGGGAAGGGAAATGTGAGTAGTTGACTTGACTATTTGATAAGCCTAGACTTATTTGTAACAGAGGCAGCAAGGGGAGAAAGGGAGGGAAGAGAGAAAGAGAGCAGGAGCCGGTGCTGGGGAAAGCTGGCTTAAAAGCCAGCACAGGGGGTGAGTGGGGGAGGCAAAGCCACTGCAGTTCTGGGAGCCAGTGTGAGCCAGGAAAACTCAGTCCCAGCTTGCGTGGACCCCAGGAGCTAACCCCGCTGCAGCTCTACATTTTAAAACGCAGAGGCACAGTGGTCCTGGAGCTGGCACGAGCTGGGACTGCTTAGTTCCAGCTCGTGCCACCCCCAGGAGCTAACCCTGCTCCGTTTCTGCAGTTTAAATGTAGTAGGAGCCGGGCTGCCTCCATGCCCATCTCCTACTACATTTGAACTGCACAGCAGCAGTGGAGGTAGCGAGCGTCCCCCTTCGAGTAGTCGATGGAAATTTCATCGACTACTTGATTAGCTAATTAATCGCTACTAAACATCCCTACTGAATATCTGAAGAAATTTTAACTAGCAGTCTGAACTGTCACAGTATTGTGAATTGTGTGTGACTAGCTAAAGCACAATATTTGCAACAACAACAACAACAACAAAAAAATCAAACCTTATCTTATTTATTGGAATGGTTGTGGAAAAGCAACTTGTGCCAACCTCTATTCCTGTGTCAACTGGCAGAGCACAATGAGATTAAAAAGTACATAAAATAAAAAATAAGTGCATTTCAAAACTGTCAATCTACTTCCAAATGGAATACACATTGTTCTATTCCAGTCACATAACTGAGCTTTAGAAAGTATTCACTCCAACAGTTGCCAAGCAGCAGGCTACTGGCATCAGATTTTAGTATTTGACCTAGGGATGCAAAAGGTTAACCAGTAAGCATTAGCCTTGCTGGCATGCTTAGCTAGTAACTGGCAGGACTCTAGTAGACTGGAGGAGCCCATCCGTCCCCCCCCCTCAGTCCGCAAAGTGAAAAAGGCTGGAAGACCCAACTGCCCGGTTAACCAATTACAATAATTTCTTTTACCAGGTTAACTTTTTTAATGGATGTTTACATCTGTTGTTTGATAGACCACATTCTACAAAATGTTTTGCTAAAGCATCTATCAAAACATTTTCTCAATGTAATTATTAGCCAACCATTTAAAATAGCTATAACATGAAAACCCATTGAACAAAGTCTTGTAATAATTAAAACAAATATGCAAGCTGTTATATTTGAGTAACATTTATCTGCTCTTTAACCATTTGAAGTAAAGAGATAAAATTAACTGGATAGATGGAAAAACCTTACATTTTGGCAATGTACTTTCCCCTGACAGAACAAGCTGTCTCCACAAAACTAGTATTTACCAAAAGTAGTTCAAAGATCATATTTCTCTCTCTGTGTGTGACAGAGAGAGAGAGATTGTCACAAAAAGCCACAAGGGGTACTAAAAATGTTTAGAATAAATCCAAGCCTACTCTATCTTCCCCAAGCTCCTTTAAGAAGAAAAAAAATACCGGTCAAGCCAGTAATACTTGCAAAAAAGCAAGTGTATTTTATTTTAAGAGTGCAAATTTCAAGAAAAATTTACATTTCTTGTACATTTCAAAGAAAAACACCACATGAGGCCTGGGAACAGCGGGAGACCCCACTGGCCCCAGGCTCCATGCCGCACTTCCATTTTGAAATGGACAAGAGCCCCAGTGGGCTCTAGCTTCTACAGGTTGTACCACCCTTAACCGGGATTCTCTGGTCTGGCAACATCCGTGGTCTGGCAGGACCCCTGTGTTGGGGGTGGGGCACAGAGGGGCACGAGGCACAGCAGGGAGTTCTAGCCCTTGGCTGGAAGCAGCCATGGAGCTCCAGCTTGAGGAGTGACAGCTGGGCAGGCAGCGGCGGGGCTGGGCTGGAGCCTTAGCCAAGGGCAGCAGGACGGTATATGCCATGTTGGGAAGGACCTCCCCTGGTCCAGCAAATCCCCTCGTTTGGTAACGGTTAGGTCCTGCGGGTGCCAGACAAGGGAGGTCCAACCTGTACAGACAAAAGCAGAGTTGTAGATGCTTGATTCTCCTGGATTCAAGTGCAAGGGTCCTCCAACAGAATGCTCCGCTTTTATGCCTCAGGAATACCCGTCAACCTTGGTCCAAAATTGGCTGGATTTGTTGTTATTCACAGCACTCTGCAGGATGTTTGTTCTGCCGGGCTTTTGAGAAGACTGTGGTGTATAGTTTGTATTTAGAGCTACTGTATGAAACTTCAAAAGCAGCGAGGAGTCCTGTGGCACCTTATAGACTAACCCAGGGGTTCCCAAACTTTTTGACACAGGGACCAGTAAATCCATTCACGAACTTTTGGAGGACTGGTAATGTTCATTTGCATATTCATTAATCAAATGATGAATATTCAAATAAGTTGCTTCTGGTCCTCCCAAAACCCCAGTGCCAGCTTTAGCAAAGCTTTTGATATGGTCACCCACAATATTCTTGCCAGCAAGTTAAGGAATATGGATTGGATAAATGGACTGTAAGACAGACAGAAAGTTGGTTAGACCAGGGTTTCCCAAACTTTTTACTTTAGTTGGAACCCTTTTTTCCCCCAGTACTGCTTTTTGCAGCCCAAAAATATACACACATAAAAAACAAACTGAGAACATAGCAGACATATAACATGTGTGTGTGGTGGTGGGGGGGGGTGGGGGTGGAGACAATACAATCCCCAGGCCGGACTAACTTATGCTTTGCGGGGGAGAGGGGGGAACAGGGGCAGCGCCCCAAGATCTACATATGGCCGGGTCAGTCCCACTCCCCGCAGGCCGATTCATTCCTCCCCCCTGCTCCCCCCACTGCGCCTCTGGCCAGCCCTACTTCCCCCAACCCCCTCCCAGGCAGCCAGTTCTCCCCCTTCTCCTCCCAATCTCCCTTGGCCAGCCCCGCTGCCCGTGTCCAGCCCTCCTTCCGGCCGCTTCTTCCCCCATCTTCCCGGCCAGCTCCTGCCCCACCTCGCACCCCGGCAGCCCTCCTTCCACGGCCCCAATCTCCCCAGCCTGCCCGATTCCCCGTCCAGTGCTGCTTCCAGTGGCCAGCTCTCCCCTCCTCCTCACCCCAGAATCCTGGTACCTGCACCTTCCCTTAGCCCTGCACCCTCCTGGTGCCTCCCCCTTCCCTTACTGCCGCTGCCCCCTTTGCCCTCTTTCCCTAATACCCACCCCCTCACCACTCTCTGCCCCATTCCCCTCCTGCCCCTCTGTGCCCTCACATGACTTGCTCCATCCTGGCCTTCCTCATGCCCACCCCTTCTTTCAAGCCTTCTCCCAGCACCTCCTCCTCCAGCCCCAATGCCCTTCCCCTCTCCTCTCCTTTCCCAGCATCACCCTGTCCCCCTCCCACTGACACCTCCCCTCCTGCCCTTACCCTCATTGTCTGCACTTGGCCCCCTGGCATTTGTCTCTCTCTCCTGCACCCTGTCCCTTGGTGCCTTCCCCTCCCCGCCCAAGCCCCTTCTCCTTCCACCCCTCCCCTCCGCCCCAAGCCCCCTGCTGCTGCGCCTCCTCACCTCCGCCCAAGCCCGCCGGCGCCGCCTCTCCGCTCCGCTCCGCCCTACCCCACCCCACCGCCCAAGCCCGTTCCCTACCTTCTGCCTTCCACATTGCAGGGCCAGAGGCCGCGCTCAGGCCCTGGAGGCTGAACCCGGAGCCAGCGTGGCCCCGCCACGTGCCTCCGAAGAGTTTAAAAACCCCGGGCCGTGACATCACGTCACGCCCGGGCGTCCTCCCCGCCCACGTGCAACGCCGCACATGGGCAGCAGCAGGCGGTGAGGAGGAGCCACGCACGGCAGGGGCGCTCTGGGGCGGGTAAGAGGACGCGGGGCGCTCAGGCAGAGCCGGGAGAGACCCAGCTCCACATATTGGTGGAGCAGGGCCCCCGGCTCTGTAACTCGCCGGCACTTCCGGGTTCAGGGGCGCGGGGCCCGAATCGGCCTAAGGCCAGCCCTGCCGGCAGCCACCAGGCATGCTGAGGCCCGGTATTTTTTTCCCGGGCCGTGGCCCATAGTTTGGGAAACGCTGCACTAACCGAAGTGTTAGAGCATAAGCTTATGCTCCAACACTTCGGTTAGTCTATAAGGTGCCACAGGACTCCTCGCCGCTTTTGCAGATTCAGACTAACACGGCTACCCCTCTGATACTTGTATGAAACTTGTATTTAATTTAATGCAATTTTAAATAACTGGCAAGACACACAGTTCTCGTGCACAGGCACTTACTGTTCTAAACTGAAGAAAAACACCTCTATATCATAACTGAAAGATCAAAGAAAGTTCTTTTCTCCTTTTCTAGTCTGAGCATTTGACAGTAGTTGTTGTATAGTTAGTTTCACTATTTTGCAAAAGCATCCTCCCTTTTCCTTAGGCTCTACAACAGGATGTTCACAAGCAAAAACTGCAGCCAAACTGAGCTTGAAGCAGCAGGGAAATGCGTGCTCAGAGACAGAAGAAAGAAAAGAGTGGGAGTAGGGAGGGACCTGGGCATATTTTGTGACATTTTCTGACCCACAAAAAGGCTCTTCTAGGCCTCAATAGGGAGTAAGCTGAATTAACTTAAAATGTAAACCCTAATTAGGGTCAGCAGCAGCTTCATTTCTTGATAATATTTTTCAGCAACAAAAATAATGTGTGTCAGTATGGACAAGAAAAATCTTTTTTTCATTCCTTTGTTATGAACAAACTATTAGGCTCTTGAGCAGGGCTACTCAACTTTGGAAGCGCCAAGGGCCACAATGATACTCACAGCACATGCGGAGGGCCGCAACCTAAGTGTGGTTGCACATATATGCAAATAGCTTCTTTCACACTGATGGGCATGAATACAAAGATTAAGGCAAGACTACACAACATGCAGGCCTCATTTAAGTCAGTTCTGCTGATACTAATAAAATGCAATATTTACCCATTTCCACCCATCTGACAGTACTTTTAATGAGCAATGACAATTCTGGAATTTAACTACTAAAACGCATATCAACAGAAGTCCACTATATTGACTCGCCATTGTGGAGCATGTTCCCAGCGGAGGCTATGCTCAAAGGACCCCACTCACGGGCCACATGTTAAGTCCCGCATAAACCCTAACTACACTGCAGGCCACAAAAAAAATGGGCCAGGTGTTGAGTAGCTCTGCTCTTGAGTATTGGTAGCCAAACTCTCCCATACCAGTGACTTGGTGAGGTACACTGAAAGCCTAGCAGTTAAAGTAACTGAGATTCTTGTATTTATATGCATCAAAAAAGACACAAATAGTTTGAATTGTTACTGGCATCAATCACTGCACACTTAGAAAAAAACCTATTCAAGATGGACTTTTAAACTTCATTACACCCCCCACCAATCATTTGCTTCTAGGGATATAAAAGAGCAGTCGAACAGTCAATGACTCGCATTCCCTCCCAATTGCTGCCTCTATATCAGAGGCAGCACAGGGGTGGGGGGGGGAGCCAGCTTAAAAGCTGGTTCTTCCAGCACCATCTCCATGGTGGGGCGGGAGGGCAGGGGAAGCAGAGGTGCAGTGGCGTTGTGGGTGTGCCTTTAAATGTAGTAAGAGGTGCCTGGAATGGAAATTCCATCGACTACTTGATTATCTGCAATTTAACATCCCCATTTGCTTCAAAAAGCAGTTTCTTTCCACATGAACCTATTTTCAGCTTCAAACAAAACTACAAATAAATGTATTCATTACTGAATGCTTCATACACCCTTATCTTGCTGTGAATAAGTATGAAAAAGCACTGTCCTCCACTTTGAAGTGAGGAAACCAAGGCAGTGCAGCAATTCATTTAAACGGTGACAGGTTTAATCACATGATCACTTGTTGTGTTCATACCCTCAAAGCATCTGGCATTCGTTGCTGTCAGAAGACTGATACTGGGCTAGCTAGATGGACTTTTGATCTAATCCAGTATGGCAGTTTATACATTCTTAATCTATAGCCATCAAGGAAGCCCTGCAAGGATACAAAATAATAACTGGATATCAGAGAAGTTGCCTGCCCCAGTGGGTGGGGTTCAGGGTGGTACAGCCATGCCAGAGGAGCTGCCCATGTGGGGTGCTGCTCCTGCAAGCCGTGGCCTAACACTTTCAGCATGCAGTACCCGGTAGAACCCTGCAACTCTGCAGATATAAATTTTGTATCCACGCAGGGCTCTAAACATTCTTGATCATTTCAGTGGGAGCTACAAAAAGATGCAGATGCTTGTTTTTGCAAATGAACTTAAACCAGAAAGAGTCCACAAAGAGCAGGAAGTATGACTCCTGCACATTAACTGAGTTAATACTAAGTCTAAGAGGGGTAGTCACGTTCAACTCCTTAATGTAGACGTAGCCTTTCTGGGATACCAAAGGTATCCTGGAAAAACTCCAACATGTCCAGGGGAATGACTTTTTTTCGGAAGAGCAAACGTGCTTTCTCTGAAGCCCTGTAAACCTCATTTCATGAGGAGGAAGGGCTCTTCCAAAAGAGGAGGTTTTTCCGAAATTTGGCCCAGTGTAGATGGGCTCCCCACCCCCCAGACTGCAGTAGTTATCACCGGGGGGTGGGGAGGGGGGGGAGAGAGGGGTGATGCTGCAGGACCAACCAGGCAGCACCCCAGCTGCTCTGCAGCTTCCCCCTCGCCGCGCTGTTCCCCACCCACCCCCCAGCCGGTCGCAGTGCGGGCCCCGGCAGACCCGTCACAGGGGGTATAATCCCTTTCCCATCTTCTCCCCTTCCCTTTCCCAGCCGCAAGCACCCATGGGGCTCATAGCAGCTCCACTTGTCCAGCTGGCTGGAGCACTTCCGGCTTCCAGTGGCTGCCAGACTATTGGGAGTGCCGGACAATTGGAGTTTTACTGTAGTTTTTTTAAATTCTTTTGTAAAAGAATGGCTACTTTCAAATCCATTGCTGAATGGCCAAGGAGGTTAAAATGTTCCCGTACAGGTTTATGTATGTTACCATCCTGATGTCGGATTCGTATCCTGTGATGTAGTGGGGGTACTGTCTGTTCTATAACCTGGGGTTCCCCTATGCTGTGATGTGAGATTCCCACTGACTCACCCACAGGTGTATTGGCCCAGACACCTAGTCCCAGCCTGAGCAGTTAGCAAAGCTCTTCCTAGGGGGGACAGGCAAAGGAAGGGAGGCGGAGACGGCCACCTGGCTAAGGGGCAGGGCCTGGGAGCGAAGCAGTTTCTGGCTGGGAAACATGAAGGGAACAGACTAAGCTGAGTGCTGAGGGGGCAATGGACCCCCTAACCCGAGGGGTCTGGGGCATCCTGGCCCTGACTCCTGTAGCCACATCTCCAGGATACAGCACAGCATAGACGTGAAGCAATAAACCCTCTCTATTCTACTGGCTGCTATGGGGGTACAGGATCAGGGGGCCCCCCCCCACCATGCTGCCACATATCCATTTATCCTTTAGCACAGAGACTGTCCAGTTTGGTTAATATACATAGCAGAAGGACATTGCTGGCAGAAATACATCTGCATATCCATGAGCATGATATGAGCCCCTGATGTTGTGGCTCACGTAGTTAGGTCCCATGATAGTGTCACTTGTATAAATATGTGGATGGAGTCAGCAATGGGGTTAGGTGCTCACCTAGGAACCTCCCCAGCAACAATGGTGTGGCCTGTGGCTACTGGAAAGGATTTGCTTCAGGATGGGGGCTGGCTGTAGATGAGGATTGGCCTGACTCCCAGGGTCTGTGAGAGTGAGGCTGTAGCTTGTGAATTATGTGCTGGAGGAATTTAAGCTGGGAGCTGTAGGTGATGGCTAGTAAACAATAATGAGGAGTTAATAATCAGTAAAAGCCACCTGGAGACATTTTCAAGGCACTACAGTATGAATTTTAGCCACACAATTCCCATTTACTTAAGTCAATGGGTGTTAAAGAGGTTTTCACTACCTAATTTGGTCTGACCCAAAATGGATGGACCTTCGGTCTGACCCAGTACCGCCGTTCTTATAATTTTATTCTCTAGTATAGAGACTTTGCAGCTCTGGCCACACCTTAAGACACATCTGCATTGCGATAAGATAGCTGCAGGCAGCTCAGGTCAGCTTGCAGAGTTGAGGCCAGGGGATATACAGTTTCAGCATAGATATTAACACTTGAACTAGAGCCCAGGTTCTGAGACGCTGTGAGGGGGGAAGAACCTCAGAGCTTGGGCTTCAGTCTCACTGTCTACACTGCAATTTATAACCCCACTGCCCAGGGCTCTGAGGCATGGTGGTATGAGGCTTTTAATCACATCTGGACATCCAGGGTGTATGTTACATTACAATGCAAGACTGATGCTCAGACACGCCCTTTTCTATTTATACACAGTTCTGACATGTGCCAGCTGTTGCAGGTTCAGATCTAGGCCCTTGTGACTTGAGTTCAAACTCCATTGTTTCTGTAATATGAACATAGTTTTGGGTTCATCCACACCACGTTATAGTTCTCTGTGATAGTGTTACTCCTGGGAAAATTCTGCATTGCCACAAGTTCACAGAATTCAGGGGTCCTACTGATTTCTTTGCTTCCTCACAGACAAATTACTTATAGCAGGGAAGCTGCCTCAATGATCACATGTCCCTACAGGACAGTGCTGACAGGTCAGTCTGGGTGCCTAGAGCAGCCAAGAGACACAAATCACTGCTGAGATGGGAGGGGAGTCACACGTGAGAGAAAGAGACAGTGTGTCTCACTTTTATGGCACACTTTGCATAGAGAAGCAGGGTTTTGGGAGATTCTTGGAAGGCAGTTGTACTGCAAACTATTTACCTGCTTAGTGAGTTGTTCTTAGTGAATTCTCGCCAAGCATATAAAACACGTGTAAAAATGTTAAGGCTCCTTCACATTGCCAAAATGGTGTAAAGGAGCCTTATTGTAAAGGACAGTGTGGTGTAATAAATGTTTAAGGCGCTTAAAGTGACCTGGTCTAAATTTTGGGGCTGAAAAAAATTTCTATCAAAATTACTCCATGAACTGTTTGCTACTGACCTTTTATTGATTACTTACCCTCCCCAGAAAACTGAGTTTGAGGCCCCTTGCTTGTTCTTCAATTGCTTATGATATAACACTGAGCATCCGGCTGCATAGATTTGACGACTAATAACTAGAAGTAAAGGGTCAAACCTACCTACATGACTATTAAAGAGGGAGTTTGGGAATAGGTGAGCATTGGAGGAAATCCCCATTCTTCATCCATTGTATTGTAGATTAAATGCATTACCAAAATAATTGAAGCCAGCATGATTGTATTATTTTAACAAATAAAATGTGCAGAATTTAAAAGTATTGTGCACAGAGTTCTCCCAGGGGTAATGATGTTCTTTCTATTCCAAGACTGGCCAAATCAACTTTTAGGAAACAGTCACCCACACACAGAGTTCATGTACAGCTGAACTGCCTTTAATCCAATCTCATTCTGAGCACTGAGCTGCAAGACAAGAGGACCTTCTCCTGCATTTGTAATGGTCACCAACATTAGGTCCCTTGCCAGCCTTGATGTTAGCTGGTCAAGGCACCATAGCCAAGTAGGATTAATCTCTGGTGCAAGATGAGCAAACAGTCTGCTTTATGAAGAGTTTCAGAAAACAGTGAAGCTGGTAATGCTGAGGATGGGCTGGATTGGTAACCAGAGCAGATTAAGTGACTGAAAAGTGGCCACTGGAAAGTCAGAGATGAGGATGGCACTTCAGGGAACTCACTGTCATTCTGTCCCTTTTACAAGACGTTTTCTTAGGCACTGCAGTGACCACTATAGTACTTCACAAGAGCCTGCTCAGTTGGGATGGGGACTATGAATCCCGTATAGTATCTGGAGAGGAGCCAGCAAGTGAAACATGAGGCTGCCAAAGTGACTTTTGTGCTCAAGAAAAGTTTTGATGTGGGCAAAGCACTAGCACATCTGGATCCCTGCTCTGAAGGGCTTTTTGATGATCCCCTCTTCCCTGGAGTTAGCAGACCAGGATGAAACTAGCAGCAGAAGCATACAAGGCAGAAGTAGCCGCTCAGCCTGGTATGCATCTGGCTCCTTGGGGTATTAATAGAGATGAGAACAATTTCTGGTCTATGACCCAGTGCAAAATTTGTTACAAGTCACTGGCAGCAATGTGCACCTTCTAACACAGGTGGTGAGCAACCTGCAGCACATCAGAGTTCTACATGAAGTCCATGTACCGCCCCCTTCTGAGATCTCCTCCCATGCTTCACGCACTCTGAGAGCCCAGCCCTTACTTTCTCCTTCCCCTCTCTAAGTACTTTGAATCAGTTGATTCACACACCATCCCTGCTCCTCCCAGAGCTGGAACACTGCAAGTAAGCAGATTTGTGGTGTTCAAGCTCTAGGAGGAAGGTGGAAGAGAAGGGACAAAGCATGAATCAGCCAATTCACAGCCCTTGGGAAATGCGGGGAGGAAGAGGTTCAAGTAGCCACTATCAAAATGAGAAGTGACATTTAAAGCAAGAGCATGTGTGAAGTACATGCTGACTGCATATAACCTTGTGAGAGCTGTGTACTCCCTCCACTTTTGTCAGCAATTTAATTTGACCCTAGTAATGGATCACTATGTATTGAAAAGGTGGGATAAAGGAAAATCAAGTGCAATGTATTTAGTCTTATTCTTGGGGTCATGGTTCATGCACATGGCCGATTACAATCTTGCACCCACTGAGCTGAAGGACCACCACTCACTAGCCCTGGTTGTTCATCGCTGCTCCAAAAGCAGACTGCATGCAGGGCCTTGGTGTAGTCCCCTTCCCAACATGGAAATTAAAATGGAGACTGGGAAGCACAAACAGCGAAACAAGCATTTAAAATTAAGTTTTTACTAGAAACTGTCACACACATGTTGGGGTGCTAAAAAGTAAGAACCTTATACTGCCTTTCCTTTTGTATGGTGCAGTATACTAAACCAAGCATACCACATTATTTTTTTTTTTTCTTTATAAGAAGCTCGTAAAGAAAAAAAAAAGAAAGACTGTGGAGGGAAGGGGGAAAGGTTAAATGTCATGTCAACAGAGCCAAGTTGCTAAAAGTCAGGCAGCGTAGCGGTGTTTTTCCATCTCTTTTGCCAACAAAATACTCCCAACAAGCAGCATGTGTTATTGGCAGGAGTGTGCTCCTGTTGACAATGCACTGTTCACACTGGCACCTATTGTGGCAAAACATTTGTTTCAGGGAGGGAGGTAAACATCTCTGAATGGCAAAAGTTTCACCTTAACATTTGACTCTCATATCGCTTGCCTTTCTTGCCTCTGCCCCTCTGTTGCCTATTCTTAGTACAAGCATGTTCCCTCTTACACACACATGCAACCCTGCCCCTCCAACCTGGTCACCATACCAGTGGTAAATGCTGCCCACTAGGGATGTTAAGTAGCAGTTAATAAACTAATCAAGTAGTCAATGGAATTTCCATTGGCTACTCAACTAGCCAATAAACAGGCTAACTCCCAGAGGCAGCATGAGCCAGGACTGAGCAGTTGGGTTCCCTGCTGCAGCTCTGCCTTTTAAATGTAGTAAGAACCAGGCGGTCTGGGCGCAAGCCCGGACTGCTCAGTCCTGGCTCACACTGGGTTCCGTCACTCCCTCCTGTGGAAACTGGCTCTTGCTCTGGCCCCCGTGCTGCCTCTGATACAGAGGCAGCAAGTGGGGGGGAGGGGAGAAGGAAGCAGATAGTCGAGTAGTGACTTGACTAGTTGCTTACATCCCTACCCTTCACCCAGTGCTAACTTCAAGGCAAATTTTGTCTTTGTTTTAGATGTGGCTCCTTGTTTCTTACAACTAGGTTAAGCAAAGGCTGTGTTCACACATCCATTTGAACGTGATTTTTAATTCCACCCATAGTTGGATCTTTTTAATTATCCTCTTATCTTTAAGGCGTTAGAGTTCACATGGGGAGAAGTGGTGAGACACTCCCATACCCATCTATCACAAGGGGGTTTGACTGACTAACCAGACTGTCCTAGCCCAGACCTCTCCACCCTCCACGCTTGGCTAGGTCTTCAAGATGGAGCAACCTCTCCTAGTACATGGTGGCCCCTGAGGCAATATATGGGGAGGTACATGGGTCACATGCTCCCATCTTCAGATTTCAGCCAGGGTTCATAACAGAATGTGGCCAGCTGCAGCTTCTTGGCACTGTGTGGGAGAGATGGGACAGGGGGTGAAGGGATGACCTGGGCCAGGTCTTTGCAGAGCTCATCTCTTCCCCAACCCCTACTCCCCTGTGTCTGGGAACAGTTTGTCCCCTTCCTGCCTGAACAGTGTCAGAAGTCAGCTATCATCTCCAGGCTGCTATTGGCCACTGATATACCCCAGCCACTCTCTGTCCTTCAGTGACAGCACAGGCAGGAAGGGATTAAGCCCTAACAATGCGTTGTACACCAGGGCTCAGACAGCCTGACCAAGGACTTCTGCAAACCAGCTAGACAGGAGGCTCATCGGGGAGGGTGCTTAGGGGATGAAGCAGCCACATGCTCCCTGGGGTGGGGGGAAGAAATGAGAGGATGGGTGAAGAGAGCTAAGCCCACGCCCATGGGCTGCTGTGGAGCCTGCAGAGTTGGGGCACAAGCAGGCTGGAAACTGCTTCCCCTTGCAGACCCCACCATTCCAGAATTTAGCTGAGGGATGATGAGGCTTCCCCATGCCAGGGCTTAGTTCTTAGCCTGTGTCTTAGGCTGGAGGAAGGAGCCTGTTAGCCAGCGCTGGGCGATATGAAGGAGCTGCAAGGGTAGGGAGGAAGTGAAGGGGCAAAGCATAGAGGACAGCAAAGGGGAAGCATGTAAAAGGCCAATCGGTAGGCAGCAGCCACTACCTAGCTCCTGTCTCATTCTCACAAACCACCGCAGCTCGCAGCAAGTGCCTACCAGAAATGGGATGGAGGGCCAGGCTTCCTGGATGAGAGCCAGCACACAGTGGGGGCTGCACTGATGGACAGCAGGGAGAGCAGTCTTGCCCCACCACCAGCCTTGCAAACCCACCCCCATTGTCAGGATACCTGCAGGAGGGCTTAAATCTGCAACTGTCCCTTTAAAAACAAGACATCTGGTCACTCTATAAAATGATGTAAGATTAACTATCTACATATGTATTGTCCTTCTGTCAAGATGTTTTCACATCACCAACCAAAGTTGATTTTTATTCCCATCCAAATCCTAGTGTGATTTTTCACTCCCTGATTAACTTTCAGCCATGAGTGAGAGGCCCATTCAATCAGCTTCTGAAGAAGGCCCACTGGTTTTGTGGAATGTGTCAGCTGAGGCAGCCCCTACCATGCTGTTGGCATAGGGGAATTCACCTCTAACAATTTTTCTAGCCTCAACTTCCACAGCTAGTCTCAGATTCGGGAAGGGAGCCAAGGTGAAAGTCTGTTCCCCAAACCGTAAGCACCAGCATCTGTGTCCAATATGAAAAGGGTTTTGAAACATAGCTAGGCCAAGACAGGAGCAGTCACAAGAGCCTTTTATCATCATTTCTGAAAGTACTAAATTATACCCCACTGACCACTGAAACTGTCTTTTTTACTATTTGCTGCTATATTCAGCAAATGAATAGCAAATACATTCACTGCAAATCAGTTACCTATAAAACTATTTGCTTCACCTGAATCAAGGGTGGGGAGGGAAAACAATTTATTCACAATTAATCAATTGCCTACAAAAGTGTGCATCTCATCTGAGCTATTTCCTTAAAGGAGTTTCCCCTAAGTTCGAGAGATTTTCCAGTATTGATTGATTAGCCAGAATAAAACCCAAACCAATTAGTAGCTCATCCACTGTTTCTGCAACATACTTTTTGCTCAAAGTTCCAGAAGTCAAATTAGCAAACACACATTTAAACATTTGGACAGTTCTTCTTTCCCAGTCATGGTCTCCATTTAAGGCCAATTGAGAGCTTCAGTTTCAGATCCCCTATTGCTTAGGCTTTTTAGTTTGTCTGGTCGAATAACTCATGTCTGAGGCCATTTCAGTCATCCCTATATGCATCAGAAATACTATTATGAACTTCAAGACAAATGCCCATCAACATTTATAGCTTTTTTTAGTGTTTATCAAAATATGGTTTATCTTGAGCCATTCTCTCTTCCTGCTTGTTTCTCCTCTTCTAGCTACCTATTCAACAAAACCCAATATATGTAGAGAGTGTAAGTATCTCAACAACTAGGCCAACATGTAGTATACATAAATCACAGAGCAGCTCCATATTGGTCAGACACAGCTCTCTACATTGGCACAGGACAATGAATTAAAGTGAGAAATGTATTAGGAGCCAATATAAAAATGCAGTTAAAAATGTAACTGTGTAACTGCTAAACACAGTTACATGCGCTACAGCAGGCTAGGCTTTATACTGCAGAGCATGCAGTGAAGCTTCCTGGAAGTGGGACTGGCAGCCCCTCTCCCGAAAAGGGAGCAATGAAGCTTTCTTGGGAGCAGGACCAGCAGCCTCTCCCCCAGAGAGAGGGTGTTGCTGTGGCAGCAAAGCTGCCTCTCCAGCAGTGGGGCCAGCAGCCCTTACTGGCCCCGCTCCTAGGAAGGTGGCTTCCCTGTGGGTTCTACAGCTTGTTCCCCAGGAGCGGAACCAGCAGCCCCTGCTAGCCCCGCTCCGGGGAGTCAGCATGCAACCTGAGGCAGGGGGAGTAATATCTGATCCACCCACCTACCCCTCCCCTGTGCCCAGAGCAGAGCCACATGGAGCAGCCAGCAGACCAGCCTGGGACTGCAGCTCAGGTTCCTGAAGGACTGTTGGCTGGAAGCCACCTAGGTAAGCGCCACCCAGCCACAGTCTGCCTCTGGCACCCCACTCTCTTCCTCACCCCCCCCCCCCCACCTACCCCAAGCCACCACCCAAACCCTTTGCATCCCCTTCTCCTAGGTCACAACTCCCTCCCAGGCCTTGCACCCCCTCTTAGAACCCCTCACCCAAGCCAGAATCCTCTGTACCCATACCCTCCCCTCTCCTGGACCCTGCATTCCAAATCCCTGCTACAGATCACAACCCCCTCCAAGACCCCACACCCCTCCTGCACCCCAGTCCCCTACCCCAAGCTGCCTTCTGCACCCAGCCTCTGTCCCAGACCCCTGCACCCTCTCCATTGAAATGCAGCCCTTGACCACTTGCCAAAAATCTTAGAGAGGTCCCGCATTAAAAATTATTGCCCACTCCTGCACAAGAACATAGAACCACCACACTCTGTCAGACCAATGATCCATCTAACGCAGTATCCTGTCTTGCAAAAGTAGCCAATTCCAGGTGCTTCAGAAGGAATAGACAGAGCAGGTAATTAAGTGATCTCCCCCCCCCCCTCCCCCCACACACACACACTTTCCCAGCTTCTGGCAAACAGATGGTAGAGACCGCTTCAGAGAATGATTTTATGTATCTGTCCATCTTGGATTATTGTCACTTATGGACCTATCTTCCATAAACTTATCTAGTTGTTTTCTGGACCCTGTTATGGTCTTGACCTTCACAACATCCTCTACAAAGAATCCCACAGGATGATTGTGCACTGTGTGAAAATTTCTTGTTAATAGACAGAAGATTTAAAATTAATGTTGTGACCCTACTTCTAGGTATGAGAAGTAAACACTTCCTTATTTACTTTCTCTACACTAGTTGTTTTATAGACCTCTATTATATGAGCCTTAGTCATCTGTTTTCCAAGCTGAAAAGTACCATTTTCATTAATTTTCCCATGTGAAAGCTGTTCAACACCCCTAATCTTTTTTGCTGCCCTTTCCTGTGCACCTTTTCCAATTCTAATAACTTTTTTTTTTTTTTTTTTTACACACACATGAGATCTTTGAGGCTCTCTCCGACTTCTTACTATGTAAAGGTCTTTTTTTACACTATAGAATGTTGCACGCACACAAAAAAATTCCACAACTTCAACTGAACCAATGGGAGCACTAACGGCTTCCAGTATTTTTGCCAACAATAGTTTTAGTCCTTCAAAAGATTGAAAATATTCGAGTATTACTAGCATGGAGATCTATACAATTAGTTTAATATCCTGCTAAAAAGGCATAATTTGTGAGACAAGGTTTATAAGGATGTCTCTATTACTGGACCCAGCTTCTGTTCTAGAGAGGCCATCAACCTACACAGAGCTTTTCTTCAGATCTTGGAAAGAAACTACCACTATTACAGCCAAATGCAAGGAGGAAGAGATTGTTCAGCATAAATAGTTAACTACTTACGCTAAAGGACCATTTATAGCAGAGTAGTCCATCAACGCCATTGCAGTCATAGGACAAAGATTAGTGGGTTACAGATTGTTGTAATAAGCCATAAATCCAGTGTCTCTGTACATTCCATATTTATGTCTAGCAGAATAATGAATTTCAACTCCAAACTCATCTTCTGAGAGAGAGTTGCACAAGTTTCCTTTGGGGAGGAGGGCTAAAAGGTCAGTCTTTTGCAAGAGCAGAAATTGGTTCAATAAGGTATTTTCTCACTCACCTTGTGTCTCTAATACCATCGGATCAACACAGCTACACCACCACCACATTTTCAGTATTTGGCTCAGAAAGGCCAAATGTTATTCTATAAAGTTACTTTTAGTATCTCACACATGGTGAGAAGAAGTTGTATGAACAGACTGCATCAATGAGACACATGGATGCACCTATAGAGTAAGTATGTCAAGAAGCAAGTAACTGACTAATCATGTAGTTGATACAATTTGTATCAACTACACAATTAGTCGATAAGGGGCAGGCAGCCCAGCTCCTGCTACATTTAAAATGCAGAGCTACAGCAGGGGTAGGTCTGGGACCCAGCATGAGCCAGGACCAAACAGCCCTGGCTCCTGCCAGGTCCTGGACCTACCCTCACTGTGGCTCTGCATTTTAAAATGCAGCAGGAGCTGGGCAGCTCTTACTACATTTAAAAGGTGCAGCGGTCTGGGACCAGTAGTCCCAGATCCCACATCGCTGCACCTCTGCCTCCCCTGCTCCCTACTGCACTGCAGAGATGGCACGGGGGCAGGGGGGGAAGAGAAGAGAAGAAGAGGGAGAACAGCTTTTAAGCCAGCTTCCCCCAGCATCAGCTCCTGCTCCTCTCCCTTGCTGCCTCTGTATCAGAGGCAACAAGGGAGTGGGGAAGCGAGTAGTGACTCGACTACCTAATAAGCTTAGGCTTATCAAGTAGTCGATGACTCAAGTAGTCGCTTACATCCCTACTATAGAGTAAACAGCATTTTGCTAACTACAAATACAAATGCCACATTGCCGCTGCTTAACTCGATTCTGAGCAAATATTTTAAGAATTATGTTCACGTTGCTTCCAGAATCAGAGAAAATCACCACCCAGCATGAAGCACAACAAGGCTTGGTTTCCCAAAACATTTTCCAAGGCAGACCTGGAGTTTCACACTTCATAATGAATACATTTAAATACTCTCATAGGCCGCTCCAAGTGCGCAGGTTTAGTTAATTTTTCAAGTCTGAGTGTTCATCTGAAGAGGTGGGTTTTGCCCACCAAAGCTCATACTATATATTTTTTCTGTTAGGATATGGTTAGACTGCGAGGATCTATTGGAAAAAAGACGCAAAGTGCGCTCTGCATTTTGCATTTCTTTTTCCGATACTTTTGTCGGAAGAGTCTTTTCTGAAATTTGGCCCATCTAGACTGTGCCAAATTCCAGAAACCTCCCCCTTTCGAAAGCCCCCTTCTTCCTCATGGAAGGAGGAATTCACGGGCTTCCAAAAGAGCGCATGTGATCTTCTGCTTTTTTTGTGGAAGAGCAAACGCGTTCCCTGGACATAGAGTTTTTCAGGATACCTCTGGTATCCCGAAACTCCCCCCCAGTCTAGCCGTACTCTGCGTGTCTAAGGTGCCACAGAACTACTCGTTTTTAATTTTCCAAATGCCTTTTAACAACTCACTCTTCTTACATCATTTGGGTAAAACTTGACATTGGCCTAAAATAATTTGAGAAGTCAAAATAGATAAGTTTAGCAGCTGAAATCTTCAGAAGCTCCCAACACTTTACAACCTAGAGACTATTCACTAGAAAACTGAAGGAGTTTGCCATTGTATATCAATCTGCTAAAGAGAACTGAAACCAGAATCTGAGCATTCATCTCCTTCCACTAACTTACATTAATGTTAAATGTAATGAGCCTTATGTTCGTTGGAAACTTGAAATACTTCATACTCTCACTCTTTCTAGGATTAACTTAGTCCAGGTATATGCAGCAAGGCAGTTTGAACATATTCTCAAACAGTTCTGCCAGTGCACCTTGATCCTGTCCTGAAATTACCCTGCAACTCTAGTTCTGGGCCTCCCTTGAACTGAGAATGCCAAATGGACTGAACTGAGAGGTCATTTAGCAATGTACACAAATTGCAAAGCATTAACTTTGGCACAGAATTGCAGTAATGGCACACACACTCAGGTTCACATTTTATTATTTACTCAGGAATGAAGAGACTGCAGAATTCATTTCACTCATAATATAAAAATGCATGTGTAAAATTATACTTATACATTCTGATTTTATAAAGCATGAATAAGAACCGCTGTGTAAGAGACATGGCTATGACAATGTAAAAGGGATCATTTTCTTCTGTGAAGGGTATAAAAAGGAGAAGGAAAAAGTAGGCAGAGAAAAACAAGCAACACTAGCAGTGATTATTTTCTTCTAGTGGTATTCAAGTTACCCAAAACACTATCAGTTACATCCCTCTAACACTGTGGTCACCAACCCGTCAATTGCAATTGACTGGTCAATGGCAAGGCGTTCGGGCCCCCCCAATTTCCCTTCACCCCCAAGAAGCCCCACTACCTACCTCCAGCAACAATAGAGGTAGTGCCAGCTTCCTGCAGTGTGGAAGGAAATCCGGCAGCTGTGCCACTTTTGGGACTTCCGGAAGTACGCTGGCTGCTCTCCCTCCCCAAAACAGCCAGCACAGTACCACAACCCAGGTCTGTGGCATGCTGGGGACTTGCTGCTGGGGGGCAGGGCCGGACTTAGGCCAATTCATCCGATTCCCCCGAATTGGGCCCCACACCCTGAAGTGTGCTGGGTGCGCTGCGGGAGGGGGCATCGGCCCCGGAGGAGGAGTGCAGCAGCTGCCTGCCACTGGAGGTGAGTTGAGTGCAGGGTTTCCCTGCGCCGCGGGGTGTGTGTGGGGGAGGAGGGGTGGTGTTAGCTACTTCCGGGGCTTTGCGGGGGAGGTAGCTGGGGATTTTTGTGTGCCTCCCCCCCCAAACCAAAAAAATTTCTGCCCCACCGTTGAAACTTGTGCGTGCTTTTTTTTGCGCTCAACCAAAATTGCTGCGAGGCCCCATCAAAATTGTTCGAATTGGGCCCCGCACTTCCTAAAGCTGGCCCTGCTGGGGAGAAGGGGAGGGGAGGGAGGAGGAGAAGAGGAGTCGTCGTCGTCCCAGGAGAAGGTGTGCGCCGGGGACTCCCTGCCCCCACCAACACCCCGTCCCCTGCCCCAGAACCCCGTCCCCTGCCCCAGCAGCCACTAACACCCTTCCCCAGTACCATGTCCCCTGCTCCCACCAGTACAGTTGGGGCCACATTAGTGAGGCGGGGGGGAGGAGTTGGAGGAGTTATTTTTTTGCATCTCACTTGTGGCCCCCGACTCAAAACAGGTTCCCCACCCTTCTTGTAAATAAAGACAATGCTGAAACTGTGTGTTTCACATTTTATTTAAAAATGAAGCCTAGCCAACAAACCCCCAATTGGGGCCAAGCCCCCATCTGGCTGCAGCATCATAACACTCCTGCAAACCCCCTCTCCTTGCCCCCGACCCTAGATCTGAGCCTGTCATACACTAGAACCCCCTGTCCGGAGCCTCTCATCCCCAAACTCCTGCACCCCCACATCCTCAGTCTTCTGCCACAACACTTCTGCATCATCCACACACCTGTGGCTTGCTCAGTACCTCAACCCTCCCCGACCCCAACACTCCCCAGTCTGGAGCCTCCTCCCCGAGCCAGCATCCCCGTCTCCACATCCTCCTGAATCCAAATTTCCTCCCAGAGCTTGCACCTCTCACCCCTTCCCACACCCAAATCCCTCATTCCCACCCTAGAGCGCACACACCCTGTCTTAACCCAGTGAGGGTACAGCTAGACTACAGGAGTTTCCCGGGATTCTAGCGGTATCCCGGAAAAAACTCTTCTGCATCAAGGGACGCGTTTGTTCTTCTGCTTTTTAGTGGATAAGCAAACATGCTCTTTCGATAACACCTGTATTCCTCATTCCACAAGGAATAAGGGAGAGTCTGAAAAAGGGGTTTTTTCTGACATTTGGTCCAGTCTAGACAGGCCAAATGTTGGGAAAACCTCTTCCTACAGAAGCATCAGAAAAAAACCAGCAGCGTAGCTGTACCCTGAGAGAGTGTATAAGGGCTGGAGATAGCAAGAGAGGAGAACAGAGAGGGCGGGGCTTCAAGGAAGGGGTGGGGTCTTGAGGGCAGTAGATCTTGGCTTGTTCCGACATTTAAAAAGTGATCTTGGGTGTAAAAAGTTGGAGACCACTGCTCTAACAAAATGCAATCAATGAACGGAGTCAAAATTCTTGAAGAGTCAGTGGAAAATGAGCACTAACCCTCCACAAAACCCCTCTACATTGAGCTCAGAGGAGAAACTCAAAGAGAAAGCCAGCGTAGAAGCCAAAGACTTGTCCCCAGAGAGAAAGAGAAAGACTTCAAGATTTTGGTAAGTGGTTGAGGGCCAAACTCTTCCATTATATTCATGGAGGAGGTGCGAGGGTCTGAGACACAGAGGGAGTGCAGAAGGGAGCTTGGGGTAAGGGATTGGGGTCTGGAAGGGAGTTTGGGTGAAGGAAGGGGACAGTGATCTGGGGCAACAGAATGGGGTGCAGGATCTGGGAGGGGAATATGACCTGGGGAAGCAGGAACAGGGGGTTTGGGTTGTGACCTGGGACAGAATTGTGGTGCAGGGTCTGAGAGGGGAATGGGTGCAGGAGAGGATTCTGGCCTGGGGGAAGGGTGTAAGAGGAAAGAGTGCAGGGTCTGAGAGGGGGCTGTAATCTGAGGAGGGGTATAAGAGGGGATGCAGTGTCTAGGAGTGCACATGGAGACTGGAGCAGAAGTGCAAAAGGTTTGGGTTATATGGGGTAGGGGTGCAGGAGGGAGGGCAGAGGGTTGGGGGAAGGAGGAGCTGAGGTGCAAGAGGTAGGCTCTGGCTGGAGATGCTTATCTTGATGGCTCCCAGCCAGTAGGTTTCTTAGCCAGGGTCCCAGTCTTCCACACCTCTGTACATGCTCAGAGCAGCTGCAGGTGCCATGTTTGCTGCTGTGAACCCGGGGGATAAAGAGGAGGGGCACTTCACATGCTGCTGATCCTGCTAACAGGCAGCTGCTACTGGCCGGAAACCGGCCAATGTGAGCTACTGGGGACAAGGGCAGTGTGAGAAGCCACTCCTTGCGCTCTCAGCATTCATGGACACACACATGGCCCCCGCAGCCAACTTTTCTGAGTGCTGAGTGGGAAGCAGGGCAGACCAGGAACTGGCTGAGGCTCCCACGGGCTGGATTCAGCCCGCAGATCATATTTTGCCCAGCCTTGCTCCAGATGCTACTCAGCTGGGAGGGACAAATGCTAAGACGACAATTAGAATTCAAAATGAGGTTGGCAAACTGAAATGGTCTGAAATAAACACAGCAGGATGAAATTCGATAAGGACAAATGCAAAGCACTACATTTATGATGGAATAATCAATTGCACAAATACAAAAATGGGAAATGACTGCCTAAGAACAGGTACTGCAGAAAGATCTGGTGGTTACAATGAATCACAAACTAAATATGAGTTAATGTAATACTGTTGGGGGGGGAAAAAGCAAACAACATTCTGGGATGTATTAGGAGGAGTGTAGTAAGCAAGAATTAATTCTTTTACTCAGTCCTGATCAGGGCTCAAGTCCAGCAGTGTGTGCAGTATGGGGCACCACACTTTCGAAAAAATGTGGATCCCCTGGAGAAAGCTCAGAGGAGAGCAACAAAAATTAAAGGTCTAGAAAACATGACCTGGAAGGAAAGATTCAAAAATTGGTTGTGTTTAGTCTGAATGGGGACATGTTAACAGCCTTCAAGTACATAAAAGGTTGTTATAAAGGGTGAAAACTTGTTTTCCTTATCTACTGAAAACAGGACAAAGTAATGGGCTTAAGCAGCAATAATGGAGATGTTTGATATTAGGAAAAAAATTCCTAGCTGTAAGGGTAGGTAAGCACCAGAACAAGTTACCTAGAGAAACTATGGAATCTCTGTCATTGGAAGTTATTAAGAATGGGTTAGGAAGGGTCTGGATACTACTTAGTCTTACCTCAGTGCATATGCCTGGACTACTTGGACCTATTAATGTTACCTTCAGTCTACTATTTTATTTTTCCTTTGCTGCTTCCCTTCTTATTCCATGTCTTCTTCTGAAGATATTTAGTATGGCTATGTCTAGACTAAATCCCTCTTTTGAAAGAGGAATGTCGAAAGTGAAACCGCTATCTAAACACGGTTTTCCTGTAAACCTGAGGGTTTTTTCGATCTTTTGAAAAAGGCTCCCCCTCCCCCCCGAAAGAACCATGTCTAGACTGCAGTTTCACTCCTGAAATACCCGTTTTCGAAAGAATGCGCAGCCGCCATTATGCACATAAAGCACGGGAAATTCAAATCCCAGCTTCATTTACAATTTCGATATGCCTAATTTACATCCCTCTTTCGGAAGAGGGATGTTGTCTAGACATGCCCCATATGTGAAAACAAGAGGTACATACAAAAGTCACAACTAATATGATCACTCACCATCACCCTGCCGCTACCTGGCATCCCCTTCTCCCATGATCGTTTGCTTAAATTTGAGGTGTTTAACCTGTGTCCCTAAAAGGTAACGGTATTGAGTGAAAAATTTTCCATTTAATTATGAATTGAAAATGTGTTCCCTGAACCATGCCCTACAATTTTTAAGAGGAGTTGTTTGAATGAGCCCTGTGGCCACATGCTAGATGCAGCAGCATTGTTCCAAATGTGAATGAGAAGTACTTGGGCAGAACTGTAGCTTTGATGGCAAGTTTGCTGGTTTGCACAAAAGTCCCTCTGGAAGCATTCCAAAGGGTAGCATCCAAATGGCAGCTAAAATGTAGAATCTCTTCGAATCTTTTAATGCATTTTCTCAGACAGTCCAAGTAAGTCCATAGAAGACCACTCCACATCTTATTTTTTAATATCCTTATAGCCTACCAAAATACAAGGTAGGGTAGGATGCCTGGAGTAAATGGAAAGAATTAAGATTGGTCAATTTACTAGCAGTTAAGTCACTTGGCCGCTGGCCTACTTCCTCAGCACAGACTGTAGCAGCCACTGAAGCAACCTACACTCTTAAGAGCAGATAAAATAGGCCTTGAGAGACGAGTCAAAGCAGTATCTTTCATCAGCCCTTCTCTTAATAAGTCTAGGTCTTCCCCTTAATTATGAAAATAGTAGCACTGTGGCTAGGTGGGGGAAACAAGTGATCACTCAAGCATCTTCTCATAGGAGGACTCACTTGTTTCAGAGGATGCAAGGTCTAGTCTGCTGCTCTGCTGTGATTAAAGGAAAGTACCCATGCTCCAAAAGAAACTAACTTTAAAGAGAAAGCACAGCTCTACCAGGGCTAGAATGAAGTTTTGAATGACTTTGGACAAGACCCCAGATTAGGAATATTTTGAGTAACTGGACTTTGAGGAATGTAAAGGGTCGCAACTGAAAATGAAACCAAAGCAGACCTCATGTTGGAATATTAATGATTTGCATATCTATGATTTGGGCTCTGCCAGATTCACAACCATGAAAAATGAGTCAGACCACGAAACCTGATCTCCCCTGGAGAAGTCAGGCTATTGTAGGAGCAGGGAGCTCCGATTAGATCACTAGGCTCGAGTTACTGATTCTGGCCATGCTGGGGAGGGACAGAACTTCCTCCTCTTCTCATGCAAGGGCCACTCCTGGGCTGGATCAGAACCTTTCCCCTGCCCCAAGGAAACTTCCCCTACTGCATAAGCCCAACTCAGAGTGCGCCCTTATTTCTGCGCTGGGCTCTGAAGTCAGTGCAGACGCAAAGCTTCGTGCTGCTGTGGGAGGTTCCCACAGATGGTGCCAACTCAGCCCAGGAGTGGCTCCTGCAGGAGAAGTCGTCCCATTCCTCCCCGGTCTGGCCAAGACCAGCAACTAGAGCCAAGCGCACAATAGGAGCCCCACTCCCCAACCACAGTTAGATTTCCTGGAGGGTGGGGTGGGGGTGGGGGGAGGGAGATGAGATTTCACAGTCCATGGTGCATTTTTCATGGTTCTGAATTTGGCAGGCTCTTAATCATAGCCAGCAAGTAACTGATATTCTAACATGAGGAGTGTTATTCAGTGGCAAGAGCAGGGGACTAGGGAATCAAGATTCTTGAGCTCTAGTCCTGATTTTGTCATTGATGTGTGACTTCTGCCTAGTTAACTGCACTGTACATCAATTTACCCATTTATAAATAGTTTTTCTTATCTATTTCACAATCCTTCCTGAGCAAAGGGTAATGCACACATGTTCTCCATGAATTCTACTGGCTCCTCCCAAACAACTTTCAGTCAGAATTCAAAATCCCATTCTAACTTACAAGGCTTCAGACACATTAATTATCTAGAAACCAGCATAATTCCCATCACTGCAGGATTTTAATATCTTCTCACATATATATGGATTTAACCTAAAAGCTCCTGTTAAGTATTATCCCCAATTTACAGATGGGAAATGGAAGTAAAAAAATATTAAGCATTTTAATCAATGACACATAGGAAGCCTTTGGTCCAGCTGGAACTGAAATAAAATCTACAGTCCCCAGCCAGGGCCTTAATTACATTTTTCCTAGAACTAAAAGTTGTACCTACTACTTTTACAGACTAATTGGCTGTCTTGGTCAGTCCAGTATGTATTCCATAGGGATGTTGCAGCTGAAGATAACCAGGATGAGATTTTTAGGAACTGAGAAAAAACATTTTTAGGGTGGTGGACTCATTATAGAAACACCTTATAGACGAGATAACACTGAGAACACTAGACCTAATTCTATATCAAAATCCCTGTTTTGCTCTATTTCAGGATGAGATCTCAGAAATTGTGCCAGCTCTGAGTATAAACATAAAAGAAAGTCTGTACTAAGTTAGATATGAAAAACTACAGCATTCAGTGCATTATTTGTTATTAACAACAACGCTCCTGTTTTCAGCACACAAATTTTTCTAATTTCCAGGGCTCGACAGTTAGGGCAATCTACTCGCCTGTGGTGAGTAGATTTTAGCCAAGCATGGCGCTGCAGCCACTTGTCAAGCCCTGCTAATTTCAATATAAAAACTTCATTATAAAAAGTCATCAAAAGGAACAAGAGGATTTAGCAGCTGAGTGAAAAACAGTGGTAGGCTTTGCACTCCAAAAGGCATCAGAGGTACTAGTCTGTGAAGTGATCAGATTAGTTTGTTAATACAGGTTGAACCTCTCTAATCCACAACTCCCTCATCCAGAAACATCTGTCATCCAGAATGATTTTAGTTACTTGCAAGTCCACTTTTCATGGGTATGGCCAAGTTTCCCCACAGTCTCAAAATGGTGGCTGTAAACAAAATCTAGCTCTTAGTGTTCTGTGCTGTTATTTAGGTCTAATTTACCCCTCAATGTCCTCTAACAGCACAGTAATCCGTGGAAGTGTTGGTAATGCTGCTAGACAATATTCACCTCCTGTGGTCCAGAAAATTCTCTTGTTTGGAACAGGTCAGGTCCTGAGGGTTCCAGACTAGAAAGGTTCAACCTGTACTACTACTAAAATGATATGTAGGGGAATAACCAACCATGTCAATATGTAAATTGTCATAACTAGATTCTAGAGAGTTAATATCCTATTGTAATGAATGTAAGCAGTTTTTGTTCCATGCTGTTTGCAAGCTCAGGAACACAATTATGCTTCAATTTATATTCCTGCTATTTGGAAGATTATCTTTGCAACAATGGCTAAAAACAATTTTAAATTCTAATTTTCATTCTAGAGTACAGTTGTGTAGTAAGGGTTAGGTAGGATGTAAAATCCCATTTAACTGGTTAACCAGTTAACATGATGCTTAACCAATTAACTGATTGGGGAAGAAGAGAGAAGAGAAGAAATCTGGAGCAGCTCCTGCTTGTGGTGAACCCAGGCCCACCATGGACAAGAGCTACTCTGGCTGGGCTGAAGCAGCCCCCTTCACGTAGTGGGCAGAGATCTGCTCCAACCCCACTAGTTAAACAAGAACCAATAAGCATCAACCAATAAAGATAATGTTTACCAGTTAACCTTTCACATTGCTGGTAAGGTGTTGGTTCTACATGTGATAAAAAAGGAATACATGTGGCCCTATGAAACTGATCTTTTCAGCGAAGCCCCTCAAATAACTCCTTTCCAAAAAAAAAAAAAAGAGCCCCAAAACACCCAAAACAGCCCCTCCCCCCAAAAAAACCCAAAACACCTTATGGAATGTTGGTATTTTCATAATTAAGTTTGATACATAGGTATATAGGTACCAAGATCAAAGACATCTGAGAAATACTGCAAAACAAACATGGTGATCAATATTTGTTGGATAATTTGAGGTTTCCCGTGTTTTTCATTGAAGTAAAAATAATGGTTATATTATAGCTATTTGTTACTCTCTCCAGCTTATACAAGTAATTTTATTTTTTCTAGTCATAGCCATGGCAAGGCATCAGATGTTTTCATGAAGTGAAAAATACAAAGCTAAAAACTTCAGTTTTATGAAGATGTATGGGGCAGCTTTCAACAATTTCATAAGAGAAGTAAATGTGAAGGTCTGAATATTTTCTTTATCAACTGAAAGATAAAGGAGGCATACCACTATATAACAAAGCCAAAGATCCTCAGTTAACGAAAACAGTCCAACTTTTAGAAGAGCAGAAGACCAATTTTATGCAGATAAAGTGGTACAGGATAAGACAACCTCATATTTGAGAAGGATTAAAATTTTTCCCATTCCAATCTTTTAATGCTTTCCCTGCAAAAATACTAAAATGTGGGTTATGGGCAGGGCTAATTTAAAAATGCAGATGTGGACTTTTTCCACAGAAACTGGCAAGAACAAAAGAATGAATAAAACTTCAAGCTTAATTTCATGATAAGAGACTATTTTATTCTCTTTCCTGGGACAAATAAGAAGAGGAAAAAGTTTATCATCCCTTAACACAATACAAAGCTTTTTGATAGATTAGGTAAAGATAAAGGGATAAAATCCTCAATATAAGCAAGCATACAAATCCTTAAATTCAAAGGGCACAATTAAAATTGCAACATTATACTTCTACCAAACTAAGAACAAATGCACAAACCAGTACTGAAAAAAAAAATTCAGAAAGATTAGTCTGCTGGAAAAGACACAAATTTCTATAATTTTACACTATCGTATTTCTAACAGCAATGACTTAAACCAGCATTTTACCACACATTAGCATGACAACCTAAAGCAATGTCCTGTCTTTAACAGGGAACAGCACTAGGGTACCATAGACAAAACTAAAATATTGTTTTTCCATTTCTTTGGGATTCCTAACAGACTTCATACCAGAAAACAAGTTTTACAATAGCTAATAAAGTAGACAGGAGTATGCTAACATGAGTTAAATAACTGTTACAATGTAAAAAACTATATTCTGTAGAGAAAAGTTGCAGATTTCAGGATCTCATTTGTATTGGTAAGCACTTCCTGCTCATTGATAGGGAGTGGAAGACACATTCCACAGAGTTGCCATTGGATCTGAATTGAAAGAAAACACAAGCTACAGTTTGTATTGGTCTGCTAGCCAGTTTCAACAGGAAGGAAGCCCTCAACTCTGCTAGTACCAATTGGTATTATTTTGACTTTAAAATACTGTAGATCACAGGGAATTTCATTGAAACTAAAAGTAAAACTAAGTATAGTCTTGTTCCAAGTGTAATGCAGCCTATTTAATCTGTCATGGAACAACTGAAGTCAAATTTTAGAAACCAGTTAAGGCTTGATTAACCTTAAACATCTTCATATGACAGTGTGCTGTTCTAACATGTATTTAGACATATGTCAAGACCTGAATTAAGTATGCATTTGCCAAAAATCCACTCAATACCTGCGACACTGAGGTCTAAACCTAGAAGCCAGAATGAAGCCTATCCTGTCATGATCATATGGTAATGCACAGAGACAATCCTTAGCTAGCAATTTAACAGACAATAGTTGTATACTTCGTATTCTATATTTAGTTTAAAATGTTAATCAAATGTCTACTTCATATGTTCTCAAAGTTTAACTAACACTGACTGAATAGCACTTTTATTCATTACATTTCACCAGTATCTTGTAAATTGTCAAATATTATGTAACTAGCTGAAAAGTTAGTTGAAGTAAAAAGTATTTCAGTATTAACACTGAAGTATCTCTGCAAATCCTCTTTACCTGGTCCCACTTATAGCTTTTGCTTTAATTATCTTTTTCCCTTCCCTTTAAATAAAAAAAAAAAAAAAAAAAAAAGAGCTACACTTACAAACAACTTCCTAACATCCTACCATTATTGCCTTCTCTTTCGTTCCACCTTATTCATGAAGTGCTGTCACGTGAAGTTTGCTAGTCTCCTACTAAGCAAGCTGGAGACAGATGGTGAAATCCTAGTCCCACTGAAGTAAATGGCAAAACCCCCACCTGATTACTCCTAAATGCAAGATGGGGCACCAACATTCAGAAATAATGCTTTACAAAAAGCCAGCCATCCTCCTTTTTGCTAGGAAATAGAAGAATGCTAGGATCCTACAGGGTTAAGTCCCTGAATCCTGTATGTGAACCACAGGATTTGAAATGTGGCCCTGTATTTGAAATGCCTCAGTGCAATCTTTAGGGACTAGAGATGGCTATTTCAATCCTTAACTGCAGTGCTTGCTGCTTCTGGGGTTTGTGTTGTTCTTAACTACTTTACTCTGTGAACTTTCTGGCTGATTCCATAGGAATGTCTCTTCACCTCGCCTCTTCTCCCAGGGAACAACTTCAATGTGTGTTCCTTGTACAGTTTTAAAAAACAAAAGAACAAAACTTACCAGTTTCAATGTTGCCTATTAGGGCTCTCAAACAGTTTTGAAACTGACAATTTGTGTTAATCTCTCAGTTGTAGTTTGCAAAGCAAACTGAAGGAGAGGCACATTAGACTTCTGCAAACTTAAGAGACAATACAACTTTGGTTAATACTTGGTAGGTTATCTTTGTAACCAGGAAGGACTAGAAATTTTATATGAAACCTTAGATTCTGCAGAAGTTGATGGCAGACTAGAAAAGCTTCCATTTAACCCTAAGTGAAGAGATTTTTCAAGCCATGTATCAGATGCAGCCATGTGCCAGACAAGAATATCTATTTAACAATCTGTTAAGCATCACTGCAGCAGGCATTAGATTACAGGAACCGGTTTAAGAAGCCGTGCCTCCTGATAACTTCCGTACCTCCTGAAAAAAAAGTTACGCAGTATCCATAAATGCAACTTTTTTTTTGCTTTTGTTTAAGGTAGCTTTCCGCTCAGACCTCCATTTCAATTATCATTTCATGAAAAATGGCTTCAACAATAGTTGACAGCTTCCTAATTAGCAGCAGTGATTTTTTTCAATATAAGACAACCCTACTATTTGCAATATTTTAATCAAATGTGACAAATAGTTTTTCCTTTACAGTATCTGTCACTTCCAAAGGTCAATGAATAAGCAAAAAGGCAGTTATGTTCCCAAACCCCTATAAACAGTAGTCACAATAAAACAAAGCAGAAGAGGAAGCTCACCAGTTTTGGTGGTCTTGGGAACAGGTCTCAAAGTAATATCATGATGTAGCACTGCATCATCTTATGGTGATGGGATGTACTATGAGAGAGAAAGGGAAAAAAAGAAATGTAGCTGAAAAGTTCCAATGAGGGGCCAACCAAGCAAGATAAACTACATGCAACTGTGCATGTACACACCACCTTATAATCCACTATCAATTCTTATAAATGCCATCATTTCAATTTGGCAGGGATGGAGAACAGAATTGCTACAAAAACAAAAATGGAGGGTTCAAGCATCCTTCCCCTCCATTTTTTTAATTATCTAACTGGCTGCATTTTAGAAAATATTATAAAATGTCTATTTTTAAGTAAACACAAAAAACTTATCTATGATTTGGTTGTAACTGGTTGACGCAGGATAAAAGCTAGTAAAGAGACCAACAAAACCAAAAAGCAGGCTCAGGGCAAGATATTTTTCCACCCTAGCCTCAAAAATATCTGAGACCATGCATCTCCCCTAACCTGCTGCCACACACCATGCAATAAAGTACTCAGTATAAAAATGTCGAAAAGCACAACGTATTGGAATTAAGCAACAATAATTTTAAAATGGGTTATTGTGTCTAAGTTTTCTGTACATCCTCTTTTATATCACTCCCATTTTCCCGTCTCCTCTTCTGATTAGGGAGTTGTTTGTTTTGATTTGGTTGGATTTCTCTAAAACTCATTCCTGTTGTCTGGCACATGGCTGCATCTGGTCCCTCCAAGGTTCTATTTAATCCTACATCCTTGCACACTTGTCCCCATGTAAACCTTTTTTTTAACCTCACCTAAATTTAAGTCCACATCCACTTCACTACAGGGCACTGAAGGGAGAAGGAGATAACACTGTTTACAGGGATCCTGGACTCCTTCCCCTCTTGAATGAGGAGAGAGGAAGGGAATTGCTGAAGGAGCTGGTGTCTGCTCTTCTATCCTCTCTTTTCCTTGGAGCTATTAATGGAAAGAACTTTTGTAGAAGAGACAGATAAGGGACTTTGTCTCCGATCAGTTGATGCTGTTGTTCTATCTACTGGGAAGGCAGCTTGCAAGACCAGAAATTTCCCAGCCAGGCAGTAGCAATTCCTCTTGTTCACCATGTTAGTCTAACTTAAAAAAAAAAAAAAAAAAAACCAAACAACAATGGTCCTGTCCCACCTTAGAGTCTGACCAAAAAAATATACAGACAGTAGCCTAAGCTTTTGTGGGCACAACCCACTTGTCTCTTGCTCCATATCTGTCATCTGAAGAAGTGGGTTGCGCCCATGAAAGCTCACAATACTATCTATATATTTTTTGGTTAGCCTCTAAGGTGCTACAGGACCACTGTTTAAGTTATCTTGTTCACAATTCAAATTCCACTGTCCTTACTTCACAAGCCACTAAAAGGGGAACCCTGAGAGAAATGCACTCCCCTCAAGCTTGAGAAATGAAGACAAAGTCTGCTGTTTATAAAGGAGAAGGAACTGTGTTCAACCACAGTTCCTCCCTCCCCCACTGACTTTAAACTCTATTTAAGATAACAGCACAACTTCACCAGATTTAAAGTTTGCTCGTCAGTTATATTCTTAATTTGACCCAGGGCTTCTCAGTGATAAGTCATAGGAGAGCAGCTCAAAATTTACCACTTTGGTCAGTTATTATTTGTACTTTAAAGCCCTATCTACACATGGAATCACATTAAGTGCAACCAGACTCCAATATGGTAATGCCATAGTTAACATAGCTCAGCATGATTACATGGCAGCAGTGTGTCAGGACAGTGCTGAAAACTTATCAGAGAGCCAGCTGCATTATAACTACCAAAGCTATTAGCAGCGCTGTGAACAGGCATTAGTAATTTTTTTTGTAAAAATTCCCTGGGTAGATATGGCTTAAGATTACCAGAGAACTAATGATATTTAGTCATAACTAAGCTTTCAGCTGTTGTAAAATACTTGTGACTATTTAAAATCCACTTTTTAGTTTAAAGTCTTTTTACCCTCAACACAAAATAAATCCTTTGGATAAACGATGATGCTGTTATACAATAGGACTGAGCCTTTTGGAGGCAGAGTTTTATTTACTATACATTTGTACAGTGCCTGGCATGAGACTCCATCCTAGTGTAGGCTTCTAGCTGACAGCAAAATGTTAAGCAAAATGATTTCCACATGGTCATTTAGCATGACAGCTCAAAACAAAATCTTCAGAGACCCACAAATCCTCTTTTTTTGGCTGAAGGGCCATCCCCAAAACACTAATTTAGGGGCATCTTCTTACAATAGTATTGAAAACAATTGTTTCATGCTGACAGTTTCAAAAATCTCTCTAACTACCACCCTGTCAACTTAATTTAGCAGGGAAGTTAAAACTGGTTCAGCTGTAGAAGTCACATATACATTAGGAGTATCATCAGTGCTAATACTGGCAAGTGATCCACTGAGATTACTAACAGAGGCATAGGTTAATACAGACTACAGCCTGGGCTTGAAAAACTAATCCATTTGCCCAATTCAGGGAAAGTTACGTTGTAGCTGGTGAGTGAAATGAATGAGGCCAGCGAACAAAGCCTTTGCAACTTCTACCTTCTTATCCCCAAGGCAAACATGTGAGTAGGGCTGCAAAGGGACTACTAATGCTTCTTTAAAAGGGAGAATGAATACGGAAGAACATGCAAGGAGCCAGTCCTGTTTGCTTAAGATGGGAATAGAAGAGCAGAACAGCTGGAACCAACAAATGGTTGGAAAGAGGAAATCAAGGGTGATGGCTATTTTAAATGGAAAGTAAGAGGGGGAATAAATGTGGGGAGAGGGGAGGGAAGAGACAAAAGGTCATGAGTTGGATGAGGGTGCATATATTAGATGTGAATGCAAGGGGAGATGTGCAAGAGAGGAGGAGATAAATTAGAATTGTCAGAACAAAGTGTTGGGGGAGAGAAGCAGGAATACAATAGAGAAAATTAAAAAGAGCACAAGATACAGAAAAGGAAAAACGAGGTAACACTATACACAAAATACTATGTAACCAATAGTAGAGGAGAGAGTGGAATAAAGCCAGAAAAAATAATAAAGCTTAAACAGAAATTTGATTTTGGCAAATGCATCAGAGTACATACAGTGCATTGTATCTGTACAGCATACAGATACAATGTAAAATTGTTTTATTCCTTTGCCTTGCCCAACTGTATTTTTTGTTTGTTTTCCAAGAGGACCAACAAACTCAGCTGCCGAGCTAGCGGTACAGAAATGTTTTTAAGCCCTGGTCTGGAGATCCTGTAGAAAGCTTTTTTAAAACAAAAAATAAAAGCCAACTTTCAGGAAAACAAGAGATTCATCAGGCTCAACACCTTAACCAAGTCACAGCTCATGAAGCAGACTGATAACAAAACTTCTTTAAAAATGTTTACTCTGATCAGAAAAAAAATGTGGTATTTCACTTAGGGATGTGAAAGGTTACCTGGTTAACCGGTAAACATTACCCTAAACCATAGGGATGTCAAGGGGTAGTCAACTATATGACTAACCAATAAGCATAAACTTACCAGTTAATCTTGTCTACTACACACATTTTCCCACACTGCCTCTTAAAAGCCAGTTCCCCCAGCATTGGCTCTGCAGTGCTGCCTCCCACCAGGCCCCTTGTTGCTGCAGGGGAGGCCCAAGCTCCCTGTGGACAGAGGCTTCCCATGGAGCAGCCTCTGTCTGGGGCAAGCCTGGGCCTGCCACAGACAGAAGCTTGTCCCCAGCAGCAGCCCCTGTCCACGGAGTTCAGATCTCCTCTCCACCCCCTGCAGAAAGGGGCTGCTACCGGACTAGCCTTTGTCCACTGCCAGCCCAGGCCATTGCACGCAGAATGCTTCATGACAGCCTCCCCACAGCAGCATCTGTATTGGAGGCAGCAGCATGGGGTGGCAGACAGCTGGGCTGGACAGGGAGCTGGTTTTTACACTGACTCCTGCCTGCTGCCCTATGCTGCTGCCTCGGATACAGAGGCCACAGCTCGTGCTTAAGCTGTAGTTCCTAAAGTACATGGTGGCATATACTTTTCATTCCCATTCAATTTCTGTTTAAGTTGTTAAAGAAAATTTAAAAAGGTATATTATACCTTTGAAAGAACACACCATCAGAAGACTGGTTAAGTCAGCTAAATAATTATACACTACACAATGGGAGATTTACAAACCAGACTCACAAAAAAAGCATCCACAATTAGAACTTGCTATTGTATAGACCAGGGAAGACTAAGGGCTGGTTCACTATACCAACCCACAAATTGCATTTTTGACTCTCCACATCAGAGCTATTCTCTCAGATTTGTCCCTTGTATGATTGAGCAGATAGCTCATGTACTTGCTTGAGCTTGAGGCTAGATTTTTTTTTTTTTTTTTTAATACTACACATCTGTACATTTCTCAATGAAGAGATTAAAGTGATAATGATAAAAGCATTTTCCACACTAGAGAGCAACATCCACTAAGACTATATACTTTGATACTTGCTAAGGCAAACTTGGTAGTATCTGCCAACAAGTTCTTGCCCACTGTGTTCTCCATCTGCAGTCAACTTAATATTGTTAAAATGTTTCTTTCATGATTAATTTATGTATACAGAAGTTCCAATTTAGCCCAATTATTTGAAAATACACAAACTGATAATTCATTTGAGATTTAGTAAAGCGCTGAGTTAAAACTTATAGGAGAGTCTGGAGTGGAAATCAAACTGCTAATCCAAGTTTAAAACCAAGTTTCTGCAGTGAAAACATACCATACACTAAGTGTAGGATTAGCAGAAAAGATTTTGGGCAAGAATGACAGTGGAATTGTGGTGCATATCTTCAGGAAATTTACTCATTACAAAACTGCTTGCTTTTTCTGGTTTAACACTTTTTAAAAGAGTTACAAGATGGAGCCATTTCCACCCCATTACTAACCCATGGGAACAGGAGACAGAAAAAGTATGTAAATGAATGTCAGCTACCATGCAGTTTCACATATGAACATTTTTACTACACTACTTAAAACTATTATTGTTGTAACATGAGTACTGGAGGTTCGGGGCCCACAGTTTGATTACTTTTAGGATTTAATTTTAGAGCCAATTATTGCTCTATTTCAAATTAAACAAAGAATTGGAAATGGCTGGTGAACCATTTCTTAGATAAGAGCAGTGTCTCTCAAAGTGTTCTGCGGGTCCACTTTGGGAAAGCCACTAGTGGTACGGCACCACTTTGTTTACCTAAAGGGTCTGTAGCCATGGAGTCTCATGGCTCCCATTGGCTCTGATTCACCATTTCCAGCCAAAGGGGAGCCTCAGGAAGCAACGTGACCCAGGCCACCACTTCCCATGGCTCCCATTGACTGGAGACAGCAAACTGGAGCCAATGGAAGCTATGAGGTTCCATTGCTGTGGATAGTAAACAAAGAGGCACGAGCCTCCTAATGGCTGTCCCAAAGCAGGCCTGTAGAACCCTTTGAGAAACACTGGATTAGAGAATTGTTTAGGCATTAGTATATAAGTGTATAACAATGATTCCTTAGAACAGTAGTCACCTGTGAAGGATGGCCCTCCAAAACAGTAGTACATATAAATGGCAAGTATTTCCACACACGCACACACACACCCACCCACCCCTAATTACTTACCAGCTTTGCACTGGTATTGATATATTTCCAGAAGGGGTACATAAAAGTGTACATGAATCAGCTTTGGGACGAGGCCCCAAAATACTTTTCAGCATTCATTTACCAAAAAAAAACAAAACAAAACAAAAAACAAAAAAAAACACACCACCCACCACCCTCAGTTTTCTAAAAAGCTAGAGACTTCCAAATAGCTGCATCTGAAAATATGAGCTAAATGAGAAAGTGGACATTGATTTGCAAGCTTAAATACATTTAATTCTTTGCTATTCTAAATAAATGGGCAGGCACTAATATTTTGAGTGTTTGGAGAGCCTACAAATATCTAAGCACATACATATAGATACTAGTTTGATAATAGCTGCCCGATTCTGGCCTGCATATTTATACCTGCCTCTGGAAATTTCCACTACATGCATCTGACGAAGTGGGTCGCTGCCCACGAAAGCTTATGCTCCAACACTTCGGTTAGTCTATAAGGTGCCACAGGACTCCTCGCCATTTAAGAGGTTTTTTTAGGATCTGTCATCTCTTTAAAATTGGAAGTGTACACTGAAGTACACTTTTAAACAAGACTATCTACACTACAGACGTTACAGCAGCCCAGTTGCACCACTGTAAGGTCACCAGCGTAAGCACTTGATGGCGACAGGAGACAGCTCTTCTGTTTACATAATTAAACCACCCCAGATAAGTAACGTGTTTCCCCGCTACACTCAAATGTGCGAGTGTAGACATAGCCTAGAAGTAATTCCAACACAACACAAGCGAAAAGAAAAAAAATCTTATGAACACAGTATGCACAACTGGAATCAGCTTAACTTTCATTCTGATCACTAAGTTTTGTAGTCAAAGCCAAACTATTAAACACCTACAAGTTCTGAATCACTGGAATTTTTCTTCTATTTCCTGTAAAAACACCAACAGTACTCAATATTCTGTTTGTACTAGATCAAGAACAACAAAAAAAGCACTCTGATATCTTAGTCTTAAGCGTATACTTATGTCAGAAGCCCTAGATCATACCTGACAGACTTATGTCTTCCAATGTTTCCAACCATAAATGCTCACAGTAAAAGAGGAACTTTCAACAGAGTAAAATGCAATCTTGTTTTGAGATTGTTATACACAAGTAGTTTGCCAAAAGCTTTTAAAAACTTATTAGCATATACATAAAATATAGAAATAAGCCAAGAATAATCTGTTGAATAAGTGATAGGCTTGAAAAATGTGGTCATCTTGAAAAAGTGTGGTCATCTACTAAATTGCAAAGGAATAGGGGGCTCAGATTCCTACCAGGGTGCTGTCCCTTGAGCCTGTTTAGAAACACTTTTTACCAGCATCCAGACTGTAGATATAGGACATATTAAGTTCCCCAGCCCTCCTGACTTATCTAGCTGCTGGAAATGAAAGAATGTTTCTCTATTGTGCTAGCATGATCTAAGCTTCTGGATGTGATGAGATGAAAGAACCACTTTTTTTGGGGGGGGGGGGGGTGCCAGAAATGTGTCTTCCCAACAGCTTCAGTGCCTGCTTCTTTTACTACTTCTAGGTCTCCCATGAAGTGGCAGCATGAAGTTGGCTAAACTCTCATAAGTTTTCACTGTTGCTATTCAGAACCCTATGCCAAACAGAGAGGGGGAAAAAAAAAAAAAAAAAAAAGAATCAGCAGAGTTTCCATTCTGTTGTAGTTTAGAAGAGCTATGAGACTCCTGCAGGCTTGAGATGACAGTACTGTAGTAGTTTAACCACTTGACTGGGAAACAAAGATAATTTTTTAAAAAAAATCAATAGTTCTCAACCTATGGACCACTTGCAGCTCAATCAGCACAGAGCTGCAGCCCATGTAACACCCTCAGTTCCACAGATAGTATTGGGTGCAGCCAATACTGGTACACAAGTTGACAACCACTACTTTAAATGCAAGATTAGACCTATTATCAATTTCCATGAAAATGTACCATGTCAAGGGAAGCAACCCGTTTTTCCAACAGCACTCAAGAACAGACTGGATTCACAAAGCCCCAGATTCAAATCATTCTATATGTGATCCAGATAAATGCACTGAAATGTACTTGCTTCTCTAGCAAATTAACAATGATTTTAGCAAATGGTGGCCAATGATTAGTACAATAAGTACTTGTATCTTTGGAGCCTGATTGCTGAAAATGTGGTCAATTCCCAGTATAGACGAGGAATGTGTTTAGTTTCTACAGCATCCAAAAGCATGATGTAGCACATTCTAGTACAGCTAATAAAGTGATTCTGTATTCAGTCTTTCAATACCAAAATACCCCCCAACTGAATCTGCTAAAAAATGTGTACAGTATATTCTTTTTAAAGCCCAAGTTTGGAAATGACATTACTTTATCTAGTCAGTATCGACCTTCAAACCACAAACTACTTTGTCTAAAATGGCTAATAATATGCATTTGACACTAAGTCTGTTCTATAGAACAAAGCTGAGAATTCTAGTAGTAAATATTACAGTAGCGTGTAAGGGCATTCCATCATGGTTTAGGTGCTGTACAAGTGCATGAGATGGTCCCTGCCCCCAAAGAGTTTACTATCTGAATAAGATTCACTGTTTGGAATGTTACTAGAGGCCTTTCAGTAAATGAAGCTCTATATTAATTCGCTCTTGACAGTGTATCTAGATCCTGTAAAAGGACAAAAGATAAACTGTATCAAGCAACTGTGCTAAAAATTGCTCTTAGAAAAAAGCTTTCAAGAGTTTCTTCCCAGCAATTTAACTAACTCAAAATCTGTGAACTAACAGTTCACATATACTACATATGGAAAATGCAGCCACGTCCTGCTTAGACGATATAGGCAGTACATGCACAAATCACATCTCTGACACTCTGGACACAAAACCAAACAGCAAAAGCGCTCAGCAAACAGACACCTGTTAGCTATTTGGCAATATCCTCTACATCAACACCAAACTCTTCTGAACGCTACTTCGTTTCCTTCTGTGGCTAGACACTGCAATTTCGGCAGGTAGATGTAGGACAGCGTCTCCCTCCCTCACACCCCGGCACCTAGATGCGGGGCGGGGCACACTAGCACAGCCCCACTCACACTCCAACGCGGGGCACCCCACGCCGACCCACTCCCTTCCACTGCAGGGAAAGCATCAGAGTCTCGCCAAGGGAAATAGTTTCCATCCCTCCCTGGTTCCCCCGCCGGGCGGCAGCCCCCTGGCTGGCGGAGCGGCAGCTTAATGCTCTCGCCTCGCACACAGCCCTGGGCGCTGCTCCCTCCACCTACAGCTCCCCCGTGCAGAGGCCTCAGCTTCCCCGGCCGCCCCTCTCGGCAGCGGAGCCGGGCCCGGGGACTTGCCCGGGAGGAGCCCCTGCCCCACTCAGGCCTGCGGGCCGAGTAACCCTCGGCAACCCCCCGGAAGGGGAGCAGCCGCCAGGCCCGCCTCGGCGGGGTCAGCCTCAGCCTTACCCTCCTCCTCCTTCTCCCCCACCGCGGCACCCGCCGCCGCCTCCCGGCAGGGGGGACACCTCAGAGGCGCCCCGCAGCCTCCCGCCGCCGCGGCTCCTCCGTTGCGGGGGGGAGGGGTGCGAGCTGCTGCTGCTGCTGCCGCCGCCGCCGGCGGGAGACGCGGGAGGCTCGGGTGTCTGCGGGCGCCGCTCCCGTCCCCAGCTGGAACCGCTCCGGCCCCGCGTCGCTCCCGTCCCCCCCCTCGCTCCCAAATCAAAATAGTGTCACAATATGGCGGCCGCCAAACACCGCGAGAGCGGCCCCGAGCGCTAACGGGGCCGGGGGCGGGGCGCAGCCCGGCTGGGACAAGGGCCCCGTGGCGGGAAGGGGCTGCCAGAGCCCCGAGCGGCCAGCGCCCAGGAGAAGAGGGGACCCCGCAGTCGGCCGCCCGCCCCCACTACGGCCGCCTGCTCTCAGCGCCCCCCCTTCCGCGCGGGCTGCTTGCGCCGCCCCCTCGGGCTAAGGGGGTCTCGGCCCGGGGCGGCTCAGTCTCGGGCGGGCAGCGCTGGGACTAGCGCTCTCCCCCCCCCCTGCACCAGCAGCCGGTCCCCAGCGAGGAAGGGAAGCGGGGAGAGGCCGGCGGGCCGCTGCTAAGTTTTGCCCAACATGAGACCTCTGTGCCATGATGCGAGTGATGTTCCCTTCAGAGTCCACGCTGGGACCTGGCAGCCCTGGAGGCAGAGTAAAGAGGGAGGACCCGGGAAGCCCAAATGAACAGGACTGCCTCCCCCGTTTCATTGCCCTGCTAATGTTTCCCCCAGGAATTGAAATTAGTGGGGAGGTGGGGGCAGAGGCGTAGTTTACAGGGAGGGTGCCAAAGCCAATGAGAGGTGAGAGTGTAAGGGTGAAGGTCAGCTGTATGATAAATGCAGCTGACCTTCACCCTTACACTCTCACCTCTCATTGGCTTTGGCACCCTCCCTGTAAGTTACACCTCTGCCCCTGCGTCCCCACTAAATTTCAATTCCTGGGGGAAACATTGGCAGGGCAATGAAACATTGGCTTATATTGATGTAGTTAGGGCTATGCAGTGGCCAGAGAGGCACTATGTTACTTACATTGGCTACCTTTTTCCCCAATTTCATGGCTCCATCACGAACATTTATAGGAAAGGCCTCCCTGCTCTCAGCTAGGCTGCTGCCCAGACTCCCCCTAGGCTCCCAGTGACTAACACCCTCCCCCCTTCTGCAGCCCAAGGAACCCCCAGCTGAACTGCCCTAAGCTGCTAGCACCAAACCAACCCCCATGGGCAGGGACATGGCCTATGATAAGTAAGGCTTTCCCTCCCCTGGGCTATTATATCCTCTGGTCATGCATGCTTCCAGTTGGCTGCTGCCCAGGCTCCCTGCTCCCCACCTGGAGATGAGCTACCGGTTCGCCACCAGAAACCCAGCTGCACCAAGCCCAGGAAGCTGCCCCCTACACATGTCAGGCAAAACTAACTTGCTGAGGTTTTTTCCTTCCCTGTTTTAGAAGTCCATTGAGTTTTTTTAAAGTAAGGGGTTTAATGTTTTATTGTATATTAAAAATGCTAATACCAGCAGTTCAGAACTCATGAGCAGTCCTAAAACAACCACCCTGGGTAAACCTTCAATGGGGAACAATAATTTTGTAAAGAAATTAATTTGAACTTCAAATTGGTAAGGGTTTATTAAGAACAATGAAGTTCTCATTCACACACACACCCATTTATGAAAAACTATGCTTTGATGTTGTTCTATTACAATTTAGCAGTACTTGATTAACAGCTACCTTGTTACCTCTGGGGATTCAAATTTTGGTTGTTCCTTCCCTATCTCCTGCAATACTGCCAGGTTTCAGTTTCTAACAGCTCAACTATTTAAAAGCAAAAAACAAACAACATTTGAGATAAGGACATGATTAAGAGTTATTTATGCTTTTAATGGTTCCTGAGATCTAGCAGGCTTGCAAGATTTGGATGCAACCATTAGCAAAGGGAAATCTGGTTGGTTGGTTGGGTTTTTTTTTTTGGGAAGGTTGAGGCAGCCAGCTTCAGCATTTACATTTTGAATTCATGATGAGCTATTACAGTAGAACATTATTGAAGGCTTACATATTATAGATTGGCATGTCTATCTATAGATTTGGAGACACTGTAGAATTAGTTTGTTCAAGTAACAGCTAAAGTTATCTAATTATATTGATCAAATATTTTGGAAAAGTATTTAAACTTAAAGAAAATGTCATTTAACTAATGGTTTTAAAGCTGAGAGCTTGCAGTATTAAATACATTTTGTTATTGAACAACAAAAGTACATCATTGATAACGTATCAAAAATACATTGAGCTCATCTGTGTGTCATATGTTGTTTGCAACTCTGCCTTACCAAAAACTGTGAAAGATTTACTCTTTGTAAAATACAGCTGGGTCACTAGGTACTGGAGTGATAAATTCAAGGATTTTAAATCTAAGTGAGAATTACTATAAAAAGTAGTCAATTAAAAAGACAATAGGTTTGAATAGTGCTCACTAGTTTAAATTAGATACTATTGTATGCCCCATTTTGTGAAAGTATTTTTTGTAATAATTACTAAAATAGAAGGTAGAAAACAAGGAAAGAGTTTGACATTCCAGAAACAAGGAAAGTTGCTGGCTTTACTTCTTTCCAATCCCTTTGTGAGCTTGGCTTTTGAAAAGAATTAATGAAAAAGTAAGTGTTTTTCTCTGTGTCAGACACTCAGATTTGTACAACATCCCTACATAATTTATTACATCTCTTTAAGGCCTTAAGCATATGACTAGGTGCTTTGCTGAATTAAGTCCAGTCTAGCAGAGAAGAGCACTTAGGAACTTTCTTAACTTTAATGCACATTTAAGCCTTAGGATAAGCATGTGCTTAAGGGCTTTGCTGAACAGGGATTGTTTGCCCATTTGGAGCTAAAGTCTTTTCCAGAGTCCAGACAAATGAAATCCTTGTTCCAAATTCAACTCAGTTGTCAATACCACCCTAGTGCATCCCATGAGTTATTTTACTATGGCCCCTACATTTTCCAAACAGTGTATTGCTTGTATTTGCCTCTCTCCCATGACTTCAGTGGGAATTCTGCAGTGAAACCCCACTTGCTACACGTTTTATAAAAAATAGCAGTAAGTGCCCTGACAACCTGTAAATATCAGAAGAGTTGCTATGTTAGTTTGTATCAACAAAGACAGAGGGTCCTTTGGCACCTTTTTAAAAACATGTTGTTTGTCTTAACGATACATACATTACAGTGTTTTCACAAAGTAAAAACAACATTTTGAACACTCCTTACCCTTGGGTAAGTCACTTCCCATCTCTATGCCTTACTTTCTCCACCTGTAAAATGTGAGAGTTCTTCGTAAAGCATGGCGAAATTTACTGGCAAAAAGTCCTATATAAGAGCTAGGAATGATTATTACTAGCAAATCCCAATCTCTTGAGCAACCAATGATCCCTCCAACTCTTTTTATTGTCTCGCAATTAGGAAAACAAGCCTTAAAAATAATATTGAATGTCAGATGTGGGCTGTAAAGAGGGAAGGGGGTATGGATTCAGATCTGGGAATGTAGCCTCATTAATAGTGATGTAACACACATCTCTGTATGTATGTATGTACGTACATACATAATCCCTGCCATCTGATTATTTCACTTCATACATCTGATGAAGTGAGCTGCAGCCCATGAAAGCATATGCCCCAATACATTTGTTAGTCTTTAAGGTGCCATAGTATTCCTTGTGCAGGCTCTTAAGTTTCTGCCTCTGGGATGGCACACTTCTGCTTTACAGTTGGTGTCTAGATGCCTGTTTCACACCCAAGCGCCACTGTGACCCACACACAGGGGCAAGACAGGTAGAGGAGTGCCTTTCCCACTGAGGGGGCTTTATCCTACAGATGTACTCAGAGATCACTTAGATTAGGTACAGTTCAAAATCTGGCTGCTGAAGGAAGTGGTCTTGGTGCCAATGTTATAGTGGTTAGCTCAGTGTCTAGAGCATCACTTGAGATATGGGACACCAGATTTAGTTTCCCTCTCTGCTTGATGGGGTGCAAGGATTTTGTACAGGGGGTCTCCCCTCTCTCAGGAGAGTGCTCTAACCACTGAGTGATGTGAGAGTCCGACATGGGGCTACTGCCATCTCCTGAGGAAACTGTTGAATTTTGTATAAATATTTAAAGAGCCAGTGGAGCAGGGGACCTGGACTGGACCATGGGTCTCCTATCTTCCAGGTGGTGCCATAATGACCAGATTAGAGAGTCATCTCACAGTCTCTGGGCCCCATAAACACATTGCCAGGCCATCCCACTCTGAAATCCTTTAGGGCACAAATCACCCTTCTGCAGGTCTCGGTCTTTATGACCAGGGCAGCTGACAGAATTACCAGGCCCCTGAGCAAAGTGGTTGAGCGAGGCTCTGTGCTCCTAGCAGAAGCAGGGCCTCAGGTGCAAGGGGCAGGGCTGGGGCAGCCAGCCCTTCACATCACATGGTCTGTGTTGCACCCTCCTTCCCCCCAGGAACCCTGGACCCTTTTGAATCACCAGGCCCCAGGGCAACTACCCCCTATAACCTCATTCAGCATCACAACACTTTGGCCAAAGTACGTTTCAGTCCTGCCCCCTTCAGGGTGCAGAGATACAAATGTAATAAGGAAGAAAAACAACTCAAAACAAAGGTCATCCCACAGATCTTCAGTAGTACTTACCCCTTCTATTAAGAGCTGGTCTCCAAAACAGTTGGTGCTTCTACCAACTTCTTGAGGGCGGATCCAGCTGCAAGTACTCTGTCACAGAGCTTCCATCAGACTTATCTTCCCCCAGAAACAAAGCTTTACCATCCTTCCCAGTCAGCCCCAAAGTATGCTAGCTCTCTTCTTTTTAGCTTCCTTGCCCAACTGACATTGGTTGCAGGTGTAGCAGAATACAGGTCACCTGGGTCCATAAGCTTTCCTTAACTCTTTCATTACCAGTGGAAAGCCTGTGAGTCCCCTTAGCCCTCTTGTTGCTAGTGTGGGGCTATGCTCTATCACAGGCCAATGACTGATTATTTATCTAAGCAGAACATTTTCAACAGAAGTGACGGAGGGCCTCTGAGATCAGATTATTCCATAGCTTAGTTAGAACATACTCCTGTGAGGTAGCAGGATCCTGTTCAAGTCCTTTTTTCCCCTTCAGTCAAAGGGAGACATTGAATCTGGGTGTCCCATATCCCAGGTGAATTATAAGGTGGGCATGCGTGCCTCTGGTGACCGGCATTTTGGAATGAGACAGGCACCTGACACATTTTCACAAGAAATGATTTAGGCACCTAACTCCTGGAAAAGGACTCCAGGCTGCAGATCATAAGCAGAAACAGTTGTCCATCTCTGTGGGAGAACATAAGAATGGCCATACACCATTCCTAACCATCCTGGCTAACAGCTATTGATGGACCTAACCTCCATGAATCAATCTCTCTCTTTTTGGAACCCTGTTAAAATCTTAGCCTTCACCACATCCTCTGGCAAGCAGTTCCACAGGTTGACTGTGCACAGAGTGAAGAAAAACTTCCTTTTGTTTGTTTTAAACCTGCTGCCTATTAATTTCATTTGGTGATCCCTAGTTCTAATATTGTGGGAGCAAGTAAATAACTTTTCCTTATTCACTTTTTCCACACCAGTCATGATTTTATAGACCTCTATCATATCCCCTCTTAGTCTCCTCTTTTCTAAGCTGAAAAGTCCAAGTCTTTTTAATCTCTTTTCATGTGGGACCCATTCCAAACCCCTAATCATTTTTGTTGCCCTTTTCTTAACCTTTTACAATGCCAATATATTTTTTGAGATGAGGTGACCACATCTGTATGCAGTATTCAAGATGTGGGCGTACTATTGTTTTATATAGAGGCATTAAGATATTTTCTGTCTTATTCTCTATCCCTTTTTTAATGACTCCTAACATTCTATTTACTTTTTCGACTGCCGCTGCACACTGAGTGGATGTTTTCAGAGAACTATCCACAATGACTCCAAGATCTCTCTCTTGAGTAGTTGTAGCTAAATTAGTCCCCATCATATTGTACGTATAGTTGGGATTATTTTTTCCAATATGTATTACTTTATATTTATCAACATTAAATTTCATTTGCTATTTTGTTGTCCAATCACTTCGTTTGGTGAGATCTTTCTGAAGCTCTTCACAGTCTGCTTTGGTCTTAACTATCTTGAGCAGTTTAGTCTGCAAATTTTGCCACTTCACTGTTTACCCCTGTTTACCCCTTTCTCTAGATCATTTATAAATAAGTTGGATAGGATTGGTCCCAAGACAGACTTTGGGGGATCCCACTAGTTACCTCTCTCCACTCAGAAAACTTACCATTTATTCCTACCCTTTGTTTCCTGTCTTTTAACCAATTATCAATCCATGAAAGGACCTTCCCTCTTATCCCATGATAACTTACTTTACTTAAGAGCCTTGAGTGAGGGACTTTGTCAAAGGCTTTTCTGGCAATCTAAGTATACTACATCCACTAGATCCCCCTTGTCCACATGTTTGTTGACCCCCTCAAAGAACTCCAGCAGATTACTAAGGCATGATTTCCCTTTACAGAAACCATGTTGACTTCCCCCAATAAATTATGTTCAACTACGTGTCTGACAATTTTATTCTTTACTATAGTTTCAACTAATTTGCCTGGTACTGACGTTAGACTTACTGGTCTGCAGTTGTCAGGATCACCTCTAGAGCCCTTTTTAACTATTGGCATCACATTAACTATCTTCCATTCATTAGGTGTGGAAGCAGGGCTCTCGCTCAGTGGCTGGCTCAGGTGACTTCCCACTTAACATGATTACTCTTGTGGATCCCATTCTTAGGCATCTAACTCTCCCCTGCATTATATAGGCAACCTGGCCACCTAACTCAGCTGTAGCCCCCTGCTGTGGCTCCTCTCCTAGTACCAGACCTGCCCCCAGCTGCAGCTCTGGCCTGCCCCTGGCTCAGGGAGCCAGAGCTGTGGCTCGGGGGGGAAACTAGGGGTCACCAGATGAAATTAGTAGGTAGCAGGTTTAAAACAAACATCCAGGGGCTGAACATGGATGTCAGAGGAGGGATCACTTGATGATTACAGGTTTCTGTTCACTCCCTGTGGGGCATCTGGCATTGGCCACTGTCAGCAGACAGGATAGTGGGCTAGATGGACCTTTGGTCTGACCCAGTATGGCCATTCTTATGTTTAACTCAGACTTTGCAGATTACAGTGTTGTTTCAGTGATTTTTTTTCTAGGCACCTAAAAGTTAGGTATTGCAACACTGAGCATTACAACATCTAAGTCCCTTTTGAATTTGGGCCAAGTACCTAACTGCTTACAGCAGTGATGTGCAAACTGTGGGGCACACCCCTAGAAGGGTGCAGACAAGGGGGATCACAGCAGAGCCTAGGCCAGTGCCCTTGGAGGGCACGGAAGGAATGCCACTCAGCCCTGCTCTGTCCCTAGCTCTGCTCTGGTCCTGGCTCCCACTCTGCACCACTGGCCCCACACCCAGCCACAGTCTTGGTACCCAACCGTTGCTTCAGTCCCACCCTATCCCCAGCCACAGCCCTGGCTTCTAGTCATGGCTCTGCCTTTGGCCTCACTCTTTGGTCCTGGCCTCAGTCTTAGCCCCCTGTTGTTGCTCCACTCCTAGCTCTAGATCTTCCCCTAGCTGCAGCTCTGGCTAGACCCCTGGCTCACTGGGCAGATAGCCAGAGCTGTATGGGGGGGGAGAGAAGGTCCATGAGGTACAAAGTTTGGGGACCCTGGCTTACAGGATCCAATCTGTGTGTCAGCCTAGGCTGCTAGTGGTATGTTTTCATTGCAGAGTTAATGCAGCTTTACTGTCCACACACAAAGCTCTCTGACCCAGATCTGGGGGTGCTGGCATGACTTGGGGGGGGAAGGTTGGAACCTTGGGCTGTGCTGTCACTTCACTTTGATACAATTCACTGGGGGGAAACCTATCTAGAAACTCTGAAACAACTTAAAGATGAAAGAAACAACATGCCATATGCATTTTAAAGTAAAATCAATTGAAGTTTAACAAGGAAGATATAATGTTACATATCATGAGATCACACTAGAGAAATCTATATCCCTTTTGGGTAAGCATCAGGTTACATAAAAGGACAGTCTGTTGATAAAGGAATGAGGCAATCCACGGATGTTCCTGGACCACAGAGCCCAGGTATAGGGAGGCCTGGCCATGGAGCAGGAGTGCAGTGGAGGAGGCGCGACTCAGCCGGGAACCTCATGTCAGGAGGGAGGAAGTGGGTGGACAGCACATTGGGGTGTTCTGGTCCCAGTGGCCAGGCAGTAATGGGGGGCCAGCAGTAGCTGTGGAGCTCTGGCCCAGTGGTGGCCAGGGAACTCCATCCCCAATCATGGAGCTCTGGCTCCCACCCTGGCAGCGGCCAGGGAGCTCTGGCGCCAGCAGCAGTGGGACCAGCGGTGGCTAGAGAACTCCGGCCCAGGGAGCCACAGGCAGCCAGGCAGCAGTGGGGCCGGGACAGAGCCCTAGCCGGGGGGGGAGGGAGGGGGCAGCAGTTCAGCATAGCCATGAGGGGAGAGACCTCCCCTGGTCCGACAAATCCTCTCGTTCAGGACCAGTCAGGTCCTGAGAGTGCTGGACCAGGGAGGTCCAACCTGTACCCTGTATTGGATGACACTTAAAATTTGCAGGATTATAAAAGTAGTAGTTGGATTGATACACCTAATTCTTTGTAAGACAAGATGTCATACTGAAGTTGACTAAAGTAAAGGAAACCACACCTGTGCTGTAGAAGCCATCTGGTAACCTTTGACTTGTCTTTACCTTCCCATGTAACAGTTCTTAGAACTAGATATCAAAATCCTACCATAAATTAACATATTGAAGTGCATAATGTTAAAACATTTATATAAACAAATTCTGGAACCAGTTTGGTGAATGTTGCATTTTCAGCACAATCTTGGAGATATCCTCTCTAAAATAATTGAAACTGATCTAGAACTACTTATTCAGGACAGACTAATAAACACAGCTGATCATTTCCTCTTGGGAAGTTCCTGGTCCCCTCTTCAAAGATACATATCAAGCAACCAGCACTTCTGCATACAATTAAAACAATTAACTGAGTGGTGATATGTCTAGCAATGGGCAAGGTAACATTTTAGTTCCTTGACTGAGCATTTAGTTCATGAGCTTCAGGGGGTAGCTGAGTGAGTCTGTACAGAAAAAAAGAACAAATGGTCTGGTAGCACTTTATAAACTAACAAAGTGCTAGATGGTATCATGAGCTTTTGTGGGCACAGCCCACTTCTTCAGATGACCGGAGTTTTGAGTTTAGTTCATGTCAGCATTTAGTTATACACTGTGGGAGAGGATTCTGTAACTCTCAGGAGAAACTGATTAGAAAACTACCTATATATTTTGAATTTCCCCATTTATGGTTTCTGAGTGCAACTCAATTACATGTTTAAAATATAGGAATATTATATAGGTACCTATGCTATGAATATTAGTTCCTAACTCCTCTATTGTCAAGAAAGACCCTCCCTCACTGACAGCTGTGTAATGCTTAAGCAACTAGGTCTACAGAGGTGAGTGGTGTTGAGAGTAGTGAATCATGGATATGCACTATGTTCTTATCATAATACTGAGTATTCACATGCAAAATGGTTCAGAGATCACACCACCATCAGGGCAGGTAGGGGCCTCAGCACCCTGTCTGTTGCCACTGCTCCATTCATCAGAGGAATGCCATTTCTACTGACAATCATATTCATAGGCATTCACAGCTGTCAGGTTAGTTTTTAATAAATCCTTTGGTTAAAAGAGCAAGCTTATGGTCACATCCAGCACCAACTGACTATTCTAATTACTCAGAACTTCCAGATCTCTCCTATCTCACTATTTTTTAAAGAAACAGTGACACTCTAACAGAGCTTACACAACAGATCCTCAGTATTACGCTAAGCTGCTTCCATTTGACATGAAAAGCTTCCACCTGCTCAGTGACCAGAGTCATGACTTGAACTAGTGACTCTGGATCTGTAGCTCCCACGTGTTATATTCTCTCTGAGTTGGCTGATAATGCAGTTGAGTGAGTATTGCCTGATCCAATGTATGCTATAGTTCAAGACAGTAATTATTTTACTCTGGCAACTACTGTGTATCAGCTGGATCAGTTTAGCTGCTTTCTAGTGAAGAAGTAAAGTCCTTTCCCGCTCCCTCATGCCCCAACAACAGAAAAAACTCATGTGTCATAATTAATCAGGCATCAGAAACCTACTATATCATTAACTATAATTTTGAGCTTTAACAATACTGTCAATGTGCCTTGGCGTTATGTCATCACTATACCATTTATAAAAATCATTTTCCCTCTGTTTTCTTTTCTTTGATCTCTGTGGTTGGTAGACTTATTTGTTTTTCTGTCAAAAGGAAACACTAGAACTATTGGTAGAAAGAGAAGTGCTGCTATGAAAAACACATTATCCCTATTTTCTTTAAATATCTCTTTCTTTCTCAGTTTAAAATTAGTACTTTGAAATTCAAATTAATTTTCCCACTAGTTCAAAAAGCAGCAAGAACTTGTTTTTAATAGTTTATCTCTAAACTCACCAGCAAGACACTTCTGAATTACTCTCTGTAGTTTACTGTTGCAAGCTCATTCCCACACGACCCCTTTTCTTCTACACAGAGGGATTTTCACAAATCTGCAGCCAGGCAGTATAGAGAATACAGCAAGGGAGGAATACAGCTGATCATGTTTCCAGAGATAAAGTGTAGGAATAAATAAAATATTGCTGAGTGTAGTAAAGGTTTAAGCCTACTGTTTGTTTAAAAATAAAACAAAAACTAATAAATCTCTGGGTGCTATAAGAGCAGATTATACAAGATATTTCTCTTTCTGTTTTAGAATATCAGTGTATGAAGCTCTGGCTGTCAGCAAGGTTTCCAAATCCATATTTCTAACAATTACAGTCACTAACTTATGCTCGTTTGAAGGCCTCCAGTCTTCGTTTTCTTGTCTACCATATGCCTTGTTCTTGATGTTGAATCCAGAATAGGATTTCTTGTAATTTCTTTACCAGATGTAACCCAGATCAATGTCCTATGTGTAATTAGTATTATTTGTTCCAAACCATTTTTACATTTGAAGAAAAGCTATGATAGAAAAAGCCTGGTTGAAACATATAAAGACACAGGGCCAGATCCTTGGCATTTTTACAAACCCCTTTTTATAATGCTCCAGTAAGTTAGTTTAAATAGCCAGCTGAGGATTCGCCTTCCTCTATCTCTTTACTAAGTATGAATTTTATGGTCTCCTTTCTTTCCCATGGCCTGCCCTAATTAGGGTCTTGGAAGAAAGTTCAGATATCTTAATCAGCAATAGAACATCATTTCTCAAATGCAGGCACTGTGTGGAATGTGACCTCTAGAGGCTCTTCTTGAGACCATGCCTCCTGGGCTATGAGAGGGTGAGGGGCAAAATAACTGCTCCTTCTCTTCTGTTGCTCCAGGATGCACCAACTTGGTGTTGACTGCTGGGGCCACCAGCAGGGGTGAGTATCTGCCCCACTCTGGAGACACCTGGGGCACAGTTTGAAGGAGCCAGTGAATTCCCCACCTTCCTGGGCCAGTAGGGTTCAGGCTTTGGGCTTTAGCCCTGAGGTGGCAGAGTGATAGGTTCTAGTCAAGGGACTTTGGGATCTACTTCCTCCAGCCCCACCCACCCACCAACCCCCATTGCTCCAAGTCGCTGCTGCCTTCCCCCAAACCTCTATCCTTGGCAAGGCTGAGTAAGTCTGCTGTGAAAAGTGATACTAGTATGTTTGCTAACATCACTTTTCACAACAAGCTTTCTAGCCAGCAATAAATAAATTACAATGATTTGTATATGTGCTTTTGTTTAGTTTTTCCTAAAGCTAATCCATCCATGTGCAGAATAAATATTCTTATATGCACTGAGGTATGGGTACCACCAGTAGAAACACATGCTGCCAGCTGTGAACATTGTGGGTGCTCTGCTAATCAGCTGGGCAGCATTGGAATCTCTCCTGTGTAGCCACCCAAATGTTCAGTTTACAGGGAACACTTCTGAGAACCCCATTCTAGACAGGACAGAGGTAATACTGGTGTAGAGAGAGAAGCATTTTAGAGCATGGACTGTTCTCATCAATGATGAGGTGTCCACACTCTTTCTTCCCCTACAAACAACAATCTCAGAATTATATTAGAGCTATTACCATTCCTCAACTATAAGGCTATGTCTACGCTACAAGGTTTTTGCGCAAAAACTACTGTTTTTGCGCAAAACCGGTGGAGCGTCCATACCTCGAGTGCGTTTTTGCACACAAAAAAAATACAGTAAATCAACAGGACAGAGGGCTTTTGCAGGTGGAGTTATTTCTCTCCCCACGAGGAATAACTCCTTTTTGCGCTACAGATTTTGGGCAAAAAGGCATGTGTGGACACTCCACAGGAGTTTCTTGTGCAAAAAGAGCCTATCAGAAAAAGCACAGGTGCTCTGATGGCCATTCTGTTAGTGGCAATCAGAGCCTTCTTGCGCAAGAGCATCCATGTAGTGTGGACGCTCTCTTGTGCAAAAGCACATCACTTTTGCGATGCACTTTTGAGGTATGGATGCACTTTTGTGCAAGAAGTTTTCGCAGAAGATCTCTTCCACAAAAAGCTTCTTGTGCAAAAACCCTGCAGTGTAAACAAAGCCTAAGGGTATGGCATCACTGCCAAAAAGGCATGTGCACCCAGGTTAGCTGATGCACAGTTAATGTGGGTTATATAACAATAAAGACACAGCAACCTAACCTGCATTAGCTTCTCCAGCTCAGTTAAGGCTGCCCTATAAGCTTTAAGATGCTAACCTCAAGATGCTAACCTCAATTTTTTTTTAAAAAGGTGTTTTCTTATTTCATAGTAGACAAACTAAGAGATTAGTATTTAAACCTAGTGTGGAGATTGAAGCAGTGAAGAAAAGTGATAGACCCTAGCCTAGACTAAGGCATTAGTCGTACTTTTGCCTCTACTATAATGCAGTCTATTTAGCATTGCAGTTGAAGACCTACACTAGCTGAAGCTTTTTGTGTGATGAACGTAGCCACTTGCCTTTAGTAGGTCAGTCTTTCTTAAACACAGCTCTCTGCTCTTTGCTTTTTGTTCTCCCAAACCACTTTTGGGTGCAATTCAAAGTGCTGGCCATCATCTACAAGGCCAATATCATTACCTCATTGTGGGAGGGCATAGTTAGATACATTTACCTGCTTTATGCATGCTGAAGTGGGATGTTCAGATATATGTACAAATTCAGAGGGCAAAACTTGGGGGTCCACGTTTTAAACCTGAGCACAACTTACAGGAGGTTTCACAAACTCACATAAGGTGCATCTACACAGCACAGTTATTTGGAAATAACAGCCGTTATTTCTAAATAACAATGCAAGTGTCTACACAGCAATTCCGTTATTTTGAAATAATTTTGAAATAACAGATGGCTTATTTTGAAATCTGTAAACATCCTTCTACGAAGAATAACGCTTATTCCGAAATAGCTATTTCAGAATAGCAGTAGGGTGGACGTTCCACTGCTGCTATTTCGAAATAGCTCCTCCCCAGGGCCATTCAAAGTGATTACTCCCCAGTGGCTCCTGGAGCTCTAAATCAAGGTAGCACATTCGTATTAGGGAAGCCTGCCTCAGACTAAATATAGACATGCTATTTTGAATTTTTTTTTCCAAAATAGCTTATTTTGAAATAAGTGTGCTGTGTAGACATATCCATAATGTCCCTGGGTGGTTAATTTCCCATTTTAAGTTCTGACTGAGCTAAAAGATATATAACTCATGTAGCTCACATTGTTCCCTGTTATGGGTCTACAGTGCAAATAATCCTAGTTTACTCCACTGAAATAGTAAATAAAATGGGGAAACTTTGTTTTACTCCTGCTTCATAAGTAATTGGTGCATAGGCTTTAAATCACTAATGTTTGAGTGAATTCAGACCAAATTTCTTCATCTTGGACAAGAGACTTTATTCAGAAAAATTTAATCTTGTTGGAACAAAAGTTTTGCACTCTGGGTACTTGCAACCTTGAAACACATATGCACATTTATAACCAAGTAACAGATCGAATTTTTGGATTGCTCAGGGGAGATGCATTACCATGGGGGAAGTACAGAGCCTGAGTTGTTGGATCAGGAACAAAAAGATTTACTCTAAGTTTCATGCTACCACATTGCCTTGTATCAGCTATTATAAGATCAGTTAGAAATACAGTATTGGGGAGGGGGAAGAGAACAGGCATTTTAAAAGAAACCTTTCAGCAGCATGACAAATAAAATAAACAGCAAGAGAAGAATAAATCCAGGGGTGGATTTAAATACAAAGTTTATATTTTAGTTTCCCGAACAAGGGATGGATTTAGGGCAAGTTTGGATCCTACCATTCTCCTATGATCAGGTTACATGGTATTTTTAGATTTTAATACTGTACATGTTTTGATCCAAATGCAGTTAAAATCTTCTTTTGACTTGGATCGACTGCAAATTATGCCATTAATACTGGACACTCTATAAACTATGATTGGAATAGAATTTCATGGACATACGCCTGGAGTGGAGAGGAAATTTTTTTTTTTTGTAAACACTGAAATTTGTAATCTGCTGAAAACTAATGAATCCCTTCAAGCAGAACTCAGAAGGAAGGCTTTCAAAACATTTTTTTTTTGTGTTAACTCATAGCTTTGTGGACTTTCCTTCCCAGTGAAAAGCACTCGAGCTACATATATAGAGATTCTTGAATTTACACCTTTTCCCTAAAAATCACTTACTGTACTTGACACACACACTATATTCTAATATGGTAAATATCTTACATCCCTTCGGGAGACACTATTGCCCTAATGATTCAGAAGGATTTATTTTCTTGTGCTTTGAAATAAAAAACGACTGGTATCAATTTTGGGTGCACTTATTACTCAGAAACCTCCAAAAGTAACTTGAGAGTTTGTTGAAATATTTGTTGAGACTTCACCATGATCTTTCCAAACTTCACTGGGTTTCTCCTTTATATTCTTCTTATGCCCCTAAAATGGAACAGCTGAGGTTTGAAAATGACTAACGCAAAGTTAATTTTCACATGGATATAGGTTCTTAATATGTTTCTAATTCCCCAAATTCAGCCCCAATCTAAATGGATTCAGTGCTATAGCTTTATACAAGGGATAAACTTGACCATATCAAGCAATCCTGCCTCTCTACTTGCCCTCAATAACCAGCTTCCTAAATCCTTATTATCCACAATATTTCATAACCAATATATGCCTACATACTTTCTATATACAGTACAGCCACCATTATTAGTCATATAGGGCCAGATTGTGGCCCACCCTGATGCTCATGAGATGAACCGCAATCAGTTACTTTCCCCTCAAGTCTCTTGTGTGGAGTGAATGCACAGGAAGGGAGGGAAACAAGCAGAGCCTTGGCTCCATCCATACTTTTAGGTAATCTTAGGCATCATTTCTTTACTAGATGAACTTTTGTTTAAATTATACAGTATATCCTGGCTTCCTTTTTTCTTAATCACTTTCATTACATTTCTTTACTCACAGTGTTTGAAACAGTGCTTCATGGGCAGAATTAATTTGTTTTAATTTCTACTTTGTTTCTTTAGAAGTGTTAAAATAAAACATATAAAGCTGTTGAGCATGATTTCATATGGTATGTGTTGGAAATAGAAGCCAATATCACATATAGTGGCACTTTTCTTTGATAAAATGCCCTGCTCTTTCTTTTACAATCTGCCAGTGCCTACCTCCTTTTTATTCTCCTCTTAAGTCAAGGAATATAATTTGTGTATCTTTTTCTGACTTTTTTTTGTAGTGTAGACCTAGCCTATATGTTTGGATGATACAGGGATGCTGATACAGTGACATGACTGGCTGATGAGATCCATTACTTTGTTAGTCACATTATATATTAGTATTCCCAGGTATAACTCCCATCGATTTTACTGGGATTTATGTTTGCATATTTAAGGATAGAATTTGCCAGACCTTCAGGGGTATTAAATTTGAATCTCATAAACTGGAACTAAAGGAAACCCAGAGTAGCCTGATCCCTTTTTTATTGAATTTTAACTAGTATCCTGGTAATTGATTGCTTTCAGATCACTTAAAAACTCTGGTAACATGTCAAGCAATATAGGTGTATCAAAATTCTATGTGTTTTCCCCTTTCCATAATCTTTCTGTCCTTACACTGAAAACTCCTTTGAGAAAGGATCACTTTTTCTTCAATATCTGGAAAATGCCTAGCACAATGTACACATTAACAAAAACAAATATTAAGGCACCATACATTGACAATGATATAAAGAGACAATAAAATCTACCCCATTTTTCTGATTGTCAGCAAAAATATATTGCCATTGCACCACAGGACAGGTATCTAATCTCCTTTGTGATCCTGGGTCATATTTAATTCTTCATTTTAGTTTTCTTTTTACTCTCTTTTTGTTTTTTCCATATACTTAGGGGAGTTTCCACATTCTAAAACAATGCTGGCCTTTCTATATTTTTATTCATGATTTCCTTTTTTTGTTATTAAGTTCTACTTTGTTTTTCACTCTCTTTGCCTCACTCTGTTTTGTTCTTTTCTCTTCTTTATGTCTGTCTATTTTCTCACCCTCTTTTAGATTTCACAAACTCTTTTCTTGCTCTAAGAACAGTCCTGTTTAGCTAGAAGTTGCCTGCCAAGGTCTCTCAGCAACAGTTTCTATGAACACACATGCACAGTTCTGCTGCTTAAGTCATTGCCGTAGGCTATCTTGGCGGGGTCTTTCCCCTTCTCAATGCTTAATTTGACTGTAGAGTCACTTTGGGACTCTTAAATGCACTAAGGAGGCAATTTTTTTTAAAAAGAGTCATTAATAAAGGTTCTTTTAATTTTTTTAAACATCCCCAGAATACAGTTGTTGCCTGTCAGGGCTGTCTTTAATTCCGTGGGTGCCCCATATGACCTGCTCCCTGTGGTGCAATATCACACCATATTGGGAAAACATAAGAAGCTTGTCCTTAAAACTCTGCCTCCAAGTGGCAAGAAATGCAGATGATACTAATGACAGACATAACTAATGGAAAATGCCAGTAGTTAGTTATTAGACCGGTATTTGGTCAATAAGAATATCGACAGTTTTCAGAAATATTCAGGATTGTGTCATGATATACCCGGTCCTCCTCTTCACAGATTTGTTTCACCCACCTTTGCTGTCTCATATGTTCACATTGTAAACTCTGTGGGGAAGGTGTGTGTCAAGCATCTAGCACAATGGATCGTCTAACTGCTACCATGACACAAATACCATTGCCATCAGTAGTGTTACTAATGATAGAAATACTTGTCACTGTTTCATCATCACTTTTATCCCAGATTAACAAAATCCCAAGATACACGGGGCAGATAGTTAGGCCCAGAACTGACTCCTATTGAACTCAGTGGAAACATTCCCACCCACTTCGGTGGGAGTTGGATCTGGCCCTTAAATAAGCTCAAATCATAGTAGTATTGCTAACTATAGTAACCACTTACTTTACAGTATGATTACCCAATAATTATGCAAGATAATACAGTAATGTAGTTAGCTATCCTGTACTATCCAAAGCGCTTGCCAAAAATACATGAGCACATTTCATTCATTATCTCCTTTCTTAGCTCATGGCTCTTTATAAACATTCTGTTTTCTTCTGGGGTCAATTGGAGCTGTAGTACTGAGAACTGTCTAGGTATATTTAACCCTGGGGATCATTCCAATGGGCTTCTTTAAAAGAAGATCATATTGTTTTTCCTGCTTTCCATTTCTGAAGCTGCTAGGCTTTGGCCACAGGACATGCTACATATCTGGCTGCAAATAGACTACTTGGAGCCAAGCAATGTGATGCCTTGACTAATTTCAGCATTCACTTAAGCTAAATTATTTATGACACTCTTGTTGCAGGCTTTCATGCTGTGTTGTTGTTTTTGTTTTAATGCTGTAATTTCAGTTAGAATAAAGGGATCATTTGCATTGAATTTCAGCTACAGTAGAAGTTAAAATGTGGGTTTCTTTTAAAGTTTAAACCAAATAGGAGATATTTAAAGTTTGAACTGAGTGGCCAGAAAAGGGAATGTTATCATGTTATTTATTACATAAATAAATAAAATTGTGTTCCCTAATGGTGAGAAATCTTAATATTTTTAATAAGCAGCTGAAACAACATCGGAAATATTTTCTAACAATAGCCGGTCACTTTTTATCAAAAACTCAGTCACCTTTGTTGCAGCTAACTTAAGTTATAGTGATTTTAGCTGAGAAAGTTCTAATGGGACATCCAAGTTGGTATTATGAATTGAAACGATTTGCCAAGGGAATGTGGTTTAGTCTTTGAAATAATGCAAAATAATCTGTGAAGAGAGGTAGGAAAAAACATGGTGGTTTTTAGGAAACTTTCTGTTTTCAATAGGCATATGGTGCATGAGATAAATAAAATAAAATATTGGGAAGTGAAAAGCAAAGGGATATCAAAGCCTTACAAATGGGTGGACTGCCCAAAAAACCCCAAAACATCAACAGAAACTGATGTGCATGTTAAAGCAGAAGTACCTATTCCCTGCCTTTTCTTCTATGAAATGCTATTATGTGAGGAGAACATTCCTTTTATTATTTATGGGGACAGCCGTTCTTGTTTATTATGCTCATGTTACTATGTTTTATGCCAAGTATGAGGCCTCTAACTCTTTCTAAAAGTCTAAAAGAAAGATTTGTTTCTTCTTAAAAAAATAAATATACAAAATAAAAGATTGGCAGCCTGAGGAACTAAAAGCTGGAGGAAATGGATATTTCTTACAAGGTGATGGGGGCCCGTCTTCGGAGCATTGAACTTAGAACAGAGGTACAGACAAGAAACAAACTGTTTCTAAGGACTTTATACCATGGAGCAACACAAAATCATTAGGAGATGATCATGCCACAATAACATGCCTGCTCCCCCCAAAAGTACTATGGGACACAGGATCCCAAGAACCCACAGGGAGATGAGAGGGACGAAGGAACAAATAGGGATAATGACCTGAATGTTATTAGGAGCATTATTTGCGAAGGAGTGCTAGTTTACCTCCAAAATTTGGATAATGTATAAAGGAGCAAGAGAAAACATCTTTTCCTGTTCAGTTGAATTTAGTGTCCGTTGTCTGACTCTCTCTTTGCTACCCCAACTGGTGTCCCCAGAACACCTGAACATTTCTATTTTGTGTCTGTCCACTGCAAGCATCGTTAGTGCAAAACAGCTTTGTTCCTGTCAGTATTACAGAGGATGGAGCACTCAACCTACTGGGATATATCAAATTATTGAAAGCCAACAAGGAAAGTAAATGAGATAAGAAGCTCCAGAGATGCAACAGGACAAATACAAAGCTAGTGAGTATAGTGAGCAGTTCTGCTGGGCTGTTAGCATAAACAGTGCAAGGAAGCTTTGTTTAATAAAGGGGTATGATAAAGGTTAGGTAAAACTTCATTTTCAGATGAGCGGGCAGGGAGGGATGTGTAACACTTTGCCCTGATCTACACGAGAGCGTTATTTCAAAATACCCCCTCTTAGGTTGAATTTCTAAGTGGAGCATCCACACTACCAAGCCCATTATTTTGAAATAATGGGCCACTTATTGTAAAATCTGTATTCCTGCTTCCTCGGGGAATAACACTTATTTCGAAATAGTGTTAGTGTGGATGCTCTAGTGCCGCTATTTTGAAATAATTACTCCCCAGAATAATTCAAACTAATTACTCCCCAGTGCTTCCAGGGGCTCTAAGTCGAGGTAAAGGGTCCACATTAATGGAGCCTCCCTCGGACTAATTTTAAGGGGGGAGGGATATGCTATTTCAATTTTGTAAAATCAGGAGTTAAGTCGAATTTAGTTATTTTGAAATAATTTACCATTAGAGCAACAATAAGCAAATGAGTGAGGGGACAAAGAGAAGCATTAAATACAAAAGGAGCTGGGTTGGATGATCTAATAGCTTTTTTCCATCTTGAACCTTTGTTAAAAGGAATTAAGGCTGGGGAAGAGAGAGATGGAGAGAAAACATGTTAAAAGGACTCCTGGCTTACCTTGAACAGCATTCGCTTTTCAAAACCTGTGTTTCTATTACAGGCCACAGCAACCTCTTTCCCTTCACTTATTGCTTCATGCCAACCTTACAAAAATTATCAAGCAAGTTTAGCTGCAAGTCAGATGCCATGTCAGGCAAGCAGAACTTTACTGAAAATGATATGGCTTGATCTTAATTACAGAACAATTCAAAACACCCAAAAGAGATATACTAGACAGACAGTATGGCAGTAAACTCTATCTTCTAGGGTGGGGCCGGTAGTATAAACAGTACAGTGCAAAGAAGCCATCAGTTTAATATGCCACCTTATCCTTATTCTCTCTAACCTAATGAGAATTGTATCATCTAGCTGGTTTCTGCCCTTTTGTTTAGCTCTAGCTGAACATTCCTATATCCCTTGTCTTATATATAGCAAGGCCAGACTTCTCATATCACTTACTGGATGAGAATGAGTGGCATCACCCCATGCTCTCTCAGGAGTGGTTTGGTGAACTTTGGATGTAGAGCATGGAAGAATGTGTAAAATGTTGACATTTAAGACAAATAGTTTCTTCAGATTTTTTTTTCTTCCCAGTGCAAAGCATGGCCATTTTCTTGATGTCCTCTCTAACACAGGGGAAGCCAACATTGTTCCCCAGGAGTGCTGGAGGCCATGTTACTACAGCCCCTACTGCTCCTCTGCTGGCTAACCTACCATGCCATCTCCACCACTAACTGATGCTCACATTGCAGAGCCCACACCTACCTCTCTAGCCACTAAACTCTGCCCATTCATTGCTATCTATTTCCCTACTGTTGTCTCAGGGTTAATTTGTTATTTAATTGAACTTTATTTTGTTGCAAAATCAATTATTTGGATTTTACAGATTGCAGATTTGATTTATTATCCCTGATCCACTGTTCAATTGTTATCGATTTTACTACTTGATTCAGTTCACAACATAATTCATTCACTGCTTTTTGTCACTGATGATTTAGATTGCTAATTCATTCCTGTGCCTTTTCCCTTAATGCTGTCTCAAACAAAAATCACTCCTTTGCCTTGTTTTTACTCGACACCACTGACCTGCCTGATTCACTAATTGATTTACTAACCACAATTTGCCTTTACTTCCCCTTGTCTCTTTTCTCACCTTTCCTCTACATCATCTTCTTTGGCCTCCTCCCTGTGGGCGTACCCTCAGCTGGTATAAATCAGTGTGGCTCCATTGGCTTCCAGGCAATGTTTACACTACAGCTTTTGTCAGCATAATTTGTGTCATTCGGGGTGTGAATAAATCACCTCCATGAGCAACATTAGTTACTCTAACATAAGGTCTGGTGTAGACATCGCTCTGTGCTGCAGGGAGAGTTTCTCCTGCCAGCAAAGATACTGCCACTTGTGAGGACTGGAGTAGTTAAGCTGATGGGAAAGGTCTCTCCCATTGGCTTAGACTATCTGCATTAGAGAGCTAATAGCAGTGCAGTTGCTTTGGTGCATCTGCATCGCTGTAAAATCTAGTGTAGCCGTATCCTTAATTTATGTCTATCTTCTTCCCTTAGTCCCACTACTGTTGTCATCAGCTCTATCTTCTTTCCTCCCTTTCCTTCCTACTTTCCATTCTACTCTTAGGACAGGTCTACACTGGGGGGAGAAATTTGATTTAAAATATGCAACTCCAGCTGCAAGAGTGAAGCATACCTGGGGTCAATGTACCTTAAATTGAATTTCTCCAGCGACCCCACTGTAGGAGGTCAACAGGAGAAACTCTCCCATCAATTTCCCTTACTCCTCATGTAGTACCAGGGTCTTTTCCCCTGTGGAGTACTGGGATTGATGGGGGGGCACCATCAGCATTTGATTTATCGGGTCCTTACTAGACCCACTAAATCAAACCTTGGAAGATCACTCTCCAGCGCGTCCTTACCACCACAAATCCACTTCCAGCCTCCTTTTCCTCCTCTTACTTGCCTGTGCTGCAGGACCATCAACCTAGCCCCGGTGTCCTTCTATCCCACCTCTTGCACCCTCCTCCAATAATCACATCACTAGCCCCTTTTTCCCCAATATTCCTTCCTCCTGATCCCCCCGGAATGCTTTCGTCAGCTATAAAAGGGTCATTGCCATGGACAACTTCAATTTCATCAACCCTCCCCTCTTCATGCATTCAGAAAAACTTGGATTTCCATTTTGGCTCTGTGTCTGATGTCATTTCCCCTCAGGCCCTTTCACCCAGACACATCCCAAGGAGGACTGCAATGTGTAGAGATGAGATTTTTCTCTCTCACAGTATTACCACTTCCACCTTCCTCCCTCCTCACCTATCCCACTTTGAACAAAACTCATTCAGACTCTAGTATCCTCACTCTTGGCCTGATACAGTTAGAGACTACTTTCTCAAATCCTTTCCAGATGCCTTTCTGATTTTGACACCTGGCTTTCCCTGTTCTCCATGAAATCTTCCACCCATGTTCTCAATAACTACGTCTTCCATGTTGTCCAACCCCTTAACATCCCCTCTTTGTTGGACGGTCAGCCTTGGCTCAACTCTCTGTCACTCACTAAAATGATCACTTACTTAATCTTGTCCTTAAAATGCTGCTCTTGCGTTGATCTGTCACCAGTTTCTCCCTATTCCGGCACCTCATCTGCTTCAACCCTACCTACTTGCTTTCTGGCCCTTTTTCCACCTGACCCTTCCTGAATCTCCAGTCCAGTCTCTGGCAACATTCCCTCCAAGCAATAAACTAAAAATTACTAACTGTGACCCCATTCCAAAATGTGCAAACCATTCAGAGCAATGCCATTTACTTACCCTAGCTACTGATTAACACAACTTGCTTGCTTCCCCATCTCTCTCCCTCTACTCACTCCAGAAATATTACTCTTTGGTGTTAAAGCACTGAGCCATAATAGGCTCCTAGTTAGTCATATTGTGAAGCCATAGGTCATTGAGTGACTTAGCAGGCTTCTCCTTGGCCCTTCATTAGTGCACGTAGCTCAGTGTCTTGGGTGTCATAACCTGTACACATAATAATGAATGTAGATAAAAATGGTGCACATTTTGGTTTTATTTCTCCCTCCCACCCCCAGGAGGTTGACGGTGTTCTTAGAAGTCTTGGGAGCAGGAACTGTGTCTATCGTTAATGCTGACCAGCTCTTTGGATAGGCCAAAGAAGAAGAAAAATGAAGAAGGAAAAAGAAGGAAGAAGAAGAAACAGGAGCTAGTGAAAGCCAAGAGGCCTGTGTAGAATTTCTTTGACTTTTTAATAGAGATTTCACTTGACATTTTTTCCAAAGAAAAATGGCCCTTTTTTGAAAATGGAACTTGTGAACAATTTTTCACATCTTTGAAATTTTCTGTGCCACAAAAATTTCCACATTTTAATAAACTTTTTTATTAATTTTATTAATTTTTATTTATCATGGAACATTTTAATTTTTTTAAATTTACCATGATAACTTTTGGTGAATTCAAATATTCTCACATGAGTTCAAACACGATTTCCCAAAAACATTGATTTAAAAATTGATTAAAATGTCATAGAAACTTTTGCAAAAATTGGAAAATGGGTCCATTTTGAATCATGTGACAAACAGTTTCATACTTCTAGGCAAAATTATTTTTCAACCAACTCTACCTGGTATTAATTTAAATGTGCTGGACACAGATGATTATTTCATTTTTTGTTTTGTTTAACAATGTCATTGCTGTCTCCTGCTTCAGAAAAATGTGATTACTTTTTATTGACATACTGATATTCTAGTGGAATATGGATATTTTAATGCCAAATATCTGGAAAGAAGGTAATACCTGAAGTGCATTTGCACTGTATTTGGGCATGGTAGTCAGCACTCAGATGGTTATTACTTATTATTTCACTGTCTAGAAATAGAAACTGGAAGTGCTTTGATAAATAGAGTGATAGGTTAACTAGTTTCACTCTTGTTTCTGAAAATGCCTCAAAGTCCACTGCTGAAATATTTTTCTGACTTCTTGCAACAAAACTGTTTGTGTGACGTACAACAGACAGTCTCTTCTATATTAGGTTGGTGATTTTGCTCTTAAGGTGAACTGGGTTGGTCACAGCATTTACAGGCTTCACATTCCCAGCTTGAGTACAACAGTTAACTTATCATTATAAATAAAGTCATTGTAGTCTGTCTGGGTGTAAATTAAGGAGGCAAATGATTAGTTTCTAATATTTATTCTAAACCTCGGAAAGACAAAGAACCAAATATATATTAATAGTTATTGAATGAATTACCTATCTGTTGAGCAACTGAGTTTATTAACTTTCAAAAGGTTTCCGCTATGCTTCTGCATTTTATGAAATACTTATTGATGTTTCAGTTTTGGTGAGCACCATGGTGCATTTTTTTAGGCCTGGTGTTCCTGGTTTTAAAAATTAATATTTGCACATTGTTCTTGTCATAAGACACATGTTATCTGGATTACGTACTGATACACGAATGGGAAAAGTACTTTCCAGATACTGTGCGCATGTGAGTGATTTGAAAATGTTAGCAGAAAGCTGGTAAGTAGCGCTTGTTTTGTAATAAATATTGATAATTAACTGCATTTATTCTAGACCTTATGCTAAAACTTAATGTCAGAGCTAGCAAATACACTGGGGCCTTATAATTATTTCTACAGAGTCATAGGCTCATATAGACCTTTTCAGACAAGTAAAGTCTGACAAGTCTCTGCATAGTACTATGTAAGGTTACATAAGGGCAAGATGACATGAATGCTTCTTATTAGGGCCTTATATAATTTTATATATATATGTATGTATTCATTCATTCAGACTTGGGTTGACCAACACACATGACCTCTTCTGGCTAACAAAACTATGTTGGTCTCCCGCTCAGATTTCCCAGCCTGGAGGATTTAGTTAGTTTTGCTTTAACACTAAAAGCATACACAGCACTTTACAGATATAAACTAAATGGTGGTCCCTATCCTGAATGTCTTGCTGTTTAACCTTTCTGAAAAGCAATCCCCTTTTATTTATCTCCTAAAACATGCTAGCTCATCAAAATGTCCCGTGTACTTTGGTTAAAACTAGTCAGATCAATAGTCCACACACATTTTCACCTAAGTTAGATAACGTCTGGACACTGTATCATAACTATGAAACGAGGTTTACAAGAGCGGTCGACAAAGGCTTCCCTTGTCGACCGATCTGCATCTAGACTGCTGCGCTGTGCTGGATCAGCTGATTGTTGGCACAGCGCGGTGGCCATTTTTATTTTAATGAAGTGGGGATTATTTAAATCCCCGCTTCATTGACTATGTCGAGTAAACTACTTTACATGGCTCCGTCGACGGAGCCATGTAGTCTAGACACACCCGTAGAGTGGGATACACTTACATCCCATTGGAATCAGTAAGCTTTAGGCGCCTAAATAATTTTGTGAAGTCCACCCACAGTGTCTAACTCGAAGACCCTCTGTGAGAGTGAGAAAATAGTGTCAATGTTGCACTACGGGTGGTGGCTCAGGGTAGACACCTGAACTTGGCCCTAGAGAGAGCAGGAGCACTTGGAATTGTTTGGCTAGCCCAAGCTGCCTCCAGAACTGTAAGGTTCACGCTGTTATTTTTAGCATTCTAGCTCAAGAGGAGCTAGCATGAGTCTACAGTATCCATTCACAGTGGGAAGCACAACTCCCCGCTACAATGCTGACACACCCAAAGACAGCTGGCAGCATGAATGCGCGATCCCACTAGCTGTTAGGATCCATATAGCTTAAGTTGCTGCTGTACCAACCACTATTACCTAGGACTAATACACTTGGCATTCTAAAGGGAACTGGTGACCACAGCAGTGCAGGGATGCCACATTAGCAGTGTAGATGTCATCGAGCAGAAGGGATCATTAGGGCATCTGGCCTGATCTTTGTATCACTGGCCATTACATTTCACCTGGTCCCTCCTTTTCTGAGCCTAATTACCCATGTTTGACTAAGACACATCTTCTAGAAAGGCATCCACTTTTGCTCTGAAGATACAATGCAATAGAGAATCCACCACTTCCCTTGGTAGCATGTTCTAGTGGTTTACCACGCTTTTTGCCAAAAAATTGTGCCTTATTTCTAATTTGAATTTGTCTGGCTTCAGCTTTCAGCCAGTGGTTCTTGTTAAGCCTTTCTCTGCTAGATTAGAGAGCTCTCTACTAAATGGGATTTTCTCCCTGTTAAGGTGCTTTGATAGTGTAATCAAGTCATCTCTCTATTCTTTTTTTATAAACTGCATAGATTGAGCTCTATGAGTTCCTCATTGTAAATCATCTATGATTCTAGCATCCTTGGTATTTTCAGAGCCGTGTGAGTATATAAATATTCCCTGCTTGACAGAACAGGGAAAAAGCCAACAGGCCCATTGAAGTCATCAGGGTGTTCAGACTTACATCATGAAGCCATAAGCTGTTGAGTCTTATGTTTTTATAACCCCACTTGTTTCACTTTACTTCACAGAGACCACTCCTGGCTTTAGCACCATACTGAGCAGTATGTGCTTGAAGGATCAAGCCCTGAGATGATTAAAGATGAAAGAATTTTAAAAAGCAAATGTACATGACAGACTTTATACTTCATATTTTACATTTCAGTCAGTTTGGACAATGGAGAGAGATAGGTCAGTTTCCCTTTCTGGTTCTCATAGACAATGCTGCTTGGTTTGCAAATGCCTCAGGGAAAAGTTTTAACCCACCCTCAATCCTCCTCCCCCCCAAACTAAAACAAACAAGAACCTCCTCCAATGACTTTACCTGAAATTATAAAAATATATATTTTAATACAAATATTTCAGTTATTAGTTTTTTCTAGATCCAATTTGGGTCTACAGTCCTGTAGTTGTGGCTATGTATGTTTACATGTGTGCACATATGCACTCAGTTATTTTATGCTTTTTTAAAATGAAAAAGCTTTTATAGCAGTAATAAGAATAGAAAGGAGCAAGGATAATGAGGTTTTGTGATTAGTGTACAGGACTCGGAGACAGGAGCTTGCACAACAAAACTTGCTTTGTACCCTTGGGCAGATTACATAGGCTAGAATTTTCCAAAAGTAGCCACTAATTTTAGGAGCATTACTTGAGACATTGAAGGCCTGATTTTAAGGGGTGCTGAGATTTTACATCTGCCACTGACTTTTATAGGAGGTGTAGTTCTCAGTAATTCTGAAAATCTAGCCCAAGGTGTTTCAAGTTGGGAATCTAGGAGAAAATACTTAACAGCAGCCACACAATGCACCACAGATACACTTTTCCAGGAACCTACCCCTGCCACAAACCCCTTTGCCAACTCTGTCCACATATCTATACAAGCGACACCATCATAGGACCTAACCACATAAGCCACATCATCAGGGGCTCATTCACAACCACAACCACTAACGTGATATATGCCATCAAGTGCCAGCAATGGACCTCTGCCATGTATATTGGCCAATTCCTGACTGTCTCTACACCAAAGGATTAATGGACACAAATCAGACATCAGGAATGGTAACACACATAAACCTATAGGGGAACACTTTAACCTCCTGGCCATTCAGCAATGGATTTGAAAGTAGCCATCCTTTTACAAAAGAATTTCAAAAACTGGTTACAAAGGGAGACAGCTGAACTGGAATTCATTTGCAAATTCAACATTGTCAGCTTAGGACCTCAGCTTGATTAGCTTCATTAACACAAGCAACTTCTTCCTTATATATACTCTTACTTCTGTAACTTCCACTCCAATTCATTTGAGGAAGTAGGTTCTACCCATGAAAACGTATGCCCTAATAAATCTGTTCATCTCTAAGGTGCCACAGGACTCATAGTTGTTTTTGCAGATACTAACTGACATGGCTACCTCTCTGAGACCAAACTCTGTGGTCACTTCTATAAAGACTTAACCATAACTTTTTTGTCTTTCTTATACTGGGGATAATAATGCATATAGTATTATTGGAATAATACTAAACACTCTGCAAGTGTTTCGTGACACTAAATTAATTAATCTTTATTAAATGCTTTGAAAGTCTCAATTAGAAAGTGCTATAGAATTTCAAAGTATTGTTTACTACTAATTCCAATATGAAAGGTTTTTTTTAGCATACCACTTTGCTTCTTGGTGCTTAAAAGCCTAAGGCTGAACAATAGACTGTAAGTGTCCTGGTATGCAATGTGATAATGCACATCTTGATGTGGTAATTATGTTTATATTTCATGGTTCATAACTGTTTATTTGAAAAGGACCCTCTGAGAATATATTCAAAAGACCTTCTTAATCAACAGTATGTCAAGGGATCAAATTGTTTGTTTTTAAACCTAGGGTAAATCACAGTTAATGTCTGGATGTAAGCACAGCTCTTTTTGGAGAACCAGCAAACTCTTTCCCCATAGAGATCCTCCAGCCCTGCAGAAAGGCATGGTATGAAGAGACATAAGTAACATACAGACACATTCATTTTCTACATACAAAGTCAATTTGTTTTGGCAGGGTCAGTCTTGGGCTTGTTACACAGCCTTTAGTTAAAGAATCTCAAAGCAATTTACAAACATTAATTAAACTTCCAAGCATCTCTATGACTTTCATGCTGACAAATAATATACACATTTTGGAGATCAATAAATTAAACCCCAGTGAGGTTAAGGTACATACAAGATCATACAAGTGAATTAATAGCACTAAAGATGGCACCTAATACTAAGGATGGCATTAATAGCATTAAGGATGGCACCCAAAAGTTTAAATGCCCAGTCCTTGGCTCTAATCACTAGGTCACACTATTATTCAATGAAAAAAATAAAGGGTGAACATTTTGTTCCCTTTCAGACTCCATTCTTGGGTAGGATTAGGTGTTATGCCAACTGCTCACCTGATCAGGAGAAGTTCACACACAGCTCTGCCTGACAAACTGCTCAGCAGCACAGAACATGTGCCTTTATTCTGGTTAGTAAGCACTGGATGTAGATGTGCCACTATTCACTGTCATGGGGACAGATAATACTGTAATGACAACATAATCAAGCTTGAATGGTCTGAGAGCTTTAATGGATGCAATGGGGCTCTCCAGTGCAGACAAGGTGGTGACAGAATTTGCATGGTCTGCATAGTTTAGAGCATTCTTCAGTATCTCATCCTGTGCCAGACAAACACCACAAGTTGTATACTCTCTGAAAAGTGCTCTCCATATCAGCATCACTGGCCAAGATTTCCTGAGCTGTCGTTTGAGCACCAAGTGTAAAAATGATAATTGGAGTAAGTCTTGGCCCTTATTAGAAGTTGTTCTTCTCAGAGCCATTAAGAAAATCCTAAAGGCATCAAGCTGGCTCATTCGAACTGCTGCAGTAAAAGGATATGTTGTTTGTTTGCTCAGACAGACACCCCTACCTGCTAACACACTAGAGGTCTCAATCAAGTCAATGGGGACCAACAGTCTATATCCAATGGCTGTTTTAGGGCCATTGACTTCAGTTTGTGATGGTAGCTTGTGCTCATAGTCCATTGCCTAGTGGACAGATGCCTATAGCACACCACATCTGGCACCCTTGTTGACAGTCTTACAATAGGGACCAAGGAAATGAATGAACCATGAGACCATCATGCAGAAGTGATCCCTCAAGTTCAGAGTTGAGTTACACTGGTAGAACAGCCTGAGGAAGCTTTTACTGGTACTACCTCCTTCTGGTCCCTTTTATAAGCAATATATTTACCTAAAATCATTTAAAAGAAAAGGCAATAGGCAGTCAGCTTGCTGGCATGGGATAATATGGTCAAATCAAGACAGTCCCAGGAGATATGCCCATCAATGCAGGATAGTTCTGAGTGATTTGTTGAGCTTATTCCTGACATGATTTGTAAGTGCTTTTGCTCAGGTGGAAAAAAATCTCTCTCGTTAAAGTTCAGATACTCTTCTGGTTTACTCTCAAGTTTGAGACTGAAATAAAACTCTATCATGCCATATGTTCAATAAACCTTTCTTTCCTTCTGCCCCTTCCTTAGCGCAGCAGCTTCTGGATCCACCAGTACTTCCAAGTCAGAAAGAAGTAAGAGTAATATGGCTGAATAGGACACACAGCTTATTTTCTATCCTTTTTGTTTATTGTGAATTAAGGCCACATCGACATTAAGAGCTAGCAGTGTGATTCCCTGGTGTGTCTACATATGCTCACGTTAGCACTCATCAAACTAGCTCATGCATATAATAGTCTAGCTGCAACAGCATAGGTGGTGGCAACAGAGGCATGATTGAGCCAAGTACAAATGCACCTGAAAATGGTGGTACATACTCAGTACAGCTCAGCAGTGCCTCTGCTTCCACTACTCATGCTAGTGTGGCTATACTGCTAATTATACACTTGCTAGCTCAAATATGCATACACGAAAAGGGTAATCACACCCTTAGCTCATAGTGTAGTTGTAGTCTTAGACTGTAAGTGGGGCAGGAGCCATTTTTTACTCTGTGTTTGTACTGTGCCTGGTAAAGTGGGTTCCCAACTGGGTCTTCTAGGCACCAATGTCATACAAATCAAGCATTGTGCGCCTTGGTAGACATATAGTATCAACTTTTCTTACCAGCTTGTGGAATAGTACCCCGAATGCCCACAGTTAGGCATCAGTCTAGACACACTCTCTCTCAATCTGTATGAGCAAAGACAATGATTTCATATCCCCATTTGACTTTGCAAAAGTCCCAATTAACATTATCTATTAAAAAAAAAACAGCTGGGAAATCCACTTTAAAATAACCAGTGGGAAGGGCTGCCAAACTGTAGTTTTCTGATCCTTCCATTATAAAGAAAGTTGCTTGTGGTGCAATTTGTGTAGGCTACTTATTCCAGAAAAAATACATTGAGCAGTGTCAGGTTACCCAGAATCACCCTTAAAACTACTGCTTCCTAAAAGGAAAAAAGCCTACTTCACATTCAGTAAGTAGTTATTTAGGACATATAGCTTCAAATGACAAAGCAGCAGGGATAGAAACAGGAGCATTTATGTGTATATTTTATTATAAAACCTAGCAGGGTAACCAAAGATGCAAACGGACTATGGAAATAACCAGTTTGCAAAATAAACCATAAATAACTTTCCTCACAATGTTCTCCAGGAAACAGTGCTCTTGAGGATAAAATAACTCCTTTGAGAAATTTCCTATAGCTATAGGAAAGAAACTGTAGCTTTCTTTAAGCCAGTTGATGTGAAATATCTTGTGTGGCCTCAATCGGCCCTCCTGAAAGAAAACCTAATAACCTAGTGCACTTCAGATAAGATAATGTCAGCTCTTCCAGGATAAACCCACTTTTCCAGAGAGAAAAACAGAACTATGATTAGCATCTTTGCCTGAACTATCTAGCGTCATAAGCAGGGAGACTGCACCAAGGAGAAAGTATTAATAATATTTAATTATTGTTGTGATGTTGTGACAATGCTCTTTTTGAAGAGGAATATAGAGATTTGGAGCTAGAAATGAAACCAAGTAGTAGATCATGCCTTCAGCTGGTGGAAATCAGAGTAGCTCAATTAAAGTCAACAAAGTTATGTTGTTCTGATCAGAGTCTGTTCTTTTTCCTATAGGGATTTTTCTCCTCTTACCTTGTTCTGTTTTCCTTGAGCAGATGGAGCAGGCACAGGGTAATATCTTGGCCCCAGAAGATAGCCATGGATCAACCACTGTGACTCCAACAGGGAGATCTATAACTGCTGCCAAGACTAATTATCTGCTATTACAGAAAATACCCAGAAAGCTGGGAAAAGCACCAGGAAGTCCGAGTGCCATAAGGATATTCTGTCAAGTGGATGGGTTTAGGGAAGACTCTAAACAAGCACATTCCCAGGATGGTTTTTAAAGGCGTTTAAAACAAGGAAAAGGTGGTGTTTAAAGAGAAAAATCCAGTTTAGAAATTATGGTCTCTTTCAAAAGCTGCTGGTATAGATATTAGTGCTGCACAGGTTTCAGTTTAGGAATCCTTTAGTATAGTGCGGCTCTCAGGGGAATAAAGACAGAGATGTCTTCTGAAAGGAAAATGGGAAGCCTCCCTTTTTGTTTCTACTTTTCTCTTTTTTGGGGAAACCTCTCAAAAGCAGCATTGGTCTGACTGCTGTGTGCTGTTCTTAAGGCAACAATGGATGTGCACCAATGCAAGACCTGTGAACTAGGGACAGGGATGAAGTTGTGTGGATGATTTCTGAGATCCCTGGCTTCTCTGCAGAAGACCACACCTGTGTAGGGGGCCTCGCTTTGGTGAGAGGCAAACCCATAGTTACATTGCTGGGTATTGTATAGTATTTTAGAAGATAAATCCAGGCAGGCACATGCATGTTTAATATATGTTTTTATTAGGGGAACTGCAGCAGCTACTAGCTCTCATGTTTCTTTCTTTCAATAACTACCATTGCTGGAGCGCTTAGGTTGGAACAGGAGGGTATGTTAAAGGGACTTCCTTATTATATGTATTTGCCTGTACACTTGCTGTAGTGATAGAAACCTATTAAACTGGTATTGCAGAGTTATTCTGAAACCCAGTAAAAGCTCCACATATGCATATTTGGTTTAAATGCGTGTGGGGTAGAATTATAAGCAAGGCTGGACTTAGATATTTTTACTAAAACCTGCCTGTCCCCCTCGCCCAGGGTGTCATAAAGACTTTAAAAAATGCCATTTAATTTCAGGGCATTTCATGGGTAACCCTTCGATGCATAGTCATGGCGTATGCAGAGGAAGAGATTAAAACACAAATGTCTGACTCATGCCGAACTAAATGTCAACACGCTGCAAGCTCATCAAGAAAGAGTTCCCTGAGGCTGAATTCCTACAGACATACCTGTCAAGTGACACTGTACATTCTGTGGCTCTAACCTGCTACTATCACAGAATGAAATCCTAGGCTAGCTATTGTATTTTCCCTTCAGACCCCTTCCATATTCCTCATACTAACTGACAGGTCTCCAGCTCTCTCAGCCTAATCAGGTCTTTGTCCTGTCATCACAAGTACAGTTGATTTGGTAGCACCTATTACACTTTTCCATACAGCAGAGGTAGAGAGTGGGCAAATGAGGTAGGGGATATTTTGGCAAACTTTCTGCAGCATTTCTGGCAATGGATCTGTTTGATAAGTTTCAGCGGTCGACTTGAAGTGCTTTGGTGCTTTTTTATACCATTGTTGGTCAAAAAGAGTGGAGTTACCAACATTTATGGAATAGATTCTGTGCACATAGTGCTTTAAAAATCAGGATGAGGCAAAGAGAGCAAAAGGATTCTGATACGTTTTTCTCTCTAGTTAGGGGTGATTAATTTTTTTCCTTTCTAAAACGTTAAAGGCTATATCTCAGCTGCCCTCTCTACAACAAGAAAGAACATGCACAGTGCACAGAAAAAAAAAAGATATTGGATTCAGTTTTTCCTTCAAAGTGCCTGGCAGCTTGTAATACTTAAACCTTTCGCAGGAATAAATCCTAGACAGATATTTTAAAAGCATAGTCTCATAAGAATATTAACTCTGGAACAAATCTGTGTCACATTAGGATGACCTCAATGATAAGTTCACCTTTCTCCAGGCTTAAATAATATTTTACACAGACTTTCTGGATCTCAACTTCTCTATGTTATGAAGATCACTTATTAAATGTTCACTACAAATTCCATCTGTAGAGGGACCACCCAGTTGTGTACACATTTTTACTATCAGTCTGGCTACAATCAAGCTTGATTAGCTCTTCTGAAAACATTTCTACACTTTTTTGTGCTGTGCTATAAAACAAATGGAGGCCCTTGGCCACTCACAGTTGAGCTACAATCCTATATGATTAGTTCCACATTGGAATATAATAGGTACCATTTAACCCTATTTTATATGTGAATTTTAGGTTCTATCTGCAATACAAACCAACAGTGCCGGGACCTGATTACAATATGGTTACCCCCAGATACAGATAAAACAGCGTAGATGGAACCAGACTGTATTTTGTATACAACTCCTCACACCTTATACTAATCCAACAGGGACTGATCTGTGCCACTTTGGTGAAGATGCAGTACCTGAGGCCAGAGGTTTGGTGCTGTCAGTCACACCAAAAGTACAGCCAAAGCTCTATTACTGTACTCGCTGGAGTGGAAAATTACCATTGGAGTAATGTGAGTAGGTTTTTAAAAATTATGTAGTTATATATAAGATATCCTTCCACTATGAAAATTAGTTCTTAGTGAAAAAATAGAAAAATAAAACCTATATAAATGCCTAAATCATAAACACCTTTTTTGCTATTTTGAATATAGTTGGGTTTTATTTTTTATCTTATCCTTTTCTTAAGGGTCTCTGAATTACTTGGCTCCCTTCTGTCCATCTCCTAGTCCCAGAAGCAAGGTAATGAATGAGTACAGTAGCAGTATGTGGCTCAACTGCCATTTTCACTCACTTTCCTATATGAGCACTAAAATTGGGACATTGAGCAGTTCCTAGTTCAGCTTTATTAAAAAAAAAAAAGTTAGGCATTGTTGAAAGGGCGACCAACTGCTACTGGAATGGCAACCTGGGACTTCAAGGGGAAGTCAGGTTCTCGAACACTGTCATTTCTTCAGCCCCCCCAGGTTCTTCAGCCTCCTAGGGTTCTTGAAGTTCTCCTTTGTCCCCATCTCCCACACAGAGATAGAGCTTCCTCTTTTCACCTCTCACCTTTCTTAAATTCCCTCCTTCCCATTCACTTAACATGAAGGACATTTTGCCTGCATTAGGGATCAGGTCTCACTATGCAGCACAGACTTGGTGTTTAGCTATGACATCATCAAAAAGTCCCAACCAGCCAATCAGAATGTGACTTTGGACAGCTAATGTCCCCAGCTATCCTCTAATGAAGAACATTATGATCTTTGATAAGGTAAACATATCAAACTGGTCTATTTCCAGAATAAAAGTAACCAAAGGCTAAGCTTTCCAGACCTAATATTCCTCTCTGTTAAGCGTTTTTTCCCCCCAGTCAACAGAATTACATGGTATAAAACTGGTTTGATCAAGTGGAGAATCAGGCCCTGAAAAGTCTTATGCTTCCATAAGAATACAATAGATGCATCCAGATAAGTTCTTGCATGCTCAGTTATTCATTTTGAACACAATTTCCCGAATGCATCCGGATTCATTTCAGATTTCCAGATATAATTTGAACTTTCAGAAAATTGTGTGTCCTCTTCATAGAAGTTAGGTTTATTTTCTTTTGGCAATTATACTAGCAACACAGGGCAACACTTCACATAGGAAATAAAAAAAGAAAAGACGAGGGATCATTTTTCTTTCTTCCTGTCAGTTGCCTCGTATTCTTCTTGTTCTTGTTCTCTCCTTCCTCACTCTGCTGCCCATGGTCCCTTTTGAAGTTCTCTATTATTTCCCCTTCCTCCTTTTTTTCTCTCCTAGCTACATCTATTTTTCCTATAGCTCAGTTCCACCTCTATTTTTTTCCACAAATTTATTTCACGGTCTTTCATCTATTCTGTCATAGCATTCTTGGTTTATTTGGGATTTTTCCTTAAACTCATATAAATAATAATTTCTAAAAGCTGCCGCCAAATCTCAGAATGATTCCTGTCGTAAGGGCTATCAATTTGTACAAGATCTTTGATTTGGTACTGCATGATATTTGGATTACAAACTTAGACTAATGTAAAATTAACATGGGACATGTTAAATGGATTAAAAACTGGATAACGGATACGTCTCAAAATGTAACAGTAAACAGGGAATCATTGAGTGGGTCTGTTTCCAGATGGGGTCACACAGGGGTCTGTTCTTAGCTCTATACTAATAAATATTTTTCATCATTGATAAAGTTTGAAAGTGACACAAAAACTAGTGAGTATTAAATAATGAAGAAGATAAGTAATTTATTCAGAGCAATTTGGATTGCTTGGTAAACTGGGCACAAGCAAACAAAAGGTGTTTTAATGTTGCTAACGTTAAATGTACGTATCTAAGAACAAAAATTATAGCCATACGTACAGAATGGGGGCCTCTGTCCAATGAACCAGTGACTCTCAAAAAGAGGGGAGGTTGGGGGATAGTGTCAGCTAATCAGCTGAACATGGGTTCCCTGTGTGATGCTGTGACCAAGAGAGATAATGTGATCCTGGGTTGCATAAACAAGGAAACTATCTAGTAGAAGAAAGGCTATGTTACCTCAGTATTTGGCACTGGTGAGACCACTGATGGAATGCTGTGTCCACTTCTGGTATCCACAACTCAATAAGGATGCTGAAGACCCATGAGAATGGTTAAACAATTAGAAAATGTGCCTTACAGTGATAGGCTCAAGAAGCTCAAACTATTCAGTTTAAACAAAGAGAATGTTAAGGAGTGACTTGATTACAGTCTATAAGTATAGTTGGGAACAACTATTTAATAATAGGCTCTTCTTTTTAAAAGAGAAAGGTAAAAAGTCTCAGGGGTAGCTGTATTAGTCTGTAACTTAAAAAAAAAAAACCCACAAGCAGTCCTGTGGCACCTTTGAGACTAACAAATATATTATATCATGAGCTTTCGTGGGTAAAACCCACTTACATGGCAAACTCAGACTGGAAATAAAGCCTATATTTTTACAGTGAGAGTAATAAACCACTGGAACAATTTACCCACAGTTTTGTTGGCTTTTTCACCACTGACAATTCTTAAATCAAGATCGGATATTTTTTCTAAAAAGATCTGCTCTAGGAATTATTTTGGGGAAGTTCCATGGCATTTGTTATACAGGAAGTCAAACTAGATGATAACAATGGTCCCTTCTGGCCTTAGACTCTGAGTTTATGAAAATAAACTCCTTGACAAAAATCTCCATCTGTCACCTTTTCAGATAAACATTAACTCTCTGATCATCAACTCATTTATATTTCACATAACTCTCTTTTTTATAGAGCAGAGCCCAGGAGGTGAACTAAAATAATTTGTCACTGAGCAACATTTAAAAATTGTCAAGAGAAATCCTGCTGAGGGACTGAGAGAGAACTCCTCAAGAAATATTGACTCATTATATAGAGAAATAAAGAGAAATGTTTTGGTTAGACACAGCCATACAACATTATAAGTTCAGAAACTGTGTAAAAAGGCCTTTCCAGGATCCTAGAAGATAAAGACGATGTCAGGTTCAGTGTAAGACGTTTTCCTAAAGTACAGTGCTTAGTCATGCCAGGTTTAAATTGCTTCACAGACTATTATACAGACTATGCTTTGTTTCTGCTATGCTGTTTACATTTTTCTTATCTGAATGTTATCCCATTATTCCATTCTATTTTATTATTCCATAACTCTTCATCCTCTTCTTTAAGGGGAGTACTTTGGTTAAAGCTGTTCTGCTTCACTAGTGAAGTGAAGGTTGCAAATAGAAATAAAAATCTACATATAACCAATGGTAAAAAGCAGAAATATTTATTTGGGAGAACTGTGTTATATAGAAGGTCAAAATAGATTATCACAATGGTGCAGAAATCAGAAGTTATGAACCATAGAAAGTTTAGATAGCTAACACCACCAGTTGAAAACTTATTGCTGGCAAGGCTAAAGACAATAAGCAGTTTTAAAATATATTAGGAACAAAAGAAATCTTTGCCTGCTAGAGATTAGATCTATTAGTAGCTAGAGATAGCAAAAATGTTAATAATTATGCAGAAAAGGCAGGAGTGTTAAGCAAATATTTCTGTATTTTGAAAAAAGCAGGATGTCATGTGCTTTTATATTGTTTATTGAAGGCATTCAAAAGAATTCCTGCCTCCTCCTCTCACTTGCAAGCTTCACTCATTGGTTCTGTGCATTTCTCTAGTGAAGGATTAGTGCAGGGGTGGGCAATAAAACAGTAGCGATTCACCAGGGTTTATTCCCTAGTGGGCTACTGCCACTATATTTATGCACAGCTACGTAAGTACTGGTGATTGCAGCTCGCACTGGCCGGGAACAGAGATTTGCAGATAACCAGAGCTGTGATTCCCCGTACCTGCAGAGGCACAGGTAAATACAGCAGTGTGGGGCCACACCAACGGCTAACCCTGGCAGACCGGATCTGGCCCACAGAGTATTTACCCTACCCCTGGATTAGTGTAACAATACATAGGCGTTATGTTTAGGAGTTGCCGGGGGGAGGGGTTGTGCTCAACTTTCACTTTGCTCCAGTCCCTGCTGCCTTCCACCCTTTTCCTCAAGCCCCTGTCCTCACTCTCCCCCCACCCCAACGCTTCCCACCCTGGAGCTCTCGTGGACAATGACTTACTTTCTGGACTTGATTGGCTGTATAAAAGCTGTCATAAGCATCTCTGGCATGGCATGGCCTCTTCTGAATTAGTCTCCACTTAGGGTACATCTAGACTACAGGCTTTTGTCAACAGAAGTTTTGTCGACAGATACCGTCGACAAAGCTTCTGTAGACAAAGAGCATCTAGACTACATCCAGTTCTGTTGACAAAGCAAGCCGCTTTGTCGACATGACAGTGTAGACGCAAAGGACAGTGTAGATGCAATAAAGCCTTCTGTCGACAGAACTCTGTCAACAAAAGGCGTTATTCCTCGTAGAATGAGGTTTACAGCCATCAACAAAACATGCCAGGTTTACATAACGTCGACAGAACTCAGCAGCAGTGTAGACGCAGGTATAGTTTTGTCGACAAAAGTGGACTTTTGTCGACAAAACCCTGTAGTCTAGACACACCCTGGATCAGCAGCTTTATCAGCACCTCACAGTAGCTGGGTGCTTTCTTGTTGCTAGATGCTTGTCATCCTTGGTCTTGGCAGGTATACAGTTCTGTGTCTCTGTCTACAGTTGTAATTGTCAGGTCTCCTGGAAAATATTTTCTGATGCTCAGATTCCCTAAATGGATGGTTATCTCTGCAATGAGAATCAAAGTAGACCTTCTGTAGTTAATTTCTCTGGGTGACTCCTGACAGCCTCTTGAGGCTCTGCTTCCTGTGGGTCTATACCTCTGACAGAGATCCATAACATAATGTGTCCTGTGTTTATTTTGAAAGGTGTTTTGTGCCAGTTGTCATGATATGTGTGCTTAAAAAAATATTAAAACACACTAGCGCCAGCAACTAGCACAGATTAAACACGTTACTATTCCCCATCTGAAAGAAGTATAACAGATGGCCCATACAGTCTCAAATTAAGAAAAAGCCAGAATTAAAAAATTATGTCCTGCAACTCTACAAATACTGCTGGCATTAACCCAAGTTACAAAGGAATACATACTAGAGCCATGGAATCATGATGAGAATGTCCTGCCTGAGTGCTCCAGGAAGCTCAATCTGGGGGACAGAGCGCAAGAGCATTTTGGCTGATTGCAAGGACTACAAAAATGTAATAGCCTGGGGAGGGAGGGGTTCTCATCTCCCACCAGAGTCCATGGGAGTCATGGGCATTTGAATGAAGGAAAGATGGTGCCTTAAATATGCATATACAATCTAGCCTCCACAGGATTTGCTTCCCTTTCGACACTTCCATTCTGATGCTTCTGTTTCCTTATTTCTTTCTTGTTCTTTAACTTTGTCAGCCTTTAACTCTGACCCTGTATTCATTGACTTCATTTAAGGACTTTGTTTAATTTTATTATTTTCTGTGATCTTTGCCTTCTCTCCACTCTCCCTAGGTTTATTAGCTTTTTATCTGCTTCTTTCTTGCAACGAGTGCAAAGGAATTATAGTCACTGGAAAAACTGGAAGAGGCTGTATTTCTTTCCATCCAACATAGTAAAATTAGGGTTGAATATGGTGATCTTCCTTGCTTTCCATTACTGAGTTGCTTAGTGTCTCTGCTTTCCATGGTGCAGTTCATGGTTTCCAGGTCTCAGTTCCACAGCTCAATGAGCTCAAATCCATGGCTTCTGTGCTTGAATTGTCTGAGTTCTAAGCCAGATTTAAAAGTAAGCCATGAAAAAAAATGAATGTAGCATTATGCAATGTTTCCATGGAAGTCATTGAAAACTGGCAAAATCCATGGGTTTCACTGTTTACCATAGGGACTGTGTTGTGTGTGTGTTTCTTTCTAAAGCAGCCAACATCAGTTTGAAAGGTAAATGTGTGTTTATGAACAGACTATTTCTAAAGGGGAAAATCCTCATTACCCGTGCGATGCTCAGCTACAGAACCTTTGTAAAGGGAAACTAAACAGAGGGATGTGGAATCATCTTCCTCAGAAGCCTCAGGTCACCAACATGGCTGTTGATATAGTCCTTAGCCTGTCAGTGGTGGTCTTGGCCGGCTGCTACACTATCCCTTGGTGGAAAGTTTGGCCAGAACATACGTTGCAAAGATGTGGGCCACAAAATTGCTTTTCACATGGCCTAGTTACAACACTCCCTTTTCTCTAATACCAGGAAGTACCGTTCCACATAAAGCCCTGCACAGTTAAGTGCCTCTAACCTCACCACCTACACTTTGAAAGGTGCACAGGGATGGAGACTTACTTACTAAATTATTCAAGCAATAATGTGGCTTAGCAGCATATGCTCTTAGCAGAGACAAACAAATTATAGTTTGCATTAATGCAATTTTTAACATGCCAAGAGGTCAGGCGTAATTTGTGAGCTCGGCAGAGACTGGCACGTTTCCTGAGGAAGGCAAGAGGAAACATGCACTTTGCAAAGTGCTCAGGAACGGCTTTACAGATGCTCAATAATTAAGTTGTTCATGGACTCCTACACTCTTGTAAGGTGCAAGGGGCTGTGATGCCTGCCAAGTTCTTCAGGCAGTAATAGTTCATGGCACTGTTGAGATATGTGCCAGATTCCAGCACAGTGTTCTGAAGCTTCTATTTCAGAACATAAGAAATTTAAAAATACTTCTAACACTGGATTTAGAATGCCAAAAATAATTTACGTACAAATGTAATGTAAACCATAAGCCCTACAGGAAACTTCCGATCCTCCTTTTGCAGATACAATGTGACAAAACAATGTTAGGAAAGTTTTCTATCAAGCAAAATACTAATCTATTTTTACTATCCCATATGTAAAAAATGAAACAACCAATTAACATAAATTAGGCAATGGAAAACAAAATTCCCTTCCAACTCTGCTGACACATTGAAAGGTGTAACTTGATTGCAGCAATTCTGAGCAGTGAGAAAGGGGGCTTGACTGTTTAGTTAAATACTCAGTTTGTTTGGATTGAAGGCCCTGAATTTGTATTATTAACTATATAAATGTAAGCAGGAGAATGGTCCCGCTATTGAGGGGAACTTTCCTTGCTTCTACACTATCCTGGTGAGTGGGTTAGCAAAAGGATCTGAATCCCTGCTCCCACTTCCTTTAGCCAGAGGCCTCCCTGACACTGAGGGCTTCCCTTCCACTCTCCCATGTGGCATAGTCCCTATAATCCCAACAACACGAGGCCTAGGATTATTGGGGAGCTTAAGCCCCAACCTTGTTGAGGTCTCTTAGGCCAGGGGCTAGGGTGTCCCCACTCTGGGGTGCTCTCTCGTCGCTGGATGCTTCTCTGACCCACTGATCATTACAAGCAGGTCAATGAACATAAAATGTATTAAAGAGCAATCAATTTTAAAGAACAAGGAGACATGGGAAAGGTTAAAGGAAAACACATCACACCTAGCTCTGTGGCACAGGGACATCACAGACAGGGTCTCTGGAATGTAAGGGCAGTTCATAGTCTGTTCCTCACATCCCAGACCTCTTGCCCAGGCCATGGTTGTGCTGCTGGGATTCTGGGCTTGGACACTTGCTCTGGCAATGGCCATACACCTTCAGGCTCTAGGGGGGCATGACCCGTCTCCCCAGCATCAGCCTCCCCAGTTGGGGTTACGATCCCCCTCTTAGTATAGCCTGCAAGGCCTCTTGGCTGGTGGTGTCTCTCTGCACAGAGCTTTTGCCCAGAGTCTCCTTAGCTGCTCTCTTCTCCAGCCCCAGCCTCTGCTCCACTCTCTGTGGCTCTGCATCCAGCTCCCTGGGCTGCTTTTTTGTCCCCTCTGGCTCCATGCCTGCAGCTCTGCTCCCAGCACAGGATCTGCTCTGTGGGCTATTTCTCTGATTCTGGCTGGCTGGCACAACTCAGCCTAGGCCCCTTTTTCCTTAGCTTGGCCCTACTCTATCTGACCCAGGCAAATCCAGATCACTCAGCGTATGGGGCTCCTCAGCCTCCTGATTCCCTCAATAGTCTGTCTGCCCTGTCAATTGGGCTGACCTGGAGCACTGGCTTCTCCCCATTACCTCTGGGGACTGTCAGTCTCAGGGTTCTGATTTCCCATCGACCCTTCCCCTTCCTTTTGGCACCAGAGGCTAACCAGCCAAAAATACCCCACTGAATTTTAGTAAGGGGCCAACAGTTCCCTTACATGAGAAAGCTGCCCAGCCAAAATTTTTGGTTTCTGAAACCACATTGGGTCAATTCAGAGATTCAACAGAGGCATTAGCCTAATCACTGTCATGTTGATTTTACACCATTTTATTTGCACAGTTACGCATATAAATGCATTATTATACGTGGCCTTCCAGTGGGCGTCAGAATTAGTGGTGATAAAAGGGCAAGCACAGCCTTAATTACAGAGACTCTCCACCACATTTCCATAGTACAGTATGTACATTGATAGCTAACAGCTCAACAAAACAAGAGCACCTATTGTAAACTATTTCTTACATATTGGTCAGTTGAATGAACATTCTGCCCTGAGCTGAATTTCTTACATCTTGGCACTCCAGGAAGGAAGTTTTAGATCTGGGAGGTAAAAATATACTGTTTCTCAAAGCCAAAAGAAATGGACTTTGTGTAGGGAAAGTACAACAGAATTGATGGGAAGAATGTCCAACTTAGGGCGCAAGCAGCCTCTTATGCCCTTGTAATGTAGATCCTCCAGATTCTGGGCTAGAAAAGGGCTTTTGCCCGGTGCATCCCTTGCTTATGCAGAGATCACAATCATCATAAAGTGCTGGGTCTCCTCCAAAGTTTGATTCAGCCTGTTATAGAGATAGTAAAATTCACATCCAGATCCAGAGATGCTGAAATCCTCCCTCAAAGTTTGGGGGAATTTAGATGCAGGCTTTAAGAACAGGCCCATTTCCACTTAAATCCCATTAAACAGTTATTGAAATCCCAGAAAAACCGTGTAAGGCAAACAGCAGCACAGTCCTATTTCCTTTCTACTGAAGGCTTTTGATGCCCAAAGTCTGTTCCATTAACCTTTGTGCCCAACACATTGTGTCAATGGGGCAATTACTATAAATGAGAACTCACCAGTATCATTATTTTCCCATGAAAGATTTAACAGATTGTGCATGCCCCTCATTGAAATGAAACTAAAGTGCTTAGGAAGTGAAGTAGAGTTCCCGCTCTTCACGAGTTTACCCAGCAACTCATGAAATGCCACATTATAGCTTGTTATAAAAAATGACAAAATTAATTGCAAACAAGATTTTAGGTCATTTAATACACTGATCACTTATCATGGCGACTGTGTATCATGACATTAGCATCTTCCTAGCACCATTTGTCTGTTTTTATTCTGCATGTATTAACGTATGAAGATGTAGTTAATGAGAACACACATCCAGATAAATAAGGAGCTTCTGAACAGTTCTTACATTGTGTAGGTTTGTGGGGAGCTGTTCTTGGTAAGCTTACATCAGATGTGGTTTTGCAATTCTGTACGGGAAAGTAAAACCAGTACGTGCATTTTAAATGCCACTCACCCCTCTTCTCCTTTTTATTTTCTTCCTTTCAATTTTCTTGCTAGATTCTGCACTATCTTGGGGTACGTCCACACTCATTGGACGCTCTCTTGTATAAAAGGCCACCCGGAACCACTTCATCCAGGGCATTAGGTCAGCCACCTCATTACACGAGGAGTAACAGTTAATCCGAACTAAGGATTTAGTTCGGATTAACTTTAAACTGCTGCGTGTAGCCGCGGGCAGTTTGTTCGAACTAAGGGGGATTTAAAAATGGCAGCCAGACGGGAACATGCAAATAAAGCCCGGGATATTTAAATCCCGGGCTTCATTTGCAACTCCGGTTGCCTGATTTGCCTACATAGCTCGAATTAACGAGCTAGTATAGACATACCCTGAGGGATAGCAAAGCTTTAGCAGTGCGTGTGCTCTGGTTGCCTAGCTTTGTTGGATGCCACAGCATTATTTTGTTTTTTTGCCTTGGAGCTGGAGCTGCCCCTGGGCATGCGCTGGCCCACACTGTCATGCTGCAGGTTATGCAGCAGTTTCAGCAGACCGTCTTGACAGTCCTGCCCCAGCTCGACTCCGAGCTGATCTGAGAGTTCCTCTGCCAGGATGCAGGAGCAATGCCCTTGCCCCCGCATCCCATGGTTGAGAGATGATTTTGGAGGCTGGACACCAGTTCCGACTGGTGAGACCGGCTGGTGATGAAGCGTTAGGACGACCAGCAGTAGCTCAACAACTTCTGCATGTGGAAGGCCACCTTCTTGGAGCTGTGCGCCTGGCTCGCCCTTGCCCTCCGGAGACGCAACACCCACCTGTGGCCTGCCACCCCCCCCTGGAGAAGCGGGTCGCAATCGTCATATGGAAGCTCGCCATCCCAGACAGCTACCGCTCAGTGGGCCACCAGTTCGGCATGGGGACGTCCACCATTGGGGTTCTCCTCATGGAGGTAAGGCACTCCTGGAAAAGGGGGATCCTCAGGAAAGGCATAGGGGGGTGGGGGGGAAGGCCCATCCCCAGAGGGATTGTGCCGTCCCGCCCTCTCACATCCCTGCTGCTGGGGGGTGGCCTCATAGGGAGTGGCTCCAGGTGTTTTTGAGGGGTGGAAGAGGCGGACGAGCACCTCCCAAGGGCTCAGGCAATCCGATTCTCTGTTTTTTTTGTCTCCTTCTGCAGGTTGTGAGGGTCATCAACTCCGTCCTGCTATGCAGGTTCATCTGCCTGAGATCTGGACCCGATCGTGGCTGGATTTGCTGCCCTGGGGTTCCCAAACTGAGGAGTAGTGATCAATGGAACCCACATTCCGATCCGCACACCACAGCATTGAGCCACCCAGTTCATAAATAGGAAGGGCTATTTCTCCATGATGCTGCAGGCCCTGGTCGACCACCGTGGACAGTTTCTGGACATTTTTGTCGGGTGGTCGGGCAGGGTGCAGGACACCCACATATTCAGAAACTCTAGCCTCTACCGCAAACTGGAGACTGGCACGTTCTTCCCCCAGCGGGACTTTCGCGTGGGGGACATACAGATGCCACTGTGCATTGTCGGGAACATGACCTACCCATTCATGCTCTGGCTCATGAAGCCGTACACTGGGCACATGGACCCCACCAAGGAACAATTCAGCGTGCACCTAAACCGGACCTGCATGCGGGTTGAATACGCCTTTGGGCGCCTCAAGGCGAGGTTTGCCTCGACATGGGGGAGCGCAACATCCCCGAGGTGGTCGCGGCATGTTGTGTTCTCCACAACATTGTGGAGAGCAAAGGGGAGGCCTTCTTCCCGGGGTGGGACGCAGAGGCCAGCCGGGAGGGAAGGGCCTTCAAACAGCCATGGACAGCTGCCATCCGCCAGGCCCATCAGTTGGGGGTGCGCATCCAGGGGGCCCTGAGGGAGAGTTTCTCTGAAGGACCCCAGTAACTCCCCAGGGCCTCCCCAATGGGGGCCTGTGCCTTGCCCCCCTATACCTTTCCCACCACAACCTCTCCCTGCCCCCCTTCCCTGTATAATCAATAAAAACAGCTTTGTGCTGAACAACAAAAAGTTTGTATTTTTTTTCCACAACAAGTAACTGGGGAGTGAGGAGGGGGGCTGAGAAACTGGAAGGGGGAGTGAGAACCTGCATGGGAGAGTGTGGGGGGGTGAAGATCAGGATTGCGAGTGGTGCATGGTGCACCTGCAAGTGCCGCCTCGGGTCCAGGGACCTCGACAAACTTCGGGTTGGATGGGGCCTGGGACAACAGGGGGGCTTCAGTGGGGTCAGGTCTGGCGGGGGGCAGGGGAAAGGGGCATGGGTATGGCAGGGAGCTGGAGTGGGGGGAGCAGGGACAAGAGCCAGGTGTGCCATCACTTCACGGATGGTGGCACACATGTTTTTGCCCTGCTGCACGAGCTGGTCCCAGATGCAATTGTGCCACTCGGTGTCATCACGGACCTTTTGGGCCAGGATTTGCTGCATGTCATGCAGGATTGCAATGTGCTCTCTCATGAGGACCTGGTGGACCCTTCAGTGCTTGCGGCTCCCCCGGCTTTGGGAGGCTGCCTGGGATGGTGTGGATTGTCCTCAGCGACGGCTGGTCCAGCTGTGCGGACAAGAGGGAGAGGCGGTCAGTCATCCATGCAGACATTGTCCCTGAGGCTGTGCCCTCCCCTCAGAGCAGGGAGCAACTGTCATTGGAACAGGGGATGATGAGGTCCTGAGAGCAAGGCCATGTGTGGCCTGCATAGCAGGCCCTGCCTCATAGGGGCCCTGAGGTCCCCAGGAGACCATCCTGCCTGCTTCTCCCTGCCCCCATGGACAAGCTGGCCAAGGAAGTGTCCAGCCACAGTGGGACCCCATGTGTGGGAGAGGGGCCTGGAGCGGCCTGGCCCTTCCTGGCGCCCACACACACCCCTCACCTGGCAGCGCTATCCGTGGGGGCGGGTGGTGCCTCGTGCATGCAGGCATGGCCGTGTGCTATGTGCAGCACTCCTCGGTCTGTGTGGGGTCGTGCATGCTTCCTTGTACCCAGCCTGCTTCCGGTGGTGGCTGGCCGGGAGAGGACATCCCTCCCAGGGGCCGGGCTGGCTCCTGAGACCACGTGGTACACACTGCCACTGCATGTGCTTGCATGTGCACACTGTCCAGGCCAAGCATGCCGAGTGATGCTTGTACCCCATCTCCTCTGAGCAAGCCTCCCACGCCCTGTGTGTGGGACAAAATGAGAGCACTCACCTGATGATCCCTCTCATATGATGCCTAGGAGATCTCCAGGGCCTGGGTTACCCGGCTCCAGGCTGAGGGTCATGACACTGCCACTGTCATCTTCCTCCTGCAGCTGTTGGTCGTCGTCGTTGTCCTCCTCCTCCTCCTCCAATCTCCTCTCCTTCCCCAGAGCCAGGCACTCCCCCCCTCTCCAACCCAATCCCCCGGAGCTGCTACAGATGTGCGTCTCCCTCCAGGTGACGCGCATGCACTGAGCGGTCGGCACACTGTGCGCACCCCCCACTGTGCTCGGGTCCCGGAGCCAGAACCATGCCGCCACGCGTATCCGGGACGCCATGCGCACCCCCCACCCGATCCCCCTCCTCTCCCCTTGCCTTCTCCAGAGCCAGGCATCTCCCCCCACTCTAACCCAATTCCCCTCCCCCACTAACCTTATGTTCAGGTCCTGGAGCCACCGCTGGAGCTGCCGCCGCACCCAGAGCCTCTGCCACTGCCGCTGCCGCTGCCTGTGCTCAGCAGCCAGCTGCTAGCACATGCAGGCTGGGACGCTGTGTGTGACCCGACCTGCACATTCAGGATATGATGTAGTGCACTGGGGGGCTGTGAGCAGAACTGCGCGGGCCGTGAGCATGCATGCGGCTCACAGCGGCCCAGCCGTGAGAGCGGCTGACCTGAGCGGTTCCAGTTCCGGGTTCCGTTCCAGTTCCGTCAGGAGCCGCAATTTATGCGGCTCGTGAGCTGCGGGTTGGCCACCCCTGAACTAGAATAAAGAAGAAGCTAACGTTCTAAGTTCTTTCTGTACAGAGACCGGGTTTTTAAACAGATTTTATTTTCTGGGAGGGGCTCAGATCCTCAATGGCAGAACTACCATGATATAAAACAAAATAAAAATAAATGCTCTCGGGAATCTTTCATAACAGAATTAATCTTGCTAACACTTTTGATTTTAAGTCTTATCTCGATTCGCTGTATCATACACTAGCTGTGTTTTAGTTTACATACATTGGAAGTAATTTCAAATGCAAGGAGTTTGTTTATCTGGCTGACTAACTACAGCAAGGCTACTCAACACGCAGCCCATGGCCTGCGGCCTGTTTGTTTGTGGCCCGCAGTGCCATTTGGGTTTACACGGGGCTCAACATGAAGCCCACAGTTGGGAGCCAAAACAAAAAAGTAGTCAATATATGGCCTTCTGTTGATATGCATTTTAGTAGTTAAATTCCTGGACTGTCATTGCTCATTAAAAGTCCTGTCATATGGGTGGAAATCTGGTAAATATTGCATTTTATTAGTATCAGCAGAACTGTCTTAAATGGGGCCTGAGTATTGTGTAGTTTTGCCTTATTCTTTTTATTCATGCCCGTCAGTGTGAAAGAAGCTATTTGCATATATTTGCATATAGAATTGCATGTACAGTATATGCAACCATATTTAAGTTGCGGCCCTTGGCATGTGCTGAGAGTGTCATTGTGGCCCCCAGGGCTTCCAAAGTTGAGTAATCCTGAACTATAGCAACACTTTGGTTGGCAGACTCAAGTTATTTTAGCTATAACGCCAAGTAGCACTCAAATCAAGACCATAATGTCCCCTAATACAGCTTCTTCACTAGGACCACACTTAAGCAGCCATGGTTTGATCATCTGTGATGTGGTGGTTGTTATTATACAGAGCAAATGGGTATTCTATCAATCTGTCTCTGTAATAATATGGGCAATGTGTAAATGAAAGACTAATGATTGACAAAAAAGTGGCACCATGAGGCAGTTTAATTTATCAATCCGTCTGCAGTAATTTCCAAATTTAAATAGTACTGGCAAATTGTTTCCAGATAGCAGCTAACTAGGAGACACACCCAGAATCTCTATGCCAAATTTTAAAATACAAAAATGGGACAGATCCTTACTCATTGTAAATCCTTTTTCTGCTGCTTCTGTGGTACAAAGAATAACTAAAGCTGCCACAAATAGATACAGAGATGAACAGTAAAGGCTAGTATATTCCCATACATGCACTGGATGGCCAGAGATCAATTTGGGCTGTGTAATCAGTCTACTACTTATCTCACAGTTTACCTCCAGTGGAGCTGTGGGTAGCCCAATGGAAGAGGGCTTTGACCTAGCTATTGTTGCTCAGAGAGATAGTGTTCCTTCAGCAACAGAAAACCCTCTTCTCTCTATACTAGGCTAGCAAATTATGCTACTATTGTGTCTAGTGCAGACATTGCCTTAGAGCCTGCCAAATTCTCATTATTGTTCAAGAATATCCAAACTACTATAGGGTTTTTTTTCTTGCTGTTAAGTGCCTGGATGTGTTTCTCCCATCACTCATCCTAAAATCAGTAACCTGCTCTATGCTTTATGCCATGGGATTATAGACCGGAAAGTCTTTGGGACAGGCACCATATCTTCTTCTGAGTTAGGAAAGCACTTGTCAAATTTTGGAGTGTCACGGGGGGCGCGTGCCCCCACGACGTTATGAGTGTCTATGAGGCCTTCTGCTTCGAACACCTCTATCAGGGCATATGCGGTCCTCTGGCCCTGCACCGAAAGTACTTGCCCCTCTATCAGGACGTATACAGCCCCTAGGGCCTAGTCCAATGTCTGAATCACCTCTACTAGGGCATATACGGCCCCAATGGCCTAGTCAAAAGTCTGAGTCGCCTCTACTAGGGCATATATGGCCTGAGAGGCATAGTTCCAAATGCTGCTCCTCCTCAGTGCTCCAAGGCCTGTGGCTAGGGTTGCCAGGTGTCTGGTATTCACCCGGATAGTCTGGTATTTTCACCTTCTGTCTGGTAAAAAAAATTCAGAAAATACTGGACACCTGAGATGTCTGGTATTTTCTGATTTTTTTCCCCGGCCAGGAGGCGAAAATGCCGGGCACCTGGCAACCCTACAAACACTCAGCACCTAGCCTCCCCAGCCCCCATGCTTTCCTGGTTCTGCAAGGCTGCCGGCACAAAATGGCTGCCAGCAAAAAGACCAAGGGGAAGCAATGACTCCCCTGGGTCTTAATGCTCAACTTCTCTCCCTTGTTCTTATCCCTGCATTCACTCTTAAAGGGGACATGCTGTTTTAATGCTGTTTTTTTTTCTCTTTTTTTGCTCAGTAAGCCTTGGAGTCCTTTTTTTTTTTTTTTTTTTTTGCTCAACAACTTTGGTCTCCCCCCCTTCTTTTGTTTTCTTCAACAGAATTTTTCCCAGTGTTTTTTTTTGGGGGGGGCGGGGAGGGTGGCAGGTGTTTGGTATTTTTTGTTTCAACCATCTGGCAACCCTACCTGTGGCTGTTGCAGCTCCGGCAGCAAATGCTCCCCAGACCACGCCTCCTGCTGTGGCTCCGGTGGCGACTGCTTCCAGGTCCACTCCTCCTGGGTCTGCTGTTGCGACTGGCTGGGAGCTCCTAACCCAGCCCCTTCCCCTCTGGAGGCCTCCTCCCCTGACTGAGCAGCTCCCTGGGTTTTTATACCCATGCACCCCAGGGAGCATGCCCGGCAGTACTGTGGGGGAGGGACCTTCTCAGCTAACTGGGCCCAGACAACCCCCTGTCCTGCAGTGTGGGGTAGGTATGCCCCATCACAGGGAGCTCCTGCAACAATCTAAGTTCAATATAGTGATTACAAAATTGATTTTTGTGTGAATATTTTTTTTGTCCCTAGCCCTGGTTTTTTCCTTTCTCTACAATAATTTGCACAAACTATTTCTCTGACCCTGTTTGTACCGCACTGAGACATTGACCATTTGAACATCCTCTTTCATGCTAGATGCTAATTCTGTATTATCTTTTCTGTGGTGCCCCCTTTGGGGCAGGAACCAAGTCTTCTAAATGGGTCTCCACTGCAATAGGAACAAGATTTTTAAATCCCGAAAGAGGTTATGGAGGGAGCTGGGGTGTCAGGCTTCTAAGTACTGCAGGGAGCCAAAGCTGCAGCAAAAATGCTGCAGTGATGACCCTGACAGCAGTGCCGTAACTAGGTATTTTTGCGCCTGGGGCAAAATATTATTTATGCACCTCCTCTCCTTAGGTTAGCATCCGTTGCACTTTTTACTTTTGCAGCTTATTATTTTTATTTGTGTCTTTGTGCCCCAATTTATGATGCGTCTGAGGTGAATGCCTCACTTGCCCCACCCTTGTTACAGCCCTGCCTGGCAGCTTAATAATTCAGATAATTTAGGGGCAGGCTCTATGGCCTGTTTTTGTTCAATTCATTTTTTGAATTATGGCGTGCATATGCTTCTCCTATTTGACAAAATATAATTAACTAACACAAATACCTATTCTGTATCCTGTTTATTTTACATCCCATGTGAAGTTATTAAAATGTTTCCATTTTAGATGATATAAAGTATGTTTACAGCATTGATGATGTGTCCTTTCTATTATATATCTCTCCCAGTTGTTCTATGCAGGAAGCAGCACTTTCACTGTGAATTTCCTGGTTTACGTATGTTTGTGATTTGGATCCTAGGGATCAAGGTTTTGCCTCATAACATTAATGTTCTTTTCAGGAAAACACAGAGACCTCAACTGCGCATCCCTTCATTTTCTAATATTTCAGTTTGGGTTTCAATGTTCCTTGTTCTGGAAGAGTGCAGGGAGCAGGGAGCTGTGTTAATGACACTTTTTGGACAGGACAAAACCACAATGGTCTAGATACGCCTCAGATTGATTAATGGTTTTAGTTTCTGGAGTTAAACTTAAAATCTTCTGCTGCATCTTGCATATTAACACTCTTCCTACTGTGGTGAGAATAGACTGTGGTCACAGTGGAAAAATGCTGATATTTCAAATAAAACCCAAGAACAAAAATAACTGCATAAATAAACCTTGGGGATCTTAACCAACACAGAATTGGAATCTAACTATTCAGCCAATCAAAACTCCAAATGTTTACATTAGAAGTGGACTGTGTTTCCTGTTCTGACAAACATATCACTAGTCAATGTTCTAATACAAAATTGTCCATTCATAAAAATCATGTACATGGCCATACTACACACATCACATTGAGCTCTTACAAGATAGTGCACTGAATATGCTCAAGTTTAACAGCAACCACAAACACAGCTCATGATCCAGCTTTGGGGCACTTCACCTAGAGCCAACAGAAGCATGATTTGCTCAGACATATACAGGCCAAAAAAGCAAACAATCCATTGTGGTGGTTTGATTCACTTTGAAACAGAAAGAGCCCCCCTCACCCCAATACCCTATGCACTCTTTAAACCCCATGTAAATCCCATATTAAGTCAGGTCTTGAAAAGGCCTTCTCCAAAGGAATGGATTTCATGCTACATGGCCAGAGATTAGCCACCCCTTTTGAAACAGACTTCAAATGAGGTCTTGGCTCTATAAACACAACTAGCTGCCTTGTTGACACACTCCCAGAACTCAAAGGTCAAAACTAGGGCTCAATCGAAGGGTATGTCTGCACTGGAGCTGGAAGGCATAATCTCCAGCTTGAGAAGATACATTTATGCTAGCCTGATCAAAGCAAGTGCAACAAATATAGAAGCATAGTCATGCTGGTCTGAGCAGCGTGATGGGCAAGCCATCTAAACAATGATCCCATTTGAGAACTCAGGTACATACTTACATGGTTATCTCCTCTCATGGCTTGTGCCCCATGGCTACACTTCTCTTTTTAGTACATTAGCTCAGAGCTAACATGAATATGTTTACCTGAGCTAGAAATTACATTTTCCGGTTCAGTGCAGATATACTCTGACATGCCAATTTTCAGATGCCAATTTGCATTTTCCCCCAAATCAAGAAGCATTAGGATCCAGATAACCCATTATAGAAAAAACAGCCAGCTGAAATATTTGGATTCACACTTAAAATTCTGGAATATTGGAGCCCAAGGTTTTTGTTTTGGACTCTCTCTAATCAAGGAGAAAATTGCTATACTCTTCCTGTTCCTTGTGCCAAACACTTTCTTCTGCCCTCCATCAAATTAACCTGACAGCGCATCCAGGTTGCCATAAATACTGTAAGTAGTTACCCTTTTGTAAAGATTTTCCTCATATCAAGAGTATTTTTATGTCCATGTAGGTGAAAAGAAAAAAGAAAAGGAGCTGAGACAAGACTTTTTAAAAAAACCCTGAGGAATCAAAGCTTTTTGTTTCTTGGCAAATATGCTTGTCCATAAGAACAGATATGAAACAACAAAGGTTTGTTTTTACATTTTTAATGGCTTTTCTTTAGGAACGATCAGATTAAGCAGAGATAGCCATAAGAAGTGATTGCTATTAGAATAGTAAAAAAGCTAAGTAAATGAAAATCTCCATGCAAGGACTTTCAAATAAATCGGTTACCACAAGGGTACTGTTTTGAATTCACCATATTTGTTTTTATAGAAGCAAAATAAATGCAAATGACATTGCAAGGTAAGACCTAAGCAAACTTAAGACTGCATTATTAACAACTCCTTGCTGACTGGATGTTTAAAACAAAACCAAACCCACCCACACCTTCTGCAGGGAAGACAAAGCTAGAGTAAATTACCACCATCAATGCTGATGAGATGTGAAGTTCCCCTCCATGACTTGCCCCCATGCATGGTAAAACCACAATATTTTCACAGTGTTCAGGGCCTTCTACATCTGCTGAGATATTGGCAGAATTTTGGCCTAAGCAACAGAAAAAACCCACCGTACGTGTGCACGCACACACACACACCAGGCCCATATGCAGAAATTTCTGTGGCAGCGTGTGCTTTTTTTGTAAAAGTGAACCACAAGGTTGCAAACAACCCCCTTCATGGTCCCCCAAGTAAGTGTGCTCTGACTGGCTGGAGTGGCACATTGCCCGAACCCCCCTTCCTCGTGCTCTGGCTGGCCCAGGGAAGGCTGGGGTTGATTTTCCCCCATCACCCAGGAGTGAGTCCCAGCCCTGTCCCTGTTCTTGCAAGGGGAAATCAGCCCAGCCTTCCCCGGGCCAGCTGGAGTACAGGAGGGGGAGACTCAGGCAGTGCACCGCTCCTGCCTTCCCCTGGCTGGCCAGAGCATGCTTACTTGGGGAGACTACAGGGAGGTTCATTCGCACCCTTCACACACTCCCCTCCCCCCTCCGTGGACAGGCCTGCACCCACACATGCACTTGCAAGCAAAGTTGTGTGCTTATGTTCTGGTCAGCCTCCTCAAACTGAGTGTAAATGATCAACTGCAGCGATAGGCACTGAAAGAGAAAGCATGCAGATGTTAAGAAGAAGCATACAAATACTTGACCTGCTTTCTCCAGTGCCTGCAGGCAGCCAACTCCCTGAGAACTTACTCGAACTATCTTAGCAAACAGGATGGGGCTAGTCGTTTCCCATGTTGACACATCACCCTGCCAGTAACCAGCTAATACGAACTTCAACCTAACACTCAGACAGAAAGACGCTGTACAGCATGAAGCAGACAGTGAACAGTATATATTTCTTCACTTTTATTGAAAGATTAAAATACTGAGTTTTATTAGAAAAATAATCTGTTTAGGGACAATGCTGATAGTATATTTTTTGGGCATATTTATATCTTGTATTTTTAAAATTATTAAAGACTTTTCTATATTAGAAAATGTGGTTTGTATCTGTCACTTTATGGGCTCCTAGTCCTTACGTATCACTTGAAGTCATTATCATTTTTGTGCCTTTAAATCCCTCTTCCGATCCACCTCTCTTGTAATATTTTTTTTTAAAGCATCCAATTAATAAAGGGTGGGTTGAGGTAATATGAGATTAATTGGCACTTATCTGTAATAATAAAATTATCCAAATATATATTGTGGCAGCTTGGGGGGGGGGGGGGGGAGAGAAGAGAAGAGAGCTGGGTATGCAGTTTTATGTTCCCATTATAGGCTGCCAGAGACTGTGGCCCAGCAGTTCAACACCTGAAGCCTATCTGTCATCAGCCTGAAGGGAAGGCTAATCAGAACACCTGAGGCCAGTTAAGGCTGATGAGTGCACCATAAATAACCCTCCCTCAGGCAAGGCAGGGGAAGGGAGTAGAAGGATGGACTAGAAGAGTGCAGTGACCCTAGATAGCCTGCAACAAAGCCTGACCCAAGGCATTGGGAGGAGGTACTCAGGAGGAGTTGGGGAAATGGCCCAGGGAGGGGCCACTGTTCCATGGGGCAAGAGCTAGGCCTCAATCCACTTGGGTCTTCCCCCCCAGTCCAGGGCCCTGGGCTGGAACCTGGAGCAAGTGGGTGGGACTGGGTTCCCCCCAACCTCCTCCTGGCTGGTGGGCTGCCTGCAAGAAACAGGAGAGGCCCTGTGGTCTAATGTAGGGTCTGACCTCCCATACCCTGGACTTGCCTATGATGAAAAGGGCTCGGAAAGTGGGATACCCTTGCCTTTGTGGCAGTGTTAGGTACACTGCAAGCCTCTGAGGCACACAAAGAAAACCCTGCCAAGAAGTGCAGAACCTAGGGGCTTAGCCACAACATGTAAAATAAAATAATTTATTTTATAATGTCCCTTTTCCCCCAACTCTTTGTATTTTGCTTGCTTTAAATTAGATTATAACTTGGTCAGAGACTATGCCTTCCTGTACATCATCATAGATTGTTACAGTCATTATGAAATCATTTAATCTGACTATATATATATATATATATATATATATATATATATATATATAATATATATAAAAAATTTTTAACCAGTGACCCCTGAAGAGAGCCCAACAACTTGTTTAACTAAAGCATACCTTCTGGAAAGGCAACCTGTCTTCAAATCAAGTCACTGAGAAATGATGAATCCATCATTTCTCTTGGTAGTTTGTTTCAATAGTGCAGCGGTTCTCAAACTTTTTGGGCTCCGGAGCCCTTTACCTGTGTGTTTTTAAAAAAAAAAAAAAAAAAAAAAAAAAAAAATTGTGGCGCCCCAGTGGTCCACTGATTGTATGCGTTGTACCTATCGATGTTTCCAGTTTGTCAACCTCATGGAGCCCCTGGAGATGTCTTGTGGAGCCCTGGGGCTCTGTGGAGCACAGTTTGAGAAACACTGCAATAGTTAATCACTCTGCTAAAAACCATTATTTACACCTGTACTTAGTGACAAATGCTACAGTTCTGATTTGGTAACTTTTTGAACTTGCTTAGCACAGGTGTAAATGTTGATAAGGAGCAATCGGGTCTATTGATTCCAATTGGTGAAGTGTAGAGGTTTAATCCTGCCCTGTAAAAGGAGAGAGAACTTCAACAACAGGAGGAAGAAATTTTTTTTACTAGCCTTGAAGGCATGTCTAAGAAAACCTGCTGGCAGAGATGAAAGTGGTAGGTTACAGGCCAGCAACTTGGAGGGAGAGGGGCAGGTGGTCCTGGCAATTTAAAAGGAATTAGGCCCACAGCAGCTAGAGTCCTGGGTGGTGTCCACCAAAGAGTGCTGAAAGGCTGGCTGTGGGAGTCTGGTCCCAGCCTCTCTCCTTCCTTCCAAGGCCCCACCTCTTCAGGGACCTGGAGCCATCTCTCTAGCTTGCTTAGAAGGCTGGCTGTCCAGAATGCTGGTAAGTCCTTTCAGTTAGTTTTACCCCTGCCTATTGGACTTGGTAGTATTTTCAGATTCTGAGAACAGCTTTGGGCAGATGACAAGTATCTGCTGGCTCATAATGTTGTTCAGAGATCTGTGGTTGTCCAGGTTAATCCTGTCAAGAAAGCATAATACAGTTCAGCCACTAATTCCAAGGGGGAGGAGGGAAGAAGTCTAAGGTCAGTTAAGAGAGAATGGGAGGAAGAAAACTCAAATTTCTCAATAGAGTAACTCAACTGCAGATGATCCAGGATTGATTTCAGTGGGATGCAAAGACTTTTCACCTTAGCTGAAAGAGAAAATTGGAGCCTTCTTTTACTCTGATAAAGAAGTGGCAGATCTTTCCATAATGCCAGAAAAAAAGAGCTTGTCATAATGCTGAAAATTAGAGGGGCCCACAAGCCACAACATTTGGACATAGACCTCCTTTAAATGGTGTTCCTAAATGGTGGTGGTTGCTTTTTTAATGAAAACCAAGTATTAGTGGCAGCAGTACACTTAATTTTGCCTACATGCAACTCTTTCCCATTGCTGTGCTCCAAATGTATGCATGTATTTTATCCTCTTTGAAGTTACAATAATCTAAGCCCTATTTCACAATGATGGTTTAAAAATCAATTTCTAGATCTCATTACATTGACAACATCTCTTGTAATTGACAAATATACAGAGACACAAACAATGAACTCTGAATTCAGGTTCAGACAGGTAAAAGAAATGGGGAAACAAATTTCAAATGTTTTATTCTAAATGTACTTGTGCTCTAAATTCTAAAGGGTATATGTAGCTCTCTCCCCAACATAGTAAGAGTCTGTCTATGGAAACATTCACTTGGACTGAAACAGCTAAAAAATAATGTTTCTGCTGGCTTTCTGAAGAGTGAGAACTTTAGCATTGTTACCTTCAGATTTGTTCTGAGTAACTGGTATGACAAAAGTAGGACTTCATTACAAGTGGAAAGCAATCTTTCTCCCTTAGGAGAACGCAAGTGTGACATCTGTAGAGAAACAGTTCCCAACCAGAATTCTGTATCTGCATGCCCCTGAATTGTGGACACTTGAGAATCTAAAGTCTTGGATGTAAATATTCTATAAACTGAAGGGTTTGAAATCTAGAGCCACATTTTTGTGGCTTGTGCCCACTGCTGACTTTCAGCACCAGGACAAGCTGTTTTCACTGACTAAAATATTTCTAATGAAAACAGAAGCAAGGGCACATTGCGGATCTTCTATCTTTGACAATGAAACGAAGGAATGCACCCCCAGCCCCAAACAACCTTTCCCCTACACAACAAAAGGAGAGTAATGTGAATTGCACCCTGGGAATTAGTGTGAATTTGCCAACCCACTAGGCTGCTCAGACTTGCACGCAGTTGAGGACTTATAAATAAAAGGCTAATTCACTTGATTGACATGGGCAGAGGAAAGAACATGCTAATGAGAATTGAAAGGTGCCTATTGTTCTGAGCAAGAAGGGAGTTTCCCATGGTCTTGAACAACATATTACTGCTGACTTTTCAGGCTTCAACATTCCTGTTTGATCTAATAAATAGTGCAGGAAGGCCAGCACCCCAGCAGAGGGAAGCACTTTAAGCCATAAAAGGTGTCTGAACACATTAGCATTCTGGGCTATTCAGATTCAATTTTCCAGTAATTAAAGACCTGCATACTGACCTTCCATTGGCTATTGTTATGGCCTATGCTCCATTCTGATGGAAGTGATCAACTGCATTCCATGCTTGGTATCACTGTCGTCTTGAAAGAGATGGACCCAAGCTGCAAACTTTGGAACCTGCACAGAAATTTTGCAAAGAGCGGGTGGAGCTCAAATTTGAATCCAGATCTAAATGTCAAGGGAAAGCAGCATGCCATAAAGAGTTAGCCAAGGCCAGTTATGAAATTCAGAGTCTGTGTCACATTTCCAAAGCTGAGGATGCTTGCATCCAATATTATCTCTAATTACAGAGGAGCAGTTTCAGATGCAAGGGATACTTTGAGCTTGACTAAACACATGCATAAGCCTATGCTTGAAAATAGACCACAAAGGCTGAGAGTTAAGTCTAAGATTTCCAATAGCTCAGTTTTTACAAATGGATTTGCACTCCTCTCCCAATATCAGTAGTCAGCCTGGCATGTGCTGCTGTCTGCAATTGAAATGCTGGTGACAAAACTTTCTCATATATTACTTTATGCAATTATTAGGTTGCTTGGCATGATTTAAATTTATCTCCCCTGTGTGGGAGGGCTGCCAGAGTCTTAGGCAGGTCACTTAGGTGCTTAATTCCTTATGTGTATCTAACTGTAACAGCCACTTTAGGCTGTAAAACTTGAGAGTTAGGCCCCCCTGGGATTCACATAGCCCTCACTCAGCAGAACCCTGTAGGTGCCTAAACTTGCTTGGTGCCTACATTTTGTATTCAAAGTTCCCTAAGTGCCTATATTTCTGCTTCAGAACATGAAATGCCTGAGCCCCAGAGCGGTGCCTGAACCAGGGAAAGAGGCAGAGGAACACTTATAACTCACCCACAGAGCCTAGCCTGGTAAGTGTATTCAGATGTTTTGTACTGGATTGGGCCCCTGTATGTGCAAAGGGACCTTGCAAAGGGAATTAAAACCAATAGTAAAAGGTTTTATAGCCATATAAATAGGAAGAAAACAAAAGAGGAAGTGGGACCGCTAATCACTGAGGATGGAGTGGAGGTTAAGGATAATCTAGGCATGGCCCAATATCTAAACAAATACTTTGCTTCAGTATTTAATGAGGCTAATGAAGAGCTTAGGGATAATGGCAACATAACAAATGGGAATAAGGATATGGAGGTAGATATTACCAAATCCGAGGTAGAAGCCAAACTCGAACATCTTAATGGGAGTAAATCAGGGGGCCCAGATAATCTTCATCCAAGAATAGTAAAGGAACTGGCACATGAAATTGCAAGTCCATTAGCAAAAATTTTTAATGAATCTCTAAACTCAGGGTTGTACCATTTGACTGGAGAATTGCTAATATAGTTCCTATTTTTAAGAAAGGGAAAAAAGTGACCGGGTAACTACAGGCCTGTTAGTTTGACATCTGTAGTATGCAAGGTCTTGGAAAAAATTTTGAAGGAGAAAGTAGTTAGGGACATTGAGGTTAATGGCAATTGGGACAAATTACAACATGGTTTTACAAAGGTAGATCGTGCCAAACCAACCTGATCTCCTTCTTTGAGAAAGTAACAGATTTTTAGATAAAGGAAATGCAGTGGATCTAATCTACCTCGATTTCAGTAAGGCATTTGATACAGTACCACATGGGAATTATTGGTTAAATTGGAAAAGATGGGGATCAATATGAAAATTGAGAGGTGGATAAGGAACTGGTTAAAGGGAGACTACAGCGAGTCATACTGAAAGGTGAACTGTCAGGCTGAGAGAGGTTACTAGCGGAGTTCCTCAGGGATCAGTTCTGGGACCATTATTATTTAATCTTTTTATTACTGACCTCAGCACTAAAAGTGGGAGTGTGCTAATAAAGTTTGCGGATGACACAAAGTTGGGAGGTATTGCCAATTCAGAAAAAAGATCGGGATATCATACAGGAAGATCTGGATGATCTTGTAAATTGGAGTAATAGTAATAGGATGACATTTAATAGTGAGAAGTGTAAGGTTATGCATTTAGGGATTAATAACAAGAATTTTAGTTAAGCTGGGGACATATCAGTTGGAAGTAATGGAAGAGGAGAAGGACCTCTAAGTCCTGATTGATCACAGGATGACTATGAGCCGCCATTGTGACATGGCTGTGAAAAAGGCTAATACGGTCTTGGGATGCATTAGGCGAGGTATTTCCAGTAGGGATAAGGAGGTGTTAGTGCCATTATACAAGGCATTGGTGAGACCTCATTTGGAAGACTGTGCAGTTCTGGTCTCCCATGTTTAAGAAGGATGAATTCAAACTGGAACAGGTACAAAGAAGGGCCACTAGGATGATCCGAGGAATGGAAAACCTGTCTTATGAAGGGAGACTCAAGGAGCTTGGCTTGTTTACCTTAACCAAAAGAAGGCTGAGGGGAGATATGATTGCTCTCTTTAAATATATTAGAGGGATAAATGCCAAGGAGGAGAGGAATTATTTAAGCTCGATACCAAGGTGGACACAAGAACAAATGGATATAAGCTGGCTATTAGGAAGTTTAGACTTGAAATTAGGCGAAGGTTTCTAACCATCAGAGGAGTGAAGTTCTGGAACAGCCTTCCAAGGGAAGTAGTGGGGGCAAAAGGCCTATCTGGCTTCAAGATAAAGCTAGATGGGTTTATGAAGGATGGTTTGATGAGGTAACATGATATTGGCAATTAATTGACCTTTCACTATCAGTGGTAAATAGGCCAATGGTGGGAAGATAGGTGTTGCTATAGAGAACTTTTTTCTGGGTGTCTGGCTTGTGAGTCTTGCCCACATGCTCAGGGTTCAGCTGATCGCCATATTTGGGGTCGGGAAGGAATTTTCCTCCAGGGTAGATTGGCAGAGGCCCTGGAGGTTTTTCGCTTTCCTCTGTAACACGGGTCACTAGCGGGAGAATTCTCTGCATCTTGGGGTCTTTGAACCATCGTTTCAAGGACTTCAATATCTGAGATATAGGTGAGAGGATTATTCTAGCAGTGGGTGGGTGAGATTCTGTGGCCTGCATTGTGAGGGGGTCAGACTAGATGATCAAAATGGTCCCTTCTGACCTTAAAGTCTATGTGAGGTTCCACAGTATGCATGGGGTGGGGGGGGAGAAGCTCTCACAACTTTAAGCCCCATGGTCAGAGAACTCTTGTGGGATGTGGGAGACCCCCTCTCCCCATGTTTAAGTTCCCCCCTCCACTTCAGGAAAATAAGCGATTTGAACTAGGCGTTGCCACCTCCCATGAGTGCTCTAATCACTAGGTTCTACATTCTCCCTCACACTTGCTCCTCTCTCGGGGCCAGTGACTCTAACTCAATGGTTAGAGCACCAGATGGTGGGAGATGGATGTCAACCTCTCACGTTACAGTTGAGTAGCTAACCACTGGGCTATAAGTTCAAAGGGAAATTTCTCCAGCACTCTCTGCTTAAAATAGCATAGGCACTTACTACCAAGAGAGGGTTTGCAGCTGAGATGCCCAAGCAGAAGACAACACCACCCCCACTGCAATCTAAACATGGGTTCTATCCCTAGGAGAGAAGTGGGGCTTAGCACACACCTCTCTTATTGGTATCTTGTAGGCAGATGTGGGGTCCAGGTAGGGTTGCCAGGTGTCCGGTATTGAACCAGACAGTCTGGTATTTTTGCCTCCTGTCTGGTAAAAAAAAAAATTCAGAAAATACTGGACATCTAAAATCTCTGGTATTTTCGGACTTTTTTTCCCAGCCAGGAGGCGAAAATACCAGGTGCTTACTGGGTTCTGCAGGGGAGCTGCCTGGCCTGGCATAGGGAGGCAAGATGGCGGGTGGACGCTGGCAGCCTGTTAGAGCCAAAAAGCCTCAAGCATTTCTTAAAGGAGCCATGCTGTTTTTTGGGGGGTTGCTTATTTGGGTTTTTTGCTTAACAACTCTCAAGGTCCCTTCCCCCCCCCCCTTTTTTTCTCAACAGCTTTGGTCTCCCCTTCCCTCAACAGAATTTGTTCCCAGCTGTTTTTTGGGGGGGGCGGGGGGGCAGCAGGAGGGTTTTGGTATTTTTTGTTAAACCATTTGGCAACCCTAGGCCCAGGACAACTCCTTCCTCCACTCAGGCCCCCCATCTCTTTCTGCCCCTGCTCTGCCCTCACTCCACCTCTTCTTGCAAGACGTGCCTCAGCTCTACCCTCATCTGGCCTCTTAACTCCTGCTCTGCCCCCTCACTCCTTCCCCCAAGCCTCCTATCTCAAATGATGAGACCCACAGGATTACCAAGAGGCCTAGTGCTGGCAGCAAGGATCAGGCCCTCCTGTACTCACCACAGTGGGGGAAGTGGAGTGACCCAGCTCCAGGCTGCTCCGCTCCGCTCTCCCTGCTCCCAGGCGCATTGCTTGGGGGAGTGGAGGCTGGGACTGGGTTGCTCTGCTTCCAGCACTGCTGCACAGTGAAACTGTGTTGTCAATGACTTGCAATGGAAATGCTCAGGAATAGGCAGGATCCTGTCCCAATAGCCCTAGACTGGTTCTAATTTATTGCTCTTTTAGAACTTCAGCAGCATAGGTCACAGAGTTCACATGCTAAGAGCTGCCAAAGGGAACCCTCCTTGTACAGATGCTTGAACTTTCTTACAGCATTAAAAAAAAAAAAAGTAGCCTGGCTTAGTGTGAAATCAGCAAATAGTAAATGTTATCCCGGGCGCCAATCAGATTAATGCATCCCCTTTCATGTTAAGGAATAGCAGATCTCCAAACCTTTCCAAGGAAGGCAAATAACTTGAGATAAGATCAGAAAGGTTTGGCACACAGTCAAAACAGCCTGACAGGCAGGAGGGAGCTGAGCTAAAGAACGTGTTCTGCCCGGAAAGCCCACGTTTCAAGTTAAACAACACAGGATACCCCTCGGAACTCTGAGCATGGTGTATGGGTGGTAATGTTTGCCAGCACCACCGCTGAAATCAATGCCTGGGAACAACTCGCATCCATCTGCCACTTGTAAAAGTTATTCATTTGGCCACCAGTTCAAGTACACCTCATTTGAAGTGATCTACTGTTTCTGTTAAACCGAGACAAAAGTTCAGCAACAGCTCTGGAGGGAGGGGGGAACCTATTGAATGTTATTCTTTGAATCTGCTGTTGCCAATGGGAGACAGCTGGGTCTGTTCTCAGTTTGCTTTTCACTCTGATGACCCATACAACAGCCTAAATTCCCTAAGGAAGAAGCATGTACTTGGCTGACCCATATGGCGGATTCTAATAAATGCTGTATTTTAGTTTATCTGTTGCCATTCACTTCTTGTTCATGGTTAGAATTCTGCTTTCATTTACACCACTAAGTCAGGAAAAGCAGCAAGGAGTCCTGTGGCACCTTATAGACTAAGCGAAGTGTTGGAGCATAAGCTTTCGTGGGCAAAGACCCACTTCGTCAGATGCATGTAGTAGAAATTTCCAGAGGCAGGTATAAGAATGCAGGCCAGAATCAGGCTAGAGATGATGAGGTGGATCCAATCAGGGAGGGAACAGAAACCTGTAGGGGAACACTTCAATCTCCCTGGACACACACTTGCAGATCTAAAGGTAGCCATCCTGCAGCAAAAAAACTTCAAGACCAGACTTCAAAGAGAAACTGCTGAGCTACAGTTCATCTTCAAGTTTGACACAATCAACTCAGCATTAAATAAAGACTGTGAATGGCTAGCTAACTACAAAAGCAGCTTCTCCTCTCTTGCTATTCACACCTCCAGATCAGCTACTAGAAGTGGGCCTCATCCTCCCTGATTGGATCCACCTCATCATCTCTAGCCTGATTCTGGCCTGCATATTGATACTTGCCTCTGGAAATTTCCACTACATGCATCTGACGAAGTGGGTCTTTGCCCATGAAAGCTTATGCTCCAACACTTCAGTTAGTCTATAAGGTGCCACAGGATTCCTTGCCGCTTTTGCAGATTCAGACTAACATGGCTACCCCTCTGATACTGTAAATCAGGAGTAATCCATGAAATTCAATAGAGCTCTGTGGATGTCAAACAGGTTAGGATGAGAATCAGCCCCTTGGTTCTTTCAGCTGAAGCACAAAATGGTCCTTGGAAACATGAAATAAGTAGCTGCTTAATGGAAATGGTGGTCAAACAGCTGCATGTCCCATGGCCTCCGTTTTGTCCTCTCCTAGATTTATGTAAATATACATATTTTGAGTACCAGTGTAACCTACACACCTCCTGGGGGTAGTGTACTGTGTCCCACCTAGAGGCTCTGAGACCACGCACGGAGAGAAGGAGTCTACTACTATTCTATGGCTTTAGCTCATAGGCAGTAGGCTTTTAGCTCATGTGGTAGAAACTCATGTACTAAGCACCAGAGGTCCCAGGTTCAATTCTTCCCACAGATGTCTGTCAGCGTTACACAGGAACTTGAGACACACAGTTCCATGGTATCACTGGCCATTCCCCTTAATGTTCATAATGCTAAATGTTCCATGGGTTCAACTTAAAAAATACCCTGGGGCAAGGAAAGGGACACATCCAGGAAAAATCCATGCCTTGAGTGACCTACTAACTAGCCAATCTCTCTTTGGATGCCATAGGATTGGTAGGAATATTCTCAGAAATCAGCTTGTATCAAAGGAGATGCATACACTTAGGCTATGTCTACACTCACGGCTTCTTGCCCATGTACGGCCATTCTTGCGCAAGAATGCGCAGTGTGTCCACACTGCCTGCTTGCTCTTGTGCAAGGAAATTTACAGTACGGCGCGGTAAGAGAGGGCTTCTTGTGCAAGAGCTACGCTCTTTTTAAACAGATGTAAGCCCTCTTGTGCAGGGGCTCTTGTGCAAAAGGGCAGTGTGGACACTCGGCAGGGATTTCTTACGCAAGAAAGCCCTATGGCTAAAATGGCCATCAGAGCTTTCTTGCACAAGAGAGCGTCCACACGGCCATGGATGCTCTTGCACATCTCACACATGGCAGTGTGGACATTTTCTTGCGCAAGAATTCTTGCACAAGAACCCTTCTGCAAGATGTTTTTGTGCTAGAAGCCGCCAGTGTAGACATAGCCTTAGAGCCCCATCTTCCGCTGATTTTAATGGGAGTTGAAGTTCTCAGGGAACACCTACCTGCTTGCAAAATCAAACCTTTCAATTAGATTTTTTTTTTCCTCCTCTTCTCAAATCTCCTTTTGCTACAGAATCTTGAGGATCATTTTGTTACAAAGTTGCAGGTACAAAAAATTTCCACTAGAGAATTTCTAAACAATAGGGGATGCACACAGACACAGATTAAATATCAGTTTTCACTTTAAAATGCTAGATTGACATAAAATTTAGTTATACTGAATCTTAGAATACAAACAACCTCCCAAAACACTTGACTGATGCTTATCCCTTTATCTTCCTGCTCCCAAAATAGCCAGCAGCAACATGTATTTTAAAGACTGGGAGGGTAGGACATCCATCAAGGCATATGCTGCCATGTAACCCTATATCTAGAATTTCCCTTTCAAATCATTGGTGTGTAATAAAGTTGAGTATATATCAGAATGTTTTACTGTTCACTCTTGAGCCATTAGTGGTAATCTGTATCTACCTCAATATTCTGCCAGATAGTTGAAAGTTTCAATTGCATTAATTGAAAACTTAGTACATTCTTTAAGATGCCCTGAGGCTGTGTTTGAACACACAGTATTGAGAGTTCATCTGCTTGGTCATGCTAAGACCTCCCAGTAATACCCTAAGAAAACTATTTGTATTGTAACAGAAGGTAGACTGTTCAAGGTCTTGAGTTACCCTTTTCATCTATCTTTCTTGCCTCAGGACGAAGTGCTGTTTTATGTCTCAAGTTTCTCTAATCACAGAGGTTGGTCTGCACATTAGCAGCTATACTACAAACTGTCTAACTTTATCCCAGGGTAATTGCTCAACAGGTATGTGAAATGCATGAGTGGTCTGCATTTAAAAAAGGAGTGAAAAAATGACGATTTTATGCAAGGAGACAATATGCTTCATGGTTTTATTTAGCTGAACTTGGGACTTTGGTTTTTGCCTTCTGATTCCATGATGATTTTAGACATGCAAGTGCATCAGTGTCAGTTTGATCACGCCAGTTCCTTCAGTAGATTTTCAGACATCTTACCAATAAAAATGTAAGGAAGCAGGGTATTTTTTCAGAGAAGTTTGCATTGCACACTCCCTTCTTCAATTCTTACAGAACAACCCATTTTTGCAAGTGTTTATTTTGTCATAAGTGATGCCAGACTTTAGAAGGCTTGTAATACATAGTCACATTATTAATTATTGGACAAGATATTTCAGACAGCACACTTGGCATTCCTCTGCTGTGTATGCTGGACTTAGCATTCCTTTTCCATCCAGCCTCACATGTCCCTTAGATCTTCCATTTGCTGCCACAGTAGAAGTGTCTGGACTGGCAATATTTTCTTTGAAATACAATCCTCAAACTTTCTTTTTCTTTGTGCAAATTCCTGCCAAAATCTTAAAACCTCTCCCATCTCTTAGCAGTCCCCTGGAATTTAATTTCACTGGGGTTGCAGGAGGGCTCAGGGCTAAGTCTGGCCTTCACTAAGGTGTACTTTAGGGCCCTCTCATGGAGGACAACTAAATACTGATGAATTTGATGAGTGCTCATATATAAATTCTAGAAGACTAAATACTAAGGTGGGTGAACTTGAGTACCTGGTATTAAATAAGGATATTGATAGAATAGGCATAACAGAAACTTGGTAGAATGATGATCTGTGGGCTATGATAATACCAGAGTGCAAAATATAAAGGAATGACACAATAGGATGTGCTAATTGGCAAGTGACACTGTTTGTGAAAGAAAGGGTTAAATATAGCAAAAATCTTAAATTAATCAAACTGTACCACTGAACCTCTATGAATAGAAGTTCTATGTTTGACCAATAAGACTATAGCAGTAGGAAAATACTGTACTACCAACCAATTGACTGCATGGTGATGGTGACTGAAATGCTCAGGGAGATTGCAGAGGCTACAAGAAACAGAAAATCCAATAATAATGGCAGATTTCAACTATCTCTATATTGACTGGGTATGAGTCACCTCATGATGGGATGCAGAGAACATTTATACACATCTTAAATGACTGCTTCTTGGAACAGCTAGTTCTGGACCCCATAAGGAAGAGACAATTCTTGATTTTTGTCCTCAGTAATAGCAACCATTATATAATTACATTTAACATCCTTATAGGGGAAAAATACCAAAGAAATCTCCCACAGTAGCATTTAACTTCAAAAGGGGAACTGCACAAAAAATGAGGAAGCTAGCTGAATGGAAATTAACAGGAACAGTCACAACAGTGAAGCCTGCAAGCCGCGTAGAAATTATTTTAAACCAGCATAATAAGACTCAAACTACAAGCATAACCAAATAAATAAAAACAGTAAAATGACCAAAAAATGCTTCTATGGCTAAAAAGATAAGAGATGGCTAGAGCCAGAAAAAACATTTTAAAAATTGGAAGTAAAATGACCATAAACTTTGATAAGTCATATGTGTAAGGCAGGGCAAAAACATTTTGAAGAGCAACAACTAAAAGCCACAAACATTAACAGCAATATTTTTAAAAAGTGTATCAGAAGTAAGAAGTCTGCTAATCAATTCTAGGACTCCCAGAATTATTTAAGGTACTAAAGGAGGATAGAAACTAAAAGGTCATTGTGGAGAAGCTTAATGATCCTTTGCATTGGTCTGCACTGTAGAAGATATGAGGCAATCTGAGCCAATCTGGAGACTTGTCCAGGCCTGAGATGACAAGAGGAGGTTTCGGAAGAGACTGATACATTTAACAGTAATAAGTCACCAGGGCCAGATGGTATTCACCCAAGAGTTCTGAAGAAACTAAATGTGAATTTGCAGAACTATGAAGTGTGGCATGTAACCTGTCCCTTAAATCAGCCCCTGGAGCAGATGACTGGAGGATAGCTAATGTGACACCAGTTTTTAAAATAGGCACCACAGGTGATTATAGGTCAGTAAGCGTAACTTCAGTACCAGACAAATATGTTGAAACTATAGTAAAGTACAGAATTATCAGACCCTTAGATTGTAGCCAAAGGGGGGAGGGCTGTCAGGTTTACCAGCAGGTGAGAGAGTTCACCCTACCAGTTACAGGTAGTCCCTGAGTAGGCAGAAATGGGCCAAGGATCAGTGGAGGAGGGACAGAAGCCTAATGCCAAAACCAGAGTAAATGAGAGTCATAAGTAGGGTTGCCAGCTGTCTAATGGCAGAAACTCAAACATCCTTGCCCTGCCTTTCCCACTCCTTCCCTGGGGCCCCGCCCCTTTTCCGAGGCCCTGCCCCTGCTTACTTCAACTCACCTTCCTCCATCACTCATTCTCCCCCACTCACACTCACCAGGCTGTGACAGGGGGTTGAGGTCCAGAGGGGGTGTGGGCTCTGGCTTCAGGCTGGGCTACAGGAGAGGGTGTGGGATCCAGGAGGGAGTTTGGGTGCAGGAGAGGGTGTGGTTCTGAGGAGTTTTGGTATGAGGTGTGGACTCTGGGTTGAGGCAGGGGGTTGGAGTGCAGTGCTTACCTCAGGTGGCTCCTGAAATTGACTGGCACATCCCTGTGGATAGAGCCATCTATGATTTTGATGCCCTACATAGCCTGAGCACCTGCACCTTCCACCCCTTGCTGCTTTGTGAGGGGAAGGGGGCTGCAAGGACATGAGCTGTGGGTTGCAGGAGCAGGATAGGAAGGCTGGTGGGGAGCAGTCAGACTCAGTGGTGCAGCTGGCCAGTAGTGTGGGTTGGGAGATGGAGCAAAAAGAAGAGGGGAATGGCACAGCCAACTGGAGCTGTGGGCCAGGAGGCAGAGCAGATGGAAGGGGGAGTGGTGCAACCAGCTGCAGGTCGGGAGGTGGAGCAGGAGTCCAGGTGATTAGGGCTGTATGGCTGGCAGTGGCCCTAAGCATACGCAGCACTGGGCACTAAAAAATTTGGGGCACCAATTTAGTGGTGCGCTACTCAACTTCATATGCTACACATGCCTAAGGATGGCCCTGCATCTAAACGTGGCTCCTAGCAGAGGGTCGTTGTGGGCAGTAGGTAGCTCTGCACACTGCCCCATCCACAGGCACCACCCCCACAACTCCCATTGACTGCAGTTCCTGGCCAATGGGAGCTGCAGAGTCAGTGCAGAGTGCAGAGACCATCTTCCCAACCTGCTCCACCAGGGGCCGCAGGAATGGTGCTGGCCATTTCTGGAAGTGGTGCAGAGGAAGGGCAGGCAGGAAGCCTGTGTTAGCCCTGCTTCTGTGCTGCTGAACTGTTAGTGCCCCAGATCTCCCTGTTCAGCTTCAGTAGCCTCTGGGAGATAGGATCTGATTCTGAGAGACTCCTGATGAAACTGGGAGAGTTGGTAACCCTAGTCATAAGCTAGAGTTGGAACCAGGGATCAGTGCTGGAGAGACAGAAGCCACATGCCAAAATTGGAGAAACAATCAGATTCATGAGCCAGAAGCAAAGCCAAGGGTCCGTGCCAGAGGGGAGCAGGAACAAGGGCAAGCACAGCTGCAGGAGTGGTGCACAGTAAGTAGCGATTGATCTTACTATTGACTCTGCGGTCCAGGCTTATAAGGTGGGCTGTGAAACTAGCAACCACTCTGGAAGTTCCAAGGCAGAGCAACTGGGCTCACTGATTATCTAGCAGCAATTAAGGAGACCAGGAGCTGGTCCTAACTGGTCTGGTCCTTGACACAGATGAATGTGACATACTAGGGAAGAATCAATTCAGCTGTTGTAAAGGGAAATCATGCTTCATCAGTCTATTAGGCTGTGTCTAGACTGGCCAGTTTTTCTGGAAAATCAGCCGCTTTTCTGGAAAAACTGGCCAGCTGTCTACACTGGCCGCTTGAATTTCCGCAAAAGCACTGACTTCCTACTGTAAGAAATCAGTGCTTTTTGCGGCAATACTATGCTGCTCCCGTTCGGGCAAAAGTCCCTTTTGCGCAAAACGGCCAGTGTAGACAGCTGAAATTTATTTTCATAAAAAAGCCCGATCGCAAAAATGGCGATCGGGCTTTTTTAAAAGCGTCTAGATTGCACGGACGCTTTTCCGCAAAAGTGCTTTTGTGGAAAAGCGTCCGTGTAATCTAGACGCTTCTTTTCCGAAAATGCTTTTAACGGAAAACTTTTCCGTTAAAAGCATTTCCAGAAAATCATGCCAGTGTAGACACAGCCTTAGAGTTTTTGAAGTGTCAACAAGCATATGGACAAGTCTGGTCCAGTTGATATACTGTATTTAGGGTTTCAGAGAGAGACTTTGGAAAGGTCCCTCACCAAAGACTCTTAAGCAAAGTGATCTGTCACTGATAGGAGTAAAGGTCCTGACATAGATCAGTAACTAGTAAAAAGACAGAAACCAAAGGACTGGAATAAGTGGTTCATTTTCCAGAGAGCTAAATAAAAGGTCCCCAAAGGATCTGTACTGGGGCCAGCACAGTTATAAACAATCAGGAGAAAGAAGTAAACAGCGAGGTGGCAAAGTTTGCAAGATGGTACAAAATTACTCAACATAGTTAAGTCCAAAGCTGACTGAGAAGTTACAAAGGGATCTCACAAAAAACTAGGTCACTGGGCAACAAAATGAAAGATGAAATTCAATGTTGATAAATGCAAAGTAATGGGCATTGGGAACATAATCCCAGCTATGCATAGAAAATGATGGTGTCTAAATTAGCTGTTACCACTCAAGAAACAGATCCTGGAGCCACTGTGGATAGTTCTCTGAAAACATGTGATGACAGGGGATGGATCACTTGAAACTCCCTCTCGAGCATTTGGCACTGCCCACTGTCCGAAGACATGATACAGGACTAAATGGACCAGTGGTTCGACCCAGCATGGCCATTCCTATGTTCTTAACCTGAAACCTGAGAGACACGGTGTATGGATTTGTCTGCATATTAAAATTAAGTATGACCTTTTGACCTCTGTAGCTCTCTCTCTCATGCCTGCATAGTAATATAAGCTGCTTGGAAGTTGGATCATTTGATCCTTCTCAACAACTTCCCTTAAGCTGTAAGTTGGGAACCTGACCTGCTATAAATTTGCAGCTCTTCCACCCCTTCCCCCCCCCCCCCAACCAGGGCACCTTTCAGCACAAAACTGGATTGGGCTTGTAGCCTGGATAGCGGTTGGGCACAAAAGGTAATTGGCAGATCATGAATAGTTGTCTAAAGGGAAACGCAGTTTTCATGGTCAGACCCTTCTCAGTTGTCACGTTCATGCTTGTGAATCTGCCAAACCTTCAATCATTTGTAGAGCTCTGCAAGGATTCAAAATTTGCATCTGTATCTGCAAAAATGAGCCGCGAATATCCACATTGACATCTGTGGATATAAAATGGACGTCCACAAATTTGCAGGGCTCTAGTCATTTGTTCTGTGTGGAAAAAGTGAGGAGTAGTGCTTAGAGTACAGAGAACACCTGAATTCTTATCTTCTGCACTACCACCGGCTCCTGGTGTGGTTCTGTGTAAGTAATGTCAACATATCTGTCTTCCCCCCGCAGGAAACCCTGGCCTCACTGAAGTCAATGGGAGTTTTCCATTAATTTCAATAGGGTCGTGTCTTTACCTTCTGCTTATAGAAAAAGTAGTAGGGGAAAACCCAGAGGATCCAGGAGTGAGGCAGGTTGTGTTGGGAAGTGTGGGAATGAGGGAATAGAACAGAGAGATGGAGGTGCATACACTCAGTCACTATCTCTTAGCAAAAGAAGTGTCTTCTCTTAGGGCCTTGTGTATATTGGAGGTCTTTCTGTTTCCTTAGAAAGCCAGAGGAATTAATCTTTTCCTTAGAAATGGTTTCAAATGAGAAAAGGACCAGAAAGAAATTTCATTTTATTGGAGCCACCAACACTTACCATCCCCAATATATTTTGAACATTTTTTTGAATGTTGACAACTCAATACAGATAATCGATATTCCCAAATATCATACCCAAGAACCTTGCTTTGCCAAGAAATTTCACATACCACATGTAGAAACTAGCTTTCACACCCGTGTAAATTTAGCTAGCTTTATCTCCCATAAGACTTAAGTCTTTTTTAAAGATTATAGCAATTTATAAGTCTCTCTCCCACCTTGCACTTCACAACCACGGCCTGGTTAATATAGTTAGAGAAAAAGTCAAGACACTGAGGTCACCCAGGCTACGTCTACACATCTTAAGAACAAGCCCGTTATATCAAAAAATAATGGGCTCGCTATTCTGACGCCCCTGTAAACCTCATTGCACGAGGGATAAGGGACTTTTCAGAAGAGCGCCTTATTTCGAAATTTGGTGCTGTGTAGACAGCGCCAAATTTTGAAACAAGCTATTTTGAAAGAACATCAAAATAAGTTATGCAATTTGCATAATGCAGTTTGAGTAGCTTATTTTGAGGTAAGGGTGCTATGTAGATGCACCCCCACAGACAGACTGCTGCATGGAACATATCCAAATCTTGGTCACTGCAGTTCAACACAGTGATAGCTGTGGTGTTGAAGTTAATGGTATCACAGTTTGTTGTTCTAAATGATCATCATAGTTATTACATATCACTGTTAAATACCTAGTATTAAAGCCTAATTAAAGTCAACAACATCCCTTCTTTCCATACAACAAAACCCCAAACCTTTGCTATTGACTTCCAGCAAGGCTACATTCTGAGATGGATGGATGGATGCACCCAATTGTTGAAGGTTACAACACTTTTCCACTTCACAATCCCATGTCTGGTGGTAGCTTGACTATTTGTAAAACACTATCAGATGTGGGTCACAGTAACTGTATTGCTGACCCTCAGATTGTATTCAACTCTGTACTTTGGTTCTGGAATGAGAGACCCAGATACTCTTTTCCCTATAGGAACAGAAAAACAACTCACTTCAGCTGTAATCACTCCGATCCCACACAGGTGAGACTCAGAGTCACCTAAAAGATTTAGGAATACAAACACTCAGTGGGTTTATATCTAATCTAACTGTCACCATTTCAAAACAAACAAAACCAAGGAATGAATTAAGCAATAATGTAAACAAAATTGTGAGACACGACCTCAGTTGCATTATTTCTTTTTGCTAGGCAAGAAACAACAAGACACATCTTGTAAAATACTGTGCTGGAAAATGTACAGTGACTTGTTCTCATTTAAACACCGCTAGAATTGAAAAAAGCCTTTACCTGAATGGCAGAGACACTGGTTGCCTGTTAATGCTTCATCATTGCAGCTACACATATAGAAGTATCCAATACATGCATATAAGTAAAGCTAAGTTGATTTATTAGAGATTTGTTGGAAAGGACACCGAAAAAATTGAGGCATCCAGATTATCCACCTCAGTACGCCTGAGGTATGAGTCTCCCTTTCAGACTCCTACAATAGTGTTGGTTTGTTATCCTCAGCTTGTTTCCCCAGATTATTCTTCATGGCTTCACACACCAATTAGAGAAGCCATGCCCTGTTCTTCCAAGTGGCTTTTGTTGGGTTTTGTGGTTTTTCAAAACTCTATGGTGAATTAAGAGCATGAAGTCAGTTTTGTTTCTTCATTTCAGCGAAAGTTAAAACACTGACATCAATGGGCGTTTGCTCTGCAATATGTAGCTGCTTGATATATTGTGTGGGAAAGCTTTAACAAATTCATCTGTGGTCAGAATCACTGGCTATTTAGCAAGATACTAGAAGCAAAAATTGTAGAACTTACTGTTGTTCTGTAGAAAGCCATTAAGATAAACTCCTTGAATAACTCTGTGCCATTTCTTTCTTATTGTCAGTCTAGCATGACATATCTTTACAACAACACTAGCTGGCTGTGCCCCCTCCTTGTTGCGTTCGCCAGCCCACTCTCGCGGGGGGTTGGGAGCCCACCAAAGAGGGCTGTGAGCTGTGGCCGCACCAGCCTGGGCCCCTTCTCCCTCCCCTGCCCCGCCAGCCTGGGCCCCTTCTTCCCGCCCATGAGCCAGGGTCTCTTCTCCCCCACCACCAGCCTGGGCCCCCCAATCTTTCCCCTCTTGACCCCAAGCCCTCTCCTCTCCCAGCCGCAGTGCACACCAGGCCTAGCTCTAACCCTTGGGAGGTGCAGAGGTGCCTGCCTGCACCGCCTGGGGCACAGCAAGGTGCATGTAGTGCTGTGTGCACATGGTGCTCCAGGGCACTGCAACAACCTCTCCCCTGTGTGGTACCGCCTGCACTTGTCACTGCCCCAGCCCTGCCTGCAGAGCCCAGGGTTGCCTGTCCATCCACCGGCCTGTTGGGAGTTGAAGGGAAGGAGCATACGGGTTGGTGCAGCGGCTCCCCCTGGGCGGTTCGGCGGTGCTCTGTCAGCTGTGGTAAGTACAGCTGCTGGGGAGAGGGTAAGTCTCCACAGGGGCAGCCAGACTCCGTGTGATCTGGCTCCACACTCCAGCTCCCCAAGAGCCTAGTAGTGGGAGAGTCCCCAAGAGCTCACTGCTGGCACATAAGCCCGTCTGGGAGTTGAAGGGAAGGAGCCTCATTTTTTCAGGAAGAACGGCTCTTGTGCAAGGGGAAGGAGTTGCACAAAAGGGTCCCTAATTAATTATGCAAAAGAAATGCAGCAATATGCTAATCTGTGCTTGATTTGCATAGGCTTTTGCACAAGAAGGAAGCAATATAGACGTAGCTCAAATGTTTCAAAATGGATTCCTTGAGGCCCCGACTTCAGATTTTTCCAGGGACTATGGTGAGGGTGACCAGTCTGGAATCATCATCTTCCCTTTTTTAGAAGTGCACACTATATTTGCCTTTCTTCAATCATCTGGGACTTCTCCCAGTCTCCACAAGTTTCCAAAGATAATGGTTCCACATCAGCCAACTCTCAGCACTTGTGCATGTCTAGTTTTTTAAAACAATCCGTACCTGTTCTTTCACTACTGAGCACTGCTCACCTCCTCCCTATACTGTGCTGCCTGGTCAGGGCAGCAGTCTAGGGACTGACCTTGTCTGTGAAGACCAAGACAAAAAAAGCATTAAGCACTTCAGCTTTTTCCACATCATCTGTCACTAGACTGTCAGTTCCCCAGGGAGAGGCAATGTGGGGGGGAAAGGGGTGCCCTGGCTTGGTGCTCCCAGAAGAGGAGGGGGGGGGTCTTGGGTAGAAGAGGTGGGACTGGGGCAGCTAGCTCCCAGCACTGCTGGATGGCATGGTGCCTCCCACTGGACCTCAGCCAGCCAGAGCATGTGGAGGAGGGCTCTGGAGCATGCTGTCCAGTGCTCCAACAGCAATTCTAAAGGGCCCAGGGCTCCAGCTGCCACCACTGCTGCAATAGCAGTAGCAACGGCTGGGAGTCCTGGCCCTTTAGAAACACCGGGCTACGTGGCAATTGTCCCTTTGCTTCCTGCCCCCTCTCACCTGGGTTGGCCTCTCTCATCAGTAAGGGTGTGTCTAGACTACAGGGTTTTTTTGGAAAAAGTTCCCCTGCATCTAGACTGTTGCAGCATTCTTTCGAAAGTAAATCGAAAGCACAGCAGTTTTTTTGACTGCAGAAAACCTCATTTTATGAGGAAGAACACCTTTTTTCCAAAGTGCTCTTTCGAAAAAAGGTGCTATGTAATGCAAACTGTGGTTTTTCAAAAGAGAGCATCCAGACTGCCTGGGTGCTCTCTTTCGAAAAAGCGGCTTGCTTTTTCGAAAGTACTGGTTGTAGTCTAGATGCTCTTCTTTGAAAGAGGCTTGCAGTCTAGATGTAGCTTAAGGGTCCCAAACTTTCCCTGAGCACCTTCTTGTTGCTAATATACACGTAGAAACCCTTTTGTTATCCTTCAAATCTGTTGCTAGCTGCAACTCCAGTTGTGCTTTGGCCTTCCCCGTTACACCCCTGCATGCGTAGACAATATTTTCATACTCCTCCCTAGTCATCTGTCCAAGTTTCTGTTTCTTGTAAGCTTCCTTTTTATGTTTAAGCTCACTGAACTCTTGCCTGCTGTACATCTTGCCACTCCCATTCTGGTCCCTAGAAGCTACCCTCTGAATGGACCATTAATGGCTGGTGGAAAATGGACAGCAAAACTTGCTTGGACAATCATCTTAGAATATACCTGGCTGAAATATGGCACATGAAAGGAATTTTTTGGTACATTCTTCACATTCCATACATTAAGTATTTGCCTGTTTCATAATTGGGCCTTGTAAGTTGGCTTAGTTCAGTACTCAACACATCAAGAACTAATTGCTCTAGTTTTAAAATTCATTAAAACATATCAATATCTGCTAAGCAGTTCAATAGGGATAACATACTATTGTCTCAGAAGCTTGAGAACTTGACACTAACTCTACTCAGCATTAGCTGCTTTTCTATCCAGTAACTATCAAACTTTATTTCCCATATCAATGCCAATAAAAATTCAAAACTCCTTTCCGCACAAATTCCTTCCACGAACAAACCGAAGTAATCTTACTTTTAACTTCTCAAAGGCACAATCACTACCACAAACTTTAATATGTGCCCTCTTGAATTTGGAAGTATGAAAACATCATGTGCCCCTGCAACTTAAGTGAAAATAATATGGAAAGTGTTACACTGAAGATGCTACTACAATATAATTGTTATAATAATATTACATGATGCCACTCAGCAGAAATTGGTATCTACAGAGCAGACCCATGAATAAGGCACAAGATTAGAAGACCTGGGTTCTATTTCCCATGTTTGCCTTACTTCGCTATGTGCATTTTGGCAAATCGCTTAATTTCTACCTCATTTGCCTCACTTGTAAAATGGGGGTTGTTACACTGACCTGATTTGCTGAAGGACTGAGATGTGTGGACGAAGAATGTAAAATGGTATGGTCTACTTGCGAAGAGTCTTATCCCAAAATATAAATACTGTTTGAACTGTGATAGTACAGTTTATCCAGCCACTCATGATATGGCAGTTTATTATGATTACTAGCACCACATCTTCAGATTGGTGGGCACATTTGGATGCCTTTGCTAGCTGCTGCTATTACAGCATTTATTATTACAAGCCTATAGGTCACCTATCATCACAGGTCAGTAGAATGATCCCAGGTGGGCACAAGTCACTCTCCTGCATTCTGAATCTGCCCTATGAACAGCTCAAACCATGGTGTGTCCCCTCCAACACTGTGGTAACTCTATCATCAGCCTAGCTACCTCAGTTTCTCAGCCTCTGATTTGTGGTCATAGACCCAGTCTTTATGATTCTCCTCAGCTTCAGCATGCAGTAGGTAACCTTACTATATTTGCATACTGTAACTAACTGGCTAGTGAGAAATGATGCCTTAAGAGGAGTAAACATTTTAAAAGAAACTATTATTCCTGATTTTTCTAAAGTGGTATGGATAGCTACCACGCACCTGTCCCTCGCATACACGTATGTCTTGCATACACCCACATATACACAAAACCCTCTCAAAAGTTAAATGGCATCCCATGTGTCCAAACTGAGGCAAGCTGCTGCACAACTTGGGCACTCAGAATGCCAGTTATGCTGTTATATAGATCACCAGAATAAACATATGGATGGTATGTTTATATCATTGCACATGCATTTACTTTGGAGCCTGTGAGTGTTTCACAGGTAATTGCTGACTGAGCTTGTCTGTCTCTCTGATCCATCTCCCAAATGTTAATTTTGTAATGTTGTTATGGTCATAACAATTGCCAGTCAGAAGTTTATCAGCGATACTTCCTCTCTCTCTGCAAAGAGTATTCACCATTACTAGAATCTGTCCCATTCTTCAAAAGAAAGGGCAAACCCTCAGCTACTTTGACTTATACATGTCACCCTTGAATATAGCTACAATGGGCCATGGTTCTTGAGGAGGGATTTGTGGAGATTATGTGATGCCTGCCACGTGATACCAATTTCTAACTGTGAAGCTGGGAAATTGTGTAATAAACTGTTTCTGCCAGTTCTTTTCTGAGACTGCTCATGAGTGCACATATATTAATAAATCAGCAGACTACTCTGTATCTTAAGATGCTACTATTCTACTTTAGCCATGCATTCCTTCTTTTCTATTTTTACACAGTTCCACTTTTTCATACAGCTAAGCCTGGACATATTTTTCTATTTTAAATTTTCCAATGATTTGTAAAAGGGAGGATTAAATTGCTGTAGGGCGTATTAAGTATTACAGCTCTGTTAAACTTGAATGAAGCAAAGTAAATCTGGAACACATTTCATAAATCTGCAGCTTGATAAGCAACCTTTCCTTGCTGAATCTGACATTCCATTGCACTAATCAGCCATGTGAAAGAGCTGATGATAATTCGTTTATTCTTTTGAACTTTCTCACCCAAGGACTTGAAACAGCTGCACGCTTCCCTTTCCCTTGGCAGCATATACTTTAAAACTACCTCCATATCCTTCTGACATAGAGCATCCCAGCTGTTGAATCTGAAGAGAAGTCGGTTCCAGAGCAGCACGTGGCTCCACATTCCAGACATTTTAAAATCAGAGCTTCTGACTGGACCAAGTTCAGGTTGAAGATAGTAGCCACAGAGAAAGGCATCTGCCTACTTTTACTCAGCATGTGGACTTTGGAGATGGAGGTCATCCCAAGTGGGCACCTGGTGGTTCTGACTCCGTGGAGGTGGAAGGAGCGAAGAGAGAAAAGTTAGGCCATCCAGAACAACGTAAGAGAGGTTTAAGTTTAGTGAAAATTTGCATAACTGAAGAGAGGAGAACTGAAAGTTCTCCCTCAGGTTTGAAGAGACCAGAGGACATCTCTAAGGGGATCCATGTCTTTAAGCGACCACTGCAAGTCTCAACAAAGTCAATGGGAGTTGGATTGGGCCATTTTATATACTTACATGCCTCCTGCTTCCATCCAAGACACATTTCCCAATCAATTGTTTACAGCCAGGCCTAAGATACAGGATTTGCTCGAGTCCCAGAGACAGACAAAGAGCTACAGGATCTCTATCAGGTATTCTTAAAACTTAAATACCCACCCGGGGGAAGTGAAAAAACAGACTGACAGAGCCAGATGAGTACCCAGGCATCAGCTTCTTCAATATAGGACCAACAAAAAAAATAACAGACCATCACTGGTCATCACCTACAGCCCCCAACTTAAACCCCTCCAGCGCATCATTAACAATCTACAACCTATCCTGGAAAATGATCCCTCACTCTCACAGGCCTTGGGGGACAGGCCAATCCTCGCCTACAGACAACCCCCCTAACCTGAAACTAATTCTTTCCAGCAACCACACAGCATACTTCATACTCACCCAGGAACCCACTACTGCAATCAACTCTGGTGCCAACTCTGCCTACACAAGTGACATAATCACAGGACCTAACCACATAAACTACCACATCACGGGCTCATACAACTGCACATCCACTAATGTGATTTATGCCATCAAGTGCCAGCAATACCCCTCTGCCATATATATTGGCCAAACTGGACAGTCTCTACTATAAAGGATTAACGGACACAAATCAGATATTCAAAATAGTAACACACAGAAACCTGTTGGGGAACATTTTAATTTGCCCGGGCACTCTCTAATAGATTTAAAAGTGGCTAACCTCTTTCACATTTACCCAGGGATTGAACAAAGACATTTCTTGGATGAGCTGTTATATTCAACACCCAAATGACATCAAAAGCTAATTATCGGGCACTTACAACCCACTCTATTAACCTCATTTAGCAGATACATTAATCAACAGGTTTTCCCCCCTCTCCCTCTCCCCTCTTTTTCTGTTAAATATTTGTACTTCTGGGCCCCTTGCTCCATTCATCTGAAGAAGTAGCTTGTGCCCATGAAAGTTCATGATAAAAATTCATGAGTATTAGTCTCTAAGGGTATGTCTAGACTACATGGCTCCGTCGACGGAGCCATGTAAACTAGCTTACCCGACATAGTCAATGAAGCGGGGATTTAAATAATCCCCGCTTCATTAAAATAAAAATGGCCACCACGCTGTGCCGACAATCAGCTGATCCGGCACAGCGTGGCAGTCTAGACGCGGATCGGTCGACAAGGGAAGCCTTTGTTGACCGCTCCCTTATGCCTCGTGAAACTAATACTCATGAATTTTTATCATGAACTTTCATGGGCACAAGCTACTTCGTCAGATGAATGGAGCAATCCCTGGGTAAATGTGAAAGAGGTTAGCCACTTTTAAATCTATTAGAGAGTGCCCGGGCAAATTAAAATGTTCCCCAACAGGTTTCTGTGTGTTACTATTTTGACTATCTGATTTGTGTTACTATTTTGACTATCTGATTATTTAAATCCCCGCTTCATTGACTATGTCGGGTAAACTAGTTTACATGGCTCCGTCGACGGAGCCATGTAGTCTAGACATACCCTAAGGTTCTATAGAACCATTTGTTGTTTTTTTAGTTACAGACTAACATGGCTACCCCTCTGAGACTTCCTATCACATCACTGATAGATAAAATCAAAGCCCTCATACATGCATATGTACAGATATACAGTATTTAAAAATAGGGGTTATTTGGTGTAAGCTTAATTTTCCCTGTAAATATGAAATGCAAATGCTTATTGTGTATATAATCAGCATTTTGTCTGCTGCAGTCAGTGGGATAAAAGAAAATTTGCGCTCTACAAGGAATACCTATTAAGTGAAGGCTCATCAATATCACAGATAGATACGTAATTTCATCTTCATGGGCCTTGGTTACTTAATATTAGTTTATCAGTTTACCTGCATCTGTGGTCCCCAGTAAAAGTATGGAGATGAACAAATAAAATCCAAGCTCTAATTCTTCCATTTAACAATATCAGCTTGCAGACAACTGTTCATGTCACTAGAAAGGATCAATAAAACATGCAAGAGTTTTTTGTGAGCCAGAGTCAATCATACACAATGTAAAGACATTCTTTATATACAATTATGAGGTAAGATTCTTAAAGAGTTAATGCTGTAGGTCTTCCCAGACCAAAGAGAGACACTGACTCTTCTATATCACTTCCAGGGTTACTTGTAAGCCAGACAGACATACTACTCTGTGCACTTGGCTTCTGCTTGTACCACCACCTGATACATACTGTTTGCTTCTTGTAGGAAAGTCTAATACACCGTTAAGGCTAAAGGAAACACGCATTTCATGTCACTTATTCAAATCAGTTAAATGGCTCACAGAATATTATACTGCAGACTATCTTCTCAAGCATGGAGAGCCTTTGCCATTTGATTTGGGTAAGTGTGCATCATCTCAGACCCAGCTCAGTTCTGAATGTACCAGAGAGAGTCAGGTGAGTAAGACACAAGAAGTAGGAAACAAAAAAATGACAGGATATAACTTGGTGAGGTAGAGGGATGAGGAAGGAGATGCTAAAGGCAGGGGACTCAGGGAGGGCAAAGGAAAGGAAGAATATGAACATGAACAGAGTGGGAGGTGGTTCCAGGTGGGAAAAGACAGCGACAAGAAGACATGGGAGATGAGCGAGAGAAGGCTAATAAAATCATGGAAGTGCTTTCCCCTTTCAATTTGTAGTGAAAAGTGCCCAGCTAGCAGCAATGGACAGGAAACTCTCCCCTTGTGTACAGAACAGATACAGCACTGGAAGAGGTAACACCATGCTTTCCTGATGACTAGCTTTCAGCCAGTGAAGTGGCACCTCCCCCGTGTTTCACGGCCTCTCTTGCTGAAACTGCCAACAAGAATGCCATCTATGGCTGTAGATTTCTTTTCACTATGTTGAATAGACCACCCTTGACTGTCTAGTTCCACAGAGCATGAGACAGCGTCAAGTTAGCACTGGCTTTCTCTTAGAGAGAGGCCCCAGGTTTAAACCAGCTACTCTTTTAGTCCCAGGGTTCAAATCACTGTGTTCAGTCTTGGTGACAATAGCTAAATTGGGATTGAAAGTGTGATAACAATATAAATCTATCCCCTAGGAGAATGATGGGGCTTAATCCATTATTGTTTTCTAAACACTTTGGGAACATCTAAACTACATCCCTCTTTCAAAAGAGGGATGTAAATTAGACATATCGAAATTGCAAATGAAGCTGGGATTTGAATTTCCCATGCTTCATTTGCATAATCGCGTACTCTCAGGTTTACAGGATCTTTCGAAAAAGGATTTTCTTTTCAAAAGAACCGCGTCTAGACTGCGATTTCACTTTCAAAATAGCTTTTTTTGAAAGAACGCCATGATGCGATTATGCAAATGAAGCATAGGGAATTCAAATCCCGGCTTCATTTGCAATTTCGATATGTCGAATTTACATCCCTCTTTCGAAAGAGGGGATGTAGTCTAGACATAGCCTTAGAGATTGGCAGCTGGAAGGTGACACCTGTGCAAAAAGGATCATTTATCATTATTGCCAAAATTAGTTTGAATGTGTTTTGGTAGTTCTTAAATTGGTTCAGCAAAGACAATTGAAGCCCCACTATGGAAAGGGTTTTGTCAGAGATTTTTCATCTAGCTTCTTTACCGTCATTGTGTCTTTAACGCAAACTGTGTATTTTCATTATGCATCAAGATTCTTTTCCATTCCTGACACCTCCAGAAAGCCTATCCATACAGTGATCTCCATGGAAAAGCCCTCTCCCAGCTTTTGCTTTTGCTGTGTCCCCCTGGTGCCTGCTCTAATTTCCTTTCCCTTGCTTTCAGCTCCTGAACTCTTGCCTGCTGCGAGTCCTTCCTTCCCACTTTACATTCCTTTCTGTTCCATTCTCTCTTGCTCTATCTTGCCTTTCCTTGTGACTCTTCCCATACCCACTCTCCCTTTCCTACAGGAAGACAGATTAAATTCATAGCTTTAAGATATTCTGCATCCCTTACAGTCAACTCATATGTAGGACAAATATTCTCTTTTCCCCCATTGGCTCTCAAGACTAGACACAAACCCTTTCATTTTTCTCACCATACTGATGACTAGATTTTCCATGTAGTACAGGTTAATCCTGTGTGTGTTAATTCATCAGCTTCATATCGTGTTCATGATCACCGTGCACCACAGTTAAGCAGCGTTTTTTGAAGAACAATCTAATTTTATTTGAATCTCATTTTCAACATCTCCAGGGTCACCTATATTGTCATTGTCGTCTCTGGTAAAATACACATTTTGAGTTTTTAACTGTGTATATTCATATTCTTTATATAAAGTGCTGCAGGTGAATGACCATTAACTGCAGCTGGGACTGTCAGTAGAACTTTATAGCCTCTCTACACCCTATTTTAAATGATTCTCGTGGTTAGAGCTCCCCCTAGTGCACATTAAAACAGAGAAATCTTTTGGATTCCTAGGAACATATTTGAAATGCAAATTCCCACCACAAAACCAACAGCCTCTCAAAGCAATGTTACTGGTTGTGCTGTAATTATCCAGTGGCCAACAAAGAGCCTCTTTCCTTCAGGACTATTGTCCTAAGTACTTCAATGAACAAAAATAGGTGCCCACATCTTTCCTAGAGGAGAAGCCATTTTAAAACGTTCAGCTTCTTCATACACAGTTAGTTTGGGGGGCAAGAATTCTACAGAATGCTGGATCAGAAGAGAGAGGCCACAGCATTTTGTTAATTGAAATGTACAGCTGCTCCTGATTTTGAAAGTGAAGGCTCTGAGAGGATTGATTTGAGAATCTGTCTCACATCCCAGATTTAAGTGCTTGCTTGTTTGCTGCAAGTCCTGTACATTCTCCTCCAGCCAGTTATTTCTTTTGGAAAATGAATCTATACAGGAAATGGAAGAGAGCTGAGGAGCACAGAAAGACACTTGCCTTTTAACCCTTCCATTGAAGATGATTTTTGTGCTCCCTGAATAAGTAAAAGAATCTCTGCCTCACACTGTGGAAAAGATTGATCAGAAACAGAATATTGGAACATCAAAAGGTAACAAACAGATGTGTTCTTTGAAAACTTGGAATGCCTTTTTGTGGAGTAGGAGTTCTTCACTTGAATGCTCAAATCCCAGAGGTATGCAAACAAAGGCAGAGATAAAGAGAAGAGAAACCCTTCTGCTGGGAAAAATGAATCAGCACAATGGCTGACTTTGGCACCATTTAGAGATGGGGGAAGGATAGAGATGATGAGGAGGAAAAAAATTTAAACAAAGCTGACATTGGCAGGTCACTGGAAGAGAAGTGGGGGTAGAATCCTAGACAACTCTGCTTCTCTTTTGTAAACACTTATTATTATTATTATACACCAGCAATGTTGCATGTTGTAGGAAACACAGAGGAAGATGTGCTCCCAGCTCCATTAGGCTCTCACAATCAGAATATTTCCAGCATCTCAGAGCTAGCTGTTTCTGGGATTACACTGTTGTAATTATTCCTAGGGAAGTCATGTGTCATGCTCACTGCTCATACAATAATTGTCTGTCAGTTGCCTGAGCCCTTGCTGTCTGTTGTATCCACCTTCTTGTCTCTCCTCACGCACCCAGACGGTAAACTCTTTGGTGCAGAGATCATCTTTTCATTAGCTGTGCTTACCACATTAGGGCCCCGATTGGGCTATACTGGGGCCTGGAGAGTCGAATATGTTTGGTTAATTAATGCTGAAAATGTGAATAGCTGCTGTACCCACTCCTGCTCCTTATGCTCTGACCTTACTTCCCACATCATCATACCACATATAACTATTTCATCCATTTCAATCTGCGTATTTCCTTCTAGGCCACAGCCCACACCTGGGATAACCTAATACTATGGGCCAGCCTCCTTCAGTCTCTATTGTCAGGAGATTTCAACACTCCCCCCTTCCATTTCCACCTTTTAAAAAACCTTCTAAATTCCCTGGGGAGTTATGGCCAGAATGTCAAAGCTTCACACATGTACTTGTTTTGTTAACTTGTGTGTAACACTGTGTACGTGTGCTAGATTAGTCTGTAAGCCTGCAGCCCCAGCTGTTCCTACAGCAGTTACCTTTTCTGTCCACAGTCACCAATTCCCAATCACTTCCAATTCAGCCTTCATGACTTTTTCATACAGATCACCGGCCAACACTTGAGAGCTACCACCAGGAGAAGTCAGTATGAAAAGAGGGACACACCTCTCAACGGGACTGAAATAAATCCAGTGAGCAGTACTTTTTGGAAGGACAGAATGTAAATACAATAGAGGCTTGTTAAAAAATCACCTAAACGTTATGGATTGATGTGCACTATATTGGAGGGAGCAAGGGAAAACCTAGAGTGCTGCAGCAATCAGGCAACACAAAATAATCCTAATCTAGTGGCTCTGCAAAGTCAGTTCCAATACTAGGATTGTTAAGCATTTTAAGACGCTTAGGTTTAGGGATGTTAAATTTAGATTAATTGGCTAATCAAATAGTCGATGCAATCTGCATCGACTATTTGATTAGTCGAGAAGGGCACCTCCATCTTTGAAGCGTAGCAACAGCCCCAAGGTGTTTCAAAGAGGCAGCGCCACATGGAGCCTGGGCTCAGCTAGGGAAAAAAAACAACGGAATTTCTTCTAAGAATTCATCTGTTGCTACACTTCATTTCCTGAATAACAAAATACAAAGGGTAACATTTTCAAAAGTGCACAAGTCATGTAGGAGGTTGTCTCATTGCCTTCTAAGTTCATAAGTCACTTTTGAAAAGGGAAACATAGGAATCATATGAGCCTGCGGCACAGGTGATTTTGAAAAATTTACCCAGTCTGTTTTTCTGTAGGTCCTGACCACTTACATCTCCTGTGAAAGTCAATGCACCCTACAGCATTGACTGAAAAAATCTGATCACTTGATCCAATGCCCACGGAAGGCTGTGGAAAATCCTCCCTTTGACTCAAATGGGCTCTGAATCAGACACTTAGATAACTAGATAAAGATTTAGGTGACTAACTTTAGGCATCTCAGTTTGAGAAGTTTGGCTGGAGCATTTCTATTGTGATTTATATAATCAAAGTACTCTGCTAATTAATCCTCAGAAAACTTCTGCATAGTGGGTAACTATTATGCTCCAGTTTTCACAGATGGCAAAATTAAGCTAGAGAAATATTAAGTGATTACCCAATACCATGAAGCAATTTAGCAGTGATCCTGCCTTCCAGCTGCTTTCAGTCCACTAGACAACACTGTCTCTGCATCAATCTCTATTTGGGACATCACACAATAAGTGACACATCTGGTGACCACGGCATCAACTAGGAAGGTCATTTCACAAAGAGAAAGAAATAGCAAGAGTTGATGAGGTTTTAGAAGATAAGAATCCTGGTTGTAGTCACACTTCCTTGGCAATAAAGAACAAGGGAAAGCAAAGATCGAATTTCGGAGAGAAGTAGAACTCGATTGAAATGCTTTTCAAAGTCTTCTAGCAGACGCTGGTGGAAGTTTAAGGCCTGTCTATTTTGTGCAGACCTTAATGATTCTCTGAATTTTGGTTAGAGCTGTTCTTGACCAAAAAGTTTTCCCTGGCCTCTATCCCTATTGTTGTACATGATCCAGCATTTGTCTCTCCTGTGGAAGTTGATGGGAGCTACAAGTGCTGAACACTTCTGAAACAGTCTCCCTGGAGCTAGATGCAGTTGTGCTGGATCTATAAAATCTGAGATAGGTTTTGGGCTCCTTCAGGATGAACAACTGTATATAAATGCTAATTAGTCACTAATAAAATAAAATAGAATTTCAGAACAGCTACTTTTTTCCCCTAGCTAAAAAGGAAACATTAGCTTCATTTTCCTCAGAGAAGCAAAGAGCTATTTTCCGTTGATTCACAGGATACTGTTTTGGAAAAAAAGAGATGACTACACAATAATTCCTTCTCCTCCTTCCAAGTGTGGAGTGATAAGGAGGCATGCACATTGCTGTTTGACATGGTGATATTTAAAAGACAAAGTAGAGGTCAAGTTTGCTGAACTGTTTCCAGATTCCAGTGAGGTTTATCATGCAGAGCCCCAAGCACTGACCAATGGACCATGATCTACAAGGGTCAGACTGTAGAAACCTCAGCTTCGGGCCAGTATTGAGGGGTCAAATCGTGCTCTCCTTGGCAAAAGCTGCTGGAGTTCCAGCATGATTTGGAAAAGTTAGGGAGTTTTCACACATGAGTTTCTGAGTTTCCATGGGGAGGAGTAGGGTTTTCATGTCCCTAGAGTGAACATGGCCTTATGACCTCATAGATGTGCCAAGATCTGGAAGGAAATTTCACACATCTTAGCCCGTCTGTGGGGTATTCATTGCGTAGGCAGCACTTGACCTTGCTCTCCACATACCTATTCCCCCAAAGCAGCATAATGTACTTGGAAACCATGCTCCCATTGGTCCACTCCTGTCCCCACCCTAGAGAAGACATTAGGATTTTTCTTAGTAAATTCTCTCAGGACCACCATGAATATATCCATGAGATGTTTGGGAAGAATGTCCACAGGCTGGTTGCTATAGAGCAGTGGCTCCCAATCCTTTTGAGCATACAGATCCCTTTTCAATCTATTACAATCTTTGGACCCGCCCCCCTCCCCCCCAACAATACAGCTGTGCCCTACAACCATCACGTTCCTCATTCCGCGCTGCTTCCCAAGCCGCATCCCTCAGCCCGCTCAGGAAGCGGCACGGGCTGAGGGACTTGCTGGCTGTCATCACTGAACCTCTCAGCTGAGAGGCTCCATGCCGGTAGCCATCACATCCTTCAGCTCGCACTGCTTCCCGAGCCGTGGGTTGCAGGACTTGCTGGCTGCGAGAGGCTCTGTACATTTATTTTAATTTCTACTTTAAACTTTCCGCGGACCCCCTGCAGTGCTGTCGGACCACAGGTTGAGAACCACTGCTATAGAGAAATCGGCTCTGCTCCCATCCCCACCCTCCACTCCCAGAATCCTAATTCTTGCTTCTTGAACTGAGAGGCTTATGCACCCAGGTTTTGGGACAGATATCTGTGAAGCTCCTTTCCTCTTCTCATGTACTAAGCTGCCAATGTTACTTGGCATTTGTGCACATTTCAGACTTTTTGCTTAAAACTAAAGGGGTTAAATTGGACTCTCCTTGCAAGAATTGTATCAAGAGAGATGGACACAAATACAATATGTGGATCAGAAACCGGATTTTAAACACATACAGAGTTGAGATTAAGGGGTATTAGGTTTATCCCAGGCAAGCCTTGCACCAACAGCAAAATGTAGAGCTAAGTTCAGCTTCTGTATTTTCCTCCAAAAAGTACTGGGGCAGATGCAGAATGTCAGACTGTGCCCATTTTCACTTATAAAATGTGTTAGATGCTTCCCTGTAAAGAAATAGTTCCTGCCCCAAAGAGCATACACTCTATGCCGGAGGTGCAACATAGCATGTGAGGTCAAATATACAGCAAGGGTGGGGTAGGGTAAGGGAAGGTGAGAGTTACAGCTGTTTGAGCACAGGATTGCTAACTTCAGGCACATGCACTTTTTAGGGAGAAGGGTGTCAGTAACTTGTTTTTAATACGACATTTACATTGCAAACTCTTTGGCAGCACAGACTATCTTCTTGTTCTGTTTGCAGTCATTTGCAATGGCCTAGAGCTGTTTGTCTGGATGTTTATTATTTAAACTGTAAATCGAGAATACATAATTTAAACTCTAAATAGAGAATAAATAATAGCAGCTAATTATAAAGGACAATGGCTATCTGTCCCATTAGGGTCTCATTCCCCACATTTAGAATTCTACACTGCTGATTGAAAAAAAAAGAGCCACTTATTAAAAATTACTCAAGACCAGTGATTTGCCTTTTAAAAGCTAGTGGCCATCAAAAGTGAGAGGGGTTGGTCCATTGGTTAAGACACAAAATTGAGACTTGGAAGACACAGGAGCAGGTCTTTGTTCTGCCACAGATTCCCTGTATGACCTTGGGAAAGTCACTTAGTCATTCTGTGCCTCAGTTCCTTATGTGTTAAATGGAGATTAATAAAACACCCCTACCTTACAGAGGAACAAATACAAAGGACTGTGAGGCACTCAGATACTATGAAAATGTGGGGCCATAAAAATACCTAAGTTAGATAGATTGATCAATGGATCTTGGGAAATGTAGCAGGTAGACATGCCTGACTCTAAAATGGGTGGAAAAAGTTAAAATAAAAACAAAACTTGCTCATTGATTTCAATGTGAATCCTGTAGTTATCTGCTGTTTGTTCTTTGGAAAAATCTCCCCCACCGTTTAGTCCCAAACTGTGAATTTAGAAGCCCGACATTAGTTATCTCTATTTTTGGGTAACTAAAAGTAACCTCTTTTGGAATCGCTTGTGATATTTAGGGCTGGATTCTGTCACCTGATAAGAGCACATGGCATGGTTGATGCACCCTCCTTCCTTCTGCTTACACAATGTAGCCCAGAGATTTCCAAATGAGAATTTCCTTTGTGTATGAGGAATTTTGCTTATGCAGACTTGGTATAGCAGCAACCCTGTTGCACTAATTTACACAGGAGTTGGCTTTCAATCACCTTCCTGAGCCTATACCTTTTTGCTGTGGAGAATCACAACTAGAATGGGGAGATTACAATAACTGGTCAGTTTGGGCCCTTACACTGTTCCTTTCATCAATGAGACTCTAAATGCTTGTTTACATGGGGACCTAGTCTGGAATAGCTATTTCTGATTAATTAATGCTGATTAACTTGATGTGGAATAAGGCACTCTTATTCTGGAATCAGAGTACAGTAAAATCCAATAGTCCGGCATCCAATAGTCCAGCACTCCTGATAGTCCGGCATCAAAATGGCAAGAGCCTAGTTAGTGAGCTTCGGCAAAAAATGAGTCACAAGGTAACAGCGGCAGCAGTCAGAACTGAGCAAAAAGGGTAAAAAAGGCTTAAAAAAACTAAAACATTACAGTATACTGTATACAGTATGTACAATAAAAAGGGTTAAGAACACTTTATATACAGTATGTAATGTATACAGTATATATATAAAACCTGCTTATAGTACCTCCTGATAGTCCGGCATATTTTATAATCCGGCACCACCTTAGTCCCATAGGTTCCGGATTATCGGAAGTCTACTGTACTTACACAGGGCATTAGAAATAGATATTCTGCTTTAAATTTACACTTTACCTTAATCTAAATTAACTTCACCGTGTAGACATGGCCTAACTTTCCCATATCATCTTGGCATGGTTTGAACGAAGGCTTGCTATTACCCAACAGTACTTTGAATTTGCAGGATAGTGCACTTTACAATTTGGAAGTGTTGTGCAAACATTAACTAGTGTTTAATTCCAAGTCTCTGTCTCTAGCACTAAATTTGGAGGTAATGAGTTGGCAGTACCAGATCAACATGGGTACACTTTGTTGAGGCAGGTCCATGACTCAAAGCAGTTGCTGGCCATCATGCACTGGTGAAGGCTGTCTCCTTGAGAAGAACATTTAGTAAAGTTTATTGGGCAAGTCAGCAGTTTTCAAGTGCATAGGAAAGAGTTTAAAAAAAAACCAAAACCCTCCGTGAAGCTCATACCGGAAGCAGCATTTGGTTTTAACACACAGTCCCACTTTACCCAATTTTACCAAGAATGGCAAAGGGTTCTGCTGGAATTTGAACCCTTACATTGTCTTAGTTCTCAGGCCTCTGCTCTTATCACTGGACAACCTATCCTCCCTGCTCTTACCCTAATCATTGCATTTCTTCCCAGCACAAGCTTCCATGTAGCTGGTACAACACATTGCCATTTGCATGTCTGTTCAAGAGACACCAAATTGGAATGAAAAGACTATTAGGCCAGGTCTACACTAAAGGGGAAAGTCGACTTAAGATACTTAGACTCTAGCTACATAATTAATGTAGCTGGAGTTGCGTATCTTAAATCATGTTTTGGTGTCATCCACACAGCAGGAGGTCGATGGGCGCACACTCAGCTCAAATTAGCGTGTCTTCACTAGACCTATTAATTCGAACCCTGAAAGATTGATTGTGGCAGCTATGATCTTCTCTGTAGCATACACAAGCCCGTAGGATATATCTACACAGCAGTGTTATTTTGGAATAACTGACATTATTCAGAAATAACAGTACACTACAAGCCTTTATTTTGAAATAATGTCGAGCTGGAGGACTTCTTACTCTGACTTATGGTAACCCTCATTTCACAAAGAGTAAGGGAAGTTGAAGGGAGAGTGTTCTTCCTTTAACTTCCTCCTGTGAAGACAGCGCCAAAAGCTGAATTAAGCTATTTTGACTTAAGCTACGCAATAGACGTAGCTGAAGTTGCATAGCTTAATTTGACTTTAGCCCTGCTGTGTAGATGTACTTTTACAGTGGAGGTTTTTTGAAAGGACTATGTGAAGAAAGTTTGCATAAAGCCTGCTCTCATTGGCTCCTCTTTTAAGACAGCTAGATTCTCCAATAATCACTTAAATACAAAACCAGACTTGCACACTTCCTTCAGAAAACTGTAAAAATTCACTCTATGCACTCCATGACAGTTAAGCAGTGCATCAAATTTTGGACAATTTGAAGCAAATGCATCAGAGAGCTTTTGAGTTATAAGTGAGACAGCCAGACCAATGGCACTATGCCAATTCATGGCAGCAGAGGATTTGGCACGTACAAAAATCTTTCAAATGAGATTCTTCCTCTGATATTCAAGTTTTGCAGGTTAAGGGTAATTTTCACTGAGCTTCTTTTCCAGTGTGATATGCACATCTTAACTGTTTTGTTTGTGTCTGAACAAGGGCTTAAACTTTCAAACACTGAAAAGTGAGCAGTGTCTACCAGAGAGAGAAGCTCCATTGATTTCATTGCAGTAAGCGCTGAGGCTGGTAGTGGTTTACAAGATTGGGCTCTATGACCAAAATTCCTTATGATAAGGTCGTAAACTTACTCCATTTTGAACACTGATGACAATTTATAAGTAAGAATGCTAAGTATTTGCTTTGCTTGTGCAAACAGGATGCTGAATTATTTTCTGTGGACATCTGTGCATTGATTCCTTTAAAAAAAGACAAAATGCTATGGTATTGTACTGCAAAGATCCTAAACGCTCCAGCTTACAGTAATGATACTGCAGGGTTGGGGCTATTGATATGGAATACTACAGGTTTTCTTTTTTAAGTTAAGAGAAAAACACAAAGCACCATTCAACCTTAGTTGTGAATGTCAGGGCTTTATTTTGTGTAGGATTTTAACTTTATTTTTTGGGAGTAAGAGTGTACAAAATACCATTCAACTTAGCTTCTGCTATCAGTACAAATAGTGTGCCTTCCCATTAAAACTAATTTTACTATAATAAATACTGACAGGAATCAGAATTCAATTGCTTTTAGCAACTAGAACCTGAAGATTTATTCACCAATGGTTGAATTTTATCATTCCATTTAACATTTTTATGGCACTGATCACTGAACGATACAACCCCCCCCCCCCCAAATAATTCATCACAAAAACCAGGGTCAAAGAACTTAAAACAAGTTGAAATACTCCAAATGTACCATTCATTTTACGCATGTTCAGTTATCTTGAGCTGTTCCTCCTCATGCATTTAGATGGTCTAATGCAGTCATGCACATGGAAGAGAAACAAACAGTAACAAACACACACCATTCATCACTATTGCTTGACATTTATAACCAAAATTTATTTTTTTTCCAGAATGTGGAACTATAACAATGGTTTGTTTTCTGTTTAGCATGAAAGCACTGCCACTGGTGATTCTCTTACATTTTGCAATGCCTTTAGATTGTGGACACAACTAGAGCTTTCTATTCTGGGTATCAAATATAATCTGACCTTTTGTCTGTAACATCTAGTAAAATGCAGTGTATGGGTCTAAGTTGTTTCCCTTAGTACATAAAATTGTGTTCCATTTCACAGCAACTAAGCACACCAGGAAGTGCATTTCTGGATGTTTATTGCACTTCTCAGGTGGCTAAAGTAACTGAGCCTTTGGCTTTATACCTCAAGGCAAATCAAGGTGTAGAATAGCCACCCTGAATATCACTCTTGCAGTATGGTCTTTTAGATAATAAATTATGCTGTAGTTCTACAGGGTGAGATTCCAGATGAAGTGCCATCCATTGGCATTATATCCAGACTAGGCAACCAAACAGGCTATGGTGAGAAGGAACCAAACAAGATATGATAAGGCTGAATAGAACAGCAGAAGCTGCTGCATCTTCAAACGTCACTGGAGTGAAAAAACAAACAAACAAACAAACAAACAAAATCTCCCATCCCAATAAACAACTCCCTCCTTATCCTTCTACATGTTTTTTTTTAATGTCAGAATTTTAGAAAGGGTAGTGAACAAGTTAAATAACTGTTCATGCCAAACACAGATTGCTTTCATTTAAAACTAAGCTAATGTACAGATATTTTCAATTGATGACAAGTACCTTTTCCTCCCCACAAAATTTACAAGTACATATATGGTACTTTCTGCATAGTTGTTGTGGGCTAAAAGTTTATAACAGTGATTTTTGTTTTTGACAAAAGAAATGCATCAAACCAAAATAAAATAATTTAAATCAACCTCTTCCTGAGCAACTTAGAATTTGGAATGTGCTGGAAAGTTATAATAAATAAGTCAAAGATTAAACTGTTTAAAATGTACTTTTTAAACATTAAAGAAAAATATAAAACATATTTCATGACAGACAAAGGGACTTTTGGGCCAGGAATTGTAGACATTTATGTGCCAAACACATTTATGAAGTTATCATTCAGGGAGAAGAGGCAAGGTCAATTGCTAGGAAAAAATACAATGCTAAAACCCAGAGAATCAAATATGTAACAATGTTTGTGTTTAGGTTATAAAGTAATGATGGCTGAAGATATCATTAAATAAAGATAAAAATAGACTTAAACGTCTACAGGAAATGGAAGTGAATTTGTGGTAAGGCTGAATGACTTAAGTGACTTATTCTGCACTGACACTTGTGAAAGGACTCAGCAGAATTTGTTTTTAAAAAGGTAATATTGTCTTTCCAAAATGTAACAATTGCACAGTGTGTAAACTAATCATTACTCTTTCAATGTAATTTCATAGAAACCACTTAAAATATACAATGCAGCAGATTCATATTTTAGTGACTATGCTAACTGTTATCTACATCACTTCCAGCTTCCTATTGTGCCTTTCTTCATGGTAGTGCATTGGTATCACACAACTGGGAAGTAAGGAGCAAGAACAAAATTTCTCCCTGTAATATTTTCTGCAAATTATCATGTCTTAACATGGTTTTGCTTCTTTACTTCAGTTCTCTGCAGACAAATATAACAAAGATCAGTTAGATGATCAAGATGGTCCACCATACATTTTAGCTCCCTGAAGGCTCATGAAAGGGGGAGCCTCTGGAAAGCACTGATAGCTTAGGCCTGTCCATGTACCTCAATCACAAAATAACTTTAACTTTTTACTTCAAAATGAAGGTCCATTTTGCAGACTATACACAGACAGTGAAACTCCCCTGAAGCAAACACTAAAGAGCTCAGCCTAAAATAGTGATTCTGAACCTGTGGTCCATGGAAGACTGGAAGTTTGCAGACTATGTCTAAGATTTCCAAAGGAGTCCACACCTCCATTTGAGTATTTTTAGGGGGCTGCAAATACAAAGATTGAAAACCACTATCCTACAAGAAATCTAGCAAGGCTTAGATTGTGGATATAAGCCCAGCCTCATGAAAGGCATGATGCGCATGTTGTACCATCCCAGAAGTGATGTAGGAAGGCAGTGTGATACAGGGCACTTCTTCCTTGGTCAGTGGGCAAGTAGTTTACTACTGCCCGAGCCACACTGACTTAATTATGCTGATCTGCAAGACTGCATGTGTAAATAGCTCTGCTTACTCCTATGTGCATGGACCCAAGATTGGAGAAGTCTGTTTGGGAATGTAAAGTAGATACTTACTGGCTTCTACAGACATGTTGTCCAAGTTACATTCTAGCCCTAAGTGTCACAAAACTGTAATCAGAAATCCTTTTGATACCTTAAGTGGAACTGTCCCCAATTCATCACCTAACCCCATTCACTCCACTTTTTAGTGTTTCCTGATAACAATACTTAAACTTAAAATGTAATGTGTTTTGTTTTTCAATGCTATATTGATATTTTTCTGTTGTTTTATCATTACACAGTGTGTAAAACATCAGTCATATCTGTCAATGTCTCATTCCAAAAAAATCCCTCATTTAAAAATTTTTTACTTCATTTCTACACAAATCCTCACCCGTATTTCACCTTAATTCTGACAATTATTTGCATGAGATATGAAGACTCACAGAACTGAGATTAAATAAATGTTGTTCATGCTAAAGGAAAGATCCCCAAATGGTTTTAAGTTTCCTGTATGAAAAAAACTTCTTGTGTAATTTTGGGTCTGTGCCCATGCTAGGAATGACAACAGTATATATTTTTTTCTTTAAAATAAAAACTATGCATCACACATCTTCCTCCTAAGAACAACATTTTCTACTGTACTAGCAAAATCCCAAGACCACACAATATTGTCCCTTTTGCTTCCCATCTACTCAGTTATCTCAGTCATTCAAATTAACTGAACATTTTTTCCACTTTGAGTCTGTGAACCCTTCTGGCTAACTGGGTTCTTTAACCTGTTTTTCTCCCGATCTAATTTGCTTGAAGTGTAGATTGAACTCCTCTCACTGGAAGCTCCCCAGAGGAGACTATCTACTCTGTTTTAAGTCCACTACAGTTTGAACCTTCCTAGTTGTAACAACGGCTCTGATCAACTAACCATTTATTGTTGCTTTCTATTCAGAAGTTGTTACTATGCTCCTATGGTATCCTCCTACTTTATAAATGGTGTTGATGTTCAATGCCACAAGAATGGGCATAGTATTAAAATTGACTGGTGACAGAAGGATTTTATGAAAGTTACTTTGTAAATTATGTTTAACATAACATATGTTGTTCTGCAAATGGGTTCATGTGTACAGCAGCATTTTATTGTGCAAAAGTTATTTTGTGATGAGGTGATAGATGGTTCCATATTAAAATATGTTCCGTAAAGGATCACATGGAGCCAAGAAAAATACAATAAAAAATTAAACAACTATAACCCGCAAAACCGGGTGTCTCTCAATCGCCCCAACACATGGGAACTTCTTTTTTGTTTTAAATGCTGCTGCGCATTAACTCAGTCTCTTAAGGAATATTTTTTTAACAATAAAAAAAAATATTGAGAAAGCTGATAGGTCACCAGAGGAGGTCTCGGTGCTTGCATCACCTTTTATAGATATCTTCTAACCACTTTTCATCATCTTGCTCCTCATCATCTATCGGTTCTTCAGTTTCCAGGGGAGAAGGAATAAAGAATTCTGGCCTGGGATGTGGCTCACTGCTATGAGACTTAAGTCCAAACTTGCGCTTTAGCAGGTGGAATTGCTCTTTGACATAGTAATAAAACTCGTATTCGTATCTCATGCGCTGGTACAGGATCTGAATGGCTTCTGGAGAAGGGACGGTCTTTTTCACGGTCACAGTCAGATTTCCAAGTTTCCTATGTTCTGTAAAAGAAACAATATTGGGATCTGATAAAAAATTCACATTCTTCTTTAGAAGTATGGCACTGTCCTACTACATTATTGATTAAAAAAATTTCTCCAGCCTTCTTTATGTAGTAATTTGTAATATTAAAGTTTTAGAAAAGGACAAAGCACAGTGAACCAAACTTTCAAAACTATACATACATATTTGCATATGCACATATGAACTAGGGATGTAATTGTGTAGTCGATTAACTGATTAATGGATAAACAAAAGCTTATAGGTTAACGCTATAGACTATACGCATTTCACTCCCCTCACCCTTGCCAGTAAATTTTTTAGCAGGCTGGCCAGCAGCCCAGTTCTGGCTTGCACCGGGTCAATCAGGGCTGGATTACCCAATAGGCAGACTAAGCACGTGCTTAGGGCACCAGCAAAGCAGGGGCACAAAAAAAAAAAAAAAAAAAAAAAAAGGAGATTTTACAGTATAGTATTGTTTTTATTTTGAATTACATATGGGGGGGGGGGGGGGGGGCACACCATAATCTTTTCAGTGCTTAGGGCCTCTAAAGGTCTTAATCTGGCCCTGGGTCCACAACTACTCCTGCTGCGGCTCTGCATTTAAAGTGTATTAGGAGCCAAGCAGGCAGGCAGCCTGGCTCAGTTCTGGCTCGCAACAGGTCCGGGAGCACAGACCCACCTCAGACAGGGGCTGCTGCTACCCCGTGCTGCTGCCTCTTTATTAGAGGCAGCAGCACTGGACAACAGGCAGCTGGTCTACAAGGGGAGCTGGCTTTTAAACTGGCTCCCCTAGTGGATGAGCTCCCAACAGACACCCTGCACTGCTGCCTCTGATAAAGCGGCTGCTGTCCCTGCCCCTGGGGACTATAGAACAGTTGACTAACCGATAAGGTTACTCGACTATTCAATTAACTGATCTTTAACACCCCTAATTTGAACATGACTATTCAATTCATGAAATTGTCTCAAGATATTTGCATTAATTTTGTATTTTAGACCACATCTGGCAAGCTAGGCTCCTAATTGGCCACAATTACATGAGTAAACTAGTTTCATACAAATGAATGAGCATAATTTAAGGGTACACAAATACATACTCACACCTAGCTTGGGAAAACTTTCCTCAAGTAGTTGGAAGATTAAATAGCCAATATTTATTAGAGCTTAATGGAACCATTGTTTCCAATGTAATTTTTAATTGACTTTCTTTGTCTGCTGTAAACCTTAGCTAGGGGGAAATGTCCACCAAAATAGCCAGGCTTAGTAATTAAAAACATACTAAGTACTTTGTATTTCCTTCTTGTTCTAATCTATATAGATAGTTGGGGGAGGAGGTCTGGTAATGAGATATAGTGCCACAAACCTGCGTGTTACCTGTCTTAAAACAGCATATTAGTAACAATACACAGTTGTTACTACCTGATGATTATTTGTTTCCCTTTGTGAAACGAGTTTGGTGAGTTACAGTCTAGTGCCTAGTGGAAAGCCTTAGCAGACATACCAAGGATTGGCTGTGCATGGGGACTTCTCACTCCTAATGGTGATTCCTGCATGGTTAAAGTTCATGGGCTGGACTGTCTGGAGAATCCTGGCATTTCCTGTGTCTATAGGAGTTCAGTTTTCATTTCCAGCCATGAGATACCTTTCACAAGTTCACATAACACAACTCAACATCTAATAAAATTGATCATTTAACAAAAACAAGCTGTCTTTTCTCTGTGAAGAACTGGCTTTATTTTAATGTCAAAGAAAAACACATGCAAGAGCTAGCTCTGGTCCAAACAAGAATATGTTTACTTTTGTGGTTTCCCACTTTTCCACTAGATGGAAACGTAAGACCAAGAGACAACTCTGTGCATCACCAACATTTTTTCCACTTCTTTTGTATAGAGAAGTCACAACAAATCAATGCAAGCACAAAGGAAATGGTGAGGGTGTCATAAATACTGTAGATCAAAAGCCACTTGCTATGAAGTACTAACCTTCTAACTGTGCAACCTCCCTAATGTGAACATCTTCCTTTAGCAAAAGTGCAGATGAAAAAGTAAAATGGTGAGGAATTAATCTCTATAACTAATAATTAGTTTTCCCAATGCACAAAGTGTGCAATACTCATAATTTATAGTAACAGAAAGCGAAACAGCAGTACATTATGTGGGACATGTAGGTCTGGATCTAAAATGAGGGCTTATATGTTATAAAAAAAAGGTTGAAAGTTGCCTTGAAATATTCAGGCAGTGGTGCGAGAGATTCAGAATGAGGGATCCTCTTATTTACAGCAATGTCAAAGGAAGTATTGTATATCCCCTAACACTTGGCAAGTTTCCTTAAAGTAAAGAGAAAGGCCTGCTTATACATTCCTTTATACAACAAGCATCACAATGGTCTCTTTAACATCTTCAGCATGGTTCATTAGAGCCCCACATCTTCAGATTGATCCGAAAGCATTAGATATGGCTAGTTGCAAATCAACAAACACAGTAGGAAGAAAAATCTGAGAATCTTATTGTTCTCTAAGTTTGTCGTCTTTGGCGTCAAACTTTTCTCTGTGTGATAACAGGTATGGATTGTGCCAGACTGCCATTATTTAAAAGGGTTATGGGAATATTTTGTCTTTGGTGCTAAGAAAAACTGCTGAAGAGAAACCATGTGATTTCTTTCTCTCTCATACACACACACACTCACCCCCATCACCTTTTTACTTTGGTATCCTACAAACAGACCCACTGCCAGCGGGGCAAAGAGGTGGGGCCTGGTGATTCTAAAGGGCCCCAGGCTTTTGGCCACCACTGCTGCTACTGTGGCAGTGGCTGGATCCCTGGGCCCTTTAGAACTGCCCTGAAGCACCATGCAGCATGCTCCAGAGCCCTGTGCCGTGCACTCCGGCTGGCTCCCCTGCCTACAAAGGAGCACTTATCCTTCCCTAACTGGCTGATACATAAATTAGGAGAAGACACCAGAATGCAACCATTTGGAAAACAATTGAACTAATTTTTTATCTGTTCAGCAATTTATACTTGTTTCCTTACCCTTTGTTATTAAAATTTGCATGAAAACAGGATCTTTGATCTCGAATAATTGCTCTTTCTACCACATACCTGTAGCCACTAATTGTTAGAAAGGAAGGGGCCTTGATATTGCTGTTGGGAGTATCTACTTTACAATAACTGCTGTTATCACTAGAGGCTTGGACAGATCCAAGAGGACACAGCAGTGGAGAATGGAAATGAGAGGTCTTATGGCAGGAAAGCTGTCAACATACAGTATCTTGAGTATTAGAATAGGATTCTGCTATATTTTTTTGGCACTGGAAAGAGGCTAGTTCATTTAAATTGCCCACTGGAGAGGATTTATTGGTAGCTGTCACTTCTTCAACGAAGAAATAACAAAACACAGCACACTTGCATGTTGAAGTAAATTACCATGGACAGCTCAACAACATGGCTTAATATAACAAAAACCCACCTATGGTCTATATCAGGGGTCAGCAACCTATGGCATGCATGCCATAAGTGGCACGTGAGTCGATTTTCACTGGCATGAGAGCCTCCCTGCCAGATCCGTACACTGACCATACTGGACTATCCCAATTTTAACTGCCATTGCTCCTCATGTAGCACAGTAGTCCCTTTCCCCCCTCCCCACAGAGCGCGTAGGCGGCTCCATTGGAGCTTTTTTGGTGGGCAGCCAGGCCTGCTTCCGGTGGTGCGCGTTTTCTGGCCACTCCACCACCCACTGCCCCACTCAATCACATGCCACGCGGCCCCCTCCCTCCTCCCGTGGGACTGCCTCTGGCGCATGGGACCCCCCGTCTGGCTGCGCCGCCACCTCCTCCTCCAGGCCACTCCCAAACCTCCATGCCTAAGAGCTGCTGCTTCAGCCCCGGCAGGGGCGTTGCAGAGTGCACTTGGGCTCAGCAGGTGCGCTCCCACTCTCCATCCCTCCCTGCTGGGGGAGCAACAGGGAGCCAGGTCTGGTGGGGAAAATCCAGGTTTCTTCACCCCCTCATTGTGCTGGGATACCTGCTGTGTGTGTGTGTCGGGGGGGACGGGGACGGACCTGAGCACCCTCTCCCTTCTCACCCCATTGGGGAAATGGCAGCACGCTGTCTGGAGGCTTTCTCCACTGCAAGGGGGCACAAAGCCAGGTAAGCATCCCCCCTCATGCCCAGACCCCCACATCCCAATCCCCCTCACTCACGCCTCTTCCCGCCAAGACCTCGGACCCTCAGCTTGCTCTGACACCCTCCCTTGCTCCTGCACCCTCCCTCCTGGACAGACAACCTGGCCCAAATCCCCTCCCACAGTCTCCCCTGGCCAGACACCTACTCTCACCTTGCTCTTGCATCCACTGTTGCTCCTGCACCCTAACTCCTGGCCACATACTGTACCCTTCCTTACTCCTGCTCCCTTCCCCTGGCCAAACACCCTACTCCCAGCCTGCTTCTGCACCCTACCTCTCACCAGACCTCACAATCGCTCTCCCTTCTGCACCCCATCCCCTACCCAGATCTTGCAACCTCTCCTTCTGCACCCCACCCCTAGCCCAGACCCTGCACCCCATCGCTATCCCACATACTTGCACCCCTGTCTTGCACACTGAACCCCTTATTTTTGTCCCCAGCTCAGAGACTAATGGAGTCTACAAAATCCACTAACTCTGGAACCCCAGAAAAGTAAATCTGGCCTATGGGAAGCCCTGAACCTCAGTCCTCCCTGTCCCTTCCTCTCACCCTGTGGGTCTGGAGCGCCAGAGGAGTGAGGTGTCTCAGTAGGGGACCACATCAGGGAGGGAGGGAGTTTGAGGAGTTTTTTTGCTTCTTGCTTATGTGGTCCCCAACTGATTTTTCTGTGGGTCAGTGGCCCCCAACCGAAAAAAGGTTCCTCACTCCTGCCATAAATAAAGAAAACCTTGAAACCTTTTGTTGGACATAGATTAACATTTTACTTTATTTAAAATGAAATTTGATAAACTAACATGAGAAAGTTAAAATGCTTAATCTGTTTAATACTTTAAATTAAACCATTCTCCTTAGCTGCAGAAAATATGGTCACAATAGCCAGCCTGCCCCCCCAACACACAGATCCGTAAATAGAAGTGAATAAGTTAAATCTTGGCATGCCACTTCTGAAAGGTTGCCGACCCCTGGTCTATGTAGTATTCCTTGTCAAAGGAGCCACTGTAGTTTACAAAGAAAGGTTCCAACCCAGCATAATTTTGCTGAGACAAGCAGTCTAACTGAAGTCCATGGGACGTCAAATGTATATGTTTAAGTGCTTCTCAGGATTGGGGCCCATATAGACACAGTTTTAAGAATTATTTATATACGTGTGTTTACATCATTAATAGCTCCAGAGGCAGAGATTCTAAGATGAACAGTGAAGCAACTCTGTGTAATCCAAAAGCTACATATTTACCTAACAGGAATGATCTTCAATGATTTCTAGGGAACACAAAAATATTTTTATTCAGATATAAAAGCCACAAGATATTTATTTTGGGGAAAAAATTACCTTTCTCCAGAGAACCCAATAACAGTGTTCATTACATAAAGATATGCACAAAGCAAAACAGATTCAGTAAAACAGTGCCTGTGAAAATGCAGCTGACAGTACCTATCAAACACAGCTATGTGAGTACAAGTCTTGGATAACATACTTTACAGCTACAACCCAGGTTCTCTTTCTTAAAAACAGAAAGATCTTTCAAAAGCAAAGCTATGTTTATTCCAGTAATGTTCTAAATACATTGCAAAAGCTCAAGACAAAGACTGTGTCCTCCTATTTGACTGCACAGTGTCTACCACGTGTTTGGCGGTAAATAAAAAAAAAGAAGTTTAAGTGAAATACTTTCCTCTTACTGCTTAGCAATTACTGAGCCTGCTGCTACTCTCCCGTTCCATGAAAGCAGAGGAAAGCATCATTTGGTGGGGGAGGAGGGAGTGGCGAGAGGAAGGAAAAGAAAGGAAGATCTGTGCTTTCACTGCATGTTCCTTTTGTGACCATTTGCCTTGGAGCTCCTCCAAAACAGGAGGACACAGATTAAAGACAAGAGGAGGGATGTGGGGGCACTGGGCAAGAACTAGAAACAGCTATTCTCTGTACATGGTCTCTCGGGGATCCCCACTGGGAAATATCTGATTTGAGCAGCACTAATTTCCCTTTGTGACTGCTAACTCCAGTAGAGAGAGGGCTTGTGTTCAGGGGTTCTGCTGATGGGAGCAATGATAAAAAAGAGCTCGCTGCTATTGGGGAGGAGAGGCATAAAGCCAGCATAGAAGCTTTAGCTGGGTGCTGCTGTCTTTGCTTACCACACAGATTCTTGAGCTACTGCATGCCGATGGGCAGTGGGTATGCTAGGCGGGGGAAGCCATTGCTTTCCCAAACCGTCAGCCTGGCCCCACCCATACTCTGCCCCTAGAACACCTACTGGGAGTGGAGAGACTAGGGCCGTGCACTGCCCCGCCTCCCTGTGTATGGGCCGCACACTACCCGACCTCCTGGTGATGCTGGGGGCCGGGTCTGGGCAAAAGGGATGGGGCTTGTGACAGGGTTGGGGGCTTGCCTCCCCCAGCCCTATCTTCATCCACTGCCCATGTGGATGCCTCCCCCTCCCATACCAACCTCCCCCCTTGTCCTTGGAGATGAGGAGGAGGAAACTTAAATGAGGCTTTTCTTGCAGTCTCCAGATGTGATTTTCCTCTCTAGTAAGCTCTTCTGTGAGAGGAGAACCTCCACCCCATTGTGGTTATTTTTAATTGTATAGGAGCATTTTACATTTCCTGGCTTTTGTCAGTTTGCCGTACTGTAACTGCTGTTAATCAATAGTAACAAACTGCCTGTAAAAGTACAAAGGTATATACACTGTTTAGGGAAAAGTGCAGGCCAAGGCTACGATCAAATGGGCCTGCATGCCTGGCTTCCATCTAAGCGTTTTGAAAATGCAACTGACCTTCAAGTTGTTTTGCACTTAAATTTTAGTTAGACTAGTTTATAATCTTCAACTCTCTTAAAAGGCCCTTTAATACAAACAAGAAGAAAATCACAGAACCACTCTTTGAAGTCATCCTTACCACCTCCCTTTAAATCCATCAAACAAGCATAATAGAAAAATTATGCAGATCTGGCTGCATGCCAAAGTAAACAATCTGGAAATGAAAACTCAGCCACTCCACCAGAAGACAGGATACCCTCCCTTCTTTTATGACCTTTGAGACAATTCACCAAAGCAACAAACTACACCATTTACTTTCTAAGGTTTTTTTAAAAACTGTGTTGTTTTGGAATTCCTTTAATTTACTAAAAAGAATATACTTACTATACAGTGACCAAAACATCATATAATAGTCACCACTGGTGTTGTAGTAACACAACCAATTAAACTGAAACGCAAATATGGATGAAAAAATTAAATATATTTTCGATAATTTGATGGGAAGTATTTACCATGTAAACAAACAAATATACAGTTCCTTAATGCAATAACACAATTTGAAATCCAAAATGTAGAAAACTATTTCATACATCCCTCGTGTGAAACATTTTGGATTGTCATATTAAATCTAAACAAAAATAAAGAAATTGTCTACTAAATGGAGGAATTCACTAAGCCCTCTGAAATGATCTAATATTTTCAATTGAGGTGACTTGGTGCCTTATCCTGAACAATCTCAATTCTAAATGAAACCATGAGGAATTGATAATTCTCACCATTTTTCAGGATGAAAACAATGATGAGCAGAGACAGAATTCTAGGAGCTACATGGCTGAAGCCAGAGCTTTACAACAACAGAGTGGTGCATAAGCATGTAACTACATATCAGCCAGTTTACTGCTGATAATGGAAAACCCCACAACAGGCTCTGCTGCCCTGAAACTGTGAATATGATGGTTAGATAAATAAAGTAGCTGAGGTAATATCTTTTATTGGACCAACTTCTGCTAGAGTGACAAACTTTTGAGCTACACAGAGCTCTTCTTCAGGTCTGGGAAAGGTACTCTGCATTGCACAGCTACATGCCAGGTCACAGACCGTTTAGCATAACAAGTTAGCGTACATCCCAAGGGAGCATTCAACACAGAATAGCCCATTAGACCTCTGCAGTTCTAGAACAAGAAAGAGGATTAGTGGGTTACAGATTGTTGTAACAAGCCATAAATCCAGCGTCTCTGTTAAATCCATTTTAGGGTCTAGCAGAATTATGTATTTAAACTCCCCAGATTGTCTTTTGAAAGTGTTGTTCAGGTTTTCTTTGAGAAGGAGGACTGATAGGTCAGATACAGAATGATCACTATGTGAAAAGCATTTGGCTATGTCTACATTTTCCAGTCTTGCGCGCAAGAACATATGCAAATGTGCATACTTAATGAGCCACAATTTTTGCGCAAGGGTCTTTTGCGCAAGAAGGAGCAGTCTACCCCCTCTTGTGCAAGAGCCATTCTTTCTGAAAATAAGTGGCAGAACAGCTCTTGTGCAAGAGGGGTTTTTTGCGCAAGAAGGAGCAGTCTAGTCTAGACTGCTCCTTCTTGCGCAAAAGCCCCTTGCGCAAAATGGCGGCTCATTAAGTATGCAAATGAGGCACGGTGATATTCATATTCTTGCGCAAGACTGGGCAATGTAGACGTAGCCTTTGGGTGTATGTGCAAATGCCAAACTCAGGGCTGACTGCAAGAAATAAGGCAGAGAATCTCCCCCAAACTGGTGGATTATTCTATAATTAGATTCACCAAGCCAGTAACTAAAGGGCTTCTGCAGTACTAGACTGGTTAACCAGAAGCCAAAGACAGTCCTTTTAGGCATTTCAGTCACTGGTTCCCATCCAGGTAAAAACCTATTTCACCATATGTGAAGTTTTTGGTAGTGAGAGGAGGGAGTGAGTAGAGCGTTTACCTGGCACTCTTCATTCCCCACTGCTTCCAGGCATTGACTCCTGCTGCTATGGGAGTGGTGAGGAAAAGACTCCATCAGAGTGCAATGCTGCTGTTTCCCCAGCTGGGAGGGAGTGCAAGCAACAGTGCTCAGGGCTGCTTTCACCTCCGCCTGCCACGGTCTGTACCATGGCTACTCCCGAATTAGGAACACCCAGAATTCAAAGGTTATAGTGCAGTAGGCTGTGTCAGAGTTGTTTGGCCTTGTTAATGTAGTCATCATAGTTGAGAACTACAATGGTGTTCCTTTGTTTGTTGGTTTGATCACTAACTGGTGGTTAGATTTCAGAACTATATGGCTGTCCTCTCAATGAAAGGTTATGGTGGATGTGAAGTTTGTTAAGGATTCTGCAGTAATTCTTTTCCTCTGAAGCAATCAATGTAATGATCAAGATAATAGTTTCATCCACTCTGTGGTTTCCAGTTAGCTCTCTCTCTCTCTCTCTCTCTCTCTCATGATTGTAAGTGGAGAAGTATAATTGTGAGTGCTGTCATACTTGAGGTGGAGGTGATAGAATTCTTCTAGTTTTCTACATGCTAGTATAGTATCAAGTTCTGTGGTACGGAGGAATTCACTCCTTTAGTGAGTACAGGTAAGTTCCAGTGAGTGGTAGTCCTGATAACCTGATGATGTTTGGGTATTGTGTAGTGTCCAATGCTGGGTAGTGGTGCCATGCTCTTGGAAGTGGTATTGTGGGTTGTGGAGTAGTTGGTTCCACTTTTTGTTTTTGTGTTGGGTGGCTGTCATCAGGGTTTTCCAATAGTTGTTTTTGATTTCTTGCATGATTCCCAGGCACCTTTCCTAGATTTTTTCCCTCCACTATGGGGGAGTACCTGAGGAGGTCTTGTAAGAGTTGGTCCCTTCTGGAGTGTGAGGAGTACAGTAAATGGTTCCTCTGTTTTTCTGAAGTCCATCCACAAGAGCTGCTCAGCATGTCTAGAGTTGTATGTAGTGGTCAGGATTACAGATGTTGACATTTCTGGGGCTGATGTTTTGTTTCTTGCATTTCTCAGGAAGAAATAGATGTCACTGTTAAGTTCCTTTTCCTTTATATTGTGGCACTTCCATTTCAAATGGCTAAATTCAATATTTTCCATTGTTTTTGCAGTGTAGCTGTAGCTGTGTCAATCCCAGGATATTAGAGGTAGTTGTCATAGATGCTGTAAATTAATTTCCCCAGCTATACAGGGAGGGTCGAAGGTTCAACCACATGGAACCGCGCTACTGTGAATACTTACTTCTCCCCAGTTTCATTTAATGGAAATAAATGTATGGCATTGTGGTTAGCAGTAATGTACCTGTCTAGAAAGGCCCTTATTTGATATGCCACTCAACTGATCAATGCAAGGTAGAGAAAGTGTATACTAGGAAAAATCAAGTAAAGAAAAATGAAGTCAAGGAAAAATGTAAGGATCCTCTGGTCAGTGCAACAGCTCACTGAAAAATAATGGAAACTCTATCCCTTACAACATATTAATCTTTATTGGGAAAAACACAATGAAACATGCTGTACACGAAAATCCTACACCTGCCCAGCAGAGAACTAGAAAATGTAATAGTACTTTTTCATCTCTTTCAGGAATGGAAGCTTGTTATTGATTTAAACAGTAATATTGATTCAACTATTAAAAAATTATATTATATTATATTATATAAACACCTACTTATAAAAGAATGACTATGCAGAAAATGCTTAAGTGGCCAATATATAGTTACCTTACCCCATACCATACAACAACTGTCAATGAATGTTCCCTTTTCTCCAACTAGGAAGTTTTAACATTAAGTCCCTTCTGAGGAAGCTGTTGGCAGTGAGTCTTATTAAGTTAGATGCAATTGACCCCCATTAATTCAAAGGTGTGGAGTCCCAAACTCTCACACCGAGGGGTCTGGAATTCCAGCTCAGGGGCAGTTGTTCATCCCATTCTGCTGCACAGCAGTATGTCATTCCTGGCACTGCACTGAAAGACTGTTTTGCAACAAGATTTTCTTTCTTTTTAATTTATGAAGTATCACATAAGACAATACAAAATGGGTCAGATATGCTTACAGTGAATTGAAAAGAAATTATATTGGAGACAGACTGCATGTAAGAGAAATGTCCTAATAGTGACCAAACAGAAGAGCTACTGACACCACATTTCACACACAGTCATATATTAAATCCCAAGAAACTCTTCTAAGAGGTTCTGTACAGTTGACAGAAATTTAATGCTGGATCCCTAACGGAAGTAAATTACAGTGCAAGAAAGAATTATGCTGAAACATATTCACATTGATCAGCATGAAAGGGTGAATACTTATGTGAATGTGGTCAGGTACTTTTTTTGCTTGAAACGAACTTGTTAGTTGAACTCAACAAAGATGGGGGTGCCAAAACCAAAACCATCTGCAGAGGAAATGCCAGGACACTCTAGCTTAAAATGCAGAGAGAAATGCTCTGTTTGCAGTTCATGTGAAACTTCTTATGCACCTCAAATACACACAATTTTTGAATTTCAATATTATTGAATTTTGCACAATACACAAATCTAGTCAGCACAACGTGACAGACCCACAATATAAAACTGATCTGGAGAAAATAAAATTGGAACAGAGAAAACAAAGAGAAAAGAGCTCCAAGCACTGGGAGCTTCAGTTCTGTTGCACACCTCAAGAAAGATTTTAGCTGGCGCGTAAAGTCTCATAGTTATTAACGATACAGGTCTTCCTCAGGGAGGGAATCCTAAAGGGAGTTGTGGCATTTGGAAACTCTTCAGAAAATTTGGTTCTTGCAGATCTCTGGTTAGCAGTGTTACATAATAGGCTAATCATATATCAGAACTATTTTTATTACTAGTTTTCTCTGTGTTGTGATATCAAAAGTCCCTGCCCAGGATCCATGACACTACATGCTGTACAGATGCACAGGAAGACAGTCTATTATAGCCTGTTGAGCTTATAACTTAACTGAACATTTTAAAAGTCTATGAGGAGACAAAACTCCATGGTTCCATTTCCACCTTTGTTTCTAACTTGCTGAGTAACATTTCACCAATGGCTCAATTTCTAGACGTGTTTGGAACCCACGGCTCTCACCATATTCAACAGGTGCTAAGCACCTTTGAAAATCAGGCCACTAAAATTTTCTGAGTAGAATCCTGGCCCTACTGAAGTCCAGGGCAGTTTTGCTAATCATCAGTGAAACACTAAAGCAATAGAGAGATTAAAAACTACCCAACAGATCTCAAAAAGTAGACATCAATGGGAAATCATCCCCAAATGTAGATGTTACTAGTGGGTACATCAAGGACGGGTACGAGGCCAGATGCTATTCATAAAACCTAAAATGTATTAACATTTAATAAATATGAAATTTGTGGATTTGTGACAAAAGATCAGTGGAAAGGTAAATAATGAGGACAGAGAAGTCATAGTAATCTTGATTGCTTGGTAACTTGGGCCCATGCAACTAAATGCATTTTAACTCAGCCAAACAAATACAAGGTATCTCTCTTGATATGAAGAACACTAGTACTGGTAAGCAACGATTCTGAAAAGGGCTTAGGGGTCACAGTGAAGAAGCTACTCAACATGAGCTCTAAGTGTGATGTTGTGGCCCAAAGGGCTAATTGCAATCCTTGGATATATGAACAGGAGAGTAGAAAGTAGAAGGGGGGGGAGGTGATATACCCTATCTCCATGGCAGGGGTAGGCAATAAGCGGCCCAGACTGGCCGCCAGATGCTTTTGTGGAAGAAAACAAGCCTTCACTCTGCGTTTGTAAGCAACAAGCAGCCAGAGGCAGTTTTATTTCATTCAATTGCACGGGAAGCCTGATTCGGAGGGGGGGGGAAGGGGGATGGAGGAGGTCCCCACCACTTAGGCAGATCTTCGAATACAAGCAGTTATAAAGCAGTATATATACTTTCCCATTACATCAACGGCTAACAGTCATCTCTTAGTTCCTCCCAAATGCTACCTTATCTCAAGGTCCTTGCTGGAGTCAGCATTCCATCCTTATCTCCGAGAGCGAGGCCACAGGCGAAGGAAGCGTCTTATTACAGCTCTCGTGTTGTCAAGAGTCAGAATTAGCTTGACTCTTGCTCTCTTGCTAACAAGTCTAAGATGGCTGCATACAAATCCCCTTATTCCGTTTTTCCTGCCTCCAAACTTTATTTAAATGAGCATCCGCAGGTACAGCTGCTTGCAGCTCACTTTGGCTGGGAACAGTGAACTAACAACAACAGGAGCTGTGAGTAGCCATAGCTATGGTTGTGCATGTAACTAAAGTGCCTGTGCCTGGGGAATCAAATCCAGCCCATGGGCTGCTTATTGCCCATCCCTGCTCTATGGCATTAGAGAGACAGATAGTGGAATACTGCAGGCAGTTCTGGCATCCCCATTTTAAGAAGCATGTTGTAAAATTGGAGAGAGTGCAGAAGATAGCCACAAAAATGATTTGCGGGCTGAAGAAAATGCCTTCTAGCAACACACTTGACGTGTTCAATTTGTTCAGCTTATCAAAAAGAAGATTGAAAAACAGCTTGATTTCAGTCTGTCAGTACCTTCACAGGAAGAACAGAATTGGGGGAGGGGAGGGCTGGTCTGACAGGTAGGCGAGTGGGTGACCATCCAGGATATTGTTGCTCCTTTCCACAGCCAGCTCAAGACCCCTTAACTCCCAAGCTGCTAGTCCTGGAGGGGCTGGGGAAGCACAAGACTTCCACTTCCTCTGCATGGGCTGCACTTGAGGCTGGGTTAGGCCCACCTTTGGGAACCTCTCCTGGCTGCAGGAAGTGTTGCAGTTGCTGGCTGGGTGTCCATCTCTGAAGGCAGCTCTCCTGCCAGCAGCAGTGCAGAACTGAGTGTGGTATGGCACAGTATGATACTGCTAACCTTACCTCTGCGCTGCTACTGGTGGTTGTGCTGCCTTCAGGACTGGTTACCGTAATTTAGCGAATATACCCCACACCCCAATATACCCTGCACTCAAATATACCCCGTGTTTTTTTTCTATTTAAGTAAAAAAAAATCTTGTATACCCCGCACACGAATATAACCCGCGGGGTATACAAGACTTTTCTGTGCCAGGGGTATATTTACAGTGCGGGGGGGGGAGGGGGGGGATTAGCCACTCACCGCCCCAGGTTCCAGCGCAGCCGCCAGCCTCCGGGCGGGGGAGCGCTCACCACCCAGTTCCTGCGCAGCCGCAGGAAGCGGCAGGGGGATGAGTGCTCCCCCAACCCTTCCTATGGCTGCGCAGGAACCGGGGGATGAGCACTCCCCCACCCGGAGGCTGCGCAGCCACAGGAAGAGACGACGGAGAGCTCACCACCTGGTGAATAAAAAAAATTCTGTATACCCCGCGGTGGGGGGTGGTTGTAAAAATGAATATAACCCGCGGGTTATATTTGCTAAATTACAGAACCCAGTTAACAGTTGTCCAGTTCTGAAGGCAGCAGCACAGAAGTGAGCATGGCAATCATGGAACCCCTCTCCACTAGCTTTGTGACACCCCCATAACCATATTTTGGGCTGGGACTCCCATGGTGTCAGTTCTATGAAATTTCACATTTAAATAACCATGACATTTACAAATTTTAAAATCAAGTGACCATGAAATTGATCAACCTGAACTGTGAATTTGGTTTGGCCCAAATGATGTGATTTGCATCTCTATAGCTTAACACCTGCTTAAACCCAGTGCTTTGTCTATTCTTGCTTGGGTTTTGCATGGCACAACTTGTGAAGCAGCAGCATGCAATTTCAGAGGGTTTGCATCCAGAATATATGTGTTACAGAGGAATCAGACCTCCCTCCACAGCTCCTGAGCACTCAGAGCATTCATCTTGGCCCCTGCCCTTAAGAGCCATTATGTAGCCTTTAACATTTGCAAATGATGGTAACAAGATGAGAGATGCTAACAAGAAAATTGTCTGTTTGAATACACACAAAGGCTGACATTCCCCCCATGCAGGACAGAGGGTCCATGCTAGGCTTTTCAGCTATGCTATGGACAATAGAGAAAATAAATCTTTTTTTAAAAATAAACCTCTACTACTACAAACAGAATAACTGGCCAAACATGAAATGGAAAGGGCATTGACCTCTTTAAAGTATTCTCCATCTTACAGTCAGGTCCAAGATTCCTTAGATTATACCCTGTCTCTACTAGTATTAAGTTGTAGCCACAACCATTTAAAATTTGCCACTAAATCTTCATGGGATGAACTAAGAAAGGAAACATTTAGGCTGAGTATCAGGAAAAAGTTTCTGACTACAGGATCTATTAGCTTGTGGAATAATAACCTAAGGAAAGTTGTGGAAATACCTCTACCCAAAACCTTAAAACTTAGTACAATACATTAGTAAGTGTGTAATGGAGTTCAATGTACTTTCAGAGAAATGGGGTTAAACCAACACTTCTGAGGAACAGACAAATCAGCAAAATCTCACAGTTGTGAGGATCTAGGAACAGCCCAGGATGAAGATGGAAGAAGCAAAATCAATGCCTGGCCAAATATTCAAGCAATCTAGACTTTCTTGTGCTCAGAAAGTCTCTACCTCTAACTGCGCCTTCACTCTCTCTGAGATCACCTCAAAAAGTCTCAATGCAAAACTTCCCTTCCCAAGTTTTCCTTCTCTAGCAGTTCAAACTCTCTATGCAGTTCTCTGACAGCTGCTTCCTTTGTCAGCACACAGGTGACTTCTCCGGCCCTTACTGGTGAAGGAACTGGAGCTCTTACCCTTTCCTCCTCTCTCTCTCTCTCTCTCTGAAGAGAGACCCATACCAACAGTTCTTGCTGCTTCCCCAGTTTCCCTAACATTGATAAAGAGAAATCTTTTATGTCTTTGCCCCCATTTCCAAAATCATTGCTGCAAGGCCTACAACTCCCAACTGTCCTGAGAACTATGCCCAGACTTCCACTCGGTCTGGGCTGGAACTAGGGAGTGTTGAGCCTGGAGTGTATGTTATTTTGCCTCCATGCCCTGTTACACATATTGTTGGAAATTTAGAAATAAATCTGCTTTGGAAATTGGGGTCAGAATCCCTTCCTCCTAGGAAAATTCAAAAAAACAATCTTCCTATATCCCCCTCCTAGATCCTCTACTGAGAGCCCCCTCCCACCAATTTTCTCCTGGACTCAGTTTGGACCATTATTTTTTAAAAGCTGTCCTTCCATTTACCTTGCTGTCAAAAGAAAGTACGTACGAAACACTTTGTCGATGGACAAAATTCCTGCTATTCAGATGAAGCATGTGCTGGCAACAAGTAAACTACATCAACAGAAATTCGATTTGAATACTAGTATTTTTTTTTTTAAGAAAAGGTTTGCCTAAAACTACAAATACATTTCAGCTAATCTTAAGGACAGAGGAAATAGTTCAGAGAACTCCTGAATGTGATTTAGGTTTATAAGGAATTCAGTTACAATTTATACTGATGGAAATGTTTTAACCAAAGAAAGGGCTGTCCTGAACAGTCCCTGATGTCAGTGTCTCACTCCGCCTGCCTAGCTCACTGTCCTGACCAGGTCCCACTGTCAGCGTGCTGCCTTGGGCCCTGCAAACTCTTTGGATGGGCCTGCAGCAAACACTTATTCAGATGAACAATTTTAGACATGGGAGTATTCCAATTAAGATTTTTTTAGCCTTTCACGTCACCTTTTAAATTTTCCATGAGCAGATTAAAGTCAATTGCCATAAAAATTACACATGAACTTCTCAGTACTTGTAACTTGATATTGTAATGCCTTGATCTTAAACACTACTCTTCCACATTAATTACCCAGATCAATAGGAGTATGCAAAACCCTGGGCTTTGAATTAACAATCTGTGGATCCTGTGGTAGTTACTGGGACAGATGACTCCAATCTAAAAAGGGGTACTGAAAAGCAAAAAAGAAAAATGAGTTGTGTCCCAAGTTAAATACTCTCATGAAATGAGCTGTGAAAGCATTCAGAAGAGAAAACCACTTTCTGCAAACACATTCCTCGGAATATCTTTTCAAATTGTAAAAAAGAATTTGTATTAATTGTGCTCACATTCCTTTGTTCAATTTCTGCTAACTTTCAAGAGATGACTGTGCACCCCCAAGCCATGCAGTGATGGAGCTTTCTTGGCATTCTGTAAAAGAAACATGCTCTCTTGCTCATGCAGTTCAGGTTGGAAAGTTAGCTAATACCACAAAAAAATCATTCACATAAAGGATTCAAGCTTGCAAGGTACGGCACACTCTGGACTTGTTCCAACAAAATACACTGTTCTAAAAGTGCAAAGTTCAATGCATTCTTAAATGCTATGCTGGATTGAGGCCAAGGAGCTCAGCATTTTGCAGGATCAAATCTTTATCCTCTCTCCCAAACACTCTTATACGTTTTTCCACATGGACTGATCCTCTCCGTCTGCACAGAGCCCTACTGACATCAGCGGAGCTCCATGCAGGTGCAGGAACCTGTTAACATTGAACAATTCGAAGGATCAGGGCCAACTGGTGCCCTAACACTACACCAGTTAAGACAACAGTAATTTTGCCATCTCCTTCAGCAGAAGTAGAAACAGACCTTTAGAAGGACAGGGAAGACAGAACGTTGCTATATAATCAACAGAATTATAACAACCCAACTCCAAGGTTGCAGAAACATGCAGACCAAGTCAGACCAGTCTCAATGGCAAAAACCAGTCCTGATGACACTTCACTCTCAAACTTCCATTAATACCCTGTGGTAAATGATCATAGCAGAGTCTGAACCAGTGATTCCTTCCACATGTTTTATACTGGTTCAACTTTTATTGAACAAGTTACTTAAATTGCATGGTGGGCATTGTCTACAACTCTATTCTCAGAGATTCCAGGTGTCGATTGGTATTTGGTTGTGGTTGTTTTCTTGCTCTAGATTCTGGGACTAAACCATTCAATTTTACTTTATTTCAGTATATTTTTTAAAAAGTTAGAATACTTTGCACTGCATGTGCAGCAGAATGAACCAACTGGGACATTTTAACCAGAGAGATACTTGTCAAGAGGTCAGGAATCTCCCTCAATCTGTATGCAGAGCTCCTGATGCAATCAAGGAGTACAGATAAATTGTCCTATTGGGATTATACTCTACCACACAACCAATTAAAAAAAGATTTTGCATTTTTTGGCTTTGTTAAATCTCTGGGAATATTCCAAGCTAAAATTTATGTTCTAGAATTTTTTTAATTACAGAAAAAATAAACTTGTGAATCTATTCAAAATAAAACATTCATGTGAGTTAATACTACAGCTACTGTCATATGATAATGATCTAAGATTTATATTACACTGCACAGAATTGGAAGCAACTTAGACTCACCCAAGATCTTTTACTTTGTTAGTTATTACCCTATTAATGCAGAGACTACTAAACTATGACTGAGGGGAGGGTAGTCAAGTTTGTGACAGAGAAAAAGGAAGGGAGAAGATGGAGAAGGAGAAAACAGAGCAAAAGAAAGAAATGAGAGAAAGGCAAGAGATTTAATTGAATCAAAAGGGAAGAGAAAAGTGAAAGAAAAAAACAGGCTTAAGGAATAAAAGGAGAATAATGAAAATGTAATAAATTAAAATACAAAATAAAAGTTATGGTTAGGAAATAAAGGAAAACTGTACAATAAGAAACATAATTTGAGAGGATGAAGACAAGACACAGTAAAAACAGCAAAATAAATCAATATAAAAAGGACTATATGAAATAGGAGAGAAAAGATGATAATGCATTTTTATTATAATGAAGTTTGCTGCCAACATTTGTTATATGAATAACATCTGCTATGAATTCTCTGAAACCTAATGTTATTTTGAGACTGTAGGGTACATTTTTAAATGGTTGGGGCTTTAAGTTATGCAGCTATAATTAACATCATGGGGTTTGTGACTCAAACTTAAAACCTTGCAAACCACTTTGAAAATTTATCTCATTTTATATCCATACATGGATGTTTGTGTCTAAGCACACATGTATATGCATGCACACGTGTTCTCTCTCTCTCTCCATTACATATGATTTTAAAATGTCACCTGAATCACAGTGGGCTGTTTACTAAAGTTACCAGTCAGGGTGGAAAAATTCTGTGCTGCCCCAATTCCATCCCCACACTCCAATTTAAAGGCAAGTGTTTGGTAGTTTTTGTGTACTGTTTGGGACTAACATGTGGTCAATCAACTTTCTATTAATACATTATTTATTACAGATCTCAATTGTTTTCATTTTACCTTCTTGCTTCATTCCACTTTTTCATTTTTTCTTTCTCAATATAGACTTATGCATCTCTTCCAGTCAGGGGCAACTGGTAGCGGAGAGGAGGATTGGGGAGGCGGCGGGAGGAGGACAGGCCAGGACAACCTCCCTCTGCTCCAAGCTCCACCCATCCCCACCCTCGCTCTGTCCCCGCCCCGCCTTTTTCCCCAACCCCCTCCTCCAAGCAATGCAGCTTGGGGGACTAGCGGGGCTGAGGATCCAGTGCCAGCAGCGAGGGTCTGGTCCTCCCACTGTTATCGGCAGCAGCAGGGAAGTAGAACAACATGGACCCAGCTCGCACTGTTCCTCTGTTCGCAACGCTCTGCCGGTGAGTGTGGGGTGGGCCTGCCCCCACCCGAGTGATGTGCCCAGGCAAGCAGAGTGAGCTGTGTTTCTCCTCATTGCTGCTGGTGAGTGCAGCGGGGGCCCCCCTGTTGGGAGTGCCAGGCCCTCCTGGTAGTCCCTTCAGACTTCCAGGGACTCTGGCCCTGGAGGCTGCTAGCTGGCCCGTTGCCCCTCCCACCCATGGAATTTGGGGCAGGGGGAGTGTGTGCCCCTGTATCCTTTCCATTTTCCACTTTTCCCTACTGCTCCAAATTCTCTTTTTCTGACTTACTCTATTCACATCTCATCTAGTCCTCTCAAAGGACTAGGTGAGACTTAGAAGTTTTACCACTGTCCAAGTGAAAAGCCATAATGGGAAAGAACAGGGAGGTGCTGGATGTCCTACTGGAGTGCTGCTCCTAGAATTTGTTTGACAGCTCCATCTTTTGTATTGTCTCTCCAGTTAGTAAGTATCTGATAAATGCAAAGCCCAGGCTCAGGACCATTGCCTGCTGGAAGGGAGAAGCTGCATTCTCTGTTTCCCTCCTCCTATTCTAAAGCTGCACTGGGTGCATGTGCTTCTAATACTGTACCCATCCCTTCTGGTTCCCAAAACCAAATCTGGGTTTTGCTGGAGATAAATTTCACACACACGAAAAGCAAAGTATCACAGAAAGCAAACAGTTTGTAACTGAATGTAAGCAGTCAAAGACTGAGGTGATAATGACAAAAAGTGAGAGCCTACAGGTTGAAACTCTCTAGTTCAGCACCCTTAAGACCTGACCAGTGCTAAACCAAAACATTTGCCGAACCACAGGAGGTCAATATTGTCTAGCTGCTTTACCAACACTTCCACTGTTTACTGGGCTCTGAGAAGACATTTACAGGTAAATCAGAGCTAAATAACAGCCCAGAACACAGAGCCAGGACTGGTGGCTGTGAACACTTTATGGGATCATGGGAAACTTGGCCACACCTATTATAAATGGACATGGTTAACTAAAATCATGCCAAACCACAGATGTTGCTGGACCAGAGTGTGCTGGACTAGAGAGGTTCAACCTGTAACAGATTTCTTTAGTTTTCCCTGAGTTAGCGCACAACAATCAACCAAAACCCCCAAAATCAGTGACTGACCCATTCTTCTGCTAGAAAAGCTTTAAATATAGCTAGATTGAATGACTTAACAAAAGCCCTGCTAAAAACAATAGCCACTGTAATACAAGGTGAAGAAACGTAAGGGGGATTTGCCAGCACTAACAAGCACTTGCTGCCAAACCAAAGGCAAATAAAGCTCTAATCTACTCTATCAAAATCCAAATCTGCAATTCACCACCAGTGCATTAGTAGAAGAGGTGAGGAAAAGCACCTCAGACTTGCTTGCACTACTGCTTCAACTAATTCCAGAGAACTGGTAATGAATTATGACTCCAACATTTGCTGGTGTATGTGCAGCCAGAGCAGAAGGCCAATACCCTACATAGTAACAAGAGCAGCAACTTTGATGAAAGACACATTTCTTGTACCATCCTGTGATACAAGGCATATTACTTAAAAATTACCCCACTTTGCAAAATGTAATAAAGGGAATCACTCTATATAGGTATGCAATTATGATACGTGCACATTACTGACACAATAGTTGACAGGGGAAACATTTTATGAATTTAAACATTTTATTGATACAGCGAGTTGATTAGAATGAAGCCAGAATAGATTAACTGGGGGAGCATGGGGAGATATGAACGATTATGGTGAGACAAAGTGTAAGTGAGAGCGTATATGCATGTGCAGAACTGAAATGGGTCATGCAGGAAACAGATTGTGAGGTTAGGAAGAACAGATAATGGATCCTGTCCAAGACAACTGCAGCCTGGCTTTGCATGTACCCAGCTCATTTTACTCGATGATCTGTGGATGCCCAACCTCCTGCCTCTCCACTGCAAGACTCCTTCCTTTGCCCTCTCCATGCAAAAAGTCAAGATGCCCAAGTACAGATGAGAGCTGTTCTCTACTCCCTGCTGTTCCTGAGGCAATAGTTTCAGTAAGGAGGCTGGCTTAAAAGAAACTGAAGAGAAGTAGTGACCTTGTTGAGAGAGATCTGGGGCAGGGATTGCAGCAGAGGGTGAAAGAACCACTCAGAATAATGCCAGCTCCAGAGAGAGAAAGGAAAATGTGCAGTTCACCAGCATGCTTTTTTGGCTTTTAACTTGTGCATTTGGAAACGGTATTGGCAATATGAGAAACCGCCGCACAATGAAGATTTCTTATTTCCCTGCCCCACCTCCACTTAATTTTTCCTTCCTCCACTACTAACCTATTCTCCCCCCTGAGTACACAGCACTTCAGTAGCTTACACTCCTTTGGAAGTCTTCTGGATATTTGGGAAGACCCACCTATGTCAGAGAGCAGGTGTGAGGATCTTTTAGAATCATACACTCCCTGCTGAAATCAGATTGCATGGAAGTGCAAGAAGAAATTGTCCACATCCTTCCTTCAAATAAAGTGAAATGACTTGCAAACAACAGGTGTACTTTAATTTCAATCTCCATGCTTGGTATTTTGAAGAACCACCTCTAAATGCACACACCTTCTTGCCAGTGGATTGTATTTTAGTATTTTCTTCTGGCCTATCTTCATGCTTACTCTTTTTTCCTCAGGCTGTATGTTAAAAATGTTTTCTGGGTGAACCCATCAGACCAAACACTGATATTTAGGGGTGATATAATTTAAGGGTGGGGACTCAAACTGAATGGTTGTGTTATTCCAAATTGGTTTTACATAGTGGAGCTGGAATTCCAGAACTGGTTTGTTTGCATTTATCATTAAACATTTGTTATGTGAGCTGCTGATACTGCTACCAAAACAGCTGCTGCTGTTCCTGCTGGAATATCAGGAACTAGCTCAATGGTTTTTTTTTCCTCTGCAAAACTAGCTGACAAAGCAGGCTCAGAATTTCATGGCAAAATTAATATTGTTTGGCTTCACTGTTATTCCAGCTCCTTGGTTTAGCTGGAACATAACTTTTAGAAAGTCTTTGCAAAATTAGAGCAGAAACATACCGAGTCTCTCAAAGAGATGGGATCCTCAGGAGGCGTATGCACTGTGCTTGGCAGCTGGATTAGTACTTGGAACACAAACTTTATTCCTCCCTTAAACTGATCACTTGTTCAGCATTCAAGCAGATTTTTGTTTTGAACAGTAAATCCAACTACTTGAGATCCAGAGAATCTACTACTATCGGGCTCTCCTCTGCTCATTTCTTGAACTACGTAAAACAAATCACATCCTTCTTTAGCCTGCAGTGAATTTTCTGCCACAGGAAACCTATTTTTTAAACACCCTTCTCCTCTTTTTGTGAAGACTGCTGAACTGTAATAACCCTTATTTGTATTCTCCAAAGGACTCGTTCAGCAAGCTGGCGTACAAAGATATAGGCCTTGATCCTGCACTGGTTTCTTTGTTTGTAGACTCTTGGCCACACGGAATCCCTTTGAGGTCTATGGGGTTTGTTAGTAGCTCAGCCTACATGCAACACAGAGTGGGCTCTAGCTAGGCCAAGTAAGAGACAGTTGTACTAATATAAGGAACAATATAGCCCAAACTTTGTGTAGGGCTGCTTGTTATTCCAACTAAGAAGTGGATTTGGCAGCAGTATAAACCATGAATAAGATGTTTAAATGATTGCTGATTATACCAAGAACTATGGTTTCACTCTAAAGCCCTAGTAGGTGATGGATCCACTGAGAAATGCAGACTCACAATTTAATGATTCCCTCCCCAACCGTCCCAAAATCTTAAAAAACAACAACAAATAAAACAAAAAACAAAGTTTCATCCTTTACTTTTCCAAATGTTTCCCACTTCTGAATGTGAGTAGGAGAGCATCTTAAGATTTCTCTGATCCTCCTAAAATATTGGAAGACTATAGAGAACTAAGAATACTGAAAAATAGTAATACTATAAAAATCTGTATCTATGCTTGTTCCATGTAACAAACACAAACAAATAAAATTGAACACAGTAGCAATAATTCAACTATGAGTAGTACTGTATGGACTGCTTTAGAGAGGACTCCGCAGGAGAGAAATGGCATCCATTGTTATCCAATGTATTTTAATTTCTTGATAAATCTGTTTCTTTATAACTGATAGTATATGCAATTTAATTTTTGAAATACAGTAGTAGACATTTATTTTTTATTTATAAAGACTTTGAGAAGTAGGGAGCAGTTGATACGAAACTCGATTAATAAAGTATTAAAGAAGGATAATATAGTTAATGCAAATCTATACTGATTTATGGAAAACAGACCCTGTCTAACTTGGTATCTTTTATGGATAAGACTACAGGTTTGATTGATAGAGGAAACAGTGTTGTTGTAACATGCTTTGCTTTTGTAAAGTGTTTTGACTTGGTGCAAAATGACACATGAGAAACTATTGGTCTAGTTTTTTTATTAAAAACTAGACCAATATAAAATTACATGGCACTCATTAAATGGATTAAACTGGTTAGCTGACAGGTTTCAAACTGTACTTGTAAGCAGGGAATAATCATCAACCAGGTATGTTTCCAGTGAGGTCCCAAAGGGATTGGTTCTTCACCCTGTGCTATTTAACGTACTTATTATAGACATAGAAGAAAACCTAAAATCATCACTGATAAAGTTGGCAGATAACACAAGAATTGGGGCAGTGGTAAATAATGAAGAGGACAGGTCACTGATTCAGAAAAGTCTGCATTCCTTAGTAAATTTTAAAATACATATTTTAAAATGGGTAAATGTAAATGTATACCTCTAGGATACAAATATAAGCCATAATTACCAAATGGGGAAATCCATTCTGGGAAGCAGTGACTCTGAAAAAGATATGGGGCCAATCAGTTGAACATGAGCTCCTTGTTTGACACTCTGGCCAAAGGAGCTAGTGCTCTTCTGGGATGAATAAATAGGTAAATCTTGAGTTGGAGTAGAGAGGTTATTTTACCTCTGTATTTGACACTGGGTGCGACTGCTGCTGGAACTGTGTCCAGTTCCAGTGCCCACAATTGAAGAAGGATATTGACAAATTAGAGAAGGTTCAAAGAGAGCCATGAGAATAATAAAAGGGTTAGAAAATACGACTTACAGTGGTAGACTCAAATCCTCAATCTATTCTGTTTAACATAGAGAAGGGCAAGGGGTGACTGGATTGAAGTCTATAAGTATCTATATGGGGAATAAATATTTAATAATGGGGTCTTAAAGCTAGTAGAGATGGGTATACCACAATCCAATGGCTGGAAACTGAAGCCAGACAAATTCAGACTGGAAATAAGGCATAAAATCTCAATAGTGATTCAGTTTACCAAAGGTCCTAATAGATTTCCCCACTACTGACCATTATTAGGTCAGATTTGGATGTTGTTTTCTAAAATATATGTGTTAGGAATTATTTTGAGGAAGTTCTGTGTCCTCTGTTACCCAGGAGGTTAGACTAGATGATCCCAATGGTTCCTTCTGGCCTTTGGAATCTGTGAATATATGAAACACTAATTGCACAAGGCAAGAAAACCCAGGGTGGGTTGGTTGGTACAACATGGTTGGAGGCTATTTCTCTACCCACCTGCTAACTTACGGATGGTACCTACTGGCTTGAAGAGTTGGTAGTACTCAGGCACGCTAGCAGATTGTACCTCCTAGCATACTCCTCTGTGCTGAGGACGGATCCTCCTGGGCTGCATGTAGCCCGTGAGGTGAATCTGGGGGGAAAACAAGAGCCGCACTTTTAGTGCAGTGCTTCATTTGTTACACACAGTGGGTAACGTGTTCAAAAGCACCTAAGTAACTCAGGAGCCTAAATCCCAGTTTCAAAAGTCACTCAGGCCCTTAGCAGCCCCAGTCTCACCAGTTTCTATTTTTAAATGGGAATTTTTCCATTAACTGAAAAGAAATTATACCTAAGGTGTTCAAAGGACAGATATATCAAGTTATATCCCCATGGGTAAAGGAAAATATAAATTATGTTAAACCTCAGTTAAACTTCACTCCTATATCCATACTCAAAAGTACAGCATTTCCCTCACATCTGTGTGCACAGGAAAGCCTGTCCTTTTACACATACTTTTGTCGAATTATCCCATGATCATCCCACAGTATTTTAGCATCACTTGGGTCTGCCAGTTAAAGGAGAATGAGCTACAGACATACAAGGTGAAGACAATATATTGTAATAATTCATATATGAACATTTCCTATTCATATACAGTAGAAACTTTATCTGACATGTTGGGGCAATGGGAGTGCCAGTTAAACATTCTGCTTAACTAAGAGTTTGGGAGAGGGCCCTGGCTGAGGCAAGGGAAAGGGATGCAGGAGGGGGGATACAGGTTCTGGCCTGGGGGCATGGGCTCCAGGGTGGGGGCAGAAATGAGGGGCTCGGAGGGTGTAGGAGGGGGATCTGGGCTGGGGCAGGGGAGGTTGTGCGTGGGAGGGAGTGAGGGCGCTGTGTCAGGGTGCAGGCTCTGAAGTGGAGCCAGAAATATAGGGCCAGCTGGGGGGGGATGTGAGGTGGGGATGAAGGTTTTAGGGTACAGGAGGGCCTCCAAGCTGGGGCCAAGAGGCTCAGAGTGCCGGGGGTGTGTGTAGGGTTTGTGCTCGTGGAGACTGTTTGGGTGCGGCAGGGCTCAGGGCTGGAGAGGTTTTTGGATGTCAGATCCAGATGACGCTAACCTCAGATGGCTCCCTGAAAGTGGCAACATGTCCCTGCTGTTCCAAGTCAGATGAAAGGCTAGCCAGCTCTGCATGCTGCCTCTGCCCACAGGCACCACCCCCACACCTCCCACTGGCTGTGGTTCCTGGCCAATGGGAGCTGTAGAGTCAGTGTTTGGGGCGGGCAGCAGTGCATGGAGCCTCTGTGGCAGTTCTTTTGCCTCAGAGCAGCAGGGACCTTTTTGTTGCTTCCGGGGAGCCACACACAGCCAGGTAGGCCCCATGACAACTGGACTATAAATTGGACTTTCAATGAAAATCAGAAATGCCACTTTATAGAGTTTTCTAATAGGTACAGGCACAAACAACACAGCTTTTACTGTATTTACATCACGCCAAAGTGCCTACGTTAAATAAAAGGGAAGATGAATGGCAATGCTAAGTTGAAAACTGAATCAAGTGACCTATTCAGGCTGCAAAGACATACCTTAAGCAAGTTACCTTTAATAATGAATACCTCCAGGCCTTCCTGGTTATCTAAACACACACTTTTCAAAGCATCAGAGATACCAGGAGTCCCATGCAACTTCTGGGCTGTGTCTATACTGGCGCGATCTTGCGCCAGAGCTATGCAAATGAGGCTCAGCGTGGAATATCGCCGAGCCTCATTTGCATAACTAATGAGCCGCCATTTTTGCGGAAGAGGCTCTTGCGCAAGGCAGCTGTCTACACTGCCTTCTTGCGCAAGAAAAACCCTCTTCGCAAAGCCGTTATGCCTGAAAATAACCAGCATAACGGCTTTGCGCAGAGGTTTTTCTTGCACAAGAAGGGGCCGTGTAGACAGCTCCGTCTTGCGCAAAAGCCTCTTCCGCAAAAATGGCGGCTCATTAGTTATGCAAATGAGGCTCGGCGATATTCCACGCTGAGCCTCATTTCCATAGCTCTGGCGCAAGATCGTGCCAGTATAGACACAGCCCTGGTGTTTTTCCAAGAAGTCTCAGAAGTCAGAACAAATAAGTCAAACATGCACTCAGTCTACACTGCTATCTTTATGGGTGGTGAGCTAAGATGTGTGTGTAAAAAAAATAAATATATATATATATATATTGCAGTCCTTAGGAAAGAGTGAAAAGGCTAAAGTGTTATTCTGTCTGAAAAGTGACTGTAAACATGTCATTGTGAAGTGTGATGTTTATTGCGTCTTTCACATTAAATGAATTCATCCTTGATGTAAATTATTTTTTTCAAATTGTCTACAAACTCACCTACGATCTGATAGTCAAACTGGCTTCTTCTTGGGGATCATCCTCAGTAAGAAAGATTCTGCAGGCCAAACTCAGCCCTCATGTAAATCTATGGAGGAGATGCTATTTGCTGACTTAATGTTCATGATGTAACATAGTTTAAGTATACCCAGCAGTAAGTTCACAGGGAACTTTACTCATTCATTCCTTTTTTGTTAATATTCATAACTTGGGAAAAGGAACAGAAGCCAAAATAGGGAAAGAACAGGTTAAAGAATATGTAGATAAGTTACAAGTATTCAAGTTGGCAGGTTCTGATTAAATTCATCCTAGGATACTGAAGGCACTCACTGAAGCTACTTCAGAATTGTTAGCAATTATCTTTGAGACTGTATGGGACAGATGAGGCCACAGAGAGGACAGGAGAATGGCAAACATGGTATGCATCTTCTAAAAGGGTAAAGAGAAATTATAGAGCAAGCATCCTAATTATGATACCTGGAACCAATTAATAAGCAATCAGATTTTAAGCATCTGGAGGATAATGGGTTTTTAGGAATAAACACTAGCCAAATCAACCTAATTGCCTTCTTTTATGGGGTTACTCGCCTAGTGAATGCGGGCAAGCTGTATGTGATATATTTTGATTTTAGTATGGTCCCACATAACATTCTCATAAATAAACCAGGGAAATGTGGTCTAAATGAAATTACTACAAAAGTGGTACTGGTTTAAAGACCATATTCAAAGAGTAGTTATTAATGGTTTGCTGGCAAATTGTGTGGGCTAATCTAATAGGGTCCAGCAGGAATTTGTCCTGGGTGTGGTACTATTCATTAGTCTTGTTAATGACTTGGATAATGGACTGGAGAGTGTACTGATAACATCTGAGGACACGAAGCAGAAAGGGGTGGTAAGCAATTTGGAGGATAGGATTAGAATTAAAAACAACCTTGATTAACTGGAAAATTTACAATCAACAAGGTGAAATTCAATGAAGACAAATGCAAAGTACTACTCTAAGGAAGGGGAAATCAAATAGACACCTGCAAACTGGCTAAGCAGTAGTACAGCTGAAAAGAATGTGGAAGCTATAGTAAGTTACAAATTGAAAATGAGTCAGCAATGTGATGCAGTTGCAAAATAAAAGCTAATATTCTAGGATATATGTATAGGAATGTTGAATAAGAAACAGGAGACAATTGTCTGGCCCTACTCAATGCTGAGAAGGCCTCAGCATTGTGCCCAATTCTGGGTGTCACATTTTGGGAGATACAGACAAACTGGAGAGGGGTCTAGCAACAAAAATGATAAAAGGTGTGGATGATGAAAGGTTAAAAATACAAGCCATGATTAATGTTTGGAATAAAAGTCTGAAGGGGGCTTGGAGGGAGAAAAGACACCCCTGGTGGTTAGGAGATAAAAGGCTTGTTCCAAAAGGGAATCCCCCGCCCTAAGCCCCTCATCACCCCCCAACCCTCACTCTTGTACCTCCCCTACCTCAGTCTACTGCACCTCTCACATTCACAAGGCCCTGCCTTGAGTCCTGCACCTGCACTGAAGGACCCAGGCAACACCAGGTAAGTTTGCTAGTCTACTATATATGAGAGAGTTTGTGTGTCTGTTTGTTCAAGAGCTCCTCCTAAATGGAAAGAGCCTGGACCACCAATTTCAGGATACAGCTACCTTTTATCACAATTTAAAATAAGGTAAAGGTTTGGTTGTGCCAGGAATATGGGATGTTCCTGGAATTGAATTTCTTTTCATAAAAAACATACAGAAAAGAGAAAAAAAATCACAAGGCAGGTGAAAGGGGCTGGCTGGGGGTGCACCCCTCCAATCTGGGACTACCCCAGCACCAAGACTCCCACACGTAGGTGCCCATTAGGAAGGGCAGAGTAAGTGGTTGAAGCTCCTCCCCTCCAATTCATATGGGAACACTGCTGGGTATTACCCTTTGTCTAGCAAGGAGGGGAAGCGTATAGTTTGCTGCATTCCAAAAGTCAAAAATTATTTGAGTTAAGGACCTGAGCAATGTTGGGTAAATATTCTAGTGGGCTGTTATGGAGAGGACTAGGATAAATTGTTCCCTATGTCCATTGAATATAGGAAAAGTAATGGACTTAATCTGCAACAAGAGAGATTTAGATTAGATAGGTTTACAAAGGTGTTTGGGGAATTACTGCAGGTTTTTAAGAACACATTTGACAAACATCTATCAGGGATGGTCTAGGGTTACTAGATCCTGACTCAATGCAGGGGCCTGGACTAGATGACCTTGCGATCCCTTCACCTATGGCAAGGGATGACCCTAGATGACCTTGTGATCCCTTCACCACTGCCACCCTCAATGTTTTTATCTTCCTTCTTTGAACTATAGCACCCCATGTTTTGAACTAGGCTGATTCCAGCCATTTCAGGTAAAGAAAGATTACAGCTGTTTTGAGCTGTCCTAATCTCCATCCTCAGAGAATGTGTTGTTGTAGCGGTGCTTGTGAAGAAGCATGAATTAAACCCAGACTGGAAGATCTGAGTCCATATAGCAAAACAGAGATCCTTACGTGTTTGTTAATATCCTCCCTAAAGATCATGCTAAGGTCTGCTCAGTTTTACCACAATGGGATTCTGATTTCCCAAAGACAAAACCCAGAGCTCTCTCTCCTTTAGGGAATCTGACCAATGCAGTCAGTGTATATTTTAAATTACAGGTCCAGCCATGCTACATAAACTGGGATCTGACGCTCCCCCAAAGATTCCAACTCATGCTCAACTCTCAGAATCTCATGGCCAAAACCGAGGATCTAAATAATAACCGAGAAGTTTCTGGTGGGTGGACTGGGGAACCCAATGATGTCATTGTCTGAATGAGGAAGTGTCTGTGCACCCGGCGTTCCCAATCTCTCTCTCATATATGTATAGCTGTGAAATTGTTTTAGAGTAAAAGACCAAACATAATACTGAGAGCTTAACAACTGTTTGTTTTAAAGGCACCATTACTTAAGCAATGACTTCTGAAATGAGCCAGCTGCTCTAGCCTGTGAGACTGTTAGCAATTTTCTAGGTAGTTTTGAAAGCTCATAGACTCAAGAGGGGGAGGAAAAGGGGAATGCCTTCACACCTTTTATAGTCTCCTTTTCTCATCACTCAACAGCAAATAGGGTATAAATACAAATCTACAATCAAGTTGGTAGAGTGTCTGACCTTCCTGAAAACACTGAAAAAGTAGGGAGATTGCACCACCTTCTGGACAAATAATATTAGTTCTTGCACAGAATTAAGCAGCTCTATCTGCAGATGGTAAACACACAGTGGACTCATTATAGCAGTGTTTCTTTAGCTGAGTTGTCCCAGTTAAAATGTTCCCATATCAAAACACAACTTCAGCCAATTCATCCTAAAAATTTGGAAAATGTTCTTTTGTAGAGAAGTTTTTTCCCATTGGGAAGTTGATTTATTTAGGGAAAGTTTGAAATTAATTGGATTAGCTGGTTTTGGGACAAGAAACAGGGAAAAACATATGGAAGGGTCCCATTTTGAAAACTGTTTCAATTTTTTGTCTGTGTATTACTTAAAATCAACTTGATGTAAAAAATACCTGCACATTTAATCTTATATACTAATCCCTTGGTGACAAATAGTGCATGAAGGTGTTTTCCTGCCTGAAAAGGTGGTGTCCCTCATGAATAAGGCAGGAGAATGGTTCATGTAAGTCTTGAAGGCTGAGGACATCAAAGGGACTCTAGAAAAATATACATCTCCTGTATCACCAAGGGAAGGATCAAGAAAGGGAAATGGATCTCTTCCCTACTCCATTTCTTAGTTATATGGCAACAAGTGTTTGAGCCTCCACCACACAGTAGGAATTTTAACACCTCACAAGCAAAGCGGAGCTTTTCTATAACAGGCAGAACCATCACCATGCATGTCAGCTTTCCAACTGCTCCACTCTGGGGAGGTGGGCAACACAACCTTCAGGGAGATGCAGGTGGTGATAGAAGGCAGCATCAGTGCCTTCATCATCATCCTCAGCCCAATAATAAGGAGAGGTAGTAGCACCTCCCTCCTTAACTTTATTCTTTTATCCAGTAGGAAATGTGAAGTCCTGGAAAAAGTTATATTCCATATCTGAAGGGCAAAAAGCCAAGGAACATGAGCACAATTAATTACAATTATCTTTAAAATGGTTTGTTGCTTGAATGGTTTTTAGTGAACCAGCTAAAACATATTCTTCTGGAATGTGACTTGTATATATTGATAGTGTACATCTATGGACTTTTAGGAAGTGTGATCTCATTAGAATGCATTTTGCACTGCAATTTCCAAGAACAGAGACTTTTACACTTTCTTCTGATAGTAAATTTTGCTCCACTTGACAGCATGAGTCATTTCACTACATGCAATAAAATTAATGGTTTGAAAAGTCTGATGCCATTTTCTTAACTCCATTTTAAATTCTCTCCATTCCTACAGCTATAACTAAATTTCAATGAACAGAAAAATAAATTTCTAGCACTGGAGAAAATGTTTTTATGGCTTTTGATGATAAAGCTGACAACGTTTATGAGATCCTATAGAAAGGTGAGGAGATTAGTGCTGCTTCTGAGGTGATAACAGCAGATTTTATTGCCTATTCTTTTATACTAGATGCTATTAATTTTCACCTTTTGTGGCACTGTGCATGCAGTAAAAAGGAAGAGTAAAATGTCTGTGCTTTTCTGTGCTGTGTGAATTTCTGTCCTGTTTTCATTTGCTTTTTAAACCCAAGGCTGAATGTGTAAAAAGAATCTGGAACCACTGTCTGCTTTCAAAGGCAGCTGGCAACTAGCCAAATTCATGGATGTAAGGGTCACAAGGCAATTCCATAACCAGCAGAGCTAACGTTACTATGGCTACTGTTCTGCTTCAATTGGGCTCAAACTATGAGAAAATAAGGAGCATCAAGAATACTTACATGTACATGACTTTCAATCTGGGTCCAGGTTTAGGACCAGAACTTTCATGAAGTATTGGAGTATCTGTATGATGAGTTTTGGTTTAAGCTCACTAGCTAGGAAGGGGCCAGCTGAGAAGTAAAAAATACAAAGCCACATTTTCTCACAATTCTGAAGTGTTCCAATTCAAATCTTTGGGATTGAGCATATCTCTATTTAAACGAGGGGGAAAAAAGCCAAAGAAGTAGAAAATTCTAGGGCTACAGTAAACAGCACTATCTCTTGTTCGCCATACTTTCAAAGCACTTTCATATTCCATCTGCCCCACCCCATCTCCTAAGGAACAGGAGGTGGGGTGGGGGAAGACAGACCCTGCTACATGATGTCTCCTCTTGGCTATCTGCAATATGATAGCTCCAATGATATACACAGTCTTTACTTTTCTCTATTCATGAAAACTCTGCTATACAGACCACTCTGCATTGCATCCCTCACATAGGCACAGCCCTTATCCCACAGCAGATTTCTGGCATATGTTATGCCAATGGTTGATCCCATGTTCTAACAATTTATTTCAATTCACACCCTAGCTCCTCCAACCTTAGGAAAGTTGATACACCTGATGTCTAAGGAAGAATGAACTACATCTCTTACCACTTTCTAGTAAAACCCTCCTGTCAAACCAAGAGTTGCAATGACGACTCCAGAGAGGTCAAGTCCAATACTGCTCAGCTGGGAGACTGAGTCAACCCAATACAACTTTGTGAAGGTAAAGATGAAATAAGAGTTAACAGCAGGGAGGGCAGGATCCAGAGATTATAGAATCATAAAAGAATAGAGTTGGAAAAGACCACAGGAGGTCATCTAGTCCAACTCCCTGCTTCAAGCAGGAATAATCCCAACTACATCATCCCAGCCAGGGCTTTGTAAGGCCTGGCCTTAAAAACCTCCAAGGAGATTCCACCACTTCTCTTGGCAACCCATTCCAGTGCTACACTACCCTCCTAGTGAAATAGTTTTTCCTAATATCCAACCTAGACTTCCCTCACTGCAGCTTGAGACCATTGCCCATTATTCTGTCATCTGTCACCACTGAGAATAGCCTGGCTCCATCCTCTTTGGAACCCTCCTTCAGGTAGTTGAAGGCTGCTAGCAAATCCCCCCTCACTCTTCTCTTCTGTAGACTAAAGAAGCCCAGTTCCCGCAGCTGCTCTTCAAAAGCCATGTTCTCCAGCCCCCTAATCATTTTCATTGCCCTTTATTGAACTCCCTCCAGTATGTCCACATCCTTTCCTGCAGTGGGAGTGGGGCTCAAACTGGACACAATACTACAGATGTGGCCTCACCGGTGCCAAATAGAGGGGAATAATCACCTCCCTCAATCTGCTGGCAACGCTCCTACTAATGCAGCCCAATGTGCTGACAGCATTCTTGTCAACAAAGGCACACTGTTGACTCATATCCAGATTCTCGTCTACTGTTATTCCTATGTCCTTTTCTTCACAACTGCTGCTTAGCCAGTTAGGGTATGTCTACGCAGCGGTGCTATTTCAGGATACTTCCGGTATCCCGAAATAGCTATCCTGCTGTCACGTTACTGTATTTAAGGGGAGCAGCCAGATCACTGCTGTGCCCACGACGAGGTTGTTATCCCAAAGTCTATACAAAGGGGGCCATGTAAGGTGTCAAATGAAGGCTTATGTTCTACTGATTCTATATATGCTACTCATGTACTTGTATGATGTCTGTATATGGAGTTATGAATATGGGCTCTGTGCTGATACTGGCCTGCACTGCCTATTGTAAAGGAGGATTGTCCAACGAATGACTATGCTTATTAGCACAGCCCCAAGGACAATGGCTCTCAAGGTGGCCAATACACACCTGAGGAATGTGTCTGGGAACATGCAAACCAGCCAGGGCAGAATGGCTGCTGACATATGAAACAGAGATAGGTCGCATGGCCATGTGACCTGCTCCGATTGGAAGGTACCAGGGAGATATATAAATGCCATGAGGCTGACTCCATCTTGTCTTCAATTCTGCTACTGATCCTAGATGCAGCCTTGCAAGGAACAGAGAGCCGAGAAGGATTGTTGACCCGTCCTGACATAGGATGTACACCAGAGACCTTTAAGAGAGCAGTTTGTAACATCTCTGCTGAGAGCCTGCATCAAGAACTTGATGATTGGTGCATGTAACAACCTTACACTCAACCTATTCTTTCTTTTATTAATAAACCTTTAGATTTTAGATTCTAAAGGATTGGCGTGATCTTGTGGGTAAGATCCAAAGTGTAAACTGACCGGGAATCTGTGGCTGGTTCTTTGGGACCGGGAGGACTCGTTCGGGGTAGGTGAGATTGGGTTCTATAATCCCACACCTGTGTATAAGGCCCAGGGCTGATTGTGGCACAGGGAGAGCTGGGATGTCTGAGAGGTTTTGCTCGTGAGGCTTCCTGCTGGCTAGATTGGCAGCTGAAGCGCTCTGTGTGACTGGTTTGTGGCCTATTTGGGAAAGATCTCCAGTCAGGGGCTGTAAGGAGCCCTGGTTTTGAGCAATTCACCCTGAGCAGACGCCCTCAGTGGTGCCTAGACCTGGCCCAGTCTGTCACACCTGCATCTTTTGAACAAGCCTGTTATTTCAAAATATAACAGGCTCGCTATTCCGACATCCCTGTAAACCTCATTCCACAAGGATTAAGAGACGTTTCAGAATAGCAGTTTATTTAGAAATTTGGTGCTGTATAGACAAAAAAAAGTCAATCAAAAGAATTAATAGATAAAAACCAGAAAGGAAACATATGGCTTTGAACTATTCAGGAGGATGAAACCATGTTAAGTAATGAAAATTAATCCTTATGTAAAACATTAGCATTTTATTGTACAATATTAGAAAGATGTGTAACGCTTAAGATATTGAGCATACAGATTAAATAAGACTGACATTTTTATTCACGTGATAAAAAAATTTTCCTGATGTTTTCTGCTGCTAAAATTTTCTGAGGTGCAGACTTTTTTAGACCTCCAAAACTTGAAAAAAATGTTGGCATAATTTCAAAACAGTGAGTATAGTGCAGTCAAAAAAGAAGTCTACATAGATTATATATACAGTAGCTAGTAAACCAAGCCAATTGCATTTAAAATCTCAAACAGTGTATACTTTGTGAATAACACTGATTGAAGAGTTTAATAATGTTTTGCTTTAAAACAAAAAAATTTTATTACCTTCTTCCCAGTTTACATAAATTAATTTCTACAGAACATATCACTAGTGTTACTGAGAAAAACACTCACAATCATATCCCATTAAGTTGGCACCTCTGTCAAGGATAATGAAACACTTATACTGTGGCAAATTGGAGCATGGATGTAGAAATTTATCAATTTAATAGTGTTCTCGCCTTAATATTTTGCTATTTTAACATATTTATCAGATAACTTCTGAAGGCAAGATATTTTCTGGTCTTTGGTGTTTAATCAGAAAAACTACAACCAGCAAAAAGCAAAGAAACAGTTTGATGAACTTGATTAAATTTACTGTTTGCTAATGTTGTATCAGGAAATAGCTTATACTGTAGAGAAAGGCAGAAGGGGGAAGTTCATCAACATTTGCATAGTCCAGATAGAATAATAAATAGGAGAGAAAAACATGTGGACTCCATTCACTCTGGATTTCCAAAAGCATCATCTTGATGACAAGAAGTTCACCTGCTTGATGGGATGGAGTTATACAAGGAACTTACAACTTCTACTCTGCCTGGAGATCAGAAGCTAGCCAGCGTAGTTCCAAAAGCTGGCAGTTTTTGGACAGAGAAGAGACTTGATCAGGCTCCCAGAATATGCATCAACTCACAGTATCAGAGAAATGCAGAACTGGAAGGGGCCTCAATAAGTCTAACACAGTCTCCTGAGCCAGGACCAAGTCCATGTTTCCACTATTCAAATCTATGTATGCTAGGTCGACTTAGAGCCATCACAGTAAATACTGCGTTTTTTCCTATCCACACTATCCTCCTTCTGTTGGTGGTGCACGTCCTCAGCAGGACAGCTTACACCGACCTAAGAAGGGCAGAGTGTGGGTGCAGAGAGTCCAGGCTTGCAGTTAGGCACCAAGCTCCCAAATGCGAGCTCAGCTACTGCCCAGGCTCTCAGCTTCTTGAAGAGCTCCAACCTGGAGTCAAGCCTCTAAGCTTTCCACAGGAGGGAGCTCCTTGCGGGGTGAGGGGCTGAGAACCCTGGTGGCAGCTGGGCTCAAACTTGGAGCTGCGTGTGGAGCAGGAAGCCCACAAGCCGGACTCTCAGTGCTGGGTAGTGGGGATCTAGCTGACAGGACTGCTGGGCTCACAGCTGGAATGTGCCCCCACCTTCAAAACGGGGACTCTAACTGGCTGTGAAACTGACCGTCTTGAAATAGACAGCTTCACAGCTCTGGCTGTCAGCCACCCTGACAGCTGATGCAAGAAACGCAGGGTTTATACAGCCATGGCAGTGCAAACTATGTTGACCTAAATCTTACATCTCTCTTGGATTTACTAGATAAGCATAGTGGTGAGTTACAGAGCTAGGAAGAATGCTGTAGTGTGTTCACTTCTGTAGTGAGGCCATTGCAAGCTGCTTTAGGTTGACTTAGGGCCCAGATCTAAGTTAATTTATCTTGACCCTCCCTGACAGGTGTTTTTTAAAAACTTCAGCAATGGGGAATTCACAACTTCCCTCGGTAGTCTCTTCCAGCGCTTAACTATCGTTACACTTAGGAAGTTTTTTCTAATGTCAAAACTAAATTTACCTCACTGAAATTTAAGCGCATTACTTCTTGTCCTGTCTTCAGTGGTTAAAGAGAACAATTTATTACCTCTTCATTTTAACAATCATGTATGTACTTGATTGAAGACTAAACCTCTCTTCTCCCCTGATATGCTGCCATAATAAAAACAACCAACTCAGGGAGAGGCACAAGGCTTTGTTTCTTTCCATGGCACACAATGTGGCAGACATCATAGATTCATTTTCAGATTTGCAATTCATGAAATATTGCAGAATCAGCCACGTAGTGTTCATAATGCTTATCACAAGACTGGTGAGCAGTGTGGGATCCATGCTTTCAGGCAGAAATGGTTGACACACAGTCTACAGGGGAAATTGAAAAACAGTACAAAATGTAGACAAAAGACCATGAAATGATTGGGGCAGAGAAAACTGCAATATGGAATGGTAAGCCTACTCCCAATAGGCATTGTGATCCATTCCCAGAACTCTTAGTGGCAGTAGACGGCAGTTTGCACAGTGTGATGGCTACCCATAGTACACTGCTCTTTGCTGATGCTAGACCATCAAGTGAGGATGCGCTCTGCCAACACAAGGAGTCTTTGTTACCCAAGCATGCATGCACACCGTCACAGTATGGCTACGTCTAGACTGCATCCCTTATTCCTCTTAAAGGATATCGGCAGTGCAGATGAAGCGGGGATTTAAATGCCCCGCTTCATTTGCATAAACATAACTGCCGCTTTTTTCCGGCTCGAGCTTTGTGGAAAAAGCGCCAGTCAAACGCGGATCTTGCGGAAAATAAAGCCTTTTCCGAAAGATCCCTTATTCCTCTTAAAAGAAGGAATAAGGGATCTTTCGGAAAAGGCTTTATTTTCCGCAAGATCCGCGTTTGACTGGCGCTTTTTCCGTCAAAGCTCCGAGCCGAAAAAGCGCAGCCATGCTTATGCAAATGAAGCGGGGCATTTAAATCCCCGCTTCATCTGCAATTGCGATACGTCTAATTTGCATCCCTTTTACGGAAAAGGGATGCAGTCTAGACGCAGCCAAAAGGTAAAGCATTTGAAAACATTTATTGTTGTCTCAAAAGTCTGAAATATTTTTGAGGATCAGTGGACAGGCTTTGGGGGTCACATCTTCTATCTAGCTGCTGGAGTACTTAGCTGTCAGATCCTCTTCCAAAGAAATCTTCCTTGGACTGCTCTAAAGCAAATTCTTTCACTTAATCTTTTAAAGCTATTTTCAAAAAAAGCACATAATCTATAGTGCCTCCTAGTGGTTCACTACAGTAACTTTTAAAGGTTAGCAATTCTCTTACTTTCAGCAAAACAACTCATTCATTATATCTTATCAAAATATTTCTAGCCATAACAATAATAAAAATTGTAAGTCAAATGTGTCAGAGGCTCATAAGACCAAGGTCAGCCATCTAAACATTCCTTCTATTCTTACAATACATTCACTTTTTATCCCATCCTCCCATTTTGATAGCATTGCTGCAAATATGCCTCCTAGTGCCTAAGTTTTCCCTAGCTATTTAATGTTTGATTTTCAGCTGGCAGTGGCTGAACATATAAAACTGCTGATGGCAGTACTGTCAAATTCTAGGGTACATGCAGGAATGTTAAATTTTGCGGTAACGTGAACACACAGACAATGTAATTATAGCAGTTTATAGATGTTAGTGTAAATTGACTTAAATTTATAGTGGAGACATGGCCTTAGTCTCAGATCCTACACCATTTACACTGATGTTCACTATGTTAATTATCCAATCACTACTAATCTTTTGGTAAAAACAGAAACAAAGAAGGGCATTTAACATTTGGGCTGTTGCTGCATTTTCTGTTATCTTTCCCTTTTCATTGAATAATGGGCCTACCCTGTCCTTGGTCTTCCTTTTGCTTCTAATGTATTTATAAAATGTATTCCTGTTACCCTTTATGTCCTTAGATAGTTTAATCTTTATTGTGCCTTGGCACGTCTAATTCTCTCCTAACATGCTTTCGTTCTTTTATATTCATCACTAGAAGATTTATCCAGTGTTGCTCAGGTCCATAACTCAATTTTTGTTTTTTGGAAAATAAAATGAAAATGTACATGCTTCATTGAAATCATTGCTCTGGGCTGGGGTTGGGGGCTTCCCTGTGGAGAGTGGACTACCCCAGCCCTCTCTCACCATAGGAGCTTGAAGCGGCTCTCCATGGTTGCTGCAGCTCTAGCAGGCGCACTCAAAGGAGCAGTGCATGATCCCTGGCTGGGGCAGGTCCAGATTCGTCTTCCCTTGCACTTCCCAGACAGAGTGAGGAATGGAGAAAACTGCATTTTCCCCTCATTCCCTGATGAAGGGGAACAGCTAGTAATGTTCCTGTATGAATTGGGGAGGAGGGAGCTTCAGCTCACACTCCCTCCCTAAAAGGCACCTGGGGATGAGAGGCTCAGAGTTGAGGCAGTCCTGGATGGGGGCGGAGCTTCTTTCATCTGCCTGGTTATTGCATCTCTTTTCTATATGGTTTTATGAGAAGCAATCCTATTCCACGCACATCCTGTTTTCCAGGCACTACTAAACCCTTACCTTGCTTTAAGTTACAATAAGAGGAAGCTGTATACGGAACTTGGTCCTAGCTCTTGTCCTGTGTGGTCCTAGCTCTTGTCATCTGAAAAAGTGGGTTGTGCCCACGAAAGCTCATGATACCAGCTACAAGTTTTGTTAGTCTTTAAGGTGCTACTAGACGATACGTTGTTTAAGTTTTTGCTGTTTAGGAGGAGTTCTTGAATGGACAGACTGACTCTGTCAAATATATAGTAGATTTGTAATTTGACCTATTTTCCACATATTGCACATCTCTTTTTTGAGTTTCAGGTAATTGAAGATCTCTTGGTTAAGCCAGAATAGTCTCCTACCACACTTCTTATTCTTTTCTTCATATTGGGATACTTTGCTCATGTCCTTAATAATGTCTCTTAAAAAACCTGCTAGCTCTTCTGACCTTTCTTCCCTTAGCCTTGCTCCCCATGGGATCTTATCTACAATACTTTGAGTTTGCTCAAGTCTACCTTTGTAATTTGACTGTCTTTATTCTGCATTTGTCCCTCCTACCACTCCTTAGAATCAGAAAATAGGGCTAAGTGTCCTTTCAAATCATTGTGATTTTATTCTTTTTCCTTCCTACAAACTCCCCTCTTTGATAGCCTTGGCTGCTTAGAGTCTGGGTTTTAAGCCCTTGTCTCCTGCATTAGTCTTTACATACATGGGAAGGGTGATCAAGTATAAAAGGATAGGAGCCTAGAGTCCTTTTAAGCGCACACTCACCTAGCAGGCCTCTGGCCCCTACTTCCAAACAGTACACAAACACACAATCTCCAAAGACACACTCAACTTTAAGCAAGCCAAAAGAAAAACCAAATAGACAAAAAGTTCATTCACACCAAGAATTAGTACTTGCTCCCTTTTCAGAAGAGAAGATCTCTCTTTCTCTCAAACTTTCCAGTGTTGCTGTTGATTTGCCTCACTTGGACCACATTTATTGGAGGAGAAGTGAAATCATAAATTTCATGTTTTTGTGCATCTAAGAGATCAAAACATAAAGGCTCATCTCTCCCATTCAAACCCTTTCCCTAAAAAAAGGAGAATCCTCTTTTAATTGAATGGCTAAGAGACAACAGCTAACTTTTGAACAAATCTGGTCATCTTGCTACAGTTTATATAAGGAATAATCTGTTACCTGGGTTTTTGTAAATGCTGAGCACATCCTTGAAATAATGAGGTAAGAATCTTTCCAGTAAAAGTAGCACATCCTCTAGCTCTTCCAGAATCCCCACAAGTAGGAAATTTTCATTCACGTTCAGTTTTGCTCTTTCGAGGGCCCATTCCCCAGGCTCCCTTTATGGATTAAAAAAAAAAAAAAAGTATTTAAATGGCGTGTTTGCTTTGGAAATTCAAAACAACAACACATGATGGCTAGAAAAATATTTATGGAGAAAGGAGCAGTGGGGAAAACCTCACACGGTTCCCCACTAGGAAAGCTATATGATATTAAGAAAACATCTTGGCTCCCTGACTCAAATATGCTCATATATGATTTTCATAGATTTGCAAGCAGGCTTTGTGATATTAAGCTTTATCAGTATTATGATAAAGATAAAAAGAAAACAGAAAGATGGAAAGATCTTTGTGGCTTCCAAAGCTCATTATGAATCATACAGAAGCAATTTAGTATGTAAATATGTGACTTTTATAATTAAGTTAGATACTGTACAGTAGTATTAAATTCTCTAGACAGTTTTACAGAGAGGTTCAAAACTCTTACCCATATAACAGTATGTCTTTACCGAGACTGTCCATTTTATATCTTCCATTCGTACTTGTTAAGATCATGTTGTTATTTTTTCTACATTTTTCTTATGGTCTGTTGAGTGGGCATTATTAAAAACATCAGCTGCACGTTGCAGTATTGCAATGACTGAAGTATGATAGCGTCATGCATTCAATAGTACCCACCAAGAAATGCTATTGGCCACTTTCAATGTGGAAAGTTTTCACCACCACTTACCCAGTTATACTTTATGAATGATCATGATGAGTATAGGCCTGCAGATTTACCACACTAACTGGTATAAAAGGGCCCATGTAGACCCATGGACTCCAATGATCTCAACTCGTTGAGTGCATGTCCCATAATTCTTTGCAACATTAATTTGCGCTTCCTGAAGTCAGAGTGTTCCTTCCTTTCATAAGCACATACTCTTGGTGTCCAACCTTCTCAACTAACAAAGGCATTCCAGGGCAGTAAAAGAGGGCAATAATACAAGATCCAACAACTGGTTCTTTCTCCTTTCTCTGTCCCAGCTCAGGTGCAGGGTACATCAACTCGGGAGCTGCTCTAACTTGCATAAACTGACAACAGTTCCATAGATGACATGCTACCTTAGGGACAACTGGAGTGTAGCCCACTTGAACCACTCCCCATTCCCAATCTGACACACACCCTGCACAAGGGGGTACAAGTAGTAAGGGCACAGACTTCGATTATTTGCCCACCGGGGATTAAGCAGTGCAGAGGGAGTGGCATGGGACAAAATCTCCCAAAGAGTTGATAGTGGTCCTTGGACTTTTGAAATAGTATGTTTAATCATCAGGCTGAAATATGACCTTCTGAAAAGAAGGCAGGGGTTGAGGGTCACATCCTCGCTTTGGGCGAAGCGTTGCACTGAGTGGGTGGGTCCTACACCTGAAGAGTTAAGGTGGGAGGCCCTGGGTGGGTTGCAGAGGAAGACCAGCCTGCACTCACCCTACAGTGGAGGCTCCTGTCCTGCAGGGCTGAGCCCAGCTCTCCATAGTGCAATCTGGTGTACGGGGTCATAGCTCGGCACAGGTTTGGGCCAGCCACCCCCTCCGTCACATCCCCGAGGGGATAGAAGCTGCATGAGTTGCTGCTGAAGGTTAAATTTTGATTTTATGTAGTTTGCGTTTGTTTTCATTTTATGTTACTTTACATTTTTTAAATACATACAAAGCTCTAATTATAGCGTGTGAACTCAAGGAAAAAATGAATGTAAAATTTAAACCCTCTGCTTAACTGTTTCTTTATATATGATTTCATAATAAATACACTGATACATGAGCCATGTTTTCCCTTATATTTGCAACAGAGCAACAACTGTTGTGTCTCTGATACCACAGTACGTGGTAATTATTAGCAAGTGTTCAATGTCTATTGCTGTACAGAATCAGTAATGTGTGATATACATTTACCTGCATTTTGGATGCTGTCCACAGAAATATGGTATGATGTAAAATAACCTGGGATTGGAACATTCAGGGTAATTTTCAAGAATACATACATTAATATCCTAGGGAGAATGAAAGGAAAACAAACGTTATAAGAATCTATCTTACCACCTCAATAAAAAAATTGCTTCTCTCTTTCTCACATAAGTAGAGTTGGTCTTTTCCTCATACTTCATTGTATAGTCCTGGCTGCACAGAATGTATACTCAAGTCCCTCACAAATAACTTGCAGGACATTTAGCATTTCTGAATTTTATTAAGGTGGGATAATTTTTTCTATGAGCATCACATCATCTTGCTACAACATCATGTTACAACATCTGTTACAGTGAAGATATCGTCAAAGCCAGTTTTAACTTCAAACCATTTGACTAAAATCTACTGAAGAATAACTTTGGTATTAGACTGCTTTTAACATAGCCATCTTAAACAGCAATCTATTAATGCCATTATTACATATGCTTAGCAATTTCTCCTCTAATTATACTCTGGGAGAAGAGAGAAGATGGCAGAATAATTTGAAATGCAATCCCAATGACACAAAACTGTTTTATTCTACTTTCATTCACTGACCTTATACTGTACCAATATAAACTCAAGTTCATACACCTTTCTTTTCTGCTGGCCAAAACATGCATCACTCTTCACTGGAAGTCAGTATACCACTTAGCTATTCAGGACTGGATCATATGGTGAAAATTCTCCCTCATGAAAGAGATGTATGCTCAGTAGGAAACCAAGACTTTGATCTAATCTAGAGACCATTCGTCAAAGACTTGACATAGGTACAGTGTATTGAACTTTGCTAATATAAATAGTGGAATTGAGTCAAAATGGAAAAAATAACGTTCTTTATTTGATTTAGGCTAAATTCTGCCACTTTTACTTACACTGAGTAGTACCTCTAGAGACCTCTACTGATTTTAGTAAGACTGATTGTAGCAAAAAGTACAAGATAGCATGAGTATGGATAGGAGAATCTGATCTTTTGTGAAAGTAACCTTTAACTAATTATGAAATCTTAATACCTACTTTTATAATGCAATTTATCTTTATATATAAAGCATGAGAAACATGACTAACTTAAGATATAAACTTAAGAAGAAGAAATGATATGAACATTTCAGCAGATAGCAAAATATCCAATAGCCAAAAATCATGATCTTGCCATAGGAGAAATGCACATTGCCCATCACATCGTCAGTGAGACCAGACTGCTGATAAGCTCCTTGTCGGAGATAATCAGACTCAGATTTTTAGTTACTATTCAGGAAAGCACTTCTGCTCAGGCTATATTTACGCTACAGCATATGTTGGCATAACTTATGTCACTCAGGGTGTAACTAAAATGCCCCTTGAGAGATATAAGTTACACAACATAACCTGTGTGCCTGGTGCTACATTGGTGGGAGAAGCTCTCCCACCAACACAGCTTGTGCCATTCGCGGAAGTGGTTTTATTAGGCCAGTAGAAGAGCTCTCTCCTGTCAGCACAGAGCATCTTCAGTAGACGTGCTGCAGCTGCATCAGTACAGCTGTGCTGCTGCAGTGCTGTACGTGTAAACATGTCTATCATATTTCAAATGCTTAACTGCTTTTTTTCCTGAACAAGGATGCTTTACTCAATCAAGGCCTTAATTGTAACAAATCACTGATAATGTTGCATTTAGATCTATAATGAGACTCCTCAAGCTATGATCCCATTTTTCTCCCTCTCTTTTGTTAATGTAAATCTATTACCACTCTTTATCTTCACAGCAAAACATTACAATTTAATACATGAGAGATAAGTGAAGTAAATTCTGTTGACTTAACTGTAGTAAAACGACTGCCCAGGATGATAAAACTTTTCCGAATTGGGAGACACACACACAGGTACCTTTCTGTGCATATTAGGGTTCTGTGTGTGGTCCATGAGACATATTGTTTACTGTTGCCCACACACAGGGTTGCCAGATTCTGCTGGTTTCCGTCCACATAGGTTTTTTCTACTGGTATCACTAAAGCGATACACACATAAAACAGGGGAATGTGAAGTGAGGGTAGAGGGGGAAATGTGTGTGGTCTATAGCACTAACCTATAAGCTTTTGCCTATCAGTTAATTGGTTACTCGACTACACTATTACATCCCTATGCTTTTGTGAAGTCTGTTTTAAAGTTTCCAAGCTGGGCACAACTGTCAGTCTTTCCCAGGCTCTGCTCAGTCGTTCTGACCTTCACAGTCTGGGATCTTTTAAATACTCTTTGCTGTCTTCTGAGCACCCACTCTCAGGCCTTCCTAGCTGGAGTCTATCACTGCTCTTCATTTCTGCAGAAAATCCTAGGCCTATCTACCAGGTATTTTCCCACATCTTCAAATGTCCAACTGGGCCTTTATGCCCAAATCCTTACCACCTGTCAAGGGTCTCCTGCCCTCCGCAGCCTCCACCACAACTTCTTTTGATAGGACCCTTAACTCCTTGGGTTGAGATAGATCAGTCAGAACCCTCCTAACTTGCTACTCTCTCCCCCTTTTAAAGTTCACATGTCTTTCCTTAAGCCCAATGCATAGGTACCCTGTGCCCCATTTCCCCCCTCCAAATCCCAGTCACTCTGGGACAATCAGGATGGCCGTCTGATCTTTGCCCTATCACTATGATCGCAGTGTTTCCTTTCTCTGATTCAATTAAAATAAAAAATCAATTTAAGCTTTGCACATTTTTCATATTTTTCTTGCAGACACCTTGAGACGATGTCTTCAAAGACGTATGCTCCAAAATCTTCCATAAAACCTAACATAATATGCAGTGAATATGAATTCAGAAACTGTTAAGTTTTTGAAAATCACATATATTCCCATGACATCATACTATGTTCTGGCAAATACGGATTTCATTCATTGCAGGATCAAAAGAAAGGAGGAAACACACAGATACAATTACAAAGATACAGAAAACTGACGCCTGAAAGGATGGATCACTGACTCTTGAACCTAGTTTTGTAGTGACAACTGGGCGATGTTGCTGAACGTGAAAATAGATGAAAATATGTGGTGTTTCTACACTAAATTATATACAAGCAATATAATTTAGTGTAGAAACAACATGTATTACAGAAACCATAACTATACCTGCCACTAAATTAACATTGTTGCTAATAGTTTTAATAGAAAAGCCAAATCCCTAACAGGTAAGGTGAATTTATTACCCTTTTACTCCAAGAAGTGATCTCTACTTCAAGCCATGGTGTGGGGGGCTGTGTGGGAAAGTCTGTACGGTCACTGCTCAGGCTGAACTTTGTGTGTGAGTTGGATTTCAGATGCCTGTCCCAGCACTCTGAGTGAGGTGTTCACAAGAGCCAACTCCACCATTTAAAACTGATGTCAATGATGTACATTGGTTCTAATGTTTTCTTTTTCCTAAGAATTACCATTGCACCAAGTCCATCTTTCAAAACATTTTGGATTATCCATAAATATTTTTCACATTCAGCAAATTATGACAGTGTGTTTAGGCAATTTAGTATGTTTTATTACAGGTATTCCCATTTGGTAATTGTTTATACAATCCTGGATAAGGACATTTGTCCTCTCACTTTAGCACCTAGCAAATAGAATGCTAAACAACTACAAGGTAAGTCAGCTTTAGCTGTAGAAACAGGAATAAACTATAACCACAGGAGTGCAATCTTTCCTTAGGCAAGATTTAGGGCTTTAGCAAGCCAATGGGTGAATGCCGTAATTATAATTGCCTCTCCTGGTACTTGGCCTAAAGAGAGAGGTTTTTCTTTTGCAGCTTTATCACTTCTTAACAAATGAAAACAAGACTTCATTCGTATAACTCTGTGCCCCTAAATTATTTGATATAAAAAGCAATGGACTCCTTTCCCTCCGTTTTCTGAAAGCATAATTTGATTAACAAAAGAAGAAATAGCATCCATCCAATCAAAATCACACCTCTTCATGGAGAAAATCCTACATATGTGACCACTAAATATTTTGTGTGTTTTTCTTTACCAAAAAAATTCCCTTGTGTAAAGAGAATCCTATTGATAGATCTTCTGCTTGGAACAAACAGGCGTTGCTCAAGTGTGCAGGAGCAGAGGAACTACCACTTCGAGTTTGATTTGATGAGAAAAATTTCAGCACCGTGTTTTCTATAATTTCTTTCACATTCTAGACTTTATATGTTGAAAACCAATATTACTGTCACATGCTACACATTACAGCATTCAGAGGGTTTTTAATAAGTTTAGCAACTGCTATTCTTTATGAAAGCAATCAGCAACTGTTCCTTTTATAAAGATTTTAAATTATTATGCAGCCTTATGATCTATGAAATACAGCAATAACCATGAGGAAAAAGTGCCTTTGGTCTGATGTGTACTTTTATGTGAAATACATTTACTAATGTTCTAATTATTATAAATAAAATAAAAAAATATACTTATTCTAAATCTGAACATCTTTAAATGGAGTCGTCTTTGGTAAGTTGGGGCACTCTGGTAAGCCACTGAAACTTGTATCATCCTAGCTAAATCAGACACATGCCATCATGATCAAAGACAATCACCACAAGTATTTGCATTGAGATCTCTTTAGCCCAGAGGTGGGCAATAATTTTTTAAGGGGAGGCCACTTCACAAATTTCGGAAGTGGCCACAGGCTGGCAGCAACCCAGCAGGCACAAGCCCTTTGAACAGAAGCAGTTGAAAGGGCTTGTGCCTCCCAGGCAATGGGCCAGTAGGACCAAGAGCTGTGAGCTGTTTCAATTGCTTCTGTTTAAAGGGCTTGTGCTTGCCAGGTGGCTATGAGGCAATGCAGCAAACCCAGCCAGCACAAACCCTTTAAATAGAAGCAGTTAAAAGGGCTCATAGTTCCGGCACCTCTAGTATGTTGCTAGTGAGCCAGAGACATGTGAGCCCTTTCACAACTGCTTCTATAAAAAGGGCTTGTGCCTTCCCCGGGTCTGCTAGGCAAGACGCAGGGAACATGCGAACACTTTTAACTGCTTCTATTTAAAAGGGCTCACATGTCTCCGGCTCCTGGGCAACATGCTAAGGGGCAGGGCCTGGAACTGCCTCGTGGGCTGTATTAAAGCCTTAGGCGGGCTGAATTCGGCCCTCAGAGAGGCTTTTGCCTACCCATGCTTTAGACTGATGACAGAACAATTTCATTTGGAATAAAAGGGTTTGATAAGAGCTTTTTCTTAAATATCTCCCTCTCCCTTGCATTGTTCCTGTTCTGATACTATGAAACAGGAAATTTTTCATAACATATTCGTCCCCTATCATTGCTACAATTTTATTTCACTAGCAACACATTATTATGTCAAAGTGAATTAGTGCTCTAGTATTCTGGCACTATGTCAGGATACTGACCACCCATAAATTTAATGATGGAGTGTTACAGATAGAAAAATTGCATTTTTCAAAACAGTATTGCCCCCAAGCAATCTCTTCCAGCCCTCTTCCCCAAAACCCTACACATATGGAGTACTGATGAGCTAGATCATCTCTTTTAGAGCCTAATAAGGTTTTCTTTCACCCAGATTACTTTCCTTATTCTTTTTCAGGTCAGCTTTTAGAAACTTCTGTCCTTAATAAAATCCCTGATGACCTGTAACTTATTAGTGTAATACATGGTCAGAAAAAGACACATCACTCAAAAAACAATGCTCTCCTTGGGAAAAAAGGTTTTAGAACACATTCAGTATATTTTATTTGCAGAATGAAACTCAGTCTATATGTAAGAGTACAGGAAATGGGTTCCCCCAAACTAAACTAACTAGGGCTACTAGAGGTAAATCCATTTTTGTGGTACTACAGATTGTATCTCCCTGGTCCAGCAACCATCTGCTGGACCAGAGGAGGTCAATGCTGGCACTTCTTCTGCATCTGGGGCTCACTTCGGTGGCAGAAGAAGAGCTGGTATTGACCAAGTGGGGAGCTCGGCAGAGCGGATGTGGAGCCCCAGGAGTACAACCCCAGAGGAACGGACCGAGTCCCATGAGAGCCGGGCTGTACTCCCTCCTCCCTGCCCCTGAATTCCTGGCTCCCCACTGTGGCACTCTGCAGCCACTGAGCCTCTTCCCCCGCGTGTCCTCCATCCTTACTTCTCCCCCTCATACCCTTCCTGAGCTTGCAGTGCCTTTGGAAGGGTGGTGAAGGAGTTGAACACAGGGCCCGGCTTTTCCCTGTTGATTAACCACAGTTAACGCTCACAATTACCTAAAAAAATTGCGATTAAAAATAAATCATGAAGAATCACTTTTTAATCAGACTGTTAAATTATAGAATGCTAATTGAAATGTATTAAGTATTTTGGATGTTTTCATACATTTTCAAATATATTAATTTCAACTGCAACACAGAATACAAAGTGTACAGTGCTCACTTTATCATTTTAGAGAATAAATATGTTCTAAAATAATATAAACAAAAGAACCAGTATTTTTCAATTCACCTCATACAAGTACTATAGTCCAATCTCTTTATTTTGAGACTGCAGTTTACAAATGTTGATTTTTGTGTTACATAACAGCACTCAAAAACAAAACAATGCAAAACTTTAGCACCCATGAGTCCAGTCAATCCTACTTCTTGTTAGACAATCACCAAGACAGACAAGTTTGTTTATGTTTACGGGAGATAGTGATGCCTGCTTCTTATTTCCAATGTTACCTGAAAGTGAGAACAGACATTTGCATGGCACTTTTGTAGCCAGCAGTGAAAGGCACATAGGTGCCAGATGTGCTAAAAGATTCATATGAATCTTTATATTTTGGCCACCATTTCAGAAGACATGCTTCCATGCTGATGATGCTCATTAAAAAAATGTGTTCATTAAATTTGTGACTGAACTACTTGGGGGAAGAGTTGTATCATATCTCCTCTTCTGTTTTACCAGCATTCTGCCATATATTTCATGTTACAGCAGTCTCAGATGATGACCTAACATATGTTGTTTGATTTAAGAAAACTTTCACTGTAGATTTGACAGAATGCAAAGAAGGTACCAATGTGAGATTTCTATAGATACTGCACTTAACCAAAAGGATTAAGAATCTGAAGTTCCCTCCAAAATCTGAGAGGGATGAGGTGTAGCACACATTTTCAAAGTCTTAAAAGAGCTACACACCAATGCGGAATCTACAACAACTGAAGCACTTTAAAAAAAAAATCAACTTTGTGCTGATGGCCACTGACTCAGAAAATTGAAATGAACATGCATTAGTCTGTACTGCTTTGGATCACTATCAAGCAGAACCCTTCATCAGCATGTCCTCTGGAATGGTGGTTGACACATGAAGGGACGTATGGATCTTTAGGGCATCTGACACAAATATCTTGCAACGCTGGCTACAACAGTGCAATGTAAATGCTTGGGCTCACTTTGGGTGCGTAACACAGCAGGGCTAACCTCGACTTTAGCTACACAACTTGAGCTACATCAATTGTATAGCTGAAGTCAAAATAGCTTAATTCGGCTTTTGGTGCTGTCTACGCAGCAGGAAGTCGAAGGAAGAACACTCTTCCTTCGACTTCCCTTACTTCTTGTAAAATGAGGGTTACATGAGTCAGAGAAAGAAGTCCTCCAGCTCGACATTACTTTGGAATAATGGCTTGCAGTGTATACACACACATTCTTTGTTATTTTGGAATAAGATCAGTTATTCTAAATAACGCTGCTGTGTAGACATAGCCTTTTAGGTGACATAAAGAAGCCGGCAGCATTGGCTCCTGCAAATGTAAACAAATGTGTTTTTCTGAGTGACTGGCCAAATAAGAACGATCAATGATTTAGATAATGGCATAGAAAGTATGCTTATAAAGTTTGCAGATGATACCAATGTGGTTGGAATTGCAAGTTCAAAAGGGTTGCAAGAGAATGGGATCATAATTCAAAATGATCTGGACAAACTGGAGAAATGTTCTGAGGTTAATAGGCTGAAGTTCATACATACAAAATGGGAAATGACTGTCTAGGAAGGAGTACTGCAGAAAAGGATCTAGGGGTCAGAGTGGATCACAAGCTAAACAGAAGTTAACAATGTGACACTGCTTCAAAAAAAGCAAACATGATTCTGGGATGACTTAACAAGAGTGTGGTGAGCAAGACACAAGTAGTAATTCTTCTGCCTTACTCTGCGCTGATTAGGTCTCAGAGTATCGTGTCCAGTTCTGGGCACCATATTTCAGGAAAGATGAGGAATAGGACCAGAATAGAGCAATAAAAATGATTAAAAGTCTAGAAAATATGATCTACGAGGGAAGACTCAAAGAACTGGGTTTATTTAATTTGGAAAAGAGAAGACTGAGGGGACAGGATAACAGTTTTCAAGTACCTAAAAGGGTGTTACAAGGTGGAGGGAGAAAAGTTATTCTCCTTAACCTCTGATGAAAGGATAAGAAGCAATAGGCTTAAATTGCAGCACGGGAGGTTTAGGACATTCGGAAAATCTTCCTAATTGTCGGAATGGTTAATCACTAGAATAAATGGCTTAGGGAAGTTGTAGAATCTCCATCATTGGAGATATTTAAGAGCAGGTCAGACAGACATCTATCGGGGTCACCCAGACGGTGCTTGGTCCCTCTGTGAGGATAGGGGATTGGACTTGATGACCTCTTAAGTTCCCTTCCAATTCTAGTATTCTGTGATTCTACCAAGTAGGACTGAGTGGCTTAGTAGGCTCTAAAGTTTTATATTGTTTTATTTTTGAATGCAGTTTTTTGAATATAATTCTATACTTGTAAGTTCAACTTTCATGATAAAGAGACTGCACTACAGTATTTGTAATGGGGGAATGGAAAAAAACCTATTTTTTTATTTTTACAGTGCAAATATTTCTAATTAAAAATAAATATAAAGTGAGCACAATACACTTTGTATTCTTTGTAGTAAATGAAATCCATGTATTTCAAAATGTAGAAAACATCCAAAATATTTAAAGAAATGGTATTTTATTATTTAACAGTGTGATTAACTGCAATTAATTTTTTGTCCCTTGACAGCCCTAATTTAACACCCTTTTTATTTCACATGCTGTTAATTGTTAATCTATTTTTTACTGGGGCTTGTTTTCAACCTAAATAGAAATTTTGGAAAGAATGAAGACAGTTGGTTCAGTCATGTCAAAATTATGTATATTAAAACACCCCAACACTTTCCTCATATATCCCAATCAGAAATTTTACATACAGAAAATTCAGAGAGACCTTAGGGGCTAAGCTAAATATGTCTGAATAAAATCTATTCTACAGTTTTAAAACTGAGCATTTAAAGTTTCTCCAAACAAGTTCAGCAGAATTCACTTTTATATACAGAATAATACAGAACTCTTCATCTAAGAAAAGCAGCTGGAATTAGGTTTTCTATCTGGAATTTCTTGGTTTGTGTAAAATGTCAACATTAGTGGAAATTAAAGTATTTTATTTTTCTCAATGTAAAAAACACTTAGGATAAAAAAAAATCCAGACTTCAAAATTTTCATTGCTTGTTAATCCTAAGTGAACCTAAATAGAACATTATAGAAATTTTAGATTCTATTAACAGGCTTATATTAATTCTTACTAAATGACCTAAATACTTTAAATCATGAAGAATTATATTTTAATAACAGATACCTGTTTCTTACAAATATTTTTGTTTCCCATGAATTCACATTAATTCAGTTAATCCACAAGATATTGCAACTGCCTTTGCTTCGCTCATAATCAATCTGAGAAAAATTACATCTTTCCATGTCCTGCTAATATACTGTAACCTGTATATTATAATTGGGAGGGACTCTATTTATAATATGGCTAGTCTGTATTTCTTAGCAAAAACTAAAGATAACAGATGTGAAACGAAGGTGCGTCACAAGGTCCTCAGAGGAAGTGGTGAACTAAATAAATGTCTTTCAACTAGACACATAACCATAAAAGGAAACTAAATAAAATAAATGTGGAAAACCAGTCAGCAAGAGCTGTTAATGGTGACCTCTCCTGCTAACAAGATGGTTTTTAATACAGTTCTTTAGTCAACAGTACAGTATTGCAATTATTACGAACAGCCAAGGAAACATTTCCTGCTTTGCTAAGCAACCTCAGAATCCACTAACTGCTTTTTTTAAAGTGTTTGTAGTTCAGTGTTTACATGTATGTCAAACTGACCATCACATCCTGACAGTAATTTCGCGTAATAAATATTAAGTACAACTACTTAAAAAAAAAAAGTATCTTTCTCCAAGCCTGGGTGGTTCTGAACCAGATGGTGATGGAGAAAAAGTGTAAACAAGGATGCTCAGAAGATTGCTCAACAGTGTAAATAGAAAATCAAAGAAGAAAAGTTACAGTTTCATATTTTTAAGGACTCTAGAAAAATCTACCTTGCTCTAGCGATATCATAAAGTCAGAATAGTGGTTGGAATGAAGGTTCCCAAACACAGATGTAATGAAGATTGACTCAGACTGTTTTTGTATGTTAACATCACAAGTTACTAAGACACTTTTGTGGAGATTAAGTGACCATGTAATAAGTATTATTTTTAACCAACCAGTGTTTAATGGTCTCATTCAGTGTAAATCAAGTAAATATTTGGGCATCTTAATGCAAAGCCACATAAAATAAAGATGATGAATTTCCATTTAATCAGTTTTTTACATTTCCATTTTCAAATTCTGGCAGAATTTGGTCCTTGCTAATGAATAAAGGGACTAGTAACATGCCATATGGTAAACAGATGCTATGCAAGTTTCCTCATATAGCACTACCAAAGCATCTTAATCCAAATGTTTGGCAGCCAATACTATTCTGGTGTGGGGGCAGCGCCAATGACTGCCAGTTAGGGATGTTAAGGACTAGTCGACTATCCGATAAGCAAATGCGTATCGGATAGTCAGTTGACTAGTTGATCTCCCCCTTCCCCTCTCTTGCTGCCTCTAGCAGACAGAGGCAGCAAAGGGAGGGGAAGAGGAGGTACTTCAAAGCGGCAGCGCCGCACAGCTGTTCCCGGGATCAACTGTGCAGTGCTGTCGTGCATGGAGCCCGGGGTCAGATGGGGACTCCCCCAGCTGATCTCGGGCTCCAGTGTGGCATTTCTGCAAACTCGAGATCAGCTGGGAAAAGTCGGTGTTTCAAAGGGACAGTGCCACACAGCTGATCCCGGGCTCCCCTGTGTGGCGCTGCATTTCTGCGGAACCCGGTGTCAGCTGGAGAGTCCCCAGCTGCCCCCAGCTCCACGTGGGATTTCAAATTGGCAGCGCATCATGAAGCCCGGAGTCAGCAGGGGACTCTTGAATACCCCACTGACCCCGGGCTCCATGCTGCTCTGCCGCTTTGAAATGCACAAGAGCCCCCGCTGGAGACTCTTGTGCATGTCAAAGCTGGCATGCCGCGTGCAGCCCAGAGTCAGTGGAACTTCCTGCTGGCCCCAGGCTGCACGTGGAGTTCCGCATTCTTCCTTTGAAATGTACAAGATCCCCAGTGAGGGAATGCAGAAGTGCCTATCGACTAGTTGAGTAGTCGATGGAAATTCCATCGACTACTCAACTAGTCAATTAACCACAATTTAACATCCTTACTCCCAATTATATTAAATTATGCCCGATTGTGTGGGTGTCTTCTGAGATGGAGAAATGTCCACCAGAAACTCACCCTTAAAGCCATTTCAATATCCAAACCTTATTCTAGAGGTAAGAAGCTAGCACTCTAGCTTAGTACCCTACCAGGTCTTAATTTAGCAATGTTATGTCCCATGCACTGTGATGCAGCCAATGCTAAATGACCTGACTAGCACTGTTCAGATGTTGAAGTTATTTTATCAACATGGTAATTAAATTATTGTAATTTATTCAGTCACAATGGATTTGACCATTTAACTTTGGCCATGTAGTTAGTTTCTCTAAGGCTACGTCTACACTGCCGGCTTTTGCCAGCAGAGTGTATGTTAATAAAGTGCTCATTAGCATTTGTCACGGTGTTATTAGCATATTCTCTGTCCGAGGCTTTTTGAGCAGGAGGTTTTTGCACAAAAACAAGCAGTGTAGACGGATCCGTTTTGTGCGAAAACTCCCTTTTGCACAAGATCCTTATACTTCAAAAAAGGAGGTATACAGATCTTGTGCAAAAGGGAGTTTTTTCAGCGTAAAACTGATCCATCTACACTGCTTGTTTTTGCGCAAAAACCTCTTGCACAAAAAGCCTCGGGCAGAGAATATGCTAATTACAGTGTGACAAATGCTAATGAATGCTTTAGCATACTCTCTGCCAGCAAAAGCTGGCAGTGTAGACATAGCCTAGGTATTTCTAAATACATCCACCAGTGCAGTAACTGAGTAAATACAAATCACCATACTGTAGGAATCAGTCAGAAAAAAATTCCTAAAACAACACATTTTCTTTTCATGTGTGACACTGTGAAAGTGACTGACAATGAGATTTTTTTCGTTTTTTGTTTCATGCCACCTCTACAGTAGTTTTTGCAGGAAGGGAAAGAGATGACACACACATTTCATCCTGAAAAGGGAGAGACCTTTGATCACAGGCCTGAAAGGCCAATCCTCTATGCATCTGAGTTGCACGCTACACAAATCAACTCTGTTGGATAGCAGTAAGTTAGGAAGATCCTGGCCACAGACAGACAGACAAGAGATCTTTAATGCAGTTGAGGGGGCATCAGGTCACTGACACCCTTGAAGAATACAGACTAGGTATTGAATGCCCTGTATCATCAGGTTTCTTTGTGGAAATATTTATCCATAATACAATAAACTGGAGCAATGGAGCCTAGGGTGATGAATGTGAGATGGCTGTGGCCAGATAGAATTCATCAGAAAGGAGCCTGGCTTACTAGCCACCCAAGTTTATTCAAGTACTTTGTTTATTGCATTATGAGTTATTCAGAACCAATATGGAGCCTAGATGCACTTCAAGACTGTGCACCATTACAGAGATTGAAAGCTAGAAGCCAGATGCCTTTTCTGACAGTAATATTATAGTTTTGGCTTTTTCCATAACATTTTTCTCTTCTCTATCACCACCTTAGTCTTGCCTTGGTTTGGCTTCAGCCATTTAGTTATCATCTAGATTTTTATCTTATTCAGGCATCAGGAAGCTGGATTGAGGGCGTTGTGTTTGAAGTGAAGGGGATGCAGGCCTAGGTATCATCTGCAGACCATGGGATCTTGCCATCCCCTGCGTAGGTTTCAAGAACAGGATGGGGGATAAAACTGCTTACAGGTTTTACGTGAGTGTGCTTACATGAGTGTGCTTATAAGATACAGCTGCAGCCTTATATTACCTGTGCTAAACAAAGGACCTTTCAGGCAGGTGAACAGATGACTAAAAGTATGATCATGATTCTAGGCAGACTGCCTGTTTTTATTCATGAAGCGGCAGGGCCTGGAGGTGCAACAGATGGCTCTTTTTCACACACACACTTCATCCTATACAAGGAGGTTACAAGGGGCTCCTTCAGCATGACTCCTTGTCAGCTCTACATAGGACAGACAGGGATGGGGAGTGGCACTTCTACAGGTCTCTGCCTCCCTTCCTTTGAGAAGCTGATCAGAAAAGAGGTGTCAGGCTCTTCTATATGAGCCTCCACCTCTTCCAGGGTCTTAAATGAAAGGTAAATATTTGCAAGTTCTTAAGTTGCAATGTACAAACAATAAGGAAGTGATTAGCAAGGAAGGAACCAAGTCTTATCAGAGGCACAGTATACTGTAAAGGCAGGTCTCTTTAAATTTCACATATTTCTTTTCATCTGTTCTTCTCTATTCTCCAACTTTTAAAAAATATATTTTCTTTACAGGAAGTCTCTAGTAACGTATCGCTCCCAAAAACAGCCGCCCAGAAATACCACAGAAGTATGTTAGGGTTCAAGTTCTCTTCCTTCACATTTCTGATAGCAGTTTTTTTTTAATCCTATGCCTCTTTAAATTATCACAAGTAACTCATTATTAGTCCTCCAACTTAGCCTTTCCTCAAACTTACCTAAATCGCATATTAAAAAAACAAAACAAAACAACAGTATACAGACAGTGAAGGAGAGAGGGGAAAACTGAAATATCAATTTTTTTTCACTAATAAATTTGTAAGGCACTCAGTTACCATAGCAACAAGTGCAGCAATACAACCCACACAGACGGATTAGAACAATGTTCTTTGGAAACTTTTTAAGGATCCTTAACAGCAACATGTAGGAAAAACAAAAACACTACATAGAGCCAATTCATTTGAATCACACCCTTGTCCCTAGCCATCTTGTTTGAAAATTAGTTCAAAACAGAAGGCCTTCTTTGGAACACACAGGACTGGGCAGTCTGTTCTCAGGAAATAGTTTATTCAATGAGTTTCATCCTCTGTTTATTGTTTGCAAAAAGACTAATTTTAATATTCCTAGTTTTTCACATGCTCAGTGCAAACACATTCAGTGACTAAGCAATTTGCTAATAATTCATTTTGACTGTTATTTGTTGTGATTGCATTAATATTAATTAATACAGTATTAATTCTATTCTTTCTGGATGACAAGCTTTCACTCAGGAGAGTGGAAATCACTGAGGTTTCAAGATGGCTTGCACAAATCCTTTGGATTCTTTGTCCACAATCCTTCAGATTGCCCCATACAGCTGCCCCCTTGCATTTGTGCATTGGGGCTCAGCGTGAAACAACCTGAAGGATGGAGCTTAACATGTTTGTATTCATGATACTTTTCATGAGAATGGCTTCAGAAAAGAAAAGTATCACATACAAAAGTTTGAAAAAATAATAAAGAGTTAAGTGAATGTACATGATGTATTCAAAAAATGTTCACAAAATCTTCTGCAATTTCCTCTCACGTTTAGCCTCCTGATTTGGGGAGACTCAAGCTCAGTGGCTTGAGCATTGGCCTGCTAAACCCAAGGTTGTGAGTTCAATCCTTGAGGGGGGCCATTTACGAATCTGGGGCAAATCTGACAGGGATGGTACGTGGTCCTGCCATGAGGGTAGGGTACTGGACTTGATGACCTCTCAAGGTCCCTTCCCGTTCTATGAGATAGGTATATCTCCATATATTATTAAGTATCACTCAGTGAAAATATGTGGAAAAACAATTTCCTAATGTAAAAAAAAAAAAAAGACATTAACATTAGGTTTATAAGTCTCAGAGGGTGTTGTTTTTTAAACTTTTTTTAAAAATTATAAACTAAGCGGTCCCGTAACTCCTTAGAGACTAACAAAAAATATAGATCATATCATCAGCTTTCCTGGGCACAACCCACTACTTCAGATGACAATAGGGTTGCCAGGTAGACCCCGCTAAAAAACCGGACACGCTTGTCCGGGAGGGGCAGGAAGCAGAGCTGGCGGGCGGGGGCCACGGGGCTGGCCGGCAGGAAGAGGGGTGGGAAGCAGAGCTGGGGGATAGGGACTGTGGGGCTAGAAGGGAGGATGGGGCCCGGACGAAGGGGCGGAAGCAGGGCTGGCGGGGTGTCCAGGGCCGCGGGCTGGCCGGCAGGAAGAGGGGCGGGAAGCAGAGCTGGGGAGGGATCAGGAGCCATGGGGCTGGAGGGAAGGATGGGGAGGAGACAGAGGAAGGGGCGGGAAGCAGACCTGGCGAGGGGGTGGGGAGGGTGCAGCCACTGGCCGCAGCCGGAGTCCTTCCAGCTGCGCCCCCGGCAGGCGCTCCCTTTACTTGCCAGCAGAAGCCGGGTGGGGGGCGGGGCTGGGAGCCACTCCCCCCGCCCGGCTTCTGCTCTCAACCAGAGGCTCCCAGCTGGGAGGCGGGCCGTGATTGGCGCTGGGAGCCTCTGGTCCTGTGCAAAAGCCAGGTGGCTGGGAGTCCCGGGCCCCACCCCGCCCTACCCCACCCGGCTTTTGCACGCAACCACAGGGCTCCCAAAGCCAATCGCGCTCTGCCTCCCAGTCGCTCCCCGCCCCCGCCAGGCTTCCCTGCAGCGCCCCGTCAGAAATTCACAAAATACCGGACATTCCACTTGTCCGGTATTTTCTGAATTTTTCTACGGGACAGACGGTGCAAATACCAGACTGTCCGGTAGAAAACTGGACACCTGGCAACCCTAGATGACAAATATAGAGCAAGAGGCACAGAGGGAGAAATATAAAGCAGAACAAGAAGGGAAGGAAAAAACCAGTCAATTAAAGTGTCTGTGCTAAATGAGGCTAATAGAGGGGGGCTTAAATGTCTGATAATTAGCTTTGGATGTCATTTGGGTGTTAAATATAACGGCCCATCCCCAGGGACTGAACAAGACATTTGTTGGATGGGCCGTTATATTCAATGCCTAAATGACATCAAAAGCTAAGTATCAGACACTTATAGCCTGCTCTATTAGCCTCATTTACCACAAACAGGAAACTCTCTCTCCCCTTCACAGACAGGATGGTTGCCACTCTTCATTAAAACACAACATGTAGTTTTGGTACCATAAGACTTCTGTCTGTAATAGACATTTTAGATTTTTATAGGACTACATTTATCACCAATTTTTTGTATTCAGACAGTTTTCATTTTAAAAAGAACATTTCTTTACCTTTCACTACTCTTATTTTCCTTAGCCCTTTTTCATTCCTCATTTTCCATCTTCGCACAGATGCAAAAGTTTCAGTGAAAAAGAAATTAAACAGCACCAACGCAGACTTTCAATCCATAGAAAACATGGTGCAGTGATCTCAAGAAAGGCCAGCATGAAAACAATGAAAACTTGCTGAACACAATGGAAGATGTGAGACATCTTTGAAAGGGCAACTCCTCCGCCCCCAATAAATCACAGAAAAAAATATCAGGGCATTGGTATTTCCCAGGTTTCAGGTTGGGAAGCTTGGTTCATCTAACATTCCTTTTTCAATGTTGTTTAAATGTGGAAGCTTGACTTTTTAAACTAGTCTAGGCTAGACTATGGTTTGTGCCTTAAACCTATGATAGACTTCCTGGAAGGTTATTATTGCTGAGTATTTGAGGGTTGTCCACTTTTATTTGGCAAATTATATGGTTTTAAATTCAACACGTGTGTGTGTGAGTGTGAGAGAGAGAAGGATTATTTTGGCTAGGTAGAAAAGGCATGCAAATTAAACAACACTGTGTGCAGTTCCTCTTTCAGGCATTTCATTACAGTCATTACAAAACTGATGTTTGTGCTGAATTTCTAACGTTTCATTTTGCACTGTTGTACAAATTATTTATGCATTCATTTTAAAGTCTTCACTGGCATTAAGATAATTTATATATGACAAAACATGAAATACTTCTGCGAGCTTTGGTTTTCTCATTTGTCTTGTGTACATTCACATATAATGAATGATTAACTAATTTCCTTATTAGAAAACATATTATGTAAAAAAATTCTGCTAATGAGAATTGCCATCTTTTAAAATAAATACATTTCTTTTCCCACCACTTTTCTGGTTTTCGCCCCACCCCCCGTCTCTTTAAGAAGATGAAATGTCAAAGTGGAATCACGCTAATTTTTTTTTAACAAACCCCTTAGGTTTATGTGGTAACTAATAATATCACACATAGTACTGTAGTCTTCTTTGTCATTAGTCTGCAAATTTATCATTAACAAGAGGACTGCCAATACTGGAATAAAATTTTTTGAACTAAATATGTCTCTGTTATTAAACAGTCTTATTTTTCCAACTAGAAAATACATTATTTAGTCATTAACACTGTAACAAACCAATCAATGAATTTAACTTTAAAAACACCATTACTTAAGCTACTCTGGTAAGAGCAACCTCAATTTTAGCTGAAGTAGAGCCAAATCCCTCTCTTTTGAACATGGAAAGGGCATATTAGCACATTATTCTGTCAATCATGACCCTGCATTCTGCAGACCTACCTAAAGAAAAGTGTGCAGAGTGGCTCTGCAGCATTTCCAGCCTCAACTCATGTAAGCTGCTGAAGACAACATAGAATTTCTAAAAATAAGAACCATCATCTCTGATCCATCATCCCTACAGCCTGTCGTCCCCCCCCCTCTTTTTTTTACAGGCTTTCAGAAACTACAGTAACCACTTCCCCCAGAAGCTGTGTAACAGGGACAAAACTATCCGTCATGAGTAGAATAGCCTGGAAGAAGCTCTGGGAGACAGTGCCATCACACTTACCCATGTTATTCAAGTTGGCCTCTCCGTGCAGAATCACCTTCTCCATGGATCATCACCTTGTAGTGGTAGAGAGGCTTCCAATGATCCCCGAGAGCAACGCTGCCTGGAGTCATGTACTCCCTTAGGGTTACCCATGGCAGAATGGTCAAGAGTGAGGTTTCAGACAAAGTGTGACCCAGTAAGTCCTCAATGGCAGAGCAGATGGAGGATAACTGCACAATGGAAGGAAATTGTTGTGTAATGTTACAGCGGCTGTGCAGGTGGATGAAGGCTGCAGCAAATAGAGGATCTCCAATCATTGTGGTGTCCATGCCATTGGTTTCAAGCCCTCTATCTGTCAAGGACAGTGTGATGACTATTATGCACCAGCCTCCCCACTTTAAAAGAAGTCCCACAAAGGCACCTTCCAGCTTTTGGAAAAACACCACCTGCAGAAGTCCGGTGGCGATCGGTGAGTGGCGATGGGAGCAGGACAGTGAAAACTGGAAGTTCCTAGTCACAGACGGACGCACAGGCGGTGGGTGTGTGATTCAGTTGTCTTCCTCGAGGACTGAAGCAGATCAAGCATTTCAGCAGCTACACTCATTACTGAGCATCCCTCTTTAGGACCCACTCTGCTCACCCTACATGGGGTGGGGGCTAGAAAAAGTGCCCTAAAAATAGTCTTGCTTCTTTCCTCCTGGGTGGATAGCCACATCCAGCAAGATCACTATCCCAGTGGTCGAAAATGTAAGAAACTTTTCAGCTTTGGAACCTGGAACGTACGTACCCTTATGGACAGCTCAGACAGTGACCGACCAGAGTGACGTACAGCTATCAGTGCTTGTGAACTGTATCGGTTTAACATCAATATTGCTGCCTTGTCCAAAACTAGAAGAGCTGATGATGGACAGGTGAGGGAGGAGAAAGGAGGATACACCTACTTCTGGAAGGGAAAATCTGTAGATGAACCTCAATTGTATGGAATAGGTTCTGCTACGAAGAACAAGCTTGTAAGGTGTCTCTCTGAGCTGTGCCAGTTGGCATCAATGAGTGGCTTATGACACTCTGAGGCTCACTAAAAACCAACAGGTAACTATTGTGAGCGCTTATGCGCCAACAATGGACGCCAATGAGGATGTAAAGGAAGATTCGTACTCTTGGCTGGAAATGATTCTATGGGATCATTCTTCTGGGGGATTTCAATGCACATGTTGGACGAGATTCAGACCTATGGAAGGAACAATCCGGAAAGAAGGAATTGGCAAAAGCAACTCAAATGGAATCCTGCTCCTAACCAAGTGTGATGAACATGAACTTATCATCACGAACACCCTTTTTCGACAAAAGGACAAGTTCAAAACATTTTGGAGACACCCATGTTCAAAGCACTGGCATCTTCTCAACTATGTCATAGCTCATGCTTGAGATCACAGAGACATACTTCTCACGAGGGCAATGACAAGTGCTCATGACTGCTGGACTGATCATCGTCACTTCCAAGCAGTCTTAGAAGAAAAGCTTCCATCAGTTTCTGGAACATTGGAGCCAGCTGAAAGCAGTAATCATCAATACCTGTGAGAAAGCCATAGGCTACCAAACCAGAAAGCACCAGGACTCGTTTGATGAGAATGATGTTGAAATTGAGCAACTCATCAATGAGAAGAGACTGGCATTTTGTGCTTGGCAGAATGATATAAATTGCAAGACAAAGAGAGAAGCCTATGCTAAGGCAAGGGCGGAAGTTCAACATAAAACCAGAAAACTCAAGAATAAATGGTGGACTGAGAAAGCGCAGGAGCTCCAACATTTCACGGACACCCAGGATCCTTCAAAATGGATAGAAGTCCTATGCAATGGCTCTCTGCATTTTGAATTTGTCTGCTGACAAGCTGAGGAGAAGAGACGCAAGAGGAAGGGCAGACTGGCTTCTAGTCATGGTTAACAGCCTCTTGGAAATATTTGTTCTCACTGTAATAGAACTTGTAGTTCAAGGATTGGCCTTATCAACTACCTGAAGGCCCACAACTCCCATGGAAGATGATCATACTCAGCAACGAGTGATCGCCCATCATCATCATTCAAGTTGGGGTGGGGAAGAGAAGAAAGGAGGTGTAGCCCTGATGAATACTTCTCTCTATGACTGATGGTCCTGTTCTGGAAACCTCAGCCTGATCTTCAGCACTAGGTTACCCTGCCTCCATGCTCTCCCTCATTGTCACTTGGCTAGGGAGGATTCCCCATTGTCCCCCATTACAGAAAGGGGAGAGACTACCAATCTTGACATCTGCCTGTGGTATCCCTACTGCCTCAGACATTGTTCAAAACTAGGACCATGCCACTCCTTCTGTTTCCTATGGAGGGGGTGAAAGAAATGGAACAGTTTTGGTAACGTTTTGCTGCAGAGAGAAGAGTTTGACAGAATCACTCTCTCTGACCCTGCATGTGGACACTGAATGTTGAGAACTCTGCAGTGTTAAGGTGCATAGTTAGATATAGGGATGTAAGTGACTAGTCAACTATCTGATAAGCATAAGCTTATTGGATAGTCGAGTAGTGACTCGGCTAGTCGCTTTCCCCGTCCTTGTTGCCTCAGAGGGAGCAGGAGCTGGTGCGGGGGGCAGGGAAGGCAGAGGCTCAGTGGGGGACCCAGCATGAGCTTCCCAGTTTGCGACCAGTCCCAGATGCTGCGCCTCTGCTTTTAAAATGTATTAATAGTTAGCAGGCTCTTAATACATTAAAAAAGCAAAAGCGCAGTGGGGGTGGAGGAGAACCAGGTGCAAGCTGGGACAGCTGATTACCTAGTGGCTCTTAATACATTTAAAAGGCCGGGAGCTAACCCTGCTGCAGTTCCTCAGTTTCCCCATCTTATTCCATCAAAATTCCATTGACTAGTCAATTAATTGATTAAACACAATTTAACACTGCTAGTTAGATAGTGAATGGGTGGAGCTGGGAAAGTATCACTTCTCCCATATCAATCCCGAATAAATATTTGAAGATTTCTCCTTTTAAATAAAAACATGATCTTATGCCGACTTTTGTTTCAAGTGCCAATCTCTCAGGATCATTTGATCCACATATGGGGCATCTACAGCCACATTCTTATTCACAGAGGTATGCTAGCAGGACAGCCTGGGCAGAGTTTGGAGATCAGAGGCATCTGTAGGACGTGACCTTCACAGTACTCCTACGATCCCCAGATGACCTTGCATACTTCAAAGCACCTATACTGTTGGAGGCCCATCCGTTCCGCCCATGTCACAGGAAGGTAAATCCTGCTCCTGCCCTTCCTCACTCTTCAAACAGGTTTTGCTGGAAACTATTCATTCTGAAAGTTGCTGTTTGTTCACCAGAATTTGGCCTTCCTGATACAACTCTTAATCCTTAGGCTTTTTCAACAGCCATGAAACAGCATTTTTTCTGCTAAGTATCAATGTTTAAATCCATTTATCTTTCTTATACATCACAATACAAATCTGCCTAGCGGTCTCTGAGCACTTTTTAGGAATTTTAGCCTCAGCTCTTGATTCCATTAACAGCTGTGAATGCTTCCCAGAAATTTGTCTGAAGGAACACTGCATGAGGTCCAGGATTTGCCTTGCTCAGCCTTCTCTCTTCCCAAATGACTCTAGCAGCTCTCCTCTATCAATCACAACAGTGCTCAAGTGCCCCACAAAGATTAAAGAGCGTACTGAGTGGGTGTCAAAAAGGCACTATTTACAGACACTCCCTTGTTTTCAACATACATTTTTTTCTGGTTTTCCCCTTCCTCTTCCAAACTGGAGTTTAACTTGGCTTAACTGCTATCAGAAGGTTGTATCAAAAGACACGAGGCTTGCAATGTAGGCTCAATCTGACCACTCTGTAGTAAAGTGTCACAGTGTCACAGCTGGAGTTCTGCCACACATCATGCCATGCTTTCTGTCACACAGTGTGCTCTCTTAGGCCAGCTTCATTAAAAAGCACTGCTGCTTTAGAAGACTGGAAATGGTCTTTGAGGTATCTAAGATCTGACCCATGAGGTGATATTTTGGTAGTCAGGTCTGGAACCTTTCCAGTTTTAACTGAAGGAACAGAGAACCAGAAAAGTTCCCAGAATTCTGGGGATGTGTTTACACCTGCCTTTGTTGGCATGCTGCATGAGCTTCAGCTGCCAAGTGGCAGCTACATTTTTCCAGACACAGAAAGTGTTAGAATAATCTGTAGAGCCCTACAAATCTGCGCATATCCACTTCACATTCGTGGGTACCTGCATCCACAGATGTCAATACAAATCTCCGTGGCTCATTTTTGTAGATACAGATGAGGATGCAGAGCTCTAATAATCTGCTCTGGAGGTGATCCAGCGGTGCTGTATTTGAAAGGAAAAAGACATAGTTTCCTGGCCAGGTGAGCTGCACAGAAAATGTTCCTTTCCAATAATGCAATGAATATGCATAGTTCAGGAGGAGCAAGAAATCCAAGATGCTGAAACTTTATGCCGCCTTAGCAATCTGTGGCCAGCAGATGCATTCATTTGAGGTAGAAATCAGTTTTTCAGCAACTTCTTTGAATTTCTTTCCTGTTCCTAGCACCATGACTCTTTCTACACTGGGATCAGTTTGAGGCAGCTGCTCTTCATCCAGTTATTTCTTACTCCACTAATACATATGTGATGAGATGCAGTTACAGAAGACCCCCTTGAGACTGTTCCCCAGTGTGCTGTTCATGGCACTGACACCAGCCTCCTTATTCTCTGGAGCTCCCCATCACCCTGTTCTGCAGGGCCAGATCCTCTGGTCACTCCAAGACAAGGCACAGAATTGGAGTTACTGTCCCCTAGAAGAGCAGTGTAGACACTGAACCACTTTAGCTCTGGGAGAATACAGTTCTAGGGCACAGCATCCAGGAAACCAACCTCCAAAAGGGATCAAACCCCCAAATAAATCCATCTTTCTCTGAGTAAAAGTTTTATACAATGAAAGCTCATTCAGAAAAGCCCCTTTTATCAATGAAAGAAGGATATGCACACTGGTTGTCCCCCCCAGGTAACAATTATTTACACTGGGCTTGATAGTGTTTTTATTAAGTACAAACAGTAGGATTTAAATGGTTGCAAGTGAAAACAGACAGATCAAAGTAAGTTACAAAATTAAAATGAAAAGAAAATGCATAGCTAGTTCTAATACACTAACATTTATTGCAAACAAATTTTTACCCTAAAAGCTGTTCTTGTCCTCGCCATAATCTTCAGGTCAGAGACTCTTTTACCTTGACCCCGTCACCAGCTCTTTTTGGGTGTGTCATGCCAGCCAAAGACAAAGGGACCGATAGATTCCCATTGCTTAAACAGACTTTCCCCGGTCAGGAATCCTTTGTTCTCCATTCCCCCTTCCCTGGAAAAGTACCTGGTCAAAATGGAATCTCAGTACCAGGTAGTATGGTCACATGTCTTACCAGTCCAATTGCTCTTGGACTTAAGGACAATCAAGGCTGTTTGCAGGTTAAGTTGATCACCCATTCCTTAAGGCTTCCAGAGCATCACTTACAGCTCTCATTAGCACATTTAAAACCATAAATAATCTCATACTTCATATTTCTAACTTTATATACAAGAATGATACATGCACAAAAATAGAATATACAGATCCAGCAGATTGTAACATTCAAATAGATAGGTTACTGAGGTATTTTGTTGAAAGCATCTTTGAGTCATCCATATTTATATTCATAAGCCAATTTCATAAAGCATGGGGGGGGCACCATCACTATGTACACACATAGAATCCACTATATAGAAACTGGGCTTTCTCAAGAAAAGTTGTAGTTTGGGGTAAGACTCTCTCCTAGGCACAGGTTTCTCTGAGGGAGTAAGCAGAGCTTTGTTTTTTATTCTGCTGCTCTGATTAGTCACGTGTGTTTTCCTTGTGGAGGTCTTTATTATGTCAGCGGTGCTAGAAACAGGACTATCCCCTGCTTAGTTTTAACAATCTTATCTCATTTAAAAATTATTCATGAATTAAACCCCCACCCCAAAAAACCCCTAAATTTAGCTTGCCTCAGGATTTACAGAATCTGCTGCAGCTATATCAACAGCAGCTAGGTTTCTTTGGTGCCAGAAGTTGTATTGGAAGCTATCGCTACAGCAGCTGGGAGCTTGTCATTGAGACTGCAATTTCCTGCTGCAGCACCCTTTTGCCCTCAGCTCAGGAGTTACATTGTTTCAGTTGCTCCTTTGGCTCATCTTTTAATCAATCCCACTGACAGGATGAAAACACAGCCTCACTTTGATGTGGTAAAAGCCAGGATTTTTTTTATTAACTATAAATTCATCTTATTACTCCATTCCTATTTTCTTGTCCATATTTTGTGACATTCATCCAGAGAACATAATGGCTTAATTCTCAGAAGTGACTAGTGATGTCAGGTGCTTCCATTTTCAGGCATGCAGTTTGTTATTCCTTAAAATGGACCTCATTTCTTGACGATAGGTGCTCAATATTCTCTGGGTATCAGGCCCTGTTTAGGTGTCTTTCAGTTGGGCATCCAAATACAGAAGCGTTCCAAATAGTCACTTTTTGAAACTTTAGACAAATATAGTGTTAATTCCCAAGGTCAGGAGTCTATCTACTCAGGAAACTCTGCTAAAAGCTATACAGTATAAGTATTTAAAAAAAAAGTATCAAAAATTTACAAATTATAAAGAACTATACACAAAAAGAACTGAGGCAAACTGAAATATTAACAGTTTGAAGAAATCAAAGGAAAGCTCCAGACACTGGAAGTTCCAACTCAGGCCATGTAGCAGTATGAAGGAACTAGAGAGGGGAACAGTTTTTGCCTTCCGTTATAAGCTCAAAGAATATTAGGGTCCTCATGCAGACCAATGGCCACTGCTTTCAAGAATTCTCCAAATCCAGGCATAGTCACACACCTCATAGCAGAATATATATAGGAATCAGCACTCACATAAGACTACGTGGTTATAATGGAAACCATTTTGAAGGAAATCTGCTGGAAGAATCCACATACTAAGTAAAAGGACACTACAGAGAAATAATTTTTAATGACATTAGTCCAAGATAAAATAATGGGTCAAATATGCATTTTTAAACATGCATATAATGTGTCACTATCATGGTACTTTAAACATTTACACATCATTTAAGTTGAACGCCTCTGTGAAAATGTCAGATATATAGGATATCTGCTAAAATCTAACGCACACGCTACACTGTAATTTTTTATGAATACTTTGTAAGAACCAGTAAAATTATCAGCAGCTCACAGGTTATAATGATTCTATTAACTCAAGGGTCTTGGGATTTTGATTAAAATCCTATCCTCTGAAAGGTTCACTAAAATACATTGTTTTCTGAGAATAGGGTTTTAGTTTACTTCACTTTGCTGGCAGTGCACAGTGGCACCGATCAGAAAAATAATCCACAGATTGGGAAGGGGGGAAAGGTAGCAGGAAGAGAGTAGGAAAGAAATAAGAAAATGAACTAATAAAAACAAGGATCGGTTATTTTTAAACTTATCAAAACCTTCAGGGTTGGATGGAAATTCAGCATCCTTTTATAAGTTACTGATAAAAAAAATGTTTTTATCCCTACAGTCTCAATATCTGCAATATGTTGGAAGCAAGGGGTTTCAAATATTTCATCAAGAAGAGGCATGACACCCTGCAATACTTCCCCACTCCTTCAGAAGAAGTCATATTAGCAACAAAAGAATTCTGATTCCAACTGGTTTAGAGATAAACCCTAACTGCATATTAAACACCAGGGATGCCATTCTGGGCCCTTCCTAACAAAAACCATATTTAGCATGGCTTGCTAGGGAGATGTTAATTTGACTTCATCAAAGAGTCAAACTAAATAGCTGTACTCTTTTATGTAGCTCACTAAGCATTCACAGTTCTTGTTTTAAACACATACTAACATTTTCCAGGTCAGTAAACATTTTTCTCCCAAAAGCAGTCCAAATACATTATCTTATGAGGTTATATATACACTTTAAATCTAGTAAATATATTGGTTGTTGCAAATGTAGGAAGTGAATTAGCTGACAGTAAAAAAGTCTAGCCATGTCAAAGTGTGTGTAAAAAATATTTAAAACATGCAGATAGTTCATTTAAAATGCTTGTTAACTGTCCCCACACCCAAAAATTCTGATGTGCTCTTTTTAAGAATAATCAAAACTTAGAGTTCCAAAAAAACCACAAAGCATTCTATTCTGACTTGGAACTAAACTATTTAATTGTCCATTTTGTTTGACCGTTTGAAGGAGACAAAGCTCTTAAGCTCCAATATTTACAATTTGTGGGCTAAGTGCTTAACATCACATACCCACCCAGCTGGAAAATTTCAGTTTTTAACAGGGCTGTCAAGACATTAAAATTAAGCACAATTAATCACATGATTAATTGCCCTGTTAAAACACCATTAAATATTTTTTACTATTTTCTACATTTTTCAAATATACTGATTTCATTTAGAACATGGAGTGCACAGTGCTCACTTTTATTTATTTTTTACTACAAATAATTGCACTGTAAAAAATAAAAGTATTTTTCAGTTCACCTAATATAAGTAATATAGTGCAGTCTCTTTATCATGAAAGTTGAACATATAAATGTAGAATTATGTAGAAAAATGGTATTCAAAAACAAAACAATGTAAAACTTTAGAGCCTACTAGTTCACTCAGTCCTATTTCTTGTTCAAACAATCACTCAGACAAACAAGTTTCTCATTTATAATGTCACTTGCAAGTGAGAACAGGTGTTTATATGGCCCTGTTGTAGATGGCATTGCAAGATATTTATGTGCCAGATGTGTTAAAGATTCATATGTCCCTTCATGCATCAACCATCATTCCAAAGAGGGGTTCTGCTTGATAACAATCCAAAGCAGTGCAGACCAATGCATATTCATTTTCATTGCCTGAGTCAGATGACAGTCGTTTTGGTTATCCAAATTATGCAGTTTCTGCACTGGAGTGTTGCACTATTCAGACTGCTGAAAGCATGTTCCACATCGCATTGGATTGCACTTCAGATTCTTAAACCTTGAGTTGAGTAATGTAGCTATATTTAAAAATGTCACATTGGTACCGTCTTTGTATTTTGTCAACCTTTTTCTCCTTGCTGACTTAGGGCCCCACAGGAGCCTTCTTTCTCCCAGCTGTGTCTACAGACATAACTGCACACTGCTTGGGTTTCTGCCTTTACTGCAGTTTCCCAATCTTTTTACCCTAAAATTACCTGATTCAACCCAAGTATGTCACATTCTGTAACTAGGGCTGGCTTAGTCCCAGGCTCTCCAGCCTCTGGGACCACCCACCCTGTAACATAGCAATAGATAAATCTATCTGATTAGAAACTGCTGCTAGGAAAGAAGTGCACCCATTTGGAATCAGAGAGGAAGAAGGGTGTCTGCAGAGTTAAGGTGCCCACAAAAAAATATACAAATTAATTTGTTCAAGGCACTGGAGTATGGGTTAATAACCTTTTCTGTACTCAAGCCCATAGTACCTAACAAGTGAGACCTGTAGGGTTGCCAGATGGCTGAAACAAAAATACCGAACACCCCCCCATACACACTTTTTCTTCAACACTGGGAAAAAATTCTGTTGAAGGGGGAAAAAAGGGGGAGGGGGAGACCAAAGTCGTTGAGCAAAAAAAAAGGAAAAGAGAGACTCCAAGGACTTAAGTCAAAAAACTAAACTAAACTAAACTAAACTAAACTAAAACAGCATTAAAAAAGCATGTCCCCTTTAAGTGCAGGGATAGGAACAGGGACGCGGTTGAGCACTAAGACCTAAAGGAAGCTTCGCCTAGGTCTTTTGGCTGCCAGCCATTTTGTGCTGGCAGCCTTACGAACCAGGTAAGCATGGGGACTGGGGTCGGGGGACTGGGGATGTTGGGGCCAGAGGGAGGCTCGGGGTGGGGTAGGGGTGGGGAGGGGATGCTGGGTGCTGAATGTGTGCAGGGTTGCCAAGTGTCCGGCATTTTTGCCTCCTGGCCGGGGAAAAATTCAGAAAATACCAGACATCTCAGGTGTCCGGTATTCTCTGAATTTTTTTACCGGGCAGGAGCCAAAAATACCAGACTGGCCGGGTGAATACCGGACACCTGGCAACCCTAGGGACCTGACACACTTGGGCCTAGATTTGAAGAGGCATCTGGTAGTAGGAAATGGAACAAGACAGGCACAGGAACCCTGAAGTAAGCTGCCAACCCTGCTGTTAAAGGTTTAGCAGCTGAACAGGGCAGCCTAAAGGAGAAGCTGCAACTGTGTGCAGGCCCATGCACAGTGAAGGACAGATGTGGTAACTGGCAGGAGGAGGGAGGCGAAGAGAAAGAGAAAGAAAAGACGACAGGGTCTGGTTTTGACATCATCCCAGCAACTGATAAATGGTGAGAAAGTGTAACATCACAGCAGCTTCTGCATTTGCATCAGAACGTGATGCCAGAGGTGCAGGCAATATGGATCCGCTCCACAAGTCCACTCACCAATAGCCTGCCTCCATTCATGGATTTCAGTACATTCGTTCATCAAGAAGTACTGGAAATCCTAAAGGGGTGTCTTCAAGATTTGCAAATTCCATGCATGCCTTTTCTGGCTTGTGAAAGCAAGTCCTAAGCAACTGGTGCTGCTCCTGAGGAAAACAGCAAACACCTCATTCCGGAAAGGAATGTTCCCCTCCTCTTTCAAACAATGTGTCAGTCTCACCAACACTGAAGAAACACGCACTGAACACATCAGTTTTAGCAACCACCCAATGTCAATCTGTTCTGAGCAAACTCCTTGCCTTCCTGCCAAGTAGGTGAGGCAGCACCTGCACTTGATGGGAGAAATAGTATTCAAGATGCTCCATCTGCCTCCCTTCTCCCTGTCCCCTCTTTTCTTTGTGGGGAGCAGAGAAAGAGAGCAAGCTAGTAGCCTTCAGCTCTCCCTCTGGCTAGCTTACCTACCTCTCGAGTCAGAATCTAAGGGGAAGGGAGTGGTCCTGTCAGTTCCCTGTTGGCATTGATCAGCGGTATTATCTGGGTGGAGGAGGATGACTGAGTACAAGGGATGTTCACCTGCAGAATGTGGAAATGTGCGTACATCACACATTGTCTCATATTTGTCTGACAATGTGTCTGCTTGTTTTTACCAGGTATCCCTGTTGCCATGAGTTTCCTCGTCCCCATTGTTTTGCTTATGCAATGTCCCGTCACACAAGATCATGAAATGTGTCTCTGGCAAATGCCATCCACACCCATCAGGATTTACAGACATCAAACTTGATGACCTTTCCATTTTGTTTTTCCACTAGAAGATTTTTCCTGCTGCAGAGCTACCCAACACAAGCCCTGGTCTTTGGGCTGTGAGCTGGAAGAGAAAGAATGGCCATCTACTATATATTTGAGAAAGTTTGTGGGTCTGCCTGCGTGTCTGTTTGTTCAAGAACTCCTCCTAAACGTAACAGATAGGACCAACAAATTTGGTATGAAACTTCCTCTTATAACTTAAAGCAAGAGTTTGATTGAGCCAGGACAATGGGATGTATGTGGACTGGGACTGTTTCTCATCAAACAGAAAGGGAGGGCAGGGACAGTCATACTGCAGCATAACCACAAGAGAGCTGCAAGCAAACATGCCTCTGCCTCCCCAACAACCATGGGGAGCTGTGGAGCAGCTGCTGGCCAGGCAGCATGGCCCTCACAGCTCTGGGATGGCCCACAGCAGCAGCCACTAACTGGGCAGCAGAGCCCCCCTATCGCCCCTGGCAGGCCCCTAGAAGCAGACAGGGGCTTCACCACCCTGGGTCAGTCCAGGGGAGCAGCTGCTGGCCACCCCGCCCTCTGCCCTGAGCCTCCCATCCCATGCCCTGACTCCTGCACCTCCCTTCCTTGATAGAGGACCCAATTAATGCCAGGTAAATCTTCTAGTTACAGGTATAAAACAAGCCACAATAGTATTTTGAAAAAGAATTAAAAAGAGCTGCATTATATTCTTTTCCGCCATAAGGATAGCATGGAACTTGCTTGAACTAGCTGCAAAAATGAAGGTCAGCATTTTTAAACTTGGGTGCCTCACGTTGGTTCCTAAATATAAATGGTCTGATTATCAGTGGTGTTGAGCATCTGCGGTACAATTAACTTCAATGGGATTTGAAAGTACTATCAACCAGTGCTTCAGTGTTTCCTGGATCCTAAATTTCTCATGGCATTTCTCAATGTTTGCAATAGAGTTTGAGATCCTCAGTAACAAAGCGCTGAACATCCACAAATCTTGAGAGAAAAAAAAGACTTAAGTTCTTATATTGTGAAACAAAGCTGTGTGTTTATTCTATCTAAACCTTTACGGAAAAGAGGTACAATACAGAATGATATAGCTAATTAAAGAAACGGTGTCAGATTACAAATCATTCATGAAAGCCAAATCTCTTCACCTTTGTCCTAATACCACCTGATGATATTGAAACTCTCAATATTTTCAAGACACATTTTTCACTATTGCAATGTGATTTATTTATCATCTGCACTACACTCAGCTTGGTCATTGGAAATAAATTATTGAGGTTCATTTTCTGGTTCTCATTCAATAGGATCATACTACAGTGTTTGGGTTGCAAACCATACAGGGGAAAATTATCTTAAAAAAATAACTGATAAGAAAATGTTACCATTAATATGATGTTTTGTACAGTTATTTTTAAAAGAAGTAAACAACCTAATTTCAGGGCCTAAATTATCTGATAGTAACCCTTTACAATTTTACAAATAATTAATATATAATGGGAGAATCTAAGTGAACAATATATTGTGTTAAGAGCATACACACATTAGCTGAACAGTTAAATAAATATGAGACAAATACACAGCTTTATTTTGAAAGTTAACATAGAAAAGGGGAACAGCTGGAGACTATTAAAAGAACTCATTAGAGAAAAGAAAAAAAACTGTTCTAATTGGGTCAGCTGACAGGTGGCTATGCTTGAGAAGCGCCCTGTCTGCATCCTGAATGGTAGCATTAGTTATTGAAGCTACTGTGTGATGTTCCAGTGAGAATTTACAGCTGGCAAATTTAAGTATCAGCTCTGCAGGACAGACATCAAAAGAACACTGCCAGTCATCTCGGAACAGGAGTTTAACACTGGGACCATGAAGGCGTCTGTGTGCGCGTAGGTTTGGGGCAGTGGGAGAGGGAAAGAAGGAACATAAAATATAGTCTTATGGTTAAAGCTCATGATTGGCAACCAGGTATTAAAGAACTATTTTTCTTGGCTCTGTAATGCTCTTACTATGTGAACTTGGACAAGTCACTTTTAACTGCTCTGTACCTCAGTTTCCCAATGTAATGGAGACAACATTTTCAGACCTTACAGAAATTTAGTGAGGTTTAATCAATTCATATTTGTAAATTGCTTTGGGATCAAAAGAAAGACAGACAGAATTTCCTGGAGGCTATAACCACAGCAAATTCAACAACACAAGGAATGTTATTATAACATTTAAAATGATACAATAAATATTGGGCTTTACAGTCTTAATTTTGCAAGCCGTGCTTCCTAAGAAACTTTGACAACTAATGGAAAGTAAAATCTACCCCTGAAGAAGAAACAAAGTTCCTGAATTTTACAAGGTATCTATGCACATAGTTTGTCAGTGAAGTTAATAGGAACACATGAATCAATTTCATTCACAGAGGGTTTGGTAGGATTGGGCCCAATCTGTTACTTAATGCTGAAAACAAATTAGTCTCTACTGGATCTTTTCAATTTCTAAAGAAAAGAGAAAAAATACTACAGGTAGGATCCAATATTGGTAGATGCTTGTGATGAACAATTCTCTTCTCCACACGAACACTACACATTTTATTACTGATTTAATTAATACAATACAGTAAAATAATGGGGCTAAAAAAGCTGAAGCTGTATTAATTACTTAGATGTACTAATTAATATGCATATATCAAATGTAAAACATTGCAGTAATACAACATTTTTAGTCAGATTCACAAAGTTGGGGATGCATGTGGATTTTCTAACAGCAAATTGAGCTTTTTATCACATAAAGTAATGACTTAAATAGTAATATACTGGTCTACATATTTAGCAAGAAAAGCAGATCTGTGCCACATAGCAAATCTAAACTTGCTGCAGAAACCATAATTAATGTTTCATTCGTGCATATTTTTGCATTTGTTTCCCCAGGTTTAATTTAAAGATGAAAAAGGGGGGGAAGGGTCTTTTAAATGGGGTCACTTTGTAAAAGTGAGATTTTGCAGAACTGAGGCCTAAAAATATGATTCATCATTATCATTGCCCTTTACGCTCACTGGCGTATAGGGCAGCAACAAAGGTCCTCCACTTCTGTCTGTCACTGGCCAGCCTCTCAATAGTGCCCTAAGTGTGATTCATGCTCTTCATGTGATTAGCATTTCTTTAAAAGGAAAGGAATATGTATGTTTAATTTTACAAAACTTTAAAAAAAACACAACAGAAAAAGATTAACAGCTTTGCTTAAAATTTTGAAAAGATTCCCCTTTGGGTAGACACCTAGTAAGAAGGATTTCATTCCAAAGTTTTCAGAAATTTGTGTTTATGTAAAAACAAGTAGTTATAAAGAGACTCAGGGTTTTTCTGATCTTACACTGGAATAAATCAGGAGTAACTCTGTTGAAGTCAATAAAGCTACACTAACATTTATTTATAACTACTAAGAGTTCAGAATCAGGCCCAATTAATACTCCCTGAAGACTAATTAATAACAACAAATGCCACCACTTTACACATTACTTGTGTACTTGGCCCTCAGATCAAAGGCTGTGAAGCCAATATTAAAAGAGGTTCCCTATATCTCTTTCATACTTGGTGTCTCATGCTTGTATCACAAATTATCTCAACAGTTTCTGAAAGTTGGCCATCACCAACAGGAAGTTTAGAAAGAACAATTATAGTCAAAAGTTTTTAAATACATATAACAGTTTATATGTTTTATACTTTAGGCCCAGGTCCTAAACTAAATCCATGGATGGACTTTTCTTTTAAAGGCTGCTGTAAGTGACATAGTTGCTTTAGTCAGGCTGGACTGAATGTTTCCAGGGTCAACACATTTAGGTAAAGGAATAAAAAAAGCCCTTCTACTTTTATGGAAACATAAGGTGGGACAGTTCCCAAAGGAATGTGCTTGAATTTGTAATAGAATTGGGTTTGGTGGTTTGCACATCCAATAGTATTTACCTTTGAAGAACTTCAGGACTGAGCTGTTTTGATGGCTGATTGCATATATTTCACTTGAGCAGAGACAGTGGTCTTTGCAGATTAGGTCAGGGAACTGGCTGAGTTGAGTAGAGAAGCTCATATTGCAGCAGTTGCCTGTACCATATCTCTGGTATGTGAATACAAGATTTCATATGGTCCAAAAAGGGAGTAGGGATGGATGAGTTTGGGACCACAGCTCTGTATTCCTTTCTTCCAAATAGCAGACACCACCCCACTCCCCTTTTATGGCAGGCTAGAATAGCAATCTGTGCAAGAGACTCCGCTTGTTCTTATATTCATGGAATTCAAGAATTGGTATTCTTCCGGGGCCCCCCAGGGACATAAGGGAAGGGGTACAGAGAAATCTTTTTCTGTCCTCCTCACTTGTGTCCTCTCTTTTTTGCAAATCAGCACATAGTTAGCCAGTTAGGCACAATCCAACCCAAGTTGTTTATGTGAATCACAAATACCACCACCACTGGAGCAACTCACTGATAACACAATGCTCTGCATTTAAAGAGATGTGAGGGCTTAGCCAAAAATAAGATGATCCTCTGAACCCATCTCCCCTAAAAAAAAAAAAAAGGCAGCCTCGTGAACACTATATTCTTTCATCCAAGTAAATGTGGAGGGATAAAGGCAGAAACCAGCCCAACGATTAGCAGTATGCTGCTAAAAGGCTGCTATGCTGTATGTCCAGGGGTACACATTCTATATTTATTTTCTTCAGAGCTACAATAAGCAACTGATTTACCAGATTTTAAAGTGGTCATAAAACCCATAGTCTCAGTTAAAATATAAATATGCACCTCTTTGCACTACAAAGAAAAGGATTAACATACAGTTACATACCATAAAATTTGGTTAGATAATACATCTTCTAAAGTTTTTAACATTCTAAATGACTGATGGTTGTTAAAACAAATTTCACTGGCAGATGGCCTATACTCTACTTAGATAGGAACAATAACCCTCTTTGAATAAGACATCTGACAATTAAAGTTTGCCAAAAGGAGGAATTTTTTTGTTTCCAGGCTTCTAATAGAGCATTACGAAGAGTAGAAATTAAAAACACACAAACAAAAAACCTCGAATTAATTAACAAAGTTGCTGACAATGTTTCTAAAAGAACAAAGTGGTCTTTGAGCAACACACTAAGTTACTGACACCAACATTTCATCAGCCTTCTGCTATTATAATTTTTTCTTATGTCTATAACTTCTGTGTCCATGCAAATATGTATGCACCAAACTGCACGTGTGTGTGTGTGTGCGTGCATACACACACACTTTATATATGTAAAAACTTGCCAAAGTACAGCGATGGTCATGTTTTTTCCATTCTGACCCTAACATTTAAAGCAAGAGAGATACTAAGGAATTAGACAACTATGAAATTCCAGTCCTGCAATAGTGCCTTTTAGAAGTAAATATACTGAAATTTTATGTAATTGATGAATCATAAGCCTTCAAGAATGGGTACTCACCTATTTTTAAGCAGAGAGGTGCCAATCACTAGACCTCCCACTTAAATAACAGGCGATTACACTCTGCACTTTGCAGGATCAAGTACAAAGCGTACTTGCAAGCCCTATTTTTTCTAAAGGGGCAACATGGTGACTCTAATATAAATATACTTTCCCAACTGTTCTGTCCTGTACACACAGCACAAAACACAAATACATGCTTGAGACACACACAATAATAGCTGTTAGTCTGTCTTCCAAGTGCAAGCACAAGAATGTCAACAATAATCCAAAACTGAATCAGAGGCCTCTTAGTACCCCCAGACATATAGTTAATACAGAGAAATTTTTAACGCTTACAAATGAGTTTTTAATTATACAGTAGATGTGATAAAATTTTAAAAGGATAAGTATACTTAACTGTTTTATAAACAAATTGAATCTACTTCATAGGCTCTCTGATGCAAGTACCCCAAAAAGCCAGATGATAAAAGTAGCAGAGTTAAAAAAATAAAGCCACACACACAAAACCCCAAAACCATACAGCTAAGCATATATGCAAAACATAGCTTTGTTTAGGGAAAACTAACCTCATATAGGATGGTTATTGAAACAAGTTTGTGAATTGTGCTGTTCAGCAAAAGTAGTTCAGAATTATGGTATGAAAAGTGTAGAGGACACATCTTGAACCTCATCTACTTCCCTGCCTCTCCAAAAACTTTTTTAACAGAGATCCTGGCCTTGGGATAGGGATAGGAGGGAAACAGTAGATGTGCTATACCTTGATTTTAGTAAATCTTTTGACACAGTCCTACAAGACATTCTCCAAAAGAAAATGTACTCTAGGTGAAATTACTGTTAAGTGGGTGCACAATTGTTTGAAAGTCTATACTCAGAGGCTATGTCTACACTCGTGGCTTCTTGTGCGAGAAATATGCAAATGAGGCTAAGCGTGGAATAAGTCTACACTGCCTTGAGCAAGAAAAACCCTCTTGCTCAATGCCACTACGCCGATTAGTTTCAGGAATAACAGCATTGCGTAAGAGGGTTTTTCTTGAGCAAGAAAGGGGCAGTGTAGACAGCTCCTTCTGGCGCAAGAGCCTCTTCTGCAAAAATGGCGGCTCATTAGGTATGCAAATGAGGCTCGGCGATATTCCACGCTTAGCCTCATTTGCATATTTCTCATGCAAGAAGCCGCAAGTGTAGAGATAGCCAGAGAGTTGTTATCAATGGTTCACTGTCAAACTATAAGTGGCTATGTAGTGGGATCCCATAGGGTCCGGGATACAGTATTACTAACTTGGATAATCAAGTGAAAAGCATGTTTATAAAATCTACAGAGGACACAAAGCTGAAAGGTGTTCCAAGCACCATGGAAGACTGAAATAGAATTCAAAACAACCTTGACGAATTGAATTGGTTTGAATTCAGCAAGATGAAATTCAATAAAGTCAAGTGCAGAGTACTTCATGCACCCAGGGAAAAAAATCAAATTCACAATTAAAAATGGGAAATACCTGAGTAGGCAGTACTACTATATGGATCACAAACTAAAAGATCCAACATGATGCAGCTGTGCAAAAGGCTAATATTCATAAGAACTTAAGAATGGCCATACTGGATCATACCAATGGTCCATGTGACCCAGTATTGCATCTTCCAACAGCGGCCAATGCCCAATGCTTCAGAGGGAATTAAAAGAACAAGGTAATTTACTAAGTGATCGATCCCTATCATTCAGTTCCAGCTTCTGCAATCACAGATTTAGGGACACCACAGAACAAGCGATTGTGTTCCTGACCATTTTGACTAATAGCCACTGATGGATCTACCCTCAATGAACATATCTAGGGTTTTTTTTTTTTAACTCAGTTATACTGTTTGCCTTCACAAAATCCATTCTAGAGTGTATTAACAGGAGTGTCATATGTAAGAAACAGGAAGTAATTGTCTTTCCCTACTTGGCAATAACCTGTCCAATTGTGGGCACCATATTTTAGTAAAGATGCATACAAATTGGAAAGAGTCCAGAAGATAGCAACAAAAATTATAAAACAGTTTAGAAGACCTAACCTATGAGGAAATGTTAATAAAAGAGGGGGCATGTTTAGTCTTGAGAAATGACTGAAGGGGAACCTGATAAGTTGGCCAAATATTTTGAGAGCTGCTTTAAAAAGGACTGCAAACAATTGTTCTCTCCATGTCTGCTGAAGATAGAACAAGAAGTAATTGGTTTAATTTTAATCAAGGAAGATTTACAGTGGATATTTGGAAAAACTATTGAGGGCAGATGAGCTCTGCAATATGCGTCCAAGGGAGATTGTAGAAGAATTATCATTGGAGGTTTTTTTAACAGATTAGACAAATACCCTGTCAGGGATGGTCTAGATTTACTTGGTCCTGCCACAATGCAGGGATCTGGAGTTGATGATTTTTTTGTCCAGCCCCTTACAAAATTTCTATGATTCTATTACATTTTCCTCTTGTATAGCTCCTTAGAGCCTCATCTATTTTGGTTTTGTGCCATTTCCTATAAGGTCACACATGGATAACGAATGAAGGCCCAGCTGGGGAAGACAAGCCCCATCCCTGCCCCCAGCCCTCCCCAGGGGCTAGGGAAGCCAGGCTGCAGCCCCAGTCCTCCCCGGGGCCGGAGAAGTTGGGCTGCCATGACACAGCCCCAGCCTTCCCAGTATCTGGGGTGTGTAAGCAATTTTGGGAAGGCTGTGCCTGCCCTTGCCTACATTACCAGCTGCCCACAAGGTCACATGTCGAAGCAGAAAGCTGCCCTGTCACAACTGTGCCTTAGAAATCCTTTTCCTTGGTTGTCTCTGAACTTTGAAGCAAGCACCGTGGTATTTCTGCTGGCAAGGGCAATCGCTACTCTGGAAAAAAGAATTAAATATCCACAAATTGGAACCAATCCATATGGCAATAAGCAGCAAACTTACATGCTGCTGTAGTAGGCTAAAGTTTATTTCTGAAACTTCTAAGCAGCGTAAATTTCAAAATTTCATTTAACTACAAAATTTCATTTTGGCTTTCACAACCCTTTCTTTAACATAATACTTCCTATTTGTACCTAATGGTACCCAGTGTATTTGGTAACCATGGTGAAAGCAGGCACCACTGTAGCCAATGGGAGTTTTAGTAGTGACTATGATGGGATCTGGATGTTGTCCCATATTTTTGTATTTGCTGGGACATTATGTATATGCTACACATTGGAGATGGGTGTGCAACAGGTCACCTCAGCATTCTGTATTGTGCTCAAGTTGCTGAGCACACACAGTATCAATATAAAACAAACAAAATTAGTATAGGTATATGGTATCATTTATGCCACCAAAGAAAGCTGAGCAAATAAAAAACAGAATTGGAATCAGATCAGTCTGAGACACCACTTGCATATCTCTCTAACGTAACAATTAGATAATTATATTCTTAACCAAGGCAAGTTATACATTCTGTAGCCTGACTAAAATCAAGACCATACAACTGACCGTGAGACCCTACACCAGGAATGACTGAAGAAACATGGAAGATAACTCATTCTCCAACTTTCTAAGCATCCTATTTCATTTTTTGTAGATATGTATCTGGATGATGAACAAATAAGAATTATGTTAATAGCCTTTAATTTAAAATAACTTACTAGATATCTTTCTTCTTGTCTCATACTTGGTGTGCGGATCATGTGATTCTGCTCCCCTCTCCAGTCTCCAAATCGACGGAAAAAATAGTTGGATAAAAATCGGTTGACAGGATCCCTAATAATATTGATGTATACTGGCTGTTCTCCTCCAAACCTAGCGGGGAAATGTGTAGAGCTCATTAGATATTTATAGATGTACATTCTCATCTCTAAATCAAATGCTTTAAAAAGTTCTTCTCTATTCAAGTTCAAAGCTGATGAAAGACTGGAAGTTGTGTGAAGGACCTTATCAATGGTAAAAGTGCCTCACCTCCTTCTGAGAGCTGATTAGGCCCTTTTAAGCTGGAAGATAACTACAATATTGTATTAGGTTACACACATTTCAGCCAGAGAGAAGTTCCCTGCTTGAAGAGCAACTATAACAACTTTTGTGCTCCTTGGGCTCTTTCCTTGAATTTTTCAGTGAAAGTACTCTCTGCAGTTAAATCTGGTCTCTGGATTCCTATTCCCATGTACTAATTTCCCATCTGGGAAATTGTGTCAAGGCCAGGGTAGCCAAAATGGAAGCAAAATGCAATCCATGGAGTTCTACACAAGATTTCCCTGCAAACACCTTCATCTTTAAAATACAGGCAATGATTTGAGAAATGCCAGCTGCAAGCATGCAATACTCAATCTTGTTTCGACAAGTATTCACTAAAAATTTGCTACACAGAGCTGGGTGAAATCCCTTTGTTTTTATATGCTGTGACATATACATTTTTTCCTGAATTTTTTCAATGGTTATTATTAATTTAGCACCTTAACTTTGCATGGTGCTTTATATAGGTTATTTTAAAAAAGAATAGCCAATCTATGCCTCAAAGAATTTAAAATATGAATCACCACCACATAGAGGTAATGAAAAGGAAGGGATCCAGAAAGTTGGGACTATCATTACATCAAAAGCAAAATATAACTTAAGCCCCCAGATCTTGTAGATGAAGCCATAAACCAGGACTGCCTCTCTAGACCCAACACATCCTCACAATAGATGCTGGGATCTCTATTTTTTTAAAATCTTTCAGGGGTTGAGGCAATTATTTACAATCTCCTTTCACCTCTTTGATTTCCTGCAAGGGTGGGGAAGGTAGGCCAGCTGGCTCTCTACCCTATCTTTTGTTTTTAGTGTTTTGGAAAAGTAATCGTATTTCTCAATTCAATAAATCATCTTTGGGAGAATGGGTTCACCTCACCAACCCAATAGAAAAAAAAAAGGAAAATTGCCTGTGGTCCTCCTTCAGACAAAATATCTAAAGTGAAAAAGTTTCAAGACAGCAAAAAGGAAGTAGAGCCTGTTGGGAAACAAGAGGTATTTCTAAGGAAGATACAACCAGGAATTTGCCTGAACTAAGGATAGGGGGGAATGCTTTAATATTAAAAAAAAAAAAAAAAAAAAAAAAAAAAAGACATGTTGATTCATGAAATCACTTAAGCACCTGATTAAAGTGTCACTGAGTTTGACAGAACACAAGCACATGCTTAAAATTATTTTGTGAATAAGGATACTTTTCTAAATTGGGACACAAAGCTTTGGGACAAGGGAGAATTGATCAGAGGAGAGAAAATTACAATTATAATTTAGTAAGAGGGAGATAAAACTAGTCTTTAAATGCCTCTTAATTTTCAAAATTGAGACATTTTATAAATAACAGAACTACGTTTTAAAAATATAAATATTAGTAAAAAATTAAACTTTACAACGTGTACTTGATATTTATTCTATAGGATTTCCAAGTGAATTGGGTTAAGTCAGCACCGTCTTCTTCTGTATCTCGGACCAGTGAGTAAAGTCTGCAAGTGCTTATACACATGACTAACTTTATGCATATGAGCAGTTAGATTGATATCAGAGATCAGCTTCAGTGTCATAATTTATCAAAAAGACAACATAAAAAATTGAACTTCCATATTTAGAAACCAGGATGTTACTTACATTCTGATCAGAGCACTTTACGAGCATGGCCTACTTTAAAAATTAAGTCTACTTTGGCTTTTATACAAATATGCATTTTTCTAACAGAAGGTTGGAGTCTGAAATATTATAAGTTATATTTACATGATTATCTAAACTGCCAGTTCCAAAATGAAAATGTCAATGGTGAGCAACATCTGCCTGGCATGATACATGCTAATACTTCCAGGAAAAAAGGTCTTTGGGGGTATTTACAGTAGCAACAAAGATCAGCTAAGTAAACTCAACAACTTACACCCACGCCCACACCCCAATAAAATCAAAATAAACATTCAAGAAAGATCATTCAAACTAGGACAAGTGCAGAGGACTATTAGATTCACTAGAAAAATGGTCAGCCTACTGTAGGAGAGGAATCTAAAAATGACTCGCTGTTAGGCTAGAAAAATAAAGACTAAGAGGGGCTATGATCATTCTTCATAAATACACTAAGGATGGGGGGACAAACACCATGGAGGGAGAAGAGATATTTAAGCTGAAGGACAATGTTGTCACAAGAACAAAGGGGGCATAAACTGGGCCTGGAAAAATGCAGGCAGGAAATCAAAAGGTCTTTAACCATCAGAGGACTGATGTTCTGGAACAGCCTCTGAGGCTATGTCTACACTACAGAGCTTTTCCGGGATATCCGGAAAAGCTCTGCCGCGTTCAAGGAATGCATCCTCTTTTTCGGTAGTTTCCAAAAAGCAGATGCGTTCTTTCGGCATCCCTGCATTCCTCATTGCATGAGGAATAAGGGAGGTTCCGAAAGAAGAGGTTTTTCTGAAAATTTGGGCGCACGTAGACAGGCCAAATTTCAGAAAAGCCTCTTCCGAAAAAAAGTGGAAAGAGATACATGGGCAATTTGTGTATCTTTTTCCGACTTTTCTTTATAATCTAGACATAGCCTGAATAGGACTACTGGTGGCAAACAACCTATCTGGTTTTAAAATGGGGCTCAATAAATTATCGAACAAGATTCTATGCCAAGGTTATCTAAGAGAGCAGGGGCTGGACTGAATGACCAAGGATATCTTTTCCAGACAGACACACTCAAAAATATATATATATATATTATTCATGCAAAAATACATGAATTAAGAAGTACACAAAGGCTGCGTCTAGACTGCATCCCTTTTCCGTAAAAGGGATGCAAATTAGACACATCGCAATTGCAAATGAAGCGGGGATTTAAATCCCTCCCGCTTCATTTGCATAAACATGGCTGCCGCTTTTTTCCGGCTTGGAGCTTTGCCGTAAAAAAGCCCCAGTCTAGACGCGGATCTTTCAGAAAATAAAGCCTAGAGGAATAAGGGATCTTTCGGAAAAGGCTTTATTTTCCGAAAGATCCGCGTCTAGACTGGCGCTTTTTTACAGCAAAGCTCCGAGCCGGAAAAAGCGGCAGCCAGTTTATGCAAATGAAGCGGGGGGGATTTAAATCCCCGCTTCATTTGCAATTGCGATGTGTCTAATTTACATCCCTTTACCTGAAAAGGGATGCAGTCTAGACGTAGCCAAACAGTAATGCTGAAGCCATAGCCTCTTCAGACTGATGGAGTGGAGTTTGCCATTTCCCTCCGTGGTGTTAGGATCGGACTATGAATATTTGAGGTACCAGATCATTCTCACTACATTGCATGGCATAGCTGCAATAATGGCACAACAATCTGGGACAGAGCTTCAGCTGATGTCAATTGTTCACTGAAGTCAATGGAGCTGGGGATCTGCACCTCTATTTCTATATTGAACTTCCAACCTGAACTGATTAAAGTGCTAAATAGCATCACTGGCAGTAACCTGTGCTATCCCGGTTATTTTAGGTTTTATTAACTATTGTGTTTACAGCTATGATTTATGAATGGTCAACCAAAAGACCATTGGATTTTGGGGCATCGGTGGCTAAAAAATATCTATGATACTTATATACTCATCAATAGTACATCTACCTGGTCTGAAAAAAAATTAGTTAATAAAGTTTTAGAGTAGAAGGTTGAATGATGTGCCAAGTGCTGCAAGGTTTCTTTGGAAAGAGTCTCCACTGTGTGGCAAATTTTCCTATTTATTTGATTGAAAGCTCTCCTGAAATCTCCTAGCAGATCACATATAAATCACAACAGCAATGAAGGTTTTTAAATGGAGGATAGTTCCTTAACCAATAAACTAGAGAGGTTCTCTCAGCTTTTATATACTTTAACTGTATTACAGGTTGAACCTCTCTAGTCCAGCACACTCTGGCCTGGCAACATCTGTGGTCCATCATGATTTTAGTTAGCCGGATGTCCTTTTATCATGGGTGTGGCTAATTTTCCCACATTCCCATAAAGTTTGTTTAAAGCCACTAGTCATGGCTCTCAGCACTCTGTGCTGTTATTTAGCTCTAATTTATCCCTAAACATCTTCTAAGTGCCCAGTAAGCAGTGGAAGTGTTGGTAATGCCGCTAGACAATGTTGACCTTCTGTGGTTCAGCAAACTCTCTGGTTCAGCACTCATCAGGTCCCAAGGTTCCACACTAGAGAGGTTCAACCTGTAGTATATTTGGGTACGTCTACACAGCAGTGTTATTTTGGAATAAATAACGTTATTTTGAAATAACATAGTGCGCGTCTACCCAGCAAGCCATTATTTTGAAATAATGTCAAGATGGAGAACTTCTTACTCCAACTCCTGCAACCCTCATTTTACAAGAAGCAAGGGAAGTCAAAGGAAGAGTGTTCTTCTTTTGACTTCTAGCTATGTAGACAGTGCCAAATCTGAATTTAGCTGTTTCGACTTCAGCTATGCAATTGACGTAGCTGAAGTTGCATATCTTAATTCGACTTTTGCCCTCTTGCGTAGATGTACCCTATGTGAGGTTAAATACAGTACTAAGGGGAACCAGCCATTGCATTTCAGGCAGTTTTGGAAATCGTGCTCAGAAGTAAAAGGATATACACAGGAAGAATTAGGCTCACTCATCTCCTCAGGCAAACTGTCTTCCCTAAGGGAAACAGGTTTGTCAGCTTCACCTATACAAGAACTTTTGCTAAATCTTAGTCTTTTAATTTTAAAAGTTCCTGTACATATGTTTTAAGCTCAAGTTAGTTACACCAGCGGTTCCCAACTGGTAGGCCGCACACTGCTGCCGGTCCACAACTCGCTGGCTGCCAGGCCGTGGCGGCTGCTAGAGCTCAAACCAGCTATTCATGGTAGCTCAACTCTGGCAGCCATCATGGTTGAAGCATGGAATGAGGAGGCGGAGCAGGAGGCTCCTTCCTCCCTCCTCCATACTTGGGGAGGATGAGGGCATGAAGAAAGAAGGAGTGTGCACCCTGCAAATGGCCGATCCCCCTGCCAGCATGGCCGCTTTTGCTGGTGGAGGAACTACGACTGAGGGAGCGGCACCTCCCTCCCTCCTCAGTAATGATAGCCTGGCTGGAGCTCCGTGCTCCCCCCACCCACCCATTCGGGTGCAAGACCTGATGGAGAGGAAGGGTGCACAAAGGAGGAGGGAGCGCATATGTTGCCAACAGCTGTTCCCCCTGTCTGCATGACAGTTAGAGCCACAATCCCTAGGGAGGCAGCTTTGCTCTGGGGAGTGTTGGGGTGAGGAGGGGCAATGGGGTGTTGGGTGAGAGTGTGGTGAGGTCACAGGGCAAGAGGCTGTTGGCATGGACTATGGGGCAGAGGTTAAAGGTCAAAGGGTGTTAGGCAATGGGAACCAAGGGACTGGGATGGGGCTAGGCGATCAGGTAACATTGTATTTGTATATTTGCATATTCATTTTTTGCATAATGAATATGCAAATAAAATGTTGCTGGTCCGCCAAAAGTTTGTGAATGGGTTTGCTGGTCCCCAGCATAAAAAAGGTTGGGAACCACTGAGTTACACCATAATGAAGTTCAGTCAGTCACATCGGGATACATTGCCACACAACTCTCTTTAAAGAGAGACCATGACCTCTTATTTACAGCTTTGTCTGACCAAGAATCAATAAAGCCAACCAACAGCCCAGGAAAGACTGTGGATTTAATTAAATTTTAGCATTATCCTGGGACCACTGAGGCATTTCACATTACTAGAGATAGAGCAGAGCTTCACGAGGACCAAATAAAGGGCACAGCTAAATGAGGATGATGACGATGACAAGTAAGTCTCTCATTTTTCTAAAACTAAATATATCACAATGCATCTTCTGAAGGGGCAGTCCAACGTACAGAATTAGAAATAGGAGAGTATGGCAATGTTAAGTCCCGACATCAATTTCTGACAAAGTAAACCTGTTTTCTCTGCAAAATATCAGAAACAAGCAGCAGGCTCACAAGAACCATCTAAAAAAAGATGTGCTGCAATCAGTAATTTATTGAACGGTCCTCAGACTAACATTTTTCCACCCACAGTAATGCCAATCCAAGCATTCAAAATTACAGTCAGGCTCACCAACATAACATAGTGAATACATTTTTAAAAAACCGGGCACTTTTTATTTGCCTTTTAGTTTTTGAGCATTTAGACTATACTTGGATCCCATTTGTAGACTTATCTCTGCAACCATAAGAGCTTGAAAAAAAATGTTTTTAAATGAAAGCTGAGGTTCTCGACTCAAACAAAAGGGTTTTTAAGTTCAGGCTTTAAGAAAAATCACCTCAAATAGTGCAAGGCTTACAAATAAAATGTCAAGGGTTGGCAATACTATACTCATTAACTAAAATTTTGGGAGCTCTCTTATCAATGCCAGAATTATTGTTTTCTGGAGTTACAACTTTGGGAAATGTCATTGTAAAACACAGTGATTCCTGTGGGAAGATATAAATTGCCTAGTCTACCAAACAGTCAGCAGATCTATCTCTCTCTCACACACACACGAACTGGAAGTCATTCTCTCTCTTCGCCCTTGTCTAGTACGTCTGGGTGTACCAACTGGGATGTAAGTTCTAGTCTACACTAGCATGTTGAACTAGTATACACAGGACCATGAGGACCCTGCTGATGTGCCCTAAAAAGTGTACACTGATGTAGTGCCGTTTGAAATGGGACTACATAAATGCGCACTACAGACCTTTCATAAGAACAGCCATACTGGGTCAGACCAAAGGTCCAGCCAGCCCAGTATCCTGTCTTCTGACAGTGGCCAATACCATGTGCTTCAGAGGAAATGAACAGAACAGGTAATCACGGAGTGATCAGCTCCCTGTCACCCATTCCCAGCTTCTAGCAAACAGAGGCTAGGGATACTTCAGAGCATGATTTTGCATCCCTGATCATCCTGGCTAATATCCATTGATGGATCGGTCTTCTATGAACTTACCTAGTTCGCTTTTTGAATGTGGTTATTGTCTTGGACTTCACATCATCTCCTGGTAAAGCATTCTACAGGTTAACTGTGCACAGGGTGAAGAAATACTTCCTTTTATTTGTTTTAAACCTGCTGCCTATTAATTTCATTTGGTGATCCCATTACTTCTTGTGTGATGAAAAGGAATAAATAACACTTCCTTATTTACTTTCTCCAGACCACTCATGATTTTATAGACATTTATCACATGCCCCTTTGGTTGTCTCTTTTCTGAGATGAAAAGCCCCGTTCTTATTGGTCTCTCCTCAGATGGAAGCTGTTCCACAGCCCTAATAATTGTTCCTGCCCTTTTCTGTACCTTTTCCAATTCCAATACGCCTTTTTTAAAAAATGGGGCAAACAGATCTGCATGTAGAATTCAAGATGTGGGCATACCATGGATTTATATAGAGGTGATACAATATTTTCTATCCTTAGTATCTATCCTAATGATTCCCTACATGAGCAGTTTTTTTAACTGCCACTGCAGGGCATGCCAGCACGGTCCACATAGACCAGTTAGCGTGCAACACGCTAGTGAGCACTAGAATTTATTAGTTAATTAGTGGGGACCAATGGACCAAGAAGATAAGCCCTTAGCGCTTTATGAGCCTTTGGTACAGAACATGATTTCATCTGTGCATTGTATGGAGTGGAGGACACCATATTAGCAAATACTAAATCAAATGAACTATTACTATTGTCTTCTAGAAATTACTACTCTCTTTCCTTTGTGACTTCATTACATCTCTGTGGCAAGCTAATGCTTAAATAGAATATTAGCTAGGGTGTTCTTAGGTATTTTCATGCATATTGGTAGATGGCAATAGAGAAGCAGACAGAGCCACATGACTAGCCGGCTCTCCACAGAACATTTGCAAGTATTCCAGGGACCACAGTTTGGTACTTGTGAACTGACAGGTTGTGGCGTAGTGGGGGTGCTGTCTGCTCTGTGACCCAGGGTCCCCCTGCACTGTGATGGGAGATTCCCACTGACTCTCCCAAATGTGTATTAACCCAGATACTCAGGCTCAGACTGCCAGGGAGAGAGACAAAGGAAGGAGGGTGGAGACCAACACCTGGCTGGGGGGCAGGGCTGGGAGAGAGTTCTTTAGTTTCGGTCTGGTATCATGGAGGAAACAGCCTAAGCAGGGGCTGGGATTTAGGGGCACAGTCTCCCGCATCTTAAAGGGGGTTGAGGCATCCTAGGCCTGCCCTGTAACCAGATTACATCTATGCCGTGCTGTATCCTGGAGAAGCAATAAACTCCCTCTATTCTACTGGCTGGTGGAGTCTGTTCGTGCCATTATGGGGGTGCAGGAGTCAGAGGAACCCCGACGCGCCGTCACACAGGTTATCTGAGAAGGGGCCGCGATCAACTTAACAATAAATCACACTTCTATCTAACTGCATGTATTTTCTTTTCTACTGTGTTATGTCTAAATGAATGAGATTAGAGAAGAATATATCTCTCTAGTCTACTGATAGAATAATATCTCTCACATTATTCTATGTAAAACAAGTTCATAGTCAATTCATTTTCCTGTTTGCCTGGGTCACATAGCAGAAGAGGAGAGGAAGAAAATAAAAATAAAAACTACACAAAAAATGGTGGGTAGATCAGAAGCAACACCCGCAATACTTTTATTCCATTTTATGCAACTGACTAGATTTCACGTAAACAATGTTCCTTTAATCAACAAAATATGCTGAAAAGGCTAATACAACTTCAGTCTTTGGATTTAACTGAATCACATTTATGATGGCGCTAGGAAACCGAGGTTACAGTAATTTGAAAGACTGCTCTGTGCTGCTTCTGATGAGGTGTTCACCCCCACACAAGGGGAATGGAGCCCACGCGGAGCCAATTAACTTTATATGCCGCAGCTGGAGTAAAGCCAGAGATTAACAAGGCTTAATGGCAGATGAGCTCAATGGAAGAGTAGTGAAATGAGAGCAGGAAGGAGTTGCAGGGGAGAGATCTCCAGTTACTTTCTGGAAGAAAGGAGAGTTGGCCAAGGACAAAGAAGAGATACAGGGAAAGAATAAATCTTGGGGTTCTGCTCTGGACTACAGACTCTTACAAGAGGCTTAGAAAAGTGAAGTAGTTCTGGGGAGCAGTTGAATCTTTGCAGGTAAACCCAGAAATAGTCAAGGAGATGGAGGCGGAGTAAGAGCGGAAGAAAACAACAACCAGGACTGAGACTGAGCAGATATAGGTTGCTAGTCTTAGGGTTCCTGGGCTCAACCTAGAGCAGCAGTTCCCAACTTTTCCAGATGGGGACCCATTTTGACAGTTCAGGAAGACTTGGTGACCCAAGGCAATTCAAAAACGGGGAGGGAGGGGGGAGACACCTGGGGAGACACTTGGCGACCCTTTTGAAATGTAATGGCGACCCATATATGGGTTTTGACCCATAGGTGGGGAAACCCTGACCTAGAGTAACAAGTATGCCTGAGATCCCCTACCAGCAATAGCAAAGTGGCACAGGACCTGGAGTTGGAACAAAAGAGTGCGTGAGACAGCATATGGAGAGCTTGTCACAGACCCAGACACAAGGAGAAACACCTGTGGTGACTGGTACTTCCTTCACACTGCCCAATACCACACAGTGTTTTTCAAAAATGTTCCAAACTGCAGAATGGACAAAGAGCACATAGTAATTGTCCTGTGCCTTCAATTATGTGATGGTTACTGTGATTTAAGATATTGAGTTCAAAAGGAGGAAAAAAAGAGGTAAGAGGGACTGTAGCTCGTTGTAGCCAGCCAGTCAGTGTGCATTCTATAAGGCAGATCTTGTGAGGTGACAGAAAATGTCTCACAATGTGTATAATGATGTATACAAAATCTAGGGTTTTAGCCTTGTGCATTCAACTTTAATATTTCCCAACTTAAGGGTTTTACCATGGAGTCTTAGGTTTTCTCTTAACATAGTTTTTAATGGCATTTCCTGGGGAAGAAGATTTATTAAGAAAAAAAAAATCCATCAATCTGGATCTATTAGCTAGGCAATATGAGAATATCCGACACTGCTCCAGGTATGCATCCCAGGAGGCAAGGGCTCCTACAACTGAGCTGGGCAAGCCAAGGAGCAGTGATTGCATGATGGCTATTATAACTCTCATTCTCTACTATGAACACTATAGCATGGCTCATTCAACAAACACATTAATCTGCATTTTAGGAGATATGCACAATCAGTACAGTGTCACATCAGTAATGCACTCATGATCAGCACAGGCTATTTTTCTTCCCAACATTGACGTGTAATGGTGTGTTCAAACACACCACTGATAAAGTGAAATATTTTCATTGTGTGTGCAAAGTGCAACTTTCAAAGTCTCTTAAATCAGCTAAATCTCAATCGGTTTTGAGCAGAATAACACTGCTCTACAGCCAAAATGCTTCTGAAATAAATGTAGTCAAACTTTACTAATTCTGGGTCACTGAGAATGAAAATGATGCTTAAAATTGTTGATTGGCTCTAGTTTTCAAGATATGCTATTGGGTCAGTATATATGACCCTTGACTTGGGAATGGCGGAGGATAAGTGAGTTATAAAGGGAAGGGATCTCAATTTAAACCAGAAATGACTAAAATACATCTTTGACTGGATCTATGAATAAATCTATGACTGGGTTTGGACAGTACTTGCATTTTAGGCAAAACAATGAATGATGCAAGCTGAAGCTGGTATTGCGTCATATATGGTATGAATTGCATCATGTTATTCCTAGAAGTCATGGATGATGCAATCATAACAAAGCTTACATCACTCTGCTGAACAAATTGCCCTATATCAGCTCTAGAAATCATACAGTGTCATGCTCTCTTATTTGTCAGTGTTTGATTTTGCAAAGGGACACATTTCTGTTTAGCCAAAGTGAGCAGAGATGCCTCGTACTTGTGTGAACAGTGCAGATAACTTCTGCTATGTTTGTGGTGAAGTGACTTTTGCATCACAAAAGCGCAGTATAACCACTATGGTTAAGAAAGCCTATCACCTTTATTTTGGCTGCAAAATTGGAGATCAGGACAAGAGGTGGGCCCACACATATGCTGCAACACTTGTGCAACAAATCTTCACCAGTGGTTGAACAGGAAAAGAAATCTATGCCTTTTGCAGTGCCAATGATTTGGAGAGAGCCAACAGATCATACCAGCAATTGTTACTTCTGCATGGTGCCTCCAGCTGGGAAAGGTGTGTCAAAGAAGAAAAAAGTGGACTGTGCATTATCCAAACATTCCATCAGCTATACGCCCAGTACCCCACGGAGAAGGACTGCCGGTTCCTGATGCACCAGAATCATTCTCACTTGAGTCAGACGAGGAAGAGGAAGAGGATGAAACTTCTGGTCCTGAACCATCAATGTCACAGGACCCACATTTTCTCCCATCCTCCTCCTCTGAACCACACCTCATAACACAAGGTGAACTGAATGACCTTGTCAGGGATTTGGAACTACCCAAGAGTAAGGCAGAGCTGTTGGGCTCCAGACTACAGCAGTGGAATCTCTGGCAGGTGATGTTAGGGTTTCCATGTTCCGTGACCGTCAAAGGATCTTGTCCCATTCTTCTTCATGGAAGGTGATCTTGTAGCCTGCAACAACATCGATGGTGTGATGGCAGCCCTCAACATCGTTCTGATCCAGATGAGTGGAGACTGTTCATTGATTCATCGAAGACGAGTCTTAAAGCTGTTTTGCTGCATAATGGCAATGTTTTGCCATCAATTCCAGTTGGTCATGCAGTCCATATGAAGGAAACCTATGACAACATGAAACAACTTTTGAGGTGCATAAACTATGACCAACATCAGTGGCAGCTTTGTGGCAATTTGAAGGTTGTTGCTCTCTTGCTTGGTCTGCAGACTGGATACACAAAGTACTGCTGTTTTCTGCGAACAGGATAGTCATGCAAGAGATTCCCACTACATCAAGATAGACTGGCCACTCAGACAGTCATTGGAGCCTGGGAGGAAAAGTGTTCAGCATCCACCACTGGTTGAATCAAGGAAGATTTTGTTACCACCCTTACACATCAAGCTGGGTCTGATGAAGAACTTTGTCAAGGCCATGGACAAAACACAAGCAGCTTTCAAGTACCTCCGTGGAAAATTTCCAAGGTTAAGTGAAGCTAAGATAAAGGAAGGTGTCTTTGTTGGTCCTCAGATTCGTGAACTTCGAGATGATGCATTTGACCATGCACTGCGTGGCAAGAAAAAGACGGCATGGAAAGCCTTCCAGTTAGTGGCAATAAATTTTCTCGAAACAACAAGGCAGACAACTACAGGTTGTTGGTGGAAAACCTCCTCAAGGCATACAAAAGCCTTGGTTGCAACATGTCACTAAAGATACATTTTTGCACTCTCATCTAGATTTTTTCCACCGAACTGCGGAGCAGTGAGCGACGAGCACGTGAGCGATTTCACCAGGACATGGCAACAATGGAGAAACGCTATCGGGGCAAATGGAGCCCATCAATGCTTGCAGACTATTGCTGGACAGTGACAAGAGATGCTCCATTTAATGAATACAAGAGACAAGCCAAGAAGCGCCGAGTAGACACTGAATAGGACTAAACTATGTACATAATAGTTTTTTGCCTTTTGTTTCATAATAAATTTTATTTATATAAACCTTTTGCTGATTTTTAAAGTGTTACATAAACAGGACAGGTGAAATATTATCATGTAAAGCAACCATAAACACATGAAAAGACCTAGGTTTACAATTTATGATTAAAACTCTACTATCTACACAATATACATAGACGTAAAATGTAAAAACTTAAATATCTTGGAAACAGTAGCCAATCAGTTGTTTTAATTGTCATATTTGAATTCAGCACATCAAAATACATAATAAATAGCACATTTTATCTCTGAAGCAGACGACTTCTAAAAAATTGTAGACTAGTGTAATCAAAGGCACTTCTCTTCTGTTAAGAGAATCTCTCCATTGAATTTCAAATTTCTAGTCTCAGCCATTTCAACTGCAGAACTTTTCATTAAAAGTTTGCCCTAATTATTTATAGTGCAGAAACTATAATTCTCTGAAACTTTACTCATACTAAAACACAGCTTTAAGTGTTTAACACTTCCTCACCAAAACAAAACAAAAAAACAAACAAAAAGTCTGTCTTATGTAGAAACTAGAGCTAGGAAATTTCATCCTAACTGGTCACATTTTTAAACAATTACGAGTAACTGAAAACAGGGTTAAGAACTGAAATGCCTCAGCAATGTTAACCATTGCTCCAGAAATTTCTACATTATCACCATCTAGGGATACTCCTGACTAGGAATGCAAACTGTAGTTTACAAAATTATCCAGTTAAACACTATATGTAACCAATTAATCATGGAGCAGCCGCCCTTCTTCCGTGGCATGACCTAGCAGGCCACAAGCCGAGCCAGAGCAGCCTTCCACCCCGGGCTGCTGGTTAACTGGTTACCTCGTTGCAGCCCTACTCCAGACTAGCAAACTAAAAGTTATTATGAATATAGAAAAGTTCAAAATATTCCAGTTATTCTTCCTTCAAAATGACTTTCTGCTGCTAGGCTGAAGGCCTAGTTATTGGGCCCTGCCACGGTGCTGGAGAGACTTAGGGAATGTCTATATGTACTGTATAATAGTGCAACGGCATAGTTGTACCAACACAGGTGTGCTGTTTGCAGTGCATTTGGAGAAGGGCAAAACAAAACAATAAAACTAAACAAAACAAAAAAAACCTCCACGCGTGGCAAAAGCTGTCAGCAAGCGTTTACATGCTGACACTGTGCTGGGCACACAAATGCTTATGTCAGCGTAAACTGTATCGCTCCAGAGGGTGGAATATCCACTTCCCTGAGCGACATACATTTTAGCCAACAGCGGCTGTAATTCAGACATACTCTTAGTATTGTAGGGTTTGATTTGAAGTATTTGGGTATTGCACCAAACTACTCAACTTTAAAAGGAAAAAACCCAGCTTTCGAGTTGCATGATTTTATATGCACTCTTCACTTTCCCAGGTGAAAAAACAAACGGAGTTTCAAAGAGAAATCACAGTCCCAAAGCCATACATGCTTGACCCACTACAGAGCAGTCCAAGAACAACAAGAAATGCTGGAATGTCAAGCCATTTTAAAATTGAACTCTTGAACTGCTTCGGAGTGGGAGAAAGAAAGCAGTTCAAGAAAGGTGGGGGGGGGGGATATTTTGGTACCACTATAAAACTGCATTTTTAGATTCAAGAGTTAGCACCAGTTGTAGCAGAACCATTATAATTTGCAGAAAAGATATAAGTATGGAAACAAAATGACTTTACTAATGAAAATGGGCACTATCTGGGAATCAGTTCTGGACTAATCTGAATTGAATTTTGCTTTTATATTTTTATATAAAGCATTAGAGAGCATGCTTTATTTCTAACAATAGTTCTGAATTTACTTTCGAATGGAGGTAAACAGCCCAAACCTATTGGCTGTACTGAACCCTTTGTAATTAATAAACAAATCAGTGTTAGCTGCTGTGCCTGTTTTTAAAAACAGAGCATTAAAGACTTTGCTTGCTACTAAGAAGTACTTTTTCAAGAAAAAACAAACACCACACAATCGTGTATTTGAGGAATGATGGAAACAGACAAAATGTACTTATTTTGGTACCAGGAACTATATTAAAAACAAACACACACAAACAAAGCAGAAATCGGAAGAAGGGGGACTTGTGGTTTGTAAATAGAAACCAAAATAATTTTCAATTTTCCAGAGTCACTGCTGCTCCCTAAGTTGCTGAGGCCAAGTCTACACTGGCAAGTTACTACACAGTATATCATTTCCCAGTGCTGTAGCTTTCGAGGTGTCCACACTGGCAAGACACTTAGTGCACACTATCTCTGCAGTTGCTGCATTCTAAGGACATGTCTATACTAGGAATTTGTTTTGAAATAACTAAATTCAACTGAACTCCCAATTTTACAAAATCAAAATAGCATGTCCCCACTACAGGGAAGCCTCAAAATTAGTCCAAGGCAGGCTCTGTTAATGTGGACACACTAGCTTGATTTTAAAGCTCTAGGAAACACTGGAAAGTAATTAGTTCAAGTTACTCCGAGGAGTAGTTATTTCAAAATAGCAGGACCTGGAGCACCCACACTAACGCTATTTCAAAATTTCTATTTCGGAATTAGCATTATTCCCTGAGGAAAGTAGGAGAACAGATTTTGAAATAAGTGGCCCGTTATTTTGAAATATAGGCTTGGTAGTGTGGACACTCCACTTATAAATTTGACCTAAGGGGGGTTATTTCAAAATAACATCCTAGTGTAGTCCAGGGCTAAGAAAACCACCTCAGTGAGAAGCATAGAGCTTGCTGTGCTCTGGACACAACGGTAGGGTGCCAGCATGGACACCGTGCTGTAGTACTGCGTCATGAGTAACCTCTGGCACCCTTCCCACAATGCCTGTTCTTGTCTCTCTGATCATCTATTTGAACTCTACTGCCTTATTCTCAGGTGTCAAACCCTCCGACCCTCCCTTTGCATTCCACTACTCAAACTAGACAGGGTTTGTGGTTTGTTGCTGGGATTTTTTTTTTTTTTTTTTTTTTTTTTGGAAAGGGGTACACCTGTAAATAGTTGCAGATCTAGATTCTTTTTCTTGTTCTACCATCACCTTTCTGTACGCATTCTTCCATTGCTTCTCAGAATCTTCCCTAACAGTAACAGATGGAATTTACTTGACTGTGGTCAATTTCACTGTTATGCAATGAAAAAACTGACCTGAGTTCTTGCCATTTTCATTATGCTGCTGCTTGTGTAATCTATCAATACTCAGGACAGCAACACGCACCTGTTTACATGGAGTGATTATCTTCACAACTAGAATGGTACTTTTTTTTATGAAAAGATATTTTGTAGAAGTTACGATGTCCATTTGAAAGGGACTTAAGTGCATACTTGACTAAGTACATGAACTGCTCATTGATTTCAGTGGGACTACTTGCATGCTTTAAATTAGGCATGGGTTTAAGCAGCTTACTAAAGCAGGCCCAACAACATAAGACACTTTCCCTTTCCTTCCACTTGCCAGTGACAGTTTTCCAGAACACTGTCAAATAAGCTTTTATAATGATGCTTTATGCATGTCTGTTAAATTGCAAAGTGTATTAAAACTGTAAATTATTTAAATTATGTAATGCCTTTTTTGGCTTTGTTTAATATTTACAGTTAATTTTTTCCCTGCCTCAATAAACTATTTCACTGACTTGAGCCACTGGAGAAGTAATCCAGACATTGAGATTAGAGTTAGAAGATGGCATAAAGCAAATTTTATATGTATTTATATTCGAGAATTTAGCTGAGGTTTAAACAAAGGATGTTTGCATCCTTGCTGTGTTTTGAGCCTTTGATCTGATAAGATATTGGGAAAGTATTTGCATGGCAGCTACAAACATGTTCCTTCCAAGTTCCTGCACTGTCTTCTAACAATCGAGACCAGAAACATTCACATATCCTGAGGCAAGTTTTTAGACATTTTTAAATTGAACACTAGCTGTTTCTGCCAAGGCTGGCCAGTTGCAGTACGCAAAGGAAAAAACCTTTTCAGGTTTCTGCCCCAGGCTGGAAGAAATAAATGTCAATGGGTTTTAAACTGAAAGATTAATGGTTTTTGTTTGAAGGTTTTCATAACTAACAAAACAAAAATAATCAAGGAATGATGAATAGGCAGTAATGTGCATGGAACAGCTGAAAGAACACTTCTACATAAACAGACTACAGAGCATTCACATTTAACTACCACGCCCCGCACCTCAGGCTTGGATTTAGTCATCTTTTGAAACTATAATGTGTAAAGGAAACATGATCACATAATTCAAATGGTTTTCAATTACACAGCAGCAGAACTGTCCCACAGAGAATTTCTTCTATGTCTGGCACTTCCTTCGGTGGCTTAAGGCTGGTGGAACCACCTTATGCCCACACAGTATCTGGGAATAAAGAACATACCTCATGAGCAGGTAAGGAGTGGTCAGAGCGTGCTGTGATCAAATGATTCTGGAGTCCTCCAATGGCTCAAAAGTGGTCATTTGTGATGCCATAAGCTGGAGCAGCTCCAAGAGGGCTCTCAGTGATTTTGCATATAAACACATTTAAAAGGATGGCTAAGGCACAGGCCTGGATAGCACAGAATTTGGATTCTTTTCCCCAGGCTTCTGTGTAATGTTGGGCTTAACCTCTGTCATCTGTGAGTCTGTTTGCTTAAGAACTCCTAAATGGTAAGAGCGAGGACCACCAAATTTGGTATGCAGCTTCCTCTTTATCCCAACTTAAACGCAAGGTCGGGATCTGATTATGTCAAGAAAATGGAAAGTGTCGTGAATGGGACTGTCTTCCATAACACACAAAGGGAAGGATGTGATATTGAGAATGGTTATTGAGGGCAGCGAGGCTGCAGAAGAGTAACGTACTGCAGAGTGGTCACTGGGGGAAACCACACCACCAAGGGAGTGGCCAGCAGGGCTGGGGCTCACCATCTTGCCTGCCACCAGACCAGGTAAGTAGCCTCTCTGCCCCAAATCTTCCCCTGTTCCCAGACCTTTAGCTACAATGCTGGAGCGGGGGGGAGAGAGAAGAGGTCCCTAGTGGCTGAGGGGAGACAGAAAAAGCCCCCCTGATGGCTGTGGGAGGCTAGGGGGAGATAGAAGAAGCTCCTGGTGGGCGTGTTGGTGGCAGACAGAAGAGAGGGGGGAGGGGCTAGGAGGAGACAGAAGAGATGGCTGGTGACTGTGGCTGGGGGAAGGCAGAAGAAACCTGGCTATGCAACGGGTTAGGGGGAAACAGAAGAGGTCCCTGGTGGTCGGGGAGGGGCTGAAAGGAAACAGAAGGGGAGAGAGAAGGCCCTTGCTGGCTGGGGAGAGGGGCACACCTGCCAGCTGAAGGAAAGTGGGGGGGTGGAGGGAAAGGGGACGAGAAGGTCCCTGCCAGATGGGGGACTGGGGAGGATGAAAGAACCTACTGGCCAGAGAGGGAGAGAAAGCCTCCCCCAACCCTCCCTCCCTGAATCCTTCCTCATTCCCCAACTTCACTCTTGCACTTCCCACGCTCCCAACCCTCTGTCCTTTAGGACCTGAGCAATGCTGGTAAGTCTTCTAGTGCTCCTATACAGGTGTCTTTTAGGTTCCCAGAGTTTGCACCCCCAACTAAAATGTGCAGATCAAATACTTCTCTGCAATTTAATACATCATTTGACAACTCTATCCAGCAGGAGTTAGGACTTAAAAAAACACCCAACCCCACTCCCCCACCCAAAAAAACCCTACCCCCTGCTTCATCATCTCAAACTGTGAAGCCTTTAATGACTTCATCAGAGGCTGTCTCATATCTTATACCACCCTTAAAAAGAAAAGGAGAGAACAAGGAATTGATAACCTTTTGAAGGGATTTAAGGCCCTGGACATAGACTATACTTCTATCCCCTCCTCAGAAACAACTCAGACTCCTCATCAGTTTAAAATAAGCAATCAACAAACTTGTCACAAAAGACTGAGCTTGCTTATTCTCTTTGAAACCAAACTATAGTAAACTTCCGATAATCCGGCACCTTTAGGACCCAGGGGGTGCCGGATTATCAGATATGCCGGACTATCGGAAGGGGGGGCTATGAGGAGTCTGGGGTGGGGTGGGTGGGATGCCACCCCAGACCCCTCATAGCCCCCTTCCGATAGTCCGGCTCTGCCCCAGGCATCCCCGATTCAGCCGCTGCTGGTCAGTTTCAGCAGCGGCTGACTTGGGGACACCTGGGCAGAGCAGCTGGTGCTGCGGGTTGGTCCCGCAGCCCCGAGGGCAGCGCCACGGGACCAACCCGGCAGCACCCCAGCTGCTCTGCCCCGGCTTCCCGATTCAGCTGCTGGTCAGTTTCAGCAGCAGCTGAATCGGGGAAGCCGCGCAGAGCATCTCCAAGTGTCCGGCTGCCTGGAGCACTTCCGGGTTCCCAATGGTGCCGTACCATCAGGAGTGACGGAGCATTGGATGCCGGACCAATGGAGTTTTACTGTACTGGGAATCTGGTGAGACAGTTGGTAAGCTGTGAGTATACAGATTTAATCATAAGGCTAACACAAATAACACTCATGTTATTCATGGTACACACAGTCAGATATTAATAAACAATTTCAACAGCTTTTTTTCTAGTGTTTGCAAACAGTTTTATTCAAAACTATATATAGCTGAAGAGTGAATAAGTGAAGATGCTCTAGATAACTTTTTAGTGGATTGTCTCTGTCACAGATTGCGGACTCTCAGAAGGAGCTTTTAAGTGCCCCTCTAGAAATCAGTCTATAAAGGAATGAAAGTAGCAAAGACTTGTATTGCAAATAGGTTCACCGCTTAATTTTACAGAAAGCTCTCTGAAACTTTAATCCCTAAGTTACTGAATATGTTCAATGAGGTCAAGAATAAGCAAACTCTCCCTCTTACTCAGAGAAGGTGTCATTTCAGTTATTCCCAAACCTGATGAAGACCTTGGTCTACACATTAATTACAGGCCTATTTCTTTAAGCAATTGTGATACTAAGATATTAGCTAAAACATTTTCTGTGAGACTGGACAAAGTTGTCTCACACTTTATGTAGTCAGTACCTCAGAGTTACGAACACCTTGGGAATGAAGCGGTTCGTAACTTTCAAATATTTGCAGCTCTAAACAAAATGTTATGCCGGTTCTTTCAAAAGTTTACAGTTGAACATTAACTTAATATAGCTTTAAAACTTCACTATGCAGCAAAAGAATACTACTTTTAATGATCTTAAATGAAAAATAAAGTTTCCTTACTAGGAATGTTAGCTATCGCGTAACTGAATAGTAGTGCGTTACACAACTATTCGATAGGCCCCGCAGGAGGGGCCAGAAGCCAGTGTGCCCCCGGCCCCACTCCTACATAGGCTAATGGCAATGGACCTCATAAAGGCCAAATGCAGTCGGAAATGTAACTTCCAGAGGTTATTTTAGCTCATATATTTTAGAAGTGACCTTCTATCAAGAATTTCTGGTATGAGGTAGCTCAAGGAACTAATTTGATATTAGATGCTAAGTTGGAGTCCTCCCCCTAAAGTTTCATTCTTGGCTATATTCCTGGTACCTGGAGATTATTTGGCAACAAGCCAGGGTCATTTCAACATGCTGCTTTGATTGCTAAAATATTAATCCTGCAAAAATGAAAAAGTTGATCTCCACCAAACATTGATGCATGAGGTCCAGTGATGTGGATGATCTTGTAGCTAGTAAGTAACCGGTATTCTGCAAAAAGGGAATTCCATAAAAATTCAAAGAAATTTGGGCTGACTTTTTAGAGGTCTATGATTTACATGGATCTTGAAGACAGATGTGCAACTTCTCTTCTTCTTCTTCCTTTATCTGTTTTGTGTATTATGATGAATCTGATATTTTGGTATATATATTGTATTGGAAAAATTACAAATAAATAGGTGAGAATTTGGGACAGCCCTTGCAAAGATTTCCAGATTTCCAGGGGGCGGCAGAAAATGGTATTGTGCCACTTTTCCATCTAAATTAGTACTAAATCAGTGGTCCCATATGTTGTTGGGGACATTGTGCTAGTTGAGGCACCACTTTTCTAATGAAATGTAAAACAGGTCATGACCACGTCACCTGGATCGATTGGTCTTCAGCTATCATTAAGACTGCGCCGATCACAACACATCCACCATTCTTCTTGCACTCTTGCCTTTTTTCTCCACGTTTGTCCAAAACGTTTAACAATGTCATCTTCCCATCTTCTTGGAGGCCGACAGGGTGGTCTTTTCTGTTCTCACAGGTACCATTCAGCAATAATTGCGGTCCACCTATTGTCCGTTAGCCGTGCTGTGTGGCCTGCCCATCACATTTTGTTATGTCTGCTTTCCACGATAATTTCTTTCACGCCGCTGCGTTCTCTAATCATTTCATTTGGAATACGATCTAGAAGGGAAATTCCCAACATAGCTCGCTCCATTGCCCTTTCAGCTACCAATAGTCGCTGCTCTTCTCTCTTCGTCAGTGCCCACGTTTCGTTGCCATACAACATGGCTGGCAGCACTGTTGAATTGAAGATATTTGTACGTGTGGTCTTATCGATTTTTCCTTTGAGGATGTCCTTGATGGAACTGAATGCATGCCATCCTGCCCGAATCCTTCGCGAGAGTTCTCCGTTCAGGTCTTGGCGCATATTAACTTCTTGGCCCAAATATATGTACTGTTCCACTTCTTCGATTTCTTCTCCTGTTATCATAAGATGTCTGATTGCATGTATTTCGTTTTGCAGTGGTTCATTTTCAGACCGACCTGACTGCTTTTCTTGTCAAGTCTTCGTAGCATGTTCTGCAATTGATTGGTACTTTCGGCAATTAATACAATGTCGTCCGCGAATCTGAGATGAGATAATCGTTCTCCGTTTATGTTGACACCACTCCTCCAATTGACCTTGTTCATAACCATTTCGAGGCATGCAGTGAATAGTTTTGGTGAAATCGTATCTCCTTGCTTTACGCCTTTCTCGATTGGGATACAGAGGGGAGTTTCGAGGAGAATAATATCCATTGTACAGCTAGTATTTGCTTCCTTCAACAAATTGATGTATTGCGTGTTAATGCCCTGCTCTGCAAGCGCCTGTAATATTGCGTTGAACTCGACGCTATCGAAGGCCTTTTCATAGTCGACGAAAGCAATGCACATGTAGCCATTAAAAAGCAGCAATGTTAGCCTCTGTGCTCTAGTCAAATTCTAATGGGGACTATTACAGTCTGTCTTCCTAAAATTCCTCATTAGGTTAATCCAAGTTGAATATTCTTCATTTTCTCTCCTCTAAACTACACTTTTAATAGTTGTTGCATTTTATGCCAGAAGGGGCTGCACTCCATTAAATAATGTAATTCCTTCTATATGATTTATAAAACATTTTGGTATCTTCTGGGATGAAAGACAATTTTATATATACACTTACAACCATTAGGTTAAATACACTCCTGGTACAAAACCACTAAAAATCACTGGAAGTCTGATGTTAGTCTATTAGCAGACACACACAACAGGTGTACATAACAGTGTATAGTAAGTTAAAAGTGCCAATTCATACGTCCTCCTTTTCCAAAAATTTAATGCTTTAAAAGAAGAAGTTAATTAATATTTTACAATAAAACTAACTTCAAAGAGGCAAAAATCAATTTGAAATCTGGCAGGCACTTCATTAATACATGATACAGTATATAATTTGTTTTTTAGCTGGGAATGTCATTAACTAAAATTACCTCTTGTAGTTAAAAGCATGCAGAGGCATGCAGGCTGATTAAAATTAACTGCACGAATGTTATGTAGAAAGAAGTCTTACCTTTTGACCGTATTTGTGAAGCGTCTAGTATCAAAAGAGATTTTTTTCACAGTAATGACATAGATTAGTTTGCAATTGAAGAGAAGCTAAACATTATTTCTATTAACTGCAGTAAAAAGAAACAAGAAAGCCTTGTAATTGGTAAAGTGCCTTACCTTGAAAAGTTGAGGAAATGAACATGTCTAGTGAATAAATAGGGCTGCTCAGCAGTGCTTATGTTTTTAATCAATTCCATCTAAAAAAAGCAAAACAAAACAAGAATTACAACTAAATCAAAATTACCAAATTAAACCAAGTTGTGTTTTTGGACAGAGATGGCAACACTCAAACACTATATAATCATTTAGTTGTCTAGACCTACTCCCCCGCAAACAAATCAGGCTAAGACTGTAACTCTAGTGTGGTTACCCATGTAAAAAGGGATAGACGGCAAAACACCATGAATCTAACACCAATGTTATCACTGTAGTAGGAATCAGTGTACTATACCATGAGTACAGCCTGCAGGGCAAGCTGAGGAGTTTGTACATTTTCAAATGTTAATTTCTACTTTAGAAAAAAGTACAAACTAAAATCCTTACTCAAAACTTTCAAAATTCAAATTCAGATTTGGGTAAGTGGCCTCTATTTTCAAAGTGTATCTAAACTACTAATCGCAAATCCAAAATGTGATGTGTCTGAAATCTGCATCAGAAAATGTGGAAGGAGACTATTATTTATCTATATATTTAAAAAATGTGCATCTGTCTGTCTGGGTCGGTTTGTTCAAAAACTCCTAAACAGTAAAAGCTAGGACTACCAAATTTGGTATGCAGCAAGATTTTGAAAAGTGGTCAAAGGCCGCACTCTTCCATGATATGAATGCAGGAGATGCGGGGTCTGGGATGGAGGTTGGGTGCAGAAGGGATAGATGGCAAAGCACCATGAATCTAACACCAATTAGAAAGGAGTGGGGTGCAGGAGGGAGAATGGAATCTCAAAGGGAGTATGGGTGAAGGAGGTGGTTGTGACTTAGGGCAGGGGACTGGAGTGCAGGGGTTTGGGATGTGACCTAGGGTAGAAGGGGATTGTGATCTGGGGCAGGAGATTGGGGTGCCAGATCTGGGAGGAGGTATGGTTGTAAGAAGGGAACAGAGGGTTTGGGTATGTTGAGTGGGCGGCAGAGACTTGGGGCAGGAAAGGGTTGGGGTGCCAGAAGCAGGCTGTGGCCAAGAAACTTACTTGCCAGCTGCCAAACTAGCCTTCCTGACTGACTGCAGAGCTTAAAATGTTTCCCAGCCAGCCTGCCTGCTTGCCTGGCCATGTGCTTCATGAATAACTGAACCAAGAAGAGCGGGCATGGTTCTTCTTGGCTGCCTGTTACTCCAATAAGCAGCTCACATTGGCTGGAATCTGCCAAAAACTGGCCAATGGGAACATGCTGGTGGCAGGGCAGCTCCTAACACTTCCTCCCTCCCCTCCAGTTTTAAAACAGAAATGGAGCCCTACAGCCACGTTTGTGCATGGTGCACGGGGCTGCAGGGCAAGCTGAGGAGCCTGCCTGGGGCTCCCCGCTGCCTCCACGGGCCGGATGTGGTGGCTTAGCAGGCCGGATCAGGCCTGTGGGCCTTATTTTGCCCAGGCCTGCTCTAAACTGTGAAGCAGAATAGCTTCAAAGGTGATTGATCAGCCCTGCCCAGTCAGTCAGCTGGGCCTCTGACTAGGCGGGGCTAATTAATCACCTGAGAAGTTGTGCTACTGCACAGCTTAGAGCAGAGCTACTCAACACGCAGCCCATGGGTTGCATGCGACCTGTGGCCTGTTTGTTTGTGGCCCGTGGGTGGGAGCCAAAACAAAAAAGTAGTCAATATAGTGGTCTTCTGGTGATATGCATTTTAATAGTTAAATTCCTGGACTGTCATTGCGCATTAAAAGTGCTGTCATATGGGTGGAAATCAGGTAAATATTGCATTTTATTAATATCAGCAAAACTGACTTAAATGGGGCCTATGTTATGTATTATGTAGTCTTGCCTTAATCTTTGTATTTATGCCCATCAGTGTGAAAGACGTTATTTGCATATATTTCCATATATATGCAACCACACTTAAGTTGAGGCCCTCGGCATGTGCTGTGAGTATCATTGTGGCCCCCGGGGCTTTCAAAGTTGAGTAGCTCTGGGTTAGAGGGAACACTGCCTCTGCCCCAAACCCTTTCACCACCTGGCCCTTGACCATAGCACCGTGAGGACTGGGGGTAAAAAGAAGGTCCCTGCTTGATGTGGGGAGAGAAACAGCCCTGCCAGACTGGACCCCCTCCGCCCGCCACTCTGAGCCCCTCCTTACTCCCAGCCTCCATGGCCCCAGCCTCCTGCCCTAGTCCCAATATCCCCAAGGCCCTGTCCTGACTCCTGTACCCCCCATACCACCAGCCCCCTGCCCTTAAGGACCTGGGCAATGCTGGGTAAGTTTTCTAGTTTTACATAAGGATAATAATTCCTATCGTTGCCAGAAAATACAGAGAGTATGAATGCATGTCTGCTCATACATATATAAGCCGACAATTCCTATCTCTTCTTCTGTATAACATATTTAACATGTGAATATAATCTACATTTCACAATTTTTTTTTCAAATAATGGGCTTCTGGCTTACTGCTTTAGCAAGAGTTTAAAATATTTCCATGTAAAATAGCTGACATGAAAAACGGAAAAAAGTGTGTGCGTATGCATGCGCCCATGTATGCATATATATTCTCACGTGTGCAGACTTCTAATTTTTACAGCATTCTGGAAAATGTCAAGGGCCTGAACATGTTAAATGAAATATATGCAAAAAATTCCAATCATTCTTGTTACTCTGACTTCTACTTTCCTCTTCTTTTCTAACTGGCAACATCAAAAATTTCAAGGTTGTATTACAGAATAAAAGACACCGAACATGACTGCATTTGAAGAGCACAATAATTATACTGATAATTTTATAAACTGGGTAATGGAAACTAATGAACAACATGGGAAGAATCCTTAAAGAAAAATAGTGATGGAAGAGGATGAATTGCTCTAATCTAAAATTCTGCTCTAACTTGTATACATATATTTAATAAATAAATATAAATACAGAACTGAGAGGTCAAGAATTTAGAAGGTGGTTTCCCTCAATGTTATGAAAGATTTTTTTTTCTTAAAATTGTATGGCATCTTACCTGCCACATGCGAACACAGAGAAATCTGGCATCAAGCCTGTCATTCAACAGATATGAAACCAACAGGTCGAATGAATAATCATGCTAAAAACCCAACAGAGTTTAAGAGAAAATGGTCTTTTGACCATACCTATATTAAACTGCATCCCAAAGTGTCATGCCAATCCTTATATATTACATCTAGAAGTTAGAATAAAAGGGCAATTAAGCTTTAACTAAAATATTCTCTCTCCCTGCCCTCAACAACTGATGTTCCCTGAGATATGTATGAGCAGCAGCAATGCAGCCATAGGATTATTTCATCTCTCTTGTTAAACATGGCCCTCTACTTATGGACTATCATTCTTGCTCCAGCATGTCAGGTCAAGTCTACCTTTGCTTGTTGCAATTTACAGAGATTATAGACCCTTTAAAAGGGGAGATTAAACAAAGGGCTGAAAGGGAGAAAGATAAGAGGAGGAGAGATACTAAGGAAAGGGAGGAGAGGGGTACGCACTCTTTCATATCCTAATCTCCTACCAATGAATTGTTAAAGGGCATCAGTGAGCTGTAATAATAAGTAATTAATCCTTGAGGCAATCCTGATAAATCATGTGAAAATACAGAGACTCACCTGACTAAATATTTTATTCATTTCCCCCTCCCCCCCCCCAATAAACCACAAGCTAGAGACTGTAAATGTCCAGTGTAATCATTGTTAGTAGCCACTGGATTCCTTGATCCAAATATAAACATATTTCAATGTGGCTCCCACAGCACAGTGTTCAGAGACTAGTAAAAATGCTGTGGCAAAGAAAAAGGAATCTAGGCAAAATAATGCAGAGAGCTTGACTAGGTCATTCTTGAATGCACAGATTAGCAAAGAGTGTAATAGGCTGGCAGTAAAGTAGATCTGGAGAGTTGCATGCAGATTTTGCACAGCACCTGACCTGACTATAATGTGCCTGGTAGCAAGAGCTAATTAAAGTCAATCTCAAATTCTTGAGCTGAAATAATATGCACCCTCACTTGAAAACAGGCATACAATTTTGTTTTTACATATATACATATACATATATACACACACAGAGAGAGAGAGAGAGAGAGAGAGGTCTATAGTGTATGTATAATATATATGAAGAAACAATGCAGATTTCAATAAAGGAGAAGGACAGTGCAAGGAAAACTACAAAGGAGTTTGAAAGAAGTATAACTGTGTGACATTTTGGAACTCTCATTGGCCAGGACACCTATGCCCACATTTTCCATGAGCATCACTCTGATCCTCACTCTGAGTAAGATCTATAAGCATGCCTTAGCAAGACGAGAGTAGATCAAGAAGAAGGTGATGCTGAATAAAGAAAAGGGAGGAGACACTGAGGAGAGGGAAAGAGGAATAGACTTTGTGAAGAAAATGGAAAGAGATAGAGTACATACAATTGTAAGCCATTACTGAGAACCTTTCCAGGCCAGCAATAGGTAGAAGGGAGATAGAAAGGAGTGAGAAACCAAGAAATGAGAGGAATGGGGGATGGGAGACACAGAAAGAAGGAAAGGAACAGCAGGACATGCAGAGTTTTAGGGGTGATAAAGATAAAATGGAAGACTGGAGAGAGGGGAAGAATTAAGGAAAGGTGTGTTCACTCTGATAAGGCATCTGAGGGAGGCGTTTACTGTTTCTGGAGGCATTTATGTCCTCTCTCTAGATACTCTATGACATCTCCTGCCAGGGATTACTTTTAGCCTGGCTCGTGGAGACAGTTCTGAAGAACAAATATTATTCCTTTGAAATGCACTAGATTACACTAAATGGTGTGTATCAAAACAGGTTCCATTCAGATCACTCTACTCTCAGTCTTAACTTAGTCCTGCCATACAAAGGAGAGAAGGGAGAGGGTAAAGTGTACAGAAAGAGGGAAGGAATGGGGAAAGGCAGTAAGTGACAGGATGTTTCCAACTAATGCAGCCCTTGGCAACACCCCAATGCTGAAGCTTGGTTGCTGGCCAAAAGTGAGCACTTACTGGTGTAATGTAATGAATTGTATTTAAGGAAAAAAATATGAGGCAGAATATACTGACAGGTATCTGGGGAATTAGCAAACAAAAAAACAAAACAAAAAAACCCACAGAAACAATGGCCTATCAACCCTACAAAAACAACTGTGTTAGCACAAGTTCTCTGCCATAGTTAGAGTTGCCACTCTTATTAAACAACATATCTGCATAGACAGAGAAACCTGATTCTACAAATCTATGAGGGAACAGTGATTTAGCCCAGATAACAGGATTTTAGCTTAGGTCCGGACTAGCTCCCAATACAATGAGCAAATCAGGACCTAAATTAAAACAGTGTTTACCAACATGATTTCTTGATTGGTTCCCAACTTTAATGTTGCTGTAACATTTTTCTGCACTGAATTTTAAACAGACCTATCAACTACTGAAGCCCAGATCCAGATGCATATACCAATAGCAGACCCGAAAGTCACAAACTATTTTTAAAGGAATATTTATCTTAAACCCACGACAGCAAGAACACCAGAACGAAGAATAAAACTTAGCAGACACTTCTTCCTTCTTTCCGGGAAGTTTCAGGCCAGGTCTCTACTAGACCTGGAAGATCAGCTTACGGTACACAACTCGAGCTACATAAGCAACATAGCTGGAGTCGACATAGCTTAAGCCGAACTTGGCATCATCTCCACAGTGGAAGGTCAAAGGGAGTAAACACTCCTGTTGGCTTCCCATGCTCCTTGCGAGGAGTAGGAGTACCGGCACCAAACAGGGGTGCTCTCAGCATTCGATTTAGCGGGTCCTTACTAGACCCACTAAATCAAACACTAGAAGATCGATCTCCAATGTGGCAAGTGGAGACATGGCCTCAAATTACTGTCTTCATCCAAGGGAGATCTTCAGTCATGCTGTGAGAAAACACATCTAGTCAGGATGGATCAGCATCAATAGTGCTTGAATTCCCGTTGCTGCTGCATTTGCAGCTGAAGTCCACGAGGTGGCATAGTGAAATGCTCACAAGAGAACTGGATGGGGCCCCTTTATGGGGTGTATCTAATAAGCATGGTGGATGGCATCCAGCCATATCATTGATTAAAAGCTAAAATAATTCAGACTTGAAAATAGCACATTTTGATTTTCCTCTATCAGCATTATGAGCTCCCTTGCTCAGAGCAGTTGCCTTTTGTTTTTAATTTATAAACAACATGTTTTATTTCGTCAGAAACAAAATCAGTAGATAACCCTGTCTGAAGAATTTGTTTGCTGTCCAAGTTCATTCAAGTTCAAAATGTAAAAACACTGAGTCTGGCATGACTTTCCAACTGCACAGTGGTGTCAGTTTACAATCTCTTCTAATACTAATGAAAACCAAGAAAGACGTGCTCTCTTCCTCTCCCTTTCATAACATTTTAGCTTCATACGGTCTTAATTTCAATCTTTACAAAAAGCATGTGAGGTCAAATAGATATAGGCATCTTCAGGCACTGTTTATCACTTTAATCTGCACTGTAGTTAATATTTCATTTTGGTAGAAAATTCACATCTGCTTCATCATCAAAGGAATGTGAATCAGTCTTCATTTTCAGCTCTGAAATACTGAGAATTCCTTCAAAAACTTTCTAAGTATCCACACTGCTCAGAATATTTTTCCATGGCAGGCTATCTTTTATAAGAAATTATTTTACCTTTTTTGTATTTCACAGTTCAAGTACAGATAAAGCTGACTATCCAAAAAAAAAAAAAAGAGAGAATTATGTAATTTAATAGAGAAAAATCACACAAGGTAGATTCTTGCTCTCATTAAGTACCTGCAACAGGAAATCAATACATAAGTAGAGTCGTGAATCAGAGTCTAAAAAGGTTAAGAAGGGGGATGACTTAGGCATAGTGATACCTACTGATGTAAAGCGAAGTTATTAATATAATATTAATTAGGGACATAAAAATAGTTAAAAATGTAACCACGTAACTACTAAAAATCCTATCAGTTACACAATTACATTCACTGTGGGCTCTGCAGTGTAAAGCTTATATATAAATTTTATACTGCAGAGCCCACAGCAAAGCCTCCCAATGTGTAACCTGCCCCAGGAGGGACCTCACTGGGCCCCGCATGGACAGGTGTTGCTCCAGCCAGCCAGCCAGCCAGAGCAACCCTGGCCTGCAGTGGGCCCCACAGGCCTTGAGTGCATGGGGAGATACTCCACCCCTACCGGTTAACTGTTTACATCCTTAATACTAATAATTAGCATTAATATTACAAGTATTAGTATTACAAGAACTGACTAGGATACCAATGATTATTCATTAATATCATATGTAGATCTTGTAATACTAGTTTAAGTTAGATTGGTCAGTATGACACTTCTTGGGACACGCAGTCCCCTCACCAATATTTGCCTGTAGGATGAGAAAGTCTTGTCTTTGCCTGACATGGTTCAGATCCTAGACTCTACTGGCCACAGGCAACATAAGCATTAACTTCCAGGCATCTGCAGGCCTTGTGTTCTCTGTACCGGTCAACGATAGACACAACAGCCCTGCAAAAGCGACAAGGAGTCCTGAGGCACCATATAGACTAACAGATTTATTGGAGCATAAGCTTTCGTGGGCAAAGACCAACTTCGTCAGATGCATGTAGTGAAATTTCCAGAGGCAGGTATAAATATGAAGGCCAGAATAAGGCTAGCGATAAAAAGGTTCAGTCAAGGAGGGTGAGGCCCACTTCTAGCAGCTGATGTGGAGGTGTGAACACCAAGAGAGGAGAAACTGCTTTTGTACTTAGTTAGCCATTCACAGTCTTTGTTTAATCCTAAACTGATGGTGTCAAATTTGCAGATGAGAGTTCTCTTTGCCTCCTTTTGGAGTACCCAGCCCCTGTTCCACTGAACAGCCACAGATCCTTTCCTGTTTGTTACTCTCACAGGAATGGTACATGCCAGCTTGCAAGATTCAACTCTGCATCACCACACCATTTAATACATATAATGAACGGTAAAACAAGTTCATCATCAAAGAATGGAAATTCAATGGATAGTGAGAATATTGGAAACAAATGATTACCAATAAAATAAAACCATGACATGCTTTCTAGAGACTAAACTTAACTAACGATGGATTCCCCCATCTCCTACAAAACAGGTCTTCCCTGGTCTTTTCTCCAATGTGTTCAGTTTGGCTGAGACCTTGTCTCATAAGATTAAGCCCACTAGCAGCTTGCTTTCACAGAATATGGAGAGGTTCATCTGCATCTCAGATAGAATTTCAAAAGTTCACTATCTTAGCCCCAAATAGGGTATCTCCTGTTGTTTTTCCCTCCAGCGCCTGCATTCTATGGATTAGTATTTTGCTTGTATTGATAAGTTGTGCTCATTGTGAAGCATACAATACTCAGTTTCCATGTGAACTGTCAGAGTAAGATAAGTGTCTCTCCATGCCTGCTTGCCAGGAGTATGTGAACCATCTTTTGGAGACCTGCCTTATTTTAATTTATAGACCTAACAAACAATTTTCAGCATATATCACATTTTCTGTGTATACACCTCACAACGGTTATGACAGTTGTGGCACAAACTTTCAGTAAGGAGTTTATATGACATTCTTTTGGTGAACCCGTGAGATTCCCGTATCCATGATCTCTTTGTCAGTTGACACCAAGAGATCCTTGCATCAGAGCCGGATACAAACCTAACCATTTATTTCCACAACAGAGCCTGCTCAGAACCATGTACGTGTTATCTGGCTACAGCAGCACTCTATCTCTAATTAGCCACAAGCAGAGGATAGAATGGGCAAACTTCATGGGATGAGATGGGTTAAAGAAAGCAGTGAAGAAGACACTATCAGAGCATGTCTTAAGTATATGCAGTCCCATAAGGTATCCAGAAGTGCTTAACTTTACTTGACTATAGTGAATGAAGTTAAGCACTCGGATAAGTCCTTGCAGGATCAGGCCCAAAACATACACTCTAGAGGAAGGATGAGAGGAGATAAGCAATAAGATCTTCATTTCACGGATGAATTTAAAGCAACACAAGGAGCCTTTACCAGAGCCAGAATTTGAGCCCAAATCTCATTTGTTCCAGCCCAATACCTTTATCACAAGACCACCCCCTTCCTCTTGCCACTTAGCAGATTTAAGATTGTCACTGGCTACTACACCAGATTAAAGATAGGGAAAAATTCCAATCCACATGCCTCCCTCACAATACAGACAACATAAGAAAACACAATGACCAACACACATGCCAGGATGGCAGAGAGCTACTATTCAATAAAATACAACACCCCCGCCCCCCAAAAGGCGTGTGGCCATAAAATAGAATAAAAAGATACACAATTCACATCCAGACACATCCACAACAGTTAAGCCTGAGCTCCACAGCAACATATCTACCACCATCTGTATTCCCTCACAATCCAATTCACAATCCAATAATTTGATGACTTTGGAAGTGGAGAAGAAAATATGTGTGTTTATTCACTATGACTTATTTGCTGCACATGAAATAAATTCATAATTTTCTCTTAACCTGAAACATCTTGGTTGGAGTTCAACATGGGAAAGTCCTGTGTGTCAACTCGAATCAAGAATAATCAGGAAAGGAAAATAGCCCTCCATTTTCTTAATAGGGAGATGTATGACAGTATCAAAATGAAGCAGGTAACTGGCATGAAAGACAGGAGGGACTCTATTATGATGATTTTAGGATAAATTTCTCAATCAGTAATGAAACACACATTCAGCATAAGTACATAAGAATAATTGTACCAACGGTTCATTTATCTAGTCGTGTCCTGTATCTGAGTTTTATAATGGCAATTGTGGGAGAAGTGTCATAAACCAACCCAAATTGTTGGTTTATGAACAGTAGCACAATTTTGTTTTCCATGCACAAAGAACACACGTTATGAATTAGAATGATTTATTTTTATTCATTTAAGGAACTGAATGGAATGGAAAACCCCCTCTGAATTTCCAGCTTGTCTATAACAGCATTCCACTACTTGCCATTTTCATGACATAAGGAACTACGAATTCAGAAACAACGTGTGAACGCTGTTCTTACAAGGGAACTGTCCCTGGGAGCAGCTGTGTGTAGTTTAGTGTAAGAGGCCCAAACCTCAGAAAGATATAGACGCCTAACTCTCACTGAAATCAATGGAATTTATGTGCTCCTGAGGATCTGACCCACAGTCAGCAAAGAAAAATGCTCACCACGCTGGGAAAACACCTTTGGCAATGTGCCATTCTGCCTGGAAAAAAAAGGCCTAGTCTCCACAAAGACAGTGACATGGGCTCACTTAATCTCAGAAGACAGCAGTAAATCAGATAGATTATTGTTTCCATTATGGAAGGACACTGCACCAACTGTAACCATGGAAGTGGTCAGCTACCTGCTTATCACCCTTCACCACATGAACAAGGAGAGCCACATGTAACGGGTACCTTCTGCACACAGATCTGGGAAGACGGTGATGTGGGGGTGAGATTCTAATCCAGAAATTGCTTCTTATAATCTCTCAATTTTTTCCTCAGTTGAAGGCTGCAAATATACATGATCCTGGGAGAATGGCCTGGCCTCATAGGTTTTAGTATTGTATTTTTTAATACTCAGTGACAAAGAATCTGCTGTAATTAATATTTATAGACACATTTCCACATGGTGATTGTGATTTAGCCACACTACTTGATCTGTCGTATATTAAGAGAAGTCATATTAAACAACATATCCCTATCTTTCATAACTTTAAAATGGAATAAGCACAGAGCATCTAAATGAGCATTAACCACTTACCTGTTCATTTTTGGTCAGTCTGGTTTTGTTATGAATGTCTGATGTAACCAGGTTGAACCCATGTCTTTCTGACAAGATTCTCAAAAGCAAAACCACAGTTCGACTCCCACACTTTCCAACTCTGTTGTACACCACTTGGCTAGGGAAAGGAAGTACCTATATAAAGATTGAAAAGAGATGCAGTGAACATACTGGTCTTTCCATTTCTAGTACCTCAGAGATGCATACATTTGCCTTGACTCAAGAGAAAAAGTCTCTGAGGGCTAGCCATGTTAGTCTGTAGCTTTAAAAACAAGTAACCCTGTGTGTGTTAGAGACTAACTACACACACAGAGAGTATCGTGCATTTTCGTGGGCAAAACCCACTTCATCAGATGAGATGAGCTTGAAAAAAAGAGCGAAATATTTCCTGAATGCTACATACGTCCGTGTGTAGGTCCGGAATGTTCCACTGCACTAGCAAGCTACAAACACATACTTGGATTTTTTAGAATATTAGCGGGAGACTCAATAATTCAGAAGAAAATGGTGATGGAATAGAGAGACTCATCCCATGAGGTTCTAGTTTAAGATTATAGCATACGCCAGTCATGATACAGACATATCACTGCTTCATGGCTTCTATTTAAATGAGATCATGGGCTTAAGCTTGTTGCTTGTGTCCATATCCAGGCCTGCCAATGGAGGGAGGGGAGCAAAAGGGGTAATTTCCCCATGGCCTGGAAATTCAAAAGTAGTGGCAGCTGGAGCCCTGGACTTTTAAAATCACCTCTGGAGTGCCGCACCAGAATGCTGGACCATGCATACTGGGCAGTACCATGCTCTGGGAAGCACCCAGCTGCCCTCAGCCCCAGCCCTTCTGGGAGTGCGAAGGGGTTGTCGGCTGCCCAAATCACAAAACACAATAAGCATCCTTACTGACCCTCTCAGTAAAGACAGCACAGAATGATCATGGAAAGTGCACTGCTGGAGCTGGCCCCTTTGCATCAGCACTGACATATTTTGAAAGGGCACTGTGAAGGAAGATTGTGCTGTAACTGTTTGATAAATAGAGGCCTTCAGATGACAGAGCTACTAATCTGGAAACTTTCACCAGCTCTAGAACTCATTAGCCATTTTTTTTAAATTAAGAGAATAAATCTTCCAAAGAGAAATTATGCATGAATCACATCTTGACAGCTAAAGTTAAAAATAGAGTTCAGTTGGTTCCAATTCATAAATTGATTACTTGACCCACTACACAACACTGTTCGCAGACTGACCTCTCTCTAAAGTAGTAGATAGGAGTAGATTACTCAAATGAATGAGTCAGCTAATTAAATGGGTCAAACTGGCCTCATCAACCACCCACCACTTAAAAAAAAAAAGCAACCAACAGACTCCTTCAGCTGTTGTACAATTTGAGTACACTTCACACTCCATTTTTTACCAGTTTTATTCCTCAGTAATTTCTTAGACAGAACGTCCAGCCGTATTTTACCACAAGTTTAAAAATGAAGCCTTTGATGAAAAGATCATTTAGTAATAAGTATAGTTTGCTGATTGGTGGCTTTAGGAAATAATATTTTTCATTTTTATCCATTTGATTAATGTTTTGACTTATTTTTGGCCATATTTTATATAACACTGAAGGATTTAAGTATGGGTTCAAAACAGCCAGGGGAATCAAAGTCCAGATAGGTAAGGAAGAATATTTCCAATATAAGTCACACAAGGAAAGACAACAATTTGGAAATCATAAATGGCAAGAATGAATGAATGATTTATCCCTCATTTGTGGCCACACTGACACTGAAGTCCTTATGCTAATCTGAGTTGCGCCCATAGCCACAGGAAATATTTTTGATGTACAATATTACTGCATTGATGTCTAATATCAAGTATATTTTAAAGTATCATAAGACATACATATTAAGCATCCTGTTGTATAGTCTCAAAACTACTGATAATCATTATCTAAATGTCTTTGAACAGCAAATATGATTCGGAAAAAAGTGAACTATGTACCAAACCCTGAATTCTTTGTGAAAACCTCACTGAGGGAGCTTAGTAGTAAGTAAATTAATTGTTACAAATTTGGCCATGTTTGCCCTCTGAGCTATATAATATAAAAAGGATTTAAGTATCAATTCAAATCAACCAAGGAAATAATGAGATCCACATAATCAAGGAAGAGTAATTCAAATTTAAGTCACAGAGGTAAGGCAGTAATTTTGAAATAAAAAAAATGGCAAGGGTGAAGGAAATATGGTAATAAAAAGTAGATTTTTTAAAAGGTTTGTCAGGGAGTAAAAAGAGAAGATACAGCAAAATCAGGAAAGCTGCCATTACAATGAACAAAGTGAGAAATCATGGTGAGAACCATAATTTTGGCTAGAGAAGGTTAAATGGTACTGACATTTTGAATATCTGAAGCAGTAGCTACAGGAAGGCAGTGCAGCTCCCCTGAGTTGGTAGGGGGTTGGGGTGGAATTCACCTCCCCAACCATTCTGTGATTCCATCAGCACAGACCCTGATTACTTAGCCTGTGTGTGGGCAGAGGGGATTCCATCCTTAGTTACTCATTTGGAAAGAGGTATTAAGGGAAGGAAATGGTTGATGAATTTTGCAATTAATAGTAAGGCAAACAAGAGAGTTCACTATTAGGACACACTTCAGCTCCTAAAACAAAACCATTTTGTATATTACATAAATACCTGCAGTAAGTTCTTTTCCCAGTATTTATATCTATATTAGTGCAGCTGTTCAAGGAAACGAGGTATCATTTAGCTAGTCAACATCAGGGGCTTTTGTCAACAACAAATGAAGGAAGATAACACTGGCCTAAAGCTAGTTGTGGACTATAAATCTTTTAAGTAGCATACATCCTGCCATAATTTAAAATGTCTTTTTCGTTTAAATACCATTAGAGTCTTAATCATTTGTTTGATTTTGATTATACAGGTTGGACCTCCCTTGTCTGGCACCCTTGGGAGCTGACTGGTCCCGAACAAGGGGATTTGCTGAACGAGGGAAGGACCTGCCCAACATGGTCAGTGCTGCCCTAGGCTAGGACTCCAGCAGAGCCCTGGCCATGGCTCCTCAGGCTGAAACTCTAGGGTTTCTAGGGCTGCCGGGGCTCCATGACTGCTGCGGCTCTGCAGCTGTAGTGGCTGCTGGGACCAAGACTCCGTAGCTGCTGGGACTCTGCGTCCGCTGCTGGCCCCCCACTACCGCCTGGCAACAAGGGCCAGAAATCCCTGCTGTGTCCCCCTCCCTCAACATGGGGCTCCTGGCTGAGTCGCACCGCCTCTGGCCCATGCTCCTACCCTGCGGCCCGACCTCCTTATACCTGGAATCTGTGGTCCAGGAACATCCATGGTCCTGCTGGACTATGGATATTGCCGGACTACAGAGTCCCAGTTAAGGGAGGAACAACCTGTACTTTATTGTGAGAGAAAAATACAGCACAGCTTTCTTTCTTCTGTCTCCCCTCACATACTAATCAGGATGGAAACCTACATTTTTATAATACAAAGAAACTGTTTTCATTGCAAGGAGGAGCGGGAAAAACTATTTTAGCATGTATTCAACAGTTCTAGTTTCTCTAACCTGTTGAAAACAAGTTAATTTATTTTTCTTTAACACTGTTTCACAAAGTGTATGCTCATTTTGCCTATTCTCTTTTAACAAGCCTTCCAGTTTCCAACTCTGGTCAGCTGTTCTTTGGCAGTAAAGGCAAAAAATTCAGAAAAGGCTGGTCGGGTGCCTCTACTATTCCTATTGTGCCTCTTTCAGACCACGGCTACACTAGAAAACGATTTCAAAATTACTAAATTTGTCTTAAGAACTCCCAATGTAACAAATTCGAACTAGTGTGTCCACACTATGGGGACGCGTCAAAATTAGTCCAAGGCAGGCTCCATTAATGTGGACGCACTACCTTGCACTAAGAACCTCAGGAAGCACTCTGGGGAGCTGCAAGAGGCCTCCCAGTGACCAGTAAGTTTGAATTAGTAGCACCAGAGCATCCATATTAACTTTACTTTGAAATTACTATTTCGGAATTAGCATTACTCCCCGTGAAAAGCAGGAGTAGAGTTTGAATTCTGCGGCCCATTATTTTGAAACAATGGGCTTGGTAGTGTGGATGCAACCCTTATAAATTCGAACTGGGGGAGGGAGGTGTATTTCAGAATGAGGTCCTAGTGTGGACTAGGGCACATTAGGGATCTAATGCATTACCGCTAACTGCTCAATCAGAGAGGATGAAGACTTCCTCGACAGAAGGCAGCGTTTAATCCTTCAAGCGCGGCAGGCGGAAGAGCCAGAGAGGGCAGTACATGACCAGGAAGAGAACTGGCAGCATGTAACTTCTAGAAGGGGAAAAAGGCCAGCACGGGAATCCCCCAATGCTATAGAGGTAAGTAATCGCTTTCAGGCTCTCTCCACAGGCTCTGCAGTGCTGAATGCTTTGGAAGGGACCTCACAAGGAAGAAACCGGAAGGAAACACCATCTACTGGAAGGCATGGGATGCGTAGTCCTAGGGATGGGGTTCCACGGCCACCACCCCCAAAAAAAGCAGCGGGTGGTGGTGGTGGGACACCCTCCTAAGAGGGACTGAGCCATCCCTCTGCCGTCCGGACCTGGAATCTCGAGAGGTGTGCTGCTTACTGGGAGCTCGCATTCAGGATGTGACTGAGAGAGGCTTACCAAATTGATCAAATCTTCAGATCGCTACCCCTTCCTGCTTCTCCACGTGGGAACTAACGATTCGGCCAAGAATGACCTTGAGCGGGTTACTGCGGATTATGTAGCGCTGGGAAGAAGGATCCAAGAATTCGGAGCTCAAGTGGTGTTCTCGTCCATCCTCCCTGTTGAAGGGAAAGGACTGGGCAGGGATCATCGAATTGAGGAAGTAAATGCGTGGTTGCGCAGGTGGTGTCGCAGAGAGGGCTTTGGTTTCTTCAACCATTGGACTCTATTCCAGGCACAAGGATTGTTAGGAAGAGATGGGATCCACCTAACCAAGAGAGGAAGGAGCATCTTCGCAGGCAGGCTTGCAAACCTAGTGAGGAGGGCTTTAAACTAGGTTCGTCGGAGGACGGTGACCAAAACCCTAAAGGGAGTGGGAAAGTCGGATACCGGGAAGAAATGCAAAGAGGAACAAACAACAAAGGAGGACCCCTGATTCGAATGGAGAAGATGGGGCGATCAACTGGTTATCTGAGGTGTTTGTACACGAATGTGAGAAGCCTGGGCAACAAACAGGAAGAACTGGAGGCCCTGGACCAGTCCAAGAAATATGATTTAATTGGGATAACAGAGACTTGGTGGGATGACTCGCAAGACTGGAGCGCTGTCATGGAAGGGTATAAACTGTTCAAGAAGAACAGGCAGGGGAGAAAAGGAGGAGGAGTTGCACTATATGTAAGAGAGCACTACGATTGCTCTGAACTCCAGTATAAAGAAGGAGAAAAACCTGTTGAGAGTCTATGGGTTAAGTTTAAAGGAACAAACACCAGCAGTGATGTTGTGGTTGGTGTCTGCTACAGGCCACCGAATCAGGTGGATGAGGTAAACGAGGCTTTCTTCGGACAACTGAGAGAAGCTTCCAGATCGCAGGCCCTGGTTCTCGTAGGGGACTTTAATCACCCTGACATCTGTTGGGAAACCAATACGGCAGTACACAGGCAATCCAGGAAGTTTTTGGAGAATGTTGGGGATAACTTCTTGGTACAAGTGCTGAAGGATCCGACCAGGGGCCGTGCGCAGCTTGACCTTCTGCTCACAAACAGGGAGGAACTAATAGGGGAAGTAGAGGTGGGTGACAACCTGGGAAGCAGTGATCATGAGATGGTAGATTTCAGGATTCTGACCAAAGGAAGAAAAGAGAGAGTAGTAAAATACACACCTTGGACTTCAAGAAAACAGATTTTGACTCCCTCAGAGATCTGATGGGCAGAATCTCCTGGGATGCTAACATGAAGGGGAAAGGAGTCCAGGAGAGCTGGCAGTATTTTAAAGAAGCCTTATTGAAGGCACAGAAAGAAACCATCTCGATGTAGCAAGAGAGGCAAACATGGTAGGAGACCGGATTGGCTTACAGGGGAAATCCTTGGTGAACTTAAGCACAAAAGGAAGCTTACAAAAAGTGGGAACTTGGACAAATGACCAGGGAGGGGTTTAAATGTATAGCTCGAGAATGCCGGGGGGTTATCAGGAAGGCGAAAGCGCAAATAGAATTGCAACTGGCAAAGGATGTGAAGGATAACAAGAAAGGTTTCTACAGGCATGTTAACAAGAAGAAGGTGATCAGAGAAGGTGTGCGGCCCCTACTGGATGAAGGAGGTAACCTAGTGACAGATGATGTGGGGAAAGCTGAAGTACACAATGCTTTCTTTGCCTCTGTATTCATGGACAAGGTGGGCTCCCGGACTAACGTGCTAAGTGACGCAAGATGGGATGAAGATTGACAGCCCTTGATGGGTAAAGAACAGGTTAGGAACTATTTAGAAAAGCTAAACGTACACAAATCCATGGGTCTGGACTTAATGCATCCGACGGTACTGAGGGAGTTGGCAAATGTCATTGAGGAGCCTTTGGCCATTATCTTTGAAAAGTCGTGGAGGTTGGGAAAGATCCCGGATGATTGGAAAAAGGCATATGTAGTGCCCATCTTCAAAAAAGGGAAGAAGGTCGATCCAGGGAAGGGAAGAAGGACGGTCAGTCTTACCTCGGTTCCTGGAAAAATCATGGAAGGGATCCTTAAGGAATCCATTTTGAGGCACTTGGAAGAGAGGAAAGTGATTAGGAATAGTCAGCATGGATTCACAAAGGGCAAGTCGTGCCTGACCAATCTGATTAGCTTCTATGATGAGGTAACTGACTCTGTGGACGTGGGAAAGTCAGTGGATGTGATATACCTTGACTTTAGCAAGGCTATTGATACGGTCTCACACAATATTCTTGCCAGCAAGTTAAGGGAATGTGGATTGGATAAATGGACAGTAAGATAGATAGAAAGATGGCTAGAAGGCCGGGCCCAGCGGGTAGTGATCAACGGCTCGATGTCAGGATGGCGGTCGGTTTCTAGCGGAGTGCCCCAAGGTTCGGTTTTAGGACCGGTTTTGTTCAATATCTTTATTAATGACCTGGATGAGGGGATGGATTGCACCCTCAGCAAGTTTGCGGATGACACTAAGCTAGGGAGAGAGGTAGATACGCTTGAGGGAAGATAGGGTCCAGAGTGACTTAGACAAATTGGAGGATTGGGCCACAAGAAATCTGATGAGGTTCAACAAGGACAAATGCAGAGTCCTGCACTTGGGACGGAAGAATCCCAAGCATTGTTACAGGATGGGGACCAACCAGCTAAGTAGTAGTTCTGCAGAAAAGCACCTGGGGGTTACAGTGGATGAGAAGCTGGATATGAGTCAACAGTGTGCCTTTGTAGCCAAGAAGGCTAATGGCATATTAGGGTGCATTAAGAGGAGCTTTGCCAGCAGATCCAGAGATGTCATTATTCCCCTTTATTCAGCTCTGGTGAGGCCACATCTGTAGTAGTGTGTCCAGTTCTGGGCCCCCCACTACAAAAAGGATGTGGACGCATTGGAGAGGGTCCAGCGGAGGGCAACCAAAATGATTAGGGGGTTGGAGCATATGACCTACGAGGAGAGGCTGAGGGAGTTGGGTCTGTTTAGTCTGCAGAAGCGAAGAGTGAGGGGGGATTTGATAGCAGCGTTCAACTTCCTGAAGGGAGGTTCCAAAGAGGATGGAGAAAGGCTGTTCTCAGTAGTGACAGATGGCAGAACAAGGAGCAATGGTCTCAAGTTGAGATGGGAGAGGTCCAGGTTGGATATTAGGAAAAACTATTTCACTAGGAGGGTAGTGAAGCACTGGAATGGGTTACCTAGGGAAGTAGTGGAGTCTCCATCCCTAGAGGTGTTTAAGCCTCGGCTTGACAAAGCCCTGGCTGGGTTGATTTAGTTGGGATTGGTCCTGCCTAGAGCAGGGGGCTGGACATGATGACCTTCTGAGGTCTCTTCCAGCTCTATGGTTCTATGATTCTATGATTCATCTCATCTCCAAGTGAATTTCCGGTGTCTCTTTGAAAATAAAGCCTTAAAGAACACTCTAACCAACCCTGTATTCTATGAACCATTACAGATGTCCTATGACTGCCTGAACTCTGGTATTTCTCTTGTCTCCATCTACTGTCAAGATACACTCATGAGAAAAAACATAACAGAGGTCTCGTAGAACTGTTCTCTCTTATGGACAGAGAATTCTGATATTATAACCACATACATTTCTAACTTGTCAACAACCAAATATTTATTAAGGAAAAGAAAAAAAGAGCAGTAGGATAAAACACAAGCCTCAAAGAGTTTAACGGAGTCACCAATGATGATTTTGTCTTTGTCAAGTCCTCTTTATAGAGCTAGTCAAAAGAAGAGCTATTCTGTATCAGAGACAGATCCTAGTATAACAAATTGCACTTAAACTGTACCTATGACACCTGGGAAGTGCAAAAACTGAGTGATTTTTATCAATGTCTTATAGAGAGACTATAAGCTCTTTAGGGCAGGGACTGCCTTTATATTTTGTGTTTACACAGCACCTTGCACAGTGTAGTCCTGGTCTGTAACAAGGCCTTATAAGCTCTACAACAGAGGTCCCCAAACTGTGGGGCATGGAAAAATGTTTCGGCCGGGGGGAAGGGAGGAGATGGTGCATGGTGAATTAGGGCAGCCCTCATGGAGGGAGGACCACCTAGCCCTAGCCCACCTCTATCTCTGCTCCAGCCGTGACCCCCAGGCATGGTCCTAGTTCCACACCTGGTCTCATCCGCAGCATCAGCACAGCACTGTATGCAGCTAGGGGCCTGGCTGCCAGCCTCCATCATGGCCTAGAGGTGGCTCCCATCACAGCTCCGCTCCCAGCCTGAGCTTCTGGATGTGTCTTTGTCCTGAGATCCAGATGCAAGCCCAGGTATGACCCCATTATACACACACTTCCTGAGCTGTGGCCAGGCTCCTGGCCCGAGCTCCAGGAGACTGGGGTCAGACAGAGAAAAGGAAGGCACAACTCTCAAAAGTTCAGGGGCTACCATTCTACAGTAATACAAATAATCAATAACAGCAACAGTAAAACCAACTCAGCTATACTTTGATGTAAGCCAAACTGCTATGTAGTTATATAAGAATAGTGTCATTATGCAATCTGATGATTAGAGCAATAAGTGAAAAGGCAGACTGCACTGTTCTTCTCCACAGTGCCAATTCACACTGCTAGGGAAATCAGTTTTATCTAACGTGGGGGAACATCAGGTGAGCTTCTAAACTTGTCTTATACAAATACTTATACATTATATCATGCTTCTGTAATGGCTTCTGTGAAAAAATCAGTGTTGAGAAACTAGTGTTCCAATGTAACCTGCTGCAAGCTTACATGTCTACACTAGAGTAGTGACTGCTTGGAAGGCCGAGCTATGTCAGAGTCAAATCAGGTGGGCAGAATGGTACTAGACTCCTTTTTGAGTATACATCTAATTTATTAGACTAGCAATTCATGGTCAATAAGATGAGCTCTAGGTCTCCTTTAGAAAATGTATCTTAGGCACTTGCCCAAGGAAAAACATTACTTTTAATACAAAAATAAAAATAAAAAAGCTACAGTAAAATGTTTCAGGATACAGGGCTAGATCTTTAACTCTAGCCAAAATGTGTCCAGCATAGGAACGAGGCAGAAAATGGAGGAAGGCGTCTATTTTCCCAATTCTGTAGCTAGTTTAGCCTTTGGTGAATCAGTGTCTTGCCAGCTGTGGATTTCCAGGAAAAGCAGTGGGGAATGAGGGGGGCCGGGAGGGTGTTAGAGGGGGACTGGGGACAAAGATCTGGCTCCAATTAATTATTTATAGGCATTTGTATGGCACTTAACGTAGTATCAAAGCACCTACTCGATTCCAGTCAGACAAGCAGAACAATTCTTCTAACTGCAAGCAACTCCAGATTATACTCAGAGGAAATTCCGTTTTTCTTTCTTGGCCAATTCGCAAATTTGAATAAAAAGGAAATGGAGAAACCCAAATCCCAATATATGTACTTGTAAACTTACTATTTATGGTAATTAACTATCAAGTATCAAGAATGATAAGTACAGTATAGCAATACATCCTCTAAATGCTACACTCCCAAAATTACACTTATTTTTGGCAGTAAAATTTAGTGTTGTTTAATATTTGTGGAGCCCTTCCTTTTTGTTTCTGAACCTTGAAATCCTAGCACCATCTGAAATACCTCTGGCAGCTAGGAAGTGCTTACTTATTATCTGGAAAGGTCTGTTATGCCAGAGGCATTATAAACTTTGTTTAGCATAAAAACACGGGCCTTTCTCGACTCTTACAGAAGCTAACCACACAGAAGGTCTATACAATATTGTAACATGTTCTTAGTTGGAACGTAGAATCCTATGAGTTCATTATCAACCTTTCCTACAGATGTATTACTTTGTTTAAGCATATAATTCCAGCATTTGCAGCCGTAGAACTCCAGAGGTGATAGATGTAATGTCTGCTAGTAATAGCTGCTGCTAAGCCTTTCCAAAACAAATGTCAATTATGCTAGACTGGATAATGTCAAACAAATTGTATTATGTTGAATGTTATAAAGCAGAATTGATGACAGGGGAGTAAAAATGTTGTTAGTGTACCACAGGCCCATAAAACATTTGCTGATTTAAAGACTCAAGTGAGTGATGTTCTGGATTTGCTCATTTTCATTCCATTCAAAGTACAACATAGCTTTTGGAATATCCTGATCAAGTACTTTTAGGGTATGTCTAGATTGGAGTAGAGAGTGTACCATCTAGCTCAAGGAGCCAAATGCTAACACTGACTGAGCCAGCACTTTTAAAACTGAGGGTAGCCATGGCAGCATGGGCAACCTGGGGTACAAAGCAGTGCTGTAACTAGGTATTTTTTGTGCCTGCGGCAAAATATTAATTATGCACCCCCTCTCCTTAGGTCACACTTTTTACTTTTGCAGCTTATTATTTTTACTTACTACGTCTTTGCGCCCCAATTTATGATGCGCCTGAGGCAAGTGCCTCACTTGACCCACCCTTGTTACGACCCTGGTACAAAGCCATCTGGGCAACTTGTTGCTACGGCTCTCCTTCACAGCCACAGGGGGCTCCTTTGCAGAAGGACTGATGCAGTTATGCTTTGCAAAGGACTCCTTTGCAGTTATGCTACGCGCAAGGAGGGCTGGATATTGGAAGACCACCCAAGGGATGGACAACCTCTTCTCCAGCTTCATAAGCTTAGATCTGGCAGTGTCCCCTATATTACATTACCTCTGAGCAGGGCTCGACAAATAATACAATCTATTTGCCCGTCGCGAGTAGATTGTAACCCGGAAGAGCCGGGTTCGGGCAATCTGTGCATGCGCAGACCGATCTGCGCATGCGCAGATCACCGGACAGCGCGGCTGGTGAGCGGGGCTTGCCGCGGTTCGGCAAGCCCTGCCTCTGAGGACAGGACAAGAAGCAATGGGCTTAAATTGCAGCAAGGGAGGTTTAGGTTGGACATTAGGAAAAACTTCCTGTCAGGGTGGTTAAACACTGGAATAAATTGCCTAGGGCGATCGTGGAATCTCCTTCACTGGAAATATTTAAGAGCAGATTAGATAGACATCTATAAGGGATGGTCTAGATGGTGCTTGGACCTACTGTGAGGGCAGGGGACTGAACTTGATGATCTCTCAAGGTCCCTTTCAGTTCTAGTATTCTTTGATTCTATGATTACAGGAGATGTGATATGAGATCTGAGCAGGCCATGGCTAAAGGTCTCATATGCCAGGCTAGGAATGTAAGCGACTAGTCAACTAGTTGGCTACCCAATAAGCATAGGCTTATCAGGTAGTTGAGTCACTATTGGAGTAGTCGCTTCCCCCACCCTTGCTGCCTCTGTATGTTAACTTAAAAGCCAGTTCCCCCCAGTACCGTCTCAGCGAGGGGGAAGGGAGTGGTGGCAGAGGCGCAGCCGGAAAATGGCACAAGCAGGGACTGAAGCAGGAGCTCCACAGCTCTTGCTACATTTCAAAGGCAGAGGTAGCTTAGCAGGAAACCAGGGCAAGCAGGGATTCAAGCAGTCCCAGCTTGCCCAGGTTTCCCTGCTGCGCCACCTCTGCATTTGAAATGTAACAAGAAGCACAGCCAGGATAGGGAGGGCCCCGCCTCCGCCCAACCCCTTATCGACTTGCCGAGTAGTCAATAGAAATTCCACTCGATTAGCTGATTAATCAAAATTTAACATCCCTACTCTAGGCTTACCCCCACAGGGAGACAGGTGAGGTATTTAGGGGATCGTGACAAGCACTCTGCTGAAGTAATACCCATGAAGGAGCTCTGTGGACTTCAAATAGAGAGGATTCTTTCTCCACTCTTGCATCTGATTAGGGTGCTTCAGCCAGACACAAAAGGCGGGCCATCACAAAGTCACTTTTCTTTTTTGAGACTTAAAAATAACTGAAGGTGTCAAAATCATTTTAAGCAAAATCCAGATACAGACAGAGCGAGTTTTTTCCAGCATGAGAATGGCTAGGGAAGATGATCCCAACTACCTCCCAAACCCTGCACTCCTCTCTACACCCCTCCCTTCTCCTACACCCATACCCACTCCTGGACCTTGCACCCCAATCCCCTGTCCCAATGTGACAGGGCGCCTGCCCTGCACTGGCCCTTTAAGGGCAAAACTCAGGCCTGGAGCAGGGGCTGAAAGCAAAGACCCAGCTGAGGCTGTTAGGGCTAATGAGAGCCCAGCTGGGGGATATATAAAGAAGCACAGTTTGCTTTGGAGGGGAGAGAGCAGTGAAGAGCTGGCAGCAGAGGCAGCAGGAGGGAGAACAGTATTGGGGCAGCCAGGCAGGGCTAGGGGAGCACCAGCTAAGGCACTCCCTGGCTGGGGGCCTGAGGCAAGGCCTGGGGCCTGGAAGGTGGTAGCAACGTAGCCCAGGTAAGCGGGGCAACAGATATACCCCAGTGTCAGTGATGAGTGGCCCGTACAGACTGTAGCTTGCCCGGAGATGGGCTAGATGAAGACAGTCAGTGGGTCACTGAGGCACGGGGGGGAGCGCACACCCTGACAGATGGTGGAGAATGTGGGTACTGTAGTCCCCCCCCTTTGGTGAAAAGGGGGCTATTGTGCGTATGGTAGCCCTGCCCCGCTGTGAGGGAAGGGGGCTATTGTGAGCAAACGTTGGCCAGCGGGCCACAGGACAAGAGCGGGGAACTGGGGGGGAGGAGAAAAAAAAATGAATAAGTATTGGAGGGCCTGGGAGGCCCTACGGGCTAAGCAGTGGAAAGGACGGAGCTGGCCACTACAAAGGCGGGCCCCTGGACTCCATAGTAAACCAGGCTCCAAGAGCGGGGAGCTAGGGCCAAGACTGAGAACTTGTTTTGCCTGTGGGCACAGGGGCCACCTGAAGAGGGAGTGCCCCTACGGGGTGGGAGCTAGGGGGCCCCACCCAGCTAATAGGGATAATAGGAGAGCATCCTCTGTGAAGGCAACAGGGGAGTCACAAACATGTTGGGCCTGCGGGGAGCCTGGTCACATAAAGAGGAGGTGCACTAGGAGGACCTGCAGAGTCCCGGCTAGCACGGAGGGAAGAGCGAAGCTACAAAGGGCCTGGAAGAGGACGCGGGACCACCGGCCTTCGACGGTAGGGGAAGCCGGAGGGTGAATGGAAGGTGGTTTGGACACTGGCGAGATCGATGAGCAAGGGAGCTCGGATCGGAGTCCCTCCAAAGGGTCTTATAGGCGGGGGCAAGCAGGACGCTGGCAACCAGGCAACACCAGCACAGATGGTGCGTATGGCCAGGTGATGGCTGCTGACCTCCGTGCGAGACCACAGGATCGGACAAAGATTACCATTCAGGTAAGGTTAGAGGGAAAGCCAGTGACCGCCCTGGTGGATTCCGGGTGCAGCCAGACAATGGTTCGGACGGAGCTGGTCCCAGAGTGGGAGGCAGGAGGTGGTAACGTCTTGATGCAATGCATACACGGAGATGTCAAGGCCTATCCCACAGGGTGGGTCCGTCTGTCAGATGGGATAGAGGAGGTGATCTGCAGGGTAGCATTAGCCCCGAAACTTGTATACCCGGTACTCCTGGGGCGGGACTGGCCGGGTTTCGGACGCATCCTGCGTAGCTGGGATGGGCAGGGGCAACCGCCACCAGCAAGGATTGAGGACTCGAAAAGGGGAACATCCCGAGACCCAGAGAAGGATCACGACCCTGAGAAAACCCTCGCTTCAGAGGAAGTAGGAGGGGATGAGGACTTCCAACGAGAACAACAGGAAGATCCCTCCTTGACACATGCCTGGGAACAGGCGGCGGAAGGGACAGGGGACCATGGTGTGGGAGCAGCTACCTGCCTGACCTCACGATTCGAGGTAAGAGTGGACCGATTGTATCGGATTGCGCGGACGGCCGATGGGCTGACTGAAGTTAGCCAGTTGTTGGTCCCTGTAGGATACCGGAGGCAGGTATTAGACCTTGCACACGCTAATCCCTGGGCAGGACATTTGGGGCGGGAAAAAACTCTCCAGCGCATAACTCAAAGATTCTTTCGGCCAGGGATTTGTAAGGAGGTCAGAGACTTTTGTGAGTCCTGCCCTGAATGCCAGAGGACGGGTCAGGGGGTGGTGCCAAAAGCCCCCTTAGTCCCTCTTCCCGTAGTGGATGTTCCATTCGACCGGGTGGCTCTAGATTTAGTGGGACCCCTGGAGAGGTCCCGACGAGGACATCAGTATATTTTGGTTATAATTGACTATGCCACCCAGTATCCTGAGGCCGTCCCACTCAAAAACACTACGGCGTCAACACTGGCAAACGAGTTGGTGCAAGTATTTTCCCGGGTGGGAATCCCAAGGGAGATATTAACAGATCAAGGGACCAACGTGACTTCTAAACTGATGGCAGAACTCTGCCGCCTCTTAAACATTAAGTCGTTGCGTACCTCAGTTTACCATCCGCAAACAGATGGACTTGTCGAACGTTTTAATAGGAGCTTAAAAGGGATGTTGCGGCCGTTTGTCGAGCTAGACCCAAAGGACTGGGACTGGTTACTACCGGCACTGTTATTTGCGGTGCGAGAGGTGCCCCAGGCCTCAATGGGATTTTCCCCGTTTGAGTTACTTTATGGCAGACAACCCCGGGGAATACTGGACTTATTGCAGGAGACATGGGAGGAACAGGACTCAAGGGTGAAGGGTACAGTACCTTATATTTTGGACTTACAACAGAGACTCCGTACAGTAGGGGAGTTGGCTAAAGAGAACCTCCTCCAGGCACAAAATAAGCAGGCCCAATATTATAACCGAGGGGCCAAATCCAGAACATCCCAACCAGGTGACAGGGTTACTCCTGCTTTTACCAGCACCGGACTCAAAATTATTGGCCAAATGGCAAGGGCCCTTCGAGGTCATATGACAGGTGGGACCAGTTGATTACGAAATCAAGTTATCGGGAAAACGAAAAGACAAGCAGATTTACCATGTCAATTTACTAAAGAAGTGGAGAGCACGAGAGGGTATGCTTATCACCTTACAGCCACCGGAACCAGAGCTGGGACCCTGGGGAGGCGATTTGAAGGAAGCAGGAGCAACGCATATCGGGGCAGAGTTGACAGAGGAACAACAAAAAGAGATGAGCTCCCTCCTACGGGAATTCAAACATGTCCTAGCTACACAACCGGGTAAGACCCCTTTGAGTCACCATATCACAACGACCCCAGGTAAAAAGGCCCGGGATCACATACGACCACTCCCACAGAAAATGTGGGAGCCAGTACGGGAAGAGCTGCAACGTATGTTGCAAATGGGGGTGATCAGGGAATCAAGAAGCGAGTGGCACATTCCCATCGTTTCGGTGCCTAAACCCGAAGGCACAATATGGTTTTGCATAGACTTCTGGAAAGTAAACGCAATTTCGTGATTTGACGCACGTCCTATGCCCAGAGTAAATGAACTGCTGGAACGGTTGGGTAAGGCTCACTACATCTCTACGCTCGACCTCACTAAAGGATACTGGCAGATCCCTCCGACACCAGCCTCCGAGGACAAGACCGCATTCGCCACACCATTTGGCCTGTTCCAGTTCATCACAATGCCTTTTGGATTGAATGGGGCGGCAGCGACGTTCCAGAGGCTGATGGACAAGGTATTATATGAACATCTTGCGTATGCTGCTGCATATATCGATGACATTATCATTTACAGTGAATCATGGCCGGAACACCTGCAACATCTGAAGGCGGTCCTGGGAGCCCTGGCCGACGCCAAGCTCACTGCTAACCCAAGTAAGTGCCACTTTGGACAAAAGGAAGTATCCTATTTGGGCTATGTGGTGGGCTGGGGAAAGATAAAACCCCAGGTGGACAAGGTAGAAGCCCTGAGAAATTACAAAGCTCCCACCACAAAAGAGCAAGTCCGCCAATTCCTGGGCCTAGCCAGTTACTATCGGCGATTCATACCTGATTTTGCCACGATTGCTGCACCCTTAACGGACTTAACCCAAAATACACGACCCCAAAGGGTCCAGTGGACCGAGCAGTGCGAGAAAGCGTCCCAAGCGTTAAAGCAACGATTGACGCAAGCACTGGTTCTTTACCAACCAGACTTTAAAAAACCATTTATAGTACAGACGGACGCGTCGAACAGGGGACTAGGAGCCATCCTCTCGCAGGAGCAGGAAGGGGAGGAACACCCGATCCTGTATTTAAGCAGGAAATTACTACCGCAGGAACGACAATACGCCCCGATTGAGAAGAAGGCTCTGGCAGTTAAGTGGGCAGTAGAGGCCCTGCACTATTATTTGCTAGGGGGAGCCTTCACGTTGATAACGGACCATGCACCATTACGATGGATTCAGTCAATGAAGGATACCAACCCTCGTATCACGAGGTGGTATTTGGCATTACAGCCCTATAAATTTGAGGTTTGCCACAGGCCGGGGAGGGTCCATAACAACGCAGATTTTTTTTCTAGGTCCATAGCCGGCGAAGAGACTTCGGAAGGGGATAGAGTTCTGGAAAGGGGGGTGAGTGACGGGGCATTGTCGCCCCGCACTGACAGCAGCGTGGTGACTCTCTGGGGAGCCCGCCGGCCGTCACGCCGACTCTGCGGCGCATGCTCAGAGGCGGCTAGGGCAAACCCGAGGATAGCTAGGGCCCTGGGGGGAAACCAGGTCCAGAGGGAAAGTATACGAGAGGCCCAGAATGGGGGCCGGCGGGGGAAGGGAAGCCCAATCCGAAAGGGAGGGTGTGTGACAGGGTGCCTGCCCTGCACTGGCCCTTTAAGGGCAAAACTCAGGCCCGGAGCAGGGGCTGAAAGCAAAGACCCAGCTGAGGCTGTTAGGGCTAATGAGAGCCCAGCTGGGGGATATATAAAGAAGCACAGTTTGCTTTGGAGGGGAGAGAGCAGTGAAGAGCTGGCAGCAGAGGCAGCAGGAGGCTCCCAGGAGGGAGAACAGTATTGGGGTAGCCAGGCAGGGCTAGGGGAGCGCCGGCTAAGGCACTCCCTGGCTGGGGGCCTGAGGCAAGGCCCGGGGCTTGGAAGGTGGTAGCAACGCAACCCAGGTAAGTGGGGCAGCAGATATACCCCAGTGCTGGTGATGAGCGGCCCGTACAGACTGTAGCTTGCCCAGAGATGGGCTAGATGAAGACAGTCAGTGGGTCACTGAGGCACGGGGAGCGCACACCCTAGTTACCACCCAAACTAAGGATGTTAAATTGCAGTTATCTGGCTAATCCTGTAGTTGATACAAATGATTAGTCGATAAGGACCGCTCTGCAGAGCCACAGCTGGGGTAGCTCCAGGAGCCAGCCAGAACTGGGACTGAGCAGTCCTGGCTCATACTGGCTCCGGGAGTCACCCGCGCTGTGGCTCTGCATTTTAAATGTAGTAACAACTGCTAGGCTCTTACTACGTTTAAAATGCAGAGGGCAGTGTCTCAGGCCAGCACGAGCCCAGACGGCTCAGTCCCAGCTCATACTGAGTCCAGGTCCAGCAGCCACTGTTCGCGGCAGACAGCCCGGCTTCCACAAACAGAGGCTGCTGCTGGAGCAGCCCATGAGCACGGACATCCTGGGCCACCATGAACAGGGGCTGCTTGCTGGCAGCAGCCCTTGTCTGCCAGGGAGGCCAAGCTCCCTTTTGGAACCCCTGCAGACAGGAGCCTGCTTCACAGCAGCCTCTCCTGTTCTCCCCGCACGGACACGACACTGGAGGGAACCTGCTTTTAAGCCTGCCCCCCACCCCCACCCCGGCACCGTCTCCTGTTCCACCCTCCTCATCTCCATATTGCCTCTCACAGAAGAAGCAAGAGGGAGGGGGGCGAAGCAAGTAAGTCAATGCTCAAGTCAACTACCGGATAACCTCATGCTAACATCCCTAACCCAAAATCTCTACACCCTCCTCCTCATGCCCCATTTCATATGCCTCTGTTATGCTGAAAGTGCTAAAGGCTTCCATCAGGCTTTTTTTCCCCCCCAATCTATAGGGAATCAGAGACCTTTTAAAGCTGATGGGTCTGCTAATCAGCCTTCATTCAGGCTAAATGGAAGGAGCAATTATGCTCTTTATGTATTTAGATGTACGATGGCAGGATATAACAGAAGGCACTGTCCAAGATAGTAAACTACATGCAAGACCAAGAAGAAGCTAAAGTACACGGAGTAAGCAGTTTCCCTGGGGATCGAATACAAGTGCAGGGGCTTGAAGGATTGATTTGTTGCAGTTGTACATGCGGGAGTGTAACCAAAAAAAGTCAAAAGAATGCCAACAGATAGTGAGAGCACCATGGGTGAATGCGGCCTTTGAAGGGAGCAGAGACAGAATTCTTTGGGGCACAAAAATGGCTGGAAAAGCAGAAGGGAAAATTATGAACAAGGAGCTGCCTCCTGTTTGTTCAGCATTGGTAAATAAATAAGATTACACCAGAGAAATCCATGTAATCAATTTAATCTCTTTCAAAGGTGGACTTTAAAAAACTGACCACAAAACCCCTTAAATTAATTTTAAGCAATTTGAAAACATTAAAACCCAAGAAAAGCTTAAATTATACATGTAATTTAGTAGTGAATGTAATTGAAATATATGAAACTTCCAAAGGCCAAAATCAAAACTGAGAATATTGCTTAAGTAATGTCCCCTTCTCCCCTGTCTTGAACTATACAGATCCAGTGCATCGGATGCCATCTTGCTCAGTGCCAGGGAGAGAGAGACTCATAGATTTTAAGGTCAGTAGGGACCATTATGATCATCTAGTCCGACCCCCTGCACAATGCAGGCCACAGAATCTCACCCACCCTCTCCTAGAATAATCCTCTCACCTATATCTCGGATATTGAAGCCTTCAAATAGTTTGAAGACCCCAAGATGCAGAGAATCCTCCAGCTGTGATCTGTACCCCATGCTACAGAGGAAGGCGAAAAACCTCCAGAGCCTCTGCCAATCTACCCTGGAGGAAAATGCCTTCCCGACCCCAAATATGGCGATCAGCTAAACCCTGAGCATGTGGGCAAGACTCACCAGCCAGACACCCAGAAAGTTCTCTATAGTAACTCCTATCATCCCTCCATTGACCTATTTACCACTGATAGTGAATGGTCAATTAGTTATCAAGATCATGTTATCTCATCAAACCATCCCCTTCATAAACCCATCTAGTTTAATCTTAAAGCCAGATAGATCTTTTGCCCCCACTACTTCCCTTGGAAGGCTGTTCCAGAACCTCACTCCTCTAATGGTTAGAAACCTTCGTCTAATCTCAAGTCTAAACTTCCTACTAGCCACCTTATATCCATTTGTTCTTGTGTCCACATTGGTATTAAGCTTAAATAATTCCTCTCCCTTCCTGGTATTTATCCCTCTAATATATTTAAAGAGCGCAATCATGTCCCCCCTCAGCATTCTTTTGGTTAAGGTAAACAAGCCAAGCTCCTTGAGTCTCCTTTCATAAGACAGGTTTTCCATTCCTCGGATCATCCTAGTGGCCCTTCTTTGTACCTGTTCCAATTTGAATTCATCCTTCTTAAACATGGGAGACCAGAAATGCACACAGTATTCCAAATGGGCACTTGTATAACGGCACTAACACCTCCTTATCCCTACTGGAAATACCTCGCCTAATACATCCCAAGACCATATTAGATGGTCCAGGAGAAGGCTGTAGTGATGCTAGAATAAACCACAGACTTCTGAAATTAATTAACTCTAAAATAGACTAGACAAGATCTTCTACAGAGGAGAATGAAAATACACTTGAAACCATGACAACCAAGCTAGCTAACCTGCAGAGCTGCATAGCCAATATGGAACACTGAAAATAAAGCACAAAAACAACCAAACCCCATTCTTATTTTTCCTTTTCAGTAAGCAGCTGACTCAATTGAAAAATGAACTACTTTTTCAAATCAGCATTTCAGATTTTTGTTACTACTGGCAGCTAATGCATTTGGCAGGACAAGTAAAAAAAAAAAAATCTTTTAGAGGTCCAATACCTCTAAGAACTGAGATAAATGAAAAACAGAAATACAGATGAAGCTAAACTTGACATTTCAGATTTTTAAATTTACTAAAAAAAATTAAATAGCACCACCTACACATTTTATAGTTTCATTAAAAAGGGCCATTCCTTCATCTTCACTTTTTTAAGGAAGGCTGTAATAAAATAAATTTCCTGTCTAGAAGATTCTCCTTTCTACAAAAAATAAACAGTACATAAAAGTGCAAGAGAAAATATTTTGTTTTTCTAAATATGTAGTCAATAGTAGTCAATTCAGACTTTCAGATTATCCGCCCTACAATTAGTCCAGATTCACTTATTTATCTTTGGATAAAAATGATATATTGACAGACAAATGGCTACACTTGAGTGACCATGAAAATGAGCTTGTGAGGTTTCTCCCCAGCAGTGGGCTCAGATGTATTAAAGTACTCTATCATTCAAAAGATAATATTACCATAGGACTCTGTCACAGTTTAAATAAGGTGGTGTAATACCATCCAGAATCATGAGTTTTTCTTGACATACTCTCATTTATGGGTAACTAAAGATAAAAGACTCTTGTACAAGTGTACATAAATAGTACAAAATGTACAGATTCAGAATTTCTGGGATTTCACTAGTTTATTTAGATACTTTAGTCAAAACCATTTGAGAGGATTCAGATTACAATAAACTTTTGTACTGTTTTCCCAACATACAGCACTCAAGATACTCAATTTATTCACTCTACTGTTTATAAAACCTCACAAGCTAATTTCAATGTCTCCTAAGTGTATACCAATACCAGGAGTGAAAGTAACAAATTTCGTACAGGTATTGATTGTCCTATTGCAACCTATGGGTTGCGATAAAACAGTACTGTTATGTTACGTCACATCAGACCAGACATGAACATATTCCACCTGACAAGATGTAAAAAACTGAAAACTGAAGAGGATTTGTAATATAAAATATTGTGAATGTAAAATATATGTAAGTCTAATTTGCTATTATTAATGTAGTTTCATTGCCACTAGAGTATGCATGAGTGTGAGGAGACTTACGTCAAGGGACTGGAGAGGGGGTCTGGAGTCAGGGCAGGGATTGTGGGGGGAAGCACTGGAATTAGGGCAGGAGTGGGAATACAGGAGGCTCAGAGGAGGTGTGGGGTGGGGGGGATGTGAATGAGTAGTTGAGTATCCAATAAGCAAATGCTTATTGGATTGTCAACACACTAGTCGACTACTCGCTTCCTCCCCCCTTGCTGCCTCTGTCAGAAAGAGGCAGCAAGGGGTGGGGGAACAGGAAAAGGGTGCTTCCAAGCGGCAGTGCCACATGTAGCACAGGGCCAGCAGGGGACTGCTTGAGTCCCCAGCTGGCCCCATGCTCCCTGCAGCACTTTCGCCTGTGAAAACGTAACAACAGCCCTGGGGCTGTTGCTATGCTTCAAAGGTGGAGGCACCCTTATCGACTAATCCAATAGTCAATGGAAAATGAATCAAATATTCAATTAGCCAATTAATCTAAATTTACCATCCCTAGTCTGTGTGGTGTGGTGCTTGAGTCAGGGCTGGGGGCTCTAGGGACAGATAACCTTACTTGGCCACAAGGGAGCTGTGGGCCCTCTCTGTAGGGGCACTGCTGCAGGAAAACTGGCAGCAGTGTGAGAAACCCCCTAGCTTCTTCCCAGGGACTGCTGGCAACAGTGCATGCCAGGGATGGCACGTCCGCAGTCCAGCGCACAGCTTTCCCACAGCGTACCCCCAGCCATCCTCTTTAACCTGCCTGCATGCTGCCTCACCTAGCTGTGTGTGCCCAGCCAGCACCAGCCTGCAGCAGCAGAAACCTGGCTGGGAGAGCGCACTGCAAGCTGTGCCCCCAGGTCGGCTCTTTAAACAATGCACCCAGAGCCAACTCTTGCCAGAGTAGCACACCAGGGTGCACCCCCCTTACTTTTACCTCTGACTAATATTCTGAAATGTAAAGGGTCACTGGGTTGGAATTCAGGAGATATGGATTCCGCTTCAGGCTGATTACAGTCTCTGTATGACCGTCCATGGGCAAACCACTATGACTTAGTTCTCCATTGATAACCATGGAATTATAATACTTTTCCACATAAAAGGGCGTCACACATAAATTTATTAATGTTTGTAAGACACACACACATAACTGGGATGGGTGTCATATCAGGACATATTTAGATATTTCTATTACTATCAGCTGCTTGATAACATGATCATAGTATCATAAAACTAGAAGGAACATCAAGAGCTCATCAAGTCCAGTCCCCTACACTCATGACAGGCTCAAATATCATCTAGACCATCCCTGACAGATGTCTGCTCGGGTATAGTCTGCTCTTAGAAATCTCCCATGATGGAGATTCCACAACATCCCTAGACAATTTTTTTCTAGTGCTTAACCACCCTAATATTTAATCTAACCCCCCCCCCCTTGCTGCAATTTAAATCTATTGCATATTGTCCTATCATAGAACCATAGAGCTGGAAGAGACCTCAGAAGGTCATCAAGTCCAGCCCCCCTGCTCTAGGCAGGACCAATCCCAACTAAATCAACCCAGCCAGGGCTTGGTCAAGCCGAGACTTAAACACCTCCAGGGATGGAGACTCCACTATCTCCCTAGGCAACCCATTCCAGTGCTTCACTACCCTCCTAGTGAAATAGTTTTTCCTAATATCCAACCTGGACCTCTCCCACCACAACTTGAGACCATTGCTCCTTGTTCTGCCATCTGTCACTACTGAGAACAGCCTCTCTCCATCCTCTGTGGAACTCCCCTGCAGGAAGTTGAAGGCTGCTATCAAATCCCCCTCACTCTTCGCTTCTGCAGACTAAACAGACCCAACTCCTCAGCCTCTCCTCGTAGGTCATATGCTCCAGCCCCCTAATCATTTTGGTTGCCCTCCGCTGGACCCTCTCCAATGCGTCCACATCCTTTTTGTAGTGGGGGGCCCAGAACTGGACACACTACTACAGATGTGGCCTCACCAAAGCCGAATAAAGGGGAATAATCACTTCTCTAGATCTGCTGGCAATACTCCTCCTAATGCACCCTGATACGCCATTAGCCTTCTTGGCTACAAGGGCACACTGTTGACTCATATCCAGCTTCTCATCCACTGTAACCCCCAGGTCCTTTTCTGCAGAACTACTACTTAAGTGGTTGGTCCCCAGCTTGTAACTATGCTTGGGATTCTTCCGTCCCAAGTGCAGGACTCTGCACTTGTCCTTGTTGAACTTCATCAGATTTCTTGTGGCCCAATCCTCCAATTTCTCTAAGTCACTCTGGACCCTATCTCTGCCCTCAAGCGTATCTACCTTTCCCCCTAGCTTAGTGTCATCCGCAAACTTGCTGAGGGTGCAATCCATCCCCTCAGCCAGGTCATTAATAAAGATATTGAACAAAACCGGTCCTAAAACCGAACCTTGGGGCACTCCGCTAGAAACCGACCGCCATCCTGACATCGAGCCGTTGACCACTACCTGCTGGGCCCGGCCTTCTAGCCATCTTTCTATCCATCTTACCATCCATTTATCCAATCCACATTCCCTTAACTTGCTGGCAAGAATATTGTGGGAGACCGTATCAATAGCCTTGCTAAAGTCAAGGTATATCACATCCACTGACTTTCCCACGTCCACAGAGCCAGTTACCTCATCATAGAAGCTAATCAGATTGGTCAGGCATGACTTGCCCTTTGTGAATCCATGCTGACTATTCCTAATCACTTTCCTCTCTTCCAAATGCCTCAAAATGGATTCCTTAAGGATCCCTTCCATGATTTTTCCAGGAACCAAGGTAAGACTGACCGCCTATAGTTCCCTGGATCGTCCTTCTTCCTTTTTGAAGATGGGCACTACATTTGCCTTTTCCAATCATCCGGGATTTCTCCCGATCTCCACGACTTTTCAAAGATAATGGCCAAAGGCTCCTCAATGACACTTGCCAACTCCCTCAGTACCGTCGGATGCATTAAGTCCGGACCCATGGATTTGTGTACATTTAGCTTTTCTAAATAGTTCCTAACCTGTTCTTTACCCACCACAGGCTGTCCATCTTCATCCCATCTTGTGTCACTTAGCACATTTCTCCGGGAGCCCACCTTGTCCGTGAAGACAGAGGCAAAGAAAGCATTGAGTACTTCAGCTTTCCCACATCATCTGTCACTAGGTTACCTCCTTCATCAGGGGCTGCACACCCTCTCTGATCACCTTCTTCTTGTTAACATGCCTGTAGAAACCTTTCTTGTTATCCTTCACATCCTTAGCCAGTCGCAATTCCATTTGCGCTTTCGCCTTCCTGATAACCCCCTGGCATTCTCGAGCGATACATTTCAACCCCTCCCTGGTCATTTGTCCAAGTTTCCACTTTTTGCAAGCTTCCTTTTTGTGCTTAAGTTCACCAAGGATTTCCCCCGTAAGACAATCCGGTCTCCTACCATGTTTGCCTCTCTTGCTACGTGTCGGGATGGTTTCTTTCTGTGCCTTCAATAAGGCTTCTTTAAAATACTGCCAGCTCCTGGACTCCTTTCCTTCATGTTAGCATCCCAGGGATTCTGTCCATCAGATCTCTGAGGAGTGAAAATCTGCTTTTTTGAAGTCCAAGGTGTGTATTTTACTACTCTCTTTTCTTCCTTTGGTCAGGATCCTGAAATCTACCATCTCATGATCACTGCTTCCCAGGTTGTCACCCACCTCTACTTCCCTATTAGTTCCTCCCTGTTTGTGAGCAGAAGGTCAAGCTGCACGGCCCCTGGTCGGATCCTTCAGCACTTGTACCAAGAAGTTATCCCCAACATTCTCCAAAAACTTCCTGGATTGCCTGTGTACTGCCGTATTGGTTTCCCAACAGATGTCAGGGTGATTAAAGTCCCCTACGAGAACCAGGGCCTGCGATCTGGAAGCTTCTCTCAGTTGTCCGAAGAAAGCCTCGTTTACCTCATCCACCTGATTCGGTGGCCTGTAGCAGACACCAACCACAACATCACTGCTGTTGTTTGCTCCTTTAAACTTAACCCATAGACCCTCAATAGGTTTTTCTCCCTCTTTATACTGGAGTTCAGAGCAATCATAGTGCTCTCTTACATATAGTGCAACTCCTCCTCCTTTTCTACCCTGCCTGTTCTTCCTGAACAGTCTATACCCTTCCATGACAGCGCTCCAGTCACGTGAGTCATCCCACCAAGTCTCTGTTATCCCAATTAAATCATATTTCTTGGACTGGGCCACGGTCTCCAGTTCTTCCTGTTTGTTGCCCAGGCTTCTCGCATTAGTGTACAAACACCTCAGGTAACCAGTTGATAGCCCTATCTTCTCCATTCGAAACAGGGGTCCTCCTTTCTTCCTCGTTCCTCTCTGCATTTCTTCCCGGTATCCGACTTTCCCACTCCCCTCAGGGTTTTGGTCACCGTCCTCCGACAAACCTAGTTTAAAGCCCTCCTCACGAGGTTTGCAAGCCTGCCCGCGAAGATGCTCCTTCCTCTCTTCGTTAGGTGGATCCCATCTCTTCCTAACAATCCTTGTGCCCGGAACAGAGTCCCATGGTCGAAGAAACCAAAGCCCTCTCTGCAACACCACCTGCACAACCACGCATTTACGTCCTCAATTCGATGATCCCTGCCCAGTCCTTTCCCTTCAACAGGGAGGATGGACGAGAACACCACTTGAGCTCCGAATTCTTGGATCCTTCTTCCCAGCGCTACATAATCCGCAGTAACCCGCTCAAGGTCATTCTTGGCCGTATCGTTAGTTCCCACGTGGAGAAGCAGGAAGGGGTAGCGATCCGAAGGTTTGATCAGTTTGGTAAGCCTCTCAGTCACATCCTTAATGCGAGCTCCCGGTAAGCAGCACACCTCTCGAGATTCCAGGTCCGGACGGCAGAGGGATGGCTCAGTCCCTCTTAGGAGGGTGTCCCCGACCACCACCACCTGTCTTTTTTTTTGGGGGGTGGTGGCCGTGGAACCCCCATCCCTAGGACTACGCATCTCATGGCTTCCCGTAGATGGTATTCCCTTCCGGTTTCTTCCTTGTGAGGTCCCTTCCAAAGCATTCAGCACTGCAGAGCCTGTGGAGAGAGCCTGATTACTTACCTCTATAGCATTGGGGATTCCCATGCTGGCCTTTTTCCCCTTCTAGAAGTTACATGCTGCCAGTTCTCTTCCTGGTCATGTACTGCCCTCTCCGGCTCTTCCGCCTGCCGCGCTTGAAGGATTAAACGCTGCCTTCTATCGAGGAAGTCTTCATCCTCTCTGATAGAGCGAAGGGTCGACACTTGGGCCTCCAGCCCTCTAATTTTCTCTCCAAAATGGTGACCAGCTTGCACTTAGTGCAGATGAAATCTGTTCTTTCTTCCGGGAGGAAGACAAACATGGCACACTGCAGGTAACAACAGCAGAACCATCACCATCCATCCCTGCTGTCCTGGAGAAGGGATTTAAAAAGAAAGGCAAGAGAACCTCGCCCCCTTCCAAACTCCCTCTCTAAACTCCCTGTTAGCACTCACTTGGTCGCTTGCCCAAGGAGCCTTATAAAGCCCTGGACTGCCTGAAAGTCCCTCCCCCTACCAAGGCTCAGCCAATCAGCAGAGGCTTCTAGAATTCAAACTTTAATTAGAAGCCAACAGTTTCCACCAGCCAATCACAGCACACACTCCATGAAGGAGGGGAGGCAAAGGAAGTGAGGAAAAAAAAAAGCCTCACTCTCAAACACAGGCGAAAAAAACAAACAAAAAGAACACACACCAACCCTCACTCACAAACACAAGCTCAGCACACAGCAAGAAAGCCCCAAACACAACACACACTTCCCTCAAGAGTCCTGTATCTGCTTCTCCTCTACCTGGAGAACTCCCTCTCTAAAGCCTCACTCAAAAACAGAGAGAGAGAAAAAAAATCATCAATAGTTAAGGAGGATACATTTTCTCCCTCTTCAAGGTAACAATCTTTTAGGTACTGGTAGAACCTCTCTAAATTAGGACTCTCTGGTTTGGAAAAATCTACGGTCCCACAGCACCATGGATGTTCCTGGATCAGAGAAGCCCAGTGACCAAGAGTCTGGCAGCAGGATGGCCGTCAACGGAGAGCCCATCTGGCGGATGGGAGCAGGTGGATAGGTGGCTGGGAGGAAAGGTTGGGAGCAGGGGCCAGCAGGCAGCAGGGGAGCCTGGCAGCCAGGGAAGAGCCAGGAGGCAGGCAGGAAAAGGGCTGGTGTTGACCTCCCCTGTTCCTGCAAACTCCCTAGTTTGGATCCGGTCAGGTCTCGAGGGTGCCGGACTACAGCGGTCCAACATGTACTTGAAGGCTGTTATTTCCCTTCTCAGTCTTCTCTTTGAGACTAAACAAACCTTGTTCTTTCAATCTTCCCTCACAGATCATGTTTTCTAGACATTTAATAATTTTTTTGTTGCTCTACTTTGGACCTTCTTTAATTTGTCCATATCTTTTCTGAAAAGAGGTGCCCAGAACCGGGCACAATACTCCAGCTGAAGCCAATTCAGTGCAGAGTAGAACAGATGAATTACTTGTAGGCTGTGTCTACACTGGGCCACTTATTCCAGAAAATCAGCCGCTTTTCCGGAATAAGCTGTGAGCTGTCTACACTGGCCCCTTGAATTTCCGGAAAAGCACTGACGATCTACTGTAAGAAATCAGCTGCTTTTCCGAAAACTATGCTGCTTCCGCTCGGGCAAAAGTCCTTTTCCGAAAACTGTTCCGAAAAGGGCCAGTGTAGACAGCACAGTAGTCTTTTCGCAAAAAGCCCGATTGCGTAAAAATGGCGATCGGAGCTTTTTCCAGAAAGCGTCTACATTAGCCACGGATGCTTTTCTGGAAAAGGGCTTTTCCGGAAAAGCATCCTGCCAATGTAGACGCTCTTTCCAGAAATACTTATAACGGAAAACTGTTCCGTTTTAAGCATTTCCGGAAATTCATGCCAGTGTAGACGTAGCCGTAATGTTTTGCTTACAAACACTCCTGTTAATACATCCCAGAATCGTCTTTGCATTTTTTTGCAATGGTGTCACACCATTTATTCATACTGAACTTGTCCACGACCCTATGTTTCCACGACTCTATGTTTCCTCTTGGGAGTGGTGGCTGCAGACTTCCCAGCCTTAGAGTATATAGCTTCTCCTCCTCTGCATTATGGGGTGTGCCCTCATTTTTCATTGCCAGAGCAATGTAAAGGTTCTTCAGAACCCTGGTGGGTGGTTTGGGAGGTTGACTGCAGCGGGCAGAGAGCTTCTCCAGCCCCTACTGGTTAACCCGAACCGGTAAGCCTCACCTGTTAAGGACAAGGCTTCCTGGCTAACCATTCAAATCCCTAGTTGCCAAGCTCTGTTTCTGAAAACTTCCATAATGTATTGTGCTTTCACAAACATCTCTCTCCTGTACAAACAAGCATCACATTGTTACCTATGAAATTAAAAAAAAGTCAACAAAAATAGCAAAAGGAAGAGCATTTCTTGATGCTGTCTTTGTCATTGGCTGTTTCTTCATGTTTAACCTAAACTTTCGCACACAGTAGGATCATTTGCTTTTAAATAATATGCAACACTTGTTTTGGAGTTGGAATGCTCTATTTAGCTATTCTACCAAACACACACATCTGTTACAATTCCTGCTTCTAAAATGCTTGATAAACAAATATGTGGAAGAGATTTATCTTTATACCTGGCACTTCACCAGTAACAAATTAATTACGCAGGCTGAACAGCATTATAATGGCACAATGTTTCTAAAAACATCCTATAACAACAGTAAAGGTACTGGCCATATAAAAAAAACCCAGAAATAAAACTCTCAAAACACCACAATTATAGCTTAAACTACTTTTGGTTAAGTGGATATTCAGGAAGCTACAGGAAAAACCCACAAGGAGCAAAACTGTACACAACATTTTAGCTGTCAAAAACTAGAGTTTAAACATGAAATAAGTCCAAGATACTACAGAAAATGAGGAATTGGACTAAAAACTAACAGAAGATAAAATATATGGGACTTTCCATGCATGCAGAAGCTGAAATGGAAAGGAAAATATAATGATGGCATGATCTTTCAGACTGGCTGCCTTAAAAGAAAATTCTGCTTGACAGGTAGAGAAGACAATGGACTCATATAATCTATGGCCAATTTTAATTTAAGACTTAACTGTAGCACTCTCTGTGGCCAAAAGCAGTAAAAATAATAAAGTTTGTATCTGTTATCACAATTGTACCATGTTGCTAGCACTGGGTGAGAATTAGGATGATGGTACAAAGACAGGGGTTTGATCCCTTGATTACCTGTTCTGTTCACTCACTCTGAAGCACCTGGCATTGGCCACTGTTGGACAATAGGATATTAGACTAGACGGACCTTTGGTCTGACCCAATAAGGCCGTTCTTATGTAAGACACTTGCATTTCTTTAAACCGCCTCAGGAGGCCCCCAACTTGCAACACGACTGGTTCTGGGGGAAGCGTCACAAGTCGGGGGTGTCATAACTCGAACCCGCATTGATGATAGGCGCCAGGCGTTGTCGTAAATGCGGGCCGAGGACGTAAGTCAGGGGTTTCCAGCCCCTTCCACACTTAGAAAAACGGTTGTAAGTGCGGGGTCGGAACTCTGGCAGTCGCAAGTTGGGGGCCTCCTGCAATTGGCTTTACAGCCCCCAATATCTTTCTAATGGCTTCAACTCAGTTACTAGTGAAATTCTGTTCAGCTTCAGCTTGTGAATTGGTATGTGGTTTGTTTGTTCTCTTCTTGACCTAACCCTGACCCACATTTATTTCTGTATTCACTTTATGCTTTGAAGCACTGTCACACAAGTGCCAAGCACAGGGCTTTGCTGACACCTGAGCAGCTGCCAAGTGCATCAGATCCATGACAGGGATCCCATGAGAAGTTTGTCCAAAGAGAGACACTCTTCAATAGATTTTATCTGTCATCAAGTGCCTACCGCACATCTTCTTCATTCATGTATATAACAACTACAGAAGCTAACTATATCCAGCAGTTCTTACCAAGTGCTTTCACAGGTAAAGCTCTCGTCAGCCTCAATGGTAGATTTGCTAGAGTGAGGACTATAAGATTTGTCCCTAAATGTCAGTTTCACTGCCTCAATTGTAGTGGGGGGGGGAAAGGCACAGTAGAGCTAAGAAAACAATCAGTTCAAGGCCTGCAATAAAATACACTTACTTTTGTTTTTGTTTCTTGAACATTCAAATATGGAACACCTCAATTTATTTTTGCCTGTTACTATCAATAATTTCACCAACTGCACAGGATTTTTTTAAAAACATGTTATTAGCCAGGATGGGTAGGAATGGTGTCCCTAGCCTCTGTTTGTCAGAGGCTGGAAGTGGATGACAGGAGAGAGATCCCTTAATGATTACCTGTTCTGTTCAATCCCTCTGGGGCATCTGGCATTAGCCACTGTCGGAAGACAGGATACTGGGCTAAATGGACCTTTGGTCTGACCCAGTATGGCTGTTCTTATGAAAGTGCTATTTTCAATTCTTCAATTGGAAAAAAAGACAGTACTATTTCAAAATATTCTTATTTGGTACTTAGCCATGTTAAATGCCAAAATATTAGAAGGTTCTCCGCTCAATCTCTAAATTGATTGCAAATTAGACCTTAATTATTTTTCACTATCATAAATTAAACCTGAATGGTTATTAGCCATTATTTATGTCAGTTCTGGGCAGCAGGTAATTATTCTTAGTTTAAATGCACATTCACTTCTAATTTTAAGGGACTTTTTAGCAGCTATATAAAATTAGAATCAACTTGATCCTAAAACTTAAAAATGTCAAAACCCCCTTTTCATGTTTTTGTTTAATTTAGATCACACTGTAATTCTCACTGATTAATATCACAAATGTTACAAACATACTGGAGAGGTTTCCACAGTAGTACCTAGGAATAGATTGATCACAGATGAACTAAACAAGTCAAAGTACAACTTCAAGAAAAGTACATTCCAGGACTGCATGTGACAGCCAAGGGCGTCTACAACTATACATTATGAATATTAAAAAATTGTATGCTGACAGGTATAGTAAAATAAGAAACCCTGTTAAAAATTCTTTATTCTGATATTATTTTAAACAATGGATTTAAGGGCCAAACCCTACCTACCAATTTATATGTGCCATTCCCCTTGAAAACATTCATCTATCACCTCATAATTTACAATTCCAACAGCTTCAAACAATCCAATATTTAGCTTGATATAAAAACATAAAAGTTGCCTGAATGAGAATCAGGATGCATGTAGTTTCTTATTTCAAGCCAATGGTAGTAGCTGATGCTTCAATGGAAGGTCAATAACATACACATCTACCTACCCATACAATGCTACAAAAAGCAATAGGACTTATGGATCCGAGGAAAGAATCTGGCCCTTAAAAAGTACAGGTTGAACCTCTTTAGTTCAGCACCCTTGGGACTTGACTAGTGCTAAGCCAGAGAATTTGCCAGACCATGGAACATCAATATTGTCTAGCATCATTAGCAACACTTCCATTGCTTACTGGGCTCTTAGAAGACATTTATGGGTAAAATAGAGCTAAATAACACACAGAACACTGACAGCCAGGACTGGTGGTTGTAAACAAACTTTATGGTACTGTGGGAAACTTGACCACACCCATGATCAGTGGACATCTGGCTAACTAAAATCATGCTGGACCACCGATGTTGCCAGACCAGAGTGTGCCGGATTAGAGAGGATCAACCTATACAAGTATCTGTACAGTATATAATGCCACCTTTTCAAAGGTTTTGACAAACAGGAATGAACAGAAAAATAAGTGAGGGTTGTGCTTCTGCTGCTGTTGGGACAATCAAGATGTTTATATCCCAACCTATGCCCTCTCAATATTTTTGAAGAAGCGGTTAGGCAAGTGCCTCAAAAATGTAAGATAATTGCACTTGTGTAAGACTACATTCTGTTGCCCTGCTGTACTGTTTATTTAAACAATCAGAATTGGTGGGACAAAATGCCCACAATTTTTATTAGTTGCCAAGCACTTGATTCAAGTTGGGAGCTTATTCAGGCTTGCTTAAAACATCTAGTTCACATTGGGCAGCCCAAAGACTAAGCATGATGACATCAACAGGACACGGATGTGGTCTTATGAGTACCACAGATATGAGTGATACACTGACACACTTCAAACTACAGCTGGGGGCAGCGTGTATCATGGGGGGGAGGGAAGGCATTGTATTCCCAAACGGCCAGGCATGGCCCCATCCACACTCCACCCCCAGAACGCTTACTGTAGGTGTATTTGGGGCAGAATGTTGCTGCCCCCCAGCGGTTGCCTTCCCTGTGCCTGGAGGGGGGGAGGGAGGTGAGAGAGACAGGTGTAGGGGGACAGGGCCTGGGCAGACAGTGTGAAGCTGGGGGCCACTCTCAGTCCTACCTTTAGCCACTGCCCATGATTACTGCATTCTTCATCAGAAATTTGAAACTTTATCTGCCAGCTGGAAGAGGAGTGAAATAAAGAAAAAAATAGACACCACATTCTACTAAGTGAATACACTAAAGATAGTAAGGCACTGGGAAGCTTTGAAAAAAACTGTTGATTAGCCAGGGATCTTTAAGACAAGACAACTAAGGTAAATTTTTCAGAATGCATTATGGAACTATCTGGGATTGATAAATCTGAACAGTTGCTACTATGCATTATGGCACATGTCCCTCAGCCCTTCTCCTGTGTAATTCAAAACTCCTGAAACAAGAGGAACAAAATACCAAATTTGGCAAGCAAATCAGCAGTTTTCAAGGTTACAATTTTTTTATATTAATGTATATTACAGTCCTTTCCTTATTCATCTGGGAAGGCATTTCTGTGTTCTAAATCAAATATAAAAAATATGGGTCTGGAATAAGCATTCTTACTCTATCAACTGAGGGTTCACAGTGCAGGCCAGCCCTAAGCAATTCTTTAGTCCGTGCATGCTATAGTGTTTTTGAATAAGTCAGAAGCATAAGACTGTGCCCAAAAAACATAAAAAATGTCTTTTAGGAACACGCAAGAAACTGCAATTTTTCAAGACAAAAAACATTTAGACTTATCTTTTTACCCTAAAACCGCGTTTCTCAAACTGTGGGTCCCAACCCCCTGGGGAGTCGCGAGCAACTTAGAGGGGGGTCGCGGTATCACAAAGTTTGAGAACCCCTGCCCTAACATATAAATGAAGAGTTTACTTAAATTTATTTTATTATCTCTGTTAGGACTATACTGATCTATCTTCATAACTACCCATTCAAGAAACCCATAAAGATACTTATTTTATTCAGATGCAAACAGATACAAAATATCACTTGGGGATTGGCAGGGAGAATGTGATGATTAAAAAGGAGGTTCTGTTGCATTTTGAGAGATTAAGGATAACATTTTCAAAAGCACCTAAGTGACTTAAGACCCGATTTTTTTACAGGTTTTCAGGTGTTCACACATGCATATAAGTGCCCAACCCCCACTAGAATGAGTGCACCTGGTCAAGTTTTATATTAAAACATATCCACAGCCAAAGCCAATCTGCTATTGATAAAATGCTAGTGTATCATATGATTTCTTCCCATCTTCCACCCTTTATTTTTAATATCTCTGTTGTACGTAATAGAGAAAAGAGAGAAATTATTTGGGAAAGGAAATCTTTAAAAAAAATGTTTATTTTGTCATTGTATCCTTTGCACCGTATGCAAACTTGCAAAAGAAACATTTATATTACTAGGATATAAACATATTGCCATACTATGCTATGCACAAGAAAACGAAAATAACATGGCAAAATTAATAGCTTGGCAGGATTATGCCTTCTTTTTTTAAGAAAACTCATTGTATTTATCTTATAAAGCAGACAAATTTTTGTTATAATGGTCTTTTTGTGTGTCTTTTTTGGGAAAGTTTTAGAGCTAAGGTAACACCGAATTAGATTTCATAGATTGTACCTGTATGCACAAGAAGTCTGTGACCACTTTTGCAGAGGCCAGACATAATTTTTGTCCTTGCATTCCTGAAATGCTCTGAAAGCAGTGCTCATAACTCAGTATGTGATAAAGAGCATTGCAGGGGCAAGGCTATAACATTACACAGTTCACTGACCAGAAAAATTGGACCAGCATCTTGCAATTTACCGTTGCAATTGGACCAGCATATTGCAACTTTGTACTTAGCCTTGTACAAAGTGTACTTGAAGACTCCACCGCTTGCATTCCTGGAACCATTTTTTTTGCACAATGGCTCTGGCAGTTGCTGCCAGCATGCAGACCGCTTTCAAATATCTCACCACTAAAGACAGTACATTTATAACTACACTGGGTTAGAAAATTAAAAAAGAGATAAAAATTCATAGTATGGACAAAGTTATTTCAGCATCAAAGATGCATCTCTCAGTTTGGTTTATTCCCATATTTTAAGAATTTGACATATTTTATGTAAAAGGCATGAACCTAATGAGAACAGGATATGAACAAATTAAAGAAAAAATTATTTAACAGAATGTAAACCACAAAAACTTAATAATTTATATTTGTCTGTAGTTAGTAAAATAAGTAATTCATTAAACAATAAATATCCTAAGAGGTGGATTATTTACAGTGGTGTAGTGAGGAGGGAGCAGGGGAGAGAGGGGCGAGTTACCCCTGGGTGCCACACAAGTGGGGCGCCAATTTAGTCCCCCTCCACTCCCCGTCATCCTTCTGCTTGCCTGCTCCTCCTCTGCCCACCGCCACAAGCTGGAGCCGCCTCCTCCCCACCTCTCTGCCTGCTGGCCCTACCCTCCTCCATCTCTGCTGGAGGGCTAGTGCATGCGAGGCCTGGCCCCAAACTGGAGGGGGTGGGGTAAGACACAGTACAGGCTCCCCCCTATCCCCAGGTCGGGCTCAGCCGTGTGCCAGGTTTGGGGCCTTGCCACGCGGCAGCGGTGGCAGGGGCTCAAATTTTGCCTTCACCCCAGGGGCGTAGAACACCCTTGCTACACCTCGGCTGTGTCTACATTGGCACCCTTTTCCGGAAAAGGGATGCTAATGAGACAAGTCGGAGTACAAATACCGTGAGATTTAAATTTTCCCGCGGCATTTGCATGAACTGCCGCTTTTTCGGCTCGAGGCTTTGTGGAAAAAGCGCCAGTCTAAACGGCGGCTCTTGCGGAAAATAAAGCCTTTTCCGGAAGATCCCTTATTCCTGATTTTAAGAGGAATAAGGATCTTCCGAGAAAAACTTTATTTCCGCAAGCGTTTAATTTCGTCAAGCCCCAGCTATACAAAGGATGTTCGCAAATTAATCGATTATTCTGGCTTGGCATCTCATGCATATATTTGCGAGCGGACCTGCTGAAATACTTGCTGTTAAAAAAAGGAAACTAAGAGGAAGAGATTTAGTTTGAAGGTTTAGTAAAGATAATTTAGCCCTGTTAGGCAGTTGTATTTGTGAACAAATACTTCACAAGAACAATTGTATCATTTTGTTGACCCTTCCTAAAATGATTAAGTGATCATATGGTTCTGGAATAGAGGCTCACTGAGCATTCTACTGTATGTCCTGACAAACTGCATCATGCTGGCACCAGGTAAGAATAAGACTGAAATCCCATTCTCACTGACTTCAATGAATCAGTATTTTACCCAAGTTAAATTATTTTTGTGCAAGTTATCTACAAAATTCTGAGAGAAGAAAATGCTTTCTAAGGGACAGCCACATGGCCAAACTGAACTTTCAGCTACATCAGTGTACAACTCAGTGGATTTACTCCATGTTTACTAGTCAATAAATTGTACTACCAAGTACAATTTGGCCCAAATATACAATAAGAAAGCAACTGGTAACTTAAAAATGCAAAGAGCTCACCTTGCGTGGAGGTGGTCCATGATCATCCAAGTAAGTGGAATTTCCTGGGGGGGGCAAAGAGACAAACACGGAAATGATGCAATGCAATTTCAAACCCACAAAAATAACAGAGAACCATCTTATGAAAATTAGTATTTCTCCCAATGGCTCTGTTTGTCACAGGAACTAAGTCAAACAATACTTTCTCTTGCTAATTTTTTTCTTTTTCTTAAACTAGGGATGATTTGCCTCACCCACATTTTTGATAGCCAGTTACATAAATGTTAGAGTTTAAAAACAACACTGAGGGTACGTCTACACTTGCTCCCTAGTTCGAACTAGGGATGCAAATGTAGCTGACCGAAATTGCTAATGAAGCAGAGATTTAAATATCCCACGCTTCATTAACATAATCTCGCCCGCGCACTATTCCGCTCGCTAGCTGATTCGAACCAGGAAGTGCGCTCCGGGACGCGTTAGTTTGAATCAAACCCTTTGGTTCGAAATAACATTACTTCTCATTTACTACGTTACTCATTTTTGAGGAGTAACGTTAGTTCGAATCAAGGGGTTTGATTCGAACTAATGCGACAGGCGCGCTTCCTGGTTCGAATCAGCTGGCGAGCGGAATAGCGCACGGGCGAGATTATGCTAATGAAGTGCAGGATATTTAAATCCCCGCTTCATTAGCAATTTCGGATCAGCTACATTTGCATCCCTAGTTCAAACTAGGGAGCAAGTGTAGATGTTCCCTAAATGAGCCGGGGGTCTGACATGTGACAATCATAGAACCTTTAGTTATTCACAGTATTAAATATACAGTGTACATGAATACGTACAGAGTTGTAAACAATTAAAAATTCATGAATCTCAGAAGAAACAATTTAGTTTTACAAAATAAAATATAAAATCATTCTGAGACTGGCTCCTACACTTTGGTCAAAATAACCTCACAAACATGGTGTGATACCTGCACTAGACTTTCAGCATTTTCCTATACTGGATTCCCATACAATTACCTGTGATTTATTTTCCTGTCTCAGAATATTCAAAAGGTCTCAATAAACAACACTGTTATATCTGCCATCCCAACTTATTCTTCTTTCTTAGGCCAAAGAAAAGCCTGAAATTCTCAAGTACTTTCCTGTAGATTAGGCCAATATAAAACATATAACCACCATTCACCAACCCACAACTTCAGAGTTCTACTTTATACACACACAAAACCACGCATGTAGTGTTTCTTCCTTAAACCACTCTTGTAATATAACATCAGAGGACAAAAGGTTCTGGCAGTCTCTATCAGGCTGATGGCTGCATTCAAACATCTTGTCATTCAAGTAATCTCCAATGAAAATCCCTCTGTCCCCATACCACTAAGCTATGTGATAGGAGGATAAAATTAATTAATGTTTATAAGGCGCTAACATAGCATAATGATGTGGCTCACATAAGTATCCAGAGCGGAAAGGATTCCTTACAAATGAGTCAGTCTCTGGATCCCTGGATTATTAAGTGCTGCAATGGCAACACACACACTGTCATTGGGAAGTACCACCTCATGTAGCTTGGAACGAAATACTCTGGTTAGTTAAGAATGCATATTGTAGACTTCAAGGGTTCCCATTCAGTCCTTCTTGGCTAGAAGGACAGTGCCTCAACATAGCGATCTTGCTCCTAGTACCAACATAAAAGCGAGCAGTTTGGGCCATGGAGGCATGAAATCCAACAGGTTTGCTTATGACAGATGCACACAACTAATTTAATTAAATGCAACTAATTGATCCATCTTATTAAAAAAGTTTGAATTACTATGCAAATCAAAAATTCTCAGAGGGGTAGTTGTGTTAATCTGTAACTTTAAAAACAACAAGTAGTCCTGCGGTACCTTAGGGTATGTCTACACTTGCACCCTAGTTCGAACTAGGGATGCAAATGCAGGCATTCGAAATAGTCAATAAAGTGGGGATTTAAATATCCCGTGCTTCATTAGCATGATCTCGCCGGCGCGTTACTCCAAATGCCAGCTGTTTCAAAAGTGAAAGTGCGCGCCGGAACGCGTTAGTTCGAACCAAACCCCTTGGTTCGAACTAACATTACTCCTAAAAAAATGAGGAGGTTTGGTTCGAACTAATGCGTCCTGGTGCGCACTTTCACTTTTGAAACAGCTGGCATTTGGGGTAACGCGCCGGCAAGATCATGCTAATGAAGCACGGGATATTTAAATCCCCGCTTCATTGACTATTTCGAATGCCTGCATTTGCATCCCTAGTTTGAACTAGGGTACAAGTGTAGACATACCCTTAGAGACTAACAAAAATATATATCAGATCTGAAGACGTGGGTTGTGCCCATGAAAGCTCATGATACTATATACATTTTTGTTAGATTCTAAGGTGCAACAGGACTATTCATTGTTTTTATGCTAACTACGTTTACTTTGTTTTTTCAATATTCTTGTTACTTCAGTGCAGTCTGAAAATCAGTTATCTGACATTATTAAGGGCTTGTGTAACAAAACAACAACTGCCCCTATACTCTAGCGTTCAACATCATGTTCAACATCAAAACCTACTCCAAATCCAAAGATCATTTTTCACAGTTTCCTTGGTCTGAAACAATGTAGTCCACAAATGTAGAAATCTCAACATCTTTTACTTCATTGAATTGACTCCAAAGAACATACACATTTTTTCAGTTCAAATCTCCCTCATATATCCTTAATGCAAAATCAAAAGCTCATCTTCTTGCTTTTCTAATACAGGTTGAACCTCTCTAATCCAGAACTCTCTCATCCAAAAACATCCGTCATCCCAAATGATTTTAGTTAGCTGGATGGCCACTTTTCATGGGTGTGGCCAAGTTTCCCATAAGGTTTGTTTATAGCCACCAGTCCTGGCTCTCAGTGTTTTATGCTGTTATTTAGCTCTAATTTACCACTAAATGTTCTCTAACAGCACAGTAAACAGTGGAAGTGTTGGTAATGCTGCTAGACAATATTGACGTCCCGTGGTCCAGAAAATTCTCTTGTTCAGAACCGATCAGGTCACAAGGGTTCCAAACTAGAGAGGTTCAACCTGTATAATAGTACCTGTCCTTATTGAACTAATTCATTATTTTATAGATGCCATTTAGTTTGGTTGGATTGCTATGTTCTGTGTTCAGTATGCTCTACTTTCACCCCACACCTTACCTAATTCCATTGGTAAGATTTGGATTATCTGAAAAGTAATTCTATTCACAAATAAAGGAAAGGAGTTCCATGCGGTTTTTGATAAAATGGTTGTTCTATAGGGAAGGATTCTGATCTAACCTGTTTGGTGGGGAAGAATTAGCAGTTCAGAAAAAAAATATTGGTACATCTTTGTGGTGGGGTAGTCTCCCCACACTGGGAAGAGAGAGGCTAAGACATCCATGGAGAGACTGCACAAAACCTGACCAATGTGAAGAGAGCTTATTAGGAGCCTTTCAGGAGAAGGCTTGCTGGAGCAGCCAATCAGGGACTGGGTGAGCAATACAAAAAAGGCTGCTCAGCAGAACAGAGTGCAGTCTCTTCCTAAAGAGCAAGGGAGAAGGACTGACTGCTTAGAACAGTGCTTGGCAGGGGAGCAAAATGATACAAAATGTCCAAAAGGTTCTGGGGCTACAGGGAAGTAGCCCAGGAAAATGGATAAAGTGAGTTGCAGGAGACGCAGCATGTGGCTGCTATCTAGAGGGTCACTAGTTAGGAACTATAGTATTGGGCATGCGTGGGTCTCCCCCCCGCAATTCATTTTGCACACTTGCCATTGAGAAGTGTGGCCAATTCAGACTGCAGTATACCCACATTGAGGGGCTAGAATTTGGGCTGCAGCTGGCTGCTGAGTCAGGTGCAAGGACTGAGGACTAATGGTTCTCCTGGGAAGAAGAACAGAGTTGGGGCACAGCCAGGGGTCCATGCCCTGAAGAAGTCACCACACTCCAGGAGAAACGTGGGTCCAAAACCCTGACAAAGGTGGAGACCGAGGAGCAAACAATGGGCGAATCACTATGCAACTAAGGCACTGGAGAGCTGGACTGAGCTAATTCCCAGAATGACCAACAGGTCGTGTCATGGGAGTGAGTCTGCTCCATTACAATACAGTTTGTCAAAGCCAAGAGATTATGCTAATACCCCCCTTCCAGCACTAGCCATAAGACTATATTTCCCTACAATCCAGCTGTCAGTACACATCAGTTTTCATTAATAATGAAGAGTTTGTATGGAGTAGCTAAATGCATCCAGCAATCTATCCTGTAATGAATGAAGCCAAAAGAATGTTATTGATGTAAAATTGCTTTTTCAGCTTATTTTCAAGAACAGTATATTCTTTCTAGCTCTGCGTTAAGCACAGACCTTAGACAATGCATGCTATTTTAAATAAAAAAGCACATTACAAGTTGTAGATAATATCTGAGAAGTAGCAATTCACTAAAAATATTAGATTTATAATGGGTCTTATATATTAATGAAAAAGTATGTTTAAGTCTGTCTTTGCATATTCATGCTCATGCATATCACTGTAGTTATTCCAGGTATTTCAGATTACCCAAATTAAAAGAACATTAATTAGTTTTAGCAAACAGCTATCATGGTTAATTTTGCTGAAAAAAGATTTTGAATTACTGCTTTCTTCTCATCCTCCTCACAAATTTCTAACTATTAGTATATTCATAATATATACTGTAGCTTACAGCATGTTCCTTACAAAAGGCTGAATTAGAAAGCGTGAGCTAATACCTTATGGAAAAAATCTTTTGGAAATATAAATTGAAATTGTATATTGTCAAATTATTAATATCTCATCTTTCTATATCACTTTTCCATCATTTAGTGTTTGAGCGACTACAATTGTCTTCATATCTGAATGTATTTAATGTGCTTGATTTGTTTTATAAACCAAATTTTAATTTTAGAAGTCTAAGTGGGGGCTACTACACATTTTTTTAAAATAATTAATCAAATTCTGAATGGATGTAAACTGTTTAATCTACCATGAAAGTCTCTGGACAAAATTTAACAGTGAAAAGTGATGATATAAACTTGTAATGAGACAGACATAAGTGGTGAAAGTTGAAATAGGACTGATTTGGAATCCAGAGAGGGTGATTTACATCACACTCACCCGCCCAAAAAATGGTGGGGGGAGAGGCAATCACAGCAGGGAGAATAATTTCCACCCTCAATTAGATGCCTCTTCCTGCTACTTCTCAGTCTTCTGCCTGTCTGGCATATAAGAGTCAGCGTTATTATGAACATGTATGGAATGACAAATCATTGTACTAAGTACAGTCTTCTTTTTTCACTATAGCAAGTTTAAAACAAATGTTCCCTTTGATAAACAAATGAAAGCTTTTGCCAAATGGTCTGTATATTACACATAACAAAAAGTAATCAGACAATCTGGGAACACAGGACATTGATAGGAGAAAGAGTACTCTATATGGCATGCTCCCCAGTGTCTTCAATCCTGTTGAAATCCTTTTGCAAATATTCTCACTGATCACCATATCACTGTATAAAACCCTAAATTCATATTAATGCAAAACCAATGCTACAGTATTTGAACATTATAATATCTGAGAAACAGCTATGCTGGGAAATAAATCTGCAGGAAGTTTCTTATTTCTAATATAGTATAAGAGCTCATGGAAGGCAAACTGGTCACTGAACCTGCAAGATGTCCACAGAATGCATGGAGGACTTGCATAAAGGAACAAAGGCTCTACTTTCACCCACCTATATACCCCAAACATAACTTCTAACCACCCACCTACCCACCCACACAGTTAAAGAATTAAAAATTCAATAAAGAAATATCAAGAAAAGGCATTCTATAAGCTGTTTCTTACTATAAGAAGTTAAAAGAGATGAAAGAGGCAGATTCAGAGTTTCAGACCAGAAGGGACCATACTGATCATCTAGTCTGCAAGAAAGACAGATACGTTGTAGAGGTGAGCAGCTCATTATTAAAGGTACATCATCATGAGCACTATTGCTATCATTATGGTGGATAAAACAAAATAGGTACCTCTATATAGCTTGCTTACATGAAAAGTATTATTCTGTCTTTATATAGTACAGCATCGGGAACACTTACTTACAACACTGTCATATGGGCAAGTGCACGACTTCACTATAAATATCTACAAGAAGAGAAAGTACTTCCTGTGCTGGATGGGTATTACCCTGTATTCATTTAAATCCAAGGCCATAGCCCTGGAGTAATCCATTTAGTGTAGCAACTGAGATTACTCCCTCCAAACCCACTCTTTAAAACAAAAATAAGTCATTAAAGATACAGTTGAGCCTAATTGCCCTGATAAGTCATCTGACAGTTCTTTAGTATATTTATTCTTTAAAAACATTGTTTTCCGATAAGCCAATAATGATTTTCTCCTTCCTCTAACGTTATGAAAGTTTTGATAATTTAACAAGATGCCAAAAACTGCCAGCATTTTCACCAGCATCATTTTCACAGCAACCATCACCAATGGTTAAAACTCCAGCAGCCATCTGAAGTTTCATCTAAAAGGCAATTCCTGCCATTGCTACAACTAGCAGAACTGCACAGTGGGAACAGAGGCAAGTGTAGATAGACAATGCCTCAATAACCCGTCAGTGCTGTAAGGAGACTCACATACTCCAAATGTGTACCCATTCTGTCTGAAAAAACTACATCGCTATTATTGTTCTCCTCAGTATAAATCCCTCACCTCATTAAGATCTTAAATGGTGTGACACATGGTAGTGTTACTGTGTGTTCGACACCGTGAAGAGGAATTTAATTCCTTGATTTCCTTTTTCTGCTTAAACTATGTGCTATATTTTATTTGTATGACTATTGTTAAGTTTCTAGATCTCAAGTAGAAAATCCATATATATTCACTCCATACTAATGAATCAGATGGGACACAGAAGAGATTACTTGGGCAATTTCATTTTCTTGTTAAATGAAGTCTGGGAACTTTTAATTTAATCAATTATTTATAATTCAGATCTAGTTTATTACTGATTACTTCATACTAGTAAGAAAAGTGAATAAAGCACTAATCTCTCTCAAATACACAGCAATGTCCACTTGGCAAGCTCTCTCACTGGTTATTCTGCAACAAGTGTATGTACATAAAAACAACATTAAAATGGACTGGTATCTTATGAAAATGTATAAAGGATTTACATATCTGAAGCTTAGATATCAATGAAAAAGCCCAAATTTAAGAGGAAAACTTTTTGATTAAAAAACTCTCGGTGCATAAAAATAAAACAAAAAAGTAATTTTTGTATTTAATTACCTTAGTCTCCAATTTAAGTGTTTAACTATTCAGTGGATCAAACTATAGTTTTTTAGGAAAAATGTCTGTCTTTGCAAATTCCCACTACAGACCATGGCTTCATCATTTTTATAAATACTCAATTAAAAAAAATTAATGGGATAATTATAATTACTAATGGGTGAACTTCAGATCTTTTAATGATTCATTTCAGATAAGAAGCCAAGAGTTCTGAGATCTAGCCAAAATTTATCCAAAGTATATAAACAACAACAAAAATTAGGCTGAAAGTAACACAGGAAAAAACTTATTGGTAAGATTTCTGGTACCGCTTACTTGTATTAGGTAGAACATGAATACTGTTTTAGCAGTATTTCAGCATTTTTTTCAATTCTCACTTGGAATCTGGAAATTACATGGTATACAAAAAAGGAAAAGTAAAGGATGAGAGCCCCATTTTTTAAAAGTTACTCGAAGTTCTGGACCAAGGCTTTGGTTTTGATGTCATCACTGATTATATGAATGAGCTAACTAGTGCATATATAGGCACCACTGCCCTCTGCAAGATAGAGTCCTAGTTACTTCAGTGTATCATCAGCCCTATCCTGCTGAAGAGAGATTCTACTTTGCAGCCAGTGATAAATGGCTGTGCTTTTGTAACACAAAGAGCAGAGTTCTTCTAATTCTACATTATGTATAAATAACATTTTTGCCAGCCAAATTCAAGAGAACCTAAGTGAGAGAGAAAGAAGAGACACAGAACAGAAAAGTATGCCATATGCAATCCTCATACAACATAATAAAATATTGATGTCTCATCTATTAAAACTTCAGAGATACAGCAAGCTGCCTGAAGCACAGCATTAGAATAAGACAGAAAAATCATATATGGATGCAAATGGACTCCAACATAATGAAATCTACATTTGATTTTAGGACAAATTGTTACAGAAGAAAATATATTGAAAAAATTTGTGGAAAGCTGGCTTAGACTAATTATAAATAAGTGTTGGCAGCAGTGCAATAACTAATGGTTGTGCTCAGATTCAAAATGTGGTATTGTTGGATGATCTGTTCTTATTTTACTCAAACCAGCTTGACTATCCCTAATTACAACAATCTGGAATAAATGGAGTTTTTAATATGTGCTTCTTACACATATCATTTTCCTAATTTGAGTTAGGCTGCCATATTTTGCATGCTAATGAAAAACTACTAAAGGTACGTGAGCCTTGAAAGAAAGCAGCAAAAGGGGTACTGCAATAGGAAAACAAACAAAAACTGCAAGGGACTGCTACCTAATGTTCGCTCACACTTAGCAATTTTGGCTAGCCACACTGACTACTAGGAATTATCTTATTGTTCAATGAGCAGCTATAACTCAGGAAAAGAATATTTGATGTAAGGACAAAAGTTACCACAGGTTACAGACTACTGGTGACATGGATTTCAAAAGCTAATGAGGTATAAGTGAGAAAGGTCTGAAGTTACACAGAGACCCCTTTCTGGGACAGATAATCAGGACAGAGTTGGCACACAGATAAAGCTTCTGCTGTGGAAGAAATGATTTTTCTGATGTACTATTTACAATGTCAACAGTCTCTAGCTGAACATGAGTGTTATTTTCATGATTCTGTCATAGATATGCAAAATAAGGACGTAAAATCCCATTTAGCTAGTTATACGGTTAAACGTTATGTTTAACTAGTTAACCAATTAAATGGGGGCAGGTGGGGGTGTACTCTAGCTTGGCTGGGAGATGGTAAGAAACTAGGTCCCACTATAAATGCGTCTTTTTCTGGGGTAATTTCCAGTTTAAATCATCCATTTGTCTTTGCCCCCACAGAATTCCTAGAACATGTTTCAGTGTTGGTAATCAACTTTTAGCCTTCACAATTTGTTTGTATTGGTTCCCAATATTTAGCCTTACATTGCATGTGAGAAATGTACACTGATTAATATTCAGATCTACTATTTTAGAACATTCAGCTTGTCAAATGTTTTTCAATAGACTTGACTTCATTTCCCAATGTCCTTCACGTGAAGTCATCCCAAAATAAAACATTGGGACCTAATCCTACAAAGAGATGTTACAGAGTTTTGTGCAGGGGACCAATTGACTTTAACTGGAGACATGGGTAGACAGCACCACTGAAAATCTGGTTTTAGTTGTCTGAAATTGGCCATCCAAAAATAAAGGCATCCAAACTTTTGAAAATGCTAACAAGATTTAACTGCCAGAACAAGATTTCATTATCAGCTTTATGTAAACTGTATAAGTAAAACTTGCACATAATTGCTAAATGGAGACTTTACGCTGGGTCCTGCTTAAGGGGTGGCATGTAATTGCACTGCTACAAAAGGAGCAAAACTTATCTCTTGCTCTGAAGAGAGCTATGTATCACCCCACTGCAACAGGGTGTTGCAAAATTTCCCCCATCGTCCTACTTGCTTTCAGGGAACATATCAAGTGCCTCTTCTGCCTCATTTTGTGTGGCAAAGAACTCTTGAGTCTTTTTGTTTGAGTCAATGCTCCAAAAATCTGGACATTGTTCGATGTAAGCATTAACACTGATTGTAGTCTTCTGCAAACCTCAGTAATGAGCCAATCTCCTTGTGAAGTGTTGGCTTTAATGTGCACTGGCAGGAGTAGTGCTAGCACTGCTACTTTTATCTTCTCTCTGCAGTTATCTTTTGGTAAGAGGACCTGTTCTGCAAGGATCAGAAGATATCTCCCACTTCTCAACAAGTTTGAGATGGCCGACACTGTAGCTGAGACTTTATATTGGTCTCTTCTCGGTCACTGTATGGGAGCTCCACTTTCCTGTGCTCTGATTATTCTGTTAGGAATCCAGGCCAAGTGTGCACAGTAGTCCTTTCAGTGTGAGGCTGGAGGAGTGCTGCAAGATAAAAGCACTTTCTAGCCCTTTCTCTCCCCTCTTAGCTGGCCATTTTCCAGCAGTGGAAGAAAGGGATTTTTTTAACCTTTGCTTTGGATCACAAAATTTCACTCACAAATCCCAGAAAAATTCCATAAGCTGCAGTTGGAGACATTCTGAAAGGTTACCCACATCAAGCTGAGGGTCAAGGATCTGACTTTGCTTTAAGTTCCCAGTAGAGAAAACTCATTTTACAGAACAATGAACACACAAGAGTCTAGAGAGATTTTCAAATATTTATCTTACTAAAAATTACATGACTTCTCTCTGCATATACCTCTCATAGCATTTCTCTAAAATCATTTAACTCTTACCCTGTTACCCTTAGTGATATGAGTAGCTGCACTGAAATAAATGAGACTACCTGTGGGTATGTCTACACTGCCACCCTAGTTCGAACTAGGCTGGCTAATGTAGGCATTCGAACTTACAAATGAAGCCCGGGATTTAAATATCCCGGGCTTTATTTGTATGTTCACAGGTGCCGCCATTTTTAAATGCCCCGTAGTTCGAACTCCTGCCAAGCGGTTACACGCGGCATGGACTAGGTAGTTCGAATTAAAGCTTCTAATTCGAACTACCGTTACTCCCTCATTGCAGGAGGAGTAATGGTAGTTCAAATTAGGAGCTTTAATTCGAACTACCTAGTCCGTGACACGTGTAGCCGCCCGGGATATTTAAATCCCGGGCATCATTTGCAAGTTCGAATACCTACATTAGCCATCCTAGTTCGAACTAGGGTGGCAGTATAGACACACCCTGTATAAACAGGGTTTGGGGACCATCAGTATTTGTGTGCAGCTGACCTTAGCATCTTCTTAGCTCACATTCATTGAAATTTAGTGAAAGAATCTCAAGAAGTCACCTGCCTTGCTTTCAGGCAGGACCATGTGAACTTGAGAACTATACTTTGTTCAACCTGCTCTTAAATACCTCCACTGATGGGAATTTCACTACTTTGTTAGGAAGCCTATTCGAAAGCTTATCTTTCCTTATTAGGGTTGTCAAATGATTAAGACAATCATGATTAATTGCAGCTTTATTTGCATCGTTAAACAGTAACAGCACACCTTCCATTTAAATATTTTTGGATGTTGGGGGAGGAATATGTATGTTCAGCCCACTGTCTCCTTAAGGTACATCCTCATCAGCCTGAACGCTTGTGCAGACAGCAGTAATCACTGCAGCTCCCTGTTTTTCTGACACAGAGGCAACAGCAGAAATGGGGTACACAAGCAGGGAGTTGAGACTATCCAGACATCAGCAGCCCACAGTCCCCCGCCTCCCAGTGTGCAGCAGACAGGACATTCCCAGTCCTAAGCAGCTTGTCCAGTGGCAGCACAAGGCAAGGAGAAGATGGGAATAGGAGCAGCGGTGGCTCCAGACTGCAGCAGAGAAGCAGGGGGAAGAGGCATCCCACAGCCCAGCTTGCCCTCCCCTCAGGCTGGCTCTGCTCCGGAGCCAGCAACAGCAGTAAACAGCTTCCCAGCAACATGGTACATGGGTATCATCAGCGCCGCGCCCCGCCCCGCCCCCGCCTTCTCTCCACAACAGATAGGAGGCAGGCTTCCAGTCCAGTGCAGCTTGGCCAAGGGCAACTCCAGGAGGGTTGGGGGTAGGAGGCAAGAGCAGTTGAGGAGCAGAGTAGTGGTGAGATTAATAACATGTTAACTTATTTTAAATTAACTGCATGCATTAACTGCAATTAATTGACATGCCTAATCTTTAGAGTTAGAGTTTTCCTAATATGTAACTTAGATCTTCCTTGCTACACACACATGGAGACCAATTGATCTTGTTTATGACTGCCCTTAACGTACTTGAAGATGCATCAGGTCCCCTCTGACTTCTTTTTTCAAGATTAAACATGACCAGTTTTTAAAACCTTTTCTCATAGATCAGTTTGCTAAACCTTTTACCATTTTTGTTACTCTTTTCTAGACTCTCTCCAATTTGTCCATGTGTTCAATAAGGACAATGTAAAGTACTACACTTGAAGAAATAATCAATTGCACAAATACAACGTAGGAAATGAGTAAATAGAAAGGAGTACTGTAGAAAAGGATCTGGGGTTTTTAGTGGATCACAAACTAAATATGAGTCAACATAATACAGTTGAAAAAAATATGAACATTCTAGGATATATTAAGTAGGAGTGAGTTAAGTAAGACAAATTAAATCTTTCATTCTACTCAGTATAGGGAAGGCCTCAACTGTATGCAGTTCTGGGCACATTATTTCAGGAAAGATGTGGATATATTTTGCAAAGTCCAGCAACTAAAATGATTAAAGATCTAAAAATCATGACCTAGGATAAAAGATGGGGAGGGGGAAGAAACAGTTCGTTCAGTCTGTAGAAGACAGAGAGGACATAAGAGTCTTCAAGTACATAAAAAAAATTCTTATAAAGGGGAGGATGATAAATTGTCCTTCTTATCCACTGAGGATAGGACAGGAAATAATATGTTTAAATTGCAGCAAGAGAGATTTAGGATAGATATTAAGAAAAGCTTTCCAACTGTAAGATTAGTTAAACACTGCAAAATAACCAAGGGAGGTTGTAGAACAGGGCTATTCAACATGCGGCCCGCAGCCCGTTAGTTTGCGGCCCACGGTGCAGTTTGGGTTTATGCAGGGCTCAACACATGGCATGCAGGTGGGAGCCAAAGCAAAAAAAGTAGTCAATATAATGGTCTTCTGTTGATATGCATTTTAGTAGTTAAATTCCTGGACTGTCACTGCACATTAAAAGTTCTGTCATATGGGTGGAAATCGGGTAAATATTGCATTTTACTAATATCAGCAGAACTGACTTAAATGGCACCTGTGTGTTGTGTAGTCTTGTCTTAATCTTTGTATTCATGCCATCAGTGTGAAAGAAGCTATTTGCACATGTGTGCATATATATTTGCATGTATATGCAACCACACTTAAGTTGAGGCCCTCAGCATGTGCTGTGAGTTTCATTGTGGGCCCCGGGGCTTCCAAAGTTGAGCAGCCCTGTTGTAGAATCTCCATCACTAGAGGATAAAAAAAAAAGTTAGACGCCAGTTGGGGATGGTCTAGATCAGTGTTTCTTAAACTTTTTAAGACCGCGGAACACCAAACAATATTTTTTTCTATGCGGAACACCAAGGGTTTTCTTGTTGAGCCAAAAAAAGCAGAGGGAAATGCAGTCACGGCCCCTTTAATTGCCATGTGTCCCGACCGAGTTTCCATCAGCCACCGGGAAAAGAAACTCGCCCCCCCCCAAAAAAAAAAAGAGGAGGAGAAGAGGTCGTGGTACACCTCCAACTGGCTCGCAGAACACGGTGTGCTGTGGAACACAGTTTAAGAAACATTTGTCTAGATAATACTTAGTCCTGTCTCAGTGCAGGGGACTGGATGAGATAACCTATCAAGGTCACTTCCACTCCTACAGTTCTATGATATTATATTTCCTAAAAAATTGACACACAGTGCTCAGAATTGGACATAGTCCTCTAGCTGAAGCCTCACCACTGCCAGGAACGAGACAATTACATGACACTCCCATTAATAAACAGTGGAATATAAGCCTCTCACAGCTGCACCATGCTGCTGATTCATATTCACTTTGTGATCTTCTGTTAATCCCAAATCCTTTTCAGCAGTACTAACACCCAGCCAGTTACTCCCCAGTTTGTAGCTGTACATTTGATTTTTCCATCTGAAGTATAGTACTTTCAACTTGTCATCACTCAATTTCATTTTACTGATTTCAGACTAGGGATCTTAAATATTGGTTAATTGAATAGTCGATTCACCTCATGAATTCTTATCGGTTTCTTGACTATTCTAAAATGGGGTGGGGCCGGCAGCCAGTGTGCTCTGTCCCAACTCCTGAAGAACCCCTGCCACTCTGCGCTACTGCCTCTGTATCTGAGGCAGCAGCGTGAGGTGCCAAGTGGGAGCGAGGCCACTAGGGAAGCCAGTTTAAAAAACAGCTCTCCTCGTGGATCGGTTGCCTGTCACCCCATCCTGCTGCCTCTGATACAGAGGCTGCAGCACGGGATGGCAACAGCTCCTGTCCAGGGGGGCGGCGGGAGCTGAGCTCCCAGACCCGGCGTGAGCTGGAACTGAACCAAGCTGCCTGCCCACTTGGCTCCTAATACACTTTAAATGCAGAGCCACAGCAGGGGTAGGTCCTGGACCTGGCGGCGAGCCAGGACTGAGCCAGGCTGCTGGCCAGCCTGCCAAAAAGTGTACTGGCAATGAGGGAGGATGCGTGTAGTCTATAGCATTAATTTATAAGCTTTTGCTTATTGGTTAATCAACTACACTATTACATCCCTATTTCAGACAGATTCTCCCAAATTATTACGGTTATTTTGAATTCTAATCCTGTCCTCAAAAGTGCTTACAACTCCTCCCAGCCTGGTTTATTCACAAATTTTATAAATACAGTATACATTCAATTACCCAAGTCCTTCATGGAAATATTGAATAGCACCAGATCCGGAATTTATCTCTGTGGACCCCAATAGATACACCTTTCCAGTCTGGCAGGGAACCACTGATAACTACTCTTTGGGAACAGTCTTTCAACCAGTTATGCACCTGCTTTATAGTAATATAATCAAAACATTTATGAAAATATCATAATTATCGGAAGTTTTGTTAAAAAAAAAAAAATCAAGAGATACTAGGTCTACTGCTTTGCACCATCCATTAAGTTAGTATTCCTATCAAATAAGTGAATAAGCTTGATTTGGCACAATTTGATCATGACAAAAGCATTGGGGCTATTCCTTAAAAGCCAATTATCCCCCATGTGCTTACAAACTGATTTATTCAATAATTTGTTAGTAAATTAGGCCGAGTGGTCTGTAATTTCCTGGGTCCTTGTTTGTTGCCCATCTTAAACACATATACTATGTTTGCTTCTCTTTAGTCCTCTGGAATCTCACCTGTCCTCCATGAGTTCTTGAAAATAAAAGTACATGTTCCAAGATTACAAGGATAAATTTCATCAGCCCCTGGCAACAAATTTATCTAAGCAGTCTCTAGCTGTCTCCAACTTTCTTACACCTAAGATCATATTTTGAATTTAAGAGCAACCCAGGTACCCTTGTCTAAAACTCTGTCCCATCCCCCTCTCTCCTCATTCACTATCCCCCACCCTTACTCACTCTCACTGAGCTGGGGCAGGAGGTTGAGACTTCAGGAGGATGTAAAGGGTACGGGCTCTGGGCTGGGGAGTTTGGGTGCAGGAGGGAGCTCCCGCTGTGGCAGAGTGTTGGGGTACAGGAGCAGGTAATGGGGTACTAGCTCCGGGAGGGGGGTTGGAGTGTGAAATCCTGATGGGTGGCATTTACTGCAGGTGGCTACCAGTTGGTAGTGCAGCGAGGCTAAGTCTGCCTGCCTGCCTCAGCCCCATGCTGATCCCAGAAGAGGCCAATGCATCCCTGCGTCCCCTGGGGTTGGGGAGATATGGTTTCCCACAGTGCTCCTCTCTGCCAGCACCACCCCTTAAGCTTCCATGGGCCATAGTTCTCCGTTCCAGCAACAGCTGCAGGAGCAGTCCTTGCAGGTAGGAGTAGCGTGCAGAGACCACTGCCCCCCACCATGGAGCGTCATGGGGTCAGTGTCTTAGCAGCAGCCCCACTGCACCACCAGAGATCACAATCAACTGAGAGATTCTCCAAGATTTACCAGTCGATCATGATTGACTAATTAGTGACCCCGGTCTAATCTATTCTTTCCCTGTTTTTGCTTGCATTCCTTCTGTCTTGTTGCTAATATTAATTGTGTTGAGTATTTGATCACCATTATCACCTTTATTGGAGACTAAAGCAAAACAGGCATCAAATGCCTCAAGCCTCTTGATATCAGTTATTAGCTCTCGTTCCTCTGCTCCTCTCGTTTGAATCTGAAATAAAGTGCTCCTGAATGTGTGACATTACATCTATTATTATGGCAACAGATCAATACCACAACCACAGAGTTAGGACTTTACTGAAGGATCAAGGAGAAACTGGGAGAAAGTTTACTTAGTAATAAAGGAAATAGACAAATATTGCTCAAGTGAAATATTTTTGCATATACTATTTTCCCACATGTTTTATACTGTGGAAGTCTCTCTTTAAAGGTCATAAGATCAATATCAATTGGGCGATTCTCCCAAGCTTTTTAGTGCCCTTGAAAAGTAAGGCTTCATGGAGGGCAAACAAATCTTTGTACTGCTTTCCTTTTTGAACATAAAAAGGATGCAATAATCTGCCAGACCAAAGTAGCTACAAATTATTCCAGATTGTTTCAATCACTGTCCATTTATCCCTTCCCTAAAATGTAAATAAACCATGGTCATAGTATTTCTTGTTTCCCTCTATAAAAAAGTGGCCAATAATGCAAAATACCACATAAAAAGGGCAAATAAGGAACACACTATATTTTATATACACACAGCTTATTTTTCAGTCTTACAGAAGTAGTGAACTAGTATAACATAATTCTCTTGTACAAGAAACAAAACTTCAGATATTTTTCAACACGTGAATATGATTTAATGTAAATATTTCACTGCCATAAATGATTTGGCCAATGCTGTTCAGTTTTCACACCATCCATTTTTTGGGTTCAGTTCAAAAGACAGTTTCGCTCCTCTATGCACAATGTTCTCAGATAAACTGAAGGATTTTAATAAATAAAATGTCCTCTAAGTCCTTTATATTTAACGATACCTACATAGGATTTTCTTCAACTGATACGCCATATTTAAATAAGCATACTGTGACGACGCGTCGGGGTCCCCTGACTCCTGCACCCCCATAATGGCACGAACAGACTCCACCAGCCAGTAGAATAGAGGGAGTTTATTGCTTCTCCAGGATACAGCACAGCCCAGATGTAATCTGGTTACAGGGCAGGCCTAGGATGCCTCAGCCCCCCTTGAGATGGGGGAGACTGGGCCCCTAAATCCCAGCCCCTGGCTTAGGCTGGTTCCTCCATGATCCCACACAGAAACTAACTCACTCACCTCCAGCCCTGCCCCCCAGCCAGGGCTCCACTCCCCTTCTTCCCATTGTTCCACTCCATGGGAGATATGAAGCCCCCTTGCATAATGACTCATCCCCTGCCCTGCTGGGCCGTGCTGCAGACAGCAGCCAGTGGAGGTCACTCACAACCCAAAGCTAGCAACCAGCAAGGTACCCTCCACTACGTCACACATACATACATTACTGGCCCTTGTTTACCATTTTATTTAAGCTGATTATTCAAATCATATATACCCTAAAAAAGACAATTTAACCTTTGCTATCATTTCTTTTGCAATGCCTCCACTGAGGAACTCCAGTCCATGATGTCGCCTACTACATTTATCAAGAGTGTCATGAGTTTTAAAACAGCAGCAGTTACACAGTGTTCTGCATGATTCTGAAAGGGATCTCCTACTGCTCAGATAGTGCTCTTGCAGCACAACTTAAATTTTAAAATGTTCAAAAATAAATCTATTCTCCTTTCTTGAAAACCTACATTTATCCAAGTTTATACAATAAAATATACCTACCTTGCCCCCCAAGTCAGTTTCTTATAACTGGTTTTTATTTGTAGTCTACTGGAATAATATGATTTTTGAATTCTTCAAGTGGGATCTAGAAATAGTCAAATAAAATATAACAGGAAAAGCCATGCAGTGAGACTTTATGGTATCCCACCAGCTGCTATTTATGGGGCAATAAATTACATTATTTTGGGCCACCAGAATGCATGTGCACACACATACACAAAGTCAAAGCCAGATTTTATCATCCACCAAATACATACACCAGATTTAAGTTAATGATGCCCAATGAAAAGTAATTCCATGTAGTGTACACACAGAAAAAATTGTAATGCTTCAAAATCCAATCTCATCTTATAATACTGAAATCTAAATCCACCACAAATATTCCTACTTACAAAGCAGGTCTGGTCTATACTGTGAGTTAGGTTGAACTTAGCTGCATTAGGCCAATTTTCTAAACAATGAGTTCATAACCACCAAGTTCTTTCCATTGACATTAAGGGCCGTTAAAGTTAATTTTGGTACTCCTGGTTTCATAAGGAGTAATGCTAAATTTGACCTTGCATAGTTGACTTTACAGTAGTGTAAATGCCTCACTGTGAAAACTGACGTTCTTGGCCTCTGGAAGATGTTCCACAGTACCCCGTGGTGACTGCGACTTTCAACTCTACTGTTCCCAGATGAACAGGAAAAGCCCTGGGAAAATTTGAATTTCATTTCCTATGTGGCCACCATATCGAGCAGACCTCAGAGCAGGCAGCACACCTGAGCAGCACACCTGACCATGAGTTTCTAGGGTCACAGATGAGCACCAGCGTGGAGCATGTAGGAAATTCTGGACTTCAATGCTGTGGGGAGAGGAATCTGTTCTTGCAGAACTACAAACCAGCTAAAGAAACACAGGTATTCTACCAAAATCACAAAGGGCACAGAGGAGAAAGGATACACAAGGGACGCCCAGCAATGCTGACTGAAAATAAAGGAGCTGAGGCAGTCGCACCAAAAGACAAAGGAGGCAATCTGAAGCATTGTCACAAACATGCCACTTCTACGGGCAGCTGCATGGAAACCTTGGGGAGACATGAACAGCTTCCCTAGCCAATCTGTGGATTCCTCCCAAGACACTCCTTGGGAAGCAGCATGGAGTTTAGCATGGATGAGGAAGAGGAGGAGGCCAGCAGGCAACCGGGGCAACGAATGTCACCAAGAACTTTTTACACCTTTGGAGACAATCCCCTTCTTCCAGGACATCTCACAGTCAGGCACTGATCCTGGGAGGGCACTTCTGGTGAGTTCACACATTTTGTCATGCGAATGGTAAATGGGTGAGAGCTGTGGTGGCACCTATGCCGACACGGCGTGGGGTCCCTGGAACACATTCTTAACGTGTCTGGAGATGGAGTGGGAATCCTCCCTGAACATCTCCATCAAGCTCTCATACAAGAACTCTTTAATCCTCCTCATAAGATTTCTGTGGAGGCCTCTCTTATTCCATCCTCCAATGTAGGGCACTTTTCCTTACCAAGCCAGCAGTAAGTGGTCTGATGTCATTGCAGCACAACACGCTGCAGCATAAAGTCCAGGTTGCTGGCCACATTCAATCAGCATCTGTTCCCTGTCACTCTTTGTGATCTGGAGAAAACTGAAATCCTGCACGGCCACCAGGATGAAGCAGGGGAAGCTACTAGCTAATGCCTCTGCAGCAGCAGTGAAAGTAACTTTAAAAGTTCGTACAGGTATTGTCCTATTGCAACCCGGGTACCTGCCAGCTCTTTAAATAGATCCCTGTTGGCTTTTGCCGGAGCTGTATAGCAGGGCGCACCCACTTACTTTTACCTCTGCTCTGCAGTAAACCTCTGTTTGCTCATCACCAATGAAGCATGGCTTGAGCCCTGCCTTGTCCTGCTGCCACACCTTGATCCACTTTCCCCTCCTGCCCGCTGCTCCTGAGGGAAGGGAAAGTTACAGTTTCCTGGCAAATGAAGGGTGCTGAACACACAGGGGCTGCATGAGCACCTGCCCTGCCACCATTCCCAGACCCCCTCCCTCCTGAAAGTTCATGCCCCAACCTGCCTCTTAGCATGTCTGCCACCAAATCAAGTCCAGCAGCCTCCTAAGAACTCTGAGGTGTATCTGCTGCACAGTGGCCACTTAAAAGCATAACTGTGGCCTTGTACTTAACACGTCCCTATTGTCTTTAGAAAGACCTTCCTTTTATGCTAACAGACAGGTTCTAGGCTACACTGTATCTCCTGAAAAGTCTGCCCTTGACTTTTTAGTACAGCAAGAACAGCAGTGAACTTGCTATGCAATCCCCTGCCTCTCCCAGTTGTAGGGCTGGAACAAATCCACAGGTGAAAATAGACTATGGTTGACATGTTCAAGAAGCAAATGCAAACTGCCCACTTGGATAGGGAGCACTTAAGTGAGTGGAAGAATATGCTGTTGGAGGAGATGTGCGCAGAGCGTGAGGACAGGACAGTGTGCAGGAAACTGGAAGTGAGGGACCAGGAGAGAGTCTTGTCGTCTATGGCAGATGTGACGGCCGGCATGGTGGCTTTCCAGGGCACCTACATGCACAGGCACCCCCTCCAGCACTTGTGGACCAACATTCCCTCCTCACCAAGTTCCACTGTCTCCTCTCCCAGCGGCCCTAGAATGTGGGGTGGGGGAGTCAAGGGCAGCCTCACACTCATCCTCCAGGGATGCGTCGTGAAGCAAAAGGCTGTCCTTCTCACAACTGTAATCACCCCACCCACACACACACACAGAGCTCCCATCCTGGACTCCTTTCCTGTCCCTGTTGTGTTCCCTAAAAACAAATGCATTATTTCTGAACAGCAGTCTCTATATTGCTTATGCTGGGGACGGGGGCAGGAGATCTACAGGGTTTACAGGCAAGTACAGTCAATACAGGGGCACCTCGTTCAGAGCAACATGCATTACTCTCAAATCTGGCCATTCATAAAGCTTTGTTTCAAAGCCTCCGTGATTTGCAGTATAACTCACTGTGCTCTCTTTATTGCCCTCGTGTCCGGCTGCTCATAATCACTGGCAAGGCGCTGCACCCTCAGCTCCCCAACCAGCCATATAACTTTCCCCCTTACTCTCAGAAATTTTATGTAGCACACAATGGGAATGTTGCTTTCACTGACGTCTAGTCTAGTCAGACTCTGAAACCTTCCCTTTAAATGCCCAAAAGCACATTCACCACCATTCTGCACTTGCTCAGCCTGTAGTTGAACTGCTGCTTACTGCGGTCCAGGCTGCCTGTATGCATCTTCACGAGCCTTAGGAGCAAGGGGTAGGCTGGGTCACCAATGCTTCAGATTGATTTTTTCCATCCAGACTGGAAAATTATAGATTTGCAGCTTGCTGAAGAGGCAGGAGTTTGTAAAGATGTGCATGTCATGCACCTTTCCCAACCAGCCCACGCTGATGTGGGTGAAATGGCCCTTGTGATCCACCAGTGCCTGCAACACCAGGGAGAGGTCCCCCTTGTGGTTTATGTACTCCTTGGAAAGGTGGTTGGGTGCCAAGATGGGGATGTGTGTTCTGTGTATTCCCCCCAACACAGCCAGGGAAAGCCCTCCATTATGTCCTCCACATTTCCCAGAGTCATTATCTTCCATAGCGGAAGAGTGTTGATTGACTTGGCTACCTGGAATCACAACAGCTCCCACTGTACATTTCTCCACTCCAAATTGATTCCCAGTTGATCGGTAGCTGTCTGGCACTGCACGTTTCCAGAGGGCAATTGCCATGTGCTTTTCCACTGTCAAAGTGGGTCTCATGATGGCATTCTTGCTCTTCAGGGTAAGGGAGTGCAATTCAGAAACTTTCATGTAAGTGTCCTTACTCATATTTTGCAGCCACTGCTGATCGTCCCATATCTGCATCACAGTGCAATGCCACCAGTCTGCATTTGTCTGATGCCACTAGAACCAGCATTCCATTGTGTCCAGAGGATCAAATGCCGGAGGCATTTGCCAGTCACTCAACTCAAGTGCATATGTTCACTAGACATGCTAATGGGTAACTAATTAATCATCATCACTTAATGCAAGGGGCCAGAAGCCAGCAGTGCTGCAGGGGGCAGGAAGCAACCAGGCTGGAGCAGCCTCTCCCTGATTGAGCATCCCTCATTCCCCTGTTTAATCAGTTAACTGGTTAAATTTAACATTTAACCGGTTATCTAATTAAATGGAATGTAACATCTCTAATGTTCATGGTCTCCTGAGATTTGTCCTCATTCTGGCAGACCGTGAGCACACTCTGGGACATACTCCAGCAATAGGCACACCACAGTTAATATCATTATCATAATACTTTGATGCTCAAAGGGATCCACGATGGGTTCCATGCTTATGCTGCTATGGCATCTGCAGATAATTGGAGGGGGAGGGGAGAGACTTTTGCCACTGTTCTCAAGCGGGGGGAGGGGAAAGAGAGGAGATGAGTGCATTCTGGGATGCCGACTACATGTACCCAGAGCCATCCGCTGCACCATTTTTGTCCCATCATGCACTGGGAGCATAACCAGAATGCAAAGGGGCACAGGCACTGTGCGATAGCTACCCACAATGCATCAAAATTGATGATAGCCAACCTACTGGAGATGTGCTACATGGAATTCTTGCACACAATGGGCATATGCAACTTTAACTTTACAAAACTGGATGCTAAAAAAATAGGGATGTTAAAATATTTACCTAAACAAATGCATGACCACTGATACAGAGGATTTGGTGATGAATTCAGTGGATTCACAATTAGGTAGGAGTCACCATTCTCATTCCAGGAGGGAAGTACATCAGTCTGGGGACTGCCATAGCCCTCAAAGTACAGAAGCAGCCTTAGTGTAGCTCTGCTGCCAGTCCATGGTCTATGAAAATAGGAATTTCTTAACCTCTCCAGCCCTGGTACAAAGCCTTAAGTGCACAGTTCAGCAACTCAAGTCCAAGGATTTAACCCTCAGTCATTAAGCTACTTTATATGCATTCCCCTTTCAAAGTCACAGTTTAGGAAAGTTGCAAAAATAGAGGTTAAAAGGTACACATTTGGTTTCAAAATATAACAGTGATTAAGCCCTGAGTTTTAAATATCCATTAATATATCACTTCCTTTAAAATATATTATTTGTCTCAATCTCTTAAAGGGATTACATTGAAAATACTATATAACATCCTTACAGCAAAGGTCAACAACTACTTAGGTGGGAGTGGTAATTAGGGCCTATTTTAAGGATTCAAAAATAATTGATGAGATATGATTACACTGCTGTATTTGCAGTGTGCTTATAATGGTAATCAAAACGATTTAGAAGAATGTTATTTCTCTATTGACCTACACCTATGTTGTAAATATCTGCTTTCTTCATGTTGCTATCAACTAGCTATTACTGGTGAGAAATGCAATTTGATCAAAATATTAAAAAGACACTATGTGCATTGTGACTCACCGAGGCGTTGCTATTTATTTAGGGAGGTCTTTGGGTACTCTGACCACTCAAACTCTGTGATACAAACATTCACTGCTGGCAATAATTACTTAGGCGTGCTCTTTACTTCTTTTTATGTCTCTTTCCTGTATTTTATTTAGCTTGCAGAACCACACCAGTATGTCATCATCGTAACACAGTAGTTTGGTAGACCTCTAACTGTTACTCACAGCTCTGCCACAAACCATGTCTCTTAAAGAAAACCTCTTAAAATATACAAAACATGCCTGTCTACATACACTGCCAAACTATAGCAGGGCCATGGGTTCAACTTCTCACTTCCCACTACCATAGTCTGCATCAGTAGAAAAACTGAAGTCTTTTGAATGTATAAATCAATTGCAACCATGTTATTTTGCACTAATGGCTGGGGGAAACTGTGACTAAGTTTAGTGATTTAGCAAACAAAAATCAAAGAAAAAATATTGCTTCACAAGTGCACTGTGCTCATTACTTCAAAGCCAGTGTAGTTCAGTGGTCTATTACTTTTGAATGTTCTGTAGCACATTTTGTAAAAGTAATGAAGAGTTAGTACTAGAAAATATTTGTCCGGTATTTGGCTATTAGACTTTGCAAAAAAAAAAAAAAAAAAAAAGGCAGACGGCATCTCTTTTTGCACTAATCAAGGGTTGCTCATATTAGCACAATATCACTGCAAAAGGATTTCACTTACCACATTTTATTTCAACATTTCAATTTGTCTTGGTTAAGGCAAGGAAAAAGAATGTTCATCATATAGAAATGAACGTTCAAGTAACAGAAAGGAGTACAATTTTCAACCCTTATTCTGAGACAGATTCCCTACATCCCCAGCATCACCATGTTCCCTTACTCTTGTGCCCTATCTCATGGCTATGTGTCATGGGGTTTCATCTTTGCTGGTAAAGAGGAATGAATAAGATACCCTTAAAAGCAGTCCTGGCTATTCCTTAACTTTAAGTTAGGCATACAAGATCACTAATCACTTTTGAAAATACAGGCCATCAATTACAAATGGAAGGTCATATGGATATAAATATGTATTACAAATTTTATTGATGTTTTAACACTTCCTTGACTGTACTATATTGCTCTGACCTCTGATCTGCTGACAGGAAAGGTCTGTTGTGTTTCTGCTTTGCTCATGTGGTTTTCTTTTGTTTTTTCTTAAGAAAACCACTTGTGTTATTAAAATGGACTCCCACTGACTACTCTAAATACTCATTTTATACACATTTCAAAATATATTAAACTACAAGCACATAAAACATTTAATTTTAAAATGGCCCATGTGTTTACTCTTTAGGCAAACTGGACCCAACATTTTTAGAAAAGTGTAACTTTTTCTCTTTCTTTCTCTTTCAATTATGATGTTCACCTCATCTTATTACTGGATTTGTCATTCCACTGTTTCCAAAATTCTTCTCTTCCTTTTAAATACAAACTCACCTCCACTAATGGAATTTCTTACTCTCTGGAGTCCTGTATACTCAGCTCCCTGCAACCCACACAAAACATAGCCATGATTACCTTGTTTGGCCCATTCCATCTGCATCACCTGGCATTTGCCACTAACAAAAGACAGTATACTAGGCTAGATCAGTTAATTTTGAAACTGTTTTTCTGGCGACCCAGTTCAAGAAAATTGTTGATGCCAGTGACCCAACAGAGCTGGGGATGAGGGGTTTGGAGAGTGGCAGCTGGATGATTCTGTGGAAGTCTGGAATAAAATGCTAACAGCATCAAGTACATCCCTCTCCCTGTGGTTTTACCAAAAATAAATTGGCAAGGCTGTTAATGTACTAGCAAACAGAGCAGCTGTGAAAGCATTAATGGACGAATATATGCATTTCTCCAGGTCGAATAGATTCAACAGAGCCAGCATAATACATTTACTGAAACTAGTATCAACCAGATAAAAACACATGAATAGCAAGCCAATGGTTTATACAATGCATCCCCTCTTTCTACTATAAAACAACCACGTAAGATTAATGTTCATCTGGGGATTTTTTATGATTATTTTTCAATAGTTTTGAGGAGGAAAGGGGAAACTGTAGAAAGCCTAGTATCAAAATACATATGAGATATTAGAACCCAGACAGAACACATTAAATCGTGATTTGTACTGTGTGTTGGAAGTCACTGCTGAAATTTCTGGAAAGACACAAAAATTTGGTGCAGTTATTTGAGATGCTAACTATGTGCGTGAGAATGACACATTTCTGGTACCTGACTCTGTTCCCATTGATGATGTCAAATAGTGAATACAAGAACACAAGACTCAGAGAAGATAATATTTCAAAATGGGTACACACCTGCAATTGCAAAATCAGCTGCCACATAAATATAAAATTATTTTAAATGATACTTGTAAGCTTTAAACCACACATCTCTATATTTCTTTATTTTACACCCCTAGAATCAGCAACACCTATATGTAGTTCTCACAAATAATATCATGAGTAAACAATTTAAGTTGGCAAACTGGGGCATCTGGCATTGGCCACTACTGGAAGACAGGATACTGGGCTAGATGGACCTTTGGTCTGACCCAATATGACTGTTTTTATGTAACTGCATAACATAGTTATCTAAGGGTAATTCCCAGTCCCTCAGCCCTGGTCTACATTATAGGGGAAAGTTAATTTAAGATCTGCAACTCCAACTACGTAGCTGGAATCAACTTATCTCAAATTGTGTTTTCATGCTGTCCCCACAGTGGGAGGTCGACAGGAGCAAATACTCCCATCAGCTTCTCTTACTACTTGTGAGGAGCAGGAGTTCCGGCACCAACGGGAATGCCCTCTCAGTTTGAATTAGTGGGCCTTCACTAGACCCGCTAATTTGAACCCCGGCAGATTGACTGCAGCAGCAGCAATCTTCCGTGTAGTGTAGACAAGCCCTCAACGTATATCTACATTGCAGCTAACTTGGGTTGCAAGACTCATGCTAGTGGGACTCATGCAAGTGTGTTATAAATAGCTGTGTGGATGCTGCAGAACCAACGGAGCACCATGTTAGCCACCCAAGCTCAGCCCAGGGGTTCAGGTAGGTCCAAGCTTAGGCAGCAAGCCTGAGCCTTCACTGGTGCTGCAACGTCCACCCAGTTATTTTCTTGTCTTCCTGGCCTGGGAGGCTCGCTTCCAGCTGCAGTGCAGACTACACCTCCAAGATCAAATGGTGGGGGGGCAAAGGGATGGGATGTACTGGTACTCTATCCAAACTCTGACCAGTTTCCTGGATTTAGTGAATGCTTCTGCTAAGATGAACACTAACGAAACAGACATTTAGGGCATATCTGCATCCTGGGGCTACAGAGACACAGCTACAATTACAACTATGGGCAAGTCTACATTACAGGGCTACGCTGGTTCAGCTGCACTACACGTATCTGATGAAGTGTATCTGATGAAGATGTGCTATGCCGACAGGAAAGTGCTCATCATTACTCCATCTCGGTGAGCACCAGGTTTAAACAGTGCGAAACCTGCATCATTAAGGGTGGGTGGAGAGAGGGCTTTTTCACACCCCTGAGCAACATAAATTATATCAGTTTAGGCTGATGTGCAGACCTGCCCAGAATCAGCATAATGCGATAGTACAGATGTAGCCTACAGCAATGGAAGGGGTCTTTCTGATGCTGCAAGTAACAGTAGCTAGGTCAACGGAAGCATTTTTCTGTTGACCTAGCTGAGTCTACACCAGAGGTTAGGTTGGTATAGTTATGGTGGCTTGGGACATGGATTTTTTTCACACCCCTGAGCACCATAGCTACATTAATTGTAGACCAGGCTTTACAGACTTTCACATTACTCTTCAGAATCAACACTCCATTCCGATAAATGGACATGGTTCACACTTCTCACAACTATTTTTTCAGGCTGTCTGCAACTCACAAGACAGCACAGAACTGCTAAATATCTTCTACAACTGAAAAATTCCAACAATACACCACAAATTAAGCAATTTCCAAAATGTTATAACCACTACAGCATTGTTTTCATATTGCTGCTATTAGGAGTCTTTGATATGAAATCCATTTTAGCTTTTATGAGAGGTTTCTCATCTAAAGGCATGCAATTACTTAAAGATGATATTGAATATTTAGTACTCTACGCAATAGCTCTGTTTTAGACTCTCCCCTCCCCCAGTGTTACTAGTTCTATATTTTTCCAAACTAGATCACATTTTATTATTTACTGCCCGTATTTTTAACCATTCTAGATAATTCTGCATTGTCTGTCCTCACTAGGATTTTCAGTAAACCACCCACATCTGCATATGTAATCAAAATGTTGTTAACGCTCCACTTTCTGATCATTAATGAAGATATTAAATAAGACCAGATCGTCATTCTTGAACAGACATCTCTTTCAGCTGGATACTCCACCGTTATATTCAATGTTTAAAAAAGAACGATGTTAAACTAAAATACAATTAAAACATTGGGGAATTTTTATTTATCAGGAGGGACATACGCAACCAGAATGCAGAAGCAGAGGAGGAAAGAAATCAATCTGCTCCTATATCAAATTATCAGCCTCTGGAATACCTATTGGCAAATGTTAGGCACAATCTGCATTATAGAGAACACCAAGTTAAGTGTAACTCGGCTCTGTAGATAACACGAGTCAGTATCTAAAAAGCAGAATTTCCCCCCTTCCCCCAACACAACAGCATGCCAAAGGCGTGTCTCAAACTTAGGCATGCAAAATAGCTGGATTGCATTCCAGCAAAATCTGGGGAGCTGTTTTATAACAGTCTCAGCAAGTGCTGGTTCAAGGGTTAAAACAAAGAGGCCTCGTCCAGCCACTAGACCCAGGAAAAAGACTGGCTAATCCTATCACAGGCAATCTGCAGTCCTCTGCCTCAATCATTACACACCTTCCAACTTCTGCAACAAGTGAGATATCCTAGAGAGAACATCCTCCTTTACTGCATAAGCCTGATTCATTCCAGAAACAGTCTTTCCTCCCCAGGCCTGGCCTCTCTGCACCTATCCAGTCTCTCACCCCTTCTTCTCTACCTTGCTCTCTGACTCCTATCCCTGTTCCCCAGTGTTCCTATTATACTTTGTCCCCACCCTCCTTTCTCAACCCTCTGCATTAGAGTCACACACAGTCTCCTCCTTGGCCACATGTGCCTAGGTAAAACAGGCGCAATACTGGAAACATGAGAAACAGTCTCATGAGACAGTCTCCCTACTCTCAATTCCAAAGCTCACTGTGCTCCCTCTCTCCAGCTGCCAGAGAAGCAATTGCAGACAGTAAAGCCCTGCTCAACTTCCAGTCCAGGGCTGAAGCACATGCTGTTGCTCTGTGGAGATGGCACAAGCCAGGGATGGGGGGACCTAAGGCCCGGGGACCTGATCTGGCCCCTGAAGCTTGTGACTCTCTCCTAGCATTGGGGAGTCAACACTGGCTCTCCAGCTCTGACTGCTCCCCTTGTGGGGCTGGAACACCAGCATTGGTTCCCCACTGTGGGGATGGAGGGAGGGGAGCCCCAAGCCTCACAGGCTGGAGTCAGGCATGCCAGGGCCAGATCCAATCCACAGACTGCCTGGCGGGGGGAAGGGGGGGGGAAGGGGAGGGGAGAAAGTGGCTCCCTGTGTTGCTGCTTCCCCACTCAATTCCCCTGTCTGGAGACACAGCAGCACAGAAAAGCGCTGCCTGGGGGCTTTTCCCCCCCACTGCTCCAACTGGCCATATAATCATGGCAAATAGGAGCAGCAGTGCCTATGAACAGCAGGGGACACAGAGTAATGTGCATACCCAGGGTGCTGTACCAGGTAAGCATCCCTCCACCCACAGCCTGCTCCTGCACCCTACCTCCCCCACTCAGCCCACTCCTGCACTCCCCCTCCTGCCCAGATGTCCCCCACGCCCAGCCATTCCTGCACTATACCACCCTGCGAGACCTACCAACCCCCAACCAACTCCTGCACCCTCTGGCCCAGCAAGACCCCACACCCCAATCCTGCTTCGCAGCAACCTTCTCCCATGCACTGAGCCCCTCATTTTTGATCCCACCCAGAACCTAGGCTCTGGTATGCATGGCGAGTGTGGGGTGTGTCTTTCTGCTTCTTAGTCGGGGGCTACATCGGTGAGGTGGGGGGATTTTTTGCTTCTCATTTTTGTGCAACTCCTGACTGAGCTTTCTGTGGGTCAGTAGCCCCTGACCCAAAAAAGGTTCCCCATTCCTGGCACAAATGGAGTCAGGTCAGCTGTAAGAAGGGCTGTAGGTTAGAGCATGCTCAGTACAGATGGAATCTGCAGAGACTTTACCTTTCAAACTAACAAAGCCTCTACTAACCACACACACACAGCAATTTTTAGAGAGCTATATCTTGGCCACTTTTGGCAGGAATAGCAAGGCACAGCCCTGATACCTTCTCTCTTAGCAGCTGCAATCAGATCATTTTCTAAGCAAAGACAAGAGGGGCATATATTCACCAACTCTCTTTTCACAAAGTGACCTCAGTTTTGGCACTGAATTCTGAAACAGAAGAGCTTATAAAATGAGTATTTTCCAACTGAATTATTTGGTTCAATCTAAACACTGTAAAATGTGTGAACTATCTTGTTTTATTTTTCTTCTAAAACTTTACAAGCTACCAATATTTTAAACACAGATGAACATTGCATTTCAAAAAAGATTCTGAAGCTAGACATGAAAATCGCATCTGGAAACAACATGTCTAGTTTGTTTTGAAAACAAACAAACACACACAAGCTTGCCATTGAACTTAAAAGGGCTCTCCAAGTGGCTTTAAGTAGATACATGTGAGGTATAATTATACAACATAGAATATAAATTAGAAATATAAAAATAAAAAACCTTTAGCTGAACCAGAAAATACAGTTTTGTGTTTAATTCATTCCTCTCCAGTCAAAACATCTGAACTGAATTAACAAATTTCTCAGTATTCAGAAATGAATTATTTCAACTGAACATTTACTGTATAACCAAGAGTCATGGGACAGTAAAAGCATAATCTATGTTTATTAACAGTCATTAAAAAAACCCTCTACATGTAAAGTATTCACAGCATCTGACCCAATTGCTATCAGGTTCTAATCATCACAGGTAGTTATTTAAAGACAAAAAATATGAATAGCCAGTTGATGCCCAACATTTCTCATAGATCTGTCACTTTTTAAATGTTTTGTTCTTCAGGAGAGATGCTACATGCCCAGATTCTTCCTCTTAGATAATGTGCTCTCTCAAAGAAGTCAACAGGGCTGACTGGATATAGCTCCAAGCAACATTTAACTCATACCTTCCAGTTAAAATTCTACAGTTGCTGTAAAAAAAGGAATAAATCACTCTTGGATCATATAATTTTCTCCACATTGATCCATCAATACAGAATTAGTCAGCTGCTTCTTCTCTCTTTTCTCATTCAGCTAGGACAAATATATTTCACTCTTCCTTTATAGCTTTGCCACCAATGCTCCAATTTTCATTCTACAGTACTTCAAAAGCTCCAGACCAATGACTTTACCAACAAACTATGGCAGCAGCTTCAAGGCAAAAGAAACAGGCAGAGGGGTTGGTCAATGTATGGACTGCTGTAGAATCTACAGAAACCTACTGTGGTAGAATTTTCCCATAGCCTCACTTCATCTCCACGATGTGAGTAAAAAGGTAAGTCAAGCAATGCTCTCTTTTCTGAAAGGATGCTAGTCAGGACACCTTGGCTAATGTGGCGAGTTAACAGCTGTCTTCAGTCCTCACATGGTCATTCAGTGGTGCTCTTGTATGCACCTAAAGTTTACTCTGGGATTTCATCTGCACCAGACCTCCCCTCTTCCTGCTGTACTAGTACAAATAAAAACTGAGACAGACTCTGCATTAGGCAAGCAAAGATGGTGAGAGCAATGAATCTTCCAGCACTGTCCACATAAATACTTTCCACTGCACAGCTTGAACCTATTATTCCTGGCTTTTCCTCTGCCCTCTCTACATTGTCCAATACAAATAATTGTTTCCAGGCCCATTTATAACATCTCTTCATTTAAATGTAGGCATTAATGTCTCTTTTTAGTCTTCTTTCCTCCAAATGTATCGTGACCTATTTCCTTTAACTACTAAGCTGATTATCCTATTACATCTTTTTAAACTATATGGATATAAAAGATTGTCAGGTTAAAACCATGGGGATTTGCACTGTGTGATCTGTCAAGTATCTAGGAAGTTTTTAAAGATATCCAAATATCAATGACAGGATTATACATGCTGTATCATGAACCTTTTAGAAGAGGGCACTTTAACACTTATTTTAATCAAAGCTAAAATTTTATAAAATATTTAGCCATTTACCATAGTCAAAGCTTACAGTCTTTCTGGGGAGTCTCCAACAAGATGCTCCAGTGCTGAATTATTATAGAAACAAAGAATATTTTTCTGAACAATGCCTTTAAACATATTTGGTTTTGGGTGTTTGATGCTAAAAGTGATTGACGTCAGTAACACCATAAGATCCTTTGAGTGGCTCAGGGTCTCTCAGCCTCAAAATACAAAAAAATTTTCTTTCTAAATTGTTACCTACTACATCAAACCCACCACTGAGAGAGCAAGAATTAACAATATACGGTTTACTTCTTTTTAATCACTGTGGATACTCTGCATTTAAATTAGCTAGTTTATAGAGCAGAAGAAGGAAATTCTGATCTTAAAGATGGAGGAAAGTAGGGATGTTAAATTGCATGTAATCAGCTAATCCAGTAGTTGATGGAATTTCCACCAACTACTTGATTAATCAATAAGGGGGGGGAAACTGCAGAGGCCTGGCAGCTCTTAATACATTTAAAAAGCAGAAGTGCAATGCCTGGGACCGGGCACAAACTGGGAATCAGCTGATTACTGGCTCGTGCTGGGTCCCAGCTATGCCTCTGCCTCCCCTGCCCCCCCAGATGGTGCTGGGGGGGGGACTGGTTTTTAAGCCGGCTCCCCCAGCACTAACTCCTGCTCCATCTCTTGCTGCCTTTCTCTGATAGAAGCAGCAACAGGGGGGTGGGGGAGGCGAAGCAACTAGTCGAGTCAATACTCGACTAGTCACTTACATCCCTAGAGGAAAGGAAACTGTCAACAGCAGAATTTCACTATTCCAACCTGCAAATCCACAACGAAAGCATAATTTCAGTTTACCATAAAACTCGGGTGACAAGGTTCTGCTGTTGGTTCAGGACCAACCTAAGTGATGTTATGGTTCCTGAATATTTGTGGAGGAGTGCTACTCCTAGTATTTATGAGACAGAGCAAGGTTACTTACACTGGGTGCCAAGGAAGGCAATGCTTTACTCGTGCTGTGGATGGAGGGTCTTTCATTGCTCCTGTAACTCAGCAGCAGGCAACACAGGAAGGAACCACCAAGAGTCAACCTCTGTCATTCAAAGTATTAAAGGCAGCCTAGAAGAGCCAATTCTCATTAAAGTCAAAAGATTACAAATGACTTGAACGGATCCCTAAATTAGTAACACAAATACAAGGGCAAGACACCCATAAGTGTTCTGTTTGTGCACACAAAGAGAGTGAAGATTAGGAATCAAATCGTTTACAAACACCTTCATTTAGCATTACCCTAGTTTTAAAAACATTTGGGGTCTAGGGATGTGAAAGTGTAAACATGTAAAACAGTTAACTGATAAACCTGGGCTTATTGGTTAACGTTCATGGTTACATGCAGGCTCCCGCCCTGATCCTGGGGAGCTGGCTGCCACCCCACGCTGCTGCCTCTCTATCAGTGTATCAGAGACACCAGTGTGGGGGCAGCAGCCAACTCCCAGGGAGCAGGGCTGCAGGCGGGAGCCAGCTGCTGCCCCCGCACTGCTGCCTCTAATCCAGGGGCAGCAGTGCAGGGCAGCAGCCAGCACATACCTGAAGTTGGCTTAAAAGTAGTATGAAGCTCCCAGGGAGCAGGGCTGCCACCCCCACAGCTGCTGCCTCTGTATCAGTGGCAACAGTGCAGAGAGGCAGCCGACTCCCCAGGAGCAGGGCAGCAGACAGTGCGCGCCAGAAACCAGTTTAAAAGTCATGCACACCGGCTGCTGCCCTGTGCTGCAGGTGTGGGTAACCGTACAATGACTGTGTTTTTCAGAAATTACACATTTGCCCAATTACCCACTTTTTAACATCTCTATTGGGGTCTACGTAATGGCCCCTTTATAAATCTTCTCTTCAATTGTACCCAGCAATCTTCACTGTGACATAATTAAGTTCTTTTGTTTTACAATTTCACTTTTCTGGGAGTTAGCCCTCTGAATTTAATTGATGCCATCCTGCTGCTTTCTATGAAAAAAGCTCTGCACTATGCCTAAAATACAATGGGCAATTAAAGTTCTATCCTTCCAGCATGTAAAAATTTCTTAGGAGCTGCTTCAATAGTTTTTACTTGTCCGTTGGCTCTCCAAACTCACAGCCCCTTTGTCATTTTCAAGCCCGGATTGCCTTGCAGGTTCTTGGTCCCTGGCTCTACCCCTCAGACAGTCTTCATTCTTTGGCCATTCCTCTGCTGTCCAGTTGGCAATACATTTTCCAGCCTCCCTGGATCTCCCTCTGCCCCATCTAAATTCACTTTCCTTCCTCTGCCAAGTTTACAGGACCTTATCTAGAGGCAGCTGTCAGAGTATCTGAGATTTGAGAATTGATGTGGGGCAGTGGCTGAAGGAAGGGAATGGTGGCAGCGGTGGTGGCAGTCATTGTGGAAAATCTAGATCAAAGAAATAGGTTTTATACTATATCCTGAAGGCTGTGACATGCATGAGCTTATCGGGCAGAGAGTTTGGTAATACCAGCTAGAGTGGAGCAGACCTTAACAGGTCTGCCAACTGTTGAAGATGCCTACTTGCTAGCAACAGCCCCTCCCCTCTTTTTCTGGCTCTTTCCAGGCTTCTGGTTCAATCTCTCTTCCCCCTCTCTCCCCATCATGAGTCACTTACCATACCAACATTCATTTCTGCCTTCTTGACACACTTGTGATGGAGAGGTAAACAGTGTTAACCATATTTATAGAGGGGAATTTATCCAAATGAAACACAGAAAGGTTGACACCTTGCCCCAGGTCTCAGAGGGAACATATGTGAGAGATGGGAAATATAGTCAATATAGCACCATGTGCAGGACCCTATCAAATTCATGGTCCATTATGGTCAATTTCACAGCCATAGGCTTTGAAAATTGGTAAATTTCTCATTTTCAGATGTTTAAGTCTGAAATTTCTTGGTGTTGTAACTTTGGGGATCTTGACTCAAAAGGGGATTGTGTGTGTGTGTCCCCACAGGATTGCCACCCTCACTTCTGTACTGCCTTCAGAATTGAATTCTGAAGGCAGCAACCATGGAGCTTCCCGCAGCCCCAGGAGTTTCCCAGAGGTGTTGGTGGGTCTAAGCATCTTCTGGCCCCCAAGGGCAACTGAGCATAAACTGGACAAGTTTTATCCCTCCCTAGCCCAGCCTGACCTAGGAGCCCCCTGTCTGGGGTGCTCCCAGCAGCAGAGGGAAATCAGACCAACCTCCACAAACTGCAGGAACCTGATGGGCTGCTGTCCCATTCCTGAGTGTCCTGCAGCAGGCAGAGGTGCCCAAAAATGGGCTTGAGCTCCTCCCGAGAGTAACTGTGCAGAAGTTGGACAAATCCTGCCCCTTCCCAGCACATCAGAGCTAGTTGCCCCCTGGCTGAGGCGCTCCTAGCAGCAGGGGGAGATCAGATTTCACAGGGAAGTGTTTTTCACGGCCGTGAAACTGGGAAGGCCCTAATCATGTTAGGCCCCTTTCTTCAGTACTATACCCTTAACTTTCACAAATTCATAGATTTTAAGGCCAGAAGGAACCATTCGGGTCACCTAGTATAAAATTCTTTTAAAGTTTATAATAAGTGGTATAGCCATTAATTCTTGCAGCAAGCCTATAGCTTCTTGTTGAGCTGCCACCTGAAGAATCTGCCTGTCCACAGTGACAGCTGCCATTTTGGGAGGCATAGTTGATGCAGCATATTATAGAGGAGGCATGGCATGTGGTTTGGTTTTTTTTGCATTTTAAAATAAAAGCTATTCAGTATGAAAATATACATTTGCTTTTTGTGTCTGGAAAATACCAGGCTCTTGAAAACTCAGTTAAGAGCTTAGCACTTAAAACAAAATAGTAACAGGTTAGTGATAAAATCTTTCATAGACAGCCAGTGAAAAACAGATCTATTCCATTCTGACAAAGATTAGTACAGTTTGTTTCAAAACCAAAAATCTAACCAACACTGTGCATAAGAAAGTTAAAAAAAACTGTTTTTGGAGTTTAGACTATTGGACTTTAAAGTCTGGCCAAAAATCCCATAAGAACATTTTTTAACTTCCTCACAAAAAGGACAAATCTTTGCATACTTGCCATGTGAAATGTTTTATCCTTCATTTTTTCATAATAATCCCTGATATTTCTCTCCATTTTTTTCATAGCAGCAGCTCCTCCTGTACAAAGAAGGGCAAGTAACGCCAAAACATGTTTCATAATTGAACTCCCAAAGCAAAGCTTTGCTACTGATGTAGAACTATAAAATCTTACACAACAGATTTTTCTGTTCTTTCTGAATTTAATGGTTCCCTCAGAAATTCTTCTCTCAGTGTAATTATCCATGGTACTCTGGGGCTAGAAATCAGGAAGCTTTGGGAAGAAGGATATTATAGTGGATCTATGGTGGCAGTGGAGCTAAAGTCATCACCAGCTGGAGCCCTGTAGTTGTTGAACTTGAAGATGGTTTACCAGCCTCTGACCACTGTAGTGTAATGAAATGTACCAGAGTGCTGCAAGGACATCCCTGGGAGAGAGCTGGATTTAGAGGTAGAGGAGGGGGCTTCTGAAAGCTCAGGAGGTTAAGTGCCTTATTTAAAATGAGAGGACTAACGGCGAAGTGTATACATTTACACATTAATCACTTCAGCATATATCTTTAAATGCTTATTCTCATGAAGGGGATACCTTTAATAATAATGACTATATGTGTTCTCTCTTTCTCTCTTCTGGCTTTTTGGAATACTTCCAGCTTGAGTATGTGAATCTGAAAGTTTAAAAATGCATGTGAGAAGAGAGAGACCAAAATGCCAGAGATTAAAGCATTTGAAGTATTAATGTCTGAATCATTGCGTGAAAAGTATGTACCCTAGAGTTATGCAATATTACAACAATTCCTCTCCTAAACTATAAATTGCATGCCACCATTTTCCAACAAACCTGTTTTCTGAGGTCAAATAAAACTTATAACTTTAAAACTGAGATGCAACTGAATGAAGAACTATGTCCAATATATGTAGCATGGGACACAAAAATATAAGGAAAAAACCGTCAGGAAGCAAATTTAAGCTCTAAGCCTGACCTACATGTTTTTGAGTAAATTTACTACTTAACTATTTGCAAAACTGTAGCCTAAATGTGGATGTAAAATCTTTATTGTTGATGCTGCTTCATGGGCCAGAAAGGGCACAGGTTACGTTTCATACATGAGGGCAGGGCAGGGCTGGCCCACAACATTTTGGCACCTGAGGCGGGGAGCTCAAATGACGCCCCCATGCTCCCTCGCTTGGACCAAAACTTTGAAAGGTCTCAATTCCCTGGGTCCTAGTGGCACCCTCCCCGCCCCCCAGTCTGGCACCTGAGGTGGCCGCCTCAGTTCGCCTCATGGTAAGGCCAGCCCTGCATGAGGGGAGAGCAGGAAGCTCTTTCAGTTGGAAAAAAATTGTTTTATTGTCAATTAGCCATATTTGGTATCTGTCTCACAGAGATAAAAGTTAAACCTAGCAATACTGGGGTTTTTCTCTCTCTCTCTCTCTCTCTCACTCACTCACTCACTCACTCACACACAGAGTATCACGGATATTGTTCACATGTATGCATTTGCAGGATGTGGGCCTTAACGATTCTGTCAAAGATGCATGAGTTTGGACTAAATGCCACTTGCTCTCTCATAGCTATATTGTGTTTGTAGAACTACCAGAAGTGAATAGGAATAAAAAGAAAGAAAAAGAAAAGAAAACACTTTTAGTCAGAATGCAGCTACTATGTAATTCCAAATAGGCAGATCTGTTGAGTAAGATGGTATCAATTACATTTTTAATTAAAAAAATAACCTGACGTTTTTGCTTATTAGCAACCAACCTAAAACTTGTGCCAGAGCAGCAGAAGTACAGATTTTTAAAAAGACTAGAATCCTAATACAGCACAAGCACTGAAGAAAACTGATCAATAGTCCCTCTGACTTCTCTAAAGGATCTGTGTTTTGGATAGGAAAGTAATAGAGATGTAGGAAAAATTGAGGAAAAATTACTTAATTCCCTATGGTAGTAGGGGTAGAGATTTTATTATCAATAATTTCTAATTCTAAGTGGGGAACTGCTTCTGCTCATAGTTTTTCCAGGATTTTTATCATTTTCTTCTTTGCTCAGCAAGATAATTGTTTGGAGGCCTAAGAAGTGATTACAACATTTCAATTACAGAAAATGTGAACAAACGAACAAAAAAAACCATGTTAGATCTGTCATCTTAATTTCTGTTCAGTGGACAGTAGAATCCTCCCAACTTTTTTCTACATACAAGGAAATCTTCCAAACCACTATGTTGATTTAGGCAGATACACAGTTTTTAAAATGAGGTAAATATAAATATTTCACATCTGCCCTTTTAACACATTTTTAAAAATCACTGATTCATTTAATTTATTTTTAGGAAAAAATCCATGTAACATTCACCCTCTACCCATTTTTCCCCTTACTGTCTTTGACATAATATATTCCATTTTCCCTTTTAACCTGTTCCAAATAAACTAAATGCCAAAGTGTTTTTGATGTGCAAAGCTAATTGTAACTTTTCACTACATCAAGCCTGCAGACAGCTAAATTTTGTGCATCATTTAAGACACGCTGTTTGAACATTTGCTTCAAGAAGACCTACTGAAAGAGTACTATTGCCCTGTAGCAGCACTCCATCGTATCAAGAAGGAATTTTGTTGTCACCACAAACATTTGGAAGTTTTTGCTTCTTTTAATGGTACACATTGGTAAGAGACCTATATAGTCACATAACCACTTCAGATACTATTGGCATGCCAGTCTTACCTTCTGGCTATCAAAATCTTAGCAACCAGCAAAATTAAATGAAGGGTCTCTTCTACCTAGAGATGTAAGCAACTAGTTGCTTCCCCCTTCCCCACTTGCTGCCTCTAGCACCATTTCCACGGAGAGCAGGGGAGGTAGAGGCACAGCAGGAAATAGCACGAGTGGGGACTAAAGCAGTCTCTGCTCACACTGCTTCTGCTGTGATTCTGCTTTTGAAATGTACAAGAGCCCCATATACAATGGGGCTCTTGTACATTTCAAAGGCTGAGGCGCTGTGCTCCCTGCCCTGCTTTCAATTATGAACTGTAACAAGAGCCCAGCAGGGCTCTTGCTACAGTTCAAAGGCAGAGGTGCCCTTAAAGACTAATCAAATAGTTGATGGAAATCCCATCAACTATTCAATTAATTAGCTATTCGAAATTTTACAACCCCACTTCTCCCCCCCATTATATTTTTAATAAAATATGAATGCCCTCTTTATACGACAGAAAAATTTCAATCACAAATTCTTCAAAAAAAAACCATAAGCCTTTGTAAACACTGCTATTTATCTATCGAGAGCCATAGTTTTATATCTTGAAATTCTGCAGCAAGCAGAATTTCCTCAATGCCAAGGTTTTCCAATGTATTTCTCACATTCCAGTTTCATTAGAAGTATTTTCTCATAACAAGTGGCATTTGCACCAAAGAAAGTAACAAAAAATAGTTGTTAGAGCAGTCAGAACAAATTGGGTTGTTTGTTGGAGTTTTGTGTGTGTGCGCGCTCGCGTGTGGAGGGGGGGAGGGAAAAATCAAGAAATGTTTTTGAAAGTACAACATTCATCTCTCGATCTTTATCAAAATTTTCGCTGATGGTAATGGTGATACAGCATCAGCTAAAGAGCAGAAATGTTATTAGGTTAAATAGTGGATTCTACACAGAAAAGCATAAAGCTACCACATGGTCTTTAATTGGTTATTTTTTAGCCTAGGTAGCAAAGCATTATACACAGGACTGGCAGAGCTGCCTGTTATAAAGGTTAGCCCAACACTTCCCATTATATGGTTTTATTTCCAGTTTGATTTCAATTTTTCCATGCAACTTCTCTGCCTCAGACTGAAAATGTTAAGCTGTGACATATGCTTTTTGACATATGCTTTACAAACATCAGTTCTTTCTGGGAAAGGAGACTGGGACTGGAAGTCAGTGGGATGGGAAGAGTAGGAGTCAGTGACTGGCAGTCAAGGTAGAGGAAGAAAAACTGGATAAATAGATGGTAGGAGGGGAAAGGCTGTGTAAGGAGAATAAGGTAAATTAACTGTGGTGTCAGGAGGGTAAGCTGGGCAAGGTGCAAGTAACTGGGTGTGAGGTGGGTAGGAGAACGGGACAAGGATGAGAAGTCCAGAGGGGTAAGACCAGGATTTGCTGGGAAAGTAAAATGGAAATGGGATGAGAAGCCTGAGGAGTCAACACAGAGTAGCTAGGTGAGGAGAATGGGACTGGAACTAAAATAAGAAGCCAGAGATGAGGACAGGTTGGAGCAGACTGCTCAAAAGGGGATATATGCTTGAAGGGAATGGCAGAAAACTATGTGCCAACTAGAGCACACTCCTCCCCTCTCCCCAGATTACTTCTCTGCTGTCAGAAATATCTGTGAAACCCCTAGCAAAGCATCACATCCCATTCTAATGCTGGTCAAAAGAGGATGACAATGCTATTTTAAAAGTGGCCCCATTGTGTGTATATTTTATGATAGTCTTTAATTATATGATCACATTTTTCCATAGAATCCTCCACCTCATCAGTGCACAGGATGGATCCGCTGTTTAATGAAAGAGGCTGTTATCTGTATGACCTCTGTCTCAGTTGTCGCAGAAGTAGTGACTTAAGCTAGGAATTGCAGGAAGACAAAGGTCAGTCTCTCGGATTCTATCCTTACCTCTGCCACAGAGTTCCTATGGGGTGCTGGGCAAACTACTAAACAAAACTTTTCACAGATAATCACTAACCAGTATGCCCCTTATTTCTGGATGCATGACTTGAGGCGTAAGGTTTGACTTGCAATAGTGCTGGGCACTCACAGCTGCAACCAAAGCCAATTGGACCTGTGCTTTGAACATATAAAGTCTCTCTATTACAAGGCTAAATATCCCGAAAATATAAGGGTCTAGTCCTCTCAAATTGGGCATCCAAAATCCGTGGAAAATGTTGGTGTTAATCTCCATGTGCCTCAGCTACCCATCTATAAAATCGGAATAATACCCCTCATCTCACAGAGGTGTTGTCAATGTCATTAATGTTTGTGAAACATTCAGACACTATTATGATGAGTAACACAGAAAAGCCCACCAGGAAATTAATCATTCAGCCTTCAGAGCAGGATGATCAGACACCAAGTGTTAAAAATAGGGATGGGGGTGGGAAGTAATGGGTTTTTGCCTTTATAGGTGCCTAACTGTTGGGTCTGTCCCTATAAAATTAGGTCATCTGGTCACCCTACTTCAGAGCAAGGTATGATCAGTGCACATTAAAGAAGGCCTGGGACCACATGTTGACCAATGAGGAGAAAAATATTTGATAGATGCTCATTAAGAGTAGGAGAGTAGTCAACTACTTGACTACCTGATAAACCTATGCTTATCAGATAGTTAAATTGACTACTTACTCTCCCCCCTTGCTGCCTCTATGCAGGGGCGGCCCTAGACTAGCTGCCAGCAACTGGTGCCCTAGGCAAACCATGCAATCGGCGCCCCCACCTCCAAGCCCCTCAATGATATTGCGCCACCATTTGGCGCCCCATTTAACTTGGCGCCCTAGGCGACTGCCTAGTTCGCCTATATGGACGAGCCGCCCCTGCCTCTATGTCAGAGGCAGTAAGGGGGAAGCAGGGGCCAGTGCTGGGAGGTGGGGAGCAGGAGTCAGTGGAAGCAGAGCCACAGTGGTCCCAGAGCCGACACTGGGGGTTGATTGATTTGGGGTTAAAATGCAATAAGAGCCCACTGGGCTCTTAAAATGAAGAGAAGCAACTGCTTAGACCTGGCTCACGCCACTCCCAGCTCCTAATACATTTAAACTGCAGAGCCACAGCAGGGGAAGCGAGTGCCCCCCATCAACTAATTGAGTAGTTGATGGAAATTTCATTGACTACTCGATTTACTAATTAACTGCAACTTAACATTTCATTAAGAGAGTACCATGCATTTTTTGCACTGAATGAAGCAGGAGTCCTGTGGAAAAAACAGTATGTGATTATGCAATTACAGGCATCATCATAATGCATCTATACAACAGAGCTGAAAGCCCTTAAATCTTAATTCTGTCATTTCCAAACTTCTGAGTGCTTGACTATGCAACGTTAAAAGGGCATAAGTGAAAAATCTATTATTTAACAGATATCAGATCTTTGGCGAGAGGGTCATAAGACCAAGCAGGGTGCATTTTGTGCACCCATAGGAACACCAGCCATCAGCTGTTGTAGTGAGATGCTGGGGAACATAAGGTAAATTCATGGAAACCCTACAGTGCCTGAGTCCAAGGTATGTGGTGCTGGGAACCTCACAGAAAAAATGCATTATGCCTAAAAGGAAGAATGAGGGAAGATCCTGGTGACAGAAGCATCATGAAGAGAAAGAAGACTCTTCTGCAAAATTATTCTGGGATTTTAATTAAATTGAAGGGGAAAGGGAGATAATTTTTAAATTGTGGAAGGAAAATTCATTGACAATCAATGCTAGAAACTAAGACCAATTGGCATAAAGCCACAATGCTGGTGTGTTATAAGGCTAGAACTACTGTACTGTCCTGTTTTACATAGAAGAGTGAACACAGAGTACATTTCAAATGCTCACCTTTGCCACAAGCAGTTTCTTAGCATAAAGGCAAGCAAGTTGCAATAAAACTGAAAGGTGACCAAAAGTAAGATTTCTTTTACTTCTCCAGTGTTTAACTCAAAGTCTCTGCCTACAAATAGATGTGATATCACTGTACTAAATCATTGTTGGTAAATTCCCTTTCTTGAAGTGAAAATGTAGCATTCTTCACTTATTGATAATTTACTTATGCTGACCACTGTTACAAATACACTACATGAAAGCAGTGAGAACCACACTAGCAACTTCTGATGGTAGAGAAGAAGGGAGAAACTAAGTAGAACTTGGAGGGAAAACTGAGAAGACATTTGGTTTCATAAATTGCAGAAGCATGCAAAGCTCTGGACATTCAAAGAATTTTTTCCAGTTGTGATTGGACACTCTAACCTGTGCTGACTGGTTGTTTGTTCCAATCTCCCTCATACTTCAGCTTCACTCCATGATTGCTCCTCTTACCCTCTTGTCCCATCTTCCCCTGCTCTTTAGTGTCTCCTCTGCCCTCACTTTTCCTTCCATTTAGCTCAGGGTTTCCCAACCTATGGGTCGGGAGCCAAATATGGGTCTCCATTACATTTGAAAAGGGTCGCCAAGTGCCTCCCCAGGTGGCTCTACCCTCCCTCCTCCCCCCCGTTTTTGAATTGCCTTGGGTCACCAAGTCTTCCTGAATTGTCAAAATGGGTCCCCATCTGGAAAAGGTTGGGCACCGCTGATTTAGCTCCTCCCCTCTTAACTAAACCCATTCCAAAAAATCATGGAACTAACTTGCAGTGTGCTGCCATCCCATTGTTCACTCTGCTTGCGTGTATTACCATTCCCACACACCTGTATCTGTCTTGTCTATCAAGACTGAAAGCTTTTCAGGACAGGAACCATCTGTTACTCTGTGTTTATTCAGTTCCTAGCACAATAAGGCCCCATTCTTGGTTGATCATTAGGCACTACCATTAGAAGCATAAATAAATAACAAATAGAGGACTTTTCCCATCAAATTCCAGATAGTAACTAATTCTTATTATTAGATTACTACATTTATAAAGACCTAACTCAAGCCTTCCCCTTCTTTATCTAAACAATTCTCATTGACACTGTAAGCCAGAAAGCAACTCAACTGTCTAAAACAAAGCTTTAGAGATCTAAAATTTAACTGCTCATCAATGGGGAATTAAAGTATTTCAAAGCACACACAAGACTGCAGAACACCTGTTATACAGGTCCTAGTGGCTACTCAACATCTAACAAATGGTTCCATAGTAAGCAAGAAACTTGAGTTAGAAAAGGACTGCAGCATCTTGACACTAATCTACATTAAAAAGCCATCACATTGCATAATGTTCGGAGTTTAATGACTAATAATTGCAAGGAAAATTAAGGTAAATGTTTTGGCATTAAATATTCCACTATTTTTGGTAGCAATACAGAAAGTGCATAAGAACCAGCCACACTGTGTCAGACCAAAGGTCTATCTAACTTAATATCCTGTCTTCTGCCAGGCGCCCCAAAGGATCCCTTCCCTATCACTCACTCTCAGTTTTGACTAACACAGGTAAGGGACACCATCCCTGCCCAGCCTGGCTAATAGCTATTGATAGATCTATCCTCTATTAATTTATCTAATTCTTTTTAGAAGGAACTGGCCTTCACAACGTTCTCTGGCAAGAAGTTCTACAGGTTGACTGTGCTCTGTGAGAAAAAAATACTTCCTTTTGTTTGTTTTAAACCTGCTACCTATTAATTTCATTAGGTGACCCCCTAGTTCTTGTGTTGAATGTTCAAAAAAACAAACAAACAATGTTTTATAGTACCTTAGAGGAAGAGATGGTTTAATGACAAAGTTCCAGCTGAAATATTGAATAGTTTTACTTTTGTCAATGTTAAAAATAAATCCTACTCAAATTCCAACTAATTAAATTGGGGGAGGGTTATAGTCACATATTCCTAGTTTTTTTAATGTTTCTCTCTCCTGTCCTCTCTATCCCTCCATTGTTGTGTGAATGAGAAACTAAGCCCCCAATCCTGCACCATGATCACGAGCCTTCACCCACAAGGAACAATTTAAATGATTTGGGGTTAACAGATTAAGGAGGTTATATGGCTACAGATAAAGTAAACAAAGTGAAATGAAACATCAGGAAATTATTTTTCTCATCTTTCAGTTGTACTAATTTCAGGAAATATATGTAACAATATATTCAAAATTTTCAAATGTTTAATTTTTTTTTTAATTCGAGGGGACCTTTAAACAGCCATCTAACATATAAATATTGATACAAATTTCCTCCCTTTTCACAAGTATTCAGCTGAATCCTTCAGTTATCCTCAGATAAAATAAAAGAGTATTTTAACTACTGAGGCCATAACAGCTCCAGAACTTTTGCTAAAATTTGGCAGAATACTATTTACACACCGTTATGCTACTTGCAACAGATGTTAGAACTTGGTAGGGCACTTGAAAACCCACAAAGAAAATTGTGAATACTCCCCATCCCAAAAGGCCAAAGCCAATATTATGTCAGTGTCTACATCAAACAGATAATACAAGGTATGAAACATTGTGGTGTGTAAGAGTGTTGCATTTATAAACAGCACAAGCATTTTAATAACGAAAGACTTGCATTTTTATTCCTAAATTATACTTTTTTATGGTCTGAAATCTAAAGAGCGATGCAAGGAAATGTGCCCAGGTGAAAAAACAGAAGTCAGATCAAATTTTTAAATCAACATTTTATAAAAATATTAACTGTAACTGCATCTGTGCTATGACTTTGTCCAGTTTCAGACAGCTGCAAATTTATAGGCTTGTTTAAAGATGCTGGGAAAATGTGTGTTTAAACAACATGTTGATGTGACCATTAGCCATAAGTCAAGTGAGGCTCGAAAAATCTGCTCAGTAGCTACCAAGCAGAATACTTACAGCTTGACCATTTGGAATGCTCAATACCCTCAACTCCCACAGTTCTCCTTGGAGGCAGACAACATTATTCAGGTTTGGGCCCTAAGCTTACTAGCCCTGGTGAAAGGTACATAGTATAAAAGGAAAAATACAGCTGTGTCCTGTATTTAATTATAAAACTGTCAACCAACTTTCTTTATAAAAACCTTTATTTTGCCCAGAAGTAATTTTATATAACTCTTCGACCTTTGTTATAAATTCTTCCCCTTCCAGGCTTTGTTTCATTTTTCCTACTTTTCCTTTTCCAGCATGGTGTTTAGTTTCTCTTTCTTCTCTCTCTTTCCACTTTGCTTTTGCTAATTTCTCCCCTATATTTTTTGCTTTCCTTTCTTCTTTCTCCAAAATCTCTCTCTCTAGACACCATATTTTTTAAACTTATCCCATCAGTCTCCACCTCTCGAACACATTCCTGTACACCTGAACAACCAATAATCCAAGGACAAAACTTAGCATTCAAAGACATTATAAAAGATGTGAAACACAACATCCAGGGACATCTTCCTCTATCACAGAGCTATTCCTTAACACCATTCAAATTCTTTTCCATTTGAGCTTGCAGCCAGTTGGGGTCTTATAAAAACTGAATCTCCGTTCCTCCTCCTCTGGTTGCTAAAAGGGAATAGGAGTATTCACTTGCCATTCTTCCCTCCCCATGCTGCTGCAAAAGCACATGTGGTTTCTCTGTTATTAAGCCTCCAGGCTGCTGCAAGAAAGAGAACAGGACTGGGACATCAGCTACTCAACCTTTCCCTCTGAATTCTCCTCTGCAATGGCCCTCCAGAGCCTGCCCCTTTTTGAAAACACTAGAGCTGAATGCTATTAGAGCGTAAGGAAGATACTCTCTGAACAAAGAGTTCAATTTTTCTTCCCCCAGGAGAATTACAAGTTTCTAATGCTAGAAGAAAAATAAACAATGATACTTCATTAATAACTAAGTCCTAAGTGCTAGACACTCTATTTGAGTTTATCATAACTTCAAGCATAAGATTGTTCACAAAAATCACAGGCTCTATCCCTAGCATGCCACACAAAAACTTTATTTCCTCTTTGTTGCTCTTGTAGCTCTGTTATACCACTATATAGCTATGAAAAACTCTAAGCATCTCTCTTTTTAATATATACACAAACCTTCATTGATCTGTCCCCCAAACACCACAAACTAGTATTGATAGGACAATCCTCTGCCAATTTAATGTGCAAAATGCAACAGTAAACAGGACTATGTACAAAATTATTAATGGCAGCTGGACCGATGGGCACACCTGGACATAACACTCCATTGTAAATGAAATTATTAGATGTTTACAATGAATATGTGATGAAAGCAAAGAACTTTCATACTATGAACAGCATCTTTTTCCTAATGAGGGTTATTACAACCTCCACCCAAATGCAATGTAGGCTCTGCCCTTACCCCAAACTTGTATTGTTTTGATCCTCTTCCCTCAAATTAAGATAGAGAGGATCCAAACACAGCAAACACATATACTTTAAAGTTCTAAAGGCAAGGGTTAAACTTCCCCTTTCCTTTCACCATGCCCATACCTCCTAAGGTACTAACTTCCACAAATTTGACCAGCTAACTCCCACTAACTCCATATATAGGTCAAGAACTCCTAAAACAATAATTGCTTGGATGCAATTAAAACAGAAAAAGCATATGAACGTATAATTTCACATAAGGGGACAACAATTGAGCTGGTCATGTGTATAGCGTTTTGCATTATAATGGAGAACTGGATTTGATCACTTTCTTTCCAGAAGGGGCTAGGTGTGTTACAAAGACTCTTTCCATGGGCAAAGTTGAAACACCAACTTCCTTTCCAACAACCAACCAATCCATCTGGGAACATAGCAATAAACTCCAGAGAGGCACCATCAGTGGTCATTATTACCATTGTCAGTCTTGAGGGTTAGGGGTGCAGACTTTTGCCTGGTTGAAGGGCTACTTCTCTCTGTCCCCAACCAATAATAAATAAACTTGCATAAAATCATTACAAAATACAATTTTTAAAATCTGGGACAAAAGTAAGCATATAACTACTTTATGAATCTACTAATCAGTCATTTGTAATTACTGCGTTTGCAAATTATTAAGACACATCCTGGCCCCTGCTCATACCATTAGAATTTAAATGACTGAATTAAGTGTAAGAAACCAAAAAGAAATTGCAGACAAATATGATTTACTCTCTCATTTGTTAGGTATTAAAGGTGGTGGATCATTCTAAACACTGAACAACACTTTTGCATGACAAATATGCTTTCATCCAGTCAGGGTAAACCAACAGTATTTTATCTGAATTAAATAGAAACAAAGTGCCCTGGAGACCCTTTAAGCTTACTCTGGTGTTTGGCACTGTTTTTTCTCAATTTGGCTGCCTGCCTAAAGCTTTCCTGCTACATTGTGTAAGCTTCCCACCTTCGAAACAGTTATGTCTGAACTTATGATACATCTGCCATTCATAATGACTCACCAGCCTTTTCTTGACAATTGTATTAATCAAGACAGAATAATCTACTTGCATGAGCTGGAATAGCATGGAGTCATCTTGTAACTGGAAATGAAAGTCTGTCTTATCCTAGCTCCCATTTGTGCACCTTACAAGCCCTAAATTGTTGCATCCAATCCACTATTTTCCTAATAAAAGGGCTTTTATTTTGTTCCCAAATCTCTTTCCTTTGTTTTGAAGCTCCAGCATACAAACATATATCACTATATGCTCCATTCACGTACTGTTTTCCCTATATTGCTGCTCCCAGCTCATCAGCAAAGCACAGAAAACCCTTTTCCATAAGAACCAGTGGAAGTCTACAGGCATGCAGCTACTGCATCTAAGCTCTTTGATCTTTCATTTTATTGTGGTATAATGCAGTGCCCAAAAATTGTTCCCCACATATTTCCAACAAGCCTGAAGCAAGACTTACAAAAACAAACAAAACCTGAACTACATCTTTTTCAAAGTTAACTGCATCTACCAACTTGGTCAAGCAAAGCCTCCGGAGCAGATTTATTGCTGATTGCAATTTTCATTGGCCCTATCCCCACTCTTTCCATAATCCTTCCTCAGCACTCTTCCTACAGCAAAATATCCCTCTTGTTTTAAGTCTCTAATTCCCCACTACACATGTATGCCATCCTCTCTCAAGCCTCTGGAGTCTTGTTTCTGTACTCACACCCTTCAGGTCTCCTAAACTGGTGCTTTTTCTGCAATGTAAAACTCAGGAAGTGTAAGTTACATAATCATTAAAAAGTGAGCCTCAATATGAAGGATCACCAGCCCAAGTTAAAGGGAACACCACAATAAAGATTTGAGAACATGAAACAGCCAGCAAATATTTTGGGGAAATAAACATAGGTGTTTCCATTTTCTGAATTTCCAAAGACCAAATTTTAGAACAAGACTACATCAAAGTTCATGTATTGCTCCAAACATTACATCTAGGAGTCTCACTTGGATGACCTTCTAAAAACAAACATATTTTTAGTCTCTTTTATTCCCTTCCATCCACTTTTGTCTAACATTCACTTTCACATCCACCATTTAGTGAGGGGTATATGGCACAGAGTATTTTTCTATCACACACAAAAATAACCAAAACTTTTTCTTGTCAAAGTACTCCGTATTTAGTTTGACATAAAATGAGGGCCTAAATATTTGTCTATTAATTACCACCTACAGCTCCTATATAGATCCAAATGTCAATTTAGACAATATTGTATGTGGCTCTTAGGATAGGTCTACACCACAGGTCGCAGCCTGCTTCCTGCTCGAGCAAGCCTGCTAAAAATAGCAGTGTAGCCATGGTAGCATGGATGGCAGCTTAGCGTAGGCACCTGGGTACAAACCCACCTGAACGTCCTTCTAGGTACTCACTCAGGTAAGCTGGCCCAAGTTGTTGCTTCCCCTGCTATCTGTCACAGAATAGCTTAAGCAGAGCTAACACATGTTTGGGTACCTGTGCTGGGAAGCACACTCCCAGCTGCACTGCAGACTTACCCTTAGTTGTGGAGAATTCTCTGTATCTATTGCACATCTTAAAATTTACAAAGATTTACTGCAAGAAAGCAAAAATGGTATACGCAAAGGTGTTTTCTGAAAAGCTTTTCAAATCATAGCAGACTACCATCTCCCATCTGCCCTGCTGCCAGCTAGTGAAGTCATCAGGATGGGAAGAGCTGATGTAATAAATAATGAAATAATTTGTGCACAGGGTATCATAAGCCTACAGTAAAAAAGTATTTGCAGACCTTCTTGGTATGATTTTCTCAACCCAGTTTGAAATATTATAGTTTTCCTTTGCCTCTATCTACAGCTGAAAATTTTTCCTACATGCCACCACAAAAGGGTATAATCAATCTGATGCTCCCCTTGTGTACTTTGGCAGAACAAAGACATCTTCAGAAGCAAAACAGACCACCTATGAGTTGTTGTTATTATTGAGCAAAGCCCCCAAGTTGCTCATGCATGTTTGTAATACATCTTTATTTTAACAGATACTAAACTAACAAAACTTTTCCCCTTTGGCACACCCTCGTCATTACAGCATGTTTGCTTTAGTAGGCAATAAAAATAGAGGTTAACAATTAATTACTGAGTACATTAAATTTTGAAATGATAGAAAGACAATTTAATGCATCACATAAATGACTCCAGATGTTCTCCAGACAGGAAAAAGTCTTTTTTAAAACAATCTATCAAAACTATCCTGAGTCAGCTATATTATATCTGGCACACATGGAAAAAGAAAGGTATACTGCTTACACCAACACAAAAAAATTATACTTGTGGTATTCATTCATAAAAGATTCAATTGGTTCTTAGATTATAACAGCTGCTGAAAAGGCCACATACATCAATGGGGCCTTTATAGTGCATTTTACCACAAAATATTTCAACCATATCTCTGAACCAAAATCATGTATGTAAAGACTGTTTCAAAGAGAAGGGGACCTCACAAATTGTGTTAATCTAGGCTTCTTGTTCTTTACCATGTTCTTGCAAGACTGTAGCCCAGAGGTGGGGAACCTTTTATGGGTGAAGGGCCACTGACCCACAGAAATATCAGTCCAGGGCCGCACAACAGTGAGAAGCAAAAACCAAAATAAACAAAAAAGATACTTCATTGACACTGTCCCCAAGTGGGAAACAGCAAGACACTCCTCATACTCCCCCCCACACCAGAGCCTAGGAGTCCCCAGGTGATCTCAGGCTCCACATGGTGCTGCCTCTGAAATGCTACGAGGAGCCTGACGCCTGGCTCCCTGCAGCATTTCAAAGCGGCAGTGCCGTACAGAGCCCAGGGTCAGCAGGAGAGTCCCTAGGGCTGTTGCTACTCTTAAAAGGTGGAGGAGCCCTATTGACTAATCAAACAGTCGATGCAAAATGCATCGACTATTTGATGAATCAATTAGTCGATATTTAACATCCTTAATCTAGGCAAGCCAGGGGCCAGATCCAGCCCCTAGGCCTTAGGTTCCCCACCCTTGCTATAGACTCTACAAGTACAAATTCCCTTCAAGAGAGATTGGTCAAGATTAACAGCACTGTATGTCAGAATGTTGAATAATCTACAGAGGAATTAAGTGATCTCCCATTCACTCAATTGCTTTCTTTTCAAATACAATTATTTACCAATTCAAAAATGTACTGGATATGTCCAAACAAGTTTTAAATCTTAGCAGTGAATACTTAAGTAATGACTTAAGTATTCAATGGCTCCCAGTTGAACAGCTGATATGACAATCTATTAATAAATAACTGAAAGACAGTAATATAAATTAATACCAATCAAGATGAGGGCCTGAAACACGTGCCCACGTGTTACAGGCTGGGTATGAGGCATGAGGCCTAGACAGTAATGGTCAAGACTTTGCTCTTAAAAAGCAAAGTTAAGCTGTGAGCAAGAGGCAGGCCCTGCTCACGGAAATTGGCAAAAACAGGGCTGATATTATAGAAACACTCATACCTAAGAGGTACTAGGCACAGATTATACCTATCTCATAGAACTGGAAGGGACCTTCAGAGATCATTAAGTCCAGTCCCCTGCCCTCAGAGCAGGACCAAGTACCACCCTGACAGATTTACCCCAGATCCCTAAATGGTCCCTCAAGGATTGAGCTCACAACCCTAGGTGTAGCAGACCAACGCTCAAACCACTGAGCTATCCTCCCCCAGAGGGACCATAACAGAATACCTCATTAACATCTTGGTACTAACACACCCCACAAATAACATACATACCAACCCAGTTTCAGGACTGGGTCTAAATTGACAGCATGATGGATAGTAATTGAACCCCCCCTTGTGTGAGGTAAGGGATGGTGGTAACTATCTAACAGAGACTGGCTACCTGATACATCAGGAGCGATGTGTAACTTGTCTGTACACGTGTAAAAAAGGGCACCCCAAGTAGCAGTCGTTGGCTGACCATGGGGGGGGGGGGAATGCTAGAATTCAGAGGGTTTAGTTGGGTGCTAGTCCGTTGGGTGTTTGGTGTTTAGTTGGGTGTTAGCCACGGCATACATATGTATAGAGGTGCAGAGGTGAGTCTGTTCACTGACAACTATTATTGTACTCACTTGGCAATAAACCTACTCGGATGCTTTCGATCCTTATCAGATTTATGGTCTGAAGGGGCTCTCTCAGAGTCTGTCATATTCACTAATTGCGCATGGTTAACACATTAGACAGGGGAGCACATGCATGCATGCAGCCGAAAGTTTATCATCATTGACGGAGTAGAGGACCTGTCAGGAACCCATCGGAACGACCCTGCCTGACTGACGACATATAAACGTATGGAAAATAGATCTTGTCAAACTAACTTGATAACCTTCTTGATGAAATTACAAGTTTGGTTGATAAATATAATTATGATGAAATAATACTCTTACATTTCTGTAAGGCATTTGACTCAGTGCCACGTGACACTGATTAGAGAATTATAACAATATAAAAGTAATATGGCATATATTAAATGGATTAAAAGTTGGCTAACTAATAAGTCTCAAAACGAAATTGTTCACAGAGAAGTATCATCAAACAGGTGTGTTTCTAGTGAGGTCCTGCTGGAATCAGTTCTAGATACTATGCTATTTAACATCATCATCAATTACCTGGAAGAAAACTAAATCATCACTGATAAGGTTTGCGGGTGATACAAAAATTGGTAGAGTGACAACTAGTAAGAAATCAGGACATTGATACAAAGCAATCTGGATAGCTGGGTAAATTAAGTGCAAGCAAACAATGTGTGTTGTAATACTGGCTAAATGTAAATGTTTACATTTATGTACAAAGAATAAGGCCATATATACACAACTAGCAACTCTACTCTGAGCAGTAACTCAGGCAAAGATGGGGGGGGAGAATTTGGGGGTGTGGAATGGGAGTGGCTAATCAGCTGAACTTATGCTCTCAGTATGACTCTCGGACGAAAAGGGATCACGTGATCCTTGAATGCATAAACAGGGCAGTCCTGAGTTGGAATAGAGAAGGTACGTTAACCTCTGTATTTGGCTCTGATGAGACCACTGTGACCAGTTCTTGTGTTTACATTTCAGGAAGGGTGTTGATAAACTGCAAAGGGTACTGAGAAGAACCATGAGAATGATTAAAAGTTTAGAATCATGCCTTATAATAATATGCTTAAAGTGCTCAACTATTTAGCTGAAACAAAAGTTTAAGGAGTGACTTGATTACAGCGTATAAATATCTACATAGGGCACAAATGTTTAATAATGGTCCCTTCATTAATGCGAGGTTGTGTGTGTGTGAATTTTTTAAAATATACTTTCAATGTTTTCATAAACGTAAGCTGCTACTTCTCACTGCTTGCATAATGCCATAGTTATTGCTAAGCATAATTAAATATTTTAGTAGTTGCTACATCCTCAAACTTTTTTTAAAAAACTGCCATATGCTAATCAATATAATTGTGCTGTCTTAGGATTCTGTGTATAGTTTTTAACTCAAGTTCTTGAAAGTGAATAGGTACTCCAACCACCAATAATGTACATGGGTATGCATGTATTTTACTTAATGTTATTTACTTAGTAGTTTAATTGAAGTGGTACAACATTCTCAATTCAGCTGGTCACCTTGGAGGTTTTAATGTGTTAGACTATAGATATTTTCTTCTTGGTGTATATAAACAATTTCAGCAACAAAGAGGGGAAAATAGCTGTGCCAGAAGACTTAAGTGTAAGCTTGCCCAAATACAAACATGTAGTGCACACTGGCATTTATAGCGTGCTCAGTACAAAGAAAATGTAAGGGACACATCCGTGGGGGCCTATCAGTCTGGAACCAAACCCTGTGACTTCTGTATGCATGGCTTAGCAGTCAAATGATGTCTGCAAGTATGCAGTCCAGGGATTTGGTAAAAGTTCAGTCTCCATGCTAATTCCATCCTTGACCTCTCTGTTCAGTCTACTGACAAGTATGTATATTAGTACTAATTGTAGTGGTTTTAGTCAGGTGGCCATGAGTCCATTGGAATTAGACAGATTCCCAACCCATTTTAAATAGGCTATGGACCATTTACTATATGTTTGCTTCCATTTATTCTGTGGCATTTCAATCTGTAGTAAATTAACCCATAAATGAGCTGTATTAGAAAAACTAAACAGAGTGAGAACATCTATACTAGAATATTGCTATTAGCTGAGCTTTGATCAGCAAAGTATCAGTGGGAAAATATTAAAAAAATTCTGCAAATACAGGATATCAACTTCTATTATTCACAGCTGACAGCAACATTGGATAAGTTATAGAAAATGCCTTTTCAAAACTACAGTGCTCCACTTATTCCAATGAAAATATAAAATCATTAGCAAAGTCAACTGCCTTAATTTGGCAGTACTCTAATAAAATAGGTTTTTTACTCTTTTGGAACTTTCTTCTCATGAAAACATAATATGAGCTAACTGGCAGGGAAAAAAAGGGGAACCAGCACTTCCAAGTAGTCATGCCACATCATCTTACAAATATTTCACACTTCATCTGAAGCTACATCATCTGTACCAATGAAGTTTAGAGATCTCAATGATTAAAACAAAAATATTTTTTCTGCTCTGTACTGTTAATGACTTGGAATCTTTGGTCTGATTCAGAAAAAATCAAAACAAAAAGAAGAAAAGAAAGTTGTGATTACGTACAGCATCTCTCCAGTAATTATGTGCATAGGCATATCATAGAATAATAGAGCTGGAAGAGACCTCAGGAGGTCATCAAGTCCAGCCCCCTGCCCAAGGCAAGACCAATCCAAATTAAATCAACCCAGCCAGGGCTTTGATAAGCCAAGACTTAAAAACTTCTAGGGATGGAGATTCCAACACCTCCCTAGATAACCCATTCCAGTGCTTCACCACCCTCCTAGTAAAATAATTTTTCCTAATATCCAACCTAGACCTCTCCCACTTTAACTTGAGGCCATTGCTCCTCGTTCTGCCATCCATCACTACTTTGAACAGCCTTTCTCCAGCCTCTTTGGAATCTCTCTTCAGGAAGTTGAAGGCTGCTATCTAATCCCCCCTCACTCTTCTCTTCTGCAGACTAAACAGACCCAAATCCTTCAGTCTCTCCTCATAGGTCATGCGCTCCAGCCCCCTAATCATTTTGGTCGCCCTCCACTGGGCCCTCTCCAATGCGTCCACATCCTTTCTATAGCGGGGGGCCCAGAACTGGACACAATACTCCAGATGTGGCCTCACAAGAGCCGAATAAAGGGGAATAATCACATCTCTGGATCTGCTGGCAATGCTCCTCCTAATGCACCCCAATATGCCATAAGTCTTCTTGGCTACAAGGGCACACTGTTGACTCATATCCAGCTTCTCATCCACTATAATCCCCAGGTCCTGCTACTTAGCCATTCAGTCCCCAGCCTGTAACAATGCTTGGGATTCTTCCGTCCCAAGTGCAGGACTCTACACTTGTCCTTGTTGAACCTCATCAGATTTCTTTTGGCCCAATCCTCTAATCTTGTCCAGGTCACTCTGGACCCTATCCCTGCCCTCCAGCGTATCTACCTCTCCCTCTAGCTTAGTGTCATCCGCAAACTTGTTGAGGGTGAAATCCATCCCCTCATCCAGGTCATTAATAAAGATATTGAACAAAACTGGTCCAAGAACAGATCCTTGGGGCACTCCGCTAGAAACCGACCGCCAACCTGACATCGCGTTGGGCCTGACAGTCTAGCCAGCTTTCTATCCCTCTTACAGTCCATTTATCCAATCCATATTCCCTTAACTTGCTGACAAGAATATTGTGGGAGACCGTATCACAAGCTTTGCTAAAGTCAAGGTATATCACATCCACTGACTCCTATATCTATAGAGCCAGTTACCTCATCATAGAAGCTAATCAGATTGGCCAGGCATGACTTGCCCTTCATGAATCCATGTTGACTATTACTGATCACTTTCCCCTCTTCCAAGTGCTTCAAAATGGATTCCTTGAAGATCCCCTCCATGATTTTTCCAGGGACTGATGTAAGGCTGACTGGTCTGTAGTTCCCTAGATTGTCCTTCTTTCCTTTTTTAAAGATGGGCACTACATTTGCCTTTTTCCAATCATCTGGGATCTCTCCCGATCTCCACGAGTTTTCAAAGATAATGGCCAAAGGCTCCACAATGACACTTGCCAACTCCCTCAGTACCTTTGGATGCATTAACCCTGGGCCCATAGATTTATGTATGTTTAGCTTTTCTAAATACAGTAAAACTCCGTTGGTCCGGCATCTGATGGTCCGGCACTCCTGATGGTCCGGCACCATCAGGAACCCTGAAGTGCTCCGGGCAGCCGGACCATTGGAGCTGCTCTGCCCCGGCTTCCCCGATTCAGCCGCTGCTGAAACTGACCAGCGGCTGAATCGGGAAGCCGGGCAGAGCAGATGGAGTGCTGCCGGTAGGTCCTGTAGCGCTGCCCCTTGGCGCTGCGGGACCAACCTGGCAGCACCCTAGCTGTCCCCGATTCAGCCGCTGCTGAAACTGACCAGCGGCTGACTCCGGGAAGCCCGAGGTGCCCCAGGCTTCCCGGAGTCAGCCGCTGGTCAGTTTCAGCAGCGGCTGACTTGGGGACGCCTGGGGCAGAGCAGCTGGGGTGCTGCCGGGTTGGTCCGGTAGCGCCGCCCTGGCGCTGCAGGACCAACCCGGCAGCACCCCAGCTGCTCTGTCCCAGGCATCCCCAAGAGCAACTGGGGTGCTGCCGGGTTGGTCTCGCAGCGCCAAGGGGCGGCGCTACCGGACCAACCCGGCAGCACCCCAGCTGCTCTGCCGCAGGCGTACGGATTCAGCTGCTGCTGAAACTGACCAGCAGCGGCTGAATCGGGGACGCCTGGGGCAGAGCCGGACTATCAGAAGGGGGCTATGAGGGGTCTGGGGTGGCATCCCCACACCACCCTAGACCCCTCATAGCCCCCTTCCGATAGTCCGGCATATCTGATAATCCGGCACCCCCTGGGGCCTAAAGGTGCCGGATTATCGGAAGTTTACTGTAGTTCCTAACTTGTTCTTTCCCCACCAAGGGCTGTCCACCTCTTTCTCATACTGCATTGCCTAGTGCATTTGTCTGGGAGTTGACCTTGTCCGTGAAGACAGAGGCAAAGAAAGCATTGAGTACTTCAGCTTTTCCCACATCATCTGTCACTAGGTTACCTCCCTCATCCAGTAAGGGCCCCACACCCTCTCTGATCACCCTCTTATTGCTCAATTGCCTTTAGAAACCTTTCTTGTTACCCTTCACATCCCTTGCTAGCTGCAATTCCAATTGTGCTTTTGCCTTCCTGATAACTCCCCTGCATTCTCGAGCAATATATTTATACTCCTCCCTAGTCATCTGTCCAAGTTTCCACCTCTTGTAAGCGTCGTTTTTGTGTTTAAGCTCACCAAGGCTGTCCCCGGAAAGTCAATCTGGTCGCCTACCATATTTGCTTTTCTTGCTGCACATTGGGATGGTTTCTTTCTGTGCCTTTAATAAGGTTTCTTTAAAATACTGCCAGCTCTCCTGGACTCCTTTCCCCTTCATTTAAGCATCCCGGGAAATCCTGCCCATCAGTTCTCTGAGGGAGTCAAAGTCTGCTCTTCTGATGTCCAGGGTTTGTATTTTGCTACTCTCCTTTCTTCCTTTGGTCAGGATCCTGAAATCTACCATCTCATGATCACTGCTTCCCAGGTTGTCACCCACCGCTACTTCCCCTACTAATTCCTCCCTGTGAACAGCAGGTCAAGCTGTGCATGGCCCCTGGTCGGTTCCTTCAGCACTTGTACCAAGAAGTTATCTCCAACATTCTCCAAAAACTTCCTGGATTGTCTGTGTACTGCTGTATTGGTCTCCCAACAGATGTCAGGGTGATTAAAGTCACCCATGAGAACTAGGGCCTGAGATCTGGAAGCTTCTCTCAGTTGTCCAAAGAAAGCCTCGTCTACCTCATCCACCTGCAAGTCTGGGCGGTAGATGGATGACTCAGTCCCTCTTAGGAGGGAGTCCCCGACCACCACCACCCGTCTTCTTTTGGGGGTGGTGGTAATGGAACCTCCATCCCTAGGGATGTATAGTCAGCCACAGTAGTTTGATGGTTATTTAAAAAAATTTAAAATATATAAGCTATTTTAGTCCACATAAACAATAAACACAGTAGAAAGAGGGACAGAATGTTTTGTCCAAGCTCACACTACAGGCTGAACCTCCCAAATCAGTGACTCTCTGGTCCAGCAACATCTGAGGTCTGGAAGGGCCACAGATGTTACTAGACCAAAGCGCCCCAGAGGCCAGGAGTGGAAGCCAGCCAGGAGAACACAGGGGCTAGGCAGTCCCAGCAGGGGATGGGGAGCCCCTGACCCCGAGGAACCTACTGGCATTGGGGGGCAGGGGAGTCAGGCCATGGCCGGGGAGCCCCCTCCCCAGTCAGGGATCCCTCCAGCATTAGCAGGACCAGGCAATGGCTAGGGAACCTTGGTGGAAGTGGGCCTGGTCAGCATCGGCAGCCGGGCAGCCTGGCCAGAGAACCCCAGGAAACCCCCAGAAGCAACCCCCAGCAGCAGCGGGGCCAGGAGGACGGTGATCCCTGGCCTTGGCAAGGGAATCCCCGGTGGCAGCAGGGTGGGCAGCAGGGGGAGCCTTGGTAAGCCAGCGTTAGTGGGGCAGCAGCAGGGCAGGAAACCCCAAGGAAAGGAGCCAGCAGATGGGCAGCCAGGAGGGAAGTATTGACCTTCCCTGATCCGGCAGACTCCCTGATCCAGGATCGCTCAGGTCCCAAAGGCTCTGGACCAGGGAGGTCCAACTTGTACCATATGGATTCTTCAGACACTGCATTGTGAGTTTTTGGTATTTTATACATTTTTACAACTCCAACACATATATGAAAAATCGTAATCATGCTATTCCAAAAGTTCTCTGCACGAGGGAAAGGCATAATACAGTAAAATTCCAGTGGTCCGGCATCCAATGGTCTGGCACTCCTGATGGTCCGGCACCATCTGGAACCCGGAAGTGCTCCGGGAAGCCAGACAATTGGAGCTGCTCTGCCCCCGGCTTCCCCGATTCGGCCGCTGCTGAAACTGACCAGCGGCTGACTGGGGACGCCTGGGGCAGAGCAGCTGGGGTGCTGCCGGGTTGGTCCCATAGCGCCGCCCCTCAGGAAGCCCGGGGCAGAGCACCCCAGCTGCTCTGCCCCGGGCTTCCCCGAGTCAGCTGCTGGTCAGTTTCAGCAGTGGCTGACTTGGGGGCGCCTGGGGCAGAGCAGCTGGGGTGCTGCCGGGTTGGTACCGCAGCGCCGAGGGGCGCATCCCCCACACTCCACCCCAGACTCCTCATAGCCCCCCCTTCCGATAGTCCGGCATATCTGATAATCCGGCACCCCCTGGGTCCTAAAAGTGCCGCATTATCGGAAGTTTACTGTACTATGACATATTTTTCATTCTGAACTTTCCATTGCAAATGTCTTCAGAAAGAGAAAGCATTTGTGTTAACAGTCCCAGGCATTTCACTAGAGAAGGGTCAAACAGCAAACTTCAAATCCAATCTAGCCATAGTATTTATTCTATTCCAGCCCTCCAAACTCAGGGCAGGACAAACATTTATCTCTAGACCATCCCTCCTGACTAGGGATGTTAAATGCATGTAATTAACTAACTGTGTAACTGCTGAAAATTACAGCAGTTACATAGTTACACAGGGGACGGTAGTCGGCTCCCCAGGAGCTTTTAACCTGGTTTCCTGGTTCCCTGGCTCGCTCCTGGTTCTCCCAGCTGCATCTCTGCTTTCGAAATGTATTAAGAGCCTCGTGGCTCTTAATATATTTAAAAGGCAGAGCTACAGCAGGGTTAGCTCCTGGCCCCACTGCAGTTCTGCAGTTTCCCCCCTTATCAACTAATCGAGTAGTTGAAGAAAATTCTATCGACTACTCAATACACAGGCAGCAGCACGGGATGGCAGGTAGTTTTCAAGGAGCCGATGCGCGTGAAGAGCCGGCTTTTAAGCCTTCTCCTCGTGCGTACAGGGAACCTGCATGTAACCATGAACAATAACTGATGAGCCTGGGTTCGTCGGTTAACCTTTTACATGGTTACACTTTCACATCCCTATCCCTGACTACTGTTTTTCTGATTTGACGTGATGGAGAATCAACAGCCTCCCTGGGCAATTTATTCCAGTGTTTAATCTCCCTGACAGATAGGAAGATTTTCCTGATGTCCAACCTAGCATGCCTTTGTTGAAATTCAAGCCCATAGCTTCTTGTCCTACCTTCATAAGTTAAAACAATTTTTCTTCCTTCTCCTTGTTATAAACTTTTATGTACTGGAAAACATATATGTCCTGCCCCCCCCCAGCCTTCTCTTCTCCAAACTAAAAAAAAAAAAAACCGCAATTCTTGTCATCTTACCTCACAGACCATGTTTTCTAGACTTTTAATAATTTTTCCCCCTTCTCTGGACTTTCTCCAATTTGTCCACATTTTTCCTGAAATGTGGCACTCCAAACTGGACATAATAATCCAGCTGAGGCCTTATCAGCACAGAGTAGAGCGTAGGGATGTAAGCGACTAGTCGACTACCCAAAAAGCATATGCTTATCGGGTATGCTCCCCTCCTTGCTGCCTCTATTAGAGAGAGGCAGCAAAGGGGGGAAGGAGCCATTGATGGGGGGAGCCAGCTTAAAAGCAGGTTGCCCCCAGTACCATCTCAGGGGGCAGGAGGCAGCGGCACAGCTGGGGGGGACCAGGAACAAGCTGGGAATCAGCTGATTCCTGGTTCGCTCCCAGTTCCCCCAGCTGCATCTCTGCTTTCTAAATGTATTAAGAGCCTCGTGGCTCTTAATATATTTAAAAAGCAGAGCTACAGTGGGGTTAGCTCCCGGCCCCGCTGCGGTTCTACAGTTTCCCCCCTTATCAACTAATCGAGTAGTTGAAGAAAATTCCAACGACTATTCAATTAGCTGATTACACGCAATTTAACTTCCCTAGTAGAGTGGAAGAATTATTTATTGTGTCCTCCTGACAACACTCTTGCTAATACACCCCAGAATCATCTTTGCTTTTTGGGGGAGGGGAGGCGAGAGGCAACACTGTCACACTGCTGACTCATACTTACCTTGGATTCCCTCCCAACCCCGATCCCTTTCTGCAGTACTCCTTCCTAAGCAGTCATTTCCCAGTTCGTATTTGTGCAACTGATTTTTCCCTAAGTGGAATACTTCGCATTTGTTCTTAGGATGAAATCCAATATTTACTTCAGGCCGTTTCTCCAGTTTGTCCAGATCTTTTCAAATTTAATCCTATACTGCAAAGTACTTGCAACACCTCCCAGCTTGGTATAATCTGCAAAATTTATAGAAGGGTGCTCTCTATGCCATTATCTAAATCCCCAATGAAGATATTTAACAGAAAGAATTGGACCCAGAACTGATCCCTGTAGAGCCCCACTTACTATGCCTTCCCAGCATGACTGTCAACCACTGATAACTACTCTCTGGGAATGGTTTCTCTACCAGTTATGCACCCACCTTATGCACTCCATTTAGGTTGAACTTCCCTAGTTTGATTATGAGAAGGTCATGCAAGAAAGTATCAAAAGCCTTACTAAAGTCAATATATATCACATCTAATGTTTTCTCCTTCCCCCAACCTGCAAGGCTTGTTGCCCGTATTCCTTCTAATCTTTTCCATCTACTTGAGGATGTTTTCTATCCAAGTACAGAATAAATTTTATGTGCACCAAACCAAGGATGAATGTGCACTACCCACCACCTTTTAAAGCCAGCTCTCGACATGCACCGGCTCCATCCTGCACTATCATCCCCCTGCGCTGCTCACTCAGACACATGCGCACCAGCTTCCGCCTCTGGCCCTGAGGCAGCAGCGCAGGGAGCAGGGACAAGAAGCTCCCCATTACACTTTCACATCCCTACTTATTACCATTTCTGTCATTAGATAATTTAATCTTGTGTTGTGCCTTGTCCTATTTAATTCATGTGTTATTTGTTTAATTTCATCCTTTGTAATTTAACCGAGTTTCCACTTTTTGTGGAATTTATATATTATTTTAGTTTTTTAGTTTTTTGAGTTTCAGATCATTGACAATCTCCTGGTTAAGCCAGGTTGGTCTCTTGCCATACTTTCTACCTTTCCTATCCAATGAGATACAGGTTGGACCCCCCAGGTCCAGCCCAGACCAGGGACTTTGCAGGACCAGGGGAGGTCAGTACTTTCCTGCTGGCTGCACTGCTACTGGCTCCACTCTCTGGGGCTCTCAAGGCTGGGGCTTCCTGCCCTGCTGCAACCAGGGGTTCCCAGGAGTTCCCCAGCCTGGGCCGCCTAGCCGCCACCAGCCCTGCTACCTCCAAGGGTTCCTTAGGGTTCCCTAGCCCACGGCCAGGCTCTGCTCCACCGGGGATTTCCTGGGTTCCCCAGCCCACATGGCCACCAGCGATTCCCCTACTGGGACCAGGACTCCCCAGCTACCGCCTGGCCCTGCGGCCAGGGCTCCCCAGCTGGTGTTCCCTGAACGCTGCCTGGCCATGCTGCCACTGGGGTTTCCCAGTCAGGTCTACCCAGCCATCACAGACCCGCTGCCACCCAGGGGTTCCCAGGATTCCCCAGCTGGGGCTGCCTGGCCGCTGCTGGCTCTCCGGCCACCTGACTCCATTAATGCAAGGGGTTCCCTGGTCATGGCGGAGGCTCCCCGATGCCACCTGGCCCTACTGATGCTGTTGGCCCAGCTGAGACTCCGCAGACCCCATGTTTTCCTGGCTGGCTCCCGCTCCTGGGGCTCTTTGGTCTAGCAACTTCAGTGGCCTTGCCAGACCACAGATGTTGCTGGACCAGAGTCCTGGATTTGAGAGGGTCAACTTGTAATTTGTTCTTATGCCGTTAATATTTAGGACCATCTAAATACAGAGGTTTGATTTGACCTATTGTATGAGGGCCAGCCCCTAAAAAGCTTCCCCAAAATTTGCACACCAAATGGCAGAAATTTCAGAGTAGCTGTTTCTACAGAAGTGAAATTTACTCCAGGAAGTGAACGAACCACATTCAGAAGTAAATGTACATTTTTTAAAATGCAGCTTTGCCACAATACGTTTGTCACACAAATGGAAACAAGCAGTTTACTCCTAAAAGCCAGTGAGGAAGAGAAAAATATAGTAACTTTTATTTCTATTTTTAAAATACTTTGGAGGTATCCAGTTACTTCAAATATGCATGCTACAAAAGATCCTAAATATATAGAGAGGGATTCATTCAATATTCAATATAACAAACTCTTGATATAAATCTTAAGAATAAGATAGTTATCAAGGATGCCTCTACATCATTTAATAACAAGGGAGAGCAGTTACACAAATCTTATTTTGGCACCCATCTGCGTTTTCAATATATTTTCAAACCCAATTCCATTCTACCATGCTCAGCAGAGATGGTTAGCTGTTATCTACTCAAGTATAAAGTTAGCTAATTTCATTTGACAATTCAACAGGAACTTCCACAATACTGATCAATAAAATACTCTTATCCTTTAACAGTAAATAGGTCTGCAATGCATATGTATTTTCATTCCTAATGGAATTATATTTGATTACTATAAAGTATTCAATGTGTTTCATACTAGGGATATAAAATCCCATTTAATTAGTTAACCCGTTAAACATTAGGTTTAACAAGTTACCTGATTAAATGGGAGTAGGCGGGGGGGGGGGGAGAAGGGGTTCCAGCCCACTGGGCTGAAGCAGCCTCCCCACACACACACGTACACACCATGGCTAGGCTGGAGTCAGCAGCCTCAAGGGAGGATGGGGGTAGAAGCAGCAGAGGGAAGGCGAAGGTGGCTGCGAGCTCATGGGCTGCAAGGGGTCTAGGGCAGTGTTTCTTAAACTTTTTAAGACCGAGGAACACCAAACAATTTTTTTTTTTTAAATGAGGAACACCAAGGATTTTTTGCTCAAAAAAAAAAAAAAAAAAAAAAAAAAAGGTGTGCGGGAGGGTTGGGGGGAAGTTATTGAGGGAAAAAAGGGTCGGGGGAAAGGTTGCCTGCCCCTTTAAGGGCAGCCATTTTGAATTCTCTTGTTCCCTGTGGCACACCTCCGACTGGTGCCGCGGAACACAGTTTAAGAAACACTGATCTAGGGGGTGTGGTGACCTGCTCACAGCCCATGCAGGCTAACAGGCTGGGAGTGCCAGACTCGCATGGGCTGGGAACAAATAGGGTATGTCTACACTACAGCACTAATTCGAACTAACTTAATTTGAATTAGTTAATTCGAACGAAGCTAATTCGAACTAGTGCATCTAGACCTAAAAACTAATTCGAATTAGCGTTTTGCTAATTCGAACTAGCATGTCCACATTGAGTGGACCCTGAACTGAAGTTAAGGCTGGCCGGAACCAGGACTTAGAGTGTGGAGCTGCTGCCCGACCCCCACCCCGGACAGACAGTTCTCAGGGTTCCCCGCTCGGTTGTCTACCTCAATGAGGGACAGCAAAGCAGTCCTGTCTTGGAGTGCCCTGAGCGCCCGCACTCGGCACATCACAGCACTCGGCCATCAGCCCGGCTGCACTTGCCGCAGGCTGCCATCCGGGGGGGTCAATCGGGGGGCTGTCAGGATCCAGGAGGCCCTGCAGGAGAGCTTCCACCCCGAGGAGCCTGCAGAGCCACCCCAGTCCTCCCCATCGAGGGCTCGTACCCCATTCCTCTCCTCACCTCCTTCCACTTACCCTCCCTAGCCCCCTTCCTGATGTAAAAATAAAGGACACGTGTGTTCAAAAATAGAAACTCTCTTTATTTAACAAAACTGGGGGTGTGGGGGGGATTAACCTCTGGGGAGACTGGGAAAAGGAGGTGGGAGAGAGGGAAGAGAGAGGGTGGGAGAGGGAGGGGGAAACCTGGGAGGAGGGAGCTGGAAGGGGAAGCCAGGGGAAGAAGGAGGAGGAGGAAGTATAAAACTATGGTACTCCATATCCTCAGTACTGTGTACAGATGTGGTCTCCTCACCTCAAAAGAGATGTTTTGGCCTTGGAAAGGGTTCAGAAAAGGGCAACTACAATGATTAGGGGTTTGGAACAGGTCCCATATGAAGAGAGGCTAAAGAGACTGGGACTTTTCAGCCTAGAAAAGAAGAGACTGAGGGGGGATATGATAGAGGTCTATAAAAGCATGAGTGGTGTGGAGAGGGTGCATAAAGAAAAGTTCTTCATTAGTTCTCATAATAGAAGGACTAGAGGACACCAAATGAAATGAATGGGTAGCAGGCTTCAAACTAATAAAAGAAAGTTCTTCTTCACAAAGCAAATAGTCAACCTGTGGAACTCCTTGCCACAGGAGGCTGTGAAGGCTAGAACTATAACAGAGTTTAAAGAGAAGTTAGATAAAGTCATGGAGGTTGGGTCCATGGAGTGCTATTAGCCAGGGGGTAGGAACGGTGTCTCTGGCCTCTGTTTGTGGAAGGCTGGAGATGGATGGCACGAGACAAATGGCTTGGTCATTGTCTTCGGTCCATCCCCTCCGGGGTAGCTGGTGTTGGCCACTGTCGGCAGACAGGCTGCTGGGCTAGATGGACCTTTGGTCTGACCCAGTACGGCCGTTCTTATGTTCTTATGTTCTAAGCTCAGGGCTCAGGATCGGGGGTCTCACTGGACCACCTTGATTTTCATGCAAACCTGCTCCTGGGTTTGCATGGGGCCTTTGGTGGCCAGGCTGGCAGCTATCCTGCCCTAGACGGCCACTTTCCTGTGCCTAGTGTGGAGGTCGTGGACGTTGGAGGCCTCCCCCCAAACCTGGATGAGGTCCACCATCTCCGCACTAGACCAGGCGGGCGCCCGGCTCTTGCGGCCCCGGGCAGGCTCCTGGGAGCTGCCAGCCTGGTCCCGGGAAGAGGCGGAGGGCTGGGTGGCAGCGGGTGGCTGGCTCGTACCGTGCCAGGTGCAGGGTCTGCTGGCTGGGTGCTGGCAGGCTTGCACCTGGACGGGCACCCTAGCCAGACCGTGGCCCTTTAAGGGCTCCGGGGCTGGGAGGGGGCAGAAGAGTTTCCTGGCTTGGCCCAGAGTGGCCACCAGGACAAGCTGGGAAGGGCCAGCCTCACTAGTTCGAATTAAGTGGCTACACAGCCCTTAATTCGAACTACTTAATTCGAACTAGGCATTAGTCCTCACAGAATGAGGTTTACCTAGTTCGAATTAAGCACTCCGCTAGTTCAAATTAAGTTTGAACTAGCGGTTTGTATGTGTAGCGCCTATGAAAGTTAATTCGAACTAACAGCTGTTAGTTCGAATTAACTTTGTAGTGTAGACATACCCATAGTTACCTGTTCACATCACTATTGTATACATATGCAATGTATTGTGGCTTCGCATACAGCACTGTTTCCCAATTTTATTTGGCCACGGAACCCTTTTAAACTTGAAAGAATTTTGCGGAACCCCTAACAGTCTTATATATGAAGCTGAAAAAGTAGACCACAAATAAGTAAGGATAATAATAAACAAAAGCTAAACAAGGTCATGAGATCAACACAAATGAAAATTGTTTTCAATAAAATTCATAAATGCTTAAATATTAATTATTAATATTTTTAAATCATAAAATGTTATTGTAATGGAATTTCCTCGCAGAACCCTTATTTTCACTTCGCGGAACCCCAAGGTTCCATGGAACAGCATTTGCGAAACACTGGGCATACAGCTTTATCAAGCTTATCCTTCAGTATGAGAAGAACATATACAAGAAACATAAAAAACAACTCCCTCACACACAAGAAAAGCTGAACATATGAAAAATACGTAATTAAGAAAAATATGATTCCATCACATTTAAACTTATGCAACCTTCCTTGATAAGGTTGGCAGAAATCCTGTGCTTTGAGACAGTCTGTTCACTTATAAATTGTCATTTGAGAGAGTTTTACTTTCTCTAATGTTTTTAATAATACCTTATAAAATAATCCAATGGGTTTAGAACAAAATCTGTAAGACTGCACTGTATTCAAAGGTGAAGAGTCAACTCATGTAAGGGGGTCCAAACCAGCACAAACTTTACTACCAAAAAGAGCCAACTTTTTGCTATTTTGGTCAGAACGGGTAGAAAGGTAATGCTGCTTGTTCTTTCGGTGAGTGGCTTCGACAACCAGGGAATTTGGGGCCAGGTGTGTGAAAAGGAAATCCAAATCTTTAGGAGGAACATAATATTTCCTATCCACTTGTTTGCAGGTGGGCATTATGATTGCTGAGGTTTGCCCCATGATTTTGGTAGGGTCCATCACAGCAGAGTTAATAGGCAGGGCTATCTTAGACAATGATGCAGATTGCAGAATATCAGTAAGCTCAGTTGATTTTTTGTAACTTCATCAAGACTGATGTTGAGCTCTGCAGCTACCCTCTTGAAGAGGTCCTGAAATTGGGTGAAATCGCCCACTGACATATGAGAGAGGATAGCATAATGGCTGCATCTGGTGAGGGCGATGAATTGATGTCATCTGGAGAGATGTCTGGGGCCAGTGGCTATATTTGTGGTGGAGCAGGTTCCGCCTGCCCCTCTGTAGTTGGAGAGTGATGGAGAGAGTGATGGGGTAGAGGACCATACCACAGAGGGATGTCCCTGGTATAAGATGACTTTGACTATGATGGAGATGAAGGAGTCAATGCATGGTAAGAGAGGAATGAGGAAGTGAATCAACTGCCTCCATGTCTCCCGCATCTTCACCAGAAAAGGGGATTGGAGATAGAACATGGCATGGTGCCGATGCACCTAGAGAAACATCAGTACCAAGGGGTGGTGAGTTAAGTGTTGGCAATACAAGGAGATCTCTGTGATATGCAAACTGCGGTGCCAGCGTGGATAGTGCTGCGGTCTGCAGTGCTGGAGTTGATGGCAGCACAGAGGTCTTGACCAGTGCCTATGAAGCTGGCAGGACCATTAATGTGCTGGTGCAGTCATTTGGCAGTGCTGTAATGACAGAGGATACCGCGGTCAGGAGCGTTATAGCTGGTGTGCAACTGTTAGTGTTGGACAGTGCCAGAACGATCAAGGCAAGCAACTTAAAGACTATTGCCTTGGCACAAGGGTGGTGTGCACTAGTAGTTTTTGGAGGTGCAGGTGATGCCAGAACCACCTGGCGCATCATAGGTGCTTAGACATGGTGCAGTTGACACAGTCGTCACTGGAGGAGTCGGTGAGAGAGCCTGTCAGGAGAGGCATATGAGGTGAAGAAGCCATGCACTTCTTTTTCAAGTCTTCTTGTGGATTGAAGATTGAGGAGTAGATTGGGTCATAGAGGGTTTGGGGCCCAGGACCGAGGCAATTCAAAGGGACTTTTCCATAAGAATGAGTTTAAGTTTTAGGTCCCTGTCTTTCCATTCACTAGCTTTCAACTTGCTGCAGTAGATGCATTTTTGGGAAACATGGGCTTCACCCAAGCAGCAGACACATTGGGAATGCCTGTCTGAAACGAGAATAGCATCCTTACAGGTCGTGAAGCGTTTAAACTTTGGTGAACCAGGCATAGGCTCTAACTATGAGGGGAAAACAAATTAAGAAAAAAAACTGTTTCAAAAGAACCAGGAGAAAAACAGAAACTTATCTAACAAATAGGTAACTAGCTAACTAAGGTAGGTAACAAAGAACAAGTTTTTCAATCTGAGGAATACTGTGAAGCTCTGTTTCAGGCTAGGGATGGTAGAGAATGAACTGGGGGGGAGGCACGCGTGCACGGTGTCAAAACACTGACATGTACAAGCCTGGCACCTCACCTGATGGCCCATGAAGACACTGCTCTAAAAACCTCTGATCAACAGCGCAGGGGCACACTGACACCTACTGTGGAATACCCACAGGGACATCTCTCTCGAAGAACTACTGTAGCAGCCTTTGTTAAAGTAAGATGCAATTAGAAACAAATACGTGTCCCAATTCTTCATCACTGGAAAAGATATTCACAAATTTCTGCAACCAGGAGCACTGAACTATATTGTAGAAGATATAAATATATTTAATTTAATTGGAGCATTTCTTACTCTTGCACATTCCCATGTGCCTCTTCTGTGGTGTATGGATCTTTCACAGTAATAACAAATCCTCTAATGTACTTTAAAATATACAGTGAAATAAATTATTTAATGAATGTGTTCTCAATAATTTCTTGGCTTTTTAAACTTTTTTTCTACCAAAATTTATTCCAACTGGGGTCTTTCAACACTAGCACACAATATAGAATTAATAATCTTCTAAACCTGGGCTAGGTTCCTTTTGCTTTAATCTTTTTGGCCTCCAGAAATTTTGCTTTTTAACTGTGCTGTTTCTTTTGTTATGGAGCATGCATGCCCTCTGCCCCCCCAATCCCTACAGCAGCTCACTGATTCTAGGGATTTTAATTTCCAACTTTTCCCTTCCAGCTGTGGTTTCAAAAAGTAAGCACCCCCTTTTTGAATCTTTGTCTCAGTAAGGGATTTATAATGAGTTTGTTACTTGTATAAAACAAAAGCAAAGTGAAATATAACTTTTGCAAATGATAAAAATATACTTCACAGAATGGAGCTATTATATGTAGCCGTCAAGGCTTGATTTCGATTTACACTTCAAATATTACTTTAGAAAAAAGAAAAATCTTTGCTAGACCTGTTAACAAGAATCATATTGTTGTTCACAAGCAAAAGGAATCCACTCTGCTCAGTTGTTCAAGGCCGTCCACATTCATCTTCAAGTCAGAGTGAATAAAGCATAGGCTGTATACATTTCCATCAGGAACCTCAAAAAGTATTCCTCATGTTCAGATTGAAGGATAAAAATGTTATGTACCAGGGAGTCTGTGATATATCTGTCATGTCAATAAGAAAAGATCACATTCTGATAAAGAGAAAAAATTGCCAGACAAATACTATTGAATGACCATGTAGAAAATACATCAGAAAACAAGTCTGAGCTTGAAATCAAGACGAGAGCCAAGAGACACCTTGCTGCTACTCTACCTCATAGTATTGTCCTTCTGACATTTGCAAATATGATCTCCCTCTTATTTAAGGGCATCTTTCCAGATTCTGGGTCAACAATTCCTATTCTACAAGGAAACAATGTACAATCCCAAATGACATTGCCAAGCAGCTTTCCCAAGGGAAAAAATGGCTGAGCTTATGAAAACATTTGTTTTTTTATTTGCAATTGATGGCACTACCTATTCAGGATTACAAAAAATGGATCACATAGGAGAGAGAATATTTTACAGTACGAAAATCTACAGAGACTAGAAACTTGACTGCATCTCCCCAACCTGATTCTCACTCACCTATGGGGAAAACAGAGCATAGGGTACAAAACCCATGCTGCATCATCAATAGCAACTCCTCAGATTCTCCTAAACTGAGAAAAGTGTATAATAATGGTGATTCATGTGAAAATTGGTCACTTTGAAAAAGCACCAGAAACCAAGTAATACTGACAAAAAGAAAGAAAGAAATCCTTGATATTACTCATTAAGCATTAAACAAGTCAGATAAAGAGTATTTGTGCTGTAGATAACTTTGAAAAACCATTTATTCAATAGCCACAGCCAATCAATATTTAAAATACTGCCTTTAAATCATAAAATGAATAATGTATCTGCTCTTCTGTTAGGCCATCCTCTCAATCCTTACGGAATCTGAACATGTTAAGTATTGCCACCTTAATTGTTCAAAAATCCTGAATCCTGCCTTAAAAATCATGAGATTTTTAAAAGAGAATAAATTAGGGATTCATTTTATTTGTTTACTTGAATCACATTTTCAAGGTTTTGCCAACAACCACAAAGGGCTTAAAATGTACTTTAAAAAAAAGAAATAAAAGAAACCTGAGATTTCCAGGCTTAAGGAGCTAGGACTTTAAGGGGGAAAAATCAAGTATGTGAGCCAGCAACACTGCCTGCAAAGAAAGGAATCTTTCTATTTGTTAATGTCACAGATGCAAGAGTTCCTGAAAAAAAAACTTCCAGACTTTAACAACTGACCATTCAACCACCTGATTTGACCATAGGTGCTTACTCAATGGCTTCTCTGGGTTGGAGCATCCATGGAAAAAAATTACTGGATGCTTAGCACCCATCTGCAGCTCAGTTCGTCCTCCCTCCCCCCTAGAGCCTCCTGGCAGCCCCACTCATCAACTCATTCCCTGTCCTCCCAGCACTTTCAGGGAGACCAGGAGAGGAGAAGGAGTGGGAAATGGGTGCACTAAGGGAAGGTTGCAAAACTGGGCAAGAGGCTGCAAGCCAGGATGGGAGCTCGTGAGACGGGGTGGAGTGCAGGCAGGGCCTGGGGCTGAGCAAGGATTGAGTACCCTCAGGGAAAGCTGGAAGCTGGTGCCTGTGGGTTTGACCCCAAGAGATCTTCTTAAAAAAATCATGCAGAATCACCTGCCTAGCAATTAACTACAAAGTAGAGGCTGGACTTCTATAATCGGGACTTCCCTCATCCAGCAACATCTGTGGATGCTCTCAGAATGGAGCACTCACAAGAAAAAGCCAGGGCTCTATGCTAAGGAATTCCTCTCCCCCCCCAGAGCTTCGGGCTCCACAAATGATTTGTGGTGTTCAAGCTCGGTGGGGAGCAGGAGGAGCAGGTACAAAGGTGTTGACCAGGAAAGAGGCATGGTGGCCACAGAATCCTATGTCTGGGGGCCAGGTGTGACGACCCCCCCCCCATGCTTTATGAAAATTAGTTTATGACTATAAATATTTATAACTTGGAGATACATTGGACAAAATGCCTCATGTAACCTATCAAGTTTAATGTTACAGTCTGCTAGATCTGTATATCCTATTTGGGTGCATGTATCATTATTTATGCAAAGTTAGAAATATGAAAGATGAGACTGATTATAATTTTAAATATGCCAGTGCAAGCCATTACTGGTGCTTGGGAAGCCTTAATGGCTGGGTGATCTACTTAACAACTTATAAACAGTCTTGTAAGTTCAAAGGTGATTGGACTTTTTGGTTCAAATATATGTAACCATATTACCTGGTACTGGGATTCCATTTTTTACCCAGGTAGCTTGCCATGGAAGGGAGAAATGTAGAACAAAAGATTCCTGCCCTGGGAGAAGACTATTTAAGCAATGGGAAGTTATCAGCCCTTTGTCTTCGGCTGGCTTGGAAAATCCTGGAAGGATACAAAGGGCTGAGGATCCAGGTCAGAATAAAAGACTATCTTTGACTTGAAGATTATGCCTAGGACAAAAACAGCTCTTTAGGGTAAGAATCTGCTTGCAATAAGATTTTTAGTGAATTAGAACTAGCTATGCATTTTCTTTTCATTTTAATTTAGTAACTTACTTTGATCTGCCTGTTTTCACTTGCAACCACTTTAATCCTACTGTTTGTACTTAATAAAAACACTTTGTTTACTATCAGGCCCAGTGTAAATAATTGTTACCCAGCGGCAAGACCAGCGTGCACATCTCTCTTTCATTGGTAAAGTGGACAAACATCTGTTAGAGAAAAGAAACTTCTCCCCCAGTAAAAAAGTTTGGCCAGGCCGCTCTTGCTATAGTGGGCTGCAGTACTCCTTGAGAGAAACCGGCCGCACCCTTCCTGCATACCATTGCCTTTAGAAAAGGGAAGGTGTGTGGGGAAAATAGCCTCAGACTCTCCCACCCGTCACCTTGGCGTGAGAACTGCGGGGCTTACCTGGTCGCATGAAACCTGCACAGTTTCGGCCCAACCCCTGGGACACAGACCCCCCCACTTGGTGACCATTGGGCCATATATGGTAATATGCAAGCGCAGGAAAGCGATGTGCAGATTTTGGGATAAATACCCATGGCACAGTTCGCTCTAGGAGGTCTTTGCAACACACGTACCACTGTGCGTGTGCCTTCTCGTATACTTCAAAGCGCTGCCGGCCTGATCAACCGACCAGCCACCTCCCCGACTCTCGGGCGTAACCAAGGCCTTCGCAACCGAACCGATATCTTTGTAATGTTCCGTGTGCTGTGTAAGTTGGTATGTATGATTTGATTTTTTCCTGTTGTATAAGCTTAGTGTTGTAGTTGTTTTTGGGTAGTACATAAGAGTTTGTAGTTATCACTGTTATTTTATTACTGTAGCTGGATATTTGAAGATTAGAGACTATTCCCTTGCCATTCCCATCCTTATATCTCTGACACGTTTTACTAGAAACCATAGAATAAATATAATAAATACTGTAAATTCATTATTAACACGGTCTATTAAAAATCTTAGAATAAATACTATAATTCACCACTGTCATAAATAAATAATTTTTATTTGATAAAACTGTCCACCTGGTTCTGTCCTTCCCCCCTTGGGTATTCATCATCGGACCTGTGATTCTCGCGACAACATCCTCATGAGCTTTCTTTGTGTAAAACTTTTACTCAGAGAAAGAGTGATTTGGGAGGGGGTTGATCCCTATTGGGGGTTGGTTTCTTGGGTACTGTGCCCTAGAACTTCATTCTCTCAGAGGTGAAGTGGTTCAGCATCTGCATTGCTCTTCAGGGGGACAGTAACTCCAACTCTGTACCTTGTCTGGGGAAGACCAGAAAATCTGGCCCAGCAGGACAGAGTGGTAGGGGTCTCCAGAAAGCAAGACGACCGATATCAGTGGCATAATCAGCACACTGAGAACAAACCCAAAAGGTCTTCTGTGGCTGTACCCCAACATGCTGGGATTGCAGTTTGGCTGCCACAGAGCTTGGTGTACTCTTGTGGTGCTACACTTCTGGCCCCAGCTATAGGGCTCCACAGGCACAATGCCTCTTTGCACAAGTGCTCTGCTTCCCCACAGCTCCTGCCACTGGGGGGAGTAAATGGAAGCCCAGCCACTGCTGCTGCTCTTCACCAGTTCCTCCCCCCTATCCCCCACAGTGATCTCCAAAGCTGCATCTCTGGGGTATAGGGTGTGCCATGGGAGGGAGAGGGCATGGCAATGGCCAGAAGGGGTGAGGCTTGGGGAACAGGAATGAACTGCCAAGGCTCCCAGGGTGGCTTGCAGAACTGCTCCAGATGACGATGGCCCACGGGCTGGGAGTTTGACAACCCTGTGTCATCAGTCAGGGTTTCAGGTTGGCCCAGTTCATTCCTGACAGGTCCTCTACTCCATCCATTATGATAAACTTTCAGCTGCGTGCGTGCGCTCCCTTTATCTAAACTGTTAGACCCCATGCACTTGGGTCAACACAGTGGATCTCTGAGAACCTCCAGAAACAACAGATTCAGGCAAGGATGAAACCAATCAAGCAGGTTTATTGCCAAATGCTATGCATTAACAGTTGTCAGCAGAAAGTCTCAACGCCAAGCCACTGTGCATTCTGCAAGCGTTGACAATGTACCAACACACAGCAGGCCTATTGCCAAATGACAGATATTAACAGCAGTTAGTACTCTAAGCCACTGTGCATTCTGTAAGTCTCAGCAATGACACCTGCCATTCCAGGTGCCTAGTGCATTTCCCCCCCGCCTCCCCCGGTCAGTTGGCTCTCACCGTTTGTGGTGCCCTTTTATAGACATGTACAAACAACTTACATCACTTCTTTACGTACCAGGTTGCCACCCTCTGTTGCCTAGTTACCACCCCTCACCTTACGGAAGGGGGGCTCTTACTTATCCTTCATGCTGTCAACTTCAACCCGGTCCTGAACCTAGGTCAGTATGTACATTAGTTTTTGGGGAGTCTTTGGTACCAAGACATTTCTTATTAAGATGTTCTACTACTTCCCTTTGGCTTACAATCCATACCTGGTGCCTCCCTATGTCCTTCCATGCTCAACCTAACTTACACAATCACACAATAATCAATAGGGCCTCTTTCTTGGCTCCTGTGTTACTGAACCAAAGTCGTGCTCACTAGATTCCAGGCCTGTTGCTGTTTTCATGTTACAGGCCTTTATTCAGGCCTGTTGACTCCATGTTACTGACCCTCAACTTACTACACCCTGTTGTATAGGCTCCCACTTTCCCAAAAATTTCCCCAGCTACTAATAAATCCACGCCCCATTCTCCCTACACCATTGCCTCATCCACACAAGACCCTGCAGTTCTGCCTGTGTAACTGACCCGGTGCATAGTATTGGAAGCATTTCAGAGAACAATACCATGGAAGCTCTGAAATTCAATTTCTTACCTAACAGCCTAAATTTGGTCTCAGGAACCACTCTCCTGTCCTTCCCTATGTTTTTGTTACATACATGTACTATGAACCCCAGCTCTTCCCCTGCACTACACATAAGTATTATTAATGATCTTGTTATTTATTTTCCTGTTTGCTAAGTTATGAGAAACCTGCATAAGGAGAAATAGACCAAATATTAATATCAATCCTTCCCAATTCCAACAAATCATAAGCCACTTCCAAAAAATGCCTTTTAAATGGAGCTTCGTAGACCCAAATGTAAATGTCATGGGCATGCTTATGTAAAATGCTCGACTCATTATCTCTTCTCATTAATTCAATAAACACAATAGTAACCCTCCTATGAAACTCACATCCAACTCCAAGTTAGCTTAATACATTATAATATAATAAGATTTAATTGATAAAGCGATCCTTATTTTCCCCAGCCCCCTGTAACTTTAAAACAAAGCCTTTAGACTTCCTGTCCTTGACAGGCATAGTCACCCGAATTACACCCAACTCGCCAGAAGTATCTGTTTCATATTGAAATGGATTTATTTCAGTGTTTTAGTGACATAAATTAGACCATGCTTGGAAGTAGAAGGCAAGTTTATTACTATAGTCAGCAATCAAGCTACTTAGTCACAGAACAGTATGTTATGTAACAAAGACTTTAAACATGGTGTGGGGAAGATAATGGTACATTGAACAAGTCTACTAAATACCTGCTGTGACAACTGAGACTACAAATTTTACCCTAATTGTGATTCAATGATAAAAGGGTATGAAAGTTCGTAAGATGTTAGAAACTAAATCAGTCATAATGATCAAACAAAAAAGATCATAATTCAGGGACTATGTTGAAATCATGGTTGGTAAAACCAGAAGAATATGTAGAGCCAGAAAACTGGTGTGATGAACATTAGACCTAGCTGATGGACAAAATAATAATGGAATGATGGAAGAATAGATGGAAGCTTCTAGAGCATACTTCATCATCATGGATGTCACCTCAATAATTTCCTGGGACCCAGGCTTTCATCATTCTGTGCCTAAGAAATGTCCTGACCAAACCAGGCCAGGATCCAGATGACACTGTAGCTGCATCCTGAACACCACTTCAGATGAAATGATTTTAGACTGTAACAAAAGCAACAGCTGCAACAATAGCTCCAGCTCATGTCAACTACCTTCTTCTCTTTTACCTAAATGGTCAGTTATTACCATCTTTAATATTATCTAAGAAGACTTAAACTTTGGGTTTTTTTCCCTTCTAAAACATTGCCCAGCTCAAGAGAATGCAACAAAAAATCTTGTTAAAATAAAAGCCTTAATACTTTACATTTTCAATACTGTAACTACTTTCCCTTCTATTCTGCATGTTTAATAATCTGTGGTCTCTGCATACCAAACCTCAAACCTTGTTTAATGTTGTTTAAAGTTGGACAGTGATTGGATTATGTTAATACCTTTGGCCCATTTACTCTCTCTAAATTAATACAAAATAATTCCATGCAAAGACTACATCATGACCAAGAAAACAGTCTGTGTCCTCCATCTACATTAAAGAATAATTAATAGAGACTTAAAGTATTCAAAGATAAATGAGCCTAGGTCATAGTTAGTTCTTGCCCTTTAGCAACAAGATAATTAAATCAGGTTGTATGCCTGTCATTAACTACAGTGGATAAATCAAATTATAAAAATTATTAAAACAAGTTCTGAAAACAAATGGAAATGGAAAGAGTGAATCATGAACTTGGTAAAATGGATTTTTGACACAAGGTCAATGGCAGTCTAAGACAACGGTTCTCAACCACTGGTCTGCAGACCAGTGCCAGTCCGCGGCAGCTGCCAGAGGCAAAGCCAGCTGTTTGCAGCAGCTCAGCTCCACCAGCTGTGGTAGCTGATTTTGCCCACCAGCAGAACTGGGACTGAGGTGGTGGCAGCGGCAGGAGGAGGCAGAGCAGGAAGCACCTCCTTTCCTCCTCCCTCTTCCCACCCAGGTAAGATGGCACGCTGGCCAGGGTTCCATACCCATGGGGGTACTAGACATGCTTGGAGAGGAAGGGCGTGCAATGGAGGAAGGAAGCGTACACGCCACCAGCGGCAGCTCCCGCACCCACGTGGCCAATTTTGCCCAGTGGCAGCACTGAAGCAGTGGCAGGAAGAGACGGACAAGGAGGCACCTCCTTCCCTCCTCCCCCAGGTAAGATGGCAGCCCAGCTGGGGCTCTACACTCCCCTGTGCCTCTACCTATAGGGGCGTGAGACTCACTGGGGGAGCACACCACCAACGGCTGCTCCCCCTGCCCACGTGGCAGTAACGGCCATGCTCCCTGGAGGGGGCAGCCTCACTCTGGGGAGTGATGGGGTGAGGTTAAAGGGGTGTTGGGTGTGGTGGAGTCACGGGGCAAGAGGGTGTTGGCATGGGCTGTAGGGGTCAGAGGTTAAATGGTCAAACGGCACGATGCGTGGGGTGGAGGCCAAAGAGTGTGAGGCACTGCGGAGCAAGGGGCTGGGGTGGGGCTACGCAGACAGGTAACATTTTATTTGCATATTTGCATAATGAATACGTAAATAAAATGTTACCAGTCTGCCAAAAGTTTGTGAATGGGTTTGCCAGTCCGCAGTACAAAAAAGGTTGGGGATTGAGTAGATTAATAGGAATTTCAATACCCAGTTTCTGTTTCCAGCTCTATCATTTGCACATTCCATGACCTTTCAAGAAGTAATAAGCTACGTCTACACTACATGCTTCTTGCACAAGAAGCCTTTTCCGCAAGAGTTTTTGCACAAAAACATCTTGCACAAGAGCACGTCCACACCTCAAAACACATTGCAAAAGCAATGTGCTTTTGCGCAAGAGAGCGTCCACACTGCATGAACGCTCTTGCCGAAGAAAGCTCTGAATGCCATTCACAGAATGGCCATCAGAGCACCAGTGCTTTTTCCCATAGGTGTTTCTTGCACAAGAAACCCCTCTGGAGCGTCCACACGTGCCTTCTTGAGCAATAACTGTAGCGCTAAAAGTAGTTATGCCTCAGAAAAGGAGGTTTACCTACGGCAGAAAAAGCCCTCTGTTCTGCCGCTTAACTGCCCGTTTAATTGCGCAAGAGCTCATTTGAGGTGTGGATGCTCTGCAGGTTTTTGTGCAAAAACAGCTGTGTAGAGTAGACATAGCCATAATGTTTCTGTGCCATATGTCACCTCCTCTACAAATGGGGCTAATCATTTTGCTCCCAGGTTTGCAAAATGCAATGGGATATAAAGTAAAAAATGTGCTGCTTGAACCTGACCTTGCTCCCATTGAAGACAAGAAAAGGTTTTAACTTTAATGGAATTGGGACCAGGGCCTGTACCACAAAAGTACACTACGGCTGTGTCTACACTGGGCCACTTATTCCGGAAAAACAGCCGCTTTTCCGGAATAAGCTGCGAGCTGTCTACACTGGCCCCTTGAATTTCCGGAAAAGCACTGACGATCTACTGTAAGAAATCAGCTGCTTTTCCGGAAAAACTATGCTGCTCCCGCTCGAATAAAAGTCCTTTTCCGGAAAACTGTTCCGGAAAAGGGCCAGTGTAGACAGCACAGTAGTCTTTTCATAAAAAAAGCCCGATTGCGAAAATGGCGATCGGGGCTTTTTCGAAAGCGCGTCTACATTAGCCACGGATGCTTTTCGGAAAAGGGCTTTTCCGGAAAAGCATCCTGCCAATGTAGACGCTCTTTTTCCAGAAATACTTATAACGGAAAACTGTTCCGTTTTAAGCATTTCCGGAAATTCATGCCAGTGTAGACGTAGCCTACTAGTATTAAAACTGTTCCTTTATCTTTTTACACCTTTTCATTTCCCAGCATCTGATAGGATGCCTTTCCCCTCCATTTCATCCTGAGACTGACAATTCTGCTCTCTCATTGATCTTGACACGTTTTCTAGGTTCAGCTAACCTTCTGAAAGAGCAGATCATGCACTCAACTCCCAGAAAGAATAGCACTATTTTATATTGGTCTTAAGGGAGAAGCCAAATATGTGAAGATACATATGAGGATGCAAAAATATGGTATGGGGAGTGGGCAGAGAACTTAAGGCGCTTTAAATTATAATACGGGTCAGCTGTGAATTCAGGGAGCGTATTTCAAATTTCAGGAACAGTGCCCCCACTAAAGCCAAAGTCATTGTTAATGCCACTTTTATAGATTGCTCAGCATCTGATGTGCCAACAAATATTAACATATTCTTCTTCAAAACAAGCATGACCATTTCCATTCTTAGAAAAAGAATTTCTAGAATGCTGATTCCTTATTTACCTAATAATCATGACAATAAAATCATTCTTAAATGTAAGATGTGCTATCTACTTCTTGCTTAGTACTAGCCCTCCAGAACTAAAAGGAAATCAGCCACATCTCATATTAACGTCATAGTTAAAAAGCTCTCAGAAAGTTACTTTTATTCTAACACTCATGCCTCTCCCCATTCCTTTTTTAAAAAATTAGGAACAATGGCATTGGTACATTGTCCTCCAAGCAGCAAGGCAAAGAAAACAGCGTAGTTTTAAACAGCAAGGTATTAGATACATTTCTGCTTATAAGGTATATGAATGACCACAGGCCTTCACCACTTTGGCTAAATCATACATAAAATTTTAGGAAAAGCAAGTTACAGGTTGAACCTTTTGATTCTGGCACCCGTGGGACCTGACTGGCGCCGAACTAGAGAATTTGCCAAACCACTGGAGGTCAGTATTGTCTAGAAGCATTGCCAACTCTTCCACTGCTTACTGGGCCCTTAGAAGATATTTGGGGATAAATTAGAACTAAACAACAGCACAGAACACAGAGCCAGGACTGGTGGCTGTAAACATATTTTATGGGACTAGAGGAAACTTGACCACACCCATGATAAGTGGACATCAGGCTAACTAAAGTCATGCCGGACCAGGGATGTTGCCAAACCAGAGAGTGCCAGATTAGAAAGGTTCAACAGACTAGGAACTATAATGACTATGTCCCTGCAGTGTTAAACTGGCACAGTTATTTAACAAGCAGAGGACCTCACACCTATGACAGTAAAAGACAGCAAAGGGATCTGTGCTGAATACAGTTTTTAAGTGAAGCAAGCTTCATAGATTCTTCATGTTCTTCTGTAGTTAAAATTAAAAAACAGGGAAAATTTAGCTACTAAAGGAAAAAAATCCAGAAAATCTTCCCCCTAAACAAAAGTAACAAGGAGAACATGACATTATTACCCGAGTTACAAATAAAATAAACCAGAGATAATTACATAAACAAAAGAAATGTAAAGATGCTTTAATAATACTGCAGTATAATAAAGCCACTTAAGCAGCATGTTTCAAGTTGCTTTTAGTGAAAGAAATTAAAGAAAATAAACTAGTTTCTACCTAACTGCTATATCAGCAGAAAAACAACCTTTTAGGAACAAAATCAAGAAAGCTGTACAATGCCTAGTAAGAAAAGTTAAGACAGTTACCGTATGCCTTTTGCCAAGATTAAATTATTGGAATTCAAGTAGGATTAAAGTTGGGAAGAGTACATTTCTCTTCTTAAAAGGGACCAAAACACGGTCAGGAGCTGACATTTTAAGGGTCTATTCATTGTCATGAACTGTTCTTTGTGTTTAGTTCACAAGTACAACTTCAGGTGTCATAACACATTGCAATCATATATTACAGTTTAACTTGCCTCAATGGTTTATGGGTAATGCCACAAAGGTAGAAGGAAAGAAAGCATGTGTGAACATCCCTGCCCCAGTGCGCTACATTAAACCAGGTACACTATTACAATCTGTGGTGGTGAACTTTAAAAACATAACAAAATTTAGATGCCATATGATTAAAAAAATATTATACACATTCATACACTAATGTTTTTAGCTGGGCATCAAATATCACAGAGGAAAGTTTCAAATAGGGAAACCAGTTCTGTTTTGGAGTCCAATAATACTTTTCAGACACCACAAAAACATAGGTGAACAGGAACCTGGCAAAAGGGAAAGGTACCAGAATAAGGGTTTAACATTGTTTTTAAAATACGTATGTCAATCAAAGTGTTGTGGTAAGGATAAGGAGGGAGCAGAAGCTTGGTTTTTGATGTATTTACAGTATATTAGAGAGGAAATACTATTGAGCCCAATCCAAATTTCAACTGAAATTTTGAATTAGAATTCACAGTCAACCTGTGGAACTCCTTGCCAGAGAATGCAGTAAAGGCTAGAACTTTAACAGGATTCAAAAAAGAGCTAGATAGATTCATGGAAGTTAGGTCCATAAATGGCTATTAGCCAGGATGGTTGGAATGGTATCCCTAGCCTCTGTTTCTCTGGAAGCAGGTGACAGGGGAAGGATCATGTGAGGATAACCTGTTGTGTTCCCTCCCTCTGGGGCATCTGGTATTGACCACTGTCAGCAGACAGGATACTGGGCTAGATGGACCTTTGGTCTGACCCGATATGACCATTCTTATGTTCTTAATTAGCAAACCTAAACCATGGTGTGGTTTTGGTGTGATGTAAACCACCCTCTGTAGAGGAACAGTCTGAGATCAACACATTTCTTACAGGAATAAAATTTCAGGCTTGAATTAGGATTCAGAATAATTTAATATGAAAAACAGACAAGTTCATAAATTCAGCTGCACCAAAACCAATGCACTCATTTAAAAAAGAAGCATTAAAAGGACTTGACAGTATGGCTAAAGTTTTACAGTGAAATTTTTGTTTGTGACCTGATGATCAATTAGTATTCGAAACCAGGTGCCTTTTGTAATGGATGGGAGGGAACTTACCTTTTCTAGACATCCTAGCCAATCAGTTAACTTAAATTGCCTGTAAAGAGTTAAACCCAGAGGCAGTGGGTATCCAGGAAGAGTTGGCAGGGAGCCAGGAAGGTCAATGAGAAGAGCGTAAGATATTTTAATTGAAACAGGTTCTACCTGCTTCAGTCCTTTGTATGAGTTCAGAGCAGGAGCTAGGGGGAAAATGGCCTGAGTCAGGAATAAAGCATGGAATTTTCAGCAATATCTATGTCTAGAAGGACTGAACCTTGGAACAAAGGAGATGTAAGTGAACAAGGAATGTTTAGTTAGACGTGATCAGGTTATTTTCTGGTTTGTGAACTCTTCCTTGCTGAATTCTAGGGAAGCAATTCTTAGTGCTTTTCATCTGCTTTTTCAGTTACTCTGTAACACTTAGCAACCAAGTATGCTTTACCAAGCACGTCTTCTTTCTTCTGTTAATAAAATCACCTTTTTTAAAACTATGCTTCAATTCTTATATCCTAGAAAGCAAGAGGTTCCGTGTGCATGTGTCTGAGATGAAAGGCCAACAATTAAGAAATTACAGTTTGTTTTCAAGTTTTCTTCAGAGGCAGTGTTAAAGACTTGGGGTAACCCTCCCATAGGAAGAAATTCCCAAGTGCATCTTCCCAGATTCAAAGGGGGAGTTTGCATTTGGGTGGTGGCAGTGTACCACCCAAGATCAGGGAGTCTATGACCTTGGGAAGTTGTTTAAGCAGAAGCCTTTAGTGGCAGAGTATTTTAAGGTCTCTTGCTGCACTTAAAGTGCTAGAGTGGGGAACAGTCTTGACACTTCTGTTTATTCATACTTCAGAAAGAGTGTAGGGTACCTATGTTGGAGTTAAGGAAGCCTCTCCAAAGGTTTAGTCAAAAAGAGCCACAAAAGGCTAAAAATTTACACAAAAAATCTCTGTAGCACTTGTTGCTATTAAAAATGGTCTTATGCTTTGCAAACTGAGCATAAAATTTTGAAGTTTACTATATATAAGCTTGAGAAGACAGACTTAAAAATTACTAGTCTGTCTACACAAACATGGGTATCTCCTTTGTTTCTATGCACTTCCTAGTCTTTTGCTTGCTAGAATCAGCAGCACAACTAGCTCCTATGCAACTGGTTATCAGAGCAGAAACAATTTTCAATGGTATTTTTGAAGCCAGCTCTACAGTTTTTAAAGGAGGCAACTACAAAAGCAGCTGTTCCCACATTTTACCATGCCACATATGTCTCTTCCCCCTCTCCACCCCAAAGTAGAGGGTCTAATGCACAAATCATGCAGAGGACTTGGAGGGAGTTTTAGAGTGTCATCACTTGATAACTATTTTCTCCATAAGAAAAGGGTCCTTTATAAGACAGACCACCTTGACTTGCCACATGCTCCCCTCAATATCATGCAACTTAAAAGTGTCTATGAACCTATGTTACTGCATCTCTGTTCCCTCCTTTACACATTTCTAAGTGAAGAATCCTAAAAGGTCTGGAAAATTTAATTGATCTATCCATACTCCTTCTACCTCATTTAAAAAAATACTCTAAAAAATTATTCTCTCTCCCCTCCTGTACAGTGGCATATCCTGAATCTGATACAAAGTACTGCAAGAGGCCATGTGAATATAAGCAACTTGGATAAAGATAGTTAGAGATTACTATTCATGGATATGCATGACCTTTTCATTCTCAACACCAGAGTTCTAGCATGCATACTGTACATGTTTTCTAAGTAAGCCCCTCTCAACATATCTTCAGAGTAGAATGATCAGATAAAGATAGTAAAAATAGGTGATGAAAGGTGAGGTGGTATCAATAATTCCAGATTTAAGAAAAACTAAAATACTTGTACATTTGAGGCACGATTTGACAACTTTTTATTCAGACAAGCTACAGAACAGGAAGAATAGGGACAATGAAGGTCAGAATTGCTAGAGTTGTTATGAGAACCTTATACACCAACTGCCTACACTGCTCAGGATACAAGACATTACCCTTTGTTCACCGCTCTCACGAACACTAAATTCGTTACAAAGTGTGTCATTTATTTTTAGCTCTCTTGAGCTCTAATGGCAGTAGTGATATGGCCCAGTAGATAAGGCACTGAACATGGATTTAGGAAACCAAGGCAATATTCTTGGTGATGCCCAGTTTTCCTTAATCAGCTGTATAGCAAGTCACATTGCCTCTTTTCTCACCTACGTTGGAAACACACTTAAAATTGTGGCTGAACAACACTCTAATTTGATTGACATGAAGGAGAAGAAGTCAGGCAGCCCTTCAAGTATCCCACTCAGTAGTCACTTTGCAACAGTAGCTGCCCTGCTAAAAGTCTGTGCCTCCTCTACAACACCTATTAGGAATTTCAAGTACTGTACAACTTTTAGTCAATTTTAAGTGATTTGTTTGCTGATGAAAGATATTGGTTTGAGAGCTCTACCACAAAATCCTCTATATTCAGGACAGGGACAGCACAAACAAATCAAATACATTCTTCCCCAACCAATCCCCAGCTGTGCCTCAACCCTGACCTAGCTGAACATCATCCAGAGACAAGAATGCATTCCCCATGTCCCTGGCTCCATTAATGAGTTCAAAAAGGTTAGCATTTCTGGGGGCAATAGTGGGAGTTGTGACATGAACACTGAACTGACATCAATTCATTCCACACAAGCCACAGAACAGCCTTGAGACAATAACAACTTTCTGTCTTTGTCAAATTCAGCTGTACTTGAACTGATGATCAGGAGGTAAAAGACACCACATACCATTCACAATAGAAAAAAATCTAAGGAAAAACACTGAAACTATCAGCTATTTCCACATACTATAGTTTTTTCTAAAGGAAATGCCTACATATAAAGAACTGTGCCAAAGTTTGACATTTATTATTTAGAAAAATATCAGATTAAATAAACATACAAGAAAAATAAAATTAAGAAAACAAGTTATTCATTAGAAGATAACATAGATGAACATTTGGATTCAACTGTCTGACTCATCAGACAAGCATTCTGGAAAGATTAACATCAAATGATTAGGCTACTCATTATTTGATTTTCTTTACTGATGACTAGCCATGCTATGTGCAGTATACTGTTTGGAGAAAAGGAATAGAGGCACAACCTACATCTTTTCCTGCCTCTTCCTCGTTTCACTGAATAACTTCCCTCCATATGGGAATGGGAATAGTAATTCCTATTTGTCTAACAGAATGCTATTAAGTTCAGTTGTTTCAAAAGTATTTTTAAATTTTGGATGAAAGACACTGTGAAAGTGTGTATTTTTATTTGATTCTTTTCAGATGCGGGCTGAAAAGAACAGACCTCCTAGAATTTCCAGCCCCAAAATAAACTCCTTCCCACATCCTATAATCAGCTCAATTCACCTAGAAAGTGGCTCTGAAAACAGTTGGGTACGGTCACACTATTAAAGTGTTACAACTAGGACACCTATGAAACCAGAGAATTTTGATAAAGTAAAACTTCCCCTTGATTGCAGTTAATAAATATCTCCTTCCTCGCTACTTTTCCTCCTCGTTTGTGCCACTGCTGAGGCTAGGGCTGTTAAATATCAGTTAATTGAATAGTCAATTAACCTCATGAATTCTTATCAGTTACTCGACTATTCTATAGTCCACGGGAACACAACCGGCAGCCAGTGCACTCCGGCCCCACTCCTGAGGAGCTCCCTGCCACTCTACGCTGCTGTATCAGAGAGGCATTTTGAAAAAGAGTTCCCCTCGCGGACCGGCTGCCTGTCGCCCCGCGCTGCTGCCTCTGATACAGAAGCAACAGCGCAGGGTGGCAGCAGCCCCTGTCGGGGTAGGGGTGTCTGAGCTCCCAGACCTGGTGCAAGCCAGAACTGAGGCAGGCTGCTTGCCCGCATGGCTTCTAATACACTTTAAATGCAGAGCTGCAGTGGGGACAGGTGCCTGACCAGGTGTGAGCCAGGACTGAGCCGGGCTGCAGACCAGCCTGCTAAAATATTTACTAGTTGGGGGCAGGGGGAGGAATGTGTGTAGTCTATGGCATTAACCTATAAGCTTTTGCTTATCGGTTAATCAGTTAATCGACTACACTATTACATCCCTAGCTGAGACAACAGACTGCCCGATAAATATTGGAAAAACAAAAATTTAACTACTTTAGTTGACAATTTTAACAAACCAAACCTGATTTTTTTTAAAAATGAATGTTTAACTAAATTAAAAAATTGAATGTTTAGCTAAATTTAAAAATTCACATGCTTGTTTTGTTTGCTATTGTTTTAATTAAATAAAACAATGTAAATGTCTGTCTGGTGATGTTCTCCTCATAATACAGCGTAGCAAGAAAATCCTCCAAATAAACATTAGAATGGCTGTTTCTGAAATGCAAATAGTACTGCAAATAGGCTTGTCATGCTTCTGCTGTCTTACATGTAAATCAATGCACATCTTTCTTCATAAAAGGATTTGCTTCATCAAACCTCATATTCAGCAGCAAAGGGCACTGATAAAAACTTATACAGAATAAATGACCAACTGTTCAGTTTTAAAACATCCTCTGATATATTTGAAAACAAATACAAACAACTCACTCATTATATATACAAGAAAATGTTAAAAAATCCACTCACAACAATTGAGAATGCCAATTAGTAACAACCGACGTAACAGTTTCAGTAACATGGTAAAAATCTGCATACCACAAACAATACTGAGCCCACAATAATATTAATTTCATATTGGCAACTAAACAGCTAAGATACATACAATATTTCACATGCAATATGAACATTCTGTAGGCAAACTAGGGATGTTAAATATCAGTTAATTGAATAGTCGATTAACCTCATGAATTCTTATTAGTTACTCAACTATTCTATAGTCCTTGGGGGGTAGGGTCAGCAGCCAGTCCCCTGCCACTCTGTGTTGCTGCCTCTGTATCAGAGGCAGCAGCATGGGGTGCCAGATGGGAGCTGGTCCACGAGAGGAGCCAATTTAAAAACCAGCTCCCCTCACAGACCAGCTACCAGTCACCCCATGCTGCTGCCCCTGATACAGAGGCAGCAGCGCGGGGTGGCAGCAGCCCCTCTCCAGAGTGGGGGGCTGAGCTACTGGACCCGGTGCAAGCCACAACTGAGCAAGGCTGCCTGCCCACCTGGTTCCTTATATACTTTAAATGCAGAGCTGCAGTGGGGGTAGGTCTTGGACCCACCACGAGCCAAGACTGAGCTGGGCTGCTGGCCAGTCTCTTAAAAAATTTACTGGCAGGGGTGGGGGAAATGTGTTTAGTCTATAGCATTAATCTATAAGCTTTTGATTATCGATTAATCAACTACACTATTGCATCCCTAAGGCAAACGCATGTAAAGGGGAATACTTTAACAAAATACTGCAGTTGCAAAGAAAGAGAGTCCAGACATTCTCCCCAAAATCCACAGGACTAATCAGGATTTAGGAGATCTCATTACCAGGGGGATCCTAGACACTTGCATTAAGGAACTCCAGCTGATGCTCTCTAAATCTGAAAGTTCCCTCTGCCTCCTAGTCTATGGTAATGTGGCAGAATCAGCAACTACACTTTCCCACAGCTGCACTGTGCAGGCGGAAGCTGGTACACACAGGGAGCCAGCTTTCAAGCCAGCGTCCCATGTGTACCAGCTCTCACAGAGCCTCCCCACAGAGGCAGCAGCACAGGGGGGAAAGGGGTGCAGGCAGGAGCTGGCTCCCCACTGTGCTGCCTCTGGTACAGGGATGGGGTGGGTGTGAATGGAGGCCGATGTTCTCAGGGAGCACTGGCTCCTACCTCTCCCCCCCTCCTCCTCCCTCGCCATCATGTAAACTTGTAACCTCTGAAAAATTCAGCAATTACATGTTTACACAAACACATTTTAACATCCTTACGATTCACTACTTTTTTTTACTTGAGTTTTATCCCAAAGAAATTACACTGATATAAAACTGGATTTGTACAGCAGGGAATCAGGCCTAGAAAGCAAAACAAGAGTTAACTTTCCACATTTTTCTCATTTCAGTTGATCTAAGTATGAGGTTGACAGGGAAGGAACCAAAGTGTTTAAGCACAATTCCATGTCCACCACACTCTGCCCATTTTTTCACATAGTCTTGCAAATATTTTGCAGAAGAACAAAGCTGGCTATGCAAAGAGGAACTATCACTTATAGATACTTTCTCCCTCTGGAAGTCATCACAACTTTTTTTTTCAGAAGTATTTTCTCCCGTCTGTTTACGAAGGGAAAGAAGAAAATGGCAGGAAAATTTTCCATAGAAAAGTGTAATGGTCACTGATAAACTTAATATTTTTAAATAAGCAAATGAATAGTCCTGACATTGTTAAAGAAACATCCTTTGGTCAAACCTTAGACCAAACAGAACCTGATCAGACCCATCTTCACTCTCTATCCTTCCATTTCTCCAAACACACACCAGCCTGCTGCTTATTCTCACTTTCAGTTTCAATTTCTTCTGGGCTGTATTAAAAAGCCTGCCCATGAGCGCCCCCCAGAGTAGTGCAACTTGATCATCACCAAAACAATAACACTTGCTATGCAAAGAAAGCACTGTCAAATGCACAAAAAAAAAACCTAGAGAAACCCATGTTTATCCTCTATTCTTTTTCTGTTCTAGTAGCTTTAGCTGTTTCATGTAATAATGATTGGTATAACATTTTAAGATTGAAAATGCAATTTGAAAATTATCCTTTTATATTGATCTTGCATGTGAGTGGTCCCATTGATATCAGCAAGACCACAGAAGAAATTGTTGGCCTGCCCACCTACACAATCAGGGCTCTCATGATGTTAAAATGTGGGCCTGAAAACTTCTCAGTTTTAGTCAGCTCACTTCTGTATTAATTTGTTTTCAAAGTACAAAGTGTTAGCTTTCTTATCAACTCTTATATTTTAGTTTTAAAGTGACTATGATCCACCTGCAGGCAAATCAACAGCTCCTTCTACAATACTTAATTTATTTGAATTATTCCTGATATGTTTAATAAAGAACAATGAAACCAGCTATAAACGAACAAGAGAAAGACGTATGGTAAAAAAAAAAAAAATCAATGTATTTTTATACTTAGACACAACTGCAAATTTTAAAAACTCTTAAATAAGCTTGGCAATTTAAAGGCCAAACTACAAAAGAACATTACAATCAGGAATAAAAAAATTTTGAACCTAAAATCTAATTCAAACTTCAGAAACAGAAAAACTTATTTTGTCATGAACGAACAGAATATTAAATGCTTCAGAGGGATAGCCGAGTTAGTCTGTAACAGGAAAAACTTAAAAAATAACAAATAGAAACTAGGCATTAAGTTTTACACTATAGAGGAGACAGGAATGAACAGCTGCCTGAATAACATTTAATATTCTAATCTAGTAGCACCTTAAAGACTAACAAAACATGTAGCTGGTATCATGACCTTTCGTGGGCACAACCCACTTCTTCAGATGGCAGGAGTATTAGAAGTCCAGATCCAAGTATAAATAAGGGAAGGGGGGAGTAGGAGGGGGAAAAAAAAAAAAAAGAGACACTCTCTCTTTTTTCTCCTCCCCTCTTTTTCCTCTCCCCACTTATTTATTCTTGAATCTGGACTTCTTCAGATGACAGGAGTATTAGAAGTCCAGATCCAAGAATAAATAAGCGGCGGGGGGGAGAGGAAAAAAGAGGGGAGGAGAAAAAAGAGAGAGTGTCTCTTTTTTTTTTTTTTCCCCCTCCTACTCCCCCCTTCCCTTATTTATACTTGGATCTGGACTTCTAATACTCCTGCCATCTGAAGAAGTGGGTTGTGCCCACGAAAGCTCATGATACCAGCTACATGTTTTGTTAGTCTTTAAGGTGCTACTAGATTAGAATATTAAATGTTATTCAGGCAGCTGTTCATTCCTGTCTCCTCTATAGTGTAAAACTTAATGCCTCGTTTCTGTACTACAAATATGAATAATATGACTTGTTTTGCTTGAACTTCAACATTTTGTACCCTGAGGACAATAACTTTAGTTTTCACTTGCAATTCCAAGTTCTAATCTAAATTTGTAGCAGAGATATACATTTATAAACCCTTTTCCCATATAGTTTTAAAAGGCAAGATAAGAGACCATTACAGGCCTTAATTCTGTTTCAAATTTTAGAAATTGTCCATCAGGCTTTTGCCAAAGCACAATTTTCTCAGCAAGTTCATTCTGATCATCTTTTTCACTACTCCCTGCTTTTTTAAATACACATACTCCCGGGTATTTTCAAGAAAGCATTGCAGGCTGTTCCCTCCTCACCAATATAGTTTAATGTAAACTGAGCTCATTTGGGACTGTAGACTCACTTCCCTATTTACCACTAGATCACTGGTTCTTACACAAACTCAGAATATAAAATCCTGTGTATTTACTTCCCAAATTCTCCACAAAACTTCTTTCGCTTCCACTCATTAACCCAGACATCTGAAATGCACTATTTTTCAAGGGACTCACCTCTTCCCAACTCAGGAAGCCAGAGGCTTAGCCTCACCTCCTGTGGTTCCCCGTAGCCACATAGCCAAGAGAGGTTCGCATTCTTTGCAAGAAATATTCAGCCTCAGTGAACACTATTAAGCAATGGGGATTAAGGAGCTACAGAAGGCTGAGCAGTCCTTGAAGCTAAGGAAATCCGGGGTCAAGACACTCTCGAGAAAGCGAGGAATACCTTCGCAGGCCCGATTATTCCTGGACTAAAGAATGAAGTAACCGTAAACTGCAGCGATAGCCGGGCCTGGATCAGTACACATTGAACTCCGCCAGCCTTTCCAGATGGGGCCAATTGCTGATCCCCGGGGTTCTGGAGAGCGGCGAGCGCAGCACAGAGGAGGAGGAGACAAAACTGGCACAACGTGTGCTCTGGGCCACTTGCTCCATGCTCAACCCGGGCTCTCTGTGCGCTGCCCCGCGATGCTTCTCTGGCCGGCTGATCAGCAGGGCACCTATCCTGCCTGGTCCCTACCGCCGCCAAGGGGGAGAGGCAAGAATACACCTCAAGGCAGCAGGAGCCGCAACAAGTCCCCAGGGGGAGAGGGGCTGGCCTGAGCCTGTCAGCATGCGAGCTGGCCAGCCCTGGGGAAGGGGCTCCCCGCTCACCATTCACCCCCACCCTTACCTAGATAGTGCCTCAGGTCCAGCAGAAAGTGCGGGGGTCCTCCGTTGAGCTGGTAGAAGAGGGAGCCCAGGCAGAAGAGCAGCAAGGCGGCCATGCAGAAGCCGTAGTCGCGGAGCGAGAGGAAAGGCAGCAGTGAGAGGGGCCGCCGCCTCCTCCAGTCACCCCCCTGCCCGGGGCCCCCTCCAGCTGAAGGGGCCACATGCGGCCGGGGCTCCGGGCAGCCCCTGTTGCTGTGCTGCGGCTGCTTCTTCATCGTCCCCGTCGCCGCCGCCGCCGCCGCCCCTTGGTCACACAGCCCGCCGGGGACAGCGCATCCTCCATCCGCCTGCCCCGCTCCGACCGCCCGGGGGAAAGTTAGCGGGAGCTCAGGAGAGCTGCTCCCCTCTCCATGGCGCGCCGGGCTCGGAGCGCGAGCCCTTGGCGCCGCCGCGGAGTTCGGCTAGGCGGAGGCGGCGGAGGAGGTGGTCACCATCCTACTGCCTCGCTCCCGGGGGGCTTCTCTCCTCCTCCGCTCCGCCGCCGCTCTCTCGCGCCCTCTCCCCTCTCGCCGGTGTCGGGTTACAGCTCTTGCACCGCGGGTTGTCGGCTTCAACTCGCTGCAAAGTTGTGTGCGCCTCCGAGCCCGCTCCTCGCCAGCCACCGTGTTCTGCTGCTCACAGCTCCCTCCTCCCCTAACCAAGCCGGGGGCCTGCTGCTTCCCCACCAGCGACCCCTTGGGGCTCTGTCGCTCACTCCCACTCGCTGAAACTGAGCTCAGAGGTGGGGCAAGGAAAGGGCAATAGAGTTGCAATGAAGCTCCCACCACTAGGGGCCCTTTCTCTGTTCCCCAACCCAACAGCTGGCTCCTCCAAACTCCTGCTCCCTCATCTCACAGCCGTTCACATCCTCAACTTGTCCCAATCCCTGCTGCTTCCCACACCCTTCTGTTACGGGTTTGCAGCCTGGCTTCCTTGTTTGCAGCCTGGCCTCCAAGGCAGTAGCACTATCACCTTTTCTAAGTTCCTGCCCTTTCCAGCTCCCCCCAGGCCATCTTCAGAAGGGCCAAAGTTAGTACTTGAATTCCAGATTTCCAACATCTGAAACGGTTTGTGATTTGGATATCATTCAAAGTGAAATGGGATGCAGAACCAACAGCAACTGTGTTTGAGGTTTTTTGCTCCTTTGTGATCACTAATCATCTCCTTTTGAGTGGTATCTCCAGTTTTCACTCTGCTCTCTGGGGGGGAAGTCTTTGGCAAGTTAATCAGAGGGCATGATTAAAGATAGCATACAAAGCTACAACAGTCCCACTTGCTTACTTCAGTGAAGCAAGCTGATTTCTAGGCCTGAAAATCTGAAACACTGAAAATTTTTCAGCTATTTTGGTTAGGACGTGATTTTTTTAACTGATGTAGTTACATTAGTGCAAAGATAATTTATAGTAAGTGTCTACTGTACATGAATAGCTATATCAGTCTAAAGCATCTTTTTTGCCACCAGAACTGCATCTTCACTAAGAGGACCTACTTCAACTACAATGATTAAAGCAGTATTATTTTCTTGTGTAGACAAGCACTTTGACCTGGTACGCACTAGAATAATTAGTGTCCTGTTTATAGCAGCTGTCATCCACATTTCATTTGAACCAATAGTAGCAAAGATGTAAGTATTAATGGAAGTTGCAAGGTCATGATTCATGGAAAATTTTGGTGTTTTTCTTAAAGCCTTTGCATCTTGAGCAATGGAATTACATGAGAATCTCAGTTTTTTTGGTTTTTTAAAGCAAGTTTCTAGCTATCATTGTTTCAGGAAAAAAGTGGGGAAAATGTGAACCAATAGTCAGAAATCAGAAAACAAAACCAATTATTATTTATTTGAGCCTCTCTTGTGATTTTAGAATGCTTGGGATTGTCAGTACTGCTATGGTTCAGATGTTTTTGCCACCCCTGGTGAAAACCTTGTAAAAACACTTGAACCATGTCTATACTATTGGCTTAGTACTGTTCCTGTTAAATACAGGAACAAATTTTGTTAGTGCGGACAAGACCACAGAGCCTGATTCTGAAAACACATAACAGATGATGGAGATTACATACTTGAGTAAAATTCATCACATGCTTAATTGTTTGCACTGTAATGCCATCTTTTTGACAGTATGCATAGGAAGATTTCAGTTCAAGTTACAGACTCATGTTGTGTAACTGTTCAGGTTCTCCAAAGATTTTATACAGAGCTGCAGCAAAGAGAAAGAAGTAAGCATCTATATTTCTTATGAAGGGGGAAAAAATACCAAAATAATAGTTTTTTTAAAATACCAAGACAGCTCAGCACACTGAGTTAGTGCTGATACATCAAGAAGTTATAGCAAAGGGCAGCCCCCTTGTGGGCTTAGCAGTTCATGTGAAACAAAAATGTTGCTTGATTTAAATATAATGGTCACAACTTTCACATTATGACAAAGACAAAATAATTAATGAATTATCAGTCAAACAACTGATTTTAGTATTTCGTTTTTACAGCTTCCTACTATTTGCCACCTTTAGCTCATACATTTGATTTTTACTACTTACATATGTACAAAATGGTTTAAGATGAATAGAATGTAATACATTTAAAGTGATATTTTGTATAACAAATGAGAAACTGATATGTACTTACATTGAAAAAGTGAGAGTGTGTGTTTTGAGAAGATAATGACAGGTAGCATCTGTAAGATGAACCAATAAATCTTTATTTTTCTAGCTGCAAAGAATGTTTTTGATCTCTAGAAAAAGGTTGATCTGTTGAAAGAGATAAAAATACAGATGTACCCCCAGGAAGATACTTAAATGGGAATACTCTATGGATGAGGATGTTCTTTCCTAAATTGTAAGAAGCAACAGGTAAAAATAAACCTGGACAGGCAAAAGATAAATACATCTATTAATGAAACATAAAAATAAGTAGTTGTAGATGTGTACATTAACTAAAATGAATTATTTTACATACAAAAATTTCCCTGTGCAAAGTTGACCTGCATCTTGAAATGAGGGGAAGGTATTATTCCAATTTTGCAGATGGGAAACTAAGACACAGAAAGATTAAGTTTAAAAATGGCCATGGATTTCAGGTGCCCGCCCTATCTGAGATGCCAACAGCCTGATTTTTTTTGGAGTACTTAGCATGATATATCAGTTTATATATTCAAAGTACAGGCAGGGATCAGTTTCTTCATTATAGCATTAAACCACCTTAACCAGCACGCTGTCCTTTCTCTTCCAGCGGAGCCAACAGACTTGTCAGGCCTCTGAGCAAGGTGGAGGCATCTGGAAGGGGGGCATTAGGTGGAAGGGGTGGGGCTGGGAACAGCATCCCCCAGATAGCTTTCAGTGCTGCCCAAAGCATGATATGTGGGGCTCCAGCAGTGATTTAAAGGGCCCAGGGCTCTGGCTGCCACTGCTGTGCTTTGAATCTGTGGGCCTTGAGGCAGTTGCCCCCTTTACTCCCCACCCTGTCAGTAGGCCTGCTTCCTGCCTCATTGCTTTTTAGGCTCAGACTTCAAAATCAGATGCGATCATTGCTGTCATCTGGTCTGACCTCCTGCACGTTGCAGGCTACAGAACCTCACCCACCCACTCCTGTAATAGATCCATAACCTCTACTTGAGTTACTGAAGCGCTCAAACCATAGTTTAAAGATTTCAAGTTAGGGAATTCACATTTACACTAGTTTAGACCTGCAAGTGACACATGCCACAGAGGAAGGCAAAAAAGACCCAGGATCTCTGCCAATCTGATTCAGGGGAAATTTCCCAGACATAGCACTCAGTTAGACCTGAGCATATGGGCAAGGCCATCATCCAAATACCTAGGAAAGAATTATCTGTAATTGAACAAACATAGAGAGTACATGTTTCTTCCATTGCTTGATCACCAATTTTAATGCATAATATGACTAAGTATCTATCATTCCTCATAAAATGTTAATACACTCATTTCACAGTAATATAAATCACCAGTTTGTCAGTGGCTTTCTTAAGAAATCTTACGCAATAGACAAAGGCTGTGTCTACACTGGGCCACTTATTCCGGAAAATCAGCCGCTTTTCCGGAATAAGGTCGACTATCTACACTGGCGCTTGCTTTTCGGAAAAGCAATGGCGATCTACTGTATGAAATCAGCCACTTTTCGGAAAAGCTATGCGCTCCGCTCGGGCAAAAGTCCTTTTTCGGAAAAGCTTTTCGAAAAGGGCCAGTGTAGACAGCTTTTCGGAAAAGCAGAAGAAAGCGGAAAAAGCGGTTTGGTCGCCACGAGACCCGTAGGAGCCCTGGACTTCCTGGTAGGGAGGCTGCTGGGCGCCGCGTGGCAGGAGCACTTCGCCAGACCCTGCAGCCTGAGCTCTGCCACGTGCTGCTGTGCTGCCCAGCCACCCATCGGACCGCGCCATGGCAGCTCCAGCTGGTGAGCCCCTGCACCCCAGCACAGGAGGCCCCAGGGGCCGCAAGCGCCGGGCCCCATCCTGGACCCCCAGGAGCTGGAGACCCTCCTGGACTTGTGGCAGGAGGAGGAGGGTCTCCACGACCTGCACTCAGGCGCCGCAATGTGGAGCTCTACACACGGCTGGCTGACAACCTGGCACAGCAGGGACACCCCATCCGGAATGCCGAGCAGGTCCGCTCGAAAGTGAAGGAGCTGCGGCTGGGAATGCGTCCGGGCCAGCGAGGGCAGAGGCAGGACCAGGCGCCTGCCCCTACTACGACCGGCTGAGCGCCTTCCTGGGCCAGCCAGCCCCGCAAGCCCGGACGTCCCTGTGGACACCTGCCAGCGCCCCCATCAGGCGACCCACCGAGCAGGGGAGGGAGAGGACAGCAGCAGCGCGTCCGGCGCGGAGGAGGCCACCACCCAGCAGGCCCCCTCCAGCAGCTCCTCCGAGGCCGAGGCCGAGGCGAGAGAACCCACTGGTGAGTCTTTGCAGTTTGCACTCCCAAAGGGGCGGGGCGGAGGCGGGGTGGGAGCCAGGTGCCCAGAGGAGGAGGAGAGCATGTCACTCAGGCCACGTGAGCTGCACGCTGCGTCGCATGAGGCAGCAAGCAGCACGTGCAACCTCGTGCAGCCTGGCGACCGGCGGCACGTGGCGCGGCAGGCAGCTGCAGGGCATGCCTGGGACCGTGCTGCTCACACATGCGGCGGGACCAGGGGAAGGGTGGATGCCGGCTGGAACCGGCCAGGGCCCCAGGGACTCAGCCCAGAGCCCCTCACCTCCACCAAGGGTGCAGCACGGAGAACAGCACACTGTCCCATGCCTGGCTGTGAGGCACAGCCAGCTGCTCCTGGGAAAACCAGCGTCACAGTCCCTCGCCTGCTCCCGGTGCCTTGGCTGGTTCCCGAGGAAGTCCCCACTGTGGCCGCACATGTCCCTGGGCTACCGGCCTTGCGGGAGGGATAGTGGGAGGACAAGGGCCCCTGAGTTTTGCTGCAAGGATGGGACACCCCCACCCACTCACGCTTCTGGTTACGTCCAGGAGATATCCGCGAGGATCTGAGAGCCCAGACCGCCTCTGCCAGATGTGCTCCCAGGCACTGCGTGGGGATGCATCTCGCTCCTGTCAAACACCAGCGATTAGCCCAAAGCTTTTCACAGTCTCCACGGCAGGGAGTTCCACAGGTGAGCGCAGCACAAGCACCCTCCCGCCCTCCACGGGGCCAGGACACAGACCGGTGCTTACAATACTGGAGAGGGACCCTACTCCAGCAGGGGTCCTCCTTGCCAACATACAACACGGGGCAGGAGGAAACCGAGTGGGCCCAAGCCACACAACTGTGGGGTCACCTGGGCTCAGGGTGGAGGGCATGAGATGTGGGGACAGTGGGCGGCCTGCCCGACTGACCCATCCTTTCTTCTCTTCCCTGCAGCGGGACCCAGCACCAGACCCGACACTGCGGCAGCAGCGGCACCCCAGCTGGCCAACCCGGAGGCACAGGCGGCAGAGAGACCAGCTTCTGCGCGCCACGTGCGCGCCGTGGAGGCAATCCAGGCCTCCATCGCCGGCGGGTGCAGGGGACCTGCAGTGGCGGCAGGAGGGCTGGGCTGCCTTCCTAAATGAGTGCCGAGGATGCGCACAAACATGGGCGTGCTCACAGCACATTTGGTCCATGCCATCCATTATGGCATGGCCGGACCCCATGCCCCGCCATTCCTCCCGGAGCACAGCCCATGCCCCCTATCCCAGCTCCTATCCCAGCTCCTGCTCCTGCCCCTGCTCCTGCCCCTGCCCCTGCTCCTGCCCCTGCTCCTGCTCCTGCCCCTGCCCCTGCTCCTGCCCCTGCCCCTGCCCCTGCCCTGCCCGTGGCTCCTGCCCCTGCCCCTGCCCTGCTCCTGCCCAGCGTGTGCAGGCCCCGGAGGAGCAGTCGCAGGGCCATCCATCAGTAACTGCCCCCGTCCCAGTTGAAGGTCCCCGTCCCAGTCCCAGTTGAAGGTCCCCCGTCCCAGTTGAAGGTCCCCGTCCCAGTCCCAGTTGAAGGTCCCCCGTCCCAGTTGAAGGTCCCTCCCCCTTGTAAATAAACAGTTTTCTATTTTCTGTTCATTCCTGTGTTTGGTTATCGTGTTACTCTAGTAACTGTAGGAAATGATGTGAGATGCCAATTAGCCACTTAAATTTAACAGGGTTACAAACTGCAGACAACAAAATCTGTACTCTATCACTGGGGCCCTTTTTAAGTGCTCATTGGTTTGTAGGCGCATAAATAAATACTGAGACTTTTCAGTAAAATGTAAACCACAAACTATATTTACATAGCTCACAAACAAGCAAGAACGGTTAAAGATGCACACTACAGATAATTAAACATAGTCTAGGCGCAGGAGGACAATTGGGTAGTGTTGCTGGCCACCTCAATCCTTTGGTCCTTCGGGCCTCAGGAGGAACAGCCAGGAGATCCTCGACGGAAGATGATGGCGAAGCTGGCCACCTCAATCCTTTGGTCCTTCCGGGCCTCAGGAGAGAACAGCCAGGAGATCCTCGACGGAAGGCGACTGGAATCAGGTGCGCTGACTTGAGCCTTCCGCCCGACCCCGAATCCTCGTGGCTGTTCTTGGGACAGGCGATGGTGGCCTAAACCTAGCCTAAACTAAAAGAAAAACCTGACTAAGCCCGGCGCACCCGGCGAACAGTCACGATGGCGGCCGATGTGCTTTGACCCGGCGCTTTACAATTGGGGAGGTAAGGGGAGGGGTGGGGAGGGTAGGGGCGGGCGGGAGTAGTCTGGGGACCCAGGCGACCCTGCTACGGGGCTTGAGGCAAACATGTCCACCAGGGCCTCTCTGATGCGCACCGCATCCTGGCGCGCCTGGCGGACGGCAGCTGTGTCGGGCTGTTCCAAGGTCTGTGCCTCGGCTGCCATCCATGCAGGGAGGAAGGCCTCCCGCTGCGCTCCACAATGTTGTGGAGCACGCGGCCTGTGACCAATACCTCCGTTGCATTCTGCTCACCCATGTCGAGGCGGGTGAGCAAACAACGGTCGGGCTTTTAAAGCGTCAAGGCCAGCTCCACTGGGTTTCGGGCCCGGTTGAGGCGATCGTTGAACCGGGCCGGTTCTGGTCCGGCTGCCCGTGTAGGGCCGCATTAGCCAGGGCATCAGGGGGTAGGCGGCGTCGCGGCCATAGGCACATCCCGACAGTCAAGTCTCGCCGGGAAGTAGGTGCCGCCTTCAACCTGCGAAACAGTCCAGAGTTGCGGAGGATGCGGGCGTCGTGTGCCCGGCGGACCAGCCCCGTAAATGTCAGGAAGCGGCCCGGTGGTCCACGAGGGCCTGCAGAACAATGGAGCAGTACCCCTTGCGGTTCATGAAATGGGCGCTCGATGCTCGGGGCGGATGGGGATGTGGGTGGCGTCCAGGGCTCCCCGCGGTTAGGGGAACCGAGGGCAGCGAAGCCGGCCATGGTATCATCCACGTCGCGCGGGCGGATGATTCGCGGGAGCAGGATGTTGTTGATGGCGTGGGCGACCTGCAGAAGGGTGCAGAGAAACACAAGGGAACACATCACGTCACGGCAGGGGTGAGTGTGCGCTCCCTTAGGGCCCCCTTGATTCCCTCTGTCCTCACACACACACACACACACACACCAGGGCCCCCTGCGGCCCCCCACCAGCGGGCCTGTGCAAGGAGGGGCGGCCCAAACCCTGGCCGACCCAGCCTGGAATCTTGGCTATCCCTGGGCCTGGAGTGCAGCACTCCCCCATCCCACTCCCCTGGGACTTACCTCCACGACGATCACTCCGGCGGTTGATCGTCCCACCCCGAACTGCTGTGCCAGGTAGCTGTCCGGTGTGGCCAGCTTCCAGGCGATGGCGACCCTCTTCTTGATGGGGATGGGTGCCCGCGGCCGGGTGGTGGCTCTCTGCAGCGCGAGGTGAGCCAGGTGCACAGCTGCAGGAAGGTCCGCTTTCTCATGCGGAAATTCCTGATCCATTGATGGTCGTCCCAGACCCGAGGACCAGCCGCTCCCACCAGTCGGTGCTGCTCTCGAAACTCCAGGCGGGCCTCTCTACGGTGGGGTGCTGATGCCACCACGGTTGCCAGGGCCTCCCTGGTGAGGAGTCCAATGCGATCCCTGCCTCCTGGTTCATGTACACCATGGCACCTGCAGCACGAGCAGCAGGCACTCGTGCAGCTCAACAGGGGCCCGAGCAGGCAAATGGCCACCCACGGCTCCATGGCAGACAGAGCAGGGCAGAAAAAACTAAACTCAGGGAAAAGCAGTTGGGGGCCAAAGGGTGGTGTCCCCAAAACCCAGAGGGCAACCACTGAACCTGCTAAGGGTGCCAGTCCTGGCAGAGGTCCCAAGGCAGGAGCAGGAGACCAACGGCTGTCGGCGAGACCCCTTTAAGCACGTGTCTGAATGGCGCTCCGGCCCGCCCGGAAAGGTCTGGTGGCCTTTGCCCTCTTCAAAATGGCTCCGGGCTTCTGCTTTTCGGAAAAGCGCGCCGCCAATGTAGGCAGCTTTTCGGAAAAGCGCATCGTCTCTTGGTAACTCCGGGACCAATGTAGACGCTCCTTTTCCGGAAATACTTATAACGGAAAACTGTTCCGTTTTAAGCATTTCCGGAAAATCATGCCAGTGTAGACGTAGCCTTACAGTACAATCAGTTGATTCACTTGTTTTGTTTTTTCAGGTTCAGATCCCCTGTTCTTTAAGGGAGTGTTTGGACGCTGATTGCCACAAGCTGAAAGGAAAAGCCCAAGCAAGAAAAGAATGTAAAGAATATTGTCACAAACCTGTTTATGTGCAAGACATTTCAGTCACAATAAAACTCAGAGATGAAAGTAAGCAGGCATGACCTGGTGCGTAGCTTTGGCATGGGCTGGCTAAGCTGCACAAAAGTCATCAGAGAGCTAGTTAAAGAGCTGATAGAGACCCGGGTTGCAATAGAACAGTACCCATAAGAAATTTTAAGTTAATTTCACCGCTTATAAAACTTTTAATCAATGATTATAGTAGTGATCTGTTTTTATTTAAATAGTAGTAAACTGTAGGAAGATGAACCCCCAAAGGAGAAAAGACAGATAATCAAAAAAAGGACCAAGTCCTCATAAGCCCTATCCACATTAGGCACATTTTCAAAAGTTGACTCTCTGTCACTTATACAAATTCAACTCTGCTGGTGGTAGCAAAGCTGGGAGCCCTCTGCAGGCTGATCTATTCTGAACAAGGTTATGATATAAGTGGAAATCCTGTATCCATTTAAATCAATTGGGCTGTGTCTACATTGGTGCGATCTTGCGCAAAAGCAGCCGCTTTTACGCCAAAACTTGCTGCCTGTCTACACTGGCCGTGAGTTCTTGCGCAAGAACACTGACGTTCTAATGTATGAAATCAGTGCTTCTTGAGCAAGAACTATGATGCTCCCGCTCAGGAATAAGCCCTCTTGCGCAACTGTTCTTGCGCAAGAGGCCAGTGTAGACAGGCAACATGAATTTCTTGCGCAAGAAAGCCCAATGGTTGAAATGGCCATTAGAGTTTTCTTGCGCAAGAGAGCGTCTACACTGGCACGGATGCTCTTGCGCAAAAGCACATCTCTTGTGCAAAGGCACATGCCAGTGAAGACACTCTCTTCTCGAAGAGTTTTTGCACAAGAACTCTTCCGCAAAAGAGTTATTGCGCAAAATCATGCCAATGTAGACACAGCCTTGGAGTTTTGCCATTGACCTGAATAGGGCAGCTTAAGTTCACTGTTTTTTAAATGTCCCAGCCCAGCTACATTAAGCCCCACCCATGCTGCTAAAGTGGTATAGTGGAACCAGTGTTAGCAACAGTGGGAACATTTTAGAAAATTTCCCTAGCATAGCTTCACTAGGGAACAGCTTCTCCCCAAATACCAACATTAATACTGTGTTCCCAAAGACACATCAGCCTGTCCCCAAGGACAACATTGCCAGTCCTGTGTAAGCCCCAAGTCCCTCTTTCCCATATCCAATTTGTCTCTTATATCTGTCCCCCATACCATCAATTTTGCTTCCCTGACTCAAAGCTGATCCTGCAGGTGCCAAGGCTGTTCACTACTCCTTTTCTCCAGCTTTCAGAGATGCTGCAGAGGCTAGGGTTACCAGATGGTTTCAAAAAAATACCAGACACACTTGATCTCAGATGCGGGTGGGGAGCGGGTCTGGCCGGGGGAGAACCAACCAGCAGGGAACGGGGCTAGGAGGAGGTCGGGGGGGAGCTGGCCGGCGGGGAGCAGGGCTGGCCCAGAGGCACGCAGATCCCGGGGTGCTGCCCGTCCCGCGCACAGTCCCGGCACAGCGCACGGGCGAGTCCGGCCCCGGGGATTCCATCCCGCCCTGACCCTACCCCCCTCCTCTCTACTGTACAGTTGCGTACCATGTGAGCGTGTCTACCAGCCAGGCAGTACACAACTACGTACTGATACTCGTGATAATAATAAAACTTACTTAATTAGAAAATACCGGACATTTATATGTCCGGTATTTTCTCAATTTGTTTCCCGGACAGAAAGCTCAAATACCGGACTGTCCAGTTCAAAACCGGACACCTGGCAACCCTAGCAGAGGCTCTTTTTCCTATTTTTTCTGAAGCCTAAGGAATGGCTAGGCCCATCGGGAGTCCATGGGGCCCCTCTTGTGCCTTGGCCAGTTCTAGTGTTCCGGAATGGGGAGGAAGAGGAGAGGTGAACTAACCCATTGTTCACAGATGAGAGGAAGGAGCAGAGCTATCCTGAGATACCGCGCTTTTTTTGCTTCCTCCTCCCCCTCTGTGATAATGGGGTCAACCTCCTGCCTTCTTCCCCATTTCCCTAGGAAAAAACAGCCAATCAGAGCTTCTGGACAGAGCTGGAAATCATTCGAAGGCAAGGCCAAGAGTACTGGGAGCCATTGAACCAAACTGTAAACCTTGTTCTGTATATAACAGAAACCATTTCAAGCCCAGGGGATGCAGCAGCACCCCTATTCCAACACTCATTGGCAAGGTTTTCCTCATATAGCGAGACTAGTTTCAGCAGGGGCTTTTGAAAATGTTACCCTCTGTCTCTTTCCCTCACACCAGAATTGCAAGGATCTCCACATACTGCTTGGTAAGTCTATTTTATCCAGTTAGCTTTTTAGACCATGCTCATCCCCATAGTATCTGAACATCTTACATAATTTAAAAGAACCCCATCAGATCTCAGTTTCGCTTTATGCCAGGAGGAGATTTTTTGAGTCCCTGGCTATTGTGGGATAGCTAGGTTTATGGAGATGTCTTACATTTCATTCCAAAGGTAGTGAGGTTTGTGGTCATTTTGATGCTCTGCATTGTCAGCCACATGCCAACCTGCTTACATTAGCAGCACCAGCAGGAGGGTCAAAAGGCTGAGCCCTCCAGGTCTTTCAAAGATGGGTGGCAAACAGCTGTCCCCTCAATGACACTCTTCAGCCCATTCCTCCTGGGCCCCTGCTAAGCGCCTTGTCACGTTACTGGATTTTAAGGGGAGCAGCCAGATCATTGCTGCACCCATGGGGGAGGGTGTTTGCCCCAAAGTCTGTACAAAGGGGGCCATGTGAGGTGTCAAATGAAAACTTATGTTCTATCCTGACATAGGATGAACACCAGAGACTTTTAAGCTAGCAGTTTGTAACATCTCTGCTGAGAGCCTGCATCAAGAACTTGGTGATTGGTGCATGTAATGTATTTTCTTTAACAACTAGGCATGAGATGCATAGTCCTAGGGATGGGGGTTCCACGACCACCACCCCCAAAAGAAGAAGACAGGTGGTGGTGGTTAGGACTCCCTCCTAAGAGGGACTGAGCCATCCATCTGCCGTCTGGACGTGGCATCTCGAGAGGTGTGCTACTTACCGGGAGCTCGAATTCAGGATGTGACTGAGAGGCTTACAAAACTGATCAAACCTTCAGATCACTACCCCTTCCTGCTTCTCCATATGGGAACTAACAATATGGCCAAGAATGACCCTGAGCGGGTTATTGCAGATTATGTAGAGTTGGGAAGAAGGATCAAAGAATTTTGAGCGCAAGTGGTGTTCTCGTCCATCCTCCCTGTTGAAGGGAATGGACTGGGTAGGGATCATCAAATTGAGGAAGTAAATGCGTGGTTGCGCAGGTGGTGTCAGAGAGAGGGCTTTGGTTTCTTTGACCATGGGACTCTGTTCCGGGCACAAGGATTGTTAGGAAGAGATGGGATCCACCTAACAAAGAGAGAAAGGAGCATCTTTGCAGGCAGGCTTGCAAACCTAGTGAGAAGGGCTTTAAATTAGGTTCATTGGGGGACAGTGACCAAACCCTGAGAGGAGTGGGGAAGTCAGATACTGGGAAGAAATGCAAAGAGGAATGAGCAACAAAGGTGGACCCCTGATTCGAATACAGAGGGAAGGGTGATCAGCTGGTTATCTAAGGTGTGAGAAGCCTGGGTAACAAACAAGAAGAATTGGAGGCCCTGGCCCAGTCCAAGAACCACGATTTGATTGGGATAACGGAGACCTGGTGGGATGACTCGCATGACTGGAGCGCTGTCATGAAAGGGTGTAAACTGTTCAGGAAGAACAGGCAGGGGAGAAAAGGAGGAGGAGTTGCACTGTATGTAAGAGAGCACTATGATTGCTCAGAACTCCAGTATATAGAGGGAGAAAAGCCTGTTGAGAGTTTATGGGTCAAGTTTAGAGGTGTAAGCAACAGCGGTGATGTTGTGGTTGGTGTCTCCTACAGGCCGCCAAATCAGGTGGATGAGGTAGACGAGGCTTTCTTCAGACAACTGAGAGAAGTTTCCAGATCGCAGGCCCTGGTTCTCATGGGGGACTTTAATCACCCTAACATCTGTTGGGAGACCAATACAGCAGTACACAGACAATCCAGGAAGTTTTTGGAGAATGTTGGGGATAACTTCTTGGTACAAGTGCTGCAAGATCCGACCAGAGGCTGTGCACAGCTTGACCTGCTGCTCACAAACAGGGAGGAGCTAATAGGGGAAGTAGAGGTGAGTGACAACCTGGGAAGCAGTGATTATGAGATGGTAGATTTCAGGATCCTGACCAAAGGACTTCAGAAAAGCAGACTTCGACTCCCTCAGAGACCTGATGGGCAGAATCCCTTGGGATGCTAACATGAAGGGGAAAGGAGCACAGGAGAGCTGGCAGTATTTTAAAGAAACCTTATTAAAGGCACAGAAAGAAACCATTCCAATGCGTAGCAAAAGAAGCAAATATGATAGGAGACCAGATTGGCTTGCCAGGGAAATCCTTGGTGAACTTAAGCACAAAAAGGAAGCTTACAAAAAGCGGAAATTTGGACAGATGACTAGGGAAGGATTATAAATGTATTGCTCGAGAATGCAGGGGAGTTATCAGGAAGGCAAAAGCACAATTGGAATTGCGACTCGCAAGGGATGTGAAGGATAACAAGAAAGGTTTCTACAGGCATGTTAGCAAGAAGAAGGTGATCAGAGAGGGTGTAGGGCCCCTACTGGATGAAGGAGGTAACCTAATGACAGATGATACGGGGAAAGCTGAAGTACTTAATGCTTTCTTTGCCTCTGTCTTCACGGACAAGGTTAGCTCCCAGACTAATGCGCTAAGTGACGCAATATGGGACGAAGGTGGAAAGCCCTTGGTGGGGAAAGAACAGGTTAGGAACTATTTAGAAAAGCTAAAAGTACATGAATCCATGGGTCTGGACTTAATACATCCAAAGGTACTGAGGGAGTTGGCAAATGTCATTGAGGAGCCTTTGGGCATTATCTTTGAAAAGTTGTGGAGATCGGGAGAGATCCCAGGTGACTGGAAAAAGGCAAATGTTGCTCACCTTTAAGAAAGGGAAGAAGGACAATACAGGGAACTATAGGCCGGTCAGTCTTACCTCAGTCCCTGGAAAAATCATGGAGGGGATCCTCAAGGAATCCATTTTAAAGCACTTGGAAGAGGGGGGAAGGTGATCAAGAATAGTCAGCATGGATTCATGAAGGGCAAGTCATGCCTGACCAATCTGATTAGCTTCTATGATGAGGTAACTGGCTCTGTGGATATGGGGAAATCAGTGGATGTGATATACCTTGACTTTAGCAAGGCTTTTGATACGGTCTCCCACAATATTCTTGCCAGCAAGTTAAGGGAATGTGGATTGGATAAATGGACGGTAAGATGGATAGAAAGCTGGCTGGAAGGTCGGGGCCAGCGGGTAGTGATCAACGGCTCGATGTCAGGATGGCAGTCAGTTTCTAGCGGAGTGCCCCAAGGTTTGGTTCTGGGACCTGTTTTGTTCAACATCTTTATTAATGACCTGGATGAGGGGATGGATTGCACCCTCAGCAAGTTTGCGGATGACACTAAGCTAGGGGAAGAGGTAGATACGCTGGAGAGCAGGGATAGAGTCCAGAGTGACTTAGACAAATTGGAGGATTGGGCCACAAGAAATCTGATGAGGTTCAACAAGGACAAGTGTAGAGTCTTGCACTTGGGATGGAAGAATCCAAAGCATTGTTACAGGCTGTGGACCAACTGGCTAAGTAGCAGTTCTGTAGAAAAGGACCTGGGGATTACAGTGGATGAGAAGCTGGACATGAGTCAACAGTGTGCCCTTGTAGCCAAGAAGGCTAATGGCATATTAGGTTGCAATAAGAGGAGCATTGCAGTCAATCCAAAGATGTGATTATTCCTCTTTACTCGGCTCTGGTGAGGCCACATCTGGAATATTGTGTCCAGTTCTTGGTCCACAATTACAGGAAGCATGTGGATGCATTGGTGAAGGTCCAGCAGAGGTCAACCAAAATGATTAGGGGGCTGGAGCATATGACCTACGAGGAGAGGCTGAGGGAGTTGGGTCTATTTAGTCTGCAGAAGAGAAGAGTGCGGGGGGATTTTATAGCAGACTTCAACTTCCTGAAGGGAGGTTCCAAAGAGGCTGGAGAAAGGCTGTTCACAGTAGTGATAGATGGCAGAACAAGGAACAATGGCCTCAAGTTAAAGTGGGAGAGGTCTAGGTTGGATATTAGGAAAAACTATTTCACTAGGAGGGTGGTGAAGCACTGGAATGGATTATCTAGGGAAGTAGTGGAGTTTCCGTCTCTAGAGGTGTTTAAGTCTCAGCTTGACAAAGCCCTGGCTGGGTTGATTTAATTGGGATTGGTCCTGCCTTGGGCAGAGGGCTGGACTTGATGGCCTTCTAAGGTCTCTTCCAGCTCTATGATTCTATGAACCTTACTCTCCACCTTTTCTTTCTTTTGTTTATAAACCTTTAGATTTTAGATTCTAAAGGATTGGCCCAGCGTGATCTTGTGGGTAAGATCCAAAGTGTAAATTGACTGGGAACTATGGCTGGTCTTTTGGGACTGGGAGAACCCGTTCGGGGTAGATGAAATTGGGTTTATAACCCCTCACCTGTGTGTTAGGCCCAGGGCTGATTGTGGCACAGGGAGAGCTGGGGTATCAGATGGCTTTTGCTCGTGAGGCTTCCTGCTGGATGGATTGGCAGCTGAAGCGCTCGGTATGACTGGTTTATGCCCTATTTGGGAAAGGCCTCCAGTCAGGGGTTGTAAGGAGCCCTGATTTTGAGCAATTCACCCTGAGCAGACTCCCTCGGAGGTGCCCAAACCCGGCCCGATCCATCACACTCCTCCCATCCATAGATCTTTTAGAATCATAGAACACTAGAACTGGAAGGGACCTCGAGAGTCATCGAGTCTAGTCCCCTGCCCTCACAGCAGAACCAAGCACCAGCTCACTGATAGATATCTAGCTAACCTGCTCTTAAATATCTGCAGAGATGGAGATTCCACACCCCTGCAGGCACTGTATTCCAGTGTTTAACCACCCTGACAGTTAGGAAGTTTTTCCTAATGTCCAACCTAAACCTCCCATGCTGCAGTTTAAGCCCATTGCTTCTTGTCCTATCCTCAAAGGCCAAGGAGAACAATTTTCCTCCCTCCTTCTTGTGACACCCTTTTAGATATCTGAAAACTGCTATCATGTCCCCTCTCAGTCTTCTCCTTTCCAAACTAAAGAAGCCCAGTTCTTTCAGTCTTCCCTCGTAGCTCATGTTCTCTAGACCCTTCATCATTCTTGTTGCTCTTCTCTGGACCTTCTCCAATTTCTCCACATCTTTCTTGAAATGTGATGGCCAGAACTGGACGCAATACTCCAGTTGAGGCCTAATCACTGCAGAATAGAGCGGAAGAATGACTTCTCGTGTCTTGCTCACAACACTCCTGTTAATGCATCCCAGAATCACGTTTGCTTTTTTTGCAACAGCGTCACACTGTTGACTCATATTTAGCTTGTGGTCCACTATGAGCCCTAGATCCCTTTCCTTCCTAGACTGTCGCTTCCCATTCTGTATGTGTGAAACGGATTGTTCCTTCCTAAGTGGAGTACTTTGCATTTGTCCTTATAAAACTTCATCCTATTTACCTCAGACCATTTCTCCAATATGTCCAGATCATTTTGAATTATGACCCTCCTTTAGCAGGGTTATTTTAATTTTTTAAGGTTTTTAGCAGCAATTATTGAGTTTTATGCAGATACACATACATATACAAACTGGGGATTTCCATGGCTCTTTGTATATACTTCAATGCATGTGTGAAAATACAGTAGCATCTACTGTACTGAGTGATCTCTGTAGCATTCCCTAGTGTGATGTACTGTAGAGCTGTTTGAAAGTGCAGGAGGAAGCCTTGTCCTCAAGTGTACTCAACAGGGTATACCCAGGTCAATTAATGCACAATCCATCAGCACTGTGTAAGAGTCATAGCCCTGTAGCATGCATTACCCCACAGTGTAGACTAGTCATTTTAGATACAAGTAACTATTGCTGGTGTTTTGCCAGTGTTTATTGGGTTAACATCCTTATTATTATTTTGTTGTGAATTAGGGTATTCTATCAGTGATTATCAGCTGAAACAAAACAAAACAAAAAACAACAAAAAGCCCTGTGCTGCAGGAAGGAGGAAAAGCTTCTGCTGCACTTGCTTCTACTGTCATAGGATCATAGGACTGGAGAGGACCTCTAGAGGTCATCTAGTCTAGCCCTTTGCACTCATGGCAGGACTAAATATTATCTAGACCCTGACGGGTGTTTGTCTAATCTACTCTTAATCTCCAAGAACAGATATTCCACAACCTCCCTAGGCAGTTTATTACAGTGCTTAGTCACACTGATAGGAAGTTTTCTTAATGTCTTACCTAAACTGCCCTCGCTGGAATTTTAGTACATTGCTTCTTGTCCTATCCTCAGAGGGTAAGAAGAACAATTTTTCTCCCTTATCCTTGTAACAACCTTTTATGTACCTGAAAACTATTATCACATCTCCAGCCGGTCTTCTTTTCAAGTCTTATTCTAGCAGACAGCTATGGGGCCCAGGAGGCAGACTAGAGATGACTCCAAACCAGGTCCCTGTTCTATTTTTCTCTGCAGTTACTGGAAGAAGAATGTGTGTGAATGCAGGATAAAGCAGTGAAAAACCTGTAAAAGAATACATGAACATACACAGAGGGGAGAAGGAATGCCCAAAAAACCCAGAAGAGAGGAGAAATAGAGCCAAAAGAGAATTATATGCTGGTCTGAGAGATCCAGAAAGGTAGGAGCCTGGAAGTCCAGCAGGGTGTATGTTGGGGATGGGGATGAGAGAGCAAGAAAGAGCTCTGCGAGTTCCCCAGTGAGGAAGGGGTTGTTATAAGACCAAGACGACAGTTCTAGTGAATGCAGAGGGAGAAAGAGGTTGGACTAGTGTGTGTACAGGGAGACAGCACATGAAAAGGTGATTACAACAGGTGAGTGCATGGCTGCCACTGGGTGTTTTAGTTGCAGAATGAGCAATAGGTGCAGACAGGAAGTGGAGAAAGAAGGATGAGATTGAGGGCAATCATATGGGGGAAAAGATTGCAAGAAGTAGTATCAATGGAGGAAGAGAAAAAAGGAAGTTGAGACAGAGGGAGTCTTCTGAAAGAACAGCGAAGCAAGAGAGTGAGAAACCCTCACAAGCAGGGAAAGGGAGAAAAAGATTAGTTGGAAGAACAATGAATACAGAAAGAAAAAGGAGATAAAGATACGAGGATTCTCAGGAGAGAATAACAGCATGAATGAAGAGAAAAGAGATAGAAGGACAATCAAGCAGTACGTTATATGTATGTATTACTGTAACATTTTAGTATATACATTTTAATAAATGAACACACAGATTGTATTAAAATAAAAATTCTGGAGCAATGTACAAAATTCCACTATAATTCCCTTCAATTTACCAGTCTGTGTTTTATAACACATACACAACTGATTCTGCCAAATTAAGAGAGTCGTGATTGAAATTTTGTGAGCGAGGTTAAAGATCTGGACCTCATTACTTGTACTCACCAGTCCAGTCCTAGCCTTGTGGTGAAACCCGGAAGTGCAGATGAATTATTTACAAGTGAATGTAGTTGTAGGAGGTCTTTGGATCCCTGATCACAACCCAGCCTGGGACACACCTCCATCCCCATCTCTGTCCAGGGCCCATATATATGTTTAACCATTCTGGCTCTGTTTCCCAGGCCCAGCTTCATTCACAGTCCTAGAGTTGCATTTTTCAACTTAATTTGTCTTTTAACCTGACTTGATTAGCTCTTGACCTGTGTACTACACAAAGTCATTATATATTTGTAATAGGACTTCATTTGTCAATGGAAGCCAGGTTCTCACCACTGGAGTTAAATCTTGATCTCACAAAGATGAACGGTAATTATCTCTCAATGACCTTGGGTCTGATGCAACATTCCTTGTGCACTCAGAATTATTGTAACCAGCAATAGCAATTCTTGATTTGTGAAGAATGAAGAATTAGACCCCATACTAGGAACAAGTAATAAATTATGTGCCAAGGAAAAAGTCCACTTAGATACTACTATGTAGTTCTGTTAATTGTATTATTTAATTAAGAATGTATTGCAGCTTCTTAGCTACACAGATGACTGACTGGGAAGTGAAAAATGTATACTAGTAACAAACAATTGAGGAAATCTTGACTCTCATTTTCCGACTATGCACAACTTTTATAAACCAAGGACATAGAATACAGTACATGAGATCATCCTTCCAATGTAGGGCTTTCAGCTGGCAGTGAAACATACTAACACTACGCTACTCAGTTATACAATGCCTGTACTTTTTTGATATTTTATTTGTTTACGTAAATATTGGTCTTATTGGAATGCTTTCAGAACATATGGATCTGTCCCAGCAGTGCCATACCAGCTCTTTTTAATTTCCAGTGGAAATTGCTAATTAAAATAACTTGAACTTCTCCTTTGCTATCAGTTAGGTTTTTCCAAGCATGTAATTATTACATTCCATCATTACAGGGGTTGGTTCTATGGTGGTAGCTTCAGTGAAGAACAGTGTTTTATATTGACACTTTAATCAGTAGGATTTACTGCCATAAAATCTCTTTTACATATGACTAATCTGTAAAACCCAATATTATATCATTTGCAGAGCCTGACATCTGTATATAATTGACTAATTTATGATACTTGTGGGTAATTAATTCTCTGTGGAAAAAGAAATTAGTGCTTGTGCTTATTGTTTACTTCCAGTTGGACGTTTCTGGATGGTAGAAATGTTCCCATTGTACCCCATTCTCTTTTCCACAAGGGAAAAATGTGTCATAGGCCTTGGAATCTGGGTCAAGATTATTTTACTTTTCAATCAGAAGAGCACTTTGGTTTTAGATCATTAAAGAACTTTAGCCACAGAAATTTTCTTCATGAACGTTTTTGTGATGCTCCTGGGGATATCCAGCATTGTGAGGTCCCTCACTCCCATCCACCCTGACTGTGAAAAAGCCTTTTCTTTGCCTGCCAGGGGTCACCTCTGACTCCACTGTACCAACCATGGGCATATAAGTATGCCTCACTGGGGCTACGCAGGTTCTGCTGTCCCTTTGCAGGTTAGGGACAGGCACTCTCATTCCTGCACATCCCCCAATTGATTAACACCCGTTCCACAGAATTCACTGATCCACTGCTCCTAAAGGAGCAGTATGTACTTGCTTGCAAGTTTTACCTCAGGATCACCACTCTGCTCAACACATAGCACTTAGCTTCATTTAGAGAGAAAAACAAGTAAAATGTTTCTTTAATATGTGTTCTTTGTTAAAGAAGTATAATTAATGGAAACAAAGGGTTACATATGAAATAAAGTATATATACTTTCTGGGACCTAAACTCAACTTCCAAAACACTCATCTCTCTCATACTTTAGCTCACCCCAGGTATCTCACCCAGCCTTAAGTAGCCAGTTCAACTGTGTTTCTCCATTCATAAGACAGGTCAGCTGGCCACTTATCTCCTAGAGGTATGCCTGGGTATTCTTCAGTACTTGAAAGTTTCAGGGGGATAGCCATGTTAGTCTGTAAGGCTACGTCTAGACTGCAAGCCTCTTTCGAAAAAGAGTGTCTAGACTACAACCAGTACTTTCGAAAAAGCAAGTCGCTTTTTTGAAAGTGAGCACTCAGGCAGTCTGGATACTCTCTTTTGAAAAAGCACAGTTTGCATTACATAGCGCCTTTTTTCGAAAGAGCACCTTCGAAAAAAGGCATTCTTCCTCATAAAACAAGGTTTTCTGCAGTCAAAAAACTGCTGCGTTCTTTCGATTTACTTTCGAAAGAACACAGCAGCAGTCTAGATGCAGGGGAACTTTTTTTAAAAAAAAAAGCCACTTTTTTTGGAAAAACCCTGTAGTCTCGACACACCCTAACTGAAAAAAAAAAAATTAAAAAATACCAAATAGTCTTGCAGCACATGATACCATTTATCTATTTTGTTAATCTCTAAGACTATTTGGTATTTTTAAAGTTTTTTTCAGTACTCGAGTTATAGTTCCACAAATCCATTGTCTTCACTTGTAAAAAAGAGTAAACCTTGCTGCTTGTTATTTCACATCAAAAATGTTGCCAGTAGACTTGCAACCTCTTGCTTAAAATTATGCTCAGTCTGTAAACTGGCATCCTTTGTGAAGTGGACATATAGCCAGATGGTAGACCACTGTTTCCTGCCTAAAAGCTTATCACGTTTTAGTGACAAACCACAACTCAGACCTTGAGTACATGATTTTCAGTATAACTACTGAACTCACATTTGTGCATGTATTTCACAGTGAGTAGAAGGATCCATGTGACAAGTTTTCAGTAGAGACCTCACATACCACATTTTTGCAAATTAGTATATAGATACCAAACCCAGGGGATCCCTGTAATCTCATGGACCCTTGTGCCCTCTGACACTGGACACAAAGAAGTCCCTGGGTCATAGACACCTCATTTTTTTAATCTCTATCTCAAATCCCTTTTTAAAAATAAGCACTATTCTAAAATTTTCACTGTTTACATGCGATGCCTAACCAATAAGTAGTGCTAGGAGTTCAGTCACTACTTACAAATCTCCTTCTGGCTGCCTCAGGGTTTAGCACCTTCCAGGTCCAACATCCCTGGTGTTGCTCATTCACATATTCTGCTGCCTCAAGCTCTGTGACTCAGGGGGATCTTCTTCATGGCTTGGCCTTTCCATCAGTCCACAGGATGAACCATCCCTAGCAGTTTCCAAATCCTCTGTCCTGACTGTGCCACTTCAGTGGTAGCTGTAGGGGGAACCCAAGCTCACCCTTTACATAGAATCATAGAACACTAGAACTGGAAGGGACCTCAAGAGGTCATCAAGTCCAGTCCCCTGCCCTCACAGCAGGACCCAGTACCATCCCTGACAGGTATCTGTCTAACCTGCTCTTAAATATCTCCAGTGAGGGAGATTCCACAACCCCTGAGGGAGATTCCATAACTCCTGCAGGCACTTTATTCCAGACTTTAACCACCCTGACAGGAAGTTTTTCCTAATGTCCAACCTAAACCTCACTTGCTGCAATTTAAGCTTATTGCTTCTTCTCCTATCTTCAGAGGCCAAGGAAAACAATTTTTCTCCCTCCTCCTTCTGACACCCTTTTAGATACTTGAAAACTGATATCATGTCCCCTCTCAGTCTTCTCTTTTCTAAACTAAACAAGCCTAATTCTTTCAGTCTTCCTTCATAGGTCATGTTCTCTAGACCTTTAATCATTGTTGTTGTTCTTCTCTAGACCATCTCTAATTTTTCCATGTCTGTCTTGATATATGATGCCCAGAACTGGACACAATACTCTAGTTGAGGCCTAATCAGCGCAGAGTAGAGCTGAAGAATGACTTCTCGTGTGTTGCTCACAACACTCCTTTTAATGCATCCCAGAATCATGTTTGATTTTGCAATAGTGTCACACTGTTGACTCATGTTTAACTTGTTGTCCACTACAACCCCTAAATCCCTTTCACCAGTACTACTTCCTAAATAGTCACTTCCCATTCTATATGTGTGAAACTGATTGTTTCTTCCTACGTGGAGTACTTTGCATTTGTCCTTATTAAACTTCATCCTTATGCTCAGTTCCAGGTCAAGGACAGCAGTGAAGGGCCACAATGTGTCTCCTTACCACTGTTTCCATGAGCTTTTCCCTATTCTGCCTCTTTCAGGGTTATGCTCCACCACCTCTCTGGCCAAACTCTTCTTTCAAGGCCTAGATCCCCCTATATAAGGACAATCATACCGGGCCAGACCAAAAATTCCAAGGAAGGAACTTCAGAGGAAATGAAGAGACCAGGTAATCATGCAGTGATCCATCCCATATCATCCATTTCCAGCTTTTGGCAAACAGAAACTAGAGGCTATCCCTGCCCTTCCTGGCTAGAAGCCTTTGATAGACTTATCCTCCATAAATTTATCAAGCTCTTTAAAAAAAAAGACAACAACCCAGTTATAGTCTCTGGCTATGTCTAGACTGAAAGCTTATTTCAAAAGAGAGCATCCATATGCAAAAAGCACAATGAAATAGCGATTTGCTATTTTGAAAGATAGCATCCATCCTGACTGGATGCTATCTCATATTTAAGGCCAACCAGAACCAGTTCAGGCAGGGAATTAGGTCAGCAGTTGCTTCTGGGTGCTGTTGCCTAAGGCTATTTGAAGCTTAAAGGGACCCCCCTGGACAGCCGTTTCTCAGCTTCTGCTGCTTGCTTGCCTATCTCTCCGAAGGACAGCAAAGTATTTCCACTGTCTGCTCTGGTTGCCCAGCTTTTGGACACCACAGCACACTCCTTGCTATGGAGCCAGAGCTGCCTCTGGGTGGAATGCAGCATGATGTCTAGGCTGAGCGACGATCACACCCCATCCCCTCTGTACCCACCTCCCCTGCCCTGTGTGTGTGAAAAACTAAGAGCACTCTCCTGATGATCCCTCCCCAGCCTCAGAGGATGTCTGGGAGACATCCAGGCCCTAGGGTACCGGCCCCAGGCTGAGGGTGACGGTGCTGGCTGTCTCTTCCTCTTCCTCCAGCTGGTCCTCCTCTTCCTCCTTCTCCTCCTCATCACCTGGGACCCCTGGGTGGGTGACAACGGGCGTCTCCAGCCCCGAGTCCATGACCAGGGGTGAGGAAGGGGCTGTCCTGGCCCTCAGGATGCAGTGGAGCTTATTGAAGTTGGGGCAGGAGTGGTGTTCTGCTCCGGAGTGAGAGCCCTGGCGTAGCTCCTTTACCTTGCTCCTAACCTGCTCCAAACTCCTGGGATGGTGATCCCTCATGGCCAGAGCCTTGGCCATCTGGCCGTAGATATCAGCATTCCTTCATCTGGAGCAGAGATCCTGGAGGATCTCCTCTTCGCCCCAAACCTGCAGGAGGGCCAGGATCTCTGCCCCAAACCAGGACGATGCTTGTCTTTTTGTGCCCCTGTCAGGTTCCTGGGAGTCCTAGGCATGCTCCCTGGGAGGGTCAGTGGGCTCTCAGGGGGCTTGAGGCTAGGCCATGGGTGCGGAGAAGTGTGGCAGTGTCAGCCACCCGGTGCAGCTCCCAGGGCCAGCTTCCTGCCACAAGCCTTGTCCCGGGTACCTGTGGCTTTAAGACAGGAACTATAGAGTTGTGATGAGTGTGGATGGAGTGGCCAGCAGGGCACCTGTGTTATTTCCTGGAGGCCTCTTTTTTTTGACAGAACTCCCTCTTCTGCATCCACACATGCCTTTTCCCAAAAAAGCTTTCTCAGAAAAAGCGTTATTCCTTGTAGAAATAGATTTACTGCTGTCGGAAAAAGCCCTCCATTCTTTTGACGTTGTAACATAGACGTACCCTCTGCTGTCACAACAAACTAACTCCTCAGATTTAATCTTCTTTCTCTAACATCCTGGCTTTATACTTGTTCCACCTGTTCCTTCTCAGCTAGATTCTATCAAGCAATGGGGGGGGGGGGAGTCTTATTTAAGACAACTAATTTCTTTCAGGTGTGGCCCATCTGATGAATTGGATGTGGCTGAGCTGCATTAACTCTTTCCAGGCTAGTGTTGGGGAGAACATCCCATTGCCAGTAGTAACTTACTGACTATTGACCTTAGGGCTATTTGCAAGGAAAAGACAATTTCCAGCTTTTTTTGCTATATTAATGCTCATTGATATCTTTTATGGTAACAAAGATGGGGGGGATTGTGATAGTGCCTATAGTATTTTAATCTAGACACCCCTAGGCAGATTGGGGTAGATTTCCATAACTCAAGATCTAAGGAATGGTGGCCATTTCTGGAACTGAACAGTTCTGAATAGGTTGAATGGGTTAGACCTGAGCAAAAGAAGAATGAATATACTGACAGTGGATAAATAAGGCTAAGAGAAAGAGACATCCTCTCCTACTCTACATAGGGTAAGAGAAATAGGAATTGAGCTAAATAAATCATTTGAAAGCTCCAGATGAAAGGCACTGTGTGAGAACAAAGTGCTTTATGAATATTAAACCTTACACAACACTCCTCTGGTGTAAAGTATTGTGCTCATTTCACAGATGAGGAAATTGAGGTATTGGGGTTGTACCAGTGTAGACTCTCTCCCATCCAACTTCCTCCCCTTTGGACTCAGCTGAAATTACTTTCACCAGAGTCTCTAATGATATCTTCCTAACCCAAGCTCAGAACCATTATCCTACCTCATGATCTTTGACTTGTCAGCTGCCTTCACTACCCTTTAAGCATACTCTCCTTTTTGGAAATCTTGTCTTCCCTTGGCTTAGATGACTCTGACTTCATCTTGCACTTTTCCTACCAAATGACACCTGCTAGGTACAGATAACAGTCTCATTTAGTTAGGTGTGATGAATATGTAAGACCTAACAAGAGTTGCTAACACAGAGCAATTAACCATCAATGGGCTTCTGTCTCCCAATGGCCAGAGAGACAGGCTGAGATTTTAGTTTAGAAAGATGAGAGGCATGGAATACTAGATTTGGTGTTGTCATAACTAGGATGTGTATGGGAAAGTCTAATATAGTGTTCAAAGTAGGAATTTGGCCAGTTGGATCGGATTTCAAGTAGTCAGAGTCTAAAGCAGACAGATGGCAAACAGGGTTCAGTTACCAGGTGATCGGAGTCAGGCACTAGAAGCAGTTCAAAGCAGAGGAACCCAGTTACAAAGACAACTTCCTGGTCCTGTGCTCATGTTAAAAAGAAGCTGAGAACCAATCAGGACATTCCAGTGTTCCACCAATCAGATCCCAGGACTGGAGTCTTCTGTCACCATTCAGTTGCTATTTTAGGGGCTGTTAGCAAGTCAGAGGGTGGCACATTGGGACTGCCTTTGGACCAATGTGTGAGCATTGCTGGCCTAGACAGAGGCTGGACATGTGTTTGAATCACCCTGCAAGTAGTAACAAAAGCTGATGGAAGTCAGAGTGATGCTATTGTGACATAGGTTGAACTCCGAGTTACTGATCCAAGGATTTGCAGCACACAGACACTCAGCATGTGAGTTGTATCCTTGTTGCTGACTGAATATATACTAGGCAAGGGATTACAGTGCTAGCAAAAACTTTAAAGCTATCCAGGAATTTCAGGCCAGGTGGTGAAGAAAATCCCTCACAGGGGTTGTGCAGAACAAGACAATCATCTCCTCTAGGCATCAGTTCAAGCCGAACCTTGCTAAAACAGAACTCTTAATCTTCCCCTATAAATCATCTCTGCTATCTCCTTTTCCAAGCACAGTAGACTAGGGATCTGAAATGTCAATTAATTGGCTAATCAAATAGTTGATGCAATCTGCATCACTTATTTGATTCATCGATAAAGGTGCCTCTGCCCCTGCTATAAGGGCGCCTCCGCCACTTCAAAGATGAAAGTGCTGTGGGGAGCATGGGGCCCGTGCTCCCTGCGGAGTTTCAAAATGGCAGCATCGTATGGAGCCCAGGGTCAGTGGGGGAGTCCTCCCCCATTGACCCCAGGCTACACGCAGCATTTCAAAGTGGCAGGCCCCAGGCTGCACATGGCGTTTCAAAGTGGCAGCACCGTGTGGAGCCTGGGGTCCAGTAGTAGGCGACTAATTGACTAGTGTGTCGACTATCCGATAAGCATTTGCTTATCGGATAGTCGACAAGTCGTTCATATCCCTACAATGGACAATACCACCATCTTACCTGTCACTCAGGCCTATGCTCTTCAGTTTGGACCTCTTTCTTCTAGGTCCTCACATCTGGGTTATGTCTTATCTTGCTGATTCTTTCTGCATGCCTTCTCTAAAGTATGCCTTTCCAATACATCTTCAAAGATAAGGCTCTCACCGTCTCATGGCTCGACTATGTGACATCCTTCTCTCTAGTCTTGACAAATGTGATCTTACCCTTGTTATATCCAGTCAGAATGATGCTATAAAGAAGATGTTCTCAGCACCTTGTTGTGACCATGTCACCCCTCTCTTTGAATCCTCCTCTGGCTCCCCCACTCTATTGTATCAAATATACATAACTCTTGCTTAAGACTTGTCCCTTTTGCCTGCGGCTTGGAGCGAGCTTCTCCTTTCTCACTTCAGAGATATGTGTACTGGGTTCTTTATCTTTTGCCTTCTCCAGTCTAGGGTGTCTGCAGCACAAAGGGTGATGTCCCTTGGGAGAATGTTTACTACTAAAATATACACTAGGGCTGTGTCTACACTGGGCCACTTATTCCGGAAAAGCAGCCGCTTTTCCGGAATAAGCTGCGAGCTGTCTACACTGGCCCCTTGAATTTCCGGAAAAGCACTGACAATCTACTGTAAGAAATCAGCTGCTTTTCCGAAAACTATGCTGCTCCCGCTCGGGCAAAGTCCTTTTCCGGAAAACTGTTCCGGAAAAGGGCCAGTGTAGACAGCACAGTAGTCTTTTCCGCAAAAAAGCCCCAATCGCGAAAATTACGATAGGGGCTTTTTTGCGGAAAAGCGCATCTACATTGGCCGTGGACGCTTTTCCGGAAAAAGGGCTTTTCCGGAAAGGCATCCTGCCAATGTAGACACTCTTTTTCCGGAAATACTTATAACGGAAAACTGTTCCGTTTTAAGCATTTCCGGAAATTCATGCCAGTGTAGACGTAGCGTAGGAGTCTAAACCAATACACAAGGAATAAACAAAGTAATTATCACAGTATTCAAAGTAACAATGCAAAAACAGGTGAAACTTTATTAGGTACATGGAACAAAGGATAAGAAATGAATAGGAGCATCTAGAATAATAAATCTTTAACAATACCTTTAGCCCGTCACCTCCCAATATATACAACAGGCCTAGACCAGGTAGCTGCCAGCTCCTGCCTAGGCAGATAGTGAGTTGAGATCAGTTCTTTACTGGATAGTGCAGTGCTGTAATCTTTGGACAGTTTAAAACTCAAACCAAAATAAACACACATGAGATTTGTTACAGGGTCTTCACTCCTAATCATCCAGAGGCACCTTGGTCTGGAGTCCAATGGAAAATTGGCTGACTCTTGGCTGAGCTGGAATCATTCCTCAGCCTCTTGGGTTACTGGTCTCTTTGGGGCTGACATTTTTCAATGATCCAATAACCACAGAGATAAAAGTTTCACTTTGGGTTGGAACAATCATTTAATGGTTTTTTTCCTCCCAGACTCTGATACTCATTTCTCTGCTTTATATCAGTGACAGCCAAAACCCTTTTTGTCTCTGAATTCTTGCTTATGATTGGTGCTAGTAGCAGCTTCCAGCTTGTTCCATCTCCACTCTGGTCTCTAGATGATCTTGGAAACAGAGTCCTGAGCCTCTGTAGTCATTGCTGCTATAGTTTAAGGGTAAGTCCCCCAGATGCTTAGAGTAATATATCAGGAACAATCATCTCCATATAAGGTTATACGTAAGTTTCTTGTCTGCACCTTCAGAGCCTATCCTCACTTTACTTATTCTCTCTCATTCACTGTTGAACTATTTACTGCATGCCTGATCAGCTCACCATGTCAGCTTCCCCAGACTGGAGCCCATGGTGAGCAGAGGGGAGGTTGGGACTTGAGCTGCCTACGGGGACCAGACTCAAACCCACCACCCTGGGGCAACTGGTGTTGGCTGCCGGGCCGCTGCCTGTGAGAGTAGAGTGGGGGCCGGGAGGGGTACTTGAGTCAGCCATTCTGTGCTCCCCATGAGAATGCCCTATCCAGTAAGCCACTCCAGAACCCACCCCACTTGCACACTTCTTAAATTTTCAAACAGCAGCTTTGTATTTTTCCTTATGCAGTACTTCATGCTGTGAGGAACTGCAAAATTAACTCATTATCTGCCTTCAAATCGCTCCTCAAAAACTCTCTTTTTCAATCATTTCTACAAAAAACTTGAAAATAGTCGGGCCACTAATATGCTGAGACTGCTGCCCATCATGCTGACCAGTATTGTCTTATAGTTTCCTTGTACTCCCTTCCTAATATAGTCTGTCACCGGGGCTACTATGTGCTAAGCCAGTGGTCTCCAACCTTTTGGGGCTGCTGGGTACCCGGGGCACAAGAATGGCTCGGGCTGGCCCTGGTCACTAGGCGGGCGCACATAAATGCCCCGGCGGGTGCCATGGCGCCTGCGGGCACCGCATTGGGGACCACTGTGCTAAGCTAATACTAATAATAATAATGACTTCTTCCAGCTTACAAAGCAAGTTAGTCACAGAGCTGAGAATATAAGCCAGAAATTCTGGGTCTCAATCTTATGCTTTGACCACTACACAACACTTCCTCTGAAATAAACAGGAAGGCCGCTAGAAAAGAGTGCTTATGAATAAAATAACTAGTAGCAGGAGAACTAAGGAGAAGAAATTTTTTAAAAGAAATCTAATGACGAGAGCCAAAACACAAAACAACAAATATATTTGAGGGAAACTGCTAATTGTCATGTATCCATGTACCAATGCGTGAAACAGTAGAAACACAGTTACAGCAACTATTATGGACCTAACCTAGGAGTAGGCAATAAAACAGCTGCAGGTCACTAGAGTTAGCCCCTGGTGTGGCACTGCTGCTATATTTACCTGCATCTCCATAGGCATGGGCAATTGCACCTCCCATTGGTCGAGAACAGCGATCCATGGCCAACAGGAGCTGTGATCCCCTGTACCTGCACATAGGTAAATATGCTGGTGTGGGGGGCCCACCAAGGACTAACCCTGGCAGACCGGATCCAGGCCACAGGGCAGTTTTTGCCCACCCGTAACCTAAGCTAAACATGGCAGGGAAGACAATCTTAGTGGAGCCAGAGCACCTGACTAGAGGTGAAGTCGATGCCTATGTCTCAGATACAGGACTAAGATGAAAGTGTAAACACTGACGGACATCGTGATGTTAATCTAAAATTGTCTGAAATGGGAATTAATTGGGGAATAAAAATAGTAAAACGAAGCACATTGAATTGAACACGGGAGTTCGGTGGTAGGAAAGAGGATGTGTTTAATAATAAATAAGAAAGACATAGATGAGTAATAGGATCGATTCAAACAGAAATTTTTGTATCTGATGGATTAGTGAGCCATCTAGCAATAAATAACAGAAAAAGAATGAAGAAACTGTAGATTAGAAGTGAACAAATGGATTGGAACAGAAAATCCCATCCCAACAAACATGTTATATTTGCAAATTGAAGCCAAACATAGATTTAAATTTGGCAGTTATACAAGGTTAAAGCACATCACAACATGATATTTGTAGTGCAACAGCATCTAGTTATGCCACCATTCCAAAGAGTATCACTAGAAAGCAGGGAGAAAAGAATAAACCATCTGCTTCCCTATGTGGCCCGCCTGTTACCCTACCAACTATTCTCCATTGAGGGAATTTGATTTCTGCCAGGAGAGTTTCAATGGGAAGGCATTTATGTAGCAGTATAAACTGGGATTTTCAAAGGGGCAATCCATGGGTATTGAGTTTCAAATTCCTGTAGACCCCTTGAATTGCCCAGCTGAAAAATGTGACCTTACATTGTGACATCATCATTGCCATGTCCTTGCCCTTGTTTAATCATTCCACTGCATGCCTAATTTGTAAAGAAAGAGGTATCAGGGCTCAAGTAGAGAGCACCACATTGAGGATGCAATTGTGCAAAGCATGCTGCTCCACCCCTTGCTGCTATGACCTTGACTGCATGATTCACAGAGGATGCCATAACTGAAAAGGATCTGAGTCTGTAATCTGGCATAAAAAGAGATGCTGGCACTGAGCTCTGGCACTAATTAATAGGGATGTCAATGTGTAGAGGACTACACGATAAACTGATAAGCCTGGCCTTATCGGTTAATCCTGCTGACTACATGTACTTCCCTCCCACCTTGTGGGCTCTGTGTCAGAGGGGAAGGAGCAAGTAATGTTGCCGGCTCCTCACGAACATCGGATCTGCCTGTCCCCACCACTTCTGCACTGCTGCCTCAGAGAGACAACAGTGTGGAGGGTGAGGAGGGCAGGCGGTAGCCGATACGTATGGGGAGCCGGCTTTCAAGTAGGCTTCCTGTATATGCTGCCTCTGTGGACCCAGCTGCCCCCCTTGCTGCCTCCTACAAAGGTGTGGGGACAGGCAGAAGTCAGTGCTGGTGGGGAGCTGGCTTAAAAGCTAGTTCCCCCAGCACCAGCTCCACAGTGCCGCCCTCCCCCCACCATGCTCCTGCCTCTGATAGAGAGGCAGCAGCATGGGGGGGGCGGAAAATCAGGGGAGGCTGCTCCGCCATGGACGGAGGCTGCTCCGCGGCAGCAGTCCCTGTCTGTGGCGGGTCTGAGCTCCCCACAGACAGGGGCTGCTGCTGCAGAGCAGCCTCTGTCCGCGGAGAGCTCAGATCCTCCACAGACAGTGGCTGCTGTTAGGGAGTAGCCTCTGTCCATGGGAAGCTTGGATTACGCATGAACAGGGGCTATTGCCACCCCTCACTGCTGACTCTGTATCAGAGGTAACAGTGCAGGGTGGCAGGTGGGAGTCAGTCTGTGTGGGACACCAGTTTTTAAACTGGCTCCCCTTGTGTATTGGCTCCCACCTACCACCCCGCGCTGCTGCTTCTGTTAGAGAGGCAGCAGTGTGGGGTGGCAGCAGACTCCCTGGGAGCAGGGTCAGAGTGCATTGGCTACTGGCCCTGCCTCAGGGAACTACTGAATAGTCACGTAACTGCTAACATTTCATGCAGTTACATGACTATTCCATTACACGCTAACATCCCTACTAATTAAGCTCTTCTACTTGTTCTCCCCTCTGCACTGTATCAAGTTTCAACTTCCTCGCCTCACTTTCTAAGTCATATACTCCTTTCACTGTCAGCTAGATCTCAGATTTGTTTTTTATTTCATTCTTCCCAATCTTTCTACTCTGATTACAACTGAAGTCTCGACACCCAAATTCAAGTCTCAGTACTCAGTGACCTATTCCATGTTCTCCTCCATGTGTGAAATGGCTCAAAATCCAGAAGCAGACACACACACACAGAAATCTGTAAAGCATTGAACTCTTGTGAATTTTGGGTTCCTGACTTATGGTTTTTGAATATGTGTGAAACAGGCAATGCAGAGTCAGAATAAATAAATAAAACATAGTTACTGCCTATCGCATTCTGGAGTACAATCCAGATCAGTGAAGGGTTGTGTCACAACTTGCCCTGCAACTTTGTGTGCCTCACAATGCATTTCTGGTGTGACCCCAGCCTGGGCCTCTCACAAAGAGCCAAATGCATGCAGATCACACCCTGAGTGTCTAAGTATAGCTACAGTCCTGGTCTAGCAACTCTGATTCCAGCAGACAGTCAGCAACTTACCAATCACAATTTGGCTTCCAGCAGCCGTAGGGCACATCTACATAGCAGGGAAAAACTTGAATTAGGCTACGCAACTTCAGCTACGTCAATTGCGTAGTTGAAGTAAAAAAATAGCTTAATTCGGCTTTTGGAGCTATCTACACAACAGGAAGTCGAAGGAGGAGCACTCTTCTCCCTTACTCCTTGTGAAATGAGAGTTACAGGAGCTGAAGTGAGAAGTCCTCCAGCTCGACATTATTTTGAAATAAAGGCTTGCGGTGTAGAATGTTCTTTGTTATTTCGGAATAACATCAGTTATTCCGAAATAACGCTGCTGTGTAGACATACCCTTAGTTACTACTTGCAGGATGACCCCAACATGCTCCCAGTTCTGGATTATGCCCGCCCTCATGGCAAATATCTGGTTTGCATTGCCCAAACTTTTCTGGGACAGTTCAGATATTAGAGGTCGGTTGCCTCTGCAAAGGGTCAATGTATAACAATTTGCTACTTTAACTGGAATTCACAAATAAGTTTAAACACTGAATTAGTTTTGACTAAAGAATAAAACAAGTTTATTTCACAAAGAGAGATTTTAAGTGAATATGAATATAAGGCATTAAAGTCAGAAATGGTTACAAGCAATGTTCCCTCTAATCTTTTCCATCCATGTGTGGATTTTTTCCATCCATGTGCAGAATAAATTTTTATGTGCACCAAGGCATGTGCAAATGTGCATCACCAACAGAAACACAAAACCTAGCTGTGGGCGTTCTACTAGTCAGCTGGGAGGCATTTGAATCTCTCCTGAGCAGCTGTGCAAGTGCACTGCTTATAGGGAACAATTACACAGTTTAAGAAACTCTGCTCTAGCCATTGCAAATAGAGACTGCTCTAGCACCAGTCCCTGTTCATGCCCGGGGCCAGCCCTGTCTGCTGCAAACAGGGGTTGCTTGGTGGCAACAGCCCCCGTCCACGGGGGACCCAGCTCCCCACTGCTTCGCAGCAGTGTCCCCTATCCCCTCCCACTGCCTCTGATAGAGACAGCATGGGGGACAGGTGGCACCCTGGAGACAGTGTTGGGGGGGAACTGGCTTTTAACTGGTGGCTCCCCCCAGCACTGGCTTCTGTCCCTCCCTTGCTGTCTGCTTGAGTCCCTCCTCGCCCCATGGTCCCTGAGGCACTTCTGCTTTTGAAATCAATTTCAAAAGCAGAAGCGCCCACAGTGGGAACCGACGCAAGTGGGGACTGCTTCAGTCCCCACTCATGCCATTTCCCTCTGTGTCTCTGCCTCCCCTGCCCCCCGCAGAAATGGTGTTGGGGGAAACTGGCTTTACCAGTTCCCCCCAGAACCGGCTCCTGCTCCCCCACCTTGCTGCCACTCTCTGATACAAAAGGAAAAAAGTCTGATAGAAAAGGATCAGACTAACACGGCTACCTCTCTATTACTATTCTCTCTGATAGAGGCAGTGGAGGGAGGAGGGTGGGGGTAATGACTAATTGACTAGTTGCTTCCATCCCTAGTACATGCCCGTGCAATTTGCTGAATAGGGACTCATGTTGTTATTTTTATATATCTCTGTGTGTATATCTTAGCATAAATGACTGGCAGTTTTTAAACACAGAAGTAGGAAAAAATTGCCATCCCTTTGAATAGGGTTAAAGGTGGTGTGGACTGGTTCCAGGAACAATCCTAGTCAATTACATCCAAAAAACATAACAGAAAGAGACTGTACTGTTGTTGTAGCTTTTGTCATATGGCCATAGCTCTTGCACTGAATGTAATATTAGTCATTTTTTTTGTGCAGCCAAGATTAGAAACAAAACAAAAATGTATCCATAAGGCACGCATGTTTTTTCTTAAACGAAACACTTCTCCTTTCAAGTCAGTCAAGCCAGTGTTGATTGTTTGAATACATTTTTTCTCCTTTCTTACAGATTCTCTCTCAGTTAGGATGGAATTTTCTTGGGCTATAGATAATGCTGTATGGATTCAGAAATATGTATTCCACATTTGACTAAATTAGTATCCAAGATCCCCAGTATTACAGCATTTGTGATCTTTGGGGAGAATGACATTATTAAGAACAAATATATTTATGTAGCACCATGCATTAGATATAAGTGCCTAAATTAAGGCAAGCAATTCTGTATTTGGACAATTTAAATTAGTTGTTGTGCACCCAATCTCCTGAGTGCCAAAATGATGAACTGAGGGGCCTAGTTTAGGAAGATAACTTTTAAAATAGGATTTCACAAATATATCTCCCTGCAGCATTTTCCTTAAGGGTGACCTATAAAGATAAAAATGAAAGTTTCCCCTGTTTTATTTCTCTCTCAACATAATAATGAAGGCCTGAGAGATTTTCCCTGTCCTGTCTGGTTTTGATCTTAGAAATATCAGGAATGACTAGCCTAGCCCTCCTTGGTTTTGCTAGAAGTCTCAGATATATTTTGGGATCTTTCATATATCTTAATTAGAATGACAGGATGTAAAGTTTTACCATAGTTCTCCTTTTTCTAAAATGTTAATTAGTTGTTAAAGCTTCCTGTCTCTCGTAATGTCACGGTTTTACTAGATCTCCAAATGTCTAGAGCGCCAGTAACTGGAGGAAGAGCTCTGTGTGACTCGAATGCCTATCACTCTCATCAATAGAAGTTGGTCCAATAATGGATATTACTTCACCTACCTTGTCTTTGTAGCGCTAGGACACACAAAGTGCAACATTTTCTCCAGAATCTTTGTAACTTACTGATGTCGGTTCAGCCTAAAATAGGCAGAAATTCAGCTTGTTTCAGGCTCAGTTGGCTTCTGATTATGTACTGGCCAGGTTTTATTTGGCAATCAGGACTTTTACAGTGACTTGTAGCTTCTTGTTTTTTGATTGGCTCCTGGAATCCACCACCCAATTCTAGACCCAACCTGATCCAGCCAACCAGAATGAAAGCTTGATTTGGTTCCCTCCTCTCCCCTGCCACCCAACTGTGCATTCTTGCAGCATGTACATAACTCTTAGGGGACTTAAAAGTTCCAGTTCCTTCATTCAGCTCTCTCTTGTGGACTCTTGGCAGCCCTCCCCACACACACATAATAGGATATCCCTGGCAGGGGGTGATCGGGGCAGAGGAGGGTCCTGTCCTTATTTTAAAAAGTTACAATTCTGGTTTAAAAAAATTACAATTCTGGAGAGTGAGAAGAAGAGCACATCTGCTGCACAGGAAGCGAGGAGGGAAGAAAGGCCTCTCCAAGTGCTGTGGATACAGCACTGGGGTAAGGGAAGCCCCACCTGCACAGCCCCAGCAGCAGCATGTGCAACTATGCATGTGAACTTTGATTTTAAAGTTACAATCCAGACTCGTTCCTTCAAGTTCCTTCCTGCCTACCTGAGCTGCCTTTGCAGATTAACTACAAGGTTGTAGCAAGGCAGGGCCACAAGAAGTTTGAATAGGATACACTTCTTTAATCCTTCAAAATTTGTGAGATTCTCTTGCCACCGCCTGCATCTTTGCAGGATTATCTTAGATTAAAAATGACAATGCTGTGTAGTGATTAGAGGCTGGGTCAGGCATTTGGACGTTCAGATCCAATTGCCAATTGTACTGTCAGTGATCCTGTGCAAACTTCAGCTACTCCATGTCTCAGGGTACCCAGCTACAACATAGTTATGAGAACAATAATATTCATTTACTTTACAGGAGTAATGAGTTGCAATTAACGTTTGTAAAGTACTTGAGGGCATCTGCTGAGAGGTACTTTATGTATATGACTGTAAGATGGAGTGGCCATTCCTCTGTATTCACCTCTGAGGGAGGCCCTGCCTCCTCGCAGTTTAGTCTGTTAGAGTATTCTCCAAACAAAAACAAAAAAAAAAGAGGGAGGAATTATCAGTAGTCGATGGGCCATGGCCTTCAAGCAGAGCAGGGCCACAGTCTGCGGTCTGGCCGGCAATCAAAATAGAGCGGTAACAGGTTATAAGGCTAGCCCTCAAGGACAGGCAGTAAACAGTCAGGGCTCTGGCCTACAGTCCAGCAGAGCTATAGCACCAAACAGTCAATGGGGCTCCGGCAGGGATGGGCATCAATCACAGTCTTTTGTCCTGTCTCCGGTGGGCAACAGATCAATGCAGGCCTCTTGGCCTAAGGAGGAGGAGTACTGCCACGCCAGGGCTGGGGAGGCATAGGTAGGGGGACCCAGGGCTGCCCAACTCTACCGTGTCTCAGACCAGGGCCTTAACAGTGGCAGAGTGGTCTGCCACTGGGTCAGTGGGCAATCTAGCCCCAACACACTGACCAGCACCACAATTACATAGTAATTGGTTCCCCTTGGATCCTTCCTACTCTCCCCCTTGGGTGTTAAGGATGCTAAGGGGGTGGGTAATTAACTAATTGTGTAGCCAATACAATTTGTATCAACTACACGATTAGCTGATAAGGGAAGGCACTCTGTCCCAGCTTGCGCCGGTCCAGGAGCTACTCCCGCTGCGGCTTTGCAGTTTAAATGTAGTAGGAGCTGGGCACGCAGGCAGAAGTTCTTATTACATTTATAATGCAGAGCTGCAGCAGTCCCGAAGCTGCACGAGCCGGGATTTAACCGGGCTTGCTCAGTCCCAGCTCACACTGGGTCTAGCAGCCCCTGTCCATGGCCAGCCCCTGTTTGCAGCAGCAGCAGTGCATGTCTGTGGGGGGCCCAGCTCCCTGTTGGGACCTCCTGCAGATAGGGACTGCTGCTGGAGCAGCCACTACCCCGTCCCTGCTGCTACCTCTGATAGAGGCAGCAGCTTGGGGGGGAAGGGGGGCAGGTGGCACCGTGGAAACGGTGCTGGGGGGTGGGGGGGGGAACTGGCTTTTAAGGCACAGAGGCAGAAAGGGGAAGGGGAAGCAAGTAGATGAGTAGTAGTAACCACTACCCGATTAGCTTAGGCTTATAAAGTAGTCAACTACTCGCTTACATCCCTAATCCAGGGGTCCTTAGCTCCCCAGGATATACCACCTCCAGGGCAGCTGCAGTCTCAAGGGCAGCCACAGTTCTCAGCATCCCATCACAACATCAGGGGAGAAGTGTATATCTCCCTTGACAGCTTTACTCCAACTGAGCTGCTGAGCTGGCCTTTTATACTTCCTGTTCCTGTCCTGCCCATCTGCTTTTGGCATGTGGGGTATGGCCCTCCTGCTTCCGCCCTCGAGGGGGCTTACAGTATTCACTCCAACTCCACCTCTGAGGAACACCACACTTCCTTGCGACAGCAACATTAAGTATTTGTTTAGTTTTGAAAAGAGAAGACTGAGGGGGGACATGATAGCCGTTTTCAGGTATCTAAAAGGGTGTCATAAGGAGGCGGGAGAAAACTTGTTCATCTTGGCCTCTGAGGATAGAACAAGAAGCAGTGGGCTTAAACTGCAGCAAGGGAGGTTTAGGTTGGACATTAGGAAAAAGTTCCTAACTGTCATGGTAGTCAAACACTGGAATAAATTGCCCAGGGAGGTTGTGGAATCCCCATCTCTGGAGATATTTAAGAGTAGGTTAGATAAATGTCTATCAGGGATGGTCTAGACAGTATTTGGTCCTGCCATGAGGGCAGGGGACTGGACTCGATGACCTCTCGAGGTCCCTTCCAGTCCTAGTATTCTATGATTCTATGATTTGCGTAGTACATAATTGCACTTACCACTGATAACAGCTATACTTACATTTTGAGAATGCACCACTAAAATGAATAGCTTCTCACCAGATATGCATACATAGCAAGAAAGGAATCAAAAACCTGAGGAAAAATAAGCAGCTATCTTATATTAAAATCCATATAAAACGAATACATTATTTTCACTAGGAACCCGTAATTTGGTAATACATTACTACCAGTGGTTGAGCTAATGTGTGGGCAAATGCTCCCTTCCACCCTAGCAGCCTTTAGGTATATGGATGGCATCATTTCATCCTGAATGCTGCAACATGATGCATGGGGTCACACACTGTTGTAACAACAGAACTCACTCAATTTTGGGCCAGCCATCCCTCCATCATGACTGAATGGTGCTGCGACCCTGTGTACCATGTTGTATGACTTTGATTGGGGAGCCAGAGCTAGCCCTGCAGGACAGAAACTGCCACATCTAGGTGAGTGCAGGGCAAGCTTGCGCTACCACACTCTGCCCATGGTGCAGCAAGGTGCAAGAGGAGGAGGCGGCAGCAGTGGTAACAAAAGAGGAGGTGTAGATGCCATCATCATCCCTCCCAACATTTGCAAAGTCCCAACATCTGGAAAGTCTGGATCTTTCACTGATCACTACATTATTTTGAGGCCAAACTATCTGTTCACAGAAACAAATCCAAATATTTAGAGGTTTGGCAATCAAAAAGAAAGAACAACATATGAAATGTAGTTTGGCAGTTGGTTTGGTGAAGAGTGAATGAATCCTGAAACTGTAAATCAAATTTGCAGTTGAACAATTAGGTAATTTTCTTGCAGAAATACTCTATTCTTGAAAAACAGGCAGAATTGTAAAGATACATAGCCACAGCATAAATTTACAAAACAAGAACACTACTACAATCAAATAATTTGCCAGGACATGCTAGCTAGCAAGCCAAAAAGCGCAGAATCCAGATGTCAAGCAATCTTTCCCCTCAGAAACAGACAGATTTGCTTGCAAAATTTCAGTTTCCATGTACTTTACAAAGATTATCAAGGAACTCAGCTGTACCACTCAGAAATATGCCTATTCAACTTGTGCAGACACATTTTGTTACTTTCTGATGATCTTAAGATTCTGACAAAAGCGATAGCCCGAAGGATATGAAGAACATCAGCAAATATATTTAGTGAAAATAGTGATAATCATGTGGCCTAATCAAAGATGATTGAAGTAAACTATACTGTATTAATTGGCTAGATTAGATGGAGTTTGAAACATTTAGTGAAAAAAACAGGAATAAGAATGAAGAGGCATGTTGGACTGATTGTCTTGTTGTTAAAATTTCGTGGGCCTTTTTCACATACTTTCATTGATTAATGCAACTGTTAAATATATTTGCCATCAAATTGCTGCTCTAGAATCTAAGCTTTCATTTAAAAAAAAAATGTTTCTAGCAGTCAGTTGTGATTAACGAAACCATGAAGATGTGAACCAAATACAAATGATGCAGTACTGTCATCCTGAGAGAGTAGGCAGGCTACAACTATCATGTGCAAGAGCGTGAGCTGCTACATTAATCTCCATGAGTTGTTAATTCTGAAAACTAAAACTGAGCACCTTTTACAACTGTAGTTTGAAGAATTCAGCATCATGGTGGGGCATTTCCTCAGCACTGAGAGAAAAATGACAGCTATTTAGTTAACACCATTTTGTTTATATGTTCCTTGGAGATCTCCCATTCAACTTCTGACCAAGTCTAATCATTTTCAACAGATGGCTTTGACATTATTGTTTAAAGTGGATTGGTTGCCCAGCTCTTTGAGGCATTTCTCTGTGATGCTTTGTCTACACTCTCAGTTGAAGGACAAAACTTAGGTAGTTGATAGATGCTTAACCTTCCCTTCTCTGCCCCCTGACAAAAGTTTTCCCACGGCAAATGACAGTGCACATGGTGATTTGTTGGAGGAAGTATTTTATTGGCAAAAGTGCTAACAAACAGCATTGACATTATCCAACTTGTAGCAACACAACCATGTTGCTAAAAGCTGGGTAGTGTCGACAAAGTCTGACTCTAATCATCTGGAGATCATTTTGTTTCTTCATTGCTTTACTTAAAACATCTCTTTTCAAGAATTGCTGGTTTTCAGGAAACCAAAGTGCACTCTTTTCCTTGATTTGGCTGACAACTTCACTTGTTTTCTTCTAGAGTATTACGTTTCCTTTTTCTAAGGCCATGTCTGCACTACGGCCATACAGTGGCACAGATGTGCCAGTAAAGCTCCCGCATATAATGACTCCATGCCTGTGGGAGAGTTCTCTCCCTCAGCATAATTAAATCCCCCTCTCCCCTGCAATGAGTGGAGAGAGAACATCTCCTGCCAACACTACACTGTCTACACTGGCGCTTCTTTCAGTGAAACTTATGTCGGTCGTGGGTGTTTTTTCACACCCCTCACCAACGAAAGTTTTGCTGACAAAAGAGCTAGTGTAGACAAAATGTAGATAAATCGTTCAGCCCTGGAACACTCATTCCCCGCAACTGTGCTGGTGTCCTCCTCAGGAGTTTATGATCCGTGTTCTCTGAAATCAGTTACCATCGCTTCTTTGGCTGCCTGTCCCCGACATATAAAAGTGGATACAAATTTAATAAAAATACTTTGATGATAATTTTTGTTTGTTTAATACTTTTAGGCTGTCACAAAGTTTCTCAACATGCTGCACCGCCCTATTGTTTACAATGCCAAAGGTAACTGTAAATGAGATCATAAATGCCATTTTCATCATTAAAAACACTTCCAAGAACATTATTTCATTTGGCAGTGGATGTTATAGTGTGTACTGTGAGCTCCAGTCCTGGAGAAAACGTAAAGACTTATTGCAAAGCAGTTAAGTGTGCCCAGGAGGTGGAGTTAAGATGAGCCACCTACATCATTAATGGAATATTATTCAGACGAGATCGCAAAATTCTATGTGGGAAATGCCAATATAATGCTCAATGTAAAAGACACTATTCTATGTTGGACTACATTTCCACCCTGTCATGCACACTCAGTCAATGGACTTAGAAAAATAAGGTATGCCAAACGTACTGTCCTAAATTGTTACTTACATGTGTCTAGGGCTGCCAGCTTTCCCAACCAGACACCATTGCCACATATGGCATTTGGTGCATCCAGTGAAGAAAGTTGGCAACCCTACGGATGTCCCTGGTCTAAAAGATATATGTCTCTTTAATACTAAACGGGGTGTCAAAAGCAGTGAAGTATCACAAAATTAGAAAGATCCTTGTTTAGGAAACACCTAAAATAGACCTCTAGATCCTACCAATAGTGCAGGAATCTATTTGGCATTTTCCTCTAAAGTTCAGTAAGTTTCAATATTAAATTAATTTATTCTTAGGGCAGCATGCTGGTGTTAGCTTGGAAAACTCAAATGCTTTACCAGTGAAAATAAAACTCCAGTATTATTTTTTTACTCTATTTTACTAGAGGCCTCCTGAGCCTGATTCTGAAACTGGCTTTACTATTCTATAATGCAGTGTTCCTTAAAGTGGGACATGGGCCCACTTTCAGAAGGAGGCTAACGGGCTACTCCAGTTTGTTTACTTAAATGGCTCCTCAGCCATTGGCCACGGTTTGCCGTTTGCAGTCAAGGGGAGCCACAGGAAGCCTGTGGTCAACTTTGAGAAATACTGCTATAATGCCATAGATTTCAGTGTGGCTTTATGCCTTATTTACGCCAGTGCAGATGTGATCAGAATCAGACGTCCAGTATGTCTATTTTGTCTTTTTACTAAGATATATTTACTCAGCAAACACCAGCCTAGTGCATTTTCAGGTATCACGCATAGTGGTTTGGATGCTAACTGTCATACTCCGTATTTGCATTCCTCCTTATTGCTGCTCAGGTGATATACAGAGCTTCTAAATATAGTGACTCTCCCCATGGTGAAATACCACTTACCAAAGGCTTCCCTGGCTAGCATAAAGCCCACCACACCGGCTCTACACTACTCCCTTTCACAGCCAGAAGTGTAGCAGAAATGTCTAGTGAAACAACATGTGGCCTCACTCCAGCTATTCTTGGCTGACATAATAGTCCAAAGGGACTGCTACAGCTGAGGTTACATGAGAACAGCCTTAACGATGCTCTAATTTACACTATGGCCGGAACCAGCCCCTTAACAAATACAAGCTAGGGAGAGGCATAAACATCATTTAAAGCTATCTTTGTATCCTACTTCCATTCCTGTGCTAAGTAGAATTCAAGGTTTCTATGGGAAAGGCTTCCTACATCTGGGTTATCATGGAATGTCTAGGCCCTAGGGGAAGAAAGGCTGCACATGCTCCAGGAATGCTCAAATATATTTCATTTTTGGCGAATATAGGGTGTGTATGCAGTTGCATACGCCTCTGTCCCCTGAATTATTATCAATAGGACATATGTGATTGTTGAAACTCACAACAAGGGCCTGGCCCAATCCTACAGGTTTTACTCAGACAAATCTCCCATTTCAAGGGGCATTTTGCTCCAGTAAGGTCTGCAGGACTGAGCCTATAAATAATGAGATTTTGTGTCTCATCATCCAAAATATCGTTGCTGCTTATAAAGACCTGTTTCTTGGGATCTGCATCAAAATGAGTTTATTCACATACCCACCCATTAGTCTTATTTTTCCCCATATATAACACAGTGTGACTCTCCACTGTGGTAGCTCCTGCTGGTCACTCTGGGTATGTCTACACTTGCACCCTAGTTTGAACTAGGGATGCAAATGTAGGCATTTGAAATAGTCAATGAAGCTGGGATTTAAATATCCCACGCTTCATTAGCATGATCTCGCTGGCGCGTTACTCCGATCAACAGCTGTTTCGAAAGTGAAAGTGTGCGCCGGGATGTGTTAGTTCGAACCAAATCCCTTGGTTCGAACTAACGTTACTCCAGTGTTACTCAAAAAATGAGTAACGTTAGTTCGAACCAAGGGGTTTGGTTCGAACTAATGCATCCCGGCGCACACTTTCACTTTCGAAACAGCTGTTGATCGGAGTAACGCGCCAGCGAGATCATGCTAATGAAGCGTGGGATATTTAAATCCCCGCTTCATTGACTATTTCGAATGCCTACATTTGCATCCCTAGTTTGAACTAGGGTGCAAGTGTAGACATACCCTCTGGGAATTAGCTCTGCTCAACACTGGAGCACCCTTTTCCGGCTGTTGTCTTGCCTGCTGTTCCCTGTTTTCTGTTAATAGTTCTGCCACCTTACGTTAGGACCCGTGTTCCTCCCAGACTGCAGTGCCCTTCCTTCTCGTTACTGCCCTACAGCACTGCCCCTACACTCTGAGGTCCTCCCCCTCAGGGAACCCCAAACCTTCTATACTCAACTTGCCTCAGTGACACTACTGCCAGTCATCATCTAGCCCCTTACCTTAGGGGCAAACTGCAGTCTGACATGGCCACTCATCATAGGCAAGGAGTGTGTGGACCTGCTGCCTTTGCCTGCCCTCGCTGCCTCCCTTCAGCCCTCGTATTCCTCAGGCTCCTGTCACTGGGCCTCAGTCTGGGACTACTTAGGCTGGAGCTCCGGAGGCTCACCCTGCCTTTCCCCAGCACTGCTCTGTCCATGGTACCCTGGCTAGCAGGCAGCTAGGCCCTTCTCCCTCCAGGGCTGGAATGAGAGCGCGGGCTCAGCCTGGCCAGCCATCTCTTTTATACAGCCCTCCTGGGCTGTGATTGGCTGCTGCAAGGCTTCTCATGATTGGTCCCCTAGCTTCAGCCCTTTCTCAGGACTGTTTTATCTTTTTTTATGCCTGGAGCAGGGTGACCACCCCACTATACCATATTATGTTTATTTGGCCTTTTGCATTTTGAGGCAGTGATTTTATTATTTGTTTGGGACAATATGCTTATAGTATAGTGCCACTTATGTAGAGTGCACTATTAATAATTGTGTAATCAAGTCTACAAATCTTATTAAATAATATATGGGAATATAAACACAATATTTCATAGCAGATTATACATTATTTGAGTTAATATTTTAGAAAATACTGCCTGTCCTTTTTTTGTGAGGTTATTATATTTATATTCCAACAATAATAATGCCTCTTTGTTCAGTTACAAGCAGTTAAAAAGGCTGACATACTCAACAAATTGATTTCCTAAATAAAAGCTCTTATTAAAAGTATAGTGTTCATGTCCCTTTTTCACGATTCTTTTGCTTTTGCCACTGACTTGAGATTCTGTCAGTGACTCAGGATGCTGTGCTTTGATATGGCCCCAGCTAGAGTGCTGAAATGTCACCGCTCAGAAAGAGAGAACCTTTAAAATGGTGTTACCTGCTTCTGCTGTCATAGGCCAGGTCTGCACTAGACCCAGAAGGTCAGTTTAAGGTACACAACTCCAGCCACATAAATAACATAGCTGAAGTCGATATACCTTAAGCCAAGCTTGTCACCATCTTCATAGCGGGTGGGGTGTGGCTTCCCTTACTCCTCACCACTGCGAGGAGTACTGGCACGGACCAGGGGCACCCTCGTATTCTAAGTCAATGAATCTAGTCAACAGAGTCAAAGAGAAAAATAATAATAATACTCTGCTTTTTTTAAAGCAACTTACATTTGAGTATCTCAAAGTACTTTACAGTCACTAATGGAATTAGCCTCACAAAATTCTGCCATGGTAGATATGTATCACCTCCATTTTACAGGTGTAGAAACTGAGGCTCAGAAAGATTATTGCCAATATTTTCCAAAGTGGGAGATACATAGAGTAGCACCTAAATCTGTCCCCCTGGACTCAAGTGCTTAAGTATTACTCTTGACAAAGGGCACAGATGGAGACAGTCCTTTGTTCAATTCACTACATGATATTGAATTACCCAGGCAGCTGAGCTATGAACATGATTTGCCATGTGTATGATGACTCCTAAGTTATGATAAGTATTGTGTTATCTAGCTTGATTGTTCACTGCTATGTTCAAACACAGTAATGTTTTGTCATTTAGACAATTCACAGTTGAGTTTTACACTCTGAAGTTGAGCAGTGGCTCATCACAATATCAATTCCTATTTATATGTTGACTTAGGTACTTAAACAAACATTAACCTTCAGTGGGCCTAAATCTTATATTAAGAAATAAGATGCGTGTGTCTCTTTGAAGGTAATGTTAAAATGCAATGGAATCCTTTCTAAAAGGCTCCAAATTGGCAGCCATCCCAACCAGAGGCGGGTAAAGCATGAGCAGCATCAGTGCAAACTTCTCCCACACTGCCTCAACAGTATATGCCCCACCAGTTTTTTATACATAAAGATCACCTTGTGAGACTGAAAGGCTCCATGCTCACTCAAAATTCTGATTGTCTTCTGAGACTGCCAACAAAAATGCCAGTTGTTAACATGGTCTTTGTAGTCATGTCTTTGCCCCAGATATAACATTAAGAATATAAGGCAACCATTTAGATACAGCTGGTTCCAAAAACACCATGTTTACCAATTATACATAAATATCTAAGTTCTATCTTCAAGTCACAGAATGCACAGACTTTATATACCATTGCTAGAAGTAGGGATGTAATAGTGTAGTCCATTAACTGATTAACCAAAAAACAAAAGCTTATAGGTTAATGCTGTAGACCTCACGCATTTCCCCCCTGCCCCTGCCAGTAAATATTTTAGCAGGCTGGCCAGTAGCCCAGCTCAGTCCTGGCTTGCGATGGGTCTGGGACCTACTCCTGCTGCAGCTCTGCATTTAAAGTGTATTAGGAGACAGGTGGCCAGGCAGCCTGGCTCAGTTCCAGCTTGCACCGGGTTCGGGAACTCAGACCCCCCACAGAGAGGGGCAATGGGCAGCCGGTCCGCCAGGAGATCTGGTTTTTAAACTGGCTCTCCTAGCAGACAAGCTCCTCCTGGCATCCCACACTTTAGAGGCAGAAGCGTGGAGTGGCAGGGGACTCCTTGGGAATGGGGCCAGAGCACACTGGCTGTCAGCCCCAGCCCCGGGAACTGTAGAATAGTCTAGTAACCGATAAGAATTCATGAGGTTACTCGACTATTCAATTAACCGATATTTAACATCCCTAGCTGGAAGGTTGCAGTGTAACACTACTTTTATTATTAAAATATAGAATGATAATATACATTGACTGAAAACAGAGAAGAAAAACAGGCTGCTGCCTAAAATAGTGACATAATACACAGGGCTCCCTAACCTGCAAGCAGGACCAGGAACACTATTCCCACCTGCCGGGCATTTAAAGTGACAGGCTTACATATTTATGCACTCCTGCTCTGTTAGACTCTGGTATCTTCTGCAATGGAAGACAGGGAGTCTCACACTACAGGATTCCCAAACTATTTAATGAGATACTCCCCAATTCCTATATAGGACAGTGGTGTACTTTTCATGTTGTCAATCATTTGTTAGTAGAATCTGTGCTTTAACAAAATATTATTTAATAAGTAAAATACTGTACACTGATGATGATGGGCGATCACTCGTTGCCGTGTATGATCATCTTCCATGGGAGTTGTGGACCCTCAGGTGGCTGATAAGGCCGATCCTTGAACCACAAGTTCTATTACAGTGAGGACGGATATTTTCAGGTACAGCAGGAGGCTGTTGACCATGACTAGAAGCCTGTCTCCCCTTCTTGCTGTACCTCTTCTCCTCCTGAGCATGTCGATGGGCAAATTCAAAATGCAGGGAGCCATTATATAGAACTTGTCTCCATTTTGAGCGCTCCTAGAAGGTGGTGTTTTCCCAAAAACTGGAAGATGCTGATGAGGGATTTCTTTTAAAGTGGGGCAACTGGTGCACAACTGTCATCACACTGTCCTTGACAAATAGAGGGCTTGAAACCAGTGGCCTGGGCACCATGACAATTGGAGATCCTCTATCTCAGTGTTTCTTAAACTGTGTTCCGCGGCACACCCATGTGCCATGAGGCAGTCAGAGATGTGCTGCGGAGAACAGAATTAAAAATGGCCACCCTTAAAGGGGCAGGTGACTTTTTTTCTCAATAACTTTCCCCCAGCCTTATTTTATTTTTTTTTGCGCAACAAAAAATCCTTAGTGTTCTTCGGTTAAAAAAAATGAGTGTTTGGTGTTCCTCGGTCTTAAAAAGTTTAAGAAACACTGCTCTATCTGCTGTAGCCTTCACCTACCTTCACAGTCACTGTAACATTACACAACAGTTTCACCTCCATTGTGCAGTTATCCTCCGTCTGCTCTGCCATTGAGGACTTCTTGGATCACACTTTGTCTGGAACTTCTCCCTTGACTGTTCTGCCATGGGTGACCCTAAGGGAGTACATGACTCCTGGCAGCATTGCTCTCAGGGGTCATTGGAACATGCAAGCCTCTCCACCATTACAAGGTGATGATCCATAAAGAGGACTGTAAATTAATCCTGTAATAATTGGTAAACTCTAATATTAAACAATGCATGCTTTCCTAACACTAGATAGAGGCTCTTCTTCATTATTTATGGAAGATTATTTTTGTTGTAGATTCTTGTGAGAATCCCTCTCCACAGAGAGAGGCAAATAAGCTACTTTTTTCAGGGGCTAATTTGATTTTCATGGCACAGCTGAATGAAATGTTGTTTATATTTAGCAATCTTTAATCTGTGTTTTCTTGGTATTTCATTTACTGCAAGGGAAAGATTTTATTTCTCTGTTTTCTAGATACCTTCCTCATTTCCCAACTGTTCTAAAAAAGACGTACTTGAAAGGTCATAACCAGATGCGTATAACATGAACGAGAGCAGCAAAGCAGTGAATTGACTATTGTAGTGGGAGTAGAGTTTGTCAGTGGAAACTGTCCCTCGTACGCCATGACTGAGATCTGTAATGATGCTAGTTTTCTTACCAATGTGTATGCTGAAGCGCTGACTTACATAGAAACAAATGACTTTTTGAACAGCTCTTCAACCACACATCCCCACAAGGCAAGGCATAATTTTCCCAAGAGACAACTTTTTTTTTTTTTTTTTTTAAAGACCCACTCACAAAGAATAGATTTCAAAATATATTTTCAATGTGTAATTGAAGGCTGATACAGATTTAGATTCTTACTTGCTAATGTGGACCAAAAAGGAGTTAGTGATGGAGAGAGGGATGGGAATGGCACGGGACAGATCCTGCAGGGAGGAGTGGTTAAGATGCTGTTAGAAGGGTGCTGGGTAGGATGTGCGGAAGGGATTTCTGTGGTGGTGGTGGAGCTGATGACAAATTACATAGGATAAGACTCCATGTAGTGTGAAATCCTAGCCTAAGAGTATTTCAACAGAGAACAAGATGGGTCTGTTTGTCTCACTCTTTGACAGAACCTAGACCCCTTTTCATGCCAGCAGAGTATTCTGGCATGGAATTGTATCTGGGGTTGCCTCTTCTGAATGGGATGTATGCATCTGAATTAGCAAAATGCAGCTTCTGCAGCCTGTGAAAGCTATGATAGCTGCTGGATGGAGTGGTAATGATGTAGAGGTTGAGTTTTGGATAGATGCAGATGTGTGGTGATACAGCTCCTTGCTTTTCTCTCTTCTCCTACTTCTCTTCACTCTGTTTCAGGGAAGATGAGGCATAAGCTGTGGCACTGGCTGACAACACTATATGGGCTCTGAGATATAAGCCCCAGCAGCATACTGTTCTAGACAGAGCTGCAGGACAGCAGGAAGAGTGTAAACAATTGCTTTCCTTTCAGTCTGTTCACTCCCTATCTGTCCTTGCAGCCAGCTGCTGGTAGACACACACTGTATCCCCTCCTTCCCCAGCCGTCCCGCTTTATGAGCTGCTTCCAACATGTAGGAGATTCATTCCCACAAATCATTCTCTTACCCTCTCATGTATCCTCAGTAAAAGTATATCCATGTACTTTACTTTCCTGCTGTTGTAACCCACACACAAACAGTACTCAATTACTTCCTAATTTAAAAAAAACAGTAGAAAATAGAGCCATCATCACTACACACAAAGCTGACTCTCATGGTTTCATACTCCCTGTGCCAGGAAACAATTGGTAAATTTCACAATGCAACAACTTGTAATATATTATTTGAGATGTTCATTCTCTCCCCTCCCCCTCCTTTGAACATACAGTTAGATTTTCAAAAACACAAATAGATTTTAGCACCACGTTCTGATTGACACTCAGTGGGACTTGAGCCCTTTATTTGCCTTTGAAATTTTCCCTTGTATTGTTCACAGCTCTGTTCAAAGTGTTGCCAGCTCTGGTGAATGGGTTTTCCGTATAAACATAGGATAAATACTATTTGGGGCAAATTGCAGGCTTCCTCCTACTGCTCTGCCAACATACTTGATCCCTAACATGGAAGGACCATCTTTGTGGGTGAGATCTACTCCTATCTCCAGGCTCCATCCAGTCCTCTGCCTCTCTGCTAACACTACAAAAAGGGTGGCCAACCATGGTGATTTTTACTGCTGTTGTAATGTGCAACCTTATCCACTGGATGCTGGATTGAAACCCAAAAATATTCAAAAGACTTTTATTAAAGAGTCATAGTGCTTCTTGGGATTACAAGTTTAATGCTAAAAGCCAATTTAAGTACTTTGTAAGAAGTATGCTTAGTACCATCACAGAATGGTCTCCCACATAGGACACAATCATTCCCAAAAGCTACTTCGGTTGCTGTATGGTACATACCCCTTTTGACGGCAACAAGGAAAAAGCTTGTACCTACTAGTCATACACAGTTTCTCTATATTGATGGCACTTAAAAACTATTTGTAACAGCTCTCTAATATCCTGTGTCAGGTAGAATTTAAAAACCCAACCATGCTGACAATTTAAAACATTTGACAGCTGTCACCAAGAATAAACTGTTTTTAACTTCTGCTTGCTTCTCATTTATCTGGATCTGGGTTTTTTTTAAGCAAACTGCTTGCAAATAGAAATGCAATTACTCAGCAAAACAGTTTCCCATTATTCAGCTAAATGGGAACATTGATCTAATCGCTTCAACTTCAGCATATTTATGCCATCATGGATTGCAACGAAAATAACTTCATATCGCAAAGAAGCACTGAGCCCTACTAGCAGTATCTGTATAAAAATGCCATGCCCAGAAAAGATAGAAAAACAGCCACCGAACTGGAAGAGTAGATGTGTTAGATAAAAACTCATTAGAAGGGTTCATGTTATAAATAGACAGCAGAGAAATTCACCTAGCAAATTACATGAGAAGAATATTAAAGAGCAAATAGGAAATAGCAGCAAATAAATGTTGATGTTAAGAGTCCTACATGGCCACTCAGATAATCAGGGAGATGTACAATATTGTTTATGTTACATTCTTTGAAGCTAGAGCTATTTTTGGTTATATGCAATTGTGCTGCCAATACATCAATTAGGCCCAATCCTGAAAAGTGCTGAGCACTCTGGACCAACAAAGTAAGCAAGTAACTGCTTAAATTTTATCCTGTGGGACATCACATTGGTGTCAACATTTGGGGCCAAAATGCAGTAAAAAGGAACAAATAATTGTATTAGAGACCCAAGTTGCAAGATGGTCAGGACACTAATACTGTATTTAACATAAAGCTGCAGGGAAGCTTTGGTTTTCATATAAGACCAGGTCCCTCTGTGTGTGTGTGGGTGGGGGGAGCAGGGAAAGGCTGGGGCTGATTTCCCCGCTTATTTGAGGGATCATGGGGGTCCAGTCCCACACTCTTGCAGTCCACATTTATAAAAAAAAAGCACCCTCCACAGAAATTTCTACATATGGGCCTGAAAACAGAGTTGATTCTGGCAAGAAGAGGGAAATGCTTTGAGGGTCTAGTCAGAACTTGACTCCTCTTTGATATTAGTCATCACACAGAGAACAACAGTTACAAGAAAAACCTTTTCCAGCTAGGAGATAGAGCACTCATTCTTTTTGAGTGAGGACCTAGCCGCTGTGATCCACTATTATCTCTGTTACCATTCAGGTTAGATTATAACAACTCCTCCTAGGAATAAACAGAAACTACTGCTTGGCACCAGCCTGCCTTGTAGGCAAAAAAGAGACCCTGTTCATGTAAGAGCATCAAAACGCTGCATCTAACTTTCAAGGCCTGCCTAAGAATATCCACCAGCTTTGGGGGTTGTCTGCTCCATTCTGTTTGCAGTTCAGCCTAATTGAGTGATCTCAGCTGGCTCCCACAGGGACAACAGTTACTACCTGACATGTCCATTTGGTGCTGGAACAATGAAAGGACCCCCCCAGCTTCTTCCACACATACAGCCAATTAGCAATGGGGAGGTTTTAGATTCCCAGACAGAAAGAAACAGTGGCCCCACTTTGAATTAAGAGAGAAACGGCTTTACTGCACAGAAGGAAGTAAACAGGCCAGAGAAACTAGAGCCCAGCTGCTAGTCCCCAATATATATAGTTATTTGGCCCATGAAGTTCCCTGAGCAGGACCTCTAGGGAGGGATAAAACTTTCAGTCACCTCACAGCTCACTTCTATTGGCCTGGGGTGTTCCAAGATGTTGTGGACTACTGTGCTTCTTGCCCAGGCTGCCAGCTTTCCAGTGCTAAGGTGATCTAACAAACACCCTTCATTCAACTACCCCTGACAGAAAAGCCTTGTGAAAAAATAGGACAAGACCTAGTTGACCCTTTAAAAAAAAAAAAAAAAAAAAAGAGTTCAGCAGGTCTGACACATTACCTGGCAGCCATTCCCTTGTGATCAATAGGGTTGCCAGGTGTCCGGTATTGACCCAGACAGTCCGGTATTTTTGCCTCCTGTCTGGTAAAAAAAATTCAGAAAATACCGGACACCTAAAATGTCCGGTATTTTCTGATTTTTTTCCCGGCCAGGAGGCGAAAATACCGGACACCTGGCAACCCTACACACACCCAGCAACTGGGCCCAGCCCCCGCCTCCCTCCCAGGCTCTCCCCCACTTACCTGGTTCTGCAGGGAAGCTGCCTTCTGGCTCCGATCAAGAAAACAAGATGGCCACTGGCAAAAAGCCTAAAGACTTTGCTTAAAGGGGCCATGCTGTTTTAATGCTGTTTTGTTTTTGTTTTTTGTTTTTTGGTTTTTTTGCTTAACTCTCGGGGTCTTCTCCGTTTTTTTTCCCCCTCAAGAGAATTTTTTCCCCAGTGTTTTTTTTGGGGAGTGGGCATTCGGTATTTTTGGTTAAACCATCTGGCAACCCTAGTGATCAATCAACACAAGCACAATAACAAGAGAATTAATGAAGCTTTTTTCTAGTGTAGGTCTGCCACAGGAAATCTTGACAGAACGAGATCCCAGCCATACATCCCAGCTGATGCTTCAGGGGGTAGCCGAGTTAGTCTGTATAGAAAAAAACAACAAATGGTCTGGAAGCACTTTATAGACTAACAAAACATGTAGATGGTATCATGAGCTTTCGTGGCCACAGCCCACTTCTTCAGATGACCGGAGTTTTGAGTTTAGGATGTGCAGACCCAAAATAAATGGGGGCAGGAAAAAAGGAAGGAATGGAAGACAGGGAGCAGAGGGTAGAGGGAATCAATAAGTATCTGAAGATTGGATAGTTAAAATGAAGCAGATAAGAATCAAAGTCTATTGATAGTATCCTTCCTGATGTAAGATTTGTGCAGACTTCTGAAAACAGGCAAACTAAAAATATCAGTCTACCATCCACAGACTGATGATTTGACATAATATTTCAACAAGACCCTTAAGGGGATACTGAGGAAATTTGTCACTGTATACCCCAAAATGTAGGGATTATCTGTTGCCCCCATTACTGTTTGCCATTTGGAAGGTTCCCTCAAGTCTCCATGGGTTTCATCCTCTCCACCTTTTTTTAATTGTTGTATGACCAAAAGCCCAGGGGCATTCCCGGTTTGACACAGGAGTCCTGGGAAAATCAAGGACCATTGGGAAGGAAACCTAGCCAATATGTTCTCCAGATATGTGAGTAGCTTAAAAAGTTGAGGGCGTTCAGCTGAGAGAATCTACAGGGGGCCCAATATCATCAGGAAATAGCTTACAACCGAGGACTGTCATTACCTGTGTTCCAGCTGGGTAACCATGTTCTACTACTGTTGCTGAACTCAGAATCTAAGTTATTGATTCAATGACAGGAGCCTTTTGAGTTCCTGTGATGGGTGAGCCCCGAGTATTATGAGGTGTAACATCCGGGGAAAAGAAAGGACACCTGACTCCATCACATCAACTCACTGAACACCTACTGGGACAAAGAACCTTCCTTTGTCATACCCCTTGCCACTGATCCTGAACCAGATCCCAAGATGGCAATGACAGGAATAGCAAGCATCATCAAGCATCGGAAGATGCTAAAGGTTGCATAAAAGATCAGATGAATCAGCTGATACCGGCGTTCCCTCAGGTATTCTCCACCCTTCCCAGATTTACTCACCTAACAGACCATCACACTGAAACCCAATCCAGACAGATGGTGAGAGAGCATTCATAGCTCTTAGCCACAAGGATGTCGGACACTGTCAAGATGAAACTCCAAACTGTGCTGGAGTAGTGGAGGAATCTCACTGTGAGTGGCAAAGTCGAACAGTTCTTGTCCAAAAGACTGATGCACAATGAGGTCTTATATTGACTTTTGCAAAGTTAGTGCAATTTTCAAGTTTTATGCATGTCATATCACCTGCCCAGGCTCGACGAGTTACTGGAGCATGTTGGGGCAGCCAGGCACTTATCTACCATTGACCATACAAGGGGATATTGGCAGATTCCCTTAACTTTGGATCCAGGAAAAACACTACATTTGCTATTCCCTGTGGACTGTACCATGTTCTAAGGATGTCATTTGGGCTGCATGGGGCATCGTCCATCTTTCAGAAATTAATGGACCAGGTCCTCCTCCCACATGGGCCACAGCTTATTTCTACAATAGTCATGTATAACCCAGACTGGAACAACCATTTCTGCCATATTACAGCAGTGTTCAGCTGATTGCTAAAGCTAGCTGGACTGCCAACCTACCAAACTGCAAATATGGAAATAACACCACTTACCTAGGATATACAGTAGGAAGTGGGTGTATATTCCCACTTGTGGACAAGGTGCAAGTTTTGATCATCAACTCAATACACACAATTAAAATGAAAGTGAGACCATTTGTAGGATTGACCAAATATTACAGATACTTTGTGTCTAACTCTGCCTCCATCACAATCCACCTTATAGCCTTGATAAGAAATGAGAAACCAAAAAATGTGCAGTAGTCAGAAAATTGTGCTACAGTATGAAAAATGTTGAAAAAGACTTTGTCATTATCCACTGCTTTTCAACCTATACTTCTCCAAGGAATTTGTATTTCAAACCAATGGCCTTTGTCAGGGTTGAATGTGGTTGTCTGGTGCCCTCAGAAAGAATAGATTATATGGTTTCAGCAATGGAAAAGTTTTTTGAACAGGGATTTTGATTCACTTGTTAGCCTGTTTTTATTCTCTTTCCCTGATTCTGGGCTTTCAGGGTTGGTTTCAGCAGAACATCTTTGAAATTCCTTCTTATATGACTTGTGATTTCTTAAGTCTCCTTGTTTTATAAAGTTTCCTTTTATAAAAAATTCTCCTGCCTCCTATTTTACATTCCTGAACTTGTTCCACTAGAGCATACAAGGAAATTTGAGGTTATGTTTCTTCATGAATAGATTCCTGGATTAATCCAACTCTATGTCAAGTGCCTTACTGAACCCTCAAGACCTGAATATGACTCCAAAAGTCAAGTGTCTAACTCAGTCAGTAACTATCAGGAATTGAGGTATGTATGGGCAACCTGGTCTAGCTATCATATCAGGGCTGAGGTCTGCCCCCAGGGACAGGAGACATAGGGCCAGAATTGGAGGGATGATTGTAAGGCCAGGTCCCATAAACAAGGGTCAGCGTTACAGTTAGAGTCAGGCTGGGTTTTGGGACTGAAGATTAGAAGCAGTTTACTGGGCTAGAATCAAGACATAGGAAGAAATCAGGACCAACGTCAGCCTGGAGTCAAAGACCATAGATGAGACCAGTGAAGTCTGGTTCAGCAGCAGGCTGAAGTTTGTGTGGTTGTCATAACAACTTCTTGAGACAACCCCTGAGATGAACTAGGTGTTAAGTAGGAATATCAGCTGCCCCCAGGGCTATCCAGTAAGGTTTTAGTACCCAGGTCCATACACTAATGGTCAAGATACCATTTCTACAGAATAAAGGCCATCCAAGTTTTTATAATATCTGCAGTGGTTTGTTGGAGCGTTTCCTTCTCAGACACTGCAGAAGTCAAGAAATTTTGGCTCAACAGATTACAAAAATAATATTCTAGCAATAAATATGGTTTTAAAATATTGTATGGAGATTCTCAAAATCTTACAATGCCTTATCTACAGTAATACTGAATATATACAGTGAGCAATAGTAAACCACAAAATATAGAAGTAAATGGACCTGAACTGAAAGCTAGTTTCAAATACCTAAATTATGGAAAAGTTTGTGCCAGGATATGAAATTATCAGATGACACTTAAGATACTAATGGACCTAATTAAAAAATCAAATCTGAACACCCATGAACTATGGGAAAATTTTGATTCAGGTCTAAATGTATAGCTTATGTTTCTAAATGTATAGCTTATGTTACTCTCTACAAAAAATTCTGAAATATTACTTTGGATAGCTAAGAAATCTCTCATTTTTTCAGAGAGAAACTTTGAAAGAAAATATACTTGAAACAAAAAAAATATATATTTTTTCATTAAATGTTCCTACAGGGTTGTCTGATCACTTTTAAGTTCAATTTCTCATAAGTGAAGCAGTAAGGTTCAGAGTCTTCAGACAGGAAAATGAATCATTACTGATCCTGTGCTTTCTTAATACCTAATGCTAACATTTAGCCAAGGTCTAATTTTATATTTCAGAAAGTGATGGGGGGAGAAGAAGGGAGGATATTGTCCCCCAGATCTTTAAACAGGTCAGGAACACAAATAGGTCCCAATAATCCTGAACATATGGATCAGACACTCTCTAGACTGAAAATGAGTGGTACTGCTGTTTGATGACTAATGCAGTAAAATAACACTTGGCTCTTGGTTCTGGCCCACAATAACAAATCCTATAGTGCTAAATACTTCTGCCAGATGGATTGCTTAAACTTTGGAAAGTACTGCCATGCACACACATTTAATCATGACAGGACCTACTCATGGAAAAACTACATGGAGCTTTCAGGAGAACTTTTAGTCTCCTGCTTTTAGAAAAAACAGTGGCAAGGAACACACACATATGCAGATGCTCTGAAGGGCAAACTTTTATTCTTTTGGTCAGTAAAAAGCCTGCTATTTTCTATAAACATAATTAAACACATTCTATACTTGTGTGTGTGCTCAATGGTGTATTTGATATAGGATATGAAGGAGAGCCAATAATAACTTGTATTGGATGAAAACTGTGATGAATGGTGTTCTGCTGACTCAGGCAGACCAGTCTTTCCTTAGCCTGTGCTCACCTCCAAAATCAGCTCCTATATGTTTTTCCACAGCTTTTATTTTATTTTCCTGTTCTGCATGGCTGTCACCCTTGAATAATTAGATGGGTGCCAGTGGTATACTGATTCATCACATTCTGTACATATAGTTTTAGACAAGAGTGTGGCAGATGCTGTGCTTCACCTTCTGAAAGAGATAGCACAGAGCCACAGCACAGGGGGTATAAGGACAAAGATGAATTTAAGCCACATTTTATATTTTATATATATATAGTAGCCTCCCACAGGTACCTTCACCTCTCACTGAAAATGCTTTGCCTCCTCATTGAGCACCTTAGATAATTTCAAGATTGGCAGTATCCCATGGTGGGTAGGTACATAGTTTCAATGGTGATTAGAGCATTTTAAGACTATAAATGTAAAACATTCTTTTTACTTGTCCCTGGAAATGAATTGGAAGGCAGGGCAGATCATGGTAGAAATATCCCACAAATTATCATTGTAGTTGACAGCAAATGAAGCTTGAGTGATCTCACTGAGTAGGGATATACAGCTAGTTAATCAGATTAGCAATCCAAACATCCTTTTGGATTCATGGCTGATTCTGCATACTCTGGTGGGATTGCAAGGTGCTATCATATAATTTGCACTTGGTCAGAAGATAAACAATCTTGGATTTTGCCACAATGGCAAACCATGTCTTGTCACCTCAACTCTGGATTTTTAAACAAACTGCAAGTGCCCACTGGGGCAAAGGCAGAAACTATAACTTCTCTTAAGTCATACAAAAATTGCCCCAAATGCACAAGTAAGAGCTAGTGAAGAAATGCAAAGAGAGGGATGACAAGGTTAAAACAACAGGCTACTATGCTCTTTGCACATCATTCTGAATGGATTCAAACAGGGCAAGACTGCATCTGACAAGATCAGAGAAAAGGATGATTCAATACCTGAGACATGAGGTGATGAGAGCCTGGATGAGAGCATTAGTTGTGTGGATGGATAAGAAATGCTGTATCTTAGACACAGAGCGGTGGCCAAACATTGCCCGGCCTTGGGCAAGGTGGTGCTGGGGATGGTGGCCATAGTTGTCCCGTCCCTGTGGTGCTGCCCCAACCCCGTGCCCCCTCCTACCCCAACTTCCACTGTCATCTCTCAGCCATGTTGCTCCACTTCACTGTGGTGGTGGGAAATGGAGTGATGCGGGCTAGGGGCAGCAGAGCAGACTGAGCCCGGGTCGCTTCCCACTGCCGCAGTGACCTGGCTTAGAGAGGCTCTGCTTCCTGCTGCCTCCCAGGGTGTGTGGCCTCCCAGTAATCCCCTGGGTCACATAGCTGGGGGTAGAGGTCTTTAGGGAAGGGGTGCAGTGGAGGCAGGAGTAGGATGATCATATTTCCCTGTGCTGAATATGGGACACCTAGTAAAATTACTCGAACTCAAGCAAATTCATTGGCAATCAATCTGAACTATACAGTACAACCATTCAAATTAACATCAAGTTGACAGAGCTCCTGTGAAAAGAGAAACACCATGTACCTGGAGTCTTTTTATTTACTTTCTTATTTGTAAGGTTTGCATGGGGAGAAGTGACACACACACACACACACACACACACACACACACACACTCCTGTACAACTCTCTCACGTGGGGGTGGAGGACAACTGACCAACCTGACCCAATGCTCCCTGCTCTCCACCCTCTATGCCCAGCTGGGCCCCTGGGATGGACCCGCCTCTTCTGGTATCTGGTGCAGCATCTTCTCGAGGCAACATGTGGGGGGCACAGAGTCATGGAGCCTCACAGATTTCTGTCAGGGTTCACACCAGAGCATGGCCAGCAGCAGCCTTTCAGAACTGTGTGTGCTGCTTCCAGCCACATGACTGGGGGGAGAGGAGGGATAACTTGGCCTGTGTATTTAAGAGGTCATTTCTTCCCTCCTGCTCCCTTCATCCTGCTCCCCTGTGGTTGGAAGCAGCTTGTCCCTGCCTGCCTGCCTGCCTGCACAGTGCAGAAAGGCAGCTAACATCTCCAAGGTGCTGCTGGCCACTGACATAACCCAGACACCTCCTGTTCCCTGACTAAAGCATGAGCAGGATGGGGTTAAGCCATAAGGACACATTCTCTGAACCTGGCAGCACAATCTGTCTGCAAGGGCATCAGCCAACCTGGCCAGAGAGGTGGCTCAGCAGGGGAGAGAGCAGAGCTGCTCTGCATGCTCTCGGGGCAGGACCTAGGTTGGGGGCAGTGTGTGAGGAGGTGCTATGCCCTTGCCTGGGGGACTGTTGTGGAGTTTGCAGTGTTGGGGCACAAATAGGCTGGAAATAGCTTCCTCCCAGCCCCTGCAAAACTTAACTGAGAGGCGGAGAAGCTTCTCCCTGCTGGTGTTGTGTGGGGCTTTGGCACATGCAAGGCCTGGCTCCTCCTGGCCAGTGCTCTGGGCTGGAAGTGCTGGCTGGAAATGGGACAGAGGGGGGCTGCTGGCCAAGAGGAGGCTCCACAGCAGGGACTGTACTGATGGACCAGCAGAGGGAACGGCTGGCCCCACACGCTGCAACTGTTCCCAACTACCAGCCTTACAACCCCATCATCAGCCACTGGACCTCCCACTCCCACTCAATGCTCGTGGGTGGGCAGCTGGCAAGCAAGGATCCGGCCAGCAGCAGGACTCACACAGTATTGCTGGGAGGCGTGAGACAGAAATACAGACAAATGGCCCTTTTTCTTTTTTTTTTTAAAGCAGACACACCTGCAGGAAGACTTAAATATGGGACTGTGCCTTTAAAAACAGGACATCTCAGCACCTTAGGTGGGAGAGAACAGTGGAGATGCAGGAAGAGGCAGGGCAGGGCAGGGGTGGGGTTGGGGAAGGGCTGGGAGTGGGGTAGGGGTGGAGAAGGGCTGGGAAATATGGGGCAGGGGGGGTTGCCCCAGGTCTTGCACCACCCCGAGGGATGGTCCTGGTGATGGCTCAGGCCCCCCAGAAGGAGCAAGGCCTCAGGTAGAAGAGGCAGGGCTAGAGGCTGCAGCCAGTCCCTCAGCACCACCTGCTGTGCACTGCCTGGAGCTCCACAACAATTTAAAGGACCTGGGGCTCTAGCTGCTACTGTTGCTGCTGTAGCAGTGGCAGCTAGGAGCCTCGGACCCTTGTAAATTGCCAGGTCCTGCGGCAGTTGTCCCCTTTGCTTTCTTACTCCATTATCAGGCCTGCTTACACATGTCACTCTAAAAGAATCTGCAAAATTTAGACATAACCTATGTGAATGTGAGGACCTATATGGAGGTTAGATCCAAGTTATGAGCTAAGCCACAGGGAGAGTGGTGATGTTATCCACAGTGATCAAGAAACAATATGTAGCAGAGGTAGCATGGAAGGGGAGAGATTAAGAGCCCTGTGTTAGCGCTGTTGATTTTGTGCTGATGGCTAGAGGCTCACAAGGAGTTAGCAGAGCGATAAGCTGAGATTTTAGTTTGGACAGATGGAGACAAGTTTAGAATAGTGAAATGTTTGCAGATGAAATTACTCAGAAATAAGGAATAGAGAGAGACGTGAAAGAGGCCAGGGACTGAGTCATGAAGCATCCACACAAATAGTTTGGCTAAAGAGAGTCCTAGAATCATAGAATCCTAGAACTGGAAGGGACCTTGTGAGGTCATCAAGTTTGGTCACTTGCATTTGTAGATTCTAAGGACAGAAGGGACCCTTGTGATCATCCAGTCTGACATCCTATAAAACAGACCACAGAACGTTCTTAAAATAATTCTTGGAGCATACTTTTTTAGAAATACATCCCATCTTACTGTAAAAATGGTCAGTGATGGAGAACCCACCATGACCCTTAGTCAATTGTTCCAATGGTTAATTACTCTGACTTAAAAAATGTCCAATATTCATCTGTCTAGCTTCAGCTTCCTGCCATTGGATTATATTTTATCTTTCTCTGCTATATTGAACAGATCATTAGTAAATATTTGTTTCCTGGGTACATATTAACAGACAATGAAACTAAATGGATTGAGCTTTTTGAGGCATGCTTTCTAATCTTTTAATTAGTCTTATGGGTTTTCTTTGAATCTTCTCCAATTTATCAACATCCTTCTTGAACTGCAGACACCAGAACAGGATAGTATTCCAGCAGCAGTCACACCAATGCCAAATATAGAACGCCTACGCAAAATTCCCCTGTTTGTACATCCAAGGATTGCATTAGCTCTTTTGGCCGCAGCATCACACTGGGAGCTCATGGTCAGCTGATCCACTACAATCCCAAAATCTTTTTCAGAGTCACTCCAATCCTATAAGTATGGTCTATGTTCTTTGTTCCTAGATATATATGTTTACATTTAGTCTAATTAAAACATACATTGTTTGCTTGTGCCCAGCTTACCAGGAGATCCCTCGTTATTTACCTCTCCCCCAATTCTTATGTCAGCTGCAACGTTATCACTTACAAACTGCCAGTCCTCCTCTCTGACTCCTTCATGTCCAGTTCCTTTCTTCCATTAACTTAGAGTGCTGCTATTAACCAAATTTGGCTGTCTAGGAAGTACTCAACTTTTCTGACTCTCAGTAGCATCGCTTCTTGCCCCACCAATCAAAGAAAAATTTCCTTCAACAGAACCACCAATGTGCAGTTCATGACCAGGAAGTCTCTTCTGACTTAAGGCCGCAAAGAAAACATGGCACATCAATTCTAGGTCACCACCATTGTTCCATTCTCAAATCACATACAGAGCTGAACCTGGAAGGCTCTCACATTCCCTCTCTCAACTCAACTCTAAAACTCTCTTGTTAGCTGCCTCTGTTTGCACTGCTCAAGTTTGCCTAGCTAATGACTTTTTAGCTCCATAGCTTCACCACTCACCTCCAAGAAGCTATTCACCACTCAGGGTACATCTAAACAGCAGGGCTCATGTCAAATTAAGCTATGCAACTTCAACTATGTCAATTGCATAGCTTAAGTCAAAATAGCTTAATTCGGCTTTTGGTGCTGTCTACATAGCTGGAAGTCGAAGGAAGAGCACTCTTCCTTCAACTTCCCTTTCTCCTTTTGAAATTAGGGTTACCATGGGTTGGAGTAAGAAGTCCTTAAGCTTGATATTATTTCAAAATAAAGGCTTGTAGTGTAGACGCACACTATGTTATTTCAGAATAACGTCAGTTACTCCGAAATAACGCTGCTGTGTAGACATACCCTGAGAGACTTCAAGTAGCAGGGACCAACAAAGCTGCATGTGTTAGACCCTTGCAATCTCTACCAGGGCTCCAACCAACAGATCTGTCTCAGCTGCTTAATCAAGGCGCTGCGGCCCTGCTATGCATACCTTACACCAGGAGCAGGCAAGATACAGTCTCCCCCTCTCGCCCAGCACCCAGAACAGAGAGCCACACCAACCATTTTGAGCGCCTGGAGTTGTGGCAGGCAGGGAGCTTGTCTCAAGGTCCTACAGAACTGCTGGCTGGGAGCTGCCTAGGTAAGCCCCTCCCAACCAGAGCCTGCCTCTGGCACCAGGCCTCCCTCCCCCCAGTTCCCTGCTTCAGGTGATCAGCCCCTCCTGCCCCAGGTAACCATCCAAATCCTCTGCACCTTCCCTTCCCTTCTCCCTCAGATTACAACTCCATCCCAGACCCTGCACCACCCCATACCCAGGACAGAATCCTCTCTTGCACCCATACCCACTCCCAGAACCTGCACCTCAAACCCCTCCCCCATCTCACAACCCCCTTCTTCACCCACACTCCCTCTTTAGATCTCATACCCTCTCCTTCACTCCAGTCCCTTACCCTGAGCTCCCTTCTGCACCCGTCTACTAAAATCTTGGATTTCCCCTCCCCCCCATCAAAAATTATTTTCCACCCCTGCCTTACACAGAGGACAAACTAACAAACGTAGTCAGACCAAATATGCAACTCACCAAGATCTGCTGCCTCTAAATACGGAGTCTGCTGCTCCAAAACCTCCAAAGTTCCCTTAGTGGCAGAGATGGAGAGGATTCTCTGAAGGACATGCTGAAATGGAAGTTAGAGAGTTAGGAAGAGAACCAGAGGAAAAGATTTCAAGAAGAGCGTATGGTAGATGGTGGCTGACAGGTCAGGCAGGATGAGGTTTGGGGATTTGGAGAGGGAGAGGTAATTAAGTGACTTTGTTGAGAGTGATTTCAGTGTAGCACAAAGGACTGAGGCCCATTTGCGGAGGAACTCTGATTGCAGATAGTATGTTACATGAACTAGAGCTGTCAAGGAGAAGAGATAGTGAATAGAGAGGTGAGCAGTGTTCCCTTTAAGCTGCACAGTAACACAGCTTCACAGGTGATTAATCAGCCCCTCCCAGTCAGAGGCTCCAAGCTGACTAAGGGGGCAGGGCTGATTAATCACCTGTGAAGCTGTGCAGCCACACAGCCTAGACAGAACACTGGAGGTGAGGTGGTGGTTTTTTTTTTTAAGGTGGAAAACATTAATGTGTATTTGTATTGTGAGGGGACAAATCAAAGGGGGAGAGAGAGAGAGTAAAGGAGGGAATGAAAGTGGTCACAACAGAGAGCAGGAGATGGGATGGGGTCATGGGTTAATGGAGGAGGGTAGAAGAGGAGAGGAGATCAGAAAGTATGCATGCAAAGAAGTTTGGTTTGTCTTTCAAAATATGCTTCACAGGGGCAGTGGAGTTAGTCTGCACAGGATAAACTTAAAAAAGAACAAATGGTCTGGTAGCACTTTATAGACTAACAAAACGTAGATGGTATCATGAGCTTTCCTGGGCACAGATGAAGAAGTGGGCTGTGCCCAGGAAAGCTCATGATACTGTCTACATGTTTTGTTAATCTTTAAAGTGCTACCAGACTATTTGTTGTTTCAAAATATGGAGCACTATGGAAGGAACAGGATATGCAGAATGATTAAATAAGCACTACTAGAACATAGAATGGATGTCTACAAGATATCTGCCAGGTTTGCTAACAGTACCAGACAAATACTGTTTAATCTTAGCATAATGTCTTAATTCAGAGCAGCTCACTAACACACACACAACATTGTAATATAATAGTACTTTTTTGCCTGGAGAAAATGAGAGAAAAATTTAAAAAAAAATTGTTACAATTTGATGAAAGAGTCCTGTATTGTATTATGGGAGGTTTTTTTTTTTTTTTAAAGGACAAGTAGAGAAAAAAAAAAGCAGCAGCAACATTATTTCCTCTTATAGCTTGATGATTTGTAAACCACATCCTTCTCAGTGCAGAGAAAATGTACTGATAGTGGCTTTAGCATGACAGGAAATAACCAAAAGCTTCAGAGGGGTAACTGAGTTAGTCTGTAACAGGAAAAACTTAAAAAACAACAAGTAGTTTGGTAGTCTTTAAAGTGCTACCAGACTATTTGTTGTTTTTTAAGGAAATAACCAAGTAATTTTTCTGGTATTCAGGCTATTTGCATGTCTGACAGAGATACCATCTGACTTGCAGTGTACCAATAATAGCAATATGAAAGAGCTCTTAGGGAATCAATATTTTGTGAAATGGCCATTACCGGGTAAGACCAGAATCAAGGAAATGATCATTTATAATTAAACCAGCAGATTTATCCAGCATTGGTAAATGAGTCCTTAACTCAATTTTTTTTAATTAAAAGGAAAATGAACATGCTTTCTTGAAATTACTGTATTTTTTTAAATAAAATACAGTGTTATTTTAATGAAGTTTATTTTAACACAGTTTATTAAATGGGAATTCCATCAAATTTATTTTTTCTTCATCTCTATAAACTCGTATCATTCACTATGCTTAAAAAAGAGGGTTATCTATAGTCAATTTGGTTTCCAATAATAATGTCTTATAGTTTTCAAACCTTAAACATTGATTTAGCTGTACCAAAACAGAGCACTACTCCAAATTTCTTCATTTTATCTCTTTTCTTAGGGCTTATGGAGAAGCAATCCTATTTCAGGTTCATCCTATTTTTCTGCCTCATCTTTGTTCAGTTTCTTTCAACAATTCACTCATTTATGTCAGGTTTGAGGATTTTACTTGATTAGATTATTCTGTCTCTTTTCTGTTTGGTTTTATGAGAAGCAAACACATTCCAGACACATCCCATTTTCCTGGTATAACCAAACCTTTACCTTGCTTTAAGTTAGGATATCAGGAAGCTGTATGCCAAATGTGGTGGTTATGGCTCTTCCTCTTTTGGAAGAGTTCTTGAACAGACAGACAAACTTGCTAACATATATAGTAATTTAATCAAATGAGCATACCTGAAGAAGGGCAAGTATCCAGGAGTATCGGGGTAGCTGCTATAATATTGCACCTAGCTATTTAGCAAAGTAGCAGAAAGCCCTAAAAATTAGACTGCACACTTAACACATACAGCTCACTAAAATGTAATAGTAGCTTATTTAGAGGCTATCTAATGTAAATGGACGGATACAGTGGCAAGTTCTTTAAAGAGGTATGTGTAATGGCCTCAGTGACATGTGGCAAATGCTAAACAATCACCAAGTGACATTCCAAAAGTGCACACTGCATTTTATTAGAAGAAAGAAAATAGAATTGTTCCTAAAGCTTCTTTCACTACCCTTTTGCTTTACTGAGTGCCCCGCCTGGAACTTCTTCCCAGTATCCACTGTGCCCGGTTTCCTGTTAGTTCTTAAGAAATAATTCCTTATTCAGCAAGAACCAAAACCACCACAAACTACTGCACAAAAGTTTTGAATCAATGGGATTTTATTTTCACTTTTGAATCTGAGTAAATTTTTTCATCAAAAGTAGAAAGTTTTACTCTAACCGGCAAGTTTCACTTTTCTAGAAGTCAGGATTTGCCTGGTGATGGGGGTGGTGGGTAGGCATTACAAAAGAAGTATGGTCTACATGACACGGTATGGCAGGTCTTCTGATTGATAGGTCCTGATTGATTATAGGGGACTCTGTTTAGCAGAGTGATGATTCCAGATCACTGAAGACAAGACCCAGATATTATTATAAGGGGAAGCTAGTAGCACTACCGATAGTTAAGGTTGCCCAACACTTCTTATTCTAAAGACCATATTTTCAGTTGTTTATGCTGTCAAATTTAATTATTTGGGCTGAGATTCCCTATGGTGGGTATCCTCGTTAGGCTGAAATTTTTAGAACGTTTCAGCAAAATTGTCTCAAGATGTTTCATAAAATGATAGTAGGGAAAATATGTTGTTTGCCCATGTTTAAAAAATTCGTAGACATTACATTTGGCAAGAGGGTGTCACCCTGGTTTCAGAGAGGTGCCTTTTGTTGTGACTATGAAAAAACTGTCCACGTCTCGGTGGAGGCCAGTAGTTAATTCTCTTACAATACCTTCTGCACTGAGAATGCTCCAGAGCCTCTCAATTCTTATTGCCATTCACAGTGATTGTTCTAAGCCAGGGATGGGGAACCTTAGGCCCAGGGGCCAGATGCGGTCCCCGGCTAGGGTTGCCAGATGGTTTCAACAAAAATACCAGACACACTTGACATTACATCACAATCTACATTACATCTTATTTAGAAAATACCAGACATTTATATTTTCTCAATTTGTTTCCCGAACGAACAGAAAGTTCAAATACTGGACTATCCGATTCAAAACCGGACACCTGGCAACCCTGTCCCCAGCTTGCCTGGATCCGGCCTCCAGGGCTTAGGGCTCCCCCCACCCCCAGAACTGGGGAGCCTGCGCTGGCACTCCAGCCCCCACCTGACTGATTTTTCTGTGGGTTAGCGGCCCCCAACCCAAAAAAAGTTTCCTCACCCACCTTCTAAGCATATTTTACACCTGGGCTATAGCTGGGGCTGAGGAGGACTTTCCCAGCAATTGCTGCTCCTGGCCTTTGGGGATCTTGTCTCTTCTGTGCTCTTGTTGGCTACCCCCGCTGAGCCCAGGCAGCGAGGAGGAGGAGGAGGTGGAGGAACTGACCTGAATGAAATGCCGAGGGCGGAGGAGCAATGTGGCTATGTCTACACTGGCAGCTTCTTGCGCAAGAACGGCCGTTCTTGTGCAAAAACTTGCCTGCTGTCTACACTGCACGAGCATTCTTGCGCAAGTAAATTTACAGTATAGCATTTTAAAACAGGGCTTCTTCCGGAAGAGTTATTCCTCTCCCCACGAGGAATAAGTCCTCTTGCGCAAGAGCTCTTCCAGAAGAGGGGAGTGTAGACAGGCAACATGAATTTCTTGCGCAAGAAGCCCCTATGGTTAAAATGGCCATCAGAGCTTTCTTGTGCAAGAGAGCATCCACACTGCCATGGCTGCTCTTGCGCAAAAGCACATCTCTTGCACAAAAGGACATGGCAGTGTAGATGCTCTCTTGTGGAAGAGTTTTTGCACAAGAACTCTTCCGCAAAAGAGTTCTTGCGCAAGAAGCCGCCAGTGTAGACATAGCCACATTGTTCCTCTGCCCTCGGCATTTCATTCAGATGAGGGCAGGCCCACTCATGGTGGGGAGGGAGGGCAAAGGAGGCCATTGCCGGGGGGGCCCAGTGATAACATAGCAGCAGCAGTAACTGGAACCCTGGGCCCTTTAGAATTGTTGCCGGAGCATTGGATGATGCTTTCCAGAGCCCTGGGCCGCATGCTCCAGCAGCGAGCTCTGATGGCCGGCATGGGGGGAGGCATTTGGGTGGGGCTAGGAGCTGCCTGCCCTAGCCCCGCTTCTGCCTGAGGCGGGCCCCACCCCTTCTGGGAGCACAGAGCCAAGCTCCCCTTCTCCCCCATTGTCAAATGGCCTGGCAATCTTGCTGGCCCCCCTAGGTGAGGGGCTGAGATACGTAGCTCAGAGAGATGATACTAGGACTAGGGTGGTTGGGAGGGAGACAGAACTGGCACAGGAGCAAGCTGAATGAAACATAGGCAGAAGAAGTCAGACTTGGAGGTGGGGGGAAGAGGATAGAGCAGAGGCAAAGTTTCTTCCAGAACTGGGAATAGAGCTCAAGTTTCCTAAATTTCAATATTCCTCAGTATTGAGCCAAGCTAATATGAAGGTCTCATTCTCTGTGTGGACCATCTATTCCTGTCTGTTACACCATTAGCTCAGGAGGAAAAGGGCTGAGCTTGGATCTAAAGACCCCAAGATTTGTGTTTAAAAAAATTTTAAAGTTTGCAAAATCAAGTACTCAACAGTTTGACAAGGCCAACATTAAGGTTGCAGGTGTGATCTTAATTCAGTCCCCATATGTGTATTAAGTATGAGACAGTCTTTAATTACACAGTGACACTATTTTTCCACAGGACCCCAGTTCATAGAATGGATGGCTCTCACTTAACAAGCAGCTATTCAATCATTTGTTCAGTGTGGAGATCCATGCCTTATTTATTGCATACTGTTCAAACTCAGCTCTGCTGACGGATGTTAATTGCCCCATCTGTTTTTCATTGGTGTTCATCTCATAATATCAGAGTATCTCACAGACATCAATTGATTCATCTTTGGAGCACCTCTGTGTGGCAAGGGTTATTATTATCCCCATTATACTCGTGGGGAGTGGAGGGAAGGAGAGATTAAGGTAAAAAAGTATCCACTAATTTTGGGTATCCAGTAAGAGAAACCCAGGGCCTGATTTTTCAGCTTAGATAGTATTATATAGCACTTTACATCTTCAAAGCCCAGCTCCCACTGACTTCAGCTGCAGCTGTCAGTGTTCACTGTCAGTGCCCCAGGGTCTCAATTTTCCTAAAGTCATAGACATTAAGGCCAAATAGGACCAATAGATCATCTCTAAGGTGACCCCCTTTCTATAATGAGCCATTAAATCTCACCTCAATATTAAACCCAGGGACTTCAGTTGAGCTAAAGCATTTCACTTCTGAGGATACTAAATGGTTGTGAGTCAGGGCAGAGAACAGGAGAGAGCCAGGTGCCACCAATGTTCAAGGCCCCTTTGATGGCAGGTGATTGATTAGGTGAGAAATAGATGGTCTTAGTAAGCAATCCACAGCCCATGCTGCAGAGAAAGGCAACAAACAAAACAAAACAACCCACAGAGCCTTCCTATCTGATCCCAGAGAAAATTCCTTCCTGGCTGTGTCTGGCAATTAGTATGACCTCGAGCAGTTTTAGGAAACTCTGTGGCAGAAGCAGAGCTAGAATCCAATCCCCCAGGGTAACATTGAATTGCTCAAATCACAAAATCATCCTTTCTCCTCCTGAAATAGTTTTCCTCCTTCACTACATACCTTCCAATGTGCACAACACACCAGGCAGGCAGCCTTCTTCACCATGCAAAAACTTTCTTCACTATACAAACCTGATTTATCTCCAGAGCTGATCTATTGTACGCAGAGAATGAGGCAAGAGTTCAGTTGTGTGAAAAACATCATACATGACCATATACTGACAAAATTGTATCATAATGCATATGCACAAGGGATCAGCCAATTAAAATTGCATAGGCAAACAATACCGGAATTACCTAGCTCTTGAGTGCTTCATTTTGTAACCTTGGTGTTCTTTAAGAATGGTTTAATAATAATATATGCTAATAGATTCAAACACAAAGAGAATTTGAGTTGTTTAGTTTTCATTTGCATTTGGCACCACTAGTAGCAATTCCATCACTGAGTAGTCTATTATTTGACTGCACAACACATTTTGCTCACAGTCAGTTAGACTACAAAAATACAGATGCACAGGCCTAAGGAATTTTCATTTGTAAGTGACAATGCTTCTGACTTTTTAACTAGTAATTCCATTTCTAAGTAGATATTTTATTTAGCAGGTCAAAGTTCTTTTTTGGTTATGAGACCAATATTTTTGTAGCCTAGTTCCTGGGGGAAAGTATTGAAGAGGGTCAGCAACAACAATGGCTTCCTCCTTTGTAATAAGATCCCTCCTTAAAACACATACACACACACCCACACACAAGGCATTTTCAAGGGTCACAGCTGTATTATTTGGGTTGATGTGGAAACTGGAGTCAGGGAGAGATTACTGAAAAAAGTCCACAGCCTGAGGCCACATAGCTTCTTCATTATGTAATATCTGTTTATTTCAGGTTTATTTCTCTTATATCCAGTAGATGGCGATCCTGTACTTGGCCAATAAGAGCTATGCAAAGAAAATGTTCTTCTTACAAATCCATGGGTCTTACAGAGAAAGCCTAATATAGGACTCAAGGCCTATCCCAGTGGATCATTTTAATAATGTGTTTTTTTATACTGAACTAACAAGTGCCTACTTTCAGGTAACTCCGGATAGGGTTACCAGATGGTTTCAACAAAAATACCGGACACACTTGACATTACATCACAATTTACATTGCATCTGATTTAGAAAATACCGGACATTTATATTTTCTCAATTTGTTTCCCAAACAGAAAGCTCAAATACTGGACTGTCTGTTTCAAAGCCGGACGCCTGGAAACCATTAACTCCAGAACAGGTAAGGATCACAACACTGATTTGTATGCAGCAGCAGTTCTGACACATTGAAGATTTGTTTGAGATGATGCTAACTTGTTAGGGTCACACACTCTCAAATAGCCTTACTAGAAGCTTTGCTAATGGGCATGAATGACTGTGCATATTTCATCCAACTTAGCCCCAATTCTGCTCACAGTTTCAATGATACAGATCCACTTTTATGGTGTACTCAAACTGGCAGATTCCTTATGCAGTACTGTAGCTTTAACTTTTTATTCCAGATTGTGTCTGACACTATATATAGGACACAATTAATTAATAAGTTGTTGTTGTTATTATTATTATTATTATTTATTACTACATTCAGTGTTAACTAATGTAGAAAAACAAATAGAAAAACTTAATGTTAACAAATCTCCGGGACCGGATGGCATTCATCCAAGGGTTCTAAAAGAACTCAAATGGGAAATTGCTGAACTATTATCTGTGGTTTGTAACCTATCCCTTAAATCGGCTTCCGTACCTAATGACTGGAAGGTAGCCAACGTGACACCAATATTTAAAAAGGGCTCTAGAGGCGATCCGGGCAATTACAGACCGGTAAGTCTAACTTCAGTACCTGGCAAATTAGTCGAAACAATAGTAAAGAATAAAATTGTGAAGCATGTAGAAGAACATAATTTGTTGGACAAAAGTCAACATGGTTTCTGTAAAGGGAAATCCTGTCTTACTAATCTATTAGAGTTCTTTGAAGGGTTAACAAACATGCGGACAAGGGGATCCAGTAGATACAGTATACTTAGATTTCCAGAAAGCCTTTGACAAGGTCCCTCACCAAAGGCTCTTGTGTAAATTACATGGCCATGGGATAAGAGGAAGGTCCTTTCTTGGATTGAGAACTGGTTAAAAGACAGGAAACAAAGGGTAGGAATAAATGGTAAATTTTCAGAATGGAGAGGGGTAACTAGTGGTGTCCCCCAAGGGTCAGTCCTAGGACCAATCCTGTTCAACTTATTCATAAATGATCTGGAGAAAGGGGTAAGCAGTGAGGTGGTAAAGTTTGCGGATGATACCAAACTGTTTAGGATAGTCAAGACAGAAGCAGACTGTGAGGACTCAAGAAGATCTCACCAAACTGAGTGATTGGGCAACAAAATGGCAAATGAAATTTAACGTGGATAAGTGTAAAGTAATGCACATCGGGAAAAATAACCCCAACTATACGTACAGTATGATGGGGGCTAATTTGGCTACGACAAATCAGGAAAGAGATCTTGGAGTTATCGTGGACAGTTCTCTGAAAACTTCCACACAGTGTGCAGCGGCGGTCAAAAAGGCAAATAGGATGCTAGGTATTATTAAGAAAGGGATAGAAAATAAGACCCAGAATATCTTACTGCCCCTGTATAAAACTATGGTATGCCCACATCTTGAATACTGTGTACAGATGTGGTCTCCTCACCTCAAAAAAGATATTTTGGCCTTGGAAAGGGTTCAGAAAGGGCAACTAAAATGATTAGGGTTTGGAACGGGTCCCATATGAGGAGAGGTTAAAGCGACTGGGACTTTTCAGTTTAGAAAAGAGGAGACTGAGGGGATATGATAGAGGTGTATAAAATCATGAGTGGTGTGGAGGGCCGATAAAGAAAAGTTATTTATTAGTTCCTAAATAGAAGAACTAGAGGACACCAAATGAAATTAATGGGTAGCAGGTTTAAAACTAATAAAAGAAAGTTCTTCTTCACACAGCGTGTAGTCAGCCTGTGGAACTCCTTGCCAGAGGAGGCTGTGAAGGCTAGGAATATAACAGAGTTTAAAGAGAAGCTAGATAATTTCATGGAGGTTAGGTCCATAAAAGGCTATTAGCCAGGGGATAAAATGATGTCCTTGGCCTTGTTTGTCAGAGGCTGGAGAGGGACGGCAGGAGACAAATCGCTTGATCATTGTCTTCCGTCCACCCCCTCTGGGGCACCTGGTGCTGGCCACTGTCTGCAGACAGGATACTGGGCTAGATGGACCTTTGGTCTGACCCGGTACGGCCGTTCTTATGTTCTTATGTTCTAACTAGTTTAAAAATATTTAGTCTTTTGTTTTTGCTGTGCCACCAGGACCTTGGCTCCTCTGGGAGGGGCCAAGGCAAATCACTAACTCCTGGAACAAGGTGGAATTGTGATTCCCAGAGCTGTGTGGGAGAATGACTCTTGATATGATTTTGCTTCTTCAGGGTTGTGCCTAAAGGCACAAGTTAGTCCCATAAAATCAAGCAGGATTAAATCCCACTGCTTCTGTTTGTCCTGGTAAAAGATGGGTGGAAATAACTATTCTCAGAATGATGTTTGCTCAAAGAAAATACTCCTTATTTAACTTCTTCCCTGCTGTTTCTCCCCATATTCAAAGCTTGTGACTTTCATTTAAGAAAATATCAAAATGGGTTCGCTTCTCTGTTTCTTCTCTTTTTGAGATTAGCAAGTGCTCCACCAGCTACAGAATTTTACTAAGCTAATAATTCTATGAGGGTGCATCTACACTGCACCTGTAGCTCGAAATAAACTACGCAATTTGAGCTATGCAAATTATGTAGCTTATTTCGAGTCAATTTTGAAACAGCTTATTTCATAATTTGTTGCTGTCTACAGATCATCAAATGTTGAAATAACTCACTATTCTGAAATGTTCCTTACTCCTCATGGAATGAGGTTTACAGGGACATCAGCATAGTGAGCCCGTTATATTTCGAAATAACGGGCGCGGTGTTAAGATGCGGAATAGCCATTTTGGGATACCTCCAGTATCCCAAAATAATGCTGCACTGAAGACATAGCCTGAGTGAAATCCTGGCCCATGGAAGTCAATGGGAGCATCATGACTGTGGGTAATTTCCTAGGTTACTCATGCACCCTTAATGCTGGTGGTTCCTAACTTTTGAGTGCTTGATTTTGCAACATTAATAATACTATTTTAAATAGCTGTTTGGGTCTCTTCTGGAATTTAAACTCTGTCATCCATCCAGAGCATCAAAGGATAGAAATTAGGACAAAGAGTAGCTGTGGCTCGTGGAAAGAGACTCATAGGATTTAAGAAGTTCTCCCTGACCTAGGTTGCAGCAATCAAATCTGGTTTGCTATTTACAAAAAACAGGTCAGTACACATAGGGTGAGCTTTTTGTCAGCATGGATATTAGTCATTAGTCTTTAAGAATGTTGTACAGGTTTCTAATTGCCAGCCTGACTCTTCTTACAAGTCAGTGCCCCATGGAAGTGGACATCTAGGGTGACCACCCTGCTCACGACCCCAAAACTGGCCTTTAGTGCAGACCCAGGCTCACTGCCCCTGAGCTCTTGGTGTACATTACTTATTACAATTTGCATTTCATCATTGTACTTTGACTCTTATGAAATATATAAACACACAAAATATAAAATTGTACAATAATATGAGAATCTTTTAATGTATATAGTTCTATTCTCAGGATCTTATAAACTCCCAGACAAACCCTTTAAAATATTTATCAGACTGCTCCTAAACATGATACCCTTGTTTCCACTGAAGTTAATGAAGACTACTTGGTGTAGTAACATAACATATGATTTTTAACTCTATACTTTGCCAAATAGCTGGTAAGAATTAGGCAAGCCCTGACTAAATACATACAATATACAGGGCATCCCCGTTATAAGTTTCCCCAGTATACATCGGTTCCGCACTAATGATGTTGACGCTTGTAGGAACTGATGCGTTGTAAATCCTCCCATTCCCCACTCTTATGTTGTGCAAAAAAAAAAAAATTGTGCAAATGGAAGTCAGCCGCAGGAAAAAAATTCCCTGCTTTACGTCGTTTCACTATATATCCGTGGGTTTTTAAACATATTTTGGATGTATAGTGGGGACGCCCTGAACAGCACATCGGCTCTATGAATATACAGTAATTCTGTACACCCTTTGTGAAAGACATTCTGGAAAATCTGACTATGTGAAATTGTCAGTAAGATAGATTTGACTTTTGGCTGACATTTAACTCACCTCCCAAGTCCAGGTGTGCTTTCCATGCTGCTTTTATTCCATACATACATTTGATTTTGTGTAGCATTTGATTGGCAGAATGCTCTGAAAGCATCTCTCTCAGACTGACACAGAGGCAAAAAGGCCTTTTAAAATATTTTCGTAAGAGGGATTAATGACAACAGCATTTACAGAACGCTTTATACTTTCATAGCACTGTCAAAACATTAACATTAAACCATGATAAAAGGACACCAAAGGTATGTTTACACCAGGGATGGGCAATAATTTTTTGCCAGGGGCCACTTCAAAAATTTCTGAAGTGGCCCCGGGCTGCATCGGAAGGGGCGGGGCCTCGAGTGGAAGTGGCGGGGCTGGGATACTTCTGGGTTCTCCACACCCAGACCATGATTGGTCTGGGGGTTGGGGAGTGCCTTTGCCTGCCCACCCCCCCCTTTCCTCCAAGATGCCCATGCCCCTGGCTGGGAGGAGACTTCCCATGCTCCCCTGCCCTCAGGCCAATCAGAGCCTGGGGGCAGGGGAGTGTGCGAAATTTCTCCGCTCTGCCACACGTAGAGCAGGTATACACTGTCCTTGAGTCAGGACAGATTTTTCTTGAGTCTTCAAGGAAGGTGTTCCCATTAAGATTCATTGTATTCCCAAAGCTTTATCAGTGGTGCTGCTGAAATTTGTGTGGTGAACACACTGAAGAGCTTCCACAACTTGTCTTCTATACCAAAAGCTATAAGTTACTGCCACATTTGTATGGAACTATTAAATTCCTCATCATGTTGACTCACAAGGCAATGGACCAGAGAAGCCATAAAGGCAACACATAACAACCAGGCTCCAGCATCCATGAAAAATATCCCTGAAAGTATGATATGTTTAATAAATCAAAAGAGCCGTTCTGCATCCATCACTTCTGGTTAAGCAATGTAAATACACAGCCAAATAAATGGGGGTGTATTTAAATGCCTGACGTCCTTAACACCATTTGCAGACTTCTCAAAACCTACCTTATTCCAAATGTAAAAATAAACCCTACTGAAGGAACTTAGGTGCCATGGATTTCCAAATGGAAAAACTCTGTCAAGTGAGGTAAATAGTGCAAGTATGCCTTCCTGTCCCAGTCCCAAATGGACAGTTGACTAAATGAGCTAGGAACATCACGCAGGCCAAAGTAAATGAGGCCTTAACCTGCCAAAAATCTGTGACCTAAATACAAATGAACATTAAGAGCCAGAACTGAAAGGACCAATTGCTAGGAATATGGAAAAAAATCCAGCTGCCTCCATCCCGCATTATGCCATCTTTACACCAAAAGCTGATATGGGGCATTGTCCCATCACAGACTTAGCTAAAATCTGCAAAGGAAAAGCGCTCTTGGGATTGCACTGTTTTGTTTTGTTTTTTAAATCCAAACTGAAAGAATGTGCATAAAGATTCTAAAATTAACAAGCTGTGGGAGAAAAACTTTTCTCTGCTGCTGCCCTACTGCCTTCAGTCACTATGGCTTAGCCCATTGGGAACAGAGAAGTGTGTTCAACCCATACATTTGACACTGGGACCTAAATGAGCCAAAAGTATATATTAATTAAGTATTTGTAAGACATAATCTCCCAGTAGTCATCTAACCACTCACTGCCACAGCAGCAGAAAAAAATCACTTTCTGAGGGAATTAGCTAGCCAACATGCCAATGTAAAACTTGAATATTCAGACACTACTTTACAGAAGATCAGAGAAACATGCTCAAACATAGCGTAACAGATAGCCGAGGTCAGTCAAATGCTGATAATTGCAGCTCCCATGCGTGGGTCCTGGAAAAACAGACACCAAATACCTGCACAATGAAATGCATTGTAGAGTAGCAGTGCCAGGACTTTGAGCTGAATCAGATGGTGAGTGGGCAGCTGATACAGATAGATAAGCTGTCTTCAGCTTGTTCGCTTTTTTTACAAATGGGCTGCAATACAAAGCAGCAGGTGCTGTGAATCTTAAGCTAAATCTACCCTGGCACTTTATTGTACTGCAACTTTCTGGCTCAGGGGTGTGAAAAATCACCCCCACCCAAACACAACAAGTTGCAGCGCTGTAAAGCGCCAGTGCAAACCGGGCTATAGCACTAAAGCTGTGCTCCCAGAACTGTGAACAACTCCCTTGGCAAAGGTGGTTTACCTAGAGCACTGAGGCTATGTCTACACTACCATGTTATTTCCGAAATAAGTTGTTTTGAAATAATAACTCCTGAAATAACTATTTTGAAATAAGCTTATTTCTCTTCACAAGCAGGAGTTATTATTTCAAAACAACAGGCTTAGTATTGTGGACACTCGCTTTTGTTATTTCGAAATAATTCCCCAGTGTAGACATGCCCTGAGAACTCTTGCCCAACATTCCTGCCATGACCGTGCTTTATTTACACTTTTTAGCTCAGTGCTGTCAACTAAGCTGATGGCAGGGGGAAGCAGTTTTGGCAGAAACACAAGGTGTTGACCTGCCCAAGACAGGCATGAGCAGCAGGCATGATCATCTGATGGCTTTGCAGTGACCAGTCGGGACTTAACGGGTGTTTTCAGTTCCTAAGGACTGGGACACATCACCACTGGCTCTTACTTTCAGTCCCTGCACAAAGACTAAAAAGGGAAGGGATCAGGAGACTCAACTAACCTCTCCCTCAGACAGAGGTCTCTGCTGGGAAGGTCCTGGCACATTGGCATTGCAATCAAAGACACCTGATTCTGGTTTCATAAAGCAGTTCTGATGGAATACTATATTCATGCAAACCCCTTAATCCTGGCTCAGCCTTGTATTGAATTTCACCTCATAGGAGAACTGGTAGAAGGAATTTTGTGTATATATTATTCTTTCTGCTGTAGATGTTGCAGGGGGCCGAAGGGTGGTGTGGGGTGGGATTTTTTGGGAAGTGGTTGTTGCTATTAGAACACTGTTGGATCAACGGCTTTAGCAAAAAGCTAAGCACACCACATATAGGCTGTATGTTTCGGCGGCTTCCCAAGTGACCACTGACTGCACCAGCCTTGAAAGGGTGGTGTCATTCCTTCCAGCTGCAGGAATGGCAGGCGCTCTGGCTGTGCATGTTGTTCTTTTTATTTCTGTTTTGTTACTCAAGTGCCTCTTGGAAACAGCCTGCCTCGGAGCCAGTGGCAATCCCAGGAGGATGTTCAATCTCTTACGTCTAGTCAACCATGCAGTGCCCTCTGCTGCACATACCCAGCAGGTACTGAACAGATCTGAAACAGACTCACAGGAAGAAAAATTAAACAATCATGTTGGGCAAGGCAATTTACTGTATACAACTGACTTATGTGTTACATTGCTAAGGCTACATAGTTGTGATGAAGAGCTTTACATAAATGGGGGTTTGAATCAATTGTCAGGATCAAATCCAAGCCACGATTCTTCCTTACTTCCTCCTGACTGAATATGCTGGCCAGTGAAGATGACCTGAACTCACCATTTACCCTGGATGTTTTGTCATTACTGGAGCCAAGAGATAGGTGATCATTAATCTTAATACGCTAAGTGCTCTTTCGGCAAGGGATTGCGGATACAGTGCAATGTGTGTCTTGGATTAGGTCCCATCCTTTCATTTGTCGTCTCAAGCTGCTAATACAGGATGAGCATGAGAGAAAATAGAATACCATGGGGACAGACATATGCTAATTTCATACCCATCGGGCTGTCCAGGTACAATCTAGTAATTAAGTTTAGACTGGAAATGTAGCTAACGGGCCAGGCAGCAACAAAATGCTTAGGCCAGGTCTACATTAGGGGGCAAAGTCAAGCTAAGGTATATGACTTCAGCTATGTATACAGGGTAGATGGAGTTGACGTACCTTAGTTTGACTTATTGCCACTCTTCAGTCCAAGAGAAACAGTGCTATTAAGTCATGCTGTAGAATTGTATGTAGAATTGACTTTTTAATGAGGCATTTCTTTATCTGATATAAACACAAAATAGTTATACTTTGCTACAGATTAACCAGATTGGATTTGATAGAGGAGCCAAATGATTTGTTTGAATAAGCCTGAAGCACTGTCCTCACAACTATACTAGTGCTGTCGCCCTTTCCTGAAATGTCTCCCTTTCCCATTTCTTCTGACTGATTGTTCCACCTCACTAAAGCCAATCTGCATTCTAGGGTCCTGGATCAGCACTTGTTGATGCTTCTTTCACACGGCATCCTGTTCCTGTCGTCACAGCTCACTCTGTCTATGCCATTTGCTGACATTCAAACTCCATTACAGGCTGTATTTCTGCAAAATCAAAACAATTCAACAAACTCAACTGATCAGCCAGTCCTCTCACCCAATCTGGAGGTACCTACTTGCTCCTTTCAAGTATTACTGTCCAGTGAAGGGCTGGGCAAAATATGGCCTGTGGGGCAGATCCAGCCCCTGAACCAGTGGATCCAGCAGGGAGCCTCGGGCAGGCTCCCTACCTGCTCTCCTCCTTTGCATACTGCTCAGAAAAACAGCTGTGGGGCCCTGTTTGTCTTTGAATAGCTGCAAGCCAGTAGAATGGGGAAGAGGTTTTGCACACTGCTCCCACTCCCAGCACAATCCCATTGTCTGGTTTCCAGCCAATGGGAGCTACCTGTTTGAAGAACAGGCAGTGCATGAAGCACCTCTCCTCCCCTTTGGCTTGCAGCTATTCACAGACCCACTTGGCCCCTGAAGCTGGTGAAGAAACCTGCTGGGCAGGAGATGGCTGACTGGTTTTGGCCATCCCAACCTGTCCCAACCCAGGACTTGAACCCACAACCCTGTCCTCCCCAGGCGAGCGCCCTAGCCCCTAGGGCACACGGGAACCTGCCCCACTAGCTTATCACAGGGTGCCCCTTATCCCTCCTGCCTCTGGCACTCCAGTATTTCACTTCCCCAACCCTCTGCCCCCCCACACCTGTACCCATACCCCATATAACCCAAACCCTCTGCCCCCACTGCATCCATACCCCCTTCCACACCATGCACAAGGTCACAGCCCAAACCCCTGCACCTTCTCTCAGAGCCGGCACCCCCAATCCCTTGCCTCAGGTCAGAACCCAAACCCTTGCACCCCCTCCTGCACCCAAGTCCCTTGTGCCAGGTCATAACAGCCTCCTTCACCCAAATTCCCTCCCAGACCCTGCACCTCCTCCTTTAATTTCAGGGAAGAGTGCAGTCTCTCCCCTCTCCTCCCATCAAAAATTATTGCCCACCCCTGATCTAATGACCTGCTTTTTGGCCTGTTATCTAACAACCATTACATCACTTGACCCCCCTAGCTACAGACCCATCCCCTGGAAGGCAGCTAATTAGTCATAGGTGGGTCTAAGACCTCTTCTAGTAAAGGGCGAGCCCTTCTTGTGACACAGTTACTCAGGCATGCATAACATTGGCAGCAGTTGTGTGGATTCTGTGTTCTCTGCCATAGTTGTCTTTGTATTTCAGAATCTTTTTAAGCTGAGGTTCACTTCTTGCCTGCATAGTTTGTAAGGAGCCTTGTATATGCTATCTCTGCCTTCATGCTGTAATGGTTGTGTGACTACCAATAAAAGTAATCAGGCTCATCACTTGGGAGGCAGACAATTAGTCACAGATGAAGGGGCTAAATTCAATTCTCTTAAAAGGCCACCCAACCCTGGAAAAAGTCTACATACACAGTTCTGATTACAGAACCATGGCCGTAGTCAGCTAAAAAAAGGAGCCCAATTTTTAAAATGCACAGAACACTTAGGGTGTGTCTACACAGCACCGTAACTCAATAAGATATGCAAATTGCGTATCTTATTTCACAGTGCCAAATTTAAAGCGCTGTTCCAAAACATCCCTTACTCCTCGTAGAATGAGGGTTACAGGGATGTTGCTGTGAAGATACAGGATAGCACTGGAGCGTAGACAGAGCCTTAGCCCTTAGTGATAGCAATGAGAAATGTAGGCACACAGCACTAATGAAAATTGGCTGCTTTTGAGAGTTTATGTATGTATTGTGGCAGCCTGAGAGCAGGGAGCTACGAAGGCCTCATGGAAAGCAGATATGCAGGGAGCTGGGTATGTGGCTTTATGTTCCTTGAGGAGGCTGTTATAGACTGGCCCAGCCAGCCAGTCACACCTGAAGCCTATATGGCATCAGCCTGAAGAGAAGGCAAACTGGAACACCTGCAGCCACTTAAGCCACTATAAAAACACTCCCCAGGCAAGTCTAAGGGGGAAGGAGAAAAGGGATGGACTAGAGGAGCCCAGCCCAGCGTCCATCTACCGGTTAATCTTGGGGGCCTGACCAGTCGATTGTGAGGCTTTTGGGGGCTGGGCCCTCACTGCCCCGCGATAAATGCCACGCTGATGCTACCTCCAGGAACAACAGAGGTAGTGCGGGCTTCCAGCAGGGTGGGGAGAGTTCTGCAGCCGTGCGCCTGGTACTGGCAGTGCGTGGGCTGCTCTTCCTGCCCCCGAACAGCCGGCGTGCTACCTAAAATGCTGGTCCGTCATGTGCTGGGGACTCTGTTCCCCTGCTGCCTTTCTGTGCACGGGGAAGGGGTTGGGTGTCCGGGACTGTGCTGACTCTGGCTGCTCAGGCAGCGCGTGCTGCCGCGGGGAGGGGAGGAGTAAGGTGCAAGCTTCTCGAGCAGTTGTGGTTGGCGTGAGCTGGGACTCCCCCCTTCCCCGCAGGTAGGCAGCAGGGGAATAAAGTCCCCAGCACGCCGGCTCCTGCTGCTCGGGCAGCGCGCGCTGCCCAAGCGGTTGGGGCTGGTGCAGTCTGGGACTCTTTCCCCCCTTCCCCAAGGCAGAGGGGAATAAAGTCTCCAGCGCGCCAGCTGGAGCCGGCGCGAGCCTGGACTCCCCGTTCCCAGCCAGCACAGGCTACACGACGAACCAGTGTTTCAGGTACCGTGCTACTGTTTAGGGCTGGGGGGAGCAGCCCACTCACTTTCTGGGCCTTGGCCTGCAGCTGCAGGATCCCCAGGTACTGGTCCCTGTCCCCTCCCCCTGCCCAAACCCCCGAAAATTCCCTGCCCCACCACCCACTGGCCCCCTGTCCTCTGCCCCAGGCCCTTGCCTCAGCACCCACTGGCCCTCAGTCTCCTGCCCCGGCACCTACAAGCACCCTGTCCCGGTACCCCCTGGCACCCTTCCCCAATACCATGCCCCCTGCTCCCACCAGCACAGTTGGGGCCACATTAGTGAGACTTGTGGGGGTTTTGGAGGAGTTTTTATTTTGCATCTCACTTGTGTGGCCCCAATTGACTTTTCTGTGGGTCAGTGACCCCTGACTCAAAACAGGTTCCCTGCCCGTCTCATAAATAAAGACAATGCAGATACGTTTTGTGTTTGACACAGTATTTTATTTAAAAATGAAGCCTGGCCAACAAACCCTCAATTGGGGCCAAGCCCCCATCTGCCCACAGCATCGTAACATTCCTGCACTCCCCCTTCCCTCAGACCCTAGATCTGAACCTATCAAACACTGAAACCCCCTGCCCTGAGCCCCTCACATACCCCAACCCAAATTTCTGCACCCTCATACCCACAAGCCTGTGGCTTGCTTAGTACTCCAACCCTACATCTGACCCCAACACTGCCTGGCCTGGAGCCCCCTCCCCAAGCCAACGTCCCCTCCTCCTGTATCCAGATTTCCTCCCAGAGCTTGCACCTCTCACCCCTTCCCACACCCAAATTCCTCATTCCCACCTCAGAGCCTACACATCCTGCCTAAACCCAGCGAGGGTATGGTTAGACTGCAGGAGTTTTTCAGGATTCCAGAGATATCCCAGAAAAACTCTTCTGCATCCAGGGATGTGTTTGTTCTTCCACATTTTTTAGTGGAAGAGCAAACATGCTCTTTTGCTCACCCCATATTTCTCTTTCCACGAGGAATAAGGAGGCTTCCAACAGAAGGGGTTTTTCTGACATTTGGTCCAGTCTAGACAGGCCAAATGTTGGAAAAACCTCTTTCTACAGAAGAATTGGGGGAAAGCAGCAGTATAAGGATTGGGGATAGCAAGTGATGGAGAGGAGGAGAATAGAGAGGAAGGGGTTGGGCGGTAGATCTTGGCTTGTTCTGTCATTTTAAAAAGTGATCTTGGATGTAAAAAGGTTGGAGACCACTGCTCTACAGCATCAGGGAGGAGGTACCTCCGGAAGGGTTGGGGAAGTGGCCCAGGGGGTTAAGGGCCAAGCTACACGGCCTGCTCGGGGCTGCCCCCACCCATAGGGCCCTGGGCTGGAACCCGGAGCAAGTGGGTGGGACCGGGTTTTCCCCAACCTTCCCCTCTGGCTGGAACGGCCAGTAGAGTGGGGAAAAAGGACACTGGACTGACCAATGATGGGGGGGGGAGGCTCTGGTAGCGGGATACCCTAGCCTTCATGGCAGTACTAGGGACACCGTGAGCCTCTGAGGCACACAAAACCCTCCAGGAAGCGCAGGACCTACGGGGCTTAGCCCAGACTTTGCCACAGTATGTCTGACTTTAGGCACTCAAGTTTGAAAGGGTTGCCTGTAATCATCACCACAAAGCCTGCAAAAGGAAAAGTTCAGCACTTAATCCCTCTTCTTTCAAACAGAGGTAATGTCTCCATTCCATTCACTTACATGATATTCGAGTTAAAGGAGAGAGAGATGAGACTGAGGAAATGTATTTATTTTTTGTCTATGAACAATATGACAATTATAGACAAGGTTTGATACACAGGAAAATCCTTTTGTCAACTTTTTGCTAAATGAAAGCACAATAATCTTTACACATTCATGTTGTTGTTTTCTTTACAATACACAGCTTTCTCGGGTTGAAGCAAACTGCAAGGACATATCGGGTACTGGTATATTACAGCTACTTACATCATTTAAGAACAGCAAATGGAGAAAAATAAGTTATTTAAATACTGATTTCATATACAGAAAGTGCAACATTGTTAGTTACAGTTTTGTTTCCATAGAGGGTATTAATTAAGGGTGACAGTATCTTGGACCAAATGTATTATTTATTCTAAAAATAATACAGCACAACTGTACAGCTGTGACTTGGTGAATCGACCTCTATTGCTTCTCTTAGGGAGAATGACCTGGCAGAATAATATAATACTTAATGCCTTTGATCACGTTCCCATGCTCCCAGTGTGCATCCAAAGCTAGACTCATATAAGAGCACAGGGCCTGGGACATGAAGTATAGCACAGTTACTCAGATGGCAATACGTGGGTATTAATAGGAGCTTACAATTGTAATGCTGATTGATAATAATTTTGGGCATGCTTCTTCCCTTACCAAATAGCTTTTCAAGTTAGAGTTGCACACAGTGGACACAGAGCAGTACTTGTCTGAGAAGAGAAGATCAGGATTTCATTAGCAGTGTTCTTTTGTGCTTAATCCCAGTAGCCAATGAGCTAACATTTGCTTAGAGTGTTGCACTTCAAAAGGAAATTTATTGTTGCAATCCCCCACCTGCCCTGTTCACTAAAACCAGCAGGAGAAGCTCACAAGCTGAGCAGTGTAAGGGCTTTTCTAAGAAGAAAATATATGCTAAAATATAACAACAAAAACCAAAAAGGTTGAATGGCAGAATCTAAAAACCAGATCAAAGAGCAAAGTGAACAACAAAAATCACAGACTTAAGTCAGAATGCGCCCCCATAGCAAAGTATTGATAAGTGTGTTTTGATTTCTCCATGCTATTACTTCATTCAAAAGGCAGTTTGGAACATGGAGAGCTTCAGAAATCCAGATTGTTTCTTTCTCACCTACGAGGCTCCTCTTATTAATCAGGTTGGAAAAAGAAATTAAGGTGAGGGATTTGCCCTTGATGAGCAGAAATTGTTTTCATTTTGTTTTAGATGATGTTTGAGACTCAAACTGTGCATAGTAAGCAGTCTCTTGCCCCCCGAACTCCTAATGGGCATTCTCCTGCTTACTCTTAATCACTGGTGACCCCACCCCACCTATCAGTGGGTGTCTCAATGCTCCTTTTAGCTATTGTTTTCTATAGGCTTCCCTTTAAGCTTTAGAGAAGGATGACAGACAAATCATTGTTATAACAGCCAAGGCCCATACAATAAGCACTTTGCTCTTTTGTAAGAGTTTAGCCATTTGTGCAAAAGCAGTTGGTTATGGCACACATTCTGTCACCAGATATTACTAGTATACCAGTTCCACAGAGAAATGCACTACTAAGTTTTAAGACAAGATCCAGAACTATTTCAGATGATACAAGGAATTCGTTATGCTGTGTTTAATTCTGATGGCAGAATTTAGGGCAGAAGAGAACAACGACCGAAGCTGGTGGTAACTGAAATTAGGTAAATACAATGGACACTCAGAGCCAGATAATCATTTAAGGTAAAATTTACAGCATACCTGATTTAAATAGAGTAGGCAATATTAACAGTGCCCTTTCGGCACTTCATCAAGAAGAATAATTATCATTATCCTTGTTTTATGAGTGGAAAAATTGAGTCACAGAAAGTGACTTGCCTGAATTAACATTGCAAGCTAGTGGCAGGGTTGGTAATAGAAAGAGTTCTAAGCCTGTGTTCAGTTCACTAGATTACATCTTCCCCTTCACCTGCCAAAGGAAAGCCTACTCTGTCTACATTTAAGAGTTTTCACTACTGTAAGTGAAAGAAAAGTACGTAGGATATAGACACCAAAAAAAATCTAGTTAATTACTATTCATTGCGATCTGTATTTGGTATATAAAATGAATGCCTATGTATAAAAATAAAATCTGTTAGTATCCACAGCTGTGAACGGGAGATTTTACATTGGTTTAGACAGAAAATAGGGTAACTATTTAATGGACATAAATGGTTTGTCCAGCATTCCACAATGACACTTTCTTCCAAAGAGAAGAAATATCAAATACTCAATACTAGGCAGACATCAAGTTTTGTAAAATTACAGTATAATTCATAAGATTCTGAGGGTGGTGGGGTTTTTTTGTCCATGCAGTGAAATTACTGCTCTGATGCTTTCTATGGGACACAGTTTGCTTTTCTGATCCATGTTATTTCTTTTGGGCAATCTTTCATTTGAAGAAACCAATGTTTTGAACTGATATGGTCAGAATACCAAGTCAAAGCTGCAGTACAATGATTGACAGTATAACACAGTACGTAAAAATATGATTAAAATGAAAAGCAGTTACATATATACAAGCCATGATAACTTTGAACATTTTAGTAACAGCAGCAAACGCAGACCACTGTGAACAAATAGTTACCCTGACAATGAAAACTGCATTTGCAAAAGCACCTCTACAAATAGAAGAGGTTACAAGACAATTTACAGAATTACTTTAACTCAAAAATCACCCTAAGTGCCATGGGACAACAGGATGAAGCAAGGCTGGATACAGATAAGTGAACACTAGATACTGCTTACAAGCTTACTTTAAGGCAAATAAAAAAGCTGGCTGCTAGAAAGCAGTTACAAAAATGACCGCAATTCTGTACACAAAAGGAGTTTGGGACTCTGTTAGGTTGGCTGTATTGGAACAACAGAAATGGTCAATATTGTAAACTAATTCCAGTCCATTATTTTGGCCCAGCTAAAGGCTCTATGGTCTACAGGAACTACACAAGCAACAGAGATGATCCTTTTTTTTTTTTTTTTTTAAAGGGTATGTATTTACCATCTGATTGCTAAAACAAGCAAACAGAAACCCCAAGATTTGCAAAACAGCTTTTACGGGTGAGTGGCACGTTGGCTTGTATGTGGCTTTCAGCACTGATGCTAGGTAACAGGGACCCAACATTACAGAGGCCCTTCTATTCATAGAGACCTTGCAACAGAAGGAGGGCTGACAGTGGGCTTATCTGTCACAATCTTGTGGAGAATGTCATGCCTTTTTTAGCTTAATGTTCACATGGCCACATGGGGTGCTGTCTGATCACAGGCTAACCCTGTGCACTTTCAGAACTAAAATACTTTGCTGTTGAGGTCTAAGGAAGTACCACACCTCTGTTACCTGGCGGTTGCTTCTTTTCTCTTTTAGTTGCCAGAGACAGAAAGAAAGGAAGATCCTCTGAGGAGTTTATTTGCCCATCCCTAGGATCCGCCTGTTTGATCCCATTTGCTGTGTGGAGAAATTAGGGCAAAACTGGTGCAAGAAGAAGTGGGGTCTCAGTCAGGGAGTGCTACATTCCAGAGCATGTTAAATTACCTCTGGATCAATAGGTTTGAAGAGTCTTGCTGCTGCCAGGAGCTTACTTATGTGCCTCTCATCTGTGATGCCAGCTTCTTGAAGGCAAGTTTGTGACAGAGAAGGCACTTTGCTCAGAGTATTGAATCCCGCTTCTGTGAGGGAGTTAGAATACATAGGCAGGCCAATTGAAACCAGCCAGTCACTTATAGATGTGATATGTCCAGGAGATACAGGTTTTCGGCAGATTTCAGTAAGCCCTCCACTTGGAATCTGGGTAGAGAAAGAGAAAACAAAATGTGATCTTTTGATTGCTTAGTTTACTCTGTCTTCCTCTGAATCCCTGGGGCAATAATAATTTGATAGTTTTAGAAAAGGGATGTTTCAAGATATTCTTCCTATATGTATTAGGCAAGGAGAAATGTAGGGCTGAAGAATGAAATAACCCGTTTAAGAACTATGTCTATCAATGTGATGTTATGTAACCTCATGAATTGCAGCCCAATTTTTATGGATGGGATTTTATAAATGAAACAGTGTTAACCACTTTTGGATTAATTTGGTAATAGCCTGTTAAGAATTGCCTTTGAAGAATCTGCTATTGCAATGACTTGTAACTGAAGTGACCCAAATTGTATCTGAAACTGTTTTAAACATTATTCTGTCTTACCTCTGTTTAAAGTTAGGGGTGTGTGAATAGGTCATCTCATTTAAGTGTGAATTTGTGTGTGTGCATGCGTGTGCATGTAGGTAAAGGGATCAGACCTCAAAGCCAGCCCCTTAGGGTGACCAGCTGCCAACACCAGCCTGATGGCTGAAGAACAATGTGAGCGAGCCTGCAAGCCCTGCAAAAGAATCTACCCAAGAAACAGACGAAAGCCCCATCAAGAAAAAGATCCAAGTTACATCTGCCATGAACTGGTGACTCATGGTCATACAGTGCCCTGGAGCAGTGGGATAGGACAGGATCTCTGGACTAAAACATATAAAAAGATGGGTGCAAAATTATAGGATTGGGTCTTTCAGTTCTAGGATCATTCTCTAGGAGCACAGGTGTGCCCCGGCATGACCCGGCCCCCCTCTGGGTGTCTAGACTGGCCAGGATATAAAATTAGGAGTTGGAAGAGACCTTGAAGTTATCTATTCTGTGCTGCAAGTCTAAGTCAGAATCAAGCATATCTAGACCATCTCTGACATGTTTACTTTATCTGTTCTTCCAGTCAGTAGGATTCCTCAAACTCCCTTGGAAACCTATTCCAGAGCTTAAGTAGCCCTATAGTTTAAAAAGGTTCTCCTTTCTAACCTGAACATCCCTTGCTGCAAATTAAGCCCATTATTTCTTTTCTAGCTTTAGCAGGTATGGAGAACATCGATCCCCTTCCTTTCTATAACAGCCCTTCACATATTTGAAGACTTATCAGGTCCCTGCTCAGTCTTTTCTCAAGACTAAACGTGCCCAGTTTTCTTTGAACCTTTCCCCTCAGGTCATATTTTTCTAAACCTTTTGTTATATTTCTTGCTGTCCTCTGGATTTCTTTCCTTTAGCCAGATATATATTTTTAAAGGAGTGGTGTCCCAGCTAAGCAGAATAAAACAATTACCTCCAGTTGCTTACATATGACACTGCTGTTAATGAATCCAGGAATATTAATTAATCTTAATGAGTAATATTAATTAATCCACTAACCTGCAGATCCTTGTTTGCAATACTACCACCTAGCCCGGGGTGGACAATCATTTCTGGAGAAGGGCTACTTCAAATATTTTTGAAGTGGTTACAGGTCATCTCAGAAGGGGTGGGGCCTCAGGTGGCAGAGGTGGAGCCTTTAAATAGCAAGCATTGAAAGGGTTTGTGCCTCTCCTGTGGCTCCCAAGGAACACGTTAGCAGGGGATGGGAGCTGTGAGCCCTTTCAATTCCTGCTATTTAAAGGGCTCGCTGATCCCGGCTTCGCTGCTAGCACATAGCCTGGGAGCCCGTGACACTAGATTCCTTTCAACTGCTTCTATTTAAAAGGCTCACGCCTTCCCTGGGGCTGTTGGGGCTGGGACAGCTACAGGGAAGGCACAAGTCCTTTAAACAGGAGCAGCTGAAAGGGGCTTGCACCTCCCTGGCTCCCAAGCAATGGGCTAGTATGGGGCTGGGAGCTGCCAGCCCTTTCAATTGCTTCTATTAAAAGGGCTTGCACCTTCCCTGTGCCCATTGGGCAATGCGTTGCCTGGCAGCTGAGGGGAAGGCGCAAGCTCTTTAAATAGAAGCTGTTGAAAAGGGAGCTGCGAGCCCAGTCAACTGCTTGCATTTAAGCAGGTCCCAGCGCCATTAGCGTGTTGCCAGGATCCATAAGCCCTTTCAGCTGCTTCTATTTAAAGGGCTCACGCCTTCCCCGCAGCTGCTGTGCAACACGTTGCCTGACAGGCATGGGGAAGGTGCAAGCCCTTTAAACGGAAGCAGTTAAAAGGGCTCGCCCATTTCTGGCTCTCATGCAACATGCTAGGGGGCGGGGCCTGGAACTATCACGCGGGGTGGATCCAGCCCACTGAGAGGCTTTTGCCCACCCCGACCTAGTCAGTTATTTCCATTTTGTAGTTATTTGTCTGATTTTTCTTTCCAAAGTGTAGTATTTTGCCTTTGTCTTTACGGAGCTTTGTCTTACTGATTTCAGACCAGTTCTCTAATTTGTCAAGATGGTTTTAAATTCAAATTCTGTCCTCTAAAGTGCTTGCAATGCCTCCACTGTGGTGTCATTTTCTAATTTTATAAGCATACTCCCCACTCCATTATCCAAGTCATTAACAATATTGAATAGTAGCAGACCCAACGTAGATGTCTGTTTGAGCAAATGATTGATAACTACTGTCTGAATGATTTTTCAACCAACTAAGCACCCACCATATAGTAATTTCAGCAAACAACATTTGCCTTGTTTGCTTATGAGAATGTCATGTGGGACTGCATCCAGACGCCTTACTAAAATCAAGATTTGACATCTGCTGCTTCCTCCCCTATTCATTAGGAAAGTAACCATGTCAAAAAAAAAAAAAAAAAAGAAAAAGAAAAAGAAACTAGGTTTCCTTAGCATGATTTGTTGACAAATCCATGATGACTCTTCCTTATAAAACTGATTAATAGTCTGTTCCAGCATCTTTCCAAGTATCATTTAGGCTAATGATCTAATTTCCAGGATCTTGTACAATCTCCTTTTTAAAGAGAGGCAAACATTATTTTTCTTCAGCCCTCTGGGACCTCACAGGTCTTAAATGAGTTCTTAACAATAATTGCTACTGATTCCAAGATTGCTTCAAACAGTCTCTTAAATACCCGAGGGAGAATTTCATTAGTTTCTGCTGATACATCTAACTTATCTAACTATTCTTAAACTTGTTCCTTCCCTGTTCTGACTTATGGTCTCTCCCCCCTTGTTATTAACATTAATTGTGTAAAGCATCTGCTCACAATTCACTTCTTTAGTGAAGACTGAAGCAACACAGATACAACATCTCAGCCTTCTTGGTATAGCCTGTTATTAGGTTTCTTCCTCCACTCAACATAGACCTATACTTTCCTTCATCTGTCTTTCTTGCTATAACATGACCAATGTTCCCTTTAATATTTTCTCTGTGTGGAGAATAATTTTTGTTATGTGCACCAAGACATGTGAAGATGTGCACCATGAGTTACACATGCTACTGGCTGTGAGCACTCTGCTAAGCAGCTGGGCAACACCTGAATCTCTCCTGGGTGGCCACCCAAGCGCACAACTTACAGGGAACAATGCACGTGACCATTAACATCTATTCACACAGTTAAAAGAATGCAATTTAAACAATTACATTCTTAGTAGCAGATTTGTCATTTGAAGGAGAAGTAGCAGAAGACTACCACCCTTTTAAGAATATCATCACTGAACTCAGGCTTCATAGAGGCCTTCTATACAAGTCTTGGCCTTCATCTTGGATTCACTCCAGAGACAGAGCAAATCATTTCATAATGTCCAAATACTGAGCAAAATCCAGGCATGCTTTCTCTCCTCCTAACTTCTGGTGTGTACACATTAGCATAGTAGTGGGCAACTTTTGGCGCCCCTGGCTTTCTCCCTCCCGCATGCAGCTTTAATGCATAGGGGGACCGGAGGCCCACAATTACCTGCTCCTGCTCCCTCCCTCCCAGAGCTAGAACACCAGGAATCAGCTGTTTGTGGTATTACAGGTCTGGCATGGAGGGAAGGAAGGGGAGGAATGCGAATCAGGTGATTCAGATGCTCCAAAAGTGCTGGGAGGGGAGAGGAGCAGGAAGTGCTGTGCTCTATTGCTCTGGTGCATGAGAAATGCATGGGGAGGGGAACAGCCAGGGGGTCCGTGAACCACAGATAGAGCTCCAATGGGCCATGGGCCTTCTGAGGTGAAGAAGGGCCACTCATGCAGACCATCCACCATTTCTGGTTGCCCATCCCTGCATTAGCAGCTATGAGAAAGGAAAGAGCCTGAGACTGATAGAAGGCGGCACAAACTAAGAAGAGCCTTCCATTTGCTGTCATCGTTCCTAGCACAACACAGTCCTGATTCCAAAACTTGTATGTTGATTCAAGACATTTCTGCTTTCCCTCTCACGTTTGCCTTTATTAACTACACATCTGCCTTTAAACAGGAATTTTATTGTGCTCTTGGGGGCATTTCCTTGCTGCCTTTCCTAGATGTTGAATGTTTTTGCAGTGAAATTTCTCGGCTCATTTTATTACCACATGTTGCTGTCTCATCCCCTAACTGAAAAAGTATGCCAGCAGAAAAGCAGTTCACATAAAGTAGTAGCCAGGGATAAACAAGAAAAAGATGCTACAACATATTTTTCATTAATATTTAAACAAGAGGTGGCCAGAATCATCCAGCTGTGAGTCTCTCTCCAGGCAGGTAAGTATGCTCTAAATACCAATCTGTAAGATTCAGATTCTTGGACTGTCCCGTCACTATGGAAACAGAGTACTGACCTTGTCTATTGTTTTTAATCCTCCATAGACAGAAAATTCTCAGAAAATCATGAGCAGCTTTGAGGGCTTTTCCCATGGTTTTGATACTTAGGAGCACTTGATAAGTAAATAGAGAAGGGGTGGGGATAAGGGGAGAAAGTGATGGTTCATATTTTAACACAGTCACTTGTTTAAATTCATCCTTTGACAGTAATGGCCTATGGAAAATTGAACTGATGTTATTCCAGTGCTAAACAGTCTGATATCTACAACCTGCAGAAACACCATCCCATTGGCATCAGGACCAGTGTTGGCAGTCTCAGAGATACCAGAGACTAAATGTGCAGGGAGATGTAACTTCTCTCTCAATACAAGAAGTGATTCTTCGTCCTGCAACACATAGGAGGGAGGGATGAGGGGTAGTATGCCGTGCTGCTACCTGTGCTGTATCTGTGTGAACATGGACCGTCTCCTGGGCTAAGAAACCAGCACCCTTCACCATCATTTCAGTAAATTTTAACTAGGTGTTTATGAACAAAGAACATGGAATGCAGAGACACTCACTGCCATGCGGTGCTGCTTCCTCAACTGCTTCACTCGGATTTGGTCCATGTTTGTAGCGACGTCCTTTTCAGGCTGCGCTAGGTCCTCAGAGTATCTCTGCACCAGAGCTTCAGGAATCCCACAGCGACCATGCTGCAAATTGCCACCCAGCCAGGAAGTAAGGAAGGCAAAGGACAAAAAAGAAAACCCAGAAGCAATACAAGTCAATAAAAGGGTTACAAACATTAAATGTAAAATAACCAGGGGAGCTTTAGATCTGATCATTATCGATTTCCTGGGTCTTGACTTGTACAATTTGGGAGATGTCTGGCAGATTTAGGGAAATAGTGATCAGAATTAGTGTGCATTAGGAACACAGGGATGGTCAGAGCAGTGATTCGTCAAAGCCCATCATCCTGTCTCCAACAATGAGCCAATAGGCCATTATGGAGGTCTATGCCAAGGAACATTTCTTCCTAGCCACCCATTAAAAGTTGGCTTTTGCTCTTATGCTGGATATATTTTACCCTTCCAAAACCTTGGTGTTTTACATCTTTACAATTAAAATTCTATTTTCCACATCAACAGATTCATATGCCCATCCCTCCAGTACTGCTATTATAGTCAATGAGAGATTCCCTCATTATCCCTAGCCATTATGCTAACTTCATACAGTCTTTCGGATTTGTGACTGACTCTTTTAAACAGGGCAGCAATAATCTTTTCATGAACTAACTGTAATATCCAGTGCGAATTAGAGCAAACTGGAGCCATGGTCCTGTGTGTGGAACTTAGTTGGAATTAAGCTAGATGTGGCTGTTGAATATTATTATTTGTATTCAGGTAGCACCTAGAACTGTTATTCTGGACTAGGACCCCATTGTGCTAGGTGTAATACAAACTAGGGATGTAAAAACTGCCTAAATTGGTTAACTGGTTAAAAGATGAGCAGTGGGGACTGCTTGGGCCCCACAGGCAGAGGGGGTTGCTAAGGCCCTGCAGGCCTGCCGCAGCAGGGGTCCTGCCAGCCAGGCTGCTGTGGGAGGGTGGGGCAGGAGTGGCTACTCCCATTGACTAGGTCCTCTGGTTAACCAATTACCCAGTAAACATGCTGGCAAGGCTAATGCTTACTGGGTAACCAGTTAACTGATTAACCTTTTGCATCCCCAATATAACCATAACAAAAAGATGGTCCCTGTGGAGTGGGATACATAGCTTCCCTCCCAGCAGCCAGGAAGATGTGGCAGGAATGGGAGATGGAACTGTACACCAGTGTTTCTCAATCAGTGGTACGAGTACCCTTAGGGGTAACTTGAGAGAACTCGGGGGGGGGGTACGTCAACACAACTGAAATTTGGAGAAAACTGAATTTTTGTTTTTAGTTTTACAGCGCTTTATTATTTTTGTACTTTTTACACCCAAACATTTCATCGCCCTCCCGACTACAATTCAGTTGTTTTAACAAGTGTGTTGCAATGGTAGAAAAAAAATGTGTGTGTCTGAAAACTGCAGGTACTGGGGGCACTTAATTTTCTTTTTTTTTGAAAAAGGGGGTAAGGTTGAGAAACACTGCTGTACACTATACTCCTTCATTGTATCACTCAATTTAGCTTCTGCACTATGATATCAAAGTGCTTTAACATATCAGTGGAGCATGACAGCACCATTACAAAATTAGGGCCTTGTTTTCTGCAACTGGATCAGATAGATTTAACTGTTCAGGGCAGAGTATCACTGCTTTACATCATTAAAATGCAAACCATGTAACTGGACTGACTTTCACCATTTATTCTCTTTATTGCATTTCACCCAGCATGGACATTGAACTTCAACTGATTAGTTTCCCCTTTTGCTTTCCCAGTTCAAAATCAGCCCTCAGTTGAAGTGTGTGTATCTATATATTTTTTCCAAACCCTTTTGTTCCCATAAAGGCTACTCACAAGGTTTTTGGACAGACAAAAAATGGACATCAAAACAACCTGCCTAATGTCTAATGCCTGTTGCTGGTTGTGTAATTAATAGTAAGTCTGCAACTTTGGGTTATTAAACTGGCTCTATTCTCCCCTCAAAGTCAGCATGGGTCCTGATTTTCAGAGGGGCTCAGTTCCCATTTAGGCATCTATTTACACACTAGCCAATTAGCCCGTCATAAAACGGGATTTTCAGGTCTCTCCTCCACATCGGTTTTCTCTCCTGAGCCTCCGGTCTCTCGCTCCGTCTCTCTCTCTCCTCCTCCTACTATCCCCCTCTCTCAGCTCTCCTCCACCTCCTGCCTCTCTCTCCATCTCTCTCTTTCTCTTCTCCTCCCCCTCCTGCCTCTCTCTCCTTCTCTTCTCCTCTCACTCGGGGGACCGCAGAGCCCAAACGGTCGCTTGCGTCACTTGCTCCCATGTGGCGGCCTGGCTGAGCGGTGCAGAAGTCAGCCGAGTGCCACAGCGGGAGGTGAAGGGGGGCAGTGACGTTCACGGCCAGGGGGCAGGGCCTGGAGCTGCTGTCTCGCCGCACGTCACCGCCCCGGCCCCTTCACCTCCTGCCATGGCGCTCGGCTGACTTCTGCGCCATTCAGCCGGGCCGCCACGGGGGAGCAAGCGGCGCAAGCGGGCCACCCAGAGGGAACAGCCAGCATTTCAACAACAGCGCCGCCCGGGGGAACAGCCAGCATTTCAGGCAACAGCGCCCCCCCAGAGGGAACAGCCAGCATTTCAGCATTACAGACTCACAGACACTGGGCTACTATATATATGATGAGATGAGATTTTCCCAAATGCAATAGTTCCTCCAACTGAGTGTACTGAGCTCTTCTAAAAGTTCCAGCTATGGTTTCTGCACCCACCTTAGTTCTGAGAAGCATCACTGGTATGAGACAGGAAGGACAGAATTAGTGGGCAGCACTGTGCTGGCGTAATCAGGGTCAGCCTGGATCCCAAACTCTTGGGAAGTGGGAATATGGCTATGAGTTGCCTTCTTGTTACCTCCCTACTCTTCAGCAAGGGGGACTTATGTGGTTCTTTTCCCTTCCTCAAACCCTATAGCTGGAAAAGAACAGGCCCATGCTGGAAGAAGCAGAGCTTGTAGAAAATGCAGAGCTCAAAGCAACAAGGCCCCAATACCAGCTATTTACTTTGCTGGTACTGAAAGGCTGGCTTTGGGTGTGAGGCCTGAGATACAGAGAACAGACTAACAACAGAGTGCCTGAAACATATTTCCATCTTTTCTAATGATTTATAGAGGACAAATTAGCCCAGTTGCTGGTGAACAATGCACCAGACACAATGAAAAATTAGCTGTTATACAGAGTTAAAATGTTCGAGCAATAGCCGCTTCTCACCTTGTCTGAATATGGTTCCTCTGTGAGATCAATCTCTTCAGACTGCAACTTGTTTTCTACCAACATTTCCAGATCCAGTCCTCTAGTACAAGAGACTTTCCTGGATAAAGCAGGGCCTAGCTTTACCACATGTTGCTGAATGCTAGCAGTCTCTGGAAGCTCAGCTAACCAAGGGGGCAGCGTGCTTGGTGGGGTGCTGGGCTGCTCAGAAGAGGGCCTACAAGCAGGTACTATGCAGCAATCAATGGGGCTGGATGGATTGATCTTTTTTACTGGCAAACATGGTGCATCTGGACTGGAAAGGGCTCCACTTAGGGTCATAGGGGGATGATATAGTCCATTAGAAAGGCGTTCTCGGCTTTTTTTGGCAGGGACAGGTGGTGGCTGTGAAGGATTTTTTGACTGAATTCTTGCCTCGCTCATGCCCTTCTGGTCAGCTTTCAGTCCTTTCTTCAGGACTGAAGGGTTATCAGACCTTTCAAGGCCCTGAATACTTTTGTGAGAATTCTCCAGAGGTGTCCTTGTTACACTGTGTATAACTGAAGTAGGCTGAACCTCCCAGCATTTAGGCAGGTGCTGAACAGGGGCCCCACATGAAGTTTCTGTTACTGAGCAGTCCAATGTCCTAGCTTTTCCCTTCTGAGAATCAGCAATTCCTTTACTTTGCTTAGGCAGATTGTCTTCTGCCCTCATGCCACCCCCAGGAGACTTAGGCTTCAGGGCAGAGCCAGTCATCTTTTTCGATATATCCAATATACCCTGAGGGAAAGAATCTACTTTCTTGCTAGTGTTCTGTAGGTCAGTGCTGGATTCTCTTTGGAGGTCATCCAGTGACTGAGATCTTGGCCACTTAGCCACATTCTGGGTGCCATTCAGAGTCTCACAGCTCCGGCAGACAGCTGCTGGTAAACTTCTGCGGTTCTTCTTCAGATCTGTGATATTTGGAGGCTTGATGCAGCTTTTGGGAGCATGATGCATGCAGCTCAATCGGATATCCTTCTTCCCTTGCTGAAGAGTTTCCACTGATTTAGTCAAAGGCAGAGTTGGATAACTTGGCAATTGGCTTCTATTAAAGCAGTGCTCACTGGCTGACTTTGTGGGCAGCAGAGAGGTCTTCCGAGTCTTGCCTAAAAACAAAGAAATTACAAACCATTGTGGGAAAAATATACAAAAGAAGCACCTCCAGGTACATGCATCATCACTAAATGCCTTTGAAACATAAAGATTCTTCATTGGAAAATGAAGGCATGTCTAGGTCTTGTTCCCTTTTTCTGGTGTCCAGCTGGGTTAATATACATTTTTTTTTACTGTAGTTATATCCGATAAATTATGCTAACAGATCTGACTCCTGCAGAGAAATTGCACAGTGACTGTTTACTAAGAGAAACCATGAGGCAATTTGAATTATTTTAGGACTGCATTAGCCTCTTTCCAGGGCCGTGTTTACCAGTTGAGGAATGTTATCAGTGAAATGTCATATTTTGAAAGGGATAAGTGTTTCAAATGGACTATCCATACATTCGTCTTAAATCTGAATGTCCTCCTAGAATGGAAAGTCTGGGAGGTATAGTAATATCTTTCGTTCACTGTTTGAGACAAATCATTTTACAAGAGCAAGTTCTGCATGTTCCATAACAGGTATGTTTTCATAGATTGGTTGATGGAGATGACAAAAAGCTCTGTAGATCTTACTAAGATGCAGCCTCATTTTTAAGTCTTTTTTTATCTTAAGACAGAGAGTACTGTAAAATGTAGAACAGTTACTGAATGATTGAATCATTTTATGCATCTTGGAACTGGTGATTTTTACTGCTTAGAAAAACAATAAGTTAACTTACATAATATACTTTCTATCTCTATCTTCTTATAAACATCTAGTCAGTCTTTTGCATGCTGTATAGATTTTCCCAGTATTGCATCCAGAAAGTCATTAAAAACCTTCTTCTATGAAAGCAAAATGTTCCACATTCAGCCACTCCAGAACCCAAAACCACAGCCCTCCTTGTTACAAGACTAAGTTTGCAGCAGGTCCCCATATCTGGAAGTGGTTTCCATCATATATAGGGGTTACAATTTGGTTCAATGGCTTTCAGCTCCCCCCTACCATACAAATTGTTCCAGCACCCCTGGTTTGGTATCTGACTGTCAGGATCTCTCTATCTCATACTTCATGGTCATTATTATAGAGTCCGCTGACCACACTGTGCTCTCTAGTTATATTTGTGCAACACCATTAACCTTCCATGGGTGCCTGCATTAGCACAGGACATGTTGAAGGCTCAGTCCTGTGAGAGCTGAACACACGGCCTCAACGTGCAAAGTACTTACGCAAATCCTTAATGTTAATTCCCATGGAGCTATTAACATGCTTCATATTAATCTGAATTGGCGCTAGCAAAATATTTAAATGCTATGCTTAAGTTGAAGCACATGGAGTAGATCCATTAAATATTTGCGTAAGTGGCTTGCAGAGTCCTCCTCACCTTGCAGGACTGAGCCCTAGGAAGAGGAGCTGCACTGATGGGGTGTGATTAGCAAAGAACCAAGCCTGACTCCCAGATCCTGGGAAAAGTTATCAGGGATGACAGATAAATCAAGACAAATCAAGAACCCCTTCATGCCATTTTTAGAGTAAATTGTCACACTGAACACCCAATTTCAATCTTACCTATTATTTGTAAGGAGTCTTTTTATAGTGGGGTGCAGCTTAGTCAAGGGGCACAATGAAAGGTAACTAGACTGGTTGTTGCATCTTGATTAGGCCAGACCCAGGTGGAATAATATAAACCAGAGGCTGTATGCAAAGGTTTTGCATACTTTTGTCAAAACTGCACTGCACAACTAACAAGGGCAAAAATCAATCTGAAGAAAGTGAAGGAACTGATACTGATTTAGTTTTCATGGATGGGAGATGCAAGATCATTCACAAGTGACGCTTAGCTTTTTGATCAGAATAGTGAAGTCCCTCCAAAGCAGGTAACAATCCAAAGTGACAGCATCTACTGAACAGTTCCTTTCTGAGTGACAGGACACCTTAATATCTTTAAAGACAGATCTGAATTTTCTAATGTCAGAGCAGGTGCAAAAACTCATGTTTGAAAGATCTCACTCAACCCAAAAAGAAATAAAAACAATTTCAGCTAAATGGCACCTAGAGCCAATTAATTACTACCTAAAGGCAGGCTTCATTCAGAGATTTCAGAACTCAGTTTCATTCATATTTAAAGTGCACTACTTTTCAGCGATGGATGATTCCTTTCAATACAACTTGCATTCAGAGTTTTATCTGGAAGATACTAAGAGTTGACTTCTGAATAATACCCAGTGATTGCTTTGTATCTGAAGTCTAATACGTGTCATATGCCTGCTTCACTCCAGGATAGCATGTCTCCAAAACTTCACACATACAAAGAAAGAACTTGTTTAATCAAGAGGGAAATTTATTTCTTACATGCTCATTGGCTTCTCTTTCAGACAGCTTACAAAACATGGCATCATTTTAGAAAGCTGCAACATTTCAGGAGAAGGGTAGGAAACGTCCCCCCAAAACAAGTCTTATTTTAATGTTACCTCATAAGAGCTAATTCATTTAACACTCTCTGAACACATCTTAAAATATGCGTGAGAGAAGCCTGTTAGGAAATGTTATGCCTTTCTTTGTTGTGCCCATACCTCCGAAGCTAGGCTTTCAGCCAGGAGTGGAGAAAGGAATATGCCATTTAGTTTATCTGTACATTTATAGCTCCAATTGTAATTCATTTTACTGTTTAAGCTTGCTCTGAAGTTTACATAGCAAAGCCTATGCAACTTCTTTTGGTTCTGAAGTACTGTCTAGCCAGATATTTATTTTTGCTAGTACAGCAAACTTGTGAATCTTTCCTTTACAGAAAAATGGCACACAATTATTGCAAAAATTAGCCCTTGTAGCGTCATTAAAGGGTATTTATTAACTGCATTTTGTTAGCAGTTCAGAAGAATACACCAGCAAGCATGACTGTGTGCAAAACAAGGCCCTCTGAGAATGGAGGAAGAAAGGAAAAAGAATGAAAAGGAAAACAGAAGAGAAAGAACAAAAGTTTCAAATGTATGTACCAGCAAACCCTTTACTCAATGGTAGCCTTGATTCTGGTAGTTGTTCTCCATGGGTAGACCCTAGCGCTCATGCAGAATGACGTTCAGGAGATGGACCCAGTTGCTAACAAAAATAAAATCTAACAGAGAGGTAGCTGTGTTAGTCTGAACTTGGTAAAACAAAAAAAGCAGTCATGTAGCACTTTAAAGACTAACAAGATGGTTTATTAGGTGATGAGCCTTCGTGGGGCAGACCCACTTCTTCAGATCATGGGTCTGCCCCACGAAAGCTCATCACCTAATAAACCATCTTGTTAGTCTTTAAAGTGCTACATGACTGCTTTTTTTGTTTTAAAAATAAAATCAGCTCTTAGGGGAGTTTTGTCCATGAAGAAAACAGCACAACACAAGATTATTTGATGTATTCATTAATAAAATAGCACTAAGGTTCAAAATGATAGCCCACTTCTCTGAAAAAGGTAGCATCAGAATCAGTGCTTGGATGGCAGACAGTTGGTTAGATTGTGTTACATGGGTGTAAATGAGGAAGCATAGTACTTCATAGGAGTTCTTCCTGATTTACACCATTGTGTCAGAATCTAGCCCAACATTTATAAGTATTTGCAAGGATATTTAAAGTTCAAACAGAGAGTACAGTCAGTGATTTTTAAACAGACCTTTCTTAGGATCAATATTATTAGCATTAATTCAGTCTCATGAGGCCATGTTGTTATTAGGCAGCCTGACACCTTTGGTGATCCTTTTCAGAGCTATCTATTGGCAGCATCATGTCTGCACTGTTGGGCTACATATGTTCAGAAAGATTTAGATAGCTGGGAAAACTGCATTGAACAATACAGGTAGTCTTCAGGCGTTGCCCTCTCTTCTATTGTAAGGGAGAGTATGGAAGCTTTATGAGGTTGTAAAATGAAGGCTATAGGACTACTTTCCACAGGTCAGTTTCCCTTCTACACTGTGGTACCTCAATGCCCAGACTCACTGGCATTAAAACATCAATGAATCTCATGAGCCTGTATCATTTTCCTCAGAAAGAAGGACTCAGACAGCAGGATTTACCAGGGAGAATGTCACAGGGCTGAGGTGCAATGGTATCTGGAGGAAATGTGGAAGGGTGTAAAGGGGAACTACCCTTTGTTTCTACTACTGGCTTTGTTTTCTGTGGTTTCATTTCCTTGGGTTTTTACAGTTGTACTGACACAACAAAGATATAATGGTTGGCACAACAGGCAGTCATGGCTTCACCTCTCTTGTCAATGGCAATGTAAACTGGTATAAACACAGAGTTAGATGTGTGATCTGGCTACCTGCTTTGTCATTTCTTCTGTTTAGATAGAGAAGAAGGATGGTTATGGTGCTAACCTGGGATTTAAGAGATCTGAATTAGCTCCACCAATTTTTCCTGTGGGACTACGGGCAAGCCATTTAATGTTTCTGTGGCTCAAATACCCCTTTTACAGATAGGCGACACTGTATTTCTCCACCTCATAGAGGTGCTGTAAAAATAAATGCATTAAAACTTGTGACCTGCCACATAAGTACCCCAAACAGCTAATTCTGTCCCTGCTGTAAAGCATGTAGCAAACAATAGATTAATGTAATAGATTGTAAATGTAATAATGTAATAGATTCTGAAAATTTGAAATTGCCGCGAAGAGGATTGATATTCGCCAGCAATAGGGCCTCTGTACTTGTCATCAGAAAAAAATAGCCACCCCTCATCCCCCCCCCTCCCACACACACACATACCTGAGAACCTACTTCATTCTCAGAATGCATTTCCCCTCACTGTGAAAAAGCAGATGATGATTGTTTGGTTGTTCGTTACATATTTGTACTAAGCTGCTGCTTATCCTCACTTTAACAGAAGAGAGCCAACAGAAGAATGTATTTTGGAAACAAGATGCATATAAACAATTATATTGTGTGGACTTTGCAAAGAACATGGGACACTCTTCAGACAAACCAGCCTTGGCAGAACCCTTTTTACCACAAGAAGAATGAATCCAGTACAAATGTTACTCCCAGAACAATTTCTCAAAGAAAGCACTGCTATGTAAAAATGCAGCAAGTCAAAGTTGAACAGCAATACAAAGCATTAGTGATCTTAATTCTGGAAAGCTTCCACAGAAATATTAGTTGAAACTTAAAAGCAAGCATTCCGAAAGCAGGCAGCCAATGACAATTGCTTTACGAACAAACATTTTATTAAACTAAAGAAAACATACAGGCAGCAATTTAATCCTAATGCTGAAGCCTTCATTAGGAGATGGAAATCAAATAGAGGTAGTGTATGTAATGTTTACATTTTCTTTAGAAACCTATGTAATTTAATATTAATTTATCTTTCTTTAGCACAATATACAGATTTCAGTCACATTTGAAATACAGTCATCAAAAGCACCAACCGCTGCAAGGGAATAAAAACAGAGGTCAAGGTGCTCTGGTCAAGTGACAACACTGTAGTGCAGGAGGCTCCAGTTCAAGGAAACAATTCTGGTCTTTTGCTCTCTGAGGCCTGTAGAGTTTAGTGCATCATGGAGTTGATGAACTTGGGTTCCTAGCATATGGTACTTTCTCTTCCCTACATGAGTATCTTCAACTGGCACATTAATAGAGGCGGCACTGACTCGGGGAAGACCTTCTACCCACATTCACAGCTAGAAGAAGGGAGCTACCTAAAAGGGGTCACAGTGTTTTTTTCCAAGCACTTCTTGGTTTCCCATTGGCACTGGCCATTGGTGATTAAAGCCTGGGCAGACAGAGGCAGAATCAGAACTCAGATGTCTGGAGTGACATCACCAAATTCAACTGGCCAAAAGCAATTTAAGAGATAATAATTGTACATCTTTTTGTACCACAAATAATCCTAATTCATTTGACCGTTTGCTTTCTTCTAAATACTGGAGTGTAGCCTCTACGGAGATCTGGCTTGCCATTTAGACACTACCTCCCTGCATCACAAGCCAGGATAATGGGGAGTCTAGATAGTAGATTCTTGCTCTCCCAACACGCCAACATTTGGATACAGTTGGTTTGCTGAGGTTCATGCAAATGCTTTAACGTCTCAATAAGAGGAAGTCCCTTTGAGGGCAGGAGGATGCAACGTGCATCTCAAGCAAACACACAACACCACTGCCCAACACGCTTTTCCAAAGATGGTTGTTTTTGTTTGTTTGGTTAAGGCCGTGAACAAGTCCTCCAAAGCCTCAATGAGAGGTGAAGGGAATTCCCCATTGCCAGTACTCCCTTAGCAATAGTTATAATTATGAGTACCAGTCTCAAGAGTACAACAGCAGATGGAGCAGGAGCAGTGCTTTTTTTGTTTAAAAAAAAAAAAAAAGGTGCCGGTACTCCAGGGGAAAAGTTGTTGAGCTCTGACTGGCGGTGCCGATACTGTGTACCGGGCAGTACCATCACAAAAAAAGCACTGAGCAGGAGGAAGATGGGAGATAGAGGAAGGAGAGCAGGAGGAAGATAGAGAATACAATCTCCAAATCATCTGCTTTTCTTTTGTAATCCTAGGTCCTCTGCCAGTGTATAAAAAAGCAGCAACCCCAACAATAACAAAAAGCAGTAGCTCAGGAAAAGGGAGAGCGAGAGTGCGAGGATGAGGGAGTGAGAAAGCCAAGTATGAAGAGGCTCCACTTTTAGCTGGAGCATGGAAGCAGAAAGGATGCAAAAGTCACCTGCACAAACAGGCAGGGCAAGTTAGAGATTCTTTTTGCACTCATTACCATTCTCCAAGTTTTCACTGCTTTCATAGCAGCCAGAATCCCGGGGAGAGCATCCACTCAGGCCCTGACCTTCTATAAGAAGTTTCTCCTGAGATCCCGACTGGTCGCTGTTACCTAGAGGAGGTGAGAGTGCACAATGAAAGAGAAGGCCATTACACAGGGAATCTGGTGCAGGTTCTTGCACTAACAACTTCATTTCCTCCCCAAATGTTTACTAGCACCCACTGCATCAGCCCACACATCTGAGCATTAGGAGGGGATAAAACTATGTGTAAAGTAATTACAACGGGGAATACTGCTGTTAAAAGACAAGATATGGTACAATACCCTCAGTTTAGAGTGTGAGAACAGTGATGTGAATAATAGGAAGCATAGCAGGGACTTGTTTACTGGAATAGCATCGAAAGCCTTTGATCAAATAACCAACCTATTCTGCAGAGCAGGGGTGGGCATAAGATGGAGGTGATTCTCCAGAGTTAGCTCCTGGTAGGCTGCTGCAGCTTTATTTACTTGTGCCTCCGCAGGTACAAGCACTTGCAGCTCCTACCAAGCTGACTATCCCCAGCACTTCCAGTGGGGGAAATCAGGCTGGATTCCAGGATTTGGCCCTTAGAGTTTGGTCAAACTATTTTATACAGGTATCTAAAAGGGTGTCACAAGGAGGAGGGAGAAAAATTGTTCTTTTTGGCCTCTGAGGATAGGACAAGAAGCAATGGGCTTAAACTGCAGCAAGGGAGGTTTAGGTTGGGCATTAGGAAAAACTTCCTGTCGGGTGGTAAAACACTGGAACAAGTTGCCTAGGGAGGCTGTGGAATCTCCATCTCTGGAGATATTTAAGAGCAGGTTAGATAGACATCTATCAGGGATGATCTAGATGGTACTGGGTCCTGCTGTGAGGGCAGGGGACTGGACTCAATAACCGCTCAAGGTCCCTTCCAGTTCTAGTGTTCTATGATTAAATTGAGGACTGGAGAAATAAAACCACCAATTGCCTGATGCACAGCTGCTGTTTTTGCTGTCCTTTCGTCAACAAAAGCCAGAAACTGCTAGTCTGATGCCTATTCTCAGAGAATAAAAAAAAATGTAATTATGGAGCAGACAGAGGAGCTGCTGCTCACATAGGTTCCAGATGTCTCCTTCCCATCCCACTTTTGTACACACCAACTCATAGAAGAGGAATTCATTCTCTCTCCAATTCTCCTCCAAAGAATGCCTTACATTTTTAAGCCAACGTGGTAGGTTACTATAAAACCTATTACTGTAAAAAAAGTTCACATACTATATTAATCTTGCAAACAATAAGGAAAAGACAAAAATGCCCCAAACCAGAGAAGAAAAAAGCCTAAAATTTGTAATTTGAATTTATTCCTGGGAAAAGACAGAAAACTTAGAATGGCTCTGTGGAGAATACTTGCAAATGATACAAGGAGAGGTCAGAGAATAGAGAAATGGCACTGAATGTGAACGCATAAACCTACAGCACAAATCTCTTAGCAACAGTACCAGACCCACTGGCTGTGTTAGCAATACTTGATTTCCAGATGAATGAGCCCAATATTGCTCCTTTGAATAGTCAGGGTTCTAGTCAGTTTAGCTGATGTATTTTTTCCTCTTCAAAGTTACACCCACAATCACAGGACAGCAAAATAAATAACTGTGGTAGAGCAAAATGCAAATATAAAACCTGCTGCAATTCCCTAGTAGCTCAGCTATTTAACAGACACCACAGAAATGCCTAGACTAGATTAGAAAACATCAACAGAATCCCTCAACTAGTTTCCTATCCCAGAAGTGGTCAAAGACGACCTCAGCAAGGCACTGGAAAAATGTCAGAACCCACTTACTATCATATTCCTGTAAAAGCTCCACTGCTGTGAGGAGAACAGCTCTATGCTCAGGGTCTCGGATATTCAGCTCATCCAAATCTTCCTCCTCCAGCAGCTTGAAAGTGTCCAGATCTTCATAACCATTGAATAGAAAAGTGGGCATGTGCTCCTGTGGGGGGGTGGGGGGGAAACAGGAAACTACTAAGTTGTACAATAAGACAAAAGATCCACCACCTGAAAAGAAAGGAAAGTTCAACCAATCCGTGCCTATCTAGTTTCTTCTTCTGCTTTATCTTCCTAATAGATTATTACTACTTGTAATACACAAAAGACCCCCATCCACTCCACTCTCTTTTTTATAAATGCAGGGTCTGTGTTACTAAGGGCATAGAAGGGGTGTAACTAAATACATCCACAGACTGTGTCAGTTCTTTTTTCTGGAGGATAGGGCATTTAGTAGGCTTAGTTTGTACTATCAGGTTCTGTATTGTTATTCCAGTTTCCTTGAATTGCTGTAAATTGTCACTGTCAATTAGAATACCCTCACCTATTATGGCAGAATCTTTCTGCAACAATGTTTTCAATGGGTAGTATTTTCAAAAGTGCTTACAAGTTTCATTTCCAAGAGTGAATTAAGCACTTGGATATTGTTCAAAGGGACACAAACTGCTAAGGGTACGACTACAATGTGATTAAAAACCTGTGGTTGGCCAGTGCCATCTGACTCAGGCTCACGGGGCTTGGGGTAAGGGGCTGTTTAAATGTGCTGTAGACATTTGGGCTCGGGCTGGAGTCTGGGTTCTAAGACCTTGGTGAGGGAGGAAGGTCCCAGAGCTCAGGTATGAATATCCGCACCAAAATTAAACAGACCCTTAGCCTAAGCCCTGTGAGTCCAAATCAGTTGCCATGGGCCAAACATGGGTTTTTCATTGCAGTAGAGAAGTATCCTAAGTGCCTCTGTCATGCTTGACAATGGGACTTAGGTGAATTTGATCCCTGTTTTTTTTTCCTTGAACCTTTACATTTTGAGACCAACATTTTAAAATTGGTCCTAAATTACTGAGTTAAGAGAAAAATCAAATGGATACATGTGTGGCACAGTGAAATAAAAGATTACACCGTCACCTGACACTTTTACATAGTGACACATCACTGTCATGGTGCTTTTAATGGCTTTCAGCCTGTAATTCCATAGCTTCATGCATTCATTGGAGTGAAATGGCTGCCCAGGCATAAGCCTTGAAAGGGATTTACATATGCCACCCCCCCTTTTTTTTACAGCTTTAAATTCAGGCTTTCATAAGAATTAAAAGTTCATTTTTAAAAAGAGTGTTTTAAACAAAGCATTCCAATAATAGGATACATCGCTGAAGCTATAAGCATCTGTGTTTGAATTGTATTCCCACTACTCTGCAGAGCCCTTAACTATGAATTAACATAACAACTTATTTTAGCAATGTAAGAACAAACAGTAGTTTAGCAACTGCAAACAACCATATAATAAAGAAATTACAGGACTGCAGAGTATATAAATACCATCCTAACGATTGGCACAATGACCTTCTTAAACCTTCAATGCCACACCTGCTGTTGGCTTTAGAATCCAATCTCCTAAAACAGCATGCTATCGTAGATGCACAACATGTTACAGCTCTTTAGTAACAGAGTAATAGGTGGAATAAACATACAGGCACAGCCATCATCTCCAAACTGTATGACCTTGAACTTTCTGGAACCAGGACTATCAACTTCCTTTTAAAAATAATCAGTACCTAATGGCCTTGGATACATTTTTTTTTTCATTGTTGTATGCAAGTTCACTGCTATGTTGTGGAATGAATTAGGATCCTCACATGTATGTAACTGAACCCTTCGGTAGTCCATTACATTGATTGGATGGTACTTGTAACTATACATCAGCTAATTCCTCGGTAAATTGAGAGACGATTCTAAATCTATTACATACTTGGTGAAAGTTACAATGGGTGCAGGATTCAGACCTTACTATGTAGCCCTTAAAAACTTAATTAACTCAATAGCACACACCTCCCCTCCCATAACAAAACTATCAAGAGATAGAATGGGAACTAACCTTTAAATTGATACGATCAAGGAGATCCTCGACAGACTTGGGCTGAGGTGGCCTTCCTTTCCGTCGTCTCCTTGTGGGCCGCTTTGGCTTCTCTTCCTCCTCATTTAATACGTCCACATAGATAAATTTGAATGTGCCCACCTTGTTGTTCAACAGGCCCATCCACGTGCCCATTGGAGGTTTACTGATTATATCTATGATATCACCTTTCTGAGGGCCCAATGAGAAAGAATGGGACAGTTAAGTGCATAATTCCTATCAATATTCAGGCAAACTCATCATTCTCACTCTGTTTTTCCCTCTCACAGAATCTGAAGACCTCCAGGGGACTTGCAAACATAATTCAATCAGTCTTCACTGCATGCTTGTGAGGTATGTATTATTATATCCATTTTACAAATGAGGAAAGAGGCAATCCAAGACTAAGGCTATGTTTACACTTAAAAAACCCAGAAGAGCATAGCTGCAGCTGTAGCACTTCATGTAGACACTCATTAAAATGATGGCAGTGGTTTTCCAATTGCTGAAGTGCATCCACTTCTTTGAGATGCAGTTGCTCAGTCAATGGAAGAATTTTTCCATTTACCTAGTATTGTCTACACTAGGGGTATGTCTACACTTGCACCCTAGTTCGAACTAGGGATGCAAATGCAGGCATTCGAAATAGTCAATGTAGCGGGAATTTAAATATCCCGTGCTTCATTAGCATGATCTTGCTGGCGCGCTAGTTCGAATCACAGCTGATTCGAACCAGGAAGTGCGCGCCGGGACACATTAGTTCCAACCAAGGGGTTTGGTTCGAACTAATGCATCCCGGCGTGCACTTCCTGGTTCGAATCAGCTGTGATCGAACTAACGCGCCAGATCATGCTAATGGCTGCGGATATTTAAATTCCCATTGTAAGGTCATTATAGCTATGTCTTTCAGGGGTGTGCATTTTGGTCTCCCCTGTAAAAACTGTAAAGAATAGGGTAAAAGCACACAAGACCATATTTCACAGGAGGAGATCAGATGTCAAGATCCGTGATACGTTTTTCAGGGCCATGAATTTGGTAGAACCCTACCTACCTGTATTTTATCACCCAAAAAACTCCTAAGAGCACATTGCAGCACTAGAAGGAGGCAGGCAACGGGAATGAAAGGAGCACAAACTCAGCTAAATAAGGGACTAAATACTGATAGCCTTCCTTAGGCTAAGCTCATACAGACTCTTTTCTTCCAAGAAGAAAACCGGTACCTTAAGTTTCAGGGAGTCAGTATCGTAAGGGCTGGGTGTAAAATCAGTGTGGACCCTGGCTCGTCCACAGAAAGGTCCCCGATAGGGAGGCTCTTCATCATCACCATCTTCAGACTTCACACTCTCACGATTGCTGGCTGAGGAATCTGTCGTGCTCACTGTCTGACCACCTGTGTGGGGGAACCAAGATAACAACTTGCAAAAAGTGTGCTTGTGAGAAGGGCTCATTAACACCAATCCATCTCTTGCACTGTTGGAGATGAGATGCAGACACGAATGCTACTTAAACTTGATTTTATTTACTTTGGAAATCTCTGCCCTGAAGCAACAAAAACAAAATGATGCAATTAGAATTGAACTTACTCATTGAGCTCTGACCACTTAAGGAGCTCCTCAGGCTTTCTACTGAACCACCAGCTTTCAGTTTGGGTTTATCCAGTGAATCAGTCTCTGGCTGGGGTGACTGCGGAGAACCTGGCATTACATCAGAGCTGGAGTCCTGAAAGAGATTTGAACCCATGGCAGATTCCCATGCAAGATGGCAGGGACTGATTGCATGCAGCTGAGTGAAAACCTGGTACATATTCTACTACCTTTACCAGTGAGGACAGAAGTTATTATGACTTATGGGTTGCATTATGGTAAGGTGTAGGGGACCCAACTGAAGTCAGGCCCCCATTGTGCTAGGCACTGTATTATAAACTCATAATAGGAAACAGTCCCTGCCCCAGGCAATTTACAGTCTAAACAGACAAGACATCAAATCGGTGAAATACATGGGGAAACAGAAATTAAGTAACTTGCCCAAAGTCACACAGAAAGTCTGTGGCAGAGCTGGGAATAGAAACTCCTGAATCATAGTCCAGTGCCTGTATCACAAAACCACCTTTCCTCCCCAAGCTCATTCATTTGTTCTCTCTCATATTACAGATTAGGCAACCATTCTGTATAGCAGGAGTTTTCAAAGTTGGGTAGCAAGCCCGCTTGAGTAAGCCTCTGGTGGGCCGGGAGATGCTTTGTTATCTAAGTGTTCATAGGCATGGAGACTCGCAGCTCCCATTGGCTGTGGTTCACTGTTTCCAACCAAGGGGAGGTGCAGGAAGCAGTGTGGCCCGGCCTACCAGTGGCTTACCCAGGTGGGCCCACGACCCAACTTTAAAAACCCCTGCTGTATAGTATTTTTAAAATCCCAAGCGAAACATTTTATTTTATGCATTTTTATGTTTAAAACCCCAGCAGAGAATGTTTATCCTTTACATGCAATTCTGTTTAGAGATTAAAAATTAAGACACTAAATATTTTAGGTGATAACGTTTGCCAAACAGTTAAAAGCATAATGCAACTTTCCAATTAGGTATGTGCATAATATAAGCAAAAATAAGTAGCACTGTGTAAATCAAGCAACTGACAAGATGGGTGAGGTAATGCTGAGTTCTGAAGAAGACTTCTATGGAGTTTGATAGTTTGTCTCTTTTACCAGTTCATTAAACCACATCACCACCAAATGTCAGTGACCCCTCACCCACCTTGTCTTGCTAATATTCTGGGATCAACATAGATACAACAACACTGCAAACAGATACAGAAATGGAAATTGTAAACATCTTACAACGAATTACTGCCATTTTTGTTAGTGTGCATGAAGAGAAAAATCAATTAATGAGAAAATGGAACACAGGCAGAAAGAAAATATAAACAAAAGCAAGGATGTTTAGACATTTATAAGGGGCAATTTTTGTTTTCATTCATTCATGCATTACAGAAAATTCAAAAGCATCTTATCCATACTGTAATTGTGACAGCTTATCAAAAGACTTTCCATTTCTGATAGCTATTTGCTGTTAGAGCAGCATTTGTATGTTTTTGAACACATGCTGGCAGTGCAGAGAAACTTAGTTTGAGAAATGATGCCACAAAGATAGATGGTACAGTATTCAAAACTGTTTGCAGCGTTTAAAAAAATAAACAAAAACCAACACTGCCGATACACAAGAATAGTTGGCATTTTCACAGATGTGTGGTCATGAAACGATCTAAATGAAATCTATTATTTCAAATGCCGCAGAATCATCAGAAAATATCTCCCCAGTATATGACTATACAGGTCAAGCGAAACTCCAGAAAAAGCAGAAGCAGCTCATGACACCATCTACATGTTTTGTTAGTCTCTAAGGTGCTACAAGACTATTAGTCGTTTTTTAAATTTTTCCAGTTACAAACTAACTTTGCTACCCCTCTGAAGCTTTAGAAGCAGATCAGTAACCTAAATTTCACACCGTTTTTCTGATGTATCTGTTTCCTAAGTAAAATATCCAAAGGGGTATTTGGCCCTGACATCTTATCTTTAATGTCCCATAATACAATATGAAATGTGACCTTTGTTGCAGCTTATTATTTCTTAACTGAATTATCCATTTGAAATGAATAAATAAAAAACATTATTAGCTTTTATTTATGAACCAATGTAACTGTGTACACAATACAGAAAGGAATTCCATCTGAGAGCTACACTGCATATGATTGAGGACAACACCATGTGCTGTGTTTCTACAAATTCAGCGATTGAACAATCCCATTTGTATTATTTTGAATGTGACTAAATTTAGTTATATTATTATTAACATTTATATGGTGGTCGTGCCTCAAGGGTGAGCCCCATTGTGTTGGGCACTATTCTAGCCCAACACAATCCCTCCCAACCCCCGATTCACAGAGTATTAGTTGGTTCAGTCCTAGCCTAACAGCCTTGTCTCTTTAGCTCAAGCCATAATAGCTCATGTTTTTAGCTTTGGAGGTTACCAGATTCAGTCCCTGTGTGGCAGCCAAGATGGTGGCTGGCACACAAACAGAATATATGACAGTTGCTGCACCAAAGAGTTCACAATCGAAAATAAAAGTTCCAGGCTAGTGGCCTAGGTTTGAGAAAAGAAGCCATGTCTGTATGTGATAGATGAAGTCCATTACGGGGATGACCAATGAAATTCAGCAGTATTGGTTCTGGAGCTCTACCTGCTACCCTAAAACCCTACCATTGCTTTCTTTTGGGACACATGTTGCCTAATCCTCAGCTCTACCCTAATAGAAGCAGGTAGCCCATTCTCAGGATGTTCAAAAGGCACTAGATGGGAAGACTACCAGGCAAATCTTCTTCCTCCTAAAGCAAACCCATCCTAAGTCACACAGCAGCATGCTCTTCCCCAGCCTATAAAGCACAAGGGAGAGAGAAAGAAACCCATTCTAAACCCCCCCATTCTTGTTGCTACTTCCTAATAAGTTTTCAAGAAAGAGTATTATTGTTTTGGTTAAATTTCTCTCCAGAGTCTGCAACAATTAAAGTGGTCACGGAATTCTGGTGCTGCAGGTCCCGATTTACTGTGACAGTTAAAATTATGATTTGATAGGTATCATTTGCACTAGCCTGGGATCTGTCTGCTTCAATAAGAAGAAACATGGATCACTTCATTTGGAGGCAAAATCCACAATTTTCATTATTAATTTCAACTACAATTGCACCTACAGGTCCCAGCCCCACTGTACTAGACACTGCACGAACATAACAAGGAGACTGTCCCTGCACTGAAGAGATTACAGTTAGAACCAGACCCTCCATCTCACTGATATTGATCAGTGAATAACAAGAGAGGAAAGTAACGCCTGAATTATGTAGTCAAATTGTCCTAAGAGGTCTCACCAGAGGACTCCAGCTCAACGAAAAGTGTGCTCCAGCTTTCTAACACAGCAAGTATATGCAAATTGGCTGCTTTTTATTAAATGGCCACTAGAGGGTAATATTTATTAGAGAAAACATTGTTTTCCCAACTGTTTGGTAAGCAATTACTTATGAATTTCAGGTGGAAAGACTGATTTATTTATTTTTAGTTCACTAGATGCTTCGACAATCCACCAAACCAAATAACACAATCTGCCAAAAAGGACATTCTTGGAGAGAGATTTATTTTGGGCCAAGTAAATTCAAAGCTCAGCTTTACAACTGCGTGTACTTATGGTTGCTTCTAAGAATGAACTGCACACATCTGTGATGAAGTAATGTTAGAAATAGATATGAGATGTATCTGTTTTCATAGGCCGCTGCAGAGGAGCAGTATGATAGAGGTTAGGAGAGGGGAGTTGTACATGTTGAATTTTATAGAGAGCTCAGTGTGTCAGCTGCATTGTAATTTTATTTTTTAACTTGAAAACGGAACCAGTGCTCCTTTGATCACTGCAGTGATATCCAAGAAATAATTGTAGAGGTGGAAATACAGCTCAGGGTACGTGGGTGTAAAATCCTCACTCATTTCCCTCTGTTGAAAAGTCACCTAGAAGGAGATTTGAGGCTGCACTGTCACAATTAGGTTTCTATAAAAAGATATTCATTTCATAGTGAGGGGTTTTAGAAGAACACATGAATGATCTTATGACACTACGGCTAGGTCTAGACTACACTCTTTTACTGGAAAAAGCTCCGCAATTTGTGTAACTTTTTCCAATTGCTTTTCTGGAAGAGGCTTTTCCTCCATTTGGCCCCGTATAGATGGTGAGGTATACAGGGCTCCCCGAAAGAGCGTGTTTGCTCTTCCGCAAAAAAAGCGGAAGAGCAAATCCGTTCCCTGAATGTAGCGGAGTTTTTCTGGGATACCTCCCAGAAAAACCCACAAGTCTAGATGCAGAAAATTTTCTTCCTGACCACGCAGGGCCTTTGGGAAGATACTTTGAAGCATGAGGATCAATAGTTTTTATCCTAGCAAGTACAGACCATTATGAGTATTACATACCTGCTCTGAAAGAGAGCTGCTATATTTTTTAGACATCCTTTTTTTCATGGTTTCTTTTACAGACTTCACCTTTTTCCCAAGAGATATACGGGAAGCAGAGGGCGATTTGATCACTTCCTTATAAATGAAGTCTCCTTCTTTGCCCTGCAAAATAAAATAAGAAGAGGTTGTGTCTTTAAAATAAAATACAAGAGCAAATTCTTGCCATGCTGTATTCCTATTACTTCTCACGCCAGCACTCAGTGCAAAAGGTATCCAGGGGTGACAAAGGTAGCGTGTTGTTTGGGACATTGCTCTTAGCTGCACTATGGAAACCTTCTCTTTTCTGGCCTTGACAATAAATCCAGTGCATAAACCACTGTTGTATTATCATATACCCTTCCTTCTTCTCAGATCTGATTATCAGAACCTGTTCACAGTCCTAGAGGTATTGAATGAAGTTATGTTGGGGATTCAGTAGAGGGTATTCTTCCCACTTTGAGTTACTATTGAACATTCAAGCTGCAAGGCAATCCTACCGCTGGAGGTTGAATTCTTCTGATGAGATATACAATTGCTGTCCTGTCTGTTGCATGGTCAGTAAAGATCCTCTAGCACAGCGGTTCTCAAACTTTTTGGGCTCTGGAGCCCTTTACATGCGTAAAAATTTATGCGGAGCCCCAGCGGTCCACTGATAGTATGTGTTGTACCTATCAATGTTTCCAGTTTGTCAACCTCGCAGAGCCCCTGGAGATGTCTCACGGAGCCCTGGAGCTCCGCGGAGCACAGTTTGAGAAACACTGCTCTAGCACTTTTTTTTTTTTTTTTTTTTTTTTTTTTAACAAGACTAACCCTGATAACCTAAATACTGACTGGGTAACTGCATTCTGCCTATCTGAATTCCCATTTTATTTCAATTGGATAAGCTACATTTTCTCTTCTAAACTGTTGTGTAGGTTTGCTATGGTTGTTTAAAATAGTTGCTGCATCCACCATACATGTAAGTGGCTGCACTGATTGTGCAAAATGAATCAATCTGTCTGTAAGGCATAATACTTCTTCATGTGGCTTTCAAAATAAATAGCATAATACGACACTGTTAGAGAGGCACCGGTAGTGCCTCTGTAGCCAAGGCTGCTTTAAGATTTGCACTGCAAGTAGCACTAAACCCATTTCACACTTTAATAGCTGAGCTTAGTCTCTGATATGGTACAGCAGCCCTTCAGAGGATGACTGAATTTTCCACAAGAATAATATTTTTTAGAGAAAAGATCATCATCATTACAAAAACACGCGTGCAACCCCCAAAACAAAACTAGTCTGGTTTAATAAAACCTTCTTTCTCCAGCTTCTAAAAGTCATTGTCAAATCTGACAGTCACCAACTCTACCTTCCTTTCCCTTTGAAAAGATAATCTCATTGCCATTTTCATTGCTTATTTTCAGCAAGTTGAAGATAACCTTTTGTCTTGTGAGCTCTGAAAAGACAATAAACTAATGCAATTAGAGACTTTCAGCAAATCCACTTGATCTGGATACAACAGCCTCCTATTCCTATCTTTCTCACTGCTGGTGGAAAGGGAAAGCGTAACATTTAGATTTCATAGTTTCCCAGATCAAAAGGTAATGTGAACAAAACATGGCAAACTAGTTTAAAGATACTAGCTGAAAGAGATACATCATGTTTTTATAAACCAAGTGTAAGGAAGAAAACCATTGTGAAACCATTTGACTAGTTCCAGTGAAACTAATCCCTCATCATCATCAGACATGCTGGTAATAAGCTGTTTTATTAATTAACTTGATTTAAGCTACTAGATATTAAAAGAATTGGCAGAGACCAAGGCTGAAAGAGTAAAAGTTGTTCTTGAGGGGGAAAATGGTACAGTGAGCTGATCAGTATTTATAATATAGTTCCTTTTGGTTGCAGACTTCACAACAGGAACTTTTGGATCAAAGTAATACATCTGACAGTTTATTTTTTATGCCACAAATAACACCAAGGAGCTGGGGGTGGAGAGGAAGGACTGTCAACTTTGGTAACAACAGGCATTTTTATAATGACTTTCATCCAGATATCTCAAAGTCTCTCTCACACACCTATTGAGTAAATGCCAAAAACGCCACTGTGAGAGAGAGAAGCATTTTTGTATCTGTTTAATCTGTATCTACCTATAAAAGAATTCAGGGGCCCTATGACTGTGAAAATTGCCCTCCCCCCACTTCTTTAAAACACCCCCACCTCGCACAGATACCAGAATGCCTGTTGCCTACCCCACACTCACACCCCTCTATGCCCCTCATAACCCAACCCTCCAAATGTCCCTCTACTCCACATATGCCCCCCCAAATGCCCTATCAGCCCCACTTTTCAAGACAGCCCCTATGCATATCCACTCACTCCAACCCTTCAGCTCCACCTGCAACAATTCTCAACATCCCCACTCCAATCTCACCAACCTCCCAATATTTCCAGCTTGCCCCCAGCCCTCACCCCACAGCCTACCACGAACTCTCACCTTGCTTCTCACCCACTGCCCCCCAGACCTGCCTGGCCATTCACAAGTGCCTCTTCAGCTGAGTGCTCAGTTCACATTACAGGCCAGGATGGCTCTTCCCAATTCCAGTCACCCTGCAATGCTCAGGTTTGGCCCGGACACCCATCACGGAGGATGCCTGGGTTAAATCAGAGGGAGTGGCATTGCAAACTGGCTTGCTGAGTTGCAGCACCATTCAGGGTTGCTTTGTTTTTCCAGTGGTGGAGCTCCCCCCACCAAGATGGGGGCCTTGTGCAAGTGGCCCATTAGTTAATTAGAAGGCACATTAGTTAACTCTGGGTGGTCGTCATCATCTTCTTCTTGTATCCTGGTCACAAATGAGATGTTTTTCCAGAACCATTCTGGTGAAGTATAGCTATCAATGACTTTCCTGAGGTGATGCGGTAAAACAATGACTTAGCTAGGAATAGAACAGAGATCTGACCCCTAGTCCTTTGCTGTAACCGTCTGATCATACTTCTCAGATACAGCATATAAATAAACACACACAGTATCTGGCTGTCACAAGGCTGAGAAACCAAAGCAGTTGGTGGTTAAAAAATTGTGCTCTCTGGGTTGCTTACTTAGAACTGAAAGCTGCTATTATAGGACTAGACTACATTTAACTCTACCAAGGAATATTTCATAGTAACTACATACAAGAGAAGCCTTCTGCTATTCCAGACCATGCCCTTTCTGCCTTGTACTCACCATTTGGTCAGAGTTGTTTCCAATGTGCAGGGAACGATTTGTCAAGTCAAATCCTCCAAAGCTACAGGTTCTCTGCGGAAAGGACAGGATTAGTACAGTAACAATCGCATTACCAATCACTCAAGCATTTTCTCTGACTTGGAGAACATCACTGAAAGCACACATAATATGTAAATAATGGAAATGGGAAAGAGGATGAGAAACTGAAGGTTTGAGCATTATCACCATGAATAGGAAAGAAACTTATGTCAATTGTCTTTTCCCAGATCCTTTGAGCTGTCTAGTGAAGGCTCTCTGAAATAAGTGTTTCTAAGACTGTTAGCCTGAGAAAACTGTCTACTCATATTATTCAGCAAGTCTTCCAATTTTCTGGCAACTTCATTCCAGCCTCCCTTCACATACCTATCCAAAGTAGTATCTGTATAATCAGTGGCCCAAATCCTGAGAGGTACTGAGTAAGTACCTTCAGGGAGTAGCTTAACACCTTCAACTTTCACCAAAAAATGAGCTAAGCACCTTGCAGAATCAGGCCAGGGGTGGGTGGAGGGGAACATAACTCTTGTCCAGCTGTCCAAAAGGGATATACCAACAGAGGTTTTGCTCTTCAAAGGCAATGATTCCAATCAGCTTCATGTAACATGAACACAAATTCACTATTCCCCCCTTTTTTTCTCCCCTGCTCATCCCCTATTTATTATGGAATTGGACTGTTAATACTCCATTCATCTGAAGAAGGGGTTGAACCCATGAAAGCTCATGATATCATCTCCATGTTTTGTTAGTCTGTAAGGTGCTGCTAGACTATTCATTGTTTTTTAAAGTTTTTTCAAGTTACAGACTAACTCGGCTAACCCTCTGAAGCTTTTCCACTTCCTTGGTTATGCAAAGCAGCTTTATCACTCACTGGGAGGAAAAATAGGTTATATTTACAAAGGGATGATTAGTACGAGTCACTCAGTACTCCTCAGTCCTGGCCCAAAACTTTGATGATGTTAATATTCGTCTCCTTGCCTAAAAGCATCAGCACTATGACGCTGGTTCCCTGCCAACAGCACAAAGCCACAGAGTGACCAACTCCATGGCAAGAAACAAAGCTCTGGCTAATGGGCCTATTCTAAAACTCTTGTCTCAGCTGCAAGAGATCTAACTCCTTTGAACTTGGGATACAACTATTATCTTTCAATATAAACTGTTTGCTCCCTCCAAAACTGGGGTACAGTACCCTAGTGATCTAGCCCTCTTCCAGTGACTTTGTGGTGTTAGATTCTTTTCAGTGACAGGAACCATGAGAAATCTCAGGAAATCAAGGATATATCAATGGTGAGATTTGGTAGCTGATTTACAGGCAGGTAGTTCTCTGTTTTAAATTATCCCTTTGTGTCTAACTATAACGAGACAGGGCAATATCTGAAGAATTTTGCTGTGCATTTTTAGGGCCTAATCCAATGCATAATGAAGTCAATTGAGGGAGTTCTAGTGATGTTAATCACATTAGCTCAAGTTCTTAGTTCTTCAGATTTGCCTTACATCCAGGAGTGGTTGAAGGCCTGAAGACAGGTTAACACCTGTTAGCTGACAGCAAATGACACATTTGTGAGCTACTCTTGACCACTTAGCTGTGAGAATAGTTTTCAAGCATTTGTACAAAAAGTGATGCACTAGACACACAAGCAAACACCACCATTAAGATTGGTGTTTTATACACAGCACCTTTTACTACACAATCAGGACCTATGCCAAGAGCATTCTAACTAATCCAACCTCTCACAGATAACATAACACTGAAGAGAGGATAGTGGAACAGAACTTAAATAATTGATTTCAGCCAATGCAAACCAGAGTAATTCTTGTAGCATTCTCTGAAAAGAAAGTATCCTTTGGTTAAAGAATATCCAGTCATTTTATTAAGGATTCTGACTTTCCCATTCTGAAAATATGCACATGTCCTTGTAAATCTGGAACTTTTATCATGCCCTTTCACATCACTGTGATGGTTTCTGGTAATAGTGCACCCAACAAAAAGTCTGTGGATGAAGAGAGGGATATTCAATGGAATGGTCATGCAATCAAAAAAAACCCAACACATTAGGATATTGGGAGGAAAGAAAAACTGGTGTGACTCAAAAATTTCAAGCATGCCCAGGTCACTGAAACAAATATAAATGACAAAAACAAATGGCAAGACAAGACTGACCACTTCCACTGAATACTAAGGCATTACATTTCTGTGAGGTTGCAGTAAGTGTTACAATTTTAAAAAGGAGGAATGGAGGTGCTTGAAGGTCTGGAGAAGCTTATCAGTTTTCTGCTGTTTTAAAAATAAGTTTATTTAAAGTTAATGAAAGTAACTATGCTCCCCTTTCCTTTTAAAAAGGGCTCATTGCAGGTCTTGATTGGAAAGCCCACTTTTTTTGAGGTGTTCTTTTTTTTTCCACTCCAATTTTATCTATGTGAGCAAGCTAATGAGTTCCATTATGAGACTTCCATAGTGAGACTACTCACACATTATTAACTGATTAAATAGCTTCCCCTAGGAGATGGCACCTGCATTTACAAGAAGACAGCATCAAAAAGCATTTTTAATGTGTAATTGTGGTACATCTTTAGAAGATATGAGGAACTAGTGGTTCTTGTCAGTCTGCCTATACCCAAGTATTCAAACTACAGACTGATATGTCAGTTATCTGGCACAATCAACTGAAATGGCATTACATGAAGAGTATCATTTGAGAATACTATTTCTGGAAGTTACATTACAGTATCAATGATGGGTCAACTAATCTACACAGAAGCACTAGTGGAATAATCAGGAAAAACTGTTAATTGTATTAGGGATGTAATAGTGTAGTCAACTAACCAATAAGCAAAAGCTTATAGGTTAATGCTATAGACTACATGCATTTCCCTTCCCCTCCCCCAACCAGTAAATATTTTAGCAAGCTGGCCAGCAGCCCGGCTCAGTTTTGGCTCATGCCGGTGCAGGACTTACCCCTGCTGTGACTCTGCATTTAAAGTGTATTAGGAGCAGCGTGGGCAGGCAGCCTGGCTCAGTTCCGGTTTGCGCCGGGTCCAGCTCAACCCCTGCCTCCTCACAGGCAGGGGCTACTGCTACCCCACACTGCTGCCTCTTTTTCAGAGGCAGCAGCACAGAGCAACAAGCAGCTGGTCTGCAAGAGAAGCTGGTTTTTAAACTGGTTCCCCTCACGGACTAGCTCTCGCCTGGCACCCCACGCTGTTGCTGGCCCTGCCCCCAGGGACTATAGAATAGGCCACTAACCAATAAGAATTCATGAGGTTACTCGACTATTCAATTAACCAACATTTAACATCCCTAAATTGTACTGAGTCAAAATAAAGTGATACCACAGTGACCATGAACTAAATGCAAGTAAACTCATGCCTGCTGGGTGTGGTGCTCTGTTACCCTCTGGTGACATCTAGAGATTGATGAAACTGCTACAGTCTTAGCTAAGAGTTGTGTGGCTTTTAGCTCATGCAGAAGAGGCTCCGACTAGTCCTTGGGGAATTCTGTGCCACTGTGCACTCACAGAATTCATGTCTAGTGCAGATTTTTCCCCCCACCCAAAATGCATTTTTTTGCAGTTCTACCTTTCATCCACCTGAGACCGCTGTGGTGCCAGAAAAACTAGACCCACCTGCATTCATCACAGTACCCTGCCCACGGAGCCTGGGAGGGACACATGGGAATGGGGGAAAATGTACCCTGACTGAATGGGAAAGATTAGGGATAAGACAGGGTCTGCATAGGGGAGGCGCCCCAACTTCCTAAGAAATCTCTTCCCTCCCTTCCCACCAAAACCTGTTCCTTATTTCTCCCACTCACACCCAACAGCCCTCCAGGTTCACATCAAGGATCCTTTCTTCCTCCATTATCCTTGATCCCCCGAAGCCTTTGCACTTTTTCCGAGGGGTGCGGGAAGTATGTTTCTGTATTTGTCACTTAAACAAATTACTCAAAGCTCTGTATTAAGATGCTTATAAAGGAATTTTTTGGTGCAAAATAACCCTAGAAGTAATATACTAAGCTCCAGAGCTCCTAGGTTTGATTCTGCCCAGGGATGACTCAGGTTTGTCAGTGTTATGCAAGTGTAGACCACCAACTAAGAGTCAGCTACTACTAGTGACTAACAATTAGTTAGAGAGATCAAGGATGGGACTACATAACTCTCACATTGAAAATAACCCATACCCTTAAAAAATTATGTGGAAGCTTCTTAGTAGATATAATAAAATCTAAAATTTGTGAGAAATAGTATTTCCTCTGTAATGTCCACTAGAATGCCTTGCTAAATTTTACAAATCTAGACACTATTAATTACCCTTCCCTTCACCTTAAGTAGGGAGCAAATATGCACTGTTAGGACAACAGACTAGATGGCATGTCCTAGGGGATTCAAGAGGCTGGCAGGGGGAATCTTGGAAAATAATGGCTTTTGTACACAGGAAGATGAGCTAGGTTGGAATCCCTATTAGAACTTAACTTACTAAAAGGAAAATCCAGTCCCCTACTGGCTATCCTGACCTCTTTCCCATATTCCACCTTTCCAGGGCTCTCCTCCATCCCAGTGGAGCATGAACAGCAGCCAATGCTGGAGAGAAGTTGGGGAAGAAAGCAGGACTGTAGATAACAGAGCTCTCTACCTCTGCGTGCTGTGCATATGAGGAGGGAGGCTACAGAGCTGGGAGCACTATCTTGGCAATTGAGAGGAAAACTGAGTGGGAGAAGATGGGCTAAGCAGATTTTATTCAGAGTCTTCCATCCCTACAAAGGATTCATGTACCCTACAATATTTCCTTTCAAAGAATGATGGATTAATTTTTGAAACAGCAGGAAACCTTTTACACATTGCTTCTCTTTTCACTAAAATCTCAATTTCTTAATTAGAACAGATTAAAAAAGCATTTTTTGGTACAATTTGCTCTTTCCCATTCAGTCACTTTATGCACAAGGAAATCACAGACTTGACAATGCTCTTCTCTTTGTACACTAAAAGGAATTATACCAATTTCCTCACTGGGGATTAGCACAGCCCCTGCCCACACAGCCTCGTTTTGCATTTAATAACTATTGGCAGTTGAGAGCAGAAAAACACCATATTAAACTTTATGGGATGGAACAGGAAGCCGAAACAATGCTGACTGCAACCTCACAAGAACTGGAAGGCCACCTTCAAGACAGCTCTTTGACTCACAGACTTTTGGTGGATTCTCAAGAGAACCCTTTTAGTACAACGGTCAACCGTGGTGGCCCACTTCCGCTTGGCCTCCTCATCCTCATCCAGTAGGCATCTCCTCAGGTCCTGCTTGTCGGCCTTGCTCAGGGTCCTGTCAGTGACGGGACGCACCAGTTGTGATAGGTTGAGGTGACTGTACAGGCTTCTCTCCACCACGTAGGTGATATTGAACTCACTGACAGAGGTACGCCCTCGAAGCTTTCTGTTTGGGAAGCCACAACCTCCTCCCCCTTTGGCTTTGTGCCGAAGCAGTTGTAGGTCACAAGTTGCAGGGGATATGCCTTTCCTGACAGGACGCTGGCAGAGAAAAGCTCTGGAACAGGAATAGTTACTATCCATTTTCTTCAATCGGATCTGCTTCCTGACACTCTGAATCTCCTCCAGGGACACCAGGAGATGGTGCTTGTGCCTGTTGCTGTCATAAAAGCAAATGCTTTCAGTACTTACCCCATGGCTCAAGGAGCCAAGACCCTTCTTCATCTCCCCTTCTGTCAAGGAGCGGCAAACCTTCTGGGCCTTCTCCTCTTCTGGGTAAGAGAAAAATGTTCCCAACTTCTTGGGGGGCTTAATAAGACCACGGTTATCAGTTTTGCTGAAGGTCTTAACCAATTTCCTGTTAGCACCCCAAGTATCTAGACTACTGGATGAAGGGGAAGTGGTGAGAGAGTCCAAGTCATCCTCAGGCTGCTGCTTTTCAGAAGATCCATCAAAGCAGAATTGCTTCTTGTGAACTCCAGAGTAAAGTGCTGATCTGTCATCCAGTACAGGAGAGCAGTCAAGTGATTGCTCCTCCACACCTAAAGGGAACAAAAGCAGCAAAACATGCACATCATCTTTCACATGTATCTAATTTACTCATACACTAAAGTGTCTTTCCCTGGAGGTTGTACGCTGCCCAATCATTTCATCATATTAAGACAACAACAACAAAACACAAATACTTTAAAAAATGGAGAAAATATTCCTGACTACTGGGATGCACAGTAATTCATTAACATTTTTGTTGGTGGACTGACTTGCAGTAAATTTTCCCATTTCCACAAGTAATGGGATAACTTTACAAAGAAGTAGCCTTAAGGACTATTTTAAAAGGATATTACCAAGACCTCAGCATTTTAAACATCAGTCTCTCCTTCCAAGTGGTGTCATTAATAACTTTTAAAAAGTTGAAATTAAGATGCTTTCTCCCAGAAAATATTTTTTCACCAATGACTGCACACACAGTTTTATTATATTAATTAGAAATAACAAGAATAATAAAACTCCTTTTGCACTTGTATAGTGCTTTTTCATTCACAAACCTCACAGCGCTAGAACGAATGAGTAGAATGGATTTTCTTTAGTTTAAAGATGAGATAGATGAAGGACAGAGAAGTTAAGTGGCTTGTCCAAGGAAGTCAGTGGCAGAGGTGAAACAGAACCCAGGTGTCCCAACACAACCCTTATGTGTCAGACTATGTTCCTCCTCTTGGTTTCTCAGTTTCACTCTGGGTACTGAGATATTGACAATAGGCCAAATTCTGCAGTTCTTAATTGAGCAACATTCCTACTCAGTTCTAACAGAAGTTGGTTCAGTTGAGGCCTGCAGATTTTGATGCATTGATATTTGTAAATTTATTTTAAAACAAGGGCACTGAAGCACTGAGTGTGTTCCCCTTGGTGAACCGGAGCCAATAGGAGCCATAAGGTTCCATGGCTATGAACACTTTAGTTAAACAAAGCGGCATAGGACAGCTAGTAGCTTTCCCGAATCGGGCCTGCAGTGCACTTTGAGAAACACTGGTGTGGAGGGAATCATATCGGAAGTTACATGTGTTTTGCAAAACACTGTAAAAATCACAGGAATCTTCCACCCTTCTTTCTTGCAAAGCACACTGCAGCAAAGTGTGAAAGAAATGTGTAGACACATAGGAGCCCCCAAACAATCCTACTGGTTCCTAAAACTCAGCTACCAGCAATGCAATGAGATCATGATGGGCAAGAAGTGCATTCAAGATACACAAGAGCTTTACACCAAATAGCCACACTTGGTTGCAGACTTCCAATACCCAGTACTGCTACACGCCAACAGTATTTCCCTCTGAACAATATGGAGCTGAGCCTAAGGATCTCAGAGAAAGGCTAGTGCTTCCTGGGAGTGGCTCTAAGCTCTACTTACATTTACTTAACACACTGAGAGAAAAAGAGAGTAGGTCAAATTGTGGGTGTCTCAACCTCAACATCTCCTTAATGATTAAAAAATACACTTTTCGGCAGCTCTATATATTTTCAGTAGGAAAATGATTTTTCAAAAGGAATTTTAAAGAAATGGCTAGATTGCTTTTGGGATTAGTGGAAAAAATAATACAGTGAAAACAAAATGCCTTTTTTATTTGTAGGGGTTTAGAAAATATTTTCTTCAGATTTTTCTACTGAGCATCTTTTAAACCAGATGTCAGATGCTGAGTTAGGGAAAACTGCCAAAAATAGCACACACATGTGACAGTTCTGTCCAATATATTAGCTAGTGCATGTATATAGGCAATAGGGCACATACACATATCTGCATTTCTTTCCAAGTACTCACAGAACTGTCCTAGACAGACTGAATTAATTTTTAGAGAGTCGTGAAACATTTATTTTTAAAGGTAAATTGTAGTTTACAGGGCCATATCCATCCCCACTATCACTCAAGTGGCTTCCAGTGTTATAGCAGGGATGAATTTGTACCAATGAATTCAGTTATGGTGTTGGTATTGGTATACTATCCTAATAATAATAATAATAATAATAATGAATAATTTCCAACATGCAAACAACACTCAGGCTATACAAAGTTGTAAATTCAGAACTAAAGCTTCCTGTTTCATCTTCTGTTCACATTGTTGGCAGAAATGTCATCTACACACACTGATTGAAACTCAGCCTCTCATCTGTGAAGGTACAGCCAGCTAAATGAAGGAAAGGTCGTGCCAGCTTTGACACCTTTTAACTCAGCATTTTCTGGATTTGATTAAGACTCTTAACATCACTTTCACTGAACTGTTCAATGGTTCAATTACTTTTCTTTTTTCAGTGTAACAGAATAATAGTTCTCAGGAGAGTGTTGACAAATTACACTAACCTATTGAGTACACATGTATTTAAACAACTTGCAAAATATGCATTGCATATCAAAGACCATGACAGATGTTGTGCAGAATCAGTGTGTAGTCTAGAGCAGAGTCTAAAATATAGGGCCAAACCTACCAACCTGCTGAGCCACATATGATAATATTCAGAAGTTCAAAAGCTGGGGCACACCTGCTGGGGGTTGGAGCTTTAGCCCCTTGAAAGGCACCTGCCAGAACATTTCATCCCCACTCCTGCTGAAGCCCCAAGCCCCAGCAGGCATGCCCCATTAGACTGAAACCCTGAGACCCTCCCTCTCCACTGAGCAGAAACTCCTACCCCACCAGCTCTGCTGTAAAACACAGGACCTGAGCTCCACCCCTTGCTTCAGTCTGGTAGGTGGAGTTATGGGGGGCTCCGCGAGGCATACTTTATTATAAAAGAGCTGCATATAGCTCATAAGCCACACCTGGTACAGAGCCTTAATGACACTAACAAATAGGATTTTTTTTAATGCTATGGAGAAAAATGTAGCAGAGAATTTGCAATCAGCCACTAAAAAAAAATAAAAATAAATAAAATACTCATAAATTCAGTCATCAAATTCAATTGCCCAGTCTAATCTACATTTAACAAACAAAGGAATGTGTGAAAAGCATGAGAAGCTATATCTGGCAATGCAGTGAACGCTTCTCTTTTCTTAGAAATAACAGAGAAACAGTTGGAAAGGATTTTGGCAAAATCACCCATAGGGAGTTCCCTGACTTGAGCCTGGGGAATTTCTATGGGAAATGTTATTTAAGACCAAAAGATTGGCCATACTGGCCCATCTAGTCCATTATCCTGTCGTTTGACAGCAGCCAATGCCAGATGTTCAGAGGGAGTGAACAGAACAGGGTAATTCTGAGGGATCCAAACCATGATCCAATCACAGCTTCTGGCATTTGGAGGCTTTAGCGATTGTGTCCTTGATCATCTTGTTTAACAGACATTGATGGGTCTATCCTCCATGAAGATACCTAATTCTTTTTTTGGACCCAATTATGTTTTTGGCCTTCACAATATTCCATAGCAATGAGCAGCAGGGTGAACAGTCACCCTGAGCCCCGGGGCAAAGTGTGGGGAGGCCTGGCTCCATACCTCCAGAAGAGGCGGGGCCGAAGGCAGTCAGCCCTTAGCGCTGCCCAGACTGTGGCACCTTCCTCAGCCCTTAGGGAGGAGCAGTGTTCCGGCAGCAATTCAAAGGGGTCTAGGGCTCAGCTGCTGCAGTAACTCCAGGGCCCTTTGAATCTCTGGGCCCTGGCACAATTGCTCCCTTTGCCAGGCCCAGCAATGGGGTGGTGAGGGCAATGATTTCCCAAAGGTCAATTGTGCACTGTATGAAGAAGTAATTCCTTTTGTTTGTTTGAAACCATCTGCCTATTAATTTTGTTGGGTGACCCCTAGTTCTTCCTGAAGGAGTTAGTTACACTTCTTTATTCACTTTCTAAACAGTTATGATTTTACAGACCTCTATCCTAGCTCTCCTTAGCCATCTCTTTTCTAAAAGCTGCATAGTCCTAGTCTTTTAAATCTCTTCATAGAAAAACTGTTCCACATCCCTAACCCTTTTTGTTGCCTTTCTTTGCACCTTTTCCAGATCTAATATATCTTTTCTGAGATGGGATGAACAGAACTACATGTACTATTCAACATGTGGGTGTACCATGGAATTAAACAGTGGCGTAATATTTTCTGTTTTATTATCTTTTTCCTAAAGGCTCCTAATGTTTTATTAGGTTTTTTTTGGACTGGCTTCTGCACACTGATTGGATGGTTTCAGAGAATTATCCACAATGACTGCAAGATCATGCTTTTTTGAGTGTTAACAGCTAGTTTAGACCCCACCATTTTGTATGTACAGCTGGGATTATTTTTTCCAGTGGGTACTTTACACTTAACAACACTGCATTTCATTTGCATTTTGTCACTCAGTTTAGGGAGATTCCTTGGAAACTGCTCACCAGGAAATGGAGAACCCGCGACCTGCAGGCTCTCCCTGACAGGGTGAGGAAGCGTCTCTGTGCACTTCCATTCCCCATTCCCCTCTGGCTGGGGGAACAGCATTGCAGGGAAACTCTATCCCTGCACTCACTTTCAGGCTCCACACCCACAGTGGGGGAGGGCAGTGCCTGAAAGGACAGGGCGGCATAGAGCCAGCTTTCCCCCTTGAGGAGTTTTCACCACATAGGTACCCCAATTCCCTGCCCCCCCTCCAGAGACCCCTCCCTCAGCCTACTCCTTCACCCAGACCCCCCCACCTAGACCCCTCTCAGCCCACTCTTGCACGTCCTGCCCAGACCCTGCACCCTCCCACCCCACTCCCCTGCAGCTCCTCCTACACACTGAACACCTCATTTTGGCCCCACCTTGAGCCTAGGGGGAGCCACAACATTTGTAGCCCCAGACTCCCAGAAGAGTTAATCTGGCCCTGGGGGAAGCTCTGAGACACATCAACCCTCCTGGAGCTCAAGGGGAATGAAGTAAGTGTCTCTTTCTGTCTCTGCTTCTCATTTGGGGGCCACATTTGTAAAGGTTTTTTTTTTTTTTTGTGTGTGGCTCCCAACTGATTCTTCTGTGGGTCAGTGGCCCTAGAACCAAAAAAAGGTTCCCCACAGCTTTGGACTGATGAGTAATTCTGTATTGTCTGTAAATCTAGCCACCACACTGTTCACCCTCTTTTCCAGACCATTTATGAATATGTTGAACAGTACAGGTTCCCAGGACAGAACCTATGGTAACTGAGGTTACTCACACATTTTAATGAGAAGTGGCACATGAGCCAGCAAACAGAACTGTAAACTGGGGAGTGAGTGGGAGTTCTGTTGGAGGAGAAAGAAGGCAACTCCCTGCTCCTTTGGGGCAGAGAGTTTTTGTGGGTGATGTATGTTTTTTTTCTGTTCAGTTTACAGAGGCTGGTAAGGACAGTATGATTGAAGAGAAGCAGAACCCTGATGGGGGGGGGGGGGGGAGAGGAGGCGCTATAAAGACAGCCAAGCAGCCAGCCAGTGGCACAGGAGTTAGCAAACTGAGCTACAAACAGGAGACTGAGTGGGAGTTTGCAAAGGGCATTGGGGGAGCAGTGTATGTTGTGTTCTGGTTTTGTCTGCTTGTTGTTTTTCTTTTTTCCTGGACAGGACTTGAGATAGGAAGGCTATGACAGACACAAAGGCAGTGAACCATGCAATGGAAGAGACAATGAAGATGACTGGATACAGAAGCTGCAGGATGTACATGATCTTACAGTAGGCGCCTGAAAAGAGTTCTGTTTGTTTGAAATGCTGCTTCACAGAGCTGTTGGAAGAGAAGATTCAAGAGATGTAGGTGGAAACTATGGTTAAATTTCTAAGGGATTCAAGTGGATAGCGGAGGGAAGGCAAAGGAGGAAAATCAAGACTCAGATGCAAGCTGGCCTAAAGAACTTAGATGGGAGACTGCTAGGATAAGGAAAGTAGCCAGTGGAAGCATAGTTACAAAAATCAGGCAGAGGAAAAGATGGGCCAGAGAGGGAGAAATAGAGCTCAGGAAGAGGTCAGCTTAGTTGAAAAAATGTAAGAGATGAATAGTGGGCTGTAATTGAAGGATGGAGGGCAAGGGAGAAGAGAAGAGCAGCCAGTCCCGTGGGAAGAGGGAAAGAGTCAGTTCAGAGCTCCAGGAGAATACAGGATGATGTGCAGAAGATTGCAAGAGAATAAAAGACAAGAGGACTTGTAGTCAAAAAGAATAGGAGGAAGGCTCGAGATCACATCATCGAAAGGAAAGGCAGGATCTATGTGATTGGCGACTGCCTACGATGATGAACAAATAGGCCTGTTACCAGAACCGATCCAAAAAACAGAAGGGTATGCTCTTTGCCAAGAACTGAAATGGGATGTCGACCTGAAGCTGCAGAGGATCAGGAAAGAATCCACTAGTTGTCTTTCATGTGAGAACAAATGACAGCTACATTTTCACTAGAACATATCACAGGAGTCTATGTTAGGCTGGAGAAAATGCTTAAGGAAATGGAAGCTCAGGTGATCTTCAGTGGGAGTCTACTTGATCAAAAGATGGCTCAGGCAGTAGTGCTATAAGGGGGACTTTAGGTGTTTGATTGCTGGGGAGCATTCATGAACAGAGGATGGTTCTCATGGAATGGACTCCATCTGAATAGGGAGGAAAATAGACTTCTGGGATGGAGGTTGGCACAACTGATTAAAAGAGCTTTAAATTAGGAACTCAGGGAAGATGGTCAGGAGTCTCCAAAACTGATTCTGACATTGAGTGGGAAGAAAATCAGGTAAAAAAGAATACAGCAATGGAGACTGGAAAAACACTGAGTGAGAGAATGGACATTAAGAGGAAAGGTAGTGCTGATACCAATGAAGCTTGTAGTCAGATAGGCGATACTGGCAGTCGAATGACTGCACCCAATCAAGCAAGGAATGTGAGCAAAGACAACCAGCAACAATTAAGATGTTTGGAGCCTAGTTAACAAAATGGAGGAACTAGAACTATTCGTACAGGAAGTAAAATCAGATACAACAAAAACATGACAGAATAATCATCATCACTGGAATGCAGGTATTGAAGGGCATGTGCTTTTCAGAAAAGACAGAAATAAGGGTAAAAATGGTGGAGTAGCAGATTATATTAATGATGCGACAGACTACAAAGAAATTAGAAGTGATGGAATGAATACGACAGTCTTTTTTGGGCCAAAATCACTTTGGGGTAGAAAACAACTAGAAGTGCCCCTGACATAGTGCCTGGGATCTGTTACAGAGCCCCAGGATCTGATTAGAGTATGGATAGAGATCTAGTTAGTGTTTTTAATGAAATAATTACTATTTGGAATTATGTGGTTATGGGATAACTAACTTACCTGATCTAGATTGGAGAACAAGTGCTACTAACAAAAGTAGGACCCAGATTTTCCTGGATGTTATAGTCAGGGCCATCCTTAGGCATACAGAGAATACGCAGTTGTGTAAGGGACCACTAAATCTGGGGCACTACTATGCCCCAAATTAAATAGTACCCTATGCTGCATATGGCTGAGGGCAGCGTTGGCTTAAGCAGCCCCAATCTTCCCACCCCCCCTTCTCTGCTCTTGGCCCAGGAGGCCAATCCCGTGGCCCTTGTTCTGACTCCTATCCCTGGCAGCCCATTCCTCCACCCCTCAGCACCTACTCCACTTCATGGCCCCAACGGCCCAATCCTCTGGCCCCTGCTCTGCCTCCCAGCCCTGGCAGCCGAATCCCCAAACTCCCTGCTTCATTTCCCAGCCACAGCAGCTGAACCTCCAGCCCCCTGCTCTGCTTCCCAGCCCCAGCAGCCAGCCGAAGCCCCAGCCTCCTGCTCTGCCTTCCAGCCCCAGCTGAAAGGTGAACTATCAAGCTGGAAGAAGGTTGCTAGTGAAGTTCCTCATGAATTGGTCTTGGGACCAATCTTATTTAACAATTTTATTAATGGGCATGTGCTAATGTATTTTGTGGAAGACACATAATTGGGATGTACTGTCAATATAGAAGAGGACTGGAATATCATACAAGAAGAACTGGATCATCTTGAGAACTGGAGTAATAAATTAGATGAAATTTTAATAGTGCAAAGCGCAAGTCATGCTCTTATATAGTAACAGCGAGAACTTTTCCTACAAGTTGAAGACTTATCAGTTGAAGACAACAGAAAAAGACCTGGATATATGGTTTCATCCAGAAAAAGACCTGGATATATGGTTTAATTCTGGTATGACATAGGCTACCAATATGATGTGGCCATGAAAAAGGCTAATGAAGTCTTAGGATGCATCAGATCAGATACTTCCAGTAGAGACAGAGAACCACTACACAAGGTACTGGTGAGATGTCATCTAGAATTCTGATCTCCCATGTTAAGTAAGATTAATTCTGGTCTCCCATGTTAAGTAAGATTAATTCAAAATGGAACAGGTGCACCGAAGGGCTAGCAGGATGATTTGGGGAATGGAAAACCTACCTAATGAGAAGAAATTCAAAGAGCTTGAATTATTTAGTTTAATCAAAAGAAAGCTAAGGGGAGATATGATTGTTCTCTATTAACACATCAGAGATATAAATGCCAGGGAGGGAGAGGAATTATTTAAGCGGACTTAAGAGGAGGGATGTTAAATTTCAATAAGAAGGGAGAGGGGGGCACTCGCTATCCCAGCTGCACCTCTGCCTTTGAAATGTAGCCAGAGCCATTGGCAGCTCTTGCTACATTTCAAAAACAGAGGCGCAGTTTCTGGGACTGGGCACCAGCTGGGACAGCTGATTGCCGGCTCATGCCCGGTCCCCTGCTGCCCCCCACCAGAGACGGTGCTGGGGACCAGCTTTTAAGCTGGTCCCACTAGCACCAGCTCCTGCTCCCCCCCTTGCTGCCTCTAGGGAAGCAAACAGTTGCGTAGTGACTCAACTACGTGATAAGCATATGCTTATTGGGTAGTCGACTACTTGACTAGTTGCTTAATCCCTACTCAAGAACAAATGGACGACAAGTTTAGGCTAGAAATTAGATGGTTTCTAACCACTGAAGAAGTTTCAGGACAGTTTTCCAAAGGAGCCAGTGGGGGGGCACAAAACCTAACTGGTTTCAAGACTGAGCTTGATATGTTTATGGAGGGGATGATATGAGGAGACTGCCTACACTGGCATACCCAATAACTGGTGATGGGATGCTAGATGGGGAGGACTCTAAGTTACTACAGAGAATTCTTTCCCAGATGTCTGGGTAGTAGGTCTTGTTCATGTGCTCTGGGGTCTAATTGATCACCATATTTGGGGTCAGAAAGAAATTTTCCCTTGAGTCAGGATTGGCAGGGACCCTGGTGGGTTCTTTTGCTTTCCTCAAAGGCATAGGGCATGAGTGACATACAGGTTTAAATTAGTGTAAATGGTGCATTCTCTGTAACATGATTTAAGGACTTCACTAATTCTTGGGGAAAACTCCACACACTTCATCTCCCAGTAAAAGAGAGGTTTTCTGTGGTTAGAGAGCAGCCCTATAATTGCAAAGATGTCCCTTTTTATTATTATCATGCTTATTACAGAAATCCCTAAAGGTCAAATAAAAAGACCTATTGTACAAGACAATGAACAAACACAGAGCAATAGATAGCTCCTGCCCCAAAGAGTTTACAATCCAAATAGACAAGACGGACACAGGATCAGGGAAGAGGTATAGCAAAGAGTGAACAATGTGATGGCAGCAAACAACATGTTAATTTCACAATTTTGGGGGACACTGAAGAAAAGATGGAGATGGATAGGGGTAAGTGAAGGGACAGGAGTGCAGTGAAGCTAAGATGCAAAGATTAAAAGAGGGGGAAGTTTGGAGCAAACAGCCAATCAGCACAGGCAAGCCAAAATCTAGTCAAAATCTATAGAAAGTCTCTGAATAGTCAAAGGTCTTTGCTTTGGCTGCTCCTGTTCCTACCAACTGGACTCTCTGCTGACTTTTCACTTAGGGCCGCCAACTTTCTAATTGCGCCAAACACCCTTTGCCTATCCCTTCTGCTACATTTACCTATCCATTCCCACTCACTCCACCCACCTCCCTCTGTCGCTTGTTCTTCCTCACCTTCATGAACTCATTTTCACTGGGCTGGGGTAAGAGGTTGGGTTGTAGGAGGGGTGTGGGCTCCAGCAATGGGTGCAGGCAGGGGCTTTGGGCCAGGACAAAGGATTGAGATGTGGGAGGGGATGAGGGCTTTAAGATGGAGCCAGATTTGGGGCACAAGAGGGGCTGAGGGCTCTATCTGAGGCTGAGGGGTTCAGAATGCAGGCAGGGATATAGTGCTGGAGCAGGGCGTTGGGATGTGGGAAGGGTTGAGGGGTGTGGGCTCCATCTGGGTGATGCTTACCTCATGCAGCTCTCAGAAGTAGCTAGCATGTCTAGCTCCTAAGCAGAGGGGCCAGAGGTGTCTGCGCACTGCCTGCACCCACAGGCACCACTCCTTAGCTCCTTCCAAACCCATGGGAACTACAAGGCAGGTGCTCAGGGCAGGGAATGCAGAGCCCCCATGGCTGCCTCTCCGCCTAGGAGCCGGACATGCCTGCCAGGGCAGGTAGGAAGCCTGACTTAGCTCTGCTGACTGGACTTTTGGCATACTGGTCGGTGGTGCAGACCAGAGCTACCGGGGTCCCTTTTCAACTTGGCATTCCAGACAAAAACTTATTCTCTCTACAGTTTCCTCCCTCAAGTCCACATGGTGTGGAGGGAGGGGATGGGAGAAAGGTGCAACCTGGGTCCTAGTTTACCCAGAACACGTGGGGGCCACTCCTGCACAGTTCTAACCCCACGCCCTTTCCTCCGAGTGCAGCAGTTCCTGGAGAAATCCACCACCTTGGGGCCTTCACTTAGGGGTTATGTCTTTGCTGCAGATTTATCTTGGCCTCTCATCTTGCCTCAACCCTCTCCCATCCACACACAAAACCCTCTCCCCTCAATGTTAGTGGTGCTTTCGACCCAGGCTAGCCTGCTTACATGGGGCTAGAGGTTAAAACCTAAGTGAGGCTTTCACTCACTCTGGCAACCCGCTTACTTTGCAGTGAGAATATAGGCTAAATCACTTGAAAGCTGACAGCTCTGCAGTACCTTCATAACTCCACCCATGCCTAGACGCACAGGCAAGTTCTCTCACAATTTACTGAGAAAGAACCATACAGCAGCTCTGTTTACTACAGCACAAAAGGACAATGGAAAATGATCCCAGAAGTCCTAGCAGCACACACAGATGAGTGCAGCACCAGTGAAATTCCGGTAACTTGGATATGGCTTTGCAGTATTGCTGCTCACACACAGCTTAGGTTAACTCCATTGCTTAAAGTAGCACCAAGCACTCACCACCTAGATTAAGTGCAGGATAGACATAACACAAGAGGGTTAGAATTTGCATCTCTGCATCTCTCTCTAGGCTCCCTCTCCCCCAGCAGCATGGCTCTTGCATGCTGCAACTGATTTCCTGTGTTTTCCACCAATATTATAGAAGGCATAGAGTTAATGCAGCAAGAATATGTGATAGAAATTCTCTGGCCTTGCCAAAGGATACCACCATGTTGATCAGTTCCTCCTTCGCCAACCAGCCTCTCCCCTTCCCAAATCCTAAGAGCTGCAATTGGGGAATGTCCTTGAAAAGATGGTTCCAAAGGCTTGGAAGAAGAGAACCCAGCCAGAATGGCTCTGCTTCGCTCCTTGTGACATAATAGGGACACAAACAGGCGAGCTGACAGACTCACCAGGCCCCTGGGCAAGGTGGTGGTGGTGGGGAAACTGACCTCATGTTCCTGGAAGGGGAAGGGCCTCAGGCAGAAGGGGCAGGGCAGTCAGCCCTTGGCACCGCCTGGAGTCCACTGCCTGAGGCTCTGGTGGTGATTTAAAGGGCTCTGGCCACTGCAGCGGCAGCTGGGAGGCCCGGGGCCCCTTTGAATCTCTGAGCCCTGGAGCAGTTGCCCCCTTGGCCCTTCCTGTCAGTGGGCCATGTGCACAAATGTTGTGACATTTCTGCTACCCTTCATTCTTCTCACAAAATTCAACAAAACATGTAAAGCCAAGTTCTAACCTCTGGATAAAAGGGCTCTATAATTGCACCAGGAGTGCTAACAGACCTTCAACTGTAGCAGTAACCACCTCCCAAACAGCCACATTGCTCTCCTTAAAGTTTTCAAACAGCTGGAATAACTTACAGAAACCAGCACTCAATTTCATGGAATGACAAGTTTGTGGCGATGAGCACAGCCATTCTGATAACCCCTCAAGCAGAATTCTCCCCGCCCCCAACTCTCTCTATTCCACAGAGAAATAAAGTCACCCATTCGGTTTAATTGAGAATAACTATATGCACTTTGCTTTTACCTTCTGTGCTGGGTTTTTTCATTTCTTCCACCCTAATTAGTTTCTTTTTGACTCTGCGAGTAGAGTTAACCAGCTTGTGCAATCTCTTAAACTTCACCGACTCCTCTGTCTCATCATCCGATTGTTCTCTTGACTGGCAAAGAAACAAAGGGAATGTTAATAAAGTAATTGTTCCATGACTTGCTCCTCGAAGTCAAGTTAACCCAACCCAGCTGCTACTCTGTGTCAAGGCAGCTCTAACTGGGGTTATATTTTCAGTCCACGTCAGAGAAAAGCATTTACATTATTGACAGGTTTCAAAGTGCATAACATACCATTTTGACTTCTAATTCTGTGCAACGGGAGGTCCTAAAAGCACTGAAATACATTGCTGCGCTTGTTTTCCTTTTCACGCATTGTGTAATAACTACTTCCACATCTTCTTTCAATGCACTGCAGGCAGGGCTCTTCTTACCATACCAGTTACGCTCCTGTGGTTTGGGTCAGGCACTGGTCTGTCTGGCCTGCTGGAACTTGCCATTTAAACCTGGTTATAAACAGCTTCTCCAAACTGAAACTCTATTATTGACTTTTTCCAGTCTTCCCAGAAAATCAAAACCATCAGTACAAGAAGGGGAAGGGAAGGAAGAGACTTCATTCTGTCTTGTTCGTTAGTTAGACGCCGCCACAGCTACAAAATCCTCTTTTCTCCTCCTCCCCCTGCTCCACACTCCTTCTGAAAGCTCTCAAAGCTAGTCTTAAGATGGACACAGCATTCCTCCAACAATGACCAAGGGAAAACTCTGACCTTTTCAGATATACAGTATAGTCCATATTCCCCAACATCCCGTTTCATTTTGCATCTGATCCATTATGCTCAGTTCCAGCTGTTTTCCCTCAAGTATCAAACATTACAGAGGCAAAAAAAAATTCACTCGCTTCAGCAGCAGTGACACAACAAGCTGAAACAATTTATTCCTTGTAAATGAAATGAGGGTTCCAATTTTTGAGACAGATCCAACGTTCAATATGCTACTTCCTCTGTTTTAATCTATTTAGAATGTAAAAAGGGGGAGAGAGGGGAGGAAGGCTTTCCAGTTCTTACAGTACAGGACTGGCACTGTATACAGTGCATTCCAGAAAGCACTGCCAATTCCAGCTGGAGTGCTGCACAGATTGTATACCTTACTTTGTCTGTGAACACAATCCCAGCCAATTCAACACATTCTAAGGTCCAACTCAAAAATCTTAATACTTCTTCCTCCCAATGTTTGTTAGGTCACCAGAGCTTTTATGTCAGACTGCTTCATTATCTTCTCATCAAAATACCCTAAGCCTATTTAAAGGCTGGCAAAATAGGCGAACTTACAGCCTTTTAAAATATCCACAGAAGTCAGAACGAAGAAACACTATATACCACAGGATAGGATGTCAAAACAGCAAACACACAGGGGTATATTTTCGAAGTAAAAAATGGCACTGAGATACTTCTTATTGAACGTTAATGTGAATTAGGCACAGCTTTGAAAATATATCCCTCACTGGGCCAAATTTTCCGCTGGTGCAATTCCTCTGAAGTCAGTGGTGGAGTTATGCCAGCAGAGCATTTGACCCAAGTTCTTCAGTTTACTTGATTAAAACAAAATTCACATTATTCTCAAATAAAAAGTACTAGATGGTTTGTTGGTCACATGCAATTTCAGAGTTGCTAAACACAAGAATCCCCAAATATCCAGGGGGCACATCTACCATATGGACCAGCATGGTTACCCAGAGCTAAAGATTATTATTATAATATCACAATAAAATAGGATAGCAGCAGACTGATTTAAATCAAGATAAATATGTTGCTAGAGATCAGAAATAGTTGACATGAGCCAGTGATGTTTACAACAAATATATCTTACCATACATCTTTGGATTGGATGAGCAAAAGAAAATGGAGCTTTAGCAAGAGATATAAGCAGGACTTTCTATTATATTATTTATATCCTGGCATGCAATCGTCACTCAAACGCTCCATATGAGAGAACACTTTTAGAACAAAACAAGACGGGGCAGAGTTTTAAATGCAATGGATTTTAAAGTTTCCCCACTATATATTTTCCAGTATCACCAATTCTCTTCGTATACTCTTGCTTACAAGACCGCAACTCACATAAATCATAAGCTCAGTAAGATTCAGAGGCCTACCGAGAAACGACCCTTCCTGTGCATTCGCTGAGAAAATAAAAAAATGCTGAGGTAGGAAATAACATGCCTCGTAAATATCAATAGGTCTAATAAAGAACTGTCATTTCATTGTTTAGTCTGAGGATTGTGGATTTGATAGATAAATCTGAAATTTCTCAAATGTCTAGCAAATGCATATTTTATTAATTTTTCTTATTACTGGATTTTAGTAACACTCTCAGGCATGGTATAAACAAACTTAACCGAAGATTTGGTTCCTGCTATCAGAAGCATACACTCCAAAATAGATTCAATATGGAAGTAAAAACTGGAAAGTCCTCTGAGACATCTACAGTGTCTCCTGCAGGTTCAGACCCCTCCATCTCTTTTCCACTGAACCAAGGTTCTTTATATTGATAGTGAGGTGATACTTCAGAGCCCTCCCTTTTAGGTGAAAAATCTGGCACCTGCTCACATTTAACAAGGGGAACTACTGGATATTTATTTGATTAAAAATAACAGCAGAGTCTGACTAGAAGAACTTTCCTATCAAGTAGGAAAGAGTGTGGCACAAAACATTATATATATATATATATTTTTTTTAAAGGGAAAAATACTGTTTCTACCTTTATAGATTAGGCCTTACACATCTGCCATTACAAGTGGCAGTCACAAGAGCTGATCTGAATTTTTTTTCAGTTAAATGTTGGAAAATGCTGATTCTTTGAAACAAACTGTGGGAAAGGATAGGGTTTGACAAATGTCCCCATTTCAAAAGCAATTTTGAAAAAAGTTTTTAAACTGTCAAAACAGGACATTTTGGTATTTTCTAAACAAAAAGTTCCATATTTTGTTTGAAATGGCTCTTCATTTTGAAATGTATAAGCTTATTTATAGTTTAAAAATGTGAAAAAATAAAAAAAGTCAAAATTGGAACCAAATGTGTCAAAATTATCAAAATAAAATGTTTTGATTTACTCGATCCTCTTTTTTCTCTTTTTATGTTTTGTTTCACAACATTTTTAAACATTTCAACTTTTTATCCCAATTTGGGATGGGAAAAATGTTCAAAGTTTCAAAATTTCTTACAGACTAGGCAAAAAATTTCCCACCCAGTTCCAGTAACCATTCTTCTGCAGACTTTTTCAGTGTTGCTTGCGATCATCTTCTTAAGACTTTCAGTGTATTGTAACAATACAAAAGTACAGGTACAACCTCTGGATAGACAGGGGAGACCTTTTCAAAGTGTTGCCTTGAGGTGAAACAATTTTATAGGCAATGAAGGAAATCTACATTACAATTAACGTTTACCTGGGGGGGAAGGTCCCACAGAAATCATGCAGGGCACTTTATACCATTCAGTATAGTAGGTGTCCCACTCAGAGGTCTGCGAGAGCTTACAGTGCAGTGAGTCCATAAAGATTTTATTGCTACATGTATAAGGCTATCCTGTTACATGAAATTTCAGCACAGCTAACCCTTTCTGTACAGCAAATAAGAGGCATAAAATATGCATAATACCCTGAACTCTTAAGTAGCCTTATTAAGAGGTCTTCCTGAATATTCCAAAGGGAAACAAATGGATTTACAATACTGTAAATAGGAACAACCTCATTTCCATCCTTGCTGCTTCAAATTTTTTTCCATCCAAAAGTCCATATGGCTCAACTTTTAATTATTTTGGCTAATGCTGTATGTAGTAATTCTGTGGTGAATGCTTAAGTGTTTCATTTCTAGTTTCCATGGCAACATTACATCAGATTGCAGACAGCTGGCTCCACAGTTTTAAACCATAACAAATTGACCAAGCCAATACACAAAATGATACTTGCTTTAAAGAGACAGTGCACCATTCTATTTCCAGTGAAACAGAGCAAAGCCTATGGGGCCTATTTGGCACTTATGCTAAGGCGGAGTCTCCTTTCTCAGCATCTTTTGGAACAAGTGCATCTTTGACACATCTGCAATGTTCTAATAGGGAAGAAACTGGGCCAGTTTGGAGAACTCTATTGCACAACCGCACGAAGGGCTACAGGGAAACTGGAATTAAATTAACAGCATCTGTAAATACCAAGGACTGAGAGCAGCAACAATCACACATTGAATGACTGGAAAAATTTAACACCAAGCTGTTGCTGCAGCCTCAGCTCTTTCAACCAGAGCAAGGGTCACCATAATACTGTGAAAATGTTCTTAACACACTAATTGTGCCATCATATTTGCCATTCTCTATGCCCAGAATGTCCTCCTGGATTCTGTACCACATGCAACCACCTCCTCTTCCTCCAATAGCTATGCTCAAACCCCATGTTTCCCTAGTCCTTCAAACCCAAATCAGAACAATTTAAAACACAGTTTAAAAAGTAATCAGGGGACTAATATACCCAGTGCAACCTCATAACCTGCTCACCTCCACTCATCTTGCCTTTTTTTTTCCCTTCCCCACCTTCAACTTAGTATGCAGGCAGTTTGGAACATAAGGTTTTTATGTGTCTTATTCTATATATATGAAATATCTAGCCCACTTTAGGTAGAATATAAATAACAAGAGTGAACAAACCTAACTTCTCACTTGATTTAGAACTTCACAAAGAAAGTTATGAGTATTTGGAATTATTGGACAAATGTAAAACAGAAGTAGCTAACACTGTATTCTTGGGATCACTTCAGGGATTCAGAGGCATTCTTTGTAAAACACATAATGTACAATTGCTTACTAGCCCGCTCCTAACAGAGCAAATATTTTAAAATATTAGGGTTATATCCAGATAAAAGTCAGCTTGCTTGATTTATCTGCTTCAGCTCTGTAAACAAAAACATATATGGTGTTTTAGTCAAGCTGTATGAAGCCATTTGGAAAGATGTCAAACTTCTGATATTAATTTCACGCCCTAGTAAAAGATTATTCCTATATCGAAGCAGAAAATCTCCCAGCAAATCTCCAAATTTGAGCCCAACTTGCAATTGTGATTGGATAGTCAGACAATTTGAGGGGCAGATTTTGGAAAATATACAAGCTCTATTTATGGGCACATCATACATATCCACTTATTAATCATTCCAGAACTCTGAGCCTATCTCAAAGCAAACAGATTTTTTTTGCCTGCATTGGGAGACGTGTTAACGTGTCCCTTCTCCTTCTGTCTCTGAAACAAGCTTTATGTTCACAAAAAAATATATCATTTTACTATTGGAGGATGTAAACAAAAACAAAAACAAAGAAGCCCAGCTGTCATCAGAAAGAGGAAAAACAGAACAGAAGAGAGTATAGAGTCCCAGGGAAAGGAAAAAAGGAGACAAGAAAAGCTCAGTATATTATATGGTGCCTAAGAATAACCACAAAAGCCTTCTCTCTTTCTCTCTGAGACAGGAGGCACATCTTCTCCACATCACACCACGCGCTTAATGACTTACCGGCTTCGGCATTTATAGGCCTACAGATCAGTTCCGAATAATTCCACCAAGTGCTCAACTCCTGCTCTGTCAGCTTCGAAACCCTAAAATTTAGGATTAGGCACTTCTTCTGAAGTGCTATATTCGATTACTATCCCCCACACAAGACACCTCTTCTCCGGAGTTACATTATCAATCATCACACTGGCTCTGACTCCACTGCTTAATATGTAAAGAAGAAAAAAAGCATGTTGCTGGACTCAATTAGCTGCTTTCTGCTCACTAACTGATTCCCCCAGTTACTCGCTAGCTGCATAGCTTGCAAGAAAGGCATAAGTCATCAGCTCTAAGCAAACCTTCTATTCACCACAAGGAAAAAAGGGAGTGTTGTACATGGCAAACAATCCCGGTTTTCACTGACGAAGGCTTGCTGACCTCTTGCTGGCCTCCAGTTCCTTAATTACTGTCTATGGAATTTCAGTGAAAGAAAAAAAGAATCTGTGCAAAACCAGGATGAAAATTGACCCTCGCACACTACTGCTAGACTGGAGAGTGTGTCTCTAAGAAATATAACTAAAAGCTTTCACCAGGTTGGAGGGGTTTTTTTTTACTTTTGATAAAAAGCCCCCAAAGAGATCCCCACTAAATGTAACCCTTGCCTGAATGCTATTTTGGAAAAACTTAAAAAACAACAAATAGTATGGTAGCACTTTAAAGACTAACAAAACATGTAGATGGTATCAGGAGCTTTCGTGGGCACAGCCCACTTCTTCAGATGACCGGAGTATTGTATGTCCAGAACCACAATAAATAGGGGAGAAGGGAGGGGAAAGGGGAACAAAAGGAGGCAGTGGGTATATAAATATCAAAGGGAAAAATGAGCTGGTATGTAACAGGCAAAACTATAAGCACCTAAAAACTGGATAGTTAAAAGGAGCAGATAAGGACCATTAGTTAGCAATTAGAGAGGAAGAGTACTAACTTTAAAGTGCTACCATACCATTTGTTGTTTTTTAAGTTTATCCTGTACAGACCAACTCGGCTACCCCTCTGAAGTTATTTTGGAAATTATAGAATTTTAATTTTCCTTAAAAAATAATAATGAAATGGGCACTCAGATGTTCTTCCCACACGTGGGTGTCATTTCAGTTCTCTCCCTAATCCTACTAACCAAAATTTCAGTTGAGCTCAGGTTATCGTGATGCTGCTTCTTCAGGCACTAGAATGGGCACGTGAAAAGTGAGCTCTCCCCTCCTTCTCCCAAGGCTGAATTTAAATCTTTTGTCATGTGCCTGATCGCCATCTTTTCTAGGAAATAATCTGAGAGTTTGTCCACACAGAGACATAGGGTACGTCTGCTCGGCAACATTATTTCAAAATAACTTAGTCCATGTCTATACTGCAGGCAGTTATTTCGAAATAATGTCATAACACTGTCAAGCTGGAGGACTTCTTATTCTGATGCCTATAACCCTCATTGTACAAAGAATTAGGGAAGTTGGAGAAAGAGTGCTCTATTTTGAAATACAGCCACTCCCCGACTTACGAACACACCGACTTACGACCATCCGTACTTACGACCAACCTCCCATTAACCCCATTATAATATTTTCGAGTTGAGTACCATGTACGTCAAGTTTTTCGAACAGCGCGGGCAGCACGTATAAGGGTATTTCCGACTTACGACCAAATCGAGTTACGACCAGGTGTTCGGAACGTAACCTGTTCGTAAGTCGGGGACTGCCTGTAAGTGCCGTGTAGATGCTCCCAATTTCAAAATAAGCTATGCAACTGATGTAGCTCAATCTGTGTAGCTTATTTCAAGTTAATTCCTATGGAGCCCTTTGCTGCCAACTACAAATTCCATAGAGAACTCTGACTTACTGCTGTTTCAAGCAGCAGTAGCAGGAATGAGAATCTGGCCCTTTCATGACCTAGCTAGCGATCTGGAAGCTTTTTTACCTTTTCCATCCTACTACCAATGTCTACAAAGCCAAAGCTGTGCAAAGCGGATCTATAGAAATCATGTGAACCGTTTTTCTGATTTTGAGGTTCATACCCTCTGATTTTTGCTTTTCACCTGAACCCTAAATTGCCAAGTAAAACTCTGCTGCAACTTCTGAGCTTTGGGAGAAATCACTGAGTTCTCAGATTTCCATGAGACTGCCCAGTTTCGCTTGAAATTTGTCCCAGGTTCAAGTATGGGTAAACATAACCCAAATTTTGGGCTTGCAACTTCAGTTTTGCCTGGTTTTGAGTTTCGTGAAGAATGTTTCACAAGGCTAGTCACAGCACTGGCTGTATATGCATATACTGGCTGTATATGCAACCATGTGTAGTGTTTGGATGTGATGCTATGGATCACACTATAAAGTTAGAAGAAAATTACCCCCAAAGTGTTTACAAAAAATTATAAGAAGATGAAAATGTATTTGCCACTTAAACTATATAAATATAAAACATATTGCACAAATTATTCCTACCATCAAAATGCATTAACTCCAGAGCTGAATTTGGATCAGTATCGCTTATGAAGAAACCAAAGGAATTCACCAATGCCTAGTTAGATGAGCAACATTACACATTAGCTGATGACGGCATTGCCTACTGAAACTAGTGGGAAATATTTGTCATATGTACCAAGAAATTTAAAAAAAAATGCAATTCTCATAGGAGATCTGTCTATTCTGAAATAGTTGCTTAGGCAAGCTTCAAGCTGTTACTTATTTACAGGTTTTCATTTAAAATAAATTTGTAGAACACATCTCTAGCTGCTCCATTTGTGAGCCAGATACTGCCACACTTACTCCTGTTGAACAGTACCTTTTACTCTGCATTTAGTCTAATTGATATTAATGGTATGACATGCACAGTAATGCACCACTCAGCATGAGTAAGAGTGGCAGAATCAAGATCTGTTTAATGTGTGTTACAATAAATTATTCTCCCTCATTCTCCCTCAAGGCCTAGTGCATTTTTCATAAACCCAAATAACATTGTATGTGAAATAGTACTTCTAGCAATGGTATGTGTTAACAGTCTCTTGCATGACATGTTTTGGCAGGGCTGAGGTGGCCTGGAGAGAACCGCCATTCTTGGAATATCCTGCACTAAAAATGAATGGAGCTTAACGTCATCCATGAGAACCAGTTCCTTGGAATAGAATAAAAACACTGAGTTAGAACAGATATGTTGTTAAATTCATATCAAAGATGGCTCATAATAACAGAGGCCCCTTTAAGGCCTTGTCTACAGAGCCAGTGATACTTAGGGTACAAGCACTACAGATGTGGCTACATGTGACTGTGGTGTGTAATCTGGCAGGGGAAGAAGAATCAGGTGAAAGGTCTGGCAGTTCCCCTGCCAGAGCCTTTCCTTGATGCCTTCCCATAACCATAGACTTCCCTCTATGGTGGGAAAATGTTCTCTAGGGTTTCCAGATGGTTTCAACAAAAATACCGGACACACTTGACATTACATCACAATCTACATTACATCTTATTTAGAAAATACCGGACATTTATATTTTCTCAATTTGTTTCCCTGAACAGAAAGCTCAAATACTGGACTGTCCGGTTCAAAACCGGACACCTGGCAACCCTAGTTCTGTCAGCAGGACACACTAAAATGAGCAGTGTAGAGGGGGAGCCATTGCCTAGGTACATGGAGAGATGTGTAGATTACATACACCAAGATCCTGGCATGTCTTTATTTGCAGAAGTAGTGTCTCACCTCTACACTGATACTTATACTCATGATGGGGGGCATGCTGTATATCAGGGGTTTTCAAACTTTGGGTTGTGGCTTGTAAGGGTAAGCTGCTATTGGGCTGTGAGACACTTAGTTTACCTAAGGTGCTGCAGGACCATTCGTTATTTTTTAAGTTTTTTCACAGGTACAGATTATTCAGCCTGGGCCTGCCAAGCTGGGGGAACAAAACACATGGGTTTTGAGACACTTGATTCCTGAGCTGAGCAAGACTTTGTTCCAGAAGTAACATGGTTAGTCTTCAAAGAGACAGGGTGGGAAGAGGGAAACCATGATACATTTCCAGCATCTCCTACTGGCTGATTCATACACTGAGAATGGCATATTCCACAGAAAGAATGGTTAATCATGCCCTCACAGCTGAACAGAAAGTAGGGGAATAAGGCAGCTGCCAGATGGGGAAAAGTATAGAAAGAACAAGCTAACATATTAGCCAGAAGATGAAATATTAATGAAGCGCTCTCCCCTTTCCATATAGTGGCCTAATATCTTGTAGTAAAATAAGATAAGGTGACCTTGTCAACATGATCAGAACCATATTAGTTACTTGAAGTTGTTGCCTGAAGTTGTTTAATAGTTATTGCCTGAAGTTTTCTAATATTTTTCTAAAGCAGTATTAACAGGGATATTTTTCATAGACTTCTTACAAATAAATTATACAGGGCAAATGCATCATAAGGATGTGCAACTCCTGTTGAAAGTCAGCAGGAGTTTTGCTGGGCCACCCATCAGCTGAGTTGCATCATATTTAATAGTTTACCCTCAGCTAGTTGTTAGAAAATAAAAATCCCTTGTCAAGGAAACACTAGTGCCCTAGTGTTTAAACTTACAAACAGCTAAACAATCTCAGAGGGGTAGCAGTGTTAGTCTGTAACTTTAAAAGCAATGAGCAGTCAGTCCTGTGGGACACAACCCCTGGTCTACCCTAGGGGATCAGTTTGAATTAAGATAAGCAACTTCAGCTATGTTAATTGCGTAGCTTAAGACAAAGTATCTTAACTTGAATTTTGGTGCCGTCCACACTGTGGGAAGTGGAAGGGAACATACTCTCTCTAAGACTTCCTTTACTCCTCGTAGGAGCAGGAGTACCGGCATCGATGGAAGCACCCCTCTCAGTATGAATTAGCGTGTCTTCACTAGACCTGCTAATTCAAACTCTGGAAGATCAACTGTGGCTGCTTTGATCTTATCTGTAGTGTAGACATGGCCTTAGAGTCTAACAAATGTAGCATGAGCTTTGGTGGGTAAAACCCACTTCATCAGATGACTTGGAAAGCTGAATAGTTTCTGATCACAACATATAAAAAGGGCGTCCATGGTTATCTGTAATAGCAAAATACTGGATTTTTTATTTTATTTTATTTTATTTTTTTAGCCCTACCACCCAATAGGCATCTCTTGTAAGTTTTAGAAATTCTCTGGAAAATTTCAGACTGAAGGGGAGGGAGGGGAAGGTATTTTAAAAGCCAAGTATTAACAAATCTTTGACTAACTCCTCCTGTGTTATCATCACCACATAGTACTCCTATAATTTTTAAACACTGAATTGCTCACTGGAACCTAAAATGCTGATTTGTGTTTCTCTTGTTAATGTTCCCACGGGTTACTAGCCTAGTGGGGCAGCAAACTTGGCCTTATGTTTGGGGAAAGGTCAGCTCTTTTATTATGCTGTAGTTCTTTAGCCAGCCTCACTAGGACACAAGCGTAAGCTGCTGAATGTCTCCTGTGATATATGATGAAGTGGATTTTACCCACGGAAGCACGATACTATATATTTTTGTTAGTCTCTATGGTGCCACAGGAAGTCATTTGGCACCTTACTGGATGAGGTCTTATGTTCTACATGTAACCTGGGGATTCAGTGCTCCGATTATAAAGACAGTCTGTGCATGCTGGATCTGACAAACCTGTGTTGAAGCTGGACTCGGTACAGTGTAAAGACAAAAATTTTTGCATTCATCCAAAAATATGCTCAGCAACCAGCTTCCTTCCACTACTTCAAAGATCATGCATGGCCTTGAGGGACCATAAGCTCCTCAAGAAAAAGTACAACACACTGACATCTACTAGCTTTTGATGGAGAAAAACCTGTGGCATAAACTTGTAAGTCTCCATTTACTAGAGATAAAGATGTGCTAGCTCTAATGCCTGAAAGTTAATGCTCTCTGATTAAATAATTTTTCAAAATGTTAAAGCTAACAACATGTGTATGTCTAACAACATGTATGCTGTAGTCCCTGAAATAATTACAAATAATATTAATCATATTCTCTCCTTTATTAAGGATAAATACAAGCTGTGATATTCACTGGCTTTTAATTTACCTCCAATTAGTTTAACTGACTATATTACAATACCACAAAGAACTGGGCTTTTTTTCCCTTGTTATAATAATATGGAGTCTCATATTATTAGCAAAAATAACTTGAACCAGATGAAAGTTTCAGGAGCCCATCTTGCAGCAAGACTAAAAGCAAGAGAGATTTTTTTAAGAATTGCTACATTTGGAAAGTATCAGCAGTCTTAATTATTACAATGCTATAACACAGTGCAGCATAATATAGATTTACTGTAATGTTTCTTACATTTTAGGACAGAATTGGTTGTAAAGAAATTATAATATAATTTTCAACTTCTTCAGATTTATGAACCAATATAATCGTATCTGTAATGCTAAAAGCCAATTCCAATAGTAGCTTTTATTCCCAACAGTTTTATAAAAAGGGTTTCAGGTGCATGCATAATACTTTCCTGATTTAATATTTCAGAGTATTTTAGAGTATTTTTAAATGGTAATTTTATGATAAATTGGAAAAAGATATATAGGAATTGTTGCAATTTTAATGTCACAGTCTGCTGGATCTGCATATCTTATTTTGGTGCATGTATCACTCTTGAATGTAAAGTTAGAAATAATAGTGATGGAACTGTTTATGGTTTTAAATGTGCACATGAAAGTCATCAAAGGTGTCTCCAATGCTCTGACAACCTTGATCACTGGGTGATCAACTTACTTTGCTCTGTCCATTTTCGCTTGCAACCACTTAAATTCTATGGTTTGTACTTAATAAAATTACTTTTATTTACTATCATGCCCAGTGTAAATAATTGTTGCTTGGGGGGGAGCAATCAGTATGTACTTTTAGTGTTAAAGGAGGCTTGCTTGAATGGGCTTTCAATGTGTGAAACTCTCCGACAGTGAAAGATGGATTTGGGGTTTTGATCCCATTTGGGGGTTGTTTTTCTGCAGGCTGTGCCCAGAACTGCATTCTCCTCAAAGCTGAAGTGATTCAGTGTCTCTACTGTTCTTCGGGGTCGGAGGGGTTGGGGGGGAGAGGGGAGTGGTAGTCTCAGCTCTGTGCCATGGCTGGGGGAGACCAGGAGATCTGGCCCAGAAGGACAGGGTGGTGAGAAGCCCCGGAGAGCAAGAAGGTGACATCAGTGGCTTTATCAACACACCGGGAAGCAATCCCGAGGGGGTCTTCAGTTACCACACTGTCACAACTGCCATAGCACATCAGTCTATCTACTCTACTGTCCTGTCTCTGGACAGATGTGAAATCTATGCTTGACATTCTTTGCAATCTTTGCCCCATTAAGCTATGTAAATGAAACACATTCTTTGTGAAAAATTATAAATAATGAAAACAGCAAACGCACCTTTGGTACCCACTGGAAGGATTTTTTTGTGGAACTCAATTGCCTCAGCATAAGATGAACAGCAGCAGAAATCAAGTAGGGAGCTTTTCTAAGCAACGGTCTTGCAGGAGACAGTGATTTGCATTATACACAACAGGTGTTAGCCCCTAATTGCTGCCATGCTTAACAAAAAAAAGGGGGTGGGTGGGTTAATTTAATGCTGGTAAAAGGTGCTGTATTGACAAGCCCTGGAGAGCCAAGTCCTCTGTTTATTCCAAAGGCAGGTACCACAGGGATAGCAGCAGTGCTTGTTCCCTTACTTCTCTGAGAACATAGCTTTACCCTGCCTGTCATCTCTTACAGGAATGAGAGAGTAGTTCATTTTCCAGGCCAATTCATTCCTTGACTGAGACTGTTGAGTGCACCAAGCAGGAGAGGATGGTACATGAACATGGCATGTTTTGAAGAGAGTTTCTCCTTTAATGGAACCATAAAATCCCATCTTCACTTTGTATTAGCAAATCAGATTTCTAGATGGCAGACAGCTCTTTATTGCCCAAAGTTGAAACAAAGTACAAACAATTCAGCCAATGATAGTTATGACTTAATTTAACTTATACCTAGAGAAAGTGTCAGTGATGTTTATTAGCAGTCTCAGGCCTCAGTGAATGTATTGTATTGGGTACACTTGCTGTTTCAATGCTCTCTCTCCCTAAAACGCACACAAAGAAAGAACAAACCATGACAACTAGAAAGCTTGGCAGGTAATGTAGGCAAGGGAAGGCATTGCTTTCCCAAACTGCCTATACTGCCAAGCTGGCCAGGCAGGGCTGGGGCTATGCCGCACTGGCAGCATGGCTCCTCAGCAGCCGGGGAAGGCTGCGCCACGCCGTGCAGCAACCCAGGCCTTCAGCTGGGGTTGGGTGGGGCTTGGCTGGAAAGAGGGAGGTTGTTGAAGGGGCATGGTCTTGGGGCGGGGCTTCTGGCAGAAGGGGTGAGACTTCAGCTTTCCATCCTCAGCTTTTACCCACCGCCCATGACAAATAGTACTAGTTAGCAATCTCAGGAGAGGGGCATGGAGAGGGAATTATGCCAGCACATCCTAGTGATGGTTCCTTCAAGTCAGGGTTGAGGAACATTTGTAGAGCAGGGTAGGGAACCATGGCTTGCTAGATCTTTGTGCTGTACTTCCACTTTGGATGAGAAGATTTTAGTCTTCACAGTCATAAGCTAGTATCTTTGCAGAGCACAGAAGTCACATCTGTTAGCATAAAAAAAAAAAAAAAAAAAGCAGTGTGGTCATGAAACTCTCCCTTTTCTTTCCCGAGATTTTCCAACTCCTTGGAGAGGGCAAATAAATATGTAAAATCCAGAGAGGTTCTTGTCTGTAATCTGCACCTGCTTTATGTACTAGCACTTGGCAAGAAGCAGTGAGAGCCTGTCTAGAGATTGAGACCAGCCTTCCTTCCAGAAGAGACATAATATTTTGATTTTAAGATACATTTAAGTAAAATAATAAGATATTCTAGAAGCCCCATCTAACCAAAAAGACATCAACTACTCCCATGGAGCAAAGATATTGGCTTGCTAAGTGAATGGTAGCTATATTAATGAAAAACAAACAGGACAGAGTAATGAGATTAAAAGGTAAACTGCATGAACCTGGCAGAGAACCAAGTCAGCTACTGGCTTGGCAAATTTTGAAGAACAAACAACCTTATTATAAACAACCTGGAAACAACAGAAGGCAGACTCTCTCTTCAGACATGAGAGAGACACAACATTCCTGCCCTTTGCTGATTGATGATAACCTGCTTGGGAAAACAAACAAGAGGGAAGATCCTCTCGTGGATCAGTAGCTAGTAAAAAGACCAGAAACAAAGGGTAGGAATAAATGGCCAGTGTTCAGAATGGAGAGAGGTAAATCATGTTGCCCCCTAGATATCTGTACTGGGACCAGTGCCGTTCAACTAGGGTTGCCAGGTGTCCGGTTTTGAAACGGACAGTCCAGTATTTGAGCTTTCTGTTTGGGAAACAAATTGAAAAAATATAAATGAGAAAATATAAATGTCCAGTATTTTCTAAATAAGACATAATGTAGATTGTTATGTAATGTCAAGCGTGTCCGGTATTTTTGTTGAAACCATCTGGCAACCCTACGTTCAACATATTCATTAAAGATCTGGAAAAAGGGGGAAATAGTGAGATGGCAAAATTTATAGATAACTATTTTGAATTCAAAGTAGACCAAGAAGAGGTTACAAAGGGATTTCATGAAAATGGGTGTCTTTGCAACTAAAGTGCAGATGAAATTCAATGTTGATAAATGCAAAGTAATGCACATTAGAAAACACAATTCTAGCTATCCAAAAAAAAGATGGGGTCTAAATTAGAGTTACCACTGTAAGGCTACATCTATACTGCACCCTTCTTCTGCAAAAGCTTATGCAAATGAAGCACGGAGTAGCATATCACCAAGCTTCATTTGCATAATTAATTAGGGGGCATTTTTGCACAAGAGGCTTTTGAGCAAGAAGGAGCTGTGTAGACGGCTCCTTTTTGCGCAAAAACCCCCTCTTGCACAAGAGCCGATCTTCCTGAAAAAATGAGGAAGAACGGCTCTTGCGCAAGAGGGGTTTTTTGCGCAAAAAGGAGCCGTCTACACAGCTCCTCTTTGCGCAAAATCCTCTTGTGCAAAAACGGCCCCTAATTAATTATGCAAATGAAGTGTGGCGATATTCTACTCTGTGCTTCATTTGCATAAGCTTTTGCAGAAAGAGGGTGCAGTATAGACATAGCCTAAGAGATCTTAGAGTCATTGTAGATAGTTCTTTGAAAACATTTTTTCAGCAGCAGTCAAAAAAAGGTAATAGAATGTTAGGACCATTAAGAAGCAAGTAGATAATAAGATAAAAAATATAATAATATCACTATATAAATCCCTAGTACAACATGTTAGTTCTGGTCACCCCATCTCAGAAAAGATATCTTAGAACTGGAAAATGTAGAGAGAGAAGAGCAACAAAAATTATTAAGGGCATGGAACAGCTTCCATATGAGGAAAGATTAAAAAGACTGTAACTGTTCAGCTTGGAAAAGTGCCAACTAAGTAGGGTTGCCAGATGGTTGAAACAAAAATACCAAACACCCTCCCCCCCCAAAAAAACCACACCGGGAATTCTGTTGAAGGGGAAACAAAAAAAGGGAGGGGGAGAACCAAAGTTGTTGAGGAAAAAAAAAACCCAAAAAACTCTGCATTAAAACAGCATGTCCCCTTTAAGAGTGAGTGCAGTGATAGGAACAGGGAGCGGTTGAGCACTAAGACCCAGGGGAAGCATTGCTTCCCCTAGGTCTTTTGGCCAGCAGCCATTTTGTGCCGGCAGCCTTGAGGAAGCAGGTAAGCATGGGGGTTGGGGGCCAGCAAAATACTGGACATCTCAGGTGTCCGGTATTCTCTGAATTTTTTTTACCGGACAGGAGGCAAAAATACCAGACTGTCCAGGTGAATACCGGACACCTGGCAACCCTACAACTAAGTGCTCAAAAAAATTAGGTAAGTTCCTGTAGGATACATCCATTAATGGCTGTTAGGCAAGATGGTCATGGATGTAATCCCATGCTGTGGGTGTCCCTAGCCTCTGATTGCCAGAAGCTGGGAGTGAATGGCAGAGAATGGGCCACTCAGTGATTGCCTGTTCGGTTCATTCCAGCTGAAGCACCTGGAAGATGGGATCCTGGGCTAGCTGGGCCACTTGACTGACCCAGTATGGCTATTTTCCTATTCAAGTACAATCTATATTTATGGGGACCACAGACTGTAAGGAATATTTCCTAAAGCCTGTCTTCTGAACTTTGAGCAAACCCCCCAGCTCACCAAGCTTATTGTCAGAAGAAAGCTCCTCACAAGCCTGTACGCACCAATGCAAAGCAGCATCACACCCTAAGAGAACAACAGATGCACAACCTGAAGACATCTCTCCACTGGTATGATGATCAATACCTACGCCCTCAAACACATCTTTCAAGATTCATGGCTCCTAAAAATTCCTTTAACAACATATGGTGTCCTCATCCAGGGCATCAAATACTCCAGCAACTATGTGAGTGAAACCAGACAATCTCTATGCTTTCAAACAAACTCACACACAATGACAAAAAACAAAACCTCTTATTACCTGAAGGTGAACACTTTTCACAAAGCAGTCACTCCATATTTGACCTCTCATCCTCATCCTCAAAGGAAACTTGCACATACTTTCTAAAGACTGGGAATTTAAATCAAAAACTTTGCTAGACACTAAAAACATGAACCGAACAGAAACACTGGTTTTATAGTTCATTACAACAATTTGTAACATACCCTCCATCCTTCTAACCCTTAATTGGCCACTACATTTTAAGTCGTTTCCTACAGCGTGTGGGAACCTCTTATGCTTAACTTTCTTTACCAACTTGTATTTTGCTCAGACATTCTGGTTACCCTCCCCAGACCTGAAGAAGAGCTCCGTGAAGCCTGAAAGCTGGTAACTTAGACAAATGGAAGTTAGTCCAATAACAGATATTACCTCACCTACCTTGTCTCTCTCAGTTTGTTAGACACAGGACAATGATATGGAAAAAGAAAATAATCAAATATGAGCCAACCAATTTTCATTTAGCCTTCAAATCTCTCTCTGGGGGACTATTCCTCTAGTTCTGGGTTGCAGGGTAAAACTAACTAAATGTGCAGTGCAGTAACTCTGAGAGCTCCCATTCCTCTTAGTCTCCTGCCTACAGCCTCTCTCCACTGAAGAACTCCCATCTTAGTTTCCTGTAACTCTCTTCTAATTCTACCTTTATCTCAAGATGCTTGTATGCCCTCTACGGGGAGCACTTGCACCCAGACATACCAACGGAATACTCTATGGGAGACCACCCATCACTTTGCCCCAGGCAGCTACTAGTGGATCATCATCTTCCCTAGAGGATAAGAGAGGGTGGGAACCAAGAACATGCAACAGGTCTCTTCAGACCCCATTAAAAATATAGTACAAAAAAATCTCTAATTACTCAACTCAATAAACCATAAATAGGCCTGTGTTGTGTGGCAGGACACTTTCCTAATGCAGCTATGAGGACAGACAACTGACTCCCTTTCTCAGCACACACTAACTACCCATCTGTTCCTATTTTTCCATATTTTGCATAAGTGAGATACATGTGCAGTATGGGGGCTTCAAGCCACTTAAGAGCATTTCCAACGGTTGATTTAAGAAGCAGGTAAATTTCCCCCAGACATTTGGGAATGAATAGGAGGGATTAGGGGAACAGCACTGCAAGTTCTGCTTCTCTCATACCTCTGGACAAGTCTCTCCCATGGCCATATGATGACTAATTGCACTAAGAAGGACATTCTCTGCCAGGCAAGTTGACTAGAAATCAGACCCACACCAGCATCATGCACACAGCAATTGTCAGTGAAATGACATTAATGTTCTTTCACCTATTGATATTGTGTGTGTAGCGCTTCATGAGCAAAGAAAATGAGCAAAATATGGCAAGCAAGAAGGTGCTATTTGGCACACACTTTTCTGATCATAAGACAGGACTATGCAGCACTTTAAAGACTAACAAGATGGTTTATTAGGTGATGAGCTTTCATGGGCCCACGAAAGCTCATCACCTAATAAACCATCTTGTTAGTCTTTAAAGTGCTGCATAGTCCTGTCTTTTGTTTCAGCAAGACCAAACTAACACGGCTACATCTCTATTACTTTTCTGATCATAACTGCATATGAAAGCAACATGCTTCCCCACAAGAAAGAGCACTTGTCTGGCTTGGAGGAGTCTCTTGGAATTTAGGGGAAACAACTACAACTTTTGAAGATACAAACACATCCACACTGTCTTTTTGTGTCTACAGGGAAGTGATTATTCCCCTCTATTTGGCACTAGTGAGGCCACATCTGAAGTACTGCACCACGTTTTGTGCCCCCCCTTACAGAAAGTATGTGGACTAATTGGACAGTGTCCAGGGGAGGGCAACTAAAATGATTAGGGACCTGGGGCACATGAGGAGAGACTGAAGGAACTGGGCTTATTTAGTCTGCAGAAGAGAAGAGTGAGAGAGGGATTTTATAGCAGCTTTCAACTACCTGAAGGGGGTTTCCAAAGAAGATGGAGCAAGGCTATTCTCATTGGTGCCAGATGACTATACAACAGAACAATGGTCTCAACTCACAATGTGGGAGGTGTAGGTTGGATATTAGGAAAAACTATTTCACCAGGAGGGTGGTAAGGAATGGAATGAGTTACCAAGGGAAGTGGTGGAATCTCCGTCCTTACAGGTTTTTAAAGCCTGACTTGACAAATCCTTGACTAGCATGTGTTAGTTGGGGTTGGTCCTGCTTAGAGTGGGGTGATCTCCTGAAGTCTCTTCCAACCATAATCTTCTATGATCACAGTTTGCCTTGTTTACTTAATGACACGGAGCAAAGCTTAAACAGCTGAAAGAACCATGTTCTTTCATCTCCTTTTCTCTAATATCCACATGACATGGTAACTTAAAGGACACAACTTAAAATGTCTCACTTTTATCTAACAGCACTAAACTCCCTAACTGCCTGGAGTGTTTCTGCAAAATTTCTGAATAGATTGTCCTGTTTCCTGCCAGCTGTTGTGTCAAAGATACACACCCAAACCAAGGAAATCATACATGCACAGCAGAAGTCTCTAAGTTGTATTGCAGAAGTCCCTGATACCCTCCCACCAGACACCTAATGCTCTTAAGACCCAGAAAACAAGTGATGCTCTCTTAGCCCCATATCCAGAAATAGCAGCAGCTCTATATTTGTGATACTATTAACCATCCTAATGCAGGATGTGGTGAAGAGTATGCATGTCAGTTTCTCCAGAGACATTATCAGTAAAGCAGAGACTCTGACGATACACAAAGTACTGTCAAATTCAGCAAACAACTAAAAATATTGGGAGAAACCTATTTCCTCAGTCTTGTTTCTCTTTTAGTATCTCATGACTCAGTCACAGAACTAGTGGGTACAAAATGTTCAGATGAGCTTTTAAGTTCACAGAGTCCCATTAAAAACTGCCTAGTAACACTTTGGCTAAGAATGGAAAAATGGAAAAATTCCAACAAAATCTGCAGATCCATGAAGTTTTAATTAAAACCAGAAATTCCAATTTTAGTATCTGATGAAAAATCATATAATTTGATTTTCATTCCTGTTGTGAAAAGTTAGAAGAAAAACGGGCTTTTAAAGAGCGATTCTAATACATTAAAAATTCCTCTGCTTGATGGGTCTATGTTAAATGAGTTTGGTAGATTCAGTTTAGTCCTAAGTAGATCAGAGTCCAAATCACAAAACCATCATTACAAAAGTCATCAATTGTCATCCTAGTAGACAGTGAATGAGCATGGAAACTGAACTGACGGTGGTCCTTCCGATCAGAATCGAGGCCCATTGGCAAAGCAGTCTAGAGAAGCATGCACTGTTGCTGCCCAGACTTACGTATGCATAGAAGATGTTTCTCTAGACCTGCCAACCTGACATTTTTCACTCTGGTGTTCTTTACTTGATTTCCACAACTTGCAATCTCTTTCACTTTTGATTTGGATCACAGTCTCATGCCTTTGACCTCATTTTACCCTAGTTTATTTTTGGTCAATGAAAGAAGTGGCCTCATAGAAATGTAGGGCTGCAAGAAGCCTTATGAAGTCATCTAGTCCATCCCCCCCAAGCTGATACAGGACCAAGTAAACTTAAAAATCATCCCTGACAGGTGTTTGTGTAGCCTGGTCTTTAATACCTCCTGTGACAGTGATGTCACAATCTCCCTTGATAACTTAACCACTACGTAACCACAACTAAATAAAAGTCTGATTGGTGCCTTTCACCAGCACTAAATTCGTTTGGGAAAAAATTAAAAGAATGAGCAAAAATCTCAGCATGCATTTTGAAATTGGGCATATGAGGCCCACACAGAACTTAGCAGGAAAATGGTTAAAACCTACCAATAAAGCACTGAGTTGTAGCAGATGTCTTTGTTCTCAACATAGGGACAGAAAAGGAATGCAGATTTACAGGAAAGTTGCTAGGTCACTCCATTAGGGAGAAAACATTGGTAATAACATAATCAAGTTCTACCTTGAAATGTATGTCCAACCCCCGGTAACTTCTCCAAAGGAATACCTAGTGCTGAAGTATCTAAGAAGGGAGAGCTTTAGGAAGTCAAACCCTGCAGAGTTTGCATTAAAGGAAAGGAGAGTTTCTGAGACTGCTATGTTATGGACATTGTACGTGACTGCCACAAACTTCAATAAAGACCAATTTAGACTTTGTTCTATGTGTGCTATAAGTATAGTCCGCCAGCAACAGAGCCTGGAAGGGACAGTTTTATTTTTATTCAGAATTTATATTATAGGAAACATATATTTTTGGGTTCTGGGAATAAGAGACCCAAAACAGACATTTAAACCCATAGTCTTGCTTCATTTGATTACCTCATTGTCCAGGGACACAAAGCCAGCTAAACTAACTCATATTTTCTACTATAAATGGCAACATTTCACCCTCTTGAGATGCCACAAGGCAAAATGACTGTTAATAATCCTTCTACTGGAACTGACACCGAACAATGGACTCCACTGTGGAATAAAGAAGGAAGGGGGATGTGGAAATATACCTCTATCTGATACACTGACTTACTTACTCTGTAAATACAAAGCCAAGTAATACCACAATAGACTTCCTCAGTTGGACAAAAAATTACTTGGAAGATAACCTACCAGAAGCATAGAGCAATTTGCCCCACAGTTTCCAGATAATCTGAACAAGGATTATCAATCTCCCTCCTTCTATCTAGTTGAAGATGAGACTCTTCCAGTATTTAGAATACTTGAAAGCAAATGTTTCTCTAGTAAAATATTTTTTTACATATGAACATAATGGCCATGCTGAGTCATACAGTGATCCATCTAGCCAAAGATCCTGACTTTTGAATATGTTTAATGCCAGATGCTTCAGAAGGAAAGAACAGAACAGACAATCAAGTGAATCATCCCTTCCCGATGTCTGAAAAATCTAAAGGTTCTTAATATTCTATTAGCTTTTTTGACTGCCTCTGCACATTGCGTGGCTGTTTTCAGAAGCCATTCACAAGACTCCAAGATCTCTTTCTTGAGTAGTAACAGCTAATAGATCCCATGATTTTGTTTGGATACTTGGAATTATGTTTTTCAGTGTGTATTACTTTGCATTTATTAACAATGAATTTCATCTGCCATTTTGTGACGCAGTCATCGAGTTTAGTGAGATCAGTTTATTATTCTTCATAACTTGGTAATCTGATTGGTTTATCTGATTCCAGAGACTCCTGTAGGACATCACTATTTTCCTCTCTCCATTCTGAAAACTGACCATTTAGTCCTATCCTTGCTTTTTTTGTTATAACCAGTTATTGATCCATAAGATTACCTTCCCTTCTTATACCATGGTTGTTTACTTCACTTAAGAGTTTTTTGTGAGGGACTCTGAGATTTCCAAAAAAGCCTTTGACAAAGTACACTGTGAACACTGGATCCTCCTTGTCCACATGTTTCTTGACACCCTCAGAGAACTCTAATAGATTGGTGAGGCATGATTTCCCTTTACAGAGCTATGTAGACAAATCCCCACAAAATGTATTCCTCTGTGTGTCTAATAATTCTGTCCTTTACTATAGTTTTAGCTAATTTTCTTGGTACTAAAATTAGGCTTATCAACCTGTTAATACCAGGATCAACTCTGGAGCCTTTTTTTTTAAACTGATGTCACATTAGCTACTGTACAGTTCTATGGCAAAGAAGTTGATAGGTTCCATACCACAATTAGTAGTTCTGCAATTTCATATTTGATTTCCTTCAGAACTTTTGGGTGAATACCATCTGGTTCTAGTGACTTATTACTATATAATTTATCAATTTGTTCCCAAATCTCCTCGTAATGACACCTCAGTTCCTCAAATTTATCACCTAAAAAGAATGGTTCAGGTGTGGGAATCTCCCTCAGATGTTCTGCAGTGAAGAATTAATATGGTCTCTTGGCACTGGTGTTGTCTTCTCTTGAGTGTACCTTTAACACCTCAATTGTCCAATTACTGTTTAGCTTCTGATGTACTTAATGGTTTTTGGTTTGTTTTTGAGTCTTTCGCTAGTTGTTTTGGGGGTTTTTTTTGGTTGTTCTTTTTTGTTTTGGGGTTTTTTTTTTTTTTGCTTGCCTGCCTAATTATACTTTTACACTTGACTTCCTAGAGTTCACACTCCTATTTTTCTCAGTAGGATTTAATTTCCAACTGGATGCTCTTTTGCCTCTAATCACTTCTTTTACTTTGTTTTGTTGTTGAGCCATCATGGCACTTTTTGGTCCTTTTACTATATTTTGTTATTTCGGTTATATACTTAATCTGAACCCTTTTAAACAATTTCCATGCTGCTTGCAGGCATTTCACTTTTGGACTGTATCTTTTAATTTCCATTTAAATAGCTTTCCCATTTTTGTTTAACTCTCCCTTTTTAATCTCCAAATAAGAAGAAATAACGTTTCTCTGAGCAACTAGCAATGAGAAGCCAACCTCCCACTGCGTTTACTAAAAGATTCCATTCATGGTTTAAAAAAACGGTCTCAGGGGTCTATGATTTAATTATGTGGAATACAGAGAGTCTGAACAGAACAGCCAAATGTGTTTGGGCATAAAATTTATCTGTGAACTTAAAAGTAGATAAACAGATGGAAACAGACAACTCTACAAAAATGATGATTTCTTCCTTCCAAATATTAATTAACTCAATATTGTGTGACAGAGTATCTGATGCCCATACAAACAAGGAAAGTCATTATTTATATCGCTCAGATGTAAAAAACAAAACAAGAAAACTGTTTTAGTGTTCATGGTTTTGGCAGCATTCTGGGCCTGGAATGGATGGTTGAAGCAGTTTAAATGGGAAACAGTGGGCTCTCAGATCCCAGCCAGATCTTAGTTATTGTAAATCAGTAAGCTCTATGAACTTGGCTGGTTTATACCAGTTAAGGAGGTTGATCTTAGCTTCATAAAGAAGCCCCATTGCCTAAAACGGTTCTAAACAACTTTTCTATAGATCAGGTGAGTATTTTGCCTAGTGTATTTTTTTGTTATGAGCAATAAGAGATGAAGAGCTGCATTAAAAAAAAAAGATGTTTAGAAAGTTATTTTGAATCCTTGCTTAAGACTTCGGACCTCGAGGATTTTCAATCAATACAACATTGCTTGATGGTTAAAAGACAACAGCACTATCTCCCGTGACACAAAAAGATCGCACTGAATAAATCATTCTGGTGAGGTGGGATATGTTTGGATATCAATAATAGTTTCTGTAGCATTAGGGTAGTGATATAATCATAGGGACAAGTACTCACATTACAATTGGAAGATCCGTCAAATGTGGGACATGAGCCGTCAGGCCAATCCGTAGAGTCTATGATGCTTGACTGCCTGTGCTGGGCCTCATATTCCTTCAACTGAAATGAAGGAACAAAGAAATGTTAGTCAATGTATGCTAAATTATCAGATCTGCATAAACTCATTGACCAGAAATGTATAGCCACTTTCAGTTTCTGTCCATACTGTTGTAAAGATGGGAAAAACAGAACTTCTCCAGTGCATTTCTCTTTTTAACCTCAAATTACATTAAAATGGAAAAAAGTTAATGAAATGGCACAAAAAACCAAAAGGAGGAAGTGATCTGGAAACATGAGAATGGTCCCCTAGCAAATCTGGAAATTTCAAATTTCAGTAACCATTCATATGCACAACGAATGTATATAAACATGTAGCCATCAAAATCCTGGTTTGAAAATTAGGTATTCAAAGATTCTCAGTTCCCAGTTTATAATCCTGATTAAAGCCCACTCACATCAGTGGATAGACTTATTGACTTCAAAGGGTTTTCTATCAAGACTTAAATTTAGTAAGGGAAACCAGATAAAATCACTGAGGTATATTTTATTGCTAATAATTTGGGCCACTAGAGGGAAGCAATGAAACCACAAGTAGAATGCTTATTATAGTTTATTACTACACATAAAAAACAATGAAAGGGCAAAGAATGAATTGTAGAGGAAAAAAAATTGTTAGTGTTAAGGTTACAGTAGCAATCTGAACAATTTTTTAATTATCTGACTTCAGATATATTAGCAAATGGGACATATTATGCACCAAACAACATACAGTGCACAAGGTGGCTGAGTAATATATTTTATTAGACCAACTTCTGTTGGGGAAAGAGAAAAGCTTTAGAGATTTAAAGAGCTCTCTTCAAACTCTGGGGAAGGTAACCAGAGTGTCTCAGGCTATGTCTACTCTACAAAAGTATGTTGACCTAAGTTACATCAGCATACAGCTACTGCAGTTCATACATTACCAGCACATGATTGTGTTGGCAGTGCATGTACTCCCCAGGAGTGCTTGTGGCAATGGACAGCATGATGCACCATGGGTACATATCCCACATGCCACTCACAGCCATTCAGTGCAGCTCTTTTTGGGAAGTTTTTGTAATGCCAGGTGAAGGCAATCAGTGCATTGGATGATATGCACCTCAGGCATGCACAAGACCCATGGATTTTGAAAGGTGTGTTGTGGGGGATTTTGATCACTGAGCAGTGTAGGGAAGTCTGCAGCTTTTGCATCTGTGGTTATGGCAGGGTTCCCCAGTGCACCCTTGTATTTAGCTGTGAGCTTCAAGTACCATTCCCAGACCTAAAGAAAAGCTCTATGTGCTCAAAAGCTTGTGTGTCACTGACAGAAGCTGATCCAATAAAAGATTTTACCTCACCTACCTTGTGTCTCTAATATTCTGGAATAGCATGGCTACACCACTGCATACATACAATATAAAAGAAAAGATCTTCATCTTTTCCACTCCAGCTCAAGGAAGTGTGAATAAATAAGAAATGTAAATGAGCATCATTTTTTGCTTTAATTCCACATTCTTCCATAACCCAAATTGCACGTACCTAATAGTTGGTGCTACAGCATGCATGTCATCTGATCATGCGTTTGCGCAAAGGGACTTTATTGCTGTGGCAAACTCAACACTGAGTTTCTTGGCTCTTAAGCAAATGTCAACATTAACGCTATATTAATAATCTATATTCCACTTCTTGGGCTTTTATGTCTTAAAAATTGCAAAGAAAAGCTCATGTCAGCCAGTGCATTTTGTGGGGGAAAAAACTCGCATCTGTCTTTATTTTAGTGGCATGTCCCCAAAAATTGCTGAGGAGATTTTCATTGAACTTTATGGGCTGTCTGGAGCAGAGCTAGTGTAGGTATGTCTTCTTGAACTGGGAATTATACACCTAGATCAAAATGTATGCATAGCGATGAGCAGCAGCATAACAGTTGATGAATACACACATTCTAGCACAGGGGTGGGCCACATTCAGCCTTGGCACTTCCACTGGGGAGCAGAATCCAGGGCTTGCCCTACTCAGTGCATGCCATGGCTCTGTGTGGCTCCCATAGCAACGGCCCGGCCCCATGCAACACTCCCACAACTCTGATCGGCTGGGAACTGCAGCCTGTGGGAGCTACAGGGGTGCCTCCTGCAGACAGGCAGCGCAAACTTCCACCTGGCCGACTGGAAGGGCGACATGCTACTGCTTCTGGGAGTTGCTTCAGGAGATCAGCGCAGCCTGCTCTCTTGAGCCCTGCCCCATCCCAATCCCCTCCCCTATCCCTGATTATTGTCTTGCCTTCTGAATCCCTCAGCCCTAGCCCCCTCCAGCACCCAAACCCTTCTTCCCCAGCCACACCCTAGCAGATCCCTCACCCCACCCACAAACCTGCACTTCAACCCCCCTACCCCAGCCCAGAGCTCCCTCCTCTCCTCCAAATCCCTCAGTCCCAGCCCTGAGTCACCTCCTGTTCCCCAAACCTCCTGCCCAGCTCCATCACAGAGCCTGCACCCTCCAAGCCAGAACCCTCACCTCTTTTTGCACCCCAGCCCCAATTTTATGAAAATTCATGGACTTGCATACAATTACCATACCCTGATGTAACCTTCAGGCCAAAAAGTTTACCCACCCTGTCCTAGCAAGGACAGATTAAAAACTGCAACACCTGACACAGACAACATGCAATACAGAAAGTCATCCTACTGTGGGAACATCAAATGAAATCTTATACTTATTTGTAAGGAGTCAACTGAAGCAAGATGTTAGACGTGTATTTACTCTGCTAGCCTGAACGTGGTAATTAAGAATTAATCAATGTTGGGCTTGGTCAGCACTCAGAAGAAGGAACTTCAACATAAAAAGGTTTTTCAGAAACATGCACTGAAAGCTGCATCCTATCCTCCAACAAGGAATCAAGCTCCTGTAGCTCAAAGAGCCTGAATGCTTTTGAAATATTCTAACTTCATCTGAGTGCTAATTAGAACATATTGATTTCAAGATGCCCTGATATATCTATGCTGTTTCCATTTATTATATGATAAAAGTATTAGTTTTATTATTTCATAAAACACTGCAGAGTCTACATTATATTATGTATACCTTACAATGAATGCACAGAGTCTCCCACAAGCAAATACAAGAGATCCCCGGCACAAGGGAATCACAGTCTCCTGGGGTATTTACTGTATAAGAACTACAGGAGCATTGCTGCAGCTATGCTGCTATAGTGTGTACACTTGCCACAGTGAGGGAAGGCGTTTTTCTGCAGATAGGCAATGATATGGAAGTTTTAGGTATAGACCAGGCCTAAATTAGACACAACACAATGAGGAAGGATAGTGAATGGAGGTTAGAAAACAATGACAACTCAATTACTTGCTGTCTTGTGATTAGCTTTCACCATATGCATCAAAGTTATAGAGGTTATGGCATTGCCTTATGATGTTCAGTAAGACTTCTGAGTCTAAACTATTCCTCCTCTTAATGGGCACAATCATAAACTCAAACCTCTGAATGTCTCAGAATGGGGCATGTTCCAGCCTGGGGTATTTTTCCAAAGTTAGTGAAATGGAGCGAGCTATGCATATGTGGTATTCAGTATTGTAACTGATACTTCAGCCTAATTCTTTTCCAAATGTGGCTCAGGCACCTGTTCCTCATTCAGGACTATGGGTATGCTGGGCTTGAAAGCACAAGAAATGTTGTACCAGACACAGGTACAGAGGATAAGTGTTTCTTGAACAAAGTTAAAAAGTCCTGGAAAACTGTGGTTTAGTTTGAAAGCGTAACCTCAGCCTTTGCTGTGGAGTCAGCCCCATGACTTTATGGTAAAGTGCCGACGCTATCACACACTGCAGAGAAGCTGTGGGTCACCACTTTGCTCTTTGCACAATGTTGCACTATTCAGAAAAACACCATGATAGGCTCAACAAGTGACAGGATACAGAGCCTCAGCTCCAGGACGTTGGGACAGAAGGAATCATGGACAACTGTTTGCATCGCATACCCTTGCCAGTGCTTCCTCAATGGTGATCATCTTCTCTTTGACCATCATCATCAGCTGGATCCGTTCTTCATCGCTCATTGTGATCTCACTTGCCACATAACCAACATCCTCTCCTAAAGAAAAAAGGAAGAGATTAAACACATCTCCACAAGAATTCAGCACTGAAAGGCGAGTGTTTGGACACACACTTTGGTGAGGCTGCTTCTGTCCCAGAACCCAGTTTGGTCAGACTAGGCTGGATGGATCCTTCCTATATACCACAATTTGATCAGTGTAGGGAAAAACCCTTGTTTTCCAACCTTGTGACTGATCCTGCACCACACAGAGAGGATGCAGTGTAACACAGTACCTGCAGGCTGCCACTTTCGTTCCACTGGAAAATACAAGAAAGAAGGCATCTCTACTCCTTCAGAGTGATGGAGATAGGTGCCCCCGCCTACAGTAAACGACCTACTTTATGTGTTGAAATGAGCAGAGTTTGGTAAGAAAGCAAGCAGATGTGGTCAAAATCATCATGTGCATGTGTATATACACACCACTGACTGGGACTACATTTAAAAGTGACCAGAGCAGCAAAGGAGCTGCTAATGTAGCAACCTGCCTTGATAACTTACTTCTGAAGGTATTTTTTTACATCCTAAAATAGAGTCCTGCTATCTTTAACATACTTTTGCCACACTCACAGTGCCTCCTCAGCAGTCTGGGGAGGCTTCTGTTTGCAACACAGCGATCCAACAGGAGAGAGTGTGTTTGCAGGCATCTTCCCACTCCCACATTTGCATGGCAGCATCACTGCACCTGAGTGACTCTTTAAGCTAGTGGAGAACTATGCTCAGTGTCCACTTGCAGCAGAACTTGGAAAGCAGCCCTGATAACCTAACTGGTAGGTTCATCGTATGTGTTTTTTGCAGGCAGATATCTTTCATCCCTCCTAAACTTGCAGACTGGCCCTGTGCAACTCCACGCTGAGCTCAGCCTTAAACCTAACCGGAGAAGGAACTGCAGAGCCAAACCAGGAACCTCTTGCTAACTATTCCATAAACAAACACACCAGCCATAAGAATAAACCATAGCAAGTGTAGCCAATACATACAAAGTATCTTTAGCTCCCCTATTTACATGCCAGATGCAACCCATCTTAAATGTACAGCTTTATTCGATCCAGCTTCAATGGAAATTCTCTTTTCAGTGGTAGAAACATTCTGAACCTCCACATTTGTGAACTGCAACATCCCCCCCTTAGATCCAAGAGGATGATACATATTGGTCCATTTAGGGATGTTAGATATCGGGTAATAGAATAGTTGAGTAACCACAAGAATTCTTATCGGTTGACTATTCTATAATACCTGGAGGTGCGGCTTGCAGTCAGTGCACTCCAGCCCCACTCCTGAGGAGCCCCTCTCCACCCCATGCTGCTGCCTCTGTGCCAGCTGGAAGCTGATCCACGAGGGGAGCCAGTTTAAAAAACAGTTTAAAAACTGAAAAGAAGGCAGCGGTGCAGGGTAGCAGCAGCCCCTGTCCATGGGGGGTGTGTGTGTGTCTGAGCTCCCCACAGACAGAGGCTGCTGTGGGAGGGGAGGCTGCCACGAAGCAGCCTCTGTCCATGGCAGCCCGGGCTGGCCGCGGACAGAGGCTGGTCTAGCAGGAACCCCCATCCGCACGGGGTCCCAGCCTCTGCCCAACGGGGTCCCAGCCTCACTGTGGAGAAAGGCTGTCCCCCCAGCACCAACTCCTGCTCCACCCCCCCTTATTGCCTCTGATACAGAGGCAGCAAAAGGAGTAGGGAAATGCAAGTAGTCGAGAAGATTAACCAATAAGCCTAGGCTTATCGGTTAATTGTATACTCAACTACTCATTTACATCCTGAGGTCCATTTACTGTAATATTGTTTTAGTTTTTGTTTTGTGATACTTATTTCTTGGACTTCAAGGAGTTACTGAGAGTCATTTTTAGTGCAGTGCATCATTGTGTTCTTAAAGACTTTACCTTTCGAAGCCTGTCTCATTATTCCTTTCTGGTTCTTTCGGAAATTCTGCCAAAAATACTTATTCTTCTTTTTCCAGTCTGCTCTCCCTTAAGAACAAATTACAGGAAAGGAACATTAATATGAAAATTAGATTTTCCTCCTTGAAAACTTCAACATGTATCTTCACCAAGAAAAATTCCCCAAATTTGCTCTTTTTCTGAATTTGCTCTGTACAAGAATTGAGCTAATCTAGCCATCTAAAAGAAATGTACATTCTTTGGGAGCAAGATTGATAGTGGAAGATTGAGATATGTTACCAAGAAGCATTTTTTAATTATAAAACACAGAACCTGTTGTGTACATGTTGGCATTTGTTTAACTGTTCACATCAAGCCTGGCTGTATTTTTATAGCATTTTTTTAATTCTCTTAAGCTGAGGCACAATTATTTAGATGAAACCCCAAATCAGATAAGGAATGTTATTTTATTACATATTCCCTTTGCTGATCTTCATGAAAAATGCTATGAGAACATTAACTACATATATGGCTCCTGCCATTTATTTGTTTTTTAGTTTTCTCAGTTTAAATCGAGTGAGTGTAGCCTTCAAGGGAATACAAACCAAATACCCTCAGCAAAAATTTCAGGATTTTATAGGTCTAGATAATTGAGTACAAGAGAGTTAGTTACATGAGTGAATTGCGAGAGGGCAGTCTGAAAAATAAAGTTTGAGATAAAAATACACCATTTAACAACAACATAAAGTCACTCAAAAATTAAGGAAGGAGACTGGTAAATTATGCCAAATGATATAAAAGTTAGTTTGTGTGGGAGGCTCGAAAAAAGGTAAATGGAAAAACTGCCAATGATCTAACATCCTAGGATCTGCAACTCGGGGGGGGGGGGGAAGGGAGGGAGAAGTCACAAGATGGGTATCTAGAAAATAACAGTATTAGCTAGACTGGCTCTGTCTGCCACTTGTAGATGCTGCCCCTCATTTTCTAGGGCATAACCTCTCCCCCCCCCGCCCCCAGCTTCCACAAATTTTGGATCATGGGTACTCAGCTCTTTTGGTAATTGTACCCAACATATACAAAATTTAAAGAGATTTAAAAAAATTAAACAGAGTGAAACATCAAATGAAATGAAACATACTGACCTACAGAGCTTTCTTCAGAGCTTGATTTATGAAGGGAAAGCCTAGAACAGAAAAAGAGAAATGGACTCATTATTGCAGAGTTCTTCTATCTCATGGGGACTGCCTGGTTCCAGTAAATTGTGATTTCAAGCGAATGCATCACCATATTTATTTCTCTTCTTTTTCTTCTAAATGTAGACATTTACAAACAGCCAGTGAGTTCCGATAACAGTAGTTTGACCTCATTAACTCAGTTCCTCTCTGAAAATCCTGAAACAAGATGAGGCAGCAAAGCATACTAAGCTGTCTGGCCTGCCTCACGCAGTGGAGAGTCACAGTTCCCCTCAGACTCTCCTCCACGTACTTTCTCCCTCACACAGAATGTGCTGTGCCTGCGCATTTGGCTCTGTGATTATGGCCCCAGCCTAAGGAGCCTGCTGCACATGCTAGGTGAGCAGGCGTCATCCCAGTCTTACCTGCTCTCCCAATGGTGCCCCAGATTTTCTGGTGCTCTATGTAGCTGCGTGTGCTGCGCGTGCTTAAAGACGGCCCCAGTAGTGCCTTTCATTTTACGATCACAACTATTCGTTAATTAAACCCTCACCACACCGTTGCAAGAGGGGGAACGATCATTGCCCTGGCTTTACAGATGGGAAACCAAGGCCCAGAAAAGCTAAGTGTGTCGTCTCAGCTCATACAGGATGTGTGCAGCAGAGCTGATCATCACTCGCTTGTCTCCGATCATGTGCTTTACTACTACTTCCTCACTCATAATCCAGCCCATAGGACTTATTTTTTAGCCTATTCTCTGGAAGAATATCAGCCAACACGTTAAATAAATCTTATTTGCTCAGTTTTTAAGCCCATGAATAATCGTTACTGAACATTGCAAAGTTCTTTGAAATCTTCAGATGAAAATCTCTATCTAGGAGCTTGATGAAAAACCCATTTATGTCAATGAAAACATTTCTATTGGTTTCAATGGCCTTTGTATCACATGCTCAGTGCAGGCTATGATTAGTGTGATACTGTCTGCAAAGTGCTCTATTGCATTTTATTGTACAATAATACCTGATAAAACAATGCCTATGTTGTATCTCTGCAAATAACAGCATGTATATTTCAATCGACAAAACAACAACCAACCCCAGTCTTATCATTTCAGTCTTGTATACAGGATATGGCATATTCTAAACTAAGCACCTCCGGGAATGGAGGTCTTTCCTAACTCTGAACAAAACAGTATGGTTGTTTTTTCAAAGATTACAACTTAACGTTGACTTAATACAGCTTTGAAACGTCACTATGCAGAAGAAAAAATGTTGCTTTTAATCATCTCAGTTTATATGAAAACGACAGCAAAAGGTTCCTCACCTTTTTAAAAAAAAAATCCCTCCTTCGTTTTAGCAGTTTACATTTAACACCGTACTGTATTTGCATGTGTGTGTGTGTGTGTGTTTGCGTGTATGTCTCTGCTGCTGTCTGATAATGCACTTTCCAAATTAGGTGTGTGGTTGACTGGCCAGTCTGGTGAGTTAGAAACTCTAGTGTTTGTAACTCTGAAGTTCTACTGTATTTCATTAACCTTTTTATCTGAATTCGCCCATGCTCTTCTGCATTGTCTTAGACTCCCAGCAGAGGGCACCACAGAGTTTTTGGTCAATTCAGAAAACCTTTAAAAGGAAAACTTTTTGCTTCATACCAATTCACAATGTAAACAATCCAAGCAATTACAGGACAGCATTTTGCAAGCCTAAAAATCATGTTCATCAGTTTGAAAAGAGATCATTAAAGAGAAAATGAGACACTATGAAGTTTAGTTTTGATTCAGTAATTCATCCAAGCTAAGAGAAGCTGGCACAGCAGAGCTGTGAAATGCCATCTTTTTTTCTACTTCAGTTTGATCAGCAGTGTAATCCTGCACAAATGGCAAACCAGCTGATGTAACAACATTCCAGATTTGGACTGCACCAGGTGGAAGGGGCATTTGCTTATATCCTTGCTGCTGAAGTTTACTCTTGGATGGAATAACAACTAGGGAAAAAATTAATAATCTAGGTGGTTCACAGCACTTGCAGTCAAATACTGATTTCTCATGAAAGAGTTCAGACAACAGGCACAGCAAGACAGTTCTCAGTTCCTATAGACTTGGGGCATGTCTAGACTACATCCCTCTTTCAAAAGAGGGATGTAAATTAGACAGATCAAAATTGCAAATGAAGCCGGGATTTGAATTTTCCACACTTCATTTGCATAATGGCGGCCTCTTGTTCTTTCGAAAACAAGTATTTCAAAAGTGAAACCACTGTCTAGATGCGGTTCTTTCGAAAAACTAAAACAAAACCCTTTTTCAAAAGATGCTGTAAAACTCATTTTTTGAGGAGTACAGGATCTTTCAAAAACAGGGTTTTTTTCCCCAAAAGAACCACATCTAGACAGCGGTTTCACTTTTGAAATACTTGTTTTCGAAAGAACAAGTGGCCGCCATTATGCAAATGAAGCGCCAGATATTCAAATCCCGGCTTCATTTGCAATTTCTATCTAATTTACATCCCTCTTTCGAAAGAGGGATGTAGTCTAGACATAGCCTTGGAGTGAAATGCTAATGACAAATATTTCTGGGACTTCAATGGGGCCAGGATTTCTAACGTAATGATGGCAGTGGCATTTCTTAAATGGTATTATTCACTCATTCCTCCATCCCCAAAAAAGCACGCAGACCTCTGTATGAGTGCAATAAGAGAACTTGGACTCTATGAGGAAAGAGCTAACCCTATTACCTTTTTGTGCCCTTATGTGGACTTCAGCATCCAGCAAATAATTTTTTAACTAATTCGGTGCTCATGGAAAGTGCCAAACTGACATCCCTGGAAAATGAAGCCTTATTTATTATCAGAACAGGAGCAGTGTAGGCCAAACAGTGAAAGCTTCTCCCCACTGGCTCAAGGCAGAGATGTCACAGTGGAGCAGAGAGACCTTTCTTTGTGGTGAGGAGGTTGTTTAGCCTCCACTCCCATTTTAATCCTTCTCTTCACTGCCAAAGCTGCCAACCAGGATGCAGTAAGTACCCGGTGTGATGGTGGAATTGTGGGCATCTGTTCACTAGGATTTGGCCTGAAGCCGCCAAATCATTTCATTTCAACTACCAAAGCCTTGCACGGCAGCAGCCATCTTTTGATGTGCCCGGGCTAGCTACAGTGGCAGAGGAGGAGATGACCACAGCAAAGCAGACCACGATCTAATTGTTTAGAAAAGAGGAGACTGAGGGGGGATATGATAGAGATATATAAAATCATGAGTGGTGTGGAGAGGGCCGATAAAGAAAAGTTATTTATTAGTTCCCTAAATAGAAGAACTAGAGGACACCAAATGAAATTAATGGGTAGCAGGTTTAAAACTAATAAAAGAAAGTTCTTCTTCACACAGCGTGTAGTCAGCCTGTGGAACTCCTTGCCAGAGGAGGCTGTGAAGGCTAGGACTATAATAGAGTTTAAAGAGAAGCTAGATAATTTCATGGATGTTAGGTCCATAAAAGGCTATTAGCCAGGGGATAAAATGGTGTCCTTGGCCTCTGTTTGACAGAGGCTGGAGAGGGATGGCAGGAGACAAATCGCTTGATCATTGTCTTCGGTCCACCCTCTCTGGGGGCACCTGGTGCTGGCCACTGTCGGCAGACAGGATACTGGGCTAGATGGACCTTTGGTCTGACCCAGTACGGCCGTTCTTATGTTCTTATGTAACTCTGTTTTATTTTTAAAGATACTGAATATTGACCTCAGATGCAAATTCCTGGCAACAGAGAAAGCAAAGAGATAATTCTTAGGTGGAAAGACAAACTTCTCCAATAATCATTTAATGCATTCTGTAATTGTGAAGTCTTTCTTTCGTCTCTGGACTGACCTTGAAAATACCAACAGCTTGTCTTACAAGATGGAAAAGCTGACAAAACCAAGGAGAGTGTCCATAAGACAAAGCACATACCTGTAAGTTCTCCCCCACAACTCTGATTTTTTTTTTTTTAACCAAAAATATTACAACATCAATCAAGTGTTTCTCTTTCAACATGTATGGTGAAAAATTCCATGGGCCTTCACAGTTGGTTTATGTTTGATCTGATTTGCAAATTACACTTCCTTACTGTGTTAAATCTGCAGCTCCTCTATGAACATGCGCTGAAAGTGATTTGTGTTCTTCCATTCATAGACTGATCACTAGTACTGAAAGTTAATGATGCAGTGACACTTGGCAGAAGTTTCAGCACTGCATGTCTGAAAGGCAGCCAAATGCCATTACTCTACTGGGGAGGCCTTCAGTTTTGTTGTGCTCTGATGTACAACTTCATTAGTAGGCTTCCACATGAAATGTATTCTGTCACTGCATATACATGAGAAATCTATGGATCCAGCTTCAGAAAAGGAAATGTTGTCATGTATATTCCACAAAAGAAGGACAGACAAGGTGGGTGAGGTAATACCTTTTATTGGACCAGCTTCTGTTGGTGAGAGAGAGAAGCTTTTGAGCTTACACAGAGCCATTCTTCTAGAAGTATATTCTAATACTACATAGGAGTTTAGAAGTGTCAGAATTTCAGAACTTTATCTGTGTATCTCAATTTCAAAACCATTCCTAGGCCTATTTTTAAGATCTTGTGAGCTTGAGATGTGAAAACAAGAAATAAAAAAACGGGCTCCAAACAGGTTAAAAATGAAGGTTACTCTTTGGATCCAATGATCATGTTTGCTACATACCTATTTTACAGAAATTATGTGATCCAATGCAGTTGGTGTCTTAGGTACATAGAATTTTAAACACACTGTGGCAACACCAGCCACACCGAAACTGCCACCAGGACTTAACTCATTATTAATCCTTAGCAAATGGTAATCCTAATTGCTATACCACCCACCTGTTTGCACATTCCACATACACCTTTTAAAGCCCTAGAGGTGGTGTTGCCAAGACACCTCCCGAGGACAGAGATCACTGCATATGTATGTAATTGAACAAAAGTATCCACTAACAAAATGGGCTTTTGGCTACAGCTCTCAAAGTTGGTAGGTACAACTTTCCCTATTAACTGTGAGCATATTCGGTTCTGAGATAGGAAAACACCAATGCTTACCTTGCATACATAGTGGCTGATTTTACAAGACACACAGTCCATACATGCCCTGAGATGTGAAATAGCCCTGAGCTGGACCATAACAGAATTGAAAAAGGAAACAAATGACACCATGTGCTGCTTTTATGACCGTATTGTTGGTTTTCAACAGCCCATCATTCTCAAAACAAACCATAACAGAGGAGCAGAGAATGAAGTGATTCAGACTGGCTTTTATTTTGCCTTCAAGTGTTATCAATGCAGGTGTGCTTTAAAACATGACCACATCTCTTTACGGGACATAAAATCCACAGGTGTCCAATGCAGTCAAAAAATTGAAACCAAGACCATTATAATCTTCAGTAAATTGATACTGGCCCTCTTTACTCTTGTCAATAACTATTTACAACCCTTTTGGAGTGGATGGTTTGGGATGTGATTTTGGATCTAAAAATATTCACATTTGGATTGCTGAATAAATCAACACAAAAGCCTCTGCATGCTCCTTTGGAAGGCCACTTGGTTATCTGTATGCATTGTACAGGGCCCAGTCACATAATCAGGGTGAAAGCCGACATCTGTATAACTGTTACCAACTGAATACAAGATAATTTATCTAAGGGGGCTGGCATAGAGGAGGAAAATGGGCCTTTAGTATTTTGTCAAATTTGAATGGACCTGAAGGGAAAGCAAGGCTGCAAGGTTCTGACCTTCCTGGCATCAGTGTGAGAAAGAGATGGAAGCAAAGAGGTTCCATTCAATTATCTTCTCATTATGTTTCCATAGCAATGGCTCTTTAAGCAGGTCAAAACTTTCTCAGTGGAAACAAACACTGAGCTGTTATTTTTGTTGTCCTTCCTCCCCCACCAGAGCCAATGTGGAACTTGTCATGTTGGTTCTGCTAGTGCTGTGTGAGCATGGCCAACGGCCATGGATATGATGTTTAGCAAGTGGCAAGAGTATGCACAGAGGGATCCATGCAAGCAGGCAGATAATCATCCATTCCAAAATACTTCCAGAGCAGAGAGCTGGGCCCAATGTAAGAAATATGACGTTTCTCTATACAAAAAGCACTTTGGTTGTTGCATACTACTCTGACTGACTGTCACAAGTTTAGGGCTCTTTAGAAAAACCTCCCTATGCAAAATTACCAGGATTGAAATCTTCCTGCTGCTCAGAGACACACTGATCACACTTATCATGTGTAACACACTGTGTTTGGCTGGCCTTTTGCTCTTATTGTGAGTGTTATTTATTGTTTGAATTTCCTGCCCTCTCTCTCTCTTTGGGAGGCTATTGACAGGCAGCACAAATAGTTTGCCTTCTACTGATCTGGCCTCAAATAAGTTAATATAGGGCCGTACATGCATACACTGACTCTTTTTTATTCTTGCAACCACCACATATAAAGAAATGTTTTTTTAAGTACTTCAAAAATTGGGGAGATAAAGCTTCTCTTTCTCCTCTTCCCCACAATATTTTCCTTGCAATTTTTAGTTTACACAGTGGGAATTTATTCTGTCTTTTAAGTGCAACTTTGGGGTCCTGAGTTGGTTTGGTTTTTGTTGTTCTCAGTTTTTGCCCTCTTCCTGTTTCACATCCCCAACACTGTAACTCCCCTGTTTCATCATAGATAAGCTCACAGTCATCTGCCACAGTTAGTCAGGAACTGAGACAGGCTGCCAGAAACTAGCGTGAGCAAATTAAGCCGCCACAATGGTAATGCGACCAAGAACACTGATTTAATGACTCTCTTGCTTTGAGCACTTGGTGTGGAGTCTGTATGCTACAGTAGAAGAGCATTAGGAGAGTTAGAGCTAAAGATCACTGCCAATGACCACTGGATTAAAAATACCAGCAGGACCAGAACTGAGGTCTTGTGTGTTATTTTGTATAAAGGACCTCATCAGCACCACATTGATCTGGAGGATTACTACCCAAGACAAATTTGAGTTTATACCAAATAATGGAAACTGGGTTTAAAACCCTACATATGTAGGTCAACAATAGGATTGCCAGGTGTCCAGTTTTGAACCGGACAGTCCAGTATTCGAGCTTTCTGTTCAGGAAACAAATTGAGAAAATATAAATGTCCAGTATTTTCTAAATAAGACGTAATGTAGATAGTGATGTAATATCAAGTGTGTCCGGTATTTCTGTTGAAACCATCTGGCAACCCTAGTCAACAAATCTTCAGCCTATGAGAATGGATTAAATTAACAGTGTCCCCCAAAGAGAAGACATAGCCTGCAGATGGCTGCTTTTGTCATTGACCCTCTGGTTTCTTTGATATCAACTTTGCTGCATGCCTTGTGAATCAAGTAGCTTTCACAGAAAACAGTCCCAACATTCAAAACACCATAAAAACCTCCTCCCACTGGCCAGAGGGCCGATCACAAGTGCCTAGACTCCAAATGCAAGAAGTTCAGATTAAGACACACATGGAATAACAGAGTTTAACATTTGTGAACAGCTGAAGAAGAGAGTTAAGGACACAGCTGCTAAAAGCATAGATACTCCTCCTCTAAGCTGGAATGTTAAGCCCTTCAGAAATGTTACATCATGCAGCATGCACATGATACAAGCATTCCTATAGCCTCTGCTGGACAGGTCAACCTCTACCTGGCTTCTGCAATCTGCATAGGTCTAGTGGTTCAATCAGCAGAGAATATTTAAAATGCATCTTGCCTCAGCCTGACAGATATGGGAGCGTGAATCACAACATTAATGTAACATAGCTTCATGTCCTTGGTTAGCAGCTGTGCTATACTGATGAACAATATCATTCAAAAAGCAGTGAATGATTTGTGCATGATGGGACACTTAAGGACATCCATGGGGGGGGAGGGGGCGGGACAAAGATTTATTACATGATGAGAATGCCACACAGTTGATAGATTCACTCACAATTATTGGCCCCCATTTTCTCCTTCCCTACCCCCTAGCTAAAAAAGAAAAACTTACACATAGGACACTGTTCCTTGTCCTGCCTGTATGTGGTGCTCCTGTACTTGGCACCTAGCTCCTATCCTTTTCGGAAGATTCTCTGATACACTACATTTAAAATACACAACAAGGCCAATGCAGTGAAGAGTGGCAGCAACACAGATCTATCGCCCAAGAGGGAAAACAAATAACTTTCCTCCTCAACATCCCTGGATCTGCTAAAAACAGGATGAGACACAGGATGCAGAAGCCTGAGTTCAAGGGGAGCAGGACTGACCTGGATTTCCTATCAAACATACAGAGCTCATTAGCCCATCATGTAGAGTCTTGACTGCTCAAATATGGGGACTAATCAGAAAGTTGGTTTCCATTGTTTAAAATATCATGTTTACAATGAAGTAAACAAACCTCCCCCTCCCCCCACCTCATTCCCTTGGCTTCAGTAAACTTCCTTGGGGAGTTGTCTTAGAGAAATAAAAGCATTAAAGGACTATATGATATACCCCTGGCTTAACACTTTACTGACACCAAGAAGCAACAATAGCAGATCCACGAACATGTTTCCTGGCTATTTGGTCTTATATTGGTCATACATTTTGTCAAAAACAAAATTCAGTTGTGTCTGCATAGTCAGGATTGCTGTTCTGGGGACGGTGATGTTCAAAATGAAAAACAGCAGTTATATAGAGAGGCATACCACTATGCTGGAGGCAAGCTCAGACTTTACAATATTGCCCTCACATTCCAGCTGACAAGAATGCTGCAACATGAAGGGTGTATGTGGGGAAATTAAACCTGACAGGAGAAAAATGTACTAGAAATCGACGAAAAATACAAACATTTCATGAGTATCATTTTCTATTGAGTTATTTACAGAGTATTACAACACTATAAAAACTGCAAAACTGATTCAATTTATAAAAGCAACTGATCTGAAAAACTCAACTGGTCATGAACGTTAAAACTAGACTTGAACAAATGCGATTTTGCCTCCTGTTTTTATTGATCAAATTTCCAGCAGTTTTGAAACATATTGGGTATTACCAGCTATATAAGCAACATCATCACACAAACCTCAGATGCCTCTCTGCTTAGTTCGGTACCACAATATTTTTTCTCATTATGTCCCCCCGAGCAAGCCCTGACTCCTTGGTATACCCAAAGTAATGAAATGAGCATTGTTAATGCCACAGCAAACACATTTTATGACACTCTCTTTCTATTGAGCAGAAACAGTATGGACAGCAGTAATGGAAACTTACGCTTTCCCACCCCCTTTTTTGAGAGACCATCTCTAGAGGTGAAAAGGTAATTTGGTCTCCCAGCACACAGAGCACTCTTGTCTCTTGACTGAAATGGAAGTGGTTACTAGTTTTATGCCAATTGTTCGGTGGGATTTTGTGACAGGCAGACATTTATTTGTCCAATAGAAACTAGACTGAGATTATCATCTTATTTCTGCACAGGAACGAAAACAAGATATTTTGAAATATATAGCAAACTTCACGAGAGAGACACCCTTTGCCCCCCACAATTGTCCAGTAGTTAGGGCACTGAATAAGGCAGAGCTGGATCTACCACATCCCAGACAGGTACCCTAAGCACTAGGTAAGAGTCAGTGTCTCTCTTTTTCCCCCTTCCCCATCCCTTCCTCTGCTGGAACTGTTCCAGTTTGTGTAAATAATGTATTGGGTCAAAGAAAGTGTAACAGACTCACTGTATATAGCTCAGTGGTTAGGGTCATCACTTGAAACAAACAGATTAAAATCTCTGTTCTGACTCAAGCCTGAACTAGATCGCCCATGTCCTGTGTAAGTGCCATAAACATCAAGCTGTTGGCTATTTTAAGTTGTGTGTCTGACCAGAAATTTCATCCTGGAACTGAGAAACCTTTAACTGATATGGATACATTACCACAAAAAATTCAATTTCAACAAATCAGCATTTTCTGATAAAAAAAGTCTCATTGAAAATCTCAGGCCAGCTGCACAATCGTCATGTCACTGAGCCATCAAAAGTGGTACAGCAGAGTATGTCTGTACTACAGTAGAAAACCTGTGGTTGGCATGGGCCAGCTGACTTGGGTCTGGGTATGGGGCTATTTAATTATGGTGTTGATGTTTGGGCTTGGGCTGGAGCCCAGACTCTAGGGCAGCAATGGGCAACCTAAGCTAGTGGGCTGGTCACATCAGTGACCCTCCATCTTGGTGGTCCACAAGATTATGGTAACCAAGACAATCCCTCAGGATAGGGTAGTTTTTCTAACTGAACTAGAATTTGCGGGGTGTGCTGATTGAACCAGAGCAGCGCTTTGACTGGATACAGAGAGCGCACACGGCTCTTGTAGTCAATGTTGTGTGCCAGCGTTTCCTAAACTATGGGACGCGGCCCGGTACCGGTCCGCAGGAAAAAAATACTGGGCCTCAGCATGGCTGCCGGGGTGTTCTGGGCTCCTGGAGTGCCCGTGCGGCGCTGGGTCCCCCAAGCCCTGGACCAGGCTGGGCGGAGGATGCAGCTGGATGTTCCAGGCTCCCGGCAGAGGCGGGGGGGTAGGGGGTGGGGCAGTTGCCCCGGGTGCCATGCTAGGGGGGCACCAGGCTGGGCTGCAGGGGGAGGGGGGAGGTGCGGGGCATTGAGCTCAGCTGGGCTGCAGGAGGAGGGAGGTGCCGGGAACCCGGCGCTGGACTCAAGGGGAGGGAGGGGCAGGAAATCAGCACTGGGCTCAGTATGCCTGCGCGGGTTGCGGGGAGGTGCAAGGAAACGGAGCTCAGCTGGGCTGCGAGAGTGAAGAGATGCAGGGTGCTGGGCTGAGCTGGGCTGCGGGAGTGGGGAGGTGCAGGGGGCTGGGCTGATCTGGGCTGGGCTGTGGGGGAGGTGCGGAGCTCAGAGCTCAGTTTGGCTGCAGGAGGAGGGAGGTGCCGGGAACTGGGGCTAGACTCAAGGGGAGGGAGAGGCAGGAAATCAGAGCTGGGCTCAGCAGTTTTGCGGGGTTTGGAGGGAGGTGCAGGGAAACAGGGTTCAGCTGTGCTGTGGGGGAGGCATGCAGGGAACCAGTGCGGGGCTCAACTGGGCTGAGGTGAATGGGGGAAGGCATAGGGAACAGAAGGGCAACTCAGCTGGGCTGTGAGGGGCTGCAGGGAACTGGTGCTGCACTCCCTTGGATTGTGGGGGATGTTTTTTGGGGAGGTGCAGGGAACCAGCGGGGGTGGGCAGCTCAGCTGGGTTGCAGGGGAAGGAGGTGCAAAGAAGCCTAGTGGGGGTGGGGGCGGGGGGAGAAAACCAGGAGCCCTGAAATGACCTCCTATGGTCCAAAAAATTCCTCACCTGGGACCAGTCAGGTCCAGAGGGTGCCAGACAAGGGAGGTCCAACTCCTACTCAAGTCCCCTCCTTGCACCCTCCCTCCTAGCCAGATACCCTACCCCCAATCTGCTCCTGCTCCCGCCTCCCCAAGTGCCCGTGCAGTGCCGGGTCCCCCAAGCCCTGGCCCAGGCTGGGCAGAGGATGCAACCGGGTGAAACTGAAAATTTATTCGTTTTTCATTTTTTGTATATGCGTTTATATTTTTGGGCTGCAAAAAACAGTACTAAAAAAACAGGTTCCAAATAACGTAAAAAGTTTGGGAAACCCTGGTCTAGCCAGCTTTCTATCCATCTTACAGTCCATTTATCCAATCAATATTCCCTTAACTTGCTGGCAAGAATATTGTGGGTGACCGTATCAAAAGCTTTGCTACAGCTGGCACTGGGGGCTTTGGGAGGACCAGAAACAACTTATTTGCATATTCATCATTTGCTTTATGAATATGCAAATATGCAAATGAATATTACCTCCAAAAGCTTGTGAATGTATTTATTGGTCCCTGTGTCAAAAAGTTTGGGAATCCCTGTTGTGTGCAATCAGCATGCACCTCACTTTACGTGCCCTTGGTTTATGTGCATGTCACTTTAGTGACATCAGTAGGAAAAAAACCTACATGGACAGAAACCAGAGGAATGTGAGGAATGTGAGCAACTAAACAAAATGTCTTGTGGGCCACACATAGAACCTTGATGGGCTGCATGTGACCCCTACACACACTGTTCTAGGACCCTGTGGGACAGGAGGATCCCAGAGCTTGGGCTCCAGCCCAAGCCCAAACATCTATACCACAACAAGACAGCTCTTTCGATCAAACTCCTCTGCATTTGCCATTTGAACTGAGAAGCGAAGTTGTCATTCTTTCAGTGAAACAAAACAAAACAAAACAAGCATTTTTTCTGAATAAAACCGTTCCAAGTACATTTATGTTTGTAATGCTTCCTTTGTGTTCAGGGTATCCTATGCTCCCTTGCACCTACACTGCAAGGGAGTGCCTCCAAATGGTTATGTCAGTGCCTCCAAATGGTTAGTTATCAGAAGACCTGGGTTCTATTCTCAAGTCCTGCTGCTGGCCTTCCATAGGGCAAAAGGGAAGTTACTCCAGCTCTCTGTGCCTCCATTTTCCCATCTAGCTCTTTGAGATCTACAGATGGGCTAAGTAATTATTATTATATGAAATCTTAGCTTGCCCCCCAGGCTGTAGTTCTTTAAAGTTTCATAAAAGTGGCATTTTGGTTTAATTATAATTGAATGAAAAGGAAAACAGACAAGGAAATACCCTCAAAGAGGATACTGAGACTTTTTCCACACAAAGGAGATTTTTCAATAATTGATAACACCCGTGTTTGCAAGTTTGGAAACTCTACTGCAAACAGGCCACTGGCCTGTAAACAATATGTTGCCAAAGTCTGTTCTGAGCATGACTAATAGTACCAGCACATAAAACAGTGACAGTATCTGTAGCCTCTCTCATCTAGAGCTCACACTGATGCAACTGAACCAGTTTGAGCAATGGTAGCACATTTTTTAAGACCCTAAAGGAGACAAGGCCACAGTGCCCAACAAGTATCTTGCTGGACATTCAAATGTGGGGGTGAAGCGTCCTATTAATAACTAAAGCACCACATATTTGAAACTAGGCACCCTATACGTTTTCTTAACTAACCCCGTTGGTATTCAAAAGCACATTAACAAAACCATGAACTCACAAGAAAGGGAAAGTAGTTTCAGTGTTTAATTCCTATTTCTGTTTTTAGAACTTTTAGGACTAGTAACAAAAAAGCTTATTATTTTTAAAAAGAGATATTTTAGATTACAGGGAAATTGATGACACTTCTTACAGCTGTCAGCCGACTCTCCTTATATTACATGCATGCGTACACACGTGCACTCAGAGATACCAAGGGAGAAACACAGAGTAAGAGAAGAGGTGTCAGTTTTGTTTTCCATGGGTGATTCATCTGGAATTATGTAAAATCAAGTCAGTTTCACATGAATTGGCTGATTCATATAAAAATTTGCACTTAAGGCTCCCCTGCTCCCCCCAAAAAATTCAAACTTACTTTCTTTCAGTCTCTGGTGTTGACAAAGTACTGCTGAGGCCAAGCGATTCCTGTAAGGGAAGATACATTGCCATAAGTGCAGACAAAACAACAAGCTTCACCCAAGTGGTGCAAACAAAATCCAAAACATAAATAGATGATTAAAGTCATTGTGCTTACTTCAATCTGGGATCGCAGCTGTAGCGATGTGGGGCTGGCATCAGGTTTCTCCTAAAACAGAACAGATGTCAGGTTAATGCAACACCCAAAAGAGGCAGCATTCTCCAGAAAAACAACTATGGAACGAGATAAGGAAAGAAAAATGAGACATGAACAGAATATTGGAAAATCCCACACCCTTTCAAATAAGAAACAGTGAGATTTCCAATGGAATTGCTCTCCGAAGAAGCATTGAAATACTCAAATAGAAGCCAATTACTTGATTACAGACATATGTACCACTATGTAAGGCTTATACTTAGATATGTGTTCAAATAATAACAAAGAAAACACATGAGTAGTCTTCAAGAGATAATCAACATTTGCCCCACATTCCTACAAGTCAACTGACAACTGCCTGAGCTTTCTTTTTTTCTTTCAGTCACCTGTCTCTTGTGATAATGCATGGTTACTTGCATTATATCATCCAGCCACTAGATGTCTTCATGTGCAGTACAGAGTTCCAGACAGGGTGTGATTTTTGGTAAACAAGGGAGACAAAGTTGGAACTTAAGCTGCATGGAAGTCTCTTTGTTTTGGCAGATTGCCATACTTTTCTTTCACAAGTGCCTCCTGTTTTACATAGCCTGTACTAGGGATATAAGTGACTAGCTGACTATCCAATAAGGATAAGCTTATCAGATAGTTGACTAGTGATGCGACTAGTCACTTCCCCCCCTTTGCTGCCTCTATCAGAGAGAGGCAGCAAGGGGGAAGAGCAGGAGCTTGTGCTGAGGGGAACAGGCTTAAAAGCCAATTCCCCCCAGCACCTTGTCCACAGGGGGCAGGGAAGGTAGAGGCACAGTGTGAAACGGCACAATCGGGGACTGAAGCAGTCTGCTGTGATTCTGCTTTTGAAATGTACATTTCCCTATTGGGGCTCTTGAACATTTCAAAGGCTGAGGTGCCTCAGGGAACACAGGGCCAGTGGGGAGTTCCCCTGCAGAGCTTCTGCTTTTGAAAGAGTGGGGCTCTTGTACATTTAAAAGGCTCAAAGGTCATAGGGAGCGCGGGCCCAGTGCCCCACTGGTCCCATGCTCCCTGTACGGCTTCCACTTTTGAACTGTAGCAAGAGCGTGGCAGGGCTCTCGCGACAGTTCAGAGGCACCCTTATAGACTAATCTAATAGTCGATAGAAATCCCATCAACTATTTGATTAATTAATACATCTAAATTTGCCTGTACTGCAAATTGTTGAAGTACACATTCCACTTCTTCCCACCCTGAACTGTAACACATAGGGTTAAATATGGGCTTCAAAGGAGTTATGTTCTTATCAGAACCTTAAAATAAAATTAATTTGTTGAAACCATTGAGGAAAGCTATTTGTGGATACGATACTGATTTTGTAGTTCAAGATTTTTTTTAACCAATTACAACAGCATATATATGTGATACATTTTTTTTTTAAAGTATGTGTGATTATTTTTCAGCTAAGTGCCCCAGCATACATTTAATTAAAACTCACAGTTCATTTGGGTGGTAGATAACTATTATCACTGCATTGACATGTAGCCCCTCCTGTTCAATAGCCCAGTATGAGGTTATTCAACATAGGTGAAGCCTTGTGACTTTTTACACAACTTTGGGAGACTAGCCTGAGGCTCCTTTGTGTGCTCCGTGTCGTGTGTCAGCACGTGTGCACCTCAGACCAGACCTACTCAGGCAAACCACCGGGAACAGACTTTATTCTGTAAGGAACGTAGAACAGGATTATAGTTCAGCAGCCGCCTCTCTGCTTTCAGCCCATGTGCTCCCAGCTCAGTCCCTGCTGAGACCCTGCTGGGGGGCAGAGGGTACATTGTACAACACAACCCCCCTTACAAACATGTTCTAACTCCCACAATAACTAAGCCCCACAACAAAGCCCATAATCTCCCTTTGTGTCACTTCATCTCCTTTCAGGGAGCTCTATACGCCCTCTTTTTGGTCCTACCTGTAAAGAACAGGATTACAGTTCAGCAGCCTCCTCTCTGCCTGCTGCCTACGTGCTTCCAGCTCAGTCCATGCTGAGACCCTGTTGGGGGGCAGAGGGTACATCCTGGCATGAACCAGGACGTTCTCCCAACATGCCCCAATTTGCTGTTCACAACTTGTACAAGTTGGATCTCCCTTGTCTAGCACCCACAGGACCTGACCAGTCCTGGATGAGGGATTTTGCTGGACTGGGGAGGTCATATCTAGCCCCCCTGCTACCACTCCCCCAACTATGGACCAGCCACCTGCCTCCAGGCCAGCTCCCCCCATGCCACCAGCCTCACTGCCCCGCCCATCCCTCCATCCCCTTCCCTACTATGCCGAGCAGCCCAGCTCCCTGCAGCCCCACTGGATTGTGCCTGGCAGGCCAGATGCAGGGAGCCCAGCTGCCAGCCCTCCACCAGGACTCTTTGATCCTGGAACTTCCATGGTCCTGCCAGACCATGGATGTTGCCGGACCAAGGGGTGCAGGTTAATTGAGCTTCAACCTGTAGCTCCAAAGGCTGCTCCTAAATCACACTGGACCTTGGGCTACACACAGATGGGGAAATGAGGCACAAATTTAAGTGGTTTGCCCATTGCCATATACTGAGGAGGAGCTGGGACCAGACTCCAAGATTACTTGTTCCCAATCCACTGCACCAATCACTATGCCCATAAACTATGCTAGAAATTTGAGAGTTCTTGGAAAAAGTGCTATTCAGAAATCTAATGTCTAAGCAAAGACATCTGAAACCATCATAATTTTTGATGACACATCAAGAATGTATGCAGAAGTCAGAATGATACTTTTTAAAAAAAAGTACCTTTCAATTATTGCCTCCATCTATCTAGTACATGGAAATTCTCCTCCAAATGATACTGCACTTGGCAGCCAAAATAGAAACCTATCCCCCTGAAAACAGCGGATGCAGTTATGCTGATGTAGTTATGCAATAAGTTTGGAAACAAAAATGATTTGGGATCTGGGTGACAGTTTTGAGATTACATATAAAGTGAATTTACCAAAAATATGAATTCAGGAGTGAAATTTCTTGTAATTTCTCAGCAAGTCAAGCTAAATTCTTCATCTGAGAACACCAATGTACAATCTGTAGCTTGACACGTCTATCCCCAACATGGGCAATAAAAGGCCCTCCACTGACTTCAGTGGATCAGGCCCATATTGTCAAATTTTAGATTTTATAGCAATAATTTAAAATGTACCTCTTGATAACAGTAGGCTTAATCCTGCTCCCACTGAAATCAAGAGTAAGGGATTGTGGAAAAGTTTGAAGTCATATGTCATTGGAGGTAAATCTAACTGTTGGAGTCTCACTCATCTGAACACAAAACATTTATATTGCATGACTATCAATCCTGGACTAAGGATGTTAAGAGGCAGGTAATTCACTAATTGGGTAGTCAATATAATTTTTATCAACTAATCGTGTCAATAAGGGAAGAAGCACTCAGTCCTGGTTCATGCTGGGTCTGGGACCTACTACCTCTGCAGCTCAAATGTACTAAGAGCTGTCCTGCCTGCCTGACCAGCTCTTAGTAATTTAAACTGCAGAGCTGCAGAGGGGTACATCCTGGATCTGGTGTGAGCTGGGACTGAGCCAGGCTGCCATCTGGCCAGAGCAACCCCTGTTCATGGCAGTCTGGCCTGCTTTGCGGCAGCAGGAGGGGGGAAATGCAAGTAGTTGATTCAACTAACAGATAAGCCTAGGCTTATTGGTTAGTTGACTACTCGCTTACATCCCTGTCCTAGACTCAATTCCAGTCCTGTTGAAGCCAGTGAAAGTTCTGCCATGGATTTCAAATAGTTGTTACTGTACTCCAGGAAATCACCAAGGTCTAGCAAGCAAATTAGGTGATATACATGCAATGAAATCAATGACTGAAAAGACCTAGTAGGTCATCTTGTTCATCCCTTGGTAATGCAGAGTTGTCTCTTATGGTATATTATTATCTAACACATTAGTCAGGCTAGTCTTAACTCTCTTTCCTATCTCTACATAAAACTAGGTTTTATGTCCGTAGCCTAAAGATAAAGAAGGGAAATATATCTATGGAAGAGAGTAAAAAAAAAAAAATTCGTTTAAAACAAAATAATGTAATTAGCATTATCGAACAAACTTTCCAGTCAGCAAGGCAGCAGGAACATTACTGTAAACGTTTCCTACACTCTCCTAATGATCTGAAGGCCAAAAAGAAAGGAAGGAAGGAAGCAGCAGTATACTTACTCAAAACACAGTTCATTCAAGCCAGGTTTTCCTCCTCCACCCATTGTCACAAAGCTTGCACCACAAAACAGTTGACCAATTCGGGTGTGTAAAGCTGCATACAGCCCACCAAAGGAAACCAGTGTGTGCGTGAAGTGTATTTGTGGCAAATCCTTTTTATAACAAATATAATTTTTTAAAATTAATAATTTAGAAGGCCATATATCTTATTTTATTCCACTCTCAAAAGATCTTTTTTACTTTCCCAAGTTGACTAAAATTGTAAATGGAGAGTGGAGAGGTTTTTTGTATTTTTAAAAATCTTCTCGGGAAATAGCCAGCTGCATTCCGTGCTGTAAAAATCTTGATTCTCTTCTCTCATTTATTCCATTAACCTCCTCTGTCACCCCTAGCTGCCTGCCCTGGTAGTATTCATAGACAAATAACTTAAGAAATTTATCTTTCATCATGATTCAAGAGTCTTCTGTCGTAAGTAGATTTTTTGCTCTCTGGATACTCAAGGATGTTGGGGAGAAGGTTTTATAAGTTAAAATAGTTTCAGACTAGGTAGCCCTGTTAGTCTGTATCTGCAAAAACAATGAAGAGGCCTGTGGCACCTTAGAGACTAACAAATTTATTAGGGCATAAGCTTTCATGGGTTTGACGCCTCATTGTTTTTGCAGTCATGAATAGTTTTATTTATTTAGGCTCTGGTCTGGCTATTAGAGGGTACAATTGCAGAATCAGCGTCTTCTTTTGCAAAGTGGAATGAATTCATTTGTCTGGAAATGGGTGACAGGAGAGGATTACCTTTTGTGTTCTATCCTTCTGGGGCATCTGGTAATGGCCACTGTCATCAGACAGGATACTGGTCTAGATGGACCTTTAGTCTGACCCAGTATGGCCGTTCTTATGTTCTTATATTCTGAAAGGCTGGTTTTAGTTTATAAACATACACTGATGGCATTTTGCAAAATATTTTACAATATGAGTTTATTCTCTGTAGCTTTCATATTTGAAACAAACCTTTAAACATTCTATAAAGCTTCAGATTATAGAGGATGTTATAAAAGGTCCTGAATTACGGACTTTACACAGATTCATAGGGGGGATCCATGCCAGTTTAAAGTGCAAGAGCAGTGTAAGGAGGCTGTAAAAAAATCACACTTCCGAACTGTGGGTGGATTTGCACTGTGTAGGCACAGCGGAAGGTAGTCATAAAGATGCCTTTCAAAGACCTCTTCACAAGTTCTGGCACAGGAGACATGCTAGGGGGAAGGCAGAGTTGGATCACTCTATAGAGATTTCAGGCAGCGCAGCCCTGAGAAACTGCTTTTCCAGTCCCCACAGCAGCCCAGGATGGCGCAAAAGTGTCGTAACACAAGGGGCGCAGGGGCTTTATGAATCTGGCTGCAAAGCATACGCAGAACTCACAGCAAAAAGGATCCATTTATGATCATTTAGCCTGAGCTCTTGCATAACAGGCCATAGAATTTCATTCAGTAATTCCTGCATCAAGATCGTGACTTATGGATGAACGAGAGCATCTGTTTTAGAAATAATTCATTCTCCTATCTAAAAGACCTCTCCCACTGCATTGAAGTCAGGGGATGCTTTGCTATTGACTTCATCAGCCACAAGATCAGACCCAAAAACATCAGTGAAAGTGAGGTTCAGTGTGGACAGATAGTATCCAGGCAGCAAACAAAGCGTTATCATAGAATCAATCATAGAATCATAGAGCTGGAAGAGACCTCAGAAGGTCATCAAGTCCAGCCCTCTGCCCTAGGCAGGACCAATCCCAACTAAATCAACCCGGCCAGGGCTTTGTCAAGCCGAGACTTAAAAATTTCTAGGGATGGAGACTCCACTACTTCCCTAGGTAACCCATTCCAGTGCTTCACCACTCTCCTAGTGAAATAGGTTTTCCTAATATCCAACCTGGACCTCTCCCACCACAACTTGAGACCATTGTTCCTTGTTCTGCCATCCATCACTACTGAGAACAGCCTTTCTCCAGCCTCTCTGGAACCTCCCTTCAGGAAGTTGAAGGCTGCTATCAAATCCCCTCACTCTTCGCTTCTGCAGACTAAACAGACCCAACTCCCTCAGCCTCTCCTCGTAGGTCATATGCTCCAGCCCCCTAATCATTTTGGTTGCCCTCCGCTGGACCCTCTCCAATGCGTCCACATCCTTTTTGTACTGTGGGGCCCAGAACTGGACACAATACTCCAGATGTGGCCTCACAAGAGCCGAATAAAGGGGAATAATCACATCTCTGGATCTGCTGGCAATGCTCCTCCTAATGCAACCTAATATGCCATTAGCCTTCTTGGCTACAAGGGCACACTGTTGACTCATATCCAGCTTCTCATCCACTGTAATCCGCAGGTCCTTTTCTGCAGAACTACTACTTAGCTGGTTGGTCCCCATCCTGTAACAATGCTTGGGATTCTTCCGTCCCAAGAGCAGGACTCTGCACTTGTCTTTGTTGAACCTCATCAGATTTCTTGTGGCCCAGTCCTCCATGCGTTCTGCCAGCATGCCTCAGTGCTGTCCTGCATCACCTACTAGGGATGTAAAGGGGTAACTGGTTAACCTGTTACTCGGTAAGCATCACCCGTACTGGGAGACGTTTACTAGTATCCGGTTAACTGATGGTTCGGTTAACTGAAGCCACCCGCAGTGTTGTGGACCCAGCCCAAGCAGCTCATGGGCTGGGGGGGAGAGGGGAGGGGAGGGAGAGACTCCATAATGTTTAACCAGTTAACTTTATAAGCGACAGTTTACATCCCTATCACCTATTTTTTCACACTCTGTTTATTGACAAACAATGCATTACATGGCAGGAAGCCATCATTATTACTATGAATTATAATGAAAACCATCTTGCAAGGCCAAAATTGACACAAAACAGAATCAGTGTGTACCAGCAACTGCCATTTTTTTTACATAATTTTTGCTATATCAGAGACGATGATTTGTAAACAGACCACTTCAGTAAAATATGGAAGTACTTTTATCCCCCTTTGCAGATGGGAAATGAAACCACGGAGACACAATATCACTTGCCCAAGCGCATACAGCGAATCTGTGATGGAGCAGAGAACTGAACCCAGCTCTCCAAAGTCGCAGACTCACATCAGATCATCCTTCTTCTCTGGACAGTCACTCGTCCAGTTAAATCACTGTATCACTCTTGCTCTCGCTGTATTATTTGTGTGTCTTTTTTGCAGGATTAATCACTATACTTCTCACATTCTAAGCATCACACAAAGGCTAATGGCATGTTACTATACACTAATAACTTCTTACTTGCCACAATTAGATGTGACAACATTAGGGTGCTATCAGGTTCCATAATTTGTGCTCACTACCAGGGCATCCAGGCTCAATACAACATGTGTTATATTCCCTAGTTACTTTACTTGCATAACCCACGCAGCTGAAGGTCTCCTTTCAGCAGAGTCTGGCTGTTGTGCATAACTAGTTTAACACTTGTAGAGATTTTGTAAAGTAAACAAATGGTAACGAGGATGAAACTAACTCTTTTTTTTTCGAATGAGAATTAATAAACAGATCTCAAGCCTGACACCACAAAATAAGGCTTACACCTTCACATACCCCCTTGATGTGGGGGTACAACTATTAAGGTCCAATTCCCTTTAAAAGTGTCACATAGAAGAAACGTAACATTTCTTTGCAACGCTGCCCTCAAGAAATACTCTGTTGTGAACTACTTCTGTTCTAACTGATCCATAAAAGCACAAGTAAAATGAACACCCATGTAAACAACTTTCTGTACACCATTTCCACACTCCCTTAGAACATACAATGCATCTGATGTTTATGGAAAGCTTTTCACTTGAGGTTTAATTATTTTGCCTTTCAAGATGTTATTGATCACTCTGCCACCAGATCTTCAGCTTGTGTAAATCAGCATAGCTGTGTTGTCTTCAATTGATTTCTGTAGGACTTTGTCAGTTTCCTTTAGAACACAATGTTCACCATCAGCATCTCAGGAAAGTAGTTAAAAGTGCTCTGGGTTTTGTCCATTATTCATTCATAGGAAGACACAAAACAGAAATATATGCCTACTTTTCTGTAAAAAAAGAGCACTGTTAGCCAGCTAGGTTACAATTAGAAATACTGCTCCAGAGCGGAGAGCCAAGGTTTGAATCAATCTGGGACTTTCCTTCCTGATGTAGGGTTCAGTTGTTATGTATGTTATGTGCCGGGAAACACACTTTTCCTCCCTTATGTTTATCAAAATAATAGTTATTTATAGAGAAATCCCTGTGAAGAATGATAGGGTATAACTCCAGTCCAGTCCAGAACCTCCTCTGTATTTAAAGAGGCTTCCTTGAAGTACATGCTAAGTCACTGGAGAGGTAGTGATCTAGAAGGGCTTCTACACTACATTATGAGCCTGTAATTCAAACCATTAGCATATATAAAGTTCATACATTTTTGATCATCATATCCTCAAACCCTGAGGACAGAAGAGCTTGGTCCCTTCTGAGCCTTGTCTACACCACAGCTATCACAAGTGGAACTGCATTCACTGGGAATTACAAGTCCGGACATCTCAGGGTAAAGAAAGGCTGAGAGCTAGAAACAACAAACAGAGAAATAATTCTATGAATTGTGGTTAGATGTTGATAGACATTTGGCTGTGTGCAGGTGTGTGCACGCGTGTGTGCGTGTTCCCTGTGTGTGCGTGTGTGCGTGTTCCCTGTGTGTGCTGTTGCAAACCTGCACAGACAGCTGGCGTGACTGACCTCAAGCGAACTGCCCAATAACCACAAGATCTATTAAGGGATGAAGGCACCCAGCCAGATTAACTGTCGACCAAGCAGGGTACCAGTATCATACAGACTCTACTAGACCATAATAATGGACCAGTTCAATGAATGCAGGCCTTTTTCATCCTCAGAGGCCAAAGATACTTCCTCTGAGATGCAGCTTTACATCCCGATACAAAAAGGTTAGTACGGCTTCTCTGCCATAGTTACTGCTGCAACATGGCTAGTTATCACCCATCACCTTGTTGGCTAGATTAAAACATCTTTATTATGTGCTGTCATTCTGGCTAGTCTTTTAAGAGGAGTCAGCATGTTCCTGTTATCCTTGCGGAATGTTTTTGTATCATCCTTGATACTCGGGTGTTTTGGTACCACTTAATATCAGGATGTGCTTGTGTGAGTATTTTGTGACTGCATTTCTTATGAATGTTTATTTCTGCAACATTGGCTCTGTTCTAGTCAGATTCTGTGAACAGGTTCTGCCTCATACCATGCCTTTGATACAAGGGCGTATGGTTCAGATTGTCTTCCTGCTTACAGGAGTGGTTAATTTCACTCAGATTTGAGGCAACTATTGTTCAGAGGGAAATACATGGAGTTGCTGTGGAAGTTTAGAGATGTAAGGAGATAGGAATAAAAATGCTGATGTTGCTAATTTCATTATTTGAAATTATATATAATTCCACTGACAACTCTGCCTCCAATGACTAGCAGTATGACAAATAGGACAGGAACTATATATTCTAAAACATTCTCTTCCCAATGATTTCACCTTGCTTAAACTGAACACATGGTACAATTTCTAATCTCTTCTCTCTAATGATAGAAAGCCATATTCAAAAGATTGTTTGGGAACTCAGCACATCAAAGACCTCCAGAGGTGTAATTTAGGATGACACCAATTACTCTATCTAGGTTCCTTTACCACAAGTCATGTTCCAACCTGCACAGAGGCTCCAGAGAAGATTATGCCAAGCAAAACATTGTTTCAGTGACAGCAAAGGAACACACAGGTGTTTAATGGGAACTGCCAACAAGTTGCTAGTCATGGGTCACTGATCAAAACAAACAAATCAAGAAGAACAATTCTAGTGGCTACCACCTAAGCAAGTGTTTGTTTGGGAGGATTAACCAGCTCACTGACTTTCCAATGACTCAGATTCGCAACGGATCCATTTTAAGTTTCAAACTGCATCCCAAGTTCCATCATTTTAGCCATTACAGTAAAACAGTACAGACTTTCTGCTTCATTACTCTTGCATGTTACAGCCAAGACTGATACACAGTAAATGACAACACTCTGCAGCAACAATAAAATGCAGGAGCAAGACAAGGAGGTGCAGGAGGGAAATGGTTAAAAATGGGATTTCAATCAAATTTATACTTTTTCTTTTCAAGAAACTACAGTACAAATATTCTCCTAAGGGCTCATGCATCAACACTGACGTAAGTGAACACTCAGCTATGCTACTAACCAAGTGTGGATTTCCAAGAAACAAAACATGCAATTATAGTAGCTCTCAAATTCTTATTTATGCATTAAAAAAAAATTCTCTCTCAGCCCAGTGAAAACCCTTGCTAAATGCAGAAATTTATAAAATCGAATGTTTCAGATAGAAAAATATTTTATTGTGGCGTCTTTTTCTCTCTAACGTGTTGTTACACATATTTAGGTTTCTTTTATCTTTTTAATACCCACCAACACTTTTCAAATGACAGAAGCATTATAACAGCAACCACAAGATTGGTGAAATTTCATAATATTTCATGGTGCTTTACTGGGATTGAAAAAGACATAGGTCCCTGTCCTGGCACCACTTAAGCTCATATATAACAAATAGGTCTTTAACTCAGAAAAACATAGAACTTGAAGAAAGACAAAGAAAGGGGTCAGGGAAAAGAAGGCTCAGGGACAAAATAAAACCACAACGCACGTTCTACAAAGCAAATAAATAAATAAATAAATTAATCAAATTAAATTAAATTAAATTAAATTAAATAAAAAAATCACAAATTCTGATGCATGTTACAAAGACACTAAGGCAGGGCAAAAGGGAGAAGATGCCTGTTGTTCTGAGGAAAGGCAAAGATGGAAATCAAGGTGCAAGAAATGGATTTTTGAGGATAAACTTAAAGAAACCAGGGAAGATGGTTAAGGAACAGGAGGAACATGCTTTTTCAGTGATAGGAAACAGTGTTAAAAAAGGCCCAAAGCAAGAACAGGAGGGAGGCAAGGTGAGAAATGTGAGCAGAGAGCTAGACTTGACATGGGGAGCAATGAGACATAGGCAGAGCTGTGTGCAGAACTGTAACAGAAAGGAGAAAGAGTATCTACAGCCGCTCCCCGAGTTGCGAACGGTCGAGTTACGACCGTTCGCACTTACGACCAAAGCTCCCATGGAGCGGATGCGTAAGCAGATCCCTGATTCTGACGCGACCCGCGCTTACGAACAGAGCGGTCGCGTGCAACTCAATGGGGTCCGAGTTACAAATGGATCGAGTTATGGCCAAGTGTTTGGTCCGTAACTCGTTCATAACTCGGAGAGAGGCTGTACTTTATTCTGAAACATGAACTGGAGAGACTACTTCAAGTCTCTGTGTTCATTTAATGCATGGCCTCCCAGCAGAGACTGCCAACCATTGTGCTAACTAGCAGGGGCGGATGAGAGTTTTGCGGGGCCCAGGGCAGCACAATTTCTCCGGGCCCCCCTTTGGAGAAAAAAATAGAAAAAAAGCGTTAAATGCACAAATTGAAGGCTATTTTCATATTAAATGTGAGTTGGGTAAATTTGATAGAAACTTAATTTAGTTGGATAATTTTTATTCTAATTATATTGTAATTCATTTTTAAACAAAATTCTGCATTAATAAAAAGGGGGGGGGATGTCCAAATGTTGAGCAAAGCCTCCCCCAAAAAAATAATCATGGGACCTTTAAATCTCACACTCCCCATCCCCACCAGACATGGCAGGGGAAGAATGTCCCAAGTGGCTTTCCAGCTGAGAAAAACTGAAAATACCAGACATTTTACTGCTCCGGTATTTTCTGGGGTTTTTTTACCTGACAGAAGCCACAAATACTGGACTGTCAGGGCCAATACCAGACACCTGGCAAGCCTAGTGGTAACTCGAGCCTGCATTTACAATAGGCCAAGGACATAAGTCGGGGGATTTTGGCCCCTTCCCCACTTCGGAAAAAGGTCATAATGGTGTGGGGGTGGGGGGGAGGGTCGTAAATCGGTCTATTATAAAGCAGGTGTCTCCTGTATTTGTGGCAGGGGTGGGAAACCTCTCTTGGGTTAGGGGACACTGACCCTACAGAAAAATCAGCTGGGGACCACACAAGCGGGATGGGGACCAGCAGGCCTGGAGAGGATCTGGCCAGGGGTTTGGACTGTGCCCCAGGGCAGGGGATTGGGGTGCAGGATCTGGGAGAAGAGTTATGTGAGTGAAGATATCGGAGTGGGAGTGGCTGGGGGGCCGGACACTTACCTAAAAGCGCTGCTCGGCGGTTTCTCCCACAGGAGCTGCCTGGCCATGTGCTGGTGGATTAAAAGCCTGTGGGGAGCGGTGATTGGTGGGTTCCCGCAGCTGCCATTGTCCAGGTCCGGCCAATGGGCTTGTGCGGGGGGGCGGAAGCAGCCATGAGGGACCCTCCCCTGCCGGCTTGCAACTCCTGCACCACAAAGGGCCCCGCCGCGCTGTTCTGTTCTGCGTGGGGGTCGGGCTGTTGCTGCCACACGGCCGGACCCAACCAGCGCGGGGTTTGCTCCGGGCACTGCAGCGCCTGCGTGGGCTGCCTGCTGTGGTGGGGGCAGGGCTCGAGCTTCCAAAGCGCCACGTCAGGCTCCCTCGCGGGCCCCAGGCTGCCGACCCTGCTGTAAGCAGGGCGGATGAGAGTTTTAAAACACCGGTGCTGGTGCGGGGCCTATTAAAGCACGGGGCCCGGGGCAGCCGCCCCGCTCACCCTGCCCTATATCTGCCGCTGCTAACTAGAGCTGATACTTGGTGTAACTGGGACAGCAGCCAACCAGAACTAAGAACTCAACATGTCAGTCTGAACTTCAAATCCCTCCTAAAAGTAGAGATGTTAAGCAGCATGTAATTCGTTAATCGTGTAGTCGACAAAAATGTTGCCAACTACACGATTAATCTATAAGAGTTAGCAGTGAAAGCACTTAGTCCCCGCTGTGGCTCTGCACCATTATTAAGGGACTGGGGAGCCAGCGCGCAGGCAGACTGGCTCAGTCCTGGCGAGAGAGCGGGGTTTATGCTGGGACCCGGCACGAGTCCGGACTGAGGCAGCCTGCCTCTGTGCTGGGTCCCCAATCCACTAATAATTCAGAGCTACAGCGGTAAGGCCGGGATTGAGCCAGCCTATCAGCCAGCCTGTTAAAAAAAATATTTGCAGAGTCACAGGAAGGAGGAGGGGGGTGGGATGCGTGTAACCAATAATGTTAACCAATAAGCTCCTGCTTATCGGCTACACTATTACATCCCTAAGATTCCATTTTACCTGCAAAGGCAACAATGTGGCATAACTAGGAAAGGGAAGGTTATCTCCCCATCACTGGATTTTTACCTGGGAAATACTAGCAAAATACAAATGCCACTAGACAGTATTATGGACAGTTGTGTCCCCAATTTTCATTTTTAACACAAATTAAATTTTCACTTTACAGAACAAAGACATCTTAAAGTAGTCAGTCATCTTTCTAACATTTATACAAATTTCTGAATAATGACATTTTAATTTAAAAAACTGGGTTAGACAGAAAATGAATACTAGTCTAAGTCATTCAATGGTAAACATTCTCCTTAAGCAATCTTCTACAGCTATTTTATACATCTTCCCAAAGAAGGCTATAATGGAAACAAAGGTAGACCCACCTTTATTTATTCATATAAATGACGCACTTATGCTCTTACACTCTTCTATCCCACCTGTGAATTAAGTTATAGATGACATGCTCCATAAAGGGCACAAATGAATTTGCTAACTAAATGTTTATTAAATGGGTGTTACAGGTTACATGTTGAAATCACAGGCATTTATAAGCAGCTGTTTAATAGTATATGACCGATGGATTATTCCAAGTGATTTTCCTTCTGCACTATCATTTACTCTGTTCTTTAATTAATACTAAACAAGTCAGCCAACCAATCCCGCTCCCAGAACCCTTGACTTTATATTGTGCAAAAATGTCATCACCAAAGGTTAATTTGAAGGAGGAACTGACATTCTGTGTGTTGATAAACAAGATGGTGCTCCAATAAATCCAGTGTGATTACAGTACAGTGAAGGCTTGTCTACACTGCCCTGCAGTTTAGATTATAGTGGTGTGAGCAAAATGTTGTGTTGTAACTTCTCTGTGTGGGCATCATGGGCATGTACAAAAAGGTTCCTAGTTGGTATTATAGAACCTTCTTCAAACAGAACTGCATTAATGAGAACTCGGAACTTTTGTAGTTCATTCCTGCAGTGTACACCTGAGGGAGGTGAAAGCACACTGCTATTAACACCCCTGCAGGCTGAACTATATACAGTAGACTTCCGATAATCCGGAACCTATGGGATTTAGGTGGTGCCGGATTATCAGATATGCCGGACTATCAGGAGGTACTATAAGCAGGTTATATATATATACTGTATACATGATATACTGTATATAAAGTGTTCTTAACCCTTTTTATTGTACATACTGTATACAGTATACTATGATGTTTTAGTTTTTTTAAGCCTTTTTTACCCTTTTTGCTCAGTTCAGCTGCTGCCGCTGTTACCTTGTGACTCATTTTTTGGCGAAGCTCACTCACTAGGCTCTTGCCATTTTGATGCCGGACTATCAGGAGTGCCGGACTATTGGATGCTGGACTATTGGAGTTTTACTGTAACAGAAACAGCCTGAGTATGCTGTTCTCCTCAGAAAAGCAATACCAAGTGCTAACATTTTGCTTGAAGCTCATGCATAACAAGTTTACATTATGGAATTAAGGTAAAAGAAAAATATTTTAATGCAAAGCCAATTTTATACAAGTAATTTTTATTTATTATTACCTCTTAATTATTAGATGTTTCTTACTCTGTGACCTCAAAAATCAGGAAAAACACTCTAAAAGGAACCTTTCCATCACCATTATTACTCTAATGCATGTAGCTTTGCTGCAGTAGTAAAATTAAATTGGTTTTCTTCATAGAATATAATAAATTCATTGAATCCCCCACATTAGAGAGACTGACAACTGTAAATATATCCAAACCATAACTCAACATAGGAATACTTCTGAAGTATGAAGACGTTTGAATGCTCTTTAGCTCTAAGAGAACAATCCAAAATATAGAATTCCAAAAACTCATTTCTTTGGACAAAATTTGGATCCAAACCTAAATCTATAAATGCTACAGCTTGCACCTCCCAATAAATATGTTTTATAAAATGGAATATCGGGCCTTTCTTTTCTTACCTATCAAGACCTGAGTTTAAGGTCTTTCATTATTTCACCTACAATGACCCTCCACGGTAAAACTGAATCTCTTTGCTCTGCAACAGGTGTTAGGTCTGCAACAGGTGTTAGGAACATCATCAAATGCAACAAAAGAAATACAAAAACTCAGAACTTGGGTCCTACTGGTAAAAAAGTCTTTTGGATAACATTTAAATCTACTTCTTTGTAATGTTTTAGATTCAATATGATTTTCTGTTTATGTTCTAGAAAATCAGTTTAATTTTTTAATCCATTTTAGTGCCTCCTGGCATTCAGTGTTCCCTGGTCATGCACTAATAAGAAAGCCAAGATATGATAAGCTATTTGGGTATTTTATCATTCGCAAATGTCCGGGAGTCAATGAAAATTTTAGTGGGCCTTATTCTTGTAACTGCTTTGGCAGTGTAAGGGAGCCACACTGAACATGAGAATCAGGACCCAACTGTTTTCAAAATTTCATAATCACACAATCTTTTATCAGCACCAGTGGTTGCTGCTTTGTGTTGTTTGTTTTGTTTACTAAACCTGAATATTGTATTTCCCAATAAATCTGGGAAAATGTATTTGTTCCCTCTCACCAGACCAGAAAAAAAACCTCTTCCTCATTGATTTCACTGGCAAAACCAGGAAACTTAACAAAACTGTAGGTGTAATTTATTATTCTAAAAGAAAATACAGGACATTTTCTTTAAAGAAAGATGATATTGTTTACTTTATAGGCAAATGAAATCAGATACTTGAAAGCAGTGCTTTTTTTGTTTAAAAAAAAAAAATGGTGCCAGTACTAGGGTTTCAAAAAATGTGTCAAACATTGCCGCGTGTCCTAAGCGGGCTTCTGTCTGGTGCAGTGCGAGTGATTCCAGGGCTAGTTGGGAGTTGTGCTGGGAAAGTGGCGAGTGCTCCCAAAAAAGGTGTGTACCATTACAAAAAAAGCACTGCTTGAAAGTTCAGATGGATAAAATAAACTGTTTCTCCAGAATGTGACACTGAACTGCTTTCACTGAGCATGCATACACCTCCTCTAAGGATTGGGGATGGGAAGAAAAAAGGATTTTACTGCTAGGGCACTAATTTGAAAGTCTCACACAAAATAAGGACACTTTCACCAGCAGGAGCACCGAAAACAAATTAGCAAGAGTAATGCAGAAGAGGATTAGCACACATTGTTTGCTTGTATTCATTACAATCTTCATGATAGAGAAACTGACTTTATTATTTATAGACTCCCAAATTAGCCTCCCTCTCTTTAAGATTGTGTCAAACCAACCTGATGGTTTGTTATCCTGTCAAAGAAAGCTTTGTGGATAAGAGGCAGTGGTAGATGTTGTATATCTGGACTTTAATAAGGCATTTATACAGTCTCACACAACCTTCTCATTAACAAACTAGGAAAATACAACTGTCATGATCATGAGGGTTAGCCAGCAGCCTGGGGACTAAGGGGTTAACTATGTCCCTTACCTAGCCAGGTGGAGTAGCCAATAGGAATGTAGGTAGGAATTTCAAACTGGAACAAAGAAATTTTGGGGTTTTCCCTCTCCTTTGTCTCTGGGCAGTTCTCTCCAGCTATTGAGGGGGACAGACACTAAGTCTCCCTCCAAGAAAAGACACTTTCTTCACTTTCTGTAAGTAGGGTAAAGTTTAGATAAATCCGTTAGGTTTTATTGTTTTATGTTTTGGGTATGGGATCTGATGTCTGTGCACTTTTTAAAAGATGTCTGGCTTTTCATTGTAACTAAGTTCTAGGCCCATGGAGTTTCTCCATGAGTATATTATTTGTTACTTTTCCATACTTATTATGCTTGCAACAGGAATATTGTGGTGATAAAAGTTTTCTCCTTTCTTTTTATTAACCTGGTATTGGGTAATGGTGGTGTCCTGCTTTGTACTTTAGGGCTGAGATTTCCCAAGTGATCTCTCCCCCCTGATTTTTCACATCAATAATTGGGTGGTGGCAGCAGAAGTTTTATTCCCAAAATCTAGGGTTTTAAGACTTTGGGGGGAAGTTTTATACCAAAGCCTGGTAGATAAGGTTTTGGGGTACTTGCTGGCCCCCACTTCTGCATTAATCATGCCAGAGTGGGGAAGGAGCCATGACAACAACCTAGATGGGGCTACTATAAAGTGGGCTCATAATTGCTTGGATAACCTTTAGAGAATAGTTATCAATGGTTCACAGTCATGCTGGAAGGACATAATGAGTTCTGGGTCCAGTTCTGTTCAGTATCTTCATCAATTATTTAGATAATAGCATAGAGAGTGCACTTATAAATTTCTGGATGATGCCAAGCTGGGAGGGGTTGCAAGTGCTTTGGAGGATAGGATTATAATTCAAAATGATCTAGACAAACTGGAAAATGGTCTGAGGTAAACAGGAAGAAATTCAACAAGGACAAGTGCAAAGTACTCCACTTAGAGAGGAATAATCAGTTGCAAATGTACAAAATGTGAAATAACTACCTAGGACGAAGTACTGCGGAAAGCGACCTAGGGGTCATAGTGGATCACATGCTCAATATGAGTCAACAGTGTGAAACTGTTGCAGAAAAAGCAAACATCATTTTGGGATGTACTAAAGGAGTGTTGTACACAAGAAGTAAGTCTTCTGCTCTACTCCATGTTGACTACTCAACTGGAGTATTGCGTCCAATTCTGGGCACCACATTTCAGGAAAGATGTGCACAAACTGGAGAAGTCCAGAGAAGAGCAACAAAAATGATTAAAGGTCTAAAAAAACATGACCTATGAGGACAGATTAAAAGAATTAAAAAGAAGAGTAAGATGGGACATAACAGCTTTCAAGTACCTAAAAGAGTGCTACAAGGAGGAGGGAGAAAATTTTTCTCCTTGGCCTCTGAGGATAGGACAAGAAGCAATGGACTTAAACTGCAGCAAGAAAGGTTTAGTTTGGACATCAGGAAAAACTTCCTGTCAGCGTGGTTAAGCACCAGAATAAATTGCCTGGGGGAGATTGTGGGATTTCCATCACTGGACATTTTTAAGACTAGGTTAGACAAACATCTGTCAGGGATGGGGTAGATGGTGCTTGGTCCTGCCACGAGTGCATGGGACTGGACTTGATGACCTTTCTACGTTCCTTCCAGTTCTGTAATTCTACGCTTGGGACAAATCCTTAGCAGGTGTGTATCAGTATATCTCCCCTAAATCTCAGCTGATGATCTGACCAGTAGTATAGTTCTGAATTAGCTTTGAGGTACTTGTATTGTTGCATCTTGGTTAGCATATATTTAAGGGCCTTGCCAAGATTTTTCTGTTGAGAGGAGAAACTGATAATAAAAGTTAGGTATATTCTTTTGTGCAAACCTGTTCATTTACAGAGAATGCACACAAAGTCACGTTTCCCTGAACACAGAAGAAACAAGCAACAGGAAGCAATTTCCTTATCCAGAAACCCAATGCGCCTTTCCAGGATGTACTGTTCCCAAAAGAAGTTCCAATTCTTGTCTTCCTCCCATGTCCATCCTCACTACTGCGTCTCCTGCCTTTGGCTGTCTCCCTCCATCCTCTCCCCCTCCCCCCCGATTTTCTGCTCACTTTTTCTGCCTCTGCCACAGATGGACACACACAGCTGCCTGAGTTTCTCCATTTGCAATCAGGAAACCACTCAGTCTACATGCCTTAGCCTCTGCTCAAATGTTGCCAGGGTGTCCAGAGGCTTCAGAGGTGGCTTATATTGTTTCAGTTAATACTCCTTAAAGGGAATTTAACTGTTCCTTCATTTAGCCAATAAGAGCTTAATTCACCTACTGATAGGGTTGCCAGGTGTCCGGTTTTCACACGGACAGTCCGGTATTTGCAGGCTCCGTCCGGTAAAAAAAAAACAGGAAATACCGGACATGTGTAATGTCCGGTATTTCCCGTTCCCCTGGGACAGAAGCCCAGCGGGGACAATTTCCCCCTGCCACGTCTGGCGGGGGCAGGGGAGTGAGGAGTGCGGCAGAGTCTAGCGAAGGGGGGCAGGAAGGGGCACGTGCTGGGCGCCACGCTAGGGGGGCACTGGGCTGGGCTAGGAGCGGAGCACGCGCTGTTCTGGCCCACGTGACCTGCAGAGACCGGGAGCTGGCTGCGTGATGCCTCCCTCTACACACCGCGAGCCAGGCTGGGTGGCAGAAGCAGCCACTTTAAAAGTCAGATTGTTCCTCCGTGCCTGGCTCTGCAGGGAGAGATTTGATTGGGGCGGAGGCTCTGGACGCTGGGGATGCCTGCCTCAGGGGGAAGGGGGAGTGCACTGGGATGGGGGATGCTAGGGGGTGGCCTGGCTCCGAGGCAGGGGGGCACTAGAAGGGCCTGGCTTTGAGGCAGGGGTGAGTGCATTGGGATGGGGAGATACTAGGGGGTGCCTGGCTCTGATACAGGGGTGAGTGCACTGGGATGGAGGAGCCAGTGAGGTCAATGGATCCACTCATGTGAGTACACAGAGCAGGATTTTTCCCTTAATAACAACATTTCAATATTATGAGTTATATTGACTTAATTACAGTATGGCACGAATGTTTAGAGCTTTAAAAGTGAAAATGTACTTCAGGGATATCACCCCAGTGAACAGGGATATCACCCCTACTGCCATAACATTTTAATTGGTGCCTTACCATTGCTGACAATGCATACTAAGGTGTACTCTGCACTTACTGTAACAACCTGGAGCATGATGGAAAGTAAACGTGTTTTATCTTGGCTCTTTTCCCCTCCCCACCAAGCAAATAGAGATTAAGTATGCAAAAGCCACAGAACACATGACTGAACACCTTGTCTTTGCAAGTGTCTTTTCCACACATTAAGAATCAGCTTGCACTTGTAGACCCTACTAGGAAATTAATTTGCCAGGAAGGTAGAAATCTGAGATGAGTAAAGTTTAAATCTGTATGCACACCTGCAAGTGTTTTTAAATACCAAGCTCATGCAACCCAGAAGTGCTTGTGAAGGCGGGCACTATGAGAGCATCTCTAACATGAATTCTTGGGCAAAGTGTGGAATCTCTTCCATTGCTCAACTGTAGGATGTGTGTGTGGATGTTGTGGGTGTGTTTTATAATTATTATTTTATATAATATATATAAAATACACATACACATAATAAAGCTTTCCAGGCTCCTGGAAAATGAGCTTATTCAGATGAGAGCAGAGCTATGATGACACTTAACAGGAGAAATCTTCCTCTTGCTCAGCAGGACAGTAACAGAGAGCCCTCTCTTACTTTCTCCCTTTGGCACTGATTCTTGACAGAGTTAGTTACAGCAGTTAAAATCCCACCACTGCATAAATCATCTTCTGGAAAAGATTTTTGCTCCAGATTTGGTTACAGAACTGCATCAATATCACATTGGGGATTTTGTTGTTTTTGTTTATATCCAGGGCCTTGTGTACTCCCTGTTTCCATGACTAGAATTTACCACAGAATCCATCTGTTGCTACAGAAATGTGCTCCAGAATCTAAGATGTCAACCAAAAATGTTTAAAAAATGAATAAACGATATTATTCTTAATATCAGGAAGAAAAGCTCCCGATTGTGATCCAAATAAAATTCATGAAACATTCACCAATGAAGCCCTGGAGGTGGGATTTGGTATTTTTTGTTAAACCATTTGGCAAACCTACCTACTGACTTTAATTAAGTCTGCCTCTAATGGCAGCCACTAATACCTTCCTGCATAGACAGTACATTAACTTTGGACTTGACAAAAATTATTTTGCAGGAAAAAATTTCACCTTTCCACCTTCTCTGGAAGGGATTGGCAAATAATGGCAAATGGTTGTTGCTCCTGATGGTATAAAACAATCTAACTTGCAGGGAAACAGGAGAAGATGGATATTTGTCTTTTTTACTCTGTTACATCTGCATAGTTGTCACAACAACTGTCAACTTCAAGCCTCCAGAAATCATGAGACTATAGAATAATTTTTGGATTATTATTTTTATTGTCTTTTGGGGATTGAATGTTTGGAGGTGATAGTTTCACACATTTTTGTCCACAACTGCTGGGGCTAGAACCTAGTTTTTCCTTTACGTAAGAGAAAAAGCACTAGACATTGTGAGATTTATGATAAAACCTCAACTTGGCAATACTTTGATAAAGCACCACTGAATTGTGAAAATTTAGGATATGCCTACAGAGAGCTTGAGGTGTAATTTGCAGCTTGGGTAAACACACCTGCGCTAGTTCAGACTGAGTTAGCACACTAAAATAAGAAAAGCAGATGCAGTTGCATGGGCAGAAAAAGGGGCTAGGTGACCTCAGGACCTATATAGAATTTGAGAGAGGAATGTACTTGGGGCAGTGAGGGGGTAGCATAGATTTGTCTACCTGAGCGAGAGATTACATCTCCATCTGCACAGCAAACATACCCACAGAGGAGTTGGAGGCAGCTACAGAGAAAGTTCAGTGTTTATACTCTGAGGGGAACACAATTTATACATCTTAATACGCAGTGCTTAGATTGAACTAAGCCAACTTAGTTAATTTAAGAGAAATGTATTTACAACCCAAAACAATATGAATGCTTATGCATTAAAACTGGCTGCCCTCTAAAGCAACTGGAAAGACTGCTTCCAAGTCAGTTTGCCTGTTCAAAGGAAATACAGCAACCTCCCTGAAGAGAGAGCTCAGTGCCATCCGTTGCCACAGGTATTCAAGTAGCTATTCATTTTATAACTTTAAAAACAATTATCTATCTATCTATCTATTATAAAAATCTGAGTCTACACTATCGGTCACAGTAATCCACAGCATTTGCTTTTTAAATTCTAAAGCAAGCCAAAGAAAAATGCTGTGACTGGAAATCATTTGCTAAACACAACAGGCAACAATAATGCTTCCAAATGGTGCTGCATCAGTTGCAAGGCATTGTCTTTTAGATTGTTACTATGATCATTCTTCCTGGAGGGCAATGACACGAGAGTGCTGTCTGACAGCTACAGTGCTACCAACACAATTGCTAGAAAATGCTTAAATGAAGGGGTTTTAAACCTGCAGTTAAGAGCTCTCACTGCTGGGCCTCCCCTCCAGTCCAGCTGTGGTGCTTGCACATGGATCTTCAGCACTTTCACATGTTCCACTAAAAATTCACAAAGCAGTGTCTCTTGACATACACGGGGCTTAAGTTTTACCTGAAATACCAACCTCATACATCACACAGTAGCAAAGTGCTTAATACAGATTTCAGCAAGGGTACATCTACACTGTGGAGCTATTTTGGGATACTTCCGGTATCCAGAAATAGCTATTCTGCTTCTTTTAAACAAGCCTGTTATTTCGAAATATAACAAGCTCTATTCCAACATCCCTGTAAACCTCGTTCCACGAGGAGCAAGGGACGTTTCGAAATAGCGTTTTATTTTGAAATTTGGCATTACTCAAAATTAACTTGAAATAAGCTATGCAATTTGCATAGCTCAAATTGCACAGTTTATTTCGAGCTAAGGGGGCAATATAGACACACCCTAAGAGAGTAATTAAAGTTTAACAGCCAACACCTGATAACCCTGAAGATTAACAGCTATGCAGAAAGATCCACAACCTCCCAGGTGTTCAAAGCACCAGCCTACAGGCTTTGAGAAGGGATTTTCTATGGGGGGCTGGGTGGGAGATTGTGGCAGGACTGTTGATCACTGTAGGTTGCCTCCTCTCACACCCATCATAGAGGAATCACTCGGATTCTGCTATTGTCCAGCCTGTATTTAAGTAGAGAGGTACAAGATTTGGGTCTAAATTTATCCTTTTTTTATACAGTATGGTAGTTATTCCCTATTTCTATTATTGTTTACATTACTGATGTATCCTGCTAGGCTTTAGGATACAAGAGACACAAGGTGGGTGAGGTAATATCTTTCACTGGACCAACTTCTATTGGCAAAAGAGACACACTTTCCAGCTCAACAACTCTGAAGAAGCTCAACTGTGAAGAAGAGCTTGGTGGAGCCCCACCTCTTCTCCAACCCTCCCTGCAAACTCCCATCTCTTTCCACTCTACCCCAACCCTTCCCCCAAGCCTCTGCTCCATCTCTTCCTGCCCTGCCACTTCCCCACCTCCGCCCACAAGTGTGCCCTCTCCCCAGCAAATCAGCTGTTCAGGAAGCACTGGGACAGCGGGGGAAGTTGGGAGTTCATCAGCAGTGACATCAGTGGGCGAGAAGCACAGGGAGATGGGGGAAGGGAGGAAGGCAGGGGAGAGCTTGGCTACCAATGGTTGCTCAGCATCCATTTTTCCCCATGGGTACTCCAGTCGGGGGCCACACACAAGTGAGAAGGGGGGGAAAATTCCACACCCTCCCTGACTGGCCCCTGCTTGGGAAGGCAAAAAGACACTCCCCATATTTCCCTTGCACACCAGAGCCTAGGGAGGTTAGTAGATTTTGGGTGTTCCAGTATCGCAGTGGGAGGCTGGAGCACCAGCACAGGCTCTGGAATGCTGGGGGGGCAGGACCGTGAGCCTTGGGGGCCGGATCCAGGCAAGCCAGGGGCCGCATCTGGCCCCCAGGCGTGAAGTTCCCCACCCCTGCACTAGAGAGGAGTTGTACAGCTGAATCTTTCAAATGGCTTTCACACCGGTGCTGGCTCTTCCCATGTTCTCAAAATACACAGGGGACATTCCACTTATTGGAGAGGATTTTATTCCTGCAGCAACAGTTACAATGCATTTTCTGATTTCTGTTGGTCACTTCAGTCATCCCCCCACAAGCATGCATATATATAATATATATATATATATATATATATATGCAGTGTTCAGCCTTGTGCAGTCTGTTCTGCTGGGAGTGCCATTTTTCTGCATGTCAACGTGGGTGCCATGACTCAAGAGTTATGACACAGACTTGTAATCCAAAGAAGGACAAATTGAGCAACCTGTGTGTTTGAAACATGCAGGGATTCTGTGTGTACACATAGCATCAAAGGCTCACTACAGCCAAGATTGTACAAGTCTCTTATTTGGCTGACTCACCCTGCTGCTTTCCACAATACATCACCTGAGTGGATTTGGGTATTAATGGAGATGAAATCTTGTTTCCTTAAAGACACAATCCCAAACTCAGGGCCACGGACAGGGACAGCTGCTCTGGGGCCTGGCAATTTAAAAGTCTACACAGGCAGCTGCAGTGGCTGGAGGTCTAGGCTCTTAAAATCACTGCTGAAACCCCCTGAAGGGCATGCCTTGTGGCCCGAGGTGCTGAAGAGCTGGCTGGGGGAGGCAGCCCTCAGCTGTACTCCTTCTGACTGAAGCTCCCGCCCCTTCCGGCAGCTCAGAGACAGCTCCCACAGGACCAAGTAGAGTCTCTCGTCAGCCCTGCCCAGACTGGATGTACTCAGAGCAGGGGGCAGTCACATGTTCACACTGCTAGGGCTCATGATAACACTAAGAAAATAATATACTTTTAGGGCCCTGTCAACCTAGAAACTAAGAGTTATGGTGAAAAGGGAGTGGCCATGGCCACTTCTACAAAATGTCTTGCAACATTCTTGAACTATGTACAGGAATCACTTTCAGAGAACAAATAGTCTAGACTCAGAGGCTGATTTAAATTGTGGCTTCTCTCCTGAAATTGTTAAAAAGAGTGCTAGCGAGTAGTGATCATGGTGATGTTTCTTGTGAACTTGCCCACTGGAAACTGAACAAAGTATGAATTAATCTTCTACAGACACCCAACAGCCTCCAGATGGTAATGGATTTAAACCATCAATCTACAGCAAAAGGCTCTTTACTCTCTTATCAAATCCCTGAAACCTCAAGTCACTCGGGCTCATGTGAGCAGGGCCAGTGAGGTCAATGGATCCACTCATGTGAGTACACAGAGCAGGATTTTTCTCTTAATAACAACATTTCAATATTATGAGTTATATTGACTTAATTACAGTATGGCACGAATGTTTAGAGCTTTAAAAGTGAAAATGTACTTCAAGGAAATCACCCCAGTGAACAATCTGCTGCCATAACATTTTAATTGGTGCCTTACCATTGCTGACAATGCATACTAAGGTGTACTCTGCACTTCCTGTAACAACCTGGGGCATGATGGAAAGTAAACGTGTTTTATCTTGGCTCTTTTCCCCTCCCCACCAAGCAAATAGAGATTAAGTATGCAAAAGCCACAGAACACATGACTGAACACCTTGTCTTTGCAAATGTCTTTTCCACACATTAAGAATCAGCTTGCACTTGTAGACCCTACTAGGAAATTAATTTGCCAGGAAGGTATAAATTTGAGATGAGTAAAGTTTAAATCTGTATGCACACCTGCAAGTGTTTTTAAATACCAAGCTCATGCAACCCAGAAGTGCTTGTGAAGGCGGGCACTATGAGAGCATCTCTAACATGAATTCTTGGGCAAAGTATGGAATCTATTCCATTGCTCAACTGTAGGATGTGTGTGTGGATGTTGTGGGTGTGTTTTATAATTATTATTTTATATAATATATATAAAATACACATACACATTATAAAGCTTTCCAGGCTCCTGGAAAATGAGCTTATTCAGATGAGAGCAGAGCTATGATGACACTTAACAGGAGAAATCTTCCTCTTGCTCAGCAGGACAGTAACAGGGAGCCCTCTCTTACTTTCTCCCTTTGGCTCTGATTCTTGACAGAGTTAGTTACAGCAGTTAAAATCCCACCACTGCATAAATCATCTTCTGGAAAAGATTTTTGCTCCAGATTTGGTCACAGAACTGCATCAATATCACATTGGGGATTTTGTTGTTTTTGTTTATATCCAAGACCTTGTGTACTCCCTGTTTCCATGACTCTAGAATTTACCACAGAATCCATCTGTTGCTACAAAAATGTGCTCCAGAATCCAAGATGTCAACCAAAAATGTTTAAAAAATGAGTAAACGATATTATTCTTAACATCAGGAAGAAAAGCTCCCAATTGTGACCCAAATAAAATTCATGAAACATTCACCAATGAAGCCCTGATCCCAGCCTACTCCCTTTTAATCGGTTAACCCATTAAACAGAATTTTACATCCCTAGTAGTAACAGGGATGCTACAGTAAATATTTCACTATTAATTATTTAAAATATCCAGATAATGTATTTAGCCCTCAAGCCCAGTCTCCTAGAACCTCTCAAGTGTCAGAATAGTCAGTGGTCTTCTACACAGCTGACTAACAACCAAGTTTCTACACTTCTGATATCTTTCATAATAGGCATATTTTCTGATCAACGTTTTGCTGAGTGCTGAAAATTAAAAGCTATGAGGTAGCAAGGCAAATATCGTAACTACTGAATACGATAAATTCACTATTATTCATTTTCCTATTTCATTCGATGAAAAATTGCATTTGTAAATGCATATGAAGCATCAGTAATCTCTCGTCTCTTTCATATGGGTTTTTATACTGTCTTGAAGGAATTTAGGTCAAGCTTCCTGTAAAACACACAGGCTGTTATATCTAGCAACCTAATTTATTTTTGGTAGATCTTCCATTGGCTTTTAAACTGGCACTACAGGCTATATGCTCCAGTTGGCCTGCCTTGAATATTTACTGCATCTTTCTACCACACTTGGTTTGGTTTCAATCATATATAAAATGAAGCTATCTATATTGGGATAAATGCCATTTTCAACAGTGGTTCAGCAAAGTATTCAAGCACATGCTTATCTGTAATATTGTGTTTAAATCCTCCCATTCGTGTCAGTGGTATCCATACGTTTACAGAATATACTTTAATGTTTTTATTGAATCAGAGCCTGAATCCACAAATGGAACGATCTACAATATTTTAAAACTAGAAGACAGTGAACAATATATGATCACTTCAAAAATGTATCTGAATGATCAGATTCTGTTTCAGCTGAACAGAACTTTTATTATGTGGACCCTATAAATTTCAGCCTGTCCATGTCTAAATCAATCCTCTTGAGCATGACCAGTTCCTTTTAAATGTTTGTAAAGGATTAAATCATGTATCATTTGAGCACATCCAGTGAATGCTTGTTGGCAAGTTCTTAAGAACATTTAGAGGCAACTGGGCATGTGGATTTCAACCTTTCAGGCCTAAAAGGCAGCAACAGCAGCATTCACAGGAAGACTCTTTGGAGCCAATTTCATTTCATAATTTCACTAGAATCCATGCAAATCCTGAGACTTGCATAGCAATGGAAGCTCTTGGTGTGTCTCAAGGGTCTTGTGCCTGGCTACACAGCAAATGTAAATGATACAACAGAATTTCACAAAAGCCAAAAGCCTGCAGATACTCAGCACCTCTGAAAATCAGGCATAAATATTGATGGAATGTTGAAAACGGTCTTACTCTCCTGACTTAAGATGACACTGTTAGATAAAGAACAGCTTTAAAAAAAACCATTACTATTAGATATGAATGCATTTTAAAGGTGTGAATTAGTTTTCAGCATTTGTTATTTGTTTACCCGTTGCATGCCCACTCAGTTTTGACATGAATACACAAGATGAATCAATTTCACTTTTGTTGACAGACTGTTTCATTTCCAGGTTGTAGCACAATGCAATTTGCTGGAAAACACTGCAAAGCAATGTGTACTTCCAAACAGAGGGCAAAGCATAAACAATATTAGGTTGTCTAAAACTTAAAAAAAGAAAACAAACCACCACTAAAACTGTAGTCTTTAATAATGCAAAGGGGTCAATTTAATAAAAAAATACCCTTCCCTTAACAAAGGAGCTGTTAATGATAGCACCACAATTTGTTTAGGGTTTATGTTAATTATCCTGTTCCCTCATTCTTTCACCAACCTTGAGATGTTGCTGGATTGGAAAACATCTTAAACACAACATGATACTGCATGTTTTATAACTCTGTGGACAGATTCCTGCAATTCTTTCACTGCTGGCCTGCTTGATAAGGTCCTGATGTGTCTACAAAGGGTTCAAAATGATGCTACTGTTGTCTGGATATTCAAACGTGAGGTTCTCTCAGAAGATGGTTCCCACTCTACACACCCTTCCCTGATATGCAAGATAGCCCCTGTAAAACTGCTTTCCTAGTGCAGCATGGCCTAGCTTGTTTGTTAGTAAATGGATTTGCCTCCTTTGCACGTCCTTGGTTCCTCTAACTGGCTTTTCACCACCTCTTTCTATCTCAAGTCTTATAGTTAGAGAGCTGTAAGTCATTCTGAAATTAATTGAAAGGAGGAATATGTTGGCTGGTAGGACTTATAAAAAGCACGAATTATGTGCCTGCTCTTGTATTCTGAAAATCAGTTTTATATGAATTTTATATACTTTACTGTTTAACTGTTACAAATGTATATATACACATTTTGAACCTCCCAATTCTGGGACTCTCTGGTCCGGCAACATCTGTGCTCCAGAAGTGTGAAAGGAAGGTGTTAAGTCTACCCAGAATATGTCAAATGAGCACCAGTTTAATTGTAAGTGTAAAGGAAAGGCAGCATTGTGAGATACAGGAGATATAAAATAAAAACAAAATTTGATTGGATGACCAACAGTAACACCACTTTTAGGGAAGTAAGTAACACAGACAGCAATATGCAACAAAGTGCTGATTACCCCAAATGGAGCAGACGAAAGTTTTGAAAGGGCAGAATGAGACAAGAAAAATCTAACGTCAGCAATTGTCAGGCGAGTGGAGGAATACCGAAATACTGAAACAGAGTATATAAGGTTGGATGGAACAGACCAAGAGCGGACGGGTTGCAAATCCAAAAAGCTAGGTCTGATCAACCAGGGCTCCCTCCCCGGCGCTGAATCTCGCTGCCGCACGTAAGCTCCGGAAGGGGAACAACACCGGTCGTAAGTTGCAATGAAAAATCCCCAAAAGGAGAAACATAAAGAAAAGAATATCTCCTGAATCTAAGCAATGCTTCTATCTTTCTTAACGCAAGTATTATATATTTGTTAACTCTATAAATTGTTTAAAGGTAAATCTGGAGGGTATATCTGTAGGAGGAGTTATTATTTCTTGTTTTTTAACTGTACTGTTTATCTACTTTTTATTTGTATATTACACTGTCTTAAAAGAATCAAAGATAGTGAATTGATTTAAATGGAAAATTAATTATAAAGTAAATAGAAAAATAAAAATCTTTGTTTCACCCTAAAAAGAAGTATTCCTCTGTCTGTGGTTTCAAATCCTTTAAAAAACCAAACCCGGTTACCGAAAAGAAGGACCAGGGATGTTGCTGGACCAGAGAGTCCCAGAGGTGAGGAGCACAAGTCAGTCAGAAGCCCAACCCCCAGAGACTGGTCCTGCGATGGGTGGGGAGTCAAACCCCAGGGAGCCTTGGAGGCAGCTGGGAGGAATCCCCGGCCCCAGCTTTCAACCCCAGTGGCAGCGGGGCCAGTAGCGGCCATGGGGAATCCCAGCTCCCGGGAACCTGAGCAGCAGTGGGGTCAGTGGTGGCCGGAGGGAATCCGCTGTACCAGAGGGAATGCCCAGCCCCAAGAACCTTGCAGCAGGTTGGCAGCATCTGAAGAGTCCCACCCCAAGCTGGCTAACTCCAGGAGTCCCAGCATGGGGCCAGCAGCAGGTGGGGAGCCCAGGCTTGGGGGGAACCCCACAGCCCAAAGAGAAGACTTGACCTCTTCTCATCCAGAAAACTCCCCGGTTCGGGACCGCACAGGTCCCGAGGGTGTCAGACAAGGGAGGTCCAAACTTTTTATCCAGCCACCCACATATGACAATATAAAAACAAGACCACTAAAATATTTGGGTCTGGGTGCAAAATTTCTTTTGAGAGCATCTCTCACTTTCATACCATTTCTTCTTCCCCCACATTCTCTCTTGTTCTCGCCCAAGAATGGGGGCATCTTAAACATAGATTTTAGGTACTGGTAATGTGTACCCTCTGCATCTGAAATTTACACAAGGAAGAAGAAAGAAAACTCTTTTGAGGTGATCCCAGGCAGTGTTCCCCTGTAAGATGAGCACTTGGGCAGCCACCTCTGAGAGATTCAAATGCTGCCAGGCTGACTAGCAGGGTACCCACAGCTGGCAGCATGTGTTTCTACAGGTGGTGCATATCCACAAATGCCTCAGTGCACATAACAAAATGAATTCTGCGCATGAATGGGGGAAAAATTAGAGGGAAGATTCTCTCCTGAAGATTTTTTCATCTGCATTGCCTGCCATGTTATATAATCTGGTGTATCCCAGAGGCAAACATTTGCTTTTCAGGAGCATTTGTATTCTACATACATTGCACTAGCTTCTGGGGACCTACTTCCTAAGGGTTTTTCTCACAGCTATTGAGTAGGAGAAAATTTCAGAAGGTCTACTTAGTGAAGGAATGACTACAATGCTATTGCTTGCTAGTATTAGCCCCAGCAATGCCCAGATAGAGTCTCAGTCCAAAGGCTGGGCAGCAACAAGGAAAAGACAGCGTTGACCTTCACAGCCCTGAGAACAGACTCTCACTCATCACTAATATGACACACAAGTTTAAGTCCCTCATTTTCCTTATGTCCCCTCCTCTCCTTAATCTGCTGAAGCCTGGAAGAGCCGCAGAACAGAGAAAAATGCAAGGTGGGGAGGAGAACACAGAAGGAAGCATGAAGGTGGAACACACCAGTTTAGCTAACAGACCCTTGGAATTAATGGCAGGTGGGGGACAAGTTTAGCAAGACATTTGCCCTATGCTATGGCGATTATACTGATTATAATAGAAAGCTTGTATCTCCAGATGGGAAATGAGATGAATTCCACCCACTGCCATCTCTCCTCGAAGCTGGTCCTACATTGCTGAGCGGTATTGTGTTAAGGTCATCCAGAAATGCCTAAGGAAACTGCCCCCATGCTGTATGCACTTTTTTCATTACTTTAATGTACTCTGGCAGCAGAGACTCTGATCTGGTCCCTCTAGCAGCAAGGAACCTAAATAAAAGTGACTCATGCTATCACATAAAAAAATAAGCAGCTACGGTCTGCATCTGTTCTCTCTCATTAGCGCACAGCCAAATGCTCACAGCATGTTCAGAATGAAATGGAGAATCATCTGTTGCTGTGCCAGTGACGACAAAGTAATTTCTTTAAAAATATATACACAATGAGAGCTAAAGAGCTCCCTCTCTCATCCTTTGTGGAACAATGTTGTCCAGTGGGTGGGGCAGGAACCTAAGAATTGAAGGCTCCTGGGTTCTTATTGACTTCCTGTCAGCAAAGCACATAAACTCTGTGTGTCTCAGGTCACCCATTTGGATACAATTGTACTTCCCTGCTATGCCTCATAAGTGGACGTAAAGTACTTTGTTACCCACTAGTAAGAGGTACAAATAAAAAACACAACCTCTTATAACATTCCTCCTTTTCTTTCCTCCTTTTTTCACTCTCATTCCTGTTGCTGGTGGCCACTCCAAGCACCAAATTTCAGACCAGACCAAGTTACAACAAACCTAATACCTCTGCTGACAGTCAACTCCAACACCATTATACAGACAAGATGGGTGAGGCACTATCTTTTTATTGGACTAGCTTCTCTTGGTGAGATAGACAAACTTTTCCACTTATACAGAGCTCTTCTTCAGGTCCTAATGCTATTAGTCAGCAACAAAAACTCTGGAAGAACATCTCTGGGATCTTCCTCACAGAGTTAACACAAATCCACTCTCTAGAGCAGTGTTTCTGAAAGTGTTCTATGGAATCACTCTCAGAAACACATTAATCGGCTGCCCCGGTTTGTTTATTTACCGGTGCCGTGGCCATGGAGCCTTGCGGCTCCCACTGGCTTTGTTTCATCCTTTGCAGCCAATGGGAGCCGCAGGAAGAGGTGGCCCAGCCCATGGTGCTTCCCGCAGCTCCCCTTGGCTGCAAAGGACGAAACGGAGCCAACCGGAGCCATGAGGCTCCATGGCCACGGCGCCGGTAAACAAACCGGGACAGCCAGTTAATGTGTTTCTGAGAGTGATTCCACGGAACACTTTCAGAAACACTGCTCTAGAGGACTTAAATTCAATAGTGGTAGACATAAAACTCTCGTCAGCTATGGCAAGCCACGATGAAGTCCTTCAAGTCCAGGAGGTCTTTCAGTTTGCTTTGTGAGGCATGATGTACATATACTTGTTCTGTAAGATGAAATACAGTTTGTCCCAAGGAGTACAGGAGAATATAAAACAAAAAGTATTTCATATCCTGACCATAACTGTTAGTTTACTGGCTGACCTCAACAAAATCACTCCTCTAGATATTTCACATATGAGCAAAATGTAAAAAGCAGAATAAAAAGTCTCATGAATTAGCTCATTTCAAGAAGTCTGACAGTCTCCATAGACTGTAATGTCCACAGTCACACTGAAGTTTAGATCAGTTCACAACTTCCTAACCACAAAAATGTGTCCACCTGTAACTTTTAAAGGGTGGAATAAACTTTCACCTTTCCCATAAATCAGAGACACAAGTTCTAGCAAGTTGTGCTTATGCAGACTCCTTTTAGTTAGACTAGTTTGCTGTTGCTTGATGTATACCTAACACTAAATGAAAAAGCTGAAGCAGCCAGAAGCTCTCGCTGGTTTTCATGAAGCCTCTGTGAAAATAACAGCAGACAGATGTAATCTAGTTGTCTCTTTTTTAGTAGATTATACAGTTCATTGGCATGATGTGACTTCATATTTACTCTCAGCTCTTTATATTTCAAAGTAGATATGTTTTTCAAATTAGAATTCAGAAAAAATCCCAAACAATGACTGCATCCTTGTGACTTTCCAGGTCAGTGCAAACCTTTGGCAGTCCCATTTCCGTTCCGATTAACAGATGTTTCCTCACTAAAGCCTTATGTGTTAAACTAAGATTTTGACTCCTGATCTTCAATCAGACTCATCAAATTACCCATGATTTCCACTGAGACAATTTTCATATAATCTCAGGACCCAATCCTGAAAACACACACATGCACTCCCATGGATTTAAAGCATTATGACCTTATTTATACTACACTCAGTAGCAAAAACCAATTTAAATATCACATTTGAATTCTCCTCACTTAACTATCTCTGGGTTTTGAGAAGACATTCACTAATTCTGTTACTAAAAGTACACTTTGGGAAGAAGGAAATGTCAGAATATAGCAGTGGCCTCTAATTAAACCAAGATGTTTATGAATGCCATCAATCTGATACATAGACTTAATGTAATTGTTTCTATATGCCAGATATATGCAAGTGTTAACAGAATCACATTATTGACTGCAGAAAACAGTATCCCCATCAAAACAGGTAGATTATACAAAAGGAACCATCCTTAGGATTCCTTGCCTTAGTCTAGAAATCTCTCTCATGAGTGCACAAGACTATGACCATTTCTGTATTCTTTAAAAAAAGGCAGCATCAACTTACATATTTTAAAATATTATATACACACATATTTAAATCCATTTGCTGATACAGCAGCCACTGAACAGTCTGCTTTATTTAAAAAAAAAATCCTTTAACATTTTCTTTTGATTCCTCTACTTCTCTATAAGTTTATGCTCTCTGGACATCCATCCATAATCATGCATCTCTGGCACATTGCCTGAGCTTGACAACAAACTCAACAAAGGACCAATATTGCTGCACTCACACTTAGCGAGTTGGGTTTATTTTATTGTACTTTTGAGGAAGTTTATCTTGGCAAGTAAAAATCCAGAAATGACCTATATCCAAATTCAAGAATTTTCAGGAGCCAGCAGCAGAACACTTTGGATACCACCAGCGGCAGCACCAGGAACACAATGAGTTTGTTTAAACCACTTCTGCTATTTGGTAATGCAATTAAAAGAGGTACCATTTTCTAGTACTTAAAGGAGAGCACTGTCTCACTATGGCACTTAGCCAACGCTCACTGAAGACAATGGGAGTCTTTCCTTCTAAGGATATTGAATGAAGAATTAAGCTACCTGGTGTAAGTTATTTAACTTTATGTATCTCAGTTTTATGACTTGTGAAATTGATATTATAATATCCAGTGCTGTAAAGTGCTTATATGTAAGTTGCGATATTAATAATGCTATATGAATGCAAAATACCATCCATGATATTAATGGAAGTAGCCCTTATGAATTATAGAGTTGACTTGACTCTTATGGCAGAAACATATATTTTCCTAGGACATTCTATTTCCTTATAATATTTGCTATACAAAGGAGAAGAGTGAATCTATGTGTATGCTCAATTGTTTTATAGTCTTCAATACCACTTGGAAACAGACAAGGGGCAGACCCCTTGTTTGCTACATGGAACAAATATTTTTTGATGAACAACACTTCCAGGGGGAAAAAAAGTGAGAAGGCAGATTTCAGTGGAACAACATGTGGAGTAAGGTATTACTCAATATGTGCATTGGCTAGAAAATGACATAAATGTATTTTCAAGGAGAAGCGAAGGGGGAGAGGGCTATCTGCCAAATTCAAGATTCTGCTGAGAAAGTGACAATTGACAATTTTGGTGCAAAATGTCTTTCCATGTAATTTTAAATTCACATGTGTATGGTTTTCAATTTGGTTTCTTAAAACTTTCTTCTTCTCAGTATTTATAATTTCAGTGGGAGTGAGGAATGTAGGATTAGAGGAAATGAAAATTGACTAGTCGCATTTTTTTCCTAACCAGTTTCATTTCAAATTCATCATTCACTAGGAACATGCTGCAATTAATTATAGGGAATTAAGCAAAAGCTTTACATGGGAATTACAACATTCATGTTAACAAGTTTTGTAATTCTTGGACAAAAAAAAATATATTTTTAAACTTCTACTACACTTAAAATAAGATGACTGGAAGTAATGTTGCAAGTTGGTTGACCTCCTGTTTCCTTACATCACCATCGGCAAGCAATAACGTGCAAGATGAAATAACTCATCTCATTAAACTCATGGTGAGGACTGCAGTGGAAATCAATAAGGAGTGTCTGCCAGTGGCATAATGAATAAAACAACGCCTTTGTTTTAATAATGGGGACCATCTTTAATAAAGAGAATGGCAAAGGTTTTCAAGTGGTAAGTCTTCACCAAATCAATCCATGGCGTATAATTTACTTTGAATAAATCATTTAAGCTAAGTGTAACCTCACTGCTGAGGTGGGTAAATTCTGCCTCATCTCTCTGCAAGGGCATATGTAAATGTCAGGGATTCTCTGCACATGTGTTTGTGGTCAATATTACAGACAAAGACTGGTCTCATACCATAAAAATCACAATAGAACAGGATGTTTAAGAAACTGTTTAGGTAATTATTTATCATAAAATCATAGAATTGGAAGGGACCTCAAGAGGTCATCGAGTCCAGTTCCCTGCCCCCCAAGTCAGGACCGAGAACCTTCTAGATCATCCCTGAGAGTTGTCTATCCAATCTGCTCTTAAATATCTCCAGTGATGGAGATTCCACAACCTCCCTAGGCAATTTATTCCAGTGTTTAATCACCCTGACCAGTGTTCCCTCTATACTGCACTGGCATCACAACTTCACAAGTGATTAATCAGCCGCACCCAATCACAGGCTCAGGACTCTGCAAGGAGCTGACTGACTGGGCGAGGCTAAACAAGCCCAATTCTTTCAGTCTTTCCTCATAGGACATGTTTTCTAGGCCTTTAATAATTTTTATTGCTCTTCTCTGGACCTTCTCCAATTTCTTCACATCTTGAAATGTGGTGCCCAGAACTGGACACAATACTCCTAATCAGTGCAGAGTAGAGTGGAAGAATGACTTCTCGTGTCTTGCTTACAACACTCCTGTTAATACATCCCAGGATCATGTTTGCTTTTTTTGTCATAATTAGCTTGTGGTCCACTATGACCCCTAGATCTCTTTCTCCCGTACTCCTTCCTAGACAATCCCTTTCCATTTTGTATGTGTGAAACTGATTGTTCCTTCCTAAGTGGAGTACTTTTCCATTTGTTATTATTAAACTTCATCCTATTAACCTCAGACCATTTCTCCAGATCATTTTGAATTATGACCCTATCCTCCAAAGCACTTGCCACTCCTCCCAGCTTGGCATCATCCGCAAACTTAATAAGCGTACTCTCTATGCCAATATCTAAATCATTGTTGAAGATCTTGAACAGAACCAATCCCAAAACAGACCCCTGTGGAACTCCACTTGGTTCCCACATGACTGCAAACTATTAACAACTACTCTCTGTGAATGGTCATCCAGCTAGGGTTGCCAGGTGTCTGGTTTTCGCCTGGACAATCCGGTAATTGCATCTTCTGTCCGTAAAAAAAAAAAAAAAAAAAACAGAAAATACTCAATGCTCAACAACTGTGGTCATTTTTTTTTTTTTTTGCTCAACCAATTTTGGGTTGTTCTTATTTCCCTTTTTTATAGATGGGCATTATATTTGGCCTTTTCATACAAGCATCTAAGATACTGATTTGATTTTTCTCCCCAGTTCTGCTTTTCTCTCCTTTATCTCTGCTGTTATAGCCCATGCTCCCTCCCATTTCTGACCCTTCACCCAGGTCTCCATGTTTTTCACTTACTTGTGGGCTTATCTGCAACTACTTTAAAGACTAAGAAAGCATGTAATAGAACTGCTCAGTTTTCAATTACATATTTGTTTCTTGTCTTATTTTTGCCAATGCTGCTATTTATATTCTTGATCTCTGTTGCTACATCAGAAAGGAAAAAGTGGAAGGAGACACTATTGTCTAGTTCCATTATGAAGAAAGAAAGGCCCGGAAGCCACTGTCATTATTCATTACATGTGCAGAGGCTAAGTTTCATAGAAGATGATGATCTAGAAAAAACAAACATGTCACTCCATCCACATTACTAGGGAAATATCAATAAGCTCAATGTCCAATGTCTTTTGTGGAGGAGTAGGAGGAGGGACCTCAGATTACAAGGTGTATCTAAGGAAGAAACACCCCCACCCACCCCAATTCCTGATGGAGTAAAACAGCAAAAAAACAAGAAAGCAGCTATGGAAAATATCTTCAAACTCTCTCTAATAGTTAAGGTGAGGACTTAAGATACCAAGGCAAGCACATAAGTAGAGCCCAATAAATCCATGGATATCCACTTTATATCCTCAGGTATCCATGGCAGTGGATGCAGACATCCGTGGCTCATTTTTGTATATATGGATGCAGCTATGGATACAAATTATATCTGGAACCATGGAAATTTGCAGCCATCCTCTTTACATCCATGGATGTCAATGCAGATATTGAGGGTTCATTTTTGTGCATACAGATATGGATACCAATTTTGCATCCACACAGGGCTCTATACATAAGTAGTGTTGCCCAGATCTGTTGCTGAGTGGGAAGATGGTGCCGCCTCAGATGTGATATCACGTGCGGGTGACAGGCTGCAGAACTTGCTCCTCGAGCTTGCTGTTCTGTTGCCATAGGCTGGGGCTAGCAGGATGGGGGGCTGCACCGTGCCACCTGTCCTCCTGGCACTGGAGCCAGTCTGGCCACACAGCGGTGGGGCTAGCAGCTCAGGTTTGGGGGAAACTTCATGGCTGGGGGGTTCAGCTGGCAGGAATGGCTTGGGGATGCTGTGGCTGTGCCTCTCAGCTCTTCTCTCCAGTGCTCCAGGCAGGGGCAGGCTGGAGTCATGCTGCCTGGTTCTTCTCTCCAGAGTTCTTGAGCCATAGGAGGCTGGGGCTGCACTGCCCAGCTTTCTACTCTGGAGCTCTGGAACTGGAGGGAGGCTGTGGCCATGCCACCCATCGTAGGGTTGCCAGGTAGACCCCGCCAAAAAAACGGACACACTTGATCATGGGCTAGGGGGGGAAGGGGGAAGAGAGAACTGGCCGGGAGGGTGGCAGGGCTGGCTGGGAGGTGGGCGGGGTGGGAAGCAGAGCTGTCAAGGGAGTGGTGTGTCCAGGGGCCGCGGGGCTAGACAGGAGGAGGGGGAGCAGGACGCAGAGCTGGCGGGGTTTCCAGGGGCCGCGGGGCTGGCCAGGAGGAAGGGATTGGGGCCACGGGGCTGGATGGGAGGAGGGGGGACCTGGAGGAAGGGGGGCGGGAAGCGGAGCTGGTGGGGGGCAGTGCAGCCACTGGCCACAGCCAGAGTCCTTCGGGCCGCGCCTCCAGCAAGCACTCCCTTTAGTTGCGAGCAGAAGCCGGGCAGGAGGTGGGGGAGGGGCTGGGTGTCACTCCCCCCTCCCGGCTTCTGCTCGCAACCAGAGGCTCCCAGCTGGGAGGCGGGGCCGCGATTGGCGCTGGGAGCCTCTGGTCGCGTGCAGAAGCCGGACGGGGGGAGTGACTCCCCGCCCCTGCCCGGCTTCTGCATGCGACCACAGAGCTCCCAGCGCCAATCGCGGCCCCGCCTCCCAGTCGCTCCTCCGCCCCCACCAGGCTTCCATCCAGCGCCCACCTGGGAATTCAGAAAATACCAGACATTGCACATGTCCGGTATTTTCTGAATTTTTCTACCGGACAGACGGTGCAAATACCGGACTGTCCGTTAGAAAACTGGACACCTGGCAACCCTACGACCAGCTCTCCGGAGCTTTGGGGCTAGAGGAAGCTGGGGCTATGATGCCTGGCTCTCTGAGTCCAGGGAAGACTGGGGCGGTGTTTTCCTAGGCTGGGTGTACTACCCTGGGACAGGGGGCAAGGGCCACCTTCCTTGTTCCTTCCACCTTCTATTTAGCTCCTAATGTAAAAAAAATCAACCAACCAACCAAAAACCCATCCCCAATCAGAATCATAAACAATATAATCAACCCTACTTAGGGCATTCAAAACCCTTGGCTCCCACAAAGGGGTGTAGAAAAGACTGAAGTGTATCTATTTGAAGAAACACAGCTACCCTGTGAGAAACACCTCTCAAAGATTTTTTCCCCTTATTCAATCAGCAGTAGAATCCTAGGCAATGCATGGGCAGGGTGATTAACCTGTCTAAAAACACAGGTCCTGACCTTGCAACTCTTGCTCGTATGAGCCATCCTAATGCAAATAGCACCATCAAAATGAATAGGGCTATTCACTTAGGAAGTGTTGCAGTATGGCTACATATTTTGTAGCTGTAGCAAAAGGCACAGGTAGAGCTCAGTGACTTTCTGCGACCCCTGTGACTTCTGCAGCACTCAGTGTGGCTGATTGCAGACCCGCCCAAGTAGCTGGCTCTGGAGACTGTCACTCTAGCCACTTCTGGAGCAGACCCAGAAACATCCACACTAGTTGGTGCAGCAAGCCCAGGGTTGTTGATGCAGCCACAGTCCACTGACCCCCAGGAAGCTCCCTCTCTCTCCCTCCCCGAAACTTCCCCTGAGCAGCAATCTCCCCCTCCAAGATTTAACCACAGATATTTTTAGTTCAAGTCATGAACAAATCACAGGCCGTGTTTATTGCCCAGGTCCTGCCCATGATTTTTACTAAAAACACCCATGACTAAATTATAATCTTAGGTATAGTCACCAGAATGATGAGGAGTTACCATGGCAAGTAACTGAAATCAGAAAATAAGATTAATACTCTCAGCAGGACTGGTAATATGTCTGATGCCGCATCTTTGTTACAGATGTCAGACTCCACTGAAAACTCAACAAGTTTTGGTAGTCAGGTTACTCCTTGACTGCTTCTAGCAGATTATTTTTATTAAAAGAGCTATTAAAAGTGCATTCTTTTATTGCCTGGCACACAGAGCTGTGTTATTGTCCTTCCGAACACCCTCTCCCACACAAACACCTCAATTCTATTTTCCATAATGATTTTCAGAGAAATGCAACTCTGGGTGGCTGAAAGACAGTATTATTTAAAACGCTGTCTGCTTTCCCTACCTTCTCTAGCTGTGAAGTTCAATGTGCCATTCTCCTCAGGTTAAAAAGGTGAGACAAGATGGAATTTGTTCCGTGTCATTCCATTAAGTGTTTTTTGTGTACATGAATAATACAAGTTTTTAGGTGCTATGGGGTTTGCATTTTCATGGGTAAAATGCTTCAGGCTTTCAATATCACCTAAAGCAAGGCCACTGTAGAACACATGTTCATTTGGAACTGACTAGACTATTAAGCTTTTAAGTTTTACTCACTAGACTGCGCTCCTCCTTCCCTCAAAAATGAAGCTGATAACTTTCACAGCATCCCTCAGGTGACAAAGATCAACCAGGGAGGACCATTAACCAAGGGGAAACAAAGAAGTCCTGTTGTGCGTATAAAGATTTAAGTCAGATTTCTTAAGTAGTAAATTACTAGGCCTCTGGTCTTGGCAAACTGCTGTGATCTCAGAGGAAATACTATATTCTTATCCTGAAGCCCACTAGAGGGTGAAAAAGGACTGTAATATTACAATGAAAAAATGTAAAAGTGGATGTAAAAAAATTCAGATGAAGGATCTTCCATGGACAAAATGTTAGCCTATTAAATACAACTTTGTGTATCTATACATGTGTTGCAATTATGTGTATAAAGTTTAAAAAATTGTAACAATCTTTAATACTGTTTATATTATTTAAGACCAGGATCTCCAACAACTGACACTGCAGTTAAAAGGATCACTATAAATTCTTTTGGAAACATCCGGAAAGAGTTTAAGGATATATATAACAAGAGCAAAGTTAATCATAAACCAGAGTTCGTGGTCAGCCATATGACACCAAATTTCAATAAATCTCCCTAAAATGAGCCATTTATATGAGGCGCTAGAAGAAAACAGAGAAGAGCTCATTAAAATGTACTCCTCTTGCCAAATTGCTTTTACTGTCAATAAAGGTACAGAATAGGTCAATATTTAACAATTTGGCCTTCTGGCTTTCTTAAAGGATCAAGGAGTGCAAAAGTAGAAGAATTTAGACCATGTCTACAGTAGCCAGGGAAGGAAAACTACATTTTCATCATTTAGCAAGGCACGTAAGAAGTGCTAACTACCCAATTTTTCTTCCTCCATGTGGGAGGGACATAAAAGGAAAAAGTGGAAGTTGTTGCCTACAGAACTTGTATGTGTCTGCCTTCTTTTCCCTGCCTCCTCCTCCCCCCAACTATTGCCACAATGCAGATCTCCTGGGAGTTTATCATCAATCCTAAGTCTTGGGTACTTTACCCTCAAAGTGTTTTTGCTTCCCAGCCATACGTTAGATAGCCGAAAAACCTACACACCTGACATTTAGATTTATAAACACATATAAAGATAACTAATCCCAGGGGTCTGGGTAACTTGCCACTTCTTAAAATAATATGGGACATATTACAAAATACTGTAATAATAATTGTTGAACTTCCCTAGTCCAGCACCCTCGGGACCTGACTGTCCCAAACTAGTTAATTTGCCGGACCAGAGGAGGTCAATGTGGTGGGGACTCGGCTTTTCCTTCCGCAGCTCCACTCTCCTGACAGGGCTCCAATCTCCCAGCAGTGGCCGATGGCTCCGCTGCCGCACAGGTCTCTGTGTTCCCACCGGTGGCTCTGGGCTCCGCTTTCTCCCCAGCAGTACTGTTGATGCCTGGGGCTCCATGTTCCACCCAGAGCCCCACTGCTGCCCAGGGCTCCGCACTGCACCTGAGGGCTCTGTGTTCCCCTCAGCAGCGTCACTGAAGCTCTCCCCCAAGAGACCAGGAGTTCTGCTCTTCCCTGGCGACTGGGGGCTCTGTGCTCTTCCCAGCAGCTCTGCTGCGCCCTTGGGCTCCGCTCTCTTGGCCCCCTAATCTGGCAAGGCTCCTGGCTCCAACCCGCCATCTTCTCTCTCGTGGGGTCACCTCAACGATGCCACACCAGAGAAGTCTGGATTATGGAGTTTCAACCTGTACTAACAGTTCTTTGTATGCAGGAAACTTTTTACAGTTTCACAGAAATCTTCTTATCTTAGGGTATGTCTACACTAGCTCGTTAATTCGAGCTAGGTAGGCAAATGAGGCGACGGAGTTGCAAATGAAGACCGGGATTTAAATATCCGGGCTTTATTTTGTTCCCGTCGATCGCCATTTTGAAATTTCACTAGCCGAACTCACTGCGCGGCTACGCGGCAGTGAACATCGAGCTTAATTCCTTGGTTCGAATTAACTGTTACTCCTCATTCCACGAGGGTAATAGTTAGTCGAACTAAGGACTTAGCTCAAATTACCGTTCACTGCCGCGTGTGGCAGTTCGGCTAGTGAAATTTCAAAATGGCGACGACGGGAACACAAATAAAGCCGGGATATTTAAATCGAGCTTCATTGCAACTCGATCGCCTCATTTACTACCTGCTTCGAATTAACATGACCAGTCATATTCATAGACAAGAAAAAGTCAAAATGTAAACATTTGCCATTCTGTGACGCTAGTCTCAAGATCTAGATGTGTTACGTATCCTGTTTCTGAACTTCAAGTCTTCACAGGTTACTAAAACTGATGAAGTAGGAGTTGACCTTACATGTACAAGCTGCCTGCTAGCAAACTCTTGGTTTAATATTACCTCTAACGGAGAATTTCTACCTATCTAGTCACCTAAAAGGCTGTAATTCAAGGAACTAGGAACATGATAAGACCAGATTCCACTTCCAACTCTGCCACTAACCTTTTTGTTACCTTGTGCAAGTCACTTCACCTTTCCCTGCCTGTGTTTCCTCTCTCACCCTTTGGGCATTTTTACCGTAGGAAAATATTTTTAAATAACTTATTTTGAAATAATAAGTACTGAAGTAACTATTTTGAAATATGTGTCCATATTACAGGGAAACCTTGAAATGAGTCCAAGGCAGGCTCTCTTAACATGGATGCACTACCTCAACTTAGAGCTCCAAGAAGCACTGGGGAGTAATTACTTTGAATGACTCTGGGGAGTAGTTATTTCAAAACAGCAGCAGTGGAGCGTCCACACCACCGCTATTTCAAACTAACTACTTTGAAATAAGTGTTATTCCTCGTGGAAAGCAGGAGTTATTATTTCAAAATAACCAGCCCCTTATTTCAAAATAACAGGCTTGGTAGTGTGGATGCTATGCTTGTTATTTCAAAATAAGGGAAGTTATTTCGAAATAATTCCCTAGTGTAGACCAGGGCTAAGTCTTATCTATTAAAGTATGTCAAATCTTTGGGGGAAAAGATGGTCCCTCCCTGTATGTTTATACAGTGCCTACAATAAAGATGTCCTGATCTCTGACTATGGCTATGTTTAGACTGCAGAGCTTTTCCGGTATCCCGGAAAAGCTCTGCCGCATCCAAGGAACGCGTTCGCTTTTCCGAAAAAAATGTCAGAAAAGCAGACTTATTCTGTCGGCATCCCTGTAAACCTCATTTTATGAGGAAGAAGGGATGTTCCGGAAGAGGGTTTTTTTCCAAAATTTGGCCCTGTATATATGGGCCAAATTTTGGAAAAGCCTCTTTCAGAAGTAAATCGGAAAAAGATACACAAATTGCATTTATTTTTCCAATTTATCTTTGTAGTGTAGACATAGCCTTTGGCCTCTGGGAACCACTGTAATACAAATAGTAAGTAGACCCCTGCTATACTAAAAACACTTCCCCCTTGAGTCCTCTCTGGTGCTCAGGTAGTAGATGGTGGGTGTGGTAAATACTTGGAACAAAAGTATTGTTGGGTGATGGATATTTGGACCTGTCAAAAGCACCATTTTGGCTAATCCCATTTCATTTGAAAAAAAAAAATATGAAGAAAGCAAAATACATCAATGTGCTGCAACATTAATTGGCTTTTTAATAATTGTTTCCTTTGTGGTTATTCTTTAACATTATGGTATTTTAAGTTTCTGGACAGCGCTCTGAGCAAGTTGGCCCAGGGTGTATACAAAAATAAAAAGAACAATATGCAGCAAACATAGCCATGCCTCTAGATGTGACAGAGCCCAACTCTATGACTCCACTCTGGGCACCTTTGGATTGCTCATTCTGTTCCTACACTTTCACGAGATGAGGCCTTTCCATTTAGCATTCCTCAGCTCCTGTTGTGCTGGAACACTCAAAACAGCTGAAGAATTCTGGCAAGCCCTCCAACAACAGCCTACAAAAGACAGACTAGCAAAATGGGAGCATGAAGCTCCAATGAAAACACACATGCAGGGCATCTCACACATTCATCCTTCTCCCTCACCCCCTTTTTTCGTTCCTCTTTGAACAGACTAGAGCTCACTCAGGAGCCTCAGAGAAACCCAAAGCATCTGTTGTAATTGTATTAACCAACAAATGAATAACATTTTGAATAGCAAATGTATTCAATACAAGTAACTTGCACAGTATTGCTCGTCTTTAAAACTGTTAAGCTTGTGATTCATATTCTATTATTACACTGTCACCCTGTGACTCCAATACAACAACAGCTTCCCAGGATTCCCTTCATATTGGACCAATACAAGGGGAAGATTGTAGTGTTAATGCAGATTGTGGTATTTCTTCTGTTTATTTATTTAAAAATATTGTAAAGAATTTACACAGCAAGCATTGGTACTAAACTACGGTAACCAGAAGCAAGCCACCCACATACATAACAAATGAATAAAGAACTAATGTACACACTACCATCTGCCACACAAAAGTCATAACCAAACTGATCCACTGACAAACACTAAATGTAGTTCAGCTGTCCTTTCTATCTAACTCTCAGATAACTGTCATCATAGAACCATAAAGACTTACTCATTTACTCTATTAAGTTACTAAGTCCATGCCCCTCATCACTGCAACTAATTTCCCAAAGTTACTCTGAATGCTTTATTAGGTTTTAAGTTTTCTACAAGTTGTAGTCATGCCAGTATTTCCCTTAGGAAGCGATTCCATCGTCAAATAGATCTAAGGAGACAATTTTTCTGGCAATGAGTCTAAATTTTCTTTGGCTTGTTTGATGCCTTTTGATGCTTGTTTCATCTTCTAATGTGAATTAATTGATTAAAGGAGGTTTTAACAGGCTTTAAAACAGAAAAGACCAGCCTACCTATTTAAGATTACAGACAAATTTCAAATGGATTAAAAATTATATGTTTAATCACACAAATATATTTTATTATATTTAAAATACCTCAATTTAGTGGCTCCTAAATCTATATTTAGCTCCTCAATATACTCATTGGTTTTTGAATGAACTGAGACTACAGTTCTTCCTCTGGACATAGAATTGTTTCTCAAAGAGTTTCAGGTCTCACTATCAAATGCTTGACACTAAAGGAAATTCTGTAAAAGATAAGAAAACATGGGTCTCCCCTGGGTTACAAAATTAGAAGTTCCGTGACTAAGGAATACCAGTGCAGGAAACCTCCCAGATAATATAAAACTTTCAGATATAGGAGTGGTAAGTATATTCTAGTGCTTTCACAAGTTCCAACTCTATCTTGTATACAGTATGCAAATGAAGTCCTAAGGCTGCTCCAGACTAATTTGATTTTCAGTGCCATATTCACATTTCTGATGTACTCATCACCTTGGAGCCTAAAAGGACATCTCACAACAATTTTATTTCTTTGAGGGTATCTCTAGGGCAGAGGTGGGCAAACTGTGGCCTATGGGACACATCTGGCCCATTTTCATCTGGCTCGCCAGCTCCTGACAGGGTTTTCCCCAATCCACCCGCCGCTCCATCCAGGGAGCATATTCAGGGGCTTGTCCCACTCTGCTCTTCACTCCCCGGGCCTGGGACATTCTGCTTCCTGCTGCCATGGGGAAGCAGGAGCAGTGGGTTGGGAGAGGGTGGCAGCGAAGAGTGGAGCAGGTTGCCAGGTCGCTCTAGCTCCCTCTGCTTCAGTGAGAGGAGAGGGCAACACCTGCTGCCACCTTGCACCATGTCCCCAGGTAGTCCCCCGGGCTGCCCTAGACCCCATCCATAGGTCAGCTGAGGTGGCTGCCACAGGGCTGGGCCTAGGGCAGCTGCCCCAATCCACCTTTGGACAGAACATCTCTGATTCTGACACACAGCCTTAGACAAGATAATTTATTCCTGCAGCCAAATTCTGCTCTTTGTTACACTGGTTTAAATCCAGACTAACTCCATTGTTTTTAACCTAGTTGGTCTGAATTTACAATTGTGTAACTATTGTGCTACAGTGATGACAATGGTGAAGGAGATTTGCTAGCTTCACCAAAAGTTGAAATAAAAGAGCAGATGAGACCTTAATTTACCCATGTGTTAAAAACACGCGTGCGCCAGGACAATGGTATTTAAGTTATCAGCCCTAAAGGTTGTGCTGAAAGTTAATTAATATTTGTAAAATGCTTTGAAGATAGAAAATGCTGTGCAAAGATTAAATAAATATTTTGATAGATTTCTTGTAAATTAGCAACTGAAGGCTCTAATTATTTGGCCTTCAATCATTTAGGGATGGTTGATAATATGAAACATATGAATTTAATAAGGTGGACTTCCAATGCTCAAATTCTTTTCCGCCCCTCACTTACAGGACTTTGCTGTGTAGCTTTAAGCTAGCTTTTCTCACAAGGACTCCTGTGAAGGAGGACTGTATTAGCTCAGATGTTATGGCGAGGGAGGACACAAGCAGAGAAATAGACAGACAGATGCTGACAAAGTTTTATCACTCAGAAAAAGGTTCTTCCACTTATTTTATTGTTTTCTTATCGCCTTGGTTTATCTTGGACAAAGCTTCTCTAATTTGATTATTCTTCTCTTGTTTGTGCTTTATCTAAATTCTTTGGTTTAACTCCCCATATAGATCTAAACCAGTGGTCTCCAACCTTTTTACACCCAAGATCACTTTTTAAATGTCAAGACAAGCCAAGATCTAACCCCATCCCTTCCCCAAGACCCCACCCCTTCCTTGAGGCCCCGCCCTCTGTTCCCCTCCTCTCCATCACTTGCTATCCCAAGCCCTTATACACTCTCACTGGGTTGAGACAGGAGGTGCAGGCTCTGGGGTGGAATGAGGGATTTGGGTGTGGGAAGGGGTGAGAGGTGCAAGCTCTTGGAGGGAATCTGGATTCAGGAGGAGGTGGAAAAGGGGATGCTGGCTCGGGGAGGGGGCTCCAGGCTGGGGAGTGTTGGGGTCAGGTGGAGGGTTGGGATGCTGAGCAAGCCACAGGCTTGTGGATGTGAGGGTGCAGGAGTTTGGGTTTGGGTGTGTGAGGGGCTCAGGGCAAGGAGGTTGGGAGTATGATGGGCTCAGGACACAGAATTGCAATGTGTGGATGGTGCAGAAGTGTTGAGGCAGAAGACTGAGGATGTGGGAGTGCAGGAGTTTGGGGATGTGAGAGGCTCAGGACAGGGGGTTCCAGTGTATGATAGGCTCATATTTGGGGTTGGAGGGGGGGATGCAGGAGTGTTATAATGCTGCGGCTAGATGGGGGGTTGGCCCTAGTTGGGGGCTTGTTGGCCAGGCTTTATTTTTAAATAAAATATTATGTAAAACACAAAATGTTTCAGCATTGTCTTGATTTATGAGAGGAGTGGGGAACCTTTTTTGAGTCAGGGGTCACTGCCCCACAGAAAAGTCAGACGGGGCCACACAAGTGAGATGCAAAAAAACAACCGCTCCAAAACCCCCTCAAGTCTCACTAATGTGGCCCCAACTAATGTGGGGGCAGGGGACATGGTGCTGGGGCAGAGTGCAGGGTGCTGGGGTAGGGTGCTGGTTGGTGCTGGAGCAGGGGACAGGGTGCTGGTGGGGGGAGGGGACAGGGACAGCTGGGGCCAGTACCTGGGGATCCTGCTCCGCTTCCCCCTTCCCAAACAGCTGGCGCATTGTCTGAACAGCCGGGTCTGCCGCACGCTAGTGACTTCCTTCCCCCCTACTGTCTTCCTGCATGGGGGGGAAGGGGAGTAGGAGTCTCGGGACTGCACCAGCTCCAACTGCTCAGGAAGCGTGTGCGCCCTGCTCCTCTGCTCCCCACGGCAGCTGCGCACTTCCTGAGCAGTTGGAGCTGGTGTGTTCCCGGGACTCCTACTCCCGTCCCCGCCCCCGCACACAGGAAGGCAGCAGGGGAAGGAAGTCGCCGGCGCGCACCAGACCAGACATTTCAGGAAACGTGCCGGTTGTTCGGGGGAGGAGGGAGCAGCCCGTGCACTTCCTGAAACCCCGGACGTGGCATGCAGCTGAAGGCTTCCCCTGTCCTTCTCCCCCCACAGGAAGCCGGCACTGTATCTGTTGTCGCTGGAGGTAGCGTCAGCGGGGACTTCTTCTTGGGGGTGGGGGATAATGGGGGGCCCGAACACTGCGCGATCGACTGGTTGAGCCATCGTGATCGACGGGTTGGTGACCATGGACCTAAACCAACCGATTGTAGTTGCAATCTCTTCAAGGACTTAATTCTGCAAAAACAAGTAGCAGACAGATCTAAAGAGATTATTATTAAACAAGTATTTTTAATGGGGGTTTCACATTCCAGGTGCTGCTGCTGAAAGATTCACTAATAGGAAAGAATTTATTCTAAGTTATCGTCTAATCCCCAACCATTTTGTCTGTCATGTCCAGCAATACTGAAGTCTATCAATTGATCCTTTTGCTAAAAATAACGAAATTCAATCCTTTTGCAAAGTGTTGCCAGTTCAGAATCACATATATGTACATAGCACATAATGTTATTACTTCCATAACCCAATTCACTTTAATAACCAGCAATTAAAAGGTAAGTGGTAAAATGGTAACTATCAACCATAGTAATCTCACATTGCTTCCTTATGTAAGATGCAAAACCTATTATAGACTAAAACACTGGGATGAATTTACCAGCTTGAACTGTAGGGAAGAGGGGGTCTTAGTTGATATTCATTTTATTATCTTGGGGAATGCAAAGATTGCATGACAATTTTGGTTACTGATCAGTCTCCATCAAATCACAAACTACCCTGTTTGATATGGAATTTTCTTTGTGCGCGCGCTTCAGACAACATTGCCAAAAACAGAGGATCTACACAATAGCTGATAAAAGATAAAGCCTGAAGAGATCAAAGGATGTTACTGTGCAACATCAGAACGTACTCACAAAGAAAAGAAGCTTCAGCGGGGTAGCAGAGTAAGAAGGGACAGAGAGGCAAAAGAGATACCAATCCACTTAAGTTCACATATGGAAATCGATCTCCCTATGGGCAACTTTATTGGGGGAACAAATCTGCTGGGGGGGAGGACACTCCAGAACATAACCAGATGTTCACCAGTATTCACAATTTGGTTCTAATTTGCTTCAAAACACACTGGTCTCGATTAGGACCTATGCATTTCTTGGATGACCCATGAGGCTGCTACAGATACAGATTTTGAATCTCAGTGAGCCCTGGATATTTATCTGAAACAACATCTTTATTATTCCTCAAAGATCAGAGGCTTTATTAATTTATTCAAAAGCTTAGGGGAAACAGAAGCAAGCATGGGGCTGGGCTAACATTTTGAATCTCTACTGTCAGTAAGATTCAGCATATAGATTGACTGAAATGTTTGAACAACAATTCCCAGGAGGAAACATGGAGTCTGCCAGCAGAGTTGTGTTTAACTTAAAATAACAACAACAAACATTGTTTCAAAGAAAGGGAACAGCATGATGTATGGGCAAGGGATTACACTGTCCTAGGAGACTCCATTCCTTTTTTTAGCACCTCCATAACAGATCCTCTTCGTTTAGTCTAGCAGCACTTTGTTCAACAAGGATATCAGAATCTAGACTACACTGAATACAAAACCACCACTAAGAAATCTCAGATCCTAAGCCATGAAACATAAATGTTAAATAAATGCTGGCTACCACTTAATTAAACCCTGCTCTGCCCCCTATAGCTACTTTATAAATGCAACCACTGTATCTAGCAAGGCATTGGTACTAACTCATCTTTTCCTGCAGCTGGGGCCACCTATTCACAAGTGGTAGCTGTCTGAAAAATATTGGTACTTTGCACAGTGTTCCGAGATTCTTATGAATAGCTCCACAACATTCTGGGTGATCTGTCCCTCTCTCTCTCTCTGGACCCTGTTTACATTTGCTATCTTTCCCAGATTAGTGTCAATCTGACTGGCGTCCTGGAATGTTTCTAATCATATGCAAATGAGAAATAAACCCAGCTGCACACCACAAAAAGCATGTTTGTTTTTAGGTGTGGGTGGTTATTTAAAGAGTTCTTCCTGTCTACTTGTTTATCTTGTATGTTTGTTGTTGATGGTGGGGGTTTGACAAAAGCTGCTTTATCCTCTGTAATGAAATTTACCTACCATTTTCACATAGGGTGACATGATTACTGTTTTTAAATAATCTTTTCTATTCGGGGGGGGGAGGGAGGGGGTAGAGACATAGATGGAACTGAAGTTACCTAATCAAAGTTTTCCTCTCCGTCAAGTCCTCAGATTCTGATTATATTAGATCACACAGTTCATATAAATCTAGTTTGTCAGTACCAGTAGAAACCCAGCCTTGCTAAGACCAAACAGCACAGTGAGAACAAAGTAAAAAGTCCTGCTGAATTTAAAAGGAAAAGAAAATCACTACAGTTGGTGCAATGAGATTAAGAGAAGTAGACAATCAGGCCTACATTTCTGAAGGGATTCTGTTACTATAAATGTTGCAGACCTCTTTTAGACCACATATTAAACAAAACCAGAAAAAAAAAAACCTTGGGTAGAGTAAGTAAAGACTGTATATATCACTCCTTAAGAGAACTGTCCCTTTGGAAAATGTGGGATTGTTTAAAAAGTGTAAATCTTAGAAAGCCTGGAAATGCCAAACTCAGGTTACACTTTAAAAAACCAAGCACAAACATAAATGTACAGAAATGTGCAGTTACGGCCCCTGAAATTACTGCTGCTTCATGTCTGCCAACTTTTCCAGCCTGTAAAGCCAGCTCATTTTGCCTGTAAAATAGATGTGTTTTGCTTAAGGAGTTTTAATAGGATTCCATGGTAGAATTTATCTTTTTTGTTGTTGTTTTTTTGGCATTCGTTCAGCTCCAGCAAAGGTAGCAATGGTGAAATTAGCACAGAGAAAATTCAGGTGTTTTTACCATCTTTTTATCTCCAGCTCTGATTCAGCATGGTCCTTAAATACATGCCTTGCTTTATTCCTATGCCTAAAGTCAGGCATGTGCTTAAATACCCTACTGAATCAGGGCCCAGCAGCAGTCACATGATATAGTGCTAAAAAGATCAGCTGAGCGGCTCCCTGTTTCTACTTCCACAAGCATTTTTTTCTTCCACTAGCACAACTTCTTTTGTTGCTCCTACTGGTGAAGCTGTGGTAGCGGAGGGAAAAAAAAAAACACACATGAATTTTACTAGTAAATATAAAGCCTAAGAAGTTTTGTACCTGAAGCTGCCAATATATTAAATCCACATTACATCCATCATACACAGGCACAAATGATTGTATAACTATGTTAGAGCAAAGAAATTTTTTAGAAGTTCAGGTGTTGCACTACTTCTGCAGGGGACAGAGGGGTGTGTGTATATACACCGTACAAGTGACTAAGGAGGCTTGTAAACTCTCCAGCATTATGAAAGTCTTATCTGTGTGTTCTGTGGGGAGTTCGTCTTCTGTTCTCTACATTTTTTTAAACAAACCCAAATGTTGTTTATATTTTGGGGAGTCCACTTTGGGCAACAAGACAAAACAAAATAGTGAACCCTGTTCCAGTGAAACGGAGACATCGCAACAGTACTAAGACAAAAACCACATGAAAATAACACTGAATTTGTGGAGTAGAAATTACCTGTTTCGTGGCAGGGATCAGCTATCAATTTTAGGAGACTGAATTAAATGTGTGTGAGAGAAACAGAGCTAGCTATAGGCAGATATAATGCAAGTAGGCATTTTAACACACAGAGCTCTCTCAAGACACAACACTCTGGCCTACAACATACAAGGCTATTTCACTCTTGTTCTCTCTTGTACAAAGTCTAGTTCAATTAGCCTCATCAACAACCTGTATGGTAATTCTGTGATATGACCAACAATTCACTACAGAGCAGATGATCTCATTTCTCACGTGACCTAAATCCATCTCTCCAGAGATGAAAGGCTAATGAATTGACCTATTTGTGCTATCTTCCCCCACTTTGCCTTATGCACGCAGAATTAGAGAACAAACAAGTGGTTGCCCAGCATCTTTCAGAACTCTGCATGCAGTCTCAGTGGCATACAAAGATTGCATACCCTAAGTGTGCTTGTGGTGAGAAAAGGTTTGGTTTTTTCTTTTATTTTGTGTTTACTTGTATTTTCTGACATTATATGTGCACGTGTATATCTGTAAACACTCACACTTTAAGAACACAAGGGATTAGGTGGGTGGATTTACAATGTACATAGTAAAAGATACTGCAGTATGCTCTTTCACAACTCTTATCATTTCTCCGATGCACCACTAACAGGTCTACAAAGCTTGATTATGTGAGTAAACTAAAGAGACACACATCCAAAGATGCACAGGATGCAGATATGAGCAGTAATAAGGTGCCATTTTCACACAGGCACTTTTCTGGCTATTTCTTCATTTTAACAGATGTCCACTTAAATTTTACCAGTGATCCATCCGCTATAGGCTTGAAAAGCCACTATCTATTCTGACTGCAGTTTTCCCCAGCCAAGAAAACACATGGTGTGCAGGAAAAGGCCAAATGTTTGAAAACGTGGGCAACTCCCCTGCTGTTCACAAACACTATTGCCCCTAAACCCAGCATAGTCTCCATTATAAAAACAAAGGCAAAAATCCAAATGTAAAACACAGTTATTGTCATTAGAGACCAACTAACAATCCTTGATGACATTACATTTTGGAACAATAATCCTTACAGAACTCTGCTTTCTAACCATCTGCAGCCGCCATCCATCTGCAGCCGCTCTGCTGATGCAAGAAGATATACTGTTTTCCAGAGCAATTTTGCTGAGTGCTTTTTGTTCCAACCTGGAACAGGACATCCAGACCAAAATGGATATGGTCTGATGGGCACGGCTGCAGAGCTGACTGCAGAGCAAAATTTAGAAATAAGAGACCAAAACCAGTGGTATCTTAAAGAGTAAGCAGCATCAGTAAAGAGTCCATCCTTTTGGATTTCTTCCCTTCAGTGACCAGACTTCAAACGACAATGACTTTCATTGGAAGACAACAGTGGGGTCTATATGTAACTAACAGAACTGTGCCAATCTCTGCCATTTTCATTTACTTACATGTTAGATCTCCATCCCCACTCTTTGTCTTTTTAGACTGTAAGGTCACTGTGATAGGGACCCTCTTTTCATCTGCATTTATAAAACACCCAGCATGGTGAGGTTCCAGTCCTGATAAGAGCCTTTGGGTGCAATAAGTTGGGCCTATATAGGTTATGAGATGTACAACTCCCTACTTAATAATAATATCTTTTGCAGGAGTGTGGCAGGCTAAACCAGTCCTAAAAGATATTCAGCAGCAAGCTCTGGTTAAAAATCTCAGACAAAAATGAGTTTGACACTATTTCTCCTGTTTACTGGGTTCCCCTTATCTTCTCTTCAATTTAAATCAACTTCCAGTGTTAAAGCCAAGTTGTAGACAGTAATATTAGTCTATTAAATCAACAATGTATCACTGATGACATGTCCTCATGTACCTTCTGAGTAAAGTTTGCAATAACAAAAATGTTGCTGCTCTCAGCACTGCTGGGACAATGTTGCTGTGCAAGAATAACCTTGATTCTGCTGTGTTTCATGCATTCTCATCAACAGAATATCTAGCTGATGCCCCAAAAAACTTTATCATTGTACTGAGAATGGATGTAAAAACAGCATGAATTTGATTTTCAATGACTAGGCTCTCTACCTAGCTTGTAGAGCGAGCAGTTAAAAAGTTATCCTTTCAATTTATAAGCTGAGCACATTCAACACACAAGCCACTGAAAGATATACCCTAAGATGTCATTTTCACACATCCGCTTTTTGGATTGTAACTTCCCCTTTGAAAGCAAGAGTCAGTGAAATCACTCACAGCTCTGATGTGCATTAGCTCATATCTTTTTAACCCACCGTGAAGTGCTGCATCTTTGATGTGAGCTAATTAAGCACACATGGCTTTCCCCAGACTGCCTTCTGGAGCTCTGGAATGACGAGTGCCAAATTAGACCCATCTGTCTAAATGGAAGGGAGTTCTCTCCAGTCATAATGCATGCTTCGTTACCCAGCACAGAAGCTGCCTTCCAAAATTCCTGAGTGCCAGGAAGGAGATTGCCTACGTGCCAAAGTGTATCTGGAATAGTCACTATATACAGTTTGAAATATAACATGGTATCTCGGGATTAGATTGAACCACTAAACTGTTCCATTTACTTATTCATGCAGAAGGCTCAGCTGTCCGCGCCCTATGGAATGTTCCATATGGATCCCGCAACATTCAATACTTCAGCTTGAAAGCATTTTCTTCACAGCATTTAATTGGTTACACAATGGTAATCCTGCTAAAGATGAAATATTTTTCCATTTAAAAAAATAAATCAAGAGGGATTAACTAACTTAAATCGAACACAGGAGATTATTTTCTTATAGCTTGATTCTGAAGCTCTTCCACTTGCACTACTCCCAGTGAAGTCAATGAGAGGTTTTCAATTGGCAGGACTGCTAGATTCTTAAGAAAGAAAGCCCTATGTGGTCCATTTCATACCATTGCTGCAGCAATAGAAAGACACTAATTGCTCCCAGAATCACTGAGCTGTCTATGTTATGAATCAGATGGAGAGGGGAGGGTAAGGAAAAGATGGGAAATTTTTGCTTCTCTGTGTTATTAAAGACAGTAATATATACAACCAAAAGTCTACAAGCCAAATTCACCTATGACTGAAGGCTCACAAGCATCCTTTGCATGTTAGACCTATCACAATATTGGACATATCTGAAGAGGCAAATGGTCTTGCAAGAGAAGTACAGAAGAAAGAGTCAAGTGACCTGGTTCTATTGTTGTCTTTGCAACAGGCTTGTAAATTAATATGCAAGTCCTCTGTGCCTCAGTTTACTTGTATAAATTAGGGATGCTCCACCTCCCAATTATTTTGCCTGAAAGACCCTTGGAGATCTCTGGGTAGACGGTACTAGAGAGGTGTTTGATATGTACTAGAACATATCATAGCTGTTATGAACTAATAGTGATTGACTTCACTGCTCATGGCTTATAAACTCTCTGCCTTTGTTAACTACTTTGGCTTATTTGTTACTCAAACACTATCATCACAACATAATCAAACATGCCAAGGTCCAAGGTTAAGAAATATTCCTGAAGCGATCACAACACACTGTGAAGTTTTAAGAACTCAACATGTTTCTATACATTACAGGGATTTTTATTGACAGTCTGAAAGCCAATAAAAACCCTTTAATGAAAAAAGCATTATAAGTAATAATACATAGTCTACATTCTACATATCCTGATTGCTGAACAAATAGTTAACTAATGTAAACAAAAGAAAAAGGAAACAACTAGCAACTGCCAAACAATTTAGAATCTCACTTAAAATTTTAGAATAGGATCTTTTACAATAAATTAAAAAAAAACAAAACACTGATAACTGGTCCATGCCTCTATCCATTTCAGTTACTGTGAACCTACATGCTTCTGACAAGGCAGATTAAATTCTCTGGGACGAGCTTAATGCAGGTCAGTATCTTTGTACTACGGATGTAAGAGTTTAACCAGTTAAGTAATAAGCTCATGCTTATTGGTTCCACAGTTAAACTCACATGAGGCTGTGGAGTCTGTGGGGCCAGAAGGGCTAGCAGCCTGTTGCACACATTTAATCTTGTAACCAATGGAACTGTAATCAGTTTACACAGTTAATATTTTTTAGCCCTTTTTACATCTCTACTTTGTACAGACTGCTGCAATTTGGGAGATCTGAATAAAAGACAACATTTTATAGTTGTGAGGAACTGTATTTTAAAATGATATAATATGGAGTTTAGGAACAGTATATTTCCTAATAACTACACTGGAAATATTTTTGAGCAAAGAAATAAATAATTCATCTCATATTAAATCAAGCATTTTCTTCCATCTCAGTCAACTTCTGTAAGGAAATCTGTGTAAGCAAAAATATACAAGAAATAACCTAACACAATCTGCAACCTAATGAATTGTATCAAGAGACCTACTTTAATGAGTCTGGGACAGCAACATGGCCTCCCTCTGACCCAGAAGACGAAGGGCTCACTAAGACCCCTTAGTGGGCTAGTCCAGCCTCACCTAGCCCCGTCCACGGATGCAGGAAGGCAGGACTAGGAGTTTAAAAGCTGAGAACTCAATAGGAGCCCAACAGCTGAACAGGCCAGATGCTCAGCCCCAGCTCCTGCAGCAAAGGGTTCAGCCACGCCATACCTGACAGGAGGACTGGGTCGGGCCGCCAGGACCCCTGCCGGCCCCTGATGACTGGCCCAAGTTGTTGAGACTGCTGCCACAGCCCGAAGACACGCCAAGACCTCCGGGACTCTCGCTGGGTCCTGATGACTGGACTGGTCCACCTGGGCCCCTGCCTGAACCCATGGACACACTGCCAGCCTTCCACGGCTGGGACACACATTCCTTCCACGGCTGGCCCTGAGGAGCAGCTCCCGAGCCCGGTAGGCCCCCACGGGGAACTGGGAAGCAGCCCAGGGACAGCCGATCTTGGGATGGCTGAGGAGATGGAGGTCGGGTGGGCAGTATGTTACGGCTTGGATCCCTGCTGACCCACAGACCTAGTCAGTGTGTTGTGGCCTGGATCCCCACCGACCCAGTGGCTGCCGCGCTGCCACTGTCATGGTCCTGGGCTGGGACGCAGTGGAGTGGGTGGGCCTGCGTCCCCCTGCCACTTCTCCCCTCAGGTGGCAAGTTCCCCCTGTGAGGGCAAAACCCCTGCACTTGTCAGCTCTCCGCCAGCGAGAAGACCCGACCCCTGCCCGGCTGGGACCCGGCTGGAGCTTTAAACTGTTGAACTGCTCGTGTTAAACATTTGTTTGTCTGCCCCACCATGATCCAGTGCTGGGCCTTCTAAACTGTTGCTCGGCTTGTGGCTAAGTCGAGACATTCCAAGCAAACTTTTTGGCTACTGAGGCACTGCAATTGCCCTCTTGTGGGGCAGTCTAGGAATCAGCGTGGCCTCCCGCTGACCTGGACCCTTTACACCAACCCCACCATTTCCCACAAAAGTAATTAAGACCATCAGTTTGTAGTGTTATACTGTGGACACACATGCGCACACACAGCCCTATTTCCCTGAGCTGTAATGCTGAATATTCCATCAGCAGCATATGCAAAAAAAGCCTGATATGGAAAGTTGTAGCTGCTCTACTTACCATATCAAGGTCTTGAGAAACCCTGCGTTTGCGTAGCTCCTCCATCCGCTCACACACATCAGTAAAACAGGTGTTATAGTAATCTGCATACTGCTGTGCCAAGTCATCGATGTTTCCCAGTGACCCATCCTAAGGAGAAGAGACAATGAAATGAAAAAAAAAGTGTAATTAAACTTAAAAATCTCTCAGATTGTAAAAGTAACCACAGTGATTATACATGAAAGGGGATTATCAGGCCATCTTATTTGTGTAAAATTTACTGAAACGGTCATTGCTCAGGGCTGTGGCTTGCTATAGCTTGCTGCTATAGCATGAGTGTTTGCTATTACATTACTGATATGTAACTAATGAAAGCTGATGTCATGGCAGCTAAGAGGCAAACCTCTGGCATCACATTAATGCCTGAAGCTCTCATTTGTGGATTACCAATTCCTTTTGTAGCAATACGACATATCCAGCAGGGAGTTCCTTGAAGTTGCTCTTCTAGATAATAGGGTTGCTGCACCTTCTATGCAAGCCTCCCCTGCTCCCACTACAGCACAGAAACCAGCAGAGAGCCGGAGAATACTCATGGACCGTGAGGTTGGGGCCATGCGAGTGTCTAGGTAGGTATAGATGACAGCAACATGTAGCAGGGAAACAATGTGGCTCTAGAAACAATCCCCAGTCTGTTCCTTGCTGCACTAGGGATGTACGCGACTAGTCAACTAATGATGCGACTAGTCGCTTCCCCCCCACTTGAGGCAGCAAAGGTGGGGAGTGCTTAAAAGCTGGTTCCCCCCTAGCACCGTCTCCGTAAAGAGCAGGGGAGGTAGAGGCACAGTGGGAAATGGCGCTTGCGCCACTTCTGCTGTGATTCTGCCCCACTGGGCCTCTTGTGCATTTCAAAGGCTCAGGCGCCGCAGGGAGCACAGGGCCAGTTCCCCACAGGCCCCGTGTTCCCTGTGGGGTTTCCACTTTTGAACTGTAGCAAAAGCCTGGTAGGGCTCTTGCTACAGTTCAAAGGCGGAGGCGCCCTTAGAGACTAATCAAATAATTGATAGAAATCCCATCGACTATTCAATTAGTTAATAATCTAAATTTCACATCTAGTTAATTAATTAATCCAAATTTCACATGCTGCACCAGGAACTCCAATACATATACAAGCTCACCTGGGTGTCCTAGGTGCCCAGCCACTCATCCCATTACAACAGCCATCAATCCAACCCCAGCTGTCCCAATTGACAATATTTCCACCTCAGTGTATACCATTATTTGCTGAGAGTGGCTCTGCCATCTCTGACAACAGCATACAACGCCACTTCAAACAGCATACTCTTTACTTACAAGCACAATGAGCACTAAGCAGGACTGCAAATTGTTCCAGTATAACCAGAATTAATAGGAAAGTTTCTGCCACCCATAATGACACTACCAGTTAACCATTATATCACAATTTAAATGTGAGAAAAGGATAAAGAGAACAATCAAGACAACCTGTCACAGGCCCTCTCCCATGCTTTATGAAAATTGGCTTATGAAGATGCATTAGACAAAATACCTCATGAATGCACATGTATTTTTATGCATGTATCATTCTTGTATGTGAAGTTAGAAATATGAAGTGTGGATCTGTTTATAATTCTAAATATGCTCATGAGGGCCATTACTGATGTTCCAGAAACTTAATGGCTCGATGATCAAGCCAACGACTCGTGAATGGTTTTATTCTTCCTATAAACTCAGTCTGGGATTGGTCCTAGAAAGACATGTGGTCCTAGAAAGACATCTTGTACTTTTCCACTTGAGGTGAGAAATTTTGAACTGAGCACAAATAATTTCTGCCTTCAGCAAAAAGAATGGAAGGGAGACAAAGACACTTGCCAGATGCCAAGAGACTCCCCTCTTACTACCTAAGATGCCTGCTGGAAACATCTAAGACTGAAAGGGAAAGAATTAGGCCCAAGCTAGGAGGCTGCTTAGCTTGTGAAAGAGCTGTTTATATAATCTGTTTAGGCTAAAAATTCACATGTAACAAATTTCTTAGTGTATTAAAATTTGCAGGTGTCCTTTTGTTTATTTTAACTTAGTAACTTACTTTGATCTGACTCCAGTAGTTACTCCAGCTAACACGGCTACCCCTCTGATATTTGATCTGACTGTTTTCCCTTGTTACCAGTTACATCCTACTTTGTATGCTTAATAAAAACACTTTTGTCTATTATCAAGCCCAGTGTAAATTATTGTTACCGGGGGGGAGGGCAGTTGAGCAACCACTGTGCATAGCTCTCTTTCATTGATAAAGTGAGCAGACCTTAAGAGCTTTCACTGTGTAAAACTCTTACACAGGGTAAGATGGATTTGTTTGTTTGAGGTCCCTTTTGAAGGTTGGATTCCTGGGTGCTGAGTCCTTACAGCTGACCCCTCTTGGATCTGATCTGGTTCAGCATCTGTGTGGCTCTGCAGGAGGGTAGTTACTCCAACTCTATGCTTTGGGTAGGGGAGACCAGAGCTTCTGGCCCAGACAGACAGGGTGATGGGGAGCCCCGGAGGACTAGAAGATGGGCATCAGTGACATGATCAGCACACCGAGGACAACCCTAAGAGAATGTATGTGATCTAACCTGTCACGTGAGCACTTTTTAACGTTTGCTATGAAAATCAATAAAGCTGGAAGTACCAATCTAGTGTTAATCCGAAAGAGACTTCTGAGAAGAGTCCTGCTGCCATGCTCGGATACAATTTAATCAATACTGCATCTCTAGGGTGAGATGAAATTACATCATGAAATCATTTGTTAACCACAGAAATTTGAAAAAGACCTATTTAACTATCTAGCTCATGTTCTTGCCCAGAAAAAAAGGCAGTACCTTATTATTTTGATATCAGATTTTCAGATGGTCAATGAAAACAGTAACTTCTCTCCCAGTGAAAAAATACTATACCTATGACTTTAAAAGACTGGATCTACTAATGCTAGCACTTTTCCACATGATAAACTCAGAACACAGTCTTCCTAAACATGTTATAATGTTCATGTTACAATAAACTCAAAGTAGCATGCTCTTCTCTAAATGATAATGTGTGGCACAGACAGCAACATCTCCTATATATGCCACTTGTTGAACCAGTCACATCAGTGCTTGGAATAACTCTAGATAACAGCCAATCCTAATCATCTTCTTCTGGAGCTGCAGCCATGCTGGGTGGCTAACAGGTAGACTGCACAAGCCTGAGTTCGAAGGTTTTTCTTCCAGTTGTTCCACAGTGACTAATTGTATGAAACAAGTTGTATGAGAAAATTCTAGCCTCAACCTGTGCTGCAAGCTGAGTACACTGGCTCGCATCACCAGATATTCTTTTCAGCATCACACACACACACACACACACACACACACACACACACCGCCTGAGCTTTGTAGGGTCATGCACACAATGCACACAGGCATTTGCCTGTTTAATTGTTGCTTGCCTGCTGCATTCTTGCTAACACAGTCTGTACTAGTTTCAAACGGGGTGACTTGAACGCTGATTTCTTCTTTGGCAGGATTAACACATTTTCCAGCAAATGTAGCCTGGGGTTTGCCTTGCTTCTATCCATTTCCTGGTGTGCTTGGAGTGCCCAAGAGTTGTGGGGCAACTGGAAATAACTATCACAGATGAGCAATGGAAATTACTTTCGTAAAAACAAAATTTACCATATCATGTTTTTCTCTAATCAGAATCTTAGATCTAGCCAAACTATATGTATATAACATAGACAAAGTTATTAAGTAGATACAAGACTTTTTTCAATAAGCAAATGATCATCTGAATCTGAAACTGCCCAATGTATTCTTAATCCAAATTTAATACTTGAAATGTTGCTTTATTTTAAAATGGAATGGCTTTATTGCAAGCTAAATTACAATATAATATAGATAAACAATATAGAACAGTCTAACACTAGAACTCCACTCATACAACTTCCCAGGAGAAGTTCATGCAGCATAACCCCCAGCACACAATTTTTATTTAGATAGCATCCTCACTGTACACTAATGGTCCTCTACCACAGGTGAAGCATGTCAAATAAAGAATTATAAGTGTTCATTATGCAGTTCCTGGAACAGAAGGGCAGGGAAAGCTCTTTTAAAGGCAGTGGGACATGGCTGGCTTATATTAATAAAGATGGTTTGAAGCTAGGAGGTCTGTGGTTATGTCTTCACTGAAGAGTTAATTCATCTACAATGAATATAACTCCTCCCAAGTTAATCTACCAAGGGTGAAACCAGCCATTCTGAGAAATAACACTCAAACTGCACAGAGCGATTGGATTAGCAGTGGATGTTAGGCCAAAACTTGATTTAGCACATACTCCCCGGTGTGCCAGCTAATTTCAGTTAAAAGCAACAGTGTGTGTGTGTGTGTGTGTGTGGGGGGGGGCAGGTTGGACAACATGCGAGTTATAATGAGTGTTAATCATGCAATGAAGACAAGCCCTATATGAAAGGCTGCATGAAATTGGAAGTGGATGGAGGAAACAAAAGGGGCAGTTAGAAGAGAACCGCAGGCAGACTGAAGAGACTGGGACAGGATGTTGAAACATTATATCATTGGAACAACAACTCCCTTTGACTTAAAAGACGTGGAGGTTGCTAACTTTTCTAGTAGCACAGGACACTATGACCAGACATGGGGACAGAACTCTGGTCATGTAATCTCAAATTCAGACAGATTACACCCTACAAATTTATGCACTTAAATTACAGGGTTTCCACGGATTTATGAAGAAAGATGTTCATCAAATCATTTTTATCCAACACTGAAGTATTTATTTTATGATTTTTGGGTAGGGACAGATGAAGAGTTTCTCTGTTGTAAAAGAAAAAACACAGCTGTATAAATCAACACAAGCCAAAGACAGCAAACATTTCACACTCAGCAGCTTCCACTCATGTTACAGGTTACACAAATATTGTCAAAATTCTGCAAAGGATTATATATCTGTTTTATGTTGGTTCAAGTTTTCTTCCAGGGATCTAATTTAAATACATACAATAATCTCTACTTCGCACCTTGATCTTTTAAATGCTATTAAAAAATCATAATGAAAATGGAAAGAAAATGCCTTTTTTCAAAACCATTTTTACTATTGTTACTATCCATTTTAGGCATCTCCAAATCTCAAGTAGTATTAACCAGAAGACAACCTGTTTCAGCTCCTTCTCGTTGCTTGACTACTCACTACATTATAACCATTAATTTTTCCAACTTTACTATTCCATACAGTAATTATTACATGCTTTGCATTTGTATTATGTCTTCCTTCCAAAGTACTTTATAAATATTAAGATAAAGGCTCATCACTCAGCCTGTGACACAGATAACTTCTATTCACCATTTTCCCATATGAAAAAGTCAAGGGAATTGTCCAAGACAAGATTTTTTAAAAACTTCTACTGTTATCAACATGATATTATATATCACCACAGTTAAAAATTAATTAAAACCAAATTTATTTTTGTTAAAGCAAACATGCTGTTTATCCTTTTTATGTTATTCAGTTATGAAGGTGGAGGCTTGGGGCACTCCTGGATGGAGAGGGGGGAGCTCCCAACCAGCCCCTTTCACCTGCCTCATGATTCTGTCTCTTTTTTGCATGATTTTCTGAGAAGTAATTCCATTCCAGGCACATCCCATTTTCCTGGCACAACCAAACCCTGACCTTGCTTTAAGTTATGATAAGAAGAAGGTGCATACCAAATGTGGTGATCCTAGCTCTTACTGTTTAGAAGGCATTCCTGAACAGACAGACAAACTCTCTCAAATAAATAGCAGAATATTCCTTCTCATTCACATGAGAGTAACTGATTTTACTGTGTACCAGTGGGTCCCGACTGATTTCATGGTGGGCCAGTGAGTCCTGACTCAAAAAAGGTTCCACACCCCGTCCCTAGTTTAATGAAGGTGAGAATGATGCTAGCCTTTATGCTAACTGAGCACTTTGCAGTACTTAGTAAAAAAGGTACGCAATCTGCATTGGGCACACTAGAGAGTAGGATGAAAAAACTGCCCCAGAACACCGCTGCTTGTTCTTTAGCTCTAAAAGCTGTCTTCACAACCAGTTTTGGTAGGGCCACAGCACACACCTGAGCCAAGAGCCCAGGAACAGAACAGTAACTGGGAGGAGAGACATTCCAATCCTCCTGTTAAATAAGAGTATGTGAAAATGGCAGAAAGAAAAGTTCTCCTCTTGTGAAATGCTTCACATTCAAGCCCAGGCCAAGAGCCTACTTTGGACTTTCACAGCCTAAGACAAAATATATCCATTTCAGTGCTTTGAAACACAGAACTACTGTGTGGAAATCACAGTAAACATCAGCAGCTTATCTTTGGCACTTAGGTCTCAACAGGAAAGGCTACCAAAAATGCATGGAACATTAACAAGCATTCACCAATACCTCTGAGACCAATACCTTTTGGTTTTGGATACGGTAAGAAGTGTATACATGAAGAGTAGGATATGGGCCATAGTAAATAGGGCTGTTCCAGAAAAGAGTGGTGGAATGAAAACATCTGCATGATTGAAGCTGAAGGAAAAACATATTTGTTCCTGACAGAGTTCACTGTAGAATTATTCAACAGCACTCCTCCTTGTGAAAATATAACTAAAGAGCTGCTTCCCAGATTAGGCATAACTGATCTTATCCACCACATTATAAAACTTAGAGACATTCAGCTTTCTCAAGACAACTTTAAACAGCTCACCAAACTCTTTTAAACATTCATACACACTTGTTAAACGTGATTGCTCAGATCATTTCCTCCTGTTTCTTTTGTCCTTTTCCTGTCCCCATTTCAGTTTATGCAAGCCTACCCATGCAACATTGCACTAGCTAAAGAGTCTACTGCATTTCAAAATGGATCAGTAGAGGAATATAGATTCTGTGCATTCATCTAAGAGAGAGAGAGATACTGTGTGTGATTGATCACACTCCACTTTCCTGTACAAATTTTTTTTAAAACATCAGATTTAAATTACACAACTTTTCTCATTAATCTGTATGTCTCTCTACACTCATGGCGAACAGGTTGAACCTCTCTAAACCAGAACTCTCTAGTCCTAGACCAGAGAATTCCAGCAACAGTCCGGCAACAGGATGTCCGGCAGCAGGGAGCCCTGACAAGGCTGAGAGCTCTGCCAGGCCAGTGGCAATGGGGCTGACAGCCATGCTAAGTTGGAGGCAGCAGGGCAAATAGCCCTGTTGGGGTGGCAGGGCTCCTGGCTGGCAACCTAGCAGAGGTGGCAGTGGGGCTGACAGTTCTGTCAGAGCCAGGAACCCTGGTCAGGCAAACTCCCTTGGTCAGGACTAGTCAGGTCCTGAGGGTGCCAGACCAGGAAGGTCCAATCTGTATGTGCTTTTGCTATGATATATCACAGCCACGCGTGTGACATGTTTCTGAAAATTATTACAGGTTTGTGTGATGATAACTATTGGTACACTCAGCTGCACTCCACCAGCAATCCATTTCCATTGGGACTATGATTGACATTCCAAGCCTGAGAGCAGCTTCAAAACAGCTCCATGAAAAACAAAAGCAAATGCAACAACTTGCTAGAGAAGTAAACAACAAGTGGTCTGGTAGCACTTTATAGACTAACAAAACATGTAGATGGTATCATGAGCTTTCATGGGCACAGCCCACTTCTTCAGATGACCGGAGTTATGAAGTGGGCTGTGCCCACGAAAGCTCATGATACCATCTACATGTTTTGTTAGTCTATAAAGTGCTACCAGGCCATTTGTTGTTTTTTTCTGTAACAGACAAACTTGGCTACCCCCTGAAGTTTCTAGAGAAATGTTTTCTTCTTTCCCCCAGGCTCAGGGTGGGCAACATCCCGTCCTTCACCCAGACACCTTCTCTTATACTTAACAATATCACCATTTCAAAGTCTGCTATTTCCTGAATTTTCACGGTTGCTAAGGTGGACAATGTAGATAACACAGAAAGAACAACTCTGTGTAAGCTCCAATGCTTGTCTCTCACCATCGGAAGCTGGTCCAATATATTACCTTACTCACTTTGTCACCCTAAGGCAGAAAAGCGCAGCCAGTAGGGACCTAGCACTTGCCCCTCTAATGCTGGAATGGCCTGCAATATTGAACTGTAAAGTCATAACATTTTTAGATAGTGAAAATCTATTTTAAGTTAAGTTTAGAAATTGTCATGGCTTCCCCTTGGCTCGTGTTTAGTTGGGAGTCAAGATAACAAAAGGACAAGACACCTTCCCATTGACTCAGAGGGAGATTTTCTATTACTTTTACTGACACTGGAATTGGGCCCTTAGGAACCTGACTTTAAGACTGAGATACAAAAAGAATCTAAAAATATTTTGTAAAATAGCTTTTCTGTGACATGTGCCATACATGGAATATGTGATGATTGTAAAACAATTCACTTGAGATTACCTATATATTTCATTAGCAGCTTTGACCATTGAGTAATGCAGGCATTCTGAACTCATGCTGTTAAAAACTTTATAGTGAAGCACATTCTTACGTATTCTTTTTCCTTGTATCTGATGATGCCTTGTTATATTATATCACATCACATATATTATATAAATATATTTAAAAAGGATACTTCATGGAGAATATTGAAAATGGGAAGCAAAGTTCCTTTCCAGCATTATCTTTCATCTTTCCCACTCTGTTTTCATTTTAAATAACTTGTGTCTTTGCCAAGAACATATAACAAGGCATCTTTGTAGAACCACCCCAAGCGTGTTGTTTGTTTGTTACTTGTAGATTAAAAATATCTTGAAATCACATTGCTAGGGTTATTCACTTCTGCACGCAGCACAATATAGCATAGTAATGGAAACCTTATGTTCATCTAGGTCAAAACTACCTCAGCTGAAAAGACCTGTCTAAACACAAGTGTTCAGACGTAGCCTTTTGTTAGAATAATTACCAGAATCAATCATTTTTCCAACATCTTTTAAAAAGGGGTATTTATCTCAATTATAACCAGCTCTTTCATGTGCCCATGTATCTTAAAAATCAACATCATACGAGAACATTTATAGGTTAGTCAAATCATCCCACAAAATCAATTTTACGCCAGTACTTGCATGTTCATCTGGAAGGCCATTACCCTGACCTCTTTCAAATCCCAACTGTGCTGTAATGCTGACAAGAAGTCAGCCCATCAATAACAGCTAATTAAGAAGAGCTGATTATATCTAGGATTTTGGTGTTTACCTTGTTTTTTGTTTGACTTGGAACCCATTAAGCCTATCATTGCACCTCTCTTCACTCTCCCCTCCTTTTGCTTAAGGCATTCACCTGAGTCTTGCTTCAAAATTAAACTGCAAAACTCTTTCGTGCAGGAATTTCATCTATGTGCTTGCATAGTGTATAACATTATGGGACTCCTGTCTTGAATGGGGCCTTTAGACATGCTTCCAATAGAACAAAATAAAATAATAAATAATAAATAATAATAATAATAAAATATGTACATGCACATAATTAAAAAAACAAATAGTTACTCTAGTAGCACCTTAAAGACTAACAAAACATGTACATGGTATCATGAGCTTTTGTGGGCACAACCCACTTCTTCAGATGAGATCATCTGAAGAAGTGGGTTGTGCCTACAAAAGCTCATGATACCAACATGTTTTGTTAGTCTTTAAGGTGCTACTAGACTATTTGTTGTTTTTTAAGCTTTTCCTGTTACAGACTAACTCGGCTACCCCTCTAAATAATTTAAAAAGTATCACTGAGATGTCATATCACTAAATTCTGAATAAGAAAAAAAAAGGTGTTCAAGCCATTTCCTTGAGCTCATTTCTTGAACTACTGGCTAATGAAAGAGACTTGTATGAATGCCAAAATCTCAAATAGAAGAAGGAACCATTAGCAATATCACATGTAGACAACATACACAAATAAAGAAAAACTAAGTATCAATGGAAGGTTTGCTAAAAATTCACTTTCTTTGTACCAGTTTTTCATTGATTACACCGCATTGAAGAATATATAATATTCCTATGTTGTGCTAACATCTCCATTGTGCACATTCTTCAGAAGTGAAGCAGCAATTACAAACTGAAGGAAACAAGAGAAAAGACCCATAAGAAAACAAAACAAATTTTTAGAAATTTAAGAATTGAAAAAAAAAATGATTAAAACAATAATGAGCAGGCCACCATATCCCAAAAACTGATTGGAAGCACCTGGCATGTGGTATTTAATGGTATGTAAGAGCAAAAGTACAAACTAAAAATGTAGAAAAACTTTTTGCCATCTTTATAGACATGAGTTATTATAAAAGAGCATAGTCTATCCCCTGGTTTGTTTTTAATACTAAAAATCTGCAAGGGGGATTTCCCTAGCCCGGAATACGCTCATGAAATATAGTAAAACAAAGCACCAAATGAACTAAGTCAATGAATCAAGCACCACTGGAATCCTATTTATTACACACCCTGCTGTAAGAAATCAGGGGAAGAAATTCTATTTCAACAAAAACTGGCAGAAAATAGCTATAAAATAAGGATTTAATTATAAACTCAGTGTTTGGGAGGTATCTCTCAGACAGGATTTGTCTTCTTTTGAGAATATGGAATATTTTTTTAATTTTTTCACTAGTTTTATAGTTCAGTGTTCTAACAAATGCCAAGAATCATGGGATTGAGTCCCCTCAGTAGAACCTGGTGCTAGTTGGTTCAGTCTTCATGCCGTTTAATTAGCCCAACCATGCAGCTGCAGAATCGTTTTGGCCACCAGCCAGCCTGATTGGGCCATAGGAATCAACAGATCTGTATTTAAGCTCAGCTGCAGGTCATTGGCTACTCAATACCTTCACCCACAGCTTCAATAATCACTCCTGTGCCTGTCTTGTTCCCAATCTTGCTTCTGCCCTGGTTTGGTCCCACTCCTGTCTACACCAGCCCTGCTCCCTTGCCTAGCTTCTTCCCCAGGCTCTAGCAGCTGGCCCTTGACTCTTACCATTGGCTTGATTCCTGATTCCAGCTTTGCTCCATAGCTCTGGCTCCCAGCTCCGGCTCTAATCACTAGACAAGATTTCCCAAGTGTCAGTCCTGAGAATATATAATCTGGCCTTCATATGCACTCAGCATTCTGTATTGCACCAAGTCAATCTACTGGCACTTAGCATTCTAGTTCTATACAAGATTTTACTATTACTTTATTTTAATGATGAATTACCTTATCAAAATGGACAGCAATGAAATTTGTTAAGTGAGTCAGATAATCTTTATTTACAGCATCCAATGTTTTATGGAGTCATCCTAAACTCCTGGCAATAAAACCTTTTAGCACCCTACAATATCAAATATTTTAATCAAATCATGCTCATAGTATGAGAAAGTGTTTATATACACAAAAATAAATGATGCATATTATATGTATCTATTAAATATTTGAGAGAGTTTGTCTGTGTGTGAGTCTGTCCATCTGTTTAAGAACTCCTCCTAAATGGTAAGAGCTAGGACCACCAGATTTGGTATGCAGATTCCTTTTATCATAATTTAAAGCAAGGTAAGGGTTTGGTTGTGCCAGGAAAATGGGATGTGCCTAGAATGGGATTGCATCTCATAAAATCAAACAGCTGCAGAAGCCATGGAGAGGTGCTTCTCACCTGGCCCCAAGCTGTTGTGGTGAGAGAGGGCTGGGGTAGTCCTCTCTCTCCCTGGGGCAGCCGGCATACTGAGCCCCTCACCACAGAGCAATTATTTATATGAAGCATGGACATTTTCATTTCCTAAGAAACAAAAATTGAGTTAAGGACCCAAGCAACTAGAAGTAAATCTTCTAGTAACATACATCATAAGTACACTTATAAATACACACAATATTGAAACAGTAACTGAGGGTCTAGTAAACTAATTCTTTACCCACTTTGGAGTCCCTAGTTCTCCCATATTGGGAAAAAAGACTTTAAAAATCTTCAAAGGTTTGCAAGACCCTAAGAATCCAATACAGGCAGTTCCTGACTTACGAATGGGTTACGTTCTGAACACCTGGCGTAACTTGATTTGGTCGTAATTCGGAAATACCCTTAAATGCTGCACGCACTGTTTGAAAAACTAGACATACATGGTTCTCAACTCAAAAATATTATGGGGTTGAGAAATAAAAATGGGGTTAATGGGAGGTTGGTCGTAAGTATGGATGGTCGTAAGTCGGGGAGTGGCTGTAGATTTTAAGTTCTTTGGGATAGTACTGTCTTTTGTTCAGCACTTAGCACAACACTTAGTACTTGTGGCTAGGGGTCCCAGACACTATGGTAATACAAGTATCAGAGGGGTAGCTGTGTTAGTCTGAATCTGCATAAACAAAGAGAAGTCCTATGGCACCTTAGACTAACAGATTTATTGGAGCATAAGCTTTCATGGGCAAAGACCCACTTCTTTCGTGGGCCTTTGCCCACAAAAGCTTATGCTCCAATAAATCTGTTAGTCTATAAGGTGCCACAGGACTTCTCGTTGTTTATGGTAATACAAGTAAAGAATAATAACAATGGCTTGTTATGGTATTGGAGAACACAGTGGCAGGTTCATCTACTCTTTCAACAGTATTATATCCATGACCCTGATTATCAACACATGTGCAGGCTCATGTGGTTGGGTAAAGAGTTGTATGCAAATAGCTTTTTTTTTTTTTGGTTTACGTAAAAGTGTTTCTGGAGTAGCTGTCATTACCCTAAAATGTTGTTCACAGAGAATGTCTACTAGCACTCTATACGCACAGATGTGATTTGCTTTCCCCAAATTCTGCTGGCTAGTTAGGACAATTTGCTGAACTGTTTCTAGTGCTCAGTGGTACAGCATCGTGTGCACTCACAAGACATTTCTGTTGATGTATGCACATAAACACACACTCGGAAACATATGCAGGGGTGGACAGGGAAAATAAGCAGGCATAAATTTAAATGGTTTCCTCTGAAGCTTTGCCACAGCTTTAACCACTACTGCTAGAGCTTAGTAGTTGGGTATGTGGATGACATATCCAAAACATGACGCACCTTCAATTCCCGCCTTTACTCCTACTGCTTCCTGATACTCAGTATTTTACCAGAAAAGGAAATAACTAATTGAATATGGCAAAAATCCATTTCTCCCCATCTAATCTTAGCAGCAGCAGAAATGGTTTCCTGTAACCAAGCCAGACCCCTTTTTAGTGCAGTAATGGAGAGAACAGATAAGAACTGAATCAGAGCCCCGGTGGGTACAGCCCACTTTCTTGCACATGGGGTTCTTGAGGAAATCCCACCTGCTGCAAACATGGGATGTCACGTAGGGATGTAAGCGACTAGTCAACTAGTTGACTATCCAATAAGCACAGTGACTCAACTAATCTAGAGGCAGCAAGGCGGGAGGGGGAAGGGGAGAGCAGGAGCTGGTGCTGGAGGGAGCCAACTTTAGCACCATCTTTGTGGGGTAAAGCAGGGGCACAGTGGGGAACTGGTGGTTCTTCTGCCTGTGAAATGCTACATTTCAAAAGCAGCAGCACTACGGGAAGCACGGGCCAGCGGGGGACTGCTTGAATCCATTGCTGGCCTGTGCTCCCCACAGCGCTTTCGCCTTTGAAATGTAGCAAGAGCCAGTAGGGCTTGTGCTACATTTCAAAGGCAGAGGCGCCCTTATCAACTAATCCAATTGTCAGTGCAAATTCCATTGACTATTTGATTAGCTGATTAATCTTAATTTAACATCCCTAGTGTCACTGCCCAAAAGATGTAAACAGTAGTGTTCTATTTTGTCCTGTAGCTCAGCAAGCTGGACCGCCGCCTGAAAATTTCTGGCTGCAATGAAGCAAAAAGGCAATGTTTAAGTGTGACAGGAAGAATTTTAAGAAAATTAAAAACAAGGGTGAATATAGTGGAACCAAAAAGGTCTAAAACACCTTTTTGATACAGAGATGCTCTACAAACTTTCAGCAAGCCCATCCTATGGTTTTGCACTAGTGTCACCATTATAGTATCGGAGAGTCTTCCACTCAACAAGACTGGAAAACCAAGGTCTTAAGTGGATGATGTTATGGAGTCCTCTGTCTTCTCCTTTCCCTGGTTAAGGGATCTTGGCTTAGAATAAGTTTTTCAGGAAGTGAAGGGGAAAATGAGAGGTACTGTATTCCAGCTGTGGTAGAAAGGTTCTTGTTCTCTCTCAGTATCCCCACGAGGTAAGTATTATGACAATGTTCCATGCATGAGAAAACAGTGGCAATTGGGGGCTAACATAAGTGGTGTCTCAAGAGCCACAATGAATGAGTGGCAGAGACAGGAACAAAACCTGGGCATTATGAACCTTCCCTGTCTCATCAAGGCAGAGCTAGGAATGCTGATGTATGGAAACGGTCAGATTCTCAATGGAAGCTCTTAGGTGCTGAGCACTATTGAAGATGATGACGCTGCATTTAGGTGCTTAAATGGGAGGTGTGTGATGCTGATTTATTTAGAAATCTGACCCAAAGTATTTTTTGCATTAAATAACTTAGTACTGTTATTTGAATACTGCTTATGCCATTCTGCCCTGCACTCCATTTATTGAATAAAATATTAAAAACCATAGAAAGAATGGCTATATACTGAAGTACTTTATTACCGCTTCAATATTAGACTTATTTCAGCACTGCAGTAATGGTAGCAATTATTATGACCCATCTTTTGCAGTTAGACAAATTAACTAAATAAAAACTAAGTACAAACTTCATGGCAGTGGGCTAGGGTTTTTTACAGTCTTAACAGTGCTTAGCACTGTGAAGCCTGTGTTTTAAGAGCATTTTATTTAGGAGCAGTAATGTACAGTTATCGGGGCGTTCAGTTCATTTAATTAAGTTGACTACAATTATGCCCCAGAGGGTCTTTCAAAATGCAAGAATCCATTTAAATATAATTTAGATGCATATCTTTTAAATACTATGCAGGGGTTTCATGTTTATATCAATTAGGGATATCGACTTGGTAATAAAAGCTCTTTTGCTTGTCAGTTTATAAGCCTTTTGACTCTTATCTTTTATTCTCTTTTCCCTTTTATCTGTGTATAGGAAAGACGTGGTTTTAGATTCATACATGTTCGTATCTAGACATCACTGCCAAAAGGCTTGGTGATTAGGCTAAATGGGGCTCTCTTAGAGGCTAAGAAAGAAGGCTCTCTGCTCACCAGAAGAAGTGAATCCTACGTAGTTTGCTCCTGAGTGACTGCAGGTGTGCCATATCTCAGAGGCTGCATACAGGCAATTGTCTGAGGAGTGAGCATGCCCAACATTGCTATTGGTGCTTTTCCAGTAACGCAACAGCCCTGTTTCATAGAACCTAAGCACTTATCCCCTAGACCAGTGTTTCTCAACCAGAGGTACAAGTACCCTTAGGGGTACTCAAGAGAAGTCGGGGGAGAGGGGGTATGTCAATACAATCGAAATTTGAAGAAAACTGAATTTTTGTTTTAAATTTTATAGCATTTTATTATTTTTTTACTTTTTACACCCAAAAATTTCATCACCTGCCCGGCTACGATTAAGTTGTTTAAACAAATGTGTTGCAACAGTAGAAAAAAAAATAGTGTGTCTGAAAACTGTAGGAACTAGGGAGTACTTACAAAAAATTTTTTAAAGGGGTACTTTATAAAAAAAAGGTTGAGAAACACTGCCCTAGACTTTCCCCAGCTATACCACACTGTGACAGTCAGAAACTGCCTATCCTAAGCACATGCTTCCTTCAGGTCACACCTGAAGAGCATTCGTGTTTTAATCTTATAGCTCACATCCACATTAACCAACAACTTTCCACCTATACTCAATATTTGTCTTTACATGCACATAAACTAAGACACCAGCAATGACTCATGAAGTTTTTATTTTGTCTCTTACTGTTCTTGCTCGGTGTTCTATACCTGCAATGCTGCTTCTTCTGTCCTTAACTTTGCTTCCAAATTCAGGAGTCTTGGACTCACCCTTGACTCCTAAGTATTTTCTTTTCAAATAATCCTTGTCTGCACACGTCTACATGTCTACTTTCTGTGGTCCAGCAAATTCTCTGGTGTGGCATTGGTCAGGTCCCAAGGGTGCTCGACTAGAGAGGTTCAACCTGTACTTGTCCACACAAACGCAACTACTGACTGGGCAACTTGGGTAACTGAGAAGAATTCCTCAGAGTTGCTGTGTTCTTTCACAGGGAGAGTGGGACCTCTGAGAAACTTCAGGGAAGTGCAATATGCAGAAACATATAAAAGCCGCCCAAAGAATTTGTCAGCTATGGAGATTCTGAGTTTGCCCAGTTCACATGGATTCTACCCTTATTCAACTCTCTGGCTACGTCTAGACTACAAGCCTCTTTCAAAAGAGGCTTTTTCAACAGAATCTTTCAAAAAAGCCTCTTTCGAAAGAGAGCGCCTAGACTACAACCACTTCTTTCGAAAAAGCGAGCTGCTTTTTTGAAAGAGAGCACCTAGGCAGTCTGGAAGCTCTCTTTTGAAAAAGCACAGTTTGCATTACATAGCACCTTTTGAAAGAGCACTTTCGAAAAAAGGCGTTATTCCTCGTAAAATGAGGTTTACTGCGGTCGACAAAACTGCTGCATTCTTTCGATTTAACTTCAAAAGAACGCGGTGGCAGTCTAGACGCAAGGGAAGTTTTTTTGGAAAAAGGTCACTTTTTTTGGAAAAACCCTGTAGTCTAGACACACCCCAACTCTGCATACTGAGTTACAAGGAGGGTGTAGGGAAGGAAGCCACTATTCCTGAAACTCAACTGAGGTTCAGATCCAGCAATGAGGCTGTGCGCACAGAACTCATTATAGCACTGGGGTTAAGTTGCAACTTTTGCCACCAGAAAAGCAACATTTGTCAGGGGATTTAATGATCTGATCCTGCTCCCATTAACGTCTATGGCAAAACTCCAATGGACTTCACTGAAAGCAGGATTAGCTACTTCAAATGGCTACACTGACAACTGAGAAATCCTTCCAAGAAAGCAACACCTGACGTACAGACCAAAGAAGAAATGTGGCCCACAGTATCATGATATGCAGCCCTACCGCAGGTCAATGTCTCTCCATAACCAGTAGGTGATGGTAAAATTGTTAACTGTAGATTTTCACTCCTTGGAATGAACTTAAAACAAATATTATGGCTGTGTGCATTTTTTTATTCTAACAATTATATAAGCATATATGCAAATCAGCTGACGTACTAATCTGCAATTTGCAACATTGCTCTTAGGATATGTCTGCATTGCAATACTCCATGGCACACGTAGGCAATACCCATTCTAGTTTTAATCTAGCTAACAGCAGCAGTGAGGACATGGAGGCATGCACTTTAGCACAGGCTGACAACCCAAGTGCATACCTTAACAGACTTGTACTCTCAGTGTTAGAGACTGAAATCCTTGTTGCATTGTTCACCAGTTACTTAGCCTGGACCAGTCCACACAAGAGATCCACTTCCTTGACACTATAGTACAACTACATGATGGCCGCATTTCCACCACCTTAACTCAGAAACCTATCGACCGTTACACTTACCTACATGCCTCTAGCTTCCATCCAAGACACATTTCCCAGTCAACTGTTTACAGCCAGGCCCTAAGATTCAATCAGATTTGCTCCAATCCCACAGACAGAGACAAACACCTGCAGGATCTCTATCAGGCATTCTTAAAACTAAAATACCCACCCGAAGAAGTGAAAAAACAAATTGACAGAGCCAGACAAATACCTAGACATCAGCTTCTTCAAGATAGGACCTCCAAAGAAAACAGAACTCCACTTATCACCTACAGCCCCTAACTTAAACCCTTCCTGCTCATTATCAACCATCTACACCTATCCTGGAAAATGATCCCTCACTCTCACAGGCTTTGGGGGACAGGCCAATCCTCACCTACAGATAACCCCCTAACCTCAAACAAATTCTTTCCAGTAACCACACAGCACACCTCCATCATACTCACCCAGGAACCCACTCCTGCAATCAACTCCAGTGCCAACTCTGTCCACACATCTATACAAGTGACATCATCACAGGACCTAACCACATAAACCACCACATCAGAGGCTCATATAGCTGCACAACCACAAATGTGATTGATGCCATCAAGTGACAGCAATGCCCCTCTGCCATGCATACTAGCCAAACTGGACAGCCTTTACAACAAAGGATTAATGGACACAAATCAGATATTTGAAATGGTAACACACAGAAATCTGTTGGGGAACATTTTAACTTGCCCAGGCACTCACTAATGGATCTCAAAGTTTCTATATTATTACAAGCCAATTTCAAAAACCAGCTTGAAAGGGAAGCTGCAGAGCTTAATTTCATTTATAAGTTTGATACCTACAATACAAGTTTAAACAAAGACCTTAATTGGATTATTCGCTACATTCCACATCCTAATGACATAAAAGGGCAAACACCAGGTACTTAAAAGTACTTAGAACCCTCTCTATCAGCTTCATTTAGCATGGACACTCTAATTGACTATTCTTTTCCCATTTTTTTCCTCTTTTCCTTTCCTTCCCTTCCCTGTCCCCTCTCTTTCTCTGATATTTATTCAGATCTTGGACCCCTTAAACTCCATTCATCTGAAGAAGTGGGCCATGCCCATGAAAGCTCATGATACCATCTACATTTTTTGTTAGTCTGTAAAGTGCTGTAGGACTATTTGTTGTTTTCTGAGTTTTTTCACCAGTTACTAGTTTTTCAATATTGTCCAATGGGCTGGCTGACCACTGAGATTTCACTGCTTGCTTAAATCAAACAGGTCTTTAAAACACCATAGTTTAGTGCAGGTGCCATAATATACTGCTGCTTCTATTTTTTGGTTCTGAAATACAGGAGGGTCACTTCTGTGCCAATCTTCTGATAAAACATTTCTTGACATGAGTCAGTAGATGAAAGTGGGAAGATTCAGCCCCAGTATTGCTTTCTACAATGATACTGACTGAACAGCAGCTTTTTCACCTGATGAATCTACATTGTAAATCATTTGTATTAATATATAACTAAGGCTACAATTTTGTCATGGAATCTATGACTTCCTTTGACTTCCATGACATTTTTTGCCAGGGCTGGAGCTGCCTGCCAGCCTCCCCATCCCACAGCTCCAAGCCCCAACATTAACGGGGGGACCCTGAAGGTGCCCAGCTGCGGCAGGCAGCCCCTGACACTGCCCCAGCCATAGTAGGGGACTTCCCCAAGCTCCCAGCCCCACAGTAATCCAGCCCCCATGAGCCTGGAGCTCCCACTACCCCACAGCCATCGGGTACAGAACCCACTTCCTCTTTTGTCAGGGATATTTATAGTGAGAATCAGGGGACAGGTCACAAGCTTCCGTGACAATTTTTAAAATTTCCCATGAACTGTCCCTGACTTTCACCAAAAATATCTGTGAGCAAAAAAAGCAGCCTTATACATCACTCATCCTGACTACTGAAAGAAATCTAGAAATCAAGCCATGATGTTTCTCTCACCCTAGCACAATGAACTCATTTGTAATTGCCAGTCCAGCTATGCTGCCCTTGATTTCTAGCTTATGTGTAAGAATTTGCAACCTACTATCCCCAAATGTATTACAAATGTCTGATTTTCCTAATACATATTTAAGAAAACAATTCTTACAGTGGATAAAATTATAGAACTTTTGATATGTAAGCATGTCGTCAGGACTATCAGTATGAAAGATGACCGATACTAATAGCAACACAGCATAGTAACAAAAGCAAAATGCTGAAATCCACTTTCCACTTCTGTTTTCAGTTCCTAGAATTTAATTTTATATTGCTGGTGCTATAGCATTCTCAGCTGAGGTTTCCTATCTGTGAAATTTGCTTCCTTTTTCAATTATCCAGAGTTCAGAATTAGTAGCCCTCAGGTCTACTTATTCAGTCATACTTTCAGATACTTGTATTCAGTGCTGAGTAGGGGTCAGCAAGAGGAAGACAGCAAACACTCAATCTTGGGGGAGCAGCATATTGGAGAACTAAAAGGGAAATGAACACCTCTTTATGGCTTATGAAATGCAAATCTTAACTACTTCAAAAGAAGACAAAAATATGAAATGCACTGAAATACAACAGAGCCTGCCTCACATTTACAATGATGCTCCTTTATGCTGCTCCAACAGTCTATACACACGCTTTCAAGACTCTTTGCTTTGTAAAAGTAATGTAAAAGGGGCCACTGTGTAAATCAAGCCAAATTTCTCTCTCAACAATATAAATAGAATTAAACCAGATTTGCAGGGATATAAATGAGAGAAAAATTTCCTCCTTGTTTTGAGGACAAGTTCCACTTGAAGTCATTGGAAACCTAAGGATCACAAAGCTTGTCACGTGTGTTTCAGATCATCACCACAAAACAAAACACTGGTATTATTATATGATGAGGGAAGCACAGAAACTTATGAAGCAATGCATTTCTTTTTGTTTGAAGTCTATGGGCCAAATGCTCTGCTCATGTAAATGAACTCCGTTCCATTGACTAATAAAAATGCACTCATTTATGCCAGCAGAAATTGGCCTTATATCTATTGTTTCCCCCCACCCTCTGTTTCTATGGCATCCATTCCACTGCCCAAAGCATCTTCTGTGAAAAAAGAGGGTTAAGAATGTTCTGCCAGTTAAGAGACCTGATTAGTGAAACATTCTTTCATACTATGTAATATGAAAACAACAAATACAGAACTGTCCTCTTGGGAATCTGGTAAGAAACCACTAAGAGAAACCTTCTGTGGTACTGAAACAGAACTCTTAAGTATATTACCTTTATTATGTATCAAATTGTTATTTATATATTCTTTTATCCTCTCTTTTCATCCCGTCATCCCTCAAAATATGTGACTTAGGTCCTGCTCCTGTAAGGTGATGCTCACAAGCAGATTCTTATGACAACAGGAAGCTCCAGAGAAGTCAAAAGTATGTAAGGAACAGCAAAATCTAAATGCCTGTAGCAGAAACAGGCCTGAGACAGAGAATTCTTATCCAGCTTCCAAACCCTTTTTAAATGCCATGGCTGTTAGGATCCAAAGTTTTGATTGTTGACTTATGCCCACGTATAAGGTATGATTTATTTAAAATAAATACAGATATAAATGAGTGTTGTATATCTTTAAGCTTTTTAAAATTTAGCCTCAAAACACAAGATACAGATCCAATATGCCTATGATCTCCATCTAAAAATGTGTTTTTCGGTTGATTAAATGATATTTAGGTTGGGTTTTTACCTCTCCAATAGGTCAAACATCTTATTCAGCAGATATTAAAACTGTTATCAAAACACCAATTATTTTTACATCAGTTTGAATTAAAATACAAAATTAGTATGTGATTTGAAACGTTAACAGCTGAGAAAGGCATGAACTATTACTGTAAACAAAGCCAAGGAAAATATTCCACTCAAAACCCTAGAATATTAAACAAAGGAGACACATACACACACACACTCAGTCAGTCAACAGCACAAACTTAACAATCACAGCATATGCCATCTTTCTATTTTGAGTGGCTGGTTTTCAATAGTTCACATTTTTATTAAAAAATCATGTATTAAAATAAGCTCTGCTGTAAAATTGTGCTACAAGAGAACTGGGACTGCCACACCTTGGTTTTTTAGCTCCCAAAGACAATACACACTCCTATATATTTCCCCCAATGGAAATCACACTTTTGTGTCAGAAATATTGTCTTTAAGATCTGTAAACTAAACACAGCAAGTCTCTTGTGTGCATGTTCCATCATGAGAAATGAGAGACTTGCAATCCAAATATCCATGAGGCTGCACCTCAATAAACTAATTCCTGCCTCTGCCTCCTCCGCTCACCTCACCTTCCCAACACATCTAATAAATGAAAACTGACCAAACAGGTTATTCAGTTACAGTCTAGCTCATGCAATTGTGAGAAAGTATCTGTCTAATTTTATGTGAAAATTGGTATTATCACAAACAAGTCTTCAGGGTTCATACATAATACATGTTATTATTCATGTGCTAGTTATGCTTGTCAAACTGTCATTAATATATAGCAGTCCTGAGACCAAATTTACTCACAAATCATTACCATAATGATAGCAGGCAAGTGATCAAACTGCTACCGGTGAAGTGTTGGAAAGAGTAAAATATGGTGCCTATCCAGGCTCAACCTTTCCCCCAGCACCTATGGGCCTAAAACTCTAGCAGGGAGACCCTTCCTCTGAAGGAACAAGGACTCACACAGTGATTCCCTTCCCCCCCCCAGACATATGGCCTTTTGGAAAGAATTTGTAGGGAGGAGCCAGACAGAGACTGTAGCTGGCACAGCAGCAGAAGCTTAGGCAATGACCAACAGACACAAATATTCTCTACAGTTTGACTGGACTTTCTCTGACTTAGATTGATTGGCTGTCTGTGCCAACCCCCATGTTTAATTTCTTCACTTCAACCTTACTCCGTATCTGTCCCTTGTACCTTCCTCCCACCCCTCTTCTCACCTGCTCCATTCCCCTCACTCTGTCCTCTTGTCCCTTGTCCTTTCATATAACTGAGCCTCTAAACATCCCTCCCAAAACAGATTAATGGAACTAAATGTCACATCACTCTGCTTGCATGTTAAACCCCATAGCCCCACCCTTCGTCTATCCTTTCTCTTTAGATTCTAAACTCTTCAGTGGTAGGGACTGTCTATTACACTGTAATTGCACTGTGCCTACCATTTGGCTGATCCTTAGGCATGCCTGTAATAAATATCATTAATCATAATTTAGCCATCACAGAAAGTTGAATTTTCTGCGATGGAAAGCGGTGTTATTTAACATCCCTGCACCTAAATACCTTTTGTGCAATACAATCTAATTCCTTTAAAATTTTATTTTCAAAAACACATATAACTATTTTAAACATGATTAATCAATTACCAAATCATATTTCATATTCACAAATGCAAATGCAATGTCCAAAATGGGCAAATTCCACCAGTCTGCTTTTTTCCCATTGCATTCAGTATAAAGAAAGCTGAATTGGTCAGTGTTAAATATGGTGAAAAAATTAAGTGAGATGAAATCATGTGTGCAAATTCTCATAATGGTGCGTTTTCACAGCCAAGTGACAAAAACTTGAAAATGTGAATTTTATACTGTTGACCATGTCTCACCTTAACAGAGTGACTAATCTCTTGAAAATTAGCTAATTCAGGCGGGCAATTCAAAATACAGGTATGTAATCTCCCTTCTTTTTTCTGCAATTCCGAAAAGCCAGTTCCTTGGCGGGAGCCAGGCCTGACTACTCTTATCAAGCTTATCCCACAGATACACTGGTTTGCTGGAGACATCTGTGTTATATGACCTGACATGCAAGGAAAAAGTCTTTATCAGATATTCCATCTTTGAGTTCTCTCTTCAGCAAAGGATTAGTATTGGCGGAGGCAAAATTTTATGAGACCAGAGAAAGGACAATGCATAGGTGGGGGGAAAAACGCTAATAAGTAGTCAGTCACCATCCATTTTAATTAATTTATATGAAAAAATATATTCTATCCCAACAGTCACATTCTGCAAGATAGCCAAACCATTCATGTCCCACCACACAAGATGTCAAGTCTATTTTATTCATCCTTAGCGCTGGCATCGGTAATTTACTTTAAAAACCCCATTCAAAAGTAGCAGCTGTAATGAAAATGCTTTGCATCCAAGGATCTCACAGCAATTTATAAAGACAATTAAGCAGTAGCATCCTCATTTTACAGCAGGGGAAACAAGCCTTAGAGGTTAGAGCACCCCATTTTCAAAATGGTTCTCTACATTCATCCTTGAGTCTCAAACTTGAAACATCCTCAACCTTATTTTCAGCCGTGCTGGGCACCTGCAATTTCAGTTGAAGTCAGTAGCCTCAGTGTCCCAAGTTGGGCACCCAAAAATTAAGGCACTCCAAATACTAGACTTTTTGGAACTGTCAGCTTAAATTTTCATGCCTTGCTTAAAGGAATGGCAAGCCCATGAATAGAGTTAGGAATAGAATCCAGAGAGCATATCTTCAGCTGGAATAAATTGTCATCAATGATAATTTATACTAGTTAAGTATTTGCATCCAGACCTTCTGATTTAACAACACTAGACTCCTTTATTTCCAATACACTGGATAACACTAATGCAATTAGAAATAATAGTAGCTAAAGAATTATCTGACGTGCTTCTCTTTAATGTTTAAAGATTTTTATTGTTCCTTTGATAAGAAATTAAATCTAATTGTTGGAAACTACATGGAGCATTGTACTAAGAGGCTATATTATGCATGCCAATGGCAGAGTTCCAGATGCAAATATAAGATGACTTTATTCCTCTCAATACAGATAAATTATTCTCTTTAGCTGGCAACTGCTCACTAACTTGGAATTGCTCTAGATAGAAATTTCGTGGGTTTTTGTTTTGTTTTGCTCAACCATTGATTCACCAGGCTTGAAACCAGCAACTTGTTAACATGTTGAAACAATGAACCTGAAAGATCATCTAGCTCCTACAAGTACCTCTGTATCTTTGCTAAGATCTTGTCCCTTCAGTAGAAATAATCCTTAGTGAGCCATAGCCATTCTCTTTGAATTAAATCCTTGCTCCATTGAAATTGATGGAAATTTCAGCATTGAAATCAGTGGGGCCAGGATTTTACTCCATATACTCACCACAACAGCAGTACCCTTCCTAAGGGAAGAAACCTATTTGTAACACAAAGAACTATGCTACTTTAGGACACTGTATCCTCACTATATTAATGCCAATAGGCCCTTCCCTAAAAGTGATCAAATCTATACACTTACCTGTGCACTCTCCCTTACTCTGACAGCGGGTCAAAGGTCTCACTGACAAACATTCAGGTTCTTGCCAACAAGGTGGATTTTAGCTACTAAGTAAATCTTGCATTCAGTGTGCTCTCCCCACAAGGTGTGTTTGATTCAAATACTATGCAACTTAGAACAGTTCCCTAAAATGGTGCTGCATACAGCAACACAGAGCATTTTCATGGCATGGACACACCAACCATTGCAATCTCTCTCTGAATATCCAAGATGTATTTCACATAATCATTTCCTGATTTGAGACTCTCCAACATGAGCAGGTTTAAAAATTAAGCATGAAGCTTTCAACTATAATTATGTTTTCTAGGGTACATCTACACTGCGGCGCTATGTTGGGATACTTCCGGTACCCTGAAATAGCTATTCTGCATCTTTGAAACAAGCCCATTATTTCAAAATATAATGGGCTCACTATTCCGAAGTCCCTGTAAACTTCGTTCCACTAGGATTAAGGGTCGTTTCAGAATAGCGGTTTATTTCAAAATTTGGCACTGTGTAGACAGTGCCAGATTACAAAATCAACTATTTCAAAATTAACTTGAAATAAGCTATGCAATTTGCATAGCTCACATTGCGTAGCTTATTTTGAGCTAAGGGTGCAGTGCAGACGCAGTCCTAGAGAAGGAGGTCTCAAACTGTTCTGTGGGCCCACTTTGGGAAAACATCTGGCAGGCTCGCTCTGTTTTGTTTACCTCAAAGCTCCCATTGGCTCCCATCCACTCACATAGTCAACTTGGAAATTTTAAACAGCTATTTAATTGCCAAGGGATTATACCTACTAGTAAAAGACAAGTCCAAGGGCTCTACTTCCTAGGCAATCTCCAAGTGAAAATCCAAACCCCATTAAGTTACTGAAAAAAGGAAACTTCCAACCAGGGCACTGCCCTAGATCCTCTTTGGGAATCTGACTCTACTACCAGCAAGTAAGCATTTGATACAGTTAAAACCCTCCACATTTTTGGGACTGCGGGAAAGGAGGAGCACCTTCTCACTGTTCCCTTCCTGTCATAATGCCTTCTAGCTGCTGCATGAGTGTGTGGATCACTGCCACTTTAACTTCTCCCTAGTCTTTGTGCTGCTATGATCAGGATGTCTCCATTACTCTACTCCTTTCTTAGCTTTCAGGCTGTTATAAGGGGAGTTGCTTTGCCATTCTACTACTATACCAATTCATGTTTTGGAATCCTTCTCTCCAATGAACAAGTCTAGTACAGCAATGGGCAACCTAGGCTAATGAGTGGGCTGCATGAGTAGTCCTTCATCTCAATAGGCAGCAAGATTGTTGTAACCAAGACGGTCTCCCAAGATAGCAACTATACCCTAACTGCACTTGCATACCTAGACTTTGCAGGGTGTGCCAATTGCACCCTAGCAACACTTTGACTGGATGTAGAGGAAGCACACCACTCTCACAATCAATGTTGTGTGCGATCAGCATTCACTTCACTTCATGTGCCCTTGTTTTACGTGTCACTTTACTAATACCAGCAAGAAAAAAAAAACATACACAGATAGAAATCAACACAACTTGGCAACCTTGCCATGGGCAATGGTAAACAAGACGTCTTAGCAGCCACACATAGAACCCTGATGGGCCGCAGGTTGCTCATCACTGGCCTAACTAACACCTGTTTCTGGTATAGCTCATAGCTTTTCTTTAGCAGCAGAATGAAACTGACAACATTCTTAAGTATTTACTCTGTTCCACTTTCTAAAGGCATGAACACAAGCAGAAGCACTAGAACTGCAATGAATCAGTTTATGCTCAGCTCAGATTTAGAATTGTTTACTTTGCAGCAATGGGGGCTAGAAACTTACTGTTTAAAATAAAATCTTAAGTTCTGCAGAAAACTGAAGGTCTTCATTTTCCCCCTTTCTCCACAGGTGAGTACATTTTTGAGAGCTAGTGCAGGACTTATTTTAAATTATTTGCAATTCTGTTTGTAATACTCAGAACTACAGCAGGAAAAGAGTTATGCTGGGTAACTATTGTGGCTAATGTAAACACCAGATACTTAGTTACCAAATACCTCTTTCCTGTCATGCGGACTTATAATAGGGACATATTGTTTTAGATTAGTTTTCCTGGGAAAAAATAGGATAGCTCTATTTACCAGGGAGGAAAATAGGATGTGCAGCCAGAAAAGCCTGTCCACAACTTGACATCACCCCAAAGTAAATCCATCTGAGAAAATCATAATTTTCCCCCCATTTCACTTCACCATGCTGTACAGTAGGCTTGGCTGCCTTCTACGCCCTTCTCTAAGGCATTCAATAGTTCTTTGCTTTTAGTAAGTGCAGTACTGAAACCTGCCAGAAAGAGAGAGAAAGAAGCTGTTCATAAAGTACCAACTGTGTACTCACCACACACTGGCAAAATTGACTCTGCTTTCATTCATACACTAAAGTCATTAACAGAGAAACAGTGAATGGAGCCAGGTGCTACTAAATTGATTTGCCATTTGAATGACTACTTCTTTGGAGAAAGGAAATAAGGAGGTATTTTTTTTAAACATCACATTCAGAATTAAAGTATTTCACATGGAAAAGTCCTGAAGCATAGGAAATAATAACCCTTTTCTTAAATTCTAAAAAGCTTTAGACTAGAACCCTATTGCTTTTATCCTTATTAAGTTCTACAGACCTTTTCATAAGAAATTCACCATGAAATTCTTAAGACATTTATGGTGAATGATAAAAACCAATATTCCTTATGGTTATTTGCTTTCTACATTTAGTATAAAAGGTTCTACTATTAATTACTCTATTTGTGTATTTATAGAAATTTGCAAACTATGAATATGTACATAATATTACTATTTGATACTTAATAAGTAGAAATTGTCTTTTAGTGACAAGTGATAATTGCCCAAAGTAAATATTATTCTCACAGTGCAAGAAACAATAAAAAGAAAATTACAGAATGAATGGCACACTCTGTGAGCCCACATCTCCCTAGAAGTGGTACAGAAATAGTGGTTAAAGTAATTAAATTCTGAGCATGTACAGTGTAGCTGTCGAATTTTGAATCTACTGTAGCTGTTGAATAACAATGTCAGGGGAAGGAGGAAAGGACACTAAAAAGTCCTCTTACATTACTCACTGCATACTTCATAAACAAGTGTCTTATTTTAATAATTAATTAAAAGTTAACATTTCAAGAATCAAAACGTGGCATCCGAGATTACTCCTTGGTACAGTCTAAGCAGCAGTTTCCAAAACACAACTTTGATCCAAGCCTACAACAGTCTAGAGATTGTGCTGTGTTATTTATTCACTGAATATCACAAACTGCAAATTTCTATCTATTAAAATAATCCAGCTCCCCAGAGCTAAACCAAGTTTGGCATGATGAGAACTGAACCTCATACACAGAATTTAAACCTGTCAATAGTTGAACCTAGTTCCAGTTACTTAAACTGTCAAATAACCTATAATGCAATATAAAACAGAAATATCATCAACCAAACTGAAAAGGCATTTTTCAAGACATGGAACACCTAAAATCTGTGTTAAACCAATAGTGAATGCCAAATCAGCTCTTAAAAAGGTGCACAGTATTATGTTCTTGGAGATAATATATTCATAAAATGCTAATTGCTAAAGGTGAAGAGACATATTATTGCTAACTATCTTCCAAAATTGTGATTATAATGATCATCCAAGAAACAGCTTATCTTAACATAGACATTTTCCAGGGATAGAGAAAAGCTAATCCACAAAATTCCTTAAAGTAAAAATCAAGTAGGATGACAAAGCCAAATATTATAATAGGAAGAACCAACACTGCTCAATTTTATCAGATAAAATTTGCAGCAGGTACTGTACAAAGTGCAATGAATCTGGAAGGGGTTACCACTTGTGCATAACTCTGAAAAAAACTCACTAATCTCTATTAGAGGATTCAACAAGAAAATGAGCACTTTAAAAGAAAAATCGAACTAAAATTTGATTCCACACTTCTCATGCATTCTCTCCAATTTCCCTTCTTAGTTTTGCAGCGGTGCAACGGAACAGCTGCTTTGGGAACAATACACAGGGATTCAGACCTCTGTCATCTTCTCACTTATTTCCCTTTCCTTCCCTTCGCCCAGCAGCCCCCAGCAACTCACCAGTATTCCCATTACATCCGTCCACAGTTTGGAGAACGCCTCAGACATCATGCTGTCTGGCTGGGGTTCGGGGCAGGCTGCTTGTTCCTCCTCCATGACTAGATGGGATTCCTTGCCTCAGCAGAGCTCGATACAATAACAACTTGCTCTCAAAGGGATGACTCCTTAGCACACCACACACCAACAATAAACACTTCCCCAGACCTTCCCAACAGCTTCACCATGCCTTCTCCTCAGATTTCTGCGACCAGCCACCAACTCCGTGCTGCCCAAAAGAGACCTTCCCGGGGGAAAAGAGGGGGGATCTTCCCCAGGTCAGGTGCCAGATCCTGCTCAGTCATTCGAGCTTTCCCCTAGGGGCTGTCCTCTCTTAGCTGATGGATCTGGGAGCTGTACAGCTGACATTCTTTCCAAAACTTTTCTGGTAGAGCTGCAGCAACAGGGTAGCAGAAGGTAAGTCTGCGCCACCGTTTCAGCGCGGGGGCTCTCGTAAACTCAGAAGTCAAGGTTCATTGGAAAAACTTCCTTGTACCAGGCAGACGCACCGCCAGCCAAACGCCAGTCCCTTCGGGTGCCAGCTTGCACGGGCACCTCTAGTAAAGCAGGGCCAAACGGTTTCTTTCAGCCAGCAGATAGCTCGGGCTCCCCTTCCTTCCAAGTGAGCTCTCCCAGCTTCACATGACTGCTCACTCCCCCAGCTACAGCAAGCGTTTAGCAACAAAAGGTACTCTGATGTCAGGCTCGCTGCATGGAAATGAGCCGCAGGCAGGAGAACAAATCGCCTGTTGAAAGAGCAGCCTGGCTGGAGCCTCTGACGCGCACAAGTTTCGAGTCACTAAAGTAACTCACTTAAAGCGCCCCCCTCACACACACACACACACAGAGGAAGGAACCTAAAGCGGCCTCCATCAGGAAGACTTCGCGTCCCAGAGATCCCCACCTTTTGCAGGGAAGCCAGCAGAACTCCGCCTCTGTGGGCTCGGAAAAACCAAGGGCTTGGAAACCGGGTCCGCCCGGCGGCTGAGCACTAAGGGCTGTTTCATTCGGCGCGGGTGCTGACTATCGTGATCTCCTTGTGTGTCGGCGTCGCTCTGCTCACACGCAGCTTGGGAAGCACGTGCGGCATGTGGTGAGGGGGAAAAGTGACTTTTATTCCCAAGTGTGAAACTTGTGTAACAATTGCAACCTTTAGCTGACAAAGGCACACTGCCCTGTGGCTTATATTATTGCTAAACATTCCATCAACAGATATTTTTAGTTAACTATCCCCCCCCCCCCACACACACACACACACTCACTATTTTTCCATAGGGGAGATCTGTCATTAATTAGGTTTTATAAGGCAAGCTCCCCTGAGGGCAAGGTTACAGAAATATTTCCTCGTCTTGTGTTTCTTATTTCATTTTGTCGTTCCCCCCAGCCCCCCATACTATGATAAACTGCAATAGCTAACAATTACATATGGTGCTCCTTCTTTTGGGAAGTGGTTGATTGTATGCATTTAAAGACATTTGCTTATAAAAGCGTAGTCAATATAATCATGATAGATTAATGACAGTGCTTTTGAAAAAATAGCTGTCTGAGGGATGGAAGACTCTACAGAGGTTGTGGGGGGGGGGGAGCGGAAGGCGAGGTTGAGAGAATTTATAGTATTTTGCTGAGGGTGGGCCTACAATCTCAGATCCCACCCACAAATTTAGAAGAGCAGGATATTTCTACCAAAATGATGAGCAGGAGTGAAACAGTTTGAAAAATTAGGCTTTAAATTAAAGTTTTAATTTTAAAAAATTGAAACCACCTCAAAAAACTATTGTAATTCTAATGGCACTTTTGGCAGTTTAAGCTGTGGTATGAGGCACAAGCATCTTCTGTGCCCCTGTCAGCCTTGTTCCCAAATAGGGTGTTGTCTTCCCAATGGCACAGAGACAGCACCAGAGCCTTGGCTGCCACTTATGCTTTTCCCTAGTTACTGACATGAAAATTTAATAGTCTTGTCAGTTTTCAAGTGGTTAGTTGGAACCTTTTGGGCAGCCACGAAACTGACATGAATCGGGTTAATTTCATGCTTCTGCTGCTTGGGAAAGCTAGGAGCAAAGACTGACACAGGAATACACTGGAGAGCAGGGCTCAGAAACAGACATTGGGGAATGGCTAAAGTAGCAGAGACATGACACACATGCACAAACAAGTAGAGAATGTTCCTTCTTGATGCCACATAGCCACTGGCTTCGTTTTATAAAGTTGATGAAGGGCAGAGGCTTCAAATCTACTAAAGGCAGCTGGTTTCAAATCCCTGGTAGAAATCTCACAGCTCTCTCCTCTCCCGGAATGTGAGGGAAGATGATAGGCTTCTCTGGCCTCTGTCTCTGGACAATATTGGTCTTTTAACTAGTTAATCCTCAAATTATTAAATGCTTGAAAAAATTCCCAAGACCAAGGAGGCGGGTGAGTGAGTGAATGCAGAGGTGAGCAGAATACAGAAAAAAATTAAAGATTCACAGAAAAGCAACAGAAGAGAAGCAAGCTACTAAAATAGAGAAAATGATCATACAGGTTGGACCTCGCTGGTCCAGCACCTTGGGGACACGACTGGTCCCAAACGAGGAGATTTGCTACCACCAGGCTAGGGCTCCAGCCTGCCCCCACTGCTGCCTCAGCCCCACAGGGCTCTCCCCGGCCCTGCCACTGCCAGGTCTGGAGCGCCATGGCCAGAGCTGCGCTGCCGCCTGGCTCCACAGCCGGGGCAGAGCTCCATGGGTGGGGCCGGAGCTCCACAGCCAGGCCAGAGCTCCCTGGCTGCTGCTGGGGCTAGAGTTCCCTGGCTGCTGGAAGCAGAATGTGGCTAGAGCTACACGGCCGAGGACAGGGCCAGAGGTCCATGGCCATGGCCCTCTGCTGGGGCCAGAACTCCTCCTCCCTCTTACACACACACACACACACCCCCCCACCAGATCTCCCTCTTTCTGGGCTCAGTGGGCCAGGAACATCCATGGTCCATGTCGGACCACAATGTTGCCGGACCAGGGAGTGCTGGTTAAGGGAGGTACAATCTGTATTGATGATGTGCTGAAGTGCAGTATTTCCTGACACTCATTTAGGATGTTCTATATATCACATACATGACTTTTCCCACTCATGAGCAATACAGCAAGGCAAAAACACATGGGGCCAGGTTTTGAAAGGTAGCGAGGCACCTAAAGATGTAAACAAGTGGGATTTCAATGGAAGCTAGATGTGTAGGCCCTTTGGTAAATCCCGCTAGATGTATATCTGCATTTTAGGCACCTAGAGAGGTTTCATAGTTTGGCCTTTGAAGATATAATTTAAAATAGTAAATATAAAGATTTTATGTAAACATGGACCCTCTAAGCACACACATCTAAAATATGTATGTGAAGTCCTGAAAAGTGTTAGGGTATGTCTACACTAGCCCCCTAGTTCGAACTAGGGTGGCTAATGTAGGCATTCAAACTTGCAAATGAAGCCCGGGATTTAAATATCCTGGGCTTCATTTGCATGTTCCCGGGCGGGCGCCATCTTTAAATCCCCTTAGTTTGAACTGACTGCCCGCGGCAGTCAGAAATTAATCCGAACTAAGTCCTTAGTTCGGATTAACTGTTACTCCTCCTGCATTGAGGTGTAACGGTTAATCCGAACTAAGGACTTGAAGTTCGATTAACTCTGACTGCGGCGTGTATGCAGGCAGTCAGTTCGAACTAAGGGGATTTAAAGATGGCGCCGCTCCCCTGTATCTAAATGAAGCCGGGATATTTAAATCGGCTTCATTCAGTTCAACGCCATTAGCCACCCTAGTTCGAACTAGGGGGCTAGTGTAGACATACCCTTACTGACTTGCATAGCTCATAAAATAGTTCCATTAGTCAGGAGTAATAAGGCCAATGTGGCCATACAAAATGCACGTATGTTAAGCCTTCATTCCACAATCATGCAACATACAAAAATCATGAGTCAGGTACTCAAACATCGTTTCACATAAAAACAGAATACATTTGGAATATCTTTATATGCCTTCTAGGGTTTTTTTAAATGTTTAGGGTACACTCATCTTCACTGCCATGAGGCCTAGACTTTTTTTTTTAAAGTGAAGTGTCTCAATTCATCACTTGACTCGAGGGGCTGGAGCTTTAGCAAAATACCAAATATTGTGAGCAAAATGCCAATAAAATTGTGTGGGTGGGCAACAATGATTTTACACCACCTTGTATAAGCTTTCCATTAATGTATGGTTTCATCTCAAAACAGATTTACTACAAGATTGCCGTTCTTGGAATATGCCATGACAAAGGCATGACAAAGTGTCACTCCCCACTCTTACAGAGCCTCTTTCCTCCAGGCTCTGTCACCTGAGTGGTAATACTCCTCACTGTCCTTTGGCAGTAAGATCAGTAGTATTTTGCAGCACTTTATCGGGAGCAATTGCATCTAAAGTATGGAAGTTCTAATCTAGGGCAAGCTGAAACCCAGTTCTACAGCAGTGAGCGCTACAGTCTGGGTCCTTGACTACAGTTTTTCATACTGTTGTCACTCAAGTGAACGATTCCCAGTTATCTAATATGTAAATGCTAAACTAGTTAACCAGTGTAAGAACACAAAGAAAACTGTAGTCCAGAGCCCCACATCATCTGCATAATCAACCAACAAATGTAAGATCCCAGAACTCAATCATCTTATCAACTGCCTCTGTGACTTCAGTGGAAGCTGTGTTCAAGAATCTTCCATTGTACCCAATGCAGACCTGTCTCTAAGCCAGCTTTGAAAACATGCCGCACACGCACGCACGCGCACGCGCCCAGAAAGAGCTTATGCACAAACCCTTCAGTCATGAGGCTAAAGGGTCAAATTCCTTTTGCACCAAAGAAATATCTGTCATCTGTCTGTGGTCACAAACCCATTTACAAAACTGTAGTAACAGGCACTCAATAGTCCAAGTTTAATTATATGCAAAAATAATTATTTAAAAAAAGTATTTATTTTCCCTTAACTTTTTAAAAGTTTAAATTAAACATATTATGAATACACTTTTGGCTTCCGGATCCTTTTGCAGCATCTCTGTACTATTTCCATTACAGGATCCTGAGGCTATGCTCCAGTACACCATACACTCGGCTGAGCATCCTAAAAGGCTTATCTCTGAAGGTGAGATTGAATCCTAAATGCACAAAGTGGATGGGGGTAAATAAATGCAAGGCAATATATTGGTACCAATTTGTTTCAGACTATTTTTCCACAGATTTCAAAAGTGTAACTCCAGATTTATGCAGATACAAGTGGCAGGAGAGAGTTAGGCCCATTATGACTAGCTATTTTCACATGATTCAAAGCATTATTCACCAATTAAATAATTCCATCAAGTCTTGCCCATTTTGTAAATCAGATAATCCAACAATATGGCCTGGTTTTCTTTTTAAATATATTTGTAATTCAGGCCACATACTCTGCTAAACGTATTCTCTGCCACAGAGATCAGAAACCACTAATTGTTTCAGAGGTTTAGCTGTCAGCGCCAACTGTTGTTCTTAATTTTATGACTATCACTAGAGCAGTAGACTAATGCCCTCAACACTAACTAAAGGGGCTAGAGCTGTATAATTCAATCAGTGGGAAGCAGTTATGGAGATTGTTTTATTCTGAGAAAAGTCTGAAAGCTCCACATTAAACAACATCCATCATTTTTTCAGTTACCTGAACCCCCAACCCCAGTTTACAGAATAAAAATGAGAAAGAGAGAGAGAGAGAGAAATGCTTCTGAAAATTATTCTAGTAATCTTTCAACAGTTAGGATTAAGTATTATATACCTACCACCAATTTGAAAAATTGACAAGGGTAGGCACCTAAGACTTTTGTTAGAGGCAAAATACGGTGACTCCCACATTGTATGACTCACTGTAGAAGGAAAAGAAATCAAAACATGGCTGTAATATTCACAGTGAGCGTTTCTGGAAAGGTATTTGCTGAGCCATAAGGAGAAAGGAAAGGCTCATAGGAAAGGATCATATCCTCTTTCCCTGCATGCAGATGTATCCTGTCCAATGGTCCCGCCACCCCTCCTCCTCTGCCTCCCGATTAGGGTTTGACAACACTTCCTAAGCACTTGAGCTCTCCTTGTAAAGTCTCTTTCAATGCAGCTACTGACTTTAGTGATCTCTGAAAACTTAGCATGAGGGATACAAGTCAGTCTTATAACCATACTTTTGTTTCCTCACATCCATCTTCCTGACCAGCACCACACTTTTCCAGACTTATGGGACAACTAACCTGGTTATTTAAGTTTCTCTGAACTTCTATTACACAGCATTTAAACAATTACATTCAATAAAGAACAAATAATATTTTGCTCTTCTGTTGCTTCATTTTTTCAAAACAGTAATTAATCCTCAGAGCACAGATCTCAGTGGGTCCGCTAAGAACCCAATTCATTTTACAGATAGGTAACTAAGGAAGAGTGAAATGCCCAAGGTCACTCAGCAAGTGAATGGCAGAGCTATGAAGAGCACTCAAGTCTCTCTTTTCCTAACCCTGTGTCCCAAGGACTAGGTGCACTCCCTCCCTTATTTTTGCAGTTGCTAGGTGGTGGCTTAGGTTGCTGCACTAGATTTTCACATTCTAATTCCTCTGTTCAGCCTCTGAGTAGGTCAGAAGTGAAAATCAATTTTGATGATCTCATTCCCGCTCTAATCATAAAACCTCCCAGTGGTTTGGGACAATTCAGCATAACTTGTGATTCTAACACTTCATAGAACCCAGGGCTGAAGCAAATAGTACTGAATACTGCAACAGCAGGTGGAGAAATGTAGAAGATGCTTGGGGCAAGTTTGCACAATGGTCGCCTACACGATGCCTGGAACAAGCCTGTGGTACACACCCTTTTCTTGCATGACCAATTCACACATTTGTCAACAAACTTCACCACTCCTCTAAAAGATGTTTAATGCATCTCCCTTTAGAGCAGTGTTTCTCATAGTGGTCCAGGAAACAACTTTGAGAAACCTGTTAACTTGTCATGCTGGTTTGTTTATTTACCAGTGTCACAGCCACAGAGCGTCATGCTTCTCAATGGCTCTGTTTTGCCATTTGCAGTCAAGGGGAACCACGGGAAGTGGTGTGGGCCGTGCCACTGCTTCCCACGGCCTATCCCCTAGGCCACTCTGGAACCCACCCCACCTAACATACCTTCTGGGCATCCTTTATCCTGTCTTCAGAATGCTAGAGCCAGCTCCAGCTCTGGGGCAGCCTGTGTTGGCTGTTAGGCTTCTCCCAGGGTGGGGGGGAGGGGCCTCAAACCCACCACCCTGCAGTCCCCAGACAAATGCAAATGGTGGTGGCAGCTACCTTCTAAGGCTAGGGAATCTGTGACCCTGGGGAGTTTTTGTAAGCAGAAGCCTATAAAGGCAAGGTATTTAAGGTCTCTTGCAGGTCCCCATCTTCTGCACTTGGAGTGCCATAGTGGGAAACAGCCTTGACACAAGTGTCATATTGAAAATCAGACTCTATTACATAAAAACTGACCTAACTGTCACCCATTACAAAAGAAACATCTCTGAGCTGCCTATCACAAAATAGCTAGACAAATGTCACTTTGCTCTTCTAATGGGTGAACCTGTAAGTAATGTTAACTTATTTTAAATGGATGGGTTGAACAGTTTCTCTTAAAAAACCCTGTACTTCCTATGTCCTTAAGGGATATATACCTTTCTCCTGAACATCATACAAAGCAATTCAGTACAGCTCAGAGCCTGACACGATAAAATGCAATGAATTAGCTTCAGCTGTCTACCAAAACAATGAATATGCTTTCATTCTAAAGAACCTGACTGTAAGTCACAGGTGAGTTCAGGGAAGATCCAGCACTTCCAGACCTTGTGCTGCACAAGGGATGTGGGGAATGCTGCAGCCCCAGTGGGATCCAGGGAATCCACAGAAAATGAATACATACAGGATATGGTGCAAAAACAGATGTCTGAAACATTTATCCAAGTATATACTGAATTAGGGGAACAAATTAAAATACAGTGTACACAAATCAGTAACCTTTTTTAGTACAAAAACTGATAGCTAACTAGAGCCCTGAGCAGATACAAAATTTTGTGTCTGCAAAAATGAGCCGCGGATACCCACATCCATACCTGTGGATGAGGATAACTACGGATATAAAGTGGACAGGATATCCATGGATTTCCAGGGCTCTACTGATAACACAGTGTCTGGTTGCAAACCAGACATTCGCCGAGAGAGTAACTGTCTCCACCAATGGGACCATTTTCCCTCCCAAGGTCTCTTCCTGCTAAGTTAATCCTCTGTCAGTTGCTTTGCTTCCTCACCTGTTCAACTTTGGGATGTTAAATATCAGTTAATTGAATAGTCGATTAACCTCATGAATTCTTATCGGTTAGTCGACTTTTTCTATAGTCCCTTGTGGCAGGGCCGGCAGCCAGTGCACTCCAGCCTCACTCTTGAGGAGCTTCCTATCACTCCACACTGCTGCATCTGTAGCAGAGGCAGCAGCATGAGGTGCCAGGCAGGAGCTGGTCTGCGAGGGGAGCCAGTTTAAAAACCAGCTCCCCTCATGGACCAGCTGCCTGTCGCCCTGTGCTGCTGCCTCTGATAAAGAGCAGGGACGGCCCGTGAGGCTAGGCAAACTAGGCAGTTGCCTAGGGCGCCGCCGGCCCGGGCACCCGATGATGACGTCACAGCCATTGACGGCCGTGCAGGCGGGGGCGCCGATCGCACCTTCTGCCTGGGGCGCCAGCTGCCGCAGCCGGCCTCAGGCCGTTCCTGATAAAGAGGCAGTAATGCGGGGTGATAGCAGACCCCCGTCTAGGGCAGGTCTGAGTTCCCGGACCCAGTGCGAGCAGGAACTGAGCTGGGCTGCCTGCCCGCCCAGCTCCTAATACACTATAAATGCAGAGCTTCAGCAGGGGTAAGTTCTGGACCCGTCGCAAGCCAGGACTGAGCCAGGCTGCTGGCCAGCCTGCTAAAAATATTATTGGCAGGGGCGAATGCATGTAAGTTTATAGCATTAACTTATAAGCTTTTTCTTATCGGTTAATCGATAAGATGGATTTCTTTCCATCTTACCTTTAAAAAAGGCTATATACCTAGCTCAACTATCCCAATAATAGCTTTCTGGCTGCCAGGTCAGACCAAAGCAGAGTTATCTTCAGCTGTTTCAGAGTTTGTCTCTGGCCAGCTGGCGCCTGCCCCATACAGCAGGCTTGGATAAGTAAATTAAGATGGAATTTATGGGGAAACTGTAGATAGCAGCAACTATGCCACAGGAGACTAGAGTGTATTGTGGCAGCAGCATTTGCAACCCCAAACTTCCAAAAATCGGTCAGGCACCAAAAAATCATGGAATACGAGAAAGTATGAGATATATGTTGGAGTCTCTCTCTTTGACTTCTGGTTTATGTGCCTTTAGAATGCATTTTCAAGCTTTGATCTGGAACAATAAGGGCTAAATACTTTTTTTTTTAATGAAAAAGGAGATTCTCACATCATCACTTGCCCCTGGGGAGTTATAACTAAGTAAATCATCAAAATTTGTGATAAGATCATGAGCATTTGCAACACAGTAACAAATATCATGAAGAATTATCTGTGGCTATAACAAAAAGATGGAGCCTGACTCTCCAGTGCCTTGTACTAATTTCCTCTTGTGCTGTAAGCTGGCGTAAAATGCTACCAAATCCAAATTCTCCACTTGTAAAAGTGGCAATACTAGCATTTTAAAACCCATTTTCACTCACTGGTAATGTGAAAGGCACTGGAGATCCAAGTCTAATATGTAATGTTTATTTTTAACTACACCCTATTGAGATTATCCAAGAGCTACCAGAAATGTATCATCTTTAGAAATATCAGTAGGCAATCCAAACAGAGCCCTGCCCTCCTGAAACACAGGAGAAAGAATTATTTAGCTACCCTATCTCTGGTGGGGCTGTAGCAGAAGGTATCATTTCTGTAAACTATTCAAAGTAGATACTTGGTGGAGGAAATAATTTAGAAAAGCAGCTGCTTCCAGTTAGGGCAATTCTGCTGGAAGGAAAAGGTGCGTGTCAAGCTGTAATTAAAGTGATGAGCAGTCTTCGATCATAAACTGCAGCTAATAAACACCAGCCAATCTACAGTACTTTCAATATTTCAGAGAGAGAGAAAGATGATGACAGGCATAAGCACCATTCCAAATGTGTCTCCCAGATATTCTCTGAATTCATATTTTAGGAAGACTGTGAACAGAAGAAGTATTGTGACCATGGTGGTGTGAGTGGGAGGGATTTAGTCTATACAGTCTGACCAACCCCATCAATGATGATACAGCAGCCCTTGAGGGCAATGATCTAGCTATGTTGGACACAATTTCCTTATGTTTTGCAAGGAACTCATTGTGCCTGAACATTAGGTGTGGCATGCTGCTCTCTGTCTCTCCCCCTGTGAAAACAATGCAAAGGTTGCAATAATCAGAACAAGTTGAAGATGGTTACACAGGTCTCTGCATAGCTGTACATGTGTATGTATCCACAGCAAAGATATACCTATTGAAAAGTAATTTAATACAGTGATTTTTAAGGGGAATGAGTACACACAGTGTTTAATGACACATTCCTTCTGACATAAGTGGTGAGAAGTGATTTATGAGCCTAAAATAAAGAAAGTAAGTAATAATTGCTTGACTAAATGAAAAGGGCTTGGAAAGGATATAATAATTGTTTGCCAGTAAGATGAACAGCAGGGAGGAATAAAATAATAAATACTTTGCTCATATACAGCACTTTGCATCAGCAGCTCTCAAAGCACTCAACAAAGTACAGGTTTGACCTCTATAGTCCAGACTTCCATTGTCTGGCACCATCTGTGGTCCGGTACTCCCATGGGCTAGAGCACTCACAGGGAAAAGCTGGGCCCTGTCTTCAGCAACTCCTCCCCCACTCTCCCAGAATGTCTGGAGCACCACAAATAGCTCTTTGTGGCACTCAAGTGCAACGAGGAAGGGAAGGAGCAGGGATGGGAGATGCTCAGGGGTTGAGACAGAGTCCGCAGCATGGAAGCCCCGGGACTCAGTGCAATGCCATGGGGCTCCATAGCCATCCAGCCTCTTCTCTTTCCCCTCACCCCTTCTTGGTCAATGCCAGTCTCTCTGCTGCTGCCAGAGCAGAGCCTCACACTCGGTGGCAGCAGAGGGGCCGGCACTGACCTACACTATTCCAGCAAATTCCCTGATTCTGGACCGGTCAAGTCCCGAGGGTGCAAGGCCAGGGAAGTTCAACCTGTGGCAATGTTTAGGATAGTTCAAGAAGGCTCAACTCAGAACACTGCAATAAAATATATGGTCTCAAGATTTGAATATTGGCCCTTGATATAAGGATATTATAGGGTATATAAAAGCTATTTTTGGCTATTTTTAGTGCTTTAAAAATCAGTCTTCATAGGAGAAAGGAATATAGAAAAAATACCAGTGACTTGCACACCATTGATCCTGGCTACAAGCCAGATTTCCACCTGAAGCAATGAGAAGGAAGAAAGCTCTGCATTTAAAATATCTAGAATAGTCTCTGTTTGTTCAATATGTGGCATACTAAGGCCCAATATAGAGTCATGAGCTGTAAATATTTAATGGCTAGTATGTAGATGACCTATATTATTTTATATCATAAGGCAAGCCTAAGCTTATGGAAAATAACATCTTTGTGTATATATAATATTTGTGCATACAAAAGAACAGTGAAGCCTACATTCACATTCTGAACTAGGTAACATCCTACCTTACTTAACCTCTTAAAAGCAGTAGGGATGTTAGATTTCATGTAACTGAATAGTCATGTAACCACATGAAATTTTAGCAGTTACATGACTATTCAATAGTCCGCAGGAGCAGGGCCAGCAGCCAGTGCAGTCTAGCCCCACTCCCAGGGAGCCTCTCCTGCCGCTCCACACTGCTGCCTCTCTATCAGCAGCATGGAGGTGAGGGGGGGCAGGTGGGTCCAGGCACCGGCTTCCCACTCCTCCCTTTGCTGACTCAGAGGCAGTAAGGGGGGTGGGGGAGTGTACATAGTCGATAGGATTACTTATTGGTTAATTGTTTATTCGACCATAGGCTAAAAAGCACCCTCAATATTTTGTTCTATGACATCAGCTAAGTAATGTGTTAGAAATATATAGGCCTCCTCTTTTAGGAAACTAATTTTGCTGGTTCTTTGGGTAGTTACTTGAAACAGCTTTCAGAATATCAAAAATAATTTAAGGATGCTTTCATTTGTCTGTACTTTCCCAGCTGTTTTTTTCAAATTTTCCTGTAACTAGAAGGGAATGTAATCAAGGATTTCAAGGAGATCTGATCGACCCAATGCTCACTACTGCATACAGTGCTATAATAATGCTGAATGTATCTGGAGGTTTGGAAAAATGATATTTAAAATATTGTAGTGTCTATTTCCAAAGATAATTATAGAAGTTATTATTTTAATAACTGGAACTAATTTGTCTTGGGTGGAGGCATGAGAGAGGGCTAAAACAAAGAATCCAAATAGGATTTTCATATTTGACTGTTGTATGTCATGCACTAGAGACAGACTGCAAACCTCTTACTTATTGTGATGAACAGATATGCACACAAGCTGTAGTCCCATTGATGTCAATGGCACTGTTCACAGTGCCTGAAGCAAAACACATGCGTGAGTCTTTACTTGGATCAGGGTCTGTAAGTACAGTGTATGAGTTGTAAAGAACCCTAACAGAGTTTAAATGCATTATGTATCTGTGCTTACACACCAAGAATTATTAAATATCTACAGAATTGAAATATTTTATGTATATCATTTTTAATTCTGTGATTCTGCTAGATATACGCCTGTGCCAGGTCTGGTTTTTATAATGACGGTATTTGTACAAGACGTTTGAGCCCCCGCGGTAGTGTGTAATCGATATGATTGTGGTTGACAGTTGCCTGAGGGGCAGCCTGATGCAAAAAGAAGCCAAGAATCTCTCACTCAATATGCTTTGTAAAAGGAGGATCCTAGTAAGTACAGATGCAAAGGGGCAAAGGTTTGCTGTAAGTTCACTTACATCCCAATTAAAATGTTAAACATATTTATAATATATATAATAAAATATTTGCACCCCTTTCTCTTTAATCTCAAATCCATCTATAGACAACTTTTCCTCTCACAAAAAAATATTATCTTGGCATAAAATATCATCGTAAAAACCTCTTGATAAATCACAGATTTAGTGACATTTAAACCTTGGCAGCACGTTTCATTTCTCATTTAAATCATTCACACTAGAACATGCACAACACACACTGCATAGCAGAGGACAACCTTTAGCAGAAATCAAAGGGACTCAGCATACTCCCCTTTTTCAAAACAAACATTTTTCCTTTCTCTTTCCCTGTGTTACACATACACCAGTGTTAGTGGGTGTGCACGTAGCTATGCCAAGATTTGCAAAAATGATTAGTCATGGTGGGTGCATCAGTGCTCAGTGTCGGTGGTCTGATTTTCAAAAAGCGCTATGCACCTGCTCTCTGAAGCCATGTCTACCCAGAAAAATAAAGATACAGCAGCAAGTTTCAGAGATTAACTGACTCAGGTTCATGGGGCCTGTGCTCTGGGGCTAAAGCCAATAGTATTGATGTTCACACTCTGGCTGGACCCTGGACTCTCAAACCCAGTGAGGGGAGAGGGGCTTGGAGCCCAAGCTTCTGCAGAAGCCTGAAATCCATGAGAGTGCAAGTCAGTTTATATGGGCTCTGAAATGTACAGTTACAGGGTGGTGGGTGGGTTTTTGTTGTTTTTTTTTCCCTGTGTAGACATATGCGAGAAGTCAGATACCAAGATACGCAAGTTGCAAATCCAAGATTTGAGACACCCAAAATCACTATTCTGAGGACACACACACACACACATTTCTTGCATTTACTTATGTGTCTGTGTTTATATAAATTTCTATACACCCACACAATCAAGATGACCAAGAGATCAAAAAGAAATTAAAAAGGAGCAAACTATGTCCTTGAGTTATGAATTCGTATTGCTCACTCGGGCCACTTAAAAAAGTTATCACTCATTTTTTCATGCAGCAGTAAAGCAAGTTAAAAAATGTTGCTGAAGAGGAAATACAAGTGATCCAAGATTCCTTTGCCCACACTTTCTTAGACAGGCCACATGGAAAACATTACATTAAGGCCTTGTCAATTAGATGCAACTGCAAATGACATCTCATCTGCTCTGCAAATGTCAAAGAGTCTGTTGCACCTGTTTGAAAGGGTGGGGGGAAAAGAACAAGAGTATTGCCACAGGTCTGAATATCCCTACCAAACAAAACATCACTTGTGTAAGTGCTTCCCACAGCAGAAGCCTTTTGGAAAGTTTTGGAATACTTCTACAATGGTGTTATGTTGGGAGGGGGGAGAAAATACTTGAAATATCCTCTCCAGTGACTGCTGCCATATTAAAGATCTGAGTCTACACCCCAAAAATCAGTGAGTTTTGCCATCAACTTCAAGAATGCTGAATCTGGCCCCAAATAAGAAATTTCCTAGTGTCAGATAAAATTTCTATTAAACATAGCTCTGTAAAGAGCACTGATGTTGGCCAAACTTCACTGCTTAGCACTCTCTGGGCTGAAAGCAGCTTCGAAAATAATTCCATAGGACATCTCCCATTGACTTAATCTGGAACAGGATGAGGCTCAAAGAGCAGCACTAGCAAAATTTGTAAGGGACCAATTTTCACTCCTCACTTGGAGAAGCAGAAGCAAACAGAATTGATATATCAAGTTTCCCTATTTCATTAACAAAGACAGAGATCACTTTAAAGAGTCAATTCCACTCTCTAGAAAACTTCAGAGTATTTTGTTTAAAATGTCATGCGTATTTGGGTACACATGGTCTGGATATAAAAACAATTCTCCCGACTTTTGAAACAAAAATTAGTTTTCTATCTACCACACAATGACCATCTTTTCCTTTTTCATAAAATTGACTTTCCTTTCAAAAGAAAATTACTGCCCTGCCATTGCTGACAATTATTCTTTCTAGACAACGATGAGTAAATGGATCGTCTCTCCCTACAATGCAATTTGCTCCTTCTGCTTGATTTATCAGTCATGTCAATGATTATTCAATATTTAAGACATTATAATACTTTCAGTTACTTCAACATCAGGGCACCTTTGTGCTAAACACTGAACTACAAACACATTGAGAAGCTATGCCACAGAAGTAAAGTGACTTGCTCAAGGTAACAAATCAAGCCAGTGTCAGAGCCAGGGTAAAACACAGGTCTCCTGAGTATATTGTTCTATCCCTGGAACCATGCAACACCATGCCACAAATATAATGCACCAATGTCATGTGTTATTTGGTTTACATTTCTAGTAATCTATTTTCTCACTGCATGATTCTAGCTCCCCATTTTTTTCTGCCAAAACAGTGAAACAATTTTAATAAAATTGTCCAGAATTAAAATAAGCCTTTTCAAAACACTGCAATAACAACCAAAACAACATGTCACCATGAGTTGGCACCCATCCTTGTGACTAGAGGGTGGGGAGCATTTTGCAGAAAGCCATTTGGTAAGGTTGGAGTGTGTGCTGGAAAATGATACTTCAGCAAAAAAGTGCAAACAATATGAATAATTTTACCAGATGTTGATCTAGAAAATTAAATAAATCAGAGGTTAAGTATGGTTTCTTCTATACAAAACTTGAAACTATGAAATGGATAATGAAACTAAATCCTTTAAATACTTTAAGTCAGTAAATAACTTTCACTGATCTCTTTTTGGTAACTAATACTGAAGCAAGCAATCTTACTTAGAAAAAGATAAATGTAATATCTTAATTTTTGTAGGAAGTCAGACGCAGGCAGAATTCTAATAAAGAACAATTAAGGAGTTAAACTAGGCTTGTCAGATTCATGCTAGGTTATCGTCTCTTCTCTGATTCTATCCTAAGTCTTCTGCAATTCCTATTTATAGCCATATACTGTACCACGATTGAGGGCACAATGGATGCAGAATTTTCAAAAGCACACAGTCTTCAATTAATTGCCCCTATTTAAGGTAACTGTGGGCACAGAGTTAGGATAATGCTGAGTACTTTTGAAAATTCTACTCCTAACTTTCACTTTCTAACACAAGAAGGGCAATGTGCCCCTCTTATGTCTAATAGTACCATTTCATGGACACTATGAACACTCCATCTCTAGACTTAAGAGAATCTTCCTACTGGGTTCCACGGCTTCAGTCTCCTGTTGGGTTATGGTGATGAATCAATGCTTCAGCAAGCACAAGATACCAAGAACTTATCCATGTGCTCCCCTTGCCAAGGTCTGATCTTTCTCTCACTGAGGTCTTGACATTCAGTTCAGCAGCAACAGAATCAGATCCCATGTGAGCAGTACCCATGACATCTGTGAGAACTGCCTGTATGCAAAAATAGGGTAATAGAAACCCCATATGTTACTTTTACAAGTACAGTAAAACTCCATTAGTCCGACATCCAATGCTCCAGCACTCCTGATGGTCCGGCACCATCAGGAACCCGGAAGTGCTGGGGCAGCCGGACAGGCTTCCCCCATTCAGCCGCTGCTGCTGAAACTGACCAGCAGCTGAATCGGGGAAGCTGGAAGCAGAGCAGCTGGGGTGCTGCCGGGTTGGTCCCGTGGCGCTGCCCCTCGGGCCTGCGGGACCAACCCGGCAGCACCAGCTGCTCTTGGGGACGCCTGGGACAGAGCAGCTGGAGTGCTGCCGGGTTGGTCCCGCAGCGCCAGGACGCGCTACGGGACCAACCCGGCAGGACCCCAGCTGCTCTTCTCCAGGCGTCCCGATTCAAGCCGCTGCTGAAACTGATCAGCGGCTGACTCCAGGAAGCCCGGGCAGAGCTGCTCTGCCCGGGCTTCCTGGAATCAGCCGCTGATCAGTTTCAGCAGCGGCTGAATCGGGGACGCCTGGAGAAGAGCAGCTGGGGTCCTGCCGGGTTGGTCCCGTAGCGCCCAGGAGCGGCGCTAGGGGACCAACCCGGCAGCACCCCAGCTGCTCTGCCCCAGGCCTCCCGAGCCAGCCGCTGCTGAAACTGACCAGTGGTGTCAGTTTCACCAGTGGCTGAATCCGGACGCCTGGGGCAGAGCAGCTGGGGTCCTGCCGGGTTGGTCCCGTAGTGCCTTCCTCAGCGCTGCGGGACCAACCCGGCAGCACTCCAGCTGCTCTGCCCCAGGCATCCCCAAGAGCAGCTGGGGTGCTGCCAGGTTGGTCCCGCAGCCCTGAGGGGCGGTGCTACGGGACCAACCGGACAGTACCCCAGCTGCTCTGTCCCAGGCGTCCCCAAGAGCACCTGGGGTGCTGCTGGGTTGGTCCCGTAGCGCCGCTCCTTGGCGCTGCGGGACCAACCCGGCAGCACCCCAGCTGCTCTGCTGCAGGCATCCCCAATTCAGCTGCTGCTGAAACTGACCAGCAGCGGCTGAATCAGGGACGCCTGGGGCAGAGCCGGACTATCGGAAGGGGGGGCTATGAGGGGTCTGGGGTGGCATCCCCTCCCACCCCACTCCAGACCCTCATAGCCCCCCCTTCCGATAGTCCGGCATATCTGATAATCCGGCACCCCATGGGTCCTAAAGGTGCCGGATTATCGGAAGTTTACTGTATTTGGCAAAGTTAGTTTACCTGGTTCATCTCAACAATCAGTACTAAGATCTACAGATGGATCAGTGTTCTCCAAGGAATGAGAAGCAGCAATAGAATGAAGAAAGAAATTACAAGACTCATTTCAGGAAAATGAGACTCTAGGAGCTTCTAGACCCAGGACCTTACATTTCCAGCATTTTCCCCAGGCAGAGTAAAAACCTCCTGCCCTCAGTGAAGCCTTATTTTCCTCATAGTTTTGTTTATGTAACAGTCTTGCAGCCTCTTCCTTTGTCCCACGGCATCTCTGATAATCAGGAGGAAACGGCACTTTCTTTAATAGGGCAGTCCCTGGCAGAGTCAAAGGATCAAAATCCTTTAAATGACTCCACAACTCTAGCCTCCTACTCAGTGACTGTACTAACTGTTGAGACCCATTGAGCTTCTCAATTGCTTTCTCCCTCACCTGCAAACAAGCTTAGGTCAGGTTTTTCATGGGCGAGATGTTCTGCCTTTGTAGCGGCACCGAAACCAAGGCTAGGCAAGATGCCACGGGCCGGATCCAGCCTGCTTAACACTTTGTTCTGACCTGTGGACTGCAACTGGCCGCTTTCTATTTACATCCTGCTGTGCATGCCACTGAATTTTCAGACAGTGGCTCAGGCAGCAGGATCCTATTTAAATGGCTCATGGCTCCCAGTCGCGGTGCTAACCTGGCAAGGGCTGGAGCCACGAGCCCTTTAAATAGCTGCAGCAACCCTGGGTGGCTGCCAGGCAACACAGCAGCAGTAGGTCCTGGAGCTGTGAGCCTTTTGCTGTGTTTTAATTCAAAGCCTCTGGCTCCAGACATCTCTGAGGGGAGGGCAGTCGCCAGTCTCGCCCCATCTGCTCCAGGCCCCACCCCTTCGAGGGGGTGGAGCCAGCCTGTGATCATGTACCAAAATTCATTAAGTGGTCCCCAGCAAAAATTATTACCCACCTCTGCACTACACACTAATCCACTATTACCCTAGATTTCTGACACTCACTTGCTCACCAGTCACAAAAGGATCCAACAGACTTTAGTGGAGATCCAGTTGGTTTATTGATTGCTGTGTAACTATTTCTGAATGTTGAAGGAGCAGAAGCAGTACTGGCTGTTTCACTTTACCAAGCTATACATTAAAGAAACAACCCAAACAGCCATTTATAATGTTTGGCAGTATAATGGGATTTAAATTAAATGGAAACATATTACCTCATACTCCTCATAAACACAAATAAATAAACACTTTAATCTCTAATACTAATATCTGTCGTGTAATCAGCATGATTGGCTTTGAACTTCTACATGACAAATCTTCCAGCATGTGCATTCATTTTTAAAGTGTGCGGTGGACAAATAGAGGCCAAAATGTCAGTCAGAAATGTATTTTTTAAAGCAGAGATTAAAGAAGCCTAATGAATCTGTTAGATGGAGGTGACTGTGACACACATCTGGTGAAAATCTTGGGTTGCCAGGTGTCCGGTTTTGAACCAGACAGTCCAGTATTTGAGCTTTCTGTTCGGGAAACAAATTGAGAAAATATAAATAAGAAAATATAAACGTCTGGTATTTTCTAAATAAGATATAATGTAGATTGTGATGTAATGTCAAGTGTGTCCGGTATTTTTGTTGAAACCATCTGGCAACCTTATGAAAATCCGCATCAGCTTTGCTCACCAAAGTCACAAAAAAACTCCACCCTTTCTTAGTTTCTCAAAATGCAGCACTTTGGCTGGTCTCCAGGTATTTTTTCTAAGTTGGTCAACAGAAAAGTCACAAAAAAGAGCACTCTAGACATGCTCTTTCCCCCATGTCCTCCATGCTAAAAAAAATCCAACATCATCTGATCAGGACTTTTTTTCCACGTTGTTACAAAGGAAAGGGTATATGTAGGCTTCTGAGGAAATCCAATTCCTACTGCTTCCACCTGGCCCCATTGGGCACACTATCAAAGTTAAGAAGCCTTAGAGAACTATGATATAAGAAAGAGAGGAAGCCAAAAGCCATGTAGTGTCTGGTTTGTTATCATGTTATCGGGACATAAAACAATCAAAAGAGAGACTGCTTTTGCTCAAAGGAATAGTCCTTTCTGGGATGGGCTCTTTTGCTATAGAGGACATTAGCACCTGTCTCTCTCCAGCAATCTTCACTATCTTTCATTCAAAGAAATGAACTACAGGTTGAACCTCTCTAGTCCGGAACCCTCGGACCTGACTGGTTCCGGACGAGAGAATTTTCTGGACCACGGGAGGTCAATATTGTCTAGTAGCATTATCAACACTTTCACTGCTTACTGTGCTGTTAGAAGACATTTGGGGCAAATTAGAGCTAAATAATAGTACAGAACATTAAGAGCTAGGACTGATGGCTGTAAACAAACTTTATGGGACCACAGGAAACTTGGCTATACCCATGAAAAGTGAACATCTGGCTAACTAAAATCATTCTGAACGACATGTTTCTGGATGACAGAGTTATGGATTAGAGGGGTTCAACCTGTAGTATCCTACTTTTATTGCCATTTCTCCATTCACCCCAAAGCTCATCTGCACTTCTGTCAGAAAAGTCCTTGAGTAGCCTTCTTTCTCTGTGATTTCTTTCTATTGCACTGACAGTCATCTTCCATTTAATGGGGTGGAGGACTTCTGTTTTGGTCCATCAGTCCCTCTCTTAGTAAGATAGGTAGTAGTGGAGTACAGATAAACTGATGAACTCCTCTGCCCAGGGGCTGCCTATGCTGCCTCAAAAGGAGGATATGGTCAGTGAGAGTCCTACGGTATGTCTGCACTACAGCGTTATTTCAAAATATCTAATTTCTAAATAGTTATTTCGAAATATCTTATCACAAAATGCATTTCGAAATAGCGTTTTGCTATTTCGAAATAGCGCGTCCACACTGATTGGACACTGAATCGCATTTAAGGCCGGCCAGAACTGGTTCCGGCAGGGCATCAGGTCAGGAGTTACCTTGTGTGGCTGCTGCCTGAGGCTATCTGAGGCTTGTGCTTAAAGGGACCCCCCCTGGACAGCCAGTTCTCAGGTTTCCCTGCTTGCTTGCCTACCTCGCTGAGGAACAGCAAAGCATTTTTTTCTCTGCGTGCTCTGATTGCTCTCACTTGGGACACCACAGCACTCTGCAGCATGGAGCCGGAGCTGCCCCTGGGCTCTCTCATGCTTCTCATGGACATATTGCTGCAAGCCTGGCTGCACTTTCTGCAGGCTGCCTCGCAACATCTGCTGCAGGCCATCCCCCAGGCCATCATCTGGACCCTCCTAGGGTATGTGGAGGAGCAGCTGCAGCTCCTGGATGCCAGCATGCCCCACCGCATCTGGCGTCTGGACGCCAGCACTGACTGGTGGGACCACATCGTCCTGGAGCGCTGGGGAGACCAACAGTGGACCCAGAACTTGAGGATGAAGAAGGACACCTTCCTCAAGCTCTGTGAGTGGCTCGCCCCTGCTCTGCGGCGACGGGACACGCACATGAGGCCCGCCATTCCCCTCCAGAAGCGTGTGGCCATTGCCCTATGGAAGCTCTCCACTCTGGATAGCTACCGATCTGTGAGGAACCAGTTGGGCATGGGGAGATCCACCATCGGAGCAGTGCTCATGCAGGTATGGCAGTCTCCAGCCACTGTGCCGGGGTGCAAGGAGGGAATGGGCTGCCCTAGGGAAAAGGGGGGGAGAGGTGAAAGTTCTGTCCTGCCCACACTAAGGGGGGGGTTGTTCTGTCCTGCCCACACTAAGGACTGCCTGCTGTGGCCAGGATTACAGGGGGGGTTGCTCCTGGGGAGTGGGGGCGCGGGGCAGTGGCAGGGAGGGAGACTCTTAGCCACCCTGGCACCCCAGTGACTATTACTTTTGTGTGTCCCTGTGCAGGTGGTCAAGGCCATCAACAGAGTGCTGCTCCGCAGAGTCATCCGCTTTGCCGATGTGGACGCAGTCATCGAGGGGTTTGGCTCCCTGGGCTTCCCCAACTGCGGGGGGGGGGGGGGGGCAATCAACGGGACGCACATCCCCATCCCTGCCCCGGAATACCAGGCCCCCCTCTACATCAACTGGAAGGGATACTTCTCGGTCATCGTGCAGGCTGTGTCTGACCACTGGGGCCAGTTCGTGGACATCAATGTGGGCTGATCCGGCAGAGCACACGACGCGCGGGTGTACCGCAACTCCTCCATGTGGCAGAGGCTGCACGCCGGGACTTTCTTCCCCAACCGCCACATCGGGGTTGGGGAAGTGGACGTGCCTGTGTGCCTGGTGGGGGAATCAGCCTATCCCCTACAACCCTGGCTCATGAAGCCATACACGGGACACCTCAACCCCTCCTGACAGGCATTTAATGCCAGGCTCAGCAGGGCCTGCACAGTGGTTGAGGGTGCCTTCGGCTGGCTGAAGGCCCGTTTTAGATGCCTCCTCACCACCTGGACCTCTCAGAGTGGAATATTCCGCACGTGGTGGCAGCATGCTGTGTGCTGCACAATTTGTGTGAGCGGAAGGGGGAGGCTTTTCTGCCAGGCTGGATGGCAGAGGCTGATCACTTGACCGGCCTGTACACGCAGCCCCGCATGGCTGCCAGCCGGGAGGCCTATCAGGGGGCTGTCCGTATCCAGGAGGCCCTGTGGGAGAGTTTCCACCTGGAGGAGGACTAACAGTCTGCCTGGTGTGCCCCACTGGGGGCTTGTGCCTCATTCCACCCTCACGTCCTTCCACTTACCCCTCCCTAACCCCCCTTCCTGGTGTACAATAAAGACACATGTGTTCAAGAAAACAAACTCTCTTTATTGACCAAAACTGGGGGGGGGGGGATGAAACTCAGGTGAGATGGGGAAAGAAGGCGGCAGAGGGGAGGCGAGAGGGTGAGAGAGGGGAGGGGTAAACCTGGGAGGAAGGAGCTGGAAGGGGGAGGCAAGGGGAGGAGAAGCTCAGGGTCTTTCCAGCCCACCTGTCTCCCAGCACTGAGGGTGCGGGGGCCTCGGTGTCCCCGGGGGGGAGGAAAGGGGGGCGGGAGGAAGAGGCAGGAGGGGGGAGCAGGAGTGGGAGGAGGAGTGGTAGCTGGGGAGGCAGCAGGGGCTGGAGTGGCAGGGGGCAGCAATCTCTGCACCCGGGTCTGCAGGTGGTCGCAGATGGCACGGCCCTGGGCAAGCAGCTCCTGCCAGCTCTCCCACCAAAGCTGCAGGTCTTCGTGCACCCAGTGGTCAAGGGTGTGGTGCAGGCCTCGCAGTATCCCCAGGTGCTGCCGCTGGTAGTCCTCTTGGGCACGGGTCAGCCTGCAGAGTGCCCGGGTGCGGAAAAATGTCCCGGGCGGGGTGGTGCGCCCTGCACTTGCAGCTGGTGCAGCTGTGGACAAACAAGAGAAATGGTCAGTTATCCCTGGGGACGCAGTGGGTGAAGCCCAGCCCCGCTCTGCAAGGTGAGGACGATAGGTCTCCGCACCATCAGAGCCGATGTGCTACCACAGAGGCCAAGTTCGGGACGTCTTGCTATCCCCAGGAGTGGGAGCTGGCCCGGGAGTGCACCCATGTTCCTGTGCTGTATGTGGTGTGGGTCTGTGTGTGTGTGTGGGGGGGGGGGAAGATGTCCCCTGCCTCTGTGTAGAGGGCGCTTGTGGAGGGAGGGCGTCCTGCTGTGTCCCATCCCAGGGTCAGGAGCACGTCATGTGCCTTCATACATACACGCGTGTGGATAACAGGCCAAGGCCCCTGTGTGGCAGCCAGCTGGGGCCACGTGCCCACGGGTGGCACGGCACATGCACAGGTTGCTGCGTGATCTGTGGTCAGCAAGGCCCACGTGCACAGTCCCTGGTCTCCCTTCCCTCCCGCCCCCACATAAGGGAACAGTGATGGCACTCACATGTTGTTGCCTCCCCGGCCTCGGACAACACTGGCGACAGGATCGCTGGGACGGCTCGGGGGTCCTGGCTGCGCGGCACGCTCCCTCTGGGCTCCTGTGACTCCTGGCCCTCCTCCTCCGTGCCCTGAACAGGCCCTCTGCTCCAGGGTCGATGACCATCTCGGGGACATGGACCGTCCTGCCCCCCAGGATGCAGTCCAGGGCATCAAAATAGGGGCAGGTGTCTGGATCTGCCCCTGTATGGGAGCTGCCCCCCTGTGGCCCTGGCATACGCCTGCCTCAGCTCCTTAATTTTAATCTGAACCTGCTCCTGGGTTTGGAGGTGGCCTTTGGTGGCCAGGCTGACAGCCATCCGGCTGTAGACGGCCTCTTTCCTCCATCTAGTGCGGAGATCATGGACGTTGGAGGCATCCCCCCCCAAACCTCAGTGGGGTCCCTGATCTCTGCACTGGACCAGGAAGGTGCCTGCCTTTTCCAGCCCCTGGCAGGCTCCTGGGAGCTGGCAGACTGGTCCTGGGGAGCAGTGGAGGGCTGGCTGGCACTGGCTGCCTGGCTCATGTTGGGGCCACTGGATCAGGGGCAGCGAGTACTGGCTCTGGGCTGGCAGGCACTGTGGACAGAGTCTACCCCTTTAAGGGCTCCAGGAAACAGGGGAGGAGAGGAGTTTTCCTGGTTGGGGCCAGAGTGGCCAGCAGGGCACCCTGGGAAGGGCTGGAGGCCCCCCTATTTCGAAATAGCCCCCTATTCCACGTCTACACAGCGCTTATTTCAAAAATAGTTATTTCAAAATAGGCGCTATTCCTCGTGGAATGAGGTTTACCATTCCAAGTTCAAAATAAGCCCTCCACTATTTTGATTTAATTTCAAAATAGTGGTTGGCTTGTGTAGACGCTAGTAAAGTTATTTCAAAATAACTCTTCTATGTAGACATACCCCTAGAGCCTACAAGAGCACAGAACAAATCTCAACTTGTGGCTAGGTCTACACTAAAGGGGGGTTGAATTAAGATATGCAACTTTACTAGACCTGCTGAATCAAACTCTGGAAGATCAATCGCAGTGTTGATCTTCCCTGGAGTGAAAACATGGCCTCAGTACTACTCACAGTAGCAGCCCTCATCACCAAGTTAGCTTTGTTACTACAATGGAATCAGAGTTGCCAACTTTTCGGATTGTATTATGAAACTTACAATAACTGTCATTCTTCTCAAAGCCTTAGCTCTTGGAGTCATGTGAATATACAAGGACCTCAGCTTTCATTAAAAAAATAAGTTTCTAGCCTTCACCATTGTTGAGAAAAGCGTTAAAATGTTACCTAAGCATACCCTAAAAATGCTGGCTGGCAACAAACAGAATCCAAAAGATTCTGTGCGTTTTTCTTGAAAAAGATTATTTTTAAGCCAAACTCCTAGTTCTTTTAGATCTGACCCTTTATTGTTGAGTATTTGTGGTGGGCAATGCTAGCCCATTTATAGTAGAAAATATGAATAATAAAAATGAAAGAATGGGATCACACCATGTTTGATAAAGAAGCAGAAGAGTACAAACCCAGTTTCTCTTAACCATTACTGTTCTCCATTAATTTAGACTGTTGTGATTGAGGGAGCCTCCTGAAGGGGTCATGGAGGCTTGCTCCCCTCCTCCCTCCCGCAGCATGGTGAACTGGTACTTGAGGTTCCAGCCCCACACGGGATGGGCAGGCACCTTGAGCCAGATGAAATTAAGCAACATACTGCTGGATCGGTCCCATAAGCCGTAAGTGCCGCATCACAAGCATAGTGCTCCTGCACTAGCAGTGTTATAGTGGAGCAGCTACATTGGTGCAGCTGCACCATTGTAGCAATTCTAGCCCTTTAGTAGAGCCCTTCCTCCATCTTAGTGGAATGTACAGAAGACACATTTCCACTACATCGAAAACAAAAGAGAAGAGGCATTACATGGTCTTCTTTTTCGTGGGGTTTAGACGTTTTATTATCTCTACTGAAACATCTTCAATCACAGTACCATTGGCCACTTTTTACATTGATTAATTTTTCCTTGTTTATTTCTTTACGGTATTTGGAATTAAATCTTGGACAGAGTCCAAAGAAATGTATGGAGTGAAGCGGAATAGGGCGATGGTCCCTATACTTAAGTACCTACTGTCATGTTTAAATCGTGGGTCAGGTTCAGCACCTGAGTTCCACTAACTGAAACCTGGCACAGGGCCCCTACAGCACAAGTGCACCCCTGTCCAAACAGTGCAAAGCACTCAACACCTATTCTGCTATGAGGCCTGGAAACAGCCAGCCACAGAAGGTACAGTAAAACTCCAATGGTCCGGCACTCCTGATGGTCCGGCACCATCTGGAACCCGGAAGTGCCGGGCAGCCGGACAATTGGAGCAGCTCTGCCCCCGGCTTCCCCGAGTCAGCTGCTGGTCAGTTTCAGCAGCGGCTGAATCGGGAGGCCTGGGGCAGAGCAGCTGGGGTGCTGGGTTGGTCCTGTAGCGCCACCCCTCGGCGCTGCGGGACTAACCCGGCAGCACCCCAGCTGCTCTGCCCCAGACTTCCCCAAGTCAGCCGCTGCTGAAACTGACCAGCGGCTGACTCCGGGAAGCCCGGGGCAGAGCACCCCAGCTGCTCTACCCCACTGGTCAGTTTCAGCAGCGGCTGACTTGGGGAAGTCTGGGGCAGAGCAGCTGGGGTGCTGCCGGGTTGGTCCCGCAGCGCCGAGGGGTGCATCCCCCTACTCCACCCCAGACCCCTCCTAGCCCCCCCTTCCGATAGTCCGGCATATCTGATAATCCGGCACCCCCTGGGTCCTAAAGGTGTCGGATTATCGGAAGTTTACTATAGATGGCACTGGTGGCCCTCCTTCAGCTTAGCGGGCCGCAAGGTTGTTGTAACCAAGATGAGTTTCCCAGGATAGGGTAGTTTTGATAACTGCATTGGCATACCTAAAATTTGTGTTGTGGGGTATGACAATTGAACCGTAGCAGTGTTTTGATTGGATGTAGAGTTACTCTCACAGTCAATGTTGTGTGCAATCAGCATGCACCTCACTTCACATGCCCTTGTTTTATATGTGTATCACTTTAGTAATACTGGAAGGGGGGGAAACCAGTGGAATCTAGCAACCTTACACATGGGTAATGGTAAACAAAATGTCTTGTGTCCACACACAGAACTCTGCAGGTTGCCCACTACTGATCTGGTGCATGTGTGTTTGCACATACATACATGTGAGATTAAATGAATCTATAAAATATCACACTTCTATAGCATCTTTTTCATTTTTCTTTTCCTAAAGACATTCTATTTGATACCTCCTCTCATGCTCAACTCTCGCTCGCCTCTAGATATGAAAGCTCAGTGTGTTACTAACATCCATGCATCACTGGAAACAGGCCTGGTATGCCCCCAAGCAATTTTCCCCCTTGTATCTTGACTGATTTTTCTGCACTAAGTTACACCCCCCCTCATCCATTAGGTAGGTCATAGGCTTGAGCTCAAAGGCTTTGTTAAGATTATTTTATAAAAGAAAATCAACTGAGATTTTATTTTTTGTGCCATCCCGACACAGTACTAATAATTTCAATCACTGCACTGAAACATCTCCAGTTTATTTCTTCTGTAGCGGATTTTCTGAACAAACAACTTTTGAAATTAGATCTAGTCAAGCTGTATCACATACACTCTCTCCCTCTCTCTCTCTCTCTCTCTCTTACTCTCTCTTAGCTATGGAATGTTGCCCTATATATTTATATAGGGCAACTTTCCACATTTTGGATAATTTCCTTTACATACTGTATAACAGATATTTAAACATAATTTGAAACTACAGCAAGTTAGAGCTACTGCAAACTTAAACTGCACTATGCACGAGGGGAAGCCTTTAAAATATTTAAAACAGAGCTGAAAAAAGCCACTAACCCTTTCCCCACATCCTGCTGTTTTAAGGTTTTTCTTTGTTTGTTTTTGGCTTAATACAACTCCTCATAATATTTAAAAAACCTTTTCCAAAAATAAAGTTATTTAAAACAAAATGATCTAACATTAACATCTTATCTATAATTATGGCCCTTACTTGAAAAAAAAAATTCTCAGGTTTTTTTGGTTTGTTTTCTTAAAACAAGACCATGTGTAATAAACCATGCATTTACCCAAGGAATTATGCCTATATATTTTAAGGTGAAATTACATTTTACAATAAACATGCTATAATTATTTAACTATTAAATTCAGCAGCAATTAATCCTCTGTATGTAATGTATCAATGCCATCCAAATTTGCTTATTTTAATCTACTGAAATACAGAAAAGCAAAAAAGGATGGAGCTGACTTACCATGTGCAACAATGTAATATCAGCTCCCTCAGCCAGGACAATATATATATAGGTCAGTTCTTCTTTACAGTCCTTAGACTTGTCTCCAAAGCATAGGTACCACTCAGTTCTGCATCAACTTGAAGGACTAGCATTTCTTAATGAACCCCACTTCACATTCCAAGTGAAGAGTCAGGCACTTGTCAGGCACTATCCCTCTCCAAAGTGAACCACGTACCCCAGAAACGCTGAGATAGCCACTTTATCCAATACTAAAAGGTTTATATTAAAACAATATATAAAGGAATACAAAAACTATTCAGAGGCTTTGCTGGCCTCCCCAGCATGAATTTCAAACGAAGAACCTCCCAGCTGCAGTTGCCCAGCTTCTGGCCTTTCCTTTTACAAACATCTCTTTCCCTTTGTTCTAGACATGTGTCATTTCCACTACAGCTTGCTAACTACCAAATTAACACCAAAAACCTCACACTGAAGGGCAGCACCCAGAATGCAATGGTTAACTGACTTCCTAACAGTGCCCATCCCCCAAGCCCATACCTAGCCCTCCTTCCCTTTCCACCCTCAAATTAAATCTCACAGTTGGATAGCCCAGCCCAGCCTCCTGCTAGTTTCCCTCCAGCCTGGACAAACCCAACTCCTGCTGATTAGGAGCACAGCTGATAAGGCAAAATTTTACAGCTAAATTCTTGTCCTTTTAAAGTCTTATCTAATACCTAAGCCTGCAGAAATTTTGTAATTTTACAAACATGAACACTTCCACTGATTTCTCTGTGGCTGAACTTGTGTGTGCAATGTGTAAATTAGGGCTATCACAGTTAACTCATGTGATTAAACTAAAAAAAAGAATCACTATTAATCGCTGTTTTAATTGCATTAAACAATAGAATATCAACTGAAATGTATTAAATATTTGGATGTTCTGCATTTTAATTACAATGCACACAAAAAATGTTCATTGCTCACTTTACAATCTATCTCACACAAGTACTGTAGTGCAATCTCTTGATCATGAAAGTACAACTTACAAATGTAGATTGTTACATAAAAAACGAAACAATGTAAAACTTTAAAGCCTACAAGTCCACTCAGTCCTCCTTCTTATTCAGCCAGTCACTAAGGGTGTGTCTACACTGCACCAATAGCTCAAAATAAACTACGCAATTTGAGCTATGCAAATTGTGTAGCTTGTTTTGAGTCAATTTCGAAATAGCTTATTTTGTAATTTGATGCTGTCTACACAGTGCTAAATTTCAAAATGACCTGCTATTCCAAAACATCCCTTACTTCTCATGGAATGAGCTGTTCAGGGATGTTGGAATAGTGAGCCCGTTAAATTTTGAACTAATGGTCTTGCTGCTAAGACACGGAATAGCTATTTTGGGATACCGTAGAGGTAGTCTTAGAGAAACAATTGTGTTTACTTTGTGAGCAGGGTCGGACTAAGGGGTGGGCGAGCCGGGCAGCTGCCTGGTGCGCCAACCGATGGGGGGCACCTGATGGCAGCTATAAGGGGCACGCGGCGTCCCTTATAGCTGCCATCAGGCACCGTGCACCTGGCTCCCACAGCACCAGCCCCCCCCCCACCCCCCCATCCCCGCGGCACCAGCCAGCAGCACCCTTCCCCCCACGGCCACGGGAACCTGCACGGCCAGGCGCTGCACGCCAGCAGCAGTGGCCGGGCCAAGCTGGGTAGCGCATGCGCCGTGCGCCCCGGGGGCGGGCCCCGAGCTCTGCGCCAGCGGCCGGGCCGGGCAGCGCATGTACCGTGCACACCGGGGGCGGGCCCGCGCATGCACCGTGCGCCCCGGGGGCAGGCCCATGCTCCCTGGGGGGGCGGGCTCGTGCCCCAGGGGCAGGCCTGCACATACGCTGTGCGACCGGGCCCGGGGCGCCAAAATGGCTCGGGCCGGCCCTGGTTGTGAGACATAGTGCTACCCACTTCTTGTTGACAATGTCAGCTGAAACTGAGAACGTGCATTTACATAAACCTGTAGCATACATTGCAAGGTATTTATGTGCCAGATATGCTAAACAGTTGTATGCCCCTTTGTGCTTCTATAATGCCAACAGGTGGAACTGAACCTGGGGTCTCTGGAGGTTAGTACATAAGCCTCTCCCACTTTAGCTGAAGCCAGCTGGCTCTCAGCTAAGGCTCTAGAGCATACGCCTTCTCTCTGTAAGTGATCTAAGTGTCACTACATGGGAGAAGTACACTACACCCAGCAGGTGTGGGGGTTACACGTTATCCACCATTCTCTGCTGCTGCTGATCATTAAAAATAATGAATTAATTAAATTTGTGACAGTTCCTTGGGGGAGAACTGTATCATGTCTCCTCCTTTGTTTTACCTGCATCCTGCCATATACTTCATGTTATAGCAGTCTCAGATGACGACCCAGCACATCTTCATTTTAAGTACACTTTCACTGCGGATTTGACAAAATGCAAAGAAGGTACCAAAGTGAGATTCCTAAAGGTAGCTACAGCACTGGACCCAAGGTGTAAGAATCTGAAATACCCTCCAAAATCTGAAGGATGCAATGCTGGCTACAATAATGAACACCTGCTTTCACTTTCAGGTGACACAAATAAAGAGCTGGCAGCATTATCTCCTTCAGATTAAAACTAAACTGTCTGACTGGACAAAAAGTAGTACTGAGTGGATTTGTAGGCTTTTAAGTGTTATTTGGTTTTCTTTTTTGAATGCAGTTTTTTTGGTACATAATTCTACATTTGTACATAAAACCATTATGTGATAGGGACTGCATTACAGTATTTGTATTAGGTGAATTGAAAAATACAATTTATTTTGTTTTTACAGTGCAAGTATTTGTAACCAAAAATATAAAGTGAGCACTGTATACTTTGCTTTCTGCATTGTATTTGAAATCAATATTTTGAAAATGTAGAAAACATTCATAGGAACTTTAATAAATTGTAGTCTATTATCCTTGGTCTACAATCCCCTTATTTCCAAATAAACGGAGCATCCACACTACCAAGCCTGTTATTTCGAAATAGAATCATAGAACACTAGAACTGGAAGGGACCTCGAGAGGTCATCGAGTCCAGTCCCCTGCCCTCACAGCAGGAACAGTCACGATCTAGATCATCCCTGAGAGGTGTCTGTCTAACCTGCTCTTAAATATCTCTAGTGATGGAGATTCCCCAACCCCCCTAGGCAATTTATTCCAGTGTTTAACCACCCTGACAGGCAGGAAGTTTTTCCTGATGTCTAACCTAAACCTCCCTTATAGCAATCTAAGCCTATTGCTTCTTGTCCTATCCCACTGGTCTACAATTTTTTAGAAGTCGTCTGCTTCAGAGATAAAATGTGCTATTTATTAAGTATTTTGATGTGCTGAATTTAAATATGACAATTAAAACAACTGATTGGCTACTGTTTCCAAGATATTTAAGTTTTTACATTTTACGTCTATGTATATTGTGTAGATAGTAGAGTTTTAATCATAAATTGCAAACCTAGGTCTTTTCATGTGTTTATGGTTGCTTTACATGATAATATTTCACCTGTCCTGTTTATGTAACACTTTAAAAATCAGCAAAAGGGTTATATAAATAAAATGTATTATGAAACAAAAGGCAAAAAACTATTATGTATATAGTTTAGTCCTATTCAGTGTCTACTCGACGCTTCTTGGCTTGTCTCTTGTATTCATTAAATGGAGCATCTCTTGTCACTGTCCAGCAATAGTCTGCAAGCATTGATGGGCTCCATTTGCCCCAATAGCGTTTCTCCATTGTTGCAATGTCCTGGTGAAATTGCTCGCCGTGCTCGTCGCTCACTGCTCCGCAGTTTGGTGGAAAAAAAATCTAGATGAGAGTGCAAAAAATGTATCTTTAGTGACATGTTGCAACCAAGGCTTTTGTATGCCTTGAGGAGGTTTTCCACCAACAACCTGTAGTTGTCTGCCTTGTTGTTTCCCGAGAAAATGTATTGCCACTAACTGGAAGGCTTTCCATGCCGTCTTTTCCTTGCCACGCAGTGCATGGTCAAATGCATCATCTCCAAGAAGTTCACGAATCTGAGGACCAACAAAGACACCTTCCTTTATCTTAGCTTCACTTAACCTTGGAAATTTTCCACAGAGGTACTTGAAAGCTGCTTGTGTTTTGTCCATGGCCTTGACAAAGTTCTTCATCAGACCCAGCTTGATGTGTAAGGGTGGTAACAAAATCTTCCTTGATTCAACAAGTGGTGGATGCTGAACACTTTTCCTCCCAGGCTCCAATGACTGTCAGAGTGGCCAATCTGTCTTGATGTAGTGGGAATCTCTTGCACGACTATCCCATTCGCAGAGAAAACAGCAGTACTTTGTGTATCCAGTCTGCAGACCAAGCAAGAGAGCAACTGGGCGTATAGCTGATGGAATGTTTGGATAATGCACAGTCCACTTTTTCTTCTTTGACACACCTTTCCCAACTGGAGGCACCATGCAGAAGTAACAATTGCTGGTATGATCTGTTGGCTCTCTCCAAATCATTGGCACTGCAAAGGCATAGATTTCCTTTTCCTGTTCAACCACTGGCGAAGATTTGTTGCACAAGTGTTGCAGCATATGTGTGGGGCCCACCTCTTGTCCTGATCTCCAATTTTGCAGCCAAAATAAAGGTGATAGGCTTTCTTAACCATAGTGGTTATACTGCGCTTTTGTGATGCAAAAGTCACTTCACCACAAACATAGCAGAAGTTATCTGCACTGTTCACACAAGTACGAGGCATCTCTGCTCACTTTGGCTAAACAGAAATGTGTCCCTTTGCAAAATCAAACACTGACAAATAAGAGAGCACGACACTGTATGATTTCTAGAGCTGATATAGGGCAATTTGTTCAGCAGAGTGATGTAAGCTTTGTTATGATTGCATCATCCATGACTTCTAGGAATAACATGATGCAATTCATATCATGTATGACGCAATACCAGCTTCAGATTGCATCATTCATTGTTTTGCCTAAAAAGCAAGTACTGTCCAAATCCAGTCATAGATTTATTCATAGATCCAGTCAAAGATGTCTTTTAGTCATTTCTGGTTTAAATTGAGATCCCTTCTCTTTATAACTCACTTATCCTCTGCCAGTCCCAAGTCAAGGGTCATATATACTGACCCAATAGCATATCTTGAAAACTAGAGCCAATCAACAATTTTAAGCATCATTTTCATTCTCAGTGACCCAGAATTAGTAAAGTTTGACTACATTTATTTCAGAAGCATTTTGGCTGTAGAGCAGTGTCCTCAGAGGCTACGGAGAACAATTTTTCTCCCTCCTCCTTATAACACCATTTTAGATACTTGAAAACTGCTATCATGTCCCCTTTCAGTCTTCTCTTTTCCAAACTAAACAAGCCCAGTTCTTTCAGTCTTCCCTCATAGGTCATGTTTTCTAGACAGGAGCGACCCGTGAGTATAGGCCGACTCGGTTGTCGCCTAGGGCACAGCCTTCAACGGGGCGCCCGGGGCGCCCAATGATGACGTCACGCCGACATCATGCAGTTGAGGGCCAAGCAGGCGGGGGCACCGATCGCGCGTTCTGCCTGGGGTGCCAGCTGCTGCAGCCCGCCTTGGGCCGCCCCTGTTTCTAGACCTTTAATCATTTCTGTTGCTCTTCTTTGGACCTTCTCCAATTTCTCCACAACTTTCTTGAAATGTGGTGCCCAGAACTGGACACAATACTCCAGTTGAGACCTAATCAATACAGAGTAGAGCAGAAGAATGACTTCTCGTGTCTTGCTTACAACACTCCTGTTAATGCATCCCAGAATCATGTTTGCTTTTTTTGCAACAGTGTCACACTGTTGACTCATGTTTAACTTGTCATCCATTACGGCCCTATATCCCTTTTAGCAGTACTCCTTCCTAGACAGTCACTTCCTATTCTGTGTGTGTAAAACTGATTGTTCCTTCCTAAGAGGAATACTTTGCATTTATCCTTATTAAATTTCATCCTGTTTACCTCAGACCATTTCTCTAGTTTGTCCAGATCATTTTGAATTTCGAAATAATAACTCCTGCTTTCCACAAGGAATAACACTTATTTCAAAATAGTGTTATTGTGGACGCTCCACAGCTGCTGTTTCGAAATAACTACTCCCCGGAGACATTCAAAGTAATTACTCCCCAGTGTTTCCTGGGGCTCTAAGTTGACATAGCACATCCACTTTAAGGGAGCCTGCCTTGGACTAATTTTGAGGCTTCCCTGTAGTGTGGGCACGCTATTTTGAAATAGTTATTTCAGGAGCTGTTATTTTGAAATAAGTTATTTTGAAATAATTTCCTTGTGTAGACATGCACTTATTGTTTAACAGTGTTATTAATCATGATTAAAACATGATTAAAACAATTAATTGCTTGATAGCCCTAGTGTAAATGTTGAATGAATCAGGACCTAAAAGACATTCCTACATTAAGTCTTAGGAAATTGTTTTTCAAATAATGTCAGTTTGGAAGCAGCTTAGAAATAAAATAGTCTAAGAAAAACCCCATACCGCTCAGTAGAGAAACTGTCTCTGTGATAGAAAAAGATGCATGTCCAATCTATATGTTGTCCTGAGTCAGTCATGTATTTCAGAATCTTCCACTTTTGGGGCTACAATTTTTTAGGGTGTCTTTGTTTAAATGTAGACAAAAAATGGTTCATCTATCATTGAATATAGGAAAACAGAAGAAAAGAAATGCAATTTTCCAAGGGTGCCAGCTCTAGCAATGTTTCTGTGATTGCTGCAATATTGCAATGTTTTTTTCCAGGGAAACCAGCTATAGATCCTAGCAGAGTAAGCATTAAGGAGATGGCTTAGGCAGTGGTGGAATCAGCTCCAAACTAATACCATTACTGCAACATCAGATGAATAAAGTCAGTGAGAAATGGGAAAATGAGTGAGCATTTTCCTCATGCTGCAGGACAGTAGGGTTGCCAGATGGTTTCAACAAAAATACCAGACACACTTGACATTACATCACAATCTACATTACATCTTATTTAGAAAATACCAGACATTTATATTTTCTCAATTTGTTTCCCGAACAGAAAGCTCAAATACTGGACTGTCCGGTTCAAAACCAGACACCTGGCAACCCTACAGGACAGTGGCTCTCATCTCCCTCACAAGTGGTAGACTCTGCTATGAAGTATTAGATTACAGGCTCCACGCCACAGAGTCAAGGAGCAAGCATACAGATAAGGGCACAAGGTTCAGGTTCAGAGATCCCGGTCAGAAGAGAAGACAAATGGCAGTGCTCAGGGGACAGGAGATGATACTAAAGGGCAAATGGGAAAGACAAGGGGACTGTACTCATAGATGACAGAGGACTCTGTCAGGAAAAAACATGGCAATAGTGTAAATCCATTTCCTTCTCAACATTCATGATTTCATCATGAGTCTAGCAATATTTGATGATTTTCTTAAAGCCCCAGCTCCTAGAATCATGGGATTACATATGAATCTCAGATTTCAGAGGGAAAAAAGGGCAAGATTGCAAAGAAAAGCTTGAAAATGTGACCCCCAAATATGGTACCATAAGGCAAATAAAAAGAAACCCATAAATCTATTTGTTTTAAATCTCATGATTCTTGGGGGCCTCACTCATGATTTTTGAATGCTTGGGATTGGCCAGGATGAAAATCATGTGGCTGGGCAGGGGTGCACAACAGAACTGTCAGGACCCACGGTGTGTGTGTGGAGGCGGCAGGAAAGAGCTCTCCACTCCTGGAAGGGACAAGGCCTCAGGAAGAAGGGGTGTGGCTGGGGCTAGTCTCCTCTCATCAGCCCTTCAGAGCTTCCTGGGACACCAGTGGCAATTTAAAGGGCCTGGGGCCACCAGGAGCCCTGAGCCATTTTGAATCACCGGGTCCCATGGTAGTTGCCCTCTTTGCCTCCCCCCCCCACCATGGTCTTGGATATGATGTGACAATGAGGGGGAGGTCCTCCTGCACTCCTAATCGGTATGTTGGTTTGAACATTTAGGGTTGCATTTTCAATCTGAAATATAAGCACACATATAGAAGTGGGAATGTAACTCCATGGTAATAATTTAAAAGGAAAAGAAAAAGCCCAGAACAGAACAAACTTTAAACTGCATTATTTTGCAGGTGGTGTGTATTAGCATGCACAGTTTTTGACTCTGCAAGCTGGCAATACTAATTTCCCTAATTAAAAAAAAATGTCTTGTGGTCTTTGTTGAACAGCTGTATGGCCATAAAGACTTGGGGTCAATAGTTGAAACTTTCAGTGGAAATAACACTCACTGAGAAATGTCTTTTAATGTTCTAGTGAAAATTGGTTTGGATTCCACTATCCTACGTCCCTTTGAAAACCACATGCTCCGTATGTGCAGTATATTTTTCATGGAGCTTTTCCTCTAAGTTTCCTTTACATATAATACTGAAATTACATGCAATAGATTCACTTTATGTGTTCCCCTACAAAGGCTCAAATAAAATGAACGAAAGGAATATCAAGAAGTACTCCAACAAATTGTGTCTTCAACTGAAATAGAAGCAATTACAGTAGTTTATTTTAATAATTTACAATAGTAAAGGTTTGCAACACAAAGCATTTAATTTGCTAATTACACTCCTTCAGAGGCAGGGTGGGATGAGGACAACTAATTAGAGGTACAAGTAGTAGGCTTCAATGACAAAGGCTTCACTGTTTGTCCCTCTTGTCCTAATGTCTCAAATCAGAAAAGGCAAACACAGTGAGGCGATGAGGATTCCAACAACCTCTCCAACTGGTTGTACCATCCTACCCACAAACCTGACCACAGCACAGCCATATGCCCTAGATGGCAACACTCTCTCCAGAACTCAAACCTTATTCCACAGCCAGCTGACATGGTTACCAGGCTAAAAGCTGGCTCTATATCCTTTAGTAGGGATACAGCTCTTGTGGGTGCATATATGCATATACCCTGCAATATACCATTCTGGGAAACGCTTTATTCCTCCACACTATAGCAAGGTCAAGAGCCTTCTCTTCCTGAAAGCCAGTGCCTGCTGGAGTGAGCAGAAAGACACCATTTCCCAGAGTCCAGATTGACTCTCTTACAATGCAGTGTGTTAGAAGGTAGTAGGCCTCCTTTCCAACCAAAGAGAAAGGGTTCACAATAGGGAAGCCATTTGTCCTGTTTAAAGCTGAACTGTCCTAGTTTTAAGTCTCAGAGGGTTAGCAGTGTTAGTCTGTATCTGTAAAAAAACAACGGGGCGTCTTGTGGCACCTTAGAGATTAACACATTTATTAGGACATAAGCTTTCATCTGATAAAGTGAATTTTTATCCACAAAAGTTTATGTTCTAATAAATTTGTTAGTCTCGGGGAGGATGTCTACACTTGCACCCTCTTTCAAGAGAGGGATGCAAATGAAGACATTCAAAATTGCAAATGAAGCTGGGATTTAAATATCCCATGCTTCACTTGCATATTCACGTTATGGCGCTATTTCGAAATAACAGATGCTGTTAAGACACGGTTATTTCGAGAGAAAACCCTTCCCTCAAAATAACTGGTGAACCTCGTTGTATGAGGAATAAGGGTTATTTCAAGAGAAGAGTTTTCTCTCGAAATAACCGCGTCTTAACAGCGCCTGTTATTTTGAAATAGCGCTATTTCGAAATAACGCCATAACGCAAATATGCAAATGAAGCGTTGGATATTTAAATCCCGGCTTCATTTGCAATTTCGAATGTCTTCATTTGCATCCCTCTCTCGAAAGAGGGTGCAAGTGTAGACATACCCTGGGGTGCCACAGGACTCCTCGTTGTTTTTGTCCTAGTTTTGTTGAACACTGTTCCCACCCAGCACAAACACACCTGATGTGGGTTTGTTAGCTGAAAAGGAGAGGAGACTGTGGACATAGGACATTACTGGTGGGAATGGGGGCAGTGCCTTTGGGCAGAGTGATGCAGGTGAAAAGTGGACCCATATTGGTGGAGGATGGGGAGGGGGATGTCCTGTATTCTGAGGATTCATCAGTGCCTACCTTAGTTCATCCCCATTAGAACACACCAGCCAATCTGTAGCAGTACAAAAGAATGCCCCCTTTGCTGATGGTGTATTGTGGATTTTTTTTAAAGAAAGTCTTTAGTTCTGTAGTAGAAAAACAACATAAAATATTCCAACCACATGCCACTTTTTTGTGTTGAACACTGAAACTAACAGATAAGTTCTTCCTGTTGGCTCGCTAGGCACAAGTATATTCCTCTGCACAGCTCCTTCCTGCCTAAATCATAAATAGAACTGATGTTTGGAAAAGTAAATATATATGCCCATCCAGAGACATATGTATTAGTAATCATACACTGACTCAAGCTCCATTAGCAGGCTTAGAAGAATCATCTGCCCAGCCCAGGATAATCAAATAGCTGGTCTGGACAAATGACTACTTACTGTAGGTCAGTTATACTTCTGACTTGCACTTCCAAGTCCTGACAGAACTGATTGCATGAGCATCTCATATTTAAGGGCTCAATGCCACTATAGAAAGATAACTGAGTTAAGGGACCTAGTCAAGGGATCTAGTTACAAAATGGTTCCAATTTGTAATGCAGACAGGCTCTTAATATTATTCCAATTTGCAAGCTAAAGCCCTGGGCTGCTTAATGTGCATCATCCCTTGTTCTGCCTCTGTTTCTTTTTAAATAAGGAACAATACTAAAAACTAGAGCTCAAAATCCAAGTCATGTTGTCAGGAAGAATAATGGCTCTATTCTGTACAAAAATGCCTTTATTGTTGGTTTGTTTACTTCAGCTGTTTCAGAACCATGCTTGTGTCAGAGCTCTGGAAACAAAGCAGCAGCTCTGGGCATATTTCTGGGTACCGTGCAACTGAGTCCCTTCCTCCGTGCTGCTTCTGCTTGTAGGGCAGCAACAATTAGTATTGGAAGAACACTACACATGCACAGGGGACTAGTGCTAAAGATATCATCTGTGAGAAGATCAGAGACATCCAGGGATCACAATAAATACTCTCACTATTGAGGTCAAGCCTCCCACTGGTAATTGCCTATTTATGGACAAAATGTCCATTAAATATTAATGGAAACTAGGCATGTACAGCACAGTCTTACTCATCAATGGGAGCATAAACCTCGTATACCAATAAGGAGGACCCAAAACACTACAGACTACTCTGTCCCATATCATTGACTAAGACTAGGGATGTAAGTGACTAGTCGAGTGACTGCTTGACTACTCGCTTCCCCCCTCCCACTCTGTACCAGAGTCAGCAAAGGGGGGGAAGCAGGAGCTGGTGCGGAGGGGAGCCGGCATAAAAGCCGGTTCCCCCCAGCACTGTCTCCACCATGTGGGGCTGGAGGGGGGGGCAGGGGAGACACAGCCTCAGCGGTCCCAGAGCCTGGCTCGTGCCAGCCCCAAGAGCCAACCCACTGCGGCTCTGCACTTTAAATGTAGTAAGAGCCCAGTAGCTTTTACTACATTTAAAATGCAGAGCCACAGCAGCAGTAGTGAACCTCCTCCCCTTAGTGACTAATCGAGTAGTCGATGGAAATTCCATCGACTACTCGATTAGTTAATTAACCGTTACTTAACATCCTTGGCTAAGATAATTACTCTGATTTCAAAACTGGTTCACTGTCTGCACACTTCAGGAAACTTACCCAATAGTATGCTTTAATTAGTCCCACTCAAATAAAAGATGGAACAATATTTATATATATTTAGATTGTCAGCATCCAGAATCTGCTTGGCACTTTCTAAACACAAATGAAGACAGTTTTACCTTGGAGAGATCACAAAAGACAGAGAAAAGGGAGAGGCAGAGGATGCAACATACAAGTCAGAGTGGGGCTAGGCACAGATATTAATAACTTGTTTGGTTTTTGTTGCTTCCTTATCCTCTAGCAAATGGATTGTTCTTACATTTCCTTTCAAGTTTCCAGAGTTGGTAAAATAAATCCTTCTGCACATTTTCCAGTGAAGAGTTTCAAACAACTCTGGTGCTTGCCATTAGAAATAATGGAGTCATTTCACAACTATTGCAGACAAAACGAAATGGAGAAATCAGATTTTAAATCTCAGATTACAGTGCAGAATACCCAATTCTGCCAGTTTTACTTTTGACTATATTTTTATCTAGACACACAATAATTAAGAAATCAGATTTGAAAAATACTATTATAAGAGGCCCTGACTAAAACCAAAATTCATGTATTTTCACAGTTAATTCATTTTTTTTCTTTTTGCCAAGAAAAAGTCTACCATCCCCCCACAGGGACAGACAAATTAGTTGTACTACTGCCATGTTTGTGAAACAATGGGTCAATAGAGTTCGGATGCTCTGTGTAACACTGTGTGGATTTTCATCGCCAAAACAAAGGCTCAGATTTTGTTCTATGGCAAATATGGCTTGGATGAGCCAGCTTCATATAATGTTGTTGTAATACAACGTTTCACAAAATTACCCTCCATATAAATTATACTGAAATATCAATGACTAAACTTGTGTGAAAATTTCTTAAACTCATCCAGCATTCTTAGACTACAGTTCTTGCCAGCTACATTCACCACAAATGCTGTCTGGTAAATAGCAGCTGCAAAGGAAGGATAGCGATGCCAGGGTACACTGTGATATACACCCCTTCTCAGAAGCAAGCTGTATCCTGAGCCAAGCAAGCGGAATATATATTCATGCCTTGTTTTGAAGTTTTAAGACAGAAAAGAACTTTGCTTCCATACGTCGTGCACAAAGTGAGAAAAGGAAACCACAGCACAAAGCAAAGCCCTGTTGCTGGAAGAAATTTTACATACTGGTAATTTATTATAAAGAATCCTAATGGCTGAGGTCTACAAAAACTCAGTTTTACAATCTGTTAACAGTGTTCATCCCAACATCCTTTTTTTTTTATATTGATCAACCCTGCAACTCTTACTCATGTGACTAATCATGTCGGGATTGAGCCCCAATTTATATACCCTCAAACTGTTCCTGCTTTGGTTTGTCAGTGCTTTTAAAACCATGAAAGTTCCAGTGGCCTGGCTCTCACTGGCGGGCAAGCTGTCACTTCAGTTTTGTTTTTCCCCCTCAGTGTACCATGCAAAAAGAAAGCTGGTTGTCTATTGTCTCCCTCTCTCTGCCTCAGCTGCTTCCTGCTCTGATTCATGCTGTACAAATGCAGAGAAAAGAACAGCAGAGGTAGTGTTGATGGCCAGGGAACAGAAGCAGCATCAAATCCCCCTTTAGTGCTATAGTAATGGGAAGGAGGTGGGACTTGAACACAAGTATAATAAAATGTGGGAGGAGTAACAGGTATCCCATCTCTCTATGCTAGGTGCTAGAGAGATGGGTAGAGAAAGTGGTGACCTCAGGGAAAAGATGGGTGCTCTCAGGAGGAAGCTGTGTGAGACTTCAAGGAGACAGAAAGTAAAGGGGTTAGGGCAAGGAAAGAGATAGGAGTCAAAAATCCATTGTTGCAGAGAAGGAGGGGAACACTTCTTGATCCCCACCCCTACCTCCCAAGGAAGACATACACAAGATCCTTCCTGGAGATGTGGAGTAGAACAGAGGGATTGAGAAACTAAAAGTGCTGTCCTCAATCCAACACAGTAAACCACAAAGCACTCAGAAAGAATGATTGAGTCACTCTTTTGGGATATAAGCCTTTGATTCTAGGGAATCCAGATATACTCAACCTGATGTTTAGACAAATAAACCATCCCCACACTTCACAGCCATTTTACCACACTAATGGCCTACACTGACTGCTTGTAGAACAAGAGGGACACGAACTGGAGATATCAAAAGTTAGTCTGGGAATTATGATGTTGGCCAATTTACAGTTCTCTTATACAAAAGTGGAGTCCTGAAGTATGGATTTCACAGTATGTTTTCAAAATGCTTTTTTAACTCTATTATACTACACAATATTAGCTAAATAATATAAACATAAAAATGAAAGAAACCTAATCATTCTTCTCCACCACCATGGTATGTCTTCCAATGTCAAAATCATCATCACCACCAATACTTTTATCTGAGAATCTCAGAATGTTTTTTCATTCCCTCTCCAAAACATGAAGAACACACATTACTATCAGAATGACACTGATGTGTGGATCTGAGGGCAGTTCTATAAACTTAATGGCAATGCCAAATGGATCTGTATTCACATCTTAATCCCCATCCGTACCTGGCCCAAGACAGGGAACCCAATGAGCCAACCAGTGGACCAAATTTAGTGATGAATCCTGGCTATGTGCCACCTGAGACATTTTTTATAAACAAATGCTTAGGGCATGTCTAACACTCATGCTTGATTGACAAAACCTCTGTCAATCACAGATGCTTAAAAACTACCTGGAAAACCGTGAACAAGAAATTTTTGCCATGGCAAATCCACATGTGAACGCTGCTTTGTTCTCAAGAGCACATAGTGTGGTGTAGACATAAACTAAGAAGTGAAAACAGACCCACATAACAACTATTTGGTTTTAATTATATTTTAAAGGGTTTTAAGCCCCAGGAAAGACAAAGGTCTTGTCTACATTGGCAAAGTTTTTCTTGTTCACAGGTACTTAAACCCTCTCCCTCCCCCCACAGCAGGTGCTAGTGTAAACAGCACTTTGTCCTGCTGCAAAGTAAATGCCCCTTGTGGGGGTGGACTTTTTTGTCAGCAAAAGTGCCTGTGTTTACACTGCCTGAGTTTTAGCAATACGACGGTACTGCCACAGCCATATCACTAAAAGCGGTGACATGTAGACAAAGCCTTAAAATCTTGGGACATTGATATTTAAAGGGATTTCAAATGAGAAAAATTATTTTAAAGCTCCATGAATCATTGTTCTTTAAATCCTGGTCTTTAATATGAGAAAACAAGGAAAGGTCTTGTGAAAATTCCTGTAAATCACTAACAGGATTTTTGGACATTTCACAGTAATAATTATTCTATTTTTTAAAAAATACCCTAAAACATGGACTTGATCTTTGACTTGCTAAATTCACTTTGCTGGATTTTAGAAATTTACATTATGACTGCAATTACATACATTAAATCAAGCTCTGATTATGCTGAAGAGCAAATCCTTACCTTCCCCCCAAATTCAACTTTAAAATCATTCTTTTCTGAGCTTATCTGTGTCTCACAGAACCTTGTCATTAACATTTTTCTTATGTCTCCAGGAGTTAAAGCTTGATTAAGAAACCTTAGCATAAAAGTTCCAAGACTGTTCTCCTGCTGGGGAGCTTACTCTTGGCTAAAAAAAATTTCAGTCTCTTAGAAACCAGATCTGTTTGAAGGACAGTACCTATTAAGGTGGTGGGGCTCTCTGTTTCACATTAGAGCAAGCATCCCAAAATCAACAGGAAGATCAATCTGCAAAGAGGAAAGGTTGAGTTTCAACAGATATGAAACACACTTTAATCCAGAAAGGCAAAATTGACAAATCAAACCTTTCACACTTTAACTGAACCAAATGCTCTCACTGTCATACAGTTAGACTTCCCTTAGCAGTTCAGTCACCTGGAGAACCACTGACATCTTTGCTGGTGGCAACTTCAATATTATTAGAACAAAACAGGGAGACAAAACACACATACATACTCATATGCTGAACTGGCTGAAATGAGGATTTTCCTGAGGGTTTTGTTATCATTACTTTGTAATTCAGAAAGCAGCAAGGCCTTCCACTCTAAGCCATTTTTAACTTTGAATGTTTTAGGCCAAACAGCAGCAACCACAAAAATGTGAAGAAAGAAAACCCTATTTCTTACTAAGAAATAACATATCCATTCACTGCCTTCTAAAACAGCAACATTCATAATACAATCTTAACCTATGTAACTCCTTTCATTCCAAAGGATCTCAAAACACTTTATCCACTTAAACTGATACTAGATATTATAAAAAAGGATCACCTCAACCACCACTGAAATGCAGACATCTCTGGGGTGGAATGCAGTAGCAGTTCAACATCGCATAGAAGTACTACACCAGGGGTGGCCAACCAGTTAGAGACAAAGAGCCAAAATAGCTGTGGATAGAGTGCAAAGAGCCACGTACTATATATTTATTTGTATACATCTATATATAGATATAGTACACAAAATGTAGCGATAAAAACAACATTACAGGACATTTTGGATAAAAACCAATAAAAACAGTCTCCAGTCACTTAAAAAAATCATGGCCAGTTTATAGATCTTCAGAGAACTTGACAAGGAACAAACATCAAATTTAAAAAAAAAACTTTAAAAATACAGTAATATTCTCACACTAAAACAGCATCCCCCTACCTGTATTTTAAATTTAACACTATTGCCCTATTATGTCCTGTGAGTTTTTTTTAAATTAAACTGAACTGAGAAGTAAATTAGCACAATTTGAAGTGCCTGTAGCACTCCAGCTTGTTGATCTCTGGTATGGTTTCCTCATTTTTTTCACTTATGCAGATTATGGCTTTTTTATCGTTCTAAAAATTCAGGTCTGTCCCAGACTGCAAATATGAGAGGTTCAAAAACAATACGGGAGAGACTCATCTCCGAATAATTGCTTCAGCCTGGCAAACAGTAGCCTTTGAATTTTCTTTAAAGAAAAACAGTGTAAACCAGATACATGCTGATTCTTTTTTTGCCCTGGAATTTAAATGTGACATCTGTGTTGGCTGCCTTATTCTGCATCCATGAAGACTTTGAGTTTATGGTGCTTCCCCGCTCTAACCCAATCCCCTGCCTCTCCCCCACAGCCAGGCACCCTCAGCCCCCGGCTCTAACCCAATCCTTTTCCTCTCCCTCAGAGCCAGGCACTCCGAGCCCTCTGCTCTAACCCAGTGCCCTTCCTCTCCGCCAGAGCCAGGCACCTCCAGCCTGTCCTCCCCACTCCCGCTCTAACCTAATGTGTCACTGGAGCCACCGCTGCCATGCGCTTTTCCCTCCAGACGCTGGGATGCGTGCGCAGAGCGGTCGTGAGCAGTCCGGGCATGCAGCTCAGAACTAGCAAGAGCCGCATTTCTTTCAGCAAAGAGCCACATGCGGCTTGAGAGCCTCGGGTTGGCCACCCCTGTACTACCCAATAGGTTAGGTAAGAATGAATCCAGCTAGAAATGCAGAGGGACTTTACTGTAGATAAGTGGAGTGTAATTGTCTGTCATTACTTAATTTAATACAGGTAGCTCTACACCTTTTCTGGAAGACAGCTCTTCCAGCTGCACAATGTCTTCTACCATCACATTTACTCTTCTTCAGAGGGTGCCGCATAGCACCCTCTAGTCTCTTCCCAAATTAATTCTTAAGTAAATAAAACATACAAAAAATTCCTTTAAAAGTTTAAGCTTTCGTGAACTACCACAGGGTACATGCTCCCATATTCAAAAGGAATAAGCTTCCTTTCTAAATGTACATCAAACACTTGCAGATAGATGGGTTAATTCTGGATTCATTTTAAAGGGCAGTTTTAAAAGTATTTCCTTCAGACAGAGGATTTTGTAATGTGTTTCAGTAAGATATTTAATTTTATTAATAATTCTTGTAAAAGCTCTCACATTTGGATTCCCCTATGGTTTGAGAGCCCTGAAAATGGTGAAATTATTTGCATACCAGAAAGCTTAAATATTTGGCAAACCATCTAATGGGCAGCAACCTAGAAGAAAATAAATCTGATTTACTGTTCTCCGGGCTATGCATATCTGAAGTCAAATCTGAACTAAGATGCTCTTTAACAACACCAACAAAAACAATGCTTTTAAATTAGGTGTGTAGCTAAGCAGAGATCTAAAGCATGTGAATTTTAAGGCATTGCAGAATTCAATGATATGCACAACTTACACCTCTGAAATTTGACATTGAGATGCCATATGCAAATACCAAGTTCAAACTGAATAAGCAGAAATCACTTTTGGTACCTGTACCCAGCAGGTTCTAAATTGGTACTAGTGAATTTGTAAATCAGCTGGTATGGCTGCTGATTGAATGGACGTATGCACCATCAGTGCCCTTTCCTCATTTCCCTTCCTTATAAGAACTCTGAAATGTTGATTTGGGGAAAATCTGCCTAATGTTTGTAACTGAAGTATATTGTGCTAAACTTAAAGCATGAAAAAATATGTACCTGGAGACAATCTGTCCCCATCTAAAATTCTTAATTAAAATGAATATATTCTGCTGAAAATTTGCATACCACTTTTTCATTAAAAAAACTCAGATTAGGTTGGTCTTGGTAGAGGGAAAAGGGTTAAAGGCTAATCAACATGCTGAATTGGGTGAGATCCTACAGGTCTTGGTGTTATACCTACTTTCATTAACATCTTCATTAATATTACATTAGCACTCTAATCCCAAGTGAAAATTGGGACCCTACTGTTTGCTGATTGCTACACTTGTAAAGATGATGAAAACTATGCTATTAATTAGTTTACAGAGGATTCCAAAGAGGGAGCTGTTGAAGAGAGAAATAATAAACTACTAACAACCATGTCAAGGAACGGAGTTACAGCACTGTTGCCCCAGACGGCAGTGAAGGGTTAGCTGCATTGCTGTACTTAGATATGCTATTTTTCCAGGGGCCCCAATCCAGCAAAATATACTTATAGTTAAGCATGTGAGTGGTCTCACTGTAGTCCATTGAGCTATTTGTGCAATTAAATTAAAACCCATGTCCTAACTGCATTACTTACTTGATCACCTCCCTTATTCTGGTGGCTGTAGTATAGTATACCCACATCACAACTCAAAGAAAGGCATTTTTTAGCAACCATATAAAGAATGGTTAATAACTCGGGCTGTGCTAAATTCATGGCTATGAAAAATGCACCTTGGACCATGAAATCTGGTCTTGTGTGTACCTGTACCCTATACAGTACACAGAGTATTTCAAACTGGGGTCCTGACCCAAATGGAGGTCAACAAGCCTATTGCCGGGTGGGGAGGGATGGTGTTGCAGCATTGCCACCCTTACTTCTTCATGGCCTCAAGAGCTAGGCACATGAAGACCAGTGGTTGATGGTCAGGTGTCTTGCTCTAAAGGAGAAGTAAAGGTAGCATAATATGAACACATCTGCAAAATTTGCTATTTATGCCATGACGAACCCATGAAAAATTTATATCTGTACAATTTAACTAGACCCTTATTTATAAACAGGGGACTTCACCACTATATTCTAGGACTCCAGAATGAGATACTAGTGCTAGCTGAACACTATTTAAGCAAAAATGTTCTACAATTTAAAAAATGTTCTTCTCAAAAAATTAATGAATGGGTTCTCTTTAGACATTATTATATTTGATGTTTAGAAGCATTCTCTGAATAATTTAGAAAAGTAATCTTTGGACTGTTTGGTCACAAGGCATGGATGATGTGATGATGATAATAAAGGACAAATGCTTAATGATTGTAAGTGAATAATACACTTCCAGAATACATTTCTGAAACTTTCAGAATGTCTGAATGTTTTCATTAAATCTCAAAGGTTAAACTCAGGATTCCGACGCAACAGGAGTGTTACAAAAAAGGCAAATTTAAAGCTGTTTATTTGCAAATTTGTTCTTTCGTTGTTTGGCCAACTATAGTGTATTTATGACAATAATCTGTAAATTTGGAACAACTATAACTCAACACTTAAGATAAATATTTTGTTTAAAAGGACATTCATTTTAGTGTCTGTGAAGCAACAAAAGGTACCAGATAGACAGCTGTAGAGATCAGAGTAATGCTTTTGTTCTTATTCATACAAGATGTAGAGAAAGAAGACCTTCAGTGCAACCCATATAGCCCTACCACTGCCCAGGCCAAAATCTATCATGGTGTCCTTCAGTCCTCATCTTCCAAAATGACACTGCCATCAAATGGGTCAAATATGACGTCAATGCTTCCCCTCCCCCCTGAGGAACTGGACTTAGAACAATCAGTCAATCCATAGAGGTGGAAAAAAACATCTTCCAGTTTCCACTGTTCTGGATCTACTTTTCAAAATTCAAAGGATCTTTCATTGATCTGCTTCCCTACCAAATTCTCAAAAATCCACTGTACCAAATGTATGTGCTGAAAATCTGTTGATTCTAAACAAACATGGAAGAAAATCTATAGGTAGGTATGTAACAAGTGTCATCGTTACACTTTAGCATATTTTGATTGGCCTGTGTAAGTTAATTTATAAGGTAACTGACTAAGTCAGATTTTGCCCCCCAAAACTTGGAAAATCTGTATTTTTTAAAGCTTCTCAGTGATGCCTGCCATTGTACTTTTGTGGGCATTGCCTTGCTATCTTCCAAGTTTATTCAAAGTCTTCTTAGGTTCCATCATGCCTGTTAAAACCTGAAATATTTCTTTCTACTTCTACTTGGAAGCCAGCATGCTTTATTGACTTCAAACAACAGATTTTAAAAATACTTGGGAAAAAATTTTTGCATTTCAATAACATGATATTTGCTTTTATTACATATGTAGAAGTCAATTAAATAACTGAGAGCAAATCAGATATTTCAGGATTTTGTTGACCATCACAAATCACTTAACTATGGTTTTACATCTGCTAAGGCTCACTCTATTCTATACTCTACCAATGCCAATGGATGGTTACTTAGCACGATTTAGGAATGTTCACTGTCTAACACATTGGAGGGAGGGTATAGAACTGCAGTTGGGACAGTATGGGTATAGAACTACATTATATGAACTGCAGTTATTTGACAGTTTCACAGCTGTGTTGCCCAGTCACACTATATACAAAAATGTTTCTTAGAACACTGATATCTCTAACTCTTGTAGGCCAACTAAGAGCTGATAAGATTAGAAAAGTAGGGCCAGATGCTCAGCTGGAGGAGGACTGAGCTATGAAGGTTTAAAGCAGCGGAGGCTTTACGTCATAGATTGGACGTGCCCTAGAAAAACACCTAAGACCCCCTTAATTATACACAGCCTACAGCTCGCTGCTATAGCATATTTTGTAGTACATATTGTTCTTGTCTAACTCTCAACTGGACAGCCTGAGATGTTTTAAGAAATCAAAGGTGCATCTTGTATAACCTTGTCCCTCCAAGAAAGATCCACAGAGCAATTAAGTTCTATCAGGTCATATGCAGAAATTTACTTTAAGCATCCATCTGCTTTTTGATGCCTTTGCAATACTGATGTAACACATTTTAATCTGGATCTGTTTTTAATTCACTACAGATGCAGGGCACTGCTGCAGCCCTAGGGATTATTAACATGATAATAAATCACTCTTAGGATAAGTAGGGATGCAGTAACTGCTTCTTGGAGGCCTGCATAGGGTCTTGCCAAATGATTAACATACGATATCCACAAAAACGTATTTTTAGATTAATCTAACAAAGAAATCTTCTGGTATTATTTTGCTAAATAGGCATTTCAGATAGACTGGCAATAAATATTTTAAATCCATAAGTAAGGTACTAGCCATGTTACACATTTAAAGTGTTTTATAACTGCAGCACCACACTCAGTTATAGAACCGAACATTCTCAAAAACCACAGAAAGTCAATGAAACTTAGGCTGTTAAGTGCTAAAGTTACTTTTAAAAGTGGGACTAGGAGTAAGCATCAAAAAAGTATCAAAAGGTAATTTCTAGCTTAAATAAAAGAGAAGGGAAGAATCAGGGTGCAAAACAGACCACTTTCTATTTTTGCAGATTTGAAGCATTATGTGTGGAAACAGGACATCCCAAATGAAGTAGGAGCTCTCTCTGGCATCTTCTGGTATTTTCCCTATCTAATATTGATGTGCATTTCTGCACACCAGCTCAATTTTACCTCCACTTCAGTGTGCCTGCATTTCAATGGCACTGCTTGTAAAGACCATCAATAATAAAAGCAAGATTTATTTAGGATGAAAGGAGCTGCACGAATGTAAATACTTAGTACTGTATATTGCTTGTCATATTAATCCATGTTAACGTTTATATTCCAAAGGTCTCTCTCTCATAGCCTTCATGAACCTTGTCTCCAAATACTTACACAGTCTACACCAGAGAAGGCCATTCAGACACAAATATTTCCAACCCAAAAGCTATCTTATTTATATACTGTAGCAAGAAAAAAACATCAACACTTGAGGTGGAAAGGCAAAGAAAGAAAACATTGCCTTGGGGATTATTACCATATCAGTTATTCATTTCAGACTAAACAATACAGCTCAGGACGGCATTGTGCCTGGGTGGACTCAAGCAATTAGCGTCAAATGTTGAACAGTTACCCTGTGACTGTATTGGAATTTGCAGCTGAAGGGGAGGGACCCCAAACTAATCCATAAAGCTAAGTTTGGCATAAAACTAAGGCAATAACATCTACTGCCATCATGAACAGCTTCATGGCCAAATTCAGCCACAGGGGAGTCAGCAGCTGGTTGGCTTCCTAGCTTCCCCAATAGGACCTGCTTAGCTGGTAGCCTTCCTGAATACTAATTAAATAAAACTCAGTATTTTGAAGAAACTCCATCTAGTCTCACAAGGACTGCATTGAGCCTTTTAGACATTATTTAGTCCGATCAAATTCCTATCAAAAGTGAAGATTTAGAAGGCAGTCTCTCTTCTTTGAAGCCATCTTCTTAGAAGGAGCATATTCATCCTACCTAAAAACTATTTTTTAAGGTTACTGTTTATTTCACTTTCAAATTTCTAAAGCACAGTTGTTCTAACACTTTTGGTCAAAGCCTGTTCTCATTCTAGCCAATAGAAAACTCCCATTGATTTTCACTTGAGTGGGATCTGGCCCTGAACATCTGTCATTGAATTAAAGTTGTTTTCCAGAGATAAGAGTAATAGATATTTTGTTTACTCATGACAAACAAAATACCCCGAAGCATCTTCACTAAATAGAGAAATTAAAATACTTTTAAAGTGTACCTACTGTGCATCATAGTATGTGATTTAGAAAGCAGCACGGGGCTGGGACTCAGAACATCCAGAATTCTAATTCTGGCTCTGCCACTGACTCATTGAATGGCCTTGGGAAATTCGCTTCACCTTTCTGTCTCAGTTTCCATTTCTTTAACTAGGGGATAATATTTATTTACTTACCTCACAGATATATTGGGGGGAATTAATTACTCAGTTTATGTCTGGGTAGACACAAAATGCTAAATAGTAACATTATTCATACATCCACATACAGCATAGGTTTTACATATAATACATATTATGATGCACCATACACACATATCCATATTAAAATATTTATATAATGAGTTGCATGTACTGGAAGATTAAAGAATATTATAATCCACACATGCTACTTAAACATATACTTTTTTACTGGGATTCTATTTTTCCAGTCTGTGGCAAACACCTCTGCTTTTTCACATAATTAATAGCTCAGGGAACTCTCTGAAAACAAAAGCATACTTAAATTAAATGTAAATAAAAGTTGGTAATTTGAAAGCACTTTCACTCATAAGCTCACACTGACAAGTCGGGGAATGCATGTTCAAAAAAAGTTCTAACTTCTTTTCGATTGAGATTATTAACATATACTAAAACACTCAAGGAATCAGCAAGAGACCACCACAAAATAGAGATTCACATGAAGCAACAGAAGACTCACATAAACAACTAATCTTGCAAGGACTGGAGCATATGAATAACTATATTCCCATAAGTAAGCAGTTCCATTGGATTCAGTGGGACTTCTTCCCAAACCTTTCCAGGATCGGGCCTATAAAGTCTTTATAGTTATGCCTGCAGTGCCCTGAATTTAGACTACGAGGGTGTGAACAGCAAAAGTGCTGCACTGTAACTCCCTCCTGTGGGCGCAAACTAAAAAGTCCCTATGGATGTTATTCTCTTCAAATAGGATTACATTCATGTGAATCTTTTAGTCTGTGCCCACATTGTCCACACACGGGAGTTATAGAGCAGCACTTCAGTGCACACTGCTATTTCTTCCCCCGAAATGCTTTCATGCTTAAAGTGAGAATTAAAGGCACTCAGCTTCTTGCAGCACTGATTCCAACTGCAGAATTGTCCTTTTGAATCATGGTGGGATTCCAGATTGAGGGAGAAAGTCAACTTTCAGACCTTTAGTTTCTTAGCTGCCATTCATGACTGAGAAAAATAATACTGCCCCATGCTTTCCCCCCTCCCCCTTCTCTCTCCAGGCAGGCACTGGCCAACTAGTGCAGACACAGTTGTCTGACACTAACTTCAGCGTACATACTGTCCATGTGAGTTATCAAGTCTGAGCTCATAGGCCCAGCAGAGAGGCAGATACCAAAATACAAGTTTCTCAAAGTCCACTGATTTTCTAATTGTTAGAATTTGTCATGATCATTTTATCCACATTTTTCATTCGTGACGCACATTTGTATTCCTACAGCCATTGTAGATACCTAATGTCTACTCATTTCAATGGCACTGGATGCCTGTAGGTACTCTATAATTAAATATTGTGGCTTCAGTCTTTCAATTACATATATAATGTTAGTCTCATGGGCAGCTCCAACTCAAGTGAGCAAAGTTGTGCTTGTTACATATTTAGGCTGGTATTTGTACATCAGTCCCACTCTCCCTCCATGTGTTCAAATGTAGCATTAGTAGTGCCCTTTGTTGTGTAATATATAATCTTAGAGATTAAAGATTTGATGCAACTCCTTTCATAATCAATGGAAAGGCTCCCACTGACTTCAGCAGAAGCTGGATCACTTGCTGAACACTGCAAAGGTATTCAACTACTAAGATCCAAGCAATCTCACTGGGGGCAGAGTGGTGCTGACAGCTCTTATTTCCTCTTGGAACTTTCCTGGAGTCTCCATTCTCCCTCCCCCCATACCCTTCTAGTCACATAAAATGAGGATGAATCCTTCACATCTGTTATCCCTGCCCAGCTAAAGTCATTGCACAGCTGTGTGTGCAAGAAAGCACTGGAATCAGTAAAAAAGAAAATTAAATAGTTGTGCAGTCCTGGTCTAATATTCCATATTCCAGTTTCAGCTCAGAACCAAGCAAACTTGTACGGCTGTGTTATTAACTCCTGAAAATAGAAGTTTATAACGGAGATGCTTCACTAAAGCAGTGCTATTGGGCACTGCTATAATAATCAGTTTTAATGAGAGCTGTTAATATCACCTCAATCAAAATGGTTGCCCTGGGCTGACGTCTTGGGCTGTGCACAGGTGCTCTCAGCCAAAAATGTAATGAAGGTTATTACATTATCAACGAGGCACAGATGTGCATCCTGTTTGAACTCAAGGTGGTGTTATTGCCAAGTGCATAGCACTTTCAGCAGATCCCTGGCCTGCTTGTATCAATATGCTGTTCCAGCTCAATGAACCCGAGCACAGCCTTCTGCTTCCCCATGACACAGCCAGTTAGGATGTTTAAGAATGCAAGGCGGTAAAACTATCAACATGCAGGTAAATCAGAACAAAAAATCAACCGGGTTGGTTCTTTATATTCCTTTAATTCCCCTCCCCACAACCTTGAATCGATGCACTTAGATTTGAATTCCTTCTGCATATTAAAATAGTCATCTTCCTTTCTGCAGGTGAGCAAACAAAATGGGTTAGACAGAAAATTCTCCCTCTTTCTGTGGTAATGTCCCTTCTTCATTTGGAATCCTGGCAATTTTTTCCAGAGTTTCTTCCCCAGTGACTTCACCCTCTGCTCATTAGCACTCATCTTCACCTCCTTCTCCAAGCCACAGACACAAGTCATTATTTTGCAGCATTTCTGAAGTGTTTATGGCACGCATACGCACAGGTAATAATATCAAGAGTTCATAATAGTGGTCTACTCAAATCTAATATAAGAAATCAAATGTGCTTGTGCTGAAAACACCACCAAGGCATTCAGAAGATGATTTGAAATGAGCCACTCAATGTCCACGGAGTCCATCTTTCTTCCTCCTTTGTTTAGCTATGATTGGGCAATGTGCTGCAGGAGCTCTGAGATAAATGAGAAATGGCATCTCATCAGAATGAAGTGATGTGGGAACAAGGAAGGAGAAAGACTCATCTCACCACAGGTATGGGAATGAAACTACTCTGTTCTCCAGAAATACACGTGGGTTATTGTCCGGACCGACCTGTAAGGAAAGGAGCCTGATTTGATTAGCAACACTGAATTCTACACAGTGTTTTTTTTCCCAGAAGAGGTATGCAAATAGTGCTCGCATTTGCATACCTTCTTCCGTTTTTTTTCCTGGAAGAGGCTTTTCCGCCATTTGGCCCCATCTACACGGGGCCAAATGTCAGAAAAAAACCCTCTTTCGAAAGCCCCTGTAAACCTCATTTTACGAGGAAGAAGATGGGCTTTTGAAAGAGGTGTTTTTCTGACATTTGGCCTCATTTAGACGGGGCCAAATGGCGGAAAAACCTCTTCCAGGGGACAAAAAGGAAGAAGGTAGGCGAATGTGATCACTATTTGCATACCTCTTCCGACCCCCCCTCCCCCCACAGTGTAGCCCTATCCTCATGAGCAAAGAAGTGAGCAATATGTGTGTGAGAAAGGAACTAAGTTGTCACAGTTACATGAGGAATTTGACTTGTAAGGCTGAATAAATTCTGACTGGAGAAGGATGTGTGTGCTGCTTCCGCTCCAATCTTCCCAGATCTGACTGACCACTTTGATTTTTACTAACCATTGCAATTCAGATGCTTGCATAAGTGAAGCTATTTCTGCTTTCTCATCAACCTCCACACAGCTTAGGGACTGGGGGGAGGTGGAACTTTCCATCAGGGTCTTGGGCATAAACAGTAAATGAGTTTGATGCAGAAGACACTGAGTGAAATTCTATGGCCTGTAGTATGCAGGAGGTCAAATGATAATGGTTCTTTCTGGCATACTCCCTCATGTTTTCCTGTTATTCATTAGGGATGTAAAAAAATGGATAAAAATAGTAACTGTGTAACCAATCAAAATGACGTGGTGTTATACTGACATGTAATTATTAAGAAAGCATTTACTTGAGCAATTTGGATGTTTTGGTTGAATTTTCTAAAACTTTTGCACTGCTGTTTCTTTTCTTTACCCCACACAGATGACTTCCTTTAACAGTTTCAACTAAAGGAGGCAATCTGTATGCTAGTCAGAGTGCATGAATAATTCTCGCTTATCTCAAACCAACCTCAACTGTCCTTGGGTGGCTGACAAGAAGTTACAGGAACCATTCCAATTCCCACTTGGGAAAAGCAATTCATTTTACAACTTTGCTGTAGTGCAACCCCAGTCACAGCAAGACACTGAAAAGCAGTAGCAACAGAACATTGTTTAACATACATCCTAGTGAGCAAGCCTCTCAGGGCATGTGTTAATCATCAATAAAATCAAGAACAATAGTTAAAATATGCATCCTTCTGTCCAAACAGTACAAGGGATGTTGAGTGACATAAAAAAATTATCCTGAAGCATTTCATAATATTGGTATGTACTGCCATGTGGCAGATTCTAATTCTGCCCATGCTCCAGATCTTGCAAAGGCTGAAAGTACTGTGCAAGCAGCACATAAAGCTCTAGTGGGGAATATACCTCCTTAATATACACACAATCATGTTGCCCAAACCTGCATTTTACAAAAAGGAATGTTTTTCACTGCACTGTGTGAAGTTAGTGGAACTTGCTGGCAAGGAGTATAAGCAGAACTCAAATAAAGGATTAGCAATTTAGGGGTTTGGTCCTAGAAGGTTCTGAGTACTTGGGCATTGCACTTAATCTAATGCTTACTTTAAACATGTAAATATCCCCATTGATACAAACAGTGCATAATTTAAAAAGCTTTGCTGGATCAGGGCCAGAGCACTCAGCACCTTGCAAGGTTGATCCCTTTCTGAAAAACAGGTGCACTCACAGTTATATTAATTAGAATGGAAAGTTTAAGGGATCAGACTGTCATGTTTCAAGGGCCCAGATTAAAAAAGGAACCAAATTTAGACACCTTCGTCTCTGTGTTAGGCACCACTGCAGTCCACAAAATCACAGCGTGGATGTTACACTATCAGCACCAAGTCCATTTGGCACCTGCATTTTTCCAGTAACAGCCCTTTCTAACAGAGTTCCTGTCACAGCCGACAATACCAGCATCTGTCATCACTCAGACCCACAAGCTGGGGCTTATTTTTGACTCTTTCCTTTGGCCACACATCCAGACAGCTTGTAAATGCTGATGCTGCTCTCCTCCTGATCCTTATTGTCCAAACCTCCCAGCCAAATCCCCCATTCAGACTCTGATGTTATAGTCAGTCTTGAGTAAAGCAATAGCCACCTTCCTGGCCCCTCCCCCCCGCCCACACACACAAATCTAAATGCTCCCACTCAACTCATCTTCCTGGCTAAAAGACTCACCATCCATCTCCTCTCTTTTGACCCTCTCCACTGGCTTCCCATCCAGTATCATATCTAATTTAAGCTTCTGATTACCACCTTCAAGGCTTTACATAAATAGGGATGGGCAGTTATCCTCCCCTCACTAAGCTCCATGTTGATCCTATTAACTCTTCTTCTACTATGTTCCCAGTCTCATCTACCCATCTGCCAGATATCTACACTCATTTCTACACCTTCTTTCATGCTGCTTCTTCCTGAGCACATTCACAAGGGCCCTATTATGTTTCCACGTAAGTCCCCCTTAAGATCCACTTCTGCCATGAAGTCTATGCTTATCTTGTTGATTCGTATATAACATCCCTACTGTTATTCCTCTTCCTCTGAGCTACATTTGAGCTTTTGGGAGCGGAGATTAGGACCCCTCCACACACTCAAGTAAAACCATTAGAAACTATTTAAATGTCTGATTATATAGGGGGCAAATACAGTCAAATGTATAAATAAGCAAATCTGAAAAAGTATAAAATATATTTACTTAAACTTCATAATATGGAAACTTTATATCAGAGCTACTCAACACGTGGCCCGCAGCCTGTTTGGTTGCGGCCCGCAGTGTGGCTTGGATTTACACGGGGCTCAACACGCGGCCCGTGGGTGGGATCCTTTGAACATGACCTCCACTGGGAACATGCTCCGTAATGGAGAGTCAATGTAATGCTCTTCTGTTGATATGCATTTTAGTAGTTCAATTCCTGGACTGTCATTGCTCATTAAAAGTGCAGTCATATGGGTAGAAATTGGGTAAATATTGCATTTTATTAATATCAGCAGAAGTGACTTAAACGGGGCCTGCGTGTTATGTAGTCTGTAGTCTTGCCTTAATCTTTGTATTCATGCCCGTCAGTGTGAAAGAAAATATTTGAATATATATTTGCATGTACATGCAAGCACACTTAAGTTGTGGCCCTCAGCATGCGCTGTGAGTATCATTGTGGCCATCGGAGCTTCCAAAGTTGAGTAGTCCTGCTTTAGATGTTATTTGTAACAATTAGTATAGAAACTATTTTTCCTAAGAGGTGTGAGTTTTAAAATGGATGTGCCTATAAAACCTATTTATCCACAAATATCTCTGCATCGGAAACAGCACAGAACCTTTTTCCCAGAAAAAGTCAAATTCCACTCTCACTCGCACCCATATAAAACCAAGAATAACACCGTCTTAAAGGAGTTACTCTGGAGTTAAAAAGATTCAAATGGGAACAGAATTTGGACCATACGTTATAGGAAAGAGACAATACTTCACTCTATGTAGCCCATTCAGTCTTCAGCTTTTCTGTGAAAGTCCCACAAAGCAACACATTAGTGATGGTGTTTTTAGTGTGATGTGGGCACTGTCTCTCCAGGAGCTGGGCCTATGCCAAACTGATTTACACAGTCCCCAAAGCAATAAGAAATGTTGGTCATTTGTCTGTACTCAAACAGCAGTGTAGAGGTGAAAGTGTCCAGGCTCCAGATGTTCTAAAGTGTGTAGTGGAATTTTCAAAGTGCCAAGGGGCCTATCCACATTTGTAGGCACCTAATTGCCTTTGAAAATCTGACTTTGGATGCCAACATCATGCCACTGCCAGGAAACATGCCAACTCTCTCCATACAGATCTTTTGAAAAATATCTAAATAAGTAACATGAAAGTGCAAAGGCTCTGATAGTTAAGTAGTAAAAATTAATAGGACACAATATATGATAAAAATCACTCACGTGCAAGTAAATTATTTCTTCAGATCCTTAGTGGCTGCTTTTGGAAAGAGTGGAGGTAATGCTATTTGTTTAGCCATAGGAGAGAAAAAGTGCACCAATACTACAGACTCTAAACCCTAAGTGCTCTCAATATTTCCTCTTTTATGCATTAGGCAGCTGTTTCTCTTGGGAAGGTTCCTGGAAGGCATCTGAGATGAACACAGGATGATGGAACGTGGGCTTGATGAAAGAATGCCAGGGCAAAACTTGCACACAGAAAATATCCTCAGGTCCCCATTTAACAGCTTTCCAAACCATGCCAGCTGTTTAATTTAGCCACTCCTCCACCCCCACTAAGGCAGAGTGAGAATAGAGTTAATCCTGCTGTCAAATGCAAGATGCCTTCAACATGTAGCCCCCTCCAGAGGCCTGTACACAGAGGGTGGAAAGAAGCCAACCTTGGCAAAAGAACACTGTGACACATCCTCACATGGTTGTAGACTGCAAAACAAGCCACCCAACATTTACTCTGGGAAAAGAAGGGTTTTGATTTTAAGGGGGTTTTGATTTTAAGTGAATTAAAGATACCAAATTTAGAAGTTGTGCATGCACACTTGCATACAGAAACATGCACATATATACAGCACAAACTTATCCAGCTAACTATTGTAACGTAGCCCCAAAGTTATTTTGATTGTTGTTTTAAAAATGTGACTAGAATGATTAAGTAGGCTAAAAGTTCCATCTATTGTGATCAGAATTAAAATCTAGTGTTTTACTGTAACAGTTACTAGAAAAAAGGACTATAAAAGGGAAACATGTTATGTGGTGGTCATAAATCATTAGTCGTTACAAAACTTAAATTAAGAAGAATTCTTCTTGGGATCTCATTTTTTTACACTCGTTTCCAGTGACACAGTTGTTGTACAAATTCTAAACACAAAACTTGGAAGTAGAACTTAGAACACTGGCTCTTCAGGCCGAAAAACATAAACCTTTACAACTTGTACTAAAACAGCTTCGTGCTAGCTAATGGTAGTAAAAGCACAGTAAACATCACAGACACACACACACAGGTCATTGCAATAGACCTCACTGTAGCAGTCAAGAGAAATACTATGGCTGGACTTGATTTAAAAGGAAAGAATAAATTATGTCCCTTCATAGCTTTTGAGATTATGCAAACTGGCAATGAATTTGATTTAGAATGCAAGTTGACAATATATAGGCAACCAACACACCATCACCCCTTCCCTACAAAACTGAAATTAACTACATACATTGGGAGGGGAAACCACCATCCATGGATTCATCAGATGTATTTGATGGTAGGCAATAAGTGATAGACCAGATGAATCCAGGTCTGGTCCCATTTGATAAAGCTTTTGCTGTTGGACGTCAAGTTTTGCATTTCCTTTCCCAACTACATATGCAGTGGCCTCATTCTCTTCTAATATATCTGAGAGGAATTCCTCCTGCAGCTTTAATGATGAAATGGGAAGCTGAATTCCATCTGATTTTCTCTCCATTTACCAAAGAGGCAAGAAGGGCATCAAGTGATTAAGTGATTCATTAATATTAGTGTTGGAGGAAATAAAATAACCAAATTCTAAACAGCTCAAAAGGAAGTCAATTTTCTGCCATGCTGCCAAGTTATAAATTAGTATAATTATATCCTGTTTAATTTGTTTAATTAGTAATTATTCCATGAAAACACTATTTATGCATTTGCATTCACCCCATCTCTAACCCTAAAGCCCAGTTCTGAAATACTAGCTCAGTTAGTGGGGTGCATAGATTGGAAATGCACTGTTATTGCTTATGCCACTATGGCTCTAATTTCATTAATACTGCATTCACCTGAAACCTGAGCTCTGTTAAACATGTTCTTTTCACAAGCCCCACAAGTGAACTCCTAGGAGAACTCTGTTGGACATTTCTTGTTACATTATTGCTATGGGCTTAGCTATGCAAAATTAATAGGAATAATACACGAGGTAGCGATCAAGTTCTATGTATCACTGTAAAACGACAGTCACACACAATTATGATCATAAGTGGTCAGTCATAAAAGCTGGATATCTGAGCTAGTCAGACATGTATTGGAATAGTTCCAACTGTAAATAGAGGGGGAATGTTGAATAATTCGCTGAAAGACAACAGGAGGTACCATAGGCTGAGAAGTTTGCCATTGGTTTTGATCTGTATTTTTCAATGCCAGACACTACAATGGAGATCTCTTCATTTCGCACTACCATCACAGAATTCTGAGAAGGCTTCTGCTTGCCCTGGATTTAACCCCCGTCTTTTTCAGACTGGAATGGCTAGACCTCTCAAGAGAACCAAGACGATTGACCAATCCAAGGTATTCTCTTCCCCACAAGAGGTCAGTGTATTTTTTGTAATGCTTCCAGACTTTGACTTGGGGAGTAAAGGTATAGGACTCACAAGAGAACTCTGTCCCACATAGCTCCACACAGACACCTGACATGTGAAGCATTATCCATTAAGCCACAGGAGTATCTCCCTATTTCTAAATTTAAATAGATATGCAGAGCATGTTGCTGTGTCCATTGCCAATCTCAGGCTAAGTCTACACTACACAGCTTTTAGCAACATGGCTGTGTCAACACAGCCATGTTGTTAAAACTCAGGCAGTGTAATACTCATTGTTGGCACTTTTGCCAACAGAAAATTTTTAACCCCTATGGCTATGTCTACACTATAGAGTTTTTGAGTAGAATGTCCACACCTCAAGCGCGTTTTCGCGCAAGAAAATTTACAGTAAAATGGCAGAACAGAGGGCTTTTTGAGGTGTAGGTATACCTCTTTCTACGAGGAATAACTCCTTCTTGCGCAAGAGTTCTTGTGCAAAAAGGTGTATGAGGACACTCAACAGGGGTTTCTTGCGCAAAAAGAGCCTATCAGAAAAAGCACAAGAGTGTCCATGCAATGTGGACACTCTCTTGTGCAAAAGCACATCGCCTTTGTGCTTTTGAGGTGTGGACACGCTTTTGCGCAAAAAGCTTCTTGCTCAAAAAGCCTGCAGTGTAGACAAAGCCTATGAGTTGCTTCTGCTTTGTCAGCAGGAAAACACTTCTGCCTACAAAGCACTGTTTACACTGGTACTTGCTGCTGCAAACCTTTTGTTGTTGGAAGAACAGGGAAATTAAGTGCCTGTGAATGGCAAAAGTTTTGTCGTTCAATTGCCAATGTAGACAAAGCCTTAGTTAGTTTGTATGTTGCTCTCTGGTACATATTATACATATGCCATTGCTCAGGTTTTTTGGTTTACACTTCAAGCAATAACATCCACCAGAGCTTTCTACATACATTTTCATTATGGGTCTGGGGATACTGTCATTGCTTGCACAGCCCTCTTTATCCTTTTAGTTGGAGGCAGGCCCAGTGTAACTCCACTGACTTCTCTGGGATTATTCTCTGAAGGGGGCAATTGTATATGGGATTACCATTTAAGCAGTTTGAACAGAAACAGTCAAAGGCCAATTTTGACTGAGAAGAAGGGGAAAATAGTAGAAATGCTCTACTGATGTAATTTCTTGACTGTCGCTTTTTCTGCCTACCATTCCCATTGGTATTCTTCACTGATTGTAATTGCCGGAAAATGGCAAGGTTTTGCTTGTCCCTTTAGATGAGTGGGCTGAAATTAGTGGTTGTGCAGATATGCAGTTTACTCATTACATTATAAAACATCCAGCCAGTGGTAGGTGGAGGGGGATGGGGTGGACCTGTAATTATAGGATGGAAATTGTTGAGTTGGTGCATAGTCTGACTACACAAATCATCCAAAGCAAATACATACTTTTATAATTACATAGTACCTAATCAATTTAACATGTATGTTTGGTGGAAAATAATTTTATTGGGGAAAAAATAAAATCTTGGTATGTGAAAGGTCACTAAGGACAAAATCATGGGCTAGTATTTACAATGACATATGTTCCTGGCTGAACAGCGAGCGCTTTCTTAATCAGCCTGTTCTTGCAATGCATGTATTTGGATGAACAGTAGCATTTAATATTATCAGTGCAGCTGGCAGGAAAAGGCTATTTACTTAAAGGAGTTTATCCCCCCCCATCAGTGCCTAAAGAGTGACAATAGCAGGCTGCCCCCACTGAGACAAACGTGCAGATGTCTCCTGCATGTGCAGACTGGGAAAAGTGGGAAATCACAGACTATTTGTAGCACCATCCTTAATTCCATTTGCCCTTTGAACTCCTCTTCTTGAGCTTGGGAGATGAGGTAGCCCGGAAGGAAATGTGCATTGTCCTCTTCCTCAGCCCTCTGTCCAATCCTCAGAAAATAATATACATGGGCACCAGGTTTGTATAGTTGTTGGTGGTGCCAAGAACAAGCCCAAGTACAGTTATTTTCTCCATGGGATGGACCAGGGCAACCACTCTGTCCCCATGCTTTGGGGGACCCCACGCTTCATAGAGACAAGGGGTCTAAGGCAGCCTGGTGCCTGCAGTAACAAGTAGCCTGGCCCCAGCCCACCCCAGTGACTCCTAGTGTCTTCTAGGGAGGAGAAATAAATCAGACAGAGGTAAGGTGAGGGTAGGGGTGGAATGAAGTGGGGCAGCCTGGGGCCAGATCACTCACTACTGCTGGTGCCAGGCCCCGTGCTAATCTCCAGGCTGCTCTGGACCCCATGTCCCCACAAAGAGCAGGACAAGGGGCAGTTGCCCCGGTCTACCCTATGGTGTGGAATATATAAAGCCCAAACATTGGTGGGGCTGGGCCCACAGTCCTGAATATTGATGGAGCACAAGCAATACAGACCCATAGACCTCACCACCTATGATAATATAGTCTGAGGATGCATTATTCTGTCTTCAGAGGGTCTCCATAGTGGGTGTAGGCATGACTTGAGGGAGCTCCTTTAGCACAACTCCACATGGCTCTGTTCTGCCTTGGAGCCAGGAAACGGAACTGCAGAGGGAAAGAGCAGCCATGAAGGCGCAGATGACCCTGGAGGTCCATCAGGTACATGGGTGAGCCTTGCAGCCTTTTGACAGGAATAGAAAGGGGGATCTCTACAAAGGCTTTCTCCTGAAAGTTCTATTATTGGACAGAATGATCTGGGCCAACAATGCCATGAAGGGACACAACACTTCTCATGTATAGATCTCAAAGCACTTTACAAATGCTGAACACTTATCCCCATTTTACAGAAGGGAAACAGAGGTTAAGGTTAAGGGCACTTTGAATAGCTGCTTGTGTACCACTGGTACACAAACTGATTTTGGTATATTTTCTTCTTGCTACCTAGTGGTCTTGATGTAAATAAAGGGGTAGGCTAAATTGTTAATAAAGGTACAATTATACACAAAAACATCCACAAAAAGACAAATGAGGCTTTTCATTGGGCTTGAAATAAAAAAAAGATAAAGAAATCATCTTAGGCATGATGATTGAGAGTTTTGCCAGAGAAAACAGTGTTTCAGTTTATATATATAAATAAAAATATATAAAAAATGTTTAAAAAATGACTGGAATTCACAAATAAACAATCACAGATTATGCCAAAGGAAATTTGTAGAAAGTTAATACATTGGGGGGGGGGGGAGGAGGAGGAATTCTGTATTGCCAATATTTTTGAAATTAGCATGCATAGCTCAGTGTACAAGTACTGCTGTTTTCTCTCTGTTTCTATCAATCATGCATAATAGGAAACATAGGTCCTTATAGGAGACAACAGAGCCAATTTCTCCAGCCATAGCCATGGGCCAAAGGATCTTGGCCAGTCCATGAGAAGAGTGCCTTCAGTGGCACTAGGTACTCCCGAACTCACCAGAGGTCTCTGTTCTGTCAATACAGCCCACTAAGTGACACTAACTACACAGCAAAACAGTTCCTTGACTGAAGGTGTTTACAAGATAGATGTCTACAACTTCTGTAGGAGTGTTGTGTATGCATCTTACAGATGTATTATACAAGATCTGAAGAAAAAAGTTCTGGGATGAGAAATGGTTAGGTGTGCCTGAATTAAAGGAACATCACTAACAATGAGAACAGTTTTATCTTTTAAAAAAAAAGTATATTGGAAATTGCAAGTCCCTCCTCCATTTGTTTCTAAGGTTGATTTCAACTCAAACAGGGGAAAATTCAAATACATGCAGGCCAGCTACGATCACTCTGCTGGAAAAATAAGATGAGGCACTAAAAGAAGCTACTGTATTTTGCTTTGAGCAATTTCTTTTACCCTGTTTGCTGTAAAAATCCATTTTTCAAATCACTTTCATTTTATCATTTGAGCAAATGAAAGATGATCCTGAGAATCAATTGCCCATTTGTTCCTTCAGAGATCTCATCATATGACATAAATTATGTGCTTTTAAGACCTGAAAGGAGAAAGAGGTTCCGTTCTAAAATGTAATTTCCACCCTGGGCATTCACTTGTAGTCTGAAAAATGAATATCAAGTAGCTTAAATGTTTAGAAAATAATTTCAAATTTGAGACAAAAGCATTTATAAAATATTTTTTATTTCTTCTTTTAATAATGCTACTCCATTAACTAGAAGAAAAATGTATCTTGTTCTGTACAACATATGCAATCATATGTTAAAACCAAATTAGATCCAAGCTTTTAAGGATAATTTTTCAAATGCTGTTGGCAGTTCCAACTCTCACCAATTTAATAGGCACCACGTGGCTAAAAGCTTGTGCAACAATGTGAAGATTTAACCCCATTTCAGACTCTACTTGCTGTATCCATGTCTAGGGAACAAATGTTCCCAGATATAAAATTGTATAATTCCACAAGAAAGATGTATCTGTTTTTTGCTGCACTTAGACTTCCACATTTTAAAAGCCAAATCTTCTGCTTCATTTGTTATTATTAATAATAGTCATTTAGCAGTATTCATTGCTACTGATAACACACAATAGGAAAAAATCTCAGGCTTGTAAAGAGTAAATCCAATAAACCTGAGGATGACAACATAGCCTGCTGTTTTGACTGGTTTGAACACAACTATTTTAATGAAAAATTTAAAAAGACCAAGGAAAACCTGTTGATCGGCATTCGCTGACAATACAAAGTATAGCAGAAATTCCTGTGCATCTGTCATGAACCTGACAGCCCAGTTATTAAGATTTTTAATTAAATCAGTTATTGAAATTCCACTTGCTCAATGCATCATTTCAGTATGTCTCTCTCTGCAGGACTAGACCTGTATGTATGTGCAAGAGAGCAGCTGGCTCTTGCTTACTTGGGCGGGGAAACATTTTTCCTCTAAGTTCAAAGAACAGATTTAGGCAAACCACACCTATTGTATATGCAATTTGACTAGCTCACAGTGAGTGGTGGCTTTTGAAGAGCAGCTGCACCAACTAGAGGTAGAATTGTTATTCAACATGACAGCACCTTAACACTAAAGATTGTCTACCAACCTAAAACTGCTGGGTTTAACTTGCAGGTGTTTTGGATTTAGTATACTTGGTTGCACAATCAATTTTAATTTATAAATGGAAGAAAACAGTTTGTGTATATACACACATGCCCCTCCATAGTCAGCCTTACATCACATTGTGCCCTAAGGGACATTACAGCTGGGCCACACAGTTAGTGTACAATTTACTGGAGTGCTGTAGATTTACACCCTAGCTTGCCAAGTGGAAAGTGCTTGTGTAGATATGCCCCTCTCCCCCAGTGTTTGTAGGACTGTGGCCTCCTTGTTGGAAGTAAGAGCAGACATCTCAGAGAATAAATCTGCAGATTAAGGAACTGCAACATCCACAGAAGGGAGAAAAATTTAATCAAACTGGATATCAACATTAGAACACAAGTGGCCACTCTATTTTCCCCACTCTTGGTTTTAATTCTGGAAGAAATAAAAACCTAAGTAGAGAGGAGAAGAAAGATTGGAATTATCCTTTTATGTACCCAGGAGTGTGTGTTATTTATTCCATCCAGGAATTACAAAATGATGATCCATCCAACAGCAAAAAGAGTGACAGCAGTTGCATTATATGCTTCTATTTTTGTTAGTTTACAGTACTAGCAAAATAAAATAAAAAAGTCCACCAGAAAAGCCTCAATCCCTTTTTTTAGTCTGAATCTTTCAGGTTCTCAACCCAAGGGTGATTCCCTCTCTCCCCTAGGAGGCCTGTACCTTTTTATTCAGCTAAAGAAAACAGACCCAGATTTTAATTTTGACTTGAATGGAAAGATGAAAGATTTTTTTTTTTTATTATTTACTACTATAGTTTCTGTAGATCTTTGTAGCTCTCTGAAATTCAGCAGCACAATGGTCTGGAATCGTGCCTTTGTCATACTAAGTGAAAACAATTGTGAGAACACTGAAAGAGTGTAGCAATAAAGAACAGCAGAAGTCAGGAGGCACAAGTCAAAGAAAAAAAGCTGTGTTTTTTAGCTGTGATTTTAAATGAGAGCAGATGCTCCAGAGGAGAAGACATTCCTTTGAAGGCCCAAAAGACAACCAGAACTTTAGTAGAAGGCCTTGCATATCTGTATAACACCTGCTTCTCTTCCTACCTCTAGTGAATGAGCTGATAAGGTAGGTACCTTCACCTGTCTCCCCCATAATGAAGAGTTTTAGGGTGTCTCTACTTCCATCCCCATCTTGTCAGGTTTCCTCCCCCCATAGCTTCACAAAAATAATTAACTTACAAAGTTTCTTCTAGTCTCACACGAGACAGTGTTCCCCAAAATCTCTGAAGTGTGTTTTTCACTCTCTCCTGCCTCTGGCCCAATCCCTAGAACACTCCTGCACTAGGACTTTGAGGAGGTTTTCAGAGGCAACCTCTACAGCTGGTTCCTTAATTCCTGTGCTAGAAATATTTTCCCTGGCTGAACCTGAGGTTTGAAAGAGAGATTCTTAATGCTGATTCAGACCTTTCATCTTTCAGAGGGGTTCTACATAGCTAATTTAGTAAAAAGAATGAGTGAAAGTAGTTCATGCTGTGACAGTACAAAGTGGTACACACAACATTGTTTTGCATTCTCAGAAAAATCCTCCCATAAAGGGAGTAATATCATAGAAGGAATGAGATCATTTGCACCATGAAGTGCAACTTAAGAATTGTCTGGGAAGATGCTAAAACTACAGCCAGTGCTCAAAATCCACATGCATCGTGTATTAATGTGTGGTGTAAAGTCCCAAACCTGCAAATCCTTCACCATAAGTCTTCTAGGGTCATTGCTCAGGAACAGTAACTGATGACTCACTCCATAGCTCAAGAGTGTGGAACATTCTTTGTGCTTCCAAGTGTTTGCCTCACAAACACACCTCACAATGGAGCTCCAGGATGAGAGGTGGGCCATTCTTTGCTCCTTGGATTCTTATCGAATATGTGAAAGCCAGTAGCTTCAAAGAGGGGTGGGCTCTCCTTGCTTTTTTCTCCTTGCCCACTAGAAAGAGGGGAACAACAGATAGGGTGTGTCTTGACTACAGTGGACTTTTGTTGACAAAACTATACCTGCGTCTACACCGCCGCTGAGTTCTGTCGACATAACGTCGACAGAATTCAGCAGTTTTGTCGACGGCTAAAAACCTCATTCTACGAGGAGTAACGCCTTTTGTCGACAGAGTTCTGTCGACAGAAGGCGTTATTGCATCTACACTGTCCTTTGCGTCTACACGGTCATGTCGACAAAGAGGCTTGCTTTGTCGACAGAACTGGATGTAGTCTAGACGCTCTTTGTCGACAGAAGCTTTGTCGACAGTATCTGTCAACAAAAGCCTGTAGTCTAGACGTACCCATACCGATGTAGGAGACTAGAGCTAGATGAGGCACCCCTAGCTTAGAATCATAGGGTTGGAAGAGACCTCAGGAGGTCATTGAGTCCAAACCCCTGCTAAAGGCAGGACCAATCCCAACTAAATCATCCCAGCCAGGGCTTTGTCAAGCCAGGACTTAAAAACCTCTAGGGATGGAGATTCCACCACCTCCTTAGGTAACCCATTCCAGTACTTCACTACCCTCCTAGTGAAATAGTTTTCCCTAATATCCAATCTAGACCTCCCCCACCTGCAACTTGAGACTACTGCTCCTTGTTCTATCATCTGTCACCACTGAGAACAGCCCCTCTCCATCTTCTTGGGGACCCTCCTTTCATGTAGTTGAAGGCTGCTATCAAAACTCACCTCACTCTTCTCTTCTGTAGACTAAGATAACTCTGCTGATAGGAAGACTGTTCTATACACTCCCCAGCCAGATACTAGTAGTTCCTCCCACTCCTATTTCAGGTTTTCTAACCTGTTGAGCCTCCATTTTACCAACCAGTGAAAAGGCAGGAGAGATTGCTCCTCAAAGCCCAGAAAGAGGAAGGAGTGCAAACTTTCCTTTTGCATTTATCAGTGGAGGGCCAGACTCATCCCTCAATTCTCCTTTATGCCTTGCCCAGCACCTCTACCTCGATGCGCAGATATCTAGTCACAGGCCTGTGTGAGATTATTAGTTTAGAACTAGCTCCTTCAGTGTGTTGATCAAAGTTTCCACTTCAGTGCCCCCAATTTGCTTATCTGATGTCATGGCAAAGGCCTTGGGAGTTCTGTGATTCAAAACTGCTAGTTTGCTGGCCTGATTTCCAGGGGCAGATTTAAAGAAGTCTCTGGCTCAGCAGCTCTAGTTTACTGGGCCTGAAGTCAAGGCACAGGCTTTTATATCTCTGTTGTGCTGGGAGCCTAGCCAGGTAGAGGAAAAACCTGCACAGGACCCTGTAACTTGTTGGGTTGAAGCAAAATGTGTAGACTTTGTGAAATTCCTTTACTGGCTCAGCATGTTTGGCTGATGTCCAGACACAGGATGCTGTGAAGTCAGAAGCTCAGCAGTTTGAGCACACTGGGTTGCTATCAGTGACAGCTACCACCTCAGCACCACTCATTTGCTGGGTTATTGTGAAAACATGAGTCTGAGCAGATTGTCACAGTATCTCTACGTTGGTGGGCAGATGCAATATCAGGAGAAAACCCAGTTGAGAGGGTAGCTGGCTGACTAATTGGGTTGAAATTAAGTCTTGAAGTTTAGATTGGGGAACAAATTGTTTGGACTGTTAAGACTGTTCTGTTGTTATTTCCTTTATTGTGTTTTAAAAATATAGCCACAGTCCCTATTGATACCTTCTTAAAAAAATGCCAGTCATCTGAAGAAGTGGGTTGCGCCCACGAAAGCTCATGATACTATCTACACGTTTTGTTAGTCTTTAAGGCGATACTAGACATTTTGTTGTTTTTAAAGTTTTTCCTGTTACAGACTAACTCAGTTACCCCTCTGAAGCTTTTGATACCTTCTTAGGTATCTTGCCAGAATGCCTTTCCCCTGTGTATGGTGTTCACTGCCTTATAAGCAAAGACTGTTTCCAAGAGCAAATTCCCTTCTCACATCTTCTCTCTGTGAGTCTGCTCTCAGCTCATATATGGGCTTGGAAGCAGGATGCTAATGCCATCAGATCATATCAGACCTACAGAGCAATTTTGCTCACTAAGTATTTTAGTGACTATGATTGGTATGAGGAGACATCTCTGAGGCAGCACTATCTCTCAGCAATACCCTGAGGGTTTTTAAATATTTTATGTATCATATATGTTTGTAGAATTATCCCTAGATGGGTGACCACACAGTCAACTAGAAAGGACAAAAGGGGCAAACCAGGATCTGTTAATTCCTCACACTTGGTGTGCATGACCAATTCCTGTTGGTACTGGAGTAGACTGTCAGGTACAAGCAAGAAATCCTAAGTTTACACAGAGCCTTTTTCCTGCCCTTTTTCTTGTTGATTTCCTATATTGATTTCTCTCCTACGCAATTTCAAATTTAAGTCACGGAGTCCTGTATTTGAAGCTGATACAATTTCTCCCCCAATGACTGTGAGGTGGGTAGGGTAGAGGATGGTATCTGCCACTGCTCTTTTTGTTCAAAGCATGTTAGAAATTCACTTGAAGGAACAACAGATTAAGTCTTCCTCTACAAATATTTCCAGTAATACCATCTGGCGCTCAGCAAGAATAAGATGCAAACTGAGGAGTCTATTCACGAGTGGATCTCATTCATACTGTAAAGAGCTGGCCAACACCCTGGATTTAGTGTACTGGTGCTGGGTAGCATTGGTGGCCTGTCATATACAAGGGAAAGACTAGATAATCTGTTCCTTTCTGCCCTTAAGTGCTATGGCCATATGTACTTCTGGATGGAATCAGAACTCATCTATGTGTCATAGGGTTACACTGCTAATAGTAATTCTTCAGAACACTAAGTAAAAGGAGCTGTATTTTTATAATAGGAGGATATGAAGTCTGTCCTCCCATCCTAGCTTCCCTGGCCCTTGATTCAGCCCCTACATAAAAATTATCTGTTGAATTTGGGTCATGGTGAGCAACACAGTGACAAGTTACTACATATCTGTTACTCTATTAATGGGAATTGTGTATCTCAGTGGGGTATATCACCCCCGAAAGCATGCTGTCTAGATATATTCTAATCCTAAAAACAGTCTACTGCATTGGGTTTTCTGGACATATACAAAAATTCCATTGACAGAGGATTATTTAGATATATTTTTAAAAACATAACTATATGACTGATGAGTATATGTGCAACCAACCATTTTAATTCTAAGACATTCCAATGATTAGGTAATATTGGAAACAGGTCTCACAGTAAAACAGTTTTAGAGAGGATGATCTCTTTTATAGTCCCCGACCCTTCCAAAACACTGCAAATAGGAAGACATCCACTGGGTCTTATTTGCCATTGTAGCTTTCTGGGAGATATGTGCTGAGTTCAGAAAGCCTGCAATCCTTTTTGCTAATAAGCATCATTAGATTTGGTTCTGACAAGAAGAATATGCACTGGGAATATCACCCCCAAACATTTCATCCTCTCTGGAGTATGCTTTCATGAGATAAGTCCTAATGAATACAATGCTCCAATTGTCCAAACTACTGTGAAAGTGCAGGTGCATGAATAACTCAGTACAAATATGAGGGAACAATGGCTCCAGAGAACCCCTGACAGGTGCTGAAGTGACATAGGTTTAAATGCCATTTCCAATCGGAACACTGTAGTTAAAGGCCAGGTATGCCAACCAATTCTATAAGATCTAAGAAGTTGTTGTCTTACTGCTGACAGGAGTGAGTGACATTGATAAATCACCCTCTTATAATGAGTGATACACAAATTCAGGTACTTAGAGAAATGAGCAACAGAGGACTGAAAGAAACAAAAGACCCAAACAGACAGCTGATATGAGTTGGAAATTAGAGATACTGGCAATAGGAAGATAAGGACAAAGGGTTCCAGAATCTTTGAACTTGTGTGCTGCCACTCCAAATTACGTGCACGCCACTGACTGGTCACAAAGCAAACCACATTTTAAAATGCCACATATTTTAATATATTTAAATTTAAGACTGTCCTGATTACCTCTTAAGTGAGACTAAAAGAAGATGTGGATTCTGTGTTTCATTTCTCTGAGCCGGAGACTGCCATCTCACCCTCCTCCCTTCTGTATAACAGACAGCGAGCTGCTTATTTTCCTCAAGGGATTCTCAGTATTTACACCGGGACAAAAGAAAAGAACCTCCCTACCACATGAGAAAGTCCAAACAGACTTACAGAACAGAGTGATAGACAGGATGTCAACTCGTAATTAGGATATTTGGGATACATCTGTGGACATCAAATGTCATTCACTAGTCAGTTCATCTCCAGCTTAAGGAAACTCATTCTCACACACGGCAGCAGCTGTTACTGTTTGGATTGTGAATAGTAATAAGCCATATGGCGTGGCAAAGCAAAAAAAACCAAAAACAAAAAACCAAAAAAACCAACCACACCACACATTCCTACATGAACAAATATTGTTATTGCAAAAAGCATAAACACATCAATATGTGTGTCTTTTCTCTGGGGAAGTATATAGCCTTCAACCTAACTCTAACAAAATTGTCTCTTCCAAATGAGCAAACTACCTGCAAGTGCTAGGCTTGGGTGTTCAGAATCTGAATGAGTGACTGGAAAACAAATGCAAGGGTGAGAGCACGCCCCTTAAAAACTTAGACAAAGTCCCATGGAGGTAGGTTGGAGGAACAGAAATACCCAATGAAAAATGGGTAAAATGGCAGAGAGAACAGTTTTTTCTTCTAATTGTAATATGTGGAGTTCTTCCTTTCCCATTCACCTAGAGAGGATGAGGAACGTACCCAGGAGGATGCACTTATGCTTTCCAGCTGGTCAGCAGTTGTCAAAACAGTTTTGAAGTGGGTGGGTGGTTTTGGTGGGGCTGAGTAAGAAGCTTTCAAAGTTGCACATGGAAGTCTCGATCCTTCAAGGTGCTGCGTGCCCTCCATGCAGTGCCAACTGAAGGCAAAGGGATTTGTGCGAAATTGGCACTGGCAGACATTGCTCAATACTTTGCCAGATCAAGTCCAAAGACAGAGGTGGAAGTAGCTCGCTGTTTCTTCTCCACTGGCTCTGTGAATACAAACCTTGATTCTCCCCTCAACCTCTGGGACACTGTAGGATTTTCTTCCTCCCATGGGAAAATTGTTTTGGTCCAGGAGTTTTGTAATGGTGTGTGTGTGTGTAACACCTATCAAGCTTTTAGCATCTTCATTTCTCTGAGCCGGGGAATTGCCATCTCACCCACCTCCCTTCTGTAACAGACAGCGAGCTTCTCTCATCTCTACAGAAAATCTTTACATTTCATCACTTCAACTGAAGGGAGATGTGACCACTTTATATTGTTTGCTATCTCTCTGTATATGGTAACACATGCTCGTGTACTTGCCAGTTTTCGTGGGTGTTTCCTTGACGTGTATCCCAATGGCCTTACTACAGTGAAGAGATCATGGGCAACAATAGCATGCCCAACTACCTGCTATGATTTGGCTGGTAGCACAGATCCTGAAGAGCTTGACTGATAAGGAGCAACCAGGGATCTCTCTTATTTCAATATACTTAAGTTACTGCATTGATCCTGCCAGGCAGGCTAAGCAGAGTTGTCAACTTAAAGAAATTACATTAGCAGATTGTGATTGTGTTGCTAGCTTGTTTTCCAGTGAATGAAATACTTGAGCAGACAATAGAGACTATAGGGCATTTTTCTGAGCCCTAGAGACAGCAGGTAATGAAGTCAGAAAGCTATCAGATATTGCCTGAACACAGCAACATACCAGACCAATCAATGCTTCGTACAGTCATAATAAGAGGCTACTGGTAATTACAAAAAGAAGTATTCTAACATTTCAATGGAAGATAGAAACACTTTCCTACAAGATTTGGTTGTTCTGAATCAAATAAAAAATTAAAAACCTCTCCAGGCAACATGGCTTAAATTTTCATTGTAAAAACCTCAATATTAAAGTTTGCCACCCAACTTATCATTGACGATTTCTACATACTGAACGATGTCTTGTACAACAGCAAAATCAATCTTTCGATTAGTAGCCTAACATTGAAGATTGCTGTAACAATGTAGCTGTCTCCCAAGAGCTCTGTCATGCCTGGGGTAGCTCTGTAGTGCCCTGTCTCGCTTCTTTCTTTTTCAGGGCTCCTTAATAAAGTCTACACAGTCATGCTGGAGATCTGGATTGGCACTCCAGCCAAATAAACACCAATAATTGTAACTGCTTCCAGGGTTAACAAAAGTCCATCTATAAAAGTCCCAACACAAAAAAGATTGTTCTGCCCTCTTCAGCCCACCACTTGGACTCTTGTTTGGAGTCCCTTTCTGGGCTACCTTTGAGTCTTTCCCTCTGCTCCAGTATAGGGCACGCAGCTCCCAAACTGGCGCCTCTGGATTACCCAGCTCCCACCGATCCTGGCTCAGGCCTTTCCACACAAGCCTGCCTGCCAGCTCCTCCATCAAAAATCTTCCAATTACTCTGTTTTTCTAAAAGACGCAGATGTCCATTAAAACATCAGCTTACCCACGCCTCCCTGCCCCAGCCCTGCCCCCTCAGTCTGGGAGACAGCTAATTAATCATATCACAAGTGGGGCTGACGGCCCATCTCACTTTAAAGGAGGCAGTCACCCTGTGACAACTGCTTTATCATGCAGATATTTTAGCAGTTTTGCACACACATGTATAGGGACACCTGGCTCAGCTTTCACTTGCAAAGATGAACCAATGCCTAAGCGGAATTCCTAACTCGCTTGTAGAATTCCAAGCAAATAGATTCAAAACAAGTCAATCTAAAGAAAAATTAGGATTACTGGACTGTGTATGAAAATATGACCAAGTACTGAAAATTAATAATTTGGGGCTCTTCTTATGCAGTGCTAGGATTGTGCCTATCCTTAACGTGGCCTTAAACCCCCTTATGGTCATGTTCGATTTATGCATAGCTGCTGACTCCTCACAAGTAAGTAGACAAAGAAGGGCAGAAAGTTCCTGGACTCTTGGCTCCCCTTTAATTTATTCCTTACATTGGCCAGCACAGCAAGGTGGATTCAGCCACAAAGTAAAGCACACCCTTTCAAAATAATAATAAATGCAAGAGGGTTACCCAGAAAGGACCTCAGAGAGTCAGAGCTTGAGGCCCGAAGGGAACATGAAGTCATTTGACTGAATTCTTGTATAATACAGGCCAAAAGAATTTAACCCAGTTTCTTTTATACAGAGCCCAGTAACTTGGGTGTGGCTAAAGCATATCATGCTGAAAGACATCCAGTCTTGATTTGATGACATCAAGAGATGAATAACCCACCCTTACTTTTGATAGTTTTTTCCAATAATCACCCTCAGTGTTAAAAAAAATTGTGCCTAAATCTGAATTTGTCTGGTTTTATCCAGCCAGCAATGGTTCTTGTTATCTCTCTCTCTCTGCTAAACAGTCCTTTAATATCTGGTATTTTCTCTCTGGTGCTTATACACACTAATCAAATCATCTTATGATCTTTTTTTGAGAAAAAGATCTTTAGACTTAAAGAGATCATTAAGGCTAAGTAGCTATTAAAGCCTGGTTGTAAGGATTTTTCCACCCTTAAAATTATTTTGTGGCTCTTCTCCGCACCTTCAATTTTCCAACATCCTTTTTAAAATCTGTCTATCACAACTGGATTCAGTATTTTCATATCAGGGTGTGTCTAGACTACAGGTTTTTTTTTTTTTAAAGTGGCCTTTTTTCCAAAAAACATCCCCTGCATCTAGACTGCTGCTGTGTTCTTTCGAAAGTAAATCGAAAGAATGTGGCAGTTTTTTCGACCACGGAAAACCTTGTTTTACAAGGAATAACGCCTTTTTTCGAAAGTGCTCTTTCCAAAAAAGGTGCTATGTAATGCAAACTGTGCTTTTTCGAAAGAGAGCATCCAGACTGCCTGGGTGCTCTCTTTCGAAAAAGTGGCTTTCTTTTTCAAAAGTACCAGTTGTAGTCTAGATGCTCTTTTTTGAAAGAGACTTTTTCGAAAGTATCTTTCGAAAGAGGCTTGCAGTCTAGACATAGCCTCAGTGTCTATATATGCCAGTATTCAATCATTTATGTATCTCTCCATACTCAGGGCTGCGGTAAAATACCACAATCACAATATTTATAGAAATAATTCAATTTAACATTCCCCTTTTAAGCTCCCATTATTTGAGCAGGTTACATTACAACCTCAGTTTCTATATGTCAGCAGACACTGTCCATGTTACAAGGCATAACTTGCTGAGTAATCACCGCCTTGCTCTCAAAGGCCATTTCCACGGCAAGAAGTATAGTGCCAGGAAGATGCCATGTTCACAACATGCCTTCTGAATGAGGCAAAATTTAACACTGCAAACAACCACCAGGAATTAGCGTGTGTGAAGCATGGATAAGCCCAAACAAATGCCATTGTTTCACAAGTAACTGAAAATAAGCAAGATTTTACTTATAATAACAGTTTCTATAGAGGAAAAATATGTGTAACCTAGAGACACTGAGACCACTGATAAGGGAAAGTGAAGTGTGTTTTACAGCCTTAACTGAGAGTGAATTTGTTCTTAGCTCATGCAGCAGAGGCACATGGCATTAGCCCCTAAAGTTGCAGGTTCAATTCCTCCTGCCAATAACGAGGGTCCATCAGCTTTACATAAGCACATGCCCATATATTATGGGATATTGGGTACAGGGTGTCTGGAGAGGCCTGCCATGCTCCTGACCCCAGGGTGGGACACCCACACCCTCCCTCCACAAGCCACCTCAGGAAGGAGGCTGGGGACATCGACACACACACATGCTCAGCAGTCCCTCTTGTGGCACATGGGCATGCCCACAGTCTATGGGACATCTGGGCTCACTGGCCAGAGTGCACATGGCCTGGCTCCAAGCACATCGCCTGCGACAGATGAGAACTGTCGCTCTTGGCTTGCAGAAGGGGGCTGGGCTTCAGGCACTATGTCCTCTGGGATGACTGACCATCTCTCTTTGTTCTCCACAGCTGGACCAGCTGCAACAGGAGGGCAGTCAACGACACCCAGGACAGCCTCCCGGACCCAAGGCTTCCGCAGGCGCACCCATCCCATGGACGAATACCAGAGGCAGCACCTAGTGGCACTCTGGGCCCTGCACCAAACCATCCACGGCTGGATGCACGAGGACCTGCAGCTATGTCGTGAGAGCTGGTGGGAGCTGCTTGCAAAAGGCTGCTCCCTGTGCACTGATGTGCACTCCGTTGTGCAGAGCATGATGCGTCCTCCCACTCCAGCCTGTGCTACATCTCCTGCTGTCGCTCCTCCTCCTACTCTCTCCCCACTCCTGCTTCTCCCTCCACACCCCCCATGGACGCCGAGGGCCCTGCACCCATGGCGGTGAGATCCACAGAGCCAGGCACCACTCCCAGCCCCAGCCCTGAGCCTTCCCCCATTTTCAGCTCCCTCCTCCAAGGTTTTCAACACCCGCCTTCTTCCACCCTCTCTCCTCCCCTCTTCCAGGTTCTTTCCCCAATCTTTCCCCAGTTTCTTTGACCCCACAGTTATGTAAAATAGAGTGTTTAGTTTTTTCAACAAAAAAGTGTCTTTATTTTTTCATCAGGAAAGGGGGGAACAGGGGAAAGGGAGGGGTAAGTGGAGGGACAGCAATGAGGGGTGAAGCAGAAGCCCCCAGTAGGGCAGACCAGGGGAGAGTGTCACTGGTCCTCTGGGGAGAAACTTTCCCTCAGGACCTCCTGGACGTGCAAGGGCCCCAATGGGCCTGCCGGATGGCAGCTGTGCGCAGCTGCTCGTAGGCCCTATGTAAGTGGTCAGCTTCCACCCCTCACCCTGGAAGGAAGGCTTCCCCCCTTTGTTCGCACACGTTGTGCAGAACACAACACAGAGCCACCACATGTGGGACATTGTGCTCCCCGAGGTCCAGGCGGGTGGATAGAGATGTGGGTCTTGTTGATAGCCCCTCTGCAGTTGGGGAAGCCCAGGGCACCAAATCCATTGATGATGGCGTCCACATCTGCCAGGTGGATAACTCTACGCAGCAGGATGCTGTTAATGGTCCTGACCACCTGCAGAAGGAGACAAACAAACCGAGAATCACAGGGGTTCCAGTGTGCCTGTAAGTCCCACCCTTCCTAGTCCCCCTCCCTCCCACTCACCAGGAGCAACCCCTTGCAATCACCCCCATCCCTGGCAGGGCCTTGTGAGGGCAGGACAGAACAAACCCTCCCGGGGAGGGGGCTTGCACCACTCCCTTCCCCATTCCCCTTATCCCTAGGGAAGCCCATTCCATCCTTCCACCCCCCTCCTGGGACAACAGCCTGAGAATGCCATACCTGCATGACCAGGGCCCCGACGGTCAATCTCCCCACGCCAAATGGGTTCCCCAAGGAGCAGTAGTTATCCAGTGTGGAGAGTTTCCAGAGGGAGATGGCAACACGCTTCTGAAGAGGGATAGCAGGCCTCGTGTGTGTCCCGTCACCTCAGGGCAGAGGTGAGCCACTCACAGAGCTCGAGGAAGGTCTCCTTCTTCATTCTAAAGTTCTGGAGCCATTGTTGGTCTCCCCAGCGCTCCAGAACTATGTAGTCCCACCTGTCTGCACTGGAGTCCAGATGCAATGGGGCATGGCATCCAGGCCAGGGTGGGCGGCCTCCAGCTGCTAGAGCTGCTCCCTGACATATCCGAGGAGGGTCTGCCACAAGGGCTGGGGTTAGGTTCCTGCAGAGCCTGGGAGGCAGCCTGCAGAAACTGCTGCATGACTTGCAGCCTGAAGACTTTCTGGAGACAGCTCCAGCTCCATAGTGCAGAGTGCTGTGGTGTCCTGAACCAGGGCAACCAGAGCAAGAAGAGAAAATGTTTTGCTGTCCCTCAGAGAGATAGGCAAGCAAGCAGGGAAACCTGACAAACGGCTGTCCAGGGGAGTCCATTTAAGCACGAGCCTCAGATAGCCTCAAGCAGCAGCCATGCAAAGCAACTACTAACCTTATGCCTTGCCTGAACTGGTTCTGGGTGGCCTTAAATGTAATTCAGTGTCGACGCACTAATTCAAAATAGCTAAGCGCTATTTCAAAACACATTTTGTGTGTAGATGCACTATTTCGAAATAAGCTAGTCCGAAAAATCTCTTCATGTATATATATCATGAGCTTATGTGGTCAAAACTCACTTCCTCAGATGAGAGTCTCTCATATATATGTGGGTTGGAGGCCGTTGATCCACAAAAAAATCAGTTGGGAACTGCACACAAGTGAGAAGCAACCAAACCTTCATTAATGTGGCCCTCGGGGGGAGGAGGAGGGAATGGGGGAAGTCCTAAACCTCAGGAACTGGATCCAAGTAAGCTGGGGCCTTAGGTTCCCCACCCCACTTTAAGGTGCTACAGGACTACTCTTTTATTTAGCTCAACAAAGAGAAGGTTTATAGGTATATGCACACAGAAGTATACTATAGTATACAGAAGTACACACGGGGAACAAATATTTGAAGAGCCCATTATCAATCTAGCAGAAAAAGATATAATGTCATCCAATGACTGGAAGCTGAAGACAGAGAAGTTCATACTAGAAATACAGTGTACATTTTTAACAGTGAGGGTAATTAACAACTGGAACAATCAGACAAAGATTGCACTGGATTCCCAAGACTGGCCATTTTCAATTGAGGTTAGACATTTTTCTAAAAGATGGGCTTTCGGAATTATTTTGGGGAAGTTCTATGGCCTATGTTATACAGGCAGGCAATCTAGATGACTAAAATGGTCCTTTTGGCCTTGGAATCTGCACCATGAATGACTTAAAGTCACACTGTCCTATAAACCAACAGCCTATGGACCCGCAAAGATAAAGCTTGTGTCTGCCCCAGAAAAGTACCAGAATCTTATTTTCAATTTAGGTACAAACCAATTAGGCTGCAGACAGTTCATCTGCCTCTCTTCTGGGCCCACTGGCTCTCTAGGCTCCTAGAAGAGCTTGCAAACTCAATGGGACACTTAACTTTATAGTCCTTTGATGTTTGTTTATAATACTGGTAGAAAAGTAATTACAAAGATTTAAAAAGTAAAACTGGGCATTTGTCTATTAGGTTTTACTAGAAATAACCACATAAAACAATTTTATAATTTTTAGAACAAGTCATCTGAGGCCTTGCCTACACAGAGCATGAACTGAAATAACTAAAGTGGTTTTAGGTCACACAATTTGGTGACATTTTGGTGCAAGTAGGCAGACTCAAGTCCACAAATGGAGCATCATTGACTAAGTTCTGCTATGCATGGGCACAGAAGCTCAGCTGCAAGAATCACATTTCAGGATCAGTGCCTCAGTGCACACTAGGTAATTGATTTCACCTGTGACCCTGCTGTCATGAGTGAATATTTTATGAACAACTGATGAAGAACAAAATGAAATCTCTCATTTCATAGACTTGCTAGAACTTATAATGAAAAATTAAACTCAGTAAAATTCATTTGTTCTGAACATTTAACTTGGTTTATGTGAATCTGTACTTATGCTTTGGGAGTCCAAAAAAGGTAACTCCCAAGATTATTTTGAAAAGAAATGAAAGCAATTAATTCCTTTCTGACAGGGGAACTGAGAGAATTGCTGGGCCCCTGGGCAAGGTAGGGAGGCTACTTCATGCTCCTGGAAGGGGTGGAGCCTCCATTGGAAGGGGTGGGGCTGGGGCAGTCAGCCTTCAGCAGCACCTGGACCATGCTACACCCCCTCCCAGCCCTCAGTGCTGTCCAGAGTGCACCACCGGGTGCTCCAATGGCAATTGGAAGGGCCTGAAGCTCCAACTGCTTCTGCTCTGACTGCAGCTGGAAACCCCAGGCCCTTCTGAATCACGGGGCTGCAGGGCAGTTGCCCCCTTTATCATTTTCTTCGGCAGGTCTGCTTTCCAACTCAATTTGTGCTTGTGTGTGGTTTAATCCTCTTCTTCCAATAGTAATGTAATGCTCTCCACATACAGAAGGAAATGGGTAGAATGTCATTACAGAGTAAATGTGACCTCTAATAATACTTTGTAATTTATCTAAGGATCTAAACAGAAGTGACTCATAACAGTTGATGGGGGAGCAGAGGGAGCATACTTTCAACCAAATCCCTGCATATAAATAAAAAAAAATCCTGGAAAAAGTCTGGGGGAGCCCTCCCCACATCATGTCTGGGTCTGAAAGCATTTTACAAACACTGATGAAAAAGAATCACAGCTACCCTGGGGGCAGATAAAAATTACACAACCCCCAAGTTTACAGATAAGGAAGCTAACAGATGCTATTATGGTATCTTACTCCATGAACAAGGTACTAAATGAATGTGGCAGAATTTGGTCCCAGGTGGCTTGCCCAGGCTCATATAACAAGTCTATGGCAGAAGAAGGAAAGGAACCAGATTTCCTGATTCCAGGACTCTTACTTTAACCAGTAGGTATCACTGTCTCTAAGAAAAAGAGATCCTTTAGTTCGATACCTCTTTTGATCTGTTCAAGCGAGTGAAGACAAATGCCCAGATTACCATCAGCTATCAGAGAAAAGACAAGGCTTACTTGCCCTTACCCTGTAGGCAGAGCATGTCATTACCTTTCTGTTCATCTCATAAGTTTATGTTACTATTTCTACACTTTTCAATCCCTCTAGCATATAAAGACAAGAAAATCAGATTTTTTTTTTTGTTTAAGAAACATTGCATCTGTAGCTGAAACTGATCTCTCTCATTGACTGAGGTAACAATTGTATTTCATGGCAAAAAAAAAAAAAAAAAGAGGAAATGGCAACTCCAGCTACGTACGAAACATGTAGAATGCTGTGGAAGCAGTTTTCAGAAAAAGCAATCTTATTCTTAATCATTTAGTAAGATTTTCCTCCATCTGTAACCAAATTAGCTTTTCCTTGCAGATTGGAAATAAGCCAATAATAAAAATTCCTTAAAATGAAAGATAACAGAACCAGAAAGGTTTGGGGGAATCTAGCTCATATTTATATTTAAAAAGCAGATGTGTAGCTTTAAAAAAAATCTATTTGACCAAAGCACATTCTGTTTTAGAAGTCCCAACAGATCTATTTAGTATTTCTTGACATCTTAAGAATTTACATTCAGTTTTTTCATGACACAAGAGTAGTTATCACTGACAGTGTCTTGTAAATTGTATAGCCAACACATCCTGTTTTCTGCTTTAAGATAACATATAAGCCTGTAATCTTAATACCAATACTTTAATCTTAAAATTTCGAATACCACTGGATAAAGAGCACACTACAGTAACCTTTCATTCACCAATTGTTCTTTATTTTAACTCACCATGACTTGATTCCAAAACTCAGCGTTGTTTGCTACACAGGAAAGAGAAATTTCTTGCTTGTCAAATGTATCACTCCAACTACTTAAGTGAGTGTAGGAAAGACGACACTGTATTGCCACAAGAGCATTCTAAAACACAGGATCGTGTTCTTCTGATGCAAGGCTCCGTACAAGCGAGTTCACAAGTAAGCAGGGGAGTGGCATATTACTTATGATTCAAAAGCTAAATATGTCTCATTCAATTGAATGCTTGCACAGTATGCAATACTGCAACTCAAGAAATACATATTCCCTAAGAATACCGCCATAAACCTTCAGCTCATGTTACATGTGTAATACTGCAACACCTCAAAAATGATGTGCCAAGTACAGCCTTTTGGGGTTTCACATTTAGCCAAGAGAAAGCAAGCTTGAGTCAGAGGTTTGTAATGATAAGTCTCTGATATGCAAGTTTAAGGTGTATGAAGTTACATAATACATAAACAGAACAAAGTGTGCGTTTATGTGTGGTACCTATAACTAAGAATGTAACTTAAAGCCTATAATCTGCATGTAAAAATAAGTAAACTCAGCTACTACAGATTCTCAGATGTATGGAGCAACTATTCTGACAGAAAAAAAATACAGAAACTTCAGCCTGCTTGCAATTTAAACTGAGCTGTGCATTAAGGAAAAAGAAAGATGAAATTGGAGTATTATGGAGAAATGAAGGAATTCAGAGGTGTTTCTCAAGGAAGTATTTGCCCCTTAATGTGCATTTACAACTCCCATCAACTCTAATAGGAATTATAGCTATGCACAGAGAACAAACTGTACCCTGAAGAGTTTAGCAAAAAACTTATTTATGCAGGATAAAAAGGGAGACATTACAATCTAATGATCAGCTGTTAGCAGGGAGAACCCAGTGGAATATTGGTAATTTTTTGAGTTTGTACATATTCTTTTAAGTTTTCACTCAGTTGCCCTTATACTTACGCCAAAGAAAAAAATGTACAAGTCAGCAGACTAGAAATACCACTTAAAGGCAATAAATACTCTTGCAGACCTTTATGTATCCATGAAACTTTTCTCTAAGGGGACTGGACAAGTTTTTCCCCCTTAAAAGTTATTTATTACCACTATGCAAACTGCATCTCTTGATATCACATGACTAGAGCCCTACCAAATTCAATTAATCAATTTCATGGTCATACAATTTTAACAGTTGAAAATGTCATGATTTCAGCTATTTAAATCTGAAATTTCATGGTGGTGTAATTTCAGGAGTCCTGACTCAAAAAAAGAGTTGTGAGGGGGTGGCAGTGAGGTTACTGTGGGGGGGTTGTGGTACTGCTACCCTTCTGTGCTACTGCTGGTGGTGGCAATGCCTTCAGAGCTGGGCAGCTGGAGAGCATTGGCTGCTGGCTAGGAACCCAGCTCTGAAGGCAGAAGCACCAGCAGCAGCAGCACAGAAGGAGGGATGACATGGTATGATATTTTCTTTTTTCTTATTATAGGCTTATTTCTATACAGTTGTTGGCAGGGTAGTACCTTCAGAGCTGGGCACTTGACCAACAAACAGCGCTCACCAAACACCTAGTTTTGAAAACAGCAGAGAAGAAAGAGTGGCATCACTGTAACCCCTCCTCTCCCAAACACCTTGTGATCCCCCTTTTAATGTCATGGGCTGTGACGTGTTTCATGGCTATGAATTTGGTAGGGCTCTACTCATGACAGGCCATGACCATCTCACATTTTGCTTATGCAAAGTTCACAGCATGTAAAGTGAGAAATCAAGAGTTCAGTCAATCCAGACTCATTATCTTTACAACTTCAACCTTTACTGTTAAAGATGTTTTAATTTGCAAGAAGAATGCCCCCCTTTAAGCTCCCTGACTCCTTTACTGTGCTTGTAAGAATACACACACACACACACACACACACACACACACAAAAAGTATGGGCCAAGGAACAATGTAGAATGCAAAGATACCTTCAAAGAGCAAACGGAGGACATTGTGGGAAACATCAGCTGCTCAAAATAAATGATATGAACGCACATTTTTCAGAAACACCATTGTTACAGTTTTCTCCAAATTCTTTAATGCACTAGTGGAATCATAGCATCTCTATTCAAATAGGAAGGGGTCATTCAAGAAAACCACGTGTTAGTCATTATGAGATTACTTCACTAACAGATCAGTTGAGCAAGTAGCAGGTGTGTTTCCTGAATCCCATTGCCTTACACAGTGGAGAAAGCAAGCACTTAATACCCGCTGATCGCACTGCATGGAATGGTAGAAAGTGACCCCACACTAAAACGCCGATGAAAGCTGCTAATCAGTGCCTCCTCAACACCCGAGGGAGAACCTCAGTGCCAGAGCCATGCCCCATTCAGAAAATGTCTAAAATAAGGTATTTTGTGGGAGCGTGGGGCTGGTTCTAGGAGATGGGGAAGAGAGTAGAAGCCAAAACCTCAGAGTGAACCTACAGTGTTCATTCTGGTGCCTGTCAACAGCCTGATACTCACCAGGTCACATTGGATTCACACAGGCCTAAACAAGCCATGATGGCTTGTTGATTATTGATGAATTAGCAGGCTGCAGATTTAAAAGCAAAGAAAAGGAAGTACTTTTTCCACTCAAAAACTTGTAGAAATCCTTGCTGGGAAAGCTATGAAGGAAAAAAAATCTATAACTGGGTTCAAAAAAGGATTAGATTAGTTTATGGAAGATAATAGTCATTGATGTACCTATCCAAGATGATCTAGGATGCAACCCCATGCGTTGGATGCCTCCAAACCTCCAAGTACCAGAGACTGAGACTGGATTACAGTGGATGGATTATTCACTAATTGCCCTATTCTGTTCATTCCCTCTGAAGCATCTGGCCCAGGACAGTATCAGAAGACAGGATAACAGGCTAGATGTAAACCATTTGTCTGACACCATTCAGATGTTATGGTCCTGTTTTTGTTACTTCTTCACAATCAGCAATGTTATCACAGCTCTGGGAATAAACGTTTGTAAGTAATCCTGGATGTCCTCTATTGGTTGGCCTATTCCTCAGTGTCATGAATCAATCAGCGGTTATATTACCATTCCCATCCTCAGCCACATGCAGTTGGGATTTAGCAAACAATTTACATTAATAATCCAGAGGGCATTCCCCACTAGGCTGGAGGGCTAAGCAACTAGACTGCATCCCTTTAAACATTTAAACCACTCCATGTACAAGCAGAAAATAAAGGACACTACCTGCATAAACATTAACAAAACCTAATGAACAGAAATTTGAGTTAGGAGATTTTACTAAGGAATGTCATAATCTGACATTTAATTGAACAATTTATCCAAATTTAGACAGGCTCTAGATGCACCCAGAATAAACATTCCACATTTTCATATATCCTTTTATCTAACACTACCAAGATTTCCACAGAAGATTCTAATTCAGACACATAGTCTTGAGATATAGTTATGCCAATTAGCACTGATCAGCAAATACAAATTAGGAAAATATAGCTATCTGTTTTGAGAAATCTTAAATGTATTTGTTATCCCATACATTGACAAACCAAGCATATCTCCTTTTCACTTTAATTATGATGAGGGATAAATTTAGATGCACCTGTAATCCATGCCTTAAATTGCTTTAGCTACTTCAATGTTCTCCTTAACCAACATAAAAAACAAACAAACCCAGAATGTTTCTTGTGGAATTAAATAAGCAGAAAAAAGGGATGTTAAGTAACAAATCTAAAATTAGTAAGGCTTCCTTTATTTTCAGGAATTACCACATGCTCCTATCAGCAAATATGCCTTTCCTCTTTTATTCTGTGAATGCTGGAACTCTGCAATTAATCATAGAATCATAGAATACTAGGACTGGAAGGGACCTCGAGAGTTCATCGAGTCCAGTCCCCTGCCCTCATGGCAGGACCAAATACTGTCTAGACCATCTCTGATAGACATTTATCTAACCTACTCTTAAATATCTCCAGAGATGGGGATTCGACAACCTCCCTGGGCAATTTATTCCAGTGTTTGACTACCCTGACAGTTAGGAACTTTTTCCTAATGTCCAACCTAAACCTCTCTTGCTGCAGTTTAAGCCCATTGCTTCTTGTTCTATCCTCAGAGGCCAAGATGAACAATTTTTCTCCCTCCTCCTTATGACACCCTTTTAGATACCTGAAAACTGCTATCATGTCCCCCTTCAATTGACTACAAGTCTCCTCACATTTTGTAAGACACATACATCTGTGTCCCTTTGCAAGGGATTCTCAGCCCTTTGATCCTTCCAGTTACAGCTAAGGCATCTTCAGCACTTTATTTACTGCTGAGAATTGTGTAAATTTAGTCCAAAGGTTTAAAATATGTCCTTCAATTCAGTTCCACAGTCAGATATCAGATCTCCAGTATTCCTAAAGAAAATCTGATCTTATCTTGTCTAGATTATTTAATTTGATGGGTCAACTTGATTTCAGGATTGTCTTAACTTTGGCAACTGTGTAAACGTTCATGTAAAAACATCTGGGCTTTGTACATACTGATGATTCCACCATGACTAGGCTTACCATGAAGAAACAGACATTGCCAAATATGTGAGAGCTCAGCAGCAACTGTCCAATCAGCAAACTCATATGGTGAATCATATGGGCTAGAATATGGCAGGCAGTAGCATCAGTAGGATTTACAGAGCCATCATCTTGTCAATTAATTATTGGACACTGAAAAATTCACCAAGAGAGTAGGTTGCAAGGCATGAGGCAGAGGAGAGATGCACAAATGAAGCTGTCTTTAAAAAGTCTCTTATTGCCTAGTTCTCTTGAAAACATTAGTTTTGCAGAGGTGCCAAGCTTTTCTATCAGGATTATAATAAACATTCATCAAAAGATTTCTCTCTGTTTCCTTATCAGGAGGTTAAAAAAATCAGAATAGTTCAATTACAATTTTTGCAATAAGCTCTAAAAAGGTGAATAGCAAATCATCTTTATGCACCATTCTGAAGTACTTATTTATTGATTCCTCCCCGAACAAAATGGTTGGAATATTTTCTCATCTATAGGGTTACTTTCTGACTGCAGAAATGCAAGCATCTTTGCTGCATCCCTCCTTCCTCAAGGTCCTGCCACACCCCTTCTGAGTCCTCCCCCCCCCCACATTGCCCCTTTCGCCATTACTTGCCTTCCCCCACCCTTGCTCACTTTCACTGGGCTGAGTGCATGGGGGGGGGGCAAGCTCTGGGTGAGGCCAGGGCGAAGGGTTTGAGGTGCAGGAGGAGGCTCTATCTAGGCTGGAGCTAAGAGCTCTAGAATGTGGGAGGGGCTCTGGACTGGGGCATGGGCTCCAAGATAACACTAAAAATGAAGGCTTCAGAGTGTGGGAGGGGGCTCCAGGCTGGGCCCAAAGAGTTTGGAGTGCATGATAGGGCTCTGGGCTAGGGCAGGGTTTGTGATGTGAGAAGGGGCTGGGGGTTTCGGTACTGCTTACCTCAGGTGGTTCCCAGAAGCAGCCGACATGTCTCTCAGGTATAGGACCAGCAAGGACTTGGGGCTCCACATGCTGCCCCCATCTGCAGGCACCACCTCCCACTAACTGGGCTTCTCTGCACCTACCTTGGAGGGACACGCCAGCTGCTTCCAGGAGCCATGTAAGCCAGCTGCTGCAGCAAAACAGATTTTTAGCAGCTGAGTCAATGTGTCAGGGTCCCTGTTCAGCCAGGCACTCCAGTTGAAAACCAAATGCCTAGTAACTCTGATCATCTAACAGTGCTTTGGCTTGCATCCAGCTTAGGTAGGTTGACAGGTAATGACAGTCAATGGCATTTAAGTTCCTAAGATGACTAAATCAGTTAGGATGACAATGCCAAGTGGCACAATACCCAAATACATTTACAAATCTAGGCCTTTGCACTGACTTCCATAGGGGCAGTATTTTACCCTGTCTCATTTATTCTGAGGCTGCCACTCTTATCCTTAAATAAAACTCAAAGACATATTTCTAGGGTCTGGCATAAGTAGTCTGGTTTGATTTGCTTCAGTAGCCTTCAGCCACTTGCAAACTAAGCAGCACAGTTTATGTGGAGTGTAACTATTTGAATTAACAGCATCAATAATCTGTATGTTCCCAACTCACACACACATTATGCATGGAATTTGCAAAGCATTTTCTGTGGAACATCACCAGGGCAGAATGTTGCCTCTCTGTATGATGCTGGCAAGACTGATATAAACTGATGTTTACTTCAGACCATTAAGACACTATTTTATAATAAAAAAGTAGAGACTTCAAAGTTACGTGAAACAGTTGAAACTATGTACTCATATTTGACATGCGTAGAGCTGAAATATATATAGACGATATCTGACACTAGAAGGGGAATTGCATGACTGAAAAAGATTCTTAACCTTCAGTAATAATTGAGTGCTTATAAAATTCCAACTTCACCCATCTATCACAGTGCAGCTTACAGGTTGAACCTCTCAAGTCGAGAACTCTCTTGTCCAGAAACATCCGTTGTCCGAAATAATTTTAGTTAGCTGGATGTCTGCTTTTCATGATGTGGCCAAGTTTCCCACAGTCCCCTAAAGTTTATTTACAGCCACCAGTCCTAGCTCTCAGTGTTTGGTACTGGTATTTAGCTCTAATTTACCCCTAAATGTCATCTAACAGCCCAGTAAGCAGTGGAAGTGTTGGCAATGCTGCTAGACAATATTGACCTCCAGAAAATTGGTCCAGAAAATTCTCTGGTTTGGAACCGGTCAGGTCCCAAGAGCGCCAGACCAGAGAGGTTCAGCCTGTATTATATACCCTGAATCACGGTTACATAATGAAACTAGAAGAATTTGCCCTCACTTCATTATACTAACATGGTTGATATAGAACATAATTCAACCCTACTGAACTCAATAAAAGCTTTTAGACCAGAGTCAACAAATTCAAGTAATGAAGAGATTACAAACATAGTAAGATACTACTCAGCATGAGTAAGGGTAGCAGAATTTGGCCCTTCGATAGAAGACATTCATTCATGCATATGAGCACTATTTTGTGCTCACTACAGACCACACAATAAAAGTTTTTAAAAATAGTTTTTAGATTGAACCTTCGGCCTTGCCAGAAACACTTATGCTCTGCTCTACATGCATATTACTATCCGTGACAACCTCCTTCTGTTTCAAAATACCTTTTTCGTGTACTAAAGGAGTTTTGATAGTAAAATCCTACAAGTCCAAATACTCCATCTGTGTAATACTGGATTCAGTTTTAGGATGGAGAATCATTACATTCTGGCTGTAAAGCCTGAAACACGAAGGGAATTCTCTTCCTGTTTATTATAGAGGCATATCAAAAAACTCCAAGAATTTACAGCAAGAGAAAGAATTCTTGGGATTTATTTTATTATTGATAAAATAAAGTGTTTAGGAAATAGGAAAGCCTCCAATAGACCCAAAGTGTGCTGCAGAAATGGAAGAAACATGAAGATTAAGCTAAATCTGGACAGATGCCTCAAGGAAGCCTCAAACTTATCATCTCCCTCTCATGGCCCACAGGAGGCTTGTCAGGGGGCCAACAATCCCTTTGAGAAAGAGTAAGTTTATTAGTCCCTAATGAGAATTTTATTTATATTTGGAGGCTGGTATGAATGTTTGGCTCACTTGGGGTTAAGGAACATACTACTCATGTGGGAAGAACACCAAGCAGTGTAGTAAGGCTGATTTAGGGGCTCACAGTGGGTGGAGATCAGTAGAAATAGGGACCAGAGATTTCACTCTCTGAGAACCCATACAAGGGTACCCAACAAGCAACAGAAGGCAGCTAGGGAAATTCATCCCTTCCCGAAATGCCTCCACAGAGGCCGAGAAGCAGCAAGAGGTGGAAGATTTCTCTTAGTCTACGTCTAATTTACGAGGAGTACAGGATCTTTCAAAACAGGGCATTTCTGTCGAAAATGCCCCGTCTAAACTGCCGGGTTTTTTTTTTTTGAAAAGCCCCGTTTCGAAAAAAAGTGGCAGCCACCATTATGCAAATGAAGCGCCGGATATTTAAATCCCCTCTTAATTTGCACTTTCGATACGTCTAATTTACATCCCTCTGCCAACAGAGGGGTGTAGTTTAGACACGGCCTTAGTTTTGCTGCTAGCTCTCTCTCTGCAGTTTCTTGTCAATTCTAGCTCCCTCTCCATTCCTTATAAGGAGGATACTAGCCCTTCTGAAGTTAGGGAGCTGACAAGAGGAGTCTTGTGCCTTTCCACTTTGTACTTTCAGTAGCCACAACGACCTGGTCCTGAGGAGCTAAAGTGATTTTCTATAGCAAGTCTCCATTTGTTGATCTGAGGATATTGCAGCATCAGGATTCAGTCCTAAAAGATGCTCAGTGGAGACTTTCAGAGGAGAATTTGTAGCCCACAGACATAAGGAGGTGTGCCACTGGATCAAGTCTACTCTGGGAGAGTCGTTTAGGGTATGTAGAAGCAAATCTACCACCCCAAGTTTATAGCACAGTGAGGCTCATGAGCATAGTGAGGCCTACTATTCAGGTCTCCAGTCTGCGAGGCACCTAGATTCCAAATGTCCATAAAAGCCATCTACAAACAAGGAGATGTGCTTACATGGGCTTCTTATATACCAGCAGACATAATTTTCTGGGATTTGGTTGAGAAGGTCCCCCTGAGAAAGGTGGTTTGGGGCACAGAAAGAAGTAAAATTATATTTAGGGTAGCTCCAATGGTTAAGACTAACATTCTGTATTGTTAAAAAAAATACGGAGCTCTCATTTATTTTATATAAAGAGACAAGGAAAATGGCAAAGCTCATCTTACTTTAACAACATTCTGATGGTTCTATAAACTGAATTGGCCATGTTGTCTGCTTCCCACATGACTTGTTCCTTTCCCCAACATTAACAGTCTACTGATACCAATTATTGTAATTACTATCCCTAGGCTTGTGCCCTTTATTGATCCTAGGAGTTAAAGCAGTTTACAGTCAACAAGAGAAGCACTTTGACAGGAAGCATAAATAGGTTTCTCTAACCTCGTATGAAGCTCTCTAATAAATCAGAGCTTTTGCCTTTTTAATTTAAGCATTCCAGCAGAGATTTTAAAATATCATTTTCTCAGGTTGCTATGGCAGAAACTCACTGTGATCATTTTAACATAGCAATCGAGCACCATGGGAAAATATATACAAGACAAGCTTGGTAACAGGAGGTACTGGTGTGATTGACCTGTCAAAATAAGCCAGAATCATGTAAATAGCCAGCATGGTATTTATTGAATTCCTTGACAGCACAATACAAAGAATTATTCAGGGCTTGGTAGCTTGTAGGAAAGAGAGGCTGAGGCCAGAATTTAGTACAGTCCTGATGTTACTCACAGTAAGGGTGTGTGACTGTAAGCAATAAACGCTTGACATTCACAGAACAAGTGACATACCATATACAGCGTTATATTGGTTTGTCTCTTACTTGGTGTTTCACTAACCATATTCTTATCTGGAAATAAGAGAGCTGCCATGGCCTCGCATAAAATCATGAGCTGATGAAATTTATATCAAGAGACTCAAGATACTGATTTCTTCTTAAACCTCCAGCTACTGGAATCATTAGTTTTCATTCAAAATAAAGTTTAGTCCTCACAGTTAAAGAGGAAATCAGGAACAGCTCAAACACCAGAAAGTATGAAAAAATAATCCAATTTTTTATTATTAATCTCATGATATTTGGGGCCTGACAATGCAATGTTGGTCTCAAAGGAGATAGCCCCACTAACAGAATATAGTCACTCAGCATGTTGTGAAGGGTCTACATCAGGGGTGGGCAAAAGGGCCTGCATCCAGCCCATGGAGGCCCTGCCGCTTCCCCACCCCCAGGCCAGTTAGGGCCTCGGGGCAGAGGGAAGTGCACAAAGTTTCCTCTGCCCTACCAGGAACACGTGGCACTTAGAAGCACCACTTGCTCCTGGCAGGGTGGGAGGAGACTTTGTGTTGTCCCCTACTCCCAAGCTCTGATCGGCTTGCAGGTGGGGAAGTGCACGAAGTTTCCTCTGCCCTGCCCCTGCCCTGAGAGGAGCGCGCAGTGCTTAGAAGTGCCAGGCGTTTCAGGCAGGGCAGGAGGAGACTTTGCACACTCCCCTGCCCCAAGCCCTGATTGGCCTGGGAGCAGAAGGGGGAGCGCAAGAAGTCTCTTCCCACCACCAGGGGCATGGGTGCCTAGGGGGAACCTCTGGGGGGGGCAAAGGCACTCCCCTACCACCAGACCAATCATGGTCTGTGGGTGGGGAAGCAGGGAAGTATCCTGGCCCTGCCCCTTCTGCTTGAGGCCCCGCTCCTCACGGACTCCTTCAAAAATTTCTGAAGTGGTCCCCGGAAAAAAATTATTGCCCACCCTGGGGGAGATTCAAAGTTAGGGCCGTGCTTATGTAGGTTTGACTCTAACTATTTACTAGGAAGGTGGTGAAGCACTGGAATGTGCTCCCTAGAGAGGTGGTGGAATCTCCATCCCTAGAGGTTTTCAAGTGCCGGCTTGACAAAATCCTGCCCGAGATGGTTTACTTGGGGTCGGTCCTGCTTTGGGAAGGGAGATGGACTCAGTGACCTCCCAAGAGCTCTTGCAACCCCATGATTCTGTTTCTATGATTCTATAGGTGGTGAAGGCCATCAACGCCATCCTGCTGTGGAAGGTCATTACCCTGTGGAACGTTGACCCCATCATCACTGGCTTTGCTGCCAGGAGTTTCCCCAACTGGAGGAGAGCATTGATGGTACCCTCATCCCCAACCTGGCCCCTGATCACTGGGCCTCTAAATATATATATAGGAAGGAGTACTCTTCAATGCTACTGCAGGTTCTCGTGGATCACAGGGGCTGGTTCACAGACATTTACATCAGGTGGTTGGGGAAGGCACACGATGCCCGTGTCTTCAGGAACTTGAGTCTCTTCCAGAGGAGATGCATGCCAGCACTTTCTTCTCCAACCGCACCTTCAGGGTTGAGGAGGTGGACATGCCCATGTGTATCCTGGGTGACGCAGCCTAGCGCTTGTCCCCTGGCTTATGGAGAGCTACACGGGCAGCCTGGACCCCACCAAAGAGATCTTCAGCAACAGGTTCATCAGGTGCAGGTATGCACAGAGAAACAATTGATGAGTTTTCTTTGTAACAGTCCTTAGCACAATTGAAAGCTCTTATCATGCCCCCTCCCACCTTCTCACCTATAGAATCAATAGATCTTTTTTTTTTCAACTGTTCCTTATAGGTCAGATTTTCTAAGCCTTTTATCATTTTTGTTGCTCTCCTCTGGTCTCTCTCCAAATTGCTCATCTGTTTCTTAAAATATGATACCCAGAAGTGGGCAGAATACTCCAGCTGAAGCAGTGATACACAGAGCAGAACAATTACTTACCATGCCTTTCATCTGACACTCCTGGTAATATACCTGTAGGCTAGTAGACCTAACTACCACCTTAGGACAAACTATTTGCCATTCCTAATTCAGTTTGTAGCCTTTTCCTTGGGAGGGGAGCAGAGTGAAGGGAAAAGAAGAAGACGTCTACACTAGCGCAGTTCGAGCCAGGTAGGTAGGTAGTGAAAAGGAGTTGCAAATGAAGCTCGGGATTTAAATATCCCGGGCTTCATTTACATGTTCAGGCGCCGCCATTTTTAAATCCCCTTAATCCGAACTCCGTGCCCGCGGCTACACGCGGCACGGAGTAGGTAGTTTGAATTAAAGATCCTAATTCGAACTACCATTACTCCTCATTCCACGAGGAGTAGGTAGTTCGATTAAAGATCCTAATTGAACTACCATTACCCTCATTCCACGAGGAGTAATGGTAGTTCGAATTAGGATCTTTAATTCGACCTACCCGTGCACGCTGCAGCCGCGCGGGCACGGAGTTCGACTAAGGGGATTTAAAAATGGCGGCACTGAACATGAAAATGAAGCCCGGATATTTAAATCCCGGCTTCATTTGCAACTCCGCTTGCCCTCATTACCCTACCTAGCTCGAACTAATGAGCTAGTGTAGACGTACCCAAGGTTATTTTTTAACATGCACATAAAAAGAAAAGTGTGACAATGAAGTGGCAGTTCCCGACTAAAAATGAGGGGCACTCTGGTAGTTATCGCTTTGGTCCTTCATCAGTCCTCCTTGCCCTTAAATTCACATACTGCCCTGTATAAAATCCCAGAAGGCCATTTGCTTTTTTCACCACAGCATCTCACTGTTGACGGTCAATTTTCATTTCACTATAACCCTAATCTTTTTCTGCTGTATTGCTGCTTTGCTAATTACCAAATGTGCAACAGCAAAATGGTGAGTTTTTCATAAATGCAGTATTTTGCACTTCTCTTTATTGAATTCCATCTTGTTAATTTCAAGCTAATTCTCCAATTTATCAAGGTCCTTTGAATTCTAATCCTGTCTTCCAAAGTGCTTGTATCGCTTCCCAACTCAGTGTCTCCTGAAAATTTTAAAAGCATACTCTCCACTCCAATTTACCACAGTGTTAAGATACAAATGACTTTTATTTCACATGCCATAAGTCAAGGTTAAAGGTTACTATCCACATTCTATTAATATCAACATGAAGTAGTGCTTATTAAGAAGGGCTCTGGGTAGACAGGGGGGCATTTCTAAATTTAAGCCTTGATTTTTCAAAGGTTTACTCACACAAGTAAGTTTAGGCATGTACATAATTCTTTACAGAACTGGAGCCCTAGTTTCTACATTTGTGCTTTCAAGTTCTAAAAGAAAGCAATAAAAGCAGAAGTGCTAATTCAAAGAAGGAAAATATTTTGAGTGTCTGCACCACACAGAGACAGAATATCCTTTAAAGACAAACCAGGAAGCCCGTCAGATTATAGAAAGGATTGTTTTTCTTTGCAGTGTACTCTCTTTTGCATCATGAAATCTGTATCAAATGAATTTTTCTACCTTTTCTCTTCACTATTATCACACAGAATATTTTAGGCATAAGAATTTAATCCTTCTGCAGAGCAAGAGCTTTCCTTCCTTCATAATGCAAATCTAAATGATAGCGCATTTCTTGGGAGTTGCTTATTGTTTCGAGAACAGACTCCAATTCATGCCCCAAATCAGGACTGGAGTCCCACTGTAAAAATACACAGGAAGACTAGATTACAAAATTCTCAATTTAGATTAGATAAACGACTAACAGCTACAATTCCTATAAAAGCTCAGAATTTTAATGCCTTAGCAGAAGACAGTTTCTTTCAAAACATCAAGGCAGATTTTGTTTGTTTGTTTTTATTTCTAGTATTACAAATCTGCACTGTTAACATAATTTATATGAAAATACCTAGCAACCGCTTTCAAGTTTTCTTATATTAAAACAGCCACAATTGACTTAGGCTGATCACTTTTATTAACATATAGTCTCATTAATGAGCTATTTCATTTACCTAATCACAAAGAATGAAGAGAACATACCCAGGAGGCCAATTCTGCAAACAGGTGCTCAACATCCTATTTGCAGATTTAATAGCTAATTCTATTCTATCCGCTAGATGGCAGTAAACGTTTGATAAGTTTCTTTAAATAAAAAAGTTAATAAAATATAGCAAGTGGACTTTGTTATGTATTTTTAAGTGTTTAAAGATTGATTATAACCTGTTTTTCTGCATGTAATTTCAAACTCTTTTCCAAATCATTCATATTTAGTAGGCTGAACATGTAAATAGTAAATACAACATGTCTGACTTAACTGTTGTCATATCTGATATGTGCATGCACAATCTAGATTAAAAATAATTGCTCTCAAAGAAAACTAAGATCTTTAAGTGAGACAACAGAAATACATGATGTTTTAAAATTTAGGCAAGCATATTTTGAAAAGACACCTTTCAACATTGTTTCTATTATTTGACAAAGGATTAGCTTAACATGATTTATTTTCTTTTTAAAAAAGGTTGCAATTCTAGTCTCTAAATATCAAACATTTTAATTCTAAAAAGTGATATTTGAGCAGAAGAAATAGGTGTTGCAGATGCACTTCATTTTATGTTGTCAAATTGTAGGCATAAAATTTATATTAGCACACAGTGAGTATACAGGTTATAGTCAAGTTAAATAACAACAGATTTTACATCAGCATGTATTTGGTTACACCTTAATTTCTCTCTTTATCCACATAGCATGGAGCCTAAACCGGATTTATTTGAGATTAATTGTTATGATCCCGTGATATGGTTGCAAGATTACACTAGATTTCAGTTTGGATGACTCTTGCTGTTCTTGAGGACACAAATAATTGAAGGCTATATAAAGAGGTTGGATTACCATCATTGCATAGCTGCTCACCTCATAAATTGAAATAGAACAATTCAGTTTAATACAAAAAATGTTTACTGTTAGGATATTAGAAATGGCTTTTAACTACTGCATAACAGCATTTCTACACCAAAGATGCTGCTGAAATGGGTTGTTTTATTTAAAAAACCCAACCAGATTAATTTAAAAATAATAAAAGCAGATCATGAAAGTCAAACAACTTTACATATTCAGCAGCTCAGGAACACAAGGCAAAAGCTATTTACCAAATAAATATATATAATCCAATCAGAGGACAAACATACAAAGCTTTGTGTTTGAATGACTGGGAAATGATGAGTGACACACCATGTAGACCTCAGGAAACCATCATTATCATTTGAGGTCATCAATTTTTCTAAACCTTATTGCTGGCAAACAGTGACAGTAACAGCAGAAGCTGCTCCATAATGAACTGTGAAATCCCATATACTGTAAAGTGAGCTGTTTTAGAACATCTCAATCAGATTATGGCTTGGACTGCTTCAACAAATTCCCGATAAAAAAAAAATCTGAGAAAGTACCATAAGATTTTGGTTTAAAAAAATAGGAGTTCATTCAGGTTGTAAGAGTATGAATTTAACAGGTAATAATGTTTTTATCCAGGTTACCCCCTCGGCTAAAAGTGAACTAAAAGCTATTCTTAAAATAATTAGAACTCTTTTGGGTGGGTTGAGGGAATTTCTACATGGATGAGGGACAGAGAGGGAACTGATCAGCACAGAGGCCAAGAAAAGGTTCCTGAGAATCAGGATCCAGTCTCTGCATTAGGGAACTGCCTATAATACATGTCTGTAGAGTTAAGCAAAATATGTTGGACAAATATTTTATTTTGAAAAGATTTATTTTGCCAATAACAACTCCCCCTGCCCCAAACTTCTGGAGACAGGTAGGACTGCCTGGTGGGTCTTGCCCACATGCTCAGGGTCTAACTGACCTTTATATATGGAGTGGGGAAGGAATTTCCCCCCAGGTCAGATGGGCAGAAAAAAAACCCCTGGGTTTCTACCATTCTCTGAAGCATAGGGGATAGGCATGGGCATCAGGTATGTAAGCCAGGGGAAGGGTCTGTCTCCCTAAACCACCAGGCATAGCCCCGCCCACACTCTGCCCCCAGAACGCCAGCTCTAGGCATTCTGGGAGTGGAGTGTTGCTGCTCCCAGCACCTGCCCTACCAGTGCTTCGGGGCTGAAGGGACCAGGCCTGGCTGCGTCGCATGCCCTCCTCCCTCCCTGATGCTCCTGGTCTGGAGAGGCTAGGTCGGGCTGGGCCATGCGGCGTAGCATTCTATGCTTCCTCCCTCCCCTGGTGCTCGAGAGGCTGGGCTGGGCCATGCAGCGTGCCTTCCAGCAGGGTTAGGGAGGCACCCGCTCCCCTTTCCTCCCATCCCTGTGGCTGGCATGCTGCCCCACCTCCTGGGGGCATGGCCTAGCAGAAGGGTAGGGCTAGAGGTGTGGCTGGGGGCTTCCTTCCCTCAGCCCTGCCTTCACCGACCACACATGGAAAGAAGTCGCTTGCAGATTTGAACAAGTGTAAATGGTGGGTTCTCTATAACTCAAATCTTTAAACTCTGATTTAAGAACTTCAATAGCTCAACCAGAGGTTAAGGGTCTATTTCAGGAGTGGGTGGGTGAGGTTCTGTCACCTGCAATGCACAGGAGGTCAGACTAGATGATCATGATGGTCCCTTTTGACTTTAAAGTTTATAAATGCAGTTTTGGTTGATTTGAAACTATTAACACATGCACCTTGATTCTAGTTTTGGTTGAGAAAAACTATTTCAGAGCCAGTTATAGGGAAGAAAAGAAAAAGAGTGTGTCTAACTTTTAACCCAGCCTTTAGAGCACTTGCGTGGGAGATGCAGGATTGAATCCCTACTCTGGAGCAGGCCTTCAGCTCAGCTCTACACTTCCCCAGTGACAGCCTAGGACTAGGAATGTTTGCAGAGCAAACATTGTAGCTCTGCAATGTAGCTCTCACTTTCTCCAGTTAAAAATTGTTCCACTTTGTAAATACTTATTTACTGGAACTTGGACTTGAATTTACATCTCACTTCTGCCAGGTAACTGCTGCTTTAATCGCTAGACTATTTTTATTACAGAGATTGTCCAATGAGGAAATAGGTCAGTAAAACAACTTTTAAAAATCCACACATCTGAGCAATGAAGGTAAACTGACTCAAAATCTGGTGTAGCCAGTGCTAGAATTCTCCTGTAGACCTACTTACTGCCTTTCAGGGGGTTGGATTACTGATGCCAAAGGAAAAACTCATCCCAGTGATTAGGCAATGTCTTCGCTAGACCACTACAGCAGCACAGCCACAGCATTTTAAGTTGCAGACAATCCCCAAATTTCTTTAGTTGAGAGTGTTTGTTTTTGGATAAATACTTTGGGAAAGAGAGTAATACGGAAGTACAAAACCAGTTTAACCTCCACAGAAAACTAAACATTTTACTGCAGGGTCTGCAAGTGAAGAGATTTTTCCAAGAACATAAAAATGGGAATCAGGGCTTGCCTACATAGGGAGATTTACAGGCACAATTATCTCAGCGAGTTCCCCATGTAGATACTTATTATGGAATAAGAGTCCCTTTTCCCAGGTTATCTTATACTACTCAGTCAGTTGGGCAAAATTCCCACTTTACATAGTCCTTGACCTGGGCAACAGTGCAAATCAAATGAACAAGAAAAAGGTAAAGTCTATAAACATAAGAGAAAAAATAATCAAAGACCCTTTGTCCTTGGGACTTTCATTTTTGTTTATCTCTCTTACTCCTCCCTGCACTAGTTCACTAGTATTTCAGAGGCACTCTGGTGAGCACAAGGTGATTGCTCCTTACCATTCCCACTGTCTTCTAATCCTTCTCTGCCTCTTCCCTGTTCTTTATAGTTAATCTTGCCTGCATAGTCAACACAGTAGTAGGTGTGTCCCTCCACAACCAGCATTTCTCACAGCTGAGTTCTGGGGTGGCTAGTTTCCTCTCTCCACACTTAGAATGCTATTCAACTTTTCCTGCCTGGGTTTTGGCATGGGAGAAGTAGACTATATTGTATACCACAAAAGTGACAGAAGCTAAACTGGAAAAAGGCAGAATTATGCAGAAAAATAGTGTCTACACAGGGGAGTTATACTGGGATAAATACAGCAGTTTAATAAATCATTGCTATCTTTTATATAGTGCTATTCAGCAGCAGGTTGTACTGGTATCATGATACTGTTAAATTTTTCCCTTTATACAAGCCCTAAGACAACTAGCTCCTGTTGACTTTCAGAAGGAACTGAGCTTCTAACTGCCCTTTGTGCCTTTGAACATCTCCTCAGTGGGTATTTATGATGCCATCACTTACTGGCAAGGGAAATAGGGAATCTTGAACTTTACTTTCATATTATTTAGACCGGGGAGGGATGGTTCACTGCTCAGTTTCATTCGGCCCATAATACCCTCTGCAGTACTGAAGCCACGAGCTCTGGCTCACTTCCGGAAGCACAGAAGCATAGGAATTAAGGGTTGGGCGGGGTGGTGCTGCAGCACCCCCATATTTTGCAAGGGTCCCCGCTGCTGGCCCTGCGCCAAGGGTCCCAATGCTGCAGGACCCTGCCTGAAGCCGTGTCTCTGGAGTCCTGGGCACGGACCCCACATCTGGGGCTCTGCTCTTACCCCCAGCTGTGGTCCTAGCCTCAACCACCTTCTCCCTGTCTGTATCCTGCCAGCCCCCTGCCCTTGGAGCCATGGCATAGAGTTAGTCTCAGCTCTGGAGAGAGGGGGGCATGGAAAAGGGTAAGGAGATGCCAAGTAAAAAGTTTGGGAACCACTGTCTTTCAACATCCTCACTGTAAAAATTGTTCTAGAACAGTGGTCCCCAACCTTTAGGGGCTGCCGAGCATCCGGGGGCCGGGCCGCCCACGTGCCCGGGGCTGGCACCGCGCATGTGCCGCGCGCCTGGGGCAGGGGCCACCCATGTGCCCTGTGCCCAGGGCCGGCACCGCGCATGTGCTGCGCACCCAGGGAAGGGGTCGCCCATGCGCCCGGGGCTGACACCGCACATGTGCTGCGTGCCCGGGGCAGGGGCCGCCCACGCGCCCTGTGCCCGGGGACGCCCATGAGCCCTGCACCCGGGGCCGGCTCCGCGCATGTGCCGTGTGCTGGGGGCGGGGCCGGCCCAGATGATTTGGCGGGCACACATAAATGCACTGGCGGGTGCCATGGCACCTATGGGCATCACGTTGGGGACCACTGTTCTAGAACCACTGCCTCCACACATACTTCCTCGTGGAGCTGCAACTGTGAGTACCAACACGCTCTACTGTGAGGGGACATCCCGAGTCTCCATGCTCCCCAGGTGGGTGAATAGCTCATGATTAACTTTTTCTGGGGGGTCACTGGCCCATGACAGAAAAAGGTTCCTCACTCCTGATTTAGACTGAGAGTTTCTAAGGGAAGGAACTGAGTTTTCTGTCTCATACAGTGTTGAGTGTATTTTCAGGACTTAACAGTAAAATGTACATCTTAAATTTACATATTATTTTATTACTTGGGATATCTCTAAAAAGGCTTTATTTTGTTCATATAAGCTTTTCAGTTCACCTTTAATGTTGTTTGGAGCCTATTAGAAACTGATAATACTGGAAAAACATTGTGAGGTTGCAGAGAATCAAACCTCCAAACATGAATCTGGCAAAATGCACCCCAATCCTGACTTCTGCTGTCACAGACATAACTAACAGTATGTGCCAAGCTATGTTGCAGTCCTATTACAAAGGTTTCTGCCTACTGACCTCTTGATATCCCTACTTGTTGTTGCTGCTTTGGAAGCAAGAGACGGTACTTATAGGGTTGCCAGGTGTCCCGGTATTGAATCGGACAGCCTGGTATTTGCAGCATGTGTCCAGTAAAAATAAAACAGAAAATACCAGACATGCAAAACCAGGTTTCTCAGACGGAAGGCCGCTTGGGACATTCTTATCCCGCTGCATCTGGCAGGGGGAGTGTGTGAGTGTGTGGGAATTTAAAGGGGCCGTGACTCTTGTTTTTTTATGTTCAACAACTTTGGTCCCCCCCCCCCCCTTTTTTTTAAACTCAACAACTTTTGGTGGGTTTTTTTTTTTTTTTAGCTGAATCAATTTTTTTCCCCGCCATGGTCGGTAATTTTTTGTGAACTATCTGGCAACCCTAGTACTCAAGCCTAGCCCTTGTGCATGATGATGTTCCACACTTACGTCTAGATCACTGAGCCCAGCCAAGCTACACTTTTAGAAATTTTACTCTGGGTGACATATTCTGAACCTTCATTCTCAATGCTGTAGCTGTATTGACATTAACCCTTATCCTAAGGACCACCAGATTTTGACAATTTTTTTTTCATATCAGCAGCTATATTTCTTTTCAATGGCATTGTGCCTGTTCAATAAATTGTATTTTTCCAGCTTGTCACACAATCTCAATGTGTCACTGCATGTCAAAGAGGTAATTTTAAAAAATCCCATCAAATATACCAGTCTGTGGATAATTTCTCCGATTGGAATGTTCGTGACTTATTTAAGGGGGCCAGTTACAACGGATGACACCAAGTGAAGGAGCAGGAAGTTGCATACAACTCAGTAAATTTAAAAGCATTCATCTTCACTTTTTTTTCTAGAGAAACATACTAATGGTGGAGATTTAACTAGAGACTGAAGGAAGAGGAAAAAAGTTCAGATTTCAATAGTCTGGTATTACTGAGTTAGCAAAATGCTTATCTAAAGACCAATTTGCTGGCTTTACCTCTGTCTCATGGTGGTATTTGGTCGTTATTCACATCACAAAAACTAACTGGTGAGTATACTCTCTTTCCTTGAGACAGCAAGAGGGAGACTAGAAAATCTGCATTTTAACAAACAACAGCACAAAACCTCTTTTACCAGGAGTCCCCATGTCCCCATCCTCATGGTGGAAAGGAACTTTATTTAAGCAGAGGGCAGAATTAACTCTTCTGGAGACCCAAGGCTATTAGATTTAGGGCCTCCCCTAGGCTCTGGGATGGGGCTAAAATGAGGGGTTCTGAATGCAGGAGGGGGCTGTGGGTTGGGGTGGGGGAGTTGGGTGTGGGAGGGGGTGAGGGCTCTAGCTGGAGGGGGCTCCAGGCTGAGGTCAAGGGGTTTTGGAGTAAAGGTGGAGGCTCAGGGCAGGAAGTGGGGGTGCAGAGTCTGGGAGGGAGTTGAAGTGTGAGAAAGGGCTCGGGGCTGGGGCATGGACTTGGGGTGTGGGATGCTTACCTGGGGCAGCTTCCCTCTGGTGTCACAGGCCTGGGGAGGGGGCAGGTGGTTCTGCGTGCTGCAATTTCTGGACTATGGGAGCTGTGGGGGCAGTGTCTGCAGATGAGGGAAGCACATGGACAGAGCTTCCCAGCATTTGCAGATCCATCCCTGTGGCAGGGAGGGTAGGGCATCATGTGGAGTTACGTACTCTTCTCCCCCTCCCGCCAAGCAGGCCAAAATGCAGGGGCTTTAATGGATGCAGCCCTGGGCACTTATCCAGCCTATCTGTACTTTTTGTGTGGGCCTTCTTTAGCCTGATGCCCTGGGCTGCGGCCCCTAAAGCTGTTTCTTAATCTGGGACTGTTTAGTGGTAACTCTCAAAAAAATGCATTTCAAAGGGTGACTGGACTATAAAAGTGAGTGGCAAAAACAGTTCTCTTTCCCTATCCATCTCTCTGTAGAAGGATTGTCAGTAGGTTACAGATTGTTGTGATAAGCCATAAATCCAGTGTCTCTATTCAATCCATGATTTTAACTGCTCAGCTGCTTCTCTCTCCCCTTCATTTCCTTCCTATGACTGGAGAGGTGTTAACAGGCCATTTTACCTTATGTTGTCCCTTGAAATGTGCTAACGACTTATGCTAGGAATCTTTTCAGACCTCGTATTTACCCAAGACACTAGTTTCCCTTACCTAAAGAAGAGCTGTATGTAAGCTTGAAAAGTTGTCTCTCTCATCAACAGAAGTTAGTCCAATTAGAGATATTACCTCACCCATCTGTCCCTATAATACCCTGGCCCTACTACACTGCATACAGAAGTGCGCTGTACAGAGCAGAACGCATATTCTGAGGGAAAATCTGACACTGGGAGTGTGTTGAGGTCACCTTGCAAATGATAATCCAGGCTGGTAGAAGCCTGAGTGTGACTGATGTGTAGCTGGCAAGTTGTAACATATTCAGGGTGTTACCTGCTTGCTGTTTGTGAGTGGTCCAGATAAGAGCTACAACAGCAAAGCATTGTGTGGCATCCTAATTGGTGGGGCAGAGATGACACAGTCTCTCATAAATTTAGGTTTCACTACAGAATGTCATAACTTTGGCCCTACCGAATTCACTCTCAATTTTGGTCAATCTCACGAACATAGAATTTTTAAAAATATTAAATGTCATGCCTTCAGGTATTTAAGTCTGAAATTTCAGTGTTGTAACTGCAGGTGTCCTAACCCAAAGGGGGATTGGAGGGAGCTGCAAAGTTATTGTCAAAGAGTTGTAGTATTGCCACCCTTACTTCTGTGCTGCTGCTTTCAGACTGGGGCCCTCACCAACAACCACTACTCTCTGGTTTCCCAGCTCTGAAGGTAGCACAGAAGTAAGGGTGGCAATACCATGACCGCCCTATGATAACCTGATGACCTCCCATCCGAAACTTCCTTTTGGGTTGGAACGGCAAGTTTGAGCAATACTGGTTTTCCTCATGAAATCTGTACAATATAGAGTAAAAGTATGCAAAAGACCAGATTTCATGATCCGTGACATGTTTTTCATGGCCACAAATTTGGTAGGGCTCTAGTCATAACCTGCCAATGCTCAATGAGCCTTTATCCTTAAAAGGCACATTTAAAAATATCAGAGACCAATATTAAATTGAGGAAGTGGCAGTGTTGTTTACTCAGAATGTATGTTACAAAAATAGATGTTTTAAAAGTAACAATCAAAAATTGCAGTATTCAAATTCTGGACTGAATTTTGATCTGACTTTTACCGGTATAACTTCATTCATTTTGCCAGAGTCATTCCAGTTCTATACAAGTGTGACTTTTCATGCATTTCAGGATTTTATATGGCTGCCCATCATCACTGTATCTGAACACCTTCCATGTAAAAAGTGATAGCAATAGTGAAGTCCCTGGTGGACTTCATGGAATCTCTGGGATATTTTCCTTTTATGAAAAAAAAAAAAACTTTTTTTGGAGGGGAGGCATGAGAGTGATTAGGTTTAGGGATAAAAGGGGTGTCAACATTATGACTAGCATCTTCTTATGAAAGCAGACCTTTTCTAAAATGATTGTTTTGAGGGGTGAAAATCTGAACCCACTCGAGTCAAAGGGGAGTTTTACCATTCACTTCGGTGAGGCCAGAATTTCACTCCAAGAATTGATTACATCCCAGAGCTGCCATTCATCTGTTTTTGTACCCTTACATAACCAATTTCAGTCACTTGACAGTACAGTTGAGCCACAAAGGCAATATATTACAAAGAGCTTAAACTGTAAGGGTCACTGATGTTTTGCAACCATTTTTCACTTTTACTTTCTCCTTACCATTCTACCATTATATAGGCACATTTGTCTGCAGTGCTTTTTAAACACAAATATAAATTTAATGCTAGTACAAAAGTTTTGTATATTAGACCCTTGGAGCTGATACCAATAAATTAACTTTTACATTGCCATAAGGCTGTACTACTCTAAAAGCATCTGATCTTCTCCAACATATTCATCCATCATCTATTAGTATAACAGACGTCATTCATTTATGGTGCACATTTCTATCAGATCTGCTTCCATTTCTTATAGTAAAACATAAACCTCCATTACTGGAACAACTCCATTGTAGGAGGAGAGAAATCTATAATTTTTTTTTTTTACAATATATATAGCTGGAAAATTCAGCTTTTCTTTATAAACTATTTCCTCTGGTTTGTTGGGAGGCAGAGATAGAGATAATGCACGCAAGATTGTGGCCCCAATAGCTTTTTGCTACAGCCAAACATAGAAGAGTGTTTTCGCATACAGTTGCACCAAAACACAGCCATCTATCAAAAACTAAGATAAACTATGTCTCGTTCAATTTGTGAAACAGACTTTCAACAGCAAATGTTTTCAACTTCACACATTGTGAAGAGGAATTAGTTATCTATTAACCAAGCAAATTTAAACTTGTACACCTATTTTTCTGGGAGAAAATGTGAGGCCATACAATAACAATTTGAGATCATTTTGCTTTTCTATGCTCTTAAGAACAGAGCTGTAACACTTCTATGCAAAATACAGGCATTAATGCAGCCTGTGCCAACTTCTGAAATAACCTACCTCTTTAAAAAAGGTTTCTCCAAACATTCTCATTGTGCCCATGATTGATTCCTTATCCCACAATGAGCACTTCAAAGCGTTTTGCCATTGTTAGTATATTTAGTAGGTCATATAGCATCTGCTCTGTATAAATTAAAGTTACAGTCAGAATGTAAAGATTTCTGATGCATGGTCTAGGTCTAAACTTGACTGACCGCATACAAATGTATCTATAGTCCAGACTGTAACAAGCCTATCACTGTAATATTTAGTTACCATACGCTCCAGCTTAATCCAATAATCAACTGCTGTGTTCTGCATATTCTAAAAAGCATCACTGTGAGTAGAGAAGATGAGAAATGATGGCTTCTTCTGCTACTATAGGTCACAAAGCTTTCATCAAATACAGGAGAGAGAACAAAGCTACCAGTGATACAGACTGAAAAGATTAAACTTTAAGTCATGATAGAACAGATAACACATCTGAAGACAAATAATGCCCAACATGGACACCAGATATGGACACATTGGTCTCTCTTTGTCTCAGGCTTCATCATCAGGAAACTAATGGGAATTGGTATACTGTAGCTCACTTCTGATTTAGCAGTATCAAACCAAACCTTCCCACGTGCACAACTTTGGAAGTTCACATACAATGGAACCTGGATCCAGTCTTTCCCTTATTTTAAGTCTCATGGCAAACAGGGGGTGAAAGTATAACTCTAAGACATTTAAGTGTGAGGTGGAGTGCGCTGGGTTCGGGGCAGGGGGTTGAGTGGGGGGAGGGAGAGTTCAGGGCAGGGAGTAGGGATGTGCGGGGGGAGTAAAGTGGTGGTGAGGGGGAGAGCTCGTGGATGGTCTGGGGCAGTCCCGGTTGTGTCCATGTTACCTGGCTGGTGCAGGGGTTCCTGTCCTGCCCTGCTCCTGTTCCTGCCAAGGGGAGCTGTGGGCTGGCTGTGTGAAGGCACTGCATCTGCAGGCAAATGGCTGGTGGCAACATGAGAAGATCCTTGGGCTGGCCACCTGCCACTCCCTTCCTCTTCCTCCCAGGGGCTGCAGCAGTGCACAGCACAGGGACACCACGTGCCTGTGCGGCAAGGCATCCAGCCAGCGCAGTGAGAGAGGGGCAGCAGGACAGACTGGGACGCGGACGCTCCTCCAGAAACCTGGCTGGAGGGCACACGTCTCTCCTTACAGCTTGCCCCCAGCCAGCACCTCTCACCTGTCACCTTGCTACCTGTTGCTTAGTGCAGCGTGGCTAGTGCCATTCTGCAGGAAAGCTATGGAAGTCATCAGGAACCCAGCTGGGAGTGTACCTCCACCTGCAGCAGGGCACCCCAGTGCCAGCCAGTTCCTTTTTACCTGAGTGGCACATTAGGGCGCTCTGCCTTACTTTCACCAAAGCAAAAGCAACCTCAGGCCATCTTTATGTGCACCATTTTATCACAGCTTTGTGGCCAATAATTGCTTTCAAAGGTGCAAAGAAAAAATAGTTCCTGTTACCGAAGTATTGCTTGATATAGTAGGAGTGTAGTGACAGCTGTGAGGTGTATTACTTGAATAAACTGCCAAGTAAGGATCTGTGAAGTAGAGGAACACCTTTAATACCAAGCAAAGCCCCTACTCCTGGGAGTCACTCGATGGCTCATGCCAGTGAGTGCTTCACTCAGGGTCAGGTGTTTGCAGGAATGGGCCTCCATGTTACAGAAGAATGCAAAACAAAAATATAGAAAGTGAAGGGATCGGTTTGTCAGTTATGATCAGTTTAATAAATTCCCCTTTTAAGCGAAGAGTAAACAGTACCTACTGAACAAAGAATTAATCTGGACATTTTGTCCAATAAAACTCTGTAGAATGTGCCAACTCCTGCTAATCACAACAAGATGGCAAATCTATTTAAATAAAGTCCAAGGGAATAGTGCTTTATTATGGACACTCTTCCATGGACAGAGCTGGGCTAACAAATCAAGGAAACTCAAGAAAACCACTGCCCAGGGCCAACAGCAGCCCCAGCCCTGGGGCCAGTAACATCCTGCTGATGATGGTTGCAGCAGCCCCCTCTGGACTGGGGTGGAAGTGTCTTGCCATGGGAGCCTGCTGCTGGGGTTGGTTAACTAGCTAAACACTAGGTTAACCAGTTAAACATTAGGTTGGCCCACTAAACATTAGGTTAAACTAACGCTTAGCCAATTAACTGATTAATCAGAATTTTACATCCCTAGCTAATTATTAACATACTGGATTTTTAGGTTTAGGTATCTTGGGGGCTGGCTAGCAGCAAATGGAGAAATTGAAAGAGAAGAACAAGTAAGGCTTCAGAGCATGAGGAAAGTCTGGCACAAGATAAGCAGAGTGATTTATGATGAACAGATGCCCAGGCTACAAATCATGGTAAGCCCAGCTCTTTGGTGTGGAAGAGAGAGATGGGTGACTAAAGAAAGGCATTTGAGAGGACCTGAAGCCATTGAAATGAGATGTTTGGGGACAATGAGGAGGTGACACTGCTGGACCATATGAGGAATGATGTCATCAGGTATGAGACAAGTTCTGTGGTATCAGAGAGAAGCTGCAAGAGAGGAAGGATGGATAAAGGGAATCCTGTCAGGGAGGCCTCCGAGACCAGAGTTTGCAGGAGGAGAATAAGAGGATGGCCAAGAAAATAGCGTATTGACTGTGTGTAGAAATGGGTGGATATGGAGTAAGCATTCATAGAATCAAAGGGTTAGAAGAGATCTCAGGAAGTCATCGAGTCCAACCTCCAATCCCAACCTTGAACCAACAAGCCTGGAAACTCAACACAGCTAGCTTGGAAAGGGTAAGAAGGAGAATTATTAACCATAATTCATATACATACAGGAGGCACTTCCCAGTTTAGCTTGGATCCAGCACTAGTGCCCAGAGTATACTTTCAGTCCTTGCCTGTTTTGTTTTCTTATTTGGTAAACTTATTTTGTATCACTCACCAACAATTCTCACCCCACCCCTCTTCTGCATTAGAGCATCACTCTTACTCCTTCCATCCTCCTTTCTTTCCCCCACTGGAACCATTTCTCCTTCCTGGCAACCTCCACCTTACCCAGTTCCCACCAGTTCTTCCTACTAATCCTTCCTTCATCACTCCATCCCAATCTCCTGCTCCTCCAGCAAGCACAAATCTAGGTGCCACACCTGTATCTTCTTCCTCCTGCATTTCTGGTGATATTTGCCCCAACCTTGGCTCTCCCTCCATCTCCACCTCCTTTCTCGATCATTGTAGATAACATTATCATTCTACCTGGGCACCACATTTCAAGAAAGATGTGGAGAAATTGGAGAAGGTCCAGAGAAGAGCAACAAGAATGATTAAAGGTCCAGAGAACATGACCTACGAAGGAAGACTGAAAGAACTGAGCTTGTTTAGTTTGGAAAGGAGAAAACTGAGAGGGAACATGATAGCGGTTTTCAGGTATCTAAAAGGGTGTCACAAGAAGGAGGGGGAAAAATTGTTGCCCTTGGCCTCTGAGAATAGGACAAGAAGCAATGGGCTTAAACTGCAGCAAGGGAGGTTTAGGTTGGACATTAGGAAAAACTTCATAACTGTCAGGGTGGTTAAACACTGGAATAAGTTGCCTAGGGAGGTTGTGGAATCTCCATCTCTGGAGATATTTAAAAGCAGGTTAGATTGAAATCTATCAGGGATGGTCTAAACGGTACAGGGTCCTGCCGTGGGGTCTCTTCTAGTTCTAGTGTTCTATGATTCTATCTGACACTCAGACCCGTAACTTGGGCTTCATTTTTTACTCAAATCACTCTCTAGGCAAGGGGTTGGCAATTAGTGGCCTGCAGGCCAGATGCGGTTCACCAGGGTTAGCCTCGGTGCTGCCAGACACATTATTCACTGCTGAGCCTCCACAGGTATGGATACTCACAGCTCCCATTGGCCATGAATCGCTGTTCCTGGCCAATGGGAGAGGTGGGAAGCGGAGCTGATTACAACAGGCTAAATTCATCAAGTAAATTATTCGCTCAGCACTGATATTACAGCTTGGGCTTGTCCCCTTCACAAAGCCTTGCCTCTCGGGCATTATTGACAAAACCGTTAAGTATATAAGAAATATTTTATACATCCTGGTTTTCTGACCTCTGCACTACAGTATAATGACAAGCATAGCAAACTCTATGGAAAAACTTGTCCTTAAGAGAAGCATTCTTCATTTATATCTAGAAGCTTTCATAAATATCTACAATGAAACCAATATGCATTTTCTCCAACTATATAATTGCACAATGTTTTACAAGTATGATGCTCTCATTTTAGCAGACAGTTGTGGTTTGTTAGTTGTGTTCACCTCTGATTATTCGGAAGGCATTACTGTCTCAGTCCACTGGCATTTCAATTTTAATCTCAGAGCTGGGTGATAAACATTTGCATAAAAGTGACAGCAAGTTTATTCCCTGTACCTGTGACTTAAATTTTTGAGTCTTGGAAAGCATTTTTTAAATCAGCAAGACTTGATTTGATTAAGAATTATACTTTTTGGGAAAATGTTTTGAACCTAAAATCACTAAAATACATTTCAACGGATATACATTATTTGCATACAGTTAGTGCCAGAAACGGTATTAAAATGCCTATGTTAATTAAGTTGCACCCTTGGTAGCATGACAATGTTGAATATTAAGGAGGAAAAAGTGCAACACACACACTTGAAGCCATACTCCAAACACACACATGTTGCTTAGCAAATATTTATTGAATATTTTTCTGACATGAATGGGTAGTAATAGTAATTTTCCTATTCATACATACAAAAGGGCAAGACAACAAAAGCAGCTGTCATATTAAGGACACTGTTGTTCTGAATCAATTATATCTTGATAGTAGACCACTCAGTTATGCACCTGCTTTTAAATAGAAAGCCTGTGCAGCTCCCCTTGTAATAAAGAAAAAAACAGGAGGGAGAGAAACAATAATTCTTTTGAAGGTCAGCCAGGGCATCTTGCTAGTATTCCTCACTCTTCCCCCTCACTGATTGACTCTGAATAGGAAATCAGCCCAAATCTATTGTTGTGATAGGGAGGAGGAAAAAAATCCCATCAGTGTTGAACATGTGTCACTTTCACTTTTTGAAAGAATATAATTATTGTATTTAACGGACTCACTTCAGAAAAAATGTCCAGAGCTTTCCCAGATCTCATCAAGCTGAAGGATGGCAGCGATGGAGAATATGAGAGCTAGCTGCTTATCTTGATTGCAGTATGCTTCACAGGTATCCATTACTCTGTCATTAATATCCTCCCCTTTTCTCTTGTCATCCTACGCAGAGCTGCTCTCTTCAAAATCTGCTTATAATAGGAGTGCACAGGTGCATGTCTGTCTGTCTAGCACGCTGACAGCAGAAGTCACTATTTAGCCTGTAGTTCGTGTGTGCCGTGAAAAATGATTTCAGTCGCAGATTAAATTGCTTTGAGTGCAGTTGTTTATAGGAGCTGGAATTATGAATTTGTCACTTTCTCTAGGTTTAATCTGACCAGTCAGTGTCTGGTGAAATCTTCCTACAGGACTCCAAATCCACTATCACTCACTGATTTGAGTTGGACAAGGATGGTTCATGCAGCTTTCTTCTAGACATGTAGATAATTCAGTGAAATAGCAATATCTCTCTGGGGATTTCCAATTATCACGTCTGACTAGCCTAGGAATAGAGAAAGAATGAGCAAGAAGTGGTACCGCTTTCTGAATTTTGACTCCTAGGAAAAATGAATTAAGCCCCAACCTCCTTTTATGTCCTTTGTTTCATACAACTTTTCATGACACAGTAACCACATTTGAAACATATGCCATTCTGTATGAATGCATGATGAAACTAAGAATATCGTTGGTCCAGTGAGGTACTATGGTCCAGTGATGAGGGAAATGGACTGGAGAGGAGATTACCCTACACTCTACTGTGTGACCATGGGCAATCATGTCCTTTCTCTGTGCCTCAGTTTCCTCATATGTATAACACGGGATAACTGTTTACTTTCCCTTTGAAAAGTCTCTAAGAACTACTAATGAAGGCTACAATACAAGAGCTGCGTATTATTAGGGAAATACAACATACCTGAGGCTGCTATAAGGTGGGTGCATCACTTGTTCTGGGTCTAATTCTCTTCAATATCTTCATCAGTGATTTAGATAATGGTATAGAAAGCACACACATAAAGTTTGTGGACAATAACAAGTTGGGTGGGTTTGCAAGTACTTAAGAGGATACCATTAAAATTAAAAATGATCTGGAGAAATGGTTTGAAGTAAACAGGATGAAATTTAATAAGGACAAATGCAAAGCACTCCATAGAAAAGGTAACAATCAGTTACACACATGCAAAATGGGCAATGACTGTCTAGGAAGGAGTACTGCAGAAGGGATCTGAAAGTCATAGTGGGTCACACACTAAACAGAAGTGAACAGTGTAACACTGTGACAAAAACTGCAAACATCATTCTGGGATCTATTAGCAGGAATGTTGTAAGCAAGACATGAAAGTAATTCTTCCACTCTACTCTGCACTGATCAGGCCTCAACTGGAGAACTGAGTCCAGTTCTAGGTGCCATATTACAGGAAAGAAGTGGACAAATTGGAGAAAGTCCAGAGAAGTGTATAAAATTGATTAAAGGTCATTTTCATCCAGTGGATATAGTATACTTAGATTTCCAGAAAGCCTTTGACGAGGCTCTGAAGTAAAGTAAGTTGTCATAGGATAAGAGGGAAGGTCCTCTCATGAATTGATAACTGGTTAAAAGACAGGAAACAAAGGGTAAGAATAAATGGTAAGTTTTCAGAATGGAGAGAAGTAACTAGTGGTGTCCCCCAGGGACCAATCCTATTCAACCTATTTATAATGATCTGGAGAAAGGGGTAAACAGTAGGGATGTAAGCGATTAGTTGACTACCCGATAAGTATTTGCTTATCAGGTAGTGACTCGACTAGTCGCTTCCCCTGCCCCTTTGCTGCCTCTGTCAGAGAGAGGCGGAGGGTGGAGGGGAGCTGGCGAGCAGGAGCTGGCGCTGGCGCTGGGGGAGCCGGCTTAAAAGTTACTTCCCCCCAGCACCATCTCTGTAAGGAGGCAGGGGAGGCGGAGGCACAGCGGGGAAACAGCACGAGCAGGGACTGAACCAATCCCTGCTTGCATTGGGTCCTGACTGCTGCGCCTCTGCCTTTCAAATATAGCAAGAACCCCCGTGACCTCATGCAACATTTCAAAGCAAAGGCGCAGGGATAGCAAGTGCCTCACCTCCCCCTATCAAGCAACATGTGTGTGTTTGGAGTGCAGCTTGAAGTGTGTGTATTGCACTTTTTCCTCCTTAATATTCAACATTGTCATGCTACCAACGGTGCAACTTAATTAACATAGGAGCTGAGGATTGGGCTGGGGGCCGGGAGATCACTCAAAGCATCCCCCTTCCTGCAGAGCAGAGAGCTGCACGACTGTGCTTTAAACAGCGGCAGCTATGTGCCTGAGGGTCACAGCACGGTGATCCACGAGGCTGGATCCAGTGGATTGGCAAGCCAGATCCGGCCCCCGGCCTATATTTTGCTCAGCCCTGTTGTGGACATTCTTAAGAGCACGTTAGACACCTGTCAGAGATGGTCTAGAAAATACTTAGTCCTGTTTTGAGTGCAGGGGACTAGTCTAGGTCCATGATTATCGCTGTTAGAAATTTGCTATTGCAACATTTCAGATTGCAAAATGCTCTTTATAAACTCTTTTCCTTGTATGCATTTGTAATCTGTAAAATAGTCTTCCAGATTTAAGGACAGATTTAAGGTATTTGTGGTATGCAATATAATCATTATTATAAATACTTATTTCTAAGAAAACTTTTAAGGAACAATTTTAGGCACAACAGAGTAAATTAGACACAAATACAAATGGTATCTTTACATTTATCATTATAGCAATGAATAATTTAAAACAAAGATTCTAAATGAGATCCTAAAATTATCCTATCATATGTTAGCCATCCATCCCAAATAGATAGTGATTGAGTCCACTGCAATCCAATGGGTAAGGTAAGTGAACTGAGCTGGTATTTACTCTGTAGTTCCTGATATTTAGGAGCCAGATTTTTCTATGTATTTAGGCACCAAAAGATGCAGACAGGTACTTAGTGGAGTTTTCAATAGAGTGTAGATGAAGAGAAATTTTATCTTGTAAAATATTTAAATAAATAAAAATGTTGCTCCACTAAAAAGTTGTCCACACTGCCCTTTATTGAGTAAACTATGAACATCTAGTGTTTCTTCTATAGCCCTGTCAAGAGGATCAATATTACTATTCTGATGTTTGTTCAATAAAAAACCTCAACTCTGCTGGCACAAGTGCAAGGGCACTAATTTAAAAATATTCTGGTATAGCCAGTTAAAAAGTACCACTTTGAAATTCTCACAGGAATAGAAAGAAACAAATGTGAAAGAAGAAATAAACATATTTCTTCTTATTTAGTGGTAAATGAAAGCTAATATTTCCCCTAAATGTCTGAGTGGCAAAAAAAAAAAAAAAAATACTAATAACAATTCCATAATCTGTTATCCAAAACTCTGATTTTATCCTTCTGCTATTTACTGTCGCTGGGAAGTTGCAGGGAGGTAGCTGTGTTAGTCTGTAAGGGTATGTCTAGACTACATGGCTCCGACAACGAAAATGAAGACATAGGAAAATGAAGCGGCGATTTAAATAATCGCCGCTTCATTTACATCAAAATGGCCGCTGCGCTGTGCCGATCAGCTGTTTGGTGGCACAGTGGGGAAGTCTGGACGCTCCGCGGTTGACAACAGAAGCCTTTGTCGACCGCTTCATTATGCCTCGTGCAATGAGGTTTACCGGAGCGGATGACAAAGGCTTCTGTTGTTGACAGCGGAGCGTCCAGACTGCCCTGCTGTGCCGCCAAACAGCTGATCGGCACAGCGCGGTGGCCATTTTGATGTAAATGAAACAGCGATTATTTAAATCGCCGCTTCATTTTCCTATGTCCAGTAAACTCATCTACATGGCTCTGTAGACGGAGCCATGTAGTCTAGACATACCCACTGGGTATGTCTACACAGAAAAGTTATTTCAAAATAACAGCCGTTATTTTGAAATAACTTTCCTAGAGTCTACACAGCCAAACCGCTATTTCGAAATTAAATCGAAATAGTGGAGGGCTTATTTTGAAATTGGTAAACCTCATTCCACGAGGAATAGCACCAATTTCGAAATAAGCACTGTGTAGATGCTTATTTCGAATTATGGGGCCTCCAGCCCTTCCCAGGGTGCCCTGGTGGCCACTCTGGGCACAACCAAGAAAACTCCTCTCCCTCCCCCCTCACCGGACCCCTTAAAGGCGTAGAGTCTGGCCACAGTGCCTGTGCCAGCTCCAGGCCTACCAGCAGTCACTGCCCCAACCCAGTGGCGCCAAAACATGAGCCAGCAAGCCACCAGCAGCCAGCCCTCCACCGCTCCCCAGGACCAGTCCCCCAGCTCCCAGGAACCTGCCAGGGACCAGAAAAGGTAAGCGCCTTCCTGGTTCAGGGTGCAGATCATGGACCTTATTCAGGTTTGGGGGGATGCCCCCAATGTCCATGATCTCCGCACTAGTCAGAGGAACGTGGCCGTCTATGGCAGGATAGCTGCCAGCATGGCCAGCAAAGGCCACATCCGCACCCAAGAGCAGGTGTGGATGAAAATAAAGGAGCTTCGGCAGGCATATGCCAGGTCCACAGGGGGCAGCTCCCAACCAAGAGCAGACCCACACACCTGCCCCTATTTCAATGCTCTGGACCGCATCCTGTGGGGCAGGATGGTCCGTGCCCCCAAGGGGTCATCAACCCCGGGGCAGAGGGCTCTGACCAGGGCATCGAGGAGGAGGAGAGCCAGGAGCCAGAGGAGGCCATCATCACCACCCAGATGAGCCAGGACCCCTGAGCTGCCCCAGCGGACCTGTCGCCGGTGTCATCTCAGGCCAGGGAGGCAAAACATTTGAGTGCCATCACTGTTCCCTTATGGGAGGGGGGACGGAAACCAGGGACTGTGTGTGTGGGCCTTGCTATCCACGGATCATGCAGCAACCTGTATGTGTGCGAGCATGTGCCATGCCAACCCTGAGCATGTGGCCCCAGCTGGCTGCCACACAGGGGCCTTACCCTGTTAGCCACACGCATGTGTGAGGAGGCATGACATTCTCCTGACTCTGGGGTGGGACACAGCAGGACGCCCTCCCTCCACAAGGCCATTCTACACAGAGGCAGGGGACATTTTTCCCCCACCCCCAACCCACACTATATACACCACAGGGGCATGGGTGTGGTCTCGAGGCAGCTCCCACTAGCAGGGATAGCAGGACATTCCAAACATGGCCTCTGTGCAAGCACATCAGCTCTGATGGTGCAGGGAATGGTCATCCTCACCTTGCAGAGGGGGGCTGGGCCTCACCCACTGTGTCCCCAGGGATAACTGACCACTTTTCTTTTTTCTCCACAGCTGCACCAGCTGCGCGTGCAGGGCACACCACCCTGCCCGGGACATATTCCCGCACCCGATGGCTCCGCAGGCCCACCCGTGCAGTGGAGAGGTACTAACAGCAGCACCTGGGGGCACTGCGAGCCCTGCACTGCACCCTGCAGCACTGGGTGCAAGAAGATCTGCAGCTCCGGCGGGAGCAGCTTGCCCAGGGCCGTGCCATTTGCCAGCACCTGCAGATCCTGGTGCAGAGCGTGCTGCCTCCTGCCACTCCAGCGCCTGCTGCCTCCCCAGCTACTGCTCCTTCTCCCACTCCTCTCCCTCCCGCTTCTCCCTCCACACCCTCCACTCCCTCTCCATCCCCCCGTGGACGCCGAGGCCCCCACACCTGCGGTGCTGGGAGACACTTGGCCCGGTGAGACCCCCAACCCTGAGCTTCCCCTCCTCCTTCTTCCCCTTGCTTCCCCCTTCCAGCTCCCTCCTCCTAGATTTCCCCCTCCCCTCTCCCACCCTCTCTCCTCCCTTCTCCCTCCTCCTTTCCCCAGTCTCACCAGAGTTTCATTCCCCTCCCCAGTTTTGTTAAATAAAGAGAGTTTGTGTTCAGGAAAATCCATGTATTTTATTTTACATCAGGAAGGGGGGTTAGAGAGAGGTAAGTGGAAGGATGTGAGGGAGGAATGAGGCACAAGTCCCCAGTGGGGCAGACCAGGGAGACTCTTAGTGCTCCTCAGGGTGGAAGCTCTCCCACAGGGCCTCCTGGATACTGACAGCCCCCGATGTATCTCCTGGATGGCAGCCTGCAGAAAGTGCAGCCAGGCTTGCAGCAACGCATCCAAGAGAATCACCAAAGTAACTCCTGACTTGATGCCCTGCCGGAACTGGTTCCAACCAGCCTTAAATGCGATTCAACGTCCACTCAGTGTGGACATGCTATTTTGAAATAGAAAAACGCTAATTCGAAATGCATTTTGTGTGTAGACGCATTATTTCGAAATAAGCGATTTCAAATGAACTATTTCAAAATTAGATATTTCGAAATAATGCTGTAGTGTAGACATACCCTAACTGAAAAAACTTAAACTACAAATAGTTCTGCAGCACCTTAAAGTCTAAAAAAAATGTAGATGGTATCTTGAGCTTTTATGGGCAAAACCTACTTCTTCAGATGAATGGAGTAAGGGGTCCAGGGTACAAATAAATAGCAGAGAAAGAGAGGGGATGGGGAGGGAAAGAGAAGGAAAAAAATATTGTCAATTAGAGTTGGGAAGTTGGAAATTTCCCCAATATCACACTAATTGTCACCTGTGGAAGGGAAATCTCACACTTTATTTTCAGCCTGCATAGCCTGGTGCGAGGAAGCCTGACAAATATAATACAAAAGAGAGAAAATGTGGATTGGCTTTTCCAAGGCAAGGATAGTGAAAATACCTTTTCATTCAAGTTACTGGACCTAGTAGAGGTCATTCAGGTTCTAGCCTCAGGCGTGTGTAAATTAGTTAAAAAAAAACATGCTGGGTATATAAAGTGTATTGAGGTATGGAACAGAGACATGTCAGCAACTAAACATGCGATAGCAGTGTTTCTTAAACTTTTTAAGACCAAGAAACACCAAACAATAATTTTTTTTAATGAGGAACACCAAAGATTTTTTTTGTTGAGCAAAAAAAAAAAAGGGGGCACATTGGAGACAAGTTATTAAGCAAAAAAAAAAAAAAGGCTTAGAGGAAAGTAATTGACCTCCCCCCCCCAAAAAAAGGGTCACCTGCCCCTTTAAGGGCGGCCATTTTTGAACTCTGTTGTTCTCCGCAGCACACCTCCGACTGCTTTGCGGCACACCAGTGTGCCACAGAACACAGTTTAAGAAATACTGTGCTATAGGCTCCTCTTAATAACAATTACATTTCAGGCAAAGTAAAATACGCAAAGTGAGTAAGTGACTATATTTGTATTATTAGAGAATGATAAGCAAAGTATAAAAACCTGTATTTTATTTTATATCTGTTCCATACCCCAATATACTTTATATACCCAGCATGTTTTTTTTTTTAACTAATTTACACACGCCTGAGGCTAGGACCTGACCAGTCCCAGATGAGGATTTTGCTGGACCAGGGGAAGTCATTTCTGGCCCCCTTGCCAACAGCACCCACTATCTGGCCCAACTACCAGCCTCCCAGCTGGTTCTCCCATCTTTCTGGCCCCTGCTACCCTATCAGTCCCTACTTACTTCCCTGCCGGGCAGCCCCACCACCTCTGTGCGCCAGGCTCCTGCAGCTGCACCAGGCTCTCGCTGCTACACTAGGAAGTCCCACTGCCTCCACACACTGAGCTTCCACTGCCTTACTGGGCAGCCCCACTACTGTGCTTGGGGCTCACACTGCCCTGCTGGGAGCTCCGCCATTGCACACCAGGCTCCTGCTGCGCTGCCAAACCACAAGGCTCCCAGGTGCTAGCTCTCCACTGGGACTCTCTGGTTCTGAGACATCCGGACCACGTATGTTGCCAGACCTGAGAGTCTCGGTTTAGAGTTTCAACCTGTAATAACTTTTTCTAGATCATTCCTTAATCCCACATCTTTTGCTCTCCACAAGATTTTTACAATCCTTCACCTTTCCCTTTCCTATGCCAGGGTTTTCATTCATTGTGTGATTTACTAACCCACCCTTAATTCTTTAACATAGTTGGTCTGGGAAGACCGGGTGGAATACAGTCAACAGCTCCCGGCCCTAAATCACCACTGGAGCCATGATCCAGGAAGCACTGAGGACTGAAAAAAGTTTAAGAGATTTAACTGTTAAACAAATAAGCAAACATACAGAGCATACTATCCACATATGCCCATTTGGTGGAAGGCTCCCCCATAACCAATAATCCTGATACCATTATCACCCTGACCTTTAAACTGGGAGGAATAACTCACAACATGCTACCTTTATACAGGAAACGGGGTGTTTAAATTTAGAAATGGAGGGTAGAGAAGGATTGAAAGGCCCAAAACCAGAAGTCTGTCATCCAAAAGGATTTGAATGGCTGAGTTTTCAAGGAACTGCTTCAAGACAGACTGGAATGAAGGAGGAGGACTTAGCCAACCCTATATAGATGAGACTAAGGCTAGAAGCATTGCTCACATTATGCTACATCATCTCCCAAAAGATCCTGAAATGCCAGCAGGGACTATGGAGTAAATTTAACTGGTATGTGAACACATACACCATTCTCTTACTGAGTGAAACAAGCAGCATAATATCTTTCCATTTTGATCCTCGATGCACAATGTCTGTCATAAAAGCTGTACTAGACACTGTTTATATTCTTAGTACCAGTAAATAAATACACCACAATGGGGTAGTGATAAAACTGTCTAAAATAAAATAAAATTTAGGATTAATGGCTTAACATGAGATTAGTGATGTATTGGTATCCATAATAATAATGTACAAAACTTCTAAAAATGTTTTCCCATTTAATAGTGATCTACAGATTGTAGGTAAACAACCTTCTGTCACTTTGCATTTGTTTCCATAAGCAGGAGAGGGAGAGAGAGAGGAGATCCATGATGTCTAAACCTGGAGATTTCAGTGTTAAATTCCCTCACCTTTTCTCTCCATGTACTGTATTCTTCTCCTTCTGACTTTATACATTCTTTATGAATCTGTTCTCGGTAGCTCTATCTCTGGAAATTGCTTTTCTCATGTGACAGTCCAAAGCACCACCATCTGTTGCACAGCCTGCAAGGTCTGCATTGCCTAAAATATAATGAATACATTCCCACAATAACAAAAAACACAGTAGATATTTTGGCCCTCTGCTGGTAGCCTATTATGCCTCTCTAGCTCCTTTTGCTTCTGCTTATGTACTGGGTAAACTGAATACCCAATTTACATAAAACAACTTAAAACAATTTCTCCTAGACAACTTGTGCAGAGGGGCCAAGTTCATTTTTGTAGAAGGCAGAGTTATATTTTTAATTATATTATGTGGAGCAAAGAATCAGTTTAGGACATATAATAATATCGCCCCACAGCAGATCTCCTATAGATGCCAGTGGAAAGTTTGCACGAAGGTCAGTAACAGATAGAACCTGTATGTAACTGAATTTTTAGTTATCAGTATTATTTAAATAGCATTCAATATCATTCAGCAGGAAAACAGTCTCACCCATCTTCTATTTCTGTACTCCATTTCTCTCCCTTCTCTATCCTCCTTCCTCTACCTCCCTCACTCATCCACGCCTTTGACTCACCTCCTGTATTCCCTCTGCATTTTCTTTCACACATCAACTCCCAGTCCACTCAGTGGGCTTTATTCTAACCCAATTTCTCATCTCATCTAGTAAAATAACCAGCAATTAAATAATTCATGATAATATGCAAATATCATTATTAGGCTTTATGGTTAACACTTCAACATGATAAACAGGGAGCAGGAGAGTTCACACCTCCCACAACCAAAGTCCAGTCTCTCTGAAGATTCAGGAAAACAAAACTATACTGGTTACCTTAGCGTCACATTTGGAATGCTAACTCAGAGACCATGTCTACAGGACAAAATTACCTCAATCCACATTACATAAGCATAGAGCCTCTGCATTTATCAAATTGCTTGTGTGTGCACACATTTGGCTCCTTCCATCAGCAGTGAGTGTCCTCAGAAGGAACGCTTATATTGATTGTACTGTCAACGTGAGGCATTGTTGGATGGCTTGTTGAGTGTCTACACTGATACTATATTGATCTAATTACACTGAGATGACTCCTCACAGTGTGAGGAGGTAACATTACTAAATTGGCATAGAATGGCACTTATGTCAGCAAGACCCATATTTAAGTGAAGACAGTTCTATAGCTCATGTTGGCCTAACTGTGTAGTGTATATCAGGCCTAAGTTTGAAAATGCACTTATAAATTCTGCACATTCTGAGCATTCCAAACAGACAACACAAATTTATCAACAGGGCCTGTGGGCTAGTTTTTTTTTTAACCTTTGTACTAGCATATATACTGCAATCACCTCTTCTATCTTTATTTACTCTCCACCTTATTTACTCAAAGAAGGAGAGAACTTACCATGTCAGAAGTCAAAGTCATGAAGATACCCTAATTTAATTTTAATAATGTCTATTGTAAATATACAAGCTTCAAAAATCATGCAATATACATCATGCAGTCTTAGCATGCAATATGATAAAAGTTACGGAAAGATGTTATAATTTATTAATTGATACCATTTTGTGATAAGGTAAATAAAGACTATTGCTACCGATAATACAAATAATGAATAAAATAATAATAACAACAACGATGATAAGCTAAATGCACAATGGGACAGATTTAAGGATATATAATCAATGACACTTTTGGCTCATGCTGAGTGCATAGTTGTGCACTTTTAACATTCCATTAATTATTTTTCTCATTCATAATTGCAAAGAACTGTTATTTAATAAATATAAATTGCCAGCACAAAATGTGCATTTCTGAAAAGGAAATATAATTCTAAAAATAAAATGTAAATAAAGGTTTTAACAATGTCTACTATCACACTTACATGAGGAATGCAAATGGTTCAACATGTTATCTAACATAACAGAGGGAAAAAAGCCCATTGATTGTTGCTGGTTTTAATAGAAATGATACAGACATTTTGTTCTGTTAAATCACTGCTGTTTTTTGTAAATTATTAACCAGTCAGGTGACATTCATAATGTAATTAATTGCCCAAATCCTTGTGGTCATGAACTGATGATTCCCTGGCAAACTGAAAGCCATAAAACACTAACAACATTTTATTACCAAGGACTTATCTCCACCTACAAATTAACCAGGTTGTTACAGAACATTGCAGTACTCTTTTGAAAAAAGAAATAATTTACATTTGTTCATATTAATGACATGTACCATCTGATTCTTGTTTTAATTTGGTTGCGTATCTTGAATACAAGTTAGTATGCAGCCATTCCTGCCATTCAGCTTATTTCTACGTCCCTTCTCATCCCTTCTCCCATGAAACCACACAAAAGAACATGATTGTCAGAAATTAACAATATTTCCAGGAAGTTTAGAGCCAAAATAATGGGATGAAAATGAACCACCATAAAATCATTCTACCCAATGAAAAGTCCTGGCTGCCACTCATTTTTTGACTGAAGATGCAAGATTACAGAGATGTATAATACTTTTTTCTGTCACATTGAACCCAGCTTCCAACTACAAGCTTAAGAAGATAATCCTCACCCCGTCTAATTATAGTATAGGTATTGCTGCTGTCACTGACTTTCCCCTAGTTATAACTTGTAAATTTCATGTAAAATAGCTTTAAATGTAGTCCCAATCTTCCAAGCATTTACACACGAGCAATCCCCTTGTGGCACAATTGCTCACATCAGTTACAGTTACTCATGTTGAAGGATCAGGGGTCTCGTTTGGATGCATTTTTAATTTATGAAAGCTACTGACCTGATATAATTTGGGGAGCATCTTTGATGATCTGCATTCCTCATTAGGGAAGAGTGAACCTTTGTGTAGTTTAAAAAAAATAAAACGTAGTTTGAATTCTATGTCAAGTCTGGCCCTGATCCTGAATGAGCTCCCAGAGGTGGTTTGCAGAATTGACATATTTGTCTTGAAGTGTATTTTCCCCTCAGCTCTACATCTGCATAGTCTGTGATTAGTAAACAACAATCATTTTTTAATGTTCTTTGGGAAATGCTTTGGCTACATTTCAAGCCTTTTATGTATTCTCATCATGATGCTTTCAGTAATTAAGTTTAAGATCATTAACTATTTCCCTAAAATCTGTATCTAAACATCTTTCCATCTTTGTTCCAGAACATTACATTACATTTAGTAATACCTTTATTGTGTCCCAGAAAGCAACTGAATTACTGAAGATCAAAGTCTTATTTTTCTTCTGTGTAAATAATAGGAGCACAAAGTAATTCAACATTCTCAAACAGCATTTCAATGGAGATTGGTTTTAAAGAGCTATTCACTTCCTTTAATGCTTGTACCACCCCTAAAGTGCTTTACAAATAACCAACAGATATCCATTGTGTGCGTAAGAACACCACTGGACATTTAGGAAGATGGAATGTTATCAGAGAAAGGCAGAGGTGCACCCGGTTTCATCAAATGGTGGGCACTTCACAAAGGATATCATGTAAATATGGTTTTAAGAATATAATTTTAGGCACCCATGATGTTGGACTCAAGATTTTGGAATGTCTTTCATTCTGAATATTTTTTTAAAATGTCAGTTTAGTTTTTAAGGAAATGTTAAATGACTGGCATTTCTGAAACATACTGGCAGATTTTATTTTATTTGCTTCTTCATTTAAAAAAAGGCATCTCCTGAGGACTGTTATCCATTCCCTTCATTCAGTATAAATGCAACTCCTAAAGTGGGATCTGAACCCATACATTTAAAAGAGAGAGGCTGGAGTCTTGAAAATTAGGTCCCCAATTCAGCAGTCTATCCTTATTCAGCAAAGCATAAGCATAGGCTTGATTTAGAGCATGTGCTTAATTTCTGCTGACATCGACAGGATTTGAGCATATGTTTGGCTGAATTGGAACATGCAGAAATAACACTGTATTAGAAATGTTGGGTGTATACATTATACAAAAATATGAAATTTAGTTTAAAATAATTATAATGAATTTTGTCATCAATATTGTTATTTGCATGCAAGCAAATTCCTTTATCAACAAATGTTTCGTCAGCCAGTCAGAGCATCTTATATTACTCGTCTGGACAACCTATTTTCATTGTAAAGTTAAACAAACTTTCCGCATCATATGAATCTTGACGGACTTAAATCAAGCTGTGGCTGGTCTACAAATACCAAAAGCTAGAAAATACAAAAGAAAGCTTAGAAAGCCATCACTTGTCTAACTGGTCAGCATCAAAGTGACATACCTTGGAAAGAGGCAGTACTTCACTAACAAACATTAAACAATCAAAAGCCATTAAAATGAAGATATCCTCTTTGTTATAATTCCCCTAAATTACTGACAGAATTAATCGCTCAGCTCTCATCCCCTCTCTTACCCCCTGAAGGCTTGGGCTTCAGTCGTCCACCTGTCACCCCTCTCTTCAATTATTCTTAGTAAAAGTCACAGACAGGTTATAGACTTTTTTGAATTTTTGTTTATTGCCCATAATCTGACCATGACTTTAAGTAAAAATAAATGACAAAATCTTAACCTTACTTATGACGTTAGGTTACACAGGATAAATGAATAAGGACATAAGAACGGCCATACTGGGTCAGACCAAAGGTCCATCTAGCCCAGTATCCTGTCTTCTGACAGAGGCCAATGCTAGATGCCCCAGAGGGAATGAACAGAACTGGTAATTATCAAGTGATCCAACCTGTTGCCCTCACCCACTCCCAGTTTAATGACTATTAAACTGTTTTGTTTTGCCTCAGGGCGATATGGGTAAAAAACACTTGTCTCCATGAATAAAACACACAACTTATTTAAAAATAATTAAATTTAAATTAATACTTACCTCTCATCTGTTTTGGCATTTCTGAATTTACCGTTGGTGAGAGAAAGCAACCTAGAAACTGCAAATGACTGTCCAAACTTCATTTACAATGCTTTAACTCTGACAAACGGAACCTATTCTTAAACCAATATTTATTTGTACCTGATAACATCACAGCAAACACCACGTTTTATCAAAATGGCAACTTTCCAGGACTAGGCTCATTTAAATTTAAAACAAAAACCAATCCATTCATTCAAATGGCCAACTGATTTTTAACCAGCTTAGTGTGCTAAGCAAAATAGGTTTCCTTTTCCTTTAGAGCACAGACTAATCCTATCTTTATTTTCTTCATTTCTGACTACACGTTGAACCTCTCTATTCTGACACCTGCAGGACCAGATCGATGCCAAACCAGAAAATTTTCCAAACCACAGGAGGTCAATATTGTCTGGTGTGGGCAATAATTTTTAAAAGAAATTTCTGAAGTGGCCCTGGGCCACCGCAGAAGAGGCAGGGCCTCAGGCGGAAGGGGCAGGGCCAGGAGACTTCTTGTGCTTCTCCTCCACCCTGATTGGCCTGGGGTGGGTAAGCACAAGAAGTCTTCTCCCTCCCTCCCCTATTCCACCCCCCTAGAGAGAAATGCCAGCTGTTTTAAAAAGCTGGCGTTCCCTCTAGGCGCCTAGCAGGAGGAGACTTTGTGCGCTCTCCCTGCCCTCAGGCTAATAATGGCCTGGGGAGCCCACGAAGTATCCTCGCCCAACAAGAGCATGTGACGGCTAGAGAGACATGCTGGCAGCCGGCGTGTTTTTCATGCCACTGCGTGCCCCCAGCAGGCAGACAGGACATGAGAGACTTTGTGTGCTCCCTGCCCCCAGGCCCTGATTGGCCTGGGGGTGGGGAGCGTGCAAAGCTCCGGCCCCCCCGCCAAAGGCTCGCGGCACCTAGAGATAATAGCTAGCTGTTTTAAAACAGCCAGCGTGTGTCTCTCTAGCCAACGCACGCTCTTGTGGGAGTGAGGAGACTTCATGCATTCCCCCGGCCCCAGGGCCCAGGCCCTGATTGGCCTGGGAGTGGGGGAGCAGCAGGGCCGCCGCGGGCTGGATCCACTGGCTTGGCGGCCCTTTGCCCACCCCTGGTCTAGCAGCAATTACCAACACTTCCACTGCTTACTGGGCTCTTAGAAGACATTTAGAGGTATATTAGAGCTAAATAACAGCACAGAACACTGAGAGCTAGTACTGGTGGCTGTAAACAAACTTTATGGGATTGAAGGAAACTTGGTCATACCCATGATAAGTGGACATTCAGCAAACTAAAATCATGCTGGACCATGAATGTTGCCAGACCAGAGAGTGCCAGACTAGAGAGGTTTAACATGTACTGTTTTGTTTATACTTTGTACTCTGTCAATCTAAACTATCCAATATTTGATAGTGCTCACTTATACACATGATTAAGTACAATAAAATTGTGAGTTTGTGAAAACTTCTCAGATAATCTAAAGTTATACAAGAGCTCTGTTTATAACAATGGCAGATCAGGTCAGTGGTCCAGTAACCTGGTTGACAGTGATCATCACCAAACACTTCAGATAAATCTGCAAAAAATCCTATAGCAATTATAGAAGAAAAGCCGGTTGGGAAACTTTTTTGCTATGCCCTGATATTTAGAAATTGGTTTAAGTGATGAAATATGATGGTTTATATATCCCTTCTATTTTTTAAGATCTTTACTATTGTATCTTTGGATATTCTCATTATGCATCTAAACATTATATTCTTTACGGAATGTTTTTACAATCCCTTGAAGGCTGTACAATGAGATATAATTCTGGATACACAATAGTCCAAATATTTTTATAAAAGTGTTGCCTCAAATCGATTATGATATTGCAGCTGTGTTTTGTTTCATTATCCAGGAGAAAGTTAAAACAGCTTTACAGAGAGAGGATGAAAGTTGACTGTACTTTGTGAAGGTTGTATTGTGAAGGTTGGACAATCTGTGACTAATTACTGCTTCCTGGGATTCACTTATTTAATATTTCTATTGATGTTCTCATTTTGTACTCAGTGGGATGCAACATTTAATGTTGCTGTAATTCATCATGGATTAATATCAACCTGTTTCAAAGCATCTTGAAAACAGAAATATTTCTGATGGTTGTTGATACCTCATCTCTCTCTGACTCCAGAATTGTTATTATTCGTTTGGGCTCCCCCTGCTGGCTCCCAACCAGAGTGGTATGAGGGAAATCTTGCCAACTCCGAGGGGTCCCCTCACTATTCCCAGCCCTGGCCAGTCCTGCTGCCCCTGTCCTGGTTGGAGGCTGCCTATGGGCTGTCACAGGCTCCGGCCCCACGCTGCACTGCTATGGGTCTCCCACCCCAACCCCACTGCCGCAGTCTGCCAGGGGCTTCTGCCAGCTCCGGCCCTGGTCCTGTTGCCGTGGATTGTGTAGACAGCGCCAAATTTCAAAATATGCTATTTCGAAATTAGTTCAAAATAAGAAAGGCAATTTGTGTAGCTCAGTGGTCTCCAACCTTTTTACACCCAAGATCACTTTTTAAATGTCAGGACAAGCCAGGATCTACCCCATCCCTTGCCCGAGATGCCATCTCTTTCTTGAGGCCCTGCCCTCTCCAAAACTTTCCGCGGACTACTAATGCTAATGGAAACTCTCAGTTAACTAGCCAATTAGCCCGTCATAAGACGGGATTTTCAGGTCTTCTCTCCTGAGCTCTCTTGCTCCGTCTCTCTCTCTCTCCTCCTACTGCCTCCCCCTCTCTCTCAGCTCTCCTCCGCCTCCTGCCTCTCTCTCCATCTCTTTCTTTCTCTTCTCCCCCTCCTGCCTCTCACTCTCCCTTTCTCTTCTCCTCCTCCTCCTGCCTCTCACTCCCCTTCGTCTCTCCCTGCCCCCCTTCCCCTTCCCCTCCCGCCGTGGCGCTCGGCTGAATGCTGCCTTCTCAGCCGGGCTGCCACGAGGGAGGGGGGCCGGGCGGTCACGTACACAGCCAGGGGGCGGGGCTGTGTACATCACAGCCCCGCCCCCCCTTCCCCTCCCGCCGCGGGGAAGCCCAAACGGCCCCTTGTGCTGCTGGCTCCCCCGGCAGCCCGGCGGAGGGGTGCAGCACTCAGCTGAGCGCCACAGTGGGAGGGGAAGGGGGGGCGGTGACATACATGGCCCTGCCCCCTGGCCATGTATGTCACCGCCCGCCCCCTTCCTCCCTCCGTGGCGGCTCGGCTGAGTGTTGCGCGCTCAGCCGGGCCGCCGCGGGGGAGGAGAGGCGGGTAGGGTTGCCAGGTGTTTGGCATTGTACCGGACAGTCCAGTATTTGTGCACACTATCCGGTAAAATAAATCAGAAAATAGCGGACATGTGCAATGTCCGGTATTTTCTGATTTTTCCGGCTGTGCACCGGACGGAAGCCTGGTGTAGGCGGGGGGAGCGGCTGGGAGTCCCGGCTGGGAGGCGGGGCCGCGATTGCCGCTGGGAGCCCTCAGTTGGTTGAGTGTGAGAAGGAGGGGAAGCCTCCTCCTCGCTCGTGCGTTGCCGGGCCCTGCGCGGGACAGGCAGCAAGTGCCCAGGTCAGTCCTGCTCCCCACCGGCCAATTGGCTCACCACCCCCCTTCCCGGCCGGCCGGTTCTCCCCCACTTCCCCTCCTGATCTTCCCCGGCCAGCCTGCCCCTGCACCACCCCCCAGCTCTGCTTCCCGCCGGCCCGTTCCTCTTCCTGATCTCCCCGGCCAGCGCCGCTGCACCTCTCCCGCCCCGCCAGCTCTGCTTCCCGCCCCTTCCTCTCGGCCACCCTCACGGCCCCGATTCCCCAGCTGTGCTTCCCACCCCCTTACTCCCGGCCAGCCCCGCCTCCCAGCCGGTGGTCGCCCCCCAATATCCCGCGCCAGCCCTGCTGCTCCGCCCGACCCCACGACCAGCCCTGCTTCCCGCTGGCCCCCATCTCCCTGGCCAGCCCTGCCCCCTTAGCTGTTTCCAGGCCCCCTTCCTGGCCGGTCCCACCCCTGCAATGAAGCGGGCCGCTGTGGGGGAGGACAAGGCGGGTGCTGACGTGACACGGCCAGGGGTGGGTTGTGCATCACCGCTCGCTCCTCTTCCTCCCACTGTGGCGCTCAGCTGAGTGCTGAGCACTCAGCCGGGCCGCCGCGTGGGAGCCCAAATGCTCCCCCACGGCGGCCCGACTGAGCTGAGCACCACGGCGGGAGGGGAAGGGGGCGGGCGGTGACGTACACAGCCACGCCCCCTGGCCGTGTATGTCAGCGCCCGCTCCCTTCTCTCTCCCTCTCAGTGCTCAGCCGAAGCGCTGCGCCGCCAGCCGGGCTGCCGCAGGGGAGCCCAAACGCCCCCACCGCAGCCCAACTGAGCAGCGCAGCGCTCGGCCGAGCCGCCATGGAGGAAGGGGAAGGGGGGGGGCACTGACATACACGCCCAGGGGGCATGGCCGTGTATGTCAGCGTTACAGACTCACAGACACTGGGCTACTATATATATGATTATGTAACTACACTCAAGACATTTTGCTAGAGCTGCAGCTGGGGAGAATGGTTTAATTTAAATTATTAAACAGATTAGGCATTTTAACTTCTCATGTTAGTTGATCAAACTTCATTTTAAATAAAGTAAAACATTATGTCCAACAGAAAAGGTTTCAACGTTTTCTTTATTTATGCAGAAGTGGGAAACCTTTTTTGGGTCGGGAGCCACTGACCCACAGAAATATCAGTTGGGGACCACACAAGTGAGAAGCAAAAAACCTCCTCCAACTCCCCCTCCCAATCCTCACTAATGTGGCCCCCAACTGAAACACCTCACTCTTCTGGTGCTCCAGCCCCGACAGGATGAGGGGAAGGGGCAGGGAGGACTAAGGTTCAAGGCTTTCCATAGTCCAGATTTACTTTTCTGGGGTTCCAGAGTTAGTGGATTTTGGGGACCCCCTTAGGCTCTGGGGTGGGAGAGCATTCACCGGCAGGAAAACAACGCTGGGACTCGCAGCCTCCAGGGAGCAGCACTGGGGCGAGGAGGAGGAGGGAACAGAGTCTCTTCCCTGCTAGCGGCCATGTGGTTAGATGGCCAGGCGGGCTGCTCCTCTTTGATCCAGCCCAGCTGGAGTGCAGTGCAGCCTCATGGGCTGCAGCTTTCAGCCTGCCGAGGTTGCACCACACTCCAGCTCGGCTGGATCAAAGAGAAGCAGCCCGCCCGGCCAGCAGCCATGCGGCCAGAGGGCCAGGCAGTTGCCCCTTTTTAATCCAGCCCAGCTGGAGCGCGGCGCAGTCTCAGTGGGCTGAATGCTGCGGCCAACTGGGCTGGAGCAGAGGCATTCAGCTGCCAAGGCTGCGCCATGTTCCAGCTGGGCTGGATCAAAGAGGAGCAGCCACCCAGCCAGCTGGCCATGGCGATCGACCCCTAGGTGCTCCGTGATTGACCAGTCAATCACGATCGACTGGTTGGTGACCACTGGTGTAATTCAAATTGCATATCTTATTTTGAACTCCGGTTGCAGTGTAGATGCACCCTGTGAATCTACTTATATATCTTTGTACATGGCTTTCTATTTTCTGTGTTTTGGTAACTTTTCACTGCTCCAAAAACCCCTACTCTCAGAATAATGGGCAAAACTGTTTTCCCCAGGAAACTAATATCATTAAATGTATGTGTCTATATAGTACCTAAATGCCAAGCATGTTTTGTTTCAATCAAAATGTCAATGTTTTTCCTTTCTCCATTTCCAAATCCATTTTTTAACGTCTTGTTCTGTGAAAGTTTTCACTCTATTTTAGGATTAAAATAAATCTTGAAATCCTGGAATAGCTCCTGCAACGGCTATTCTGTTCCTTAACATCTCCACTTATCGGTAATACAGGCATACTTTACGACTATCTGTGTGCATAATGAGTACATACAGAGTATTTTTACTGTGGTTTTTTTTGTTTGTTTTTTTGTTAATGGAAACAAGCAGATCAGCAACAGTCTGAGCTAGCCACCTGCCTAGACATCATCAGCTGGAAGTCTTCTGTAAATATCTGGCAGAAGTCCTTACTTTTCAACTGTATAGGAAAGAAGTCTCCCATAAGCTCCTTTCTCTAGTTAAAGCTCTTGCTATTTTTCAGTCTTTGACATAATAGAGAATATTTTCTCCGTCCAGCTTCATTTAAACCATTTTTCTGAGTAAATCCAATAAACTAAGTAGCCATTTAGTTAAAAACCTCACAGGGTCATAGCCCTCAATTCCTGTAGGAACTTTTAGTGTTCTTAACATCATTGCTTCAGCTCTAGTTTTCTAGATCATTGATTTTCTTCAATGCACTTTGAAACTGCTCCTCTGGTGCCATTTGTGTTATAATCCATTGTGTGGAAAGTATCTTCTAGGTCTGGTACACACTATTCCACACCAGAATGTGTCTCTGAGAGTTCATTAGAAATGGCTTCTTTTGCAGAGAGAACTGCATCAATTTTGATTTTATTTTATTTAACTTATTTTTTATCCCAGTGAGATGGAGCCTAATGCTCTAATTCTCTGCAGTTTGTTGAAAGGTCTGGAGAAAAAAAGTGACCTTATCTGCTATCTCTGAAATCTCTCAGTCACATCTATAGAAAACTGTGTATTTGAGTAAGAGAGTCCATACAAATATTTTATGTTATTTCAGCCTGTGTGGGTCTGCATCAATGAACCTATAATCATAGACCTGGAAGGAGCCTCGAGAGGCCAAGTCCAGTCCCTTGTACTCATGGCTAGATCAAGCACCATCCAGTCTAGACCAACCTGATAGATGTTTGTCTAACTTGTTCTTAAAAATCGCCAATGATGGAAATTCCGTAACATCCCTGGGCAATTTATTCCAGTGTTTAACCACCCTGAAATTAGGAAAAACTTCCTAATTTCCAACCTAAATCTCCCTGCAATTTAAGCCCTTTGCTTTATATCTATCATCAGAGGCTAAGGAGAATATTTTTCTCCTCTTCCTTTTTAACAACCTTTTAGATACTTGAAAGCTGTTATCTCAAAACAAAAACAAAACAAAAGCCAAAACTGCAGTTTCACATGGGGTTTTTGTGTGCAAAACCGTGAATTTTCATGATTTAAATGCAGTATCATAATTCAGCCCAGGCTTACTCTAAAATGAGTTAGAAACCTGGGTCTGCATATAGATTTTGCACGAAAATCCTAAACCAGGAAGCTGATTTGTATTGTTGAAAAGATTTCCATATATATCTACTCTAGTGCTGGGCTCCAACCACCCCAAATTCTAGGGAAATTTAGATTCAAATTCTGTTTGTACATAATGTTCTGTAGAATAAGTCCATTTATGTATCCTTTAGAGGCTATATCTATGCAGTAAAAATAAGACCCATTATTGACCACCTTGCCAACCAATAGCAACAGTGGAAGCTGTAGTGTTGTCCAAGATCTACCATGTTTATATCCAAGTCTTTTCTATACAACCAGTGATGCAAATGATGAGTTACAAGCTCAACTTTTGCCAGTGTAGACAAGAATACAGCAGAAAGTTTGAAAAGGAGTCAGAAGAGTGTTAGTACTTTATTGGTTTATTTTCCTAAATTACAGAAAAAAGACATCAAAGTCTAAAGATATGCTTTAAGCCTATTATATAGAATATTCTTAATTTGGAATATTTATGGAGTTTATTAATTCCTTCATAGACCAGAAGAGGAGAATGTTGGAAAGCACAACCTCCAAAGCAGTTGTGCTATCTGCACATCTGTGTGGTCATGTGTAGATTTACTCTGAAGCACTAAATTACAAACATCCCTGAAATACACATGTCGAGCAGCAGCTTCAAGATTAGAAGGCAAAAAATATCACGAAAGCAGAACAATTAATCTACCTGGGTAGCACTCTATTAGCCAATGGATACCTCAAGAAGGAAGTGACTGTAAGACCAGGAAAGGCTTCCACAACATCTACTAAACTCAACAATGCATAGAAATATAAAACAAACAGCATCAGAACAAAACAGAAAATTTTCAGTTCAAATGTTATTTCAGTGCTAGCAAATGGTTGTGAGAGTGGAGAGCTACTAAAATATTATACAGAAAACAAGATGCTTTGGCAAACACATGCTTACAAAAGATCCCGGGCAATGCTTTGACAGACTTTATCACCACAGAAGAGATCTGAAAACTCAACAATGAGTAGCTTGCTTCCATCATAAATCAATGTGAAGTCCTGGACATAATTGGGGGCATGTATTCCAGATACCAATGCACACACTTCTTCACGAAGCTGCCAAGTGGAAACTAACTGATGTGAGGAAATGAGAGATGTTAAGAAGAACACTTAACAGGGAGGGTAAAATAGTCAAGCTCCACAAACTAAAGCAAATGGAAACAGCAGCAAATGACAAAGAGGAACAGAAGAGACTGGTTTCCACCTTGCGCACCAACTTTGCCAAGGAAAAGATGTAGAATTACATTACTGAAATTCACTGCCCATTATTTCTTCCATATATTGAGTATACTCCATTTAAATGAGACAATGAGTTAACATCTGTATGTTACACAAAGGGAGAAGTCTGATAAATATTAATGAAATTTGCTTCTTCATGTAGCTTATGAATTTTTATGTATTCTCTCATCTAAGGGCATCATCATGCAATTTTCAAATAAATTATCATACCGATGCCATTTCAACCTTAAATTCCCATTTCACACATTGGCCCCTATTGAGGGAAAGCCAACAAAACATTCACTTGGCTGGGAAGCATGACTTGATTACTCAGAGACCTCTCTTCAACTCAGATAAGGGTTTTTCTTGCATGCTTAGGGAACACTTGCAAATTGAATTCTTTCCCCAAACAAATAACCTTTCACCTATCAGTGAAGTGATTCTTCAGCAAATTTCCTTTAGACATTCACTGTAACTTCTTCATGTTGGGTGAGAGTCACCTCTAGGCAGAAGTCCAGCACAAAGTTTATCCTACAGTTAAACATCACTTACACTTATTTCACAGACTTAAGTGGAATTTAAGCAGTGAATCCATCTTGTGCCAGGCTCTTCTCAGAGGTAAAATTCATCCACATACCCAAAATACAAAATTGTTCTTTTCCTTATCCCTCTTCTGTATTGTGTTCCACTCAGTCCTAGATGTGTAGAATATTCCCGTCCTTCCTAAACGCAGCCTGAGTTCCCCTTTGGCATTTAGGTTCCTGATCAACCCAATCTATTGACAATCTGTTATTTTTATCGGGGCATTTGAAGGTAGAATGAACCTCTTCTTGCTCCATCTTGTTCTGAAAGGGATGTATATCAATGGTCTCCAACCTTTTTAACCACAAGATAACTTTTTCAATATAAGTGCAATGTAAGATCTACCTCAAACCCAAATACCCTTGCCCCACTTCCTTCCTGCCCCTTCTCAGAGGCATCACCCTGCTCACTCCATCCCTCTTCCTCCCCCATCCTCACTCACTTTCACCAGGCTGGGGTAGGGTTTGGGGTGCAGGCTCTGGTCTTGGGCCAAGAAATTTGGAGTGTGGGAGGGCTCTGGTCTTAGGCCAGGGTGGGGGATTGGGGTTCAGGAGAGGTTTCAGGATGCAAGCTCTAGGAAGGAGTTTGGGTGCTGAAGGACTCATGTATGGGGCAGGAGGTTGGGTGCAGGAGGGGCTTCAGGGCTGGGACAGGGGTTCAGGAAGCAGGCTCTGGCTGGGCACTGTTTCACTGAGATGGCTTCCGGGTGGGGGAGCACTCCTGCCCTGGCCGTGTACCACTCCTGAAAGCAGCTGTTATGTACAGCAGTGGTTCCATGTCTCCATGTGCTGCCCCTCACCAATAGGCACTGAGCCTACAGCTTCTGCTGGCCACAGTTCCGTTATTGATCAATGGGAGCTGCAGGAGAGGTGTCTGCAGGCAAGAACAGCATGTGCAGACCCCCTGCTCTGCCTTTCTCAGGGACCGCAGGGACATGCCAGCCACTTCCAGGAGCAGCAATTACCACAGGGATAATTACTCCAGCCATGACAAGTTAGGCATTTTAGAACTCACTGCTCAAAGAATTAAATGTAAGTGTAAAATAAATAAAAATTATGAAATGCACAGACTAGTCAAAAACCAAAAATAACACACTTTGCAAGCAGTAAAAGAAGTAGCAACAACCCCCACGTATGTGTTGGGAGATGAGAGTGAAGGACGGTGTGTTTGTGAGAATGACAGACACACACAGTGTGTGAGAGTGACAGAGATTTGCATTGCCAAGCCCTCTCCATCCCCTTCTCTCTGTGTGGAGATAGGATACAGGGGGGGGACGAGGAACACCCTGACATCAACACCCTGCTTCTTCTTCCTCCCACACCCTGCACAGCAAGCAGGAGGCTCCCAGGGGGGCAGCTCCAAGGCAGAGGGCAGGAGCAGCATGACAGTGAGGCGAGGGGCAGCTGAAGTGCCAGCGCTTGATAGATTCCTGTCCATACTAGTCAGGAGGCACTCCAGGGCTGGAAGAGCTAACTGCCAGTGTGACCAGCAGGAGGCAGTGCGTTGGTAAGTGCTTGATCTCTTACAAATTTATATAGAATAAGTTCATCTATGGCTGCTAGGCAAGATGGTAAGTGATATAACCCCATGTTCTGGATGTTCCTAAACCTCCAGCTGCCAAAAACTAGGACTGGATATCAGGGGATGATCACATGAATTGCCCTGTTCTGTTCACTCCCCCTGAAGCATCTGGCACACTCCACTGTCAGAAGACAGGACATTGAGTTAGATGGACCACTGGTCTGATCCAGTATGTCCATTCTTATGTTTTTGTGACTATAAACACTAAAAATCTAAACCCACTAAGAATATTAAAACTATGTACAACATATATATTTACAGATTAGAAGCTAGATGAGAATAGATGAGAATAATTTGGACACAGGAGATTTCCACTCAGGCATGTGGCAGTAAGAAGGAACTAGAAAGGCTTTGGTTCAAAGCAAGAGGAAAACTACCACACATGCACAAACGAATGGACACTGATCCCAGGTGCATAGCGTAAATATAGGGAACAGCTCTTGAAAAGCCACCAGAAGTACCAAGTTCAATTCCTACAGATGATGTCAGCCTACAGCGTCCTTAAGGGAAAAAAATTAAAAGTTTCTACAGACTCATACTAAATGGTGAGAAAAAATGATGGGAATATATTTTAACAGTTTGACACTGTCCTTTAAACTATCATGTTAACCTTTTGGTTCTCATGCATTACAATAAACAATCTTTAAACAACGATCTCAGAAAAATGTGTTCTGAGCCTTCAACAGTCATGTAGCAGAATATGATTTGCTCTTTCTACAATAAGGCAAGGGCAGAGTTGCAAACATACCAGAATCCTCTTAGCTGGGGATTATGGACTTGATCCTGGCAGATGATGAATGCCTGCTACAAGATACTAAGTGCCACCAGTACACAGCATCTCACACTGGATGCTTATTGTGTCATGGGAGTAGGCCCTCAACAAATAGATAACCACTGTGCATAATCACGAGGGAAGTGAGGTCTCTTGCTTCTGTGTTTCATTCCTTAAAGCTATATCACATCGGCTATGTCTACACTGCAGGAAAAAGTTGGAAAATAATACGCAAATTGCGAACCACAATTTGCGTATCTTTTTCTGCTTTTCTGACATTTGGCCCATCTACAAGGGCCCAAATGTTCGGAAAAAAAACCTCTTTCAGAACACCTCTTCTTCCTCGCAGAATGAAGTTTACAGGGATGCCGAAAAAAACGCATCTGCTTTTCCTAATTTTTTTTTTCCGGAAAAGCAGACATGTTCCTTGGACGCGGCAGAGCTTTTCCGGGATACCAGAGGTATCCCAGAAAAGCTCTGCATTGTAGACATATCCATCTTCTCTATCTCATACTATTTGCTTTGTGCTTAAAGCAGGGGAGGGGCTTGGGGCTCCCCCTCCCAGCATTGGGGAGCCTGTGCTGATGCTCCAGCTCCCCCACCGTCCCACCATGGGTCTGGAGCACACAAAATCTACTAGCCTGGGCCCTCTCTGGTTCTGGTGTGCGACGGGATAGGGAGTGTCTTTTTCCTTCTCAGTCAGGGGCCGTGTCAGCCGAGGGTTTGGTTTGGTTGGTTCTCATTTGTGTGTGGCCCCTAACTGATTTTTCTGTGGGTCAATGGCCCCAGACCCAAAAAGGTTCCCCACGCTGTCTTAAAGAAATAACTCTCTCATCTGAAATAATTGCTTAATACAGATTCCTGAATAAATTGTAGGGAGGTGCAGGGCCCTATATCATGTCAGCAGAATTAAAATCACAAGACCTGAAAAACATTAATAATAATTCAGTCTTTCTTTTAACTTCTCCCTCCTAAAATAAATTTAACTGTACAGTAATTACTTGTTTAACAGGTGCCTGCTTAACACGTTTTCACAATAGAATGATTTTATTTTTAGGGAACATTTTTCGAACAACACGACAGTCCCCAAAATAACACGAAAATAATCAAGTGGCAGACTACTTCATGCGGAGGTATAAGTTGGTGAAAACAGTGGTAATTCGCATGAGTGGATGAATACATGTGGTCACAGTGCTCCTCCGCTCACTCACGTGTTTATCTTTGTGTTTTAACAAACTGCATCGACTTGTGTTGCTAGTTATCTTGTGTTGCTAGATATCTAATACGGACGTTGACAACCCAGCACCAACAAAAAATTGACTTTGTCACCACCACCTGAAACGCAATCCCCACCTTTTCCATTATTTTTAATGGGAAAATTGACCACGCATAGTACGAACATTTTCAGAAACGCATCTATAGTGTTAAGTGAGGAATTATTGTACACCAAATTCTATTGAGTAGAAATTCTAATAAATGTGTAACAGATCAACTTTTGAAATTAGTTAATACGTTCAAACTTCTCTTCAGACTCATGGGCTCTGGAATATGAATTATGTACACTGATACAAATGTTGAATCTTTAATATTTCACACCAAAAGAATGCCTTAAGGTATCTTTTAGCATACTGCTGTAATGTTGGGCAATGAATTAATCATAATAGTTTTTAATGCAGAATGTAGAGGTGGAATTCACTGTGAATATTACTTACCCATTCAACAAGTACTTTAGCCTGTTAAGCTGGATGCACAGCTTTGTTTTGGAAGTTAATAAAGCTCACTTTCCCGACTTGTCTTCATGGACCAGAACCGGGCATTTGAAGGTGCTTATACACACAAGCACGCACACATACATACACACACAAAACTAAAAACTGTTCTCAGGGAACAGGGCGTGCAATAAAACAGATTGATTTTGCCAATTTAAAAATGAAAACAGGAAATATAAAATATGTACGAGGAGCTCAGTAGTAAGCACTAAGGCACCAATATTAATTCCCCCAATATAGCGCTAATCACAGCTTTTTGCACTGGGGTCTTTGCTAAATAATCTATATAAAGTTACAACTGTGGCCCAAAATGAGCTTGTCTTAACCAAGCACTGACAGGTTTTTGTTGTTTTGTTTTTTAGAGTTTCGCAGTGTTTGAGTGCAACATCCACTCTTGCCATTTCTCACAACACAAAGAACACTGTGCCAGTGGGAAAACTGTAGAAACCTTGCAGACACATTTTAAACAATGGTAGCACACTACTTCAGAAAAGCTAAAGGCCTAAGACATTACTTATATTCGTATCCACAGTGTACACAACAAAACAAACAGAAGCGGGCAATTTGCCAGTAACCTCTGTAAGAGAGGCATGGATTTTTTTGTCCTCTTCCATTAACTTGCATGCTAGGATGATTCAGAATTGAGAGGTTACAGTTGGGGAGCTATTGTCTTTTTCCCATTTATCACCAGGGTGTGCTGCTGAAGTGATCTTCTGAATAGTTTTGAGTTGCCATGGAAGCTAGGGAAGAGCAATATTACTCCCAATCTGCTTAAAGGATCTGATAATGAAATGCCATAGATCTGGAATATTTCTCTATTTAGAGTGATTGAGACAGAGAGAAAACAAGGAACTACCTAAACAATGTCTTTTTTTCCCTCCCACAATAGTGCCTACCTCATTAAAGCTCTATCTGGCCTTCCACTTTAAGGGATCTTGACCAACTTCCTGGAAAAAAAAAACCCCTCACAAACACAAACCAGCTGTATGCTAATTTCTCATGCATGTTATATAATCAGAGGAGAGAGGGGTTTTAATTATTAAACTGAAGATTAGTTGTACCAGGCATGTGAGAGAGAGCCGTTTGCAAAATAAGAGTTTTCCCACTTTTGGAAAAGTAACTTTGCCACATTATATTTCAAAAACAGCTTAGTCAAGAAATAATAAATTATTATTACTTAGATTAGATTAAAAACAAAACCTTTTCAAAGTTGTAGGGAACAAGTGAACCATAAATTTGTAAAGGAGAGCAACTTTAAGAACAGAGTTGAGGGAGCCTTGCCATAGACTAAATGCAAGTGGAAATGGAGTTAGCAACTAGCAAGAAGACTGGACAAAATGAAGCCTTTTACAGTGCTTTCTGTTTAATCTTCGACAGCATCAAATACCATAGTGATGGTCCATTGAAAAATACTTATGTTAGCAAATGGATTTCTGCTGGAAGTATATTCCAGTTTTATAAATGGAGATCACATGGGTGTCTTTATAAAAATAAATACTTAGCCTGATTCTTCTCTTACTGTTGTGAATCAGAAGCAAATCCTTTGATATTAACAGCGGTACAGCAGTGTAAAACTGGAGTCAGATATGGATCAGGCCCATAGCACAGGTTGGACCTACCTGGTCCAGCACTCTTGGGACCTGACTGGTCCCAGATGAGGGGATTTTGCCAGAGCAGGGGAAGTAATTTCTGGCCCTTTTTCTGCATGCCCTCCCCTGCCAAGCCCCCCAGGCTTCCTGGCTCTCCCCACAGCCCAGAAGATCAGCTGCTGCCCCCACAATCCAGCTGAGCTGTGCACCAAATCCCAGCCCCCTCTGCAGCTCCCCCGCAGCTCAGCTGAGCCTCACATCGCCCTCTCCCTGCCCCGTGGCCCAGCTGAGCCATGTGTCACCCCCTCCCTCCCGCCCCCCGCACTGGGCTGGGCTCCTGGTCCCCCCCCTACCTGCTGCAGCACACAGGGACTCTCTGATCCTGGAACATCCATGTTCCTTCCAGACCATGGATGATGCTGGACCAGACAGTTCCAGTTTAAAGAGGTGCAATCTGTACTGATTGCTTAGACTGAAGCATCAGTGTTGCACTAGACCAGGCCTGGGCAAAATATGGCCCGCAAGCTGGATCAGCCCACCAAGCCACCGGATACGGCCCATGGACGCTGTGGGGAGTCCCAGGCAGGCTCCCCGCTTGCCTCGCCCCACCCACACGCTGCTCAGAAACACTGTTGCCTGGTAGTTTCAAAACTGAGCCAGGAGGGGAGGGAGAAAAGTTTTAGGAGGTGCTCCTGCTTCTAGCACAATCCCATTGGCCGTCTTCTGACCAGAAACTGGGAGCTGCCTGCTTCAATAACAGGTAGCCACAAAGCACAAGGGCCTCATAGTTATTCACAGAGCACATGGCTGCAGCCTGTGCAGAAGCAGGGAAGCCAGGGTGGCTGAATCAGGAACAGGCTGCTGGCTGTTAAGTCTCCTTGCTATAGCCTGCCTCTGACACCCCAACCCCACCCTTCCCCAACCCTCCGTTCCCACTCCTTCCCCCCTTCTCCACTTACTCAAATCCTCTGTCACCCTCCTGCATCCATACCGCCTCCCAGATCTGGCACCCCAATCCCCTACCCCAGATCACAGTCCCTTCCTACCATAGCTCACAACCTGCATCTCCTCTGTTCCTCAATTCCCTGCCCTAGGTCACAATCCAAGCCCCTGCACCCCAGTCCAGTGCCCCAGGTCATAACTGCCGCCTCCACCCAAACTCCCTCTCTTACCCAAGCTCCCTTCTTCACCTAACCCCCATCCCAGACCCTGCACCTCCTTCATTAATATCATGGGAGAGTGCAGCCCTCAACCACTTTCTAAATTCTTGGAGTGGACCCCATCAAAAATTATTGCCCATCCCTGCACTAGACTCATAAATGCTATATAAAAATGCGTGCAAGTGTGTTTTCACTACACGATAATATGGTATGGAGCTGAGGTAATAACAGCAAAAGTAGAAAAATATTACTGAAAGATAAAGCCAATATTTTAATCTTAAAACAAAAATGTATATGATATCATTACCCAAGTTAAATAATCTTTGATATACAAACTTAAATTGAAATTCGATATTGACTTAAGAGACTTGGAAACTGGGCATAATTTCTTTCTTTTTAGAACTTGAGTGTAGTGAGGCAAAAATTAATATTCCTGTGGTATGACACTACATTGTCTAATCCAGCATGACTATTAAATTAGAAATCCAAGTGAATTAAATAATGTCAGCATTATAATACATGTAATTTATATCCATTTGGACTTATGATACCCTTTTGATTAATAATTCCTGATGTATTGTACGTCAATAATTAAATATCTTCCAGAAATGTCAGTGCTTATCAGAAAATTACCTAGTTAGGAACACATTGCCCTTATAATTTACCTAATATTTATCTTTAATGTCTGAATTTATTATCCTATTTCTTATAAAGATTAGTAGTGAATTACATGTTTAAAGCTGGGATCATGCACCTTCACAAGTTCTATGTAGCAGATGTCAAGAAAGAGCTTGCACTATATATAACTATGAAAACCTTCTTATGTAGGGTAAAGGACTATGCAGTCACTAGCTTATGAATGAGAAAAACTGTTAACGAAAAGCAACATTATACAAAAAACAATATTCAAGCAGGAATTAATAATTTGACAAAATAATTCCAATAATAGGTCTGAAACCTACACAAGAGCAAATCTGTTATTAAATTATCAAATAAGTCTATATGAGTTCTTTTTTCCTCCTTTTGGAAAGGAGGAAGCATCACTGTGTGTATTTTAAGATATTTCTTTACTTTTTTTTTAAAACAACTCTCTCAAAAGCTAACTTTTAAAAATAACTGATTTCACAAAATGTTTCATACATGGATCACATATTTACAGTATATGAATAATATGAACATACACAGTTTCATTAGCAAGAACAAAATAGTTCAATGTATCCTGGGGTTAGCATAGAACTTTTCCTCTGAGAAGATTATTCTATAATTGTCCACTGTGGGGATTCTAGCACTTCTCTCCAAAGATCTGATACTGACCCCGCTGGAGACAGAACACTGGATGAGAAGGATAATTGCTCAGCTGAAGATTGGAATTCCCTACTGTTTTAGTGTTAAAGTCTGACCTATCTTGTGACATTTTGCAAAAAATTTCCCCCTCTTGCTAATGTTAGCTAAGTTCAAAAAAATTTTCAGCAGCAATGGTAGCCCTAGTGTAGCTCGTCACTGCACTGTTGTAAGCACTGTTTCACCTAATCTTGCTCAAGTGACACCACTCAACATGGTACACTCACCCAATTAGAAACAGTACATCTTAGAAAGAAAGGCAGGATTGAAGGTTCCAGTGCTCCCATATTCTTCCACTGCAGTTTGCCTTCAAAGATGGAGGTTGTATAATTTCAGTGATTTCAAGGTGAGAAGGGAGCACTGTGATCATCAAGTCTAGGTTTTCAGCCTATTGACCATTGTGGGCCAGATGTGCAGCACTCTGTGCGTTATGTGGGCTGAATCCACATGATATATGGCCCTGAGAATGCCACCTGGGCTGCAACCATGTGTTGATTGGGCCTCAAGCAGGTCGTGCATTGAGATGCTAACTAGTCTAACTTCCTGCATAAACAAGTTTTAGCACATAATAATTCCTAAAGAATATCTTTTAAAAAACAATCTGATTTAAAAATGGACAGTGGTGGAAAATCCCCTTAACTCTTGGTAAATTGTTCCAATAGTTAATTACTCTCAGTGTTAAAAAAAAAATTAAGTATTATTTCCAGTTTGAATTTGTTTAGCTTCAATTTCCAGATATTGGATCATGTTAGATACTCTGTTGTTGATTCAAAAAGTCCATATTTATTCCCTGGGTACATATTTATAAACTGAAATCAAGTCACCTTTTAATTTTCTCTTTGTTAAGGAAAGTAGCTTGAGCTCCTTGAGTTTATCACTATATAGCACATTTACTAATCCTTTAATCATTTTTGTGGGTTTTCTCTGAGACCTCTCCAGTTTTTCAATATCCTTCTTGAATTGCAGGCACCAGAACTGGATACAGTATCCCATCAGCCGTCCAACCATTGCTGAATACAGAGATAAAATAAACATCTCTACTTCTACTAAAAACTCCCCTATTTATCCATCCAAGGACCTCATTAGCTCTGTTGGCCAAAACATCGCTACTGGGGCTTTTGGTTAGCTGATTATTCACAATAACTCCTCAAATATTTCACTCCTTCTCAGGATACAGTCCCGCATCCTGTAATTTATTTCTAGATATGTATGTTTACATTTGTCACTATTAAAACTCACATTGTTTTAATATGTTTACCAAGCAATCCAGATCTTTCTGTAGCAATTTCCCTTGATCCATCCTTGAAGACCCAGTTTTCCTAAGCAGAAGCTGTATCTGAATGGAGATATACCGCAGGTATTACTGTAATGAAAGTATATGCTAAAGAGGGAAACTTTCCAGGAGGAGCACTATTGGTGTATGCTATCCATATTCCTGACACCTAGACTTCAAAATCACAAGTCAGCCCCCACCCTCAGGGCTACAATGGGAAGAGAGGACTCCCCCTAGTTCTCTTTCCCTACAGCAACACCTGGGCTGGTGGGGGAGAGGTGACTCACACTGCAGTGACAGTTCCAGGGCTGGGGGACATCAGATATTCGCCTCTCCCCTTTCTGCAGCAGTTCTGGGCTGGGGATGGATTGGGGCCAGGGCAGGGCATCTCTTTCCCAGCCATGGCAGGTTCAGACTGGGAGGTGGGCTGGGGCCAGGCGAGGTGCCAAGAGAGAGGTAGCAGGTCCAGAGCTGGGGAAGAGGCAACTCTTCCCTCTGCAGCCCTGAGCACCAGGGTGGCACTTAATAGGCTGCTATGCAGCCACGCAACTTAGAAAGAACTTACATCTCCAGTTCTACTGCCAAGTGAATTAGGTCCATGTTACAATATCTGAAGTCTTAATTGTTGTCAGACCTTATGAACAACGTGTTAAAGATAAATTTGGCACAATTCAATTTTTAAAATATTTTTACAGTTAATATCTGTTTATTTTATATCTTTTTATATTTCACAGTGGGACATTACATGGGAAACAGACAAGGATGGGGGTCAGACAATTATCTAATGACAATGGACACTGAGATTCAAGAAATTAAAGGTTTATGACCATCGAAACACAAATTGTCAACATTATTTGTCAACATATAGGGTGCATCTACTCTGCACCATTATTTCAAGATTACTAGTATTATTTTGAAATAGCAATGTGAGTGTCTGCACAGCAATTCTGTTGTTCTACATTTCAGGGTAGCTTCAAAATTAGCCCATGGCAGGCTTCCATAATGTAGATGTGCTATTTCAGAATAAGCTATTTTGGAATAGCTTATTTCAAAATAGCTGTTCAGTGTAGACGTACCCATACAAAGTAAATAGCTTTATATCAAAATCCCGTGATTTTTCTAGCTGCCTATTTCTTACTTTGCCTTTATGTAAATTTCAGTTATCATCAAAGGATTTTTTTTCTCTTCGGTTTATGTATATATGTTCAATATCTTCATCAATTATTTAGATGATGGCATAGAGAGTACACTTATTCAGTCTGCAGATGATACCAAGCTGGGAGGGATTGCAACTGCTTTGGAGGATAGGGTCATAATTCAAAATGATATCGTCAAATTAGAGAAATGGTCTGAGGTAAATAGGATGAAGTTTAATAAGGACAAATGCAAAGTACTCCACTTAGGAAGGAATAATCCATTTCACACATACAGAATGGGAAGTGACTGTCTAGGAAGGAGTACTGCAGAAACGGAGGTAGCAATCATAGCAGACCACAAGATAAATATTCAACAGTTTGATACTGTTGCAAAAAAAGCAAATATGATTCTGGGATGTATTAGGAGTGTTGTGAGCAAGACACGAGAAGTCATTCTTCTGTTCTACTCTGTGCTGATTAGGTCTCAATTGGAGTAATGTGTACAGTTCTGGGCACCACATTTCAAGAAAGATGTAGAGAAATTGGAGAAGGTCCAGAGAATAGCAACAAAAATGAGTAAAGATCTAGAAAACACAAGCTATGAGGGAAGGCTGAAGGAACTGGGCTTGTTTAGTTTGGAAAAGAGGAGACTGAGAGGGGACTTGATAGCCGTTTTCAGGTATATAAAAGGGTGTCATAGGGAGGAGGGGAAAAATTGTTCTCCTTGGGACTTAAACTGCAGCAAGGGAGGTTTAGGTTGGACATTAGGAAACATTTCCTAACTGTCAGGGTGGTTAAACACTGGAATAAATTGCCTAGGGAGGTTATGGAATCTCCATCACTGGAAATATTTAAGAGCAGGTTAGACAGACATCTCCCAGGGATGATCTAGACAGTGCTTGGTCCTGCAATGAGGCCAGGGGACTAGACCTGAGGATCTCTCAAGGTCCCCTTCTAGTTCTAGTGTCTATGATTCTATAGTGACACTAACATTTAAAAAAAAAAAGCCTTATTTTTTCAAGCCTAATTAAAGCACACTGAGTAGATCTTGTATGTGTGAAATATCTACATGTCGTAAGTTTTTTTTTTGTTTTGTTTTATTTCCAATTTGTCTAATAGCAAGGAAAGTGCAGTCAATGTACAATGAAAAGGAATATCCTCGTATTCTCCTCCCCAACAACCTACAACTGAACAATTAGGAGCTTTATTGTTTATCATCTTGTACAATATGATATTTCATTTCCCTTTGTATTGCTCCTGCACAGTAAACATGAAAAAGTACACTTTTTCTCCCCCAAGGAACTCAGTCCCTATTTAGGTATCTAATGAAGGCCAGATTTCCCAAAGTGTTCAGCATCCAACAGTTCCCACTCCAACATTTATGGCCAGATTTTCAAAAGAACGAAACATCCAATACAAGGAGCTCTCTCACAAATCTGATTGTACTGCAAAACTCAAGCTGAGGTGATGTAGCCAGACATGAACCCCATCTTGTTTCCCCCCCCAAAGAGCAAGAGAAAGGCAGTCAGCCTTTGATGCCCTGGGAACGCAGGTGTGCTGCCTGTCCCTGACTCTACCATAAACAGAAACCAGACAGTAAATGGGCTAGCTGACGACCCGGGGCCTCCCACGCCCTGATGGCTAGTACCAGTAATTGACACGCCTGCACTGTCCCAGGAGAGGAATCTTCGCCCATCACATACTAGAAGTGCCCATTGTCTGCATTTTCCCAGGTGTGAATTATGCTTTGCACCCTTCGTGGGAAACTTGGCATTCAAAGCCATTTTCCTAATTGGCCACTTGAGACCAGGAAGAAGCCTACGTGACCCAAGGGGTATAAAGAGGGTTTAGTAGCCCACCCCATTTGAGCTCAATCATCTATACCTGCTGGCAGGTATTGATTGTCTCCCGAGGTCTGTGGGGCGCCCAACCTCGCCCCTACTTCTTCCCGAGGGATTGAGAGAAAGACGCTGGCCACGCCAAGTCTGGAACGAGGGGTGAGAATATATACCTGCTATGTGTCTATTTTGCATGCATTTAATAAGAGCTCAGAGAACCAAAAGGGTTTCATGGTACCTGTAAGTGACTTTTGTTTTAAGTGTAATTTCTGTCCTGTCCTTTTGTAGTGGCTGTGTTATCTGTAACACAGCAGTAGCATTTAACGCTAAGTTTACCCTGTAACAATAAAATAGTAACTGTTTAAGCTTTAACCTGACTCCTTCAGTTGCTGTAACAGAACCAAGCACAATTTAAAAGAACTCCAGCCGGTCATAAGGGACAGATCCGTTGGGGCGCCCGTCAACCTCTTCCAGGTTGCCGCTGCTAAGGACCCGGTCCTGGCAGTTGAAGTCTCGGGTGTATAAGCTCTCCTGTAAACTTATTGGGGCGCCCGTCAACCTCTTCCAGGTTGCCCACTGCTAAGGGACCCCGGTCCCGGCAGTTGAAGTCTCGGGTGTATAATACACACACACACACCACTCACTGCCCTGACCATCGGCTGACAGAATTGGCGTAGTCGGCAGGATTGTGTTATAGGTTTAAATACAGCAACATGAAGCTAGTCATGGTAAATACTGATTTCAGTAAAGTAGAAAAGAATTTTGCCCAGGAAGGTTGGGGCAACCCAAAATGGGATAGAGAAATGTTAGAAAAGGATTGGGGAAATCCTGAGGAGTTGTGGGTGCAGTTCTGTAAGTATAGAACTTCCTGCAAGCTAAAGAATAGGACAAAGCCTGAGTCTGTGGAAAGGAGCCACTTTCCATTTAGCAAGGAAAACAGGATCAGGCCCAGACAAGCAGGCAGGCAACAGATAGATTGAAGGCCTTGTGGTAGAACTGAGAAAAAGGCAGTAAGTACATGTACTGGAAATCTAAATCCTTAAAACAATACTTACAAGAGTAATATCTGAAACAAGGCCAGTTTTTTTATTTTTAGAGATAAGAAAGTGTTTTAAGAAAAGAAAAACCCACAGAGAATTTAACTCTACAGAGAATGGAGAGAATTGAGCAGTTGTGCAAATGCTAAAATGGTGTAGATAGAAAATTGTGGTTTCTTTGCAGCCATTCTGAAGGAAAAATGGGCCCTTTTTCCAAAGGAATGTCTGTAAATAATCCAGGCAAATTTGACTCAAATTCGTACATTTGATTATAGATACTGCTAAAAGAACTCTAAAGGGAGGGGGTTCTATTGGAACTTAACTACCCCCAATGAATAAAAAGGGAATGTAATTGTTGTACAGCTATGTAGAAATAGTGTAAGAAAGGTTCAGAGAGAATGTATGTGTATCTGTGTGTAAATATACATCTATATAGTGTAAATAAATGAGGTTTTCAAGGTCCAGTAATCTTGTTTGTAGGTTTAAAACAAATTGGTTTGGTTTACTTTCAGTAAGACCATTTCAGTTCAAGTTGTTTAATGAAGGTACAGGAAAACTGTAAGCATAAAGAAAGAGTTACACCCTATGCAAAGTTTAATGTGGCTAAGTAGTGTTGTAAACAAAGATTGCACATTTTCCTGTGACATGCCATGTATACTGTAGAAGGGGTAAAAACTGCAAACAAATTAAAATGCTGTGGAGGCTCCAGGAGCCACAACAGGTTGTAATTTCCTTTGTGTTGCAAATGCCCTAGCTGGCAGCACAAAGAAGCTTTGCAGGTAATAGCTAAGTTTGATCAGCAAACTACCTGAGATCAGAAAGTTCAAACTGTAGCCCTCCAGAAAGAAAAAAAAAAAGGAGGTATTGGTATTGCTATTTTAGTCCCAAGAGGAGGTTGGGTATACTAGAAAATGTTTAAATGTAAGCAGTCTTTTAAGAAGGCTCCCAGAGAGAAGACTGAGAAATTGGCGTTTGTAAAAGATGTTACCCCTTCTGAACAAAATCTTGCAAAGGTTCGGGCACAGCCCTTGGTCTGATCAAGTGTTAGCTGCTGTCCATACAATTTCAGACCTAGAAGACAAATTGGCTAACTACTTGTGGATATGTAAACCCTTGGCTCCAATGGAGAAAGGAAACAGCTGCAGCTTGTCTCCTATGGAAAACCTGTAATGAGGTGTTCTTCAAAATTGACTGAATATAAGAATGCAAATATGAAACTGCAAAATGTAAAAGCCTCTGCTTCAGAAATGGAGAGGTAGACATGCATGTCCCTCAGTACCCAGACGAGTTAGATTCCCTTAAGGATGGGTGCTGAGAGTTAAAGCAACTCTCAGATTTATTTTTTTTCTTCCCTCAGGAATATGCTTGAGAAAAGGACCAGGAGGTATGAGGCTTAGTGAACAAGCTCACCCTCCTTACCAAATTCATAGTAGACAAACCTGTGTCATTGGGAAAAGTCATTTAGCAGGAATTAGGATGGACCATAAGAAGGAAAAAGCATGTGAAAAGGGGAAGGCAAAAAAAGTTTGGAGCCCTATGGGCATAGTTGAAGGAATAAGGAAAGTAGAGAAACATTTTCTTTGAAAGGACAAATCAAGTGATTTGAGGGAATGTGAAGATAAAAGGTGGACTCCGTGGGAGTGTGGAAGGAATTAAGTGATGGTTGTAATATGTGAAGGGAAATCTTGTTTTAAAAATGACACCTTGTTTCTTTGCAGCCTCTTCCTTAAGCACTGTGCAAACCATCTAGGCAAAGAAACAATCAAATGTAAACATTTTGTCTATGGATACCTTTGTTAAATCTGCAAAGGAAAATTAGGGATTCTACTGAAACTTAATTGGTCAACTGCATAAAAGAATGAGCTCTATATAGTGTAACTCTATTTTGTGGGTTTCAAATGAACTAGTTTTATTTTGTTTTGGATAATGTTCTCTTGCTTAAAATTGCAAACAGACAAGGCACAAATTGGTTAGTGCTTCTGTTGGGCATTCCACTTTTAAGGTTAAATTTAACTTTCTAGAAACCAAATGATTAGTTTAGAAATTCAAGCTTTGAAACTTAACTGTCTCTTTTCAAGGCTGAGTTGATAACACTTTTGGCTTGCTTTCAAATTCAACATTATATGTGAATACAGGCTGCCTGGCTATTTCAAAGGAAAGTGGACAGGGAAGGCTGCTGCTGTCTCAGCAGACACATCCTCTGCACCCCTGACCACAAACATAGAAGGAACAGCTCAGCTTGCAGAGCTGGCAGCAATCAAACTAGCTTGTGAGGCAGGTGCCAGTACCATTTATACTAACTCCTATGCTATATGGGCTGGAGCCACCCAGAGGATAACTAACTGGAAGAATAACAACTGGAAAATAGGGGGAAAGCCTGTTTGGAGATTAGAATACTGGAAATGGATATACCAGCATGCAACCCAACATGCCTTAAGCATAAGTCATGTGTCAGCTCACCAAAGGAACAACACCCCAACTGCACAGCTAAATAACCTAGCAGATGCAGCAGTACAAATTTTTGCTGCCTAGGTGGATTGGGAACGCCTGTACATTTGGCTACATGAAACCTTGGGACACACAGGAAGCAATGAGCTGGTGTGGCAGGCACATGCCAGGGGGGTGGCCTATCACCCACAAACAAGCCAGAGATCTGGTACAAGCTTGCACCCTATGTGCTGATCTCAAAGAAACATATAACAGAAGGGCAACAGTTTGCCAGGCTAAGAGATGAAAAAAAAAAAAATACTATGGGTAACCTGGCAAGTAGATTATATTGGTCCACCACCCACCAGTAAGCAAGGGTGGAAGTATGTTTTAACTGGAGTAGAAATTGTTTCAGGAAGTGGTTTTGCTTACCCAACCCGATGGACAACAGGGTTGTCTACGATCATGGGACTAAACCGCTTAATAGCCCTTGTCCCAACACCCCAGTTTGGGGACACAAACCCACGCACTGCACTCCTACAAGGGAAAAGGAGTCTGGACCACTGCAGACGCTGGGCTAACACCAATAACCATTACTGAGGCTTGGATTGTATCCAAGACCGGCAAACCTTATGTTTTATTACAGGAAACTGAGGCAATAGCCCTGAACAGTGCTCCAGTGGGATGGATTCCTCCCAATGCTGGTGTGGATCCGGGAAACCACCATGAACTTTTTGTATATATATACCGCTTGCTGTTGTAGCGCTTGCAACCACTGTTGTTAGTTACAGACTATTGAAATGAGACATGGTACACCAACTCGCCATGGTCTTCTTCCTCATCCCAACTGCTACTGCTGTACCAGAACACCTTACTTGACTCCTCTACTGGACTGGGAATCGAGTTTGTCCCTCTCAGCCCAAATGACTGGTGAAACAAGAGTGACATCTTCCGATGGGGACCGGTATGGTTCGATGACAGCGACTACCGCAGTCCTCTAAATAACTCTGGGGGGAGTATGTGCAATAATTAACCAATCTTGCTGCTTACAAATTGAACAAGATGCATTTGCTATAAAGGGCACTGTTAAGGTGCTACACGCTGTAACTGAGGACTGAAAAGCCTCATGGCTAGATTGGCTAGCCCAACACCTAGGACTTTCATTAACTCCATTCCTTCACTCTATTGTAAATACTATATTAACCATTTTACTTGTTGTAATTGCTTGCTGCATGCTTCTATGTATTGTTAGGCGTTTTGTGTACACTGCTACCTCCTCTGCACAAATCCGGTATATGGCATTGGGAAGTGATCCTAATCAATCCCTTGATCCAAAATTATCTGATCAGACCCTGCCGATAGGGCGATTTTAGCTTCCTCCAAGGAGGGCAAAAGGTGCTGGCATCACCGCCATCTTGCGTTCTGGGACATAGTGAGGCGTGTCAAGGGGGTGGAATGTAGCCAGACATGAACCCCATCTTGTTCCCCAAAGAGCAAGAGAAAGGCAGTCAGCCTTTGATGCCCTGGGAACGCAGGTGTGCTGCCTGTCCCTGACTCTACCATAAACAGAAACCAGACAGTAAATGGGCTAGCTGACGACCCGGGGCCTCCCACCGCCCTGATGGCTAGTACCAGTAATTGACACGCCTGCACTGTCCCAGGAGAGGAATCTTCGCCCATCACATACTAGAAGTGCCCATTGTCTGCATTTTCCCAGGTGTGAATTATGCTTTGCACCCTTCGTGGGAAACTTGGCATTCAAAGCCATTTTTCCTAATTGGCCACTTGAGACCAGGAAGAAGCCTACGTGACCCAAGGGGTATAAAGAGGGGTTTAGTAGCCCACCCCATTTGAGCTCAATCATCTATACCTGCTGGCAGGTATTGATTGTCTCCCGAGGTCTGTGGACGCCCAACCTCGCCCTACTTCTTCCCGAGGGATTGAGAGAAAGACGCTGGCCACGCCAAGTCTGGAACGCAGGGGTGAGAATATATACCTGCTATGTGTCTATTTTGCATGCATTTAATAAGAGCTCAGAGAACCAAAAGGGTTTCATGGTACCTGTAAGTGACTTTTGTTTTAAGTGTAATTTCTGTCCTGTCCTTTTGTGGCTGTGTTATCTGTAACACAGCAGTAGCATTTAACAGCTAAGTTTACCCTGTAACAATAAAATAGTAACTGTTTAAGCTTTAACCTGACTCCTTCAGTTGCTGTAACAGAACCAAGCACAATTTAAAAGAACTCCAGCCGGTCATAAGGGACAGATCCGTTGGGGCGCCGTCAAACCTCTTCCAGGTTGCCCGCTGCTAAGGACCCCGGTCCTGGCAGTTGAAGTCTCGGTGTATAAGCTCTCCCTGTAAACTTATTGGGGCGCCCGTCAACCTCTTCCAGGTTGCCCACTGCTAAGGGACCCCGGTCCTGGCAGTTGAAGTCTCGGGTGTATAATACACACACACACACCACTCACTGCCCTGACCATCGGCTGACAGGTGACTGTTTAGAGAAAATACTATCAGACCTTAGCAACTGATTTTAACTGGTATCAAACACTTACACAGAGGTGTTAATCTGAGACTCACATGATGTCCTTATAGAAGTCTACTAAGCACCTATGGATAGGTACCAATGATTTGAGGAAAGTACAAAAGCCCTAAGAGGCTGAGTTAAGTTGAGACTGAAATTAACAAGCAATGTTTTGAAATGAAGAAATAAAATGAAATATTAAGTGAGCACTGCGCTTTTTAACTATGTTAGCATATCTTGAAGACTTCAGAATGAAGGGCTACATAAGAAAGGCTATACTGGGTCAGATCAAAGGTCCATCTAACCCAGTACCCCGTCTTCTAACAGTGGCCAATGCCAACTGTCCCAGAAGAGATGAACAGAACAGGCAACCATCAAGTGATCCATTTCCTGTCACCCATTCCCAGCCCTGACAAACAGAGGCTAGGGACACCATCCCTGCCTATCGTGACTAATAGCCATTAATGGACTTAACCTCCATGAATTTATCTAAAGTTCTTTTTTAAACCCTGTTAAAAGTCCTGGCCTTCACAACAACCTCTGGCAAGGAGATCCACAGGTTAACTGTACATTGTGTGACTGCTAATATCAGATCTAGGATGGATGAAGACATTAAATCCTTTCAAAAATGTACATTCTCTCAAAGCTTCATGTATGGTGCAACAAAAGTCCCTAGGCTTGCCCCTCATTTCTTCTCTCTCGAAAGAAAAAGACACGTACATTTTGGATGTATCTGACTTAATGCTTGGCATTTCCTATTGAAATTTCCAAAGGAAGGAAGGGTCTGCTTTTTTTGTTTTAAGTCATGATAGTGGACTGTTCCACATTTAACAAACAAACAAACAAACAAACAAACAAACAAACAAACAAACAAACAAACAAAACCCCTAAGCCATTGGGGGCATATATTATAACATTTTGTGCAACTTTTTATTTGGCTGAAAGTCCAGAATGTTCAAGAGGGATGAGGCCCCGAGGTCAGCCCTCATTGTGCATGCAGAAATCCAGAGGTTCCAGCCACATCATTGCACTCTGGCTTTCTCTTTACACTTTTTTCCTCATAGCCATGATTTTGTATTTATTAGCAAAAGGATTTTATAATGAGCTTCCTCTGGAAAAGAAACAGGTTCGCTTCTAACATTATTCCCTAGCTCCCCTCTGTTTTGCTCGCTTTTTAATTAACTATTGCTTAACTACCCTCAGGGCTGCCATTAATTAAAAGATTTTTTTTTTAATCCTTTAGGAATATCTACAGTGAGAACATTTCTCATTTTAAGCACCCATGTATTTTTTTAACTCTGATTAAATTTACGTATCAGGTGTCCTGTAGCTGCCTTTACGCTGATGTGAGACATTGTTATAGCAAGGCCTTCACTTGATGTTTTATTAATATATCCTTCTTACATTTGCAGGCCCAGAGTATAGTGAAATCACATTTTCTATCTGTAAGCAAGGCTACAACATATCAAATATATAAAAAATAGTTCTGTCTCATGTCTGTATGACATAGGGAAAAGGAAGGCTAATGCCTTTCAAAGACTAAAGGAGTGTGGAAAGAGTTTTAGTTAATACATGATTTCAAGCCATTAGACTGTAACTTACCCAATGTAATTGCTACTTTGACCAGTAATGGAATTTTTGTCCCTCAAGTCTAAGACAAAATGGATAGAATAAGAGACTATAAAAGGGACCAAAATTATTCAAATAAGGGCTTAATGAAAAAAGAAAGGATAAAATGTTCTGAGCCTTTATAGAATGCTATTAAGCTCGATGAAGTGAATAATTTTCTGCCTATAAAACTATCTGAGAATCATGGTCCAGGTCTCTTGTTCACACAAAAAATATTCCTGTTACTTCCATCACCAAGGTCACAACTGCACTGGTCAAAACTTTATCTATAATGTATTGATTCTTGTTTTTGAGCATTCTATTTACCAATTTTTTTGGGGGCGGAATTACTATTAGGAGCTATCTAAAATATTTTGAGTTCATGTGGTTATTACAGTAAGAGTCTAAGTTTTCCAGAGAGGAATTATTGTCTACCTGACAGAAACTCCTAGCAGTGCCTGTTGAATTTATAGAATATTTTCATCGCTATATTTGTATGCGATGAAGTGTAGTGAAGACAGAGCATTCTTCCCTGCAATGGCTGTTTAGATTTAGGAATCCTGAGGGCAACTTTGCCAGGTGGTGAGAAAAAAAATGTAGTGCTATGATTTCCACTGTCAAACACAGATCTGGGCACAAGCAAGGTACTGCTGATATTTTGTCAGAGCAATAATTGCACATGCTGCTCTGTGCAGGAGAGCAAGGCATTGGTTGCTCAAGGGAATGAGTATGCTTCGGAAGAGGCTGTCTTCTTTCTCTCCATAATTTGCAGAAGGAAGATCCTGGTATCAAAATAGTGTGTGGTTGGAAAATCAGATGGCAAATGCAGTCACCTTGAATGTAGTATCCCTGCATATAGCACTGTAAAAGGTGTACTTGAACCAAAGGGTTGCTTCCATTTCTTTGTTGTCAACTGGCAACTCTTCAGACAAAAAGGATAGGGACAATGGAATGTGGAATAGTGTTGATGAATTCTCAGGACATTAATCTGGGGAATCCAGGCCTGAACTGTGTCTCCACACTGTAAAAATGATGCACTGAGGACTCAAATCTCAGTGGGACTGAGGCCCAAATCCCCTTGCTAGGTCCAGAGGGCTTTCTGGCACAAGTCAAATACATTTGTGTGTAGATGGAAAAGGCATTTGGGTTCAAGCCTGAGACTTGGATTACATTCCATTACTGACATACCTCCAAAATCTGTGTCAGTAGCAGAAGTTCCTGTGAATACATTTGTTACCAGATTTGAAATCCCAGGAGAGTTATATTTAAATCCAAAATGTGTTAGCAGATTTCCGAAATACCAGAGATATACAATATATGCAACACTCCAGCCTCTGCCCCCAATCTGATGAGATGGTGGAAAAATGTAATAGGACTCTCAGAGTCCAGCTGGCTACCTTTGCAGAACAGCACCAAGGAGACTGGAACCACAAATTCTTTCCCCTTTTGATGACTTACAGAAAAGCAGTCAAAGAGAATATGAAGCATATGTAGCACACCTTGTGTTTGGGAGTGAGCTAAGGATGCCAATGAGCTTCTTGTATGGATTGCCTTAAGCAGAACAAAGTGATTTGGATCACATGGACTACACAGAGACTCCACAATCCAAAATTCAAAAGCTCACATTTGCTAGAGAAAATTTGAGGATCACTTCTGATATGATGAAAAAGGCTGTATGAGGTAAAGTCATTTGGAGGAAACTTTACAAAGAGGGGACCTGGTCTAGTTCCATAGCCTTAAGAGAAAAAGGTAGGAGCTCTAACATGGATACTAATTGAGAGGGACCCGTTATAGAACTGACACAAATAAATGAAGCAATGTATAGGATACAATTTGGTCCTAGGATAAAACCCAAAATTATGCATAAAAAGTTACCAATACGTGAGTGTTGAGCATGGCTGCCTTCTAACATGGATAATACAGCTGTGGAAATTGAGGCTGGACAGATTGTCCCAGATGTGAACAGACTGGATTAGGTCTGTCTCAATCAGCAGATTCCATAGAAACAACAGGCACTCCTCAGGGCCTCATTGAAAGAAGTCCCATCTAGGGATTTGAGAGGAGATAAGGCCGGGGGGGAGGGGGGGAAATCTAGGGAGATTTGGATAGCAAAACATTTTTGGTGATGTGAAAATATCTTATCAGAAAGACACCCTGTAAGTATGTAAATAGTTACATTTTGTATTATTTCTAATTTGTAAATGCTTTCTTTCTGTTGGATTGGGTTGTGTAGGACATCACCATTTTAGGTTACATCAGTAGAAAAGAAGCTCCAGGGGGTAGCTGAGTTAGTTTGTACAGGATAAACTTAAACAACAACCAATGGTCTGTTAGCACTTTATAGATTAACAAAACATGTAGATGGTATCATGAGCAGATGATACCAAACTGTTTAGGCTAGTCAAGACAGAAGCAGACTGTGAGGGACTCCAAGAAGATCTCACCAAAATGAGCGATTGGGCAACAAAATGGCAAATGAAATTTAATGTGGATAAGTGTAAAGTAATGCACATCGGGAAAAATAACCCCAACTATACGTACAGTATTATGGGGGCTAATTTGGCTATGACAAATCAGGAAAGAGATCTTGGAGTTATCGTGGACAGTTCTCTGAAAACTTCCACACAGTGTCAAAAAGGCAAATAGGATGCTAGGAATTATTAAGAAAGGGATAGAAAATAAGACACAGAATATCTTACTGCCTCTGTATAAAACTGTATGGTACGCCCACATCTTGAATACTGTGTACAGATGTGGTCTCCTCACCTCAAAAAAGATATTTTGGCCCTGGAAAGGGTTCAGAAAAGGGCAACTAAAATGATTAGGGGTTTGGAACGGGTCCCATATGAGGAGAGGTTAAAGCGACTGGGACTTTTCAGTCTAGAAAAGAGGAGACTGAGGGGGGATATGATAGAGGTATATAAAATCATGAGTGGTGTAGAGAGGGCGGATAAAGAAAAGTTATTTATTAGTTCCCTAAATAGAAGAACTAGAGGACACCAAATGAAATTAATGGGTAGCAGGTTTAAAACTAATAAAAGAAAGTTCTTCTTCACACAGCGTGTAGTCAACCTGTGGAACTCCTTGCTAGAGGAGGCTGTGAAGGCTAGGACTATAACAGAGTTTAAAGAGAAGCTAGATAATTTCATGGAGGTTAGGTCCATAAAAGGCTATTAGCCAGGGGATAAAATGGTGTCCTTGGCCTCTGTTTGTCAGAGGCTGGAGAGGGATGGCAGGAGACAAATCACTTGATCACTGTCTTCGGTCCACTCTCTCTGGGGCACCTGGTGCTGGCCACTGTTGGCAGACAGGATACTGGGCTTGATGGATCTTTGGTCTGACCCAGTACGGCCGTTCTTATGAGCTTTCGTGGGCACAACCCACTTCTTCAGATGACCGGTCATCTGAAGAAGTGGCTTGTGCCCACGAAAGCTCATGATACCATCTACATGTTGTGTTAGTCTATAAAGTGCTACCAGACCATTGGTTGTTTTTTAAGTTTATCAGTGGGAAAGATGGAGTTAAAATGGGCGATGTTATGGATCAGTTAAACCTCATCAGAATTAGTGGGCAAAACAGCCACTCTGAACAGTTAAATGCCTCTGAACAGGTTAGTGTGCATGCACACATCCCTCCCGCATAACAAGGTTGAACAGATGCTATGCTATCCCGGTTGAGGGGTTTCCCTGCAACTGAGAAAGTAAATGCAGAAGCATTGGCATTTGGGGGAAGCTGTATGTGTCTAAATTTTTGAGAGAAGCAGGAAAAACACACCAGACAGCATGCACAAAAACAAACAAAAAAGGGAACAACACAGTCAAAACAAGCACTAGAAACATGTCCTTCAGAAAAGCTAAGAGAGCACGAGAGTGCTTTTGGGCAGAGTACTCACTAGAAGAGAGGCTTAGAATTGTGAGCAAACACCACTCTTTTGTTCTTTGATTCCTGCTGCTAACCGTTCCCTACTGCACTTTAATGCCTTAGACTGCTTGAAACAGTGGTATATTAAAGTACACTAGCAGGGGCTACATGGACCAATGAATGTGCAACACACAAGTGAGTTTTAGAAACCGTAACCCCATAGAGCACCCCAATGTGTAGACAAAGCCCTAGCCTCATTTGCATTTTAATAGTCTATTATTTAGAATATGTGATAGCTTGTGAAGAAAATGGTAGAAAAAATTAAGGGTTAGATTATCAGGGAGTGTAAACTGGTGTGTAGCAGCTCCATTGATTTCATCAGATGAGGGTCTGGTCCTTAATTTTCATCAGATGAGGGTCTGGTCCTTAATGTTCACTTGCCACTTCAGTTTGGAAGGTTCTATTTTATCAAAAAGTGTGTGTGTATATGCACACACATCATACATAGTTCTACCAGTTTAAGTCCCTAATCCAAGTAGTCTGTTCCAATTTAATTCTTAGCCAAGCATTGTTAGTCAGCATTTCCTTGGATGAAATGCAACACAGATAAGAAACTTGCAAGCTGAAAGAAAATGAAATCCGTTCTCATCCTTTCAACTTCTCTAAAGCAATAACAGAGCTGCCAAATCAGAATAAACCTGAAAAGAAACATTTTGTGGCCCATGACGGAAAGTGAACATAAAAGGATGTCAGGTAGATGGATGCTTTATGGCTATAGGAAACCAAGCCGGGATGTGGCTGAAGATGAAATTGCAAGTCTTCCATCTACTTGAGGAGACTTGGCAGATGCAGCTAACCTTGTCTTTTGATTATGATCAGACACCCTCTTTCTTTTTGCACAGTGATCAGCTGCTTCCTACGATGAAACCTTGTCATGAACCACTTCAGAGATTTATATTCATATGCACATTTTTTCTCCCCATTATATTTTTATTGCAAGCAACCTATGAGTACAAGGTGTTAGCAAATATATTTGCACAGCAGGAGTAAGCTGATAACAGATTCTTATCTTCAGAATGAAAACCTTAGCTTTGTTTCCAAAGTTGGAGCCAACAAAGATACATCTTTCAGCCCCTGCAGCTTTTGCCAATTCTCCACTAGCCTATGATATGCTTTTCTAACTTTTTAGCAATTATTTTGTGCTTATTGCCATCCCATTCACCTTACTTCTATGCTAATTTGGTTCCCTCCAAACATTTTACTCTGCTTTTATTGTGCTTTCAATGTTTATAATAAATATTATTATTTTTTCTCTGTGATTCAAACATAATTTTAAAAAGCCACATTAAATGTAAAAAAGACATCCTTACCTGGAGACAACGGGAACATATAGGCATTAAAAAGAAAAAGCTCACCACATAACCCACCATGAAAGAATTCTACAAAAATGTATAATAAATTCCCATGTATTATCATAGTAATTTGATTTTAATATTCTAGCCCAACACACTGGTACTTTCCCAGCTAAATTCCACACTGTGGGAACAATGGCTATAGGTACCAGATCATCACATCCAATGAGAGGCAAGCCGCATTTCTCAACATGTTGCAGTCCAGTAAGAACCAGAGTGTGAATAGCTGAGCGTGCTACATGCATGCACGTGTAATGGGTGCTGGTGGGGAATAGTTTGGTAGCAATGGTTAAGAAATGGAGAATTCTGACTACAAGAATTCCAAATACATCCCCAAAATGCTGCTATCTTCATATCAAGATGCAAACTGCAGTAAATTGCAAGTTGACTCTTGCCTCAACTGCTACAGATCTATGTCTGGTCAATTTCCTATAACTTTCTTTTTATCCTCAGACCATCATCCAAGCAGATTATTTCCCTCTGTAACATAATAGGCCTTCAGTCTTGCCAGAACATTCCGTGTCAGAAAAGACGAAGCACAGCTCTGACTACAGACACCTGACCAGGGGGGCTGACAGAATTGCTGGGCTCCTCTGCAAAATGGGATGGGGCCGGCTCTGCACTTCTGGAAGGGACAGGGCCTCTAGTAGAAGTGGCATGGCTGGAGCATGGCTCAGCAATGCCTGGACTGTGCCAAGCCTCCCACCAACTAGCGCCTAAGCCATTTTGAATCACTAAGCCTTGGGGCAATTGGCCCCTTTGCCCTCCCCCATTGGAGGGCCTGCACTTGGCTGCTTTTTTTTTTTTTGGCCCCTTCTCTGGTGATTAGAGACATGAATTATCCATCCCGAATGAAGAATGTTTGATTTATGGATCTAGTCAATTGGTTTTCTTTTCTAGCATGTAGGTATTAAGACCTGATTCCCTTTCAGAGTAAGAATTTTGGGCATCTGGGTTGACTTGTAGAATTCCCACTTCAGGAGTCCAGGTGTCATTACAATTTTACCACATTCCTGAGCACCCTGAATATTTCTAGCAGCATTACAAATCTTATTATCAAGTGTTTTATGAAAACTGTACTGCCTTCTTGAGGATATTACTGTTGCCATTACCTAGCACTACTGGAGGGTCCCTTTATTATAGCTGTCCACAAGATGGGTTTCTTCTCTAGAAGTCTGTGAAATCTAAATGCACTAGGTGAATAAATGCAGGGTCATGATTTTCCCAGAGATAAGAGACCAAGGAGAAAAGTGCTGCATGAACTGCTAGTGTCTTGGAAAACAGAAACCCTGCTGTCGCTTTAGTTGTAGGAACAGGATAGTTGAGTATAATTAAGATCCAATTTGAATTTTTTTCTCCACAAATTCAGGTGGAGTATATAGGAACGTGTCATCTGCTGTTGCCACTTCAGTCAATCCTCATGATCTTTGTGTGAAAGAAGCCATCCTTGAAGAGTTTAACGCCATCTCTCTTTCTTGAAGAGGGAAGCCTCTGCTAAGGAGAAGCCCACTAGACTCATAACAACCTTGGCACAAGTACTGAAATGTAGGGTGACCATCCATCCCGTTTTTACTGGGACAGTTCCTTATTTAAGGCCTCCTCCTGGCGTCCCTTTAAAAAAAAAAAAACAACAACCAGGCACATTGTCCCATATTTCCCCTGCAGGGGGTTGGGGAGAAGCTGACAGCACGCAGGGCTTCAGCCACTGAAGCCCCAACCACCAGTGGCTCTCCCATTCCCCCCCCATTCTGCATGCTGCAGGGGTGAACTTCATCCCTGCAGTGCAGCAGGGTGGGCAGCACTTGGAGCTGCAACCGCTGGAGCCCTGAGCACAGGCTGCTTCTCCCCCAACTCCTTCAGGGCTGCCGGCAGCCCTCCTTCCCTCCCCTGCTTCAGGGCTGAAGCCCCAAGCACCAGTGGCTTCCCTCCTCCCTCCCCCATGGGGCTGAAGCCCCGAGCACCAGCGGCTCCCTTCCTCCTCTGTGGGGTTGAAATCTTGAGCACCGGTGGCTCCCCCAACCCCCTCTCACACTGTGGGGCTGAAGCCCTGAGTGCCGGCGGGACCCCTCCTTGGTGTCCTGTTTTCCACATCGGGAAATATGGTCATCCTACTGAAATGACTGTGTGTGTCTTTTGGCATGATAAGAGAAAAACACTGCACAGGGTCACAAACTACCTCAGGAGCTTCTGCACTCTCACTTGCTTCAAGGATACAGGACTAGAAAATGGGTTAGAAAATGATAAATCTGTTTTCACTAAATACGCCAACCTTTTCTGATTTTTCAATTAATTGATTTACAAAGTTTTCTGCTCTCTTTCTCTCTGCTCTCCCCCCCCCATTTTCACTGGCAAAATGGAAAAAAGGAAGTAAGGATAAAACAGGGCGGAAAGCAAAAAGGGGCAGAAGAGAAAAATGGAAGAAACCACAAAATGTGATTTTTGATTTCAATACAAATGACAAAAATATTTTGTGGGGAAGGTTTTTGTTGTTGAAAAACTGGAAACTACTGAACTGTAAAAATGTTCAATTTTCAGAATAAGGCCATTTTTGTTGGAAATGAATGTTGAACAATTCAACCAGGTCTACACCAGACCTGAGCCAAAGTCAATTTTAGTCAGTGGAGCCTTTCTATTCTCTTTTGTGGTGTATGGGTCAGGGTCACAGACAATAAACTGGGAAGGAAGTTACAAAGCCTTACTGAAGATTGTTATGTCTTCCATTCCACTTCTGTAAAGAGAGTATGAGTTAGCAGCAAAGCACACACATTAGAAATGAGATTCAGACTGGATTCTTAACTCTAAATTGATAGGTGTTCAGATAGTTGGGTGATGAGAGTGGTATAAATATATAGACGTAGATAGCTAAAATAGAGAACTTAGAGAAATACCTTGGATAAATATCTATTTATCCAAGCTAGCTTTCTAAGCCACCTATCTCTCTCTATCTATTTTTGCTAAATAGATAGGTATTTTGGCTGTAGCTTAGCCAACATAGTGTGATTCGATATACAGTGTAAGATGTAAGGTTCTAAGGATCAACAAAGCAGAAAAAATAAGCACAGACATGGATCACTGAGTGACTGGTGAGAAGCTGCACCTAGTACAAAATATAGACAACTTTAGACAACTACATTTTCTTTCAGTTTTCTTATCAGAAAAAAGGCATCTTGAAAATCCATCTTCAAAGCTTTCCTAATCCATTTCTCTCTCCAGTAAATGCACTGCAGGAATTTGTTCTCTGCCAGGAATTCAGATGAGGCCGCAGCCTTGGTTAGACTGCACATCTGCACCAATGATTTAATTATGCAGGGGAGGAAAAGCCATGTACAAGTCTTCCCTACATTATTCTTTGGCTCTAACAGTCAATAAATTTTGCAGTCAGGAAATGTATTTTTCTCTTCCCTATATATTTTTCTGTGGTTTGCACTTTCATTTGCTAAAGGCATTATTATCAGCTATTTGATTTGTTTAGCGGCTTCAATATTTGTAATGTGGCTTCCCACCATGATATAAATTCACAAGTGTATTGAGTGATATGCACACATTCTGTGGGCCCTCACAACTCTGAAAACTGGCTTCTCAGAGAAGCAAAGCCTCTTTTCATTCTTTGTTAAAACTTCACAGGAAGAGACTTAGCAAGCCCCAGAATTTTCACACCTAGAATTTTGCAAACTATAAAATCTACCTCCAGTTTTAACTAGTAAATGGGAGTCTGGGGCATTAAATAATTTTGCACATTCAGTCGCTATGCACTGAAGTTGAATCAGACCATATCATAGCTAGACACTATGAAAGATGTTTAAAGGTTTTCATAGAACAGATTGCTAGCTGTTTTCCTCATCAGTTTAACAAATCTGGTTTTGAAAGACTACAGCCTCAAAAGCACGAGCGGACAAGGATTTGAATCTACTAGTCCTCTCCATAGATCAAATGCCATTACCACTAGTGGAATCACAAGCTCTTGGTTCCTTATGGGAAGTGGTTTACAAGGAATAATATGGAAAATATAAGTTGTTATACTGTCTGGTAATGCATGTTCCAGTCTAAATTAATATCACATATTGTGTCATTTTTGGCAGACAACAAAATATTTATATTTTTTAACTTTTATCTTTCAGGGTACGTCTAGATTACATGCCCCTGGCGACAGAGGCATGTAGATTAGACTACCCGGCATAGGAAAATGAAGCGGCGATTTAAATAATCGCCGCTTCATTTAAATTACATGGCTGCGCGCTGGGCGATCAGCTGTTTGTCGGCTCAGCGCGGTAGTCTGGGCGCTCATGATCGACATCGAAGGCATTTGTTGACCTCCCGGGTATGCGGCATACCTGGGAGGTCGACAAATGCCTTCGCCGAGCGTCAGACTACGCGCTGAGCCGACAAACAGCTGATCGGCTCAGCCATGTAAATGAAGCGGCGATTATTTAAATCGCCGCTTCATTTTCCTATGCCGGGTAGTCTAATCTACATGCCTCTGTCGCCAGAGGCATGTAATCTAGACGTACCCTCACCTAGGTTATATGATTTTGTACCTATCTTGTATTTCCTGTAAACTCAGAGAGCTGGCAGGTAAGATCCCACGGGAAGCAAGACTAAGAGGAAAAATAACTGAAGACAGTTGGCAGTTTTTTAAAGCACATTATTAATGGTGCAAGAGCACACTATTCCACTGCGTAGAAAAGATAGGAAGCGTGGCAAGAGACTACCCTGATTTAACTTAGGAGATTTTGAATGATCTAAAAAACAAAAAGGAGTCAAAGTACAAAGGATGAATATAAACAACTAACACAAGTGTGTAGGGACAAAATTAGAAAGGTGAAGGTACAAAATGAGCTCACGCCAGTTAGAGACATAAACGGTAACAAGGAGACATTCTACAAATATATTAGAAGCAAGAGGAAGACCAAGAACAGGGTAGGCCCATTGCTCAGTGAAGAGTGAAAAACAATAACAGAAAATGTGGAAATGGCAGATATGCTTAATAACTTCTTTGTATCAGTTTTCACCAAGAAGTTTGGTAGCAACTGAATGCCTAACATAATGAATGCCAGTGAAAATTGGGTAGGTTCAAAAATTAAAAGAGGAAAAGAACGAGTTAAAAATTACTTACGAAAGCTAAAGATCTTCAAGTCACCAGAGCCTGATGAAATGCATCCTAGAAAACTCAAGGAGCTGACTGAGGAAGTATCTGAGCATTTAGCCATCTTTGAAAAGTTATGGAAGTCGGGAGAGATTCCAAAAGACTGGAAAAGGCCAAATATAGTGCCCATCTATAAAAAGGACAACCCAGGAAACTACAGATCAGTCAGCTTAACTTCTATGCCAGAGAAGATAATGGAGCAAATAATTAAGGAATCCATCTGCAAACATATGGAAGATAATAAGGTGATAACTAAGAGTCAGCATGGATTTGTCAAGAACAAATCATGTCTAACCAACTTGATAGTTTTCTTTAACAGGATAATAAACCTTCTGGATAACGGAGAAGTGGTACATGGGATGTACCTAGACTTTAGTAAAGCATTTGATACAGTCTTGCATGACCTTTTTATCGCTAAACTAGGGAAATACAACCTAGATAGGGCTACTATAAGGTGGGTGCATAACTGGTTGGATAACTATTCTCATAAAGTAGTTATCAATGGTTCACAGTCATAACAAGTGGGGTTCTGCTGGGATCAGTTTTGGGACCGGTTCTGTTCAAGATTGTCATCATGGGCATATGGACAGGAAGGCAAAGAGAGGCTCAACCTACCCAAAGCTAGAGCCATGCCCTGTCCCCAACTGCCATGTGGGGTTGGTTAGTGGGGTTCAGGCAGGATCCAGGGTGGCTGAGAAGCAGAGTAGCAGGAGCCTCCTCAGCAGCCCACCCCTGAACCTGCATGGCACAGACACATTTAAATTACATGTAGGCTCTCCCTGCTGCTGTAGCAGTCTGCAATTCCATTCGTCTCACAGGTTCCAGGAGGATTTCTAGCCCTGTTCTGCAGAGACCAACCCACCCAGCTTGCTGTGTTCCTGCTGCTTGCTTGCTTGTTTCTTCTCCTGCTCAGCCCCTCACCCCATCCAGCTCCCACCTCTCTGCACCTTGGCCCAGGGTGGACAAAGTGGGCTTCCTCCTTGCTGCCCTCCTTCGCACTCTCCCTGCTCAGTTGGCTCCCTCCCACCTTTGCTAGTGTGTGGAGTGGTGGTGGCCTTGGTTTCAATTTCCCAACCCAGCTGCTACTGAGCTTGTTGCTGGGGTCTCTTCTCCCTTTGCCCTCCCCCCCATTCTCGATAGTCCCCCTCTCCCTTGCTAGTGTGTGGAGTGGTGGTGGTGGGATTGCCTAGCCCAATGAGCCCTGCAGAGACAGCCGCCCGATCCCCTCCACTTCTTGTCCTCTACCCACATGTTTTCTGTGTCCTGCAGTGGAGTCGGGGAGGGGGTGAGAATGAGGGAAGAGGGGGTGAGGAGATGGGGGTAGGGAAGAGGCGGGGGGGGGGAGGAATGGTGAGTGAGGGGAGTGTGGGGAGGGGGATGGGGATGGAGAAGAAAAGGGGATGAGAAATTGGGATGGGGGGAACAGGAGTCCAGGTTCCCCTCACAAATTAGAGAGATCCACATCCCCTCACAAATTAGAGAGATCCACATACTGCTTATTTTCCAGGAAAAATACAAAGAGACATTTATTTGTATAGAATACTACATGGAGCTTGAGATCCTTCAGCCTAGGAATTTTATTAATTTAATTGATCAGGTCAGTGGTTTCCAACCTTTTCAAGCATATACGGACCCCTTTTCAATCTATTAAAATTTCACAGACCCCCCCTTCCCCGAGGAGAAAAAAAGAAAAGGAAAAGAAAAGAAAAAAGAAAAGAAAATTAAGGATCAGAACCACCCCTGTGGGCCCTATTCTTATTTTTAAACTTTCCACAGACACGCCCCGCAGTACCGCTGTGGACCACCAGGGGTCCGCAGACCACAGGTTGGGAACCATTGGATTGGGTTATTAGCAAAGTCCTTTACTTGACATTGGGCTGATATTTGATAGATTATTTAATTTACACTATATTTTTGTAGATACACTTGGAGATGAAAGATAAGAACATTTTATAAATGTAAATAATTTACAAGTCTCTTCAAGGAAAGAGTACAAGAAAAAATTGTAGCATTTTGAATTTAGGGAATGAACAATAAAAATGCAAATCAGTTTTGCTAAAAATAAATTTAAAGGCTACCAAATAGTTCAATTAGCCTCTTGATAACTACAGGTCATTGGAGGCTGTTAAGGTCCTTATAAAAGATTAGCCACCCTTTCGCCCTTTTGAATGCAATCACTCTCTTTCTCCCTCCTTTCTGTTTTAGCATTTATTTTCTAAAGTCACCAAGTAAAATAAATTTTGGCTTCATAACCTAAAATATCAGTCCAAGTCCATTATTATGCAAACAGTGTTGCCCCACAAATAACTATTAGGAGGTGAAGTTATATTAAGTCTGGGGGAAAACACACACCATTTTCACTCTCTGCAGCCCATAGTTTAATCTGAAATAACATTTGTGATATAGTATGTGAAAGCTGCTCCCACAAAATGCATCTGATTGAGAAAGTGACTAATGAAATTTAGTGTATTCAATGCACAAAAGCCAAAAATCAGCTACAACTTCAAACTGAGAATGTCTCAAGACGCACAGAAAGGAAGTTCAGGATTTATTTAAAAAAAAGAGAAGTGTTTTAATATTTATAAGTTCTTCTAATTCCCTCTGTCCACACAGCTACAACTCCTGTCCATCATCTCTCATTTTAGCCTCTTCAGGCCAGTGAAAATATACCTATTTACATCAGCATCCCCCTCTAATGTCCTGATCTTCTTCAGCCTTCTTGTTATTTTATTTCAGGCCCTTCAGAACTCCCATCTTTTCGGCTCTTCTTTCTTAATTCAACCACTTCCTGTCTCCTCTTCTCTTTGAATAACACCAAGCTTTTTGCGCCCCCCCATATATACCATTTGTGATCCTTTAACATGACCTCTTATGAGAAGGTATTCCATGTAGAACTGATCACAACTTTATGACTTTTGAGACTTTTTCCTCAAGACTGCCTCTGCCATGTCACAAGGGATGCTGTGATGCTTTCCAGGAATACTCAAGGTTAGGCGGCACCTTGCCTATCACCTGACTTTAGCATGAAGAAGTCAGGCTTTAATGGTGCCTATAATGGGTCAGTACCCCAATTCCACTGGCAACACAAGCATTGCCCTTTAGGTCTCATAGGCTTCATTCTTATTCCACAGGTTAGCAACAGGCACTTCGCAATCCCCAGGCATCTCCCTGGAACCACCAATCCCTGGTCCACTGGATGCCTAGAAGTAGTGGAAACAAATGGTTACATTATAGCACATTCTAGAACCCCACTTATTTAGCTAGATCCTCTCATAAGGTATGTCTACACTAGCCACCCTAGTTCGAACTAGAGTGGCTAATGTAGTCATTCGAACTTGCAAATGAAACTCAGGATTAAAATATCACGGGCTTTATTTGCATGTTCCCGGGCGCCACCATTTTTAAATGTCCGGTAGTTCGGACTCCCTGCCCGCAGCTACACGCGGCACGGGCTAGGTAGTTCTAACTAAAGCCCCTAATTTGGACTACCATTACTCCTCCTGATATTTTAATCCCAGGCTTCATTTGCAAGTTCGAATGACTACATTAGCCACCCTAGTTTGAACTAGGGTGGCTAGTGTAGACATACCCATATTTAGTACAGTAATGCTCACCCAAAATCCTGGCAGCACTTTAGAACCAGGTTTGGCTATGGAACTCCTTTCATGAGATAGACATGCTGTCAGCTTGCCTCTTAAGTGGAAGATTTAGAATGTTGCTATGCACTTCAAGGAACACCAGAAAAACTTTTTATTCATCAACAGGACACCTATTGCTGTTTATTTCTTCCTGTGCATTTTCTCTCTTGTAGCTTCCACCATCTCTTATTTCGCCTGTGATTCACTATGCAAATAGGCATACAGTGTGAGGCAGACAATACACAAATGGCCAGATAGGGAGATAGGTGTCTGTCACCTCCTACCTGAAATGAACATCTGTGAGGTATGTCACCTCCTGGTGACCTGCCGTCACTCAAGGACATTAAGAATATAATTTTTAGTAAAGATACAAATTTCATTACCTATTATGCGTACATACATGTCAAAATTATTACCCAACTACTGAGCTACTAGCTCTTGGTAGGGAATTCACTGGTGAACTAGTATGCAGCTATCAGGCAATTTCTGTAAAACCATACGCTTCCTGTGACCCTATGTGTCCCCCCTACATGTTGCCTCGGGAACACCAGGCAGAGAGGGTTAGGTCAGTCAGTCATTCCCCTGTGTAAGAGAGGTATATAGGAGTGCATGTGTCTCACCTGTCCTCATATTTGGGGCGGTAGGAGTGTGTTTCATCCTTTGCCATGTGAATCCTGAAGTCTTAAAGATAAGAAGATAAATAAAAATAATCCAACTATGCAATATTTTTTTAAACAGGGTCTTAGTCAACTTGATGTTAATTTGAACATTTGTGCAATCGATTGCTAGTGAATTCACTTGACTAAGAATGATTTTACCAGGTGTCACATATTTAGCATAGGGAAATATGGTCACACTAGTACTGGGATACCTGAGACAGAGCACAGAGTACAAGGAGAGAAAGAAGCCAGTTCTCTAATGGACTTTCTGAAGCAATCTAAAGCTTGGTAAAATATTTTTATATAGTAGATATGCATGCATGTGATTAATTGTATCATCCTCCTTTGACTACCTCACCTGCACTCTCCCCACTAAATCATCTCTTGTGGTATGGCTTCGAAAATTCACATCCTCTAAGCAGTTACAAGAAGCTACCATTTTTTTTTTAATCAATGCACTAGAAAATGCTTCCTAACTCCTCCCCCTATCTCAAAAAGTCACTGGTGCGGGAGGACTAGAATTCAGTATGCAGGTGACTTGTTTATGGTTCTGTATCTTGCAGATTTTCAGGACTACAAATGGAAGCTTTTTCACTTTTAGAGAGCAGAGTTTAGAATTTCCACTGAACACACATGGCACTTGATTCTAACTTCTGAAATCCTAAGATCAACCCTTAAGTCCGTTGCATTTATATATAAAGTGAATGGCATTAGGGTACATTTAAAGACACTTTACATGAGTTGAAATTCTTTATGTGTCTTGCACAACTGGGCTTGCTATATTAAAGGAGCCTGACTTTACTAGGTAGAGAACTAGAAAGGGTCCCAATAAAAAAAAAGTTTACAATTTTTTCCGTAAAAATATATATTTAAAACGTTTACAGGAAAATCTCAAGCTAGGGCACTCTAATCAGCCAGTACGATGGAGAAGACCTTTTAAGATATTTTGTCTTTCCTGCAGCCTTTGCCACATTATTCCCAATTTTAATGCAGTGTTGAGTGCTTTTTTTCCAGTGTAAATTTAAATGACACATGTGCTTGGACTTTTACCACTTCCCTTGGGAGACTTGGCTATTCTACATTCTAATAGATCTCACTGTCAGGAAATGGCCTGCATTTTCCTTTGCTCAATTTTATCCCATTACTTCTAGTTATGGTAGTTTCCTCCTGTTGTGCTCTGAAGCTTCCCTATAATGGTTTTCACCCCTGGATAAAAGTGGAAAACAGTCTTAAATGGAAACCTCTCCCTTCCCTCTAACCTTCCAACCCTGGAAAAACACACTGAGCTGGAAGAGGAGGCAGCATGCAGCAGCTGAACTACTACCACCTGAAATCTGCCCCATTGTACAAAGCTCAGGCATAATTATGGAACAATGGAGTAGGGAGGGAATAATGAGGGATAAAAGGAGTGCCAGCAGTATGGACATTTCCTTTTAACTCAGACAACCTTTAAGTTACATGGTCAATTTTATAAATAGTCCAATTTTGTAAATGGGCATTAATCACCCAAGTCTGAGATCTCTTCTGCACTCCCCTGCTTGCCCTTGTCCTCTTTCCTCATTATTTATTTTCACAACAAAGGAGGGGCTGATAGTGGCACTGTGAATTGGATGACCACTTCACTAGACTTCCACTATATATTTAGGGGCTCTTGAAGGATTGGATTCAAATTGCAATACCATTAATTTCTCAGCTTGCCAAAGGTTAAGGTTTATAGTTACTGTAGCTTCTCAATTTTAAATGGCAAAGATGTATGGCTCGTGTTAGCTAACAATCATACTTTGATTTAAAGGCATGAACAGTTTGCTTTGAGCCCTTCCTGGTTTCTAGCAGCCATAAGAGCAATAGTAGAGCAGAGACAATGACAGAGGTAGAGACATAAAGCTATTTCCATTAACACATAGAAAGCTTCTTAAAACCTGTGGCTACGTCTACACCGCAGGCTTCTAGTGCAAGAAGCTTTTTGCGGAAGAGAACTTCCACAAAAACTTATTGCGCAAGCGCACGTCCACACTGCAAAAGCACATCGAAAAAGTGATGCGTTTTTGTGCAAGAGCGCGTCCAGACTGCATGGATGCTCTCTTGCAAGAAAGCTCTGATTGCCGTTAACGGAATGGCCACCAGGGCACCTGTGCTTCTTTCTATAGGCTGTTTTTGCGCAAAACCCCCGTTTCCTGGCCCCACACACCTTTTTGCGCAAGAGCTCTTGCGCAAAAAGGAGTTATTCCTCGTAGAAAGAAGAATACCTACACCGCAAAAACCCCTCTGTTCTGTCCATTCACTGTAAATTTTCTTGCACAAAAACGCACTTGAGGTGTGCATGCTCTGCGAGTTTTTGCGCAAAAACTCTGCAGTATAGACATAACCACAGAGAAAAAAGCTCAGGAAGTTCTCAAGCCCAAGTAGGTAACAGCGCGCTTCAAGAGATGGAAGCTTTTCATCAGCAGGTATAAAGGAATTGTAATGTCTCCAAGGTGCTAGAGCTAAAAAATCAAACAAACCCACAGAGGTTACAGCATCACCCTACTCAGAATTGAACAACTTATTAAGGTATTTGTTCCTAGAATGATTACAGGAAGTGAACTCAGATGTGAGTCATTTTATTTATTACGCTGAAAATCTATCAAGGAAACCTCACCCCAACACTTCCGGAAATTCAAAGACAGACATCTTCATTTCCTTTGAGCCTTTTTGATTCCAGCCAGCTTTAGTCACTTTTGCAGCAGTCATCTCTTTCTTTCAATTTCTTTCTGATCTTTTAAAGTTGTCTGCTGATTTGAGGTTACGCAGCAGCTCGTTTATTTTTAGTTTTTTGGTTTTGATTAATACAGTGCAGTTTGGATTTTCCATAAGCCTCCCTGTGGTGCCTCTGGCAACTACTTGAACTTTCTGTTATAATCCAGGGATAGATGGAGTTAAAGAGAACACACAAATATGGATGTTGAGTTGCCTAATGTATTATGCCCTTTTCTGAAACTCAGGTCTTTTATCAGAAACTCAGGCTGCTCTAGTCTTTACTGTTCATATAGAGAAAATGAAGCATGTAGAGCAGGAATTACTGACAAACATTTCTGCAAGTTATACATTAGTCTTAAATAAACATAACTGTGGTAGTCAAAAAAGTATACATACACACGCATGCACGCACACACACACACACAGCAAGGTCTTTCCAACAAATCTGTTTCCCAACCACTGAAAGGCATGCAACATCTTTAAATACCAGGACAGGTGCCAACTGATTAATTAAAAAAAAGGCCTTGGAGTCTTCAGAGGAAAAAATGTCTAACAAAAGCACTTAAAATGTGTAAAGAAATGCAACCAGGGATGGCTGATGCCAACGTGTCTTGCACTTCAAATGCTGTGCAGCCAGTGAAAAGGAATGCTCGCGTACCATTAAGCACACAATCATTCTGATGCATATTAAAAAAATAATCTGTGTATCAGTCCAAATATTTTTAAATTTATTTTTCTGCTCTATCTGGTTGATTTTGGGGAGTGAAAGTTGTGGTTTTGGACAGATGCCAGTTTTCAACAAACACAATTATTAGTATTCACATGGAAATTTGAACAAAGAGCTGTTAAAAGAATAATCTAAGAATGTAAAAATAGTTATTCAATATTAGCCTCACCTTGCTTTTTAAGAGAATGGTGAACAGCATAGTGACTTATGATAAGGTATTGTGCACATGGTAGTTCATAATTTAAAGGTATCAAACATATTAGCTAAAAAGGAATATAACAGTGAAGTCACTTCATACTTTACTAGTTCAGCAGCTGAGGACAGATCCTGCTCCTGCATAATTCCCATTGTTTTCAACGAGTGCAGGTCTGGCTCAGTGTTTTATAACTAAACATTTTACTTGGATTCTGCAGTTTAGAACTAAAATCCATAGTGTGGTTTCACAACAGTTCTCCACTCATTTTCATTCATTTCACTTTCACTGGTTAGAAATAGTGACATTATTGTTTATGTGCCTTTTCCTGTCTTCTATTTCACTGAAATAAATAAGGAAATGAATTAATATGATCCCTCCCATCACTGTGCATGTAAACTTCCAAAGTGTTCTATCTACACAAAATGCACTTGCTTGGCTTTTCCCCAGTAATCAACACATGGAAATGTGTTCTTTCCTCATGCCATACTCCAGCCCTGCTCTTGCAATCAGAACTACAGCACATAGGATAAGCTATAGTTGCACAAAGGGTGTAACACTCTACAAGGTGAAGTGATTACATTAGTGGCTAACCACTCCTCTGAGGATTTGATGACTTGCTCTGTGAATTGTGTGCCATACCGTTTACCTAGACCTTGCAAATTGGCTGTCTATTTTTGACATGATGGATTAGGAGGGCTGTCCATACTGATGTGAAAAACAGGGTCTTTTCCTCAAAAGCTTATTTAAAAAATATTGTGAAAGAAAAATGCTGTGGAATTTATGATGAGCTTTGTTGAAAGATGCTGTTTTGCAAATGTGATTTTTTTTTTTTGGCCTGTGAAAAACAATCAAAATACCTCTTTTCTCTTCAGCATACATTGTATGTATTTTATCACCAGGGGCTTGTGTAATAAATGCCACTGAAAGGACTAATTTAGGATCTGAATTTATTTTAATTAGTCTTTGTAATACTACAGCAGATGTTAGTCTCTTTAAAAGCAAACCTGCACTTGCTAAGAATCTCAATGAGAAGGCCCAAGCATTTTAGATTCCTGGACATGCTACTTTAGAATAGAACTGGAGAAAGGAGAAAGAAAGAGAAGAAAACAAAGGTAGAGAGAAGGGGGATAGCAGAGCATCATCTTGTTATACACACGTCCTGTTATCAGTCACAGTACTGTAAAGGTGAAGTTGCAGTGCAGCATTAATAACTGACAGTTGCTGTTAACTACTATGGAACACTAGATAACCTTACTGAGAATCTATACCTAGATCTTAGGCAGCAAAGTAATGAGTCCCAGTGGAATGAAAGCACTGGCCTTCTTTGTTGTAACTATTGATCTACTGCAGAATCCTGATGTGATTTAGATAAGGGTGGAAGAGATAATGGTATCGATTATTCTATTTAGAAGCCAGACTGAGACTAAAATCAGGTACAATATATGAACTAAAATAAATAAATAAATAACTTCTATTCAATCATCCCATGCCTTTTCTTTGCAGTTCAAGGCAATTCAGGGTAGTCTTCACAGGGATATACATCTTAATAAACACGTGAGGTTGGGTTTTAGGAAGGGTTTGATGTAAACAAAATTCTGACATTTCTTTTTCTGGTTTATAATGAGTGTGGATAATGTCTGTAGAACAAAGCACTGGGTGGCATGCTATTTTTGCCAGTGAGGTTGGCATTAGTTTGTAATGGAGATCTGACCTTTAACACTGAATCCACAAAGCTAATTTCACTTTACATTCCCCTCCTTACAACTAGCAAGCTGAAGTAGTTAATAGCAGTCAAACTTCATCGCACTACGCCCACTTCTGACAACAAAAATTACTACAGGAGGGGGGCTCTGAAGCCTGAATCTACCTAAGCCCACCACCCTGTTTGAGGTGGAGGCAAAGCTGAAGCCAAGGGTTTCAGCACAAGGTGGGAGGCCTGTAACACAAGCCCCAACACCTAGGACTGAAGCCTTGAACTTTGGCCAGGAGGCGCATCTCAGGCTTTGCCTTCAGTCTGGGGCCCCAACAAGCCTAACGTTAGCCCTGATGACATCTTTAAAATGAGAAAAGGACCCACTTTGGGGTCCCAACCCACAGGTTTGAGAACTGGTAGGCTAACATTACTCATATTGGCTCCTGTGACTGATGGTTTGTGTAAACAACAAAATAGTCTGTTAGCTGAAGCAGAGGACGCTGTTGTGTGCTCAGTTCTCAGACATGCCACAGAACAGCTACATGTAACCTTGAGTAAGTCACTTACCTTTGTAGTTCAGTTTCTCCCTCTGTAATACGGGGGCAATACTACTTTCTCAGTCCACCACCTTATACCGGAAACTTACCGACCATTACACTTACCTTCATGCCTCTAGCTTCCATCCAAGACACATTTCTCAATCTATTGTTTACAGCCAAGCCCTAAATTACAACCGGATTTGCTTCAATCCCAGAGACAGAGACAAACTCCTAAGGATCTATATAGAGCATTCTTAAAACTGAAATACCCACCCGGTGAAGTGAAAAAACAGATCGACAGATCCAGAAGAGTACCCAGACATGAACTACTTCAAGACAGGCTAAGAAAAAAAACCCAACAGAATACCACATGTCATCACCTACAGCGCACAATTTAAACCCCTCCAACGCATTATCAACAATCTACAACCTCTCCTGGAGAATGACCCCTCAATCTCCCATACCTTGGGGGACAGGCCAATCTTCACCTACAGCCAACCTCTTAACCTCAAACAAATTCTTTCCAATAACCATGCAATACACCTCCATCATAATCATCCAGGAATCAAGTCCGGTGCCAACTCTGTCCACACATCTATACAAGCAACATCATCACAGGACCTAACCACATCAGCCACCACATCAGAGGCTCATTTAACTGCACATCCACTAATGTGATCTATGCCATCAAATGCTGTCAATGCCCTTCTGCCATGTATATTGGCCAAACTGGACAGTCTCTACAGGAAAGAATTAATGGATACAAATCAGATATCCCAAGAAACCTGTTGGGAAATATTTTAACTTGCTTCGAGATCATTAATGGATCTCGAAGTCACCCTACTGTTTCAAGCCAATTCCTCAAGCCAAATACACAGGGAAGCCTGGGAACTTAACTTCATTTACAGGTTTTATTCCTATTACAAAGGTATGAATAGAGACATTGGCTGGATAGCCCACTACATTCCATATCCTAATGACATAAAAAAAATCAAACAATGAGTACTTAAGAACAATTTGCAGCTTCTCTATCAGCTTCATGTAGCATGGAGACTCTAATTGACTATTTTTTCCCCCTTTTTTCCTTCTCCCCTCCCCCCCATCCCCTATTTATTTCTAAACCAGACCTTTAATAACTGCATTCATCTGAAGAAGTGCCTTGTGTCCATGAAAGCTCATAACATCATCCACGTTTTGTTAGCCTTTAAGGGGCTGCTAGACTATTTGTTGTTTTTTTAAGTTTTTTCAGGTGTGCCAGTAATGTTAAGTTCATTAATGTCAAGTTCTTTGAGATCCTGGGTTGGAAGGCGTTGCAGAATTATGACACAAAATCACAGGGTGTTCACCTACCGCTCACTTGTGTCAGTATAAAATTCCCTCTACCTCCCCGATGCACAAGCTGTGCAAACCTTGCAGAGTGAAGAATTGTTTGTCTCCCTTGAAAAGCAATGTACCCTGATGTACTGACCTCCCCAGTAGACCCTCAAACCCAGGATCCCCATGGTAGAGTACTGCACCACCAAACACGCTGACATGTCCTTCAATCAGTGACTAAATGTGCATCTATACTGTACTGCATGCTTCTTTAGAAGGCGTGTGGTGTATGTACCTCCGCAGCACCCTTACACATACCAGTGGGGTATGGCTTAGGTAAGTACAGTGAAGACATGGCTGAAGGTTGGGGGTATGACTGTGAGTACCTACCTTTCATAACTATACTGGCCCAAGCCATGCTATTTTTAGCAGGCAGCGCCTCACTGCCTCCCAACTGCTGGAGCCTTTCTCTGGGAGCTGTGTGTGTGTGTGTGGGGGGGTAAGTAAGATCTGACAGGTGGAAGACGGTGGGAAAAAAGCCTCAGGCAGCTCTCTGCTGCACAGCCTTTGCCTGCCACAAGGAGATACTGCCAGCACCCCTCTGTGGGGAAAAGCTCTGGTAGGGGGAGCTGTGGATGCTTTCCCCTGCTCTCCCCTGCCTCCTCTCCTTCCCCCAGCCAGAGCCTTTCACTGACATCTGTAGATGCATGTTGTAGCATGGCTTTTCACTGATGTATCTATCTATATACATACATACTAGGGGGCTGCACCCCCTGCTCGCTATGCTCGCCAACTCCCTCTCTCTGGGGGTAGGTGTCTGGCCAGGGGGTGGGGGTAGGAGCAGGTTGGCGGTGCAGGGTCTCAGCGGAAGGGGTGAGGGGGTGGAGGGCCGGGCTCGGATGGCAGAGGGGATGTGGGGTGGCCTGGGGAGGAGTTGGGCTCAGATGGCAGAGGAGACCTGGTGCATCCTGGAGGGAGAGCCAGGCTCAGATCGCCAAGGGGACTCAACGTGATCTGGAGGGGAAGGGAGGGAGGGTCAGGCTAGGAGGACAAGGCAACAAAAACAATGAATCTTGTGTTGATGACAGTTAAATATTAAAAAAAACCACCCTGTTGAAGGAATGCTTGAACAATAAGGACCTCCGACCACAAAACATGATTTGCAGTTCAGGGAGACCCTGGGTATGTTTTTTCTATGTGAAATCTTAAACCAAGTCACAAACCTGTAACCACACACCGTGTGGTAATACAGGCATTGATTAGTGGCCAAGAAAAACATGGTGCTTTCCCTTTCAGGAAGAAAATGGATTGAGTAATGTGGAAGGGATGAGTACATCTGCTTATTTTGTATTGTGACATACTCCCTTTTCTGTGCTAACATTTAAAATAAGAGCCTTATATGGAACCCCATTGTCCATTGCTCTTGATTTCCAGACTTTAGAGGGCTTCAGTGATGAATAGGGAAGATTCAAAATTTTGTGAATTCTAAGCATTCACAAAAGAACCACCTACTTTGAAATGCCCATAAAGAAGCAGTAGTTGATGGCAGTCCTAGGGGCAAGCCTCATCTGGTGTAAACTGCTATAGCTCCAATTTACACGAGTTGAGGATCTGACACCTTTTACAGGAGAAAAAAGCTTTTACAACAGCAGTACATATAGTACTTAAATATCATTGTAGATGGGTATATTTAAATGTTACAGGCCCTGTTGATTTACAAGCTATTATTAGAAATGGGCTTGAACCAAACCCTAGATAAAAAAAACCTCCAAATTTTGGGAGCCTTTGGGTCCAGGTCTGATTCTAAATTTAAATTTAACATCACAAATTCTGAAGATTTTTGAATGTTAGTTTCAAAATGGTTCCAAACTCGGTAGCTTTGACCAACTTAAGATAATATAACGATAGTATCTGCCTGAAAAGCAGAAACTCATCACGAGTTTTTATTTAGTTTTACTTTTCTGCTAACATATTACTATATTTCTAGTGGAGATTATATTTTAATGATTATTTGAGTGCTTCTGGGGATTTTGGCTATGAATTTTGAAAGTCTGGGAATAAAATGGAGGCACAGAATTGGTCTCTTCATGTCCAGACAGCCACATAGAATAGCAAATCACTAGATGAAACTGAAATCCTTACAGCTGAAACTGCTGATAAATATCTTTAATTCCATTCAAATGTGTTCTTGCTCTGAGGCTATTTATAATAGAATGCTTCAGCTCCATCATCAGTTTTCTTTTTCTATTTTTGTTTGTTGCTTGCCAGAGCTTCCAGGATTACAATTGTTTTTATCTCCTTAATTTATATGAGCTTCCAAAATTAATATAGGAAAAGACTAAATTTAACTGTCCTTTAAAATAAACTTTAAAAAAACAACTAGTCCAAGTGACTGTTGTCTGTTTAGAAAGATGCTTATACTATGGCAGTACAACTTGCCTGCAGGAATTTTTCCTTTAAAACTTTTTTTTTTTAAATCTCTAAATAGCTGCCTGTAATTAATGAGTGAATTCTGGTAACACTCAATAACCTTAAATTATTACTAAAAACATTTAAGACTCTAGCTTCTATTTCTTATCTTCTGACACTAGATCTATGTTCCCTTGCCTGTCCCAGCTTCAAGATGGTTATGATGCCCTTTTATCTTGCACCTAAGACAGCTATTTCACATTTTGTTTCCTTATTGTGTATGGAGAACACAACATTGCCCTGCACTGAATATCTTAACTATGTTGACAGCTGGGTTATTGGTTGTTTTTGCAGGGCTGGAAGTGCAGTACCATAATGGGGGCTCCAATCCAGATAAGAGCATAAGGGTGCTAGCACAACATGAAGCTTACAGTGCATCATTTTGTCCAAATGATTAACTCTGAACATTAAGTCTAGGCAAACATTTACTTGAATTTCTGAAAAGACAAGTGTGCCTAACAAAATTAAATCTTAAATTTATCTCCTCAGATATTTACAGTCAGTAGTCATGCTCCTTAAAACAGTCCTGCAGCACCTTGCAGTTGAAATTGCTCAGTTCTAACTGGACAAATTCCAGTTACAACTTACAGTCTGTCAAAATGTACAAAGACAAAGTGTAATTGACAGTGATTATGTTTTTCTGCCTACTCTCTTTTCTTTTTCAGAAACATCTTCCAATGGCTTTCTTGCTCTATATAGAAAAAAGGAACAGTTTGCAATATATTTTTCTTGTATTTCAACTGGCATCCTCAGAAATATGGCTAAACATAAATAGGTTATCAGGCAATATTAGTCAAGAGCATGACCAATGCTTCATCTCTCATTTCCCACCCTTCGTTTGTCAATTAGGCACACTGTCATTTCCTCTATTGCTTCATGCTCACAATACTACTGACATTATATTCAGAGATGTTGTCTGTCTATCACAAATTAGGCCAAAGCTATAGCCTAGTAGCAAATAAATGGTTAATTTCTACTATGCAATGAAAATTGGAACCACAATTGTTACCAGGCTAATGGGCAACAGAATTGCAAACAACTTGATTTGGTGATATTTGGTGTGCAAGTGGTGGCTATTCAGTTGGAATGATGGGCACCAGACTTCTGCTCATCTTCTAGTTAATTGGCCTACTTGACCAATTGTGACCTTTATTTGACAAATGCCCCTTACACCAGGGGTGGGTAATGAGTGACATGCAGGCTGGATGCAGTTCATCAGGATAAGTCACTGGTGGACTGCCAGACGCTTTATTTACCTGAGCATCCACAGTATCTGGCTAATGGGAGCTGTGGAATCAGTGACTTTTGTTTAATTTTCCAACTTTTTCCAGTTACTAGACATTCTGAATAAACATGGTAGAAAAGTCTAAAGAATCCAATAATATTACTATGCTTTCCTTCAACCCCCCCCAGCTAAAGCCCATGGAAAGACTCTGTTGGACTTCAATGCCCTTTGGATTAGGCCCTTGTTCACTTGAGAAAAGGCTCAGGCCAAACAGCTATAAAGCTGAATAGGAGCTATGGCACTCATTTGTCATTTATGGTTCATTTTCAGGACAGACATTTATATGAATAACACTAACGCTGCTCTAATTAGATAACAGTGCAAATTAAACATATGTTTTGTGAAATGGAGAAAAACTTCAGAAATTTAAGACACCAGAAGATATATTTAAGAAAAAAAGCATGCTTTGCAAAAACAAAATTTTTCTTCCTTTCTGTTTTTATGCAAAATATTAATAATTGCTTTCCAAGACAGGTTTGTATTTTTTGTATTATGTGTATGCATGCCTATGGGATGGAGATAACCACACAAAAAGAGTTCATATCCTGAGGGACCATAATTTTAGTTTATCATAAAACTACTATTGAATAATTGCAATGCTAACATTTCTTGAAATATAAAGGCCATTCAAATGACCAGTTCTGTAGAGAATATGCCACACAGATTATGCATGAAAATGAGAAGGGGAGCTGCAGTGAAAAAAATCACAAGACACCATTTCTTAAGTTTAATAACCCATTTAATATTGCCTTTCAATTCCATTTCATGCTCAGTAAAGCAAGAATAACTGAACCTTTCACTGATGTTGGCCTTAGATAAAAAGCTTTGTTTTGAAAGTGTCAGTTATACCACCTTATCATATAAAGTTGACAATTAAGGTCTACTACTGAAGACCAAGCAATGTTTTTCAATGATATATTGAAAGCCTTGACAAAAGAACAATTTCTATCCCCAACTAAACATGCTCATTTTATTTCTTCTTTTCAAAGGAGGGGCTACAGTTAGGAGCCTGCATTGCTAGGTGAAGGTGTATCATGCACAACTTCCCCCCTTCTCCCGCCCCAAACTTCCTTCATCCTTCTAATAATGAAATGGAGTAGCAACAAATAGGGAAGGGGTGAAAATGACTGTGAAGTCACTGACATGCTGAAGCAAGCAAACCACAGTGCACTGTCCCATCAGAAAGGTTAACGGCAAATAGAAGCAAGATATCTAAACTCATGACATGTGAAAATACTGCTTTAAAAAGGTTAATGGTTATAGCTCCCAATGCTTGCTTAAAGAACAAACTATGCTGGGGCTCAGCCAACCAAGTGGGAAGGATATAAAAAGGAGGAGCAATGACTTGAATCAAGGATAACAAATTCAATCCCTCGTACAACAGATAGCAAAGGTTTATAGTTCAGTTATGCCCACAACCATATCTACCATTATTTTATATTGCTTGCACACAAAATTGTTTGATCAGTAGATTGGAGAAATTGTACAAATATTTATTTCAGGTACATTCATGAGGCTTATGCAAAAGGACAAAGACACTAATTCTTACAGGAATTTTATAGTATCTAATTTAGTATTTGCAGTATAAGCTAGCTCCAGTCCTGTTACCTTGAAGTCTTTAAAGAATGGCAGCTGTCATATCTGCTTTCTGCTTTTGCATTCCCTAATGACAAATTTCTTCATTCATCTTAAAATGATCACTGATAAGATTTTTATTTAAATACAACATATGTAAATTTATGACAACAACATGTTGTGAGCATAAATATTAGGAAATTAACAAACAAGGTACAGTAATTCCTCATTTAACACTATAGATGCGTTTCTGAAAATGTTCATGCTAAGCGAAAACATGCTGTGCGGGGTCAATTTTCCCATTAAAAATAATGGAAAAGGTGGGAGTTGCATTTCAGGTGGTGGTGGCAGCAAAGTCAATTTTTTGTTGGTGCTGGGTCGTCAATGTCAACATTAGATATCTAGCAACACAAGTCGCCGCAGTTTTTTAAAACACAAAGATAAAAACTTGAGTGAGCGGAGAAGTGCTGTGACCACGTGTATTCATTCGCTTAAGCGTATTACCACTGTTTTCACCAACTTATACTGCCATGCGAAGTAGTCTGCCACTTGATTATTTTCGTGTTATTTCGGGGACGGTTGTGTTATTTGAAAAATGTTCCCCCAAAAAATCGTGCTATTGAGAAAACGTGTTAAGCGGCACGTGTTAAACGAGTAATTACTGTACAGTGAAAACTTCTGTAAGTGGCTACAAAAATCATTTATCTAACTGAAATGGTATCCAACTACAGGCCAAACAAAATTTTACTGATGACTTTTGGAGTATGTTAAAGTGGTCTCAAGACAGAAGGCATCTACTGAAAATAGATTCGCTTATTTGTATAGAGCATCTGAAGCTCTTACACTTCTGATTCTGTGCACTTCCTATACATTCGTTCAGAAAAATCACAATTCAGCATTTGTGACACTTCAGTTGCTTCCATAACATTGGCGTGAAATAGAACAAGCACTGGAACAGTGTCCATGGGCAAGGGAAAGGAAGGGGGGGGAGGAGGTGGAATCCCAGTACCAAAATTGAAGAATAAATGAGTATCCAAGAATGTTGTGGATTCTACGAGTTTCTTGATTGTTTTAATGATCACAAGTATTCTCACAATTCCCTTCTTTCTGTCAGCCTTTATTTCAATTATATGATGGCTGTTTTGTACTCTCAATAAAATGCTCACAGTTTTACTATAAAACAGCTACCATATCATTGCAATGAAAGCTGACAGAAAAAAGGGAAATGTGACAACCCTGCAAAAATACAAAGAATTATACTGGTGGACTTGACGATGGGGACCCAAGTAAGGACTGGCAAGGCAGTAGATGAGAAGATTTTTAAAAAATGTAGTAGCAAGGTATCATCTTTAAACTTTACAATCAATCTGGAGGGGAGTAATATAATGGGAAATGAAAACAATGTTTAAGATGACAAATTGTTGTGGTGAAGAGAAGGATCAATAGCTACATAACCAACATGCTCTGGGCTTAGAGATCTGTCCTCTGATTTGCAAAGGCAATTTGGTTATTATACTGAACAATTTAATGTCTTTTCATAGTATTTGTCATGATTTCCATTACCCCTGATTTTGCTCATATGACTGCCCAAAATTCAGAATGACAAGTCCCAGAATGACAAGCTTAGTGATAGTCAATTAAGAGGCAAACATTCAGGGCATTATCTTTGATACGTTAACTAGATGAAATAATCTTTCAAGAAGGTGGTATTTACCTCTATGATTTTGATGTGTCTTGAGGTACTACTTTTTGCTTCTCCCCATTTCCTAGCAATGTAGAACATAACTATACTTGACATTAAATTTTCTTCCAAGAATAGTAAATCAATTGATAATACGAACATATAATTAACATGTAACTGTTACACAGATACATGTTAATTACTATACACATAAAAAATAATTTGAAGAGTATTTTCTTCTGTGAACAGTGATACAAGTGTTCTTTTTCTCTTAAAATGCTACCATTGTTATCATTAATTAATTTGGTATTTCTAGGGTAGACAACACAAGTCTTTTTGAAAGCTTATTATTTTGACAGGACAGGGAAGACTTTTTTTAAAAACTGTTGTATTCCATAAAGAGCCTTGTGAAGATTTTTCTCTTTTAGTCTCTTCTTATTCTTTGTATATATGCTGCTGCCTTAATCTCTAAAAGTGACTACAAACTGTGATTATCACGTTGACTCTTATCAAATTGTGATTGGGTATATGGGCATCAAGATCATGTGTACACAAAAAAAAAATACAAATCCAACTGAAGTGTTTCTGCAAAAAGAGAAAATCTTCCTCATCTCTAACCCGTGTTTCTTGGAGAGAGAAGTGTTTAAAGACAGCCTGTTTATTCAGAAGTAAAATAAGCTTCAAACTAGTGGCAAAAGGAATATTACTAGAAGGGATTTCACTGAGTGAATTTATAGAACTGTTAGTATGTTACACACACACACACACACACACACACACACCCCTCCAACTCATAGGGAAACTGTTTTGCCAGATTAACTGCATCAGTGTGATCAAGTGCTCACTACTGTGCTTATGCTTTGATAGATGTTTAGAAATAAGACGATTTTCCTATATTCTGTCCATGCCCCTCACCTGAGACTGATGATAAAATCCCAAGCAAAGGATTAGAGAGAGAAGAGTGTATAAAAGGCAACTATCACTATGTCTGTCTTGCTAAATCATATTTTCAGTAACTGTTTTATCACAATGTTCCATTCCAACTTCTATGCTGAGATATTATTTCTATTGGTCTTTGTATCATTTTAAATATTTTCTTTTATACATAACATAACATAACATAAACAACATGTTCCCCCATAAACAAAATGGGGAAGCTCTCTATTTTGCTTCAAATATCTAAGGCTACGTCTACACTACACGTTTTTGCGGCAGAAAATATACTAATGAGGGACTCATTAGCATAAGTCATGACAACATTAGCATATTTTCTGCCATTTCTTTCAGGCATAAGGATCTGGTGCAAAATGGGGGTTTTGCACAAAAAAGGAAACATCCACACTGCTTCTTTTTGAGCAAAAACCTCTTGTGCAAAAAGAAATGGCAGAAAATATGCTAATGATGTTGCGACTTATGCTAATGAGTCCCTCACTAGCATATTTTCTGCCGCAAAAACGTGTAGTGCAGACGTAGCCTAATAGTTTACAACACTGGCACTCTTATTTTTAGGGGTCAGTGGGGTAGGACACATCAACTTAGACTGCCATTTTTTATTTGATAGGTCAATAAGGAAAACATGCAATGAAGGCTTGACAAGAACTACAGGGCAGGGAAGAGGGGGAGGAGAAGACTAGAAATCAGAAAGGCCATTAGCTCACAGAATAATCCCTAATCACAGTATAATTTGGGAAATCAATGGACAGTACATTGTATGAAGTGTTGGCAGTTTATTAAAAGTTGTACAATTAGAATAGACGTCAGGAGATAGAAAAAGACTAAGTTTATTCAGAGTAGTTTCCATGAGGTCACCTGCCTTCACTTGATGGGATATTACTCGATCTCCATGCAAAATATAGTATGTCATGTGAGGGAATAAATTACCCCCTCACAGCATACAAAATAATCTTAACACAGCCATAATTGCAGCATCAGATCTATGTCATTTCTGCATCTGATACGTTTGTGTGAAAATAATGTTTATACACAGTCATGGAATCACCAGTCTCCCCCTAAATTCTAAGTGTGACATTAGCCAGGGTGCAATCTGTAACACTGAACATCTGTATCCCCTTAATCCTCTAGTTTGGGATCTCCTTAATTCAGCTTTGCTGTCAGAACAGCCACTCCTGATGTTTTCACACAGAAAAATTCCTTCCAAGGAATACATGTGCTCTCTAAACAGTTACTCATGAAGTACATGTACGGTGACACTCACAAATTTTTAGTCCCAGACTTTCCCCTAGAAATGTATGTCTTGTACTAACATACTATTGAAGAATGCAACCTCATAAAAAGTCCATCATTTTATCAAAGGACAATGATCTGTGCACCAGCTTTGTTATTCCAAATGGAGTTACCAAAGTATACGTTTGTTACAAACAAGCAAGCAAACATACATAAGACAGTGGTTTTTTTAGCTACAGAAAGATAGATTTTAAGTGATTACAAGGGATGATGCATAAAATTCAGGATTGGTTTCAAAAGAAAAAAGAGTAATACACAAGCTAATATCTTATTAAAAAAGCTAAATGAACTTAACAGCAAAGGCTTTGTCTCACCATACACTGACATAATTTCACAGGCCGTATGCCCTTAGTTTGATTCTTTGAAAGGAACTGATGTTAAGAGCAGAGAGTTGGGAGGAGGGAAGGTAAAATGGAGGCCACTGTCTCTCTCGCTTATACCAGCCTCACTTCTTTGAGAAGTGGACATGAACTGTCTAACAGAACCTATGGAATTGCAGCATCTTGTTCCAAAGTCTATTTCAAACAAAGTTCTTGTTCATTTATTCAAAAAGTCTGGAGGGAGAAGATGGCATGTATTTGCCATCTATTTCTGGAACATGAGAAATCAGTTAAATCAAAATGTACGTATTTTTGTTAGGAGCAATTCAATCTACAGAAAAAAGCTAACAAAGCCATTTTAAAACATGAGAAATAAATATCTGTGCTTGTTTCTGTACTTTCCTAAAAACCTAGAAATTACAGGATACCTGACACTGAAGGTTATTGCTCACAGTAACTTTTCACTTAGTAGTTTCTATATTTTTTTCAGTATTTCACTAAATTAAAAGTATGATACTGGGATCTTATGGACAAAATATGTGTATAATTAAAGCACAATAATATTGATTTTTGTGTTTGGCCAATATCAAGATTCATTGGTCCCTGAGGTTCAATAATGTCCTAGATTGGCCTTGATCAATACTTCTTGTGCTAATATATCTTGATATTGGCAACAGAATATCTATTTAGGATTTTTTTCAAAGAGCTGGAATAGTATGCTGATGATATCAGATACCTGAATGCACCTCAGTGATTCTCTGAGTCCTAAGACTTGGCAGATAAAGCTTGGTTAACATCCAGCTTTCACACAGTGGTCAAAAGGAAGTAAGGTTGCCAGGTGTCCGGTATTGACCCGGACAGTCCGGTATTTTCGCCTCCTTGTCCGGTAAAAAAATTCAGAATACCGGACACGTAAAATGTCCAGTATTTTCTGTTTTTTTCCCTGCCAGGAGGCGAAAATACCAGACACTTGGCAACCCTACGACACACTCAGCAACTGGGCCCAGCTCCCAGCCTGCCCTCCTCCCCCAGGCCCCACACACCCCCTGCCCTAAAAAAATGATGAAGAACGGCTCTTGCACAAGAGGGGGTTTTGGCGCAAAAAGGAGCCGTCTACACAGCTCCTTTTTGCGCAAAAGCCTCTTGCGCAAAAACGGCTGCTAATTATGCAAATGAAGCACGGTGATATTCCACTCCACGCTTCATTTGCATACACTTTTCCGCAAGAAGGCTATAGTGTAGATGTAATCCAAGTGTGGTTCACTGTCCCATGCAGTGGCACCTACACCACAGCAACAGATAAGACCAAGAGACCTCTACAGCATGGGCTGAGAGCGAGCTGGCTTTTAGCTCAAAGGGAAGAGGTTCCTATACTAAGCTTCAGAGATCCCAGGTTCAAATCCATGTGGTGGCAGTTCCTCAGGACTCAGCTCTCCTTGTGGGGGGATGGAGGGTACAGAAGGGTGGCTTGAAAGGGCCATGAGATCTTACCCATAAGCCTAAGGACCATCATAAACCCCTCATGTCTTTACCTCTTGGAATTGTTCATTTATCCTTTTAAACAAGTTGGAGACTGGTTACAAGTTGCAAGGAGTAGACAACTCAACCCAAATACCTCAGACATTAACCACATTCCTACTTAATCCACTTTGGCTACAAGTTGTGAGGAGAAAAAACCCCACCTCCCTGGTCCTCTGCCAATTGGCCAATGGGAGAAAAAATTCCTTCCTGATCCCAAAACAGGCAATTAGTTAAATCTGCAGCAACTGTCAACCTAGGTTCCCATTCCTAGTTCTGGGTGGGGAACAAAACTGAAAGCAACTTCACAGGTCGTTGGCTCTAGTTTAAACTTGGGGAGCTAGGTAATATTGGCATTCCTCCCCAATCTGGCCAATGAGTGGCAGAGACTCTTGGGTTGAAAAAATATTCTGTGTCACTTAGGATATGTCTACACTACAGAGTTTTGTCAGAAAAATGGCTGCTTTTCCGACAAAACTTGAGGAACGTCCACACTGCAATTGCGTTCTTCCGCAAGAAAATCAAAAGAACAGAGAGTTTTATCCAGCATTGGTAATCCTCATTCTATGAGGAAGAAGCCTTTTTGCGAAATAGCTCTTTTGCACAAAGGCGTGTGTGGATGGGGAAGAGGGAGTTCTTTTGGAAGAAGAGGAAAGAGGAAAAAGCACGGGTGCCCTGGTGGCCACTCCATCCATAGCAATCACAGCTTACATGTGAGAGAGCGTCCATTAAGTCTGGATGCTCTCTTTTGAAAAAGCAGATTGCTTTTTCGATGCACTTTTGCAGTGTGAATGCTCTCTTTCAGAAAAAGTTTTTTTCTGAAGATCTCTTCCGGAAAAAGCTTCTTCCGAAAGAAGCCTGCAGTCTAGACGCAGCCTTAGTAAGAATATCTCTCTCCTGCTGTTGGGACTACCCCCCTTTCATCATCCACCGCAGCAACTTCCCACACCCAGGGAGGCAAGTGGGTGCTTTATCTTGTTTATCTGAAACAAGTTCATATCCCAAATGTCTATTAATTGCACGTATATTCAGATAATCAAAGCTGTACTGTACTTTCTAAATACTGAGCACGGTAACTTTGAAATGCAGATAAAGACATGCATGGTGAATTCTGTTTAGCAACTCATTTTGGAATAGCTGAGTACACTAAATCATTCGTTGTTCAAAGTGCCAGGGGCGCATGGCAGCTAGAGGAGCTGCCAGCTGTTCAGATCAGCTGGCGGTTCCCTCTAGGCATCACATGCCTCCGGCAGGGCAGGGGCAGAGGGCAAAAGACTTCATGTGTACACCAACTGGCCTGGGGGCAGGTGGAGCCCACAAAGTCTCCTTCCCCTGTCAGGGGCACATAGTTCCTAGAGGGAACAGCACCCCACCCCTTCTGCCTGAGGTCCTACCCTTTCTGGAGGCCTGCAACCACTACCCACAATTTGTGAAGTGGCCCCTCTGCAAAAACTATTGCCCATCCCTACCCTTATTCTTTCTCCTGACTCCCCCACATAATTTGTTCTAGAGACCACATCTTATTTTGTTGTTCAGAAGTGCATACATACAAGTAACTTCATGTAAGAGGCTGCATATTATAAGAAGAAGTTTTCTTTTGGTGTTTGTTGAATCCATGGTACCTCCTCCTGCCAACAGACATTTTCCCATAAGAAGCACATGCATTTAGTATAAATTCATACTAATTTTATTAAGCACTGCAAAGCATCAATGTTGTCAACCAAATATTTAAAATATTCCAACATAGCTAATAATTAAATTCTGGGCTTGTTATTCTGCACAACAATATACAGTCAAAGTCAATGTCTTGATGGATCACTCATGGAAAACTGAAGTAATTACCATCATCCTAATATCCCTATTTAAATGCATGAAAAACTGATTAGCTAACAGAGGCCCTATAAATAGCAGAAATGGCATCTGCTTAATATTTATGCTAATATGAAATTCTCTTTCCCCTAAAGGTTAGAGGTAAGGCGTGAGTGTGAAATGCGGCCAACTGTTAAAAAAATCCAACAGAATGCCACTTTAACTAGCCATTTGTGTTTATGATCTTTCTGAGATCTCTACACAATGGGATGATGCAACTCCGCTGACTTCTTTGGGGACAGTTCTAAGACTGAAGTGGAACTACACTAGGAGACAATTTGATTCACTGTGGACTTTGTTTATTGTGTGAATATTTTGCATATGCATTGATACCCATCATGATCAGTGGTGGGCACTGAGGCACTGGAGCCCTGCACTTACCTACTCCCCCACCATCCCTCCCTGCACTTATGGAGCGCCATGAATTGGCTGATTCGGAGCCTTTCAAGCTCTGGGAAGAAGGGGGATAAGGGAGGGATGAGGCACAAATCAGATGATTCATAGTGCTCCAAAAGTGCTGGGAGGGAAGGAGAGACACGTACCTCCCTACTCCTTCCCCTCCCTCCCAGCACTTTTGGAGTGCTGTGAATCGGCTGATTCATGGAGTTCAAGCTCTGGAAGTGAGGGGGGAGAGCAGGGACAGAACGCAAATCAGCTGATTCACAGCCCTCTGAAAGTGCTGGGAGGGAGGAGGAGGAGCAGGTAAGTTCAGGGCTCCAGTGCATGAGGCAGGCTTCAGGGAAGAGGGCAGAGAGGGAGTGCATGGGCCACAGGTGGAACTCCAGTGGGCCCCAGACCACCCACCACTTTCAGTCTTGTGGCCCACTGAGATGGAGGGTCACTCATGGCCCATTTACTAGTCTTGGTTGCCCATCGTTGATCTAGACATATATTATCTCATACACACTATTGTAACACTGCACTTATGGAGCACCAGTTATAGCTAAAGAGGACCTTTCTTTATAAGCCCCTATAAATAGGCATCTTTAACATTTCAAATAGTTTATTTATGGACTGTGATTTCTTTTGATTGTTTATGACCAAAAGATAAATATAGTGTATAAGTTTTGCCACTGGATTGGGTCTTATCTTGGAAAACGTGCTTAGTACTTCCTTCAGGATGGATTTTAGCCTGTCCTGAATATCTGTGCAAGTGGGGAAGTGAACATATGGCACCTCCTCGCTCCCTTGAGCCGGTACACTGCACCAGTTTCTATGCTCTGCAACACTGCTATGCTCTCCTCTCACCCAGGTTGGCAGGAGAGGGTGGAACCTTGACCCTGCCCCACCAGCATGCCCAGTGACATAGCTACACTAGCACAACAAGAAATATGCTCTAAACAGGTATTAATTCACCTCAATTTGCTTTCTCCCACTTATAAATGTCAACAGAAGAATAGAAAAATGCTTAAACTTTTCTTTTGCAATGGAAGGATTTTAAATGTTGGGATTTATAATTTGAAGTGTGTGCTATCAGAAACTGATTAGGGCTTTTTTTGGTTTTGTTTGTTTGAGTTGGGTGTTTTGTTTTGTTTTTTTGCTTTTGTTGTTGTTGTTGTTGTTTTTTTAATTGACTAATTGAAAGCAAAATTGAAATGTTCCTTTAATTTTCAGATCTCAGCTAGGAGTATGCAAGGCTGACAGTTAAACTTATCTCTTGTGTTTTAAACAAAATCTATTTGAGAGCAAGTCAATAAATCTTACAAAGTCACTTTCCTGAGACTACCTGTCCTTTTAAGCGTTATAGTTATCATAGATAGTAATATATGGTATGACACAAGCAACAAGGCTGGGTTACTTTGAAAGCCACAAGAGAGTCTTTTAACAAGATGGATTATCTTAAAATTTTAATTATAACATGAAGGAGACAGAATCCAGCCAAGACATTTGTGTCAAGCTTCAAACTTTTCAGTTATCTGGTTTGGGGTTTTAATATGAGCTCATTTTAAAATGGTATATATTTCAAGAAAGTAAAAAATTTAAGCAACCATTAAACACATCAAAGAACTGAATGAAAGTTTTTTTGAAGGACATATACTTAAGGACAAAACAAGCTTACTTAAAACAACTATTTCCTTCAACTAGCTCCAGCGAACAACTAACGCCTGCTCCTTATTGTATAAAATATATTTATCTGCTTACATAGCAATGCAGGTGTGGTTTCATTATTCCCCAGTGTGCTGGCATCTTTTGCCCAAGAAAAACAACATCTGTTTTTCTCCTGGCATCTTCATAATTTGAAAGCAGATTTAAAGAAAGAAGACTTGGGTTCAATTTAATGGAAAATTAATCTTTTATAGAAGGCAGAGAAGCAAAGTAAAAAAAGGAAAAAATAATTGTCCAGATCTCAGTTTTTCCTGTAACATGCATCCATTTCTTTTGTGTCAAATATATATTTTAAAATAGGCCGTGCTCTTCCCTTAGCCAATTTACTCCAACTGCCAGACATAGCTGGTGTTACTGTGCTTGAGACATGTTCAGTTTATGTCCCACTTTGTTTGTCAAACTACAAGATCTTCCCTTTTATGTAACATAAATATATCAGAGCCTGATCAAATAGAGAGAGAAAGGCAATGCAGTAAATCACACTCAGCTGCTAGCAACCACAGAAGGATGAATTAATAAATTTATCAGCGGCTTTTACTGCACTATGACATAACTAGCCAATCACCATGCCTTCAAGTGAAGTGTTGCATTTATTATCTGCCAGCTCTTATAGGAGTTGTTATACACAGTTAAAGAATACAGGGGGAATTGACTGATATTTTATTTCCTTGTGAAGCAAAGAATTCATTTGGTAATGGGCATCTCTAGAACTGATTCCATTCACTGGGAAAACCTTTGCAGCTCACATGGGATGTTCAGTGCTCCTAAGTTCTGAAAATTTATTTCACTTCCAAATCCCATGTCTGCTCTGCAGGTAACCTCTATATAATCCTTTCAGTCTGATGTTAGCAGATGATAATCTTGTAGGTATAACAGTGACATTATAGTGGTAGGCAAGGCTTTGTCAATCATTAGCCTATTGCACTGAAAATGTTAAGGACCTTGTAAATTTGCCTATCTGCGGTAACTATTTTGGAGCTAATCCAGTCTAATAAATTATTTTCTCATAAAACATGCTCACCAACTGCTAAGGGACACATGCCCTCTCATTGGATGTATTCTGCAAGTCCTAGGGGTATGTTCTTCAGGGGTTAACAAGATGCTAGCATGGAGGTGAGGCAGTAGGCTGTTGTTCTATGAACTGTAAAATCAGAATTGAAAGAAACTTGGCTTAGGGTCTTAGGCACTGGTTTAATTAAAATGGAGCTTGTTGTGCAAGTAAACAGCACACAGTTGGGATTTACTCTCTGCATAATTTACACATCCCTTGCTAGCTTACTCTCAGAGCGGCAGCACAAACTTTAATTCTGAGGCAACCCTGCCTGATTTTAATCCAAGATAATACAACGGGAATGATGAAAAAAAATCATGAAATTGCACTGACTTAGTTCAAAGTCTGAAAAATCTTTATATCATTCATCTTAATACATATAAAAAGGGCATCATTTTAAATATGTAAGTAGTGAAATATCTCAGCATTTGAAGGTGCACTTCAAAAAGAGTTATTTATAAGCTTCCCCACTTGAAGTAATAAGGATACTCACTGTAAGTGAGTTAGAGGAAAGAAAAAAAAAAGAGCTTGCATTGTAACTATTTATTTTCCATTCTCAATGCAATCAGGGGCAACAAACTGGAGTATCAGACAGACAGCTGCTGAAGAAAGAACAGGCACTAATTCTTGTTCTACTCAGGAAGGGCTGAGTAGGCAAACTGTTTGGTTTGCCTTTTGGGTTGCTTAAAGTTCATAGTGTAGTGCTTTGGGGATAGTGTGTTTGGGGAATGTGTTGCAGTACGAACTAGAGGGTTACTAGCAACTAGTTAAATTGGCACAAGCAGCGTCCTAGTCTCCTGTCTTTTGATCTTTGTGACCATCCTAGTGATCACCACTCCCCTGTGTGCTAATGAGAGGCAGGAGAGAGCCTAGAGAAAAGGGATTAAAAGACAGACACTAAGGGGAGCTACTGAACAGGGAGCCCCAAGGAACAGAGTTTGAGAGAGAGTTTTTAGGAGTGGAAAAGAATAAAATCACCATGGTTTGGAAAGGCCGCTTCACCAATGCCATCACTGCTCTCTGGTTCCTCCAGCTGCACCTGTGTCCAAAGAAAGAACTTGACCATGGATGCCTCTGCCCAAGTCCTAATGTGCATTTGCAAAGACTTCGTATGAGTGGGAAATGCGGGCCTCAGCTAGGCTGGGTAGACCAGTGTGAGAGGCGTCTACTGGTAGAATCTCTCAGGAAGCAGGTGGGGGAACTACAGCAGGTAGTGGCTAGGCTGAGGAGCATCTGTGAACAAAAGGAATTCGTTGACAACATGCAAATAGATACTTCAAAGGTAGAGGAAGCAATCCAGCTGGAGAGGGCTGCAGTTCCTTCTCCCCTGGTGGTGCTAATGGCTCCTTTACAGGAAGGAAGCTGGCTGCTGGTTACTTCTGGTAGCAGGCAGTGTTCCAACCTCTGCTCCCATCTCACTGTGCACAGATTAACTGGTATGCTGCCCTGGTAACGAGGGAAGATGAATCTCTCCCAAAAGTGGAGGAGCAGAAGCCATGTATGCCCAAGGCTATGAGGATCGTGACCACTACTCACTTGAGGAAATAAAAGATGGAGAATGGCCACAGTGACTCCCTTCTAAAGGGGACAGAGGTGCCCATCTGCCATTCTGGGAAATATGCTCCCTGCAAGGGATCCCTATCTGAGATATTACAGAAGGCCTGCCAAAACTCATCCTGCCCTCTGACTACTACTCCATGCTGCTCATCTGTGTAGGCAATAATAATACTTTCAGATATGACCTTGAACAGATCAGAAGGAAACACAAGACTATAGGAGTGAGGGACGGGTGAGGACATTGGGAAAACAGAGGGTAGTCTCTAGGGCTGTCAAGCGATTAAAAAATGTAATCGTGATTAATCGCACAAATAATCGCGCGCACCTCCCCTTTGAAACGGCGCCACGGCATTTCAATGGGGCAGCGCTGCATGGAGCCCAGGATCAGCTACAGTCCCCAGCTGACCCTGGGCTCCATGCAGTGCTGCCTTTGAAGCACTGGGGCAGTGTTTCCAAGGGGCAGCGCAACACGGAGCCCAGGATCAGCTGGAGTGCCCAGTAGGGAAGTTAAAGACTAGCTGACTAGTGGACTAGGTGATTCCTCCCCCCTTTGCTGCCTCTATCAGATAAAGGCAGCAAAGGGGTGGGAAGGGGTACTTCAAAGTGGCAACACTGCACAGCTGTGCGGTGCTGCCACTTTGAAACCCCAAGGCGGCGTTTCAAAGGGGCAGCTGTGGAGCCCAGGATAAGGTGGAAGTCCCCAGATGACCCTTGGTTCTGCTGCCTCAGGGAGCCTACGATCCGCTCTGGCGTTTCAAAGGGGCAGCTGCCATGGAGCCCGGGGTCAGCTGGGGACTGCCAAGCTGATCTTGGGCACTGCACGGCAGCGGAACCCAGGGTCAGCTGGGGGCTCCCACCTTATCCTGGGCTCCCTGCAGCAGCAGAACCCGGGGTCAGCTGGGGGAGTCCCCATCTGACCCCGGGTTCCACTGCCGCGCAGAGCCCAAGATTATCAGGGGAATCCCCAGCTGACCCCGGGCTCCAGGGCTGTCCCTTTGAAAAGCACGCAGAAGGCGGCGTTTTAAAGGGGGGCGGCGGCTGCACAGGTGAAGGCATGACTGCACAAATGTTGTTGCTAAGAGAGCTTCAGCTTCCTCGACAGTGAGATGGTCTTCCAAGAAGGCCCACTGAACATGCATTGCATGTTTGCACTTTTAAGCGGCAGACTCAACAACTCTGACTCCAGCAGCCTTCTTAGAACACAACAATTGCGCTCCAGTCTTTATCGCACACTTACCTTATGCAGGTATGAGCCCAAGGTACCCTCAGTCCAGAATTTTCTCTCAAGTAATCCGCCCTGACGTGTCCAGCTCTCTGCTGGAACATTCAGGGAAATACTAATGTGTGTTTGCTCCTCTAAAGGGACAAAACATATCACTTTCAGTCAAACAGACCCTCAGTTTGGTTATATTAAAAGTTACACAAGTTTACCAACAAAAGAAGATAAGATCTGAAGTGAGTTTAAGTATAAAGAATGGAGTTAATGAAAGGGAAAAACGCTTTCTACAAGCTAACACTTAGTAAAACGAGTTACACTCTTTGTTCCAGGTAGTTTCTGTACTAATCTACCTTTCAGCAAGATAACAAACATTCCCTCTGGTCAGGATCTCCAACAAGATCCTAAGTGTCCTGTTCCTGTGTCTTAGGTGAAAGGTTCTTTGCTCCTCCCTTTTATAGTGAATTCAAATTTCAGTATAGATTCTTCTGAAGGTGACCTCCCAAAGTAGTTAGTTCAAGCTGTGAGGAAAACGATATGGAGTCTCACGGTGAAGGAAGATTCATTCTGGTTTCTTCATGTGCTAGTGTTTGCCAAAATGCAAATTTAACTGTTTCCTGAAATCTCCTCCCACTATCTCTTAATGTACCTTATTAATAACTTCCAGATTGAGGAACCACATTCCTTTGTTTAGGATGGGGTAACTTTAGCCCTGTGTGGCAGACAAATGTTAAGAACATAATTCCCAATGTGTTTGTAATTTTGGCTCTGCAGCCATACACCATCCAGTAATATAAATGATTAGTATATTAGCTTTCTAGTGCTATCTTACATGACACCTTTTAGACACAGATCATGGCATTAGTGAGTTGAAGTACACTCAACTGGTCAAGCCAGCTGAAACCCACTACCAGATTCCAGTTAGCCTCTTGCTCGCTTGCCCTAGGATGCTGTCAAGTTCACAACTATCCAGACATCTGTTGATAAAAGGGTACAAATTATCCCACAATTTCTTGGAATCCACTGGAGACCTTTACTATTATACAAGATAAAGAAAGTGACTGGGGAGAAGCTGTTCTGGGTTTGTTTCCAACAAATGGGGAGGAACTGGTTGAAGGTAGACGAGACGCTGGGTGAAAGTAATTATGAAATGACAGTGTCCATGATTCTAACAAATGGTAAGAGGGAAAACAGAAGAATAAAGACAATGGACTCCAAGAAGGCAGACTTTAGTAAACTCAGAGAATTGATAAGTAAGATCCCACAGTAATCATGTCTCAGGCACAAAAAGTGTTCAGGAGAGTTAGCAGTCCTTTTAAAAAGGTACTATTCAGGGCACAAGACCAAACTAGCACAATACATGGGCAGAATAGGAAGTATGGTATGAAATCACTGTGGCTTAATTAGATCTTTTACAACCTGAAAATCAATAAAGACTCATATAAAAAAGTGGAAACTAGTCAAATATTGAAGGATGAATATAAAATAATGACACATGCACGCATATAGGGACAAATTAGAAAGGCAAAGGCACAAAATGAAATTAAACTAAGGACATAAAGGGTAACAAAAAACCAGCTTATAAATATATTAGAAGCAAGGGAAAACCAAAGACAGGGTAAGCCTATTACTCAGTGAGGAGGGAAAGAGAGCAAACAGCAGTGACCAAAGTATTCAATTTTTTTATTGTTTGCTTGGATGGCCTGGTTTTCACCAGAAAATTTAACAGCAGTTGGATGACTAGCACAGTGAATATTAGTGTAAATAGAGTAGAATCTAAGGCTAAAATATGGAAAAAATAAGTTAAGAATATTTCAAAATATTAGGTGTCCTCAGAAAGGTTCCCTCTAAGTTGTGCAGCAGCCCAGCTCTGCAGCTGGTTAATGAGCTCCACCCAGCCAGGGGCTCAGAGCAAGTCTCACCCAGGCCACAGGGACACGTCCCCTCCCTACCATCTGAGAGAAACTCGTTGCTCTGTCCTCAGCAGGAAGCTGCCACTGTTGCTGAGGAAGAAGTGCCCCTCCCGCAGCCAGGCAGCTCTGAGCGCATAGCTCTGAGCCCCAGGCTGGTGGGGCGCATTAAGCAGCTGCGAGGCTCATTAAGCAGTTACCGCGCAACTTAGAGGGAACTTTGGTCTTCGGACCATCTACAGGCTTGAGCATATTAGCAGTTGGGCCTGGGGGGACTTGGCAGCATGGGGGAAGGGACATGTCTGAACCTCTCTCCCAAACCCAGTCCCTTTCTGCTACCACACTGCACTTTCCTCCACATGGCACTCCATCACCTAAGGCTGCATCTGTCGAGGGACGGGGTGCCATGAGAGGGAGAGGGCAGAGCAGTGGTGAAAAGAAGCGGGCCTTGGAGGATGGCTTTGGACACATCCTTCTTTCCCCCTCATCTCCCATGCCAGATTGCTCTGGCCCATAGATTGCAGGTCAGAAGTTTGAGACCCCTGCATTAGTGATTATCTCTGAGAACTTGTGGAAGACAAGAGATCCCAGAGAACTGGAAAAGGGCGAATAGAGTACCCTTCTATAGAAAAGGGGTAAAGGATGGTATTTGCATGAGTGTTGTAAGCAACAAGATTTCTTCCACTCTATTCAGGATTAATAAGGGCCTCAGTTGGAATAACTGTGTCCCATTCTGAGTACCACACTTTGGGAAAAATGTGAACAAACTGGAGAAAGTATAGAGGAGAGCAACACTGCCAACAAAAAGATTTTCTAGACAACAATACCTACAAAGTAAGACTGAAAAAATGTGGACTTTTTTAATCTGGAGAAGAGAAGACAGAATTCTTCTGTCAAGCTAGCTACTGCCTCTCAGAGATATGGATTAACTACACTGATGGAAAAAACCCTTCCGTGCATTAGGAAGTATCTACACTATGGTGCTCTAGCTGTTTAGACATACAATTTGTGTATGATCCTGAGGCCAAATAGATGAGTTTTAGTGTTTTGTGTTTTTTGGCTTTCTATCCAGGTAGTTAGTAAAATTATTATATTCTCCATCTGCTGTTTTTCATCCCACAAATGGCTGAGCATTGGTAACTGCCAACCTCATTAATTACTAGGGGATAATGTCAGCAAAGAGACCCCATATACTGTATGTCCAGTTGCTAGCAAGTATCTAGGTTGGCACAGAAAAAGCAAAGGAAAGTTATTAATGCAGAGGAGGCAGGTTGAAAAAAAAATCATTTTTCATTTGCAGAATGAGAAGATTTTATAAAGGAAAACATGAAAGCTCATCAGGTCATTTCAATGAATCTCTTTCTGCACCAGAAACCTACTCTTAATACTTAGAATCAGCTAAAAGGAGGTAACCAAGAGGAGGGAACCTACTATGCCCTTCTGATCATAAAGGGAGAGATTCTGCCTTTGCCTCAAGCCCTGTGTAAAAGACAAAGCGCGGTTCCACTGGCCCAAAAATAGACACAGAGGCTTTGTCTACACTGCCGGCTTTTGACAGCAGAGAGTATGCAAACGAAGTGCTGATTAGCATTTTGTCATGCTTTCATTTGTATTATTTATTCCAGCCATTTTTGCACAAGGGGTTTTTGCGCAAAAACAAGCAGTGTGGACGTTTCCTTTTTGCTCAAAACCCCCTTTTTGTGCAATATCCTTATCCCTCTCCGGGAGCAGTCTGTGGACTGCTCTCCCCATCTTTTAGCCTATGATATGTGATGTATGTACTCCATCTAGGGGAGCCTTATACCCTTTTGCTATACCCCTTACCTCTTGTTTGGATATAACCACTTTAGGCCACATTCTGGCCAACATAGCAAAGATAATTCTGTCATGTTTCAATGTTTCTAGCTACTTGTGGCCTGAGAGACAAAACAAAAGAGAAGGGTCTCAAACCTAGATCCACCATGTAGTATGATGTTCTGTAATTTGAGCCACTAGATGACCTGATCTATATAGTTTGTTTAAATATGAGAAGGCCATCAGGCCTGCAGGATAGTAATCACCTTGGTTCTAAACTAACACCCTATGAAACAACTACTGTACAAGCCTTATGGTTCTTCTCTTAAACCCCCATCCCCTGAACCTTCCGGTGGTATAGAAGAGATTATGTGAAAACATGCAAGGAAAGAAGCTCAGATAAAGAACATAGCAGTAAAATAACCTAACTGTAAAAAGGAAGGCAATAAAAGGAATACATCATTGAAAAAGATGAATTTTCTGTACTGCTTGCTGATCACTATCACATAATGAATCATGATTTACAACACAATTTTTGCAAATAGACTTTGTGCTCTGGATTGTTCTAACAGGTCATGTTTTTATATGACATCTGAATCTTTCTTTAGCAATGAAAAAAAGTTAATGTCTGGACCTTGAGATTACTGCTTTGTCATAAAACAAGGTGATTCCACTTGCTTAAAATGAATTATTCTCAGAAAAGTAATTTGCAAGCATGAGACGTGCCACTGGCATTGATCCTATTCTTTATATACTTTTTGCCCTCTTCTCTAAGTCACTGCTCGGATGGAATTTTTGCTCGCACATAAGCTGACTGATGCTGTGGGTATATTCAAAAGCAATTTTCATAAAACAGTTGTCTATTTTTTACTGATGACAAGGGACCAGCTGGTAAAGGCAGGTTGTTTTAGAAGCATATTAGAAAGGGAAAAGCATTAGAAGACTCCACGTGAATGGAACAAGTTTCCACCAAGGTGACCCAGTGCATTGCTCTCAGTGTTAACATCTTCCAGTGATATGACCATGTTTATTGGCACTGGACAAGTGGAGAGGTGCTTGCTCCACAACTGCAAGGGCCTTTGGGGCTAAAAACCTGTTTAGTTGCTGCTTAGCACTCTAATTTTGGAAATACATTTTCTTGTCTGATGAAATGAGCCACCACCTATTAGTTAAGTGCACATAGCTTAAAATGTTAAAACCAGCATTTTTCACTACAGATGATTCATACAGTGTATACGCACCTTTTGTTTCTTAGAAGTACTGCTCAGCCTTAAGCCTGAAACAGTCCAAAGTATTAAGAGAGAACTTGTTCAAGGGACATTCAAATGGCCCTTTTAAGAGGAGAAACTTCAGAGACTATTTTTTTCTTCATAAGCCTAACCATTTAATTGGCTCCTAGTTGCTCTTCTTGAAAACAGAAACATGAATCAATTTGTCAGCTGCAGCACTGGACTTAAACTCCCTCTTAAATGTTTCTGGAAAAGGGAATTATAATGGAAGTACAAGTTAAGTTTCTTAATTTTTAGTAAACAATTCGTAAGTTTTACATTATTAGTATTCAAAAAATAGTGAACAAATTCTCTTCAACCTTTCAATTCCAGCATTTGTAATACAGTTGTTCTTACTAAGGCTTACCATTAGATATTAATGCTTTAAGACATTTAAACCTGGGCTTCCATGCTCATATGCACTGCACAGCTTTGATTCCAGCTCTACATTTTCTCAGGATAATGGTCACTAATATCAGGTCACAATCAAATTAGTGTGAGAAGAACAATAGCCAGAATGCTGGGGTTTTAAAATTTGCTTGAACCAATAACACAGTTCCCAGCTTCCCAAAGGTGTGTAGCACTCATTTCTAATTTTAATGATGTGAAAGATGCTGGATATTAGAAAAGTTACTGGTCCCTCAAACCAGAACCATTATTTTTAGCATTGTTCCAGGGCTTAAAATAGCAAACTCCAGATCTCAAGCTGCTGTACTCATCAATCCTTAATTTAATTTATTTTTAAATTTTACTTCACAGGTCAGCACCTGATACTGTTATAGTCTGTAAGCAAGCATGATAAATAAAGAAGGAAATCAGTTTGTCGAGCACCTTGTTTGCTTTACTCTTTCAAATTCCATTGAATTTATTGACTGTCTCTCATATTGCAGTGCCCAGACTGATGCTGTTTCACTCCCATGAAGTGAGAAACTATCACTTTCCTGATATGACAATTCTTGCAGAAATGTTTATAGAAGATTATAATTGAGAGACACTCCCTCATATAGTATTACGAACACAGGAATTTGGAGATGTGCCCTGGAGGCAGTGGTTGGGAACACAGCCTGGATGTATGCAGCAGTTCACCATAGAAGCTCTCTAGTTGATTTTACTATTCCTTTCTCATTCACTGGTTTGTTGTTTAATGAGCCCCAGAATTATTACAATTCCTTTCTAAACAAAAAAATTGCATTACCTTTTTTCTCATGCCATGTCACACTCTTATAGATCTTATCCAGTTTTACATATTTTATGATAAATCAGCTTTACAAAGAGACCTCAGGGGGTTGGACTAGATGACCTCTTGAGGTCTCTTCCCACTCTAAACTTCTATGATTCCATGTAATACCTCTAATCTCATTACTGACTAGATTCTTATTCATGCAGAGTAGTGCTTTACTCTTTAAGAAACCCCACTAAAATAATATCACTACTCATGAGTAAGCTACTCCTTAATCTGAGTAAGGACGACAGAATCTAGACCTAAATCTTTGTGTTTCACAAAAATTCTCTCCCCTGCAAGGTATATCAGCTTAATGCCTTCCTTGAATGATCTAAATTTGTTGTTTTCCTATTTAGATGTATTTTCTGTATCCTATTTGTTACTGTCTGTCCTGTCCTCACTGCTGAATGAAACATCTTCAAATTTAGTATATTTTACAAATGTAATTTACATACCATGTACTGCTTTTTCCAAATTAGTAAAGGTGTTTACAGCTGATAAAGGGGTACAGCACTGATTCTTGCAGCACAAAATGGAAATTTCTTCCCAAGCTCAGTACGTTGCCTCAGTACATTCTTTATTTTTAGATAACTGATTCTCTGCCAGTTTTCCAACCATGACGGTGTACTAATATCCAAGTCAATTTGAAATAGATTTTCAAGTCACATTTCATATGATCCAGTATCAAATGACATAAATCTAGCTATATTACATATGCTGCAATAATCTTGTCCCATAGCTGTGATTAGATGAAAAAAGTGATCATATGTGTCTGATCTGATTTGCTTTCATAAAACTATGCTGTCATTGCTCATGGTTATATTACACTTTTGGTGGTCTCACAGATTTATTCCCTTAAAATTGATTCCATTATTTTACTAAGGACTAAATATAAACGTACAGAAAGAGCGTTCCAGGCAATTTAACAAAAGCCCTTATTAGTTAATTGCTGTTTCCCAATCTCTGGCTCCTCCTTTGTTCTCCAAATGTAAAAGGTCATTCCTATTATATATTATTGCAACATGGTGGTTTTGTTCCTTTAAAAGATGAAGGCAGCTAGCCCTCGTTAATCAGGTGCCTTCCACAGAGAAACCTGGCACTTGCAGGGTAAGATTACAGGCTGAAAAACCATGGGAGCAACCTGATAAGAAAGTGTAGCTGGATGGACTTGAGAGCTTTAATTTGAATATTTATTAAGTTAGTAAACCAGAACCTGAGAAGAGAAAAAAGGGTTATCAAAGAAGCCTCTTGAAGGGTGAAGCTGAGGCAGCAACTGCTTGTAAGGCTACTTTGAGGCCACAAAGGGGTGCAAGGGAGGCAGCCTCAGTCTGACACTGGCCTAGTCAGCCGAATCCGAGAACCTTCCTATCAAGGAGGGAGTTTTGATAGTAAAGAGGGAGAAAATTAACTAAGAAATGCCAAAATGAGGGTTGCTTGTGCAACCTTAATTTGGCCTCCTAGTGCATATGCATTATAATGCAAACTTTAATTACACAGTCATACTATTTTTCCCTGCTTGAGTGCACAGTTTTCAAGTTCCAGCTCAAAGTGTGGAGGTGCCAGACCTTCTCAGAGACATGGTTATAAGGACTATAAAAATGGCAAAACAACATTTTCCTAACCTCACTGAATAATTTGAGTTCTTTTTGTTAAAACTTTGGGGGGGAGGGAGAATAAAAACTGAGCCTGAGGAAAAAACATAGCATAGATTCCTGCCCAAATTATTCAAGTGTGACAAAGCTATATGCTATTAAAAACAGTCCAGTGCTGGAAAGTGTTAGGCAACCTCAATGAGGTTTATAATTTTGTTTATAACTGATAAAACAGAAACAATTTGCCCACTTTGCCCTAAGCACAGAGACCTCTAGGATGAAGCAGAAGCTTTTTCACGCTACAAAGAACCATGACAGAATAGTTTAGGAGAAGAAATTAATACACTGCCTCACTAAAATTGCAAGGTAGACAGAGTGAAATTATGCCAAATGGAATCACTTTGGAAGCCAAGAGTTAAACCACTACCCTTGCGAAAAAGGACAGAAGGTCTTTAAGGCTCCCAAGAGGTCATGCTTCAGATTTACAGTTTACCAAAAATAATGTACCTTCATCAGCAAAGTGCTCCCCTAACACCACTGCGGTTTCCTGTCACACTGTAAGTTCTTTCACACTGACCAGCCGTCACCATCCTTAAGCTTTGATCAGACTAATATCACAGGCCTGTATATCATGGCTATAGATTTTTAATATGTTATTTTACTGCGAAATAAAATTGTCCTAATCCTCAATGGGCAGCAGAGTTTTCTGCGTCAATTATTGAACAAAAGTCCATGTATTTTCATGGGTTTAAAAAGATATGGTATGCACCAACTTTTCCTCCACAAATACCCCTATTTATAGCTTTCAAGAATTAACAGCTGTGGTTTTGGGCAGCATCAGCCATATCTATCTATAGATTTACCCCGCATTGCCTGGGTCCTTCAGGGCAGGGGGCTGGAGGTGTGTGTGTGGGGGGGGGGGGGAGTGCAGGATTCAGGGCAAGGCACTGGGGATGGGGGAAGTGCAGGAGGCTGGGGGGAGGGTGCAAGAGTTAAGGTTGAGGGTGAAGAGGGGCTCAGGATGGGAGGGTCCTATCCAGCTTGGGCCTTTTCTCTCCACCCAGCCCTCCCTCCTCCTCCCCGCCCCATGTCTGCTAGTAGCCTTTTTTTCTCAGTCCAGCTTCCCCAAACCACCAGGGGCCTTCTTCCTCCCCCACCCTCAGCTGCCAGTAGCCTTTCCCACCCTCTGGTGCTGTGGCTAAGGTCCAGGAAAGGGGGAAAGGGTTTGGGGTCTACTTACTCAGTGTGCTGGCAGGAATGATGGCAGAACCCCAACTCTGCTGGCCACTCGCTTGGTGGTACAGCGGTCCCCAGTGAACACTCTGCAGGATAACTTTCCCCTGTGGGCTTGCTGCCCTCAGTGGCCACTCTCATAGCACATCCCTCCAAACTGCAGCACGTTATGGAAAACTGTTCTTTTCTCAGGGCTTCCAGTTGTCCTGGCACAATCAAACCCTGACCTTGCTTTAAGTTAGGAGAAGAGGAATCCGCATACCAAATTTGGTGGCCCTAGCTCTTACCGTTTAGGCGGAGTTCTTGAACAAATGGACTCACAGACCGCTGGAGTTTAAAGACACATAATAGCTATTTCGGCATACTTCCGGTATCCCGAAATAGCACCGCTGTCTAGACGTAGCCTGAGTAAGTAGCCCTCCTGCCCCAAACTCTTTTTCTCCCCTCCCGGCCCTTGGCTGCAGTGCTGGCAGGGGAAAGCTGCTGGTGGTTGGGGGAATTTGGGAGAAGAAAAATGACTCTGGTGACTCGGGGTGGGGAGTCGAGGAAGAGAAAAGGCCTGTGCCAGATGACACTCTCACCCTAAGCTCCTCCTCACCCTCTATACTTACTTTTGCACCCCCCTGGACCAAGCCTCCTGCACTCCCCCTTCTCATTTCTCCAAGGCCCTGCCCTGAGTCCTGCATGCCCCACACCCCCAGCCCCCTGTCCTGAAGGACCTAGGCAACACTGGGGAAGTCTTCTACTTCTTTATATAATTAACAAGTTTGTACAAATATTAGTGAATTAAATTTATGAGAAAAAGGAGACTGAGGGCAGGGCGGATGTCAAGGAGATTATTTTATTCAATTCTGCCTCCATTGTACCCACTACTCTTGTCTTCTCATACCTCATCTCCCAGGATGATTTAAAAAAAAGCAAATCTTCATCTATATAGACTGTAAGTAACATCATTGTAGGGAGGGAAATTACCAGTCATACCTCTGTTCTATAACTGGATGCAAGAAATAATTGGAAGAATTTCTGTTGAGGTTTATACATTAATATTTGTACCATTAGTGTAACAATAATTACACTTTTAACCTCCTATAGTTTATGGGACCAAAGCAACAGAAAAAAATATCAGGCGTTTTCACAGAGTAAGTTACATTCACAGTTTACTCTATTAAATATAAATTCTACATATTCTACAATTTTTAATTAAATCCAATGTGTGTTCTGTCAGTTAACATTATATGAAGAACTGCAATATTTAGAATAACCAGAATTTGCAAATTTAATAATCACCCTGTTATCAACCCCACTTACATCAGTTCTTCTGTCTAAGATGCCCTTACTTAGAAATAAGGTCTAGCTAAGAAATATTTAAACCCTGACAAAAATGTCTGATAAAACCAGGAGCTCTGAGTTTCATGGTACTTAAATGCTTTTGAAACAATGAAAATGCATTTTCCAGCACTCGCTTCAAGGACACCATTTTTAATATCATTTTTCACAACGGTCCTATTTCTTTTTAAAACAAGATACAGTGAAGTTATTCTAAAGCATTTACAATTACATTAGAATTTCTCAGTCTCTCTTTTATATTCTATTTAGTGAAATGTTTATTAAAAGTTACTTAATCTTGGTTTATTGAAACTTCCAAAGCAGCATATTTCTAGTCCAGTCCAATCAAGAACAGCATTAACTTGATGGAAGCGAACACACTAATTTATGGGATCACTTGTGACTGTGCAATTTATGCTAGTTCACCAGTTTCTAACTTCTGTAACCCTGTTTCAAATCCATCTTCAACCACAGCTGAAAATGCATGTGGTGGTCTCATACTAGTCCCCGCTGAATGTCTGTCCATATCACAGAATCACATGCAACTTTGACATGATTGACAATTGCAGTTCCACGTTGGCAGCTACTGCAATGAAATAACCTGGGTGGATTGTACATCAGGAGTGAGGCACATTGGCAGAATTTCGCACAGATACCTGGACAACATCAAGTGTTTGTCTGGAATATGTTAGTTAAAAATGGACAGAAATCCAAATAACTCCCACTTAAAAGTTCAACGCCTCATTTACAGGGATGTCCTGGTAGCTGCTCATGAAGGATACGCGTATTTTATAACCACTGACAGCCTCACTTTGGAACTATGCCAGATTCTAAATGATGATAATGATTGTTTGCTTTCATTGCAAGAAATTAGATCTCAGATTTTAACATATCTCAATTTTCAAAAAGCCTGAAACCTAAACTAGTCACTGGGTTTTTTTTCAATGATGAATTTAAGAAATCGCCACCACAACAGCAGTCAGATCTTTAGTATTATTACATTTACTCAGCTAAAAGTAATATGTTGGCAAAACCCGAATTTCATTTTAAAAAGATAGCAATTTATACTGCCTTTCTCACTTGCTACAATAATTGGCTGGCCTGATAGCATAGAGCCACCACACCTGCACTGCTTGCAGGAGTAAGCCACCTGAGTCTTAAATCTGATGAAGATTTAATACCTTTGAAATTGGATAGAGTATATAGATTAGCAACCTCCACAGTCATTTCACAGAAAATTATTAAAAGACATAGGTTGCAACGCTATCTGATTTTACAGATATACTCGGCCAGATTCTGTTCTGCATCTCTCAGGAGGTTTATGGTGGAGCTTTGTGCCTCTTTCTGCCTACTCTACAAGTGTGACCCCTGGCATAAATTAGAACAGCCCCTTGCACACATGCCTATGAGCCGGTCTGCAGCCTGTAACAGACCAGCACACAATATCCTCTCCCTACAGTCATGCCTCTATGCCTGTGGCTGTGAAAGGGAGCATGGTAAGGCCACATATGTCAGCTTCTGGCTACTTCTGCATTTGGGGAATTCCCCTAGGGATATATGATGCATAGGTGTGTGCAGATGTTGTCATTCCTCCTGACCTGTAAAAACAGTGCACAGATATTAAACTTGGCTATCAGGAAAGAAATGCAGTAGGGGCAGACATTTCCTTTTAGGCTATATTCCTTTTTGGTTTGCGTATTGCTGCTATGTCCTTAAGAATAAAGGGAAGTCTCATGAATCAAATGGCTCCTCTCCAAAAGCTGGCTGAAAAGATCCATGAAGATCTGGACAAATTAAAGGCCAGTTTCACCAGAAATTTAACTTTTAGATTTTAATTTAGAAAAGTTTTACACCCAAAGAGGCTGATGCTCTGCAATAGGGAGTCCTTTTTGCCAACATCTAGAGCAGAGGGGACAAACTATAGCCTGCAGACAACATCCTGTCCATTGAACTCCTGTAAGGGAGTGGTGTCAGGACAGCCTTGCCAAGAGGAGCCTGCCCAACTCTCAGGCAGCACGGCGAGTAGGAGTTACTAGCCCTCAGGCACTCCGTTTCGACTGTCCCTTCCCCTGCAGTCTCAGCTCCCCCAGTGCCTGGGTGGCACAGTTGCCAAACCACCAGCCCTGATGCTCCAGCCAGCCAGCACAGCTGCAGTGCCACCAGCCCTCTCGACAGCACAGTCAGGGGTGGGGAGCCAGGGGGCATAGATAGGGGCCTGGAGTCCTGGAGGAAGGTCTCTGAGGGGCGATCAAGATGCAGGGACCAAGGGGGATCAGAAAGGGGTTGAGGATCCTGGGAGGCAGATAGGGGACAAGGGGTCATAAGGGATAGTCAAGGGGCAGGGGATGGATAGGGGACAGGAGTTCCTGGGGGGCCAGTCAAGGGGCAGGGAGCTCCGGCAGTTGGATGGGGGTAGGGACTGGATCCTCAGTTGAAAGGACCTCGTTAAGCCAGGGACTCGAAAAATGAGACCCCTGTATAAGTGTTCCAGCCGGAAGGCGTGGACTCTACCTAATAAGCGCCCCCCCCTCCCCATCTGGTTTAACCTGTACCTCCCACAGTTTGAAGATAGGGCTAAATAGGCTCCATAAGAAGTCTTTTGTTATTTTTTAATGCTCAGTAAGAGCTGAAATCACTTGTGATAGGACAGTGTTTCTGCCCAGCCAAAGGTCTGAAAATCACTAATAGCTGGACAGTCACTGACACCTTCGGAAGACACTGCTGACAGGCAGGTGGTAGCGGAAAATGACTGATGGATGGCTAGTGGAAGTGGCAAGCAGATGGATGTCAGAAGTGGTGAGCAAATGGCCAATGGCAGGGGAAAGTAGACGGTGAGCAAGCAGGAACAGGTGTCTGGACAGTGGAGCAAGAAAGGTGACTTTTTCACTCCCTCCACCACTACAGTAGGAAAAGAATTCATACAGATGCACCTTTGAACTCTGGGTCTTCACTGACGAGGGACGACAACTGTGAGTGGGGTCAGGGGCGGCCCATGAGCCTAGGCAGACTAGGCAGTTGCCTAGGGCGCCGCCAGCCCGGGCGCCCGATGATGACGTCATGGCCATTGACAGCCGAGCAGGCGGGGGCGCTGATCGCGCCTTCCGCCTAGGGCGCCAGCTGCCGCAGCCGGCCTTGGGCCGCTCCTGAGTGGGGTATTACGGCAGGGGGCACATGACAGGAACTTTGGTGTGGATTCAAGAACCTGAAGCAAAAGCATTATTCTGGAGTGGGTGGTTTGCTCATGCTTTTGTGTTCATGAATCCTGCTTCTGTTTTCCCAGCTGAATTCTTGATTACTTTTATTTAGGAAAACTCTTTCCACATCAGGCTATGTCTACACTACAGGTTTTGCTGGAAGAGACAATGCAAATGAAGCGCTGATTAACATTTTCTCGTTCTTCATTTCCAATCCGTTTTGAACATTTCCGTTTTGCGCATAAAAACCCTTTTTGCGCAAGATCCTTATGCCTCTCCCCTACCTGAGGCAGCGCAGGTAAACATGGCGGTGTGAGGGCCTGCCAGGGGCTACCATCTTCTAATCTGCCATACTGGCCACCTTGCAGCTAGCATTCCCATGAATAGCTTTGAGCTGAAATAGTGGGAGGGGGCGGGAAACTAGGCAAAGAAAGTTTCAGAAGTCAAATCCTATGACTAAAAATAGATTTTACTCATTCTTAGAATACTGGAAATAGGTTATTTGTCTAATGGGGGGGGGAGACAGTCTGGCATTCCACTCCAGTTCAATTAACCAACAGCGTTATGAATGCTTGCAATGTATGATTAAAATAGTTTGAAACCTTTAATATCTTAATAGCATGAAGCAACCCAAGGGGAAAACACACCCAAATGGATCAGAGCCAAACCCAATGTGGAGAAATCAGGACATTTTAGCAAATACTGGAATATTTTAGTGAGCATTAGTAATGTGTGGGCAGCTCTGAGATAATTTTTCACTGTCAAACTGCATCCAGTGTTTTCCACCGTGATCTCACTTCTTGTATACAGAGCTGCCTAAGGATTTTGGGGAAGATTAGTGATTCCTAGGTTTTGTTAAATAAAAAAAATACATGATCATTTATTTAACATGTCTACATCACTGAAAAGCTGTATAAGTTACCAACCTGCATCGTTTTATTATTTTACTGCTTCCACAACCTAAGCCTCACATTTCTCAATCTCCCAGTGACAGGAAAGGTTCCTTTTAGAATAATTATAGCTGTTCAGGTATCTCATACTATAATTTTTTATTGAAGAAAATCATTTCTGTCAATATATGTGGTTGTTTGTTTAAAATCTTTGCTTGACACTGTTTGTTTATGCAACACTATCTCCACAGTCAATGAAGATTCCAGGTGCTATTCATTATTAATGTGAAAAGGATAAGTGACATGGATTAATCTGATGGTGAAAGACATAAGCCTTTGAGCTTCTTTAGGTTTTGTGTGTAAGAGCTCTGTGTAAGTTTGAAAGCTTGTCTCTCTCACTGACAGAAGTTGCTCCAATAAAAGATATTATCTCACCTACATTGTCCTTCTGATATTCTTGGGACCAACATTACTACAACACTGCATACATCAATTTTTCCGCTGATTTAAGATTTTATACATATATGTACGCACGCACACACACACACACACACACACACACACACACACACTTTAATGGAGCTCAGTCTTGTGTAAAAAACCACAAAAATTATATTTGAAATATCCTTCTGCTGAATATCCATACAACATTCTTTTATGTTTCTGGAACATAAAATGTACCTTATTTCTACTCCCTAAAGAGAAGACTTTGCCACTTAATTTCCTTCTCTTCTCTTAGAATCCTTTTCTAATGTTTGTTAACTGCTAACATTCAAAAATCATGTGTGTGGCCTCAGAAAATCATGAGGCTGGTTTAAAAATCATAAGAGGTAATGGGGATTTTTACAGCTTATACACTTGGGTCATGCTTTTAGGCTTTATTCTGCAACCATGAGGGCCAGAAATTCAATCTCTTTTTAAAATGAAAACTGAGATTCTCAGGTAAACACATGAAACCAAGGGCTAGGGTTTTAAGAAAAAACACCAAATACTGTAAGACTCAAAACAGTCACAAGCATTGACAATACCATGTTCTCTCATCTCTTTCATTTAAAAAAAACCTTTTCTCTGTCCTATTAATAGCTACATGTTTAAATTTCTCTTTTCTTCTCTCTCCTTTGTCTAATAGTATTAACATTCCTAAATTCCTCCTTTTAGATGTATGAAACTGCTGCCCTGCACTGTAGCTGAAGAAGCAATTTGTGTTTACAGGCTACAGTTCCGCCATAAAGAAGGCTTTTTTACGGATATACTGGTAAATGTCCTCACTAAAATGGTGCATAATCAGAGATACGCAAATCCCATTCATCAGATTTTTCCATGCTCTTATCTTCTACTTTGTGATGTCTGGGACCTGATTTTTTAGATAATTTAGCATTATATAGCACTTCATATGTTCAAAGCACAGCTTGCACTGGCTTCAGTTGACAGCCACGAGTGCTGAGCAATTCTGCAGATCATACCACAATGGCTCAGGCCCACTGATGAAAAGTGGAGAGACAAAGGGTGCTAATGTTCCAGGGCCCAGTGATTCTAAACGTAGCGACCAGAGTCCCGGGCCCTTTAGAATTGCCGTGGGAACGCCACGTCTCTGAGGGTCAGCCGAGGCAGCGCTGGGGGCTGGCTGCCTCAGCCCTGCCCATTCCTCCTGAGGCCCAGCCCCTTCTGGGAACACAAAGCCACCGCTCACACATATTTCCCCCCGGGGGGAGGAGGGGCAGCAATCCTGTCAGCTCTCTTGACAGTATCTCAAGATGAGCACCCAGAACATGAGGAAGATGCAATTAGTGTCACTTGTGAAGAATCAGGTTTGAATGCCAAGCAACACATAGGAACTCTGTGGCAGATAGGCATAGAACCCAGTTTTCTATGGTAGCATCCAACTGCCTAACCATAAGACCATCCGTTCTCTTCCTGCTTCATTTGCTGCACACCTTCAACATCAGCAACGAATGAAGCAGGGTTTCTACAGACAATAGCTTCCTTCACTGAACAATCATGATTTATCCCCAGAGCAGGGGAGGGGGAAATAGCATGTGATCATTTAATTAAAAGCAGTATCACAATGCATACGCCCAAATTAAGGTTACATGAGCAACAATCATTCTGTCATTTCCTAACTTTCGAGTGCTATGCAACCTTAATAATGTTCCTTTAACAGAGTGTGCATATAACGTATTATTTACAAATGACATTTATGTGTGGTTTTATGGTATGATGTATAGACATTACATTCTTATTTTTTGTTTATATCTGGCATATTTTGTTTTATTTACCTGCTAAGTACAAGCCTATGGGAAGCAGTGTGGTCCAGTGAATAGAGAGCAAATCTGGAACTCAGTAAGCCTAAAATCTAGGCTCTTCCACTGGTCTGCTGAATGACCTTAGGAAGTCACTTCACCTCACTACAACTCTGATTCTACTCCACCCTTTGTCTTCTCCATTTAGATCTCTTTGGAGTGGAGAATCTCTCATCATGTGTATGAACATTTCCCAGCATAATCACACTCAGGTTTTAGATGAATCCTTTAACTGCTACGTGATACCAATCACCACCACCACCACCCCATTTTATCTGTATTTCTTGCTAGCGGCTTCTAGGTCACTGCTATTGATGTTTATATATGACAAGCCCTGCAGAAGTTAATCTGAATAGCAAATCAATTGCCCCCTTTTATTATTATTACTGAAGAGAAGCTTTTTATGCTTTTTCCTTTATGAATAACATCAAAGAACTTAGGGAAACAAATTTTGCATTAAGAAGGCTTTGTCACAAAACATTGCACTTCAAACATGGCAGCACAGACACAGCTGACAAGATGAAAGATTTAAAACAAAATTAGCATCCATTTTGTATTAGCATAAATTCTTATAGAGTTTTCGGACCTCTCATTTAAATACCTTTTCCCTCTGAAACACAGGTTTGCTCCTTTGCTGAACTGGCTGTTTGATTTCAGAGGTCTATTTTGTTAGGGTAGCTGAATCTGAATAATTGTACCATTACTTGTGCCCTGATCTGACTATCACTCTCAGTGCTTTCATGGGGACACATAAAATGTCAGAACTCTAATCTAGCATGTGAGCCATTATAGGCTATTGCATATTTCATATTTCTACAGACGGAACAATTAATCTTCACTTACTGAACAGCAGACAATTCTTGATCTTTACCTCTTTATACCAGTGCTCCTCTACTAAAATGACAACAGGAATCAAGTTAGACAATGTAAATTTGTTAATCTCTGGAGATATTTGCTAACCTTACAGTCACCTTTCTAGTTTGACTAGCAAGGTTGTAGCTTGAAATTCAGCTATACAGCTATTCAGCTATTACTGGGAAAAGAAAAACATACTGTAACAAAAAAAAGTGTTTACTCCAGTCCTGAACCTTTGCTGCTGTATTTTAATGTCTCTGCCATAAAGCAATAACAACTTAGTTTGAACTAGCATTCTCAAATCCACACATATGCTACACATACGCTCACTGTCTCACAATAACTCAATATATATACATTCTGTTTTCATGTAGAAATAGTGACCCCATTTACAATGTTCAATTTTCAGTAAAGAATTGCAATGTAATCCAATAAAGAGGATGCATGTTTTAATGAATCTTCATGTATAAGTAATAAAATGAATATTAATGGTAAGTAGTGAATCACTGTTTAATCCTGTCTCAATGTGTTAACAGATGTACAATATTGGTTTCTGAAAGTATACATAAAACTTATCTAAAATAGACATTAACATCTGGATTCAAATCTACATTATATCGGAGTATATCCAGAGGCAACGCCACTGACATCAGTAGTGTTTCTCCAGATTTACCCTGAAGTAACCAATACCAGATTCCTATACTATATGATACTTTTAACATATAAAAGATATGTATGGCTTTTAAATTTAGCAGTCTGCTGCAATAACTTGGACACTAATTGATGAATCATACTAAGGCTACTAATCTACATATGAATTATACTAATCTACACTGGGAAGGCAAAAGTCGCCAAAAGTGAAAACCAGTCAAACCAATTTTTCTGCCTCCTATTGTCGACATTTCATGGTCACATTGCTAGCATCCTGTTGATAGCATCCCACAGTGCAATGTTGTGGGAAGGCAGAGCTGATCCCTGTGTTCCTTGGAATTTCCTCATAGCTCTGTGAGCTCTCGGTGCTAAGGAATGTCAAAGCAGCACAACAGTCTCTCCAGCCCTCCCCCTGCAGCAGCAGTCTGCCTGCTGCTGTGTTCCTAGCAGGGCAGAACAAGAGCATTCCAATGATAAGTTCTTTATTTGTTTCCCAAATGGAGCAGCTCATTCAGCTGTTAGATATTTCCAGAGCTTCGAAAGGGTAGGGGTGCATGCCAGCAGGGCAGCAGAGATCACAAAACATTGAGCAGAACCATCAGCACAGACATTGTGGGATATTGACGGAAGCCAGTTCTTTCGACAAAACAAACAGAAAAGTCCGCATTGACACTTTGGCAACAATAAAGGGAGGGGGAAAAGAAAAAAAGTCTCTCACGAGGCTGGAAGATTTTTGTTGCCAAAAGTGGGTATTTTTCCCAACAAAATTGCACTGCAATATGAATGCTCTCACTGTTTTGTCACCAATCTGCTTGAAGCTCATAGCAGTTCTATATACAGCAGAGGCCCAAGAGATCACAGATTATTTCTAATTTAAGAACTCATTACCTGAGTTAACAATATCAATAGGTTTTCCCTCCAATTTATATCACTATGTTGTGTGTGTTAAACTGGCAAACCTGAGTACAGTTCCCTTAATAAAAGATAATATAATAAAATGATAGGCAAATTCAAGAGCACTGGGAAACCTCTGGGTACACAACTGCAACTAATGTTATTTTGTTGATCAACCCCATGAATTTGCTTTCCTTTCCATTACAAGAAAAGGAAAAGGAGAGAAAAGAACATACTTTGAATAACTTCAAGCACATAAGAGGACATCAATAAACTTCAGCTGGCAGAAAGCCATGATTGTTTCAAAAGTACTCGTCCTTCTGAAATGATCATAAATGTCTAGACTTGTAGTTGTGACTTCTATTATAATGACAAAACACATCAAGAATACACATGGCCTTCCACCACACAAAATATTTGCTGGCCGGTAGCCTAAGTGGAGGTTGAAAATCACATAAAGGACTACTGTAGTAGATTTAGCCTGATGTTCAAAGTTAACTTGTTTGCTGAATTCTACTGAGAGTGTTAACATTAATTCAGGATCCTACCCTGCTGCTTCTCCACGGCTGCTTTTGAAAGGGAAAGCTATAGCTCTTCCAGATGTACATCATGTAGGATGATTTTATTTCTGAGGATTTGAGAGAGAAATAAATGATTCTATCCAGGCATTTATCCTATTTCATGTTAAACAACTTAGTCCAGACTTCAGTGATCTCTGCTATACTCCTGAAGGATCAGATTCACAGTTGAATGTTGGGTGATGTAACCCAGGGATCATCGGTGGTGCTACTATCATCCTTTTGTGAAAAAGCACTACAGAAATGCTCCAAATCATTAGGTCTGGCAATAGCTATAATGACTAATTCTCCCATGCTTTTGTGGACACTTACCACTACAAAGATTCTGGCAGATTCTGGCTCTAAACATCCAAATGAAATTTTCTCTGGCAAGAGATTCTCTTGGCACAAAGCAGGCTCCTTTATCATCTTCCCCGACATACTGACATGGGTATGGAAGGGATGTCCTGAGCGGATAGGGACATGTCATAGGTAAGAAGAGTCATATTGTCAGTGGGGCAGACAGCAGCTATACTTTGCTAATTCTTAATTTAGCCTCTGTTCCTCTGGAAAACCACAAGAGCAGCTGATGGGCTGGAGAGCTCCCTGTGCAGCAAGCCCTGCCAGGATGGAGCAGCCCCCTGCCTGCATCAGGTGGAGAGCTGCTGCAGCCCAGCCTGGTTAATCATAACCGGTAAGCATTACCAGGTAAGAGTGATGCATACCGGGTAACCATTCACATCCCTACTGCATGTAGGTGCTGGAGCAGCTTTAGAAATAAGGAAGATCAACCAGCAAAATGAATGAGCACAGAAAAAAAACTGAGAAAAACTTTATTATTATTTTAGAATAAGATTAATCAGTATAGTATGATGGGGGGGGGGGGAGGATCACTTATCCTCTTTCTCCTACTCTCTCTCTTAGTATAGAAATATACAACTGGGTTTATTAAGACCACTCTGAAGCATCTGGCACTGATCATAATTGGATACAGGACACCAAACTAGACATATCATTGCTTTATTTTGATATGCCCATTCTTATGTTTTTATATTCTGGCTCCATATTAAATGGAGAAGAGTGGGGTCTTTTAGATCCATCACCTTAGTAGTTCTACACAAAAAAGACAGATTCTGATCTCATACCAATGTAAAAATCAGGAGCTGCTTTTTTGCTGTCCAAAAATACCTCCCACCACACAGTCTGGCACTGTAGATATTATGGGAAGCCTGAGGAAGGAGAAACACAAACACACAAGAGTTTTATTACTAGGAAGAGTCTTATAATAAAACTGATTTGCTTATACCAATTCCTAACTCTGAAGGATTAGCAAAAGACCTAATAGTCAGGGCAGATTATCCCACATTTCCTTAAAAGAAGGTTGCATATACTTTCCTATGAAGCATCTGATACAAGACGCTGTCAGAGACAGGGTGCTAAATTAGGTGGACCACAGGTCTGATCTAGTAGGAAAATCCCTATGGTCTTTTGATTCCTGTTGGATCATAATTACTAGCATACAGATGAAAGGTTAAGCTGATAGTTTCCCACCTTCTGTTAATTTGAGCCTCCCATTTAATGCCACATACTTGTAAAATTAAATAGAACATAAAAGGTTAAAAATGCTGATTCACAGAATAAAAGGTAACATATCTACCTAGTTAAGCTACATAAGGTTTAAAAAACATATCAAACAAGCAGCCTGAATCAGACCTTTCAAAACACTTGTCATTAAAAGACGGTTTGTTGAAATTTCAGACAGGTTAAATGTATGCCACATTTTGAGTAAAAGAATTATCTTTTCAGGGTTGCAATTACAACTATACTTAGTTGTCATGACAACCTGGCAACATATAGATGTTGTCAGTTAAAGACATCAAGGGGCATACAGCTGATTTTCAAATCACCACATGTCAAGTGCCACCTCACATGCATGTCTGGGATCAATTAAAAAAAAATCCATGAGTTAAAAGAAGAGGAAATTAGCATTTAAAACCAATGTTTCAATAGCAGTAAGGCTGTGATACCAAAATTCAATTCCACCTGGTTTTTTTAAGATTCTTAGATTAGTGTGCTTTTTAAGTTAAAGTGTTCCAGCAACAAGATACAATGTGAAGAGTTAAAGGCAAAAATGTCAGCCATAACTATGCAGTTACCTTGCTTTTGTTACCACTTCATCCTTATATTTTTTATTCTTGTAAACTGCCCTAGGCTTTGATATTTTCAGGCAGATGCCCTTGCTGATCTGTTCTCTAACTCATTTCAAGCCACTAAAAAGCATCATAGGTCTCAAACTATCTATTATAAGAACAAGAACCAGTGTTGAGTGTAGGGATGTAAACGACTAGTTGACTACCCGAGTCGAGTCACTACTCGTTAGTTGCTTCCCCCCACTTGCTTCCTCTCTATCAGATGCAGCAAGGGGGGAGAGCCAACTTAAAAGCCAACTGCAGGCAGCTCTTACTACATTTAAAAGGCAGAGGTGCAGGATAGTTAGCACCCCTTCCAACCCCCTTATTGACTTATCTTATGGAAAGTCCATCGACTATTCAACTAGCTAATTAATCGAAATTTAACACAGCTCCCATTGGCCAGGAAGACATCATGTGCTAATGAAAGCTACTTTCACACAGCTACATGTACAGAGGGAAAAGCACTCATCACCATAATACCCAGAAGATTTTTTTCCCCCTCAAGAAATCCAATGCAAAAACCTGCAACAGTCGTGATTCTCTCTCTCTCTCTCTCTCTCCTTACCCATCCTTCTTTTTACATCCCATTAAGTTAAATGTTCATAAAAGGTCGTTTACTAGCAAAACACAGCATGGGCAGTGATATTTTCCCCATACTGTACTGTCAATGCACCTTAATCTTATTCTGGAGGTTCCATCTCTTAATGGATAAGAGGATAGTTCACTCTACAGGTCCACTCGCTTCTTGCCCTTTGTGCTGCAAACAATGGTGTCTATTCTGATAGGGACATCTGTCAAGTTAGAATTGGATAGAGAAAACCAGATATTTTCTACGCGCCTCTAAGCTATCTTTCAGTCACTAGCAACTGGCAGCCTCTATATAGTCAGTCACAGGACTAGGGCCTTACACAGCATCATATATTTCTATTGTTAGTCAATCTCATTGTTAGCCCAGCACATACATCACTCTCATTTATGAGAATTGGGATAATGGCTATTTAAATTCATTTTCAGTAACGTTCAAAAATCAGTGCAATTCCTTATTTTAGTTCTTTTGATTTATAGAAAGAGTACATATTCATAGCTGTAAGCACTTGACAGATTTTTAAAGCAAATTCCTAAAACATAATCCTGTTTAAAACCTGATTCTTTTCTTCCTTAATAAAACAAAACAAACCCTCTCCATATATTGTTGTACAACAGACACATTTGGCAGCACTTAGTGTTAAACTACAGTTCTCATTCTTAACACTGAAATTTGTGAATCTCTTGTTGCTACAACCAAACTGTTTCTGGAACCATGAATGATGAAGAATGCTAGCTTAAAAAACTCTCATTTTGAAAGTCCAGTATAATAGTAGCATAAGACTCTATTAAGTTTAGCTAGGATCCGCCTATGAAGTGATGAAATATTCTGTCTTCCTCCATAATTGCAAGTGTATGCTGCAGTAATTCTCGATTGTTTTTGTCTGTCCTAATTAACATTTTAAGATTACAGAAAGTATTTGTCAAGATGGGAAAACTGATAGAGCACAAGAAATAAACTTATAGAGGACAAGAAATAAACTTTATTTTAATTGTCTCCCTATTGCTCTTCTCCTTTTAAGACACAACCAGAAATGTTGCCTTCCTTAATCCAGAAAGGCGCTACCAATTACTATGTTTCTGAAGCTTCCTCTGACAAGTAGTGTTAACAGCAATACCAGTTTCTGGGAAGTGCAGCAGGAGTGATAAGCCTCCAAAAGCTTGTTAAAGCCACTCACTGCACAGCTCCATGCTTTGTATTTTAATGACACCTGGGTTAGAAGGAAAAGATTTTTAAATGATGCACACAAGAAAAGAAACTCACAAAACATAGAGAAATAACCGAGACAAAAAAATTCCAAGTCCTGTTCTCCTCCCTCTCCCCCAGACCTAGTACTGCAGTAACTAAGGCTGTGCTGGAATAAATTTGCTCCTTGTGTAAAAAATTTAAGTATCCAAGTTTGGACTTATGCTCAGTGATTTCATGTTAGAAAACGAGGGATTCTGGATTTCCTTTACAACTAGTGTTACCAGATAACAGACTGGTAATAGAAGAGGACACCTTGTCAAGTATTAGTGAAAAATATTTAATTTATATAATTTCTTATCTCTTCCATTTCTTCCTTAGAAGAAATTCTCAGAAATCATCAAATGAGCTTCACTGCAGCTTTGTGAGGTAGAAAAAAATCAAGTCACAATGTTAGAAATCAGTCATTGTGTATATGAGCAGAAATGTTCTGCATCCCACCCACTTCTTTTTTTCAGGATAGGAAAGAACCAAAGGAGCAAACCACTAATCAGCTGAAAGAGGCCTGCTCAAGTTCTTTGCTAATAGAGCTGGCCTTTGAGTGAAGGAGATTCTTCACTTCTCTCTTTTTCTTTCTCTCTCTGTATGTGTCTAACCTTTTTCCTTGCCAAAGTAGCCTTGAAAACAAACTGATATAAATGGATCACTAGCACTAGGTATGAAAGAAGAAGAATCAGTCAGTCCCCACTTCCACACACACTTAATAATAAACCATGATTGTAAAATTATTTCAGTATCCCTTAGCCTGGCTCTAGGGTGCTTATCGGTGAAGGGAGGGAAGGATTGGCAGGGATCTGTTGCATCAGAATGGAAGCAGCTAAAATCTGTTGTGCCAACAAGAAAACAGCAGCTGTGTGTAGAACTGGAAAACTCGCTAAATAAAACAAAAGACACAATCTTGGTCCCTCAAATGGTTGTTGATGATGACAGCGTGAAGAAGAAAGATCTTAAATCCAGCTTTTAAGCATTAAACAAGAATAGGAACAACTCAGGGAAAGCTGGAGTTCAGACATCGTCAAGTCAGATTGAGGCAGCAATGGAAAATAGCAGAACCAGCTGGTCCCTTTGAAACACCAACTAAAGAGAAAAAGGCCACAAAAGCTCTTCTCAAAAAGTTGTGATTTTGGCTCTGCATGCTCTTCAAAAATCTGTCTCAGAGAAAGCAGAGTCTATTTCCGGGAAGATGTCTGCCTTTGATTCAAAGGGTTCCCGATAAAGGGCATAGATTACACTATGTGGAATTCAGTTTAAAGAAACAAAGGAAACTGCAAGAGATATTCAAAACTGGAAAACCTCTTACTAGAACAAGTCTCTGGTTTAAAACACAATGGAAGCATTTGGGACCAAATCAGGGTTCAGAATATCCTCGGAATACTGGATGATATTGATTCTGAGCCCCAGGCCACAGTATAGTTAATCGTTAAGCACCTATGACTGGACCCTACCAGTTATCCCATATGTCTGCAAAGAGTGTAAGACTCTTATCTTCTTCCTTGTTTTTGCATGTAAAAGAGACAGAACTGTTATTTATAGCTTGCCTGCTACAGGGAGTAAATCCTGAAAGCAGCTAATGCAATACAACCTATTACCTTACCCAATTCCATAAAACACTTTTGCCCCTTTGCCCAGGAGGTTAGTCAGTATTCAGGATGTGGTCAGGATGTCCTCATTAGAATGAGAAATTGATATGTCAGGTATTGCTTTGCTGCAACCCTGTTTATTTGCTACAAATGTACAAAGTCCCGTTTTCCTGAGCACATTAGGAACGATCAATAGGCACCAGGTTCCTAGCTCACAGTTTCCATGCCTCCCTTTTCAGCAAGTCTCATGCCACAAAGAGCTCTATCTTTGCTTCCTCTGAGGACTACACATACCACTATTTTTCTTGGGGTCTGCTGGCATTCTCTTGACTTTCTGGTTGTTTTCAGGTTTTCAAACATACAAACACAAAGCTCCAAACTACTCATTCCATGTAGTTTAAATTCTGATTGGCTGTGCATGCAGCTTAATACTTTAGGATACTAAAGTAAATACTTCCCTTGTATCCAGCTATCTTACTCCATAACAAAGCTTAATTGTGTCTTCCCTTTAACATGAATGAAGGTTAGCTAACACAGCCATCATCATCAAAATCTGAGATTCACTAAATATTAGAGAAAAGATGGATGGCAGCCACTAATGCCTTCCTCCTTTGGTTGAGCCCTAACAGACAGGCATATCACACAGGCATGACGAAGTACGAATAGAAACAGTTACGTTAATACCAAAATACTGATGATATTGTAAGAAAAAAAGATCTTCCTGGACAAATGATCAACTAAGGTCCTGTTTGCAAAAATGCTTAAAGCCAACCCATCTCATTCCTCTGAATTCTCAGAAGAGTAAAACTAGCATGTTTATGTTTTGTTGTCCCACATACGAAACATTCTGGATTTAAAACGTTTGGCCCTGTTCTAATCTTCAATAAACTGGCGACAGTTCTCTCTACTGTCTCTCCTCACAACATTATACGAATTGACTCAAGTGCAACTGCAGCAAGAGTGGGGCCAAATGCAATATTCCCCAGTGCAGTGGCCCTATGCTTCCCCAGAAAGGGCTCTTCCCTCTCAGCTAAGGAAGGAACAACACACAAACACACGATCCTTCAAATATCCATCATCATCACACAATGACTATAAGTGTTTGGCCTGAATATCCTTAAACTTACAGAATAAGGAGTAAGGACTGACTGAAAACGTATCACCCCAATCCACAAAGTTGATGTTAATGAGACAGAAGAACATATGGTCTCTGCTGATACTTAGCTCTCTTGATGACATATTTCAACAGGGACCACCTGTATAATTCTATGACCCATAATGCATGTACTCATCTCTGCTTAGTTGCTCAAAATGTAAACAAGATGACTATTCTTGCTGTCTGTTTGGAGCTGATTTATACAAATTACTTTAATATATCTTTGTCATCGTCCAATTCTTGTCTATGCCTAAACAATTAAAAGGAATCACCATTTCTAGATGAAGGTTTATGTTACTAGTGGGCAAGTTAATACATTCACTCTTGAAAAACTGAATAATGTGCAAAATGTATTCATAAAAGAAATATCACACAAATGCAATAGATACACTGCAGTAAAACTAAGAATACAATCACATGGGAAAATATGGAGAAAACAGAGTAATCCCTTCCCAATTCCTTTCCTAATCGGTTATCTGTTTTTCAGACTTGTGGTTACACATGTATGCAGAATGACCATATTGCACCTTAAGAGGGCAGAGGGCATTATCTGGCATGAAGGGAGAAGATTTAACACTTTACCAGGAGGAGACGGGGGATTGTGAGAAAAATACAATCTGCTGCAAATATATATTAGGCCAGCATAGTAACCACTGACTCATCCCCCCCGGCCCTAGGTAGTAAAGGCTGGGTGTTAATAAAGGGCAAGTTTGTTGGGACCAGTCAGCACAGCAAATAGGACAGTCATTAGGAAATTGATTCAAGTGGTCGGGGCAGTTGCTTCTAAGTGCTGTGGAAACAAAGTATACAGGGTTGCCCAGTAGTCAAGTTAGTCCCAGACATTTAATAATAAAAGCTGCAGCCTGATTAAACCATATACAGTGTCTCCTGTCCTGCTTTGGGTATTGCCAGACAAAGTTTCTGGCAATTAAAAAACAACAACAACAGATGTCCGTGTTGTTGAATAATTGTCGCCTTATAGTTTCAGAGACAAAATTTAGACCTTGCTTAAATCAAATATCTGTTTCCATTCCATAACTCCACTTTCTCGTTGTCATTTGTCACATTTCAGTTCTCAAGAATATTACCACAAAACAAAAAACGTTTGTTAAGGAAAATCACATGAAAATAAGAATTAAGCAAAAAGAGCATAATTGTAAAGTTATACCTTCTAGAAGGGATCCTTAGATAACCTAGCAGAACATCCTGTATATCACAGGCCATTACATTACAAACACTTTTCCCTGTAATTGAGTCCAGTAATTTGTTTGGCAAAAGTGTAACTTCTGGGAATACATAGAAGCTGAAGAGACTCTCATTTGAAGTTATGTGACTTAAAGCTGTCACTTATCAAGGCTGATTCGTCTACATCAGTGGTCACCAACCCATCGATCGTGATCGACTGGTCGATTGCGGTGTCTCTAACAGTCAATCTCAGTCTCAGTCAGTGTTCTCCCTAAGGTGCATGCCTGCACGGCTCACAAAACATTTTTTAAGCCCACCCACCTCCTTCACAGAGCTGCACAGCAGTGCTCACCTTCCTGCTGGAACTGGAAAGTGAGTGGTGTGGCTGCTCCCACGGCCGGGGACACGTGGCGGGTGGGCATGGGGATGGGTTCAGCCCGGGGCTGCATTGGAGGACTGCTGCTCAGGCAGCTACTTTGATGGCTGGGACTACTCCAGCTGCTGCCGCCAGGAGTCAGGGTCACGGGTGGGGCGCAGGTTTCTGCTACCAGGGTTTGCGGCCATGTGTCAGATGAGCGGGTTGCTGCCGCTGGGGCTTGTGGCTGCATGGCGGGCAGGCAAATTGCTACTGCCAGGGGTTGGGGCCACAGGGCGAGCGGTCAGGTTGCTGCCACAAGGGCTTGCAGCCACATAGCAGGCGGGCAGGTTGCTGCCGCCAGAGGCTGGGGCAGTGGATGCGTGGCTGGGTGGAGTGTTTGCTGCTACACCTAATCTATACTGCGGAGGGCAACCTGACACCCCAGTGCTCCTGATGGCCCCAGGCCTTCCCCTGACTCCCACCAGCACAAACACTGCTTCTATCACCATTGCTGGAGATGCATCACCTTCTCCTCCTCCGCACCACTGCTCAGCCCAAGAGCACAGCACGAGAAAGTTCAGAGGCAGCAAACCTTTATGGACAATTAATGCGCTTTCACCGTTTGTTACCATTGTGTAATCTCCACTGTAAATGTGGACATGACTAGAGAGTGGTATTTTTCAAAATAAATATAAAACTAAAGTATTGTAACAAGATATATAAATAAGCACATCTTAGTTTTCATTTAAAAAATTTTTAAAGGACAATATCTGAACCTATTTATAAATATAGTTAACACATTTTTATCTGGCAGATAATGTGCAGTCACAGGTGTCACACTGAGACTTGGTGAGTAGAGGACAAAATGTATAATTATATATACTTGATTTTAGATTTATATAGCATAAATCAAAAACAGACTGTTTATTCTACATTTTCTTAGGGGTAGATCTTGGGTTTCACTTGAATTCAAAAAGTGATATTGTGCTAAAAAAGGTTGGGGACCACTGTTGTAAAGCATATTCAGGAAAAGAAATACAGAAGTTCTGTTATTCTGCATGTTTGGCTAATCCCCACCATTTGCTTTTAAATTTAATTTTAGATGTGCAGACCTCCCTGTCGTCCACCACCATATAACATGCATTGTTTTCTCCCCTCAATATCATTGGTGTGAGAGATCAGAAACATTTATTTTATCCTGAGTATTCTATAGGACCAGCACTACATGCAATGGGATGAGCAATTTTACTTCCAAACTGCTGCCTGAACGTACATTTCTGAATGGAGCAAGGTCAAGAAGTCTTTTGAGGATGGGCGATTGTAGAGATGAGCATCTGGGCGATTGTAGAGATGGGCGATTGTAGAGATTAGGCGTACTTGAAGGTGAGGGAAATTAGGACACCATGGGGCTGACCTGGATTCTATTCCCAGCTTTGCCACTGGCCTATTGAGTGTCTTTAAGCAAGTCACTTGAGTCCACATCTGTAACATGGGGCTAATGTCACTTGCCTCCTTTGTAAAGGACTTGGGAGAGCTACTGATCACAAGAGATTGGAGAATTTAGAAGGTAGGTTCAGGTCAAGATCCTCATGTTTGGCAACAGGGGAGAAGTGCACTTGAGCCCTGGATTTTGGGGACAAGGTGTGCACAGTGGCTAAAGAGTGCAAGGGAGAGAAAGGGAAGAAAAAAGCTTTTCTCCATACAGTATGAATGAGTTACAGCTGGCAAGAAACATCAGATATAGCAGGAAGAGGTTCTATAAATATGTCAGACAAAAAAAAAAAAAAAAAGGTAAGAGTTAATGTGGGTCTACTGCTCAGTGGGGAAGGTGAGCTGGGAAGGGAAGATGATAGGAAGGAAGAGCTGCTTCATGCCTATTATGCATCAGTCTTCTCACAAGAAACAACATGTGACCAGATATCTAGTAAAATTACCACAGACAGTAATGGGGAAAAGGTGCAGATCAAGATAAGAACAAATCAGGGGGGCAAATACTGTTCATCCGAGGGTACGGAAGGAATTAGCTGAAGAAATCTTGGAGCTACTGGCATAAACATTTACAAACTAATGGATGATCGGAGCATCCTGCAAAACTGGAAAAGGGTTAACCATCCATCTTTAAAAAGGGGTAAGGAGGAGCTAGGGACACTACAGACTAGTCAGTCTGACTTTGATACCTAGGAAGCTACGAGAGCAACATATAAAATACTCAATTTCACCCTGGAGGGTGAAAGGGTAATCACTAGCACCCAGCATGTATTTTCCAAGAACCAACTGTGCCAAACCAGCTTGATTTCCTTCTTTGACAGGACAAGTGGTTTGGTGAACAGGGGAAACATGGTGAACATTACATATCTAGACTTCAGCATGGCTTTTGACAGTCCTACATGACATTCTGTTAGGTAAACTGAAGAAGTGTAGGCTTGACAGAACTACCATTAAGTAGTGTTAAGTACATAATTGGTTAAACAATCACAAGCAAAGAGTAGCTATTAATGCAAATTATGTCAGATTGGAGAGAGGTCTCGAGTGGGTTCCACAGGCATCTGTTCTGGATCCAGTGTTGTTTAACATCTTTATTACTGACATGGATGCAGGAATAGAGATTATATTGATCACATCTGTCGATGAGGCAAAGTTGGGCAGGGGGGGGAGTTGCCAACACTTAGGAGGACAGAGCTAAAATTCAAAAGGATCTTGATAAAGTGACAAACTGGGCTATAGACAAAAACATGAAATTGAAATAAGACAAATGTACCCTGCTTCACTAGTGGAGGAAAAAAACAAATGTACCAGTACAGAATGGGGAATAACTGGCTTGGCAGCAGCACTGCGGAGAAGGATCTGGGAGTTGTGGTGGATCACAACCTCAACGTGAGCCAGCACTATGGTGTTGCTACAAAAAATTCAATACAATGTAAGGTTCATTAAAAGAGGCTCAGCATGCAAGTCACAGGAGGTGTCCATGCTACTTAGTGCTGATTAGGCCTTAGCTGGAGCACTATGGCCAGTTTTGAGAGCAGGACAAGAAGCAATGTCTTGAAACTATAGCATAGCAGATTTAGATTAAATCTCAGGAGAAACTTCCTAACTGTTAGAATGGTAGGGAAATGAAACAGACTGCCTCGGCAAGTTCTGGAAGCTTCTCCAGTGGAGGTTTTTGAAAGGAGTCTGGTTAGCCATCTGTCTTGGATGGTTTTTTAGACTCTAATTCTGCACCTTGGCAGGGGGTCAGACTATATGACCCTTGTGGTCCCTTCTAACCTTACGATTCCATGTATAAAATAAAAGTGTAACACCAGGTTTGTTTTAATAATACTTTTTTCTATCATTAAGCTTCTATAAGAACATAATAAGAACATAAGAACGGCCGTACAGGGTCAGACCAAAGGTCCATCTAGCCCAGTATCCTGTCTGCCGACAGTGGCCAGCACCAGGTGCCCTAGAGAGGGTGGACCGAAGACAATGATCAAGCGATTTGTCTCCTGCCATCCCTCTCCAGCCTCTGACAAACAGAGGCCAAGGACACCATTTTATCCCCTGGCTAATAGCCTTTTATGGACCTAACCTCCATGAAATTATCTAGCTTCTCTTTAAACTCTATTATAGTCACAGCCTCCTCTGGCAAGGAGTTCCTCAGGCTGACTACATGCTGTGTGAAGAAGAACTTTCTTTTATTAGTTTTAAACCTGCTACCCATTAATTTCATTTGGTGTCCTCTAGTTCTTCTATTTAGGGAACTAATAAATAACTTTTCTTTATCGGCCCTCTCCACACCACTCATGATTTTATATACCTCTATCATATCCCCCCTCAGTCTCCTCTTTTCTAGACTGAAAAGTCCCAGTCGCTTTAACCTCTCCTCGTATGGGACCCGTTCCAAACCCCTAATCATTTTAGTTGCCCTTTTCTGAACCCTTTCCAAGGCCAAAATATCTTTTTTGAGGTGAGGAGACCACATCTGTACACAGTATTCAAGATGTGGGCGTACCATAGTTTTATACAGGGCCAGTAAGATATTCTGGGTCTTATTTTCTATCCCTTTCTTAATAATTCCTAGCATCCTATTTGCCTTTTTGACGCTGCACACTGTGTGGAAGTTTTCAGAGAACTGTCCACGATAACTCCAAGATCTCTTTCCTGATTTGTCGTAGCTAAATTAGCCCCCATCATACTATGCGTATAGTTGGGGTTATTTTTCCCGATGTGCATTACTTTACACTTATCCACATTAAATTTCATTTGCCATTTTGTTGCCCAATCACTCAGTTTGGTGAGATCTTTTTGGAGTCCCTCACAGTCTGCTTCTGTCTTGACTATCCTAAACAGTTTGGTATCATCTGCAAACTTTATCACCTCACTGCTTACCCCTTTCTCCAGATCATTTATGAATAAGTTGAACAGGATTGGTCCTAGGACTGACCCTTGGGGGGACACCACTAGTTACCCCTCTCCATTCTGAAAATTTACCATTTATTCCTACCCTTTGTTTCCTGTCTTTTAACCAGTTCTCAATCCAAGAAAGGACCTTCCTCTTATCCCATGGCCATGTAATTTACACAAGAGCCTTTGGTGAGGGACCTTGTCAAAGGCTTTCTGAAAATCTAAGTATACTATATCTACTGGATCCCCTTGTCCGCATGTTTGTTAACCCCTTCAAAGAACTCTAATAGATTAGTAAGACAGGATTTCCCTTTACAGAAACCATGTTGACTTTTGTCCAACAAATTATGTTCTTCTACATGCTTCACAATTTTATTCTTTACTATTGTTTCGACTAATTTGCCCGGTACTGAAGTTAGACTCACCGGTCTGTAATTGCCCGGATCGCCTCTAGAGCCCTTTTTAAATATTGGTGTCACGTTGGCTACCTTCCAGTCATTAGGTACGGAAGCCAATTTAAGGGATAGGTTACAAACCACAGATAATAGTTCAGCAATTTCCCATTTGAGTTCTTTTTAGAACCCTTGGATGAATGCCATCCGGTCCCGGAGATTTGTTAACATTAAGTTTTTCTATTTGTTCCAAAACCTCCTCTAATGACACTTCAATCCGGGACAGTTCCTCAGATTCATCACCCACAAAGGACGGTGCAGATTTGGGAATCTCCCCAACGTCCTCAGCCGTGAAGACTGAAGCAAAGAAATCATTTAGTTTCTCCGCAATGGCTTTATCGTCCTTGATTGCGCCATTTATAGTTCGATCGTCTAGGGGACCCACAGGTTTTTTAGCAGGCTTCCTGCTTCTAATGTACTTAAAAAACATTTTGTTATTTTTCTGAGAGTTTTTGGCTAGCTGTTCCTCAAAATCTTTTTTGCTTTTCTTATTACATTTTTACACTTGATTTGACAGTGTTTATGTTCCTTTCTATTTATCTCACTAGGATTGGACTTCCACTTCTTAAAGGATGCCTTTTGTCCCTCACTGCTTCTTTTACATGGTGGTTAATGTGACTCTTTTTAGGTCTCTTGCTATGTTTTTTAATTTGGGGTATACATTTAAGTTGGGCCTCTATTATGGTGTCTTTAAAAGTTTCCATGCAGCTTACAGGATTTGGCTCTAGTCACTGTGCCTTTTAATTTCTGTTTAACTAACCTCCTCATTTTTGTGTAATTCCCTTTGAAATTAAATGCCAGGGTGCTGGACTGCTGAGGTGTTCTTCCCACCACAGGAATGTTGAATGTTATTATATTATGGTCACTATTCCCAAGCGGTCCTGTAACGGTTATTTCCTGACCTGATCCTGCGCTCCACTCAGGACTAAATCGAGAATTGCCTCTCCTTGTGGGTTCCTGCACCAGCTGCTCCAAGAAGCAGTCATTTAAGCCATTGAGAAATTTTATCTCCGCTTCTCTTCCTGAGGTGACATGTATCCAGTCTATATGGGGGTAATTAAAATCCCCCATTATTATAGAGTTCTTTATTTTGGTAGCCTCTCTAATCTCCCTCAGCATTTCAATGTCAGTATCGCTGTCCTGGTCAGGTGGTCGGTAATATCTCAGCTGTTGTTATAGGAAGTAGAATAGGAAGCTGTTGTGTTTTAGACATCCTGACACAGACATCCTGACATAGAACATAGAAATTTCCCCTAGAGCAGTGGTCCCCAACCTTTTTGGGTGATGGGCGCTGCGCGGGACTGCCGGGCTGCCCGGGGGTGGTGCCGCGCATGCACTCTGCACCCGGGGACGGGACCGCGCATGCGCTGGGTGCCCGGGGGTGGGGTCGCGCATGCGCCACGCTCCCGGGGGCGGCGCTAGGCGGGTGGACATAAATGCCCCGGCGGGCGCCATGGCGCCCGCGGGCACTGCATTGGGGACCACTGCCCCTAGTAGGATACTGAGCTATGACAAGTAGCAAATACTATGGTACTTATTTAATAGGCAATCTTTCAATCCACTCATCAAAGCACCTGCAGTATCCATTTTAAGGCAGGTGAATTAACAATAGCATGGAGCAAAGTTATCAAGAGAGCATTTTATTTAATTAAAAGGAGTTCTTTTCTCCCTCACACCATTAAATACAGACCTATTTTAATTAACTGGCTCTTATAAGTTGTATATCCCCTATAATAATGAAAAAGCAGTCTACGCAGAGGGACCAAGTCCAGGGCTAGAGAAAGCCCCAGCAGCCCATGGCAGCATGGGACCAGAACCATGGAAGTGGGACCAGAGCCTAAGCCCCTGGCAGCCTGACTAGGGCCAGAACCTGCCCCCGGCAACCCGTGGGGTAGTGCGGGGCTGGCACCTATGGCAGCACAGGCTGCTGGAGCAGCAGTAGCGGGGTCAGCAACCCAGCAGGCAGCCCAGCAGGGAATGGACGGAGTCCCTCTGCCTCTTCTCTACCCCTCCCAGGTGGCAGAGTCGGTGGCTGGGAGCTGTGACAAGGAACCATCTTTAGTCTGGCAAATTCCCTGGTTAGGGACCGGTCAGGTTCCGAGGGTGCTGGATAAGAGATATCCAATGTGTACTATACAGTTTATAGCACTGTTACCATCAGTGGATAATTACAGGTCCAAATTTTCTATTTAGGTACACTTTGGATATTTCAAGAAATAGGGTCACTAAACAATATTTCTTGCAGAACCACTGATGTAACACAGCTCTGCTGATTTAGCAACAGTGGGCTTTAGCATATAACGACTGCTGGTATTTTAACCACCAAGTCATCTAGCTTCACTCAGAGCAGTCGCACACACTAAATAAATAAACTCAGAGCGATGCACAAGCGCTTTCTACACTATCTGTTTCATCGATGCTATTGATGGAGCTCCAACTATGGCAACAATGTGACAGAAAAATACCAGTATAATTAAGGTGTTGGTGTGGGTACAAATTACAGTGCATAAAACCCAGGATTTTCCTACTCACTTTATCTCATCTAATCACCTACTACTATATTATGGGTCAATGAGGGGTTAGAATACAGTAATAAAAACATCTAATCTGAAGACTGTTTAAACTACAGATACATTTGTTGCCATTAAGAGTGGCACTGTGCCAGCAAAGACTTATGGATTCAAATCTTCCTTGAGTACACATGCCCATAGCACCGGATTCTGCACTCCCCACACATAAAAATCCTATAGAACTCAATGGGACATTTGCCTGAGCAAAGCTGAACCACGTCCATAAAGAATACATGGCCCCTTTTCTCACTTTTTATTAAAAAGTGTTTTACTGACATTAATTTTTACATAATTAAGCTACGGGGTCTCAGTGGAAAGCTGTGGTATAGTTTCACATCTTTTATGTATAAGATTTTAGCAACAAAAGCACGAGTCATTTTGCATCATGTTTTTAATGACTGAAAACATCTATGCTTCTGTTGGATGCTGTTCACTGAACTGGTGCTGAACTTTGTTTTTTCACACTAGCACAACAGAGGTGCTTTCCCCTACTTTTAAAGGAATAGCCCTTGTTTAAAATAATAGAATTTCCATGAAACTATATAAAGGATTGTGAACATCTTTCAATAAACATTTGATAAAGCACTGACATTTAAAACTCAAATAAACAGAACTACGCTATCAACATATATCAACATTCATACTTCTGGTAAGCAAACTGAAAAACTAACAAACATAATAAGCATTATCACATTAATTCAACCATAAGCTTATTGAAAGAATAAACTTCCAATGCACTAAAATGTTAATTACAATAATTATATCTGTAGCTACAACTTTTTGACCAAACTTCAATATATTTTCTAGAAAAAAAACCATGATTTATCACATCAGTACTGCTGAATATATTGAACAAACACAACAAAATGTACCCCAATACTGCATCCATACGATACATCTTCTTTTTAAGGACTGACTTTGGAACTTTAATATATCAGGCAATGCAGTCATATTCTACTGTCACATAACAAAGTGCTTGATTAACACCTATTAATTGAACATGTTGGTGCCATCAGTTACATAGATTTCTAATATATGCAGTGTCTGTGTATGGGCTGTAAGTCAGTGTCAATAAAGTTACTGACTGATAAACCCTTGTGTCCTGCCTGAATGTAATGAAACATAGTAGGGGGTCTCTATCAAAACAAAAGTGTTAGCCACTGCAAAAGCATAACTCTTAACTACATCCTTAGTCACATGACAAGCACAATCATTCTCATTGCTCGGCACTAAGCTATTGAAGACATGTATTCCCATCTTCATGACCTTCTCCTTTCTGCAAAATGGAGTCCTCCTTTCCACCTCATTAGTCCTCCTCTCCAGATCTCTCCCAAGAAGAATGAAGATACTGTATTCCTGTACCTCAAATGACTCCTTTCCACCTCATTAGTCCTCCTCTCCAGATCTCTCCCAAGAAGAATGAAGATACTGTATTCCTGTACCTCAAATGACTCTCAATCCCCACCTTTCTTCCACTCTGAGCGTATGCTTACCCTTCTCATAAACTATGTGGACTTCTGATTTGACCAGCCTCACCTATCCTTGTTAGTTTCCAGCCATAAACCACCAGCAGATGTCACTTTGAGAGATTAGGCTGAGAGTGAGCGAGCCACTCCAGAGTTCCAATACAGCCCTGCTTCCCAGCAGGTGGAAATCCTAACACAGCACTCCCTAGCGCTTGCCAAAATACTTCAGAAATTAGCAAGGTCCCAAGAATCAGCCATCACGAATAAGCTAGTTTTCAAAGGGTAAACAGCAACAACAAAGATCTTAAGATTTATAGAGATCCTTTCATGTGTAGCTCTCACTTCATATGTTGCAGGAAACAAACCACAACTGTAGCCTATAGAGAGCATGGTATCTACAGCAGCAACTTTTTTTGTTCTTAGTAAAGGCTCCTCTAACCTTCCCTATGCATCATCACTACTGAAAAACAGAATACTATCAAAGCAGGGGGGATACCCAAGCTTCCCAACCTTATATGAGTCTGAAGTGACTCTTCATGGACTGGTTTAGTTTTAAAACACAGGTTGAGCCCCTCTAATCCAACACTCTCTGGTCTGGAAACATCCATGGTTCTGCATTATTTTAGTTAGCCAGATGTCTGTTTATCTTGGGTGTGGCAAGTTTCCCATGATCCCGTAAAGTTTGTTTACAGCCACCAATCCTGGCTTTCAGAATTCTGTGCTCTTACTTAGTTCTAATTTACCACTAAATGTCTTCTAAGAGCCCAATACGTAGTGGAAGTGGTAATGCTGCTAGACAATAGTGACCTCCCGTGGTTCAGGAAATTCTTTGGTTCAGCACTGGTCAGGTCCCAAGGGTGCTGAACTAGAGAGGTTCAACCTGTATTTTAAAACTAAACCAGTTAGTAGCACTGTGCTGTTTATTCTGAGAACAGAAAATGTCAGGCAAACTCTGAGGAATGGAATGGTACAAATATGCGCCCATGCATTTCAGACATGCTTGTGAATTAGCTTCTGACAGTCAGATTTGATTCTTTGTTATCTTTTCTGTGCCCCAGTTATAAGTAACAATTTTTACTACACATGAAGGTTACAGAACAACAATACTGTAATGTAAGCTTCTTACCATTCATGCCATGGATAGCACAGGTACTCTCTCAGTGCATTAGTTTTATGTTTTAAATTCTTAATAGTATAATCTAAATCAGTCTCCAGTTCCATATAACCTTTAGCAGTCATGCCAAATGTTGCTGGCTAAATCTTTTCAGGGACCGGGTGATGCAGATGACTGAACGCCATGACGACTGGACTGAGAATGTGGCATGTATATATAAACCTGATGAAAATAATAATAGGTGGGAAAAAACAGAGAAAAAAGCAAAGGTATTCAAAGTAAAAGGGCTCATTTGAATTGATGACAGAATAAAGTAAATAACCTACTGGAAAACAGGATATGAATCACATACTGCATATAACTTCTGAAGAATTCTCAGAGAGCAGATACAGCACAGAGGGAAAAATGTCAGACAAAGAACAGAATTAAAACCATGTATGGCACATAATTTAGGCTCTCAACCGTAGCTGCAAGGCATACAGTAAAAGGGCAGTTGTCACAACCTGACATCAAGGTAAGAAAACAAAACCAGAAACAAATACATTTGGAAATGCCACCACAATAATCTACATATCAAATGTTATAGGAGACCTTTCGACATGCCACAGCACTAAAGAAATGGACCAACGTTCAGTTCAACAAGTTAGTAAGGGAAATGTAGTAGTGAACTAAGTTCATTGTAGCAATTAATTTAAACCACAGCTTGGGGACAAACAAACACTGTTGTCCTTCAATGTCAGGGCCAGATTCTGCATGGTCTTTACACAGGCCTTTGACCTCACCCCTCACTTGCTTGGCCCACATAAAATTCAAGTAGAAGTGTGGCCCCTATGCTCTGGGAAGTGCAAGGACTGCTACACCCTGAGAATATTTAGCACTGCAAAGAAGTGAGGAAATGTGGGAGCAGGCATGAATATGTTTCCAGCCCCCTTTGTGAAATACTGAACTGGTGCCATGGGATGAAAATGGTAAAGTGCACTTTATGTATGACTGTAGCACTCCCTCTATGCACCAGGCACACCCTCTTACTGTGGGCTGTGCAGTAAAGTCACTATCAAACTCTTAATCATAACAGAAAACATCTGCTTTTCTTCAAAATTTTGTTTACTAACAGTGTCTCCCAACCCACATCCAATATGTTTGTCTGTTTTGACCTTGACACAACCTGTTTGATACAGAGATTGAGAACTCTAGTGCAGGGACCACCTTCTTTGATTCTTGTCTATACAACCCCTGGCATAATGGGATCCTTGGTTGAAGTTTTTAGTCACTGCCATAATATAAATAAGAAGCAGCTGCAGTGGTAGTAATAAATGTGGACTAAATCCTGAAGTCTCCATTCAATCATAACTGGCAGTGAGGTCCAAGTGAGTAGTGCCTAAGTAAATACTGCAGGATTTGGCCCTGCATGGTAAATCAGACCCTGCAAAAGCTCGCAAGTGCTGCTAATTCTCATGTTTTTGTCCGGACTATCCAGACGTTTAGTGTTTTTTCTTAAAAACGTGGCTTCCTGGAGTCATTGGGAGGATGTGAGAATCTCAGCTTTCATAACAAAATGAGTTTCTATCCCTCAATATTATGAAGGAAATGTGAAACCTAACAAGAAAGGAAATCAAAAGAACACACTCTATACAGTGATTTTAAAGTCAAACGTATGCTTTTTGAACTCTAGGGATTGGCAACTCTGAAAAATCTGCTGAGTGGGTTAAACAGCTGGGAATGTGGAAATGCTGAAGCCTCAGCTTGTTGGAGGCTTGAGAGCCTCCAGGCCTGTTGTAAGCCACTGAAAAAGACATGATTGCTGTCTGCTGATTTACTCCCAGTTAGATAAAGAAACAGAGTCTCATGCATAATGATATCAATGTGCAGTGTAATCAAATTTAGAAGTAGCCTGAGGCTGAAGAGAAAAGTGTAAGCAAAGTGTGGTGAAGATGTGGTTAAATTGGCAACTGCTCTCAGCTGCAGAGGATACTGCTGCATTCTGAAGAGACCTGGGTGGAAGGAAATCAAGCTCTGTCCCCTGATCTCTAAGTGTATGTCTAAACTACATCCCTTTTTTGATAAAGGGATGTAAATTAGACATACCAAAATTGTAAATGAAGACGGGATTTAAATTTCCCATGCTTCATTTGCATAATGGCGGCCATGGCTTTTTTTCGAATAGGCACTTTTTGAAAAAAACTGTAGTCAAGACAGGGATCTTTTGACAGAAATGCCCCATTTCAAAAGATCCTGTAACCCTCAAAAAATGAGGTTTATAGGATCTTTCGAAACGGGGCATTTCTGTCGAAAAATCCCCGTCTTGACCACAGTTTTTTTTCCCAAAAGCGGCTTTTTGGAAAAAAAAGCCGCAGCCGCCATTATGCAAATGAAGCACAGGAAATTCAAATCCTGGCTTCACTTACTATTTCGATATGTCTAATTTACATCCCTTTATCGAAAAAGGGATGTAGTTTAGACATACCCTAGGTGTAAAGGGCCTCAGGCAGTGGTTCTGCTCTGCGTGAGAGGCAGGCTTGGCAGGAGTTGGGGAGGTCATGCACTAGGCAGCAGAGACCAGCTTCAGGATGCTTCTTACTCTGTGTTAAGTGTAGGCTGGAGGTGGGGAAAGCTACAAGATTTGCAGGACCTGACCCTGTGCATTCTCCTTTCCTACTCTACCCCCCTGAGGGAGATGTGTGCAAGAGCCATGACAACTGCAATGGTTTGAGCTGCCAAGAGGTAAATTTCTTTTGTCCTTCCAATAGGTATTCCCTGTGCTTTACATGGATGCTGGGGAGTGGGAATCCACTACACAAAATGCCAACTGGAGCAGAAGAATATCCTTGAAATAATCTTTGAACTATTAAGGAACATTTTTTTTCTCTGTCCAGTAATGGAAGGACTGTGTGCTAATCAGCGGCAGATGCACCAGCTCACAAAGCCCTATGTCTTGGATAAAAAAAAATATGAACCACTTTTATATTTAACATTGTTATCATTTAAGTGGCCTGACTGCATCATTACTATGCTGGGTACACCAATATCAGCTGTTATCACAACACTATTTAATTTATTTCTTATACATTCTAGGTTTGGGTGTTTTATTGAAAAATGAAAACAATTCTTCTGCATTGTTTACAAAGCAAAATATTGCATCATTGAATGAATCCCTGAAAACTTAAATGTGAAACTGACTAAAAGTGAAATTGATTAATCAGTTTTGTGTAGAATATGAGACGGATTTTTAAATTAAAATGTAATACATTTAAATTACAGATGAATAAATTTCTTTGTGAAAAAATATAACAAATCTGAATGTCCTTTAAATAATCAGATTCTGATGCTGAACACTGTTAGTCCCCTATTGCTGAGATCATAATAACTTTTCTGTTTGATTACAGACTCTCTGATCTAATAGTATCTAATTTTGATTCATGTAACACCTTTCATATTCAATGTAACAAAGATCTATTCTTCATTATCTGTCACAAGAGATAAAGCCACAGAGCTTCAGAAGTGTACAGCTGGTTGCATTTTTAAAATTCAGACATACTCAGGTACACAGAAAAAGCAGAGATTTAATATAGACAGTAAAATTTTCTCTCTCTCTCTGATTTTGTTTAAACTTCTACAAATGTTTCTATTGCCTATTGCCATTGTTTTGATCAAACAGTATATCTGGGCACATTTAACGCTATCTTGCAGTAATATTTTACACATTTACAATTACATTCTATATCGTATTGCCACAATTTCTGATATATTCCATAATGACATCTTATATCTTAGAAATCACAGAATAACATACTTCACACTGAATCAAACATGTAAGGTAGTGATTTAAGTTGCAGGAGTTCCCAACATTGCCTGTTAAATTACAGGCATTACTGTTTGTACCTTAAAGTTTAAAGTATTCTTGCTCTCTGATGAATACATCAACGGTTCATATACTGGTCATAAACAAAGTAAAAGCTTTTTAATCCATATTCTGATCTTTACAATGTAAATGATTTACAGCCTTTGGTTTATCAATGTACAAATATTTATTTTCTCATGTATGAAGTTGTAGTCAAGTTGGTACTACAGTGTGAGACAAAGTCAACTTTTATTGCTGAAAGAGACACACTTTCTAGGCTAGTATCTTGCAACCTGTGTTAATTCTTTATGCTTAACAATCTGGTTCATCTAGTATTTAGCTGTGACACACTCCAATTAATCTTTCCTAGACATGAAGAGCAGCTCTGGGAAGCTTAGAAAGTTGTCTCTCTTACCAACAAAAGGTGGAGAAATTAAAAGATATTACCTCACCCATCTTAGTTCTCCATTCATAGTCAAACTTGATCTTAGTGATAACCATTGGCTTTTTTAGAGTGTGAGATTTTAACAGATTTTAACAAATACAGAGTGGGAAGTATTAATCAAGTGCAGGTTGTGGGAGGAAAATATAGTAATATTGGAACTTAAAGGGAATATCCTCCTGCATCTCTCTTCCCTCATTGAAACACAGACCTTCAAATGTCAAACATGACTTCCTGATTCTTCTATTTGATACACAGAGATTTTCCTTAATTTCAAATCCTCCATAGACATGAATTAAATCTTGTGAACTTTTCTAACCCACCAAAACAGGGAGATACAGAAAACATCAGAGCTCAATATTTTTCCCCGATCCCTAATTCCAGTATTTTTATATTTCATCACAAAGAGTTCATTCTTATCCTTCAAAAATAGCTTTTCACACAGATAACATAAGGATGAGAAAAAAAGTTCTCATATGCTACTGAATAAAGGCAACTACTAATTGCAATTAAAACACTTGATTTTTGATTCAGCACTAAGTTACTCCAATTTTATGCCAGCATGACCTGAACTTTGTTGTAACTTTTTTGTTATAAGGGACCAGCTATCACCAGCCATCACAAGTTGTATAAGGAACCAGCTATTGCCAGCTATCACAAAAAGCAAGCTTGCCACGGTGACCAGATAGATCAGAGTGCCCAAGGGGACTGTCTGACTCTGTGGTTAGGGCTGGTCTGTTCGTTGGTGAAATCTAAGTATAGAACTCACAGCAAGTTTGGATTCTGTGCCCCTTAAAAAACCTTGAGGCTGTTACATCCTTGAGCCACTCAGACAGCCTAACAATATGCATATTTTGGTTATTTAGAGAACAAGACTTGTGACAGCTAATTTTTTTGAAGGAATCCTTCAAGAAAAGTGTGCTGGATGTATAGGTGCTTTCAAAACCTCTCTTTCCAACATCCGTAGTGCCAGTCACAAACAACAAAGTGTGAAATGTACAAGCTCTGTACAAGGAAATACCTTTTCTTAACCACTCAGTTAACATGTTAAGCTCGATAACTTCACAAGTCACAAGTCATATAAGCAATACTCATATGGCTAACGATATATTTTTTTCTTTATTATTAAGGATATGTTATTATTTCATAATGCAACAAATGAAGACCTGCAATTCCATAGTTGTTGAAGGGAGCAGCCAAACATTAACACACTGAGGGATTCTAATGCATGCTTTGATGTGGTAAGCAAACATGTTTTCCTGTTTCCAGGTTCACTTTGTTCAGGAACATTCAATAAAGGGAGCCCCATACTATCTGCAAACATCTATGTCAAACAGCATTACTGCTGCCACATGATTTATACAAACATGTATTCATCACACTTAAACCAGATGTCACCCATGTGGATGATAGATGAGTCATTTGCCACCAACAGCTTTTGTTTATTCCTGCAATACATTCTGACAGTGGCTCCCTAAATTTGCAACATGTTTTACCTATTTCAAGAAATGCAAATAAATGTCTGACTAATAAAGGATTCGATCATGCATCATTTCAGAACTGCGAGGTGAAGAGTGCCAAGAGTTTCTCTCTCTCATGGTTTTACTCCTTTACTGTGTTTCCATTTTGGAGTGCAAGCGTGACTTGGCTTTCAGTGTTATGTCTCTCATGGGACAATATTACTAATGGAGCTAAATTCTGCTATTGGTTTTCTGTGTCAGCACCTATTAGCATTGATATAGCCAAAGTGAGTCCAAGATCTATGAACCAGAAGAGCAAATATGTCTTTTCAGTGCATTATTTAGTGCAGGGATGGGGAACCTTTTTTGGATTGGGACCCACTGATCCACAGAAAAATCAGTCATGGGTGCACACAAGTGAGAAACAAAAAAACACCACCCCGGGGCTCTCCAATGCTGGGGGAAGCCCTGAGCCTCAGGGGCCGGATCCAGGCAAGCCAGGAGCTGCGTCTGGCCCCTGGGTCTTAGCTCCCCATTCCCAATTTAGTGTGTACATTATTCCTCCAAAGCTGCATTGTTTGTATGCTTGGCCTCCTAGACTAAATTAACTGGAAACTAGCAGTGAAAATTGCAGTGAGTTTTGCTATATTTAAATGACACAATAGACACAGCACACAAGGGCATTTCTTTCCTGCACTGTTAGGCAACATCAACCCTGCACTGTAGTTCGAAATAAGATATGCAATTTGATCTACGCAAATTGCGGATCTTATTTCGATCTTATTTTGAAATAGCTTATTTCATAATTTGGCGCTATCTAAACAACACCAAATTTCAAAATAGGCACTATTCCAAAATATCTGCTACTCCTCATGGAATGAGGTTTACAGGGACGTCGGAATAGCGAGCCCAAAATAACAGGCTTGCTGTTAAGATGTGGGATAGCTATGCCGGGATACTCCAGTATCCTGAAATACCGCTGCACTGTAGACGTAGACTTTGCCTGCAGACTAGCTGAAGGTATTCATGACTTCCACACAATTTAACTGGCTGGATATCAGAGTTGGAGTTGTTATTTTGAATTCATTTTTGACTCTTTAATTCTGCAGGTCAGAGCACTTTCACTGAAAATAGCACGTATCTTTCCCTGTTTGGGGTGGCATTCACCCCATGTGCAGACAGTGACCATACGGTCTATTAGGACTTAAGTGGTGCACAGGTTTTGTGCCAACCTTCTGCATTAGGGTGATTTTCTCTGTTTACCTACACTATCCACTTCCTTGTTCACACTGGATTTCAGGGTCCTTTTAACAGACAACCACCAACTACTGTAACTGAGCTACTAAGCGATTTATATGTATTAGAACATAAAATTTGGTCTTTTTTAGCTGGAATCTTTTCCATAGACTACAAGATGGTGTACTTACTTTCAATTTAAGTTTCAACTTTTAAACAGTTTCAAAAATATTTTAAGAGCACTCTTGCTCTGTAACCCTTAAAAATCTATTTAATTTAGAATCCCCTTTCTGTCTCACACTCAGCAGATCTGAAACCATCCAGGGCATGATTGAAAAGCTGAAGAGAATCTTTATGTATAGCACTGATTACTAAAATTTATTAAAGAAACTGAACTGGAACCTCATAACAGTTGAAAGATACAGGTCTAACGAAGGAGAAGGGATTATCCAAGACATACAGGACTGAGTGAACCGTGACCAGCAAAAAATATCAATCCAGTGTATCAGACCTCAGTCATTCCACAAATCCCTTCACAGAAGTCTTTTTCTGGACAGACAAATTGGAATACATTCAAATCAAGTTGTCAGCAGTGCGTCAAGTGAGATTCATGTGAAGCTGGATGACTGAGTGGAACAGAAGCCTAACACATGAGATTTTTATATTCAGATGTAAGACATAGCAATGCTACATTAGAAATATTTTAGTAATCTTTTTACTTAAGCCATGGGGTTTTTTTAAATTTAGCTATCAAGTAAATTTATATTGATCTCAGTACACTGAGTGAAAACCATACAATAGATTTGCAATTTCAGTTCTTTAAAAGGATGTGGGGAGAAGAGGAGAAATATGAAATAATTATAAAGCTAAGTATCAAGTTTTATCATGTGCATAATTAAGCTGCTGTAGTCTAAGTTACAGAGACATTTTCCAGGTTATAAGAAGAATGCTTTGAGATTGTTAATCATATGCTAATGTTCTAATTGAAGTCTGTGTTTTGAAACTATAGTGTCATTCAAGAACATGAACTATCTCTAAAGTTGCTCTTTTTTACGGTCCAAATAATAAAGCTCTTTGCAGATTACTAGGCACGTTACAGAATGATTAATTTTTCCAACAAAATAATCAGATATTTTGAAGATGAGAAGAAACTCATAAAACACAGGTGTGTAAATACATCAACTAAGTTCTGTGGCAGAAAGTTGATGCAAAATTAAGGCTTGCAGATGAGGTTTTTCCTACATATCTACCAAACCTATGAAGACTGAGCATAGAAAGAGACCACAGAGAAGTGATATCCTCCTGCTCAGAGTAGAAGCTTAGGGTAACAATTTGAAAATTTCACACCAATACTCATCACCCTGCATTATATACAACCTCCTAAAGTAGACACAAATATGATTGGCAGGATAGATGTAATAAGAGAGATAGGGTTGTATGTTGAGAGTCATCCTCTTGAGTGTTGAGAACAATCCTCACCCACACCCCAAGCAATTCTCCATAATAAATATTGCCCCTGGAACTGTAAATATTGTGCAGCATCATACCTACCTAGCCTCATGGCTAATCAGGAGAGTGGAGGAAAGGTAGGATGATAGTGCTATACCATTATCCACAATTCCTCATTCAGACACTAATCTTTATTTCCAGCTGGAAGTAAACTATAAACAACTTGTAGGTTTAATTGCCATGTTCTCTCTCCACATGCAAGGACTTCCAGGGTAGCAGATGATTATCAGAAATCTAAATTCACACCTGCTGGCTGATAGCTGCAGTTAATGGCTTTCAATAATCCACATATTTCCACAACAAAACACCTAGTGTTTATTAACAAAGAATAACAGATGCAAAACAGCTATCTGTGCCAGATGTTTTCCTTATTAATAATATCTGGGGCAGATACGGATACTGGTTATAAACACGGCTCACAGTGAGCCAGTATACCCAATTAGGGAATACTGACATTATTTCCCACACAAGTCTCCTTATATCCCTCTCATTTCTGACCTTTCTCCATTTGATTTAGTTACTATTCCACAGTACATTGAAAGCATCCGCAAACCAAGGGAGAAGCCCAGTGCTTGAGCATGTCTGCTTGTGGGGCCTCAGCACTATCACTACTCGCAGAGCCCCAGCAGAAAAATACCACTTTCCTTTCCCTCCCGCCTGCAAACTCCTTCAGCACCAGCAGAGAGGGCTCCCAAATCCAAGATCAAAGTCAACAGCAGCACAGGAGGAACTGACAACTGTTCCATACAATTCCTAGGTCAACAGGAAAACAAGCTTCCTCTACTTCCTCAAAAGACAAGAAGAGTGGCTGAGGGTCTCCCATTTTGGGTGAGCCCTGTGAAACCAGAGCATCCAACAGTGACAAGTGACCTGGAGGAAGATGCCAGGAATCCAGGCAACTGCAGTAGCTTCCTGCACACCTCTGTGTTCCTCATCCACCACAGACAGCTGCTTCAGCTGCACCTATATTCTCTTTGGCAAAAAGCAGTCTCATAGTCCCCCCACCCCTCACTCCAGCACTGATGGAGACTGGCAGACATCTCCAGGTGATGAGCAAACCAGAGTTTTCCTGACCAATATATGTGCCACATTATTGGGATACCAGCATGGTATCCTAGGATCACAGGGGAATTAAATCTTTTGTTTGTTCCACTGAAACACTGTTTTGCAATAAAAATTAAGGGCCACTGGAAAGAAAACAGATGCTAGAGACATACTCCTGAAGCACATTCTTGATTCTTGTTGAGTTGAAGACACAGCGCTGTTTGAAAGGAAACAAATTAGCAGAGAAAAGGTCAGCTCACTAAGGAATAAATCTTGTGAGACGTTTCACTGTCATCAAGACTCAGCTGCAAGCTTTATGTCTTGAGAATACAATTATTAGACAGGAAACCTGCCAAAGCAGCAATTGAGGAGGAGGGAAAAAGCAAGAGGCCACCTATAATTATGATTGCTGCTAATGCTAGTAACATTTTACTGGTGCTCCTGTGCCACTAGGTTTAAGATTGGTCATGACATCTCTTTAATGGTGGACCTTTCTATGTTCTCTAAAATCCAGCTGGGTTGTGTGATTTCTTTGAAACTTGGTATGCCTTAGGAGGGCATGAAGTATGGTAAATGACTTGAATTTGGAGTCATTTGCGCCATAGGTTCCAGTGATATAAGCCCCAGGAAAATATACATTTCACAAAAAGTTTCTAGGTGTGATTCCTTTCCCCAGAGCTAGAGAGCAAACTATTGATGTGACTTAGGTCAATATTATCTCAGTCTGTTGAGTTTTACTCAGTGTACTGCATGGAACTGACTGCATCTTGGAGGTGGCGGGGGGGAAGGACCCAATTTGAAAACATTTAAGAAAATGTACATTTTTCCAGTACACAGGTATCAATACAAAAAATAGCTAGAGAGCTTCCATTCCCAACATTTAATATGTATTAAACACTATTCTTGCAAGTGCTCAAAAATAGTTACTTAGATGGCATTGACACTTTGTGTGCCTCCCAGGGGCACAAGGCAGCATTAGTGATCCAAATTTGGCATTATTTGACAAGGGAATTTGCACATTATATCTCCCCCCCATCAAAATGGCTTCCTTTTGCTACCCTGTTAAACTAAGAGGTACTAATGAGAGGATGAATCATATACCTTCTGACAGCTGGTAACTCTCCTTTCAATTAACTATCTAAAGAAAAGGTCATCACAAGGAGTTTGGACTAGATGGCTAGAGGTATCTACAATTTCAGTCATAGGTGGCTATTTTATTTGGGAGGGGAAAATTTAATCACAGTATGTGGCGAGAAAGAAAATTAGACATGTGAATGTTTCCTAGGACAGCGAGAAAGAAAGGAGGGCAGAAGTTAGAGAACATAAGAATGGCCATACTAAGTCAGACCAAATGTCCATCTAGCCCAGTATCCTGTCTTCCCTGGTGCTCCAGAGAGAGTGAACAGAGCAGATAATCATCAAGGGAGCGTCTACACTGCACTGTTATTTTAAGATAACTAGCGTTATTTCTAAATAACAATGTGAACATCTAACCAGTCATTCCATTATTTTGAAATAATTTTGAAATAATGGACGGCTTATTCCAAAATCTGTAAACCTCATTCTACAAGAAATAATGCCTATTCCAAAATAGCTACTTTGAAATAAAGTGTGTGTAGACCAGTGTTTCTTAAACTTTTTAAGACTGAGGAACACCAAACAATTTTTTTATGAGGAACCAAGGATTTTTTGTTGAGCAAAAAAAAAAAAAAAGTCGGGGGGCCGGGGTGAGAGGAGGGAAGGGTCAGGGGAAAGTTATTGAGGGTGGCCATTTTTAATTCTGTTGTTCTCCGTGGCACACCTCACAGTTTAAGAAACACTAGTGTAGGCGCTCCACTGCTGCTATTTCGAAATAGCCCCATCACCAGGACCATTCTGAGTGATTCCTCCCCAGTGCCTCCTGGGGCTCTAAATCAAGATAGCTCGTCCACATTAGGAAAGCCTGCCTTTGACTAATTTTGAGGCTTCCCTGCAGTGTAGACGTGCTATTTCAAAATAAGCTATTTCAGAATAACTATTCTGGAATAGCTTATTTTGAAATAAGCATGCAGTGTAGACGTACTCCAAGTGATCCCTTCCCTGTCACCCATTCCCAGCATCTGGCAAACAGAGATTAGGAACACTATTCCTCTCCATCGGGCTAATAACCATTGATGGCCTAATCCTCCATGAATTTATCTAGTTCTTTTTTTAACCCTGTTAAAGTCCTGGCCTTCACAACATCCTCTGGCAAGGAGTTCCACAGGTTGACTGTGCATTGTGTGAAGAAATGCTTCCTTTTGTTTTTTTAACCCTGCTACCTACTAATTTATTTTTGTGACCCCTAGTTCATTTAAGGTGCAGAGAGGAAGGGGTTTCTGGGGATGGATGGTGGGGAGGCAAGAGAGGTTGAGGGTTCTTGTGGGGAACCATGGAACCCTCCAACTCAGTCAGTATACCCTAACCCCCCTAACCTCTGCTGTTATGCCCACCCCCTGTGCTGCAATTCCCAAGGCCTGCCTCAACCCTGGCAGTGCACCCCAATATTTCTGCACTTCACAGCTCTGCCAGTGTACTCCAACACTGCATAAAAACCATTACTTGGTTTGGAAGAAAATCAACCAGGAAATTAGAAAATTCATAGCTAACTGGAGAATATTCACTGTATGGCAAAGAAACATGAAAAGCTCTGACATATCAGTGTTGCTTAAAGAGATGGGTACATCTATAGCAGGGGTTCTCAACCTTTTTCTTTCTGAAGCCCATACAACATGCTATAAAAACTCCATGGCTCAACTGCGCCACAACTTTTTTCTGCATATAAAAGCCAGGATTGGCATTATGGGTTAGCAAGAGAAGCGACCGCTCCTGGTCCCATGCCACAGAGGACCCCACAAAGCTAAGTTGTTCAGGCTTCAGCTTCAGTCCTGGACAGCAGGACTCAGAGTCTAAGACTTTGGCTTTGTGTCCTGGGTCACAGTGAGTCAAATGCTGGCTCTGCTTGACAGACTCCATAAAACCTGCCCACAGTCCCCAAGGGGGCCCTGGATCCTGATTAAAAATTGTTGATCCACAGAACATAGATTAAAGGATCTTTCTCTCTAAAAACAAAACAATCAGTATTTCAGAACAGAAACACCTGTGATTTCTTGCACCAGCCATACCACAAAACTCCACCGTACAACCACTGTGAACACAACCAGGAACACCCTCCCACTGTAAAGTAGTTACCCTTTGCTCCAGGCACTGCACTTGAGTTGGGTTACATGGGAAGGGAAGCAACAGCACAGACTTCAGGGAGATGTAATCACTGCTTAAGTTGGGGAGACCTTAGTACAGCAGGAGAAAGGGTCCAATTGGAGGAAGAAACACATTGGCTGGTGAGGAGTGCAAAAGCAAGCTGGTAGAACACATCTTGGGGTAAGGCTGGCTTTGAATGCTACTTGCGGGACAGGGTATGTCAACTGCCTAATTGATGATTAACGCCTAACAACAAACTATCTTTTCCTTCTACAAACCAGGAATGCAGAGTTAAGCATTCCTAGTTTCATGCAACATCAACAACACGGTCTTTCAGCAGTGGCCCCATTAAAACACATACCTTTACTCTGCCAGTCCCACAGTTGCTGAAATGTATCAGCTCTTTACCTCCTTTTACAACTCATTCACATTAGCCAACAGGATTCTGTTTAACTGTATTAAAGGACAAAAAATGCGGCGGTAGGGATGTTCCTGCATCACCTTGCCTTTATTCTCTTTGAATAGCAACCTAATATGCACATACTTATATTGGCCCTTGGCAATGATATAATTTAAGGGATTCCAGATCCTGGCATACACTCACACACTTAGGGTATGACTACACTTGCAGCCTATTTCGGAATAGGGCTGCAAATGTAGGCATTCGGAATTGCAAATCAAGCCCGGGATTTAAATATCCCACGCTTGATTTGCATCTTCCAACGGACACCATTTTTGAAATTTACAAGCCGGAATAACTGCCCGGCGTCTACGCGCGCAGTGAAACGTCGCGTTCGAAATAAAGCCCTATTTTGAACTACCTGTTAAACCTCATTGGAGGAGGAATAACAGGTAGTTCGAAATAGGGCTTTATTTCGAACGTCCGTTTCACTGCCGTGTGTAGACGCAGGCTGTTATTCCGGGCTTGTAAATTTCAAAAAATGGCGCCCGGCCTGGAAGATGCAAATCAAGCGTGGGATATTTAAATCCCGGGCTTGATTTGCAATTCCAAATGCCTACATTTGCAGCCCTATTCCGAAATAGGCTGCAAGTGTAGACACACCCTTAGTCCAACTCTTTACATATACATGGAGGAGCCATTTTATGGCCTGACTCCCTTACCCTGAGGGTACATCTACTTTTGAGTTGGGAGCTGTGATTTCTAGTTCACATAGACTTACCCATGCTAGCTCTGCTGAAGCTAGTATGCTAAAAATAGTAGCGTAGCCTGGGTAGCACAGGCAGCAGCTCAGATTAGGTGCCCAGGTATGTATCCAGAGGAGATCTAGGTAGCTTTGTACTCTAGGTAGCTTTGTACTCCGTCGACGGAGCCATGTAAACTAGTTTACCCAGCATAGGCAAAGAAGCGGGGAAGCGGGGATTTAAATAATCCCTACTTCATTAAAATAAACATGGCCACCTCATTAAAATAAACATGGCGCTGTGCTGACGATCAGCTGATCCGGCACAGCACCATAGTCTAGATGAGGATCGGTCGGCTGGGGAAGCCTTTGCCGACCGATCCCTTATGCCTCGTGAAACAGACTTACAGAATCGGTCGGCAAAGGCTTCCCCAGCCGACTGATCCGCATCCAGACTACCGCGCTGTGCCGGGTCAGCTGATCATCTGCACAGCGCGGCGGCTATGTTTATTTTAATGAAGCGGGGATCATTTAAATCCCCGCTTCTTTGCCTCTGCCAGGTAATTAGTTTACATGGCTCCGTCGACAGAGCCATGTAGTCTAGACATATCCAGACTGCTAACTCCAGCTACACTGCTATTTTAAAGTATGCAAGCGTATGTACATCTGTGTGCCTAGGGAATCACACCTTCCAGCTCTAATGTACACATACCATTGCTCACATGATACCATCTGAGCATGCACTTCCACTTAACCATCATTGGAGCATTAGAATCCTCTCCTATCCCACCTCACTGCTGACAATAGCCTTTGTAATATAAGCCCTTTGTCTACTACTGACATAACCAACACACTTCTGCATTGAAATGATGTACGTGGCATCCTGAAGATACACATTGAACATCTTCCCCTTCCTCGCACACAAGATGGATCTCCTCATATCATATTCACAGCTGTCAGCTACATCACATGTAATCCACTCATATCCTTATATGGCAAACACACCTTTACCAGAACATAAGAACAGCCATACTAAGGAGGACTAGGAGGAAAAACAACTGAAGAGAGTTGGTAATTTTTAAAGGGATATTATTAAGGGCCCAAAAGCAAACTATTCCACTGCGTAGGAAAGATAAAATGATGGCAGGAGGCCACCTTGGATCAACCGGGAGATCTTATGTGATCTAAAAATAAAAAAGGAGTCGCATAAAAAGTGGAAACAACGTCAAATTACAAAGGATGAACATAAGCAAACAACACAGGTATGCAGGGGCAAGACTAAAAAGGCCAAGCCACAAAAAGAGCTAAATCTAGCTAGAAGCATAAAGGGTAACAAGAAGATGTTGTACAAGAATATTAGGAGCAAGAGGAAGACCAAGGACAGGGAAGTCCCATTGCTCAGTGAGGAGAGAGAAACAACAACAGGAAACTTGGAAATGACAGAGGTGCTTAATGACCTCTTTGTTTCGGTTTTCATCAAGAAGATGGGTGGCGACGGGTTGCATAACATAGCGAATGTTAGTGGAAATGGGGTAGGTTTAGAAATTAAAATAAAAGAACAAGTTAAAAAATATATAGAAAAGTTAGATGTCTGCAAGTCACCAGGGCCTGATGAAATGCATCCTAGAATACCCAAGGAGCTGATAGAGGAGGTCTCTCAGCTTTTAGCTATCATCTTTGAAAAATCATGGAAGACAGTAGAGATTCCCAAAGACCAAAAAAGGGCAAATATAGTCCAATCTATAAAAAGGGAAATAAGAACAACCTAGGAAACTACAGACCAGTCAGGTAACAAGCAAGGTTTTGCAAATCACGTCAGACCAATCTGATAGCTTTCTTTGATAGGATAACAAGTCTTATGGATATGGGAGAAGCGGTGGACGTGGTATACTTAGACTTTAGTAAGGCATTTGACATGTCTTGCATGATCTTCTTATCAATAAACTAGGGAAATCGAACCTAGATGGGGCTACTATAAGGTGGGTGCATAACTGGCTGGATAACCATTCTCAGAGAATAGTTATTAACAGTTGACAGTCATGCTGGAAGGGCAAACAAGTGGGGTTCCGCAGGGGTCTGTTTTGGGGCCAGTTCTGTTCAATATGTTTATCAATGATTTAGATGATGGCATAGAGAGTGCAATTATTAAGTTTGCAGATGATACCAAGCTGGGAAGGGTTGCAAGTGCTTTGGAGGATAGGGTCAAAATTCAAAATGATCTGGACAAACTAGAGAAATGGTCTGAGGCAAACAGGATGAAGTTTAATAAGGACAAATGCAAAGTACTCCACATTGGAAGGAACAATCAGTTTCACACTTACAGAATGGGAAGTGATAACTAAGAAGGAGAACTGCAAAAAGACTTCTCATAGTGGACAGGTTAAACATGAGTCAACAGTGTGACGCTGTTGCAAAAAGAGCAAACATGATTCTGGGATGCATTAATAGGAGTGTTGTGAGCAAGCCACGAGAAGTCATTCTTCCACTCTACTCTGCACTGATTAGGCCTTAATTGGAGTATCGTGTCTAGTTCTGGGGACCACATTTCAAGAAAGATGTGGAGAAATTGGAAAAGGCCCAGAGAAGAGCAATAAAAATGAGTAAAGGTCTAGAAAACATGAGCTATGAGGGAAGACTAAAAGAAATGGGCTTGTTTAGTTTAGAAAAGAGAAGACTGAGGGGGGCATGATAATGGTTTTCAAGTATCTAAAAGGGTATCAAAGGGAGGAGGGGGGAAATTGTTCTCCTTGGCTTCTGAGGATAGGATAAGAAGCAATTGGCTTAAATTGCAGCAAGGGAGGTTTAGGCTGGACATTAGGAAAAACTTCCTAACTGTCAGGGTGGTTAAACACTGGAATAAATTGCCTAGGAAGGTTGTGGAATTTCCATCAAAGGAGATATTTAAAAGCAAGTTAGACAGACACCTGTCAGGGATGATCTAGACAGTGCTTGATCCTGCCATGAGGGCAAGGGACTGGACTTGATGACCTCTCGAGCTCCCTTCCCTATGATTCTATGTTCAAGCAACCTTAACTCTGCTTTAAAATACTTTTTTGCTATTGAATATTTTGTTGTAGCCAAGATGAGATTGATAATTTGCTTCTGATTCAATGCAAGATCCACGTTCAGGAGAGATTAATTAGTGGGACGAGTGATGCATCACTTTATGTTATCTTGGTTTTTAAGTGCATTGATTAAAAGAGTGATCTCTACTCATTTAACCAAAGTGAGGCCAATGAAAATCATACAATATCTGAATTAAGGTTCACTTAAAGGCACAAGGTGTGAAGACAGAAATTAATATATATATTTTTAGAAAGGTGTGAAGACAGAGGTAATGTAGAATGTGCATCTGTCTGTCCATCTGGGAATCTGTTTGTTCAAGAACTCCTCCTAAATGGGAAGAGCTAGGACCACCAAATTTGGTATGCAGCTTCTTCTTGTAACTTAAAGCAAGGTCAACGTTTGGCTGTGCCAGGATGATGGGATGTGTCTCAAATAAGATTATCTGGTATCAAATGGAAAGGGAGGGATGTGATAGCAGTGACAGTTATACAGATGCATGACCACAGGGAGGCAGCAAGCACTGGAGACAATTATATTTGTGAATGACCACAGGAGAGCAGCAAGCGCCCCAGCAAGCAGCGGCTAGCTGGCAACATGGTCCCTGGAGGAGAAGCCAGTGGGTGGGGTCTACAGCCCCTTCCCCGTCCCATAGAAAAGCTAGAGGGCAGGGTGCCAGACCCTCACTCTGGGAAAAGGATGGCCGCTCCCACTACCTGCCTGGAGGCCCCCCCCCCCTTCGGAGCCCCCTCACCTCCTGCTCTGACACTCTCCCGCATCCTCAGCCCCTTGTCCTGAGCCCCTCCTCAATCCCCAACCCTGATTCCTGCACCTTCTCACAGCCATAGCCCTCTGCCTTGGAGGACCCAAGGAACACTAGGTAAGTCTTCTAGCATACACACACAGAGCCTTGTTAGCCTTTGTATATATAACTTCTATCCAGATATCAGAAAAAAAGAGTGAAATCAAAGTTGCAAGAACAGCACAGGAAATAGTAAGTATCCAATCATACAGGAAACTCTCTAGTTTTATAACTTACACAGATATAAGAAACACATAGACTTTTAAGCCAGAAAGGACCATCATGATCTAGCCTGACCTCCTGAACATTGCAGGCCACAGAACCTCATCCACTTACTCCTGTAATAGACCCATAATCTCTGACTGAGTTACTGAAATCCTCTAATCATGATATAAAGACTTCAAGTTACAAAGAATCCACCATTTACACTAGTTTCAAACCTGCAAGTGACCCTTGCTTCATGCTGCAAAAGAAGGTAAAAACTCTCCAGAGCAGGCCTGCAAACGGGGGGCAGAGTGGGCAAATAGGGTAGTTGCCCCAGGGCATGGAGATTCAAAGGGGCCTGAAGCTCTAGCTGCTGCTACGGCCATAGTAGTAGCCTGAGGGTGTTTCCAATCTGACCTGGGAGATAATTCCTTCCCAACCCCAAATATAGCTGTCAGATCTGTTTAAAATCCACCAGCCAGACACCTAAGATAGATTTCTCTATAGTAAAGAGAGCCCTCCGTATGTAGTGCTTATGAATACACTAAGGTCACCCATCTGCTTTCAGGAGGCTCACAAGCCTCCAGGGTTCAAAGGTAAAGAATCCTCAAACAATCCAGAGTTCACAAGAAATATACACCACCACCTGACCACCCTCATTCCACTTCACAGTCATGTACTCCAAAGTCAGCAAGCAAAAAACAACTTACAGGCAGTTGAAAACCTTTTTTTTTTTTTTAAATAAATAAAATCAGAAACACAGATTGGAGCTGCAAATATGCTGCAACACAGCAGCTAGAGAAGCTTGTATAAACATAATGAGGGTTTCCTGAGGGAAGTCACTCTCTTGGAGTATATTCTGATTATGGGAACAAGTGCCTTAATAAAGGAAATCTGATGCCCAATTTGCTTCCTGTTATTTCCTGGTGATAACCAAAATTGTAAAGTAAGCACTGCAAATTTGTCAGATAAAATTGAGTTCACAAGTGCCTTAAACAATGACAAAGTTTAGTCACAATTAATTTTAGGTGTTTATTAAACCAATATATAATGCTGAGCCTTTACATTTACTGACAGGATAAGAAGTATGGTAGCACTTCACCAATGCTCACAGACAACATACATACACAAACATGATGGAGAACATTAATGCTGTACATCCTTCCTTCCCACTCTAACTTAGCAGCCAATAAGAGCCTAGCCCACTGACACCTATTGAAAAACGTGCCAATAAGACGAACGGCACAGAATCAGACTCCCAGTGAGGCAGACAGAAAACTTCTGATGCACTTTATAGATTGGAAATGGCTGAGTTGTTATGAGAAACAGCCCAGTTAAAAAGTAATATGCTCTTCGATTTGCCATTATGAATAAACATAAAGTGCTTAATTCTCATCTCATTTATACCTGTTTTACCCTCATCTCATGCCTCAGATATAAACAGCATTTGTTTCCAATGTAGCTATCTGATAGGAGAATCGGCCCTGAACAACACAATATTATCATTTATTATTTATCCAGTGCTACACTTAGTTTACTCAATGGATATAGACATGAATATCCACAGCTCATTTTTGTGGATATGGAGGCAAATACAAATTTTGTAGCTAGAACCCTGAAAATTTGTGGATATGCGCTTAATATCCATGGGTGTGAATATGGATATCCACAGACCATTTTTGTAGCTGGGGATGCAGATTCCAATTTTATATTCACACGAGGCTCTAGCTATACTGGTGTTCAAAGACATCCAAACTGGGGCCTGGGGCTCCCTGTGAGATTAGAGATTCTGAATGTGGCGCTAGAAGAAATATATATTTGATTATGATTTAAAAATGTCTTCCCTGAACCAAGTCATTTCACTGAGAGCTCTGAGTGGCTCAAAAGCTTCTCTCTCTTAACAACAGTATCTCACCCATCTTGTTTGCCTAAATCAGGTCCTGTTCAATTTAAAGGTATGTACTGGAATCAGCCTCTGCGATGAAGTGGGGATTGTATTTGCTTTGTTATGTTGCATGCAAGTTCTACTATCCCATAGTAACCCCATGTGTGTGCCTCAGTTTCCTGGGGCACTGCACCAACACCTAGATGGCGAAGGGAATTTCAGGTGTGACTCTCACCAAGAGAGGCTGCCCCAGCCCCAGCATGTAGATAATGGCTGATCCCCTTCGTAACCTTAGCAGGGAAGGGATGCGGCCAGGTGGCACCTTTTGCCAGAGGAGTGGCTTGGGGAGTTAGTCTCTCTTGGCCTAGGATCCAGGGAGCGGGGGGTCAGGGCCCTTTGCTCAGAGCCCCCTCTTCCCAAGATGGATTGACCTAACTGCTTCTGAGCGCTGTGCTGACAAGTCTGTTCCACACTGTGTCCCTGTCGACTAATAAACCTTTTGTTCCACATGCTGGCTGAGAGTCACATCTGACTGTGAATGGGGGTGAAGGGCCCGGTGACTTCCCGCATCTCAGTGACAGCCCCCATAACACAGAGAGGGGGTAGGGCACAGCCCAATCCCAGCTGTCTCCTCTATCTCCCTTGCAGCATCAGTGAACAGCTCTGTGTGATCAGGAGAGTCTCTGAGCAACTGCTGTCTGTTTGACACTCCAGGGGCTCAGCAGCAACATTGTTGGCTGCGTGAAGCAGGGGAAGGAGCCAAGGAGATCCATTTGTTCCATAGCCTGCTTCTCTGTCAGGCTGTGGAAACCCATAGAAAATCAGAGTAGGAATTCAATTGCCTTTGCTGGAGTCTACAGAGCACCTAGCAATGGATCCACTCGCATTCTTCACCCACACCCATCAGGATAGCCCAAGACATAGGAAAAGCAGCAGTTACAGCTAAGGTAACAGCAGACTGGGAGTAATGAAAGGGAGGGAAGGGAGAAAGGGGGAAGGCATAGTAGCCAAATATGCTTACTCAGACTATTTTTTCTATAATTTCTTCTATCCCCAGGGAATCCACAGCAACAGCCTGCACCTGAGGGTATTTCTGCTCTCTTTATGTACAAATAGAGTTAACTGGGCCAAAGAATATACCGCACAGTGCTGATGGAGGCCCCTTGCCCTTGCTGCAATAATATAATTGGTTCTCAGGCTGAGAAAGATTCAGCCCTACTACTGTGGGTTTTATGACCCTTTAAACTTGGCAGCCTGCATTCACATCAGATATAATGGTGAGCGATGACAAGACAGAAGAGGAAAGAAGATGGGCTACATGCAACAAAGATCACATGATTTGTTTAATTCTATTGTTAGTTCTAAGTTTGATTTTTATTGACATGAGAGCAGGAATAGATGGCACAAAACAGGCAACTAGTTTAACCATAAGCAGCAAGTTTTGAGGAGAGACTAAAAGGTGAATTGTTATGTAGCAGGCTCAAAACTCTGTGTTTTGGGCATTTGGAGAGGTAGACAATGACAGATTTGAATCACAGCACAGTGATCAGAAGTGATGCTGTATTTAATCAAGAGAATTGCTCATCTTCAAAGGTAGATAAGGAAGCTGGGTAATGATCCTAACCTAACTCATATTGATGAATAATCAGAACCATCCATAATTAGTCTTCTGACAAATGTATTGTAGATCATTCATAATGATTTGTTTGAAGAATGATTGTGTGGTGGAAGGTAGTGTTTCCTCTATGTTGGATGTTTGGATAATCGGTTGTTTCCATTAATTAGCCTAGAAACATTGTATTTTTCAATTAAACAAGTGTCTCATTCACAATTTCCGAAATACAACAGGATATCCTGCTTCCTGAAGCTTTTAAATTATATAAAATTAACTCTATTTACCCTCTTTTAAATATTCCGCACACATAATCAAACAAGTTGCCAGTTTTTCTCTATAATGGAACAAGAGAGAATTGTGTCTGGGGCAGGAGGAGAGAAGATTGCTATCTCCAGTCTTGCATTACATTTAATTTCCTGCCATATTTGCAAGAGGGTGTGGGATCTCATTTTTTCATAAAAAAGGAAAAAGCTATCAAGTAACCAGATTTCAGTCTATAAAAGCTTTTATTTTATGTCATTGTTTCAGGATTTTGAATGTTACAGTTACCTCAAACAAAAAGAATGTTGTGTCGTTGGCTGAGTGATAGCTTCACACCCTAGTGACCTTTCATTCATGTTTAGAGCCCTCCTAGCCTATAGTGTGATTCTTAAAGTCATTTCTAACTCATTTTGGTGCTACGTATGGTGACCACATAAACCATGCTCTTTTTCTGTAAAATCACATTTAAATCCACGTTACACACGATTTCTAGCTAGTGTTTGAAGGCAGCCCCCTTAAAAATGAACCTGGTTCTCTACTCATTTACACCAGTGTTACTGCTGGGGAATCCTGTGCCATTGCACAATGCACAGTTTGCACAGAATCCCTTGTTTCTCCTGCAGAATTGGGGCTCCAGAGCGCAGCACTAGCGGCACTGGACTTTGCAGGGCCCAGCCTGAATCTCATTCTTTCAGGGAGGCGAGGGGCCAGGAGACCAAGCTCTGGCAAAGTGTGAGGAAGGGCAGGACTGCACAGCTGAACACCAATCCCATGGCAGGGCAATAACGAAGCTGGCGGCAGTAAAGGTAAAGATGTCTGGATTGGGGGGCGCCCCATGTCTGGGCTCTGGGGGAGGGAGGTGCAGGTGTCTGGGCCAATGGGTGTCCCACAGTTGGGCTCTGGGGGAGGAAGGGAGGCAGTGCAGGTGTCTGGGAACCCCACACAGCCCATTCCAGCACCCTCCAACTTGGAACTGGGTTGTCAGAGGGATTTATTTAACTCTCTTCTCCTAGGGAAATCTTTTTTGCTGTTGTCTTTATATCGTCTCCCTGTCCTGCAGCAGGTGGCCCGCTCCAGCCGACGGGGCTCATAGCCAGCAGGCCTCCCTGCCCCAGTCGCTGGCCCACTGGCCAGGCTCCCTGCCCACAGGCCCACTGACCCTGTAGGCTGCCTGCCATCAGACCAGCTGACCTCCCAGGCGCTGGCAACCTCTGTGGTTAGGGCTCTCTGGTCTGGCAACATCTATGGAGGTTCAACCTGTGTACATTTTTACAAAAATCGCTATTGACAAAAAAGCCTCCTTTTCTCTTCTCTGCACTTGAGAAGTTGTCCTGGTAAGACACACTTCAGAAGCTGGGGCAGGGCACAAGAAGAAGGGGCTGAACTGGTTTCCCATTTGATTTAGAGCAGCATCCAGGCTGCCACATCTTCTTCCCATGTAGCCATTCCAGCTGGGGATTCCCCTAGAACACAAAGGGCTCTTCAGGTGCTGTTTTAAGGTAACTTATGAGGGACTGAGGATCATACCATGTTGTTTTTATATCAGGGAAAATGTATATTCAGTGTTTTAAATTTTTCCATGGTTAAGCACTGGAGCAAATTGCCTAGGGAGGTTGTGGAATCTCCATCTTTGGAGATATTTAAGAGCAGGTTAGACAAACACCTGTCAGGGATGATATAGATGGTGTTTGGTCCTGAACGAGTACAGTGGACTGGACCTGGGGTGTGTCTACACAGCAAAGTTAATTTGGATTAATGGCTGCTTCAAAATAATGGACGGCTTATTCCAGCTTCTGTAAACATCATTCTACAAATAATAATGCTATTCTGAAATAGCTATTTCAAAATAAGGCGTGTGTAGATGCTCCACTGCTGGTATTTCTAAATAGCCCCTCACCAGGGCCATTCTAAGTTATTCCTCTTGGGGCTGTAAATCAACATAGCACATCTACCTTAGGGAAGCCTGCCTCGGACTAATTTTGAGGCTTCCCTGCAGTGTAGATGTGCTATTTCAAAATACGCTATTCCGAAATAACTGCAGTGTAGACGTAGCCTTGATGACCTCATCAGATTCCTTCCAGTTCTTTGATTCTATAATTCAGTGGCTCATCCCAGATGTCACAGCCAGAGTGAATGCCATGACCATTGGTGAACTCAAAAGACAGATGGCCCCAGCTCCAAGGCCAACAGATTGCACAAGCAGCTCTTGCATGGGGAACCATGGGTTATAAGCAGCAGCATTGACTGGAAGCACCCTCATTAAGAAACCTTGGCAATAGAAACTCTCCACTAGATCTAACAGAGATGTACAACAAGGAGCCTTTTTTAGAAGTCCAACAAACACTCAGTCTTTGGGAGACCTTAGGAGAATGGCAATTTTGAATCCTATGCTGAATTTCTTTGAACAGCAGTGGTATTATACCTACTTTGGGAAAATACACAGTAGTCCATGAATCAGATTTAACATTTATTGCAGCTCCATCCTGGGCATACTTCAGCCCAAAGTACTTTTAAGTCAAAAGTTACTATGCCAGTGGGACAGACACAAAGTACAGCAGTCTCAGAATCAGCTCTACATTTAAAGCTACTCCTTGTGTTTAGAGTGCAGAATTGTATCATGTGAATCTCCCTCTCATCTCAAAAACACACCGTAGGGTCAACAGAAGGTGAACAGGACAGATTATTTCTGCTTATCATTTTATACAGAAGGGAACATGCCCTTAACATTGGTTATCAGGAGCTTCATTTATATATATATTTACACACACACACACACACACACACACACACACACACACACACACACACACACACACACACACACACACACACACACACACACACACACACACACACACACACACACACACACACACACACACACACACACACACACACTCTTCTCTTATATGATAAGAACTAGGACCACCAAATTTGGTACGCAGCTTCCTCCTATAACTTAAAATAAGGTAAGGGTTTGGTTGTGCCAAGAAAATGGGATATGTCTGGAATGGGATTTCATCTCATAAAACCATACAGAAAAGAGACAGCATCACTGGGCATGTAAAAGGGGCTGGCTGGGTCTGCCACAGCCCTGAGCCTCCCACATCCCAGGCACCCTTTAGGGAGGGCAGGGAGCTGAAGCTCCCCCCACTTTGTAGAGGAACATTGCTGGCAGTTTCCCTTTGTCAGGGAGTGAAGGGCAAGTGCACAGTTTGCTGCATTCCTCACTCTGGCTGGGGAACACAGGGGCAGATGAACCTGGACCTGCCCTAGCTGGAAACATGCACCCCTCCCTTGGCTGTGCCCACTGGCGTTGCAGTGGCCATGGACAGCCACTTCTTACCTGGTCCCAAGCTGCTGTGGTGAGAGAGGGCTGGGGTTGTCCTTTCTCCCCAGGGCAGCCTGCATCCTGAATCCCTCATCCTCAGCCCCACCCCAGAGCAATGATTTATATGAAGAATGCACATTTTAATTTCATTTTCCAAAAAACGAAAATTAATTAAGTTAAGGACCCGAGCAATGCTGGGTAACGCTTCTAGTTATATTTAAAGGCCTGAATATACTGCAATACACAAGCTCCTTAATAAAATAGGAGCATCCTGGTCACTTTCCCCACCAGGCTGCATAAGGTGAAGGCAGTAGAGCAGCAGCTCCTGAGGCTTCACAGCATGGTCCAGGTGGAGAAAGTAACCTAGATGCAGGGAATGCCTGGCGTTGCTCCTTGCTCCCTGCTCCCGTCTTTAAAGCTCCCAAGGCAGGGGCGGAGGAATGTTGAGGGGGCAAGCAGTAACTGTGCATGACTGCTTGCTATCCTCCACTCCACGGCACACATCTTACCATGTGACCTACCCCTAAAGCTAACCATGTATGCAGTGATTCAGAAAACCTTGTGCAAGCGAGAAGCAAGAATGGCATCTCTGACCATGGTGAGAAAGATGAAGGGAAAGCATATTTACTCTTTGATTAGGAAAAAACGGTAGAAAACTGAGTGAGACACTCCTGCCAGGAATAGTGCACAAAATAGTAGAATAGTTGATAAAGATGTTTGATGAGTGACCTGACAGCGAGAGAGACTACACAGATATACTGGGTTTTGTTGTTGTGCCTGAAAGCAAGAAGCAAAAGAGGAGATACATACACTACCAGAGCTGAGAATTCTGGCAGCCACATATAAACTCTGGAGACATTAAAAATTCCCGGTTTAGAGACAAGATTATTTGTAGAACATGTGATGGCAACTTGCAAGAGAGACTGATAAGAAGAAAAACAAATAATGCTGGAGAAAAGCCTCTAAATAGTAAGGATGTCTGAACTGTACCCAGGAAAAGGATAAAAATAATAACAACCACTAGTGCAAAGCAAGAACACAGGCTAAAGCTAAAGGAACCCAAGAAGCAGGACAGAGATAAACCAACCAAGAAAGTAGGCATCATGATCAAGTATATATATATATATATATATATATACACACACACACACACACACACACAGTGGAAGCAACATAGAAAGAAGAAAAATGCCCATGCTATTGGCATTGCTGCACTTTCTGTTCCAATGCCGCAGGTACCTCAGAAAGAAAAAAGCAGCAATACATGCAATGATAAAGAATATAAAAACGTCCAGTGAAAAGGTATTTATTTGCAGTGTGACACTAATAGGTTGAAAGACTCTCAATATGCACACACTGAAGAAGGCTGCCAGCCATTCAATTGCCATATGTGCAACATTGCTATCAACAACCAATTTGATTCCAGCTGAATTGTGGAGGCAGCTACAATAAAATCCCGACAACAATATTAGAAATGTGACCAAGTACTGTTGATATACAATAAAAATCATTCTGAGGCCAATGCAGTGGGCAAATGCAGGCTGCAAATAAGAAACCCAAGAAACAAGAGATAATCCTGTGTAGATACTTATTTGACTATGTCTACACTGCAGGCTTCTTGTGCAAGAACTGTTTTGCCCAAGAGTTCTTGCACAAAAATTCATGCACAAGAGTGCATCCACACTGCCATGTGCTTTTGCACAAGAGTGTCCATGGCAGTGTGGACACACTTGCGTAAGAAAGCTCTGATGGCCATTTTAGCCATAGGGGTTTCTTGCACAAGAAATCCCTGTTGCCTGTCTACATTACCTTCTTGTGCAAGAGCTCTTGCGCAAGAGGGCTTATTCCTCGTGGAGAGAGGAATAACTCTTGCGTTAGAAGCCCTCTCTTCTGATGCTTTCCTGTAAATTTACTTGCACAAGAATGCACATACAGCGTAGATGCTCTGCAAGTTTTTGCACAAGAACAGCTGTTCTTGCACAAAAAGCCTGCCGTATAGACGTAGCCATTTCAGTTTAAGAGCATCACCAGTTTAGCTTCCCCTTTAACTATCTAAATTATTTTAAAAAAAGAAATAAGAGGTTATACACAGGGTTTGCTTTGATTTAATTAAAACCAGTTTTAAAACCAATTAAAGTTAAATAGTCAAGCCCCATGACGAGCTGTCTTGAAGGTCATTAGCCAGAATACTTACCCTACTCACTGCTGGTACTCACGACACTCCATTGAGATGAATGGAGGCAGGATTGACTACTGATCCCTTTCTCTGAAGCTCTCTTACAAAGTGTTTGGATCTGCTTCAGGTGCAGTTTGGGTAGGATATGAGGGATCTATGTAAGCAATGACCACTCTCTAACATAGTCTGGAGCTCACTTGCATGAGCCCTCCCCGCTTCACCCCCGAATGCCATTGCTCAGCTGAAGTTTGGATGTGAGGCTAGTGGATTTGCTAGTCATTCCAACCAGTGTAATAAGGTACAGTGTTCTTGAGATTACTCCTAATTCTGGGTAAGAATAGCAACTATTGAGCAGGTCCCTGGACAAGAGGTAACCTGAGCAAGGGACAACGACTCCTACACCAGCCCGACAAACTTTCTACTGCAGAACCAAGTTATCCAAGTTCTACAATGGAGTCTAGATTTGGGGCCTGTTATGTCAAACTCTTGTTTGAAAACCTGGAAAGATAACACTGAAGAGCATTCTTTCACATTTGAAAGATTATTCTCACAACCATAAGTGATAGATTTTACAAAAATAATGATGAAAGCTTAAATTACTGTTTTGATCCACTCAATAGCAAGGCTCCCATTACCATTAGTGGCTACATGGCCTCTAAAAGAGGGCTTGATAAACTAATGTGTGTATGGAACAGTTAAAATTCTGGGGCGAAACCCTGGCCCTACTGGCAAAACTCTCAAGGCCGGGATACCAACTCTAATAACTAAGTCAAATCACCTGAGCTTTGGATTCCTGCTGCAGAGACAACACAAGACTCAACTCAAAAGAATTACATTATTGAACCACCAAAATTCCAAGTGTTCCTGTTTTATATTTAAAGAAATACCCAGAGCAGAGTCCTGGAGTCATGGTAGGTGCTTGCCCTCCTTTTTCCACTTTAGTGTTGTGCTCACCCCTTCCATCCCCCAAAACTGCCATCCCCATTCTCTAAAGTCAGGTACAACACTTCTCTCTCTCTCACCAACATTCTCCTTTTTAAGTCTTTTGCCCCAGGATTGTGAGTGAGAAGGCTGGATGAAATAGTAGCAGTGGAGATGAATACAACTGATGGAATTTCATAATGTATGTAAAAGTCAGATCTACTCATTAACTTCATTAGTACCATTATGCAAAATCTTGAGCAACTAAATTAATTGGCGTTATTAGATATTCACCTACATGTTGAGGGAAGCCAATCTTAAGGACCAAAAAGATGAACATAACCAAATGCTCTGACAGCTTTTAGTAAAGTTGAACTGGGAGCTTTTTTAAGCAAAATGATAAATTAAAAATGATTTCCTGGTGCATTATATTAGAGAAATAAATTAATGGCAACTATTTAAAATAAAACATTATGGGTCTGTATAATAGAGTAACATGATTTGCATATTTTAATAATTGCAGGGACTTGGAGAAATAATGTAAGTGAGGGACTAGGTGGACGAGGTAATATATTTATGGGATCAACTTCTGTTGGTGAAAGCAAGAAGGATGTGAGCTCCATAGACCTAAAGAACAGCTCTGTATAGCTCAAAAGCTTTTCTCTTTTGCCAACAGAAGTTTGTTCAGTAAAAGAACTCTCATATACTTGGTCTCTCTAATACCATGGCTACAACAATATATTAAACAATCTAAGGGTATGTCTAAACAGCAAAGTTATTTCGAAATAACAGCCGTTATTTCGAAATAACGTTACTAGCGTCTACACAGCCAAAACGCTATTTCGAAATTAATTCGAAATAGCGGAGCCTTCCTTTCGAATTTGGTAAACCTCATTCCACGAGGAATAACACCAAATTCGAAATAGCTATTTCGAAATAAGTGCTGTGTAGACACACATATCGAAATAGGGGGCCTCCAGCCTTCCCAGGGTGCCCTGGTGGCCACTCCAGCCTCAACCAAGAACACTCCTCTCCCTCCCCCACTCCCTGCAGCCCTTAAAGGGGTTGACTCTGGCCACAGTGCCTGTGCCAGCTCCAAGCCTGTCAGCCTAGAGCCAGCAGTCACTGCCCCTGACCCAGTGGCCCCAAAACATGAGCCAGCAAGCCACTGGCAGCCAGCTTTCCACTGCTCCCCAGGAGCAGTCTGTCAGCTCCCAGGAGCCTGCCAGGGTCTGGAGAAGGCGGGTGCCTTCCTGGTCCAGGGTGGAGATCATGGACCTTATTCAGGTTTGGGGGGGGATGCCCCCAACATCCATGATCTCCGCACTAGACAGAGGAACGTGTCCATCTATGGCAGGATAGCTGCCAGCCTGGCCACCAAAGGACACATGCGAAACCAGGAGCAGGTTTGCATGAAAATCAAGTTGGCCCGGCGAGACCCCCAACCCTGAGCCCTGAGCTTCCTCTCCCCCTTCTTCCCCTTGCTTCCCCCTTCCAGCTCCCTCCTCCCCTGTCCCACCTTCTCTTTTCCCCTCTCCGCCTCCTTTCTCCAATCTCACCAGAGTTTTATCCCCCCTTCCCCAGGTTTTGTTAAATAAAGAGAGTTTGTGTTCATGAAAATCCATGTATTTTATTTTACATCAGGAAGGGGGGTTAGGGAGGGGTAAGTGGAAGGACGTGAGGGAGGAATGAGGCACAAGCCCCCAGTGGGGCAGACCAGGGAGGCTCTTAGTGCTCCTCAGGGTGGAAGCTCTCCTGCAGGGCCTCCTGCATACTGACAGCCCCCCGATGGACCTCCCAGATGGCAGCCTGCAGAAAATGCAGCCAGGCTCGCAGCAACGCATCCACGAGAAGCACCAGAGTGCCCAGGGGCAGCTCTGGCTCCATGTTGCAGAGGTCTGTGATGTCCCGAGTGAGGGCAACCAGAGCACGCAGAGACAAAATGCTTTGCTGTCCCTCATCGATGTAGACAAGCAAGCAGGGAAACCTGAGAACTGGCTGCCCGGGGGGGGGGATGTCCCTTTAAGCACAGACCTCAGATAGCCTCAGGCAGCAGCCACACAAAGTAACTCCTGACCTGGTGCCCTGCTGGAACTGATTCTGTCCAGCCTTAAATGCGATTCAGAGTCCACTCAGTGTGGACGCACTATTTCGAAATAGCAAAATGCTATTTTGAAATGCATTTTGTGTGTAGACGCGTTATTTCAAAATATCTTATTTCAAATAACTATTTCGAAATAAGATATTTTGAAATAACACTGTAGTGTAGACATACCCTAAGTGAGGGATGAATATGTCCAATAAAGAGAATAAAGTTATATCCCTTTAACTTTCAGTGGTATGTTTGGCTTTAAATATAATCTGAAATTAACATTAGAAGTGTCTTTGTTAGTTTCACCTCAGTGTCAATTACACAAGTATTACTGCACATATTCATAAATAGCAGTATCCATTCCTTCAAGGAAACAAAAGAAAAACTTAGTTGTATGTACACATCTTCAAGAAAAAAAGAGAAATCCTCAAGGCTGACAAACACAATATAAAGCAATAGCAATTGTTACTAATAAGCTTAAATGGCTTTTTAATATTTCCTGGGTGGCAAACAATGAGTAAAGCAGATTTCTGAGTTAATTAAGAAAGCACTCATTCAAATATTGTAAGTAAAAGTACAAAACCAAGAGATGTTTCACTCAATCTTTCATAAATAATTTCAACACAAAAATTGCAAAACCAATTTTCGGTTTTAATGGATTTTGATCTTAGTTTAATGAATTTAACTTTGCCTCAATTAATTTTACTTTTGCATGAGCATTACACATAGCATAACATACTGGTGATGTTACATTAAATGATTGGCTTTTTTAAAAATATTGCAATATACCTCTTAGTAATTAAAAATCTGCAAACGTAAGTATTAAGTTCCTTGAATGAACATTATGGTGATTTGGTAGCCTTAATTTTGACACACAACAAGATAATTTGATTTTCAATTTTGTTCAAGACAGCTGATGGATATACTTAATAGCTTCCTGATATTTTCAATGCGTAATAAAATGTTTTAAGGCTAGCCAACTATCCTGACAAATGTAAACTTGCAAATGTATCATTACAATATATTGCAAAGGGGCTTTGACTAGTATAAATTAGTATAGGTAAATACTAAGCTAAGTGCTCTCTGAAGACTCTCAATCAAATCTCAGAGCTACAATTTAACAAGACAATGTGTCATCTCTAACTTACCATACCCCGATTTTATACAAGGGACATTAAGCAAGCTAAGTAAAACAGGGCAACCTGAAATTGTATCACACTATAGTTCAATATTATTGCTGTCCAAGTGGTTCTATTCACTGTAGCATGAAGCTACAAACCCTACTTCGGAGAGTTGTGTGCTGTATCTTCTAGGATTACACTGGCCATTACCTTACAAATTGACCCACAGTTCCCTTAATTAAGAATTTATAGGGGGAAAGACTGCAGATAAAAGCATTATTAAACCTTTTAGATTAAATTTACTGGACTTAAAAGAGTACAATGATAAGCTTCCTACCTGAATCTTTCTGGATCTTACTTCACAAACAAATGGAAAAAATGTGCATTTTGCCTTATGGGATGTAATGCAGTATAATTCCACCAAAAATGTGGTGAGGTAAACATGAGGTCACGGACTACATGTAGCAAAGATACCAGGCAATACAACAAATGTGAACCAAACCCAGAGACAACAAACTGATGAGTCTAATCTACTTTATTTAATATTATAAATTAGAATGTGATAGGTAGCCAGATAATTTTATCTCTATACACATCCATCATAGACATGATTATTTACATATATATCCAAAATTATCTTTAGAAAGGTGTGGTCATTCTTTCAATGTCTCAATTCAGTTAAAGGTGTTGGGTGTATTTCAGGAGAAGCTAATATTTCACAGATAGATCACTCATTTGCAACTTCTGCTGAGAAGCAGTTGATAGTGAAGAGTTCAGAATTGGGATAGTCAGAAAACAAAAATCAAGAGATTTTTTTTTTTAAATAGCAGCTGATTTTTCCCGCCTCCCAGGTGTGGTGGTAATTTAAAAGAAAAAAATTACACTAGATTTTTTATGAAGAACTTACTTCACCCACTTTGAAAAATCTATGAATCGTGACCCATTCCAGGAATGAATTGTATTTTCCCCATTCTAACCTACTGCTATGTGCCAGTCCTTATTTGATTATTCTTTTTTTTCTGGCATGCTTTACATTGTATGATTTCATTTTCTTTGACAGTAAATGTGTAAGGTACCTTTTTATATTTAAGCATAATGTTCATTCAAAAAATATGTCTATAGTATGTTCATAAAATTATCATTTTCTAGAACTGAAAAAAGTCAATTAAAATAAAACATTGTCAGGTGCACCATATAGCTAGGGTTGCCAGATACCTTCACAAAAAAATCCTGAACAAGACAGGGGAAAATACTGGTTGAGGAAAAAAACAAAAAAACCAAAAATCCAAAAAAAACACACCAAAAATGGGAGACCAAACTTGTTAGGCTGCGCCTTTATATTCCCCTGCTCTCCCCGGCCCTGCCAAACGCAGCAGGGGAAAAATGTTCCCGCCGGCCTTCTGTCCGAGAAAAACAAAATACGTGTCCGGTATTTTCTGGGTTTTTTTTTTGCTGGACAGAAGACGCAATTACTGGACTGTCCGGGCGAAAACCGGACACCTGGCAACCATACATATAGCAGCCTGTAAAGAGGTTACTACTAGTGAGTATCCTTGTGTCTGGGAATTAGTTCTCAATGCATGAAGTTTTTCCTTGCTGCTCATTGTTTGATTTGTAATAATCTCTCTACTGGTAATTTGGACCTCTGGCCAGGTCACCATTTTGTCTGTTTATCTCTTCTGAGATTATAAAATTTCTCTGCACTGTGCCACTTTCCCAGTAACTAGCAGAATAACTAGGCCTATCCACTACACTGCGTTCTAGCCCAGGGACACTAGTAGCTGCAGTCTACCCAATCATGGATCCTGTTGCTGTTTTTTTGGGATGCTTCCCACCATACTTCTGTAGCTATGTCGCCCTCTGGGTTACAACTGGAGCTTGTTTTGCTCTTTAATTCATCTCAGGCTCTTTCAAAAATCTGTATTCCAAGATAGAATCCCAGGGCTTACATTTATCCCAGAATTCCTCCATCTCTCTTGCCACCTGCCCTCCGCCCCGGGGGGGACCTCAGAGCTCCTGCATCCAACCCCCTCCTGACACTCCACTTGTTGTTTTTAAACTGGCTCAGCCTATCCCTGCCCAGCTAAGCTTCCTCATCAGCTAAACCCTATCACCCCTGACTGAAAAAGAACAAGTGAAAACAATAAATGGGTTATCAAACCAAGATGATTTCCAATAGAAGACTGATTGCTACCTACTGAAACTTACTGACTGCTATTTTTACCTACATGCCTTCAGCTTTCATCTAGGACACATCACGGCCCATTGTCTACAGCCAAGCCCTAAGATTCAACCGCATCTCACACCTGGGGATGTAAAGAAACAGACTGGCAGAACCAGATGAGTACCCAGAAGTCACCTACTGCAGGACATGCGCAACAAGGAAAATAACAGATCACCACTGACTATCACCTACAGTCCTCAGCTAAAACCTCTCCAGTGCATCATTGACAATCTACAACCTATCCTGGAAAACAATCCCTTACTCTCACAGATCTTGGGAGACAGGCCAATCCTCACCTACAGACAGCCCCCAACCTGAAGCAAATACTCAGCAGCAACCAAACACCACACCATAGAAACATTAACCCAAGAACCTATCCCTACAACAAACCCCGTTGCCAACTCTGTCTGCATATTTATAAAAGTGATGCCATCACACGATCTAATCACATCAGCCACACCATCAGGGGCTTATCCACTTGCACACTTACTAACATGCCCCTCAGACATGTATATTGGCCAAGCCAGACAGTCTCTTCACCAAAGGATAAATGGACACAAATTAAACATCAAGGAAGGTTAACATACAAAAACCAGTAGGAGAACACTTTCAACTCCCTAAACACTCAATAACAGATTTAAAAGTAGCCATTCCATCATCTTTCTCCCTAGTCGAAGAGTCAGCAGAAAGTCTGCCCTACAATCGCCCTCTTCCTCACGAGTATACATACCTCATCTGATGTGCCTCCAAACTTAAAAGACCAGATTTTCTGTGGGTTGTAGAGCTAGTTAAGAAATAGGTGCTCTCCCCACAAGAAAATGTCACCAAAACACAAAAAATATGGAAAATAAATATGAGTAGCAAGAGGCATTTCTTATCCTGAATATACAGAAATGCTTGCAATACCAATCATAATGTAAGAATAAGGGAATTTTTAATTATAATGTCACCATCATGGATCTCCTTTCAGCAGTAGAGGTGGCATCTCCTTCCTTCACTATTTTGAGCTTGTTAATTAAAATATCTACATCCTGTAAATTAGCCAATAACAACACATAAAATTCTCAACAGGAATAGACGATGGTAGTTTCATTATTTTAAAAATAATTTGTTTTCTGAATGTCTGATCACAATTACATGCCAGATGATATCATCCAGTAATTGATTTAAATGAAGGATGCTAAAGCACCACACTTCAGAAGGAAATTAGAAGTTTTTATAACTTAAAAAAGTTGCTAATGCTATCTATAAAAGCAAAAATAATCTTATGAGCAAACGACATAGATTTGTTTTCCCTAGTATTTACAGAACTGATTGTTTTATCACCATTGACTTTTTAGAGTGATGCAAACGTGACATGAAGTGTGACCTGGTTTAAGACCACTAAAAGAAGAATTTAATCATTCCCATTTACAATCAAATTCTAACTTTTTGAAAATTTCTGAGGTACAAATTAAGAATATCCATCATCTCCCTAAAATATTAACAGTCTCCATTTATTGAAGCCTTTGAACATAATGGACATGTCTACACTAGGAAATTATTTCGAAATAACTTGTTTCTAAATAATAACTCCAAAATAACTATTTTGAAATAGCATGTCCACACAACAGGAAAGCCTTGAAATTAGTCCGAGACAGGCTACCTTAATGTGGATGCGCTACCTCAACTTAGAGCCCCATAAAGCACTGTGGAGTAATTACTTTGAATGACTCTGGGGAGCAGTTATTTCAAAATAGCAGCTGTGGAGTGTCTACACTAACGCTATTTTGAAATAACTATTTAGAAATAAGTGTTATTCCTTGTGGAAAGCAGGAGTTATTATTTTGAAATAACCAGCCCCTTATTTCAAAATAACGGGCTTGGTAGTGTGGATGTTCCGCTTGTTATTTTGAAATAGGCTATGTCTACACTAAGGGGCTTTATCGGAAAAAGGTACTCAAATTGCACTCTGCAATGTGCGTACTTTTTTCTGATAGTTTTTTCGGAAGAGGCTTTTTCTAAATTTGGTCCTTCTACACTGGGCCAAATTTTGGAAAAAACCCTCTTTCGGAAGAGCCCTTCTTCCTTGTGGGAGGAGGAAGACAGGGCTTCCAAAAGAGCACGTCTGCTCTTCCACAAAAAAAAAAGCGGAAGAGCAGATGCGCTCCCTGGATGTGGCGGAGTTTTTCCAGGATACCTGTTGTATCCTGGAAAAAACCCATAGTTTAGACATAGCCATAATGAGAGTTATTCTGCAATAACTCCCTAGTGTAGACCAGGGCAATATGTATTAAAATTCCCACTGCAGGAACAGCTAACTAGTTTCCTTGTATCAAGGGTGAGAAACCTGTCAGGGATCACTGACCAACAGAAAAAAAATCAGTTGGAGGACACACAAGAGCAAAAACCAAAACCCAAAACCTCATTCAACTCATCTGTAGTGGGAACAGGTTTGGGGCACCAAGACACAGGGCTTCCAACTTGCCATGGGTTGCATCAAATTAAGCGGCGGGGAGAGGGAGCGCAGATTTGGCCTGCAGCCAGAGGTTTCCCACTTCTGCCTTATATAGTATAGTCATCTCATGTACAGACAAAGGCCTCATGTTTTTTGAGTCAACAAATCATCATTAATTATCAGGGCCAGATTAACATGTTGTGGGCTAATGCCGAACATATCTGTGGCTCCCTTCTGAGTGTGGGCCTGGTATGGCAGTGCTATCGTATATCCGGTACTGAGTCTCAGAGGCATTTTTCATTTTGATCACGCACATCTGCAAGACTGTATATACTGCTATATACAGCTTCTTCAGCCCCTAGTTTTTCTCACTGAGGGTTTACCAGTATCCACAGTGAGCAGAAATTTTATAACAATCAAAGGAAACTCCCCATAGATTTATCTCCTTCCTTATCGAAACATTCTATAGTCATGTCTCTAGGAGCCCATATTTCACCAGTTACTGTATGTGGTCCTGATCTCAGCTCTATACAGTTCCACAGCCAGCAGCTACCTGATCAGTTCTGACAGATCCCTTCCCCAGCACCCAGTAAAGTGGAACAATTTTCAGTTTTTGTGATTGGAGGATATCTGGATCCATATTGTAAGACTATCCCGCACAATGAAAAGAATTTGAGGTCCATCAACTTTTGTTGTTCTTTTGTTCCACTCATTGTTTCTGTGGGGAAATTACCAATGCAAAACAAACAAACACACAAACAAACCCTGATCATGGCGGTTAAAAATAGCAACTCCAGTCTCAGTTAGCACTGGAAAGATGCCAGCATTTATTGCTCAATCTCATCTTACTTTTTCTACAACAAATTATAGTGGGTTTTGGAGAAATGATGTAACAGTAGCCCAAATTAAGTTTGAGCACTCCTGTTCAAATCTGGAAGACAAGTGCTAGCTTCTCTTTCTGAGTATCAGATAAATCTGGAAAGGAAAAGCCCATTTCTGCTTCCATGGCTGTGGCAATAGAGTCAAATCCTCCTGTGTGCTTGGTATTGTACCTAAAGCTGCCCAGGTTTCTAATAGATTCTTCCCTCCCTTATTTATCATATTTAACTTCTCTGGTGGGGTCTGTTGCTGGGGAAATGTAGTCCCTTCCCTGCTCCAGGACCAGCTCTCTAGACAGGGAGGTGGCCAAAGAACTACAGATCCCAGAGTACCTTGGACTCCCCATCATCAAACAGGGCCCTTCTGAGCGTGGGCCTGGGGCCAGGGAACAATTGACCCAATTATAAATCTGCCACTGTTAATTATAACTTTTAAACAAACTAATTAATTAGTGGATGGGTTGGATTGTGAGGGCTAATTAACATAAATCAGGATTGAGATTTGTCCTGCAGTAACAAAATTCCTTTTTAAAATTATGTCAAAATTGATGTATACCCTTGAAACTTGGAGATCTGAAGAACTTGTCTTTTTAATGTTATTTGTAAATATTTGTAAATATTCCTTTTAATCAGATGAAATTAAACTATTTGTAATCTTTAGGTTATTCACTCTCACCCCCCAAATGTAACAAATGGTTAAAAAAAAAGAAAGAAAGGAAAGTCTGTAAATAATAGCCATACCTGAGCTAAAATAAAGCCTTTCAGTTCATCATCTAGCATTGCCAAGGAGTTAAGCATGAAAAGCTGTAGGAAGGGTTAGCAATGACAACTGAGTGTTTTTCTCAGACCAGCTTTTGTTGAGCTCGCTGTTCAAACAACATCTTGATTCACATGCCTTTAGTTGCTAAAAAAAAAGCTTCAAAGCTTGTTGAAAGGCCTACCCAAGTTTTAAACCTAACCTTCCTTCACCTTTCCATTTTGCTGCTGTTTCCTGATCTTTCTAATCCAGTTTTTTTAATAGAAAGAAAACTCTATAATAGGGTTGGGAACAGCATGGGGGCATGAACGTGTATGTATTATCTAAAGCAAAATCTACTGCCTTTTGAACATTTCAGGAACCTTTTTACTGGACCTCAATGTATTCTCTCTGAAGTATGTTAAAAATACCTAACAGCTAGGCAGAATTTAAACGTGAGACACTAAAAAATAACTAAACCCCAATCTATATTAATGGAATTACATTTTAAAATAAATTGTTTGCTTCAGAACATACAGGCCAAGGATAGCTCCTATGCAGCCATCTGCAGGTCTCAATGGACAAGCAGGATTTTTTGTTTTTGAGTGCAGATATTTATAATACATTTGACTGGGTAGTCTATTTGATCAACTGTGATTATTTTAATCGTTTGACAGCCCTAATGTTTGTTATTTCATCTCCTTTCCAGTCACAGCATATAATTTACATGGCAAGCTTGTAACAAGGTTTCTTGCCCTTTAAGGGCTGAAAGTCTGGTCATTCCTGATAACTGAATGAGCCATGCCTAAGAGATATCAGGTCATCTCCGAATAAAGAGTACCAGGAAGACTGGGGATGCTGAGGGAAATGCAGGGAGCGAGAAACACTCTTGTAGAAAGATTCTTGATATCAAGGGTGTTTGTAGGGTTGCCAGATGGTTTCAACAAAAATACCGGATACACGTGACATTACATCACAATCTACATTACATCTTATTTAGAAAATACCAGACATTTATATTTTCTCAATTTGTTTCCCAAACAGAAAGCTCAAATACTGGACTGTCCGATTCAAAACCGGACACCTGGCAACCCTACGTGTTTGGAGGCCAGGACTCAGTGATCAGGAGACTCCCGTGGAAGACCCTGATTTGGTTTGAGCCCAAATGCCAGACCTAGAAGTCTGAGCTCCAGCTAGGAGGAATTGGGCAATCTGGCTGTGAGAACAGACTAGGACAAAATAGGAGCTCCAGTTGTAATTGAAGATGCCAGAACTAAATACAAACTTTTTTGATGGTCTTTTCTGAGGGCCGTGAGGATTTTTATGAACTATTTATTGGGTTAGGGTTGTGAGAGAAGCCTTTGAGCTTGTAACAAAACCACAGTTATTAAATATACATAACAAAAACAATCAGAGCCACTAACAAACAGCAATCTCCTACTGCAAAATAATGTGGAACATTCTATTAATGTAGGAGTATGACATTTATACCAGATGTATATTGTAATAAAACATAAGATTTCTAAAGGACAAATTCCCTATGACAGACCTTGAAATGTAACTAAACTACAGCAAACAAACATCAGTAACAGAAGTCTAAAGAAAACATGATTTCAGCCAACACCAAACCACAGCTGCCATTTCTGCCAATTAAACCAGTGGTGATTACTGTAGGGTTCCACATACAGAGAGATAAATATAAACTTTTTTTTCTTTCACATAACTAAAGAGGACTTACAGGGTACATCTACACTGCAGAGGAAGATTGAAGCTGCCGCTGTCAATCTTCCAGGGTTTGAATTAGCAGTCAAGACACCTAATTTGAACTGAGAGGGGTACTCAGTTGCCAGTAACCCTCATTTCACAAGGAGTAAGGGAAGTCAAAGAAAGAGTGTTCTTCCTCTGACTTCCTGCAATGTAGAGAGTGCCAAAAGCTACGCAATTAATGTAGCTGAAGCTGAGTATCTTAATTCAACTTTGCACTGTTGTGTAGACATACCCATAGAGAGCAAGTTTGCTTCTACACTTAAAAGCTTGTTCATAAGAGAACACGTGTGCGTGCAGAATTTCACGAAGTGACTAAAAAAAACCCACCCATGACACTAACAGGCACAATCAATATGAAATGTTTGAAAAACTTAGCCAGCAGTTAGTTTGTTTTCACAGAAATGATGAATTTATGTGCAGTAGATTTGTATAATCACTCCATGAAGAGCACTTACCACCAGAGTCAAGCTCTCCCACTAGCAATGAAGAGAAAGCTTCCACTTACCTGGAAAACAAAAACAAACATAACATTAATGGTAGTTCTTTAGCAGCTGTTCTTCAAAACAAAACAAACAAAGACACCAGGTTTGGGGATTTATTTGATTTTAACTTGACAAGAAACACACAAATGGTTTTTAGGGTGAGGCCCATGTAGCCTATACTAGGAGTAATGACGGCTTCACAGTGTTAACCAGCTCTTTCAGCAGGACATGCTCTTAATTCACAGTGTGTTACAATCTTAGGAGGCAGGGAAGGGAAGTAAAAATTCAAGGGAGAAAACAAAACACAGAAGCAAGGAAAAAGGAGTCCTCAGAATGATGTTTCAACTGATCGTTATTCACAATTCCTCTATGCTAGCCTCCTGAGAACGTTTTCCTGTTTCCTCCTCTAACTAGTTCACACCTATTCAGGGGCTAGTGCAAAGAGTGATCAAATAGGACCAAATTTAGTCCACAGTTACACATAGTTTCACATGCAGTTGCACTGATTTAAAATAATGTGCTCACTTTGGTGGTACTGCGTGAGAGCAAATGATAGTGGCATGACAGTGTTGTTCCTGTATGGAATCTATTACACATAAGGCTCAGATTTAGTCTTGGGTATTTTGGGTAAAATCATGGACAGGTCCCAGGCAATAAAATAAATAAAAATTCACAGCCTGGGACCTGTCCATGACTTTACCAAAAATACCCCCGATTAAATCTCTGCTTCTGGGGCCCCACTGCTTCAGAGGGCCCCTTCTGGGAGCGAGGCTCTGCTCCAGGGCTGATGGTTGACTGCCCCCAGCCTCTGGTTCCAGGGACTGCCATGCAGATGGCCTCCGGGTGCCCTTGGGGTCACTGCTCAGGTGCCCCTCAGAGACAGTCACACCAACTGCTGTTCCCGCAGCCCCAGAGACAGCTGCCTGGGGGTCTGCCTGAGTAGTAGCCAGCATATACTTTCTAAATGGACTGAATCATTTTTTTTTAAAATCCAGAAATAATCATATTCTTTTGAGACCCAGAATGCATACAGTTAGCCGCTACAATGATACATTTCACAACATAACACTGGTTTCTTTCTTTCAGTAAAAAATCCAGAGAGAGAGAGAGAAAGAGAGAGAGAGTGGGAAAGAAAGAGAGATTAAAATGTCTCCCCATGCTCCAGCATGATTAGAGTTCCCTCTAGCTAGTCCCTTAACAGACTGGGGTTACCAGTTTTGAACTTCCACAGTTGACTGCTCTTCCACAGGGAACTTTTAGGCATGAAATGTGCAGATCAATGCAGGTGCATTATGTGCATAAAAACAGAGGCTTTACAATGAAAGTATGCTTTGTACCTCTGTAACATATTTGAGCTTCAGTATAGGCAACAGCTGTTAAAAAAATATCACAGACTGGTGGATGCTTTGTATAATGGCAAAACAAACTAGGGTTGCCAGGTGTCCGGTATTGAACAGGACAGTTCGGTATTTTCACCCCCGGTCCAGTAAAAAAATTCAGAAAATATCGGAGACCTACAATGTCCGGTATTTTCTGATTTTTTTCCCCGGCCAGGAGGTGAAAATACCAGGTGCTTACTGGGTTCCGCAGGGGAGCTGTCCGGCCTGGCGCAGGGAGGCAAGATGGCGGGCGGCCGCCAGCAGCCTGTTAGGGCCAAAAAGCCTCAAAAGCAAAGTGTTTCTTAAAGGGGCCACGTTGGTTTTTTTGCTTAACAACTCTAGGGCTCTTGGGGTCCTTTTTTCGGCTCAACAACTTTGGTCTCCCCCTTTTTTCCCCCTCAACTGAATATTTTCCTGGTGGTTTTTTGGGGGTGGCCGGGGGGAGGGATGTTTGGTATTTTTTGTTAAACCATCTGGCAACCCTAAAACAAACGAACAAACAAACGAACAAACAAACAAACCCAAACCTATGAATGTATAAATATTCCAGACTGACTTGCCTCTCAGTTGCATACACTAGTCAGGATAATGTCCTTCACACAGAGAGGACCTGAGCACTGCACATAATTCAGTAATTTAATTAACATCAACCTATGCCTAATGGTCCAATATCAAACATCTCTTTTACCTGTACTCTTATCCTATCTCTGCAGAAAAGATAGAAATAAGGGCTGTTAAATGGTCACATACTTAACAATCAGACAAAGGATTTAAGAATTGTGAATACTTAAGCTCTGTCTCTGCATACTTAACTTTACAAAGAAACTGTTATAATGTTTTAGCCATCCCTTGAATTACTAAGAATTATTATTTAGCTTGCAGCTCTACTATGATTCATAAATGACTCTGCTTAACAAGCCATATATTTTCCCCCTTCAGATCACCTCAAGCATTACATTTCCTAGGTCCCTTAGGAAGGTTTCTGCTATTTTTAAAACACTCTTTAAAAAAAAGCTTTACCTATATAAAGGGACATCCCATTTTTCATATAAAATCTCTTCTCCCCCTGAAACCACAACACAGCACTATTCTGCTCTGGATATGTGCTAGATACATTTTGTCTTTGTAAAGCTCCCTGGACAATTTTCCTTTGCAGTAATAACAACAGGTGGATATCAGGAGTTTCAATACATATTTATGGTCAGACTTGCTGTTATATGTACATCTTACTGTTAACACTTTTGAAATCATCATCTGTATATTGCCAACTTAAAGGAACACAAAGAAATTCCCCCTAGTAAGAATAAAAGGCTATATAAATTTAAAAAACAAAACAAAAGAAAAATACACTTGCAGATATTTTCTGTAGGAAAGTCTATACTAGAATTTATTTTAGGACAATAGTTGAAATACCCACAATATCATGGGCTCTCTGTGATTCTCACAGATGAGAATGGTAGCAACTGAACTACAGTATTCCAAGTTTCAGAAGCAGTTGTGTTAGTTTATTTCAGCAAAAACAACAAGGAGTCCAAGATCACCTTAAAGACTAACAATTTTATTATGGCATAAACTTTTGTGAGTTGCAATTCATGAAAGCTTATGCCATAATAAAATTATTAGTCTTTAAGGTGACACTGGACTCCATAGTATCCCAAGTGAACAAGGTATGGTATGATGGCTTGAATGGTAGTAAAATGCTCTACCAAATGAGACCACCAAATCTGGTAGTGCCTTCGAGCTGGTGAAGGTATTTTAGAAGCAGTGCAGAGGCGCTGTCAGGAAAGAAAAGTGGCCAGATAAGACAAGGTGTAAGACCAAAATTCCAGAAATGAAGTGAGAGACTCACTATATTTATTAAAAATATATATGATTTTGGAACTAGCCAATTGTGTGTAGTAGGGATGTCAATGTGTACTCAACTACACGATTAACTAAGAATCCCAGGTTTATCGGTTAATCCTGTTGACTACACATACTCCCCCCTCCCACTGCCTCTGTATCAGAGGTAGCAAAGGGTGGGGGGGAACAGGAGCTGGTGCCCGTGTGGCTTTAAATAGGCTCCCCATGAGCATCCCCCCCAAAAAAGATAATCTCACTATTGAGACAGAAGGCCAAACTGCTCTGTATGTGCACGTTGCAAATAAATAAAACAGATACAAAAGAGAAGAAAAAAGGAATTAGGAATTTTAGCAAACTGATAATGGAAGAAAAGTCAAGATTAAATCTATGGCCAGTGGAATTAAGGGCATTACCAATTTTTTTAATTTTAATTTTTTTAAAGTATATTAGAAACAAAACATTACTATTGTTCAGTTACTAGATGGAAATGATAGAACTGTCAGTACAGTAAAACTCCAATAGTCCGGCATCCAATAATCCGGCACTCCTGATAGTCCGGCATCAAAATGGCAAGAGCCTAGTGAGTGAGCTTCGGCAAAAAATGAGTCACAAGGTAACAGCGGCAGCAGCTGAACTGAGCAAAAAGGGTAAAAAAAACTAAAACATTACAGTATACTATATACAGTATGTACAATAAAAAGGGTTAAGAACACTTTATATACAGTATATAATGTATACAGTATATATATAACCTGCTTATAGTACCTCCTGATAGTCCAGCATAATTGATAATCCGGCACCACCTAAGTCCCATAGGTTCCGGATTATCGGAAGTCTACTGTACTAATGAAAAAAGGCATATGTGCTCAATAAATATTTGTTCTCTGTATTTTGGAAATGGCCAAATGGTGGAAAATATTTTATCACTGTACATTATGATGACATATATTCCATTACAACAGTAATTCAAAGCCTTAAAGAGCAACTAGTAACATTACACATTTTTTAAATAACTTGGTTTAGGTCACTTGCATCTATGAGTTCTTAGAGAATTGGGCTTGGAGCAATTTGGACTGTCTATTTTTAATGATGTCTAGAACAATGGGGAACTTGCAGAGGATGAGAAGAATGCTCATGTTGTCCCTGTATTTAAAAAGTGTAAACAAGATGATCTGGTTCACTATAGGCTCACAGGCCTTGTATCAATTTGAGGCAAAATAATGGACCATCTCATGTGAAACTGATTTAATAGAGAATTCAAGAAGATAATTAATGCCAATATATCCTATTAAACTATTTGACATCTTTAGGACATTACAAGTTTGGTTGATAAAGGTAATAGTGTTGATGTAGTATATTTAGATGTTTATAACAGTGTTTCTGAACCAGTGGTATGAATTCCCTTAGGGGTACTCGAGAGAAGTTTGGGGGGGGGGGGGAGTACGTCAACACAATTGAAATTTGGAGAAAACTGAATTTTTGTTTTAAGTTTTACAGCGCTTTATTATTTTTGTACTTTTTGCACCCAAAAATTTCATTGGCTGCCCGACTATGATTAAGTTATTTAAACAAATGTGTTGCAATGGTAGAAAAATTGTTTTGTATGTCTGAAAACTGTAGGTACTGGGGTACTTATTTTTTTTTAAGGGGGGTACTTATAATGTTTTTTTTGAAAAAGAGGTACTTTATAAACATAAAGGTTGAGAAACACTGGTGTATAAGGGTATGTCTACACTTGCACCCTAGTTTGAACTAGGGATACAAATGTAGGCATTCGAAATAGTCAATGAAGTGGCGATTTAAATATCCCACGCTTCATTAGCATGATCTCGCTGGCACGTTACTCTGATCAACAGCTGTTTTGAAAGTGAAAGTGAGCGCCGGGACGCATTAGTTCGAACCAAACCCCTTGGTTTGAACTAATGTTACTCCTCATTTTTTTGAGGGTTTGGTTCGAACTAACGCGTCCCGGCACGCACTTTCACTTTCGAAACAGCTGTTGATCGGAGTAACGCGCTGGCAAGATCATGCTAATGAAGTGCGGGATATTTAAATCCCCGCTTCATTGACTATTTCGAATGCCTACATTTGCATCCCTAGTTCAAACTAGGGGTGCAAGTGTAGACATACCCTAAGACACTCTACAAGACTTGTTTGCAACACTTGACTGAGAAACTAGAATGATGGAGAAGCAGTGTGACACACAAATAGATTAGAAAGTGGCTAACAGATAGGTCTCAAAATATAATCCAAAATGGACTCTTCCCTGTTTTTGCTTACACCAGTACCATTAGATAGGGACTACACACAGTGAGCATCACAGGCTATACCCCAGAATAACACCCACTATAAGTAATACCAAGTTAAGAAAATATCCTGTCTGTTTGAGTTATAATATTCCTATCCACTTGATGAATTAGGAGTCATATTATTCTTATAATGGCATATCACTATTCATTCTTATGCAAAACTCTAGTGATATCAACTACAAAATTCTCATGCATTTAAATAGGGTTTTGTAAAAGATACCATATGTCTCATCAAACAGGTCACACCAAATATTATTCTTACTGCATGGTAATTCTGTATAAAACATGTCTTATTCCTGAACATACTTAACATGCAAAGTCCCATAAAATAGCATATACAAGCATTCTACTCACTACCCTATGCCTTTGCATAGTAAAGATAATGCACAGTACAACTACTGCTTCAAGAAACACCATCCCTTATCATGAAGAAAAAGATTGGCAGCAATAATGCCATTTTTGCTAGTATTACTGGAAACATTTTTGCCATTCTGCCTTAAAAATCAGATTAGATGATTTACCCCAATTATATGAAAGAATATAAAATGATGCCTCTGTGTTGACAGCACGTACAACAATGTGATTTAAATGGCCAAGGTATTAACCTAGGATGCACAAAAGGAGACACCATGAACTTCCATTAGAGCTAGTAGGTGGCTGTTGTGCCTGTCAAGGAAGGATATTAGCCAAAAGTGAAACTTTTACTGAGCTTCCAGTCTTCAGTCTCAAAAAAAGAAAGAGAAAGACTCCTGTAGGTCCCAATTCAACAGTCCTCTAATCAGGTAACAATTTAAGCACAAGCGTATCTTTAAAAATACGCATAAGATTCATATTAAATCCTCACAAAGACCATAACTGAGCAAAAGCTGTGTTTTTTCTAAATCCAAATTCAGATTATCTCAGTCCATAACAACCAAAACTTTGCAAGCTGTAAATAAGACAAAATAAATATTGACTAGATTTGCTTTTGTTCTACAGCTTATAATGTAGCCGACAAGCGCACCAGAATCTCCATATGTTCTTGAACAAAAGAAAAATAGGAGAGCAATAAAACAAAGTATTTTAGTTCAAATTTTGTTTTTAATAAATCCTCAAATATCTAGATGTCAAACTGTTTTCCAAGATATAAATGCATATTCTAGGATTGGTATACAGGCCATTGGCTTGATGTGAAACAACAGATATAAAACAAAAAAAAGAACAGAAAAAAATTCTTTCTTCCAGCCAGTACACTCAAGAACTTCCATAAGCCATCAGTGCACACTATAATCATCCAATTTTTCTTCTACCTCATTAGATCCAGTTTAAGGTAGAATTAGAGGCTGCAGAAACTCTGATGGACCCTGCAAACGTGCCTGCAAGATGGAGATAGATGATGACTACAGTTGCTGCTCTATTAGTTTGTTTGCATGTTGGATGTTTTTCTGATTATAGTTACTCTACAATTTAACAGTAGGAGGCTAATGGAAATGTTGTTCGCTGCTGTGGCAGACTAAGTTAGTCGGTGAAAGAAAAAGAAATGTGTTTACACTTGAAGATGTCACATAAAACAGTTGGAAGCTCCCAACCCCCTGATACCAGGAGAGGCATTTTCTTTCAAGAACTCATTTATGTTATTACATGCTCCTTCACACTTAGAAATCTATTAATTTACAATTAGTTGTATTGATTTTCTAGCAGATTTGTAATTTCTGTAATAATTTACAGACTATTGAGGATATTAACTATGCCCTATAGAAAGATAAGCATTGCTGGGATATAGAACTCAACACAAATTATTGAACATATCATTGACAGTATGGATTCTCTGCTTTAAATTCTACTTTAATTATAGCAGAACTGATTGGTGGATTCTATTGATCATCCAATAGCAAAATCACGTCAGGAGGTACAGATAACATCCATTCAACTTCTAATGTCTTGCTAGTATGGGGGAGTTAAAATAAAGTAGTTACTATGTGGGCTAGGCCACACTGAGCTCTTCAAAAACACGATCTGTAAGTGATCCTGTGTAGCATGCTAATACCTGAGTATTCTATAATATGTTAAGAGTTCTATTCTGAAGTTGTGGATGATATGTAAACTGTCTAACGCATATAAAAAGGCAACTGAGATTAGAATCCATCTCTCTTCCTGCCTGGTAGATACACTACATTATCCATTAGAACATCGGGTATCCTAGGCAAATCCCTGTTCCCCGATCTTTAAAATGGAAAACCTACTGACTTGCTTACCTGTGGCTAACCATTTGCTAATTCCTGAATATATTCAGATTTCTCCCATGATAAACAATATACCTTTGCTTTAAATATGGGGAAAAGCACAGCACAGAGGTCATCTGTCTTGCTTTCCACCATCATTCAGCCTTACTATATTGTTTTATCTCAAGAGTGAGTGCATTTCAATGTTGGGTGAATTGTAGGAATCCTTTTCTGTATACAGTTTCTCATTACGTAAAATGCTTTTATGGCTGCAAGAAATAAAATAAATATATTAGCAGTAAGAAGTTGTCTTTGCTGAAAACAATCTCTCATTCTACTTTTTGCAATTCCTACAGATACAGCTGCAGGTTCCTGGACTTTCCTCCTTTCACTGACCCTTCCTATTCTAAGTTTCCTGACTTTACAGCTGAACTTTCCACAGTAGGAGGATATAATCTCTATTTTACAGATGTGGAACTGAGGCAGAGAGAGATTAAGGCTGAAAGTGCCAAATTTCCATTAACTGTAGGTGTCCAAGTTCTAACCCAGGCCTAGGCAAAATATAGCCTGCAGGCTGGATCTGGCCTGCCAAGCCACCGGATCTGGCCCATGAAGGCAGTGGGCTGGTTGCAGGCGCTTTCTCTTTATGAGTCCGGGGGAGAGAGAAGAGTCAGATGTTGCTCCTGCCCCCAGCACAATCCCATTGGCCGGTTTCTGGCCAGAAACTGACCAATGGGAGCTGCCTGTTTGAATAACAGGCAGCCATGAAGGAAAACCCCCCTCCCTTCCTGCTCAGTTACTCACTCAAGCACATGGCCAAGCAGGCAGAAATATTTTAAGCTCTGCAAGCCTTTAGCACTGCAGGCAGACTGGTTTGGCTGCTGGCTGGTAAGTCTCCTGGCCAGAGCCTGCCTCTGTCACCCCAGCTCCTCCCTTCCCCAAGCCTCTGACCCCTACTCCTGCTTTGCTACTCCACATGCACCCTTACCCCCTCCCAGATCTGGCACCCCCATCTCCAGCCTGAGATCACAATCCCCTCCTACCCTAGATCACATCTCAAAACGCTGCACCCCAGTCACCTGCCCTAGGTCACAACTGCCTCGTTCACCCAAACTCCCTCCCAGACTCCATTCTCCCTCCTTCACCTCAATCCCTTACCCTAAGTTCCCTTCTGCACACAACCTCCATCCCAGACTCCATACCCCCTACATTAATACCATGGAAAAGTGCAACCCTTGACCACTTTCCAAAATCTTGGCGTGGCCACCCCCATCAAAAATTATTGCCCACCCCTGTTCTAACATCTACAACAGATAACAGCCTCATATTTATGCACTCCCGATTCACTCCCCGAGCACTGTCCGTCCTGCGCACTGAATGACAAAGGGATCCTTTGAGAAAAACAGCATGTGATCATATTCTCAAAGACTACACCATAAGGGGGTCAAATTAATCTTGTACGGGCAAGTGCTGTAAGTACTCACAACAGAATGGGTTCTTGATCTATGACTACTACCCACAGTAACAAATAACACACCACGCCGCCTTCTAAAATCTGATAATCTCAACATACTTTTCAAATATGAATTCAGTATCACCACTTTTTGGTATTTCTTACTTTTATTACTACGACACAAGATATTAAGTGACTTGCCCACTATTTAGGATGCTTAATAGTTAGGAATAGAACTCAGGATGCTTGACTACTAACTGCATGCCATACCCACAGTATTGTCCTTCCCCAGACACTCTCACCTCTTTACTAGAACAAGATGGCAAAGTGTTTACTAACTATCAGAGGAGGTACTACACTTAGATTGGAGTTTGACAGGCCAGGCTGACTTAGCCTTCTCTACACTTATAGTGGTACACAGGGTATGTGTAGCTACATGCTAAAGTGCAAGCAGGCTGCATCAATACTGAAACCTATAGCAACATGCAGTAGTGAAAGGGAACAGATAGAAGCCACAAAGAAAGGTTTCAACAGTGAGGAGCTACCTCCTCCCCTGCCAGAGCCTTTCCCTACAGAGGGGAAAGACTCTGACAGCAGGACTCTGTTAAAAATAGCAGTGTAGACATGGAAGGCACTGTTTGGGCATATGCAGAACCATGTAGGGTATGCACCTTACAGTTCTGGTGCATTTCTAATCTACTCACCTGATCAGTGCTTCACCATCTACACTGCTATTTATACCCATACTAGCTGGATATGCAATGTGTGTACTCAGCATGCCACTACACGTGTAGCTATATCTACAGAGAGCAGCAAACAAACATCAACAAGTAACTCACGGAATCACCAAAAAGAGGTGATCACTGAGTGGTCTAGGGGGGGTAAGAGAGAAGCTGTCAAGGCAAATGAGGATTCTTCATATTAACCACTGCAAGCTAAGAAAACTGATGACATATTAAATAGGGCAGCAGATGCTAATGTTAGCTTTCTTTTTACCCCACTAACAGTTGTGTGTCATGCATGCACATATAAAACCAGTAAATGTCTTTTTGTCCAAAGTGTCTGTTTCACCAAAGGAATAATTTAAAAGATTTATTTAAACAGTGCATACCCAGAGCCCACTTACCCGGCACCAACACATCATTCCAACCACTGCTATCAATACTGTAGGTATTTGCTATATGCCAGGATTGTAAAACCACTACTATAATTCATGGCTGGAAATTTGCAAAGTGTAACAATATTTGACTGTCTCATTTCTTGGTTGCATGCAGTCAGCTTTCCTCCATCATCTGTCGTTGCTATACTCTGACCGATCAATAACAAACGAGGCCTCAATTTATAATGGGTATTTACTCTGCTTAAAATTCATAGCAACTGCTAACTGCTGCAGTTCTGCAATCATCTGCAAGTGTACAACAGGCGGTGGTTTGATCAGTGACAACTGTGCTGTACATTATTACCAGAAAAGGTCCCTACTGACAACTGCTACTAAAGGCCACAGTTCATTTACATGTCACAGTTGACTTAGGTAACCCAACTGTGGGTCCAAAAACAGTGCTAAGGAAAAGGCTGTTAACTATTCTAAGTGAAGCTGTAGTTTGTTGTGGGGGGAGGGGAGTAATCCCACCCCCTTCTGCGGCTGCAGGCAGCCAATCCGCCTCACTACGTCTCTGGGGGTCGCCTGACATGGGCAATCAGCAGGGCAATGGGAGATGTCTGTGATCAGGCCAAACAACACACACAGTTACTGCGCCCGAGCCCTTGCTCAGGATGGAGCAGCAAAGAGTCTGTGGACTCAGGCCTGCATGCAGGCTGAGCAGTAAAATAGTCAGGCCTCCTAGCTCTGGTAGAGGACCGACAAGCACAGGCTTCTTGCCTAAAAAAGAAGGACACTGCCTCCCATGAATTGGCGTACATGGGAGGACGCAGGCCCAGCCACGTTGTCCTCGGGGTCCAGTAAGTAAGAGGATGAGTTTTTGCAAGATTGAGAAAGAACAAAAGAAGAGACAGAAAAATGTTCTGTACCTGGTGGAGGAGGCAATTAAGAGGTTGATGAGGGGTCTGAATCCAGGAGAAGCAGGGGTAGAAATTGAATTTGCTGGGTATATTGAAAAAAACATATGGTTCACCATGTGAAAGGGAACAGGTTACAGGATTTAGAAGGACAGATTGGGAGGGTAGTGTGATAACTGAAGACAGACTGAGGGGGTCAGACAATGCGTAAAAAGAGGGCCATTGGTACTGAGAAAGTCCAGCAAACAGGAGATAAAAACATAACAAAACATTTCCTATAAGGAACAAGATAGAAAGCTGGCTTAGTAAACAGCTGTTTTCAGGAAATACAGCCATTTTCAAGCACTCTCTAATCACACCAAACTATGATATTAACAGAGAAAGGCAGGCAGTCACAATAGCACAGACCACACTGTGCTCCATTAATAGAAATGCCTGTGGGGGCCCAGAAGTAACAATTTTGCCCAGAGGTAACGGAACAATTTATGGAGCTAATGCTTAATATGCACCTAAAGACTAGTAGGAGTTCCCTTAAGATTTTGCAGGGTAATATTGAATTCCACAGTAAATACTGCTGCAAAGATCTTTAATCTGCTTCCTGGTATGTGACTAGCATGACGATTGCTTGTTAAAAGGAAGAGCTGACTTTGACAGCAAAAAAAGCCCAAATCCTTAAGATCATCAAGTTACAGAGAATCTTGAAAAATTAATCACTTCCAACAACTATCACAAACATTCACTCTTTCCCAGACCCAGACCTGTCATGCTGCATACAAATATGGGCAAGATCATTAACTCAGATCTGCTCCTGTAATGGGAAGACTGAATATTACCTGTAATTGCTTCACACTATTTAAAAAAAAATGTTTAAAACTGATGCTTGTCTCTCTGTAGAATGATAATATGTATTAAAATGTTTCAACATAGGAATGTAGAAAATGTAGAATAAATGAAAATTAAAAACATAAAAATTTGTATGTAAACTAGAGGCAGTTCCTTTACCCATCCCACTTTTATTTCTGTCAAGTTCATAATGTGGCCACTTCTATCACAATTTGAGCATCTGTATTTTAACAGATACTATTTTAATTAGGGATGTAAACGAGTATTCGACTATACGATTAACTGATAAGCCTAAACTTATCGGTTAATCTAGTTGACTACTCACATTTCCCCCCCCCCCCCCTTGCTGCCTCTGTATCAGTTCTCCCCAGCACTAGGGATGTGACTGACTAGTCGACTATCTGATAAGCAAATGTTTATTGGATAGTTGACAAACTTGTTGACTAGTTGCTCCCCCTGACCCTTTGCTGCCTCTATCTGAAAGAGGCAGCAAAGGAGGATAAGGGGGGTGGGTGGGGGGGATACTTCAAAGCAGCAGCACTGCGTGGAGCCTGGGGCCAGACTCCAGGCTCCACATGGCGCTGCCGCTTTGAAACACCACTGCAGGAGCCCAGCATCAGGCTCCTCCTGGCATTTCAAAGCAGCAGTACCACATGGATCCCAGGATCAGCGGGGAGTCTATCAGAGGCAGCAGCACGGGGTAGCAGGGGAGGCTTCCGCGAAGCAGCCTCTGTCCGGAGGGGGTCCAAGTTGTGTATCCAGAGGCTATGAAGCAGCCCCTGTCCACTGTGAGGGGGTAAGGAAGTGGAAGGGGGAGGGTCCAAGCTCCCCACAGACAGAGGCTGAAGCAGCTTCTATCTGTGGGGAGCTCAGATACCCTTCCCCCACAGATAACCCCGAACACTGTGGACAGAGGCTGTTTCATAACATCCTCCGCTGTCCCTTCTTCCAGCAGCCTCTGGGCTGGGAAGCTCAGACTCCCCATGGGCAGGGGCTGCTGCCACCCTGCACTGCTACCTCTGTATCAGAGGCAGCAGCGCGGAGTGGAAGAAGGCAGCAGTGGGAGTGGGGCCGGAGGGCACTGGCTGCCAGAATAGTAGAGTAACTGATAAGAATTCATGAATTCAATTACCCAATATCTCACATCCCTAGTTTTAACCTATCCACATCTTGCTACTAGGGATGTAAGAGTTTAACCATAAACTGATGCTTATCAGTTAACCCCACAGATTAAACTCTTCATGGGGTTGCCGGCCTCCTGGTAACCCTGTGGAGCTTATACTGCAAAGTCTGTAGCATAGGCAGCTCCGCAGAAGTGGGGCCAACAGCCAGTGCGTGCTGGGAGCTGGCTTATGAAATGGCTGCTGGCATATAACAGCTTCCAGCTGCTAGCTCCGCTTCCAGGGATGCTGGTAGTGCTGCAGGCTCTGCAGTATAAAGCTTATAACCACATAACCATGTAACTTCTAGGATTTTTAACAGTCACACAGTCACATTTTTAACAGTTTTTTACATCCCTACTTGTCACATCATAATACTGTACCAAGATGGCACATGGTGAAGAGAACAACATCTTTCAATGTGGAGTTTTCTTTCAAGTAAGTAAAATAACAATAAAGCCAAATGAGTATTATACATAAAAATGTCTAGGTATGAGATTTATTACAGGACACATTTTTCATAAACTATAGGAAAGGATAAACAAAACCCCAAAACACTGTTTTGCAAACAGTTGTGTATCCTAAAAATTGAATCCCTATTGCTCCCTCTACCAGCACATACAATAGAGGATTATGAAGTCTCCTTGCTGAATAGTATGTTAACTAACAGCATACTCCAATTATATGAAATACCACAATATGGAATTTTCAAATATGCAATGAAGACAGGGTTGATACACAGGGCAATCCAATGTGATTGGAAAAGAAAACCAAATCTCAACAAAAATGATAAAAAAAGCAGCTTTCATAAACAGATTTCCACAGCTGATCAAGACGTTCACCCACATGCGCTGAATCTTTGAGTCTTTTGAGGATCAATATGGAAACAGACGGAGTAGTTTGCTGGCAGGGATAATGAGAGAAAAGTGCTTTGAGTAATTTTCATTCATCGAGATGGTGGATAATACAGAAGAAAGAAAGAAAGAAAGAAAGAAAGAAAGAAAGAAAGAAAGAAAGAAAGAAAGAAAGAAAGAAAGAAAGAAAGAAAGAAAGAAACCCAGAGGAAAACAGTGTTGATGATCAAGTGCAGCCCAAAAGAGCTAAAGAGAAATTATTTTTACACCCAAGTTCAGACACACAACAAAAGCGTCTGCTCAGTAGTTCAGATTAACAGCAAGGTTCTGTGCAAGTCAAAAGAAGAATGCTGACGGGCATGATTAGAGCACAGGGGATTTAGGGTAACAAAAGCTTCTGAAAAATACGTAGCCCTGTTTGTGATCTGTGGTTTCTTTGTTGGTTGCAGCAGGATGTATATAATAATAATAAAAAAAACTTAATACAATATTCATTTCCGAGTAATATCGTGCAATGTGGCAGTGACACTTCATACAGGAAAATCTAAAAGGCTATGTTATATAAGCTTACAGGTACACTACTCTGAATAAGCTAAATAAATTGCTGCTGCTACACTACAAATATTCTAACACCAGAAATATGTTCAACATTCACTTTGCTTGGTGGATTTTGTGGGGCTCATACTTCTTCACAACCAATTTTGATGGAAATAATAAGCTCCCCAACCCTTCTCATTTCTCATATCCCTCTTCTTTACTTTTTCCTCTTTGTCTTTTTCCTATTTTGACTACAAGGGAGGATCTCAGTCTTCCCAAATCCAGTCTATGTAGAAAACAGGCATATGTGGTAGGAAAACAAAATCATAAAGTCCTTGTTAGGAATAGTGTTTGGAAGTGCCCATAACCCTTACGGTAAGCCTGTGAACTTCTGGGTATGGGATCGCTTTTTCTGCTCTTTGGGAAGTCTTTGTTTTTAAAATGTTTCTGCAGCAGATTAAGGTGTGAAAACTCAGGATGACGACGTAGGAAGAACACAGGGGTCAACCATGTGTTTAAAGATCCCATGATACTTTCAGTTAAGTAATTTGATTCCAGAGTCTGACAAAAAATCCAAACCCAGCAATTACATACATGGCCTGCTGAAATTCTCCCTGCACTTTCAGTTGTATAGTAATACTCTGTGCTAAGCTCCTGTTCTCTGTTGAACAGCAGCTCCATTTAATTTCAGCTTGTAGGTAATGGTATCTCAATAATGGCTGAAATACTTTTATGTATATGCACCACTTATAATACTTTTTGGAAACGTCATGAGGCTCACTTTTTTAATCTTTATAAAGCACTTTAAAATCATTTAAGAGGTGACATAGAAGTTAAAGATATAATCTCTTATTTTCCTGTGATCGCTGTTACTTAATAGTAATGCCTAACATTTATATATTCATGCATAGTTTTCAAAGTTTTTTTTTACAAGGATAAGTAGCATTATGTCCTTTTTTTCTGATAAATTGAGGCAGAGAATATATATTACTTGACAATTTTGCACAAAAAGATTTGGTAAGCACCTATTATCTCACTTAAGATCCAAAGTAATTTTCCCACAAAGATACAAATATCAGAATTATTCTATTACTGGCTGATGAGTCATTTTCAGTCCTTTCAAAGCTCAAGCAGACTTGCAGGTGCTGGTTTGTTTGATTTTTTGGGGGGGTTTTTTGTGGGGAGAGAGGGGAATGTTTCTCAGGGTGTTGCTCTCTGGTGTGTCTAAATATTGAAGAAAAAGAGGTCAAAGTTTTAACTTTTTCATTATTAATATATTTTGGAGGTAGGTTAAAAACCTTTTGGTCAGAATATATGGGCTAGGTTTGGAAAAAATGATACATAATGGGTTTGGTTTTCATAAAGAAGATATTTGACTTGTCTAGGTGTTGATTTGACTCTATGGCACAAATCTATGATTTTAAAAAGAACAGTTCTTCCAGACGCTTTGTTCAAAATTGTTGAATATCATTTTTTGTGATGCAATAGATCATCAGTATGAAAAATTGTATTGTTCCTATTTTACAGATAGGATATTTAATGCACAGACCAAGATCACGGAGTCAGAGGCACAGCTGAATAGAGCTCCAGATCTCCTAAATCCCTAATATGCTGTAGAAGACATTACCCCACTTCCCATCAAGAAGTCAGAATTAGTAACAGAATTGTTGAGTATCTAGATCGATGGAGTTTACCAATACTTGGGAGATGGAGGACTTTTAATAATGGTTAATCTTTTGAGAAAGTGTGTGTTTGGTATTGCTAAGACACTCAATTTGAATAAGGTTTTCTTTTTACATCATTGTATATTACAACCACATATTTTATGTCAATTATGTAAAGTAGTGTAATTATTTAAATACAGGATACTCTTGAATTGGAAACCCTAAGAAAATTCACCACGTAATAAGACAAACTCACAATTGCATGTTCATGGTGGTGCCATATTGCAAACAATTCAATGAATAATAGGACTATATATACACACTGATATGTATGTAGACATTGAGTGTGTGTGTGTGTAATTTCTATGTCTACCTGTATATCAGTTCTATATTTCTCTTCATTGGCTATTTATTACGAGGAAGATTTTAGAATCAAACCCCACCTTCTCATATTTTTATTTTTTATCTTCACTGACATTGGAACTGGTTGCTCTAGTAGTGATTGAGAAGAAAAAGAAAATAATCTGTGATAAAATTTGCTGATGATGCACAATTTGAGAGGACTGATAAGCAATGAAGATGACAGGTTACTGATTCAGAGCAATCGGAATTACTTATCAAACTGGGCACAAGCAAATAATGTAAATGTACTGTGTACGTCTTGGAACAAAAATGCAGGCTATATTTACAGGATGGGGGACCCTGTCCTGGGAAACAGTGACTCTGAAAAAGATTTGTGGATCATGATGGATAATCAGCTGAACATGTGTTCCCAGTGTGATACTGTAAACAAAAAGAGCTAACGCTAATCTTGGACGGATAAACAAGGGAATCTCGAGTTGGAACACAGAAGCGATTTCACTTGGTATTTTATATTTGGTACTGGTGTAACGACAGCTGGAATAGTGTGTCCACTTCTAGTGCCCACAATTCAAGAATGATGTTTTAATTTGGAGATGGTCCAGAGAATAGCCACAAGAATGATTAAAGGACATTATACATGCATTATAGATAGACTCAAAGAACTCAATCTATTTATCTTCACAAAGAGAAGGTTAAAGACTCACTTTATTCCAGTTATAAATACTTACATAGGGATCAAATTATTAATGGGCTCTTCAATCTAGCAGAGAAATGTGTAATACAATCCAATGACTGAAAGTTGAAGCGAGACAAATTCAGACTGGAAATCATAGGCGTGCGCAGCGGGTGTGCCAGGTGTGCCCAGGCACACCCTAATGTCTCAAAAAAAAGTGGCTTTGCATTTTAATTTAATCGCATGATACGCTCTTTTAAGTAAAGTTTAGTTGTTAATTTTAAAAAATTAAGTTTAGTTAAGTTTTAGTTTCTTTAGTTTGTTTGATGAATAAAAATAATGTCCTTTATGATGAGTATTCAATAAATGTTCGCCTTTAAAAAAAATTAAAAATAAAATTCCCTGGGTGCACACCCTAATGAAATGTGCTGTGCATGCCTATGCTGGAAATAAGGTGCAATTTTTACCTGAGAGAGTAATTAAGCACTGGAACAATTTTCCAAGGGCTCTGGCGTATGCTCCATAACTGACAATTTTTAAACCAAGATTGATTTTTTTTCTAAGAGATATTCTTTGGAACTATTTGGGGAAAATTCTATGGCCTGTGTTACACAGGAAGTCAGATTAGATTATCATAATGGTCCCTTTGAATTTATAATCTATGAAAAAGATTCTAAAGAAGTACTGTTTGTAATAAGATCCAAACAGAAAATGGATCTTTATTTTCTGTTTATAAATGTTCTTTAAAGATGTGGATAAAGCATAGCAGTTTTAAAAATTAAACCTTTAAGGCCTGCCTCCACAGCACCACTTCCCAATTCCCAGGTGCCCCTATGTTTCAAAATAGCATACTAATTTTGTTTTTAGAAACGTCTCATTATTATGCCATTTAGAAATAAGGTAAAAGAATGCCAAATAGAGTAATGCATAGTGGAAAAAAACCCAACCCTGTTTAATTACATAAGAACCATACGCACATTTTCCCCAAGCAACATTAGATTTTTCCCCCTGTTCATTGTGGTCTTATGGGAATGTCAAGCTGGAAATACAAGGCTTGAGTTGACAGCTACAAATATTAAAGTATGAGAGGTGACATTCTAGAGATACATTAAAGCTGATAACGCTGCGAGTGCCACACTAGAAAGAGTGTCTCAAACAAAACCCAATGAAGCAAGAATTATGCGAATTTGTGCCAGATCCTTAGCCTTGATTCCAGCTGCTATGTGATTCCGAGGCAATTCAAAGCAGTTGGAAAGCTGGCATTAACAGAGAGCAGAGGATCTAAGTTTTGAATGTTGGGTCCTAGCGGCCACAAGATTGTTGAATAGAAAGATAGTTTAGGGTATGTCTGCATTGCAGACTCTTCATATATTGAGGCACATGGAGGTTTACAAAACCCCATCTGCCACCAACCTGCATACTCAAGCTCCTTAAACATGGGGCTCAGAAAGAGTAGATTCCTGAGCTAGCCAGCTTGACTAGGGAGTGTGGAGAAGTGTATAGGTTAAGCTGTGACACCCAGCCCCTGACTACTTTGCAGTAGTACCTGACTACTATGCAGTGTGATGTTAGCAAAGGTGGGAGTATGAGGAGTATACCTGGGCCCCTACTGGCCTTTTGTGGCTCTTGCTGGAAGCCCAGAATTCTTACTATATCCTGTTCCAGAAGCAGCCAATCAGAGCTCAGATAAAAGCAGCAGCTCAGATAAAAGGAGCTGCAGGGCATTAGCAATTCAGTTCCTGGTTAGGACCAGAGGGACAAGAGAGGTTATTCTGCTCAGGCCATACGAGCGCAACTGGAAATATTTATTGGCCCTCAAGGAAAGAGAACCTGAGAACGTGTAGGGTAATGGGTTGAACATAAAGGGACCAGGTGGGAAGAGAGGCCCAGCAAATGCCATAGCAACTAATTAAAGGAACCAACATGTGACTGCTATTATAGAGTTCCTGTTTTGAAACCTAGATTAGGGGATGGTTCTGCAAAGTGGCCTAAGCCTCAACAAGGAGATGAGGCTTCTTCATAGAAGCCTGAGCGATGGGCTGGATTTCAAAGGCCCAGAGATGGAGCTGAAGATCCTGGTGAGGCTCACGGATTGGCCAACTCCTCGCTGCCCTGGAAAGGGTCTATTTTTGACAGCAGGTCTTGGCCAGAAATGGCTGAGCCACTGAACATCTTCCAAGTAAGATAGGCAATCTAAAGGGGGCACCAGAACCAGGAAAAAAAAGAGTGCAGTAAAGCTGCTTGGAGACACTTAAGTGGTGAGTACCACACCTGACACACCACCATTCCCAGTAACCTTCCGACCTTTCTCTATGCTAACTTCCACTGATCCTCTATGCACAGAAGCCTATCTATGGGTTCTTATACCCTAGTTTTGTGTTTAACCTTTCATTTTCCATGTTCTCTGTCCTACTCTTATTCTCTGAATAGCTCAGCACAAGCTGGCTGCTAGCTAGCCAGGGGACATACCAAGATACTAGTGAACCACTGGTGCTGATAAACTTAAAAAACAACAAATGGTCAGATAGCACTTTATAGACTAACAAAACATGTAGATGGTATCATGACCTTTCGTGGGCACAGCCCACTTCTTCAGATGACCGGAGTTTTGAGTTTAGAATGTGCAGATCCAAAATAAATAGGGGAGAAGGGAGAAGGGTGAAGGGAAAAAAAGGGGGGAGTGGGAAAAAAAGGAGCAGAGGGTATGAAAATATCAAAGGGAAAACCAAGTAGGCTGAACTGGCAATCTATAAGCACCTGAAGATTGGATATCATGAGTACACCAGGGAGCATGATATTTTTTACCAAGAACTCAAGGACTACTCACTTCTTAGTGCTCAACTTCTGCCCTCTTCCTATCCCTGTTCTGACAGTTCCTGAAAGCTCCCACAGCAGGCTGTTGCAGACTGATGACTCTTCCACCACCCTACCCCATGGATCTGTTAAATTACAAGTGAAAAGCCCTCCAGATTGCCAGACCTGTTAGCATAACACTGAACCTGTGAAAGAGCCATTAAGTCATAATGAAACCATTTAACAGGCATGTACCAACTCTGAATTTTCTGACAAAAATTATTGTGCATTACTATGTCTATGGAAAACTTAATTTAAAATTTGCTTTAACTATTTCATTAGTTTGTGGCTGAAGATTATAAAATGACATCTCTAAAAAATCCTTGCAAAGATATTTAGATGCACAATCTGAGTATTCAGCTTTATCCTTAAATGCTCATATCTTCAGACATATAGGTTTTTAATAACTTCTTCAAACGACCATCCTTATCTAAAACACACATAGTCTTTACAGTGCTAACATATTATTTGTTGTTTTTTAATTTTAATTTTAATTACTATAATACAAAAACTTGCTTCTTAAGTCTTCCTGTCCTTTCTATCCATCCCTACTTGCACTCTTTTTCTCTCTCGCTCTCTCACACACACACACACACACACACACACACACACACACACACACACACACCCATTGAAGAGAGGCCTTACAAGGGTGGGGAACCTCGGGCCAGACGCAGCCCCTGCCTTGCCTGGTTCTGGCCCTCAAGGCTCAGGGCCCTCCAGCATTGGGGAGTAGGGTTGCCAGGTATCCGGTTTTCTACCGGACAGTCCGGTATTTGCGCCCTCTGTCCGGTAGAAAAATTCAGAAAATACCGGACAAGTGCAATGTCCGGTATTTTCTGAATTTCCAGCTGGGCGCTGGATGGAAGCCTGGCGGGGGTTGGGGAGCGACTGGAAGGCGGGGGCACGATAGGTGCTGGGAGTCCTGTGCAAAAGCCGGGTGGGGCCGGGTGGGGGCAGTGGCTGGGACTCCCAGCCACTCCCCCCGCCCGGCTTCTTCACACAACCAGAGGCTCCCAGCTTCTACTAGCAACTAGAGGGAGTGCCTGCCGGGGCGCGGCCTGTTGGACTCTGGCTGCGACCAGTGGCTGCACCACCCCCCCCCGGCCCCCGATTCTCCCCCAGCTCTGCTTCCCACCCACCCCTTCCTCCCTGCCAGCCCTGTGGCCCCCTCCCCGCCCCCTTCCTCCTGGCCATCCCGCCCCACCCCCTCGCAGCCGGTCCCTCCCTCCCCCGCCCACGATCAAGTGTGTCTGGTATTTTGGGGGGGTCTACCTGGTAACCCTTTTGGGGAGTCTGCTCTGGATTTTCATCCCTCCCACTGTCCCACCATGGGGCTGGAATACATAAAATCTATTAGGCTGGGCCTCCCTAGGCTCTGGTGTGGGAGGGGAAAGTGGGGAGTGTCTTTCTCCTTCTCAGTTGGGGGCCACATCTCACTCCTGTATGGCTCTCAACTGATTTTTCTCTGGGCCAGCGGCCCCTGACCAAAAAAAAGGTTTCCTACCCCTGCTTTAAAGGGATAACATTCCTTTTCTTCCAGATAGCTGGACAAATGAGTTTCTTTTTTACTTCTGACTATTTGATGAACTAGTTTGAAGAGAACCCTCCACCAAAATCAGTACCGTACTAAGATATGAAATCCTTTGTTATTCCTTTGGAAATGTATTTTTAACAAACATAGTGAAATTTCATGAACATGTCTTGTTATGAAAATCACACAAAATAAATTAGTGTTCCTTTTTTCTAAAAGCAACAAACCCACTAAACTGCTCAGACTGATTAATTTAAAATAATGTCTTTGTTTCAGTGAGTTTAAATATGTAGTAATCTGGAATGATTATTTTATGAAGGTTTAGGAGTATATTTAGAATATAAAACCAGCTTAGAAATACCGATGAAGAAAATGTAAAATAGGGAAGGGCTGCATCATGTATTCCGTAATATTTAATGCTGTATTCATCAGGATAACTACACTCACCACAAAGTTTCCCTCACTACAAAGTTTTTGTAAATAAATCTCTGACAAACTTCAGGGTATATCAAAAAACCTGTAACTGACATATTTTATTCCCAAATTTAGGGCTTTTAATTAGGTATATTTGCATGTCCAATCTTCACCATGGGGCATGCAGTGGAAAAAAAACTCCATTTTCTTTAGAAAGAAATTTTAGAAGAGTGTTTTTTCCCCAGAAGGACATTTGCTACTCTGGAGTTCAGGGATTTGGCTGCAATGGGTGAATAGAGAAAAGAGGGAGATAGTGGGGTGGAGGCAGGGCCTGGTCAGAGCCAGGGTGGAGTATGGGTCTGGCCATAGGCTGGGGAGTTTGAAGAAGCAGCTTCACTCATCGCCCGAGTAGTGAGGTCTGGGACAGGTAAAACTATGGCTGCTGATGACAGAGCCCCTGAGGTGGCACTTTGAGTAAAGGGCAGGCCTGGGCCCCCCCTACCAGCCACTGCTGAAGTAGCAGTGGCAGAGCAGTGAGCAGCATGACTCTCTGAGCCTATTTGCCAAGAGGGATTCTGATACCCCAAAAGGGGGGAACATGTATGGTAACCCAGCTGGAGGGTCTCCATCCCTATCCCAGAGCTGATATCTTCAGGTTATACTTTATCTCCCAGCTAGAAAGCAACATCCTTCTTTATACCTCTAGTCCCAGTTGGAACTCTTTTGCTAAGGCCCTGAAACTCCTTTTATCTGAGTCTTCAAGGCTCTGTCTGGCCACTTCTGTGAGTATTCTCTTAGCAGTTAGAAAGATCCGACCCACCGTTGTTGCTTCTTTCCTCTCACTTCACTGCATGCTGCAGCAGGATATGGTAAGACCATAGGGCCTCCCACAGGGATCCATAAAAACTGGTTATACCCAATCACACAGCCACAGACGCTGTGCTTTGAAACCCTTTAATTAAGCTCTCCAGAAACATGACAGTAACATTTACTTTCTCTATCTTGGTGCAATTAGGAAATCTCATCAAAATAGCATCAAACTTTGAGAATAAAGCAGCTATTTATTTTCTTGCATATTTAGGATTAATGAACAATGACAGCAAATAAACAAAGTATTGTATCCTATTTCAACCACATCAAATTTTCTGGTTATTTGTTTGATCAGAATGAAACCCAGATTATCTGTAGATCTTCACACTCTTTCAGAGAGAGTTTTGATAATTTCTCCGTCATTTGCTATAAAAAATAACTGAAGTCATTAATGCAAAAAGTCCATTGCACATATGTACTAATACACAGCTTGTCAGTCCCATTTTAAAGCAGTAAATGAAATGGGAGGGTTTTTGTACTTTGACAACAAAGAAATTTTTAAGGGGAAGGGTCCTTCCCTTCCACTGTTAACAGTACCTGAGGGGCTCGATGACTCTGTTAGCTTAACTGTTCCCACTGGAGTCATGTGTTTTAATGTGGATTTCAATGGGAAAGCTAGGTCAATACTGAGTGCATTTAAAAATGTAAGCTTAAACCTCTTCAAGGCAATAAGGAAATGATTTGAAAATTAAGTTACTCAAGAGTGGTTTTACATCTCTCCCTTTCTCACATGCACGCAGGTGTACACCAATTTTTATAACTTTTAAACATTTTAGAAGCAATGGGTGAAATTCCAGTTCCATTGAAGTCAATGACAAAACTCAGTTTAATGGGACTAGGATTTCACTCACTGCTTCCCCCCAACCCCAGTCTTCAGCTCAGCAGCTTGAAAGGGACACTTAATATAAAACTCACATTTAAATACATATCTTTAATAAAGACAGCTTTGATTATTAAAAGCTTTAAGGGTTGACTTCTGCTTTGAGATGTACACCCAACTATTAAGTGAGCAAGTGTCTCATTTTTGAAGGAAGGATTCACCGTGAAATATCTGACTTATTCTTCACTGTGCACGTTGCTTATTTACTTTGCATTTCATTCAACAAGGCCAGCAAACCAGGGATGTACGCGACTAGTCAACTGATAAGCATAGGCTTACTGGGTGGTCAAATCGCTACTCCACTAGTTGCTCCCCCCCACCTTGCTCCCGCTGTATCAGAGGCAGGAACCGGTGCTGATGGGAGCTGTCTTAAAAGCCTGTTCCCCCCAGCACCATCTCCAAAGGGAAGAGAGCAGGGGAGGCAGAGGTGCAGCCGAGAAACGGTGCAACTGCTGTGCTTCTGCCACTGAAATGTAGTGGCTCAAGCAGTCCCCACTCACCTCAGGTTCCCCGCTGCACCTCTGCCTTTTCATCTTCCTCACATGATACCAGCTCAACATCTTGCTTCTTTCCAAATACAGAAAGACTAATTAGTGAATACTTCTGTTTTTTCTGCATCAATAACAATTTTACCCACTCCATCTAGTAATAGACCTAAAGCACTTCTTTTGTTCCTGATATACTTAGGAAACTCCTTATTTTCCATAACCCTGCCAGCCAATGATTTTTCTCTGATACCTTAGCTTCCCTTTTCTGTTTTCTGCTCTTTAACTTCTGGCGTGTATTGGTTGCTATCGATTTCCCCTTTTTTCCCAGTTTGCCACGTAACTAGAATGGTATTCAGCCAAACCTGTCCTCTTTATTTGACTGTGGAATTGTTCCTTTGTGGCCACCTAATAAACTCTTTTAAAAGAGTTCTCAATTTCCATTCACATTTTTCTATCTAATGTTTTCCTCAGCTTTAAGAAATTAGCCCTTTTTGAAGTACCAAATTGTATGTGCACGACATGAAAAATTATATATATTTTCTACTGCAGAAGGATTGCACCTCACATATGAACTCTATTTTGGACTTCATTCTCATGGATAAAGATGAATTAATCACTGGAGTGGAAGCTGATGGTTGCTTAGGGACCGGTGATCATGACTTATTACATTCAATGTGTGTAAAAAGAGCACAATCCCAACTAGTTTTAATTTATAATATATAAATACATTATGTACAATTCTATATTATAGTACGTAAGAATACCATTACTACCAGTTGGGATTGTCCTTTTTTTACACATATTGAATTAATTACTCATGATCACTGGTCCCTAGGCAACCACGAACTTCCACTTCAATGGTTAATTCATCTTTATCTGTGAGAATGAAGTCCAAAATAGAGTTCACACATTGGGTGCAAACTTTTTTTGTGGTAAAAAATAACCTATATAATTTTTAGAAACATTAATGATGTTTTACTTCTGGATGCATACAACCTCCAGCACATTTCTCTCAAATTGAAGTCCCCATAACAAAATAATTTTTCTTCCTACACATTAGCCAGATGCTTAAGGAGTGGGGATGTTAAATGTCAATTAATCAGCTAATCGAGTAATCAATGGAATTTCCACCAACTACTTGATTAGCTGATAAAGGGATACGGGTGGGGCGCTCGCTATCCCGGCTGTACCTCTGCCTTTTAAAAGAAATAAGAGCCACCTGCGGCTCTTACTACATTTAAAAGGCAAAGGCACAGTGGGGAACTGCAGCATTTCTGCCTTTGAAATGGAGCAAGAGCCCCATGGGTCTCCTGCTACACTTGAAAGGAAGAGGCACAGCAGTCAGGACCCAGAGCAAGCGGGGTGTGCTGGAGTACCAGCTCGAGCCATTTCCCCGCTGCGCCTCTGTCTCCCCTTGCCTCTCTCCCCCATGTGGAGACGGTGCTGGGGGGAACTGGCTTTTAAGCCGGTTCACCGCAGCACCAGCTTTTGCTCCCCTGCTTGCTGACTCTGATACAGCAAGGGAGGCAGCAAGGGAGGGGGGAAGCGACTAGTCAAGTAGTGACTTGACTACCCAATAAACCTAAGCTTATTGGATAGTCGAATAGTTGACTAGTCACTTACATCCCTATTAAGGAGTGACACATAGTATTCTCTAGATTGATTTGGGGCTCTTTTGCACCTCCAGGACTCCCTTCTAATCCTGTTAATACAATAATCCATATGCCATCACTATCCTGTGATGCTGAGTTATCAATAAATCTCAAACAATTTGTAAGTGTCTTTAATGTACCCTTATAAGAATGGCCATACTCAGTCATCTAGCCATCTAGCCCAGTATCCTGTCTTCCAACAGTGACCAATGCTTGGTGCTTCAAATGGAATGAACAGAACAGGTACTGGATCTGTTGCCCATTTCTCCATCCTCTTATCGTCCTCCCACCTCGCCCCCAATATGGTTCTAATGGCTTGAAATAATTCTGTTCTGATAACAAATCACAACAGGGAAATGCTCAAATTAGAAAGAAAAAAGATTATTTCAATTAAATTTTAAAAATAAAACAAACTATTTCTACTCTATTAGGTTTTCTAAATCCCTCCCTCTTTCCTTCTTTTAAAACATATAAATGAAGGGCCTAAAATTAGCCAACACTGTCCTTTAAAATCTAGGGGGGGCGGTAATACATAAGTTTAGAGCACTTAGTTTTCTGTATATAATACTTCTAGTTTATGTATGTTTTCTTGTTTTCTAATAGTGCTTCAGCCTATTGGTTTTTTAACTGTCCACGAGTATAGGCTAGGATATACGGTGACATTATAATGGTCTTATATTCAGCTTGATTTTCTAATGTGTCCAAGGTCAAATCAATCACAACCTTTCCTCCACTTGCTCAATCCTCTGTGTTCAGGTCATCATATATTTTCTCCTTTTTATTTTTTTTATCAGTGATTGGCAGGCAAGACCAGGGAAAGTAACAAAATCATTCCTTTTATTACTTCCATTTGCACAGCTTTATAGCATCCGTGTAATGATAGGTATAAGTTAGGTGCAGCAAAGGCCAGGCACAATATCCTATCTTAGTCTACCCTCTTTTTGCTCTTGCTTATTGCTAGGAATGTCTCTTTCAGGGCTTTCAGAAAACATGTGCCAGTACCAGATTCTATTTTCATTCTCATATTTCACTCTGCAGAGCTGATATGTGACTAGCCCTGACAAGAATACATTTATAAGGAGCTAAGCACCAGGAAGCCCTGCATATATTCTAGTTAAAGGTCCTCAGAGACAAAAAAAGAAATAGTCCTTAACTCATCTCTGAGCACTTAAACAAGGGCAATTTCTGGGAGGAAAAAAAAATCAGATTTTATCATTGCATTTTCATGTTTATAGCTACTAAATGCTTTCCAACCTCAACATGAAGAAAGATAAACAACAGAGGTACAATATCTACATAACAAGGCTTAGCTATTAGATAGATATTGGGGATGCTAAACAAAAATCAATTTGTAACTTTGGTATTAGTTTTATTTTATTGGTTGTTATTTTCACTAATCTTGTTGAACAATGGCTCTTGTTTGAGTTTGTGCCAGTGCATTTACAAAATAACAAAACAACAATAACAGCAATCTTTTTTACTGAACCTAACACTATCATCTACACAAGACTCAAAAGTGGGAGGGTCTAGTCTGGACTCTCCCTCCCTGTTTCCTTCTTTTCATTTATTTTTAGTTGAACCATCAAAATCAACTTAAGTATATCAACCATGGAAGCATGGGCGGCGAGTTAAATGGGCTCGTGGTGCCCATGCTCCAGCAATATTCAGAGCTGGGGGCCCTGCTCCACCAATATTTGGAGCTGGGTCTCTCCCCCAGCCCTGCCTGGAGCGGGTCCCGGCCCCCACCTGCTGGCCCCCCCACGCATCCTCCCACCCCGGCCCCAGAGCATCCCCCCCGGCCCCGGATTGTTCCTGCCGTGCGCAGCTTTCAGTCCGGCTCCTCCTTGCCAGCGCACGCTGCCAGCTGCTGCTGCCATGCGCAGCATTTACAGGTGAGCGGGGAGATGCCCGGGCGTGACAAGATGTCACGGCTCGGGACTTTAAAACTGCTTGGCGCAGCATTGCGCCGCGCGGCCTAGCTCTGGGTTCAGAGTCTGGAGTCTTCTGGGGCCCGAGCGCAGACTCCGGCCCCGCAAAGTGGAAGGCAGAAGGGAGGGGAGGGGAGGGGAGGGGAAGGGGGAAAACTAGGGGGAAAGGGTTGGAGAGGAAGGGGCTTGTGCGGAGGAGGAGGGGTAGGGGAAGGGTGGGAGAGCAAGGGGCTTGTGCGCAGGGGAGGAGAAGGGGAGGGGGAAGAAAGGGGAAGGACCAAGGGACAGGGTGGAGGAGAGAAAATGCCAGGGGCCAATTGCAGACAATGAGGAAAAGGGCAGGAGGAGGTGTCAGTGGGAGGGGGACAGGGTGATGCTGGGGAGAGGAGAGAGTAAGGGCATTGGGGGCTAGAGGGGGAGGTGCTGAGAGAAGGCTTGAAAGATGGGGTGGGCATGAGAAAGGTGGGGATGGAGCAAGTCATGTGTGAGGGCACTGAAGGGAATGGGGGCAGAGAGTGGTGAGGGGTGGGCATCAGGAAAAAGAGGGCAAAGGGGTAGGGGCAGTAAGGGAAGGAGGGAGGCACCAGGAGGTGCAGGGTTAAGGGAAGGTGCAGGTACCAGGGATTCTGGGGTGAAGCAGAAGGGCAGACACCTGCAGGAGGGACCAGCACCAGAGGAGAGAGGCAGGGCAGGTGTGTAGAGGAGGTGTTAGAGGGGATGAGGAGGGTAGCTCACATGATCAGAGTGGGGCTACTGGAGGAGTGGGCACAGGGGAGAGAAGGGCTGGTGGAGGGCAGGTCTCAGGAAGGCTGAGGGCAGTGAGAAGGGCAGGAGTCAGGACAGCAGAGGAGGGTAAGGAGTTGGGGGCAGCAGGCACCAGGGAGCTGATGGAGCAAGGAGGAGACATGGCAGCAGAGAGAAAGGTAAAGGTTTATAAAATATTTATTAAAAACTTGGGTGCCACAGTGGCACATCCAAACAAGCCACATGAACTCAGTACTGGTGCACAACACAAATTTCATTCTGCTCATAGGAGGAAACTCTTAGGCTATGTCTACACTGTCGGCTTCTTGCGCAAGAACATCTTATGCAAGGGTTCTTGTGCAAGAAGTCTTGCGCAAGAACACGTCCAAACTGCCATGTGTGAGCTGTGCTTTTGCGCAAGAGCATCCACGGCAGTGTGGATGCTCTCTTGCGCAAGAAAGCTCCGATGGCCATTTTAGCAAGGGGTTTCTTGCGCAAGAGAGCTTACACCTGTTAGAAAAGAGCATAGCTCTTGCGCAAGACGCCCTTTCTTACCATGCCGTACTGTAAATTTCCTTGCGCAAGAGCAGGCGGGCAGTGTGGATGCTCTGTGGGTTCTTGCTCAAGAACACCTGTACTTGTGCAAGAAGCCGCGAGTGTAGACATAGCTTTAGAGGGAACACTTCCCCCAGCTTCTCTGCCCCCGAGTTAATGTCACACACAGTGGGTTAATGCAATTGCAGGATAGTTGCATGAGGGGGGTTTGGGGGGGGCCAAACTAATCCCTGTTGGTAGGAGGATGGTGGGAAAAGTCCTTCAAGAGGGGTGACATGACACCTTTTACTTCTGGTCATGTGTCCATTTTGCCCCGAGCGTGTTACCTCCAGAGGCCTGGTTAACAGGGGTCAGGGGGTGTGGCTAATGGGGCACCACCAAAAATTATACAAACCTGCCACCCCTGCATGGAAGCAGATATTACATATAATCTTTAAAAACAGAATGTATATATTATACTAGATTTAACTCAATTTTTATTTTCTGGAAAATAAAATGAAAATGTACATGCTTCATTGAAATCATTCCTTTGAAGTGGGGGGTGAGATCAGTATGCAGGCTGCCCTGGGGAGAGAGGCCTACCCCAGCCCTCTCTCACTGCAGCAGGTTGGGGCCAGGTGAGAAGTGCCTGTCCATGGTCACTGCAGCCCCAGCAGGCACAGCCGGGGAGGGGTGCATGTCCCCTGTCTGGGGCAGCTTTAGATTCATCTGCCCTCTTTGTCCCCCCCACCAGAGTGAGGAATACAGCAAACTGTGCACTTTCCCCTCGCTTTCTGATGAAGGGGAACAGCCAGCAATTGCCCCAATACAAATCTGGTGGGGGGAAGCCTGTATGAAACAGAAGGGGGAAACTTCAGCCTCCCCAACCCTCCCTAAAGGGCACTGGGGTTCAGGGGGAGGTTTGGGGCTGGAGGCAGTCCCAGATAGGAGTGGGGTGCCCTCAGCCAGCCCCTTTCACTGCCTGGTGTTTCTATCTCTTTTCTTTATGGTTTATGAAAAGCAATCCCATTCCAGGCACATCCCATTTTCATCACACAATGAGACCCTTACCTTGCTTTAAGTTATGATAAGAGGAAGCTGTATACGGAATTCGGTGGCCCTAGCTCTTACCATGTAAGAGGAATTGTTGAACAAACAGAGACAGATAGACACACAAACAAACTCTTTCAAATATCTAGGAGATATAAACACACATCACAATAATGTAGTTCTTACATTTAAGCCTTCAGTTAAAGTGTGAGTGTACATGAACAGGAAGGGGAAAGTAGAGCACACAGGGCTAAGACAAAAAAAACTTTGTAGCATCCCTTGTAATTTCAAAACATTTACGTGAAACAAAAAATGAACAAATATAGGAATATTATCCTCCTGTAGCCACTGGGTATCACAGTATATATATAAAATACACATACACACACATATAAATACAGCCGGTCCCCGAGTTGCGCACGGTCGACTTAAGACCATTCGCAGTTACGACCGAGGCTGTCGTAAATGGCGGACCCCGAGTTACGAATGCGATCCGCGCTTACGAACAGCGTGGTCGCATGTAACTCTATGGGGTCCAACTTACGAACGAACCGAGTTACAGCCAATTGCTTGGTCCGTAACTGGTTCATAAGTCGGGAAGAGGCTGTATATATAACTATGGGTATGTCTACACTAGCTCGTTAGTTCGAGCTAGGTAGGCAAATGAGGGCAACCGGAGTTGCAAATGAAGCCCGGGATTTAAATATCCCAGGCTTCATTTGCATGTTCCCGGGCACCGTCATTTTTAAATCCCCCTTAGTCCGAACTCCGTGCCCGCGGCTACGCGGAATAGGTAGTTCGAATTAGAGATCCTAATTCAAACTACTGTTACTCCTCATTCCACGAGGAGTAACGGTAGTTCGAATTAGGATCTTTAATTCGAACTACCTACTCCGTGCTGCGTAGCCGCGGTACGGAGTTCGACTAAGGGGATTTAAAATGACGGCGCTGAACATGTAAATGAAGCCCGGGATATTTAAATCCCGGCTTCATTTGCAACTCCGGTTGCCCTCATTTGCCTACCTAGCTCGAACTAACGAGCTAGTGTAGACATACCCTATGAGATGAAGACAAACAGAATCTGAGAGGGGGTGAGTTTAAGTATCTACATTTTTGTTTTTCCTGGAAGTTTTGTATTTATTTTCATGGCTCTGTGGCAGTCAGAGATTCTTAATATTTTTCCCCTTAGGTATGTCCACAGATAAAGTCCTGCAGAATTATTTCTGTATTGTTTCATCCCAGGATGGATTTGCTATCTAAGCCAGGTGGTGGAGAGAAAACAGTCATCTGGTAAGTATGCCCTGCTATCACAGTATCCAGACTTGCTCCAATAAATTCTGTCAGTAATCCAGAGTGGACTTCTTTGGGTTCCCTCTGAGGTTCAACGTCTCAAACAGATGCAGAGACATGGCAGTTGCTTCTTATGGTTCCTGGTAAGATCATCCATTCAGACACCAATCATCCAAATAAGGATAAACCCTTGTTGATGAAAGCAAGCTGCTACGGGTTGGACCTCCCTTGTCTGGCACCCTCGGGACCCGAACAACGGAGTTTGCCAGATGAGAGGAGGTCAAGGCTCCTTACCCAGCTATAGGCTCTGCTTCCAGGTGGGGCTGCGCTCCCTGCCACTGCCTGCAGCCCCGCACTGTGCCAGCCCCAGACAGGGGCTGGCCTTGAAGTCTGAATCAGGTCAGGGCTATGCATGCAGCTGACTCCAACCCTGACCGGGCCTGAGCTCCCTGCCGCCAGTCCCAGCAGGGTTTGCGCTCCTGCACCACACCAGTCCCGACTGAGGCTGTGATTCCCACCGCACCAGCCCCAGCTGAGGCTGCACTCCTGGCCACTGGCCCCACTACCTCCAGCCCTGGCTCGGGCTGTGCTCCTTGCCACCAGACTTGGCCAGGACTGTGCTCTCCACCATGCAGGCCCACTGGGGCTGGGCTCCCCACTGCTAGCCCAACTGGACCTAGAAAGTTGCTGTACCAGAGAGTCCTGGATTTTAGAGATTCAACCTGTAGCCCCAATAGCACACCATTAGGTGTCCAAAGGGGAGACCCTGGTACTGATATGGGTTGTGCTCTTAGCTAGCCACAAATCTCAGGAATCTCCTGTATGCCAAATGAATATCCACAAGAAAACAGGTGCTGAGATAGAGACCAAGTGAATTAGCTGCCTGGTCTAGAGAAAGGATAACTAACGACAGAGTTAGCATTCTGAACTTCAGGCATCAGGTGTATTTGTTCAGTTCTGTGAGGTTCAAAGTGGATGTAATCCTCATTTCTTCTTGGAAACCTTGAGTAGCACCCCCTTCCCATTTCTGTTAGATATACTAATTCTATTGCTTGCACATTGAGAAGTCACTACCTCCTACTGAAGAATCCTCTTGTGAGAGAGTTTCCCAAAAGAGGACAGGGATAGAGGATGAGGTTGCAGCTGGGGAGGGCAGAGCAGGATGGCATAGCTTGAGGAGGTGGCCTCTAGTACCCATCTGCTCAAAAAGATAGGTAGTGAAAGTCAGCCTCTAAAGGGAGGAAAAGACCAGAGGACTTGTGCAGATCCAGAGATAGTTGATGAACAGCTCTTGAAGGTCCCGTCCACAATGTAGTGACTGGAAAGTGAAAGACAGTGAACCATGGACACCTTTTGTTGCATGGCAGTTCTTTTTGCCACTGCTAATAGGAGGCAAGTTGGTTGGTTGTAGGAATTGCAGCTTAATGGATTTTCTCTTGATTGCAGGGGTGTAAATACCCAGTAATCAAAGTGACTTGGGAGCCTTTCAACAAGTGACGAGACTGATCCGTCTTTGCCCTGACCAGCATTTCACATTCTATAAAGTCTTCCACAACAGTTTGAACCTCCTTTGGCATTCCCAAGGAGACGAACCAGGACAAGCAACTTCATATTACCGCAGTTGGAAGGCCCATTTCAGGCCATCATGCAGAGGGGTCCCTTTAGTCAGAGGCTATTCCTGCCTCCATAGATTCCTCATGAGGAACTTTTTAGACAAAAATTCCATGACCTGCTTAGTTCTACTCAGAGGCAATCTGCAGTAGTGAGATACTGCAGATACTACATCAAAATGTGTCAAGGGTATCCCCCCCCCAACAGTATAGACACATATCATGGTAGTTTGTAATCAGGAAGCGCTCATGGCATGTCACAAGTTTTTGTAAAAGCTAGGGATCCTTGGCACATTCTTCTGCTGAGAAGAGAGCATGTGAGAGAAAGAGATTAAGAGAGCACACAGCCAGGGCTCCCTGCCCCAGAAGGGGGGCACAAAAATAGGCAAGCAGACACCTCAAGCTAACTATGAACATTTTACAAACCTTTACGGCTATTTACAGAGAGAAGCTGAAAAAAGTGTGAACCTTGAAGCTCCATCCTAGACCATGAGTAATAAGAATGAAAAAAGATGGCAGTGGTCTGGCAGTACTTTATTCCAAGCATGCAGACCATGAAGAGAGCAGGGTCACATGTGCAGGACATACAGTTACTGCTAGAGAAAAATCTCTGTCCCTAGGCATGTGGAGCACATGCATAACCCAGAAGCACACTACACACAAATGCAATCCCTTGAAGAAAAATAAGGGCACCTAGCCCATACTTTTACAGCTGTGACATTCCAAAGAAATTTTTATCTGCATAGCAGAAGAAAATCCAGCCCAACATATATTTATATGGAGAGGGGCTGGGCATGGAGGCCACAGCTGGCCACAGTGGCAGGTGAAACTAAGAACTGCTGAAACTTTCCTGGGAAGAGGTTGTGCCCTATCCAGACTGTGGGTTGCCCTGGGACAGAGGGACTAGGCTTGGCGGACACAGTTGGCCAAAGTGGCAGTAAAGACTCAGGATTGCCGATAAACTCCTGGAAGGGGGTTGAGAGACACTGGAGTGGGCACTGCTGGAGGGCAGTGTCCTGAAAAGGATGCCATGGTCCAGGAGCGGCGCAGGTCCAGAGTGAGAGTAGGGAGCAAGGACGAGGGAAACAAGGCATCCTGCTAACAAAAGAACTAATTCCTTGAAGCCACCAGCAGGAGGTTCTACAGTGGAGAGTCCCACTCTATGACAGAATTCAACATACTGAAACATATAATAAACTGGTTACGACAGACTCTTAACTACTTGTATCTGCAAAGCCACCATCTGATGCCATTTAACAAGGCTGGGAGGGAGGGAGAGGAGCCTCAAGATTCTTAGTCTGTCTGACAGTACTTACACACCACATCTTTTCCTTTCTTTCCTTTTTGTATTTTTCCCAGGTAATTCACCTTTTTCTTCCAAAAGACTGCCCCTCCCCCAAAAAAAGAAAAAAATATGTTTTTGTAATAGTACTGTGAGAAAATTCTGATGCACGTAAGTCAGGAAATTCAAAGATACATTTTCAATAACAAATTTAGGCCCATTGCATACAACTTAAGTCATCTGTGTATCATTATAAACTCCCATATAAAATGCTATGTACCAGTGTTCACAGTGGAAATAGTTATTACAGTGTTCTTTATTTTTAATTTCCTGACCTTTGTGCCTTTAATTTCTCAAACCTAATTATCATCTCAATGTATTGTTTTAAATTTAATTAATAAAATCATTGTTTCTTGACCAAAAGTTTGGGAAAGAGTAAAGAAATACATTTACAATCTATGGCTGTGTCTACACTGGCACCCTTTTGCGGAAAAGGGATGCTAATGAGACACAGCGCAGTCTAAATCATGCGGGGATTTAAATATCCCCGCAGCATTTGCATGAACATAACTGCCGCTTTTTCCAGCTCGGGGTTTTGCGGAGAAAAGCGCCAGTCTGCAGCGATCTTGTGGAAAATAAACCCTTTTCTGCAAGATCTCTTATTCCTTCCTTTCAAGTAGGAATAAGAGATCTTGCGGAAAAGGTTTATTTCCGCAAGATCGCTCGTCTAGCGCTTTCTCGGCAAACCGAGCGGCAGAATATTCATGCAAATGCCGCGAGATATTTAAATCCCCAGCAATTGCGCTGTGTCTCATTAGCATCCCTTTTCCGCAAAAGGGTGCCAGTGTAGACACAGCCTATGGGTTGAGAAAAACCTAATCACATAAGCCACAATATCAGGAGCTCATACACCTGTACAACCACTAATGTAATACATGCCATCAATGCCCCTCTGCTATGTATATTAGCCAAACCGAACTGTCTCTGGACCAAAGGATAAATGGACACAAATCAGATATCGGGACTGGCAACAGCACCTGTAGAGGAACATTTTAACCTCCCTGGACTGGTTAGCGCACTACATAGTCAATTTCACTGCTCTACAGCCAAAATGCTTCTGAAATAAATGTAGTCAAACTTTACTAATTCTGGGTCACTGAGAACGAAAATGATGCTTAAAATTGTTGATTGGCTCTAGTTTTCAAGATATGCTATTGGGTCAGTATATACGACCCTTGACTTGGGAATGGCGGAGGATAAGTGAGTTATAAAGGGAAAGGATCTCAATTTAAACCAGAAATGACTAAAATACATCTTTGACTGGATCTATGAATAAATCTATGACTGGGTTTGGACAGTACTTGCTTTTTTAGGCAAAACAATGAATGATGCAATCTGAAGCTGTTATTGTGTCATACATGAAATGAACTGCATCATGTTATTCCTAGACGTCATGGATGATGCAATCATAACAAAGCTTACATCACTCTGCTGAACAAATTGCCCTATATCAGCTCTAGAAATCATACAGTGTCGTGCTCTCTTATTTGTCAGTGTTTGATTTTGCAAAGGGACACATTTCTGTTTAGCCAAAGTGAGCAGAGATGCCTCGTACTTGTGTGAACAGTGCAGATAACTTCTGCTATGTTTGTGGTGAAGTGACTTTTGCATCACAAAAGCGCAGTATAACCACTATGGTTAAGAAAGCCTATCACCTTTATTTTGGCTGCAAAATTGGAGATCAGGACAAGAGGTGGGCCCCACACATATGCTGCAACACTTGTGCAACAAATCTTCGCCAGTGGTTGAACAGGAAAAGGAAATCTATGCCTTTTGCAGTGCCAATGATTTGGAGAGAGCCAACAGATCATACCAGCAATTGTTACTTCTGCATGGTGCCTCCAGTTGGGAAAGGTGTGTCAAAGAAGAAAAAGTGGACTGTGCATTATCCAAACATTCCATCAGCTATACGCCCAGTTGCTCTCTTGCTTGGTCTGCAGACTGGATACACAAAGTACTGCTGTTTTCTCTGCGAATGGGATAGTCGTGCAAGAGATTCCCACTACATCAAGATAGATTGGCCACTCTGACAGTCATTGGAGCCTGGGAGGAAAAGTGTTCAGCATCCACCACTTGTTGAATCAAGGAAGATTTTGTTACCACCCTTACACATCAAGCTGGGTCTGATGAAGAACTTTGTCAAGGCCATGGACAAAACACAAGCAGCTTTCAAGTACCTCTGTGGAAAATTTCCAAGGTTAAGTGAAGCTAAGATAAAGGAAGGTGTCTTTGTTGGTCCTCAGATTCGTGAACTTCTTCGAGATGATGCATTTGACCATGCACTGCGTGGCAAGGAAAAGACGGCATGGAAAGCCTTCCAGTTAGTGGCAATACATTTTCTCGGAAACAACAAGGCAGACAACTACAGGTTGTTGGTGGAAAACCTCCTCAAGGCATACAAAAGCCTTGGTTGCAACATGTCACTAAAGATACATTTTTTGCACTCTCATCTAGATTTTTTTCCACCGAACTGCGGAGCAGTGAGCGACGAGCACGGCGAGCGATTTCACCAGGACATTGCAACAATGGAGAAACGCTATCAGGGCAAATGGAGCCCATCAATGCTTGCAGACTATTGCTGGACATTGACAAGAGATGCTCCATTTAATGAATACAAGAGACAAGCCAAGAAGCACCGTAGACACTGAATAGGACTAAACTATGTACATATTAGTTTTTTGCCTTTTGTTTCATAATAAATTTTATTTACATAACCCTTTTGCTGATTTTTAAAGTGTTACATAAACAGGACAGGTGAAATATTATCTTGTAAAGCAACCATAAACACATGAAAAAACCTAAGTTTACAATTTATGATTAAAACTCTACTATCTACACAATATACATAGACGTAAAATGTAAAAACTTAAATATCTTGGAAACAGTAGCCAATCAGTTGTTTTAATTGTCATATTTGAATTCAGCACATCAAAATACATAATAAATAGCACATTTTATCTCTGAAGCAGACGACTTCTAAAAAATTGTAGACCAGTGTTTCCTGCCTTTATTTACACACCAAAAACTGTAAATGAGACACATCTACTCTGACTTAATTAACATAATTTACATTGGTCCTACAGTTGACAGGTAATTTCTTATGCTGTTGTATATATCCCGAATTCTGTAATTTCCACTCCAACTCATCTGATGAAGCGGGTTTTACCCACAAAAGCTCATGACTTAATAAATTTGTTAGTCTCTAAGGGTATGTCTACACTTGCAGCCTAATTCGAACTAAGGCTGCAAAGGTAGGCATTCGGAATTGCAAATCAAGCCCGGGATTTAAATATCCCACGCTTGATTTGCATCTTCCAACCGGTGCCATTTTTGAAATTTACAAGCCGAAGTAACTGCCGCGTCTACGCGGCAGTGAAACGGCGTTGGAAATAAAGCCCTAGTTCGAACTACCTGTTAAACCTCATTGCAGGAGGAATAACAGGTAGTTCGAACTAGGCTTTATTTCGAATGCCCGTTTCACTGCCGCGTAGACGCCGGCAGTTACTTCGGCTTGTAAATTTCAAAAATGGCGCCCGCCGAAAGATGCAAATCAGCGGGATATTTAAATCCCGGGCTTGATTTGCAATTCCGAATGCCTACATTTGCAGCCCTAGTTCAAATTAGGCTGCAAGTGTAGACATACCCTGAGGTACCATAGAACTGCTTGTTGTTTGTGTCATGTTAGCACAACTCTTCGTGTGCCAAATGATAATTTGTTAATATTTATATAAAAATCTCTTCTACTCTTGTCACTTACAGATGGGAAAACATATACATGTGGACCTAGGCACTCTACCATCATAAAGACTAGTGTATATTGTACACACACTATTAATAATGACTGAATGTCCACCTTGAGAAACCTTAAAGAAGAAGTCCAATTTCAAAGTTACTGAGACCCTACTCTCTGAAAAATCAGGCATCTTTAGGGAGGTTCACATTGGACATGTGAAAATACAGGCAAACAAAAGCATTAGTCACTTTATAGAGACTTGAAACTTAACATTTATTTGAAGAATTCTAACAGAAGCAGAAGAAAACTGCCATTATAAAATCTTTACAAGCTCTGAAATGGCCAAATTCAAGAGGCAGAAAACCAAAGGACAAGAGGCAAAACTGAGCAATATACAAGAGTATTCATTGTCACCTGAAATGAATGTGGAGGAGAAGGAAGAGATACCATTGCCAGTTAAACAAATGAGAGCTTCCAAAAAAGTTTTCTACAATACTGATGCAGTCTGCAACTCTTTCAACTTTAGGGAGTCACAACAGAGTCTACTTAGCCAAGGAATACTGTTTTGCTTTGTCCAACTAGAAAGCACACTCTAGATACAGTATTAGAAATAGCACATTAACTCCCAGAGCTATAGTGGTTTTGATTATTTTATTTGTAAGTAGTATTTACATTATGACAAAATGACCCTTTTGCCTGTTAGAATCCTGTATAAATTAAGTGGAAATTAAATACAGAAATATGTCGTATGCATTCACAGGAACCTTCATTCTTGTGTAGATTAAAATACTCAGCAGAGATGCAAAAGAAATCTAGCCAAGTAAAAACATTTACATATAATTTGCAGAATATTTTCTCCTCTGGAAACAATTACTATCATCACAGTCATGAAACCCAGCACTTTAAAATGTGAATAATGCTACACTAGTCTGAGAAACTGAAGAAATGAAAGACACCTGAGTAGGACTATTGTTTTAAGGAACAGTCTGTCTTCAGACATATTTGTGTCAGCAGCATTAAACACTACAAGTGCCGATTATTAATCTTTCAACACACGTTGCGATAAATATGAAGGGCTGGTTACTTTGCTACTGCTGGAGTTTAAAAATATATGTCATCCTTTTGATAAGTGCACAGAGCTCACTAAGGGCTTGTGTACATGGTGCCAGCAAAACAAAACAAATAGGTATGAGCCAGTCCCTCTGACCCAAAGCCTTCCTAAAGGGTAAGGTTTATCTTAGGTGAGACAGTACAGATTGTCAAATTTTGTGAATTTTGAAATGCCAATGAACAATGTCAACAACATTTTAAATTTCAGCAAGAAATAAAAATTACAACATTTTTCTTCTTTAGGGAGAAAGCAGACTATGTGACAGTATCCTAGCATTGTGCTGGACACTGTACAAACACAGAGTAGCAGAGAACCCCTGCCCTATAAAATTTGTGTGCTGCCCATTTAATTTATACGATGACCTGTAGTATTTTCACCTAGGAAGTAGAAGCAAGGGATGGGGAAACAGCAATTAAAATATAAACCACTGATTCTTAATGTTTAAATGATGAAACCAGATTTAAATTATAGTCTAAATAGACTAATCATTATTTAAAATGTGTGTGGAGAGGGGAGGAGTGTTGGTACCCAAACTAAATACAGTGAGTGAAATAGTGCCACTTTCACCTATGGGGGCTATAAAGTGCCCAAAGAAAGATGCCATGATGCTTCTTTCTACATCAGCTCACACTGTTAAGAGCAAGTGTGTGAATGTATAAACGTATAAACATGAAAGAAATAAGATGTTCTTAATTCACACTTTATTTCTCTCAGATTATGAATTAAATAATTAATTCTTTCATCATGTGCTTCACAAGCTTTAAAATCTGAATCCTCCTTTCAGTATTAGATAAATATCTATCTATAAAACAAACTTCAGACAAATCATCTGCAATCCACAATTTCATCTCTAGCATAGACAGTGCTAATTTAAGGAGTCAGTGTGCATTCTAAGTATGTTTTGTCACCTTTAAAAATCCACTATTTCTCACTAAATAGTTTGGTAGCTGCTGCCTCTGTTACTAAGATATAAGACCCTGGGACTTGAAAATTTAGATTTCAGTGCAGATTTTAGAATGCTTCATTAGGAATGGGACTTTTCCTGTGTGATGGAAGTTCCATTATCCATCAATCACTCCATTTCTACCTTCAGAATGATCCATGTGGATTAACCTGAGGTCACAAGACTGTTCAGTTATGTAATTACTTCAGGGAAACTATTTCATGGAGTTTGAGAAAGTTTCTGCTAAATAGCAAAAGAGAAACTCATATTGCTCCTCCTTAAATTTTTGTTTAGAGACACATGTACATAAGCAGTAATCACTATCAGATTCAGGATACAATATAACCAGCCACAAATGTTCAAATCCATTTCCCCACATCACACAAATGCACTGAACCTGATATCCAACTTAAGCTACATTTGAGGACATATTTGTTACTTACAGAGGTATGTTAAGACCTAGAACATGTTATTTGCACACGAAAAAAATAGATGGATTTGCATGTTGTTTGTTTTATTGTTTTAAACAATTGTTTGTTTCCCACTTTAAGAGGAAAATACTTCACCAACTAATCTATGGAGAGATGGTATGGCATCTTCATTACACTACACATCAGAATTGAGGAAATTGGTTGGATTTTTTTTTAAATGCTGAGACCCCATTTTTAGCCATTTTTAACTTGGCTGCTTCAGGTAAGCTCCAGAATACTTTCCTTCCTTTTTAGGCTAACAAAAGAGTTCCTGAAATTCTTAAGACTCTAAATTTTAGAGAGACATCAGAGGAAGCAGCACAGCAGGAGAATCTACATACTGTTTAGAGCTGCCAGGTGTCCAATCAAAAAGGGACCTTGGTGGCTCTGGTCAGCACCACCAATCACGCTGTTAAAAGTCCAGTCAGTGATGCAGAAGGGCTCCTTGGCGAAGCTCCAGATGGTTCCCAAAAGCAGCGTCATGTCCTCCCCCAGGCTCCTATTCATAGGGGCAGCTAGTGAGCTCTGCATGCTGCCATCGCCCCATGCACCAGCTCTGCAGCTTCCATTCGCTGGGAACAGCGGCCAATAGAAGCTGTGAAGGCACCACCTGTGGATAGTGTGTGGACTGGCTGCACCTCTGCATAGAAGCCAGAGAGGAGACATGCTGATGCTTCTGGGAGCTGCTTAAGGTTAGTGCCACCTGGAGCCTTCACCTCTGATCCCCACGCCTTGCCCCAACTCTGATCCCCCTCCCATCCTCTGAATCCCTCGTTCGCAGCTTAGAGCACCCACATACCCCAAACCCCTCATCCCCAGCCCGACCTCAGAGTCTGCACCCCCAGCCATAGGGGTGGGAGCAAGGTAAGGGCAGGGGTGTTTGGTTTTGTGGGAGTAGAAAGTTTGTAACTCTAGTTTTGTTCTGTTTTAATTTGTTGTAGGAAAGCTCAGAGCACTTATTTTATATGTCAAAGTATGTATTTCATATCACCAAAAAGCTGAAACCTGCCCAGATGCAGATCTCCTTTCTAAAGAGCAGATTAACTTGTGTACAAACTTGTTAATTTTTCATTTTTAATAGGTAGGATTTCCATAAGGCCACTCACTGTCTGTATTGAAAGATCTCCATTTTACAAAACAGTGAAAGTGTCATTACAAGGGAGCGTCCTCTGGTTCTAACAGAGCTTCAAGGGGGGGAAAAAAACGGAGAGAAAAATAATTGGAATGGAGCAGACAATGCAGAACTTATTAGAGGTGGAAATAAGAAATTACAACTATGCACACCAAGAGACAGAGGAGCAATATTGAAGGGTCCCATTTAAAATTACATTTACAAAATGAAGTTTAGAAATGACATTTTCTGGAGTACATCTCTGATGTAAAGTAGGATTCGTTCTCAGATGTGTTTATGTAGCAGTTGATTTTCAATTCTCTACCTGCTTTTGTAAGATAATTTCCTTATTCATTCTCAAATCAACTTTACAATGCCAGATAAATGTCAATTCACTACAGATTCTTATATACCAACATAAAGGATCTTGTCATATATTTATATTTTTGAACATGCAACTGTAGAAGTGAATAAGGAAATCATTTTACAGATTAATTTTTTTTTTAAACATGACTAAAGTAGGGCGGACACATGCTAATTAATTTTCAAGTTACAATGTTATACATTGTATAATACAAAAATACAAAATTAAGATTCTTTTAAGAGCCTTAAACACATGGAGCTTTTACATTCCTATTAATTATCCAAAAAGATGTGTTAAAACAATGCTATTTAGGTTGTAAAATCATACAGAAGTTGAATGACAGCTGTAAGATAAAATTTTCGAAAGTGCCTAAGTGATTCAAAAGGGACTGGCATTTCAGAGCCTAAGTCATTTAGATGCTTTTGCAAATTTATCCATTCTTTAATTACATTTACAAAAGCTGTCCCCCCTCAGCCCACCAGACCCCTGCCTTAGTCTTTCATCTCAAAAAAGGCCTGGGGAGAGCAGGTTGTCCTTCAACAGCCAAATTGAGATATGTTAACTTGACTCTTCTCTAGAAAAAATGTTGTGGGGAGGCTGGGTTATCACCTGTTAACTAACCTCAGCCTCTCCTCTGACTTGAGCAAGCCTTGTGACTAGTGCATTCAGACTAGGGATGTTAAATATCGGTTACTTGAATAGTCAATTAACCTCATGAATTCTTATTGGTTAGTTGACTAGTCTATAGTCCTCGGGCAGCCCCTATCTGGGTGGGGGGGGGGAGGGAGGAGAAGGGGTCTGAGCTCCTGGACCCGGTATGAGCCAGAACTGAGCCGGGCTGCCTACCCGCCTGGCTCCTAATACACTTTAAATCCAGAGCCACAGTGGGGGTAGGTCCAGGACCCTGTGCAAGCCGGTACTGAGCTGGGCTGCTGGCCAGCCTGCTAAAAAATTTACTGTCGGGGGGACGGAGGGAGGGGGAGAGAATGTGTATAGTCTATAGCATTAGTCAAAAGCTTTTGCTTATCGGTTAATCGACTATACTATTACATCCCTAATTCAGACACTGGGCAGCATGACACGGTGCTAATGCAGCTGATGGGGATTCCTTGGCAGAACGCCATTTAACAAGCTGTACCATGTTAAATGCACGTGTGCAACTGTGATTTTCAGTATCTTATAACCCTGCCAAATCTCAATGAATTTTTCAGAGATCAGCAAAAATATACTTTCCTAACCCCAGGACTAACTTCCAATTTCTTTAATCCTTTTCCAAACCAAAGAAATACCCGAGCTCTTCCAAAAAATTATAAGCATTTTTTGGTAACCTAAATATAGGAACTCACCCAATAGGATTTTTTTAAAATAAAAAGCCACCATATCTTTTCTACACTAATACCACTGTGGCTTATTAAAATGGTATTTCAATGGCAACAAACGGTTGATCTTTTAAAAACCAAATTTTTTAATCTTTAAGATTCTTTAAATCTTAAAGAGCATGTCCACATTAAGGGAGCCTCTCTCGAACTAATTTTGAGGCTTCTCTGTAGTGTGGATGTGCTATTTTGAAATAGTTATTTCTGGAGTTATTATTTCAAAATAACTTATTTTGAAATAACCTGGTATGTAGACATAGCCTGAGTGCTTTCTTCTTTCTTGCCACTTCCCTATTCAGGGTCAGTGAACATGAGCACATCCATTGAATCAGTTTTACCAAGAGATGCTGCCAGTTGGCTTGTGACTACTTATTGAATATTTACAGATATCCTGCATCCACGGGGTGTTCCCCAGTCTACCATCTAGGGGTAGATGAGTTGGTTGCTTGAATAATTTCCAGTCACAAAAATCTAAATACATCATCCTCAGCTAACACTAAATGCATGTGATAAAATTAAGCTAGTTATGTCCATGCTGTATTCACTGATAATGGATAAAAATGGGAAAAGTGAAAAATATATACACAACATATCTGAAAACATGCACGACCATTGCAGGAATGGAAGAATCCTCATCTGCTAACAGAAAATATAAGATTTTAAGAACAATAATATTCTTTACACAAAGGGACTGATTGTTGATCCCATTAAAGAATGAAAAAACAAACTCTACATCTGTAATAAACAAATGTTATCCTATAATACAGAAAACAGTGTCCAATTATAAAAGCAATTTATGAATCTGAGCCACTAGACTCCATCAGTAGCCTACTGAAGTAATCCCATTTTAACAAAAATATTTTAAAAATTAGTTCTCACTACTTATGCTTCTTGTTTACTTCAGAGAGGATTGTAAAGACAGTTTACTCCTGTTTTCACTACATTTAGCTTTCTAGTTCTTGTCCATTAAAACAAATATTTAATATAGATCTTAGAAACATTAATCATGGAAACATTAGTGTATGTTTTACAAAAGTTTTTGGCCAAGTGAAACATGTTAGTGCATCTTAATTTTTATGCCAATGTATATTTTTATTTGAAAGAGACAGCTTCTAAATTACAACAAAAACTAACCATTTAAAATGTTGTATGATCTCCCTCTATAAATAAAATGCTTTTCGTGCTGGGATGACAGAGTGACGTCATCACATCACTCTGCCTCCTCCCTTCCTCTCCACGATGCTCGGAGGGCAGGTGCTGTGTGGTCTCTCCCCAACCCCCAGTGCTCTGGGAGGAGACAGGCCCGCCACACTGCAGCCTTGGCCCAGCCAAAACCCCTCGGCCTGCCCCCACCCCTAGCGGTCAAAGGAGAGATCCAGGGCTGCCGAGGCAGGGGGAGGGGTAGAGCCTGGGTTGGCAGGGCCTCTGCGCTGCCCGGTTGGCCAGGGGGGAAGAGCCGGGGCTGCCTACCCCAAGAGAGAGGGGGGTTGGCGAGTGTAGAGAGCAGGGGGTGCAGCCCCTTGTTATGAATGTATTTGCAACCCAAACAACTTAAACTCTGACAAACATTAGTACTAAAAAGCCTTGACATAAGAAGCCAATGTTTGTATACAGCCAGATACCTTCCCCCCAAAACAAAAAAAGTAATTTGCAGTATTGGCTTTAATACCATAAAGCAAGTAGCTGAGGCAAAGTTAAGGGAAGAAAAGGTTGTATTTAGTCCTAGAGCTTGTGTGTCCACAACATTTTCACCTAAGAATAGTCATTAGAGAGAGCACTGAATAGCAAAAACTTTTCCTCAACCTTTAATAGACTTCAAGAAGGCATTTGAAAGGTACCACTGTGATTCACTCAAACATTTCTACGTATTATGGTATGTCAACAAAATAATTATAATCAAGGCTTTATGTCAAGGTACTGTATATCAATAGACTTGAGTGAATGTTTTGATAGATACTGGGGTCAAACAAGGATGTATTCTCTCATCTGTCCAGTTTGATACTGATATTTAATTCATTATGAGGAATAAAAAAAAGTAGATGGATACAGCACAGGCATTTGATGGCTTAACAATAGAACACTCAAAAATTTTCGTTTTTCTAACAACAGCTTTTCTAAGTGACAGCTCAACTGAAGTACAAGCAAAGACCATAGGCTGTCCAGAATTGCAAAAAAGACAGGATTAATAATTAGTTATAAAAAACAAATCTAATGAGAACCTCAGGAATTCCTGACTAAAGCATTACACTAGAATAGGAAAGGAATACAAGCGGCAAATCAATTTGCATACTATGGCAGTAAATACAAACCAATGAAGATGTCCAGAAGGAAATAACATCACAAAGTGGCAAGGCAGAGGCAGCAAGATTTGGTATTTGAAAATCTACAATCTGCAGACCAAATTATGACTCTTCAAATTAACTGTTGCGTGTATCTTGCATCTTAGATGGATAAGAAAGTTGGAAATCTATCAAAAGTATAGACAGGTGTCTCAAGGTATTGAAGAACAAGTGTCTCAGGAAAATAAGAGATATTAATCAAAATTAATTGACAATGAATGCAGATATCTGTCAGAAAACAACAACTCTTTCTATCCAAAGTTAAGTAGAAAAGAAGAACATATTTGGGACACATAAAGAATGATTCCAGAGTACCTGCCCTGGTAGATATGCCATTGGGCAGGCAGAAGAATGAGCAACAGGTCCTAACCAAAAGAATCCCTCCAATGAACAGTGCTTAGAGACGGAAAAACAGGGGACTTCACAGAGTACATTCAAAGAGCAGTTCCATGTAGAGAAGGATAGAAAAGCCTTGTTTGTATCTAAAGCCATGTTTGACCGTATAGAAAGGATACAGATTCAGAAAAGAGTTTCAAGCCAATTCAATATACTACAATGGCCATCATCACTCATAAGGAAAAAGAATAAAGAAATGTACATTGGCACTGAAATAGACATACAAAACAAGCTCTGGATGAGCGAGTTTGTTTATTCTTCAAAAATCTCAAGTAAAAGTACCAGGAGCAAGACAACATCTTTTTTTCCAACAGCTGACGAGGTAACGATGCAGTGCCCATGCTCTTTTCATGGACATACTTTTATTTAGCATAATCACTTGTCCATCCTTCTTTATGGCCAGAATTTCAGCACAAAGGCTTTTCCTTTGCAGCTGACAGTAACAAGCAGCGAAGACTGAAAGACTGGGAAGTCTGTGCCAAAAAACAAAAAAACAAAACCCCACACCCTGGACCAAGCAGCCAGCTGTCTGTAAAACGGGTTGTACATAGCAAACAAACTGAAGAGCATCATTCTCTGCAGAACAACATGCTTTTCAGTCCCAGCACAAAAGCTTCAGTTTAATGCGTTGTAAAGCCAGCCTGACAATAAATACAAGAAAAGGTCATTTTAGATTGAACACAGAGTTTTGATAATAGGAATTATCTAATGCAACACATGGACGTGGTCTTCTTTTACCCTGGAGACATTTCAAATCAATGATGGGGTGGAGAAACGTGTCCAAGATCTAACCTGTAATGAATTGTGTCTGTGAATCAGAGGAAACAATATTTTGTAATAGGTAAGATGTGCAGTACTATTTACTAAGGTCAAAAAAACAAAGGAAAAGGACCCACTCTCATTTGAAACTCCACTTTCTTTGAGATTGTTGCTCCAAAGTAATATTAAAGTAGGTGAGCCAGCATAATGTGTGTCCCCCCCACACACACACTGATAGGTGGATATGTCAGAGCCTTGACTGACAAGTAGCCGAACAAAGAGAAAAGTCACCATTTTGAATTTGTTGTAAATGCTGCATTCTTTCTGCCACATCCCGAAGTGATATATATTATGCCATGCATCTTACCATCTCTCCCCCTTCTTTTCAGTGTCCTTAAATTAACATAGGGTAATATATTGTACAATTATTCATAACCATTCAAAGGGATCTGCAAGACATGAAAGGAACCAGGGAACCATGGAAAATACAGCAAATTATTCAATTAATATAATGGAGGTTTACACAGGAATACTTTGATACAAGAAAGGTATTTATAATGAATAGGTAGGAAAGCCAAGCTAAAAAGCAGCCCATGTTTTTACTGAGGGACTGTTTAATTGCTTATCACAAATGGGCGTGCTATGAAAATTATGGAACTGGAGCATTAATTCACTATGAAATTTATTATGGAACTGGGACATCAATTCATTCAATTCATTATAAATGTACAGTATGAATCCTAGTACATATTAGCACCTTTCTGAACATATTTGCAATATGCAGAAATATATTCTATATTTATGGCTAATCAAAACCAGACTTTCATCTATTCTTGTCCAGAGACATTTTGAAGTATCTTTTCAAACAAGTTTCTTTTGTACATTTTGAATAAAAGTCAATAAAAAACCTCAGATTTTGTGAAAGCAAGCTTTTTATGAAATTTGCATCATAACTAAAAAGTTTTCCAAGCTATTTTCTTTAATTCCATTCAACCCAAACATAACAGCATTGCAAGATCAAACAAACATGCAACTTACTTCAGAAGTTTTCCTGGCCCAACCCAAATGAAATCCAAAGCACATAGAATCAGTGGAGGAAGATTACAAATATAACAAGATTCCAGTACAAAATGAAAGTTACTGTATGATTCATGTGGTGTCAGTTCAAGAACTATGGCTTACATTGCAGAGATTCACATAGGTGTTTCCAGGTTAGTCCTACCATTGTTTGTGCTCCAAAAGGCAGATCCTCAGATGGGATAATCTGTCTTAATTTGACTGACTTCAAATTAGCTGAAAAATAGCTGAAAAATTTATCCCAGCTCAGGGTCTGCTCCTGAGTTTCTATTCAAACAAACTAAGCTGAAGTGCAACTCAGGCAAAATTGAGATGCAAAACCATAAATTAAGGTTTACACTTGACAGGTTTTACAAATTCTTGGAACTTTTCAATTAATGTTATAGGATTTGGTTTATAAACCAGAAACCAGGGTCCAGGCAAGTTGTCTATTCTTGATGTGTCATACTGCAATCATTTCCCCCCTCCCTTATTGTATTGAGGGGGACAAGGCGAAGGATGAGAAGGAAAGACTTTCAATACCCAAACCTTCAAAAATATGGTAAGGCAAATAAATCTGGCTATCTTGTAAACTCATAATGTAGTACTACATGGGGTAAAAACTTCCAGAGAAAGAGGTTTTAATTGCTTTCTTGGAGCAAGGCAAAGTGCAATGTGCAGCAACACACATAAGATAAAAAATGTATGAGGTATACAAATGATGAGAAGAACTTGCCTAGTTTCATGTTTTTTTCATATGAAAGGCCATGCCACGAGTGCACTGGGAGACAGCTAACTAACAAGGACTCCAAATACCTAAAAAGCATGAGTCCTGCTGCATGTTGCTTTTCATCATTTTAAATTTAACTTTATTTTTAGTACATTGGGGCCATCACAATCTGAGGAGGCACCTACTACAGCTCTAGGCAGGGCTTTAAAAGCTTCATTTTACGTTTTAAATTCTTCTGTGAGCATGCCAGTGGGCACCGTAAAAGAACAAATATTTGAAAACTAAAATGAAGCTTTTTAAAACTTCAAGTGCTGCTATGCAAAACCAGTGTTGAGGGAACCAGTAATGCCACAGTTCCACAGCTAACAGAATCAACAAGAAACTACTGTATTCAGGCAAAGAATCCATTCAGACAACGAGTTTTTCAGCTCATTTTATAATAAAAAATGTATTGTCTGTTGTCCTTGGCAGCCAGAAGTAAGCAAAATATAAGTCAAGTGTTATTGGGGAAGGAAAAGAAGAATTAACTAAGAATGAAGTGGTTTCCCTGACTAAAGAAGCTCTAGTATTCTTCCTAAATTCAGCAATGGTACTAGATTTATTACTCCATCCACAATATGTTGATATGTCAATGCAAACTGAAAAGTATAAGTGGAGGTGTTTCAAGTCATTCTACTTACTAAAAAGGTAAAAAAATCATTTCAAGCGTAACAGCTGCCTTTCTCCTTCAATTTCCAGTAATGGGTGGCAATTACATTTTTGCTCAGACAAGCACACATCATGCTTAATTCTCTCCCATGCCTCTCTTTCCGCCCTTCCCCAACCCCTTCATTAGGTTAATGAACTTTAATTGCTATCATCTTAGTTAAGGGGAGGTATTATTTACAGTACTTACAATATGATAGCCACATATTTGAGCGACCTTAGACTCAAATTAGTAAGTTCCAAACAAAAAAGCATATGCCTTTCATAGTTATATCCTTCTGCTAAGTTTACACCCTTCTATATCTCCCAGCTTGTCAAATGGCAGGTACCCCAGAAGAAGCTTTTAACGTGGTAGGGATGATTTATGCAAAACATACATATCAGTAATTTCTTGTATGTGTTATAGAGTTACCCCAAACAAGCAGAACCCATCTTCAGACCTCTGGGCAATGCTGCAAGCTGTTGCACCCAGTAGGAAGGTCAGCCAGTTATCAGCAACAAACACAAATATACAAAAAGAGAAAGTTACTCACCTTGTGCAGTAACAACTATTCTTCGAGGTATGTGTCCCCGTGGTGCTCCACTCTAGATGTCGGGCTCGTCCCGGCGCCGCAGGTCAGAGATTCATCAGCCATGGTTCAACCGGACCGCTCGTGCGTCACATGCCCTTCACTCCATTTCTGAGTCTGCGCGTGGTCCGGCTCTTGCCAGTTCTTCCTAATCGGGTCACCCTGAAAAACATAAAGAACAGACTCCGAAGCGGGGAGGAGGGCAGGTCGTGGAGCACCCATGGGGACACACACCTCGAAGAACAGTCATTACTGCACAAAGTAACTTCCTCTTCTTTTTCGGGTAGTGTCCCCGTGGGTGCTCCACTCTAGGTGAGTACAGAGCAGTCGCCTGGTCTGTGGTGGTGGGATTGGAGCTAAGATGTCTGTGCTGAGGAGAGCACTGCGGAGGCCAGTGCTGAGTCTCCAATGATAACATCAATCGCATAATGTTTCGCAAATGTTATCTCGAAGACCAGGTTGCCGCACGGTGGATATCTTGCAGCGGGATGCCTTTAAGGAAGGCCATCGATGTGGCCGTCGCCCTAGTGGAGTGAGCGTTCATCGAGGTAGATATTGATTTATTGTGTATTGAATAACATCGTGCTATGCATTTAACAATTAGTTTAGAAATACGTTGCGACATCAAGGGCTGGCCCTTGGTTCATCCGTTGTGACTGTCAGAAGGGGCGGGTTCTCTCAAGGTAGAACACCAACACTCTACGCACATCTAAAGTATGTAACCAGGCTTCATGGCTGGAAGTATGCGGTTTGGGATAGAAAGCTGGAATTATTATGGGCTCATTGACATGGAATTCCGAGTTCACTTTTGGTAAGAAGTTAGGGTGGGATCGTAGTATTATTTCTTGATTGGTAAACAAAGTGTAAGGTGGGGCAACCGAGAGAGTGGCCAGCTCACCCACTCGCCGTGCCAATGTAATAGCTAGAAGGAAGACGACTTTCATTGTGAGTGTGGTCATGTCGCAGGTGGCTAGGGGTTCAAACGGTGCGTACGTTAGAGTGTCCAAAACCAGCTGCAAGTCCCACAGCACAGGGGTTTTTCTGTGCGGAGGGTATAGATTCGCAAGGCCTTTTAAAAATTGTTCGGTCATGGGGCGAGCAAATATTGAGTAACCTTCTATCGGTTGTCTGAAGGCAGAGATTGCCGAGAGATGAACCCTGATGGAGGGCAATGCCAGTCTCAACTGCTGGAGGTGCAGTACATAGTCCAGGATACGATGGATAGGGATGGACAGTGCATCGAGGCTATTTGCCATGCACCAAGAATAAAAGCAATGCCACTTATAAAGGTAAGCCGTTCGTGTGGAGTCGCGTCTACTGTGTATTAACACGTTTCACCTCTTGAGAACAGATGACTTCCGCTCGATGGAACCAGCTAGGAGCCACGCTGATAGGTGTAGTCGATCGATTTGGGGGTGTATCATGGAGCTTCCTCATTGAGTCAGCAGATTGGGTCATTCTGGCAAGTGGTATGGAGGCCGTAGGGACATTTGTAGAAGAAATGGAAGCCACGTCTGCCTGGGCCAAAACAGGGCTATAAGCATGACCATGGACCTGTCCATAGCTATCTTCTCCAGTACTTTCGGAAGAAGTGGAATAGGCGGAAAGGCGTAGAGTAGGTGGCGAATCCAGTCCAGCAGGAATGCGTCCCCGAGGGACTTCGGTCCCAGTCCTGCTCTGGAGCAGTATTTTGGACACCTTGCATTGAGGTTTATTGCGAACAAGTCTAAAGTGGGGTACCCCCATCGTTGGAAGAGAAAGTGCGTTACATCACAGTTGAGCTCGCACTCATGCTGGGGAAAGAACTGCCTGCTGAGGGTGTCGGCAATGGTATTGTCCTTGCCCGGCAGGTATGTACCGATGATGCTGATGCCTTGGCGAACATACCAGTTCCACAGCTGTGTGGCTTCTGCACAAAGAGATTTCGACCTGGCTCCATCTTGATGGTTGATATAGTAAACTGTGGTGGTATTGTTGGTAAGGGGTTGAATCGTATGGCCGCAAATTGTGGGTAAGAATGCTTTGGAGGCATTGAATACTGCCCTGAGCTCCAGAAGATTGATATGTTGAAGCACTTCTACCGCGGTCCATCGTCCTTGCACATGTTCTCCTGCGCAATGAGCTCCCCACCCCAAAAGAGACGGTGGAAGGGAACGATTGTCTAATCGTTGACGGTGGAAGGGAACACCCATAAGCATGTCGGTGGAGGAAGTCCACCATGCCAGGGAGCGTCGCACGATCGGGGGCACCGTCACTAGGCTGTGAACATCCTGGTTGCCCAGGTGGTAGATTGACGCTACCCAGTGCTGTAGGCATCTGAGATGGAGCCTCGCATGTTGTACCACGTAAGTTGTGGTTGCCATATGCCCCATGAGTTACAAGCAGGTGAGTATGGAGACTTTGGGGCTGATAGAGATCACATGAACGAGGACTTGTATCTTGTGAAATCTGGCCATGGGAAGATAGTCGTGCCCCAATGAACTCGAGGGACCTTTGGAGCGTGAAAGAGGACTTCTGGGTATTGACTACGAGGCCTTGGGCTGCGAATGAGTCCCTTGTGATGTTGGTGGCCCTTAGTGCCTGGCCGTAAGTGGGTGCCTTGATTAGACAATCGTCCAAGTACGGAAATATCATGATGCCGTGACGCTGCAGATACGCGGCGACTACCAGTAGTGTCTTGGAGAAGACCCTGGATGCGGACAATAGGCTGAACGGAAGGACTCTGTATTGGAAGTGCTGTGTGCTTATGACAAATCTGAGGAAGCGTCTGTGCGCAGGATATATCATCACATGGAAATAAGCATCCTGTAAATCGAGGGATGTAAACCAATCTCCCATATTCAGGGCTGGAATGATAGAAGCTAATGTCACCATCTTGAACCTGTGTTTCCATAGATATCAATTGAGCCGTCGAAGGTCTCCATCTCCCTGATTTTTTCCTCAGTGAGAAAGTACCGAGACTAAAACCCTTTGCCCTGAAATTATTCGGGCTCTGCATCTCTGATGTTTATGAGATGCAGAGCCTCCTGTATTAGGAGAGCCTTGTGAGATGGGTCCCTGAAGAGGGATGGCGGTGGGGGAGAAGTCGGGGGAAGAGAAAGAAGCAGTATGGAGTAGCCTGATGTTATTAGCTCTTGGACCCAACGATCGGTGGTGATGGCGAACCACCTTTGTTGAAACGGTCGTAAGCGACAGTGAAAAAGCTTCTGCAATTCTGGTTGAGATTTTAGGGGAATGGTCTTCAGCCCCTCGACCAGACCATCAAACTAGCTGCCTGTTGTTGTGAGGGTTAGGCGCCCTACTTGTCTGCGGACATCGTTTCTGCTGGAGCAGTTTCCCCCATTGTTGGGGTTCATATTGCCTGTATCTAGCTGTGGTGTATGAAAATGGTTGCTGCCTGTAATAGGGCATATAGCGTTTATGGCGGTACGGTGGTGTGTACATACCAAGAGTCCTCAGAGTCATCCTCGAGTCCTTGCCTGAGTGTAGGACTTGGTCGGTATTTTCAGCAAACAGACTCTGTCTGTCAAAGGGCAAGTCTTCTACTTTTGCCTGAAGTTCTTTAAGCACCGACACCATTTGGAGCCAGGAGGATCTTCACATTACCACAGATGTCACTGTGGTGCGAGCCGCTGTATCACTGATGTCTAATGAGATTTGTAAAGCTGCCCTTGAGGCTGTATAGCCCTCCTGAACCACTGATTTTATATTTGACGTTTGTCCTCTGGCAGGTGTTCTAGCAACATCACCAACTTTGTATAATTAACAAAGTTGTGTTTGGAGAGGAGGGCAGCATAATTCGCCATCTGCAAAGTTAGCGTGGTGGAGGAGTAAACCTTCCTTCCGAAGAAGTCTAAACATTTCACGTCTTTATCAGAGGAAGCATTTTTGTACTGTGGGGTTTTAGCTTTTTGTTGGGCAGTGTCAACAACCAACAAGTTCGGTTGTGGGTGTGTGAATAAAAATTCCATCTCTTTAGAGGGAACAAAATACTTCTTGTCCGCCCTCTTATGTGTTGATTGGGAGGAAGCTGGTGTCTACCAAATGTCATTTGCAATTTGCAGAATTGCATCATCTAACGGCAACGCCATTCTATTCTTCTGTGACGGTTGAAGATTCTTCAGAAGCCGGTGTTGCTTCTGTTGTACTTCACCCAGTTGTACCTCTTGTGACTCCGCTACCCTTTTGAAGAGGTTATGAAATTGCCTAATATCATCTATCGGGGAAGAATTCCCGGGGAAGACTGCATCATCTGGGGAGGAAGAAGACTGATCAGTCAGAGACTCCGCCTGAACTTGGATGTGCTCTGAAGTAGATGTCTGTTGCGCCTCCGGTTGACGTACTGGAGCAGGTGCATCTCCTGAGGGAGTTGGCGGTCTTGTGGAGGGTTGAGGCGGTGTTGGTAATCTGACACTGCTATGTGAGCATCGTCACTGGTATTGCAGAGACGTGTAATGAGAGTAATCGTAGGCGTGACGGTATTGGTGATAGTCACGGAGACGATGATACCGATCGAGTAGTGCCGAGTTGGAGAGTATTCAGGAGAGTATCTTCTCTCAGTTACATGGTGATATTTAGAGCAAGAGGATCGTGTTGGTGATCTAGGTGAACGAGATCTTCCTCTGTGATATGATAGAGAGCGTGAACGTCTGCGGTAGTGCTGTGGCGAGGGTGAGTTTTGTGTTGCGCACCTGTGGTAGCATCTGGCACGACTGTCATGTTGTGACGGTACTGAGAACACTGAAGCTGGGGATGAAGGCCGAGGTGGGAAGACAGCGGTTCTGGGCTAGGAGAAGGCGTCACTATCCTTCGTGACTTATGCTTAGATTTCCGTGATACCGGGGAGGATCGTCTATGCTTATGAGATACATCTTGTCCCGACGCAGGAACCAAATGTGTGGGGGACACTGGTGTCTGCAGTGCTAGTGCATCGCGTGAGCCTGACGCCGCCTGAGTCGGTGCCGTTCGGCTTGGTGCCGGCAGACTCGGTGTCAAGCTCGAGGTGTCTAAAGGGCTCATGGGTGGTGCTGTGGGCGGTGCCTGAGCACTCGGTGCCAACGGACTCAGTGTTGGTCTTATTGTCGGTGTTGGTGTCAGTGCCATAACTGATACCGGCGCCTGGTGTGCCATCGGTGCTGACCTGGCCAGTGCCATTGACCTTTGCTTTCTCGGCATAGGGCCGGGTTGGCTCTTGGGACTGCGGCCGATGCCAGTGCCGATTCCCTATGTAGGATCAAACTCGGCTCTGAGACAGTACGGCTCGTCTTATGCTTATGAGCGTGGCGGCTGACAGCTGATCCAGATGTCCCCGGCTTATTACCTGCGCTTATCTGAGCAGAGGATGAGTGGCAGGGGGGTGACTTATCACCTGCTGATGTCTTTCCTGGGGGCGCTGGAGGTCTGAAGGGCTCGCTCTCAGTGGGCTGTAGTGCCTTACTGAACAGGAGCATTTTCAAGGGCATTTCACGGTCGCGTCTTGCGCGTGCCATCAGTTTTGAAGACTGCGGGCATTTCTGAGGGATATGACTCTCACCCAGGCACTTAATACAGCTCAAATGTCCGTCCAATGCCGGCATTGCGTCACGGCATGTGGCACATTTTTTTAAACCAGGGGATCCTGGCATTTCGACTAACTTAACTAAAACTGAAACTTGAATCTAACGCTATATGTACCTATATATTAACTAATTAGAAGAAACAATGAGAATGTTTTTAACGAACTTTAAGAGTAACAGTAAGATAACGACTAAAACTATGACTAAAGACTAACTTTGAACTAATTATTTACAGATTTAAAGATAATTCTAGTCAGACTCAGGAGAAGGAGTCCACTCCGCCTGCGACTGTGAACAGTTGGGAAGAACTGGCGAGAGTTGGACCACGCACAGACTCAGAAACGGTGCGAAGGGCATGCGACGCCGCCGCGCATGAGCGGTCCCGTTGAACCATAGCTGATGAATCTCCGACCTGCGGTGCCGGGACGAGCCTGACACATAGACTACAGCACCCACGGGGACACTACCCGAAGAAGAAACACACAATCCCTGCAACTCCCCCAACTCCTGCAGAGTTGTCATTGTTCAGGAAAACTCTAACCTTTCTCCATACTACAATCTTTTTTCAGTTACAGATTTTGTATTTCTTGAAGTAAATTACCAGCAATTCACATTGCTGGTACATTCCATGTCAACAGTGTGATATTTTATTTTTGTTTTAAACCAGTTGATGTCTACCATATATCTGGGATGTCTATATTTACCTGGCCAGTGACTTGGAAAATAAGCTGGACACAAAATTGTATTAAAATATGCTGAGAATTGTTCATTATTTTTCAACACAATGGGGGAATGACAGAATCAGAAAAATAAAAGCAATACACTGGAATTTGTAACTCTTGATACCATTTCTTGCACATGTAACACTTATGTAGTTAAAAACTTTTCAAGAAATGAAAGAGGCAGCATAATGCTGTGGATATATATCATGTTTTTGCAAACCATGTAGTAGGGATTCTCAAATTGGGAAACGGGACCCCTCGGGGGATGTTAAAAGATTACTGCATGGGGCATGATCATTAGCTGCCAACCTCCACTCCAAATCCTGCTTTACCTCCAGCATTTATAGTGAATGTTAAATATATAAAAGGTGTTTTTAATTTTGGGGGGGGGGGTCACACTCAGAGGCATGCTGTGTTAAAGAGGTCATCAGTAAAAAAAGGTTGTGAATCACTCCCAGTTCCATTCCCAGTTTTTGCCACTAACCTATTGCTGATCTAGGGCAAGTCACTTCACCTCTATTTTTCCTCCCTTCCTTTCACTTGTTCGTTTAGATTTTAAGCCCTTTGGGAGTAGGCACTGTCTCTCACTATGTGTATGTACAGCATTCAGACCATTGGGGCTGCAACCTTGGTTGGGGGCAGTAGGTACTGTGGTAATACCAATCATCATTATTAATAATAATAGATGAATCAGTAAATGCCATTTGTGTCAGCCAGCTGTACCCTGTGTACAGAGTAAACATGATTAAATAAGCACACACTAACCCAGCCATTAACAGACAAGCTGCTTTCCCATCTCTTTTCCTCACACAATTTCAATGTCCTTATTTTTCCTTTATGTAGTGCTATTGTGGAGGTTTTTAAAAAAAACTGTTACATATTTACTTGATTATCTAACCTCAATAAACAAACTGATTTTCACTATATCAAAGCAAAGAAGGGAAATAGAAAAAACTTGAAAAAGAGGCAAGAGTACTTGAAGTTCTGCATTGATGTTTTTACATCTTTTTATTTACATTAACTTTTATTGTTAACGTCTATTCTTATTCCATTTACCTTAAAATGGGCACTGCAAATGCTTTGATGAATGAATTGGAAAATTATTAAGGGAGTTCACTGTAGCCCCTGCAAGCTGAACCCCTGAATCTTGCACTAAAATGCTAATTTGCCTTGGTATAAATTTCTGTGGCTCACATAAGGAAAATGCATCAGTAGATATCAAAGAGAAAAAAACCTGACTCTATGACTGGTTGCATGTAACAGCTCATTGCTTTCTCCTTGTGAAAAATATCTATGTAGAATGACAGAAATCGCTGAGCCATGAGTTTTTGTTTTGTTTTGGTTTTTGGTGGTGTTGTTTTTTTTTTAACTACATGCAACAGACAATATCCAATCCCAGCATGGGCTACCTATCTGCTCCAACTGAACAAGATCAGAAATAACTCTTGACAAATCTACAATATTTGAATAATTATATGTCTGCTGAGAACCCATTTTTCAATTTCTTGTATCTGTTGCATCTGGCTATCTTACGCCCTTTTCAAAACATCTTGTATACACTTAAGTTTTGACAGTTCATGTTCGTATGTGCCTCATGAACATTTTGACTCCCTAGTATATTGTTCTGGGAGATCTCTCAATTAAAAGTATGCTCATTTATAACTTCCTGTATACGGCAAATATAATCCGAACAGCAACAGCTATCCCTAGTGTGACAGGCTGGATCACAGAAGTCGCCTTGGGATTATCACACAATTTGCTGATCAAGCCACTGAGCCTGCCTTCCTGCCCTCGAGGCTCCCCTCCACCCTGTCCTGCCAGGCCATAAACTCCGGTCTCCCCAACCAAGGCAAAGAGTTGGAGTAACAGCCTCCCTACAGAGCAACACAGAGACTGAACTAGCTCAGCTCTGGGAGGACTCAGCTATAAGGCCACTGATAGCACCCAGGAAACCAAGCCACAAAAGGGATCAAACCCCCCAAATAAATCCATTTTACACTTTTACACAGAGAAAGTTCATAAAAATGTTCACCCCTTTAACAATGAAAGAGACACATGTACAATGGTTGCTCCCCCCAGGTATCAATTATTTACACTGGGCTCGATAATGAACAAAAGTGTTTTTATTAAATATAAAAAGTAGGATTTAAATGACTGCAAGTGAAACAGATGAAAGTAAGTTACTGAATTAAAATAAACAAAAGATGCCAGCTAATTCTAATACACCAAGAAACTTGTTACATACAAATTCTTACCCTAGCAGCAGTGTTCCTTCTAAGCTGCCTGGCAGCACAGCTTTACACGTGATTAATCAGCCCCACCCAGTCAGTCAGCTCCATGCATGGAGTCCTGAGCCTCTGACTGGGAGGAGCTGATTAATCACCTGTGAAGCTCTGCTGCTTTGCAGCTTAGAGGGAACATTGCCTAGCAGTTGTTCTTCATTCAGGTAAAATGCTTCAAGTCACAATTGATCTTTACTCTGGCCTGGGTCTATAGCAGGGCTACTCAACTTGAAAGCCCCGGGGGCCACAATGATACCCACAGCACATGCCGAGGGCCACAACTTAAGCGCAGTTACAAATATATATGCAAATATATGCAAAGAGCTTCTTTGATACTGACAGGCATGAATACAAAGATTAAGGCAAGACTACACAACATGCAGGCCCCATTTAAGGGCCCCATTTTAATATTTAAAATGCAATATTTACCCGAATTCCACCCATACGACAGCACTTTTAATGAGCAATGAGAGTTCGGCAATTTAACTACTAAAACACATATCAATAGAAGTCCATTATACTGATTACTACCCAAGCCCCAGCCCCAGCACAGACCTTTCTCACCCTGGCCTCGCTGTCTCACTGCCCAGCTCTGCCATTGCCTTGCCACGTGCCTCTTGCTGCCCCCAGCAGCTCCTGCTCACACGCTGACGTGGCCTGGCTCGGGGAGGAACTGCCACTGTGGAAGATTCAGCAGGTGTGCTTTGCCACCGCCTTTTGCCGCTCCTGTCCCCTGCCAGCAGCTCACACACACAGACGCAGCTCTGCTCGCGGGGAAGCGCTGCCACTCTGGCAGATGCGGGAGGTGTGCTCTGCTGCAGCCTCTCCTCCTCCCCCCCCCCACTGGCCGGCAGCTCCTGTGCATGCAGCCTGGCTCAAAGCCGCAGGGCTTGGGGCTCGGCTCAGCGCTGCCGCTGGAGCCCCAACAATGAGGCAGGCAGGCGGCCTGGGAAGTGGCTCCAGGCGCCGTGGGCCGCATGCAAAGGGCCGCGTGTGGCGTGTTGAGTAGCCCTGGCCTATAGCTTTCGAGAATTATTGAGAGTTCTTTGTTTTCAAGTCTCTTCATGTGTATCCTTTTAGGGTGGGCGAGGCTGTTTCAAAGGCCAGCTGAAGCTGATTGCTTTTCATTCCTTAGACTTTCCCCCTCAGTCTCTCCATCCCCATGGAAAAGTACTAGATTCAAGATGAATTCCAGTACCATGTGAACCACCCACAATTTGGGCTAACAGGAAAAATAAAACCATCATTGCTGGTTGGAGAACTGAGTCATTAAGTTCCTAAAGTAGCACTAATGGCCCTCATTAGCACATTTACAACTAAAAATAGATCCATATTTCATATTCCTAACTTCACAAACAAGAATGAACAAAAATAGGATATACAGATTCAGCAGATTGTGTCTTTAAAATGTTTTGTTACATGACCTGTTTTGCATAAAGCATCTTCAAGTTATGCATATTCATAAGTTAATTTTCAATGTTCATAAAGCATGGGAGGGGTGACACCTAGGTTTCCAAGAGCCACATTAATAGAGAGGGCATTTATTTTTCTCACTACCAGTAGAATATTAGTTATACAAATCTGTTAAGTAAGACAGCTGGCAAGGTGCTACTCACTTATTTTTAGCAGTGGTGGCTGAATTATGTATATAGGTACTAATTCATTTATTTCCTATCGGAAGATTTCTACCACTCACTTCACACTGTTGCTAGCCTTAAAACTTTTTTCATTCCCATTGATTTTCCCAAAGGGTGGCACACCACACAATTTACCCCTTAGTACAGGACTACTCAACATGCGGCCCATGGCCTGTTTGTTTGTGTCCCACGGTGCAGTTTGGGTTTATACCGGGCTCAAAACGCAGCCCAAGGAGGGGATCCTTTCAACATGGGAACACATTCCACAACACATTCCACAACAGCGAGTCAATATAATGGTCTTCTGTTGATATACATTTTAGCAGTTAAATTCCAGGACTGTCACTGCTCATTAAAAGTGATGTCATATGGGTGGAAATCGAGTAAATATTGCATTTTATTAATATCAGCAGAACTGACTTAAATGGGGCCTGCGTGTTGTGTAGTCTTGCCTTAATCTTTGTATTCATGCCTGTCAGTGTGAAAGAAGCTATTTGTATATATTTGCATATATATTTGCACGTATATGCAACTACACTTAAGTTGTGGCCGTCGGCATGTGTTGTGAGTATCATTGTGGCCCCCCCAGGGCTTCCAAAGTTAAGTAACCATGCCTTAGTACTTATACAAAGATACAGGTGAATGTGCATCCCTATCAATGTGGTGCAAAAGGCCAGTTTAATTTTTCCTACGACTGTCTTTACATTAGTTATTATGCTCAAATGTGTATTAGTCCTGAAAGCACAAGAAAGGTATTATGAAAAAAAGCAAAATATTGAAAACTGGCATGATTCTGAGCATTCTACTTATTTTTAAAGTTCAGATGCATTCCACCATAAGTCAAAAGACAAAAAATGGTGGAGCAAACATATCTGTCCTCTCCCCCCCCCCCGCCCTCCTTAAAGTAAAAACCAATCTCATAACCCATGGATTATCTAAGGGTACATCTATACAGAAGGGCTTAAATCGAATTAAGCTACGAAACTTCAGCTATGTCAATTGCGTACCTTAAGTCAAAATAGCTTAATTTGGCTTTTAGTGCTGTCTACACAGCAGGAAGCTGAAAGAAGAACACTCTTCCTTAGACTTCCCTTACTTCTCATGAAGCGAGAGTTACCATGAGTCAGAGTAAGAAGTCCTCCAGCTCGACATTATTTCAAAATAAAGGCTTGTAGTGTAGATGCACATTCCTATTCTGAAATAATGCTGCTGTGTAGATGTACCCTAAATGAACATCTCTTTACACAGTACATAACTGTCACCATCTGTTCTACTGCCTAATTACAGATACAGAAAGAACATATAGTAACTCTTTAACATTGTAGTTAATTTTGTGAAAAATGCTACTTTAAATGAAACTATGTTAAACAAAACTTATTTCCCCATAAGAATTAATGTAACTAGTGGGGGTTAGGTTCCAGGGAATTTTTATTTTATTTTTTATTTGTTTGGCCAGGAAAAAGATATTATATACCGATACAGTATACGTTTTACATACTTTTAACACTGTACTCATCGATAAGGATTGCAAAGCTTGGTTGAAGCAGGAGCATGGGGGAGAAGGCAGCGTGCAAGAGTTTGCCCCACTTGCCTGGCACTCCTGCTGTGGGACAGTGTGGGGACTTGCCCTGATGGGAGCATGGTCAGGGGCTTCTGTGCTCACAAGCTGGATTGCTGCAAGGTGCATGGGCGGAGCGAGCCAAACAACCTTAGTGGAACTTTCTATGGTTTTAAACAAGTAAGTTCTCTCACAGATTAGTGATTTAACAATGAAACAATGTTAACTGGAATGACTTTAAGTGCTGAGTTTCTGTAATTGACATTTCCACCATCAAAAGATATAATTCACTGAAATGCATGTATGAATTTTTGGCTCAGAGGATTTTCACATTTTTGAAAAGGTCTCCTCTCCCATTGTAGAAAGCTTTTTTCATTTAGTTGAGCACATTTTTGCTATAAAACAGCTTCAGAATACATAAATATGAATTTACATAGATTTTTTTTAAATGCCTACACATACTTTGCTTGTCTAGTTTGCCTGTCATTGGATTCTAGCTCCTTTCTCAGCTAAAATTTACATTTCATGGGCCGGATGATTAGGGAATGCTAAGGTGCCTTAGGCACATTCATCTTCTGAGTTTTCTAAAAAATATTTTTCATCAGCTATACAAGCCTAAATATTTTCCACAGCTATAATTTTGCTACGGATGCTAGGAACTCAACATGTTAGCCACAACGCTTTTTTGTTAAACTGTTTTTTTTCCTCCATAACGACATATTTTCAATTGTTAATACCTGATCTTCTCCCATTTCAATACTGAGTATTTGAACTCTCGTTTAAAGCCATTCTATGACTCTCCAATTTAATGCCACTGCAGCTGGCTTAAACCTTGAAGTTAATTAATTAAGTCCCACTATTTCCAGACTACTTAAAAACAATTTGTCATTGCATGTAAAATGGTATAATTGAGTATTATAAATGTTTTCAGGCAAAGTCTTACTCTGAATTATTTAGTTCATCTGTCCTAATTAAAGACCTATTGGAGGATTAATGTCCCATAACTGACAAATTACTAAATAACAAATTATCCATATAATGACCTCAAACTAGATGTAAATAATCCAAGCAGTAATTTGTATGGATATACAAACCTCCATGAACAAAACTTTTCCCACTTTAAATTCATGTTCAGCACATAGTCCTTTAATCTGTGCTTAGTAAAAATTGTAATGATCAAAAATGAAACTCGCCTATTAGCATTCATTGTTTTTGTCAGCAGTTTGCGTAAACCAAACTAAATCATGATTCATGAGATGTCTGGCATGAGGTATCACTGAAGCACCTGCAGCCATGTGCCCCAGAAGCTGAAGGCAATATCTGGTTGATATTTGGAGCCTGGATTATACTATCCCTCTAAGCATTGCAAGAGAGAGGAATCTGATTTCAAAGGAGCACTCTCAGTCAAACAGAGTGCTTCTATAAATTCTAGTCTCTCTTCTGGTATTAATGTTGATTTTTGTGCATGATTTGTTTTATTCTGTTTTACATAAAAGTGCAAAGTTGCATGGCCAGAATGGTCTTTAATACTTAATGAACAAAATATAACCTCACCTGAAAAGTAATTGCAACAGAAAAAGTAAACCTCAGGGTAAACACACTTTCTAAGCTTTATCTCACCAAAACAGCGGGCCTCTTACATGATATAGGTGACACATATGCCACAGGATGATGTGTATATGCATTTGCTCAACATATACCTGCCAGCCAATTCATGGTTCAACAGTGGAAATGACCTTGGATTAGGCTGGTTACCTGCTCTCTTCTGGCTTCAAGGTACTATATTCAAAGCTAACAATGAGAGGAGGGATGTGGGGAGCACAATGAGATGTAGCCAGGGCTTTGTACCCAACCACAGGAAAGGAAAGTTAAACAAAATTAGTAACTCACATCCCTGAGGGCTGTAATTAGCACAGAGACTCATGCACAGAAAATTTAACGGACTTATCTAAAATATATCAAAGAACCCACCATTCAGCCCACAAATAACTGTTAGCTCCCATCACTATAGTTGACTGAAAGGTTTCAAAGATTCACAGAGTTTATGAACCAAAACAAACCATTAAACCATCTAGACTGACCTTCTGTCTTTTATAGGCCATAATATTTCACTCAGTTATCTCTGCACTGAGCCCAATAAGCTTGTGTTTGGCTAAAGTCTTGAACTAAGGACATGTAAAGATGGGGAACCTACCACTCTCCGTGGTAGTCTGTCCCAGTGCTTAATTACTATCAAAGTTATAGATTTGTTCCTAATTTCCTTTTTGAATTGTTTGATTTCAGTTGCCAACCATGGGAGTTTATTCTCTGTTTCTCTGCTAGTTTAAAGAGTGCCTAGCATTTTCTCCTTATCAAAAGTTTTTACATGCTCTAGTGAGTCTCACTTCATGGTCAAATAAACAGACTAAGTTAACTATCTTACTGTAAAGCCTTTTCTGTGGTCCTCAACTAGGGTTGCCAGATGGTTTAACCAAAAATACCAAACACCCCTCTCTGCCCCCTCCAAAAAAAACAACCACCCAAGAGTTATTAAGAATAAACAAAACAAAAACAAAACAAAATAAAACAGCGTGGCCCCTTTAAGAAATGCTTTTGAGGCTCCCCTGCAGAACTAGGTAAGCACCAGTATTTTCGCCTCCTGTCCAGGACAAAATCAGAAAATATATTGTTTAAAGAGTCAGAAAATCCTAGACATTTTAGGTGTCCAGTATTTTCTGAATTTTTTTACCGGACACCTAAAGAGACAAAAATACCAGACTGTCCGGTTTAATACTGGACACCTGGCAACCCTATCCTCAATTCACTTGTGGCTTTTTTTCTGCCTTCTCTCCAATTTTCCAACACCCAATTTAAAACGTGTGTATACCAGCACAGCATTCAGTATTCCAGTATCAATCTCATCAGTGTTGTATACAGAGATATAAATCACATTCCCACCCCTCTCTGTTTTTACATCCAAGGATTGTATTAACCCTTTTTTGCACCACATTACCTTGGGAGCTCAAACTGAGTTGTTTTAATCCCTAAATTCTGTCCAAAGTCGTTGCTTTCCAAGATACAGTCTGCCATTCTGTCCTGCACTCCTGATCCTAGATGTGTAACTTTGCATTTGGATCTATCAAAACACATCATTTACATGTGTTGAGCTTATCTTGACTGCTTCTGTCTTCAACCTTATTTACCACTTGTGATAGAAGCAGCAATTTCCTGCAGTATCCTTGAAAACCCTTCTTGTATTAAGTTTAATTATCTTTGGAATCCATTTTATTAAAGCAAAAATTGTGTATTATTAAAGATGATAAATAGACTGCACTGAACAATATAGCTGACAAGAATGAACTTTGGGGAAAAACATGTGAAGTGGATTTCTTGTAAAATATCTAGGGGGAGATGAATGAAAATTCTCCACCCCCTCCTGGTTATGTAAATTCCCATGGTTTTGAAGCCATGCTGTGAAGAAGAGACTGTTGTCTACTGATTACCTGTTCTCCGAAAATGAAGATCAAAAAGCTCAGGCTCTGTAAAGGAAAGACTGGCATGTGTGCATGTGTGTTTGTTTTGAACTCAAGTGGTTATGAACTTATAACCAAAGAAAAAACCCTGGGGCCATGCCTACATGAGGAGATTAGCCAGAGGCAGGCTCCGTTAATAACAATGTGCTACTTCAGACTCAGAGCCCCAGGAAGCACTCTGGGAAGCTGTGGGAGGCCTCCCAGAGGCCAGTTAGTTTGAATTAGTGGCACCAGAGCATCCACACACACATTATTTCAGACTTACAAGTTTGGAAATACTGTTATTCCTCATAAAAAGCAGGACTACAGAATTTGAATTCCGTGGCCCCTTATTCCAGAATAACAGGCTTGGTAGTGTGCACACATCGCTTACATATTTGACCAGGACAGGGGCCAGGGGAGGGAGGGGTGGGAGGAGAGTTATTTCAGACTAAGGTCCTCATGTAGACCAGGCCTGGGAGGAGTTTGAAGGACTGACACCTATTAGAGCCACTACTGGATTTGGGAATTCAAGTTGCACGAACTGAGACACAATGAAGCCAATTTTTGCCATTCACAAATTTTATCAGCAGTGATTTTATATTTATTTTCAGATTATTAATGGAAATACTAACTACCATCAGAGCTAGTACTGCTCCTGACACCAGAAACATCCACATTCAATGACTACTTTGCACTGACAAATACTTTTTGAGATTTATCAAAGCCCATCTTACCATCCAGGAATTTAGGGACCATGCAGGTGGAGTAAACTAACAACTGAGTGATTAACAGATTATTTCAATGGGGTTTTTAGATACAGTAGGGGAAGTGCTTTGGGTCCTCTGAGAGCATCCTTTAGTCTGTAAATTATACCTGAATTGTATTGAATTGAAATACAGTAACAATATATTTTTGGATACAGTTTTGAAATGTTGTTTCTTTCAATTTTGGGTGGCGTGAAAAATAATTGTAAAGAGGTACCAAGAAAGGAAATGATGTTTTCAATTGGGAAATGCAAGGTCAACAGTGATTTAATTTAAATCTGGTGGGGAAAGCTTTACTACAGGAAAATACTGCAAGGCGCTACTTAATGAAATTTTCAATTCAATCAATATGACAGCTCCACATTTATATCACACATAGGAAGGAATCCTCAAGCACTCTTCTTACAAAGGCCTCACAGGTTACTGAGGCTGCCTTTGCTGACCAGACAAGGGATCATTTTCTGGCTCTGATAATTCTGAAATATGTTTAAAAATGTTCTTGGGGTTTTTTTACATCTCTTAATATCAGGAAGTGACACTTGTTCAATTATTTTGGATGTCTCTACAACTAATGCCTCTCCTCTCCAGATTCAAATCAGATTTGAATTGCTACAAAAGAAGTCCTCTAAAAGGATATTTTGAAGAAAAAAAAAGACACAATTTTTAAAAAAAATACACCTCAAATCAAAGAATCATCTCAATGAACAGTATTCACTAGAAAAACTGATAAGATTCCAATATATTAATTCCCTATATGGTATTATATATGTTGCACTTTGTAATTTGTGGAAGTCCTCAATGATTTCTGTCCTCAACAAGGCTAAGTGGACAAGCACAAAAAAAGCCACTAAACTTTTCTGCATTCAATTTCTCATTATAGATGTTTTCCTATAATGCTCCCAGTCAGGGGTGAAAGTAGCTTACATTTCTTACAAGTATTTAACCCCATTGGGAGGAGGGCACTCAGGCCAGAGAGTTCAGGGGAGAGGAGTTTGCAATAGAACTTCTAAGAAATGTAAGTGTGGAGTGGAGAATGGGGGCTGGGAGTGTAGGGAGGCTCAGGGCAGGAGCCAGGGGTCTGTGGGGTGTGTGTGCATGAGTCAGGGCAGGGGTTTGGGGTGTGTGGGGAGGCTTATCTCATCTGGCTGGTGGATGAATCCCTATCCTGCTGCTGCTGTTTGCTTCCAAAGAGCTGTGGGCTGGCTGCGTGATAGCACTGCTGCAGGCAAACGGGCAGCAGCAACGTGAGACCATCCCACCCTCCAGCCCGCTGCACCCTTCTCCTGGCTTCTTACCAGGGGCTGCTGGAAGCAGTGCATGCTGGGCATTGCACACGTGCTGCCCAGTGACCACCAAGAGAGGGAGCTGGAAGATAGGCATGGACACACCAGGAGCCCAGCTGGCTGTGCATGCCTCCTATGGTGCACCCAGAGCCAGCCCCTTTAACCTGCCTGCCTCACCTGGCTGCCTGCTGCTTACTGCGGTGTGTGGGATTGCCAGCAGCAGCCTGGAGCAGAAACCCTGGGAGTCAGTAAAAGCCCAGCTGGGAGAGCACACTGCAAGCTACACTGCGTGCTTCCACCTGCAGTGGAACGCTCCACCAGGCTCTTACCAGAGCGTTGCACCGCCTTAATTGCACCTCTGCTCCCAGTGTACCAGTTTCTCCCACACAGACATACCTAGACACAAAATTAATTCCAGATTTCATTATCCCCAGAATCATTTGCTCACTGCTGTAATGGGGATCATCAAACCCTTTTTCCACATACACAAAACTAATTGCTTCTCCCCTATGAAAATAGTATCTGTGAGTCGTCAGAATGAGACTAACATCTACATGCCCCAATACTGTCTCAGTGCCATAAAAAGGGGGGGGGGGGAATCTGAGTACACTTTTTGCCTTTTGTGGATTCAACTTTTGTAAAACATGACATTTAATATCAGAGTGATTGTACATATTAAACAGAGGAGGAAAAGGGCTGAGTCTAATGGGTTCCAAACAGACAGTCTGCAGGCAATAAAACAGGGATCAACTAAAAGGAAGATATGAGTTAAATTTAGCCACTGACTACTTTGACTTGCAAGTTCTTCAGTATGTACATTATATCAACTCAGCACACCAGAGTCATTGGGCTAGTTTAGTCATTGGGCTTGTTAGGGGTATAATTTGCATGACAATAAGTAAGTATAGATCTAAGAAAATCCGAGATGGCACGACTGACGAACAGAGGGAAGTGGAAGAGAGTGCTTTAATGGGCTCAGACCCAAATAACCTAGATAATTAGACAGTAGGAAAATCAATACTTTGGAAGGAAATTCTGGACAAGCTTCCAAAGTCCATTAACTATCAAAAATGTTGTTAATATAAAGAGGACAGACAGATGAACCATTTGGACAATGTAAAATCCAAAAGTCAGCTTAGGAATGGAAACTGGACACATTTTGAGGAACACTTTGTCACTGTGACAAGGAGATACAGTTAACAGTCTTGGAATATTCTAAAAGATTATATTGCTACAATCTAAAATGCCACTTAAAGGGGGAAGTGCCTTTTATGCTAATGGTACAAAAAGTAGTTCCTAGCATTCAGAGCCAAGTTACAATTATGACCAGGAGTAGATGACCTAACTTCTGTTTTAAATAACTGCAAAACATTTGCCAACCCTCAGAGGCTAAGCTTGAATTTTTATGCAACCAGAACTAAGCCCTTCTCAAAAACATCCTAAAAGGAAATTAATGTGGAAAGATGTATCATGCCAACTGAGCAAACTACTACAGAAAAATTCCCTTCGCTTTGCTTGAAGATGAAAAATCACTAATCTAACTTGTAATCTTTTAAAGGATTTTTTTTTCAATAAATCAGTTAGATACACCACAACATTTTCTGTTGCTCTGGAAGGGATACCGGTTCAATGATTTATTCAATCTTTTTAATTTTGAACTAGTATGTCACTAAATTATACATGTTAAATGTCACAGGACAGTGCAGCACCAAACCACTCCTGGAGGGAGCACTGGAAACTGCCTCCAAAAGCAGTCTCTTCCCTGGACCTTTGTGTTCAAGGAGATGTATAAATTGTACTGTTCTCAAAGCTATACCACACTGATCTCCCTACTTTGCCCAGACCAAAAGATACTCATTCATATCTTTTCCCCCTCAAGTCAAAGGGAGCTTTGTTACTCACTTCAATGGAGCCAGAAGTTTTTCACAAATTCATAGATTCCAAACCCAGAAGGGACTAGGAATGTTAAAGTTTAAACAGTTACCAGGTAAGCATATGACTTACCTGCATGCTTACTGAGTAATTGGATAACCAGAAGGCCCAGCCTACTGGAGCATCTACCAGCCCACAGCATTGCGGCCACCAGGACCTTGGCTGTGGAGCTGGAGCAGCCCTCAGCCCGCAGGGTCAGAACAGCCTTAGCCGCCCATGGCTGCATGACTCCAACCCCAGTGGCCCCACCACACCGGCCCTGCTACAGTGGCTGCGGCCCCAGCTGTAGCCCAGGTGGCCCTAGCCACAGCAGCTTCTGCCCCCATCTAGGGATGCAAGCGACTAGTCGACTACTGATATGACTAGTCACATCCTCTCCATTGCTGCTTCTGTCAGAGAGTGGGAGCTGGAGCAGGTGCTGGGGAGAGCCAGCTTAAAAGCCAGTTCCCCCCAGCACTGTCTCCGTGGGGCGGGGGGGGGGGGCGGGGGAGGTAAGAGGCACAGTGAGAAAGGGCAGGAGTGGGGACTGAAGGAGAATGCTCGCTCCACTTCCGCCGCAATTCTGCTTTTGAAATGTATAAGAGCCCTGGTGGGGCTCTTGGACATTTCAAAAGCAAAAGCCCTGCAGGGAGCATGCGGCTAGTGGGGGACTCCCCCAGTAGCCCCACACTCCCTGAGGGGACTCCTTTTGAAATATACAAGAGCACTGGGGCTTTTGTACATTTCAAAAGCTGAGGCACCCGATGTGGGGGACTGGCCCCATGCTCCCTGCAGGACTTGCTTTTGAAACGTACAAGAGCCTGTCATGAGCATGAGGGATGGGCAGAAGCCTGGGGACTAAGGGGTTAACTGTACCTAGCCAGGTAGCAGTCAGCCAATAGAAATGCAGATAGGTATTTCAAACTGAGACAAAGGAATTTTGGGTTTTTCCCTCCTTTGCCTCTGGACAGTTGACTCTCCAGATACTGAAGGGGACGGACAACCTGTCCCTCTCCAAGAAAAGACTCTTCACTATCTGTAAGTAGGGCAAAGTCTAGATAAATCTGTTAGGTTTTATTGTTTTATGTTTTGGGAATGGGAATCTGATACAAGGCATTGGTGAGACCCCATTTGGAATACTGTGTGCAGTTCTGGTCTCCCATGTTTAAGAAGGATGAATTCAAATTGGAACAGGTACAAAGAAGGGCCACTAGGATGATCCGAGGAATGGAAAACCTGTCTTATGAAAGGAGACTGAAGGAGCTTGGCTTGTTTACCTTAACCAAAAGAAGGCTGAGGGGGGACATGATTGCTCTCTTTAAATATATTAAAGGGATAAATACCAGGGAGGGAGATGAATTATTTAAGCTTAATACCAATGTGGACACAAGAACAAATGGATATAAGCTGGCTAGTAGGAAGTTTAGACTTGAGATTAGATGAAGGTTTCTAACCATTAGAGGAGTGAAGTTCTGGAACAGCCTTCCAAGGGAAGTAGTGGGGGAAAAGACCTATCTGGCTTCAAGATTAAACTAGATGGGTTTATGAAGGGGATGGTTTGATGAGATAACATGATCTTGGTAACTAATTGATCTTTCACTATCAGTGGTAAATAGGTCAATGGAGGGATGATAGGAGTTACTATAGAGAACTTTTTTCTGGGTGTCGTCTGGTTGGTGAGTCTTGCCCACATGCTCAGGGTTTAGCTGATCGCCATATTTGGGGTCAGGAAGGAATTTTCCTCCAGGGTAGATTGGCAGAGGCCCTGGAGGTTTTTCGCCTTCCTCTGTAGCATGGGGTACAGATCACAGCTGGAGGATTCTCTGCATCTTGGGGTCTTCAAAATATTTGAGGGCTTCAATATCTGAGATATAGGTGAGAGGATTATTCTAGCAGGGGGTGGGTGAGATTCTGTGGCCTGCATTGTGCAGGGGGTCAGACTAGATGATCATAATGGTCCCTTCTGACCTTAAAGTCTATGAGTCTATGATGTCTGTGCATCTAGAAAATGGATTTTCCTCTTCTTTGTAACTAAGTTTTTGGCCCATGGGAGTCCCCCATGAGTATATTAATTGGTGACTTTTCCATCTAGTCATTATGCTTATAAGAGGAGTATTGGGGTGATAATAAAAGTTCTTTCTTTTTTATTAACCTGGTATTGGTTAATTTTTGTGTCCTGGTTTTACTTTAGGGCTGAGATTTCCCAAGTGATCTCTTCCCTGGTATTCTTACCATTACTTGGGTGGTGGCAGCGGATTTTTATCCCCAAAATCTAGGTTTTTAGGATTTTGGGGGAAAGTTTTATACCAAAGCCTGGAAAGAAGGTTTTGGGGGTACTTTTGCAGGCCCCCACTTCTGCATTCATCATGCCAGAGTGGGGAATCAGCCTTGACACAGCCTCACTGAGGTTCTTGTACATTTCAAATGCTCAGGCACTGCAGGGAGCACAGGGCCAGTTCCCCAAGGGTTCTTGGTACAGTTCAAAAGCAGAGGTGCCCGTATCGACTAATCAAACAGTCAATGGAAATCCCATTGACTATTTGATTAGTTAATTAATCTAAATTTAACATCCGTGCACCACTCATGGCAGCCTCAGCCCCAGCAGCACCACCGGGGCAGACCCAGACCTGGTGTCTGGGTCTTAGTGGCCCCAGTAAGAACCCCCAGCCTGGCTGCCCTGCCCCACCAACAGTTAACCAGTTAGACAATATAATTTTAATTGTTTAACTAGTTAACTGTTTTGATCAAAATGTACATCTCTAGAAGGGACCACTGGGATAATCTAGTCTGACCTCCCTAACTCTATCCATAGAACTTCCTAAAATAATTCCTAAACAGACATTGTAGAAAAACATCCAATCTTGATTTTAAAATGGCTTATGATGGTGACTCTGGGATATTTTCTGGGGTAGCCCAACAAAAGTTTCTTTATAACAGATTATTTTGGTGTAACATTATTGTTTTGATGAATTAGCATTTCCTAACAAAAAATGTTTAGTTGAGAAATTCTTAACTGGCTCCAGTTTTCAGTCCATCATGAGCCAGAATTTTTTTTATATTTAATAATAAATGAAATTAAATGAGAGCTGCAGTAGGTTAAAAAAAACAAAAATGAAAGACACAGAAATACTGAGTAGATTATCCTCTTGATTTTAAACCTGCTAATTGAAGCTTACTCTGACCCCTAAAAATAATGCTAAGTCATGTAAAATATTATAGAAGTGTCACTTCATAAAAGAAATAAAATCCTTCTAGGAGTTTAAATGTTAAGTGCCTTGGGCAGCTGACAATAGGTTTCTCCCAAGAAACAAGTCATCTAGACACAAGAGTCAGGATTATTGGGGCTAGCTGTCAGGCAGTTTTCTGAACTTTCTACATTGCTGTTAGCTAAGGGTATTGGCCCGAGCTGACCTTCTGTATTCTACTTGAGGCAATCACATCAAACTCCTTTTCTGATGATCCAAAGTGAATGGCACTCTGCTAATGACTCTCTATGCCATGCTTCAAGATTCATGACAGTTCCGTCCAAAGGAATTATGGAGCTCATATCTTTTGCCCGCAATTAATGAAATCCTTTCAGTTCAAAGACCCTCAGCCTTAATGCTAATTCCAAGGATATCAAAGTAATTGATAGGTGGCATGAATAAATCTGTGTGCTTTAAAATACTTAACCTTCAAAAAAACCATCAATTTATTAATCACCATGTCTTTAAACAGTGAAATTACTAATCAGAAAAAATACTAAGGATTTCACATGCATTTGTTAACTTGCACTGAAGAAAAAAAAAGTTTGTTTCCTAATCAAGGGATTTTATATATGAAATTCAAGCAGTACACAGTTATTAACTGCCACAAGACAGTTAATTGCAATAAGACACACATTCTCTGACCTCTGGATAGGACAGATTCCTGCTCGACAAGAATTCCATACCCAATATTGCCTGTGCTTCTCCTGATTAAAAAAAATCCAAACTAATTATCATGTTACAACCAATGCTGCCAACATATGCTGAGACTTTAATGAACTCCTAATTTGTAAAACATTCTCAAGGATGCTGTTTTATTGATTAAGAATTAACATTTTTCTTTCTCAGCAGCAATTAGCGAACATTTAAGATAATTAATATTTATAAAGATAACCTCAAAACAAAAATATCTCTCTTTTGCAATGGACATTTTTACATTTTAACTGCATTCAACATACCAATCAACATACCAATCACAGACTTTGTTTTGGGGGCAAAAGTCTGCCCTTTCCTACAAAGGTTTTGCAAGTGGGAGTAAGAAAATTAGGTAAAAAGAGTTCTCCCTATACATAGCTCTAGTGAAAATGGGGGTAGGGTTAGAAGATAAAATTTAAAACGAAAAATTTAAAAATGACATTGAAAAGTTAAATGTCTTCAAGTCACCAGGGCCTGATGAAATGCATCCTAGAATACTCAAGGAGCTGATAAAGGAGATATTTGAGCCTTTAGCTATCACCTTTGAAAAATCATAGAAGTCAGGAGAGATTCCAGAAGATTGGAAAAGAGCAAATATAGTGCCCATCTATAGAGGTTTTTAAGTCTTGGCTTGACAAAGCCTTGGCTGGGTAGATTTAGTTGGGATTGGTCCTACTTTGGACAGGGGGCTGGACTCAAGGCCTCCTGAGGTCTCTTCCAGCTCTATGATTCTCTGATTCTATCAGGGGATTGGGAATGGGGATACAAATCCTTCAAACTCCAAATCACTGAGTCTAATCAAATTCATGTAAATAGGGATATAAATTCCGATTTCAAAAGTGAACTGGTTAAATTATAGGGTCGTGCCATGGGTGGGGAGCTGCTCCAGCCTGGCTGGGCTTGCCACATCATGCTATGGGTAGGGGGTTGCTGCAGCCTGGTCATGCTTGCCGTGCCATGGGCTGGTACAACCAGGTTGAACCAAGCTGGGGGATGCTCCAGCCAGCTAGGCAGGGCTTGCCACCCCACACCAAAGGCAGGGGGCTTCTCTGGCTGGGCTGGGCAAAGCCCGCCCACCACACCATGGAAGGGGCTGCTCCAGCCAGGCTGGGCAGGGCCTGCCACAATGCTTTGAGTACTTTGCTAAATAGGCATGGATTTAAGCATGTGTTTTGCTGACATAGGACCCGAAAATATTTCAGCCTGCAATTTTTTAATCCAATATCTTTTACAAGCCCTATTATGTATTTTTCATTTATTTATCACTTCTTGCTCATTAACAATGCTACCTAAAACAAGCATTTTCTTCTTTGCTTTATTTCACATCTAAAACTTCAGCCCAGTTACCTCAAGCAGTGGCTCTCACACTTTCAAGACCACTGTAGCCCTTTCAAGAGTCTGAGTTGTCTTGCATATCCCCAGGTTTCACCTCACTTAAAAACTACTTGCTTACAAAATCAGACATAAAAATACAAAAGCGTGACAGCACACTGTTACTGAAAAACTGCTTACTTTCTCCTTTAACATATAATTATAAAATACACCAACTGAAATATAAATATTCTACTCTACATTTCAAACAAGTATGACATTTTAGTTTGTACTGACTTCACTAGTATGGAACCTGTTGTAAAACTAGGCAAATATCTAGATGAATGATACTCCTACTTGAGAGCTACTGACCTAGAGGACATCACTGTACAACGTTCATCAGAAGATCCCGTTTTGGGAAAGCATAACTTCTCTCCTCAGGCCATGTGAGACTGAGACTGCTGCAGAGCAAATGTTTTTAAATTCTACTGAGGAACACATATTTTGCATTATATTTTGACAATACTATGAGGCTAATTACAAAGCCATATCTGTGCCTCAAGGAGGTGGTCAATATTAGGGCAAGCATAACAATTTTAAATTTAATGGGAGAAAATGTAATGGGGTCTCTGCTAATAATGGGGTCTCTGATAAGAACTCTATAATAATGGGGGATTTTAATTACCCCCCATATTGACTGGATACATGTCACCTCAGGAAGAGAAGCGGAGATAAAATTTCTAAATGGCTTAAATGACTGCTTCTTGGAGCAGCTAGCGCAGGAACCCACAAGGAGAGGCAATTCTCGATTTAGTCCTGAGTGGAGCGCAGGATCAGGTCAGGAAATAACCATTACAGGACCGCTTGGGAATAGTGACCATAATATAATAACATTCAACATTCCTGTGGTGGGAAGAACACCTCAGCAGTCCAGCACCCTGGCATTTAATTTCAAAAAGGGAATTACACAAAAATGAGGAGGTTAGTTAAACAGAAATTAAAAGGCACAGTGACTAGAGCCAAATCCTGCAAGCTGCATGGAAACTTTTAAAGACACCATAATAGAGGCCCAACTTAAATGTATACCCCAAATTAAAAACATAGCAAGAGACCTAAAAAGAGTCACACGTGGCTTAACCACCATGTAAAAGAAGCAGTGAGGACAAAAGGCATCTTTTAAGAAGTGGAAGTCAATCCTAGTGAGATAAATAGAAAGGAACATAAACACTGTCAAATCAAGTGTAAAAATGTAATAAGAAAAGCAAAAAAAGATTTTGAGGAACAGCTAGCCAAAAACTCAAAAGAAATAACAAAATGTTTTTAAGTACATTAGAAGCAGGAAGCCTGCTAAAAAACCTGTGGGTCCCCTAGGCGATCGAACTATAAAAGGCGCAATCAAGGGCGATAAAGCCATTGCGGAGAAACTAAATGATTTCTTTGCTTCAGTCTTCACGGCTGAGGCGTTGGGAGATTCCCAAATCTGCACCGTCCTTTGTGGGTAATGAATCTGAGGAACTGTCCCGGATTGAAGTGTCATTAGAGGAGGTTTTGGAACAAATAGAAAAACTTAATGTTAACAAATCTCCGGGACCGGATGGCATTCATCAAGGGTTCTAAAAAGAACTCAAATGGGAAATTGCTGAACTATTATCTGTGGTTTGTAACCTATCCCTTAAATCGGCTTCCGTACCTAATGACTGGATGGTAGCCAGCGTGACACCAATATTTAAAAAGGGCTCTAGAGGCGATCCGGGCAATTACAGACCGGTAAGTCTAACTTCAGTACCGGGCAAATTAGTCGAAACAATAGTAAAGAATAAAATTGTGAAGCATGTAGAAGAACATAATTTGTTGGACAAAAGTCAACATGGTTTCTGTAAAGGGAAATCCTGTCTTACTAATCTATTAGAGTTCTTTGAAGGGTTAACAAACATGCGGACAAGGGGATCCAGTAGATATAGTATACTTAGATTTTCAGAAAGCCTTTGACAAGGTCCCTCACCAAAGGCTCTTGTGTAAATTACATGGCCATGGGATAAGAGGAAGGTCCTTTCTTGGATTGAGAACTGGTTAAAAGACAGGAAACAAAGGGTAGGAATAAATGGTAAATTTTCAGAATGGAGAGGGGTAACTAGGGGTGTCCCAAGGGTCAGTCCTAGGACCAATCCTGTTCAACTTATTCATAAATGATCTGGAGAAAGGGGTAAGCAGTGAGGTGGTAAAGTTTGCAGATGATACCAAACTGTTTAGGATAGTCAAGACAGAAGCAGACTGTGAGGACTCCAAAAGATCTCACACAACTGAGTGATTGGGCAACAAAATGGCAAATGAAATTTAATGTGGATAAGTGTAAAGTAATGCACATCGGGAAAAATAACCCCAACTATACATACAGTATGATGGGGGCTAATTTGGCTATGACAAATCAGGAAAGAGATCTTGGAGTTATCGTGGACAGTTCTCTGAAAACTTCCACACAGTGTGCAGCGGCGGTCAAAAAGGCAAATAGGATGCTAGGAATTATTAAGAAAGGGATAGAAAATAAGACCCAGAATATCTTACTGCCCCTATATAAAACTATGGTACGCCCACATCTTGAATACTGTGTACAGATGTGGTCTCCTCACCTCAAAAAAGATATTTTGGCCTTGGAAAGGGTTCAGAAAAGGGCAACTAAAATGATTAGGGGTTTGGAACGGGTCCCATACGAGGAGAGGTTAAAGCGACTGGGACTTTTCAGTTTAGAAAAGAGGAGACTGAGGGGATATGATAGAGGTATATAAAATCATGAGTGGTGTGGAGAGGGCCGGATAAAGAAAAGTTATTTATTAGTTCCTAAATAGAAGAACTAGAGGACACCAAATGAAATTAATGGGTAGCAGGTTTAAAACTAATAAAAGAAAGTTCTTCTTACACAGCGTGTAGTCAGCCTGTGGAACTCCTTGCCAGAGGAGGCTGTGAAGGCTAGGACTATAATAGAGTTTAAAGAGAAGCTAGATAATTTCATGGAGGTTAGGTCCATAAAAGGCTATTAGCCAGGGGATAAAATGGTGTCCTTGGCCTCTGTTTGTCAGAGGCTGGAGAGGGATGGCAGGAGACAAATCGCTTGATCATTGTCTTCGGTCCACCCTCTCTGGGGCACCTGGTGCTGGCCACTGTCGGCAGACAGGATACTGGGCTAGATGGACCTTTGGTCTGACCCAGTACGGCTATTCTTATGTTCTTATGATACCATCAGGATCCCCTCTGAAAAGAGGTTACCACCTTGAGTTATTTGTTTGCTAGGGCCCAAAAGAGCAGCATTTAGCTATGCAGTAACCATAGCTGTTGAACTTGTCTCTTCTGAGGTTAATGTCAAACCTGGGGAAATACTTCCCACTTAAGCTGAGCTACTGATGTGAAAAGGGGAAGGAGGCAAGCCTGGAAAGCCAAAATGGCATAATAAAAACAGTGCTGAAGGATTACAGCTCTGTTCAAAGCTCAGAAAATACACAGATGAAATGATGATGATGCACAGGGACAGCTTTTGAAATGGTCTTTACACATTTCAAGGATGAAACAAGTTTACACTTTGGCTTCTGAGAATATCGCAAGAGTATAAAGAAATCTCGAGAACTTCATCACTCATTAGCATGAGTGCCTAAGGCAGGGATGGGGAACCTCAGGCCCAGGGGCCGGATGCAGGCCTTGGCTTGCCTGGATCCGGCCCCCAAGGCCAGCATTGGGGAGCCCCTGCTGATGCTCCAACCCCCCTACTGCTCCACCGTGGGGCTAGAGAACACAAAATCTACTAGCTTGGGCTCCCCTAGGCTCTGGTGTGAGAAGGGAATGTAGAGAGTGTCTTTCTCCTTCTCAGTTGGGGGCCATGTCAATGAGGGTTTTTTCTTTTTTTGCTTCTCACTTGTGTGGTGTGTGGCCCCTGTCTGATTTTTCTGTGGGTCAGTGGCTCCCGACCCCAAAAAAGTTTCCCACCCCTGGCCTATGGTAAGAGACGCAAACACAGAACTGCATCAAATGGTCACCACCAGGCAGAAAAATCTCTCATCTGTAAGAGGTCGCTTACCACTCCAAAGATAAAACACGGTCAGCTCCATGTGAGGGGACATACCCGCCCTCTCCTGAGTAGGAGGGTAACCAGCTCTTTTGGGCCTCTTCAACATGAATGAAGCACACTGGCAAGGCTTCTTCCAAGCAGGGTTGAGTGGTGGCATAAAAAAAAAAAGGAAAGGACTGTTTCACCTCACACTGCCAACAATAGCGTCAGGTCAGCCGAGATGGAGACAGTCATAGGCCAGACAGTCATGTTCTAAGATGCATGGACCAGCTGTGTGAACCTGTACATCTGAAAAGGCAGGGCTGGAGATAGACCCCACTAAAGGACAATTGACCTTGATAGGCCTAGATCAAAGAGCTGGATCCAGAAAGACTGTCTGAGAAACAGGCTATGTTTGCCTTTCTTTGAATGCACTTGAATTCCCCGCCCATATAGAAGATCCTCTCCCCTCTTTTTTTTTGTTTTACTCAGAGAACCCCTCATGTGCTGTGAACTGGTATAAAGGACATTAAACAATTGGTAGCAGGTTCTGGAATGGACTTAGAAATCCTGCTCCCACATCTCAGCAGAGATGTTCCTCGCCCCTCCTCCCCCTCCGCCCCCCTCCAACCTCTGCTTGGGAACATTGCTGTATAGGCACACAGGCATGTACGAAATTTGTATTCCCTGTCCCTTTGTTTTTTTGCAACAGGATGAGTGAGTCATACAGCATTTTCTCTGGAAGGGGCTGGGATTTCAAGCTTTTTTTGCAGGCTTGAAATCACATTAAATTCCTCCTCAAACTAGTGCTTTTCTTTTTGAAGGGGTAACTTATGGCATGACCTCAGAGGGAGTCTGCTAACCATTGATGTTGTCATAGTAGCCTTCCAAGTTGAATCTTCATAGAAATGGTTTTGACATTGAAGGAAATATATTATATTCTGTGTCTGCCAGGAATCTAGGTGCCATGTAATATATTGAAGTAAGAATATTTTTCTTATAGCTTATGTCTCTTGAAGAGATGTTATTTTCTGTTTCCACCACTGACAGTTTTAAGAAACTGGAAGAGAAGCCAAAATGATTCCAGCAAGTTGGTTCCACGGATATCTAAGCCTGAACGCCATAGCCTTGATCCAATTATTTGAAGCCTCCGGTACTCTCTTTGCAGACCTAGAAGTATGATGTCCATTTCAGAAGAAAATGGAACACTGCAGATTTTTTGGAAAATTAAGTGGTTTTTCTTACTTTTTTTTACAGTTGTCATTTTTTAAAATGTAATTCAAAAGGATCTCTTGACTGCATGTTCTTTGCTATCAACTTAGGTGCTATTTTACTGGCACATCTAACTTATAAAGTCTTGATATTAGGGATGTTATATTTCAATTAATCAGCTAATCGAGTAGTCAATGGAATTTCCATTGACTATTCCATTAGTCGATAAGGGGGAGGGGGTGTTCACTATCCCTGCTGCACCTCTGTCTTTGAACTGTAGCAAGAGCTGTACTAAGATTAAAACCTAAAACAAAAGCCCATGAAGCACAGACCTGATCTGAGGCTTGAGGCCTAGCTAACATTGGACAAAACATGGCTAACATAAATCAAAGCTAAGCTGCGAGCAAGAGGTAGGCCCCTGCTCACAGAACTTGGCACAAACAGGGCTGAGAGTGCAAAACACTAATTGGTAATAGGCCCAGGTATAGAACAGTAATTGGTACTGGTCATAAGTTGAAAGCACATGGTACCACCAGCTCACTAAAAAAGACCTTAGTACCCACACTCGCCACAGATAGATCCAGGTTCAGGAAAGGGTCTAAAATGACAGCATGATAGATAAAGATGATCTAATCAAACCACGAGGTACAGCGTGATGGGTAGTATCAAGAAGCGTCAGAGGGTAGTAACCTGACAACGTCAGAGGGTGGCAACGTGACACATCAGCAGTGATGTGTAACTTGTTTGACCTGTATGTAAAGTGGTGTCTTGGGGAGACAGTCTTTGGATGACCTGGGAGGCAGTGGAAATTTCACACTGATTGAATTATTCCATTGTTATGAATTACATATGCATAGTACTTCAGTAGAGTCTACTGACAACTATTACTGTACTTTGCTTAACAATAAACCTGGCCTTTGATCCTTATCTGATTTGTGGTCTTTGGGAGCTCTCTTGGGGTCTGCTATGGAGACGGAGTGCACAAGTCGACACGGCACACATCACTGAACACACACGCAAGTAGCCTTCTGGTTATCATCATCAACAGAGCCAGGGACCTGTGAGGATGCTTCGGCAGTAAATCCTGACCCTTCCTGACTAACTGCAAGAGCCATAGGCAGCTCTTCCTACATTGCAAAGGCAGAAGTGCAGCAGTCGGGACCTGGTGCGAGCGGGGACTGAAGCAGTCCCTCCTCACGCTGGGTTCCCCGCTGTGCCTCTGCCTTTTGCTACATTTCAAAGATATGATATAGAGGCAACAAGGGGGAAGGAGAAAATGTGAGTAGCTGACTATTTGACTACTCTTTTACATCCCTACTTGGTAGCTGGAGACTTAAAAGAAGCATATTATGGATCGCAGATAAAATAATGAGTGGGAGATGTGACAGGGTATGGTCACAGACCACCCCTCGGGGGTGGCTCGCAGGGTGCTGAGATGGCCCCTGCCACTCCCCTTTTTGCTTTCTGGGGCTTCTCACCACCCTGTCCTGCTATGCCAGCTCCGCTGGTCTCCCTCAGCCAAGGCCCCAAGCTGAGATCCCTGCCCCCACTGAGAAGCAGTACAGACACTGAACCTCTTCAGGTCCAAGGAGAGTGCAGTTTAGGGCCCAGCTTCCCAGGATACCACTCCTCCAATAGGAACAGAATTCCAAAGAATTAGGTAAGCCACCTTTAACAATGAAAGGGGGAATGTGCACACTGGTTGCCACCTTCCACCACCCCCCAGCAGCAATTACTTACACTGGGTTTGATAGAAAATAAAAATGATTTTATTAAGTAGAAGCAATAGGATTTAAGTGATAATAAGCGAGAACAGGCAGAGCAAAGTAGGTTACAAATCAAAAGAAACAAAAACGCTTGGCTAATTCTACACTGAAACCTCAGTACAAACTTACTCAAACTCACCCTAAAACCTCTTTTCCAGCTGTTTCTCCAAACCAGGGCTCTCTCCCTACCCTGGGGTCTTCGGCTCCTTTCCTTCAGGTGCAGCCCAGCCAAAAGACCAAGACCTCTGCTTTCATATTCTTTTTGTTAAAGAATTGAGGCTACTCCCTACCAACCACTGCTCAGAATTAAGGACAAAGGTGATTGTTTAACAGTTGCTCATGAAGGCATCCAGGGTAACACCCTCCATGTCTCTCATTCACACATTTGAAACCCACAAAGTATTCCCCACTCCATATGTCTAATTTTACACACACAACTGATACATACATCAAAATAAGATAAACAGAACCAGCGGATCGTGACATGAAGATTGCTCAAGGATTTCTTCCAGTTGGCTTTAGCAGATTTTACCTGCCAGAGAATATGGTTTCACATTTCACCATTCTCTAGAATGGTACTAAATGCAATGTCGAAATTTAAAGAATCCATTCTGCATAGCTTTAATTTGACAAAGGTTGAACCTCTCTAGTCTGGCACCCTGGGGACCTGACCAGTTCTGAACCAGAGAATTTTCCGGCCCATGGAAGGTCAATATTGTCTAGCAGCATTACCAACACTTCCACTGCTTACTGGGCTGTTAAAGGATATTTAGGGATAAATTAGAGCTAAATTACAGCATATAACATTGAGAGCCAGGACTGGTGGCTGTAAACAAACTTTACGGGACCAGGGAAAACTTGGCCACACCCATAAAAAGTTGACATCCGGTTAACTAAAATAATTCCAGATGACAGATATTTCCAGACCAGAGAGTTCTGAACTAGAGAGGTTCAACCTGTAGTTTCTTTCTCTCTCTCTTTCATCAGAACCAAGGAAGGAGTGGGGGAGAAAGAAACAGTGAAATCTGCCTTACTCTTTTAATTAGCTTTTGATAGAGAAGAAAGAACAGACTTCTGGAGGTAAAATAAAGGTGCATTTCTCCAGGAACTTTTCTTTCAAGAATGATAAACTCCCATTGACTTGAATGGGGCCAGTTTTTCACCTTTGATAAATGTGTCAATAAAACATTTACTTGAGGACAAAGCCTCTCAATTGCCTCCAAGTAACTTAATTTTATTTTTACAGTGAAACTTCCCATGTCCCAAACTTGCAGCTATTTGTTTTCATCCAGGAGACCTATAAACCAGGCTGGATATAGGCAAAGACATATTGAGTGGCTTACATGAGTGAGTATCAAACTAAGGGCAAACTGTTAAGAAGCAGAACACACAACCTAAAATGGTTAAGAGATTTCACAAACCCAGAATAAGAAGTCCTCAAGCATTACAAAAGTCTCTACATGGACTCACAGACAATTCCCTTGGAGATTTCTTGCATGTAGACTCATTCCATAAATTTGAACTCTTGGGGAAAGGAATGAATAACCCTTGCACCTCAGCGTTCAAGCAGCATACCTTCTTCTTGTCAGGGATTTTAATTTCTTTCCCCCCCGTGTTCAAGTTGATGGGATGAGTCTAAATGCATGCCTCCACTTCACAGGTCTCAGGGGAGCAATCAACAACGTCACAGAATCATAGAATACTAGGACTGGAAGGGACCTTGAGAGGTCATTGAATCCAGTCCCCTGCCCTCATGGCAGGACCAAATACTGATCATGTATTCTTCGATGTTCCACAATGGTTTGTCTGGGGTCGATGGGTTTTCTTTTGTTGGGCAGGAGATAATACTTCCTATGGCAAACTAGTCTTTCATATTGGTAATATTTCTCTCCTGACTATGATGGTTTATGGTTTCAGAGCAAACACTTAAATATTATGATGATATGAAGCTGGGAGGGGTTGCAACTACTTTGGAGGATAGGGTCATAATTCGAAATGATCTGGACAAACTGAAGAAATGGTCTAAGGTAAATAGGATGAAGTTTAATAAGGACAAATGCAAAGTGCTCCACTTAGGAAGGAACAATCAGTTTCACACATACAGAATGGGAAGCGACTGTCTAGGAAGGAGTACTGCAGAAAGGGATTTAGGGGTCATAGTGGACCACAAGCTAAATATACGTCAACAATGTTACACTGTTGCAAAAAAAGCAACCATGGGATGCATTAACATAAGTGTTGTAAGCTTGACACGAGAAGTCATTCTTCCGCTCTACTCTGAGCTGATTAGGCCTCAGTTGGAGTATTGTGTCCAGTTCTGGGCACCACATTTCAAGAAAGACGTGGAGAAATTGGAGCAGGTCCAGAGCAAGCAACAGGAATGATTAAAGGTTTAGAGAACATGACCTATGAAGGAAGACTGAAAGAATTGGTCTTGTTTAGTTTGAAAAGGAGAAGACTGAGAGGGGACATGATAGCAGTTTTCAGGTATCTAAAAGAGTGTCACAAGGAGGAGGGAGAAAAATTATTCTCCTGAACCTCTGAGAATAGGACAAGAAGCAATGGACTTAAACTGCAGCAAGGGAGGTTTAGGTTGGACAATAGGAAAAACTTCCTAACTGCCAGGGTGGTTAAACACTGGAATAAGTTGCCTAGGGAGATTGTGGAATCTCCATCTTTGGAGATATTTAAGAGCAGGTTAGATAGACATCTATCAGGGATAGTCTAGAATGGGTCCTGCCATGAGGGTAGGGGACTGGATTCGATGACCTTTCGAGATCCTTTCCAATTCTAGTGTTCTATGATTCTATGATTCCCTTATCACATGGGATGCAGATATTTATAAGCGAGTAACTCATGCAGCTACCTACAAGCATGCTATAAAGTTAAAACACATTGTTATAAATCTAGTACCTATTTTACCAGTTCTAACACATGGGTGAGCCATACTAGTTCCCACTATGCTTTGGACAGTATTCCATTCAGGCCTATGGGCCTTGGCCTGAACTGGCACCTCATCCGCCGGCATCACATGTTGCTAATGCCACTCTAGGATGGTGGTGCGTGGGACTAAGAGAGCTCCATGGCAGTGTCCCAATCTTTCTAGAAATGGAGGGAACCTTTGCCTTTGCCACTCCAAGTGGGCACAGGGCTATGACTGTGGAGGTTCTACATCATGGTCTATTTAAGAACCTGGAGGCCTTAACCTGGCCCTGGCACAAACTCAAATGCAAAATTACCATATACTATTTTTTCATCAGTGTCAGTTTTTGAATTAGTGCTCTTTATTTTCTCATCCATCTCACACATTAATATGAGGTGGGGGAAAAAGCAGACATCTCACGAGGGACCAGCAGTCTGGCTGCAATTCAAATTTTAAAGTATTATCAGGATAGCTAAATGTTCTCCTCAGAGGCTAGTACATAAATAAGAGTGGAGCTGTGACTTCTGCTTCTCCACTCTTCTGTTCATTTTATTGTTACATCGTCCTCCCAAGCCACCCCCTATCTGTTTTGGCCATCTGTTGCATCCTGTCTGTCACCTAGTCAGTTAGCTCTCTGGCACAGGGTCCGTTTTCCATGTTATTTGTCTTCACAACTCCTAGGTGATACCGTACTATAATCAATCAATGAGGAACTGAGTAAACCCAGTAATAATGGAAAGTTTTTCTAGTGTCTTTCTCTGCTGGTGCCACAGGATGTGAATCTTTGTTCAAAATTTGTTGACTGAAGCAGAAAAATGCGTCTATACTGCAATTATAAAAGATTTATTAATAAATGATAACTCAAATTATTCAGGAAGTTTAACTATTTAACAACAGATAAAGCGAAAATGAAAAATATAATCCTGGGAGTTTAAATATGGATTTAAATTTACTTTTTTGATAACGATAAAAAACAGAGTTAACAGAAAGCACTGTTTTAATTGATTCCTTAAAATGAATTCATTTAAAAACACCTCCATAATGATCACACTTTCCTCAAATAAAGATACATTCAAAGGGAGAATGCATATGTTCTCTGTACCCAGAGTATGGATACTGTTGGGATATAAGCACCCATCCTTACCATTTACCAGGCAATCAAGAAGTGGAAAAACTCTCAGGCTATGGCTACACTACGCGCTTTGTTAGAAGAGGCAATGCAAATGAAGCGTAGATTAGCATTTTCTTGTGCTTCATTTGCATAATCTCTCTGGTCCGTTTTTGCGCAAGAGGTTTTTACACAAAAACAAGCAGCGTGGACGTTTCCTTTTTGCCCAAAACCCCATTTTTGCTCAAGATCCTTATGCCTTAGCTTGGTTTATAACAATTTTTCTGTAATGAAACCATATTTCTAGGGATACATAAAGATTGACACAAGCTGGAAGTTTGCACCAGGTGTCAAATGAAAAAAAATTTGTTAATGACTTGCAGCTTTAAGTTACATTTTAGAAGGTTAAAAAACAAGATTACCCTATACACAACATGTAAAATTTTTCCATAAAATGACCTAATTGCTTTTTTTTTTTTTTTAAGAGAATAGTCTACATTTTATTGCCATAAAACAAAATCATGATTAATGTTATTTCACATTACCACATAACCTCCTAGTATGTTCTTCTTGCTATCATTACTTGTATATTCTGAAAGCCACAAGAATGCTCCTTTAGTAATGTTGCTCATATTTATTACAACTTTTTTCTAGACTTCTTTTATCTTTCAAAATCTGTTGACAGCTGTATGGAATTTTGTAGTATCTGCCACACTGGAACACAGATTATTTGTGAGGGTCAATTTATTACGAATGAAAATACTACACACTTTAATTGTAATCCACTGATTTATGTTTTTTTAAATTCTCTAACATTCACAATTATTAGCCTAGTCACTAAAAACAACATCATGGCCCAGATCCCATGTTATAATCCAACACAGTACAGTTAAGGGAGGATTTTGCATTCCGACCATTCTGGGCTAGCAATGTGACAGTACCTAAGTGTAATTGATAGCTGTCTACAGTTCTGTTCTAAGTTGCATTCTTTGGCAACTGCCTCTATTGGCCAACATAGCAGTGGGGCAGCAGTGGAACATAGGAATGTCCTCCCAGGCCCTTGTCACCCAACTGCATTCCTTACAGAGGCAGTAGGTAGTTGCCTGTGTCATATAGCATTAACATTTTGTTTGATGTGCATAGTAAGTTTTCATGTTTATGTATAATGGATTTATAAGAAGCCAACAATCTTTTTAATCAGTCTTATTTGTCAAACATAGCTATTCCAAGTTCTGTCCATGTTTTGAGACATGTTTTTTTTATTCTTCCAGTTTTATTCACGTTTCTTTCTTGTCATCAGTATTCCTATTTGAGTTGGGAATGCTTAATATTTGTCACTTTCCTGTTGATTTCCAATAGTACAAATTACTCATGATCAGTCTTCTCCACACTTCTTAACAAATATGACTTTTGGGTTTTGAGATAAATAATGAAAGACTACATTAAAAATCCAAGGATGACCATCCTCCTGTAACTCACTTTTTTTGTTTGTTTGTTTTTGGTTCACCATAGAATATGACCACGCGTTTAACTTTTAGTTTAATTGTATTATTTTGTGTCATTATTGCTACTTTAACAGATTTATGTGACTAATACTAATAAACAATGAAATATTAAATATAAACAGAGACCCAAGCACTTTATAGCATTTGTGATCTCTAACAATGGGGGTGGGAGAAGTGGGCAGGAGGCAACAAACAACCTTTCATCTGGAGAGTTTGTGCAGCTGATCTAAAATGGTTTCGCCTACATCTATGGTGACTTATGTGGTTACAGATCTTTCATACACATGCTTGCTTTGAACGAGGCAATCTATACTACTAATTTGGGCAATAAATCTTAAAGAAGTATGGATCAGCAAAAACTGCATGTCCAGATTAAATCATAGTAAAAAAAGTAAAGTTTAATAACTTCCATTAAGCACTTTAAGTGCTAATGTAACGTAATACTAATAGCACTAATATATGGCCTTCGGCATAACATCTAAATAAATCAGAGCTCAAGTCCTTAATGTCCTTCTCAATACAAAAGGGGTTTAATGTTTCTTTTTCTTTAAAAGCCTGAGGAAATCAACATGAAAATGGGGAGCCTGGGCAGAAAGAAGCTTATCACGAACAACAGGTACACATTTAAGGAGTAGATGAGCAAAGGAATAATCAATGCTGTAAATTAAGACATGAATTATCATTGGAATGGCTAAATCACTGTAACCAAACCAATTATGAGGATGCCATTCTATAAAGCTTTTAACATAAAATGAACCACAAAGAGTCTGAACTGTTCTGACTGACGCACATTACTCCCTTGGATGTAACAATGTATGCAAGTGCTCTGAGCTTGCAAAGCGCTGAGCTTGCAAAACGCTGAGCACTCCTATGATCACTGAATAGTAGCAATTCAAATGAGAGTGGGGATCCCCCTGATCTTAATAATTTTGAGGGCAGCCTGAACCCTGACGGGTTGGTCAGCATTTCACAGGATCAAACTACTTATTTCTGAACACTCAAAACCTCCCAATCTATCAAAATATAAGTTTAATTTAAGGAAGAGTATCGAAGCCACAGAAGCTAGATTTCTTTCATTTTTTTAAAAAAGGTCACAAACACCAAGAAAATGAACAGTGTCTGTAGGTTTTGAGGAAAGCTGACTTATTACATATTTTAACTCAGTTTTACCCCATTTTGATTCAACCCATGGGGTTTCCTGTCTAACCAGAATTATCCATTTCCTTTGCTAATTCAACCCTAGAAACACTAAATAAATTGCCGTCTGGCCAGTATCAAGGGAAACATACAATATAAACAGTTGGCTAGAGTTATCACTATCACACTTAATTTTACTGAGATAAATAAGGAATCCCTAGACATGGCTAGCATTGTACATCATAAAGAATAGGCTATTTTGACAGCAGCCAGCAGATGGGCTCATGAGTAATTGACATAAATCAATAGTTGGTGGAAATATCAACTAGAGATTCATTGTTAATTTTCTTGCACTGTTTCCTAATCCTTGTGATATGTTCATCACCTCCTTTGCTTTATTTGTGTCTAAATAAATGTAAAATAATAGACCTTAGAAATAAATGTAAACTATCAGACCCTGGAAAAGATAAAGTCAGATAAATATGAGTCTCTCTCCAAAGGAAGTTTTCAAGTCTCACTTCACTGCTAGTCCTTACATGATCCCTCAGATAATTTTGCATCCTTCTCAATAAGTGAGAGACATTAACTTGGGTTAAACAGACCTTTCTAATAAAATGAGAAAATGTGATTACTGTCCAGTGTGTGTGTATTGCACTTTTAGCTGTTGTGATGAATGGAAGTTAAATCTGTTCACCAGCTTCAATGTGTCCTGCTTTGATTGAGTTGGAGAAATTAGCACTTCCCCTCCAAGTTGATGTGGCCAAGAGAAAAGGGCTCACAAAACTGTATTTTATATTTCTAAACAAAAGAAGGGTTTCTCATTTTGGGACTGGACCGTGTTTCTAGAAAGACTGGGGTAGGTGTTAGATTGGAGGTAACTGAGGAAATCATGAGCGGGTGGGTGGATGAGTTAGGTCGGAAGGATTGAGTGCAGTGGGAAACAAGCCATTTATGAATGAGGATGTGGGAGAACCGATGGTCCATGTGTGGAAGGGGGCTAGCAGACAAAAGGTGGGCTGATGACAAAGAAATTTGGACTAATGTGAAAAGCCAAGGGTTGATGGAGAAATGAGTACTAACATAAAAATGCTGTGGCTATTCATTTGGAAAGCAAAGGTTGGGATGAGGGAGCTTTTTCTTCCCACTTCCTCACCAAACAGGATTTGTTGTTCACTAAAACATTTCTGTTACCTCACGCCTTCCCCTATTGTGTTTCCATATTTTCTCTTGGAAAATATGGTCAGTCTTCAAAGGAGGGTAGGTGGTGTATACAGGAAAGAAAAGAAATGTTGTTACCTACAGCCCCACCATTATTTTGGGCACCAGCCATCACTGTTCTTTTCCATCTTTTTAATTTAAGAGGTGTCAGGGCTCCTCAAACTCCTGCAACTGCAGAGGCGCTGGCAGTTCTGCATGCCTGTGTGTACATGTCTTTTGGACTTAATTTACATTAAAATGTTTTGCTGTTCCAACTACCATCACAGTCACCTACCATGCCTATGTTGCCTACTCTCCCGATTTTAATGCGAGTCTCATGGTATTTGGTGTTTTTCTGGCAGAATCAACTCCTAGAATCCTGTGATTACATGAGAATTTCTGCTTTCATTCTCTCTTTTCATTCTCCCCCACACATACATACACACACAAAAGGAAGTTGCTAACCCTCATGTGTGACCCAAATGCATCCCTGTATTTGCACCCTACAAATAATCTATGGTGTAATAATCTATGTACAGAACATGGCTTGTGAGGAATCATTTGAAAGCTAATAACTCACTGGCCAACAGAATGGTGAAAAGTCTGTAGCAACATATGTATGAATATAAAAACATGAAACTATGTCTGAAATGTGTTTACCAGTCAAATGCGGTGTGGGGGGGGGGAGGCTGTTTCTCCAAGACAAAGGGCAAGCTGACACCACTGGGCAGATGTCAAAGTTGAATGGTAATCACCAGTCACTTGGTCATTCTTTGGAAGGTGGGAGGTACAGACAGATCTGCATTTTAACACACACCGCCTCAAAACCACTTTCACCACAGGACTTCTTTGTTTCTCCTCACAACTGGAAGGAACTTTATCTCAGGGTAACCTTCAGGAAAGTGCATTTCAAAAAGCAACTGGACTATAAAATTTTGATTTTTTTGAATGTTTAGATCATCAGTGCTGCATCACTCACCTACATGCAAAGTCAGGTGATTCCCAGGTGTTCACTCCATTATTAGTCATGGTCTGTTCTGACGATGTGACCTATCCTTGGAGATTTCTTATACGGGTTGGACCTCGCTGGTCCGGCACCCCCTCAGGACCGGATTGTTTCCGAAAGAGAGAATTTGCCGGACGAGGAAGGTCCCTCCCCTTGTGGCTGTGCTGTCACTGGGCTAGGGCTCCAGCCTGCCTCCGCTGTTGCCTTAGCACCCAGGGCTCTCCCTGGCCCTGCTACTGCTGGGGCTGGAGCACCACAGCCAGAACTGCGCAGCCAGGGCAGCTCCGCAGCCCCCCGGCTCCGTGGCCGGGGCTGGAGCTCTGCTGCCTGGACCAGAGCTCCCTGGCTGCCTCTGAGCTGGGGCTGTAGTTCCCCGGCCTCTGGAGCCAGAACGTGGCTGGAGCTCCGGGGACAGGGCCAGAGCTCCCTAGCTGCTGCTGGGGTTGGAGCTCCTCCTGCTCGGGCCAGGGAGCTTCACTGGGACCAGAACTCCCTGCTATGCTGCCCCCTCCTTCTCCCCCCCCACACACACTCTGGGCTCCCAGCTGTGTCACTGGTGCCTCTTACAGCACTCTTGTCCCCTTCTCCAAACCTCTCTCTTCATGGGCTCTGTGGTCTATGTCAGACCAGGGATGTCGTCAGACCAGGGATTCCCAGTTAAGGGAGTTACAACCTGTACATTTTAAAGCAAATCTGTGTTGAAGATCTGTCTGCAATCATAGAAATCTGAATCATTCTTCCAAAATTATCCTTCCCCACTTTCTTACAGTATGTTGGCAGGATGAATATTAAGTGCAAAAATATCAAGCCATTTTTCTTTTCAGATATATTAAAATGTATGGCTTCTGTAAGATGTACATGACCTTGATTTGTATTGCCTTAGCTTTAAAACCAATAGAAACGAGCCTGTACATTAGCTCTTTCATTGATTCTTTCTTGAATCATGAGAAAAAATATGTTTTAAAATGTTTTATGGCAGAGCTTTCAAAGAAAGAATTTCAATAATTTCATTTCTGTACATTAAAACAAATAGAACTGTGGCAGTAGACCAAAGCTGACAGATGTAACCCATGTCATTTTAAATGTAAGTCAGTCAAATTAATTCTAGGTGACAGTTCACTGTTCTGTTTCATTGCCTGGTTTCTGAATTTCTGAGCAAGTCACAACAAATGTGGTTAGATATCTTTTTCAACTTAGGAAGGAGCAGTGGCAGATTTTTACAAGGACTTGGGTTTGATTTACCTCAGGGTATATTTATTTTTGGCATCATTATTCACAGCAGAGGCACCCTAGTAACAGAAAATCTGTCCAGAAATGGACAGTGGTCAACAGCTGTAGTTACTCTGGCTCTTCAATCTCCAAAGTGACTAGCACACACAGTAGACAGGGGGAACTGATATTTCAAAACATCCCAGAGGATACCTCAACTCGAGGGGCTTCTGTACTCCAAAAGTCGTACTATCCACACTACACAACTTAAATCGAAGAAGTTAACATCTTTGTAAAGGTGGTATGGACTCTCACACAAACGTAAGTTCCAGGCAACCAACTTTTGTACCTTACCATAAGACCTTGTCTAAAGCCTAAACAAGAATGGGAAGCTATGATTGTGATGCTGCACTCCCATATTCTTCATAGAGATATTATTATATGAATATGGCATAACCAAGATGTGTTTTACGCAAGATGGGCCTTGTGAAATATCACTGGAAAGGTTATGATTTACTGAACATGATTATCCTATTTGTATGTCTGTATCAGTTTGGTATCTAAAGTTAGGAATATTAACTATACATCTGCACTACAGCAGTGTTTCTATCTGGGGAATGCCTGCAAGACATAATACAATCAGTCTGGCTGGCTAGATGGGAACAAGTCAATGGACTATTAGGGAGAGCAATTTGAAAATGCTAATCTCCTAGCTTTTTGAGAAGCTTTCCTGGAATGCTACAAATAACCCATCTCTGACTAATGGCTGCTTTGATGCTGCAGGCTCATGTGATCAAGTAATCTGATACAAGACTCCATAATAAAATACCAGTATTTTTCCGGGGCAGGCAGGAAGAGACACACATTGGAAAACAAAGGATGCCAGCATATGTAAAGCCTATTTAAGGCAGGGAAGTGACATAATTAGGGTTCATTCTTCACTGAATCCCCCCATGATGACTGCTGTGAACATCTAAGAAAAAGACGGGTGGAGGGGAGAAAGACTGAGCCTGGGCTGGGAAGGTGTCTGGCCTGTGAAATAAATATCTGGTGTCTAAACTGCAAGCAAGAGCAACTTGCCTTCAAGAACCTCTGCAATCTGCCTAAAAACAACAGTTAGGGTGAGGAATTACTACTTGTAACCAAATTTTTTATATTTTTCATCTTATATTGTGTTTTGGTTTTATTTGTTGAGTAGCCTGTTTTAATCTGTTTGTTGTCCCTTATAATCACATATCTATCTTTTGTAGTTAATAAACTTGTTTTGTTTTCTCAAAAACCAGTTTGTGGAATTCATAATGGAAGGAGTAGGATGGAGGCAGACACTGTGCATAGTTTCCTCAATATGAAGGAGGGGGTGAATTTTAATGAGTTTACACTGTACAGTTCTCTGTGCAGTACAAGTCAATACAGCTTGGGATTTATACACCAGAAGGAGTGTTGCACTCCAGTGCTGGACAATTCCCTAGCTAAAGCCTTCTTATGCAGTGCTGATTTCAGTCTCTGTGTCTTACTACTTGTGTATGTGCTGGAGGAGGCTTGAGGGACTGGCTCAGCAGGACTATGAAAGGAAGCCCAGGCTGGTGTAACAGGCAGGCTCAGGTGGCATCCAAGGGGAGGGCAATCCATCACAATGATAACAAGTGCTAATAGCTTAGGCTTGTTCTACACTGCAAAGCTTTGTCATCAAAACCTGCCTTTTGGTGACAAAACAGTGAAAACCTACACACTGAAATGGGACTTTTGTTGGGAAAAACGACCAGTTTAAGCAACAAAAACTTCTACCTCTTTAAAACACTTTTTTTTCCTTTGCCCCTTCCTTTAATGTCAACAAAGAGCCAGTGTAAACTGCTGTTTGTTTTATCCACAGAACTGACTCCAGCCAGTATCTCACAATGCCTGCGCTGATGGCTGTGCTCAGCTTTGATCTCTGTTGCCCTGCAGGCATGCATCCCTCCCCTTTCAATGCTCTGAGAAGTGTCTGACAGCTGAGTGAGCTGCTCCGTTTGGGGAACAAACAAAGAGCAAAGGATTAGAATGCTCCTCTTCTACACTAGGAACACAGTGGCAGGCAGACTGCTGCTGCAGGGGGAGGAGGAGAGACACTGTGCTGCTTTGACATTCCTCAGCACAGAGAGCTCACAGAGCTACTTATGATGCTGCTCCTGGCAGCCTAAGAGGCTATGGGAGAACTTAGGGGGAATCCCAAGATGTGCTGAATCAGCTCTGCCTTCCCACAACACTGCAGCGTGGCATACATACCCACAATGCATTGCTCACATTGTCAATGACGGTGCTTCCTCTGAGGACATGATCTGTTGACAGAGGGAATGAGTGTTAACACCCTATAGCCATTTTTGTTTTGTTGACATTTGGGTGTCGACCTAAGTTTTGTTGTCAAAACTTGGTAGTGCAGACATATCCTTAGTTTAGACAAGGCTATGTGCCTTTAACATATGTCCCTAATCTACACGAGGCTGTTAATATACATTAGCCAACACCTTTTCATTTGTAGGAAAGGCCTAGGGCTCAGTCTTCACAAATGTTAGTTACCTCAGATTGGGTATCAATCAATTAAGTCCAGTTTTTTTTTAAGCCTAGTATAGATACATTCTATATATGTTGTATTTCCCATACTAGAACCTCTTTGCTGGGGCAGCATAATCAAAAATTGTCCTCTCTGCGTTATAAGATCCCCTCGCTACTTTGTTAAAGTAGCAATTTGTTCATCCAAGAAATGGTGGGAATGATTCAAGTCCAAGCTGTATCTTAAAAAAGGGTTTATTTAAATAAAAATCTTTCCTCTTTAAAGATGGTAAGAGAAGTGTCACATTCTTGTGCAATTTCTGTAGTAGATTTTAAATGTTCCTTTTTTTGGCTTATATCCTGCCTAAAAGCAATACTTTTAAAAAATATTTTCTCTACTTGTGCATTACAGAAAGAAAACATGTGCTAATGATGATGAAATACCCCATAAACATATACGCTCTTTATGAATTTTTTTATTTAAAATAATAGAGATGCCTATCTGAGGTCCTGGATACCCTAACCATTATAAAGCAAATACAACTTGAAATTTAAATTTTAAATCTCAGCAGTATTCAAATTAGTTGCACATGAATTTATGTTAAATCCACTCTGCATATCATATACTGTACATTTTGAAATATTTCAGCATAAGAGGGCTTCTTTGTATGAGCACTGCTGTAGTAAGCGGCAGATGCAAGCCAGCCCCAGAATATTTTTGATTTCTTCTTTCAGGATTATAAATAAAGTCAGTTCTATGAATTGAAAAATCTTGGACATATAATTTGTCTCAGAGATGTATTGTGAACTGACTCAGCTGCTTCAGACATAAAATGATAAAAACACTGACATTTCCTATAGAAAGTCTCATTTGATCTAAGTGTTTTGAGGATTTCTGGAAGGCACATTGCCTCCCATCCCTATATCATCAGTTTAAAATGTGCAGTAGAAACCACAAACCTGACTTTAAATAGGAATTAGACTAAATTCCCTCATTAGACATAGCATGCTGGCTAAATTCCCATCTTGTTAACCACCCTATTCATCTAGATCCATCAATCTCAATGGATGAAACAAGTACTGACACTAATAACTTTGCTTCCAGTTTCTTAATGCTACTGAATGAAAGCATAGTCAATGCAGTTGAACTTTTCCAAACAATGTGTTTTTGCCTGTTTTCTTCTAAAAATAATTTTGTGAAGTTGTTCTCAATAAAAAGACTGAAGAATCTACACTGACATTCATAATGTCCTTAGAGCTGTATAATGAGAGGAAATAGTTACTGAACGAGGACATTAAAATCTGACTTTTAAAAGGTTTCCTGAAATCTTGTAAGTAAAGACAGTACTTATCTGGATATTGAGGGTCTATATAGCCTAAAAGTTCTAGGAGAAAAATATCACAGATTGATCACCATCGGCCAACTGTTACTGTGCAAAAAAGGATACCCAAATATAGTGGTTAGAGAGTATGCTGAAGAGCAGAAAACGACCAAATGTCCACAACACTGCATACAATACAAATTAGTTCATACTTAGTCATGCAGGCAGCAATTATCTCACTAGCAGTTGTTTCTCCTAATATTGGTACTATCAAAGCTATCTGGCTGTTTTTCATTTCCCAGTAAGCCTCTGTAAATAACTGAGTTTTTTGTTCAGCCAGCAAACCCAAAAAAGTCAGGAAAAAAATCAGAAAAAGGTATTTTGTTTTGTTCCAAGCATGTCTGCTCTCAATCTGGCTTGTTGAGCTGTTCTGTTTTGTATGAATAGTTATGCTCATTGGGCCAAAGAACAAGAGTGTGTGAGAACAATTCTATAGCCTGGTGATTAAGGTAGGAGATATAATGTCTATTTTCTCCTGGATAACATGTACATCTCTCAGCAAGTGCCCTAAATACAGAGCTAAAGATTACTAAGGGAGGGAACAAACACACAAGTTTGCTAGGAACTACTCCTTCCAAGCTAAACTAAAACTAGTTTCAGATCAATCAAACTTGCATTATTTCACCAAATATACTGTTTTCACTCAGCTTTATTTCCAAGTACCCAATATGTCCTGTTACCACCGACTGATCTGTAGCAACAGGCCACTCCTATATACCATGCTTCCTGTTACATCCTTACAGCAGTCCACTGTATTTTATAATGTTTTTTTTGTAGGATATTCATAGATTCATAGATTGTTGAGAGGACATAAAGTCCAGTCCCCTGCGCTCATGGAAGGACCAAGCACCATCTAGAACATGCCAGGCAGGTGTTTGTCCAATGATGGAGATTCCATAGTCCCCTAGGCAACCATCCTGACAGAAAGTTTTTCCTAATGTCCAACCTAAACCTCCCTTGCTGCAATTTAAGCACATTTCTTCTTCCCCTATCATCAGAGGTTAAGGAAAATAATTTCTCTCTCTTCTCCTTTTAACAACCTTTTAGGTACTTGAAAGCTGTTATCGTGTCTCCTCTCAGTCTTCTTATTTCCAGACTAAACAAACCCAGTTCTTTCAATCTTCCTTCATAGATCATGTTTTCTAGACCTTTTATCATTTTTATTGCTCTTCTCTGGATTTTTTCCAATTTGTCCATATCTTTCCTGAAATGTGGTGCCCAGAACTGGACACACTACTCCAGTTGAGGCTTAATATTATCTAGTTCATAGTAGGGAAATGACAGAGTCTAACAGCTCTCTCAAGTCAATTGAGACATTAAACAGGGAAGGTCAATTTCAGAGGAAAGTTCACATATACTAATTAATAAAAAACAAACACTGAAATATCTTATTCTGTCATACCTTGCCATTGCCATCCACCCCCTACAAGTTACAAGCTAGTATGAAATTGTATCTTTATATACAATGTAAATACACTTTTTAATATAACAGAGCCTCTTGTGGTGAGGAACACAATAAAAATCTAAACCAGCTTATACATGTTAAAATTTAAAAGCATGGAAATGCCTGTTATTCATCTTCTATGCAATATTCAGACATTCATGAAATTGAAAGTTAATGTACCAGGGCCTTTCATTATCTGACCCATTCCATCCTATCCATTAGAATCCCATAGTTCTTGAGACAGAGGACCAATATGTCACTAGCACAAGACAGAAAAAGGTCACCAAAACTAAGCATCAATAAGGCATTACTTTTGTACTAAATTTCAGAACACTCAGCAGAAAAGATACCTCCTGAAACCAAAGTGTTTTACTATGTAATGTAGCTAAACAGTGAGAAATATGTTTACCTAGGCAAGAGGATAATGACTAGTTGTCTGATAAAAATAATGGCTTTTTTCTCCATGTCTTCTATTAAAGACATTGTTTGTAGAACGAGAATGTGTTGCTTGTTTGTTTGTTTTCTTTATGGCTACTTCTAACAAAACAAATGCACACTGTTGCTTGGACTATAGAGCTGTTTTACTTTCACACAAATGAAAGCTCTAAATATTTGATAGTATGTTCTGAAGTTAAAAACAAAGGTGATCTCTCTTTTCCTTGTTCAGTGGCATATTATAATAAAAATCAAGTTTATTTAGGATTGTTTACAGTAAATAAAGTATCACTAGTATTCTAGCATTTTAATGTGACAGATAAAATATGATGCATTGATTCCCCTATCCTTGAACCCTTGTTTTCCCACTTTTTCCTAAAGTTTCCAATCTCACTCCTTCAATTCTACCATTATTTTTATACATTATAAAAATGAGGATTGTTGACTATATATACACACCTTTCATTATTTACACTGCATAGATCAGAAGACTTCATTAAGTGATTGGAAATAAGTACAACAGCAGAACATGCAGTGAATACACGTATGTCTAAACTACATCCCTCTGTCAAAAGAGGGATGTAAATTAGGCAGATCAAAAGTGCAAATGAAGCGGGGATTTAAATATCCCGCACTTCATTTGCATAATCATGTCACAGCAGTCTTTTGAAAAAGGGTATTTTGAAAGTGAAACCACCGTCTAGATGCGGTTCTTTCGAATAAAACTCTTTTTCGAAAGATCCTGTACTCCTCATTTTTTGAGGAGTTTGTTTTTTGAGGAGTACAGGATCTTTCGAAAAAGGGTTTTTTTCGAAAGAACCGTGTCTAGACAGCAGTTTCACTTTCGAAATACCCTTTCTCGAAAGACCACTGTGACGTGATTATGCAAATGAAGCACAGGATATTTAAATCCCCACTTCATTTGCACTTTCGATCTGCCTAATTTACATCCCTCTTTCGACAGAGGGATGTAGTTTAGACATACCTATTAAGTGCATTTTTATAAATTAAACAATGCAACTTTTAAAATAGCCCCTTGTTATATATCTACGTATGCGATATGAATATTCAAGACTTTTTTTAGCATTTTGGATTCTCATTAAGGCCCTGATTGAGCATGATACAGTACATGGATTAAGACACAGCATGTAGGTCAAGACACAGCACAAGCCTGGGACTGGCCTATCTCTCACCGTGTCATACTGCTGCAATTGCAGTTACCCAGAGCAGATCCCCTCCAATAAAAAGAGAGGGGGACAATGTCAGGACATTCTCTCTGAATATTCCAACATTATACAACTTGGTCCCTGACTTGGTCCAAAAGAGCCTGTCCAGATATGATGCAAAAGACATCTCTTCTAAAGCTTGAAGGGGATGGGGACTGGGCTTTCCATAACCATAAAGGGGCAGAAGTGAGGGTTTTTGTTGTTGTTTTGTTTTTGAAGGTGACTAGCTAGCTGAGTTTCTGTTCATATGATTATTTTAATACTGCTCAGATAGTATTATTGATAGTATGTTAGGGTTCCTAGAGCCCGAGATAAGCAGTTTTTTTATTATATACAATCTAAATAAATATGTTCATCCCTATTTAGAAGTGTGACAAGCAAGGCTTGACGTTATTTAAGAAGTGCAGAAGTAATAAAATGAAATTAAGGAAAGGAAAATGTAGGTAGACTATCAGGAAAATCTTCCCAATAGAGTGTTATTCTCTCAATGAACACAGTAAATATTCTATTACTTGAGATTTCTAAAACTAAATTGTACAAAATGTACTTTCACAAACAATACTTGGAAAACAATCCTGCTCTGGCAGGGACATCTATTGGATGACCTCACTGGTCTTTTTATCCTCATCCTCATCTAACATTTATGAGTTTCTGATTAGGATTAACAATGCAATTTGGAATATGACTGAAGAAAAGCTTGAAATCTACCAATTTTTTGTTTACTGTTTCCAGTAAACACTGCATTGATTAGACTAATTAATTATGTGAAATATTTAAAGTTCCTCTTGTATGAGTAGATAGAAGGACACAGCAGACATGACTTTTACCCTTTCTTTGATAAATATTTTGCATTGAATCATGATGCAATCTTTATTTACATAGTTGATTTTGTTCCCTTACTATGCCTATAGTGAATCAATATAACACAAGCAATGTTGGTAATTAGTAGGGATGTTTAAAAGCAGGTAATTGTGTAACCGTGTAACTGCTGAAAAAGTCAGCGGGTACAGGGTTGCATTCACACATACACACACGCACATCCCTACCACCACAGCCAGTTACATCGCTCTAAAGTGCATGTGGAACCAGGCAACAGTGCTGGGAGCTATGCTCCCAGAGCTGTTAGCTAGTGGGTTGCCAGGTGTCCGGTATTCACCCCGGACAGTCCAGTATTTTTGCCTCCTGTCCGGTAAAAAAATTCAGAGAATACCAGACACCTAAAATGTCTGTTATTTTCTGATTTTTTTCCCCAGCCAGGAGGCGAAAATGCCGGGCACCTTGCAACCCTACAAACACTCAGAGCTCCCCTACCCCCGAAATTCCCCCGTCTCCCAACACCCCCAGCCCCCCGACCCCATGCTTACCTGGTTCCGCAAGGCTGCCAGCACAAAATGGCTGCTGACCAAGGCCTGGGTCTTAGTGCTCAAACGCTCCCCTGTTCCTATCCCTGCACTCACTCACAGGGGACATGCTGTTTTATTTTAGTTTTTTTTGCTCAACAACTTTGGTCCCCCCCCCCTTTTTTTTTTCCTTCAACAGAATTTTTTCCTGGTGGTTTTTTTTTGGGGGGGGCGGGGGTGTTCGGTATTTTTGTTTCAACCATCTGGCAACTCTATTAGCTACTCCCCTCATGGAGGTATTTTACAAAGAGCGCAGGAAGATCTCTCTCTCTCTCAGCACTCATGGCATGGCCACACTTTCAGTTTAAAGTACTGCCATGGCTGCGCTTTTAACTATGAAGTATAGACAAAGCCAAAGTGATTGTTCCTCTCCTGTATCGTTCTAAATTAAGAAGGTTTGTGATTAAAGATTATAATTAGAACTGGTTGAAACTCTGAATTTGCAGGAAATTTGGAGGTTTGTTTTCATTCTGAGTGAGAGTAAAACCCAAATATTTTTGAAATGTATTCTGAAGCAGAAATGCTGAAAAACATCCCATTACAAAATATTTTTGAAAAAATGAAGTTTTTGTTTCAAAACCGTTTCAAAAATTTTATTTATATTATTTTTATGTTATTTCATGAAGTCAGTAGTACTGTCAAAAATTAAGGGAAGTTGCTATTTATATTCCTGTTTGTGTTGTAATGAAACAGTCTGTTATGAAACAGTATGACACTTTTCTGAAGTGGCAGCCTGTTTCATTACAACACAACAAGGAGATGCTTTGATCTACAAAACAGTCTGTACTAAAAATTGTCCTTAATTTTCCTTTAAAAATAAAATCAAAATAGAGTATGCCATATCACTTTAGTAATGAATAAAATGAGGTTATAATGCCATATCATTCTCTCAATATAAAAAAGATTTTCCTGTCACATGACAGAATGACATCATCAGCCTACTTGAAAGTGAAGTCTGAGTATCTTGCTTACTTGCACTTCAACCAGAACAAAATGCAAAATTGAAATATGTCTGTAGATCCATCTGTAACATGTAATAGGTGAGCAACAGACCATTAACAGTTTTTTTTCTATACAGTTTTGTTTGTCCACTTTTTTATATAATCAGTGTAAGATTAACAGGCTCTCTGGATGCAAAAATGGCCAGAGAAAGGGGTGTTGGTGAGTGTAGCAAGCCTGGGGCACAGCTGCCTAGCAATACATAATACAATCAATATGCAAGTGAAAAATAACATTTTGAAGCATTTCAAATGTGTTCTGAAACAACTCTTGGAAATGAGAAATATTGATTTTGAATTTCTCACCAACAAATTTTATTAAATATGATTTCAAGAAAAAAATCAGTTTTGTTGAAATAGCATTTTCCAACACAATTGTTTTCTAATTTTTGTTCAATTAGTTCTAATTAGAATATTAAATAGCATGGGTCTGGTTTTCTACATTCTCTTTTCTAAATGCATGTTATAGCTAATTTAGAGAAGGCCATTTTACTCAGTCAGTCAGTCATTAACTTCACAAAAATATTTTTCCCTTACTGGAAAGTCAGTGCATGACAAAAATGCTTTGTTTTACCCTAAATGTGCTTGCCCTCCAGTAAGCAGCTAAAAGCTGTACAGAAGATTCTCTTAAAACAACCTTTTAGTATACAACATGAGCAACTCAAAGGAGTACAATATTATGGTGTGAGCAAGCAGATGAAAAAATATATAATTCTGTCAATGTGGCTTTTTAACATGTTTTCTTTCATTATAGTTCCCTGTGACTGCTATTATAGTTTTAATTAGGTCTTCCTGCCAAAATCAATTATCCAAAGCTTGGTTCAGTGAAAAAATAATAAACTCATTCATAAGTTGGTTTAATTATTTTGCTCTTAAAGAACAGGAATGATGTTTTCTACCTTCAGCTCTAGGTTTTTGTATTTTTTTAAAGGTGGTAAAAATAGTTGCAAAAAAAAAATCCTTCAGCATTACAGAGTTATAATGAAGTTCACATAATGTCATTTCACAAGGCCCTGAAATACAGAATATTGGCTCATTAAATCTAATTTTAAGAAGGGCAATGTTGCATTTGCCAGTTAGGTATCAACAATTAAGAAAAAAAAATGCAAGAAGAGTCTGTGAACAGGTAACAATATAGATAGTTTCACCTTTAAATCCAGCCTGGCCTAATTAGTAAATTACAAACTTACTGTTGATAGCTGTTTGGTGGACTATGTGAAGCTGAAAGCCACATTATAACCAGCTTCTTTAAAAAAGAGTTCTGTAATGCAGTCCAGGACTTGCTAAGCAATACCAAGTCACCAACACAGGAAAGATCTGAGCATATATTTAAAACTGAACATTAAGTGCTTATCCTCTCAGAAACTTCAGCTGAAGTCAGAGATGAGAAGGCGGCATTGCCCATTCTGCAATTATTCTGTGGATAGACACTTCAGTCTACAAAGCTATCAATCCAACACCTCCCGTTACCACTAAACAGAGCTACTTGATCACTGAATCATACCTGCTCTATTTTTTTTTTTAAGAAAGCCACTGCTCAGGAAAACATTGTTTGATTCCTTTCGAGTTTTACAGAAAAAGTTCTCTTAGTCTCACATAACTAACACAGTTTGAAGTTGACACAAATTCTTCGACAGATTTTAGAGGTTGAAATCTAAATCAGGCACATAACTGAAAGTCATTTTTAGTATTAACTATGGAGCAATAGCAATTGCCACATAATTTGGACTGGGTTGCCAGGTGTCCGGTATTCTACCGCACAGTCCGGTATTCTACCGCACAGTCCGGTATTTGCGCTCTTTGTCTGGTAAAAAAAAATCAGAGAATACCGGACATGTTCAATATCTGGTATTCTCTGATTTTTCCGGCTGCGCACCGGACGGAAGCCTGGCATGGGCGGAGGGAGCGGCTGGAAGACGGGGCCACGATCGGCGCTAGGAGCCTGTGATTGCGCAGAAGCCTGGTGGGGGGGGGAGTGGCTGGGACTCCCAGCCACTCCCCGCCCCGCCAGGCTTCTGCACAATCACAGGCTCCCAGCGCCGATGGCAGCCCCGCCTCCCAGCCTGGGAGTCCCAGCTGGTAGGCGGGACCACGATCGCCTCTCTGAGCGCTTCAGAAGCCTAGCCGGGGTGGGGGGAGTGGCTGGGAGTCCCAGCCACTCTCCCCGCCCCCGCAAGGCTTCTGCGCAATCACAGTCTCCCAGCGCCAATTGTGGCCCCGCCTCCCAGACTGGGAGTCCCAGCTGGGAGGCGGGGTTGCGACTGCTGCTCTGGGCACCCCAGAACGGGGAAGGGGGCTTATTATCCCATGTTCCTTTTTTTTTTTTTTTGCGTGTGTCCGGTATTTTTTGGGAGACCATCTGGCAACCCTAGGACTGTGAACATTTTCTCAGACTAAAGGGCATTTTTATAGTGAATGAAACAGCAGGACAGTTCTTTTCCCAAGTGCTGAATATCCTAAAATATTATGAAGTTCTGGGGATGGCTTAGGAACGCTTCTGAAGACCAGCTGTCTCACTGTGAAATTAAGTTAGCTTTGAATGTATAAATTCTGCACTCATGGGTGATGGGTATAATAGTCTAGGAAAGGCATTGCTTTCCTGTTGCTGCTGCCAACCCACTACTGGACAAGTGGGCAACGGTGCCCCCTTATTCCCAAGAATCCCACGACTTCCTCCACTCCATTCCCCAACTCCAAAGGTCCCCGCTGCTTACCACAACCCTGCTCCTGGGAATGGGGGAATGAGGAGTGATGCAAAAAGCTTGTGGACTAAAAAGGTTCTGCCAGGTACTGATGGGGCCGGTGGCTCGGTAGGGACCTCTGGGCAGGAGAAGCTGTTGCTTAGGGAGGCTGTGAACTGGAGCCAGCCCAACTTTGGCAACACTGGAGCTGGTGCAGCAGTTGGGCCCTGCAATTTAGCCTGGCACTGAGGCCAGCCTAACTCTGGTGGCACTGGGGCTGGAATGGCACTCAGGGGGTCAGTGAAGTAGAGGTTTAGTCTCATGCTGGGGGGGGGGGTGAGAGGGAGATAAGGGACGCTGGCACCAATTGCTTGACCTACTTCGGCTGGGGTGGGTTCGCCAGGGCTCCTCCAGTCTGGTGGGCCCCCCCTCAAGGCTTTTCCTTTTATGGGGATTCTTCAAGTATCCAGCATGTCGGGGGCAGGGCCTTGGGCAGAAGGGGCAGGACTGGTGGGTTTGCTTCCTGAAAGTAGGGTTTACCTGCCGCCCATGAGCATATAGTTCCTCAGAGGAACATTTAACAAGTTTGGCAAATGCCCTCGACTGTGTGTACTCAGTGTGTAGTTTTCAAATGCTCATACCTCATTCAAATCAGAGCAGACTCACTTTGGATTAAGATTGTACAATCTTCCTCAGTGAGGACTAGTTCCATGCCAAACAGATTTCACACTACAGCTAATCTGACTAAAGGTGTGTTTAAAAAGATATGGCAAGACGTTTTTTCTGTAATAAATGACTCTTCCCCCCAGTTACTCTCACTCAAGAGCAACAGAGTAGAAACACTGCCCTTGTGAGTGGACTGACTTAGTTCGATGAGTGACTTGCACCTTTCTGGGAATGAGAGGAAAGGCTCAAAGAGGGGCAGATAGGAAAAACACTCTCAATAGAGATGGAACAAAGCTCAGGTGCACTTAGGTCACTTACATGAAGACAGGGAGCGAGGGAGTAAAGCTAAAATGGTTTCACAGGCTAGGAGCAGACAGCAGCGTACAGAAGAACCCCTAAACCTCTATTCTTTTCCCATGATGGAAGCAAGACACTAAACGGCCTTTTATCTGTGGCTCCTTTTAAAGGAGGCAAGAGACAGAAGGCTTAGGGTATATTTATACTCCAAACCCAAGTCAGGATGTAAAAGTTTAACCGATTAACCAGTTACCCAATAAGCATGCTTGCAGGTAACCGGTTAACTGGAGGGTTGGGCGAGGAGAACACTGTTGACTCATATCCAGCCTGACCAACAGGACCCTAGCCAATGGGAGCAGCTCCCCCTGCCTGTGGTGGGCTGCCAGATTACAGTCTCACAATTAACCGATTAACCAATTACAATTATTTAGTTTAACTTGTTAACTTTTTAATGGTTATCTACCAGGAAGGACAAAGGGAGCAACTGCCTTAGGGCCTGGCAATTCAAAGGGCCCAGGGGCTTCTAGCCACCACTGCTACAGTGGCAGTGGCCGGAGCCCCAGTCCTTGAAATCACTGTCAGTGCCAGAGCACCGCTCCATGTGGCTCTGAAGGCTGGGGGACCCCAATGCCTAGGTCCAGGCAGTGCTAAGGGCCGGCTGCCTCCAGCTCCACCCTTTCTGCATGAGGCCTCGCCCCTTCTGAGGCACAGAGTCAGCCCCCTCCCCCCCACACACACACACCTTTCCCAGGGGCCCACAGAAGCTGTCAGTCCCCTTGAAATCAACTGTTGGTAGGTCAACTTACAGCAATGGTGGTTCTCATCCATGTCACTCTCCATTTGTCAGTGGTGTGTGTCCTGATCCGGAGCACTTCCACTAATGAAAGAGCCTGAGTAGCTGTGCCTCCCAGCAGGGAGCAGGGAGCCAAGTGGTAAGCCAAAATACTGGGGGAGCAGCCCGGCTCCAAGTAAGAAATAGCATGTCCACACTATAGGGAAGCCTCGAAATTACTCCAGTGGAAATAAATTATGGAAACAAGGAAGCTGGGGACAGCTTGGCTGGGAGTGGAAAGACAGTTGTCAATTCGAGTACTCCAGCAAGAAGCTGTGAACATGACAAGAATCACAGACAACAGTCGATGTAAGTAATATGGTGACTACACTGACACTGCATCATGCTAACTACACTGACATAAGCCCTGTGCCTCTTATGGAGGTGGAGTTATGTCATTGGTGTGTTAGGGCACTTAGATGAGTGGGAGCAAGACTTTAGTGTGTACACAGACAAAAGTCCACATAAACTGCCTTGTATTTATCTGTGTGTGCAGTGTAGAACAGAGCTAAGGAAGAGAGAAAGAAATTGGGCCCTAATTGCTCCCTGCATAGGGTCTAGCCTTCATTCATTTGATTTGGCTGGGGAACCTATTCGGTTGGGTAGCACTAATTTGGTTGAGAAAAGAAAATAGATAATTTGGATAAAGAATTGATCTCTTTCAGGGAAGTGAACTAGTGTCAATGAGAATTAAGCTTTCTGGGGGACACTGCATGGTAACACACATACTCTTCACCTATGCAAGTAGGCTTCCTTTGCACTTAAGTGAAAGGATGTTTTCATGCCTCAGTAGCTGCAACTACCAGACACCTACCATAATACCCTGCCTGTTTATTGGCCCAGACTTTATTTTACTTAGTTAAGAAAAGTAAGTTCAAAGTTTGAGACACAGTCTCTGAAATTGCATGTGCAAAGAACACATTGACATTCACATGTCCAATAACTGGGTTCCCTGCCACTCAGTTTAGGCTCAGTATTGGGTACCTATTAAAATTTGCCTGCATAGTTTCAGATGGCTCTAAGATTTTGTAAATTAAAAACTAAACAAATGCAACAAGAGATGATGTTGAGTAAAGTCAAGAGTGAGAGTTTGTCATAAGTGAAGCTTCTAATGGCCAGGCTATCTACTTCACAAATGAGTGTAAAGCTATCTTGAATAAAGTATTCCAGGTATCAACAGGTCTAGGATGGAAATAATATATCTCCCTGCTTTGTACATTTAAGAGACAAGATTAAATTTAACAGCAATTGTACACTTCAGAGCAGCACTGAGAATTTAATTTTAACTTAACAGATGGATTTCATTCATGGTGTATGGACAGTATCTGAATCTAGGTCAAGCACAGTATAGTATTGATACAATAAGGTTTTCCACTTTTCAGCAAATGAGTGGTATAATGAAGGCAGGGCACTAAAATAGGCTGCAGTACAATGCATAAGACTGATATATGTGTTGCTCGCTTAGCTCTTTAGTCCATTGTAATTTGCATTTTATCCACTCAGATGTGAATTTTACTCTGAAAAAGACTAAATATAACACATTTTACAATATTAAGAGCAGGTTAGACAGACAGCTATCAGTGGTTATCTAGATGGTGCGTGGTCCTGACGTGAGGGCAGAGGATTGGACTTGATGATCTCTTGAGGTCCCTTCCAGTTCTAGTGTTCTATAAGTCTATGAATATTTATTTGTAGATTCTGCTTTCATCTTTGGGGTGAATGCATAGGAGTTAAATGTCAGCTCCAAATGTATTTAATAGTTACCAGCACCAGGGCGGCTGACAGAATTGCCGGGTCCCTGGACAAAGTGAGGAGGGGCCTTGCTCCATGCTCCTGAAAGGGGCGGGACCTCAGGAGCTAGCCCTTAGTATTGCCTGGAGTGTGCTAAGCCTCCCCGCCCTGCCAACCTCAGAGCCCCTGGAGTGGATTGCGCAAGGCTCCAGCAGTGATTTAAAGGCCTGGGGCTCCAGTTGTCACTGCTGCTGCAGTGGTGGCGGTGGCAGCTGGAAGCCCTGGGCCCTTTTGAATCACCGGGCCCTGGGGCAACTGCCTCCTGCCCCCACATATGCAGGCCTGCCAACACCTCAAACCCAATGAAGCCAAACCTCATGCCCTGAGCACTGGTTCAGTAAAGTCAGTCAAATCAATATTTGCACTCTAAGCTAATTTGTCATACAAGCATTTACTTGCCCTACTTCTTTTAATTTATCTCATTTTACCTTCCATTCCTTTCCCTGGCCAGGGAAGATAATCTCATTAAGTCTCCAGTTAAAAGTAGCACTGTGTTGGCTGATGGTTTCTTTTATATCATGGCCAACTGAAAATGATTGACACTAACAACAGCCCATATGGCAGGTAGTCTCTCTACTGCCAGCAATAATAGTGGCTGATCCAGAGTCAGCCACCCATGTTTTGGATCATGCAGAGAAACAAAAATGTGCTCACATACCTGGCTGCAATAAGAGCACGCTCACTGATGGATGGGAATAAATATAAAGGGTGATAGTGCTGTAATAAAACAATGATAATAACCTAAAATTATTTATTGCAGAGCCAGAACGCTGACTCTTGCGCACATTAAACTACAAATAGAAGTTGTCATCAATGGATGACTTGCAGCGAAAAAACATGGCCCATTTTAATTTGGAAGCTGCAATCTCATTGTTTAGTGCAAAAGCTATTATCGGAGGTGACAGTGATCTACAGAGGATCAAGGGAAACAATGAAAGCTAATATTTAACCTCTCAGCCCAGTAGGTTTATTGGAACCAGGGTCCTCCTTTTAAATAGTATCTCAGAGGCCATGTCTACACTAGGAAATTATTTTGAAATAACTTATTTCAAAATAATAACTCCCAAAATAACTATTTAGAAATGGCGTGTCCACACTATAGGGAAGCCTCGAAATCACTCCAAGGTATGGACTATTGAAATAAGCTATGGAAACAAAGAAACTTTCTAGCTAGCTCAAGTACAAGCTCGAGCACTCTAGCTCTCTCTTATTCTACAGCAAGTATCTCTTTTCCTCTTTGCTTCACTTTACTTATTCTTTCTAAGTCTTTGCTTTAAGTTTTCCATACTTCACCCTGCACCAAAGTCCCACAAGCGGAGAGAGGCTGGTCCTTCCATGCTTGGTCTTCTGGGAGAAGGGTATGTGAGTATGGCATTATATTAGGTAACTCTATCTGTATACTTAGATAAGTACAATTTATATAGCCAGATTTTGTTAATGCTACCCTCAGAAGTGATTGAATCAATCTGTGTGATCAGTGCTGTATGCTTAGTTTTGTTTGCCATCTTAATACCTGTCATAATAAAAATTGCTTTAATTTGGTACTATCCTCATTGTGTCTGCTCTTGTGGGCCGCCAGATCCACCCACTTCCAGAAACAGATCTTCATAGTACTCAGTATTTGTGATCTGGGGGAAGGAGGACAAAACCTAGAACCCTCTAGTCCAGGGCTACTAAACACATAGCCCAGGGGCTGCATGCGTTTGTTTGTAGCCCACGGTGCAATTTGGGTTTACGCCGGGCTCAAAACGCAGCCCGCGGGTGGGATCCTTTGAACATGGCCTGCATTGGGAACATGCTCCACAATGGCAAGGCATCTCCCAGGTGGGGTGAGCATTGAAAGACACAAGCGGATGGGCTGGCTGGAACAGATGGGTATAGGGAGTCAGTGTTTCTAGCCCACAGGGAGGAGGCTCTAGGAGTGCCGGAGCATTGTGGGCATTGTGCTGGCTGCTTAGCCTAGTGGGCAGAGCCTAAGACAGGCCTGTACAACATACGGCCCGCAAGGGCTCACTGTGTGGCCCGTGAGAACTATGGGCGGCGTGGCCCCATCCGATCCGCTGGCCAGGCGGAGGAGCGGAGCGCTGCCGGGAAGGGGAAGTGCGGCGATTCTCGCCACCGGGCTGTCTGCGTGCAGCTCCGGCACGAGGAGGCGGGGCGCGAGCCAGAGGGCGGGATGCCGACAGACACCAGGATGCTGGCGTGACATCGTGACGTCACGGCCAGCGACCGCCAGATTCAAAAAGGCAGAAGCCAGGTAGGGGAGGGGCTTGTGCTGAGGGGAGGGGAGCAGGTCAGGAGAAAGGGGAAGACACCAAGGGGCAGGGTGAAGGAGAGACAAATGACAGGGGGCCAAGTGGAGACACACGGTAGTTTTTTTTTTTTTTGTGCTCAACAAAAATTTTTAGCCATCTGTTTGGTATTTTTTGGGAGAGCATCCCTACTTGCGGCCCGCAGCTGTTTTCTTTGGAGTAATATGGCCCTCGTCGCTTTCCGAGTTGTGCAGGCCTGGCCTAAGTGGTGTAGACTGGCTCACACTGGCCACGTTTGGGTCTAGCGCCGTGGCTTAAGGCTTAATCTTTGCACTCATGCCCATCAGTATGGAAGAAGCTATTTGCATGTATATGAAACCACTCTTAAGCTGTGGCCCTCGGCATGTGCTGTGAGTATCATTGTGACCCCTGGGGCTTCCAAAGTTGAGTAGCCCTGCTCTAGTCAGATTGGCGAGTCTTAGTCACATAACTTATACCATACTTCACTCCCAGGCAACAGCTTGTTATTTTGAAATAAGGGGAGTTATTTCGTAATATCTCTGTAGTGTAGACCAGGGAAGAGTGTCCTCTTAGGAAACTGAAAAACAATTACCAACTTCTTCCTTGGATTCTGAAGGCCTGCTCTACATGCTGCATTTATAAACAAGGCAGCAAGAGGGGAGATATGTGAGGCCAGGAGCATAATCAAGTAATATTACTCCCATGATGATTGTCATTCAAAACTAATTCACCATATGAGGAGGGATGGAAAGACACAGAATAATAACTGCTGAAATTGCAAAATCTGATGTTTTATGTTCAGTGAGTAAGGAAAAAACTATTACTCGCTATCATCCACCTCAGCTTACCACGCCTATTCAAAACGGCATATTTAATGTACACATTTAGAGATGCCTCATGGAATGTTTTGTACATATTCTATGGCCTGAACTAAAATGTCACCATAGAAACCTCCCATGCCATGAGGCAGGTGTATTGCTGCAAAGGTTTGGGGGGGCAGAGGGGAGTGTACAAATTCAAGTTCCCATGGCAACATATTTGTTCAGGCTGAAGAACCAACTGAAATGTGTCAATGTTTCTTTTGGAGCAATAGCTAGAAAAGGGAAAATATTAGTGCAATGTTTTCTCAACTGAAACTTATAATCATAGCAAAATGTGATTACGAAATAGCCCTACGGTAAACCTATGTAAACAGAATTGAAAACAGAAACACTGTCACTGACTGCAACCACCAGAAGATTTCAAACAATTAATTGTGTGTGATCACAACAATGAAGCATAGAGATCCAGGAATACCACAAATCAATGGGGTAGGAAACAGTTTAACATAACTGCATTAAAGAGTCTTTGGTACTAACAACAAATGAGCTTTAAGGCCTCGACCCCCCCATGCCCACCCTGAAAATATAAAACATTTCACAATTGCCAAAGGCACAAATAGAATCATAGAAGATTATGGCTGGAAGAGAACTCAGGAGGTCATCTATCCAATCTTCTGCTCAAAGCAGGATCAACTCTAGCTAAATCATTCCAGCTAGGGCTCTGACAAGCTTGGCCATAAAAACCTCTAAGGATGGAGATTTCATCACCTCCCTGAGTAACCCATTCCGGTGCTTCACCACTTGCCTAGTGAAATAATTTTTCCTAATATCCAACCTAGATCTCCCCATGGCAGCTTGAGACCATTGTTCCTTGTTCTGACATCTGTCACCACTGAGAATGGCCTATCTCTATTCTCTTTGGAAACAAAACTATCAACTGAGATAGTTGAAAGCTGCTATCAAATTCCCCTTCTTCTTCTCTTCAGAAGACTAAATAAGCCCAGTTCCCTCAGCCTCTGCTCATAAGTCATATGACCCAACATCCCATTCATTTTCTTTGCCCTCTGATGGACTCTCCCCAAAATGTCCATATACCTTCTGTAGTGGGGGGGACCCAAAACTGAACGCAATACTCCAGATGTGCCCTCACTGGTGCCAAATAGAGGGGAATAATCACTTCCCTCGATCTGCTGGCAATGTTCCTACGAATGCAGCCCAATATGTTGTTAGCTTTCTTGGCAACAAAGGCACACTGTTGATTCGTATCCAGCTTCTGTCTACTGTAATCCCCAGGTCCTTTTCTGCACAACTGCTGATTATCTAGTCAGCCCCCCAGCCTGTAGCACTGCGTGGGATTCTTCTGTCCTGAGTGTAGGACTCTTCACTTGTCCTTGTTGAACCTCATCAGATTTCTTTTGGCCCAATCCTCCAATTTGTCTGGGTCACTCTGGACCCCATCCCTACCCTCCAGCATATCTACCTCTCCCCCAGCTCAGTGTCAGCTGCAAACTTGCTGAGGGTGCAAACCAAACCATCACCCAAATCAACAATGAAGATGTTGAACAAAACCGGCCTGAGGACCAACCTCTGGGGTACTCCACTTGATAATGGCTGCTAAGTAGACATCGAGCCATTGATCACTACTTATTGATCTAGCTGATGATCTAGCCTGCTTTCTATCCACGTTATAGTCCATCCATCCAGGCCGTACTTCTTTAACTTGCCAGCATTAATACTATGGGAAATATATCAAAAGCTTTGCTAACGTCAAAGCATATCACATCCACTACTTTTCCCATATCCACAGAGCCAGTTATCTCATCATAGAAGGCAATTAAGTGGGCCAGGCATGTTTTGGCCTTGGTGAATCCATGTTGACTGTTCTTGATCACTTTCCTCTCTTCCAACTGTTTCTAAATGGATTCCTTGAGGACCTGCTCCATGATTTTCTGAGGGACTGAGATGAAGCGGACTAGTCAGTAGTTCCCTGAATTGTTCTCCTTCCCTTTTTTGAAGATGGACACATTTTCCTTTTTCCAATCACCTGGAACCTCCCCCAATCACCAAGAGTTTTCAAAGATAGTATCCAGTGGCTCTGCAATCACATCCACCAAGTCTCTCAGCACCCTCGGACGCATTAGATCTGGCCCCATACAGTTTTTCTAAATAGTCCTTAACTTGATATAGCAGGAGAGCATGCAAGTGCAAGAAATCTCATGGTACTTCATTTGTTATTTTTATTGTTTGTAAGAAAAGAGAATGGATATTTTTTTATTGGCATGACTGTCAATGTGTGACCCTGAGCATCTGAAAATGGATGCATCAGTTAATCTTGTAACTCACACTCTCTCCAATTTCTCCTCCTTGATCTTTCAGCTCCCCCACCATATGTTCACCACTATAGCCTGATGGCAACACAACTCACTAGAAGCTGGTACTTCTGTCCAGGCTCTTGACAGAGATGGAGGGTGGGGCCTTATAGGCTCCAAAAACTCTTTACCCTTCAACACTTCTCCTGTGAAATTCTCTTGGGGGTGAGTGGGGGTGGCTAATGTATGTGAAACTGACTCAAACAGTAAAAAAAATTCATTAAGAATAGGGATAAAATTCATTAAGAATAGGGATAAAATTAACTTAAAACACAGAATGTTAGCTTAACAGACTTAGACTTGCACTTCTCATAAATTACAGTAGAGAGATATTCTCTCAGCTTAGTTACTGACCACACATAGTAAGTGAATAGTTACTTCTCAAAATCAACCCCCTTTAATCAAACTGACTTCCTCTTTGTCTGTCCCAGCAGCAACTCTCTTCTTGTCCTTGCTGGACACATTTAATAGTCACATCCTCAGTTTTCTGGAGGTAGGTACTCAACAGGGCTTGCTAAATAGTTTCTCTGTTCATCCCTACAAGACAAGACGGTCCACAGAGAAATTGAAGACCTTTAACATTGAGTAATAGCCACCTTTCTAACCATCTAACACCTTTCACTGACTACTCACTTGGCTCTACCCAGTTTTGGCCAGGGCTCTTGCTAAATCCCATTAAGCAGTCATGAACTATGGAGAGAGGCCCAGGCCCAGGCTCTCTGTGACAAACACAAACAGTATCATTTTCAGAGATGGTGATTACCTGCAGCTCTCACTGAATATTGGGAATTGCACATATTCAGCACCAATAAAAATCACACCATTGAAAACCATTTTAAAACGAAAATTTCAGAATGAATCATTTAAATTCAAAATAGAGAATGTGTCTTAAGTATATTGTAAGAATTACAAGACGATGGAAAAATACTAAGCACTGACTTGTTTTTAGAAAACTCCTTTTAGTACTTCTAATTACTCTTCAGGAATTTAGGCCTCAGACCCTATCAGGAACCCATGCAGAAGAATCTCCAGGGTATCCCTGGTTGGAAGACAAAAATGTCCTTTCAAAGACCATCATGAGGATCAAGTTCTCAGAATTCGCTGAAATGCCCAATTGTATAGGCAGATAATGGGGTTAAGTGGGAAGACCATGAGTTCTCAGTATTCTGAGAATGTCTGAGAATTTGAGAGGCTCTGTGATCTTTAAGCTCTACTAAAATTGTTTTACAGTTGTTCTCCAAAATAGTACACATTCTTCCCTTATTGCTGATACTTTAGTGCAGGATTACCATCATATGGATTGTCCTTTGGAGCTCAGAGGCCACAGGTAAGAACTATATATTGCTTGGATAAAAAAACAGTTATCAGGCTCAGTAAATCACAGCCTAAGCCAGATTGACACACACAAAGAGAAATAAGAAGGAGAAGACAAAACACACCTCTACCTTCAGATGTCCAAAAGATCATCAAAATAACTGCCTGTGCAGACTGGCTGTATAGGCTGCGTTGCTTTGCTGCATTAGTAAGAAAAGCAATAAGCTGGGTGGGCCCGACCACACTGAGCTGCAGGTGGGAGCTTCTCTGGCTGGACTGCAGCACCCCCCTACCTGCTAAGGGTCATACTTACTGGGTAACTGGTTACCAGTTAACATTCCTAAATAAGAGTGTCTTTGGATCAGGTCCTTAGAAGGGAAGATACACAATTTCTATTGTGTATACATACGGGCCAATAGGATACAACAATGAGCAGCAAACTTTAATCTTTCCTCATGAAATCTCCATACATCATCCACCACTTAGTGACATATCCAGTATCTACTAAAGATGTTAAATAGCGACTAATTGACTAATCATATAGTCGATGCATTAGTTGACAGGGCAATTCCGCCTTTGAAAGCATCGCGTGGAGCCCAGAATCAGCTGGGGACTCCAGCTGATCCTGGGCTCCATGCGGTGCTGCCACTTTGAAATGTCGCGAGGAGCCTGGGGACACCCAAGCTGGCCACGGGCTGCATGTGGCATTTCAAAGCAGCAGTTCTGCATGGAGCCCGGGGTGTGACCCCATGCTTCAAGTGGCATTGCCACTTGGAAGTATCCCAACGTCTTCCCCCCCTTGTTGCCTCTTTCTGATAGAGGCAGCAAGGGGGGGGAGCGACTAATTGACTAGCATGTCGACTATCTGATAAGCATTTCCTTATCTGATAGTCAACCAGTCTTTTACATCCCTAATATCTACCTAAGGATAGTGGGAATGCAGAGATTGCTGGCAAACCCTAATCTCACATAAGGTAAAATACCGCTATCATGCTACAAAAGCAATTTTCAACAAAATCAAACTGCAGTTAAAAAGAAGGTAAAATTCAATAAAAATCTGCCTGTGCTCTCTCAGCTAATAGTTTCCCTCCCCACCCCTATAATATTTTTAGAAGGAGAAGAACTTTGTATTTGGTTCAGAATAGGCTTGTATCCTTATCTTTTCAAGATGAGATTTTGGGTTCAGCAAAACACAGAGTGCAAGTAAGCAAAAAGGTTACCTAACAGCATCTCATTAAATATCCCACACAACCACATTTAACAGCCTAGAAAACAGTCTTCACTAATAAATCTCTATCATTTGGCATTACTAGAGATGGAGAACTGTGATGGATGGGAGGAGTAATACCCTTTTTTAGGCATCCCAGCATTCAGCAACTAAAGGTTTAAACCCAAAACAGTGGGTATCCATAGTACAGCCACATCTCGAATACTGCATACAGATGTGATTACCTCATCAAAAAAAAAAGATATATTGGCATTAGAAAAGGTTCAGAAAAGGGCTACAAAAATGATTAGGGCTTTGGAAGGGGGCCATATGAAGAGAGATTAAAAAGACCGGGCTTAGAAAAGAGGAAACTAAAGGGGCGTATGATAGAGGTCTATAAAATAGGACAGGTATGGAGAAAATGAATAAGGAAAAGTTATTTACTTGTTCCCATAACATAAGAACCAGGGGTCACCAAATGAAATTAAGAGTTAGCAGGTTTAAAACAAACAAAAGGAAGTATTTTTTCATGCAGTGCACAGTCAACCTATGGAACTCCTTACCAGAAGATGTTGTGAAGACCAGGAATTCAAAAAAGAACTAGAGAAATTCATGGAGGTTAGGTCCATCAATACTTATTAGCCAGGATGGGTAGGAATGATGTCCTTAGCCTCTGTTTGTCAGAGGCTGGAAATGGGTGACAGGAGAGGAATCACTTGATGATTCCCTGTTCTGTTCACTCCCTCTTGGGCATCTGGTATTGGCCACTACAGGCAGACAGGATACTGGTCTAGATGGACCTTTGGTCTGACCCAATTCTTATGTTTTTATGTAAGACAAGCACAAATAGTCTGGTGCACTTATATTTACTTATGATACTGAACACATTTCCCAGACTTAAAGAAGAGCTTTATATAGCTGGAAAACTTGCCTCTTTCACAAAACAGAATTTGGCCCAATAAAAGATCTCTATTAGCCTGAGGGTGTGTCTAGAATACAGGATTTTTTCACAAAAGTAGCCTTTTTTCCAAAAAACTTCCCCTGCGTCTAGACTGCTGCCGCATTTTTTTGAAAGTAAATCAAAAGAACGCGGCAGTTTTTTTGACCGTGGAAAACCTCGTTTTATGAGGAATAATGCCTTTTTTCGAAAGTGCTCCTTCGAAAAAAGGTGCTATGTAATGCATACTGTGCTTTTTCAAAAGAGAACATCCAGACTGCCTGGGTGCTCTCTTTCGAAAAAGCGGCTTGCTTTTTCAAAAGTACTGGTTGTAGTCTAGACGCTCTTTTTCGAAAAAGCCTCTTTCGAAAGAGGCTTGCAGTCTAGACCTAGCCTGAGACAAAAATGGCTACAATATTTTTAGTAAAGATGCAGCCTCTCGTATACTGACTTCTCAGTCTGCAGGGGCCACATGCTTTATGCTAGGAATTCATTTAAAGGAAAGTGAGAATTTTCCTGCCCCCCACTATTTTTTTGACAATTTCCCCACATTTCCCACACTGTGTAAACATAAAGCTTTTGCTGGAAACATCAACATCTTTTATTTTGCCAACTCCATTTCCATTCTGCATACTCCTACTAAACTCAGTCAGTTTCAGGGTGTATTTTGAGAAAGTGAAAATGAAGTAAATCTGCATGCTGGAGGGGCATATATCACTCTTAGTATGCAAATGATTGTTTTGAGAAGAATAAAAGGCTGTAAATATTTTGAGAAGTGGGCCCTGGTGCCTCTTAAGTACCCAAACTGTGCTATGTGTTTCGTAATTATGTAATATATAGAATACCAGCTGGTTTGAATTGTTCTCAGAGGGTTTGGATGATCTTGAAAAGCTCTGCTTCCACAGCGAGAGCCAAAAATCAGGAAAGTAACATTATGAAGCCAGACCAAACTGACATTGAGTTGTTGACATTTAATGCATTTTTAAAACAGATGATGATGGTGTACATTGTCGTGATTTTTAAAGGATTTTAAAAAATAAAGCATTATTTTTATGACAAATGGATACCTCATTATGTAGGACTTCCCTCAGAAACATAAGTTTATATTTATTAAAGTGAAAAATATCCAGATGTTTGATTAATACAGTTGTTGCAGAGAGTTGGAGGAGCGTATTATTTTGCTGTCCTAATGTTGTTGTTGGGGGGAGGGGGGATGAATTTCTTATAATATAATTAGAGTGACTACTGCTTTCAAGCAGTGTCTTAAGAGCAAACTTATAATGTATTACAGGACAGTTGTAAAACAGTTAACTTTTTTCTCAGTTTGAAAAAAAAAATCGTACACCTCTTGTTTACTATGGAGATGTTGCATGTGGTTTTCCAACAGTTTACAAAAAAGAAATAGAATATTCCCCAGACTCAATTCCCTGTCTTGGGCAGGTTTATGAAATAAGTTACAGGACCATGAACAGTAATCAGAGAAAGGGGAAGATGACACACCTCTCAAACTCTTGGCTTAATTATGCCATTAAGGAAACAGCAGAACTTATCTGTATGGTTTCCCACGGAGTACTGCTGCACTCAGCATATGCTGAGATTTAAACGAGCCTTTCACTGTGGCCACATTGAGGCACATCTCTGGTTTTGTAACAGACAGGTCCCCCTTCCCTCTGCATCTGCTACTATCTGGGTGCTGTTCCTTCCAGGTTAAAAGAATTATGTACAATTTATCATACTCTCTGTGGTCATGACAATTGCTAGAGGTAAACACAATAGCTGGTTGCTCACGTTTCTGTCTAGAGTAACAGGAGAGAAAGAAGTCCTGCCAAACTTCAGGCACTCTTACACACCTAAAATAATACTTAGATTGTCCTAACAAAATATTTGGAAGTACATATGGATAATGGTTCAACTTTCACCTCTGCTGCTTCAGGTAATCACTATTCAGACTCAAAGCTGCTTGCACTTCCTAACCATTTTTATTCACAAAAGCACGGGGTCCTCTCACAATACTAGGTCAAAATCTGCCCAAGTCTCAAGAATTTGAGGGTTGCCATGTGGGACACATGGCCAATCCATATTTTCTCTCTCATGGCCTTAGCAATCCTTCACTCTGATCCTCTGACAATAATTCTGCTGATTTTAAGCTGCTTTGTATCCTGTTGTGTCTGATCTCAGATGTGGGAGACAGAGAGTTAAGAGATTCCTAGGGCCATCAAACGAAACTGCTGTAAAAGAAACAGGGTTCAGGAACTGCTCAACATGATGAAAATAAGACACTATGATGACAGTTCTCAGGGTACCCAGGACACACAGCCAACCTGTTCCCCCTGCCATCAGTGAAAGGAATATTGTTTGTTCTTAGCAGATGCCAGCACTGTACCATCACTAGCCTGTTAGCCAATCATGCATCCTCCTCGGGGCTATGCCAGCCCTTACTTTGTCTTGCAGGTTAACAGTATGGGTACACCTCTGTCCAAGTCCCTTTGAACCATTTCCCTGCAGTGTCCAGAGCTTTATCCACTGAACACCCACAGAAATAACAGAGGACCAGACCAGCTTGTAAGATTCAGCTGAGCACCAGCAGTTTGCTTATCACCACAGCCTTGAGTTATCAGTAAAAGGACCAGACCAGCTTGTAAGATTCTGCTGAGCACCAGCAGTTTGCTTATCACCACAGCCTTGAGTTATATTACAGTGAAATCAATATGTTTATTATCAAATCCTAGAGATTCAGGAGATATTGAGTAAAGATATTGGAAACAAATGCTTGAATATAAACACAAAATCATAACACACTTTCTAGAGAATAACCTATTAGGTTAACGTCCTGTTTAAAGCAGTTTCTCTCACACAAAGTCCTTTGCAGCATCTTCAACCAAGTGTTGGCTGAGATCCTGTTTTTATCAATGTTAACACACTTCACATTTACTCCTTAGGTGCAGGGTAAGGACGTGTATCTTTTTTTGTCTCCTACACATACATTCATTGTCTGTGGTCAGACAGGATAATGACCTATTGCTTGTTTTTCCCTGAGAACTGCTTCTTTGTGGCTTCACATCTTTTCATTAACATCTGACTTTGAATATAATTGGGAATCCATTGTGTTACCTTAGAATGCTTCATTTACATCTCAACAGACATATGAAGCTCCTGTCTAGAGAGAAATGGATTTTTCACCCATATTTTTCACCCATTCAGGCACTTTTGTTTGGATATAGTCTTTAAACCATATTTGAACTATATAAATCTAACTCCTTGCATCATATCCATACATATACTTCACAGTAACTATAACTATCATGACTCTTGCATTTGAGACATCATCTGACACTCTTCAGTGAACCAGAATGTTCATACCAGAATGAGGATATTCTTGTAATTTCTTTGCCAGATTCATTAAGGGATTCTTTGGGTCACACATTTAAATACACACTAATTATTTACTGAATACATATAACTTTACTAAAGGCCCTATCACAAACATTTCCTGTTTGAGATGCTAATATATGACAGTTATTCTACATCCATGTATCAGTTCCTAACCTAAAACCATATTAATATCCTTTTTTTCTTCTTGAATGAGCACTGAAAAAAGTTTTACATGTAATCAATAGCCTCCCTCTAGAGAACTTTGTAAAACAAAAAGCAGACAACCCCTTAGGTAAAGGAATAAAGTAGCAATTATATTATCAATTATTCAGCTGGATAACTGCTTTAAAGAACAGAACATAGCTACATTAGTAGCTAATAACATTTAGCATCTTAACAGCCCATGATATCACTAGGGTATCTTTGAGAAGACAATGTTACTGGCCTACTGGGCAACTGATTTGTTGCAATAAGAGACTGAAGAAGACAGAAGAATTAAATACCTGCTGTCTGAGAATTTCCACAAAGCTTCTCATGTAATATTTTTTTAAACACGTGAGATTGTTGCACAGATAAAGAAATGCAATCTTGCATACCTAGAAGAATGGACTCTTAAATTATTAGTAATTTTATATATTTGGCTTGTTTAATTCATTTTTTCTTTTATCTGTTACTCTTTTTGGAAGAATTAAAATAACATTTTGTTTTTCTACCAATTTGGCTATTTCTCATTCCCCGAATACTCATTTCTCTTTTTCTGAAAAGCAGTTTCTAATTACTTTGTATGAAAGTGTCTGGAAAATTTAAAAATGTCTAACAAAACTGGAAAAAATTATATATGTAATAGTTTCTCAAGGCAGGGAGAACACAAGGGTGGGCAGGTGTGACGCACATGCACATATTTGTTTCTTGGTGTCTAGGATACCAATGCTCCTCTCAATTGCTGTGTTAGTTTGCTGTATCCACAATAGGACAGAGCAGAAAGCTTGGCCAACATGCAACTTAAATAGGTCCCTAAATTCTTATTTAGACCCAGAAATATAAGTGCCCTGTTTTCTCTGGGGTGAAGAGAAACCTCACCTCCTTTTAAGGACAACTGGAGTTGCAGCAACTCAAATACAACACACTTACACTAACTCAACTGTAGGAACCCACACTTGAAATTTGTGGCCCGTATCTATTAATAAGAAGAAGTCTCAAAGAAAAAAACAGTGGCAAATTTGGGGGGAGGGAATACATTGTAACAATATGAAGATTAATTAGAACTTTAAGCCTAAACTGGGTAACTGGAGTTCCTTCAAGGCCCAGATCCTTTAATTAGTTATGTACAGATGACCCCAGCTATCTGCCAGAGGTCAAATATAGAATGAAGGTGAAAGTTTCCAGATTTGTGATTTATTAGTTATATTTTTTCTTATAAAAGCAAATTGTAAAAAAGGTAATTCTCCTCAATTTTTTCCCTGGGATCATGTTCTGCAACTGAGTTTCACTGATTGCTTGTGATTCAAGGACATGACTATGCAGGAAAATTCATCAGAGTAGGCTAACCAGGTGAAGTATTCCATTTATGTTCTAAAAACACATATGCTTCTTGGTAATATGTCTGCAGACCAGCTACCAGACTGTACTCATTTCTTAGATAATATTAATACCTCACTCCCAGGCAAAGCAAGAGAACAGCATGATTTTTAGATCTACAAAGCAGCATGTGGTTCCAAGAAAGGAATCCATTCCACTGGGAGCATGGGGATAAAAGGAACCTTTGTATATGGAACCAATAAGATCAGACTAAAAGCTTCAGGTACAATACCCTTATTTCAAAAGAAATTTCCAACTTTTATTTCAAACTATAACTATACCTTGGACAAATGCAGTCCAAGATTCTTTCAACTGAGCTGCCAAACAACTGCACAAATAAACTTCAAGTATATTTTACTCATTTACAATAATACTTTGACTATAGGATTGTTCCTTTTCTTCCATGATCATTGTTAGCTCAACCTAAATAATGCAAGGGAAAAAAAACATACAAGCCATGATATATGCAAACTAGCAATAATAATACAACCTAACTCTTATATAGCACTTTGTTATGAGTAATTCTCAAAGCACATTTTACACAAAATGAAATTAAGGCACAGAGAGGTGAAGTGATTTGCCTTGGGTCACCCGGCGGCAGAGCTGAGAACAGAATCTAGGTCTCCTGAGTCCCAGTGGCAGGCAATGCTGTCTTGATGGCAAATAAAAGACATAATTCCTTTTTCCAAGCCTGACCATTTGAGAAACCACTCAGGGACTGAATTGGGGTGGCTTAGAGCAATTCAGCAAGCTGCTACCTTTTTCAAAATGGCTGCATCTTAGATCAGATCTATACCAAAAACATTTGCTGACATACTAAAGTACAGGATTTAAGAGTCAGAGTGGACAAACAACTCAATGTGAGTTTCAATACATAGATGTAGCAAAACCAGCTAACTGAAGTGCAATGCATAGGAGTAGGGAGGTGATTTTACCTCTATATATTATGTTGGTAAGACTGATACTGGAATATTGCTTACAGCTTTCATGTCTATATTCTTTTAAGAAGAATATTGAAAATAGGGTGCAGAAGACAGCCACATGAATGATATAAAGGCCAGAGAAAAGGCTTTACAATGAAAGCCTTAAAGAGCTGTTTAGTTTATCACAAAGAAGTTCAAGAAGCGATTGAATTACAACAGGTTTCTGTGTGTTACCATTTGGAATATCTGATTTGTGTCCATTAATAATGGACACAAATCAGATATCTGAAATGGTAACACACAAAAACCTGTTGGGGAACATTTTAATTTGCCCAGAGAATCATTAATCGATCGATAAGTGACTATACTATTACAAAGCATTTCAAAAACCATCTGGAGAGAGAAGCTGAGGAACTTGCCTTCATTTGCAAATTTGACACCTTTAATCAAAGTTTGAACAAACACATGAACTGGATGGGCTGCTACATTCAACTCTCTAATGACACCAAAAGCTAAGTACCAAGCACTTACAGCCCACTCTGTTAGCCTCATTTAGCACGGACACTCTAATCTACAAGATTTTTTTCCCTTCTCTTTCCCTGCTATTTATTTGTACTTCTGGACCCCTTGCTCCATTCATCTGATGAAGTGGGTTGTGCCCATGAAAGCTCATGATACGATCAACATTTTTGGTTAGTCTCTAAGGTGCTGCAGGACTATTCATTGTTTTTTTAAGTTTTTTCAACTATTTTATGATTAGTGAGCTCCAGATTAAGTTCACTCAACAAATTATATGGCACTTGACATTAGGGATGTGAAACTGTAAATGTGTAAACAGTTAACTAATGAGCCTGGGCTCATCAGTTAACCTTCATAGTTACAGGCTGTCCATCACACACCCACACACACCTGCTGCCTCTGTATCAGAGGCAGCAGCATGGAGGACGGACAAGGGGGAGCCAATGAGCCTGGGCTGTCTGCCCATGTGTACCAGCTCCTGAGGAGCCACCTGCCCCTTCTCCCCATGCAGCTGCCTCCCCACAGTGTAATAAATGTGTAGCCACTGAAATTTTCAGCAGTTTCACATTTACCAGAATGCATACATTGTAACATCCCTACTAGATATACAGACAAAGACTTATACTGTACTGGGTGAAATTAAGTCAAAAGATTGCAGAGGTCGTATTTTTTTGTTATTGTTATTTACGTGGGAGAAATGGCAGAGATATTGTGCAAGAAAAAAAACCTCAAAAAAAACAAACACATGTAGGAATTAAATTGATGATGCAGATTTACATTTATCTTAGGCATTCTTTTGAAACACATAGTAGCCTTTCACTGTCACCAACATAAATAACAAATTAAGTCAACACAGTTCTCTGTAAGCAGGGCCGGATTAAGGGGGGGGCTAGCCAGGCAGCTGCCCGGGGTGCCAACCTATGGGGAGTGCCTGATGGCAGCTGTAAAGGGCGCCGCGCGCCCGGCGCCCCTTAGAGCTGCAATCAGGCGCCACGCGCCCGGGGCCGGGGGCTGCGCGGCGCCTACAGCTGCCATCAGGTGCTGCACACCTGGGGCCGGGGGCCGCGCGGCGCCTCATGGCAGCTCTAAGGGGTGCTGCGTGCCTGGGGCTGGGGGCCACGCGGTGCCCCTTAGAGCTGCAATTGGGCGCCATGTGCCCGATAGCAGATGTAAGGTGCGCAGTGCGCCCGGGGGCAGGGCCACGCATGCGCTGCGTGCGCCCGGGGGTAGAGCCACGCATGTGTCGCACGCCCGCTGCCCAGGGCGCAGGAATGGCTCAAGCCGGCCCTGTCTGTAAGTTGGCATTAATTTGGAAAACACCACAAACAGGATTCACAAACATAAACCATGAGCAAAGGACCCAACTTGAGTAGGTTGGGCAGTGTCCTTTTCTCCTCAGGTTCTTAAGTCCAGCAACCAAAAAGTCCCCTTCAGATGCCTGACCCTTCTCAGCACCCCACTCACAGTTGCCTCCTGACCAGAGTACCTGCCCCCATCCTTCTTACTCTCATAGGGCTATGAGGGTGTGTCTACACAGCAAAGTTATTTTGGAATAACAGACGTTATTCAGAAATAACTATGCGAGCATCTACACAGCAATTCCGTTATTTCTAAATAATTTCAAAATAACTGTCAGCTTATTCTGACTTCTGTAAACCTCATTCTACGAGGAATAATGCCTATTCCAAAATAGCTATTTTGAAATAAGGCGTGTGTAGACGCTCCACCTGTTATTTCAAAATAGCCCCTCACCAGGGACATTCTAAGTTATTCCTCCTGGGGCTCTCAATCAAGATAGCACGTCTACATTAGGGAAGCCTGCCTCGGACTAATGTTGAGGCTTCCCTGCAGTGTAGACGTGCTATTTTGAAATAAGCTATTTCAGAATAACTATTGTGGAATAGTTTATTCTGAAATAACTGTGCAATGTAGATGTAGCCTGACAGTCAAAAGTCTGCTTAGTAAGGTCCTTTCTATGAGCCCTTTCCTCTGGAACAGATTAAACACGGCCCTACTTTCCTGTATTCCCACAACAATTACAAACATCAGTAACCATATTTCAGTTACCTCTGCATTTAATATATTAACCTAGCTGGGGTTGAGTCACAAATTCAGTTGATTACAATGAGCAAAACACTGCTCCATCTGCTGAATATCTAGCAAATCTAAGCAAAGTTGGAACAAACTTTAAGGGGTCTGGATCTGGATTTAATGCATCCAAGGGTACTGAGGGAGTTGGCAAATGTCACTAAAGAGCCTTTGGCCATTATCTTTGAAAACTTGTGGAGATCGGGAGAGATCCTGGAAGATTGGAAAAAGGCAAATGTAGTGCCCATCTTTAAAAAAGGTAAGGAGGACAATCCAGGGAACTACAGACCAGCCAGCTTTACCTCAGTCCCCAGAAAAATCATGGAGGCGATCCTCAAGGAATCTATTTTGAAGCACTTGGAAGAGGGGAAAGTGATCAGGAATAGTCAACATGGATTCACCAAGGGAAAGTGATGCCTGACCAATCTGACTAGCTTCTATGATGAGCTAACTGGCTCCCTGGATATGGGAAAGTCAGTGGATGTGATATACCTTGACTTTAGCAAAGCTTTTGATACGGTCTCCCACAATATTCTTGCCAGAAAGTTAAGGAAGTATGGATTGGATAAATGGACTGTAAGATGGATAGAAAGCTGGCTAGACTGTCGGGCCCAACGGGTAGTGATTAATGGCTCAATGTCAGGTTGGCAGTCGGTTTCTAGCGGAGTGCCCCAAAAGGATCAGTTCTAGGGCTGGTTTTGTTCAACATCTATATTAATGACCTGGATGAGGGGATGGATTGCACCCTCAGCAAGTTTGCGGATGATACTAAGCTAGGGGGAGAGGTAGATATGCTGGAGGGCAGGGATAGGGTCCAGAGTGATTTAGACAGATTAGAGGATTGGGCCAAAAGAAATCTGATGAGGTTCAACAAGGACAAGCGTAGAGTCCTGCACTCGGGACGGAAGAATCCCAAGCATTGTTACAGGCTGGGAACTGACTGGCTAAGCAGCAGTTCTGTAGAAAAGGACCTGGGGGTTACAGTGGATGAGAAGCTGGATATGAGTCAACAGTGTGCCCTTGTAGCCAAGAAGGCTAATGGCATACTCGGTTGCATTAGGAGGAGAATTGCCAGCAGATCTAGAGAAATGATTATTCCCCTTTATTCGGCTCTGGTGAGGCCACATCTGGAGTACTGTGTCCTGTTCCGGGCCATCCCCCACTATAGAAAGGATGTGGACGGATTGGAGCAGGTCCAGCGGAGGACGACCAAAATGATTAGAGGCGCATGACCTATGAGGAGAGGCTGAGGGATTTGGGTTTGTTTAGTCTGCAGAAGAGAAGGGTGAGGGGGGATTTGATAGCAGCCTTCAACTTCCTGGAGGGAGGTTCCAAAGAGGATGGAGAAAGTCTGTTCTCAGGAGTGATGGATGGCAGAACAATGAGCAATGGGTTCAAGTTACAGCGGCGGAGGTCTAGGTTGGATATTAGGAAAAACTATTTCACCAGGAGGGTGGTGAAGCACTGGAATGGGTTACCTACGGAGGTAGTGGAGTCTCCATCCCTAGAGATTTTAAAGCTTAGACTTGACAAAGCCCTGGCTGGGTTGATTTAGTTGGGGTTGGTCCTGCTTTGGGCAGGAGGCTGGACTTGATGACCTCCTGAGGTCTCTTCCAGCTCTATGATTCTATGAAACTGTATTTGACCCAGAATTTGTGCCCTGGTATCCTTCTGGATTAAAAAATGTTACTGAAATTTAAGGAATAAATGAATTGTACATATTACAAATGTTACCTAATAAGTACCATTAACATTTGCAAAAAGGTTTTAAAAATGTGTAGATATAATTGGAATAAGTAAAAAAAAATCTAGTATGAATTGGGAAGGCTGCAAATAACAAAATGATTCTGTGGTTTTATACTTCTGAAATAAAATTACATAGTAGCGTACCTCAGTGAAAAATATAAAAGACAACTGGATTGATGATGAACTGACTGTGGCTATTTGGAAAATGAATTAGACTGCTGAGGCCCCCTCCTTTTAAAATTTATCTTCCACTTTAATCTTTTACTCCCCACTTGCACAGCGAGAATCGTGGATGGGGTGGGATGAAGGAGAGACATGAGAAGTTAGCACAATATCCATTCCTATCAGATTCCTGCCTGAGGTAAGCGTTCTCCCATCCCAGCAAAGGGATCATATTGCTCAAGGACTAGGATTTTAAGAGGTTATGACAGACGATATTTTAGATGCTGAGAACATATCTTTTGAGAAGCTGGCAGAGAAGTTTAATCTCTGAGCCAATCATTTTTATATCTACCTGTCCTACAGATTCAGTGTGCTGCTGTGAAATAATGTCAGAAATCTAGCCCTATTTTCTGCCTCCACAATTTTTATTACAAGGAATTTATTTATGCTCACCAGATTATTTGGCTCCAAGTTATGAATGATGCAAGAGAAGGTCTAAAGAGGTCACTTCAGGGCAAGAGGAAGTCAAAATAATCATATTCTGATTCTTGAAAAGATAACATCCAATCACATGAAACAACTGTGCAATTTGTAGGGTCCGGAATTTTCAGAAGGGCTTAATTCTGCTCCGATTCAGGTACACCAATATAGTTTTAAGAAGGTTCAGCACCCAGCAGCTCCCATTCTTGTCAACAATACGAAGTCTGAAAGCCACAATGGGGAATAGGAAGATATTTTCCCCCACTTTCAGCATAAGGATGGACATCAATATTTTCTTCACCTCAAATTTTAGGTAACTAAAAAGACGACAGCCGAGAAACACAAGGGGATTTTGGGAAGATGGTGATTTTGGATGGAGGTGCAGAGGGATAATAACTACCTTGTGGAAAGGGAGAGGTATGGGAGTCACTTTGGCAACGAGGAAACATGGGGAGCAAAGAGAAGGAAATGTGTAGGGATGTGGAAGAAGTCAGCTTGTGACAGAGGCAGGATGAGAGGAAAGATGGTCTAAGACAGGCAGAAGAGGTATTTAGGAGACGAAGTATGGGGAACTTTGTGAAAAACAGGGTGAAAGAGTAAAATGGGAGATTTCCTGAAGGTCAGAGGGATATAAGAGAAGCAGTAAGGATGAAGGGCACTTTGGAGGGGCAAATATCTAAGAATGGAGGAGGTTTTCAGGGAATAAAACAGGAGAAAATTGATTTAGGGAGGAGAAAGAGAAACAAAAAGTAAAGAAATATGAAGGAAAAGGGAACAATATGGGTGTTGAAAGACAGGGAGCACAGAATGTGGGTTGTTTGGGGAGAAGGGAGGAAACTGAGGGCATGTCTACAATAAGAAATTATTTAAAATTATTTTGAAATAACCTGAAGTAACGATTTCGAGATAGCATGCCCACACTACAGGGAAGCCTCAAAATTAATCTGAGGCAGGCTCCCTTAATAATGATGCACTACCATGAGTTAGAGGCCCAGGAAGCATTGGGGAGTACCGTACTTTATCGAATATAACCTGCGGGTTATGCAAAGTTTTACATCCTCCCTCCCCCGCGGGCTATACTCGTCCGCGTGTAATACAGGTTTTTTTTTACTGAAAAGAAGACAAGACTGACTCTTACTTGAGAAAAACAGCATATTTTAATTTAATAATAGAGGCAGTTATATTAAAATTCATTAAAATACATTAAAATTCATTAGTTTACTGTGCAACTAATAAAAGAATAAAAACAATTATAAAAAAGCCGTCTTCGCATTCTCATTCACTCTGATCTCTAGAATCAGCACCAGCATCCTCCTCCTCAGTGTCTGAGTTCTCAAAACCATCAAAACTCTCGTCATAGTCACTGTCTTTAAAAACATCCATAAAATCCATAGCCAAGGCTAGGTCGGCTTCGGTGACAGTTGAGGTCTGTGGTGGAGAATCAGAATCGCTGTCGTACTCGGAATCAGAGCTTGACGAGTCAATGTCGGGAAGAATTTCACATTTGCCACTACACACAATTTAAAATCGGCTGTGTAAGATTTGCGCTTAGGCATGTTTAAAAGGTTTAAAAAGTTTAAAATACAAGTTAAAACCACTGAAGGAATAAATGAATGGAAAAGCGGTGTGGTTCAAAGGGGTTATATAACAGCGATAAGGGTTGTAGCCTACTTAGTGCTCAGCGTTATCAGCTGCTGCTCATTAACACTTGATTACAGGTGCTTTGCATTAACATTACCTGTGGTTCATCTCCTGCGGGCTATACATGTGCACGGGGTATACAAGACTTTTTTTACTCAATCAGGGAAAACCGCGGGTTATACACAGGTGCGGGTAATACTCGTGCGCGGGTTATATGCGCTAATTTACAGTAATTACTCTGAATGACTCTGGGAAGCAGTTATTTCGAAATAGCAGCAGTGGAGCATCCACACTAACCCTATTTTGAAATAACTATTTCAAAATAAACATTATTCTTTGTGGAAAGCAGGTGTTATTATTTCGAAATAACCAGCCCCTTATTTCAAAATAACGGGCTTGGTAGTGTGGACGCTCTGCTTGTTATTTCAAAATAACTCCCTAGTGTAGACCAGAGCTGAGTAAGGTAGAATGTGGAGTTTGGGTGTCCGGGAAAGAAAAGTATATGCTTTGAGCATCATGGAAGTAAGGTCAGTGGTGCTGAGGGGATGGCATTTTCCCATCTCAAGTTGATAGGTAATGTAATATCACTCCAAATTGCTTTAGCAGTTTGAATTTGACGCAGTATAAGAACAGAGGCCAGTGCATGGATTCTTAAAATTGGAGAGAGAAGTGAATGAGAGTTGGTGCAGGGAGAAAGGATGATTCTTCAATAGGTTTTCTATACACAATCTGTAAGGGCTCTTGCAATAATGGATCAATTGAAATATATTTAGGGAATTTTAAAATATACCTGACTAACCAATCAAAACAATATACCAAAAATCCTTCTTGTGTTTCAACTACACAAATAGTTGAAAAAACACGGTTTCCCATGATTGAGCTATCTGACCCCTTCAGATGTATTTAACATTTCTACCTTTTATGCCTCTTATATTGCTTGAAATCTTTGAACTCATTGGTATCAAGTTTATATCATCAATAGCAGTTATGTATTCCCAGCCGTATCTATAGCAACTCAAGGTAGGTATTACTTGATAATTCAGTTACCAGTATACAAGTTGCAATTTAAATAACAACTTGTTATTTAAAACAAGGAGGTGAGGTTATAGAAATATTATGCAAACAAAAGATTTCAGAAACCAGATATTTTTATTAACATTATTTTAAGCATTGCTATGTACTAAACAAGCTGTAATATTCATCACAGTGTTCATAAGGCAAGATCAGCTACTTATTTAAATTTAAGTAACAAGAAGAAGATATAATAAAGGGAAGGTACAGTACTGTTACTGTCCAATTCATGTACAGATTGAACCTCTGTAGCACAGCACTATCTGGTCTGGCAATATCTGTGGTCCAGCATGATTTTAGTTAGCAAGATGTCCACTTAGCATGGGTTTGGCCAAGTTTCTTGTGGTCCCATAAAGTTTTTGTTTACAGTCACCATTCCTGGTTCTCAGTGTTCTGTTCTGTTATTTAGCTCTAATTTACCCTAACTGTCTTCTAAGTGCCTAGTCAGCAGTGGAAGTGTTAGTAATGCTGCTAGACAATATTGATCTCCTGAGGTCCAGCAATTCTCTTGTTCAGCACCAGTCAGGTCCCGGGGTGCCAGACTAGAGAGGTTCGGCCTGTAGTCCTAATGCTGTCATAGCCTGTCCAGGTTCAGTGGGAAAAGGGAGGTATTACATCTTGAAAACTCATTAACTTTTACCTCAAATATTCATTTCATTCAAGTTAAAAAATACATTTATTCACGTTTTGGCAGAGTTGAGAAGTTTTTTAAAAAGCAACAAGGCTAATCCCCTTAGCCAGAAATGGAAATAAAAAGTAAGGGGCACCTGCAAGGTATATAAGGTGCTTGGATTCCATGGTGCTGACATTGTACTCAACTCAAGGGATCTACAGTCACTCTTGTTAGTATATATTTTGTATGTTTGGAGCACCTCCCTGTGCCTTTACTTGCCTCTTCTCTGTGTGCTCAACTTTGAGAAGGCACTTTCTCTCTCCTTCACTACCATCCCCCACCCAGAGCATTCTGTTCCCATTACTCTCCCTCTGCTCCAGCCTCATTGTTTTAGTTTGTCCTCTTACAGGAGCAGCTCTCTGCTCACAGGATTCTTATCCAATTCACAGATATTAACAAGTTTGAAAACAGCAATAATAAAACCAACCAGATTTGTGTTGCGAGCCTGTGGCTAGCGGGCAAAATTATGAGCCACTCAAGAAAAACAACACTATCATCAGGTATACTTATTTCATCCTAAGGACCAGAGTCACCAATTTGAAGCACTGGAAAATCATGAGTCTGCTCCTACCTCCCCCACAAAAAATGTTTTTAAGAGCCTCATTTTTAAGCCAGCTTTTGTGTAGGGATGTTATAAACTATTAGCCAGTTAAATACAAGCACTTAATTGGTTAACTGTTTTAAATTAGGGCCTGCTGCCTGGCCTACCGCCTGCCCCTGCCATGGTTGCAGCTGTGGGATCCTACCATGTCCTCCTGCCGGTCCCATTGTGGCTGTGGAGCCCTGCCACCACTGTGGGGTCCTGCTGCCAGGCCTGCTGGCCCCTTTATGACCAGGGTTGCTGCAGCGTGATATAGCTGGTTGGCAGTAGAGTTCACCAGCAAGGGTCTCATGCTTACCGGTTAACTGTTTAACATCCCTACTTTTGTGGTCAGTTTATCTTCCAACATTGTAGTCTTTCAAATTTATTCCACAACTATGAGGTCTAAAGCTTGCTTTTAGAAAAAATGAAACCTGACAGACTCAGTTTATCACATACCTCCAGGAGATGGAGCTTTAAGAAAAGTATCGTGACATGACAAAATTTGCAATAAAATTCATAAGAGATGGCACCACAGAGGGCAAAGTCTTTTTGAAATGAAAGATTGTTCTGCAAAAATGATACCGTAGGGTGGGAGAATGAAGCTATGCACAGAGTAATGTTTTTAACTAACCACCACTGAATAGGCAATTGGATATTTTTAAACATTTTTTTTTTTCAAAAAAATTGTACTAAAAAAAATACAGAATATTGGGCGTTGAGTATAGAGAGTACAGCAGACACACTAGTTAGAGCCGCTAGATACACTTTTAGCTCTACATTGCTTAACTTACTTTATATCATCTGTCCTCTTACTATATCTTTGAACTCAAGCATAAAAAGTAAAAAATCATGCTATTTTAATTATCTCTAATTTTTCAAGACCATTGTTATACCCAGTGTACTCATTATCTCCTGGTATATATTTTATTGATTACCAGCACAAGAAACAGTAACATCAAAAACCTTAAACAGGAAAGCTCTGTGAACTTAATTGGTCTTGAAGGTTTCCTATTGTCTCCAGGTTTCAGTATAATTAAGGCTGCATTTCATTATAATTGAAAATAGCTAAATCTGCTATACACTTTATCATCTTAAAGATCTCAACAAATAAAAGACTGAAATAAATTTAACATGAATTGTGTATCTCCAGGGTAGACATCTGTCATTCAGTTCGGTGTCTCAAACCCCCAAAAACCAACAAAACAAAACAAAATCAAACAAACCAACCCCACTACACCAAGCCCCATCCAAGCAACTCTGTTCTACTGTCTGGCCAGCAACTGGAGCTGTTCAATGCACATTTCTCAATAACAACACTGAAATTGTTTTGACTTTATACAAAATCCATGTATTAGCCTTAACCAAATACAGTCTCAAACACTCATGCTGGGCTTGGGATACCACCAGTGCAAAGAACAATTTTTTCTCATTGCTACATCCGGAAATGGTTACAGTGGTTGAAGTATAATTAATTCTAAATGCCCAAATGATCTCTGATACCTTGTAAAGAGTCTGTGCATACATAATCTCATTTTGGCTCTACTGAAATAATGTTGTCTCTAACAAAGACACAATAAATAGCATGCAACTGAAACACCAACACATTTTCTTCCAATCTCATTTCAAGAAGGGATCTCTGCTTCACCAAGCAGGGAAAGATGTTTTTCTCCTTGCATCAGACAGAAGCGAGTAGAAGCCTTCGTATATTTGTCTCCTGACAACATTTCATCTTAATACAATCTGGTCACAGCAGCTACTGCAGAAAATTGCTCTCAGTTTGCTGGCACCATGGGAGACCATCATTACTGACAAGATTGAGAAACCCATCAATGACAGTTCAGGACTCAATCTAACTGTGCCATCCAATTGCTGTGCTTTTTTATTAGGGCTATTTTCTTGCATTTCTTTAATTCTTATTCATGTCCACTGGTCCTTGACTCACATTGAAATTCACTGCAATAAAGCCTTCAGCTCAACTGAATTCAATTTCAGAAATCATCAAAATATAAGATTTATACAGTAATTTTTAGAAATCCTTCTGACTGCCCCCTATTCAGGTGAGGACATGCACTTTGTTTCTACATGATTTCAGAGATGTTCAACCTGCTCCACACAAGAATGCTTACCTGTGTCAGGTTAAGAGGGCTTTATTCACTATCTCAATGGACATTTGGCAGGAACAAGTTAGCCCCTCTATTAACGTTTTTCACCAGATCTGTGCATGGCAGTAACCTTAGATTCTCAGAAAAATAAATCCAGATGTACTGCTTAGGATCTTATGTTAAACACTAGACTAAAAACCCTACATAGAAAACGTAGAATTCAGTACCCCAATCCAAGTCCAATTAAAATCAGTGGAAAAATTCTTGTTGACTTTAACAGGAGCTGGACTGAGCCTTGGAAATTAAGACAAGTTCTCAGCACATACAATATTATAAGGAACTTTCATTTGTGTAGCTAGATCTCTCAGGGGTGTGAAAAATCCACACTCCTGAGAGACATAGCTATGCTGATTTACTCCCCAGTGTAGACAATGCCAGGTCAATGGAGTTCTTTCATCAACCTAGCTACTGCCTTCTGGGGAGATGAATTAGTGATGGGAGATCTGCTCCTGTCAGAGTAGGTAGTGTTAATACTGAAACATTATGATTGTGCCAATGTACAAACTACAGAATACGCAAGTGGTCTCAAAGTGTACTGCAGCAGATGAAACAAGGGATAGTTTCTTCCAGGATATTTAAAGAACTATCTTACTGACCCTTCCCAAAAGACCACTACTGGTTCCATCCAAAGTGAAGCCATCACATGCTGATTCTATTATGGCCAGATTATTAAGCTTACATGGCTGCTGTAGAATAAGTGTTAGTTTAACCAATGCTACAAAAGCTTCAGAGAGGTAGCTGAGTTAGTCTGTAACAGGAAAAACTTAAAAAACAACAAATAGTCTAGTAGCACCTTAAAGACTAATAAAACATATAGATGGCATCATGAGCTTTTGTGGGCACAACCCATTTATTCAGATGACAGGAGTATTAGCAGTCCAGATCCAAGAATAAATAGGGAAGCGGAGGAGAGAGGGGGAGAGACAAAAAAGAGAAAAAAAAGAAGGGGGAAAGGAGAAAAAAATAAATAGAGAGAGACAGCGAGGAGATGGTTCAAATAGTTACAATAGGCTGACAAGAATAATTAGCACCTGCATTGTTTGGTTGGTAGGTTGAGACTTAAAATGTGGAAGGTAGTGTGCAAGCTAGCCGATGTCCTTGTTCATACCATTTGCATAAGAATTAAATTTGTAAATGAAGTTAAGTCCCAATCCTTCTCTGTGTATTTATTAACGAGTGTCCAGGTAGATTAAAGTGTTCTCCAATAGGTTTTTGTGTATTGCCTTTTCGGATATCTGATTTGTGTCCATTAATCCTTTCCCGTAGAGACTGTCAGGAATTGGCCAGTATACCAATTGGGGTATTGCTGGCATTTGATGGCATAGATCACATTAGAGGATGTGCAGTTAAATGAGCCTAATGCTACAAAGGCACTCCTTTGTTTCATCATTACATAAAAAAGATGGGGAAGTGAGAAAGATCCTGGTATGAAGACATTATTAGCAAAAACATTGGCAACATACCAAGGATGAATTGAATTCATGTTATCCAGGAAATAGCTAATGAAAAAAACCTGAAATATTCATAAGAGAGATGGCCAATAAACCATCTTATGTACTCCATCCACCTACATACATCTTTTTTCTCTTGTTTTATATTTAGATTATAGGGCCATTTTGTTGTTCTGTGTGCCTATGCTGCACCTAGCACAATTGGGACCTGATCCATGAGTAAAGCATCTAGGCACTACAGTAATACAAATAAAAAAGAAACTTTAAATGGAAACAAGATGTTACGTTCTATGATATATAATAAGCCTTTCTGAGGCATCTATCAAGCCAACTTTTTAACAAGGCAAGTGACAATATTTACATATTGTTTGAGTGCAAAATAATAAATAATGGCATATCCATTTCCTAAGGACAATCAAGAAGTTGAACAAAGCCAATTTCCCCTGCCTTTGACATCCACATTTACACACACACAAAAAAATGCTATGAATGGGACACATCCAGCCCACTTAATTAGCCTCATTAATACAGTCCTATAACGGACTGGTTCTTCTTTTGCTGTTATATATCTTGGATTCTGTTATTTTCACTCCACCTCATCTGATGAAGTGGTTCTTACCTATGAAAGTTTTTATCCTATATATTTTTGTTAGTCTCTAAGGTGCCAACCCCATGGACACAAGGAAATTAGCTATTCAAGTGTAAAAGAACAATCTTAAAGAAATAAAACTTGCAACCTTTTTCTGTTCTTTTGTATCTCTGATACTAGTGGCCTACAAATTCAACACAATGAAAATAGTGAATTGTATACATGAAATTCAGGCTTATCTCTTTCACCTTCCTTTTCTCTAACTTCCCTCCTATCTCTCTTTTGAAATCAAATATATAAAATAATATTCACCTTGATGCAGAAGGTTAATACCTGGTCCTTTGTACCACTGAATCCACACACGGACCAGAGGAGCTGTACACAGAGAGCACCGAGGGAGCCATGAAGGGTTGGTTATCCATTCATCACTTCTGTACCATGAAAAGGAGCTCCATGCAAGGTATTCTGGAGAGCTGCAGCAAGGTGGACTATGGAAGAAGTGATTCAATGATGACAGCCCTCATCTGTGTAAGGATGTGTTCTGGCAGATCTCTCACCCCACAAGCTGGTGGAGCAGGTCAGTGAACCCAACCCTGAATTAAGTGGGGAGAGGGGGGGAGAATATCATCTCAGTCAGACTGCAATGTACGACCGAAGTTTTCCTTAAAGCCTCAAAGACCTGCTATCCTATGAAGAGAAGCCAAAGTTTCTTACTGGTTGGACCTCTCTAGTCCGAGAGGGTTAGACCTCTCTCACCCTCAGGAATTGACCAGTGCCAGACCAAAGATTTTGCCAAACCATGGGAGGTCAGTATTGTCTAGCAGCATTACCAACACTTCCACTGCTAACTGGGCTCTTAGACGACATTTAGGGGTAAATTAGAGCTAAATAACAGCACAGAACACTGAGAGCCACGACTCTGGTGGCTGTAAACAAACTTTGTGGGACCACAGGAAACTTGGCCACATCCATGTTAAGTGGACATCCAGCTAACTAAAATTCTGCCAGACCACAGATGTGGCCAGAGTGCAGGACTAGAGAGATTCAACCTGTATTTTTAAAATCTCATGATTTCTTAGGCCTCATTGATGAATGCTTAGTGTTGAGAATACTGCTAATTGCCACAGATATAGGTAGAATATAGGATTTAGTCAGTTTTGAGAGATACCGTAGTTAAAAAAATGGTTTCTCAGCATTTCGTAACTGTTCTTTGAGATGTGTGGCTCATACGAATTCCAGCTAGGTGTGTGCACACCATGTGCATGGCTGTCAGAAAGCTTTTCCCTTAGCAGCACCTGTCAGCTGTGATGGCCCTGCAGTGGAGCCTTCATGGCACTCAATATTGGACCCTACCAACCCGGCACCTCCTCAATTCCTTCTTACTTACTGGTATGCTTAATAATTAACTGGCCCTGGCTGAGGAACTCCAGTGGTGACCAGCCACACTGGGCTGGAGAAGCCTTGGCCACAAAGGGACTGGCAGGCTGAGCAGCAAGCTTAAGTTAACCAGTTCAGTGCTAGCATTTAACTGGTTAACCATTTTAATATCCCTACTTGCCAGCTAATTCAACAGAGGGGAAGGTCTGGAATGGATGTAAGCAGCACATCTCAAGGGACAACAGTCACAAGGGGAGCAACTGCTTCTTCCTCTTCACGTAATCACTCATATCTATTCCAGTTAGGTGACTCTCATGTTGTAAGTAGGAGGTGGCATGGTTATGGAATGACAGACTGGATGGAGCACTGCTCACTCAAAGGCTGCTGTGTCTCTAGCGTGCTGGGTAATGGTGTAGTGAGCAGTAAAGACATGCACCGAGGACCACATAGTCCCCCTACAGATCTCTTGAACTGGCACTTCGGCCAGGAACACCATGGATGTGGCCTATGCCCTTGTGGAATGAGCCAGGCCGGAATGTTGGCTAATTCATAGCAGGTATGGATGCAGTAGGTCATCCAGGTTGAGATCCTCTGCAGTGAGACCAGGAGAACTTTCATACAATCTACCATTGACACAAATAGGCAGGTTTGACTTTTGGAACAGTCTCGTGCATGTGATGTAAAAGGTGAGTTCCTGCTGAATGTCCAGAGAGTGGAGCTGTGCTCATGACAGCTCACATGAATCTTGGGATAAAACAGAGGCAGGAAATGCCCTGATTGGAGTGTAATTGGGACACATCCTTTGGAAGGAAAGCCAGATAAGGACTAAGCTGCACCTTATCTTTGAAGAAGACCAAGTATGGAGGGTAAGAGATGAGGGCCTTAAGCTCTGAAACTCTCCTTGCTGAAGTAATGGCAACTAGAAAGGCAACATTCCATGAGAGGTACAGATGCAAGCAAGTTTCCAGTGCTTCAATGGGAGGTCCAATCAACTTGGAAAGAACCAGTTTAAAGTCCCATATAGGGATCAGCTCCAGTCCATATAGGGATCAGCTTCCCTTGAGGAAGCAGCCAATCATGGGGTTGGCAAAGACAGAGCACCTGGCTACTCCCAGAAATGCAGAGATAGCTGCCAGGTGCATCTTGATGGAAGAATCAGCAAAACCTGCTGCTTGAAGTGTAACAGGTATTCCAGGCTGAGTGGAATGGAGCCTGCAATGGTAGAGTGCAGCCCTGGGAGCACCAGACTGCAAACAGCTTTCACTGTGCCAGACAGGTGGCCCTAACGGAGAGCTTCCTGCTATGAGCTGAACTTCCCTGATTGGCTGTAGCTCCAAGGGGTTTAGCCATGAGGCTTTCATGCCGTGACGTGGAGAGACTGGAAGTTTGGGTGAAAAGATAACCATGGTCCTAGGTGATAGGGTCCAGGAACAGAGGCAACATGCACATCAATAGCTCCAGAAGTGTGGTGTACTGGTACGAAACCAGCACTACAAGTATGACAACTGCCTTGCGCCTGAGGATTGTGAGCAGGACTTTGGGTGTGACTGGAAATGGTGGCAAGGTGTGCAGCAGATGGTCCAAAGATGACAGGAGGAAAGACTCCACTATGAAGAAATGGCTATGGTTCCAGAAAAAGCAGAAACCATTAGTACTTCCCATTGCTTCAAGTGGTGAAGAGATAAGTGTGGGGGAATTTCCCACCTCTGGAAGATGGTAAGAATGACATCAGGCCAGGCAGGCCATTTATGTTTATGGAAAGACCTGCTGAGGTAATGCTCCAGCTCTTTCTGATATCCTGGGAGATATGATGCCTCGAGGTGAATGGAACAGGAAGAGGAACAGGCTCGACACTGCTTGTTTATGTAAAACACTGAAACCAAGCTGTTGTATTCTGGGTGAAAAGTTGGTATGACCCATGCGTGGAGAGGTCTTAGTTGCATCCTGGCATGCTACACCATATACATGCAAGATGCCATGTGGCGAGCTGCACCATATACATGCAAGATGCCATGTGTCATGCAGCCCCTTGCTGTGGTGTTGAGGTACTGTCTGAGGCTACATATGTGTGAAACAGAGCCTGTGGCAGAAATACCATAGCCTGATTTGAGTCCAGAACCGCCTCGATAGATTCCGTTCTCTGAGTTGGTAACAGGGTCGACTTATTCTCATTGAGCACAGAATGATCTTAATCTTGCTCCAGTTAGTCTTCCAGATAGCCTCTTAACAGAAATGGCAGACTATGGATTAATTTTACCTTTAGGTTAACTATGTAATTTTAAAAATATTATGTTGATATAAATTTATTTAACCCTGAAGTTATGGGGGAAAACACAATGTTTTCTTTAATTAAAGTACAGCAATTTTAAATGATTTGACCTCAGTCTAAAAGGTCTGTTTGCCTCACAAGTATAGTATAAAGTATAAAGTCACTGCTTTTTATCCCATGTATACGTTGCTCTTGGTTGAAGGTGAAGCACAGTCAGAAATCATTCAGTTTTAGCTGTGGTTGCAGTACTTTGAAATAGCAAATACATTTCATATTAGGCAAAAATACCCACCACCACTTCAGTTCACTGAAGTAATCAATATATTTACAAATTGATCATGCAGCTTGTGAAATATCTGTATGCAAATTCCGTAAGTCCCTGCCAAAATACAGAATTTAGCAAGAGCCATTAGAGCATGTTAAAGAGTATGGTGTTGGGGTGTGTGTGTATTATTACTTGCCACACATAAACATACACACACCTAGCCAATTATACATTGGCATTGGAACATTAATTTGATAAGCAGCTTATGCTACAACACACGAATAACTCATATAGAAGGTTAACAAACTGTTGCACTAAATCAGGTAGTTACAGAGCAAATGCCAAGATTGTGTTGTTTCAGCATCTTGCCCATGGTGAAGATGAGACGAGAATAAGCCCTTCTGATATGTTCTTTTTTACTCTGCACCCTTCCAGATGGCCAGATGAGTTGCCTTTCCTGTGTGCAGGTGTTTTATTCATAAGCTATCATCTCATTCTTGCAAAGTCAAAAATAAAATGCCTGAAGTAATACATGAATGTCTATTGAAAAGCACCCCAGCCACAATTACCGAAAATGAAAAGCTAGCTAATTGATGAAATCATAAATTACTTCTGATTTATAGGCAAGTGATGACATCTGAGTTCATTCAGTGTTCAGGTGTTCCTGGAGTCACTAGTTTACTCTTGTCAATTGCCCACAGCAACAGAACCACAGGAATATCACTTCTCCTGTGTGAAGCAATTTTTTGCTTCTTTTGTAAATTGGGTAAACATTGTAAACAATCAGATGCAGCCATAAAATTAAAGGACTTCTTTTAAAGACATTCAATTTATGTCTAGCTGCTCAACTAGGAAAAAAAATCTGGTCTTTAAGGCCAATGTAATTAAAAACAGCTTAAAATCTATGGCTCCGCAATGTGTTCTGACAGTAAGAAAAACTAGTCTATTTAATACCACACACAAGTCCAGAAAAAAAAGAATGTTGAACAATAGTATGTATAGACTAATCTGAAGCTCAGTTCTTGTTCATCAAAAAAACATTTTCAATTATAGTTAGACTGCTAAATCACTGGAGCATGTTCAAAAGTTTTATCCCAAATCTCTAAGATGCGAGTCCTGGCTACGGTCCAGATTCTGAAACACTTCCTTACAGAAACAGTCCATTTGATGTCCGTTCAACTTCTTGCATGAGTAAGAAAAGCAGAATTAGGATAATACTTTTAAACTAAACAGAGTTACTATGTGTTTCTGACTTCACAGAGAAAAAGTATTCAGGGCAACTTTTCAAAGTTTTACATGACATGCATTTCTATTGCTGATCTGCTAAAAGACTTTATTTTATTTTTACTAAATGACTGAGAAAGTGCGATGGTGCATTTTATTTGCCAGTTCAGCCCTCATCAGGAAGAGACCAACTGCTGAATCAGAAAGTTTTGTAAAAAGCTTCTCCATAAAGCAGTTCTATACTGGATTAATTCCATTCCACCTTTTTGTTCCTCTGCTTGAATTACTGGGCATGGATTTTTCAAACAAAGCCCTTGCTGCCTGCTATTAATCCTTTTGAGTAAGCAAATCAGCAAGCCTTTAATCACGGGGATTGATACAACCACTACTAGTAAAGCATCAAATGCCATCTGCCAATTTCACAACTACCAGATCATGACTAAATGAAAATACAAGATAAACAGCACGATACAGAATACCACAACTGAATTAAAAATCAGAGACATCACAGGAGGGATGGATTACTGTTTTATTCTACTAGAACCCATCATGTAGCTAGATTTGGACATACCATTCCTATTATGGTATCATACACTTCGAACAGCAGATCTGAGCATAAACATATTTCTGCATATTATGTGATCATGGAGCAGGAATGCAGAATCACACACCTTTCAAATATAAAATTATGTTCATTCCCACAGGCTGTCTTGTTTCCTCATTGTCAACAAATTTACCATATCTGCGCAGCAAATGCAGCCCTAGTGGGAACCAGCATTTTAAAGTGCTGTACAAGCCTTTTGACTCTTCATGCACGTATTCTGTAATTCAGTGGTCTCCAAACTTTTTAAGCACAAGATCACTTTTTGAATTTTAGTGCAATCCAGGACCTACCTCAGACCCAAATACCCTTGCCTCACCTCCTTCGCCACCAAGGAGGTCCTGCCCTGCTCACTCCATCCCTCCTCCCTCACCTATCTTCAATCGCTTTCACCAGCCTGGGGCATATGGAGGGGGACACAGGCTCTGATCTTGGGCTAAGGGGTTTGGTGTGTGGGAGGAGCTCTGGGCTAAGCCTGAGGCTGTGAGATGGGATGCAGGAGGGGGTTCAGGGTGCAGACTCTGGGAGGGAGTTTGGGTATAGGAAGGGCTCAGGGTAGGTATGTTAAGGACTAATCGACTAGTGGACTATCCGATAAGCAAATGTTTATCAGATAGTCGACAGGATAGTCGATTATTTGCTTCCCCCCACCCTTGCTACCTCTATCAGATAGAGGCAGCAAGGGGGAGAAGAGGGGAGTACTTCAAAGCAGCAGCACTACATGAGCTTGGGTATATGGCAAATGCCCCATCCCCTTGGTCACTCCAGGGTCCCCTCCCCTGCCTTCCTGATGCAGGAGCCTGGTCCATTCCTAGGGCAGCCGGTGGTGGCTGTCCAGCTGCTACCAGGACTTGAACTCACCATCCTGTGCTTTCCAGGTGAATGCCCTAGGCCACTCCAGAGCCCACCTGATATCAGATAGAGGCAGCAAGGGGGGGAGAAGAGGTGAGTACTTCAAAGCAGCAGCACTACATGAGCCCGGGGTCAGATGCTCCGTGCAGCTGCAGCATTTCCAAGTGGCAGCAGCCGCTTGGAGCCCAGGATCAAGCTGACTCCGGCTGACCCCACTGGGCTCCGTGACAACGACGCAGCATTTCAAAGCGGCAGTGCTATGTGGGGCCTGAGATCAGCTGGGGATTTCCCAGCTAATCCCGGGCTCCAAGCAGCACTGCCCCTTTGAAATGCTGCAGCAGTATTTCAAAGGGGCAGCACTGCCCTATCAACTAATCGAATAGTCGATGCCAAAATGCATTGACTATTCGATTAGTCAATTACACGATACTTAACATCCTTAGTCGAGGGCAGAGGCAGGGATTCAGGATGCAGGCTCTGGATGGGCACTGCTTGCCTCAGGCAACTCCCGAGAAGTGGTGCAGTGGGGCTAAGCCCAGCTCATTCACTCCCTGTCCCTCCGAGAGCAGCTGGACATGCTGAAGAAAAGCATTCCAATGTTCATATGACAGTGTCTTCTGGTCACTTCTAAGGCTATGTCTACACTGCAGAGTTTTTTCGGAAAAATGGCCATTCTACTAGAACCCATCATGTAGCTAGATCTGGACATACCATTCCTATTATGGTATCATACATTTCGAACAGCAGATCTAAACAAACATATTTCTGCACGCTTCTTTCGGAAGAAGCTTTTCCAGAAGAGATCTGGAAAAAACTTGGAATGGCCATTTTTCCGAAAAAACGTCACTTACGTCCATACTGCAATTGCGTTCGTTCAGGGGAAAAAAATCGAAAGAACAGAGGGATTTTTTCAACATTGGTAAACCTCCTTCTATGAGGAAGAAGCCTTTTTCCAAACTCTTTTGGAAAAAGGCGTGTATGGATGGGGAAGAGGAGTTCTTTCAAAAGAAGAGAAAAGAGGAAAAAGCACAGGGTGCCCTGGTGTCCATTCCATCCAGAGTAATCACAGCTTAAATACGATATAGCATCCATTCAGTGTGGATGCTATCTTTTGAAAAAGCAGATTGCTTTTTCTATGTGCTTTTGCTGTGTAGACACTCTCTTTTGGAAGAAGTTTTTTCAGAAGATTTCTTCTGGAAAAGCTTCTTCCGAAAGAAGCGTGCAGTCTAGACATACCCTGAGTTTAAAGGACCAAAATACCCTGTAACAAGAGAAAATGTGTTATAACGTGTTCCTAATGATACAGGAATAGTGGGAGGAAAATTCCTCTGATGGTTCATTGAAGTTTATTATATAGATTTTTATTTCTCATATATTTATTTATCACTTAGCTTGTCAATCTTTCACAACATCTTAAGAATTTGGTTATTTTTAAGCTCCTCATACCTAAGCTTTGATGGGAAACAGACCTTGGGTAATAAGACCAAGGTAACAGTAGCGTCCATTTGAATTGCCCGTGATGTTAACAGCTACTGGGACATTTTAAAAAAGGAAGATTAAAACAGCTCTGAAAACAATTGTTATTGGTATGTTGGTTTTCCTCTTTAAAAAATACTAACCTATCTATTGGCACAGTGTAACAATTTGAGCCAGTGTTTTCAAATGTGCCTAAAGTCAGACAACCACGTAAGATGCCTAATTTTCATAAGTGCCAAACAATTCGTTTCAATCAGACCTCAGAGTGCTCAGCACCTTTGGCAATCAGGCTACTTATTAGGTACCTAACTTTTGGCACCTAAATTTGAAAATATTGACCATAAGTATCCTATACCCAAACACTAGAAATCCGATGTCTCTTTTTCAGAAGGTCTCAAGTAAAATGAATTTCATTCTCTCCTCCTAGTGCCTTAATGATATTAATCTACACAACACATGCAAAAACTACTACAATAAAAACTGGCAGGCTCCACTCAAGACTTGTCCAAAGAGCAGGTGGCACCTTTTCATTTTATTTTATTTTGCACAACTATGCCTGGCCCCCAAAAATGTAAGCCAACCCAATCAAGTTGGGAGGGGATTAATAGATGCTGACTTTCTTATAAGTGCTTCAGGCATGTCTACATTGTAAATGCAACCAGTCTTTTTTATTTCCATATAGTTTATTACTTATTTTGTTCATTTTATTTTTTACTTCAGCAATAACTGTTGAAGCACAGTGCATTGCCTGGGAATTAATGACCCTGGGGTGAGCAGAGATTACTTCCAAGCATTAATCCTGTGATTTGAAAGGAAATGCCCTTGCTGAGGTCACCATTACTATTTTTACTGCTAACATGAAAGGATCTTTTAAAAATATTTGTGCTAGTTATGCTTTTGACTGTTGGGACTCCTAAAAGTCTCTGAAAGATTCTCCCTGTTGTGTAGGTTCTTTCTGAAGATCTCAAGCTCTGTCTGCTGGCCATTTAATCTGGCACATTCAGTCAAGGTTATGATTTTTTTAATGTTTTGCTGGTGGAAAAATGCCAGCAGCTTTCAGCATCTAAGGGGGAATATGGTTTGTGCTAAACAAGGTCAGTTCACCCATATTTGGACAAAGGCCTCGGCACATCCAGGCAAGATGAGGCTGCTATTTGGTTGTCTATAACAGGTTTAAGCTGTTTTTGTAAACTTGAAGATAATTGGAAGCCAGGGATTAAAAACACACCCTTGTGCCCGCACACATCACAATACAAAATTTAAATTACCCCTTCAAAGCCTCTGGAAATATTCCCAAATTATCTAATATGTTTTGTCTTTATAACATCTCTCTCAATACACTAGGCAATCTAAACTTCACAATACATGGAAAGTTATAATTTTGCAGACAGCTGGAGCATTGGTTCCCTTCTTACCTTCACCACAAACTGTGGTTGGAAGGCTAAGGAAGGGCTCCTAAGGTACTTAGTCCCCACCATCTCTCACAATAATGGTGCCCCAAACTTGGTGTGTCAGTTACTCCCTGCCACCTCTGGGACCTCAAGAAGAGCCTGTATAGACTGCCGTCCCTTTTCCTTTTCTTACGTCTCACTTGTCATGTGCACCTACTATTTCGGATGGCAGTCATTTTTCCAAAAGCTTCAGAGGTGTTGTTTGGTAAGTTATCTTTTTGTGTTATGGTGCTAGTTCTACCTCATCATCACCTTTCTCACCCTTTATTGTTTTCTCCTCACCCAGTATGGACTACTTCTGCGTCTCTATTACTGTTCCACATTAGGTATGTTAATTTAGATTAATAGACTAATCTAGTAGTCGATGCAATTTGCGTCAATTATTCTAGTAGTTTATAAGGGGGCCTCGCCTTTGAAGTGTAGCAACAGTGCTCAGTGGGGGACTGTTTGAGGTCCCTGGTGGCCCCTTGCACTCCGTGGTGTTTCAAAGTGGCAGCACCATGTGAAGCCGGGTGCCAGCTGGGGACTTCCCGCTGACCCTGGCTCTATGTGGCGTTGCCGCTTTGAAACATGGTGTGGAGCTGGGGGCCAGCTGGGGAGTCCCTAGATGACCCTGAGCTCTATGCAGTGCTGCCGCTTTGAAATGCTGCATGGGGTTTCCCACGGAATTTCAAAGCGTCAGTGCCGTGTGGAGCTGGGGTCAGCTGGAGTCCCAGCTGGCCCCTGCCTCCCCACAGTGTTTCAAAGTGGCAGAGCCACATAGAGCCCAGGGTCAACAGGGAATCCCCAGGGGTAGGGGAAGTGACTAGTCGACTAGTCTTTCACATCCCCATTCCACATACCACTGCCACAAACCCTCCCTATTATATAAGTTACTTATATAGTACCCAAGACTGTAGTATTGGAGGGGTCACAAACTTCAACTGATGTATCTTCACAAAACTCCTGTGAAGAAGGGAAGCGTTATTATGCCTATTTCAGGGATGGGGAAGAGAGGCACAGAGAGGCTAAGTGACTTGCCAAGACCATAGGAGAACTCAATAGAGAAGAAAATTCAAGCCTGGCCTCTGAAGCCCCAGGCTAGTACCTAGTCACTTGACCAACCTCCTCCTTTTATGCTTTTATTTTCTTCTCATTCTTATACCCATATCTTCACTATTCTCATTTATGGTTAAAAGGAACATATCATTCTGAACCTCATGAAGCAAAAATTCAGAGGAACTAGAAAATGTAAGCAATTTTTAAACTGATTTTTACCCCTTCACCTTGAAAAAAATATTCTTTTAGAACACATCTAATTAATCCTCCCTAAAATCCTTAGGCCAGCTCTGTGCATTGTGGCATGATAATAGTAATCAAGAATTGGTGATATTTTGGAAGAGAGAGCAGTATTTTTTTCCACAGTCCAACCAAAAAATGGTTCATCTCCTTGTTCTTGAGTCACTTTGTAAGGCGAGGAGACCTGTGAGAATTTCAATCCCTTTGTGATACCTACATGTGACTAATAGTTGGTGACTACACGGCACAACAGCTATCAGAAAGTATGTAATTGGCAGCAATTACGCTGAGGAAAGATCTTTTAAGAACAAACTTGACAGGTTTACTGGATGTTTATTTCACAGGAGCACTGCAAACTGCAGCATTCATCATTAACAGAGATTCACTCTTCATTTTAAAATAAAAAAGGTACATTTTACAAGCACAGACAATACATTTCAATAGCAGGGAGAGTTTGTGAATGGTAGAAGCATGGAATCTGTTTGCTGTGCCCCAACCATGCTGCTGTATTGGGTCCAGCTCTCCGTGCTTCGAGCCTGACCATGCAACTCCATCTCAATCTGAAAAGCCCCAACTACGACAGCACTGTCAGCCCTATCTCTAGCTTTGGCCTAGTCGGGTTCAGCATGGACTTTAAATTTAGGGCCAAACTGCCCTCTAACTCTGGTGCTCAGCAGAGACTATACTGGGCATATTTGGGGCTAGTTGAATCCTCTAGCAACTCCTACAAAAAGCCTGGATACTTAGCTGTAATCAGGAGTCATTCCCCCGATGCCTTCACTCAGTGATGTTATGTAGAGAGAGGACAGTAGTCTGAGCTGGGATATGGTCAGGGGTTTAGTACCTCTGAAGCTGGACTAAAAAAATTTTCTCCCCATTACCAACATCCCTCCCACACCCACCATTATACTAGTAAATAAACTTCTTAAATCTTTCAGGCTTCAAATTTTTCAGTTCAAATTAGCACTGTACTTTTGCCTCCAAGAAATTTAAGACACACAGAGCCAGAAGGTAGGAGCTTTTCCCAATACTGTAATCTCCCTGTCATTCCAAAGATATTGGATTTTATTTGAAAGCATATGCAAATACTGAAATGGAAATTAGCAGACAACACCATTCAAAATTTAAATATTTTAAAATATTATTTTAAATGCAAATTAGGCTGATACACAAGGGATTCTGTTAAAATATATGAGTTTAAAAAGCCCAGGCTTTTCACACGGCAAGCAAAGACTTATATCCAGATGCTCCTCTACTAAAAAAAATGTCAATTTTAGTTGTAAATGCTTAGACTTGGAAGCTAGCTTGGAGGCTGAATTCCTGTTTTCCTCTGCCTGAGGCCACATACCTACCAGTGGAGCAGTTTGGAGTCTAGACTGTAAAACTCAATGGTAGGCCTGGCTAAGTGCTGGATAAATGGCACAAAATTAATACAGAGGCTTGTATTTTCCTAACAGAAAGAACACTTCTATATGATCATGGTGTAGATTTCATTGCCAGATTTTTTATACATATACAGACACACAATAACACACAGAGAACAAGCAAATTTAAACAAGGAAACTTGACATTTACAGTTTGCCTGGAGGCAAATACCAACAAGGAGACATGGGTTGAAGAACTGAAGCTGTAACAATCAGTGCAAAGTAAGCAACAGTAAAATGAATGATGCAGTCAAACCAACAATCATATTAAGAGTAGGAGATAAAAGTCTATTCTCAGCATCAGAAGCAATCAGTAAAATAATTGGAAAACAGATCTGACATGACTGAAATGCCCTACGTACAAGATGTTGAAGCAAAAGAAACAGAAGATATGTAGCCTTCATATCACACAATTCTATTCTCTCAGAAACACAGTTAAGAATATAGTGCCTAATAGTAAGAATATAGGGAAAGAAGGCTATTAGTAGGGGAGAAGAGGAAAAGAGTGCCATTTCAATAATTTACTTGGTCTGGTTACTACATGACAAGGCATAATGACTTCTATAAATTATGGAAACTTGACTCTTGTAGTAATGATTCAGTAATAAGTCCAAATGCATCGGGGCATGATATAACATCAAAACATTGTAGTCAGTGTTAACTGTTATCATCTGGTCCAGAAATTATTACAGTAAATAACATCTGGTGCAATCAATTAACAATCTGCATTTCAACTGTAAAATGATAAGCCTTTTCAGGCAGATTAGCTGCAGCTCCTATACCATTTGTATAGTACCCTGAACCAAAGAGTTTTAGAGTCAGAGTGGAAGCATTTTGATATTCAGTGTGTGAGTGTGTGTGCGCACACACGCACTGGGAGGGAGAAGAGGGGAATGAGGGGCAATGGCCTGGTTTGGGCTTTTTCTCATTTGCAGAGTGTGTGTACTTCATTGGCTTTGCAATATGGCTCAGTTTGGGTTCCAGGATATGGATAATACAGACAGGCTGGGAACTGGATTTACATGTGATTTTCTGCTTCAGCCAGCAGATTACTCAAGAAGTAAAGGGTTTTTTTTTTTTTAAGACTATATGGTCCCTACCTATAATCATTTCATAGTAGATTTATTTCACTATAGAATAACCTTGCTGAATGGGTCTTCAGGGAAAGGCTCATGGGTCAGTATGTTAAAAAAAAAAAAAAAAAAAGCGTTTACCACTGCCACTCCTGTCCCCCCCTCCCGGAAGGCAATTTACTTTTAAAAGGTAAACATCTGATGTATTTTTTTCACGGTTCTTTTAGACCTCAGGTAGAAATCTTTTAATTTCAGTACTTCCCTTTTTGGAGGACCAAACCACTAATGTTAGTGGTTTAATTTAAGGATCCCAAAGAGAATAAACTGATAGCAGTTCACATTGTATGAGTGAGGTAGAATTAGCATCCTTATCTCCAAACATGACAGGGCTCCCTATTGACAAATAATCTTTTGAGCCTTGATTAAGCCTATGCATTTATTGCAATAAACCTTTTTAAAAACTGCGTGGCTGTTGGTCTGAACACTTCATAAGGGCAAAGTAACCAAAGCCAGAGTTCTAGCCTGCTATGCTTCACTAAAGCACAATCATAAATAAAAATGAGAATGGCAGTAAAAAGGAAAAAAATCTATAGCCAGCTCCCCTGCTTGTCATAAGTCTAAGAAACTACTGTCTAGGGGGGCACTGATTAGAGACCCATTAAACTGGTACTATATTTCAACAAGTTTCATTGTAATCTAGGTTTTTACTGTTTATTTTTAGAGCCCCTGTCTCTAATAGTTCCCAACCAAAGAAACTACACTTTATGTACAACCATCACACACACACACACACACACACACACACACACACACACACACACTCTGAATATAAAAAAGATATAAATATATATTGTAAGCTCCTTCAACCTTGGATTTGTTGCTCAAAATTCTAATCCAACCCAAACTGAATGTTTCTGGAGGTTTGAAACTATTCAATTCATTTTCCCAGCATTTCTCATTATTCTCCTCTTCATATCACAGAAATACCATGAGAAATGCTGCTCTTGAGCAAATGCTGATTAGAAGCAGGAAAATTTTCTAGAACAGTTTTCGGAGCCAAGAGAGTCTAATGGGGGGGAGGGGGGAATGAATCCAGAGTTTTGCAAACTTATCTGAACTCAACTCAAATGCAAAACTTTTTTATGTTGCATTCAGCAATAGTACTCAATGTGACAAAGCTTGACAATGTAAACTTTCCAGCAAGAACTACTTAACAACAAAGCACCCACCCTGGCTAGAACTTCAAAGAATTATCGAGCCTCCTTCAACAACCATATGTTTGATGGTTCCAACCTTAGCCAATACCCTATGAATTTTTCTAGAGTATCCAATACCAGCTGAGTGTACATGCCAGATCACAGCCAGCACTAGTTGTGGGCATCAGTGTTCCCTCTAAGATGTGGGGCAACACAGCTTCACAGGGGATTAATCAGCGCCACACAGTCAGAGGCTCAGGGCTCCATGCAGGGATCTGATTGACTGGGCAGTGCTGATTAATCACCCGTGAAGCTGTGCTGCCCTGCAGTTTAGAGGGAACAATGGTGGGTGTATATATTTTGCCATGTAGGCCTAGAATTTCATGCTTTCCTCATGATTCTGTCAAGGGAAATAAAATGGTATATTTGAGCACATCCAATTTCTGTAACCTATTTTTATAATTGAATAAAGGTTGTTTTTTTAACTACACCTGCTCTTGTTACAGAAACGTGATTGACTGTGCTGCTTGAACAAGTTATGAAATTGCAACCAAACTACAAAAGGCCTAGACAGGGAACACAGTTCATCTCACAGGTGCATAGGGAAGCTTGACCACGAATGTGACATACATATCTGATTGGAGAGTGCAAGTTCTGTATGTTCCAAAGTGTAAAAAGCAAAATTAAATGATTGTGTGAGAAGTGTTCCACTCCTACCCACATTGCCTAGTACTGTCTGTTGCTGAACAGGCCAAATTTTTATGATGGTATGTCAAGTTGGAAATGTGGAGCGTGTTCAGGCAGAACGGAATCTTTGCTGTCTAGACCATTAACTGCAAGATTGACCTTTGATGGTGACTGGAGGATGATGCTAGGTGTGCAGCTAACCCCAACTGCAGAATGGTGTAAACAAGTAATGTACAAAACCCATAAAATTCTGACCAGTTGGAACCAGTCAGAGCTGTAGAGCTACATCCTAGATTGCAAGTGTTGCCTGTTTCTGCTGATTAAGCTGAAGTGGCTAATATTTGATTACTACAAAATGATTGAGCTTGGCACTCTGATGTCTCACTGATTAATAATCTGACCTGAACCCATTCTCACATTTGATTTACCACAGTGGCAGTGTTCTCTGTAAGCTGAGTGCTTGGGCGACTGTCCAGGAGAGATTTAAGTGCCGTTCAGCTGTTTAGCAGAGTGCCCACAGCCATCCAGAGCGGGCAGCATGTGTTTCTATTGGCGGTGCACGTCTGCACTTGCCTTGGCATACATAAAAAATTTATTCCACACATGGGTGGAAAAAATTAAAGGGAACACTGCCCAGCGGAAACACCAATGGCTAATATCAATTGGTCCAAATAAGGCAGGAGAGTGGTAAAGACAACAACAGTATAAAACTTTTGACTTCGATGGTTATGGGCCTAAGGGGTCAGCACACCCACCAGCAAAGTGTCTTGTAAGGAAATATATACAAGAAATATATAGAAAACAGTGAATAGAAAAGTGCCAAAAAAAGAGTGCCAGAACATTAAGAGTATAAAGAAATACAAATCTTTGGAATCTATGGCTGTGTGATGTGTCACTGACTAATAATCTGCTCTGAACCCATTCTAACACATTATATTTCTGCCTTTACTCCATATATTCAGACTAATATCTTTAGCATTATCACTGTAAACAAAAGATAAATACAAGTTGGACCTCCCTGGTCCAGCACCCTCAGGACCTGACCAGTCCCAGATGAGGCTCCTGTCAGCCAATGGTCAGGGCAGTGAGTGGTGTGTGTGTGTGTATTATACACCCGAGACTTCAACTGCCAGGACCGGGGTCCCTTAGCAGTGGGCAACCTGGAGGAGGTTGACGGGCGCCCCAATGGATCTGTCCCTTATGACCGGCTGGAGTTCTTTTAAATTGTGCTTGGTTCTGTTACAGCAACTGAAGGAGTCAGGTTAAAGCTTAAACAGTTACTATTTTATTGTTACAGGGTAAACTTAGCTGTTAAATGCTACTGCTGTGTTACAGATAACACAGTCACTACAAAAGGACAGGACAGAAATTACACTTAAAACAAAAGTCACTTACAGGTACCATGAAACCCTTTTGGTTCTCTGAGCTCTTATTAAATGCATGCAAAATAGACACATAGCAGGTATATATTCTCACCCCTGCTTCCAGACTTGGCGTGGCCAGCGTCTTTCTCTCAATCCTCGGGAAGAAGTAGGGCGAGGTTGGGTGTCCCACAGACCTCGGAGACAATCAATACCTGCCAGCAGGTATAGATGATTGGAGCTCAAATGGGGTGGGCTACTAAACCCTCTTTATACCCCTGGGTCACGTAGGCTTCTTCCTGGTCTCAAGTGGCCAATTAGGAAAATGGCTTTGAATGCCAAGTTTCACGAAGGGTGCAAAGCATAATTCACACCTGGAAAATGCAGACAATGGGCACTTCTAGTATGTGATGGGCGAAGATTCCTCTCCTGGGACAGTGCAGGCGTGTCAATTACTGGTACTAGCCATCGGGCGACGGGAGGCCCCCGGTCGTCAGCTAGCCCATTCACTGTCTGGTTTCTGTTTATGGTAGAGTCTGGGACAGGCAGCACACCTGCGTTCCCAGGGCATCAAAGGCTGACTGCCTTTCTCTTGCTCTCTGGGGGGGGGAAACAAGATGGGGTTCATGTCTGGCTACAGCTCCCCCCTGCCAATTCCCACCCTTCCCTGCCATGCCAGGCAGCACACTATGCTGGGCTCCCGCCCCACTGGTAGCCCAGCTATTGGAAGCAGGGCTCCCAGACCTTGGATGTTACCAGACCATGGATGTTACCAGACCAGAGACTACCAGTTTGCTGAGGTTCAACCTGTACCCTACTCTAAGACATATTAAACTTGCTCCAACTTCATCCTGAAACCTAATGCCAAATGCCTTCAGACTGTCACTAGAAATCTGTGCTCGTTTCCCCTGCCAGTCCAAGCATATGGAATTTTTACTATGATTGTCGTCTCTGACACTCACCATTCCTCTTCTTTCTGCTTCTCTTCCCTTGCACTTTTGTACTATGTGAGATACTTTCTATGCTAGGGTGGGCAATAAGACAGAGGTCGTTTGCAAGGATTAGTCCCTACTGGGCCACTGCCACTTTATTTATTTGTGCCTTTGCAGGTACGGGCGTTTGCAGCTGCCACTGCCTACGGATTGCCATTCCCAGCCAATGGGAGCTACAGGAAGTGACGTGGACCATGGCACCGCTTCCCACAGCTCCCATTGGCCAGGCAACAGTGATCCATGGCCAACAGGAGCTGCAATCACTCATATCTGTAGAGGTACAGGTAAATATAGAGGAAGAGCACCCCCCCCCCCAGGGGCTAACCCTGCCGAACCACATCCGGTACGAAGTCGGTTATTGCCCACTGCTGCACTGCTGTTCTATGTACTTATGGCTATGGCTAGCCAGATTCCATTTCAACGGAAAGCAAAAAACTGAAGTGTGGTCAGAGGAGATTTATTAACACGATGCAGAATGAGGGCTCTGACAGCAGATACACACAACTGAGTGTATTCCTTTGAAGATACTCAGAAAGTGCATCAAAACCTTGTGAATGCAATCCTTTAATGCAAGCAAATAAATTCATCTGCCAAAATCACTAGCTAAGCCTGTGTAGACCGACTAGCTAAATAAATACATTGCCTCATATAAAATTATCCGTCTCTTCTCTGGACATATTTATACAAAAGTAGATGCCAGCAGAGGAAAGTATGCACTGCATGGTAGTTTAAGCGAGTTACTGTGGACACCATATAACTCATTAGTGAAAGAGCGAAACCCAGCTGTTATGTGATTTATTATGTTTCCTTAATTAGTTCAAAATCTGCTCCTTTCCCTACTAATCATATTTTTATCAAGTTAATGTAACAAGGTAAATTTTATAAATCTGCTGAAAATTTTACAGAATTTCATTTCAAAGTCAGAATTCTGGAATGCAGAATCTTCTGTTGCTTTCTCTTGTTTTTGCAATTAGTATCAAAATCTGACCGACAGTTTGGGAGCACAGCATAGGATGCCTTATAGCAGGGAGTTAAAGCATGTGTGTTTCAGATGTTTTGTCTCTAGATAGAGGTGCCATCAATAAAAGAATGGAACTCCTGCTAGGCAAGAAGGTTTGTCAGGGGCATATAGAACAGTGGGAGCACCATATTTGTGTTTAAAAAGGTGACTGGCAAAAATACAGTACTCTGCCGCTGCGCTGATTATGTTACTGTTTGTCTTTGAACATACACTCCAAAATATAACACAAAAAATGTAAAAAACAAAACTGTAAGACATGCATATCATCACATGAAGGGAGAATCAGTAGACCAACATGGTAAAAATGAGCACAGTACAGGTTATGTATCAATGAAAGAAAAATATTTACCATAGTTGCTTTATTCCTTGGACTGTAGTTCCACCATTGCTACACTAATATAAATATGTATCTTCATATCTCACCATTCCAGGCTATACCTGATCAAATCATGCTTTCAATTACACTGAGATAATATCATTTACGTCAATACAACAGAGAGAAATATGGTTATTATGATTATGTATCTCCATTACTGGACTAAAACTTAGAAGACTTATTTTTTTCTCCCAGGTATTCTTCAGACTTCCAGTGTGATCTGCTTTGGCACCCAATCCGTAACATGGACGTAAATAGTACTTCATTTTCCCCAGCATTTATCTGTTGTGTTTGTTTAGACTATAAGCTCTTAAATGTATACGTTGTCTAAGTGTATGTTTAGTGCTTGAACAACAGGGTCTTGAACTGAATGTGGACCACATGAAAATGCTGGATATAAACAGGTCTTGAAGCCCATCTAAGTTCTTTTCAGGTTTATCAGTAAAGGCGCTGGAACAATTTTTGTATCGGGGGTGCTGAGAGTCATTGAATCCAACTGTAAACTCTGTATATAATCACTTCAATCCAGAGGGTGCTGCAATCCGTGTTCCCTCTAAACTGCAGGGAAGCAGCACAGCTTCCCAGGTGATTAATCAGCCCCGCCCAGTCAGAGGCTCAAGGCTCCTTGCATGGAGCTGACTGACTGGGCAGGGCTGATCAATCACCTGTGAAGCTGTGCTGACCACATTTTAGCGGGAACACTGGCTGCAATCCCCCCCACCCTCCTAGTTCCAGCACCTATGTTTAGCAGTTACATCATTTCGCAAAATACAGAATTTTTAGACTGTTGTCCCTAATGGTGCCATAGCACTGTAGACAGAGAAGTATATAAATAAATAACCATAGTAGATTATATATATCAATTATACTCCATGTACAGAAATTCCATCTACATTCTTTTACTGTCCAATTCCTCCTTAGCTTAAATCAATGCTCTCATTTTCTTCAGCTGAATATAAATTCAAATATCTTGGTCATCTCAGTCATTAACATATTTGATTTTCTGTTACCTCTTTTTCCATTGATTTTAACATGAGCTAAAATGAGACCATTGTATTTCATTTTTTAATATATAGTTGTTTCCAGATATGACAGGCAATTTACAGATGCCTAAGATAGACACATATTTAAGAGAGAAATGTAATTTACAAATACATAGGGAAATACATATTTTGCTGCTGCAGAACAAAAGCACAAAAATAGTACCATTTTATTACAAGAATATTATGCATTTTTAAACTCTACCCCGGGGAACCTCTGGCGAGCTGGTTGCATACAGTTTTCAGGGTTAGCTGCTGGTGAGTTTATTTACCTGAGTGTCCACACGCATGGAGCACCACAGGTTCCAATGGCCGTTCCCAGCCAATGGGAGCAACGAGAAGCATTGTGGGCCAGGCCACCACTTCCTGAGGCTTTCGTTGGCTGGGAATAGCAAACCGTGGCCACTGGTAGCTGCGGGGATCTGTGTCTGTGGATGCTCAGGTAAACAAACCATCTGGTGGCCCACCAACAGCTAATCCTGTCAAACGACGAGCGGCCCACAGGCCAGAGGTTCCCCACCCCTGCTCTAGCCTTTTGGAAAGTACATTCCACTGTCACTGATGCAAACAAATACAAATAATTGGCAAAGGCAAGCCAGATACAGAATGCAGTATCCTACCTATGTGATATTATGAAGTTGCTTTTCCTTCCTTAAAGTGCAGTGCCATTATGATTTATGACTGCAAGAAATATTTTAAATTAAGATTTGTTTGATTGTCTATTTCTATTAAGGCAATCATAATAACACTTCTCCTTTTCCAAATAAATGCACTACACAGCACAGCATCCTAGAGCTATGCACAGGGATCTGACAGTGATTAATTTATGTCGCTGAATTCTTTATTTCCAATAACTAATTTAAAATAGACACTGCTCTTTAATAACTCAAGGCTATAAATTTTGCAGGATACTTTTGCTTAGGTAATTGATAAAACATCTTCATATTAATGACTGGAAATTAGAGCTCTGTTATAAAAATCTGTCACCTGGCAAGTTTCCTATAGAACACAATACCATAGGCTGCTGCTGTGCATTAGAGCATAGAATTTATATTATTAAAAAAAAACCCATCACCACAGAGCAAGCAGTTGTCTGAACAAATATCAATAAAAATAATTTTCCGGCTTGTATTCTATCTAGGTTAAAAGTTTTGGGGTGAACTTTAGGGGGAAATCTGTATTCCCACCTGAATCTTTACCACCTAGATAAAAATATAAGTAGGAGAAATTATTTTATACGCCTAAAATAAAGATATTGGATCTGAGCCTTGCACAGAATTAGGCTGTGCCATAGTCTCCCGGGGAATTGGTGAAATCACCATTTGCTCTGGAGCTTTGAAAGCAGACCAGACAAAATACTGGAAAACTGTCTGTGGGGAATAAACCTGTAATGGCAGGGAGATGGATGGGGTGATTTAGTAGAACTTTTCCATCTCTAATGTCTATGAATCTCTCTCCAGTCCTTCTTCAGGCAAAACTCTCACCAAAGCCAACTGGCTATCTAGCTAAGAAGGAACAGCAGGAATAAAATGAACAGACTTTGATCTTACATGGTGGGCAGGAGGGTTCGCCCCAGCTCCTGTGCAGTTCTCAGTAAAGGATCGAGATTTAAATTAGCAGATTAACTTCAATTGCTTGCAGTGTTGTGAGTTCAGGACTCCACTGAGATTTAAATTAGCAGATTAACTTCAATTGCTTGCAGTGTTGTGAATTCAGGACTCCACTGCAAACTGAGGAAAGAGTCCATAAGTAGCAAAATAACTTCCAAAGTTTTTCTAAAATCCCACTCAAAATCTCACAGACTAACATATGAACCATGTACATTTTACTTGACAGCACTATCGCTTATACAAATTTACTGAAAATGTTAGTCCAATTGTTCTGTACAAGTGCACATAAAACATTTGCTTGAAGAAGTTTTATGAATCAGTTTTAATGAAAATGTGCACTTATAATGAAAATGTGAAGGAAACAAGACATTAAACAGAAAACCAGCACTCATACCTCCTCAGTATATGACAGAAAAACAAGATTGGCTAAAGCATGGGTTCCCAAACTGGGAGGCGTGCCCCCTTGGGGGGGGTGAAGAAATTCCAGGGGGGGCGCGAGGTGACCCAGCCCTCTCCCCCTCCGATCAATCCCCTCCCAAGAAAGAACCTGGTCCGTCTGTCCGCTCAGGCATCCGCTCAACAAGTTTTGCAGCTATATATTTTTTTTTTTTGGGGTGTCTTAAAAATCAAAAAGGGGGCATGATGCCGAAAAGTTTGGGAACTACTAGGCTAAAGAAATGTGTTTAAGCATCTAAACTGACTGAAAAGTCTTTGTTAAGTACAGAATACTATAAATTATTGTATATTTTATCAGGATACGAAGACAAGGACAGTACACCAAGGCACATAACCACAAGCATTTTATTTATATAGACCAGAGTTTCTCAAAGTGGGCTGCTGGTCTGCTTTGGGAAAGCCACTAACAGATCCATGCCACTTTATTTATATAACAAGTCCATAGCCACGTAGCCCCACAGATCCCCATTGGCTAGAAACAGCGAACCAGAGCCAATGGGAGCCGCAAGGTTCTGTGCCTATGGACCCTTTAGGCAAACAAAGAGGGCTTACCAGTGGCTTTCCCAAAGCTGGCCCGCTGCCCATTTTGAGAAACACTGATGTAGAGTGAGGTTAGGGTCATGATTTATTTGTAGTATGCTCTCCTCAGCTATACTGACACTATCCTTTTACATTATGACTGGCCTGAAACAACACCAACTGCGGAGGAGACTAGGGAGACAGACAGAAATGCTACATCATGGCATATTTGGCCACTTGGCTTATATCTGTGATTAAATACTCTATAGTCTTCCATCATATCTGACTTACCTTAAGATACTGGAGTCACTCTAATATGAAAACAAACTGCAACTACCCACCATTCTTTACTGAGTAAAGGGCAAATCTTGGGGTTCTATCAAGCCAAGAAGTATAGTCCAAGTCTCGTAGGCTACAAAAGCACCACAAGTGTCCTAGGTTATGCAGCTACAGAAACTACTCTTGACAGCTCATAAGCCAGCCAGTAGCTAGCTGTCTCCTCTCTTTGGGGTATGCAACTGAACTGCAGGTTCAGGAGGCTTTAGCAAGGGTGGAAGAGGAAAGGCTGGGAAGGAAGAAGCAGTGTTTATCACCAAACAATGAAGACATGTGTTTTGGACATAAATTATATAGAAGAAGACATCTGTTGAGTTAATCAACTATAGTAGCAAATCAAATGTTGTTGACTTTGTAGTTGTCTTAACAAGACAAATGACTTAAGTGTAGTATTCTCTTAACAGAAATGTTGGCTTTCAGTCAATGTCTTTTAGAGTCTTAAAGTCTTCCTTAAATTATAACAATAAAGCCATTGCATTCCATTGTTTTTGTACTGTAAGCAATTCACCAGGCAAAAAGCAATAAAGTAGAAGTAAATTATAGTAACCCTCAAATTGCTCAAGACGTACATGCTCTTTCTTTAACTACACACAATCTATGCTTAAAGGGAGAAGTCTGAATTCCAAACAAATTTTGACATGCCTCAATCTGCCATTGCTACTTTTCTTTTTCGTTACTACTCAAGTGTACAGTGCTGTGAATTTCCACTGGCATTATAGCTTGCAGAGGTCAATTTTGTTGCACCCCAACAGGGCTATTGTGTGGTTACATTTTAGCTTTCATTCTAGTATAACCATAAATAGAACCATATATTTGTAAACTATAATATAATTAGAGGCTATTATAATGAAGCCCTCTGTGAGCCTCAATTTGCATGTTTTCAACATGTATGCATGGAATGTCATTTTTCAAATACTATAATTATTACCTGTGTCATTCAAGTGATGCTTTGCCAAACAAAAATAAAAACAAAACAAATCATCATCTGACAATCTGTCTTAGAAAGGAGGTTCTGAAAGTCGAAACTGTGAAACACTGGTAAAGATACTAACTATACATTCCCCTCTGCAGCCTAATAGGTTTACAAAAGAAATATATTGACAAGATTTTAGGTGGCATGCAGTGTATATGTGGGACCATTTTTATATTATTAACCCCCAAAAGTAAAAAAAAAAAAAAATCTAGACAACATAAGATCTAATATTAAAGGAATACCTGCATTACTTTTGCTGATGCTAGCTGCTCTACAGGCTTCTCTACAATTTTGGCTTTGAGTCCTCTGGTTTGACAAACAAAACACCTATTAGTACCAAACTGTAAAGAGTGGCTTTAACATCAGCTCAAGTTTTCATATTTGCCACACTAGAATATATTAAAACTTTCAGATTTGTAGTTTCACTTCTGCTTTGGCTTGATTCTTTTAAAAAGGACCCTCTCCATAATAATTTCTCCTCCTGTTCAATTGAGCACTGAAGTCACTATGATAAATTTATAAACATCACAATCAATTCCATTCAAAAGATGAACTTGCAATAATTCACGAGGACTGGATGGTTTTTAGCCAAGAGTAATGAAGAAACTAAAGAATGAAGAAGCTGAGCTACTAATAAAATCTGAGATGAGATACTAACAAAACTATTAGCTTATTAAAAACAGATTCAATATCAGAGATTGATCAATGCCCTACCCCAGTGTATAATATCGTACAATCAGTTGTGTTCATTATGGGAAAATTTTATCTTCGTGTTAGTGGTCTGGCACTCGCTACTTTCAGAAATGTGGTATTGGATTAAAAGAATCTTTGATCTCGTTTGGTCTTACCATTCCTGTGCTGTTAGTTCATGAGAACATGATTGTGACATAACTCTGAAAGGAATAGGTTGGGTCTTGATGGAAATTATCTTATCTTTTCAAAAACAGCAGGCATAACTGAGAAAATTATCCACAAAGTAAATTACTTTTAATAGGAAAGATTATATTTCTCAAATATATTTCAGGATCAAAGTCCCTTTAAGAGGGACTAAATTAGAGGAAGATGTAATCAGCGGTCAATATATAGTGTGTATGCATTTCTGAAGCTGAAATAGAAAATTCCTCCATCTCCAGAGAATATAATTTTAAATGAATGGATGGTGCTCTTTTTTGTGAACTTTTGGAACACTATTCTTAGAAGGGGATCCCTTCATTTTTGGGAAGCCCATAATGAAAAAAACTAGGTTGCTCTGAAATCACTAAAAAGGTCTTTGCACCATGCAATGGTTCTGTTTGTTATTAAACAAAGCAAAAGTAGAGTGTAAATGTTGTTAAAGCTGACTAGTTAACTATCGCACTAAAAGTACAGCAAATGTAAAAGGGGTCACTGACATAGGCAATCAATGATGCAGAAACAAAATATATGGCTCAAATGAAAGTGGACTTTAGTCTTTTTTTTGCAAATATTTTCTTCACATAATTTTCATGCTAATTTGGGATCAGTTTTATTTTACCTGTAGGAGAGGTCAGAAAAGACAAACTGTAAGTTTTAAAATAACTGCACAGTGACCATTTCCGTATGTCTCAGTTTATAATTGTGTTTCAAAAGAAAGGACAGTAAGTAAAACTAGACTGAGCTATTTCAGCTGTTATGGATGAAATCAGAAGAATTGAAATGCATAGATAGATAGATAGATAGATAGATAGATAGATAGATAGATAGATAGATAATCTGAGGAAGTGGATTTTGCCCACAAAAGCTCAAGATTAAGCTAAAGACAAGGATTAGTCTGTTTCCAAAATGCAACATCTGTATGCAATAGCGTACAAAACTCTATGGCCAAAGTCCCCTCTCCATCTAACCACTGGACAGTAAGTGTGATGGGGTGGATTTTAAGTTTTCATCATTGGCAGTTTCTCCAAACATCTTGATCAGTGTCACACAATTAGTTTAAAGCATCCAGACTGTCCCATCCTCTCCATTGACTGAGCAGCTTCTTCCCATACCAGTCCTTGAAAATTGTTCCTTAGCAACAAAATCAAGCATATTAAGACTAAAAAAGAGGGAAATTACTAACCCTGCTCTTAAAGACTCCTACATTCATGTCACATGCCAGAAAACAATGGCAAAAAACAGCAACGTAACAGCTGGACTGGGCCATTAAAATAAACAATGTGTTTTCCCTCTGGGCACTGGGGAGAAATTTGTGGTTTGGATTTTGCTACTCAAACAGTCAGAAAATGTGCACAGAGAATCTTATAAAAAGAAATTTTCAACTTCCCAATCTTCAAAAAACTTATAAAAACTGAGATCTTTGGTACTCTGATTGTGTCTTAAGTGATACTGTAGGAGATGTCAAAAAGAGCGATGATGTCAATCTAAGCCTTCATTCTCCTGATGTTTGTACACCTTGTATCAGAGCGTGAACTGAGTATTCTATAGATCAAAATCTGGGAATCATGCAACATAATCTGGGTTTCTCCAAGAAATGACTGTGGTATGTCTTCTTCCTCTTGGGAGGGACTGCTGAAAGGAAGCCACTGACTTGTAGTTCAAACCATTATACAATTATTTGAAATGTAACTGAAACTGAGAACGCAGTTGCATAGAATATTTGCACATCTTACACACAGAGAATTATCAGGTGCTGCACTTCAAAATTCCCCTCATATTGAAACCTTCTTTACACCAATGTGTTTTGAGAACTTTCCTCGCCACTGGTGCAGCTATGCCAATGGAAGCAATCATGTAGATGGTATTTGGGGGAATCTTAGCACATCATCATCTAAATAATATCTAAACCTGCTTTGAATGGCAGTTGGGGGTAATGCAATGGTGAGAGACTTGGTGGCTAGTTTAGCCCAAAGCTATTTGAATCTATTTATGAAACCTAAAATTTCCATTTTAATTTCTTGATCGGCCCCTCCCCAAACAGAACTTCCAAGAAACAAAATCCACTGATGAGCACAAATACTATCTAGGAACTAACTGGCATTCCTACGCAATACAATAACATAAAAGAAAACTGCAAAGCAAACATGAAAGAAACTAGGTTTCTGGTATGACTCTCATCCACTAACTTGTGATTCAGAAACTTCCAACAAGATTTGGCAGAAGAGAAAAAGAGTTTAAAATGATGAGTCAAACTTTTTTGCTGCTGACTTCTCCAACAAACCTGGTTATTCAGGGTTTTCACTCCCAATATATAGGCTTTCCCATGCACTTGAGATAAGTGAAGAGAGCTGACAATGACAATACAGAGTTGCTCCAAAAGGCAGTGGCTATTTAGAAGCCCGGCCAACTAATTCATTTAAAAACATTTTATATTAAACCAATTGACAAAGTTTTAGACCTATCAAAAACTCAAGTAAAAATCAGATTCCATTGTGTTGAAGTATTAGCCCCGTAAAGTAATTAGCCAGAATAAAGTGTGATTTGTGGGTTAGCTTGGCTTGATTAAATTGAAAATCAAAAGTTAAATCCTTGTTCTCCTGAAATCAATGAGGCAGAATTTCAATCCAAAAACATGTGTTACAAAAAGTTTCCTTTAAGTATTTAGATGAAAGGTAAATTACAGAATATGAATGTTTTCCCTCTCTATATAACAGTACTGTTTCAGATTTATCATGGAAGGTGACATTAGCTAGCACTTTAATGGACAATATGGCTACGTCTAGACTACAAGCCTCTTTCGAAAGAGAGGGTCTAGACTACAAGCAGATTTTTTGAAAAAGCGAGCCGCTTTTTTTGAAAGCGTCTAGACGCTCTCTTTCGAAAATGCACAGTTTGCATTCAATAGCGCCTTTTTTCGAAGGAGTACTTTAAAAAAAGGCATTATTCTTCGTAAAATGAGGTTTACCGCGATCGAAAAAATTGCTGCATTCTTTTGATTTACTTTCGAAAGAACGTGGCTGCAGTCTAGATGCAGGTGAAGTTTTTTCTTAAAAAAAGGCTACTTTTTTCGAAAAAACCCTGTAGTCTAGACACACCCTATGTGTTGTCATGATCACAATAAGGGCCCTAAATATTTAACTCATATGCACATGTGCATAAGTTGGTCTCAGTGATTAACAAATATAGCAGCCCCTTGTTTTGTTCAGACATGATACCGGTTGCTTTGACAGAGATTAGGTTAGACTGAAGCTGCGTTGAGGGGCGTGAAATGCCTAGGAATTCTGGGTAGCTCTTGAATTCCTCTTTATTTACAGGACTGTCTTTATATATTACAGGGGAAAATCACAGCAGACCATACAGCTGAGCCTGCTTACTTCTGGAAAGAATTATTATAGGTCAGTTACTGACTAAATCTTGGTTTGTGCTTCTGACTGGAGCAGATGTAAGACAATCAGGGTAGCAAGAAAGCCCGATATATAGAGAGATAGGCTAAAAGTACATACCTCCTTCATCACAGCACGGTAAAAGGTGGCCATGCTTTGTTTGATCACCAGTGGGAGAACTATAAAATACATAGCTAGGTTTACAAAGTTTAACCCTCACATCAAACAATATTTGTATTACAGAAACCTATCCAGTGCAAGGGCACCTACTACTTGTGAAAACCACTGAAGCAATCCCAATGAACTCTGCTGCTTTCCAAGTGAAACCACTCACTCACTCCTCACTTCCTGAAAAGAACATTACAGCTCCTTCACTCTGTTTTCAGCAGTTGATCTGTTCTGTTGTTTCTCACATTTAAGGGCCTTGACACAGATCACAATTCCCTCTGCAGCTTGACAAATCATAAGTGCCATCACACATTATCTAAAAAAGAAATGTCCGGGGGAAAGTAGGTGGGAGAATTTGTTCACAAAATCAAATGAAAATGGTGTGTTTACAATGTCTACTCTGGATCGTCTAAAACTATGCACTGCCCTTAGTGCGTGTGTGTGTATCTCTCTGACCCAATCCACCATATTCCTTTGCGTTTTTTAAAATAATATTTTAATTGCTTATTATAGACTTTTGGCTTAAAACAATGTTTGTTTAATTTATGATACTTCATCTTTTCTGAGTGCTGTTCTCCTTTATCTCTATCTCCTCATACCTTTCCTCACGTTCTAGTGCTATTTCCCCTCTGGCTGATTTTCCCATACCTTCTCAATTATTCCATCACTTTCCTCACTTCCGCTCTTATGTTCTCTTTGGTCTTTCATCAAGGTTCATCGAAACCCTCTTCCAAGTAGTGCCATCCTTCCTACCCATCTCCATGACTCTTTCCTCTCATTCTGTTATTTCTTTCCTCCAATTTCTCAATAGTCTCCTTATTTTCACCCTCTACTCAATTATCACCAGGGCTCGACAAATTATATAAAACTCTACTCGCCAGACAAAAAAGGGACTCGCCATCCCTACCACGTGACCCCCACTGCGCAGGTGCGCGCCACCGGACAACAACCGGGACGGCATGTTTGCTCGTGTAACGGGGAAGGGCCGCCCCGCGGCGGCAAGAGTGACCCGCCCCGCACTCCAACGGCACTGACCCCCGTGCTGCAGAGGACATGAAAGGAGAAGCGGCGGTAGGAAGCAGCCCAGGGCGGGGCTCCTTAGGAGTGCCAGCGGACTGGTGTCCGACTGGTGGGGTATTCGCCGTAACTCACCAGTCCATCGGCACTCCTAAGGAGCTCCGCCCTGAGCTGCTTCCTACCTCCGCTTCTCCTTTCACGTCCTTTGCCCTCACACTCTGCTTTCTGTTCCACTCCCCGTCTCCCTCCTGCCTTCTCTGACCTCCTCCGTCTCCCTTCCCCCTCCTCTCCCCTCCGCTCTCCCCCTTCACTCCTCCACCCACCGCCGTCTTCTAGCTCACTCCTCTGTTTCCCCTCTCCCTCCGTTACTCTCCTCCGTCTCCTCTCCCCTGCCTCCCTCCTCTCTTCCGCTCTCCTCTACTCCCCTTTGGAATGCGGCGCTCTCTTGTGCCGGCACCTTTCCCCTGACATCAGGGACGGATGCACGCACACTCCGGCCCCGCCCTATGCCCGCGTGCGGCCCCGCCCCCGCTTCCCGCTCCCGTCCCAGGACTCGGCCCCCCTGCATGCCACGTGGCTGGGCGGACGCAGGGGAGCAAGCGGCGCAGACCGCTGTTAGAACTCCACGCTCCCTGTGCAACACAGGGGTCGGTGCCGTTGGAGTGCGGGGCAGGTTGCCCTCGCCGCCGCAGGGCGGCCCCACCCATCACAGCTCGCCAGCTGGTAAAATCTACTCGCCACGGGCGAGCAGGCAAGCGTATTTCTCGAGCCCTGCTTATCACCCTACCCCCACAAATCTCAAACTCACATTCTGCCCCACCCCGATAGAATACCTTTCAAGCGTCCTGCTTCTGCCACCTCCTCGAAATAACAGCTAGGGTACAGGAGGGAAGCAGTTATATACAGGCCTCCCTGGAAAAGCACCTTTCAGAAGCAGGAAAGAGAGAGAGAGGATGTAGCATCTGGTATGTTTCTCCTCATGTCCTCCTCCTGACTATTGGAAGGTTTTCCTGTAGCAGTACCTATCAGGCTGGCTGTGGAGCCCCCTCGAGTGGCACCTTCATGGAGATGTATGTAGGTCCTTGCTGTCCCACTGCCCACTCAATTCCTTTTTGCTGGAATATTCTGACAGAAGTGGGTGGGTGGGATTTGGAATGGACATGAGCAACACATCTTGAAGAACAACAGTTATGAGAGACAGGTAACCGTTTTGTTCTTCTTCAAGTGATTGCTCATGTGCATTCCACTGAGTGACTCCCACACAGTTTCTGTGGAGGAGGGGCCAGAGCTGACCAAGCTGCTGATTGCAGTACTGGCCTGCCAAAGGCTGCATTGCCCCTTGCCTGTTGTGTGATGGTGTCGTGAGACGTGAACGTGTGGAGGTTGCTGCTCTACATGTGTCCTGAATAGGGACTTGTATGGCGAATGCAGCTGAGGATGCCCGCATTCTTGTGGAGTGTGCTATCAATGTTGGTGCTGGAACCTTAGCCAGTTCTTAGCAGGTCCTGATGCAGGATATTATCTATGACACAATATGCTGGGCTGCGACGAGATGGGGAGGCGCTTCATTCTCTCAGCTATTGCAATGAAAAGCTATAGTGATTTACAAAATGACTGTGCGATCGATGTAAAAGGCCAGGGCACACCTGACATCCGAAGAATGGAGCACTTACTCCTTATCGCTGGGCATGGGGTTTTGGAAAGAAAACTGACATAAAAATGTCCTGGTTTACATGAAAGTGCAAGAGACCACATTAGGTAGGAATGCTGGAGGAGGACACAGTTGCACTTTATAAAAGACTGTGTAGGGGGGTTCAGAGGTGAGGACTCAGAGCTCTGACACCTGCCTGGCCGAGATCATGGCCACCAGAAAGACCACCTTCCAGGACAGGTAGGATAAGGTCCATACGGGCCGGGTTCAATGTCTAGGGGGGTTCCTTCAACAAGGTGACTAAAACTGGCTCGAGTCCCCACCCAGTAAACTGGGAAAATTCCAACCTATCCGCTGGGTGCCTTTAGAGGCAATTCTTCCCCTCTCACAAGCACTGAGTCGGAGATAGAAACAGTCTGTTTAATCACAGTAGGCAAGCATCAACCCACAAGACCACACATAAACAGTGAAAAAAAACCGTAACATGAACAACCTGTGAGCAAGGTACCGTCTGCAGGGTGAAGTCTTTTGCCTAGAGGTCTTTAGTCCAACCCCGCTTCAAACACCTCACTTTCAGCTCTGTCCAGTCAGTGCAGACCCAGACACATCACCCTGATGACTTCCCTCATAGAGCCTGATGTGATGCCACCTGTGTGCTGACCCTGCTGCCCGCCAGTCATTCCCGCCAGCCGCTCCGCTGGCCGCCTGCCACCACTCCTACCGGACGCCCGCCGGTCATTCCGCCAGGCGCTCCACTGGCCGCTCGCCGGTTGTTCCTGCCAGCCACTCTGCTGGCTGCAATGGGTCTGGCTCCAGGCCAAACCAGTGACTTCAGCTCTTAGTGATTTCAACTCTTTAGCCACCACCTAGGCTGGCAAAAGATTCCAGCTTCCACTAGACTAGCAAAAAGACTCCTGATGGAGTCTGCTTTAGGTCTATTCTTAAAAAAAAGGGGGGGGGGGAAGGTCTATTCTTAAAAAAAAGCAGGTTGAACCAGTCTTACAGCTCACACCTGGCAGGCATGAAGCAAGCAGGTTGGCTCAAGCCCCTTTCCCCCACACACACTCAGTTCACTCAACTCTGGAAGGGGGGAGGCTTGTTCATCTGAGACCTCTTACAATGATGGTGTCTCTCCTGCAAGCACTGGTGTCATGTTTTACAGTTCCCACATTTAGGGGTAAAATGACTTGTGACCCTCACAACAGCCCAAATTAGATACAATACATCACATTCCATTCTAACAACTGATCCTCCATCAGCCCTGGCTGAATTGGATTTACATAACCACACCTCGGATTCCTTCCCCATCCGGGCATGAGCTGTATTTACACATCAACAGGTAACAGTTAATTATCTTGCAGAGCTAAACAATTTGAGTGAGCACACCCACCCCCAGGGCAGCTCTCTCCCTTTAGCTGGCCGATAGCAAGCAGTAGTTCAACCCCTGCTTACATCGGCTTGCAGGGAGGTCCCATGAGTCCAGAAAGGACCAGGTTAAGTTCCCACTGTGGGGCACAGTGTCTGATCTGGGGATACAGACCCATTATGGGGTTGCTAAAGACAGATTTGCCCCCCACAGCAAGATGGAAAGTCTAAATGGGCACCAGGTGGACCCTAATAGATGCTATAGCCAGTCTGATGTTTCAAATGTAGACAGTAATCAAGCACAATGGGAATAGAAGCCTTTTGTGGGGGAATATTTTTTGGAGGGTCCAAATTGAGAAATGTATCTAACTTTGCCAGGTATGTTATGCAAGTGAAAGGTTTCCAGCTTCCCAATAAAACCTTCCTAACCTCATCTGAGCACTGCAGCTCAAGCTGATTCAGCCATGGAGCTTCCACGCTATGAGATGCAGGGACTCCAGGTTGGGCTGTTGTAGATGGCCCTCATGCTGAATTGTGAGGGGGGGCCATCAGCTTATCCATCAAATAGTTTCAGCAGCGTGGTGAACCAATGCTTCTGGGGCCACACTGGCGCTATGAGGGTGAGTGATGCTTTGTCCTGCCAGATCTTGAGGAGGACTTTTTGTATTAGCGGGAGGGGCAGGAACACATACAGGAGATGACTTTAACCATGACAGATGAAAATGCATCCCCTATGGATCTACGGCTGTGTTCTGAAAAGAGCAGAACAGATGATGCTTCCTGATGATCCATGCCACAAAGAGATCTATATGAGGAAGACTCCACTTTTGGAAGATGGAGAGGGCAACGTCTACTCTAAGTGACCATTCATGGGAGTTGAATGAGTGTCTGAGGTGGTCCGCTAGGTCTTTCTGTGCCTGTGGCAGGTACAAGACTGGCAGGTGGACGTGGTGTGCTATGGAGAAGTCCCAAATTTGGAGGGCTTCTTGGCATAGAGGAGAGGAGTGAGCACCATCATTGCTGCAGTATTGTCTGTCTGTGCTGAGACACACTCACCCTGCAATTGGGTCTGGAACATCCTGCAAGCTAGGCAAACTGCGCTCAGCTCCCTGACACTGATGGGCAACATTTGCTGTGATCGTGACCACAGGCCCTGGATCCTAATGCTGCCTAGGTGTGGGCTCCCGCCGGTCTCTGATGTGTCCATGATCAGAGAGAGTGCAGGGTGGGGTTTGGTGAAGTGCACCCCTGCACAGATCACGTGAAGTTGAAGGCACCAGTTGAACAATACAGGACTTGTGGGAGAGAGACTGACCAGACTGTCTAGAGAGCCCTGCTTGGTTCTATAAACCCTCACCAACCAGACCTGTACAGGGAAGAAGCATAGCCTGGCATGCTGCACAACTTATATGCCGGTTGCCATATGCTCCAAAAGTCTCATGCAGTTCTGTGCCAATGTGGTTGGGAACCCCTGGAGACTGCCAATGAAGCATCTGATGGTTTGAAACTGGGACTTGGGCAGGGAAGCTTTGGCCTGCAATGAGTCCAGGAGGACCCCAATGAACTCTTTCTTCTGAGTTGGGACCACTGTGGATTCGGGAACATTTGGGATGAGATGCAGATTGTTGAAAATGGCTTGCATCAGGGCTAAATGCTCCAGTACTTGTTCTCAGGAGTTGTTGATAAGCCAGTCGTCCTGGTATGGGAACATGTAAACCTGGCACTTGTGTAAGAAGGCTGCCATAACTGCCATGCACTTTGTGAATACACAAGGCCACTGAGGCTATGTCTAGACTATAGCTGTTTTTCCGACAAAACTTGAGTTACATCCACACTGCAAGCGCATTCTTTTGACAGTAAATCGAAAGAACAGAGGGCTTTTTGTGCAATTGGTAATCCTCATTTTACGAGGAAGAAGCCTTTTTGTGAAAGAGCTCTTTTGCAAAAAGGCATGTGCGCACAGCACAAGGAAGAGGGAGTTTTTTTGGAAGAAGAGGGAAGAGGAAAAACACAGGTGCCCTGGTGGCCATTCTGTCCATAGCAATCACTGCTTACATGCAAGATAGCGTCCAGGCAGTCTTTTGAAAAAGTGCACTGCTTTTTCGATGTGCTTTTGCAGCATGGACGCTCTCTTTCGCAAGAAGTTTTTTCGGAAGATCTCTTCCGAAAAAAGATTCTTGCACAAGAAGTCTGTAGTCTAGACATAGCCTGAAAGTCTGAATGGTAGCATAGTGAACTAATAATGTCAGCCACTAACCACAAATCTCAGGACTCTTATGTGTGCTTGAACGATCAATATATGGAAGTATATATGGGTATGTCTAGACTATATCCCTCTGTCACCAGAGGGATGTAAATTAGACATACTGAAATTGCTAATGAAGCGGGGACTTAAATATCCCGCGCTTCATTAGAATAAAAATGTCAGCCGCTTTTTGCTGCCGCGGCAATTTACCAACAAAAAGCAGCAGTCCAGACAGGGATCGGTCAACGGAAAGCCTTTTTCGACCGATCCCTTATGCCTTGGGCACTGAGGTTTACAGGATCGGTCGGTAAAGGCTTTCCTTTTCAACCGATCCCCATCTAGACTGCCACTTTTTGCTGGCAAATTGCCGGATCGGCAAAAAGCAGCGGCCATTTTTATTCTAATGAAGCGCAGGATATTTAATTCCCTACTTCATTAGCAATTTCGGTATGTCTAATTTACATCCCTCTGGTGACAGAGGGATGTAGTCTAGACATACCCTATGTGTCCTTCAAGTCAAAGGTGGTGTACCAATCTCCTGCATCTAGAGAGGGGAAAACAGTGGCTAGGGAGGCCTTATGAAATATCAGCCTTCTTATGAATGCATTGAGGTTTTGTAAATCCTGAATGGGCCTGACCCTGCCCTTGACCTTGGGAAAAAGGAAATATCATGAATAGAACCCCCTTTCCCTGAATTCCTGAGAAACCTCTTCTATTGCAAGGAGTGATTGCGTCCATCCAGGAGGCTCCACAGCAGACACAACAGGTACTACTAGAGGAAAACCTTCCAACAATTGTGCACGTGGCGCACACACACACGTATTGGAATGGACATGAGCAATCACTCGAAGAATTTATATACTTGAATATCAGCTTGTTACCATGAGTATTTTGTGACTTTACACTAGACTGTAGCATTGACCTGGAGTCTTGTGATGAAATCTCCAGTAATACATCCCATCAAAATTGGCAGCTCTACTTTACACTGGTCACGTCAGACTGCCAACAGGAAATGTCTAAGGCAGGAGGAACAGAGCTTTCACCTTTGCTACTGCTTCCATTGTGCTGGTCACCACTGTCATAATCCGACACAGATTATTGCTATTATTGTTTATATTATAAATTCACTGGCTTTTTTATGGGGGAGGCCGTATCCTGCTGTAGCCCTTGCATCCCTGCAACCAATGGAAATCATTGCATGGATAAACAGCTAAAGACTATTTTCAATGTAATTTGCTTAATCTACTTAGCAACTTTCCACAACCCTCATTCTCAACTTATCAACCTACTTTTTGTTAAACTCGTTTCCACAGAACAATGTACAGTCTGTCATAAAGCAGGATGATGCTATAGTTTAATGTGGGAAGCCACATTACCTTCACCTAACAGTTTCTACACTCTAACATACTTGCTTCCAAGGAAAGAAAAGATATCACAAGTGAACAGCAATCTTTTCCTGAGTGCTCTTCAGCTTCAGAAATTGGACATAATTTCAAGATTTAAAGTAGTAACTAAGCAGAAATGGTAAGAATTTTACCAGAAAATATTCGTGTCCTCATTACACATAATAAGGAAAGAACATACACTTCTTCTGCTGTTTAGCATACAGCATACAAGTAAAATGAGCACTTTCCAGTGTTTGTTTGTATATGTATAAATAATACAATAAATGGCCACAGGCTTTGTAGTCTTAAAAACTCATAAGTTAAAGTTTTTACAGGTGACAGTAAATTGCCTTATTTCACACTTTTCCAATATTTGATTCCATAAAAAGTCCATAGTCCTAGCTAATCCTTTTTTACCACATAAGCCTTCAGGTTGTAAAATAAGAAGTGAAAAGTAAAGAGTCTTTCCATGTAATGAATTTATGTTCTCATCTCTGAATAATTTGTAGACCCATAAGAAACTGCATAGTGGATATAATATTGCACAGGAATAGCCTCAGGACTATTTGCTTCCTACATTTATTTTGGATGAAAATTGTTATTGGGTCGATTTGTAGCACGTTTAGAAATTATCTATAGACTATGATATAAAATGCAGATGATTTGGGGACCTGAATGAGAGAACTTTTATTGCACTTACCCTACGTTTGTATGAAGAGACATCTAGGTGGGAAAGTCATTGTGACATGCTCATCAGGATACCCAAAACTGGGAGCTACTCTCTTACCTCTGTGTAAGGCAGAGGTTGGCAATAAAACAGCAGCGGTTCTGGCACACCGCTTCCAAGTCTCATTGGGCGGGAACAGCGATCTACAGCCAACTGGAGCTACAACTGCCTGTACCTATGGAGGTAAATATAGCAGTGGCAACCCACCAGGGACTAACCCTTGCAAACTGGATCCGGCCCATGGGCCAGTATTTGCCCACACCGGTGTAGGGTAACCAGATGTACTGCTTTTAAAGGGGACAGTCCTGCATTTAAGCCTTCCTGATGGTGTCCCAACTTTTTCTTAAAAAAAAGACAAATTGTCTCATATTTCCTCCCCACCCATCAGTATTGTTGGTGTGACAGACCCAGCACGGTCCGCACTGTGCCGGGCGAAATACCCCACCCGGCAAGGGGCGGAGGGGCGGCCGACCGGGCAGCTGAAAACCCGGGCGGCGAGCCAGCGGAGGCGCGCTCGGCCCAGCGCCGGGGCGAGGCCAGGCCCGGCTGCAGGCGCGCTGCAGAAGCGGCGAGCGCGCCCGGCTACGCCCGGCCCCGCGGGGCGGAGCCCACAGCCCCCAACCCTTGCGTCAGGGGCAGAGAGAGCGCGGCGGGGCAGACGTCCCAGCGTCCCGGACCGGGCCCTTTGAAAAAGGGCCGGGAGAGCCAGCAACGGGGAGGGGCGGGCGCCGCCAACGCACCCCAGAGGCGAACACCCGCCTCGCTGGAGGGCAGAGGCGGGGCCGGAGGCCCCAAGGCTCGAGCCGGGCAAGGCCACCGACCTGAGTGGGGTAAGTAACCCAGGCGAGCACCCCGGAAGCGGGACAGAGCGCGGGGGGTGGAAGGAGCCCGGGGCAGGGCACTTTTGGCGCCCGTGGGCAGGTGCGTTACGGGGATAATCCCCACCTGCCGTGGAGGGAGCACGGCGTTACTCCCCTCCCACTTAGGGCCCCGGGCTGGGACCCGGTGGAGAGGGTGGGCCCGGGTCCCCCACTCCCCTCACCTGCCACTCCGACCTTCACCCGATAGAATCCGCGCAGGGGCAAGCCCCAGCTACACGGGAACCGGGCGACCTAGGCCGGGAGTGAACTCGAGACAGTCCTGACCCCCCCTACACCGGACCCATGGACCCCTGAGGGGGCCGGGCGGTGGGTTCGCCGAACCCCGGCACCTACATCGGGCCGGGTGATCGCACTCACCTCCCGCGTCCTGGGGTCCCCGCCCCGGGACAGACATTCACAGGACACAGACGGTGGGTCCGCTGAGCCCCCCTGCCCCGCCGGGAGGGGGCGTTCGCACCCCAAAATCCATCACAGTTGGGTTCTGTTTCTGCCTGGATCCCTGGCCACGAGCTGCTCGCCCACCAGTGGTTAGTGAAAGTGTCCAGTGGGTGATGATGGGGATAGGTGTGCAAGGCTGGTGGTGAAGCAAAGATGCAATTCCCTAGCTGGTCTGTTGGCACATCCCCCAATGTGTCCTTGCTCCCCGCCAGCAGAGGCCCACTCCCCATCTCATTTCCAGCTGGCACTGGCTGCAACTTGTGGTGGTTGGTGAATGCAGGCAGGCACCAGGTGGCAACAGGCTACATGTTGCCTTTGCTACGCATTTATCACCCCTTGACGTGCTTCCTCTCACTCTCTTCTCACTGCTGTGCCCCTTTGCTCCTTACAGCCCTGCCGCTCTTCCACATCCCCCCATGAGGTGTCCCACATCCAGTGTTGTGCAGAGAATCAGCCCACGGATGGAACACTCAGCTCACCCTCCTTCCTTCCCTCACTACCTTGGGCTGGCCAGTGCCCTGTGAGGAGCCAAGCTCTGCACGCCAAAGCACTGCACCGTGCTGGCATGGGGTGGCTTCTGTGTCCTTCAACTAAGCTCTGCACAGCAGCCCCTAAGTCAGAGGCTTTATACCCTCTGCACTCATGCTCCCCCCACTTGAGGTCCATTTCCTAGACTTCTGCTCTGCTGAGCCACCTCTCCAGCCCGATTCACTGAAGTCCCTGCAGTCAGATTCCCTGGACTCCGGAGCACAATGCATGCCACATGGAGCCCGGGGTCAAGTGATGACCCCGGGTTCTGGGGAAATGCTGCATGGAGTCCAGGGTCAGCTGGGGAGTCACAGCTCCACGGAGCTGCTGAGGCGGCATTTGAAAGTGGCAGCGCCGCCCAGCTGATCCCCAGCTCAGCTGTGCACTGCTGCTGCTTTGAAGTACTCCTTCTCCCCCCCCATCTGATAGAGGCAGCAAAGGGGAGGGAGAAAATGGACTAGTCGACTGACTAGCCGATAAGCATTTACTTATCGAATAGTCAACTAGTCCTTAACTTCCTTAGTGTAAACCTTGGTAGACTCTGGGGAGGGCAGCATGTGACCCTGTGTGCTTCCTGCATATGCTGCTTCGGGAAGATGTGGTGCCAGATACTAGGAGAGGCAGGTCAATCATGGGGGCCCAGTCATGCATGGAGGGGGGGAGAATGCCAGGCAGGGAGCATAGGGTCAATCAGTCACATGGCCCTCTGTGTGGTAGAGGTGTACGTGAGAGAATGAGCACTCTTCATGTCTGTGTGGGGAAGGCGTGGAACGGGGAGGTGTGTTTCCCCCCGTCAGTGTGAATCCTAAATCTTTAAAGATAAGGTCAGTAAAAAGTATCCAACTACACAGTATTTCTTTTTAACAGGGCTCAGTCATCTTGATGTTAATTTGAACATTGTATGATCAATTGCCATTGAACTTGCTCGCATACAAGTAATTTTACCAGGTGTCCTATATTCAGTAGAAGGAAATATGGTCTCCCTTCCTCTGTTCCTCAGCAAGTGTGACCTTTCCTGGAGATGAGACTGTGTGTCAGCTCCCTGTCCCCAACCATTTGTCCGCCTCACCAGCAAATGCTTGAAGACTCGGCCACTCTTTCCCTTGCATTGAAGGTACCCTACAGTGCACTCCAGTTTCTGAGTTCCTCAGTGAAATCTCTCTGCGGTGTCCAGCCCTCTCCTGGAATACTTGCAGAAGTTAAGAAATGTGTTGCTCCTTTCAAGAGACAATACATTGCAATGCATTAATTTAACTGGGGTTTCACAAACGCTCTTGTTTCAATTACAGCACTGAATTAGTTTATATTAAAAATAAAAAAATTATTAAACACACAGACATGGGCTTAAGTGATACCAAATATAAAGCATAATGTTAGAAAAGGCAGCAAGAAAACATAAATAAAACACTGCTTCTCAAGTCATTTGTTCACAGAACTGTTTCTCACCATGACTGACCAGTCTCTTGCTGGGACCCTTCACAGAGCTGTATGTTTTTGGTTTGTCTCTTTAGGTGAAGGATAAAATAGACATTCTCTTCCCCTTTACAGTCCAGTAAGCCTTTGAACAGAAGGATATCTACAGATAATATTCATTTTCCCTGCTGGATATAGATGCCAGGGTGTCTGGTGTAGCCACACTGTCTTCACCTCAGCTACTGATTTTTACAGTGCAAACAATCACTTCCCGCAACCTCCTATATAAATGACTAACTCACTGAATTTGGCCACACCTGGTTTGAAGTAAACAAAAAACAACAACGACAAATGGTCTGTTAGAACTTTATAGACTAACAAAACATGTAGATGGTATCGTAAGCTTTTGTGAGCACAGCCCACTTCTTCAGATAACCAGAGTTATGAGTTTAGGATGTGCAGACCCAACATAAATAGGAGAGGGGAAGAGGAGGGGGGAGGGGAAAAAAGGGAAAGGGTGGTGGGAAACAGGGAGCTAGAGGGAATCAGTAAGTGTTGGCCTCTTTTCTTTGTCTGGAAAAAAAAAAAAAACTGTTTATCACCTCCCACTGACGTGTCTGGTTTGAACATCTTTTAGTCACAAATTTCTAGCCCATCTGTAAAGTTATTTGTGGGATTGACTGTATATACATCATAAAAGGAATTAATGGTCAATTAGTTATTTTTTCAATGATATAGTACATGTCATCTTTTGAGTAAATACCATTATTAGAATAGTGTGCCATCTGACTGGGGGGGGGGAGCTCTTAGGAGGGTCACAGTATTTTGATCCCAAAAAAGAATTCCATAGAATTATACATTGACTATAGTGTATAACAGTGTATGCTTTATAACTAACTGTGTAACACAACTCTGTTATTAGTTTACTGCATCAATTCATTCATTCAGTTTCACAGATCTCCTGAACAGCAAAGTGAGTACAGTGAATTCTGTCCCCTTCGTTTTCTAAACACAAGAATGCAAACTTATCTTTCTGTTTATGAAAGCAACTTGGGAATTCCTTTCCCGCTGCCTGTACAAAAGGAGAACTTTTGGGACATGGGAAAAGGGATGCTCTCTGGATATTCATGTGCCACTGAGAATGTTCAGTCTCTATTTCTCACACAACCAAGAATTTTGCTAGAAAAGAGCAATACACAGCACCAGATTGACTAGATAAGTGGAACACTGTAAACAACTGGGGAAAAACCAAATGTCATGGGCAATGAATGCTGGACATGACAATTCTCAGTAATTATTTGAATGAGGGAAAAAACACACACACAATAAGGTAAAGTGGAGTTTTCCTTTCAGCAGATAAAATAAAGACACAGTACGAAAAAGAAAAAATATGGTGACTAGAAAAAGTAGTATGTTTGTGGCTAATACATTGTGAAAAAAACCAAAAAGAATTCTTCCTGCAAAAATTCTACACAACCCTTGCAATGTTGTCAGCATTATACAGGTGTACTGCATATGTTTTTGCTTTTAAATGTAAAGGAGCCTGAACAATATTATTGTGTAATCCCCATATTTCCACGCACTGATGATCCTTCTCCCATCCTGCCAACTTTTTCAAGATGGGAAAAAAAACACTCACACACAAGCAAATGTATGTGTTGAAAATCACTCACTCGAATGGTTCCTAATCTTTTTCATACTTCTTTCCTTTTTCCCTTTTGGCTATACTGTGTATACAACTCCTTTCAATCCCATGCAAACGTCCTGAGGCTACACTAAATGTCAAGAGATCAGAAATTATTTGTACAATATTAGTAAGAGTATGTATATCCAAATTATACAAAAATAGTATGTATATACAAATTATACAGTTATAATCAACTAAATAGTTTAGGGTCAACAACCTTTGAGAAAATTGGGCAACATGATAAACACTTACTGGAAAGGGAGTGGAAGGAAATGTTTTGGTGAATAGATTCTTCGCCTGTGAAGTGTTGAGCATGTTCTGTGAGGTGAAACCAAGAGCAACTGAGGGCAATCAGCACCTCTAAATCATAAAAAAGGATAGAAAAAAAGGGATAGAGAATAAGACAGAAAATATCTTATTGCCTCTATATAAAACCATGGTACGCCCACATCTTGAATATTGGATACAGATGTGGTTGCCTCATCTCAAAAAAGATATATTGGCATTGGAAAAGGGTTCAGAAAAGGCCAAAAAAATGATTAGAGGTTTGGAATGGGTCCCATATGAAGAGAGATTAAAGACACTTGGACTTTTCAGATTACAAAAGAGGAGAGTAAGAGGGGAGGGATATGATAGAGGTCTATAAAATCATGACTGATGTGGAAAAAGTGAATAAGGAAAAGTTAATTACTTATTCCCACAATATAAGAACTAGGGGTCGCTAAATGAAATTAATAGGCAGCAGGTTTACAACAAACAAAAGGAAGTTTTTCTTCACTCAGAGCACAGTCAATCTCTGGGACTCCTTGCCAAAGGATATGGTGAAGGCTAGGACTTTAGCAGGGTTGAAAAAGGAGCTAGATAGATTCATGGAGGTTAGGTCCATCAATGGCTATTAGCCAGGATGGGTAGGAATGGTGTCCCTAGCCTCTGATTGTCTGGAAATGGCTGACGGGGAGGAATCACATGAGGATTACCTGTTATGTTCCCTCTCTCTGGGCATCTGGTATTGGCCACTGTCGGCAGACAGGATACTGGACTAGATGGACCATTGGCCTAACCCAGTATGGCCATTCTTATGGTCTGATAGATGAGGCTCTCTATAAGTAGATTTCTGAGAGAGAATCTCTGCCAGAGAAACACCCTGAAATAGTTGGGTTAGCCATCTAATGTATGAACTAGACTGGTCAAAAATATGTTTATCAAAACTCTTTTTTGATGAAAAAATTTAGTTAGACAATGAAATTATCTATGGAAAGTGCTTTTCAGTAGAACATATAGACTTTTCAGCAAAAACCTGAATTCCCAAAACCCACACATTTTTCAATATTTTTAATGTCAAAATTTTCTGCAGAAAAATGTCCATTTTCACACCAGCTCTAAATTACATAAAAGAGCTGCTGTTGCACTGAAATCAGCAGGAAAGGTAGGATCTCCAAAGACTGGAAATTATGCTCCTGAGGCTTTGCTGGTGTCCTACGGTCTTAGCAGCAGAAACCATAATTTGGTGGCTGAATTTTTGTTTGTGTTATCCCCAGAAATATTATTTTGATAAATTTAAAAAATGACATGACCAACAGCATTTTGTGTGTTTTCTGCACTTCTCAGAGAACTACCATTTACTGTACAATGGTGTAGCTCTGTTTTCTAGGTGGTTATAATGGCTTATGAAGAAGACAATATAAATGGAATAATCTTGCTAGACGGAGTTGCTTTGTATTTTGAAAGACTATAATATCAACCCTTTTCCCTATTCACTGGCTAAACAACATGCTTACAGAGAAAAAATCCTGTTAATAAGAAATGCCAATACATTTCATTACAACCACGATGCAACAGTATGTAGTTGAAATTATTAAATTCATAGCTTCAATAAACAGCCACAAATTACCTCTTGAAGGGAGCTGCATAACAACACCTGAAGCGTAAAGAGAGAAAATGGAGTTTAATTAAGTGTTGCCCAGCTAAATCACACTGAAAAAGCACAATGAGGTGGGAAGAATACAGAAGAATTTAGTTCTGCACAGAGATAGAAAGATTTAGCAGCCAGGTAAAAAGGCTCTGTCTAAAAATGTACTGAAGCTAGAGAGTGGGTCACACATCAGCAGTTTTCTGATGAGCAAAAGCACTCACTCTTGCTCTTGCTCACCTTCATGTAGCTGCCCTTTCCTTTTTAGCATAGGACCTTGATTGAAATGAAGCTTCTTTTTTTCTTGTACAGAGAGAGACAAAACTACTATACAAAGAAGAAAAAAATGAGCAGCAGTGGACTGAATCTGCAATAATTCATTTTTAATACCTCAAAAATACAAAGTAGTAGTGTAATATGCCTCTAGCAATAAAAGAATAAAGACATGGAGAAAAAAAAGACATATCAGTCAAATGGATAAATAATAAAACTAGAACTATCAGGCATGAGATTGGGGGTGAAAAGATGTTGGAATTCAAGATTTGCAGCAAAGTTACTGGGAGTTTCTAATGAAATGATTAGAGTCGGCATAATTAACAATGCTAGCATAAAAGTATTCATCATTGGGCATCAGAGTCAATTTTCAAATGAAATGTTGGGCCATTGAAACTTCTCATAACTATTATTTCAAGTTTTCTGTCTGCAGATCACAACAGAGAGCTATATATCCTATTGCATTTGGAAAGTTTCTTTACAACCAAAACAGCTCCAAAAAGTAAAGTATATATTCTGAAGAAATTGATGGGCTCATTGGAAGTGTGCTGGTACAGCCCACTGACATGTACCAACATTTGGGAGGTTAAAATGAGGTTTTAATACATTAAACACTGTCTCTCTACCAATATTCCTTGACTCAAGCCATTAAACTTTGCATTAATGTTCTGTCACCCTAAATAATTGAGCTTTCAGGAACAGACAATAGATTAACATCATGTCCTAAATTTAGCAGCTTTGTTTTATTAATGCTACTCATCCTGGGAACATCTCCAGTGACAGGAGAGGATGTAATTCTTCAGCATTTCATTAGTGTTATGTAACATTGAGTAATAATCCTTGTTCTTGTTTTGTCCTCAGTCTGGATTCTAACTGGAAAGGTATCTTCAGTTTGTGCACAGAGGCAAATATATAAACTTTATTGCAATTATGTACCTTGGCTGCTAATGTCTGGCGCTTTACCACAGATAGCTAACTGGAAATTACAGTATGGTCACTTTTTCACTTGAACCTCCTGGTCATAAGGAGAAGTAAAGGTTCACGCCTCTCCTATTAAAATTAATGGGAATTTTGCCACAGTTGACAATGAGTCAAGTCCAGAATGGAGCTTCAGAGCCCCTTATGATTTAGCCTTAATACAGAGAAGCACTTTGGGATACTATATTTTAACTGAGCACATAAAAATGTAAACATGTATAGCCCAATTTTTGACTTGAGAATATGATTGTTCAAGTAATAATTGAAAGTTCCAAAAAAACCTATCAGTATGTACCTTGTGCCTCCACAATGACAGTCACTAATAACAGGAGGCCAAGCAATCAAAACAAAAAGATGTTCATCAGCATACTGCCTATGCTAATAGTAGAGACAAGCTCTCATCTGCTAATTAACACACCAGTAATTGAATATTGATCACAGTTTGTCAACTTTAAAATAATTGAATGCATCTCTCTTTAAACACCAAGAGTTAGTTAAAGATTCACAGTAAACAACTGGCTTCTATTTCTGGAATGCTTAGCCAGCTTTTCTATTGTGCATTAGCCTCAGCACTGATAAATGTCTTTCAAATAACTGTCCTTTTTTCATAATGTTCAATTTTTGCAATAAAAAGCCTGTGGTTACCTTGTCCCCAGTATTAGGTAGGATAAGTACCTATCCATATTAAGTCAATGGAATTGTAATGTATTGACTCAAAATATCAATAAGTAAAATTTCCTCCCTCTCCCACCAAAAACAAGCACATGTATGGTTTTAAAAACAATGAGTAGCCCTGTGACACCTTAGAGATGAACAAAAAAATATATCTACTCATTGTTTTTAAAACTACAGACTAACACGGCTACCCCTCTGAAACTATGTACTGTACTTTTTTTGACACTCTGAAACTTGAGCATGATCGTTTTAAGAGAACACCTGGGCTTATCATTCAATGGACTTAATGTGGTGTAATGAACATTAGGATTAAATGATGGGAGTCACATAGGAGCCATGGAAATCTCACCACAGTAGAACTGCCCATGAGTTTTCTTGTTTTGGAGGGTACATTTTCTAAGGTCTGCACAGCTATTAAAGGCTTTAAACGGGTTTAATGCCCATCCAACACTTTGAAAATTCAGGGAGAAATAGAAGGGGTGGAAACTGAAAAGAGTCCCTTTACAAGATGCCCACTTGAAATGATCAATAAGTATAATGCATGACAATGACTGGGGGTGGGTGGATGAGAGGGTTAATATTATTATGCATCCAGACATGACTGGGGGTGGGTGGGTTAACATCATTATGCATCCAGAGCTGTCATGCAGCCAGGGCACAGAGAGGTCATTAATCCTCTAATGTTTTCTTGCTAGGATGAGAAAGAAAATGAGGGGAGAAAGAGAACCGAAATGAGATGAGAGGAAGGAAAACGAACATTATTCAGAAAAGGCTCTTCTCCAGTGTCTCTCTGTCTTCCAAGTCATTTTCTCCCAGATCTCCCCCTTCCTCCATGTATCCTGTTCTCATTCTCCATTCCAATTCTGGTGTTGTTTTCACAATGCTTCTCTGAGTTCATTTGTAAGGATAAAATAGTGAAAGTAATGTAACATTCCAATCTCATTAGTGCCTCAAGCCGTCAGCAATCACAATACTGCCAACCCCCATGTATTAATTATAAATCAGGCGTCAAACAGCATGATATTGGCTTTGAAACTGTGATTTTTTTTTTTTTAAATCTGTTACTAGCCTTGTGGTTTTTGAACATTTACAGTTCACATTTTCTCCACAAGCAGGAGGGCTACCAACTTATTTTTCTTTCAGGGGGGGGGGGCTCACTTGACTCCAGGAGTTGGGGTTTTAAGAAAAATGCCAAATATTACAAGACTCATGATAAAACTGCAAGTGTGAGAAACACAGCAGTCATGATTTTAGTTATATTCTGCACGCTGCTGCTGCTTTAAAAGGCTCAATGTTCCATTGCTCAAATAAGAAATCCTATGTAATCAGTTTCAGATAGTTGAATTATCTCTTTTATCTTTAATTTTATTGTTTAAAATATCCATCATAAAACATTGTTTTGGATGCACTTACATTAAAAATGCACTTAAGTGCTTTACCATATTTATTTTTTAAAAGGACAGTCAACTCAAATTTGTCCCAAATACCAAGTTTTTCCAAACTCTGAAATGGTAGAAAATGTGGTTTTATATCACAAACATCACAGCACTTGGAATCTGAAAGCTGAAATTGTTTGTAAACAAAAGTTAAGGTGTTTTAATAGATTTTTGTTGTTCAACTTGATAGAAATGCAAAAGCTGAGCAAAAAGAGCAAAGTAGATTTGGATGGACTTTTCCTCCCCCGTTTTTAAAATTCTAGGGAACTGCTGACAGCACACAGCATGTTAAGAATTGTGTCTTTTGTATAACAATTTATATTTAAGTTGATAGCATATTTGTATATAATGTTTTCCTCTGCCAGCTTTGTTCCTGCTTTACACATAGCCTCTCCACGACAACACATCCTAGGCAGGGTGAAAAGATTCCCCCCACAGTGTGGAGGAGTTGGGGAGAAAGTGCCATACATGTATGTGACTGAGTCCTTATTTTCCACCCAGAAAGAGAAGGTTGCTTACATACGGTCTCCTTTGTACACAGGGGCTACGTCTACACTGCAGGCTTCTTACGCAAGAACTATTTTGCGCAAGAGTTCTTGCACAAAATGTCTTGCGCAAGAGCGCATCCACACTGCCATGTGTTTTTGCGCAAGAGATGTGCTTTTGCACAAGAGCGTTCATGGCGGTGTGGATGCTCTCTTGCACAAGAAAGCTCTGATGGCCCTTTTAGCCATAGAGTTTTCTTGCGCAAGAAACCCGTTGCCCGTCCATACTGCCTTCTTGTGCAAGTGGGCTTATTCCTTGTGGGGAGAGGAATAACTCTTGCGCAAGAAGCCCTCTTTTCTGATGCTTTACCGAAAATTTACTTGCGCAAGAATGTGCGTGCAGTATAGATGATCTGCAAGTTTTTGCACAAGAATGGCCATTCTTGCGCAAAAAGCCTGCAGTGTAGATGTAGCCAGGTAGTATGTGTGTGAGGGGAGAGCAGATATTCTGTACCACTCTTTATCAACACCATTTCCATCATCTTAAATTGGCACCAAAAGGGGGGAAAAGAGTCTCACAAAAAATTGTGACCTTTGATGCCAAATTTCAGCAAGTAGAAAAATTTTCAACCAAATTCTAAACCTCCTGCAAAGCACAGTTTAAAATGGACGTTCTGGTGCAACATTAACTATGGCACTGCTATGATGTGAGAGAAAACAAAAATTCAAGTTCCACCTGGAGGACTTGGTGGCTAAATGGATTACTCGCTGACTTTTTCACCTCTGGGACTTCAGCCTTGACTGGAGTGACTGAAAATCATTCTGATCACTCAAGTGAAAAAAGACCAAAGTGAAATTAGACTGGTCGTTTCAACTCAGTTCCTTCACTGCTGTAGTTCCAAATCACAAAACCACAGCACGTTGTGCAGCGCTAGCAGGAGAGAAAGGCAGAGACTCTGAGACTTAATGAGCATGAATCCATCTGCCTCTACAGCCCACAAACACCTTAACACATACTGTACACACCCACAAACATGCACACAGCACAGGAAACCCCTGTGGATTACTATGCAAATTAATCGCAAGCAATCCCTCATGACTCAAATGTCTGCATTATGTCACAGAGATACAAATGTTAACTGTATTAGATTCAAACTGACAGCTGAATGGTGCTTTAGTAAATGTTTAAAGAAAAATCCATAACAGTATTTAAGAATTTATAGAACACCGTTCCTTTATCTTTTCAAGGAACTATACAAACATTCAAAAATCCCCTAATGGATTTCATGAGCTATAAAAGTATTAACCCAATTTACAAATGAGGAAAATGAGGTACAGAGAGGGTAAGCACTTCATTTATAGATTTTAAAGCCAGAACAAGCATCTGAGTCTGACTCTCGGTATTACATAGGCCAAAGGCTGGGCCCAGAGTTAAATAGGAAATCAGTAGGTGAACTAGGGATGTAAAATCCCATTTAATTAGTTAGCCAGTTAAATATTAAGTTTAATTGGTTTACTGATTAAAGGGAGGCAAGCAGGGGAGCTGTTCCAGCCTGCTAGGCTGGGGGCAGGAGTTGCATCCGACCCCTTGCAGGCTAGGAGTTGGCAGCCCTTGACCTCCCCACTCCCCTCTGCTGCTTCCGCTTCCCTATCCCTGCCCGTGCAGAGTTTTGGACTCCTCCCCCCTGCCCCTTTCTGCTACTCCACCTCACAGGCTGGGAACCAGCAGCCCTATGGTGCAACAGCAGGCGGGGGGCCGCTGCCCACGTCCCTAAAGTGAACTGAAATCCAAGAATACCTGATTTCTAGCCCCTGCTAATCACAAAACTAGTCATGTAAAAATTGCCATGAAGTCAGGTATCCTATAGTGCAAACAAAGCACTGTTAACCAGTGCTTCTTTTTTTTAACTGCAGTTCAACTAGCAGAGGCAGACAAAACTCCTCTTCCTCCAGTGATAGAACTGTTAAGATTAAAAACACTTTGCACACAATATGTGTAAAGTAGTATTTTGTTAAAATTACAGTTCAAAACAATAAGAGACGTTTGAAATATTTTGAATAATTTATTATTTCCTTATGGTAAAACATTTTAAAACATTGCTCCTAAAAGACTATACCTACAGAAATTATTCTTTCACTACAAGAGTTTAATTTACTACAAGACTGTGGATGAAAACATGTTGTGTACTTATGTAAGATAGAGCTAAGATGTCTGAGACAGAAGTCTAGTACAAAATGTTGCTTAAAAAGTTATTATTCAGGCACCTCAAACACATTATCCACTTCTCATTAAAGGAAAAAATCAACTTGTGGGGAGGAGTCTATGTGTATTTCTCTCATGGAATCAGGCATTGTTTTAAACTCAAAAGCTACATTAAGCTTGTATCTCTGTGCTTATATAATAATTGAAAATGCTCAATGTACAGAACACACATATTTATGCAAAATAGTAACTATATCTGAACTGCTGCTTTCAGAACTCTCCAGCCTTATTCTTCTCCCCCTAATAAACTCCTCCTCCTCCATATTCCATTTAATGAGATTAAAGGAATTTTAGCTAATGTGTATTACTGAACCATTGTGGAAATGTGTGAGAAAATTTAAGAATCATATTGAAACATCCTGTGTACGTGGAGAATTTTCAAATATGGCTCATTGCAGATGGCTTGATTAGCTGGATATGATTGCAATCACTAATTCTCTTCTTTAGGGTCATACCGCTGTTCAGATGCCCAGAAAATTTCAATTACAAAGCAAAACAGGCTATGTCTGCTACATGCCTTTTTCTCAAATCTAATATTGCTTTCTGAAATATTACATTTTACTGTAGTTCAAATAATTGCGTTATATCTGATCTCCATTATTTCACAGTAATCTCTTTACAGGATTTTGCTTAGTTTATTTTAAAATGGCATGCTGTGCAAAGCTAACTATGGAACTCATATTCAACCAGATAATAAGTCAAATGAACTTTCAGCAGCTTGAAAGTGCACAAGCATTGAAAAGAAAATAATTAAACACATTCACCAGGTTATCTCTAACATACACATCTCTCCAAACTGCCTGTCATACACTGCAGGTAGTTGTAAGTGCTTTTGCAAACCCTTTAGATATTTGATATTCTGCTTGTATAGTATCACACTACTTAGAATTCTGTCCACACATGGGATTTTCTTTGAGTTTCTTCTTGCCTGGGACTTTCACAACTGAGACTGGATTTAGGCTTCAAAAACATACAGATAAGTTCATAGTAGATAGGTCCATCAAGGGCTATTAGCCAGGATGGGCAGAGATACAAAATCACGCTCTAAAGTGTCCCTAGTCTCTGTTTCTCAGAAGCTGGGTATGGCAGACAGGAGAGGGATCACTTGACAATTACCTGTTTTGTTAATTCCCTCAGAAGCACCTGGAAAATGGGATACTGGGCTGGATGGACCATTGGTCTGACCCAGTATGGCCGTTTTTATGTTCTTATGTATTACTGCAGCCTATTGTGTCGGGTTTTACTCAAAACAACATCACAGATTTTTTTTTCCTGACATGTATGTTACACTGAAAATTCTTGCAACAAGCACCTCTGTGCACCTTGAAGACGGTGAATGCACTTGCTCTAAAGAGCATGGAGAGTACAGGGGGGAAATGGAAAATCTCACACAAAAAGACAGATACCCTAATCCATACAAGTAATATTTCACATAGTTTTGAACATATCATGTGTATGTTATCAGAAGTGAAGTTGGGCAGTTACATAAAAATAATGTACCTTGGTAATATTTGTTGAATCACCCATCTCTCAAGACTAGAGGCGCATTTAGTACATACTCAACTGAAAAAGAATCTGTAAAACTCTTTTCAGGTCCAGCAAATACCCACCAGGCTGTTCTGTTCAGTTGCGATACCTCATGCCATGGCTGGGCTTTCTTGCTGAGGAAGCAGAATTGAGGCATTGCATTGCATCCCTCATTGCTCCCAACTCCAATCTCCAGACTCTGGCACTGCTTACACTCAGATCAAACCATAGGCTGTGGCTGCAGCTGCTGAATTGGGTCTAAACAATGGCACTAGTGTGGTTCATAGCAGAACTGTCTTTTGAAGATCTGGGATTGTAGGAGCTTCTGCAATCTAATTCACATAGGCTTTGTCTACAGTATGACTTTTTCCGCAAGAGGCAATGCAAATGAAGCACAGATTACCATTTTCCCACGCTTCATTTGCATACTCTCTTTCGTTCCATTTTTGCGCTTCGGGTTTTTGCGCACAAACAGGCAGTGTGGCCGTGGCCATTTTGCGCAAAAACCACTTTTTCCACAAGATCCTTATGCCTGTCCCGTCGAGTCTGATTTAATCTTTATGGAAATTGTATCTGCTGATTCTTCTGCATCAACATCTTTAGAAGAGTTTCTTACCACTTAAGGTAGCAATTCCACATTTCCTTTGACACATCACCTGAACCTCAGAACAGCCGTTCCAGGGCCTCACCCCTCTGCAATAATTTATATTTATCTACTTATTTAAATCCAGTTTCAAGAGCTTCATTTGGTGTGGTTTTTTTCTAAATTTAGTTCAAAATCTTATAACAAAATACAATTTGGCTACACATCTAATAGTTACACAGAGACACACATTTTAGTGGTAATTGTGTGCTCCTGCTGCAATACTATCCTAACAATTCTCACTACCTCCTCCCCCAACTTTGGCTTTCCTGTATACAGGTCTGAATGTGTAGAGAGGTAAGAAGGTTCTCAAAGTAATACATGTATTTTCAAGTGCAGATGGAAATAGTAACCTTATTATTCTGCAGTGCCTCTCACAATGATTCTGTGACAGGCACTATACTCACCTCTCTCAGAAAACAATACCACAAATTTAATATGCCAAGAGCAACGTGTCTCCTCTCCAGTTATCCCTATTAGAAGTGCTCTTGAGCTCTCTTGAATTCATTTATGCTGCTGATATTGGCATGGCTTTGTTTTGCTGTTCACAGTGATGGTTGCTATTTTAGGGAAAATTATATTTTGAAATGAAAACACCTGTAATCACTAACACCTCATAAAGTGCCCCATATCCAGAAAGCAACAGAACAATGGATGCATTGCCTTACATTTGCATGTACACTAGATATTTCTCATTTTGAGGAAAAGTTATTAGACATATTTAACTCTCTATTGAAAACTCTTCAAAATTCCAAAGTCAGATTAATAATAATTACCTTTTACATTTGAATTGATCTCACACCGAATGGTATTGATTGGAATTTTTTTTAATCCAACAAAAAATTTCAACGAGCCTGAGTATTTGGCTCTAGGTGCATCTTGTTCACAAAAGAAATATAATGTTCCTCTTTGATATATTACCTTTATTAATTCTCACTGTGAAAGTTAAAAACACAAGCTAATGATTAAATCAGAATAGTAGCACACCCTATAAATCTGTGAGTGAACAGGATAATGTTTCATCATGGTGCTGGAGAATTTAGGAATTTGATCCCATCAACATTAATGGTGGTGTCTGAACATTGAAATACACCCAACACCACTCTGCAAATTTACTAGAGTGTGTCATTAAAAGATCTCAATTTTAAATAATTTGAATTATTTTTTTACAATTTATATTCTGAGAAATTGTATGTTTGTCCTTTATCACTTAGTCCTTCCCTCTAGAAGTAGCACAAACAACACAGAATTTCAGAAATCTTGGAACTGATGCCATCAAAGTAAATGGAAGGTCACTTCTAGTGACTTCAAAGGGCAGTGGATTCAACCTTATAGCCTGGATCCACATGACAACTTAGTCATTGCAATATTCAGCATCACAACACTAGCTTTTAGGTGCACCAGAGGTCACTGGAATATTTGGATCCACAAACCCTAAATTAGGTACCTAGGCTCCCTGCATTAATGGGGAGAGAAATAAACTTGAAACGTGATCCATAAAAGCCAATATTCTGGATGGGGAGCCATCTAAGCTAGCCAATGAGAGATGCTGACTGATGAGAGGCGTGTCTGATCCCATCACCACAAAGCCATTCACCATGCACATTTCTAGGATTCACAGTTCTTTATAGCAGAATGTGATTAATGGCACTGCACAGGAGTGTGAACTCAACCCCTATGGTACACTGCCTGACTCCAAACTGATTCACAACTGACAGGTAGGAGTCTGGAGTTGCCAGCTTCTACTCAGCAATTGCCATATGGTTCTTCTCCAAGAGGGTAGCTCTCATTCTGGTGTCCTTGTGCCGCAGGACAGGGGACAGCTCCACAAACAGCTCCAAGAAGGTGGCTTTGAACATCCAAAAGTTCTGCAGCTACTGGTCATCATCCCAGACCTGCGCAACAACACGATCCGGTCATTCTGCCCTTGTTCCCCAAGCCCAAAAGCGACTATGCTCTGTGAATGACAAGAGTAACCTGCCATTATTTCATTGCATGGCACGCAGTAGAGCAGGCTCCATGGATTCCCGTTCAGATATGAAACTCAAAGTACTGCATGATCAGCAGTCTTGTGTTCATTATACTGATCACAAAACTAGAGAGCAGTGCTTTCCAGACAGAGATGGCAGATGCACAGTTTACAGGGCTGTTGAGAAAAAAAATCATGAAACATAATCGGAAGCCCCTGGAATGATGGGAGAGAAAAATCTGCACATCATGGGATGTTGGGCCTGCATCCATGACACACTGTGATCCACTTCCCAACTCCTAGCTGCAGAAAATGGTGATTTCCACAATGGAATAGCTACCCTCGGTGCTCCGCTCTCTCTTTTGATGCTAGAGCAATAACTGTGGGGATGTGCTCCACAAAGAGAATAAGCATTGTGTGAAAATGCACAAGAGATGTAATTACAGTAGTTTATAATCGACACCTTAACTCTTCAGTGTAGACATAGGCAAACACCTCGTGCCTTATGAGAAGTGCCTGTTTCAATCACCTGAGATGTGGGAGACCCAATTTTAATTCCCCCTTCTGCCTGATTTGAAGGGTGGAGGGGAGAGGATTTGAACAGAAATTCCCTACCTCTGAAGAGCATTACCCTAACCCACTAGACTATGGGATAGTCTGAGGTAGGGCTCCCTTAGCCTCTCTTGTTAAAGCTGTTCCATAGTGGAGAAATAATCAAAGATCTATTTGGAGACAGAGTGAGAACAACTTTGTAGTTCAGTGGTTAGAGTATCCATCCCGGTAGTAGGAGACCCACAGTCCTGTCCCCTGGTTTCAATTACTATTTATCTTAAGTGGAACAGCTTCAAAAGGGGAGGCTGAGGAAGCCCCCTTATCGGAATGTCAATACAGCACTAACCTAAGAGAGGAAAGGCTATAGTTTAAATTATCTCTTCCCCCTTGGGCAGAGGGGGCAATTAAACCCAGGGCTCCTACATCCTGTGAAGGTGCTCTTACCCAGGGCCTAGAAGTTATAAGGTGGATTGCTTCCTCCTTTATTTTGAATGAGCCCTGATCCAATAAACTTCCTCAGAGCATGCCTAACAAATCAGACCCCAATGGTAAGACAGGTAAAGAAGCAGCTATCTTCTCTTGTTTGCGGATCACACTGAGGTTCAGGTGGGAGATAGCTGTCTGGATGCCAAGATGACAACAGCAACATGCATGTTCAGAGGCAGAAATATAGGCACCTAGGAAACTTTAACCCTCAAAGTTTAGGCACCTGCAAGGTTAGATGGCAACTAAGCAGGGGTTTTGGAGTTAAGTATCTGAGGGTTAGGTGCCTAAGTATCTTCAAGGGTATGGGACTATATGACCAACTTGAACAAATGGAAACAACCGATACTCCAGTATCTTACATTAGCAAGAAACCCTCTCCATGTAAGAGTTCTCCAAAAACAAATAAACTTAAATTCCTAATATTTTCTAAATAATATGATCAAGGTCTCTAAAGATGCAGTGGTTTACATACAATGACTGTAAAGATCAAGGCAATGAGCACTGACTTACTATTGAATGTTAGGAAAATGCTTTTCGTTAAGTAAACTTTGGCTAACATGATACTATTTTTTTTAACACTTGGCTAAACTGCAGACACCATTATCCCCAGAAGTATTCAATTAGAATTTAAAAGAAGGGAAAACTACTACATATAACATTGCTCAATACTAAGACAATTGTCTATTAAGAATACTGTCATTATAAATACATAAAATATTGATAAATGTTGCCAAAAAAACCCATAGAAAATTGCAACTTACATACAATGAATCTTGTACTGCCTACTAAGCTTCATCATCTTTGTGATGGCAATTAAAAGCATTCAGGGTTTAAATGTTGGAGATCATAAACACATGAACCCTAAGTAAGAGGGAAAAAATGCTTGAGTGGTTAAGAATATAGGTACACTAAACATTAAAGTTAGAATAATTAAAAAATCATGAGTCCATTCTTGATGGTACTGCTGACAATGAATAAAAACAGAATCCCAAATTTCTTTCAAAATTATTGGTTTCAGCAATAAGCTGTGTTTTGGAATCCTGAAAACAAAATTTAGAAATGTGGGGAGATAATTATGGAAAAACCCACCGGTAATTTAAAAATTTTACTGTGTGGCACCCAAACCTGACATTTTAAAAATCACTAACATGAAATATGAGAGACTGGACAAATAATAAAGACACATTAAGACTCATTTCACCATTTTTGCTCCAGTCGTCACTAAAAAGTTAATTGTGACCAAATCAGTGACTATTCATCTTAAGTGGAACAGCTTCAACAGGGGAGGCTGAGGAAGCCCCCTTATCAGAATGTCAAATAGCTCAGTTGTTACAGCACTAACCTAAGAGAGGAAAGGTGGGGGAGAAAAGAAGGAGTTGCATTATATGTAAAAGAGCAGTATGATTGCTTAGAGCTCCAGTATATAGAGGGAGAAAAGCCTGCTGAGAGTCTATTTGTTAAGTTTAGAGGTGGAAGGAACAGGGGTGATGTTGTGGTTGGTGTCTGCTATAGACCAGCGGATCAGGTGGATGAGATAGACGAGGCTTTCTTCAGACAACTGAGAGAAGCTTCCAGATCACAGACCCTGGTTCTCATGAGGGGACTTTAATCACCCTGGTATCTGTTGGGAGACCAATACAGCAGTACACAGACAATCCAGGAACTTTATGGAGACTGTTGGGGATAACTTCTTGGTACAACTTCTTGACCTGCTGCTCACAAACAGGGAGGAACTAGTAGGGAAAGTAGAGGTGGGTGACAACCTGGGAAGCAGTGATCATGAGATGGTAGATTTCAGAATCCTGACCAAAGGAAGAAAGGACAATAGCAAAATACACACCCTGGACTTCAGAAAAGCGGACTTTGACTCCCTCAGAGAATCGATGGGCAGGATTCCCTGGGATGCTTACATGAAGGAGAAAGGAGTCCAGGAGAGCTGCCAGTATTTTAAAGAAGCCTTATTGAAGGCACAGGAAAAAACCATCCCGATGCACAGCAAGAAAAGCAAATATGGTAAGCGACCAGATTGGCTCACCAGGGAAATCCTTGGTGAGCTTAAACACAAAAAGAAAGCTTACAAGAAATGGAAACTTGGACAGATGACTAGGGAGGAGTATAAATATATTGCTCGAGAATGCAGGGGAGTTATCAGGAAGGCGAAAGCGCAATTAGAATTGCAGCTAGCAAGGGATGTGAAGGGTAACAAGAAAGGTTTCTAAAGGCAATTGAGCAATAAGAGGGTGATCAGAGAGGGTGTGGGGCCCTTACTGGATGAGGGAGGTAACCTAGTGACAGATGATGTTGGAAATGCTGAAGTACTCAATGCTTTCTTCGCTGCTGTCTTCACAGACAAGGTCAGCTCCCAGACTACTGCAATAGGCAACAGTATGGGAAGGAGGTGGACAGCCTTTGCTGGGGAAAGAACAAGTTAGGAACTATTTAGAAAAGCTAAACATACACAAATCCATGGGTCTGGATTTAATGCATCCGAAGGTACTGAGGGAGTTGGCAAATGTCATTGCACAGCCTTTGACCATTATCTTTGAAAACTCGTGGAGATCGGGAGAGATCCTGGATGATTGGAAAAATGTAGTGCCCATCTTTAAAAAAGGGAAGAAGGACAATCTAGGGAACTCCAGACCGGTCAGCCTTACCTCAGTCCCCGGAAAAATCATGGAGGGGATCCTCAAGGAATCTATTTTGAAGCACTTGGAAGAGGGGAAAGTCATCAGGAATAGTCAACATGGATTCACCAAGGACAAGTCACGCCTGACCAATCTGATTAGCTTCTATGATGAGCTAACTGGCTCCCTGGATATGGGAAAGTCAGTGGATGTGATATACCTTGACTTTAGCAAAGCTTTTGATATGATCTCCCACAATATTCTTGCCAGCAAGTTAAGGGAGTATAGATTAGATAAATGGACTGTAAGATGGATAGAAAGCTGGCTAGACTGTCGGGCCCAACGGGTAGTGATTAACAGCTCAATGTCAGGTTGGCAGTCAGTTTCTAGCAGCGTGCCCCAAGGATCAGTTCTAGGACTGGTTTTGTTCAACATCTTTGTTAATGACCTGGATGAGGGAATGGATTGCACCCTCAGCAAGTTCGCAGATGACACTAAGCTAAGAACATAAGAACGGCCGTACTGGGTCAGACCAAAGGTCCATCTAGCCCAGTAGCCTGTCTGCCGACAGTGGTCAGCACCAGGTGCCCCAGAGAGGGTGGACCGAAGACAGAGATCAAGCGATTTGACTCCTGCCATCCTTCTCCAGCCTCTGACAAACAGAGGCCAGGGACACCATTTCTATCCCCTGGCTAATAGCCTTTTATGGACCTAACCTCCATGAAATTATCTAGCTTCTCTTTAAACTCTGTTATAGTCCTAGCCTTCACAGCCTCCTCTGGCAAGGAGTTTCACAGGCTGACTACATGCTGTGTGAAGAAGAACTTTCTTTTATTAGTTTTAAACCTGCTACCCATTAATTTCATTTGGTGTCCTCTAGTTCTTCTATTATGGGAACTAATAAATAACTTTTCTTTATCCGCCCTCTCCACATCACTCATGATTTTATATACCTCTATCATATCTCAGTCTCCTCTTTTCTAAACTGAAAAGTCCCAGTCGCTTTAACCTCTCTTCATATGGGACCCGTTCCAAACCCCTAATCATTTTAGTTGCCCAAGGGAAAAGGTAGATACGCTGGAGGGCAGGGATAGGGTCTAGAGTGACATAGACAGATTAGAGGACTGGGCCAAAAGAAATCTGAAGAGGTTCAAGAAGGACAAGTGTAGTGTCCTTGCACTTGGGACAGAAGAATCCCAAGCATTGTTACAGGCTGGGGACCGAATGGCTAAATAGCAATTCTGCAGAAAAGGACCTGGGGATTACAGTGGATGAGAAGCTGGATATGAGTCAACAGTGTGCCCTTGTAGCCAAGAAGGCTAATGGTATATTAGGTTGCATTAGGAGGAGTATTGCCAGCAGATCCAGAGAAGTGATTATTTCCCTTTATTCAGCTCTGGTGCGGCCACATCTGGAGTACTGTGTCCAGTTCTGGGCCCCCCACCTTAGAAAGGATTTGGACACATTGGAGAGGGTCCAGCGGAGGGCAACCAAATTGATTAGGGGGCTGGAGCGCATGACCTATGAGGAGAGACTGAGGAATTTGGGTTTGTTTAATCTGCAGAAGAGTGAGGGGAGATTTGATAGCAGCCTTCAACTTCCTGAAGGGAGGTTCCAAAGAGGACAGAGAAAGGCTGTTCACAGTAGTGGTGGATGGATGGCAGAATGAGGAGAAATGAGCTCAAGTTTCAGTGGGAGAGGTCAAGGTTGGATATTAGGAAAAACTATTTTACTAGGAGGGTGGTGAAGCACTGGAATGGGTTACCTAGGGAGGTGGTGGAATCTCCATCCCTAGAGGTTTTTAAGTCTTGGCTTGACAAAGCCCTGGCTGGGTTGATTTAGTTGGGATTGGTCCTGCCCTGGGCAGGGGGCTGGACTTGATGACCTCCTGAGGTCTCTTCCAGCTCTATGACTACTGTCATAGTACCATCAACTGAAGATTTCACCACAAAGCCTTTCACAACTTCTAGAGAGATATTAAGGATATTTAGTTTAATTTCTTAAAAAGATATTAACTCTTACTTATCGCACTGCACTACTGCAAAAGCCAACGTCATACAGGGTAAATCCAGAATATAATAAAAGGGATAAGGTAGGTAAGGGCAGGACCCTAAAAGATACTAGAACAGTAAATTTACTCCAGTGCAGAGGATAAGGAGGTGATAAGTAATAATCAAAATGGATTTGCCAAGAACAAATTGTAACATACCAATCTAATTTCATTCTTTGACAGGGTAAGCAGCCTAGCAGATGGAGAAAACAGTTGATATGATAGATCTTGACTTTAGCAAGGCTTCTGACACAGTCCCATATGACATTCTCATCAGCAAAGTAGGGAAATATGGTCTAGAAATTAAATCACTGTAAGACTGTACTCAGACTAATTATTAATGGTGTGCTGTGCAATAGGGGAAGGGATTCAATATTTTCATTAATGACTTGAATGAGGAGTGGAATGTACACTTAAAATATGCAGATGATACACAGCTGGGAGGGGTTGCAAACATTTTGGAGACAAGATTTCAATTCAAAATCATCTTGATGATTTAGAGAACTGGTCTGAAATCAGTTAGATGAAATTCAGTCAAGCTAAGTACAACGTACTACACCAAGGAAGGAAAAACCAAATGCACAAACACAAAATGGGTAACAAATGGCAAGTCATTAGTACTCAGGGTTAGAGGTACTAACAGGAGTGGTGCACGTAACACATAAAAGGTAAATGTTCTGTTCAAACCAGCTGGAGTAATGTAACCAGTTTTGGGTCCCACAGTTTAAGAAAGATATGGATTAATTAGAGAGAGTCTTTAGGAGAGCAACAAAATCATAAGAGGTTCAGACAACCTAAGCTATGAGGAAATATTAAAAGAACTTGGGTATACTAGTCTAGAAAAGAAAATACTGAAATGGACACAACAGTCTTTACATAAAGAAAAAGGTAACAAAGAGGACAATGAACAATTGTTTTCCATGTCCACAAAGGCTAGGCCAAAAAAATATTGGCCATTGGTTTGCAAATAAAGAGATTTATGTTAGACGGTAGGAATTTTTTTCTAAGAACAGTTAAATACTAGAACAGGTTACTTAGGGAGCTTTTCAAGATCAAACTAGACACTTTTTACGCATGCAGGGGATGGACTAGATGGGTTCTGGATGTACATTTCCACCCTATATTTCTATGATTTTGATTATTACATTATCCCTAGAAATTTACCCGTCATTGCTCAGGTCCTTAACTCAATTTATTTTTGGTTTTTGGAAAATAAAATGAAAATGTACATGCTTCATTTAAATCATTGCTCTGGGATGGGGGCTGAAGGGTTCTGTAAGCAGGCTGCCCCAGGGGAGAGAAGACTACCCCTGTCCTCTCTCACCACAGCTTGGGGCCAGGTGAGAAGTGCCTCTCCATGACTGCTGCACCTCCTCTAGGCACAGCTGGGGGAGAGGTACATGTCCCCCAGCTGGGGCAGATCCAAGTTTGTCTGCCCCTGTGCTCCCCAGACAGTGAGGAATGCAACAAACTGTGCACTTTCCCCTTGCTCCTTGATGAAGGGGAACAGGCAGCAATGTTCCGGTATGAATTGGGGGGGGGAAGGCTTCAGCACCCCCCACTCTCCCTAAAGGGTGCCTGGGAGTGAGAGACTCAAGGGAGGCTCCCCCTGCAAGCCCATTTCACTTGCCTGGTGATTGTGTCTCTTTTCTGTATGGTTTTACGAGAAGCATTTCCATTTCAGGCACATCCCATTTTCCTGGCACAAACAAACCCTCACCTTGCCTTAAATTGTGATAGAAGAAGCCATCTACCAAATGTGGTGGTCCTAGCTTTTATAATTTAGGAGGAGCTCTTGAACAAACAGACAGATTCTTTCAAATATTTAGCAGAAGATTTTTCACAGAAGTAGTTCAGACAAACGTATAAGTATAGTTTTATTTTGTAGAAATAAAGGCTGATTCATTGTTTGTCCATCTTTTCAATATTGCTTAGCCGAGAAAATACCAAATCTTCACAGAGCCATCAACTTACCTTGACTGTAGTTTAATACTGAAGACCATCTTTGCAAGAATCTCCTGTATAGAACAATTTAATATATGTCGGTGGCATGCATCTGTAATTCCAGCTACATGGGATGCTGAGGATGGTGGATCACTTGAGTTTCTGGGCCAATTAGGCATCCAGTGCCACAGATAACCTGGTCAGCAGATAACTGAAGGACCGGTTAGAATTGGAGTTTTCAAACTGTGGGTCGGGACCCTTCCACGGTTTGCCAAGTTAGTACATGGGGGGGGGGGGGAGCAGTGAGCTGTCAACCTTCATCCCAAACCCCACTTTGCCTCCATCATTTATAAATATAAAGAAGTGTTTATAAGGGGGGTGGGCTTGCACTCAGAGGCATGCTGTGTGAAAGGGGGTCACCAGTACAAACATTTGGGAACAACTGAGCTAGAACAGCATAACTGATATGTTGTGATAGGCACTCTGTCATGGATAGATAGATGGAAACGTGATCTACTCAGAGTCTCACAATCACTACATTTGTTTAGTTGCAGTTTTTTGACCTAGATGTCTTGACACTATACTAATATATCTAAATTACACTGGTTTAAAAACAGCACAAAATAAAAAACACCATGAATTTAACTAGACACAAAATAGTGTAAAGGCTACCTTAACAGCACATAGGAATTTAGTTAAGGATTTTTCATTTAATTAAAGGTGTCATATCATTAAAGCCTAAGGATAATAAAGGCCATGTCTGCCAATTCTTTCTAGCCTATTTCTCTCAAGACAGAATAAACATTTTATTTCCATATTTTGATGGTTGGCTAATGAGATTATTATATTTTATTTTAGTAAAATATTATTTAATAAAATTAAAATAAAATATATTTAAAAATAAATTCCAGATAATCTCTACTTCTAAAGGACTCTTACTTCTGGCATATTTCCAACAGGGAAGAGATAGGACCCCTGTCATAGAGAGGAGAGTGAGGAAACAAAGATAACTATACAGATAGGTTGTATAGAAACATATGTTCTCTGTTTGTACAGCACCTAGCACAATGGAGCACTGCTCCATGACTAGGGCTCCTAGGCGCCAAGATAATAAAATACAGATACACCTACTACATTATTCCCAATGCCTTGAGGAAGCACTTAAATGTTGGTGCATTTTTAGGGATTTGGAGGTGGACAATAGGGGCAAGATAGAAAGGAGCCATTCTCTGCAACATTCTCCTCTACCTCAATCCAGATCTTTGCTCAGACATTCAAGCCTAAATATACTTTATTCAAAGAAGTTAAATTCTACACTTAGAATTCTGATCCCTCAGATATTCTCTGGATCCATGAATGTGGAAGATCACATCTAAGGACACTGCTAAGCCCAGTTTGAACATTTTCACATGAAAGCAACAACATAAATGAAACTTCACAAAGTAAACTTCAGAGAGTTCCTGGACCCTCTTATTTCCTCTAGGAGGAGGATACAATTTGGCTATTAATTTATATTTATTCATATTTATGAACAATACCTATAAGTGCTCATCCTATGTTCTATGTCATATATTCCATCAATTAAAGCACATATTAGAATATAAAGTACTTCACATAAACATCCAACAAAGCTGCCACTCATTCAGTCCATTTCTTCCTCAACTGCCTGAGGATGACAAAGCAGGAGATGGAGTGTGTCACTAGGCTTGTCAGAAATTGATTTTTATTTGTTTATAATTTTGACAGGTAATACTTATTTTTATTTCAACCATTTTTTAAGATTTTATTTTTAATGTTCACAGTTGCAAGAAATTATGGCAAGATAATGGTGAGAGGTCAGACAATTATTTAATGACAGCAGAGAATGACGTTCAAAAAGTATGTTTTATCAACAGTTAAAACACAAAATGTTAACCTCGTATGTCAAAAAATTAGCCTGAAATCAAATTATAAGAAGTTCTCAAGCAGTATTTTTCTGATTTTGTCTCTGTAAATTTTGATTATTATCAAGGGAAATATTTTTTGTCATTGGTTTGTGTGTGTACAGTGAAATCAATATTTACCAATAGAAATCTAATTCTTCCGTGACACTTTATCATGAAGAAAGCCCTATTTCTGAGCTGAGTCTAGCTGGGGAGCAATTTCTTTAATATTTTTACATTGTTTCAATTAATTGAATAGCCCTTTTGACTAATATGAATTACTTAAACCTCGAAGGCTAACACAAAAACTGATTTATAAAAGCAGTTCTTGGGCCATCACTTTTGTCAACACCTTTTGGATTCAGCTCCCTCTGTCTCTGTAGAGATCAATAAATGCCCTGTGCAGAAAAATATATATTTAACAACTCAAGCACCTGGAAGTGTAGCAAAATCTTCCAAAGTTACCAAGCTTGTGATTTGCACTAATAAAACAGAGAAAAGTTTACAAAAATGGCTACTATTTCAGACAATGCTGAAACACAGCTTGATTAATGTGTGGAAATTTGGAAACATCAATCTGCAGACTAAAAAAATAAAAGTCTGTATACGGAGAGCATTCCTCTGAAAGAGAAAATTCTGATTGTAGGATTTTTTTTAGGGGGAAATAAACAAACATACCTAGATTGTTACAAAAACAGATAAACTCACAGAGTATCTGTAGAGGAGCTAGAGAACAAGAAAACACACACACAAACAAACTCTTCCTTACCAGATTTATTATCTAACATGAGAGTCAGAGTTAGTGTGTGCTATGGGGACACTCTGATGGATATATGGTAGAAAGAAAATAATACTTTGATATTCTCAAACACTGCAAGACAACCCCAGCAGCACATAATTTGTGGTAGCTCAGGAAGTCTTCACAAATGAAAGAATCGTGGCTTCCATTCTGTGCCTTGTGAAACAAAGTTCTGATCAAAGGAGAATTTTATATTTTTCTGGATTATTTCTACAGTAAAAAGTCTCCAAAAAGGAAATCAAATTAGCCTAGATAATGGAGAGTTATTGATCTGGTGATACCAATATCTCAGTTATAATAAAGATGTTTCACATTAGCAGACAATCATATTCTTCATTATAAAAGTTTGAATTTATATTTAAATTAATAAAAACAATAAAACAGGGATAGCCAAACTTACTATCTCTCTGAGCAGCCTATCGCAATCTTCAGAAATTCAAGAGCTGGGATGCACCTACTGTGGCTCAGGGCTTAAGGGTTGGGGCTTCAGCCCTGCAGGGAGGAGGGTCTCGGAACTCCAGCCGCCTGGGACGTGACTACCTAGACATGGGACTTCAGCCCCACTCCTGCTGAAGCCCTAAACATGTCATATGCACCCCATGGAGTTTCAGCCCCAGCAGGCCCCTTGCATGGGCCGAAGCCCCAAGACCCTCCTCCCTGCTGGGCAGAAGCCAGCAGAAATGTGTGAGGGGGATAGGTCACATCCTTTCTCCCTACTTCTGCCAGGATTTGCTGGTCCTGCTTGGTCACATGCTGCTGCTGCTGCCGGGTACCCTCCCTGCATGGCAGCTGCTGGAACTAAAAATGTGGGAGTTGCACCTTGGCTAGAGGAAGCTACTAACATCTGGGAGCTGCACAGAGAGCTGCTGCTTTTGTTGCTGTCTATCCCCAAGGAACCACAGCTCCCAGCTGTCTGCTGCTGCCTCTCCACTCAGAGCTAATACCTGAAGGGAGGAGCCCATGGGGAGCCATTATAATAGGCAGGGGAAGGCAATGCCTTCCCAAACTGCAAACCTAGTCCTATCCTCACACTGCCACCAGCCTCCGCTCCTCTTCAGTGCATCTCCCCTGGGCAGTCTGGGATTCAGTCCCACTGATGCTGGAGCTGTGTTGCCAGCTTTTCTGGGGCTGGCCACCACCCATACTTGCTCTTTCACCAGTGCTTTGACTGGGTCCGGAAAGGCTGCTCTGCCCCCCACTCATGCTCAGGACGAGGCCAGGGAAGGTTGGGGCCACGTGCTGCCAGCTCTCTGTCCCAGGCTCCGGCCAGGGTAGAGAAGGACTGGAGCCCCAGCCCCTTCTGTCTAAGGCTCAGTCCCCTTCCAGGAGCCCAGAGCCACCCCTCCTACTTTGCACAGAGGTGCAGCAATCTTGCACACAGGTGCAGCCCTGGCCACAAGTTGGCTTCCTACTCTCTCCCCCGCCCCCACCCCCACCCCCCTGCACTAATATGATGTTATATTTAATGGTTACAAACAAGAGACCAATCATTTGCATCTATCTCTATTCTTTGAAGCACTTACTAGTGACCTTAACTGGCCTTTTCCATTCCCCTTGTGCTGCTCAGGGACAAGGACGCATAAACCACTCATAGGCCAATAATTGGTGGGAATTCCCTTGACATGGAGTGGTCCCCAGCTGGAGCAGGCTATTTGGGTCAACCACAACCAGTAATGAAAGTTTGTATCATGGAACAAACATTTATCAAGTGTTCGTGGTAGTTTTTAAGTTAATGGATTGCCAGAGTGTCTTGGAACAAACATTTATGTAGTGCTACACACCATTTACAAACAGCTATACTGTCTAGTCCAGCAAAACTTTAGTGTACCTGTCAAGGGTCAGGACCCTTCGACGGTCCGGAAGTCCCAAAGTTGGGGTCCATGCCTGCTTTCCGCAGGGCAAATATGGCCCATAGACCCAGTTCTTCTCAAATGTCCCTCTACCAGGGTACCTATGGCCTTCCGGCCTCATTCCAAAAACAGTCCCTTCTAGCAGGGTATATACGACCTCACAGGCCTAGTCCCAAAATACAGTTCCCTCTATTAGGGTAAATACAGCCCTGCAGGACTAGTCCCAAAGTACAGTTCCCTCTAGCAGGGTAAATACGGCGCTGCAGACCTAATCCCAAACACACTCTCCTCTCTCGGGTAGGGTTGCCAGATTTGCGGCTTCTGTCCAGTTAAAAAAAAAAAACACACACAAAAAACAGAAAATACCGGACAGGTAAAATGCCCGGTATTTTCTGTTTTTCTCAGCCGGAAAGCCTCTTGGGACATTCTTCCCCTGCTGCGTCAGGGCGGGGGGAGCGTGTGGATTTAGAGGGGTTGTGACTTTTTTTTTTTTCTCAACGACTTTAGTCCCCGTGTTTTGTTTTGTTTTGTTTTGTTTTGTTCCCAACCAATTTTTTCCCCGCCATTTTCGGTATTTTTTGTGAAAGTATCTGGGTACCCTACTCTCGGGGACACTATGGCCTAGAGGCCTAGTCCAAAGGGAAGCCTCCCGGAATGCGAGGGAGCTGGACTGTTGTGGGGTGGGAGTGGTAGGGGGACCCAGGCCCTCCCACTCCACCGGGTCCCAGCCCAGGGCCCTGTTGGCAGTGGACGATTTCACTGCCTGCTCAGCAGGGATTCCGGCCAAAGCGTGCCGAGCTCCCGGAGGACAGTCCTCCGCCCTGGGCCACTTCCTACCATCCCTGGCACGTTGTTCAGCTCTCGGGGCATTGCTCAGCAAGTCAGACCCTCGTAGACGTCCTCTCCAGCCGGGGCTGTCGCTGAGGCTGGGGCTGCCAGGGTTGTGGCTCCTGGGGCAGCTGAGGCTGCTGGGGCTGCTCAGGAGCTCGGGCCTGAGCTCCTTCCCCTCTGGCAGTCAGCCCAGACTGAGTGACTCCCTGGGCTTTTATACCTGGCCACCCTTGGGAGCATGCCCAGGAGGGTCGAGGGGGTGGGGCCCTTTTGGCCAGGGCAACTCCCTGCGGTTCAGTGCGGGGGTAGCCACACCCCGTCACAGTACCATTTACAATAACTAGTTTAAAAGTATTACTTGGCAATGTACATATAACAGAGCTTCAAACATGTTAGCCTATGTACTAATGAGTGGTAGAAGGACTTTTCAATCACGATAAGCTATTCCCATTCAGTCAACACAATTGAAAAAATACACCAAAGATAGAACCAAAGAGACTTAGTGTTTCTCTGCCTAGCGGGTGTCAATATTTTTGAATAAGTATCTGTAGTTAACATCTACAGTATTTCCTTTGTGATTCACTGTACTTTCGCTACAGTTCTGCACTAGCTGAAGATGATAGTGAAATCACTTCCTCAAGTGGTGATCAAAATGTCTCCTTTCCTTTTCATGTGTCAAAAGAGCTTTTCTTGCAAATGACTTTTTGCCTGATTGCCCTTCTCTAGAAGCTTAATAAAGCTTTTCACTGTGAAATTATCTTTTAGCATTTATAGTTATTCTCCTTTTTAATTAACAACCCAGGATATAATTACAATAAGACATTTCAAGAAGGGAAATTGTATTTTAATAAAACACCTAGGTTGTTTAAAGGCAAAGTGCCCTAGGTGTTCATTTACTGAACACTATTTGCATTCTCAGACACCCTTCATAGCTTAGTTGACATGGACTTTATAAGTAGAAATAGATTTTAATTATTTAGAAGTCAATGAACGACTATATGTATATATTTACATTTTAATTCCATACACTCATTCAGACATGATTTGTCTGCTTCTTTTAAGAAAAACATAATTGGCTGAAACATTCAAACATAAAAATGGTAAAAAAACCAACCCCGCAAAATATTCACTTCCATTTCTCTCTCCCTTCCCCTCCACCCTGCAAAAGTTAGTAAATAACCCCAGGCCTTAATGGATTTGCTGGACTGTATTAGTCTGTGATGGAGAAAGGCAAACCAAATTATTTAAACAGATAGGTGAGAACATAAGAATGGCCATACTGGGTCAGACGAATGGTCCATCTAGCCCAGTATCCTGTCTGCCAACAGTGGCCAATACCAGATGCCCCAGAGGGAGGGGACACAACAGGTAATCCTAACCCCCGTCACTCATTTCCAGACAAAGAAAAGAGCTATTGACAGAGATATCACACAAACGGTACAATGATCTCACATAACCCATTTTAAAAGAACACTTACTAGTTCTATTACCTATTTCCTAATATTTGGGGATTCTATCATCACTAAAGATAATTACAAAGGAAAAAGTACAAGCCTGTTATCTAGGAAAGTGATCAAATATCTGTACAAGAGACTTGATTAAATAAAACATCTTTCTCCAGAAGCCCTGAAAGACTGAGACAGCTATGTGCACACACAGCTTTAACCCCACTGACTTGTACTGAGTGATTTTTTTTTAAAATACCATAGTAAGACACTAATAATATTTAGCCAATGCACCCAATTCGCATTGCTATTTGAAAATGGAACTTTGATGCTTTTGAAAATTCTACCCTTAGTGTTTTGACTGTGAAGTATACACCACGGTATTTTTATAACTCTATTGCGTACAGAGTGAAACCAGAATACAAATGCATATTAACTCTGCTTTTATAGCTTTCTACATACAAGCTCATATACTATCACTCATTTTTCTGTACACTTTATAATGATACAAAATAAGAAACAAAAACCATATTCCTCACATCTCTCCCTAATCCTTCTTATTTAAGTACCAAAACCATTCCAATGAATATATAAAGCATTACTAAAGAGCATATAATTAAACTTAAATCAATAGCTGGACAGCTGGGTTGTGCAATGGCAAAACCCAAGCAATTCCACAGAAACATGCCCCAGGGAATATTCTCCGTTGTTGTGTAGGGTTTTAGCTTTTACTTTTTGCATTTTGACTGATTAACACAAAATGTTTCTTGGCAGTCTTTCTGCTTGTAATGCAAAGGGGCTGAGTCATTTAGCAAGACACCTTAATTCCGCCAATATTTCTAATACGAACATTGCCTTAATCTTTCTGAAAGATAGCAGCAGATTTTTATTTTGTTTAAAAATGTTAAAAGGCTGAGCTATTTAGTCTTTTAAATGAGAATTAAAAATTTGCTTATTTTTAATCAACATATCAGGCATTCTCTTTGTAATTCTAATTCCTCAAATAGGGATTTCAAGGCAGGTGATACCATCTAATCTTGACAATCTCAGGAGATTTTATAATACCGTCATTGACAGTTAGGCATGCAATTCAGCACAGAAGGAATCACTATATTCATTATGGGTGAAATGTGTCCTTCCTGTCACACAAAGGTAGAGAAAATGGGCTTTAATGCAGGTAACAATGTGGACTTAAACCCATTCCCACGATGCAGGGAGACTCTGTGCCCCTCCTCGTTTACTGTATTAGTTATTGGGCTGCTGCTTTTCATATTCGGAATGCGGGAGTTTCAGTTATGTAAGGAAGAATCCATCGACCTCCCCCATGATCACCTCCAATTATTTCCTCTCATGCCACTCTGATTCAGAGCCTGTAAGGAGCTACCTCTCCTGCATAATGGTGTTTATAGACCTGTTCTGCCACCTACCTAAAGGTACTGTAGGAATTGTTTGATAAAAAGAATTACCCAGGCTCTCCAATTATGGCCGACTTTCAGGACATGCACACCCACATATGTGTATGTGTTCCCTGAATGAGTGACATATATGTACACACATACCCAGAGGACCACAGCCCCTCTAAACAGTCAATTTATTTTAGATGTTAAAATACAGTGTTAAATGCCTAATTTTATATAACTACTCTTGGGAATAGGATGTGTGTATACTTACACCATAATGAAGCACAACCTTTAGGTATGAACAGCCACATATTAGGAGAATACTTTGTAAGACCTAAGAAAATTATTTACTTCAAAGGCAAAAAAACCTGTTGCTGTCCCACATGTGCCATTATGCCTGTAAGGTTGGGCTAGGACAGGCTGATGGCTTTTCAATGCAAACACACCATTCCCTCGCTCGATCCCCTCATTCTGCAAAATCTTTCTTCACAATATCCATCTGCTTCCGTTTACAGAGTCATCAAAGCCCAAAGCCACACTTCACAGTGACAAGAAATCAGTGACACTGTGCTGAGGAGCCCTGCAATGCTGACCAGCATCTATGTAACTGATGTGCCAGCTCCACAAGGCTGGTGAAGTGATTCACTAAACTTAACTTGATTTTTTGGTTAGTCTATCCTCGGAAGAGGACACAGTGATTTCAATAAAAGAAACCCTAACTTCTTTTCCTAATCCATTTCACAGAGAGATGGAAAGTTGATCCACTGCTTCCCCCAGCTTTATTGGCAGTCTCACAGAGCAGGAATGTCTTTTCTCTTGGCTTGCACTACAGCTCCCTGATCTCAGAGTGTGAAAAGCCCAAGAGCTAGTGCTGAAAACAGAACTATCTTTCAGGGCTTATCAGTGTCAAGTCCAAAGGGCTTTTGGTTATTTTCTTCAAATACATTTACCTACAGTAATAACACTTTTTCACATTTTGATTTACATGGGACACGTAGTTGCCTATCTACTGATTTAGCTACAGCTAACTCAAAACTTTTCTAGGATTACTTCTAAAGCTGACTTAAGTTTACAGCAGCCTAGTTGAGCATGGATATTTATGTTTAAGGTTTAGTTTGCAGAAAGATCATGAATAAAAACTGCAAAACAGCAAGGGCCCTTTTGAAGACATACACTGCCCCAGAATAGCAGCATAATAAAATCAGTCTGAAGTGCCCAACCACTGGACTTAATAGTCATGAGTAGGACCCCTAGGGTGAGTAATAATCGGCCCGCAGGCTGGATGTGGTGAGTTAGCCTTTGATGGACCTCCAGACGATATATTTACTGGAGTGCCTGCAGGCAGAATGACTTGTAGCTCCAGTTGGCTGCAGTTTGCCATTCCCAACCAATGAAACTGAAGAAAGCGGCGTGAGTCGAGCCACCACTTCTCATAGCTCCCATTGGCTGGGAACGGTGAACCACAGCCAACAGGAGCTGCACATGGCCATACCTGTGAACACTCAGGTAAATAAAGCTTCTGGTGTTCTGCCAGGGGTTAATCCTGGCAAACCATGTCTGGTCCAGAGGCTGCTTATTGCCCACCTGTGAGTTAGACTGTGGGATAGACTGTGGGATAAATTCTGGTTTCAATTACTCCTGGTGTGAATCCTAATTAGCTTTACTAAATTTAATGGGGCTACTTTGGATTTACACCAGGGGTCGCTAAGAAAGGAATGTAAACTTTTTCTTAAGAATGAACAACATTTTTACTGGAAATTTGTAAATATTTTCTGTGAATTGTTAATGACAAGGGCTTGCCTATTCAACAGGCATCCCTAAAATAGGATTCTCTATTTTTAATACATAATTACCCCTAAGTAAAATTATCCTTCATTCTGAAAAATGGTAGTTTCTTTCTCTGAAGTTCATCTTAGAGCCTCTCATAAATATGTCAAGCAGTATCTTGAAAAGTCAACTACTGCACTTGGATATGCATGATCAGTGGTAGATTTGACATGATTCTGTATGGAGTAAAGCATGACTATTTGCCCAAGAACAGAATCAAGACCTAAAAAGGTACTATTACAGTAGGAGGTATTTTGGCTTTACTCTGAGCCTAAGCCAGCAGTACTCCAGTAACCACACTTCCATTCACTTCTCTTGGAGTTGTGTCTTCAAGACTGCGCAATCAGATTCATTGTCTTCAGTATAGACAATGTATAAGTTTACGCTTTTCCATTTCTCTCTTTTGAGAGTACCATTTAATGGCAACTTCCTTCAGTCATCAGAAGTAGGAAGAACAGCATCAGATCTCATTTACCATTCAAAAAATGGCACTTCTAACCAGACACCCTTTTCCTCCCAGCATCAAGACTGAGGCTACGTCTAGACTACAAAGAAAAGTCAAGAAAAGATACACAAAATGCAAACCGCAATTTGCGTATCTTTTCCCGCTTTTCTTTTGAAAGAGGCTTTTCCAAAATTTGGAGCATCTACACGGTGCCAAATTTTGGCAAAACCCACTCTTTTGACCCATCCCTTCTTCCTCATAGAACGAGGTTTACAGGGATGGCAAAAGAGCGTATCCGCTTTTCTGATTTTTTTTTCCTTTTTTAAAGTGGCATTGCTTTTCTGGGATACCTCTGGTATCCCAGAAAAACACTGCAGTCTAGACATAGCCTGACTTGTGCACAAGGCTTAAAAAGAATCATCTCACTTTGACCCATCCCTGCCCTTAAGAAATGGGTTCACTGTGAACTAACTGCCATAGAGAACTTGCGCTTTTATCACATAAACCCCCTCCTTCTACAAATACCCCTTGAAAAAACAAAAAAGTAAGTAAAGGAATCAGGCCCTCAGGATTGCTTTGAGCATGGAAGAATCAAGAATCTTTTCCCATCAGCTAGAACAAATCTACACAAACACATTAACAAGCCAGTTGCTTCTATCCTGATTTATCTTCCTCATGAATTAGATAACTTTTATTTGTGCCTGAGGGCTGTGCTGTACTGGTGTTTGCTGTGGACTGCCCTTCCAGTGAATTTATTAGCCAGAGATATAATTTAATCAGTGATTTCAATTTACCACCAGCAAATTGCATTTACCATCATCATTCCCAATAATTTTGTTCTTAAAAGATACAGGGCTTCACTGTCTCACTTTTAAATACTGCTTTAACTAGTGCTCACTGGTAATATGGAGCTTTAGCCATCTCCCTTCAGAATCAATTTTCTATTACTTTAGAGCCTGCCATGCACATCAAGGATATCACAAAAATGAGAAAAATTCTGCACAAGCTCCAAAGCTTGTTTGGCTCACCTACAGAAGTTGGCCCAACAAAAGATATAACCTCACCCTCCTTGTCTCTCTAACAGGGCTGGATCTAGGGGGAAGCAACCCAGTCTAGCAACCCAAGGGTGCTGGGCTTGTAGGGCACCGGCTCAGGGTGCAGTTTTTATTGCACAGACCCTAGCATGCAAATTTATTGTCTTATGTGACAGGGATAAATCATACATGCAAACTGTGCATGAAAATCATGAATTGGGCTACAAATGCAATAAAAATTAGATTCAAATATTTAACAAATGGAAGTGGGGGTGCCAAAGATGGTCCTTACCTTTGGTCTAAGGCCAGCACTGCTCTTTAAAATCATGGGACCAACACACTGCAACATCACTGCAGGCTCCCTGGGTCAGTCCAAATTCTAGCCTTTCCTACCATCTTTTCTCCTTCTTTGCCTGTTCCCTCCCCAAATGCACCCAACTCATTAACAGTGAAAAAAATGTGCTCTTTGTAGTAGGGATGTGAGCATGTACTTATGAGTCTGGGCCTCACAGTTACAGGTGGCCCCCCGCCATGCTGTTGCCTTTATCAGAAGCAGCAGTGCAAGGGAGGAGGGAGGAGGCAGGAGCCAGTGCTCACTGGTTTCCATGGAACCGCCTGCCCTCTTCACTGCTGCCTCTGATACAAAGGCAGTAGCACGGAGGAGAGGGGAGAGCGCAGGTGAGTACCGGCTCCTGCTTCCCCCCAATGTAAGCGTGTTAAAATTTTCAGCAGTTACACGTTTACAAAAAAAACCCCACCACATTTTAACATCCCTAAAATTAAACTGCAATTTTAGATCATAACTACATTTCCAAATCCTTCTTCTTGGTACTGGACTAAATGCCCCTGTACAATACAAGTGCAAGTGAGCTTGATCAGTTATAACTGCGGTGGAAAAGACCAGGGACAGCATGACACAGGGAATGGAAGCAGCATCTCTGTAGCTTACTTCCCTATGTTCTATTTTATCACTTCTTCAGAGTCAACACTTAGGCCATGTCTCCACTTACTGGAGGATCGACGCTCTGGCGATCAGTCTTCCAGGGTTTGATTTAGCGGGTTTAGTAAAGACCTGCTACATCAAATGCTGAGGGCACCCCCATTGGTGCTGGCACTTCTCACTGTTGCAAGGAGTAAGGGAAGTCGACCTCCCGCTGTGGAGATGGTGCCAAGTTCAGCTCAAGATACGTTTACTCCAGCCACATTATTTATGTAGATGGAGTTGCGTACCTTAATCCAGCCTTCTGTGTATAGAGTAGATCTGACCTCAGTATGTCAGGAAGCGGCATGCCCAATGGCAGGAGGCAGAATGGCCAGGGAGCACTTTTACAATGCAGTATGTTCCCTGAACTCAATGGATATTGTATCTTGCAATGTCCCCACTATGGCTTCTTCTTCATGGCGATGGCTGGTAGCAGCAAAGGGGAACACAACTTGAAGGAGTTACCAGTGTAAAATTTAAGAAGCAAGGGCTCAGATAGACCTTTACAAAGAAGCAGCTCTCCCTGCCTCCCAGCCCCAAAAAATGATTAATAGGGGATGGATCATTCAGGACAGAATATTGTGCTAGATGACCAAGTATAGACTTTCCTATGTTCTTGTGTAATGCTTTCAGATCTGTCAACAACAGAACAGCATTTCCCAGAGATCCTCTTATCCTATTTGCTTGGAGGCCTGTGTTCACGCCACCATCATAGCCCCTCCAAGCTCCTCAGCTGCCAAAGAGAACATTAGAAAGCAATGAAGCACAACTCTTTTTCTTGGCCCTTTGCTCCTCCATTGCTCATTTTGCCACAGGAGGGTAAAATGTGATCCATAATGATTTACTGTAAAACAAACAAAGAAAAAAAGAAAAAAAAACATGTCCAGACATGCATTATATGTATTGTTTGCAAGACACAGGCCAATTTGGAAATCTGCTAGATCTGTAAATGACCTCAAGGCTCCTAGCTCCTGTGGAAACCAGATGTGACATGAAGCCTGACCCTCATTTCCAGAACATGGTGATGCAATAATGGCTTGTAGAGGAAAATCAGGAGAGGATGGAGGACTCCATCCCTGAACAAAAAAGTTGAGAAATGCTAATAATCAAATAAAGTGTTAGCTACTGCAACAAACATTAACATTAATTTTTCTTAATAAAAATAACTAAAATTAATTACTAAGAAAAAGAGCAAGACATTTTACCCTTTCCTGTTCCCCTAGTTTTTATTAAAATGAAAATATTAGGTTACAGATTATATCTATATCTTTTGTTCAGTGCAGCAATCACTATAACTTAGGTTTCAAATATTGTGCTGTTACTAAACAGTACTTCGTGATTTATGGCTTGCTGTTGTGTAAATTTAAATTACATTATAGTTCTTATAGGCTGTGAAGCAGGATTAAAAATTAATTTAGCAAAATGAAAGCAGTAATGCTTACTACTACTTTCTGATAGAGACAACAGGCCGCAAAATAGTCTAACGTGAGCAATATACCCACGTGAATAAAATTTGTTATATCCATTATATGTTTAAAGACCAGAATTATTACATGTATTTATGTAAAAGTAATAGAATGTAATTCCTTCCACAGGCTAGTTCTCTTATAATTAGCAAGAGTAAGGGAACAACAAGAAAGAAAAAAACGGAGCTCCTAAGCATTGTTAAATGGGAACCCACTAACTCCTGAAAATATTTCCTAATTTTGCACAAGTAAGTTAGGACAGAGAATCCCAAGCCCCAGAACAAAGTTATGTATGGCTTAAATGCAACATATCCATCATTTCAGTTTTTGTTGAATGACAGAACTCTAAACAAAGATGCCACACCTTTGTCAACACTCTCATGCTTTTCCGTGTGATAAAGACACTAGTGCTGGCACAGAACTCATCTCAGAATCATGGAGCTGCAGCCAGCTCTTTTCCAGTGGACTGATTTGGGCTATTATTTTCTCTTGCTCCAAATCAACTTCTGCAGGTCAATTTTATCTGCTCACTTTCAAACTTCACCAACCTCCACTGCGTTCACACATATTATGAATGCTATCCTATGTTGTGACAACTGATCAAATTCTGCTCATGGCTACACCCATACAAGCTCAGGGCAGGCATCACAGACAGTACTGAGAGCACTGGCGATGAAAGTGGTGTAGGGGGGAGAATTTCACTCTGGGTGTGTCTAGACTACAGGGTTTTTTCGAAAAAAGTGGCCTTTTTTTGAAAAAAACTTCCCCTATGTCTAGACTGCTGCTGCGTTCTTTCAAAAATAAATTGAAAGAACGCAGCAGTTTTTTCAACCACGGAAAACCTCATTTTACGAGGAATAACGCGTTTTTTCAAAAATGCTCTTTCGAAAAAAGGCACTATGTAATGCAAACTGTCCTTTTTCGAAAGAGAGCATCCAGACTGCCTGGGTGCTCTCTTTCGAAAAAGCAGCTTGCTTTTTCGAAAGTACTGGTTGTAGTCTAGACACTCTTTTTCGAAAGTATCTTTCAAAAGAGGCTTGTAGTCTAGACGTAGCCTCTAAGTCCGTGGTCACCAACCAGTCGATCGTGATCAACTGGTCGATCCCGAGGCCTCGACCAGTCGATCACGGGGCGTTCTGGGCCCCCCATTTCCCCCCACCCCCACAAAAAGCCCTACTACCTACCTCGAGCAACAATGGAGGTAGTGGCAGCTTCCCGCGGGGTGGACGGAAGTCCTACAGCTGCGCATCACTTCCGGGGGTTGCGGAAATGCACTAGCTGTTTCCTTGCCCCACCTCCCTGGCATTCCGGGAACTTACCGTTTAGGTCCCCAGAGGCTTTCCCTTCTCTGCGGGAGGGGGAAGTCGGGCCCGGAAAGAGCATGTGCGCGGGCTTCCCTGCTCTGCGTGGGGGTCGGCCCCAAGGGGTCGCGTGCGCGGGCTTCCCTGCTCCGCAGGGGGGTGTCGGCCCCGAGGGGTAGCGAGCGCGGGCTTCCCTGCTCCGCGGGGAGCGGGGGGTCGTCCCTGGAGGGAGCGCGCAACGGAGGCTTCCCTGCTCAGCGGGAGGGGTCGGCCCCGAGGGGTCATGTACGCGGGCTTCCCTGCTCGGAGGGAGCGCGTGACGGAGGCTTTCCTCTGAGGCTGGTGTAAGGGACTCCCTGACCCCACTGGCACCCTGCCCCCGAACCCTGTTCCTGCCCCCACCCCCGAACCCTGTTCCTGCCCCTCGCTGCAGAACCTTGTCCCCCTCTCCCCTGCCCCCAGCCACAGAACTGTCCCCCGCCACCCTGCTGCAGAAACCTCTCCCCCTGCTGCAGAAACCTGCTCCCCACTGCAGAACCCAGTCCCCACTGGCACCCTGCCCCCGACTGCGGAAACCTGTCTCCCCTCTGCAGAAACCTGTCGCCCCCAGCCCCCTGTTCCCCGCTGCAGAAACCTGTCCCCCGCTGGCTCCCTGCCCCCTGCTGCAGAAACCTGTGCTCCTGGCACCCTGTTTCCTCTCCCCTGACCTCAGCCACAGAACTCTGTTCCCACTGGCACCCTCTCCCCTGCTGCAGAAACCTGTCCCCTGCCCTCCCGGCACCCTGCTCCCTCGCCCCTGCCCCCAGCCGCAGAACCCTGCCCCCCTGTTCCCTGCCCCAGCACCCACTAGCACCCTTCCCCAGTACCATGTCCCCTGCTCCCAACTGACTGTTCTGTGGGTCAGTGACCCCGACTCAAGACAGGTTCCCTGCCCATCTCATAAATAAAGACAATGCAGAAACTTTTTGTGTTTGACATAGTATTTTATTTAAAAATGAAGCCTGGCCAACAAACCCCCAATTGGGGCCAAGCCCCCATCTGGCCACAGCCACTCCTGCACTCTTCCTTCCCCCAGACCCTAGATCTGAGCTTATCATACACTGGAACCCCCTGCCCTGAGCCCCTCACATACCCCAACCCAAATTCCTGCACCCTCACATCCACAAGCCTGTGGCTTGCTTAGTACCCCAACACTGCCCAGCCTGGAACCCCCTTCCCGAGCCAGCATCCCCTTCTCCACCTCCTCCTGCATCCAGATTTTCTCCCAGAGCTTGTACCTCTCACCCCTTCCCACACCCAAATCCCTCATTCCCACCCCAGAGCCTACACATCCTGTCTCAACCCAGCGAGGGTTCGGCTAGACTGCAGGAGTTTTTCAGGATTCTGGAGATATCCCAGAAAAACTCTTCTGCATCCAGGGATGCGTTTGTTCTTCCGCTTTTTTTAGTGGAAGAGCAAACATGCTCTTTTGGTCATCCCTATATTCCTCTTTCCATGAGGAATAAGGGGGCTTCCAAAAGAAGGGGCTTTTCTGACATTTGGTCCAGTCTAGACAGGCCAAATGTTGGAAAAACCTCTTCCTACAGAAGAATTTAAAAAAAAAAGCAGCAGTATAAGGATTGGGGATAGCAAGTGATGGAGAGGAGGAGAATAAAAAGGGGCGGGGCTTCAAGGAAGGGGCGGGGCAGTAGATCTGGGCTTGGTCTGTCATTTAAAAAGTGATCTTGGGTGTAAAAAGGTTGGAGACCACTGCTCTAAGTCTTCATGAGCAAGATTCAGATTCAGCTCAGCTTTCCTAAATCTTACAGGCTATGTCTCAGACTTTGGAGGAAAATCTTGCCACTTTCTGAAAGCTGCATTCTTCAAGGCACTCAGAGGCTTGGACCCACAATGATTGCATACAGCTCTATGATGAGGTCTGTGGTCAATAACTCCATTCCTCTGGCACAAAGGAACTTTCTATCATAAGCAAAAAAATTAGTCTGTGCAGCAGAGAGAGCTTTGTAAGAGGTCATTTTAAAACTGTGGGATTTCCCAGAGGAACAAAAGACCATCACACACACCTCACCACCCTCCACTCTAAATGCAAGATGCACTGTTCCTACCTTGCCTTGTCTAACATAAACACATAGCAGTCTGTACATTTTAAACAAAATCCCAAACCAATATAAAACACTGTACTGCATACATATTTCTCCCCCTTGGGAGAAGATGAAAGAGAACAAATCATACATGACAGATGTTAATTATGCCCCTTAATGCTTAGATACTTGGTAAAGAAGGTGGTATAAGGAACCTATACAAAACAAAATATAAAGAAAATAGAAAAGAACAGGCACATCAGAAAAGGGTGGAAACACTGGCATAAAGATGGATGGCACTGGCATAAAGATGGATAGGTGCAGATAAACCCACCTCTCTTCCCTGCAAGACAAAGTCACATTGCTGAAAATGTTAGTAATATAATTAACAAAACCAAAATGAAATATCAAGAAAGTAGTATAAAACTAAAAAAAAAAAAAGTTTAATTTTCCATTAATCCTAACCAGAAGACATCATAAGACTTAATATACAATGTTCTCAATTCACAGATCTAAATCCTGAGAGGCAACTAGAATCTCTGAGGGTTTGCCCCCCTACCAATGCAGCAGAGTATATATAGGATGACGCTGACAGCTCTTTGCACCAGGGTACTGGAAATGTTGACAGAACTGACAACATGCAAGATCTACAAGGGATACCTAAAGGCTTGATAATAAAGCACTGTGCAGACACTCTGCTTGAATCTTGAATTTAAACCGTTAACTCTTCTCTAAACAGAACAGATGTGCATCTTTGCCCTTCTTCTTCCAGTCATGTATGTAATAGTGTTCTGACTAATTCAGCTGAAAGCTATTTTCAGCTAGATAAGGCTACATTACTGCCCTTGGTTACACCCCCACATCCCACTGACTTTAGTAAGGTTACACAGGTGTAAATTAAAGCAAAATTTAGGTCACAATATTTCCCAATACACAGGGTGTATATGAAGACTAATGTTTCTAACAATGCTTTAACATGCATATATTTCTGGCTTCATTATAATAATGAACTTGTTCCTATCAAACCAGTCACATCTTTTGTTATTTGACCTTTTATTTCACCTCTAAATCAAATATTAATTTTATGTCATACAAAACATGACATTTGTTACCAGTTCTTCTTCTGTTTACGCACTAAGGAAATTATTTTTAATGCTACAAAATGAGCTAAACTTTAGCTCCAGACTCAGTTTAGAAAAACACATTTAAAAAATAGGTTCGCAGATCAGTATCAGCCTGGAAACCTTCTAAATACCAGAACAGAATTGTACCTAATAATGAGGCTTTCCTAAAATGCCTAAATCCAAAAGTCAGAATTCAGGGGCAGGTCAGAACATAATCCCTCCTGAACAAATAAAATGCAAATGCAAAAACTGAACCAACAGAATGATCACCAAAATTGATTTGATAGCTGAGCTCTTTGACAGAGTCATGCAGACCCAATTCTAGCTGATATGAAAACAATCCAGTTTCAACCCTCTGTTTCACCAGTACACTGAAAATAGGCCTCAGAGAGTGATAGCCAGGTTTGTGGATCTCAAAACAAATCTTAAAGAGATTGCTTTCTAATACAAGGAAAACTTGCCCAATAACTGAAAAAGGGCATTTGTGACCAAAAGGCCTGCTACCCTCCCACACAAGGCATGAATGCTCAATTTTAGGCATTGATGGGGCTGTCTAATATATTAATGAAGACAATTTGGCATGGATTAAAGAAAGATTATCCATTATCTAACAAATGAAAACAGGCTTAATCAAGTCATCAAATTTCAGTGATAGAGCAGTTCAATAGTCAAAGGCGTCAAGACACTCATTTGTAAAATAGCATTGACTGAATTAAATGTCTAGGCTTCATGCCCTTAGGGCCTGTCGTGCAAGGTGAGGAAATCTCCTGGAAGGTGTCAAAGCAGCCCCAACTCCCATTGAAGGCAGCAGGATTTGAGAATGCTACGTACCTCGTGGCATCAAACCTATAGGACCTGATCCAGCTTTTTCCTGTGTCAGTGAAATCACTCCCAGTGACTATGGCAGGAGGCTAGTCAGATTGTAAGGAAACCCTCGTAATGCAGTGAAAATTTGAGATTGTCTTTTTAAGTGCCATGCACAAAATATAGGATCACAAAAGGACAACTGGAATCATAAGAGGGGAAAACAAAATCACATTTCTCTTGTACCAACATCAAATAAAATCAGGAGAGCCCATATTCCTCTCCAGCTGCTTCAGCTATGAGGCTATTAGATAACTATTCAAATATTATTTCTATGCAGTTATGGTATTTTGGAGGGGAAGAGTACAGCATCCTAACAAAGGCATTGCTTTGAGGGGAAGTCTTGTTATAACTGAGTGCCTCCTGAAGGTTGAGTTTTGCAAGATAACCCACATAAGTTTTTGTTCTTCACATAAGGGAATGAAAGGGAACGTAGTCCACTTCAGCATTTAGATGGTTAGGGAGCACTCTGTATATCACATCAGCCTCACTATTTTCAAGGGGATAAGGAAGCCTTGATACATGTTTCATTGTCTATAACAGTTTAAACTGGTGATGCTGGTAAAGCTTTTCATCACACATACCACCTTTTCCTAGATAACTACAAATAGGTTCTTGTTTAAAAGTGTTGCTATTGTGTTATGCTCTTAATGTTATCCGTTATATCTGAATAATAAACTGTAATAAAGCTGTCATCCTGGAACATCAGATTTTTTTCATGAAGCATCTGTTTATAGAATGCCATAAAAATTCTTCAGATAAAGTGCAGTATTTAATAACACTTTGCATTTCTATAGCATGTGTCATCCAAAGGTTTCAAAACTCTTTACAAATGTTAATAAAGCTTCTTAACACCCTGGTGAAGTACAGAAGATATTATATTTGCCACCCTACTGAAAGGTTAAATGAGTTACCAAAAGTCACAGAGGGAAGTCAGTGACACAGACAGGTGTCCTAATTGTAATCCCCTGTTCTAATTAGTAGACCACACTCCTTTTCTTTCTTTAAACGTTTGAATAAGTGTATTCTATTAAATGTATGGTACGTACTTAGATAAACAGCCTATCATTAACCGTAAACAAAACTAATATGATGTCTCTGAGTATTTAGTTCCATTACCCTTCTGTGATAAATAATCTACTATATATTTTGAAGAGTTTGTTTGTGGATTTGTTTGTGCAAGATAAAGTCATACTTTGCGATTACCTAGAGATACCAAATTTTGCATAAACAATCCTGCCACTTAAATTAGATGAATGCACTACTTTTTACCCTGGAATATGCTAGGTGAAAGGTTTAAATCATTATTTTTGTTTTTCATTGGAAAAAAGTCATGACATTATTAGAGTTCATAAAAATATTTGCTAACAAAATTAAAATTGAGTCACCTATTCAACTGTCATTTTAGTGCAAAGAAAATTTTTACTGTTACAAATCACAAAATAATTCAAATTAGTTACAGAAAGAGTAATTGAATAGGGGAAATCGGAAAGCTTCCAATTTACTATGTCTGGTAATTATTAAATAAAATGAATAACGTTTGGAGTTGAAATCTTACAAATTTAAAACTGTTCTTTTACTTCCCTTTTGCAAACACCTTAATAAAAAGTTCTATTACATATATTTAATTTCTTGAACTTCCCTATAAGTGTAATCTACTCAAAATGACTTTTGCCCAGACAACAACGGGCCTCACCTGCTAGTCTTTAATAAAACTGAAAAAGGAACTTATGAGAAAAAAAGGGATCAGAGGTTAACTGTTATCACATGAAAATCTTAAAATGCAATCCCATTTATCACTCCATGACAGATGCCACGAAAGCTAATCCAAAATGTCACAAGTGAACAAAAAACTTTAATTTGCAGATGAGCTAACTATATACTACAGTAATAAAGTCAGTTCTTGTTGTTTCTTAATAATGAGCTGTCAGATGACAGGATTATAGAGTTTGCTTTGACATCAAAGTTCCTCATACTGAAAGGCCTGTAATAGACATAGAATTTATTCCCTTGGCTTCCACTGAAATATTTTGATTCCATTGCTTACAAAACTGAACCCAATTTTATATGTAGTACAAGGCAACTTTTGAAACTCTTCAAAATAATTTTGTATTGAAGAAGGGTGTGTAGGAAGCTACTTTGTAGATAATGCTGCTTTGTCATAACTAGATTATTATTTATCAAGAATAGATTTCCGACCTTCTCTGGTACCCTCTCTCTCTTCTTCTCCTTGCCCCAGGGCATAACAGCGCTGTGCAGCATATTGCCTTATGAATCTTCTTCAAGTACCCAATTATCCTGGTGCCCCAGACTTGTCATTACCATGACAGCTGTGTGAAGCATGCAGTACATGTTGTTAGAGGTGAAAGAGTGTACATGGGCAACCTCCTATCCTGCACTGCATTTCCATTACAATGCGGAGATTGAAAGTTGCACACACAGACATGCATGCGCACACACACACACACACACACACACACACACACACACACACACACACAAAATACTTCATTGGAGAAGCCAATTAGGTCAAAATATATTTAAATAGAGACGGAGGTTATTTTTAAGTGACAGTGGTTCTGGGGCCATCACAGAGTGTAACAATGTTCTTCCAAATTGATGATGAAGGTGACGTTAACAGAAATGATAGAACTATACCTGTCTTCAATTCCTTTAAGACTAAAATGAACTGTTTGGGAGGGGGGTTGGTTATTTTTGCTTCTTTAATACTAAACTCCTTTCTTTTTTTCTTTTTTTTTTTTACTACTAAATTGAATGGTCTAGATGATATTGTGTTGTAGCAGCTCAGTGTGTCTGCAGGTGAGAGGATGGATTGAAGAATTATTCGAGGATTTCTGTCCTCTAGTCAAATGCCAGAGGCTGAACACAAAAGATGTGACCCCAGAACATAGCTGTATTCCGATTAATCGGATTTGGCATCTGCTTTGGAGGAAACAATTGGTTCTGTTCTTCTCTCTAAGGACAATATCCTGCAAAGGGAAAGCCACACTGGCCACTGCTGGAGCAGCTCCAGACCCATCTGGTCAGGCAGTTCCATCGCCAGCTGCAGTGGCTTTTGCTGGAGCTAGCCAGAGTCAGCCCAAGCAGTAGCTGGTGAGGCTGGCCCTGAGGACTACCTGAGTACCAGTCCCAGAGTCTGCAGGAGCAGCTGCAGCTTGGTGGCCCCCAGCAGCAATTCCGGTAGCTAACACCACTGACCTGGGGCCAATCAGTGGCACCCCCAGGCCTCCCTCAGATCAGTGGCCTCCAGCCCTCCCCCAGAGAAGCAGCCCCCCCAAGGACCCCTGTGAGCAGCCGTTTCCCCCACCCCAGCAGTGCTCCCAATCTAAGATTTACTCAGGTGTATTTATAGCATAAGTCATAGACAGGTCACAGATTTTTATTTATTGCCTGTGACCAGTCCATGACTTTTATTAAAAATACCCACAGACTTAATCATAGACTTACCTATAGCGAAGGGCACCTACCAGTATGTAAGAAACGTTCAGCATCTCCCATAGGTAAACATCCAATGGAGATGAGCTGTCACAGTTTCTATATAGTTCCACACAGATATTTATGTTGAATTATTCCTGGTAAGCCTCTACTCATTCTTATTTTTGCACCCTCTCATTATTTACAAAACAGATGGAAAATATGCTGAAATTAACTTTCCCCTTAATGCTCATGGATTTTACATTTTAACCAATGAATAATAAATGTATGGAAAAATAAGTATGATATTTAACAGGTAAAGAAATGTAATGATTTTAAGAGAAAACTTGTTGGAGAAGAGTATTTGTCATCAAAATCACTCATCATTCAAAATTACTAGCTCCATACACATATCATCACTAGGGATGAACGAATGTCACCTGAGAACTCTAGCACAGTATTCTAACACATGGGATTCTAAATATATGTCTCTCTCTTTTCAAAGACACAAAGACAAAAACAAACAAACCAAAACCCAATAAGTCTGCAAGGAGAAAAGGGAGGAAGGAACAAGATAGAAAAAAGTTCCCTTTTCTCCTTTGTGAAGTAGTAAGGAGGCTTCAAAAGTAGATACTTATTACTAGCTGTAGGGTGAAATAAAGACAAAGTATAAATTTTGGGCCTTAAGTAAGGTCACAATTTTCCTTTGCAAAGACAAACTCTGAAATTCTATCAAGATTACTGTTCTGTACTTAGTAATGATAAAGCTCTTTTTTCCAATCTGTGTTTCAACAGAAAGCTGCACTGCTAAAGGAAGCCTTTAATTTTGGGTGTAATTATGCAGGTATTGATCTGTGACATGATGTGCTCAGGAAGTTAATGCATTTTGCACAGGATGAGCAGATCTTTTATACATAAACACCTGATGAAATCCTGCTCTGACTGGTACAACCAGTGGAGTAGCTGACCAAAGTCGGCTGCACATTAATTACAAAAGCAATGCTGTTGACAAGAGGGCAAAATGGCTCACATAAAACAGGACATGGTAGGGGGTACATGCTGTCATTCATTTGACAAACAAAAAACGTGTGTGCTTCCCAGCTGCAGCAAACACTCGCTCAGGCCAGTGTTGAGTTGGCTATTTTATTCCTAGCAATTGCACCGCAATAGTTTGGAACTCATGTCTTTCTTCTGAATAAGGGGTAGGGTAGGCTCTCTCTATCCCCTTTTCCCTTACTAAAGTATCTATGTGGGCAGAGCAAGATTTGCCCCTAATCTCCACAGCCCTTTTAGGTTCTGCTGCATAAATTCATGATCTGGATAAATTCTGTAGCAATCCTCAACCTCAAATTAAAACCTTTTGTAGATAGACTACAGAATGAAAAACATCCAATGATTACATTTTCCTTTTTTTTAAATTTGGTTTGTTCTAAACCAACAATACATCATTTACAGGAGAGTAAACTACATGTAATTCTACTTCACAACTAGTCACACACAAGTGACAGTAAGTATAAAAGAAGGATGAGAACCTAAAAGAAAGGAATATCAGACAACTTATAAAGAAAAAAAAAGGAATTAGAACATGTCATTCTTGTACTCTTCAATACCATTGCCTCACTTAACAACTAGATCCAGAGGCATCTTTCTGTCACCTTTTAATGCTTCACTCACACCATTTCTACAGAGAGCCAAGCTTCAACCTTCTGTCTGAAATCGCTCATATCAGATGAGAGAAAAAAAAATCACAGCAGTGCAAAGGTTATCAGAAAGAGATAAAGAAAAGAAGGAAAAGAACAACTAAAAGAGAACCTTAAAAAGGAAGAGCATAACACAAAGATTTATGACTTGTAGCAAGAGGTCTGGCAGGAAACAAAACCAGCAGTTAATCAGCCAACCATAAAGATGTATCACTTATACCAGGTGTTATGAAATGTTTGGCTGTTTTATAGTAAAAGGTTATCAACTTCCATATATTTTATAAGTCTATAGGAAGTTCTTTTATTGTATACTATATATAATAATAAAATTAACTATCAATGATTATTTTATAGTTTTCATTGACAAAGATTTGTTATTTCTTTGTAAATCTACTGATTTCCCTTTAAAGATAGTGGTTTTAATTACCAGTAAATTGAATATACTTAGTTTAATACACATCTGAAAAGTAAAGTCACCTTATTTTGGAGCTATGATTCAGAAATATAAAATACAAATGGGGCAATCTTACATAAGAGGAGGCACTCACAAATGTCTCCACTGATGATTTTTTAATTTTTAAAAATTAAGTCAGTAATTACTCCCATTATTTTTCACTGGTGTTATTGCTTTGTAAATAGAGTGCTTGCTGATTAGTATGACAAGGTGAGTATTCTGCCCAACACCTGAAAAAAAGTTGATGTGAAGTTCAGATTCCTGTTCTTCAAATTCAAGGGCAATTTAAAAACTGCCCAGGTTTTAGTTCAGTTGAATTCTGTGAAGTGACATGCACATTTAAACATTTGTTTACATCTGTTCTGTTTCCTCCTTGGTATTGCTTTACCTCCAAGTCCTAAATCCTTTGTAATTGTAATTGATTTTGATGCACTAAGCTCAAACCACATTCCATAGCACATTTCCCATATCTATCCCTGTAATGAAACAACAGCAAAAAAATGTTAGAACCAATGGGCCAGATCTTCAGCACAAGTGTGTCTACTTTGCGCCCTTCTGACAGCTCGAAGCACCTAAAAGCTAACCGAGGCGGCCTGCTGGGGATTCCCCTATTCGGAGAACCTCAGGTGGCACAGGGCTTATGCTATGTTAGATATTCCTGCGGGCCTTCTGAGGTTGAGGGGGCATCTTGCGACAGGAGGCAGCATGACAGACACATACTCTACACTCACAATCAGGTTTGCCATTCAGGCAAGTTTTACCTGGACAGTCCACTGTTTGGTTTCTGTGTCCAGGTACCCAGTTTTTGAAAAAGGGACCTGGCAACCCTAAATGGCATCTGAACCAAAAGTTCAGTTATCACAGAGTAGGAAGAGGCACCAGGTCATTAACCTGCACCAGTCTCTGCTAAGCCAGGGCCACCGCCTCACTGCAGGCAAGGTCTTGGAGATGAACCAGAGAGCGATGGCATGAGGGGAAAAGAGGAACAAGTGATGCAGTGGGGCCTTGCAGAAGACACAGGGTGGGCCAGGGCCTAGGCGGTCCAGTTACCAGAAATTTAAAAAAAGGCAACAACTCCACTTGCAATCCATGACCCCCACAGTGGCTCCTTGAGAACTAATGTGGGATGCCATGAGTTAGAGCAATCCTGAGGCCCCTGTAAGCCCCTACGGTCAGCATCAAGCACCACTCACATGGATCCAATAATCAGAGCTAATGTAACCTGTGTAGGAAACCAGTGAGAATATATACACAACTTTTAGTACTGAAAATCAATGCTCCTATATTTATGTACATATATTTAACATACAAATAGCTGACAAATCTTTCTGGTGTGAAAATAATTTAAGATTTTGATGAAGGGAATGGGGGAACTCAAAGTACTTGATGATCTGAAGAATATTTGCATTGGAAGGAGACATTTCTTTATTAAACCTTCAGTCCCACAAACCATCAATACCAGGGATCTCAAACTCATGGCCTGAGGGCCATCCATGGCCACAGCAGTTGCACAATCCATCCCGGGAATCCCAGCAAGCCGAGGGGCACTTCTCCATTCTATCTCTTTTCTGTTCTTTCCCTCCCATGGCACACCATCCCCCAAGGGATGCGTCTTTGAGATTACTGTGGGGCCTGGCGCCACACAGCAGCAGCGCTCGGGCCCTCCCACACTCCCTGTGGCAGCAAGAACCACAGAGAAGTGGAGTGAGTGCACCTGTTGAGTGCACTCTGTTTCTGCTACCGTGTGCGTGTGTGGGAAGGGAGAGGGTTTGACCGCTTCTGCCCCATAATCCCCAAGGCTATGTCCTTCAGGGGATAGGGTGCCATGGGGGAGGAAAAGTGGAGGTAGTCGTAACAGGAAGGGGTGGAGCTTGGGGGTCAGGAAACGACAGCCTCCCCCCAATCCGCTGGTACTCTCAAGTCAGACTGTGCAAATACTTCTGGCCAGGGATGGCCAACAAGCTGGGAGTTTGAGACCGTTGCTCTACACATAGTATTACTAATGAAGCAAATGGAAGTTCCCAGCCCTAGGAACCGGCTAGCGCTTAACCGGTTAACCATGTTAACTCAGGGCCTGCTGCCTGGTTCTGCCACCCAGCTTGCCACGGCCGTCAGGTCCTGCTATGGTGAGATCCACCCATGCCATAGGGTCTCACCACCCAACCCGCAGGCACTTCTGCAGCAGAGGCTGCTCTAACCTGGCATGGCTGGATGCACCAGATTTCACCAGCAAGGGTCGGTTAACCTGTTAACCGATAACCATGCCAGTAAGCCTCATGCTTACCAGTATGCTTACCAATTAATTGTTCAACATCCCTAACTGGAAGGAAAATGTATAAGTGCAATATCAGAGCCATACACTATCCACAGATCACTGACATTGATGGGAGCTGTGCCCATAGTCTGAAAAGACAGTTTATGCTTTTCAGCTCTGCTTCAGGAATATTTCAGGCTAAACATAGTTTGATTGTAATTCTGATTAGAACGGAGCCTCTGTTTTTTAAGTTAGGCCTATTATAACTTCTGTTACTTTCACCCTCCTTCAAATTTCCGATGAGATTTTCAAGAACTAAACTTATACTTCAAGTATACTTTACAACTGATTTTGTATGTCAGAAGGAGTTCAACAATAGGAAGAGTAACTTTTTTGATTGAAAAAAATATCAATTTTTTATGGAGGGGAGTGTAGGTGGTTAACTTTAAGGTGTTGCAAAATACATTTCCTAACTGTCTCACATGCATATAAAAGATTGGCTCTATGGGCTGTATTCTTGTCTTTGTGTGTGGTTTTTAATTAATATTAAAATAATTTAAAAACCCCAAATCCACTTACATATTGAATAATAATGACAAAAACTGATTGCCACAGTGTTCCACTTCAGCTCAAATGACTGCAAATACAATGCTGCTATAAAAATCCTTTAGTAGAACAGGTAATACTAACAGATCATAAACTACTCAAAGGGAATGTAGTTTAACAATACAAATGCCTACTTTTTTCCTGCTTTCATCTCCTTTTCCTTTCTATGATTTTTGCCTAAATTCAAGTCTCATTCCCTACCCACCCTATATATCTGCCTTGTTAATATAAGGAAAGCAGAAAGAGGATGAAGGTCATTTTGAGTGTGTGTATGAGGGTACATTTATAAACACACATATCGTTCAGTTCCTGGCTTGCATTAGCCTTCTAACATTACACAACTGAGAGCTCTTCTATCCATTGGGAAACCAAATGCTATTATACGAACACCCACACAAAAGATTAAATCCTTAAATAAAATCAACAATATATTTTAAGGGTAAAGCCACAGAAAAAATTGATGCTACTGCTGTTAAAATATCAGCCGGTCCCCAAGTTGCGAACGGTCGACTTACGACCGTTTCGCAGTTATGACTGAAGCTGTCGTAAATGGCGGACCCCAAGTTACGAACGCGATCCGCGCTTACGAACAGCGCGGTCGTGTGTAACTCTATGGGGTCCGACTTACGAATGGAGTTATGACCAATTGCTTGGTCCGTAACCGGTTCGTAAGTCGGGAAGAGGCTGTAGTCCTTATTTTTGCATGACCATATTCCAATAATTTACATTACCATAAATTAATTAGTATTTCTTATTCTAAAAATTCACAGTAAATGCAGCAACATGATAGAAAGATTAAAATACAAAGAATTGACTAACTAATCTCGAAATTTGCCTTCATTCATAGTCTTATATAAAATCATTGTCCTATCCATTCTCTCCTATTTGTTTTTTTAATAATTGAATTTATACTAAAACTGCATAGAACAAACTCTTTTAATGTCCAAGATACTTTCTATTAAGAAGATCTTAAAAGCCAGTCTCCCCTGCCAACCCACAATAGCCTAATGTTCTAGGGGATTTAAGAGAAAAGCCATCCTCCCAATATGCAGCAGTAGCCCAAATCTCCTGATAACATCACTCTGTGGGGCTCTGGGCTGGATATGTAATGTCTGGTGAATCCACTGAACAAGAGAGCAACTGCTTTGCCCTGTCTCTCACTGTGTCACCTACCCTACCTTTCAAACTGTAATTCGTGGGGATGGTCCGAGACACCTGCAGTGTGGGGATGTTCTGATGGAAATGGTGTGGACACCTTGCATAAGCTCCCCAAACCCTTCCACCATTAGTGTAGCTGAACCACATTGATTCCACTGTGTCTGCAGCAATAGAAAAAGGCAGAAGATATCCCAAGGTCAGCAAACCTAGTTTGTAGAGTGAAATGTAGTGAATCCACAGACATCCTAAAGTTAGTTGGTTTCACTGCATTTCTCTCTATTAATTGGTTTGTATAGCTCCAAATTCAATATTGTAAAAGACTCTCTCAATTATGGTAAAGACCTTCCAATTTGTTCTGTACATTTCAAAATTTGTTTGACATTCAAATGGAAATTTAGAGAAAAAATATCAACCAAATCCTGTGCCAACCAATGTGCAATTCAGGCGAAGATCATTTGAGACATTCAGAACAAATTACACCAAACATGTTAAGATGAGTGACACAAACTAGGACAAGCCAGGGCTTGCCTTTAAGAAGATTATTTCTACCTCGTTTACAACAGACACTAGAAATGCCTTTAGTGTTCAAAGAGTGCCAAGCTGTCTGGGGAACTGGGCTTGGATTTCATTTTTATTTCCATTTCAAAAGAAGAAAGGTGGGGGGAAGGGACAGTTGCTCCACATTAGATGAATTACATCCAACAAATGGCAAAACAAATTGTGACATGAAGCCTACAGTACATTGCCCAATTGCTTTTCAGTCACGGGTTGGGGACGAGTGTCATTTGGCTATTTGTTTCACACTAACAGTTGGACACACTTTTTCATGGTAAGCTGCCTCCCTAATAAATGATGTTTGACAGCATCATTTATAAATCTTCTCTGATATCAAAACTGAGGCTCTACAGAAATCTGAAAATGTAACTTAAATACCTTAAGGGTGAGATGAGGGCTATTTCTCTGCCTCCATCTGCAAGCCATATAAAAACACCCCTATAACGAAAGGACCTTCTGAGTCAGTGGTTCCCAAGCTTTTTTATACCTCAGACCGGCAAACCCATTCACAAACTTTTGGTGGACTGGTAACATTTTATTTGCATATTTGCATATTCATTGTGGTAATTAATTGTAAGCGGTCACGTGTTATTTTATAGCACACAATACATGTCATTGTAACAATCAGAATTTGCAGATATCTACAACGCTAAAAGAATATCTGTTAAAAGAACCCTTTCCTATCTTAAGCCATTAACACCTATGTAAACTTTGTCTGAAATGTAATCATGCAGATATCATGAGCTAGGCCTTTTGTTCCAGTATTCAAAAGCAGCCTAAAAGCTTTTAACCACCCGAAATTTTGGCATCACCCCATACAGCCTGCCCCAGCCATGGAGAGAGACCTATGTCTGCAGCCCAACCAGGGCTGTTGTGCTGAGACAGACAATCTGGCTCTTGTTGCCTGCAGTCCATATGGGAGCAAGTTAAGACACCCCAAACAAATGCCCCCTGTCCCCAACTCACTGCACAGATGCCAGCACACTCCCAGCCACCCTTTTTACCCCACTTACCCCATGCAAGCTGCTATCCCCCAGCCCAGCCCAGCCCAGCCCAGGAGAGAGTCCTATGCCTGCAGCCCAGAGGAAAACAAGTTAAGACACCCCAAACAAATTCCCCTCTGTCCCCACCTCACTGCACAGACACCAGCACCACCCTCCATTTCCCTCACCTACCCCATGCAGTCTGCTGCCTCTCTCCCAGACCAGGAAGCTAGAGGAGCATGCTGGGTTTCCTCACAAACTCAGAGGCTGTAATCAGATGGCTGCTGCACAGCTTACAAGGAACTTAGATTCCCACCGAGCCAATCATTAAGGCATAGGCACGGTTTGCGACCCGACTCCACTCCGCAGACTAGCAGTTGGGAACCACTGTCCTGGGTCACTGAGTCCAGTCTCCTGCTAGAGCAGACAACCACTGTCATATAACACTGTACTCAGTAGCAGCAGATTCTGCCGCTGTGTGCATGCCTCAGTGCACCCAGAAGAATTGCATCTACCTTGGCCACAAGGTACGTGGTCCTTGCTGTTTATGTGCACATACACACACACTCTTCAGTGTTAGCGGCGAGGAGTCCTGTGGCACCTTATAGACTAACCAAAGTGTTGGAGCATAAGCTTTCGTGGGCAAAGACCCACTTCGTCCAGATCTGACGAAGTGGGTCTTTGCCCACGAAAGCTTATGCTCCAACACTTCGGTTAGTCTATAAGGTGCCACAGGACTCCTTGCCGCTTTTGCAGATTCAGACTAACATGGCTACCCCTCTGATACTTGACTCTTCAGTGTTGTGTGTCACTGAAAGACACACAACACAGACTATGTAGGGTTTGCCAGGTGTCTGGTATCGACCCGGACAGTCTGGTATTTTCGCTTCCTGTCTGGTAAAAAAATTCAGAAAATACCGGACACCTAAAATGTCTGGTATTTTCTGATTTTTTTCATCTGCCAGGAGGCAAAAATACCAGACACCTGGCAACCCTACGACACACTCAGCAACCGGGCCCAGCCACCGGGCCCCCCTTACAGCCACCCCCGCTTACCTGGTTCCGCAGGGGCTTGTCTTGTGGCTGGACCAGAAAAACAAAATGGCTGCTGGCAAAAAAGCCTTTTCTTAAAGGGCCCATGCTGATTTTTTTTTTTTTGCTTTTGCTTAGTAACTGCTGTTGGGGTCCTTTCCTTCCCCCCCCCCCCAACTGTAGTCTCCCCCTTTTTCCCCAACAGAATTTTTTTCCCTGTGTTTTTTTGGGGAAAGGTGTTTGGTATTTTTTGTTAAACCATCTGGCAACCCTAAGACTATATTATCTGACTGCAGAGAGGTGTGAGATCAATGTAAACATCAATGTTTTTCTTTCCCAAGTAAACTCTTGTCCACATGGAAACTAAAGATGTGGTATTACTTTAATGCAATTCTTCCAATTTAACTGCTGTCACGTTACTGGATTTTAAGGGAGCAGCCAGATAATTGCTGTACCCATGGGGGTGTTTGCCCCAAAAGTCTGTACAAAGGGGGTCATGTGAGGTGTCACATGAAAGCTTGTGTTCTACTGATTCTGTATATGCTATTCATGTACTTGTATAATATCTGTATGTGGAGTTATAAATATGTACTCTGTGTTGATGCTAGAAAATTCTCTGTCTGAGGCAGAGCAATGTGCCAGGAATGTTTGTTCAATGGCTATGCTGATGAGCGAGGCTCAGGGACAATAGATCTCTAAATGCCAAAGACACATCTGGGGAATGAATCTGGATGCCTGCAGACCAGCCAGAATAATGATTGCTGGCTTGGGACACAAGGATAGGCCACTGACCATGTGACCTGCTACAGCTTGGAAGATGCCAGGGGAGGTATATAAGTGCCATGTGGTACCCTCCATCTTGGCTTGAGTTCAGCTCCTCATCCCAGATACAACCTTGCAGGGAACAACGAGCTGGGAAGAACCGTGGACCCATCCTGACACTGGATGTACACCAGAGACTTAGCCGTTGTAACATCTCTGCTAAGAGCCTGCAATGAGAACTTGGTGATTCGATGCATGTAATGTATTCTCCTTAACAACCTTACTCTCATGCTTTTCTTTCTTTTATTAATAAACCTTTAGATTTTAGATTCTAAAGGATTGGCTCAGCGTGGTCTTGTGGGTGAGATCCAGAGTGTAAACTGATTGGGATCTGTGGCCGGTTTCTTGGGACCGGAAGAACCTTTTCCGGGTAGATGAGATTGGGTTCTAAAACCCCGCACCTGTGTGCAGGCCCAGGGCTGACTGAGGCGTAGGAAGAGCTGGGGTGTCAGAGGGGTTTTGCTCGTTAGGCTTCTGGTTGGCCAGATTGGCAGCTGAAGCATTTGGTGTGACTGGTGTGTGGCCTATTTGGGAAGGTCTCTAGTCTGGGGCTGTAAGGGGCCCCGAGTTTTGAGCAATTCGCCCTGAGCGGACACCCTCAGCTGTGGCCAGACCCGGCCAGGTCCGGTCCGTCACAACTGGTCAGTGAGTCAAAAATCAGATATAATCAACTTTAAAAGGAGGACTAAATTATATTTCAGAATCAGTTGGTGTGGAGATAGGTTTGTATGGCCACATCTGTACTTTGCATTCATTTTTTCAGTCCTCCCACTGCTATCCCACACTTCATTGCTTCAGAACCAACCTTTAAAATATGGATCTTATTCATGGGAGTGGGAAATAGCTACCATTCACTAGCCAGAAACAAGCTTTATATTTTTGCTCTATTAATCCAATTAAAACACACACACAATTACTTCAGATTTTGAAGGGCTGAATAAAATCAGTATAACTAAAGACAAGCACTGAGACTTTCAAAGTAACATAATGGAAACTGGACTTCAATTTCTCAACTCAATGTCAATTGTGCAAATTCCCTTAAGTGCCTTTGACAATCCCAACACTGTCCCTGAATCACTGAACAGGTGGTGCTCATAGGAAACTCCGATAGATTTTTTTTTGAAATACAATCCACAACAAATATCAGAAGCCATTTCCTCCACTCTTCCTGATCTGATCAAAATTGAAACAGATCATAATGCATGTCTTCTATGCCAGAACAGAAAACAACTGTGTGGTGTGTGTTCTGAAACATTCTGTTACTCAGGGAAGGAGCCCTGCAACAACTCTTACATAGTACACTATACTAAAGTTAATATTTAATTTGTAACCACCAAAAAGATCTATTTAGCCATCAATAGAAGTATCTGTATGTCATGTATATTGCAGGTATCTCCGCACTTGATTCACATGTATTTTAAAGTAACCTACTTAGCTGATGTCATGTTCACCTAAATATTCATGTTTATATATTCCAATTTTTCAAAAGTATGTGTTTACATTTACATCACTGATGTGTCTAAATGGCCATAAAACAGAACCACAGAGACACAGCACATTACTACAGAAGCACAAAACTAACAAAAAATTTGCATAGAGTGTAGGGAAGCAATAAGAGCATTAAATTATATTTATAATTTCAGCCATTTAAATTGTATTTGAAAATGCAATAAGGTCACTACAGTGGAAAGTTTTGCAAAAACATTCATTCAGGATAAGATCTTCATTATAACAAAGAGATTTACTATGGCAGTATCCTCAATGCATTGAAGAAACATTAGCTGGATAAACATGGCTAAGACTGAGTGACCCCTACTCCATTAACAGTGTGTCATAAGGTAACTACCAGTGAGGTTAAATGTAATTATTTTTCAAAGGTTATTGTATTCCAAGTGCTGAATAAAAGTCACCAGTATGAAGATGGAGAATCAAGCAGTGACTTTCTACTCCACCATCAAATGCATACTGTGTATGTTATTTGTTTTTACTTGATTGTGACATAAAGGAACATGTGGTTTTGGAGAGAAAACAAAATTGGCAACACTTCACTGAACTCTTTTATATGATGCACCTCAGGAGTTCTAGCCAACTACTTTGTTTGGGTTTTCCTTACACCTGAGTATCCATATGTTTTATAAACATATCCATCTGTTATTTCTTTGTGCCCATTTCAAAAAACTGGATATTGTTGTTATTTTAAAAATGACAGTGAGGTTTTATTACCATTTATCCCGTGTAATAAAAGAGGAGGATGACAATTCAGAACAACTCTTATGGGCTTTTCAAAAACCTTTGGAGGGATTTATTTGTTGTTGTTCCCAACACTGGGGCAAATTCTGGCACACTGGACGCAGCATTTGGACATCAACTGGGAAGAGATGGGGGCAGAAATTTTCCCTTCTAATACTAACCATTGGGGGGAGGGATAGCTCAGTGGTTTGAGCACTGGCCTACTAAACCCAGGGTTGTGAGCTTAATTCTTCAGAGGGCCATTTAGGGATTTGGGGCAAATCTGTCAGGGATGGTACTTGGTCCTGCTGTGAGGGCAGGGGACTGGACTCTATGATCTCTCGAGGTCCCTTCCAATTCTATGAGATAGGTGTATCTCCTCCTAAAATTCCATGGAGACGCTGTTCCAAGAACATAGACACATTTGGGGGCAGGAACTACAGTTCAGGAAGCATTGCTTATCGTTGTACTTCCCTTAACCGGGACTCTCTGGTCCAGCAACCACAGAGGCCAGGTACATAGGGGCTGTGGAGCTCGGGGGTCAACAGCTGCAGATCTTTGGCCCTGGCAATGGAGCTCTGGCTGCAGCAGTTAGAGAGCTCTGGCCCTGGGTGCAGTGTTCCAGCCCTGGAGCTCCAGGCTGGGGAGCCAGGGCAGGGTTAGGGTTGGACCGCTAGCTGGGGGCAGCAGAGCAGCATGGGCCATGTTGTGAGGGACCTCCCCAGTCCAGAAAATCCCCTCGTTCGGGACCAGCCAGGTTCCAAGGGTGCTGGATGAAGGAGATACAACCTGTACTATGAAAGTTAGTAGTGGGAGGCTCGTCCAGATTTGATTGTAACAAATAGGAAGGAACTGGGTCAGAACATGAAAGTGAAAGGCAGCTTGGGTGAAAGTGATCATGAAATGACAGAGGTTGTGATTCTAAGGAATGAGTTTAGGAATGGTAGGAGGGAGAACAGCAAAATCAAGACAACAGATTTCAAGAAGGTAGACTTTAGCAAACACAGGGATTGGTAAAGGTAAATAAGATCCAACGGGAAGCAAGTCTAATGAAGATGGCAGCTTTTCAAAGTCCAACTCATCTACTGAAGTGGGTTCTACCCACAAAAGCTCATGATATAATATATATTTCAGTCTCTAAGGTGCCACAGGTCTGCTCGCAGTTTTTCAAAGAGACATTATTAAGGGCACAATAGCAAACTATTCCACTGCATAGGAAAGAGAGTGAAAGGCCAATATTCTTATAAAAAGTGGAAAGTAGATCAAATTACAAAGGATTAATATAAACAAATAACGCAAGGTATGTGGGGGCAAAATTACATACACCAAAGCACAAAATGAGCTGAAATAGCTAGAAACAAAGAAAACATTCCACCAATAGATTAGAAGCAAGAGGAAGACCAAGGACTGGATAGGGTCATTACACAATGCAAAGGAAAAATAATAATAGGAAATGGCAGAGGTACTTAATGACTTTTTTGTTTCGGTTTTCACCAAGAAGGTTGCTGGCAAATGAACACCTTACATAGTGAATGATAGTGAAAATGGGGTATGATCGGAAGCTATACCAGGGAAAGAACTAGTTAAAAATTACTTAAGACAAGTTAGATGTCTTCAAGTCACCAGGTTCTGATTAAATGCCATCTGAGCCATTAGCTATTACCTTTGAAAAGTCATAGAAAATGGAAGAGATTCCAGGAGACTAGAAAAGGGCAAATATAGTGCCCATCTTTTAAAAAGGGACTTGAGGACAGCACAGGGAATAACAGACCAGTCAGCTTAACTTCTGAACCAGGAAAAATAATGGAGCAAATAATTAAGGAATCCATTTGCAAACATCTAGAAGATAGTAAGGTGATAAGTAACAGTTAGCATGGCGTTGTAAAGAACAAATCATCTTAAACCAACCTGATAGCTTCCTTTGACAAGGTAACAAATTTTGTGAATAAGGGAGAAGCAGTAGATGTAGCATATATAGACTTTAGTAAGGCATTTGACATAGTCTTGCATGGCCTTCTTATTAACAGAATATAGAAATACAACCCAGATGGAGCTATTATAAAGTATGTGCATAACTGGTTGGATAACCATACCCAGAAAGTAGTTATAAATGGTTCACAGACTTCTGATAAAGAGGCAGCAGAGCAGGGAGCACATGGCTCTGAGGGAGCCAATACGCATGGAGAGCTGGCTTGAAAGCTGCTTCCTGCATGTACCAGCTCCCATCTACTCCCTTTCCCTCATGTGGAAGGCAGCAAAGAGGGGCAGGCGGCTCTGCAGAGCTGGTAGGCATGGAGGGCTGGCTTAAAACCTGGCTCCCCACATGTAGCGGCTCCCATCTGGCCCCCCTTTGCTGCTGCCCCTAATACAGAGGCAGCAGAGCTGGGTGGGGAGGCAGGCAGCTCCACAGGAGCCGAACTGGTATGCACAGGGAACCAGCTTGCCCCCTCACTTCCATGCTGCTGCCTCTTTATCCAAGGTAGAAGCACAGGGGGCAGGGGTGAGGTGGCTCCACGGGAGCCTCTGCTTGGGGGAAGCTGGCTTTTAAGCTAGCTCACCCCAAGCACCAACTCCCACCTGCCCTCCATTCTGCTGCCTCTGTATCAGAGGTAGCAAAGAGAGGGGTGCATGCAATAGATAAGATTAACCAATAAACACAGGCTTATGTTAATCATGTAAATGACTACATGCTAACATCCCTAATTCACCATCATTGGAGATTTTTAAGAGCAGGTTAGACAAGCATCTGTCAGGGATCGTCTAGATGGTGCTTGATTCTGGCTGAGAGTGCAGAGGACTGTGCTTGATGACCTCTTGAGGTTCCTTTCAGTTCTAGGATTCTATGGGAATGCCCTCATCAGAGATCTTTGCATAATGCAAATAAGAAAATGAAATAAAATATTTAAGAAATGGGTCTGTCATCTTCCAACTTTATAAAGATCCCAATTTACCTCAATAATATGCCTGTGCACGTTGTATATTTTAGTTCTAAATGACAAAGTTCATATTTATTTTATCAGAGATCAAAAATAACTGGGATTTCAGAATTTGCTTTTGGGAATAATTGCCATTATACACTATGTAATTTGCTGTTTCCACTCTCCTGTCGCAAGAACCTAGCCCAGTGTATCACCTCTAGTTATGCCTCCAGCCCTTTGCTTCACATTTCTGATTCTTATAAATACAGTACTTACCTATCGTAGCATCCTAGTTCCATTATGCAACAACCTAAAATCCCAAATAAAGGAGGAAAATAACCAGGCTTCCTAAAAAAATACCTAAAAATATATATATAGTCTCTCCTAAAATCACTGATAACATTAACTCATGCAAAACAGAAAAGATGAATAGATGTTCTTATTTGAAAAACCAACAGCTTTTCTGTTAAAGTCAAACGAAATTAGATTTTCAGTACTGTGGAACCGCCCACATATGTACTTCTGTTGTTCCAGTCAGTCAACATTGCCATTCCATTCGTAAGCCCTTTATACAGAGGATAACAACTCATATGGAAAAATTCACTTCCGCATAAATACTCTGACTCACAGAGACTAACAAAAAGTGTGGACAGTCTCAGGAGCTTTCATGGGCACATCTCTCATTAGAAGAAGTGGGTTGTGCCCACAAAAGCTCATGATACCATCTACATATTTTGTTAGTCTCTAAGGTAATGCATGACTATTTATTGTTTAAGTTTTTCCAGTTACAGACTAACACAGCTGCCCCTCTGAAACTTCTGATTTGCAGATATTTCTATTGGAAGGCACAATCAAACCCCTGAGAGAGAGAGAGAGAGAGAGAGAGAGATAAGGATGATGACGATAATGATGGGTGGAGGCAGGAGGTCACATTGAGATCTAATGACATTAAATTTTGTATGTTCAGGAGCTTCAGGGGGTAGCCGAGTTAGTCTGTTACAGAAAAAAACAACAAATGGCCTGGTAGCACTTTATAGACTAACAAAACATGTAGATGGTATCATGAGCTTTTGCGGGCACAGCCCACTTCTTCAGATGACAAAGTGGGCTGTGCCCACGAAAGCTCATGATACCATCTACTTATTTTGTTAGTCTATAAAGTGCTACCAGGCCATTTGTTGTTTTTTTAATGACATTTTGTATTTACAAACTTAAAAAAAAATTACAGAATTAGACACCATTACATGCGAGGGGTTGCACTTTCTGAAACTGTAAAAATAGATTTTATTGTTGAAAATTTGTATTTGATATATAAAACAGTGGGGAGAGGGAGATAATAGGCTGCATTGGGCTGTATTCCCTGCAGAATTTGTGGAATGACACTCTTCCCCCCCATCCTATTTAGGAAGGAGTAAGTAAGTGCAGAGTTCCCCTCCCTGTGGTCATTTTGAGAAAAGCCTCCAACTGACATTCACATGCTTCAGAGAGAGTCCTCTCAGCTCAACAGCAAGGCTGTGGAGCCAGATCCTTCATCCTGCTGAAGCATCTTTACACTGCTCTAGCAACACAAAGGAGACTTAAAAGGAGTGAAAGTGGGCCCTGAGAAAATCCCCTGCTTTGTGAAGGGGGCCCCTAATGACGTAAAACTGGAAGACACTTCAATGTAAAGGTGTGTCAGGGAAGAAAGGGGCAAGGAAAAGAGTTAGCTGGAGCTTCAACTATTTTCTGCTTCTTATGGCTCATCAGAGTGGAGTGTACTTACTGCATCCCTGAGGCTGCACTAACTGGTGCCAGATGGCCCCCAGAAAGCCACATTTGCTACCTGACCCCTTCATTCCTGGGGTCAGTGCAGGGCTGAATGGACTGAGAATTAGGGCCATATGTTGAGAGAGATGGGCAAAGTAGTTGAAATAGGGGATCCAACACTCCTGCAGTGGATGCCCTGAAAGAAGAATTTGAAAAAGAAAAAGAAAAAGAAAAACAAAAGGTTAGGTATTCATACTTTAAAACCTGCTCCCAAGCACGCTTCAGCGCAAAGAAGTCACAAATACAGACAAGGATCTAGAGCAAAAAATTGTTTTTGCAGACAGACTTCCATCATGAGGGAAACTATCCGTGTAAATGTTTTGAGTTCTATTGTTTCTTTAGTTGCCGCTGGTGGAAGCTCTGTGAATTCTCTTCAACCTTAAAGTAAAAAGGTAATGAACCAAATTCATATAGTCAGCACAATTCCATGCTCAGTCATTTTATGCGTGTTAACTGCCACGTGACTATAAGAATTGTGACTGTTACCAGAAAAGTGGTGATGGCGGCTCTCTCTCTCTCTCAGTGGTTACTTGGGTGTTAGATTCTATAACAGTCTCAAGATAACAGGCAAGTTCTCAGAGCATTATGACACTGCTTCACACTCTACTATAAAATTAGTGATTGCCACCAGCAGAGGCAGCAGGAAATGCAAAGCTGCATACCATTTGCTGAGATCTCTGAAGACAAGTGCCATTGCTGTCTAGAAATCTCTACCCTGCCTTTTCCATTACACTAGCTTAAGGGCTATTTCTCGGAAGTAATGTTGTTTGAAAAATTAGAAGAGGTGCATGCACGGCCAACCTAAACTAGGGGGTGGGCAATAAGATGGAGGCAGTTTGCCAGGGTTAGTCCCTGACGGGCCGCTGCTGCTGTATCTACAGTGCCGTCGGCCCACCAGGAGCTAAGCCTGGTGAACTGTGTCCGGCCCACTGGCCACTTTTTGTCCACCGCTGCTCTAGATTGATGAAGAGAATTACAGCACGTTGAGATGAGAGCTAAGACAAGAGATACTCTATGAAAACAGGAGGAATAAAAAGTTCTGTAAAAAAAGCACATAGTACAATTGATATGGGGTTGCCAAACAGTGGGCCGTGGTCCAAACATAGTCCATGACACAGTTGCTGGTGACTTGCCAGCACAACTGCATTCTCCAGTCAAGCTCTTAGTAAATCTTTAACTCCACATGACTCCTGTAATTTAAGTAAATGTAATATTTTGACATGTATATGTTGGACAGGGTATAGAAGAAACTTTATTTATTTAAAACAAACAGCCTGCAATATGTCAAGTTTAATTCTCGCGAGTATAACGGTGCATTTCATTGCAAGGTAACCTAGCAACATACACACAGTCCGCCATTTACAACTATAAAAACAACAAGCACTATTTCAATATGACATGGATCGATTTATTTTTCTAAAATAAAAAGGGTGTACTGGTGGAAAAGATAATGAAAGTCCTGGATTATCTACAGCTACACAAAATGAGCTAGCCAAAATATAAAGAAAGTGTAAGAAAATATGTCAGCTCATTCTTGAAGTTTAGTTTCTTCTTTACCAGATCAGATGAGTACTCATTGTCTTAGTGTGTTACAATACAGCTGTTATTTGATATTTTATTTACAATACTTGAATCTTTTCTAATTAGTAGAAGTACAGATGGGTCTTCACTTATACAAGACAGAAATTCTGATTTTACACACAAAAATGAATACACAATATAGTGCTAAATGTTGGACAACTATTTTGTTTTAAAATAAACAAACACCACAATATGTTCTTACATATTTGTTAATACTGTTGTGTGGTTTACTGTTCAGTTTTACACATTGTACATTTACACCTTGAGTTTTCCTTGTCTGAATGCTGTTTTTTGGGGTCTCAACATATTTTGAAAGTGTACTTTTACTAAAACTGATTGGTTTCAAAGGTCTTAAAGAATTATTTGAACGCATATTGCTAAGGATTTCTATCATTACATTTGTTTATGTTAAAATGAAAAGGAACCATGTCCACTGTTTATTTTCACTGTTATCGTTTATATGTACGTAATAATTACAATTATTAAATCCCTCAAGAAATGTTAATAGTAGGTCACAATGCCTGTTGCAGCTGCATAGATGGGCCTCAGGGAAAAAAGTCTGGGAATTCCCGGAGTACAGCACATTTCACTTTTCTGTAACCTTCAACCACTCACTTTAAACACTGGGAAATAATAAAATAAAAATAAGTGCATTCTAGGAAGAATAAGGCTTAGAACACAATTTTATATCAGGAAGAAGTTTAATTATTACCATTCACAGTATCTGTGATACACAAATGAAAGGGATAGATTGCCAGCCTCCATTTTTATAAGCGTGGTAAGACCTGGATAATCCACTCTGTACAGGGTGTATCTATATAATGGCAACAAGTTTTATACAATGTGCATATGCTGCAGATCTGTTAATCTGAAGTTTCTGGAATGAACATTTTTAACAAAATGCACATTTATTACCCAAAGCATTTTGGACTGAGATCCTGTATCTCATAAGCTAATTAGGCTTGATAACTCCTAACACATTCTAGTAAAACCGAGGAAACAATGTAAGGTTTCACTCATTCATGTTCAATCAGTATGAAAGTAATGTTCCAGCAAAATTTGGAGAAATTGTGTTCCACTCAGTGCTTTTGTTTGTTTGTCTGAAGCTTAAAGCCAGGGCACTGACTGTTTGTGATCATTAAAGTTCACATGGGTTTGGTCTCAAGAGTCAGGATATCATCTTAATTTGGGAACTGCATTCCCCCCATGTAATTCCTCCACTAGCTACCTAAATTCATCCTGTAGTGTCAAATGTATAGAGTATTCTTCACTGCCTTCCCTCAACTCCTGCTATAGTGTTGCTCTATATTGTTGAAGAATTACACATAATGGAGGACCTGATCTTGCATATGCTCTGTAGGTTCCAAATTCAATACAACAAGGTGAAAGACATTACATTAAATAATTTAACTATTAAAGTACATGATTATGACTTAATATGGCCACAGTAGAACTAATGTGCCCTCACAAACCTTCTCCACTTTCCCACTTTTCTATCAATCATGATAATCATCTTTGCCATGATTTAGGCTTGAAATCCCAAGGCTGACTTTTTTCTTCAACCTTACCCCACCACACGCCTGAGACATTCTCAAATTCTACTGGTTCTTTTGTCTTAACGTTTCCAAGATACACCTTTTTTTTCCCCTACAGCTAAATCTTTCAGGCCCTCAGTACGTCCCACCTTGATTATTGTAACATCCCACTCTCTAATCTGCATACTCATACGGTGACACCCTTCAATCTATACAAAATGCAACTGCTATGGTCATCTTCCTCACCTGTCAATTGGATCGTGTCACTCTCCTCTTTGAAGCCTCCCACTGGTTCCTCATACTCTCTAGCATCAAATTTAAGTTATTTATCAACTTCAAACCTCTAAATTGCCTATTGTTTTTAGCCATTCCCTTGATCTCTGTTTCTTGTCTCTCTTTCTTTAGATTACAAGGTCAGAAGAGCAGGGAATATTCCCCTTGGATGTTTGAGAAGTGCTTAGCTTTCTGACAGTGGCTGCTACGATAAATAAATCAAACAATAATAATAATCACTTCAAACTCTATACACAATCACATTCTAAATCCCACAAACTAACTTCTACAGCCCAGAAAATGGCAAAGTAAATTATGATTCACAGATCACGTCAGCAAGAGTCTCTTACCAAAACTTTGTCCTCCAAGTTCACAAAAAATGCCTTCAACATGAAAGATCCCTTAGACAGATAAAGAATTTCAGTGTTCAGATCCCAATAAAGAAAATGTAAATCTAAAACAGATACAGGAAACAGCATAACTCCTACATACATTAACAAAGGAAACAATGAAAACAAAATATTTCACTTGTAAAAATCATATTAGCAGATCAAAGAGGAAAAAATATGAGATAAAGTCCTTGGTCTTCTGTGTTCATTTTCCCATGTATCTAAGGGAAGCCACTGCCCTCAGACTCATGCAGACCTCATCAATATTGGGAAAATGAGGCATGTTAGAAATGTGTTAGCACATTTTAACTAACACATGTAACTAGTCTAGTTAGGCTTAGAAGGACTTAAGTTTGACTGGTGAATGTTGATTTCACCATACACACACAACAAATAAAAACATATTTCTATCACAATAATCAACATTTATAGATTGGCAAAGTAAGAAAAAAATCTGTTTGAGAATTTATTGTTTGATTTAAGGATATTTACTTGGTAAATTTGTGACATACAATGTTAACAATTTATGTTTTAACTGTCATAAAGCTTTAACTTTTTTACTCTTAACCTCTACTATCATCAAATAATAATTGATTGACTCTTTATAGTCCAACATTCCCATAATTTCCTACAGCTATGGAAATTTAAATAGATACAAATTTTTAAAAAACATTTAAAGATAAAAATCAATATTATTTGTTATCATTATAAAAATAAACATTGACTTCTGCCAAGTCAGGATAGGCTTGGATCCAGGCAAGGATACATCATTTTTGGAAATATGTTAATTGTTTGTGGTTAACCTTGTGGGTTATCTGTAAGGGTTTGTCTACATAGGAAAAATAATTTGGATAAGGAAGGGTATGACTTTAAAGTGAATAGCTATTCCAGATAACTTGCTTGTGTGGATGCTCTTATTTCACAATAAGAAGTGCCTTCTTTTGCATTATTTGAGGGAGTCATTCAGGAATACCTATTGCAGGATATTCAGGCATGTTTAACGTCATGTTAATTGAAATGTGTTGTCTGACATCTTTTCTAATATGATGGATTTTTCCCAACACAGACATGATCATATTGCTGTCTATCCTGAGACAGGAAAGGAAAGCCACACTTCTCTGAGGAGGGGGGAGGAAAGGGAAATAAAGATGAGATAAAGAAACAACTAAATTGCTTAGGTCTGCTAAAGAAAAAAAATTATGTGTATTATTCTATTATTCCACACAATTTCTGCTTTACATTGTAAATGCAACTAATTTGCTTTTTCCTCTACCCTGTTATGAAGTGCCATACCTACTAATCCAAATGTGCTAAATACATGCCCAATTGATGCTGAGCTGGCTGGACAGGAAGGTCATTAAAAACATAAGAGTTCTGAATCCTATTATAGTTTCTTCAGTGATTTTACTCCCCTCAATTTCTCACTATATTGCTCTGTGCAAATTTCAACATTCATCTGACAGCTGAATATAGATGTAGCAATGCCATCTTCTGAGAATTTCACCAAGTATCATTGGTAGGGACCTACCAAATTCACAGGCAAGAAAAAACACATTACAGACCATGAAATCCAGACTCTCTCCATGAAATCTGGTTGTTTGTGTTCTTTGACCCTGTACTATACAGATGTCATGGGGGAGAACAGTAAGGATGTTAGATAGCGTGTAACTGAATAGTCATATAAGGGTGTGTCTAAACTACACCCCTCTGTCGGCAGAGGGATGTAAATCAGACACATCGAAAGTGCAAATGAAGCAGGGCTTTAAATATCTCGCGCTTCATTTGCATAATGGTGGCTGCCTTTTTTTTTTTTTCGGAACGGGGCTTTTTGAGAAAAAATGACAGTTTAGACGGGGCATTTTTGACAGCAATACTGTACTCCTCAAAAAATGTAACTGTATGAAATTTTAGCGGTTACACAACTATTTGATAGTCCCCGGGAGTGGGGCTGGCAGCCAGTGGGCTTCAGCTCCACTCCCAGGGAGTTCCCTGCCACCCCAGCATAGGGTGACAGGCAGGAGACAGTCCACTAGGGGAGCCAGTTTAAAAATACAGAGGCAGCAGCACAGAGCGGCAGAGCCCCTGTTTGCAAGGGGTCCAAGCTCCCTGTGGACAGAGGCCACTCTGAGCCGCAGACAAAGGGTGCTCTTAAACTGGCTCCCCCCCAGCACTGGCTCCTGCCTCCCCACTCCCCGTTCGAGGCAGCTAGGGGAGAAGGCAGGTCTGCAGAGTTGGCTCTCTGTGCATATCAGCTCCCACCTGACCCCCTCACCCTTCTCGCTGCTGCCTCTCTATCATCGGCTCTTGCTCCCTCCCCCCCACACTTGATGCCTCTGATACAGCTGCTGGCCGGTCTCCTAGCTCTGAAGACAGCACCCTACCGGCAGCAGCACAGAAGTTAAGAGGAACAGTACCACAAACCTCTGTCCCCCCAATAACCTTGTGACCTCCCCCCATCTCCTTTTTTGGGCCTGGACCCCTGCAATTACAACACCACGACATTTCAGATTTAAATTGCTGAAATCATTAACTTTTTAAAATCCTATGACCGTGATATCAACCAAAATAGATCTTGAATTTGGTAGGGCCCTAGTCATTAGTAAACCCCCCTCATGGCTTCTAGACAGTTCTATAACCATCAATTACCTTCATGTCTCATGACTTCCCTTTGAATTGTTCAAAATATTTAAAGTTTTCATTCACACACTGAAATCAGATTGCAATGTTTCTAGTATAAAAATACCTGGCATATATGTTATATTCATGTAAATATTTCAGGAGTATTCCTGTTCTTTTTATAAACTTTGTAATTTTTACAAATCTGCCACAAGTGCAGAAGACTCACAGTGAAGAAACATGGCAGTATGGTCTGTTCATAGAGCAATAGATCAAAACACCAGCCCTGAGCTGATTTCCAGTTCTGCCACTGACCCACTGCATGCCCCTGGTCAAGTCACTTTGCTTCTCTGTGCCTACATTTCCTGCTCCATCCTTAGTCTGTCTGGTCTGTTTGAACTGTAATCTCTCTAAGGCAGGGAATGGCTCTTACTATGTGTCTATACAGACTCTAACTCAATTGGGCCCTGATCTCAGTTGGAACACCCAAATGCGACCACAATCCAAATAAGTAAATAAAATAAAATAAATAAATAATAATAAAAGAGATGGAAAAAAGTCCTCCTAAATCATCTTGTCCATTCCTTTCTCAGGCTATGTCTAGACTGCAGGCTTCTTTCGGAAGAACCTTTTTTCAGAAGACATCTTCCGGAAAAACTTCTTTTGAAAGAGAGCGTCCACACACAAAAGCACATTGAAAAAGCGATCTGCTTTTTCAAAAGAGCATTCAGACTGATTGGAGACACTGTCGCATAAAGGGCCACCTGGAATCACTTGAGGCAGGGCTTGAGGTCACCAGTTGCTTCCGAGTGCTGGTGCCGAAGCCTAGCAGAGACACACGCTTAAAGGGACCCCCAGAGACAGCTGTTGCTCTGCTTTTGCTGCGTGCTTGCTACCTCTTCAAGAGACAGCAAAGCTCTTGCAGTGCTTGCTGTGGTTGCCCTGCTTTTTTGGACTCCACAGCTTTCTCCTTTGTGCCATAGAGCCAGAGCTGCCCCATGGCATGCGATTGCCCCACATGGCCATGCTGCAGTTTTTGCAGCACTTTGTGCCAGCTGCCTTCCTGGTCCTGACCGAGCTCAACCTGAAGCTCATTCTGGGAACCCTCTCTCTGGGTGTGGGAGCTACACTCTGGCTACTTCTCAATGTTGCTGCAGGCCCTGATTGACCATCGTGGACAGTTCATGGACATTTTTGTTGGGTGATCAGGCAGGGCACACGATGCCCTTATCTTCAGGAACTCTAGCCTGTACTCTAGCTGGAGGCCGGCACAGTCTTCCCCTGCTGTTGACTAGCTGTTGAGGATGTGCAGATGCCATTGTGCATCGTGGGGGACACAGCTTACCCCCGATGCTGTGGCTAATGAAGCCGTACACAGGCCACCTGGACCTCAGTAGGGGCCAATTTAATGTCCACCTCAGCTGGGCCTGAATCCAAGTTGAGTGCACCTCTGGGTACCTGAAGGCGCAGTTCAGGTGCCTGCTAACCCGCCTGGACATGGGGGAGCACAACATCCCCGAGGCGGTCACAGCATATTGTGTCCTCCACAACATTGTGGAGAGGAAAGGGGAGGCCTTTCTCCTGGGGTGGGGGCAGACACCGGCCACGAGGGGAAAGCCTTCTAGCAGCCGCGGACAGCTGCCTTCCACCAGGCCCATCAGGCTGGGGTGCGCATCCGGGAGGCCCTCAGAGAGAGGTTCTCTCAAGGACCCCAATAACTCTCTCCAGGGCCTCCGGCTTGCTGCCCTATCCCTTTCCCACCACAACCCTTCCCCCTTTGCCCCTTCCCTGACCTCTCAATAAAAACACCTGTGTTGTTTCCAGCAAAATGAAGTCTGTATTTATATTACATAAAAAAAGGTGTGCAGAGGGAGGAGGGCTCATAACCTGGAGGGGAAGGGGGGGCAGCAAAATATGCCACCTCGGGTGCCGGGGCCTCGTTGGATTTGGGTGGGTCCGGGGAACACAGGGGGGGCTGAAGCAGGGTCAAGGATGGCAGGGGGAGGGGCATAGGTATCACCTGGGGAGAAGGCATGGGCATTAACTGGGGGACAGGTAGAGGGGGAATGGGCATCGCAGGGGGGGGGCAGGAGAGCGGAAGCCAGGAGCAGTGGCAGCAGGCGGGTATGCCATCATGCGCGACATGACGGCACATATGTTGTGTCACTGCTGCATGAGCTGGTCCTATGTGCAGTTCTTCCACTCAGCATCCTTGCGAATCTTCTGCGCCAGGGTCTGCTGCATGTTATGCAGGACACTAACATGCTGGCGCATGAGGTCTTCCTGGACCTTCTTCCTCCTAGAAAGAGGATTAGCAATGCTGGAAAACTCCTCTGTTCTTTTGATTTACTTTCAGAAGAACGTGATTGCAGTGTGGATGTAACACAGGTTTTGTCAGAGTGGACTTGTTCCCATAACCTATTTTCCAGTGATTTTTCTAGTTTAATTTAAATGTCTCCATAGATTAACCTCTTCAGTCTTTCAGTTCAGTTTTTTTTTTTAAAGAAGTGTGGTTTATTTAAGGACACAGTATCCTTTCCAAAACTGCCATATCTGACTGCCTGGAAGGAAAATGTAGTTAAAGTGGCAATGGTGCTTATGATATTAACTGAGCAGTAAAGTCTTCCTGATGCCTACGTTTTCCATATTCTGGGATCTGTAACTAATAGTGTGCAACAGAGCAAGTTATACTAGAAAGGATTCCATACAGTTGATATCTGACTGATAAACACACAGTCGCGATGAAAATGTACTTTCAATATACAGGAAGTTTTTCAGATGCCCATAGGTCTTCCTCAGTGAATGCAAGAGCCATAAATCCTTTATCTTTTTTTTTCCAACTTTTTTTTAAAGATATGACAGATCAGATAGATATATCTAACTTAGAGACACCATGCTCATGTAACAGTGTGTGGGCCCTTGTCTATCAAACTGCTGCTCTTTCTGTGACCGTGTCTGACCCCTTTTGTTTGCTCTTAGCAACTTGAAAAAGCTCAGCAGTCTTCTTCATGCCATATGTAAAGGCAGCCAACCTGTCAAGTTTCTTTTGGCAACTAGCAATTTTCTCTGTCATCAGACACAATACACTTGGACTTATCCAGCTAAATGAGAACATTTAACTATTGACAAGAACAATTTTGCAAATTTTGGAAACTACTAAAAACTAAGCACAGGACATTTGGCCAAATTCAACAAATACACATATAGGGGGCCTAAACCTCTGAGGCACTTAATGCCTGCTTTAAAGATGAGTGGGCTTGGAGGGCAGTTAGCATAACACAGGAGATGCTCAGTGTTACCAGCAGACCCTGTCTCCCCCCGGGACAGTGACCAGCCTGTTTTAAATGGACCCAGCTGTTGGGACCAACATGGACCAAGTTCAATCACTATTTTTTGTTCTGGGTTTCTAGGGCATGTTGCCCAGCTCAGAACTCTTGTCTAAACCCTTCCTGGATAATGGGAGTCTACAGTTCAGATTCCTAGAGCCTCAAACTAGTGTCTCAGATTTCCCAACCTGTCCCTCCTCTACCATCTAAACCAGGGATGGGGAAAAGGGCCTCTGTGGGCTGGATTTGGCCCACCAAGCAGGTTGATTGAGCTTTCGGAAGCCCTGCTGCTTCCCCATCCCCATGCCAATCAGGGCCTAAGGACTGGGGCATTGACTCTAAGCCCTGCATGCACGAGGGCAGAGAGCGAGAGACTTCATGCTCCCCCCGCCCGCAAGCCAGTCAGTGCTTGGGGGCAAAGGGGAGTGCACAAAGTCTCCTCCCAACCTGCTCCCATGCCAAAGAGGGTGGGAGGAGACTTTGCACGCTTCACCCGCCTCCAGGCTCTGATTGGCCTGGGGGTGGAGAGGGAAGCACGAAGTCTTCTCCCACCCTGCAAGGGGCGCAGCATTTCTAAGTGCTGCTTGCTCCTTGCAGGATGAGAGCAGGGTGGGAGGAGACTTGAGCCATGGGACCGTCAGAGGAATGGGCACCTAGAGGGAAACGCCAGCTGCTCAGAACAGCTGGTGGTTCTCTCTGGGGGGGAGTGGCAGGGGCAAAAACTTCACATGGTCTGTGGGCTGGGAAGCACAGACGTGTCCTGGCCCCACCCTTTCTGCCTGAGGCCCTGCCCCTTCCAGGGCAGCCTGGGGCCACTTCAAAAATTTCTGCCCACCCCTGGTCTACACATACACTCCCAGAGCACCATCTACCTGCGGGCACGCTGGCTTCTGGTTTTAACACCTTCAGGAACAATGTGACAGGATAGTGTGGTGGGATACAGCCTTGTGTTCACACCTTATACACTGCAGTAATAATTTCTGTACAAGGTCTGCTCTTCTGAAACCTCAGAATTTGCTGATCAGTATTGACCTGATAAAATATGTATGACAACATTATATGTGAAAGTTATAAGATTTCCCTGTATGACATTAAGACTCCATGTTCAAAACTCACATGGCGGCAAACTAACCAACCAGGCCTTTCTTGAACAAAGGAGTATGTGTTTGCCTTAATTTGCATTTAAACTGTAAATTAGGGATGATAGATTGAGGGTAATAGAATAGTCGAGTAACTGCATGAATTCTTATTGGTTACTCAACTATTCTATAGTCCCTGGGGAGGGTGCGGGGTGGCAGCCAGTGCACTCTGGCCCCACTCCTGGCGAGCTCCCTGTCACTCTGCTGCACTAAGTATCTCTGTATCAGCCATGCTGTCCCAGGAAATCTGACTAGGGATGTAATCGAGTAGTCAATTAACTGATTAACCAATAAGCAAAAGCTTATAGGTTAATGCTATAGACTACACACATTCCCCCCACACACATACACTACCAGTACATTTTTTAGCAGGCTGGCCAGCATTCCGGCTCAGTTCTGGCTTGAAACTGGTCTGGGACCTACCCCTGCTACAGTTCTTCATTTAAAGTGTATTAGGAGCTGGGCAGGCAGGCAGCCTGGCTCAGTTCTGGGTTGCACCAGATCTGGGAGCTCAGACCCCCCGCAAACAGAGGCTGCTGCCACCCCACGCTGCTGCCTCTTTATCAGAGGAAGCAGCACAGGGCAACAAGCAGCTGGTCTGCGAGGGGAGCTGGTTTTAGACCAGCTCCCACCTGGTACCCTGTACTGCTGTCTCTGATACAGAAGCAGCACTGCAGAGTGGCAGGAGGCTCCTCAGGAGTGAGGCTGGAGCACACTGGCTGCCGGCCCCACCCGCAGGGACTATAGAATAGTCGACTAACCGATAAGAATTCTTGAGGTTACTCGACTATTCAATTAACTGATACTTAACACCCCTAAGTCTAACTAGGCTTCTATTCCTCTGTTTCTTCTCTTCAGAATTCTGTGACTAGTGAGTGGAGAGACAGACTTCTTAAATCAAAGTAGTGTATATTTGAACATTAAGGACAAAGGGTTTGGGGGTTTTTCTGGGGGTTTTTTGTTTTGTTTTGTTTTAGAGAAAAGGGACTTTAAATACAACCAACAGGCTATATGCACGTCTATCTTATCAACAGACTTACCATCCCTCAAAGTTCGGTGGGCCTGACATCTTCCCACTCCTCAGCATATTTCTTTATGCCCACTTTTCCCCCCATGAATCACTCCCCACTCCAGAGTGTCCCCTTTAAAAAAATCCAATACTGGTGTTTCGATCTCAGGCATTCCCAGGCTCTCTCCTGTCCTGGCCCTAATTTTTAATAAAACTCCAATGTTTGGGGAGAAGTGGTGTATCTTCATCCTTTTTTTCCATGTGGCAATGCTTGATCCTCCCATACCCCGTTCACAGATACTTTAATACTGGCTCGGTTTCCTGTTGCCACATGCCTAGTCTGAGATGCCACACATCCACTGGCCATGTTAGTGACCCTACATTTGGGCTAGCAGTTGAGATGCCATTAAAGTTGATGGCTCCACACTGCTCTGCAATGGTTTGTCAGGTTATGTCTACACTGCATATATCAAGCCCTAATCCCCCCTTCTATCTTCACCCACATCTCTTGGATTCCAGCTTAGATGTAGGGCTGTAGGCTACCATGAAGGAGCAAGGTATCAGCCCAAGCCAAGGTAGGACATAGATTTCAACCCCTATCCTTCCGTAGCATAGATGCAGCCCTATTCCACACTGAGGTCCTCGGAATTCCCCCATAGGATTGCACATTGCTATGAGCCAATTGCATTTGCCCTCTCTCCCGAGAACTGGAGAGAAATGGAAGCCCCTCACCTTGTTCTAGTTCAACAGCGTTGACTTCCATTTTATTGAGTGCTCAGCTGCAAAACACACCTTAGCAGAATCTTTGGAGTTTGCAATGGACACTGACTAGAAGCCCTTTACAAAGCACATTTCACCATAGTTGAAGGAGCACAGCCAGATTTTGGTTACAAAGCCAAGGACGGCAACCACCAATATTGTGTGCATTTTATGATGAGTTTGACTGGATGCTAGGTGTGCCTCACACTGAGCCACCAGTAGTGCATGGCCTGTTAGCTGGGATGGTACCAGCTGGCCCCAGAAACGAGCTGGGGCCGTACTTTGAGAAGATTTTTAAGCCCTTCCCCGGAATTTCAAATCAGGACTTGAAATTGCCAACAGTAAAGCAAGCATGAAACATAGAATTTTTACAGGGAAGGAGCAACTTTTTGCTAGTTCATTCTGTTTTGTTAAAGTAAGAATTTTCTATTACTTTCCATATAAAGACATCATTCAGTGCCAACCCAATGGTGTCACAAGTCACCTGAAAAGACTGAACTGCATGGGGGGAAGTGGGAAACAGGTTGTAGTTGATCTCTGTTACATATTGTTCATGCACACCACAGATGACAAAATTATTAGTCCCAAATGTAACTGTAGGTTTGAATTCAGTACAGAAACTTGCCAGGGGTTGAAGCAGGGTAGCACTGGAGTTGCGTTTGTTTGTATGCAGGCCTAGCATGCTATATTGGAAGCCACTGGAAGACGCTAAGCTGTGTACGTGCTAACACTGCATCCTGTTGATTTCCTCATGAATTCTGATCCAATCCTAATTGCAAACTTTTCCAGTAACAGGAACTCCAGATACGTAGTCACATTTCAGGGAAGGGTGTATTTTTCAGGGCCACCTCAGTAGCTCACCAGCATGTTCCACTTGTAAATGTGCTGTTCAGTCACCATGCAGTCCAATGCTTCAGTGGCATATACAGCTGGGTTCCGCTCCCTCCCCCCTACACACATACACACCAACTTGGAATAAAACCTCTCTCAGTCAATTAGGCAGCACAAAAACTCTTGTGTCCTCCAAAATGTGCAATGCCTGAAATGCTAGAGAAGGCTTATGCAGCACAACATGATCCCTCCCGCCCTCGACCTCCCCACAAACTCAATTTTTAATGGGGAGAAAAATAAAAGTTGTGATTTTTAGTTTACCATTCTTCCAGCACTTCTTTCACTGTGATTACCTTGGCTGTGTCCAGCGAGCTTCTGTGGTGTGAAGCAGTCCTGTGCTACTACACTGAAATTCAGTTTCAAAATCACAGAATCAGTTTTAAGGGTCACAGAAGGGACCACAAGGGACATCTAGTCCAATCCCCTTCCACAATGCAGGATTTGTTGTGTCTAAACCAGGGCTACTCAACTTTGGAAGCCATGGGGGCCACAATGATACTCACAGCATTTGCCGAGGGCCACAACTTAAGTATGGTTGCATATACATACAAATATATATGCAAATAGCTTCTTTCATACTAACGGGCATGAATACAAAGATTAAGGCAAGACTACACAACACACAGGCCCCATTTAGACAGTTCTGCTGATATTAATAAAATGCAATATTTACCTGATTTCCACCCATATGACAGTGCTTTTAATGAGCAATGACAATCCAGGAATTTAACTACTACAATGCATATCAACAGAAGACCATTATACTTACTACTTTTTTGTTTTGTCTCCTGCCCACGGGCCGCGTGTTGAGCCCTGCATGAACCCAAACCACACTGCGGGCCACAAACAAACGGGCCGTGTGCTGCGTGTTGAATAGCCCTGGTCTAAACCATGCAAGACAAGATGGCTATCCAGCCTCCTTTTGAAAAACTCCAGTGAAGGAACTTCCACAATCTCCCAAGGCAGCCTGTTCCATTGTCCCACTGTTCTTACAGTTAGGAGGCATTTCTTGAGATTTAATCTAAATTCACTGTGGTTTGAACTGGGTTGCCTCTTGTCCTGCCCTCTGTGGCAAGAAAGAATAACTTCTCCGTCTTTTTATGGCAGCTTTTCAAGTATTTCAGCTTTTTCAAGTCAACATGGTTTCTGTAAAGGGAAATCCTGTCTTACTAATCTATTAGAGTTCTTTGAAGGGGTTAACAAACATGCGGACAAGGGGGATCCAGTAGATATAGTATACGTAGATTTTCAGAAAGCCTTTGACAAGGTCCCTCACCAAAGGCTCTTGTGTAAATTACATGGCCATGGGATAAGAGGAAGGTCCTTTCTTGGATTGAGAACTGGTTAAAAGACAGGAAACAAAGGGTAGGAATAAATGGTAAATTTTCAGAATGGAGAGGGGTAACTAGGGGTGTCCCCCAAGGGTCAGTCCTAGGACCAATCCTGTTCAACTTATTCATAAATGATCTGGAGAAAGGGGTAAGCAGTGAGGTGGTAAAGTTTGCACATGATACCAAACTGTTTAGGACAGTCAAGACAGAAGCAGACTGTGAGGGACTCCAAGAAGATCTCACCAAACTGAGTGATTGGGCAACAAAATGGCAAATGAAATTTAATGTGGATAAGTGTAAAGTAATGCACATCAGGAAAAATAACCCTAGCTATACGTACTGTATGATGGGTGCTAATTTGGCTACGACAATTCAGGAAAGAGATCTTGGAGTTATCGTGGACAGTTCTCTGAAAACTTCCACACAGTGTGCAGCGGCGGTCAAAAAGGCAAATAGGATGCTAGGAATTATTAAGAAAGGGATAGAAAATAAGACCCAGAATATCTTACTGGCCCTGTATAAAACTATGGTACGCCCACATCTTGAATACTGTGTACAGATGTGGTCTCCTCACCTCAAAAAAGATATTTTGGCCTTGGAAAGGGTTCAGAAAAGGGCAACTAAATTGATTAGGAGTTTGGAACGGGTCCCATATGAGGAGAGGTTAAAGCGACTGGGACTTTTCAGTTTAGAAAAGAGGAGACTGAGGGGGGATATGATAGAGGTATATAAAATCATGAGTGGTGTGGAGAGGGCCGATAAAGAAAAGTTATTTATTAGTTCCTAAATAGAAGAACTAGAGGACACCAAATGAAATTAATGGGTAGCAGGTTTAAAACTAATAAAAGAAAGTTCTTCTTCACACAGCGTGTAGTCAACCTGTGGAACTCCTTGCCAGAGGAGGCTGTGAAGGCTAGGACTATAATAGAGTTTAAAGAGAAGCTAGATAATTTCATGGAGGTTAGGTCCATAAAAGGCTATTAGCCAGGGGATAAAATGGTGTCCTTGGCCTCTGTTTGTCAGAGGCTGGAGAGGGACGGCAGGAGACAAATCGTTTGATCATTGTCTTCGGTCCACCCTCTCTGGGGCACCTGGTGCTGGCCACTGTCGGCAGACAGGATACTGGGCTAGATGGACCTTTGGTCTGACCCAGTACAGCCGTTCTTATGTTCTTATTTGAAGACTGCAATCATGTCCCCCTTTAATCTCTTCTTTTCCAGACTAAACATACCCCGTCCATTCAGCCTTTGCTCATATGGCTTGCATTCCATCCCTTTGATCATCTCTCACTTGCCTCTGGATCCTTTCCAGTTTCCCTACATCCTTTCTATATATTGGTGACTGCAATTGGACACAGTACTCCAGCTGCTGGAGATCTAACCAGTGCCAAATTGAGTGATTCTGTCACCTCCCTGACTAACTTCCTAAATCGCTGTTAAAGCAACCTAAAATTGCATATGTTTTTTGCAGCATTATCGCACTGCAGTTGCATCTACAACTCCCAAGTGCTTCTCAACAATGCTGCTACCAAGCCAGTTATCCCCCCTTTTTAATTTTGTGAATTTATTTTTTCTTCCCTAAGAAAGCTTGTATTTGTCTCTGTAGAATTTCATATACTTAACTATTACTTCTCTAATTCATCAAGATCTCTCTGAATTTTTGCTTTGTCTTAAATGTGAGCAACCCCCAGATTTGTATCATCTAAAATTTGATCTTATATATATTTTAGAAGTGTGCATCTGTCTGTCTGTCCATCTGTCTGTGAGTCTGTTTCTTCAAGAACTCCTCCTAAACGATAAGAGCTAGGACCGCCAAATTTGGTGTGCAATTTTTTCTTATTATAACTTAAAGCAAAGTTAGAGTTTGGACTACAGGCAGTCCCCGACTTACGAACGGGTTATGTTCCGAACACCTGGTCGTAACTCGATTTGGTCGTAAGTCGGAAATACCCTTAAACGTGCTGCTCGTACTATTCAAAAAACTTGACATACGTGGTTCTCAACTCGAAAATATTATAATGGGGTTAATGGGAGGTTGGTCGTAAGTACGGATGGTCGTAAGTCGATGTGTTCGTAAGTCGGGGAGTGGCTGAATCTACACTTGGGACCTGGGTGCATAAGCATAAACCTGGACTACTGACCCACTACTTCACAGAGCAGCTGTACAGGGAAAATAGACAAGGAGTTGACTTCAGCTCTCTCTGTTCATTGGCCAAAATGGCTAAGACAGCTCTTAAGGAAGAACAACAGTATAGGCCAAAAGGAAATTACCACTGCCTGAGAGCAGACAGAAAACTGGGGATAACTTGTGGCTCGGAGGTATATCCTGACTCACAATTAGGGATGTTAGATAGCATGTAATTGAATAGTCGTGTAAGCACATGAAATTTTAGCGGTTACATGACTATTTGATAGTCTGCAGGGGTGGGGCCGGCAGCCAGTGCAATCCGACCACACTCCCAGGGAGCCCTCTGCCACCTCGCGCTGCTGCCTCTCTATCAGAGGCAGCAGCGTGGATTGGCAGGCGGAGTGGCAGGCTGGAGCTGGTTTGCGAGGGGAGCCAGTTTAAAAACAGCTTCCCTTGTGAACTGGCTCCCACCTGCTGCCTCACGCTGCTGCCTCTGATAGAGGAAGCAGCATGGGGTGGCAGTAGCCCTTGTCCATGGGATGCCTGAACTCCCTGCAGACAGAGGTTGCTTTGCAGCAACTTGCCCTGCCCTCTCCCCCATGCTGCTGCTTCTGATAGAGGTAACAGTTCAGGGTAGAGTAGGCAGCACTGTGGACCTGGTGGGACCAGATTTTAAGGTGGCTCTCTCCAGCACCAGCTCCTGCCTGGCCCCCACTGCTGCCTCTGCAGGAGGCAGCAAGTGAGGGGCAAGGGGGGTCTACAGAGCCAGCATGTGCAGGGAGCCCAAAGCCAGCTCCCCGCACATATTGGCTCCTGCCTGCCCCCCTCACTCTCTGTGCTACTGCCTCTCTATCAGTGGCAGCAGCACAGGGGGGGAAGAGGGAAGGGAGCAGGCAGATCTGGTGCTTATAGGGAACCAGCTTTCAGTCAGCTCCTCGCGAGCACCGGCTTCCATCCCAACCCTGGGTACAGAGATAGCAAGGGCGGGGGGAGTGCGTGTAGTCGACAAGATTAACTGATAAGCCCAGGCTTATCGGTTAATTGCGTAGTTGTCTACACATTGATATCCCTACTCACAATACCTCATAGGGATATTTCTGTGGAAGTGCCACTTTTGCATTACTTCTTGTTTACAGATGCACCTAAAGGCACCATATAGCTCCAATTTGACAAGGAAATAGAGGAAACAAGTAACAGTTAACCACTTTCACAGCAACATGATTTCCTACTCCTTTACAGAAAAGCCCTGTGGGCATGTATCCTCTAAAAGGCCTTCCTTACTTAAAGGGAGAGAACTGTAAGAATATTTCTTCAATGGGAGACCAGTTTATCTACAATACAACTGAAAAATAAAGCTTTTATGTTTCCTTCACCCATGATCTGCAACTCATGAACCCCACAGACCCTTCAAGTCAGAGTACGGTGGCAAAAACACTTCACTATGGAAAATCCCAACTATCATAATCATAAAGGTTATTTCTGATTCTTACCTGACTAAAATGCTATTTAATAGCAAGCCTTCAAAAATAATAAAAAACAAAAAAGCAGCTTCCATAAAACACAGTCCAATGGTTTAACTACACTGTGTTTATATATTCAAACCAAAAGTACATAAAATACCATTTGCTTCACAAGCATACAAAGCTCTTCAGAAAGCTATTGTTAACATTTATTTTGTTCTCCTTTGCAGTTTCCCATTGCTGGTGTAGCATGGAAGCTAATTAATTAAGGTTTTGCAAACCTTTTTGTTTACCTGACATGGCAACTGGTGGGAATAGGAGAAGCACAGCTGCAATTTACAAATTATAGAAATGTTGCAATGGTGATAATTAGGTATGCAAAAGTTGATTTAGTTCCACAGCTATTTTCACTAGATGTAGTCATTTCAAGAGCTTATTCAGGGCTGATCTAATGAAATGCTTCGATCAAATGTTTTACTTTCTTTTTGCAGCATTATAATATGCCTAAGAGGCAATTCCAAATGGAATTACAGGTTAAATGAGTTACACCCTCTTTGCTCTGAAGCAGAAAGAAATTGCACAGATGCCAAGAGTAACAGTTAACCTGCTTTTCATTTGTTTGTTTTACTTATGTGCAATGTGTCCCAGCACAACATTGTTAATTGCAGCGCAATCTAATGTATTTGACTACAAAGCAAAGCAGCCCAGAGTTCAGTCATTGCTTCCATTGTATTTCTCGAAGGTGATTTATGTAAGGAATGAAACTTTAGAAAATGTCAATATGGTTGCCACTGGAAGAGAGCAGGAATTAGAACTAGGGGGGAGACAAGACAGATTTCTGTTGGAGAATACCATTGTCAGGATTGTAGCCCTAATGCACCAAGCCTGCAAGATGCATCATGTTCCCAAATCGCTGCACTTGTAGCTGGCATTTCAGAATGAGTTAGGTGGGTGGATGCTAAATGACAACAAGTACTGTATATCCTTAAAGCCTGAAGGAAGAGAACACTTCAGATCCCCCTATATGTCTTTTTTTCCCCTTTAGGTGATATTTTTCCAGGAAAAGGTCAGGTCAGCGTGACAGAAAATCATTCTGATCTGAAAGCTGTTAGAAGTCACATCCTAGCATGCTTGAGTTCGCTGCCTGTGTGCAAAACCCCACACTTAAAAATAAGCAAGAAAAAGGTGGCAAAAGCAAAATCTTTGCAAAGAAATTCACATCCACAATATAATGGAGAAGGAGGAACAGCAATAGAAGAGCAATCAGAAATTGTTATTTCTTTGCAGTACATTGGCACAGATTACCTAATGATACCAATACAGGAGTTGCACTGCTTATTTTCTTCCACCCCCCGTCTGATGCGGGGGCCACATTACACTACATGTTGCCCCTTACTTAGTGCTCTTCATAACGCCTTGATCTAGCCTCAAGGCACTTAAAACAAAGCTTCTTAAAATGTCTGATTCACCTTATTTCTTACTAAACAAGAAAATCTGGTCTGATCCGCAAGTAAAAGGAAATGGCAATTGTTAACAAAAAATGAGCTAGTTACAAACTAGTCAACCTTACATTATATTACCCTGAACTGTTAATTAAACTTTTTATAACTCTCTCCTGTGTCTGCCTTGGGCCTTACCTTTAAATTGCCTTTTAATGGGAAATTGATGTGAACAGCATGCAGCCACCAGACCAGGAAAACATGTCCTCATTCTTAGGATGCATGCTATATATCAGCAGATGTGAGGAGGCTCATGAAGAATTGTTACCGCTATACCTCTATTCTTGGTGGCACAAATGAAGAGCTAACCAATTAACTGGCTGTCAGGAAAGGCACACAGAATTGTTACATGAAGATAGAAAATGAGCACCACAGATCTGAGAAATGAACACAGAATTAGTGGGATGACTAGGAAAAAATTGCAAAAATAACTACTGGAAATATCTGAAAGTAAATTCAACAAGATAAACATGTCCAGGAGCTGTGTGGCTCTCATTCATCCATTAATTCACTGCAGTTATACAAGGGACAAATTTGACATACTATGCTTTTTGCTTGGTCTATCTGCTTCTAAGAAAATCTAGATGAAGTATCATGAGATCACAGGTGAAGTGTGACATTAGCTTGATCTGTCTGTGAAAGAGATGAAAGGCACAGAGAATAAAGTCATTTCAATAGGCTATCCTTTGAAGGAAAAATAATCTGAAGTTGATTCAAAATTTGTCCTTATTTTATACCACGTGGAACTCCTTAGAAGACAATATGTTTGCACAGGACTATAGGTTACAGAAGAATTTGTCTCAAATAACGATTAACAGAAGTGGATACCAGCTAATAATGTAAATCCTAAGGTGACAATTTTTAGCACGGTCATCCCTTTCTTAATAAATCAAATAGGAAGAATGAGCTATTATTGCCACAATCACACATTGTGTAGAGTGGGCCAAATCCTCAGTCTAACTCTAGGTGCTTAGTCATTCAGAACAATCCAGAAGGTGCTCTGACTTATGCCAGAGACTAGGTCAGAGGTCTATTCCTCAAGGAGTAGAGAAGTATAAAATCTAAACTGTGGTGAAAACAATTACTAGTACTATCTTTTAAAATATGTGTGCATCACATCTTCTCCTAACCATCTTTCATTGGTCCTTTCTTCAGTCTAAAATAAAAACAAAAGGAATATTTTTTCAAAGTTACTGTACAGTTTTACCACCCCTTGTTAAAAGACGTTTTGTTAAAATTCAAAACAAAAATTGTAAGCCTCAGACACTCAGTGAAGTTTCAACCCCCAAAACTTTGATGTTTATAATGGAAATGATTATTACAGCTGTGTCAGTGCTGCTTCTGGTCTGTATCTCAATTTCTAGTCATTCCAAAATATCCATCTTGTATTTACAGAAGAGACTGAAATTTCATCTGGTCTAATTCAGCAAAGGCTTGTACCTCAAAACATGAGACTTGATGTTGTCTCAGGTTATAAGCCCACAGAGGGGGACAGAAGAATCATGAGAACCCTCCTTCACCTGGTGCTGATGAGCAGACTATCTGGAATTTGCGTCTGTGCTGATAAAATAAATATAAAAGACAATCTGGCACTTCACGTCCTATTCCTCCCCTATTGTGAAGAGCCAGCATGTGAGGAGATGATAATCTGCTGCTGGCGTAGGTCATGAGACAATTACTAGCCCGCTAGGCAGAGCAGGAAGAAAGCAAGGAGGGAATTGTAGCAATAAACTGTGTGGTCCAAAGAAAAAATTCTCAATTTTTGTTTTGCAGTGGAACTCAGAGCTAATAATGATAGGCAAATTCCTTCCTATTCTCTAGTTTAAAAAAAGTCAGGTTACAAAATTGAAGGAATGTTTTAGGGCTGGTTATATGTTCTCTGAGATTCAACCTTATGACATCTAGAAGTTTGTAACCATCTTTATCTTTACTGACCCTTTACTCCAGTAATCCCAAAAACAGCAGGAAATCGGTTTTCTTAGCCAAGAATCTAAGCGAAGGGCAGCACGTGGCCTGGTTTCATCTGATCATCAGAGTTCTGAATGAGATCTCACACAATAGAAAATAAGTCACCCAACTCCCTTGCTAGAAAAGATGGGGCCTACAAACGTTATTGGCCACCACCACCACCACCATCAACAAAAAGAGAAACCATAGTCGCTAAAATTCCAGCATACCTAGTAATTTTGCAGTGAATGAGTGGAACATTTTATTGCTCAAAATCTAGAATATACAGATGGAAACAAAATAGTTCACAGCTTGTAACTTCCAAATGGTTAAAGGCATATGAAGATATTAAATAGGATGTGAACATATTTTCTTGGAATTCAGAGAGATAAGCTACAAAAAAGATTTTTTTTTTTTTTTTTTTTTGTGTGCAGAGGCTAGCCATAGTGGATTCTATAGCAAAATACCTGACTGCTGTTTGCTATCAGAGCAACTAAAGCTTCATGGAATGCTACCACAGACGGGGGGGAAATGTCCTGTTTGCTGTACAGACACTTTGTAGTAGGTGAATAGTTTTGCCTGTGGTAATGCTGGGAAAGTAACTTTTAATAGGCAATCAATTATAACTGTAACAAATTGCTGGCAAATTTTTGTTCACAGTTTCAATTCCAAATTACTTGAAAATACAATCAAGTAGCAGTCAATTGCTTCTAGTTACTTTTTTTACATTGAATGTTGTGGTGGAATGCTGAAAAGAATAAGAAACAAAACAAAAAACCCCAACCCATGAGTTCTCTCCCCTCAGGAAAACAAGAATATTCGGAAGCATAGAAAAGGACTCAAGACATTGTAGCTGACAGACATTTCAAATGATTTATAGCAATTACTGTTGCATGGCACACTATATTTTGTGAATTTCTTTAAAATATTTTGGACAGAAATGTAAGATATAACATGAAAAAATATGAATACTGATATCTACAGCACAGTGGGGAAAAAATCCTTATTTTGAATGTTACGGTCCACAATCCCATTACAACAGGGTTTTCTGCCAGCCCCAGGGGCAGAATTAGACCTGCCTATCACTAGCAAGCAGGGAAAGCCCCTCCTCACTCTTTGAGATACCTTTCACACACAGGACTATGCATCTGATTATGGAGAAAAAGTACATCAATATTCTAGAATGACCTATGGTAAAAACATTTTCACTTTCTACAGAGAAGCTAGCTAACAGGAATGTGGATGCCAATTTTGGATTTTGACTATGGAGATGTGAGGGCCATGCCTTGTGCATGAGCAGATAATAATCTGTGAAACTTTTCTTTAAAAGAATTTGCTGTTTGGACAGAAATCTGATGTATGCAAGAAACTCAGCCTGTTGGTATAGTTGTTTTAATTTTCATAGTGAGACCTTCTAGAAGAAATTCTAAGACACATTTTGCCAGCAGTGACAGAGTGGTATCTTATAAATCTTGCACCATTACCTGTATTTTGGCCAGCTACTGGAGTAAGGCCTATTTACAGACCTCTGCTGAGATCCTGAAATATGCCAACCCACAATTGTGTAAGTTTTACTTCAGATATTGATTTTCAAAACAAAAGCAGCGAAGTTCAGGCTGTCAGTATCTGGATGCAGGATCAAAAGCTTCAGAGAGGTAGCTGAGTTAGTCTATAATTGGAAAAACTTAAATGTTTTATGTTTGTATACACTGACAGTCTCATGGACCCCATGTCCTTGTTTGGGGCCACTAGGAGCTACCGTAATACAAACATATTAAAGAAAATAATATATCATAGTGGCTTTTGTTGCTAATTTACTAGATCACACAACTTTGGTTCTTAGTCAATATAGGACTATCATAATAACAGATGCATTGTCCTTCTTTATTTTCAGTCATGTCATCTGGACAACAGGAAAAAAGAACATGTACAATGAAGAGATGTTGGCCTCTGAATCCCATTATGTAGAGATGCAGCAATGGGCAAGCAGAGGAGAGGCAAGTGTCTCACCACTAGCCCTGAAGCAAAGGGATCCACACTGTCACTCCACCGAATGGACTGACTGAAGATGGAAATATTTGTGGATGCATACTCCATTTCACCTGTTGCTAACTTCCCCCGCTAAGTGGAAAATATGGCTTTCACCACTGCTTTCTGTTTTTAATGATCCCTTACTTCAGTCTTAACTTCTTGTTACATAATTTTGGTGACTCACTCATGCTTCTGGTGTTTGGACTGTTTATAAAAACTTGGAGTTTAGATCATATGTGACTTGTAAGTCTCTAATGCTCAGTAGAGGTACGTGTACACAGCAGGGCTATGTCAACTGCATAGCTGAAGTCGAAATAGCTTAATTCGGCTTTTGGCGCTGTCTACACAGCAGGAAATCAAAGGAAGAACACATTTCCTTCGACTTCCCTTACTCCTCATAAAAAGAGGGTTACCATGAGTCGGAGTAAGAAATCCTCCAGCTTGACATTATTTAGAAATAAAGGCTTGTAGTGCAGACACACTCTTTGTTATTTTTGCATTAACAGGAGCATTGTGAGCAAGACACAAGAAGTCATTCTTCTGCTCTACTCTGCACTGATTAGGCCTCAACTGAAGTATTGTGCCCAGTTCTGGGCATCACATTTCAAGAAAGATGTCAAGAAATTGGAGAAGGTCCAGAGAAGAGCAACAAAAAAAAATCAAACATGAACTATGGGGGGAGACTGGGAGAATTGGGCTTGTTTAGTTTGGAAAAGAGAAGACTGAGAGGGGACATGATAGCGGTTTTCAAGTATCTAAAAGGAAGAGGGAGAAAAATTGTTCTTCTTGGCCTCTGATGATAGGACAAGAAACAATGGGCTTAAATTGCAGCAAGGGAGGTTCAGGTTGGACATTAGGAAAAACTTCCTAACTGTCAGGGTGGTTAAACACTGGAATAAATTGCCTAGGGAGGTTGTAGAATTGCCATCACTGGAGATACTTAAGAGCAGGTTAGATAGACATTTATCAGGGATGGTCTAGATGGTGTTTGTTCCTGCCGTGAGGGAAGGGGACTGAACTTGAGGATCTCTTGAGGTCCCTTTCAGTTCTAGTATTCTATGATTTTAGGAATAACTAATTTTATTCCAAAATAACGCTATGTGTATACGTACCCTATGGCAGAATTTACAATAGTATGAAACATCCAAAGTTAAATTCACAGGCAAAGTTTCTGCTTCTCCAATCAACTTTAGGCTTTCACTGTTCTGGTTTTAATATTTTCATCTGTTCCACCTGTTTTGTTTAAGATGCTCCCAAAATATATGAAATATCAGACCTCTTCTATGTCAATCCCAGAAAATTCTATTAAAGATGTTTCTTGCTTCTCATGGTTTTGCTTTTCTTTGTGTTGATTTTCTGCAGTACTAACTGTGAATAGTCCTGGAGCTCATTTGTTTTAGCTTGCATATTTCTACACCTCCCATTGGTCATAGCTCCCATCCAATGGAAGCTGCAAAACTGGGAATTAGAGAGAAGCAGACATAGCACTTGCATCTAGGAGCAGGGATCATTGCTTCTCAAGAGCTGAGTAGGGAGCTTGCCAAGCTCCATAGTCCCCCTCACCCAGCACCCATGGTCATGCCACATTCCCTCATGCCGCATGCCCACCACCACCTGAGCTGTCTCCTGGGCCATCCCCCCAGCACGTGCAGTGCCCTCCTAGGCTGCATCCCCCAGCACTCGCAGCACCCCCAGGGCCACTCCCACAAGCCACCCTGAACCCCAAGGTTTAGTCAGGGGTTAAAAATAAAAGTTATAGATAGGTCACAGGCTATGAACTGTTTACTGTCCTGACCTTGCCATGACTTTTACTAAAATACCCATGACAAAGCCTTAGCCTTATTCATCAGTTATAGAAACATTCAGAGACAATTCAATGATACACCTTCTGGGAACAAACCTAATGATAAATTCTAGTTTAAAGGTACAAGAGTAGAAATATAACCCCTAATATAAAAGTGTGCATGGATCCACATGGTTTTGTATGTAATCCACATGGACCCTGGTTTTGTATGTAATGGTGTTTCTTACTAGAACTAGTTTTGCCCTGCTGCAGTACCCATGCAAAGATCAATATTTAAAAGAGAGATTTCAGTTCCCTGTACATACTTCTACGGCAAAGCCATTCCTAAGAAGCCATAGTGACACATGCAAAATATTTTCCATTCTGGATTACATTAATGCACATTGGTTCTCCCTTCCTCCAAATATTACAGAGGGAGCTGAAAATCCTGGTTGCTATTGACTACAAGGAATGGCAAAACTTGAATACTTAAACTGTTGAGGAGAGCCATTAAAAAAAAAAAAAACCTTTCCAAAAACAAAATTCATAATGTGTGTCATGAATTGTCTCATCTTTCTTCTTATTGCCCCAGGCCAACCCTTTTGCCATATAGTGAACCTCCTGTTGATTTCAATGGCAGCTATATGAGGGCAGAATCTAGCTCTTGGATAGCTGGAGAAGGAATCCTAGCAAGATTTCACCAATGACACCTGAAACATTTTGTCAGAATCTCATCTTAGCTTGCTCTAATCTTTTTGCAGCTATGGTGTCAGTATCAGATACTATTCATTCAGATAGCGTGCCGGGTTCTGAAATAGGAGATGCTATTTACAAGCTCATCAAATTGATGCTGCTGTAGTCACAGTGTTCAGCTTATATTGCTTTTTCTCTGTGAGTATCACCCACCAGTCTAAGAATATTGTAAAATTTTATGAAGAAATATTATCTGCAGTGATGTTTTCTAAAACAAAGAACAGTGGCCAAGTTTCACTGGAATTTTCTTTTGCATACAATATAGCATTGTAGAATTCAAAGGTATGTACCATCAAAAGACAGTAACTGTGTTTGTCTGAGTATTGGCTACTATGTGCAGTAAGGAAAAACATAAGAATGGCCATACTGGGTCAGACCGAAGGTCCATTTAGCCCAGTATCCTGTCTCCCAAAAGTGGCCAATGCCAGGAGTTTTACAGGGAATGAAAGGAACAGATACTCACAATATCCTGACAGAGTTCCACAGATCAGGACTGCTGACAGAGGGGGCAAAGGGAGAACTGTCCCAAGGCCCAGTGATTCAAAGGGGGCCAGAGCTCCCCGCCGCCACCACCACTGTTACTGTGGCAGAGATGGTGGCCAGAGTCCGAGACCCTTTAAATCACTGCCAGAGCACAGCATGCTGCAGAGCCATGGTTGGCACACTCCGGGTGGCATGGGGTGCGTGCGCTCTGGGCAGCACTAAGGACCGGCTGCCCTGGCCCCTTTCATCTGAGGCTCTTTCTCTTTTGGGAATGTGGTGCCTGGCGAATCTATTGGCTCGCCTGCCACAGATCGATCGTGTGTTACGTGAAGATATATAGGTGGCCTCATTCACCATTCCAAATGTACCTTATCTTGTGTTGTAAGGGACAAACATTAACATGAGATAGTTTTGACTGTAGCATGGACATGTGCATGAGCCCTGGTGGTAGCACCTCTAATCTGATTGGACACTTCTCCTGCTTTGCTTGAACCATATGGGCAGATCAAAGGAATGGAGTGCTGATTATAGGAGTACTCTTCACTGTACCTGATACAAGAGCAACTACTCTTTTGATGAGCACTCAGCTCCTCAATTTCTCAAACTGCTTTAGCAAAGCAGAATGATCTCAATATGTTATTTTCATTGCATGACTGACTCCTATCAATACGGTAAATCCCAACTTTCTAATGCTTCTAAAAATCTGTGAAGTTGGAAGATCCTATAGTCCCTCTGCTCTGGACTCAGACTGTTAAAAATTATCATCAGAAAAGGATTCTGAAGACCTCTAAGTTATCCCACATTTCCTTTAAAATTATTTTAATACACACCCATGTTTTACAGTAACATAACAAAGTCCCCTTGCAACTAATAAAAACATTTATTGTTGAAGTGCCTGTGCTTTCAAAAAAATTGCTAAAAGCTGTTTTCCAAATCAAGTGTACAGAGAATACAATGTAAAAACAGCTATAAAAATGCTACATTTTAAAGTTGTGACACATTTAATAGATTCTATCAGACAAAAATATATGTAATGAAATGAAACCAATACAACACATTCCTTTTGTGCTGCTGGAACAAAGTGAGAAGGGGTTCCTGTCAGCCTTTTCAGGGCATCTGTCAGAATCAGAAAGGGGAGAAATGACAACCGAGCCAGAACATACTGTGCTCCAGTGATTGTCAGCCTGAGAAGCAGTCCCTTAGGGAGTGCTCGAGCCGGTATAATTTATAGCAGGCCTTAAGCTGCTCTAAATTATGTTGGGGAACCATGATAGTGGAAAAGTGGCTGATACTCTTAAATTTACCACTGACCATTATAAAAATACTTTTCAGGGCAATATTTTGCTGAAATTTTACCCTTTCCCTCTCCAGCCTCTGATTAAGCAGATGAAAGTACAAGCTGTGCATCACAATCAAATTTGTGTGTCAAAAATTCACCTGCCTTATAACAAAATATTCAAATTTTTAAATTTATTTTATGAAGGTCACAGTAAACTTACTCAAGACCTAAAGTATCTAAAATTTAATATGTACTCGACACATCCTACAACTTCTGGACACCCCATGATCTATTTTTATATTTCTTTACAAGGAAAATCCATATCTAAGAGAGTATATAACGTACGCTGTTAAGATCTTTTCTTTCAGCTTTGTTGGCAGAAAGTGCAATTAGAGTTAACAGGAGTTAGGAAATCACCTCCTTCCATCCTCTCCCCTTCCCAAATTACTCACTTTGAGATAGTTTTAAAATGCATAAGCTTCATTCAGATTCCTTTTCAGGTGACAATCCTAGCATATTTACTATTCAATGACAGTAATTTGCTCTGCATCTTCAAAGTGTTCTGCAGGCACTGACTTCCCTGCAAGTCACATGTCTAACACTCACAAGAACAACATGATTAACAGGTTACAGAGGGGTAGCTGTGTTAGTCTGTAACTGAAAAAACTGAAAAAATAACGAATAGACTAGCAGCACCTTAGAGATTAACAGGGACATATCATTAAAGCACATAGAGGACAAATACACTGATCCAGCCTGAGGCACTGCATTCCTTTTTCATTTTAAATCATGTCCTTTCCCAACCATCTTAAAAATACCTTTTGAGATGAATACATAAACATACACTGAACAGAGGGTTACACATTCCACCTGAGCAGCCCATAGCTGCTCAAGTTCTGGATGAGCCCTCATATCTGTAAGGGCTGCCTTACAGACACACTGAAGGCTGAACCAGGGGCCATAATGCCAAAAGCATGAATCTTTACAGCATGAACTAAAAAGTTAGGCTCCATATCTAGGGCTGTAATAGACTCGCTTCCACTGGGAACACATAACCCACACACGGTTCATGCATGCAGGAGCATTTCAATGTTAAGTTATACCTATGTCCAACTGTTAATGCAGGCTTCTTTATCTGTTAATGTTAGCTCTTTTGTAATCAGCAGTTCAGCTGAGATGTTTAAGTTATTAAATTTGTGGTTTGCCATTTTATTTTATTCAAAACAACAGGTGAGCCTCCATTTTGATTAGCTTTCTTCTTCCTTGCTTAGAAAAAAGGCAGGAAAATGGGGAAAGAGTGGGAAAATGTTGCTAAGCAAGTGGAATGCACAAATACAGGGCGCTCAGAGTGGTCTCTCTTCCTCTAGCTCGTTCACTGACAGGATGCAGTGAGTGCTGCTTCCCGGAGTGACAGGACTCCTCAGAAGACTGATCACTGGCTTGCAGTGACAGCTGCTATTAAGGTGAGGTAACATCTGAAGGTATTTGATCACTGGGGAGGACACTTGCAAACACGGATCGCCTTGAATAGACAGGGCTAACACACACACACGAGACGACACAAAGGGGCTAGGGTGGGTTCTGAGTTAGGGCCTAGCCTAAGCTCCTACTGCTGTCTGGTCGTTCCTGATCCTTGTCATCTGGACAGAAAACTGGAAGTCGGCTTTCCCTGCAGCAGTGTAAGACAGAAGGCCTAACATTCACTTCCTCTTCCCTGTTGTGCCTGTTTGATTGTTCGTGTGTGAGTCCCTCAGTTTCCAGACCCAGTTATTCCATCCTTCCCTAGTCCTTTTTACCTTCCCTATCCTATGGATAACAAAGTATAGTTTCTTTATAACTTTGTGTGTGAACTCCTCATTTGGTGCTCTGATGGATGGGTGAAAGGGGAGAGAACCAAATAAGGGGTTAGGTGGATCTCTTTGGAATTCCCTTTCTCTTACACAGCAAGGGATATAAAAATCCCATTTAATTGGTTAAACTGGTTAAATGTGATGTTTAACTGGTTAACCGATTAAAGAGGTGATGAGCAGGGAGCCACTGTAGCCAGGTTAGGCTGGAATGGCAGACCCACCTGCTGTGTTCGAGCTGGAGCACTCCCCCTGCCTGCAGCTCACCTAGGCCTTCCGCGTACCTAAGCATACCGCAGACAGGGGCTGCTCTAGACAACGGCCTTTAGGGGGGCAGGAAGCTGCTCCAGCCCCCACCGGTTAATTGGTTAACCTTATCCCTATTTATACGCGGCAGTGAAACGTTAATTTGACCTAAGTCCTTAGTTCGAATTAACTGTTACTCCTCGAGTAACTTAGTTCGAATTAGTTCAAACTCAAGGACTTAGTTCGAATTAATGTTTCACTGCTGCGTGTAGCCACGCGGCAGTGAGTTCGGGCTAGTGAAATTTCAAAATGGCGACTGGACGGGAACATGCAAATAAAGCCCGGGATACTTAAATCCTGGGCTTCATTTGCAACTCCGGTCACCTCATTTGCCTACCTAGCTCGAATTAACGAGCTAGTGTAGACATACCCATAGACTTTAAGGTCAGAAGGGACCATTATGATCATCTAGTCTGACCCCCTGCACAATGCAGGCCACAGAATCTCACCCACCCACTGCTAGAATAATCTTCTCATCTATATCTCAGATATTGAAGTCCTCAAATGGTTTAAAGACCCCAAGATGCAGAAAATCCTCCAGCAAGTGATCCGTGCCCCATGCTACAGAGGAAGGCGAAAAACCTCCAGGGCCTCTGCCCATCTACCCTGGAGGAAAATTCCTCCCCGACCCCAAATATGGCGAGCAGCTGAACCCTGAGCATGTGGGCAAGAGTCACCAGCCAGACACCCAGGAAACGTAGGCTTATCAGTTAGTCCTGTCAACTACACACACTCCTCCACTCCTTGCTGCCTCTGATACAGAGGCAGCAAAGGACTGGGGAGGGAGATGGGAGCTGGTGCCCATGAGGAGCCGGCTTCTAAACTGGCTCCCCACAAGCACTGGATCCCATGGAGCTGCCTGCTCCCCAATCCTGCGCTGTTGCCTCTGACAGAGAGGCAGCAGTGCTGGGGGGAAGGGGAGAAGCAGGTGGGAGCCGGCTTTTAAATCAGCTCTCCATGTGTGCCGGCTCTCCACAGAGTTGCTTCCCCCCCTACTTGCTGCCTCCCACAGAGGCAGCCAGGGAGGGAGGGAGGCAGGAGCCAGTGCTCAGAGGGAGCCGGCTAGGGCGGGGGAGCAGTGAAGGATGCCTCTGCCAAGTGTACACACTAACAGATCACTACTCTGTTTAATATTCTACTATGCAAAAGTTCAATTTAAAAAGAAACACTCCTTTTATTTCAGTAAGTCTAGGATCTGAATGAGATTAGAATGGAGCAATGCATTGGGAATATAAACGAAACACGTCCTTGCTAAGCTGCCTACAGATAGGGTTCCAAAAGGTCTGTGAAAAATAATTACCATCAAATCAGATTTTATCCCAAACACCTTGTCTTCTTTCAGTAAAGGCTAAGAATATGGTGCCATTTTCAGACAATTAACTCAGGCATATCTTGATTGAAACAAAGTATTTTATTACAAAATACTGTAGGAATAATTGATTGAAAGTTTATGAGTAAACATTGGTGGACCAGTTTACCGGTTAAACATATACTTTAACTGGTTTAATGTTTTAAACGGGATTTTACATCCCTCGTTGTTAACTTTCACTGTCTGATGCTTTCAACAGATGAATATATTTGTTTGTTCCCTATGATTTAGTTCTGTTCCTCCTGTGGTCAAAATGACTTGAATCCACAAAGCATAACTTTTAGGCACTAGAAAATCACTGCAATGGTGTGACCCACAAAAACTGAATTAGGTGCCTGGGCTCTTCATGCAATGCATTGAGAGAGGCAGATACCTAAGAATGTGACCCACAAAAGCCAGGACCCTTAAGTTAGCTGTAATTTCTGAGGCCTTTTTCTGAAATAAAAACAGCAGCCATGAGATAAATCATAGCCACATCCTTACATTCCATCTGTTGCACCAGAAGAATGCAGTATCAGGCTGTTAAGAAGGCACTCCTCCCCTAACAGTACACACCATCACCAGATAAACAGATCTTAAGATGTTTAAAGAAAACTGCGATAATATTCTGTCTGGCAAGAAACCACTTAACAGCTATGACTGTGAAATCCATACTTCTCTATTCTTTAGCCTTTATGATTGTATATTGTATGGTCTCTCTGAGTCTTTGTTTCTGTCTGCTGCATGACTAATTTCACAATATTTGAATGAAATAAGGTGCTGGGGGATATTACTGGTTAAAAAACTTTGATATGAGAGTCATTCTCTCTCTCTCTGGCCCCATGACTAGGTAGGTATTTAGATACTACTTCAACAGGAGACAGCAAGGCAGCACTACATCAGAATATCCCATAGCCCAATAGCTAAATCACACACCTAAGCAGAAGTAGATCCCGGTCCAAATACTCTCTCTCTCTCTCTCCCTCAGGCAGAACCCGGACTGCCAACCTGCCAGCTCATTGTTATAATAAGCCACCACCACACCCAGATTTTGAATTGTATCCAATTTAGTACATAGCTTCTGAGCACACCTATCAAATTGGGCCCCATAGATGAGTGTGAAGCTCCTCCATCTATCTTCCCCTGGTTTGTAGCTGACTCTGTAGCTTCGGCATCCAGGTGCCTATAGTAGGACAGCAGAGCACATGCAAGAGGCAGAAACCTAGGCACCTAAGCAACGTATATAGCACAAATATAGGCACTGAGCAGAGACAATGCAGGCAGGGGATAAGGAGGGATAAGGAGTCATGTATCCCTCACCCCAGATTTCTGCCTTCCATTTAGCAACAGCTGCACATGCCCTACTATATAGAACTTGCACAACTTGCGTGGTGTTGCCAGCTTGAGCTGACTGGCACCAATGCTCACCACCCAAAATGTTCCTTCCATGCCTCATTATAAACATGCATCCAACAGTTTGCAAACCTCTGTTCTAGGTGATGCACGGGGCAGTCATGTCTCCTTCCAGAACCTACAAATCGCACCTCCCCGACCCCACTATCAACAATTACATGTCACCTCTGGAACCAAATGAATTTAGGAACCTGAAGGCTAAGGCACTAGCTGAGTGGAAATTGTGTGGATTGCACTTACACCTAAAACTGGGATATAAGAACCTAAGGACCTTTGTGGAGCTGGGCCAATGGCTTTGAAAGCCAGACACAAAGAGCCTCCCACCAAAGCTGTGATTCATCCACCCAGAGAGAAATGTCCTACTGAAATTCTTCTCCAAGGCCCCGTTTTCTCCTAACCATGATACTAATTTACATGAAGAATTTAGCTCAGGTGGCACTAGGCTATTACAAGTTACCTACCAGATTTGGTGGGATGCTTGGGAACAAGGGGGTTGGGCAAATGTATTGTAAAAGCCCTACTTCAGAATTATTTTACCTTTATATTGTTGGAATTCTGTAACAGTTTTAGTGTGTTGTTTCATATTTAGATATTATACATTTATATTTAGTCCACACAAACTGATGTTTTGCACACCATGGGTAAAGTATTCAATGTAAGGAGACCCTAAATTAGGCTCTAAATTATTCTTCTGGATTTTGCAGCATGTCTGGTTTTCTTTCATAGAATCATAGAATACTAAGACTTGAAGGGACCTCGAGAGGTCATCGAATCCAGTCCCCTGCCCTCATGGCAGGACCAAATACTGTCTAGACCATCCCTGATAGACATTTATCTAACCTACTCTTAAATATCTCCACAGATGGAGATTCCACAACCTCCCTGGGCAATTTATTCCAGTGTCCGACTACCCTGACAGTTAGGAACTTTTTCCTAATGGCCAACCTAAACCTCCCTTGCTGCAGTTTAAGCCCCTTGCTTCTTGTTCTATCCTCAGAGGCCAAGATGAACAAGTTTTCTCCCTCCTCCTTATGACACCCTTTTAGATATCTGAAAACTGCTATCATGTCTCCCCTCAATCTTCTCTTTTCTAAACTAAACAAACCCAATTCCTTCAGCCTTCCCTCATAGGTCATGTTCTCTAGACCTTTAATCATTCTCGTTGCTCTTCTCTGGACCCTCTCCAATTTCTCCACATCTTTCTTGAAATGCGGTGCCCAAAACTGAACACAATACTCCAATTGAGGCCTAACCAGCGCAGAGCAGAGCAGAAGAATGACTTCTCGTGTCTTGCTCACAACACACCTGTTAATGCATCCCAGAATCATGTTTGCTTTCTTTGCAACAGCATCACACTGCTGACTCATATTCAACTTGTGGTCCAGTATAACCCCTAGATCCCTTTCCGCCGTACTCCTTCCCAGACCGTCGCTTCCCATTCTGTATGTATGAAACTGATTGTTCCTTCCTAAGTGGAGCACTTTGCATTTGTCTTTATTAAACTTCATCCTATTTACCTCAGACCATTTCTCCAACTTGTCCAGGTCATTTTGAATTATGACCCTATCCTCCAGATTAGTCGCAACCCCTCCAGATTAGTCGCAACCCCTCCCAGCTTGGTATCATCTGCAAACTTAATAAGCATACTTTCTATACCAATATCTAAATCGTTGATGAAGATATTGAACAGAGCCGGTCCCAAAACAGACCCTGCGGAACCCCACTTGTTATGCCTTTCCAGCAGGATTGTGAACCATTAATAACTACTCTCTGAGTACGGTTATCCAGCCAGTTATGCACCCACCTTATAGTAGCCCCATCTAAGTTGTATTTACCTAGTTTATTGATAAGAATATCATGCGAGACCGTATCAAACGCCTTACTAAAGTCTAGGTATACCACATCCACCGCTTCTCCCTTATCCACAAGACTCGTTATCCTATTAAAGAAAGCTATCAGATTGGTTTGACACGATTTGTTCTTTACAAATCCATGCTGGCTGTTCCTATCACCTTGCCACTTTCCAAGTGTTTACAGAGGATTTCCTTAATTACTTGCTCCATTATCTTCCTGGCACAGAAGTTAAACTAACTGGTCTGTAGTTTCCTGGGTTGTTCTTATTTCCCTTTTTATAGATGGGCACTATATTTGCCCTTTTCCAGTCCTCTGGAATCTCTCCTGTCTCCCATGATTTTCCAGAGATGATAGCTAGAGGCTCAGATACCTCCTCTATCAGCTCCTTGAGTATTCTAGGATGCATTTCATCAGGCCCTGGTGACTTGCTTGGTGATCATGCAAGACCGTATCAAACGCCTTACTAAAGTCTAGGTATACCACATCCACCGCGTCTCCCTTATCCACAAGACTTGTTATCCTATTAAAGAAAGCTGGTCAAAATGAAACAGAGGCCCATTCTAGAATAACCAGTAGCCCAGGGGGCTTGGGCATTCAACCAGGGGACCAAATTCTTTATGCCTGTCTATAATTTCAAAGCTCCTTGGGGACTGTCTTTGTATCTTGTGTAACACTGAACAAATTGCCAGTCCCAAACAAATTTTAAAAAGTAAAATAAATGAATACAGATGAATATGTAATGCTTAGAGGTAGGAAGCTGCAAGGAAAATTAAATAAAATAGCAAATTAACAAAGTTGGTTCAGAATTTGTTGACAAATCCAAATGTTTCAAAGAACCATACCAATTATGATGAAGCTCTTAGGTAGGGACTAGAATTTCTGGTCAAAATGAAACAGAGGCCCATTCTAGAATAACCAGTAGCTCAGGGGGCTTGGGCATTCAACCAGGGGACCAAATTCAATTCTCTAGTGTGCCTGATTCAGACCAAGGACTTCAACCTCAGGTTCCCACATTCCAGGTAAGTGCCCTAACTACTGAGCCATTGGCTGTTCCGGGGTGGGGGAGTTCTCTGTTTTTTCAAAAGGTTTCATTTTCATCACAAAAACAAAATGAGAAATTTTCAACAAAATTAAATTATTTCCCTGCCCTGTATAAGTTAAGCATGTTGGCAACCCAATAGGGAAAAGCTCTAACACCCGACCATTACAGAGGAGTGAAAAATGCATGTACACTTATTACTCAGGTGGAGAAACGGCCACCTTTGTGAATGCTGAAGCAAACTAAATATTCATTTGGAAGTTGTTCAGAATTTGGTTTCATATGATAATGAATTAAATGCAGTTGGGATTCACAGTAAATCAGAGCAACCAATCAAAAATAAAATTATAAGAAAGCAGGCAAATGGGCTTGAGAGCAAATACTTTTTAGTAACTTGTTTCCATGTTACTGCAATATATGCATATTATGGAAAAAAAAGAGTAAAAACTCTATATGTTTTTTCTGCTCCATGGTTTTTCATCTAGTCTGCAGAGAACACCACTTTATACATATTAAAGGGGGGACAGTGTAATTGACAGACAGAGGGATTAAGATCCCCAAGGTATTTTAGCCTCAGGCAGCCATGACAACCTGCTGCCAGTTGCCCATAGCCTACACAGTTACTCGAGCGCAAATCCTCAAAATAGTTATATGCATCTCTGCTGTGAAGAGCTGAATTTCAAACAGAGCTCAGGACAAGAGGAAACATCAACACAAGCACACACATAAGTCACTCACACCTTACATTCATTATCAAGTTTTTCAAAGGAATCCCTAAGCTGGTTTATAGTTCACTGAGTGAAGATTTTAAGCAACTGCAGTTATATTACTTTAAAAATACAAATAAAATTGCTTGAGTACACTTTAAGACAAAAATTCATTTACAAAATCCTTTCCCTTCTCCCCCCTGTAAATGAGGGGAAAAAAACAAAACCTTTCCCAAATCAGAAAATAACAGGAACAATGTTGCCAGCAGATGAATAGAATAAGTTATTATATACTCTTTTCAGGGTTGATCTGAAGAAGAGCTGTATGTAAGCTCAAAAACTTGTCTTTTTCACCCAGGGTATGTCTACATTGCATTCCTCTTTCGAGAGAGGAATGCAAATGCAGGTGAACGAAATTGCAAATGAAGCGCAGATATGAATTTCCCCGTGCTTCATTTGCATAATCGCATCCGGGCACTATTTCGAAATACTCTATTTCAAAAAAAGAAATGCTGTCTAGATGCGGTTATTTTGAAAGAAAACCCTTCTTTCGAAATTACCCTTAAACCTCATTTTATAAGGAGTAAGGGTAAATTTCAAAAGAAGGGTTTTCTTTCTAAATAACAGCATCTAGACAGCGTTTCTTTTTTCAAAATAGGGTATTTTGAAAAAGCAGCCGGACACAATTATGCAAATGAAGCATGGGAAATTCAAATCCGCGCTTCATTTGCAATTTTGCTCAGCTGCATTTGCATTCCTCTCTCAAAAGAGGAATGCAGTGTAGACATACCCCAAGAGAAGTTAGTTGGTAAAAGATATTATACTTCACCCACTTTGTCTCTATAAGTTATAATATGTCATCTGATACTTTGCCTCTTACCAGAATGCAAATTAGTTCCAAGAATATCTGTTTTCTAGTATAGCGCATAAAGTGTTTTTATACTAGATTTTGTTCAGAGATCTTCTTGCATAAAATGGCAACTCTTCTTGTCTTGTCCTCTGTGAAAATGCTATGTATAACTGAGGCTAAATATAATTTAGCATGTCAGCAGGTCTTTGCCAATATGAAATGCCAATGTGGTCTAATTTTTACTACTTCAGCAAACCTGATATGTGAAGAAATTTAAAGACCACGTCAGAAGGATTAATAGAGTCTGGTGCTGTACAAAATTACAAAATGAGTTTAAATTCAAAATGCTAAATTTACAGGAAGAAAAAAGGAAAAAGTCATGGGTGGTGTCCATATGTTTTAGGAACAACTGAATTTTTCAAGTATTCTGATATCAGGTTAAAACTTTCCTTTGCAGCAGTGGCACTCCATGGAAAATTTTAACACAAAATTAAAAAAACTTCAGTAGGATTAATTTATATCACATTGATGGGAAAAGAACACTATACTTTACTTTTCTGAAATAGCCTGTAGCAGTCACACCGGTCAATATCTACCAGGAACTGTTTTCACTTGCAAGCAATCCAAATATATGTAGTGTTGATAGATTAGATCGGTAGGGAGAAATTCAAGGTTAATTTTGTTTGTTGGTTATCTACTCCAAGATATTAGTAGTCTGAATCCATTAGTTCTGTCTCCTAGTTAGAATTCCACTGAGCAAACAGGCTTTGTCTACCCTGACCTTTTTCTCTGCACTAGTAGGAAATTTGTTAAAAAACAAAACAAACAAAAAAGGTGAGTGTGTGAACAGGCCACACAATTAATGCAATTTACTGTAAAAAAGGCAATTGCCAGGACCCAATGTTTAAGATTTAAGACTCTCACAAGTAAAACATGAGCGCTAGCAAAGCCTAGCCGTCAGGAGCAGCTGGAAAAGCTTCTTCTGTCTGCTAATTGACTTGAAAGAAACTCATTAACTAACACATTTCACCTGTGACAATCCAGGAGCAAACTCAGTGCCTTTCTCAGCATCTCACACACACACACACGCACACACAGGGGAGAAATCACTGCTGATGCTGAAACTTGCATCTCTTCCACTACTTAAACAAATGCCTTGTCACTGAGCACAACAGGGTCACTGTAGGAAGTAGGTCTTGTGGGACCTTCCCACTATAAAAATTAAGCCCATGTATAAATAACAACAGCATTATACATAGTTCCATCTCAGCTATGAAAATACTGCAGTAATTGCTTTTTTTAAACATGTGTAAGCCCCTTTGGAGTTTGTCAGCTCCTGGAACACTGGACTAAGCCTCTCAGGGATCCAACCTGTGGATGATGACAACAGTGGCTTCAGTGCCTCTAGACACTACTTCCCAGACTGCTCCAAGTCTTGGGCAGGGACAGCATAGACCGGAAACTCCTGCAAAAGCCAATGATGAGGCTTTGGATGGGGTGATGTCTACAGACCATTTACTGAGCCAATGAGGATCCAGGATTGCTCAGATTAACAGTTGGAGATGACCCAGAGACAAAAGAGCTCATTTCATTTTGGGGCTCAGAGAGAAGCAGAACACCTCCAGGAGTCACTGGTTCACTCCTGCTTCCCACAAAGGTAGTCTCTGAACTACTGAGTGATCTAGTACATAGGACAGGCAGGTTCAGCTCTTCAGAGAAAAGTGGCAAGAACAGCAGAGATCCAATATGGCACTGGCCACTAAGAGCCAGCTGAGATCTTCACGGGACTTCAGGTCAGGAAAACAGGAGAAGATCCTGTCCTACTCAGGGGTGAAAATACTGTGAGGGTTTTCCTTTAAGCTAATATTGCCTGCAAAGCTACCACGCCCATCTGTGAATTTATTTTGCACATTCCATCGGCCTGAAAAGATGCCAGTAAGAGAGCTGATGTTTATGTTATAGTTGTGAACATGGGGAGATGGAAAATTTGGATTATTAGTGGTTTTGCAATTATTGGTAATTTTAGTCCTTTGCTTCCCTAGACCCCGTTGGCAATAAAGCCCCCATTTGTTACATTGCAATTTTTGGGTGTGGCTTTTCATTTGGGATTTGTATTATTGAAGTTTATTGTATACTGGGCCATACAGAACGCAAGAACATAAAGAGTGGCTGTATTAAGTCAGACCAAAGGTCCATCTAGACCAGTATGCTGTCTTTTGACAGTGGCCAATGCCAGATGCCCCAGAAAGAATGAACAGAACAGGTAATCATCAAGTGATCCATCCCCATTGCTTGTGTCCTGTGCACAGGTGTCACCTTGGGTAGCAGCACCAGGCATGGCATTGCAACAAAGAACCCAGACCCAACCCAAGGGTGGAGAATTTGCTCTGATTAGCAAGCATCAGGGAGGGGCTTGAGCCATGCTTTATAGGAGCAGCTAAATGTGTTAAATCCCAAAACTTGAGGTGGGTTACCAAAAAAAAAAAAAAAAAAAAAGGATGAATTGCTATTTTCATTTTCAAAAAGCTGTTTCAGAACTATTATTGTTGCTCAAGCTTTTTAGAAAAGAATGTGAAAGTAATGTGAGATTTCATTCCTGTTCTGTATTTATGTTAGTGTGTTAAACTTAATAGTATCAGCATGGTTTTGCACAGTCTGAAAAAAGAGACAGTGCCAAATTTTGTTACACAGATGTAAATCCAGAGTGACTCCCTGGACTTTCAGCATTATTTCATTTCAAATTTACACCAGTGTAACTGAGAGCAGAATTTGGCTCATATTGCTTGCCCTCTGATACAGGCCATAACTAAATAACATATACAACATTTTTACTTGGGAAAATAATTCAAGTGAACTTGCTCTATTTGACAGGCTTACTGAATTTGACAGTTTATTTAAGCACACCCAAGATTCATTGCAATGTTTAAAATTAAGACGGGAGGTTTTTTCAGCATCTGGACTTTTTTCCATACTGCCTCTAAAATACAGCAGGTAATGGAGCTCAGTACAGGGAGAACCACCCTTCTTTGGTAACCATTTACATTTAGATGTACACAGTACCAGTGAAAAATCAAGGCTATATAAACCTCAGGAATAAACACATGTATTTGTAGTAGAATACACCGAGTGTTGGCAGCCTGTCAGTAACATAGGGCCAGATTCTGAACAACGGAGCAAAGAGGGCACAAAAAGTCTTTGTGTAAGTCTTTTATGGGGCCGGGACAGCACTAGGGACTGTTCCAGCCTAAATCCACCAGCAGCGTATAGAGCTCTAAAGGAAACTGAGTGATGGCTCTACCTCTTTGGGTACGTCTACACTAGCTCCCTAGTTCGAACTAGGGAGGCTAATGGCGACGAGTACAAATGAAGCGCGGATTTAAATATCCGCTTCATTAGCATGTTCTCGGCTGATCGACATTTTGGAAATTGACTAGCTCGGAATAACTGCCTCCGTCTACACGCGGCAGTAAAACGGGAGTTCAAAGTAAACCCCTAACTCAAATTATCTGTTACTCCTCGTGGAATGAGGTTTAACAACTAATTCAAGTTAAGGGGTTTCCTTCGAACTCCCATTTCACTGCCGCGTGTAGACGCGGGCAGTTATTCTGGGCTAGTCAGTTTCAAAATGGTGACCGCTCGAACATGTTAATGAAGCGGGATATTTAAATCCCGCGCTTCATTTGCAATTTCGGTCGCCCTCATTAGCCTCCCTAGTTCGAACTAGGGGGCTAGTGTAGATGTACCCTTTCTCTTCTTCCTATGACATGGACTAACAGGGTCAGCACATCTCCTAGTGCTTCTTTTAAGACAGTGCAGCTTCATACCCATGACCTACCATGATCTGTGCCTGTATGTCACAAACAAGCAGAGTTGTTGACTCGAGTCCCACGACTTGAACTTGAGTCCGACTTAAGTCGCCTAGGTGCCTCGACTTGAGACTCGACTCGGGTTCATCGGCTCCCTCTGTGCCGCAATCAGCCCTGGGCCTAACACACAGGTGAGGGGTTATAGAACCCAATCTCACCTACCCCGAACGGGTTCTTCCAGTCCCAAGAAACCAGCCACAGGTCCCAGTCAATTTACACTCTGGATCTTACCCACAGGATCACGCTGAGCCAATCCTTTAGAATCTAAAATCTTAAGGTTTATTACTAAAAGAAAAAAAAGCATGAGAGTAAGGTTGTTAAAGAAAATACATTACATGCATCGAATCACCCAGTTCTTGATACAGGCTCTTAGCAAAGATGTTATAAACTGCTGTCTTAAAAGTCTCTGGTGTATAGCCTATGTCAGGATGGGTCTACAGTTTTTTCTGGTTCTCTGTTCCTCGCAAAGCTGCATCTGGAATCAGTAGCTGAACTGAAGACAAGAAGGAGCTTGCCACATGGCATTTTATATCCATCCCTGGTCTCTCCCAAGCTGGAGCAGGTCACATGGCCCAATGACCTATCCTTGTGTCCCAAGCCAGCAATCATTCTTCTGGCTGGTCTGCAGGTATCCAGACACATTCCTCAGGCATGTCTTTGGCACTTGGAAATCTATAGTCTCTGGAGCCTCGCTAATTAGCATAGACACTGAACGAACATTCCTAGCCCATTGCTCTGCCTCAGACAGAGAATTTTCCAGCATAAGCACAGAGTACATATTTATAACTCCACCTACAGATATAATACAAATACATGAATAACATATCAAGAATCAATAAAACACAAGCTCTTATCTGACACCTCACATGACCCCCTTTGTACCAACTTTTGGGGCAAAATCCCCCCCATGGGTGCAGCAATGATCTTTAAAATCCAATAACGTGACAGCTTATCAGTCGACTAGTTGACTACTCACTTACATCCCTAATACAGCACAATACACTGACTCCTGAAGAGTAAGGATATGTCTTCCCTTGAAATGCTATAGCACAGGGGTGGGCAATAATTTTGGAAGGGGGGGCCACTTCACAAATTTTGGAAGTGGCCGCGGGTCGACCAGGAAGGGCCAGTAGGGGCGGGGTTGAGAACTGCCCTGCTGGGTATGGTGACCTTATTTTCTGAACCAGCTGCAGCTACTAAGAATAGTTTAATTTAAATTATGGAACAGATTAAGTGTTTTAACTTTCTCATGTTAGTTTATCAAATTTCATTTTAAATATTATGTCCAACACAAAAGGTTTCAATTTATTCTTTATTTATGGAAGGGGTAGGCAACCCTTTTTGGGTTGGGGGTCACTGACCCACAAAAAAAATCAGTTGGGGATCACACAAGTGAGAAGCAAAAAAATCCTTCAAAACCCCCCAACCATCACTGATGTGGCCCCAACTGAGACACCTCACTCCTCTAGTGCCACAACCTCACATGGTGAGGGGAAGGGAAGGGGAAAACTGAGGTTCAGGGCTTCCCATAGACCAGATTTACTTTTCTGGGGTTCTGGACTTAGTGGATTTTATGGACCTCCTTAGGCTCTGGGATAGTGACAAAAATGAGGGGTACAGTGCACGAGACAGGGCTGCTAGCAAGTAGGATAGGGATGGGGTGCAAGATATAGGAGGTAGGTGCAGGCTGGGAGAAGCAGGCTGGGAGTAGGATGTCTGGCCAGGTGGAGGGAGCAGGAACAAGGGAGAGTGCAGTGTGTGGCCAGGAGAGAGGGTACAAGAACAAGGGAGGGTATCGGAGCAAGCTGGGGGTGTTGGGTCTTGCGGGGGGGGAAGGAAGTGATGGGATTAGGGTGCAGGTGGGGGGTCTGGGCATGAGGGGGAACCTTACCTGGCTTCGTGCTCCCTTGCAGCAATGGCTGCAGCCATGCTGTCCCGGCCGCCCCGGAGGGAGGTCCTGGAGACCGGAGACACCGCTGATATGGCCATGTGATCCGGGGCTGGCCCCAAGACACTGTGGCCACAAGCCACCCCAGAGGCACCGCTTCTGCAGCCATGCAGCCAGACCCACTGTGGCCACAAGAGGCACTTGGGACTATCCCTGCAGGCACCACTGCTGTGGCTACACGGCTTGGGGCCGCCCCGGAGGCACCACGGCCACAGACCACTGCTGTGGCTACGTGGTCCCGGGCTGCTCCTGAGGCACCGCAGCCCAGGGCTGGCCCAGAGGCACCATGGCAGCTAAGCAACCCCAGCTTCTGGGGCCATCCCTGTTGAGGAGCCCAAGCCCCAGCGCTGCCTCCTCTCCAGCGGCAGCGCTGGGCGTGGAGTGGCTGCGCTCCTTCCCCCGCCCCTCCCATGGGTCCTGTAATTAGGAGGCGGGGTCTATAATTGCCTCGCAGGCCAGATCAAAGCCCAAGGCAGCAACACAGGTGCAGTCTTTCAAGTGTGGAGAGCCTCCACAGCCTAACACTCTCTATGCTCGGTGTCAGGTTGACTTGACAACTCCACTCAGTGGATTTTTCACATCCCAGCATTTAATTGCGCCAACTTAATTTTCTAGTGTTGACCAAGCCTCAATAAAGGAAGGCCTGAAACAATCTCTATTATAATCAACTATGCCATATGATGTCAGCTCTGTAATGAATGGTTTTAGCTTAAGAAACAAAACAGTAAGATCAACATTTGTGTACTCCACTCTCAGTGTCCTCAGTTCACCCACAGTACAGTACACCATACTAACTATTATGTGAAGGGGTTGATTGTTTGCTATTTCAGGGAGATGGGGTTGATTGGTTATTTGAAAATTATCATGACCTTTATAAAATATTCAGTAGAATGCAAACAATACCAAGGCTATTAAATGTTATTTGGTCACTGCCATCCTTTTTCAAAAGCTTCCCATCCCTTCTCCCCTGATGCATCAATCACAGTGGCCCTATTATGTTTTCAGATCACAGATATGGTTAGTGAAAACAATGCTGTCAGGGATATAATGGGCAAAGTTGTGTCATCTCCCTTCCCCCACTCCCATGTGTTTTGTTTGCATGAAGAACTGTGCCAGAGAGTTGCTAAATTATATCATTTCCTTCAATGAAAGTCATTTACTAGGAAAATGAATCATGGGAAAGGCAAAGAAGATATCATATATGTCCACCCTATTCCTTCCTGTATCTGTGCCTGGAAAAATCAAGCAACCAAAGAAAATTGTGAATTCGTAGCTGGTGTAATTCCAATAAGGTCAATGGAGTTACAGACTGAATCAATTTGGCTCAATATCAGCATAACCCTTTGGCAATGCCCAATCATATATGCTGTAAAAGTTCACCAATTACTTAGAAATATGAAGACATAACTGCAATGTTAAAGCATATGACAAGATGTCATCTAAAGTGAGAATTTGCATGTGCTTACTGACGCAAAATAATGCAGGTTAACCACAACAATACTCTAAATTAAAAGCTAAGCTAATGTTTTTGAATAACAGAGTAACTGATGTAACAAACTGCATTTAAGACAAATATAGCCACATTACTCTAAAAAATTAAACAAAACACACAGTCTCATCTGCTACTTTTAGAGGTGTGTTTGCATGCAGATGATTACATTACAGGAGCAACATTGCAGTTATTGTTAAGTTGAAGGCATTTCTATTGTAAGTCCCCCATTTTAGGTGCTTATACTTTCCTTGGAAAAGCTACCTTTTGGGCTGAAATTTCTCATGATTTTTTCTCTCAAAATGTGATGACTTAAAAAAAAAAAAAAAAAAAGAAAGAAAGAAAAAGGAGAGAAATCCAATATAATTGCATTCATGTTTAAGTTATCCAAGCAGGAGAAACCCTCTGTTTATCAAAAGTTGAGAATTTAGGTACTTTTTTTTTTTGGCACTTGGGTAACTCATACAGAATCATTTTAAAACTGCAATTTGCCATTAACTCAATTTTCATATGAGAATATGGTCCTTCACCAAAATCTCATATATGACTCAGAGGTATTTATTTTTGAGACAATCTCCCACTGATAAAGTATGTGCTGCTACTCAAGTGATGGATTCCCCAAAGGAATACACAGTTTATAAGAATATCTGGGATGACAGAAACATCCAAAAGGTCTCTGTAGGAAGAGAGGACGAGCACCATATTGAGTTGGGTCAGGACTCCCATTGAGCAGCACATTCCATGGTCAAGGAGAAGTTATGATAAGGAGGGAAGCTTTAAACTTCTGGGGAATTACTCAAACTAAGATTTCTGTCAAGTATCAGAGGGGTAGCTGTGTTAGTCTGAATTTGCAAAAGCAACGAGGAATCCTGTGGCACCTTATAGACTAACAGATTTATTGGAGCATAAGCTTTCATGGGCAAAGACCCACTTCATCAGATGCATGTAGTGCCTCTGGAATTTCCACTACATGCATCTGACGAAGTGGGTCTTTGCCCACGAAAGCGTATGCTCCAATAAATCTGTTGGTCTATAAGGTGCCATAAGATTTCTGTGACTCTCCTCTCTCTACCAGAACAGCCCAACATAATTATAAAGCTACAGTAAATCATATCTTAAGGGATAATAATATTTGTATCTAAATGTTGAGAGTGGCAAAGGAATAAGTCGATCACGCTGTTTGTTCTTACCTCTGTGGCAGCATTTTTCACACACACAGGAGTAAACCTTTCTCCCCATGTGAATGCTACAGCAGCTTCCATTCAAGATGCTGCCAGAGACACTGCATTTCAATGTGCCTTCAAAGCAACTTAAAACCAAGCTGTGTGTGAAGTTCCTGAATGTCCTATATCATGCATATATTATCTTTTAACATTTATAGCCAGCCCTGAAGGTGGAATGTCATGCTTCATCCATTAAATATTCTGTCTGCATAATGTCACATGTGACTTGCATCTGCCTCTTTTTCATCAGCTACAGTAACCACGTGTTTACATTGTTCTCACTGCCTAATATGGAAGTCATAATAAGAATGCGCTGTTGTGAAAGAAAATGATGCAAATCCATGTACCTTTATTTTTCAACTGACAGAAGAGGAAAACACAACACTGACTTGACTTGTGTTAGACTTGAGGTGTATTTTAACCCAATATTAAAGAATTTTACCCAAAAATGGATGGGAAGAATAAAATTCTCACAATATTTTAGCTCAAGCACTACTCTAGTGCATCACAAAAATCATTAACATCTACAAATAGAGAACGGTCAGAATGGCATAGTTTTTCTAGGGATTGGGGAAGAGAAGCTATGTACCCAGGGAGAAGGAGAAGCGTACACAACCAGAATGTGAAATACAACAAGACACTATGGAAAGAAGGAACACCAGTCTTCAGAGTGCAGCCTCTAGTGTTGATTTCAACACCAGGCAATTGTCTTCCGGTCTATGAATAAAAACAAGGAGAGAAGAGATGAGATCCACTAGTTATAAAAGTGTGAAGGCAGTGTAAGAAAATTAGCAGATTGTTGTCTAATTTCCAAGTAGGAACTTAAACTTCAGTCACTTTCACTTTTGGAAAGTGCTCTGCTCTGAAATGATCGGTTTACTTCATTGACTACAGTTAATCCCTCAGTTTCTGAAATAAAGCAGTTAATTGTCAATGGGAAATGGTTGTTTTGTTTAATAAAAATTAAATGTATATACTGTTTTGTGTGATTAAACAAACTCCAGTTACCATCCCACAACTTTACACCAGTCATGAACAAAAACAATTACCCAGTAATTTAGTATGTTACTCACCATTTTCTAACATACTAAAAATTTACACTTTATCTAATAATGAGCTATATAATTACTTCAATAAATGTACATAGTTACAGTATATATAGGTAGGAAAGACATGTCAAATCTAATGCAAAGGCTCTATTTTGTTGTACGTGAACATTTTACTGTTTACATCAATCTGTGTAAGTGCACCTTTCTTTAAAAAAAGAACTAAAGTACAAATGGAAAGGCAGATTTAAATCAAGGCATTCTACTTGGTGATTTACATTAACGTAATTTAAATCAATCTACCCTGCAGTTACCAGTAATGTCTGTAGCTGATGCTGTAGCATTAGGCATTTTTTACCTCTATACCACTATACTTGTCAGAGGACCAATGTGTGACCTGACATTTTTAAGAAATAGACGACTTCAATGCTGCATTTCTGCAACAACTTCAATAAGAATTTGTGGGGTATACTGTCTGTAGGATAAGGCCTGCATTCCATTACTTTGCTTACTGAAGTACTAAATGAATGTGACCTGAATCTAACCACTGGCTCAATCCAAGGACCCCATAAAAGCAAATTTAGGACACTTTTACTCTGCATGCCAAAAAGCAATGAAAAACAACTACACAGTTAATAAAAAAGAAGGAATATAAAAGGCAAAAAGAATCCTAGAATAATTATACTTTCTTATGTCAACCCATAAAAGGCCTCTCAAAGTAGAAAAAATGTTCATTGATTTGGAGAGTTTACCGTGGGAAATGAAAGCATAATACAGTGCCTATTAAACAATTCTCCGGTGGTAGTTAAAATAACAGTATTTTTGCTAATTTTTTTCCCATTAGAGAAATGTGTTTAACTTACAACAGCTTTTTTCCCCAACTATTGTGAGTTCAGGAACTTATCATAGACACAAATCTGTACATATAGATGTGGGGAGAGGGGAAAAAGACAACATTTTCAGAGGGCAAACAATTTGAAAAAAGATTCCAAATACACATACTTATATAGCTTCTCTTTAAGCAAGCAAACAAACAAAAGCACCCCCAAACCTATAGCTTCATGTTCCGCAAGAAACAGCAAAACAGTGCCTCCAAGACAGATGGCTTGAGTTCTGCTTTGCACTTGCATGGTTTGTTTGTGTGAAATAGATAGAGTAAAGAATCTGGGACTTGTATTGATAATATTATGTTTTCCTTCAACCAATTAATCTACAGTATCACCTTAATTCACTTGCTAGATACCTTGGCAGCAAGTGAGAACAAGTGTGAGATGCAGCTGAAATTATTTCCTTGGAGACTAAATCAGTCTTGAAAGCTTTAAAAAGGAGAAATCCCAAAGCAGCTTACTATGTATTAAACCATTTGTTTTTTGATAGAAAATAGAAACAAGCTATTTTTCATATAGAGGCCTTTGAGCCACACAAACAAACAATCAAATTCATTGTTTAGAGACAAAAAATTAAAATACTTTCCTAAATATTGTGTAGCAATGAATTTTTGCAACATTTTATGTGAGGGGCAGCCTTACTTGAATGTCAATAAAGTATAGTACGTACATAAGCACTCTTCTTGTAATATAAGCATATATCTTTTCAAATAACTCTCCGCAAGAATAGTTCCAAATTCCCCGTTTGATATTTTTTCCATAGAAACACACTGAGAGCTCTTGTTTACCAATCAACAATTTTAGGATGTTTTCCTCCAGACCCCACAAATACTCTGAATATTTTATTTTATTTGTATTTATTATATTTATGATACTGAAATAATTTAATTTTATACAGAAACAGTATATAATAGATTAGGCATACAGCCACTAAATACATATAGTAGACCCAAAATCTCTAGTAAAATTTACTATCTTCATTATGGTAAACATTCAGAATGGTGGCTTAGCCTCATAGCTTATTCAACCTTAATCAGAGCACTGCTGCTAAATCCTTCCTTCTACATTGCACCAAAAATGTATCCTTTCCTTCCCTAACACTTAACTAATCACTTTAGCTGCATGGCCATTTCCTGTAGCTTAAAGCCTCTATCCTACCTATGTATGCTTTTACTTTAAACATATATGAGTTGCCACACCACCTTCAGGAAGACTTGCATTTTAAATTTAAGTATATGCATGAATTCATATAATTAGCTACTCCAGGTTATCAGACAGGGAACCTGTACTTTGTTACTGATGCTGGGAATCAGAACAGTACTACAGAATTGTTACAATGTTGGCATCACTATTGCTACACTCAATAACAAGAGGAACATATTTGCCTATGAATAGATTTGGGGGCTGAAGAAATGTGACGATCAGTGGTAAGGAACTCTCTCAGCTTTGCTTGAACTTTTCTCATGAATAAAGTGATTTCTCCTTTCTTTCTCCCTATCCTCTCTAGAAACAGCACGAAGATGGTCCCCTTTAAACATAGCTACTCAAGTCAGGGTATGATTTCCTTCCCTTTACAGCATGGGTGGGGAACCTCAGGCCTGGGGGCCGCATCTGGCCCCCGGCTTACCTGGATCCGCCCCTGAGACTCAGCACTGGGGAGCTCGCACTGGCACTCTAGCCACCCAGCCACAGGGCTGAAGCACACAAAATCTACTAGGCTCTGGTGTGCGAGGGGAACGTGGAGAGAGTCTTTCTCCTTCTCAGTCAGGGCCTTGTCACTTTGCTTTTCACTTGTATGCGGCCCCCAACTGATTTTTCAGTGGTCAGCAGCCCCCAACCCAAAAAAGGTTTCCCATCTCTGCTTTACAGGACCACCCATATTCTCCACAGCGTAATCCATTCTGTATCAGACGCATTAAACTACATCATAGTTTTCATTAACTGCAAAGACCTACCAGCTTCCAGTACATTTATCATCAGCAGCCACTGCTAGCACATAAATAAAATGTATTATATATAATGAGCTGAATGCACACACACACATAAGGTGAGAGAGAGAGAAATGTTGTGGAACCCCATGCATTAAAAATTCTGACTCAGACCCAAAAATAATAAAACAACATACAATAAAATAAAAATAAAACAAAACAAAACTTTGGGGGGTGCTTTTAATTTTCTTTCTGGTTTCTGGGCCTTTAAGAGTCCATTACAAAATCTTGAAAACATGACTCTCAAGGGTTGAAACTTAATTCTTTTGAAAAAAATCTAAAAGATGAGATTCTTACAATCATAACGTCTGGAGCTAGGGATTTTAAGGGAAAAAAAATCAATTAACACAAGTCTTGGTTAAGAGCGACTCCACATCACAGGCAGTTGTCCTATTGGCTAGAGCCCTTGACTGACCCTTAAGTAAGCTGGGTTCTAAACCTGGGCTCTACTACTGATCTGCTAAGAGAACTTTAACTGCCACTAAATTCTATGCCTTAAGTTTTTCCATCTGGAAAATGGGGACACTGTAATGGTATTTCCCCTCCTTTACAAAGCACTCTGAAATCTGGATCAGAAAAAGCACTACATGAAGAGTAATGTACGATTATTAACAGCATGAAGATGAAGTGGTAACTAACTAAATTATTATCCTAAGTTAGGGAGGGTAGATGCTGCTTGTGTGACTAAGGCACAAACTAAAATTATATGCTAACATATGTCAAGCTTTTAACATGTTAAAACACCACATTATATCAACCATCTCCTATTGTATTTTATTTATACCATACTCAGCATATTTCATTTATATGTCTAATTGTGCATGCAAATTAATTATGGAGAAGTTGGTATGCACTAACCTGAAACCTCCACTACTCAATGTAAGCGGCTGATTGGCTATTTCTGGAATAGCAACTGACCAGCACAGAGGATGGGTGGGGACTCAGGGAGAAGGGAATTGCATATTCGTCCACATGAAACCCACATATATTGCATAGTATCCAGTTGGAATGAATTTCACCCATCCTGAGCCGCAATATAATTATTATTATTATCTGCACTATGGGTGAATTCATCTCTGAGCAGAAGACCAATGCAAGAAATATGTATCACGTTAGTCAATGGATTCATCTTCTCCCCCATCTCTCGGTTACCACATAGTGAAGGAGTTTCCCCAACCTCTTATGGTTTGTGGAGGGTAAAAAAAAGGACAAGACAGGCTCTTCCCTACCATATCCCCAATTCCAGCACATGGCATCACAGGCTCATTCCCCTGGGTGACTGTAGTTGTTTCTGCTGCCAGCTAATGTAATTAGATCTGCAGCTTAAGTTGTGTGGTAGTTGTGAAGGTTCAGGGTTCAAACTCTATGAATGAATGGCACATAATGGAGGAGGAGGGAGTTGTTAAAGTGGCATGTAACAGAATTGGTTAGTCTTTTCTTTTGAAAAAGATGTTAGAGATTACATACCAAAAATTATACAATCATTAGTAAGGTTGCAAAGTTAGAAAATGCCACACTGAAGGTTGCCTACACAATCTTAATTTGCCCTCCCTCCTTGTTTACGCATTATGATACATACTTTTAATTACAAGTTGAATGGTAACATACTGTTTTTGCCACAGGAAAAGTAGTATTAGACTATACACAAATAAAGTGGCTAAACCCCCTCTTGCTAACTGAAGTTGGCACTTCGCTTCCCACAGCTCTTTTCACCCCTCTTTCTAGAGCCCCTATCAGAATCCTGGAAGACCTGCATCCTGGACTGTCCAGGTAGGATTTCACACTGCCAGATCCAAGCTACTTTTTCCTGCCTACTTACTCTTACACTGTGACCCTGCCTCTGTCCTTCTAGTGCCTTTCTGGCCCAAGGAAGAGATCAAAGAGATCAGGAAGTAGCAAGCAATGGGAAGTATTATACAGTATCAGGAAAGGGTCAGGAAAGTGGAGAGTTGGGCAGAAATGGATGTTTTGTCCCCTCCAGAGCTCTGGCCAAGGTCCACTATCTAAAGGCCAGAAGCCATCCACAACATCATGTACAGTTCTACACTTGGCCAATCCCCAAAATATTAAACATTTGTGGATTCGCTGGTAACTTTAAAAGCATGATGAATCAGCACTACTAATAACAAAGCATGCTTCTACCAATTACATGTTTCATGTAAGACAAAGTTACTGACAATATGTACATGCATAAATATTAAATGAAAAAGTCAGCACATAATTAATGTGGAAATTACAAAAATTAGGAAACACATACTAGCATTCTGTAACAGCATACATACTATATGTTTTATAGGATACCTTTTGAATAATATATTGATACACATTTAATCCAGGAAAACTGAAATACAAAATGCTACATGTTTCTACTGAACTTTAAAAATCACATATCAACTAGAAATAGTATAGTTGAACAATACGTCAATTAAGAGGATATTTCTTTATGCTTAATTTATTATTATTAGTCTCCATATGCACCATGGTCTCTTCAAAGTTCCTATTGCAAAAGCCATATTTGTCTTTGATCTCTGCCCATTATAGTAATTTTGGGTGCTGCGACACAGAGGTAAAATATCCTCATCAAGAAATGTAATTTTTAAATTGGAAGTACTTCCTTTAAGGCAGCATTTATTTTAAAATGTTTCAGCTAGATACATGCAGAACCCTTATGAAAATGTGTCCATTAGAAGAACTTTTATATATATATTATTTACACACAATGTTATAGATACATCATATACACTCACACTAACTGAAATGATTTTGTTCCAGCTATCCAGAAATATAGTTAATAGTCTTTCAGGTGAAGTTTTACTTCCAAGGTACTTGCTTCAAAAATATACTAATGCATAGTGAAAACAAGTTAACAAAACATTTTGCAACTTTTACTGTACTGGGCACAATTAACTTCTGCATTTTATATATGCTTTCTCACATAAAAATAACCAGAATTCAAATTTCAAAAGAGCACACAGGATCGACTGAGCCAATTTTTCTTTGAAACCACAGTGCAAATCCATCATTGCAAAAATGTGTAGGTGACAGAAATCATCCTAACTGTGAAAGGTCAAATGCGATTCCATTTTTCACAAAGGTTGGAAAGAATTTACAAGGGAAGCTGTCAATGCCTCTTCTTCCAGCCCTCAGTTTTGGCCCTAATTTGGTAATGTTGAAGAAAAAGAATATGTGAGGCATCCGACAATAAATGCACCACATGAGGATTCAGGTGACGTAGTAAACTAGTCATCTACACTATAAGTACTATTATTACTCTGTATAATCATCAGTTACTGAATAGAAGTTCTGCACATTTTAATGCAGCAAGAATGGCTATAATGACCCAGCCTGCTTTTTTGTATGGAGGATTGGTGAGAAAAAATAAAGATTAACAACTTTTTAAAGCTATTATACAACTCTAGGTTAAAATGGCTGTGGTTTGTAAAATATTGATATTGTAAAACTAGAAAGCATCCAAGCACATTCATATTGGGTTAAAGCACTAAATGAATTACACCCAGCAATGGACTTAAAAGGCAAGTAGATGACATTCTATAAATACATTAGACTAAGAGAGAAAGTTGAAAGTAGGCCCACTACTTATAGGGGAAAGAGATAACAACAGACATCAAGAAGGCTGAGGTTTTGAATGCCTATTTTGCTTCTGTCTTCACTTAAAAGGTTAATTTAAGGGGAAGGAACACACTAGGGAAGAACAAGTTAAAGAATGTTTGGATAAATTAGATATTCAAGTCAAGAGGGCCTGATGAAACTCATCTTAGTCTACTTACAGAAATAGCTGAAGCAATCTTGGAACTGTTAGTGATCACCTTTGAGAACTTAGGAGGTAGGAGTTCCATAGGACTGGAGCACAGCAAACATAATACTAATCTCTAAAAAGGAGAACAAAGAGGACCCAGGGAATTATTGCTGTGCAGCCTAATTTTGATACATGGAAAGGAACAGGAATAATTTTTTAAACAATCAATTTGTAAGCACCTAGAGGGTAATAGGGTAATAAATAACAGCCAGCATCGATTTATTGAAAACAACCTAATTTCCTTTTCTGACAGTGTTACTAGCCTAGTGAATGGGGGAAAGCAGTAGACATGATTTATCTTGATTTTAGTGAGGCTTTTAACACAGTCCCACATGACATTCTCATAAACAAACTAGGGGAGACATAGTAATAGAGATGTAGCCGTGTTAGTCTAGTTTAGCTGAAACAAAAAACAGGACTATGTAGCACTTTAAAGACTAACAAGATGGTTTATTAGGTGATGAGCTTTCGTGGGCCAGACCCACTTCCTCAGATCAAATTGTGGAAGAAAACTTCAAATTGTGTTTTCTTCCACAATTTGATCTGAGGAAGTGGGTCTGGCCCATGAAAGCTCATCACCTAATAAACCATCTTGTTAGTCTTTAAAGTGCTACATAGTCCTGTTTTTTGTTTTAGGGGAGACATGATCTAGATTAAAATACAATAAAATGGCTGCACAAATGGTTAAGAACATACATAAGAACATAAGAATGGCCATACTGGGTCAGACCAAAGTTCCATCCAGCCCAGTACCCTGTCTGCCGACAGTGGCCAATGCCAGGTGTCCCAGAGGGAGTGAATCGAACTGGTAATGATCAAGCAATCTCTTTCCTGCCATCCATCTCCACCCTCTGACAAACAGGCTAGGGACACCATTCCTTACCCATACTGGCTAATAGCCATTAATGGACTTAAGCTCCATGAATTTATCTAGTTCTCTTTTAAACCCTGTTATAGTCCTAGCTTTCACAACTTTCTCAAGCAAGGAGTTCCACAGATAGACTATGTGCTGTGTGAAGAAGAACTTCCTTTTATTTGTTTTAAACCTGCTGCCCATTAGTTTCATTTGGTGGCCCCTAGTTCTTATATTATGGGAACAAGTAAATAACTTTTCCTTATTCACTTTCTCCACACCACTCATGATTTTATATACCTCTATCATATCCCCCCTTAGTCTCCTCTTTTCCAAGCCAAAAAGTCCCAGTCTCTTTAATGTCTCCTTATATGGGACCCGTTCCAAACCCTTAATCATTTTAGTTGCCCTTCTCTGAACCTTTTCTAATGCCAGTATATGTTTTTTGAGATGAGGAGACCATATTTGTATGCAGTATTCAAGATGTGGGCGTACCATGGATTTATATAAGGGCAATAAGAGATTCTCCATCTTATTCTCTATCCTTTTTTTAATGATTCCTAACATCCTGTTTGCTTTTTTGACTGCCGCTGCACACTGCATGGACGTCTTCAGAGAACTATCCACGATGACTCCAAGATCTCTTTCCTGATTAGTTGTAGCTAAATTAGACCCCATCATATTGTATGTATAGTTGGGGTTATTTTTTTCCAATGTGCATTACTTTACATTTATCCACATTACATTTCATTTGCCATTTTGTTGCCCAATCACTTAGTTTGTTGAGATCTTTTTGAAGTTCTTCACAGTCTGCTTTGGTCTTAACTACCTTGAGCAGTTTAGTATCGTCTGCAAACTTTGCCACCTCACCATTTACCCCTTTCTCCAGACCATTTATGAATAAGTTGAATAGGATTGGTCCTAGAACTGACCCATTCTGAAAATTTACCATTTATTCCTACCCTTTGTTTCCTGTCTTTTAACCAGTTCTCAGTCCATGAAAGGATCTTCCCTCTTATCCCATGACAACTTACTTTACATAAGAGCCTTTGGTGAGGGACCTTGTCTAAGGCTTTCTGGAAATCTAAGTACACTATATTTAGTGGATCCCCCTTGTCCACATGTTTGTTGTCCCCTTCAAAGAACTGTAATAGATTAGTAAGACATGATTTCCCTTTACAGAAACCATGTTGACTTTTGCCCAACAAATTATGTTCTTCTATGTGTCTGACAATTTTATTCTTTACTATTGTTTCAACTAATTTGCCCGGTACTGACGTTAGACTTACCGGTCTGTAATTGCCGGGATCGTCTCTAGAGCCCTTTTTAAATATTGGCATTACATTAGCTATATTGGGTACAGATAGGTTACAAACCATAGTTAATAGTTCCGCAATTCTACATTTGAGTTCTTTCAGAACTCTTGGGTGAATGCCATCCGGTCCCCGTGACTTGTTACTGTTAAGTTTGAAAAACTCTATTGAAAGAGCAGTTATCAATGCTCCATTATCAAACTGGGGGGGACGGGACACAAATAATGGAGTCCCATAGAGGCCTTTCCTGGGTCTGGTACTAGTCAACATTTTCATAGTGCTTTTAATACTGCAGTATGCTTATAAAATCTTCAGATGACCCAAACTGGGAGGGATTGCAAGTACTTTGAAGGACAGGATTAGAATTCAAAACAACCTAGACAAATTGAAGAATGGGTCTGAAATCAACAAGATGAAGTTCAAGAAGGACGGGTGTAATGTTTTATACTTATGGAAAAATCAGATACACCAAAACAAAATGAGGAATAACTGGCTAATCAATAGTACTGCTGAAAAAAGGATCTGAAGTTTATGGTAGATCACTAACTGAATAGGAGACAATAATGTGACACAGTTGCCAAAAAGGCTAATATTCTGGGATGTACTAACAGGTGTGCTGTAAGTAAGATATGGGAGACAATTGTGCCACTCTACTTGACATTTGTGAGTCTTGTGTTGGAATAGTATGTACAGTTCTGGGCTCCACACATTAGGAAAGATGCAGCCATACTGGAGAGCGTCCAGAGCAGAGCAAGAAAAACGGTAAAAGATTTATAAAATCTGAGTTGTGAGTGAAAGGATAAACTGGGCATGTTTAGTCTTGAAAAAAGAAGACCGAAGGGGGAACCTGCTAACAGTCTGCAAATACAGCAAGTGCCATTATAAAGAAACTGCATCAATTGTTCTCCATGTGTATTGAAGGAAGGACAGGAAATAATATTCTCAGTCTGCAGCTAGGGACATTTCAGGTTTGTGTAATCCACTTTTTGATGCACCTCGGGTTACTCAAAGTATGAAACTCACATGAACAGACTGCATATGTATCATGTGATCAGAGAGTGATAACCACTGCAGAATAGTACCAGTGCATAGACTGTCACTTCATGTTATGGAGATCAACTACTGAAAGCACACAGAAGGCTACTCTGACAGAAGGAAGGAACATTTTAACTCTTGCCTGGGTGGCTGCAGAATGGTGATTGAGTGCGCTTCGGGCCTTTGAAAGGCAGATGGTGGTATTTATGAAATACACTGGAAGCAGCAAGAAGAAACCTTTTGATAATTATAACTGCATGTTGTATTCCACATAATATCTGAGAGACCTCGGAAGAAAGACTTAATGACGGGTGGAAAGCAGAGATGCGGAGACTTGCTTGGCAGTGCAAGCTGTCATCCAGGCATTCCAGAGAAAATGCTAATACCTGGCATAATGCTGTTAGAGATGCCTGTTGTTCATATTGCAAGTCTGATGACCGAACTTGTCAGCCCAGGAGAGGAGTGCTGGGACAGATACATAGTGCCCAAGGGGTCACAATGTAGGTGAGGTGGAGGTGTCATTTTCCCTATGTACTTTTGTGAACTACTCTATTAATTATTTCAGTTTTATTTAAAGAAATTTCTGAGATAAATGCAATAATGACTCAACTGACGCTTTGTAAATTGTTTTTATTGTGAAAAAACAATAAAAACACAGAAATAAAGTCCTTTTGAGACCAATGAAAAACATATTTGTATTTGCAAAAAAATTTAACAATCTACTGAATAATGAACCACAAACAAACTTTTATTTAAAGCCACAGTGCAAAAAAAGGGGCAACAACAAAGTCATCACAAACAGAACAATATGATAAAAGACATTACATGTATTAACATAATCTAACTTTCCACATATAAAATCTAGGTTAATACAATCTTAATGCAGTGGCAGTCCAAAAAAGCGAACAGAATATTAGGAGCCATTAGGAAAGGGATAAGGCAGAAAATATCATAATGCCAATAGGTCAATCCATGTTATGCCCACACCTTGAATACTGCATGCAGTTCTGGTCATCCCATCCCAAAAAAGACAGGGCTCTATTAACACAGGCTCTGTGTTTAAAAGGCAGTAGGAGCTGGGGAGGCAGGCAGCCCGTCCGGAACCAAACCCCACTGCAGCTCTGAAATTTAACACACTGTAAGAACCGTGATAGAAACGTAGCCGTGTTAGTCTGGTGTAGCTGAAACAAAATACAGGACTATGTAGCACTTTAAAGACTAACAAGATGGTTTATTAGATGATGAGCTTTCGTGGTCTCAACAACACGTCGGTCTCAACAAAGACGCTAACTATCTTACCCATTACAAAGATAGCTTCCCCAATTATCACCTCTAATACCATTAGCTCACAGACATTTACCTCCCTCCCCCTCCCCCCCCGCATCCCCCTTCTGTTCTGAAATGTGATTTGTCCTTTTCATATGTGTTCATTTTTTTAATTGTATCCTTTGGTATATATGGTTGTGACTATTTTCTTCCACTATTTGATCTGAGGAAGTGGGTCTGGCCCACGAAAGCTCATCATCTAATAAACCATCTTGTTAGTCTTTAAAGTGCTACATAGTCCTGTATTTTGTAAGAACCGGGGGAGGCTTGCAGCAGGGTTTAGTCCCAGCACGAGCTGCGACTGAGCCAGTTGCCTTCCCCTATTGACTACTCAAGTAGTCGATAAAAATTCTACTATTTGATTAGTAAAATAACTACATTTTAACATCCCTCCTCCCCCTCTCTTGTATCTGGCCAGGCTCCCGAGCCCCTGCCAGACCACAGATGTTGCTGGACCAGAGATTTCTGGTTTATAGAGGTACAATCTGTATTAATAAAATCTTTAGTTAATTATTAAGGATTGTCTGGGAAAGACCTGAAATATATATATATTAACTAGGGGTAAGATTCTACCGTTAAGACTGGTAGAACATCAGATATGGTGAACTGGGTCTTCCATAACCTCTCACTATATTAAGACGGTAGCCAACAGCTGGAATGCTTATGGGGACCTTGTTTGGGTTCTAGTAAGCCAGTGTGGTGCTACAGAAGCTTCTTTTGTTACTGGTTTGGTGAATCCAATTAATGAACAAACCACCAGTTTTTGAGATTGTCTACCCTGATTCTTGTGGTCTGTCCCAAGTGTAGCATTCTAAGTGTGGCCCTTTCCAGGCACCAAGTCACAACTGTCTCAAGTTCCTGGAAATGATATTAATTTCAGTCCCATCTACTTTTATATCAGTATAGCAGAATACTATATAGTGGTGGCAGGGTGATTGCTGTAGTAGAAACATATCTCCTGGGTATTAAAAAAAAAAAAAAGAGAGAGAGTATAATGCAGCCAAATGCTGCCATTCCCCTACGGGGTGATTATCTTACAAAAGCAATATTCCTGGAGCCGGCATACTGCTTTTGTCCCGAGTCTCAATTTGGGGGATTTTTCCCCCTTTTTGTATTGTGGTAAGATGAAGTAGGTAGTTTAAAGTGCTGAACAGCAATTTCAGCTGAGCTGTGTGGTTTGTGTTGATTACCTACCCCCATGGCATGTTTACCATCCAATCAAAATATTTTCCCGAGACAAAGCACTGTAATAAATATAAATGAAAATAGGAACAACCAAAACATCAGACACATAAGGGATTTGTGCACTACCTGGAAAGTAACTCATAAGTGAGAAAATTATGTTCATACTTCACAGTGCAGATTTTCTGTATAATATAATACACGTATAATTTTCTATAGTACAGATATTTTTATTACTATTAAGAGTCTTGGAAATACATTGTAAGTGATGCCTTTTCTAGGACCTCCTGGATAAACTAATCTAGGAAAGGCATTTGAAAAATACCACTCATCTCATCAGATTACAGATTACTTACAGATTATTTACAGCAGTGTAAATTACAGCCCTGTGAGAAAATTAAATAATTGATTATATTGTAACAACATAACGTGTAATGAACAGTTTTCCTCAAACGTTTAGAACTGAATTATGGGGTAAAAATACCATGTGAATGTCAAGGTTAATAAATCTCAACAAACTACATAGTCCTCCAAGGAGCTGATGAAGAAGAGTCCAAGACTAGCATATTTAGGAACTATCTAGGATTGGTCAGAAAATCTTTATGCTCATCAGCTGAGGGAAGATGTGCCTAACCAAGTACTGTATTGGAAAATATGCCTTTAGAGTTTCATATATATGAAAACTTAGAGTAGAAGCATTAGCTTAGAAGAATTCAGAATCCCATTATCACTTCATTAAAGCCAAGCAACTCCTTGCTCTACACTTTCATATTTTCATAAAATAGCTTGAGTCTGATATGACACAGGTAACCCCCAAGTGGTACAGCTCTTGCTAATATCAAGTATCTGAGGATTGATAGTTGTAGAATGCTTCAGCAATGGCTTTTCTCTCTGCTCCATGTACATAAGGCCCAGGCTTGATATCCTTACCCAAGCTCAGGAAAAACCTCCACTTCCTTCAGTAAGCATTTTAGGACTTTGCCTCATGTGACAGAAGTTACTTACCAGTATGGTGGAAGGTCTAGCTGCACCTAGGGATGTGAATGGTTAACCAGTAAGCATCATCCACTTACCTGTTACATTTAACTGGTGGGGGCTGGAGCAGCCTCCCACCTACCATGGCCAGGGGGCTGGCTCCAGCCCTACGAGGCCTGCAGTGGGTATGGAGCGCTCGGCACATGGGGGTAGAGGCGCTCCAGCTCGGCTGGAGCAGTTCTCATCCACAACGGGCCTAACCTGGTATGCCACAGGCAGGGGCGCTCCAGCCTACCCATCCATGTTTAATCAGTTAACCGGTTAAACATAACATTTAACCAGTTAACTAATTAAAAAGGATTTTCCATCCCTAGCTGCACAAGTCTGTCAGACTTGTACATTTACTGTCCCAGGGCAAAATTACACAATTCTCCCAATCCTAGACCAAGCCTGTGTACCAACCACCGTTATCCAGCAGATCCAAGTTTGTTCAAGCAACTGTGTTTTTTCTTTTCAGAAGTCTGTCACCAGTGTACAGTGGCCAGACAGCCTTCTTAAAAACAAAATACTGCCTATTGTAACAGTATGAACAAATTATTTTAAAAGTATTTTAAAAGGATTATTTTAAAACAAAAAACCAGTCTGCTTAGATATCTATCCTTCCTGAAGACTTATTGTTGCCTGATGGGTCCCTATCTCTAACCTTGATGGTGTCTAATTTCTACAGAAATGTCTCAGCCTGCTCCCCACACCATTCCTCTCCTACTCCTGAGGGTGTGTTCCTCTTTAAACCTGCCAGTGTTCTTTTGCTCTCCCGTCTTTGTGGGACTTTTCTTGTCCTGGTATTGTCCCTTAGCAGCTCTCTAGTATTTGTGCAGAAATGGCTCACCCTGAGACACAGTAAAAGTAAAGTAATGAGTGGAATGGAAAAGGTACATTAAGAAATCCTGTTCTCCCTGACTGGTAACATAAGAACAAGGGAGCAGACAATGAAATTAAATGGTGGGAAATTCAAAAGTAGTAAAAGGAAATATTTTCCCACACAGCATGTTATTAATCTGTGGAATCCACTGCCACAAAGTTGTAACCAAGAACTTAAAATTGAAAAGGGGACGGGATACCAAGAATATCCATGTTTGACACAATTACTGATAGCATTTTTGAAGGAAATTACAAACCTCGTGATTCAGAGTTTAAACCAATCTCTAACTATTAGAGAGCAGAATATAATCTAATGCGCAGGCAATTATCCCACATCTTCCTACCGTGGGGATCCTACACATTCCTCATAAGTATCTGGTATTGGCCACAGTCAAAGGAAGGTTCTTGGACTTGATGGATCTCATGTCTGAGCCAGCATGACAATTTCTATATTTCTATATTACTAGAGTTTACTGAGCCACTGATCCTGAGTACAGTAAAAGTGGCTGAAACAGAGTAATTCATTTAATATACCATCTGTTGGTTTGAAGACTATAAATAGAAGAAATGTGGTCTTCAGTACAGTGAGAAATATATTTTGAAATATAAATATTACTGTGGTTTTAATCAACTCATTGGTTTTTTTTTCAATGGAAGGTTTTATAAACTTTATATAAAGCAATTAGCCTAACTTCTGCCTTTGGTACAATACTATAAAAATTTAATTGCATTTGCTATTTAGGTGATTGTGTGTTAAATGAAAAACCTATGTTATCCAAACATGGTAAAAGTTGCAGTCCTCTGTAACTGAATTACCTCAATCCTGACCTCAGGGATTCAGCCACTTAGTGGTAAAACAATCACTGATTCCCAGGCTTTGGGTAGAGTCAGGCAACTGTAATGAACATTTTTAAAGTACAGCAGTGACTATCCCCAATTAGATACGTGACTATGACCAACAAAACCACCGTTTTGGCTTCACCAAAGCGGTTAATGAAGAGCCCTTGTTATGAATAGGGCTCTAGTGCTAGAGAAGAAAGAAAAAATGATGAGTCCGGTACTACCCTGGACTGGGGAGGTGTTGGTTCAATTCCCTGCTCCAGTACCAACTTTGTAGGTGGTCTTCAGCAAGTTACTTGAGACCTGATTTTTAAATGTATTTAGGTGCCTAAAGCTATGTGTCTAGAAGTGTTTACCAAAGCTCCTAAACAGATTAGGTATACAAGGGGAAGCTAGATGCCTAAGTGCTTTACAAAATCCCACTGGGTACCCCATCCATATCTTTAGGCACCTAAATACTAAATCTGGCTTGAGCCTCTCTGAACCTCAGTTTGTCATCAATAAAATGGGGAGTAATAGTACTTCTCTTACTCACAGGAGTGTAAAGAAGATAGACACATTAAAGTTTGGAGGATGCTCAGATTCTGTAGTAAGAGTCCTTATAAGTATCATAGATAAGAGAAATATCATACTCTCTCAACTTCCTTACTGTTTATTTCTTCACTTTTAACCATAATATTCAACACCTTCTAGTTTTCCCACTAATATTCACAGACCAATGTCTGTTTTCACCCTTCCACTCCCACTCCCTGGATGTTTCATATTTTTACTTAAGTACAATGACATCAGTATGCCTGGAAAGAACAGTGAATTTAAACTCATTACTGAAATGATGAAACATAAGATGAAGTCACTTCTGTGAATGCTCCAGTCATAATTCACAAATTCCATGGAACTGTTTAAGTCATACAAGATGTCTCAGTCAAAAATTTCTTCCAATCAACATGACCAAGAGATCTTTTGTAACCTGTCAGATGATGTGCCAAGACTGGTTCACTTCCTGTATAACTGAATCCAAAGAAATCAAAGTTTCTGGAACATGGTTCAATGCTTGCCAAATGTTATCAAGTCCTTTTCCCCTTCCTGACAATGGTTTTGTAATCACACAGGACTTTAATGGGATTACTATCTCCTGGACTCAGGCTGAACCTCATCGTATTAAAATATGGTTAAACAACATGACATTTACTACATATGGCATTACTTCATACATTTATTTTAAAAGTGTGGTAAAATTCTTACGTGACTCACGGTCATAAAGTTTTGTTTATATTGAGACTTTTTCCTGTCAGAATCTTTGTATTAAGTATGAAACATTATAGTCAAACAACACTAAGGATATAATTCTATTCTAATATCCCAGTATAATGCAGAGGAACTTTAATGGAGCTATCCTAAATTTACACCAACTTAACTGATATATTAATACTAAGGACTCATATGCACCCAGACTCCCTTTGCCCCATTCTGGTTGTGTAGAGGGGTCTTGAAATGAATGTTATATTTATGCCCATTTTAAGGTCTCTTTATAATATCAGTGTGGTATAAAAGGAACTCAGGATAAATAAAAATCCAATCTTAAGGCCTCACATAGATAAAAATCAAGGAGGACTTAATATTAACATTGACACACTACACATACATTGAGCCATAGTGGAAAATGAAAATTAAAACACGCCTGTATTCAGCACTGCACTAGCTTGATAGAGCAACTCCCAAAAACGGGGATAGACCTATAAAGAAACTTGTGCAAATTAAATCTTCATAGAAAAATTGTATCAGATTTATCAGGCAATTTTCTTCATGGGGAGAAAGTCAGATCTTTTGAACTAATTTTATGACACTAAGTCCCTTTTAAAATGTAATGCAGCTAGTCTGCTCAACAACTTTTGAGGGGGGAAATCTATGCCTTAGATATTATTTAAACAGGCAGGTAATGTACCTGAAGGAAGTAGTATTTATACAGTAGGGTATCACAAGCCTGGGCTCCACAGTTTAATTCCTACTGATGCCACTGATTCACTGAATGATCCTTGGACATTTGTATTAAACTTTCCTGATGTTTCAGTTATTCATAAAAATGGATAAAACATTTTCCCTAACCCATAGGAGGATGTGAGGGGTTTAGTTAATGTTTATAGAGCAGTTTCTCATCTTGATGAAACATGCTAAAAAAGTGGAAATTTAATCATTGTTAAAATTTGTGAGTTTCCCAAGCACAATGAGACAAATATACTGCATAGCTTGTGTCTAATTTCAGAAGTATGTTTCAAAAATTAAAATAAGGGGATGCCAGGTGAAAATTCATGCTTAGTCCTATGCTCATTCACAGAAGGAACTTAAAGTGGTGCTCCCTGGGGAAGCAGGGAGCAAGTATATTATCTCTGTAGGGAGGTAGGTCTAATCATCCTCAACTGGAAGGACACTAGTTATGACGTAAGACCTAAAATGAAAAGTCAAGAGAGAGACCACAGAGCACAGAAGCCTCTTATCACCCTGAGGGGGAGGTAAAAGAAACTGTTCCAGTTTCTCAGTTTGAATCAAATCAGTTTTCAATGTGTGTGCTAATGACCTAATTCTGTTTTCCAAAGATGTATCACTCACACAAGAAACCACAATGAACTCCTTAGAACCAGTCAATTGTGGTCTGAAAGATTTGCGTAGAAGAACTTGATGAGAAAAAAAAATCAGTAAGAAAATGTATAGAACTGAAGTCAGGAAAATAAATAAGTAACAATAAAACTAACTAATAGGGCTCCAGTTGCAGTTCAATAAAAATAAATATGCCCATACATAGCTGATGCCATGTATATCTGTGAAAGCAAAACATAAAACAAGAAACATAACCAAAAAGCTTCATAGAAGCTTTTATATCTCTATCTATAGAGATATTAGAGAGTAGTGCATCTGCATGTCTGCAAGTACATTTGTTCAAGAACTCCTCATAAAAGATAATAGCTTGGACCACCAAATTTGTATTAAACTTTCCTGATGTTTCAGTTATTCATAAAAATGGGTAAAACATTTTCCCTAACCCACAGGAGGATGTGAGGTTTTTAGTTAATGTTTATAGAGCAACTTAAAGCAAGGTCAGGGTTTGGTTGTGCCAGGAAAATGGGATGTGCCTGGAATTGGATTGTTTTACATAAGACGGAAATGAAGGAGGCTGACTGCGATACTGCACAGCGACCATTGAGGGCTGCGTGCACCGAGGACAGCTATATTGCACAGTGGCCACTGGGGCAGTTGCACCAGGAAGGAGTGGCCAGCAGGGGATGGGGATCGCCATCAAAACTGTATATTTGTTTCTTCGCACACTTAGCATTAAAAAAGGAGCTCATTTTTTTTAAACTTCATCTTATTAAGTCAGAACAAATGTTTGTAAAAAAAAGGGAGATAAACCCATTAACGTAAAAAGTTACAATGAAAAAATTAACATGCACTTAAGAAATGATAAAAAACCAAAGACTGGAAATGTTATACAACAAATGATGTACATAAAACAAACAAACTAATAAAAAAAAAGACAATTAACTTTAAAAAAGAAAAATTTGAATTCTCTAAGTCTATAGAATACTTATGGCCCTGGAATCACATTTGCACTTAAATTCATACTATGTATGCAGTATGATCACCAGAAAGAAGATAATTTCAGGTAAAAAGGGTTCTTGTGGAACAGCAGTTTTGATATGTTGCATACACAGTACCAGTGAGATTCTTCCTTTCAAGACAGCCCAACTTAATTTTCTGCAAACAGGATAAGATAATTTTCCATCAGTGATTACAGACACATCTTTTTAAAACATATTATATTTTTAATCTTGATGTTTGCTAGATTATTTGCCCCAATCTACTTATTACATATTTAAAAGTTATAGCTGCACAGTTTCTCTATAGTTAAAATTATCTAAAAATTTACATTATGAAAATGGAACTATACCAGCTGTAAAAGAATGTTATTGGCACTGAAAAGTCCCCATGGTTTAAAAAAGTTCAAGCAAAACAGAATTTAAGTGATTTCAGATACTTTAAAAATATGTATATAAAGTTTTCGTCCTTCAATCATCTTTTATTCCTAGATAGGGTTTTTCATGCTGCCCATTAGTGAATTAGTCCTTTTGGAAGGACCGTGTTTTGTCTTCAGAAGTTCAGAGAAGAAAATAAATGGAAGGTAACTAACAGCATGTCTACACAGCAGGGCTAAAGTTGAATTAAGCTACACACTTCAGCTACATCAATTGCATAGCTTAAGTTAAAATAGCTTAATTTGGCTTTTGGCGCTGTCTAGACAGCAGGAAGTCAAAGGAACAGTGTTCTTCCTTCGATTTTCCTTACTCCTTGTGAAATGAGGGTTACCATGAGTCAGAGTGAAAAGAACTCCAGCTCCACATTATCTTGAAAAAAGGGCTTGTAGTGTAGACATGCACGATGTTATTTCGAAATAATGTCAGTTATTCCGAAATAACTTTGCTGTGTAGACATTCTCTTATTTACATGCAATTTATTACAAATTTACACTAAACATAGGAATTGTCATGATAGATAAAATGTCCGGTATTTTCTGATTTTTCTTCCCTGCCAGGAGGAGAAAATACCGGACACCTGGCAACCCTACACAAACTCCGCAACCGGACCCAACCTGGGGGGGTGGGGTGTGTGTGTGTGTGTGTGTGTGTGTGTGTGTGTACACACGCGCGCAGTATTTTTGGTTAAACCATCTGGCAACCCTAGCATCTCTTCTTCCTCCCCCAATGGCTTTTCCATTTTCCAATGCTTGTTTTCTGCCCCTGCCCATCTGCCATGATCAGTTGAATAGGTAGAATTCCACAGAGTCTGTGTAGAAGGTAGCTGCACACATCTTGGCAGAACACATGCAAGCCAGAATGAGATTTTCGCTCTGGTGTTGTGCTGCCAGTATCTAAGTTACGGTTTGACCCAGCTGCTCTTTAAAGACTCCTTTCTTTAGTATAATAGAGAGCTAATTCAGCAGAAAGAGACAGTGTACAAACTCTTATCTTCATAAAATGGTCTTTATCACCCAAACAGCCCTTCCTTTCTGGCAGCTGTTTTCACTTGAAAACTTTGAAGTACACAGACATATTACAAGTAAAGCAAAGCTGATCTTTACACCAGCAATGCTATATGGCCAAATTAGTTCCCTTAGCACCATTTAAGAAGCAGCAGATCATCTCATGCTATTGGCAAAGAGGCGGACACTGAAGGTACAACAATCCCTCATCATATCCCACATGATGTTGTTTATATACAGAGAAACAAATTTGGGGAAGAAGAATATTAGAGGTGTGGCCCGCTGAGCAATCATGAAAGAAAAAAATCTGTCGTTTCTGACAGGGTGCATTTACCCCACACCAGCCCCAAATGGAAGTCCTGCCATTCTGACCCTGCTGGACTTACTCAGCCTGGAGGCAGCATATAAAAGGAAGCATATTAAAGCATATAAAACGTAGCAGCATTGCTCAGTTTGAGCAGGCTGCTGAAAGGGGTGGATGCAGACTGCAGGCTTTTTTCCAGGAGCTCCTTCAGGCCCTGAATATAGAACCACGGCACACAGAGGGTATGTCTACACTACAAAGTTAATTCGAACTAATAGCCGTTAGTTCGAATTAACTTTCATAGGCGCTACACATACAAACCGCTAGTTCGAACTTAATTCGAACTAGCAGAGCGCTTAATTCGAACTAGGTAAACCTCATTCTACGAGGACTAACGCCTAGTTCGAATTAAGTAGTTCGAATTAAGGGCTGTGTAGCCACGTAATTCGAACTACTTGGAGGCTAGTCCTTCCCAGGTTGCCCTGGTGGCCACTCTGGGCCAAACCAGGGAAACTTTTCTGCCCCCTCCCGGCCCGGAGCCTTAAAGGGGCACGGTCTGGCTACAGTGCTTGTGCCAGTTGCAAGCCTGCCAGCACCCAGCCAGCAGACCCTGCACCTGGCACGGCATGAGCCAGCCACCCGCTGCCACCCAGCCCTCCGCCTCTTCCCAGGACCAGGCTGGTGGCTCCCAGGAGCCTGCCCGGGGCCACAAGAGGCGGGCGCCCGCCTGGTCTAGTGCGGAAATCGTGGACCTCATCGAGGTTTGGGGGGAGGCCTCCAACGTCCACGACCTCCGCACTAGGCACAGGAAAGTGGCCGTCTAGGGCAGGATAGCTGCCAGCCTGGCCACCAAAGGCCACATGCAAACCCAGGAGCAGGTTTGCATGAAAATCAAGTCGGTCCAGTGAGACCCCTGACCCTGAGCCCTGAGCTTAGAACATAAGAATGGCCGTACTGGGTCAGACCAAAGGTCCATCTAGCCCAGTAGCCTGTCTGCAGACAGCGGCCAGCACCAGGTACCCCGGAGGGGATGGACCGAAGACTATCACCAAGCCATTTGTCTCGTGCCATCCATCTCCAGCCTTCTACAAACAGAGGCCAGGGACACCATTCCTACCCCCTGGCTAATAGCACTCCATGGACCCAACCTCCATGACTTTATCTAACTTCTCTTTAAACTCTGTTATAGTTCTAGCCTTCACAGCCTCCTGTGGCAAGGAGTTCCAGAGGTTGACTATTTGCTTTGTGAAGAAGAACTTTCTTTTATTAGTTTGAAGCCTGCTACCCAATTCATTTCATTTGGTGTCCTCTAGTCCTTCTATTATGGGAACTAATGAAGAACTTTTCTTTATGTACCCTCTCCACACCACTCATGATTTTATAGACCTCTATCATATCCCCCCTCAGTCTCCTCTTTTCTAAGCTGAAAAGTCCCAGTCTCTTTAGCCTCTCTTCATATGGGACCTGTTCCAAACCCCTAATCATTGTAGTTGCCCTTTTCTGAACCCTTTCCAAGGCCAAAATATCTTTTTTGAGGTGAGGAGACCACATCTGTACACAGTACTGAAGATATGGCGTACCATAGTTTCATACTTCCCCTCCTCCTTCTTCCCCCTTCCAGCTCCCTCCTCCCACGTTTCCCCCTCCCCTGTTCCATCCTCTCTCTTCCCCTCTCCCACCTCCTTTTCCTAGTCTCCTCAGAGGTTAATCTCCCCCACACACACTTTTGTTAAATAAAGAGAGTTTCTATTTTTGACCACACATGTCCTTTATTTTTTACATCAGGAAGGGGGGCTAGGGAGGGGTAAGTGGAAGGAGGTGAGGAGGAATGGGCACGAGCCCCGATGGGGAGGACTGGGGTGGCTCTGCGGGCTCCTCGGGGTGGAAGCTCTCCTGGATCCTGACAGCCCCCCGATTGACCCCCCCGGATGGCAGCCTGCGGCAAGTGCAGCCGGGCTGATGGCCAAGTGCTGTGATGTGCCGAGTGAGGGCACTCAGGGCACTCCAAGACAGGACTGCTTTGCTGTCCCTCAGGGAGGTAGACCAGAAAGCGGGGAACCCTGAGAACTGTCTGTCCAGGGTGGGGGTCGGGTCCCTTTAAGCACAGCCGTCGGCTAGCCCGAGGCAGCAGCTCCACACTCTAAGTCCTGGTTCCGGCCAGCCTTAACTTCGGTTCAGGGTCCACTCAATGTGGACATGCTAGTTCGAATTAGCAAAACGCTAATTCGAATTAGTTTTTAGGTCTAGATGCACTAGTTCGAATTAGCTTAGTTCGAATTAACTAATTTGAATTAAGTTAGTTCGAATTAGTGCTGTAGTATAGACATAGCCTGGAGTTTGCCTGGAACTCTGGGTATCTGACAAGCCTGGAGAAGAGACTGGAGTTAGGGCGACTGAGGATCCCTTGACATGTGAAACTTTGCCAAGGGAGAAAGGGGAGGAAGTGGCCCAGGTGACAAACTTGTCTCTGGTGAATGAACAGGAGAATGAGTCAGCATGTTTTGGGACCACCACTGCCAGACCCTGGACTGGGACCTGGGACCTGATTCCCCGCACTCCCACCACCACTTCTCTAACGGGCTAATAGGCCACACAATTCCACAAAGGTGAGCTACACTATTGACCCCGACCACTGAGCCATGCCACCCTGAGGGAAATGGGTCCTTACTGACTCCAGCCACTAGGCTGTACTACCATGTTTAGTAATCTGCGGTCATGATCATAGAGCATAAAACCTAGCAAATGGTGTTTTCCAGCTCCTTTTTCTTTCTCCCTCCATCCCCATACATCACCTGGTCCCCATGACAAGGAGTACCTACCCATAACACCTTAAACTTATATTTTGTAATTCATGCATCAGTTTGAGAAATGAAGCAACACTTCACAGCGCTAAGAGTATCTTAAAGTCTTGCTGACCCCAAGACAACAGTGATGCTGCAATACATTTCTTCCCAGATGTACATACAAAGAATTCCAGAGAGAGGCAGATGAACTATTTAACACAATTACAGCCCATAAGTTGCAACTTCAAAAAAATGGTTTGCCTTAACAAAATTAAATCTGTGTAAAAGACTCCTCTGAGGAAACTAATTTATGTGTGAAACATTTTATAAGGACTTTAAAAGATCTGTCCCTTATGAATTTTGGCCTGATGCACTGAGGGAGGCTACGTCTAGACTGGCATGATTTTCCGCAAATGCTTTTAACGGAAAAGTTTTTCCGTTAAAAGCATTTTGAAAGAGCGTCTAGATTGGCATGGGCGCTTTGCGCAAAAGCACTTTTTGCGGAAAAGCGTCGTGTCAATCTAGACGCGATTTTTATAAGAAAGCCCCGATCGCCGTTTTAGCCATCGGGCTTTTTTGCGCAAAACACTTTTTAGCTGTCTACACTGGCCCTCTTGCGCTAATACATTTTGCGCAAGAGGGCTTTTTGCCCAACAGGAGCGTCATTGTATTTGCGCAAGAAGCACTGATTTTGTACATTACAAAGTCAGTACTCTTGCGCAAATTCATGCGGACAGTCTAGACACAGCCATACTGTCTATCTGAGTTGATCAAAGAGAACAAAAATAAAACATTGAAAAAACATGTAGGCTGAAGTTCTTGGTCAGCAAGGTATTTAAGCACATGTCTATTTTTTACAAAATGTTTATTAAGGCAAAGTTACACTAAAGTGATAACATAGTACACTACACATTAATTATTCAGGATCATGTTAATATTCAGAGCACTGGGCTAAATATTTTGGTTGTCTGAGTGGGGAACCCTCTTCCTCTGCGTGTGCTAAAAAAGGATGACCAAATTTCTAAATATCTTATATAAAAATTGTGCCTGATTTTAAGTATATGGGTAGTTCTACTGGTTCAATGGGACTATTCACGTGCTTACTGTTGAGCATAAGCTCAACTGTACCTTACTAAATTAGGATCTGAAATACTATCAGGTCAATCTCTCTGTTGCTGCAGTGATACACTGACAATGCACAAGAAGGAAGTCTGACTAGATTATTCCTGTCACATTACTGCCTAAATACAAAAAAAAACCCCTTTACATTCCTTTTCCTGTCTCAGTCACAATGCCACAGGGTAATCCTTACTTAAAAAGAAACAACCACTTTGTGCCGTGTGCAGCTTTTCATTTCACACTGGTAACTTGCTAATTTCCTTGATTTGGAAAAAAAATATCAAGAGGTGCTATCCTATTTGTATTTTATTACCCAATGTGATTTTGATTTTATTTTCTCTATCAGTAAGGACCGGTAATTTGTTCCAACACATTCAGCTTCATGTATTTCTCTTGATGCCATTCCATTACCATTACCATTACCATTTGGCTAAAGATGGAGTCTGCTGTGATTCAATCGTGACAAGAATCCATCTCATTGATGCTTTCTTAATCATCAAGGATGACATGCCTGTCAAGCTCTTGATAGGTTATGTCAAAGCACATATCATTCAACACAGAAAAGTAGCATTCTAATACAGCACTTCTGAGTAAAATGGGTTCATTTATGGAAAGCTGAATTTTTTAAAAAAGCAACTAAGAGATAAAAGAGGAAACAGAAAAGAAATGTTTTATATGGCCAGGGAAAACCCTAGTGTCTTTTTCAACCTCAGTCGTCTCCTCCTCATGCTGTCAGGGATCGTGGGGATGCTAAAGAAGCGGTGGACAACTTTTGCTATTGTTTGTAAGAGCGTAAAGTTAAAGCAATTTCAGTAAGTTCCTTTTTCTACCCCATCACTCCCTAGCCAGTCCTAGTCTCCTTAACACTCAGCTTCCAGTACTTCCCAAACTCACAGTCATGGTTTCCCTTCCACCCTGCCCCAAATTCCAGTCTCATCAGGCTTCATGTGTAAATTTACTCCTTTCCTCTCCCCCAGCCCAGCTCTTTTCCCCTCTGCACTCAAGTCAGGTGGCTTTCTCCTCAATGGAGCCTGGGAACCAGCTGGGGAGTAGGAAAGGGCATAGGAAAGACAGGTTCCCTGCTTTCAGTTTTGGTGCCTGGCCACAGCCAGGTCCAGCACAGCAATTATGGGGAAAGTCCACCTGAAGTATGCGGGGATAGCACATGCCCCGTCTGCTTATCACCAGGAGCTGTGAGAGGCTCAGTCATACTTAATGAGGTTGGAATCTCAGATATTTTAACTATTAACTTCTAAGAAATCTCTACTAGCATGGGAGAATTGGGATTTTAACAGGTTTATAATTTGGTCAAACGTGTGCAGATTTTCACAATAGCAAAAGGCACAACTGGGACAAGAAGCAATGGCCTTAAACTGCAGCAAGGGAGGCTTAGGTTGGACATTAGGAAAAACTTCCTAACTGTCAGGGTGGTTAAACACTGGAATAAGTTGCCTAGGGAGGTTGTAGAATCTCCATCTCTGGAGATATTTAAGAGCAGGTTAGATGGACATCTATCAGGCATGCTCTAGATCAGGGCTACTCAATTCTGGAAGCCCCGGGGGCCACAATGATTCTCACAGCATATGCTGAGGGCTGCAATTTAAGTGTAGTTGCATATACATGTAAATATATATGCAAATATATGCAAATAGCTTCTTTCACACCGACAGGCATCAATACAAAGATTAGGCCTTAAGCTGCAGCGCCAGACCCAAACATGGCCTGTGTGAGCTAGTCAGCACCTCTCAGGCTCTGCCCACAAGAGTAGCCAGCACTTCCCACAGTGCCCCGGTGCTCCTGGCACCTCCTCCCTGGGGGCTAGAAACGCCAACACCCTGTACCCGTCTGTTCCAGCCAGCCCATCCACTTGCATCTGTCAATGCTCACCCTTCCCGGGAGATGCCTCACTATTGTGGAGCGTGTTCCCAGTGGAGGCCATGTTCAAAGGATCCCACCCGCGAGCTGCGTGTTGAGCCCCACGTAAACCCACACCACACCGCAGGCCGCAAACAAACAGGCCACAGGCCGCATGTGGCCCGCGGGCTGCATGTTGAGTAGCCCTGGTCTAGATGGTAACTGGGTCCTGCCATGAGAGCAGGGGACCGGACTCGAGGACCTCTCGAGATCCCTTCCAGTTCTAGTGTTCTACGATCCCTAATGCACAGGTCACTATTAGGGATGTGCAAGTATAACCTGGGATTATCATCTTCACTCTCACAGCCTTGGAAGACAGGCCAATCCTTGCCTACAGACAACCCCCTAACTTGAAACAAATTCTTTCCAGCAACCTTGCAGCACCCCTCCATCATACTCACCCAGGAACCCACTCCTACAATCAACTCCGGTGCCAACTCTGTCCTCACATCTATATAAGCGACATCATCAAAGGACCTAACCACATAAACCACCACATCAGAGGCTCAAGAACTGCACATCCACCAATCTGACCTATGGCATCAAGTGCCAGCAATGCCAAGTATATTGGCCAAACTGGACAGTCTCTACGACAATGGATTAATGGGCACAAATCAGATATTTGAAATGGTAAAACACAGAATCCTGTTGGGGAACATTTTAACTTGCCTAGGCATTCACTAATGGATCTACAAGTGACTATCCTCTTACAAAGCAATTTCAAAAACCAGCTAGAGAGAGAAGCTGCAGAACTTGGTTTCATTTACAAGTTTGACACACCCTAATGACATAAAAAAGCTAAGCACCGGGTCCTTAGAGCCCACTCTATTAGCCTCATAACATGGACACACTGACAATATTTTTCTCTATTTTTTTCCTTCACTTTCCCTCCCCATCCCCTCTCTTTCTCTGCAATTTATTTGTATCCTGGACCCCTTACTCCATTCATCTGAAGAAGTGGGTTGTAGGGATGTTAAATTTCGATTAATTAACTAATCGAATAGTCAATGGGATTTCCATCGACTATTCAATTAGTCGCTAAGGACTAGCGCGTTCTGCCTTTGAAATGCTGCATTGAGCCCAGGGCCAGCGGGGAGTCCCACTCACCCTGGGCTCCATGCGGCGCATCTGCTTTGAAATGTACAAGAGCCCCAGTAGGGCTCTCGCTGACCCCAGCCTCCACGCAGCGTTTCAGTCTTTGAAATGCACAAAATCCCCTCCTGGGGCTCTTGTACATTTCAAAGTGGACATGTCCACACGGAGCCTGGGGTCAGCGGTGGACTCCCCGCTGGCCCCGAGCTCCATCTGGTGTTCCAGCTTTGAAATGTACAAGTGTCCCCAACAGGGGCTCTTGTACATTTCAAAGAGGAAGTGCTGCATGGAGCCTGGGATCAGCTTTTGCACATGATGTCCTTGAGTTTCCATGCCAAAAAGCCAGGATATAAGAACAATGAAATTCCAACTATATTATATATATATATATATATATATATATATATATATATATATATATATATATATTTCTGTTATTGGTATTACAAGTTAAATATGTAGCTCTGATGACAATTCATGACAATTTGAGAATACAAATATAGTAACAAAAATACACAATTATGTTAAAATTTTAACTTTTGCATTTCCTGATATTGTGATAAACTGTTCTGAAAGATACAGAGAGATTCTGGCCTTTCAAATTGGAGTGATAAATCTTTACCTTGAAGATTTGCCTTATTCCACAAATATTTTTCATTTATATACACATAAATTTTAATCAATTTTATCACAAAGCTTCACTACTTAACTGTACTTTAACCTTTTTAAATCCTCTTTTACTATTTTTTTTTAAAAGTTAAAACAGAATGAACACACTCAGAGTAAGGCAATAGAGAATAAAAAATTAATGGAAACCAATTCAATTTTCACTGCATTTCACACCATACTAGCGTCTCCTTCATGTACAGTAATGGACTCTACTAATAACAGCTGAACTCTCACTTTTGCTTTCATTCAGGAATCTAATTATTTGGCTTCCTAACAAAACAAAAAGTGACATATACTAATCTCCCTCCACAATGACAGCAGCTCTCTCAAATGTCATTGGGCTTGAAATGCTACAAGCATACTGCAGCATAATTTGACTATTCTGTTAACATCTTGAGGAACAAACTGTCTGGACACCTCACAGCTCATCGCGTTTAATAAAGATCACCAAGGAACTAATGGTCAAAAGGTAGTTTCAGTGCACTGATTTCCTGATGTGTTTTTTTCCAGAAAGAAAACCTGTTGGCACATCTGTACTCATGCAAGGACACAAGGATTCTCCTATAACACTTTTGTAAATTTGTGAGCTTCTCTCTCTCTGCTCTGATACATATATTACAAGCAGTGCTCATCTTCTCACTAATGTTATAAATCAGAACTGTTAGCACTCAAGCTTTATGATTAAGTATAACCTGCAACTTTGCATGTCTTCCTTTTTCTATTGCCTCAACAAAAAAAATAAAACAGGCGACGGACACACGAGCAAGCTAGTTACCTGCTGATAAAATGTTCTTAAGGATAGAGAGATTGTGTCCTTTCAAATTGGAGCTATAAATCTTTGCCTTGAAAATTTGCCTTATTCCACAAAAATAATGCAAGAGGGGTTGAAGCATAAAGAAAAAAATATAAAACTATTGAAACATGTCGATATTAAAATGGTTGTCATCATCATCATCGCTGGCAAACTGTCCAGACAAAGCTGGTCTCTCTTAGCAACAGAAGTTGATCCAATAAAAGATATTCTCTCCCCATCTTGTCTCTAGTATCTTGGGACCATCACAGCTACAATACTGCATTGAGCTTTTCCAAACAGTTGGCCTCCCTATGTTTACAGGGCACATCCATTTAGGTTTATGGGAGGTCCATTCCCATAACTGCAGGCAGAATTGGGCTCAGGATAATTGGAAAAATATGTGAATATATCAAGAGGGGACAGGCTGGCTACGAAAAACTGCTGACACACTTTTTATTAGAGTTGTGTGCTAAGTTGTTCTTTGCTACCTTTAGATTCTAAGCTTCTCAGAAAAAGAATATAGGCTGTGACTTTTTAAAGAGGGTTAGAAGAGTTAGCTATAGATCTGCCTATTGACTTTCAATGGGAGTTGTGCCCCTAAGCTCTGTAGGTCCCAATGAAAACCTCAGCCTTCTTCCATGCATGCAACGTTCTCAAAACATAATGAATGTTGTGCATATAAAATAAAAGGTTTTTAAGAGCCAGATTTTTAAGGTATTTAGATTCCTAATAATGCACATAAGTACTTCTGAATATCCCACTAGGTATTTAAGCACCTAACATGGGCCTCAAGCCCACAGGTTCTTTTGAAGCCTAGGCACTTCTGAATAGCCCATTAGGCACACATCTGCATCCTCAGGCACCTAAATACCTTAAAAATCTGGCCTCAGTGCCCAGTATTAAGTTGTATCAGAATTCTGTTTATCTTGAATTGTCATGAGACCGAGTAACTCTGTACCTGATTAAATAAATAGTCACTAGCGACCCTATTTTGAAAGATGAGCATCTGCAGCTCCCAATGACTGAAACAGAGCTTTGTGAGTGCTCAGCTCCTCTGAAAAATCAAGCCACGTCTTCCTGATCCCCTTTCCCATTCAAAATTATTGACAGAAGTCTGGTGCTTTCTTTGCCTGAATCTGCCCAACAGAGCATGCTCATTCTCAAAGCTGAATTGTGTATCGCAGATTCTGAAGCAATAAGTCGGAATCAGTTTTACATCTATTAGCTCAAAGGTCTTTTCAGCCTTAGCTCAAAGTTGATACAATAACCTAAGAATACTTTAAATATGATTAGCTAGGATTCAAAGAGCAATAATCAGCTAAAATTAAAAGGACTGTCAGCATGCATGGCAAAAGCCACCCAGTTCAAATTATCTAGCCTACAGGTGTCCTTTGCCAGGTGTGATATGAACTTTCACGATGTCCTGCTGTGAACTGCAGCAAACACGGGCATTGTTTGGATGACCCCATATCAGGGAGAGCTACTACCTTTGAACTTACTCCGATGTATCCAAAAAGTTTGCTAGCATATCACAATGTCTCTTCTTTCAAAGGGATCCTGCTACTCATGCATCAAGAACACATTCTGCCTGCTACTTTCATAACTGGTGTCATGCTTCCTCCTCTTTGCTGCTGAAGTCAGATAAGAGTTTTACTAGCAGCCCCCAATTGCCTGAACTTATTTTTTCTGAAGCCGAGAGGTAAGAAACACAAATGGTTGAAAGAGATTAGAAGAGAGCATAAAGACTGTCATGTCTCCAATCATCTTTCAGGTATATTTTCAATCTGTGCTCTCAGCTGGTTATAAAACTTAGCCTAAAACAAGTGATTAAAGAAATGACAACACATTGCCTGGTTTTTGTGTATTGTATGAGGCAAATATATCAATGTATTGTTACTTAATTTGGAAGATCTCCCTCGCCACAAAAAAGGACAGATCTTCAGTAAATTGCATTGAAAGCCATGGAAGAGATTAGCTATCACCAAAATTCTGAAGAACAAGTTTTCCATTATACAAATGGAAACAGAAAACACCCCTTTCCTAATAATCACTACAATAATGAGAGAAGTACCGGTAATAAAATTACAACACCACTGATGACAAAATACTTCACAAAGATTGGGGGAGAATAGCAACAGTTTACACATACAAATACAGCAGGGGAACAATGAGGTCAAGTCAAAGTTACAAAGTCAATGAGAGACCTGGGGCTGTAACCTAGATCTTCTGATTCTAAGACTGGGATGATTTTCAAATTTGAAGGACAGTGAAATGCCCAACCCCGCACTGGAAGTCTGTGGACCTTGTCCTTGTGCCTTTACAAATCTTTTTGGCATTCTAGAATTCCTATAATACTGTATCCTTGAACTTTGAGCAAACGTAATACTAAGTGCTGATCTGAGAAGGTCTCAAACTTTTTCATATCACTGACCACAGGAGGACTATCTCCTGGGCCAATTTCCTTCCATTCACAGTTACATAGCCACCTTCCCCTCTTCATGCACAATTACATAGCAATCCTTTGCTGGCAACATATTTCTAACAATCTTATAATGCAATATAGCAGCTGGAAACAAAAAGAACCACCAATACCATTTTATTAGCCATACCTCTAAGGACCTAAGCAAGTATACACTAGACCAATGATCATCAGACCACAGCTTCAGAAGTTAAGTGACATAGTATGTAGCTGAGATAGAATTAGTCGAGAAACAAAAATGAATTCCCCTGAATTAACACATTTATGAGGTTTGTTTATATCACAGGTCATTTTATTATTGAAGAAATATTTTCCTAAAACTCCAGAATATAACACAACAGGCAACTATGCAGACTGCTAAAACTACTTACTGAGATTGAGTCAGGATAAGTAAACCATTAGTGGGAGACAAATTGTTTTCCCCTGCTATGAGCTGATTAAGATTACTCCCCTTCCATCCCATATATAAGAGAGAGGGAACAGCTAAGGAGTTCTCTAGTAGCATTTTAATTTGAAATTGGGAAAACAGTGTTTTCCAGTGAGTGGTATGCAATCCTTTGGTTTTTTGAGTACACAAGTAAACCTGATTTTTATAAAAAAAACTAACATTGCTTTCAAGGACTAAAAGTAGCAACAGGTTACACAAGGACAGGATGCTAAACCTACTATGAAATAGCAGAATGTGGTTTGTTTAGGTAGAGTACTGCAGAAAAAAAATGGCTCAAATGTATCACTAAATGGATTGGGCATATACTGTTTTTCTAAGTAACAAAAGAATTATGGCTTCTAAAGATGACAAATTATCAAGATTCTGCTCCTGATATGGATAACATTTCTTATTCAAAGGAGTTGTATAGTCTTGTGATTTCTATTTTCTTCCTTTAATAGATTTCAGATTTATTCCCCCAGTTGCTCAGAATCCTTTCACCTACTACAATTAAGTGTTTTTGCTCTTTTCACAGTGACACTACTATTGATAACAGCTGTAATGTAAATGCAGCTTTCTGCACAACAGAGTCCTTCCAGCATAGTACAGTTATCACACAAGATTTTCCTCCCTGTGTTCACTCCCCAAAAACCAAACCTGCTGGTCAATGTAGGGTTGCCAGATGGTTTCAGAAAAAATACCGAACCAAAAAAAAAAAAAAAAAAACCCTAGAGTTGTTAAGCAAACAAACAAAACTAAAAACAGTGTGGCCCCATTAAGAAACACGTGCTGAGACTTTTTGGCCCTAACAGGCTGCTGGCGGCCACCCGCCATCTTGCCTCCCTGTGCGGGGCCGGACAGCTCCCCTGCGGAACCCGGTAAGCACTAGGGTTGCCAGGCTGCCTCCATATTGAGCTGGACGGCCTGGGATTTTTGCCTCCTGGCTGGGAAAAAGTGAGAAAGTACCGGACATTTTAGGTGTCCAGTATTTTCTGAATTTTTTTTAACGGACAGGAGGCGAAAATACCGAACTGTCCAGTTCAATACCGGACACCTGGCAACCCTAGGTCAATGGAATCATGAAAGTTCCTGTAATAGCTTAGGTGAGCCAAAGTATACAGAACCCAAATTAAATGCATCGTGAGTCATTTTCACTTAGTGTACATTAGATATGTAAAATTCCAGTTAATCAGTTAACCAGTTAAACCCACTCCCAGCCCCTCTCACCCGTGCACTGGGCTGCCGCTGCCAACCTCCCTGTGGGCGCCGGGGGGGGGAGGGGAGGCAGCTCCACATCTAAGGGGAGCAGTTACCTGCTCTGGGCACCACATACAGTATGGGCCAGTTTCTGCTTCCTGTATGCCCACGGGTGGGGGAGGTGGGGGCGCAGCAGCAGCAGCCAGCAGCCCAAAAAGGGCAGAGGAGAAAAGGCAGCTGGTTCTTGTTCCTGCCCCCACCCTGCATGCACAACTGGCTCCTGCTCCTGCACCTCCTCACCCCCGCATGGAGAGGCCAGCTCCTGACCCCCACAGGGCTGCAGCAGCCCACTACCCACAGCAGACCACAGGCGAAGGGACTGATTAATCATACCGGTTAACCAGTGATGCTTACTGGGTAACTGGTTTACTCTTTACATCCCTAGTGTACATTGGCAGCTTAGAAACAGCAACTGCCCTGAATTCTAGGATTTCAAAATAAGATTGACAATTTTCTTTTAGTTTAAATTTCTAAAGGCTCCTACTTGTTAAATTAGGAGGGATTTTTGGAGCAGAAGTAGAGGGGTGGAAATAGGTGAAGGAGCAAGCATAAAAAAAAATCTAACTACATTGCATTAGAATTTACATTCGATCTTGTAGAACAATTAGAACTGAGTAAGAGAACAACCTTTCAGCTCTCAGAGAAGAGGGACAAAGTGATCACCAATTTCATTACTGTTGGACAACTAAGTCTTAATTACTAAATAAGCTGAACTATTTCAGTAAGTGAGCACAATATTCTAAATGCATGTTACTGACTCTCACCTCTCAAAACAAATACCAGTGAAACTGACTGGCACTTCAAACTAGAGTGAACAGACATCTCGATATTATTGAGTCATCCCAATATTAGGGGCATTTGTCTTACATAGGCAACTATAACATTCCTAACCCTCCCCCCCCAAAAAATTGTACCAATTTTTCACACTTGCTATCTTGTCACCGTTTCAGACATTATCACTTCTCCCGCTTGCACTTTAGTTGTATAAACAAATTATTTTTGTCTAAATCTCACACACACACACACACACACACACACACACACACACAAAATCATTGAAAATACAAATAAAGCTACAGTGAATGGCCAGAAGGCTTGCCGCTGTTATTAACCAGACAACATAAATCAAACCTACATCAGAGAGGATGTCTTTGCCAGACTTTACCAAGATCCAGTATGCTTATAAACCTACACCTCCGCAGGAAAGCACACAAATGTGGACACACCTTGAGAGCAATTACCATTCTCTGACATTTTCTCAGCATGGCACAGTACATTCTGCAGTCGCGCAGGTGTGCAGTCCTCTCCTAATAATTGCAAAGGGCAAGGCTTTAATCTGTGGATGAGGACAGATTTACAGCCCTGTTGCCCTCCCCAATCTCACACATATTCAAATAGAGAGGGCAGGTGGCTTGATCCAGCTGCTCTCTGGATCGTGGTTTATTGACAAAATGTTCTTTTATACAAAAGAGTGACCTTTGGCAAAGCATCAAAGACATGAGTCAGAAAAATACTAAACAAATTCAAGTAAGTTGAAAAAAAGTCTGTTAACAGTTCTAGTAAGATCACAATTTACAAGTAAAGTAATTTTTAGAAACAAACTAATTAAGCCATTATGTTTTTATATGGTAACATTTATTTGTACAGGTATTTTTTCTAGGATAGAGAAAAGGAGCACATTTGAGTAACAACTCCTTAGATTTTTACCATAGATTATCCATTCACAAGCATGTTGGGTGTTTGACTGGGAAAGGTAATAGGGAATAATTAAAAATAGATTTTTACTCATAGCAAAGCTATAGCTCTACCTCTTTAATAAATCTAACCCCGTTTTATGGTACAGTTAAATAAACGAAAAAGTAATTCATGGTTTAAAAAAAACCCAACACCTAATATTGCTCCTTAAGGGATAGTATCTCAATAGACAGCTGGAGAATCTACTAATTAATTGATTCATTAATTAGACAGATGTACTATTAGAAGATAATTTAATTGTTTGGATTAATAGCCTTACTAATTAATCTGAAAGAAAATTATCAGCCTTACAGTTGAGAAACATTGACTCCCTAAATGCCCAGTTGTGTGATTAACATCATCATTCTAAAACATGGGAGGTGACTATAAATTGACTTATAGTACATATGTGCCATGGGAATCCAGTAGACCCTGGCTATGACAAACCCACTGGGATCCAAGCTGTTTGTTTGGTATAGCCAGAGGTTTATTATAGCAAAAAAGCCCGCAGGGTTGGGGCAACTGACAACTCCTCCAGCCTCGGCACTGCGGCAGGGCTCAAGGTGAGATCCAGGGATTGGGTTCACTGTAGTCGAAGGGTCGTTATTCTAGTGAGGGTGTACTTTATTTTTTTACCAGAGTTGCAGCTGAATGCAATGGGAGCTCAGGTTTGAACATAAAGTATTATACAGTAAACTTCCGATAATCCGGCACCTTTAGGACCCAGGGGGTGCCGGATTATCAAATATGCCGGACTATAGGAAGGGGGGGCTATGAGGGGTCTAGGGTGGTGTGTGGGGGGGTGCCACCCCAGAACCCTCATAGCCCCCCCTTCCGATTGTCCGGCTCTGCCCCAGGCGTCCCCGATTCAGCCGCTTCTGGTCAGTTTAAGCAGCAGCTGAATTGGGATGCCTGCGCAGAGCAGCTGGGGTGCTGCCGGGTTGGTCCCGTAGCGCCACCCCTTGGCGCTGCGAGACCAACCCGGCAGCACTCCAGTTGCTCTTGGGGACGCCTGGGGCAGAGCAGCTGGGGCGCTGCCGGGTTGGTCTCGCAGCGCCAAGGGGCGGTGCTACCGGACCAACCCGGCAGCACCCCAACTGCTCTACTCCAGGCGTCCCCAAGTCAGTCGCCGCTGAAACTGACCAGGGGCTGACTCCGGGAAGCCCCGGGCAGAGCAACTCTGCCTTGGGCTTCCCGGAGTCAGCCCCTGGTCAGTTTCAGCGGCGGCTGACTTGGGGACAGCTAGGGTGCTGACGGGTTGGTCCCGCAGCGCCGAGGGGCAGTGCTGTGGGACCTACCGGCAGCACTCCAGCTGCTCTGCCCCCAGCTTCCCCGATTCAGCCGCTGGTCAGTTTCAGCAGTGGCTGAATTGGGGAAGCCGGGGGCAGAGCAACTCCAATGGTCCAGCTGCCCGGAGCACTTCCGGGTTCCTGATGGTGCCGGACCATCAGGAGTGCCAGACCATCAGATGCCAGACGAATGGAGTTTTACTGTACAATGCTGAAAAACCTAGTTCTGGGTTCGTCAAATAGGGCACCCAAGATTAGTGGATGATTTTGCCCTTAATCTCTCAGTGCCTCATTTTCTCATCTGTGAAACAGAGATTGTACTAGCTCACAGGGATGCTGTGAAAATACATTCATAATTTTGTGAAGCAATAAGAAACTATAGTGATGAGCACACACACAAAAGAACACAAGGGAATAATTCTTTATTCAAAGCAAAGTTTGAATAATGTACAGAAAATAAGGCAGAGACTCTATATAAAACAACAAGGCTAAAACAAAATTTCGACTACCACTCATCCTGTGCACTCACAAGGGCACGGGTCCTACAGAAAAAAATAGTATGCAATCATGCAATTAAAGACTATTTTGTAATGCATATGCCCAAAGGGAATGAATTACAGCAGCACAGATCATCTTAATTTTGACATTTCCTAAACTTTTGACTGCTTGACTTTGCAACTTTTATTATCACTTAATCTAGGTTTCTGTTCCTAATACTATTAGTTTTATTAATGAAGTCTTTGCACATACTTTACATTAGTACTATGTACAATTCTACCAGATACCATCAAGGTCCGTATTTTAAAGGTATTTAGGTGCCTAAACATGTAGAGAGGCATTCAATTAAGGATGTGACAGTTTAATTGGTTAACCAGTGAGGCAGGGGCCAGGCTGCGGACAGGGATTGCTTCAGTGCAGCTGCTGCTGCCTGTGGGCCACACTGGCCTGTGGCAGGCAGGAGCTGCTCTGGTGGCAGGGCTGCAGGCAGGAGCTGCTCCAGTGGCAGGGTTGCAGGCAGGAGCTGCTCTGGCTAGGCTGGAGCAGCTCCTGCCTTTGGCGGGGGAGAGGGGGGTAACTGTACATAACAACAGGGCCAATGTAACTACAAATGGCTGCTTAGATGTTTTACCAGGTTTAAAAAAATTAACACCAATAATTTCTCTTACAAATTTAGGGTAAAATCCTGGCCCACACTGAAGCCAATGGGAAATGTGGTGGCTCTGAATATTTTGGATCTATGAGAGAAGTTTTAATGACTTTGGAGATGATAGGCTTGTTACTGATGTTGTCAGTTGGCTTGTGTGTGCATGTAGGTGTTTTTTCATTGTGTTGTCCCACATCACACAAGTAACTGGTTTAGCAGTAGTATTGCCCAGTGTTATTAAGTACTGAAGGCTGGAATCTCATTGCCTCAGTAATGTTCAGGCTGCCCAGTGCTTCTGTCCTTGGAGTGCCAAGTGTTATCACTACTAACAGAGGATAAGGCAGCTCTCTCATTCAGCAGACCTCAATATTACTCATAAAGAGAGACCACAAGCAGAGTTGAGTCACAAGGCATTTATCCAGGTTTATTGCCCTCAAGGAACAGTTCGAGAACCTGACGCTATGGCTACAGGTACACTAACACATGAGTGCTCCAGGGCTAGGAGTGGCTCAGTCAGCAGTAGCAGACTCTGCTATTCCCAAGGTTACACAAAGAATTAAGGCAAAATATCCAGTAAGGATGTCAAATCCCATTAAATTGATGCTTAAACGTGATGTTTAACCTGTTAACCAATTAAAGGATGGGTGGGCAGGCTGGAGTAGCCCCTCACTGCAGGGATGGGCTGCTCCAGCAGGTACCCAGTAAACAGCACCCATTAAGGGTGATGTTTACCAGATAACCTTTCACGTCCCTAGTATCCAGACATTTATAGGCTGAAACAAAGAAATGGAATACACAACTTGTACATCATCTTAAGTACTTCATGACATCCATTTTTTACCTGCCCTTACGCCTAATATCTTGAACAAAACATCCCTATTCATTATTTTGTCAAACCTCTTAATGTGGCTTCAGAGGGGTAGCCAAGTTAGTTTGTAACTGGAAAAACTTAAAAAACAATGAATAGTCTTGCACCACCTGAGAGACTGCAATCTACATGTTTTGTTAGTCTCTAAAGTGCTGTAAGACTATTTTTTATCATCTTGACTTTAGCGAAGCTTTTGATACCGTCTCCCACAATATTCTTGCTGGCAAGTTAAGGAAGTATGGATTGGATAAATGGACTGTAAGGTGGATAGAAAGCTGGCTAGATTGTCGGGCCCAACAGATGGTAATCAATGGCTCAATGTCAGGTTAGCGGTTGGTTTCAACTGGAGTGTCCCAAAGATCGGTTTTAAAGCCGGTTTTGTGCAACATCTTTATTAATACCTGAATGAGGGGATGGATTACACCCCCAGCAAGTTTGCAGATGACACTAAGCTAGGGGGAGAGGTAGGGATAGGGTTGGAGGGCAGAGATAGGGTCCAGAGTGACTTAGACAGATTAGAGGATTGGGCCAAAAGAAATCTGATGAGGTTCAACAAGGACAAGTGCAGAGTCCTGCACTTGGGACGGAAGAATCCCAAGCATTGTTACAGGCTGAGGACCGACTGGCTAAGTAGCAGTTTGGCAGAAAAGGACCTGAGGATTCCAGTGGATGAGAAGCTGGATATGAGTCAACAGTGTGCCCTTGTAGCCAAGAAAGCGAATGGAATATTAGGTTGCATTAGGAGGAGCATTGCCAGCAGATCTAGAGAAATGATTATTCCTCTTTATTCGGCACTGGTGAGGCCACATCTGGAATACTGCGTCCACTTCTGGGCCCCTCCCCCCACTACAGAAAGGATGTGGATGCATTGGAGAGGGTCCAGCAGAGGACAACCAAAATAATTGGTTCTAGTCCCACCCCGGGAGCACATGACCTATGAGGAGAGGCTGAGGGATTTGGGCTTATTTTGTCTGCAAAAGAGAAGAGTGAGGGGAGATTTGTGTGACAGCGTGTCAGGGGCCCCCCAACCCTGCACCCCATCTGCAGCAAGATGGGACTCCGCCAGCCAGTAGAATAGAGAGCATTTATTGCTTCTCAAAGGTACAGCACAGCCCGGGTTCGATGTGGACATCGGAATAAGGGGCAGGCAGCCTTAGATACCTTGGGGTAGGGATACACAGGCCCCTGAATCCCCAGCATTCGATTCAGTCTGTCCTCTTCATGTTTTCCAAGCCAAGACTGCCCCTTTTCAAAACCACTGAACACACATCCCCCCAGGTAGCCACACCCCTTCCTTTGTTTAAACCTCTTCCCCTGGTCTGGTGAGAAACCTTGGCTGGTCTGGTCTATGTGCTGGTGCTCAGGAGCAACCCCCCGCTGGGCAGTGCTTACAGACAGAGGCCAATAGGGGTCACCCACAGCACACACAGCAACCAGTGATTGCCCAACCACAGTGGGCTAAGGGCCACTAGAGTAGACAGCCCCCCCACTACTTCACAATTTGATAGCAGCCTTCAACTTCCTGAAGGGAGGTTCCAAAGAGGATGCAGAGAGGCTGTTCTCAGTAGTGACGGATGGCAGAACAAGGAGCAATGGTCTCAAGTTACAGTGGGGAGGTCTAGGTTGGATATTAGGAAAAACTATTTCACTAGGAGGGTGGTGAAGCACTGCAATGGGTTCCCTAGGGAGGTGGTGGAATCTTCATCCCTAGAGGTTTTTAAGTCTCGGCTTGACAAAGCCTTGGCTGGGATGATTTAGTTGGGGTTGGTCCTGCCTTGGGAAGGGGGCTGGACTCAATGACTTCCTGAGGACTCTTCCAGCCCTATGATTCTATGGAAATATAATGGGCTCGCTATTCTGACATCCCCGTAAACCTCGTTCCATGAGGAGTAAGGGACGTTTTGGAATAGCGGAGTTTTTTTTCAAATTACGTATCTTATTTTGAGCTAAGGGGGCTGTGTAGATGCACCCTCATTCTGCCATGTTTAAGTCATGTCAAGTTACACTCACATCCATTGAGTATAATCACACCAATTTGACACCATCCCAACATCAGCCACCCCCTCTCGCCTGTCAGGGCTTATATTTGTCAGTAGGCTGAATGGTAATCCAGATCTTAGTAGCAGATTTTGAGTTTGCACATTTCTAGTGGAGTGGTTTCAAAGTACCAGCCCTAGGGAGGATACACATCACCTTATTGCTGTTAATATGCCTAAAGTTCTGGTGGAAAACCTACAACCCAAATATCATCATGGACAAGAGAGGACCTTGTTTAGTGTGGCATTCCTGTAGGAGAGGGGGGGACTTAAAAAACAAATAGTCTAGTAGCACCTTAAAGAATAACAAAATAGGTAGATGGTATCATGAGCTTTCGTGATGACACTGAAGAAGTGGGTTATACCCACTAAAGCTCATGATACCATCTACTTGTTTTTTTAGGATCAGCAAACTGGATCTCAGAGAGATTCTTCTGGAAGGTTTTACAATTGAGGGATATACACCGGGAAGGAGCAATCGGTGATATTAACCATGAGGAGGTGAGGGATGGGTTAAAGAGGTAAGAATGAACCCATTATTTTAGAGGAGGGTGACGAGCCCAGGATCTGCCCTGCAGAGTCTGTGAGGGCAGGCATGGCAATAAGACCAGAGAGGGATGGATCCCTCTTTATTCATAGAGGAATCCCATCAGAACATACCAGTTTGTTACAGTTTTAAAGATGGACACTGATGAGGCTGGATTTTCAACACATGACTCTGGTTCCCACCGATTCAGCATTGGTGCGGCGGCAACAGCAGCACCACCCTCTCCCCCCAGCTGGGGCAGGGACTATTCAAGCAATTGGGTATTCACAGCCTGAACATACAGAATTTACATGAGATTCCATGATGGGGAATTAGTGTTAAGTTTGCTTCCAGGGGCTTGCAGATGGGACAGGCAGTTGGTGGTGCAGTTCTGATGGCACACGATTACTTAATGGCACATGGGTGGTTTCTGAGGTCGTCTGGGGGTTTGCAGATGGGCCTGTGTAGTGAAGCAGTCCTGAGCTGGCTTGGGAGGAGGGGCATGTTATGCAGCCAGCTGATGCCCTGTCTATACACAACACTAGTTCTGGCCCAGGCTCCAGCCAGGATTGTAGTTCACCTTGGGTAAAATTTGGGAATAAATACAAGGGTGGACTTAGTGCTGAAAGCTAAGAGGCACTTGGAACAGATCCTGGAACCTTGCTAGAAACAGGGTAGTAGTTCAGGTCTCCTTTGATTGACTCCCTGCCATAACAAATCTTCCCTGATTTAAAGGTCCTTCAGTGAGACTGAAGAGGGGGGCTGTTGGCAGGTATGTGAGAGTTACTGTGGAATTACCTGCACTGACTGCTGAGTAGTGCTGGCCATTTAGGAATAAAGTTGTGGTCAATTTAAAACCACATCCAGTGTCTCCTGTCCTGGGATTTGTCTTTAAGAAAAAAATACATTAATACAAGTTTGGACATGTTTCAGTTCTGACACATACACAAAGGACAGTAAAATTTTCCTTCTCATGGAGAAAATACAGATAGAAAATTGTGACCAAAATATTTTTGTACACCAATCTTACAAAACAAAATAGATCCAAAATGCATTGCAACACATACAAGGGAATATTGTAGTATGGGGAACTAACCATGTATCTAAGTTATGAATTTGTGGGATATATCCCTGAAATAACCCTTACATTATTTTTTCTATTATTTGGCATTATGGAAAGACAAATGCCTATTTAGATCCTTGTAACTGCAGCCAATAAATGTATTTTATTACTACTGTTGTCAACACAAATACCCACCACAGAAATGTATTTGACAAGTATAAACAGAATTAAGAGAAACTGAATGACTTACTGCCTGTATTAGATTAACAAATGAAGCATATGAGGAAAGATGGACCAAATGGGATGAAGTGGTTAAAATAAATCACTGATATAACATTTTCTGTAAAACTCTGAACCATAATTTACATTGTTTGACTCTTTTGTATCCCCTTACTGTCAATATGTGATACCTTATTTTTCCTGGTTATGTAAGAAAGTAACTTGTGCTGTCAACAATTTTATTTATCTTACATAAAAAGCTATAAAATGGCTATTTTAATTTTAAAATAAAAAGTAAAAATATTTCAGAATATGGAAGCACATTTTAAATGTGGGGAACAACGTTAGAAAATTATGTAAAAGAATATTTTGGCCTGATCTGGCACAAACCACTGATGTCATTAAAGAGTTTTAGGTTGAATAAGGAACCATATTCAGGACTTATGCAGAACCAGGACTATGAAGTTAATTGTTATTACCACCATTTCCAAGGGCTAATAACATTAAACCCCTCTGTTATTTGTTAGTTTTCTGATTTACAATCCAATTCCCCTATGTCCCCCTCTAGTCAATTTAATTTTAAAAAATATACTAACCAAACTAAGTAATTTCATAAAGTCAGAGATTTTCAAGTAAGTGAAAAGTGATTTTGAATAGGAAGGCCATTTTTTAATTTGTTGATGTATTTGATAATCTCCGGGGAAAACCTTGAACATTAAATACATTAAATCTTCAGTAGTTGGTCAGTAACAGCCAATGATAACTAATCTGTCAGTCAGTAGCTTAAAGCAAAGCCAAGGGCCCTAGATGCTGCATCAAACAAGTTAATTACTGTAATAATAATGTGTATGGAGAATACTGGTACTCTTACAATTGAGATCACCGAGAAATCTTATTTCAGTAGTTCTGTAATAAATATAATCATTATTATTTATAAAGCACTCTCTCCTTAAAGTGCTTCGAAAATTATGCACACAAAAAAAACCAAAAGTAGAATACAAACAACTGAAATGTTTCTCTTAAAAATTCAAGTAAACCAATTTTCATATATTATAATTCCAAGAGTATATTTTTAGAAGGATATAATATATATGGATGGGGAATATTTAATAAGGGGAAAAGAGAGAACAATTTTTTTATTTATATTAAGAAAAAAGGCTTCAGTTTGTTTTTTATGAAGTGAGGAGAGAAACATTGTTGAGGGTTTTTTAAACCAACTGTGTCAACTAAAATGAAGTCTGCCTTTTTACAGCTGGCCCCCTTAAAGACCATAAGGTTGTTAACAACAGCGCCAACTCTTGCAATTTTATCTTAAGTCTTGAAATATTTGTGGGGGTTTTTTTACTTGAAGCTCCTGGATTAGGTGAGATTCTGAGACTTAATTAAAAAATGTTTTTCAGCCTCATGGCTGAAAAGAGACATGTGAAGATATGACCTTAGTATGCCCTTACAACTTAAAAAAGCTACAAGGAAAACAAAAAACAGACGGACATTTCTGATATTTATTTTATTCTCATAATTTTAAAGCCAATTTCATGATTTTGTGGGGTCTAAGAATTCTTGAGGTTTTGCAGCAGTGCTGTAGTACAAGTGCATGTGCACAAATGAGTGAATAAAGCACAACTGTATTCTGAAGAAGTTGTAGGTAACTTTGGGTATGTTTACAGCCACAGCTGGAGGTGGCTATAGAACCTCTGACTGGCAGCAGGGACCCCGAGTGGCAATGGAACCTCCAGGGCGGGTGGCCTGGACCCTGGGGATGGTGGGCTGCAGAGCCCATGGGGACAGCAGGACCCTGAGGGGTGCCGAAGCCAGTGGGGCTATCCAGAGGCCAGGATCCAGGTCTGGCAGGTTGGCAGTGGGGCCAGACCCTGGGTGCGGAGAAGCCAGGTGCAAAACCGGAGGGAGGGGAGGGTGTACAGCACTCCTTGCGCCTATACTGCAATCCATTCTATTGCAGGACCGAGCCTTGTAAATCGAATCAGGGTGTCAATTCAGAAATATCATAAGTGCTGTTTGCCATAAATCGAGTGTCATAAAGTTGAGGACTGCCTGTGTTCCTCCATCATGCTTTAAAGGCTGCAGTAGTGGCTGTTGAGTGGCTCCAATGCTGATCCTCACCTCATATAGTCTATCTGTGAAGCTAAATTAAAAGCTTTGCTGCAATGCAGTAGACTCCTAACTCAAAAGTTAATTTCAGTGGAGGAAAAAAATCCCCCACCTGTGTCATAAATGACTAAAGTCTCTTGCTTTGTAGAACAATCTGTAAGCAAACCAGGTTACTTTAATGAGCACATCATGTATAACTAAACTTTTGCCATCTGTTCCACCTTCAAATTACAAAAGTATGAAGAATGCTCAATTGTGTCATAAAAAGTAACATTTACATTATTTAAATGTGTGCATGTGTCATTTATTTAGTCCAGCATGCATCTGCTCGCCACTGAAAATGCAACATTTTATGACATAAGGATTCATTGTTCTGAGGTTTCCTTATACCGGACTTTATAGCTAAATTCTAAACTAGTATGTATCAGTGTAATACCATTAATTTGAATGAAGCTATTCTGGTTTACACCATTTGAGGATCTGGTCCCATATAGTTCTGAAGTATGTACAATTTCACACACACACACAAAAAGTCTTTGTAGAAGGAAGGTTAGGTTCAGGTGAGGGTCATAATTAGCCAGTAATTAATGTACTACCTTAGCTATATGTATTTGCTTCAGTTCTTTGATAAATAAAAGAAACATAGTGGGCAGAATTCTGCTCTAGATGAATTTATTTAAATTTAATAGTTATTCCATAAATACATGAAGTTATTCTACATTTATTTCAATGCAACTGAGAGCAGAATCAGGCCCACTCTATTTATCTACCACCTCCCACATATCTCAGCCTGTATTTCTGCAAGTCAGCTTGACATTACAAGAAATGAGATTTATCTTATACTGGAAAGAGGAAATACTTTTCTCCATATCAAATGCTCCTGAAAAAGACAGGCAAGAAAGGACCCATGGGACACATCCTTCTGAGAACACTTCCAACATGTTAAATATGCATAGCTATGTATTTTAAGAAATTGCAGAAGTTTATTCTTCCACACAGTAAAGTTAGATGATGTTGACACATTACAAATGCAGCAAAAATCAGAAATTATTTTATAGCTTCATATTTCCATACTGCCCCTCACCCCAGCCACCTATTTTAATTGTATTCCCTTTCTTTTGTATTTCTTTTTTTGAGGGGGCATTGGGCAGTAATTATTCTTTCAGTTATGTTTGCTTTTCTTCTAACTTTTCCTTTGTTACTTGTATCTTTCTCCCATCCCCAGGCCTCCTCCCCCAAATTAAGGTTACCACAGGCTGTACCTCTGAAAACCAGCACTCTCTGGAGTCTGGCCTCATTCATGGTCCATCCATGGAGCATAATGGCATTAGAGCCAGCAGCCCAGCTGGTGCCAGTGGAAGTGGGGTTCCTCCAGCCCCGCTTCCCCTTGCCTCTGCTGTAGGGGGAAAACTTTAAAAACATTGAATAGTCTAGCACAGGGATAGGCAATAATGGACACTGAAGAAGTGGGTTGTACCCACGAAAGCTCATGATACCATCTACATGTTTTGTCAGTCTTTAAGGTGCTGCTAGACTATTTGTTGTTTTTTAAGTTTTTCCAGTTACAAACTAACTTGGCTACCCCTCTGAAGCTTCTGTAGGGGGAAAGTTCTGGTAAAAGTTTTGGTAATCAACAACACGGGTACGCCATTTTGGAAAAGTCCAAACAACAACATGGACTCCATCTTGGCCACCTGTCTCCTTCCTCCCCGAGGGCATTTTTCCGCTCTTAGCACTTTCCCGCTCTTTTGCCATTTTGGCGAGACAGCTAAAAAAAGACACATGACCTAGGTTCTGCCCAGCAACAGCAGCTTATATAAGGGCTGCCTCTTCAGTTCCAAGGGGCTGCCCTTCTGAGTGGCAGAGTCTGGGGCTACTTAGAGAGGTAAATCAGCACCACGCAGATAGGTTTCAGTTGTGGGAGGCTGAACTTATCTGCACGCAAGCGGTGAGCTACCAACTACCACCCCTCATCACCAAGGACATACACACGCCCACAACGGTGCAGAGAGGGGAGTGGGCTGACTATCGCTGGAGCAGAGCTGACACAGCCTGATCGCTCTTTACCTGTGATACCATCTCGAGGTGGAATCTGGAGCTGTCCCACCACCGTGAGGGTCTGCAAGTTGCAGGAGAAGGTAGTGGTTTCAGAGTCCTCCTTTTCCTTACTTGGGTCCCGTCCTAGAGGAAGGGAACTCACCCGAGTCGCAGTCGTGCACCACCCGTATCTCACTTACCTTTAGTTGTGGGGGCCCTGGTTATAGCTACGTTCTTTACTTCGTTTGAACTGTTAAATAAATGCACTGTTTGGTAGCACACATATTTTAGTTGGTTTTATTTTTCTTAAGGGGCTGAGACAAACCCCGAAGACAGAAGCAGGTAGGGAGATGTGCCTTTAGGCTGGTTCCCTTTTCAGCCAGGCTCACCAGTCAATACCACAGCAGTGCTGGAGCCAGGGATCAGAGAACTCCAGCAGCCTGTGGCAGCACGGACCCAGGGACCATAGAATCCCAACTACCCATGACAGCACAAGGCCGTAGAAAGCCGCCCACAGCACAGAGCCAGAGAACCCCGGCAGCCCTCAGCCACGTAAAGCAAGGGAAATCTGGCCACACGCGGCAGTGCAGGCCAGAGCCAGAGCACCCCTGGCCATCCGTGGCAGCCCAGGGCCAGTAGAAGCAAAGAGTTATTTGAACTCTTAAAATAGAATCAAAGTCAGGCCTAATTTCTCTCCTCCAGTGCAGATGAATGTATTTTCTATTGTATTCACATGGTCAACAAAGGCTGATTTTGTGTTTCTGAAAGGAAAATAGAGTTCTTAAAATACAGAATACTGTTCCCCTCAAATACTCCTCTTCTCATATCTAGAGCCCTACGTGGATATACAATTTTGTGTCTGCATACACATCTGTATCGGCAAAAATGAGCCATGGATATCTGCATCCTTATCCGCGGATGCAGATACCCACTGGTATAAAGCAGATATCTGCGGATTTGCAGGGATCTAATTCATATCTCACCAGAACCAGGTGAGAAAGATCGCCAGCCCATGTCTCTGAAGGAAGATTCATTTCTCTGGAGCAGTTATTGAAGTGTTGTGTCCACCTCCAGCTTTCTACTAAACAAAAATGTGGGGATCTCTGTTCAAAAGCTACTTGCTTGAATAAATATTCTTCACGATGTAAAAAAATCGATTGCATTTTACAATAAAAAACAATTGTTTTAATTTTCTGGTTGAGAAGTTCAAGGGAGCAAACCCTATTCTCTTTGTAAAGAGAGGAAATGTGCTGAGAGCAGGGATGTTCTAGCGGTGCTCAAAGCAGTCCCCCCCGAAAGGCCACAGAGTAACAACAGAGCCTCAGAGCTACTGCCACTCATTGTACTGGGGCACAAAACCCCAAACCCGATAGAGCAGAGGAACTGACTGGCTGGTGCTGGCTTCTAAACAAAAATAAAAGCATGTGTTGATGATATGAAGGAGGTCTTGAGAGCTAACTTAGCTTATGTAATTAAATTTGTACTCAACAAGTGATCAATAATGAGCATTAATTTAGTATCAGACACATACCCTGTTCTGAAGTTCATATACTTCCTTTGCAAGGAATAAGCTTGTTGGGATATGTAAAAATGAATAGGGGTTGGGGAAAAAAATACAGTAGTGCTAGGGGCCCGAAGTCCAGCCAGAGCAGGCATTGCCCTTGAGCGTGTTGGTTTCCTTTGTCTTTGCAGCCTAGAAAGAGTGTTGCACTAACAGTCTCTTTGTTTTGGCTTCTCACTTACTTTTAAAAATACTTTCAGGGTCACATTTTTCTAATCTCTGTAACCTGCTGCCTTGGAAAGTCTGTAGTGTAGAAAAGCGTTGATTTAATTAGAAATTCTGTAAACAGTAATTAGGAGCAGCTATAATAATATTCATCACCTGCCTGTTAATATTCATTGTATAGGAGTTAACATTACTAAATAAAGATTTAGGGGAAGCAGTGAGAGACGTGCGAATTAACATACTAAAATGGATAAAGGAGTGTAATTGGTGCCAAATCACTGTCACTCAGAACACTGTGTTGGAGGTCCGAGGTAAATGTGCATCAGCAATAAAGTGGTTCATTTACTCCATCTGCTCCTGGGTCACCTATTTCTTCTCTAACAGAGCTTATGGCTCTAATACATAAAATTATGACTATATCATACTTCTTGTGATCTCATGAAAATGCAAACACTGAAATAGTTGTCAGCTATGATGCAGAAATACTTCACTATTCTTCATTTTGGTTTATAGCTCTTTGCAATACATGGGCACAAGGCTCACCACTGCATCTTATCAGAATGTATAATTGTGACCCCAGTTTTATTTAGCAGTGTGCATTTTAAATATTTTTAGATATCCTGTCTCCTTCTCAGCTGATTTGAGATGATATGGAAAATGGGTCGCTTGCCCAAAACTGGAGATACTGTTTCACTGTGCAGTGCTGCCAATAACAGCTGTGAAAATGTGCTGGATGCAATCATATGCTATATAAACAACCAAATCATGTACCCTTTCTCAACAGAGTTGGCTCATAACCATTTAATTGACAGCTAGCTGCTTTTAATTAATCAGAATGCTGCCTGCTTTTACTCCTCCAGAATCAGACATGTTCAGCTCTATGAGAGTATACCCACAGCTTCCCAATGCCTTTCTGACAGCCAGTTCTGGGTAATTACAAATGCAAAGGTATGTTTTGCATTTTTATGGATGAAATTTCAGACTGAATATTTAGCAGAGAATAGGAGTCACAGCGCTCATTAAAACAAATTCTCTCTCCCTTGGACAACCTCTGACTTCCCCAGTTGGAAATATTTTCAATATACATTTTAATTTTTGCCTTTTGTAGCAAGGAACTTTCACCCCAGAACCAGCACCCACAGCCTAGTGTATATCATGAGGAATGAAAGCCCATGGCTTTCCAGGACTGAGGAAGCCAAGGTAAGATTTCTACTGTGTGCATACACAGCAGTTGAATATAGAAGAGAGAAAAGTGTAGCTATAGTCACCATTTTTTTACCCCACTGTATTTTACTGAGGACATGCAAATAAGAACCAAGAGAAATGCAGTAAAATAAAGAATGGGGAGGAAATTATCTGACCACCACAAAACTAAAGATGACGGTGGTCAGTGTAATTCTTCCTTACTATGCAAGCAAATTAGCCTCTAGTTAGAGCTGAAAGAATCCTTGGACAGCACTGCTGAGTTGTTACATAAAATGGTAAATTCTGGGGCTCCTTTGACACCCTTTTAATTTCCATTATTCCTTGACCTTCGCTCTCCATTACACTCATTCTTCATCCCGCAGAGCACGGTTGTCCCCAGGTCTATCTGTCTACTCTCTGCCAACTCATGAAGAGAGCACCTTTCTACAGTACCTCTGGTAATTTGTTGTCCCAAAAGGCTGAGGCTCTATTCCTAGATAGATTCCTTTTAAAGAAGCATTTAGCACAGACACATGCAGAGGGAAGGCAGAGTCCTCGTGGGCCATATGGGATCCATTGAAGCAAGCAGAAGTGGGGTAGGCATTCTGAGATGAGGGATTCTGGGTTTGAACTCCGATGTTGGAATAAATCTGGAACTCGTTGCTGTCTGGGTGACTCCAAAATCAACATTTAGTTAACAGGGTCCTAAACCACGTACACTTTGTAGGATTGTTTTCCCTTTCAATAGCTCATAGCATAGTAATACTAAAGTGAGTAACTATTCCCCCTCAGAGCACTTACGTAACATCTGTTGAAACATCTGTTCCATTTCCTATTCTATAATACATAGAGTATAATGTTATACTCCCGTTAAGAATTCTGAACTTTGTACTTTTAAAATGTTAACAAGAAGGCATATTATTTTTAAAAAATAAATATATTTTCACTTTGCATAACCAGGTCTCATGACAGGGGTGGGGAACCTTTTTTGGTTCACACACGTAAGAAGCATGATGGGGCAGTGGGGGAGGGAGGGCTGGAGTGCCAGCACAGGCTCCACAGTGCTGGGAGAGGGAAGCCCTGAGCCTTAGGGGCTAGATCCAGGCAAGCCGGGGGCCGCATCCAGTCCCCAAGCCTTAGGTTCCCCACCCCTGCCTTATGGAAAAGGTTGGTGCAAACCCAATATGCCAAACATGCCCTTTTCCATCACATCCAAAGAAAACATCTTAGTTAAACAGTACAACAGAACAGAACAAACTTCAGTTTCAGTCTACACAAGCAAGTTTCTACCAAACCAAACATCGTCAAGGATAATAGAACACTGCTTGTTTCATCTGATCTTGATTCCTTGCCTGCCCTCATCCTTGTGCATTTTAGATGTGCAAGGACAAGTATTCATAGATTTTTCATTAATGAGATGTAGCTCACTATACTCTGCTCCACCAAAAAGGAGACCAAATCAATTATTCTGTTTGTTATATCCTTTTAATTTAAAGGGGTATGTGCAATTTCTCCTATTCTGTGGGACTCTAATAACAGACCTACTAATGAGAAATAATTTTCCTCGTTGACACAGTGTATGAGAGATTAGAATTTCAATTTTTTCCTCCCTACAAAAAAAAATTTGTTTTTAAATAAGATTCATAGGCATGCTTATAGCCACTGCAGAAGTTCATCCTTTTTGAAGTTTGTGCATATGAAAGAAACTGGCTCCACAACCTTGAAAAGCTGAACCATCTATTTATCCATAAAGCAGACAGAACACAGGAAACACAATTCATGCTTTCTCCACAATACTACTTAAATGTGTTTCCATCCTAACCTCAATATGAGGAAAGGTCAGACAGTATGTTTCTGAGAAGTGGGCATAAGTCTACTGAAAACTAAACTAAGATCACTTACTCATTTCACACAGTTCAGCAAACCATGCTCCTATGCTATGGTAACAACTTCCTATCACTACCAATAGGGGCCAAAGTTGAACCTGGAGACCTAGTGGTCAAGTGAACCCTATGTCATTATCTCCAAATTCCCTTTCCTCAAAATGTATGAATAAAGCGAATACAAGGGGTGCAATACATGTCTGACCTAGAGTGTGCACGTGAAAGAACATGTTCTTCAACAAATCTAAACATATATTTAATAAATACTCTTAAGAGGTTTAAAACACAACACAACACAACACATTGATCTTCAAAATATCTTTAAAGGCAGAAACTGATAACCAGAGGCAAACAATCAGAGAACCCAAGATACATGCAAAGAAACTCAAAGGATGATCTCAGCAGCCCAGCACGTTACATGCAACAGCATAGGGTAGAAGGGAAATAAACTGTCACCAAATAAAATAATATTTAACTCTTTTTATGGCGCTCTCTGACTTGCAGTCAGTCATGTTTATTCCCCGTTGCCTCACTTAGCACCATCATTCCCTTTCTAGATGATCACCACTGCAATTAGTACCCTCCTCATGGAGACTAGGACTAGAGCCATGTGTGTAGGTGCTGACTTTATGGGTGCTCAAGGGCTGAAGCACCCATGGGGAAAAGACAGTAGGTGCTCAACATGCACCAGCAGCTAAGCTTAACCTCTGCCTCCCTTCCCTCAGTGCCTCCAACCCAATGGCAGCCTCAATGATCAACTCCGCCTCCCTCCCATTTCTTCCTGCCCTCTGCCAACAGCTGTTTCACAGCATTCAGGACACTCCAGGTGGGAGGGGGACAAGCAGGAATGGGGAGACTCTGGCTGTGTAAATAATGGATTTGTTCGTTCACTGGTAGTAAGGGGGAAAATGTGTTTCAGGGCGCGTGAAACATTGAGTTCTACCCAAAACAAAACATTTCACTTCAATTTTGAGCTTTGTGTTACGTGTTCTTTTTAAAATGAAATTGAAGGAAATTTTTTAAATGAAGTCATTTTGAAAGAAAAAAAATCAACGTTTTGTTTTGAAGATGTCAAAATGAAACATTTCGGATTTTTCAATTTTTTTCTTTCCAGGCTGAAACAATTTGGGGATATCAAAACAAACTAATAAAATCTTTTGGTTGACCCAAATTTGAACATTTTTAGAGAAAAAAATTTTAGCTTAAAAAAGCTCCCCTCCCCCCCCCCGCAGTAGCATCCCCCCCTTCTAAGAAAGGCAGCAGTGCGGGGGAGGGAGGGCGGATCCACAGAGCTGGTGCTAGGGAAAGCCAGCTTTTAAGCTAGCTCCCCCCCAACACTGGCTCCTGCCTGCGCCCCCTTCCACTGCCTCTGTAGGAAACAGCAGGTTTATCAGTTAATTGTGTAGTTGTCTACACGCTGACATCCTTAATGGCTATCAGGAAGTAGTACAACACAATGTGGGTTCACTTCCCCCCACATCCTACCAAGATGTAGAATACTGCTATATAATAAAGAGCTTCAGCCAGCAGGGAAAGCAGAGCAATATGGTTTGATCAAGAACTTTGACTTTTAAAATAGCCAAGAAGTCTTCTGCTCTACCAAAATAAGGGCCCCAGACCTCCTCCTGCTTAAATCAAAATGTGAATTTTGACATCGATTCGATAAGAGCAAGATATTATTAACAGGACAAAGTTACTGGTAAAAGTAGGTCCCTGCATTTCTCTTTTTTCTTGTATGCATTAGGGTGACCAGGTGTCCAGTATTTGACTGGAATGCTTAGTGGAAAAGGGACTCTGGCACAGGTGGTGTTACATGGGACCGTGGTGCCCCCGCAACAGCAATATTCCTGGCCTGGGGCTGGACTCCAACAAAACTCACCCCGGAACGGCCTGGGGGAGTGCAGGTGTGTCTGACATGAGCTGCTCCATCTGCTGGGACCAGTACACAGAGACACCCCCCTTCCCTGGGCCACAGAGATGCACCAAGGAGAGAGCAGCAGGCAGACGCTCTAGCCCACTGTGGTACCGGAAGCTATCGGCATTTTAAGTCACCTGGGGGTGACAGGTTGGGCAGGGGATGAATAGAGGTGAGTGCATGAGGGCAGCAGTGTCCAGAAACCCCCTGCTCCACAGGAGCTACTGCAAGAGGGGGTGGCACTCCCACCATCTCCCCTTCTTTGTGCACCCTACTCCCTCCAGAGCCTGTACTCTCTCCCCTACCCTCCTGTCCTAAAACTCTCTCCCCCTTCAAACCTCCAAACTCCCTCCCTGAGCCTGCACCCAGGACCCCCGCCCCCAGACTCCATCCTAGAGCCAGCCCCACTTCCTTCCTGCACCTAAACTCCATCCCAGAGCCTGCACCATGCACCCAAACTCCTTCCTGAAACCCACACCCCTCCTCCACCCAAATTCCCTCTCAGGGCCTTAGGCAGGTGGGTGGGAAGGGGGGGAACAGTGTTGTTAGTTTTAAAGTTCAATCTGTACAAAAAAAAAAAAGTCAGTCCATCTGAAAGGGACCTCGATATTAACATGTCAGCACTTATTAAAATAATGCAGGATTTAGCAGCTGGTTTATTCCCAAGTGACTGCTGACCTCAATCAAATCATGGGATTATCATACTAATCAGATAACACTGATTTTCATCTCTTTAATTAGCATTCTTTATCATCTTCTCTGAAAAAAACTAAATGGTATATTTAAAAAAAAATGAAAGTCCAGAATGCTCTGTTTAACAACACAGTGTGCAAACCATCATAATGAAACGTAAAATGAAATGTAATACTAATTAAATTGTAAATCTCCCTATTAATTAGTGTCAACAAAAACTTAAACTAACATGGCAAAGTTCAAAAATCTGAAAGGGTGTTGAGAGCAAACCAGCACATTTTGACAAGCAGTAAAACTAAAAGCATAACATTTTAGAGTTGTTTTTTGAAATACTTAAATGTATAACACACTGTGTAGACCGTTGTAGAAGTTACTATTTCAAAATGCTCCATGTAGTAAAGAGCTATCAAATGCATAGATTGTCTCCTGAAAATCTGTCCATTTAATAGGTCTATTAGTTTGATGGATTTGCCTTTCATAATAATTTGTTTAATACATATGTATAGCTCTCATGAGTATCTCTGTTCTGGTCTATTTGTATAACTTACAACAGAGTTTTAAATTATTTAAAAAATACACAGCTTTAAATACATGTATGCATTTTACAGTATTCTTTTACTATGGCTTGGCAAGCTATTCACATTACTTTCCTTTTACATGAAATGGCCCTTTATATCAAAGTCGTGGCTTAGCATTTTAAGTACAGTGTATACTTCACAAAAGCAGGAAAGTATATAGTACTCAAAGCTCAACTAGCATTTCTTAACTAGAGATATTTTTGTGTGCATGTGAAAGGGGGGATTAGAGTAGTGAAGGCTTTATATATTTTTAGCATTTTAAATACAGAATATGCCACTGCAGCATTTTGTTCAACTGTGCACTGTTGTTTTTAGTTACAGTTTCAAATTCAACCACATTTTTAATTTCACATTAAAACAATGTTTTAACCAAAAGTAAATAAATAGGTCTTCTGAATTAATTTTGGCCAATATAATGGTAGAAACAAGCATCTCAAGATTTCTCAAACACATTTGCATATAAGGATTATATCAGCTCATTGAGAACATTTTGCTAAAGGGCTGTCTAGTATATCCACTGCCGCAGAGATATGGCTAGCTAAGCTCTGCATTATTAAATCGATGATCCTGAAGAAAGTCTTCAGAGACAGCAAATAAAGGACAGACCTATATGAACCAATATAATGATCTCCACTCCACTGAGAAAAATATAATGAAACCTGTTAAGCATATCGATTGAAGAGCTGAAAAACCAAATTGGAATAACCAAAAGGAAAAGCATCTTTATAATAATGCTATAAAATCTGATCAGTTAAAATATCAAATTGGTGATCTATAAAAAAAGATAAACTTAAAGAACAACAAATGGTCTGGTAGCACTTTATAGACTAACAAAACATGCAGATGGCATCATGAGCTTTTGTGATCTTTTAAACAGTGATTAGGTAGATTAAAGTGTTCTCCAACAGGTTTCTGTATGTTCCCTTTATCTGATTTGTGTCCATTGATTCTTTCCCGTAGGGACTGTCCAGTTTGTCCAACATATATAGCAGTGGGACATTGCTGGCATTTGATGGCATAGATCAAATTACTGGATGTGCAGTCAAATGACCTTTTGATTTGGTAGCTTATGTTGTTGGCTCCAGTGATGAATTCACTTGTATAGATATGTGGGCAGAGTTGAGCCACCCCAACATCAACCTCAGCCTGGACCAGTCTACATGAGAAATCCACTTCCTGGACACTACAGTACAGTTAAATAATGGACAAATTTCCACCACCCTATACCAGATCTTCAAGTGGCTGTCTTGTCACAAACCAATTCTACTAGCCAAATACACAGAGAGGGGTTGGCATTACAATTCATCCGCAAGTTCAATTCTCATGCTAATGGCCTCAGTCGTGAGGAGGGATGGTTGGGACACTATCAACCTCACATTCAATGAAGGTGCTAACAGCTCTTTGTGTAGATTCCTGTTATTGCCTTTGATTCTTATATGCTTCGTTTTAACTACCCAATCTTCAGGTGCTTACTGATTCCCAGTTCTGGCTTCCTGTTTTTCCCTTTGATATCTCCCATACCCTCTGCTCCTTGTTTCCAGCCGCCCTTTTCTCCCCCCTTCTCCCCTATTTATTTTGGGCCTGCACATCCGAAACTCAAAACTCCGGTCATCTGAAGAAGTGGGCTGTGCCCACGAAAGCTCATGATACCATCTACATGTTTTGTTAGTCTATAAAGTGCTACCAGACCATTTGTTGTTTTTTAACTTTTTCCTGTACAGACTAACTCGGCTACCCCCTGAAGCTATAAAAAAAAGCAGACATTCCAATCTAACCTGCATTAACACATCAGAGGACCCCCTTAAAAAAGATCTAACAGCACAGGATATACTATCAAACTTGCTTGGGAAGATTTGAAGCATAGTTTCTTTCGTGACAGGACTAAAATGAGAAATCATTGAGAGCCAGCGCAACTAAGATGGTTGGGACGAAGTAAACTTTCTTTGCTTTAAAGAAAAAGATCAGGTCTTAAGCAAGGTGAAAGCCAGTGGATTGTTCTATTACCGCAGTGTGTTTAGGGGCCAAAATGCAAGCTCTGGGTACAGAAATATACAGCTCCCATTAAATCATAGGGAAAGGGGGCTCTATCTGGACATTCAAAGTTATCACACAGCCATATGTCTTTCAAAATATCAATGTGGCGATCTAAGGAATAAGGTGAAGGTATTCAATGGAAAAACACGGTTAAAAATGTGCAACATTCTCTTTTGTCCTCTAGCTACCAAGCTGTAATAGCACATTCTCTCTTTCTTCAAAGTCAAGGCCCTGCTCCTGAGTACTTCCTGAAAACTTTTTTACCAGATACTTTTGAGCACTGTGATGGGGTATACCAACCCTGCACTGGGCTGGCAAGAGTTAACCAGGCCTATATGGCTGAAAGAGCCCCACCCCCACAGCCCTGCTGGGCATGTTCCAACTGGAGGATCTGTATAAAAGCCAGGGGAGCAGCTCAGTCAAGGCTGACCACCGCAGGGGCAGGAGCTGCTGCCAGAGTTCTCAAGCAGGAGCAGCAGGCATTTGCCACAGCAGAGGCTGGCCAGGGAGGCTTCCAGGCTGGAGGAGGAGCAGCAGATGGATGCTGCAGCAGAGACTAGCCAGGAGAGACCAGCTGGGGAAGGGCCCAGCTTGGAGGACGCAGGTGGGGAAGATGCTGGCAGAACAGGAAGTAGCCCAGGGCGGGGAATTGGAATCCCTGAGAGCTCAGCTTGTTTTGGGCACACTCCCCACTGAGCTAGTAGTAGGACATGCCCACCACTGACAGGGCCCTAGGCTGGGGCTTGGTGGAGAAGAAGGGCCTGGGTCCCCCTACCCTACCCCATTAGCCCTCCAAGGGGGACACTACACCTGGACTGCTGACTTGGCCGCTGGGCCCCATTGCCTTGCCAACAGTGGCTGTTACTGGCCTGGGGATGGTAAAAATTATGGGGTGGAGCAACCAGGCAGGGCCTAAGAGGCTCTGTGCCCTGCCTTGGGAGGAGGCTGGGCTTGCCACCCCCTGATAAGCACAAATATCTTTCTGTAACACATTTCAGGCATTTGCTTGTGCTTCTACACTGAAGATTCATTTACAGAAACAATACAACTAAAATTAAAATATTGGAGCAGAAATTGTTTGAGATTTTATTTTGATCCAATAACTTGTATTTTTGGATGTATTTTTTTCATGTGTTAGTTACAAGAGCACCCTTAATTACACTAAGGCACTCTTGCCTGTAGGGCATTTTGAAGGGATAATCTATGATCACATTTTAAAATGGTTCAGGATTTGTTTTTTTAAATTAAAAAAACCTAACAGCTGTGCCTCTAAAGCAATATTATATTTGAATGCTTTATTATTATATATTCAAACTCAGCCTTAAAATTGTTTCTTTAGCAGGTAATTTATTTCAACAATGCAAATCAACTTATTCCTCCCTCTTAACAGTTCTTTTCTTTTGAAGTACTAAAGGAAAATCTAATCCCATCTGTAAATATCATTAAGAAACAGATGCATTTCATCTGAGAAGCCCTATAAAAAAGGGGTGGGTGTTTTGATTTCCTATTGAATAGTGCCAACCAGCCAAATTATAAGATTATTTTACCTACTGATTACAAAATGGCCTTTAGAGCAGCTGCTATTTGGTATAGGGCCTTCGGAGTATGATTTTCTTGCAAAACGTGAGTTTTAGCTAGCTAGTAGAGGATGTACTAAATATAGCTAGTAAGCCGCAAGCAGAATTGCCACAGGTTATTTAACATAATAGCATCCATACAACTTTACAGCTGTTGAGGATGAGCAAAGAGGGTGCAAAGATGCAAATTTAGCAAAATCAATCACTCCCTAATTCGTGCATTCCACATACATTATCAGCTTGGTAAAAAAAAAAAATGTATGCAAAATTAACTGTCATAAGCCTCTGACATGTTTGATTCCATTCCATTCACTGGGTAAATAAAATACATTTTGTGATCTTGCATGGAGTGTTTCAATTTCTTTTTGTGAGAGAAGATTCTTTCCCTTGTCTATTTGTCAAACTGGGGAAGAGTTATTCAAATGTTTGCAGGAAGAGGTTTTATTTCCAAGTCTCTTTCGATTAATTATCCAATTAACTGCTACTGTTTAGACTAGTCACCAAAATAAATACACATTCTTCATCCTAAAATTACAATTAAGCAATATGGTCTTTTTTCAAATCAAATTATCTTCCTTAATTTTGTTTGTGTCTTTTGGGGACTGCTAGAATTATTGTGCTTGTGTTTTCTTTTTCCTGTCCTTCCTATCTGAGATTTTTTTTTGTCTTAACTCTCCCTCATTGTCTATCATCTCCTGTCCTTCCCTCTGCTTACTATGTCCAAGATCACAGCACGTAGAGTAAAATTTATGGATAGTCACATTTTCACACCTCTTCATTTTCTTTCACAGGCCTAGTAGCTTTAAAATAAGCTGTGGTCAGTTTCAACTAGAATGCTTCTTCTATTGGCCACACTGCTGAGGAAACATCTGTGTGCAAGAGCAGTAGCCCTGGCATCATCTATCTTTGCAGGACTATCTCCACCCCACAGTTGATTAAAATGTAGGGTAAGCACAGTGACGGTGTGATGGAAATGGAAACATGATAGCCACATTCCTGTGCAGATTTAGACTCCAGTTCTGAAAGTCTTTTACAATAAATACAAATTTTAAAGTAATAAGAAAATTAAACTGTGTTAAATACATCAAGAAGCTAAGGCATTGAATTAAGGCAGATGTTCCTTCTGGAAGTCAGGATATTCTCCCACTTATTCCTTTTCCTTTCTATTCAACAGTGAGTTAAGGGTATACTTTGACATGTCATAATTAATCTTCCTAACTTTAAAAAATAGCATAGGAGGACTGACTCTATAGTTATGGTTTGAGGAGCAAATTTTATTCTTAAATCCTGTTTTTTAAACTCCGAGAGCTTCTGGAAAAGTTATCATTTGAGTTGCCTATTTGCTTTTAGCCATAACATAACGTTTCTTCTGTTAGTTCAGTAAAATTCTTTTGGAGTGTTTTGAGTTATAAGACCGTGGGAAGAGTATTTCACACTTCATATTTCCAGATGCTTCCCCCCCACTCCATGCATACACACAGGGATAATTAACAAATGAATTATTTTTAGAACTTCAGACTTGCAACACACTTAGGCCTCAATGCTCCAAACTTTAATGGGACTTCTCATGTGCAAGACACTAAGCATGTGCTAACATTTCCAGCACTAAGCCCGAAGGAGAGAAGTGCCTTTGATATTGGTATACAAAGAAAGTTATGAGGGTCTGAAAATGCTGTGCTTTGAGTGACTTATTTCTACTCTTTTTTAACATGCTTAAGTTCAGAGGGCTGTCTGAGGCTACTGCATTTATTTCAAGGTGTAATCTTAAAGGAAAACATTCAAATAAAAACATAGTGACATTCAAATTAACAAGAGGATTTTTTTCTCTAATTTAAAAAGGACAAAAAATTAACAACAAACAACACTAAAGCAGCCTAAAGCTTAGAATTTATATGGCCAAACATTATGGTTCCCACAGTAACTATAACACAGCCATATCGCACATATGTCATTAAATGTATGCCTCAGCATACACGCAATGCAAATATGCTACACCAAAACATCACTCACTAATACACACAAACCAAGTATATTACAGCCAATGAACAAAAAGGGCCAATTGTCATGGGGCATGGCTGCCCTGTAGTGCTCCCTGCTGGGCAAGTGTGGCACTATGGCATCTACCCTGAGGTAAGTCTCCTCTCACTGGCTGTGCTGGAGATGTGGTTTATCCCCCCAGACAAGTCACAGACAAACATAACCTATTCCAGGATAGCAAAAAAGTCTCAAACAAGCAAAAAAGGTTTCTATGCCTTTTGGGGCTTCTCCCTCAGGGCTGTGTACCCAGCCCCTTTCTAGGCTGAGTTTTCTCTGCTCCATTATAGAGTACTTGGTCCCCTCAATCTGGTTTGGGCTGAGTGAGTGATGTTGAACTCTAGATGATAGTCGAGAGAAAGTCTAGGGCCTTATCTTCTCTCCATGGAAGACTGATGCTGCTGTGATCGATCTTCCAGAGTTCGATTTAGCGAGTCTAACTAAGACTTGGTAAATTGAACTCAGAGGGCACCCTCACTGAGGACTGGTACTCCTACTCTTGAGAAGAGTAAGGGAAGCTGATGGGAGCATTTGTGCCTGTCAGCCTCCCACTGTGGGGACAGCGCCAAGCTTGGCTTAAGGTAAGCCGACTCCAGCAACATATTCTATGTAGCAGGAGTTGCGTACCTTAAGCAGAGCTGCTGGGTCTAGTTTAGACCTGGCTTAAAAGAACCAGCTCCAGCTAAAGAAGCATGCCATTGCTTCACATATGAATATATAATGTTCTAGTAGCAGCTGCCCCAAGTATGTTATTTAGTTTAAGTAGCTGTGTCTGTTGTCTGCAACAGAGACGTTTTCTCTGAGAAAGGAGGGAGTAAAATTGCCACAGGAACGATTTCTTTGCGTTCAGGAATTTAAGTGTTCAGACACAGCATTGGGTAAAGACAGTACAAATTAAGTCTATGTTCAAAATATATTGCGACTGTGCTTCTCACCTATACACATTTCAATTACCCAGTTTCTAGTTCGCTGAGATTCTCTCCCCATGCTTGCTGAATAGTTATTTACCCCATTGGAAGGTCCACTGAAATCAGCAGAAGTAATTGTGGAATAAGGCAATATTCAGCAGCAATAACGATATCCCAGTCTGGTCCTAGATCAGCCATCACATTTTTTAATCATTTCAGTAAAAAAGTACTTGTAAAGAAATGTATTAAAACCATGGAACCCAATGCACTATTAAGCATTTGCATTGCTGCACAAGCGTTTGTGCGGATACTGACACTGTTAAAAGATTTTGCTGAATTAAGCCATGAGCATTTGAACTGATTACTAAAAATATTAAATGTTTAGAACCAATTAAACAAATATAGGTAACAGTGAAATTCCTGTCATTTGGCCCTAGCAATGTACTATTTTATCCTGTGTGTATTTTAAAGTGTATTTCATTTTTTAAATCATGTTGTTATTTTTACGAAAAGTGTGATACAAAAATACATTCATAAAAGACTCTTCCGGCCTTAAATTATGTTTAAAAGTTTATTTCCTTCCTAATGTTCTAGTAGAATGGCTTCTGGCAAAACTAGCTGGAAAGTAAAAAGCAGATCTAAATGTAGACTAAGTCATTTGTTTTCAACAATTAAAAAAATTGGATATTTGTACAAATAAAAATTCTCCCGAAAGAACCAAGCTCTAGAAAGACTCCCTTTTTGGTTTATTTTGCTCTGTTGACATTTATTCACTAAAAAATTCAGAGGAGGTTACTTCAGAAACTATCTGAAAAGTGACAACACAATTTTCTTCTATTCCTCTGTGTTCATCCTTGCATCATTCAATTCCCTTTTCAGTTTCCTCTCACTGCTGCTATCCACAGAGGTCACTAAGTGAATGTTTTTTCATGACAGACACATACACACACTCTCTCTCTCTCTCTTTCTTCCTCCTCTTTCCCCCCATATCCTCTTGTTTGAGTAAGGCAGGCAGCACTTGGCCACAGATCTAAATAGAAAAATCTGATTTAATTGAAGTCATTGGAAAGTGAAATATCTCCAGTTCAACACGTTAATCATTAATATTTGGAGGATTTTCTTGCCATGCTGTATTATGAGGAGAACATCACTAGATAGAGACATTTTAATTTTTGTATTTAACTCAAATGATGTTATATATTCTGGAATTTTTTCAAATGACAAACATAAAATATTTTAACAGAAACAAATATATGAATTTTTTAAATTTAGTTAAACATTCATGTTTTTTTAAATCAAATTTGTTTGTTAAAATAAATATTTGAATGAAATATTTTTAAACAAAATGAGAAACTTAACATTTTGGCTCCTATTCATTGCACTTTTAAAGAGAAATAAGGGATTGACTCTGCGTACACAAATTTGCAGAGGGACAATAGGGGTAGGGTCCATTATTTCTCACCTCTATTTTATTTATTTATTTAAAAACCTTTGCTGTTAACAAGCTAGTTATCTCTGGAGACACAAATCCACAGATTGAGAACTGCAAAACTAAGCATCTCTGATGGTATCTTTTGGAGTCGCACTGACTCCCATTGGGTAGGTAGAAAAATTAACCTAAATCTATACAGAAGCACCTGAAACCCTATAAGATTGGGTCCCTAATCCATGAGTTATTGGAACTTGTTTCCAAAACAATCTTGACATTGGATTTTTTTTTGATAAAATGGTTTTTGAGGGGGAAAACCCATTTAAATAAAAACTGGTTTAAATAAAACAATTTAATTTTTTTTAAACCAAAATCATTGATTGTTATCCACCTTGGTTTGGTTTAACTTAAAGTGTGATTTTTTACCGGAATTAAACTGGTAACATTATATTATTTCAAAATGTGTGAGAGCATTCTTGTTTTGGTTTAGTCCAATGTTTCCAATCTTTTTTATACTGTGGACTGGCAAATCCAATCACAAACTTTTGGCTGACCTGTAACATTTATTTGCATATTCAGTACGCAAATAATGTGTAAATGTGCAACTAAACTGTTACTGGTCCGCCAAAACATGTACCCCAACCCTGGTTCCCAGAGCTGCCGCGAAGAGCTGGCATCAGCTGCAGCTGTCGCCTGGGGTATACCCCAGCCCCATGGGTGTGGCCTGGCAATGTGGGAATTTCACTGAGCTTAACTGAGGACCTGGGTTGCCAAACATATGTAACTTTGCTCACATGAACAGCCAAAGTCAAAGGGGACCACACATTTGAACAGAGATGCACACATCATAAAGTATTTGCAAGAGCAGAACCGAAGTTCATTCTCAGAATAAGTGAACAACTACATTGCTTTCTCAAGTTGGCAATGCTCTGACAAACCTTATTGTTAAGTGAATTTTATTTATTTTAAAGAAACGATAGCCCACATTTGCTGTCAAGTGAAATTACTTTCCCACTCCATCATGATTTTATTCATGTTTTTCAAATCGTAACATTAATACCTTTGTTGTGGTTGGGGAAGGACAGCTGGATCTCAGGGTGAATTTCAATGTTATATTAACATCATAGATAATTAAGCATATTAATGATACTTATAGTGTATAATAAAATATAACCTTGTAGATAATTATATTAACCTTGCAGATAATTAGAATAATTAACGTCTGCAAAGAGCCCTGAACATGAAAAGAGCCAACCTTGGTGATAACTATTACCATTTCAAATATTACCAGTTATTAGTACAGTTTTAATCAAAAACCTAGTTGCTGAGGTAGCACTGCCAGGTGGGAATAGCACTGGACTGGGACTCAGGAGACTGGGTTCTATTTTCTGATCTGTCGCTGGCCTGCTAGATCACTGAAAGCAAATCACATCACTTCTTCATGCCTGAGTTTCCTCATCTGTAAAACAATACTGTCTGCCTTTGTGTAAAATGTTTTGAGATCTACCGATAAAAATACTACACAAGACAAACTAAGTATTGTTAAATAAAGAGGAATCCTTCATTCTGTTTGGGCACGTCTGCACAGCAGGGCTACAGCTAAAATAAGCTATGCAACTTCAGCTACGTCAACTGTGTAGCTTAAGTTAAAATAGCTTATTTCAGCTTTTGGCATTGTCTGCACAGTAGGAAGTCCGAGAAATAGCACTCTTCTTCCAACTTCCCTTGCTGCTCATAAAATGAGGGTTACAGGAGTTGGAGTAAGTCCTCCAGCTCAATATTATTTTGACATGATGTCAAAATAACTGCTTATAGTGTAGACGCGGACTATGGTATTTTGGAATAACATCAGTTATTCCGAAATAATGCTGCTGTGTAGACATGCTCCTAGCTACTAAAATATTAAAGCCCTGACTCAGAAGATTCTACTCCATCAGTGGAACATAAATTAATGTATGTGATGTGAAAAAGTGCTCTAGCAGCTTTTAGGGGATATCCTCCTGAAATAATTATTTAAAAAGAAAATCCAAAACCTTGAAATAACATAAATCCCACCTTGTGAAAAAAAGGCATATTTTTTACAGAGTATAATTTATTTTTTAAAATAATCTTTAATTCCAAGGAAAAGAAAAAAGCTCTTTCTTCATTCCGCCAAAGAAAACATTAATTTGGACAATTTGTGTATATTTTTTCTGCTTCAGAATTATAATTAGTCTTAAAAGCCAAGAACCTAATTAACTCTGGACTAGCCCTCCCTCAAATCCCATGAAATCCAACTCCTGGAACACTAAATGCTTGTTTGAAACCACAAGTTTTGAGGATTATAGTAGTTAAAAAAATGTGTTTATCAAAAACAAATGCTAAAAGCACAGACAAGAACTCAAGCAGAACAGCTTATAATTGTGTTCCACAGCATTTCCATCTTTGTCTGGGGAGGCACTAATAACCTCTGCCCACCTTAAAACATAAATAAAAAAGCATAATTAACACAAATGTTCCTATGTTGATGTTGCACTATCACTAAAAGTATACAGTATTCAGCTTTGCTCAAAAAACTGTGAACATAAAATGAGAATAGTGGCTTGGTTAGCAGTAAGAGCAAACATACCAAAAACTTAAGGCTACATTACAATGTTAAGTAAACAGGAATGGAAAGGATATCACACTCAGCTTACGATGCAATTTATATGACTAATTAATTTTGTGCCCAACAAAATTCGGTCCAAGCAAGATAAAAATGTGACTTGGTGGGATGCAAGCCCCACAAGACTCCAAATGCTGGATTTACATCCTGGCAGCCTATCCAGGAGATTGGTCCTTAAGGAAGGACCAAAAAAGAAAATAAACAATTCTCATGAATTGCAGTACCATTCCAATGGGGGGGGGGGTAACAACTCACATGAATTAGCTCCACAAGCTTCATAGAGAGTATGGTCTAGTGGTTAAGCCACTTGACTAGCAGACGGATGGATTCAAGTCCCAGGTCAATTATTTTTCCCCAATGTGCCTCTCCCATGCTTTGGAGCAGTGCGGGACCAATCCAGTCATGCAGGAACAATGGTGGGGGTTCTGAGAGACATTGAACCAAACTGTAAACCTTATATGATGGAAACCACTTCAAGCCAGGGGATGTAGCATCATCCCTGCATGACTAGTCCCAGCGCCCATGACACTATCTGGCCTGCCTACTTAGACTGTACGTTTTTCCTATGCATTTGTATGGCGCTTAAGCAATATGAGGCATGATCTCAGCTGGGGCCTCCAGGCACATATATATAACACAATCATCATCAAGCACCACAACTCATTTTACTAGCTTAGATTTTCTATGTAACTGAAACAATGTGGTTTTAAACTTTATTTTAGTTACCAATAAAAAAAAAGACCAAACCTGCATTAATTCTTCTCACTTAATCAAACAGCCAATTAGCACAAAGCTAAAATGCAACATGCTTTTCCCTAAGGCTTTCACAGCCTTTCCATGCTTAGCTACTTTCCATTCTCCTCCTCGGGCTCTTCCTTCCACCCTTCTCCCTGTTGTTTTTATACCTTAGGCACAATCACCTTGTAAAAGACGGCTATTGCCAGGCAGGGAGTGGTCGGGCAAAAAATGTGCCGGCTGCATGCAGTAAACGAAATCCAGTCTTATTCTTAGTCAGAGAGCCAGCACAAGTCCCATGCACCCATGAACTCTTACTGTGCACCTGGGTGCAAGTGAATACTTGAGCATTGCATGGGATTTACATTTCATTTGGTAGGTATACAACTTCTCCTTTTCCCGCTCAAAACACAAAGCACTTGAAAATCTTACAGGATGCCTAATTTTTTAAAAAGTCACAACAAAATAATATGTTATCCATGATTTGCTATTTTTGTGGCTTCCCCCATCTCTCCATTTTTATCATTGTATCTATTCATCTCTTTAAATGCTCCATGTTGTTGGGAGTTTAATTTCTCTTAAATCACAACTGGTATTTAATATAAGGCACATTTAGGATCTAGTAAAAATCAATATAAGTGTCCATTTTTTATGCTGTCAAAGTTTCATTTTAACCCTCTCCCACCCAATGCATTGCATTTACATATATGTGGCTTTGAGGAGCTAATGGACTTTGAGGAATATAATAGTTGTTCTGAATGCCACTATGGGGAGAGAGTGTAACATGCAATACAGATGTGCATAACAATGACTGGAGAATTCATGTGTGTGCTGTCAATGTCGGATAGTCCACAACCACTCACCTTTCCCATGACTTCCAAGTGGGTTATGAGGATCCAGTGGTGGGCACCATCTCCAGATATACCAGCCTTTGTAAACCGAAAGATTTAGGAAAGCCTAGATCTGAGATGTCTGCAGCCAGAGTCACCTTCACAGGAAAGGGTTTCCCCATCAGTCTGGGGGTATGATGAAAATGTGACTCTTGCAGAACAGGTAAGAGAAAGGGATCATACTTCTCAGAGACATACTCCTTTAAGGGATAAACAACCACCAACAAAAAACATGATGCCAAGAAATCGAAAAATTGGCACACGCCAGATTGGCACTTCTTTTGATAAAGGCTGTAGGGAAATCATTTAAAAGGTGTCATATCTGGATTTTTTATTCTGTACTGCCTGGAGAGGCAGTCAATTTATAGCTTGGAAAGAAAACAGAGGGACCAACTCTTGCTTTTGATGTGCAACTTAAAATGCTCTTTTTGCTGCTGTAATTTTTTATTTCAGGTGAAATTCACCCCAGTGGAGAGAATACATAAAAGGTTCTATGCACCAGTTACACTCTGTGTTACACATCTGAGTAGTACAAAGGGCTCTGAGTAGGCTTTGCATGCCAATGCAAACTTCACCTGTAAGCAACAAGCAGCTCATGTCAAATATAAATGGGTGGAGGAAAGAAGGGATTAGGATATGTAGATACTTGTGAACCATGGCTCATACTTCAACACAGAAGCCTGAAAAGTTTCCACTCACATATTGTAGTAGATCAGCTTCAAAGGAAGAATAGCACGGGCAATGGGTGAGAGCAGGGCTGGGGAAGGCAAGCCCCTAGCTCCCAACTCCACCCCTTCTGTCCAAGCCCCACCCTCCAGCACCACTGAGAGGGTGGGTAGCACATGGCCATAGAGCACTGGGGGAAGGCAGAAGGCATGCGGCCCCAGCCTCCATAGCTCAGAGAAACACTCCGCCCCCGGTAAGCCTACAGTAGGTGTTCTGGGGGCAGAGTGTGGGTGGGACCATGCCTGGCAGTTTGAGAAGGCACTGCCTTCCCCCACGTATGATACCCCCTGAAAGACTTCGTAGAGAGTTTAGGATATGGAGACATTTCACAGGATGGCATAGGTTTTTCCTGGCGTAGTGAAGTGCAACTCAGATTTGGGAACCGACATTCATCACCTGGGTGAGCCAATGAGTTTGGAAGGATTTCTGTTAACCAAACTAGAGTAAGTGGCACTCCTGTCGCCTCTGATGGTAGCTAACCCTGACTGAGATTAGCAAGGGAATTATTCAGTTAGTCTGTGGTAACAAGTTGTCAGACAATTCAGATTTGGAGAGTTGAGGCTTAGGTTCCTTGCACAGAATTAGCAGATGAAGATAACACCCAGACATAAAAGAGGAATTTGTCTATCAAGTGCCTATGCTGAAGGAGCTACCTGGGTGTCAACAGAATTTCTAGACTCAAAAATGTATTTTGTTACTCATAACAATCTGTACTTGCCATGTCATGGTACTTTAGGACCCTAGAGAATTTTTTCCAGTCTTCATAGAGCAAATAGTCATTGTACAAACAAAATCTGCCTGTCTCTTGTTTATTTATATTTGGGACTGTGTTAAAGTTTGGGCTGCTTTTCTCCACTTAACGTATTGTCTCTGTCCTCATTTATGGCATGTCCTTGGCCACTAATGATTTATTACACCTGTTCTAGGAACCAAAGGAACAAATTTAATTGATTGTAATAAATTACTCTCCCACTCCTGGTCTACACTCATCACTAAGGCTACGTCACAGGTACTTTTAGTAAAAAGACTTGGACAAATCACAGGCATGATTTTTTTTTTATTGCCCGTGACCTGTCCGTGACTTTTATTAAAAGTACCTGTGATTACATCTGGGACAAAAAGGGTTCAGGGAGGATACAGTTGCTGGGGTGCGTGTGTGTGTGTGTGTGTGCGGTGCGCGCGCGCATGCGTGCATGTCCAGAAGAGCACTGCTAGAGTGAGTGCCTGGGGTCAGCAGCACCAGCTGCTGACAGCTGCTCCAGCCTGCTGACCAAGGAACACTACCTGGGGCTGTAGCCCGTGGCTATTCCAGCTGGCTGCCCTGGGACTGCTAGCCAGAGCGGGCACAGTGCCCTGGGCGACCCAGGACCATTGCCTGAAGCCGTGGACCTCAGCTGCTCCAGCTGGCCACTCCAGGACAACTGCCTGGGGGCACAGAACAGAAGCTTGTGCGGTTGGCCATAGGGCCACTCTAGCAGTGGCTTCTATGGCTGGCCCCGGGACCAATCCAGCAGTTGCCCATGTGCATGGGAGATCCTGGTATAAGCCACACTAGCTACTGCAGAAGTCATGGAGGAGGTTGCAGAAAGTCACAGAATATATGATCTCCGTAACAGAAATGGAGCCCTAGCCATCACTTATCTCCAAGGCTCCTCTGATGGCATGTGTGCTTGTGAAACTTACTGCCCGCACAGTAAAATAATACTCCCACTTTTTTATGAGCAGTGAGACTAAATTAATAATTAATGCACAAGTTAAAACCTTCAGTACTGAATTTGTTTTCTAGAATTAATCAACCATGAGTGCCTGTGGTTGACCAAAGCCCTAACAGAAAACCACGTAAATTTGTGTGCAGTTTTTGTTTTGAGGCCATTAACTTAAGTTATACCTAATACCATGCCTTACAGACAAGTTACATTCCTACTCATGTACAATTATAATACTGCAGATTAATAAGGTAAAAAACAACAAGCAGTTCTGTGGCACCTTAGAGACTAACAAATATATAGTATCATGAGCTTTTGTGGGTATTAATAAGGTAGACCTTTATGTTTACCTACAATTGCAAGACAATTCCAATTTCACACTAAGTTATGTAAATGCATGCCAGTTGTAATTATTTTACACATGTGGTCTTTATTGTGTGAATTCTCTCATTATATTTTGAAGACTTTTTTAAATGTCTACAAAATTTATTCTTGCTATAACTCTAAGCCCTAGTTATATATATTAAGCTCATATTTTATTTTTTTAACAGTGTGCTATTAACATTTTTCTAAGCTAACATACTTACACACAGCAACACAAAGATGTAAAATCCTGTTTAATTGATTAACCGGTTAAACATAATATTTAACCAGTTAACATAGGGATTGGGGGAGCGGGGTGGAGCAGCCACCCCACTGCAGATAGGAGCTGCTCTGGCCATTCTGGAGAGCCCCCCCATCTACACCAGTTAACCAGAACTGGTAAGCCTCACCAGATAACCTTTCACATCCCTAGTACACAGAGTTGTTGACTCGAGTCCCACGACTTGAACTTGAGTCCGACTTAAGTCGCCTAGGTGACTCGAATTGAGACTCGACTCGAGACTCGACTCAGGTTCATTGTTTGTGACTTGAGACTCGACTTGAGACTTGCTAATTTTGTTAAATCGACTTGGTGAAAAAATTGTCCGAAAATGCTGATACTGATGGCTTGTACAAAAGTGACTAGACTTTTTTTAAATTAAGACTTGAGACTCGACTTGGGACTTGATTCGAAAGTGACTTTAGGGACTTGAGACTCGACTTGAGACTTGAACTGTAGTGACTTGAGACTCGACTTGGACTTGACAATGACAACTTGAAGACAACTCTGCTAATATAAACAGACAAATCACTCACATGAACTCCGTTGCAACAGTGTAACCAGTAAACTAACAAAAATATCTGGAGACACACCTACGCTCTTGCATGCAAATACCTTTCTACACACATACTGGGATGTAGTTTACATCATTTTTGTAGGTCTATGCACGGATACAGATAGGACTACTGGCTATATTAGGGGACACAATTTAGGGTAGAGAATCTAAAATTCTGATTAGATAGAACACAGGGGAAGGGGCATTAATGTGACTAGATGAAGAATAATTCAAGAAAGAACCCAAATGTAATTGATAGAATGCCTTGTTGGGCCAGAGTTTTGGAAAGTGCTTAAAAGCCAGCTCCCCAGGGTCACTGGCTTCCGCTCCCCCACCCCCAGGGGCAGACTGGCAATCAAAATAGGCCAGGGAAATGGGTTGAGAATGGCCCACTTTTTCACATCAAAGAATTTTTTTAAAATTTACTCTTTGACCCCCCCATTAGCCACACCGCTGACAACCATGCCCCTGGCCCCCATTAGCCACACCCCTGACTCCCATTAGCCAGGCCTCTGGAGGTAACACTCTCGGGGCAAGATGGACACATGACCAGAAGTAAAAGATGTCATGTGACCCCTCTCTAAGGACTTTTCCCACTATCCTCCTACCAATAGGGATTAGTTTGGCCCCCACCAAACCCCCCTCATGCAACTATCCTGCAATTGCATTAACCCAATGTGTGTGACATTAACTCGGGGGCAGAAAGGCTGAGGGAAGTGTTCCCTCTAAGGCTATGTCTACACTGGCGGATTATTGCGCAAGAAGGGCCGTTCTTCTGCAGAGCTTCCACACTGCCCACTCGCTCTTGCGCAAGGAGATTTACAGTACGGCGTGGTAAGAGAGTTACGGTGGCAAGAGCTACGCTCTTTTCTAACAGGTGTAAGTCCTCTTGAGCAAGAGCTCTTGCTCAAGAGGGCCATGTGGACACGCGACAGGGGTTTCTTGTGCAAGAAAGCCCTATGGCTAACATGGCCATCAGAGCTTTCTTGCGCAAGAGAGCTTCCACACTGCCATGGATGCTCTTGCGCAAAAGCACATGTGGCACATGGCAGTGTGGACGTGTTCTTGCGCAAGAGTTCTTGCACAAGAACCCTTGCGCAAGAAGCCGCCAATGTAGACATAGCCCAAAAGTTTCCTCCCATGAGCAGAATGAATTTTGTGTTGTGCACCAGTACTGAGTTCATGTGGCTAGTTTGGATGTGCCACCCAAGTTATTAATAAATATCTTATAAAGCTCTACCTTTTCCCTCTGCTGCTATGTCTCCTCCCCCTACTCCATCAGCTCCCCTGGTGCCTGCTGCCCCCCAACCCCCACCCACCTCTGCTGTCCTGACTCCTGCCCTTCTCACTGCCCTCAGCCCTCCTGAGACCTGCCCCTCTCCACCAGCCCTTCTCTCCCCCCCTGTGCCCACTCCTCCAGTAGCCCCACTCTGATGATGTGAGCCACCCCTCTTCATCCCCTCTCCTAACACCTCCCTCTACACACCTGCCCTGCCTCTCTCTTCTGGTGCTGGTCCTTCCCCTGCAGGTGTCTGCCCTTCTGCTTCACCCCCCAGAATCCCCTGGCACCTGCACCTTCCCTTAGCCCTGCACCCTCCTGGTGCCTCCCTTCCCTCACTGCCCCTGCACCCTTTTTCCCTGATGGCCACCCCCTCACCACCATCTGCTGCCCGTTCCTCTCATGCCCCTGTGCCCTCACACATGACTTGCTCCATCCCCGCCTTCCTCATGCCCACCCCTTCTTTCAAGCCTTCACCCAGCACCTCCCCTCCCCCCTCTACTCCCAATGCCCTTACCCTCTCCTCTCCCAGCATAACCCTGTCGCCTCTCCCACTGACACCTCCCCTCCTGCCCTTTTCCTCATTGTCTCCAGTTGGCCGCCTGGCATTTGTCTCTCCTCCATCCTGTCCCTTGGTGCCTTCCCCTTTCTTCTCCTGACCTGCCCCCTTCCCCTCAGCACAAGCCCCTTCCTCTCCTACCCCTTTCCCTATTTTCCCCCTCCCCTCCCCTCTCTTCTGCCTTCCAGTTTGCAGTGCTGGAGTCTGTGATCAGGCCCCAGAAGTCCCCGCAGCCCTGGCCCCAGCTGCTTCCAGGGCTCCAGACCACTTGCCGGGCCTGGAGCTGGGTCGTGCGGTGCAACTCTGGGCCGGGCGGTTTTAAAGTCCCAGGCTGTGATGTCACGCCACACCTGGACGTCTCCCCTCTCAGCTGTTGCATGGCGTTTGAGCACGCCACGCATGTGCTCCCTCAGCCCTACCATGCCCCATACATGGCCGGCACCGGGGAATTTAAAGTACAGGGCTGCGGCGCCCCGTCACAATTCCCCTCTTTCTCCAGCAGCCGCCAGCCGGCCCTTCGGAGGACGGTCCACCGGGAAATTCCCGGTATCCCGCCGGGCCAATGCGCCCCTGCCCACCCCCTTGTGCTGTTGTCTCTGCGTGTGGCCTTGAAGGGCTGCATGTAACCTTGAAGGTTATCAGTTGAGCCAAGGCTAGTCTGGCCTGGCCAGAACAGTGTAGCGAGGGCCTGGCATGGCTAATTCTGCTCCTGCAGAGCAGGCCCTCACCTGCTGCAAGTAGGGAGCCACTGGGCAGGGCTCAGCTGGCTGGAGCATGCCCCCCCCTTTCCCATGTGATCATAGTTTAACTGGTCAAACGGTATGTTTAACATTCCATTTAACCAGTTAACCTTCTGATGGGGATTTTACAGCCTTAATCCTTACTCCCTTAACAAGACAGGACAATGACCTTTCCCCATTATGTAACTTGCAGCAAGCCGGCTACACTCCAACAAAGGGTACAAAGTGGTGGGAACACAACCTCCACCTCCTTCAGATCTATGAATTTGGCACAGGCACTTCCCCCATGATCCTGGAGTTCAAAGGCTTCCTAAACACCTACGGCTGCATAGCAGTTCCCCAGTTAAGGAGATTAATACACAAGAAAGCAAGCTGATTTCAAAATATTTTTCTTAAGAAATTAAGATCATAGGACTCTAAAAAGGAGAAGTCACTTATTTAAATGTTAATTACAAATGTCTGATTTACTTTCTATAAAAAAATCAAATTGTTGATATCTCATGACCTGTCACTTTGTGCCAGAGTGGGGATAGGGAGGGGAGGGACGACTTGGCAACTTGAAGGGAAAAGGAGAAAGTTTGCATACCGCAAATTACCAACATGCAGCAGATCAGGAGGATTTGGTGCAAGGTCTAACAAACAGGAGAGAAGCCATGCTACAAAGCAACACTTTGTCTTGTTTTACAGACCCTGTCTGCCACAAAGGTGGTTGTTGATAGGGGAGCTCAGGCCCTTCCACTCCACTGTGCCCTGATCCAGTACCCCATAACAGACAACTATATCAAGCAACTTGGGGTGCAAAGTTGATTCAGTGGGCTACTTCCTACCCTTTACCTCTCCCCAAAAATCAAGACCTTTGCCTAACATTAGGTTGCAAAAAGAAAATACCTGCACCTTCAGCTCAACTGATGATAGTCCCTTCTAGGCAGCCAAGAATTCTGCAGACTCCCTATTCCAGGGCTCTCAAAATGGGACTGTCCTCCTACCCTGCTTACCCCTTTTCAGCTGCTCAGCTCCCTTTTAAGTTCTTCCTACAGCTGGAACAGGGTCTGCAGACGCAGGGCATGCAAGAGTCACCTGGACCCAGAAATGCTCCTTAATCCAATCAGTTTCAGGGTGTGGTTGATATGCCCCAACAAACAGCTATATATACGCTACATTTACACATCTTTTCCATCTATCGATAGGCTACTAATTTTCAGCCAGAAACAGGGTCACAAGAAGATATAATGAAACCCAAGTCAATAGAATGACAATATTCCAAGGCCATGCAGCAAGACAAAGAGAAAGGCAGAACCTCTATGTTCATGGACCTGAAATCTGTCCTGATGATACGTGTTTGGCACATGTCAGAAACTACTTAGATTCATACGTCTGCCTACAGTTCTAATCCTAATTCAAATTTATTATACTGTAAATGTAAGGTGACAGATTTGATGATTTCATGCACCATCCTGGACTAACCATAATGAATTAAGTTAAACCTTATATATCTTAAGAGTTCATTGTATTAAAAGTACAAAACTTTACGTATTATTGTATATAGCATTTCTAGGAGGGGAGATGAAAATCTGGGAAATGACATGAGCTTCAAAGAACTATTTGAAACAACATGCGAAGGCCCCATTAACTTGTCCAGAAAATCTCTAGGGGGGATAGAGGTGTTTTCAAATGTACTCCCTCCACTTATGCAGAAATTCAGACTCTTGAAGCTTCGCCCTGAGGAGGGAACCCTAGTCTAAAAACCAGCTCTTACATCAGAGACCCAAACTGCATAAAGAGAGACTCACAAATGCATGGGGGTGCTTGTTCTGAGCAAAGCATGCTATGAACTTAAAAAAAAAAAAGTCTGTGTGGGGTTTGAAGGACTGATCACCTGCCAGAACTCTTGTTCTAGTTAGGAGTGATCATCTGACTAGACAAGGTACAAAGCTTTGGAGAACCAGCCCCTTTATGTTCGTGTGAAACTCCCAAAGAGACTTAAATGAAAATGAGTGAGCCAAGTATGTTTCTAAAGTGTCCTCTCTGTTATCTTGGATGGAGAATCCTTGTGTTTGGAATGTCAGTGGGAAAACAGCTAGACTTTATTTTGGAAGCTTTCACAGCAAGATCCAAGTATGGGAATGTCCCACTAGAACAACTATTAAATTGTTAAGCCATTGATATCGTCTGGATTTTACACAAATAAAATATAGGCTAAAAAAGTCTTATAAATTTAGTTGTATTTGATGTTGTTGGCCAAAGTAAAAAGGACATGTTTAAAAATGAGAATTTTGTAGAAACAAGCTGCTGCTCACTCAACAATTGAGAATTTTTTTTCCTGTCGTATTTTTGGTCGGTGTCTCTACTGTATAATTGCATTAAAATTACTATATCAGTGTGATTTATTTTGTGATTTGACTAAGATCAGTTCACTACCTAATCTTACCACGTTGAACAAGAAGAGGAATGTGCATTTGTTTAATGCCAAAATTTTAAAATGTTATGGGAAATTAATGTATTAGAATGCAATAACAATAATATAGAATGTATTACTCATTTTATCATTTAGAATTCAAAATGTACTAGTATAGAAATAACAGTTCTTAAAAAGTGGTTTTAGTTTGTTATATCGGAGGGAAATGAGAACAAGAGAGAACAGAGGAATATTTAGAAAGCAAAACAGAAGAAGAGTGAAGAAAACCTATGTTTTCCGTGACTTAATCCAAAGCCCTTTAAAGAGAATTTGCTGTTTAAATATTTCAGTTTTGCCATGAGTGTAAAGATCTCCAGAAAGTATCACACCAATTTAAACTTGTAAATCTTTAAGGTAATTGGGTATGACTTAAATGCATATGGCTAATGCAGAATAGCTAACCTATTGACAATATAAAGCCTAGAATTATATATTTTGGAGGAGGAAAAGGAGCAAGGACATGACTTACTACTCTGTTTTCGGAGACTGCTATGACTCTTGAAGCTAATCTTAAAATTCGTATTAAAGTAGTAGAAATAAAGAGACCAATGAAATGTATATTGCACTCCCTGTTATAATCCAATCACTTCATTTTAACTTGGAATTAATTTAAAACACTGAAAGAGGAGACAAAAGGCTACATATGTATTCTTTAATGTACATGATTATAATTAATATAATGTCTGTTTCAAATTTACTGTTATCTATTAAAAATAAATAATTATACAGCTTTCTAATGTGCAGCTCTTAAGCTTTAAATCACTGACCATAACTAATAAGCAGTGTAAATGGCAAGAGTATCCTAACTACATTCACAGACTGCAATTTTGTTGATTGTAAATCATCATCATTTTTAATGCAAAAGAAACAGCAAATCTCGGTAATTACTGGGTGCATTTTGAATCACTTTTATGATTACGGCTCTAGACCCATTAAAAATCCAAAACACTGAACTGCACAGGGTATAAAACTGGAATTATAACACACTATGAGCTATAATTGAAATCCATAAATTTCCTTACTACTATTCAAAATTACTTTGTTGCCAAGAATTGCTGCCCAGCAAAATGACTTTAAAAACATTTACTTTATCTGGCACAGTGGTTGTAGCAGAAGCCACACTTTGCTTTGTGGCTCAGAAAATCCAGGTTCAGGAGTAACCTGGACATTCTTGCTTGCACATTTAATGCATCTGGGTTTCCAAATTATAATTAAAAATCTGAAACAGTGATATACATGCAACCCAGGTCCATTTTTTCAGGAGTACAGGATCTTTCAAAAAAGGGTTTTATTTTCGAACAATGCCCATCTAAACAGCTGTTTTTCTTTCAAAGAGCCCCTTTTCGAGAAAAAAACCCATGGTCACCATTATGCAAATGAAGCACAGGAAATTTAAATCCCGGCTTCATTTGCAATTTCAAGAAAAGGGATGTAGTTTAGACACAGCCTAACAGATGTGGTCCATAATACCTGCTAGTAATTACCACAACACATTCCAGTCAAAAGGAGATTTTGAACATTAGTAGGGCAGCCTACTTGATAGGGAAAATGTCCAGTTTTAAAACAAATGCATCTAGGAAAATTATCTGTCTGAATGATAAAAATATATTATATACACAAGTTAGTTTTTGTTGACCTATTGTGTTCTGCTGGAAATAAGCAAGAAGTTTATCAGATGTGAGTGTGATGGACAGTTGATGTTAAGAGGGACATAAATATTAGATACACATTTCTGTTTTGTACAAATTACTGGAAGAGGAAATGTCAGAGAAGAAAGAAACCTTTTAGATAATAATTTTCATCTCTCTTCATACATGTGAACTAGATATTCTCTTTTCATTGTCTCCTTAAAAGTGTATTTAAATATCTGTAAGAAATTTATTTTTTCATTCCATGTATGCTTTTTAATAGAGAGTAACTTCCAACAAATACTACCTGATAAGTAACCTGTGATTTGCAGGTTTACTCTAATGGCCCTTGGAAACAGATTATGAACAATGTCAGTTAAAATTATGTCTTGGCTATTATTTTATAGTATGAAATAGAAATTCCACATCAGAGTGATAATGAATGATTATCACAGCAAGGTCAGATTATAAGTGGCATGTTAGTGATATACCATACTTACAGCTGAGAAGATATTTGGATTCTAAGCCTCTCTGAGCCTGAGCCAGTGAAGGTTAAGCAACCAGCAGACTAGCAGAACCAAAAATCAACCTTTAAGGACATGTTAGAAAAGTACTGAAATGATGAACAGGACCATTCCTTGTAGATAGTTGGGAAACCTACGATAAACAGACTAGAGTTCTTTAAATATAAACCTGTATTTTATCAGAGAATCAGAAGTAGATACTAATTGTATGTGTCTGTGCATTAAGGATGTTAAATATCAAGTAATTTACTGGTCGAGGAGTCAATGCAATTTCCATCGATTACTCGACTAGTCAATAGGCACTTCTGCATTCCTCCTTTGAAATGTACAAAAGCCCACTGGGGCTCTTGTACATTTCAAAGGAGGAATACAGAAGTCCGTGTGCAGCCTGGGGCCATCGGGAAGTCCTGCTGACTCCGGGCTACACACAGGCATGCCAGGTTTGAAATATATAAGAGTCCCCAGTAGGGGCTCTTGTGCATTTCAAAGCGAAAGCGCCCTCATGGAGTCTGAGGTCCGTGGGGGACTCAGAGTCCCCCTGATGGCCCCGGGCTCCAAGCAGCACAGCCGCTTTGAAACACTGTGGGCTCAGCTGTGCGGTGCTGCCCCTCTGAAATGCCGAGGTGGCATTTCAAAGCACGCTGCACGGAGCTGATCCTGGGCTCCGTGCAATGCTACCCCTTTGAAACGCCGCAGCAGTGTTTCAAAGGGGCAGTGCCACACAGAGCCTGAGCTCAGCTGTGTGGCACTGCCGCTTTGAAATGCCAAGGCAGCGTTTCGAAGGGGCAGCGCTGCACAGCTGAGCTGGGGATCAGCTGTAAGGCATGGCCCTTTTGAAACGCAGCCATGGCATTTCAAAGCAGCAGCGTCGCACGGAGCCTGGGTACAGGCTCTGTGAGATGCTGCCGCTTTGAAGTACCCCCTCCCCCCTCCCCCCTTGCTGCCTCTGATAGGGTAGAGGCAGCAAAGGGAGGGGGGGAAATTGACTAGTCAACTAGTCCTTAACATCCTTACTGTGCATACCTATATCTTATTAGAAATTCAACCATGAGATCCAATTAGTTTGTAGATACTAAAAACTTTGGGTCATTCATGGTGAGGGTTTTCTGCATTGGCTCAAGGGGCCTCCCTGGGCAAGCTTTAGGAGGACTGCAAAATGCTTTGTCCATAGGTGTGGAAATTTGCAGCTCCCATTGGCTTCGGTTTGCCATTTCCAGCCAAGGGGAGCTGCAGGAAGCAGTATGTACCGCCACTACTTCCCACACCTCCCCTTGGCTGGAAACAGGGAATCACGCCCAATGGGAGCTGCGAAGCTCTGTGCCTATGGATGCTTAGATAAACAAAGCATCTTGTGGCCTGCCAGCAGCTTACCCGGGTGTGCCCACGACCCAATTTTCAAAACCCCCTGATCTAGGGAATTCCTGCTGTGATCACTTGCTGCCAAGAAATTTATCAGCTGAGCTTCTATTACAAAGGAAGCTTCAGTCTTTTCCTCTTTTACCTCAAATCTGCTTAAATTTTATCAGGGGAAGTTCTAGTCACAAGATTGAATCACCAGGTGTATCCTGGATTATTCCCGCAAATTCTCATGGAAGAAATGAACAACTTCTACACATGGACTGCCTATTGGATTTTGAGCTATTCAACTGATTCAGAGAGGACTTAACATCCTTGTCATCTCTGCTGTAAAACTGACTTTGGTACGTTATATCAGTATGTTTTCACCAGTGACTCTTCTTTTTCTTTTAAAATACATTTTAGATTTAGTAAATAAGGATTGGCTTCAAGTGTTTATTTGGGTAGAATCTGAAACATTAACTGACCTGGTGGGCAATGTGTATGATCTCTTGGGATTGGTAGAACTTTATATATGGAGAATAAGGTTTTAAATAACCCTCACTATATAGACTTGGCAGTCTGAGTGAAAGCCAAAGACTGGAATGCTTGAAGGGAACTCTATTGGAGTTTCTATAGTACTTTACTGGTTACCAATAAGTGGTTTTGTAAATCTAATTATTAAAATAAACCAACAATTTTGGGAATTGTCTGCCATATTCTTTGCAATTTGCCTGACTGAGAAATCTCCCTAGAAGACAGAAGCTAAGTCAACCTAATGCTGTCTACACAGGGACTTGGTTGAGCTTAATTACAGTTCTCAGGGGTGTGAATTTTTCATACCCCTGACACAGTTAAACTGACCTAATGTGAACCAGACTTTAAGTTTTTAAAATACTTTGCAATCCTGGGAAAAAAGAAGGCCACAGAAGGGTAAACTATTGTTATTTTTGGTGATGTTCTGGACTTGTATTTATTTACCCTGAGATTGATGCTGCAGAGATCAATTGCCTGGCATTTGATTTTTCGAGTCTAGAGGCTAAAATTGACTGCTAATGGTGCCTTCGACTCCAGTACTCCACGAGGTCGTAATGAGTAAGGGAAGTCGACGGCGAGTTTTTCCGGTCGATGTCTCACTGTGGGGATGCTGTGGAAACTCAACCTAAGGTAAGTTGACTCTAGCTACACTATTCACTGGAGTTGAGTATTTTAGGTCAACTTTCTGCCCTAGTGTAGATCTGGCCTCATGCCATTTTCCAGTGCTCTCTTACACTCGCTTCTAACAAGTTCAGAATGCTTGAAGTGCAGCATATCATGATCCTCCTTCCCATTCTTTTTCTCTACTTGGGGAGCACAAGCTACTATGTCTGCTCTACATCATTGCAGGTCAGCCTTCTAGTAAACCCACCTGGACAGCTGAAACTTTAATTTATGGCCATAGTATACCAATGGTCGCAAAGCAGTCGCATTGCCTCTGAGGAAGTGGTCCACTGTACACAGAACTCTCATCGGGTACTAGTGTTCTTGTCATAATAGTAAAGATCAGCACTTTACCAGCACCATAAGGTCAGATCAGCAGGGGCACAAAACTAGTAGCAGTTTCACAATAACCTAAAGTTGTCAGAATGAAAATTTTGGAAGGAATTTACCCTATCCTCTTGCACAATTCAATGCATGAATCAAAGCAAAAGCTCTGTTATCTGGAACTTAATTAACCACAAAGCTTAATTGATGGGTATTTCTGATCTCTCACAATACAAATCTTCAATCTAGTAACTGGGAACAGTATGCTGCCCAGCATGTTATGAAATTGCATATTCTGCACTCGTCTTCTTCCCCTTCTGCATAAAGCAAGCTGCTATCAAAGATTTATTCAAAAAAGCAGCTTCCAGGGTGTGTCATATGGTCAGTACAGATTAGCATAATCTCCTACACCTTCTACAGCTACAATGATAATTCATGTTAATAACGATGACCTTGAGGCACTGCAAAATCCTGAAGTGCCTTATGAATCAAAGAAAGATTAAAAGTATGTTCAGTATAGTTTTAGTGTTCAGTGTATTTTTAATGACCTGGGTGCATGCTATGTGCTACCCATAGTGATATGTAGTGTCATAAAATAATATACTATACAGAAAACTTTACCTATCTACACCTAAGTGCTTCAAGAGACAAACCACTCTACAGTGAAGCACTATTATTGGATTGACGAGTACTTACATACTATTTTATACTTTAATCATTTTATTGTATTCTAAGTCTTTGAAAACTGGTATTCCATTGGGAAGGTATAACTCTCAGTTAACCTGAATATTTGATTAGCCAGTACCCCTCCCATTCTACCAACATGCAGGATAACAGCTTTTACTGTAATAAGCAGGTAGTTACCCAAACTATCAAGTGAGCAGTTCAAAATCCAGCTCAGATTTGTGGTGAAAGCAACTGAAAGTTGTTACTATCTCATAGCTCTATGGTGGCCTATGTGAAACAATTTGGTGGTCACATTCCTCAGACAAGTATCCCCGTCACAAAAAAAGCTATTGAAACAATTGAAATGTTTCTTGATTGTCTCAGCAAAGTGGCCAATAATTTCATGTCAATGAAACACTCTCAAATACCTTGAGGTGATACCTTCTTGGTGACAGGTTAGGCATATTGAGGGAAACCTGCATTACCAAAGCTAGGATAAACAATTGACATGATTTTATGTAGTACCATCCGTGGACAAGGACGTTCCATAAAATTACAGATGATTTTTCCCCCATCCTGAACATCTCTTTCAGGTACTAGCTGCCAACGACATCCATTTCTGTGATTTAAATGCAAAGCTAATGTAAGGAAACAAGTCTGTTTCAGTTTTTCCAGCATCTGAAAACCCCTAACAATACTTGGGAACCTAAGGGCCCAATTCTCATTTACATGTCATTAATACCACTTTATATTGCTCTGGGCGTGAATATGGGCCTTAAAGTAAATGTAAATATTACTTGCGTCCACTAAGATGCTTTTACAATCCTAGAGTGATGTAAAGTGGCATTAGTGTAAATAAGTATGAAGCCTATAAGGTCTCAAATTATATCTGCCACTCTTGCAATAAACCAGAAACTCTGGAGAGAAAACAGTTAAATGGCCTCCTGCCAAAGAATACTCTATCACCACATTACTAATAAAGAGGAAATGTGAATGTTTTAGCTCTAATGTCTGACAAATTTTCCACTTGGCACTGAAAGGACAAGTCAGCGGGCCAGAATTACCCGTCTCCAAACAAAATCTACCATCACATTTTAGAGTCAAAAAGTCATCTCTCCTGAAAGTACATAATTCCAAAATAATACAATGTTAACTCCCAGCCTCCTCAAGGCTTGCTGCTCTTATAGTTTCTTTATCTTAGCATATGCCTTTTCTTCAAGCTTGGCTTTTCATATTATTGAATCCCTCAGGCTCTCGCTCTCTCTACCCAAGGGCAAGTTAGAGTGAGGTCCAATGACCCATTCCTGCCCGACTGAGATAGCACTAATTCACCTGTAGTGTTCCAACACCTCTTAACAGGATGGGGCAGCAGGAAAATCCTGACACCATGTTATGGAAACATTAACGCACAGTTCTGCAGCTCATAATGGAAAACAAAACAAACCCCTCCTTCCTGCACTACCCTTTCAGTCCCCAAATACTGACTTGTAATGGGAAATAAATTGGTGCAAACAGAAAAAGATAGTGTCTTTAGTGGGGGGTTTTAAGTTATTCATAATTAAAGTATTAAAATAAATGTAAAAAAATCTGATTAATTAAAATTTATTGTTTTAAATCATGTGACATTTCCTTGTTTATATGAGGACAATTTAGTGAACCTGCCAGGGATGGTTCTTTGAACAGTCCATCACTGTCAAAATCACCTGTAGACATTTTATCATCATCATCTATTTTTGATCTAGTGATCTCTGATGTTTAACTTCAAAAGACAGACTGAAGTGTCTCATCCTAGTTTGCTAGACTTTGTCTGACTCGCAGTGTCTTCACCTGAGAACAGTCTGGCTGACCACAATACATACTATGTTCTGAATAAGTAACAATATCCTAAACCAGGGCTACTCAACTTTGGAAGCCCCGGGGGAAACAATGATACTCACAGCACGTGCTGAGGACTGCAACTTAAGTGTGGTTGCATATACAAGCAAATGTATATGCAAATAGCTTCTTTCACACAACGCCCTGGCACTCCTGGCACCTCCTCCCTGGGGCCTAGAAATGCCAACACCCTGTACCTGTCTGTTCCAGCCAGCTTGTCCGCTTGTGTCTTTCAATGCTCACCCTGCCTGGAAGATGCCTCGCTGGGCAAAGGATGCCAGTGGAGGCAATGTTTAAAGGATCCCACCCGCGGGCCACGTGTTGAAACCTGCGTAAACCCGAATTGACCATGGGCCCAAACAAATGGGCCGCAGGCATGTTGAGTAGCCCTGTCCTAAACAGAAGCCTGAAAATTAGAAAGCAGCTGCTAAGACATGGGACTTGTGTTATGCTTTATGCCAGGGTGCGGGAACCTCTGGCCCCATGCTTAATTTCACCTAGTCCTTTGCAAGTCTATGCGCTGCAGGCCAGAAGCCCTGAAACTTGGAGCACCCTCTGGGCTGGAGTCAGAAGAGCAAGCTAGTCCTGCTGCGGGTTAGGAAGTGGCAGGTGTTAGTAGTGGGTGATTCGATCATTAGAAACATAGATAGTTGGGTTTGTGATGACTGGGAGAACCGTATGGTCACTTGCCTGCCTGGTGTGAAGGCTGCAGATCTCTTGAAGCATCTAGATAGACTTATGTGTAGTGCTGGGGAGGAGCCGGTGGTTGTGGTACATGTAGGTAACAATGACATAGGGAAGGGTAGGAAAGATGTCCTGGAGGCCAAATTTAGGCTGCTAGGAAAGAGACTGAAATCCAGGACCTCTATGGTGGCATTCTCGGAAATGCTTCCAGTTCCACACGCAGGGCCAGGTAGGCAGGCAGAGCTTCAGAGTCTCAATGCGTGGATGAGACGATGGTGTAGGGAAGAGGGGTTTGGATTTATTAGGAACTGGGGACACTTTTGGGAGAGGGGGAACCTATACAGGAAGGATGCGCTCCACCTAAACCAGGGTGGAACCAGACTGCTGGCACTAAACATTATAAAGGCCGTAGAGCAGTTTTTAAACTAAGAGATGGGGGAAAGCCGATCGGTGCGGAGATGCACGTAAATCGGAGGGAGACTTCTCTTAGAGGAGAATCCATTGATAGAGATTCTCTAAGCTGTAGTCAGAAAGAGAGGAGGGAGAGGGCAAACCATGGGCCAGAGCAGACAAACAACCGCATACAAAGGAATCCAATGCATCAGGGAAGGGCAGACAAATAAGCAGTGGCAAATTTTTAAAGTGCTTCTACACAAATGCTAGGAGTATGACTAATAAGATGGGTGAACTAGAGTACCTAGTATTAAATGAGGAGGTTGACATAATAGGCATCACTGAAACCTGGTGGAATGAGGAAAATCTGTGGGACACAATCATACCGGGATATAAAATATATCAAAAGGATAGAGCAGGCCGGGTGGGTGGCGGAGTGGCACTGTATGTGAAAGATAATGTAGAATCAAATGAAATAAAAATATTAAGTGAATCAACATGTTCAATAGAATCGCTATGGATAGTAATTCCATGCTCCAGTAATAAGAAATTGGCAGTAGGGATATATTACCGACCACCTGACCAGGACAGCGATACTGATATTGAAATACTGAGGGAGATTAGAGAGGCTACCAAAATAAAGAACTCTATAATAATGGGGGATTTTAATTACCCCCATATTGACTGGATACATGTCACCTCAGGAAGAGAAGCGGAGATAAAATTTCTCAATGGCTTAAATGACTGCTTCTTGGAGCAGCTGGTGCAGGAACCCACAAGGGGAGAGGCAATTCTCGATTTAGTCCTGAGTGGAGCGCAGGATCAGGTCCAGGAAATAACCGTTACAGGACCGCTTGGGAATAGTGACCATAATATAATAACATTCAACATTCCTGTGGTGGGAAGAACACCGTCAGCAGTCCAGCACCCTGGCATTTAATTTCAAAAGGGAATTACACAAAAATGAGGAGGTTAGTTAAACAGAAATTAAAAGGCACAGTGACTAGAGCCAAATCCCTGCAAGCTGCATGGAAACTTTTAAAGACACCATAATAGAGGCCCAACTTAAATGTATACCCCAAATTAAAAACATAGCAAGAGACCTAAAAAGAGTCACCGTGGCTTAACCACCATGTAAAAGAAGCAGTGAGGACAAAAAGGCATCCTTTAAGAAGTGGAAGTCCAATCCTAGTGAGATAAATAGAAAGGAACATAAACACTGTCAAATCAAGTGTAAAAATGTAATAAGAAAAGCAAAAAGATTTTGAGGAACACCTAGCCAAAAACTCAAAAGAAATAACAAAATGTTTTTAAGTACATTAGAAGCAGGAAGCCTGACAAAAAACCTGTGGGTCCCCTAGACGATCGAACTATAAAAGGAGCAATCAAGGACGATAAAGCCATTGCGGAGAAACTAAATGATTTCTTTGCTTCAGTCTTCACGGCTGAGGACGTTGGGGAGATTCCCAAATCTGCACCGTCCTTTGTGGGTGATGAATCTGAGGAACTGTCCCGGATTGAAGTGTCATTAGAGGAGGTTTTGGAACAAATAGAAAAACTTAATGTTAACAAATCTCTGGGACCGGATGGCATTCATCCAAGGGTTCTAAAAGAATTCAAATGGGAAATTGATGAACTATTATCTGTGGTTTGTAACCTATCCCTTAAATCGGCTTCCGTACCTAATGACTGGAAGGTAGCCAACGTGACACCAATATTTAAAAAGGGCTCTAGAGCGATCCGGGCAATTACAGACCGGTAAGTCTAACTTCAGTACCAGGCAAATTAGTGAAACAATAGTAAAGAATAAAATTGTGAAGCATGTAGAAGAACATAATTTGTTGGACAAAAGTCAACATGGTTTCTGTAAAGGAAATCCTGTCTTACTAATCTATTAGAGTTCTTTGAAGGGTTAACAAACATGCGGACAAGGGGATCAGTAGATATAGTATACTTAGATTTTCAGAAAGCCTTTGACAAGGTCCCTCACCAAAGGCTCTTGTGTAAATTACATGGCCATGGGATAAGAGGGAAGGTCCTTTCTTGGATTGAGAACTGGTTAAAAGACAGGAAACAAAGGGTAGGTGTGACGGGCCGCCAGCGGCCCGCACGGGCCGAGCCGGCAGGGAAGGAGGCGGAGCGGCGGGCGGAGCACCGCTGCGCCACAGACGCGGCCCCGGCGGCCGGCAACGCCAAAGCCGGCCGCCGCGCCTGCGCCAGGAGGCGGAGGGTAACCCCCGCTGCGGAGGGGCGACGGGAGGAGCCACGCACCCGAGCCGGGCCCCAAGCGCGGCCGGCCCGCCGCCCGCGTCACGGGGTGGGACCCCGCCAGCCACGTCTGGCGGGCCGTTTAAAAACCGCCCGCCGGCTGGGAGCAAGGGGGAGTCCCCCACCGGAGGGGAGGAGACAGGAGCACGAGAGGCCCGGTCGCCAGGACGGACCGGGACGACTCGGTCCGCCGGCGGCTCACCCCCGCCGCCGGGGCTCCCGGGCAGCCCTCACGGCTGGCGAGCGGCCAGCCCCAGGTCGGACGGCGAACCAGACCGGGACCGACGCACCCGGAGAGAGAGGCCCGGCTGGGATCGGCGGCTCGGCAGGCGTCTGGCACCAGGGTTCCCCGCAGACCGACCTCGAACCCGACCCCCGGAGATACGGTGAGCCCGGCCGAGAGGCGACGCATCCCGGGGGATCAGGAGGAGGGGGGAAACGGCCCGGGGGGGAAGCCTTCTGGCGCCCGTGGGTCGGCAGGTTATGGGCGGGAGAACCCCCGTCCGGCACGCCGGGGCTCGAGCTAGCCCCGACCTTCAGGGCCCCGGGCTGGGAACCGGAGAGTGGGCGGGACTGGGTCCCCGAAGGAGCCGTCCGCTCCCAGCAGCACCGGCCCAGGCTCACTGCAGGGTCGCGGCGCCCCTGAGGGAGGGGAACCCAGGCAGCGGGGCCTCGGGCCCACCCGCAGGGACGGGTAACACCCACTGGGTCCGCTGACCCCCCCCCCCTCGCCTTAGGAGGGGGTGATCGCGCCCAACGGCCCAGACTCTCGGGCAGAGACCGGGACAGGTACGGACAAGGAGGGGCCGTAGGGGTCCGCTGACCCCCCCTCTCGCCTTGGGAGGGGGTGATCGCACCCAACGGCCCAGACCCTCGGGCAGAGACTGGGACAGGTACGGACAAAGAGGGGCCGTAGGGGTCCGCTGACCCCCCCTCTCGCCTTGGGAGGGGGTGATCGCACCCCGGACCCCTCACAGTAGGAATAAATGGTAAATTTTCAGAATGGAGAGGGGAAACTAGTGGTGTCCCCCAAGGGTCAGTCCTAGGACCAATCCTGTTCAACTTACTCATAAATGATCTGGAGAAAGGGGTAAGCAGTGAGGTGGTAAAGTTTGCGGATGATACCAAACTGTTTAGGATAGTCAAGACAGAAGCAGACTGTGAGGGACTCCAAGAAGATCTCACCAAACTGAGTGATTGGGCAACAAAATGGCAAATGAAATTTTATGTGGATAAGTGTAAAGTAATGTACATCGGGAAAAATAACCCCAACTATACGTATAGCATGATGGGGGCTAATTTGGCTACGACAAATCAGGAACGAGATCTTGGAGTTATCGTGGACAGTTCTCTGAAAACTTCCACACAGTGTGCAGCGGCGGTCAAAAAGGCAAATAGGATGCTAGGAATTATTAAGAAAGGGATAGAAAATAAGACCCAGAATATCTTACTGCCCCTGTATAAAACTATGGTACGCCCACATCTTGAATTCTGTGTACAGATGTGGTCTCCTCACCTCAAAAAAGATATTTGGCCTTGGAAAGGGTTCAGAAAAGGGCAACTAAAATGATTAGGTGTTTGGAACGGGTCCCATATGAGGAGAGGTTAAAGCGACTGGGACTTTTCAGTTTAGAAAAGAGAAGACTGAGGGGGGATATGATAGAGGTATATAAAATCATGAGTGGTGTGGAGAGGGCCGATAAAGAAAAGTTATTTATTAGTTCCCTAAATAGAAGAACTAGAGGACACCAAATAAAATTAATGGGTAGCAGGTTTAAAACTAATAAAAGGAAGTTCTTCTTCACACAGCGTGTAGTCAACCTGTGGAACTCCTTGCCAGAGGAGGCTGTGAAGGCTAGGACTATAATAGAGTTTAAAGAGAAGCTAGATAATTTCATGGAGGTTAGGTCCATAAAAGGCTATTAGCCAGGGGATAAAATGGTGTCCTTGGCCTCTGTCAGAGGCTGGAGAGGGACGGCAGGAGACAAATCACTTGATCACTGTCTTCTGTCCACCCTCTCTGGGGCACCTGGTGCTGGCCACTGTCGGCAGACAGGATACTGGGCTAGATGGACCTTTGGTCTGACCCAGTACGGCCGTTCTTATGTTCTTATGGGTGTGTCAGGCTGGTTGGCTGTTCCTGTGGCCTGTAAGTGCAGGGGCGACCAGGGAAGCTCAGCTGTGAGAGTTCACATGCGCCTGCTACTGCCCACAGGCACCCCCACAAGGTCCCACTGTCAATAGGAGCAGCCAATAGGAGCAGTGGGCATGGCGCCTGTGGGCAGGACTAGTGCACATAGCTCAGAGCAACCTGGCCCCATTATGGCTGCTTCCAGGGATGGCATGGGGTAAGGGCAGGGGGGGAGCTTGCTTCAGCCCTGCTGTGCCACCTGACCCACAGCCACCTGAGTAAGTGGCGCCTAGCCAGTGCCCACAACCCTCCCACATCCCAACCCTTATTTCTGGCTCCATCCTAGAGCGTAGGGGAAGCCCCAACCCTCCTCCTCTCACCCTGTGGGGCTGTCTGCGGCATGCAGCTAATTTTTTTGTCAGAGGCCCCCATGACAGAAAAATGTTTCCCCATTCCTGCAAGAAGAAAAATTGCCCAGTGACAGTAAATAACCAGGATGCAGTTGCCAGCATTTTTACATATAGTCTTTTAAGAATGGCTTTCACTACATAGTCCCTTGAACATTCCTTGCATGTAATTTTTCCCACTCACTGGCTCCCTTACATTACAACCAAAAATATTAAAGCAGCCACAGCCATAGCACACTGTTTGACAGCATGCTGGTCAACAATTCTGTGAAGTGATCTTTTTGAAGAAAAAAAATGTGGGATGAGAAAAGGGCCTTCCTAATCTCATAATGCAAGAGGAGCGACAGCTTCTCAGTATGCAGCACATCTCTTGTTCCGACACCCTGAAGAGAACTCATTTTTCAAAGAAATGTGAGAAGACTCAAGCCTTCTTCCAGAGACAAATTCACGTAACTAGGGACTAATACGTTTCATTCATACATTTTTAAAATACTAAGCAAAGCCTCACAGACTGTAGGGGAGGGGGGAGAAGAAGCAGCATCCACAATCATGTCTTCTTTGGACAATGTTATGCAATTCTACATTATTAGATTTAGCACAGTGACAATAGATTGGGAACAGGCTGCATAGCACTAGTCAATGAAATCAATGGAGAAACTTCTATCAACTTCAATGATCAAGGGTCAGGTTTCAAATACCCAAAATAGAATAGAACAGTTTTCCCCCTGGTTTTGAAAATCCTACCACAGGAGGGAGGCAAGATTAATAGGTAGCACTTAACTCTGAAGCCACAGTAGTCTTACCTGATGCATCAAACTGGTGTTTAAGGGGGAGTCCAGTCTGACAGAGACACATTTCAATCAGTCACATATTCTCACTTTCAAACTTCTTTGAAATAGATTATTTTAATAATAATATAAAGATAAAACAAAAAACTATTAATTTCTCCTGTTGAAAGCATAAATACATATTTCTATAATACAACACTATCTGTGTCTAACGCCTACCGTATTTTCTAGCAATGGTAATTAATGAAACAGCCAGGTATATCAATGATTAAGCATATGGACATCATCTTACAAATGGAAATGTAGTTAATGACAGAAGGGGGAAAACATTTGAGGCACATCTGTGGTTTGCACAGTGTTCTTTATTTATTTAATCAATTTCTGGCTACGTATGTGTAATGCAGAAATCACATTTTAACATGATCAATGTTGTGATACATTTTATATTGCTAAAGAAATGCAGATGAATAAACCACAGTAATCAAAGTTCTCTCCCACTAACATTATGTCCCTAGAACCTGGTAACATAAAACATGTGCACCTGTGACAATGGTCTTACAGTGTACTGCTCACCATAAACATGCTACTTGTAATTCAAATAATTATTTAAAGCAGAAAAAAGTTTCAGAAGTTATTAATAAAACATCACTGTAATAAATTAAACAGTTTAAACAATAGCAATACATTCTTCATAGAAGGCATACTCTTCTTTCCTCTCAACACAAACAACAGAACAACAAATGTCCTCTAAGTGTCTATCAGTTTCATATTACAAAAGGGCCAAGAAAATGAATGGAGTTAATTCAGCATATTTTTTTAAAAATCAGTAATATTTGCTTATTTATGCAAACCTTCTGATATCCCCATAATATCCCCCCTATCAATGTGATAACAGAATCAAATTATTGTCTGTATTTGAAGTTGAAGTATGAATGCACAAATGTTGATGTATTTAAATACAAAGCTATTACAACAGATAAAACAATAAAATACATAAACAGTAATGCACAGAAATTTCAACCTAGACATAAAGGCACTTTTATGCATGTAGAGAAATCAAGATAATGCTTTCCAAATTCACATTTCAGACACAAAAATTTACATCACTCCCAATTACACCAGTGGAGGCAATCAATCTACCTTCCCCCTCCTCCCCCCCCCCCCGATAAATCAGAGGCTGCATTTCCTATACTATAGGTTCTCAACCTTTTTCTTTCTGAGCACCCCCTTCAACATGCTATTAAACATGCCAGAGCCAGCTTTGTCACAAACAACTGTTTTTCTGCATTATTAGGGGGCAGCAAGGAAGGCAATTGCTCAGGGACACACAGCATAGGCAGCACCATGAAGCTAAATGGTTCAAGCTTTAGCTTCAGCCTCAGATGGTGGGAAATGGAGCCCTGGCAACTGTCCCAGGTGGCACAACTTCGGCTCTCTGCCCCAGGCCCTATCAAGTCTAATGACAGCCATGCTTGGTGGACCGCTGAAACTTGATCCCCAGTTGAGACCCTCTGTTTTACATAGGGATGTCAATGTGTAGTTGAGTACGATTAACCGATAACCCTGGGTTAATCTTATCATCTACACACATTCCCTCCCCCCCCACACACACACTTGCTGCCTCTGTATCAGATCACAGACTGCCTGCATCAGAGGTAAGCAAGGGGCAGGGAGCAAGAGCCAGTGCTGTGTGGAGCTGGCTTTTTAACTGGCTCCCCATGAGCACCGGATTCGCAGAACCGCCTGCCCTCCCTCCTCCCAGTGCTGCTGCCTCTGAGAGAAAGGCAGCAATGCGGAATGTGAAAGTGGCAGGTGGGAGGCAGTACACACAGGAAGCCAGCTTTCAAGCAAGCTCCCCGCGCCTATTGGCTCATGCAAGCTGCTTCCTCCCCCCCCCCCCCCCGCCTCTATCAGAGGCAGCAGTGGGTGGTGGGGAATTAGGGGAGGCTGCCGCAGAGCAGCCTCCGTTGCCAGCAGGTCCAGGCTCGCTGTGGACAGAGGCTGCTCTGTGAGATGCTGGCACAGCTTTTGTCCGCAGGGGCCTAGGGCCCTCCCCCGTGGACAGGGGCTGCTGCCACAGTGCAACCCCACACTGCTACCTCTGTATGAGAGGCAGCAGTGTGGGGTGGCAAGCAGGAGACAGTTTTTAAACTGGCTCACCCTTCCAGACCAGCTCGAACCTGCTACCCTCGTATACAATCATTTCCCCCTCACTGACTAGAACAGTGTTCACAGCATTGTTACATCTCAGTATGGATAACATGATGACATATTATGTCCACTTCTGCATAATTGCAGCAATCAAATGCATGTTCTATGCAGCTCTTTCCACATCTGATTATATAAAATCAGAACTTTTTCTGGTCATCTAAGCAGAAATGCCAAAGACTAAAAGGACACAGATGTATGAACTATCCTCTCAAGCACACACAGGTTTGCTTGCAGATTACTTGTCTATTTAAAACTTGTATATTACTTAGGCATTTGATCATCTTTTCTGGTGTATAGGTAGGATGGAGTAGAGAGAATTGCTCTGTTACTGTCTGTTCTATGCCTGTTTTAAGAATAGATTACCTCGGTCTCTGAAGACCAGCACGATGTCATTAACAAATAATACCACAAATTAACTAAAGGGGGGAGCGGGCCAATCAGGAGACAGCCAATCAAGGCCAGACTAGGCCCTATAAGAAGAGTAGGTAAGTAAAGGGAGCTCAATCTCATTCCTGTTCTGGAGTGAAAGGGACCTAGCTGCCTGCTAGCAGGGGGTATTTTGGACAGAACAGTGCTGGGGAAAGGCAGGGTAAACCTGGGGCGCTCTGGCCTGAATAAACCCCAGGCTGCAGCCTAGCGACAGGAGTCTGAGGAAGTACCACTTCCATTTTAGAGAGAGAAGTGACATCTATCTTGTGCTTTTTGTCTGTGTGGAGGCCTCTCCTTATTGGAAAGATCCCATTGCCATTTTATAATTTCTTGTTTTTGCCTGCATGAAATGAAGCAGGTTTCTATCTTAGAACTAGATGGAAAATATTTAACTGTATCCTTTTCAATTTCTTCCTCTTCCAACTTAATCCCTAAGGAGTAAATCATTTTTAACATCGTACATAAGAAATTAAAAATCCTCCATTTGAAAACAGCCTCCCCCCTCTTTGAGCCTCCTAGGGAGAGTCTGACAATTTCTATTGAACAGGATAAACTGGTTGGAAAGAATTGCCTCTGTTTTCTTGATTCCTCAGAACCAATCATTTCAACCATATTTCCTAAACTTTTTAAATGTCTTCTGTTTTTTGACATGCTAATAGTTAAGTATGACAAGATTCTCAGACCTTTCTTGACTGTTCTTTTGTGGAACAATTGCCTCTTCTAGGTTTTCTTTTTATTAATCCCATGGCTCCTCCACGAGGAAGAGTTTTAAATTGAGTTGCTTGTGAAGTTTGGCCTGCAGCAACAGATGGAATTTGAGACATGGAGGCTGGGATTAAAGAGTAACCACAGCATAACATTAAAGGGCCCTGATTCTCTTAATGTCTCTCAAATGTACTTTAGAAGTGTTATCAGAACGGATACACAGGTACCTTTAATAGCTATTCCCAAGGATAAGTATTGCCTGTCCTATGGCACTTTCTTCTGATATTTTCTATTGAATACGGAAGAGACTTCGCTGGACTAATCACGGGATCTGCAGATGGAACTACCAGCTTTACAACAGGGAGACTTATCCATGCACAGAGTCAGGACTAGGGAATACATTGCCACTAGATTTCTTGGTACAAAGCAAGCATTTCTTACTAGAGATGGTGGAAAATTTCTTAACTTTTGAAACTCTGCAACCGCTGTGAAATTTCTTGGAATTCTAATTTAAAAAACTAAGAAATTTAAAATTTATCTTGATTTATACTTTTAGCTGTTTTTTGAACATTGTTTTCTCAACTTAACATCCTTTTTTAAAAAACACTGTCACCAGAAGAGGACACTGAAGTCCAATAATGATCTCCCTAATGGCACATATCTGACTTCCCTACTTCGACCTGTGACTCAACATCAATAAAACAAAGACAATCCTTGTCAGTAAAGGGAAGCATTTGGAGGATTGTGCAATTTAAACTGGTTCACAGGTCCCGGATTATATCAGATGTCTCACTGCTTCTGGCTTTTCAGATAGCATTAGCACACCTCCACTGTCAACTGTTACTTAGGAGACTGCAATCATAAACTCTCCAATGCTAACTTTGTAGAAACGTATTCATGTGTTTATAAAAGTGAGAACTATGGTGTGGGTGTGGGTGTGCAGGGGAAGGGGAGTAAATATCAGATTTATTTAAATAAGTTTGTATTTAAATTAAATGCACTTTTAAAATAAAACTACTTAAAATATAATTCAAAATTGACAACAAGTATTAAGGCCTAAACTTGTTATAAACCATTACAATAATTTAACTACAAAGAAATCATATTAGAGTAATATGTTTACTGCCAAATGTTAAAGGAAGTCAAAGCACTGAACTTGGAAGACAGTCACTTATTATTAGGGATGTGAAAAGTTAACTGGTAAGCACCACATTTATCTGATAATGCTTACTTGTTCTAGTTAACGTGTAAGGGTTGGAGCAACTCCCCACCCACTGTGGGCCAGATGCGTAGAACAGATCCTGTCCGCAGCAGCCCAGGCAAGTCATTGGTAGGGGCTGCTCTGGGTGTCTGGAGTCACCTCCATCTGTAGCAGGCCCAGGCACATCGCAGGCAGGAACTGCTCCAGCTCACCTGGGCTGGAGTGTCCCTCCTTTTAATTGGTTAACCAGTTAAACTTTCACATTTAACCAATTAAACAGGATTTTACATCCCTACCGATAAGCACCTGGAACCAGAGTTTGTTGAGCTGCTAAACAAGCTTTTCACAACAGTGGCCTCTTCTGCAGGGGCAGAGACAATCTTTTCTTTATTGCAGTTCAATGATAGTTTTTTCAAAGAAGCCATGTGAGAGTTGAAAAAGCAGGAAACCTTGTTTCTCTCTTCCATTTCAAGAATTAAAAAAAAAAAAAAAAAAAAAAACTTGCTGGGAGAGGATGAAATCTACTAATTCTAAAATCCTAACATACATTGTGACCAGAAACAATCAGTTCAGTTCACTTATTGTAGAGAATTAGTCCTTTGTTTAGTAAATCAATTTGCTTTCAATGCGAACCATGGTTTGATAAACTTCCTTATGTATCGAGCACATCTATTTTTAAATAAAAATCCTCCTTTTAATTGAATTAAATTTCTATCCAATAAGCACTTTATACAAATCACAAGTAAAAAAAAAAAAAAAATCTAACAAAAATTTAAGACATAGGGTAGCTTAAATAAATGTGTATCAATCAAGGGCATTCACAAGTCAGGGAAAGCAGGGGCAGAGCAATAACTGGTGGAGGTACAGAACTCCTCATGATAACTCCTCAGGCCCCAAGTTCCTCAGGCTCCGGGGCCATGGCAGGAGATGACAGCTCCACGGGCCTGGGGCTGTGGCAGGAGTACAAAGCACACCCCTCCAAAAGCAGTGAAATTTAAATTCCTGTATATGTCCCATGTATACACAGAGCACATCTTTCTGGCTAGCAAAAAGCAGTGCCATGGCTGTATTTATTTGTTAATCAACCAGTTGCATGGTTATCAACCAAAGAAAGTCAAACTTTTATTTAAGATGCAAAACAATTAAAATCAATTATTTAAAATCATGATTTATATCACTGATTTAAATCAATCCATCCTGGTGTGAACGTATGGAATATGGGGAAGACACTGCCGTGCTGTTTTCTTTTTTTCTTCATGCAACTTGAGGTGCTGATATTTAAGTTTCAGACCTTTCAGAATTGGTAGTCAGTGGGCTTTTTTGTTGTTGTTGTTGTTGCTGCCATTATCATCCCTGTGCCCCACCACAGTAACTGCAGTTGGTTGGAATATGCTTGTTACTAGATTTGAGTTTGAATGCTGTAGGCCAAATCTTGGTTCCAACTGTAGGCACTGGAAAAATTCCCCTGGACTTATGGTCTCAAGCCCATTGAATTTGGCCCCCCAAATCTGACAGGGGGACTCACTGAAAGGCCCCTATCCTTGAACATTAATAGTGTCCATCAAGATAAGCAAGACGACACATGATTGACTGGTTTTTGTTGTGTTTTTTAATCATCTGTAATTTTGACTCTCGTCTCATCTGACCAGCATTTTTAGACTGAGGAACAATCCTAACTACTCAACTCCCAAATGACTGACAGTTTCTACTCCCCGTTCCCACTGAAATGGTCAACAGTAGAGGATCAGCAGATAAATGACAGATTTCTCTCTGGTATCCTATCTGAATAATACAAACCTTTTAGTGACTGCAAGTAACATGTTAATATACTGTACTAACAACCTTCAATATAAAAATTATTTCAGGTTAGTTCAGCTTGCATTCCAGCACAGCAGCAGTGGGGGAGATGGTTTGCCCGTGTACCACTTCCCGTTTCAAACAGTTTTTAAAATAACATGGCAATGTCAAACATCATACTGCCACACTATTGTAATAAATGGAGATCCCAGTATATAGTACATCACATTTGTCAAGATAAGGGTATCAGTGTAAAATGTCATCATATCCTAGACACAGAAACTGACCCAGATAGCTATGTTAAAAACAGAGCAAAGGGTCTAATTTAAACAGACAATACAGGACATTTCAACAGTTATTGTTACTAACCTATTCTTAGCTCATTCCATTCTCCTTGGCATAATAGGGCTCCCAAAACAGTAAGTAAATCTTATGTAAGGGATATTACATATTCATTTCCAATCTGTGACAAATAATATTCCTGTCTACTGAAAAATCTCCTACTGCACATTTCAAGAAATGCAGTGAGGCATGTGGATATGCCTCAGCTTAGAACTGACCCTGTAATTTCCTTCAGTTCCTATATGCATAGACTTGGCAGAACTCATTTTTTTATAGTTTTGATTAATACGCTGATTTATTTTTAAGCTTTTTTATTTTTGTCAATTTAAATGGTCACAGTTGCAGGACATTAGAGAAGATGTTAGACAACGTGGGGCATGGGCAATTATTTAATAAGCATATAAATTGAGATTCTAAAAGTTAAAGCTTTTTAATCACCAAATCAAATTGTTTAATACAAATTTCCTCTTTACTATAACTGCTATTATATACTATAGTGACTGAAAAAATTAAGGTGCTAAATTCTCCTATATGTGAGAAAAAAGTTCACAGGGGAGAGAAATAGGAAAATGTATCAGTGCATATCTGAAAATTTCCCTTCTTCACGTAATAAGGTTCACAGATCCATTATAACAGGTACTTTCCAGCTTGCAGCTTAGGGGAGGACCAGAGTTGTCAGTCACAGGCAGCAGGGAAATAGTTTGCCTCCTGAAGTTCCCTCTAAATGAGATAATTTGCACTGCCAGAATAATTCCTATCTACTCTTCTAATTTAGATTATGTGTTAACTATACCTTGAGAAAAAAAGCACAACGTCTTAGTAAATTCCTGCTACCAACAACAAACCCAAACCCTTGAGTGGCAATTTCCATCTCTACTCTGGATGATCCATTTTTCTCCACAATCTTATTACTTTATATATATATATATATATATATATATATATAATAAAAATATTTTTTCCTATTTTTCTTTTGTACTAAACCCCACAGATCCATTACAATAGGCTTATCAGAGCTGTGGGGCTCAAGGGTGGGAAGAAGGTTCATCCTTTAAATAGGGAAATCCAAAATGATAAGTTTTATATACATATTATTTCTATCTTCTCCTGGGCACCAATATTGAGAAAGACTTCTGCCAAAAGAAAGGAAATGGCATTGGCTAAGACTGGATGACCAATATGCAGAATTTGGTGAACTTGTGTGTTGATAATGGGGCTGCCTAACAGTTCTCAATAAAAAAAAGACGGGACTGCTATGTCCTGAGAGTGTCAGTGCTCCTGAGGATTCGACATTGATGGTTATCCAAATTTAGAAATATTTGTTAATTTTGTTAGGGTTTTTATATCACAAATGTTGTGAGGACTAGACTTCTGAATTATTATAACCAGATACAGAGATTTACAGAACAGGTAGGAGATTTGTATCCTCTAAAATGTGTACGTCCCAGGAGTCGGACAGATCTCTGAACGCATATAGAGCCTTAGGGTAAATTCCTTGCTTCACTGAAATCAGTGGGAAAACTCCCACTGACTTCAGCAGAGCCTGGGTTTCACCCTCACCACCTTCACGTTAACGTACATGTTTTCCATTCCTTCCCACTGATGGGGCTAGTTTTTTAGTTTCTTTGTTTTTTAAAATTTGGTACATCCCTGAGACATATGGAGATGATGCCATATAGCCGGAATGGAGAACCTCAGGCCCGGGGGGCTGCATACAGCCCCTGGCTTACCTGGATCTGGCCCCCAAGGCTCAAGGCCCCCTTCCCCAAGAACTGGGGAGCCTGTGCTGGTGCTGCAGCCCCTCTGAGGGGCTGGAGCACACAAAATCTAGTACACTGGGCCTCCCTAGTCCTGGTGTACAAGGGAAATGGGGGGGGGGTCTTTCTCCTCAGTCAGGGGTCATGTCAATGAGGGTTTTTTTTTGGAGAAGCGAGGTTTTTTTGCTTCTTACTTGTGTGCAGCCCCTAACTGATTTTTCTGTGGGTCAGCGGCCCCTGACCCAGAAAGGGTTCCCTACCCCCTGCATAGTATAGGACTATCCGTAGGTCTTCCTGTCCTGCTCCACAGAACCCATTATGGATGTACTGGGACGACCATAGGATTAAAGTAAAGGAGATAGCATGCTGCAGAATTAGTATTTCCATTCTTTCATGCCCCAACTAACCTTGAGGTACCCTAGCCAGGTCCCCTACCCTGTAGCACAAAGACTAAAACATTTTAAAGGCTACTACAGGCCTAACTATGTTGATCAATATTGAGAAACAAGCTAAATTCATAGTACAGTATGGTACTACATACTCATATACTGTAACTTGTTACCTTGATAGTATAGTAGGATAGGATGGGGAAGTCAGCATTTTTTCCAGTATGTTTGCTGTAATTCTATGAAGTATGGTTCCTAGTCTAATTTCCTATATTTGAGGTGGTATATTGGATACATTCTTAAATACATACACACACACACACACACACACACACACACACACACACAGAAGCCAACAGGAAATTTCAGTGGTTTCTTTTCCATTTCATAAATATTGCATTCAGCTTTGTTAATTTATTGCCGTGAAAACACTGTTACCACTTAATGCATTACTATATTTGTCAATGCGCAGCTTTCCTTAAGACAGTGGTTCTCAAACTGCAGGTCGGGATTAGGGATGTAAGAGACTAGTCAACTATCCACTAAGTCTAGGCTTATTACGTAGTTGAGTCACTACTTGACTAGTCGCTTCTAGGCGGGGGGGGGGGGGAATAGAGCAGGAACTGGTGCTGGGGGAATCCAGCTTAAAAGCCCATTCCCTCCAGCACTGTCTCTGCAGGGGGGCCGGGCAGAAGAGGATGAGGTACAGCAAGGGAAACAGCGCAAGCAGGGACTACTTGAGTCCCCACTAGCCCTGGGTTCCCCACTGCTGAGTCCCCGCTTACCCTGGGTTCCTGGCTGCGCCTCTGCCTTTTAAAAGTAGCAAGAGCCCCGTAAGGCTCTTGCTACATTTAAAAGGCAGAAGTGCAGCCGGGATAGCGAGCACCCCCCCTTACTGACTAAATCAAGTAGTCAATGGAAAAGTCCATCAACTACTCCATTAGCTGATTAGTAAAAATGTAACATCCCTAGTGGGATGCCACTTTGGGGTTCTGATCCCATTTTAATGGGATTGCCAAGGCTGCTGTTAGACTTGCCGAAGGCCAAAGGCTTTAGCCCTGTGTGGTGAGGATCAGGGTACAGACCCCCCACCTAAGGCTCAGGGGGATGGGGCTCAGGTTTTGCCTTTGACTTCCCTGTTTGGGGTGGCAGGGCTCAAGCTTCAGTCCCCATTCTAGGATCACACAGTGTTTGGTTGGCTGGTTTTTTTGGAGGGGGAGGCGGAGGTTGGGTCAGAAGGGGGTCACAGTGCAATGAAGTTTGAGATTTCCTGCCCTAAGATATATTTTGTAACATTCTACTGCACACAGTTGACACAGTTATTTCAAAGCAACCAGATGAGTGAAGGTTGCCACTTCTGCAAAGCGCAACACAGTACTGCATTTGTTTCTTTATAAAGCATTGACCAAATTTTCTGTTACAGGCCCCAGTGAGTAGTTAGAGAATATTGAATATTTTAGATAGTAAACTTATTTCTGATCTAATACCCAGGCTGTAAACATATAGAAACTAATATCACAGTGGTTAGTTGACAAACCTAATTATAGGATAGCATAACTGAAGAATTTTCTTAACATACATCTTAAACTTTGGAGAGAGATGTGGGTAGATGTCTTCAGAGATGCTCCTTTGAATCTAGTTTATCCATTTTGAACATTTGCATGCACTCCCAACGTTATGACCTCAGATGTAATGTTAATTTTAGTATACACTTTCCAAGCATACTGAAAATGAGTAGTCTGGAACCATATTGAGAATTAAGAAAAGGTCACATAGGCCTATGTCACAGTACATGGTTTTATGAGAACTCTCTCTAATAAATATTGAAATCTACATCAGTACAAGTTTATTGCTGCTAAGCAAATCATCTTAATTGCTGGGGTTATTTTTTAATGTATGTATGGCTTTAATGAATGTATTTTGTATGTACTTGGAATTCTGAGTGGAAGAAAAATTGAATAAAGTTCATCAAGAACAGGTCAGGTCTTTCATTTCAATTAGAAGCAGTAATGAAATTTCACTATACTATTAGATGTCACTTAAGCTATATATAAGATAAATAGAATACTTAATTGCTCTTGACATGTTCCATAGTTATATATTGTCACTTGTTTTTATATTGACAGAAGTGGTGACTCCCTGTCCCATACCACAGGAACATTTTTGTAGCAATTAAGCAGGGTTGTCCATAGACTTTAGATTAGATATAGGCTAAAAAAAATCTGCACTAGCACTACTCCTCAGAGTGTTGAAATAGACTGCTTTGCTCTGAGCTCACCAAAAGTGTTTAAATAAAGAAACTAGGACCTTAGCTTTGTTAATCTGATTTGGTTGCTAACACTCTTCCTCCTCCCTGGAGAAGATATTCATCTCCTCTTCATTCTGGAGACCCCGCAGTGAAATTTTTATTCTGCTCACTTGTTCCTGAAAAAAAAAATTACTTTTCACTTTTCCTTCCTATTTTTCATAAGGCAGATTCCTTTCACACTCGGCTTCTGGTATTTTGAGCCAGAGATAAGATAGGCAAGGTAAGTCAATACCATGCTTCATTTCATGAATATATAATGGATTCCAGCATTTTAATTCATTTTGGCTCCTTTTCACCATGAGACTCATTTCCCAATAGTTGCTTTGCATCACCTGTAATTCCCTCATCTATCAGAAAAGAAGATAATTAAAAACTGCAGATGTGAATTCTATGGAAAGAAAGAGTTCTCAGAATTTTTTTTAAGCCAGCAGCGTTTTTTCCACACAAATCAATTGCTCTACTCTGCAGCAATCCCATACATGGAGCTCCCATTGATCTCAGTGAGACTTCCATGTATAAAGCAGCTGCAGGACTGAGTCCAAATGTAAATGAGAAATCTACCAACTCTTTAAAATCTCACTGATACCCGTGATTTCTGCATGTGATCAGTCAGATACAGGAGACTTGAAAACACTTTCAAAACACAGGAGCATTATTGTCAAGAGCCAAAATTTTGCTTTTGTGAAGTTTTCCTCAGTCAGTTTATCTCTAAAAAATTAAAAATAGAAAAAGTGCTATCTTGCTCTAACTCCCATGTAAATACACTATAATGATAGTCCCACGTGTCTAAGATCCCCCTAGGCAAACAGCTTGAATTCAAAATTCATTCTTCTTAAAGCAAGTCATATTAAATTATGCCAAGTAGTAATGACAAATACTTTTAATTTGGGACTAAACATTGTTAGTTCAGAGTCAAAAGAAATAGCAGCCAGATTGTTTCTCTCTACTGATGAGCATACCTCACCAGAAAAAAATGCCAAAATATGCAAATGATGTCTCTACTCGGCCTCATCCCTACATTCCTATCTAAGATATATATTCAATTTGGGTCATCCAGGTCCACAGTTCACTAAAGAAAGCTAAAGGACACAAACTAGAGGTGGCAGTGATTTTTCCAGTTCCCAGAGACATTTAAAAATAAATTCCTAAAAGACAACCTGCATAAAATTTGATACTTGAGGTCCTCCTAAAACCATGTTTAATGGAAGCAGTAGATATTCTCAGGAAACAAATAGAAAACCAAAAATAAATATATTCTTATACAGCATTTGTCATCCATAGATGACAAAACACTTTGACTTACACTAAATCACGTAGCAGAACAAACACTGATGTGAAAAGTCCTCAGATTGCCTAATGGTGAGTGTTCTATTCACCAGAGCATATTTACTCTCAGATTGGCACACCTTTGGATGAATATATGCAATAAATAAGCAGTAAACCTTGACAAGTTTTGTTTTATTACTTGTGCACCAAATTGTACACTTAGCTTAGAAGATGATTCTTGAAATTTCTTCTGAAATGCAGACTCTGTATACAGTATCATCTACAAAAAAATATATAGCACAAATTTCGCTACAGGCACATCAGATTTTCTTCTAAAGTAATAAATTTCCAAAAAAAGTTCTGCTGTCATAATAAGTCAATTTCCAAAGTAGGTATAAGGCAGCATGCTATTTTCTGATATTCAATGGACGTTGTTCAGAGTAACACACTACAACATTATTTTCTTTAAATGGTTCAAGGGGAATAGTGAAAACTGATTGCAGTAACGGACGACATTAGGAACAACATGATGTGTAACTAACTCTACACTTTCTTTTCACGTTATATGCTGTGTATTGTTTTATAAAGAGTTTTTTCTATTACTTCTAAAAATATCACTCAAGAATAAATAAGTTGGTGAGACAAGCTGACATAAAGTTACAAAATTTAAACTGAAGACTGTCACTCTGTTCATCACCCATCCCTATATACTGCTGTATGTTGCATTTAAGGCTAAAACTCTACAGACTTAATCACACAAGTATTTCTAGTAAAGTCATTGATACTACTTGCACAAGGTGAGCAGGATTTGACCCAAACTAGTTAGCCTGAACCCACCACACATAAATTAGAAGAAACAGCAGCCAGAGATTTGAACTTTTGTAATAACATGTATTTGTATCTTAGTATTTTAACATTCCAGCACCATAGATATACTATATCTATTTGATAAGATACAGGCTACATAAATACCAGGATACAACTTATTCTCAATGTTCTTTTGGTAAACAATAAAACATAATTGCAGAAATGGAGAGCATGCAGCTCCAGTGACACTGTGACTACTACTTAGAAATTCTAGATTCAAGTGAAAGATTAAGAAAAAGAGAGTGAAAAAAGAGACTTTTGATGACAGTTTAGAAAACAAGAAAAATCAGGCAAATCATAATTTCACAAGAGAAAAACCCAACTCACAGTTACGTTTTCAGAAGATGATGTATTTACACACACAATACAAGAATTCATACAACCTTTTCCGTATCAGATCCATACCACTGGCCCATCCAATTTGGTATGCTGCCTCAAGGAACAGCCAATAGCTGATTTTTCAGATGAACATGGGGAACAACAAACAAACCCCTACCACCACAATAGACCCAGCCAACTGTCCAATACTAAGTGAGGCCTTTCTTCTAGACTCTAGCATGTGATCAATTTAAGACCTGAACCCAAAAATCCTTTCAGCATTAGCATGTTCAACTGCAACCTAATGATCATAAAAGTCATCCGTATACTCTTCAGAATACCAAGTTTCCTTTCCAGTAACTGCTTTCCAGGCTAGCTGTAGAAATCTCTGTTCATCTGTAAATTGGGACATATCTCTTACCACCTACATTGCCCTTAGCTGGAGCTTTTCAATTCCAACTACATTTTAACAGGAGGTGACCAAGTCTGGACACAGCTCCTAACATGAGGCTGTATACTGAGAGATATAGCATTTCATTTTCAACTCCTTTTCAAATGCACCAAGACAGCCTGTTTACTTTTGAACTGTTTCTGCTGCATCCTTGCCAAACATCTTCATTGAGCCGTCTTTGACATCTGTGAAGTCTTTATTCCCCACAGCACAGCTTTATTCCACCACAAGCTCAGAGTCCATCAACATATATGAGAAATTTAGACTCTTAACAGTGCGCATTAGCTTACACTTACAACAGCTGAGTTTCACTTAATATCCCCATGTCCAATGTCCCTGTGGTGGTTACATTCATAGGAATATTCTTTGTAATTTTTACTTTTACTAACCAACCCAATTTAGTCTCTTCAGCAAACTTCAACAACTAGCTACCAGTTTTTCCCCCCAATGAAAGCTTTTCAGAGGCACTGAGCACCCACAACTCTAATGCAGTTCACATTTATTTGTAAGTGCTCAGTATTTCTGAAAATCAGAACCCCAATCTTTAAGTAAGACATTTACTACCACTGGTCCCAATACATTCTCTGGGGCACTCACCACTGACCTCTCTTAATTGTAAAGTAAATATCCACTACAACCCTTACATTAAAAAAGGTTCAGTGAAAGAAAACAACAGAATGACCTTTTCACTTAACAATATGAGTATTTATTTCTCTTATATTTTCAGTAAAGACACATCAAAGGTTTAAAGCAATCCAAGTAACATATACCTGCCAACTTGCCTTCCTTTACTATTTTCACTTTTTCAAGGAACGCAGTTATAAACACAGTTTTCACAGAATGTGGTTTCACTAAATTGAAACATACTTTTCAAGGAACTGCACTTTTTTAATCCTACCAAATTGAGTTAATTCTATGCACAAACTAAATTACACCTGGAATGGTTGATAAATAATCATACCACTCTCTAGTTAGCAAAAAAGTCTAATAAATAAATAAAAAACAACAGAAAGAATTATTCTCTAGCATCTTTACATGGCATGTCATAAAATATTAACCAAACAGACACTGACACATTCATCAATATGGATGATCCCTATGATTCCCAGACATAATGAAAAAACACCGAGGATAAAAGTGGACTTTATTGTCTAACCAATTTTACTAAGAGAATAAATTAAAAAAAAAAAAACCCAAGATCTTGACACATCCCACCACAACAGCACCAGAGAAACCTAAACTAAGCATTTGGATCCTGCTAGATTCCGCCAATTTTTGGCCCCACTACTTTAACTCGCTGTATTTAGGGTAGCAAAAAAGTTTATCCGCACCTATTGTACCAACAAATCCCAAACACAAATCAAGGTTACTCAAGCAAATGCCCAGATTTAGTACCTGGATCCAAACAGAGTCAACCAATATTTGCATCTAATTCCTCAACTCCACTGCCTAAATAAATATGGGAAATACTTGAACTCCTGCCTCTTACAAGTTTAGGATTCCTGACTGTGATACACTCAAGCTCAGATGAATTACTGATGCAAGGGCCAGCGAGAAGGGCACGGTACAGGGTTCCCTTACCTTGTTGGAGTAAGGGGGCTTGCTCAGGTTGATCCCATCCCGAATGAGTTTATCCCTAATCATGATTTTCAGTTTCAGCTTGGGGTAAACCACCAGTTCCCTGCTGCGGCACCCAAGTTTCTGGCTCCTGGAGGTCCCCTGATTCCCCTGACGTTGGTGAGGGCTAGGATCCCGCCAGGACTTGGCCTCATACTGCTCCATCAAGTGGCTGGTGTAAATCTCTGGGGAGGGAGAGGAAGAGCCCTGCTGTTGCTGAGGCTCCAAGGTGAAATAGAGACCAACAGCGGTCTCGTCCTCCTCTTTCAACCTCACCACTGCTTCCAGGATTCGGCGCCTGTGGTGGGGCACCAACACCCCAATGGCATCCAGGTCCGGGTCCCCTATCTGCTTGCAAACCTCCAGGTCATCGTAGCCATTATCGACGAAGGACTCCGCGTACTGTGAAAGCTGCAGGGTCTTCAGCCACTCATAGACTATGTTGGTGCACATGTTCGCTGCAAAATGATAATTCCAACTTTTCCCACCCAAGCCAGGCGCCTCTCTGCTCCTCTTGCAAAACAAGCAACCGGCAGGCCAAAATCTGCCATACAATTAAAAGAGGAACCTGCACAAGTCAAGGTCTGGAAACCAGCATCCCCCAGGAATAATAATAAAATAATAATAATAAATCTCCAAAGAAACAGTAACAACAGCAGCCGACGCTGCTTCTTGCCTCCTACAACCAAGCAGAGGAGCCCCTGCCACCGAAGAAGGGAGACTTGGGCTGGAGAAAGGAGGGACACACTTAAAGGCGCACCCCGTAAGATCCCGGGTCACAACAGACATCCATTCTCTTTTTGGAAGTAATTCGCTGTCACGGTGTTTTCTCCGCCTCCTCCTGATTTTATTTTTTCCACTTCATTCCTCTCTTCCTTTTCCCCCCTGTTGCACGGCGCACCTCCGATTGTTATGCGCTGCTTCTTTCAAAAAACGACCCTTGTTGACTTGAGGAAGAAGAGTCCGAGCCTGCACGCTCGCCCAGCATGTGTCTGCTAGCTCGCTCTGCAGGGCTTGCGCGCCGCTGCTTTCCCTTTTCTTTTCTATTTTCCCTTTTCTTTTCCAAAAGGCGCCGCTCGGATTGGAGCACAAGCCCGCTCACTTTCCCGAGTTACTTTCCCCGCTTCTCTTTCATCTCCGCGGGGATAGCCAAGACGCGTCGCTAATGCAAACCCCAGAAATTCAACAGTTTTCCACCCTTCCGCCTTTAAACCCACCTTCCCCGCGCAGTCCTGGGGGAAGGGGGAAATCTCTTCAGCATCCAGCCCCCACCCTCACTCCGCTCCCAACTTTCTCGTGCATGGCACTGAGACACCGGGTGGCCGGGGGCGCCTCTGTCGGAGGGGCGGAGGCGAGGCTGCCGAGCGCCAGAAAGGCAGCAGTCGGAGAGGGAGCCGCACGCGGTGCTGCTGAGGGTTTGTTTGGGTGAGCAAGGCGGCCCGCCTACCCTGTGTATTCATGAGCGGCGGCAGCAGCAGCTACGGTTTGTCTTCTTGGGGACTGAGCTGAGTGGCAGCAGGTCACTCGCCTGGCCCCGCTGTCGTCTTGTTTCTAGCGGGGTTTGGCTTCCCTGGATGGGTGTGTGTGACCGCCGCTCTGTTCCCGCTTGTCCGGCTCCTGAGACGCCGCCCCGCGGGCTCGTCTCCTTCCCCAGCCCAGAAAGCAAGGGGAGCAGATTTACTCCCTATCCCGGGCACGTGTGTGTGTGTGTGTGTGTGTGTGGGGAGGGGGTGTTCTCCCCCTCCTAACACTTGCTGTTTCCTTCCCTCCCTCCCTCGTCTGTCTGTGCTCACTGTCCACACCTGCCTCCTGCGCTCTCTCGCAGCCCCCGGCTCCAAACCATCCGACAACTGGCGGGCCCTTAAGCAAGGCCGCCCGAGGCAATCCCCTAGTCAGCAGCGCTGCTGGGCTCCTCCAGCAACAGGGGCCCGGGACTGCCGGAACAGAGGTGGGGCTGGAGAGGGACTTCGGGGCAGGTCATCCTCCCCTTGCAACAGCCCCGGCTGGGAGCCTGCAGCGCTCTGCGTGGGATGTGAACGCGGCTGCTGGCAGGGAAGGGAGCAGAGTGCTCGGGATAACGGGCTGCAGCTGGGGAAATCTTTCCCCTGGGCTGGCTCGTTCGCAGCGTTTGGGCGTCTGCTTCAGCCCCGGGGCAGCAACAAACTTGGCCCCAAGCTTGGAAGAAGGAACAGGCTGAGATCTGTGCGCGCCAGAGAAAGTGCAGGGCTCGTGCCCCCCGCTGCTCTTGCTGCTGCTTCCCTTCCCTGTTCCCTCCTTCTCCCCCACGGCCCTTCGCAAAGCAGCGGCTACCAACTCTCCCCCTCCCCCCCGCAGCTGCAGCGGGAATTAGAGGCCAACGTGAAGCCGGGAGACGTTCATCGCCTGCTAGCGGCTTTGATCCGCTTTGCCCCAGGGCGCAGCTACATGCTCACGGGAGTTGTGGGGTCTAAACTTTCCTCTAGGAATTTGGAGGTAGAGGAGATGAGAGTCCCAGGCTGCAGCCGCCTGTCGCGCTCTGCGCCGCCATTGGGTGTCTCTGTGGCCGTGACTATGGGCGCTAGGAAGCCGGGCTGTTGCTTCGGTCTTTCTCCCCGTGTCTTCCCCAGCGCTTCGCCAAGCTCTCTCTAACTCTGGGCCGGCAGCGCCCTCTCACGCTCCGTGGTGTAAATGCAGCCCAGAGCTGTTCCCAAACAATTCTGGCTGCCTCCCTTCCTTCACAGCACAAGCGCACCCTATGCTGCCATCCCCCTTCAGGCTGTCACTTTCTCGGCCCAGTGCTGGGGGTATCAGTAAAACACCCTTAAATCAAGCCTGCAGTGGCGAGGGAGGTCTGGATCCGCAGCTGCATGGAGGGTTTCTAGTTTGCTTAGGACTCAACCAGGCACTGGGGATAAGCTCGATGTGCTGAATCTAGTTTGCACTTGGCTGCCTTTGCAGCGAAAGGAGGTGCAGCTGTGGATTGGCAGTGGGGACTTTCCCTCATGGCACAGCTTTACTGAGTGTGAAAGTGTTCTGTAGAACTCACAAGTGGGAGGACCTCCCCATGAATCGAGCAATAGGTGGTTTCTATTAGGTGTCCAAAATTATCTAGTAGGTAACTCTGAATGGTGTCCAAATAGTTGTTTTATTTTATTTTATTTTGAGCTTTTGTGAGCAGTAGTTTGGTTTAGGGATGTTAAGGACTAGTTGATTAGTCAGCTAGTCGTTCCCCGCCCCCCCCCCTTGCTGCCTCTCTCAATGGCAGCAAGGGAGGGGAAGGGGAGTACTTCAAAGCAGCAGTGCCGCAGGGAGCCCAGAGTCCTGGGCTCCATGCGGAGCTGCTGATTTGAAATGCTGTGATGACATTTCAAGGGGGCAGCGCCGCACAGCTGAAATGGCAGCATTTCAAAGGGGCAGCACCGCATGGAGCCTGGGATTAGCTGTGCGGAGCTGCCCATTTGAAACGCCACTGCAGAGTCCCCACCTGACCCCAGGCTCCGTGCGGCGCTGCCGCTTTGAAAGACCACGGCAACATTTCAAAGAGGCAGCGCTGCCCTATTGACTAATGAAATGCATCGACTATTCGATTAGTGAATTACATACTTACCATCCTTAGTTTGGTTATGTAAGCCTAGACATAGGAGCTGTCCCTTTAAGAAAGGGACGGGCTTGTCTGTCACCCTGAGCCCTGTTTAAACTGGGGTAGGAGGCGGAGGTGTGTGGCTTGGAGCTCAGAAGGCTCAGCCTGTTTAAGGTTTGTTTGTTTGTTTTTTAAATCAGAACTGAGTTTAATGAAGCTTGTTCTTCAAAAGAGCAATATCTCATTCTGGAAAGTGTAGCACAAGTTTTCTGCAATGCCTTTATTCCAGGGTGCGTGATGCTGGCAGAACATGTGCATACATGAGCATACGGCGTCCAGTGCAAGGTAACTATGGGTAGACCAGTTTTTATTGAGAAGTATTACATGTTAGAAAACTTTTACTCTATATAGGTAACTACAAACCTACCATGGTACAGATCACAGATTTACTTACAGCAAAAGATGTCTGGAGAGAGAAGCCAATATTCATTCCCTCCCACAGCATTTCTGATTTCCTTCTCTGTTCCTTCTCCCAGAATGTAATGTTTCCCTTGCCCTTCAGAGGTAGCAGAAAGGGAAGCACGCAGAAGATTTTAAACCTTTTTCCTAGGCCTGAGAAAGCAGTTGCAGCAGCATGACCTTCTCTTCTCAGACCTGGGGGGTAGAGAGGCCTGAAAGTCAGAGTAGTTGTAAAACCAGCAGGAAGGTGCTGCTTCTCAGACAGCTGTAGCAGTCTAGTCCTGTGACAGGAGGGAGGAGAACACCAGCTCTTCCAGATGCAAAGGGACAAGGCTGTACAGTATGTTCAGCAATTGTTTGTTTTCCCTTTCTCATGAGTGTTATTTTGTTTTTGTTATATGGCAATGGGGACACAAGTGTAGGAAGTTGTCAGATGAAAAAATAACCGGCTGCTCAATTTTCCACTTCCAGCAGGTATGCCCATGCCACATCAGGAGAGAAGGAACTTTCTGCCTACTGTTCCCCTAGAAAGAGAGAGTGAAGTAGATATTCCATAGTTGTGCAATGCCCCAATTCACTGTGAATACGCACTGAACATTCTAGGGTGTGAAGGGGAAAGGAAAAGAAAACATCTGCTTGCTTCCTTCAAAACAAAGGCAATTACAGGCAGTGGGAATCTTTTCAAGGATAGGCAGTAGAAAAATACATGGGACTACAGAAGGCAGACCCAGGGGCTTCTAGGCATTTCAAATTCTACCTGTTTATCTGAATCGCCAATCTTTGGAAACCATCATGATTAAGATAGTCACATTAACAATCCATGTTCATTAGGGTACTCGTAAAAACTCTAGTAGAAGCCCCCAGAGAAGGTGGCATTTTGGAAAACCTTTTTGGAGGAAAAGATGGTAAATGTTTCCCCCATGAAACACAGTATATGCTTTACAGATGGATGGAATTTTCAAACATACTCAGCTTGGCTTAACAGTGCCCATTGAAATCACTTCTAAAATTCTCAACATTGTCTTTGGGAGCAGAGTTAGACCAATGCTAACCCCATTTTAAAATCCTGGCCCCTAATTCCTTGTATGCATTAAAGTCCAAACCTTAAATTTACTTTGAGTTATTTGAGGTTATGTAGGTATTTAGCTCATACAACAGAAATGGCACCTATACAGCCTGGTTGTGTTCTATAAAACCTTACATTCCAATGATGACATCTTTCAGAAACTCAGCAGATTCTGATGTACCCTTAGGTCTTGATTCTGCTACCACTTGAGCACATGCTTAACTTCATTACTTTGGAACTTATCATAGCAGAAACATTAAGCAAATATATGTGTTTTCAAGATTGTCATGAATGGGAGCTACGAAGAGAGCCTAAACTTACCTGGGGAGTGAGGAGAGGATTAAGCTAACCTTAAGCTATTCTGCACCTGAGGGAAGAGGCTTTGGGTATTGAGCCAATGAAATGCAGCTAAAGAATTTCAAACTGGGGAGCAGCAGTCTCCTTTGTTTGAGAGAAAGAGAGATGGGGATCTTCTCCAAGTACAGAAGGAAGAAATGAGCTTCCCAAACAGATCCCTTGGGTTCATCAGAATGTGTGAGTAGGAAAAAGTGTAGGTAGTCTGTAAGATATATTATTTTCATTGTCTGGGGTTTGGAACTTATGTCTGAGCTGGTTAATTGTTTGTTCTTTTTTTGTTTTTGTTTTTGTTTCTCCCACTCCTGTAACCAAGAATTAATCTCAGGGAGAATCCCTGAGCTTTGTTTCAATTCATGGGGTTTTTAACACTAAGCCATTTACTATGCTTGCAACAATTGTCTTGTTTTAATAATAAAAAATGTTTTCTTATTCTTTTAACCAGTACTGGTTGATCTTTGGTGCCCTTAAACTTACGTGCCTGGCTGCAAACACGTTTCCAGAGAGAGAGAAAGAGAGCACAGGTTCGTTGTTCTCTACGAGGGTGTTCTTGTTTGTTTTTCCAACTCCTTGGGAAAAGGAGGTTGGGGGATTTGACCCTCAGGGAAGAGAAGAGATTCCAAGTGATTTCTTTCCTGGAAAAAAGTTTGTACAGTTGGTGGTAGCAGTACCAATGTATTTCAGGGGAAATTAAAATCAGGAAACTTCTTTTGTCTCTGGGAACTGCAGAGACAGGATCTGTCTGTCAGCCAGCCCCCATTACCTATACTCAAATGCCATTACTTTTAATATCTATAAATACAGTATGCACTATGGGTCAAATTTTACTTGTAAGTATTTTCACCTGTTTAATGTATATTACTTCCACTCTGCATATATCACACAGGCAGAATTTACCTCACATCTAGGGCCTCTCTGCATAACAAATTAGCTTGTGTCCATACAAGAAAAATAAAAGCAGGCACATCTGCATTTTTACAAAATTCCCAGGATTCACAACAGAAAGAGGCCACACTGAGTCAAAAGGCTGAGATGGTTGAGCTATACTCTTTCCATCCTGGCTCTCTTCACCCAATTTAAAAACTACACATGGCATGCAAATAACTTAGTCCAGTAAAAAGGAGGCTTATGCCAGTGCACAATGTGTTTAAATGATTGCCTTTGTCTCTGATGTTATTAATGGAGGCAGGAACCAGAAGCTGAACATCTGTGAGAATGTGAGATAGAAAGAGAACAATAATACAGGAGGAACCTTTCTAGTTCTGCCATCCTCAGGATCTGACCTGTGGGGTTAGCATTGGCCTAACTCTGCATCCAACAAAGATCAATATTGTCTATCAGCATTACCAACAGTTTCACTGCTTACTGGGTTCTTAGAAGACATTTAAGGGTAAATTAGAGCTAAATAACAGCACAGAACGCAATGCCAAGACTAGTGGCTGTAAACAAACTTTATGGGACCCTGAGAAACTTGGCCTCACCCAGGACAAGTGGCCATACGGCTAACTAAAATCATGCCAGACCATGGATGATGCCAGATCAGAGAATGCTGGATTCAACATGCAGTACTTAGGTCTTATAAATAAAAGAACAAAATGGCCTCTTTTCTGAGGTGGTCAACAAGAATTCCAGAAAGGGAATTGAGACTACTTCACTTCAGAGGGAGACTGAAACTGAGGCTGGATATGAACACCACCAGAACCAGACAGAGGAAAACTGCATATTTGGAGACTCATAATGGGTCTTTCATGTGTGTGGATTGTGGGAACAAGTTTCATTCCTATATATAGTTAGCTCAGTGACTTTGAGAGTGGTCTTCATGTTTTGGAGCATAAATCTAGAGTCCTGCCTAAGGACAGAGAGCTCATGATTCAGAATTATATGCATACTTACATAAGAACTGATCCTGCAAAAATTAATACCCATGTTTAACTTTATACTGGGAATAGCCTGGAATCACTTACAGTAGTTAAATTACTTAAATGTGTAAGCAGGAGGAGGAGGTGGGCTGGATTGCCTTTGGGAGTCTGAACAGTGTTTTTGTTGATCCCAAACTTTCCACCACCATGAAAGCCCATCTCTTTAACACCAGTATCCTTCTGGTAATGCTGTATTGCTGTGAAACCTGGAACACGACACTTACAGAAGAATAAAAGCTGCAAATCATCCAAAAAGCAATGAAAAAACGCATGGCGGAAGTAAGTGGGCTACAGCATGCTACTATCGAGGAAGCGGTGTCAACAATATCATCCAAGTTATGTACAATCAGAAAAGGAAATGGGCTGGCCATGTAGCGAGACTGAGAGACAACAGACGGAGAGCGCGTATACTCCATCGGTATCCACGAGACGTAAAAAGAACAAGAGGAAGGCCTCCAGGACATTGGGTGGATGTTTATGGGGAATTCATGTAAGGTTATGGATGAGAACTGCACAAAACAGGATGATGTGGAAAAGTTGAGATCTGCATCAGTGGCGAGACTATTTGCATTGATGAAATCACGAATCTTCCAAGTAGAGTAAGTGTTTGCACTGAACCATAAAGCTTACATATTTTATCTACAACTAAATAAAGTTAGAAATTATTCAACTGAATGATTGTAGGTTGATAGCTTACTGAATTTATTTTGGATGTTTGTTGGAAACTTTATTCTCCTTCAACTTATTCTCCAAATCATCATCAGGTCATGAAGATGGGGAAAATAATTGGAATTTGTGCTAGAAATTCAAGCAATATTTTAGTTGATTTAGTTCCAAGATCAGTATGCATCTGTTGTAGTTGGCAAGTACTTAATATTAATTGTTAAAGCAATAAGTGACTCTCTAACTTTTTAACAACTTTGTATTAAGCAGTAGGGTCCAGAATGTGTGTACCATAAAAGAGTCAATAGAAGCTATTAATATCCTGGCCAGGATAATCAGGCCCCAAAATTAGGAGTGGAAGGAAAAGAAAATGCAACTCCATAAATTATTTTCTTACTGGTTTTTTTTCTGTAAGTTTTACTATTTTGAAAACTGCCAGAGTAGAAGCAATTCTTGGCGGGTCTCACTATGTCAGGCTATATTATTGATCTAATGCAACATGCTCTGATTGATGTTGTCAGAAGGGATGTTTCACAGCAATGACAGGTTGGCTCAGGAAATGTAGAGGATGTAAAGCATTTATTTATATACACTTTAAACAGAAGTTCACTGTCTCAGCGTACCAATAAGTGGCCAAGGGTTCATTCTGGTAGGACCCTTGGGGAAATTTCCAAACAGCATATCAGTCAATTGATTTCTGTTAAAGTGCATTACTTCAGATTGTTTTATAAGGGAGTTTGTTTATGGTGCTGTTTGAGGGACATGACTTGTTGACATTTTTAAAGATTAAAAAAAATCTTAGGGGTTTTTCTGTGTTGGTAAATATTTACTTCTACATAACGTTATGACTGCTGATGCTCCTTATAAGAGAGTCAATCTAATCCTTGAATTTTTGTTTTGGAATCACATTGCTGTGAGAGAATCTGTTGGAGTTCATCTATTATAGATGGTGCAGGATATATAATGCATGACTGCAAATGTCCTGTGCAGAATGGGCTTGTCATGTTCTGGGATTTCAACTCAGACCAGTCAGAGATTGTTACTGCTTGTCCTGTAATCCTGCAGCTGCAGCTCCCCATTTGGACACACTAAGCCAGCATGCACTGAGATCAGCAGCTCTGACTCCTGCAGCCTGCTTGTTACACTGCAACCCTGCTCTGGTCTCCATCAGCTTTGGTAATTACAGTAGACTTCCGATAATCCGGAACCTATGGGACCTAGGTGGTGCCGGATTATCAAATATGCCAGACTATGAGGAGGTACTATAAGCTGGTTATATATATACTGTATACATTATATACTGTATATAAAGTGTTCTTAACCCTTTTTATTGTACATACTGTATACAGTATACTGTAATGTTTTAGTTTTTTTAAGCCTTTTTTACCCTTTTTGCTCAGTTCAGCTGCTGCCGCTGTTACCTTGTGACTCATTTTTTGCCGAAGCTCACTCAGTAGGCCCTTGCCATTTTGATGCCGGACTATCAGGAGTGCCGGACTATTGGATGCCGGACTATTGGAGTTTTACTGTATTAGCTAAGTAACCCCAGCACACTCACACCGCAGATTTCCTCAAAACTACCTGCCCTACCCTACGATGTCCAGCCCTCTCCTGGAACACTCAAAGAATAGGGTTGCCAGGTGTTCGGTTTTGAACCGGACAGTCCAGTATTTGAGCTATCTGTTCGGGAAAACAAATTGAGAAAATATAAATGAGAAAACAATATTTTCTAAATAAGACATAATGTAGATTGTGATGTAATGTCAAGTGTGTCTGGTATTTTTGTTGAAACCATCTGGCAACCCTATCAGAGAAGTACAATGAGGTTTATTTGTTCCTTTAGCGAGACAAAAGCGCACTACACTTTCTACTCCTGGAAAATTTTCTGCCAAAATATTAAAAAATCTGGGTCGAACAAAATAAAAATTCTGCACACTATTTTAAAATTCTGCATATTTTATCAAAATAACACTACATAATCACTGCTGTTCCAATAATTTTGGTAACTTATTTAAAAATACCTGTCAGCAAGTATGTCTGTAACAACAATAGAGACACACACAAAAGTTCCCCCTGGAGCAGAGAGTCAAAGAAACCGCTATGACAACCCAGTTCCTATTTTTCTCCCTGCCCAAGTTCAGACAAGTCCTGGACACTCACAATCTCTTCCCTCCTCAAGCCCAGTCATGCCCCCACCCCCTCCAGCCATACACCCATTCTCCTATCACCCAAAAAGAGAAACTGCCTGTTGCTGGGTCCCAACCAAGCTTGTGTGGAGTTTCTCATAGACTTTAAGGTCAGAAGGGACCATTATGATCATCTAGTCTGACCCCCTGCACAATGCAGGCCACAGAATCTCACCCACCCCCTGCTAGAATAATCCTCTCACCTATATCTCAGATATTGAAGCCCTCAGATATTTTGAAGACCCCAAGATGCAGAGAATCCTCCAGCTGTGATCTGTACCCCATGCTACAGAGGAAGGCGAAAAACCTCCAGGGCCTCTGCCAATCTACCCTGGAGGAAAATGCCTTCCCGACCCCAAATATGGCGATCAGCTAAACCCTGAGCATGTGAGCAAGACTCACCAGCGAGACACCCAGAAAGTTCTCTATAGTAACTCCTATCATCCCTCCATTGACCTATTTACCACTGATAGTGAAAGATCAATTTGTTACCAAGATCATGTTATCTCATCAAACCATCCCCTTCATAAACCCATCTAGTTTAATCTTAAAGCCAGATAGATCTTTTGCCCCCACTACTTCCCTTGGAAGGCTGTTCCAGAACTTCACTCCTCTAATGGTTAGAAACCTTCGTCTAATCTCAAGTCTAAACTTCCTACTAGCCACCTTATATCCATTTGTTCTTGTGTCCACATTGGTATTAAGCTTAAATAGTTCATCTCCCTCCCTGGTATTTATCCCTCTAATATATTTAAAGAGAGCAATCATGTCCCCCCTCAGCCTTCTTTTGGTTAAGGTAAACAAGCCAAGCTCCTTGAGTCTCCTTTCATAAGACAGGTTTTCCATTCCTGGGATCATCCTAGTGGCCCTTCTTCGTACCTGTTCCAATTTGAATTCATCCTTCTTAAACATGGGAGACCAGAACTGCACACAGTATTCCAAATGGGGTCTCACCAATGCCTTGTATAATGGCACTAACACCTCCTTATCCCTACTGGAAATACCTCACCTAATACATCCCAAGACCGTATTAGCCTTTTTCAAGGCCATGTCACAATGGCGGCTCATAGTCATCCTATAATCAACCAGGACTCCGAGGTCCTTCTCCTCCTCCGTTACTTCCAACTGATGTGTCCCCAACTTATAACTAAAATTCTTGTTATTAATCCCTAAATGCATAACCTTACACTTCTCACTATTAAATTTCATCCTATTGCTATCACTCCAATTTACAAGGTCATCCAGATCTTCCTGTATGGTATCCCGATCCTTTTCTGAATTGGCAATACCTCCCAACTTTGTGTCATCCGCAAATTTTATCAGGACACTTCCACTTTTGGTGCCAAGGTCATCAATAAAAAGATTAAATAAGATTGGTCCCAAAACTGATCCCTGAGGAACTCCGCTAGTAACCTTCCTCCAACCTGACAGTTCACCTTTCAGTATGACCGCTGTAGTCTCCTTTAACCAGTTGCTTATCCACCTCTCAACTTTCATATTAATCCCTATCTTTTCCAATTTAACCAATAATTCCCATGTGGTACTGTATCAAATGCCTTACTAAAGTCGAGGTAGATTAGATCGACTGCATTTCCTTTATCTAAAAATCTGTTACTTTCTCAAAAAGGAGATCAGGTTGGTTTGGCACGATCTACCTTTTGTAAAACCATGTTGTAATTTGTCCCAATTGCCATTAGCCTCAATGTCTCTAACTACTTTCTCCTTCAAAATTTTTTCCAAGATCTTGCATACTACAGATGTCAAACTAACAGGCCTATAGTTACCCGGGTCGCTTTTTTCCCTTTCTTAAAAATAGGAACTATATTAGCAATTCTCCAATCAATGGTACAACCCCTGAGTTGAGAGATTTATTAAAAATTTTGCTAATGGACTTGCAATTTCATGTGCCAGTTCCTTTAATATTCTTGGATGAAGATTATCTGGGCCCCCCGATTTACTCCCATTAAGCTGTTCAAGTTTGGCTTTTACCTCGGATATGGTAATATCTACCGCCATATCCTTAGTCCCTTTTGTTATGTTACCATTATCCCTAAGCTCTTCTTTAGCCTCCTTAAAGACTGAAGCAAAGTATTTGTTTAGATATTGGGCCATTCCTAGATTATCCTTAACCTCCACTCCATCTTTAGTAATTAGCGGTCCTACTTCTTCTTTTTTGTTTTTCCTATTTATATGGCTATAAAACCTTTTACTATTGGTTTTAATTCCTTTGCAAGGTCCAACTCTACCTGACTTTTAGCCTCTCTCACTTTGTCCCTACATGCTCTAACCTCAATAAGGTAGCTTTCTTTACTGATCCCTCCCATCTTCCACTCCTTGTATGCTTTCTGCTTTTTCTTAATCACCTCTCTGAGATGCTTGCTCATCCAGCTTGGTCTAATGCACCTGCCTATAAATTTTTTCCCTTTTTTGGGATACAGGCTTCTGACAGCTTCTGCAACTTTAGCTTAAAATAATCCCAGGCCTCCTCCACCTCAAGATCCATAATTTCTTTAGTCCAATCAACTTCCTAACTAATTTCCTTAATTTATTAAAGTTAGCCCTTTTGAAATCAAAACCCTAGTCTCAGATTTATTTTTGTTTATCCTTCCATTTAATTTGAACTGAATTAGCTCATGATCACTTGAGCCAAGGTTGTCCCCTACAACCATTTCATCTATGAGGTCCTCGCTACTCACCAAAACCAAATCTAAAATAGCATCCCCCTTGTTGGTTCAGCAACTACTTGATGAAGGAATTCATCAGCTATCACATCTAGGAAAATCTGAGCCCTATTATTATTACTAGCACTTGTTCTCCAGTCTATATCTGGAAATTTGAAATCTCCCATGATTACGCCATTTCCATGAGTATTTACTTCATTAAAAACATTAAAGAGGTCTCTATCCATATCCAAATTGGATCCTGGTGGTCTATAACACACCCCAAGCACTATCCCAGGGGGGGATCTGATAGTTTTCTTCCCCAATGTGATTTTTGCCCAAACAAACTCTGTCTTCTCCATTCCATCACTTTTTATTTCTTTACAATCTACCTCATCTTTGATATACAATGCGACTCCACCACCTTTACCCTTATTTCTGTCTTTCCTAAACAGCACATACCCTTCAATACTTGTACTCCAGTCATGCTTAGATTCCACCATTTTTCTGTTATTCCTATAATATCTGGTTTCACTTCCTGGACCAATAGCTCTAGTTCCTCCATTTTGTTACCTAAGCTCCTCGCATTGGTGTATAAACATCTTAATTTTTGCTGTTTGGCCTCACTCACATTCTTTACCCAATTTGGCACGGACGTTGTACCTCCAATATGACCTATTAGACTAGTATCCACCCTACCCTTCCTCATGTACATTCTCCTACCCCAGCTATATCCTTTCTTACTTCGTTTTCCTCCTCTCAGTGTTAAAATCCGGCGTAGAGATTACCTGGACATCTCCCAACCGTCTCCCCCAAATTCCTAGTTTAAAGCTCTCTTAATCAGTTGAGCCAGCCTCCATCCTAGAAGTCTATTTCCCTCCCTACTTAGGTGAAGTCCATCCCAAGAGAACAGTCCTCTGTCCATAAATGCCTCCCAGTGACCATACATCCCAAAGCCCTCCTTATAGCACCACTGCCTAAGCCATCTATTGATCATCATAATCCTGTCACATCTTAGTTGCCCTTCTCTAGGAACAGGCAGAATCCACTAAAGATCACCTGAGCCTCAATTTCCTGGAGCGTCCTCCCCAGCCTAGCATAGTCTCCCTTAATTCGTTCCAGCGAGAATCTAGCCGTATCATTTGTTCCTACATGAAGGATGATCAATGGATTCCTTCCTGCTCCCTTAATAATCCTCTTCAACCTCAGTTCCACATCCCGTATCTTAGCACCTGGCAGACAGCACACCCTTCTATTCTCTGGATCAGCTCTGGTTACAGGCCTATCTATTCTTCTCAATAAGGAGTCCCCAATCACGTAGACCTGCCTTTTCCTGGTGACAGTGCGATTCTCTGGTCTATCTCTTGCTTCCTCTGGCTGCAAGTCCTTGCCATTCCTGTTTTCCCTTGTAATCCTCTTTAACCCATCCTATATCCTCCTAATGCTCATTATTGGTGTTGTCTCCATTAACTCTTCCCCTTTATCTATGGGACTAGCCACTCTTCTCTTCTTCCTTACCCTTCCATCTTCATTATCTACCTGCTGTACCCCTTCTTCATTCTCCAACTTCACATACCTGTTCTTGAGCTCTGTTTTTCCTTCACTGACCCATCTTTTCCTCTGCCTGGTTCTCTTAGTCACATGCTTCCACTGTCCATTTTCTTCAGCAGTCCCCCTCTGAGGCCCTTGATCCTGCTTCCATCTGCATATCTAAGCTTTCCCCTTCAGCCACGTCATGCCTTTGCTCCATCATCTGCTCAAACCCCTTCTAAACTCGACCAGAGTTTCCACCTGCATCTCCAGTCCTCAGATCTTTTCTTCCATCAGCTCTATCAGGCAGCACTTCATGCAAACAAAACTCCTTTCAGGTACCCCCTCCAGAATCATGTACATACCGCAGCTACCACATCCAATCATCCTCCTTGTGTTCTCTACTACTTGGGCCATGGCCACTACTGCCTCTTTGTTTTATCTACTCTCTCACCACATGCCTCTGTTTCCTTCTCTTGGGCCATGCTGGCAACTGCAGCTGCTATGTATGTGCAAGGTGGGCTCTGCTGGGTCCAGTGCCTCCTAGTGGCAGCCCGTAGCACTGCAGCCCATTTTTCTCTGGAAAAGGTAATTAAGCACAAAACATTAATTTCTGCAAAATTTTGCATTGAGTGGTGGTGCACAGTTGCCTCAGGAGTAAATTGCTTAACTTAATTGGAGTAAATACACCCTTCCATTCAAGCAGAACACTCAGTTAGTTTATTGTAAAAATAAAATATTTTTATTAATAAAAACATATGAGCTATCAAATAGAAGGTATAAATGTAGAAAGGATTACAAACAAAAATAAAGATGAACTTTCTAACGGCTCAGACCTCATTCAACCAGCTGCAGTTTTCCTCAATGTAGTTTCCTAACCAATCTTTGATTCACAGAGACTTCAACCCCCTTGATTGAAAGGCTCATTTTGCTAGGCTTGCAAGAGCTGTGATCTCTCCTATCTGTGTAATGCTGGGTGCCAAGATTGCTGCTTCTGTCTTCTAATATCTTCCCAAACTCTTTGTTTTGCCCCCAGACTCAGGATAATTACATCCTGTTTTTCTATTCCTTCCCATCCCTCTGTGATCTGTATGCAAAAGGGGCTTCCATTGTGTTTGGTCACACATTGTTTAATTTAATGGAAGACCAGTAGACAGCTGCCTTCCCTCCCCAATCTGGAAGAAAACCTGTGTTTTCTGAATTGGTTGTTTTGAAACACTACAAAAGTGACTTAAGGTTCGCTTTGAGCAAAAAGACAGCGTTGATAGTGTGTATGCCGATTGAATTTTTTATTTCATACACTTCTCATCAAATTGAATACTTATTCCAGAGTGCCATTTGTTTCTGGTAAACACCAAGAAAATGCAACTTGATTTGTTTATTTTGTGGTAGAATCTTGGAATTCTAGTTGAGGATTAGAGCTCTGTTGTGCTAGGCACTTTGTAAAATCTCTGGAGTAAAGACTTTCTGTAATCTAGTATTTCCACAAGAAGTCATCTCCACAAGCATAGTAGTTAAATAGCTCAACACAATGTTCACTCATGCAATTACCATTTACTTTATTCTTATCTGTTTTCTTTTCTACAGACATCTTCATGCTGGTCACTTCATTAGAGAGTATTCTATCAAGTTCACATAGCACAAACATTAAACAAATCTTTAAGCATCCTTCCTACGGATGTTAAATTTCATTTAACCAGTTAATCGAGTAGCGAATGGAATTTCCTTTGACTACTCGATGAGTCGATAACGTGGGAAACTGCAGAGCCCCAGTGGGGTTAGCCAGAAGCTAACTCCACTGCGGCTCTGCCTTTTAAATGTAGTAAAAGCCGCCAAGCTCTTAGTACATTTAAAAGGCAGAGGTGCAGCTAAGGACTGAGCCTTTTAAAGCAGAGGCGCAGCGTCTGGGACCAGGCGCAAGCCAGGACAGCTGATTCCTGGCTTGTGCCTGTTCCCTGCCGCGCCTCTGCTTCCCCTACCCCGCCCACCCCGCGGAGACGGTGCTGGGGAACCAGCTTTTAAGCCAGCTTCCCCAAGCACCTGCTCCTGCACTCTTCCCTACCCCGCTGCCTCAAGTGACTACTCGCTTACATCCCTAATCCTTCCCTCTCTTTTTCAGCAAGGAACTGAGTTTCAATTAGAACACACACTCACTACATGATATGAGTGAACCCATTATATGTCAGCATAGCAACAGGTCTGGAATAGGGCATGTCCAGGTTGTAATTTCATCTTAGATATGAAAAACAAAATGAGACTGTCCTGGCAACACTGGAGGTATGGTTTCCTTCATTAGGTTATGCTGCTTGATCTAACAATTGTAGAGGATGAGGGTGGGAGAGGAAGAAGTAGAGAAGTTGCCTCTCTGTGAGATGCTTCTTTTTGGCTCTTCAGATGTACAGAAATTAGCTTCTTGGTACTTTGTAAAATAACCTCTATAAAACCAAAAGATGACATCCTGATCCCAATGAAGTTAATGGAAAACCCTCCATTGATTTTAGTTAGGAGTTAGGCACTCAGGGGCTTTTGAAAATCTAAAGAAGTGCCTATTTGCATCTTTAGATACCTAAATATCCTTAAAAATCTGGACCTTAACTTTTGCCCTTCTGACATTTGGCTACTAGACACAACTGCAGGCAGTCTGACAGTCCTCCATTACTGTCTCCCACCCATTTTCACCTGAACCACTGTGCCTCATTACTTACCCTGTTTGTTACCTTCTGTCTGTCCCTTCTTCCCTTTTGCTTTTTTCTTTCTGTAGCCCTCCAGCTTCACCCACCCGCTGATCATCCACCCCTTCCTTTTCTAGACACCACTTCCACTTTATTCCTTCTAAACCAGGGGTTCCCAACCTTTTTCGGTCCCCTGCACTTCTTGGCTTTTAGTAAACCTTCCCTGCACCCCTATTCAATATGAAAGGAAATAAATTCTAGACTGTAGAATCCACAACTTTTTTCACTAACACTACTACTTTCGGAATATTTCAATTAGGATAATCTAGTTATTTACCAAATATTCCCCATACCCCCTTGGGGTACATGTACCCCAGGTTGGGAACCCCTGCTCTAAACTATCATTGATTTTCCCCCTAATACGCATTTCTGAATTCCCATACACAAAAGCATTCAGTAATGAACGGGTTGATCACTAGCACGCAAAACTCTTTCCATCTTTCATAGCTCACCAACTGAATCTCATGTTTCTTGTCGTTCCCCCCCCCTCCCCCCCCCCCCGAGAGGTAAATGCTAGGAAGAACCACCTACACACCTACAGTATCAACCAACAGGAAGAAGATAGACATTCTTTGTCTTTATGTTTCTTAAAAGTTTAGGCATCTTCCTTGGACAAATGAGTCAGGGTGATTTCTCCTAAGGAGTACTAGATAAAAACATCCTTCAGAGCAATTTGTATTGTGCACAGAACTGAGCACAATGCATCTGTTAGCCTTGGAAGCACAAGATACTGGGCAGCCGGTGTGAACGGGTGCAATATCAGTGGAGGTGGGCCTATTTAAATCAGCCCAGGAACTGGTTTCTGGCATTTTAAAGTGTGTTTTTCCTAAAAGCTCCTGTCCGAATAATCAACATTTTAAAGAATCAAGTATTTTCCAAAATTCCCAGTAGAAGTTCAAATTCAATTTCAGAAAAGGAATGAGAAATAAATCATCTGTGACCTTACTGTCATGCTCTACCTTCTCCGACTCTACAATAGTTTTGTCAGCCTTCCAAATAGATCTCCCAAAAGACAGTGCTTCATGTCAGTTCTTGCCTTTTATGTGATCTTTTTCCAGTCACTGAGGCTCAGAGTCGGGGGAAGGAGTTGGCTGTTTTACATTTGCAAACTTACTGTATTATAAATGAAATGCTCCGGAACCAAACACATTAATGCAAGTCTGGATCAGGGTTTGGGTCAAACCCGGCAATGTGAACCTGCTCTGATAATGATCTGAATATGAGTACCTTGAACTTTCGGAAAGCTTGGATTTAAGTCTGTAGTTCAAGCTCCCAAGTTCAAAAGTGTTCTGCTCTAGAGCACAGGTCTAGAAAGAGTAAGGAGTTAGAATATATTTTCCACCTGCTTCTAATGTAGTAAAGGCAGATTCAGGCAGTCCTATGAACTGTGCCAAGTGTAACAGGGTGTCTCCTTCCTGAGTGCCACCTCATAGCCTAGGGTCCATTCACTGTACACACTGGTTTCAGACCCCATTCCTTAGGGTCTGGAATTGGCAACACAGAAATTTAGAAATAAACTCTAAGTCCCAAAATAAAATCAATTCCCTGCTATAGCAGTCCACTCCCAGTGCTTCCAACTGAAGCAACTGCCCTGGTGTCTTGGCATCTTCACTGCAAGAGCCTCTGTCACTGCAGTCATGCATCTTAAGGCTAGGGATGTTAAATATCGGTTAATTGAATAGTCGAGTAACCTCATGAATTTTTATTGGTTAGTCGACTATTCTATAGCCAGTGCACTCTGGCCACACTCCCGAGGAGTCTCCTGCAACTCCGCGTGGGGTGCCAGGTGGGAGCTGGTCTGCAAGCAGAGCCAGTTTAAAAACCAGCCCCCCTTGCGAACTTGCTGCCTGTTGCCCTGTGCTGCTGCCTATGATACAGAGGCAACAGCACAGGTTGGCAGTAGCCCCTGTTTGGGGAGGAGGGGCAGGGAAATGCATCTAGTCTATAGCATTAACCTATAGCATTATCGGATCATCAGGTAATCGACTACACTATTACATCCCTACTTCAGGCTTCTGTGGGGTCTGGCAGCCCCCGCTCAAGCTCCTTACTCCGTGTCAGACTTCTCCCATATAAGTTTGGTCTGAAAGAGTCACATGACCTTCCTGTCATGTGAGCAAAATTATTTTCCCAACTGGGCAGGTGAATGGACCTTAAAGCACCAGTCATTCTGTGACCCAGGGGGAGGAGCAGTTATAAAAAAAATTGTTAATATAATGTTTTAAATGATGCATTTCCACCAAATTTAGGAGGTCTTTGCTTAACTCAGGTGGGGAGACCCGATGCCACCTCCTCAGATTTCATTCCTTAGAAGGACTAGTAAGATACACTATAATGCAGTAGGACTTTGTGGAACCAGTCCTTACAGCAATGGACTGAAAAATAGCACATTGCACAAAAGCTACAGTGTTGTTATTGTTCTTGTAGTTTTCAATGAAATCCCTATGAATACATCTGCTGCTTTTAATATTCAGCTATGCTAATGGACAAAAGCAATTTGAGACCTGCAGTGTTCTGCATGCCGCTGGAATAAATTGATTTAAGCATTATAAATTGGATTCTGTTTTGCTTATATTAATTTTCTTCCCTTCCTCAGAACTTGCACTTTTCCATTTTTAAAGGGGAATATAACATGTAGCTAATTTATTTTCCTTGTTATATTGCAGAACCTGTTTTTGCAAACTAACAGATCCAGTCTGAAGCTCTTAGCCAACCATTGCAACTATATTTTGATCAAGTCTGCAGATTTCAGCATAGTGTCTCTCAAAAAAGGCTGATTTATGCAGACAAATTGGTTGAGAGAGGTTCTTCTGTGGGTTTTGTTGATTAACAGATATTTAAAGTTTGTTACATTTCACTTGAGTGCAAAATACAGAATTTTAGCCTTAAAGATGAAGGAAAGTATTATAATAAATGCAAAATGATATGGGTGTATGGAAAATAGATTCTGTCAAACTAAACTGGTCTATTTTATTTCATGAAACGAGAAGTTTGGTTGATAAAGGTAATGGTGCCGATGTAATATATTTAGTCTTCTGTAAGATATTTGACTTGTACTGCACAACATTTTGATTTTAAAAAGGTAGAATGATACAAAAATAACCTGGCACATATTACATAGATTAAAAGGTGGCTAACTGATACGTCTTAAAATGTAACGGTAAATGGGGAACTGTTGAGTTCCTTGGGGATCAGGTCTTAGCCCTATGCTATTTAATATCTTTAGCCACAACCTGAAGGAAAGCATAAAATCATCATTGATAACATTTGCAGATGACACATAATTTGAGGGAATGGTAAAAAATGAAGAGGACAAGTCACTGGTTCAGAGCAGTCTATAATGTTTGATAAAACTGGGGGTGCAAGCAAATATTATGCTTTTTAATATGACCAAATGTGTGTATATGTGGGAACAAGTGTAAGTGTAAACACACAATAGATTAATCTGCTTTTAAAGTTAACTAATATTGTGCACTTCTGAAGTGGCTTCAGTGTTACCAATCCCAAACATTCAAAAATTATAAGATTAGCTTCAAAGTCATGAGAGAGTTAAACATAATCAATTTGGCATTCTTTTTATTTGGGTGGGTATGGCCAGAGATTTTTATACCCCGCCCCCGGCTAGGTATTGCAGGAAGGGAAGAACTATCCCTGCTCCTCTCTGGTGAGAGCGGTTGGTGTAGACACTTGGAGGGTGGGGAGTACAGAGCTTTGATTGCCTCTCACAGCAGTGCCAATTGGCTGCTCTTTCCCAGAAGGCAGACTAATGGGGAAAACAGGCATTTTCCTCAGGCAGAGCTGCAATTCACCAGGGTCCTGAAGTTTCTCCAGCATTGCAAAATTCAGTCATGTCCCAGCCAAATTCATGAGATTCTAGGATTGCCAGGCATCTGGTTTTTGACCTGAACACCTGGTTGAAAAAGGACTCGGGCACCTCTGCTCAGCAGAGTTGATTGGGCTGCTAAAAGTCTGGTTGTCTGCAATGCCAGCAGGACAGGCAGGCTTCATTTCTAGCCCCACATGGCTCCCAGGAAGCAGCATCATGTCCCTTGACTTCCTAGGTGATGAGGCAGTAACTCCCTGCTGTGCCCCACTCTCCTGCTCTGGTTTGGGACCACCTCCCGCATCAAAACTCCCTCCCAGAGCCCACACTCCCTCCCGCACCCCAGTCCCTTGCTCCAGCCCACAGCTCCGTCCTGCACTCTCACCCCCTCATCTGCAGGCCTGCACCTCCAGCATGGAGCCCACACCTCAACCTCCTGCTCCACTTTGGAGTTTGCTCCTTCCCTCACCTTTGAAACTGTCACTTTTGGTCCCATCCTGGGACCCACCTCTCAAGCCCAGAGTGTCCTCCCACACTCCAAGCCCCTCCTCTCTACCCCATCCCAAGGCCTGCACCCTAGTCCCCTGACTCAGACTGGTGAAAGAGAGTGGGGAACAGCAAGCAATGGAGGGAGGAGGCACAGAGTGAGCGAGAATGGGGCCTCAGAGAAGGGGTAGGGCAGGGGTGGGATAAGGGTGTTCAATTTTCTACAAATCGAAATTTGACAACCCAACGAAACTCCTGAAGAGATGTGAAAGTAGGCAATATGGCAGATGATCTCAGTATTATAAATGAGGAAACTGAGGCTCAATTTCCAAAAGTGCTCAGCATTCACAATTAGAACCGGATTTTCAGAATTGCTCAGCTTCCATTTAAGGACCAGAATAAGTAGCCAGATTTTCGAAAGAGCTTAAACTCTGAGCTTCTTTGAAATAGTGACCATAAATATCAACAGTGGGAGTTCCTGGATGTATAGTTTATTCTTCTGCTGCTGGTCTAAGGCTCTGATTCTTTAAGGAGCTCTCTGCCCGGTGGGGTGCATTACAGGAGGTAGGCTTAAGTATGAGTTTGGCCTCTCAGCACTCTGTTACTACATGTGAGCTCCTGATCACTGTGGGTAGAGAGGCCTTGTCACTCCATCACATTCCATTTCACTGCTGCTGGACTGTAAACACTGTCCTATAGTAAGCAGACTTTTTGTTTTCACATGAGGCCGGAGCAAGGATTTCAATTCTTTGAGTTTCACATTGCAAGATAGACTGCAGGTACAGCCTAACTAATTAAATGCTCTTTGATTTGAATGAAGTGTTTGGTGCAGTTTAGACAACAGAGCCTAATTAGCACTAGACACTTAATGGAACTAAAGACCCATGAAAAGCAAGAGGTGTTGAAATGGGAAGTCAGTGAAGGAGATGCAAGGAGAAGCAAAAACAAAACCAGGAAAAACAAAATAACCATTTACTGAGCTGGAAAGAAAATATCTTAACATAAACTCTGTTAATTATGAAATAGGATAAACGTATATTAACTCAAATGTCTAACAGTCTGAGGTAATATAATGGAAAACAGTCTAAAATGTATTATGCTGGCAAGCAGCAGAGTATTTCACAGTCTCACTACATTTCATTACTTCAAGGCCACCCAATCACCCCTGTATGTCTACAACGAATGAAACTTCACTCAAATTACATTGCACATTATGATTCATAGAAGCTCAGCAGGGAACAGAGTGTTTGCCGTAATAGCACCTATCCCTTTCAGTAAGTGCTGCGAATGTATGGTTTTTCTTGTCTAGAAAAACATGCAAGTAACTACCCATTAAAATAATTTTGAAATCCATATAATAGTTGTTTAAAAAAAGTACTAACAAGTGTGTGTACTTTAGCTTTAAAGAGTTAAAACGTGGTTTGATTTATGCACCATTTCTAAGTGAGGAAAAATATAAAGTGGCTAGAAAACAGGCCTGGGAATCAGAAATTCTAGGTTGTATTCTCTTTCTACTACTAATTTATTTGTGTCAGTGGGAGTGGGGATTGTTCAGCACTTCTGAAAATCAGGACCAAAATGTCTCAAATCCAGTAGCCAGAAGTAGAGAGAGTCTATATCAATAGCCAATTTTGAAAAATTTAGCCTTAGGCTCTTTGTGTCTCACTTTCCCTAAGGCACTGCCACCTCCTTTACCAATGTAAAGGACAGTGCACTGACACACAGATACCATCCCACCAACAGCACAAGAAGAAGAACTCCACATGGACTCCTCCTGAGGGTCGAAATGACAGTCTGGACCTCTACATAGAATGCTTCCGCCGACGTGCACAGGCAGAAATTGTGGAAAAACAGCATCGCTTGCCTGGTAACCTCAGTCGTGCAGAACACAATGCCATCCACAGCCTCCGGAACAACTCTGACATTATAATCAAAGAGGCTGACAAAGGAGGTGCTGTTGTCATCATGAACAGGCCTGACTACCTAAAGGAGGCTGCCAGACAACTCTCCAATACCAAATTCTACAGGCCTCTTTCCTCAGATCCCACTAAGGAATACACTAAGAAACTGCACCATCTGCTCAGGACACTCCCTACATAAGCACGGGAACAAATCGACACACCCTTAGAGCCCCGACCAGGGTTGTTCTATCTATTACCCAAGATCCACAAACCTGGAAATCCCGGACGCCCCATCATCTCGGACATTGGCACTCTCACTGAAGGACTGTCTGGCTATGTGGACTCTCTACTCAGACCCTAAGCCACCAGCACTCCCAGTTACCTCCGTGACGCGACTGATTTCCTGAGAAAACTACAATGCATTGGTGATCTTCCAGAAAACACCATCCTAGCCACCATGGATGTGGAAGCTCTCTACACAAACATCCCACATGCAGATGGAATACAAGCTGTCAGGAACAGTATCCCTGATGATGCCACAGCACAACTGGTGGCTGAACTCTGTGAATTTATCCTCACACACAACTATTTCAGATTTGGTGACAATATATACCTCCAGACCAGTGGCACTGCTATGGGCACCCGCATGGCCCCACAATACGCCAACATTTTATGGCTGACCTGGAACAATGCTTCCTCAGCTCTCCTCCACTTACACCCCTTCTCTACCTATGCTACATCGATGACATCTTCATCATCTGGACCCATGGGAAAGAGACTCTGGAAGAATTTCACCACGATTTCAACAGCTTCCACCCCACCATCAACCTCAGCATGGACCAGTCTACACGGGAGGTCCATTTCCTGGACACCACGGTGCAAATAAGTGATGGTCACATAAACACCACCCTATACCGAAAGCCTACCGACCGCTATGCTTACCTGTATGCCTCCAGCTTCCATCCCGGACACACCACACGATCCATTGTTTACAGCCAAGCACTGAGGTACAACCGCATCTGTTCCAACCCCTCAGACAGAGACCTACACCTACAAGATCTTCAACAAGCATTCTGTAAACTACGATACCCACACGAGGAAGTGAGGAGACAGATTGACAGAGCCAGACGTGTACCCAGAAGCCTCCTGCTACGGGACAAGCCCAAGAAAGAAACCAACAGAACACCACTGGCCATCACCTACAGTCCTCAGCTAAAACCTCTCAACGCATCATTAGTGATCTACAACCCATCCTGGACAATGATCCTCGCTTTCACAGGCCTTGGGAGGCAGGCCAGTCCTTGCCCACAGACAACCCGCCAACCTGAAGCATATTCTCACCAGCAACTACACACCGCACCATAATAACTCTAACTCAGGAACCAATCCATGCAACAAACCTCGGTGCCAACTCTGCCCACATATATACACCAGCAACACCATCACAGGACCTAACCAGATCAGCTATACTGTCACTGGTTCATTCTCCTGCACATCTACTAACGTAATATATGCCATCATGTGCCAGCAATGCCCCTCTGCTATATACATTGGCCAAACTGGACAGTCCCTACATAAAAGAATCAATGGACACAAATCAGATATTAGGAATGGCAACATACAAAAACCTGTAGGGGAACACTTCAATCTCCCTGGACACACACTTGCAGATCTAAAGGTAGCCATCCTGCAGCAAAAAAACTTCAGGACCAGACTTCAAAGAGAAACTGCTGAGCTACAGTTCATCTTCAAGTTTGACACAATCAACTCAGGATTAAACAAAGACTGTGAATGGCTAGCTAACTACAAAAGCAGCTTCTCCTTTCTTGCAATTCACACTTCCAGATCAGCTACTAGAAGTGGGCCTCATCCTCCCTGATTGGATCCACCTCGTCATCTCCAGCCTGATTCTGGCCTGCATATTTATACCTGCCTCTGGAAATTTTCACTACATACATCTGACGAAGTGGGTTTTTGCCCACGAAAGCTTATGCTCCAACACTTCCGTTAGTCTGTAAGGTGCCACAGGACTCCTCACCGCTCCTTTGCCAAGTAATTAGGGATGTTAAAATTTCGATTAACTGACTAATTGAATAATCGATGCAATTTGCATTGACTATTCGATTAGTCAATAAGGGCCCCAGGGCTGTTGCTACACTTCAAAGGTGAAAGCACTGTGGGGAGCAAGGGGCCAGTGGGGCAGTCCCCCCACTGGTCCCATGCTCCTCGCGGCATTTCGATGTGGCAGCACCCCATGGAGCCTGGGGTCATCTGGGGACTCCCGTGCTGACCCCAGGCTCTGTGTGATATTGCCACTTTGAAATGCTGCGGTAAGCCCAGTGTCAGGTGCCATGCAGCGTTTCAAAGCGGCAGTGCCACATGGAGCCCGGGGTCAGCAGGGGAGTCCCCAGCTAATCCCGAGTTCCATGAGGCGCTCCTACTTTGAAATGCTGCGTGCAGCCTGGGGACTCCACAGATGGCCCCGAGCTGCACATGGTGTTTCAAAGTGGCAGCACGCGCATGGAGGCCGGGGTCTGGCCCTGGGTTCCACATGGTGCTGTCACTTTGAAGCACCGCTTCCTCTCCTCCCTTCTCTCTCCCCTTCTCCCCCCCCCCCCCCGGCTGCCTTTTTCTGATAGAGGCAGCAAGGGGGGGAAACAAAAAGTTGACTTCTGTGTTGGCTATCGGATAAGCATTTGCTTATCGGATAGTCAACTACTCGACTAGTCGTTCACATCCCTACAAGTAATGACAGATTTCATTGTCTTGTAGTTTTGTCATTAGAGGAGTAAGCTACTCATTTGCTCTTAAGATGGAAAGCAAAAAAAACGAAAACACCCTTCTTGGATGAGTGCCAAGGTTCGTGGTTTCTGGGCCACAGTGCTAAGATTTGTGGGTTGGATCAAATTAAGTCATGGGCCGGATCCAGCCTGTGGGATATAGATTCCCCACACTTGCTCCAAAAAAACCTGCAACACAAAAGCAACAATATAATGTTTCTTCAGTTAAAAAAAAAAAAGGAAAAAAAAAGAAAAGTATAGTGCTTGTAAAGGAAAAGAACTTACATGACTATATGTAGTAGCATCATGTGGTGACTCCCTTCGTATAAAACATGCTGCTTATGTCAAACAGAGATCTTGAGTTGTGAAATATCCATGCTTTTCCATATTTATTTGTTGCATTTTCTCTTAAACAAGACTAAATGCTTCAGGATAGGGACTATGACGTCTGTGGTGTCCATACAACAGTTTGCATAAGGGGATTACATTCAGTGTTCATAAATTCAGTATTCTCTGTAAGCTGTGCACTTGTGCAGCCACTTAGGAGAGATTTAAATGCTGCCCAGCTGATTAGAAGAGCGCCCACAGGTAGGCTTTTTGTTTCTACTGGTGGTGCCCATGCCTCAGTGCACATAAATATCAGAGGAGCTACGGTGATAGTCTGTATCCACAAAAACAACAAGGGGCCCTGTGGGACCATCTGATAAAGTGGGTCTTTGCTCATGAAAGCTTAAGTTATGCCCAAATAAATCTGTTAGTCTTCAAGGTGCACATAAAACATTTATTCTGTACATGGATGGAAAAGATTAGGGGGAACATTGGTTCCATCTCTGACTACTGTTAATTATTTGTACTGCAGTAGTGACTTGAGGCCTTGGTCAGGAGCCGTAGTGCCTCTATGCAAACATAGTAAAAAAGATGATCCCTGGCCAAAAGCTTTTACATTCTTAGCAACTGACAAGATTCAACTAGTCTCAGAGGGGTAGCCATTTTAGTTTGTAAAAACCAAGTCTTCAGGAGCAATTTGAAAAAAGACAAAATAGTAGGTTTATGGAGTTTTGGGAATGTTTGTGCCATGGAAGAAAGCATGGAGATGATTTGCTAGTGAGACAAATGGGCTAAATGTTTGTAAATGTTTTCTTTTAAGCAGACTGAAGTCATCAGCAAAACAAAAAAACCCCACCTAATAAGAGAATGACTTTTCTAGGGGGAAAAGTGCTGAATCATGAAGAATCTTAGAGAAGAGGATTTTTATTCTAGTACATCTTTGCAGAGCAATGCAGGGAGCAATGCAGCCTTTACCATTCATTCCTTTCCTTGGCTTATGCTATTAGTTAGCCTTCCCCTGATTAAGCTGTTGCATACAATGACCCACCATTTTGTTAGTGATCAGCCTGTGAGTTGGATTGATCTTGGATGTGTTTGCTTTATTTTCTTTGATATCCTGTCACCTGTTTGTCTCCTGCAGTATTCCCGTCATCACAGTCTTTTTCACTGTAGTCAATTCCATGCCCTGATTTTAGATTCTACTCTCCTCACTTGTCAATTAATCTTTAAAATAATTTCATTTTGTATCTTCCATCTTTTAAAGAACTCTCATCTCTAGTCCTCCAGCTTTCCGATATCTGTTTTATTCCATGCAGTTATTTACAGAGTAATACTGTTAGCACACTGACACATTTTTCCTTTGGTAACAAACACTGTGTTTTGATTCTGTGCAGCACTTGGGGCTAAGGCATGTCTCCTTTTAACCTCATCTTTGATGGAACTGATGAAGCTACCTAGGTACCTGTAAGTTTCTGGTTATTCCACAGCTTCACTGCTGTTGCATTTCAACACTTTTATCTATTGCGACTTTTCCAAGATGCAGCCTCTTTTTCTTGTTGGCATTTATTGAGAGTCCAAGTTGACTGCATGATTATTTCAAGGTAACAAACTTTCCAATTTATGATTGAAAGTTGCATAGGATCACAATGACACATCTTCTCAGAATTTAATTATAGACGGACAGATTTTGCTGGTAATTATCTGTTTCATCATTATCTTTCATGATGGTAGGACCATATAATGCAATGGCGATGAGACACTTACAGCCATCATTAATTAACTGTGTTTGCCAGTTGAACAAGGTCATCTGCATAAGCTAAGGAGTTTAATTCTAGATCATCCAATGTCATGCCCTTAAACTGTAACATTCTCAATTTCCAGTTTATGCCCTCTTTTCTAGAATCACCTTTGCTTCATCCAGATGCTTAATTTTTTATTCTTCTTATGGCACTGCTGGTGTCTTTGTATGTAGCATTCATAATTGCTGTTATCTTACCTGGAACACCATATGATTTTGCAACTTTCCAGAATACTTCCTTCAAAGCAAATCAAATGCCTTCATAAAGTCAAAGAAAACAGCAAACATCTTTAATCCCCATTCTTGCTCTTTTTTTTTTAAACTGTTAGAGCATGAATCAATGCATTAGCCTGGGCTGTTGCTACACCTGCACTGTTCCTCACCTCTCATATTGGATTTTATGATCTAAGATTGGGATCTGATGATGACAATTACTTTGCCCATGATTTTTCCTGGACCTAACAATAATTTTATAGCTCTATAAAGCACACAATATAAAGGCTGTGGAAGGCAGTGGCACATCCTGCAGGTGATGAAACTCTATCATGTAGCTATACAGTCATGCAGAAATGCCATATGCATAATATATACCCTACGTAACAGCTAAAGGACTGAGTGTAAGAAGACTGAAATGTAGCATCCAGGAGACTTCCTGCAAACCAGTGAGGTAGCTTTGTGGCCCGGGGAAGACTGGTGTGGTGTCTTGCCCCACAACACATTTTATTGGTTGAATTAAAAACAGAGACAAAATACCAAGTGGTTCCGCTGTCCAATATAGGCTACATTGCCAGAGACCTTTCTATCACCTCTCTCATCCAATGCACTGAGCATAGACTCCAAGAGACCCTTTTGGTTTCCCTATAGTTCTCACTCCCAGGCCATTTACCTGGGAGTCACCTGGATTCTTTCCCCTGACTCGGGATTTGTACATCCTGACTGTTGACCACCAACAATTGTGTGTGTGTGTGTGTGTTTTTTTTAAAGAATAAGTGATTGGTAACAATCCTAATGAAACCATGTGGAATGCACCAGGTCTGCTTCTGAATCTTTGGCTGGTAAAAGCACACAACGGCAATCACTGGGTCATTGGCACTTACAAATTCCCAGCAATTGCAGCCCATTCCAACCTTCCTGAGCATACTTGTCCTTGTGCGTCTGTGTGTGAAAGTTGCATGTGGTCATAATGATCTCTTCTCAGAATTTCATTAAGGCCTGACTGACCTTTTTTGATGAAGCAAGGGATCTGCCATGCTGTGACATCTCCAAAACTAACGGTCAAAACCTCTACATGAGATTAAAACTCATCAATGGAGAGTATGGGCTGAAAGTTCCTTTACATCAGGGGTGACCAATCTGTGGCTCCAAAGCCACATGCGGCTCTTCAGAAGTTAATATGCGGCTCCTTGCATAGGTACCAAATACAGGGCTGAACGTACAGGTGCCAACTTTCCACTGGGCCAGAGGGTGCTCACTGGTCACCCCCCAGCTCTGCCCTAGGCTTTTTCCCCCCCCTAGGATCCTGCCACTTTCTACCCTCTCCACTGAGCCTGTCACAGCCATGCTTCCCCTCCAGTGTCTCCCACTGAGAAAGAGCTGATCCCAGTGGGCAGGAGTAAAAGGAGGAGGTGGCACTGACCGGTGGGGCTGCCAGGGGACAGGATGTGCTGAGAGTGGTGGTGGGGAGATGATCAGGGCTGGTGACATAGAACTGTGGCTTTTTGGCAATGTGCATTGGTAAATTCTGGCTCCTTCTCAGGTGTAGGTTGGCTACCCCTGCTTTACATCATACAAAGACATTTAGAAAAACAGCAACTTGGTCATCTCGAACCATTAGTCAAATTAAAGGTAGGATTTTCAAAAGCATCTAAGGTATTTTCAGTAGGCGTTGAGAGCCTAACTTTCTTAGCTGCTTTTGAAAATCCTATCCTACATATCCTGGCCTCAGCAGGCAGTGGAAAGCCCTGCACATTATGGCACCTCAGTAAAATTTCTAAATACTGTGCAGATTATCGATCCATAGATTCTACTGCTGTAATTATGCTACTGCAGGAATGGCAGGCTTGGATATAAGAGAGGGAAGTAAAAGATTGTATCTGGTGATTTTTCTTTTCTGAATTTCAGGTTGACCAATTTGTGATAGATAATCCAAAATGCCTTTAATTCTAATGAAGTCATGCCTCTGTCATACTCAGCAGATGAGTAGAATGGAGAGAAAAATATTATTAGGAGTTATGATAACTTGTTTATAAAATTTCCTAAGAGATCTTTGGAAGCAATCTCATCACAGTGTTTTCCCAAATGGGAAGCCATGTGTCTCCACATTCTTTGAAGATGTGATGCTGCTATTGGAATTTGCAGGCCAGTGGCAGTGTAGGAATTCACCTAATAATTTTGTCAGAATCTATCAAGTCTTACTTTCCATCTCTGGCTAAGAAGAAGACTGTGCCCCTTTCCTTCTGGATTTGGGATTTTGTCCCTGTGACCATGCTCTTGTGACCTCAATGCTTAGTTGCTTGTAATTACTTGTGTTTAAAATGTATGCTCAGCAGCACAGGCTGCCAGGGAACACATCACCCCAGCACTATGTTTTTTCCTGACCCTGCATTCAATACCAAATCAAATACAACGTTCAATTCATCTTCTTCAAAGCCCGCTGTGTGTGATAGTCTCTCAGATAACTTGAGCCAATCTCACCCTGTGTGAGTGTGACCTTGTATTATACACTCCAGTAGAACAATGGAAGTGCTAGCCTTTAACATGAAAATCTGTGCGTGTGAGACGGAGCTTTCTTGGCAAGTGGTCCAGGAATCTGGAACTCCCTAGTTAGAATATACCAGGATAACCACCAACCTCTGCATCTTGAAAGGAAAATGCAAAACTCACTACTTTGACCTGTGGGTTGAAGTTAGGAAAGAGAGCTAAATGTATCTTTATGTATACACTTGGGTGCCACAGTGATAAGTATCTTATAAGAACCTTGATCAATAAATAGTATGACATGGCCAAAAAAAACCAACCCTAAGAAATTTCTGCTGAAGCTGCAGTCAATGTTATCTTACAATATAAATAACAAAAGCAATGTTACAGCTTAGTGGCTGAATAGAGAGGGCAATAATGAACTATCATTAGAGTGAGCAAAAAGCAGATATTCCTAGAATCAGTTGTCTTAGACCCTAGAGCAGAGATGCAGGGGACAAAGAGTTGGGGAGGAAAAGGAGTATTTCAAACTTCTCAACAGCAAGCCCTCCAACCAGTTGAAGGGTTGATGTATGCTGGGATTTTAAGAGTGGTTCAGTTCTGTTTATACTCTCAGATGCATGGTGGGGAATCTTTAGGGAAGAAATAATTTTGTAAATCAGGTGTGTATTTAATTTAGTAAGTATTGAGCTAGGAGTATTTTGTAACAGGGAGAAAGTGGTTGCACTAAAAATTGGGTAGGGGAGTGAGAGGAGAAATTAACACGGGCCTGGTTTACACCTAAAACTTATGTCAACCTAGCTATATCATGCTGTAAAAAAATGTTTCCTGCTCTGTGACAATTGCCTCAACCTGACTCCCCCACCCTACATGCAACTAGGTTGATGGAAGAATTCTGTTTACTGTTTTGCTGCGTCTCCATGGGATGGATTTACTTACTATAGCAATGGAAAAATCTTTTCTGTCACTGCAGGAAATGTATGCACTACAGTGGGGTAGCTCTTGTGTTGCACCTGTATCACAGAAGTGGACTAGGCAGCTAAGGGGCACAGAAGCTGAGGTCAGCCCCAGGGGACCTGTGGAATCTGAAGGCCCAGAAGGGAATAGGGAACAACAGGCTGGAGGCGGAGGGAGCTGCAGGAGCACTGTGACACAGGGATATGGGGCAATTGGCTGAGTAAGAGGGAGTGGCGGGGGCAAAGGCTAAAGAGGGCAGGGGAAAGCAGGGATTGGTAGGTTTGAAGATCTGATGCTGCTATTGGAAGTTACAGAGGCAGCAACTCAGGCTGGCAGGGGGCTCCACGGGAGTGGGGCCAGAGTGGATTGACTGCCAGCCCTGCCCAATTATAGAATAGTTGAATTCTTATTGGTTACTCATGTGGTTACTTGACTATTCAATTACCCAATATCTAACATCCCTACTGGAAGCCTCATGGGATGGAGGGGGGGGCTCATGGTATGAAAAAGGAGGGTTGGTGTCCCCTAACACCACCTTAGGCAGAAATATGCTCTGGCCTGGACCTTTACAACATATGAAAATATAAAACAAAACCCAGCAGCAATTCAGTGGCAGTGATGCCTCCTGCTTGTTCCTGGTCTTGGTCCTGGTAACCCAGTCCTGACACACAGTTCACATTCCTGAGACTTGTCAGTTGTTGGAGATACCTGCTTGACCATTGGGCATGTCCTGGTCGCTGATATATATCTGCTGATTAAAGGGGGGAAACAGCCACTTTTCACACAGTAACTTTTTATGTTAAGAGATTTTTTGTGATGGAGTTAGAGCACATGTGAGTTTAGATTCCTGGGTTTCATGTGTGCCTCTTGGCTACGTCTACATTGGCATGATCTTGCGCAAATACTCTTTAACACAAGAGTTCTTGCGTTAAAGTATTTGCGCAAGAGAGCGTCTATATTGGCCGGGACTCATCGTAAGAACGATGCGCTTTTGTGCAAGAGAGCGTCTACATTGGCAGGACGCTCTTGCGCAAAAGCAGGAGCCCGGAACCATTTTGGAGAGGGCCAAATGGCACCAGCCCTTTCCGGGGGCAGGGGCTGGAGCTCCTTTGAGACACGTGCTTAAAGGGATCTCCCCGGACAGCCGTTTCTCTCCTGCTGCGAGCTTTAGGACCTCTTGCAGGGACTGACAGCCGTAGCAGTTCTAGTTGTGGTTGCCCTCTGCCTTGTTGGACACCACAGCTTCTGCCTTAGTGCCATTTGCTGATTTTTTGACCTCAGCTCTCTTCTTGTGCCATGGAGCCAGGGGTGGCTTGTGCCTGCTCTGGCCCCTTCCCACCATTTTGGAGGAGCAGCAGCTGCTGCTCCATGCTGCTGCATTCCTCGTCCAGGACCTCGAGGCGCAGGTCGCTCTGGACTCCCTCACCAGGGAAGCCATGGCGTCCCTGTGGCATCCCCACCCCACCGTGGAGAGGCCACTGTGGAGACTGGACACCAGTACCGACTGGTGGGACGGGCTGGTCCTGGGGCAATTGGATGACCAGCAACGGCTCTGGAACTTTCACATGCGAAAGCAGACGTTCCTGGAGCTATGTGCCTGGCTCGCCCCTGCGCTCCAGAGAACCACCACCCGGCTGCGGGCACCCATCCCCGTCAACAAGAGGGTCGCCATCGCACTCTGGAAGCTGGCCACCCCGGACAGCTACCGATCGGTGGCACATCAGTTCAGGGTGGGCAGATCCACCGTCGGTGCCGTCGTCATGCAAGTAAGTCCTGGGGGGGAGGCAGGGGAGGGTGCTGCACTCCATGCCCAGGGGCAGGCAAGACTCCAGGCTGGGGCGATGGGGAATGCCCCGTCACCCAGGGGTTTGGGCCGTCCCTCCCTTGCACAGGCCTGCTGGTGGAGGGGGCGGGGGGGCGAGGGTGTGTGTGTGTGTGTGTGAGGGGACAGAGGGCATCATGGGGGGTGGGAACCCCCCAAGGGAGCACGCACTCACCCTGCCTTATGTGATGCATTCCCCTGTGTTTCTGTGCACCCTTCTGCAGGTTGTCCATGCCATCAACGACGTCCTGCTTCAGCGAGTCATCCGCCTGCAGGACGTGGACACTACGGTGGCCGGCTTCGCTGCCCTGGGGTTCCCCAACTGCGGGGGAGCCCTGGATGCAACCCACATCCCCGTCCATGCCCCGGAGCATCGAGCGGCCCATTTTATAAACCGAAAGGGGTACTTCTCCATTGTACTCTAGGCCCTGGTGGACCACCGTGGCCACTTCCTGGACATTTATGCAGGCTGGTGCGGCAGGGCACACGCCGCCCGCATTCTATGAAACTCCGGCCTGTTTGGCAGGCTGGAGGCGGGCACTTTCTTCCCCCAGCGGGAATTTACTGTCGGGGACGTGCCCATGCCCACGTGTGTTGTGGGGGACGCAGCCTACCCCCTGCTGCCCTGGTTAATGCGGCCCTACACGGGGCGGACAGACCACAACCGGGCAAGGTTCAACGACCGCTGCAACTGGGCCCGCAACCAGGTGGAGTGCGCCTTCAGCCACCTGAAAGCCCGGTTTCGCTGTTTGCTCACCCGTCTGGAGATGGGTGAGCGGAATGTCCCTGAGGTAGCGGCCGCGTGCTGTGTGCTCCACATCGTGGAGCGGAAGGGGGAGGCCTTCCTCCCAGCATGGATGGCAGGCAAGGGCCAGGCCTTCGAACAGCCCCGCACAGCTGCCATCCGCCAGGCGCACCATGATGGGGTGCGCATCTGGGAGGCCCTGATGGAGATGTTCTCCCAGGCCCCACAGTAGGGTCGCCTCCGTCTCCCTTGACATCTCCCTCCCGTCCCCAACCCTTCCCTCCTCTCCTCCCCTTACCTCCCAATAAACAACCAACACAGGTTTTTTTGAAACACAAACAACGTTTGGAACTTTTTATTTACAATGGGGGGACGTAGGGTGGGAGGGGGGAGGAGGCTCTGAACTGGGAGGGGAGAGCTACTGCTGGAACTGCCTCTGCAGGGGCAGACCAGGACATGGGGATCAGGCCACATCAGGGCAGGCAGCACGGGGAGGTGGGCAAGATGGGGTGCATCACGAGGGGTAGCAGGAGGGGCAGCAGGAGGAGGGGGCATGGGCATTGGTATGGGAGGGATGGCGGGTGCATGGGGCAATGCCATGCCGTAATGTACGGTAATGTGAGGGCGGTGATGGCATCTGCCATGCAGTCACACTGGGCCTTGAAGTGGCCCCAGGCCTGCTGGCGCCACTCCAGGTCCGCCTCCATGCGTTCGATGGCCTGGACGTGCCGCTGAAGAAGTTGGTCCCGCTGCTGGACCCGCCGTCCCCACACCCCATGCCCTCTGCCCCTGAGCCCAGGTGACACCACAGTACTGTGGCTTGGGCCCACTCGTTTCCCCCCCCCGTGTTGTATGTTTGCATACAGGACCGCCCCCGGAGAAGGGTGCTCCTCCATGTATTGTAACCACCGGTCTGTGTCCTGGCCCCTTGGGGGGTGGGAGGGCGCGTGTGTTGTGTTAACCTGTGGAACTCCCTACTGGGGGAGGCTATGAGGCTTTGGGCTAATCAATGGTGTTTGACAGGGAGCAAGATGAATCCCCACAACAGCCTGGGAGCACATATGGCAGATGTGGTCTGGGCTCTCAGATCCCCATCACTTGGATGTCTCTTGGACGGAACCAGGGGTGACTGGGAGTGTTCCATCCTTGCAGTGAAACTCAGGTGGCCCTAGGGCCGGCCCGAGCACTTCCCCCCTGCCCTTCCCGCTAGCCCTCACATACGGTAGCCCAGGTACGTGTGTGGCCATAGTGGGGACTTCCCTCAGGGGGCCAGCCAAGGCACCGGGAGCAGGCGAGGGACTCAGTGGGGGCCATGCTCACAGGGCTGTGTCACTGCGGTTTTCCCAGGAGCAGCTGGCTGTGCCACACAGCCAGGCATGCAACAGTGTGCCGTTCTGTGTGCTGCACTCTTCCAGAGGTGTGGGCTCTGGCCTGAGCCCCTGTGGCCCTGGCTGGTTCCAGCCGGCATCCACCCTTCCCCCCGGTCCGGATGTGTGTGAGCAGCACGGTCCCAGGCATGCCATGGAGCTGCCTGCCGCGGCCACATGCTGCTCGGTCACCAGGCTGCACGTGCTGCATACTGGTAATGCTATACAGCATACAGCTCAGGCTGCCCAAGTGACGCTCCTTCCCCCTCGGACGCCTGGCTCCCCCCAACCCTTGTGAGTGCAAAGTGCAACACTCACCAGTGGCTCCTCCCTGGCATCTGACAATGCACGGGAGAAGTCCAGGCTGCCTGAGAGGACCTCCAGCTGCAGGGTCACACTGCTCCCCTCCTCCTCCGACCCGCTGGCCAGCTCTTCCTCATCCCCGCCTCACTGGGCCTGGTGACGGGGAGGGGAAGGCGCCTGCTGCTGTCCACCGGCACCAATGGTCCCTGGGGTGCTGCCTCTCCAAGAATGGCATGGAGCCGCTGGTAATGGGGGCAGCTGTCAGCTCCTGCCCCCTGGCCCTCGCTGGCCCGGACATAGCCCAGGCGCAGCTCCTTCACCTTAGCCCGGACCTGCGCTAGGGTCCAGGCTGGATGACCCTGGTTGGAGAGCGCCTGAGCCATGTGGCGGAATATGTCTGCGTTCCGCCGACGGGCACGGACGTTGTGGAGGGCCTCTTCGTCGGCCCAGAGGTCCAGGAGGGCCTCGATCTCCCCTGGGGCCCAGGAAGAGGCACGCCGCTTTGTGCCCCTTGGGGCCTCCTGCGCTGGGGGTGCGGGTTGTTCCCGCCCCGGAGCGGCCATTCTGGGTGGTCTGGTGGCTGTTCGAGGGAGCAGAGCCGCGCGGCAGAGCTTGGTGGCAAAGGTGCTTCTGCCTCCTGGCCTCTGCAGGCTGCGTCTGCCTTTAACGGGGCTCGGGTTACCAGGAAGTCCGGAGCTGCCTGCGCGTACAGAGCATCCAAGTGGCCACTAGGGCTTTTTTCCATTTGGACGGCTCTTGCGCAAAATCTCTTGGCTATCTATCTACACTGGCCTCTTGCGCAAGAACAGTTGCACAAGCGGGCTTCTTCCTGAGCGGGAGCGTCAGAGTTCTTGGGCAAGAAGCACTGATTTCATACATTAGAACGTCAGTGTTCTTGCGCAAGAACTCGCAGCCAGTGTAGACAGGCAGCAAGTTTTTGCGCAAAAGCGGCTGCTTTTGCGCAAGATCACGCCAATGTAGACATAGCCTTGGGGGTTTTTTTTATTCAAACCCAGCAGCCATTGTTCAGTGTCCTTGGCATCTCTCATGAGATACAGAATAACAGGAACAGTATTAGCATATTTCTATTGGTCCCTCTAATTTAGATATGGGCAGTAAAGGAAGAGAATCTCCACACACACTCATAGCCACAACACTACCAAATATGTTTGATTTGTTACTCTTTGTATTCTGCTAGTTCCTAGAGGCTCAAGGAAGACTGAGTACCCATTGTGCTAAGTGCTGTGCATGCACACAATAGGAGACATTCCTTGCCCTGCAGATCTCACTGGCTAAATAAACAGGACAACGTGGGAGAGGAGAAAAAGAGGCAAAGAGGGTGAATTGACTTGCCTCTCAAAGTATATGGCAAAATAGGGAATAAAACTGCAGTGTTCTGATTCTCAATCTAGTACCCTCGTGACTAGATCACCCTGTTTTCCCTCTGTAATTATTCCTTTATCCTTGGTTTTTAATTAAGCATAAGCTTTGTTACATATTAGTAGCCATTAGCAAGTAGATGAAGGCAAATTATATTTCCTGTATTTTAAACAGCTAATGCCTGGATGGGTAAAACAAGTAGAATACAGGCTGGGTTGGGGGCTGGAATTAGATCAGAAAAGCACTAAAGCCTACATACAAGTAAGCAGAGGACTGCACAACACCTGACCATGAAGCAGAAGAGACTTTGCAGATGTGTATGACAAAAACTATAACTGAAATGAATTACAACCAGCTACAAGAATGGATCACTCTGCCTTGAAGAGATAACAGAACAGCCTGCAAAAAAGGAATGCTGTAAGACATGGTTTGAAGACACTTTAAGGGAATAATGTTTTAAGGAAAAGCTACTCTTGACTTAATACGATCAGAATTACACAGACCAGGACTATTGCCATTGACTATTAAGTAGCAAAGCAAACAGCACAAGTCGGTAGAGACTAAATTGCACAAATATTACTAACAGTTTAAAAAAAGCATTAGATTTTTCAGCCATGGTCTACCAAGAGTGAAAACTGGAGTGTAGATAGCTGACCCAGTGGTAAAAATGTTTGTGCACTAATTCCCTTCTAAGCCTCAGGAAAAACTAAAACAAAATGTAAATTGCTTTCTGTAACTGTTTTTCCGTTGTAGTAGTATTGTTGGAATTGAGGACTATTTCAAAGCTTAAAACCCACAGATGGAAGGAAACAGAAAATACATTAGTAGAAGTACAGCTGTCATCAGCACACATTGAAAGTTGTTGAAACTAGAATATATTTATGAAGACCTTTGGTTAAGTCTTTGATTGCTGATATATCAATGGCTAAATGTAATTTATATTTATGGCAGCAGCAATTCTGCAGTGCTAGCAGTGGGGATATTAATTTTTCTTCAGTGGTAGATTGGCCAATGGTATAGTAACTTGAGGTTTTTGTAGCTTCTGTCCTTGCTTTTGGTTCTAGATAAATATATATCCTGCTAGATAGAGTCTTATAGCTTGTATTTCTGTGCCACTTTTCTTTGACGAAAGCCCTTAACAAACATTAAGCCACAGAGCAGTCCTGGGCATTAGGTAAAGGAAAATACAGGGATACGGCCGTCTGTCACATACTGCCACCTCTGGGGTTGAATGAATCAGAAATCCAACAATTCACCTCAACACTACACAGCAGGTTGGGAACCAAAATGAAGAATAATATATTTAATAGAAATGGTTGCAGCAATTATAAGTAGGCAAAGTGTATTAATTGATATTTAAAATCCACCTAACTCATGAAATTCTGGGGACAGGGACCAAGTGTTTATTAAAATGTCATGGGGCCTGTTAAGATAAAAAATTATCCTAAAAATGACGCCTCTTCTAGCAGCACAGAGCCCCTAAAACCAATATCATTTCCTGCAGCAAACAGAGGTTCCTTAGAGGTTATCTAAGTACTGACTGGGCTGATCCTATTTAGCTTTATTGATTTAACAGGATTATAGCCCTGGGCCAGATTTTTAAAGGTCTTGAGGTGTAAAAATGTAGTAAGGTGCCATGGGGATTTTCACTATGAGTTGGACAATGAAGTGGTTTTAAAAATTTCACTAGGTGTCAATCTGCATCTTTGGGTAACTAAATACCTTCAAAAAATCTGACCCATTAATTTAATTTTAAGCTGGAGCCAAAGCTTTTGCTGCCCTATACTCTTCATCAGTGTGTTCCCTTCTTTTGTGTGTGAATGCTTGCTCGAGTTTCCACACAGACAGAATCAAGAATGGTTTATATGTCTCAGAATGGTGTTCATGCTGTGCAGAGCTCATGGCTTGATTGGCATGGCATACCTGCAGAATTCAGGCTTTTTTCCCTTAGATCTTCCTTTCATATTTACAGTTCTTCCCAATATATCCATTGCATGCCTCTCCCCCAGTTGATAGGAGGCTGCTCAAACTCATTTATAATTGTTTACTATCTTCTAAGAACTACCACTAGCATGTTGCCACATTATAAAAGATGTATTATTTTTTAAAAATGGAATGCATTTGGAATTGAAGGCCAAGTGAAATGCCTGAGCAGATTGAGACAAAAATGATGAGAATTCAAGGGAGACAAAATGTGATTTAACTCCTGCAGTATCTGACCATGAAGGGAATCCATCAGTCAGTATATCTGGTATAAGGTGCCAACAGAAAGAACCCCTATCTCAGAAGAATCGTTTGAGAATAGGCTATTGAGATTATTCAGTTTCAAAGCCCATTAAGTTAAGGCTTTATTTATAAAAACGGTAGAAGATATTTTCGGAAAGCAATGATGGTTGTGCATCCTTGCTACAGAATTTATATCTGAAATAATATATCTTCATATTTTGTCTGCCTCTCAAAAACAATTATTTTTCCATTGTCAATTCTAAATGGTAAAGAATTATTTCCATGTTTATTTATATGTTTGCTAATACATTAAAAATGCTCAATATCTGCCACTTGTGATGACAGCAAATTATTCTCAAAGTGATTCTCAATAGCTAGCTAAGAATCTTACTAGAAATTCAAATTAAATTTTTTGGATTAGATTTCATAATCTCATTTTTTAGAAATCTGCATGTTTGAAAAGGCCTTCTTGGCTTCAGCTGGCTAATAGATTTAGGACTAGCCAGTTTATTCAGTTCATATTCTTAGCTGAAACGCTAAGCTTTGATATTGCCTACAGCTAACTAATGGGGATACCATGATACAGGAAGAATAATTGTCCGAAGTGGGGTAAATTGTTTTCTCTCTGCTTTATGCTACCATTACTGTTTTGAGTTTTGTATGAAACTAAGTTACCTAAACTGCCTGAGAGAGCCTCTTTGCAATGTGATGGATTCCTACAATTTAGCTGACAGAACAGATTGCTGTGTGGTTCTGACAAAATGCTGCACTTCTTGCTTCATTCCATTGAGCAGAGTTGGTATTTTGTAGTTTCTGAGTACAAGTTACACTTGCATTACTGCGCCATGACTGAAAGCTGAACATTTCAAGCAGACTTAAAACAAATTTTCCTGGAAAATTTATTCAGATTATTATTGTTTTTAAAGTTCTAGAAAGCAGAGACCTTTACGAAGAGGGTGACTGGTCCTACGTCCGTGAAACTATTGGTATATTGAGCTCTGAATGGCCTTATCCAGCTGAGATGTTGGCGTGAAACCTTTTGTTTTGTATCGGCTTTTTGGTTAACAAATGAGCCTCACCACAAGGAGATGCTCTTTCTCTGTTTGAACTTGTTGAGTGAGAAAAAATTAAGTAAGAACTCACCTGCATGATCACACATGTCTAAAGGGATGCACCCGATCAGCCTGGAATGTTTCTTGTGTGTGTCCAGAGTCACATCTGCTTAGTTCAACATAGGGATGGAAGCGTGCCTCCCCCCTTCCCCCTTGGTGCCTCTGTCAGAAAGAGGCATCAAGGGGTGGGGAAACAGAATAGGGTGCTGGGGGGAGCCGGCTTCAAAGCCGGTTCTACCCAGCTCCAGCTCTGTGGGAGGGGGACAGCGGCAGCATTCCACCTTTGAAATGTACAAGAGTCTCCCGCTGGCCCCGAGCTCCAAGCGCCCTTATCGACTAACCAAATAGTCAATGGAAATTCTATCGATTAGTTGATTAATCTAATTTTAACATCCCTAGTTAAAAAAACAGAAATTAGTTTTTATTATCTCTTATCCTTGAGATACAGTAAATATGGAACTACACAATCCCATTTAAAAGTCCTTTCAGATCAAAACCACATTTTAAAAATATGGGGAGGAGGAAATCCCTGAAAAGACCATCTTTATGACATTTTGTGCTGAAATCTGGAATTTCTCTGAAATAGCCAATGAGGTAAAAATCTCTTAATCACCATCTGAATGGGAACTAGACATGGAGCATGATAAGGAAAATTTTTCAGCGATAGTCTCAAAATTGCTAGTTTTAGCATGGATTTAACATAGACCCTTAATGCTACCATAGTACATTTATTTTAAAAAAGACTTACACTTGTCATAATACAATACTATTATAACCTCTTGGGTCTAACTGACAGAGGAGTATACAAGGATTGCAGGGATCCTATGGCTCTAGTATTTCATAATAGTTTGCTAGAATAAGGTCTCTGCTGAGAGCCTGTCTTACACTGTGTTGCCTGATCTAAGGTTGCTTATAAATTTCCAGTTACCACCTTTAGGGTCGACAGGTTCTTTGTCCTGGTATCAGGTCCAGTATTATTCTATGGTTGGGAACACTGATGTGCACAGATGCAACTCTCACACTATAGGATCTCCTGCATAATTGCAAATATGGTTTAATTAATTAATTTAGCACAGTCACAAACACCCCAATTTCATAACATAAATAGGGAGAGTACAACTATATTTCCATACCATGTACTCACACCATTCCTTCTAGAACAGGCCTGGGCAAAATATGGACCCTGGACACAGCAGGGAGCCCTAGGAAGGCACCCTGCTTGCCTCGTGCCACCTGTATGCTCCTCAGAAACACAGGCTGCTGGGTGTTTTCGCTTTAAAATCTGAGTCTAGTGCGGGGAGGCTTTAGGAGCTGCTCCTTCCCCAGCAGAATCCCATTGACCTTTTTTTTTTTTTTTTTTTTTTTTTACCAGAAACCGGCCAATGGGAGCTTCCTGTTTCAGTAACAGGCAGACAAGAAGCACCACACCTCCTCTCCTCCAGGGCTCGTAGTTATTCATAGAGCACATGGCTGCAGCCTGTGCAGGAATGGGGCAGGAAGGGGGCTGCTTCAGGAAAGTCTTCTGGCCAGAGCCTGCCTCTGGCACCCAAGCCCTCCCCACCCCTCTGCCCCCCCGCACTCCTGCCCCCTACTCCACATACCCAAATCCTCTGGCCCCCTCCTGCACCCATATCCCCTCCCAGATCTGGCCCCTAATCCCTTGCCCCAGATTACAGTCCCCTCCTGCCCTAGCTCTCAAATCAAACCCTTGCACCCCTCCTGTACCCCATCCCTGCCGTAGGTCACAATCCAACCCCCTGCACACCAGTCCAGTGCCCCAGGTCACAACCGCCTCCTTCACCCAAACTCCCTTCCTCACCCCAAGGTCCCTTCTGCACCTAACCTCTATCCCACAGCCCACACTTCCTTCATTAATATCATGGAAGAGTGTGGCCTTCAAGCACTTTCAAATTCTTAGAGTGGTCCCCTGTAAAAAATTATTGCCCACCCCTGTTCTAGAACAACCCTACATGTTAGCCATTATCATCTTCATCACCTTCACCTTCTCCATCATCAGTAGTGGCCATCACTGTGGCACCTCCCAAGGACTACATCTCCTTCTCCTACCACCCCTAGGCTGGGATGCCACATTTATAATATGTTATGCTGATGTTATGTTTGATGCATGTTCAGTAAGGGATGTTTCCTTTACTTCTTATTTGTATTTCCTCACCTTACTAATGGTGAAGTGTTTTTTTCAATAGGTCAGTATATCATTGATCTCAAAATTATTATCATACACATCAATTTGTTACCATGGGCTTTTTGTGGTTGTCTATCACATTTATTGTTTTTGTCCTACCCAGTTATTCGGTCTGGTCTCGACCAGTTATTTTGGGTTTTTCTAAGTAATGATGTACCTGCTAAGTTTCAGGGTATTCTTCGAAGCGCCTATACCATGGAAAGTTACTTTATCTGGGTGAAGGGTCACAGGCATAAATACTAACTTTGCCTTAGCTCAACATACAGGACATAGAAATCATAGAATACTAGAACTGAAAGGGATCTTGATAAGTCATCAAGTCCAGTCCCCTGCCCTCACAGCAGGACCAAGCACCGTCTCTAGACCATCCCTGATAGATGTCTATCTAACCTACTCTTAAATATCTCCAGAGATGCAGATTCCATAACCTTTCTAGGCAATTTATTCCAGTGTTTAACCACCCTGACAGTTAGGAAGTTTTTCCTAATGTCCAGCCTAAACCTCCCTTGCTGCAGTTTAAGCCCTTTGCTTTTTGTCCTATCCTTAGAGGCCAAGGAGAACAATTTTTCTCCCTCCTCCTTGCAATACTCTTTTAGGTACTTGAAAACCACTATCGTATCCTATCTCAGTTTTCTCCTTTCCAAACTAAACAAGCCCAATTCTTTCAGACTTCCCTCATAGCTCATGTTCTCTAGACCTTTAATCATTCTAGTTGTTTTTCTCTGGACCTTTTTCCAGTTTCTTCACATCTTTCTTGAAATGTGGTGCCCAGAACTGGACACAATACTCCAAATGAGGCCTACTCAGCGCAGAGTAGAGCAGAAGAATGACTTCTCGTGTCTTGCTCACAACACTCCTGTTAATGCATCCCAGAATCATGTTTGCTTTTTTTTGCAATAGTGTCATGCTATTGACTCATATTTAGCTTGTGGTCTACTATGACCCCTAGATCCCTTTCTGCAGTACTCCTTCCTACACAATATGTGTGAAACAGATTGTTCCTTCCTAAGTGGAATACTTTGCATTTGTCCTTATTAAACTTCATCTCATTTACCTTCAGACCATTTCTCTAGTTTGACCAGATCATTTTGAATTATGACCGTGTCCTCCAAAGCAGTTGCAACCCCTCCCAGCTTGGTATCATCTGCAAACTTAATAAGCGTACTCTCTATGCCAATATCTAAATTGTTGATGAAGATATTGAACAGAACCAGTCCCAAAACAGACCCTTGCAGAACCCCACTTGTTATGCCCTTCCAGCATGATTGCGAATTGTTAATTACTACTCTCTGAGAACGGTTATGTAGCCAGTTATGCACCCACCTTATAGTAGCCCCATTTAGGTTGTGTTTCCCTAGTTTATTGATAAGAAGATCATGCTAGACCTTATCAAATGCTTTACTAACATCTAGCTGTACCACATCCAGCGCTTCTCCCTTATCCACAAGACTTGTTATCCTATCAAAGAAAGCTGTCAGATTGGTTTGACATGATTTGTTCTTTACAAATCCATGTGGCTGTTACCTATCAATTTGTTTTCTTCTAGATGTTTGCAGATGAATTCCTTAATTACTTGATCCATTAGCTTTCCGGGCACAGAAGTTAAGCTGACTGGTCTGTAGTTTCCTGGGTTGTTCTTATTTCCCTTTTTATAGATGGGCACTATATTTACCCTTTTCCAGTCTTCTGGAATGTCTCCCATCTTCCATGACTTTTCAAAGATGATAGCTCAGATACCTCCTCTATCAGCTCCTTGAGTATTCTAGGATGCATTGCATCAGGCCCTGGTGACTTGCAGACATCTAACTTTTCTAAGTAATTTTTAACTTGTTCTTTTTTTATCTTCTAAACCTACCCCATTTCCTCTAGCATGCACTATGTTAGGCATTCCTTCATCATCAGACTTCTTGGTGAAGACCAAAACAAAGAAGTCATTAAGCACCTCTGTCATTTCCAAGTTTCCTGTTACTATTTCTCCCTCTTCACTGAGCAATGGGCCTATCCTGTCCTTGTTCTTCCTCTTGCTTCTAATATATTTATAGAATGTCTTATTGTTACCCTTTATGTGTAGCTAATTTGAACTCATTTTGTGCCTTTGCCTTTCTAATCTTGCCCCTGCATTCCAGTGTTGTTTGATTATATTCATCCTTTGTAATTTGACCTAGTTTCCACTTTTTATATGACTCCTTTTTAATTTTTAGATCATGCAAGATCTCCTGGTTAAGCCAAGGTGGTCTTTTGTCATACTTTCTATCTTTCCTACACAGCAGAATAGTTTGCTTTTGGGCCCTTAATAACGTCCCTTTGAAAAACTGCCAACTCTCTTCAATTGTTTTTCCTTAGTCTTGCTTCCCTCAGGACCTTACCTACTAGCTCTCTGACTTGTAAGTCTTTTGTATTACAGCCAATCTGGCAATATAAACCTACCCTAACTTCTTATAATAAATATATAACCAAACCATAAGGAAGGAAAGAATAAGAGAGAGAGAGAGTAAAAATTAGGCTAGTGATATAAAATTAGGCTAGTGAGCAGGTTAGCCTTATAGGCTACAACTGTCCTCACAAACATTGCAAAGTATATGAATGGCTAATATGCAGTGTTATGAATTCATACTGAAAACTATGTTCTTCCTAAGGTCTATGAGTTGAGGGCTTGTTACCAGAAGCTGATAAAGCAGTTTCTTTCATGCGGTGTGGTTGTAGCTGGTTGTGCCCAGGATACTGAAGAAATAAGGTGAATGAGATAATATCTTTTATTAGACCAGCATTTGTTGATGAGAGAGACACGAGCTTGCAAGCTTACACAAAGTGTCCATTAAAAGATATTAAGATATCCTGTGCCCACCAGGACTACAACAACATTGCCTACAACAAAAGAAGGCATTGAATTTTGCCATCTGAAAAGGAAGCTCCACCCATATGAAGAAAAAGGATGCAAGACCCAGCCTTGAAGAAGAGCTCTGAGTAAGCTCAAAAGCTTTTCACTCTCACCAACGGAAGGTGGTCCTAAAACAATATTATTTTATCCACCTTGTCCAAGTTGCTTTCAGGCAGGAGATGCTTATCTACCTGTCTGGCTACATGCAGACTGAGTATTCCAGATTTCACAACTGCCTATTTACAGTATGAGCAAAATGCTAACCAAATGATTGCAGTGTCTCCAGGGGAGATTCTAGACAGGAAAAAACAAGCAGTAAGGGTTACCCTTTTTTGCAAGTGAAAACAATATATTGTTGGAACAATATCTGGGGGTGCAGAGGTACTTCCAGTCATAGGCACCAAGTTATATGGGCTTGTGGAGGCCTGCCACCAGGAATATATCTGGTCTGGGGCTGGACTCGATGAAAACTTACCACTGCTTGTTCCCAGCATTCCCTGGGCTCCCTGCCACCCCATACACTTTCTCCACACATCCTTCGGCCCTGTCTTCTGCCATGGGTGATTTAAAACTCTCCAAGAACCCCGCTGGCAGTGCAGCAGAGTTAGAGTGGCTTCTGGCTGCTCGCTTAGCCCATTTGTCAGCATGTGTGTCCCTGCAGTTGGAGGAGGGAGGCAGAGCGGGGTCTCTGCGCTGCTCCAGCTCTCTTCCTTATCCCCTCCTCCCCTGCTGCAGGATGTACATGTGGGCAACTGGGGTAAGCAAGTGGCTGGAAGCTGCTCTAACTAGGGTTGCCAGGTGTCCGGTTTTGAACTGGACAGTCTGGTATTTGAGCTTTCTATCCAGGAAACAAATTGAGAAAATACTGGACACATAAATGTCCAGTATTTTCTAATTAAATAAGTTTTATTATTATCATGCGTATCAGTACGTAGTTGCGTACTGCCTGGCTGGTAGACACACTCAAGCTGCGTGAGCATGTCTACGAGCCAGGCAGTATGCAGCAACGCAGTGGGGGGGGGACGGGGGCTGGGGTGGGATGGTATCCCCAGGGCCAGACTCGCCCGTGCGCCCCACCGGGATCGTGCGCGGGATGGGTAGCACCACGGGATCTGCATGCACCCGGGTCAGCCCTGCTTTCCCCCGGCCAGTTTCCCCCCCAGCCAGCCCCGCTCCCCCCGACCCCTTCCCAGCCTGCCTTGCTTCCTGCCGGCTGGTTCCTTCCCCTGATCTCCCCCAGCCAGCCCCGCTCCCCGCCAGCCAGTCTTCCTCTTCCCCTACCCTCCCCCCGACCCCAATCTCCCCCGGCCAGCTCCGCTCCCATCCCAGCCAGTCCCCCGCCTCCCGTTCTGAGATCATGTGTGTCCAGTATTTTTTTGAAAGCCATCTGGTAACCCTAGTTCTAACTGCTGCACCTCCGGTGCCTCCCCTGCCTCCATTGCCCAAGGCCAGAACCAACACCCATATTCCTTCTCAGAGCCTGCACTCCAGACCACCAACAAAATTTTTGCAAACCTGCTGTCTTTGCCTCCATTTATCCTTCACTAAGGGGATAAATTGCCAGGTGGCTTGTCTCACAAATACAGGATCACAGCCAGTCTGACTGTAGAGACCATGGGTGAACTCAACTTTATGAAAGGGGAATGTCTTGTTAATTAAGTGTAGAGTCTAGTAAGCATGTTATTTTATCTGTAACCATTCATTTCCACTAATTCTACTTTCATCCTCTCAAATCTTTGTTAAAACTTAAATAAATTTCGAGTTTTTACTGTAAACATATCTATGTCCTAAGTGCAGCTGTGATCTAAAGGGTAATTGAAAAGCTGGGATGTATTCTTACTTTGCGAACAGAGGAGATTCTGAGAGTGTCAAGTAGCTTGTGTGCTCGGCCCCTCAGGGGAATCTTGGAGTGTACCTATCATTCTTCCGTAAAGACAGCGCAGGGTCGGGGGAGGCCTGGCTTATGTTGCCAGAGGTATTGAGGAACTGATCCCTAACATGCTCAGACAACATGCTCAGGAACATGCCCTTAGGTTCCTCACACTAAGGGCAAGTGGTAGAAAGGTGCCTCAGACCCCTGGGCGCCTTTCTATCGCTTGCCCTAAGGAAACACCATTGCATGATGGTCTTTGGGTAAATAAAAATCACATTCATTGCCTAAAGAATAGTACTTCTGCCTTTCCAGAGTGTGTACAAATGAAAGCTGGGTCAAAATATACATATGGATGAGTGATGTGGCAGCTAACAACAATGGAGTTGTGCTGATTTGTACATTTTTTTGAGGATTTAGAAATTAATATATTTGAAGCAACAGTTTAAGTGCAGGTTTTACATGACTTCTTGAGTATTTCTATGATACAGTGAAGGACGCATCAGTGTCTGAACAAGGATGAAGAGATGAAAAGGTGCATTTTACGTTAGATTTCAGTGGAAACCTTAAAGCACAGATTTTGGTTTTTAAACACACACACAGTAAATCAGTTTGTTATTGTGGGCTTGAGCCTGTTCCCTCTGCTCTCTGGGGTATGTCTACACTTGCACCCTAGTTCGGACTAGGGATGCAAAGGCAGGCATTTGAAATTGCTAATGAAGCGGGGATTTAAATATCCCGTGATTCATTAGCAAGATCTCGCCGGCGTGCTAGTTCGAATCACAGCTGATTCGAAAGTGAAAGTGCGCCGGGACACATTCGTTTGAACCAAACCCCTTGGTTCGAACTAACGTTACTCCTTATTTTTTGTCCCGGCGCACACTTTCACTTTCGAATCAACTGTGATTTGAACCAGCACGCTGGCGAGATCTTGCTAATGAAGCACGGGATATTTAAATCCCCGCTTCATTAGCAATTTCGAATGCCTACATTTGCATCCCTAGTCCGAACTAGGGTGCAAGTGTAGACATACCCTGGGGGAATAAGAGCAGGGCTGTGGTAAAGTTACCTAGTATTATGAAGTAAAATACAGCCACATGATACTGTTGGTTGTTTGGAGATCTACCAGGGCAGTTTGCCTGGGGGAAGTGTCATGGATGACAGCCTCTGCTTGGAAATACACTGAGCATCTGATGAGTAAAATATGTGCGCTTTCAGTGTAAGAAAAATAAAATTGTTAATTAATTATGGACTAACTTGTAATGACCATCTGCAGAGTGTCACCTGCGTGAAGGGGGTGTGAGTGAGGATAAGTAAATTCCTGCAAATCTGCGGATATCCACTTTATATCCAAGGGTATCCGGATCTGTGGCTGTGTATATCTGCAGCTCATTTTTGCTGCCATGGATGCAGATGCAGATACAAATTTTGTATCTAGAATCCTGCAAATTTGTGGATATCCACTTTATAGATGCGGGTATCTGCCTCCGCAGATGTCAATCCAAATATCCACGGCTGATTTTTGCGTATACAGATGTGGATGTGAATACCAATTTTGTATCTGTGCAGAGCTGTAAGGATAAGTAATAGTGAGGATTTATATGCTGTGAGAAACTAGAAAGGAAATATTTTGGTGAGTGGCGGAAAGCCGGGGGGTATTTGTCAACCTAGAACAGTTTCCAAATACATATTTGGAAATAGATGAGTTGTAGGAATTGAGGCTTAAATGTCACCCATATTGTTTACTTACAGGTCTTTTAATCAGGTTTTTGAAGCTGTGTTTAAACTGGAAGAATATATTTGTGCAACAGAGCTCAGAGCACCTTGTTAGACTAATTACATGTGGATTGAAATGAGCTAAATATGTATTGTCATTTAGTTTGATCAGTTGAAATATTTGATTTGTTCCTTATCAGCTTTCTAACGTAATTAAGTGATGATTGTGAGCAAAGGTGGGTAATCAGAGTGAAAATCACATTCATTGCCTTTTTGCTGAATTAATCATTTGTGTACTCTGCTTCCAATCCAGTTTTAGCTATTATTTATATTCTATTTAAGAAGATTGTAACTCTTCAGCAAAACCACTGTCTTCAGTAAAACCACTGTCAGAAAGAACAGTTTTTCAAACTGAGATATATGTCCTTTCTCATAGCCATTGTATGTGGCATCCTTACTTAGTTTTGGCTTGGAAAGGAAGTTGTCATATTCAGATAATATTTTCCCAGCCAAAATTATGCACTCATATGGAAAAGATTGACTGTTTAGCTCCTTTAAGATCCTGTAATTCATGCACTGTTAATTTATAATAGAAGCCTACTATAAGAAAAGGTGGTTTTTCTTGGGGAAAAACACAGTCCTGAGAAAACAGATGCTCTAGTGGTATGAACAAAAAGCTAAAGTCCTAAATTCTAATCACAAATTCTGGCAGTGACTCACTTGAATGGTATTCTGGGCAAGTCTTTTAACCTCTCCCTGGGCAAGGTCCTCATCTGTAAAACCTATCCCTCACAATGCTGTTGTGTGGATTAGTTAACCTACGTGCTAATTATTACCACCACCTAATTATCTGGGATTCACTGAATTAGCTTGAGGTAAAGAACTGACTGCTGCCTGGATCTGAGTCACTATGCACATGATTCACTCACTCCATGTTTCTCATTTCAGAGGACACTTGCAGGCAGGCACTAGCCACACAACTTTGGCTTGTGAAAAGCTATGGTTTCAGCAAAGCTACATCTTCAAGAAACATAAGTTAGACATGGAAAATAATTACTTATACTTGGTCCCTGCCCCTTCCCTCCACCACTCTATGATTAAAATGTGAAATTTTCCCTAGGGCTTGCTGCAGTGCAGTAAAGTTTTAAATTACTCCAATGATGGCTGCTGTGGCTTTTTTTGACAGACTATTCCACACTTTTACACACAGAAAAAGACCCTGGCATTCTTTATGTAGGTAATTCCTGTATTATGTTCTCTCAATGGGACAATAGCTAAGTAGTTTTTTAATTAGAAAGAAGAATGATCCTAAAGTAGTCTAATTAATCTGATGGATATTTTGTGCTTTAGAAGTATCAGTTTGGTGCCAGGCTAACAAATGTACATTTTTGTTCATTGGTCAGAAAACATTATTTATTCCTTTAGTCAGAGTTAGAGTTAAGTGTTAGCTCATAAATGGAATAAACCTCTGACTGCATTTAGCTGAAATGTTAAACTAGAAATCCTGGCCCAAATCCATAACACAATTTAAATGTTTGGGTGTTGTGGATGAAAGCACTGGATTAAGATGCCATTGCAAACCATAAAATCCTGGCTTGACTGCCATCTACCATTGTAGGCATCAAAAGTCACCTGGTATCTATATTTCTGCTTTAAATATCTCTATGGCATTACGTTTTTGCCTTGAGCATTTCTGCCTCACTCTAAAGCTTCCTGCGTGCCTAAGCCCGCGTACAAGTGAAGCTAGATATTTCCCTGCCTAGCTTACCCTTAGGCTTTCCTCTGTCTCTCCTACTGAACTGTTCCACTGTGAATAAATTACTAAAGACTCATTATTAGAGCCCTGCAGATCCATTGTTGTCTTTATGGATGCAGATACAAATTTTGTAACTAGAACCTTGCAATTTTATGGGTATCTGCTTTATATCCGTGGATATCTACATCTGTGGCAGGTGGACATGGATATCTGTGGATCATTTTTGCAGGTGCAGACAGTCAATAGAGTTGGTGCATTGGACACTGGTTTTTCCACATTTTAGGTGGGTACCCAGACCATCAGGCAGTTCAGTCGTAGGTGGAACACAAAGAGGAGGTAGAGCCACTGCCCTGTTTCCACATCGTGTTTTCATATTTTCTGTTACTATCATTTTTGGTTTTTGAGAAAAAGCTAGTGCCAGCTTTTACTTCCTATCATACGTGTTGATCAAGTAGGGGTGAAGCACCATACCTTGAGCTGCTATGTTTAGGAGCAGAGATCTTAGCTGGTGTTAGTTCATTGTGCGGCCGCAGAGAGCATTCGTACATCTACACTGCAAACTGACAGCTTAATTCCAGCTTAAGGAGATGTATTCACCCTAACTCCAGTAGAGAGAGCATGCTAAAATGTGTAGCTGTGGCAACATAAACAGCAGGAGGGGCTAACCACCCAGACATAATAGCCATCCTCTCCTATGAGATTGTTAATCCTGGCCACTGCTCATGCTGTTGCAGCTACATTCTATATTAAGTGCATGAGCTGAATCAGAGCTAGTGAGAGTAAGTCCCTGCAGCTGGAATCACACGCCCAGCTCAGACTGCTGATGTGCGCTATGCTTGGGAAGGAAAAGGAATCTTGCTGTAACCTGACTGGCCGGTGACAGCTGATTCCTTGACTTCTCTAGAATGCTTTACATTGAAAAGAAACAGCATTTTCTGTACTCTGCAGAGCAAGCACAGTGAAGATGAAAGAGCCTTAGGCTTTATAAAAATGTCATTATAAAACCTTAATCAGGGGCCAAATTTAACATGACAGTGTCTCTTGCAATGAGCCTATAGTGTATCTAGCCCATAACATATTTATGTTTCCCCAGTGGGCTGGCACGTGTGTGCATCTCTCCATGTGGTTTGGCAACTATAACCTCTTTTTCATATGAGGGAGCAATTTGGTCCATGTGTCTGCTTATAACTGTTGGCTTGCAGTTGCTGTTCAGTCATAATTCTTCCATTTTGTGCTGGGTTTCTCAGTCTGAAGAGGATTCCCTTTGACTTGTGTCTCTGGAGAAGCTTTTCTCTACATGCCTGCTGTGAAGAGTTAAGTTTTGGCTGGATAGTTAAAGCTAAAGATACTCTTTAGAAGTAAAGGAATTTTGCCACCTTTTGCCATCGATTAGTGGATAGCACAACTAAGGTGACCTGTAGTTGAATCCATGAACTCTTACACATTAGAAGGCTATTCAAGGGCAAGACTAAATAGCAGGACATAAAAGACAAATTGATAAGTATTATAGGTCATGTAGCTTCTCACCATTACCATTCCTTTTAGTGGATTAGAAAAATTTCCCCTTGGTCTGAAGTCTTTAGATTAGTGAAAGACATTACAAACCTGCACTTGTCCAGTTGCAGGTCATTAGGAAGTGAGCTGGGTTCAAAAGGCAATCTCGAAGTTAAAAACTAACTTCTCTTGTCCCCCCCCGCTCCCTGAATTAAAATTTACTGTGTTTGCTTGGAAATATTTACAGCGTCACTGTCTAAGCACTTACATCCTTTAACCTCTTGCCAAACTGAATGTCACATTGAAAAAGTGCTTAGGAGTACTGTACTATATAAATCCACTGGTTTATGGCTAATCTCTCTTGCCCAATACTTCTTTTGAAATCAGTCCTCCTAAAAATACATGCATTTAGCTAAAAAATTCTTCATATTGATGTGAGCCAAAAGGGAACATGTCATAAAAGCCTGTCCTTTGCTTTTTGTGGATCTGTGTGTGATGAAGTCCCATCACAGATGTCCCCTTGGGATTGTTCTGCAGTGTACTGATCGTATCACTGACATCTGCCTTCTTGCTCTCTGGGCCTCCCTGTCTTGGTGATCCAGATCCTCTGGTCTCTCTCCCCCCACCACCAACAAGGCACAGAGTTGGGATACATGCCCCAACTTGCAGAGCAATGGAAACACTGTACCACTTCACTCTAGGAGGATGGAGTGCTAGAGCTCTGCACTCAGGAAACTAACCCTCAAAAGGGATCAGAATCCCAAATAAATCTGTGTGGGGGCAAAAGTTTTACACAGGGAAAGTTCATGAGGATGTTTGCCCCCCTTTATCAATGAAAGATAAAGATACACAATGGTTGCTCCAACTAAGTTATTTACACTAGGCCTGCTAATAAAAAAACCACTTTTGTTTACTAAGTACAAAAAAGTAGGATTTCAGTGGTTGTAAGTGAAAACAGACAGATCAAAGTAAGTTTCTAGATTAAAATTAATAGAAAACTCATAGCTGGTTCTAATTCAGTAAGAAACTTGTTACATGCAAATTTTTTTACCCTAAGCAGCTGTTCCCTGTATAATGCATGGGGGCAGGGGCAGCAGGTTTGTATAATTTTTGCTGATGCCCAGAATGGGTCTGGTCCCCTGCCCGCCTTGTAAGCTGATATATATTTTATTAAATAATGTAAAAGTGGAAAGTCAGAAGCAACACTCGCCAGCTTCAATATATTATATTGAATATTCAATATATATTGAAATATATATTTCACCCTTTTTTTAATATTTGCACCCTTTTTGTCCTGGGTTATCCACACAAACACCATAGTAGCATAAGATGGAACAAACCCATTGTGGATTCCATTGTGCATCAAATATATTATATTTTGTTGTACCTGTCGTGACAAAGTGGGAATGTTATTAATGTTTTCTCTGATGGACCCATGACCAGAAGTAAAGTCCCCTCTAAGGACTTTTCCCACCATCCTCCTACCAATAGGGATTAGTTTGGTCCCCACCAAACCCCCCTCGTGCAACTATCCTGCAATTGCATTAACCCAATGTGTGTGACATTAACTCGGGGTGGAGAGGCTGGGGGAAGTGTTCCCTCCAAGAGTTTCTTCCCATGAGCAGAATGAATTGTGTTGTGCACCAGTACTGAGTTCATGTGGCTTGTTTGGATGTGCCACTATGGCACCCAAGTTATTAATAAATATCTTATAAACCTCTACCCTTTCCCTCTGCTGCCATGTCTCCTCCCCTTGCTCCATCAGCTCCCCTGGTGCCTGCTGCTCCCCAACCCCTCACCCTCCTCTGCTGTCCTGACTCCTGCCCTTCTCACTGCCCTCAGCCTTCCTGAGACCTGCCCCGTCCACCAGCCCTTCTCTCCCCCCTGTGCCCACTCCTCCAGTAGCCCCACTCTGATCATGTGAGCCACCCCTCCTAACACCTCCCTCTACACACCTGCCCTGCCTCTCTCCTCTGGTGCTGGTCCCTCCGCTGCAGGTGTCTGCCCTTCTGCTTCATCCCCAGAATCCCCTGGCACCTGCACCTTCCCTTAGCCCTGCACCCTCCTGGTGCCTCCCTTCCCTCACTGCCCCTGCCCCCTTTTTCCCTGATGCCCACCCCTCACCACCCTCTGCCCCTGTTCCTCTCATGCCCCTGTGCCCTCACACATGACTTGCTCCATCCCCGCCTTCCTCATGCCCCTTCTTTCAAGCCTTCACCCAGCACCTCCCCTCCCCCTCTAGCTCCCAATGCCCTTACCCTCTCCTCTCCCAGCACAACCTTGTCCCCCCCTCCCACTGACACCTCCCCTCCTGCCCTTTTCCTCAGTCTCCACTTGGCCACCTGGCTAGGGTGGCCAGATGGTTGAAACAAAAATACCGAACACCCCCTCTCCTCCCCCAAAAAAAAAAAAACACCAGGAAAAATTCTGTTGGAGAAAAAAAAAAAAAAAAAAAAAAAAAAAAAAATTAAAATAAAACAGCATGTCCCCTTTAAGAGTGAGTGCAGGGATAGGAACAGGGGAGCATTGCTTCCCCTAGGTCTTTTGGCTGGCAGCTATTTTGTGCCAGCAGCCTTGGGGAACCAGGTAAACATGGGGGCTGAGGTTGGAGGGCTGGGGGGTGCTGGGCGGGCACTGAGTGTTTGTAGGGTTACCAGGTGCCCAGCATTTTTGCCTCCTGGCTGGGCAGGAGGAGGGGAAAATCAGAAGATATGGTCCAGACAGGAAGCGAAAATACTGGACACCTGGCAACCCTACACCTGGCATTTGTCTCTCCTCCACCCTGTCCCTTGGTACCTTCCCCTTTCTTCTCCTGACCTGCCCCCTTCCCCTCAGCACAAGCCCCTTCCTCTCCCACCCTACCCTACTTTATTCCTTCCAGTTTGCAGTGCTGGAGTCTGATCGGGCCCCAGCTGCTTCTGGGGCTCCAGACCACTTGCCAGGTCGCGTGGTTTTAAAGTCCCAAGCCGTGATGTCACACCACACCTGGGCGTCTCCCCTCTCACCTCAGCAGACCAGCACCCTGGCATTTAATTTCAAAAAGGGGAATTACACAAAAATGAGGAGGTTAGTTAAACAGAAATTAAAAGGCACAGTGACTAGAGCCAAATCCTGCAAGCTGCATGGAAACTTTTAAAGACACCATAATAGAGGCCCAACTTAAATGTATACCCCAAATAAAAAACATAGCAAGAGACCTAAAAAGAAGTCACCGTGGCTTAACCACCATGTAAAAGAAGCAGTGAGGACAAAAGGCATCTTTTAAGAAGTGGAAGTCAATCCTAGTGAGATAAATAGAAAGGAACATAAACACTGTCAAATCAAGTGTAAAAATGTAATAAGAAAAGCAAAAAAGATTTTGAGGAACAGCTAGCCAAAAACTCAAAAGAAATAACAAAATGTTTTTAAGTACATTAGAAGCAGGAAGCCTGCTAAAAAACCTGTGGGTCCCCTAGGCGATCGAACTATAAAGGCGCAATCAAGGACGATAAAGCCATTGCGGAGAAACTAAATGATTTCTTTGCTTCAGTCTTCACAGGCTGAGGATGTTGGGAGATTCCCAAATCTGCACCGTCCTTTGTGGGTAATGAATCTGAGGAACTGTCCCGGATTGAAGTGTCATTAGAGGAGGTTTTGGAACAAATAGAAAAACTTAATGTTAACAAATCTCCGGGACCGGATGGCATTCATCAAGGGTTCTAAAAGAACTCAAATGGGAAATTGCTGAACTATTATCTGTGGTTTGTAACCTATCCCTTAAATCGGCTTCCGTACCTAATGACTGGAAGGTAGCCAACGTGACACCAATATTTAAAAAGGGCTCTAGAGCGATCCGGGCAATTACAGACCGGTAAGTCTAACTTCAGTACCGGGCAAATTAGTGAAACAATAGTAAAGAATAAAATTGTGAAGCATGTAGAAGAACATAATTTGTTGGACAAAAGTCAACATAGGTTCTGTAAAGGAAATCCTGTCTTACTAATCTATTAGAGTTCTTTGAAGGGTTAACAAACATGCGGACAAGGGGATCCAGTAGATATAGTATACTTAGATTTCCAGAAAGCCTTTGACAAGGTCCCTCACCAAAGGCTCTTGTGTAAATTACATGGCCATGGGATAAGAGGAAGGTCCTTTCTTGGATTGAGAACTGGTTAAAGACAGGAAACAAAGGGTAGGAATAAATGGTAAATTTTCAGAATGGAGAGGGTAACTAGTGGTGTCCCAAGGGTCAGTCCTAGGACCAATCCTGTTCAACTTATTCATAAATGATCTGGAGAAAGGGGTAAGCAGTGAGGTGGTAAAGTTTGCGGATGATACCAAACTGTTTAGGATAGTCAAGACAGAAGCAGACTGTAAGGGACTCCAAGAAGATCTCACCAAACTGAGTGATTGGGCAACAAAATGGCAAATGAAATTTAATGTGGATAAGTGTAAAGTAATGCACATTGGGAAAAATAACCCCAACTATCATTACAGTATGATGGGGCTAATTTAACTACGACAAATCAGGAAGAGATCTTGGAGTTATCGTGGACAGTTCTCTGAAAACTTCCACACAGTGTGCAGCGGCGGTCAAAAAGGCAAATAGGATGCTAGGTATTATTAAGAAAGGGATAGAAAATAAGACCGGAATATCTTACTGCCCCTGTATAAAACTATGAGTACGCCCACATCTTGAATACTGTGTACAGATGTGGTCTCCTCACCTCAAAAAGATATTTTGGCCTTGGAAAGGGTTCAGAAAGGGCAACTAAAATGATTAGGGGTTTGGAACAGGTCCCATATGAGGAGAGGTTAAGCGACTGGGACTTTTCAGTTTAGAAAAGAGGAGACTGAGGGGATATGATAGAGGTGTATAAAATCATGAGTGGTGTGGAGAGGGCCGATAAAGAAAAGTTATTTATTAGTTCCTAAATAGAAGAACTAGAGGACACCAAATGAAATTAATGGGTAGCAGGTTTAAAACTAATAAAAGAAAGTTCTTCTTCACACAGCGTGTAGTCAGCATGTGGAACTCCTTGCCAGAGGAGGCTGTGAAGGCTAGGACTATAACAGAGTTTAAAGAGAAGCTAGATAATTTCATGGAGGTTAGGTCCATAAAGGCTATTAGCCAGGGGATAAAATGGTGTCCTTGGCCTCTGTTTGAGGAGGCTGGAGAGGATGGCAGGAGACAAAGCGCTTGATCATTGTCTTCGGTCCACCCCCTCTGGGGCACCTGGTGCTGGCCACTGTCGGCAGACAGGATGCTGGGCTAGATGGACCTTTGGTCTGACCCGGTACGGCCGTTCTTATGTTCTTATGTTCAGCTGTTGCGCGGCGTTTCAGCACGCTGCACATGCGCTCTGGGGCCCGGGGGGGGGGCCACCCAGAGGCAGGGCTGGGGGAGAGACCCAGCTCCAAATATTGGTGGAGCAGTGCCCCCAGCTCTGAATATTCCTGGAGCATGGGCACCACGAGCCCATATAACTCGCCGCCTATGCATGGGAGGAGAGAGAGGCAGCCAAAAATGGATCCCACAAAAGTCAGCATGCTGGGTAAGGAGCTGCCAAAACTGACCACTGGGAGATGATCATAGAGGGCTGTGTCCTGAGCCCTGCCCCCCCCTCATAGAGTGTGGAGCCTATGTCTACCTGTGATCCACAGCCCTGAACTCCTCTCCTAGAGTCGGGTGGCTGAGATGTCCAAGCCATTCTGATGGAAAAACAAAAAAATGCAAACATATTAATAGACGTCTTGCAGCTTATTCTTATGCCAGGTCACACTAAAACTTTCCGTGCCTTTACTAAGCGTAAGAGCTATTTATTACTTGCATACATATGAGGAAAAGTACTTTGCCTGCATATATTTTTGTTTAATTATATGAATTATTCAAGCTAACCAAGGAAATTCCAGGAGGCTTCTGCTTTCTCATAGTCAAGGGACAGGCAACTGTCAGGAAAATAACCCCTTGCAAGCTGCAGAGCCATGTTTGGTTACCCCTAAGTGTGTTATATGAATTCAGAGGAACTACATTCTAAACCTTACCTTTCTAGGCCCATTTCTCTTCTTTTTCCAGAAACACAGTAGGTAAGCTTGGTTGTAACTAGGCTTTGTAGAGAATATATGATAGTTTTAGTTCTAAAGACTGCACCCAGTAAACATGATTTGGTCGAAAGGACTTCAAAGAATTGGCCCTGAGGATCACTATTAACCCATAAAACCTAAGGGTAAAGTGAGCCCTGCCCCCCTTCTTTGCAAAGAAAGATGTGTAGTTGGAAATGTATTTTGAGGGACCCCTCTGTCCTTAATGTCTAACCAAGTCCCTGTTTCCATCCCTTGGGCAGCATCAACCTCTCTATTCTTACAGATTTGTAGTTCGTGTTTTTCCATTTGGGTACTTCTGGCTCCCAGGCTCTCCTCTGCACCCTGGGATTTCCAGTTTGAAGCCTCAGGTGGCATTGATGCTGTTTCAGCTGATTTAACACTCATGGAATTGCTTCTGCATTTCCTGCTGTGAAACTTCAGCTGTGAGTTTATATTTCTCTCCTCCCCCTTCCCCAGAAAGACCCAGGAGGTAGTTCTGGATACTAGTCCTCTCCTATCAGAAAAATAAGCAGGAAACTGCAAGTCAACATTCAGTTTGCTGCCTCTACTGAGGAAAAGCCCCACAGTAGAATTTGGTGAGTGTTTTAAGAATCCCTTGGCTTTTCCTCTGTTTCTGTAGGTAGCATACTGGGAAATGAAGGCTAGCAAACAGCAGCTCCCTGTTTATTTTGTGATTGTGTTGTGAATTTGAGACACAATCAATGTTCATATGGAGTCTATAAAAAAAATTACAGTGGGGCCAAAAACAGTCATTAGTGGTTAAGTGATTTTATGCTTCTTTAAATGCTTACAAAAAGCTGGGATTCTTTTGTGTAGTAAACATCAAGCGGGAAGTGAAAGCAACTTTCTGTAATTCCTTTGCCAGTGGCACATTTATGTAGCAGAGCTGTATCACAAAAGGTGACATTTGTTCTCAAGGCAGATTTTCAACTTAACAGATGTTAAAATGGCTCAGTAAGTTACACTGAGGCCTTTGAGAATGGAGGTATTACTCCTGTGTGCTGAAACAGGGAGTCAGGCTGTTAAAACAAACCTCTAGTTTACCGACAGGACAGGACAGTGAGACTGAGGTGACAGTGGTAGCAGCCCACAGATGGTTCCCTGCACCTCAACCAATTCAGCACATAACTGCCATTGAAATCAATGACTTGCAATAGGAAATAGTCTCTTAACTCAGTGTCTCTCAACCACTGGTATGAGTACCCTAAGGCAGGGGTTCTTAACCAGTGAGGTGCACCTCCCCAAGGGAGGTCTGAAGGGGATACAGGGGAGGTGTGAGGTACCTCCCAGAAAATTTATTGCAATTGCCTTCTCACTGGATAAAATTCTAAAGTTTAGATTTCTTCATAATTAATATTATGAATTAAAATTATAAACATTAATTTCTTATTAACTTCTAGAGATCAGCACACTACAATAGCAGTGCAAATCAATCAGGCCTAAGTGATGACACTCTACAATAACAGTACACAAGCATTGCCAACTTTCATCTTCAAATATTATGTACATTTGTTAAGAAAAGGCTCAAAGTAAAAAGCTCATATATTATTCATTTAGGCATTGTAACAGGGTTCACTCACCCCACAGTGCCACCAGCAGTCATACTTGGGAATTAGCTTGGACAGCTGCATCCAGCGTCCACCTGGTTCGCCAGGTCCCAGGGTTCAGGCAGGCCTCAGGGTTCGAGCTGGGCCTTCAGCTCAGGCCGGTCCTCCGAATCGCCAGGCACCAGTAGAGCCTTGGGTTCCTCTAGGTCAGAGGGTAGCCCTGCTGGCCGGCTTAGCCAGGCCTCGGCAGCCCAGGCAAGGAAGCCTTCGCTGGCCTGAGGAAAGGCGGCTGTGGGAGGCCCGGGCCAGGTCTCAGCCTTGTCAGCCAGGCACTCCAGGCAGGCCTCTGTCTCCCACAGAGGGTGGGCCCCAACTGAGCTCCCTGGTAGAGTTCTTATAGTCCTAGCTATGCCCCTTAGCTTCCTGTCAGGTGAGGGGGCGGGGCTAGGCTGTGCACAAAATGGCTCCGGGGGGGCGGGACACACACACGAACATGAAGTTTACTTTCAGGGGGAGATGTGAAGGTAAAAAGGTTAAGAACCTCTGTTCTAAGGGGTACTTGAGAGAAGTCTGGGGGGTACATCAACACAACTGAAATGTGGAGAAAACTGAATTTTTACAGTGCTTTATTATTTTTGTACTTTTTTACACCCAAAAATTTCATTGCCCACCCTGCTATGAATAAGTTGTTTAAACTAATGTGTTGCAATGGTAGAAAAAAATGTTGTGTGTCTGAAAACTGTAGGTGCTGGGGGTCCATTTATTTATTTATTTATATATATATATATATTAAAAGGGGTACTTTATAAAAAAAAAAAAAAGTTGAGAAACACTGACAACTTACTAAGTGTATGTCTACACAGCAACACTATTCCCGAAATAACTTAGTCCGTGTCTACACAGCAGGCAGTTATTTCAAAATAGTGTCAAAATACTGTCAAGCTGGAAGACTTCTTACTCCGACTCCTGTAACCCTCATTGTACACGGAGTAAGGGAAGTCAGAGGAAGAGTGCTCTGTTTTGAAATAAGTGCCATGTAGACGCTTGCTATTTTGAAATAAGATATGCAATTGACATAGCTCAATTTGTGTAGCTTATTTCCAGTTAAGCCCTGTTGTGTAGACGCACTCTCAGGCACTTCAGTAAATCCCATTAGCTACATAACAGCTGTGATGAACTAGCTGGTGATGGTTGAAAACAAATCAGCAAGAAAAGGGAAGAGTCGGTGAACACAAGAGTCAAAAGACCCTTAAATCCTCTGGACTTTCAGTGCTGTTTACCTTAGTGTTGCCAGGGTCTTGGTTTTCAACTGGAACACCTGGTTGTAAAGGGACCCTGGCAGCTTGCTGACAGGGCTGCTAAAAGTCTGGTCAGCAGGGCTGAAGCAGGCTCCCCTGGCTTTGTGGAAATCCTACAGATAGACAGCATGTCCCTCCAGCAATGTTCCCTCAAATTTTTTCAATTGATGTGTGGAATAAAATTGTGTTATGTGCACCGAGGCATGTGTGAATATGCACCACCAGTAAGAAACACGCTGCTTAACTGTGGGCGCTCTGCTATTCACCTGGGCGGCCTTTAAATCTCTCCTGAGTAGCCACACAAGTGTACAGCTTACAGAGAACACTCCAGTTCTTAGGTGCAGGTGCCAGAGGGCTCCACTTGCCTCCCCAATTCCAACTCCACAGCTCCCATTGGCCAGGAACCTTGGCCAGTGGGAGCTGTGGGAGTGGCACCTCTGGGTCTGGATAACACGCAGAGCCCCTATCTGTTCCTGGACCTAGGGGCCACAGGGACATACTGGTTGCTTCCTGGAGCCACCGGAGGTAAATGCCACACAGCCCTGAGCCCCTACCCCCATGTTGCCTAACACTCCCCTGCATCCTCTACCCCCCCAGAGCCTCACCCCCCCCCCCCCCGCTAGAGCCCTCACTCTCTCCTGTCCCCAACCCCCTTCCCGCACCCCAGTCTCATGCCACATCCCACACCTTGTTTGTGGCACCATCCCAGAGCCTAGGCGCCCAGCCAGAGGGCATCCCCAAGCCCTGCCCCAGCTCAGTGAAAGTGAGTAAGGCTGGGAGGAGAGCAGGTGATGGAGGGAGGCGCGATGGCATGAGGGGGAGCAGGGCAGGGGTGTTTGGTTTTGTGTGATTAGAAAGTTGGCATCCCCTGTTTGCCTGGAAGGGGCAAGGGCGATAGTTACTTGGCAGTCCTGTGCCAAATCACTGTGGCAACTCCAGATTCCTTAAGGGTGTCACTGACAGCAGAATCAGGCATCTGTATGCCAATAGCTGAGATACTGACAGGCGGTACAGCAGCACTATTTGGCACTGTTACACTTCTTTTCCAGTTGATTTACATGCACAGGAGGCATAGGGTTCTAGGCTGCAGCCCATAAACTGCTCTTGTCCCTGGGGTTAGTGTACACAGGTGGTGGGGATTTGGATTACCAGGGGGAACCTCCTCTGGGGCCAGTTACTGGTTTAAACATAAGCTACTTATAAATTAGTTTTAGCCAAATTAAAGCAGGGACACTAAGAACAGTTGCTTGACACTAGACACTTCTAGTGTGTGAGAGTGAGGCTCAAACTTGGAAGTGTTCTGAGGAGAGAAACTGGTAACTTTTATAAGTGGAGTAGTGGAACTATGAAAAAGTTTGGTTGATGCCCCTGGTATAAAAGAAATAGAAATTTTGTCTCTGGTGATGCGGAGAGTCATCCTGAAACCAAGCCCTCAGGACTTAGCAAAGAGAGCTAAGGAATGAAAATTCCAGGGCCTCCTATGTTCATTTTTAACATTGATGTTTATATGTCCTAAATAATGAAGAAAAAAATAATGAAATAAAGTTGTTCAACTAACAACTTTTACCACAAACGTTGCCCCATGCTTGGATGAGTTGGGAGCTTTTCTAAGGGAAAATGTTTCTGAGACTATAATGTGGGTGTTTCCCTTTCTAGATATATGCTAAGATTACACAAATACAATAAATGGTCATTTAAGTAACTCAGTAAGTAGTGTTCTACCATATAAATAATGGTAGGTCAATAAATACTTCCTAAGCCCTGTAAATTTTTGGATGGGTCTGGAGATTTACTAGTTATGCTCAATGTGAAACAGTTTATATTCAATACTGCATGACAGTGGTTCAACTTATTCTTTATAGTTAATCTCCTGAACTACAAAAAAAGTATTTGAATGAAATTTTCTTTGCTAATTCCTGTGCTGCCTTAATAGATTGCAAACTTGTCAATGCCTGGGCAGTATCAGGCCTTAAAATGCTGGGCCCTTACAGCAAGACCAGTATTTTCTATAAATTGTTTAAAACACTTGTGCATTCTGTGAAGTGACATGCAGACTATGTCTCTCAACTGCTTTAAAATATACTGTAAACTTTGATGGACTGGTGCCTGAGAATTTGTGCTAGTGATCCTTCAAGATTCCCATTCCAGCAGCTTTTAAGTCAGTCAACAGTTGCTGTTGCCTGTCTTGCCTCAGTGTCCTGCAGCTCTCTTCAAGAGTTTAGGAAACTTTGGGTTGTCACTATACGCATCCCAGGATAATCTAATAGTCGTTGTTAAAAGATTAAGATACAAAAGAGAGTGAACAAAGATGTACAGTAAAATGTTCAGGGAAAAGTTATTTCACCTTAGAATATTTAGGTGTCTTTTTTAAGGTTAAATGAATTTTCTAAAAATCTGTTTGAGAAGGAGGTTAAGACTAATTGTTTTCAATTAAAAACACAGTAACTGCTTTGAGATGTTGTAGGGAATTCTTGCCACAGGCCAATATACAAACCTTAGCTAGGACTGCCCTCTTGTGGCAAAAGAAAGCACGATCTTGTTTATGAGTGACAGGTGACCAGGACCAAGCACTACTATGTACTCCTAGGCTAGGCACTAGCAATGCAAAATCCTTTGTTGGGGGTGTGTGTGCATGCTCCCGTCTGCCCAGGCCACTGTACAGCCAGCATCACCTAGTAACCTTGTGACAGGTGAACTGGAACAACCACAGAACCAATCACTAGATGATGCTTACTAGTAACTGTTACCATCTGTGGTAGGCAATAGACAAACGGCAGGCCAAATGATCTATCCCAACTAATTGTCCATCATTAAGGGAGATTAGAGAGGATATAGTAAAAAATAATAATAGGATTTCAATTATCTCTATATTGACTGAGTAAACAGCACCTCAGGATGGGATGCAGAGATAAAGTTTCTTGACACCATAAATTATGCTTCTGGAACTGACAAGAGGAAATGCAATTCCTGATTTAGTCCAAAGTGGACCACAGAAGCTGGTCCAAGTTGTGAGTATAGCTGGACCACTTGGAAATAGTGACCATAGTATAATTAAATTTAATATCCCTGTGGTGGGAAAAACACCACAGTGCCCTGGTTCTTTGACATTTAATTTCAGAAAGGGGAACTGCACAAAACTGAGGTTAGTTATTCAGAAATGAAAAGGTACAGTGCCAAAAGTAAAATCCCTGAAAGATGCATGGAAATTTCAAAGACACCATAATAGAGGCTCAAATTAAATTAAAAAAAGTAAGTATATCAGAACAGGAAGCCTGCTAGACAACCAGTGGGGCCACTGGATGATCGAGATGCTAAAGGAGCCCCCCAGGATAAGGATGTAAACCATTAGTCAATTACCTGATAAGCAGAAGCTTCTCTGGTAGCACTATCAACTACTCACTCATCCTCCCCTTCCCCTGCTGCTGCTCTGCACTATTAAAGGGACTGGGAAGCCAGCACAAGAGGATGCTGGCTGACTCCATGGTCCCGTGGGTCTCAGCACAACCCTCTTCTGTGAACTATTAAAAGGACAGGGGAGCTGGTGCAAGAGGACACTGACTGAATTTCAGCCAGCATCCTCTTGCACTGTCTTCCTGTCCCTTTAATAGTGCAGTGGGGGGTTATGCTGAGCCCCAGCAGGAGCTAGGAGTGAGTGCTGCAACTGCCTTTAACAAATCAAGTAGTTGATGGAAATTCCCTCAATTTTTGATGCTCTTCTTCTGTCTGCAGTGCCCGCGAGCTCTTAGAGCTGCCCTGTCCCTGCTTTCGGCATCTGCGACCCCCAGAGTCCTGTCTGGGACTCAGGACTCAGAACTGACTTCTCCTTGGTGAGGATGATGCCCAGAGTGCTAAATGGCTCTAATACAAGGTCTGTGTGAAGGAGAAGCTGGCTGCTGGAGGTCACTTTTAGCAGCCAATCATTCAGGTACAGGAAAACTTAGACCCCCCTCTTATGTAGGTAAGTTACTGCCATCGCCAGACATTTCATAAACACTCACAGGGAAGAAGAGAGGCCAAACAGTAGAACGGGAAATATGTAGTGCTCGCCCGCTTTTGTGAATCTGAGGAATCGCCTGTGATGTGGAAGGACAGAAATGTGGAAATATGCACCATTCATGGTAAGGGCAGCTAACCTGTCTCCCAGATCCAAACAAGAGTTTTTGGTGGTGAGAGTGACCATCCTGAACTTTATCTTCCACATTTATTGGTTGAGGTCCCTTAGATCCAGGACTGGTCTGAGACAGCCTTTTGCTTTTGGTATAAGGAGATAGGGGCAAGGGTTTCTATTTCCGCTGACTTTGAGGGACCTCTTGTATTGCGCCTGTCTTGAGTAACAACTAGACCTCCTGTTTCAGGAGATGCTCTTGAGACGGGTCCCTAAAGAGGGATAGGGAAGGGGGATGGTCAGGCAGCGGGGATGCAAACTGCAGGGAGTACCCCACTCCAAGTATGCGGAGGACGCAACACTTGAACGTAATACTGGCCTACTCAAAGTGGGATAGGATAGTCTGGCTGAAAACAGAGGGAATGGAGCCAATAAGGCTGGTGCTCTGCCCTCGGACATGCATTCAGAAGGCGTGGTTGGGGCTTGGGGGAGGCTTGGAAGAGTTATTCCCTTGGATATTTTGTTGGGACAGGGTTCTCCGATTAGTCCTATTGTGCCTGCACTCTTGCTAATGGCACTGGCTAGGCACAAATCTCTGCTGCTGAGGCTGAGGGCAAAATGGGCAACTTTGGGATGCCGGGGTACGTATCCATAGGAATCTCAGTCATTCGGATGTCTGAGGGAGTGCAGCTGAAAACAGGCTGTTGCTCTCAAAGGGGAGATCCTACAACATGGACTGGATCTCTAGAAGAAGCCCCAAGGCATGAAGCCATGCATATTGGCGCATAATCACTCCAGTTCAGAGCCTTCTTGCTGACGAATCGGCTGAGTCCAGGGTTGCATGTAGGGATGTTCTGGCAACCTTCCTCTGACAGGACTCTGAATTCCTGGTCGACATCGTGGGACAGCAACTCTTCGTATTTTTGAGTGTTTCCCACAATTTATAAACATAGCAGCTAAGGATTGCCTGCTGATTGGCAATCCTTACTTGTAGGTCCCCCTGTGGAGTAGACCTTCCTGCCAAACAGGTCATTCTTCCAAAATGCAATTAGTTACCATTTCCAATTTGAGATTTAAATGGAGTCACTCAGTTTCCATAATGCAGACATTTTCTTCTAAATTCTTTTTGCTTCTAACTCCATTCATCCCTACAATTATGGCTTTGGTGCAGCTGTCATAAGCTAATACAATATGTGATTTTGAGATGGCACAACTGCTTACATTTTTTCCTGGCCACGTTTAAATAGTGATCATCCTCTTCCTGAAATACTGAGAACCTCTTTACTTTGGTATCTTGGGTATCAGACCCGTTTCCTGAGAACAGTTTTGCAGACCAGCTCCAATTTCTAAGTAGGTCTTCGATGTTTGAACCTACTAAGATACAGACTTGTACAATAGTTCTACAAAAAGGGTTTAAGAAATCAACTAAAAGAGTGATAGCCATCTAAAATCAGATGCTTGCCTTTTTCCTTGAAACAACATCTTTAAAGAATTTAAAATGGTTTCAAACCTGAGACCGAGGTTATTTGATTTGGTAATAAAGAACTAAAGGGGGATGAAATTTAGCTACAGTTTTTGCTTTGAACGGTCTCAACAATTTAAATTAAATGTCTGTTAAAAGATAGTCTTAATCATTTATAAAAATTCACAGGATGAGTAAAACCTTAGCCAATGCCGAACATTTTACAAACAACCAATAATTAGTGGGGGGGATGTCGCAAGGGGGCGCTGTGATCCGGTTGATCAAGCCATATCACACTACCCATTTGGTTCAGCATTCACAGAACAAAAGAGTCTTTCACAATATCTTAAACATATCTTTAACAAGTTTTATTGCAGGCAATTCAGGAGCAATTTTAAAAGCACTATATGTGTGTGTGTATATATATATATATATATATATATAAAAATACTAAGCAATTAAAAGGCATTACAAGCAATAATTAAATGGAATAATTAACAATCTACATCTAAGCCTTACCCCAATTTAGCAGCCTAATTCTTAATCCAAGTTAACACACACACACTCACCCTCACTCTCTGGGGCTGGCCAGACCCCAGGTAATGTCAATTAATTTGGGTGAGGCGGAAGTCCAATGTGCATGTCACCCCAATATGCCGAATTGATGGACTCCGACTCGTGGGGCAAAATGGTGTGGTATATCCCCTCGGCAGGGGCCAGTCCGGTGAGATGCCATCCACTGGTTGCACATAGTCCAGGTGGGGTGATGTCCTTTAGTGACACCCCCTTCTTCCTACTGGTGTGTGCATAACCAATCCAGAAATATCCAGTTTTTCAACCACTTGTCTCACCACGAGAGAGAAACAATGGTCTGTCCTTGGTTAGATCCTTCCCTTGTTACTTTTTCTTATCTGGCAATGCTGGGAACGCTGCCTCCGCATGCATACACAGTTCTTTTATCTCACACAGTTCTTTTTCTTAAAGTTGTAAACAAGTCCATAATCCTCCGGGGGTTTTGCCCGGGCCTCAGCATAGCCTCTCTTCAGCTTGATTTACTGTTGATTTACTTATGCACTCATGCTAACCATTCACACTACCCATGATTTGTGACAGGGGTGCAGGTTGGAGGGGGAACGGGTGATTTAGCTGAATGAAAGAAGATACATAAAAGACAGACGTGTTCTCACCAAAATGGAGATGTTTTCACTTTTCACAGCGCACAGCCATAAAACAAATGAAAACTCCCAGCATGAAACGCAATGCAGTCATATTAGTCACGTGATTATTTTTTAAATGCAAAAATGACTTATCCTTTTGTTTTGGAGTTGACAGAGTATGATGTGAATACAAAAATACTAGGGGTCCAATATTGGAATTAGGGGTCCAAGAGGAGACTATGAACAGGTCAAATATGTATACATTTTCAATATGGATCTTTCAAACTTTCAGCTTGTTTGACCAAAGGAGACATTACCACACAGAGTATAACTCTTCTTCAGTAAAAATGGAAGGAGGCAGGTGAAAGTCAGCTATTAATAGTTCAGTAAGACAATCACAACTTTATTCCAGCTCTTGGACCCCTGACTTATTGCCTCTCTTCACAGGAGGGTGAAACACTGGCAGCAGTTACAATAACACAAAGTTTTGGCATACGACATTTACACAGGATTGATCCTGCATTGCCTTGGCCCATCTCACGTCTTTTCCCCTTTGCCTCTCTTCTCCAAGTGTCCTATGCCACCTGCTCTGAGTAAATCCCACAGCTATGACACAAACAAGTTTTTGTGTGTCTGTTTTAAATATAATGCTCCTGGGTTAAAGCCATATGACTGAGGTAAAACTATATGATTTGTGCTAGGAAACAACACTATCCAATAGACAGTGAATACTCCTCCACCTCCAATAGTCCTGCAGAAATTAAAGAAAAATGACTTTCCTTCCTCAAGATAAAAGTTAAATTGATCTATTTGGATGTAGGTTGTCAGAACTGGTACCACTTCTTATCGTTGTGTTTCAACATCATCTACAACAAACAAAAAAAAGCAAAGACATGAATACAATTAGTATTTCCATACTGTGCCCCAGGCATTCAGAAATACAATAAGAAAGAAAATCAAATTCCTTATTTGTTATTATCTCGCATTTTTCACATTGTGATGGAATCTATCTTTTATTACTATAAAAGAAATTCATCACAAATCTGCTGATAAGTCTGCTTCTACCTTTCTGACTCCTGACTGTGAGTGTGACAGCTCAACAAAGACAGGAAAGTTCGGTGGAAGGTAATAAGAAAGGCACAGACCAGAGACCAATGAGAATATCTGTTCCTGGTGACTGCTCAGAAGGACCAAAGTGAGATTCCTGCAATTGTTTGTAGGTGGTTGGTCTGTCTTACTGATTCTCAAACTTTGATAATGGTGACCCCTTTCACATAGGAGTGCAACCTTTTTATACATTTAAAGCACTTTGCTTCCCGCATTTATTATCATGTTAAATATATTAAAGTGGGATTTGGGGCAGAGGCTGACAGTTTGCAACCCCCTCATGTAATAATAACCTCGCAACCCCTAGAGGAGTCCCAGCCCCCAGTTTCACAAGCCCAGTCTATCTGCATTTTAGGTCCCCAGGGTTCATGGGTATGGTGTAAATAGAACACATACATAATAGAAAGTACACTAAAGATACGCAACTCCATTACATGAGTTCCTTTAACAATGGAAAGTAACTCTGCAGTATCGACTACAGAACATGCCAGATAGGTACAGCTCTGTACCCAATTCCTATATGGTGAGGCTGGTGGGATTAACAGCAGCATTTTTGTCACCTTAACCATTAGGAAAAAAATTGATGCTCAATAGGAAGACAAAAGAAATTTTGAATATTAATCACTCTCACTTGCACATCTGTTCTCTCTCAAAGTGAATTGCACATCTTACAAACGCTGATATAGTACTGTAAGTAGGGTCTGAAGCAATGCTTCCATTGCAGCCAGCTGGAATGGGAAAGGAATCCTGGGTGTGGTTATGTAAATACCATTCACTCTGTTGCTGATAGTTACATTAGGCAAAACACCATTCTAACAATTCATTTGGCTGTTGTGGGGTCATAAACAATGTTAACTCTAAATGTAGGAATTGTAAAATATGACCACCAATGCTTGCAGTCATTGACAATGCAGAAAAGCATACTGTGTTTAACTCAGTTCAAAGGAGAGACATTGTCATTGTAAAGAATATCGGATGGACAAGGCTCTCTCTTCCAGAGGCTGTGAAATCAATTGGGGTGAAGGGCAGAGCTCTGAATCAGCAGGCTACATGCCCTCCAGGTCTGAGTATAAGACTGGTTCAACCTGTTTCTCTCCTCTCCCTGTTCTAATGACAGAACTGAAACAGACTCCATAAGTAGTCTATTATTTATTCACTATACACCCAGTTGCTAGGAAACAACACTATCCAATAGACAGTAATACTCTCCTCCAATAGTCCTGCAGAAATCAAAGATGACTTTCCTTCCTAAAAGAACTCAAATGGGAAATTGCTGAATCTATTTGGATGTAGGTTGTATTTGTTATTATCTACTTATTTTCACATTTGTGATGAATCTATCTTTTATTACTATAAAAAGAAATTCATCACAAATCTGCTGATATACTGTGCTGCCTCTACCATTCAGAAATACAATAAGAAAGAAAATCAAATTCCTGATTTGTTAGGTGTAGCTCAGCAAAGAATAAAATTGTGAAGCATGTAGAAGAACATAATTTGTTGGACAAAAGTCAACATGGTTCTGTAAAGGAAATCCTGTCTTACTAATCTATTAGAGTTCTTTGAAGGGGTTAACAAACATGTGACAGGGGGATCCAGTAGATATAGTATACTTAGATTTCCAGAAAGCTCTTTGACAAGGTCCTCACCAAAGGCTCTTGTGTAAATTACATGGCCATGGGATAAGAGGGAAGGTCCTTTCTTGGATTGAGAACTGGTTAAAAGACAGGAAACAAAGGGTAGGAATAAATGGTAAATTTTCAGAGTGGAGAGGGGTAACTAGTGGTGTCCCCAAGGGTCAGTCCTAGGACCAATCCTGTTCAACTTATTCATAAATGATCTGGAGAAAGGGTAAGCAGGAGGTGGTAAGTCATGGATGATACCAAACTGTTTAGGATAGTCAAGACAGAAGCAGACTGTAAGGACTCCAAGAAGATCTCACCAAACTGAGTGATTGGGCAACAAAATGGCAAATGAAATTTAATGTGGATAAGTGTAAAGTAATGCACATCAAAAATAACCCCAACTATATGGTGGGCTAATGATGGGCTAATTTACAAATCAGGAAAGAGATCTTGGAGTTATCGTGACAGTTCTTGTCACCTTAACCATTAGGAAAAAATTGATGCTGTATTATTAAGAAAGGGATAGAAAATAAGACCCGAATATCTTACTGCCCTGTATAAAACTATGGTACGCCCACATCTTGAATACTGTGTACAGATGTGGTCTCTCACCTCAAAAAGATATTTTGGCCTTGGAAAGGGTTCAGAAAAGGGCAACTAAAATGATTAGGGTTTGGAATGTGGTTATATGAGGAGAGGTTAAAGCGACTGGGACTTTTCAGTTTAGAAAAGAGGAGACTGAGGGGATATGATAGAGGTGTATAAAATCATGAGTGGTGGAGAGGGCCGAGAAGAAAAGTTATTTATTAGTTCCCTAAATAGAAGAACTAGAGGACACCAAATGAAATTAATGGGTAGCAGGTTTAAAACTAATAAAAGAAAGTTCTTCTTCACACAGCGTGTAGTCAGCATGTGGAACTCCTTGCCAGAGGAGGCTGTGAAGGCTAGGACTATAACAGAGTTTAAAGAGAAGCTAGATAATTTCATGGAGGTTAGGTCCTGGTGCAGGCTGGCACTGTCGGGCAGACAGCTGATCACTGGCATCACAGATGGACACTTTGGTCTAATGGACCTATGTGACCGCAGTTCTTATGTTCTTATGTTCTTATGGCAGTCAGCAGCCAGCAAAGCAGTGCCAGAAAGCAGTGAGCAGGTGAATAGCAAGTGACGAGCAGAATGGGTGAGATGACTCCTACCCACCCCCCTGAGGATGGGAGATGAACTCTACAGATCACCTCTGAACTCTGGGCCACCCTCACTGAGGACAGCAACTGTGAATGGGGTGCAGAGAAGGGTTGGGCATGTGAATGGGACACTTACATTGCTGAAACTTGTGAGCATGAGGCAAAGGACATTGCCCAACCTACTTGAGCTGGGGTGTTTACTCATGGTTTGGTCATCAATTGTGATATTTTCCCAAATGAATGCCATGTTCCCCCTCTCCCTCTTTCATTAAAGGTTTCTTTTCTACGCTCAGACTCTGTGCTTGTGAGTGGGGAAGCATTGCCTCTTAAAGGTGCCAAGAGGTGTGTGAGAATTTCCCAGGTTAGTGGGTGGGGGCTTGAGCCAGTTCTGTGTTGGCTGGATGAAAAGGAACCCCTAAATACTCGACCCAGCCCTGGCTGCTGCCAGTGCTCCCTGGCAGAAGGGTTACAGTACCATGCTGATACACTAAAAGGAGTCAGCTCATGAGCATGTTGAAAGAAAGAATGAACACTACTTTGCTAAGCAGCTGTTCTTTCATCCCGTTCTCCTAGTTTCTGCCCTCTTTCATCCAGTGCCATCCTGGCTCGTGCTAGTTCACCAATTACTCCAGATGCCGCTCCTTTAACACCAATACCCAATACCACCAGGCCCTGGGATATGCTGAGCAAGACTTCTTGATGCCTTTCCGGATGCTGCTTCTCCAACTAGATAAATTTAATTCAGTAGTCATCCATTTAGTCTTTCTGTTTCAATAAAATCACTTACAAATATGATCGTTTAGAGATGCTATTAACCTTCCATTACATGCTATTGTAAAATTATTGTTTCATTAGCCAAAAAGAGATGCCAAATTATTTGTCACTTAGGACATGAAAAGCTAATGGCAGACCTCATTAAAAATCACTGGTTATCTGGTATGTTGATGGTCATTTCAGAGAAATGTTGTATATCTGACACTATTTTGTTTTCTTTATCAGAAGTAGCACCAAAGGCTGGCTTGGCAGCAGAAGCCCCTGTCCGAAGTGGGGACCCAAGCTCCCTGTGGACAGAGGCTGCGCCAACATCCTACCTGCTCCTCTCTTCACGCTGCTCAAGGGGAGACCTCGTCTGCTTCTCCTGTGGAGGCAGTGGAGGGGCAGGAGCCACCATGGAGCCAGCACATACGGAGTGCTAGTTTTCAAGCTGGTTCCCTACACTTATGGGCTCCTGGCTGTTTCCCCCACTGCTGCTTCTGATAGAAGCTGCAATACGGAGGCGTGGGGAGGCCAATACACATGCGAAGCAAACTGGAAAGCACATACCAGCTCCTGCCTACCTCCCCCTTACCGTCTGTGCTGCTGTCCTCACTCTATGAGAAGCAGCAGTATGGTGAGCAGGGGCAGACAGCTCTGTGGAATCTGGTGCTCATGGGGAGCTGGCTTTTAAGCTAGCACCCTCTGAGCAGGGGCTCGTGCCTCGCCCCTGATGCTGCCTCTGTGGGAGGCAGCAGTGAAGGCGGGCGGGGGGGGGGAGAGACAAGTGGCTCTGCAGGATCCAGTATGCTTGGTGAGCCAGTTTAAAAACTGCCTCCCCATGGGCATTGGCTCCCAGCTCTCTCCACTGCTGCCTCTGATTTTGGGGGGCGGGGAGGAGGAGGAGGATAATCATTTCAATGGCTGTGAAATAACATCCTTATTAGAATCCCCAGGTTTTTTCCCAGACTAAAGTTGACAACTTCATCTAGATAAAGGCAACTTTATCCAGAGCAGCAGTGACTGTTTTGTAAATATGGTCTACATTCTTTGTTTCTACGATTTTTAGTTTTGCATTTAGCCATATTGTTTGCTTGTGTCCAGCTCAACAAGTGATCTAGATCTCTCCATAGTGACATTTCTACTACATTTTTTATCACTGCCCCCACCCTGTATTTTTTACCACTGCCCCCACCCCACAGTAGCGTGTGTGGATGATGCTCAGTGAATCAAGTATGAGGTCACATTTGAATGATGATCAATATAATTGTGTATTAAGCTGTTTTATTTCAGCATCCAAACTCTACATCAGCAGTTCTCAAACTTTTTGGGCTCCAGAGCCCTTTACATGCGTAAAAATTTATGTGGCGCCCCAGCAGTCCACTGATTGTATGTGTTGTACCAATCGATGTTCCCAGTTTGTCAACCTCGCGGAGCCCCTGAAGATGTATCGGAGCACAGTTTGAGAAACACTGCTCTACATAAATGCAGCAAAAGGTTCCCTGCAAAACAATGCGATCTTGTACTTGAGAATTTTGTTACATTGCATAGGAAAAAGAATTATTTTTGCAGAGGACATCTTATTTGCTGGTTTCTGAGTACTTGTCTTTACAACCCAAATCTTCCTTTAATGTACAATTTGTGTAGAATATGTAAATACATTCTGCTTGATTCACCCACTTTCCTCATACATGGAAATACTTTTCAGAATCAAAGAAAAGAGCATAGAGTTCTTTTCTCTCAAGTGACTGTGCATCACCTCCAAACAGGCCTTTAAAGAAACCCCAGTTTGAGACGTCTGGTGTTTCTACTCAAGTGAAGAGCTCACCCAATATTTCCTTTGTAATGCAACAAGATTACTGTTGGCAACATCATATTTCCTATTTTAAGGTTCTTATAAAAACAAGATTACTGTAGTACATGTTTCACTATCACCATCTACCCCTCAGGCTTTGCAATTCATAATGTTTAGGACAGAACTTTGCAGCAGCTATTCAGAACAGTTTTCTCTTCTATGTTTGGCAACACACCTAAATAGAAGCCAAGAACAGATCAGGAAACTCTTCAAAGTCATGTGATATCAAATAGTTTGAGCCTGTAATACAAGAGTACTTGAAAAGAAATTTGAGACTAGCCATAAGAACATAAGAACGGCCGTGCTGGGTCAGACCAAAGGTCCATCTAGCCCAGTAGCCTGTCTGCCAACAGTGGCCAGCACCAGGTGCCCCAGAGAGTGTGGACCGAAGACAATGATCAAGCGATTTGTCTCCTGCCATCCCTCTCCAGCCTCTGACAAACAGAGGCCAAGGACACCATTTTATCCCCTGGCTAATATCCTTTTATGGACCTAACCTCCATGAAATTATCTAGCGTCTCTTTAAACTCTGTTATAGTCCCAGCCTTCACAGCCTCCTCCGGCAAGGAGTTCCACAGGATGACTACACGCTGTGTGAAGAACTACTTCCTTTTATTAGTTTTAAACCTGCTACCCATTAATTTCATTTGGTGTCCTCTAGTTCTTCTATTTAGGGATCTAATAAATAACTTTTCTTTATCCGTCCTCTCCACACCACTCATGATTTTATATACTTCTATCATATCCCCCCTCAGTCTCCTCTTTTCTAAACTGAAAAGTCCCAGTCGCTTTAACCTCTCCTCATATGGGACCCGTTCCAAACCCCTAATCATTTTAGTTACCCTTTTCTGAACCCTTTCCAAGGCCAAAATATCTTTTTTGAGGTGAGGAGACCACCTCAGATCTGTACACAGTATTCAAGATGTGGGCGTACCATAGTTTTATACAGGGCCAGTAAGATATTCTGTGTCTTATTTTCTATCCCTTTCTTAATAATTCCTAGCATCCTATTTGCCTTTTTGACCGCCGCTGCACACTGTGTGGAAGTTTTCAGAGAACTGTCCACGATAACTCCAAGATCTCTTTCCTGATTTGTCGTAGCCAAATTAGCCCCCATCATGCTGTACGTATAGTTGGGGTTATTTTTCCCGATGTACATTACTTTACACTTATCCACATTAAATTTCATTTGCCATTTTGTTGCCCAATCACTCAGTTTGGTGAGATCTTTTCGGAGTCCCTCACAGTCTGCTTCTGTCTTAACTATCCTAAACAGTTTGGTATCATCTGCAAACTTTACCACCTCACTGCTTACCCCTTTCTCCAGATCATTTATGAATAAGTTGAACAGGATTGGTCCTAGGACTGACCCTTGGGGACACCCCTAGTTACCTCTCCATTCTGAAAATTTACCATTTATTCCTACCCTTTGTTTCCTGTCTTTTAACCAGTTCTCAATCCAAGAAAGGACCTTCCCTCTTATCCCATGGCCATGTAATTTACACAAGAGCCTTTGGTGAGGGACCTTGTCAAAGGCTTTCTGAAAATCTAAGTATACTATATCTACTGGATCCCCCTTGTCCGCATGATTGTTAACCCCTTCAAAGAACTCTAATAGTTTAGTAAGACAGGATTTCCCTTTACGGAAACCATGTTGACTTTTGTCCAACAAATTATGTTCTTCTACATGCTTCACAATTTTATTCTTTACTATTGTTTCGACTAATTTGCCCGGTACTGAAGTTAGACTTACCGGTCTGTAATTGCCCGGTCGCCTCTAGAGCCCTTTTTAAATATTGGTGTCACGTTGGCTACCTTCCAGTCATTAGGAAGCCGATTTAAGGGATAGGTTACAAACCACAGATAATAGTTCAGCAATTTCCCATTTGAGTTCTTTTAGAACCCTTGGATGAATGCCATCCGGTCCCGGAGTTTGTTAACATTAAGTTTTTCTATATGTTCCAAAACCTCCTCTAATGACACTTCAATCCGGGACAGTTCCTCAGATTCATCACCCACAAAGGACGGTGCAGATTTGGGAATCTCCCAACGTCCTCAGCCGTGAAGACTGAAGCAAAGAAATCATTTAGTTTCTCCGCAATGGCTTTATTGTCCTTGATTGCGCCTTTTATAGTTCGATTGCCTAGGGGACCCACAGGTTTTTAGCAGGCTTCCTGCTTCTAATGTACTTAAAAACATTTTGTTATTTCTTTTGAGTTTTTGGCTAGCTGTTCCTCAAAATCTTTTTTGCTTTTCTTATTACATTTTTACACTTGATTTGACAGTGTTTACGTTCCTTTCTATTTATCTCACTAGGATTGGACTTCCACTTCTTAAAAGATGCCTTTTGTCCTCACTGCTTCTTTTACATGGTGGTTAAGCCACGTGACTCTTTTTAGGTCTCTTGCTATGTTTTTTAATTTGGGGTATACATTTAAGTTGGGCCTCTATTATGGTGTCTTTAAAAAGTTTCCATGCAGCTTGCAGGATTTGGCTCTAGTCACTGTGCCTTTTAATTTCTGTTTAAGTAACCTCCTCATTTTTGTGTAATTCCTTTTGAAATTAAATGCCAGGGTGCTGGACTGCTGAAGTGTTCTTCCCACCACAGGAATGTTGAATGTTATTATATTATGGTCACTATTCCCAAGCGGTCCTGTAACGGTTATTTCCTGGACCTGATCCCGCCCACTCAGGACTAAATCGAGAATTGCCTCTCCTTGTGGGTTCCTGCACCAGCTGCTCCAAGAAGCAGTCATTTAAGCCATTGAGAAATTTTATCTCCGCTTCTCTTCCTGAGGTGACATGTATCTAGTCAATATGGGGGTAATTAAAATCCCCCATTATTATAGAGTTCTTTATTTTGGTAGCCTCTCTAATCTCCCTCAGCATTTCAATGTCAGTATCGCTGTCCTGGTCAGGTGCTCGGTAATATATCCCTACTGCTAATTTCTTATTATTGGAGCATGGAATTACTATCCATAGCGATTCTATTGAACATGTTGATTCTCTTAATATTTTTATTTCATTTGATTCTACATTATCTTTCACATACAGTGCCACTCCACCACCCACCTGGCCTGCTCTATCCTTTCGATATATTTTATATCCCAGTATGATTGTGTCCCACAGATTTTCCTCATTCTACCAGGTTTCAGTGATGCCTATTATGTCAATCTCCTCATTTAATACTAGGTACTCTAGTTCACCCATCTTATTAGTCAGACTCCAAGCATTTGTGTAGAAGCACTTTAAAAATTTGCCACTGCTTATTTGTCTGCCCTTCCCTGATGCATTGGATTCCTTTGTATGCGGTTGTTTGTCTGCTCTGGCCATGGTTTGCCCTCTCTCTCCTCCTCTCTTTCTGACTACAGCTTAGAGAATCTCTATCAATGGATTCTCCTCTAAGAGAAGTCTCCTCTGATTTACGTGCATCTCCGCACCAATCGGCTTTCCCCATCTCTTAGTTTAAAAACTGCTCGGCCTTTTTAATGTTTAGTGCCCGCAGTCTGGTTCCACCCTGGTTTAGGTGGAGCCCATCCTTCCTGTATAGGCTCCCCTCTCCCAAAAGTGTCCCCAGTTCCTAATAAATCCAAACCCTCTTCCCTACACCATCGTCTCATCCACGCATTGAGACTCTGAAGCTCTGCCTGCCTACCTGGCCCTGCGCGTGGAACTGGAAGCATTTCCGAGAATGCCACCATAGAGGTCCTGGATTTCAGTCTCTTTCCTAGCAGCCTAAATTTGGCCTCCAGGACATCTCTCCTACCCTTCCCTACGTCATTGGTACCTACATGTATCACGACCACCGGCTCCTCCCCAGCACTACACATAAGTCTATCTAGATGCCTCGAGAGATCCGCAACCTTCGCACCAGGCAGGCAAGTGACCATACGGTTCTCCCGGTCATCACATGTTTTTAGTTAAAGAAAGACTTGGGCAACACTAACTCTCTTGCTGAAACTACATTTTCCACATATGTAACATTAACAAATCTAGTTTATATTCAGTCTTGCATGAAAGTTCATGCTACCCGGTCTGATTTTTAAATATTGCATCATTTCAAGACATGCATTTTCCATAGTTTCTCATACACAAGTCTGTGGCTATCTAATATGTCATTTCGGTGCCATGTCTTCATTATATAATGAGCTGCCTTGAAGATTTTTTTTCTGACTTCCAATATGCAAACCGTACAAATTCAAGTGCATATAAATCAAGTCCAATTAAAACAAACTGTGAGCTCCTTTTCTTCTGAAAAGCCATCCATTCTGTTTTTTTGCAAATTAGAGACCAGTATGATGGACAGCGACTGGATGTTCAAGGATTCACTTTTTGGAATTTGTGGGGTCAAATCTGGGCCACACTCAAGTTAGAGTTTTGCCATGGACTTCAGTAAGGCCAAGATTTCACCCCCTATTGTGTTACTTGAAAACTCATGCAAAGTGTTATCCTTTCAGGGACACTTCATTTGGCAGTTTCACTCTGAGGCACATTCACATAGGAAAGAACTGATCCAGCAAAATGAGACCAATAGTTCTCATGTACTTAATGCTAAAATAGACACGCATGTATTGTAAAATGATTTACAGTCCATGTATTCCTGATAGATGTTGGAGAACAGACTTGTTATTTCCATCCCAGAATATCTGTTTCTACAATGATATTAAAATGTGCACTTAATGGCATAAAGGTACAAGAAAATGCCCTTGCTTTTCACTGAAGTTCTGAGGTTTGGGTATACTCTCTAGACCCCTATTCTTTGGTCTCAAACAGACAAAAGCACCTATGCTGTAAGGAGGCACTATAAACACAATTACACTAGGGCTAAGAGGTAAAATTGAAAGGGATAGCTACATTGCGTAATAAGTACCTGGGGGAAGATGTTAGAAAAAGCTGTTCTAAAGCTTACGGAGCACCTCTGAGAGCAGAAAAGTGGGGGAAGGCAAAGTGTGCCTTTCCTGCATAACTAACACAAGGGGGAGCAGAGGTGCAGAAGGCTATGCTTCTCATTGGCCACTAGGGGGCAACAGCGAGAGAAGGCAGTGGATCGCTTATACTGCCTAAGCAACACTACAGGCAGCAGAGAGTTCAGAGCAGGAGAGTTTGCAAAGGAAGGAAGTGGCGGCTAAACTGAACAAAGTCTCCTGGACACAACAGAAGAGGCATAGAAATGAAGGGGAAGACACGCATAACATATGATGCACAGGAGAGCAGACAGAGTCAAGGAGAGAAGGCTAGGTTGCCTAACATGCACTAGGAAGAAGCAGAGTGTGAAATGGGGAGGGGAGACAGAGGAAGGGGGCAGGGAGGAGAAGAGGTGGCCACCCAGCTTAATAGGCAGCACAGAGCAAAGGCACTTCTATACCACACAACGGCACTAGAGGTAGCAGACTGAGGAGGGCGGCCGTAACGCACAATGGGGAGCAGAGAGGGAGAAGGGGAAAGAAGGCAGTCCAAGTACAACGGGCACTAGGACAACAGGGAAAGGAGGAGGAAAGGGACAAGAGGGTCAAAAGGCGGGAAAGGTAGATCGAAAGCCTACGGGGCACAACTGAGGGCAGAAAACGGGGGCACCTGCATAACCGACACAAGGGGGAGCAGAAGCGCAAAAGGAAGGCTATGCTTTACATTGGCCACTAGGGGGCAGCAGTGAGAGAAAGCAGTGCATCGCTTAAACTGCCCCATGGACACTAGGGGCAGCAGAGAGTTCAAGAGGGGAAAGAGCCCTCCTTACTACATTACCGCTCCTAGTGTCCACTGTGCAGTGACCCGCCCACCCCTTTACCTTCTGCACGCCAATGGACACTGGGGACAGTAGGGAGAGAATGAGGAAAGGGGCAGCTATACTGCATAATAAGTACTAAGGGTAAGAGAGTGTCAATAAGGTCAAAAAGGCGGTTCGAGTGCGTAAGAGGCACCACTTAGGGCAGAAAAGAGGGATGTCTATTCTGCGTAATGGACTCTAAGGGCAAATGAGGAGGGGAAGGGACAGGGGCACCTATCCTGCATAACGGACACCAGGGGGAGCAGAGAGGCAGAAGGAAAACTATACTTCACAATGGCCACTAGGGGGTAATACAATGTGAGAAGGCAATGGATTGCTTATACAGGCTAATGGTCACTAGGGGCAGCAGAGAGTTTAAGAGGAGAGTCTCCCACAGTACACTGCTGCTCCTAATGCCCACTATGAACAACGAATCACCCTTTTACCCCTTCCCACATTCTGCTTGTTGCTATTCACTTTGGTATGAAAATGTAACAGACAGCTCTACTGGCAGAAGAGGTAAGGCGTGCCAAGTTGTAGCCTTACCATAGTTTTCCTGCTCTAGTCCACAATGAACAGGCATCCATTTCATTGTAATGTGAATTTCCAGGCACCATGTTTTATTAAAGGTGTTGTCCAACTGAAGAGCATCCAAAGAACATCAAAAGTGGTTGAAAGGTTTGAACAGCTCCTATGAGGGAACAAAGAATAAAACTGAGTGTGTTCTGGAGAATGGAAGGTGAAAGGGTGCAAAGGAACATGTAAACTGCATCTATGGTTACCAATAGCTTGGGGCAGAGACAATAAAACAGGTTTATGGGCACTAGGAGACCAAAGACTGAGGGCCAGGGCACAAGGGGCAGCAATGGCTAAGGACCAGGGAGATCAGCGTAGCCTAATGGCCACAAGGGGGCATAACAGCTGGGGAAAACACAGACCCCAGAATAAGTCAATGGGCACTGGGGCACCAATAGGGTTTGGTGAGTCAGGGACAGCAATACAGCCCAATATGTACTAGGATCAGCAATGCCTGGAATGGAGGGACAACAATACAGATAAAGTGCACTACACTCACTGAGGGGTGTAGAGGTGAAAATGGTTAAAGGGGTACTTATATAGCACTAAGGGAATGAGCAGCAAGAGTGAGTGAAATGGAGAAAGTTCTCATTTTGCAGTATAGCCGCTCCTAAGGGCTGCAGAGGCTCAAAGGAGGCAAAGGTATGTTCACTTCCTAAGGCAGGCATGGGCAATAATTTTTAAAAGGGGGCCACTTCAGAAAGGAAGGGGCGGGGCCAGGAGTCTTATTTTGCTTCCTCCCCACCCTGATTGGCCTGGAGGAGGGGAGATAGAGAGGTCTTCCCCCTCCTCCCAACCACACCCTAGAGAGAAAAGCCATCTGTTATAAAACAGCTCTAAGCACCTACTGGGAGGAGACCTCATGCACTCTGCCTGCCCCCAGGCCAATCAGTGTGTGGGGGCAGAGGAGTGGGTGAAGTCTCTTGCCCCAGCCAGAGTACACGGCAGCTGAAGAGACAAGCCAGCAGTTTTAAAGCCTTACCATAATTGTTCTGTTCTAGTCCACAATGACCGAGAGGCTGAAGATCTAGAAAATAGAACCTGTGAGGAAACACTACAAAAACTGGATTACTCTGGAGAACATAACATAAAAGGGTTGAAAATGAAGCTTATACTGCATTAACAAGCACTGGGGCACCAATGGCTAAGGGCCAATGGCAGCAGTATGGCATAATGTCACCAGGGGGGACCAAAGCCTGGAGGGGCACCGACAGCAATACTGCCTAACAGGCACTAGGCAGTAAATACCTGAAAGGAGGAGATATCTGGGACAGCATCACTGGGAAAGGGCTATATTGCGGCTATACTGCATCTGGCAGGGCCCAGCTGTAGCAGGGCCTGGACACCGCCAGGCCAAAGTCAGGCTGCACTGGGGTCAAGGGCAGAGCTAGGGTGGGAATACTCATGTAACAGCAGAATGGGAACAGGAGCTTCCAAGCGTCATCAACTTTCTAGATTCTAGAAAGTTCTGAACTCTGATTCCTCCACTCATGCACAAAGTTTCCCACTGAGTTCCCACAAACAAACAGCTGGTGAGTCGGCTTGCAGCTCCTTTTATATGCCCCTGCTAGGCACTGATTGGCTGCTTTCCAAAGCCTGCCTCTCATTGGAAGGATTTCACATAGCCTCTCGCTGATTTGCACAAGCCTCTCTAGGTCATGTGGAGGACTCATGCCCATTGAGTCCTTCTCCAGGGAAGCACCAATTCCCGTATCAAACCACAGGAGCATTTTGAACTTTAGTTTTGTTCGCAGACACTGGTGTAAATCTGAACTAGCTAATCTGATGAGTACTTACATCAGTGTAACTAAAAGGTGTTTATTCCTTGTTTTCTACAATCATTCAGTTAAGGGATTAATCACGTGTCAAATTCTGGCAATCCTTCCAGGATTATATCCCATCTTTGTCTGTCTCATTGGAATATACTGCAGTTTCTCCTTCAAGTCCACAATGATTTAAGGCAATTGCCGATATCCCAGCTTTCTTTCATCTCTGTGGGAGATTTCTGCAGGGAATTCTCATTCGCACACACTCCACTATGAAGTTTTCTCGCACTACATTTAACATCTTTTGGTCTTCATCTTCTTTTCTTCCACCAGCAGCTTTTTCTTTCACACCGCTCTCTTATTTTCTAGAACAAACTCAGGAAAACATACATACTAAGCAATACAATTCTGCAATGGAAAAAAAAACCAAACAAACCCAGAGAAGTCTGTGAAGAGGGTTTGCCTGATATGGCTGATAGTGGGTAGCAAGCTCTAAGGAAGCATGTTTGACCACTGCCCACCTCACAGACGGCCTGGCGGGATTAAATACAGAAGAAAAATACCGATGCAAGGCCTGCCAGTGGCCCTAGTGCCAAAGCATGGCATCCCAACGGACTTCACCTCCACAAACTCCCCTGCCAATGGCCATTGCCTTGGCCCTGCAAATGTCAGAGTGCTGCAGAGCCCCGTATCACCGCCCCGCCATTTCACACACTCCTGCCCCTCGTTCCCTTACTGCTATCTAGACACCACTTTGCCCATTTTTACTTCTGTCACGTTATTGCATTTTAAGGGGTGGTTGCCCCAAAGTCTGTAAAAAGGGGGCCATGTGAGGTGTCAAATGAAAGCTTATGTACTTGTATGATGTCTGTATGTGGAGTTATGAATATGAACTCTGTGCTGATACTGGCCTGGACTACCTGTTGTAAAGAACAATTGTTCAGTCAATGACTATGCTAACTAGAACAGTCCCAGGGACAATGGCTCTCAGGGAGGCCAATACACAACCGATGAATGCATCTCAAAACATGCAAACAACCAGGGCATTATGGCTGCCAACATGTGAAACACAGGTCACTTGACGATGTGACCTGTTCTGGCTAGGGAGACGCCAGGAGACATATATAAGTGCCATGAGGCGGACTCCATCTTGTCTTCAATCTTGCTACTGTTCCCAGATGCAGCCTTGCGAGGGACAGAGCTGGAAAGGATCGTGGACCCATCCCGACATAGGATGTACACCAGAGACTTTTAAGATAGAAGTTATAACATCTCTGCTTAAAACCTGCATCAAGAACTTTGTGATTGGTGCATGTAATGTATTCTCCTTAACAACCTTACTCTCATGCTTTTCTTTCTTTTATTAATAAACCTTTAGATTTTAGATTCTAAAGGATTGGTTCAGCATGTTCTTGTGGGTAAGATCCAAAGTGTAAATTGACCGGGGATTTGTGGGTAGTTCTTTGGGACCAGAAAGACCCGTTCGGGGTAGGTGAGACTGGGTCCTATAACCCATCACCTGTGTGCAGGCCCGGGGCTGATTGTGGCACAGGGAGAGCTGGAGTGTCTGAGGGGTTTTGCTCATGAGGCTTCCTCCTGGTCGGATTGTAGGTGAAGCACTCGGTGTGACTGATTTGTGACCTGTTTGGGAAAGATCTCCAATCTCGGGCTCTAAGGAGCCCTGGTTTTGAGCAATCCGCCCTGAGCAGACGCCCTCAGCGGTGCCCAGACCCGGCCCAGTCAATCACAACCCATTTCATGAATATCGTGAAGTATAGCTATATTGCAGTCTCTCACCCCCAACACTATTGCGCCCCCTAGCGCTCATTAGGCAGTATTGCTGTCTCTGAGCCCCCAACACCATTGCACCCCCCTGTGCCCATTTGGATGTATTGCTATCACTTATCCCCCAACACCATTGCGCCCCCTTGTGCCCATGAGGCTTTACTGGTCACTCTCAGCCCACAACACCATTGCGCCCCCTAGTGCCTATTAGTCTGTATTGCTATCACTGAGCCCCCAGCACCATTGCGCCCCCTTGTGCCCAGGACTCTGTATTGCTGACTCTGAAACCCCAACACCATTTCGCCCTCTTGTGCCCATCAGGCAGCCTGTATTGCTGCCTGAGCCCCCAACACAATTACACCCCCTTGCTCCCATGAAGCTGTATTGCTGACTCTGAGCCCCCAACACCATTGCGCCTCCTTGTGCCCATTAGACAGTATTGCTCTCTCTGAGCACCTACAAACATTGTGCCCTCTTGTGCCCATTAGCCTATATTGCTGCCTCTGAGCCCCTAACACCATTTTGCTCCCTTGATGTATTGGTCTCTCTCAGCTCGCAACACCATTGCACCCCCTAGTGCCCATTAGACAGTATTGCTAACTGAGCACCTACCAACATTGTGCCCCCTTGTGCCCATTAGCCTGTATTGCTGTCTGAGCCCCCAACACCATTACGCCACCTTGTGCCCATTAGACAGTATCGCTGTCTCTGTATTGCTATCACTGAGCCCCCAGCACCATTGCGCCACCCAGTGTCAATCAGCCTCCATTGCTGTCTCTGACCACATAACACTAGTGCGCCACCTAGTGTTCACCCCGAACACCATTATGCCACCTTGTGCCCATTAGACAGTATCGCTGTCTCTGTATTGCTGTCTCTGAGCCTCCCCAACACCACTGCGCCCCCTTGTGGCTATTAGGATATATTGCTCTCTCTGATCACCTAACACCATTGCGCCCTCTTGTGCCCATTAGCCTATATTGCTGTCCCTCAGCCCGCAACACCAATGCGCCCCCTAGTGCCTATTAGTCTGTATTGCTATCACTGAGCCCGCAGCACTATTGCACCCCCCAGTGTGAATCAGCCTCCATTGCTGTCTGACCACATAACACTACTGCGCCCCCTAGTCCTCATGAGGTTGTACTGCTGTCTCTGAGCCTCCCCAATACCATTGCACCCCCTAGTGCACATTAAACTGTATTGCTGTCTGTCAGCTTCCAGCACCATAGTGCCCCCTTCTGCCCATGAAGCTGTATTGCTGACTCTGAGGCCCCAACACCATTAGGCCCCCTAGTGCCAGTTAGACTTTATTGCTGTCTCTGACCACATAACACTACTGTGCCCCCTAGTGCTCATGACATTGTATTGCTGTCTATGAGCCTCCCCAACATCATTGCGCCCCCTTGTGCCCATTAGACTGTACTGCTCGCTCTGATCACCTAACACCATTGCGCCCTCTTGTGCCCATTAGCCTATATTGCTGTCTCTCGGCCCACAACACCATTGCGCCCCCTAGTGCCTATTAGTCTGTATTGCTATCACTGAGCCCCCAGCACCATTGCACCCCCCAGTGTCAATCAGCCTCCATTGCTGTCTCTGACCACATATCACTACTGTGCCCCCTAGTGCTCATGACGTTGTATTGCTGTCTCTGAGCCTCCCGAACACCACTGCGCCCCCTTGTGCCCATTAGACAGTACTGCTGGCTCTGATCACCTAACACCATTGTGCCCTCTTGTGCCCATTAGCCTATATTGCTGCGTCTGAGCCCCTAACACCATTTTTCCACCTTGTCCGCGTGAGGCTGTATTGGTCTCAGCCCCCAAAACCATTGCACCCCCTAATGCCTATTAGTCTGTATTGCTGTCTCTGAGCACCTAAGACAAGTGTGCCCCCTTGTGCCCATTAGACTGTATTGCTGTCTCTGAGCACCTAAGACAATTGCGCCCCCTTGTGCCCGTTACACAGTATTGCTATCTGTCAGCTTCCAGCACCATAGTGCCCCCTTCTGCCCATGAAGCTGTATTGCTTCCGCCGAGACCCCAACACCATTGCACCCCCTTCTGCCCATGAAGCTGTATTGCTGACTGTGAACTCCCAACACCATTACGCCCCCTTGTGTCCATTAGCCTGTATTGCTATCTCTGATGACCTAACACCATTGCGCCCCCTTGTGCCCATTAGAAAGTATTGCTGTCTCTGAGCACCTACCAACATTGCGCGCTCTTGTGCCCATTAGCCTGTATTGCTGTCTGAGCCCCCAACACCATTGCGCCCCCTTGTGCCCATTAGAAAGAAGAAGTTACTCACCTCTGTGCAGTAACGATGGTTCTTTGAGGTGTGTCCCTGTGGGTGCTCCACGTCTGGTGTCGGGCTGGTCCCGGCGCCGCGAATCGGAGCTTGCCAGAGCTGTTTGGCCGGACCGCGCGTGCGCGAGCTGGTTTCGCACCTTTCATCTGCTGCGCGCCGTCCGGCTACTGCCAGTTCCTCTCACCACCTATCTGGAAGACAGAAACAGATGAGATTCCGAAGCGGGGAGGAGGGCGGGTCGTGGAGCACCCAAGGGGACACACCTCAAAGAACCATCGTTACTGCACAGAGGTGAGTAACTTCTTCTTCGGGTAGTCCCCGTGGGTGCTCCACGTCTGGTGACTCCGAAGCAGTAACCCCAGTTAGATGTGGGCTGCAGAATCACAATTCTGATGACTTGGCAGCAATACTAGAGCCACCGCTGTATCAGAGGCTAGGTGCTGCACGATTGCATAATACCTTGAGAACGTGGTACTAGAAGACCAAGTTGCCGTCCTACAGATGTCCCACAGAGGGACTCCACTTGCAAAGGCTGCTGACGTAGCAACTGCTCATGTAGAGTGGGCCCTAGGCTGAGATGGTAGCGGCTTCTTACAAATATCGTAACAGGTCGTAATACAAGAGACAACAAATTTGGAAATACGCTGGGCTGACAGTGGCTGGCCTCTAGAGTGCCCTGATGTGGAAACAACCAAGCGATCTGTGTTTCGAAGAGTGCGGGTCCTATCTATATAGAATGCCAGGGCTCGGCGGATGTCCAGAGTATGCAGGAGGGTGTCACGCTGAGAGATGTGAGGTTTGGGGCAGAAACATGGTAAAACGATTGGCTCATTTATATGAAATTCTGTGCAGACCTTGGCTAGGAAGGCTGGATGAGGTCTCAATGTTACAGAGTCATTATTGAACACTGTATAGGGGGGCGTAGACATGAGAGCTGCCAGTTCGCTCACCCTACGCGCTGATGTCACGGCAAGAAGGAAGAGTACTTTCATTGTAAGCATTGACATGGGTACTGTCGCGAGCGGTTCAAACGGTGTTTGTGTTAGGACATCTAGCACCAGGTCAAGGCTCCATGTAGGCGGCGGGGGCCTACGTGGTGGGTTAAGGTTAGCGAGGCCTTTGAGAAATCTTGTCATCGTGGGACGGGAAAAAACCGATCTCTCTTCGACAGGGTAGTGAAAAGCCGCAATTGCTGCCACGTGGACTCTGAGTGATGACATGGATAGTCCAGATGTCTGCAGCTGGAGGATATAATCCAGTAAGACATGCAGTGCTGACATAAGGGGTCTAGGTGCTTAGGAGCGCACCAGCACGTGAATCTAGACCATTTGGACAGGTAAGTTTTCCTGGTAGAGTCCTTCCTGCTGTGTAGCAAGACCCGCTTCACCTGATCTGAGCAAAGATTCTCGGACGTGCTGAACCATCTATCATCCACGCCGTGAGGTGGAGGATGTCCAGCTTCGGATGAAGAAGGGAACCCTTCTGTTGCGTTAGCAGGTCTGGTAGGTAAGGAAATCGGTATGGTGCTCGTATGGACAGCTGTAGGAGAGTTGTGTACCATGGCTGTCTTGGCCAGTCTGGTGCTATGAGTAGCACTCGGGCCTTGTCCAGAACAATCTTCTCGAGTACTCTGGGAATGAGCACAACAGGGGGAATGCATATAATAGCGATGTCCCCCAGTGAAGAAGAAATGCATCTCCCAGGGAGTGGTTGCCCACTCCTGCTCTGGAGCAATATGCTCTGCATTTTGCATTGGCAAACGTAGCAAACAAATCTATTTCTGGGTGACCCCAGCGATGGAAGAGTGGCAGGAGGACATGCGTGCGGATCACCCGCTCGTGATCTTGATGAAAATATCTGCTCAGTGCATCCGTGATAGTATTGTTCACACCGGGTAAGTATGACGCCACGATAAAAATGTCATTTCGAATGCACCAGCTCCACAAGCGGACCGCCTCTGTACAAAGGGACCGAGAGCGGGCACCTCCCTGTCTGTTTACATAATACATCGTCACGATGTTGTCGGCGAGGATTCTGGTCACCGCGCCCCTTATGCGCATCTTGAAATGTCTGCAGGCATGAAACACCACTCGGAGCTTGAGAAGGTTGATATGGAGCATCATTTCCGTCTCTGACCAACGGCCCTGTGCCGTTTCTGTGCCCATGTGGGCACCCCAGCCGATGAGAGAAGCATCCGTGGTTCTCTCTCTTGAAGGCTGCACCGCATGAAAAAGGTACTCCCGAGAGCATGTTGTTGGGGTTGGTCCACCAATGCAGGGAGTTCTTGACGCGTGCGGGTAGAGCTACAGATTTGTGGGTGCTGTGCCTGACGGGATTGTATACTGTTCTCAGCCAATGCTGTAGGCACCGTAGATGTAATCTTGTGTGGCGCACAATGATTGTAGTCGCCGCCATGTGACCCAAAAGCTGCAGGTATACACGTACTGGGAGTGTTGGAGATTGCAGGACTGTTTTTATTAAGTCCTGCATGAGTTGAAAGCACTTGGCTGGCAGATGTACTCTCTCTGACAGGGAGTCGAGTCGGGCTCCTATAAAGGTTAGGGTTTGTGTTGGCTGTGGACGCAATTTTTGCATGTTTACAATGAGGCCGAGGGAGTCGAATAGAGCATGAGTTTCGGCTAACATGTGATGAGTCTCTGACAGAGTGTGACCTTTGATGAGACAATCATCGAGATAAGGGAAAATCGAGACACCCATTCTGCATAGATGGGCGGCCACTACTGCAAGTGTTTTGGAGAACACTCTTGGGGCTGAGACAAGGCCGAACGGAAGCACTTTGTATTGAAAGTGCTCGTCCCCCACTACAAACTGCAGAAATCGTCTGTGAGCTATATGTATTGTGATATGGAAGTATGCATCTTGTAAATCTAGGACTGCGAACCAGTCTCCCTTGTTTAATGCTGGTATGATCTTCACCAGCGTGGTCATCTTGAAGCGCTGCTTTCGAATGAAATGATTTAGACCTCTCAGATCGAGGATAGGCCTCCACCCCCCCGGACTTTTTGGGAACTAGGAAATACCTGGAGTAAAACCCTTTCCCCCGGAATTCCGTGCGTACTCACTCTATGGCTCCGATCTCTAGCAGCTGGAAGACTTCTCCTTGAAGAGCGACCCCGTGAGATGGGTCCCTGAAAAGGGACGGGGTGGAGGGGGTAGTGGGGGGGGGGAGTGAGGTAAACGGGATCGTGAGGCCCGATGATATCACCTCTAGAACCCATTGATCCGAGGTAATGCTGGCCCATTGATGAAGATATGGCCTCAGCTGGTGATGGAACAGGCTGGTGGCAGGCTTTTGTGTGTTGACTAGTGGAGATGTGTTCGAGTCCTTGGCACAGAAGTCAAACCTGCTGCTTCGGAGCAGGGCGAGCAGATGTGCGATTCTGTTGCTGGCGCTTGCGTTGAGGATGCTGCCTAAACCTGGATTGGTCAGAACTGCGTTGCTGCTGTTGGTGCCTATAGGATGAGAAATCGTACCTCCTTTGAAAGGGGTAGTATCGCCTGCGTTTGAAAGGTGGCGTGTATATACCCAGAGTTCGGAGGGTAGTACGAGAGTCTTTCCCAGAATGGAGAATCTCATCAGTAGTGGAGGCAAACAGCTTCTGTCGGTCAAAGGGGAGATCCTCGACTTTGGACTGCAATTCTCTAGGGGCTCCAGCTGACAGCAGCCATGAGGCTCTCCACATGGCAATACCTGTTGCCATGGCTCGTGCTGCTGTGTCTGCCACTTCAGCGGCGATTTGAAGCGATGTTCTGCATGCCGTGTACCCCTCTTGGACAACCGCTTTAAGCAGAGGTCTCTTGTTGTCGGGAAGGTGTTGCATAAGTTCCAGAAGCTTGGAGTAGTTGTCAAAGTTGTGGTTTGACAAAAGAGCAGTGTAATTGGCAATTCGGAGGAGTAAGGTTGAGGAAGAGTAAATCTTACGCCCGAATAGGTCTAATTTCTTAGCATCCTTATCAGGGAGAGAGTTTTTGAGGTGGGGTGTGTCACCCTTATGGCGGACCGCATCGACTATCAGAGAGTTAGGCTGTGGATGATTAAAAAGAAAGTCTAACCCTTTGGATGGAACAAAATACTTCTTATCCTCTTTTTTGTTGGTAGGTGGTATCGATGTTGGCGTTTGCCAGATCTCCTCGGCTACCTCCATGATAGCATCATCTATCGGGAGGGCAATCCTTTGCTGCTGTTTAGGGTGTAAATTCTTGAACAGCTTATGCTGCTTCACCTGGGTCTCAGTAAGCTGTACCTCCTGGGATTGCGCAACATGTTTAAAGAGATCCTGGAACTCTTTGAGGTCGTCGGGAGGTGGCATCTCAACCAGAGTTACCGCTTCACCCGGCAACGGGACAGACGAGCGAGCATTAGGAGACATATCTGGATCCATGTCTGAAAGTTGACCGTCCTCCAAGTCTGATAATTGAGACCAGGGGGCTGGAGAACGTGAGGGTAACGCAGGCCGAGGAGGAGAGTGCTTCTGAAGCTCGGCATCCACCTAGCATGGGCTAGCTGACCTACAGGAGCATGGTGATCTGCGGTAAGATCGCGAACGACTATGATGAGATGATTCAGCGTAGTAGGGTCTATGATAGTGAGTATAATGTCGGTCAGAGCCTGCAGGTGACGAGTGTCTGGAGGACCTAGCGTTGCTGTGCCTGTAGTAGTAAGCACTGCGTGGTGAGTGGATCAGTGAACGTGAGCACCTTGAAGGGGATCGAGATCTAGAGCATCTGTGATGTGAGCAGCTCTGTTCTCTATGGTAATGGTGGCGAGATGACACACTGTGGCGATGATATTCCCTGTGACCCATTGTATGGTATGCATAAGTAGAAGGGTGAGGAGATGGCTCCAGGGAAGGGGAGAGAGAAACTGCCTGGACATTTGATTTTGATGCTGCTTTAGTAGAAGCTGCTACTAGTTGTTCAGACCATGCAGACTGAGAGCCTGGGGGCTCAGGTGGCTGTAATGACGCAGGCACCTGGTCAGTAATAGGCACTGGGGGTGCCGGTGGCGCTGAAGACAGCTCCTTGCACGGAGGAGTGATTGCAGGAATCTGAGGAACTGGCACCGGGAGCATCGGAGCCGATGCGACTGGTCTGCTTTAAGAAGCCCTTCTGTCTGCGGTACCAGCAGCGGCCGGAAACGAGAAGTGCCGGCCGGCTTTTTTGAGGTAGATGCGCAGGCTACCCTGGAGCCAGACGTGCCCAGCTTGCCATCTGCGCTCACCCACGATTGCGGGGCAACCGGCAGGGACCGAGCAGGAGAGGCTCTCTTCCCCTTTGGGGAAGTCAGAGGCAGGGAAGGAGCCTTCCGCTTTTCTGGTGTAGGGTCCGAGGCAGGAGAGCCTTGTTGAACAGAATCTCCTTCAGACGCCGCTCCCGCTCCTTGCAGGCTCTGGTAGTTAGCTTAGCGCAGTGGCTGCATTTTGGGGGGATATGTGCCTCCCCGAGGCAGCGGACACAGGCAGAGTGCCCGTCGGAGGCCGGCATTGACTCTCTACAGAAAGAGCATTTTTTTAAACCGGGGGAGCCCGGCATTTTGAGTCAGAGAGAGATGTCAGTTCGCGCCTCTTTATCGGTCCGGTCTCCGTTCACTTCTCTCTTGTTCCGTTTTCCCCTTTTTTTTTTTTTTTGAAGTCTGGTAACGAGTGAGGTTAGCAACAAACAATAACGGAAAGACAGGGTCTATAACGGCGTAACATGAAGAAAAAACCTTTCTGTTGATTCCGTTTGTTTCCTTCCCTTTTTTCTAAAGAAGAACCCCGTGAGCTAAGGGGCTGCAACAGGAGGAGAAACCAAAGGGAAACACTTTAACTATATACAAATGAAACGGTTTCTCTTTGCTGTTAGTCGTATACTTCTGGTTCTTTTTTGAGAGAGAGAGAGAGCCGAGACTAGGGGCTAAAGCGGCAGCAGGCGCTGAGACGCACGTTAACAATTGTAAGCATAGAGCAATGGGTTATACTATATTAACTCTCTCTTTTTTTTTTTAAACAGAGGAACGAAGTAATGAATAGCAGGCTAAAGAAAAATGTTAAGTCTTTCTTCAACTTCCCCTCAGGTATCAATCTCAGGAGATGAAGGAGCTCCATCCGCGACCCAAGGCGGACGAGAGGAAACTGGCTGTTGCCGGACGGCGCGCGCCAGATGAAAGCCGCGAAACCGGCTCGCGCACGCGCAGTCTGGCCAAACACAGCTCGGGCAAGCTCCGATTCGCGGCGCCGGGACCAGCCCAACACCAGACGTGGAGCACCCACGGGGACTACCCGAAGAAGTAGTATTGCTGTCTCTGATCACCTAACACCATTGCGCCCTCTTGTGCTGATTAGCCTGTATTGCTACCTTTGAGCCCTCAGTACTATTGTGCCCCCTCGCGCCCATGAGGCTGTATTGCTGTCTCTAAGCCCCCAGCACTACTGTGCCCATTAGGATGCATTACTGTCTCTGAGCCGCCAATAGCATTGCACCCCTTTGTTCCCATTGGGCTGTATTGCTATCCCTGAGCCCCCAAGACCATTGCGCCCTCTTGCGCCCATTAGGCTGTATTGCTGTCAGCCCCCAACACGGTTATGCAGCCTAGTGTCCATGAGTTTACAGTGCTGACATTGTGCCCACTAGGCTGTATTGTTTCAGCTTCCAGCACTATTGCACCCCCTTGTGCGCATTAGACTTTATTGCTCTGAGAGTCCCCATAACCATTGTGCCCGCAAAGCTGTATTGCTGACTGAGCCCCCAACACCATTACGGCCGCTTATGCCCATTAGTCTGTATTGCTGTCTCTGAGCACCTGACAGCATTGCACTGCCTTGAGTCCATGAAGGTGTATTGCTGACTGAGGCCCCAACACCAGTACACCCTCTTGTGCCCATTGGCCTGTATTTTTGTCTCCGAGCCCCCGCCCCCCCCCGACACCAGTGTGTCCCCTACTGCCCATAAGGCTGTATTGCTATCTCAGGCCGTATCACTATTGGGCCCCCTAGTGCTCCTTAGGTTGTATTGCTGTGTCAGCCTCCAATAGCTTTGTGCCTATTACGCTGTATTGCTATCTGAGCCCCTCACACCATTGTGCCCATTAGCCTGTATTGCTGTCAGCACACAACACCCTGGGGTCCCCTAGTGCTCATGAGCCTGTATTGCTGACTCTGAGCCCCAACACTGTTGCACCCTCTTGTGCCCATTAGGCTGCATTGCTGTCTCTGAGCCTGTTACAGACCAGGCCAGGTCTGGGCACCGCTGAGGGCGTCCGCTGAGGGCGAATTGCTCAAACTCAGGGCTCCTTACAGTCCCTGGCTGGAGACCCTTCCCAAATAGGCCACAAAGCAGTGACACCGAGCACTTCAGCTGCCAATCCCACTAGCAGGAAGCCTCATGAGAAAAACTGCTCAGACACTCCAGCTCTCTCTGTTCCACAATCAGCCCCAGGCCTAACACACAGGTGAGAGGTTACAGAACCCAATCTCACCTACCCAGAACAGGTCTTTCCCATGCCAAAGAACCAGCCACAAATTCCTGGTCAGTTTGCACTTTTGATCTTGTCCACAAGATCACGCTGAGCCAATCCTTTAGGATCTAAAATCTAAAGGTTTATTAATAAAAAAAAAGCATGAGGGTAAGGTCGTTAAGGAGAATACATTACATGCATCGAATCACTGAGTTCTCGATGCAGGCTCTTAGCAGAAATGTTACAAACTGCTATCTTAAAAGTCTCTGGTGTACATCCTATGTCAGGATGGGCAAAAGATTCTTCCCAGCTCAGTATTCCTCACAAGGCTGCATCTGGGATCGGGGCAGAATTGAAGGGAAGATGGAGTGTGCCTCATGACATTTTATATCCATCCCTGGTATCTTCGAAGCAGGAGCAGGTCACGTGGCTCAGTGACCTATCCTTGTGTTCCAAGTCAGTAGTCATGATATTGGCTGGTTTGCAGGTCCCAGACACATTCTTCAGGTGTGTATTGGCCTCTCTGAGAGCCTTGTCCCTGGAGCCTTGCTAATTAGCATAGTTACTGACTGAACTAATTTCCTGGCCCATTGCTCTTGTCAGACAGAATCTTCCAGTGTAAGCACAGAATACATATTTATAACTCCACATACAGATATCATACAAGTAAATGAACAACATACAGAATTAGTAGAACAAACTTTAATTTGACACCTCATTTGGCGCCCTTTGTACAGACCTTGGGGCAAACACCTCCCCCACATGGGTGCAGCAGTGACCTGTCTGATCCCCTTAAAATCCAGTAACATAACAGAGCCTCCAACACCATTGCACCCTTTTGTGCCTATTAGGCTGTATTGCTTCCTGCCACAAGGCTTGTCCAGGGTGCCTGCGGCTGTAAGTGGGGCCAGGAGACAGGAACTATAGAATCTTGATTAATTTGAACTGCTAAAAACAACACTGCAGCCCCAGCCCCAGGAACAGCCAAGCCACCGCCTGAGCTCCAGACTTGGCATACAAGGCAGTTTCCCATCATGCGGCCCTGCCCCAGCTTCAGCACTTCTCCGAGGCTGGAGCTGCTGCCAGGGCCCCATGGTGGCTGCCTAGCTGCACGCAGGTCAGGCCGCATGGACCCATGCCGCTGGAAAAGCTCCAACGTGGAAGGCAAGTATATCCCACACAGGAGCCCATAGCAGGAAGCAAAGTCTATTGGTAAGTTGCTGGGCAGAGGCGCAAGGTCAGGATGGAGGCAGGGCTCAGATGGGGATGGTGTTGGGGGAATGGTGTAAGGTTGCCAGGTGTCTGGTATTGAACCCGACTGCCTGGTATTTTTGCCTGTCTGGCTTTTAAAAAAAAAAAAAAAAAAAAAAAAAAAAGAGAAAATACCGGACTTAGGTATTTTCTGGCCAGGAGGCAAAAATCCCGGGGGCTTACCTGGTTCCGCAGGGGAGCTGTCCGGTCCAGCACAGGGAGACAAGATAGCCAACAGCTGCCAGCAATCTGTTAGGGCCAAAAAGCCTCAAAAGCGTTTCTTAGAGGGGCCACACTTTTTTTAAATAATATATATATTCTTAAACTTAACTCTTGGCGTCCTTTTTTTTGCTCAACAACTTTGGTCCTCCCCCCCCCCATATTTTTCCTCAACAGAATTTTTTGCCTGCTGTTTTTTTTTTGGGGGGAAGAGGGCGTGTTCGGTATTTTTGGTTAAACCATCTGGCAACGATAGGATGGTGGCATTGACATCTCAACAAGACTAAATTTTGACATGATACACACTTTATTGCAAAGGCTGTTCCCAGACTAATCTCTCCAGCACCATTGATATCACCCCCACATTCTAGGTGCCCCCTTGTGCATGTACCACTGCTGCACAATAGTGTAGCATTTCCTAAAGACAAAGGACAAAACTGTGTGTCCTTGCTTGCGCTCATTTCCTAGTGTCTGAAGTTGACATGAGCCATGTTCTGCTTCACAGATAACTCCAACAGGCCCCTGATCCTTTTCTGGCTGACAGCTTCAGCTGGTTTTGTGATCCAAAGGGACCTTCACACCTGAAGAACGGAGATTTAATAGCATAGTAGTAGTAACTATGGACCAAAAATTAAATGAGATTAAAACCCCTAAATTAAACAAACACTAGGTACAAAGATGCTTGAATTATTTGAAAAAACTCCTGTGGTTACTGCATTCATGACACAAAATACAGACTTCTTCAACCGGAGGCATTGCAAGTAAAAACATGGAGCTAGCGATCAGAGAACAGGCATCTGCAGTTCAACCACCAAGGTAAATGGCTGCATATGTATAGAAATGTTACTCAACATCTATTGTAAATACAAGAGGACCATGCAAGTTCTTGCCCTACAGTAGGGGTAGGCAAGATAGCCCTCGCAGGCTGCATCTGGCTCCAAAGCCAGTGCATCTGGCCCACAGACCACCGTGCCGGGACCCTCAGGCATACAGCAGCCACTCTAAGCACAGGGCAGCTTCGCATGCCTCTATGCTCTAGAGAGAGAGGGAGACTTCATGTCATCTCCCCACCCCCAGCCCAACCCCTGGAAACAACCAGCCAATAGGAGCTGAGAGATTGGCCTGGAGGATGGGGGCAGTGCAAGTCTCTCCCCCTTTAGGAACTGAGAGCCACATGCAGGGAGCAGTCTGCAGTTTTAAGCCGTCTATGCCTATAGCAGGCAGGGAGCCCAGTCTGCCTTGGGGGTGCTTAGGTAAGCACCTCTGAGTCAAAGCCTGCTTTCAGCATCCCAGCCCCTCGCATACCCCAACTCCCTCCCCCATGTCACCATCCAAACCCTCTGGAAGGATATATTCTATATCCTTCCCCCAAGGCCATACTCCCTCCCTAGCCCTATACCCCCAATCTCCTGACCCAGGTCACAACTCCCTCAAGACCTTCCACACACCCCTGTCCCTTACCCCGTGCTCCCTTCTGCGCCCAACCTCCATCTTAGACCCCACGCCCCCTCCACACAAAAGTGCGGCCCTTGACCACTTTCCAAAATCTTTGACTGGCCCTCCACCAAAAAAGTATTGCCCACCTCTGCCCTCCATGGACCTTAATCAGGTCTTGTTTTTATATATACAAACAAGTAGAGAAAATTTTTCTCTGAATACTGTGAATGTCTGTTAGAGGACATAACATGAAGTAAATACCATAACACCTCACTCATTTCAGTTAAATCATTTACTTAAAAAACAATGTATTTAAAACAGCTTTAAGAACTAGATCCAAAGCCAAAAAAAACTAATGGAAAGATTCTCATTAACTTCAAGGAGTTTCAGAACAGACCTTAAAATGCCCTTTGTCATCTTGATTTTTTTTATTTTTTTTTAAAAAACTGCAAGAAATTAATTAAAACTCCTATTCAGCACGTGCTTAGCTTTACACAAATTCCTTTGATAACTTTTCCATGTAAATACACAGTTCTTTACTTTTCCTCAAAGTAAGATGACTTGTAGTTGAGTTGAAATGATATCCTCAAGTGCCTGTACACTCTGGCATAAAGCAAACAATATATTTGTCACCTGTCTTATACATTATTTTTCTCAAACATTCAAGATTTGAAGAATGTTTGTGTTGATGAAATCAGACAGTTAAGGGAAATCTGCATTTGATTCAGAGATTTAGCTCTGATTTATATATCTTGTGCGCAGAAGCAGCATTCCACATAACTACTTTTTCTAAGTTGGCTATTTATCTGTAATAAGAACTATCTAGCATTATACTGGATTGACTTCACCTCTGATCCAAAATAATCTATAAATCCTAACAACAATGTAAATGGAGAGAAATATTCAATAAGCTGTTGTCTAGGGTTGCATCTACACAGCACCCAGACCTGGAAATAAGTTATCCAATTTGAGCTACACAAATTGCGTAGCTTATTTCAAGTATTTCAAAATAGCTTACTTTGAAATTTGGCGCTGTCTACACAGCACTTATTTAAAAATAAATTGCTATTCCCGAAACGTTCCTTACACTTTGTGGAATGAGTTTACACGGACGCGATAATAGTGAGCGTATTATATTTTGTAGACATAACCTAAGTGTGCAATGGAGAGAGTATCCGACAAGCTCAGAAATGTTAGTGTGAAAGGCCAATTGACATTAACCTTGAAAGGAGAGCCAGATTTAACGGAGGGGGAAGCCCACCTGCAGTAGAATTTGGGCGCGAGGACTAAAACAGAGAAAGTTGGCTACTGAAAATTTTGAAGTATTAATTTTCTTATTTGAGTTCATATTAAATACACATTTAAGCCATGCACCCTGTTAACTATCCCTTGTTTGAGTATTCCTGCTTATATAACATATTTAAAAATATATACTAAGATATACATTAATAAGGAGGGTGCCACAGTGGCACAGGTCCGAACAAGCACATGTGACCTCAATATTGGTGCACAAGACAAAACTCACTCTGCTCAGGGATGGAAAATCTTGGTGGGAACATACCACCCCACTCATACCCCCCAGCTGAGACCCCACGCCCCCAGCTACACACCCCAAAACCTAGCTGCAAGGGATTGTAGGAAAGACTTGCAAAACCTTATGGGACTTAAACATTGTCACAGGGGTTATGGGAACATGGCTTATACCTCATGATGCAGTTTACTCCCACCCCCGATATCAATGGCAAGCAAACAATACTTTTTGACCATGTTTTTCAAAAGTCTACCTTAGGTTGGGGCTAGTGGATGTTGTGGGGCCCTGCTAGTTTCTATAAGATGGGATAAAAAATGAGGGGTTCCGTGTGCTGCCAGAGCAAGGTCTGTGTGGGGGGGCGGGAGCCAGGAACAGAATGCAGGCAGGAGAGAGGGTTCAGGAGCAGGCTAGGGTGAAGGTGTGGGGTCTGGGCTCAGGAGCAGGAGAGGGTGCTAGAGTGTGGTGGTGCAGGGTTATGGGCAGGAAGAAGGGTGCAGGAGTGGGATGGGGCTGCAGAGTCTGGAAACAGGGACTGTTGCAGGAATGTGGAGGGTCTGCGCAGGAGTTGGAGTGTACATATGGAGTCTGGGCATGAAGGAGGGTGCGGGAGTGTGGGATCTGGGCTCGAGGGACAGGACATGAGGGCACCTTTCTGGCACAGCTCAAGTAGATGTAACTACTTGTTGGGAATAAGGTCTGAACATTCTGGATGTGGTGAAAACAAGTCAGAGGATTAATTACACACAGCACTGGTGGAGGAAGAACCAGGGGTTAAGCTGGAACACACTGGTTAAGCAAAACATTACAATACATTATATAGGGGGGCCGGCGGACGGAGGGGAAGCAATTCAATAGGTTCTAGCAGCAAGACAAAATGAGCACATAAGCCAATCTACTATGAAGGTCACACAGCAACTCCGCCCATTGCCAATTAAACATCTTATCAATAATACAGGAATAATAATTCCTAACAAGCCAAGTAAGCCAACAAACAAAACAGACAATTCAATGGCAACTTTTGTCTATATAAGTTATGATGCGTATACAGGAGGATGATGCCGCCTCAAGCTGGCGTGATCCTTGGTTCCTGGGCCCATTATCTAGGATTAAAGAAACACAATAAGAACATATCACACTCACTAACATTAACAAGCTTGGTACCTTATCTGGGGAGGCCCCTTGGATTGTGGTTGCCAGGGCGAACAGGGTCACCTACCTGCCTGTGCTCTGTGTGGTGTGCAGTTCACAGGCACTGTGACAAAACCTGGGACAAATGTCCTTTGTCACACGGCGCACTGCTCTCTGCATCAATGCAAGCACTGCTGGTGAGGATGTACTGCACGGACACAGTGACTGGATGTGTCCACAGCCATTGGACTTAATTTGAGCCACCACACTAATTAAGTCAACTTCATTTTAGTGTAGACACGGCCTCAGAATGACACTAGCCTGACAATCAGGCAAAGGGGAGAACTGAATCTTAATCTCAGTTTGGGGAGAGTAGTGACCCCTGGCTTGTAAAGTGGACGGTGATACCGTCTTCACTGCCCAGATTATGAATGCAAAACCGCCTATGAACCAACATATCAGATTGGCCCTCACATGTGCAATTGGCAGGTGAACACCTGTTTTCCACTGGGGTTTAGATGGGCAATAGGCATCTGGAGTGCTAGTGAGGTAATGTACCTATGAGGAATCAGAAAGATAGACTTGCGGAACATCTACTCTGAAAGCTCAGGCGCCAAGTGAACTTAGGTGCCTATAAGGTTCAGTGGCAGAGTAAAACTGGAATTTAGACACCTGAATCCAGATTTACATTTAAACTCTGGAGTTTCTATGTCTAAGTACCTTTGGGAGTAAAGATGCTAAGTCCAAAACAGCTGTGTGTGTTTGTGGAAACAGAACCAACAGCGACATGTTAGATGGCAAAGCTCCCTACTGAAAAGGAAGGATCCCACAATGAAAAGAGAAAGGGAGAGGCCATATTCAACAATGGAGTAGGGGACAGCTACAGTTCCTGTTGGCATTAGGACAGCAAAGGCTGGAAGGGGCAAGGGGCAGCTATATTAAAGAAAGGCATGAAGGGTAGCAGAGATGGAAGCTGGGACAGAGCAATAGGGAAAAGAGGAGGTTATATCTTGTCACGGGGAACCAGGAGTAGCAGACTCCGAGGAGTGGGCAGCTATCTCTCCTAAAAAGCACTAATGGCAGAAGATGTACACAATGAATAGTGGGAGACTTACCATAATTCTTCTGTTCCAGTCCTCAGCAATTAGGCGTCCATTTCAAGATTGCATCCAGTTTCAGGAACTACGTTTCATCAAAGATGATCACAAACTGGAAATAGTGCAGACAAACAAAAAGGCAGAAAATCTACAAAACAGTACCTATGAAGACAGACTTAAAAAACTGGCCTTGCTTTCACGCGTTACACACTGGGTATTCTGAAGTAACATATGCCCTTTCTCCTCCTCAGTCAACAAGCACAAGCCAATGGCAACA